>OX383984.1:10799240-16618563 GCA_947532105.1 Athrips mouffetella
CGTCAACAACTGGTCAAGAAGCTGTTTGCCCTGCCAAAAAGCAAAAGTACATCGACACACTGTATCGCCATTCGAGTTCTTTCCTACCGCACAGCGCTTAAGCCACGTACACGTTGACATCATTGGCCCGCTGCCTATTTCATCTGACGGCAAGCGCTACTGCATTACTATGATCGACCGCGCAACCCGATGGCCGGAAGCCTTTCCAGTTGCAGACATTACGGCGGAGACCGTTGCTAAAAACGTGTATGAAGGTTGGATCTCAAGATTTGGATGTCCGCAGCAACTAACTAGCGACCAAGGCAGGCAGTTTGAGTCAGCTTTATTTACAAATCTTATGCGAAGAATGGGCGTTGAAAAAACCAGAACTACAGCTTATCATCCGCAGGCAAATGGCATCATTGAGAGGTGGCACAGAACGCTTAAAACAGCTATCTCTGCACGACTTAAAAACAACTCATGGACTGACGAACTGCCAACGGTTTTACTTGGTTTACGCGCTGCTCTTAAGTCTGATTATAATTTATCTCCTGCTCAAGCACTATATGGAACGGCTATACGTTTGCCCGGCGAGATGTACGGCGAGAATAGCCATGTGATCAACACCACGCATTTCGAAGACAATCTATCAGAAACGCTGAGAAAGATACAACAACCACGGCGTAACTACGATCGCAAGGTAACATTCGTACACGACGAGCTTGATAAGTGTACGCACGTTTTTATTAGAAATGACGCCTACCGCAAACCACTTACGCCGGCTTATAGTGGACCATATCAAGTGTTACGAAGAAGCGGCAAGATTTACTCTTTACTAGTAAGCAACCGTCCAGTCAACGTTTCTATAGACAGACTAAAACCGGCATTCCTACTTAGCGAAGATCAAGAGTCACTAACTCCACCTGCTGATAAAAACGGATGCATTGACTCTCCGCCGCCGGTCTCATGTCAACCACAGCCGATGACTGTAAAACAACGCACGACGACGCGGAGTGGTCGTGTCTTGCGACAACCGGTGCGCTTCGCTGGGGGGGACCTCTGTGGCTGACGTACCATCGCGCGCATGCGCTTCCTTGTTTTGTTCTGAGTTCCGTCATTATAAAATATTCAACATTTTATCAGTTTATTTATTTGTAACAAGTAGATTCATAAACGACTGGTCGGACGCGGCGCAACTTGGCACGATTTCCGCAGTAAGCGCTTGAATTGACCCGTCCGACCGGTTAAAATACCTCATGGAAAAGCAGAATAAAACTTTAGTAGGATCACTAAGGCTGAGCTTGTATGGGGTACCTTGCACCTAAACCTGCTGGGATGAAACTTGGCAGGAGTCAAGTACATACCCATAGGTAACATATTAGAAGTGGTGCTCCCCAGCAGGACGCGACTGAGATGCACAGTGGGGCATAATGTCGAAAATGTGTAGTTTTTTACTAGGTTGAAAATTGTATCTGTTGAACCGACATAGGTAGCTGGTTCAAAATTTCACAGAATATGTATTTTTAAAACAAATATATCACCTTAAAATAAAAATTTAATAATTTTGAAAAATAAGGGGGGTCGCCATACAAGAAACGTATATTTTTTGTTTTTCTCTATCGTTAGAATGGTTAGTAATTCGAGTGTCAAACTTGGTATGAGTATAGTTAACTATAATGTCAATAAAATAATATGTCCTGACTGACTGACTACCTGACTGACGTCTATCCGTAACCGCTCTAGCTATATGTGTGAAATTTAGTATGCTAAATTATTGCATGCCACTAACACCACCCAAGAAAGGATTTTCCAAAACTCATCTCCCAAGGGGGTGAAATAAGGGATGAAAGTTAAAGCTAAGGAAAAAAATTTGAAAATCTTCCATCCCTTATTTCACCCCCTTGGCGGATGAGTTTTGGAAAATCCTTTCATGGGTGGTGTTTGTGGCATTCAATAAATTAGCATACTGAATTTCACACGTATAGCTAAAGCGGTTACGGATAGACGTCAGTCAGTCAGTAAGTCAGTCAGACAGGAAATATTATTTTATTTATATTGTAATGAACTATACTCATATCAAGTTTGACACTCGAATTACTAACCGTTCTGACGATAGAGCAAAAACAAAAAAAATACGTTTCTTGTATGGCGACCCCTCTTATTTTTTTAAAATTTTTATTTTAAGGTGATATATTTGTTTTAAAAGTGTTTTTAAGACAGACAAAAACGGAAGAGACTGGTTGAAACATCCAAGATGGCGTTCCAAGTCAGACACGACCTTCAGAAACTGAAGAGTACGACTAAGAAGGGATTTGTTTTAAAAATACAGTTTTTAAGACAGACAAAAATGGAAGAGACGGGTTGAAACATCCACGATGGCGTTCCAAGTCAGACACGACCTTCAGTAACTGAAGAGTACGACTAAGAAGGGATTTGTTTTAAAAATACATATTCTGTGAAATTTTCAACAATCTACCTATGTCGGTTCAACAGATACAATTTTCAACCTAGTAAAAACTACACATTTTCGACGTTATGCCCCACTGTGCAACTCAGTCGCGTCCTGCTGGGGAGCACCACTTCTTATATGTTACCTATGTGTATGTACTTGACTCCTGCCAAGTTTCATCCCAGCAGGTTTAGGTGCAAGGTTCGCCATCTTAGTTATCCTACTACTAGTCTAAAGCTTAATAGTAGATTGTATCACAAAGCTGTAAAATAATAAGCGAGGGCGCTATTTTAAATCCAGAGCGAAGTGAAGGATTCTTGAGTAGAATCCCAAGCATGGCGAGGGATTCTAAAGTAGAATCCTGAACGTAGCGAGGGATTCAATAGGTCGCCAAAGGTGAAAATATTTTTGCAACCGCGTAATACACTACTTTTCATCTCCCTCTATGAGAAAAGAATAAGAGGCTCATTGAGACACACTCGTCATTAATTTTAAATATAAAATACCATTACAATATTATTACTTGATGTAACAATACTAAAAATCATATTAGGTATTATTTGTAACAACTGAAAATGTTATTGACATTTTTGTATCAATTAGGAACAGAACCTCTTTGGTTGGTAGTCTTGTTTACATTTCAAGCACATTTCTTTTTTTATATTCATAATAATTTTAATAGTACACTCAACAGCTCGTCAGTAGAAACACTTTTGGACCTTATGCCGTGGTAATAGAGTTGATAAAGTTTCTACCGACAAGCGGTTGACTGTACAACCGGCCAGTATCATTTTTGAAAGTGAGAAGTGATATTCTGAGTAGAAACTGTGCCTTTATTTCTTTGCCTTTGCCGGTAACCACTTCCGGATATAACGGCGAAATAAGAGTGGTCCCTTCATCGTCGTTATATCCGAAATCCACTGTATATAGATTATAATACATATGAAAATTCATGCCTCAGTTCATCCCCTTGGGGATGATTTTGCAAAACGACGAAACACGTGTATCTTTAATTCAAATCATTAGCTCAAATCCAATTTTTTATGCATCTCATATCCTTACTTCAAAGAATATAAAATACTTGCATTAACATCAGTTTATATTCTAGAAAGTAGCCTATTCGTTAAAAAAAACCCCCACCTCTTTCCAAAATATTCGCGCCCTCCTAACTTAAGACCCCATAATAGATTAGCACTTCCCGAAACAAAGATGAAACTTATTAGCTCCGGGCCAGTAGCCATGGCAGCAAAAATTTATAATAATCTTCCTCAAGCTATTCAGGTAAAAGAAAACCTAATTAAATTCAAAAAATCCCTAAAACACTACCTAACGACTAAATGTTTCTATACGTTGCAAGAGTTCTTTGATGAAAAATAATATTTAATATATTTTTTTTAATGTTTATCTTGTCTCTCTGCGCGATCGAATCAGAAATGAGGAGATCCGCAGAAGAACTAAAGTAACGGACATAGCCCTGAGAATCGCTAAACTGAAGTGGCAGTGGGCAGGGCACATCGCAAGAAGAACTGATGGCCGATGGGGCGTGAGGGTTCTAGAGTGGCGACCACGTACCGGAAGACGAAGCGTTGGCAGGCCCCCCACAAGGTGGACCGACGATTTGGTCAAGGTCGCGGGAAGCCGCTGGATGCGAGCAGCGCAGGACCGGTCGTCATGGAGTTCTTTAGGGGAGGCCTATTTCGAGCAGTGGACGTATTTCGGCTGATATGATGAGCATAAGTGGTTGCTGAGATATAGAGGTGTGACAGACAGACGGACAGACAGACAGACAGAGCGGCACCATAAGGGTTCCTTTTTTTTACCATTTTGGTATCGGAACCCTAAAAACGCGCGGCTTTTGTTAGCTTCGTTCATCTGCGTCACAGAATACCATATATGTACTAGTGTCTGCTTACCTATACTGAAAGTAGGTATAGTTAAATATAAGAGCGTAAATTGTTTTTTTTTAGTAAACAGTGTTACTTCGAGAGGTCTTTTTATTTTTCTTTAATTTTTTACATAAACTTCTATCGACTGTAATCAATTCAGATTTTTCGTTTCGTTTTAATAGACTTTTTTAGTTTAACTGTAAAATGAGTCGTAAAAATTTACAAAATTTATTTTACTGCATAATTTCGACTTTAGGTGATTATAAAACCCTTAATCATACTATTCGGCATCTAAATAAACTATTTATAACAATAAGCTAAATGTTTCTATTTAAAAAGATTTTATATAACGCAACTCCTTGCATTTCTATGCTTGTTGCGGCCAGCGTGCCGCGTGCGGCGGGTGCTCAGTGCGTGTATTGTGTGCGGGGAGCGGGGGGGTCGAGCGAGAAGACTCCGCCCATTGAGCGTTAAATATTTTCAGACATATCCTCTTAAATAAAACCATTGGCCAAGCACATCTTCATCATCATTATTATAATGGTTGATAGTCTACTACTTCACAAATACGAACCGCATAGAGCAGTGAGTGTACTGCCCCAGCATGTAAACGTATGATATCCACAGTTCTGTCAAAACAAGATTCCTCATAATGCAGCGTATAGAGAAATTGGTTTTAAAATTTGTATTTATGTTTTCTATATCATAAATATTAGTCCACTTCTTTCAGGCAGTTTCATTTCGTGGGAATCTACAAGAAAAGGTCAGAACATATTATTAAATTCCTTTACATTCAATCTATAATATTGGTCGGGCAGCTGCTGCACAAAGTCTCTCAATCTTTTACAGTCTCATACTGTTTTAGTTTCAAAACAAATTAAAAAATGAGTTGTAGACCCTGTGTGCAACTGGCCGTTATAATAACCAAAGACATTATACTCCCTATTTTTATTTTAATCTGTTAAAATGGCACGCTTTTAAATTGCTGTAAGATTGGCCAGCTGGTATTTTTCAGACCCATCCCAGAGGTGGCATCAGTTCTTCATAAATTATTGAATTTAAAGTTCCAACTCCAAAATGACCCCTTTTGTATCCTTTAACCGTAAACTTAATTATTTTTCTAAAAGTAAAGGTTTATTGAACAGCATTATATGAGAACGTAAGAATATTGTAATATCGATATCAGCTGTGCTTGATTACATCACTACGTGTTTACATTGTTTGTATGTAAAAGTTTTGTAATGAAATAAAGACAATGGCAGCTTGAATACATAAAATAAATAGAAATTAGTTTACTTCATGGTTGAACACCGCTACATCAAAAATTCGATCAGACAAATATGCGAAATATTCGTCAAAAAGCCAAATAACCAGCGACTTACTTGTGCGTAGATAATTGTGGATGGTTCTTGATTTTCCTTGCACTACACAACAAAATAGAACACTGGTATCCTGCCGAAGCCTAAATAAAGAAATCAATTTATAAAAACATTTCTAAACTGATATGTTTGTTTACAATAACAATAAAATTGTCGAACATGTACACCAATTTTACAGCCCACGTACTGTCGTATACCGTTTTTCAAAATGGCGAACTGGCGACAAAGTGTTTTCGGAAAAAAAAGTTTCGACCTGATAAAATATTGTTGTACTGTTTCAACCTTTCTAAACAAAGATTAGTTAGAAAGAAATAGCATTAACTTTATCAGTTAAGTTTTCCATAGACAATAGCTTCAGGTCCTTTAGAAGCGCAGCGTTTTTCTTACGTCAATGGCGAACACACACAGGAGAGAAACCATTTTGTTGTCATGTCTGTCAGAAAAGCTTTAATCGGAAATTCCAAATTATCAGACATTTGCGAAAACACACCAATGATAAATCTTTTTCTTGTAATGTGTGTACATAGCAAATATGGTCTTAGGACAAAATAAATCTTCATAAAATTCTCTACAAAAAAGTCTTGAAAGTTTTTCGCTACAATCAATACTTTAAAAGATCTTGATATAGGAAAATGGGCAATTGAGAAGAATTTAAGTATTTTGTAAAACATTTTCCGATTGACTCATTAATGCCGAGCCGTAACGGCTGTAGTTACAGATGTGAGATTTTATACAACAGTTAACTGCATTTAAAACCCTTTTTAGGGTTCCGATACCAAAATGGTAAAAAAAGGAACCCTTATGGTGCGACTTTGTCTGTCTGTCTGTCTGTCACACCTGTATATCTCGGCAACCACTCACGCTATCGACTTGTAATTTGGAATAGTTGTAGAATATAGTTGCCCAACAAAATTTCACATGTAAGAATAAATAAGTGCAAATAAGTGCTGGGCTTATTTCTAGACCTAAGTTCCGCTTTTGATATGGTCGGCCACCAACTTCTATTAAAAAAGTTAGAGCACTATGGAGTCAGGGGAACGATTCTGCTTTTGATAGAATCATATTTGCGGAATCGAAAACAATTCATAGAGGTAAAGCAAATGGGAGTAGATGGTTCGGAAATCGTTGGTAAATCTAAGCTCATGAGCATACTCAGGGGAGTTCCTCAGGGCTCAATCCTCGGCCCATTACTCTTTTTGATTTTTACGAATGATCTTGTAAATTACATATCTAATGTTGTACCTGATGCTCGTTTAGTTTTATATGCGGACGATACCAACGCTATTCTATCTAAAACAACTTTAGAAGAGCTAGAAATAGTTGCTAATAATACGTTGACAGCCTTTCATATTTGGTTCTCTTCTAATGATCTCCAAATTAACGTAGGAAAAACAAGTGCATTACTTTTTAGAACAACGATTAGGAATAAGGCAAGCATACATTTAGAACTTAACAACCAAAAAATTGAATTGGCACATGTGGTAAAATTCTTAGGTATTCATGTTGATGATCTTCTAAATTGGAAAATGGAAGTTAACACCATTGAAAGTTCTATTAGCTCTGCATGTTATGCATTAAGAACATTACGGGATATTTTGCAGATCGATCAACTCAAGATGGTATATGCCGCCCTAGTAGAGTCAAAGTTACGCTATAGTATTAAGTATTGGGGTAATAGCTATAACTATAACATTTCCAAAGCTTTTATAATTCAAAAGAGAGCCATTCGGACAATAGCCCATATTCCTCCTTGGGAATCGTGTAAACATTATTTCAAAAAGTATGAGATACTAACAGTGCCCTCGCTTTACATACTAGTGTTGTTAGTGGACATATTTAAGCATAGGGATTTATATGAATCTGAATCGGATATGAATATTCGACTCAAAAGCAGGAGACTTGATTTAAATAATTTAATTCAACCGCATCTTGACATTGTAAAACATAGTCCTAGATATCAAGCCGTAAATATATTTAATAAATTACCGTTAAAACTGAAAAAAATCATGGATCCTATGGATTTTAAGAAAACATTAAAAGCGTTTCTCCTTGATAAAGTTTTATATAATATTGATGATATCTAACTATTAGAATGACATGTAATTTTATAATTAGTACCTGCTGACTGTGATAATAATTTGTTTGATTTTGTGATATAGTATTTTAACATTGTGATATTTGATTGATAAGTAAGTATGTGATATTCTGATTATTTTTTGTTTATTGTTTACAAATTATTTGTTTAATATTAAGTATTCGCACACAGTCATGTACTGTTTTAGAAATAAATAAATAAAAAAAAAATAGAGGGGTGGGGGGGGCAAATTTCAAATTGTTTCTACTAGGTTGAGTGGGGTATCGTATTAAAGGGCTTTACTTGTACAATCTAAAATATATTTTTGTAGTTTTTATGACTCTTAGTTTTCAAGTTATGATGAAAAATGACAAAAAAATACCATTCCCCCCACGATCTTTCCAAGTTGCACAGTTTTTTAGAAATTTGTAAAAAAACCTTTTCAAACAAATTTAGTTTTGCGGTCCAAAAAATGGACTTTATTGCTTCCAAAAATACTAAAGGTATATCGGAACCCTCGGCGCGCGAGTCCGACTCGCACTTGACCGTTTTTTTAAAACTGATCTCCCGAGGGGGTGAAATAATGGATAATAGTTTTTTTTTAAATCCATTTTGTCATGAGACGGATAAAAATTTTGAGTTGAGCTAGTAATAAGCAGTGATAGGAATAGGTAGTGCCTATTTGCCTAAACTTCGAAGAACAGAGACAAGAAATGGAGACTTCCTTAGGGCTAATTTTTTTCCGGGACATGTGTCCTGAAATTCGGGACAATACTTAAATACATTAAAAAATATGTTATTTGGAATAAGTAATTCGTCTATATTTACCTAAAGTTTGCGACTATAATTTAAGTTTGCGATTATAAATGTTATGTCTAGTCTTTTTTCTGGGACATCTGTCCCAAAATTCGGGACGACACTTAAATACATTAAAAAATATGTTATTTGGAAAAGTAATTCGTCTATATTTACCTAAAGTTTGCGACTATAAATTCAAGTTTGTGACGAAGCGAGTGGGCGGGCTTCCCGCCCGCAACAGCACACGCCGCCCAAGCGCTATTTAAGCGCCGAGCCGGCCGCGCAGCGTCTATTCCCCGCTCCGCCGCCGTTCCGCCGCGATCTCCTGACAGGCCGTTACCGCCAGTCCCGGTCCGCCGCGTACTCGTCTACACTCTGTCCTAAAGCCGCGACTCGGCAAGGGAAAGGTAGGCTAATCGGCGCTTTGTAAGCCAGAGCCCGGTACGCGCGTGTCGCTCACCCATACCGCGCCGGACCTGGCGCTCCCGACCCGGGAGTGACACCGGCGCGAGGATTCCGTAGCGGACACCAGCGCGAGGGTTCCGTAGCGCGTTAGCCTAGGGTGACTGCGCCAGGTCGCAGACACCTTTCTCCGTCCACCACGCATCTTCACCCCGCCAAGGAACCGCCCCTTTGATATCTGGTCACCCCCTCGTCGCGAGTTAGTAAATTGTACCTAGGTTCGTAGTATTAAGGTAATCCTGAGTGTGTGTTAGAGTTAGAAATAAATAGTGTATGAATTGTGCTCGTCCGTGTTATCATTTGACACCCCCTGCTCCCCACTGGCTCCCAGAGCTTATCGCGCCTCTCCCGAGGGAGGGACGTGACAAGTTTGCGATTATAAATGTTATGTCTAGTCGCAAACTTTAGGTAAATATATAGCCTGAGAGCCAAACTATTTCACTGTATGAAGATTCAACAAAAAATCATATCAGCATTTTTTTTCGTCAAAAATTAGATTAGCTGGTCTATAAAATAATTCATTAGTAATCCACCCAAATTTACGACCGCATGATTTAAAAAAAAAAGGGCAGAAATGCTATCAATATTATTTACTTTACATTTGATTATCTTTATTAATATCTTTTTTTCAAGTATATAATCCTCCTATACCTATTTGTAAAAGAAAAACAATTAAACCTAAAAAAAATGTTTACGTAAATCTCAAAGTTGCATTACACCTATGATAAAAATACTATAAGATCAGTTCTTTTAAGTTTTTGTTTCATTAACGTCCCTTAACATATAGTGTACTAAATCCACCAAAAAACAATATGGAAATTGAAAACGATTTTAGTGGTAGTAAAAAAACCGGCCAAGTGCGAGTCGGACTCGCGCACTGAGGGTTCCGTACCACCACATAAACATAATTGTATTAGTTGAAATTTCAGTAAGTTAATGTGCTAGATTTTTTGAGTCCGACACGCCTATGACCAAATTTTATTATTTGTTGTTATTTTATAGCCTATGCCCTATAAACATACCAATTTTCAAGTTTGTAAGTGTTCCCGTTTATAAATAGAACTAAAACAAAAATCGCCTCAACAACCATCCAACTTGACCCCTCTCTTATATGAAATGTTCTTAAAACGGGAGCTCACCACAATTGGTTACCATTAGTTGTGAGAAAAGTTGTAATATTTAATGATTTCAGACTTTTCCCATTATTTGTACTGTGAGACCTAGCTTCTTGCCAAATTTCATAATTTTAGGTCAACGGGAAGTACCCTGTAGGTTTTTCATTTTTGAATAAATGTATGGAGATGAGGACATAAAATGCCATATCTTTTGATTGCGTCGTTGTAAAAAATTGAAATTTTCAGATCTTGTGTGGTTCATAGATCCTAATATATGGTATTAATTTCAATCTGATACCTTTACCCGTTCGTGAGATAAAGGGTCTTGACAGACAGACAGACAGACAGACAGACAGACAGACGGACAACAAAGTGATCCTATAAGGGTTCCGTTTTTTTCTTTTGAGGTACGGAACCCTAAAAACTAGTGAAAAAAATATAGTAGTTAAAAAAAACTAAGTAGACTTTTCTTTAAGGTCAAATAGTATCATCCTAAATTAAAATCCACCTTAAAAACATAAAGTAATAATTATAATCACGAATCAAAGAAACAAAGGGTTGCGAGGGGTATACGCGGGGCGCGGCGGCGGCGGGAACATCGAGCGAGCGAGCGCGCGGGGGCAAGCAACGTCACGTCACAGTCACAGGACGATGTGTGTGTACCTACATTTGTTTTAATTGCGGAGTCGTGAGCGCATTCAGCATTGTCACCATTATTTGCGAAAAATGTTGCCTTTGCCAACAAAGTGTGATAAAAACTTTAAGGTGATAAAAGAATGGAACAAAACACAAGTTGTGAAAAATGCGGAATATGCAATTGTTCATTGTGTTTTGATATCGTTCTTGTCGGCGAAAAAGGTCTGCAAAGACTAGGTAATATACGAATCAAGTAAAATAAGACTCGATGGATTGTTTTTGAGATCCCAAAATTTGAGCAATGTTATGTTACATAAAAAAATCCGGAAATCATACACGTATCCGAAACTGATTGAAGCTGCGACAAAACGTATTGCTGCCGGTGAAACACCAGAAAAACCCGCAAATTTTGATTATAAATTTACATGTTTTTTCTGTTGCGGAGATGCATCTTCGTATTGCAGTTTGAGGAATAAGAACTGACTGAACTACTGATATAGACCGTCGGCCCACAGTAGAGGCCTACCTTATAAAAAAGCAGAACACACGCACTTTGTAGAGACAGAGGACATTAAGTAGATTCATAAACGACTGGTCGGACGCGGCGCAACTTGGCACGATTTCCGCAGTAAGCGCTTGAATTTACCCGTCCGACCGGTTAAAATACCTCATGGAAAAGCAGAATAAAACTTTAGTAGGATCACTAAGGCTGAGCTTGTATGGGGTACCTTGCACCTAAACCTGCTGGGATGAAACTTGGCAGGAGTCAAGTACATACCCATAGGTAACATATTAGAAGTGGTGCTCCCCAGCAGGACGCGACTGAGATGCACAGTGGGGCATAATGTCGAAAATGTGTAGTTTTTTACTAGGTTGAAAATTGTATCTGTTGAACCGACATAGGTAGCTGGTTCAAAATTTCACAGAATATGTATTTTTAAAACAAATATATCACCTTAAAATAAAAATTTAATAATTTTGAAAAATAAGGGGGGTCGCCATACAAGAAACGTATATTTTTTGTTTTTCTCTATCGTTAGAATGGTTAGTAATTCGAGTGTCAAACTTGGTATGAGTATAGTTAACTATAATGTCAATAAAATAATATGTCCTGACTGACTGACTACCTGACTGACGTCTATCCGTAACCGCTCTAGCTATATGTGTGAAATTTAGTATGCTAAATTATTGCATGCCACTAACACCACCCAAGAAAGGATTTTCCAAAACTCATTTCCCAAGGGGGTGAAATAAGGGATGAAAGTTAAAGCTAAGGAAAAAAATTTGAAAATCTTCCATCCCTTATTTCACCCCCTTGGCGGATGAGTTTTGGAAAATCCTTTCATGGGTGGTGTTTGTGGCATTCAATAAATTAGCATACTGAATTTCACACGTATAGCTAAAGCGGTTACGGATAGACGTCAGTCAGTCAGTAAGTCAGTCAGACAGGAAATATTATTTTATTTATATTGTAATGAACTATACTCATATCAAGTTTGACACTCGAATTACTAACCGTTCTGACGATAGAGCAAAAACAAAAAAAATACGTTTCTTGTATGGCGACCCCTCTTATTTTTTTAAAATTTTTATTTTAAGGTGATATATTTGTTTTAAAAGTGTTTTTAAGACAGACAAAAACGGAAGAGACTGGTTGAAACATCCAAGATGGCGTTCCAAGTCAGACACGACCTTCAGAAACTGAAGAGTACGACTAAGAAGGGATTTGTTTTAAAAATACAGTTTTTAAGACAGACAAAAATGGAAGAGACGGGTTGAAACATCCACGATGGCGTTCCAAGTCAGACACGACCTTCAGTAACTGAAGAGTACGACTAAGAAGGGATTTGTTTTAAAAATACATATTCTGTGAAATTTTCAACAATCTACCTATGTCGGTTCAACAGATACAATTTTCAACCTAGTAAAAACTACACATTTTCGACGTTATGCCCCACTGTGCAACTCAGTCGCGTCCTGCTGGGGAGCACCACTTCTTATATGTTACCTATGTGTATGTACTTGACTCCTGCCAAGTTTCATCCCAGCAGGTTTAGGTGCAAGGTTCGCCATCTTAGTTATCCTACTACTAGTCTAAAGCTTAATAGTAGATTGTATCACAAAGCTGTAAAATAATAAGCGAGGGCGCTATTTTAAATCCAGAGCGAAGTGAAGGATTCTTGAGTAGAATCCCAAGCATGGCGAGGGATTCTAAAGTAGAATCCTGAACGTAGCGAGGGATTCAATAGGTTGCCAAAGGTGAAAATATTTTTGCAACCGCGTAATACACTACTTTTCATCTCCCTCTATGAGAAAAGAATAAGAGGCTCATTGAGACACACTCGTCATTAATTTTAAATATAAAATACCATTACAATATTATTACTTGATGTAACAATACTAAAAATCATATTAGGTATTATTTGTAACAACTTCTTCTTCTTCTTTTCGTATCAATGGCAAATGATTTTATAGTAAGTTAGCCCAAAATGTGGCTACAGCAATAGCTCTTTGGTTGCCTTCAAAAAGGTCCTCCCTGGTGCAAGAAACTGAAAATGACATTTTTGCATCAATTAGGAACAGAACCTCTTTGGTTGGTAGTCTTGTTTACATTTCAAGCACATTTCTTTTTTTATATTCATAATAATTTTAATAGTACAACCGGCCAGTATCATTTTTGAAAGTGAGAAGTGATATTCTGAGTAGAAACTGTGCCTATATTTCTTTGCCTTTGCCGGTAACCACTTCCGGATATAACGGCGAAATAAGAGTGGTCCCTTCATCGTCGTTATATCCGAAATCCACTGTATATAGATTATAATACATATGAAAATTCATGCCTCAGTTCATCCCCTTGGGGATGATTTTGCAAAAGCGACGAAACACGTGTGTCTTTAATTCAAATCATTAGCTCAAATCCAATTTTTTATGCATCTCATATCCTTACTTCAAAGAATATAAAATACTTACATTAACATCAGTTTATATTCTAGAAAGTAGCCTATTCGTTAAAAAAAACCCCCACCTCTTTCCAAAATATTCGCGCCCTCCTAACTTAAGACCCCATAATAGATTAGCACTTCCCGAAACAAAGATGAAACTTATTAGCTCCGGGCCAGTAGCCGTGGCAGCAAAAATTTATAATAATCTTCCTCAAGCTATTCAGGTAAAAGAAAACCTAAATAAATTCAAAAAATCCCTAAAACACTACCTAACGACTAAATGTTTCTATACGTTGCAAGAGTTCTTTGATGAAAAATAATATTTAATATATTTTTTTTAATGTTTATCTTTGAAAATATTTAATGCCTATTGACTTTCAAATATTAGCTTTTATATTTACGTATACCTCTTAGGTTTTAAATATCTAATTTATTTAATTAATTTTCATTGTTTCTATTTTAATTTAATCGTTACTTTTATTTTCTAGTTTAATTTAGTGTTAACTTCAATTCTATTTATTTTATATTTCCAATTGTATTTTAATTTTAAATCTATTTAATTTAAATTTTTCTAATTCGTCATTTTGAATTTTCTGTTTCATTTTAATAATGTTAATTACAATTCTAAATTGAAACTTTAATATAGTTTTAAGGATAATCTTGCCGTGCCCTTCCGGGTCCATATGTGTTTCTAATACTGTAAATAATATGTTACCATCTTTCTACCATATGGGTTGCAATAAACAATTTGACTTTGACTTTGTAGGACATTCATATAAATTTCATCCCTCGATTCCAAAAATGCTGATACACTATGTTTGTTAATGTTTTTGCTTACCTTACGCATTATAAACATCAAAATGCGTTATCAAGTGTGAATAGTTTCTTTGATTCTGTGGCGCGTGACTGAACTCCTTGGTTCAAACGCTGTCGCGCGCTATGATTGTTTTTTCTAGCTGTCTTCAATATATATAGCTAGACTTCAATAATTTTCCCTATCAACTTATCGGAGTCATCATAGTACATAGGCCCTCGTCCTCGTGATGTGGATTCCTGTGTAAATCTTCCCTTGACATTGGCGAACTCGCCATTTTATAATAATTTGTTAACTTGACATTGTGCAAAATACATCTGAGATGTGACGCCATTAAATAAATATCTATCTATCTATTTTATTTAGCGTGCTAGTTAAATGTAACTATCTAGTTTCATATGAGCGCATTGTGTAATTTTGTAAATAAACTTGTAAATATATAATATGGGTTTGATATCGACATACCCATAATTGGTGACCTACAAAATTACGGCGTGGAAAGAAGACTAGCGCTGTGTGCGCATGTATGATTTTTCCTAGTGTCCTCGGCGTGTAAGCGCGACAAGGGGTGTTCTCTGGAGCTGCTACAGCGTGATCTGGTTTTCATCGCCAGTACTGCGGCGTGCTGCCTGGTGCCGCGCGCTGAATGTACCTCAACTTTGTCGTCCCTGCCTCGAGTGTGAGGCCGACGACGCCGCCGAGTATTTTCCTTCATTTTTTCTCTACGCCTACGTGACAACTACGTCTTCGTGAGAAAGTGACAAGGGCGGTGACCGTCCGCGTACGTCTCAGCTCATTGCCTGAGTCTATTCGCCGCAAAGAACGCTCGCCCGCATTCTTTTTATTTCATTTATAGTGCAGTATTTTTTTTGTATATACAGGTTGACATGTGTATTTTTACACAGGGTGATTTGTAAGTATTTTGTAAGTGTAAATTTTATTTAAATAGCGTTTCGGCAGAATTTGGGCCTAGGCATCGATCGTTATTATTTAATACTAGCTGTTACCCGCGACTTCGTCCGCGTAAATTTTATAAAAAAACAGAGCTCGAACTTAACTGAAACATATTTTGCGGACCGCTTTTCCTTCTTGATCCCTACGTAAAAGATGCATTTGTACTTATCCAAGTTGAATGTTATCTTCCTCCTCTCTCTCCCTCCCTCTCCCTCACCTTTTCCCTCCCCACCTCCCTTTCCCCCTCCCTCTCTCCCCTCCCTCTCCCACTCCCCCTGCCTCTCCATATCCGCCTCCCCCTTCCTCTTCCCCCCCTCCCTCCCCCAATCCCCCTTCCTCTGCCCCCCTCCCTCCCCCTGCCCTTCCCCCTGCCTCTCCCAATCCGCCTCCCCCTTCCTCTTCCCCCTCTCCCTCCTCCAATCCCCCTTCCTCTGCCCCCCTCCCTCCCCCTGCCCTTCCCCCTGCCTCTCCCAATCCGCCTCCCCCTTCCTCTTCCCCCCCTCCCTCCCCCATTCCCCCTTCCTCTGCCCCCCTCCCTCCCCCTGCCCCTCCCTCCCCCCTCCTCCCCCTCCCCCTAACCCTTTCCCTACCTCTCCATCACCCCCTCCCTCTCCCTGCCCCTGACCCTACCCCTGCCCCTATTCCTATCCCTTTCCCTATCCCTATCCCTATCCCTAACGCCTTCTTAACCGCTATCCCTATCCTTATACAACGTGTTAACGGAATAAGCGAAACCACAGAATATATAATAGTAAACAAGTGCGAAACTGAGAAAATAGTTTGTTCAGAATCGAGAGTAGAATAAATTTCACGGGTTTTTGATAGGGGTAATTTTTTATTATTTTTATTATTTAAAGTACCTGGTTGACCGAGCTTCGCTCTATAATAGCCGCATCAATATTATAGTATCATCGAGTGAGCAAGCTATGCTACCCGCCAACAGATGGCGCTGTATTTTAAAAAATGCTTAAAAACATGGAGAAAACGAATTTTCCCAGACATGAGACCTAGCCAGATCGATTTTTCGCCCCCAAAAACCCCCGAATGGTAAATTTCATCGAAATCGTTAGAGCCGTTTTCGAGAAACCGATTACAAATATATATATATATGTCGTAGAGCGACTCTCATTTCGAATTTCCCGCGGTATTTTCAAAGACGAACGTTTGTGCCAGCAGCACCCATGCAGTGGCCCAAGCACGGCGAAGCTACGCCAAAAGTCAAATTAGTACTGAATTTCCGTACCTACCAGTGTAGATTGTCGATGTTGGACGATGATGTTGGCAATGATGGCTTTATTTAGATCGTGAGGTTGGTACAACTATTACGAATGGCGCGTAAAAGGGCGTGGTTTGTGTCAGTTTAGCCAACACGTAGCAACGTGAAGACGAGGCCGCCATTTTCAACAGCTCATTCTTGTTCGAGATTTTACCACGTCAAGTTCTAAAGTGATAGTTGGTCGCGAGATGAAGCCTGCAGCCGCTGGCGGATGGGCCGTGGCAATTCTGCGATGACAGGAGCGACCCTTTAACGACAGCTAAGTGTTTATAGTCTTTTCTGCCTTAAACTGTGAGATTTTAGGTTATGATACGCGGGTGTGTAATATATGATATAACAACTGTTAATATAACATTTTATTGATATAACAACGTTTCATATAATTTTGTTTCATATAATAATTATTTCGTATAATCTACATTTCACATATTTTCATTTCATATAATTTCAAAACGTATAATAAACATTTCCTATAAAAATGTTTCATATAATCATCATTTCGTATAATACCCATTTCATATAATATCAGTTCGTTATTTTCATTGGTTAGTTATAATATCCACATTAATTATTAAGTAAATGAACAAGCAAGCATGCATTATGCAAAAAAAAGCAAGCAAAAGCAAGCAGGCAAGCAAAGGCAAGCAGGCATGCATGCAAGCAAGCAAGAAACAAGCAAGCAAGCATGCATGCATGCAGGCAAGCAGACATGCGCATACATTCATGTCAACCTCCTTCAGGTTAGGTTAGGTTAGGTTAGGTTCGGTTCGCTCCGCTCGACTCCGCTCAATTCCGCCATACCCTTCGAACCTAACCAACTGTGTCGGGGTGCCCCGAACTCTTTTGCTCGCTTCGCTCGCCTATGATCAAATTAATTGAGCCTTATCGTTTCGCTTTTAAACAATTTTAATTAAATAAGCATATAACTATACAAAATT
The DNA here is from genome assembly GCA_947532105.1 of Athrips mouffetella. Lineage (NCBI taxonomy): Eukaryota > Metazoa > Arthropoda > Insecta > Lepidoptera > Gelechiidae > Athrips > Athrips mouffetella. The sequence continues at coordinate 10,816,943 of OX383984.1, forward strand.
ATTATGAACTAATTGATTATTATGTTTTTTTGTTTTATTATTATAAATTAAATAAATAACAAGTAAATTATTAAAAAAATAATGTAACAAATGAATTTTATATGAAATAAGTTTTATATGAAAGACATTTAGGTGAAATGATAGTTATGCCAAATGTTAGTATAGAAAACGTTCATTATAGTAAAGGTACGTTATGTCAAACAAAATTTTACTATAAGTTGTTATATGAAACGTTTATTATATCAATTGAATGTTATTGAAACGTTGATATACGAAAAATATTTATACGAAATGATGCGCTCCCATGATACGCGAATACTTTTTGTGATAATAAAACACGGTGCACTGTGAGTTTGCTGTAGTTGAACATGTGGATAGAATCTTATGAAAGCCTCTAACTTTGGGGTTGACAGGATTGTGGCACTTAGTTAATCTTCTTAAAATAAAACAACAGGTGGGACGACGAAACCTGCATACCGCTGTGGTTACCGACGACGTGATAGAAGAGAATACCGTATGAGAGGTCAATGGCAAGTCAGGATGAATGATCGTTATGCAAGTAAGTCACACTCGAATGAATTAGGCGATTGTCGAAGATGTTATCGATGTCCACTACCAATAGTCGGCCAATATCGTGTTCTCTGCTATTCCTGACATCTATCCCTTGCCCACATAGTGCCATCCCTCTTCCGCCCAGTTCGTGTCTTCGACATATATACAAATATTTCTCGTTTAATACTATAGGATTTTGCCGTTTCTATTCTAAATATTTCTGAGAATACGCGCGCTGGCGGCGCCGACGCGCGGTTCATGAGCGGTGAGGAGGGGAGGGAAAGTGGGCGTGGCGTGCGCGGAGAGCGCGGACTAGAACTATAATGAAACTTTAAAATAGCTATATCTAGAAAAAAAATCTTTTTTAAGATTTTTTTTACGGAATGGATTAATTTTATTAAAAATCATACGGGGTGTATGAGGGTTTCGCTTACTCCATCAACACGTTGTATAAACCAAAGAGATTTGAACCTCGCTGCGCTTTGGTATAAACATACAACCGACACTCATATTGATTTTTAGACATTTCAACTGTTGTCATGACAGATATTCTGATCTCCAATATTATAATATTTAAGTCGCCAGTGTTTACTAACTTTTCATAGCTTTACGATATTGTTCATAAATGGTTGTTGTATTGACTCCTTTGTATGAGCTGTCAGAGCGCGGCGGCTTTTCGACCAATCCCAGCGTTTTATGGAAAGGGTAATATTGTGGTGGGAGTAAGGGTGGGAGAGCCTAGCTCAGGCAATCGTATTTTGTTCTTCAAACTGGGAGATTCTACCTTTAAAGGAGTAATCACGTATTGTGTAAAATTATGAAGACTCTTCTTCATATGTATGGTATTGTGTTAATGTACCCATTTTAACACTGTGTAAAGTGAATAACTTATTACAAAACGTAAGTAGACTTCGAGTGTTTTATTTAACATATTTCTCAACTCCCTCTCATTTGTTAACATGTCAGAAGCGGGATACGAGCCCTCACTTCCCACAAAGTGGACTGATAATGTTCAAAAATACATCTGCTGTATCTCAAAAACTGACTTGTTTGAAATGAGTGGAAAAACTGGAAAATCAACTACTTGTTTTTTTTTTCTCATGTGGTATTTTTTTTTCACCTTTTTTTTAACGTTGTGTTAAGGACGAGTGATTATTTAAAGTAAATAGTTATGATTGTATACTACCTACATGCTACCTACATTTTAAATCATTTTTGCACAAAATCGTTAGACGTTGCTAAGCAATAAGTGTACACTGTACACAGTTCACTTTAACCATTTATTATCAAGCCTGAGTTTAAAACAAACAACATTTCGTGCTTTCATTCAGACAAATTAATCTTTTAGTTGTGTTTTACATATGGTTGTAATAATTTTTGGTGTAGGTACGTATTCAAAATAATAGTCTGAAGGTCTATTGGTTCGTATTCCCATGCGTAGTTCACTGTTTCAATTAATTATGTTCTTTATTTTGTTTTATATTTACTGCTGCAAAAAAAACACGTAATATCTAACTACGAGTAAAAGCTACTTAAAAGTGTCCACTATTACGTTTATAGATTTCATTCAATTTAAAGCCTTAAAAGCGTTTCAAACATTGATCGCTTCTATACAATAGATACTCGCGCTGGAATTTTTACATTTCAGCACGTCATAATGGACAAAATCCGTAACCGTGGCAAGAGTCTAGCTTCGATTCGAGCGTTGCCTAGCTGTGCAGCGCAGCAGACTGCGCCGGGCGAGCAGCAGGCCAAGCAGCCAGCCCACAGCAGTCGGGGCCTCGTGGACAGCAGGCCATGCAGCCAGACCACAGCAGTCGGTGCTTGGTGGACAGCAGGCCATGCCGTCAACCCACAGCAGTCGGTGCCTGGTGGACAGCAGGCCATGCAGCCAGCCCACAGCAGTCGGGGCCTCGTGGACAGCAGGCCATGCAGTCAACCCACAGCAGTCGGAGCCTGGAAGACAGCAGGCCATGCAGCCAGCCCAAAGCAGTCAGGGCCTCGTGGACAGCAGGCCATGCAGCCAGCCCTCAAAAGTCGGTGCCTGGTGGACAGCAGCCTATGCAGCCAGCCCACAGCAGTCGTCACCTGGTGGACAGCAGCCCATGCAGCCAGAACCACAGCTGGCAGTCGGCGCCTGGTGGACAACAGGCCATGCAGTCAGCACCACGGTCATCCGCGCCTGATGAACAGCAGGCCGTGCAGCCAGCGCCACAACACAAGGCTACTGGTAAGCGGCAGGCTGTGCGTGCAACCAGCTGCCACTCGCACAATCAGCCCAGTGAGTAGTCAACTCCAGGCATATGGAGGTAACACCAATGACTTGGTTTTTGGTTCTTTTTATAGAGTCTCAGTAGTTAGGCTTTGTAGTTAACCTTCCTTGACCCTGATGCGGCAGACACCCATAACAATGCGGTGACTGATTTCGACAGTACAAAAATAAAAATTGTAAACGATGTCGTTAAGTTTAAACAAATTTTAACAATCTTCTGTTGGACTAGGAAACAATGTCCCAAAATAGCATGAAGGATATACCCATGGTACTATTTAGTTAGAATGTTTCAAGCCAATTTAGTCCTATACTATTAAACGAGCCATAATATATTTGTAAAATGTTTGTCGATAACGGCTCTAACGATTTCAATGAAATTTACCATACGGGGGTTTCCGGGGGCAAAATCGATCTAGCTAGGTCTCATGTCTGTTTTTCCCCGTGTTTCTAAGCATTTTTTTAAAAACATCGCGTTTTAGACAGAAACCTAGAGCGCCAACTGTTGGCGGGTACCACAGCTTGCTCACCTGAGGCGGCTAAGAGCGAAGCTTTGTCGACTAGGTACTAAATCTTAAAGAAATAAAACTACATATTTATTCCAAATCAAACAAACTGTCCAAATTAAAATATTAAAAACGAAGAAAAAAAAAAACTGCTAAAGCAAATAAAATAAGTTTCATAATAAATGTCTGAACTAAGCTGCACTTCTCTTCAGAATAGGGTAGAAGAATTTATTAATCAGTAGCTTTACAATTTAATATTTACAGGTTTATATAACTGTGACTAATACCGTTAAATTAGTTCAAGGCACATATGAGACTAGTCACAATTTGAAAACCTACTCATCTCAAAACATACCAATTTCTATAAAAAAAAATCGTAGCTTATGTTAGGGATAGTATTGTATTTTTTTGAAATATGAACAGTTAAATCTGTTCTGTAGTAATTGATTAACCCAGTGACATTTTATCTGTAATATTATTGTAGCGTAGATTAGTGAACAATCTTATTTCCAGCGAGGGACACTCTAACCACTCAAATCTTTTTGGTTATTACGCTGAATTTTACATAGTTTCAATTCGTTTGAAAGTTTTGACAGCTTGTAACTCGGTCGAATAGTTCCTTGCTTTGGTTTTAAATATTTTTACGAGTGGATTTACGGTCGTTTCTCTATTCTGATTGTTGAGAATAGACCCCATTCGCCCAACCGTTTTGCCGAATCAATCAAATAAGCAGCTTTGCCTGACGTCTGTCACTGCGTTTTTTAGGTGTCGATGGGTGGTACGCTTATCACTGTTGGTAATTTATCTTTATAATCATAGTAAAATATATAAAATCTATATAATTTCATACCGATTACACGGTGGCATTATTTTTTTCCTCGTGCTGATTTGCAGCGCCATCCAGTGAACATTTCAAGATGTGGTCGAAAACACTCTATTCAAGTGTGCTTTCTTGTATCTCTGGGTGGATGCTCGCAATAAATTTACACTCGATTCTATATACATAAAAATAATACGAACCAAGTGGTTTTTCTATGCCGCATAGATCTGTGTTTTATTCAGTTTTATTGGTATCTTTTGTTAGGTAGTTTTATGGCAAAGTTTTTTTATGGTGTGACAAAATGACATTATAAGTAGTTGGGTAAAACAAAAAACAAAAAATTATATATATATTGGAAGTTCTCTTTAACCTTTCTTCAACATGCTTATTGAATTACTAAAAAAAAAAATATATACTTAGATCAATTATATCAATAGTTTAGACTTGACACTATTGAAAATAGACCGAAATGACAGCCTGGTCGATAGGAATCACAATTTTATTTATTGTTAATTTAAGCCCTTAAGCAGAATAATCACGAACACTAAATATCGTTAGTATTATCTGCGCTATGTCGGTAATTAAAACATCGTCATATCAGCCGAAAGACGTCCGCTGTTGGACATAGGTCTTCCCTAGAGATCTTCTTGATGCCCGGTCCAGCGCTGCTTGCATCCAGCGGCTTCCCGCGACCTTGACCGGACCGTCGCGTCGCTCCACCTTCTGAGGGGCCCGCCTACGCTTCATCTACTGGTACGGGGGTCGCCACTCTAGTGCCTTTACGCCTCTTCGGCGATCGGTTCGTCTCGCGATATGCCCTGCCCATATGGTGAGCCCTGCCAGTAAAACATAATTAATTAAAATCTTCAATAAAACAATATTCGTCAGAATGTGATTTTGGCCGACTTAAAGTATGTGAGATGATCGGCGGTATAAGCATAATCGACGAAGTATTGTTGCACTTACAAAAGAGACTGCTGATATATACCGTGGTAAACTGACGATTGAAGTATATTTATTTTGGCTAGTCGGTGAACACCGCACTTCACTATTTTTCGTTGCTGTTGGTCACAATTCACACTAATTGTATTCCTTACTTAAGTAACTCTTTTAGTAAGCGAGGTTTAAATTACTTTAAAATAACAAATTTGATGATTTTGACAAATACCTTCTTTTTTCTTAGTTTTTCTTCGCCTGCAACTAAGGGCGGATTGACTTGTCTTTGTTATCTATCACCAGTTATCACACAAAACAATGATAGTATTTGAGAAACTAAAACTATCCTACTAGCACATGATACTTTGAAGCAATAATTGTTAAAAATCGCTAATTACCATAAAATTCGTTGATTAACCAATCACGTTACACAATCGCTCGTCTCTTGAAATCTTATCAAAACAACGAAGACGGTCACTTTTATCGATTAATTATAATTATAATATCACTTTTATCGACAGAAGTGATGTACACAGAAGAGAGAAAATGAAAATTGTTCGGTTGATAGCACACTAATTAATAGTTAAGACTTGATAAAGCCCAACTCATTACATTAGATCAACTTTCTGATACTTTTATATATTACCATACCTATAATGTAGTTAAACTTTCCCAAATTACACGTAACTTGACTATAAATAAAAAAATATCTTATATATATTGGCGTATAGATAAACATGTATCACGATTTCACGTCACCAATTTTGATTTGACAATGTGTGCGTTAATTTGAGTCAAACCAAAAAAAAAATAAAAAAATTGGTTTAGAAAAATACTGTATTTAAAATACATATGATTATTCCATACATTGAACGATAAATATCAGTTATATTAAGCAGAAATAAAAGCGAGAATATCTTTAACTACCTATTACCCGCGACTTCGTCTGCGATGATCTAGCGAAAGAGTGAAGAAAACACATTTTCCAAAGGAAATACTAAAACTTTTCCCTATGTTTATCTGAATCTTTTCAAAGCTAGAGTGAACAAGCATTAGCGAGGCTTACCTCCTTTCATGCTTGCATGCTACATCAAAATAATAATAAAACAAAAAGATGGTGTAGTTATTGTAATTAATTAATAAGAAAGAAAGGAAAGAATCATAAGAAATATGACACTTCAAACGAGTGTGAACATCCTCTAGAGTTCTTAATACTCGATTGTACACGGGAAAATATTGATTATAATCCCTAAGTACTAATTATAATCCCTTTGTAAATTCTTCATAGAGTTCCCTGAGAATTTATGGAAAATGTATTGCACTTTATGCAGAATTGGAGTGCACTCCGCGCACACTAGCGCCCTCACCAGAATTTAATTAATTTCTTTGAATTGGAGACCAAAATGAAAAATTGAAGAACGGCTAAGTGTTCTTTGTCAGGATAGCGTTATTTTAAACTATTACAATTAGCTTTATGATATCTTGTTTATTCAAAATCCTTAAAACGGAAATTGGTGGCCACCGCGTTCCGTTCAAAGGATTTTGAATAAACAGGATAACATAAAGCTTATTGTAATAGTTTAAAATAACGCTATCCTGACAAAGAACACTTAGCCGTTCTTCAATTTTTCATTTTGGTCTCCAATTCAAAGAAATTAATTAAATTCTGATGAGGGCGCTAGTGTGCGCAGAGTGCAGTCTTAAGGCGTAAAGAGCTACATTTGCTTCATCTATTGTCTTATCTTCAGAGGTTTTGTGATTTTGTAGGTTGGCTGTTTATTGCACTTCAATTTATTGAGACGTATTACTTAAGATCCATTACAACACATGAAAATGCGGACTTACCTCGAAATGGAACTTCTTCCAGTCAATTATTGAGGCTAAAGGTGATATACATTGCAAAATAGATGTGCAAGTTACCTAGCACTGTGCAAATCCCTAACTAACAATACAGTTAAAGAAGCTTAATAAATTTGGCTAACTAAATATTACTTTAGTTTAAGTGTCAACATTTTATTACCTCTACTGTTCCCAAATTGTAATTTTGAAACTCTATTACCATGCCATAAAGTCCAGAGTGTTCCTACTGACGTGCAGTTGGGTGTACCTATGCACATAACACCTTTCATTAAGGAAAAGGCCCTTATTCACATATTATGAGTATGCATGTTTTGTATAAACAATGATACTACGTTTCAATAAATTTTTCGCATCTATCTTCGGCCACTGAGATTAAAATTTGAATGAATAAATCTTAAATATGCGACTATTAGTAATAATTTGCTAATTATTTATAATCACACCTAAACTCTTTACTTTGTAGTATTTTTACTACACTGGGCATAACCTTAAGGCCTTTGGTGACGATAAATAAAGCTTTCATGAAAATTGGAACCTTTAACCTTGCACTTAGAACTTACCTATTGCCTTGTTGCGTAACTTATGCGGCCTTGTAGCCGAACTCATTGATATACGGCCGTGTAGCCCAATTCATTGACATATTATGGTCTTATAGCCCAACTCATTTACATATAAATAACAATCTTTTATTTCATATTTCAACTCATTGTCATATAAATAATAATCTTTTATTTCAGATTAGAAATAATGGCCTTGATGCCAAACCATGGCCTTGATGCCAAACCCTGGTCTTGATGCCAAACCATGGCCTTGATGCCGAACCATGGCCTTAATGCCAAACCATGGCCTTGATGCCGAACCATGGCCTTGATGCCAAACCAAACCATGTAACAATCTTTTATTTCATATTTCAACTCATTGTCATATAAATAATAATCTTTTATTTCAGATTAGAAATAATGGCCTTGTTGCCAAACCGTGTCCTAGTGCCAAATTTTGGTTTTGTTATCTACAGTTCTACATAATTTTTATTACTATCATTGTTTGTTTGTTGCCATGTTGCCTTGTATTAGACTTAATATTATCATAATTTTATTGTAAGTAGTAATGTTATATAGGCATTGTTGCCCTATGTAATAACTAAAATCTTTTTGAATCTATTGTACTTAATTCGTAGTTTACGTGATAACAACTGATGTAAACAAATTATATTTCAAGGAACTACGAGTTCCCAACCTTTTTGTTATTTAGATTTTGTATGAGACGTCTTGTAATATTCAACGTCAATATTTCTTGACAATCTTTATTAATTCTGTCAGATTATTTCATAATCATAATTAAATCTTGTTTTTGATCAATTTCACATAATGTAAAAGCACTGTTAAATAATATTGTGCCATATTATAGCAAACATTCGGATCTCTATAACTTATAAAGAATAGTGTTGTACATGTATTCGTTTTTGAGAGACGGTACGAGGACGTACCTATCACAATCGGATGGCCGACTGTTGTCATGACAGATATTCTGATCTCCAATATTATAATATTTAAGTCGCCAGTGTTTACTAACTTTTCATAGCTTTACGATATTGTTCATAAATGGTTGTTGTATTGACTCCTTTGTATGAGCTGTCAGAGCGCGGCGGCTTTTCGACCAATCCCAGCGTTTTATGGAAAGGGTAATATTGTGGTGGGAGTAAGGGTGGGAGAGCCTAGCTCAGGCAATCGTATTTTGTTCTTCAAACTGGGAGATTCTACCTTTAAAGGAGTAATCACGTATTGTGTAAAATTATGAAGACTCTTCTTCATATGTATGGTATTGTGTTAATGTACCCATTTTAACACTGTGTAAAGTGAATAACTTATTACAAAACGTAAGTAGACTTCGAGTGTTTTATTTAACATATTTCTCAACTCCCTCTCATTTGTTAACACAACCCTATCGCTCCCCTACCCCATCCCCAAAGGATGATGGTATTTCACGTCCACCACGTTTGATTCAATCAATCTTTATTTCTAAAAAACAGTACAATTCTGTGTGTGAAATAAGAAATATCAAAAGTAAAACATGTCTTAAAATAATATTTATTTGTTAAACGTCAAAAGTATACATATCAATGTCAATATTATGTCAAATTAAGTCTTATCAGACATAGTCTAAGATCCCGCCTTCTCTCGTACCTGGTTCAAAAGTTCCCATTATACTGGCCGCGTTGCCGCGCAGTATGGCCAGGGATACTTGTTGAACCAGGTACGAGCCGGCGCGGGGGTCACTGCCGCGGACTCTCAAGCGCCTCCCTATAGCCCTTATAAAATCTTTTGCCGCCGAGCACCACACACCCGAAGTCTCGACAGCAAAAGGGACAAAGTGATGGGTCCGTGTTAAGTCCGCGTACTTCGTCTGCTTTTGGATTGCGGCCCACTCCGCAGCCGCCCCCGCAGTCTGCGTGGTACGAGGCAAATGTGACGCAGCAAAAGTGCACACGCAGGTTGCATCCCAGAGCAGGGCGCGCCCTCGTTCCCAGGGGATTAGTGTGAGTCCGTCGGGTCTTTTACCGTCTGTGCGGCTCAGACCCGGTGGCTCTAAGTTGCACGGGACGTCAATTGACACCAGTGCACGGCGAATAACCTCGTTCAGTGCGTGATGACGAGGATGTCTCCCCGCACATCTTTTGCAGCTGAGACCATGCCGCCCACTGGAGTCAACCAACTTCCCGCAACGGCACCTATGTGGCTCACACATCCTGCACCCTAGTCGGAGAGCCGCCGCTATCCTCAACGTGTTGTCGTCCAGGAGGGTACCCACGTGCGGGGAAGGCAAAGCATGAAGCCATGCTCCCGTCTCAGGGCAGGTAGCCGCACGTAACCGGGCCAAATCCGCCCCTGACGACAACCCGATGAGATCCGCGACTACTGATTTAGCCCATAAATCATCCCAGTGTCTCTGATATTGGGGCTTTTCTGGAAGTGCGGCATTAGGGCAAAGTGCAGTCCAAGCTGTCCGAGCCTCATCCGCGAAAGGAACGCTGAAGCTGTCACCCTCAAAAGAGATTATACTAGTGACGAGCTCCAGTGAGCCGTTCGCGGAGGCCAAGAAAGCAGACAGCCCAGTGTCCTGCATTCTCCTTACCCCCAAGCCTCCATGACGGACTGGGAGACTGGCCTGTCGCCACTCCTGTTCACCCAGGCTGACATTGATAACGTCCTCCAAAGAACACTTCAGGACATCATCGAGCGCGGCAACTTCCTGAGGGAACAACCACGTTGGACTAGTCCTTGCCATATACGTGAGCTTTGGAAGGGATAGGCAGTTCCTGAGCAATACAAGAGCGACGTGAGCCGATAGATGCTTAAGCTGCGCGTGCCCCTTCAGTAGCATTTCCCTCTTTTCAAAAAGGGCGGCGGGAACGGCGTCGGGAAAGATCGGGGCACCGAGAAGAGCAAAATTGTCCCTGTTGACAACTTTGAGGTCCGGAATAAGCGCTTGAAAACTTGGCAAACTTGCTTGCGCTTCGGGCCCACACGGGAAAATTTCGCACTTAGCGGTATTGACCCTGAGACCCATCTCTTCAAGTTTGGGGAAAAGGTGGTGGATGTCTTGCTCCACAACATCTTGCGGCCCGCCGATGTCTTAAAATAGTAGCAAAAATCAGTTAATAAAAATAAAGTCAAAAAATCATTACCAAAATGCATTAATGTCGTAAATCAAAACACAAATAATCATTATAAAATTAATATCATTCGAAATAAATTACGAGTTTGCAAACAAAATCTAAAACATTATAAAAATTTAAATTAGGCAATAAAGTCATCGACTGAGTAACAGTTTTTTTCCAATAATAAATGTTTTAATTTGGCCTTAAATATACTACGTATAATGGATTTTAGTTCAATTGACATTTTGTTAAACAATACCACAGCTTGATACATTGACCAGTGCTTGGCTATATTGAGATGTGGTTTGATTAGGTTAACCAAATCTTTCCTCCTGGTATTTGAGCATGTGGTCATCTCATCTACTGATTCCCATAAGTGCGTGTGCTTAATCAAGTCCACTAAGAAAACTAAAATATAAAGGCCGGGAGCAGTTGAAATACCATACTTCTTTAAATATTCTTTACAGAATTCCCAAGGAGGTATACGGGCTATTACTCTAACTGCCCTTTTTTAGATAGTGAACGCTTTTGCTAAATTGTATTTGTAACTTTGCCCCAATGTACTATGCTATAACGCAGTTTGGATTCTACCATTGCAAAATAAACCTCTTTTAACTGATCGACCGTCAGAACGTCTCGTAGGCTTCTCAAAGCGTAACAAGAAGAGCTGATCGACTCTGATAAAGCACTCAGTTCAGGCTTCCAATTTAATAAGGAATCAATATGTACGCCTAAGAACTTAGTCTCATGCACGAAATCAACTTTCTTGTTATTCAGCGACAGGTAAAGCGCATCCTGGTTCCTAGCAATAGTCCTAAACAGAATAGCATTAGTTTTTTGGACATTAAGCTTAAGGTCATTTGCAGAGAACCATGCACCGAAAGCTGACAGAGTAGCATTAGCTGCATGATTTAATTCATCTATGCTTGATCCAGATAGAACCGCATTCGAGTCATCTGCGAACAAGACTAATTTAGCCTCGGGTACCTGGATGTAACAAAACCGACCACATTATTAGTAAACAATATGAATAGAATCGGTCCCAGTATCGAACCTTGCGGTATTCCTCTGGATATATTAACAAGCCCCGAGGTCTTCGTGGTCTCCGTTCCATCTTTTCCTACTGTTTTAACTTCTACAAATTGTTGTCTGTTACTCAAATATGATTCTATCAGTTGCAAAACCTTACCCCTAGCACCATAATGTTCTAATTTACTTAGTAAGATTGAGTGGTTTACCATGTCGAAGGCTGAGCTCAAATCCGAGAACAGTCCGGCAACCTTCAACTTTTCATTAAGCTAAACAATGAGATTCAAATGTTTCCATCACACTTTTTCCAGACTTTGGACTGGCAACCTGTGGAATCAAGCGTGTAGGTTGGTACTCGTACCTTAACAGTTAACTACTCGTAGTAAGCGTTTAAAAAAATGTGTAAAACGCGAGATTTTAAAATGTTAGGTAGGTACGTAGTTGGCGTGTTTAAAAGATTTGAATCACACTAGGTATTTACAGTTACTTGGCACAAAATCAACTTACTTACAATCCTACTTACCTACATGTCTTAAACCTACTACTTACAAGTATTGTTCGAAATGTCTACCACCACGCCGAATGCACAATTCTGCCCGCATCCTTTTTTGGCGCGAGACATATCAATGAGGCGTCGGTCGTGGGTGAGGTGAGGGTATGGCGTGGTTATGGCGCGGGTGTGGTGCCTCAAAATGGGGCAGTGGACGTATTTAGGGCATTCTGAATTTCGATTTTTGTAGTAATTAGTAAAAGTAAAATTATAAAAGTTAATCGAAATCGTTAACGGTTAAATTTATTGAATAAAATTTAATTATAAAAGTTAATCGAAACCCGACCTTGTAACTAAATAATTATTTGCTATAAGTTCCCATGCTTGATCCTGCACACATCTGTTACTACTTATGACCTGATCGATTGTAATCGTATATTATGGGATATTTTTCTATTAACTCACATAACGCGATATTAAATTGCATATCGTCACAAATTATGACAATATACTGCGGACGAATCTGTGTGCATTCGTATGGCGTACCACCTCAAACTGTGGCGCGGCGCGGGCGAGAATCGACGCCTGCGCTGCGCCCTCACCTCATACCCTCGCCACGCCACCTCAATATGCACGGCGCCATATCGCTTCTATACATTTTGTACGAAACACGAAGTGACGGGCGCCGCGACCGTGCCATACTCTCGCCTCGCCCTCGACCGACGCCTCATTGATATGTCCCGAGCCTTAAGTTATGTGTGAGTGAATTAATTACCGTAGTGTCACTTTTCACTGTTTGAAATGCCTATTTAATTTATGCTTCAAGTTATGTAACATTTGATGGGCCGGTTCCACTGTCATAAACTAATGTTTTTCACGTCCCCACAAAAAAAAGTCTAAAGGTGTTAAGTCTGGTGATCGTGGAGGCCACGGTACTGGCCCTCCGCGCCCAATCCAACGTGGTCCGTACTCATTGTCTAGGTATCGCCACACGCTCCATTGAAAGTGAACGGGAGCACCGTCATGCTGGTAATACCTACATGTTGCTAATGGTATGCAGAGGTACATCGTCTGTTTCTTGCCAATCAAAAATTTATCTTCGTAAAGTGACTGTCAAAAACTCCAAATAAGCGTCACCAGTCAGTCGCGGCAAAAACAAGGGGCCTAAAACGTATGGTCCAATAATTCCCGCCAACACATTCAGGGAAAACCTGTGCTGCAATGAATCTTCCTGCATCAGCAAGGGATTTACGTGCGCCCACATGTGCCGGTTGTGCTGGTTGAATAACCCTTCTCTCGTGTAAGTGCACTCGATAGTCCAAAGAATGTGCCGATTTAATTCCTCAAGTAGCCATTGGCAGAATGTGACGCGAGGCTCAAAATCAAACGGTCTCAGCTCTTGACACCGCCTGTAATGATAGGGATGCTGGCGATCGGCTTTTAAAGTTCCTACACAAAAATGTGAAGTGGCTGCAATTAAAAACACGAGAAGCTTCGCGCGTGCTTGCCGTCGGGTTTTTATGAAAGTAGTCCAGTATTTGGTCTTCAAACTGGGGATCACCGCGATTTTGTCCTCTGTCTACGGATGTCGGTGGTCGGAAAGCGCCACGGTCTCGCAATCTTTGTGTTGCCGCCGCCAACATTGTCCTGTTCGACACTGACGTACCAAATTGTTCACGAAAACGTCTCACTCACTGGCTTCGTTAACATTGTCATTGCATCGTGCCAACATTCTCACCATTTCACAGTACTCGATGTTAGTACGAGTACCAGTATTATATTACTCTATGGTACGAACTAACAAAGCGTAGTGGTTATATTCTCTCGCTCTTGATAATAATAAGAATATTAAGGAGAGTTAAATACATTTAGAGACGGTGTTTTCGAATAGGTATTGTTTTTTTGGTAAACAATGACCTGTACTTTTGAGTAGTGGAATCGATTCTACTTTCGATTTTGAACAAACTAGTTTTAGGTTTTGCGTTATTTGCTTAACACGTAGGTACAGCACAATTTCAGAACTCCAACGGAAGAAGTTGGTGAAGGCATATGAACACTGCCGAATGTCCCTTGCTGACGTTGTTTACACAAAATTCACTGCATATTTTGAAAATTCATACATCCACCGCCGCGTGCGTACGCCTATAGGGTCTGCGCAGACCGACCGGCAATATGCTCGTGCATGCTATGTTACTAATTTGTAGCTATAGTTCAACACTGGGACGTGCATGCGTGAATATGATGGACTGAGATTTTGGACTTTTGGCGAAAGAGGAAGAAACAAAATTATCAATAATCTAAAACATAAAAATATCTAAATTTTCAATGTAGATTGAGGAGACCCATTGACGTAAGAAAAACGCTGCGCTTCTAAAGGACCTGAAGACTTAAACTATATATTCTTGAAGCCTTAAACTATGTATTCTTGAAATATGTATATTAAGTCCATTCTTACTTCGAAAATAGCGAGGTAATCCCACGCAAAGATTGCATTTGAAATTTTCTCCTTGAGACAAATTAGAGCACGGTTGGTTATCGCTTGGAGTCGCATTAGCATTTTGCGACATGTTCTCACCATTAAAATAGTATATATTTATAGTATTTTATATGTACAAATGAAGAAATACCACCCAACAACGGTTTTACTTAAAAACTACACACATAAACACTTACACACAAAACAGAGGAAAAAAAAAATTAAGACGTTAGCTGTAACAGAGCATAAAAGTCAAATAATAGTACATTAAGATGCACGTGCGCTATTTTGGATATTACGGCCGAGGCTCAGAAATTGCAGCCCGAGCCGCAGGCGAAGGCGTAATGGAGCCGAGGGTGTAATCACCAAAGCGCACAAGCTTCTTACGACGTTTTTCAACACATTTGCGAATAAAAACGAATCAAAATCGCTTACCTTTTTTTCTAAGGAAATTTCGTAGACGTTTTCCTCACATTTCTAGGTCACCCTATACACCGGACTTGTGTTTTTGTTCAAGTATTTTCGACGTTCTACACTTATCACTGTTTTTCTTATTTGTAGAAGTCATTTATTTTTTAATTACATTAAACACATTTCACAACAAGAAATATCTGTTAAAATGGCGCGCGTATTACTTTTTTCGAAGTCACAGATTATACATGCGCGCGCAGGAGACAATGACTAAGCTATCAAACAGACTACTTTTCAATTTATTTTAAAATTGAATATTTTGTTACTTTAAAGACAAATTTGTAGTTAGTTGATTAAAATCAATATTTTCGTTTAATTAACGTTTATTTATCATATTATCGAACACAGCTTCTTAATTCATTAAATTATTATGAATGTTATAGATATAGAAACTCCTTGCACCTTGCCGCTATAAAAAACAAAACAAAAATAAAACACTAACCTGTCAAACAGCTTACTCAGCAAGGAGGTCTTTGTTCTGAGTCTCACTCCCATGAATTATTTAATATTGAATATTTTGTTACTTTAAAGACAAATTTGTAGTAAGTTGGTTGATTAATATAAGTATTTCCATGTAATTAACATTTATTTATCATATTATCGAACACAGTTTACTTTTTCATGAAAATATTATGAATGGTATACGAGTAGATATAGAAACTCCTTGCATCTTGCCGATTAAAAAAAAAAACAAAAATTACAACACTAGTGAAATTATAGTAATGAAAAAAGCACGCGTGTTTAATAAGCTGGATTATGGACCTTAATACGTGCAAATAGAGCTGTTTTATAAGCAAATGTGTTGAAAAAATATGTACATACATATCAGTCAAAGCTAGAACAATTTAAAAACCAATACAGATTTAGATATTACATTACCCAGGTAAGTTAATAACTAGTCTGACTCACGTCGGTCGACAGTTGTTAAATATAACAATCTAGATAAAATATGTTTTTGGGGTTTTTAGATTTAATTATCTTATCGAATAATCATTATCTCTCAATAATTTCTTAAAACGCAAAACTAAATCAAAATTTTAATTTTTCTCAGTGACATTGACATAAGCGCGCTCTAGTCTGGTTTAAACAAAGAGATTTTAACCTCGCTGCGCTCGGTCATAGAGGGATTTGAAGGCTTGTCAAGTGTTGCACTTTTGAAATGTGTTGAAATGAGGGCAGCACTATTGATACAACTCTAGTGGTTGTCATTGCGACTGAATTTTTTATTGTTGTTCAGATGCTCTTGTAATGTGCTAGCTAAAAATAAATAATCTTTCCTGAATTTATATTCTGGTTTTATCTCGCCTCGTAGTTAATTCTTATATGGTAGCAGAGCGTGAAATATAAAATATCAGGAAATAAAAATGTGATAAACAAGTGATATAAAAAATGGACTCTTTGACAAAAATGTCAAGCTATAAAATTGAGCCATTGAGTAAAAATAACTACGAAACATGGTGTATCCAGGCTCAATCAGTGTTAACAAGAAATGGCCTATGGAAATATGTAGAAAAAACCAAGCCGACTACAATAGTAAGTCCACCAACAACTCAAACAGTAAGTCCAACAACAAGTGACGTGATTGATGGCGACGTGCAGGCTAAGTGTGAGCTACTACTCCTTATATCCCCGTCTGAAATTAGACAGGTTAAAAGCTGTAAAACAGCAGCTGAAATATGGGAAAAGCTAAAAAGCATATATGACAGCCAGGGTCCAGCAAAAAGAGCATCGCTTTTGAAAAAATTGATAGTGTCAAAAATTACAGAAAGTGACAATATCTCAGAACAGCTGAAATCTTTTATGGAGACTGTTGATAAGCTCGCGGAAATGGAAATAACCATCCACGAAGATTTAATCACTTTCCTCATGCTGTATAGCTTACCACCTTCATTTGAAAACTTCAGAGTTGCAATTGAAACTAGGGACAAACTTCCCAAACCTGAAGACCTTAAAATAAAAATTCTGGAAGAGTGTGAGTCACGCAAACATGGACATGAGACCGCTAGCACACAAGAAGCGTTTTACGGTTATAAAAGAAACCAAAGAAAATATAAAAAACATTGCAATCATTGTAACAAAAATGGTCATGAATCTGAAGAATGCAGATACAAACCAAAACCCCATCTGCAAAACAAAGGGCCAAAGTATTATAAAAAACAAAATGACTCAGTCAATTTCGCAAATATAGAAAAATGCTATAGCTCAAATAAAAACAAAAATTCAGATAAAGAAGACCTTTGGGTACTAGAAAGTGGCTGCACTTCTCATATGACAAACAAAAGAGAATATGTGCACAATATGGAAAAATGCAATGAAAATTTAAAACTTGCATCCAATAATTTTACCACCGGGATTGAAGGAAAAGGTACAGTGAAATTTCGTGTACCAGAATCTGGACATAATTTGTTAAATACATTATTTGTGCCTACTTTAAACACAAATTTAATGTCTGTCGGAAAAAGCACAAGCTATGGAAATACAATTCTTTTTAAAAATAAAGTAGCGACAGTAAAAAACCCAGATGGTAGAATAGTGATGAGAGCTTACAAAGGTGAAGATGATTTATATTATATAGCACCTAAACATGTTAAAATTAAAGAAAATATTATAAACAACACAGTCCAAAAACATGCCAGTAATAATATTATGGAATGGCACAAAAAATTAGGACATGCAAATGAAGCAGACCTAAAAACTGCTCTTAAAAATAAAAAGATAATAGGCATGACATTCAATCTAAATGATAAATTGGATCCATGCGAAGCCTGCATTCAAGGTAAAATGACAAGAACTAACTACAAAGCAGCAACGGAACCAAGGACTATCGCTCCTTTACAAATCGTTCACAGTGATGTATGTGGTCCCGTTCAAATACCAACAGCTACTGCAAATAGCAAATATTTTATCACATTTATTGATGATTTTTCAAGATACTCAAGAGTATATTTAATAAAAAATAAAAGCGAAGCATTAGAATGTTTTAAGATGTACAAAGAAGAAATGGAAAATGTACTTGAAAGAAAAATAAAATGCCTGCAAACAGATAATGGCACCGAATATGTCAATAAAGAATTTCAAGAATATTTGAATAAAAATGGTATAAGAAGGCGATTATCCTGCCCGTATACAAGTGAACAAAACGGTATAGCAGAAAGAAAAAATCAAACCCTACTAGAAAAAGCTAGAACCATGTTGATAGATGCTAAGGCACCAGAAAATCTTTGGGGTCAAGCTGTATTCTGTGCAAACTACCTGTCAAACAGATGTATAAATAAAAGTTTGAACTCTGAAACTCCTTTTGAAAAATGGGTTGGTCGTGTACCCTGTGGAGTACATTTATACATATTTGGACAAAAAGCATTCTTACTTAATAAAAAAAGGAACAGAAAATTTCAACCCAAAGCAAAAATAGGAATGTTTGCCGGATACTCAGAAAAATCCAAAGCATACATTATATATATTCCTAATGAAAATAAATTCGAAATAACGAAAGACGTACGAATTTTAAACAAAATGTTTTATGAAGACATAAATTACGACAATAAAACTCAAAATAATAATGATAAACATTATATTGATGTAATTTTCACAAATAAAAATAAAAGAAATACAAATGAGAAACATCAAGATGGTGTTAATATAAATTTTAATAATGATGAAAATCCTAAAGAAGATGACAATGCAATTGAACTCAATGTTGATGATCAGTCTGACAATGAGAGCGAAAGCAATAATGAAGACAGTGATGACACAGTCGTTGAGTCTCCACAAATAACGCATCGAAATCTCGAATATTCTGATGAGGATGAACATTTTGAACCTCCATCAAATCAAATTCTTGAAGATCATGTCGATTATGTTGAACCTCCTCGCAGATCTGAAAGAGAAGAAAGATTACCAATATGGTCCAAAGACTACATTATGAAAAGTGTAGATGAAACAAACACATCAAATACAAATGAAAGTATTAACTACCTTTCTTATTTATGTCAATTTGATGAAGAGGCTGATGATCCTAAATGGAACGAAGCTATAAAAGATGAATTCAAAGCACACCTAAGAAATGGAACATGGCAAATTATACAAAAAGAAAACAATATGAACGTTGTTACAAATAAAATGATATTAAAAGAAAAATACACTGCTGATGGAAATATTGAAAGACTAAAAGCACGACTAGTAGCCAGAGGGTTTACACAAAAGCCTGGTATAGACTTTGATAAAACATTCTCGCCAGTTTCTAAACTAAGTTCAATCAGATTGATACTTGCCAACGCAATCGAAAATGATTTGAAAATTGAAATGCTAGATGTAACAACAGCATTCCTAAACGGAGATCTTAATGAAAAAATATATATGCAAGTGCCAAAGAGACTACAAAAATATCTGTGTGATATTATACAAGATGAAGTAGAAGAATCAACAGCTGCAAGAAACATGCTACAAGACTTGATGAAAAATAAAAGCAAACCAAAAGTGTGTCTGTTACAGAAAGCCTTATATGGCCTAAAACAAGCGCCAAGGCAATGGTTTGAGAAACTTGATAATGCTCTGAAAGCTCAAAACTTCTTCCCATCATATGCTGATCCTTGCGTTTACTCATATGATGCGAAAGGGGGAGAGAAAGATCAGATAAACATATGTATCTACGTGGATGACATAATTGTAACTTTCAGATCACAAAAATGGGCACAGATTAAAAAATCCCTACTCAAAACCTTTAAGATGAGAGAGCTGAATGTTGACCAGCTATTAGGAATTAAAATCCAATACAAAAAGGATGAAATCAAACTAACGCAGACACAATATATTAAAAAACTTCTGACAAAATATGGAATGGAAGATTGTAAACCTCAAAAAACTCCGATGGAACCAGGACTCAATCTATTAAAGGGTTCAGTAATTGATGATATGCAAAAAACACTTCCATACCAAAATTTGATTGGAGCTTTAATGTATCTGGCAGTGGCCACCAGGCCTGACATATCATATGCTGTATCATATATGAGCCAGTACAATAATTGTCACACAGAAGAACACTTCAAACATGTTAAAAGAATTCTGCGATATTTAAAAGGAACCCAAGAAATGGGTATTACCTACAAAAAATCTCATAAACCAATAGAAGGTTTTGCAGATGCCAATTGGGCAGCATGTTCAAGTGACCGCAGGTCATACACTGGGTATTGTTTTACCTATGCCGGTGGCATCATAAGTTGGGAGTCGAAAAAACAAAGAACAGTGGCACTTTCTTCTGCAGAGAGTGAATACATGGCACTCACAGAGTCAGCCAAAGAAGCAATGTATCTGCTTCAATTGTGTAGCGATCTTGGAATCAAACAAAAACAAATAACAATTAATAATGACAATCAAGCAGCACAAAGTTTAGCCAAGAATCCCATAGTGGATAAACGCTCCAAACACATTCATATACGAGAGCATTTCATTAAGGAAAAAATAGCAGAAGGCTTCATAAAGGTCTTATATAAAAATCAGAAGATCTGGAAGCTGACATATTCACAAAGGCGCTACCTGCACCGAAGCTCCAGAAGACACTGAAGAGACTGAGCGTCGATCCTCAGTGAGGGGGAGTGTTGAAATGAGGGCAGCACTATTGATACAACTCTAGTGGTTGTCATTGCGACTGAATTTTTTATTGTTGTTCAGATGCTCTTGTAATGTGCTAGCTAAAAATAAATAATCTTTCCTGAATTTATATTCTGGTTTTATCTCGCCTCGTAGTTAATTCTTATAAAATGTCAAGTTGGAACCAGGTTTGTTTTGGTTCTTTTTACACTCCTGCTAATTTAAAAAGTTATCTGATTGTTCTCTTGACAACTAGTATGTCATTGTCTTTACTTTCAGTCGTCTTTGAAATTATTTGTTTTGATCTTGTCGTGAGCGAACCGGCTCTTTAGTTTTTATAATTTTACTGTTTTTAAAATACTTATATCTAATCAAATAAGTGTTGTACACAAAAGCCTAAATGCTGAACAATACATATATCGTACCGGCATGCGGATCTCATTCTTCTAGGAAGCAGGACATTGAAGAATTCTTATGCTTTCATTTGTAAGTAATATTTATAAGCTTATTTTGCAAAAATATGTGTAATACTCATTAAAGTGACAACAAATTATACTAAAGTTTAGGTAATTCAATTTAAAAAACCCTTCCACAAAGAAATATACTGCAAATTTTAAGAACAATTCAAGAATATAAACATATCGAGAATGGTTTTGATTATCCACCATTAGAGATGTAAGTAGTGGTTATCGATAATGTCTAAAAAGTTATCGAATTAAATCAGATGCCAACTTTATTTTTCTAGTACGATCTGTTATCGTTATCACAGTGGGTTAAAAATTGGTCAAGCTTGACAGTTGCAGCGCGATTTTAGCTTCTACAGCTATTGAAATAATAGGTCCTTCACTATGAAATTGCCGAAATTTTCTTACAGATTAATGAGATCATAATTCCTATAATTCTAAAGCTATTTTTTCATTTGTCTTATATTTGAATGTTGAATTCAAGATTAAGTATAAATTTTTGCATAAAATAAAGTTTTAATTTTTAGTTTGATTTTTAAAAGTAAAGGTTTGAAAATGGTTCGTTTTTAATGTCTTCCGATTTCATCATTAGATTTGTTATGTTTTTTACTGATAATATTTTACGAAAACTTACTTTTAGCTTCTTAAAGAAGCTAAGTTAATGTCTTCCCAATGATGCTAAAAATATAAGAAAATTTGCCATACAAAACGCCAATTTCATAGTTTAAGACCCGATAAGAACGGTACAAGTCCAATGTGTCAAGCTTGACGTACTCTTGACTGTACCATATCATTGGTAGTCGATATTTATTTATTTTCAGGTCCCTTCAAGTTTTAAAGATAAAGTAAAACTGCATAGCAGAGGCATAGCAGCGGCATTGCAACTAGGCATTAAAACTACTAAATAAACAACACTTTCAGAGAGACTTGAGTGAAAATGGTGACAAAAATAAGAATTATTTTAGGTAGTAGGTAACTTTATTAGTAGATTCATAACTTTTTAAATATACTTACGTAACGTTCTGTAATTTTATTTGTGTCTTCTCATTTACTCTTCATTTTAAGTAAATGAGAGAATAAATAAAGCAGCTTAATTCATTTATGATGACTTCCTAACTATAAATACAGAAATGCGAAAAAAACACTCTACGCACCCCTTGGAATAGACTCCATCAACTAACGCGACCCGCGCCCGCGCGACAGCCGGGTTCTTTATCGAGTCTAGTTGTACTGCGTGGACGTGCGTAAGACTCTGTAACTGTCGAGTATCTCATTTTGCAACGTCAAATTTTTATTCTATTCATTTGATTTCTCTTCAAATAGTGTGAATAGCATACAAAACATTCAAATTCAACGATTTTTGAAGTCACAAAATTTTGAATTCATCATGAGCGTCTAATAATGTGTGGGTGTTAATACTATCGTTTTAAAAAAGTCGAAATACTACATTATCGCTATCGTCATATCGAGTGCCAGCACATCTCTAGCTGGTCAAAAAGCGTTACAGCGACGTTTGAAAGTAGATAATCATAAACATGTTTATCTCTTTTTTTCTAATATGACTATTAATGGAATACCCGGGTAATTAACATATAATTAGATATAAGTATATTGTGACATTCAGGTTATATTAGTTAATTGTTTTTGTATGCTTTCGAACACAAATTTTTTTTGTTACCGAATAAATTGAATTGAATTGATTAACATGAGTAAAAAGCCAAGCTATAGCCGACAATTTTCGGATCCCTCTATGACCGAGCGTAGCGAGGTTCAAATCTCTTTGGGTTTAAAACTGTATTCGATCGTATTCATTCTCCAACTTCGACACTGGCAAAATTGTCCATGTTGACAGAAGCCATATTACAAATATTTGATTTGATTTGACGAATGCACGCATATAGAAATAAAATAAACCGACTATATTCAGTGAATGTGATGTGAGCGTTGAATTCAAGAAACAAACCGTAGTGTTAATCCCTGGTGGTTGTTTCCAGGCTTTTTGGCGGGAACTCGACATGGGCGTTTGCCTGCTTAATTGAAAGGACAGGGTGGAAAATGTATGGAGCTCGGTCTTTTATTCAAAAATATTCCAAAGCAACCTAACCAAAGTAGAAAAAAAACATAGATTCTAGACTTAAAACTGAGCCTACATGCCCAGTTGTGGGACTTTAGCACCCACCATTTAGGATGAATTAATTTTCAAAAATCAGCTAACTAGTCCACTCAAAAAGTCTATAAAACGCATCTGCCACTATCTATCTCTTTCTGACGCCTACTTAGCAGTTCTATTGTCTTCTCTTTTTCACAAGGTTATTAGTATAGCAACAAAACCGAGAAAACGACTGTCAGTGACATATTTTGAAACATTTACAGGGCATACTTAACTATTTTAAACAGATTAGTAAGGTCACATTCCAAAATAGGGATGTGACTTACAAGTTTAAAAATTCAGACTAGGAAAATATCGATTTAAAAAATTAGTTTTTTTTTCTTATTTGTAATATAACGAGAAAACAATATTAGAATGATTTTCACTGTTTTGGAATGTGATCTTACTAATCTGTTTAAAATAGCTAAGTATGCTCTGTAAATGTTTCGAAATATGTCACTGACAGTCGTTTTTGCGGTTTTGTTGCTATAATAATAAATAACCCTGTTAAAAAGAGAAGACAATAGAACTGCTGACTAGGCGTTAGAAAGAGTTAGATAGTGGCAGATGCGTTTTATAGACTTTCTGAGTGGACTAATTAGCTAATTTTTAAAAATTAATTTCTCCTAAATGGTGGGCGTTTAAGTCCCACAACTGGGCATGTAGGCTTAGTTTTAAGTCTAGAATCTATGTTTTTTTTCTACATAGTGGTTAGATTTTTTCGGAATTTGATTAAAAGACCGAAAAAATCCATCTCCTTTAGTTTTTTTGTGCATTTAGGGTAAAACTTTAGATTATGGACCGTCGAATATAGGGATTTTTTTATGGGGGGGGGGAGGGGGGGGGGGGGAGGGGAGCCCCCCCTGTGAAGGGGGGGCTGCGGAAACCCCCCCTTTTTTTTTTAAAAATGTTTAAAGTTTTGAGGTTATGTTGAGTAAAAATAGGGTAACCCCGTTGTTTTGCACACACCAAAGGGGAGTTAAGTGTGGGAGAAGATGCCCCCCTCCCCCCTCTCTGACGGGGACCCCCCCTTTCTGTAGGGGGACTGCGGAAAGCCCCCTATTTCTGTTTCGTGGCTCAAGGTTAGGTAATTTCGAAGGGGGAGGGTTGTTTCCCCCTCATCTTCCGCTTCTCAAGTAGGACTGTGGAATTTCGCACTTTCACAGCTCCGGAGCTGCGGGAAGTGCAGCCCCTTCGCCCTTGCGTAACAAGAGCCAGGCACCCACGTTCGCCTCCGCAGCTTCAGCCGCTGCGGCTCGCGTGGTGCCTGGCTCTTGTTACGGCGGGCGGGGGCTGCACTCCCTCCGCTCCTCCGGCTTTATAAAAAGAACTCCATCCATTAGAGTCGGCAGCTTGGAATCGGGGTTGACTAATTCGGTTCTGTTACCAATTTTGAACCTAATCTATCCTATTCGGGGTTGATCAATTTAGTTCTGTCACTTTTTGACCTAATTTATCCCATCACGATTGATAAATTTGAGTAAGGAATAAGAAACACCAAAATAAATTTACAATTTATTTATAGTATTATAATTTAATACAACCATATTTAATTTATTAATTATACAATTGATTGTGAAACACAATTTGTAATGTTGTGTACAGTATGTGTCAGTATGTTAGTGGATGTGTGTAGGCATATTTTTTCTTGAGCCCCGCTCCTGCTCAGCAAATGCCACGCATTGCTCATCCGAGCCCAGCTCGGAGAACACACATCTCCAGTTCCACATGGAGCTAAAACAGATATAAATAAATATTAATGAACAGGCCTCCTTTAACTTATAATTATTCTCACTCTCCTTTTTATAAAATAGATCACCCTAGTTTTACTCAACATATAACTTTTCACTCTAGTTTAAATAAGAAATGACAAAATCAAGGAAATAATGAAAAATTACCTTAACGCTGAGGAGTATTGGATGGATTCTTCTATTTGAAAAACCTGTAGGTCCCCGCTGACGTCTAGGCCAACTAGGGCCAACAGTGTCCTCAGACAAGCCACGAGGAGGCCTGCCCGACCAAGTCGAGGCCCCAGAAATTTCACCAGGCGACGAGCCCCCTCTGGCAGACGCCCTGGACTCATCAAGTGATTCGTCACCAGTCCATCTCACGCGGGGTGCGGCGGCGGGTTGAGCACAGAGCACAAGTCAGGGTCCAACACTTGCACTCGCGAGGGCGGAGTGCACAGCACCGAGCACAAGCGGGGTAAAATCGGGGTAAATTATAATAATACGATTATATTATATTAAAACAGCAAAGCAATTAGCGATGACTTTTTGACATGACGTAAGTAATGACAGCTAATATTTTTCAAAATGGCGGCCGACACGCGTTTCGTTCTACACATTGCTTATTGTTTAATAACGTCAAAATTATGTAATAAATGAATTCAGCTAATTTAAATGTAATTTACTTGTATACTATACAAATTAGTACCAAAGGTGTCCGTCTCCCCAGCAACCCATGCGAGATATGGCCAAGTGGCATACACCAAAATTTAGTGGAAATTGGTTCATTCCATCAGTAAAGTGTCAGATTCAGTGCATCAAAACTGATGACACTACGAGCTGAAAACTTTGGGTGGCTGTAGAGACGTCTCGTCAGCCAGCCCATTCTATACAGGGAAAACTACGAAGATTACATAAAAGCAAAATAGTTCCACATTTACTGCATGTCTAGTGCAATTGATTGTAAAAAAGCCGAATCGAAAATGTCCATATGGTAGGAGCCCTTCATCAATAATTATGGGTGGCTGGAGAGACGTTTTCCCAGCCAGCCCATGTGATATCTCGGAACATATAGTAGGTAGGAAGATAAAACAAAGCTTAATATTTACTACCTACTCGGAACAGTAGGTAGCAAATATTTCAAAATCCTAGCTCCACTAACTTTTGAGATATTTGTATTTTTTCATGGGCTTGCTGGGGAGACGTCTCGCCAGCAAGCCCATGCTGTAACTCAAAAAGTACTGCACGTAGAATTCTGAGCGATATACCAATAGAGAGTGCATATTTGATGCAATAAGCACCAAGAAAAGTGAGTCCCTAGGTCTTACGGTTTCGGTGCTAGAAACAAATATCATTTTCCCGCCGAAAATTTTGAATGCATGATGTGAAGTGCGACGTTGCCGTTCTGTGCAACTCTACATGTTGCTGTTAGAGCATTCAAAAATCAATCTTGTATCCTTATAGTTAAAAGGTACTGTAGACGCACGTGTAGATTATTTGTAATTTGAGAATAGTTCGGGAGACGGTGTACTTAGTAAAAGACTGATTGGTTATCAAGAAGTTTTTATTTATTTGTGGACGACATGTTAAGAACGAAAGAGATAATATGTATTTTAGCTAACGTGAAGACTAACTGGTGCCTCAATCTCTTTTTAGCAACCGTGACAACTGTATTCTAGGAGGAGATGTAGGTTTAATGGTCTCAGTAACAAACTAAATTTTTTAAAGTATTCTTAAATTGTTCTGTAATTAATAAGTTAAGAAAACTGATTTATTAAATAAATACGTGAGCCAAAATACATATTATGTCTTTTGTTCTTCACATATTGTCCACAAATAAATAAAAACTTCTTGTTAACCAATCAGCCTTTTAAGTACACCGTCTCCCGAACTATTCTCAAATTACAAATAATCTACACGTGCGTCTACAGGACCTCTTAACTATTAGGACACAAGATTGATTTTTGAATGCTCTAACAGCAACATGTAGAATTGCACAGAATGGCAACGTTGCACTTCACATCATGCATTCCAAATTTTCAGCGGGAAAATGATTTTTGTTTCTAGCACCGAAACCATAAGACCTAGGGACTCACTTTTCTTGGTGCTTATTGCATCAAATATGCACTCTCTATTGGTATATCGCTCAGCATTCTACGTGCAGTACTTTTTGAGTTACAGCATGGGCTTGCTGGCGAGACGTCTCCCCAGCAAGCCCATGAAAAAATACAAATATCTCAAAAGTTAGTGGAGCTAGGATTTTGAAATATTTGCTACCTACTGTTCCGAGTAGGTAGTAAATATTAAGCTTTGTTTCATCTTCCTACCTACTATATGTTCCGAGATATCACATGGGCTGGCTGGGAAAACGTCTCTCCAGCCACCCATAATTATTGATGAAGTGCTCCTACCATATGGACATTTTCGATTCGGCTTTTTTACAATCAATTGCACTAGACATGCAGTAAATGTGGAACTATTTTGCTTTTATGTAATCTTCGTAGTTTTCCCTGTATAGAATGGGCTGGCTGACGAGACGTCTCTACAGCCACCCAAAGTTTTCAGCTCGTAGTGTCATCAGTTTTGATGCACTGAATCTGACACTTTACTGATGGAATGAACCAATTTCCACTAAATTTTGGTGTATGCCACTTGGCCATATCTCGCATGGGTTGCTGGGGAGACGGACACGTACCAAAGTATACATTTTGGGCTATTTTTAAAATATAAAAAAATAAATTACTCATATTAGGCTGTATGGAGGTTGTTTCGTTTAGTTTTTGCGTTTGGTTTTCATGCAGGGTCCATTGCAAAATTTCGATTTTCCAAAATTTATAACTAAAAAACTAGTTATATCCGCAGGTTGAAACTTTGCACGCAGGCTAGGTATGGTAAGACCTTTTCCCAAAAAAAAACCAGCTTTCAATTCGACGGTCCATAATCTAAAGTTTAGCCGCTGCATGTTTTACTAACCTGGTTGGATTTTTACTTTAACACAAATTGATATGAGTCTTTATGTTCATTAACCGTCCAGATAAAGCAGTCTCTTGAAAGAGAGTAAACAGATAGAATAGGTTATGCATTTTTGTGCACATTAACATAAAAACCATTGCATATTTTGAAAACAAGCACAGAAATAAGAGCACACAATAAGATAGGCTCATCGGTTTAATTGTAGTTGGTTGGTAAAAATTAATACAGGTTGAATATGACACTAGGCCAACAGAATCCACTAGAGGATCTTCCTCACAGTCCACCTACACAATACTGCTTCTTAATGTTAGATTAGGTATATTAATTTGTAAGTAACACAAGCTTTGTACATTAAAGGTTGAAAAAGTGTGGTTACTCATCACAAAGCTCGTCACAAAGTGTGAAGTTTAGAAACACTAACGATTTTGTGGAAGTGTGGATCGAATTAACAGGTTCGCAAAGATCTTGAATTATTTAAATAATAAATAAACATTTTTACAATCAATAATCAGTTTGTTTTATTTCCTTTTTCATACAGACAGACACATGACAGTAACAAGCTTGTCACAACACTAAAACCACAGACACAATACAAAAGAGTATGCACACATATCTTGTAAAGAGACTCTATGTCTCTTCACATCCTCTATGATTTTTGTTTTTTAGACTTGCTCCAAGTCTAAAAGACCAATTCTTTTGCACAACGCACTTAGCCGGGGCCCATATAGCGGCTTCGTGAACATGTCTGCTAACTGTTGCTCGGAGGGCACTTGCTTGACTGAGAGCTCTCCGTTTTGTATGCATTCTTTAATGAAGAAATGCTTTATCTTGATATGTTTCGTCCTTTTGTGAAACTCGTACTGTGGGTTCTCTGAGAGTTTCAAAGCAGACTCATTGTCAACATTAATTGTGGGAATATCTTTCAGGGTTGTCAGTTCTTCCAAAATTCTTTTGAGCCAAATGGTGTCTCTTGCGGTTTCACTAAGTGCCATCAACTCAGCCTCTGTTGATGATATGGCTACAGAACTCTGTTTTTGGCTTTTCCACAAGACAGCTCCTGAAAAATGAAGTAACATTCCAGATGTAGAATGTCCTGTTGCTGGGTCACCACCGTGGTCAGCATCGCTGAATCCGATCAGTCTCCGTCCACCTTCCCAGCACTTTTTGAAAACAAGTCCTTTGTTTACAGATCCTTTTAAATATTTGAATATTCGCTTTACCTTTGTTACATCATTTTTCGTTGGTTTTTCAAGATTACGGGATGCAACGCTTACTGCATAACATATATCAGGTCTGGTGGCAACCATTAAGTAGGCTAGTGCTCCAACTGCTTGGCGGTAAGGAAAATCATGATCAATTTCATTAGAAATATTTGAGTCTTGAGGTTCGATCCTGACTGCAGGAGACGGGGCAGCCTTGCAGTTTTCCATTCCAAACCTGCTAAGTATTTTTTTAATATAGGCCTTTTGGCTCACGGTTATAGAACCATCTTTGGTTTTGTTTATCTCAAGACCTAGAAAGTATGATGCAGGTTTTGTAGTGATTTTGAATCGACTCTTCAATCGCTCTATGAATTCTCGTCCAGCTTTCTCATCAACACTAGCAACTAGACCATCATCCACGTAAAGGGCTATCACAACGTCCTTGCGAATGTATAGGCAGGGATCCTGCGTGCTTTGTTTAAAACCTGAATTTGTTAAAAATTGTGAAATACAGGTATTCCAACACAATGGTGCCTGTTTAAGTCCATAGAGGCTTCTTTTTAATTTACAGACCTTCTTGGTACCGTCAACATATCCTTCAGGTTGGACCATATAAATTTCTTCCTTCACAGAGCCATTTAGGAATGCTGTAGATACGTCGAATTGTTGAAGTACCAGATTATCTTGAGCAGCGAGTCCTAAAACTGCGCGCACCGTACTTAATCTCACGACAGGACTAAACGTTTTGTCGTAATCCATTCCCGCTTTTTGAGAGAAACCCTTTACCACAAGTCTGGCTTTATAGCGTTCAACCGTTCCATCTGGATTCATTTTTACTTTATATACCCATTTGCACGGTAGTGGCTTTCTGCCTTTTGGCAGATCAATGAGTTCCCATGTTTGGTTCTCATTTAGTGAACAAATTTCGGTGTGCATTGCTTCTAACCACTTAGACCTTTCTTTGCTTAGAATGGCTTCTTTATATGACTGGGGTTCTACAATTTTATCCATTTCAATGGCTGCCAGTACATAATCTTCTAGTCTTTTTGGAGGAGCGATTCGTGATCTATTACGGAGGTTCATCCTTTCTCCATGTTCAGAGTGCTGAGCTTCCTCTATTTCAGGATTAGGGTCAGATCGTTGATCTTCCTCGATTTCAGAATCATGAAGTTCAGGTTCATTTGGAGGAACTTCCTCATTTTCAGTTTCAATATGGATATAGGTTCCATTTAGGTCATCATCGCATGTATCATACTGTGACACATTTTGTTCGTTTTGAATTTCAGCATCATCAGTGCTTGCAACTTGATCGTCTTGTTCTGGTTCATTCAGATGTATGTTGTTTTTATTAGGATTATTTTCATATTCGAGAATAACTCCTTCTTCATCGTCACTGTCTGCAATTTCTTGCTCTTGTTTAGTCAAACATAGTTGATTATTTACTTTTATCTTGTCGAAGGGGATATTTAGTCGATATTCATCCTCGTATAGCATTCTTTTGACAGTTCGAATGTCCTTTGAGACACAAATGCGTTTTAGGGTAGGGACATATACTCTAAAGGCTTTTTGTGTTTCAGAGTAGCCTGCAAGCATTCCAACTAGTGCTTTAGATGTAAATTTCTGTCCACGATTGTTTTTTTTCAAAACAAAAGTTTTCGTCCCAAAGATATACAGGTGGTTTACGCACGGTTTTCGACCAACCCATTTCTCAAAGGGTGTAGCCCCTCCAATACTTTGGTTAATGCTTCTGTTTGACAGATAATTAGCAGTCAAGATTGCTTCAGCCCACAAAAACATTGGCGCTTTGGATTCGAGCATCATACATCTTGCTTTTTCCACCAAAGTTCTATTTTTCCTTTCAGCGGTGCCATTTTGGCTTGGAGTATATGGAGCTGTCAGCCTACGGCTTATTCCATTTTCTTTCAAGTAGTCATTGAATGTTTTGTTACAATATTCCGTGCCATTATCACTCTGCAGGCATTTTATCTTGTTTTCAGTGAAGTTTTCTGCTTCTTGCTTGTAGATTTTAAATTTATCTATAACTTCAGATTTGTTTTTAATGAAGTATACCTTGCAGTAGCGGCTGAAGTCATCTATGAAAGTGACAAAGTATCTATTATTGCCAAGAGATGGGGTACGGATGGGTCCGCAGACATCACTATGTACAATTTCAAGGGTTTTGTTAGTTCGTGTCTGAGTTTTTTCTTTTGGGTTAGGAGTTCGACTTATTTTTCCTTCTATGCAGGTTTCACAATCTCCCAATTCAGAATTTCCTGTGTCTAATTCCAACCCTATTAGGCTCTTATTCTTGGCCGCATACTTCATGTCTTTCCAATTCATGTGGCCTAATTTTTTGTGCCACTCCATATTTGCGGTTTCAGTATTTAAGTTTTGTATTTCTGCTTGTCGGGATTTTAGAGTTTCATCGACTTCAGTCTCAGAATCGGAACTGGATTCTGAATCTTTATCTGCTATGTTTGCTTTATCATTTCTGGTTATACGGAATTCATCGTTTTTTATGGTTTCAAGATAGTACAGACCGTCTGAACCTCTAATGGCTTCACATTGTACGCCTCGAATCGTATCTTTAATGATTGCCTTGGATTTTGTAAATATGACCACTTGTCCTGCATCAGTCATTTGTCCGACCGACAATAGATTAGCACATAATGAAGGCACGTAGAGAGCTTCGGATAAAGCTATAGTACCTTTATCAATTTCAATTTCAGCAGGTCCTTTTGCTTCTATGTTAGTGGTTTGACCTTGTGCGGCAAGTTTTAGGGATTTAGACGTCTCTTTTAAAGACTTGAAAGGCTTTTTCGAATGCGTCATGTGTGAATTGCAGCCGCTGTCCAATATCCAAGCTTTTTTTAGTTTTTCGCTCAATAGGTAACAGCTAAAGTTGTTTTTTGGTTCTTTTTTACCGTATTTATTTTTCTTGTTGGCATTTTTCCAGCATTTTTCAGTTTCGTGGCCTTTTTTCTTACAGATTTTGCAAAAGGCATACATTACTTCAACCTCACTAATATCTTCTTGACTGGTGCTCGGTTCAGAGTCATTCCTTCGACGGGCGTCACTTTCTTCTATTATTTTTATTTTGAGCTTTTCAGGGGATGGCAACGTGTCTTGGGACTCTATGGCAGTTCTGAAATTTTCGAATTCATCTGTAAGGCTGTATAGCATCATAATCGAAAGCAACTCACAGTTTATTTCAATCTTCATGTCCTTTAATTTGTCTACAATATCCATAAATGTATTTAGGTGTTCACGGATATTGTTCTTTCCCAGCTTAAGCAGAATCAGCTGCTTCAAAAGGTTTGCCTTTCTGGCGGGACCCTTGCTGGCATATATGGACTCAAGAGTATCCCAAACATCTTTCGCGTACTTACAATTCTTTACTTGTTTAAGCTCTGTTGGCGAAATCATGAGCAACAATTCCGACTTTGTCATTTCGTCATTATCGATCTCTTCTTGCGAAGCTGTGTTGGTTGGAGTCTTTGATAGGGATTTCCATAGTTTACTTTTTATCAGGTACGCTTTGGCGTGTATAACCCAGGTGTCATAATTATCTTTTCCAAGTGGTTGTATTTTTATAACCGACATTGTAATTTTTATTGACACTCGTTCATCCGACTCAAATCAACATATACAGATCTGCTACCATGTGAAGTTTAGAAACACTAACGATTTTGTGGAAGTGTGGATCGAATTAACAGGTTCGCAAAGATCTTGAATTATTTAAATAATAAATAAACATTTTTACAATCAATAATCAGTTTGTTTTATTTCCTTTTTCATACAGACAGACACATGACAGTAACAAGCTTGTCACAACACTAAAACCACAGACACAATACAAAAGAGTATGCACACATATCTTGTAAAGAGACTCTATGTCTCTTCACACAAAGACATACCAGAAATAATAGTATGAATAACACTTATGAATTTTAACTATAATTGTAATAACAGATTTTTAATTTTAGTACTAAAGTAAGGCCATCAAATAGGCACATTGGGACTGCCGTCAAACATATAAAAAAATTTTAATGTGTAAAGAAAAATTAACCCTTTGTGATGGTGTTAAAGTCTTCACCAAAAAGGTCTTCTAACGGAGGCCCTGCTTTAGTTTCTAATAGAATACTTCGAGGTTTGTTCTTTATGTTTGTGGACTTACAATGTCTTTTATGAACCAACTTGACAATAAGTGTCTAAAATTTCTTAATACGAGTATTATTGAATTTTACAGATTGGAGGAAGCAGCCTCTCTTTCTTGTCTGCCATTTGACAAGATGACGCCTCTGGATGAGGAAAGTTTCTCAGACCTCCAAGGGCCTTCCAGTCAGGCTGTAATTCATATCAGGAACAGGATTTTGAAAGTGTGGTTTGAGAACCCTGAGAAGAAACTTACAGAATGTGCTGTTCAGAAATTAGAGGTCAGAGTTTGTTTAACTTCATTGGCTTATATTGTATTCAAAACATTGAAATACATTAATTATAAATTATAAGTCAAAATCTCTATAATATAAGTCAAAATCGTGCTGAAACCTACTGTTGAAACTCTGTTATTCTTTTTATAGTATTGTTATCTTTACTTTTATTTTACGTACTTTTATGTACACGGTGGAATGTACTGTCTCCCAAGACACAGATTCTTCTTGTTGAGGACACGTACCTAGTTTGTATTAACATGTCAATATTTCTCTATGTTAAGTACTCTGTGACAGATTCGTTGTCTCTATTATGTTAATTACTCTATGTACGTAATTGCGTCCGAGCATCGAACAATGCCTTATAAGGAAATGTTTCCGCAATTTTGATAACCTGTGTTGTGATTGGTTTGTTTGAATTCGAAATAAACGCGCGAGCCAATGGGAGAGAAGCTTGTGCACTCGTATCCCCGAGACCCCGCGAGAGGGAGGTTTTTTGCCGCTGCCGCCTTCGGCAGCACTGTCGATCAGTCGCATTCAGAGTTGTCTATGAGTTGCACGTCGCGCGCGTAAATTCGGATGCCCTCGCATCGCTCCCAAAAACTCGTGGAAAATACTAATAACTTTTTCCTTTCTACCAAAAACCACGCACGTTTGAAGTCTAGGGCCAACATTGGCCCTTCGGCCGGATCGTTTCGCGTTTGTGCCTACTTATGGATGGATTGCAGTGATATACCTACCTATTCGTGTGGTTTGTTGGACAATCATGTCTGTGCTACGTTCGCCTGTAAAAACACGCAGTTTGACTGCATCAGCGCAGACAACGAAGGAAAATGTTGTTCGGGTTACGAAATCGAGATCGAGCGGATCGACAAGGTCATCGACCGCAGCTCGCAAACAGCTTGAGCTTGAAGCGGCTCAACAACAAGCGCAAATAGATCTTGAGCTAGCAGAAAAGCAAGCTGCTATCAAGAGCGCACTAGTGGAGAAGAAACTTCAGTGTGATGTTGCGCAACTAGAGGAAAAAGAAGGAACAGTGCTCGATGGCGACTTAAGCCACGTCGAGGATTGGTTAGAAGCTACTAGTAAAGAGTGGAATGGCGCTAGTGCGCCACAACGCCAGCCTGTGGAAAAAGTTTCTGGCGACGACGAGCGCCCACGCTGCCCCCCCGGCGGCGGCGCCCCTAACCTACACGACGGCGGCGTGGGCCCACGAGTCCCACTAGTCCCACAACCGTATCGAAGCAGTGACGCGCTGAATGACTTTACCTGCGCTATTCGCGACGCCATAGTGATGTCCGCGGCGGCACCTAGGAATAATCGCGAACTATTAACCCGTCTTGCGACGCCGAGGGACCTACCAACCTTCGACGGAGACCCTTTGGACTGGCTTCAGTTCAAAGAGGCCTACAGTGAATCAACGGAACTGTGCAATTACAGTGAGCCAGAAAATGTTTGGCGCCTACGTAAATGTTTACGCGGCGAAGCGAAGGAGGCGGTCTCCGCGCTTCTCATAGGAAAATCGTCACCTGACGCTATCATGGAAACGTTAGAGTTGCGTTTTGGAAACCCAGAGTATGTGATGAGCAAAATACGCGCACAGTTGAAAAAGTTACCCGCGCTTCCTATAGCTTACCATGCCGAAATAGTGAATTTCTCTATTAAAATACGAAACTTCGTTACGGCTACGAAGGCACTCGGGCGCGAAGAATATCTTTACAGTCCCGACATGTTAAATTCCATTCTGAACAAAATACCTACTACGTTATTGGACAAGTGGGCTGACTATGTCTACGAACAGCGCAGCTGCCCTGTTGCTAAGCTAGAATTGCTAGCAAACTTTTTGAATAAAGAGGCTACTGTGGCAGCCCACTCCGGTGTCAGTTATTCTCAACAAACGGCACCACACACCGATCGGAAAAGAATGGATTCACGCAAGTATCAGAATGACCCGATCTTAGCGCTTACCGCGAACG
Source organism: Athrips mouffetella (assembly GCA_947532105.1). Taxonomy (NCBI): domain Eukaryota; kingdom Metazoa; phylum Arthropoda; class Insecta; order Lepidoptera; family Gelechiidae; genus Athrips; species Athrips mouffetella. Next base: position 10,852,517 of record OX383984.1, read on the forward strand.
ACGACGCGAACATAGGAGGATGCTCATTTTGTAAATCATCTACTTCGCACGCACTAGATGACTGCACGAAGTTCAAACGAGCGCTAAGAAAGGACCGATGGCAGTTTCTACGAAGGAACAATCTTTGTTACAAATGTCTCGGCGCGCGACACGATGACCCCTCCGCGTGCCGAGCCCCCGCCTGCGGCGAATGCGGAATGCCGCACCATCGTCTCCTGCACTGGAAGAGACCAGAACGACCACGACGCGACCACGGACCACAGCGCGGACTGGGCCCCGAGCGCGGGCCCGCCCCCGAGCACGAACGCGAGGCTGGCTCAGAGCGCGGCCCCGGCTCGAACGAGCAGCCTCACGGCGAGGAAACGCGCCACGACGACCGGCATCGCGACGAAACCGTGGCCCACACTACGACAAGTGCTAGTGTTAGTGAAATACCTAAAGTGCCTAAAGTGTTGTTAAAAGTGGTACCGATTACCATACACGGACCTAAGGACAGTGTACACACGCACGCGCTGCTTGATGATGGCGCGACCGTATCGTTGATCTCAGCTGACGTCGCTGAGCAAGCTGGACTGCACGGCGAGCGCTTTACCATGCGCGCACGAGGCGCGTGGGACTCAGGAGAGCTGGTTTGTCAAGCTGAAACCGTAAGTCTGAACATTTCTAACAGTGAAGGTAAACATTTTAATTTACGTGCGCGAAAGTTCAACAAACTTAACCTGCCGGTGCAAAGTTTATCAGCTATAGACTTTTCTAAATATGAACATTTAGACCATAATTATAATTTATGCATGTGTGATGCGCAACCTAAAATGTTAATTGGTCAGGATAATTATGATTTAATTGCTCCTTTAATTGTGATTAGAAATGGTAAAAAGCAGCCTTATGTCACGCAAACACCACTGGGTTGGTGTGTACACGGGCCGCTCAGCGACCCACATGTTTGTACCTCACACGATACTTTGTGCCTTAACCCCTCAATTGTCAATCATGTGTACACAACGGATGGCGACGACATCGAGTTACACGAGATGGTTCGTGAATCTTTTTCTCTGGATTCAATAGGTATTTTAAAGAAACCGCGTGTCCAACCCGATGTGTCGCGAGCCGTCGATATTTTAAATCGAACTTCGGAACTGATCGATAATCAGTGGTGTGTTGGACTGCCCTGGAAATATGATAATTTTAAAATGCCTAATTCTTATGATACCGCATTGAATAGATTAAAATCTGTAGAACGAAAAATGGCGCGAAATGACTCTTACGCCGAAAGGTACCAGGGCCGGATTCAGCATTTATTAGAAAATAATTATGCACGTTTGTTACAAGACGGTGAAACAGCTGATAGTGACCACGTCTGGTATTTAGCTCACTTCGGGGTTGAAAACCCCAATAAAAAGAAAATGCGTCTTTGTTTTGACGCGGCGGCAAAATCGGATGGTTTCTCCTTAAATGATTTCTTGTTGCAGGGTCCTGATTTATTGCAATCGTTGTATGGAATAATGTTTAGGTTTCGCGAAAACCCTATAGGGGTAGTGGGAGATATTAAAGATATGTTCTTGAGAATCAAAGTTCGTGAGCAAGATCGACACGCGTTGAGATTTCTATGGGGTAATAATAAATATATTATGACTTCGCTTATTTTTGGAGCGAATTGTTCGCCTTTTATCGCGCAGTTTATCAACCAAGAGAAAAACGCTTCTCGTTTTATTGATAAATTTCCCGATGCAGTTTTAGCTATTAAAAATAATCAGTACATGGACGATTACATTGATAGTTTCGTAGAAAGGGACGAAGCTAGGAAGACTGTTGGTGAAATTTCTTTCATTCATCGACAGGGAGGTTTCGAAATGAGAAACTGGGCCAGCAATGTGCCAGCTGTTCTTGAGAACATGCCCAAAGAGACCTTGAGTGATAACGCTTGTTGCTCTATTGATAGTCAGCCGGAACGAACTCTAGGTTTGCTTTGGTATCCGGCGAGCGATACTTTGGGATTTGATTTGTCGCTCAAGCGTATTCCAAATGATATTTTGGATTTGAAGCGTAAAGTTACGAAGAGAGAAATGCTACGCATCATTATGTCTATTTTTGACATTCATGGCTTTTTAGCTCCATTCACCATTCAGTCGAGAATCATTATGCAGAAAACATGGAAAACTGACCTAAAATGGGATGAAGAGCTACCGGATGATTTATCCGCCATGTTTGCAAAATGGATTTTACAAATGGATTCTATTAAGGATATTCGAGTACCCAGATGGTTTTTTCGTGAGCTTGGCTCGACCGCACTCTCCGCCCACTCGCAGTTCCCGCTTCCCGCTAGTAGTGCGAGCGAGACAGAACTAGAACTGCACGTATTTTGTGATGCGTCGCCGAGCGCGTACGCAGCTGTTGGATATTGGCGGAAGAAATGCAGCGATGGAAAATTTATTGTCTCGTTCATAGCGAGCAAGAGTCGTGTCTCACCTACGAAATTAGTAACTATTCCGAGACTTGAGTTACAAGGAGCGTTGTTAGCATGCCGTTTAGCGGAAAGTATTAAAAAGGAGCACCGATTGAAACCTACTGCTACCTACTTCTGGACGGATTCCACTACGGTTTTGCATTGGATTAGAAACAACAACAGGGAATATAAAGTTTTTATTGCAAACAGACTTGGAGAGATCGATGAACTCAGCAGGGCCCAGGAGTGGCATTACGTGCCGACCGCATTGAACGTCGCTGACCTGGCAACAAAGGTACATGAGTACAAACTGACCAGCGACTGCACCTGGTTTACTGGACCCACCTTTCTGCACTATGAAGACCCGATGACCTGGCCGCAGGAACCTGAAAACGAAAGAAAAATTAGTGATGAAATATTAGAGAGGATACATACCGTACACGAAGAGAGCGATACTTCGCGTCACTTACCGGTACCGGAGCCCACTCGATTCTCAAACTGGTTGCGATTACTACGTGCAACTGCAACAGTTTTGCTGTTCATTGAAAAGTGTAAGAAAAATAAAATAACCGGACTTACTGACGAGCTGATGGGACAAGCTGAAATTTTACTACTTCGTCACTCACAAGGAAAATCTTTTCATGAAGAAATTCATATGTTGAAGAAAAATAACAGCATCAAAAAGGACAGTAGACTTCGTACATTGACGCCTATTTTAGATACAAACGGAATATTACGTGTAGGTGGGCGCATAGGAGCAGCGAAGGACGTCGCGATGGACACTAAGACGCCAGTGATTCTGGATGGACGCGATCACTTAGCTCGACTTATTGTAAAAGATTATCACATCCGCGCTGGGCACGGGTGTAACGAATTAGTAGTCAACGAGCTGCGCCAGAAATATTGGCTTGTAAATTTACGTCCGACTGTACGTACCGTTGCTTCGCGATGTCTGTTCTGTCGCATAAGGAAGGCTCAACCTATACCACCACGTCTTGGAGACTTACCCGAAGCGAGGCTTACTCATCATGAGAGGCCGTTTACTATCACCGGAGTTGACTTGTTTGGACCAATGGAGGTCACTGTGGGAAGATCAAGACCAAAACGATATGGAGTCTTGTATACATGTCTTACTGTGCGAGCTGTTCATATTGAAATCGTGCCTTCGCTTACAGCTGATTCGTTGATAATGGCAACTAGAAGAATGGCAGCTCGCAGAGGATGGCCAAGGATCATTTACTCTGACAACGGGACGAATATGAAGGGAGCGGATGCCGAGCTTAGGAAAGCATATGAAGCTGTAGCGGAAGATGCTGTAAATAAAGGAGTTTGCTGGAAGTTCATACCACCAGCTAGCCCACACATGGGAGGCTCGTGGGAGCGTCTCATACGTAGTATCAAGACAGCACTGAAGGTTGTGCTGAAGGAAAGGGCACCGCAAGAAGAAACTCTGACTACTTTCCTGGCAGAGGTCGAAAACCTGGTCAACAGTAGGCCGCTTACTCATGTCTCGGTTGATCCTAACGCTGAAGAAACTCTCACTCCAAACCATTTTTTGATAGGATCTTCGTCCAATTTACCTATTCCAGGTGTCTTCAACGACAAGGACCTGTGTTTACGGAGGCGTTGGCGCATTTCGCAGCGTCTCACAGATAACTTTTGGTCAAGGTGGATGAAGGAAGTCCTGCCAGTTTTAATCCCTCGCCAAAAGTGGTCTGGGGAAGGTGCCCAACTGAAAGTTGGTGATATAGTAGTGGTCGTGGATCGTCGTCTCCTCGTAACTTCTGGCCGAAAGGCATCATTGAAAGCGTGTACCCTGGTACCGACGGACGCGTAAGGGTCGTGGACGTGCGTACAAAATCAGGGGTAATGAAGCGTCCTGCCGCGCGAGTGGCAAAATTGTTTGACCGTTTTGAGTGTCGAACTTAGCCTCGACACTGGGGGGGAGAATGTTGAGGACACGTACCTAGTTTGTATTAACATGTCAATATTTCTCTATGTTAAGTACTCTGTGACAGATTCGTTGTCTCTATTATGTTAATTACTCTATGTACGTAATTGCGTCCGAGCATCGAACAATGCCTTATAAGGAAATGTTTCCGCAATTTTGATAACCTGTGTTGTGATTGGTTTGTTTGAATTCGAAATAAACGCGCGAGCCAATGGGAGAGAAGCTTGTGCACTCGTATCCCCGAGACCCCGCGAGAGGGAGGTTTTTTGCCGCTGCCGCCTTCGGCAGCACTGTCGATCAGTCGCATTCAGAGTTGTCTATGAGTTGCACGTCGCGCGCGTAAATTCGGATGCCCTCGCATCGCTCCCAAAAACTCGTGGAAAATACTAATAACTTTTTCCTTTCTACCAAAAACCACGCACGTTTGAAGTCTAGGGCCAACACTTCTAGTTTGGGAGACAGGGTTCTGTAACTACTGTCAACTTTGTCTAGTAAAGAATTTTAATTTTATTTCATATATATAAGGTGGAATCAAAGGTACGCGCACTAATGAAACCTGAGACTCCGCTGCTTATATGGAGTGCATTCACATACACATTTTGGCATTAACGTTGTAAAAATAATAATAAAAAAACTTACTTGAAAAATTGGGTCGGTTGGGAATATACCGCCCAAACTTGTTTACATAATAAGTGGTCGCGTCACGTGTTAAGACGGCCAAAAAGGTGAAGAAATTAATCATTTATTCATTAATTGCTGTTGCCTCTTCAAACTCAGGAGGAAATCTTGGCCGGCCGACTACCGATATTATGTTCGAGTGGGTTGAACACGTTGAAAATACCATTTTCTCGGTCAGCATCCAAAATGGTTTTCCTGCTAGACCGTTTTGCATAGCGTGCTTGATAATTGTCCTGGGCAAGCTGTTTAACATTATATCACTGATTTGTTTACTGATTGACTAATTCAAGCAAATTTGAATCAATAAAAGTGTTGTTAGTTTTATTTTTATTCGTAAATAAAAAGAATGACATAAATCAACTTATCATAGCAACCTAGCAACAGCTGCAGAGGCTGTATGGAGATTATATCCCTAAGAAGGTTATAATTTCATTAGGATTTTTGTAGCGGTTAGGCATTATTTTTTCAATTATTTCATATTTCTTGAATCAGAATCGAAAATAAATAGTTTAGTTGTCATAAAAACGTTATTTTTTTTTCTGTCTCTCTCATTCCTGTGCGTGGGTTTAAAAAATTATTGGTCTTTCTTTACATTTTTATCAAAGTGAAGTCTCCTTCATTTGCGATTATCATAGATAAAAAAGTAAAAATTATGACATCTTTCTGAAAACTGAACCAAATAGTGCGAGAGCAGGCTCAAGAAATGCCTACCTCATAAAATACACCAACATGCAATTTTTGTATTGTTAACTGAAATTTAAACACGTATTAAAAAACGTCTGCCAGCGCCGATCCTGCCGGATCATTGAAATAATAATTTTCAAAAAAAAAATTTGTAGCTGCCTCATCAAATACCCAAATGAAAGTACAGGTAAACTATTGTTTAATTAAGTATAAAAATAGTCTGCCATTGCGCATCCTACCGAAATTACTCGGCAAACTCTAAAAACATGCTTTTACTACACCCCCAACCTACCTCATTGAATACCCGAATGAGACCTACGCCAAATAATAACTAAAATGCACCTGATAATGGATCAAAGGGGATTTTATACAATTTTTTATACGTATTTAAGTGTCGGTTAACGATCCAAATGTAGCCTGTCGGGGTATTTGATGAGGTAGGCATTTCTTGAGCTGGCTCTCCCACTAAAATCAGTACGAAGAGAATTTTCTGTACTACTTATAAATCTGTGAAAAAAATACCTTAACGATACACAAATCAGGAGTACCTGACAATGGTACTCATTTATCACGAGTGTGGAGAGGTTTTACAGCGTGCCGAAGATGTGTACAAGGCACGCTATGGAAGACGGCCTAGCGGGCCATCAATTCTGGATGCGGAATTGTTGAGGACACGTACCTAGTTTGTATTAACATGTCAATATTTCTCTATGTTAAGTACTCTGTGACAGATTCGTTGTCTCTATTATGTTAATTACTCTATGTACGTAATTGCGTGCGAGCATCGAACAATGCCTTATAAGGAAATGTTTCCGCAATTTTGATAACCTGTGTTGTGATTGGTTTGTTTGAATTCGAAATAAACGCGCGAGCCAATGGGAGAGAAGCTTGTGCACTCGTATCCCCGAGACCCCGCGAGAGGGAGGTTTTTTGCCGCTGCCGCCTTCGGCAGCACTGTCGATCAGTCGCATTCAGAGTTGTCTACGAGTTGCACGTCGCGCGCGTAAATTCGGATGCCCTCGCATCGCTCCCAAAAACTCGTGGAAAATACTAATAATTTTTTCCTTTCTACCAAAAACCACGCACGTTTGAAGTCTAGGGCCAACATTGGCCCTTCGGCCGGATCGTTTCGCGTTTGTGCCTACTTATGGATGGATTGCAGTGATATACCTACCTATTCGTGTGGTTTGTTGGACAATCATGTCTGTGCTACGTTCGCCTGTAAAAACACGCAGTTTGACTGCATCAGCGCAGACAACGAAGGAAAATGTTGTTCGTGTTACGAAATCGAGATCGAGCGGATCGACAAGGTCATCGACCGCAGCTCGCAAACAGCTTGAGCTTGAAGCGGCTCAACAACAAGCGCAAATTGATCTTGAGCTAGCAGAAAAGCAAGCTGCTATCAAAAGCGCACTAGTGGAGAAGAAACTTCAGTGTGATGTTGCGCAACTAGAGGAAAAAGAAGGAACAGTGCACGATGGCGACTTAAGCCACGTCGAGGATTGGTTAGAAGCTACTAGTAAAGAGTGGAATGGCGCTAGTGCGCCGCAACGCCAGCCTGTGGAAAAAGATTCTGGCGACGAGCGCCCATGCCGCCCCCCCGGCGGCGGCGCCCCTAACCTACACGACGGCGGCGTGGGCCCACGAGTCCCACTAGTCCCACAACCGCATCGAAGCAGTGACGCGCTGAATGATTTTACCTGCGCTATTCGCGACGCCATAGTGATGTCTGCGGCGGCACCTAGGAATAATCGCGAACTATTAACCCGTCTTGCGACGCCGAGGGACCTACCAACCTTCGACGGAGACCCTTTGGACTGGCTTCAGTTCAAAGAGGCCTACAGTGAATCAACGGAACTGTGCAATTACAGTGAGCCAGAAAATGTTTGGCGCCTACGTAAATGTTTACGCGGCGAAGCGAAGGAAGCGGTCTCCGCGCTTCTCATAGGAAAATCGTCACCTGACGCTATCATGGAAACGTTAGAGTTGCGTTTTGGAAACCCAGAGTATGTGATGAGCAAAATACGCGCACAGTTGAAAAAGTTACCCGCGCTTCCTATAGCTTACCATGCCGAAATAGTGAATTTCTCTATTAAAATACGAAACTTCGTTACGGCCACGAAGGCACTCGGACGCGAAGAATATCTTTACAGTCCCGACATGTTAAATTCCATTCTGAACAAAATACCTACTACGTTATTGGACAAGTGGGCTGACTATGTCTACGAACAGCGCAGCTGCCCTGTTGCTAAGCTAGAATTGCTAGCAAACTTTTTGAATAAAGAGGCTACTGTGGCAGCCCACTCCGGTGTCAGTTATTCTCAACAAGCGGCACCACACACCGATCGGAAAAGAATAGATTCACGCAAGTATCAGAATGACCCGATCTTAGCGCTTACCGCGAACGACGACGCGAACTTAGGAGGATGCTCATTTTGTAAATCATCTACTTCGCACGCACTAGATGACTGCACGAAGTTCAAACGAGCACTAAGAAAGGACCGATGGCAGTTTCTACGAAGGAACAATCTTTGTTACAAATGTCTCGGCGCGCGACACGATGACCCCTCCGCGTGCCGAGCCCCCGCCTGCGGCGAGTGCGGAATGCCGCACCATCGTCTCCTGCACTGGAAGAAACCAGAACGACCACGACGCGACCACGGCCCTGGACCACGACGCGACCACGGACCACAGCGCGGACCGGGCCCCGAGCGCGGGCCCGCCCCCGAGCACGAACGCGAGGCTGGCTCAGAGCGCGGCCCCGGCTCGAACGAGCAGCCTCACGGCGAGGAAACGCGCCACGACGACCGGCATCGCGACGAAACCGTGGCCCACACTACGACAAGTGCTAGTGTTAGTGAAATACCTAAAGTGCCTAAAGTGTTGTTAAAAGTGGTACCGATTACCATACACGGACCTAAGGACAGTGTACACACGCACGCGCTGCTTGATGATGGCGCGACCGTATCGTTGATCTCAGCTGACGTCGCTGAGCAAGCTGGACTGCACGGCGAGCGCTTTACCATGCGCGCACGAGGCGCGTGGGACTCAGGAGAGCTGGTTTGTCAAGCTGAAACCGTAAGTCTGAACATTTCTAACAGTGAAGGTAAACATTTTAATTTACGTGCGCGAAAGTTCAACAAACTTAACCTGCCGGTGCAAAGTTTATCAGCTATAGACTTTTCTAAATATGAACATTTAGACCATAATTATAATTTATGCATGTGTGATGCGCAACCTAAAATGTTAATTGGTCAGGATAATTATGATTTAATTGCTCCTTTAATTGTGATTAGAAATGGTAAAAAGCAGCCTTATGTCACACAAACACCACTGGGTTGGTGTGTACACGGGCCGCTCAGCGACCCACATGTTTGTACCTCACACGATACTTTGTGCCTTAACCCCTCAATTGTCAATCATGTGTACACAACGGATGGCGACGACATCGAGTTACACGAGATGGTTCGTGAATCTTTTTCTCTGGATTCAATAGGTATTTTAAAGAAACCGCGTGTCCAACCCGATGTGTCGCGAGCCGTCGATATTTTAAATCGAACTTCGGAACTGATCGATAATCAGTGGTGTGTTGGACTGCCCTGGAAATATGATAATTTTAAAATGCCTAATTCTTATGATACCGCATTGAATAGATTAAAATCTGTAGAACGAAAAATGGCGCGAAATGACTCTTACGCCGAAAGGTACCAGGGCCGGATTCAGCATTTATTAGAAAATAATTATGCACGTTTGTTACAAGACGGTGAAACAGCTGATAGTGACCACGTCTGGTATTTAGCTCACTTCGGGGTTGAAAACCCCAATAAAAAGAAAATGCGTCTTTGTTTTGACGCGGCGGCAAAATCGGATGGTTTCTCCTTAAATGATTTCTTGTTGCAGGGTCCTGATTTATTGCAATCGTTGTATGGAATAATGTTTAGGTTTCGCGAAAACCCTATAGGGGTAGTGGGAGATATTAAAGATATGTTCTTGAGAATCAAAGTTCGTGAGCAAGATCGACACGCGTTGAGATTTCTATGGGGTAATAATAAATATATTATGACTTCGCTTATTTTTGGAGCGAATTGTTCGCCCTTTATCGCGCAGTTTATCAACCAAGAGAAAAACGCTTCTCGTTTTATTGATAAATATCCCGATGCAGTTTTAGCTATTAAAAATAATCAGTACATGGACGATTACATTGATAGTTTCGTAGACAGGGACGAAGCTAGGAAGACTGTTGGTGAAATTTCTTTCATTCATCGACAGGGAGGTTTCGAAATGAGAAACTGGGCCAGCAATGTGCCAGCTGTTCTTGAGAACATGCCCAAAGAGACCTTGAGTGATAACGCTTGTTGCTCTATTGATAGTCAGCCGGAACGAACTCTAGGTTTGCTTTGGTATCCGGCGAGCGATACTTTGGGATTTGATTTGTCGCTCAAGCGTATTCCAAATGATATTTTGGAGTTGAAGCGTAAAGTTACGAAGAGAGAAATGCTACGCATCATTATGTCTATTTTTGACATTCATGGCTTTTTAGCTCCATTCACCATTCAGTCGAGAATCATTATGCAGAAAACATGGAAAACTGACCTAAAATGGGATGAAGAGCTACCGGATGATTTATCCGCCATATTTTCAAAATGGATTTTACTAATAGATTCTATTAAGGATATTCGAGTACCCAGATGGTTTTTTCGTGAGCCTGGCTCGACCGCACTCTCCGCCCACTCGCAGTTCCCGCTTCCCGCTAGTAGTGCGAGGGAGACGGAACTAGAACTGCACGTATTTTGTGATGCGTCGCCGAGCGCGTACGCAGCTGTTGGATATTGGCGGAAGAAATGCAGCGATGGAAAATTTATTGTCTCGTTCATAGCGAGCAAGAGTCGTGTCTCACCTACGAAATTAGTAACTATTCCGAGACTTGAGTTACAAGGAGCGTTGTTAGCATGCCGTTTAGCGGAAAGTATTAAAAAGGAGCACCGATTGAAACCTACTGCTACCTACTTCTGGACGGATTCCACTACGGTTTTGCATTGGATTAGAAACAACAACAGGGAATATAAAGTTTTTATTGCAAACAGACTTGGAGAGATCGATGAACTCAGCAGGAACCAGGAGTGGCATTACGTGCCGACCGCATTGAACGTCGCTGACCTGGCAACAAAGGTACATGAGTACAAATTGACCAGCGACTGCACCTGGTTTACTGGACCCACCTTTCTGCACTATGAAGACCCGATGACCTGGCCGCAGGAACCTGAAAACGAAAGAAAAATTAGTGATGAAATATTAGAGAGGATACATACCGTACACGAAGAGAGCGATACTTCGCGTCACTTACCGGTACCGGAGCCCACTCGATTCTCAAACTGGTTGCGATTACTACGTGCAACTGCAACAGTTTTGCTGTTCATTGAAAAGTGTAAGAAAAATAAAATAACCGGACTTACTGACGAGCTGATGGGACAAGCTGAAATTTTACTACTTCGTCACTCACAAGGAAAATCTTTTCATGAAGAAATTCATATGTTGAAGAAAAATAACAGCATCAAAAAGGACAGTAGACTTCGTACATTGACGCCTATTTTAGATACAAACGGAATATTACGTGTAGGTGGGCGCATAGGAGCAGCGAAGGACGTCGCGATGGACACTAAGACGCCAGTGATTCTGGATGGACGCGATCACTTAGCTCGACTTATTGTAAAAGACTATCACATCCGCGCTGGGCACGGGTGTAACGAATTAGTAGTCAACGAGCTGCGCCAGAAATATTGGCTTGTAAATTTACGTCCGACTGTACGTACCGTTGCTTCGCGATGTCTGTTCTGTCGCATAAGGAAGGCTCAACCTATACCACCACGTCTTGGAGACTTACCCGAAGCGAGGCTTACTCATCATGAGAGGCCGTTTACTATCACCGGAGTTGACTTGTTTGGACCAATGGAGGTCACTGTTGGAAGATCAAGACCAAAACGATATGGAGTCTTGTATACATGTCTTACTGTGCGAGCTGTTCATATTGAAATCGTGCCTTCGCTTACAGCTGATTCGTTGATAATGGCAACTAGAAGAATGGCAGCTCGCAGAGGATGGCCAAAGATCATTTACTCTGACAACGGGACGAATATGAAGGGAGCGGATGCCGAGCTTAGGAAAGCATATGAAGCTGTAGCGGAAGATGCTGTAAATAAAGGAGTTTGCTGGAAGTTCATACCACCAGCTAGCCCACACATGGGAGGCTCGTGGGAGCGTCTCATACGTAGTATCAAGACAGCACTGAAGGTTGTGCTGAAGGAAAGGGCACCGCAAGAAGAAACTCTGACTACTTTCCTGGCAGAGGTCGAAAACCTGGTCAACAGTAGGCCGCTTACTCATGTCTCGGTTGATCCTAACGCTGAAGAAACTCTCACTCCAAACCATTTTTTGATAGGATCTTCGTCCAATTTACCTATTCCAGGTGTCTTCAACGACAAGGACCTGTGTTTACGGAGGCGTTGGCGCATTTCGCAGCGTCTCACAGATAACTTCTGGTCAAGGTGGATGAAGGAGGTCCTGCCAGTTTTAATCCCTCGCCAAAAGTGGTCTGGGGAAGGTGCCCAACTGAAAGTTGGTGATATAGTAGTGGTCGTGGATCCGTCGTCTCCTCGTAACTTCTGGCCGAAAGGCATCATTGAAAGCGTGTACCCTGGTACCGACGGACGCGTAAGGGTCGTGGACGTGCGTACAAAATCAGGGGTAATGAAGCGTCCTGCCGCGCGAGTGGCAAAATTGTTTGACCGTTTTGAGTGTCGAACTTAGCCTCGACACTGGGGGGGAGAATGTTGAGGACACGTACCTAGTTTGTATTAACATGTCAATATTTCTCTATGTTAAGTACTCTGTGACAGATTCGTTGTCTCTATTATGTTAATTACTCTATGTACGTAATTGCGTGCGAGCATCGAACAATGCCTTATAAGGAAATGTTTCCGCAATTTTGATAACCTGTGTTGTGATTGGTTTGTTTGAATTCGAAATAAACGCGCGAGCCAATGGGAGAGAAGCTTGTGCACTCGTATCCCCGAGACCCCGCGAGAGGGAGGTTTTTTGCCGCTGCCGCCTTCGGCAGCACTGTCGATCAGTCGCATTCAGAGTTGTCTACGAGTTGCACGTCGCGCGCGTAAATTCGGATGCCCTCGCATCGCTCCCAAAAACTCGTGGAAAATACTAATAATTTTTTCCTTTCTACCAAAAACCACGCACGTTTGAAGTCTAGGGCCAACAGGAATAAAGCGACGCATCAAAAGGGCGTTTAGAGTGATAAAGAGGGATCACGAGACTACGACGAGTTCGGAGGCATGTGCAGCGCCGCGCCTAAACGTGCATCTAGCACGAAGGTGGTTTTTTACAGCAACTATTACATTAATTAGTGGTGTTGTTTTTTTTTTCAAGTGTAAAGTGGCTGACCCATATGGCCTGTCAATTATGGTAGCAGCTGGTGGTGCACGCTTTATTTCAAGTGCTTGACCCTCACAAAGTTAGTTATCAATGTTATCATTTATAATGTAAGTGGTGTATTCCTATTCAACCCACTTTCCAAAGAAACATATTTTTTTTTTTGAAAATTGAAATTATACTGAAATATCTACGCGAATGCATTCCATATAAGCAGTGGAAATTGGGGTTTCATTAGTGTGCGTACCTTTAATTACACCCTATATATATATTATTTTATTGCACATTTAACATACAGAAAGTAAACAAACAAAAGGACATTTACAAAGGCGGGCTAATCTCTAAAAGAGATTTCTTCCAGCCAACCCATGGTTGTGAGAGAGAATGTTCAAAGCGGGATACAATCGTGCATGTGAATGGAAAAAAACAACAATAAATAAATAATACCAACAATTTAATAGTAAATAATTACATACATACATACATACATAACATCACGCCTCTTTCCCGTTGGGGTAGGCAGAGACCACAGTCTTCCACCTGCTACGATCTTGACATACTTCCCTTGCTTCCTGTACTTTCATCAATCCTTTCATACATGCTCGTCGGTTTAGGGTACTTTTAACCTGGCCTTTATTCAGAACGTCCTGAATTTGGTCCTGGTACGTTCGCCTAGGCCTTCCCTTTCCAACGTTTCCATTCACTCTCGCCTGGTAGATCTCTTTCGTCAATCTTCGTTTATTCATCCTCTCTACATGACCAAACCATCTCAGCATCCCTTTCTCGATTTTGGTCACTATGTCTTCTTTTACGCCACACCGTTCTCTTATCACACTAGTAAATAATTAATACCTGTATATAAATATATATACTATATAAACATTATATATATATAATAAATATAAATACATATATAAAAATATGTAAATAAATATTTAAATAAATACAACGACGAAATTCACAATGATGACTACGACTACGATGACGAAATAGCTGTTTGAAGAAGAAAATGCTCTTTCACTTTCTGCTTAAAAGAGGCAATAGAGGTACTCTCTTGTATGGCTTTGGGAAGGCGATTCCATAGTTGAACAGCACGAACAGAGAATGAATGAAAAAAGAAATTAGTGTTGCTCCTAGGCACCCCAAGCAACAAGGGCGCCTAGGTCGAGTGGGAGGAGGAAGAAGTTGGAATCGGGCACGAAGATAAGGAGGGGAGTGCGGGTCATTGAGGATGTTAAAGAGGACAGATAGGATGTGCATATCTCGGCGAAGGCGGATAGGGAGCCACTTAAGTTGAGCACGAAAGTTAGAAACACGGTGATATTTCCGCAACCCGAAAATAAAGCGTATGGCAAGGTTTTGAAGACGCTCCAGTTTATTAAGTAGCTCCTCAGTCGCATCCAAATAGCAGACATCAGCGTAGTCGAGGATAGGTAAGAGAAGAGACTGCGCAAGCTTAACTTTGGTGTAGAAAGGGAGAAAAAATTGGAGACGCTTGAGAGTTATTATTTATTTTTATTATTTATTAAATTATTGTTTATTTATTATATTGTTAATTTATTTTTATTATTTATTTAATTATTAAATTTTATTACAGAACTCTTTCTACATTCCCCTCCAATTTAAAGCAGTCGATAAGAGTTTTGAAATTGCCTGTTTTATTAATTAACCGATTTTATTATTTACTAAATATTTACTTCAAACCTCGTTTTCTTCTCCCAGGCCCCTTATGACAGCGACCCAGCACTAGTGTTACGCACTTACGCCTTCCTAGAGAGGCTCGGGTTCATCAACTATGGGATATGTGAGCAAAACACTCCCATGCTTAACCCACCCAGCGCAGGTAAATTACACATAATCAAGAACTAAGTCAAGTATTTTTCTCATTATTAGGGTTCTATACAACATATCGGATATAAAAAGAGAACTTTTCAGATCCCTTGCATCAGCATCTTTTTAAATTTCTTTTATTAACTCCTTTCAGATATGCAGACTATCAAACATGAGTCAGAAGAAACACAGCATCACGACGACGATTTACCCTTGGATCCGGATGGAGTCTGCAGCCTATATGAAGATCATCAGATCAAGGAGGAGATAGTCATTGGTCCGACTGTGTTCCACAGGCCAAACTACGAATATTCAAGTAAGTAAAGTGTGCTCCACAGGCCAAACTACGAATATTCTAGTAAGTAAAGTAACTGTCTAGGTAATGTTAACTAGTGTTTTAAACTGAAAGTGTTGAAGGGCACCATAGATACATAACATTTTCCAAACAAACCGGCCAATTGCAAGTCTCCCGCACCGAGGGTTCCGTACCACCATATAATATTAATTGTACTAAGTAGTTGAAATTTCAGTAACTTATGTTATGTGTTGTGTTATGTTAGTGGGCTCCTGTTTCCGCAATTAAACTCTTATTTAGTCCTTTTTGCGTGCAGGTGAGACAGACAGTATTTAAGCCAGCCCAGTTCCTTCCAGAAGCGCAGAAGTCTCCTGGGACATTCACAGGCTTCGCGGAGCGACCTCGTGTTGTCGAGGATTTTGGCCCGTTGGTCGGCCAGCACGTCGCAATCCAGGATGACGTGATTGACCGTTTCTTCTGCGTGTAGGCAGCGCTTGCACATAGGGCTGTCCGTGACGCCGATTGTGAATAGATGTTTGTTGAGCGGAATTTGTCCTGTAATGGTGCTCACAGCTATTCGCAGGTCCATTCGGTTGAGGCTGAGGAGCCGGGGGTCAGTTTAGGAGATAGTGTGGGAGCTGCCTCCTTTGACTGCCTGCCGGTTGTTAGATCAGCCCAACGGGCATTATGTTGTTCTTGGGTAAAGTCGCGAAGCCATGAGCGGCTTTGCCTGAAGGGCAGTGGCCAGAGTGATTGGAAAGAATTCAACGCAAGTTTCTTAGGGCTCTTGACTACATGGTAGGAGACAGGTACACAAACTACAACGATTCTCTTATACGAAACAACATGCTTCCTCTTGCTCTCAGACGTCAACAGTTTGATTGCATGTTCCTCTATAAAATCATTAATGGCCTCGTAGATTCCCCTCACCTTTTGGAACTTATAAGTTTAAAAGTCCCTACTAGACCTGTACTATGTAGTACTATTATTAATTCTGTGCCTGTACGTAGTACATATACAAATACTTTATTTGCGTATCCAGGTTTCTCGACTAATTATACTGCTAACTCTTATTTTCGTCGCTGCTAGGCTAGCTATAACAATGTTTTTTCTCATATCGATCTATTTTCTAGTAAACCACACGAATTTAAAAGGTAGTTAATTGAACTTTTAAAAACTAAAATTTATTAAGTCTTAGGTGTGGTTGTAGATTTATTCACAAATAATATAATACTGTATAGTTAACTATTCGTCCGATTATTGTTTTTCTACTTAGATCTTTTGTGGACACTCCAGGTCCGTGAGTTATACAGGTTTAGAATATAAGTACTTCACTTAAGACCGTCTGTTGTCATAATAAAACAACATAAAATAAAAATCATTGCTAGAGGCTAGTTCTAAGCACTGGTAGAAATCAGAGTCCGCCTTCTCCCTTTCTATTGCAACTGTTTTCCTTGCTACCTTCTTCGCTTGTTTGTAATTTTCTCTATTATCGTCTGATCCAGTATCTTGCCAAATTTTAAACAAGCGTTTCTTGTCAGCTACTCTGTCATTGGCGTTGTTGTTCCACCACTTGATATCCTTTACATAATGCAAGGCACCTTTGATTATTCCTAACACACGTTTTGCTGTAGTGATACAAAAGGATTCAAATTTATCCCATATGACTGTGGAGTTTTCTGTTGGGGGGTTTTCGCACAGGCAATCCACTACATCACTTCTCATAGTCCTTCCCTTTTCACTAGTTAATGCGTGCCATTAGATCTTTTCCACCTTAGGTATTTTGATCTTAATCGGTGTCTTCAGTTTTAGGGCAGTTAATAAGAGCCTATGTTGGGAAGTAAGTGGTTCTCCCGGAATAACCTTGCAGTCTTTAATTTGTCTCAGGTCTCTTTTATCTATTAAAATGTAGTCTATCTGTGTCTTCGAGTTACCACTTTTGTAAGTGATAAGATGTTATAATATAACGCGACTCAAGGAAAAGGTTGAATGCGAGGAAGAGAGAGGAAACACAAGAAAATATGCGTAAACTTCATTTAAATCATCTAAAGAACCCATGATAAGTGTCGTCCATAATATTATGTCCTTATTTTATTTACAATCTCGCTGTGGCTTTCATCATGACCACACATAAAAAGTCTACCTACTGCTAGACCAGGGAGCAACTCCATTCGTAATTTAATATACTTAGTCAAAAGGTACTCTGTTAGGGTTATGGGTGGCACAATGTGGTAGGTAATCGTAAAGATCTCTTAGTTGCCTTTTATGACAACCATAGATGGTGTGGTACTATTCTTAGCTTTAAGCTTCTTTAAGGTTATAAACAGTGATAGGAATAGGTAGTGCCTATTTGCCTAAACTTCGAAGAACAGAGATAAGAAACGGAGACTTCCTTAGGGCTAATTTTTTTCCGGGACATCTGTCCCGAAATACATTAAAAAATATGTTATTTGGAAAAGTAATTCGTCTATATTTACCTAAAGTTTGCGACTATAAATTTAAGTTTGCGATTATAAATGTTATGTCTAGCTAGTCGCAAACTTTAGGTAAATATAGACGAATTACTTATTCCAAATAACATATTTTTTTATGTATTTATTATATTATGACAGATGTCCCGGAAAAAAAATTGTCCTAAGGAAGTCTCCGTTTCTTGTCTCTGTTCTTCGAAGTTTAAGTAAATAGGCACTACCTATTCCTATCACTGGTTATAAAGTACTGGTAAATGTATTGCTGTCACTTTCCGTTTTGATTACTTAAAAAGTGACAGCAATATATTTAAAGGGGCTTTAACTTTTAAGGTGCTTTGTTAAACTGGCCGTTACACCACCAACTTTTCAATCGGACTACAATTGACAGAACGCATTAATTTTTGTACCACTAGCGATCATTATCCAGATTCTGACGACACCACGGCCAACTTATCTTTCGCAATCGGAAAGAAAGAGTACTACCACTCGGCCACGAGCGCTTCAAACTATCGGTCAATATAGTACTGTAGCCCGTAGACATTCAAATAACGAAAAAGGTTACCGTTTGTCTTTGTGAAATTGTTATAGATTTCACCATTTCACATACTAATAGCGAAGTCTTAAAGATCGTAACCAGCCGTAACCATATATAGCGACAAGTGATGTAGTCCGGCCATATTGACAATGATTTATATTTTTGAGTTACCGTTCCATATTTATACATCTGTTAAAAGACCCTCTGAACAAACCATATACCTATTTTAAGACTGTTTCTGTTGCCGGTTCAGATTTTAAGATTCATTTGGTCTTAATTTTATTTTTGGCAATGTTCCATAGTCTTACTATTACGTATGGTAATTCAACAAAGCTGTACAACATGACAATAACGAAACAATGCTGTAACATAGAAATGTATAAAACTAACATATATGTAGATTATAGTTTGGTCACTATATATGGTTACGGCAGGTTACGATTACGATCTTTAAGACTTCGCTTTTATTATGTGAAATGGCGAAATCTATAACAATTTCACAAATACAGACGGTAACCTTTTTCGTAATTTGAATGTCCACGGGCTGCAGGACTAATACATACTTATCATTTTAAATAATTATCCCCCAACTCCTAACCGTTAAGGAGTTGGACCTTCCATCATCAGACCATCAACATGAAAAGATGACTACCAGACGCAAATACTTATATAGCTTTGAAAAATATATGAAACACGTAATACGTGCCTACAAAATGAGGGTTGACCTTGATTTGAATGTCCACGGGCTGCAGGACTAATACATACCTATCATTTTAAATAATTATCCCCCAACTCCTAACCGTTAAGGAGTTGGACCTTCCATCATCAGACCATCAACATGAAAAGATGACTACCAGACGCAAATACTTGTATAGCTTTGAAAAATATATGAAACACGTAATACGTGCCTACAAAATGAGGGTTGACCTCGATTTTCCCAGGATCCCATCATCAGATCCTGACTTGGTGACAATGGGACCACCTCAGGAGCCTTTTCAGATAAAAAAAAATTGTAAATCGGTTCACAACTGACGGAGTAATCGGTGAACATACATAAAAAAATACATACAGTGGAACATAGAACCTCCTCCTTTTTTGAAGTCGGTTAAAAAAGGTGATAAGTCTCATGCTGCCAGTAAGTGCAACATAGCCGTTTAAATGAAAGTACAAGGAGGTTCTTACATGTTGAAAGAGGTACCACTCAAAAAGTATGGAACCTCGTTTATAGCAGTTTTTCTTTTGACGTGTTTCTTTCTTTTGTGAGTGTAAAAATCATTTCATATTACACAAATTTGTGATAAAATTGTCGCCAGGACCTCATAAGTTACCTGTACAATGTTAATTTGCAATAGCACTCATAAAAACCAGCAATTTTCACTCATAATTTTGTTATACTTGTAATATTTCTTCGGTCAGTTGTTTGTTTTTATGATTAGAATCACTAGGCTTCGGGAGCGAAACCAATGTAAATTCATATCTGTATGTCGCAGGCAAATTGTAAAATTCGTCGTTTTATATTGTGCCTTGGCATTTTATAAAATGCCGAGAATTTTTAATTTCATACTATCGCGGCATTTCACAAAACGGCGCTTAATCCGTTTCTGGCACATGCTGGCCGCTACCGTGGCACGCTCGCTTCGCTCGCTCGGCAAAGTTGCAGAGGCATACTAAAATACGAACTGAAAGAGATGATCAGCATATGGGGGTTTAAAACAAAAGTGCCAAGATAATACGAATCTGCTGGAAACTGCAAAAAACGGGGACAGCAGTTTAAGCTTGCCCAGTAAAAGTACCAGGTGTAGATCGCGAGCTTGGAGGCTAATCGGGATAGCCGCGCTTGACGTGGGGAACGTATTCCCGAAATTGGGTTTCGGAGGACTATCTTATTATGGGGTTCCTCGGGGCAAAGGAATAGTAAATTTAGTCGTGAACTACAAATTCAGCACGCGTAGTGGGCCTGGGCGGGGCGCGAACAACTTGTAACCTACACTTGCCACTTGTACTTGTAACCTACACTTGTAACTTAGATCTTGAAACCTACACTTGTAACTTGTACTCGTAACTTGTACTTGTACTCGTAACTTACACATAAAATACGCATATCTTTTAGAATAATATTTTTTTTACTTTCTTTTCATACATCGGTATGTTGTGTCTGGTTTTGCGTACCTATTTGGAATTACGCGTTGTATATATATATAATGGTACTACTGACACTAAGTGGTGTCACTACGCCCTATAAAATAACACTGACAATGACTTGCTGCAAATTAAATATACTTCTGCGTGACAGCGCGTCGATAACTAAGATGGTATTTTCACCATAGTGGTACGGAACAATCAGTTGGCGAGTCCGACTCGCACTTGGCTGATCTATTTATACAGAGTGTAAAAAAAATAGTAAGCACTATTTGAGCGTGTTGCTCAGTCCGTGAAAATTAACGACTTTTTCTCGCGACATAGGTCGAAATACGAAGAAAAAATATTCAACTTCCCATAGAAATTGAACCAGCTGATTGCTCATTATGTAATTTTTTGCATTGTGTAGTTTCGTGGTCCATGTAACAGGCTAAAACAGCGCTTAAAATTTCTTTACTCCCTATGTATGTTGAGAAAATGGAGATGAATATAACTCAAATTCTTTGCCTAGGTGCTGCCATGCCGACGAAAACTAAGCTAAGTGAAAATGAAGAGGTAGAAAAGCAGACAGCAGAAAACGTCGATGAATTCGCACAAAAACACACCCCAAGTCTTACAAAAACTCGCGTGTTTAAGAGAAAACTACGTAATATATCTGTAAGCGTAGACAGTCAACGTAAACAATCCAACAAAAAAGTCAGCACAGAAAGTAAATTAAATAAGAATAGTGGTCCTTATCCAGTTACAATAAGAGCAGAAGAAGAAAACGACAAATCAGGTTCAAATAAAGTCAGTGTTACTGTTCTCTGTGATAGAGTCCTCAAATATTCTTGTGATATTTGTAACTATTCAACAAACCGTACAAGAGATTTAAATTGTCATTTGAAAGCGCATGCTGCTGCAAAAAAATTTTGCTGTGATATGTGTTCTTATATGAGCACCCAAAAATGTTTATTAATCACACATATAAAAGGTCACAGTAATGATAAGCCGTTCGTTTGTAAGACTTGTAATGTGAAATTTCAAAAACGGTGCTATTTAAATAAGCACTTAATAATACACACAAGGAGGAAAACATTTTCATGCAATATTTGTCAAAAAAGCTTTAATCAAAATCATAATTTGATTACACATATGCGAACACACACAGAAGATAAACCTTTTTCTTGTGATGTGTGTAATAAAAGCTTTAGTGTAAAGCAGACTTTAGATCAACATAGGCGAACATACACAGGAGAGAAACCTTTTGCTTGTAATGTGTGTAATAAAAGCTTTAGTCTAAAGCAGACTTTAGACCAACATCGGCGAACACACACAGGAGAGAAACCTTTTGCTTGTAATGTGTGTAATAAAAGCTTTAGTGTAAAGAAGACTTTAGATAAACATCGGCGAACTTACACAGGAGAGAAACCTTTTGCTTGTAATGTGTGTAATAAAAGCTTTAGTGTAAAGCAGACTTTAGATCAACATCGGCGAACACACACAGGAGAGAAACCTTTTTCTTGTAATGTGTGTTTTAAAAGCTTTAGTCTAAAGGAGACTTTAGACAAACATCGGCGAACACACACAGAAGTAAAACCATTTTCTTGTGATGTCTGTCTGAAAAGGTTTAGTGTAAAGTACACTTTTGACCAACCTTTTGCTTGTAATGTGTGTAATAAAAGCTTTAGTGTAAAGCAGACTTTAGATCTACATCGGCGAACACATACAGGAGAGAAACCTTTTTTTTGTATTGTGTGTCATAAAAACTTTAGTCTAAAGCGGAATTTAGTCAAACATCGGCGAACACACACCCGAGAGAAACCTTTTTCTTGCGATGTCTGTTTAAAAAGCTTTTATGAAAAGTATCATTTGAACACACATCTGCGAACACACACCGGAGAGAAACCTTTTTCTTGTAATGTGTGTCAAAAAAGCTTTAGTCAAAAGCAGAATTTAGACAGACATCTGCGAACACACACCGGTGAGAAACCTTTTTCTTGTAATTTGTGTCAAAAAAGCTTTAGTGTAATGTACACTTTAGACCAACATCGGCGAACACACACAAGACAGAAACCTTTTTCTTGTGATGTCTGTCTGAAAAGCTTTAATCAAAAGAATAATTTGATCACACATCTGCGAACACACACCGGATAGAAACCTTTTTCTTGTAATGTGTGTCAAGAAAGCTTTATTCAAAAGATACATCTGCGAACACACACAGGAGAGAAACCATTTTGTTGTCATGTCTGTCAGAAAAGCTTTAATCGGAAATTCCAAATTATCAGACATTTGCGAAAACACACCAATGATAAATCTTTTTCTTGTAATGTGTGTACATAGCAAATATGGTCTTAGGACAAAATAAATCTTCATAAAATTCTCTACAAAAAAGTCTTGAAAGTTTTTCGCTACAATCAAACTTTAAAAGATCTTGATATAGGAAAATGGGCAATTGAGAAGAATTTAAGTATATTGTAAAACATTTTCCGATTGACTCATTAATGCCGAGCCGTAACGGCTGTAGTTACAGATGTGAGATTTTATACAACAGTTAAATGCATTTAAAACCCTTTTTAGGGTTCCGATACCAAAATGGTAAAAAAAGGAACCCTTATGGTGTGACTTTGTCTGTCTGTCTGTCTGTCACACCTGTATATCTCGGCAACCACTCACGCTATCGACTTGTAATTTGGAATAGTTGTAGAATATAGTTGCCCAACAAAATTTCACATGTAAGAATAAATAGAGGGGCGGGGGGGGCAAATTTCAAATTGTTTCTACTAGGTTGAGTGGGGTATCGTATTAAAGGGCTTTACTTGTACAATCTAAAATATATTTGTGTAGTTTTTTACGACTCTTAGTTTTCAAGTTATGATGAAAAATGACAAAAAAATATCATTCCCACGATATTTCCAAGTTGCACAGTTTTTTAGAAATTTGTAAAAAAACCTTTTCAAACAAATTTAGTTTTGCGGTCCAAAAAATGGACTTTATTGCTTCTAAAAATACTAAAGGTATATCGGAACCCTCGGCGCGCGAGTCCGACTCGCACCTGACCGTTTTTTAAAAACTGATCTCCCAAGGGGGTGAAATAATGGATAATAGTTTTTTTGAAAATCCATTTTGTCATGAGACGGATAAAAATTTTGAGTTGAGCTAGTAATAAGCAGTGATAGGAATAGGTAGTGCCTATTTGCCTAAACTTCGAAGAACAGAGACAAGAAATGGAGACTTCCTTAGGGCTAATTTTTTTCCGGGACATGTGTCCTGAAATTCGGGACAATACTTAAATACATTAAAAAATATGTTATTTGGAATAAGTAATTCGTCTATATTTACCTAAAGTTTGCGACTATAATTTAAGTTTGCGATTATAAATGTTATGTCTAGTCTTTTTTCTGGGACATCTGTCCCAAAATTCGGGACGACACTTAAATACATTAAAAAATATGTTATTTGGAAAAGTAATTCGTCTATATTTACCTAAAGTTTGCGACTATAAATTCAAGTTTGTGACGAAGCGAGTGCACGCCGCCCAAGCGCTATTTAAGCGCCGAGCCGGCCGCGCAGCGTCTATTCCCCGCTCCGCCGCCGTTCCGCCGCGATCTCCTGACAGGCCGTTACCGCCAGTCCCGGTCCGCCGCGTACTCGTCTACACTCTGTCCTAATAACTCTAATGCTATTTTTTCCATTTGTTTTATATTTAAAAGTTGACTTTAAGGTTATCAATTTACGCATAAAATAAAGTTTTTATTTTTAGTTTGATATATAAAATTAAAGGTTCGAAAATTGTTCGTCTTAAATGTCATCCGATTTCAGCATTAGATTTGTTATATTTTTTTACAGATAATATTTTTCGAAAATCAAAGTTAAGTTTCTGTTAGCTTAATGTCTTCCTAATAATGTTAAAAAAAATTAAAAAAATTGGATTTATAATTCCTAAGAAAAATGCAAAAATGTTAGTACTGAAAATTGAGTTTACCTAAAATTCTCCATACAAAACGGCAATTTCATAGGTAAAGACCTAATATTTACATCCTCCTGTAATAGACCATTAACAATTTTATCATTTATTGCAATCAAATCTATTATTGAACCATAGAGTAATATAAGATTGAACTATCTGTGCCTGCGACTTCGTACGCACCGTTCGTCTTATCTTTTTCTGCTCTGCTGGGATTTATACGTTTTTTTAAATGAAAGGGTGGGGAAAACCCCCCAACACTATTTGCTGTCCTCCTCTTGCAGATTTATATATATATATATATATATATATATATTCTTTATTGCACACAAATAAAATACAGTTTTTAAATGAAAATTGTTTACAAAGGCGAGCTTATCTCTTATTTATGCACTCCCATTACTTTAATGTTTTCTTCATGAAATGGGCAAGAGCAGATCGTCAACCTGATCTAAATGGGGTGGAAAAGAACTTGACTGTGAGGTAGCAAGTCCCCAAAACCAGTTGTTGTACTAAGGCTGACGTTGTACTAAGGCTGACTGTACTGTAAACTGGTTCAAACCGATACTTGCTGATTATTTGACAGCGTTCTTTGACAGTTTTATGAAGAATATTCAAAAATATAAAAAAATAATGTAAACAGAGATATCTTATGTTCCCGTAGATCGATTTTGTTGAAATAAAGCTTACATAATATTAGTTAGAAGCTGAGTTCTAGCTATATGTGGAAATTCTTGTTTCGTCAAAATAGTAACAAAAGTGAAAAAGCGGCCTTCTGCGTGTTGACCACGCGCAACGTAGTGTTCCTCAGGAACAATTGTTGTAAAGCATGTTTTCAGTAGTTTCTAATATATAGCGGTTTTAAGTTTGACAGCTGTCAACTGAAGTAAAGATTTCAACGAGATCTATCATTTGTCCGAACATACGAGTAGTCTAGGGACCGTATTTTCCGAGTAACAGCGTTTTCTATTTTGAGCTGTCATTTGAAACGATGATCTCGACGAGATCTATCATATGTCCGAACATATGATAGTCTAGGGTCAGTAGTTTTCGAGTTACAGGGGTTAAAAGTTTGACAGCTGTCAACTGAAATGAAGATCTCGACGAGATCTACCATTTGTCTCAGGGCACGAGTAGTCTAGGGTCAGTAGTTTCTGAGTTATACTGGTTAAAAGTTTGACAGCTGTCAACAAAAACGAAGATCTCAAAGATATCTATCATTTTCGCGAACATACGAGTGGTCAGTAGTTTCCAAGTTATAGCAGTTTTATGGTTGACAGCTGTCATCCGAAATAATGATCAAAACTGACCATAAACATGAATACAGCATGCTTTTCATAAGTAGTACGGACACGAAGAAATACCCTTTGTAAAAGACATAAAACAGTAGGTAATGTCATTTTGTACAGTCACGAGCACATCAAGCTTGATACATTGGACTTTGTAAAGTTCTTATTTCAATGGACGTACGGGCTACAGTCACACTGCGAGTGTTAAGCTTGACCTGTCGTTGACTGTACCTAACCAAAGAGTTTGAAGTAATAAAGTTGATTCGATAGGAATAAAAGAAAAAGGAAATTTTACTTTATTATATAGTTGATTGGATGAGAACAAATGTCACAATCGAGTTCCATTCTGATCAACTAGTTGATCCGTTGAGTTGATCAGAGTGTAAGTACCGGTCTATGTGCGTGTGAGTGTGTGTGTGTGTGTGAGCAAGCCCTACGAAATGATATCTTAGAATCGACAGTACCTGTGTAGACTCAGATACTGTCACTAGCTACGTGTGTCTGTATGTGTCTGTTTGTGTATGTGTTTATGAGTGTGTTTGTGTATGAGTGCGTGATTGTGTGCTCAAGTACACGTCAGCAATGCTGGAAAAACAAGTAAAGAGCAAAATACAATAGCACTTAAATGTATGAGTTATTAGGATATACTCGTAACACTAAGGAGTTCCTCAGTAGCTGAATAATTTAATTGCATAATCCAGTTTGTTAAAAAAAATTGCATTCAAAATGAGCTTTGGAATAAAGTGTGACATGAATACTTATTTTATTATATAAATAACTACTAAGAAAATAGATTTTTTTTTGTGCCAATTTGGATTTAGCAGAAAATTGTGAGCGGATTTGGTTTTTACGTCTTTTGTCTTGAATTAACGCTGGGTCGTATTGAATCAGGGACTGCACCCTAAGGAATGTTCTATTTGCATGCTTTCAGGGCCAGGTTGAAAATCAGCGCTGCGGTCTTGGCCTGCAGCATTTTGCTTAGCCAGGTCCTTTTTTCAGTGCTGCTTATAATTATGAAATTGTTTTATGTATGTATGTGTTAAATGTTAAGATTTTATGTAAGCACTGAATAAAAATATATTTCTTTCTTCTTTTTATCATTACAAAAAACTTCAGACAGCTACAAGTATTACTCAAACAACGTGAAGGCAAAATAGATATCATAATTCTAACAAAAATAAATATAAAGAAAGAAGAGATGTCTATAATTATACTTATAACTTGGGTTGGGCTAGGGGTGTATGATGTAGGTACATGCGAACACGCGAGAAAAGAGTAGAGGAGGTGGAATATTAATTTATGCGAAAAATGAGTTACACTTTACAGCTACGGCTATGAATGGACAAGCTATCGAGTTTTTATGGAAGACTATGTATATCTGGACTTGTTAGAGGAACTCTACAACTGGAAAAAAAGAAAATAAGCCGGAAAACCTTTTCTAAACCAAAATCAGCACTCAAATCAGAGAAAGAACAACTAAGGTATCGAAAATCACTAGATAATATACTAACTCAATGCATAAACGAAGACTTACCAACTCAAGATCTTTACACTACAACGGTGAGAGTGATACAAACAAGTTTGGTTGAAGCAAAAGGTGCAAATAATAATAACAATAAAGAAAAATTCAAAATATCGACACACACACAGGAAAAGATAGCCAGAAGACATTTTTTGCAACAAAAATCACAAAAAACCAAGGAAGAGAAAGCAGAATTAAAATTATTGTATAAACATTATCAAATTACAGATTCAAGATGAATACGACGACTATAAGTTGAAAAAATACCAAGACTCTATAGAAAAAACAGGAGTGAAGAGAGCTCGGAAAAAACTACAGGACTGTACTTCATGGATACCAAAATTGAAAAGCTTACAAGGGAGCACAGAAAAAAGGAAAGAACTTGTAGCTGTGGCTACAGACTTCTACAAAAAACTTTATGAAAGAGAGTCAAAGACTAGGGCAATCGCACACTTAACATGCAATACATCAAAGCAAGATACGCAAGTAAAAGAATTTACAAATAAGGAAATTGAAATAGCCATAAAACGATTAAGTAACAACAAAAGCCCTGGAACGGACCTCATTACTAATGAAGCATTAAAGGTAGGAATTGACATATTGAGTGGGTTACTAACAAAAATATTTAATGGAGTCCTGAAATAAGGGGAAGTGCCTTCACAATGGTCTGAATCAGAGATGACGCTATTATACAAAAAAGGCGACCCATCTGATATATCAAACTACCGACCGATCAGTTTGATGTCAAGTCTCTACAAACTTTTTGCTCAGTGTTTGCTTGCAAGAATTGGGCCAAAAATAGACAACAAACAGCCAAAAGAACAGGCTGGATTCAGACCAGGTTATTCAACAATAGATCATATTCAAGTAGTCAGCTAAGTAATTGAGAAATATAAAGAGTTCAACTGTCCCCTATACTTAGCTTTCATCGACTATCGAAAAGCTTTCGATACTATTTCGCACAATGCTATAGAACAAGCTCTAAATTACAACGAAATCGAAAAGCCCTACATAAACATAATCATGAACATCTACAAAAATTGCAAAAGTAGAGTGAGGCTTGATAGAATAGGTCCTACGTTCAAGATATCCAGAGGAGTACGACAGGGCGATCCGCTTTCTCCAAAAATCTTTATAGCGGTCCTACAATTTATACTGAAAGAAATCGACTGGTCTCGAACAGGCATCAGAATAAACGGCAAATACCTAAGCCACCTATGCTTTGCAGATGACATAGTTCTGTTTTCAAATAACGCCACAGAACTCGAAATTACCCTACGGTCTCTACATCAAGTAAGCGAACAAGTTGGACTGGAAATTAATTTCGAAAAAACCAAAATAATGACCAATCATAACAAAATTGTGATAAAAATAAAAGAGGAGACCATTGAATACGTGGATGAATATATATACTTAGGAAAATTAATCTCATTTGAAGGAACTGACAAAAACGAAATTGATCGTCGAATTACAACAGCTTGGAATCGTTATTGGTCTTTAAAAAATATTTTCAAGTCAAAGATGCCCGCAAAAATGAAAGGGAAGCTGATGGATACCTGCGTCCTACCAACTCTTACCTATGGCTGTCAAACCTGGTCCTTAACCGAGAAAAACGCAAAAAAAATATCGGTTAGCCAAAGAGCGATGGAGAGGAGCTTATTGAACATTAAACTAAAAGACAGAGAAACGAAACCATAAGACGTTTCGTTTCGTCAGGGGGCGTTTAGAAGCGCAGCGTTTTTCTTACGTCAATGGTTTCCGAGTTATAGCAGTTTTCAGTTTGACAGCTGTCAACCGAAATTAAGATCTCAACGATATCTATAATAGTTAGGGTGCTGGCTGCAATTTGGGTATATGATTTGCTCATGGTTCATATATATAGGGATGATAGATCAGATCAATACGAATCGATTTGGTCTTTACAAGTTTTTCTGTGCGTCGCTGCGTTTTTGAGTTAAAGCAAAAAAAAATGAAAATAAGATACTAAATAATGTTTTTTTGGTCTGCCTTTGTGGCTCCTGTTTAAAATACTTCTGAAGATGTAGAAAATCGAAGAGGCAGACATGCAGGGCTCTGCAATATTACGGGACGAAGTAGTGAATTTTTGCATTTTGAAGGGCTGTAACTTTACGACGCAGGGCTATTACGGTGGCAGACTATTTTTCTGGGGTTTTATACATTGTATTTAATCAGATAGTCATAGTCTGCCAGGTGTACGTTTCATTGTCAAATTTCAAAATACTTAAAACTTAATTCCTCAAAAACGCAGGGGTGTGGATGTCTGCCAATATTTTTTGTATCTTCTAGAGGATGCTCCTTATCATCAGTCAAAGAGGCAGACATGAGCAAATCATATAGAAATTTGTCCTTCATCACCCTTACTATAAGTTTTTCCTTATATTATTAAAACATCAGTGTCCAAAGATTTTAAAACCCATGCGCAGGAAAATCGCGCGTTCTGACGTCAACAATATTTTAAAATGGAACAAATAAGAAAAATATATATTTTCTGTTAATTTTCTTTTTTCTGCATAGCTGTAGGTACTTGCGATTGACATTTAGAAAATTTTACGAAACAAGAATTTGACGAATGTCAGCGCTTTCCCGAGGCGCTTTCAGTTAGGATGTTTACATCCTAAGGACCCGAAACCCATCGCTGAAGTTCAGCCCGTGACGGTTCAGCTCTTAAGTAGTTACGAAGGAACAAACGGATGTACGTACATACAGGTCAAACACGTACATAACCCTCCTTTTTGGCCTCGCCGCAGTCGGGTAAAATCAAAACTGACCATAAACATGATACAGAATGCTTTTCATACGTGGTACGGACACGAGGAAACACCCACAAAACTGCGAATTCGCATCGCATTGCATAAATCCGTGGCTAGCTTTATACGATACTCAATAATAATAATAATTACAAGCACGCCATAATTACTGGTTAGGTGAGGTTGCATGGACCAGTCTGTCTTGAACACTCAAACTAACAACTTGTGCCCATTTCCTCAATATAGTTCTTCTTCTTCGAGTCTTGGTATTATTTATTACAATCCATTTGCTTAGTTCATTTCACGGCCTTTAAATGTAATTTTAAGAGACCATATTTTTGAATCCACCAAAATTTCAAACTGGAAGGTACTATAAAAAGTTATACCCTGAAAATAGCGCAATTTTACAGCAATAAAGCTATCATCGATATTATCGTGAAAATGTGTCTATGTTCACCATATTTAAGCAACAAAATTGAAATCCACCAAAGATATAAACGGGAAACTAATTATATCCCTCGCAATCTTTTGTTTTTACGATCCGTATTTACAATTATTACTTAATGTTTTTAAGGTGGATTTTAATTTAGGATGATATTAATTGACCTTAAAGAAAAGTCTACATAGCTTTTTTTAATTGCTATATTTTTTTACTAGTTTTTATTACCACTAAAGTCATTTTCAATTAGCATTATATTTTTTTGTTGGATTTAGTACACTACACATTAAGGGACGAAATGAATCAAAAGTAAATAAAAAACTGATCTGATAGCATTTTTGTCATAGGTTTAATGCAACTTTTAGGTGGGTTTAAAACCAGCCATTAGCTGTGCCTATACCTTTTTCTTAATTTTTTTTTTTAATTTAATTAAATAATATGTTGAGAAATAAATGATTTTGTATTTGTAATTTATTCAAGTCACGAGCGAATAGGCTTCTTGTGGGCAAGCTCGTTCCATTGACGACCTCATCTCTGCCATAGCACGATCCGAAACGGTGTAGACTCGCTCTATTTGCATTGTATTCTGCATGACATTCAATAAGTATTCTGTAAAGAATCTACATTGAATAAAATTATCTGAATCTCTGCCCTCAGAGCTCAAAGAGTAAGCTCTTCGACCATTAAAAAAACTTTAAAAGTTCAGTGAGGCTAAAAGCCGAAATAGTACATTATGTATCTAAAAATCAAAAATCGACAGAGGGGATATTCAAAGCACAAGCGTCAGCGAGTGCTTTAATGCCCCGAGCGTCGAAATTGCACTTCCGCCCGTGCTACGCACATTGTTTTTCATCACATTTGCGAGGAATAGAAAATTCAAATTCAAAAATAATTACTTTTTGCGATCACTGGCCCTGCACGAGCTGAATCAGCCGTGTCTGGATGGCTCTATAAACTAAGACCATCGTACAGCATTTTTACAGTTGTCAAGAGTATGAAAAATTACAACCTGCAAAGAAAAATGAACCCTGTGTGTTGGTGATAAGAAAACGTCAAATCAATCTTCTTACTTTAATTATTGCCTATGCTTACGGTTATTATTGTAAATACTGGGATAGTTGCGAAAGTTCACAAATTTTGGTTGAGATTTTCTTGCGACCCCGACGCCGCCGCGGAGGGATGCTAGTGATTTCTTCCTAAGATACATTCGTCGCTCTGCTGCTGGTTGGTTGCTTTGGTGCGGCTAAAATAAAAATATCTCAAATAAGACTAGACTGTCTATTACGGTAACAGTACGACGGGTTCTTACCACGAGGGATTTCAATAAGGTCATTCAGTTACAGCGCTGTTGCAAGCAGCATGATCTGATCACGATGAATTGAAGTCTGCGGGTAGTAAAAAAATATTGGCAGAAATATCTCTCTACCCTCCATACATATATACTCTCGGTTAGAGAGTATATTATGTTCCTTGCCCTCCATCTAGGTAAAAGAAGAGTGTATTTAGAGAGGAGTTGTAATAAATAGGAGGGTAAATATTTAAAATATTTAACTACCCGCGCAGACTCACCCGTTATCGGTCATGGTGTTTGCAGTAGCGCCGAAATATTAAAGTTACTCTATGGTTTCATCTGTACAGTAGTATTGGTACATAAAAAAGAATAATACGACTCGTCGTGGAACGAAGATTTCCCCTTTAGGAGAATTGGTCCTTAGAACCTTAAATTGGATTCAAGAAGTGGAGCCACCAAGATTTGAAAACAATTTTTTGGGGGCTTTAGCTTTTTATTATTGTTGAAACTCACAAACATTACCAGTTAGGAGTTGTTTAAGACAATGTTCTTTTTTAGGGTTCCGATACCAAAATTGTAAAAAAAGGAACCCTTATGGTGCGACTTTGTCTGTCTGTCACACCCACAGGTCACACCTGTATATCTCAGCAACCACTCATGCTATCGACTTTAAATTTTGAATAGTTTAAGAACATGGTTACCCAACGTAATTGCACATGAAAGAATAAAAAAAAGTAAGATTAATAATGTAAAGGGGGCCCAAATAGAGGGGGCAAAATTTCAAATTGTCGTTACTAGGTCGAGTGGGGTATCATATGAAAGGGCTTTACTTGTACATTCTAAAATATATTTTTGTATTTTTTTACAACTCTCAGTTGTCAAGTTATGATTAAAAATGTAAAAAAAAATACCATTCCCATTATCTCCGAAGTTTGCGAAAGGAAATATCTGAATTAATTACAGTCGATAGAAGTTTATGTAAAAAAGCAAAAATAAAACGATCTTTCTAAGTTGCACAGTTTTTTAAAAATCTGCAAAAAACCTTTACAAACAAATTTAGTTTTGCTGTCCTAAAAATGGATTTTAAGTAGTGGTACACCCCGCGCGACGAGTTTACGACGCACGACATAAGTATTTTATTCATAAGTATAGTGGTAAGTATATCATAAGTAGTTACTATAGGTAGTTGTTTTTTTTTTTTAAGACTGCATCACGCGCACACTAGCGCCCTCATCAGAATTTAATTAATTTTTACAACTAGTTATTATTCAACTTGTTACAGTGAATAATTTCATTAAAATCGATTCAGCAGATCACTACAATCGGTTCAGTAACATTACAAAAGACAAAAAATAATTAAGGTACCTATTCGAAAAAAAACCCACAGGTTTTAGTAGTACAATTAAAAATACAGAAATAAAAAAGTAATTGACAAAAATACATCGAATTCAAGACTAAAAATAGAGAAATAAAAGTTGGTGCCAGAATATTAGGAATAAAACACTTAAAAGTGCCACTTAGTAGTGGTATGCTATACGCAACTGTACCTACACACGTTATCAAAAACTTTTCTTTCTCTATTTTTAGTCTTGAAATCGGTTGAATTTTATAAATTATTAATTTTTTACTTTCGAGCGGAGCGATTGCGATATTGTACTCGTGAAAAAAAAAAGTTTTTCTAATTTTCTCAAAAATGTGTTCTATATCACTTATACATCATAAAAAACAAGTCTCCCAAAAATGTCCGTCCGTCGGTCGGTCGGTCTGTCCGTCAAGCTTTGGCCTAGCGGCTAAACGAATGGTACGATTGACACCATATTTGGAATTTAAGAGTTTTATGCAAATCCATCAAAGGGTTTTGAGTGGTTTCCTGCTGGCTCTCATTTAAAATCTTGATGAAACTTTGCATGACCAAGCATCTCCATTTAAGATATCTGCCGCAGTATCAATTCGTCTCTAGAAATTCATATAAGGGGTGTTCCCACAAAAAATTAAAAATGAGATTTACTCAAAATCGGTTTCGTTGAGCTTATTTTGATGTTCTACAATTTGGATTCTAAATTGGTTTTCTACCTGACTGCATATTTTATTAAACCATTTTTACATAAATCTAGTTCGTATAGGTAAGTTTGTATTTTCATATTATTTGTATGGAATTACTAACTTAAGTTTGCAGTTGGTACTTATTTACTCAATACTATCAGCATCCTTTATAATATAGTAGTTAGAGCATTCGGCTCTTGATCCGGTTCGACTCCCGGCGGGGACACTGTCGAATGATGACATAGTCATGAATTGAGAGTCCCAGATCTGTAGAGTGCGCATAGAATTAGTAGTTTCATGGGTATTTTTTTTTTGGACATTCGTTTCAGAAAATATAAAATACCTACCAAACGACTCTTCTCCTCAACAAATTAACGTTACCTCGACATCCATTTGTCGGTGTTTGTCTATTGTCGACGAAAAATGATAAGAATCGTAAGTTGATCAATTTCCTAGTATAAGTTGATCAACTTTCAAAAAACGGCGGTTAAAATGTATTATTTTACGTATATAGATTTGAGGTAATTGATCAAAAGTTGATCAATTTACTAGGAAATTATCAACATATGATTTTTACCATTTTCCGGTGACTCATTCATTTTCATACCTCCTCCATGTAAGCTTACATTTTGTATTTCTAGAATATCACACTGGGTTTCTAAATTATTTGAATGAGTTCCTTATGTACAAGGTGGACCGACGATCTGGTAAGGTCGCGGGAAGCCGCTGGATGCGAGCAGCGCAGGACCGGTCATCATGGAGATCTTCAGGGGAGGCCTATGTCCAGCAGTGGACGTCTTTCGGCTGATATGATGATGGTGATGACCTTATGTACCTTCTAAATTTCTCTTTACTGTGTATTTTGTAACTGAATCGTTTCGTCGTCTAAATTTAGGGTGTGTGATAATTTATTTAAAGCTGGTAAGGTCGATAGATAAGGTACAGTCAAGGGCACGTCAATCTTGACACATTGGACATTGTACCGCGCTTTCTTCAGTGAGCGTAGAGGTGAAAGTCGCACTGCGAGTGTCAAGCTCAACCTGTTGTTGACTGTACTAAAGGTGCCGGTTTTAACTTTGGCCAAATTTCAACAAACACTAGCAATCAGCAAAGAGTGTAACGGAAAGGTGTGATAATACTGAAGCCACTGAAGAGTGTAAATCTGCCCATGACACTGAACAACTTTTCCCAAGGAACATGTCAAAATTAGTTTTGTTCTATGACCTTTGTTCCTTGGGAAAAGTTGTTCAGTTTCATGGGCAGATTCACATCCTCAATGTGTACACTCATTCATTCATTCATTCTTTTTGGCTCAGTGAACCAAAGTGGTTCTTGGCCTCCGACATTAAAGTACGCCACGCTTCCCTGTTCTGTGCCAATTCCGTCCAGTCGGCCACTCCCAGCTCTTTAAGATCCTTGGCGACTTCATCCTTCCACGGCGTATGGGGGTAAGGTCGGTAGTACAGCCTGGCTACGCCACACGGCTAAGTCCGATGGACTCGTGGACCAGCGAAGGATGCCCTAACGCCCCTCCCATGGCAAAAATACTAAGTTACGAATCCGACAAAGAAGCCTCGTGTACACTGAGCATATAAATTTGTATATATGTATATCTCGTCAGCGGATGACATGTGTGTGTATTGGCCAAAGAGATTTGAACCTCGCTACGAGCGCAGCGAGGTTAAAATCTCTTTGGTATTGGCAGTCTTATTGAAGGATTGAAAAGAAAAATCTAATAAAATAAACTTTATTTTAGAGAAAGTTAAATCACTTATCTTAACAGATTTGAATCACACTTCTACCCCCGGCCCCCGGTCCATATTACATTATCCGAGAAATTTAATGATATGGAAACATCATTGATATCACATCGTATGTAGTACGTACAATAGAATAAACACAGGTAGTACCTATTCCAGAATATGACAGATTTTTGATGGATAAATTATGATGAAAACCCTAAAAATTGGTTTTCAAGATTTTATTTTACTGCTTTGTCGGCGCGACCTATGTTCCTTGGGAAAAGTTGTTCAGTAGCATGAGTACATTCATACCTTTTTCTATCAATAACTTATTAAAAGTCACCCTATACATATATCTGTACCAAATTACAACTTTCCATTATTAAGGTCGGTCGGACGGACAAAACGGACATGACAGGGTTCCTTTTTGACTACGGAACCCTATAAAGTGGTGCTATGATACTATAGTCGTAAGGATTTTGTAAAACCTCTTTGCCAATTCATTGTTCCAATTTTTTTACCACCTGATCAGATATTGCGGTCATAGTTTTTTTTTTTTTATGTTACAAGTGAACAAACGAGCAGGTGGGCCACCTGATGGTAAGTGGTCACCACCGCCCATAGCACCCACTGTCTTATTAATGGCATAATTTGACACTAATAAGACAGCAAGGCGCGTTGCTCACTTTGAGACCTAAGATGGTATGTCTCATGTGCCAGTAATTTCACTGGCTCCCTTGCCCTTCAAACCGAAACACAGCAGTGCAAACACTGAACCTCTGAATTCTGATAATGTTATAGTGATAGTGATACTCAAGATCTGCCATATTCTCTTTACTTTTGATGCTTCATGGGATCGCTAGATGGACAAAATTGTTTGACAAACACGTAAATTTTTTGCTCACGTAAAGCTTGATGTGCTTGACAAGCAATCTTTGTGCTTGGGAATGCTTGATGAAAATTTTATATTGTTGCAATGCTCAATTTTCGCGTATGTTAGTATATACAACGTGATAATGGAATAAGCGAAACCCTCATACACCCCAACAGATTTTTATTAATATAAAACTATTCCCGTAAAAAATATATTAAAAAAAGATTTTTTTTCTAGATATTGTTATTTAAAAGTTTCATGATTGTTCTAGTTTCATCATTGTTCTAGTCCGCGCACTCCGCGCACGCCACGCCACCGCCAGCGCGCGTATTCACAGAAATATTTAGAATAGAAGCGGCAAAAATTTAAATAATAAAAATAAATTACCCCTATCAAAAACCCGTAAAATTGATTCTACTCTCGATTCTGAACAAACTACTTTTTCAGTTTCGCTTATTCCGTTAACACGTTATAACCTTCTAAACAAATGTACCAAATTTCATAAGTGTATGTTTGTTAGCCCATGCACATCAAAAGTTAGATCGCAATCAAGAAAAAAATTTTGTCTATAGTATTATTTAACTTAGGATGCAATGTTAGTTTCATCAAAATCGGTTCCATTTATTTCTTCCTTTTTATTTTAAAGTGGGTTTTTTAGGGTTCCGTACCTCAAAATAAAAAAACGGAACCCTTATATGATCACTTTGTTGTCCGTCTGTCTGTCTAGACCCTTTTTCTCACGAACAAGAAGAGGTATCAGGTTGAAATTGATAACGAATATTAAGGTCCATAAACCACACAAGAACTGAAAATTTCAATTTTTTACAACGATGCAATCAAAAGATACGGCTTTTTATGTCCTCATCTCCATACATTTATGCAAAAAAGAAAAACGTACAGGATACTTCCCGTTGACCTAAAATTATGAAATTTGGCAAGAAGCTAGATCTCACAGCACAAATAAAGGGAAAAGTCTAAAATCATTAAATATTTAAATTTTTCTCACAACTAATAGTAACCAATTAAGGTGAGCTCCTGTTTCAAGAACTTTTCTATAAAAGAGGGGTCAAGTTGGTAGGTCGCGGAGTTTTTAAAATCAAAGAGCAAAAGCTTTTAGTATATCATATGGTAGATAGGTACGAAACCCTTAGGGCGCGAGTCCGACTCGCACTTTGCCGGTTTTTTTTTTTTTGTATTAAATCGCAAGTTCAGAGCCTAGCTCACTCTGTGACGACTAAATAAAAATGAATGCGAATGTTTGGCAAGCACGCTTAGCCTTCTCAAGCATGCTTGTAAAGCACGTAAATGCTTGTCAAGCAATTTTGACCGTCTAGGAACTCCTATAATGGGGGCGATTCAAGCGTGGCCGCTAAAATTTAGGCCTAAAAATGTTGCCATCTTTGTTACTGCCTATAGGCTGACAAAAGACAGCATCGCTTTTAGACCTGTCAAATCTAAAATCGCCCCAAATATCATCCAAGGTGCCTGATTTTATTTTTTATGTAACAATTGAGCAACCGAGCTGGTCACCACAGCCAGCGCCTGTCTTATTAATAGCATAATTAAGACAGCAAAGCGCGTTGCCCAACGTGAGAACTAAGATGGTGTGTGGTGCTTGATAATTAAATATCCTGTTACAGTCGACCAAAATGCGATTCCCTATACATATGTTGCGCTATAAGGTTTTCCCTCCGGTTACGTTGTCTTTCTCTTTGTGCCAACACCATTTTTCGCAAAGTTTTGTGATTGGCGTAAATATGCGGGAAAGGCGCGCGCCTGCGTTTGTCACCTTCCTGAAAGGAAGGAGAAAGAAATTAGCAACTAGTATGACTAGACTACCAACGGCGGAAAGCGTTGACTCACTGCATTCTTAAGGCACAATCACACCAAAGACTAATTCGGCATACATTGCTGCAAGGCTTAGTTTTGTTAATTCCAATATCCTTATTACAACCAGCAATGTATGCCAAATTACTCTCTGAATTCAGGAAGGTGTGATCGTGACTTAAGGATGGACGAACTATAATAATGTATTTGACTATTATGTAATAATGTGTGTCTGTGTGTGATGTATGATTATAGAATGAAAATGTATGATAAATACAAATCCAAACTACCAAATCCAAACTAATATTATAAATGCGATAGTAACTCAGTCTGTCTGTCTATCTATCTGGCTGTTACGCTTTTACGGCTAAACCGCTAAACCAATTTTGATTAAATTTTGTATGGAAATAGGCTAAAGCATAGGAAAGGACATAGGGTTCTTTTGATTGCAAAATCTAAACTGGAAGGGGGGTGAAATAGGGGATGAAAGTTTGTATGGGTTGTCAATACTATATTGCGTTTTTAACTATCAGCAGCATCCTCCTTTGTATCTAACATCTTACTGCGGTCACCTACAATCGCGTTCCATGGTGCCAGCCGTAACGCTAACAAGCGAGGTGACTATGGTACTTCCCCTTTACATTTTTCCAGCACAAGCTAGAATTCTAGAGGGAGTTCCCTGTCCTGTAGTGGACGTTTCATGGGATGTTATGATGATATCAATCAACAGGAGTATAGAGATAGGGGTAGGGATAGGGACAGAGCTGGGTATAGGGGTGGGGACATATGGTGGACATGGGGGAGAAACATAACCAGTATAAGCTGAACCAGCGCTACGCTACAAACGCCCGAAACCAGAGACCCGCTTAAGGTGGTAGTGTTTCCACCGACGAGCGGCTGTGTGTACGCTATCTACGGAATTGTTCGTTATTTATGCTTGGCAACAAATTAAATGATTCCCAAAATATTGTTTAAACCCCAATACACTTCCGACAAAATGGATGAATGTACACCAAATTAGCTGAACGTACACCAAATTTAGGTAACCGGATCGGTTAGGTTGTGTTAGGTTATCTTGCGACCACAACGCACGAGCCGAGCGAGCGTGCCGCGGCAGCGGCCGGCGAAGTGCCAGAAGCAAATTTGGTGAACATTCATCCATTTTGGTAGACAAAATTTGGTGGATATTATTTGGTAAAAATTTACTCAAATTTGGTGGCACGTTAATACATAGCCTTTATGCATTGTCAGAGGCATTGGACGGCTCAACTACTTTGACAGCAGGGTTTGTGAGGTCGGTCGTCGATCTGACAAGCACCACGATGGAGAATGCAAAGATTTCGGACCTCCTTGCTTCGCTCTGAATAGATACCTTGCTAATTTATTTTACTATGGGATGACATCTGCCAACATGTCCCAATATTTTATGTCAAACTATCAGTGATCACTAGGAAATATTCAAAATAACCCGTCAAATCCATAGAACGACGCATTCGCTACCTTGTGACGAATTATTTCTTTAATCCTCCTTCTAAGTACCCTTATTTTTCTGTGGGAGAATGTTAAACTATCAAAGAAAGTTGTTATTTTAACGAATTCAGACGCGAGCAAGTG
The DNA here is from genome assembly GCA_947532105.1 of Athrips mouffetella. Classification (NCBI taxonomy): domain Eukaryota; kingdom Metazoa; phylum Arthropoda; class Insecta; order Lepidoptera; family Gelechiidae; genus Athrips; species Athrips mouffetella. The sequence goes on from OX383984.1 coordinate 10,892,338, forward strand.
CGAGTCGAGCTTTCGCATCAAGGCATTGCATCAAGGAGGGTCCTGATATACCTCATCATAAACATGAAGCGTCCACCACAGGACAGGGAGCGGGAACTCTAGCTAAATAATAGTGTTTCTATAGTAAAAAATAAACTACTACTACTTATTCAGTGACATCAAAGAAGTACGCGAGCAATGGCGCGATTGACCCTTACAAAAAGCATAATATTCAAAAATTCAAGTTTTCTCTTCTGCCGGCACTACCGGAGTGCAACCCCTCCTATTTTTTTTCATTGCAATCGGTTCATAGTTATTTATATACTCGTAAGTCTGTGATAATTTTACTAAGTCTCTATCGAGATTTTTTGAACTACCTACTTACTTTTTCTTTTTAACTAAGCTCTCATAAATTCTTTCATTAGTACAGTCAGCGTCAAATTCATATTATTATGAGCGTCTATCGTAGTCAAAATGATCTGTAGTACCTAAACAAGTTCAATTTCAGATACGCCATTAGAATTGCCATATAGTTGTAAGCACCCAAAATGTTCAAAATATCTTGGTAAAAAGGTTTCCAATATTATGTTTGCGGTTGTCAGCGTCAAATTGATATGACTGTCTACAGTAGTCAAAATGATCTGAAGTAAACAAGATCGAGATTACTTCAGATAATTTTGACTTCTATAGTCGCTCACATTTATTAGACGGTGACGGCCGCGAACACAATATTGGAAACTATGTTGCCAAGATATTTTGAACACTTTGGTTGCTTACAACAATATGACAATTGTAATGGCGTATATGAAATTGAATTTGTTTACTTCAGATCATTTTGACTACGATAGACGGTCATATCAATTTGACGATGACTGTACCTAATTCCGATATTACGCTGTGTAAACATCGGAGATAAGGGGGAAGTAATGGCATTTTATATTTTTTTCTCAAATATGCTTGGAAATTCGTCATTATTTTGACAATCTTCTTCGAGATAAATCAACATAGCTGTACCTACTGGTTAAATAGTTGCGATCAGCTGCCGGCAATGTGTATGAAAATCCAATTCGCAAAATTCCTATAAAGACTCATATCTGTTTAGTTATTCAAAAGTGGAATGTACCAGCAACGGATAACAACCAAGGAGGTAACTTATCAAAGCGTCAGAACAAAGGAGATAACTTATCAAAGATTTTGTTCAAATTTCGAACTGGCTTGCAAAAAGAAAGCTAAAAATTGTAAAAAACCGGCCAAGTGCGAGTCGGACTCGCACACTGAGGGTTCCGTATAAACCTGTACGTATAAAAGTAAAAGTTATGGTATTTTTATTGCTAAAAAACTTACTTATGTGATGTAAGTAACTAAAATTTATATTTGAGTTGATAGAATGAAAGGTAAATTGCGGTTTACGATTTATGACGTATTAAAAAAAAACTACTTACTAGATCTCGTTCAAACCAATTTTCGTTGGAAGTTTGCATGGTAATGTACATCATATTTTTTTTTATTTTTACAATTAGTTACAGGGGGGGGGACACACATTTTACCACTTTGGAAGCGTCTCTCGCGCAAACTATTCAGTTTAGAAAAAAATGATATTAGAAACCTCAATATCATTTTTGAAGACCTATTCATAGATACCCCACACGTATGGGTTTGATGAAAAAGTTTTTTTGATTTCGGTTCCGATATACCTTTAGTATTTTTGGAAGCAATAAAGTCAATTTTTAGGACCGCAAAACTAAATTTGATTGTAAAGGTTTTTTGCAGATTTCTAAAAAACTGTGCAACTTAGAAAGATCGTTTGATTTTTGCTGTAATATTTACATAAACGTCTATCGACTGTAATTAATTCAGATTTTTCCATTCTCAAACTTCGGACATAAGGGGGGGGGAATGGTATTTTTTTTTTACATTTTTCATCATAACTTGAAAACCAAGAGTTGTAAAAAAATACAAAAATTATTTTAGAATGTACAAGTAAAGCCCTTTCATATGATACCCCACTCAACCTATTACCGATAATTTGAAATTTTGCCCCCCTATTAGGGCCCCCTTTACATTAATAATCATAATTTTTTCTTAATTCTTTCACGTGCAATTAAGTTGGACAACCATATCCTAAAACTATTCCAAATTTCAAGCCGATAGCATTAGTGGTTGCCGAGATATAGAGGTGTGACAGACAGACGGACAGACAGACAGACAAAGCGGCACCATAAGGGTTCCTTTTTTTACCATTTTGGTATCGGAACCCTAAAAATTAAACAAACATATTAAATAGAATATGAAAATGAAAAACTGCAAGGAAAATATTGGTAAGTAGAAATTTTTTATTGTTTGTTTGGATTAAACTTAGTTTGAATTTACGTGCATTTATTGAGAAAAAAGTACTAACTAATACAAGCCTTTATTTATTTATTTCAATCACAATTATAGTTAACAGCAATAGCCAAAACACTATAAAAGTCAGTATATAACAATAGTCTACAATGTAAAGTATTGATTATTTAATAAGTCAAAATCTGTTAAGATAAACCAAACATAGTTTGACAAAAGTATTGAAATTGGTCCCATACAAGTCAGCATCTGGTTGGTCCTCAAGAACCAAATTAAGCGTGGCAATAGCTTGCACTGTGGGAGCAGCATTGCCATGCATCGTGCGTGTGCTCGGTGCGGCTAGGATCGGTTGACGCCTGCGCGGGTTACCTGACCCACAACCACGATTGTACGCAAGCGGTACACACAATCCTACTCGCTCTATCACATCTGGATTATCTATCTTGTTGTTAAGGACAAGGTAATAGTGTTTTAGGAGTGCAAGTTTACGCCTTAGTTTTAGCGTGTCTAGACCCACCATGCCAGCTACGAATAGAGATGGATAAAGGTAGGGGTAATAGCCAAATTTCCTTTTATATAGAAATCTAGCAAATTTCCTTTGGACTTTTTCCACCATCTCCACATATTTTTTTTCGTTAGGATCCCACACTATAGAATTATACTCCAACCGACTTCTTACATAAGCGTTGTATAGGCTTAAAGCAACTCTGTGGTCTTTAAACTGGTGAGAGGTACGCATGACAAAACCCAGCATTCTACTGGCATTTTTGCAAACTTCAAGCACATGATCGCGAAAACTGAGCTTGGAATCCAAGACTAGACCCAGATCTCGAATTTGATTAACACGATCAAGGGTAGCTCCCAGCAAGTCGTAATTTGTGACCAGAGGTGTCGCACTGTTTGTGAAAGTCATTGTTTTGCATTTTGACACATTAAGAGGAAGTCGATTTTTAATGCTCCATTCAGCCACAGCAGTAATGTCATTTTGGATCGCCGCAGTATCCTTCCCATGCTTAATCCCTAAAAATAATTTAAGGTCGTCAGCGAAGAGTAAGCACTTGGCATGTTTGACAATCTTGGCAAATCGTCGACCATGATCAAGAATTGGGTAGGACCCAAGGTGCTACCTTGGCTGACTCCTGATCGTGTGTAATAGCTGTCGGATTTGCAACCTGGTAATTGAACGTATTGTTTACGGTTCCGGAGGTAATCAGCCAGAAATTTAAGCAACTTAGGGGCGACTCCCATTGATGCTAGCTTGTTAAGTAAGATGTCTAAGTAAGAGCCTTGGCCGCAACCTTCGCCTCTGCCCACATAATCACGTTCGTCCTTCAATACCATTTGTCGGCCATGGCAGTAATGTAGGTATACTGCGTACAAAATAACTTTGGCCGTGACCGTTAATGCGCAGAAGTCAAAAAATGAGTCGCGGGGGTGAGCGCGGCTCCCCCCAGGGGGCGAGCGAATCGTTCATTGGCTCTCCGTCTGTCACCCATGCGCGGAAAATATCCGTCATGGACAAACTTGTTCTGAACGCGCTGTACTATTTCATTGTAAGTTTATACAGAGAGCCATGAGAATACTTTTTTAACGTTTTCATCGGAACCTGTGCCGGATGCCTAAAGTGATACTGATATTACCATCGGATTTACCGATAAAAAGATATCGAGGCGACGGCAACGCGTGTAATTACACTATAAGGGACTCAATTCTTGAATAACACCGGGTGATAAAATATCATTCAAATAATTATAAAAAGAAATTCTTTATTTAGGTAAATCTGAACAAATACATGTACCGGGGCCTCCCTATAAGTAATCAGAGATACTTGTAGTGGGAATGCCTCGCTCCTCCAAGTTACTTTACAAAAGATTTACAGCTAGCTTAAGCCTGCTACTGGAGTCGATTCTGGCAGACACAGACCAACAAACCCGACAGGTCCAGACCTGTCGCTGTCCTTGGCAGAGAAAAAGACAGCAACACCTCCGCTCCAGCCTGCGTCTACCAGAACCGACGCCACTTTTTCATTTCTAGGTATCTACGAAACAAATTTTACAAGAAACCACACTCTGCTACCAAAAAATATCAGATGCCGTACTCCGAAGTGAAACTTAGGATAATATCGCGCCGATAAATTATTCTATGGTTCGGCCTTTGACAAGGAAATTCCCACAAGGTAAATTTCCGAACGTAATTGTTGTTGTCAATCCGACAATATCGGAGCTCCGATGAGACTTCGGAGTAGGTACAGGCTCAGATTCAACATCCCCGGCAGGCTAAGCTGAATCTATACAAATTACCTACCCGAATAACATTAACTGTTGGGCTTGATAATTGCCAAATGTTTGAAATGCTGGTGGCACAAAAATAATAGTGTTTCTATTGTAGGCGTTAAGCCAAGTCAGAGGCCATTCGGCACTTTGAAAGCTTTCACAGCCAGGCAACTAACCTGGTAATGTCTAATCTAGGTTTGGGTCTGGTTTTCCCTCTGGGTTGCGGCGGTAAAGTGGCAGTCGCTCTGTGTAAAAACCCTAGCGCCCGTCAAATCCCCTAGATTAGATAGCCGTGTCCGTAAAAATTATAGGTAAACAACGTAATAAAGCTAGGGCTATGATGTTGGACACATATTTTTCAAAAGATATAGAGGAAGAAAAATTTGACGCGAAGCGGATTTGAACCTGCGACTGTCGGCGTACCGTGCCGACGCTCTACCAACTGAGCTATCGCGTCATCAAGCGGCTAGTTGAAATTTCTCTCCTCCTTATTCATTATACACTTGGTCGCTAACAGGACGACTAGCGCCATCTACCCTTGGCGTATAGCACTTTATGGGCCAATTAGTCCTTGTGGGCACAAATCGAACGATGAACGCATTTTCTGGTTTGTTATATAGTTTATTTTTGACATTTAGACACAGCAGGTATTACTGTTAAAATTTTTCAATAGATAAAGAGGAAAAAGAATTATACATTGTGCCCTCTGGTATTCCTAATGTTATAATAGTAAGAACTTACCGAAAACTGGAAACCAGCATGTCGAGACATCATTTCTGGGCTTTCGTCTGGTCTTAAATCTGATCTCCGCCATACTTTTGGTAACGCATAAACCACATATTTTTCAGCGGCATCGACGCTTGTGGATAGGGAAATTACTGCAAGGGTTTATTTTTCATGAGTTTGGGAACGAGCAGGTGGGCTACCTGATGGTAAGTGGTCACCACCGCCTAAAGCACACGCTGTGCTATTTCCGGCTTCTCTTGACATAAAAGCGCGTTGAGCACTCTGAGATTTAAGTGTTACATTTGCAATTTGAGTAATACTAACACCTTGTTCTAATGCAGTCCCGTATACGGATGGTACTAAAGATCATATAATATTAGCAAACTAATGGTATGTAAGCAAGAAAGATGATATGATCAAAACACGATCTCACACGGATGCACCCGCATAACTGGAGAAGCGTCTTAAAGACTTTAACTAAACATAACATAATAAATGCAATTAATTGATTACACTGGATCAAAAGTAACTGGATCAAATCAAATTAAATATAGGTAGTTTATTCATTGTTGGATACTCCTTCACAAACAAAGTGGCGCGATAGCGGGAAAAAACCAGTCAAGTGCGAGTCGGACTCGCGCGCCGAGGGTTCCGATATACCTATAGTATTTTTGGAAGCAATAAAGTCCATTTTCAGGACCGCAAAACTAAATTTGTTTGTAAAGGTTTTTTGCAGATTTCTGAAAAACTGTGCAACTTAGAAAGATCGTTTTATTTTTGCTGTAAAGTTTATATAAACTTCTGTCAACTGTAATTAATTCAGATTTTTCCTTACTCAAACTTCGGAGATAAGGGGGGGGGAATGGTATTTTTCTTGACATTTTTCATCATAACTTTAAAACTAAGAAATTTAAAAAAATACAAAAATATATTTTAAAATGTACAAGTAAAGCCCTTTCATATGATACCCCACTCGACCTAGTAGCGACAATTTGAAATTTGGCCCCCCCTATTTTGGCCCCCTTTATATTAATAATCATACTTTTTTCAAAATTTTTTCTTGTGCAATTAAGTTGGGCAACTATATTCTAAAACTATTCCAAATTTCAGGTTGATAGCATAAGTGGTTGCTGAGATATAGAGGTGTGACAGACAGACGGACAGACAGAGCGGCACCATAAGGGTTCCTTTTTTTTACCATTTTGGTATCGGAACCCTAAAAAAGAAGCGACAATAAAATCATTGAGTCAGGTGTAATATGGGCTTTAGTCTTTAAACAACCATACAGCAGATTACATAAAACTTACATTCAAAAACAAACAAGCTGGCGAAAACCAAATATGAACAAAACATATCGTACTACCTGTGGTACTACCATATAAAAACTGTTTCTGATTCGGAATAAAGTACCTACTAAAATATCAGTAAATTCAATTTTATGGCATGCACATAATCGCCGGTCGGTTTTATACAGGGTGTTATGTTATAAAGTTAGTGTTAAATATTTCTTGGGCTTACTAGGCTAAGGAGCGGGCCGACGGCAATCCTTCCTCATCGGGTACCAAGACGCGAATGTGATAAATTTATGGTGTTGATGGGATGATTTAAACTTATTATACCTACCTTCAAGGTAGACGAGTTTAAAACATATACGTCTAAAAATCCAGGTTTTCCTAAGCGCCACCTGGTACTTTTGTTACAATCGAAAACTTGTTTATATACCTCATCGAGTATCAAGGAGGTATACATACAGGTACGTAAGTGCCAAGAGTGGACAAGGTAAACCTATTGATTTCGGCATTTCTTGGTCTTGATCCTATACTATTAAACGAGCAATATTTGGATTTGTCGAAAACGGTTCTTTTGATTACGATGAAATTTACGTTGGTTTTCGGGGGTGAAAAATCAATCTAGCTACTTAGGTCTCATTTTATAGGATAATTCGTTTTCTCCATGTTTTGAGCATTTCTTGAAAAAAGCGCGTTTCAGAAACACTATAGCGCCATCTGTTATTGGGTTTAGGTTAAGATTATGATAGATAGAGCAAAGCTCGGTCGCCCAGTAACTTAGGCATAAAATGAATATTCTTTTTCTGCGAAAAAACGTGCTAGGTTGCACTCAACAACCCCGTATTTTTAACGTAGTTCTTTTATTATGATTGATTGCGTTGCGTCTTGGTTTGATATTCATATTCATGTTTATTCAGTTCTAATCATACTGATAGATGAAGAAGGGTTGCCGACGGCCAACTCTTCACCTGTACCTTTAAGACTAATTGCCACAACTCACATTTGTGACGACAAGGACCTATAATTAAAATGCAGTAGACTAGTATAAAGGGCGTAACCCACGGTTATAATGTTTTATTATAATATTTTAACAGATTCCGCGGTCTAGTGGTTAGAGGACTCGGGTCTCGATCCGTAGGTTCTGGGTTCGATTCCGGGTGGGGACACTGCCAAACAAAAATCCCTTTGTGCGTCCTTCCCAATTTGGAGGACATTGCAGGATGAATCACCCGATTGTCCGAAAAGTTAAATGATTCCGTGCTTCGGAAGGCACGTTAAGCCGTTGGTCCCGACTACTATCTACGGATGTAGTCGTTAATGAGCCACGTCAGATGCCTTTAGCGGCTCAAAAACTCTGAAACCAGGGTCTGTGAGGTTGGTCATCGACCTTGTAACACTCACGATATGATGATGATGATATATTTTCATCTCGCTTAGTAATTTACCTATAATAACGACGACTAACATAAGTGAAATCACCTACAATGTTCAGCAAGTAACTCCGATGCTGACTTAAGGTAAGTAAAAAGTGGTCAGCAGACGGATATTGCTCACTGCATAGAAGTGTTTTCGTGTTACTACATATTAAACTAAAAAATAAAATAAACAAGCAATTTATTTCTCATCTTCATCATCATAGCAGCCGAAAGACGTCCACACCTGGACATACTCGTAGGCCTCCTCTAGGCGTAAAGGTTCTAGAGAGGTGACCACAAACCGGAAGACGTAACGTGGGCAGGTCTCCCACAAGGTGGACCGACGATCTGGTCAAGGTCGAGGGAAGCCGCTGGATGCGAGCAGCGCAGGACCGCGACTCATAGAGATCTTTAGAAGAGGCTTATGAACAATGTATTTTTACTGACATCGTGTAAGTCCGTCGTCCGTGTGGTTCCGACAAAGAATAGTACGAACCCATCTCTACCCGTGGGTGTCGTAAGAGGCGTCTAAGGGTATATGAACCGGAGGCAGCAGCATGTTTCTGTATATCGTACCATCTTACACACTGCGGTCACCCACGACAGCGGTCGCCAGCCACAACGCTTACAAGCGTGGTGACTATGGTAATCCCCTCCAAAGTACCAAGCGTTTCTGCTGGAGTTCGGGTGTGCGGTGCATGCATGAAATCATTGAAAAAAAAAATATTCTTTTTTCATTGTCGGATATTAAAAATCTCTAAAGGTGATCTGTGACGGCCATCTTAGACCCGAACGCAACTAGATGGAGCGACTGCTGCAAATATAAGGTTTTATTTTTTACTGCAAAAAGTACAAACTATATATGTGCAAAAAGTTGATTCGCGTAAATTTCATCGTGCAACTTCAACGCCTAACAACAATTTCGATAAGAAAAATATCTCCATATGTCCACTAAAGTCAATTACTCTCATCAGTCTTGGCGGCTCAACAACTCTGACACCAGGGTTTGTGAGGTCGGTCATCGACCTTGCAACCCACACGATATGATGATGATGATGATGATCAGTCCGTGTTAACATGAGTACGATCACTCACACATGCACACAAAGCACAACCGTACAGTTTTGACCGCACGCCCACAATCGTAATATTGAACCAAAAATTGCTAACAAAAATAGTACTTTCAGTACATTAACTGTATTTTTGTATTAATTAGCGAAAAATTTTACTAAAAATAGCAGTATTCGTTCGTTTTTCAACAGAATTTTATGTCCCGCGTAAGAATGCAAGTCATTTGAATTTTTGTATGGAAAACGGATCACCTTAAGGGCTTTCCCCCAGCCAACTAGCGCCCCCATCAGTTAAAAAAATATTACTCGCTAAATAAAAAAACTTATCGTTTATTTAGAACCTATCAATCCTGAAAAATATAGTTCACTATAGTTACAGATACAAAAACTGCTAAAAGTGGTCGTTTTTCGCACTTTTTGTATCTGTATCTACAGTGAACTATATTTTTCAGGATTGATAGGTTCTAAATCAACCAGGGTACCTTAACTTTAATGTTGTAAGACAGATTTTCGATAAGTTTTGTATTTAGCGAGTAATCTTTTTTTTTAAATGATGGATTACATTTAAAGTGGCGCCATGTGGGAAAAAAAAGAGCGACAGTAAAAAAACCACCACCCATTGATAAAATTAATAGCTTTTTAACCGTGTGTGCCGTCATTTGGTCAAGGACTGGTATGACAGGGCATGACGTATCATTGAAATGACAAAAATAATGGATTTGCAAAGACAAATCACTTAATAATTTAGCTACGTTGATAATTTCAAGAAGGTATGTAATAGGTACCTACTCAAATCGAAATTAAAAAGATAGTGTTTGTTTAGTAACAGCTCAGCAGCACTGAAATGAGCTAGGCCAAAGATGTTTGATATTTCTAATTAGAAAACTTACCTAATAGGGAAAATAAGACCTCCAAGAAAGCGCTTATGTGCGTGTCGTGCCACGTGCAGTAATGGGGTTCCGTAGTTTTCAATTCAATTCAATTCAAAATTTATTGGTAAATAAAGATTTACATGTCAGTCATGGTTACAACAAAATTCATAAAATAAAAGATTTACTTATGAACTAAGTAACATATATAGTTATAAATTTTATAGCAATACTTATGATTGGATAGATGAGGTCAGCTATTTGTCTTCAAAAAACTCTTTTACCGAATAAAAGGCTTTACTAATCAAAAACTGTTTTAGTTTAGTGATGAAAATTGGGTTGCTGGGTGCAGCTTTAATTTCGTCCGGAAGCTTGTTGTAGACTTTAGGCGCGATAACACTTATTTGCTTGTCAGATTTTGCACGCTTCGTTGCAGGTACAATGAGCATGTTACAACGTCTAGTGCGGCTTCCAGCATTAATTGAAAATCTGTTCAGATTTGACCTTGTGTACTTTGCTACCTCTAAGATATAAATGCAGGGGAAAGTGAGAATGTTGTACTTAATGAACAAGTCACGGGCTGGGTGATCCCAGGCAACCCGTGCGATTGTTCGAATGGCACGTTTTTGCATCCTGAAAGGTCTGATGCGTTCAGCGGCATCGCCCCATATGTCAATGCCATATGTAAGTAGTGAGCTGAAGTATCCATAATACGCGCTAAGTAGATTTTTATCGGTTAAGCTCGGCCTAAGTCTAGATAGGGCAAAAGATGCTGAGGCAAGGCGATCACAGAGTAAGTCAATGTGAACACTCCACGTTAGGCTTGCGTCAATTGTTAGTCCGAGGTATTTTACCGTATCGACTTGCGGTACACTGGTTCCATTGCACGTTATGTTGAGGTCATGACCTTTTGTTTTGCGTAGCTGGAAGTGCATTATGTTAGTTTTTTCGACATTTAAGATCATACCGTTAGTACTGAACCATTTTGCTAAGCACTCCATTACTTTCTGGGTTTTTGATCTAAGTTGATCATAATTTTCAGCGTTGACTATAACACAGCCGTCATCAGCAAATATGACATACTCAGCATCGCTACTGGCCATAGTTAAGTCATTTATTAGGATTAAAAACAGATTATTGCCCATTATTGATCCTTGTGGGACAGCGCTATTTCCAGTACTTTCGAGGTCAGACCTTGCGGTCTTGACATAGGTGCACTGTTTTCGATCAGCTAAAAACGAGGCAATCGTATTAAGGAATGAACCTTTAATCCCGTACATCTGAAGTTTGCTCAATACGAGCTGGTGGTCTACCAATTCAAATGCACGGGATAGGTCACAGAATATTGCTGCGACTTGCCTGCCACAATCCAAATGACCTATGACCTTTGACATTACGTCGCGCGCTGCCTCTACCGTGGATCTACCACGTTGGTAAGCGTATTGCTGACAGTTTAAGAGATCGTTTCCACAAAAAAATGACATAAGTCTATTGCTTAGAAGTTTTTCAAAAACTTTCGATATTACTGGAATTAGGGAGATTGGTCTAAAGTTTTTTAACGAACTCATCTCTCCTTTTCCTTTATATATCGGCTGTATTTTGATCAGCTTCAGAGCACTTGGGTAATTGCCGGCATCTACGCATTTATTAAATAGATGGCAGAACACAGATATAACTATTGGTGGTAAATAGTCTAAGATATGTGTAGACATATCATTTATGTCCTTTGTGTTTTTGCGACATATGGTTTTTAATGATTTCATTACCTCATTCAGGGAAAAAGAAATAAATTGAAAATCAGCCGTTGTGGGGAGCGACTGAACGTATTCTTGAAGGTACAGAAGTGCGCCTGCTATTACCGGTTTTGAAGTCGAATTTATACTTGCTTGTTTGTAATAGCTATTCAACAGTTCAGCTGTATTCCGGGCGCGATCCACATCACTTTCGCCTGTCGCATTCTGCACTAGTACGTCAAGCGCACTGCACTTGCTTTTATCACGGCCGGTCTCAGCTGATATCACACGCCACACGCTTCTACACATGTTTAAGCGACTATTACTTATTACATTGTTTATGTAGTCACGACGCGAGCTAGTTAAGTCAACGTAATATTGACTTTCGAGTTGTAAAAGCTTGTCATACAATTCAGAGTTTGTGGACGTAACAGTTTGTAAAAGTGTTTGTTTTAGATTTTGGATATTTCGCCTTGTACTTTTGACCGTCTCATTTACCCAATCATTCGTGTTGCCATGGATAGGACATTTTCGCAGAGGAAAATGCGTGTCATAGAAATGTTTAATTACATGCAATGTCTTTTCTAAAATTATACAAGGGCAAACTGTTGTTTGTATAAAATTCCAATTATATAATGTCAAGCTTTGAGTAAAACTATCGATATTGTTCTTAGAAAATAGTCTTTTTGACATTGTTTTGTTGCACAATTTTTGTTTGTCAGTACTAATAACAATCAATTGACCGAAGTGGTCAGATATAGAAAAATCTATCGGGGAGATATTTAAAATATACTTATTATTCATATTGGTGTAAATGTGATCTAAACAAGTACTTGTAGTTTTCGAAGTTCTGGTTGGGAATTTTACTAACGACTTTATCCCATAGTGTTTTAAAGTTTCAGTAAGAAGCTTCGTATTGACACATTTTGTTAATAAATCAATGTTTATGTCACCTAGTATAATTACGTTATTGTTCTTTATAACATTTAAATTCATCAACTTGTGTAATTGGGAGAAAAATATGTCAAAGTCACCTGTGGCACAGTTTATTGATGATTTAATGAGCTGTTTTCACGGTTAAGTGTCAACTGTGTATTGAAAGGTGTCGATAGATTGCGCTGAAGACAGTTGTTAAAGAACTTAAAAATTATACATCTTGAGGGCCTGTCTTGCATTCCACAAATCTTTCCACTCGTCTCCCAATGTGAATCTGACCATAACTCGCCCTATGCCCACGTTGATTCCATCAGTTAAAACATCCTTCGCTCAACGTTTCAATTATTTTATGCTCCCATTTTTATACAGAACCATTCAAAAATACTGTTGCTGTCGGAACTTATTGACTCCTGAGGTAAAGTTAAAAATTTCCAAGTGGTTGTTCACATTAGATTATGACGTCACAGAGACACTTCTTAAAGTAGTTACCTAATAATATATTACAAAGTTCCCTTCCCTATCCCAACTAACACTATATAATATGTATATACATATATATTTAAATATAATATACTAACTACTCCAACTACTGTTATACCTATTATAGATATTTAACTTATTATTAATTAATTAGTATCACTGGTATGGCAAGATGAGATAAGGTTTTTCATGTGTTACTTTTGTTTTCACCTTTACATAAAATTTTTGTTTATATCTAATTTTTACCAAAATCGTACGATCTAATCTCGCCCTTATGTAAACGTTATATTGTAAAAAGCCGGTTAAGGCCGCCCACGGCACAGGTGTTTTCCTAGTGTGTGGACCGCTGATAAAACTTTTGTAACCATTTGAACTTTGATAAATAAATGAATTATTATTTATTATTATTATAACTTAAAATAAATCTGTCAAGATGAAGCTTGAAGTAAATAAACCTCCTTAGGGAACACTTCCATTTACTTAGACAACAGATAGAAAAAAGAAGTTGACAGTTAAATTTTCCTACAACAACGCCATCTATCAAAAAAAAATACTAGTTTTTCTTTTTTTAAAACCGGCTCATAGTAAAGTAGGTCTAGATTTAGTATTTCATAACATGCATTTTTTACCTTCTAATGCTGAGCGAGGTCCTAGCGCCTGGTAGCTATTGCTTTTTAATATTTCGGCTAAGCCTACTTAGCTGTGATAGTTTTCCTTTTAAGTTCATCATATACAGCGAGTGTCGGAAAGGTGTGATAATATTAAATAATCTGAATCTGCCCTTGAAACTGAACTACTTTTCGTAAGTAACAGGTCATAATACAAAATAAATTTTTGACCTCCCACCCATAGAAACTGCATCAGCTAATAGCGCATTTTGTACAGGAGGTCAAATTAGGATTTTCCTATTTCGACCTATGTTCCTTTGGGAAAGTTTTTCAGTTTCATGAGCAGATTCACACCCTTCAGTATTATCACACCTGTTACATGCTGTATACCAATACTGTGATTTTTTTTCACATTTCCAATGAACCGTTTAGGCCTATGTCCAGCAGTGGACGTCTTTCGGCTGATATGATGATGATGAGGCAGTGGTGGGGGCGACACTGGAGTCCGACAAAAAATTACGCTTTCAAGCTAAATATTCGCAAACGGATCGTGACCGTCAACACAGAAGTCTCACCAAGAAAAACGATCAAACTTCTTGGTTCCAACTATACCATAATTTAGTTATGGAATTGTACCGGAAAAAATTGCTCGGTTTGTTCTTTCAAAGGCTTCTTGAGTTGTCTGTTGTATGAAAAAGACCGAACCGAACATGTGTAGCAACCAGAGATTTGTTTGAACCTCGCAGCAACCCAGGCTTCTGGCGTGACCTTCACCCCAGCAGCCTCACCTTCGTACGCGTAAACGGCTGCAGTGATCAACATGATTCCTATACCAAAATTTAGTACTGAAATTGTTATGCGAATGCGTACATACTGCAAAAAAAACTGTAGTTCTGTATTTTCGCAGAAAAACGGATTCACGTAGGCATTTGTGAGGCTTCTAGGGTGACGTTCACCCCAGAAGCCTCAGTTCTAATGAAAATGGCTGCAATGAGTTGGTTGAGTTTTTTGAGCTTTGCTATGTGGTCAGAAGCCCCACAGATTAGTTTTATTCTGCTTTTCGATGAGGTATTTTATAACCGGTCGGACGGGTTACTTTCAGCGTTTACTGCGGAAAACCGTTCAGGGGCGTAATGACCAAGATGCCATAACGTCTATGGTGACAAAATGACCATGGTGCTGAAATGACCATAGTCCCAAATGACCGTGATGCTAAAATGGCCATGGTGCTTAACCTACAGTCTTTATATTCCGTGTGCTTAATCATGGGAATTCGTTACAATTTTAAGATATAAATAGACTAGCTAGCACATTGTATAAAAATATTAATAAAACATTTTGTATTTTTTTTTTAGCTGTTATCCACGGCTTCACTTGCTTGAATTTCGTATTTAAAGTACGTAGATTTGAGAACCCTGTATGTACCTAATTTAACATGTGTGATGAATCAGTCAGCCAGGTCATGTTATTTGAAAACTTAATTTTTTTTTACTTATACCATTTTAAAACTTTTTTAAATAGTATTTGATAATGGCCACTTAACTTATCTATGAAGTTGCTATGAAGCGTTTGCAATTGTTGTTGTAACTTTGGACATTTTAGCACTTGGTGTTTTGGACGATATGTATATTTGGTCATTAAAATATTGGAAAACGTGCCTATTTGCGTCGCGGCTGACCAGTCGTTTATTAATCAGGAATCTACTAAGTGTCCTCTCTCTCTACAAAGTGCGTTTGTTCTGCTATTTTGTAAGGTAGGCCTCTACTGTCGGCTCACCCTCACGCCTTAAGAGCCGTCACAGTTTTATCAAAGACACCATGCCGCTCGATTTAGATCCATCCAAGGCTAGGGTAGAACTGTGGTCAAAAAGGTACCCTCCTGACAACATTCATATCCCAACTGCCGAAAAGCTGCAACCAGGTCACGATCTTCCTTGGTCCATATGGAAGTCACTAAACAGACTGCGGTCGGGCGTTGGCAGGTGCAGGGAACTCATGAAGAGGTGGGGCTTCTCTGATAACGACGAGTGTGAATGCGGTATTTTGCAAACCATGACACACTTGCTGTCGTGCCCTACTTCTCTAGTTTCCTGCACTCGGAGGGACCTTTTTGAAGGCAACCAAAAGGCTATTGATGTGGCTACTTTTTGGGCTAAGCGTTTATAGTCAGTTTTGCCATTGACTCGAAAAGAAGAAGACTATCGGCTGAAAGAAAAAATAAAACACGAAATAGCCTTAAAAATTAAAATTTATATTATGTATACTTTCTCACTTACATAGTGAAAACCGCTAAACAGAAACTAATCAATCATCGTAGATCATACGATACAGTTTAGACAGGAACCAACTCTAAATAAAGCTATGACAGAAATGAACTGAATACTATACAGGGTAGAATTTTTTAACACCAATTGGTGGAAAAGTACTCTAAATACTGAAGAAAGAAAATTTTAGTCAAAGGAAACATTCCTTTATTTATAAAAATAATCAAAACAGCATTCAATGATTTTCGAAAATTCGCTTGCCACGCCCGCGAATCAAACCGGTAAAATCTGAAAAAATAACAGCCTGTACTTTATGGCATCGATCGATCCCTATCTAATAATCCCTATCCTTAATCTTGATTTGATCATTGAACCCTCAATCATCAAATCAAGATTAAGGATCAAATATCTCCAACAAACTAATAGGGTTCCGTACCTCAAAAGAAAAAAATGGAACCCTTATAGGATCACTTTGTTGTCCGTCTGTCTGTCTGTCTGTCAAGACCCTTTATCTCACGAACGGGTAAAGGTATCAGGTTGAAATTAATACCATATGTTAGGGTCCATGAACCACACAAGATCTGAAAATTGAAATTTTTTATAACCACGAAATCAAAAGATATGGCTTTTTATGTCCTCATCTCCATACATTTATGCAAAAAAGGAAAACCTACAGGATACTTCCCGTTGACCTAAAATTATGAAATTTGGCAAGAAGCTAGGTCTCACAGTACAAATAAGGGGAAAAGTCTGAAATCATTAAATATTACAACTTTACTCACAACTGATGGTAACCAATTGTGGTGAGCTCCCGTTTCAAGAAAATTCATATAAGAGAGGGGTCAAGTTGGATGGTCGCGGAGGCGATTTTTGTTTTAGTTCTATTTAAAAAACGAGAACACTTACAAACTTAAAAATTGGTATGTTTATAGTTCATCAGCTATAAAATAACAAATAGTAAAATTTGGTCAAGCGCGTGTCAGACTCAAAAAATCTAGAACATTAACTTACTGAAATTTCAACTAATACAATTATGACTATGTGGTGGTACGGAACCCTCAGTGCGCGAGTCCGACTCGCACTTGGCCGGTTTTTTTTTATTAGTAAATATAATGTTTGCATAAAGAATTGGAATTTATTTAAATATATTCTATGTGCGCAATGTTTCTTCATGTTTTTTTTATAATTACTTTGAATAGATATAGATTACAGATCCTTATATTGCATGTTCTTAACAATAGTATCAACCTACTTATTGTCAAAAATTTCAATTTTATATTAGTAGCAACGAGCAATATTTGTATGTAATGCAGGGTGTTAATTTGATTGCGTGCCCTAGCTCAGAGGCGGGATCAGTATCAGTAACTGAACTGATCCTGCCTCTGAGCTAGGGCAAAATTAACAAGATAAGAAGATTGTAATTAATGCAGGCTCTGTTACATGCGCGATAACTGCGTGAGCAACTATAAGTAATTAACTAACTAACTGCTAGTAATTAAATAATTTATGATGACACTTTCATTTAATATACCAAGTTTATTAGAGATTTGATCCTATCGATCGATGTCATAAAAGAACAGGTTGTTATTTTTTTTTTTTTCAGATTTTAGCTGGTTCGATTCGCGGGTGTGGCAAGCGAAGATTCTTAAATCTATGAATGTAGTTTTGTTTCTTTTTAAAAATAAAGGAATGTTGCGTTTGATTAAAATTTTAATCTACAGTATTCAGAGTACTTTCCCTCCAGGTAGCGTTTAAAAATTCCATTCTGCATGTAGGGTGTAACGGGCGGTGTACCGAAAACTGAAAGGGCGTGCTCAGTTAACGAAACTGAACAACTTTCAGTGAAAAATACTTTCAGAAAATGAAAAAAAAAATCGGTTTTTCATACAAAATGTACAATCAAGTTAGTCATTCTGTATGGAGAGGTCGATTAATTTTTTTTATTTCCTGAAAGTTTTATTCACTTAAAGTTGTTCAGTTACGGTGACTGATCATGCCCTTTCAGTTTTTGCCAACTTGTCCCTTAGTTTTGACAGAAACGAACTGTATAAAATACAATTTTGACATAAATAAACTGTATAAAATACAGTTTTGACATAAAACAAGTTTTAACAGAAATTCCATTCATAACATCAAACAATAATTCAATATTTGCCCTAGCTTTATAGCCTTTCTCTGTAGTCGGCGACCTAACCTAATAGTTTTTACACAGAGCGCCTATCAGATTTATCCACGGCTTCAAATTAGACATTCATCATCACCCTAGCCATATTTCGTTTTTACAGCTTTCAACTTTAAATGTCGGTTGCATCATCTAACTTGATTATAACCAAACTAGCTGGTGCCCGTGACATCGTCTGCGTAGGTTTATAAATTGTAGCCTACGTGTTATTCTGATGTATAAGCTATATTATTGTAAAGTTTAATTAAAATCCATTCAGTAGTTTTTACGTGAACGAGTAACAAACATCCATCCATCCATACTTACAAACTTTCGCGTTTAAAATATTACCTCTCGCTCTCACCACCCTATAGAGAGCAAGACGCGAATGTTCGGTTAGATGGTCATCATCATATCGTGTGGGTTGCAAGGTCGATGACCGACCTCACTAACCCTGGTGTCAGAGTTGTTGAGCCGCCAAAGGCCTCTGACATGGATCATTGACCACTACATTCGTAGATAGTAGTCCGGACCAACGACTTAACGTGCCTTCCGAAGCACGGAATCAATAGAAATATAAGATCCTAATGAAATAGTGAACATAATTTTAGTATGTTGTTCAGACCATGAAACTGAACAACTTTCCCCAAGGAACGTAGGTCGAAATACGAAAAACCAAATTTGACCTCCGATACAAAATGCGCTATCAGCTGTTGCAATTTCTGTTGGAGGTCAAAACTTGATTTTCGTATTTCGACCTATATTCCTTGGGGAGAGTTGTTCAGTTTCGTGGTCTGAGTAACATACTAAAACTATGTTCACTATTTCATTAGGACCTTATATAACTGTAATATAAGGAAGATTAATGAAAATATGTGTCACAATGTATTCTGACATTCATTCGGTCATTGTAAATATGGCATAGGCGTCGTTCTGTAAATATTGTATGAGGATGTCAAATCACGTTTGATGATTTGACATTTCAACTTGGAACACAATGGCAGATGTCATCCCATAGTAAAATTAATTAGTATTCCTTATATTCCGAGCAGAGCAATACATACATACATTATGTCACGCCTTGTTCCCGTCGGGGTAGGCAGAGACCACAGTTCCCCACCTGCTACGATCTTGACATACTTCCCTTGCTTCCTGAACTTTCATCAATCCTTTCATACATGCTCGTCGGTTTAGGGTACTTTTAACCTGGCCTTTATTCAGAACGTCCTGAATTTGGTCCTGGTACGTTCGCCGAGGCCTTCCCCTTCCAACGTTTCCATTCACTCTCGCCTTGTAGATCAAGGAGTCCCGAATTCTTTGGGTCGCACAAAGGGATTTTTGTTTGACAGTGTCCCCACCGGGAATCGAACCCAGAATCTCCAGATAGAGAGCCTAACTCAACCACTAGACCTCAAAGGTTGTTGTAGATGAAGCAACCTAATCTAAGAAATTTGAAGAGGGCACTATGTTTTCTACTGGTTTTTACATTACGGGCTATAAAAGTTTTTACACCGAAAACTCTATATTTGATACACCTACAGATACTTTCCTAGTCTGAAACACAAATAATTGCAGCGAGGCCCATTAATGTTAATGTCATATTAAATCTAGTTCTTTCTGTAAGACCTATCAGTGTGAAATAGCAGTAGATGAATACATAATATCTGTACAATGTACATTTCTTGTACATGTGTTGGCTTTTTACGCGAATTGGAATCACGACTTTTGTGCGTTTAGTTTCACATGTTTCTTTTCCAAAATGTGGGTTTCAAAACGTTCCTTTCTCATAATGCCCCTTCCCCAAAATATCCCTTTCGCAAATAATTCTCGAAATGCCTCTTTTTCCCTGTAACTTTCAAGTTTCCCTGTTATTACTCGTAAATGCTCACAGAAAAGCAGAGACAAATGTAAAAATTTAAAGAACTTATTAGCTGATTCGTTTGATTCGTTTATATATGATTCGTTTATATATGGTCACTGACCCCTTATATTCATTTGATAGCGTTGACAGACAGACGGGCTGACAGAATTTAAGGGTTCATTGTTGACTTTAGAGTAAAGACACTTAGGAAAAGAGAGATATCAGGAAGTGGAACCTTTTGGAAAAGAGACATTTTGTTAAAGGAATATTTTGGAACATTTTGGTAAAGGGCATGCTGTGATTCGACTAAACGCTTTCGTGAAACAAAAAAAATATAAATCTACGTCATAATTTGTTAACCTTAGCTTGATAGCTGTGACACTTGTCAAACACATACACATATTATCTGAATTACCGCTGTCTAAAGGACCCTATACAGATTACTGGTAAAATGTCCTGATCCCGTAAAGGGCTTATTGTGGAAACTAAATGCAACAACTTTTGTTCTACGACTTCTGGACTAATGTCCAAAAAGATTTTTTAGTCAATCGGTCGGTTGTATGAAGGGTAAACTTTTATTTTTGCGAATTACCAAAAGTCGTAGCACAAAAGTGGTTGCATTTAGCGTCCACAATAAGCCCTTATTTTTTTGGACCTGATTTCTTTTTGCCCACTTATTAGTGAGGTCAAAAGCAACAACTTTTGTTCTACGACTTTGCTAACAACCCACGAAAATTTTTCAACTTCCCATACAAAATGGGTCGGTCACGTGACCACTTTAGTATGAGGAGTCGAAAATTACTTTTTTTTGTGCGTTGTTAGGAAAGTCGTAGAACAAAAGTTGTTGCTTTTGACCTCTGTAATAACCTAGGCATACGCAAATCAGGTCCAAAAAAATAAACAAGTATATCGTGTTACAGAAAATACCAAAAAAAATAAACCTCGGAGGCTGTTAATCTGCTCATCAAACTGAACAAATTTCCCAAAGAACATACAGCGTGATAGTAAAACACCTAGCTGTACTCGAGTATCATGACACTGAACACCTTTCCTAAGAAACATAGGTCGCAAATGAAAAAATTTTTTGGTCGTCCAAACCCCAAATATTAACTATAAAAAGTTTGTATGGGGAAGCCATTTTTCAATCTTATATTCCTTGAGAAAAGTTGTTTAGTTTCATGAACTGTGTATAATACTAGAATATAGCTAGATGTTTTATAATCATGTATAGAAATACGAAAAAATGGTCAGGTTTAGGAGATCGATTTTTACCTTGGTGTTAATTCGGCACCATGGACGAATGTAATAAGAGATGATTGTACAACTGTAACCAAAATAGAACGAACCTCGAAACTTGGCCAAAAAAAGAAAAAAAATCATTTAAAAAACGTTGTAACACGTCTACCTTATATAGCCATCCAAACCGTTCGATAGATGGCGTTGTTACAAAGGAGCTGTATCTCTAAAACGCGCTATAGAGATTATTTGTGAAAACATGACTACCCCGGCCTGTTACTGTCGCGTCAATGAGTCTCACTGCTACTCTATGAGCGTCCAACGTCGCGTCCTGCTTGGAACGGCAATTTGGAACCCATAGCGTTGCGATACTATAATTCTTCGTATCCGTCCGCCGCTTCGCCCTGCTTGGGAAAGTGCGTGGAAGCTACGAAGCTGAGTTAATCCCACCAACTGTGACCTTACGTTAAGATTACGATCAAAATAAACGTTTGTACTTAACAACGGCGTTTACATTTCCTACAACGTGTATTTTAAAATTTCTTATCACGTTTATTGATGCACATCCTTGCGCCCGCTTCAATGACATTCTTCCACACCTGAAAGGTTGGCTGGAAGGGATCTTTTAAAGAGATGAAAATTGTTTACAAAGGCGAGTTTATCTCTTTTTTTATTTGTGCGCAATAAAGAATATATATTTAAGTACAAAAAAAATACAGCCAACACAACGCAGTTAATATTTTTTTTTATTATCGTAAAATATCGATTCTCTTGCGGCAGAATGGAACATAGTCACAGCCAATTTAAGAATTAAAAATAAAAACTGTCACCTCTCTTAGTGACATGATTGTTTTTTTTTTAATCCGCGAGTTTACGTCAAAAGTAAAATAATGTTTGCAGGTAAGAGTTCATTTAAAATTGATGAAAACCTGGTAGTTTTAAATTTCAAATGTAGTTTATTTTTTAATAATTAATTGTTAAATAGTTACTAAACAATGGCAACACCACCAACCACGCGGTGTGAACCACGCGGGTGTACTGTCAACCGCTTGTCGGTAGAAACTTTTTCAACTCTACTACCACGCCATAAGGCCCAAAAGTGTTTCTACTGATGTGCGGCCGTGTGTACCACGGGCAATGCCTGCAAAATCTATGGAAGACTAGCTGACCCGGCGAACTTTGTTCCGCCTTACAGACAATAAATAAGCAGATTTTATTTACCCTTACCCCTACCTAAGAACCATCTCCTGACAATAACAAACACAACAAAAAAAGAATTAGTGAAATCGGTTCACCCGTTCACGCGTGATGCCGTGACCGAGGAATATAGGGATTCATTTTTATATATTTATTATTATAGATATCCGTTTTGATGGTTAATAAAGAGTAGGTCAATCGACTAGGTTGTTAACTAGCGGTGCCGCACGGGAATCGATGTTTTACGAAAATAAAATGTTTAAATTTGATACTTTTTAATAACTTGATCTTATCTCTATGTATGGGCCAAGTTTTAAGGTTCCTTACATTTAAGTTTCTGTTATAGAAATCGTAACCTAGATGGCGCTGACAAACAATCAGGAAAGTTATATTCTAAGGCCGGTTTTCACTGGGACACCATGGCAGCGCAACCAGTCGCCGCTACCAACAAAATGTATACAGCTCTATAGAGAGTTACTCACCTGGTGTCCGTTTGGTTGCGCAACCAATTTGGCGGCGCAACCAGTTCGAATGCTGGTCGCGCTACCACTCCCAGTGAAATATAGCCTTTAATACTGTGACCAGAGGGTGTATCTTTATCTAGTTACGGACACCAGTCGCGCCACCGAGTTGTCCCAGTGAAATACCGGCCTAACGGTCTATAGAGTATTCTTCTGCAAAGAACATACCATTCTTTTTATTGTAACTATGTCGAAACTAGCTGGTGCCCGCGACTTCGTCTGCGCAGGTTTACAAATTGTAGCCTATGTGTTATTCTGATGTATAAGCTATATTATTGTAAAGTTTCATTAAAATCCATTCAGTAGTTTTTACGTGAACGAGTAACAAACATACATCCATTTATACTTACAAACTTTCGCGTTTATAGTATTAGCAGGATAGTAGGATGTTGTACGTTTTTAGCAAGGTACTTGGTAGACCAAAATTACTTTTTAGATTATTAATTATTATTGGTATTGCTGAAAGTCAGCACCACTTAGTTTCAGTAAGTTTTATGGCTTTTCCGGGCTACGATTTGTAGTAGTGTTTCTTCGTTCCTAATTCGTCCATGGTAACAACTAGTATTAAATAGACCATAGAGCTAAAATACAACTAGAATCCCTCCTGGTATGCTTTGGACTCGAGCCTCGCTTGTAACAACTCTAGTTGCCGCCGCGCCTCGCACTGCGGGAAATTGTTCACTTCGTAGTACTGTGGCGCAATCTTCAGCAGCCATTCCGCTGAAATAAATAGATAAATACGTTTATATATAGTTCATACATGTGGACGGATATTTGGTATACTTGGTTCCCTTTGGATGAGTTGGATCACATAGCTGGTTGTATCAGTTGGTCCATATAGCCATTTTTGGATGAGTTGGCTCATATGGCTCATACGGCAGTTTTAAGCTCTGTTGGACCACCATCACCATAACATCCCATGAAACGTCCACTACAGGACAGGGGCTCCCTCTAGAATTCTAGCTTTTGCCGGAAAAATGGTAGAGGGGAAGTACCATAGTCACCTCGCTTGTTAGCGTTACGGCTGGCACCATGGACCGCGGTTGTAGGTGACCGCAGGAGGATGCTGCTACCCATCTTCCAGTTTATAACCCTCAGTCGCCTCTTACGACACCCACGGGTATGTAAGGGTTGGTACTATTCTTTGCCGGCACCACACGGGACCACATAGACTAATTTGGCTGAGTTGTTACACGTAGCTGAATTGGTACATGGATGAGTTGGCTCATATGGCTGTTTTTTGGTGAGTTGCCTCATATATGGCTGTTTTTAGCTGAGTTGGACCACATAGATAAATTTGGCTGAGTTGTTACACGTAGCTGAATTGTATGAATTGGTACATGTAGCTGTTTTAAACTGAGATAGATACATTTTTCTGAGTTGTTACACGTAGCTGATTGGGATGAATTGGTCTATAAAGCTGTTTTTGGATGAGTTGGCTAATATGGATCAGTTGGCTCATATGGATGAGTTGTCTCACATGGATGAGTTGGCTCATATGGATGAGTCGGCTCATATGGATGAGTTGGCTCATATGGATGAGTTGGCTCATATGGATAAGTTGGCTCATATGGATGAGTGTACGCAGCACAGTACTCACGTTTGATGTCGGTGACGGTACGTATGTAGTTCTTGGTGGTGAGGACGAACTCATTGTAGATGACCCAGTCGGGCTTGTGGTCCAGACACGTGGAGGGGTGCAGTTGGACCACCTGGTTGTCTTTCACTGTCAGGTAATGCCCTGTGCGTTCTAAGTGCGCGACCTGCAATTAAAAAATACTTCAAGTTTATACAACGTAATTTTTTTATTACGTCGGATATTTTAAGAGGTGGTTCTGCCCATGAAACTGAACAACTTTTCCCAAGGAACATAGGTCGAAATACAAAAATACAAATTTAACCTTCCATACAAAATGCGCTATCAGCTGATGCAGGAGGTCAAAATTTATTTTCTTATTTTGATCTATGTTCCTTGGGAAAAGTTGTTTAGTTTTATGGATAGAACTGCCACTTAAAATATCCTGGGTGATCAAAGAATCTGGCCACGACATACAGGGTGTAAGGGACGGTGTACCGAAAACTGAACAAGCAAGCTCAGTCAACGAAACTGAACAACTATCCCAAAGAAACATATGTTGGGGAAAAAAAATTGACCTCTCCATACAAATTGCCCTCTCTAGTCGAACAGTTTGTATGGAGAGGTAATTTTTTTTTTCATTTCCCAACATATGTTTCTTTGGGAAAGTTGTTCAGTTTCGTCACAGAATATATAATAGTAAACAAGTTTACAGAAGTCACACTCCTTTGATCTTGGAAAAAGCCGCCTTTTTATATACCTAAACATAGCGCGTCAAAGCTAAATTGCACCTTAACTTCACGCGTTAGGGCCCTGTTTGCAATGCATCTCGATAAACCGAGTCGACGCTATCGATTGCCAGGGTTGACTCCAGTGTCGGCTACAATTGCTGTAATACCTATTTTATTTCATTTATTCGTCAAACTAAAATTTATGTTGCTGGGCTTGTACAGTCAAAAGCACGCCAAGCTTGACAATATATCAACAAATAACCTCATATTTTCTGAGTGCCGACATCTATTTTTAGAGTAAGTATGTTTTATAAACGATACCTATTTAATAATAAAAACACTTATTACAATTAGTTGGTATCTTAAAAAGATAAAATTTTACTTTTTCTTCGATTTCAAGCATCCAATACACAAAAAATTTACTTCTGTTCCTCATTATAATTATCTAAAAACATCCCAGACTTGGAAACAAAATAAATAATAATTGTTTCATGAATGTACGTTAACACAAAGTGCGCAAAACGTATCGAACATGTAAACACCAAAAGCGTGATAGCCCGAAAAACATTGCGCCCTTAGGGTGCGCCGCGCGGTAGGTACTTAATTCATGCCTAGACGCGGAGTGAGACAGGCCTGGTTTCGTTGACTGAGCACGCCCTTACAATTGAGTAAAATAAAATAACCAAATTAAAGGACATGTAGCTATGCGTGTTCGCCACAGACATATACAAAAGCGGTCTTATCTTTAAAAGACATTTCTTCCAGCCAACCTAAAGCAGTGAGAAAGTGAATAGCAGCAGGATACAATAGTGCAGAAAACGTATAGTGTAAGTTTCACTATAGCAAGATTTAGACCCTGTCCAGAAAGGGCGAATCCGCCGAGAATTGTTACGCGCGAGTTTCTACGCGTCGGCGAGGTACTGGGCGTCAATACATCGCGCGAATTTTCTCGGCTCGCGCGAGTCGAGATACTAGGAGCGCCTTGTGTTTGCCTCCAGTTGAATGCGCGGATGCGCCACTTAATAATTTCAAAGGCAAACTAAAAAAGATTTTAATTGACAAGAGCTACTACAGCCTTTCTGAATTCTTTAATAATAAGAATTTTTTGTAATTATACTTCGACTAATTTAAATTTATTGACATTACTTACCTTCTCAATTAACATTTTAATTACTTGAATCTGTGTAATTAATTATTGCTTTTTATTGTTATTATTTTATTGTTTTTAATGATGAATATGAATTGTATGCTTAAATTTTTAATTTTGTTAAATTTCCTATTTGCCAAATAATATATTTAATTAATACCTACCTATATTTACACGCCTAAACTGGCAGAATAAAGTTAAGTGCATGCTAAATTTTAAGACCCTATTGTAAAAACCTTTATTCGTGAATAAATTATCTGAATCTGAAACACGCGCGAGTAAATCGCGGCGAATTCGCCCTTTCTGGACAGGGTCATAGTGTACAACGTGGAAAGAAATTGTTGAATTTTTGTGCTTGTTTTCACTCCTTTAGTATCGATAGATTACCTGCATAAAGAACCCGTTGACTAGGGCTTTCCTAATGTTTATGTAGTAGTCTTTACTTGTGAACTCTGTACTCGTTCGTTTGAGACTAAACCTGAAAAATACAAAAATAATGTATGTACCTTGATTACAATGTGCGTTTGTTCTGCTTTTTTGTAAGGTAGGCCTCTCTGTCCCGTGTGGTGCCGGCAAAGAATAGTACCAATCCATTCATACCCGTGGGTGTCGTAAGAGGCGACTAAGGGTTAACTGGAGAATGGGCAGCAGCATCCTCCTTTGTATCTTACATCTTACTTATACTGCGGTCACCTACAACCGCGGTCCATGGTGCCAGCCGTAACGCTAACAAGCGAGGTGACTATGGTACTTCCCCTCCACATTTTTCCAGCAAAAGTTAGAATTCTGGAGAGAGCTCCCTGTCCTGTAGTGGACGTTTCATGGGATGTTATGATGATTACAATGTTAGCAGGATGGAGCTATGCGTGAGAGCAGGATGGAGCGATACGTGTCTCTATCGCTCCAACGTCTTAGGGTGAATACTACGAATAAATAATAAGTCAGGAACTCAGAACAAATTCCAAACAAAAAGTGGGCCTACGTGAAACCAAAAGGACGTATATTCAAAATAAGAATCAATTGGTTCAAATTGAGAACGAGAGCAGCGATTGGTTCGCGCGCGCGCTGCACTGTCAGCTAGTGGTAGTTGAGCCAATGAGGCGGTGGAACCACTTCTGAAATACACGACTTTGAGCGCAGTTACAATAGGGAACATGCACGATTTTTTTTTATTTAAGAGATTTATTCTCATTCATGTAATAAACAGACTTGTAAAACAATTTTTCGAATAACTATAATATTAAAAAAGATATAAGCCATCGAAGATTTGTTTCTGTCTCTTTCTAGCAAAACGAAATTTAATATGGAGTTTATATGGCCGTAGTGAATTGTGACGTCACTATTCATGTCGGATCTCTCTGTCTAATTAGTAGTTTTAAATGCTTATATCGGCCGTATTTCTTAGCCAATTTTAATTTTAATTTCACTTTTTGTCATCTCTCCTACGGTATTTTCATATTTTATTAATAAATGCGACTAATAAAATTTGTGCATGTTCCCTATTACTGACTTATTATTTATTCGTAGGGTAAATTACGTTGCTGTGCGAGAGAGCTGAGCTGTAAGCTGGAAAATTCCAACCAGTAGAACTAACCTGTCCATTATCCGACTGAGCTGCTGTCGAACGTTGTCACCCGATTTCAATGATCTGTAGTTTATGAAGTTGTCATAGCACCAATGAGGGTCTTCCATATCTGGAAATTAAAGTACACATGAAAGTCCGATTAGAAAAATCGCTGTCAAAAACATGTCATAGGGCAGCCTCTGTAGACCTAAAAATTTAAGATAAATTTGGCGATTGGTAAAAAATGCACTATTTTATTATTTATTTTACGTGGACTACCGGTAGTAGTTACAATCAAGCTTAATAGACCGTAAGGGCACTGCATGTTATCCTACGTCATCTAGTACACGAAATTTGCAACTTTGTAGCGATAGTAGTGGCCTACTAGGTCCACAAAACGTTGTTCTGCCAATCCGAAACCTGGCAGGTTTTGTACAGTTGGAGAGAAAAGTGGTTAAATGACAGATTACACGAATGAAATCTATTCGTAGAAATAGAACGTACCTATATAAGTAAAACAACAGGTCTGCCTTGCATCCTCCTGGCAGTTTCGCTAGTCGGACCACAAATGTGGTCGGATGTGATTGGACCACAAATTTAGATTTATTTAAATATAGATTTCATTCGTGTAATCTGTCATTTAACCACTTTTCTCTCCAACTGTACAAAACCTGCCAGGTTTCGGATTGGCAGACCAACGTTTTGTGGACCTAGTAGGCCACTACTATCGCTACAAAGTTGCAAATTTCGTGTACTAGATTGACGTAGGATAACATGCAGTGCCCTTAAAGTCTATAACAAGATTTACAAAGATTTCTAAAAAAAACGGTTGTCTGTAAAGTCGGTTTACTGACGATAGTTGAACGTGACAACGTCAAGAAAATACTGATGGATTGGTTGCATTTTTAATTTTTTTTTGTAACCGTACCCGTACCTGAACCCGTACCACTCACTCTCCTTATATAAACATAGAAACGCCGATTGTGCCTCTTTGTCGCTCGTTCCGCGCTCTCGCTTGCACTTCAAGCTTTAAATGGAACGCCTCAGAGCGAGGTAACGCCGCATTTTTTCGTGCGAGCAGCCGGCTCCATCGAATTATAAGACGTTGTCACGTCAAAAAGTCGCTATTGTACTACCTGTAGGTGCCACATCATGAACAAAAAAAAAATTTTATCTGTTTATTTCATAAAAAAATCACATGCATAATATTATTAGTCAAACAAATGGGGTTTGTTTTAGTTTCAAACATGTTTATTTTATTCCAGGTCTTAGCGCGATAATAATTATGTCCGGTCCGCGGACGTTGTGAGTGTTGTGTGTAGTGACTTTCCTGTGAGACAATAACAATTTTAGTCTACCCTCAAAATCATATCTACGTAGTTCACCTCTCTTCAGTCTACCCATGACCACGGCTGTTGCAACGCAGCCCAAACGTCGGGAATAATAAGGTAATTTATTTTTCCTAATAATTATTATCGCGCTAAGACCCGGAATAAAATAAACATGCACAAATTGGGTTTTGATTATTTTGGGACATTATTGTTAAGATATACAAGGTGTAAGTGACAGGTTGTCAAAAACTGAGAGGGTATGCTCAGTCAACGTAACTGCAAAACTTCCAGTAAATAAAACCTTCAATAAAAGAAAAAAAATCGGCCTCTACATACATCGTATTTCAACCTATGTTCCTTATGGAAAGTTGTTTAGTTTCATAGATAGATAGATTAATGCTTTATTGCGCACATAACAAAAATATAACTAATTACAACTTATTACATAATAGAAATATAAAGGTAATAGAAGGAAGATTAACGAAACTATGTGTCACAAGGTATTCTGACATCCTTTCAGTCATTGTTAATATGGCACAGGCGTCGTTCTGTAAATTTTGTATGACGATGTCAAATCACGTTTGATGATTTGACATTTCAACTTGGGACATAATGGCAGATGTCATCTCATAGTAAAATAAATTAGTATTCCTTATATTCCGAGCGGAGCAAGGAGTCCGAATTCTTTTGAGTTTCATGGTCTGAGTAACGTACTGAAAGGAACGTACGTAGTTAATAAGATCCGACTCAAACTTGGCCGGTTTATGATTAAGTACGTACTCTGTTTGAAGGCATGGTACACATTGAGTAAGGTCAGGTGGTCTCCGTCGATGTGAGCGAATCTCATTTTGGCCTCGTCCGCCGCTTTCCGTGCCTCGTTTGGTCGCACGAAGCATTGTGGCACTGGAATAAGATAACATATGATTTATTTGTTGAAAATAGGTATTGCAAGAAAGGTTAAATACTATATTCGCTCTGCTATTTCTTACTATTAAAGGCATACAAATATAAGATTTAAAAAAGGGACGGGTTGCACTCCGGGAGTGCCGGCAGAAGCGAAAACTTGCATTTTTGAATATTATGCTTTTTGTAAGGGTCAATCGCGCCATTGCTCGCGTACTTCTTTGATGTCACTGTATAAAAACCTGTATTGTTATGAAAATACGGTTGACAGTTGACGCTTTTTCGATCAGGCTACGGCAAGGAGGTGTTACTACGCTTCGCCGTAGCGTGGGTTTTAACCTCCTTGAGGTACGGATCTGACGCGAGATCTGACGCGACATCTGATGCGAGTTTAACATTTTTTACCCATCTAAAAAAGTGTCAAGCGCCGCTAAAGAAGTTTTCACTGAAAAAATAAAATCTTAAAACGCTGGTTGCAACGAATAAATAATAAGTCAGGAATTGTAACTGCGCTCAAAAAATGACCGAGCGAAAGTCGTGTATTTCAGAAGTGGTTCCACCGCGTCATTGGCTCAACTACCACTAGCTGACAGTGCAGCGCGCGCGCGAACCAATCGCTGCTCTCGTTCTCAATTTGAACCAATTGATTCGTATTTTGAATATACGTCCTTTTGGTTTCACGTAGGCCCACTTTTTGTTTGGAATTTGTTCTGAATTAGAGTTCCTGACTTATTATTCATTCGTAGGCTCGTTGTCATAAAACACAATCAAAACTCATGATAAAAGTCATAGTAGTAATCGTAGTTCAATAAGATACAAGTTCCGTAGGTAGGGTTATTGGAAACGAGGTGAGGGTTTACCATCGTCACGAGTTTGTAATAACCCCTATGGACGTTCTTACGCTTTTTAGGGTTTCGATACGAAAATGGTAAAAAAAAGGAAAGGAACCCTTATGGTGTCGCTTTGTCTGTCTGTCTGTCCGTCTGTCTGTCACACCGAAGTTTGTGAATGGAAAAATCTGAATTAATTACAGTCGATAGACGTTTATGTAAATATTACAGCAAAAATAAAACGATCTTTCTAAGTTGCACAGTTTTTTAGAAATCTGCAAAAAACCTTTACAAACAAATTTAGTTTTGCGTTCCTAAAAATGGACTTTATTGCTTCCAAAAATACTAAAGGTATATCGGAACCCTCGGCGCGCGAGTCCAACGCACTTGACCGTTTTTATTTTCTTCAAAACATTTGAAAGAAAAACTACTTACAAATGCGTTTTTTCATCGAAACTCATGCAAATACTCGTATATATATATTCTTTATTGCACACAAACTTAAAATAAATTTACAAAATTAAAGGACATATACAAGGGCGGGCTTATCTCTAAAAGAGATTTCTTCCAGCCAACCTAAGGCAGTGAGAAAGTTAATAGCAGCAGAAAGTATAATTAAAATGAAAGTCCATAAATATACCTACAATTATATATAAATAACTTATAATAAACTAATACAAATACAGATAAGAATATACTTCTTACATAATAATTACACATTTATAATATTAGGTTACCTATGAAATTGCCGTTTTTTATGGCAAATTTTAGGTAAACTCAATTTTCAGTACTAACATTTTTGCATTTTTCTTAGGAATTATAAATCCATTTCTTTTTATTTTTTTAGGCATTTTTGGGAAGACATTAAGCTAACAGAAACTTAAATTTAATTTTCAAAAAATATTATTTAAAAAAAAAAAAATCTAATGATGAAATCGGACGACATTTAAGACGAACAATTTTCGAACCTTTAATTTTATATATCAAACTAAAAATAAAAATTTATTTTATGCGTTAATTGATAACCTTGAAGTCAACTTTCAAATAGAAGACAAATGAAAAAAAAATAGCATTAGAATTATAGGAATTATGATCTCATTAATCTGTTAGAAAATTTCGGCAATTTCATAGGTAAAGACCTATTACAATATATACATAGATAGATGAAAGTTAAATAGATAAATTAACAATGATGATGACTATGAAGTGACTTGCGAGAGGAAATGCTCCTTCACCCTTTTTTTGAAGGAGTCAATGGAGGGACTTTCTTGGACACTGCAAACTTTTACCAAAAAGGCGCGTATTTTTTTTTTATTATTATGGCAATCACCCATGCCACTCATAAACAAGCTTTTTTTAACAAGAAATCTGCACTCATCATCATCTGAATGCAGCACGAAATCATCTTATTTGTTACCTGAAAGCATGGCAGTGATGGAGAGTATTTCATTGGAACAGTTGTGGTTGCAGCTAGCTATAAGCATCTTGGCTAGTTGGGGGTCTAGCGGGAACTCTGCCATCACCGCGCCGAGGTCGGTTAAGTTGCCGTCGTCGTCTGGAATTAAAACATAGGGGGGTTAGTTTATTTTATTTTAAAATTTGTTTTGATCAGTGTCTCTTCATGGTATTTCTAGAAGGAATTAAATATTTGTGATAATTTGTGTTCGTGACACATTACACGACAAAAAAAACACACACATACACACACTCTCAAACACACACAACCCTCACACACTCACTCACACATTACTCATTATTTTTATTATTATTTTATTTTTTTTGCCATTTTGTGTTACATTCATACATGTAACATATTTGATAATTTATGCTAAGTGACACATTACACACACCCACATACACAAACATTATATACACACAAACATCGCATACTCACTCACACATTACTCATTACATTTTGATTATTATTTTATTCTTTTGCCATTTTGTGTTACATTCATACATGTAACATTTTGATAATTTGTGCTGAGTGACACATTACACACACCCACATACACAAACATTACATACACACAAACATCGCATACTCACACATTACTCATTAAATTTCTATTATGTTATTTTCTCGCCATTTTGTGTTACATTGATACATGTAACATACTTGATAATTTGTGCTGAGTGACACATTACACACACCCACACACATCACATACACACATACTCACTCACACATTACTCTTTACATTTTTATTATTATTTTATTTTTTGCCATTTCATGTTACATTCATACATGTAACATATTGTAATATAAACGAAACTTATTGTAATGTTATTGTAACTTATTGAAATAATAGAAGACCAGAACTTACAATTTTTCGAAAGTAACTTATTGTAATGACAGTGTAGCTGTAACTTCTTGTAATGTTTAGTGTGACTTTTGCAAAGTGTAACTTGATGTAATGCAAGTGAAACTTATATCAATATTACGTATTTTTTTTTAATGTAAGTGTAACTTATTGTAATGTTAGTGTAATTTTTTGTAATACATAAAGATAGCTATAATGTTAGCGTGTTTTTGTTAGCGTATTTTCTGTAATGAAGAGTAACTTATTTTAATGCAGTGTACAGTTTGTGTGTGTGCGTGTGTAGTGTGTGTGTGCGCGTGTAGTGTGTGTCTGAGTGCGCGCGTGTAGTGTGTGCAAGTGTAATTTATATAAATGTAACTTACCCAAAGCAGCCAAGTAATTGAGAAGCTCGAGGGCCCTCATCAATGTTTCCGGAGCCGGTGGGTCCATGAAGTCGAAGTGTACCAGGTCGTCAATTCCCAGCTTTTTCAACTGCAAAACTACAGACCCTAAGTTTGATCTGCAACGGGCAATGCGGGGGGCATTAGACTAGTTGCGACTTGTAAGTGGGGGGTCACAACGGTTTTGTCAACAAACGTCACATTCTCAAAATACAACGGAAAAAACGACAGATTCAAAAAATAGAACCACACCAAATTGTTGTACGTTACTCTGTGGGTCGACTAACAAGGTCCAATCCATATTTCAATTTCATATCACTTAGTAGTTACAATTAGGCGCATGAAAGATGTACGTCGACTAGTATTTAGTGATATTCGGTTAGTAAAATCATACCGAACTGAATATTTGGTGACTTCCGGCGAAACTCAGGTTTTGTGATCGATTTCGAGTCTATCAACAGGTTTCAAACGCAAGGACTACAAACCTGAATTTTATTGTATGAGCATAGTTGGACTCCAACTTTATAGTCCTTGCCACTTATTGAATGTCATGCAGAATACAATGCAAATAGAGCGAGTCTACACCGTTTCGGATCGTGCTGTGGCAGCGTAAAAGAAACTGCAAGAAACCACTGCAGCACGGCCTACTTTAAGAGTCACAGCAGCATACCTACCTCTTTGTCATTGAAATAGTCATCTAATCTATAGTAAGCTTTTTCTTTTCTTGAAAGATATGCTGGTGAGGAGTTTGTTGAACAACAAGTGTCACAGTACTGAGCATTTGGTGTTTTAGCCGAATATGCAGGCGAATACAAATGTTCAGTGTACTTGCCGAATTGTAACATCCACCGCAGGACTTGGAGCTCCCTCCAGAACTCCAGCAAAAAATGCGTGGTACTTTGGAGGGGATTCACAATAGTCACCACGCTTTTAAGCATTGCGGCTGGCGACCGCTGTTGTTGGTGACCGCAGTATGTGAGATGGTACGATACACAGAAAGATGCTGCTGACCATCCTCCGGTTAAGCCCTTAGTCGCCTTTTACGACACCCATGGGTAGATATGGGTTGGTACTATATTTTGCCTGCATTCTGAACCTGCCGAATATCGAACATAAAACTGTCTTTTTATACCCTGTAGAATTTGTCGAATGATTTAGAGAATCTGACATTTCTGGCCCTTCCTTCTGCCATTTTACGAATCTGACATTTGCAGACAAAACCGTCACGATTTCAAAATAATTTGCGGGGCTTAAAGATTCAATGAAATTAGGAATATATACATCTTGTTACAAAGAAAAAAAATCCTGGTTGTATTTATCGTAGATACGGCTGTAAGGCCGCGTACACATAGAAAGTCCGTTTTACAGGTCTATGTAGTTGTATGAGCTGGTTCACACAAAATACAGTATTACGGATCCAGTAAAAAATACTGGGCGTTTACTCTCAATTTTCGATATATCGATACGATACTGCTTCGATACAGTCGAATGCATAACTTCGATCAATGGCAATAGAGTAGAATATTGGTTGGGTGAATTGTCAAATTGGCAGTGATTAGCGTCCGAACAATATCCTACTCTATCGTCAAGGGACGAAGTTTTGTATTTGCATGTTTCGAATAGTATTGAATCGATATATCGAAAATTGAGAGTAGACACCCTGATCCGACAAAATATTCGTCCGTCGTCGTTTAAACGTATAAATGCTCCTGTAATTGCTGTGTGAATAGTCCTCCAGTCCAGGATCCTATTTACGGATCCTGTAAAAACGGACGTTCTATGTGTACGCGCCTTAATTTTTACGTGGATACGTCTATGTAGGTAGGTCAGTCAAGAGCACGTCCACTCACCTCCCCCCCCCTCCTCTGACCCATCCAAAGCTCGATGTAGTACCAATTATTGCCGCCAGAGGGCCTATATCCACTTTGAACAAAATGACCCCCAAACGCTCTTTTTCTCTGTCCCAAACAGTACATAGTTGACACTTTGTAGATGCTTCTCTTTAGAATAGGATTATTTAATGTAACTACTTAGAGAGCATTGCGTGGGG
Source organism: Athrips mouffetella (assembly GCA_947532105.1). NCBI lineage: Eukaryota > Metazoa > Arthropoda > Insecta > Lepidoptera > Gelechiidae > Athrips > Athrips mouffetella. The sequence continues at coordinate 10,928,131 of OX383984.1, forward strand.
GTCTTTTTGACTAGATATAAGTATAATTGTATTGTTTTACCTTGACATTTTTATTTATTGTATTTGACTGTGATCTAAACCATTGTAAAATTTGACGACAATAAAACTTCCAAAACTAGTAACTACTATTTCATTGTTGAAGAAATATTGTCTTTTGTGTACTGTATGTGTTTACAGAGAATAAACGTTTTTCTATTCCATTCTAAACAAAAGCATAGACGTATCCACGTCTAAAAGAATATGCAAAAGATATTGGATAAGAGAACCGTTGATAAAACTACATTAATTAAATTATATTTACGCTACTTATGGACTGCGCCTACTCGCTCCATCTACCATCGGGAGCCCAGACGCTCCGCAGGACACCCGCACTTGGTTGATATGCACTTTGAAACATCTTTTATAATGCGCACGGCTAAAGAGTGGAATTCTCTGCCTGCGTCTGTGTTCCCGAGTTCATATAACCGGAATCTATCCAAGTCGCGAGTAAATAGGTTTCTTCTGGGCAAGCTCGTTCCATCGTCGACCTCATCTCTGTCGTTAAGACTAGATTGAGGTCAAGATTAAGCCCATTGACATAAATAAATAAATGGTACAGCAGCACTGCACTTACTTTCTCGCAAAACTCAAGGAAAAACTATCAACCGCAAACTTAAATTTGTAATGCCATACACATAGTATGGAAATACAAACATTTATTTACGTTTTTATGGACCATTCGTTTAGCCGCTAGGCCAAAGCGTGACCGACAGACCGACCGACCGACGGACGGACATTTTTGGGAGACTTATTTTTTATGATGTATAAGTGATATAGAACACATTTTTGAGAAAATTAGAAAAACTTTTTTTTTCACGAATACAATACCTTTCTCGCTGAAAGACGGGTGATTAGATCATGTATATGGAGCTATTTCACCCACTATCCCAGCAAAAACGGACGCCGTGGCCTGCTTCGTTTTAACCCCCATCCAAAAGATTGCCAGTTTTATATGGTAAGCTGCTCTACTGGCTTCATTAGGTTATCCTCATTTTGCATCCCCCCTATCTACTGGTTGACATGTACTAAATAAGGACCTTGAGAGTGAATCTAGAGCACTAGTGCTAATATGTCACAGATGCTATCTTTTTCTGAGCTGTTAATTTCTCACTACTACATAAATAATGTTTTAGATGTCACATCCATACTGTTAGTACCAATTCTCATTCTATTACCAACTTTTGTGACATCCCAAGAAACGTCCACTGCAGGACCGGAAACTTCCTCCAGAATTCCAGCAAAACGGAGTGGAACCGTAGTCACCACGCTAGTCAGCGTTACGGCTGGCACCATGGACCGCGGTTGTTGGTGACCGCAGAATGTAAGATGGTACGATACACAGATGGATGATCCTGCCCATCCTACGGTTCATAAGTCCTTAGTCGCCTCTTACGACACTCACGGAAAGAGATGGGTTGGTGGAACTCTTTGCTGACACCATACCGTTGTTTAAAATTATGTTACTATCATGAAATTAAAATGATAAAAGTTGTTGCTCTTTTTAAATAGATAAAAATAAATATTTAATAATCTAAATCGATTCAGTAGTCTAACAATAAAAAAACGGTCAAGTGCGGGTCAAACTCGCGAACCGATATATCTATAGCATTTTAGAATCAATAAAGTCATAGTATGTGCTGACTGAGCTTCGCTCTATGATAGCCGCTTCAACATTAAAATATTATCTGGTGAGCAAGTTATATTACCCGCCAACAGATAGCGCTGTAGGTTTTTGTCTAAAATGTGGTTTTCTAAAAAAAAATGCTTAAAAACACGGGGAAAATGAATTTTCTCAGACATGAGACTCTAGCTTTAGCTTGTTCGATTTTTTGCCTCCGAAAACCCGCATATGGAAAATTTCCTCGAAATCGTTACAGCCGTTTTCGAGAAATCGATTACACATACACATATTGCTCGTTTAACGGATTTTTGGGAGCACAAAACTAAATAAATTTCCAACTACCCACGTTTTACACAATGTACCTCAGTATCTCCGGGTAGGTGTTGTCCTGCATCTCGTTCTTGTAAGCCTTCTCAGTATACAGCCGGAAGCACTTGCCGGGCCTGGTCCGGCCCGCCCGCCCCGCGCGCTGCTGGGCGGAGGCCTTGCTGATGGGGGACACTAGGAGGGACTCCACGCGGATGCGCGGGTTGTACACCTGGGGAAAGGGAAATCAAAATCAAAAATATGTTTATTTCTCACCACAAATCATGCATGCAATAAAAGTAACTTAAAAATTGACTTGGTATTTGTGGGAGACTGGAGCCTAAACTAAGCAAAGGCCTGTATTTTAGGACTCCAGGTCTCCGCCCTGTATAAATGTCGAAATTCATCCGGGACATTAATGTGGATTAAAATATACTAATGGAAACAATGCTCCTTTCACTTCTCATGCTCGGGGATTGTATTATGCAGGCAAGTTGCTTAGTATCACTCGAGTATTTTAATAAAATTTTAAGTATTTTTTTACATGTTTTTTTTTAAACAAAAGCCATAAATTAAAACTCGAATTTGTTAGAACATTAACAAAATTTCAATTGACATTCTATTATGGTTCAAAAGATACAGCTTTTTAAAGGCTGGGCTTAGTAAGCTGAAACAAGAAAAAAAAACATACCTTTTGTTTGGCGAATCCTGGATCTATTACGAACACAACTCCATCAATTGTGAGTGAAGTTTCTGCAATATTAGTCGACACTACAACTTTTCTTCCTATAGCTCCATTCGCTCTATTTGGTGGAGCGGGCTCAAAAATTCTTTGTTGCAAATTCGGTGGGAGGGTAGAATATAATGGAATACACTTCAATTCTCCGGCATCTGGCCCTAAGTTATCTATCTCACGTTTTATACGCTTGCAAGCATCTTCAATTTCTTCTTGACCAGTCAAAAACAACAGGATATCGCCAGTAATATCTTCGCATATGTGGATTTGAACTACTGTTCGTATAGCCGCTTCTAAGTAGTCTCTTTCTGGTTGCGGTGTGTAAAAGATTTCTACTGGATGGGTACGACCAGGCACATTCATCAATGGGGCATTGTCAAAATACTGTTGGAACTTGCCAGCGTCTAACGTAGCAGACATGATAACTAGTTTCAAGTCTGAACGCTGTTTTATAACTTCCTTCAAAACACCCATCAAGATATCTGTCGCCAAAGTTCTTTCGTGAGCTTCATCAAGGAGTATTACTCTGTATTGTTCCAACATCGGGTCTGACATGGCTTCTCGGAGCAACATACCGTCAGTCATGTATTTGAGAACAGTTTGGGGGCCGGAGCAGTCTTCAAAACGAATACTGTAACCGACTTGTTGACCTAAAGCGACATCCATTTCTTCAGCAACTCTCTGGGCTACAGACATGGCAGCCACTCTTCTTGGTTGTGTGCAAGCAACTCCTTTAGACTTTCCAGCAGTGACTGCAGCAAACTCAACGGACCATTGAGGGATCTGTGTGGTCTTCCCAGAGCCCGTCTCTCCCACTAAGACTACGCACTGATGGTTGTTGAGAAGTCTCATGAAGTCATTCTTGTATTCCCACACCGGGAGCCCGAGACGACGCCGCAAGAGTTCATGGTAACGTTGCGAGTGGGGTAGACCTAGAAAAAGAATTTTTGGTTACGTTACAGTTCATCATAACATCCCATGAAATGTCCACTACAGGACAGGGAGCTTCCTCGAGAATTCCAGCTTTTGCTGAAACAATGTGGAGGCGAACTACCATAGTCACCACGCTTGTTAGCGTTACGGCTGGCACCATGGACCGCGGTCATTAGTGACCGCAGATTGTAAGATGGTACTATACAATGTCAGATAATACGATACACAAAAAGATGCTGCTGCCCATCCTCTGGTTCATTAACCCTTAGTCGCCTCTCAAGACAACCACGGGTAGAGATTGGTTGGTACTATTCTAAGCCGGCACCACACGGGACACTACAGTTACACAGATGTAATAAAAAATTATACATTAAAAACCGGCCAAGTGCGAGTCAGACTCGCGTCATGGACGCGCAGTCACGCAGAAATGTATTAAATGCGCGCGAGTCCGACACATACTTGACCAGTTTTTTTATTTGTTATGTATAGTACATAAGCTATAGAATAACAACACTTACCAATTTCCACGCTTGTAAGTGTTCCCGTTTTTACGATAGAGCTAAAAAAAATAATCTAGCAAAAACCGCCTAAAAATGGTGTCTCGGCACAAAATCGGCATCGGAATCCTATCGGTATCGTCGCGGAGGACTAACGGCTTTAGGATCACAATTTTTTTCGTGAAATTCCAGTTTTGACTTTAATAATTCACATACAAATGTTTCGTTCAAATCCGCAAGACTTCATTTTCAGTGCCCATTTCTGCGGTCCATGCCGTCATCGCGGGTGGTGGAGGGAGGGTCACACTAAGTCCTACTGAAATACTGAACATAATTTTTAGCTAGTTACTTAGACCATGAAACTGAACAACTTTCCCAAAGGTACATAGGTCAATGTATGAAAACACAAATTTGACCTCTCATACAAAATGCGCAATCAGCTGATGGGAGGTCAAAAATCTTTTTACATATTTAAAAAAAAAAAATGATCCTCGGGAAAAGTGGTTCAGTTTCATGGTCTGAGTGACATGCTATAATTATGTTCACTATTTCAACCAAATCACATTTAGCCAATTTTAAACTTTATGAACAAGTAGCTTTCGAAAGTACAATTTTATGTTGCAATTTTCCTGAAATGTCAGCCAGGTTCGTTTACACGCATAAGGACCAATACAGATAAAATGACCAATACGCATTTGGACCAATACGCATTTGGACCAATTCTCATTTAGACCAATTCGCATTTCGACCAATACGCATTTGGACCAATATGCATTTGGACCAAAGCCAAAGCCGCCGACCCGCCGACACAACCTGCCGGCACAACCCGCCGGCCTATTAAAAAGAAGCATGTTTCCGACACAAAGTTGCCAACATATGACGGCGGGCCGGCGGCTTTGGTGTGTAGTGTCCTTTAAAGTGTTGCATTCTGTACCCCTGCACTTTTGTATTTAGCTTTTTTTTTTATTAAACGTCAATATTAAATATACATATATTTATTATGCTTATGAATCTATGACAATAGGACTTAAATACTAATATTATTTTCTTATAATATTTTCTTCTTCTTAAATTAATATTTATTATTATTATTTATTTATTTTATTATTTTTTTTGTGCGTATTGGTCTTTAAATGTAATTGGTCTATTTGCGTATTGACTATTCTTCTTAATGCGTTTTGGTCCTTTTGCAATTGAAACTTTAACAAATATTGGTCCTTATGCGTGTAAACGGCCAGGTTGAAGAAACAGATGTTTATAGAATTCACTTCAAAAAGGGGAATACCTGTGAAAGTGTTGAACCCTGGAGTGCTGGTGGTGGTCGGGGGCATGCCCGCAGTCCCCACCCCAGATTTATCAGAACTGGATTCCCCACCACCTGACTTGGCGGCGGCTGCTGCTTTCTCTTCTCTGGAACAAAATTAATGTAATAATTAATATTTCATCTACAAACAAAATTTTGAAAATACTTTCGACAAAGATAGTTTTTTTTTTTATCGTCAATTGGCATACTCTTGACCTCGATCTAGTCTTGAAGACAGAGATGAGGTCGACGATGGAACGAGCTTGCCCAGAAGAAGCCTATTCACTCGCGACTTGAATAGATTCGGGTTATATGAACTCGGGAACACAGACGCAGGCAGAGAATTATAGCCACAGAGTCACGGTCCACGTAAGGAGCACGGCAAACGCACGCTTTCGTCATTCTACGGTTGCATGCAGCTTGCTTACATAATGCATAGAAATATGAGGAACACAAGCCTTAAATGCGACTATGCCACTCCTTGGACACATCTCGAACACAACATAAAACGAGCGCGCGAATTTGAAATTGGAAGGTCGCGTAGGCCCGCTTATTCAAAACCCTCAGGAGGACCACGCCAGGTGCTTCGAGGTGCGCGCGGGGGTGCGGGTGGTGCGCAAGGAGACGGAAAGTGTTGGTACTATTATACTTTATTCTGTGCCTTGGATACATTTTTGTTACTATGCAGGTTTTTTGTTTCTACAACGTGTTAATGGAATAAGCGAAACCCTCATACACCCCAACTGATTTTTATTAAAATAAATCCATTCCCGTCAATGAGATTTCATAAAGAACTAGAGACACATTCGCGCCCAAAAAGTGTCCGAGGCTCATCTCCTCACCGCGTGGCTGCGTGAGGAGATGCGAATTAGTCGTGTTTTGACCGCGGCATGAAAACAACGTCTCACGATGCCAACGTGTGTTGTGAAAAACTATGCAAATAATACCAGAACTCGCAGAAAAAAGATGGTGTCTCATATTTTATGTAATGATATCAATAAATCTATTACTTAACAGTCAATATTTGAATTTTATTAGCAATTTTCATTTTATTACAAACTAATTCCCTCGCGTCGCTGAGGCCATGCCATTTTCTATGTTCTAATCCGAGAAATGCCAATCTTCGAATTTCAAACATGGAACTAGAGTTCAAACATACGAACTTCGGAAGGACGTACCAATTATTACGTACAAATGCCATTGCACCTTATAGTAACGATCCTAAGTCCTAATTTGGTATCATGTGTTTTTAGTTATCTATATAATTAATTGATGTATAAGTATGTATATTACCGCTAGGACATTTTTTGAAGAAAAGTCTTTAGCAACTGTGAGTCTAGTTGTTTATCGTTGGTCTAAGATTCCCGTAAAAAAAATCTTGAAAAAAGTATTTTTTTATTTAGATATTGTTACTTTAAAGTTTCATCACTTCTAGTTTCATCGTTATTCTAGTCCGCGCACGCCACGTTCACTTCCCTCCCCTCCTCACCGCTCATTAACGGCGCGGCGGCGCCCGGCCACCAGCGTGCGTATCCACAGAAATGTTAAGAATAGAAGCGGCAAAAAGTTAAGTAATAAAAATAAAAAAAAAATATCCCTTTCAAAAACCCGTGAAATTGATTCTATTCTTGATTCTGAACAAACTATGTTCTCAGTTTCGCTTATTCCGTTAACACGTTGTATTTCATTTTTGTTTTAGTCACGGCGGCAGCACGCTTACGTTATTTTACGCTTGCGTGCTGCCGCCGTGCAGTTTACGTCGACTGTGACTCTAGCAATGATGGCTTTTGTGCAAAGTATGACTGGGAGAGTAATACACACTAGCCGATTTCTACCCTGAAGCAGTAGTGTTTACACAGATGTGTTTCAGTTTAAAAGGAAAGGGAGCCAGTGAAATTACCAGCACTTACCATATTAGTTCTCAGAATAAGCAACACACTTTGGCATCTTAAAGTCTGCCATACTGAAAGTGTGTAAGAGTGTGTATGAAAGGGTTGATGAAAGCAGAGGAAGCTAGGGAAGTATGTCAAGATTGTAGCAGGTGAAGGGCTGTGGTCTCTGCCTACCCCAGCGAAAGGGGCGTGATTGTATGTATGTACAGAGAGGAAATTTTGGGAAAGGTTCTGGAGGAAAGTGTGTCTCAATAAACTACCTATTATGTTATACATTTAAAAGTTTTGTAAATTTATAAGATAAATAAATGTCTTTAATATTTTAGGAAAACAGCTCAAGAATATGGTCAGACGAAATTAAAACATACACTGGGCCATTGTGGTTAATATTGGCAAAGGACAGAGACCATTGGAAAAAGCTGGAGGAGGCCTTTGTGTCAGAAGGACAAGCCAATCAGGAGAAAGGTGCAACTTAGTACGAATTATTATTAACCTTTCTTTCAATACTCTGTTTTTAGTAATAAAGGCTTTGAAATTATTTTAATTATTATTATGCCAATAAGAAAGCTAGTCCTATGGGCTGTGAAGTCCACTACCACCGGGTGCCCCACCTTTGCTTACTTGTGACGTTTAGAAAGGCATGTGTCATTTGTAAAATGCCATTCGTTTTTTTTTATACTGTCTTGTTATAGCAGCATCGAAATTCTTTGTCTTTGTTATTTCGTTTTCTGTGTCTGAATAGTGGTGTTCAAGAAATAATAAACATTTCAGAATTTTTGTAAGGACTTCAGAGGCCTTACTACTGAAAATCAATTGATATCAGTTTGCAAATACTATGAAGCTAGGAGGATCCTGCTTCATAGTATGTACCTTTGACACTTTTCAAAAATACGTTTTGTAATGAGATGTGATGCCATTAAATAAATATACAATACAATACACTTTTCAACAAGCTATAAACTGATACCAATGGAGTTTTAATCGCTACAGGAGCTAGTCCTCCTGACTGTAAAAGATCAGGCCTGCAAGAGAGGCCTGTTCATCGAAAACCATAACAGACAAGCAAGTCTTTATTTATGACATTTCTATACTACTACTACATTTATGACACTTCTCTACTAAGAGTAAAGAATAACTGTTGCGATAATTTCAATAAGATGACAAAACATTGTGAAAAATTGTTTTTACAGACACTTATAAGAGTATGATAGGGCTCATTCCACGGTATTAGATACGAGAGAAGTCTAAAAATTATTTAAGAATTTGTGATTTTAACCTTAGATTATTAAAGCTAATAATAAAGGGAGTAAGGGTGTACCGAAAACTGAAAGGACATGCTCAGTCAACGAAACTGAACAACTTTCCCAAAGAAACATGTTAGGAAATGAAAAAAAAAAAATTTTACCTCTCCATACAAATTTCCCACTCCAGTCGAACAATTTTTATGGAGGTCTAAATTTTTTTTCTGTTCCCCACATTTTTCTTTGGGAAAGTTGTTCAGTTTTGTTGACTGAGCACGCCTTTTCAGTTTTCGGTACACCGTCCCTTACACCCTGTTTAATAGGTTGGGTTTTTGGGTGGGTTGAATATGTGGGATTTTTATGAGTTCCTATTATTTTGGTGCTTTTGCAAGCACCATGATCATGGACGAACTGGAACATATTGTAGATACAGTCATTTACACCATTTATTTTCCACACTTTTATGGTAATAAAAATTATACTTTGCCTATAAATTCTCCTGCTAGGTTATGTGTGGTGAGGACTCGCACAGTAAAAACAGGAGTTCTGCTGTCAGCACAGTCTGAGCCTCTCTCCAACTTTCATTTTACAGCCAAGAACAGGTCCAGCCTGACACTTGCAGTGTGACGTTCGCCTTTCAGCATGGTACACACTTATGTCACATATCAATATTATTTTACAGTCACTATCAATTTTAATTAATTACCGTAATGCTATTTATACCAGTGTTCACGAAAGAATGTGATGTTAAAAGTATCATAGTACCTGTTTCAACTCTGTACATTAACTTACTAATCTGGGGTTTCAACAAGAATACTCACCTACAAGAACAGGACTTTTTTTTTTTTTTCCATATGGCTTTCACATCTTTTATCAAGACGTATTTGGCCAAATTCATAGTAAATATAGACTCGACACACACGTTAGAGGAATGGTATAGAAATTATGAAAAGTTTTATAAATTTAGATGCTAATACCATAGATTTATATAGTCAACTTCAACTTTTAATAAGATGGCAATCGGCCGTTTCAAGATACAGAAGATAAGGTCTTGGGAAGAAGCGGTTCAAAATTTCCCCATACAAGAAAAAAAAAGCGCCATCTGTGAAAGATCGCGTGAACTACGTTGTGTAGTACTCCAAGGAGGTCTTTGTTCTGAGGTCGGTGCTAAATACACGAAATGGAAATAATATGGCAGGAAAAACAAAACAAAGTTTTTACTGTTATATACGTGATTTAGGCCTGGTTTTTCAGTGTTATTCATTAGATTATAGCAAAAAACAATAAGAGTAAGTAATTTTTTAACTAAGAAAATGAATCATTGTTTCATTTTTGTATGTAGTCGCGCGTTTCGCTCGGTCCGTTCCTCAGAACAAAGACCTCCTTGCTCGTCCGCTCAGATAAAGTTGTCAATTTGTGACTGACTTTGTTGACGAATTGGAGACAGTGTAAGACTCCAAGGAGGTCTTTGTTCTGAGGTCGGTGCTATATACACGAAATGGAAATAATATGGCAGGAAAAACAAAACAAAGTTTTTACTGTTATATACGTGATTTAGGCCTGGTTTTTCAGTGTTATTCAGTAGATTATAGCAAAAAACAATAAGAGTAAGTAATTTTTTAACTAAGAAAATGAATCATTGTTTCATTATTGTATGTAGTCGCGCGTTTCGCGTGGTCCGTTCCTCAGAACAAAGACCTCCTTGCTCGTCCGCTCAGATATAGTTGACAATTTGTGACTGACTTTGTTGGTCCACAATGTCAGATTGTGGACCAACGAATTGGAGACAGTGTAATATGCCGATGGGCCAGTACTGATATATAAGTAAATGGCTAATACCTTCCTTCTTTACAGTAGGTACCTGCCTGGTTAAAGTGGAAACAATAAGCTGAACCAGCGCTACACTACAGGACCAAAAACGAGGGACCCGTACTAAGTCAGATTGTTACCACGAAAGTGAGTGCGACCGTTTGTACCTACTTCAACTTTTAATAAGATGGCAATCGGCCGTTTCAAGATACAGCCATTACTGCCAATGTCTAGTTGACAAGAGCACAAACATTAGATTGATCAGTTTTATGTTTTATGAAAAAGGCCAAAAGATCAATTTATTTCTGTTAAACAAAAACAAAAAAAAATCATAACTTAATATTATTAATATAAATATATCAGGGTTGCGTTCCGAATCGGGTAGAAATTACCCTGACAGCAGGATAGCGTTATATGACGTTCATCGGTGTGGTTGAGACAGACTGCTGTCAAATGTTAACTATTACCGTTTTGGTTTTGGAACTCACTCCAGATAAATAGCTAGGTAGTATTTATTCTGTCTGTATTTTATGGTTGAAGGAATATGCTCAGTTCTGAACTACCTACTTATAAATAAAGTGACTAAAAGGCGATTAAAGTGACAAAAGGAGAAAGAAGGAATAAATGGTTTTACACACCGGATTTACATTTCATAGCGAAAACGGCAGTATAAGAAATTAGGCTAGTCACAGTCCAGAGATCAAAATGTAGATACATTTTTACAGAAGTATTCAGCTAAATTAATCAGAAATACCTTTGCTAAGGAAATTTTACATGAAACAATGTATTAAACAATTAAAACAACAAAAGAAATGCGGTTGATGTTTGGCAAGCATGGCAGACCGAACGAGCTACAAAAATAAATCTCCTACCTTTTCTTCTTGATAAAAGGGTCCATTACTTCTATTCTACGCTTTGACATAGCGGAATTAGCACATAAAACACGAAAACACCAGAAAATTCAAGCAATTTTCTAAATAAAACGCGGCCAACAAGATGGCGTCAGAGAATTTTTTTTTTTCGAATTTTTCGAAGTTAGAACTTGTCTATGGTTTTAGTGATGTTATTTGTTGTAACCGGATAAATAACCGGTTTTTACAGACGAGCGATTCGTTTTAAGGTTCCGATACCATAATGGTAAAAAAAGTAACCCTTATTGTGCAACTTTGTCTGTCTGTCTGTCACACCTGTATATCTCAGCAACCACTCATGCTATCGACTTGAAATTTGGAATAGTTTTAGAATATGGTTGCTCAACTTTGCACATGAAATAATTAAAAAAAATTATGATTTTTATGAGGGGCTGGAAGGGGGTGACGCGCCGTATCCGTAAGAATCCAGCCTTTTTGTAATTTGACACCAGATACGGGCGCGCGGCGAGCACTTAACGACCCACTTGATTTACCGCTCGCCAGTCACAATATTTACATTATGGGTTCTTAGAAGTGTTTGTTTTTTGTAAGCTTATGATGTAAGCATTCTAATACATTATAAACACAGTCGTTCTCGAGTATGGTTTATTTATATAAGAGCTCAGCTTCAAGGTCATGACGAAAAAAATGGCCTTGAGGACCCCCGTTTTTTTTGCCTCTATCTTGATTTATTATTATGAAAGAATATTACGTTTTTTTTATCTTCTTCTTTAATTTAAGAGCTTGGCTCAAAAAACACTCAAACTCGCTCAAAAAACACTTACAAAACTCGTTTTGATTCAATCCAACTCACAAAAACTAAAAAACTATGTAAAAACAACAACGACTCGCGAAATGCTTGCAAAAACGTTTACTGAGTGAACTTCAAACTTTCTGTCATTTCTTTTAATTTTTCAACCAAACTATGCAATCTTCTATTGTCTATGGATAGGTCATTTCATTCCGAATACGAAAATATACACAACTCTAAAAAGTTACCAAAGAGCCACAAACCATAAAGCAAAAAATATCTTAGACGCCGCGAGTTCCTATATCCCATAGTAAGTTGTCACAGCTGCTGTGACTGCGGTAGATGCGTAGTAACAGACGATCGGATCGGACTGCTCCGAATTAAGCTCCGGACCACGATTTTATCCAATAGCGTTGCGAATTTGTCCTAAACGACAATTTTGCTATTGGGCAAAATCGTGGTGCGGAGCTAAATTCAGAGCAGTCCGATCCGATTGTCTAAGGATCGTCTGTTAGTGCTTTTAAGTTGTGTCACAACTGCTGTGACGCTGGCCCCTCAAATATGGGGGGGGGGGCGAAATTTCAAATTGTCGTTACTAGGTCGAGTGGGGGATCATATGAAAGGGCTTTACTTGTACATTCTAATAAAAATACCATTCTCCCCCCCCCCCCGTTATCTCCGACGTTTGTGGAAGGAATAAGCTGAATTAATTACAATCGATAGAAGTTCCTGTGAAAATTACTGTAAAAATAAAACAATCTTTCTAAGTTGCACAGTTTTTTTGAAATCTGAAAAAAACCTTTACAAACAAATTTAGTTTTGCGTCCCAAAAATTGAATTTATTGCTTCCAAAAATACTATAGGTATATCGGAACCCTTGGCGCGCGAGTCTGACTCGCACTTGACTGGTTTTTTTTTCGTTCTACGCAGAATTGGATTGATGGCATTTGGCTGCTAAGTGTAACGGAACGTTATAAACAAAAAAAAATTAAAAATGTCAGTCAGATGAACAAGGAAGTGCGTATTTTGGTCAAATTTTGATTTCATCTCAATATACTGTAAAATTGTAAATTATATTTGTAAATGTGTAAATTACTTTAACCTAATTGTGTCGTCATTTAGTGCATAAAAGTTTCTGCAAAGCAGAAAATAGTGTGTGAAGACCAAGTGCCCTCAGAAGTTCTGATGACCCGGATTCCGATGTCATTTTATTTATATTCTCAACGAAAACGATCTGAAAACTTGAAAGTCTACATCTTTTCCTTCTAGACGTAAGTTTTCTCACGATTCTCGCGATATTGCATTTCCACTGCTTCTGAATCAGTGAATCAGGTGCATTCGATACCAAGATGGCGGATGTGGCTCATTCATATGTGATTTTTTTTTCATTTTGCATTTATTTCTATTACACATATAAATAAGAAGCTGTGGAGCACTGGAGCTGCAATATTTTGGGTATGCCTGCACTTTAAAACAGGTATGCACAAATGCATTTATATTGTAAAAAAAAGCTTGTACTTACCTCAATATTTATTTATACCTATTTACCTATTATGTACTGCATCATAGCCTTTTGTTTGCCTTCTTTATTAGATACTTATAAAAATAATAAATTATAACACGCACTATCTGTACTTGACATTTTTTTTTCACTTCTCAGAACTTGTCTGAACATGTTCAGTTTTATAAACAGGTAGTAGGTACAACCCGTTTACTAAAAGATTATACCTTGCTGGAGTGTTACATCTTCTGCTTATGATGAATTCCAATTATCTAATCTAACACAACATGTCTAGAGTTTTCACAAACATTTATTTAAGTTTCATATATATTCTTAATTGATATTTGTTTGGCTCACCGTACCCATGTGTCACATTGATGTTATTGCTCTAGCACTATGGTTTAAAACCTGCTCATGAGCTTTGTGTGTGGTTTTAGCGCGCTAATAGTCGGTTCAAAACTTGATCGTATTCACTCATTTAAGCGACGTGACGTCATCAGTTTCGTCACTTTAGCGCGCTATCATTGCATACGAAAATGAGGTAGTGCAGCGTGTGCGATACGTCAAATTCAAAAGACATTTGTCATCAATCTCGTTTTCGAGACATTTTTTTCAACTTTTTTTGGGGTTTTTAGATTTAATTATCTTATCGAATAATCATTATCTCTTAATAATTTCTTAAAACGCAAAACAAAATCAAAATTTTAATTTTTCTCAGTGACATTGACATAAGCGCGCTCTAGTCTGGTTTAAAACTGTATTCGACGAATGCACGCATATAGAAATAAACCGACTATATTCAGTGAATGTGATGTGTGCGTTGAATTCATGAAACAAACCGTAGTGTAGGTCCATTCTTTTAGTAAACGGGTTCTAGGTACATACATATAGAAGATGCAGGTTCAAAGTCTGCCTCCGCTTTTGAATCTAAGACTTATGAACAATCTAGTAGAATTAGACCGTAACATTAGTATGTTACAACATAACATTCCTAGGCAAAATTAATTAAGATGATCAGAGAGATAGGCATAGTTTTACTTGCATAGACTAACAGACTGACTCACATTGAAGCCCTAAGGCTGCAGTTCCTTATTCAAAGGCAGGTCCTTAGCAGGCAGATGATCCAGTGGCCATATTTTCAGTCTTTAGATAAATCATCTCTAGACCATGCTTCTCTTTTCATTAATGCAGGAAGTATTTGTCAAGCCCGTTGGTGTGGTTGGTAGTGCCTTTCACAAATTCGAAAAATTGGTGTTAACTCATTTGGCCTTTTTATTTACCAAAGTTATTAGTTACTTCCTACGTAATAGTCTTTATTTTTTTTTTCAAAGATGCTGAAAATTTATTGTAGAACAGAGTCTGTATGGGCTGTTGCGATTTTACAGAGAATCACCTAGTGGCATAGCATAAGCTTTAAAATAGCAACAAATAATAAAAACTGGTCATGTGCAAGTTGGAGTCGAGCGCATTTTAAACACATCTGCGTAACTGCGCGTCCATAACTAAGACGGTATTTTTGCCTTCGAGTCCGACTCGCCCTTGTTTTATAAATTTTGCGATTTTCTAATTCATAGAATACTTATTAAGCTCCTTTTTCCAGATGGTAGTTTGCTGGTCGAACCACCACTTGTTGACGTGACTTGCTATCAAAATGGGGCAGCAAAGCTCAAGGAAGAGCAGTGAATGCTCGTGCGGCTGTGGCGCGTGGGATAGACGCAGATATGCCGAGGAGCAGCCTTCCTCAGTGCATAGATATGTCAGTGCAGTCACAGACAGGTACGCAACACAGCCTTCTTCAGAGTATAGATATGTCAGTGCAGTCACAGACAGGTACGCAACACAGCCTTCCTCAGTGCATAGATATGTCAGTGCAGTCACAGACAGGTACGCAACACAGCCTTCCTCAGTGCATAGATATGTCAGTGCAGTCACAGACAGGTACGCACCACAGCCTTCCTCAGTGCATAGATATGTCAGTGCAGTCACAGACAGGTACGCAACACAGCCTTCCTCAGTGCATAGATATGTCAGTGCAGTCACAGACAGGTACGCAACACAGCCTTCCTCAGTGCATAGATATGTCAGTGCAGTCACAGACAGGTACGCAACACAGCCTTCCTCAGTGCATAGATATGTCAGTGCAGTCACAGACAGGTACGCAACACAGCCTTCCTCAGTGCATAGATATGTCAGTGCAGTCACAGACAGGTACGCAACACAGCCTTCCTCAGTGCATAGATATGTCAGTGCAGTCACAGACAGGTACGCAACACAGCCTTCTTCAGAGTATAGATATGTCAGTGCAGTCACAGACAGGTACGCAACACAGCCTTCCTCAGTGTATAGATATGTCAGTGCAGTCACAGACAGGTACGCAACACAGCCTTCCTCAGTGCATAGATATGTCAGTGCAGTCACAGACAGGTACGCAACACAGCCTTCCTCAGTGCATAGATATGTCAGTGCAGTCACAGACAGGTACGCAACACAGCCTTCCTCAGTGCATAGATATGTCAGTGCAGTCACAGACAGGTACGCAACACAGCCTTCCTCAGTGCATAGATATGTCAGTGCAGTCACAGACAGGTACGCAACACAGCCTTCCTCAGTGCATAGATATGTCAGTGCAGTCACAGACAGGTACGCAACACAGCCTTCCTCAGTGCATAGATATGTCAGTGCAGTCACAGACAGGTACGCAACACAGCCTTCCTCAGTGCATAGATATGTCAGTGCAGTCACAGACAGGTACGCAACACAGCCTTCCTCAGTGCATAGATATGACAGTGCAGTCACAGACAGGTTCGCAACACAGCCTTCCTCAGTGCATAGATATGTCAGTGCAGTCACAGACAGGCACGCAACACAGCTTTCCTCAGCGCATAGATATGTCAGTGCAGTCAAAGACAGGTACGCAACGCAGCCTTCCTCAGTGCATAGATATGTCAGTGCAGTCACAGAAAGGTAAGCAACACTTCATTAAGGCGCAAAACCCACAGAACAAGTGTCGAGGCGTGTTCGCTATAGAATAGACTAACGTCCAAACTGGAAATTTTCAATCTATCCTTTGTTGAGACGAGGACAATCTTGGCATGACAGACATCAGTTTGTTTGCAGCCATTTTGAACATTTCAGTAATTAATTTCTATTGTTGTTTTAAAATGCAAACTTTTGACTTTTTTTTATTGATTTGTACTGGCCCGTTGACGTGGTTAGTACTAGATCTACCTTCTACACTGTGGGGCGCGGGTTCGATCCCCGCCCAGGACAATGTTTTGTGTGATGAGCACTACACTAGTGAGAATTTTGGATGAGATATCTATATCAGTAACGATGGCCGGCGTGGGAGGTCGGTCTAACCTGTATAACCTCTCCAGGAAGCAAATACTTGCTCCAATGCAACACCTTACCTTACAGTTTACAAGTAACTCATAGGAAGCAAAAAAAGTCTTATACTGAATCAGCACTTGTGTTTTGTGTAAATTGTATTGTACACATATGTTTTTGATCATCTGGCCTTTTGGAAATGGTTCCAGTTGAAAATCCTAAGCTTTGCCTGTGACTTTGGTTTGTGCTTAGCTGGAGGGCAATTTATGTGCTTGCATTGATTTTTAAAAATAAATTTATGCAGATTATGGTTATTGCTAGTATGTAGCTTAATTAGAATGAAAGCAGGACATAGCTATGTGGGAAAAAAGGACGAAGAAACAAATGTCTCTGTTGCTCCAATATCTTACACATCTCTCCATCCTACTCTCACAATGCTGTCATTTTAATCAAGCTACATTATATGGACTGTACTCTGTCATGGAGCGGGGCTGCATGCCTCGCATGCTGCCTCCTTTCTTGATCTGGCTCTATCGTCCTTGTCCAAAATTCCAAATTCTTATTTCAAATGTCTTCTATCTCTGTCTTTTGGTGACACTCGTGTCAAAAACATTCAGTTTACCTTTGATTCTGGTCGTGCTCGGACGTGCCCGCGCGCAGCACGACCACCGCCTTGTATTTGTACCCGAGATTTATACATTGTTACAATAAACTCGTTTCCTTAACGACGGTGTTTGCCTATCCCCTTCGACCTCGACCCTGTGAGGACCCTCAACTACTGTCTGCCGCTGAGCAGCTTCCGGTGGCAACTCTTTGGCAACAAAACTTTCCAAGTGCATGTTGGGAGTTTTTACTTTTTGGTTAGTTTTGTTGGCACGGACGGTCCAGTGGTTATGGCCATGTTGCATTAAATGTTTGTTACATTACAGATGGAACAACAGGGAGTGCACGTGCCGGCGGCGGCGCTGGCGCAGACCGGCCTGCGTGTGTACTGCCTACAGGCGGGTCAGCGACGCGTGTCGCGACGACAGGTACGTATGCTGCGGTAGAAGGCGGTTAAGTGACTCGGTAGCAGACGGCGGCCTGTGTGCGTACTATAGGCGAGTGACGCGACGACATGTACGTTCATATAACGTGTTAACGGAATAAACGAAACTGAGAAAATAGTTTGTTTAGAATCGAGAGTAGAATCAATTTCACGGGTTTTCGGTAGGGGTGATTTTTTTATTATTATTTAAGTTTTTGCCGCTTCTATTCTTTTTTTTTTTATTATTGAAAATGGGCTTACTCTTGACCTCGATCTAGTCTTGAAGACAGAGATGAGGTCGACGGTCTTAATGTTTTTGTGCATACGCGCGCTGAATGGCGGCGGCGCCGGTTCGTGAGCGGTGAGGAGGGGAGGGAAGTGGGCGTGGTGTGCGCGGACTAGAACAACGATGAAACTAGAACTATGATGAGTAACAATATCTAGACAAAAAAACTTTTTTAAAGATTTTTGTTACGGGAATGGATTTATTTTAATAAAAATCAGTTGGTGTGTATGAGGGTTTTGCTTATTCAATTAAAACGTTGTATAGGTGAGGACAAACTACTTAAACCTGAATGACCTTGGCTGCGCTAACAACCCTGACGCTCCAACGCACCATATTTATTTTTTCCAAAACAGGATCCATACTGCTTTAGCTTATACACTCCCGGACACATCTATCCCACCTAACATTCTGAGTTTTTAATAGACCCTAACTTAAAATAAAATAATGCACAGAGCAAAATTTTTTATGCAATATTGATGCAATATTGAAGCTGGCTCATTTTCCAACTCTTTGGCTTGAAAAACTTTTTGATCAACGTAACATTTATTTTAGCTAGGGTTTTTCAAAACATAAAATGCAATGTGGGCCGATATAATATGAGTCTGGGAGTGTATATTCACTGTGCCGCTACGCAGTGCCCGGCGGGACACGATAGTCGGCGGTCCATGACAATGCTCACCTTCCTGAAGAATATCCCTATGCTGTAAATATAAAACCTAATAGGGCCGCCACACTCTGCCCATCGCGCTGCTCCTCGCTCTGCCCCTCGCGCTGCCGCGATGTTGCTCTCTCCAGCCACATACTGCTCTACTCGCGCGATTAATCGCGTCACTCCGCACTAGGTCACATGCCATTGCTACACGATGGACGTCGAAACTGTGGCAGGATGCACGCTATGTATTTTTAGTAAAGTTAATTATATCAATTTCTTTTATAGAAATATACGCCGTGCTAAAAGAGTTGGTGTATGACATCTATTTATCGCAATACGTATAAATTATTAATTATTGTCAATCGTCCTCGCGAGAGTCCCGCGAGTATGTGGCTGGATATTCGCGCTCATATCGCCAGTCCTTTGACTCGCGCCCAAAAAACCGACAATCAAGGGATCGATGGGCATGACGAGGAGCAATACGTGCGGCATGACGAGTAACGCGGCCGCACTACGTCTCTGCCTCCTTCCCTCGCTACTTCCCACGCCACTCGTCGAGTATGTGGCTGAGCTATAAGGGCGTGTTCAGATGACGTTCGCGTTTTAATGAAGCGCGCGTTGAACGCTGCGGCAGCGCTCGACTGTTGACTTTGAGATTATTGGTTTTCTATGTATCCGTGCAGTTGAACGCGCGCCTTCCACGACGATAGACGTATTTTAGGCTTCATCAGTCCAGAAATCGTCCGAAATGGAAACCGAAGCTTCAATGGAAACGCGCGTTCAACCCCTGACAAGCGCGTGTCATTTTTTTTTATATTACAAGTGAGCAAACGAGCAGGTGGGCCACCTGATGGTAAGTGGTCACCACCGCCCATAGCACCCACTGTCTTATTGATGGCATATTTTGACACTAATAAGACAGCAAAGCGCGTTGCTCACTTTGAGAACTAAGGTGGTATCTCTCATGTGCCAGTAATTTCACTGGCTCCCTTGCCCTTCAAACCGAAACACAGCAATGCAAACACTGCTGCTTCACGGCAGAAAAAAGCAAGGGGGTGGTACTTCCCCAGACGGACTTTCCACAAAAGCCTTACCACCTTCACCTTCATGTGAACACAATACAAAAGCAAAATTGAAAATTTTGAGAAAAACCCACGACGGCTGTCATTCAAAAAATATTAAATAAAACTTTGAAAATTCCCCCGACTAAAAATAAATATTTTCACCTATCTATTCATATATTTTATAAGCCAAGAAAATCCGTCGGGGGCTGTCATTGCCATCTTTTCATAATTTATACTTAACTGCAGCAAACAAAAGCTATTTTACAACTAGCTCGTATGCACTATTAATTTACGTAAGATAAGGAATGGCAGCCCCGACGGATTTTCTAGGCTTATAAAATATATGAATAGATAGGTGAAAATATTTATTTTTAGTCGGGGGAATTTTCAAAGTTTTATTTAATATTTTGTGAATGACAGCCGTCGTGGGTTTTTCTCAAAATTTTCAATTTTGCTTTTTATTTTTAACTTTTTAGAGAATTCCCACTTTACTAGAGCGATTAAGAAGGACGTTGCGCGAGTAAAGAATAATTATTACTACACAGCACCCCCTTGTGAGTTGACTCCACAACTATAGTCTGAAAACTGTCAGTGATAAATATGATACT
Source organism: Athrips mouffetella (assembly GCA_947532105.1). NCBI lineage: Eukaryota > Metazoa > Arthropoda > Insecta > Lepidoptera > Gelechiidae > Athrips > Athrips mouffetella. Next base: position 10,948,635 of record OX383984.1, read on the forward strand.
GATAGATAAATCTTATACTGAAAACCGTATCTAAATCGGTCAAACCGTTTTGGAGATAAATGGGAACATTTGCGTAAATATAAATTTATTATAACAGCGCCCCCTGGTGAGTTGGCGCCACAACTCTGGTCTAAGAACCATCACTGATAAATCATAAATCTTTTACTGAAAACCGTACCTAAATCGGTCAAACCATTTTGGAAATAAATGGCAACATTTGCTTAGATAAAATTTATTATTACAGCGCCCCCTGGTGAGTTGGCGCCATAACTCTGGTCCAAGAACCATCACTGATAAATCATAAATCTTTTACTGAAAACCGTACCTAAATCGGTCGCACCGTTTTGGAGATAAATGGCAACATTTGCTTAGATAAAAATTATCATTACAGCGCCCCCTGGTGACTTGGCGCCACAACTCTAATCTACAAACCATCATGGATAAATTATAAATCCATTACTGAAAACCGTATCTAAATCGGTTAAGCCGTTTTTAAGATAAAAGGCAACATAACTTTGCACACACAAACAAACAAACACACAACATCTCACCCTAAACGCATACACCTTCTCCGTTCCGTCGTGGGTAAAAAATGTTGCGCGCGTTTAACGCGCGTTGAGCGCTTGTCATCTGAACATGCCCGTTTATCCATCTCGGTACATAGTTAAATTATATTTGTTTATTTTGTTTATAGGTTGGCGACGGTCCTCACGATAGGTGCCCGCGATTTGCGGCGGGAGTTGGACGCTATTGTCATAAATGCAGGTAGGTGTAAATACATCCAAGTCTTATTCATCTTAGTGTATCCTTTGGACCTAACCCAACAGCTGTCTTGCGACCAGGTTAGGTTGTCTTGACAGGAACGAATTACGCGCCGTTTTTCGAAGCAGCGCATCCACGAAGCGACCGTTTGCAATTCGGCGCCACGTTAATACGCCGCCGTTTTGACTAACGCGAAGTGCTCATTCAATGTGGCATACATTATTTCAGTCAAATTGTAATCCGGCGGAACGCAAGGTAGGTGAATTGCAAAACGTCGCCGTTTTACTATCGGGCGCGCCAAATTGTAATATAGCGGATTCTACAATCCGGCTGCGACATATATATTTGTAATCGGCTTCTCGAAAACGGCTCTAACGATTTCGATGAAATTTACCATACGGGGTTTTCAGGGGCGAAAAATCGATGTAGCTAGGTCTCATGCCTAGAAAAATGCCCGGCCTTGTAAATGTGTTTTAATTTTTGTAATTTTATTTTGCAATAAAAAATATATAAAATTCCGCATTTTAGACAGAAACCTACAGCGCCATCTATTGGTGGATAGCATAGCTTGCTCACCCGATGATATTTTTTTAAACGGCTTATAAAGCGAAGCTCGGTCGACCAGGTACTGATACTTCTATCACTCGATTCTTTGACATAACCAAAATGTTATAATTGCAGACGGTGACACAGTGGGGGACAATGGCGAGTCTACGGCCGAGGTGTACGTGTTATCAGTCGCGCCCAGGACGTGAGTACAACAATCCTATATACTGCGTGCAAAATAACTCCGTCTGTGACCGTTAATGTGCAGATTTCAAAAATGAGTCGCGGGGGGAGCCGCTCAGGGGGGGCTCTCCGCCTGTCACCCAAGCGCAGAAAATAACCGTCATAGACAGACTTGTCCTGAACGCGCTGTACAATTTTTTTTAATACTCCTAAATGTCCGAGGCCGCCTTTGTAAAGGTCCCTTTGTTTGTAAATTTATCAACCAGTTGCACAAAGCGTCTTTAAAGTTAAAGCTCCTTTATATCTGTCACTTTCCTTGTCATCAAAACAGAAAGAGTCAGCAATACACTCAAAGAAGTTTTAACTTTAAAGACGTTTTGTGAAACTGGCGGTATGTGTGTTAATTATGCAAAAAAGAATATAGAGCGGGTAACAGAAAGGTGTGGTAATACTGAAGGGTGTGAAACTGCCCATTAAACTAAACAACTTTTCTAAGGAACAAAGGTCATTAAACAAAATCAATTTTTGATCGCGTGGTCAAATTTGGTTTTTCGTATTTCGACCTATGTATACTATTAAACTAGCCATATTTGTATCGTAATATTTTGACTCGGATACTTCTACGCTTTCGTTTGGGGATCATTTCGTGAACAGGAGATTGTAGGCCATCTGGCGGCGATAATTGGTACTACGTCGAGCTATGGTTGAGTCAGATATTAGTCAGGTCAGGGAAAGGAATGGAAGGAGAAGAATGTTCGAATCTTCGACGAAACGACGCACTACAATGGACGAACAATAAGAAGGACTGACCGTCTCCTTTTAGAAATCGTAACCCGGAAAAGTATAAAACTAGATGGCGCTAATAAATAGTCCGGGAAGTTATTATGATTTATCGAGTATTCTGCTAAAAAAATAAACCGAATTTCAATGTTAGCGTTTCTTTACATTGTAACAATGTAGAATACTCGGTAGACTATAAATAATTTCCAGATTGTTTGAAAGCGCCATCTAGTTTCCATGAGTTTTATGCCTTTCCGGGTTACGTGTTCTAGTATGGGGATGGTCAGTGTTATTATTATTCGTCCACTGGCACTACTTATTCTCTTATGGGTACAGTGAAGAGCAAAATATAAAGCTTGACCCTCGCATTGCGACTTTTGTCTCTACGATGTCTGTTCTCTCTCTTTAGATAGATAAATGCATTATTGTGCATTTAACAAAAAGTCCTGGGCGACCGAGCTTCGCTCTATAATAGCCGCCTCAACATTAAAATATCATCGGGTGAGCAAGCTATGCTACTCAACAACAAATGGCGCTGTATGTTTCTTGAACGCGCTAAGAAATATTAAAAAAGACTGAAAACGAATTTTCCTAGACATAAGACCTAGCTAGATCGATTTTTTGCCCCCAAAAACCCCTGAATACTAAATTTCATCGAATATATCAACCCGGAAGGATGTGATTCTGCCCATGAAACTGAACAACTTTCCCTAAAGAACATAGGTCGAAATACGAAAAAAAAATTTTACCTCCCATACAAAATGCGCGATCAGCTGATTCAGTTTCTATGGGAGGTCAAATTTTATTTTTCGTATTTCGACCTATGTTCCTTAGGGAAAGTTGTTCAGTTTCATGGGCAGAATCACATCCTTCCGGGTTGAACTTGAACTTGATATACCCTTTTTGTTACACCTTGTATACAGGGTGTTAATTTGATTGCGTGCCATAACTTAGGGGGTGGTTCAGTAACGATAAAGAAACTCAAAAAAAATATTTAAAAAAATCCTACTTAAAAAAAATTCACTCCATTGAAACTAAAACTAACGCGGAGGGCAATGACCCGGAGCACCGCGCTATCAAAAGCGCGCAAAAGAGTTTCAGTTATGTATGTGCCTACCTTATCCACTGATTCTCACGCGCTGGCTCGGTGATAGCGCGGTGCTCCGCGTTAGTTAAGTTTCAATGTAGTTATAGTTTTTTTCAATAGGATTTTTTTTTTTTTGGTCCTTTATCGTAACTGAAGCACCCCTTAAGCTATGGCACGCAATTAAATTAACACCCTGTATATAAAAATATTGCTCGTTTAATAGTATAGGATAAATGCATTATTGTACACTTAACAAAAATACTTATAATTAATTTTACAGAAAATCATATACCATTAAATGAGCAATATTGGTATATACAGGTTGTAAGGGGCGGTGTACCGAAAACTGAAAGGGCGTGCTTAATCAACGAAACTGAACAACTTCCCACAAAGAAACATATGTTGGGAAATGAAAAAAAAAAATTGACCTCTTCATACAAATTGCCCACTCTGGTCGAACAGTTTGTATGGAGAGGTCAAAATGTTTTTTCATTTCCCAACATATTCTTTGGGAAAGTTGTTCAGATTCGTTGACTGAACATGCCCTTTCAGTTTTTGGTACACCGTCTCTTACACCCTTTATATATTTGTAATCGGTTTCTCGAAAACGGCTCTGACGATTTCAATGAAATTTACTATACAAGGGTTTTTGGGGGTGAAAAACCGATCTGGCTAAGTCTCATGTCTGAGAAAATTCGTTTTCACCGTCTTTTTAATAATTTCTTTGTGAGTTTTAGTGCGTGTAAGAAACTTACAGCGCCATCTGTTGTTGAGAAGCATAGCTTGCTCACCCGATGATATTTTAAGGGCTTTCCCCCAGCCAACTAGCGCCCCCATCAGTTAAAAAAAAATGTTACTCGCTAAATACAAAACTTATCGAAAATCTGTTTTACCAGATTAAAGTAAAGGTACCCTAGTTTATTTAGAACCTATCAATCCTGAAAAATATAGTTCACTGTAGTTACAGATAGTTTAGAATAAAAAGAAATTAACAACTAAAATTTAAAAAATAATATGTTAAGCTTAAAGGGAGACATCAGTCACTACGAGTACATTGGAAAAAAATTTTTAAGAAAAGCCTAAATAAATTGTTTTTTTTTTTATATACTAAAAGTGCGAAAAACGGTCACTTTCAGCAGTACAATGTTTTTTTACTGATGGGGGCGCTAGTTGACTGCAGGAAAGCCCTTAATAAAAATAGCGAGAAAAACGCACTTACACTATTGTTTTGAATCTACGATGACTGAAAATGGAATAACATGAAGCAAACCGCAGTTCAAAAACTACTCGAAAAGAGATGGAGTCTTCAGTTTCTGAATTGCGCAACTAACTAGTAGATTATATAAACTAACATATACTCATTTCATTACTCACTCTAACCGGACCATAAAGAATTCTATTCTAATGAACTACTCGGATGAGTAGCTCTCCAAAAATTAGCAAAGCAATAAATAATATTGGAGTTGAGTTTCGGAATAAAAGACCCCAACTAAACACAATAAACACAACGATAGCGCGATTCAGAAACTGAAACTGCCATCTAGCGACGAGTAGACGAACTGCGTTTTTTTCTCGCTATTTTTATTAAGGGCTTTCCTGCAGTCAACTAGCGCATCAGTAAAAAAAATATTGTACTGCTGAAAGTGGCCGTTTTTCGCACTTTTAGTATCTAAAAATAAAACAATTTATTAAGGCTTTTCTTAAATTTTTATTTCTGATGTCTCCCTTTAAGCTTAACATATTATTTTTTAAATTTTAGTTGTTAATTTCTTTTTATTCTAAACTATCTGTAACTACAGTGAACTATATTTTTCAGGATTGATAGGTTCTAAATAAACTAGGGTACCTTTACTTCAATCTGGTAAGACAGATTTTTGATAAGTTTTGTATTTAGCGAGTAATATTTTTTTAACTGATGGGGGCGCTAGTTGACTGCAGGAAAGCCCTTAACATGCATCAACGCCGAGCCCTAACCGCTATATAGTAAGGGTGATGAAGGACAAATTTCTATATGATTTGCTCATGTCTGCCTCTTTGACTGATGATAAGGAGCATCCTCTAGAAGATACAAAAAATATTGGCGGACATCCACACCCCTGCGATTTTGAGGAATTAAGTTTTAACTATTTTAAAAATTTACAATGAAACGTACACCTGGCAGACTATGCCTATCTGATTAAATACAATGTATAAAACCCCAGAAAAATGGTCTGCCACCATAATAGCCCTGCGTCGTAAAGTTACGAGTACAGCTCTTCAAAATGCAAAAATTCACTACTTCGTCCCGTGATAATGCAGAGCCCTGCATGTCTGCATTTTCGATTTTCTACAACTTCAGAAGTATTTTAAACAGGATCTACAAAGGCAGACAAAAAAAAACATTATTTAGTATCTTATTTTCATTTCTTTTGCTTTAACTCAAAAACGCAGCGACGCACAGAAAAACTTGTAAGGACCAAATCGATTCGTATTGAGCTGATCTATCATCCCTATTAATATGAATCATGAGCAAATCATATACCCAAATTGCAGCCAGCACCCTAACTAATAGCTTAGATGTGAAATTTTGCATAATTTCATGTAAAAAATATTGAATTAGAAAGGATTTTTCAAAATTCATTTCCAAGAAGGTGAATTAAGGGTTGGAAATTTGTATGAAAATCCAACAGTTTTGACGAATCATAGATTTAACTTTTCAAAAGTGAAGATCGATATTTGTTAAATAAAAAGTAGTGTTTGTTTTTTTTTCACTACTCATGCTCGAAAAGTTGTAGTTTATGCTGGGTATAGGCAGCCTAAAATTTTATTTTATGCACTTCTTCTTCTAAGGCTGGGTTGCACCATCTTACTTTAATATTAACAAACATCGAAACTTCAGTTAATGTATCGGTTAGGCAAATAATGAGTTGCACCATTTGACAAATAGTTAAATGACGTCATAACTTTAACCATAACCGCTCACTTTTCGCTGGTTAGTGCTATTGATTGTGGTAAATTATCCGTCAATTGTCAAACGCGTTGAATAACATAATGTCCCTGCTCCATGAAACACTCGCGGAAACCAGTTCTGATATATAAGGTGTTTTTAAATTAGACCCAAATATTTCTAGGGGTGGTGTAACAATGATAAAGAAAAAGGTTTATCAAAGTTTTAGAAAAATCCTCCCGCTAGTTTTTTTTTTTTATAATATTCAAACAAAAAAAAAATATTATTTGCAATCATCCTGTAGTAATGATTTCGACCGTACTAAGAGCCCGAAACCGAGCCGAAACCGCCCGAACCGCGCACTCGGCTTGCGCGTGATTGGCTCACGACTCCGCGCTGCCGCGTGTTCTCTCCGATACGGAGTGTTCATTTTACGATATTTAACGGTATTGTTTTTAGGATTTTTCTCGAAAACTAGCGAATAGAAATGTAAAAAAATAACACCAATAGTATTCATTTACGTCCTTGAGGTAACCCTAACAATATTTGGGTCTAATATATATATTAGGTCTTTACCTATGAAATTGCCGTTTTGTATGGCGAATTTTAGGTAAACTCAATTTTCAGTACTAACATTTTTGCATTTTTCTTAGGAATTATAAATCCAATCTTTTTTATTTTTTTTAAGCATTATTGGGAAGACATTAAGCTAACAGAAGCTTAAATTTGATTTTCGAAAAATATTATCTGTAATAAAATATAACAAATCTAATGATGAAATCGGACGACAATTAAGACGAACAATTTTCGAACCTTAAATTTTATATATCAAACTAAAAATAAAAACTTTATTTTATGCGTAAATTAATAACCTTGAAGTCAACTTTCAAATATAAGACAAATGAAAAAAATTGCATTAGTATTATGGGAATTATTATCTCATTAATCTGTAAAAAAAATTCGGCAATTTCATAGGTAAAGACCTATTATATTAGTAGGAAGGATTAGAAATATTGAAAAAATCTTTGTATTTAACAGACACTGAACTGACTAGGTATCATGACAGCGCAGCGCTAGAAACTAGTTTTTACGGTTATGTTTAGTGTTGCCATTTTTAAAAATGTTACCCGCTTCGAATTTGGGGTAAATCACGCCTCATTTGACTTGCGTTTTTTTTTTTGGCGGGAACTCGACATGGGCGTTTGCCTGCTTAATTTAAATTTTTGTTTTTTGTACATTTAGTGATTTAGTGGATAATAATAATAGTGTGTTATGCAGTAAATATACTACAGAGTGCGCAGCTGATGAAGATTTCAAGTGATCTCGTGTTTAAGCCCAAAAAGTCGCGAACATTTTCCTTCGTAAAGTTCACTATCGCTTTACGAGGGGAGCAAAAAGAAAGACAGATTAAAGACATCAGACATGGCTGTATGGGCTTTGTACTCTTTGCCTTTCCGAAAGGAAGAATGAAACCAAAAAAAAAAAAAAGAATTCGCTGGTGCAAAACATTTTGCTGCAACTGTTGAAGTCAGCGTTACTGTTAGAGTTAAATTTCACACAAACCTTTACTATTACTTCTTCTGTGGTACAGTCTGCTCGCGATAAAACTCACCCCCCTAGCGCGCTCCCCTACCGCGCTCTTTCGAGAAATTGAATAACTGTTTAAACAGCCTACACAACCAGGCCACTGTCAGAAATAGTGTCATCTATTTTTGAATAATAGAACTACGTCTTCATACAACGTTCCGTCCGTCGGTCGGTCGGTCAGTCTGTCCGTCACGCTTTGGCCTAGCGGCTAAACGAATGGTCCGATTGACACCATATTTTGAATTTAGGAGTTTTATGCAAATCCATCGAAGGGCTCTCATTTTGAGGGCAGCTGTCATACAACTTTGGGAAAAAATTTTGGGACCCTCTTTATATTATTTATTAACGACGTACATGATTGTTTTAAATTTTCTAATATTTTATTGTATGCAGACGACCTAAAAATCTATCACACCATTGATGATGCTTCTGACCATATTAAAATACAAGAAGATTTGGATAGATTTTCTTTATACTGCGTTAAAAATAAACTAAAATTAAGTTTAAATAAATGCAAATCTATTTCCTTTACAAAGAAAATCAATATTAGTAGGCATCGTTACAAAATTAATGACATTCATATTGAAAATGTTCACTCCATTAGAGATCTCGGAGTAATCCTAGACTCAAAGTTGCACCTGGATCTGCATGTAGATATGTAGCATTATTAACCGTGCTTACAGAATGTATGGTTTTGTCATGCGGTCCTGTTCGAAATTTACCCGCCCCGCCACTTACCTCTATATTTATAAGTGTCTTGTTAGGTCACAACTTGAGTATGCTGTGTCAGTATGGGATCCTCTGTATAATAAATATGCTGATGCTATCGAGTCGGTGCAAAAGAAATACCTACGGACTATGTACTACAAATGTCATCGTAGTCGCTTATCTTATGCGAATCTTTTGGATAAATTCAATTTGTTAAAGCTTAAATCTAGACGTTTACAGCTTCAAGCAATGTTACTTTATGATATATGTCATAATAAGTATGACTGTATTCCGCTCAACAATAAATTGAGCTATCGAATTCCGCTTAGGGGGCGCTGCCGAAGAATACATCGGCTTTTTGCCACTGCTCCATGTCGTACTAATGCCGGTAAACGTTCCCCGATGAACCGTATTGTAGAAAATTACAATATACATTTTAACGCTATAGATATTATGAATGTGCGTGTCAGTACATTTATAAAATCACTTCTGCAAGTGGTGCATGGTAGAGACTAAGGCAACGTTGTGTTGTTAACAACATATTTTATTGTAATAAAATTGTAATAAGTAACTTTTCATTATTATTGTTGTCAGAAACAAACATTACCTGTTTGGCATAGTTTAAAAAAAAAAGTTTTTCTTATTAGTAACATGGGGTCAATGTTGTGGGTATCACGATTATTTATTTTTTTATGTCTACTTTATAAGTAAAAACTTATTGTGAAACTGTTTGTTGACCTAAATAAATGAAAAAAAAAAAAAAAACAACGAAAATGAAAAATTGAAATTTTCTCAAAAATGACTCATAGAATCTTGATGAAACTTTGCATGACCAAGCATCTCCATGTAGGATATCATGCACCAGTATCAATTGATCTGTGTAATTTCATATAAGGGGTGTTCCTGTACCACCAAAACGTAAATATGTGATTTACCCAAAATTAGTTCCATTGAGTTTATTAAAATTCTCTATAATATTAATCCTGGATTGGTTGTCTACCTGACTGGATATTATTTATGATTTTTTTCAACAAAATTTAGTACACAGGGTGTACCAAAAACTGAAAGGGCTTGCTCAGTAGACCAAACTGAACAATTATCCATAAGGAACACGTGTAGGGAAATTAAAAAAATGTGCATGCAAGTATCCTACGGTAGTATCCATTGATCTGTGAAAATTTATATAAAGGGTGTTCCAGTACTACCAAAAGTTAAACATGTGATTTACTCGAAATCGTTTGAAGTTTGTTTGTTTTAATGTTTGACAATTTGAATTCGGAATTGATCTGTGATTTCGTTTGAACATTTTTTTGGGAAAACGTAAATAAAAGTTTGTATTTCCATACTATGTGTATGGCATTACAAATTTAAGTTTGCGGTTGATAGTTTTTCCTTGAGTATTGCGAGAAAGTAAGTGCAGTGCTGCTGTACCATTTATTTTAACTGGTCACTTCGAGCTGTCAAAATATTTGCATGATGGCAGCATTGGTACAATCAGCAGAACCATAATTTTATTTCTTGCAAATACAGGTTTTGGTATTGTTTTGTTTGAAAAAATTCTTACTTCAAAAATTTCAAATGGATTTTTATTTAATCCTAAAATCATTATTTTTATAATGGAATTCTACAATTTTTGACCTAATTTTATTAATAGATTGTTTAATAATACAGGATAATGAAATTCAATGGAGTAAATGCGAGGAAAGCAGTTGACTTAAATGTGCTATAATTTGATAAAATGCTCTATTTTATTATTTCCATCTTTGAACTCACGGTTATTAAATTTTACTGACGACCGGTCCTGCGCTGCTCGCATCCAGCGGCTTCCCGCGACCTTGACGAAATCGTAGGTCCACCTTGTGGGGGGCTTGTCAACGCTCCGTCTTCCGGTACGTGGTCGCCACTCTAGAACCCTCACGCCCCATCGGCCATCGGTTCTTCTTGCGATGTGCCCAGCCCACTGCCACTTTAGTTTAGCGATTCTCAGGGCTATGGCGTACAAAATAACTCGGGCTATGACCGTTAATACGCAGAAGTCGAAAAATTTGTCGCGTGGGTGAGCGCGGCATGTGGAGGGAGGCGAGCGAATCGTTCATTGACTCTCCGCCTGTCACCCATGCGCAGAAAATAACCGTCATAACCAAACTTATCCTGAACGCGCTATAGTAGGTACATAGCGCGTGACCTTGAGCGGGTGACGGGGGCCTGCGCTGTGAGTGACACACTCTGCTGTTGACTGTATGAAAAAAATCAGTCCACATTTTTAACGATAAAATCGACTTTTTGCTTTTGAGATCGTGCTTTTCGGCACTTTTACGTATACCAGAGTCCATGTCAGGTCAGGTGTTTAGTAAACAAAATCATAACCTCAAATGCATGTAAAATATTTATAGGCGACCTTCCTTGCGAATTTTAATTACCATGCGCTCACTAATCCCAGTAGCCGCTGTTACTTTTTTATAAAATATTTTATCTCACTGTATATGATGCTACGGGCTTGTCCTCGCAGTTTTTTTGCACGTCCGGTCATGGCTTCGCCAGTTCGCTGGCTTCGCCACGCCGCGCCGCGCGACTGAAATTGCGTCAAGAACTCGCCAACGCACTAAGTCAAAAACAGTCAACAAAATAAAACTAATAAAACACAACAATTAAACAACGTTACAATAAGAAATTCAACAAAAAAAAACAAACGAAATAACAATACTTACTCGAAAGCTAACGAAAATAATACGAAATTGCGAACGACACGAGAGTGCTGACCGTACTGAAAAAAGGGCGACCGCGGAGGGGTGAGGGAGTTGGTGGGCGGGTGAGTTCAGTGCTGCCAACATAACGACTTTGACAGCTCGAAGTGCACAGTTAAAAAATTGGGTTATACGAGCAATGTTTACGTCCTTGTAAGTACGTTTTTCGAGCAAATGTATTGAAAACTACTTATCGTAATGTGACAAATGAGGTATTGTTAGAAGCGTCTTGATCATCCGCTGGTTATAGGGTAAGACGTCACATTAAATTGAATGTAGCGCCCTCTAGAGGAGATTAAGTGATGAACGAAAAAAAAACTTTTTTATGATACCGTGTTTAGTATCAAATGAAAGGGCATAAGAAGCACATTTCAAATACATATGTGACGTGTTAACGGAATAAGCGAAACTGAGAAAATTGTTCAGAATCGAGATTAGAATAAATTTCACGGGTTTTTGATAGGGGTATTTTTTTTTCTATTTCTATTATGTATGTTTTGTCGAGATTAGAATAAATTTCACGGGCTTTTGATAGGATTATTTTATTTCTATTTCTATTATGTATGTTTTGCCGCTTCTAAATATTTTGTGGCTGCGGCGCGCGGTTCATGAGCAGTGCTGAGGGGAGGCAAGTGGGCGTGTCGTGCACGCACACGCCATGATAGCTTAGAAATCTACTAGAACAACACTGAAAAATTAATGTAACAATATCTAAAAAAAAATTTTTTTATTTTTTTTACGGGAATGGATTTATTTTAATAAAAATCAATTGGGGTGTATGAGGATTTCGCTTATTCCATTAACACGTTGTATACAGGGTGTAATCGTTAAGTGTGTCCAGGCGATTATTCCGTAAGTCGCCGTGTGTGTTTCGAAACACTAACGCAAAAGAACTTTGAAATAAGAGAATAAAATAATATTACAGGTGTAATTCTTAATGTTTTGTAGTGCGGAGGGCGAGACATCTGGCGACGCGAATCGTGGCGAGCTAGCTCAAGTCAACGACGGCTCCATACGGCTGCATCCACACTTCCAGGCAAGTACAATCAATTAATCAGATCATCATCAGCGGTTCCCAGTCCTAAGGTTGCCTAGAAGAGATTGCTCTAAGCAATAACGCCGCCTTTGCGCGCAAGTAGATATAAGGTGTTCTTACGCAATTACTGTAAATTTGTGTGCAATAAAGAGGCGATCATGGCGTCATGTGGTGTAGGTTGCAAGGTCGATGACCGACCTCACAAACCCTGGTGTCAGAGTTGTTGAGCCGCCAAAGACCACTGACATGGCTCATTAAGGACTACATCCGTAGATAGTAGTCGGGACCAACGGCTTAACGTGCCTTCCGAAGCACGGAATCATCTTAACTTTTAGGGCAATCAGGTCATTCATCCTGCAATATCCTAACCAAACTGGGGGGGTCGCATAAAGAGATTGTTTTGACAGTGTCCCCACCGGGAATCGAACCCAGAACCTCCGGATCGAGAGCCGAGCCCTCTAACCACTAGACCACGACCACAAAGGCATTTAATTATTACATACATACATAACATCACGCCTCTTTCCCGTCGGGGTAGGCAGAGACCACAGTCCTCCACCTGCTACGATCTTGACATACTTCCCTCGCTTCCTGTACTTTCATCAATCCTTTCATACATGCTCGTCGGTTTAGTGTACTTTTAACCTGGCCTTTATTCAGAACGTCCTGTATTTGGTCCTGGTACGTTCGCCTAGGCCTTCCCCTTCCAACGTTTCCATTCACTCTCGCCTGGTAGATCTCTTTCGTCAATCTTCGTTCATTCATCCTCTCTACATGACCAAACCATCTCAGCATCCCTTTCTCGATTTTGGTCACTACGTCTTCTTTTACGCCACACCGTTCTCTTATCACACTATTTCTAATCCTGTCACTCAGTTTAACACCAATCATACTCCTTAGCGCTCTCATTTCTACTGCATTAATTCTACGTTCATGCTTCTTCTGCCATACCCAGCTTTCACTGCCATACATCAGTGTTGGTACCAAAATTTAATTATTCATCAGTTTAATTTCAAACTTACACCCAGTAATTAACTTACATATACAATCATTAGCCTTTTACGGAGCCTGCTACCTAACCTAGGGTATTTCTTAGAAATTGCTGTGGTAGTGTTGGGTCTTTTAATGTTATTATTAAAATTGACTGCAATTAATCCTATTTCTTTTTTAGGGTTCCGTACCTCAAAAGAAAAAAAACGGAACCCTTATAGGATCACTTTGTTGGCCGTCTGTCTGTCTGTCTGTCTGTCAAGACCCTTTATCTCACGAACGGGTAAAGGTATCAGGTTGAAATTAATACCATATTTTAAGGTCCATGAACCACACAAGATCTGAAAATTTAATTTTTTTACAACGACGCAATCAAAAGATATGGCTTTTTATGTCCTCATCTCCATACATTTATGCAAAAAAGGAAAACCTACAGGGTACTTCCCGTTGACCTAAAATTATGAAATTTGGCTAGAAGCTAGGTCACACAGTACAAATAAAGGGAAAAGTCTGAAATCATTAAATATTACAACTTTACTCACAACTAATGGTAACCAATTGTGGTGAGCTCCCGTTTCAAGAACATTCGTATAAGAGAGGGGTCAAGTTGGATGGTCGCGGAGGTGATTTTTGTTTTAGTTCTATTTTAAAAACGAGAACACTTACAAATTTGAAAATTGTTATGTTTATAGTTCATAAGCTATTAAATAACAACAAATAATAAAATTTGGTCAAGCGCGTGTCAGACTCAAAAAATCTAGCACATTAACTTACTGAAATTTCAACTAATACAATTATGATTATGTGGTGGTACGGAACCCTCAGTGCGCGAGTCCGACTCGCACTTGGCCTGTTTTTGTAACAAGGTGTATTAAAAAGGGTATACCAACCCTGAGGGATGTGATTCTGCCCATGAAACTGAACAACCTTTCCCAAGGAAGGAGGTCGAAATATTTTTTAAAAATTTACCTCCCATAGAAACTGAATCAGCTGATAGCGCTTTTTGTATGGAAGGTTAATTTTTTTTTTCGTAATCGACCAATGTTCCTTGGGGAAAGTTGTTCAGTTTCATGGACAGAATCACACCCTTCAGGGTGGATATACCCTTTCTGTGACACCTTGTTTTTTGCAACAATGTTTTACAGTTAATTTTATGTTATAACTAGCTGTTACCCGCGACTTCGTCCGCGTAGATTTTATAAAAAAACAGAACTCGAACTTAATTGAAACATATTTTACGGAGCGCTTATCCTTCTTGATCCCTACGTAAAAGATGCATTTGTACATATCCAAGTTGAATAAATGCATCTTACTACAAACTTCATTATCTTTTGATTTTATTTAACTGGTAGGTAGTGCGGAATTTTCATTGTAAACCGTTACAGGCGAACTTAAAAAAGAAGGCAATAAAAGGAGTGAAGTGAATGGGTAGCGAGGAGGTATTCATAAAAGTAAAAAAGGTCCCTATTCCTCCCTATCTATCCTTTTGTATCCCCCCCCCTACATTCCCACTCCCCCTCCCTCACCCTCTCCCACTCTCTCTTCCTCTCCCTCGCCCCTCCCTCTTCCCCCCCTCACCCTTCCTTCCCCCTCCATTTCCCCCCTTCCCCTCTCCCCATCACCCTCCCTTTCCCCCTTCGCCCTCCTCCCATTCCCCTCCCTTTCCCCCTTCCCCTCACTCATCCTCCCCTTCCCCCTCTCCCTCCCTCTACCACCTCCCACGCCCTCTACCCATCCCTCCCCCTTTTTCTCCCCTCATTTTCCCCTCCCTTACACTCTCTCCCTATTCCTCCTCCTCTCCCTCTCCCTATCCCTGACCCTACCCCTATCCCTGCTTCTACCCCTAACGCCATCTTAACCGCTATCCCTATCCTTATATAAACATACAACTGACACTCATATTGATTTTTAGACATTTCAAACCTATCGAATCCCAACCCCATCCCAGGGGTGGTGGTATTTCACGTCCACCACCTTGGATTTCAAAATCATTGTAGTTTTCGTAATCAGCGACCCGATAAACCATACGAACGACACCCATATTGATTTTTAGACATATCAACTCTATCGCACCCCAATCTCATCCCCAAGGGATGATAGCATTTCACGTCCACCATGTTGGATTTCAAAATTGTTGTAGTTTTTGTAATCAGCGGCTCGATAAACCTTACAAACGACACCCATATTGATTTTTAGACATTTCAACCCTATCGCACCTCAACCTTATCCCCAGGGGATAATGGTAGTTTACGTCTACCACGTTGGATTTCAAAATTGTAGTAGTTTTCGTAATCAGCGATACTTAGTTGAGTAAAAAAAGAAGTCCCATCAAAATCGGTAAAGTAGTTTCGGTGTGCTGTAGCAGATACAACCCCGCTAGAGTATTATTGTATGTGTAGATTCCCACGGGAATGAGATATTTTCCCGGGGTAAAAAGTAGCCTATGTCCGTCTCCAAGTTACCATCTATCACCATACCAAATTTCATCAAAATCCGTTCAGCCGTTTAGGCGTGAAAGAGCAACAAACAAACAGACAGACAGACAGACAGAGTTACTTTCGCATTTATAATATTAATAGTAAATAGTATTAATAGTATAATAGTATAATAGTATATAGTATATAGTATATAGTATAGTATATATAGTATAGTATATAGTATATAGTATAAGTATATAGTATAGTAATAGTAATATTAGTAATTAGTAAATTAGTAAATTAGTAAATTAGTAATTAGTATATTAGTATTAGTATATATTAGTATATTAGTATATATTAGTATGGATTAAAATAAGTAGGGTGATACTTAAGTATAAGAAATATCGTACATACCTATTATGACTAATGTATTGAAAATAAGTGATTTGTATTTGCCGAAGTCATTGGTTTTTACCACCGTACCCCTCGAATCAGATCCATCAAAGGCTAGGATAGAACTGTGGTCAAAAAGGTACCCCCCTGATAGCCCATATATCCCCATTGCCGAAAATCTTCCACCAGGACATGATCTTCCCTGGCCCATATGGAAGTCACTTAATAGACTGCGATCGGGCGCAGGCAGGTGCGGAGAACTGAAGAAGAGGTGGGGCTTCTCCGATAATGACGAGTGTGAATGCGGCATTTTGCAATCCATGACACACTTGCTTTCGTGCCCTACCTCCTTAGTTTATTGCACCAGGGAGGACCTTTTTGAAGGCAACCAAAGAGCTATTGCTGTAGCCACTTTTTGGGCTAAGTTACTATAAAATAATTTGCCATTGATACGAAAATAAGAAGACCACAGATCAGAAATAAGTCTAGATGACTCAAATGTACCTACTTTGCGTGTCCAAACCCGTGGCCCAAACTAAGCTCAAAACGTTTAGTTTGCTTGTCATAGGCTTGTCATATCACCGAGAACTGTGACACGCTTCGTTTTCATACAAACGGCGGAGTTTGCGTTATCTAGACTTATTTCTGATCTGTGGTTTTTACACAGAGCGACCGCTTTCTGATCTCTGTAACCCACATGGCAAGGCCCAATCCTAGATAAGGCTTTGCCAGTTAGTGGGCAATATGGCTGTCAGAGTTTTTAAGCCGCCAAATGGCTTCTGACTTTGGCTTAACGACTCATCATCATGACACTACAGGAAAGGGAACTCCCTCCAAATTCCAGCTTTAGCTGAAACAATATGGAGGGAAAGTACCATAGTCACCAAGCTTGTTTGCGTTGCGGCTGGCACCATAGTCCGCGGTTGTTGGTGACCGCAGAATGTTAGATGATACGATTTATAGAAGGATGCTGCTGCACATCCTCTTGTTCATTAACCCTTAGTCGCTTCTTACGACACCCACCTCTTACATCATTTAAACTAGCCGGACCAATGGCTTAACGGGTCTTCCGAAGCATGGAAACGCTCTTGTTGTGCCACTATTTTCGTAACCGGAACGAAAAAGCGACTACTATTCGACCACAAGTGCTTTCAAAAAACCATTACAACTGTATGTAACCTTTATTTTTTTATTTTTGCAGGTGGTTTGCGGCGGAGAGCTGCGAGCGTTACTACTACAGACGCGCAACTCCGTTCAACACACGCAATTGAACACACACACCCTGCCGCCGCCGGCCAAAGTGCACACACAGGTATGTTATCATTACAATTATTTTGCTAATCATAAAGGATGTGTTCTGACAGTGTGTCAAAAACTGAAAGGGCGTGCTAAGACAAAGAAACTGAACAACTTTGCCAAAGAAACATTTTGGGGATTGAAAAAAAAATTGTACTCTCCATACAAATTGCTCACTCTGATCGAACCGTTTGAATGGAAAGGTCATAAGTTTATTTATTTCCCAAAATTGTTTCTTTGGAGAACTTGTTCAGTTTCGTTGACTGAGCACGCCCGTTCAGTTTTCGATACACCGTCCCTTACACCTATACAAGGTGTAACAAAAAGGGTATATCAACCCTGAAGGATGTGATTCTGTCCATGAAACTGAACAACTTTCCCTAAGGAACATTGGTCGAAATACGAAAAAAAAATGTTGACCTCCCATAGAAACAGAATTAGCTGATCGCGCATTTTGTATGGGAGGTCAAATTTTATTTTTCGTATTTCGACCTATGTTCCTTAGGGAAAGTTGTTCAGTTTCATGGGCAGAATCAGATCTTTCAGGGTTGATATACCCTTTCTGTTACAGCTTGTATAAGGCCCTCAGAAACAGTGAACATAATTTTAGGATGTTTAATTTTGGAACAACTTTTCCCAAAAAACTTATGAAAAAAGAAAAATACTTCAACTTCCCAATTCAATATAATTTGGCAGCAAGAATTAATGAACGCCACACGACATGCAGTTCATTTGGCCGAAAAATTACGATGCCAAATTCTCATTCGCATGGGAAAAATATTTGAAAATCCAGCAATTTTTCAGGTGGACTACATACACTGCTTGGTGCCAGACCTGCAAGAAATCACAGCGTGTTCTTTCTACTGGGGAAAGATGGACCGCTACGAGGCTGAACGACTTCTAGATAATAAGCCTGAGGGTAAGCTTGTAGAAGTTCATTCATTCATTTGTAGTGGTAGAATCTGAAGGCACTGCATGTTATCCTACGTCATCAAGAAGTTTGCAACTTTTTAGCGAGTTAGATCAACAGTGTAACAGGATTAGAAATAGTGTGATAAGAGAACGGTGTGGCGTAAAAGAAGACGTAGTGACCAAAATCGAGAAAGGGATGCTGAGATGGTTTGGTCATGTAGAGAGGATGAATGAACGAAGATTGACGAAAGAGATCTACCAGGCGAGAGTGAATGGAGACGTTGGAAGGGGAAGGCCTAGGCGATCGTACCAGGACCAAATACAGGACGTTCTGAATAAAGGCCAGGTTAAAAGTACCCTAAACCGACGAGCATGTATGAAATGATTGATGAAAGTACAGGAAGCAAGGGAAGTAAGTCAAGATCGTAGCAGGTGGAGGACTGTGGTCTCTGCCTACCCCAACGGGAAAGAGGCGTGATGATATGTATGTATGTATGTAGATCAACAAAACATTGGTCTGCTAGTGCACCAAAATGATCGGACCACAAATTTGGTTGGATTAGCGAAACTGCCAAGAAGATGTAAGGCAGACCTGTTGGTTTATACTTATACAGTAGAATCCGGTTATAACGACACTCAAGGGTCCGCTGATATTACGTCGTAATATCCGGTCGTCGTACTAAAGAAGTCATTTTTTAAGTCATTTCTTAACAAATCAACGAAACATATGCGTCGCTAAAAGCGGTCGGTCATTATAAGCGACATCGTACTAAACGGATTCTACTGTATATCTATTACTACAAACATTTTATTCGTGTTTGCATTGGCAGACCATTAAAGGTCAATACAGCGCACCTGTGTGGGCGTCGGTGATCACTTACCATCAGGTGACCCGTCTGCTCATCTTCCCTTTTCTATAAAAAAAAACTCTCGATACAAAGTGCCTTCAGGTCTATGTGATTGTGGACGCCGCGATTCGTAGACGGGTGATTGAAGCACGTCAATGGAGCCTTTTATCCAAGTTCCAACCAATAGCAATGTTCCATTTCTTTAGCTTCGAGCTCTGGTTGAAAATGAAGCATTTCCATTGGTTGGATTTTTGCCAGCACACAGGTTGGCTACCTTAGCATAGCTTGGTGGAAGGGGCACCCTTATTCTTGGGACGGACAGTATGCCCATGCTTTAAGAATGCCATGTACTTATGATAGAAATTTTAACACACTTATTGCATTTTTTATCTTAAAAATGAGCAAACGAGCAGTTATAACTTAAGCAACGAATAATTTGTGGATGGAAAAGTCGAAAGCAGAAAGTTTGACTAAGGAACTTTGTTTGGACCAGTTAGGAGATAAACATACTAAAAGTCCTTGCCCCTCCGAGGTCCGCTCGAGGGGGGGGCACAAAGAAGGCCGCATTTTTATGTTAAAGGTCGCATTCTTAAGTCAAACTTACTGCTTTCGACTTTTCCATCCACATACCCCTTGTGATCACTCATTGGCCATACTATTAGGTCACCCGGTGGCAAGTGGTCGCCACTGATCAAAGCACTTACTGTTTTATGAGTGTCATACTTTGAGCAAAGCGTGTTGCTTACAGTGAGAACAAAGCTGGTATGTCTTATGTGGCAATAATTTCACTAGCTCCCTTTCTCTTCCAACCGAAAAACATGCTTGCTGCTTCACGGTAGAAATAGGCAGAGGGGTGGTACTTCCCACGACGGGTTGGACGAAAGCCCTACCATCGTGATTACAGAGCTCTCTTTATGTATCCCTAACTTCAAAGGTTGCCTGTAAGAAATCGCTTGAAGCGATAAGGCCGCCTTTGCCCACATTAGGTTAAGTTTTCCATGTTTATCTGTGTTTTCTCTGTTATGTGAGCAATAAAGTGTTCATCTATCTATCCATGATGTTGACGCCCCCCCCCCCCCCCCCCCGCAGGCACGTTCCTGCTGCGCGACTCGGCGCAGGAGGAGCACCTGTTCTCGGTGTCGTTCCGCAAGTACGGGCGCTCTCTGCACGCGCGCATCGAGCACTACCAGCACCGGTTCAGCTTCGACTCGCACGACCCCGCCGTGTTCGCCGCCGACACCGTCACCGGCCTCATCGAGCACTACAAGGTAGGCGCCGCATATAGGAGGCTTGTGGGAAGCTGCTGTCAAAACTACAATTTTTTGTCAAACTGTGACCACTTTCAGGGCATATTTGATTAATTTGAGATTATTAGTGGTCACTTTTCAAACGTTCTTGGTCAATTTCGGAATTTTTTTTGGGAATTCCAGGAATCTGTGGTGATTTCTAGGTCATTTTTGGTCAATTTAAGACATCCCTGGTCACTTTTCGGGCGTCATTGTTGTCTTTGGTTTAAATGAGGTCTTAGTGCATTCGTTATCAATAATATCAATGCTATGGGGTGTTTTTGGTCTTGTTGGGGCTTTAGTGGGCAATTACCAACACAGGTTTAGAGCACATCAAGCTTAACAAATTGAACTTTGTAACGTTCTTATTTCAATGGACGTACGAACTAGACTCGCGCTGCGAGCGTCAAGTTTGACCTGTCGTTGACTGTACACAAGTCTTCCAAATGATTAACATTTACAAATTTCCTGGGGAGGCTTGTGAGAAGCTGCAGTCAAATTCCGGGGCGTTTGTGATATGATGTTGATGCTATGCTTGTGTTTCCAGGACCCGGCCTGTGTGATGTTTTTCGAGCCGATGCTGACAGCGCCGCTGCCGCGCATGGAGCCCTTCTCACTACAACAGCTGGCGCGCGCTGTCATCGTCTCGCACACTAGTTACGATGGTGAGTTTGTTTCCAACAATAATATCTTCCTGTAAAGTCCTTAAAAGTACCCTAAACCGACGAGCATGTATGAAAGGATTGATGAAAGTACAGGAAGCAAGGGAAGTATGTCAAGATCGTAGCAGGTGGAGGACTGTGGTCTCTGCCTACCCCAACGGGAAAGAGGCGTGATGTTATGTATGTATGTATGTGAAAAATTCCATAACCACAGACGGGATTCGAACCTGCGTCTTTTACGTCAGACGGAGACTTCGCCACCTAGGCTAACGTGGTCCTGCCTCATGTTGTGAAATTTGCTTTTCTGAATAAATAAATTTCATTATTATTTGTGCTGCCACCTAGTGCATTTGCTATACTAACTATACTAGTCCATTCGAGTCTAGTTCGTTTTGCGATTTTCTACTTTTGAATTTAATATCTTTGTTTCTTGTAATTAATTAATTATCTTTAAGAAGGAATTAGTAAGGAGAAGGCTCAAGAGTCAGTTTAGATATAATTTTTGCGCAAATAATGTGTAAATAAAGTCGACTACTCAGCCAAGGTCATTGTTCAAATAGTTTGTCCCTGTCAGACTCCATAAAATCGGGAAAAGTCTCGGGCAATATTGTCAAATAGACAACTAACGCTCTTATTTCCTAATTGTCAGTGACAAATTCCCCGTCCCACATACAAAAGGAAACTTGTTTGACCTTAAACCCAGATGATTTGATGATGACACGAATTGTTTGCAATATATTTCAGGTGTGGAGCAGTTGCCTCTGCCGCCTCGCCTCCGGGCCTACTTAAAAGAGTACCACTACAGACAGTGCGTCAGTGTTCGCCGTCTGGAGGCTGATCTGTACGAGCCTCACCCCTGCTAGCAGTGGATCTGGTACGAGTACTGGTGGCGATACAGCGTGCGCTGGTGGGGGGATACAGACCGCGAATAGACGAGATATAGTGGGAAAAGTGACTCCAAATATTGTGGAAAAAGTGACTCGTTGGGGGAAAGTGACAAAGTGCGGTGACTTGTTGGGGAAAAGTGAGAAATAAGGTGTGGTGACTTATTGGTAAGAAAGTGAAAAATAAGGTGCGGTGAGTGACAGTAACGAATTTTGGTAAGTGATAAATCTATGTAATTTTGTGTAAAGAGACAATTTTTAGTAGTGTTGTGTTTTTGTATCATCACAAGAAGTGTCTAGTTTATACCAGATCTGTAAAGTCGTTTTTTCGCCTTGCCTTGAAGCCTATTTAGAGTACAGTGAAGAGCACATCAACCTTGACACATGGACTTACCGGTTATGAGGTTTGACTGTAACATCTATATTATCAGATTATATCTATAAAGTTGCTTCTGTCGCCTCATCTTGAAGCTCTTAAAGGTCCAGACTTTTCTTATCGCTAGTTTAAACGCGCTATACTGTCTTATTTATTAGTGTCAAAACTATGTCACAAATAAGACAGTGGGTGTCATGGGCGGCGAGGACCTCTGTAAAAAATTGTTAGAGAAACTGTTTCTCAAACGATTAAAAGTAAGATTTCATGTTTTAAGACATTTCGTGCAACTCTTGCGGTAGTATGTCAAAAAAAAACAGAAAATGTCAGAACGAGACTTCATGACACTAAGGGTCCGCGCAGAACGAACGGCCAAATGCTCGCGCAGGTTTTGTGCCTGTCAGGTAAATTTGCATTTTATTTATACGTTCATTTTGCAATGGTGTCAACAACTATTTTTGTCTCGGTCGGCGCGGACCCTAATGTGTCTTAACTTTAGCCTTATTGCGAGGTAACGTAAAGTAACTACTTATATGTACTTATTGTGATAAAAAGAAATATGTATTTAACTAATTAACCAAAATTTTTATTAAAAAAATATTGTGATGAATGAAATGTTAGAAATGTATAAAATAAAAATGTATTATTTGTTTTAAAGGTCTTAACTTATGATAAAAACAGCTTACAGTTGCAATAAGCTTTGTTAAAGTTAATCCTCCTTTTAATTTGTGGCTTTCATCACAAACATACAGGCAATTATTCAAAGCGTCTTTCAAATTAAATCTTTATTTAAATCTATCTCTGTCACTTTGTTTTGTTGGTCTAGTGGTTAGAGCGCTCGGTTCGCGATCCGGAGGTTCTTGGTTCTATTCCCGGTGGGGACACTGTCAAACAAAAATCCCTTTGCGCGACCTCCTCAGTTTGGTTAGGACATTGCAGGATGAGTCACCTGATTCCGTGCTTCGGAAGGCACGTTAAGTTGTTGGTCTTCGCTACTATATACGGATGTAGTCGTTAATAAGCCATGTTAGATGCCTTTTTCAACAAGACACCAGGGTTTGAGTTCGGTCATTGACCTTGTTGTTGATGACACACACAATATGTTGATGATGACTTTGTTTTAATGACAAAGAAAGTTGCTGAGTTCGATTTAAATGAGCTTTAACTTTAAAGACGGTTTGTCCAACTGGGGGTTAGTGAATTTAACTTTAATTCTATTTAAAGCAACTGTAAGCCTTTAGTCAAGTTCATGTTTAAATTAACTTTTATTGTTGGTCATTTAAAAATAAAATATTGTATAATGAGATATAAAGTGTATAATTGTATAACTTTTGTATTTATACAGGGTGTAGTGTACCATGAAACTGAACAACTTTTCCTTAGGAACATAGGTCGAAATAAAATTTTACCTCAGAAACGAAATCAGCTGATATCGCATTTTGTAGGGGAGGTTAAAAAAAAATATTCGTATTTCGACCTACGTTTCTTAGGGAAAGTTGTTCGGTTTCATGAGCAGAATCATATCCTTCAAGGTTGAAGGGTCCCACCTTTCATTATTTACACCTAGTAAATAATGTTGTATTGTCAACTACTTAGGTACAATTAACAGCACATCAGTAGGCCGGTATTTCACTGGGACACCACGGCAGCGCAATCAGTCGCCGCTACCAACAACACAAATACAGCTCTATAGAGAGTTACTCACCTGGTGTCCATTTGGTTGCGCAACCAATTTGGCGGCGCAACCAGTTCGGATGCTGGTCGCGCTACCACTCCCAGTGAAATATAAACCTTAATACTGTGGCCGCAGGGTGTGTCTTTACTGGTGTCTAGTTACGGACACCAGTCGCGCCACCGTGGTGTCCCAGCGAAATACCGGCCTTATAGACTTTATGTCATAGTGATAGAGTTGAAAAAGTTTCTACTAACTTGCAGTGGACTGTACTTTAAAGTTTTGAAACGTGAAGCTTGGGAGCGTTAGATATACATACCTACATTTCCTATTTAATATTTTTTGAAACGGCTAATTCCTAAATAATAATGTACATACGTTAAAATACTACCGTCTAAAAGGTTATGGTCCGCGCAGACTAACCGGACGGCAGCGAAGGGTATTTTCTATTATTGAAAAATTATCACATTGTTGCCTCCTTAGCCCTTTTCGGGCTAGATCTAGTCTTATTTTTCAATAGTTGACTATTATGAAAAGGAAAAAAATCTTTTTTTTTTTCGTTTATTCCAACACTTAATTGCAGCTTTGTCAAAAGTAATCAGCTAAAGCTGTAAGAATTTTTTTTTTACAAACTAAAATGTAATGTAAAACAATGTTATTTTTTACGTCAAATATATTCTGGTTTCAGTGTAGTGGCTGCAAAATGTAGCATTGGAATAAATGAAAAATTGTGATTAAATTTTTTCTTTATTTTAAATAAACAACGAAAAATAAAAGAAAAATGCTCTTGATACATAAGGTTTGACAACATGGGATGACAAATTTGAGAGTTTATTCGCGCAGCCATAAGCTTTTCTCCGTTGCGTCTGCGCCGACCCTAACGGCCCCTTTATACTGAGCTGAATCAGCTCTATAAAGAATCCTTATTGCAACTAACTTTTTTGCATCACTGCTTTAGAAGATGTAAAAAAGTTTGTTGTAAAGTTTTTGCTTGATGGATGACTACTAACGTATACAAAGTGTAACAAAAAGGGAATATCGACCCTGAAGGATTTGATTCTGTCCATGAAACTGAACAACTTTCCCAAAATAACATAGGTCCAAATACGAAAAAAAATATTTATCTACCATACAAAATGCGCTATCAGCTGATTCAGTTCAGGTAAAAAATTCGTTGTTCAGTTTTATGGTTTTTTTTTCACCCTGTATAAGCTAACTGGGTTACTATTAATTATTATTTAACAAAAATTGTAATATAAAATTTATACTCTTATACATCGTGAATTTTTATTGGTTTAGCTCCCGACGCCCAGTGATTCTACTCATGATAACAAGCAATTTTCCCAAAGAAAATACTTATTTACTAAAAAAAAATAATTCGACTCTATCGTGTGACTTTTAATTAGTTCTTGATAGCAAAAGATATGCATGTACTCATGATACTGAACAACTTTTCCCAAGGAACATAGGTTGAAATACGAAAAACCAAATTTGACCTGCCATACAAAATGCGCTATCAGCTGATGCAGTTTCTATGGGAGGTCAAAAATTGATTTTCGTATTTCGACCTATGTTCCTTGGGGAAAGTTGTTCAGTACATTCATACCTTTTTCTATCAAGAACTAATTAAAAGTCACCCTATATTATAGTAAAGTGGTCACGTGATCGTCTCATTTTGTATGGAAAGGCACAAATTATTTTTGGGTAAATCAATTTTCTTCGAGACAGTTGCTTGTTATCAAAAGTTTCGGGAGCAAATTCATGCTATATTTAGGCCAGTATTTCACTGGGACACCACGGTGGTGCGACTGGTTGCGCCACTGGTGTCCGTAACTAGACACCAGTAAAGCCACACCCTGCGGCCACAGTATTAAGGGCTATATTTCACTGGGAGTGGCAGCGCGACCAGCATCCGAACTGCTTGCGTCGCCTAATTGGTTGCGCAACCAAACGGACACCAGGTGAGTAACTCTCTATAGAGCTGTATACATTTTGTCGGTAGCGGCGACTGGTTGCGCTGCCATGGTGTCCCAGTGAAATACCGGCCTTATCATCTAATATACAAGTATAAATCTATAAAAATATAATATTGTCAACGTCTTACTTTAAATGTGTTTAACTGTATATGGGGAAGGAATACATTTTCAATTACATGTTACACTTTTTGAAAAAGTTTTTTTTTCCTAAAATAAAAATATATGTTTAAAACTGTTATCTATTTTAAAATGTATTAACGTAGCCAATATTTTCATGTTAATTTAAAAGCTATAAGGTTTTTATTTGTATGAAAATAGGGTTAATTAAATGTAATTTGTATGGTAACATTGTATGTACTGTATGATAATGAAAGGTAAGCGCGAAGCGTACAAAATAATGTGGATAAATTAAATATATCTATATTTTAAAATATTCTTATCTTTTATTTATTATCAAAGATAAATTGTGGTTTAATAATTCGATCAGTGCCACAATGTCTATTTGCAAAATATTCTGTCGAATATAGTGAGCAATACAAGTAGGTACAAGTTCAGATGGGGCCCACAGGGTAGCTACCAGAAAACGTTCTTAGGTGACTTTTACACAAGGAGTTAGTATAGTTTTATTAGAGGTATTTTGAAAAGTTGAGCTTAAAACCTTATTTACCTCCTTTTCTAGTCGAAATTACAACTGCCCGTTTGAAAAAAGATGAAAACACTATTGTATGAAAGGATTGATGGAATTTCAGGAAGCAAGGGAAGTATGTCGAGATCGTAGCAGGTGGAGAACTGTGGTCTCTGCCTACCCCGACGGGAACAAGGCGTGATGTTATATATGTATGCGTGATCACCAAACTGGTGATCAATTTTACATTGTGTATTTTGCTTTTATCATCTAAAAAAGATCCAAAAAAACATAAGTGAAGAATACTAAATTAAAAATGTCGTGTGTTCCCGGCTGCAAGAGCCGTTCAAACAATTCGAAGGATATACAAGGAAATATTTCATTCCATCGGTATAGTTAAAGATAGTACCTTGGTGATTGTGCGCTGCTTGTAAAAAACATAAATCTTCTACCAGTGGATAGGGTGCCAATAGACGATCATTTAACGATTGGGAGGGAAATCAGATTCGTCTCATGTGCGCGGGGGGAGGGGATAGAAGGGGGCGAATTACGCACCATTATGATTATTTTTTTAAAGATCAGTTAATGCTACTAGGGCTTGTGTGGTATTGTTTTCAGGGAAAACAAACACAAGGAATTCATTTATAATGCTTAAAATGTATAATTCCATAGAAGAAATAATATTTTTAACGAAAAGTAATAAGAGTCACATACATATATTTTTTATAAACTGCCATATTTTTTGAAGACCTTATTTATTGCGACCACAAAAAATATTTATTTAAAGCTTATTTAATCCAATTTAAAAATATATATAATTGTAGTATACTTCCCATACAAGAACTGTAAGAAAAAAAATAAAGAATGCGCCAAGAAAAATAAGCGCGCTGTAATACGCTGAGGTACTTATCCGATCATATTATTTAATTTGAAGATTTATGCTTGGGCTTATGTGGTATATATTTTATATAAAAATGCATATGAAGAGTTAATTCAAAATGATAAATTTTTATTTGTTTTTAAATTTATTCGTTACAAATATGCATACATACAAAAATACAAATCTTTCATCTTTGTTATATTATAATATATATTAAGTGAGAAAGTAACATTTCATGTCTATAAAAACGTAATTAATTTTAAGTACCTACTTATATTAGTAGCAGAATGAAGAATTATTTGATACCTAGTAATAAAATGACATTATTTATAATTATTAAAGATGTATTTAAAATAAAGATTCAATTCAGTCGAACTTTTAACAAAATTAACCTACACCAACTAGTTACTAAAATGACACGTAAAAGAAAGGACCACATGACCAGGAATCTATTTTAGATCTAATATTGTGCAACGATGAAAATTATGCTAATATAGGAAACAGTGATCATGAAATACTGATAGCAACTCTTCAAGTTCAGATAAATACTACGCAGGCTCGTCGCCCAACTCATTTTTAAGGCCGACTATCATATCTCAAGCACTAAATGAACCCATCAATCTCCAAACCAACGATGTACTTAATGCGTGGTGTACCTTTAAGAATAAAATAGACAGTGCTGTTCTTCAACATGTACCTATAAAAAAATGTAAGAAATCACAAAATTTAAACAAACCATGGATTGGACAGCAAATTATAAAAAATTACCCAAGAAAAAAAGAAACTGATAAGAGTGCCTTATGATGCCTCACATCGAGAAAACCAGTCAGTTAATAACAAAATAGTGAGCCTGGCCAGATCGACAAGGATAAATTTTGTGAAAAATATTTTTTAAAAGGCTCCTAAGGAATTTTACAACTCCATCCGCCAGGAGATAACTTCAAAAATTTATATACCACCGTCACTTAGAAACTAAAACACACATCTAATTACTAACGATAAGAAAAATTTGCCAATCATTTTGCCAAACAATTTGAAAAATCGTATGTTCGGGAACCAGAAAATGTAACCATTCCTACACCAAGTGTTCCTCGAGTCTAAAATGTAATAGAGAACATAGAATTTACATCAGACAATTAAAAAGCGAAAACGATTAGCACATTCAAAGATGATACTGCTATGGGCCCTGATGAATTACCAGCTGAACAACTCAAGAGATGTTGCCCTACCATATCTGCAACCTTGGCTCAAATTATGCAACTATCCTTCGAACAAAATGAACTTCCAGATGACTGGAAAGAAGCTATTATCACACCCATCTATCAAAAAGGTGACAAACTTGCTGCCGCTAACTATCGTCCAATCAGCCTTACCTGTATAGTACGCAAAGTGATGGAGAAGATTATAGCTAAAGAAATGAGGAAATTTTTGGAGATGGAGAATGTTATAATCGAGGAACAACACGGATTTGTGCCAAAGAGATCCACAGTAACCAACATGCTTTGCTGCCTTGACAGATGGACTCGGAGCTAGAACAATCATGAACCTACAGATGTTATCCACTTGGATTATGAGAAGGCATTTGATCGAGTCCCTATAAAAAGATTAATTTGTAAACTTGAACATTTTGGGATTCGTGGTGATCTCCTCAAATGGATAGAGAACTTCTTAACAGGAAAAACATTCGTGTTAGAATTGGAGAATGTTTTTCTGAACCACACAATGTCCTTAGCGGTGTACCACAAGGATCAGTGTTAGGACCTACTCTTTTTGGTATCTTCCTGATAGATCTTAAGCAAGTTATACAGTCAGCAGTCTCCCTGATCGCTGACGACACAAAAATTATGGGCAACCCATTAATTAAACATAACATCTTGCAAGACAATATTGACCGCATTATTGAATAGACTAAAGACTGGCTTGTAATACTCAAAGCTGATAAGTGTACTGTTTTACACATTGGCAATAAAAGCCCCAAGAATCTTTATACCATATAGGGCAAAGTAGTGGCTAGCGTGTCCTGTCATAAGGATTTAGGCATTATTGTTACGCAGAACTTGAAGTGGGAAGAACACATTATTGGTATCACAAAAAGAGCAAATTCTTTACTATACATTATAAGGAAGGCGTTTTTCCACATTAACAAAGAACTTTTCCTAAAGGTCTACAAAATTTATGTTCGTCCCTTGCTAGAGTACGGATTCAAATATGGAGTCCATATTTTCAAAAGGACATCAACCTTCTTGAAAGTACAGAGAAGAGCTACAAAAATGGTAACCTGCCTTCGAAACCTGGCTACGAGCAATGCTTAGCATCGCTAGGCCTAACCACACTAGAAGAGAGAAGTAAACGTGGAGATCTTATTGAAACATACCGGGTGTTAGGAACAACCTTCCGAATACTAAAGGGGCATGATCAGTCAACAACATGGAACAACTTTCAGTGAACAAATCTTTCAGGAAAGAAAAGAAAATTCCGCGTCTCCATACAAAATTGTAAACTTGATCCGGCAGTTTGTATGTAGACGCGGATTTTTTTTTCGTTGACTGATCACGCTTCTGCAGTATTCGGATGGCTGTCCCTAACACCCGGTATAAGATACTAACTGGTTGCAACAATGTGCCAAAGCTTTAAAAAATCTTTGTCATGTCATGAATGAAAACAAAAACCTGAGTGGACACACTATGAAACTTTCACACTACTCGAGTGCAAGAAATCCTCGGTACAATTTACGCATTCTTTTTTTTTCTTATAGTTCTTGTATGAGAAGTATACTACAATTATATATTATTGTAAACTAGGTTAAATAAACTTTACATAAATGTTTTTTGTGGTCGCAATATATAAGGTCTTCAAAAAATATGGCAGTTTATAAAAAAAATATGTATGTGACTTTTATTACTTTTCGTTAAAAATATTATTTATTCAATGAAATTATACATTTTAAGCATCGAAAATGAATTCCTTGTGTTTGTTTTCCCTGAAAACAATACCACACAAACCCTAGTAGCCATAGATTTATATAGTCAAGATAGGGTCTTGGGAACAAGCGGTTCAAAATTTCCCTATACAAGAAAAAATAGCGCCATCTGTGAAAAATCGGGTGAACTACGTTGTGTAGTACTTCGGTCGGTGCTAAATACACGGAACGGAAATAATATGGCGGGAAAAAACAAAACAAACTTTTTACTGTTTATATCTGATTTAGGCCTGGTTTTTGAGTTTCACTAATTGGATTATAGTCAAAAACAATAATAAGAAATAACGATAATAATAATAAGAGTATATTGTTTCTTCAAATAAGAACATTCCATTTTGTTGGTAAGTTTATTTGCGTCATATGTTGACAATATGACTGACAAAGAGTGACGTTTGTTGGTCCTAAACGTCAGATTTCGGACCAACGAATTGGGGACATTGTAACGTGCCGATGGGCTAGTACTTATATATAAGTAAATGCTAGTAGCATTAACTGATTCGTAAAAAAATAATTATAATGGTGCGTAATTCGCCCCCTTCTATCCCCTCCCCCCGCGCACATGGGATGAATCTGATTTCCCTCCCAATCGTTAAATGATCGTCTATTGGCACCCAATCCATTGGTAGAAGACTTATGTTTTTTACAAGCAGCGCACAATAATGCCCTTATATCGACCTACGATCTTTAACTAGTAAGGCTGACATACCAGTGGCGACATTCTGGAAAAAGAGAAGTAACTGAGTTCCCTCTCTTTCTTCAAATCACTATAAACGTTTGTGAAACAAGGATAGATGACTGGCTCACAATTCAACTTTTTAAAATACCCCTAATCAACATAGTGGGAATTCAACATTATGGGAATTCAACTTAATAGGAATTCAACGTTCGGAGAATTCAACATAATGGGAATTCAACTTAATGGTCCTGAAGGAGGAAAAAGGAAAACTATACTAACTCCTTGGTTTTACACGACGGCAAAATTTAGGCGCTTCAGAGGGATGCAACTATACGAAAGAAAGAGATAGTCGAATAGCTTTGTCTTTTTTTCCTATACCTGCATCACTCAGAGGCGCCTAAATATTGTCGTCGTGTAAATCCGGCTATACTTCTGAAAATGTGTCTTCCATTCACAGATTTCGATAAAAATACAGGCGGCCAGAAAAACTGCAACTACTCGTATCAAGATTTTGTTTCATCTCATTCGATCGTCTACTGATTAGGAACATGAGTCTTTACGGGGTCAACCGAGGTCAAGGTATTAGAACTCAGAAAACGCGCAAAAGCCCGTTGATATTGATTTTTTGTTTTCTGTCAGTTCTAACTTTGATCTCCGTTGGCCCCATACCATAGAAAGCCTAGGCAACGAAGCGGATCGTTGTATAAAGACCCCCGCATTAAATCCTCAGTCGATGAAACTTTGCTGGGATATTACACTATAATAGACAAACCTCCAAAAAAAAATTCGTACTTTTAATTTTTCCATACAAAAATTACAGAAAAAAATGTATGAAAAAATTAAAAGTACCGATTTTTTTTTGGATTTTTTTTAAGAAGGTTTGTCTCATAAGTATAGTGTAATACCCCAGAAAAGTTTCATAGACAGGATTTAATGCGGGGGTCAACTGCTTCTTTGCCTACACTATATTATGTCTCTAGAGACCCTATGACTCATAAGCGGGCATTACATTATCCCATCTGCAGAGCACTAGCTGTCTACCTGCATTTACACGATCCAAACTGAACACTCTACCTCAGTTAGT
The DNA here is from genome assembly GCA_947532105.1 of Athrips mouffetella. Taxonomy (NCBI): domain Eukaryota; kingdom Metazoa; phylum Arthropoda; class Insecta; order Lepidoptera; family Gelechiidae; genus Athrips; species Athrips mouffetella. The sequence continues at coordinate 10,980,948 of OX383984.1, forward strand.
GCTCTGCAGATTGGATAGCCCGAATTATGTTCCTTATCAGTACCTACCTAAGAGAGTCGAATGGGAAGACTAGTTTAGTGAAAATTGCTCTTTTTCGTACTTAATTCAGGGTGTAAAGTACAGGTTGGCAAAATCTGAAAGGGCGTGATCAGTCAATGAAACTAAACAACTTTTCCAAGAACCATATCGCTGGAAATGGAAATAAAATCTACAAAACATCATCATACAAACAGAAGCTATGTTATGTTCTTGTTAATCTTCTTCTTAGCGTGTCGATCAATTACAAATATTAAATTTTTTGTAGCCCAGAACGTAGCCACATTTACTGCGTCATTTGTGGCTTTAAAAAGGTCGTCACGCGTACATGCAGGACAGGAGGTTAGGTGTTCCATTGTTTGTGGGGAGGTACACCACACTCACATTTGTTATTGGAGCTGTCGGTGAAACCCTCAGAACAAAAACCTCCTTGGTGAAACCCCACTTACACATGCTGTCTTTGCACAAAAAACTATAGAGGCCGCCATATTCATATTCTGTATGAGCTAGTGAAGTGTAAAGCGTCGCACTGTCGCCCATGCTAGTCGGTGAGTTAAGTTTTACAAAAATTTTGATATGTTTAAAAATCTAATGTTTTAGTATAAACTTTGATAGCGAAAGTGAAAATATATAGTTTTTTACTTGCGAATTGATCATTAATACTAAGAACGGAAGCGTAAATAATCCGTAATCCGTTTTTTTCCTAAATGGTAAGTGTTTTCACCAGAAAAACTGTGGTAGTAGCAATTAGTCCTATGTCACATATTTCTCAGAAAGAAAGATAAAAATTTTACGTTTTTAGGATTTGAAAAAAATCCATGCATTTTAGTATCGAGGTCCCTCGCAAGAAAGTGCTACGCTTATGGCTCCCTCCTTAGCCGCAAGAGCTGCTACTTAAATCTCCTTGGTTTAAAGACTTCCAGATCGGTCTGGGCAGTCCATGTCCAGGGGGGAGGCTTTCTGCTGGCTGAATAAACTCAGCGAGTGAGTACTCCTCTTTCCACAACCGACACCTCTCTGTGGATGGGTCGCCGACAAGTGGCTTTGAGTTTTTAAAAAAGGTGGTACTGTTTTTGTTAATGTATTCTTGCAAATAAACGTCATTCATTCATTCAACATATAAAATCCCAAATCAAAATTGTATTGGTAATTATTAAATTTAATTTTCAATTATAGCGGCCGATTTTTTTAACGTTTCCGGTGATGATACTTTAACTCCGAGTAATATCTGGTAGTGGGAACGATGCGTACCTACTATATTGATGCAGTTCCACTTATCGCTCGGTCCTGCTCTCACAAATTTCTCTCCTGCTAGCATACTGCAGTATACAGGGTGTTAATTTAATTGCGTGCCATAGCTTAAGGGGTGCTTCAGGTACGATAAAGGAACACAAAAAAAAATATAAAAAAATCATACTGAAAAAAAAAACTAAAACTACATTGAAACTAAACTAACTCGGAGCACCGCGCTATCACCGAGCCAGCGCGCAAGAATCAGTGGATAAGGTAGGCATATACATGACTGAAACTCTTTCGCGCGCTTTTGATAGCTCCGGGTCATTGCCCTCCGCGTTAATTAAGTTTCAATGGAGTTTAATTATTTTTAAAGTATAATTTCTTTTTTTAAATTTGAGTTCCTTTATCGTTACTGAACCACTTGGCTGAACCACCCCCTAAGCTATGGCACGCAATCAAATTAACACCCTGTATATATGAGAAAAATAAAACAAAGACATATCTAACATCGTCTTTTATTAGGTACATCAAATAAATAAAGTTCATAGACAATAATTATTATTTAAATTATTAATTTATTTTAATAATATTTCATAAAAAGCGCATGCACTGCCTTACACGGCGGTCACTTAAGCAACACATCAACTTATTTTAATATTTACGACTTATTCTACGTACTTACTTATTTTCTAGATATATAAGAAAAATCTACAAAAAAGCGTACAGCTTATCTACCAAATAAAGCATATTTTTCACATGGCAACATTTTTGTTTAAACCTGGCAGTGTTGCTATAAATAATATTATTTTAACGTAGGCTTGTAATGATTCATGTTATCTTAGATTTTACATTTAGTAGAATACTTTTAGGGTAAAGAAATAAATTAAGGTAGAAATCGGGGCACTTTGTAAAGGTATGTCATCATCATCATCATAACATCCCATGCAACGTCCACTACAGGACAGGGAGCTCCCTCCAGAATTCTAGCTTTTGCTGGAAATATGTGGAGGGGAAGTACCATAGTCACCTCGCTTGTTAGCGTTACGGCTGGCACTATGGACCGCGGTTGTAGGTGACCGCAGTTAGTAAGATGTAAGATACAGAGGAGGATGCTGCTGCCCATCCTCCAGTTAACCCTTAGTCGCCTCTTACGACACCCACGGATATGTATGGGTTGGTACTATTCTTTGCCGGCACCACACGGGGAAAAAAAATAATTAATTATCGGGGAAAGGTATGTAAATTACGGAATTATTACGAAGATAAAAAGTTTTGTCATTTCATTGGTATCTTAAAAAATTACAATACCGCTTCGGGGCCGTATCCCCTCGTACTTAAAAAGCTAAGCAGATAGCATCATATCGGCAGTTAGCAACATTAATTTTAAATTAAACAACAATTATTATTACGTTATCCTATAATATTCTAGGACACGGTTTGACGAAGGTAGAAGGTCCATTTATATTTTACTTTATCATACATAATATTTAATTTAGACATTATTTGGGAGGCTGAAAGCAATCAATTTTGTTCTGGCTTTTGAATTATTATAAAAATTATGCTAAAACGAATTATGGACCTAGTTCTTAATACTCTTATAATGGCATATTTTTTTTAATGGCAAGACCAAAAGCCTACAATATAACAGAGATTATTGGAACAAAAAGGGATTTTTTGTCATTGCACAAACTTCAGTGATAATTATTGATTTTTCTTTATTTTATAATTGATTTTTAAATTCTGACAGCAAAATTTGAGCAATGATAAAAATCTCTTAAAACTTAAAAAAAAATCATATATCGTTAAAAATATAGTAGTTTTAAAGCTATTTTTTATACTAACTTAATAACTTTTTTATACTACGCCGCTATGAAATAATAATAAATACTTTTTCTACTATAATTACATCAGGAATTGAACACATAATTTGATTAAAATAAAGATATAAAACTTCGTTACAATACTCGAAAATCTTACGTTAAAGTACTACTTACCTATCTTTTTTCTGTGGGAATATACGTATTAAAAATACTTACTCGATATAAAAAGTGAGGTTTAGTTTTGTCCAAACGAGCGACTTTTTTGCGACTAAAAGTCGCTAATCTGGACAAGACTGAAAAGGTATACTCTAAAGTGTATAGGATAAGTCTTAAATGATTGTTTTAGTACCATATCAATATAGTTAAAAATCATTGCACATAAATAATATCTTGATCTGGGTAAAATGCAGAAAATGGTAAAAAGTTACTTCTAAAAATGGAATAAAAAATCATTTGCACACATTAAAAAACAGACAACCAAGAAAAATATTTTTTTTTAAATTAAGTCTCTAATTTAATACTTTCAGACAGATATGATTTTACGTGCAATGACTTTTAATCTTAATAACTTCTAACTCTATGGATTAGGCCGCCACTACATTTGTGTACACATTTTACACTTCGATAGGTTAAATTCGTTTATAATAGTCAACTACCCCAGGGCCAGCGTAAACGAGCGATTTAACGACTCGCGTTTTCGTTCTCGAGAAATTTTGAGAGCGAAATCGCTCGTCTGCACAGCCGTGCCTCTACTCCTCTACAATGAAAGATGTTAAGTATATTATTTTTGAATTATGTTGATTGGGTGCCCGCACACAGTCAATCTTGATCGCGATCGGGTCGAGATGCAGCTACAAGAACGAAAGAGAAAATTATAGGTCCATAGACAAGTGGATACGACTATTTCTTTTTAGGGTTTCGATACCAAAATGGTAAAAAAAGGAACCCTTATGGTGCCGCTCTGTCTGTCTGTCTGTGTCTCCGTCTGTCTTACTGGCTACTAGGTCGAGTGGGGTATCATATGAAAGGGCTTTACTTGTACATTTTAAAATATATTTTTGTATTTTTTTAAGTTTCTTAGTTTTCAAGTTATGATGAAAAATTTCAAAAAAATACCATACCCCCCCCCCTTATCTCCGAAGTTTGAGTAAGGAAAAATCTGAATTAATTACAGTTGACAGAGGTTTATGTAAACTTTACAGAAAAAATACAGTTTTTCAGAAATAGGCAAAAAACCTTTACAAACAAATTTAGTTTTGCGGTCCTGAAAATGGACTTGATTGCTTCCAAAAACACTATAGGTATATCGGAACCCTCGGCGCGCGAGTCCGACTCGCACTTGACCGGTTTTTTCCCTATAGCTGCATTTCTACCGAATCGCGATCAGATTGATCGTGTGCGGGCACCCATTTAGTTGATTTGATGTTTTTATTGTCTAGGGCTATGTCGATGATTGCATGATCTTTTATGTAAAAATGCTATGATGTTAATTACAATTGAATTATTGGTGTCAAATACTGGATAGAACTAAAATACATACAAGGTATATTTAAAAAAAGGTACATATTTAAAAAACACTATTTAAAATGTCTCACAAAATGTGTTCACGAAGATTTTTTACTTTCATTTCATAAGGTAAACAGCTTATAAAATAATCTGTATTAATTTCGAAACATTTTTGACAGTGACAATCACGTGACAATAGACTGGAAACTACTTAGGAGACACCGCGATCGCTTGAGCCTTGATCGCTTATTGGTTAAAAATACGCCAAAATTGACATTTGATATATTCTCAACCAATCATGATTATTCGATTGTAACGCCATCTAGTTTTTGTAACCGTTAAAATATATCGGATCACGAACATTTATTATGTATTTTTATACTTAAATGTTCAGTTTAGTGAGGAAAACACATTACGAGTACAAAAGGTACAAATGGAATTTGGAACTATAGATAGAGGGTATAAAAAAATAAATATGGAACAACTTTCCAAGTAACCAAACCAAATGGTCTTTTGAAACAAGACTCCTTCAATGATGAGTATGTATGCTGTGGGCAATATTGTTAACCTGCAGCTAACTCATACTATCTCCTTTAGTCACTCTAAGGCTGGCTGGAATAGATTTCATTTGGAAATACGTTTTTTTTATGTGCAAATAGGTACACTGTGCTTTTAGCTTCATATTTCTTTGGGAAAGTTTGTTGAGTTAAATGTTCTGCTATTGTATGATAGAAGGCGACTAAGTGACTTAATATGCCCTCGAAGTTACTTAGCCTCCTTTTATAATATGACGGTAGTGTTCTGAGATACACGGGAAGGGAAAAGGATCATGATTACTTACTTTACACCCAGTATTTTTATTACGCTTACCAACAAATTTTGCAACTATGTCAAAAGCAATCGGCTAAAGCTGTCAGAAAAAACAAGTTTGTAAAACAATGTGATGACATATGGCACCGAGACGTGGCTGCTCACGATAGGCCTTATCAGGAAGCTCAAAGTCACCCCAAGGGCTATGCTCGGAGTCTCTCTACGCGATCGAATCAGAAATGAGGAGATCCGCAGAAGAACTAAAGTAACTGACATAGCCCTGAGAATCGCTAAACTGAAGTGGCAGTGGGCAGGGCACATCGCAAGAAGAACCGATGGCCGATGGGGCGCCGCGTGAGGGTTCTAGAGTGGCGACCACGTACCGGAAGACGAAGCGTGGGCAGGGGGACCCCCACAAGGTGGACCGACGATCTGGTCAAGGTCGCGGGAAGCCGCTGGATGCGAGCAGCGCAGGACCGGTCGTCATGGAGATCTTTAGGGGAGGCCTATGTCCAGCAGTGGACGTCTTTCGGCTGATATGATGAAAACAATGTCAAACTTTCCGTCAAATACGCTCTGTTTGTAGTGTCATGGCTGCAAAATGTGTTGGTAGGCGTTGGAATACAAGAAAAAATTGATTATGATTAAAACGCCTCACATAAAAATGCGCGTACGGATTAAATTTAGTGTAAGAAGGGAGAAGTGCGCGCGCATTTCTTGCCGCACGCGCATTTGCGCACGATCTCGATGTCTTTGGTGTACCGCGTTCCGTCTGCGCAGACCAGGCGGATCTAGAAAATAAATATTGGTATTAATCTAAATAAAGGTAAGGGCCTAGTAGATACTGTACAAAACAACAACATAATGCCGGATTTTGACGGAGGCAAATCCTAGGCGTCTATCTTCTAGGCAAGACAATATGCATCGTGTAAACAGTTTTCGGCGTGCCTCGGCTGGTTTAGACGACGGCAAAATATTGGCTCCGATACTCTACTCAGGCAGGATGATAAGCAAGGTGTAAACGGTTTTTGGCCAAGCCACATGACTGACACAAGCCACACGAGTGACACAAGCCACACGACTGACACAAGCCACATGAGTGACACAAGCCACACAAGTGACACAAGCCACACGAGTGACCCAAGCCACAGGAATGACCCAAGCCACACGAGTGACACAGAGTGATACAAGCAAGCCATAATCACGTACCTTTCTCTTCTTAGTCTTGCGCGGCGCGCAGCAGTGCGCCCTGCCGCACGCGCTCCTCCCCGCCGCACAGCGCGCGCCCCGCACCGCTCGCCGCGAGCGACACGAGCCCTCCGTTATGAACTCGCGGGTGGCTTCCTGGGATGGTTATTACAATAGTTATAGTAAATTGTCATACAAGAGAGGTAAATAATTAATTTTTAATTTATTTACAAAACATATACAATATTAAAATATAATTTAGGTCAAAACCTATAATCGATTGCACAGAATTCAATACTCTAGTACGCAACAGGCTTGGGAGTGCGGGCGAAACGTATGGCGAGCCTTACATTTCGTCCGCACTCCCGAGCTGTCCCCGCGTACCTACGCGGTACCTACTTTACTATGTAGTACCTGGTCGACCGAGCTTCGCTCTATATAATAGCCGCCTCAACATTTAAATATCATCGGGTGAGCAAGCTATGCTACTCGACAACAGATGGCGCTGTAGGTTTTTGTCTATAACGCAAATGCTTAAAAACACGGAGAAAACGAATTTTCCCAGACATGAGACCTAGCTAGATCGATTTTTCGCAGCCGAAAACCCCCGTATGGTAAATTTCATCGAAATCGCTGGAGTCGTTTTCGAGAAACCGATTACAAACATATGTACAGCGTGATTTTGTAATGTCTGACTATACTTGAGTATAATGGTACATAGGACATAAAACTGAACAACTTTCCCCATGAAACATAGGTCGAAAAATTTAGTTTTTTTTAGTCGTCCCATACAAATCTCAGTATTGACGGCGCAAGGTTTGTATGGGGAAGCCAAAAATTTTTCTCATTTTTCAACCTATGTTTCTTGGGGAAGGTTCTTCAGTTTCTTGACCTAGGTACCATACTCAAGTGTAGTCAGACATAACATAATCATGTTGTATATTTTTATACAGGGTGTTAATTTAATTGCGTGCCATAGCTTAGGGGGTGGTTCAGTAACGATAAAGGAACTCAAAAAAAATATTTTAAAAAATCCTACTTAAAAAAAATAAACTCCATTGAAACTAAACTAACGCGGAGGGCAATGACCCAGAGCACCGCGCTATCAAAAGCGCGCGAAAGAGTTTCAGTTATGTATGTGCCTGCCTTATCCACTGATACTCGCGCGGGCTCGATGGTAGCGCGATGCTCCGTCCGGGTCATTGTCCTCCGCGTTAGTTAAGTTCCAATGGAGTTTTACTTTTTTTTAAATTAGATTTTTTTCATATTTTTTTTATGTTCCTTTATCGTTCCTGAAACACCCCCTAAGCTATGGCACGCAATCAAATTAACACCCTGTATATATACAAATATTGCTCGTTTAATAGTATAGGATTACCATTTATTATATTATAACAATTATTAAAGCTGGGTATGGCAGAAGAAGCATGAAAGTAGAATTAATGCAGTGGAAATGAGAGCGCTAAGGAGTATGATTGGTGTTAAATTGAGTGACAGGATTTGAAATAGTGTGATAAGAGAACGGTGTGGCGTAAAAGAAGACGTAGTGACCAAAATCGAGAAAGGGATGCTGAGATGGTTTGGTCATGTAGAGAGGATGATTGAACGAAGACTGACGAAAGAGATCTACCAGGCGAGAGTGAATGGAAACGTTGGAAGGGGAAGGCCTAGGTGAACGTACCAGGACCAAATTCAGGACGTTCTGAATAAAGGCCAGGTTAAAAGTACCCTAAACCGACGAGCATGTATGAAAGGATTGATGAAAGTACAGGAAGCAAGGGAAGTATGTCAAGATCGTAGCAGGTGGAGGACTGTGGTCTCTGCCTACCCCGACGGGAAAGAGGCGTGATGTTATGTATGTATGTATGTAGTTTGTTATTTTTAATATTATTATGATAACTTTATTATAAATTATTTCTTATTAGGAAGCCAAAGTTAAATTGAGGAAATGGTTGTCTAATCTAAATTATGAATGTAATTTTATTCGATGTGTACTTATTCTTGTCCCCGTCTTATATACTTTTTCTTACTAAACTCTGGTTGGCTGGAAGAGATCTCTTCATAGAGATAAGCTCGCCATTGTGAACCTCTTTTATCATTATTGCTATGTTATATTGTGCACAATAAAGGATATATATATGACATCACTAAATCTCTTATCCCGTAATAGCACTCACATTTTTAATTTAACTTTACACATTCTTCTCTTCCGCACATACTCACAGCACTCACATCTTTGTTTCATCTTAATAATACAAGTTTTTATTGTCATTTCAAAATTTAAACTGTTACATACTTTACTCGTCAATAAAATTCCTCTGTTGATCTTGCTACTTATTATTTTTCATCTCACTATTATTTTTATTCAACTCAAAACTTGTTTACTCAACTTTTTGGTCTGGTCAATCTTGGTTCTTTCCTTTAGGTCAAATCACTTCAAATTAAAAACCCCAATTTTTGTTTTTTACACCATTTGTGAATACATCTGTTGGTCTTGTAATTTTTTTTTATTGTTAATATTATTATCTACTTGATATTGTACTTTAATTCAAAATTTTGCTTGTAATTTTATTTTTCAATTGAATTGTTGGTCTTGTCAAAATTATTACCTACCTACTTAGATTTCTGAAAACACTACTTTTTTACTGTATAAGTACGTAGAATGTTAACTAGCAATTAGTAAATTTCTTAGGTCTCCCAAGATACAGGCTGCGTCCTAGTTTGGGGACCCCTGTCATAATTATGTGTGTCTAATTCAATTTCATTTCATTTTTCATTTTTGTTAAGCTTTTACAATGTAATGGTCCACACACTAGGCAGTCCTGTGTCGTGGGGTCCTAAATTCAGTCGTTACATAACGTCCCTAGCGTAGATATTGTCACAAAAATGAATTGAGAACCCTTTGCACCCTACTAAATTCTTAGTTTCCAAATTAGAGGGAAATTTACACTTATTAAAGATGAATTTACACTTATTAAAGATGGATTTACACTTATTAAAAAATATATAAAACGGGAATCTCAACATACTTGCACAAGCTATCGAGAAAAACATAAAAATAAAAATATTTTATCTTATCTTTTATCTCTTGTCTCTTATCCTACTTTTTTAATTCGGCGGCGGCCCCGACTCTAAGTAAAAGATACATTTTAGTGTCAGTTTCTCTCTATAAATTATCGAATAATCATTATTAGAAGATTCAACATAATGGGATTTCAACATAATGAGAATTCAACATAGTGGGAATTCAACATTATAGGAATTCAACTTAATGGGAATCCAACGTTCGGAGAATTCAACTTAATGGGAATTCAACTTAATGGTCCTGAAGGGTTGTGAATTCGATGAAAGCTCAGGGAGTCAATTCTTGAAAATCACCGGGTGATAAAATATCACTCAAAAAATTCAAAATCTTTGATTTTTCTTTTCAAAAGTGAAGATTATTATTCGTTAAATATAAAGTGCTGTATAACTGGTAATTTTCATATCTTTTTACAATTATTTTGACAGTTTATCAGGCTAAATTTGAATTTTAAAAGTCTCAAAAGTGATATTTTATCACTCGGTGATATTCAAGAATTGAGTCCCTGGTGTCACTTTATGGCCTAAGGTAGTTTTTACCTTTCTGCATCCAGAATTTGCAGGTGTCGGCTGCGGTGGCGCGTGTTCAGCTGGATACTGCTTTTGTGCTGGAGCAGCTGGAAAGTAATATTTTTATTCATTATCATCACTATAACATCCCATGAAACGTCCACTACAGGACAGGGCGCTCCCTCCAGAATTCTAGCTTTTGCTGGAAAAATGTAGTCACCTCGCTTGTTAGCGCTACGGCTGGCACCATGAACCGCGGTTGTAGGTGACCGCAGTAATTAAGATACATAAGATGCTGCTGCCTATCCTCCAGATATATTTTTATTAAACACCGTAAATTTTAAGTCGTTTTTCTCCCAATTCCAGTGATTCTTACACATGATAACAAGCAACTTTTCAGAAGAAAAGCATTTCTACTCGAAAGAAATTTTTCGACGCCATAGTAAAGTAGTCACGTGATCGACTCATTTTGTATGGGAAGGTGAAAAATTATTTTCGAGCCAAAAATTATTTTCGAGCTAAAAATTATTTTCTTCGGGAAATTTGCTTGTTTTCATGAGTAGAATCACTGGGCTTCGGAAGCGAAACCAATGCAAATTCACGCTGTATAGTAAGTAAAGTTTATGGGAAGGCTAATTAATATTTATTACGCGAAAGTAGCTCTGTCTGTTACGCTTTCACGGGTGAACCGCTGAACCGATTTCAATCAAATTTGGTATGAAGATAGTATGAATCATGGGAAATGACATAGCCACTTATTAGGGTGCCGTATACCCAAAGGGTGAAAAACAGGACCCTGATAATATGCCTCCGATGTCTGACTGTCTGTCAGCGGGCTTTATCTCATGAACATGAAATAGGTAGCCAGTGTATATGTATTTTTGAAGCCGCGTTAACAACAAATAATAAAAATTTTAAAACATAAATTAAGGGGGTTTTTTGGTTTGGTTTGTTTATAGTGCATAAGCTATACAAGAACAACAACAACACAATAACAACAACAGCTGACTGTCTGTCAGCGGGCTTTATCTCATGAACATGAAATAGGTAGCCAGTGTATATGTATTTTTGAAGCCGCGTTAACAACAAATAATAAAAATTTTAAAACATAAATTAAGGGGGTTTTTTGGTTTGGTTTGTTTATAGTGCATAAGCTATACAAGAACAACAACAACACAATAACAACAACAGCTGACTGTCTGTCAGCGGGCTTTATCTCATGAACATGAAATAGGTAGCCAGTGTATATGTATTTTTGAAGCCGCGTTAACAACAAATAATAAAAAAATTAAAACATAAATTAAGGGGGTTTTTTGGTTTGGTTTGTTTATAGTGCATAAGCTATACAATAACAACAAATAATAAAACTGGTTTAGTGCGATCCGGACTCGCGCGCATTAAATACATTTCTGAGTAACTGCGCGTCCATAACTAAGAAGGTATTTTTACCTTAGTTGTACGGAACCCTCGGTGCGCGAGTGCGACTCGCACTTGGTCGGTTTTTTTTAAATTCTATAATAGGTTATGACTACGTTCCGTTCTGCCATACGGGGAATCGATATTTTACGAAAAAAAAATTGCTTTATTAGTGACACAAAAATATTTGATCCATTTTTTAAATTCTTTTTTTAATTTTTTTTTCTCTATTAATGGGCCAAGTATCGAGGTTCCTTAAATTTGGGTTTCTGTCGCAAAATTGCGAGAATACAATAAACAAGTTTTTCAACACATTTGCTCATAAAACAGCTCTATTTGCACTGTATTTAGGTCCATAATCCAGCTTATTAAAAACGCGTGCTTTTCTCATTATATTTATTTATTTATTTACAGCACTAGTTATTTAATTTTTGTTTTTTTTTTTATATTAAAAAAGACCAAGGAGTTCTAAAGTCTAAAATATTTATGACATTTTCGTAAATATATACGTAGGTAATGTTGATGAAAATATAATATATAAACAGTTTGTTGCATGAGATTAGTTAAATTTGACAACAAATTAACATTAATTGATTTTGTAAGCAATAAATTTAAAGCTTTTGTACTTTTTCAATGACTACGCTGTTTGGGAGCATTGCCACTGCTTCGTCACAGCTCACCCTCACGCCTTAAGAGCCGTTACAGTTTTATCAAAGACACCATGCCGCTCGATTTAGATCCATCCAAGGCTAGGGTAGAACCTTAGATTATGAATAACGGCAGCTTACTGCCTATAGATAAACAAAGAGCCCGAAAACGCGTAACCAATTTTGATTTGTCAATGTGTGCGTTAGATAGTGATGTACATTTTGGTATCGATATTCGAGTACCCTGGCGACATTGACTTGTCTGTTCAGGCGGTAGCGTCGCTGTCAACAATCGCAGTGTTTCACTTGTAGTAGGTAGTAGTGTCGATAATTCTCCATTTCTCCGCCTGGATATGAAAATCTTCGACTTCCTGGATAGATAAGTGGATTTCTACTATCGTAAATGCCAGTAGTATAGAATAAAAATGTATGAGATTGATATTCACTGACGAAATGTTGCGTGACGGCTATGGCTATATTATATGCAACTACCGTTTACGATTACAGGAAGCCCCTTTTCTAGGTACCAACCCAAAAAAGTCGGTGGAACTGTAATTTATGTTTCTTTGTTCAAACCTCATTTTTTTATCTTCGTCACTGCATGACCAGTGCCACCAGCATGAGCCCCTATCTTAGGCCAAATGTATTTTTTTTATTTTTTATTTATGGAGCAAATGTCAAAATATAGCATTTGAGGCCGCCAAAGGCCTCTCACATATGGCTCTTTAACGACTACATCCATAGGTAGTAGTCGGGCCAACGGCTTAACGTGCCTTCCGAAGCACGGAATTATCCAACTTATCGGACTATCAGGTGATTCATCCTGCAATGTCCTAACCAAACTGGGGAAGCCGCTCAAAGGGATTTTTGTCTGACAGAGTCCCCACCAGGAATCAAAAACAGAACCTCCGGACTCCGGATCGAGAGCCGAGCGCTCTAACCACTAGACCATTGAAGACGTTAATGGCTGATAATTCTACAAAGCAGAAAATCGCTAAATTTCACAACCACAAACGCAACGCAACGTTGGAATGCGTATTGAAGACGGATATTTCACAACATCAGACAGAACCACATTTTAGCCTAGTACGGAGAAGACGCAGGTTCGAATACTGTCTGTGGTTGTGAAATTATGCGATTTTCTACTTTATACACAAAAATTTTAGAATAGTCAGTTTTAAGGAAGGAATGAAATTATATTTTAGTAACAATTTGTTTGAGCCGATAATAACTATTAGGCCGAGTCCTGAAGCTGTAATTTTTAATTGGCTGGACATAAATCGAAACCGTCGATTTACTATAAAGTTGCTATATATTGTAATAGGTGGTGGAACATCTATGTGAAAAATATTTTTTAATGAATTGGCTGGCTTTTAGATTCTCCATAAAATCATTTTTTTTGTTTGTTTATGCATGTGAAGTCAAGCCAAAAATCGTAACTAATATCTGATGGGGTAAACTTTTGATGTGGGTTCCAAGGTACCTACTTCAATTAAAACTAAGCAAAAAATATCCACGCATATTTTTTTATAAGCAAATTTGTATGCAAGTTACATAAAAGTCTAGGCAAAAATGGCAACCAAATTATTTTTAATTTGATAGGCTGTCCAGGACAGTTTTTGAGCAAATTACCTAAAATTAAGCATATTAATCTAAAGTTAAATATTTTTGTATTTAATGTTGCAGCAAAAATACCAACTGAATTTTTTTTGTTTAATTACAGTTTTTATCATGTGTTCTTTCCTTTATTTTTAAAATTAAGCATAATTATAAAAAGTTAAAAAAGTTGATTTTTAATTCAATAGATCGCGTCAAGCGAGCGAGAACCGGTAGGCGTGCCGTGCACCCCGAAACTTTTTTCCTCTACGTAATGTCAAGAATATGTCAAGCCTGACATAATATCAGGCTTTTTAGTGTTCTTATTTCAACAGTCCAAGTAGCTAGAGTGGGCTGCAAGTGTCTGGAAAGAATTGTAACGCGACTATTATTTTCCTTATGATGACTATTTATGACTATTTCATGACTATTTTTTGGCATCGTCAAAATAATTTTTTATGCAGTTTTGAGGGACATCAGGGTAGGAGGTATCAGCGTAATCCAAGATAGGTAGGAGTAACGATTGTGCAAGAGCAATCTTTGTACTGGTCGGCAAGAAATTTCGCAGCTTTTTCAGTGATCCATACGCACCAAAAAGCTTTCAACTTAACTCCGCCACTTGTGGTTTCCACGAAAGTGTGGTATCAAAAAGTATGCCAATGTTATTTACAGTTTGGGCGTATGGAACACTTTCCCCGTAAAAGACGATTGGAGGGAGAGATCCAAAGTCGACCCTTAAAACGAACCAGTGACTGCCAATTACTATGGCCTGTGTCTTATTTGGATTCACTTGAAATCCGTAAGAGTTACTCCATTCTGAGACATAAGCCAGATCAGCAATATATCAGATACGGCCTTTCCAAGGTCATTAATTCCCGCTTGAGAGTATATTTTGAGATCGTCAGCATACAGGTGGTACGAAGATTCGATTGGGAAAGTCATAGAGCTAATGAAGATAGCGAAAAGGAGTGGGGACAAGACGCCACCTTGGGGTACACCAGCAGATGTTTCACACCACGAGTGATGTGCCTCCGATGTCTGTCTGACTGTCTGTCAGTGGGCTGTATCTCATGCTGCATAAGCTATAAAATATAAAAACTGATCAAGTGCGAGTCGGACTCAAAAAAGGACGAGTTGCACTCCGAGAGTGCCGGCAAAAGTAAAAACTAGAATTTTTGAATATTATGCTTTTTGTAAGGGTCAATCGCGCCATTGCTCGCGTACTTCTTCATCGAGACGTATAATTTGTCTCAGCACATGAGTAGTCTAGGGTCAGTAGTTTTCAGGTTATATCGATTTTTTACTTTGACAGCTGTCATCCAAAATGTAGATCTCACCGAGATCTATCATTTGACTCAGCACACGACTACTCTAGAGTCAGTAGTTTCCAAGTTATGGGGATTTTAGTTTGACAGCTGTCATCCGAAATGTAGATCTCATCGAGACCTATCATTTGTCTTAGTACACGAGTAGTCTAGGGCCAGTAGTTTTCGAGTTAAAGCGATTTTTAGTTTGACAGCTGTCATCCGAAATATAGATCTCATCAAGACATCATTTGTCTCAGCACACGAATAGTCTAGAGTCAGTAGTTTTCGAAATATAGCGATTTTTAGTTTAACAGCTGTCATCCGAAATGTAGATCTCATCGAGACCTATCATTTGTCTCAGCACACGTGTAGTCTAGGGTCAGTAGTTTTCGAGTTATAGCGATTTTTAGTTTGACAGCTGTCATCCGAAATGTAGATCTCATCGAGACCTATCATTTGTCTCAGCTCACGAGTAGTCTAGGGTCAGTAGTTTTCGAGTTATAGCGATTTTTAGTTTGACAGCTGTCATCCGGAATGAAGATCTTATCGAGACCTATCATTTGTCTCAGCACACGAGTAGTCTAGGGTCAGTAGTTTTCGAGTCATAGCGATTTTTAGTTTGACAGCTGTCACCCGAAATGTAGATCTCATCGAGACCTATCATTTGTCTTAGTATACGAGTAGTCTAGGGTCTGTAGTTTTCAAGTTGTAGCGATTTTTAGTTTTACAGCTGTCATCCGAGACCTATCATTTGTCTCAGCACATGAGTAGTCTAGGGTCTTGACAGCTGTCATCCAAAATGTAGATCTCATACATTTAGGATTCGCTTTTAAATAACGATCAAAACCAGTACGTCAAGTCTGTCGTGCACATATCACGTTGTGCACAACAAAAAAAGCCGAGACTATGACCACAGAATATATAATAGTAAACAAGTTTACAGAAGTCGCATTCCTTTGATCTTGGAAAAAACTGCCTATTTCACAGACAGGCCTGCTATGACAAAGACAAAAAAGATGTTTTGGTCTTTATCACACTTTAGAAGTTTTGTATATATTGAGCCTGCTCTAACTTGGTATGCTTATTTTCAAATCCATTTCTATACTTCATCCGAGATCTGACGCGACTTCTGATGCGAGTTAATAATTTTTTCCCCATCTGAAAAAGTGCCAAGCGCCGCTAAAGAAGTTTTCACTTCAAAAATCGACCACAGTAAGTTACTGACATTTCAACTAATACAATTTATATCATGTGGTGGTACGGAACCCTCGGTGCGCGATTCCGACTCGCACTTGGCCGGTTTTTCCCTTTCATTAGATCAAATCCACAATTATTTTGAGTCGCATGTCAAACCTGTAGAATATTCATACAAACTTCCACCCCATTTTTCAACCCCTTGAGGGATGAATTTCGGAAAATCCTTTCCTAATGGGTAGTCTTGACGTACAAAAAAACTACTTACAAAATTTCACATCTGTAGCTTTATCGGTTACGGCTCGGCGTTGATGAATCAGTCAGTCAGTCAGTCGGTCAGGGCATGCTGTTTTATATATTTAGATTAGAAGATCAAAAATATTTTCAGCTTACTACAACCGATGTAAATATTTCATTAATATTTCATTAACTTTAAATTCCGAAGCGCGTACCGAAAAAAACAGCGAAGCAATGCGACGTTGCCGTACCGTGCAATCACGAGCCGTGTACTATGTTAATGTCAATTATGAACTTTATTTCAACTTCTTTAGGGTCGATATAAAGCGTTTTATAATGTAATTTTTATAGAAAAAGATACGCTATTGCCTGAAATGTTTAATTTTCGAAGTAATCAATGTAAGTACAGTTTTAGAGTATAATCAAACACTTTTCATTCAGTTAACTATTTTGGCCAAAGAGAAAACCCTCAATAATTATACCACTGTAAAGCTTTAACATATTTTGTTCACTTTTATGACTGTTTGATCAAGTACGACAAAATTTTGAAGTACAAAAAGTCACGAGATAGTTATGTATTTTGCCCGAGCAGACAAAAAGAAATAAAACTTTTAGTGGGATTTTTTTAATTTAAGCTTTACCTAAGAACTTAGGTGCTTAATTAGTTTGTAAAATACTAAAAGTTTATCATTGAACGAGCCCAGAAAACATTTCGTTTAGTTGTCATTTTTGCCACAGTAACTATTTATATAATAGGGTTTTTTTAATCTGCCGCCTTGTCCCATTTGGTGATATGCTTAATTTTAAGTAATTATGTAATTACTTCCAAGACTTCATAAACCACAAAAAGAAAATCTTGGTTCCGATTTTTGTCTAGGCCAAAATCTAATTATCTTGGGGTATATACGGAAGTGCCTCCGCTGCTGCCGGCGCCGGGTCCTATATGAGCTACCGACCGACGCCGGTTGCTGAAATGGCTGCCGGTGCTGATTTTTTTTTTAAATTGGTAACAGAACTAAATTAGTCAACCCCGATTCCAAGCTGCCGAATCTGTTAGCTCCATTTAATAAAGTTGTATTAAGTCGGCATTTTCTTTTATATACCTACATCTAGAAAATGTTTGCTACAAACTTAAGAGTATTTTTTAGGATTCCAACTCGTCCAATCACCCTTATCAATTTTCCTTTTATATTCGAATCCTTTGGAAACTGTTGAACAAAATGGCAAAACAAAGTTAGGACTGACCTACTTCTGTTTATTTCAAGACGAAAATGGTAAATCAAGTAAGTAACAATGCGTCTGTAAGCTCGTATTATAAACATAAAGAAAATAGGTATCGATAAATTTGAGTCAAGCCCTAGCGTAAATGTGAGCTATATTGATGAAAAATATAACACTAAAATTCAGAACATTATCAACAACTAAACTTTTTTCAATGCAAAATACGAAAATTAGCAATTCAGAAGAAGCTATTCTATATTTTAAACATGAAATATAAGTTATTTTAAGCAAAAAAACATATAGTTCAAAAGTAATAACGTCCTAAGAATTTACCCGTGAAATGTACATTTCTCTGGACTATTTTTGTAATTAACACCACATCCAACTACACTACACACCGTCATAATTAAAAGTATCCTTATTTTTATATAAATATGTAGTTTTTACGCAATTTTTTACAAAAAACTGGAAAGCTGGTTTTTCGCGTGGCTCAAAGTGGCTCCCTGTCATTCAAAATCGGTTACAGAGCTATTCGATTCGCTATCCTTTGCTATCTTGCAGTATCACCATAAGAGATTTGTTTCTCGCTCGCACTCATTGTTGGTCTTCTATGCTTATGTCTATGGGTAGAACTGTGGTCAAAAAGGTACGGCTCCTGACAACATTCATATCCCAACTGCCGAAAAGCTGCCACCAGGTCACGATCTTCCTTGGTCCATATGGAAGTCACTAAACAGACTGCGGTCGGGCGTTGGCAGGTGCAGGTTGAAGAGGTGGGGCTTCTCTGATAACGACGAGTGTGAATGCGGTATTTTGCAAACCATGACACACTTGCTGTCGTGCCCTACTTCTCCAGTTTCCTGCACTCGGAGGGACCTTTTTGAAGGCAACCAAAAGGCTATTGATGTGGCTACTTTTTGGGCTAAGCGTTTATAGTCAGTTTTGCCATTGACTCGAAAAGAAGAAGAAGTCACAGCTCCTCATTTGAAAAAAGAAATGCGCGCGCAACAAGAATTCCGCGCGCCATTTTTCAGAAGTATTTTCATTTGCTTTGATTTTTGTGACTAACTAACAATGTCGTTCGTCGGTTTCAAGCAATGAAGAAGAACTTAATTTAACCCCACAGGAAATATTTACTGGGGCACAAAATGCAAGTGAGAGTCTCCTTCCAGCAAAATCAAAGGAAAAATAGGTACATTCTTGCCTACGAAAAGTTCATTGAATGGAAGAACAGCAAAAATGCCAATTCGTTTTCAGAGAATGTCTTTTTGGCTTATTTTTATGAGCTGGCGAATAAGTATAAACCTAGCTCTTTGTGGTGTATTTATTCCATGTTGAAAAGTATTGTGAGAACGAAAAATGGAGGCTCAGGAATTGCAGGTAAGCGAATTTGATTCGTCTTTATTCGCAAATGTGTTGAAAAACGTCATAAGAAGCTTGTGCGCTTTGGTGATTACACCCTCGGCTCCATTACGCCCTCGCCTGCGGCTCGGGCTGCAATTTCTGAGCCTCGGCCGTAATATCCAAAATAGCGCACGTGAATCTTAATGTACTATTATCACCTGGTGACGCCTGGACGTTGCTGATGGCTGGTTTGCGTGGAGGCAGCTTCTTACTCGGAATCGCGGGAGCACCACCTGTTACAAACATAAATTATTCATTTAGTAACCTTGGATATACATTGTTAAAGATTTGATGTACACTAGTTCTCTACATTAAACCTGTACATGTGCAAATGGATAGCATGCAAATTATATGTATTATTTTAATAATGTCTATGTTTAACATTGATATAGCGTTAAAACAATATTCTTACACAAAGGGAGGAAATTTAATATAAAGACAGTATAACCCACAAATGCTAATGTAACCCACGAATGACAATATAACCTACTAATAACAGTAAATCCCACAAACGAAAGTATAACCCACAATTTAATAAACAAATGACCGCAATAACAGTAAAACTCACGAATGACAATGTGACCCACAAATTAAAATGTCACAATTTTACACAAATGACATTACAACCTAGCGACAGTAAAATCCAGTAACGAAAGTATAACCCACAATTGTCAGTTTGACCCACGTATATAGTATAACTCACAAACGCGTATCAAAGCTAACCAACAAATGACAGTAAAATCCATAAATGACTGTAAAACTCAGAAATTACAATATGACCCACAAATGACAATGTAACAAATAAATGACAATACACCCCACTATTAACAGTAAAACCCACAAACGAACGTGTAACCCATAAACCCACAAATCATAATATAACCGCGTATGTAGTTTTAAGGCGTTTGACTGTAGTATAACCTACTCGTACATTAGACAGTACAACCCAAAAGTGACACTATATTATAACCCACAAGTGACAGTAAAACGCACCAATAGAAGCCCTCAGCTCGCACTGAGCCCCAGTGGTGCCAGCAGGACACCGGCAGCTGTAGTCTGATGCTGAGCCCTCCTCTCTGATGCAGCGACCGCCGCGAGCGCACGGGTTTGGTACGCAGGGGTCCTGATAAACAAAAACACACGATCAGAATTACTCGTTGTCGCTGCTCTACTGGCGTAACTCAAGTCGGGTTTGTCTTTCGAGTTCGATCCCTGCCCAGGGCAAACATTTGTGTGACGAAAACGAGTGTTTATGTGTGGGTGTTATTAATCTATAATCCATATTTATGCACGTATCAGGAACCCACGCTTTGTCTAGTTTGGGATACGGCAACTTTGTGTGAAATTGTCCCCCAATAGAGGCCATTAAAAGGTGTTAAACGCAAAGGCTATGAAGTTAAAGCACATCCGATATCCATGTCCATAAATAGGGTTCAAAGTCATAGTCTATACGTTTGGAACCCTTTTATGGCGAGCATAAGGAGCAATTCCTGAATTAACTTTCAAATATAAAACAAATAATGAAAATAGTTATAAATTATAAGAACTATGGTCTCATTAATCTGCAAGAAAGTTTCGCCAATTTCATAGGTAAAGAAGGACCCAATATTTATTTCAACCTAAAAGTTGTTCTGTTTCATGACAGAAGCACATCTTTGAGGGTTTATATGCTTTTTCTCTAACTCAAGTATTACCTGATTGTGCCTCCCGTCCTCCTGTACCGCGGAGACCCCGACGGGTGGCGTCGGTTCGTCTTCCCCACAGCCGGCGACCGTGCGCTGCATGCGGGCCGCGTTAGTGAAGTCCACGCGCTTGTGGTTAATCCACGCTTCTTTCAGGCAACCTGCAAGCGAAAACAGGTTGTAATATCGCAGGAAAATTGTGACATTCGCTAATTTACATAGTTAAGAGGCAATTTTGAAAACGGAGCTTAATTCTTTATTAGTACTAGCCAGCCTCTACTGCGGCACAGTCGCTTCGCTCGCTCGGCTCGAGCATGGTAAGCACAAGATAATCTGATTCACTAATCTTTAACACAAGTTTTTGTGCAAATAAAGACAGTTGCAATTTCATCCGATTTGCTTTGGCTAACGAACTCAAAAGTCACCAGTGGTTTAAGTCCATTTTTAACCTGCCGAAATCGTTTTACAATATTATGATAAGAATGAGAGCAGTGTCAGTTCGGAGCGATGAATAATATATTGGAGCGACAGAGACACCTATCGCTCCATCCTACTCTCACGCATACTCGTAGCTCTATCCTGCTGCAATTTTAATCAAGCTAAATTAGTTCGTCCCGTGTGATGCAGGCAAAGAATAGTATCAACCCATCTCTATCCGTGGGTGTCGTAAGAGACGACTAAGGGTTTGTGAACCGGAGGATGAGCAGCAGCATCTTTCTGAGTATCGTACCTTCTTACATACTGCGGTCACCAACAAAAGCGGTGACCAGCCGCAACGCTTACAAGCGTGGTGACTATGGTGAATCCCCTCCAAAGTACCAAATTGTGGAGTTCTGGAGGGAGCTTCCTGTCCTGCGGTATACGTTTTATAGAATGTTATGAAATTTGTTCAACTGCAGACAGTGTTATGACAAGTCTGATAGTGGTTGTCAAACCTAGTCAAAGGCCACTTGGCGGATTGAAAATGCAGATGCGAATGAAAAAAGGTTGGCCACGAGCCTGGCAACAGAAATCCGTATTTAAAATTGAAAATGTTCCACAAATATTCTCATTAGTCTGCTTAAAATCAGCCTACCTTTGAAACTAGTAATATTCCTGAGATGCCACTTGGCGAAGGCCTTCTCAGCGACATCTGTCGGCACGCCACCCAAATACACGGCTCTCTCCAAGCGAAGGTACTCCTTGGAGCCTTCGTTGATGATGGAGCGAGCTGGTCCGTCGTCTACTCGAAGAGTGAAGTTCTTCTTTATTGCGAGGAGTTCTGCCTTGTGGTAGGAGCCATCGGAGACCATTTCAAAACTGTGAAAAGAAAATAATGACAAACCTATTAAAAAATGTGCATTTTAGGATATCCAATAAAAAACTTTGACTCCATTTGCCCCGTGTGGTGCCGGCAAAGAATAGTACCAACCCATTTCTTCCCGTGGGTGTCGTATGAGGCGACTAAGGGTTAATGAACCAGAGGATGGGCAGCAGCATCGTTCTGTGTATCTTTTCATCTCAATTATATTCTTAATGTCTTGACTTCTGTGCACCAACTGACATTGTTATTTCCGACGACGTTTACGTTAGAGAATGACAGAAGTACGGGTCTACAAATGACAGATTCTACAAATACCATATTCTACAAATGCCAGATTTGACAAATGCCAGATTAAATGATTCAGTTATTTTGCTTTTCCCTTCATTTACAGAAAATTTATCAGGCATTGTGATATCGCAAACTGCTCGCTCTATAAAATACAGCATACAGTGTTCTTGAATTAATTAATTTAAAGTTTTATATGTTAATTTTATAATTTCTGATCGTGATCTTGCCTCACATTAATATAATCTACATTGTGATCAACTGGTTTCCCGCGAAACAGGCTTGCCTAGTGCTGGGACCTGGTCACAGATTACTAAATAGTTATACCTGGTATCTAAGGTTCTTTGTAATTGTTTTTAACGTAATTAAATAAATTTTGTATTTGTATTCTATTTGTATTATGAACTCAGAGTAAAAAACTATAGAGTCCGCCATATACATATTCTGTATGAGCTAGTGAAGTGTAAAGCGTCTCACTGTCGCCCATACTAGTCGGTCAAAAAACTCAATTAAGTTTCACAAAAATCAAGATATCTTTAAAAATCTAATGTTTTAGTATAAACTTTGTTTGCGAAAGTGAAAATATATCGTTTTTTAATTGTGAATTGATCATTAATACTTTGAATGGAAGCGTAAATAATCCGTTATAGCCATTTTATGTGTGATTTTTAACACCGTTTTTTCCTGAATGGTAAGTGTTTTCACCAGAAAAACTGTGGGAGTAGCATTTATTAGTCCCATGTCACATAGGTATTTCTCGGAGAGAAAGATAAAAATTTTACGTTTTTAGGATTTTGATAAAATTCCATACATTTTAGTATGGAGGTCCCTCGCAAGAAAGTGCTACGCTTATGGCTCCCTCCTTACCAGGAAGAGCTGCTACAAAAACCTCCTTGATTATGAACGTGAGATACAAACCTGTACATGGTGGAAGTGGGATGGTTCCCGACGTCATACGAGATCCGGATCCGGCCGTTGAACAACTCCACGGCGAGATGTTCGTTGTCTCCGAAATACATCAACACGCCGTGCGTCTGCGTCGTGCTGAACACTGTCGGCAATGAATTCCTTTACTTTTAAACGAGCAATTTGTATACAAGGTGTAACAGAAAGGGTATTATCAACCCTGAAGGATGTGATTCTGCCCATGAAACTGAACAACTTTCCCCAAGAAAAAAAAATTTTTACCTCCCATACAAAATGTGCAATCAGCTGATTCAGTTTCTATGGAAGGTAAAAAAAAAATTTTCGTATTTCGACCTACGTTGCTTATGGAAAGTTGTTCAGTTTCATGGGCAGATTCACATCCTTTAGGGTTGATATGCCCTTTCTGTTACACCTTGTATAAGGTCCTAATGAAATAGTGAACATAATTTTAGCATGTTACTCAGACCATAAAACTGAACAACTTTTCCCTAGGAACATAGGTCGACAGACGAAAAAAGATTTTCGACCTCTCATAGACCCTGAAAATACTGCAAAATAACAATTTGATACTTTTAGTTGGTTTTCAGGTAGTAACTTGTAGTCTTGAAAGAAAACCAACTAAAAGTCATCATATCATCATCATATCAGCCGAAAGACGTCCACTGCTGGACATAGGCCTCCCCTAAAGATCCCCATGACGACCGGTCCTGCGCTGCTCGCATCCAGCGGCTTCCCGCGACCGCCACCAGATCGTCGGTCCACCTTGTGGGGGTACGTGGTCGCCACTCTAGAACCCTCACGCCCCATCGGCCATCGGTTCTTCTTGCGATGTGCCCTGCCCAATGCCACTCCAGTTTAGCGACTCTCAGGGCTATGTCAGTTACTTTAGTTCTTCTGCGGATCTCCTCATTTCTGATTCGATCTCGCAGAGAGACTCCGAGCATAGCCCTTTCCATAGCTCTTTGGGTGACCTTGAGCTTCCTGATAAGGCCCGTGCCGTGCGGTGCCGGCCCAGAATAGAATAGTACCTACCCATCTCTTCCAATGGGTGTCGTAAGAGGCGACTAAGGGAATGAAATCCAGAGGATGGGCAGCAGCGTCCTTCTGTGTATTATCCCATCACACTGCGGACGCCAACCCGTCTGCCAAGCGTGGCGACTATGGTAAAACCCCCTAAAAATCCTATGAAAAACTAAAAGTATCAAATTGTTAATATGCAGTAGATACCTATTTTCAGGAATTAAATCTTGTTATTTTTAAATTTCCCGCGGCTTAATATGGACATCTTTCGTTGGCCAGACTCTAGAAACTGCATCAGATGACAGCGCATTTTGTATGAGGGGTCAAATTTTGTTTTTCGTATTTCGACCTATGTTCCTTTGAGAAAGTTGTTCAGTTCCATGGTCTAAGTAACGTGCTATAATTATGTTCTCAATTTGATTAGGACCCTATATGTATTTGTAATCAGTTGACACCAGGGTTTCAGAGGTCGGTCATCGACCTTGCAACCCACACTATTTAATGATCGGTTTAAAAATGTGTTTTTACACGTGTTTAGACAAACGCAAAATTTCACAACCACAGGCTGGATTCGAACCTGCGTCTTCTACGTCAGTACCGGAGACGCTTTACCAACTATGCTACTGTAGTCATGACTGATGTTGTGAACTTTTAAAACCCTATAAAAAATATAATAGTTTAAAAAAAAACAAAAAAAAACACGCTTTGATCAAAATTAACTAGTCCACCATTTTTGGAGACCGCCATGTTGGATTTAGAGTGATGTCAAATAATTTTTCACAAAACCCTTTCATTTCATATCCATGTAATGGGTGAGCGTAAAAATTAACTAATCTGCCATCTTTAAGACGCCACCATATTGGATTTATAATGACGTCACTTAGCTAGCCATGCTCATCCAAAATAAACGTGTATGCAAAATTTCAGCTCATTTGCAAACCAGGAAGTGGGTCAAATATAACTTCCAAGATTTTTTTACATTGTTAGTTTCAGGTGAAGCTAATAAAAGCGTGTTTAAAAGACTTACCCAAAGTGACGTTGGCCTGGGGCATGGTCCGCAGCGGCTCCAACTCGACAAGAGAATCGTTATGGCTGAACGTAAGGGATGTGAGGTATTCGCAGAGGCGGCCTGAAGAAAAAGTTAATAAAAAATCACAAGGAAATCCTGGAATAGTGAATAAAAAAAGTAGGTACCTAATCAAAAAAGAAACAAACAGAAAAATATTGCAATTAATAGTATATTATGCAATAAGTGAATAAAAGACGGATTTAAAGCGAGGGCCACAGATGAATCACGAGCAAGTGAAGGATTCTAATGACTGAATCACGACCGCAGGGAGTGATTCAAGTGTAAGAATCTTGAGCGACGCGAGTGATTCATGGCCCTCGATTTAAATCCCTTTTATTCAAGAGTTGCATACTACTTTATACCATGACTACGAGAAAAAGAAAGATTTAAGCGAAAATATACATTTAAGGAGGTTGTATCGCATTGAGATGGAGGTCGAATATATTCATGTAACAAATATTTGTTAATAAGGCGCGCAATCGCATTATTGATTTTTAGCGGGCACAGATTATATGCGTATTTGAGATGTAAAGACTAAACTTCCAAACAGCCATCAAAAATTTATATCTTGTTACTTAAATGACAAATTTATTGTTGATTAGTTAATTAAATATCATAAAAAGAATATACATTCATCCTATTTTCTCGAATACAGCTTAATTCGCTGACCACCCCGTTTCTGACCACCTCTTTTATATTTATGCTCTCCTGGTAGGTACTTTTTATTTTATGCCCCTCCAAGCCTCCACTCGCTGTTCTCCTCTTGAATATTCATGTTCTCCTGGTACTTCGTATTGGTAAAATTGATTGAGCTCTTAAGGTTTGAAATGGAGGTCGAATATAGTTCTAAATTCAAACACCAAAATCGTGATTAAAAGGGCTTTTTATTCACTGTTTCCAGTGAATAAAATAATCTTTTTACAGAGGGAATGGTATAAAATATATTTCCTCCTTTTGTTTTTGAAGATGGTTATAAAATTGTAGTACAAGTGTAGGTAAGTCAGTATTGTAAAAGTGAACCTCCTATTTGTGGTGAGTATTAGCGGTGTGGTGTGTTAGTGAGCCTTCGTCAACTGTACTTCCTAGTTCGTTTAGTTCGAATCTATTCAAGTCGCGAGTGAATATGCTTCTTTTGGTAAAGCTTAGCGGTGTGGTGTGTTAGTGAGCCTTCGTCAACTGTACTTTTTAGTTCGTTTAGCCCGAATCTATTCAAGTCGCGAGTGAATATGCTTCTTTTGGTAAAGCTCGTTCCTTCTTCGATCTTATCTCGGTCCTCAGGACTAGATTGTGGTTAATTACAACAAGCCTGTCAAAAGAAAAGAACTTTTTAGGATTTAAAGACGATTTTGTTCGAACCATTAAACTGTACCCAAGTCTAAAAATTTTTATCGTTAATGTGTGTGTATGTGTGTGGCAATCATTCATTGCGTGAGTCTGTATCGCACTTGACCGGTTTTTTGTGGCTGTCTTTTTTTATTGTTATTGGCCTGCTAAATATATTGCTCATAGCCCTGAGGACAGAGATGAGGTCGACCATGGAACGAGCTTGCCCAGAAGAAGCCTATTCACTCGCGATTTGTGAGCTTTGTTTGAGTACCTACCTGAATATCCTGGAGCGCATTTGCACAAGTAGTCGTTTGGTGTGGACAGCAGCGGTCGTTCCATCATAATGTCATCCTGGACAATAAAAACTGTATTTTTATTATCATACCGTGCTTCGGAAGGTACGTTAAGGCGTTGGGTTAAGCCTATGGTCGCACTTCGTACACTACACTAAGGCCGTTTGCACTGAGCTGGTACGCATGCGTGCGGCCTCATTTTATCATTTCATACAATTTTAACTTTAACATCAGATTAACGTTTCGATTTTAGATTTTAACGTTCATGAATACCAAATATCGAGTTTCAAATATTGGGTTAAACTAAAGTTTACAAAGGCCAAACTAAAACCGAAACAGTTCCGTTAAGCTGTAAAACCTTTTGCAATTACCGCGATTCGTAAAGCCTAGAAAACACGCAGTAATGCAAAAGTGACAAAAATCTGGTCGGATTTATATGGATTTTAAATAATGCACAAATACAATCTTAACTTAGTTTTAAGCAATGCACAAATACATACCTACTATACTACTGGTAGTGAATAGTTTCAGACCCAGTGTGCATTTACTCTTACACCAATCGTAAGACTGATGTGTATGCTTGCTTCCTAGATATGAGTTAGGCTTTCGATTCAATAAACTATATTATGTGGAAGAAATTACGGGCCAAAAAGGTTGATATAAATGTAGCTAATGTATTAAAATACTGGTCCTGTAATCATATAATAATATATCAATTAAAAAGGGTGAAAACTTTTCAAAGCAATACACGTTTGGCTGTGGAGTCAGGCAGGGTAGCCCCTGACGTCCCCTATATTGTTTAATTTCTATATAAATCGAGGAGGTCAGTCCCTATGATTTTGGCGAATGCCTTATTAATTTAAACATATCACCAAACTTTTTCTGCTGAGTCTCTCGGTTAACATTAAATAGGCATTTCTGACAGCTAAGCTACTAGCTAGATACGGCCTAATATATAACGAGAAAAAATCTTAATGTAATTGGCTTCTGGCATGGAACCAGCCCACTTGTTTTTTTATTTTTATGGGACTAAAGTAGTAGAAAATAGTAGATTGTATCACAAGGCTGTAATATAATATTTTTAAGGCGAGGGCGCTATTTTGAATCCAGAGCGAAGTGAAGGATTCTTGAGTAGAATCCCGAGCATGGCAAGGGATTCTAAAGTAGAATCCTGAACGTAGCGAGGGATTCAATAGGTCGCCCAAGGTAAAAATATTTTTGCTGCCGCGTAATACACTCTACTTTTCATCTCCCTCTAAGAGAAAAGAATAAGAGGCTCATTAAGTCACACTCGTCATTAATTTTAAACAAAAAATATCATTACAATATTATTTCTTGATGAAACAATACTAAAAATCATATTAAGTATTATTTGTAACCACTGAAAATGTTATTGACATTTTTGTATCGACTAGGAATAGAACCTTTTTGGTTGGTAGTCTTGTTTACATTTCAAGTATATTTCTTTTTTTATATTCATAATAATTTTAATAGTGCAACCAGCCAGTATCATTTTTCATACAATATTTTGGTTCGAGTTCTATGGTTGACCTAAAATATTCCTATGGTGGACCTAAATTCAAATTCAAATTTAAATCCCATTTTTACCCGCTACGAAAGTCTCTTGCAGAAAACAGCTATTTTGTTCGCCTTTATTGACGAACCGTTCAGCGATTTTCGAATAGATGGGATGAAAAAATGATTTTCGTAGGACAGGAAGGATATATTATAAGAGTCACCTGCAAAGCGACCCCCAGCCCCGGCAGGTAGCACACGCCGTGCACGCAGTCGTGGTGCGCGCACGGGGAGGTGCCGAGCGCGGCGTGCGGCGCCGCCTCGCAGTAGCGGCCCGCGTACCCCGCCGCGCACGCGCACCGGTACTCGTCCAGCCCGTCCACGCACGTCGCGCCGTTCTGGGGAACGTGATATGGGATGAGACGAGATGAGATAAAATTTGTCAAGATGAGATAAGACGTGAAGAAATGAGATAAAATGAGTAGAGATACAAAAAAATATTTTAAGATGAGATAAGATGAGACATAATGAGATAAAATGAGACGAGATAAGATAATATAACACGAGATGAGATTAGATGAGATAAAATGAGTCAAGATGAGATAAAATTAATCAAGATGAGATAAAATGAGTCAAGATGAGATGAAATGAGTCAAGATGCGAGATAAGATGCCATATAACCTGACCTGTATGAT
The DNA here is from genome assembly GCA_947532105.1 of Athrips mouffetella. NCBI lineage: Eukaryota > Metazoa > Arthropoda > Insecta > Lepidoptera > Gelechiidae > Athrips > Athrips mouffetella. Next base: position 11,010,272 of record OX383984.1, read on the forward strand.
TGATAAGCTATTTACCTGACACCTGTGATTGATGCAGCCAATAATCTAACACATAAGATTGCTAAAGTTATCTAATCTGGCACATAATGTTTAATACAGCCATCTTACCAGACACATGTGACTGATACAGTCGTCCGCGTTAGTCGTGCAGTTCTGTCCGCTGTACCCCTTAGGACAAGCACACGTGTAGTGGCTGTGGTGGTCTGTACACGTCGCGCCGTGTGCGCACGGATTGAACTCATTGATACAGCTATGTTACCTGGCACATGTGATTGATACAGTCGTCCGCGTTAGTCGTGCAGTTCTGTCCGCTGTACCCCTTAGGACAAGCACACGTGTAGTGGCTGTGGTGGTCTGTACACGTCGCGCCGTGTGCGCACGGATTGAACTCATTGATACAGCTATGTTACCTGGCACATGTGATTGATACAGTCGTCCGCGTTAGTCGTGCAGTTCTGTCCGCTGTACCCCTTAGGACAAGCACACGTGTAGTGGCTGTGGTGGTCTGTACACGTCGCGCCGTGTGCGCACGGATTGAACTCATTGATACAGCTATGTTACCTGACACATGTGATTGATACAGTCGTCCGCGTTAGTCGTGCAGTTCTGTCCGCTGTACCCCTTAGGGCAAGCACACGTGTAGTGGCTGTGGTGGTCTGTACACGTCGCGCCGTTTGCGCAAGCAAGGGTTGAACTCATTGATACAGCTATGTTACCTGACACATGTGATTGATACAGTCGTCCGCGTTAGTCGTGCAGTTCTGTCCGCTGTACCCCTTAGGGCAAGCACACGTGTAGTGGCTGTGGTGGTCTGTACACGTCGCGCCGTTTGCGCAAGCAAGGGTTGAACTCATTGATACAGCTATGTTACCTGACACATGTGATTGATACAGTCGTCCGCGTTAGTCGTGCAGTTCTGTCCGCTGTACCCCTTAGGGCAAGCACACGTGTAGTGGCTGTGGTGGTCTGTACACGTCGCGCCGTTTGCGCAAGCAAGGGTTGAACTCATTGATACAGCTATGTTACCTGGCACATGTGATTGATACAGTCGTCCGCGTTAGTCGTGCAGTTCTGTCCGCTGTACCCCTTAGGGCAAGCACACGTGTAGTGGCTGTGGTGGTCTGTACACGTCACGCCGTGTGCGCACGGATTGAACTCATTGATACAGCTATGTTACCTGACACATGTGATTGATACAGTCGTCCGCGTTAGTCGTGCAGTTCTGTCCGCTGTACCCCTTAGGGCAAGCACACGTGTAGTGGCTGTGGTGGTCTGTACACGTCGCGCCGTTTGCGCAAGCAAGGGTTGAACTCATTGATACAGCTATGTTACCTGACACATGTGATTGATACAGTCGTCCGCGTTAGTCGTGCAGTTCTGTCCGCTGTACCCCTTAGGGCAAGCACACGTGTAGTGGCTGTGGTGGTCTGTACACGTCGCACCGTATGCGCACGGGTTGAACTCATTGATACAGCTATGTTACCTGACACATGTGACTGATACAGTCGTCCGCGTTAGTCGTGCAGTTCTGTCCGCTGTACCCCTTAGGGCAAGCACACGTGTAGTGGCTGTGGTGGTCTGTACACGTCGCGCCGTCTGCGCAAGCAAGGGTTGAACTCATTGATACAGCTATGTTACCTGACACATGTGATTGATACAGTCGTCCGCGTTAGTCGTGCAGTTCTGTCCGCTGTACCCCTTAGGACAAGCACACGTGTAGTGGCTGTGGTGGTCTGTACATGTCGCGCCGTCTGCGCAAGCAAGGGTTGAACTCATTGATACAGCTATGTTACCTGACACATGTGATTGATACAGTCGTCCGCGTTAGTCGTGCAGTTCTGTCCGCTGTACCCCTTAGGGCAAGCACACGTGTAGTGGCTGTGGTGGTCTGTACACGTCGCACCGTATGCGCACGGGTTGAACTCATTGATACAGCTATGTTACCTGACACATGTGATTGATACAGTCGTCCGCGTTAGTCGTGCAGTTCTGTCCGCTGTACCCCTTAGGGCAAGCACACGTGTAGTGGCTGTGGTGGTCTGTACACGTCGCACCGTATGCGCACGGGTTGAACTCATTGATACAGCTATGTTACCTGACACATGTGATTGATACAGTCGTCCGCGTTAGTCGTGCAGTTCTGTCCGCTGTACCCCTTAGGGCAAGCACACGTGTAGTGGCTGTGGTGGTCTGTACACGTCGCACCGTATGCGCACGGGTTGAACTCATTGATACAGCTATGTTACCTGACACATGTGATTGATACAGTCGTCCGCGTTAGTCGTGCAGTTCTGTCCGCTGTACCCCTTAGGACAAGCACACGTGTAGTGGCTGTGGTGGTCTGTACATGTCGCGCCGTTTGCGCACGGGTTGAACTCATTGATACAGCTATGTTACCTGACACATGTGATTGATACAGTCGTCCGCGTTAGTCGTGCAGTTCTGTCCGCTGTACCCCTTAGGGCAAGCACACGTGTAGTGGCTGTGGTGGTCTGTACACGTCGCGCCGTCTGCGCAAGCAAGGGTTGAACTCATTGATACAGCTATGTTACCTGACACATGTGATTGATACAGTCGTCCGCGTTAGTCGTGCAGTTCTGTCCGCTGTACCCCTTAGGGCAAGCACACGGGTAGTGGCTGTGGTGGTCTGTACACGTCGCGCCGTTTGCGCAAGCAAGGGTTGAACTCATTGATACAGCTATGTTACCTGACACATGTGATTGATACAGTCGTCCGCGTTAGTCGTGCAGTTCTGTCCGCTGTACCCCTTAGGGCAAGCACACGTGTAGTGGCTGTGGTGGTCTGTACACGTCGCGCCGTCTGCGCAAGCAAGGGTTGAACTCATTGATACAGCTATGTTACCTGACACATGTGATTGATACAGTCGTCCGCGTTAGTCGTGCAGTTCTGTCCGCTGTACCCCTTAGGGCAAGCACACGGGTAGTGGCTGTGGTGGTCTGTACACGTCGCGCCGTTTGCGCAAGCAAGGGTTGAACTCATTGATACAGCTATGTTACCTGACACATGTGATTGATACAGTCGTCCGCGTTAGTCGTGCAGTTCTGTCCGCTGTACCCCTTAGGGCAAGCACACGTGTAGTGGCTGTGGTGGTCTGTACACGTCGCGCCGTCTGCGCAAGCAAGGGTTGAACTCATTGATACAGCTATGTTACCTGACACATGTGATTGATACAGTCGTCCGCGTTAGCCGTGCAGTTCTGTCCGCTGTACCCCTTAGGGCAAGCACACGTGTAGTGGCTGTGGTGGTCTGTACACGTCGCGCCGTTTGCGCAAGCAAGGGTTGAACTCATTGATACAGCTATGTTACCTGACACATGTGATTGATACAGTCGTCCGCGTTAGTCGTGCAGTTCTGTCCGCTGTACCCCTTAGGACAAGCACACGTGTAGTGGCTGTGGTGGTCTGTACATGTCGCGCCGTCTGCGCAAGCAAGGGTTGAACTCATTGATACAGCTATGTTACCTGACACATGTGATTGATACAGTCGTCCGCGTTAGTCGTGCAGTTCTGTCCGCTGTACCCCTTAGGGCAAGCACACGTGTAGTGGCTGTGGTGGTCTGTACACGTCGCACCGTATGCGCACGGGTTGAACTCATTGATACAGCTATGTTACCTGACACATGTGATTGATACAGTCGTCCGCGTTAGTCGTGCAGTTCTGTCCGCTGTACCCCTTAGGGCAAGCACACGTGTAGTGGCTGTGGTGGTCTGTACACGTCGCACCGTATGCGCACGGGTTGAACTCATTGATACAGCTATGTTACCTGACACATGTGATTGATACAGTCGTCCGCGTTAGTCGTGCAGTTCTGTCCGCTGTACCCCTTAGGGCAAGCACACGTGTAGTGGCTGTGGTGGTCTGTACACGTCGCACCGTATGCGCACGGGTTGAACTCATTGATACAGCTATGTTACCTGGCACATGTGATTGATACAGTCGTCCGCGTTAGTCGTGCAGTTCTGTCCGCTGTACCCCTTAGGGCAAGCACACGTGTAGTGGCTGTGGTGGTCTGTACACGTCGCGCCGTTTGCGCACGGGTTGAACTCATTGATACAGCTATGTTACCTGACACATGTGATTGATACAGTCGTCCGCGTTAGTCGTGCAGTTCTGTCCGCTGTACCCCTTAGGGCAAGCACACGTGTAGTGGCTGTGGTGGTCTGTACACGTCGCGCCGTTTGCGCACGGGTTGAACTCGGCTGTACAGAATGGGATCTTCTTTTCGCAGTATTCACCTGTCGGATTTTATGAAGAATCTAAATAGTTATCATAGCATAAACCTGTAACGGCTATCAGGCTTAACTAATATACAAAAAAAAATTACATCCAGACGTAGACGAAACAAACATCTATGTTCATTAGTAGCCAAATATATTATTTTTTTTGTGGTCTTTTAAGACGAGAAATGCTTCAGTATTTTTAGTTTCGAACTTGGCAAGATCTATAGATTTGAATCCAATGTTATTCAACATTATATAGTCCTTGCGTTTTAAACAATTGATGGGCTTCATGCTTGGGAGAGATAATCTCTTATACGTTAGTATTATATAGTCTAAGGATAATCTTAATGTTAAGATATCTTAAGTACGCGAATCGAACTTGCACTTGGTAGTTTTAGGGTCCCGAACTAAAATGGTAAAAACAGAACTCTTATGGTGCGACTTCGTCTATCTGTCTGTCACTCAGCAACTACTCACGCTATGGACTTGAAATTCGGAATCGTTTTCGGAATTCGGAAACTTTATTGCAAATGAAACAATAAATAAAAATATTATTATTATTGTAAAGGGGGCCTAAATGGGTGAGTAAAATTTTTTAATCGCCATTACTAGGTCGAACGAGGTATCATATGAAAGAGCTTTACTTGTACATTCCAAAACAGAGTTTTGTGTTTTCAAGTCATGATGAAAAATGTAAAAAAATACTATTTCTTCCCTTATCTCCGAAGTTAACCAAAGGAAAAATCTGAATTAATTATGGTCGGTAGGAGTTAACGTAAATATAACTTTATAAAACGGTTTTTGTAAGTTGCACGGTTTTTTACAAATCTGTAAAACACTTTAACAAACAAATTTATTTTTGCGATCCTAAAAATATACTTTAATGCTTTTAAAAATACTATACAGCGTGAATTTTCATTCGTTTTAAACCCGAAGCCCAGTGATTCTACTCATGAAAACAAGCAACTTTCCCGAAGAATCACTGGCCTTCGGGTTTTAAACGAATGAAAATTCACGCTGTATAGGACTTCGGAACCCTCGGCGCACGAGTCCGACTCGCACTTGACCGGTTTTATTACTATTTTATCAGACACTTACCCATAAAGCCGGGTGCACATTTGCATGAGTATCCCTCCAGGTGGTCGACACAGGTGGCGTTATTCTGACATCGGTGGTTCAGGCAGTCGTCAATGTTGACCTCGCATCGGACGCCAGTGTAGCCCGGCAGGCAGGAGCAACTGTCGACAGATGAGAAGAATAAGAAGCGTTGTCCACTGCTGGCCAGGGAGCTCTCTCCAGAATATAATGTGCTATAGAATCCATTTTTTTTTCGTTTATTTCAAAGCTTACCAACACATTTTGCAGCTATGTCAAAAGCAATTGGCTAAAGCTGTCAGAAAAAACAAGTTTGTAAAACAATGTTGTTCTTTCCGTCAAATATACTCGGGTTTAAGTGTCATGCCTGCAAAATGTGTCGGTAAGCCACTGACCTCTATATATACAATATATAGAGGTCAGTGCGGTAAGCGTTGTATTTTTGGCTGTCGCCATCTGCCACTCCAAGGCAAGGAGAGGTAAGGAGAGAAAAAGAGCTAAGGAGAGGTAAGGAATGGTAAGGAAAGGTAAGGCGAGGTAAGGAGAAATAAGGAGAGGTAAGGAGAAATAAGGAGAGCTAAGAAGAGTAAACACAGCTAAGGAGAAATAAGGAGAGGTAAGGAAAGGTAAGGAAAGGTAAGGAAAGGTAAGGAAAGGTAAGGAAAGGTAAGGAAAGGTAAGGAAAGGTAAGGAAAGGTAAGGAAAGGTAAGGAAAGGTAAGGAAAGGTATGGAAAGGTATGGAACGGTAAGGAAAGGTAAGAAAAGGTAAGGTAAGAAAGGAGTCGTATTCATACTTACTGGAACCTCCCTTCCTCCAAGACCCGACAGACCCCGTTAGCGCAAGGACTGCCGTAACACGCGTCTATCTGATACTGACACGTGTCGCCATGGAAACCGCGCGCGCATTTACACACGAAGCCTCCAGAGCGAGTGGCCGAGCAAGCTCCACCGTTGGAACAAGGGTTCGAGTAGCAGCGGTCGCATTTTGTTACCACTTCCGAAGGGGGCGCGCCTGTAATTAAATATAATATTTCGTTTCATCATAACATCCGATGAAACGTAAGACGTACGTTTAAGAAACGAGCCTACAAATATCTTAAAGGCCTGCAGCGCACCTGTGACCCCCTGGTGTTGCGGGTGTCTATGGGCGTCAGTGATTACTTACTATCAGTTGACCCGCCTGCTCGTCTGCCTCCTGCTACTATACAAAAAAAAACACAAATAGACAGCTCCCTCCAGAACTCCAGCTTTTGCTGGAACAATGTGAAGGGGAAGTACCATAGTTACCACGCTTGTTAGCTTCGCGGCTAGCACCATGGACCGCAGTTGTTTGAGATCGCATTGTGTAAGATGGTACACTGCTGCCAATCCTCCAGTTCAAAATCCCTTAGTCACCTCTTAAGACACCCGCGTGTAGGTACCACACGGGCGCCCGGGTGGCTGTTTCATTAAATAAAAATAAAATAAAATAAAAAGCCTTTTATTTTTGCTCCCTAATATAAAAGAAAGAGAATAACAACCTATTGAGTATTGACCAGTGTAATTTAAAATAAAAGAATAGTTAAGATTAATTAAAAATTCAAATGGTAATCAAATGGTTAAAATTAATTTAAAAAATTCAAGTAATCTAAAATTTTTGCAGTATTTTTTTTTTAACCTTGTCAAGAAAAATATGTTAATAATAAATCAATAATAGTACATCCTTTTTTATGTCAGCATTTTTATACACATGTCAAATTTATTTAAAGATACAACATTTATCCAAATTTTTGGTTGTCATTCATTAGTCATTAACTATTAAGAGTCTGCATTGTTGGGAACCCCCGTCCGGGTAAAGGCCTCCTCCAGTTGTTTCCAGTTTTCCCTATCTCTTGCTTGTCGTGTCCAGTAAGCGCCGGCAGTGGCGCGAATGTCATCAGTCCAGCGTTTAAGCGGGCGGCCCGGCCTGCGATGCCCTTGCCCAGGTCCACGCCACTCTGTAACTCTCTTCGTCCATCTTCCATCCTCGTATCTGGCCAAATGTCCCGCCCATTTCCACTTTAGCTTTCTTACGTGAACAATAGCGTCTCTTATGTTAGTGCGTCGTCTTATGGTTTCGTTTCTCTGTCTGTCTTTTAGTTTAATGTTCAATAAGCTCCTCTCCATCGCTCTTTGGCTAACCGATATTTTTTTTGCGTTTTTCTCGGTTAAGGACCAGGTTTGACAGCCATAGGTAAGAGTTGGTAGGACGCAGGTATCCATCAGCTTCCCTTTCATTTTTGCGGGCATCTTTGACTTGAAAATATTTTTTAAAGACCAATAACGATTCCAAGCTGTTGTAATTCGACGATCAATTTCGTTTTTGTCAGTTCCTTCAAATGAGATTAATTTTCCTAAGTATATATATTCATCCACGTACTCAATGGTCTCCTCTTTTATTTTTATCACAATTTTGTTATGATTGGTCATTATTTTGGTTTTTTCGAAATTAATTTCCAGTCCAACTTGTTCGCTTACTTGATGTAGAGACCGTAGGGTAATTTCGAGTTCTGTGGCGTTATTTGAAAACAGAACTATGTCATCTGCAAAGCATAGGTGGCTTAGGTATTTGCCGTTTATTCTGATGCCTGTTCGAGACCAGTCGATTTCTTTCAGTATAAATTGTAGGACCGCTATAAAGATTTTTGGAGAAAGCGGATCGCCCTGTCGTACTCCTCTGGATATCTTGAACGTAGGACCTATTCTATCAAGCCTCACTCTACTTTTGCAATTTTTGTAGATGTTCATGATTATGTTTATGTAGGGCTTTTCGATTTCGTTGTAATTTAGAGCTTGTTCTATAGCATTGTGCGAAATAGTATCGAAAGCTTTTCGATAGTCGATGAAAGCTAAGTATAGGGGACAGTTGAACTCTTTATATTTCTCAATTACTTGGCTGACTACTTGAATATGATCTATTGTTGAATAACCTGGTCTGAATCCAGCCTGTTCTTTTGGCTGTTTGTTGTCTATTTTTGGCCCAATTCTTGCAAGCAAACACTGAGCAAAAAGTTTGTAGAGACTTGACATCAAACTGATCGGTCGGTAGTTTGATATATCAGATGGGTCGCCTTTTTTGTATAATAGCGTCATCTCTGATTCAGACCATTGTGAAGGCACTTCCCCTTCTTTCAGGACTCCATTAAATATTTTTGTTAGTAACCCACTCAATATGTCAATTCCTACCTTTAATGCTTCATTAGTAATGAGGTCCGTTCCAGGGCTTTTGTTGTTACTTAATCGTTTTATGGCTATTTCAATTTCCTTATTTGTAAATTCTTTTACTTGCGTATCTTGCTTTGATGTATTGCATGTTAAGTGTGCGATTGCCCTAGTCTTTGACTCTCTTTCGTAAAGTTTTTTGTAGAAGTCTGTAGCCACAGCTACAAGTTCTTTCCTTTTTTCTGTGCTCCCTTGTGAGCTTTTCAATTTTGGTATCCATGAAGTACAGTCCTGTAGTTTTTTCCGAGCTCTCTTCACTCCTCCTGTTTTTTCCATAGAGTCTTGGTATTTTTTCAACTTATAGTCGTCGTATTCATCTTGAATCTGTAATTTGATATGTTTATACAATAATTTTAATTCTGCTTTCTCTTCCTTGGTTTTTTGTGATTTTTGTTGCAAAAAATGTCTTCTGGCTATCTTTTCCTGTGTGTGTGTCGATATTTTGAATTTTTCTTTATTGTTATTATTATTTGCACCTTTTGCTTCAACCAAACTTGTTTGTATCACTCTCACCGTTGTAGTGTAAAGATCTTGAGTTGGTAAGTCTTCGTTTATGCATTGAGTTAGTATATTATCTAGTGATTTTCGATACCTTAGTTGTTCTTTCTCTGATTTGAGTGCTGATTTTGGTTTAGAAAAGGTTTTCCGGCTTATTTTCTTTTTTTCCAGTTGTAGAGTTCCTCTAACAAGCCTGTGATCAGAGGGGAATGGAATTTTCCGAAGAACTTCATAATTGGTAAAGAAATTACTTCTATTTGACAGTATGTAGTCTATCTCATTCTTGGTGAGTCCGTCTGGTGATCTCCATGTCCATCTCTGATTTTCATTTTTCTTAAATATGGTATTTATAATGGTCAATTCCTCTTCTAAGGCAAATAATTTTAGCCTGTCTCCCCGTTCATTACTAATGCCTGAACCAAAGGTTCCAATGATAGAGCCAATTTTATCAGCTTGTTTTCCAATTTTTGCATTAAAATCGCCTAATATTATCAGGTTCTTTGAGGCTTTTTGCTTAGCTTTATATATTTCAGAGTAGAATTTTTCTAGGTCTTCCTCGCTTGCTCTCTCAGTTGGTGCGTATACTTGTATAATAGACCACTGTATATTATCGATTTCAATGCAAAGTAAGGCCACTCTATCGGAAATTCCTGAAAATTCAGATATATTCGTTTTCAGGTGTTTTTTGACTAAAAAACCTACTCCTCTCTCTCCTTTCTTTTCGCCGTAATAATTGAAAATACACCAGTCGTGTTCTACTATTCCGAAGCCTTCTCTCCTGACCTCTGATAAACCAATGACGTCCCACTTAACATTCTTTAAGGAATTTTTAAGCTCTAACATTCTGTAGTCGTCTTTTAGCGATCTTACATTATAAGTGCAGATAAATACTTGCTTTTTGTTTTCATTCGTGTCTTTACTAGGGAAATTTAAATTGTTTTTACTGTTTTCGAATTCTACTGGAGGGTTGTAGTCGTAGTCTCCCATGGTGACAAGCCAGTTTGGGAGATTTGGAGGGGGCGCTGTTAATTGTTATTTCTTATTTTGTGTTACATAATTCATCATGTCAAATTTATTTTTCTTAGTACTTTTTTTGTTAAGTTCTCCTGTTGTGTCGCTTGGAATATCTGGTGACGTTGACATGTTTCTTTTTTTATTAATTTTGTCGTCTTGGTTTGGCGAGCAGTTGTAACTTGTAATAGGGCTGCGTGGCCTCGAAGAATTTCCCGTGGAGCTTGTTGGTGAGAAGTTGCGGCTTTTGTTTTTAAATATGATTAACTTATCATATTTTAGTACAGCTTTATTGCCCTTTTCTCTCTCTCTTCTTAGTTGATCTTGTAGTTCCTTTCTTTTTTGCAGCACATATTCTGGAAAGTCTTCTTTTATGTAGAAATCCATGTCTTGCAGCTTTTTCTTGTTTTTTAAAATCTTAATCTTTGTGCCAAGTGTGGCAAATTGTACGACGATGGGACGTGGTCGTTGTGATTTCTTCCCAATTCTCCTGATTGATTCTAAATCGTTACAATCCAGTCTTATTGACAAGTAGGTGTAAATGAACTGAAGAATGATATTTTCCAACTCAAAATAGGATTTTTCTTGTTCTTCGATGCCAAAAAAGATTAAATTTTTTTGTCTAGCTTGTTTTTCTATAAAATATAATCTTTGTTCCTGGTTATCCACCCTTTCCTCTAGGTTTTTATATTGTACTTCCAATTTTTTAAATTTTTCCTCAAGTAAATTATGTATGTTTGCCGTCACTTTAGCTGTAACATTCTTCCCGTTTTCTTGAATTGCTATTTTTTGATTGTCAAGTTCCCTTTGGATCTTTTCCAATGCAGCCATGACCCCTTCCATTTTTCTCATAAACCAGAGTAACAAAAATATAGTTTTGTATTTTCGCCCTCTATTGACGATATAGCTGTACTTTTTTTCGGTTATTTTACTAAACCTTATCCGTTCTTATCGATCTTATATGTTAGTTTCGCTACTCAACGCTAGATAGATTTTTGCGTTTAGTTCCATCACGGTTCAAAACAGTACGTTAAATATGAGTCATCAACTGATAAATTTAAGGTTACGTTGTCGCACTTTTTATAAAATATTGACGTTTACTAACTTCTGGGTATCTCTGGAGCAACAAATAGCTTCACTTTGCGAATTCACGTACAAACAGCACCTTATTTATGTTCTTTAATGATGATTTTAGCACTGATTCACTTGGACTTATTTGCACTGATTTTTTATGTTCTTTGGTGTAAAATGTGTATAATTTAGCACTTGTAAGATCGATTTCTTCTTAATCACTTCACTTTTAATGTTACAAAAACTGTATTCAAGCACTATTGATATTAATTTACGATTTTTTAAGCCGGAGCAATAACAAAACAATGTTTACTTGGCGAAAGCAGCGCCCTCTCTACGTAGTTTTAATTCAAGATTTTAAAGCTGCCGATTCCTGGATGTGATGATGCAGTATGAAATAAAAACCAGCCAAGTGTGAGTCGGACTCGCGCCCTAAGGGTTCCGTACCTATCTACCATAGAAAATACTACAAGCTTTGGCTCTTTGACTTTAAAAACTTCGCGACCATCCAACTTGACCCCTCTTTTATAGAAAAGTTCTTAAAACGGGAGCTCACCTTAATTGGTTACTATTAGTTGTGAGAAAAAAAATAATATTTAATGGTTTCAGACTTTTCCCTTTATTTGTACTGTGAGACCTAGCTTCTTGCCAAATTTCATAATTTTAGGTCAACGGGAAGTACCTCCTAGGTTTTGCTTTAGTGCATAAATGTATGGAGGAGAGGACATAAAAAGGCATATCTCTTGATGGCGTCGTTGTAAAAAATTTAAATTTTCAGATCTTGTGTAGTTCATGGATATTAATATTCGTTATCAATTTCAACCTGATAACTCTCCCTGTTCGTGCAAAAAAAGGGTCTTGACAGACAGACGGACAACAAAGTGATCCTATAAGGGTTTCCTTTTTTATTTTGAGGTATGGAACCCTAAAAATAAGGATCGCTCGCTCTGTATGATGTGATATTCATTAATTATTATTTTTAGAATCTACTTTTAATAAATGAATCTGAAATAAAGTTATAATAGTCTGACAAATTCATGAAGTAGCTGGGGCGAGTGGTGTAACCGGCAGAGGAATGAAACTCGACTTTATTTATAGCTATAATAAACATCAGTTTAATTCCTCTGGCCGCTACATCCCTCGCCCAAGCTGACACATCAATTTGTCGGACTATTTCAACTATGGTTTATTTATTTATTTACAGTTTATTGTACCTACACAAGATAAAACAAAAAATAAAATTACATTTAAGAAAAAAGACACAACATTAATTCTTTTTTTCTCATTAATTCTTTCTTCTTTTTATTGAACTTACCTCGACAAACAAAAGCACTGGACTGGGTACTCAAAATCAACTTGTCTTTCATCGGTGGCGGATCAGAACATTTGGCGATTCCTGGCTCCACGTATTCACCAGCACTCTTCACCCATTCTGATAGCCACCGGGTGGAGCAGTCGCAGTAAAGAGGATTGGAGCCTAGAGCACTACAAAAAAATATAAGTAAGTAGGTAATGAGTAAATAAAAAAAATATATTAGGGGACAATTCATCCATCTCTACCCGTGGGTGTCGAAAGAGGCGATTAAGGGCTTATGAACCGGAGGATGGGCAGCAGCATCTTTCTGTGTATCGTACCATCTTACATACTGCGGTCACCAATAACAGCGGTCGCCAGCCGCAACACTTACAAGCATGGTGACAATGGTAGTTCCCCTTCAAAGTACCACGCGTTTTGATGGAGTTCTGTAGGGAGCTCCCGTCCTGCAGTGGACGTTTCATGGGATGTTATGATGATGATGATTCACACAAAGTCAACTGATGCCAAAATATGCATATCCTTTATTATGGGTCATCATAACATCCCAATGAAACGTCCACTACAGGACAGGGAGCTCCCTCCGAAATTCCATCTTTTGCTGGAACAGTGTGGAGGGGAAGTACCTACCATAGTCACCGAACATGTTAGCGTTACGGCTGGCACCATGGACGCGGTAGTTGGTGACCGCAGAACGTAAGATAATACAATACCTACACAGACCGATGCTGCTGCCCATCTTCTGGTTCATTAACTCTTAGTCGCATCTTACGACACCCACGTGTAGAGATGGGTTAGTATTGGGACTATTCTTTGCCGGCACCACACAGGACTTGTTATGGTACCAGAAACTAATTACAGACACAGCGAACCCGCGGCCCACGGCGTATAAGGTAGGCACTATCAACCACGCTAACGAGCCATAGCAAAACAATCACATCCAAATAGTCCCGGACAGAGACCTCCCTCCAGAATATAACAGCAATAAACGCGAGGTACAATTTCAAGGGGAAGTACTATAGTCACCACGCTTGTGAGCGTTGCGGCTGGCATCATGGACTGCGGTTATTGGTGACCGCAGTATGTAAGATGGCACGATACTCAGAAGGACACTCCAGTTCATAATCCTATAGTCTCCTCTCACGACTCCCACGCGGGTAACAGCCGGAAGACGTTTACTGCTGGACATAAGCCTCCCCTAGAGATCTCCATGACGACCGGTCCTGCTTGACTCGTATCCAGCGGCTTCCCGCGACCGCCACCAGATCGTCGGTCCACCTTGTGAGGACCTGCCCACGCTAAGTCTTTAGGTACGTGGTCGCCACTCTAGAACCCTTACGCCCCATCGGCCATCATCGGTCCATTCTTTGCCAGCACCACGTAGGCAAATCAAACTTAACAAAAATTAAACTTACACGTGCGATATGGACTCCAGGTCTCTGAACACACCATCAGCAAGCATCGAGATGTTGTTACCGTGGAGCGACAGCACCCGCAGTTGTGTCAGACCCTTCAACGCGTCTCTCTGAGGAAACAAACGGGTAATTTTAATAGCCCCCTGCCATCTGCCTTTAACAACAAAAGTAGCGGGCTCTGCAGCATCTAAAGTTGAAGCCCTAAAAGTGCGAAAGTATGCCGATATACTCTCCAACTACGATTTAGTCCCATTTGAAGTGGAGGACGCTGTGTCTCTGGGGGCCTGGGGCGCGAGACCTGTTCCGACAACTCGCCTCGAGGCTCATTGATGTGTCGGGTGATAGAAGGGCTGGCAGCTTCTTCGGAAAGAGGATAAGTCTGGCCATCCAAAGATGGAACGTTTTCGATATTTGTAGTGATGGTGTTTGTATGATAGATGATGGGATGACTAACAACAGTCGATAAAGTAGGAGTGGGTTAACGTGTTCTTGATGAACTGAACGCTTTTGAAACAAGTTGGCCATGCTTGGCATTCAATCGAAAAGCTTGGAACGAGAGAGATGAGGCCTTTGCTTCTAGTGGGACAATAGACGCTTAAAAAAACTGTTTGCATCGACGTGATAATTATTATTATTATAAGCCTTTATTGCTGCTTTACAATATTTACATATCTTTGTTACTGACAATCGGTTTTGGAACAACAGCTTGTCCTTCGACAAAGGCCTCCTCCAAAAACTTCCACCTATCTCTGTCTCTTGCGATTCGGGTCCATTCTGGACCTGCTACTTTTTTAAGGTCATCTTCCCAACGTTTTACTTGTCGTCCTTTACTTCTTTTACCATCTCTGGGGTACCACTCTGTTATTATTTTAGTCCATTTCTCCTTTTTCTCCCTTAGTATATGTCCTGCCCATTTCCACTTGAGTGTTTTGTATACTTTGCTCACATCTTTAAATTTTGTTACACTTTTAATTTTGTTTAATCTTATTTTATCTTTTCTTTTTACTCCAACTACACTTCTCTCTATTCCATTTTGACATACTGTTATTTTGTTGCTTAATTTTTCAGTCAATGCCCATGTTTGACAGCCATATGTTAAACATGGTAAAATGCACATGTTATAGACATTTCTTTTATCTTTAATTGGCATGTCTTTATTTTTCATAACTTCGCTAAGAGACCAATATCTTTTCCATGTGTTGGCAATTCTTCTGTCAATTTCTTTATGCATAATATCTTGTGTGGAAATAAGCTGTCCTAAGTATATATAATCGTTCACGTATTCTATTTTTTCATTGTTTACGGTGATGTTGTATGTCTGTATAGCATTAGTCATAATTTTTGTTTTTGTTGTGTTCATTGTAAGTCCTGCTTTTATACTTTCATCTGATAGTTGTTGAAGCATTTGCTCTAGCTTTTTAGGACATTCCGAGAATAACATTAGATCGTCTGCGAAACGTAAGTGATTAAGGTTTTCACCGTTTATATTGAGTCCGTTTTCGTTCCAATCTAGGTTTCTGAATATCATCTCCAAGGCCGCCGAGAACAACTTTGGTGAAATTGGGTCGCCCTGTCGGACTTCTCTTTCTATAGGGAACTCCTCTCCTGTTACTTCCAGCCTGATTTGGGCTGTGCTTTTGGAGTATACGTTCTTAAGTATTTGTATGTATTTTTCCTGTATACCTTGATAACGCAATGCTTCCCAAATATATTGATGTTCTAGGGAATCGAAGGCCTTGTTGTAATCAACAAATCCCAGGTAGTAACTTTTATTGTATTCTTTGTATTTCTGTAGGACTTGTCTTAGAACATGTATATGGTCTACTGTTGAGTATTTACTACGGAACCCTGCTTGTTCTTTCGGTTGGTTTTCGTCAAGTGTAGATGTGATTCTGGGTAGAATTATTTTAGAGAAGACTTTATATATGTTCGACATTAAACTGATAGGTCAATAATTCGCTATATCGCATCTATCCCCTTTTTTATGTAGTAATATTATAGTTGATTTGGTCCAGTCTGTAGGAATATTTTCAGTCTCTATTACTTCATTGAATATATCTGTTAGAGTAGGGGCAATGATCTGTAGGGTATCTTTTAGTAATTCGTTGGTTATTTGGTCGGTTCCGGGTGTCTTGTCTCTTTTTTGTGTTTTAATTGCTCTTATTGTTTCTTCCTTTAATATTTTCGGTATCGGTTCTGAGTCTGCTACGTTTCTTTCAGTTATTATTTCTTTCTGGTTCTTGCTTTTGTACAAATTTCGGTAATAGTCTGTAGCTGTTTTGAGTATTTCTGATCTGTTATTAGTATAGTTTCCATCTTTAGTCCTCACCTTCAGCATCCAATCTTTTTTCGTATTCAATTCTTTTATAGCCTTTTTTATTCCACCAGTTTTCTCAATGTGTTTTTTCAGTGTATTTTGCCTTTTTAGTGACGTGATAATAAGAGACCTTAAATATAAAGTAAACCTGTGTGTTTTTATATTGAATAAATGATAAAACATACCTCTCCCTTTAACATTAAAAGAAAATCACTTTCGGCAGTGTTCTTGATACGGCCGTTAGTTTAACGCTTAGCTCCCACCCACGTCCGCTCTCCCCAGCCCCCTGTCAACCCCCTCTCCTTACATTCTTCCCTTTACCCTCGAGGGCCTATATCCACTTTGCACAAAATGACCCCCAAACGAAAACATACGACTTACCTGAACACATCTCAGCCTATTGTAACTAACGATCAGCGTAGACAGCTTCGTGAGGCTTTCGAAAGTGTTGTTCGAGAGGACTGAGATCTTATTGTTGGACAGATCCAGTCGATTCAGTTGAGTCAGGTGACGAACCTGGTCTCCAGATATACTGGTAATCTCGTTCGATTCTAGGTATCTGGAATTTAAATCGTTAACATTCAGAAAGTTAGACGAGATCTTTAATTATATGAAACACACACACATAGACAATCTTTTAGACTAACGTTTAGCTGTCTGAATAACTATAATTATGGTGTTTTATTAAAGAAGATAATGGTGTTTCTATGTGTAAACACAAATTAAATCTCTATATTTCCTGCCTGTGAAAGAGCATTTCCTACATATTCACAACTTGTAGTTGTATTGTAAGCAGGTTTATCCATAAAGCTTTTGAGAGGGTTAATCATAAGGTACTTGCATAAAAAATGGTCTTTATTGTAATTTAGAGTCATCTACTACAGTTGATTAACTTCATACATTACAAACAAGATGCAAAAATTGTTATGAACGGGTATCACTCTCACTAAATCGTAATAAGCTCGGGCGTCCCACAAGGGCTATTACTTGGTCCACTCTTATTTATTCTATTTGAAAATTATGTCAATTCCTGTTTTGCACACACACATTTTAATCTAAACTGAAACAGATTATGTACTTACAACTCCGTAGTCTGACGAGGTATATTGTCTGGTAAGGCAGTAAGCTGGGCCCTTGAACATCTAACGACAGTGCCCGTGCAAGAGCATTGCGCTGGACAGTAGTCAGAAGCGAGGCAGCCTTTGTCTTCCGCTGTAATTATACATACAAATGTAATTTACTAAGACGTCAGTCGATAGTCATGGATCAAAAGTGAGAAGTCAGTATATTAGAAGGCTAATGTCTGATTTTAGGAGTCAAAAGTCACGGGTTGGACGTTAGTCAGAAGTGAAAATTAGAGGTTTTTATTTAGAGGTCAAAAGTCATACAGCAGGTTAGAAGCCAGTTAGAGGTTAAAAGTCAGGAGCCACAAATTAGAAGAATGATGTAGGTACTTATAAGTGTACCTACTTAAAGTCAATTTGGTCTACATGATAAAGATTATTGTATTGTATTGTATTGTATTGTATGATGAATATTAATTTTATCCGAAGTTTGAAGAAAGAACACACTGGTCAGAAGTCAGAGGCCCCTGATTAGGACACAATTAGAAGTGAGAGGTCATAACTTCTGATGTTAAAAGGGAGCTAAGGGAATACGAGTATCTGTCTTTTTGTGAAACATGGTGGCTAAATGACTCAATTTCCATAAGAAAGATAATGTCACTAAGTTGCCTTTTATCGATATGAGGTTGGAGAAGAGAGAGTGATGTATACTTACGAGTGCACTTAAAGTCAGTCTGATCTAGATGATGGATGTTGGCGTCGTGAAGGGTCGCTGGCGAGCCGCAAGTGGCAGACGGTGATAGTCTGCGGTTCCGGAGCCACGACGCCAGCCAGGACATGTGGCACGTGCATTCCAGGGGGTTCGACTCCAGGTGTCTGGAAAAATATACCATGAGTTCGATGCTACCACGAAAACACTAATGAAAAAATTAACTACTCTGTCATTATACGATAGAAGGCCGCTAAGTGAGTTAATGCTCCCTCATATGAAAGAAGGTGAATAACATCCAGTTGCACAAAGCTTCTTTAAAGTTAAAGCTCTTTCAAATCACTTTCATCATCATCATCATAACATCCCATGAACGTCCACTACAGGACAGGGAGCTCCCTCAAGAATTCTAGCTTTTGCTAGAAAAATGTGGAGGGGAAGTACCATAGTCACCTCGCTTGTTAGCGTTACGGCTGGCACTATGGACCGCGGTTGTAGGTGACCGCAGTAAGTAAGATGTTAGATACAGAGGAGGATGCTGCTGCCCATCCTCCAGTTAACCCTTAGTCGCCTCTTACGACACCCACGGGTATGTATGGGTTGGTACTATTCTTTGCCGGCACCACACGGGACAAATCACTTTACATTATATAAATACATAATTAAATATTGTTGATAATTATTTAAAATCTCGATCTATCTCAATGATTGCAATGCCTCTGAAAATGGGCTCATATGAGAAACCTTATTTATAATACTTACCATCTTGTTATGTACCATATGAAGGCAATAAATGTATTGTGTATTGAGTACTTTCATTGTCAACAAAGAAAAAAGTGTCGGCAATAGATTTTAAGGATGTTAAACTTTGAAGACGCTTTGAGCAACTGGCAGTTAGGGACTCAAACTACGGTTGATAGAAGGCGGCTAAGCGATTTTACCTACCCACGCTGTTCATAGCGTACATGAATGGCATTCACAACTTGCACCTAAGTTCAGCTGAGGTAATTTGCTATGCGGATGACACTGCGGTCTTGTTTTGTGGTAATAGCTGGGATTCCACTTTTCAGCTAGCGGAGAGGGGCATGTCCGTGATATCTGACTGGCTTCAGAATAATCTATTAACTCTTAACACAAAGAAAACCAAATTTATCTCATTTCACATTTCCAAATTATCTGGTCTTCCTGCATCTTCTGGTATTAAAGTCCATGCCTGTTTGTCCAAAAATAACTGTAGCTCTAATTCTTCTCCAGATACCTGCTCCTGTGAACCCATTCTTCAAACCAAAGAAATAAAGTACCTTGGAATCATTCTTGACGAGAAACTTAACTTCCAATCGCAAATTAGTGCTCTCTCAGCCAGAATTCGTAAAACAATTGGTATTATTATAAAATTACGTAATGTAGTTAGCCTCCCCATTATGAAATCTGTATACTTCGCTATTTGTCAGTCTCTTTTAAACTATTGTAATGGAGTTTGGGGATGTGCTGCTAAATCGTTCATGATAGGTTTAGAGAGAGCTCAACGTGCCGTCTTAAAAACCATATGATAGCAGCCATACCAGCCGACCTGTTTATAATCTAAGTATACATGCCAACTGGAAGTCATCCTGATGAAGAGATAGAACAGATGTATGACGATATAGAAGCACTAATAGACTTAACTAAAGAAAAAGATAATTTGATTGTTACGGGAGATTTCAACGCGGTGGTAGGGGAAGGCTGTGTAGAGCATGTAATGGGAAACTTTGAACTAGGGAAAAGAAATTCTAGAGTGGAGAGGTTAATACAGTTTTGCAAGGAAAATAGTTTATCAATATTAAATACATTATTTCAACAGCCACAAAGAAGGCTATACACTTGGAAGATGCCGGGAGACATTGGACGATATCAGTTGGATTACATATTGGTTAGAAATATTAATAGATAACAAGTAAAATTATGCAAAACGCTACCAGGTGCAGATTTAAATACAGACCACAACCTACTAATTAGTAAACATTCTTTCGAGGTGAAGAAACACAGAAGGAAAAACAAACCAAAAAAATTAGATCTCAATAAACTTAAAGGCAATAACAGAGTGCAATATAGTAATAAAATAGTAGATAAGTTAACATTAAGTAAGGAAGATAGAAAGTATATTGAAAACGACGTAGATGGAAGATGGATCAATATAAGAGATATAATTAAAACCACTGCAGAGGAACGCCTAAGGAAGGAGAAAATAGTACCTAGAAAGAAATGGTTAAATGAAGAAATAATAGATATAATGATAGAAAGAAGAAATTTCAGAAATAAGACAGATGGTAAAAGTATAAAGGAACAAATAGAATAACTTTAAAATGCAGATAATACAGAGAAAAAGACCTGGAAAATGACTGTAATAAAATAGATTCATACATGAAGAAAGGCAAAATGGACAAAGCATATAACATAATAAAGACATTAGATAAAGGGCTTAAAACTAAGAGTACCGCCGACACATAGAAATAGAAAACAAAAACATCTTGGAGCGTTGGAAGAGATACATGGAAAAACTTTACGAAGGAGCAGGATTGACATATGAAGATATAGAGAAAGAACAAGAGATAGAACATGACAAATTACGACCAACAATACTAAGAAAGGAATTTGACGAAGCTATAAATAGTATACAAAACGGAAAAGCAGCAGAAGCAGATGGTATCTACATCGAACTCATAAAATATACTGCATGCCCAGCAATACTTTACGAACTGTTTGAAATTACACAACTTATCTATATAGAAGGGAAAGTGCCAAAAGACTTCAAAGTAACTAAAACTGTAACACTACCTAAAAAACAGAACACCCTCAAATGCGAGGAGCACAGAACTTTGAGTCTCATATCACAGGCTTCAAAAATTATCTTAAAATAATACAGAACAGATTAAGACCTAAAGTAGAGGAAGTGGTGGGAGATGACCAATATGGGTTCAGACAGCAAAAGGGTACTAGAGATGGTATACTGGCACTGCGGATGATAATTGACAGGAGGATGGATCTAGGGCTAAACACGCATATAGCATTTATCGATTTAGAGAAGGCATTTGACAGGGTGGACTGGAGGTTGATGATGACAGCACTTAAGGATATTGGAGTGGACTACAGGGATAGAAGGATTATAATGGAATTGTACAAGGAGCAGGAAACAATAATTGAGGTTGGCGAAAAAAAAGGAACAGCAAAGATTCGACTAGGAGTTAGACAGGGTTGTCCTCTTTCACCGTTGATATTCAACATTTTCATAGAGTGTGCAATTAAGGAAATTAAAGAGAATGCTAAAGGGGGGTCAAAATTAATGGAGAAAATATTAAATTTATACGTTTTGCAGATGATATTGCTGCATTAGCAGAACCTGATATACAGCTACAAAATCTGATCAGCACCATGGATTCTATATTTGAAAAATACCAATTAAAGATAAATGCCAACAAAACTAAAATAATGACAGAATCCAAAAAGCCACCGAACAATAGACCTGTTAAACTGGGTAATAACATAATAGAGCAAGTGAAAATAGATGGCGCTAAACCTAAAAACATAAAACAACAGAGCCTCTTTTCTCACAATGGCACCTGAGCTGATTATACTATCTGTAGGTATCTGAAAGTCTCGCAACGCAATAAACATTGTACTAGCTGTTCCAGGTCCTTCATTATTTCTTCCCTCAAGAATAGACAGTAGGTACTAAATTAGGTATACTCACAAAGTTGACAGTGTGTTCAGGTGATCGAAGGCCCCAGGTGTAATGCATCTGATTTTGTTATCCGACAGTGATCTGAAACATTAGATGGGTGAGTCATCACTGTCATCATCATCATAACATCCTATGAAACGGAAAACAAGAACAAGATGCTGCTGCCCATTTTCTGGTTCATAAGCCCTTAGTCGCCTCTTACGACACGGGTAGAGATGGGTTGGTACTATTCTTTGCCGGCACCACACGGTAAGCAAAATTCTTGAAGAAAGAATAAGTTGATTCGAAAAAAAAGTTTGGACTATTAAAGTGCTAGTAGTAGTAAGTGCTAGTGCTATTAAATTTTGTATTTCTGTGTGCAATAAAGAGTATTGTATTGTATTGTATTGTGTATTGTATTGTAAAGTGGTCATGTGATCGACTAATTTAGTAGGTATGGGAATGCGATTTTTTTTTAATAGACATGTTATTTTTCGTTGGTGTTGTGTTATCATGAGTAGAATCTCTGGGGTTCGGGAGCCAAACCAATAATAATTCACGCTGTATATGGCAAAAGAAATACTTCTCATAGTACAAGAGCGCACCGCAAAAACTTCACGTCATCGACTGCGACGATGGGACTTGTGGTGTTTTATTCGTGCTGCTTTTTCCTTTCAAGACACATTGTCTGTATACGTGACCTAAGGTAAAACTCCCTTAATTTTTGTCCCTTTTGGTGACATGCTTCGGAAAAGTTGTTGTTATTCCTTTTGCGGTATCTGTGTCCCGGACGACTAAAACTCTTATCCAATTGACGCTAAAAATAACACGTTATACTCACAACACGTTCAAGCTATGTAACCCGAAGAACATCTTGTCTGTGACCGTCTGGAGCTGGTTTCCATCCAACAACAGCTCCTGGATGTTGGCGGCGCCGTCGAACGCATTGTCCTCTATCGTTGTTATGCCTGACACAAATAATCTGTTTATAATAATACATTTAGAAAATGTTAACGATGGAGATTTTCAATCGAGAGCAAAAAGGGCACTTTTAAGCAGTTTTGTTTTCTAACTTTGTATTATTAAAATATGTATGTATTTTTGTTATTATCTCTGCTGCCGGAGCCAGCAACCGTGAATTAGTGGAACGGTTGCTGGAGATGTTATTTAGACATTTTTTTATCTTTGGTCCCCCACTTTTAAATAACCTCAAAAGCTATGTTTGATTGTTGTATCGTAAACATCTTATCGACTCTTGGATTCGACGTTTGAGTCTGTTCATAGGTCTCTTTCGGGAACCCAGGGTGCGTACTCCGAAGTTTTATCAGAGCTCCGATATTATCAGATTGACAACAACAATTACGTTCGGAAATTTACTTTGTATGGGAATTTCTTTGTTAAAGGCCGAACCATAGACTAATTATCGGCGCGATATTATCGTAGTTTCACTTCGGAGTACGGCAGCAGATCTCTTTCGGGATCGGTTAGGTTGAGTTAGGTTCTCTTGCGAACATGACCAGTTGCCAGAAGTGAACTTATGTGACAGAATGCTCTGCTGTAAAAGTCTTAGTTTATACACGTTCCCAGTGCCTTCATCGGCAGCTGTTCTCAGTGTCGTCGGCTCCCGCAGCGAAGTCACAGTCTGTGTTTTTATTTATTTACGTTAGTTATATTTATGTATGTATCTATTACAAGTGTACATATTTAAATTACATTTATATATCTGTTACACAGAGTTTTGACTAAATTTTGAGTTAAGCTCGCCATTGTTATATGTTTTAACGATTTCGTGTACAGAATTATTATCATCTCTGACTGATACTTTGTGTGGCAAATGTTTTACCGTTGTTCCTGAAGTCGAGCTTGGTCAAATCTGGCAGCCTGCCGAAGAAACCATCGGATTTTATAGTTCCCAAGTTATTGTCTGACATTATTCTGAAACAAAAAAAAACATTAAAGTCGCCGTCATGAATAAAACTGCAAGAAGCCGGCAAAACGTGCATTCAAGTAATATTTTTTTAAATTATGACGTAAATAAATTTGTTATAACAACTTTATACTATGGGAATAAGACTCAGTTCAGATCGAAATATAACAATGTTTATAGTATCTACGAGAGCTGATGCGGTTATAATAAGAAAATCTACAGGGTTACATTGAGAATATCCTGGAACATTTTGTACACAAAATCTACAGATTACCTACATTCAAAAAGTATAGGTAATTATTGTAAATTTAAAACATTCAGGAGTTTTGCGGAGGTTTTGAAAGGGTTCTCTTTTAAAACGACTATCCTATTTTAAACCAAACAGCTACAAAGGGTTCCGATGTGGTACTCGATGACGTAAGATATTTGCAGTCCGCTCTCGTACTACCCAAACGTTCTTTATTTTGGGACATAATCACCATAGTGCGGCCGATTAGCTATTTCACGTAGACACGCCTTATAATTTCACCAATTTTTTCCAGGTACTAGTTGGTACATAGCTCAAAATTTTTGATAGGAGCCAATTCTTGAATTTTTTGAAAATTTCTATTGAAAATGCAAGAATTGGCTCCTATAAAAATTGAAAGCTATGTACCTAACTAGTATACCTGGAAAATTTGGTACACCTTGGTGGAATTTAGTGAATTTGGTGAATTACGACGTTAAGCGACTGGACTACCAAGGGGGTAACTACAATGTGTTACTTACAAAGCATCAGTGTTCAAAGGCAAATCCCTCGGTGCTTCGGAAAGCGCGGCTCTGGTGCAAGTAACGCTCACTGACCGAGTAGCATATTCACACACACAAGCGGAAGGGCACGCAGCCACGGCGCCACATGCGTTGGGAGTCTCTTCACCAGCTAGAAATAGATATAAAAATTAACCACAAAAAGCATA
This sequence comes from Athrips mouffetella, assembly GCA_947532105.1. NCBI lineage: Eukaryota > Metazoa > Arthropoda > Insecta > Lepidoptera > Gelechiidae > Athrips > Athrips mouffetella. The sequence goes on from OX383984.1 coordinate 11,034,829, forward strand.
ATAAATAAAATAGTTATTTACGATACGAGAGCGGAAAGTAAGTATTTCCCGACGAGTGAGCTCAAATAAAATAGTCATTTTTGCATAGAGACGAATAGGACGGTGTACATTATCACTTTCTCAATCTCGCCCGCCCATACTCTATTTCATAAATTTTCTGGTAGACCACAGGAACCATATAGCCAATCAAAAAGCTTCTAACCGTCGTCGTGACTTTTTTTTTTATTGATAATGGGCTTACTCTTGACCTCGATCTAGTCTTGAAGACAGAGATGAGGTCGACGATGGAACGAGCTTGCCCAGAAGAAGCCTATTCACTCGCGACTTGAATAGATTCTGTTTTCAAAGATACTTTCTACAGAGCTAGCAAGATTTTGCTAGCCACAAGTTAGTTTCCCCAAGAACTATTTTATCCAACTCTATTTATTTTTCTATAAGGAATAAATGGAAGTTACTACTTTAAATACAACTATTCTCCTTTCACATTGCTGATAGATTTCTGGGCAAAGGCCTTCTGGACCCGTCATGAGATATCCAATGGGTGACTTTCTTTGCTCACCTTTAGAGCACATTCGACAGACTTGTCCAGCTCAATCCCACTTAAGTTTAGCGGTCTTCTTCAATTACTAAAGTACTACGTATACTTTTACATTTGAAGTTTTCTTCCCTAAGTTCGTGTCGATGCGTTTGGGCGCCTTGCATTTAGCACGGGAAGTCTGTATCGGATTCTTACGTAAATATAACCACAGAGCAGAAACAAACTTTGTACAACTTTGTTTCTGCTCTGTGGATATAACCTGCTTTCAGCATGAATAATTATTTAAACAAAACTTACGTTTACATTTGAAGTTTTCTTCCCTAAGTGCGTCGATGCGTTTACGCGCCATTCTTTTAGGCGCCTCGCATTTAGCGCCGGAAGTCTCTATCGGATTTTTACGTAGATACGCCGCCAGCCAGCGTAGCGAGCAGTCGCAGGAGAATGGATTGCGGCCAAGGTGTCTAATAAATAAAAGGAGTTCCATTAATTAATTAATATCAAAAAAGATGTTCACAATCACGTGAACATTTATCACAATTAAAGAAAATGGAGTGTCAATTCGTCAGACTAACTGTATAAGTATTACTTAACTCCAAGGACTGACGAAGTAAAACTTACAAGGTTTGTATTCCGGTCAAGGCGTCAAAAGTGCCGTTGGGTAGTGACCTGATGTTGTTATCGTATAGAGACCTGAAATATGTAAAAAAATATTTTAAATCAATTACGATTCTAGACAGAATAAAAATCTGAAACGAATTTAAAATTAACTTAATTACGTCTCATGGCTTGCTGGAAAAATTTGTTTATTTGTTCTAAAACTGCGTGTAAAAGTGCTTTTTGTCCGATAGCGTGGAAAAGGTATTTAAAATTAGAACGTCATTGTGATTAACTATGTCCACATCTCCTTCGCTGTGTGATAATTTGTGTGTTTCGCTCGGCAGCAAAGTTATTTCACGTCTCGTACCTTGAAACCCTCGCTACGCTCAGGACTATTTTATCAGGTATCCTTCGCTTGCTACGGTTTCAATATGAGCCACTTGCGTAGATAACAACTTTGCAGCCATGCACAAAAAATAACTATTTCTTTGTTTAAAAGTATTGTTTCGATAAAAACGTGCTTTAGGAAGCTCTACAGCGCCATCTTTCAGTCCACTTGGTATTGGATTATTTCGAGCAACTATGACCAAAAATATATGAAAGTATAGCCGGATAAGTTGGGCTATGACGGTTATTTCCTGCGCATGGGCGACTTCTGCGCATAACGGTCACAGCCCGAGTTAATTTGTATGCCGTTTACTCCAAGATAATATGAGTGTGTGCGTACTTACAACAACTTCAGATTCTGTAGGTCGCGAAATGTATCCTTTCTTACGCAAGTAATTTCGTTTGAATTTAACAATCTGAAAAAGAGAAAAAAAATTAGGTTGTCAGTAACTAACGAGTAAATAAAATTAGGTTTAATTATGTAATTGCCATGTAAGCCGCACGCACCCTAAACGGTGGGCAAGGATCGTCACTCAGTGGTTACTCCAGGACGGACAACGGCGCAGGGGACGACCCCGCAAAAGATGGAGTGCCGATCTAAGCGCCTTCCGCCGGGACTGGTGGGAGCTTGCACAAGACCGTGATAAGTGATAGAAGGAGAGGGAGGCCTCTGCCCAGCTAGGAATCCAATACTATTAAACAAGCAATATTTGTATTGTATGCTTCTCAACTACACATGGCGCTGTAAATTTCTTGAACGCACCTAAACGCGCTAAGAAATATTAAAAAAGACGGTCAAAACGAATTTTCCCAGATACGAGACCTGGCTAGATCGTTTTTTTTTCCAAAAGCCCCTGTATACTAAAATCGTTAGAACCGTTTTCGAGATATATAATCAGTTTCTCGAAAACGGTTTTCGATGAAATTTAGTATTTCGGTGAAATTTCGATGAAATTTAGTATACAGGGGATTTTGGGGAAAAAAAATCGATCTAGTCTCATGTCTGGGAAAATTAGTTTTCACCGTCTTTTTTAATATTTCTTAATGCGTTTTATTGCGTTCAAGAAACTTACAGCGCCATCTGTTGTTGAGTAGCATAGCTCGCTCACCCAGGTACTATAATAATAATACAATTCTTACTTACAGAAGTTGTAAAGATGCTAGTCCGTGGAATATGCCGGACGGGAGATCTTTGATCTTGTTTCCGTATAGGACTCTGAAAAATGAAAGTACTTATCATAGCGTTTTTGTGTTTCGTTAGGTACGTAATTAGATAACCATCCATCATTGTTGCGGAGGTGACTACATATTCATTTTCCATAACTTTTTTATAAGAAGCCTATTCACTCGCGACTTGAATAGATTCGGGTTATGTGAACTCGGGAACACAGACGCAGGCAGAGAATTCCACTCTTTAACTTGTTGAAATGGACTTCCGCAAATCAATTTAGACTTTTCAAAAGTCCTTAAAATTACTTACAGTGAAGTCAAGTGCGCCAACCCGCTAAAGGCGTCAGCGGCTAGCTTGGTGATCTTATTGTTGGACAAGTCTATCCGAGCCACCCGCTTTACGGCTGCGAATGCGCCCGCGCCGACTTCCGTTATCTCGTTCTGTTCCAGACGTCTGCAGAATGAAAATTTTAGTAAAAGTTATCCTATACTCATTTACTTATATATAAGTATACTAGCCCATCAGCACGTTACAATGTCCCCAATTCGTTGGTCCGAAATCTGACGTTTAGGACCAACAAATGTCAGTCGTTGTCAGTCATATTGTCAACATTGGATGCAAATAAACTTACCAACAAAATGGAATGTTCTTAGTTGAAGAAACAATATACTCTTATTATTATTGTTATTTCTTATTATTATTGTTATTTCAATTAATGAAACTGAAATACCAGGCCTAAATCACATATAAACAATAAAAACTTTGTTTAGTTTTTTCCCGCCATATTATTTCCGTCACGTGTATTTAGCACTTGTTTAGTACCGACCGAAGTACTACACAACGTAGTTCATGCGATTTTTCACAGATGGCGCTATTTTTCTTGTATGGGGAAATTTTGAACCGCTTGTTCCCAAGACCCTATCTTGACTATATAAATCTATGCCTATACTATTGAACGAGCAATATTTATATATATTTGTAATCAGTTTCTCGAAAAAGGCTCTAACGGTTTCGATTAAATTTACCATTTGGGGGATTATAGTTTTTTTTTAATACCGCGTTTTAGACAGAAAACTACAGCGCTACCTGTTGGCGGATTGCATAGCTAGCTCACCCCATGATATTTTAATGTTGATGCGGCTATTATAGAGTGAAGCTCGGTCGCCCAGGTACTGAAGTTTAAAATACTAATAGTGCGGTCGATTAGCTGTTTCACGTAGACGCGCCTTATAATTTCACAAATTTTTTCCACGTAAGTACTAGTTAGGTACATAGCTCTCAATTTTTGATAGGAGCCAATTCTTGAATTTTCTATGGAATTTTTTTGAAACCTGGAAATATTTTGGTGCAATTTGGTGAATTTGGCGATATAAGACGTTAAGCGACTGGACTATAACGATTACGACCAAATTAGCCTCTAAATTGCTGATCAATGGGCAATAATGATTAAACCATTACACAAACATGTCCTTAGGGTACCATACCTCTAAAACAATGAACGAAACTCTTTTAGGATCACTTTGTTGACTGCCTGTCTGTCTATCAAACAAGACCCTTTTTCTCGAAAATGGAAAGGGAACCTATCACAGGACAGCAAAGCGCGTTGCTCACTTTGAGAACTAAGATGGTATGTCTCATGTGCCGGTAATTTCATTGGCTCCCTTGCCCTTCAAACGGAAACACGGCAGTTCAAACACTTCTGCTTCACGGCAGAGAAAAGCAAGCGGGTGGTACTTCCCCAGACGGACTTTCCACAAAAGCCCTACCACCTTCTACAAAATATTACGTAAAGCTACGGAACTTGGCTGATTTTAATTTTAACTTACATCTCAGTAGCCCTATGTGGTATAGTTCCCGGTAACTCAGTTAGCAACTTCTCTCTGCAGTCGACTGTACCCTCAGGGGTACAACGGCACGGTGGGGGGCAGCGGGGTTCAGCTGAACATTCTGCTTGGGTGGTAGTTACTGGACCTGTGAAGAAGTGGACAGTATGGTTACTTAAGTATCACGTAGACGCTGTGAGTCCAGTAGCTTACCATGTTGCTTTTTTTTTAAGGTGATCCGTTTTCCATACAAAAATTCAAATGACTTGCATTCTTACGCGGGACATAAAATTCTGTTGAAAAACGAACGAATACTGCTATTTCTAGTTAAATTTTTCGCTAATTAATACAAAAATACAGTTAATGTACTGAAAGTATTATTTTTGTTAGCAATTTTTGGTTCAATATTACGATTGTGGGCGTGCGGTTAAACTGTACGGTTGTGCTTTGTGTGCATGTGTGAGTGATCGTACTCATGTAAACACGGACTGACGAGAGTAATTGACTTTAATGGACATATGGAGATATTTTTCTTATCGAAATTGTTGTAAGGCGTTGAAGTTGCACGATGAAATTTACGCGAATCAACTTTTTGCACATATATAGGGTGACTTTTAATTAGTTCTTGATAGCAAAAGATATGCATGTACTCATGTTACTGAACAACTTTTCCCAAGAAACATAGGTCGAAATACGAAAAACCAAATTTGACCTCCCATACAAAATGCGCTATCAGCTGATGCAGTTTCTAGGTGAGGTCAAAACTTGACTTTCGTATTTCGACCTATGTTCCTTGGGGAAAGTTGTTCACTATCATGAGTACATTCATACCTTTTTCTATCAAGAACTAATTAAAAGTCACCCAATATAGTTGGTACTTATTGCATTAAAAAATAAAATCTTATGTTTGCAGCAGTGGCTCCATCTAGTTGAGTTCGGGGCTAAGCTGGCCGTCACAGATCACCTTAAGATGACAACAAGGAATTCAATCCCGAGGAATATAATGAACAGCCCTGGTCTTGTGCGTATGAAAAATCGTTTGGGCCCAATTACATCCCACGTAACGTCCACTGCAGGACAGCTCCCTTCATAACTGTAGCAAAAACTCGTAGTACTTTGAAGGGGACTTGCCATAGTCACCACGCTTGTAAGGTTTGCGGCTGGCGACCGCAGTATGTAAGATGATACGATACAAAGAAAGATGCTGCTGCCCATCCTCTGATTCATAAACCCTTAGTCGCCTCTTACGACACCCACAGAGTTGGTTTGGTACTATTTTTTGCCAGAACCACACGGACGGTTTATTCTTTGGGCCCTCGTAAAATAATTTACCTAGCAGGTGGTCTTTTTATATTTCGGGTGGCAACTCCTTCAATTTCCATGAAAGAGCCTAATAACCCAGTCGACAAGAGTTATCTTAAGGTCAACAACCACATAATTCTGGACCAGACCGGCATTAGTTGATTCGATGTGCCACGATCCTTGGGACCTCAGATTTATAAAGGAGAGCGTCTCCTTGCTTGGGACGACATTTATTGCGTTGAGCAGTCAATTGGATGTTTATGGGTTGTCAAGAAGAAAAACAAATAAAACTCACCACTGCATATCAGCTCATGAGGTTCCAGATCTGTTAAGAGAGCCCCTCGTAACGCTGCTGGCGCTTGGCATCTGCGAAAACAATGTTACTTGTTTATCATCAGTAATTCAGACATCATCAGTAATTAAAACAGCCTCCGTGGTCTAGTGGTTAGAGGGTTCGGCTCTCGATCCGGAGGTTCTGGGTTCGATTCCCAGTGGGGACACTGTCAAACAAAAATCTCTTTGTGCGACCTCCCCAGTTTGGTTAGGGCATTGCAGGATGAATCACCTGATTGCCCGAAAAGTTAGATGATTCCGTGCTTCGGACGGCACGTAAAGCCGTTGGTCCCGACTACTATCTACGGATGTAGTCGTTAATGAGCCATGTCAGAGGCCTTTGGCGGCTCAACAACTCTGACACCAGGGTTTGGAGGTCGGTCATCGACCTTGCAACCCACACGATATGATGATGATGATCATCAGTAATTTACAGAAATTTCTTTGAGGATCACCGCAAAAGAATCAAGTTGAGAACCGGCATACTTATAATTGGCCGTAGGGAGGCACGTCGTTTGAAGAACCGACGGCCGATGAGACATTGAGTTTAAGATTCTTGATCATAGCCCAAAGGATGTAGTTTAAGCTGGTCTTTTGAATAATAAACTAACTACCTGGTTAAGATTGCGGGGAGCCAAAGATTATTTTGAAAGCTGCACATTCAGATGGAAAATATAAATTCAAAACACCTAAATATTTTGGAAACTACGCGCAAGGGAAGCGCAGTGTTTTTCTTACGTCAATGAAAATACCGCTGCTTTTTTTTTCTCCAGGATTTTAACTGACCAGAGGTGGCAACTCTTAGAATTTTTTTAATGAACATACTTCCATAAAAAACTTTTCTACTTCTATGAAATATTCTAATCTGGTTCCAATATCCCAGAATCTTTGACGTCGGCAGATATCTCAATTTTGTGTATAGTCCAAAGAAATTTGACGCTCGGAGGTTTTTGTTCTGAGGTATAGTCTATTCCGTGTGTTCGAATCCCAGCACTTCAACCATATAGCCAATACATTCTCACCTGGCTCCAACCCCAAGTATCCCAGCAGCTCTGATGGCGGTAGACAACCTGGCGACCCTACAGTCACACACCAAAGGATTGTCGGTGAGTCGTAGCGTTTGAAGACGCGTCACGGCTGCTGGCTCCAGAGAAAGGTACGTCAAGTTGTTATTGTTCAAGGTCCTGGAAAAATTACATACATACATAACATCACGCCTCTTTCCCGTTGGGGTAGGCAGAGACCACAGTTCTCCACCTGCTACGATCTTGACATACTTCCCTTGCTTCCAGTACTTTCATCAATCCTTTCATACATGCTCGTCGGTTTAGGGTACTTTTAACCTGGCCTTTATTCAGAACGTCCTGAATTTGGTCCTGGTACGTTCGCCTAGGCCTTCCCCTTCCAACGTTTCCATTCACTCTCGCCTGGTAGATCTCTTTCGTCAATCTTCGTTCATTCATCCTCTCTACATGACCAAACCATCTCAGCATCCCTTTCTCGATTTTGGTCACTACGTCTTCTTTTACGCCACACCGTTCTCTTATCACACTATTTCTAATCCTGTCACTCAATTTAACACCAATCATACTCCTTAGCGCTCTCATTTCCACCGCATTAATTCTACTTTCATGCTTCTTCTGCCATACCCAGCTTTCACTGCCATACATCAGTGTTGGTACCAAAACTCCCCCATGAACAGCCAAACATTAGTCCGATTAGTAGAATTGAGGTCAACAATTTGAGATGTGGTGCTGGAGGAGAATGGAAAGAATTAGCTGGACGGAAAAGAAAAGAAACGAGGAGGTGCTAAAAATAGTCAAAGAGAAAAGAAGTTTACTAAAAACAATAGATAACCGAAGAGGGAAAATGATAGGTCACCTGATAAGGCACGACAATTTCCTGAGAAACATAATGGAAGGAAAGATTGAAGGAAAGAGGGGACGAGGAAGACCTAGGCGAAGCTACTTTGACCAGATTAAAGAAAAGGTCAATGTCGTGTCGTTTCAGGAGGTAAAGCAGCTCGCGATACAACGTGAGGACTGGAAGTTACTCCATCGACAAGAGCCAAGCTCTTAAAATTAAAGAAGAAGAAGTAGAATTGTCGGCTAAGAATCGTGCTACCTATTTTTAGGGTTCCGATACCAAAATAGTAAAAAAAGGAACCTTTATGGTGCCGCTTTGTCTGTCTGTCTGTCACACCTCTATATCTCAGCAACCACTCATGCTATCGACTTGCAATTTGAAATGGTTTTAGAATATAGTTGCCCAACTTAAATGCATATGTAACAATAAAAAAAATGGATTATTAATGTAAAGGGGGCCCGAATAGGGGGGGCAAATTTTCACATTTTGGTTACCAGGTTGAATGGGATATCATATGAAAGGGATTTAGTTGTACATTCTAAAATATATTTATGTATTTTTTTACGACTCTTAGTTTTGAAGTTATGATGAAAAATGTAAAAAAAAAATACCGTTCCTTATCTCCGAAGTTTGTAAAAGGAAAAATCTGAATTAATTACAATCGATACAAGTTTATCTAAATATTACATCAAAAATAAAACGATCTTTCTAAGTTGCACAGTTTTTTAGTAATCTAAAAAGCAAAAAACATTTACAAACAAATTTAGTTTTGCGGTCCTAAAAATGGACTTTATCGCTTCCAAAAATATTACAGGTATATCGGAACCCTCGGCGCCCGAGTTCAACTCGCATTTGACCGGTTTTTTTTCTGTGGGTGTCTGTGGATATTATAGGGATCTCGAATCAGAGGATGAGCTGCAACGTCCTTACATGTATTCTATGACATTATAGGATCTGACGATGATAACTAAAACGAGCAAAAAACACAAGTACCTACACGTTTTTATTACTAAGGGAAAACCTTTAAATCGGGAAAAATGAGGGCGACGACTTGCATCTAACCTTAAGTGCTAACCTTAAGTCACAGTAAATATATAAGCTAAAGCAGTATGGAAACTCCTAACAAACGTCCAAAACAGGCGCACTCACACATGCACACACCGCTACAGGAAAATAAGCAGTTTTCGCGCTGAAGTAAGTCGTGGGTGCTAAAACCATAATACAAACAAATAGGTACAGAGTTCCTATAAGTATGTCCCTGTCCTTGTGCGATAAAAGGCGACTAAGTATCTTAATCTGCCCTTGCGTGATAAAAGGCGACTAAGTGTCCTCATCTGCCCTTGTGTCATAAAAGGCGACTAAGTGTCTTTATCTGCCCTTGTGTCATAATAGACGACTAAGTGACAACCTTCCCGTGTGTCGTAAAAGGCGACTAAGTGACTTCTTAACCTTTCCTTGTGTCGTAAAAGGCGACTAAGGGTTTCGGAAAAATTTGTTTAGTTTTACGTTCCGAAAACATGCTGAAAGGAACCAAGTTAATAGAAGCACCCCAATATTTGAGTTCATCATACTATTCTTATTTCAAAACATCTGGGTTACAACCCTGACGCTCCAACGCAGAATAGTTCTTTTTTCAAAAAAAGGCCCAAGTTTCCATACTGCTTTAGCTTATATATTTACTGTGCTTAAGTGGTGTAAGCCTTAAAACTTGACAGGTCTAGGAGTATTTAACTTGTACAAACAAAAAGAGACAACAACATAATAAGACTTGTATTTTTTTACCCGTAGGGTGAGGTGGTCGACATTGAACCACCTAATTTTTGAACGCTTGTAACTTTTTGTTTAGTAGCGCAAATGAAAAGATTTTTGTTTCTTACAGTAACCTGTTTTATAAGAAAACTGGCAAATTTAGTTAAAGTCGTGAATCTCTTATAGTTTTCTGTAAATTCTCACTTTTTTAAAAATAATGGAATTGGTTCATTTAGTACCCCATGGGTACTAATTGAACCGGCAGTAGTACTAATTGAACCGGCAGTGGTACTAATTGAATCAGTATAAGTACTCATTGAACCACTAGAGAAAATACCGGTCAAGTGCGAGTCGGACTCACGCGCCGAGGGTTCCGATATATACTTATATAATTATGAGGACCCAATAAAGTTCATTTTAGGACCGCAAAATAAAATTTGTTTGTAAAGGACTTTTGCCGATTTCTAAACAAACTGTGCCAGTTAGAGATATTTACATAAGCTTCTTAATGCTCTAATCATTTCAGATTTTTCGGTCATTATTTATTGTAGCTACAAGTTTGAATGGGTACTTATTGAACTGGGGTTCATTGTCAACCCCCTTAAAGTGATTCAATTAGTACCATACCTACATCGAGAAGCTTTAGTCAACGTTCACAAACACACGCGGTGGCTGCAGGACATATCTCAAAAGAAGCGCAAATCTTCACTCTATAATCACGTTATATTTGTAATTAACTAACAGGCACCCAACCTTAATAAGAAAGAATACTGTGCTAAAATTATTTTTTACTTTTTCCCTAAAAAAAAAACAAAATCAGGTCTCACAGTAACTACAATCAACGTAGCGTGCCGCCGACAGGCAAGCGTCAGCAAGAGCATGCGGCAAATTATATTGTGCACGTTGCACGAACCAGCAACGTTGCATACCGCCAATATCGTTATGGTTCATCTTGTACCCCTGGTTCAATGTCGACCACCTCACCCTATCTTTTTACCCGACTATAGCAAGAAGGAGGGTTATGATTTTGACCGGTATGTCTTTTTTTTATGTTATAAGTGAGCAAACAAGCAGATGGGCCTCGTGATTGTAAATGGTCACCACTCAATGGTCTTAATAGTGGCATAAAATGAAACTAATAAGGCAGCAAAGCGCGTTGCCCACCTCAAAAACTAGGATGGTACGTCTCAAGTGCCAGTAACTTCACTGGCTCCCTTATCCTTCAAACCGAAACAGCAGGGTTATAGATGTTTTACCATGTTTTACAGCAGAAATAGGCAAGGGGTGGTACCTACTTTCCCCAATGGACTTTGCACTAAAGCCCTACCACCTTTAAATTTATTAGCGACCACGCAAACTACCCACATATTATATACTTACAGAACTTCCAAACTTTTCAGGTGTTCTAAGGCCTTCTCATCCACACATTTGAGCTGGTTTCCATCCAGGTGAAGGCTCTTCAAGGCTGCAAGTCCGCGGAACGTGCGCCGGGATATTGCTGTGAGCTCGTTCCGACTTAGGTCTCTGAAATTGTGAAGAAGTTACAAGGTTACTTTTACTATGTGCGAGTGAATACGCTTCTTCTGGGCAAGCTCGTTCCATCGTCGACTTCATCTTTGTCCTTCAAAATTAGGCATGTTCCTTTGAAGGAGCTTTGGAAATCATAAAGCTGTGATATAGTAATATTCCAAGAGGCGGAAACGGATTTTTTTTTTTTTTATAAAAATCTTTATTTTCACCACAAACTAAACTTAAAAATAAAATTAAATAGTTGTGCACAATCTAGTTTTTCAGTTTTAAGTTTGTGTTGTGGTGAACTGGTGCCCGAGCTAGGCGACGAGGCCTGTATTGCAGGTCACCAGGATTGACTAAACTATCGTTAGGATGGCTGATTTAGTATCAATAGCGTGTAGATCACTTATTTGAATAGGATAGAGCCTGTCTGCCTGCATGATGTTGGTGGGTTTGGTAGGTACAGCCGTTGAAACACGTGTCATGGTTTATTAAACTACACTCTATCCCATTCAAATAAGTGATCTACACGCTATTGATACTAAACCAGCCATCCTAACGATAGTTTAGTCGATCCATTGTCACCTCTTATACTATAAGTCTTAGAACATCACGTATGACACGTATGAAGACCTTCCTGGTTAGATAGACCCCTCTTCCTATTCTAAGATACGTAGAACACGTAGAGTGACGTCATGAAGACGCACTTATAAGTTAATACAAGGTGTAACAAAAAGGGTATATCAACCCTGAAGGATGTGATTCTGCCCATGAAACTAAACAACTTTCCCTAAGGAACATAGGTCGAAATACGAAAAATTTTTGACCTCCCATAGAATCTGAGTCAGCTGATCGCGCATTTTGTATGGGAGGTCAAATTTTTTTTTAGTATTGCGACCTATGCTCCTTAGGGAAGGGTTGATATACTATTTCTGTTTCACCTTGTATAAGATCAAGTAAGTTAGTAATAAAGAGAGATTAAGCAGAGTACACGTGAGTGTTTCATTGTGCCATCCAACAATATTTCAAAGCAACTGAGAGCATAGTAAGTGTAGCATTTCAATTGTGGTAATTCCGCCCCGGAAAGTTCCGCGACCGAAAAATCTATCAAGTAAGTATGACACAAGCGGAAATTCCGCCAGATGTGTAAAGTTGCAAGAGTTTTGAGCGGATTTTTTTTTTTAAGCACCAATCGTGCATCGAAACGTATGTTTGAAAAAAAGAAAACACTATTATGTTTCGTAAAATGCGTATAAATCAGCGCAAGGGTGCCACAATTTTAATAAATCTTCTAGCCAGTGTAGTGGCTTTTAATTAAAATCGTCGGAGGCAATTTTCCGTTGTTTTTTGTTTTGTTTTTGTGCTAATAGTCATTGGGAACGCCGAAACTGGGATCGCGTTTCGCACGCAAACATGTTGGGCCAGGGAACAGGAGCTTTCGGTTATTCATAACTGTTCTTGAATTTACTCATCATCAACTCATGTGGGTTGAAAGATCGTCCCACAAACCCTGGTATCAGAGTTGATAAGCCACCCAAGACCTAACATGCATGACTCATTTTAACGACTACTACCGTAGCCGCCCTTGACGTGCCTTCGTCTTGCTTTTCAGACAATGAGAAAGAGAGAAATGTTTATTTTAGTTATAACAACTTAAAAAGGTAGCCACTCAGCTTATGCTACAGCAGCTGGTAGGTCTGCAAAATCCTAAAGCCGCAATCACACTTTCCTTAATTCAGAAACTAATTTGGCATACATTGCTTGTTGAAGTAAGGATATTGGAATTAACAAAACCAAGTCCATCAGCAATGTATGCCAAATTAGCCTATGCATTTAGGAACGTGTGATTGCGGCTTAAACGGCCCATACAGAGCCCTGCCTGAAGGGCCCTGCTTGCAGTGCGCACTGCCGGTCTTCCTGTGTGTGGTCTTGCAGGGCCGATGTAACGGCGATTTTGTCGGCCCTGCATGCCCACACAAAGTACGATTGGCAGTGGCACTGCAAGCAGGGCCCTGCAGGCAGGGCTTTGTATGGGGCCCTTTAACCTAACCAAACCGGGGAAGTCACACAAAGTTACAGTGACACATTCAGCGGAGGCTGTTATTTAACAGCTTTAGTCTGTAGGGCCAGGGCACCGATAATATAATACTATACTAGTACAGATGCCTCACGTCATACAACGAATTTGTGCCGAAAATTGTTCGTGCTATTTTTTCCATAAGGTATTTTCTTAGAATAAATTGATATCTGGATGTTAAAATTGAATTAATGTCATAGTTTACACGTTTACCTACCAACCCAGTAGTAACATTTAGTTTAATTATTAGAAACAAAAGGGCCAAATGAATTCGGGCTATTTACTCCGTCGAAAAAACCGTAGTATGGAATGAGACCCCATGGCCAGGGTAAGACCGCCGATGTAAATGTGCACTTTGTGGCCCCATTGACATAAAAATGAAGGGCCTTATTCAACGATGTCAATATATTATTCTGTTATATTTTTATGATGAAAGGCAGCTAAGTGCAACCCTTGGCGAGTCTTGCCAACTAATGTAGACAACGAAGCAGTTGACCGCAACATAAATTTCTCAGGTAGATTTTATTTGACAGGATGATAAAGAATCATGAATTAAATGTAAAATCGAAAACTCCAAAAAAAATGTTTCATACATTTTTTGTACATACGAGTATGGACGGAAAAATTAAAAGTACCAATTCTTTATCATAGAAAGTTTCATCGACTGAGGATTTAATGCGGGGGTCTTCTTCATACAACGATCCGCTTCGTTGCCTAGACTAAACGCGTATTTAAAAAAACCGGCTATTTGCGAGTCGGACTCGCGCCCTAAGGGTTCCGTACCTATCTACCATTATGATATACTAAAAGCTTTTGCTCTTTGATTTTAAATACTCCGCGACCATCCAACTTGACCCCTCTTTTATAGAAAAGATCTTGAAACGGGAGCTCACCTTTATTGGTTACTATTAGTTGTGAGAAAATTTTTAATATTGAATTATTTTAGACTTTTCCCTTTATTTAAAAATAAAAATAAAATAAAAAAATAAAATCAGTTTATTTCGGATTTGAATCCATATTTGGTTAGTACAACTTATAAAACTATGTTAGTATATATTTTAAATGTGCTGTGAGACCTAGCTTCTTGCCAAATTTCATAATTTTAGGTCAACGGGAAGTACCCTGTAGGTTTTGCTTTTTTGCATAAATATATGGAGATGAGGACATAAAAAGCCATATCTTTTGATTGCGTCGTTGTAAAAAATTTAAACTTTCAGATCTTGTGTGGTTTTTGGACCTTAATATTCGTTATCAATTTAAACCTGATACCTCCTCTCGTTCGTGAGAAAAAGGGTCTTGACAGACAGACAGACGGACAACAAAGTGATCCTATAAGGGTTCCGTTTTTTTATTTTGAGGTACGGAACCCTAAAAACGATCTACATAGAAGAAATGTACACAGTGTTCAGAAAAGTAGTACGTTTCTTTTAATCTGTCCATGAAACTGAAAATTTTTGCCACATAACAAGTGAGGTTTTTTTTATAGGATTGGACTCCTTGTACAGTCAAATACAGTTCAAACTTGACACTCGCATTGCAACTTTAGCTCTTCCAGCGATTGAAATAAAAATATAAGGGTCTTATGTCCCACGCTTCACGAGCTCTTGACTGTACCGACCAAGGCCTCATCCAGCTTGGGACCTTGAATTTTAGAAAGTCCAGTGTTCCGCTTGACGTGTTCATGACTGTAATAAGACCCTGTATATCGTAGCCCAGGAGCAAGTGATATTAAATATTAAATTTTAATGAGCGGGACTAACGTAAGGAAGAACATGGAATGTCTGTTTTATTAAATTCACGTTATAAATACAGAAGTAAATGTGTCCGTCAGTGCGGCTGTTAATTTCTATAATCTTCTTTAAACTTAAGAGCTGTGCTCTTGTCGGTGGAGTAATCGCCAATGTTTCCTTGTTTCCGCCAGTTCTCCTTCACCTCCTCGACCTGTACTTTTTCTTTTATTTGTTCCATAATGGTTCTCCTCGGTCGGCCCCTTCCTCTCTTTCCCTCAATTTTCCCTTCTATGATGTTCTTTATAAACGAATCGTGTCGTATCAGGTGGCCAATCATATTTCCTCTCCGGTTCTCTATAGTTTGTACGATAGATCTCTTTTCTTTAACCCTTTCAAGTACCCTTTCATTTGACACCATTTCTGTCCAGCTTATACCTTCCATCCTTCGCCAACACCACATCTCAAACGCCTCCAGCCTCTCTCTGTCTCTTTGTATCATTGTCCACGTTTCTCCCCCATAGAGTGCGATAGTCCAGATATATGATTTAATAAACCTTTTTCTATGCTAACGAGCAATTATTAATCGTGCTTGAAAACGGCTCTAACGATTTCGAGGAGAATTACAATATAATATGTAGGTATATGCGTTTCCACGCACCGAAAAATCCTCATGTCTAAGAAAATTCGTTTTGTTCTTATTTCTGAGTATTGTTTCGCAAAACATAGCGTGATGCGTGATTCAGTAAACCCTACAGCGCCATCTGTTGGTGCAATGTGGTCTAAGATTATTCCAAACATACAACTCGGTTGCCCAGGAAATATGATATTTGTAATTTTATTTATTACAGATATACACCTTCATTTTAATTATCTAGGTAAATTTACTAACTAGTGTTAGGAATAAGTAGATGATATTTTCTAGACATTATTTCAAATGTTTTGTGAACGAAGTACGTAACCAATCAGCTGGAAGCAATTTCATTAGACTTCAATATGACTATCAATTCTGTAAATGTGAAGCATCCTAAACTGACAACTTAGCATGTCTTCTGAAACACAATAAATCGCTCTTGTTCATATATCAACCACAAGGCGCAATCACAATTGGGTTTCAAGCAAGCGACTTTTCTGCATATTTTTACGGCGGCGCTAAAATAAATTAAAAAAAAACATTTGTCACATCCACTCTATTCTTTTTCACCCTCGAGGGCTGCCAAATAGCCGTCTATCCGTTTGTATGAATATTTGAGTAGTTCCGATTGGGTGTCGAAGTTGTATAGACGTTGTATAACTTTAACTTTGCAGTATAACGTTTTAATCTTTTGGAATCTTGAACAATGGATTTACAGGCAAAATCATAAAATCCATTTTTTTCGTCAATTACAACGCTTACCAACACATTTTGTAGCCATAATAATAAAACCAAATAGGCCAAGTGCGAGTCGGACTCGCACTCTAAGGGTTCCATACCTATCTACCATATGATACTCGTATACTAAAAACTTTTGCTCTTTGATTTTAAAAACTCCGCGACCATCCAACTTGACGCCTCTTTTATAGAAAAGTTCTTGAAACGGGAGCTCACCTTAATTGGTTACTATTAGTTGTGAGAAAAATTGAAATATTTAGTGATTTAGACTTTTCCCTCTATTTGTACTGTGAGACCTAGCTTCGTGCCAAATTTCATAATTTTAGGTCAACGGGAAGTACCCTGTAGGTTTTGCTTTTTTGCATAAATGTGATGAGGACATAAAAAGCCATATCTTTTGATTGCGTCATTGTAAAAAATTGAAATTTTCAGGTCTTGTGTGGTTTTTGGACCTTAATATTCGTTATCAAATTCAACCTGATACCTCTTCTCGTTCGTGAGAAAAAGGGTCTTGACAGACTGACAGGCAGACAGACGGACAACAAAGTGATCCTATAAGGGTTCCGTTTTTTTTATTTTGAGGTACGGAACAATAAAAAGCAATGTTTTATGTCCCACCGGCACTGCTAATTTTACAATCAATTCGAGAATCATTTTTTACAAGAAAAATATTTATTTTCCGGTTTACATTGGCTTTGAAATAAAACTATTCACGAAATGCTTTTTGGAAAGCTTTTCAAATCCATTGACGGTTTGCCGCGCTTTTCAAAACAACATGGCGCCCTTTTGAACAATGCCGCTAATGGACCTTTTAAAAGCCGCGGCAAAAGCAACTGTTCCACTAAAATGGGCTTTTTTGAAGGTAGTTTTTTAAACTTATTTTTAATAAGAGTATGAAGAAGGTAACATGATCATAGTGAAGGGATGACTCTGCAAAATTAATAGATTGTAAATAAATAAATAATACTTACTTTTGTTTTTTTGACTGATTATTTATTGACTTTTTTTAATTTCTTCATTGCAATAAATAAATAAATTTCATTAGAATTTATGCGTGAAAATTGGTAAAATTATAGTGCACAAGCTATACAATAAGGACTGGTCAAGTGCGTGTCGGACTCGCGCGTATTTAATACACTTCTGCGTGACTGCGCGTCCATAACTATAAGACGGTATTTTTAACTTAATGGTAAGGAACCCTCAGTGCGCGAGTCCGACTTACACTTGGCCGATTTTTAATGAGTCAACTACCTAACCTAAGGGACTCGACTCATCCGGGTTCTGACTACCTACCACTAGAGCAACTAGGTACAGTCAACAACAGGTCAAGCTTGACACTTGCAGTGCGACTCTATCCCGTACGTCTATTGAAATTAGAACGGCACAAAGTCTAATATACTCTTGACTTTACCACGAGTGCTTCATCCAATAGATTATATCCATACTAATATTATAAATGCGAAAGTAACTCTGTCTGTCTGTCTGTCTGTCTGTTTGTTTGTTGCTCTTTCACGCCTAGACGGCTGAACGGATTTTGATGAAATTTGGTATGGTGATAGATGGTAACTTGGAGACGGACATAGGCTACTTTTTACCCCGGGAAAATATCTCATTCCCGTGGGAATCTACACATACAATAATACTCTAGCGGGGTTGTACATATCTGCTACAGCACACCGAAACTACTTAACCGATTTTGATGGGACTTTTTTTATTCAACTAAGTATCGCTGATTACGAAAACTACTACAATTTTGAAATCCAACGTGGTAGACGTAAACTACCATTATCCCCTGGGGATAAGGTTGAGGTGCGATAGGGTTGAAATGTCTAAAAATCAATATGGGTGTCGTTTGTAAGGTTTATCGAGCCGCTGATTACAAAAACTACAACAATTTTGAAATCCAACATGGTGGACGTGAAATGCTATCATCCCTTGGGGATGAGGTTGGGGTGCGATAGAGTTGATATGTCTAAAAATCAATATGGGTGTCGTTCGTATGGTTTATCGGGTCGCTGATTACGAAAACTACAATGATTTTGAAATCCAACGTGGTGGACGTGAAATACCACCACCCCTGGGATGGGGTTGGGATTCGATAGGTTTGAAATGTCTAAAAATCAATATGAGTGTCAGTTGTATGTTTATATAAGGATAGGGATAGCGGTTAAGATGGCGTTAGGGGTAGAAGCAGGGATAGGGGTAGGGTCAGGGATAGGGAGAGGGAGAGGGGGAGGGATAGGGAGAGAGTGTAAGGGAGGGGAAAATGAGGGGAGAGGGAGGGGGTAGAGGGAGGGGGGGTAGAGGGAGGGGGAAGGGGAGGATAAGTGAGGGGAAGGGGTAAAGGGAGGGGAATGGGAGGAGGGCGAGGGGGGAAAGGGAGGGTGATGGGGAGAAGGGAAGGGGGGAAATGGAGGGGGAAGGAAGGGTGAGGGGGGGAAGAGGGAGGGGCGAGGGAGAGGAAGAGAGAGTGGGAGAGGGTGAGGGAGGGGGAGTGGGAATGTAGGGGGATACAAAAGGATAGATAGGGAGGAATAGGGACCTTTTTTACTTTTATGAATACCTCCTCGCTACCCATTCACTTCACTCCCTTTATTGCCTTCTTTTTTAAGTTCGCCTGTAACGGTTGACAATGAAAATTCCGCACTACCTACCAGTTAAATAAAATCAAAAGATAATTAAGTTTGTAGTAAGATGCATTTATTCAACTTGGATAAGTACAAATGCATCTTTTACGTAGGGATCAAGAAGGATAAGCGCTCCGTAAAATATGTTTCAATTAAGTTCGAGTTCTGTTTTTTTATAAAATCTACGCGGACGAAGTCGCGGGTAACAGCTAGTTGCTCTATATAATTAAGGCCACACTCTCAAGATCAAAGTTACCGCCAACGTGTGGTTAGCTATACATACATACACACTCAATGACACACTTTCCTCGACACCCAACCCTAATGGTGCTCTTCTCTGAGCACTATATTTAATGCTGAGTATGGCAATTAAATTAAAATGATGAACCTAATGGTCGGACCAGACGTAGCTACCTTGCGCCGCGCAATTGCGTAAGATACGCGACTCGCTAAGAAATTTTTTAGCGTATCTTGCGCGCCGGTGTGAACGGTGTGTCGAAAATGTCTCCGCGTTAAGCGCCGTCTTTGCCTTTTATACAATTTCGACGCAACGTTTACTCCACGCGCAAGTTAGGCTGCGATTCCCGTCATTGCACCCGAATATGCAAAACTCCATAAGCAAGCGGCGTTTGGGTCCGCGCACACCAAAAGGAAGAGCAGACGAGAGCAGTTTTTGATAACATTGCAAAATGAACTTTATGTTCATAGGAATAAAATGCTAAATTGCCTGAGAGGCATTAAAAACTGCTCGCGGCTGCACGAGCATGCGCGAGCAGTCGCGCGGACGCAAGGTCGCAGTGTTGCCTGCTTGAAGGATTTAGGGCTAAATATTGCATTTTTTACAATTTTTAATTAACTCGAAAAGGATTATTTTGTAAATTTTTAAGTCCGAATTACAGTTTTTTCGTAAATTCATATTCGTAATTGAAATTTTTCGTAGTTTTAATAAACTTTTTGTATTACAAAAAATTATAAAATTAAATTCTTCTGAATGGCAAATTATTAGAAAAGGTTAAGGAAATTTCTCCAAAAATATCTCTCCTGTCGGGTCTCCTCCAGACTCGCTCTATTTGCATTGTATTCTGCATGACATTCAATAAGTATTCTGTAAAGAATCTCCATTGAATAAACTTATCTGAATCTGAATCCATCTATGTTGAAAATTCAGATATTCTTATTGTGGTGTATGGAGACACCTTAGGAATAACTTCATAATGTATTTCGTAGACTAACCAGCGTGACGTGTAAATCTTGTAAGAAACCTTGAGTGACGTAGGTATCGTCACTGTTTATTTAACCTTCAGATATTCTCAGGGTAATGCCCAAATATCAATGTCAGCATATTTCTATTGTAAACATTAAACATCCTACGTAATACGACCATGAAAACCTTGTATATAAGCTTAATAATTTCCTCAATAAATCAGTTCTATTTTCAACATCAACCCGTGTTTAATTACTCGTTCTCCGGTCCAACGCCGCTCACCACATGGCGACCCTTGCCAGACCGCTGCTTCTAGGCAGCGCTAGGTCCTAATATGAGTTCCGAGCCGTAGAAAGTACAGTGACGGTCAGAAATTTTCGCGAGTGAAATAAATTTAAAATGTGGTAAAAAGTAAGTTAAAAACTAGGTGAAAAAGGCCAGGGCTGCCTTCTAGGGCAGCACTGGGCCCCGCGAAAAATAAAGTTAAAGTGCCGTGACAAAAAAAAAAATTATCAAATGAATTAAAAGAAAGAAGTGCGGGACCATAATTAAATAAAAATGAACTCTTTAAATAAAAAATTGTAATAAAAAATAAATTGAAACAAGTATACAACACACGTATACGATGATCGCGAGCGACCAAGACATAAGAGTTTTCATTTCAATACATTCCTTGAGGAAATACCGCTAGCAACCGGAGTGCAGTCGGTAATATGTAGAAGTCAAGAGATGCGAAGCTGTGTTCCTGGCTTGAAGTTCAAAGTAGGTGCAGTATATTAGTGAAAAACAATGCGTCCCGAGTATTTTTTTTATTAAATGAGCAATGTTTTTGTTACGTAACTGCAAGCAAGAAGATGAGTTCTGCGTCTGTGTCAATGTCTCTACGACAAAAACCTAGTTAAATAAGGTTAGTATAAGAATAAAAAAAAATAGACACGGATTATGTAAAATAAAATAAATAAGTATCATTTAAATGGACAAATTTTATCTTAAGAAAATAGTATTTTCAAATAAGAGATTTCACAATAAATATTATTAAAATAAAAATTTACATTATCCGTGAGCTGATTACTGTTGGCAATATAAAAATGTTATATTATTATGGTGTCTTAAGGATTTAATATAAAAACCGATTATTATTTCTAAGTAGAAAAATACTACTAAAATATTTACTTCTCACCTAAAAAATAAGTAATTAATAAATGATTAAATCTACAAGGAGTAGATAGGTAATCAATGAAGATTAAAAATATTCTTTAAAAGGTGAAACTAGGATGACAAAAATAATAAATAAAATAAATTATCGAATTTACTAACAAAAATAATATAAAACCGATATGTGGCAAAAAAAAGTCGCAATAACTATTAAAAGACGGATGAAAAATATTTATTAATAAATACAAAGAAAATAAAAATTAAAATAAAAAAGTCAAAACAAAAAAATTAATAATAAAGAACAAGAAAACGAAATTTAATTAAATTCTGCCAAAATAAGTAAAACCAAACATATTAAGAATAAAAAAGCATCAGAATAATTTACAAAATTAAAAATTCATAAAATTCCAGCTAAGAAAATATAGATAAAACCATACTCGGTTAGTCAGCGATAGTGATGATGTCAGCAAGGTCACGATACGTTCATACGTAACCAGAGATCGAATTAAGACAGATCAGCAACATAGTGACGAATAGATAGAAAAGAAGCTTGTATAAAGTAATACAACTATACCGGGTCTCAAATTTTTTTTTTTTTGGTTGATACGAATTCGGAATAAGCAAACGACAAAATTTAATAAATGGAAAAGGATTAAAAAAGTATTACTAAAATTTAGGAAGACAGTTGAATGCAAACATGTAAATATGATACCCTAGTACTCGCATGTACAGTCCGTTACACATTAACTTAAACAAATTTTATTTTTAATAAACGATTAAACATTATTTAAATTAAATAGTTAAACCAAGAAAATAACTTTAATAAATAAATTAGAAAATAAACTAAATTGACTAAATAAATTAAACACAAAATTATATTTGCAAAAAATAAATAAATAAACATTTCATATGTTTCAATTATGATTGTGTTTAGATGCAAATAAAAGGTTAGGATATAGAGATGCGATATTGCGACCGTGTAATAAGAAAAAAAATTGTCTGAAAAATTACATGTAAATAAAAAATATATATATAAATAAGCACAGTAATTAAATAATGATATTAATAAATACGGAATATGTAAAAATAAGAAAGACTGCTAAGTCCAATAATATGAATGTTAAGGATTATAAAAAGAAATAACTAATCCAAATAAAAAGGATAGATGACTAAAAGAGAAGTCGAATCAAAATAAATACTGGAAAAGTATAAAAAAAATATATCAAAGGATAGACTTATAAATAAAACGGAAAAAAAGTACGTTGAAGGCATAGCTTGTAAAGAAATAAAGTATTAAAAATCTTTTGCTACCGTAGTGTGCAATTAGGTGCTTTATTTTCTAAAAGAATGAATAAAAAATGGAATTGAGTATGAGAAGAATAGAAAGAGATGGGAATAATTCGATAAACAAGGTCTTGGCAATCGGTTGGACTGATCACCCAAACGGTTACCTAGTTGTTGTCTGTTAATTAAAACATTGCATATCGAAGTATTCAGATAATGGGTTGAGATAGCGAGAAAAAAAGCAAGGAATGGCATACGAAGAGTATGTATGGAAAAGGAATTAATGCTCTTACGAGTAAAAACTACAATAAAGCTCGTAAAAGGTACACAGGTACACCATATAGGACTCGATAAAACCCTTCAGTAGAATCATAGGTCAGGACGAGCTCCACCAATGAATACAGTTTGGGAAAAAGACCCTATATGTTAATGGTACGTTGAGTGTCAGATCATTCTAAAAAAATCATAGTGACAACGAGTTTGCTCTGTGGAAATAGATAGAACTGACCTCTAAATTAGGGCGTGCGCACAACCCGTGGCAAATATGCCATCTTTTATTGTATTTGAGTCGACTCCTCGTATTATTACGTACCCATAATAAATATAAATGTTTTAGCCGGCAGGCCCCACAAACTTAATTGTTTGTATGTGTACCATATTTTTAAATAAATAAATACTTCTGCTAGTGTACCCCAGTAAGTAATAAAAAACCGAGCAAGATATGACAAGTGAATTTATTAACTAAAAACAATGAAGCATGCAAATAGACTATGACTTATATATAAGGCCAAATTATGTTTGAAAAAGACAAATCTAAGTTAAAAAGAAAGCGCTATATAAAGATACAAAATATGAAAAAAAAAGCATACAAGTATCATACTATAAAAGTATAAAAGAAAGGTATACCAACCAACTATGTTGAAGAATAAGGAATAGAGACCACTAAAATATTAGTGAAGTACAAACAAAAGTTTGTAATGGAATTGACAAGCAAGAATTATCTTGTAGCCTTATCCTTATGATTCTTTCGTTAACAAACGAATCATAACGATACAACGGCGTAATAAAAAATACCGGATATGACAATAATTTATAAGAAGTTAAAATAAACATAAGTATTAAAAGGTTAAAAATATTTTAATAATATTACGTAAGTATAAGTAATAGTTAAATAGGACTAAAGGTGAAAAGTAAAATATTTTTTTTTTGTAATAAAACATTGCCAACAGTACCAATATTTTAAAATAATAGAGGAACATAATTAAAATAAGTTAAAAATATTGGAAAATAAAATAAAAATATGTAAATAATACTGCATTTAGCATAAAAAAAACATAGATTATTATGTTAATGAATAAAGGAAAGCATGTGTAATACTTTCAATTGAATAAGTATAAGAAAACAGATAAAATGAAAAATGGGCTAACAAGAACCCAATAAGATTAAAAAGGAAAAATTTACCCAAGATCAAGAATTTTGAAAGTACATACTGTACTAATACCATGTATTTTTGAAGATAAAATAAAACATGTAAAAAAAATTTATTTTTTTTGTAAGTCAAAAAGGTCAATGTAATACGATCTATATCAATATTAATCAAATAGTTAATAATTATTGTTATATTTAACCAATGGTAATATGTAATAAAATGTAAAAGTAAAACAAAAAAAAAAGCATGTAACCAAATTAAAATAAGTTGTATAACCAGTAAAATTAAAATAAGTTGTATAATTAGAATTTAAGAATAGTTAAGCCAAAAAATTGTAAACTAATATCACCAATTTTTGTCTCAAAAATTAGGGGGATGATGTGGTGTATGGAGACACCTTAGGAATAACTTCATAATGTATTTCGTAGACTAACCAGCGTGACGTGTAAATCTTGTAAGAAACCTTGAGTGACGTAGGCATCGTCACTGTTTATTTAACCTTCAGATATTCTCAGGGTAATGCCCAAATATCAATGTCAGCATATTTCTATTGCAAACATTAAACATCCTACGTAATACGACCATGAAAACCTTGTATATAAGCTTAATAATTTCCTCAATAAATCAGTTCTATTTTCAACATCAACCCGTGTTTAATTACTCGTTCTCCGGTCCAACGCCGCTCACCACATTATGTTTTAATTTAATTATAATTCTGTTTCTTCCTCTTCCGCCAAAAGTGCATAATTACAATATCCCAGTCCATCAAATTCACGCATGCACGTCCCAGTGTTGAATTATCGCAAATTATCGCTACAGATTAGTAACATGGCATGGCAACCCTGATAAACTGCCTCCGGACTGCTCATGGTCGAGCATGCGCGAGCATTTTGCCGGTCGGTCTGCGCGGACCCTATCAAGATACGTTGCGTCTGAACCTACCCTAAAATGTACATACAGAACTATACATCATATACCGTCATATACCGTATACATACATACACATCATATACATCATATACCATCATATACCGAATTGACACAAATACAGGGATGTATAAGTTAAATGTAAATTTTAACTATTGTTTTTATTTTTGAGTTGCTTAAAGTTTTGTATGGTGCTGTACCTACTAATTTGCAAAATAAAGAAATTGATGAAATTTTCACAGATTATGTATTTTTGTTGCCGCTATAACAACAAATACTAAAAATAAAAAAAATAAGGGGGCCTCCCCTACTAAAAACGTGGTATTTTATTCGATTTTCGTTTCAGCTCTATCGTAAAAACGGGAACACTTACAAGCGTGAAAATTGCTGTTTATAGTGCATAAGCTATAGAATAACAATAAAAAATAAAAACTGGTCAAGAGCGTGTCGGACTCGCGCGTATTTAATACACTTCTGTGTGTCTGCGCATCCATAACTTCTTCTTCTTTCGTGTCGGCAAGAACACGGGCTAAATCTTACTTATCCATAACTAAGACGGTATTTTACCTTAGTGGAACGTAACCCTCGGTGCGCAAGTCCGACTCGCACTTGGCAGGTTATTTTTGCAAAACCCACTGTTTTGTGAAAACATGACTTATTATCGAGGTTATTATGGTACACGTTTACACACGAGTCATACCATTTCTTTGCTTAGAAAAAATAGATACCTATCAAGTTTTAAGGTGCATTAATAATTATGGTAATGGAGTGATGAATGGCAAATTTCGAGAGTATTAAAAGCTCGTTAGCGCTCCTACTAAATAAGTTTCATTAGAGGGAAGAATTGTAATTAATTAAGTTTAATTTACTGTAATATTTTGGTTCATTATGTACCACCCTTTCGCCTTGCGACATTGCTTTTAATAAAAAATTAAAGTAATAAAATAAAGCCAAGTATAGATATTTTTAAAACAATTTCTTATCCTTATAGTTTGTGCAATAGCAGTTACTTTTTCATTAATATTCCAGATAGTCCAGTCAATTTACGAAAGTTTGTATGGAAAGGGTTGCATTAAATGCACTTTAGGGGATAATTTATTAAATTACCAGTAACAACATTCAAAAATTTAAAACCTCAGTAATCCCCGACATTTGATACTCTTAGGCTGGTATTTTACTGGGACACTGGTAGAGCGACTGGTAGCGCGACTGGTTGCGCCACTGGTGTTCGTACCTAGACACCAGTAAAGACACACCCTGCGGCCACAGTGTTAAAGGCTATATTTCACTAGGAGTGGTCACGCTACCACTCCCAGTGAAATATAGCCCTTAATACTGTGGCCGCAGGGTGTAGCGATTCTGGTGTCTAGTAACGGACACCAGTAGCGCCACCAGTCGCGCCACCAGTCGCGCCACCATGGCGTCCCAGTGAAATACCGGCCTTAAAACCAGTATAAGGTGAACTCAGGTTGTAGCACAGGTGAGCTTATACTGGAAAATTTATCAAAAATGGTACTTTTACCAAAATATTAATACCTCTAAATGTGCATTTAATGCAACCTCATATCGTAGATTAAGTGGGCTTAGAATCCAGTGATATTCAAGAATTGGGTTCCTGCCACTGTCCCCAAAGCTAAAATACGTTTCAAGTTACGAATAAGGAAAAACTGGTGAAAACATCGAAAGATCAGCTTAATGCCACACCGACCAAATGCTATCTCGCACCGCCGCCATTTTCTAAATAAGTGTGACCTAGGGTTGCCAGCCGTTGTGTTAAGGTTTCGTATCTGAAGCCTTATTGTAATGGATGACAATAAGGTGCTAGAAAAAGTACTGCGATCCTGTAGATTACATTAAATTGAATAATAAATGAACATTCAAGGGAAAATAATACGAAATCATAAATTGATCAATTTCCTAGTAAGTTGATCAACTTTCGAAAAATTATAAATTGTACCGAATTCGCTTCTGGCACTCGCCGGCTCTTGCCGCAGCACGCTCGAAAGAGAAGATGCCTTATCTAACGGACCTATGGATCTATACGAATTTCTAAAGAGTTGATGATTTTTCGAAAGGTGATGCGATCAACTTACTAGGAAATTGATCAACTTACGATTCTTATAATTTTCCGATGACAAAAACCACAGATTACAGAAACTAAATATCTATGACAAAAACAATAACATAGAACACAGGTCGAAACAGTGTCGAAGTCATTTACTTATATACTCGTATAAGTACTAGCCCATCGGCACGTTACGCTGTCCCCAATTCGTTGGTCCGAAATCTGACGTTTAGGACCAACAAATGTCAGTCGTTGTCAGTCATATTGTCAACATTGCGTTAGTATTATATAGTCTAAGCAACATTGGATGCAAATAAACTTACCAACAAAATGGAATGTTCTTATTTGAAGAAACAATATACTCTTATTATTATTATCGTTATTTCTTATTATTGTTTTTGACTATAATCCAATTAATAAAACTCAAAAACAATAAAAAGTTTGTTTTGTTTTTTCCCGCCATATTATTTCCGTTCCGTGTATTTAGCACCGACCGAAGTACTACACAACGTAGTTCACGCAATTTCTCACAGATGGCGCTATTTTTTCTTGTATGGGGAAATTTTGAACCGCTTGTTCCCAAGACCCTATCTTGACTATATAAATCTATGGTCGAAGTACTATTTGTTCGCTTAACTAGGCTAAACAACTCTCTCTGACCAAACCCACATGATATGATAATCACATTGATGTTTTCGTTGCGAATTTTCATTGGTTTTGCTCCCGAAGTCCAGTGATGATAACAAGCAACATTCCCGAGATAAAAAAATTAAAGCTGTTTGCCGCAATTTTGTTCACGTAGACGTAGACAGACAGTTACATTCACATTAATAATATTAAGTATAGGCAAAGAATATATATTCTTTTTTGCACACAAATAACTTACAGTTTTTAAATGAAAATTGTTTACAAAGGCGAGCTTATCTCTTTAAGAGATCTCTTCCAGTCAACCTATTAGGTGTGGAAGAGTGTCATTAAAGCGGGCACAGGAATGTGCATTAATATTCGTGATAAGAAATTTTAAAATACACTTTTAAATTAAAATGAATTTTAAAATACAGTGTAATATAAAATAGGGATAAACCTACTTAAACTACACACGAATATACTTATATTCCTAATCACAGTAATAATATATAAGAATATACAATCTATGGCTATAGATTTGACTGTGCCACCCCTGACCACATTCTGCGGCTAAGGGGTGAAAGCAAATGTCAATTTATCGTGGATTAGAGTGTTCCAAGCTTTGTTGCGATGCGACGTAGAGTTGTCGTTGGATTGAGTTTTTATCTGTGGTTTTGTGACTTTTGAAATGGCAGCGTTAAAAAACACACTCGACGTTGGGCTATTAAAGTATCTCTCACTGAAAAGAGACTCGACGTAACGGAACTCGGCGTAAAAAGGACTCTAAAGAGCGTCATTCAAACGACCACTACTAAACATCATCATCATAACGACCACTACTAAACATCATCATCATAACGACCACTACTAAACATCATCATCATAACGACCACTACTAAACATCATCATCATAACGACCACTACTAAACATCATCATCATAACGACCACTACTAAACATCATCATCATAACGACCACTACTAAACATCATCATCATAACGACCACCACTAAACATCATCATCATAACGACCACTACTAAACATCATCATCATAACGACCACTACTAAACATCATCATCATAACGACCACCACTAAACATCATCATCATAACGACCACTACTAAACATCATCATCATAACGACCACTACTAAACATCATCATCAACATCATCATCTTGACGTTCTGAATAAAGGCCAGGTTAAAAGTACCCTAAACCGACGAGCATGTATGAAAGGATTGATGAAGGTTCAGGAAGCAAGGGAAGTATGTCAAGATCGTAGCAGGTGGAGAACTGTGGTCTCTGCCTACCCCAACGGGAACAAGGCGTGATGTTATGTATGTATGTATGTATAACGACCACTACTAAACATCATCATCATAACGACCACTACTAAACATCATCATCATAACGACCACTACTAAACATCATCATCATAACATCCCATGAAACGTCCACTGAAGGACAGGGAGCTCCCTCCAGAACTCCAGCAGAAACGAGTGGCAGATAGGAGGGGATTTACCATAGTCGTCATGCTTGTAAGCGTTGCGGCTGGCGACCGCTTTTGTTGGTGACCGCAGTGTGTAAGATGGTACAGTCAAGAGCACACATTGGTTGGACTTTGTACCGTTCTTATCTCAATAGACGTACGGGCTAGAGTCGCGCTGCGAGTGTCAAGCTTGACCTGTCGTTGACTGGACGGAAGATGCTACTGCCCATCTTCCGATTTAAGCCCGCGTCACACAGAGGCGGTAGCGGAAGCGTTCCGGGGCCGGTATTTTTTGTAAAGTATGAGTTCTTATGCACCCTGTCACATTGAAAAGCGGTCGCGGCGCGGTATTTTGTTCCCGCCAAACCGCCCCGGACCGCTTTCGCAATCATACCGCCTCTGTGTGACTTGAGCTTTATAGGCACACTTAAAGCGTGAAAATTGATATGTTTATAGTGCTCTAGAATAACAACAAATAGTCCGGTCCCTTATAGTCTTATATTCCCAAATTCACCAAATTGCACCAAACTTTTTCCAGGTACTAGTTAGGTACATAGCTCTAAATTTTTGATAGGAGCCAATTTTTGAATTTTCTATGGAAATTTTTTGAAATTCAAGAATTGGCTGCTATCAAAAATTGAGAGCTGTGTACCTAACTAGTACCTGGAAAAAATTTCGTGAAATTGTAAATCGTGTCTACGTGAAACAGCTAACTGACCGCACTAACAAAGTGCATTTAGGACTCGCGCTTATTTAATACACTTCTGCGTGACTGCGCGTCCATAGCTAAGACACATTAGCCACAGTAAAGAGATGGGCTTATCAGCAGTATGGAAGCTTCATACTAAACGTCCAAAATGGCGCACTCACACAGACGCACGTTTCTACAGGCCGCTAAAGGGCCCCATACAAAGCCCTGCCTGCAGGGCCCTGCTTGCAGTGCCACTGCCAATCGTACTTTGTGTGGGCATGCAGGGCCGACAAAATGGCCGTTACATCGGCCCTGCAACACCACACACGGTACGATTGGCAGTGCGCACTGCAAGCAGGGCCCTGCAGGCAGGGCTTTGTATGGGCCGTTTAAGCAAAGTTCG
Organism: Athrips mouffetella; assembly: GCA_947532105.1. NCBI lineage: Eukaryota > Metazoa > Arthropoda > Insecta > Lepidoptera > Gelechiidae > Athrips > Athrips mouffetella. The sequence continues at coordinate 11,065,182 of OX383984.1, forward strand.
CCCTGAATTCTGTCGCGGTTGTCGCGTGAAGGTAAGCGGTGGGTTAGTTTGCTGTCGGTTGTTTCATGTCATATTGTGCGGCATATGGATATATACATTTTTATTTCTGCCCTGCCCTTGTGTGATAAATGGCAGCTAAGGGACGTTTTGCGATTAAAGGCGACTTAGAGACTTACCCTTTCCGGGTGTGATAAAAGGCGACTAAGTGTCTTAATCTGTCCTTGTGTCATAAAAGGCGACTAAGTGTCCTAATCATCCACTAAGTGTCTTAATCTGCCGTTGTGTCACAAAAGGCGACTAAGTGTCCTAATCTTTGTTCAAAATTGAATTTGTTTAAAATTTGTTATCGTTTTTCATTTATTATTTAATGTAGGTATGTATTTATTGTTTGGTTATGCAATGTATGGGTCTTTGTTGCTCGAAAAATAAAATATTGATTTGATGTTTGATTTGTTACCAAATGTTTCGGACCTTTCCTTTATTTTTCTGTTTGTTACAACCCTGACGCTCCAATGATGCAAGATTCGATTTTCAAAAAATAGGCCGAGTTTCCATACTGCTGATAAGCCCATCTCTTTACTGTGGCTAAGACGGTTTACCTTACCTTATGGTTTTACCTTAGTGGTACGGAACACTCGGTGCGCAAGTCCGACTCGCACTTGGTGGTTTTTTGTACAGACAGAGCGTTATTTTATAGTGGTAGTATAACCGTAAATCTCTACCGCTTTTGCTCTACATAAAAACAAACTGGTACCATTTTTTCATACCGCAAATAAAAACCTGGCGTTGGACAAAAAACCCCAAAAAATTACTTCAGGCTCTCATTCGCCATAAAACGCAAGGCGTATTATCAGACATATTGTAAACCATACATCGCACGCTTGGGCGGGCGCGAATTCGTTTAGCCGCGCGCCCAACGTACACTTGAGGACAAAAACATAGTACAGCAGTAACAACTGAATAAGTGTATAGTAATACTGTTTTGTGCTACCCTGCGCCGTCTGCGTCTCAGTTGATGCCCAGCCTTACTTTTATACTAGCTGGTGCTCGCGACTTTGTCCGCCTGAAATTCGGTTTTATTACAAATAAAAAACCGATTTCTCCATACAAATGAGTCCCCATTTCACTCGTAGGGGTTGAATTATCAAAAATTGGTCCACAGAGTATGTCTACACTATAACAACTACCTATGTACCAAAAACCCAATACGTTTGATAGATTAGTAAGTCAGTCACGGTTTTATTTTCTTCCTTGTGAGAACTTAGTTCTTAGAATGGGCAACGCGCTTTGCTGTCTTGTTAGTGTCAATTATGCTACTAAATAAGATAGTTGGCGTTATGGGTGGTGGTGACCACTTATAATCAGGTGGCCAACACAAGCTCGCATGCTTAAAAAGAAAGTTTCTATATATCTGAGTCACAATCTAAAAGTGTTTTATGCTGTAAAGATTCTGGGGTCTTTGTGCATCCAGTATAAAATTTTAGTAAGCTGTTGGTAATGTTAGTTTTCAAAAAACATTAGATTTTGTTGTTTCACTGTTGTTTGTTTATTGTTGGGTTTTTGTTGCCGTTGTTTGTGTCTTATTCAGTTTTTGTTGTCTGATAAATTGATTGAAATGTATTACATAAAAAAACATACGCACATACTTACACATGCACACAGTCATAGAAGCACATACACATACTCACACACACACACACACGTACTCTCGCATTCACACGCCCACACACTTAGATTAAATTAGTTAGAACTATCACTAAGAAACGTGTAAATTGTAAAGTTACGTATTACTCATTCGTTTACTCTGTGCCTTTGGAAGAGAGGTGTCTCCTAGCACAGGCATTGTATGCTTAAAAGGAGACATCATGTTACTTACCTTTGTGAACAAAATGATGAATAAAGATATATATATATATTATATTATATGATAAATGTTACTGTGTGGTACCGGCAACTCATTTCTACCCGTGGGTGTCGTAAGAGGCGACTAAGGGCTTATGAACCAAAGGATGGGCAGCAGCATCTCTTTGTGTATCGTATCATCTTACATACTGCGTCCACCAACAACAGCGGTCGCTAGCCACAACGCGTAGTGACTATGGTAAATCCCCTCTAAAGTACCTACCACGCGTTTTTGATGGAGTTCTGGAGGCTGCCCGTCTTGTAGTGGACGTTTCATGGGATGTTAAGATGAAATGTAAATTTTTGGTTGAGTTTCTAAATTATTTTGTCCGCCACTGCATTCCCTTACCATCTTTCACTGAAACGCGCAGTGTTGTACTCAAAGGCGAATTCTTGTGCAAAACGCTGTCGAGCATCGAACTAGAAACATGTAGAGACAAATGAGGGCAAGAATAAAAAAAATCTCACACAAAATGTGCCGAAGCCGGGTAAGAATAGTATCACTCCATCACTTTCCATAGGTGTAGTAAAAAGCGACTAAATACTCTCGAACCAGAGCTTCTTTTTGGGTATCGTACCACTAAACTGCGGATACTTGCCACCGCGGTTTATTGTGCAAGCCGCAACGCCAACACAAAAAGCGTGGTTGGTGAATTATTATGGTACCTACTTCTACCCGTAATATACGACGCATTTTAGGGGAAGTAGCTCTCTGTCCAGCATCATCATCACATCGTGTGGGTTGCTAGATCGATGACCGACCTCACTGGTGTCAGAGCAGTTGAGCCCCCAAGGCCTCTGAGATGGCTCATTAAACGACTACTACCGTAGATAGTAGCCGGGACTGAAACGGCTTAACGTGCCTTCCGTAAAACGGAACCACCTTACTTTTCGAAATTTCGTTTTCGTTTGACAGTTCCTCACAGGGAATTGAACCCAGAACCTCTGGATTGAGAGCCGTACGCTATAGCCTAGCCACTATACCAAGGATACTGTCACTAGACCACGGCTCTCTAGCAGAGATCTTTTAACTGGGGTGTTATTTGACTTTTAAATTGTTGTTTTTTATGATAAGATGTGATGTTAAAGATCTAGATTTAAAAAAAACCATAGGAAAGGATCAGCCTAGTGTGCATTGGTTTTTTTTAGGTACGGGAACCTTAATGACAAAATATAACACTAGCTTTTATAATTTTATATATTTCATTTAACTATTTGTTTTTGCGTTTATATATTCTTTATTACAAAACTTTATAAACAGAAAGTTACATACAAAAGGACATTAACAAAGGCGGGCTTATCTCTAAAAGATATTTCTTCCAGCCAACCCATGGTAGTGAGAGAGTGTTCATTAGCGGGACGCAATAGTGCATTGTGAAAATCCACAAAAACAGAAAATCCACAACACCATAGTGTTCTAAGTAGTATATTATCTTCCTATACAAGGTGTAACAGAAAAGGTAACCCTGAAGGATGTGATTCAGCCCATTAAACTGAACAACTTTCCCTAAGAAACATAGGTCGAAATACGAAAAAAAATTTTTTACCTCCCATACAAAATATGCAATCAGCTGATTCAGTTTCTATGGAAGGTCAAAAAAGATTTTTTCGTATTTCGACCTACGTTGCTCAGGTAAAGTTGTTCAGTTTCATGGGCAGATTCACATCCTTTAGGGTTGATATACCCTTTCTGTTACACCTTGTATAACCTATTTTAAAAATAATATTTTACATCTCTCATATTCGGTAAGTAGGTCCTTATTACCCCCAAATGGGGCTTGTAGGTGACCAATTAGCGCTCTAGGGTAATAATGTAGCTAGAAAAGCCCTAGGGCGGTAAGTAATTGTAACGCCCGCCTTGATGGCCGCCTCCAGCAGCGGGGTGGCGGGCGTTTTAATTACTTACCGCCCTAGGGCTTTTTCAGCTTCATTATTACCCTATAGCGCTAATTGGTCACCTACAACTTGGTGGTAATAAGGACCTACTTACCTCACAATCGAGATGTAAAGCATAGTAGTTAGCTCGGGTGTAAGCATCAATTGCACCCTCGAACTATAGGCGCCCTCGCTGCGCTCGTGCGCCTAAATATCTCGGGCTGAAATTTATGCCTTACAGCCCCTGGCTACTAACCTACTATTAATTTCATAATGGGTTTGAGAAGAACATTCGAAAACGTTTCTATTGAAGTTACATGCTCGATGAACGTTGCACTTAGCGAGTCGGCTTTTGGAGTACATGGAGGGTGAAATTGGGTTGCTTGAGCAAGGGTGCTATTACACCACAGCCTCCGTGTCTACGGTAAAGCGTTTAGGTCTCGATTTCTAGGACGTCCTCTAGGCTTAGTGACGCCCTCAGGAATCTAGATGGGTATTTTCAAAACCCATAGGTAGGTATTCTAGCAACATGGCCAGCCCAGTCGTACTCTAGGTCCGCGGCCTTTTTTGGCAAACACCAAGAAACGAGCGGGGACGATGTTAAACAAAGATCTCTTTGTGTGACTTTCCCAGTTTGTTTAAGACATTGCAGGATGAATCACCTGATTGCCAAGAAAAGAAAAGAAAGATGATTCCGTGCTTTGGAAGGCACGTTAAGCTGTCGGTTCCGGATTTTATCTACGGAAGTAGTCACAATGAGTCATGTCTGAGGCCTTTGGCTGCTCCTAAACTTTGGCACCAGGGTCTTCGGTGGATCTTACACTCGAAATGATGATAACTCGGACTCTCTTACAAAGCATAGAACAGTAAAATTATTTATTCTCTTTCACAATTTAGAGATAATTTAAAAGTAATGAATACAGTTTGGTGTGGTAGTGAGAGAGGTAATAGTTGGTGTGGTAGTTTACCAAGGGAGCAAAGAACTATTTTAAGGGCGAGAGCGCTTTATGAATTCTGAGCGCAGCGAGACGATGTTCTTTTTATTACCCTCTATGAGAAAATAAAACAATTTAAATAAAACAGTCTTTTGCAGTGAAAACTTCTTTAGCGGCGCTTGGCACTTTTTAAGATGGGTAAAAATGTTAAACTCACGTCAAATGTCGCGTCGATCTCGCGTCAGATGTTTAAGTTTTGAAGTGAAAACTTCTTTAGCGGCACGTCAGATCTGACGAAGATTGTCTGTATAAATTGTCATGTTTGTCTACTACTCGTATATACGTAGCGCAATAAATGAATATTGTATGTAATTTAAGGGCCTGTCCGATTTTTTTCTCGCAATTCTGTAACACATTGAATCCTATAGGAGTATCCGAACTGCGGGAAAAAAATCGCGATTTTTTGCTATTGAAATAGCGGAATATAATTCGCGCATAGCGGAATATAATTCGCGCGCGCGGTGAAAATTCGCGCGAATCGAATAAAATTCGCTGTGCGGACAGGCCCTTATACTGATAAGTAAAACAATTCGTGCGAAATTATTCCGTAACCATTCCAAAATATTCAAAAATGCACAACGTTGATGTTTAAGTTTTCACTTCTGCCGGCACTCCCGGAGTGCAACCCGTCCTTTTTAGGGTTCCGATACCAAAATGGTAAAAAAAAGGAACCCTTATGGTGCCGCTCTGTCTGTCTGTCTGTCTGTCTGTCCGTCTGTCTGTCACACCTCTATATCTCAGCAACCACTTACGCTATCGAGCTGAAATTTGGAATAGTTTTAGAATATAGTTGCCCAACTTAATTGCACATGAAAATTTTTTGAAAAAAGTATGATTATTAATGTAAAGGGGGCCAAAATAGGGGGGGCCAAATTTCAAATTGTCGCTACTAGGTCGAGATATGAAAGGGCTTTACTTGTACATTTTAAAATATATTTTTGTATTTTTTTAAGTTTCTTAGTTTTCAAGTTATGATGAAAAATGTCAAAAAAAATACCATTCCCCCCCCTTATCTCCGAAGTTTGAGTAAGGGAAAATCTAAATTAATTACAGTTGACACAGGTTTATGTAAACTTTACAGCGAAAATAAAACGATCTTTCTAAGTTGCACAGTTTTTCAGAAATCTGCAAAAAACCTTTACAAACAAATTTAGTTTTGCGGTCCTGAAAATGGACTTTATTGCTTCCAAAAATACTATAGGTATATCGGAACCCTCGGCGCGCGAGTCCGACTCGCACTTGACCGGTTTTTTTTACTATCATCCGTTCCAAGTCCGTTACTAACAATATCCACATTCCTAATTGAAACCACTTTTATTCCCTTAGGGATTAAAACGCGATTTTAGACCATGTTAACGTAGAACGAACTAGCTCTTTTTGAATAAAAAGATTTTTACACATTTCTGTACAAACGCGTACCATTTCTGTAGAGTACAATATTGAGGTACCTAATTCACTATAGCATAAAATATGCACCTAACGTCCTCAGGGAATTATCCCTTAAAAGAAAGAGAGATAGCAATACCCAAACTTTAAAGCGTGAATGAGAAAACAACTCTAAGAATGTCAATAAATGAATTTTGCATTTCTATGCGTCGAGGAATTTCCTGAGGTGAAAATTTTATTAAGAGGCCGACTTATTGAGAAATACACGGTGGTAAAAGCAAGGAATTTAATGGCATAAATTGACACCAAGACAGCAAAGCGCGTTGCCCACTCTGAGAACTTAGATGGTATGTTTAATGTGCCGGCCATTTCACTGGCTCTCTTACCTTTTGACCGAAACACAGCAGTGCAAACACTGCTGCTTTACGACAGATATAGGCAAGGGGGTGGTATTTCCCCAGACGGACTTTGCACAAAATCCCTACCACCTTCAAAATTGTAGAAACTGTTTCCAGTTTTTCTTTCCTTGTTTTGCAACGCAATATCGATAGTTTTTGGTCAAAAATGAAAGTTTAGTTTAATGGGTAGTTTTTAATTTATGGAATGAATTAAGTTTTAAAGAGTTCATAAACGACGCACGGCAAGAAATTATTGAAATATCTTGATGTTTTGTAATGGTGAGTAAAATAAAAGACGCTTTATGTCCGTCTGACGTGAAGTATCGCTAGAAGTTTTGAAGATGGTAGGGCTTTTGTGCCAAGTCCGTCAGGGAAAGTTCCACCCCCTTGAAAGAAAGTTCTGCCGTGAAGAAGCAGTGTTTGCACTGCTCTGCTGTGTTTCGGTTCGAAGGGCAATTGAGCTAGGAAAATTACTGGCCCGCGAGACACACCATCTTAGTTCTCAGGGTGGGCAACGCACTTGGCTGTCTTGTTAAGACAGTGGGCGCTAAGGGCGGTGGTGACCACTTACTATCAGGTGGTCCACAAGCTCGCTTGCTCATGTTATATGAACAAAAGTCTTCTAATTAAAATTTTTCTAGTCTTACACGCCACTCCCACCACAATTTCATAAAAATATTACAAAGTAACATGTTACAGTTCTAGGACAATAATTAATTCAGAGGCACGCCCGAACGCGGACACACATAATATGATTACACGACGCCGGAAGCGCAGCCATCTTGGCGGATGCGAGGGAATTAAAATGGCGGACGCGGGACGGAAGTTGTTGGTTTCATTTTCAGTAGTGTTTCAGGAAATGTTCTAGTTTATTCTAGTTTAAAAAAGTTGTTTTGAACACGAAATAAGTACTTACCTGTACAACCAACTTAAAAGTACAAATAAAGTTGACAGAAAAATCGTGTAAGTACAAATTATGTCAAGTGTAAGACCGTTACTTAACTAAGTTAAATCCTGGAATAAAGGAAGAGTTGATGTTCCTCTGAAATACATCTGTTATTTAGGTAACGGTTTGGCCATGCCATGAATTTGCCTCGGTGAACGAATTTTAGGATTCCGTGATCATTGGATTCCATTGGACTCTGTAAGCTATAAGTTTTAACTTGTAAAGCCTGCTGGCAGGGGGACACTTAACATCCCGCACTATTCTATCCAACGATACTAGATATAGAAACATACTCACTTAATTTTTTGAAATATTTATATATGGCGACTTGTCGACGTGAATACTATGCGAAATTACAGCTTTCATTCATTCATTAATTTCATTCATTTAATTTATTCCTTAAACAATTTTACATTGTGTCGGAAATTAATATGTTACACTCAATGAACACATTCAAAATTTCAAAATCAAGTCAAAATATAATAAATTAAAATTAAAATAATATTCACAGTTAAAATTGTCATCTTAATACTTAAGACTACAAATCGAACATTTAAGATAAACAATATAAATACTGATAATAGTTGTACATTAGTACATTAATAATAAAATTGGTCAGTAAATTTAAAAATGTCATAGTTTTTACCTCTATTGAAAATCATTAATGTTATATAAACATTTCTCCATAAGAGAATTTCTCAAACGCATTTTAAATTCATGTAAGTTCATGTCAGACTTCAGAGCTAACGGAAGGCGATTAAACAACTGAACAGACTGAAATCTCGAACTATGCTTAACGACATTCAATCTTGGGAAAATGGAGTGGGGCAGGTCTTTTCTGCGTGTACTTACTCGTAGTAAGTATTCCTCTTTTGTCTCGAGCGTTTTTGACTGCTTAATGAAATCTACCAAGATTACCAAGATGTAGAGGCTGGGTACCGTAAGAATATTCAACGCTCGGAAGTACGGTTCACAAGATTCCCATTGAGGGATACGTACTATCGTTCTAATTGCCCTCTTTTGTATAATGAATGCCTTTGATATATTGTAGTTAAAACTATTTCCCCACATCTTGATACTGTAACGCAATCGTGACTCTACCAGCGCGAAATATACTACTCGTAACTGATCTATCGACAGATCATTCCTGAGGCTCCTTATGGCGTAGCAAGCCGAACTAACACTATTTACTAAAACGTCTAGTTCTTTTTTCCAATTTAGATCCACGTCAATTGAGACTCCCAAAAAATTAACCTTATCCACTGTGGGAACATTTTCATTATTCAATGTGATTTTAAGTTTGTCTTTTGATCTTGCTGTCGTTCTAAACAACATTATATTAGTTTTGCCTGTATTTATTTTGAGTCCATTTGTACGGAACCAGAAATAAAAAGCTTCAAGAACTGCACATACGGTATCATTGAGGCTTAAAATATCTTTACCGGAAATGACAGCGTTTGTGTCATCTGCAAAGATAACCAAATTTGTGCCTGCAAAGTTCTGATTTATGAAAGTGGCCCTAATATGGAGCCCTGTGGCACCCCTCTAGTTACTCTTACTAAATCTGATGTATATGCCGTTTCTTGCCCTTCTTTTGTTAATTTTAATTCTGCCTTCTTCTTACAGTAGTAGTGGAGGATTTAAGTACTACTTTGTGGACTTGTCGATGTAAATACTATGGGAAATTACAGCCTTCTACGGCCTTCTTCTAAAGCCTTTTACAGTACTAGGCTACCCAAATAGACGTATGGATATGGAAACTATAAGGGATCCTTGTTGACTAAAGAACCCTAAAAAGTGTTAGTAAACTTGTTTACTATTACAAATTCTGTGGTATTAGAAAAGAGGATATTTCTGACTATTAAACGATAGCCTAACTACCCAGAACGTAACTTAAAGTTAATGTTTCATTAATTCTCATGTTGTTACTTTCTTTGTGAAGTACCTACACATGTTGGGCACAAACGTGGTCTTTGACAGAGGCACTGAAGTTCAGGCTCAAGGTTTGCCAGCGCGCCATGGAGCGCAGTATCCTAGGTGTAAAGCGGATAGACCGAGAATCAGAAACACTACGCTGCGCTCAAAAACTGGCATGTAGACGTCGGGTCAAGTTGGATGGTCGCGGAGGCGATTTTTGTTTTAGTTCTATTTTAAAAACGAGAACACTTACAAACTTGAAAATTGGTATGTTTATAGTTCATACATAAGCTATAAAATAACAACAAATAATAAAATTTGGTCAAGCGTGTGTCAGACTCAAAAAATCTAGCACATTAACTTACTGAAATTTCAACTAATACAATTATGATTATGTGGGGGTACGGAACCCTCAGTGCGCGAGTCCGACTCGCACTTGGCCGGTTTTTTTTTATTTAGCCTCTGCTGTCCCACTGCTGGGCAAAGGCCTCCCCCTACGTTTCCACTCCTCCCTATCGATCGCCATCGTCGGCTACTTCTCTTCGAAAGCAACCAGGTCATCTCTCCATCGCTTTTTTGGCCTCCCTCTGCCCAGGCGTCCGTCGTGTGGCGCCCATTCCCTGGCGCATTTGGCCCACCTATCCGGGTGCATTCGACACACGTGGCCTGCCCAAGCTCATTTTAATGTGGCAGCCTTTCTATTGGCGTCAGTGATACGGGTTTTAGAGCGTAGAGTGGTATTCCGAATACTACTTCTACCAACCAAAATATAAACTGGCTTTGTAGTCAACCAACAACAACGCCTTAATTTAGTTCAGTTAAAGAAACATTTTTATTTTATTTTTATGTGTACATTTTGGTCTGCAATATACGAGCGAAAAGGATTTCTGTGTTTCTCCGCGACGTAAAAACAAACAATAGGGTGGCATTTCCACTGAATTATAGAGATTATGGGGTAAAATGTCTTGGGGTGGTAATTTTAGGGGTAAATAGTGGTTCTGGGTGGTAATTTGGACTTTTGTTTTGGAATGAGAACCGGCTAAGTGCGAGTCATTTCTGTACAAAAGTCATGGTGCGTCAATAACCGGGTTATTTTTGGAGCCAAATTTCAGTCATCATAACATCCAACGAAATGTCCACTACAGGACAGGGAGCTTCCTCCAGAATTCTAGTTTTTGCTGAGAAAATGTGGAGGGTAAGTACCATAGTCACCTCGCTTGTCAGCGTTATTACTAGCACCCATTGTAGGTCACCGCAGTAAGTAAGATGGTATGATACAAAGGAGGATGCTGCTGCCCATCCTCCAGTTTATAACCCTTAGTCGCCTCTTACGACACTCACGGGTATGTATTGGATATATGGAGGATAGTTACCGGCACCACACGGGAGAAATTTCAGTATGTTACTCAAAACACAAATCTGAACAACTTTCCCAAAAGGATCATAGGTCAAGAAAGAAAAAATAATTTGGTAGTCCCATACAAATCCTGCGCCAGCAATAGTGGAATTTGTATAGGAACACCAAATTTTTTTTTTCGTTTTTCGACCCATTTAGGAAAGTTGTTCAGATTCGTTTTTTGAGTAACATCCCCACCGGGAATAGAAGCCAGGACCTCCTTATAGCCAAACACTCTAATCTAACCACTTAACTGTGTGAAATATCCTCTTCAATTTATTAAAATAATACTTTTCTGCATCCTGTATCATCTAAGACCCTGTATTAACATGTCGAAAGGTCTTAAGGTCCGATTTGGACCGGACGCATTACTTCCATTATAATAGGATCAAAATGGCCCACAATGATTTTTTTTATTGAACTCTACACACTCATTCTCGTAACGGTTAGCGTATGAAAAAAAAATAAACATAGCGTATGAAATAGTGAACATAGTTTAAGCATGTTGCTTAGACCATGAAACTGAACAACTTTTTCCAAAAAACTCAGGTCGATATCCGATTTTTTAACCTCCCATGGAGACTGATTGAGCTAATAGGTAGCGCATTTTGTATGGGCGGTCAAAAATTACTTTTCGTATTCCGACCTATGTTTCTTGGAAAAAGTTGTTCAGTGTCATAACATGCTTAAATTGTGTTCAGTATTTCTGTAGGACCCTACATTGCTCGTTCTTTCCTATGACGCGAGCTATGATGGTCCTGGCTGGAGGATGGGTGACCAGTCTCCAAGATTTGACAGCCTTTGTCGTTGTCTAGTAATCAATTGGCTCCCGGCCTGGAGGTTCTGGGTTCGAATCCCGATGGGGACACCGTCAAACAAGAATTACTTTGTGAGAAACCTCGGTCTAGTTAGGATAGGACATTACAAGTTAAAATCACCTGGTTACCACGCTTGTTAGCGTTGCGTTGCTTGTTGATAAGCCAGTTTGGTGTTATGTACACATAGAGAAGATGCTGCTTATTTGATGGTTCACGATAGAGATAACCTACATTAACATTACCCTCCCCTCCACATAACCCACATTAACATGATCCACCCCTCCGCATTTCTTTAACTACAAAACCACTATCTACACAAACAAAAGCAAATGTACAACCCGTACGAATTAACTTGAGACCTGGGCCGATGACGTCATTTTCAATGTACGGTGTGCAAAATGTTCTTAAAAATAATGCTACGTACGTTATGACGCAACACTTTGTACACCGTACATTAAAAATTACGTCATCGGCCCAGGTTTCAAGTTAATTCGTACGGGTTGTGGTTTTTACTAACAATGGACTGTATGTTGTCTGATAATAAATCAATTTAAATTTGATTTTTTGTAGAGGCGAACCATATTATTTTAGTTAACCTCAATCTTTGCCGCCTTTAACGACATATTATTATCCGGCGCGGCACCACACAAAAACACGGGTGCAAGCAGTAATGTACTTCAAATTTTAGAAATTCCTAAAACAGTTATGAGAATCGGTTCTCCGCATCTACGTGACAAATCCTATAGTGATGGGATTACTTCTTGTACTCGTAAATATCGACAAAAACATAAAGACAAATACGTAAGCAGTGACTTTGAAATATTACATGGTACGTGTCTCGTATAAAAGGACTGGTTTATTATGAAACAGTATGAAAGGATTTTTAATTAATTTTATTTATTTTTCTCTGTATTGGGTTACCGTTTTTATTTATTCAATACAGTAGTTGCTTTGTGAGAAGTACGAGATGTGTGATTCATGATTTTGCTATACAGGGTGTTAAGCACTGAGTGAAATATTCAAAAGAAACAAATTTCGAGAACAAAAAAAATTGTATTCCAAGCACAAAAGCTTGTAAAATTGTATTCCAAGTACATTTTTTATCAACATTAATCAAGATATTTTTTTCTTTGAGTAAGTTGCTGGTTTTCACTGAAAAACTTTTCAGCAATAGAATCACTGGGCTTCAGGAGCAAAATGTCTCAAAATTTAAACTATCATCATAAAACATCCCCTTAAGTTTAGCGACACACCTGCAGATCTTCCTAACACGGAAAGTTCCGCTCATTTCTCTCGCATCGCTTCTTAGGTTACCTATGACACATCTGGCGGATTCCCGCTACTGTCATACTTGAAAGATTTTCGGTCGCGGAAATTCTCGCGTTAGAATTTCCGCAAGAGTGTCGTTACACTAAAAGTTCAATGCTGCGTAGGGAGCTCCCTCCCTTCGTAAATTTACAGCAAAAATCATTAGGGAAGTACAAACGGCAGTAACTAGTCACAAAACCAGTATAAGCTGAACCCGCACTACGCTGCAAATGCCCGAAACCAAGGACCCACTCGAGGTCAAATTATTATGACGTTCGACTTACCATACGGTCTATAGGCTATTCTGTGTCATAGGTAGGGTAGGATTATGAAGGGCTGCAGCTGGCACAATGACTGTTTTTCGTTTTTTATTTTTTAAGTTATACTTAACATACGTGGGACACTCAGAAATATTTGCGACACTAAAAAAAATTGTTCTACAGGTACATATATTTTTATTAAATCTTTTCAAAGTACTCTCCACCAGCCTCTATACAAAGATTCATGCGTCTGAACCAGTTTTCAAAACACTTTTTCCAGTCCGCCGTAGACACCTCGTTTACAGCCTGCTCGAACGCAGCCAGCGCATCTTCCGGCGACGAAAATTGTATCCCCTTGAGCTGATTTTTTATTTTTGGAAATAAAAAGAAGTCACACGGTGCTAGATCAGGGCTGTAAGGAGGGTGACCCAGGAGTTTGACTGGTGTGCTGTCCAGGAAGTCCCTCGTTTTGAGCGCGGTGTGTGCAGGCGCATTGTCGTGGTGGAGCAGTAGTCCGCGGAGCCCTGTGTTTGGTCGCTTGTTGCTCACAACAGAAAAAACTTCTGGTAAACATTTGGTAGTATACCATTCGGCGTTGATGCTTCTTTGATCTCGTAAGGGAATTGAGGCCAAGTGGCCAGTCAAATTAAAAAAGCTGGCGATCAAAATCTTCCCCCCGCTTCGAGATCGCTTCACTTTGGTAGGCGTTGGTTCATTTTGAAACACCCAAACTGTCGACTGGCGCTTGGTTTCTGGATCGTATTGATAAATCCAGGACTCATCACCTGTTACGATGTCGTAAACACGCCGAGACGAGCCTGCTTCAAATTTGTTCAGCATATCACGGCACCATTCCACCCGGGCCTGCTTCTGAGCGTCGGTGAGGTAGTGCGGCACCCAGCGCGATACTATCCTCCTCACGCGAAGATGCCCGTGTAGAATCTCGTGAACGCTTCCCGATCCAATCTTTAATATGTGCTGAATCTCCTGATATGTAATTCGCCTATTATCTTGGATTAAATTTTTCACTGCTAGCACGTTTTCTTCCGTAATAGCCGTCAAAGGGCGACCGCTTCTTTCTTCATCCCCCAAGGTTGGTCGACCGCGCCTAAATTCGTTATACCAACGATACACGGTTGCCTTGGAGGGGCCTTCATCCATAAATGCCATTTGAAGTCTATCGAACGATTCATCCGGTTTCAGGCGACACTTGAAATCGTAAAAAATCATAGCTCTAAAATGTTCCCGGCGCAGATCCATTTTTCAGTAAGACACGATACTTTGAATTGGCTCGCAAAAAATGTGGAGGAAAATTTTGAAAATGGAACACACATATTTTTACTTACAAGTAATCATATTTTCGAAAAAGATTCTGACCGGCCAGTCTCCCATATATAAAAACTATTTTTCGCAATACTTTCTGAGTGGCCTGGTATAATTAATCGATAAAATATTTTCGTGTGCCCATCTCTAGAGTTACTTAGTGCCGAAAACCGTCGGTCACATCGGTGACAGGTTATGATATATGTTTTGTGAACAGGGCACAGGACGAGAAATTAGATAATACTTTTTTTATTGTTATGTGCCCTAGATACTTGTTGAGTGCATAGATCGATAGCTCAGTTCCCTATGGCCCTTAATAGTATCATAACATCCCATGAAACGTCCACTGCAGGACAGGGTACTCCAACTCCATTTGGGAAAGTGGACCGAACGGGAAAGTGGACCGAATGGGAAAATGGACCGATTGCACCGGAGGGTCCCGAATTCCAGTTTTTGCTGGAATAATGTGGAGGGGAAGTACCATCACCACGCGTTGAACCGCGCACCATGAACCGTGGTTGTTGGTGACCGCAGTATGTAAGATGGTACGTACGATACACAGAAGTACGCCGCTGCCCATCTTCCGGTTCAAAATCCCTTATCACACCAAGTACCGAACACCCCCTTGTCTACCTCTACCATAAAGCAGCTTGCACTGCTATATTACTGATGAACTGATTAAAGACAAGATACATTTTTAAAATGGCGACAGTAAGCTCCAACCATCCATCCGCTGCGTTAGAGCAACGCGTCAAACCGCGCAAGCCCGTTCTTTGCGCGCGAAAATCGTTTTACTCTATGTATGTAACTTACCTTTTTCTATTGAAACATTACTTACCTTAAAAAATCTAGCTTAATACATTCTAGCAAATTATTTACAAAAAATGGTGACTTTTACATAAAAAGCGATGTTCAGGCTACATTTCAATCACTGTCAAATATCGGAACTAGTCGAAACAGTGTAGCTTGATTAGCGTGACATGACAGCAGTGAGAGAGCAGGACGGAATGATGTGTAAGATATTGGAGCGACAGAGACACGTATAGCTCCGTCTTATCGGTAAGTAAGGTCCTACCTGCCGGACTAGCACGTTGCAGTTGTCAGTTTATCTAGACCGATAGAAGAACCAGTGTTGCCATTCACTTAATTTAAGCATTGTTCAGCCCTGAAGTGACAGCCCTGAACATAAATTAGAAGATTTCAACAATTGACGTCAATACGTATCTGCCGCAGCATCATTACTCAGCATCACACAAACCTAGTAAGAAATAAACTATACAACGTTGCACTTTACACCGACGACACACTAAGATAATTTACATCTGTGATAATAGAGTTAACTCTGTATAAAAAGCATTGAAATATGGAAATAAATCTAGTTTTTTGACAGCTAAGCTAGGTAACGCATTTTGAAAGACAACATACAACAACAACATATATAAAAAACGTAATTTGTTGGTTTGCTAAACATTTTCTTCCACTACTGACGTTTCGTCGCGTTTAGAGGTGATAGATTAGATGACATCATTCCTCAAATAAAGTGACATTTGTCCGATACATATTTTATCTCGGGCATCGTGCTGAGCCCGCTGCTCTCACGCATAGTGCTTTCCTGCTGTCATTCTAACCAAGATACATTATTCCAATTGTAGTTTTTTCTCCATTTGACTAGAAGTCGAAAAATAGCCATTTTAGGGTGATTTTGTGTTACATCAATGGATTCGAAAATTAGCACATCTACCTGACACCTCAGAAGCCCGAAGGGGGTAAAGCCAGGGGAAAACCTAGTGGGAGGAGATGTTAGAAAACTGATGGAGAAAATGGGAATAAAATGGTCACATTGAAAAAGCCTACTTCGGAGTTAAAAAGGGCTTTTAAGGGTATGCCAAGCTTAAGGGGGAAGAAGGCTTTATGTTCTAAAATAATTCTTTCACAAGGTTTCCCTAACGATGCAGCCGTTATTTGATAAAAGGCGGCTAAATTACTTAATCTGTCCTGTAAAGTCAAGTTGCCTTATTTGTTAAGAGGTCAGATTAATTCACTTAGCCGCCTTTCATCACATGACAGCAGATTAAGTCCTTTAACCGCCTTCTATGATTATGACGGCTGACTAATTATAAGGGCAGAACGGTGATCGATTAGGCACCGCCAGGCCCAACTCGACTTTCGTCAGAGATTTTAGGCCTTTAGTAGTTTGGCCAAAACCGTACCTGCCCAAGAATTCAATTTTAGAACATTTAAGTTCAACTACATTAAACATCCAAATGAAGTTTAATGCAGCTAAACTTTGCCTTTCAGAAGCACCAGGTACCAATGAAGGGGGCACCACACCAGGTAAAAACCTGTACTCACAATCTTTGGAGATGTCTCATTTTCATGAAAAGACCATCAGGTATCTGGCCCAGACGATTATTGTTCAGTTTCCTATAGAAAAAATAAATAATCGTTCAATCTGAGACAATCTATGAAAAGTCGTAAAGTTTTAAATTATATTGAGAGCCGCTGCAATGTTATGTTGTACGGAAAATTTAAACAAACGCTTCTGATTGGAGGATTTCAAATTTCGTTTGTTGAATTCGAAAAAATATTCCGTACGATGTGAGGTTGGAGTGAGGTGCAGTATTTTTTATTTTTTAAATTATGGTATTTTTAATAAGTGTTACTTACAGTCGTTCCAATCCACTGAGCTCCAAAAACGCATCTCTCTCGATTGTGTGAATTTGATTCTCGGAAAGTTGTCTGTAAGAAAAAAAATGTAGCTGTTATATTTTCAAAAACATTGAATCATTCTTAAAATGACTATTTTGATACTAAAAAGTAACCTGAAAATAATTATTTTTCATGGTCATCGTTGGTCCAGCCATTGGCCAAGTCAGAGGATTTTCGGCAGCTTGTAAACTGTCGGTCACGTTGGCTATCAAAGTCTAACCTAGGTTGGTTCTGGTTTGCCTTTTTGGTTGCGGAGGTCAGATGGCAGTCGCTCTGTGTAAAAACTAAATGCCCTCGTTGAATCCCTTAGGTTAAGTTAGCCGAGTCCGTATAACATATAGCTAGGGCAATGACGATGTTCAAATAATAGGTCTTTATGGGAGATGAGTTTTTTGTTTCGACAGATTTCTTTGAGTTTCTGTTTCAGAAACTAAAACTCAACTTAACGTACATATACAGGGTGTTAGTGTCACCAGTGCGTTCCATCAAGGTAACTTAATGTAATTATTTAACTCGTTTATTTTACTTTCACTATACAGTACACGTTTAAAATCGTCTCTTTAGTGTTCCGTATCTTAAAATTAAATTAACGGAACACTCAAAGGATCTCTTTGCTGTCGTACCGTCAATACCTTTTTTCTCACGAACAGGTAAAGATATCAAGATGAAATGAATATCCAATATGAAAGTTTATAAACCCTTGAAGGTGTGGAAATTTAAAGTTTCTACAACATCACAATCAGAAGATATAGCCTATGTTTTGAACCTAATTAAAAACTTTAGTTATAATATTTAGCTACCTATTCAGTATTACATATTACTTTATACGTTGCTGGGTCAGTCGTCCATGGTTCTATTTAGCAATGTCTTTTGACAAGAATTAAAGTGAACTCTCGTGTCAAGTACAGTCATATAAGAGCGGCCAGGTTTGAGTGGGCGCGGAGTTTAATATAGTATAGGTACGGCACCCATAGATGCGTGATTTCAACTAGCACTAATTAGGTTTTTTTGCTACCACCTTAAAGTTCTGCAGTGTTACCCTAATACCGTGTATTATATTACTCTTTGATAATACTATATTATTGTATAATAATACTTACAATATTTTGAGTTCCTTTAAATTTTGAAAATCACTCTGGAATATTATCGTAATGTTGTTGCCCTGCAGATCTCTGAAACAAAGGAAAAAAATGGTTAATCAAGGGTAGAAGGGCCGCCATAACGATAGAAGGCGGCTAAGTGTCTTACTTGCTCTTGACTGTACCCTTTTTGTTACACCGAACGAATACAGGGTGATAATGAAATGCATGACTATATTTTGAGTATGATACTTCTTCTTCTTCTTTTTGTGTCGACGCAAATCCAATTTTAGAACTTTCCCCAAGAAACATAGGTTCAAAATGAAAAACAATTTTGACTTCTCCATACAAACCTTACGCCGTCAATACTGGAATTTGTATGCGAGGACCAAAAACATTTCTCATTTTCGACCTATGTTCCTCGGGAAAAGTTGTTCAGTATCATTAGTACATGCATATATTTTGCTATCAAGAACTAATTAAAAGTCACCCTATATAGCATGTAAACGTATCGGATTTTTTTTCTTTTTCTTAACGCAGCAGTGTCTGCACTGCTGTGTTTCGGTTTGAAGGGCAAGGGAGCCAGTGGAATTACCGGCACATGAGACATATCATATATATCCTTTATTGTGCACAATAAAACAAAATAGAAGTGATAGAAGAGGTTCACAATGGCGAGCTTATCTCTATAAAGAGATCTCTTCCAGCCAACCAGATTTTAATGTGTAAAAGTATATAAGACGGGGACAAGAATAAGTACACATCAAATAATAAGAAGTGATAAGTATTAAGTACATGTATAACATTATAATAATACAAAGTAATAACTACATATACCTACTATAGACCACATATATTAATATACCTACAATATAATAATACATATATTATCAAGATAAGTTCGATAAGAAGTGCTCTTTCAGCCTTTTCTTGAAAGAAGTGACGGATGGGCTGTCTTGAATATATTTGGGAAGCTTGTTCCACATGAGAGTAGCACGCACGCACAAAGGAGTCATCTTAGTTCTCAAAGTGAGCAACGCGCTTAGCTGTCTTAAGTGTCAAAATATGCCATTAATAAGACAGTGGGTGTTATGGGCGGTGGTGACCACTTACCATCAGGTGGCCCACATGCTCGTTTGCTCACTTGTAACATAAAAAAAAACCGGCCAAGTGCGAGTCGGACTCGCGCACCGAGGGTTCCGTACCACCGATTTCATAATTGTATTAGTTGAAATTTCAGTAAGTTAATGTGCTAGATTTTTTGAGTCCAACACGCGCTTGACCAAATTTTATTATTTGTTGTTATTTTATAGCTTATGCACTATAAACATACCAATGTTCAAGTTTGTAAGTGTTCCCGTTTTTAAAATAGAACTAAAACAAAAATCGCCTCCGCGACCATTCAACTTGACCCCTCTCTTATATGAATGTTCTTGAAACGGGAGCTCACCTCAATTGGATACCATTAGTTGTGAGAAAAATTGCAATATTTAATGATTTCAGACTTTTCCCTTTAATTGTACTGTGAGACCTAGCTTCTTGCCAAATTTCATAATTTTAGGTCAACGGGAAGTACCCTATAGGTTTTGCTTTAGTGCAAAAATGTATGGAGATGAGGACATAAAATGCCATATCTTTTGATTTCGTCGTTGTAAAAAATTGAAATTTTCAGATCTTGTGTAGTTCATGGACCCTAAAATATGGTATCAATTTCAACCCAATACCTCTACCCGTTCGTGAGATAAAGGGTCTTGACAGACAGACAGACAGCCAGGCGGACAACAAAGTGATCCTATAAGGGTTCCGTTTTTTTCTTTTGAGGTACGGAACCCTAAATACTGGAAAACGTTTGTTTACAAAACGTCGCGTTTTCGTGAACTCTGACTTGTTTACGTAGATCCCCCATGAATGAAACCTTTGATCAGCGACAATAAGACTACCTAATGTACGGTGAAGTGAAGTTAGCGGGTACACCCTGCGGCTTTGCTAAGTGCCTCCTAAGTGGCAGAGTGGCAGTTAGGTGAACGAGGTACTAGGTTGTTGAATATTAAGAGGGTATCCTAAATGCATTTCTTCCATATTAATTTATATTAAATGTATTTCCATATTTCCTTCCTGTGTAGTGCCTGTAGAGCGTGGTATGTAAAAAATTATGATTATTAATGTAAAGGGGGCCAAAATAGGGGGGGTGGGAGGGCAATTTCAAATTGTCGTACTAGGTCAAGTGGGATATCATATGAAAGGACTTTACTTGTACATTCTAAAATATATTTTTGTATTTTTTTACGTCTCTTAGTTTTCAAGTTATGATGAAAAATGTCAAAAAAAATACCATTCCCCCCCTTATCTCCAAAGTTTGTGAAAGGAAAAATCTGAATTAATTACAGTTGACAGAAGTTTATGTAAACATTACAGCAAAAATAAAACGATCTTTCTAAGTTGCACAGTTTTTTTGAAATCTGCAAATAACCTTTACAAACAAATTTAGTTTTGCGTTCCTAATAATGGACTTTATTGCTTTCAAAAATACTAAAAGTATATCAAAACATTTCCGCTAGTGACAATATTTTTCGGTCGCGGAACATTCCACGTCGGAATTTCCGCGGGTATGACGCTACACTTAACGCACTTTCTGAAGTCCAAAAACTTTATTAACTCCTGCGGTCACCCATCCAGGCTTTGAGCATACCTTTCGTGATCGGAAAAATAGGCGACGAGCGCCTGTATGTAGCATTATGCATCGTAAAAGGCAGTTAGTGGCCGCCGAGCTTACGCCCTTACCACTTTTATTGCAGAAGTGCGGCGTAGATTTAACAACATTTAGAAGCGCACGCAGTTTGGCAGAATGTAAAAATTGTAAAATAATAATTATTTTTGTTGAAAAAAAAAAAAAAATCCTATATATATTAAGCGAGCAATAGTTGTATATATGTTTGTTATCGGTTTCTCGAAAACGGCTCTAACGATTTCGATGAAATATACCATACGGGGGTTTATGGGGCAAAGAATCGATCTAGCTAGGTCTCATGTCTGGGAAAATTCGTTTTCCCCATGCTTTTAAGTATTTTGTAAATTCCGTGTTTTAGACAGAAACTTACAGCGCCATCTGTTGGCGAGTAGCATAGCTTGCTCACCCGGTGATATTTTCAGGTTGAGGCGGCTATTACAGAGCGAAGCTCGGTCGCCCAGGTACTGCTACATATGTGTTTTACTGATGAGTGCGCCATTTAGCATATAGGCATTTAGCCATAAGGGGCTACCCGCCATCAATTAGCGCTCCCCTCATAAAAAAACCGGTCAAGTGCGAGTCGGACTCGCGCTCCGAGGGTTCCGATATACTTATAGTATATTTTCCTTTCTTCGTCGTCGCCTCTTACGACACCCACGGGTAGATATGGGTTGATACTATTCTTCGTCGGCACTACACGGTAGATTTTTGAGTTAAATTGAGTTCTAAAATACCTAATAAACCTTTAGGGTTGGGCCACATTGATCGACGGCCTTTCGCACTTTGCCGATTGAAAAAGAGCACACTAGTACGCATTATGCCGATTCACCGTTTATGGAGGTGTTCGCATCCGTACGCAGCTGGCTGTAGGGACGCGTTCGCATCCGTACGCAGCCGTAAGGTGCCGTACAGCTCCGTATGCAGACGAATCGATGGATACACCTCATACTGTTGCCTTTTTTATCGCCGTCGTCAGCCATCGATCGCCGTCATCAGCCGTTGATCGCCGTCGTCAGCCATCGATCGCCGTCGTTCGCCGTCGTTTGCCGTCGTTTGCCGTCGTTCGCCGTCGATCCCTGCCGACGGTCGACCGCGTTTCGTCGTCAGGGCGCGTTCGCCACGTCGATGCGAAGGGATTTCCATACATAGCGCTCGTTTTGTATAGGCAAACCGTCGATCGCCGTCGAACAGTGTGGCCCGACCCTTAATTATTAAGTTTTATTGAATTCTACAAAAACATGGCCCGGCCCTCCGGCTTTTGTTTGTGAATGTAGTTTAGTTTGTACAATGAACGACAGATCAAGCGTGACACTCGCAGTGCCATTCTAGCCCGTACGTCTATAGACATAAGAACGGTGCCGTGGAAGGTTATCCCAACCTATTTACCCATAGGTACAGTAGGGTTCTAATTTTTGAAATATCAAAAAGCACAAGAATTACGTACAATACTAGGTGGTAGGGCTTTTGTGCAAAGTCCGCCTGGGGACGTACCACCCCCTTGCCTTTTTCTGCCGTGAAGCAGCAGTGTTTGAACTACTCTGTTTCGGTTTGAAGGGTAAGGGAGCCAGTGAAATTACAGGCTCATGAGACATACCATCTTAGTTCTCAGGGTGGGTAACGCGCTTTACTGTCTTATTAGTGTCAAATTATTTCACTAATAAGACAGTGGGTGTCATGGGCTGTGGTGCCACTTACCACCAGGTGGCCTACCTGCTCGTTTAGGGCACAGATAGACATGCTAGTAAATGAGCATGCGTACTAGCATGCTAGAAACAAGCATGCTCTTTAACTGTCTACACTTGCTTGCAAAAAGCATGCTCGTTACTAGCATGCTACTAAATAAGCATGCTCAAATCAAATACTCTTGACACACATACCATTAAGTAGCATGCTAATATAACCTATAAGACGTTAGTGAAAACAAAAAAATAAGCATGCTAGAAATGAGCATGCTTATGTCAAGCAAAGCGTGTACACACATGCTACTAGGTAGCATGCTTTACTAGCATGTCAATCTGGGCCCTTTCCCACTTGTGACATAAAAAAAAATACGTAGATACTATCTAAATTTAATTAGCTCTATGGTGCAAGAAAGCGCTTCAAATAATAAAACGTGTAAAAACAATAACACGAAAATAATCGTTAACTCATAAAGTCATAAAGTTTGCCGTAAACTTGCGTTTTTATTATGGCTCGTGATGAGTGATATCCGTGCTTTTTATTTATGTCATAAATATATGTGAAAGTCACTCTGTCTATATAGTTTGCGTTTTGAAGGAGTATGCGTATGCATGCATATGTCACCGCCTGCTGCTAGGATCCACTGACTATATGAATGACAAAGAGGTATGGTGCTCTGATATTCCAGCGAAACACAAGAAACACATTGTAAAAAGCCGACTCTTAAAGTAGGCCGTGCTGCAGTGGTTTCTTGCCGTTTCTTTTACGCTGCCATAGCACGATCCGAAACGGCGTAGACTCGCTCTATTTGCATTGTATTCTGCATGAAATTCAATAAGTATTCTGTAAAGAATCTACATTGAATAAAAATTATCTGAATCCAGACAGCCTATCTGCTAGATATTTCGGTCAGATAGTGAAAATATTTAGTTTTACAAGTGTCTGATTGCTCTAACTGACAGATTAACACAGGCAAAAATCTGACATAAATTTAGTTGTCAGATCGGTGAGACGGGCCCTAAGAATCGTATTGTAAGTTGATCTATTTCCTAGTAAGATGATCAACTTTCGAAAAATAATAAACTCGTAGGTCCGTTAGATAAGGTAATCTCACCTAATAAGGAACGTTGGTCGAATTAAAAAAAAAATTTACGTCCCAATGAAACTGCATCAGCTGATAGCGCATTTTGTATGGGAGGTCAAAATTTTTCGTATTTCGTATTTGTGTTGGAGGTATTTGTATTGTATTGGAGCTCAAATTTGGTTTTTCGTATTTCGACCTATGTTCCTTAGGGAAAGTTGTTCAGTTTCATGGGTAGAGCCAAATCAAAGACCCAAAGACTCTGTATAGATATATTTAAGCTGGGATCAAATTTAAGACCTACATCTGTTTATAATCATCGTAAGTATAATTTAAGTTCTTTTAAAAATAGGCTTGTTATTATTAGCTATGGCTAAGATAAACAGGCTTAGTAATAATACTACGTGTCTATTCAATTTGGAGTGCTTTGCTACTTTGCGATCATATGATAGAAGACCACTGTGGCAGCTGTCAAATTTATGAAAAATACGAAAAACCAAATTTGACCTTTCATTCAAATGCGCTATGGCTGATGTAAATTCTATGGGAGGTCAAAATTTATTTTGGTCTATGACCTATGTTCCTTGGGAAATGTTGTTCATTTTCGCCGGGCAGATCACACACTTTAGGGCTCCCGCACACGACCGAGAATCGGTGGGCGATTATCGGCCAGGACAAGGAGGGAAGATTCAGGTGATAACACGTCAGAGCGGGATGACGACAAAAATCGGTCACCGATTCTCGGTCGTGTGCGGGAGCCCTTAGTATTATACTATCACACAGTGGCGTACTTAGGAATCTGGCGCCCCGGGGCACAATTTTTTTTTTCCACCCCTCTAGATGAGAAAAAGTCGGCCAGTTGCGAGTCAGATATTCGCACTCAGAGTTCATTACCAAGAACGTAGATACAGAAAGTCTAAGGACGGACAGGTCGTAACACAATCAGATGAAAACGCGAGCGCAGCGAGCGCGTATTTTTTCGTTAGCATTGTACGTACCTATTGTAATATTTCTGAAATAAAAAAGCAAAAAATGCTTATGGCTATTCAAACTTCATGCTTGCAGTAGCAAAAACGCCTCTGTTCTGAGATGGATCTTACTACTGTTTATTTCTTAATGTTGCTCTCCTTTCGGAAAGAAAACCACCGAATTTTAAAGAGAGCAGTTTAAACCCCTTCAATATTCATAACAGCTAAAAATATTTTCCGCCAGTTTTTATTTTGTAACTTTTCTGTATCGAAATTGTTTTTAAAATCTTTAAAAAATTAATGACTGATTTAGATTTTCCCCCAATTTTCTACATCTACGGCCGCCCCTCGTCTCTTGCCGCCCCGGGGCACGTGCCCCCCTGGACATAGGGTAAATACGCCACTGCTATCACACCATTCCGTTATTTTGTTCCGCATCCAAATATCGACATCATACTATTGATCATTCCAATAATAGTTGTTCCCCAAGATAAGATGTTATGTGGATAGATAGAGTACTTGTGAAACAGATACTTACAGCGGATATTGATAGGTAGCGACACAACTGCGGGCGGATCGATCATGTCATCTATGAATGACACATCTGCTGCCGTATTCCGAAGTGAAACTACGGCGCTCAGCAGATGAAGGGGCGGACATACGCGGGCAGTCACGGACATTGTCGCCAGTGTGGGCGGTATTGCGAAAATTGTAGTTT
This sequence comes from Athrips mouffetella, assembly GCA_947532105.1. Taxonomy (NCBI): domain Eukaryota; kingdom Metazoa; phylum Arthropoda; class Insecta; order Lepidoptera; family Gelechiidae; genus Athrips; species Athrips mouffetella. The sequence continues at coordinate 11,090,669 of OX383984.1, forward strand.
TTAGGGTTCCGTACCTCAAAAGAAAAAAACGGAACCCTTATAGGATCACTTTGTTGTCCGTCTGTCTGTCTGTCTGTCTGTCTGTCTGTCTGTCTGTCTGTCTGTCTGTCAAGACCCTTTATCTCACGAACGGGTAAAGGTATCAGGTTGAAACTAATACCATATATTAGGATCTATGAACCACACAAGATCTGAAAATTTAAATTTTTTACAACGACGCAATAAAAAGATATGGCATTTTATGTCCTCATCTCCATACATTTATTCAAAAATGCAAAACCTACAGGGTACTTCCCGTTGACCTAAAATTATGAAATTTGGCAAGAAGCAAGGTCTTACAGTACAAATAATGGGAAAAGTCTGAAATCATTAAATATTTCAACTTTTCTTACAAATAATGGTAACCAATTGTGGTGAGCTCCCGTTTCAAGAACATTCATATAAGAGAGGGGTCAAGTTGGATGGTCGCTGAGGCGATTTTTGTTTTAGTTCTATTTTAAAAACGGGAACACTTACAAACTTGAATATTGGTATGTTTATAGTGCGTAAGCTTTAAAATAACAACAAATAATAAAATTTGGTCAAGCGCGTGTCGGACTCAAAAAATCTAGCACATTAACTTACTGAAATTTCCACTAATATGTTGTATGTAATGTTTATGTGGTGGTACGGAACCCTCAGTGCGCGAGTCCGACTCGCACTTGGCCGGTTTTTTTTTTCGGAATAAAATTCAATTATAACAAGTTTAAAAGCTGTCTATCATATCAAAATCAATCTAAACAACCTTTTCGAGTGATTAATTCTTTGAATTCAAGCTGTTTTTCTTTCCAAACTAAAGATTTTGGAAAATACGCGCATAGAAACGGAGCGTTTTTTTCATGTCAATGACTATTAGTAATACGAAAATAATTGCAGTACCGGCCACACTGGCGGACTGTCAGAACAAAATGTCTGTCGTCTGCTGTGCCAGTACGATAATATCGCGCCGATAATTAGTCTATGGTTCGGCCTTTGTGTTGTTGTCAATATGATAATATCGGAGCTCCGATAAAACTTCAGATGTAAAAACGATCTTTTTAACTTGCACAGTTTTTTTGTAATCTGCAAAATACCTTCACAATCTAATTTAGTTTTGCTGTCCTAAAAATAGACTTTATTGTTTCCAAAGTTTGCTTATAAGTATATTGGAAGCCTTGGCGCGCGAGTTTGACTCGCACTTGACCGGTTTTTTTTCTTTAAAAAAGACCATGAAATTTTCAGTACTAACGTTTTTGAATTTTTCTTAGGAATTTTTAATCCATTTTTAAGCATTATTGGGAAGACATTAAGCTAACAGAAGCTTAAATTTAATTTTCGAAAATTATTATCTGAAAAAAATATAACAAATCTAATGATGAAATCGGACGATATTTAAGACGAACAATTTTCGAACCTTTAGTTTTATATATCAAACTAAAAATAAAAACTTAATTTTATGCGTAAATTGATAACCTTGAAGTCAACTTTCAAATATAAGACAAATGAAAAAAATAGCATTAGAATTATAGGAGTTATGATCTTATTTATCTGTAAGAAAATTTCGGCAATTTCATAGGTAAAGACCATTATTATCTGTGTCCCTCTGTTTCGGTTAACTACTCTGTCTTTTACCCCCATTCGATTCAATATGTTGCACAGTGTATTATAAAATACACTGTGCGGAAAATAGGAGAAATGTTTATATAGCTACTTATTGATATTTTCGGGTTTTCAGACTTTTATATAGCTTGGGTGTACGATAGCTGAGATGAGTTTCGTATACAATGCAGCACAAGTTTATACAGGGTGTAAAAAAAAATACGATGATCCTTTTAAAAGGTGATACTACATCACTAAAAGATTGTATAAAAAATATTTAAAAAAATACTTTTTCCTAAACAAAGGAGTTTTAGCTCAAGAAGAAGTGAAGCGCCTGGAGGGTTCAATGACCTCTACGATCAGCTGGTGTTGCAGACAAAAATTGTTTTTGTTGTTTTTTTTTTTTTTGTTTTCCAGTCACTAGCAAAAACCTATTCATTTCAATAAATTACTGTAATCTAATTAGATTAGGAATTCCTAAGAAAATCAAATTTAATGACCGCCCGAAAAATTTTAAAAATAAGAAAAATTTTAAAAAGTTTTTTTTTTTTACAATCTGTTAGTGATGTAGAATAACCCCCTTAGGAGGATCATCGTACTTTTTAGCTTAGCGTGGGTGTACGATAGCTGAGACGGGCTTTGTATACAATGCAGCACAGGTTTACACGGACAGGTTGCTTCCGGCGTTAGGAAACCGTTGCAGGACTTACGATGGTAATGTAGATGCGATGCATCACTATTACCAATAATAACCCTCCCGCGCAGTAATATTTTTTTAACTAGTCCTCCGTACAGTTTTTAAAAAAAAAATTACTTAAGTACGTCTATGCTTTCGCTTTAAGCTCAAGTCACACAGAGGCGGTATGATTGCGAAAGCGGTCCGGGGCGGTTTGGTGGGAACAAAATACCGCGCCGCGACCGCTTTTCAATGTGACAGGGTGCATAAGAACTCATACTTTACAAAAAATACCGGCCCCGGAACGCTTCCGCTACCGTCTCTGTGTGACGCGGGCTTTACGGTTAAGTTTAAAAAAAAATACTTATTTTATTTTTCGCTTAAAATTAACGGAGCTAACGAGCTGTGAGTCAATTCTTGAATATCACCGGGTGATAAAATATCACTCATAAAATTCAAAATCACAGATTTTTCTTTTCAAAAGTGAAGATTAATATTCGTAAAATATAACGAAATCCTTGATTGTTAGTTTTCATGTATTCTGATTTACCTTTCAACAGTTTATCAGGGCAAAAGTCACAAAAGTGATATTTTATTTTATCACCTTTTATCATTTTCAAGAATTGAGTCCCTGAACGGAAATGAACGGAGTTCACGGAACTAAGGACTGAATTGAAATAAAATTATTTGCAGTTAGGCCAAGAACACAAAGTCCGATTAGTCAAGTTCAAAAATAAACCTTCCGTAAAAATACCGTATACAACTACATTTTCTTTTTGTTTCTTCAAATTTTAACATGGTGCTTTATAAGTCAATGCGATATTCAACGTGTAATTCTAAATACGCAAAACCTCTCGGACAACTGTAACTGAACAACTTTTGTTTTAAATACTACTTTTGGAAATAAAATTTTTAAAAAAGTCTTCATACAAAATGAAAATCCGATACGGCCAATTTGTATGGAGAACATTTTTTTTGTAATTTTAATTTCCAAAAGTTATAGAACAAAAGTTGTTCAGTTACATGGGTAGATTTTGCGTATTTAAAATTACAAGTTGTATAAAAAACCCACGTTAGCAACGTAATGGCTGCCGTTTGTAAGAGCCGACGAAACGTTTTGTAAGGAAAATGTTGTTTGAAGCGGAAGGGACTGGATAAGGTGTCTTTCAGAAGGTTGTTGATGTTTATAGGTTTATAAGCCTTACGTACGCATGCCCATGTACAGTCAACGACAGGCCAAGCTTGACACTCGCAGTGCGACTCTCACCCTTATGCCTATTGAAACAAGAGTGTTACAAAGTTCAATGTGTTAAGCTTGATGTCCTCTTGACTGTACCCTCACCCGCATTTTTCTTTATACAGGGTGTTGGGTGTAAGCGACGGTGTGCCGATAACTAAAAGGGTGTGCTCAGTCAACGAAACTGAACAACTTTCCCATAGAAACATTTTTGGGTAATGAAAACCAATTCAACCACCCCATACAAACTATTCGATTCGACCAGAGTGGGCAATTTGTCTGGAAAGGTAAATTTTTTAGTTTCGTTTTCCAACAAATATTTTTTTGGGAAAGTTGTTCAACTTGGTTTTTAGGGATCCGATACCAAAATGGTAAAAAAAGGAACCCTTATGGTGCGACTTTGTCTGTGTGTCCGTCTGTCTGTCTGTCACATCTCTATATCTCAGTAACCACTCATGCTATCGAATTGAAATTTGGAATAGTTTTAGAATATGATTGCTCAACCTAAATGCACATGAAATAATTTTCAAAAAATTATGATCATTAATGTAAAGAGGGCCAAAATAAGCGAGGGGAAATTTCAAATTGTCGTTACTAGGTCGAGTGGGGTATCATATTATAAGTTATGAAGAAAAATGACAAAAAAAAATACCATTCCTCCCCCCTTATCTCCGAAGTTTGTAAAAATAAAAAGCTGAATTAATTACAGTCGACAGAAATTTATGTAAACATTACAGCAAAAATAAAACGATCTTTCTAAGTTGCACAGTTTTTCTGCAAATAACCTTTACAAACAAATTTAGTTTTGCGGTCCTAAAAATGGACTATATTGCTTCCAAAAATACAAAAAGTATATCAGAACCCTCGGCGCGCGAGTCCAACTCGCACTTGACCGGTTTTTATCGCAGGGTCACGATATTCAAGGGTTCCGATATTCAACACATTTGCACAAAGCTTTTCGCAACATATTCTATAACTCCCTACCTAATTCTCTATCTGTGTTCCCGAGTTCATATATCTAGTTCGAATCTATTCAAATCGCAAGGTTTCTTCGGGTAAGCTCGTTCCGAATGTTTTAACTCAGCAGCACAGAACAATTTTTCTATATTTTTTAGTTGTCTTTTTAATAAAGCGAGAGGAAAGACGTGTTTGTTCTTTCAGCCCTGCTCAGAGCCCTTAGAACTAGAATCAACCATTTTAGTCCCGTCTTGCCCGTCTTGCTCTCTATTTAAGTTAGAGCTCAGTGGAGAGTTGTTTGGTTGCCTGAAGGCATCTGAGGAGGGTGCTGTAACCGATAGATGTCTGTCGGTTATTGGATATAGAGTGCCCATGGCTTCATGCTGTATTGGGACAAAAACCCTAAAAATAAAAATAAATAAAGCTGGTATTAAGGTAGGCACACCACTGGACTCTATTTTATTAACACATCTTAGATATATATTCATCTCTTTCCTACACCGAACCAAACTGAAGTTATGCGTTTCGCACGACAAAGAGGTCTATACTCTTCTTAGACGCACTGTAAGCGAGACGTAGACAAGGTGTTTCAGATCTGGTTTCGCACTCAACGTGTTAATGACGTCAGCTAAACTACATGGCTTCACAAACAAAGTGGCGCCATGGTGGGAAAAAATAAGCGACAATAAAAACCCACGTGCTCTTTTAAATGTGATGTTTTTATCCTTCTGTCTATCATAATAAGTCGACAGTAAGATATTAAACGCTTTTTTAGGGTTCCGAACCAAAATGATAAAAACGGAACCCATATGGTGCAACTTCGTCTGTCTGTCTGTCAGTCTGTCACACCCGTATATCTCGGCAACCACTCATTCTATCGACTTGAAATTTAGAATAGGTTTAGAACATAATTGCCCAACTTATCAAATTAAAGAATTATTTAAATATTATCATTATTATTTTTTTAAAATTGTCGTTATTAGATTGAGTATATGAAATATGAAAGGGCTTTACTTGTACATTCTAAAACCAAAATACCTTTACAAAAAAATTTGTTTTGCGGTCCTAAAAATAGACTTTATTGCTTCCAAGAATACTATAGCTATATCGGAACCCTCAGCGCGTGAGTACGACTCGCAAGAGTCGCAAGTCGTACTTGATCGGTTTTTTTTCATGAGATGCTACCCTGCCGAGTGCTCCCGTTCATCGCAACGGAAGTTCTAAGACATTCCTAAATAAAAATGAACTCATTGTCACCCTACTTCAGTCCCGGGATTCTCATAAACGCGACGATTACGGGACAAGTGTCCCGAAAATGATGTCCTGCGGTCGCGTCTAGAGTTGATTACACGAGAAAATCACAAGTTTCCTCCGAGGATTTCTTCTTTTGGGACTTTTTATACATATAATATACTAGCTGGTGCCCGCGACTTCGTCTGCGCAGAATCTGCTGTTTCAACCGCATTAAATGCATTTTCCCGTGGGAATGAAGTGTTTTCTCGCGGTAAAAAGTAGCCTATGTGCCATTCCAGGACCTGACCTATATGTGTGCCAAGTTTCATTAAAATCCATTCAGTAGTTTTTACGTGAAAGAGTAACAAACATACATCCATACATGTTTACAAACTGTCGCATTTATAATATTAGTAGGATGGTTTGTTAAAACATCGTCAAGCAAGCCTTATACAGGGTGTTTGGTATATGTCTGCAAACCGCTGAGGTGGATGCTCTACTCATGAGACTGAAAAACTTTCCCTAAGAGACATAGGTCGACATACGAAAATTTTTTTTAACCTTCCGTACAAAATGCTGATGCAATTTTGTGGGTTTTGTGTAAAAAAATTCAACGTCCCACAAAATTGCATCAGCATTTTGTACGGAAGGTTAAAAAAAATTATAAACAGGGTGTAAAAAAGTAAAAATAAATTTCCCTAAAACTGAAACTCTCGATTCAGACCACAAAACTAAAAAACTTTCCCCAAAAATAATTTTCTACTTCCCATAGACGATACACGTCACACGATAGTACATTTTGTATGAGAAGTAAAAAAAAAAAAATTGTCGTAAAATTTTCGCCTTGAGTTTCTTGAAGAAAGTTGTTCAGTTAACAGATTCACACATAGAGGCTTAAAAAGTATATTCATAAATTATTTCACTAATAATTAGCATGGATCGTCAACATAGATCAAGGAAATCAACATTATGACAGTGCCATGCCAGTATATATGTTACGGCTAAAACCCGAAGCGCGGCTGCACCTAGTTTTCGCCGGTTAGAACTAGGTGTAGCCCACCGTAACATATATATGAAAATATAATGTATGCTAGAAAGAACATTCATCAATTACCTAAAATTTGTGACAGGCATAATTTTAATACTAGAAATAAGCATAAAATTGATCAACCATATACTAGATTAACTAAAGTCAATACATCTTTCGTTGGTCTGTGTATACGATACTACAACAAAATACCTGACAATATAGTGCAATTACCTGAGAGAAAGTTTAAAGCTTACTATAGATTGGATGACTATATGAATGACAAAGAGGTATGGTGCTCTGATATTCCAGCGAAACACAAGAAACACATTGTAAAAAGCCGACTCTTAAAGTAGGCCGTGCTGCAGTGGTTTCTTGCCGTTTCTTTTACGCTGCCATAGCACGATCCGAAACGGCGTAGACTCGCTCTATTTGCATTGTATTCTGCATGACATTCAATAAGTATTCTGTAAACAATCTACATTGAATAAAATTATCTGAATCTGAATCTGAAGATTTATATAGTCAAGATAGGGCCTTGGGAACAAGCGGTTCAAAATTTCCCCATACAAGAAAAAATAGCGCCATCTGTGAAAAATCGCGTGAACTACGTTGTGTAGTACTTCGGTCGGTGCTAAATACACGGAACGGAAATAATATGGCGGGAAAAAACAAAACAAACTTTTTACTGTTTATATGTGACTAGCTGTTGCCCGCGGCTTCGCTCGCGTGGATTTCGTATTTATGTTTTTACCGATTTTCCGAAGCAATGAGATATTTTCCCGTCATTTCGGGGGAATTTTAAACTAAGGAAAAACAGGACTAACCCTGCGCAAATCAATGAGTATAATTCAAGATCCAGCTGAATTTTATATAATATACAGACGTTACTCATAAATTACTCAGAACAGAGGAACTTAGCAGCAGTATCCTAACAAATGTAAAGAGAGAGATGAGAGACACCTTTATGTAATATTTCAAAACAGAGCCCATTCGCAGAAGTAATTGAGAAAAACTAAAACCCTCTCCCTCTCTCTCCCTCTCCCTCTGTCTCCCCCTACCTCTCTACGTCTCTACATCTCTACCTCTCTACGTCTCTACCTCTCTTCCTCTCTACCTCTCTACCTCTCTCCCTCTCTACCTCTCTACCTCTCTACCTCTCTACCTCTCTGCCTCTCTACCTCTCTACCTCTCTACCTCTCTACCTCTCTACTTCTCTACCTCACTACCTCTCTACCTCTCTACCTCTCTACATCTCTACCTCTCTACCTCTCTACCTCTCTACCTCTACCTGTCCCTATCCCTGCCCCTATCCCTACCCCTTACGCCAATTTAACCGCTATCCCTAACATAGAAATGACACCCATATTTATTTTTAGACATTTCAAACCTATCGCACCCCAACCGCATCCCCAGGGGACGATGGTATTTCACCACCACGTTGGATTTCAAAGTTGTTGTAGCATTCGTAATCAGTGACCCGATAAACCATACAAACGACACCCATATTGATTTTTAGACATTTTAAACCTATCGCACCCCAACTCCATCCCCAGGGGGATGATGGTATTTCACGTCCACCACGTCACAAAATTGTTGTAGTTTTTGTAATCAGCGACCCGATAAACCATACAAACGACACCCATATTGATTTTTAGACATTTCAAACCTATCGCACCCCACCTCCATCCCCAGGGGGATGAAGGTATTTCACGTCCACCACGTTAAATTTCAAAATTGTTGTAGTTTTCGTAATCAGAGACCCGAAAAACCATACAAACGATACCCATATTGGTTTTTAGACTTTTTCACCCCATTTCCCTTTTTTAAGGGTTGAATTTGGGGTGGAATTTCAATAACAGTGATGAACGTTGCATAGAATTACATCATAAATGCCTAAATAATAAATTATGTGGATTTTACTTTAAAAATAAAGAATTTTCAACTTCATCCCCCTTTTCACCCTTAAGGGTGTCGAATTTTCAAAAACCCTGAGACACGTAAATATTAATTTTTAGTCGTCAGCCTAAATACAAAATTTTGAAGATCCTAACTTCAAAACTGACGGACTTTCATACAAACTTTCATCCCCTATTTTACCCCCTTAGGGGTGGAATTTTGTAAAACCCTTTCTTAGTGCACCCCTAGGCCTCATAAGGAACCTACATGCCAAATTTGGAATCTCTAGACCCAGTGGTTTGGGCTGTGCGTTGATATGTCAGTCAGTCAGTCAGTCACCTTATTTTATATATATAGATTTACGTAGGCCCGGTTTTTCAGTTTCATTAATTGGATTATAGTCAAAAACAATAGTAAGAAATAACAATAATAATAATAAGTGTATATTGTTTCTTCAACTAATAACATTCCATTTTGTTGGTAAGTTTATTTGCATCCAATGTTGACAATGACTGACAACGACTGACGTTTGTTGGTCCTAAACGTCAGATTTCGGACCAACGAATTGGGGACATTGTAACGTGCCGATGGGGTAGTACTTATATATAAGTAAATGATCGTCAAACTTATTTTATGAGAATCAGTTTCATAAGTAGTTTCACATCTTTCAGGGTACTTATACCGTTTTTGTTACACCGTGTATACAGGGTAACCATTAACATTCAAGCCCTTCAGAACGAACGTTATTCTCGGGATCGTTGAAAATCCCCCAATTAATATCAATTAGCATTATGCCGTCGTTTAAATCCACCCTGTATTTATTTTGAGGTAGTGTTGCTGGTCGATAGTCGATAGTCTAACGATAGTTAACCAATAGCAAGACTATCGATAGTATCAATAGCTCGGAACGTGATGGTTTACTATCAATACTAACGGAATTATGCGGAGCAAAACTATCGATATTACTGCTGATAGTACTGCTTCTTAGAATTTTAGTAGTATCGACAGTATTGCACTTCATCGATAGTATCATCACGTTCCAAGGTATTTATACTACCGATATAACTATCGATAGTTTATTATTCATAACCAACAATACTATCGATAGTAGTATCGAAAGTTTTTCTATAGGTCGAATATATTACCAAATCTGGAGGTATCGATCATTTTGATACTATCCACAGTATTGATAGATCTATCAACAGTGTTAAATTTTCAGATGAAAACTATCGATAGGAAAACTATCGATAGTTCGGCAACACTATTATGAGGGTAGTCAGTAGAAACTGCTGAGGCGAATATTGCGCTACATTTAGGGATTTTTTAAATTGAAAAGTTCCAGAAGAATAATTGCAAGAAGAGAGAAAATTTCGGATAAGAAATAGGAAATTTTGTGGGGTTGCTTCTGTATTTTTATGGAAGTAAGCATTTTAGCTAAATAGCACCTACGTTTTATTAGGGTTCTGTAGTCAACAAGGAACCCTTATAGTTTCGTCATGTCCGTCTGTCTGTCTGTCTGACTGTGGCTTAGCTCAGACAGACAAACGGACAGACGGACGAAGTCGGCTTCACAGGTTATAAGCCTATAGCCGAAAAACTGGAAATAATAAACATAGCACTAGCAATCAGGCGCTAGGACGTCGCTGAGCATTAGCACAAAACCTCATCATCATCATAACATCCCATGAAAAGTCCACTACAGGACAGGGAGCTCCCTCCAGATTTCTAGCTTTTGCTGAAAAAATGTAAAGGGGAAGTACCATAGTCACCTCGCTTGTTAGCGTTACGGCTGGCACCATGGACCGCGGTTGTAGGTGACCGTAGTAAGTAAGATACAAAGGCGGATGCTGCTGCCCATCCTCCAGTTAACCCTTAGTCGCCTCTTACGACACCCACGGGTATGTATGGGTTGGCACAACCTGCTTTGCGATTAAAAAATCGTAAAAAAGCTACGGGACCCTATACTGCGCACGGCTGACGTACTTGGCCGGTTTTACCTATGATGGTTATTTATTTGTACCTGACATCTGACCGTAGACAGTAAAGGCACCAATGGCTTAACGTGCCTTCTAAAACACGGAATCATCTTACTTTTCAGACAATCAAGTCTGATTCTTTGCCGAAACCAAACTAGGAAAGTATCATAAAGTGATTTTTAGGGTTCCGTATCTCAAAAGGAAAATACGGAACCCTTATACGGTCATGTTATTGTAGCCCTTATAGGATCACTTTATTGCTGGCTGTCTGTCTGTCAAAACCTTTTTTCTCCCAAATGGGTAGAGGTACCAAGTTGAATTTAATATCAAATATTAAAGTCTAAGGACCATAAGCTGTGAAAATTTCAAGATTCTACGACAACACAATCAAAGCCGGCAAAGAACCTACCAACCCAAACCATCTCTACCCGTGGGTGTCGTAAAAGGCAACTAAGGGCTTATGAACCGGAGGATGGGCAGCAGCATCTTTCTGTGTATTGTGCTATCTTATATACTGCGGTCACCAACAACAGCCGTGGCCAACCGCAATGCTTACACGACACGAGGCTGTTACAACAAATAGCAAGCTATAACAAGTATAGACCACATATCCCACTGCAGTCCCCACAAGACAATAAATCACACGACAGATTCTTATCACAACCTGCGCAAACAGAGCCGCGTGATAAGCTAGTCTGCGCGTTTCCGGGCGAAATTAACTAGTGTGCAGGGGCATTTATACTTGACGACGCGAGGACGGAACGGCGGCGGCGCGGCGTCGCAAACAAGGGCCCGGAAAAACGAGAGACGCATTTAACACGACCGTGTGGTGCCGGCAATAGAATAGTACCAACCCGTCTCTGCGACTAAGGGCTTATGAGTCAGAAGATGGACTGCAGCATCTTTCTGTGTATCGTACCATCTTACATACTGCGGTTAACAACAACAGCGGTCGCCAGCCGCAACGCTTACATGCGTGGTAGTACCACGAGTTTTTGCTGGAATTCTGGAGGGATCTCTCTGTCCTCCAGTGGACGTTTCATTGGATGTAATGATGATTCCATAGATGTACTCTAAATTTAAGGTGATCCGTTTTCCATACAAAAATTAAAATGACTTGCATTCTTACGCGGGACATAAAATTCTGTTGAAAAACGAACGAATACTGCTATTTTTAGTTAAATTTTTCGCTAATTTATACAACAATACAGTTAATGTACTGACAGTACTATTTTTGTTAGCAATTTTTGGTTCAATATTACGATTGTGGGCGTGCGGTTAAAACTGTACGGTTGTGCTTTGTGTGCATGTGTGAGTGATCGTACTCATGTAAACACAGACTGACGAGAGTAATTGACTTTAGTGGACGTATGGAGATATTTTTCTTATAGAAATTGTTGTTAGGCGTTGAAGTTGCACGATGAAATTTACGCGAATCAACTTTTTGCACATATATAGTTGGTAGTTATTGCATTAAAAAATAAAACCTTATATTTGCAGCAGTGGCTCCATCTAGTTGCGTTCGGGGCTAAGCTGGCCGCTACAGATCACCTTAAAATAGCAAAATCGAACTGTGTACTGTACTGTAGGTATCCTATAGTATTAAACGAGCAATATTTGCATATACAGGGTGTTAGGGACAGCCTTCCGAATACTGAAGGGGCATGATCAGTCAACGACACTGAACAACTTTCAGTGAACAAAACTTTCAGGAAACGAAAAAAAAAATCGACTTCTCCATACAAATTGCCCGATCAAGTTTACGATTTTGTATGGAGACGCGGATTTTTTTTTTCGTTTCCTGAAAGTTTTGTTCACTGGAAGTTGTTCAGTGTCGTTGACTGATCATACCCCTTCAGTATTCGGAAGGCTGTCTGTCCCTAACACCCTTTATATATATATTATATTTTTAATCGGTTTTTCGAAAACGGCTCTAACGATTTTGATGAAATTTAGTATCCGGGGTTTTTGGGGACGAAAAATATATCTAGCTAGGTCTCATGTCTGGAAAAATTCGTTTTCCCCGTGTTTTTAGCATTTAAAAAAAACCAACGCGTTTTAGACAGAAACCTACAGCGCCATCTGTTGACGAGTAGCATAGCTTGCTCACCCTATGATATTTTAATCATACAGAGCATAGCTCGGTCGCCCAGGTACCTATCTATTAAGTACGCCTCTTGAACTTATGATTTTTTTTTCGTATTTTTGGTCAAGAAAACAGTCGTCTTACTTCCGCGTAGATCATTTGGTCATGAGTAGAGTAGCTTGCTGTTTTCTGTTATGTTGTTACCTGGGAAAGGACAGCAATGAGTGGGGAAGGGAGAAGCCAATCACAAGGGAAGTCTGTTAGAAGCGCTCGAGATTTTACCAAGTATTTTTTTAAATATTGTGTTGTATGGAACGATTGTGAACAGTGAAAAATATTTGAAAAATATGTTTGTAAAAACTTGAACTTAAAAATCTAATAGGACCTTGTGAGTTTATTCTGAATTTAACCCTAATTCTACTAAGTATTCAAATCTGTTCAAACCTTTGTTCGACACCCGCTATTTGGAGGTCAGGTTAACTAACCCAGCAAAGCCGAAAGCCCACCCTAGCGGGAGGTTTGAATAGACCGAATCTAGGATCAGGTCTGGTTTGCTGTAAAAAATGGCGCTCTGTGTAAAAACCAGTGCTCTCGTCGAATCCCCTAGGGTCTAGGTTAAGTAGCCAACTCCGTAAAAACACTGTAATATTCTACGTTAAAACTGAATAAGGCGAACAAAATAATTCAGTGTATTATGATACATCTGGCGAAATTTCCGCTGGTGTCATCATCATCATATATCCAGCAGTGGTGTCATACTTGATAGATTTTTCGATCACCGAACTTAACTCGTCGGAATTTCCACATGTGTATCGCTACACTTACACTAATTTAGAATGGCAGCACGACCTTAGCACGACAGAGCATGCGTAAGAGCAAGACGGAGCGACACGTGTCTCTGTCGCTACAATATCTTACGTATCGCTCCGTCCTGCCCTCACACTACTGTCATTCTTATCAAGCTCAGTATTTCGATAGTAATACCGATTGTCCGTCGTCACATGTAAACGTCTTCCTATAACGTATGACCTGTAAGTCCGCAATGCCACTGGCAAAGTTCCAACACTGGCATTTTGCGCAGTGCCCGCCAATGCAGAAGTAAGCCGTTTTGTCCATTTTAAACACCAATTGAAAATTTTAATCGTGAAGATGGTAAATGGCGTCCATTCCCTGGATAATAAATTAACTGTCATCTTAACATCCCAAGAAACGTCCACTACAGGACCCAGCTTCCAGCTTTTACTGGAACAATGTGGAGGGAAAGTACAATAGCCACCACGCTTGTTAGCGTTACGGCTGGCACCATGGACCGTGGTTGTTGGTGACCGCAGAATGTAAGATGATACGATACACAGAAGGATGCTGCTGCTCATCCTCTGGTTCATTAACCCTTGGTCGCCTCTTACGACACCCACGGGTAGGGATGGGTTCATCTTAACATACTATAAAACGTCCACTACAGGACAGGGAGCTCCCTCTAGAATTCTAGCTTTTGCTGGAAAATGTAAGGGGAAGTATCATAGTCACCTCGCTTGTTAGCGTTTAGCGTTACGGCTGGCACCATGGACCGCGGTTGTAGGTGACCGCAGTAAGTAAGATGTAAGATACAAAGGAGGATGCTGCTGCTGGAGGATTCTGGAGGGATGGGTTGGTACTACCTATTAATATCAAACACTAAATGGTGACAACGACAGCGATAAATTGTAGCCTATGTGTTATTCTGATGTATAAGCTATATTATTGTAAAGTTTCATTAAAATCCATTCAGTAGTTTTTATGTGAAAGAGTAACAAACATCCATCCATCCATACTTACAAACTTTCGCGTTTATAATATTAATATAGTGGTCAGCCTACGAAAGATATACCGCATTTCGATGTACAGGATTGCCGTTTGGTATACATGTACTTTAGGTTACAACAATAATTTTTTCTGGCAGCTCTTAAAAATACTCCTAGGATGGGGGCAGCTATGACGTCATAATTTTTTTGTATGGGATTTGAAATTTCTTTGTTTAGAAACTTGTCGTGTGTGATATCAAATGAAAGGGCTTCATATGCCGGTTCCAAAAATATACTACAACATTACATTTCGGCCACCTGTTTTGTAAAAACTGTGCACTTGCGGAACCCTAAAAAATTTTTAAATGCATAAAATACTATTTAGAGGAAGTGTCAAGAAGTGTAACGATAAACGGGGAGTAGAAAAATATGACAAGGAGGGACAGTCGTGACAGGGTCGGGAAAGGGTCGAAAAAGGAAAATGAAGGAAAAAAGCTATTTTTGCTGATAAAAATGAATAGTTGCTAAAATTTTGATAAACGAAAGCAACAGAAGAAAACTAAGAATCAGGATTTGTTGAATAGTGGGGGCAATGGAGCTCAAATAGACTTTTAACATGTTTTAAAGTTTCAGGTGAGAGAGATTTTGGACCGTCAAGCAAGGAAAATTTGGGAAAAACGGAGAAAAATGGAAGAATGGAATCGGTAAACGTTCCAAATATTCTTGATGTTACTTTGAGACGTCTGTGAAAGAAAAGTCGATAGTATGCTGGTTTTCTGTGAGTTATAATTTTTTTTGTTTTGTAGCTCGCGAAAAAAATAGAATTCATACAGCTGATGAGACGAATCTTTTGAAGGAGGCTATGATCCTGGATTGTGGATTCCTTCAATTGAGATAAAGATAGGGATTGCTTCGTGTAGGATATAGTATAGGAAGGTTTATTTGCGCATAATTTCAAGATGCTAACATTCAGGGTTTGATTCCAAAGTGTAAAGAATAAGTGGAGTGAAACTAATGTTATGTAAGTATTCAATTTTGTGGTTTTCCATCTTTTATTTATTTTCGGTTCAAAGTTGTTGTGTGTATTTGAGTTAAGGTGAAATGTGACTTAATGAAATTTATAGTTTCTTCCAGGTTATGTGAGCTAAATAACGTTGAGAAAATCAGATTTCAATGTCAAAAGAGGAAGAGTTGATTGGAGAATATTTGCAGCTTTACAGATCTACCTGCGAGGTCATAAGAGGCTTGTACTGTGTGATACTTTAAGTAAATTGATATTCCCACTTAATGATTTTCGTTTGTAAACATTAATAACTCTGCGGAAATTATAACATATTGTGTTTCTAATCTGAGTCGTTATTTGTAGATAGTAATAAAGATTTTCTTTTCCCATAATTAAGTATAAACTAGTTCTACAAGTGTCATTGTTCGCGTATAGCTAGGCAGGATAATGTTCTATTTCTAAACAGGTACAGGAATTACAAGGAACATTATAGACATGGAAAAGCAAACCACAAATGATAAAACGTGAAGGCTAAAAAAAGGTATTGCTTGGATTGTAAAGGTAATGTAAATTTCATTGTGTTTAATTCTTTCCTTTACAGAGAAATTGATTAAAATAGTCCTTGGTGAAATCATGGAAACTGGACTCTGATGTATATATATTGCCATCGATTAGGGGTGGCTTTAGATGTTGTATATTTTGTCAACATTTCAAAGAGACTTTGGACGATGTATATTATTATCATCAATTCAAGGAGACTTTAAACGATGTATATTTTTATACTTTTTAGGTAGAATTGTCTATTTGACATTATTGTCAAATAGTCAACAAATAAATCATTTTTGATTTAGTTTTACTCAAAGCTAGACGCTATTTTGAAATCTTTATAAATTTTTTATCTCTTTAACAAAAAATAAATCAAAACCCAAAATCAAAATGGAAGAAAATATTAATACATTAAATAATTACTTTTTTTAGAAAATAATATAAAATCTTTGGCCCTAAATCAAAATTCCAGTTTTTAATATACTAATGTCTTCATATGATAAAATTTAAGAAAAATATTCCGTCAGATCAAAAGAATTAGAACGTCAATTCAAAATCTTAAAATAATATATCTGAAAACTAAAACTTGGATATAGATTGTGATATTTTATTGTGAAATAAAGGGTAAGTTTAAGTAGAGTGAATATTATAAATAATAATATTTCAAGTAATAATAAATTGCTTTGATAGTGATTTTGAATCTTTTGCCTCAATTTCCCAAAATTGGAACATGCTGAGAGCATTACTACATCTCAGTACTCAAGCTCATAGGAGGTGCTTATCTTTCCTTTTACTTTCATACTGTAGGAGTCCCAGTTTTTGAGATTAAGAAATGCCTGCTCTCAGGTTTATTTAGTTCAACCAAGCATGGATGGATCCCCTCGTGTCATGTGTCCCCGATGTCCACTATATTGGTTGTGGCTAATGTAAGTCGCGTGTCACTGGAGTATCTGTCTAAGTCTATCTGATAATATCAACCTTCGGATTTATTTATTTTAATCATTCTTGGGCCGGAGCCCTCAAGCCTAAAAGGGTCTGATACTAAAGTTCTTCTCTTTCTATTTGTGTGAGGTTTCGCTGATTCATCCTGAATTCCCTCTTCTGTATGTGTGGGATGAATTGGAGTTACTCCAATACAAATGGAAGGATATTAGCAAGGTGTTTTAACGTTGGATTTTGGAAATAGTGTTTCTTGTGTTATGTGCTGACAACGCTCGCCCATTATTGGATGCGTCGTTTGAGTGGCATATACCGCGGGAGGACCTCCTGATCTTAGCGTTAGATTACCAAATGTAGAGTAGTTAGACAACATAAAACTTTCTTCTTATGTGAAGGGACATTCTAGTTTAGTCTAATGACATTAAATTGTTTATAAGGAATAAATTAGAATTGTCCTGAATCAATAGGAAGAATATTCTTGAAGGAGACATTACGTTCGTTCGTGGGTTGCTTCTTGTAAAGTGTGTTGACGACGTTCGCCCGCAAGGCTGCGACGGCTGTAAGACACTCTGACCTTGGGGGACCTCTGAACTTTATGTGTGTCATCCTAAAGTAGTTAAATAATTTATTTAATCTTCATTGAATCATACAGGAATCTAAACTTTATAAGATTCTAAGTTTTATTTTCCCTTAATAAAACTTGTCATAAATTATCATACTTAAAATTATACTTTGACTCAGTGTGAAACCACCTTAACTTTACTAAATAGATTCTTGAAAACAATAATGGAACAGAAATTATAATGTTTAGTTTCTTTTCATTGTAGATAAGTTCCGAATATTTAAGTATATACAATAACCCCATTTTTTATACTTCTTTTGAGTCCTCTTTTAAAGAACATCGAGTTTTAGCTAGTGTTGTTTACGCTAAATTCTCCCAGTGTTCTTGGTTTTGAATACTCGATGCTTTTGATTTTCCTTTAAGATCTTAAATCATAAATGTTTGGCCCAACCTAGCTTAGATACTACTATCCCGTATCTTCTCGGTTCTGGTCATCATACTTCACTTTTAATTAAGGATTACCTTCAGTAATCTTTTGTTATACTTACTTCTAATATGTTCTTCTTCGAAATATGCTGGGTAATCCCATTATAGTTTAGATGCAATTCATTTTATTTAAATGAGTGTTTAGACTGGGGTTACTCTACATAATCCTTGTCCTGCGTGGGTTGGTAACGGAAAAGAGATTTAGCTACGCATCACAAGTGAGAGCTATGAAGGATATACGGAGACCTTGTTGGTGCAATAAAGTCACTCAGTGACTGGGGGGAGGGAGATTGCCCTTCAAACTCTTTATGTCTCTCGTTATAAAACCGTTATTGATCTAGGCTGGCCATGCAAGCAATAATACTATACCCGTATCTAGTACAGACTTCACACTTGGACGTGTGGAGCTGGCTAATTATTTTCAGTTTAACTTATTTCAAAACAAACTAAGGGATTCGATGATGTCGGTCATTGTCTGCCCGGAGGGATTACAGGAAGAGCTCTTATAGCTCATGATGGAGAGTGCCCTGTTTTCCTAAAGGAAGACCGTATGCTTCGTGTGCCTGGCGGGCTCGGTGACCAGCTCTGGTATGGGTGACTAAAAGAAATAGTCAATACCCTGTGAACCCTGGATGAGTCAGTGATCGTCCCTTAAAGGTGGGCCACGTGGAAGTCGGGTTTGACGCGGGGCATGAACATACCGGGGGGAGACATCATCACTGTCTGGGTTGTACTGTGGTTAGTTAGTTCCGCTCTCCACATACATTAACCCTAGTCTTTACTGTAGTTTAAGTTTTCGGTGGGATTTCCAGCTCCGCGAGGATGATCAGAATCCTGACGATCCAGTTGGATTGTTAGGGTAGTTTAGCGTCATGTCATCGTGAGCTGGGTGATGATATGCCTCGGACCTAGGACTTAGGGTAGAGGAGGCCTAGGACGAGCTGCTTGGGGCGATGGCGGTGCCCCAAACCTGGGGATTGTCCCCACATTATTTTTATTACTTCGTTTATATTAACATAGGTTTCTTTTCAGAAACTTATCGGCTCTAATATTGCATTGTAAATGAGATGAAACCTTTCCTAAATTGATGAAACTACATGAATTCAGATGAACTACTCCTGTCAATATGAAACTAAATTTAAATAAATAGTGATGTAAAATAAAATAAATAACATAAATTAGACATGTAAAGATTAGGTTTATATTCTAATATAAGTATTAAAATAACAAGTGTGTTTCTTTTTCATTCTTCTATTGCCACTCTCCACCGAGCAGAATCTGTAAATTACAAGATTTTATAAATATATAAGACGGAATGACGTAGGATTCAGGAAAAATATAATATTCTTAAAGGATATTATTCTAGACGATCAACCTTGGCCAAAACTTTCACGTATCTGATTTGAGGATCCTATATGAAGGGACTTCAGATCTGTACAGCAGGTGCCGTGACCAGGATATGCTGGTTTCAAGCGAGAGAGGTATTGAGGAGTGAAAAAGGAAACAAAATGAAAAATACACTAATTTCGAGTTTTGAACTGAAGAAACTTGAGAGTAAAGTCTATCTAAGTTAAAGTTGTTAAGCGGGACGTTATAATTGGTTTTAGCTTAGGGTTATTTGTTTTGGAGACCATAGAAAATATGATGCATTCCTTGTTTCAGAATAAAGATGGGAAATTTTACAGTCTCAATAGAAGGAAACATAGGGTCAGGGAAGTCTACTTTGTTGGCAGCTTTGGGAGGCAACTCTGATTTTGAGATAATACCAGAACCAATTGATAAATGGACTAATTTATCTGGCGTCAATCTCTTCCAGTTATTTAAGGAAAATCCTAAGAAGTGGGGTTTCTGTTTTCAAAATTATGTTCTTCTAACAATGTTAGAGAATCATACGAAAGAATCTAGCGCTAAGATTAAAGTTATGGAACGTTCCATCTATTCAGCCAAAAACTATTTTATTAGGGAATTGCAAGAAAGTGAATTGTTGCACCCGGCTGAGTTTGCAGTTTTAGATGAAACTTATTCTTATTTCAAAGAACAATTGGTTACTCGAATTAATTTAGTGGTTTATCTTAGGACTTCCCCTATGGTTTCTTATCAGAGAGCCCTAAGTCGTGGTCGACCTGAAGAGACAGGGATAACGTTAGATTATATAGAGAGGATTCACAACATTCATGAGGAATGGTTATTGAACCCTAATATAAAGGAAGATTTTGACAGGATAGAGATTATCGATGGAGATCAAAATATTAGCTCCATAAAGCAACAGTTTTGGGAAGTTAAGGAAAGAATATTAGATAAGCTTTCTATTCTTTAATTTAAACAAAATTCCAACCTATAATTTGTAATAAACTTTCAGTATCCAAAGAAAAGAAAAAATGCCTCCTCGTTATAATCTTAGATCATCTCAGGGACAAGATGAATTAGAAAGGACAGGTCAGCAAGAAGAACGTCCACGACCTTCTTTACGCAACTCCACTATGTTTCGCCAACTTCGAAGAAACATGGGAATTCTGACACAGAAGGTGTCGAACTTAGAGAATCAGCTGTCGCAAGCTCGGGAAACTAACGCTGCATCAGCTTCGTCTGAAAGGCATGAAGCACCGATTAATATATGCCCGGTGATTGATACAAGAGTCGAAAAACCACGTTTTCCTGGAAGATTTGGGGTACATCCAGTGTCGTTTTTGGAGGATCTTCAGAATTATTTACGGAGGATGCCTAATGAAGATGCTACAATTGAAACTATAATCAGTTGTTTAGAAGGTGATGTTCGTAAATGGGCCAGAATTTATAGACAGAGATGGTTTACACAGTCGGATTTCAAAAGAGATTTTTTGGATGCTTATTGGGGAGAAGCCGAGCAAAACACCTTGAGAAGAATGATTGTAAATGGCACTTGGTCTAAGGAAAATGGAACAATGCTAGAACATTTCGTTAGTTTAGCAGGGCAAGCAAAGATGATGTCTAGACCAATTCCTGAATGGCAAATAGTGGAGGATTTGATGAGACACTTTCCGAAGGATGTACAATATGCTTGGCGGATGAAGAAAGGAAATACTTTGATTGAGGCAACAGAGTTTCTTCGTGAATTGGATGACGTGAATAAACAATGTGGATCTTCTTCCTTTGACTCCTCTACTGGAGCTGATAGGGGAACAAAGCGTCAAAGTCCATTCGTTTCAAATAAAGACAAGCCATTTTATAAAAAACCAAAAGTGGTGGCTCACATCGAGGGGGAGACTTCAAGGGGAAGGATCACTGATGAGATAATTCAAGAAGAAGATTTAAACTAGTTGGGGCCATTTCCAATAAGCAGGAGGTGGCCGCAATTAACAAAAAACTAAATTATCTTTTTCCTGTAAAATATTTAATAAAACAAGGTTGGAAGCCAGGGGTAGGATTGGGTTGTGACCAAGAAGGGATCTTATATCCTGTTTCCCCGAATAATACTAGAACGAATTGTGATAGAGAAGGTTTAGGATATTCTTCAGAAGATTATAATAATAAACAAACAGTCGTAAATTTAATTAAAGTTTTTGACGTTTCCGTGATTAAACAAAATCAACCAATGTATAATCAGTTCATTAGAGAATATGAAGGTAACTCTTTATATGATGAAGAGGTTTGCTTTGAGAATGAGGGGCCCAAATTTAAATCAGAAATTGAGTTACAAATTTTGGGGCAATCTATAGTTCTCTTGGTAGACACTGGAAGTGAAGTAACTTGTATTTCGGAAGAATTCTTAGAGTGTTTACAAGGAGAATTAAAGTTAAAATTCCCTGCGTTACCAGTTAGACCAATTTGTGTGAGGGGAGCCGTTGGACAAAAGAGTCTCCAAATAAAAAAACTAGTCTCTATACCGTTGACGTGTGGTTCAGTTGATATTGATACGGGATTTTTAGTGATTGCTAAATTAACTTGTTCTGCTATCCTTGGGGTAGATTGGTTAGTTGCGCACAACGCTGTTTTGCATTTAAAAGAACCACAAACATTAGAATTGGGTATCGTTGGACAAGGAGAAATTACTATTCCGTTTCGAAACCTTTCTAGGGGGTTTTTAGAAGAGAATCGAATAAATCTAATATCTGGAATAGAGGAACAAAACGAAAAAGAAGGCGGTGAAGAAAAGCAATTATTAGATTTGTTTAAAAGTATTCGGTTGGGAATGGATTTGTCTGATGTAGAGAAGGAACAAATTTTTAATGTTTTGAGATCCCATATGCAAGTTTTTACAAAGAAACTTGGAAGGGCAAACTGTTATACTCATGACATTAAAATGATTGAGGGTACTCCAAGGATACAACGAACCTATCCTATACCATATGCACATAGGGCAAAAGTAGAAGAAAAGTTGAGGGAGATGGAAGAATTAGGGATTATATCGAGGAAAACTACAAATTTTTGTAGTCCTCTAACTTTCACTGGAAAACCCGATGGATCTGTTAGAATATTACTTGATGCTAGGGAAATCAATAAATATATGGTTCCAGAAGTAGAAGCACCGCCTTTACAGATTGACATACTTAATGCTTTTCTTGGTGTAAAATTTGTAACATTGATTGATTTAAATAACGCTTATTTTCAAATACCGTTGACTGAGGACAGTAAAAAATATACTGGATTTACAGTTAATGGAAAATCTTACGTATACAACGTGCTTCCGCAAGGACTTAAAACGTCAGTAGGGTCCTTTTGTCGCGCAATGGACATTATATTGGGTCCTGGTGTTAGAGAGTTTTGTGTCAATTATTTGGATGATCTTGCAATCCTAACGAGTGGGACTTGGCAAGACCATTTGGATCATATTGATATAGTTTTGGATCGTTTAGAATCAGCTGGAATGACTTGTAATTTTGCAAAGTGCAACTTTTTCTGCAGTGAAGTAAAAATGTTAGGGCATATAGTTACAACTTCGGGAATTAAACCTAACCCGGATAAAATAAAAGCTATAAAGGAATTCCCTATTCCAAAGAAACAAAAACAGTTAAGAGGATTTTTGGGACTTTGTAATTATTATAGACGTTTCATTAAGAACTATAGTATTTTGACTGCTCCGTTAACTAGGTTATTAAAGAAAAACCAAACATGGTTTTGGGATGAAGAATTAGATCGAGCTTTCAATAATATAAAGGAAGAATTTATTACAACGATTCTATTGAGCCATCCAGATCAGGATAAATTATATTATTTACAGACCGACAGTTCAGGGATCGGAATAGCCGGATCATTGTTTCAGATTGGAAATAATGGTGAGGTTAAAATTTTGGGATTCTGTAGTCGTGCACTACGGGGTTCTGAATTACGATGGACTGTAACTGAACAAGAGATGTGGGCTATTATTTATTCTGTGAAAAAGTTTGAGACTTATTTAAGAGGAGCGAAATTTGTTGTTCGTACAGATCATAAGGCATTAACTTTCATGAAACAAATGAAATTATACAATAGTAGAGTCACACGTTGGATTTTATTTCTTGAACAATTTGACTTCGAAGTCGAACATGTAAAAGGTGTAGAAAATATTGGGGTAGATATTTTATCTAGATATCCGCCAGGGGGAGTTTTGCAAGAAGAGAAGGTGTGGTATCCAACTGTTATGTATGTAGGTGTTTCTACTGACCGTGACTTGAAAAATAAATTACAACGTATGATGGAATATCAACGGCTTGATAACGTCATATGTGGGATTAAGGAGAGAATAAATGTTTCTAGAGTTCCCGAAAGAACAGATAGATTTACGCGTATAACTTTGCGTTGTACTGTCAATAATGATCTACTTTATTTTAAGACTGTACGTGGAGATTACGTTTTGTTTATGCCCAAGGTACTACAAGAAGAGATTTGTAAACAGGTACATATAGAGATGGGTCATCTTGGCGCATATAAAACTTTGAAATATTTACAATTAAGGTGTTATTGGATAAATATGGGTAAGACAGTGAAATTTTGTGTTCAGAAGTGTCATGTTTGTCAGCTTTCTAGACCTGACTATATAAAAGGGATAGGGAAATGTAAATCGATTTTAACTGAAAACCCGGGTGAATTAGTAATGGCTGATATCTTCGGACCACTACCTAAAACTGAGGCTGGTTATATTTACATTTTTGTAATACAGGATTCTTTTAGTAAATTTATTAAACTTTTCGGACTTCGAGGAGCTTCAGCAGACTCAGTGCTTTATTGTATGAGAGTGTTCACTGAAATAATACAACCTAAGGCTGTTATGACAGATAACGGAAAACAATTTATTAGTCACAAGTGGAAAAATGGACTCAGAGCCTTGAGAATTAAGACTTTGTATACTACTATTCGTAATCCTCGACCTAACACTACAGAACGAGTGAATAATGGATTAAACAAATTCTTTAGAATTTATTGTCATGATGACCATACTAGATGGGATCATTACTTGTTGGAGATTGAGGAATTGTATAATAATACGTTCCACGAGAGTACGAAATTTTCTCCTAATGAAATATTATTTGGAAATTCAGAGAAACTTAAAGTAGACTGTTTTCTACCACGGGCACTCACGAATAAAACGTTAGACCAAATTAGAGAGGAAGTTAGAGAAAACCTTAGACTTTCGAGTCAGAAGCGGCAGGATAGATTCAATAGAACTCATAAGTTGATAGATTTTCAAGTTGGTGATTTGGTAAAATTAAGGAGGCTTAATAAATCGGATTCTAGTCGAAATAAAACTAAGAAATTTGATTTATTATATGATGGACCATATCGAATTGGAGGAATAAAATATGCTAATGTGTATATTCTCGTTGATCCTGAAACTCAAAGTGTCAAAGGAGTTTATAATGCAGTCCATTTGGCTAAATATTATACTTAGGATGTTAGCTATTGAGATTTTCACGGGACTATATCATAAATTTTAACTTTAGAGGAATTGAGATATTCCTGGTCACAACCTAATTAATATAATTTTACTAGTTTTAATTTAATAATTAATATTAGAAGACTATTTTGATTATAGTATATAGTGAGTCAATTTGTTAGTGAATTGACTGGCATTATTAAATCGACTTCGTTTTAAAAAAATAATGAACTATAATAATTTATAATTTAATACAAATTTAATTTGGTTATATAATCAGGGTTGAACTGAAATAAATCTAAATTTAGATAAACATGTTAAATAATTTTAATAATTTTGAATAAAAAATTAATTTAGTTTAATGATTTATAATATTAGTAGTTTAGTTATTTGTTTTGTTTATTGTATTTGTGAATAAAAAAATTTAAGGGCCAATATAGGAGGTTTTATTTTAATAAAATAATAATAATAATAAAAAAAAAAAAATTAATTTAAAATTGAAAATTTTAGAATTCTCGAAAAAAAAAAAGGTTTTCTTAGATTTTTCGAAATAATAAAATTTTGGGGGAGGCTGTGCACTTGCGGAACCCTAAAAAATTTTTAAATGCATAAAATACTATTTAGAGGAAGTGTCAAGAAGTGTAACGATAAACGGGGAGTAGAAAAAATATGACAAGGAGGGACAGTCGTGACAGGGTCGGGAAAGGGTCGAAAAAGGAAAATGAAGGAAAAAAGCTATTTTTGCTGATAAAAATGAATAGTTGCTAAAATTTTGATAAACGAAAGCAACAGAAGAAAACTAAGAATCAGGATTTGTTGAATAGTGGGGGCAATGGAGCTCAAATAGACTTTTAACATGTTTTAAAGTTTCAGGTGAGAGAGATTTTGGACCGTCAAGCAAGGAAAATTTGGGAAAAACGGAGAAAAATGGAAGAATGGAATCGGTAAACGTTCCAAATATTCTTGATGTTACTTTGAGACGTCTGTGAAAGAAAAGTCGATAGTATGCTGGTTTTCTGTGAGTTATAATTTTTTTTGTTTTGTAGCTCGCGAAAAAAATAGAATTCATACAGCTGATGAGACGAATCTTTTGAAGGAGGCTATGATCCTGGATTGTGGATTCCTTCAATTGAGATAAAGATAGGGATTGCTTCGTGTAGGATATAGTATAGGAAGGTTTATTTGCGCATAATTTCAAGATGCTAACATTCAGGGTTTGATTCCAAAGTGTAAAGAATAAGTGGAGTGAAACTAATGTTATGTAAGTATTCAATTTTGTGGTTTTCCATCTTTTATTTATTTTCGGTTCAAAGTTGTTGTGTGTATTTGAGTTAAGGTGAAATGTGACTTAATGAAATTTATAGTTTCTTCCAGGTTATGTGAGCTAAATAACGTTGAGAAAATCAGATTTCAATGTCAAAAGAGGAAGAGTTGATTGGAGAATATTTGCAGCTTTACAGATCTACCTGCGAGGTCATAAGAGGCTTGTACTGTGTGATACTTTAAGTAAATTGATATTCCCACTTAATGATTTTCGTTTGTAAACATTAATAACTCTGCGGAAATTATAACATATTGTGTTTCTAATCTGAGTCGTTATTTGTAGATAGTAATAAAGATTTTCTTTTCCCATAATTAAGTATAAACTAGTTCTACAAGTGTCATTGTTCGCGTATAGCTAGGCAGGATAATGTTCTATTTCTAAACAGGTACAGGAATTACAAGGAACATTATAGACATGGAAAAGCAAACCACAAATGATAAAACGTGAAGGCTAAAAAAAGGTATTGCTTGGATTGTAAAGGTAATGTAAATTTCATTGTGTTTAATTCTTTCCTTTACAGAGAAATTGATTAAAATAGTCCTTGGTGAAATCATGGAAACTGGACTCTGATGTATATATATTGCCATCGATTAGGGGTGGCTTTAGATGTTGTATATTTTGTCAACATTTCAAAGAGACTTTGGACGATGTATATTATTATCATCAATTCAAGGAGACTTTAAACGATGTATATTTTTATACTTTTTAGGTAGAATTGTCTATTTGACATTATTGTCAAATAGTCAACAAATAAATCATTTTTGATTTAGTTTTACTCAAAGCTAGACGCTATTTTGAAATCTTTATAAATTTTTTATCTCTTTAACAAAAAATAAATCAAAACCCAAAATCAAAATGGAAGAAAATATTAATACATTAAATAATTACTTTTTTTAGAAAATAATATAAAATCTTTGGCCCTAAATCAAAATTCCAGTTTTTAATATACTAATGTCTTCATATGATAAAATTTAAGAAAAATATTCCGTCAGATCAAAAGAATTAGAACGTCAATTCAAAATCTTAAAATAATATATCTGAAAACTAAAACTTGGATATAGATTGTGATATTTTATTGTGAAATAAAGGGTAAGTTTAAGTAGAGTGAATATTATAAATAATAATATTTCAAGTAATAATAAATTGCTTTGATAGTGATTTTGAATCTTTTGCCTCAATTTCCCAAAATTGGAACATGCTGAGAGCATTACTACATCTCAGTACTCAAGCTCATAGGAGGTGCTTATCTTTCCTTTTACTTTCATACTGTAGGAGTCCCAGTTTTTGAGATTAAGAAATGCCTGCTCTCAGGTTTATTTAGTTCAACCAAGCATGGATGGATCCCCTCGTGTCATGTGTCCCCGATGTCCACTATATTGGTTGTGGCTAATGTAAGTCGCGTGTCACTGGAGTATCTGTCTAAGTCTATCTGATAATATCAACCTTCGGATTTATTTATTTTAATCATTCTTGGGCCGGAGCCCTCAAGCCTAAAAGGGTCTGATACTAAAGTTCTTCTCTTTCTATTTGTGTGAGGTTTCGCTGATTCATCCTGAATTCCCTCTTCTGTATGTGTGGGATGAATTGGAGTTACTCCAATACAAATGGAAGGATATTAGCAAGGTGTTTTAACGTTGGATTTTGGAAATAGTGTTTCTTGTGTTATGTGCTGACAACGCTCGCCCATTATTGGATGCGTCGTTTGAGTGGCATATACCGCGGGAGGACCTCCTGATCTTAGCGTTAGATTACCAAATGTAGAGTAGTTAGACAACATAAAACTTTCTTCTTATGTGAAGGGACATTCTAGTTTAGTCTAATGACATTAAATTGTTTATAAGGAATAAATTAGAATTGTCCTGAATCAATAGGAAGAATATTCTTGAAGGAGACATTACGTTCGTTCGTGGGTTGCTTCTTGTAAAGTGTGTTGACGACGTTCGCCCGCAAGGCTGCGACGGCTGTAAGACACTCTGACCTTGGGGGACCTCTGAACTTTATGTGTGTCATCCTAAAGTAGTTAAATAATTTATTTAATCTTCATTGAATCATACAGGAATCTAAACTTTATAAGATTCTAAGTTTTATTTTCCCTTAATAAAACTTGTCATAAATTATCATACTTAAAATTATACTTTGACTCAGTGTGAAACCACCTTAACTTTACTAAATAGATTCTTGAAAACAATAATGGAACAGAAATTATAATGTTTAGTTTCTTTTCATTGTAGATAAGTTCCGAATATTTAAGTATATACAATAACCCCATTTTTTATACTTCTTTTGAGTCCTCTTTTAAAGAACATCGAGTTTTAGCTAGTGTTGTTTACGCTAAATTCTCCCAGTGTTCTTGGTTTTGAATACTCGATGCTTTTGATTTTCCTTTAAGATCTTAAATCATAAATGTTTGGCCCAACCTAGCTTAGATACTACTATCCCGTATCTTCTCGGTTCTGGTCATCATACTTCACTTTTAATTAAGGATTACCTTCAGTAATCTTTTGTTATACTTACTTCTAATATGTTCTTCTTCGAAATATGCTGGGTAATCCCATTATAGTTTAGATGCAATTCATTTTATTTAAATGAGTGTTTAGACTGGGGTTACTCTACATAATCCTTGTCCTGCGTGGGTTGGTAACGGAAAAGAGATTTAGCTACGCATCACAAGTGAGAGCTATGAAGGATATACGGAGACCTTGTTGGTGCAATAAAGTCACTCAGTGACTGGGGGGAGGGAGATTGCCCTTCAAACTCTTTATGTCTCTCGTTATAAAACCGTTATTGATCTAGGCTGGCCATGCAAGCAATAATACTATACCCGTATCTAGTACAGACTTCACACTTGGACGTGTGGAGCTGGCTAATTATTTTCAGTTTAACTTATTTCAAAACAAACTAAGGGATTCGATGATGTCGGTCATTGTCTGCCCGGAGGGATTACAGGAAGAGCTCTTATAGCTCATGATGGAGAGTGCCCTGTTTTCCTAAAGGAAGACCGTATGCTTCGTGTGCCTGGCGGGCTCGGTGACCAGCTCTGGTATGGGTGACTAAAAGAAATAGTCAATACCCTGTGAACCCTGGATGAGTCAGTGATCGTCCCTTAAAGGTGGGCCACGTGGAAGTCGGGTTTGACGCGGGGCATGAACATACCGGGGGGAGACATCATCACTGTCTGGGTTGTACTGTGGTTAGTTAGTTCCGCTCTCCACATACATTAACCC
This sequence comes from Athrips mouffetella, assembly GCA_947532105.1. NCBI lineage: Eukaryota > Metazoa > Arthropoda > Insecta > Lepidoptera > Gelechiidae > Athrips > Athrips mouffetella. The sequence goes on from OX383984.1 coordinate 11,120,071, forward strand.
TAGTCTTTACTGTAGTTTAAGTTTTCGGTGGGATTTCCAGCTCCGCGAGGATGATCAGAATCCTGACGATCCAGTTGGATTGTTAGGGTAGTTTAGCGTCATGTCATCGTGAGCTGGGTGATGATATGCCTCGGACCTAGGACTTAGGGTAGAGGAGGCCTAGGACGAGCTGCTTGGGGCGATGGCGGTGCCCCAAACCTGGGGATTGTCCCCACATTATTTTTATTACTTCGTTTATATTAACATAGGTTTCTTTTCAGAAACTTATCGGCTCTAATATTGCATTGTAAATGAGATGAAACCTTTCCTAAATTGATGAAACTACATGAATTCAGATGAACTACTCCTGTCAATATGAAACTAAATTTAAATAAATAGTGATGTAAAATAAAATAAATAACATAAATTAGACATGTAAAGATTAGGTTTATATTCTAATATAAGTATTAAAATAACAAGTGTGTTTCTTTTTCATTCTTCTATTGCCACTCTCCACCGAGCAGAATCTGTAAATTACAAGATTTTATAAATATATAAGACGGAATGACGTAGGATTCAGGAAAAATATAATATTCTTAAAGGATATTATTCTAGACGATCAACCTTGGCCAAAACTTTCACGTATCTGATTTGAGGATCCTATATGAAGGGACTTCAGATCTGTACAAAACCTTAGAAATATTTTCAAAACATACCAAGTTTGGGCTCCTCCAGGCAAGGTTTAGTAAGTTTTTGTAGAACATACGCCAAATGTCTCGTAATATACCATAGAGTAACACGATTTTCGCGCGCAAAGCGGGCTTGCGCGGTTTGACGCGTTGCTCTAAGTAATATACTCATGTCTAACGTCAAAAAGGCGATTTCCAAAATAATTCGTTACAAGGCAGTGACGTGTGACATAAAGTCACAAATTTCATAATCTTATTATCTTTGTAAATGCAATGAAGGCGTCGTTTTATTATATTAATTTGGTAGGGTTATTTTTAATATTTCATAATCTTTGTATTGTATAATTAATTAAAGGCATCACATCTCATTACAAAACGTATTTCGCCAGTGACAATATAATAATCGATGATGATGTGACATTGGATAGAAAAGGAGATGTGACATGCTGGCAGCTGTCATCGCATAGTAAAATAAATTTGTACGGTTTTAATTCCCAGCGAAGAAAGGAGGTCCGAAATCTTTGTCTAGCTTAGCCAAAAGAGGTGCGCTTATTTCATTTTGGTTACGTGTATCCTAAAAAAAAGTGCTGATATGAAGAAAACACAAAAAGATCCCGTTCCATTTTCAAACGAAAATCTCTGCGTTTCTCAATAAAAGCGGCATTACTTTTATAATTGGCGGCTCTTGGGGGGAAGGAAACCGAGCGGGATCGCTTGAAGTCTCAGGAGAGCTCGTTAAAAGTTCCCTGGGACGTACAGCCTTCTATAAAACACGTTCCAAATTCAAAAACTTCTAAAAATGATTCGAAAAATTTGTCACAAAAATTAATTAATTAATGAGCGCCGCTTCAAAGTTAAGTCGTGTGGAATATTTAACTGTAATCAAGTAGAAATTTGAATTTAGAACATTAATGATTTTGTAAAGTTTTCGCTCGATGTGACTGTAATATTTTTCTCAATACATTTGCTCGAAAAACGTACTTACAAGGACGTAAACATTGCTCGTAAGTAGTTACTTACCGAACTAGTGCGGTAAGTAAAAAGTATACTACCAATACTACCAAGGAGTTTTTACACTCTGATGATAAAATTATTTTGTAAAAATACTACAGTGGTGACTTTTTACTTGGGTGACGACTGCCTACCTATATTTAAAATAAAATCGAGAGCACCAAGAGAACATAAATCGACAAGAGGCTGACAGTACCCATGGTTGATTCCTTTAACAAGTGTATATACCTGTTTTCTCACAAATGTATTGAAAAACGTCGGATACACGGCCGTAAGGGTTATGACCAACTCGTGACGATGGTAAACCCTCGACTTCGTCTCGGGTTTACAAAACGTCAACTCGTTTGTAATAACCCTACTTATGGCACTTGTATCTTAAACTACTATAGTACCATTTTATTTTTCGTTATTCCAGTCTTATTTCTGTAGCAGTAGAAGCTATAGTCGCGTTGCGAGTATCAAGCTTGTCCTGCTCTTAATTATACAGTCAAGAGAACATCAAGCTTGACACATTGGACTTTGTACCGCTCTTATTTCAATAGACATACGGGCTAGAGTCGCACTGCGAGTGTCAAACTTGACCTGTCGTTATATCAACCCTGAAGGATGTGATACTGCCCATGAAACTGAACAACTTTCCGTAAGGAACATAGGTCGTAAATCGAAAAAAATATTTGACCTTCCTTTCAAAATGCACTCACTATCAGCTAATTCAGTTTCTATGGAGGTTAAATTTTTTTTTCGTATTTCGACCTACGTTTCTTAGAGGAAGTTGTTCAGTTTCTTGGGCAGATTCACATCCTTCATGGTTGTTATACCCTTTGTGTTACATCCTGTCATCATCATCATATCGTGTGGGTTGCAAGGTCGATGACCGACCTCACAAACCCTGGTGTATAAATTATATACTTTAAGGATTCACTAATGAACGTCAAATCCGCACTCTAATTTGCCTTATATTGTAAAACTGTAACACTTCACTACTCGTCAGTACGCGCATGTCGAAATTAATCAACGTAGACGCAAAGTTTTAACTTCAATTGTTTCCTAACTACTAGAATAGTTATAAAGTAGGTACTTTTGGTTAAATACAGTTTTAGTTTTTATTAAAGGATTAGAAATTTTGTGAAGTTGTTGCATAAATTGAGAAAAAGGATTTTAAATAACGCTGTTTTATTATTTTTTAGGGTACCGCACACAAGGGTGAAAAACGGCACCCTGTTAATATGGCTCTGATGTCTGTCAGTCTGTCAGCGGGCTGTATCTCATAAATCCTTACGGTAGACAGTTGAAATTTTCACAGATTATGTATTTGTGTTGCCGCTAAGACGATAAATAATAAAAATAAAAAAGAATATAAATTAAGGGGAGCTTTCTTGATAAAAATGTGTTTTAAGCGATATTTGCTCGATTTTTGTTTTAGCTCTATCGTAAAAACGGGAACACAAGCTTGACAATTTGTATGTTTATAGTGCACAAGCTATAGAATAACAGCAAATAATAAATACTGATCAAGTGCGTGTCGGGCTCGCGCGAATTTATACACTTCTGCCTGATTGCGCGTCCATAACTAAGATGGTATTTTTACGTTAGTGGACGGAACCCTCGGTGCGCGAGTCCGACTCGCACTTGGCTGATTTTTTATTACGATAATAGTCTGACGAAATCTTACCACGATATAGCATTTGATTGACATATAAGTGATATGTAGTGACCGCAAAACTCTCTTGCAATGTTTTTTTTTTAATTATTATTTATTACTAATTAATATCATTATATTGATAAATAAGATATTTTTCATTGAAATTACATTATTTTTCCTAATAAAACCAAAAAGTTGAATTTGCGGTTAAATGCATAGCACATAAATGCGGGCGGATGGCACGCAACTTGTACGGAACCCTAAACGTGCGAAATCTGACACGCACTTGGCCGTTTTTACACATGGTGGCACTCTGTTTTTCAAGCAATGTAAATTAACTGCCTTCTTAAAGTGATTCACGATGCAATGAATTAAAATTTACATAAAAATGTACAATAATAATGTACCTATGTAATGTTTGTTTGAAATAAAAACTTCACCCATGTTCTCTGTGATGTGTACAATGATGTCTGATAACGACAAGTGTGAATGCGGCATTTTGCAATCCATGACACACTTGCTTTCGTGCCGTACCTCCACAGTTTCTTGCACCAGGGAGGACCTTTGAAGGCAGCCAAAGAGCTATTGCCGAAGCCACATTTTGCCCAAATCAAAACGAAAAGAAGAATAAGAGTACACATTGTGTAACAAAAAGGGTATACCAACCCTGGTTAAGTGCGTCCATACCTAGACGGTATTTTTACCTTAGTGGAACCCTCGATGCGTTAGTCCGACTCGCACTTACACGCACTATTTTACCTCTGTATTCTGTGTTGTGTTATGTAGCGATGTCTAAATATAGATAAATATATATTTAGGTACTTACAGTCTCTGCACATCGGTCGGTATTCTCTTGGGCGCGTGCAACAACGCCCTATGTGCACAGTCGGCTGTTTGCGGCCGACACGAGCAGGCCCACGGACATGCGCGCGCGACGCCGATGGTGCACAAAACCGCCGCTAGGAGCAGCAGCGATCGCGTCATCGTCACTTGAGTTAGGTCATTTTTCAATTCTGGAACAAGTGAAAAGACTGATTACTCTACCGTTTTTTTTCACCATGCACAATCGGGCTTTCTCTTGGCCAAAGTGTTTCAACCGACGTGTGGCCGTGTGTACATACGATCTCATCCAGAAGGAGCCTATTCACTCGCGATTTCGGATAAATGTAGGTATGTGATCTCTGGAAAACAGCCGTGTTTTTAACCGACTTCATTTAAGTGAGGTATGGTATGGTATCTATGTTGAGTTAGGTCATATTAGATTCTGAAAAAATATAAACTAGTTATAATAAATGCCAACGTAATGCATTTTGGAACCCGAGACGCTGATCTTCCGTAGCTTAAAACCGCTGGCACATATTTCTCAATTCAGAAACTAATTCGCCATACATTGCTCGTTGAAGTAAGAATATTGGAATTGACAGAACTAAGCCTCAAAGCAATGTATGAATTAGGGCTCCCGCACACGACCGAGAATCGGTGGGCGATTATCGGCCAGGACAAGGACGGAAGATTCAGGTGATAACACGTCAGAGCGGGATGCCGACAAAAAATCGGCCATCGATTCTCGGTCGTGTGCGGGAGCTCTTAGTCTTTGAATTTAGTGTAGTAGGTATATAGGTGACTTTTAATTAGTTCTTGATAGCAAAAGATATGCATTTAATCATGATACTGAACAACTTTTCCCAAGGAACATAGGTGGAAATACGAAAAATCAAATTTGACCTCCCATACAAAATGTGCTATCAGCTGATGCAGTTTCTATGGGAGGTCAAATTTTTCGGATTTTCGTATTTCGACCTATGTTCCTTGGGGAAAGTTGTTCAGTATCATGAGTACATTCATATCTTTTTATATCAAGAACGAATTAAAAGTCAGTCACCCTATATGTATTGGGTTCATAATTAATAATTAATAGATTTATATGAATATGGAAAGTTAACCTCTCTCACAGTCATGAGTATAGACTTAAGGTTGATTGACGTTGTATGCTAGCTTCATTCTGATTCACCCCACCCTGTGTCAATAAATACCATTCGCAAGTAGACGGCCGGCTGAGTCGTATGCTCGGTAGTAGTATATTCCTTGGTCGTATGTCAGCCGTCTCTAGTGCACAGTGTAATACTATGTTACGCGAATAAAACTGTTACCTCAGTGACATAGGAGTTGTGTTATTTATGTGGCAAACAATCCTAAAGCCCCTCGGGACACAAACACTACAATAAGGAAGGTGTGATTGCGGCTTTACTTCCAAAATCGAAAAGAAAATACTTTTAGTCTCTAGTCCATGAGCGAGCCTTTCTGCCATGCGATAAAAATAGTAATATTACTGAAGTTTAAGTACATGCATCTGCCTACAAAGTAGTCACATGCATTAAAGAAAAATTAGGCCATGAAAAGGGCGACTCCGTTTCAAATATTTTGATATAATTTAAAAAACGGTCAAGTGCGAGTCGGACTTGCACGCCGAGGGATGCGATATACCTGTGATATTTTTAGTAGTAATAAAGTCCATTCTTAGGACCGCTAAACTAAATTTGTTTGTAAAGGTTTTTTGTACTAAAAAATTCCTATAAACGTCTATCGACTAATTAATAATAATTAATTCAGATTTTTCCATTGGCAAACTTCGGAGATAAGGGGGGGATGGGGAGATGGAATTTTTGTTGACATTTTTTATCATAATTTGAAAACTAAGTCGTAAATTTTAAAAATATGCTTTGGAATGTAAAAGCATTCCCTTTCATATGATACACCACTCGATCTAGTAAAGACAATTTAAAATTTTGGACAATTAGAATAATGATTTTATGTTAACACTTCCTGTGTTCGGATAAATCTACAAAATAGAAAATCGCAAAATTTACGCAGAAGACGCAGGTTCGAATCCTGCCTGTGGTTGTGAAATTTTGCGATTTTCTACTTTGTAAATTAGAATAATAATAATAATATTTCAATAACTATTTCATTTGCAATAATTTGCAAAAACAATTCCAAATTTCAAGTCGATAGCATGAGTGGTTGCTCAGATACAGGTGTGACAGATAATCAGACGAAGTCGCACCATAAGGGTTCCTTTTTTACCATTTTGGTATCGGAACCCTAAAAAACCTTAAAGTTACTCAAAAGGAATAACTACCTACTCAAAAATTATGTAACATACGTAGATGTACCGGTCTTTCTTGTGGGGAAATAAACTTATGAATACAATCTAATTAAACGCATTTGACACAACGTTTAGGAAACTATCAGCGACATCTGTTGTCGTGTAGAATCTTTATTCTTCTTTCTTCTTTGCGTTGCGTGGTTGCTGAGATACAGGTGTGAATGTGACAGATAAACAGACGAAGTCGCACCACGTTTCTATTTTTCAGTTGTCTTCTGCGTCTCAGCTTACGCTCAACCTTACAGTTCAAAAGATACAGCCATTTGAGCGGACAGACGTAAGCGTGATTGTTTGTATGTTAACCTCTATAGCCCTACTAAAATAAACAAAAAGCTCCCCCAAGCGCCACAGAATATTCGTTAAGCCATACTAAAATTCGCAACAACCGTGCAAAAACAGAGTGACATTGCGAATTTGCAATTTTTTCCCGCCAATTGACCTACTTACATTGGTCGGGTATCCAGCGCGCGGGAAGTAATCGCCGATATTTCCGGACGTAGCCACTCTATCTCTTTGGTTTATATGTCATTCGAAGGTAATTTTATAAGGTCTAAAGTCACCATACATGTCAAACCAAAATAAAACGTAGTTTTTATGCAATAAGGCAAAATTCGAAAATCGGTGTCTGGGTTCACATGTGAACCCGTGGTGCTTGACGGAATGAAGCGATTGTATGTATGACCATCGCATGTTTCCTGGCCCTACGGCTGCACCATCGACCAGATAAGCTAAGTGCGGGATCGATTCCCGTGCAATCTCGAGAGCACTTATGACTAACTAATGTTTATCGTTGTATGTCTTGATTTGTATGATGGACAAGACATGTTAAAAATAGGTTTTTGGGTTTTGAGACTTCCGGGTTTTTTTTAAGGAATTTTAATACAATGTGTAACAGAAAGGGTACCCCAACCCTGAAGGATTTGATTCTGCCCACTAGTTTCCCCAAGGAACACAGGTAGAAAAACGAAAAAAAAATTGACCTTTCTTAAAAAATGCGCTGTCAGCTGATTCAGTTTCTAAGAGATCAATATTTTTTTCGTATATCGACCTGGTTTTTTTTATGTAACAAGTGAGCAAGCGAGCCTGTGGGCCACCTGATGGTAAGTAGTCACCACCGCCCATAGCATATTGAACGGGAGCGTAGGGCACTGGCAGTTAGAAGCAACATGCTGATTCGGAGATTTGCTCGTTGTACTGATCAGGTTAAGATTGCATTGTTCAAATCTTTTTGTCAGTCGTTTTACACCAGCAGTCTCTGGATCACATATAAGCAGAAAACTTACAGTGCCCTGCGCGTTCAATATAATAACTCCTTCAGGATGCTGTTGGGGCTTCCGCGCTACTGCAGCGCATCAGGTATGTTTGCGGAAGCGCGCACCGATGGCTTCCAAGCCATAATGCGGAAAAAAGTGGCTTCCCTGATGAGCAGGGTGCGTGGGAGTACCAACAGCATTCTGAAGGTGATAGGCGATAAGTGCGAGTGACCTATACAGAGTCACTGGATTGGGACTCTGATAGGGTAATTATGAATTGATTTTGATTATTGACATGATTTATTGATACTGGACTTTTTTGACATTTTATGATAAAACTAATATAGATTAAGTGGTACTAACAAATTATATGGATTCTTATCTGAAATAAATTATTTGAATTGAATTGAATTGATAGCGCTTAATATCTTATTAGTAGCATAATTGACACTAACAAGACAGCAAAGCGCGTTGCCCACCCTGAGAACTAACATGGTGTGTCTCATGTGCCAGCAATTAGAGAAAGTCGTTCACTTTCATGGGTATGTTCACATCCTTCAGGGTTGGTACATCCATTTCTTTAAATTCAAAATAATCATACTCATCTGACATTGAGGAACTTGGAGGTGGTAGGTAAGAGTGACAAAGAAATCGAAGTCCCCGGTTCGATGCCCGGCGACTCAATTGATTTGACCGAGAGTCAATTGATGGGTGTCATAATTAAATGACTAAGAAGGAATACTACAGTCGTCAAACTTGGGAACATTTTTTACAATGCAATCAATGTCATACATTCATTCATTCATTCATTGCCCTGTAGTCCGTTTTTACCAAAGAGATTTGAGCCTCGCTACGCGAGCGCAGCGAGGTTCAAATCTCTTTGGTTTTTACCAATGGTTTTCGGCTACCTAACCTAGGTCGTTTGACGAAGGCACTGACCTCCGCAACTCAGAGGGCAAACCTGGCAAAATTTATTTATAAATTTAATTAATTAATTAATTTATTTATTTAATTATTGATTATATCACATTAAATATTCTACACAACGTCATTACAGAGTTCCTAATGCAACGATGTGCTATTACATTACGATATTTGTCTAAAAATTTTACAATCAACATAATATTAATATAAAAACAATAAAATAAAAATAATAATTAGCAATGTCATTTGTAAAGTAATACAATAATAAAATTATAAAATGTCCAATTATCTTACTCGATCTATATCTATGCACTTAAATCTGCGAATTTTGACATTGTACAATGAAATAAATCTACTTTTTTAGCCACTCCATTTAATATACGTAGCGCTTTCGTAAGTGGTGCGTATTTTAGTAAGTTTGTCCTACACCTAGGAAGCACAAACAACTCTTCCCGTGGTTCCCGTCTCAAGCGAACATTGGGCACGCGAATCTTCACCAGGGGACCAATTCTTGAATTTGAATATCACCGGGTGATAAAATATCACTCAAAAAATTGAAAATCACAAATATTTTTATTTCAAAAGTTAAGATTCATCTTTGTAAAATATAAAGCAGTCCTTGATTGTTAATTATCATGTATTCTGATTTACCTTTCAAAAGTTTATCAGGGTAAGTGTGAATTTTTAAAGTCTCAAAAGTGATATTTATCACCCGGTGATTTTCAACAATTGAGTCCCAGAGCTAGCATCTGGGGGTAACCGAATCCGAAACCATTATCATTATTTGCCTGGTTAGCTGCCGTTTTCAAGCGACAAAATGGCCTCTGACTGTGTTCATCATCATATCGTGTGGGTTGCAAGGTCGATGACTGGTGTGTTTAACGACGATTATCATTTCCAGTGTGGGACCAAAGGCTTAACGTGCCTTCCGATACACGGAAACGCTCTGAATGTTGTGCCACTCACCGGCCGGTCACCCGTCTGCGTTTTGACCTCGCCGAAGTTGCTTTCCCTAGTAAAAATAGTTTAAGGCTACAAAAAAAATTTTTTTCTACAGTTATACAAATTAAATAAAAATTCTATCTCGACCACATCACTTCTCATAATAATATCTTGTTTGATACTAGGTTTTTTTCTGTTAAGATAAATTCTATATTTAATATAAAAAGTGGTTACGAACGAAGTTACGAGTATTCATTCTCAAGGTAATTCAGGAAGGTATACCCTACTAGGCTTATTTCCTTTTGCTTAAGGTGATCCGTTTTCCATACGAAAATACAAATGACTTGCATTCTTACGCGGCACTTATGGGAATTCTGTTGAAAAACGAACGAATACTGCTATTTTTAGTTAAATTTTTCGCTAATTAATACAAAAATACAGTTAATGTACTGAAAGTACTATTTTTGTTAGCAATTTTTGGTTTGGTCAAAACTGTACGGTTGTGCTTTATGTGTATGAGTGAGTGATCGTACTCATGTAAACACGGACTGACGAGAGTAATTGACTTTAGTGGACATATGGAGATATTATTCTTATCGAAATTGTTGTTAGGCGTTGCAGTTGCACGATGAAATTTACGCCAATCAACTTTTTGCACATATAAAGTTGGTACTTATTGCATTAAAAAAATAAAACCTTATATTTGCAGCAGTGGCTCCATCTAGTTGCGTTCGGGTCTAAGATGGCCGTCACAGATCACCTTAAAGGGTTGGAGGGTTAGATCCTTAGCTTGTTCGAGTGGTTTTTAAAAAGAACAAGAATGTGCACCTTTTTATTTAATAATAGTTTTAAAATAATGCTTGTTTCTTTATAAAAAGTTTTGGGTTCCGTAGGCTGATTTAATAATTGATAATAATTGATTTAATAAATAATCTACAAAGTGTAGCGGAAAGATGTGATATGAGATGTGATGTGAATAATTTATTTTTGTATTTCGCTATATGTTCCTTGGGAAAAGTTGTTCAGTTTCATGGGCAGATTCGCACCCTTCAGTATTATCGTAACACCATTCCTTTACACGCTGTTTTAAATTTTGTGTAATGAAATTAAAGAAGAAAATCTGATCATAGGAACATTTTTTTTCTTAAACAGTCAAGAAAAATAATTAGTTAGGTACAGTCAACGACAGGTGTAGATTGACACTCGCAGCGCGAATCTAGCCCGTACGTCTATTGAAATAAGAACGGTACAAAGTCAAATGTGTTAGCTTGATGTGCTCTTGACTGAACTAAAAATGGCGTAGATGACGTTTTATCCGCACATATTTAAATTAAACACATCCCTTAATATCATACAAAGAGCATTTAAACAAAATCTACTAACAGTATAATAACGTTTTTGCATCATTTTAGTAACTTTCTACTATAGAAAAAGCATACAAATATATATTATTGTATAACATTTGATTGTACCGTCACTTTCTTCACAAAAAATCAATATAACCATACAAATCACGCAAAAACACCCGACCAACTTTGTATTGTTGGACAAACAGACAAACAGAATTTCGGAAAACCACTTGTTGTACTTTTAATTGAAACGTCAATTTTGGCTTTTTGTGTTTGGTCAAAGAAATCCTGCTGAGTGATTGGTTAAAAAGGTGTGGCCAAGTGTAGGAATAGTTTTCACTAGGGTGGTTCCGTATGCGTTTGAAATCTTCAACTCATTTTTTATCCATGGACTTGCACTTGACCTCCATCTAGTGTTGAGGGCAGAGATGAGGTCGGCACTGGAACGAACTTACCCAGAAGACGCCTATTCACTCGCGACTCGAGACTCGTGTGAGCGTCATGCCCGTTGCAAGGTTTACCCTGTTTAAGAGTTTTCAAGCCGATAAATGGCCTCTAATACGATCTTATATCGCCTAGTAAGAATATATTCCTCGGCTTAACAGCCTTCTTAGTCCTAGTAGCCATAGCTAATGGCTAACGTATTTTGCGAAGCACAGAAACGCTCTAGCTAGTCGTTATTAGATTCGTTCGTGAGGACTTACATTTTTGCCATGGTATACGAACTCTAAGGGCGTTTCTCCAGTCATCCGCATTTCCTTCCGCGTGCGGATTGGGTACGCGTACCGTCCGCACTTGGTACGGATGGCACGCAAGGCAGGAGAAGTTAAAGCTGAGAAATGATCAAATGCGTAAATGCAAAAAGACGTAAATGCGGATGACAGGAGAAGCGCCCTAACGCTTGGCACAAAGGAACCCTAAAAGTAAAAATAAAAGCATAAAAGCGCACGAGGTGTGAATTCAAGTTTAAATTTCGAACAATGACGTTTGACAGCTCAATGCTTTTTTTCTTTCGAAAGCGGGTTAGGAAGCTTGCTGGAAGCAGTTTTTTTTTATTTGGAGGCAACGGAATGATTTATGAAGTGCCTCTGCCTCGGTTGGGTGAAATCATTGTTGACTAACTAATAAAATAACTGGGCCTATTAATTAGTGGATATTTAAAAGGAGTTTTATGATTATTATAATTTGTAGGGTGTGAATTTACGTGGGAAAATATTTTTGTGAAGTGTTGTTTTATTCACTAAGCCCACTACAAAATATTCGTTGATACACGGTGAACAAAGATGGCGAATTAATTTTAAGGAACGAAGATTTGACGTATACTTTGTTATTTTTGGGCAACTAGTCAAAATAAACATATAGGACCAGATCAGTATGGCTTTAGACAGAATAGAGGAACTAGGGAAGCGATTCTAGCACTTCGGATGATAATCGATAGACGCATGGAGCTAAATCAGAATACACATATAGCATTCATCGATCTGGAAAAGGCGTTTGACAACGTAGATTGGAGGAAGATGATGAGAGTTCTCCGTGAAATAGGAGTTGACTATAGAGATAGAAAAATTATTTACGAACTTTACAAAGGACAAGAAACAATCATAGAAGTTGGAGAGGAAAAGGGAAAGGCAAAGATAAGACAAGGTGTAAGACAGGGGTGTCCACTATCACCGTTAATATTTAATGTGTTTATAGAGCAGGCCATACAAGAAATAGTAGACTCAGACAGCGGAGGAATTAAAATTAATGGGCAAAAAATTCAGTTTATTAGGTTTGCAGATGATATAGCAGCAGTTGCTCAAAACAGTCAAGACCTGCAAGATCTTCTTACAAAAATGGATAAAACCTTCTTACAATTTGGTTTGAAAATAAACACTGGAAAGACCAAAACATTTATAGCATCTAAACATACCCCAGATCACTGTCCAATCAAACTGAATAACGTTACAATAGAACAGGTTTATAAATTCAGATATTTAGGAAGTTTAATCACCAGTGACTTCAGATGTACACCGGATATCGTTCAAAGAATAGCTATGGCTAAAAAAGCCTTTAATAACAAGAAACACCTCCTGATGGCCAAAATATCTAAGAAGGTAAAAAAGCGCTTAATCAAGGTGTACATATGGAGCATTGTATTGTACGGAAGTGAGACATGGACACTGACACAAAGAGATAGAGAAAGGCTGGAAGCATTTGAGATGTGGTGCTGGAGGAGAATGGAAAGAATTAGCTGGACGGAAAGGAAAAGAAACGAGGAGGTGCTAAAAATAGTCAAAGAGAAAAGAAGTTTACTAAAAACAATAGATAACCGAAGAGGGAAAATGATAGGTCACCTGATACGGCACGACAATTTCCTGAGAAACATAATGGAAGGAAAGATTGAAGGAAAGAGGGGACGAGGAAGACCTAGGCGAAGCTACTTTGACCAGATAAAAGAAAAGGTCAATGTCGTGTCGTTTCAGGAGGTAAAGCAGCTCGCGATACAACGTGAGGACTGGAAGTTACTCCATCGACAAGAGCCAAGCTCTTAAATTAAAGAAGAAGAAGTCAAAATTTAAAATGCTGCAGACCTCTAAACCAGAAACTTTTCCAAGGAAACATGCACTAGCCATCTTTAAGAGTGTACTAGGCTTAGAGCAACGCGTCAAACCGCCGGGCTTTGCGCGCGAAAATCGTGTTACTCTATGGTACTAGGAGATCCAACATTTAAATAAGTGATTTATGAACCGTGTAAAATTCTGAGAAAATAAAATCAAATAATTTTTGTTAATTATATTAGAATTAATATATAATTAATATAAATTAATTATATATTAATTCTAATATAATTAACAAAAATTATTTGTAAAGAAATAATAATGTACCCGTGATTAGGCCCTACACTGCGTGTGACCTGACAGTCTGTTGTCTGTTCGAAGACTCCGAAGTCTAAGATGTGGCGCGCTTAAGACTGCCCCCATTTTGTGAGAAGGTAATCCATCATAATCATGTCTCAACTAGGGATGTGCCGAAACCAGTTTTACATTAGTTTTGACCGAATTTTTGGTATTCGGCCGAAACTCGATTTGAATGCCGAACATTCGGTGTAAGAAAACGTAAAATACCTACTTACTTGCCCTATTTTGAGTAAAATTGAGAGAAATAGTAACTATAATAATAACTATTAAATAAAATTCTAAGCCTATAAATACAAGTATTTACTCATGGTCATTTATTTTAGTTACGAATATGTTAACCTTACTTGCAATGCGATGAAAATAAATTTTGTTCTTCTTAATTGAAGTGTCTTATAAATATTTGCGTAATTAAACAGACATCAAATTAAAACAATAATTAAATAAACTTAGTATTCTCGTAACGAACATACTAAGTGTACCTACTTAATTTAAATGCGTAACTTTAATGAAAAAATACATGTACCGAGGTTCGGCCGAATTTCAGCCAAATTTCAGACGAAATTTTTATTTTAACCGAATGTGCAGCCGAAGTTGGTATTCGGCCAAATAAAACCACATTCGGCCCAACTCTAGTCTCAACTCGTCTGTGATCTAATAATTTTGATAACAGTAATGCTCTCTTGTTAATACAGGGTGTTAACGGCAACCTCCGACTTTTGACCCGTGTGGTGCCAACAAAGAATAGTACCACCCCATCTCCACCCGTGGGTGTCGTAAGAGGCGACTAAGGGCTTATGAACCGAAGGATGGGCAGCAGCATCTTTCTGTGTATTGTACCTTACACACTGCGGTCACCAACAACAGCGGTCGCCAGCCCTGTCCTGCAGTGGGCGTTTTTTGGGAGCAGAATGATCTTAACATTAGACTATGGATAGTCTAATGTTAAGATCATTCTGCTCTCGATCCGGAGGTTCTGGGTTCTATTTCTGATGGTACTGTCAAACAAAAATCTCTTTTAGAGTCATCCCTACATAGTCGGATTGGGGCATTGCAGGATTAATCATCTGATTGTGCAAAAAGTATGATGATTCCGTGCTTCGGAAAGCACCTTAAGCCTTTGGTCCTGGATACTACGGCAACCGGCGCCGGCACTAAATTACCGGCAAATGTTTTAGGCGTGGGCAACGCGCGCTTTGCTTTCTTACTGGCGTAAAGGTACGGTCAACCGCTCGTCGGTTGAAACTTTTTCAACTCTATTACCACGCCATAAGGGCCAAAAGTGTTTCTACTGATGTGCTGTCGAGTGTTTGCAACAAACAACTCAGTGGGTGCTATGGGCATGGGCTGTGGTGACCACTGAACATCTGGTGGTCCGCAGTCTGTCAAAAAAGTCGTGAATAGGGGCCGGGCGCCACTTTCTATGCCAAAACATGGCCAAAACAGATTTTATATGGTAACATTCACTCACTCCTGCAAACTTCATAAAATGTATATGGGATTGGGATTACATAATACGTCAAACGCTATCCCATACAAGGTGTTACATGAAGGGTATATCAACCCTGAAGGATGTGATTCTGCCCACGAAACTGAACAACTTTCCCCACGGAACATAGGTCGAAATATGAAAAAAAAAATTGTTCTCCCATACAAAATGCGTGATCAGCTGATTCAGTTTCTATGGGATGTCAAAAAAAAATCACAGATTTCGCGTCTTACACGACTATCGAGCACAAAGAAATTTGACCTCATATAGAAGTAATATATAAGAAATAATTCGTCACAAGTAGGGATGTGGGCATGCTTTCATCTATCGATAGTCGATAAGTTACATAAGGACAAATCGATGTCGAAACTTTGACCAAAAAGTTGAAGTACTAAACTTTAATAAAAGGCAAATCTGTTAAAAGCAGTGATTAAATTCATAAAAAAAAAATACTTTTTGCATTTTTTACTAAAGGTGATTTCTTACGTATGTGTTTTAATATTAAAGATACCAAATTTCTTACTTACTTACTTACTAAAAGTAATGGACGGTAGCGGTGGAGGCAAGAGGGATAGGAGGTGTAAAGGTTTCTTTTTTTTTATTTTCATGAATATCTCTAGCTTACATACAAATTATGTAGGATTTTAAAACAAACTTTTATCCCTCAATTCAATCCCTTTGGGATGGTTGTGCAAGAATGCTGAAATACGGGTTTGTGTTTTTCTTCTAAGTAGCTCAAATCAATTTTCAAGCGAAATTTCGTGTATCTTATCTTGCCTTATAACGTGGAGCTGAGTTCCTTATTGGACCTTAGAGCACAAGGAGCCTGTAGTCTTCTGGTTTCGGATAAGCTTGACCCAGAATCTTCATACGCTTGTGAGCCAAAGCGTTGCATGAGCACAAGAATTGCTTGTCAGTATTGTTTGTAGCGAAAAACTTTAAAACCTTTTTTGTAGAGAATTTTATGTAGATTAATTTAGTATTTTTATTAATTTTCTTACAATTTGTTGATTCACGATGATTCATGCTGATTGAGACATTTCAATTTGGCGAAGACACACAAAGTTATATTTGTTTGACAGTGTCCCCATCGGGAATCGAACCCAGAATGAAAACAAAACGCGTTGAATGTTGTAAAATAAAATAAATGGTACAGCAGCACTGCACTTACTTTCTCGCGATATGCAAGTAGAACTGTCAACCGCAAACTTAAATTTGTAATACCATACCTACACATAGTATGGAATTACAAACGTTTATTAAGGTTTTTCTGAAAAATGTTCTACCACATGAATTCGGAACTCGAATTGTAAAATATTAAAACAAACCAACCGTAAACGATTTCGAACAAATCACATGTTCAAATTTTGGTAGTACTGAAACACCTTTTATATGAATTTTCACAGATTATTAAATTTCAAAACTCTGTTTCTTATGAATAGTTGTTCAGTTGTTCAGTTCGACTGTAAAGCTCTTTCAGTTTTTGGTACATCCTGTGTACTAAATTTTCACAAAATCCAATCAAATTGAATATCCATTCAGGTAGATAACCAAAACAAAATTAAAATTATAGAAAAGCTATCCTTTAAACCTGTACGTATATATAAGTAAAAGTTATGGTATTTTTATTGCTAAAATCTTTATTATGTGATGTAGGTAAAGTAACTAAAATTTATATTTGAGTTGATTGAATGAAAGGTAAATTGCCGTTTACGATTTATGACGTATTAAAAAAAACTACTTACTAGATCTCGTTCAAACCAATTTCCGGTGGGAGTTTGCATGGTAATGTACGAACATCATTTTTTTTTTTTTTGGTTTTATCATTCTCTTATTTTAGAAGTTACACACATTTTACCACTTTGGAAGTGTCTCTCGTGGAAACTATTCAGTGTAGAAAAAAATTCTATTAGAAACTTCAATATAATTTTTGATGACCTATCCACACACGTATGGGTTTGAGAATTTTTTTTTTTTTAAGTTTTAGTTCTATGTATGGGGAACCCTAAAATTTATTGTTTTGAGGCTACCTACCGTCCATTAGCGCCCTCATCAGTTAAATACTCGTAAATATTACTTGCTAAATACAAAACTTATCGAAAATCCGGAAAGACAGATTGAAGTAAAGGTACCTTTATATATTTAGAAATTATTTAATCTGTAAAATAAAGTTCAGTGTAGTTACAGATACAAAAACTGCTAAAAAAGGCCGTTTTTCGCACTTTTTGTATCTGTAACTACAGTGAACTATATTTTTCAGAATTGATAAGTTCTTAATAAACTAGGGTAACTTTACTTCAATCTGTCTTTCCAGATTTTCGATAAGTTTTGTATTTTGCGAGTAATTTTTTTTAACTGATGGGGGCGCTAGTGGACGGGAGGTGAGAGGCCTTAATGCCGTTTACAGAATATATCTACTTACCAAGTTTCAACAATATAGTTCTTAAAGTTTCAGAAAAGAGTGGCTGTGACATACGGACGGACAGACAGACATGACGAATCTATAAGGGTTCCGTTTTTTGCCATTTGGCTACGGAACCCTAAATAGGAGGCGTTCAATCACCTTGTTCCGGTTCTCAATTCAAATACGAAACAGAAAAATAAAACACTACAACAATGTATATTTCCAGTTCCATCTCTAAACCCTGGAAAGTTTAGAGTAATTTCTAACCCAAATCAGACGAGCTAAACACAACGGGTCTATCTTGTTTAGTTTAGAAGTTCCTATGGCCATCTTACGACTCCATCATCTATACCCTGATCATCATCTCTGACCAAAATGCTTGGGAATACAAGTCTAACGTACCCGTCGGTCTATCTTGGTTATTCTATGAGTTCCTATGGCCACCGTCCACCTCCATCATCTGGACTGTAACCAATATTTGAGACCAAAGTGCTTGGGAATATAAGTCTAGCAAATCCAAACAAACTGGTGAATCTTGTTTATTCTATGAGTTTCTATGGCCA
The DNA here is from genome assembly GCA_947532105.1 of Athrips mouffetella. Taxonomy (NCBI): domain Eukaryota; kingdom Metazoa; phylum Arthropoda; class Insecta; order Lepidoptera; family Gelechiidae; genus Athrips; species Athrips mouffetella. The sequence goes on from OX383984.1 coordinate 11,138,379, forward strand.
CCGTCCAATTCCATCATCTGGATCCTGATCATCATCTGAAATCAAAGTGCTTAGAACTACAAATCTAACGAACCCTTTCACGACGGGTCTATCTTGTTCATAGTTCCTGTAACCTTCCAACTTCATCATCTGGACCCTGACCATCATCTAGGACCAAAGTGCTTGGGAATACAAGTCTAACGTACCCAAACTCGACGGCTATATCTGGTTTAGTTTATTAGTTCCTATGGGCCTCTTCTGACTCCAATATGTGGTGCCTGATCATCATCTGGGACCAAAGTGTTTGGGAATACAAATCTAACGAACCCAAATTCTACGAGAATGTCATGTTTCATTTAGGAGTTCCTCTAGCCACCTTATGATCAGGACCCTGGCGATTATCTGAGACCAGAGAACTTGAAAAGACAAATCCAACGAACCCAAACTTGACGGGGTTTGCCCACCTGTGACATAAAAAAAAAAGAATTTTCTGTGACCACCTTCCGTCTCCATAACCAAACCAGCTCGATGATACCATAACATTGTATTGTCACCGAACTAACCTAAGTATACCAAATTTCAGCCGGATCGAATAATGATAACTGGTCTAAAATTCTGTTACTAGATTTGTCTCACACTAACAAGGCAAGTTTAATAAAAGCTTGTAATAAAAATGTTAGGCTACAGGACAAACCCTTAACCCGATCGTCTTTGTAGCTGACTAAATTGTCCAGAGGATGAATTCTCAAATTTTTTATATCATTCTTCGTTTCTAAAATATCGAGCGTCAAAATTAAAAATTCGGAAAAAAATGATTTTTTTGCACTATTTCGGCCATAACTTTTTTAGTTTTTGATTTTCTCGAATATTTTTTTTGTATCTTAGAGCTCTCGTAAATACACGTCTTTTAAGCTTTTTCTGAATATCATATCTTTACAACTCTCTGAGATACAAGGGGATCGTACTATTTTGTGAAATCGGGGCCTATGCTGGAACGAACGAAAAGACACTTCCAATGTCAAAATTGTATTTCCTTGTAGAAAGTTGTTCAGTTTCATGGGCAGAATCACATCCTTCAGGGTTGATGTACCCATTCTGTTACACCTTATACCTGTATTTCATGACGTACGATTTCGTCAAATGAAACGTTGTCAAGACCCTCAAGGAGGCAATTCTTGAATATCACCGGGTGATAAAATGAGTCGTTCGTCAACTCATCCCGCAAGAATCCCGCGAGTTGGTGAAACCAAAATATCACAAAAAAAATCAAAATACTGATTTTACTTTTCAAAAGTGAAGACTTTTATTTGTTAAATATAAAGTAGTGTATATTTGTTAATTTTCATGTATCATGATTTGCCTTCTAACGGTTTAACAAGGTCAATTTGAATTTTCAAAATCTCAAAAGCGATATTTTATCACCGGTGATTTTCAAGAATTGAGCTCCAGGTGCCCATTTTGCTACTTGTAACGTAACATAAAACGCTCCAAATTTATATAAAATTGTAAAAGTTTATGAAAATACGCGTCTGTTCACAATTCGACCGATGTTATGTTTTTGACGGCAAATCAAATTAACTAACTTTAATTAATTAAGTTAAATTAATTTTGGGCGCAGGAAATTACAAAATACAGTCGCGGACAGGAGCTTTTTCTTTGTGAACACCAAAGTTAAACAACGTTGGGTGACCGCTAGAACATAGATATTTGCGGTTAAGCCTTGTCAGAGGCCACTGAAGGTGGAAGGGCGTTAGGGCGTCAGTGCAGTCTGGCTGGGGAAGTACTATCAAGAGCACATCAAGCTAGACACATCGGACTTTGCACCGTTCTTATTTTAGACGTACGCGCTAGAGTCGCAACGCGATTGTCAAGCTTGATCTGTCGTTGACTGTTCTTGCTTAATTCAGCCGTACAGTAGCAGTGTTTGCACTGCTGTATTTCGGTTTGAAGGGAGGGAGCCAGTTGAAATTACCGCCACATGAGACTTACCATCTAAGTTCTCAAGGTGGGCAACGCGTTTTGTTGTTTTATTAGTGTCAAAGAATGTCACTAACAAGACAGTAGGTGCTACGAGCGGTGGTGGATTACCACTTACCACCTGCTAATTTGCTCACTTGTCACACAAAAAATACCGGTCAAGTGCTAATCGGACTCGTGCGACGAGTGTTCCAATATTATTTTTAGAAGCATTATAGTCTATTTTTAGAACCGCAAAACTAAGTTTGTTTCAGAGGTTTTTTGCAGACCACAGCTATTATCCTGAACATCATTATAACAATTTCAGATGACAATATTTTCTTGTCTCATACTTTTTAGAGCAAGATTTGCCAGTAGTCGGGTTCTAGTTTTTGAAGTTTTTTTTTTACATACATATATACATACATAACATCACGCCTTGTTCCCGTCGGGGTAGGCAGAGACCACAGTTCTCCACCTGCTACGATCTTGACATACTTCCCTTGCTTCCTGAACTTTCATCAATCCTTTCGTCGGTTTAGTTTTTTTTTTATGTAAATAAAAAAATATAAAATAAAAATAGATAAATACTTTATTGTCACACACAGAACACTAATAAAAGGAGACTCTTAAATCTAGGGTGACGAAGGCGGTCTTATCGTTGGGAGCGATCTCTTCCGGACAGCCTTCCAAATAGGTACATGAATGATCCAAAAATAAAATCTAATCCGGTCAATTTGTATGCAGATTTTTTTCTTTGACTATTTGCAAAAGTTTATTTAAAACAAAAAATATGTATTGGTGGTATCTCTAGGGAACCCTCGCTGCATAAAACTGACTCGCGTCTCGCATTTGACTAGTATTTCTTATAAAATCGACAACAAAGCCAATTTTTCCGAGCCTCTGTGTGGCCATTATACAGCATGTTCACTATTTTATTGCACTAATTTTATTGCGTCCTATAAACTGTAGCATACTGTATGAAGCCATAAACAAATCGAAGAGGTTGCCTTACTTGTTAAGGGGGAGATCTGCACGCGCCAAGCATGTTGCACTCATCGTAACATCCATGAAACGTCCACTACAGGACAGGGAACTCCCTTCAGAATTCTAGCTTTTGCTGGAAAAATATGGAGGGGAAGTACATACCATAGTAATATAATACTATACTAGTACAGATGCCTCACGTCATAGAACGAATTTGTGCCGAAAATTGTTCGGGCTATTTTTTCCATAAGGTATTTTCTTAGAATAAATTGAAATCTGGATGTTAAAATTGAATTAATGTCATAGTTTATACCTTTACCTACCAACCTAGTAGTAAGTAACATTTAGTTTAATTATTAGAAACGAAAGGGCCAAATGAATTCGGGCTATTTACTCCGTTGAAAAAACCGTAGTAAGGAATGAGACCCCATGACCATAGTCACCTCGCTTGTTAGCGTTACGGCTGGCACCATGGAATGCGGTTGTAGGTGACCGCAGTAAGTAATATGTAAGATATAAAGGAGGATGCTGCTGCCCATCCTCCAGTTAACCCTTAGTCTCCTCTTACGACACCCACAGGTATGTATGGGTTGGTACTATACTTTGCCGGCACCACACGTGACAATCGTGATTGATCATGTTGCACTAGAGTTTAAAAATCTATTAGAACAACGATAAAACTTTACGAAACTTTCTTTTTCTTTAATGTAACTATTAAGGTTTTTTTTTCGGGAATGGATTTTTAAATAAAAAAAAAAAATTAAAATTTCATTTATTTCAAGCTTTTTTTTTAGCTCATATTGTAACAAACACAATACAAAACAATACCTATCTAATTAAAGACATTTTAAAATGCACAAAAAGATAGTACAATTTTCAAACAAAAATACAATAGAATCTTATCATGTCATTAAAAAAAAAAAAAAATATAAAAATAATGGAAATATTGTGTCAATAAAATTAAATGAAATGTCAGTAAAATAATAATAATAAATTTAAGTCCAGTAATAATTCTAATATAATAAAGAAAATTTTGAAAAAGAAGTAGGTCACGCTATAAAATACATCTTTATGTATGTATCTAAGAACCTATCTTATCCATAATTGATACACTGGAGCATGAAGTGCCCGCCAGTGGCGCATAAATGGTCCGTCCGACCTGCTGGCGACCTGGAGGAGGCTGTTGCTGCTGGCCCGCACCCTGCCCGCTATCGCGGAGGCTCGCGCCCGCATGGTGGCATAGAAGCAGTCCACGCTCACAGCGGCGAACATCCCCGACGCGCTGCAGAAGCGGGGCAGCCGCAACAGCGCCCTCATCGCGTTGTTGTATTGAACGGGGAGAGCGCTGTAGGACTTCTGCGAGTATGATAGCCACAGGTTGCTCGTATAAAAAGATGTGCAGTAGGCTCGAAACAAAGTGATTTTGGCTTCTTTCGAGCTACGAGCAAACCTGCGGGCTATCATGTTCGCCCTTACCGACAACGCCCTCCTCTCACGTTCAATATCAGTGTCGTCCTTCAGGTCGGGTGTCACAATGTGACCGAGGTACTTGAATGATTGTACCCGCTCCAAGGGCACGCCGCACAGCCTGACCGGTGGAATGTCTACCGGACATTTAGACCCAGCTTTGAACACCATAAGCTCGCTTTTTTTAACGTTATAGTTAAGGCCATGATTATGAGCATACACTTCGCAGATGCTTACGAGTTCTCTGAGTCCTCCTATCGACGCGCTCAACAGCACCATGTCATCTGCGTAGCTGATGTTGTTGAAGCAAACATCATCAACATGGCATCCAACATGGCGACTGCTGAGCGAGACGATAAGCTCATTCATGTAGAGGTTGAAGAGCGTAGGTGAGCTTAACCCCCCCTGCCTCACCCCGCACTCCAACCTGTACGTGTCCGACAGGGCTCCCGACCACTTCACGCTGTTGACCTGGTTCCCGTACCAGTACTGTAAGATGTTGATTATTTCTGGTGCGACTTGTACCTCTCGCAGCTTTTTCCACAGTACCGGGTAAGAAACCAGGTCAAAAGCCCTCGACAGGTCAAGGAAGCAGGCGTATACAGGCGTGCTACGATCCGTATAATATCGGACGGCATGCTTCATACTCAAAATTGCACTTTCTGTGGAAAGCTTAGGCCTAAACCCGAACTGATTATCGTGCAGAGTTATAGTATTATTTAAGTGAGTATTAAGCATGCCGTCAAACACCTTAGCAATAACAGTAGCTAATGAGATCGGCCTGTAGTTATTTTTGGCCGATATATCTCCTGTCTTGTTCTTAACAATCGGCACTACGACCGTTCTCGTTAGCTCATCAGGCAAGTAAGAGTGCCTGATGCACAAGTTGAAAAGCATGGAAAGAAGACGCGGCAGGTGAAGACCCGCGTGCTGGAGGTGCTCGATGCTGAGCCCGTCGTGTCCTGGAGACTTGCCTCTAGTCATAGATTTTATAGCTTTTGCTATTTCCTTGGCTGTAAATTTAATTTTAGGGTCCAGGTCTGCACTCTGAAGGCCAGCATCAAACAACTCAGGGGAGGGAATGTTGAGCGGCTTATAGAATAAATGGAGTGTATGAGGGATTTATTTAAATTTTCATAATCGTTTTATTTTTTAAGGCATATGGTAATTCCGTTAAGGTCAACGCAAGATCACCTAAGTTAAATAAAAAAGTAAAGATAAATTCAACAAAATTAATGAAAATTGTGATTGTTGTCTCATTACTATAAGTACCTGGGCAACCGAGCTTCGCTCTATAATAGCCGCGTAAACATTAAAAAAAAACCGGCCAAGTGCGAGACGGACTCGCGCCCTAAGGGTTCCGTACCTATCTACCATATGATATACTAAAAGCTTTTGCTCTTTGATTTTAAAACCTTCGCGACCATCCAACTTGACCCCTCTTTTGTGGAAAAGTTCTTGAAACGGGAGGTCACCTTAATTGGTTACTATTAGTTGTGAGAAAAATTTAAATATTTAATGATTTTAGACTTTTCCCTTTATTTGTACTGTGAGACCTAGCTTCTTGCCAAATTTCATAATTTTAGGTCAACGGGAAGTACCCTGTAGGTTTTGCTTTTTTGCATAAACGTATGGAGATGAGCACATAAAAAGCCATATCTTTTGTTTGCGTCGTTGTATTAAATTTAAATTTTCAGATCTTGTGTGGTTTATGAACCTTAATATTCGTTATCAATTTCAACCCGATACCTCTTCTCGTTCGTGAGAAAAAGGGTCTTGACAGACAGACAGGCGGACAACAAAGTGATCCTATAAGGGTTCCGTTTTTTTATTTTGAGGTAAGACTTAACATAACTTTTGAGGCAAACGTTTTTGTTTTGGTAATGTCGTTGAAATTACAATTAATTAATTAAATTAAATCACCCTCCAGGGCGGAGCGATAAATGTCTCTCTCTGTCGCTCCAATACCTCACGCATCGCTCCGTCTTGCTCTCGTTCTGTCAAGCTACATTATTTAATTTTTTTTTTTTTTTTTATTAATTTAATTTTATTTATAATTCGATCAACGACGTAGCCGTCAAAACTACTTAAAAAATAAATAAATAACGATTTTTTTATTTTTAATATGAAGACGTCTTCTCCTTAACGCAAAGCATGTCACATGCGCCCACGCACGTAAACAAACGAAGCTTGCGCTTTGCGCTCATTGGCCGAGGCGATGCATACCACTCGAGACCCGGCGAATACCATGTCCATTGCTGCCTTAGCAACATTATTATTATAGCTGCACGAATGGCAAAAAAACTAGCAAAGCGCGAACCGGACTCGATAACCAAGGGTTTCGTACTACACCATGAATATAATCCTAAGTACAGCCAGGTGGACCACGAAAAATAAAAATCTCCCGTGGAACACCTATGTGAACTCCGCAGGTGTACCACGGGCAATACCCGGTACAAAAGATCCCTTTCTGCGTCATTGTACATAAAGAAAATATTTAAAAAAAATCTTTAGTTTGAAGCCAGCTCTGTGGGCTTCAAGGCTTAAAGCATGTAGCAACTGATAACTTGTGAAAAGGTTTAAGAAGCACACTAAAATAATCAATCCAATTCACTTCTAAAATCAACTGTACTGAAGCAGGTACAGAGCGTTAATGGGTTAAGAAGAGTAAGCTGGGTTAAGAATGTAAATGTAACCTCTATGGTCAGCTGATGGTGCAGGTGCACATTATTTTTGTAATATGTTTAGTCCTTATCTATCTGTTGAAAAAGTTGAAATAGTAATGAAAATGAAAGAAACATATCTATTGAAATAGTACTGAAATGTAAGTAATTAAAAGAAAACTGCCATGAGACTCCATAACAATTTTTTTATTCCAAAGCTAACCAAAAATTTTGCAGCTATGTCAAAAGCAATCGGCTGAAGCTGTCAGAAAAAACAAGTTTGTAAAACAATGTTATTATTTCTGTCAAAATATACTTTGGTTTTAGCGTCATGGCTTCAAAATGTATTGGTAAACGTTTGAATAAACTAAAAAATTGGATTGTTATACTTTTGTTTAGCGTTTCTTAACTACCCTACTACTATCATCAGTAGAATGTTAAGAACCTTTCGGTCTATTAGGTCCAGTTCCGCAAACATCCATTTCCGCGAACGTCCATTTCCGTGAAAGTCCATTTTTTGAAGTCCGTATTTCAAACTTAAACTTAACCCAACCCCCACGCCTCTTCTACCAACATGAAGAAGGGTAAGGGAATAACGATGTTTCGAACATCGTTATTTTTGAAGATGGAGATTAAAAGATTGGTATTTAGACGTACTAATGCAAATAAAATTATGATTTTTTTGAAATTCTCCCCTCATGGGGACCTTCGACGGGTTAAGAAACACGGACTTGAAAAAACAAGTTGAAAAATCTTTCACAGAAATGGACTTTCGCGGAAATGGACGTTCACGGAAATGGTCGTTCGCGGAAATGGACGTTCGCGGAACTGGACCTAATAGACCGAAAGATTCTTAACATTCTACTGATGAAAGAATATCAACCCTTAGAAGAATCATCGTACACACGGCCGCACATCAGTGGAAATACTTTGACCTTGAGCAAGTCTCTGGTTTCAGGCGTTTGCAGCGTACCGCTAGTTCAGCATAAACTGGTTTCGTTTCCACTTCCGTGCTGCCGTTCGTACCAAATTTATTTTCCTCTTGCGACACGAAAAGAAAGAGAGCAATGTATGCCAAACAATAAAAAGTAACATTTTCTTGGAAAGCATCTGTTATACGTGTTGCATGTTACTTGAGAACATAATCAACGTTTATATGGCTTTTATAGAGCTCCAAGCTGTTTAGTAGCTCGTTTATTAGTGGATGTGTCAAAACGTTCCTTTTCAATGGAAAAAGTTAAGCCCATATACACCTTCCTTAATTCAAGATTTCTAATGATTAGGCTTCCAAATGATTTAACTAAAATACAATTATTTACACTTGACTGAATTTTGTAACTGAATCATTTAGTCGACTGAGTTTAGAAAGGTGTAAGAGACAGGTACAGGAAGCCAATTCTTGAATGATGGTGTAACAATCATTAGACAGGTAGTAAACGGAACCAATAGCTTAACGTGCCTTCCAAAACACTGAAAATGCTCTAGTTGCTAGAGGAAAAAAAACTACTCGGTCTCTCGAGCAAATGTCCTGGAGATCAATCCAATTCTTGAATATCTAATAACACCCAAAACATACAGAATCACTGATTTTCTTTTCAATAGTGAAGTAAAGTAATTTTAATATTAATTGTTATTCTTATTTTTTTCTTAATGATTTACCTTTTATTAAATTCGGGTTTTGATTTTTTTTTTTTTTAAGTCTCAAAGGTGATATTTTATCACCCGGTGGTACTCGGATTGCTCAAAGCCTCTAAGTCAATTTTTAATTCGGAAACTTACTGAAATTCCGATGGTACTTATCCGATGTATCAACAAACTCATTTTTCTGTGTAAGTGGTGCTAAATGCGTTAACGAAATTACCGCACTCGTGATAAAGACGTCTTCACACTTGTGGGAACTCTGCCGCTCGTGTGAATCACACCTCATTGTCTTAACGATATGGGAACTCTAAGATTGCGGGTTGAGACAATCTGGAGTCCAATTCTTGAATATCACTGGGTGATAAAATATATTTGAAAAAAAAAACATTCTTTTGTTATAATAGTGAAACAAAAAAGATATACCAACCCTGAAGGATGTGAGTCTGTCCATGGAACTGAACAACTTTCCCTAAGGAACGTAGGTCGAAATACGAAAAAAAAATTTTTACTTTTCAGACAAACTGAATCAGCTGATAGAGAGCATTTTGTATGGGAGTTTAAAAATTATTTTCGTGTTTCGACCTACATAATGTTCCTTGCCAAAAGTTGTTCAGTTTCATGGACAGAAGGTTTGATATACCCATTCTGTTACACCTTCTAAGTGAGCATTTATTTTGAACCCGATCTCACTTGTAGTGTAGTCCAGTCAATCTACGATATGAGGTTGCATTAAATGCATTTTTTTTTACTAGACTTTTAAATAAGTACAAATCTGGGTTGTGACCTGTGGTTGTGACACTAATAACCTCCCGGCGCATAATGTCACGTTCGCAAAATGTCACACTAGGGTTTACCACAGCAAAATGTCACGTTCGCAGAATGTCACGTTCGCAAAATGTCACGTTCGCATAATGTCACACTTAATCGTGACATTGTGCGAACGTGACATTCTGCGAAAAAAAATAATGAACATTTTTCTAAGTCCACATGGAATTAAAATTTTTCGAAGTCCAAAATCTATAGTAAAAAAACTCAAAGTTTTTCTAAGTCCCAAATCTACAGAAAAATAATTCAAAAAAATTCTAAGTCCCAAAAAACGTGTCATTTTGCGGACGTGACAATTTGCGAACGTGACATTTTGCGATCGTGACATTCTTCGTACGTGACATTTTGCGAATGTGACATTTGGCGAACGTGACATTTAGAGAAAGTGACATTTTGCGAACGTGACATTATGCGGCGGGAGGACTAATAAGACTGCAAAGCGCGTTGCCTACTCTGAGAACTAGTCTCATGTTTTTTTTATATAACAGTGAGCAAACGAGCAGGTAGGCCGCCTGATGGTAAGTGGTCACCACCGCCAATAGTGCGCACTGTTTTAACAGCAAAGCGCGTTGCCCACCCTGAGAGCTAAAATGGTACGTCTCATGTGCCGATAATTTCACTGGATTCCTTACCTTTCGAACCGAAAAAAGTACAAACACTGCTACTTAAGGATAGAACAAGCAAGGGGGCGGCGGTACAGTTAACGATAGGTTAAGTGCGACTCTAGCCCGTAAAAGAAAGGGTACAAAGTCCAATGTGTCAAACTTGATGTGCTCTAGACTGTACTTCCCCAGACGGACTTTGCACAAAAGCCCAACCTGCTACAAAACCTGTGTCGGGAATTTCACTGAATCTAATTTTAGTTTGGTTCGTATTTCCGTTCACACCAAAGAATCCGAGGATGCCCTCTCGTCAGGAGTGGCGCAATTGTTGACAGGAAATATACGTTGACAGATCCACGGTTACCGAAATAGCAATAATACGTTGGATACTAGGATACAGGGTGCAAAACAATTATCATCGTACGTTTTATTACACCCTGTATATTCTTTTACTAACTGGAATATTGTCCTTTTTCAAGATAAAATAATATTTTCATTTCAATTATTGTGCGCCTGAATATTTTTTTAGGGTTCCGTACCCAAAGGATGAAAAACGGGATTCTATTAATATGTCTCCGATGTCTGTCTGTCAGCGGGCTGTATCTCATGAACAGTAACAGCTAGACAGTTGAAATTTTCACAGATTATGTACATGTGATGCCGCTATAACGACAAATACTAAAAATAATAAATTACGGGGGGGGGGGCTCCCGTACTAAAAACCTGTTTTTAGGCGAGTTTTGCTCGATTTTTATTTTAGCTCTATCTTAAAAACGGGAATATTTACAAACGTGAAAATTGGTTAGCTTTTAGTGCATAAGCTATAAAATAAATAACACATAATAAAAACTCGTCAAGTGCGTGTCGGACTCGCACTTTTTTAATATACTTTTGCGTGACCCCGCGTCCATAACTAAGATGGTATTTTTACTTTTGTGGTAGGGAACCGTCGGTGCGCGAGTCCGACTCGCACTTGGCCGGTTTTTTGTTTCAATAAATTTAGTTTACTTGGTTTAAAAGGATAAATCTTAAGCTTAAGTGTTACTACTCACGTGAAGTTGACTGTACAAAAAAGAAGAGTTCAATAAAAATACCTCTGTCGTTACTAACATCCTTATCAATTTTGTTTTGACAGGTTTGACAGCTGACCGCTTGTTATCTTGTCATCTTGACACTGACATGGCAGGTGACGATGGGAAGCCCAATTATAAATTTTAAAAAGAGGTTCTTGTATCACGTATTCGTATTATTTACAAAACATAAGTATTTCTATCATCTTAGGCCGGTATTTCACTGGGACACCATGGCAGCGCAACCAGTCGCCGCTACCAACAAAATGTATACAGCTCTATAGAGAGTTACTCACCTGGTGTCCGTTTGGTTGCGCAACCAATTTGGCGGCGCAACCAGTTCGGGTGCTGGTCGCACTACCACTCCCAGTGAAATATAGCCCTTAATACTGTGGCCGCAGGGTGTGGCGACTTTGGTGTCTTTACTTGTGTCTAGTTACGGACAGCAGTGGCGCAACCAGTCGCGCCACCGTGGTGTTCCAGTGAAATATCGGCCTTAGAATCTTCCATTTCTTAGATTTAAGTTTTTTTCTACTCTTTGCTCATCGCTTCTTATTCGAAAAATCATAATTTTCTTTTGATAAACTGACACATACAAAAACGGTTTTGTTTTTTCGGTTCTCAAGTCGATGCATTTCTTCACCTCTTATTTCGGAGCAATAAATAGACTTAAATAAAAAAAAATTCAGGACGTTCTGAATAAAGGTCAGGTTAAAAGTACCCTAAACCGACGAGCATGTATGAAAGGATTGATGAAAGTACAGGAAGCAAGGGAAGTATGTCAAGATCGTAGCAGGTGGAGGACTGTGGTCTCTGCCTACCCCGACGGGAAAGAGGCGTGATGTTATGTATGTATGTATGTAAATAGACTTTTGACCTATAAACTGAATACAGGGTGAACTGAACGGGCGTGCTTAGTCAATGAGACTGAACAACTTTCGTACAGAAAAATTTTTGGGAAATGAAATTTTTTTTTACCTGTCCATACAAATTGCTCACTCTGATCGGACAATTTGTACTAGAATTTTTTCTTCATTTCCCAAAAATTTGTTCAGTTTCATTGTCTGAGCACGCTCTTTAAAAACTTACGCTGTATTAAGACACATCCTCATATTTTAAAAATAAGTAAGAATTTGTCAAATTTTTTTTTTTTGGTTTCACTCTCGTCAATTTCCATTAGTAATCTCTTATCCTTTTTACCCTAAAATAGCCCTTAGCAAGCTTTTAAATTATAAAATCCAAGATGGGATTAAACACGTGTAGATTCAAACTGTAATATGTTGGGACTGTCGCTCTCAAAAGTGCATTTAATAATTTTAGGGATTTTTCGCGACAACGCGAAAATTATATTGGCTGAAAACGTCTCGTGCGTAAATTGCGCCTTGAAGTATTAAATCTAATGGACTTGACTTCGTAATTATTCTTTATAGAGTGTCAATCAATTTTAAACAAATCATATTTTAGTTGCCAAGAACTTTGTCTCACTCAGCATTATGAGTGACTTTGTACGGTCAACCGCTCGTCGGTAGAAACTTTTTCAGCTTTATTACCATGCAATAAGGTCCAAAAGTGTTTCTACTGACGTGCTGTTGAGTCTACATATATATTAGGTATCATTCAAAGCCGTTTCGCTAGCACCGGGCCAGCAAAACCCAGGTCTTACCCTGGTTCATTTCGCTAGCACGGTAATAAGTTAGCACTACATTTAATCTTGGTATAGACCAAGTTCCCCGTTGATACCCGTGATAAGAAAAACGTCATGTTGAGCGACAGAGGGTGGCGGAACGCCGCGACGAATACCGATTGCTGACCTCCAAACTTCATTTCGAAGATGGCACCCCATGATGATGATGAGCGACAGGTAATTATGACCGGTGACAGAACTAGACCAAGGATAGACCTGCTGGGTTTTGCTGGCCCCGTCTCTAAATGACTCCCAAGTATTGGGACAAACTGGACCGGGACAGATGGTAAAATGTTTCCGGGAGGCACCGCAGCCACATTCTTTGTTGGAGCTGTCGGTGAATGAGTTCTTTTATCCAGTCTTTGCACCGACCAACCTAGGTTCTTCCTTAGTCTATTTAAAGACTTGGTAGGTGCTCAGATAAAGCAATACATCTAAGTAAGCGCTCCTAAATGTACAAACATAATTATACAAGGTTATTTTTTTTATTTGAAAAATGCGTATGCCCACCTTATTACAGAGGTCAAAAGCAACAACTTTTGTGCTAACAATTCACAAAAAAAATTCGACTCCCCATACTAAAGTGGTCACGTTAAATAATAGAGGAACTTAACAAATAATAAAAAAAGAAATTCTTGACATAACTACAAAATAAATAGATTCTTTATTGAGAAATAAAAATATCTAGATTTTATTGGTACCTAAATTATTCTATTTTACCAATTTTTTCACGTATTTTGTATCGGACAGTACATACCTTCACACAATGCCCCTGCTCTATCTACCCTCTTTGTTGGACATATTTGCATGAGGGCCCTTGGGACGGGGGACCGAATGTAGGGGTTAAAGTGCGTAGTACACTACACGATCTGAAGCCGATATATTTTTTTACAGAGTGTAATCAGACAAGCAGGTGTGCTACTCTTAATTATCGTATGCGGTCAGCTTTACCACAGATAATAATAAAACTTATACACATTGCGTTATTTTGACTTAAGAAAAACTTGTTTACTGTTATAGTACAAGGGGACCAATTCTCGAATATCACCGGGTTATAAAATATCACTCAAAAAATTCAAAATCACAGATTTTTCTGATCTTCGTAAAATATAAAGCAGTCCTTAATTGTTAATTTTCAAGTATTCTGATTTACCTTTCAACAGTTTATCAGGGCAAATGTGAATTTTTAAACTCTCAAAAGTGATATTTTATCACCCGGTGATTTTCAAGAATTGAGTCCCTGGTATATATATATATATTTGTAATCGGTTTCTCGAAAACGGCTCAAACGATTTTGATAAAATTTACCTTACGGGGGTTTTCGGGGGCGAAAAATCGATCTAGCTAGGTCTCATGTCTGGGAAAATTCGTTTTTCCTGCGTTTTAAAGCATTTAAAAAAACGGCGTTCTAGACAGAAGCCTACAACGCCATCTGTTGGCGGGTAACATAGCTTGCTCACCCGATGATATTTTAATGTTGAAGCGGCTGATAAAATATCACTTTTGAGACTTTAAAAATTCAAATTTACTGTGATAAACTGCTGAAAGGTAAGTCAGAATACATGAAAATTAACAATCAAGGACTGCTTTATATTTCGTGAGTATTAATCTTCACTTTTAAAAAGGAAAATCAGTGGTTTTGAATTTTTTGAGTGATATTTTATCACTTAGTGATATTCAAGAATTCAGTCCCTGTATGATTAAAATATCATCGGGTGAGCAAGCTATGCTACTCAACAAAAGATCGCGCTGTAAGTTTCTTGAACGCACTAAAACGCGCTAAGAAATATTTAAAAAGACGATGAAAACGAATTTTCCCAGACATGAGACCTAGATAGATCGATTTTTTGCCCCCAAAAACCCCTGTACTTAATTTATCGAAAATAAACTAAATTAAACCCCTGTACTGAATTTCATCGAAATCGTTAAAGCCGTTTTAGAGAAATAGAAGAATATAATATACAAATACTGTTCGTTTAATAGTCTAGGATAGGATATTCTGTACTTAAGACAACAAAAGCGTTGCTCACCCCAAGAACTAAGAAATAAGAGGAAGAAAATTTTAAAATAAGCGGAACGTTTATTTCAAAATAAACTGTCCTATGCAAAATGCGTCGCTGGCAAATCGTAAGTATAATTCGCCGTTTACTGCGGCCGGAAACTGCCAGAAACGAATTGTCAGAAATAATACCAAGGCATTATGTAAAATGACGAATCCAAAAATTTCTACATAAAATCAAACATAAAATCGAATTTTTCATTAACTACGGCATCATTAAGAACTCGGTGTTTGACACTGGCCAGTAAAATGTAGAAACCTACAGCATCATGCATATTTGCAGTTGAACTGCAGTTGGTTTGTGCA
Source organism: Athrips mouffetella (assembly GCA_947532105.1). NCBI lineage: Eukaryota > Metazoa > Arthropoda > Insecta > Lepidoptera > Gelechiidae > Athrips > Athrips mouffetella. The sequence goes on from OX383984.1 coordinate 11,153,618, forward strand.
AACTTCACAAGTGTAAAGATTCAGATTCAGATTATTTTATTCAATGTAGATTCTTTACAGAATACTTATTGAATGTCATGCAAAATACGATTAAAATAGAGCGAGTCTACGCCGTTTCGGATCGTGCTATGGCAGCGTAAAAGAAACGGCAAGAAACCACTGCAGCACGGCCTACGAGTACTTTAAGAGCCGGCTTTTTTAAAAGTCGCACCGCACTACTCCAAGAGGGGTGTTAAATGTAGACGGGGGCGCCAACATTCAAACTAAAATGTCAAGCTTTAAAAGTATATCTAAAATAGATATCAAAATTCACCTCATTTGATAAAAGGCGGCTAAGTGACCTAAACTACCTTTTATGGTGTCAGGGCAAAAAGGTATCCTAAATGGACTACAGTGTTGTATAGATGACATAAAAGAAGCAAGAGAAGTATGCCTGGATCTTAGCAGGGGGAGGAATATAGACTCTGCCTACCACTTTATAAAAATTTTATATGGTGGTGCCGATATTTAAAAATACAAGGTGTAACGGAAAGGGTATACCAACCCTGAAGGGTGTGATTCTGTCCATGAAACTGAACAACTTTCGCTGAGGAACATAGGTCGAAATACGAAAATTCATTTTTTTCCTCACATACAAAACTATCAGCCTGATTCAGTTTCTATGGGAGGACAATTTTTTTTTTCGAATTTCGACCTATGTTCCTTAGGGAAAGTTGTTCAGTTTCATGGGCAGAATCACATCCTTCAGGGTCAATATACCCTTAAAAAGCTGTTTTGTAATTTCTGAATCGAAAAAAAATAAACAATTTTCAATTCAAGTGGATTAAGAAAGACACTGAGAGATAAGATTTTATTAACCTCATGTCACCCATGCATGTCTTCTGACCCATGTCAAAATTTATCAAAAAAACACGACCATTTTTGATAAAAACAACATTTCCTAATAAAGTCCGCTAGAGATACTATCTGTCATTCATCATTGCACCCTTGGGGTTGAAATTTAATATCTCTCTCTGTCTCTTTCTAACACAGGTTAGGAGCCGTAAAAGAAAGAGATGTACATATGCGGTGGCATTAAGGTGTTTCTAAAGATATTTTGGTCTAATTGTGGTTTTTAAAATTTGTTGCTTTAGACAAATTGAAAATGTAAAATATGGGCGTAATCAATACAGGTTGTAAGGGACGGTGTACCGAAAACTGAAAGGGCATACTCAGTCAACGAAACTGAACAACTTTCCCAAAAAACATATGTTGGGAAATGAACAAAAAATTTGACCTCTCCATACAAACTGTTCGACCAGAGTGGGCAATTTGTATGGAGAGGTCAAAATTTTTTTTCATTTCCCAACTATGTTTCTTTGGGAAAGTTGTTCAGTTTCGTTGACTGAGCACGCCCTTTCAGTTTTCGGTGCACCATTCCTTACACCCTTCATATATTTTTTTATTTTATAATGCTCTCGTAACTTTTTGTTGTTAATTAAAGTTATTAAGCCACGTCGTCGGGTAGATGCTAGTGCTATCGACCTGGGGACCAATTCTTGAATATCACCGGGTGATAAAATATCACTCAAAAAATTCAAAATCACATATTTTTCTTTTCAAAAGTTAAGATTGATCTTCGTATAATATAAAGCAGTCCTTGATTGTTAATTTTCGTGTATTCTGATTTACCTTTTAAGAGTTAATCAGGGTGAATGTGAATTTTTAAAGTCTCAAAAGTGATATTTTATCACCCGGTGATTTTCAAGAATCAAGTTGGACACAATTCTTGAAAATCACCGGGTGATAAAATATCACTTTTGAGACTTTAAAAATTCACATTTTCCCTGAAAAACTGTTGAAAGGTAAATCAGAATACACGAAAATTAACAATCAAAGATTGCTTTATATTTTACGATTATCAATCTTCACTTTTGAAAAGAAAAATCTGTGATTTTGAATTTTTCGAGTGATATTTTATCACCCGGTGATATTCAAGAATTGACTCCCAGTTTGCATCGTAGCCTATTTTGACGACAATTAATTTTAATTTAAGGGCTTACCTGCAACCAACTAGCGCCCCCATCAGTAAAAAAATATTACGCGCTTAATACAAAACTAATCGAAAATCTGTCTTACAAAATTGAAGTAAAGGTACCCTAGTTTATTTAGAACTCATCAATCCTGAAAAATATAGTTCACTGTAGTTACAGATACAAAAAGTGCGAAAAACGGCCACTTTTAGCAGTTTTTGTATCTGTAACTACAGTGAACTATATTTTTCAGAATTGATAAGTTCTAAATAAACTAGCGTACCTTTACTTCAATCTGATCTTCGGGATTTTCGATAAGTTTTGTATTTAGCGAGTAGTATTTTTTTAACTAATGGGGGCGCTAGTGGACGGGAAAACAATAAATCGTCTTAATAGAGGTGAAGTCTGTCGTTGATTTTCTCAAAGGATCCTAACCTAACATTAATGGACGCAACACAAAATGCAGTTCATGTGGTCGAATTCTGGGTTAAAAAAATACAACTGCAAAAAATTACGATGCCACCGACACGCTAAGAAGAATAAAGATTCTACTCGACAACAGATGTCGCTGATAGTTTCCTTAACCTTGCTATCGTTGTGTCAAAAGCGTTTATTCAGATTGTTTTCATAAGTTTATTCCCCTATAATACCAGTACATACGTATGTTACTTAATTTTTGAGTAGTTACTCTTTTTGAGTAACTTTAATGTTTTTATCTACTCTCATATCGTTAATCCTCAATAATGCGTTCAAAAATTGTAGGTTAACATTTTCATAATGTCAATCTGTGAATAGAAACACTCTTAGCTGCAATTTTTTATCTGTGGGAGTGTATTATGAAGTATTGAATTTACTAACAGTCATCGCGGGAGACCTATTAAACAATTTTTTAATTTTTATAGGCACGCCATTGACAGCTTGATGCTTTATGTAGTCTGTGACTGCAAGGAGGTTTCATTGCAATAACGGAAAATTCAGCAAACAAAAGTTGTATTTACATATTTTTATTAGTTTTGTAATGAAATAAGTGATAAAAACTTTTACGTTTTGCCTTCGAGTGTTTTTAAAGCAGCTATAGGAACTTCGCCTAGCAGTTATCACCGGAAAAAGAGAAAAACATTAAGGTTTGTTTTTGAGCACATTATTTTAGGATTCACGATATAAGAGTAGATAAAGTTGTGTATGCAACTCCACATAATTAGGTATAAAACAGTCGTGTCATCTATTATGGAACTTGTACCGTTGCATAAACTACTATAAAAGGTTTAGTACATATATGTATATGTGTAATTATTACGTAAGTAGTATATTCTTATCTGTATTTGTCTTAGTTTATTGTAAGTTATTTATGTATAATTGTAGGGTTATTTATGTATAATTGTAGGTATATTTATGGACTTTATTTTAATTATACTATCTGCACTTTTGTGTCCCGCTGCTATTAACTTTCTCATTGCCTTAGGTTGGCTGGAAGAAATCTCTTTTAGAGATAAGCCCGCCCTTGAATATGTCCTTTAATTTTGTAATTTTATTTTAAGTTTGTGTGCAATAAAGAATCTATATATACTCGTATATATATATAAATTATTAGGTACTTTTGAATGAGATCGACGATGGGACGTGCATGTTTCAAAGCGGTTTTTGAGATTGTGTGGAATATCAACCAAGTGTGGGTTACAAACCGATTAGAATAGAATAGAATATATATTACAAATATATATAAAAATAAATATACAAATATTGCTCCTTTAAAAGTATAGGATATAGCATTCATCTTAACAGAAAAAAAAAACGTATTAACAAACAAGATATGAGAAGTGATGTGGTCGAGATAGAATTTTAATTTAACTTGTATAATATGTCTAAATTGTAATTCTGTTTTAAATAAAGTATTTATTATTTATTATTATAACTGAAAAAAAAAAACTAAAATGACCCTTAATTTGTCCAGTTTTTCCTATTTGTAAACATTATACTACCACATTTTTAATCCAAAATAAATGAAAATTTACGATATTTTAGAAATACAATGTTTAATGATGTGGTCGTTTTCGATTTTTGATATTTTTGAAATGACACAGAAAAAGAAATACTTTTCTCTCATTTTTGTGAATTTCGGGGTCATCGTTGGTCGTAACAGTCACGTTGCAAGGCACGCTTATGTGTACGTTATTGACGTGTAAATAATGTCAAAAGTAACATTGACGAGCGTGTAGCTTCAAATTTTAGGTAAGGTATATCCTATACTATTAAACGAGCAATATTTATGATCGATCACATCCATGTCTTAGACCAAGTTATGGAAAAATACCAGGAATTTAATAAACCACTCTACCTAGCCTTCGTCGACTATATGAAAGCTTTTGACTCCATCTCACATGAAAGTATATGGAAAACACTAACAGCTCAAGATATTCCAGAACCATACACAAATATTCTGAAAGACATATACTCAAAAAGCACAAGTAGAGTCAAACTTGATAGAACTGGTCCTCCTATAAGGATTTGTAGAGGCGTTAGACAAGGCGATCCACTTTCGCCAACAATATTCATAGCAGTCCTACAAAATATAATGGAAAGCTTACCGTGGTCTAAAAAAGGTATACAATTAAAAGAAGACCATTTGAATCATCTTCGATTCGCTGATGACATAGTTCTTTTCTCTGAATCAGCCGCTGAACTTCAAACAATGATAACAGAACTAAACACAATAAGCTCAAAAATTGGCCTTGAAATGAACCCTACAAAAACCAAATTAATGACAAACAGCTTGAGAGCCACGATAAATATAAATGGAAAGGTAGTGCAGTATGTCGATGAATATATTTATTTAGGAAAACTGGTTTCATTTAAGAAAGACAGACACATAGAAGAATTGAACAGACGAATAACAATGACTTGGAACAAATACTGGAGTCACAAAGAGATTTTTAAATCAAACTTACCCGTTCACTTGAAAAAGAAAGTGGTAGATTCATGCCTTTTGCCATGCCTAACCTACGCTTGTCAAACCTGGATTTTCAATAACAAAACCAGAAATAAAACACATGTCTGTCAAAGACGAATAGAAAGAAGCCTACTTAACTTAAAATTAAAAGACAAAGTCAGAAACACTACTATTCGTGAGAAAACGAAAATTAAAGACGCGGTCCAACATGCCCTTAAACTAAAATGGAAATGGGCGGGACATGTGGCTCGTATGAATAACACGAAATGGACAAAAAAGATAACTTTCTGGAAGGGCCCAATTGGCAAGCGAAGAGTGGGAAGACCAGCAGAGCGATGGATGGATGAAATCGAAAAAAACGCAGGAAAAAATTGGAGTACTACAGCACAAAACAGGCAACATTGGAACAGGTTGGAGGAGGCCTTCACCCAACGAGGGGTCCTTAATTAAAGAATTCATTTATATGATATTAAATAATAAATAGTGAAATTGTATATAATATCAAAAATCAATTTAAATATTACTTAAAAAAAATAATTATGAATTGTTTGCATGATAATTAAGGAATAAAAGGCTTTTTTATTTTTATTTTTATTTTTTATTTTTTTATTTTTTATTTTTATTTTTTATTTTATTTATTTTATTATATGTTTGTAATCGGTTTCTCGAAAACGGCTCTAACGATTTCGATGAAATTTATTATACATGGGTTTTTGGGGGCAAAAAATCTATCTAGCTAGGTCTCATATCTGGGAAAATTCGTTTTCACCGTCTTTTTAAGTATTTCTTAGCGCGTTTTAGTGCGTTCAAGAAACTTACAGCGCCATCTGTTGTCGAGTAGCATAGCTTGCTCACCCGATGATATTTTAATGTTGAGGCAGCTATTATAGAGCGAAGCTCGGTCGACCAGGTACTATAGCTTTAAATGGGCTATGTCAGAGGCTTTTAGCGGCTCAATATTTCTAAAACCTATTGAAAATTATTGTTGTCAAAATCTGGCCCACGTGACGCAAACGTGACGTCACGTCGTGGATTGACAACAACAATTACATTCGGAAAACTTTGTATGGGAATTTCCTGTCACTTTCCTCACGACCGACGATGAACACTTGCTGTTCGCTGTCAAAGGCCGAACCATAGACTAATTATCGGCGCGATATTATCGGCGTGTCACTTCGGAATAGCACTCCTGAAATAGTGAACATAATTCTAGTATGTTACTCAGACCATGAAAATAAATGAAAATCTGTTTTTGACCTCCTATAGCATGCATCAGCTGATAGCGCATTTTGTATGGGAGGTCAAATTTGGTTTTTCGTATTTCGACCTATGTTCCTTTGGGAAAGTTGTTCAGTATCATGGGTCAAGTAACGTGCTAAAATTATGTTCACTATATATGTGAGATCGGTCATCGACCTTACAATACAACACGGACAATATGATGATGATGATCAACTTTAATCTACTTTTTGTGGACGATCAGAAAGTCAATTTCGTGCCCCGTAATTGGAAGTTATTCGGGAGCCGAAAGGTCCCAGAGGTGCAGGTTATTGTAAGCATTGTGCCCCTCTACTGTGAGCTTATTGCATTTATTAGAATAGGGTCGACGATCTCTCGACGGCACAGAATAAATAATAGTACAGGTACAGAAGATTCACTACACTGTCTTTTATGGGTTGGAATTTTAGGCAAGAAAATCCGGTCAAGTGAAAGTCGGACTCGCGCGCCAAAGGTCCCGATGAGTATTTTTGGAAGCAATAAAGTCTATTTTTAGGACCTAAAAACTTAGTTAGTTTGTAAAGGTTTATTTGCATATTTCAGAAAAACTGTGCTACTTAGAGAGATCGTTTTATTTTTTCTGTAATTATTTACTAATCGACCCCCCGTTACATAAAAGGGCAAGGGGATTGCAATAATAATGATAGTATTTTTTTGCAATCATATTCTAAAACTATTCCAAACAAGTCGATATATATGTGTGTGACAGAGACAGACAGACGAATTCGCACTTTTAGTTCGAAACTCTAAAAAACGGGATTAATAACAGGAGGCTGATATTTAGTCCTCAATTCAAATATCGTGTCTATTTTGGATGGATGGTACTTAATAAAAATTTGTGTATTGTTTAAAGAAAAAAACAAAAAAAAAATATGTTCATGACAAAATTAAAATATAAATTAAACAATTAAACAATTTCATCAGTGCTGATAACTCAAAAATATAAATCACATTTTCGATTACTTATAGTATGTCAAAATAAACTGTGAAATAATGACAGTCAGTTCCCATAACCACACCAACGAGTGTAATGCAGCTTTAGGCCCACGGAATATACAATATGGATGTTTCGGCCCCTCAACTGCATTATGTCTTGCCTTTTATAGGTAAGTAAAGAAGCTGTTTTATTCATCTCAATTGAAGAATAAAGTGAATTAAGACATTCTGAGTGAGTTCCTAATAATAAAAGATATCTAGCTACTTAAAACTCGAAATAAGTTAGCTCATAGAAGAATATCGTTTGTGAAAAGACTAGAAAACTAACTAAAAAGCCGGGTAAGTGCGAGTCGGACTCGCGCACGGGGAGTTCCGTACCACTAAGGTAAAAATATAGGGTGACTTTTAATTAGTTCTTGATAGAAAAAGGTATGAATGTACTCATGATACTGAACAACTTTCCTCAAGGAAGATAGGTCGAAATACGAAAATCAAGTTTTGACATCTCATAGAAACTGCATCAGCTGATAGCGCATTTTGTATGGGAGGTCTAATTTGGTTTTTCGCATTTCGACCTATGTTCCTTGGGAAAAGTTGTTCAGTATCATGAGTACGTGCAAATCTTTTGCTATCAAGAACTATGTTATTCTATAGCTTATGCACAATCAACAAACCAATTTTTACGCTTGTAATCCCCGTTTTTAGTAGGGAAGCCTCCGTTAATTTATATTTATTTTATTTTATTATGATTTGTTGTTATAACGGCTACAAAATACATAATCTGTGAATATTTCAACTGTCTACGTATTACAGTTTACATACATATTGACTCGCGATGAAGCTGATAAAGAATTATGGCTTATGCAGAGATTTGACTTTTCTTCTAAATAAATAACCCTACTATTCTTAGATACACACAACTTTTGTCTCCTCTGATTTAGTAGTCTACTTAACTTAAAATCTGTCATTATTATTAATTCTACGTCCTTATCCTGTTTTTTGAGTACTTCCACTACTTTAGGTTGATCAGACCTGCAGCAAATGGAATCCTCACCTTTGAGATCCGACTCTCCCTGCGCATCTCTCATTCGTCTTGTCTGGGCTCTCGTCATCACACATACTGATTTCTCTGCCATACTTTTCAACTCGTTAGATGTCAAAACAATCCTAGATAATGCATCGGCCGTCACATTATCTTTCCCTTTCACGTATTCCACATCGAAATCATACTCTTCCAAACTTAATCTAAACTTAGTTAATCTACTGCTAGGATTAGTCATGTTAAATAAATAAAGCAAAGGTTTATGATCTGTGCGAATCACAAACTTTCTGCCATATAGGTAAGGTCTAAAGTACTGAATCGACCAAACAATCGCTAGCAACTCTTTTTCTATAATCGGGTAATTTAGTTCTCCTTTATTTAATGCTCTACTCGCATAGGCAACTGGCCTTTCGTTCGAATTACATAACACGCTGCCAACCGCAAATCCAGAGCTGTCAGTTTGTAGAATAAATTTATTATTTTCTGACAAATCTGGGTAATCCAAGACTGGTGGTTGAGATAAGGCTGTTTTTAGGGTTGTAAATGCCTCTTGACATTCTTGGGTCCATCTGAATTCTACGCCTTTCTTTAATAATTTATTTAAAGGTGAAACTATTTTGGCAAAATTACGTATGAATTTACGGTAATAGTTGGCAAATGCGACAAACCGTTTGACGTCATCCGCTGACTGAGGTATCGGATAGCGTTCGATTACTACGATTTTTTCTGGGTCGGGTAAAATGCCTTCTTTAGAAATTACATGACCTAGATACAATATTTGCCGTTTCAGAAACTCACATTTGCTCGGATTTAATTTTAAATTAACTTTTCGCAATCTTTGAAAAACAGACATTAAGTTTTTATTATGCTCTTCCAAGTTTCTTCCATACACAATCAAATCGTCTAAATAGATCAAACAAGCTTCGTAATTTAGTCCAGACATTGCTACTGTCATTAGTCTACTGAAAGCTGACGGACTTATTTTCAGACCCATAGGGGTCTACACATTTGGTATTGTCCCTTGTCAGTAGTGAACGACGTATACTTCCTACTATCCTCTTTAAGGTTACATTGGTAATATCCTTGACTTAAATCGCAATGACTGAAGTACATTGCTCCAGATAAAGATTCTAATATCTCTGTTATATTAGGAAGGGGGAACTTATCGTCCTTCAACTTCTCGTTTAATTGCCTGTAGTCTATGACCACTCGCCACTTGCGGGCACCACTGCGGTCAGACTTCTTAGGTACTAACAGCAAAGGACTCGACCATTCGCTAGTACAGGGTTCTATGATTTTATTATCTAACATTTCTTGAACTTGCTTGTTAAGTTCATCTTTTTGCGAAAACGGGATCCTATACTGCTTCCTATAAACAGGAGTCGCGTTGTCTTTTATTTTAATGGACTGCTCGTACACGTTGGTAACTGTGAGCTTATCTCCTGGTAAATGGAATATGTCTGGATATTTAGCACATATCTGCTCAATCGACAATTGTTCTTCCCCATTTAAGTAAGAACCTAAGTTTAAGTGCTTAAATAACTCTTTTACCCTATCTACAGACACATCCGGTCGATTAAAGTTACAATACTCATACCGATCCAAACGATCAATCTCCAAATCCTTCAAATCTACACACACTTCCACATCCGTAGTGTTCATAATTCTCACTGGTATCTTTCCATTTTTAGGGGTTGTTACTATGCTAGCAACAAACACACCCTTTTTCAGCTCTTTAGAAAGCACAACACAATCATAGTTATATCGCGTTGGAATGTACTTGATGACCTCGCAACGCGGTGCAATCGTCAAAGAGTAACTCGATAATTGTATAGGTATAAATACCTTCTCTCGCTTTCCTCTCAGAGACAAAGTATCTCTTTCAAAATCTATCACGCCATTATATCCTTTCAGAAAATCTTGTCCTAAAATTCCTACGGTAAAACAAGGAATGTCAGTAAACACGTAAAACTTGTGCTGAAAACTTTGATGATTGTATTTTAAATTTAAATAAATAAAACCCACAGAAGTTAAGCTACCTCCTACTCCGTTGATTTTCAAGTTACACTTCTGTATTTCACCTAACAAATTTAAATCCTTTAAAACTTCGTACTTAACTACCGATAATGACGCACCTGTATCTACTAACCAATCTAAACTAACACTATTAACACTTAAGTTTACCCAATTAACATTATCGCATACCATAACTTGATTAGGGACGAAAAAACTTACTGCTTTCATAAACATTATCAATGCCTTGTCTACGTACCGGTGACGTATTCCGATCACTTTCATTAGAACCTACAAAGTGATTCATATTATTACCGTTCGTTGAACGACGGTCGCGAGGGGCAGACCTGTAGGCATTATACGAGTAGTTGCCATGTCCGCGAGACTGCTGACGCGGACTCTCAAAACCACGTCGATAGTTCGTATCACGTCCACTGCTATGCGTATGAGTTGCGCGTGGCTGTGACCTAGTTTGAGAAAAGTAAGTTTTCGACTCAAAATTTCCACGATTTTGCCCAACACGTGTAGTACCACGACCACCACGTGAATTATAAGCAAAACCACGGTAACTTCCACGATGAGTTCCACGCTGACCTTTATTATGGGAATAAGAAAAAGCTTGGTTCGAGGTGGACGAAGTGGCTTCCTCTTCGGCTACTTGTATCGCCTCTCGCAACGTAGTCAGACCTCTAGCTGATATGATCGTACTTAACCTCTGACTACGGAGACCTTCACCAAACCGTTTAACAGCGTTCTTCTCGTTCAGAGGGCGCAAATAAGAATAGGCGGTATCGTCGTTACCTGCCTGAGAGATAGTGAGATCGACGAACAACTTCTCTATCTCTTCTCCAAAATCTCTAATCGATCTATCGCCTTGCCTGGCGGTTTGTAATTGAGATTGCAACGCAGTGTCAGATTTCACTGTTAATAGGTGCAATTTCATGTCAAAAATTAAATCTTGTATGGAATCGTATTTGTTTTTTAAACGCATTTTAGCACCAGAATTCAATCGAGTCTTAAGCACAAAATTAATTAAACTTTTGCTATCGCTTTTGTCTATCATCGAGTCGTATAACTCTATAGCCTCTATTAATTCTAAAGTTACACATTCTTTACCGTTCATTTTTGGCAATAAACTCACTGCCGTTTTGAGGCAAAACTTCTCAGAAATCGGTTCAGGAGCCATGTTGTGTTTTTGTGGCCGACACGGTAAGCTTAAAATACTCTGATAAATTTCCTCTATTTTACCACATAAAGCAATAATATCAAAAGAAAGATCTACTGGAAGACTATCAACAATATTACTAAACTTCTTGTACAATACACAGGCCTCGGCTATCTTCTTCTCGTAGTTGCTACCATGACGCCGACTGGGGCCTAATTTTACTAGATCGGTTCTTAACGCTTTTAAATCTACTAATATGTTTTCGAATTCTAATTGTTCGTCTTCCATTAATCTATCTTAAAATTGAATTTAATTAAAGTTACATACCTAATATACGAATTCCCTGACTAAACATAATCAATTTAATCCACTTACATAATACACCGACTTTACTTCGCTAATTAGGTCATCCCTACGCGGGGCGGGCGGGGCACACGGTGAAAAACGCTCGGTGCATCGGGCGCTGCGCTGGCGCTGGCGATACGTAGGCGGGGGGTGACTCGTTGGCTGTCATCTACTTGCTGAGTGGGCCGGGCATGGTCCCTGGACTCCCTGGAATACGGGCCGGGCATGGTCCCTGGCTCCCTCGTACGCTTCTCCCTTGAACGATGGCATTTCTTCTTTCTTCATAAAATAATTTTCTTCTTTCTTCCATAATGTTGCTTCCAAATTCTTCTATAATTATTGCAGTCTTCTTTCTTGATATTTTTCATGAATTTCTTCTGATTCTTCTGTAGTTTATGTAGGCTTCATTCTTGATTTTCTTCATTATTTTTCTTTCTTCAAAGTTCCATTGTAGCTCGAAAGGCAAGGGTCGCCATGTGGTATCAGGACGGATGCCGTCGGGATGTGTCAGTGGGGTGGCTTGAAGGTGGTGATGAAAACAGTAGAAACTCGTCACATGTTGATAAGTGTTTATTCAGTAGGACGTCCTTACAGAATGGGTTCCAAATTAAGTCTATCTTAAATGTACGATGCGCGTTACAAGACAAATAATGCTTAGTCTAATTTAACCTAGTTACTTACTTATTACGCATACTAAGCACATACTATAATATAAGATACAGCCCGATGACAGACAGACAGGCGGGCAAACGCAAAGGCAATATAAACTGTATGTATATGTATGTATATATATAAAGGTATATATTTTTATGTTTATTTATGTATATTACATCTGTGTATATGTGTATTATTTTATGTAAGTATATATGTGTATTTATTTATTCTATGTCTGTATTTAAGTATTTTGGTAAATAAGTTTATTGTTTGATTTTGTGTACCTAATTTATTTTCAAATTAGTCTAACTTAGTTAAGCAAACTCTGCACTACTCGTGTCCATCTCAGCGATTCCCAGTCCTAAGGTTGCCTGGAAGAGATTGCTCTAAGCAATAAGGCCGCCTTTGCGCGCAATTAGATATAAGGTTTCTTACGCAATTACTCTTAATTTGTGTGCAATAAAGAGTTTCTATCTATCTATCTATAAATTACTATAATCTATTTTTTTTTCGTTTATCCCAACGCTTACCAATCGATTTTGCAGACATGACACTAAAACCAGAGTATATTTGACGTAAAGAATAACATTGTTTTACAAATTTGTTTTTTCTGTCAGCTTTAGCCGATTGCTTTCAACATAGCTGCAAAATGTGTAGCAAGCGATGGAATAACGAAAAAAAAAAATAATTCATAAGCTATGGGAGTTTTCACATACAAACTGCTGAATTTTTACGACTTCTTTCGTAAATTATGCCACAAAATGTCCTAAAAATTTTTGAAAAAAATATGCAAGCTGATGCTCAGTAAAATTGTAAGTAAAAAGAAGTTGGTTTCAACTATTGAAAAGGATAATTTTTTTTTTCATAAAACAACAAAGGACTGAAACAAACATAACAATAAAAGATATAACAAGAAAATATAACAAAATAGAAAACATAACAAGATATATAAAATAATTAATCTATACATAAACGTTCTATATTTCCAGTAGACCTTGTGGTACCGGCTAGAAATGTCGTATCGTCTAAGGTATCGTCAACTAACTGTGAAGATATTTCCAGCAACAAACCTAAAAAAGAACAAAGATATTCAATTTAGGACCTCAGAACTCGATCTGTAGTCGCGCACGCGCCGTCGCTCTCAATCATGTCAAATAGGGAGGGGATGTGGTCAATGAAAATTGTTTATCGATATCGACATGAAGATAGAAATCCAGTTAAGTGAAAATCAGAACAGCGTACATACAAAATAAAAAACACTTCACTGAGAAAATTTAAATACTTACTTATAAAATGTAAAATACTTATCTCTACCACAACAATTTAAAAAGTATGACAAAAACATGAAACATACACTTTATTGGGTACAAATGTGACTAAAAGATATGAATTAAAAAACTGAAAGACGAGGTGTAGACTTAGTAATCGGTTTGGCACTTTTTGTATATAAAATACGACTAGTTTTTAAATAATAGACTTAAATAGCACAAGTAAAAACTTTTATAACAAACTTAATCGTAAGAGAACCAAACTTACACACTTACAACATCAAAAAGAATAAAAATTTATTAGTAAAATAAATAAATAGGCGTCGTCGCGTCGGGCTGCCAAATAGCCTTAAATGTTATTTCCGAAGCGCAATATTTGTTTCTGAAAATCAGGCCATACAAATAAATGTGGGTTTTTTAAAGGCACAACACTAAAACTGATGCCTTACATTTTTGGCATAAAAAATATATCTTTACTGTCAAAAATCCTTTAAACCGTGAAGATGCTGTTTTTTATTTCCTAACACTGGATGCCCAAAATGTCAGTCTATGGAGTACTCGCCATACTCCTGTTTGTATATAATATCATTGTCGCCATATAAAAAGAAATACATAACATTTTTCACTATCAAACTCAATACTTACAATGAAGTAAGTCAATATTTTACCGTTCTTATAAATAAAGAACGTAATATCGGTGGTGACAACGAAAATGTCAAATAACTGAAAGGCGAAATTTCAATTCTTCACTGACGAAATTACGTCGTCTAGTGGTTAGAGGGTTCGGATTTCAAACCGGAGGTCCTAGGTTCATTTTCCGGTGCGGAATCTTCCCCAATTTGGTTATTATTATTTATTATAGAAAATACCTTACAAGTTTACAGGATAAACCCAAAGCACATGTAGGTTCAAACATCAAATACCTATAGGCACACAGGTACATTATTTAAATACAAATATACTACTTTAGTAAAAGTAACAAAGGAGTCATAAAAAATATCAGCATCAACGTGTTGCATGAGCAAGTCACCAAGAAGCATCAGCGCTCTCGCTGTGGGCGCGTTGCGTGAGCGGTTAGTGCGGGCGGTAGAGCGCGGAAATAGGCGCGCGCGCAGTCGCGGGGGGAGCGTTACCCCTTCGCATCTAGGGCCTAGGTTCGGAATAATCAGGCTGATCCTACCGAGAGCATTCGGATTGTCAACTCTATTGTGCAGCAAAGAGTAGTAGTGCAAAGCTAACAAAAGCTTCCGCCTTAGAAAAAGTGTGTCGCACCCAACCATTCCCGAAACAAAAATAGATGGGTACATATATGGGTAATAACCGTACATACGCTTATAGAGCCATCTAGTATATTTCCGCTGCACTTTCTCTATCAGAAGTGAATATTTACTCGTACTTTCATACGGATCCCAAATTAACGCTCCGTATTCGAGTTTACTACGGACATAGGCATTGTACAAAGCCATAGCCACTTGTACTCCTCGAAACTGGGAGGAGGTCCTTAAGATAAAGCCCAGTACTTTATTAGCGCTTTTGCAAACATTCGTCACATGAATCCTAAAGTCAAGGTTTTTATCCAAAGTCAATCCTAAACCACGTATCTCATTTACTCTTTCCAATGGAGCGTCAAATAAATCATAATCATTTGCGATTGGTGCGCGGGAGCGAGAAAATGTCATAATTTTGCATTTAGATGTATTAAATGGGAGGCGATTTGCATCACTCCAAGTAGCAATAGCATTGAGGTCTTGTTGTAGAACGACAGTGTCCATCTGACCACTTATACCCAGAAACAGCTTTAGGTCGTCAGCGAACATCAAACACTTAGCGGTTCTAATGCTTTTCGGCAGATCGTTGACCATAAGCAAAAATTGTGTTGGTCCAAGCGTGCTACCTTGGCTGACTCCAGTTAGGTTAGAAAATATCCGAAAAGTTAAATGATTCCGTGCTTCAGAAGGTACGTTAAGCCGTTGATCACGTATTAAGGGTGATAAAGGACAAATTTCTATATGATTTGCTCATGTCTGCCTCTTTGACTGATGATAAGAAGCATCCTCTAAAAGATACAAAAAATATTGGCGGACATCCACACCCCTGCGTTTTTGAGGAATTAAGTTTTAACTACTTTGAAATTTGACAATGAAACGTACACCTGGCAGACTATGACTATCTGATTAAATACAATGTATAAAACCCCAGAAAAATGGTCTGCCACCATAATAGCCCTGCGTCGTAAAGTTACAACGCTTCAAAATGCAAAAATTCACTACTTCGTCCCGTGATAATGCAGAGCCGTGCATGTCTGCCTCTTCGATTTTCTACATCTTCAGAAGTATTTTAAACAGGAGCCACAAAGGCAGACAAAAAAAACATGATTTAGTATCTTATTTTTTTTTGCCTTCACTCAAAAACGCAGCGACGCACAGAAAAACTTGTAAGGACCAAATCGATTCGTATTCAGCTGATCTATCATCCCTATTAATATGAATCATGAGCAAATCATATACCCAAATTGCAGCCAGCACCCTAACTGCTACTATTTACGGAAGTAATTTCGAGAGAGAGACCTTTGGCAGCTCAAGTACTCTGCTACCAGGGTGTGTAAGGTCGGTCATCGATCTTACAATCCACGCGATATGATGATCATGAGTCACCGTTTTATGCCATTGGCATGAGACAGTGCCAAGAATGAAAACTAACTAAGGTTCGTGATCGCCCAACCCACCTAACAAATGGGCTGTAGCTCTAGAGATTTGAATTAGGAATGTCACGACACGTAGTGCGAGTACGCAGGCATTCCTATCCATTAGGGAGGAGACAGTGTCTGAGTATTTATCGATAAATAAATCTGGTAAAGCGATATCTATTATTTAATTCTTCTTGCCTTGCTGCTAGTTGTATAAAAGCTCTCGGGGTCTATTATGGTAGCTAGAATGAGTCTGTCATTTATTTTGCAACCAATGATATTTCCTATCAAAGTAATTTGAAATACAACCACACGCTGTGTGTGTAACACCCGGATAACAAATAACACCCAGACACGAAACAAACATTCTTGTCTTTAGTAGAGAACCCGCCACCTGTAAGGTTTCCAGCTGCCGTATTCCGAAGTGAAACTACTATAATATCGCGCCGATAATCAGTCTATGGTTCTGCCTTTGACAAGGAAATTCCCATACAAAGAAAATTTCCGAACGTAATTGTTGTTGTTAATTCGATAATATCGGAGCTCCGATAAAACTTCGGAATACCAACCCAGCATATAACTCACTTAGCCGCCTTCTTATACGACGGCAGACTTACGTGATCGAAAAGATTTTTTTTTATGTAACAAGTGAGCAAGCGAGCTTGTGGGCCACCTGATGGTAAGTGGTCACCACCGCCCATAGCGCTTACTATCTTATTAGCAGCATAGTTGACACTAACAAGACAGCAAAGCGAGTCACGCACCATAAGAACTAACATAGGTATTTTTTTTTCTCCATATTTTATGCTAGTTTGCTATTTATTAAAAACATAAGTATTTTTTTTTATTCTCATTTCACACTTCTAAATGCACATTCCTGTGCCCCTTTTCATGTAATTCTTTCACACCAGCTAGGTTGGCTGGAAGAGATCTCTTATAGAGATAAGCTCACCTTTGTAAACAAATTTTATGTTAACTACAATTTTATGTAATTTGTGCACAATAAAGAATATATATAGTCTGTCTCATGTGCCAGTAATTTCACTGGCTCCCTTGCCATTCAAATCGAAACACACCAGTGCAAACACTGCTCCTTTACGATTACGGCAGAAAAAGCAAGGGCCCCAGACGAACTTTGCACAAAAGCCCTACCAGCTTCAAAAGATAGACCAATTGCCAACAGAAACAAAGTGCTTCTCTATAAAATATCTTCGATCTACAGTAGTCTATTTACCTAAACTTATCATCACAGCATTATAATAAAAACACAGATGAAAAAGATACCGCAGTAATAGTAAATAATAATAATAAAAAAAACTAAATTCCGGCGTTTCTGATGCTATCACTCGAGGTTGGGTTACAATGCAGGGGTACAGAACATGTTTTAGCGTCTTCTTAAATCCGTTAAATAACATTTTAATGTAGCTTGCGAGGCACGATATTCAAATTTATCACACCATTGTAAGAAACTGCTTCTACAGCAACTGGTTGCGATGAAGAATATTTTTTCTTCTTTGGCAGCTGGTTACCAAACGCGGTTGCTAATACGGCTGAAATTGCTATGGCGGTGGTTGTCGCAGTTATCTGCGGTAAAAATAAAAAGAATATAAAAAAATTTCATCATCCTATCTACTGATAGACTAATTTATATTTTTCCTCAACTTTTTTTATTGCTTTTTATCTCTAACATTTTCTTTAAATCAATTAAAATGGACCACCATATCATTAAATCTTCCTAAACGTTGTGAGACGAATTTTTATTTTGTGATCTTTTTGTGTAAGGATTTTCTCAATAAATAACTTGAGATAAAAAAGGCATCAAAAACTTGTATACTGAAAATTTTACACGAAATTCGAACTTGGTTGTTTGTTCATACAGCCTGTCCATCATCATTATCATAACATCCCATGCAACGTCCACTGCAGAACTCCAGAACTCAAGCGAAAACGCGTGCTACTTTGGAGGGGATTTATCATAGTCACAACGCTTGTAAACGCTGCGGTTCATAAGCCCTTAGTCACCTCTTATGACACCCACGGGTACAGGTGGGTTGATACTTTCTATGTCGGTACCACACGGACGAGTTGTAATAAAATGTTCAAAACCCCTGGCCCTTCGTTAGCCGCGGACCTGCGGGTTAGATCAGATGCTTTCAACAACCGAACGAGCTAGACAGAGAAAGACTAGGAGAAAGAAAGAGACAGAATCGAGGAGTACGTAGACATAGCACCGTCTGGTCAGTGGCTAGCCTGACACCCTATTGTCATAGTTTAGGCAAAGAACAAAGTAGGTCATGTAGGTCATTGTACTGCATATAGGACTCGTCCGTGGTACCGGCAAAGAATCGTACTAACCCATCTCTACCTGTAGGTGTCGTAAAAGGCGACTAAGGGGTTATGTACCGGAGGGTGGGCAGCACAGGATCTTTCTGTGTATCGTACCATCTTGCATTCTGCGGACATCAAGAACAGCAGTAAGCATAGTGGTGACTATGGTAAATCATCTCTAAAATCTTTATCTCTAAAATCTTTATAGTCTCTAAAATCTTTATCTCTAAAATCATCTCTAAAATCTCTCATCGTTTTTGCTTACCCTGCCATACGAGGGCCACACCGAAATGATCGGGAATAGAAAAAAGTACAAAAATAATACAACAATATTTACTTTCATTGTTTTTAGAAGTATTCTCCGTGACAATCGATGCACTTTTGCATTCTATCAAACCAATTATTATAACAGTAATTCCAGTCTGAAGTGGATATAGTCGAAACGGCCGATTTGTAAGCTTCGACTGCCTCTTCTGGGCCATGAAATCGTTGACCACGTAGCATATCTTTAATTCAAATGGCTACTACTCTTTTCTTTTTTACTTTTTTTTAAATTCCAAAATGGAATTGTGTTTGAAATAATACTACATGTCATAAACCAAAAAGGTTTTAATCTAATTTATTCCTGAGTATTCTATTCCCGATCTTTTCGGTTTGGCCCTCGTAAATCATCTCTAAAAGTGCCACTCGTTTTTGCTTTAGTTCTGGAGGGAGCTCCCTGTTCTATAGTGAGTGTTAATTTCATGGGATGATATGATGATACAGAACGGACAGTCGGACACTCCGCCGCCCCTCGCGGCATCCACCCCCTCACCCCTCGCGGCATCCACCCCCTCACCCCTCGCGGCATCCACCCCCTCACCCCTCGCGGCATCCACCCCCTCACCCCTCGCGGCATCCACCCCCTAACCCCCAGTGACTCGCGCCCGCGGGATTGCAAGGTTCGGTCTACTACAGTAAAGTTGTGCTGCGAAAACGTACGCATCTGTCAATTTCAGTAGGTACAGTGGTTGCACGCTCTTTGTATGAAGTTTCCGGTATAGTTTAGGTAAGATGATTTAATGTTTCGGATTACTAATCTGTAAGATCTGTCCCGTGTGGTGCCGGCAAAGAATAGTACCAACCCATACATACCCGTGGGTGTCGTAAGAGGCGACTAATGGTTAACTGGAGGAAGGGCAGCAGCATCCTCCTTTGTATCTTACATCTTACTTACTGCGGTCACCTACAACCGCGGTCCATGGTGCCAGCCGTAACGCTAACAAGCGAGGTGACTATGGTACTTCCCCTCCACATTTTTCTCAGCTAAAGCTAGAATTCTGGAGGGAGCTCCCTGTCCTGTAGTGGACGTTTCGTGGGATGTTATGATGAATCTGTAAGATACCTAAGTAACTTAGATTACATTTTATGATAAAACGATAGATAGCGCTCTAATTGTACCACTAGCGGCTACCCATCCTTAATCTGCCGTCTATATTGCTTTGGTCGCCTTCTTTCCATTTTACCAATGGTTTTTAAGGAGTCGCCTACCTTTGGACGAGGGAACTTTTCATACAAAGATGCCACCTGACTTCCGCAACCCAGAGGGCAAATCAGACTCGATTCTTGTTGCCTTCTTTCATATAAAATAAGAAGACGACAATTAGTCACCTTTTATCATTAATGAGGGCAAAGTAAGTCGCCTTTTATCATAATAAGGGCAGTACAATCAACCAAGCATCAGTAAAACACTACTACAACAACTATCAGTTTTACTGCTACGTAACAAAGGTTGTTTCATTCAAGGTCAAAGTGTTCTCGCTAAAGTGCGGGTGTTTGTGCAATTTGCATAAACACTTGTCTTTACAAAGAATGTTTCTCTGAACTCGCAATGTTTGTTTGTTTTTCGTCTGTGCCATTGCAAATGTTGAAACAGTATTACTTGTTCTGTATTTCCGAGTTAAGCAACGTTGGCCGTAGTCAGTACCTTGGATGGATGAGCGCTAGCCTATTCACTCGCAACTTTAATACGTTCGGGTTATATAAACTCGGGAACACAGACACAGGCAGAGAGTTCCACTGCTTAGCCGTGCATATTATAAAAGATATTGAGAAGCGCTTTGCGCTTTGTGGTAAAACGAATAAAGCTTTTTCTGTGCATTAGAAGGCACTTTAATCCTTTGATTCCAGCTACGGTCAAATGAAATCAGTCGTTAGAACTTAATCTAGGATAGGGTTCGATTTTCCTTGTGTGGGTTGGTGAAGTTCAGGGTGCGTATTCCGAAGTTTTATCGAAGCTCCGATATTACCGGATTGACAACAACAATTAGGTACGTTCGGAAATTTACTTTGTATGGGAATTTCCTTGTCAAAGGCCGAACCATAGACTAATTATCGGCGCGATATTAAGCGTAGTTCAGGGACTAGATAAGTACCTACTATACGTAGTTTCACTTCGGAATACGCCAGCTGATGGCAGTCGCTCTGTGTAAAACCAGTTCCTTAGTTAAATCCTCTAGGTAAGATAGCTGTCCGCATAAGTCTAAGCAATAATGATGAGAGTTGATCGCAATGTAAAAGTTGTTTTTCATAATCGTCCCAATTGACTTTGATTGTATCTGCGTCCTAAATTAGCCTTTATATTTAGTACCTATGACGTCACATTTATGCATTCCGTGGCTGTCAGCACCAATTGATGTTTATGTAAATTTCCAGTCGTGTTGTCACAATGTTCTAACTATACAGTGCTCGTTTGCGTGGTACCAGCTAAAATGCTTTTATACTATCTCATGAATTTATCGTCTGCTACAGGAAGCTTCTTTTAAGTTAAAACCTGTTTGTGTGTGTGATTAAATCAGCAAGTAGGCCACCTGATGGCAAGTAGATAAGAAACCCATATTATGTATTTACAAGTTTATTTACAATACAATGTACACGTAACATTGAAGAGGTATTTACAAGTTTTTTTTTCACGACGCTAGAAATTTCTCCGATGTAAATTGACTTTATTAAATGTGCTAAGTAAATGTAAATACCTCTTCAATGTTACGTGTACATTGTATTGTAAATAAACTTGTAAATACATAATATGGGTTTCATATCCACATACTCATATAGCTATTATTGGTGGTAGGGCTTTTGTGCAATGTCCGTCTGGGGAAGTACAACTCCCTTACCTTTTTCTGCCATAAAACAGCAGTGTTTGCACTGCCGTGTTTCGGATGGAAGGGTAAGGGAGCCAGTGAAATTACCGGCACATGAGACATACGATCTTAGTTCTCAGGGTGGGTAACACGCTTTGCTGTCTTATTAGTGTCAAATTATTTTACTAATGAGACAGTGGAAGTCATGGCCGGTGGTGACCACTAACTCAGGTGGCCCACCTGCTCGTTTGGCCACTTGTGAAATAAAAGAAAGCATGCACAGCTACGTCACACAGGCTGTCTGAATAGAAAAATGCCATCAAAATAAAAAATAAAAACTTTTTTGCTTAACTTTAACTAACTTCACTGATAACACACACTTTGGACAACCTCTACATCGATATTTTATCTAAATTATTAATCTGTATAACACTAGCCCATACAACTATTAACTATTTGGTTAAAATTTATGTTCTACCGTTTATCTCGTCACATCATAAATTAATAATGTATTTTAAAAATGATTTAAGAAGGGGTGTGCCGCAGGGTTGCGGTTTGAGTCCCACAGGTTTCTAATTATACATTTTAAGTTAAGTTCTCTTTTATCTTAATTTATAACAGTAATGTTTTTATTTATGAGTAATTTAATAAGAGAAAATGGTTTGTATGTTCTTTTGAATGGTAAAGTTTTTATTCGTTAGAGTAATTAATTACGCAAGCTAAATCTATATATATATATATATATATATATATATATATATATATATAAAAGAAAGTCGTGTTAGTTACACTATTTATAACTCAAGAACGGCTGAAAATTGGTGGAGAGGTAGCTTACAGTAGGGGTAGGGGCAGGGGTAGGGGAAGGGGCAGGGGTAGGGGCAGGCCCTACCATAGGGGTAGGAGTGGGGATTGTCTGAACTCCAGGCGGGCGAAGCCGCGGGCACCAGCTAGTGAAAGATAAAATAATCCAAAAACTTATAAAAAATAACACAGATTTTTCCCATTACTTGCTTTTTTTTAAAGATACTTTTGTTTAAAACACAAAAGTAGCGTTCTTGGCCATGTAGTTAGTAAACTAATTACCACACAAAACGTCTTTAAAGTAAAACCGCCTTTAAATTTATTGCTCTGTCGTCAAAACAAAAAGCGGCTACTTAATGTTGCAAGAGGCCATAATCTATTTTTTTCGTTTATTCCAAATAATAATATGTCAAAAGCAATCAGCTAAAGCTGTCAGAAAGAATAAGTTTGTAAAACAATGTTATTCTTTCCGTCAAATAATAGGTCTTTACCTATGAAATTTGCCGAAATTCCTATAATTCTAATGCTATTTTTTCCATTTGTCTTATATTTGAAAGTTGACTTCAAGGTTATCAATTTACGCATAAAATAAGGCTTTTATTTATAGTTTGATATATAAAATTATTATTATTAGGCCTATGTCCAGCAGTGGACGTCTTTCGGCTGATATGATGATGATATAAAATTAAAGGTTCGAAAATTGTTCGTCTTAAATGTCGTCAGATTTCATCATTAGAATTGTTGTATTTTTTTACAGATAATAATTTTCGAAAATTAAATTTAAGCTTCTGTTAGCTTAATGTCTTCCCAACAATGCTTTTAAAAAAAAATAGATTTATAATTCCTGAGAAAAATGCAAAAATGTTAGTACTGAAAATTGAGTTTACCTAAAATTCGCCATACAAAACGGCAATTTCATAGGTAAAGACCTATTATACACTGGTTGTAGTGTCATGGCTGCAACATACATTGTTAAGCGTTGGAATAAACCGAAAAAAAAATGGATTAAAATATGTGCAACTGCCTTCAATCGTTTTATTTCGAATTAAGTCAACTCGTGGTCTTCTCTTAACCAGCCAGTACTCAGGTAAAACAATACCTCCACTATACTTTCTCATCTATTTCAAATTACAGGAAGCGAGGGAAGTATGTCAAGATCATAGCAGGTATGGAGGGCTGTGGTCTCTGCCTAGCCTACGCAGACGGGAACGTGATGTTATGTATGTGTGTATGAACCCACCTCACCCCACCTGAACCTCTCTACCCACAAAAAATATTAAAATCAACTGTCACTTTAAATTTTACTTTTTTTTTACATCGCCTTTATTATTAAGTAACAGTTCTAGCGCTATTGTTCTCAATGAAGTCAACATTGTTTACTTCGCGTCCTAAATTTCTGAATTCAGGGATTAGACTGTCGCCAGACTAGCGATTAGTCGTGCGATTTTTTATCTCTGCTTCTTAAGACAAGTCAGATAAGGATAAGATGATGACGCACCTTAATTAAGAAGATAGATTGAAGGCGTCTCATTTTAATTTTTATGACCTAACTCGATCAAAGTGTATGAAACAGATTTTAGAAATCTTCGTGGTTATAAAGTGGCATCGAACTTTTTTTTACAATCAAATCGTGTAACTGTGTAGTTCTATGTTCTCCAAACCGTCAGTGCACGCTTCAAACTCAAAATAGTTTATCCATTGTTGGATTTTAATATCTCTATGTCTTTCGCAAACATACTCATAGCGTACAATTGGCAAATTCATAATAAGATTTATTAGAAAATTTTGAAAATTCAAGTTTCTTAAAATTGAAATGCATTAATTTAAGTGCTAAAAACAACAAATGAAACAGTATTTAATGGAAATTGTGTTTTTAGGTGTAATGCTGAAGTCATACTTCATTCAAAGTAACTGAGTTACTTACATAATTTTTGTATGATCAGCTGCAGTGCAGCCACAAAGCGTACGCTGGCCCCTTTAAATTACTTGTGAATAAATTGTTTAAATTGTTTCCGGTTTTATTGTGACTATAAATATATCTATATGCGCAATTTTTTAGGGTTCCCATCCCAATCCCAACCGAACCAAAATGATAAAATCGGAACCCTTATGGTGCGACTTCGTCTGTCTGTCACACCTGTTTATCTCAGCAACCACTCATGCTATAGATCTGAAATTTGCAATAGCTTTAGAATATGATTTTCCAATCTTATTTCAAATGAAAGTATTAAATCAATATTATTATGGTAAAGGGGGGCAAAATTGTCTTCACTAGGTCGATTGATACTTCATCATATTATGAAAGAACTGGACTTGTACATATACCAAAATTGATTTTCACTTTTTTTTACGACTTTATTTTTTACAACTCAACTTATAATGGTAAATGTAAAAAAAAACACCCTTATCTCCGAAGTTTACGAAAGGAAAAACCTGAATTAATTAAAGTTGATAGGAGTTTATGTAACTATTACAGAAAATCTATATCGATCTCTCAGTAGCACAGTTTTTTTAGAAATCGGCAAAAAAACTTTATAAACAAACTTTCATTTGCGGTCCTAAAAATTGACTTTATTGCTTTTAAAAATACTACAGTTATATCGGAACCTTCGGCGCGCGAGTCCGACTCGTACTTCGCCGGTGTTTTTTATGTAGTGATTAGTGAAGTGTCTGACTCCATCATCATCACAACATCCCATTAAACGTCCACTATACCATGCGTATTGCTAGAGTTCTGGTGGGAAATTCCTGTCCAGCAGTGGACGTTTTTTTGTTTCATGGGATGTTATGCGGTTGAGTTCTCTGAGTACGACAGTAAGATGGTCTAAATTAGGCAAATATTTATTTAATATCCTTAGAATATTGATATAACTATCAGGATATTGAATATCGATATAAATGTCACATCACTATTCCAATATTTGATCGGATTAGCTGTCATGTCATATTGTCAAGTATCAACATTTTTTGGTACATATTGGGCTTATATTGAGGGTTTGTTGACACTTTGTACGACTCATTTTAGAAAAGTAAAGTGGATATGTTAAAAACAATATGTTTAATTCACGCATTCATGTTTGTTTGTCCACGATAATTTAGAAGAATTTAAATTAGTTAAACCTCGACATCCTAGAAAAACAAGAAATAAGATCGATGTTTTGCCCTTGATTCAACCGAACATGCAATTTTACAAGAACACAGCTTTTGCTCTAGCACCTAAATTATACAATAGTTTACCAGATAGTATGAAAGAATTAGACAGTAGAAAATTTAAATTGAAACTACATTATTTGCTCTATACCAAATGTTACTATAGTATCGAAGAATATTTATTAGATAAAGATAAAAATGTGCTGTAAATATACTTAAATATAAATAATAATAGATATAAATAAAGATAAAAATGTGATACTACTGTGTAAATATTATTAAGTTCTCTAGAAGTAAGAAATATTTCTAATGTTAGAAATAAGTTTTATCTATGTATAACATAGTAAACATTGCACGCCGATTTCGGTATGTTACAGTGCACATATTTCATACATATTTCATCTTGTATTTATACCTGTAACACTGCAATAAATAAATTTGACTTTGACTTTGACGCACTCCTTATAATACCTAGGTTGTGTATTCACACACCCATACACTCACAAGCATACAATTACACACACAATCACGCAGGTCACAGAGATGAAACACCTCATTCATTGAGTATATTATGTGGTGTTTTACGAATCTGTGGGTGTAATCCTGTAAATGACTTTGCCACACCTGCCGATCTTCCCGACGCAGAGAGTTCCGCTCATTACGCTCCAACGCTTTTTAGGTTACCTGTGACACATCAGGGACTCAATTCTTGAAAATCACCGGGTGATAAAATATCACTTTTGATACTTTAAAAATTCACATTTGCCCTGATAAACTGTTGAAAGGTAAATCAGAATATACGAAAATTAACAATCAACGACTGCTTTATATTTTACGAATATCAATATTTACTTTTGAAAAGAAAAATCTGTGATTTTGAATTTTTTGAGTAATATTTTATCACCCGATGATATTCAAGGATCCCTGGCGGAATTTCTGCTGGTGTCATACTTGACAGATTTTTCAGTCGCGGAACTTTTCGCGGCGGAATTTCCTCAGGTATTTAGCTATGCTTAAAATGAATGGTAAATAGAAAATTGGAACGCCGCCGGTGACATTTGTTCAATATAAATTAGCTATTGTCAACAATAGTCCAAAATATGTTAAATTGATGATTTTGAAAAATGCCCAACTTTTACCCATTGCCACCATAAAATAATAAAAACCGTCTAGTGTTGTGTGCGCTGTCGTTCGGTGTTAATGCATGTGTCACGAAGCTTATTGCCTCTTCTCATGGATAGGGGTGGTGATGGGGTAGTGTCGATATCGATAAAATTTAATTAAGTGTAAAAAATGTAAGCACTGTTTTAGCAAGTTACTTAGACTATGAAACTGAATAACTTTTCCCAAGGAACAAAGGTTGAAATAGAATAAAGTTTCAACTTCCCATACACAGAAAAAAAAGATATCTTGAACCAAATAATATTATTTAAGTTAAAATCTTTTGGGTTTTCGATATAAGGAAACTCGAAAACGTCTTCGATTGAGAAATAAAAGGTTTTGTATTTTAGTTCTCCGACCAAGAACTAAATTTCTTATATCAATTTTCAACTGTTATCTTATTGTAAAAACTAAAAGCTATCACAACAAAAACCAAACTTACTTGAGTGAAGCATCTATCACACCAAGAATGAAACTAATTTAAATAAAAAATTTAAAGCTCTTTTTTCAAAAAGCTAAATGTGTCACCCCAAGAGCGAAACTAATTTTGTTGAAAAATTTAAAGCTCTTCAAAAATAAAAACTAAAATAAAAGGCATTTAAAAAAAAACACTTTTTTATCTCTCGTTTTTTTCTTTTTATTCCTCTTCTTCTTCTGCTCTCTGCCAGCATTTTTGATATTAGATCTTTTTATTTTTCAACTATTCTTCTTTCTACAATTGTTTTCATTTCTATTATTTGTTAATGTTATCATTAACTATTATATCATTATATCATATCAACTATTATAATTTACCAAAACTCCTGGGGGTGGCTGGATTCGAACCCGCGTCCATCGGTATCGTAGTCCTTCGCTCTGACCATTAGACCACAGGCTTGATTAGCAAAGTAATTGAAATTTTGATACTGTTCCGTCTTTGACACAGTATCTTGTACCCAGCAACAATTATTTGACTTAATATCGCCTTAACTCTTCATTGCATATCTAACTAGGTCTTGAGCAAAACAACAACCATCTTATACTAAGCAAAATGTTATTTGCCTTAATATAGTCTTAACTCTTCATTGCTTACCTAACAATTTCTTGAGCGAAACAGCAACTATCTTATACCAAGCAACATATTATTTGCATCAATATTGTCCTAAATCTTCATCTAATATTTTTCATAATTCTTAGGCGAAACGATTTATTTTTTCAATCGATTAATATTTTACTTGCTTTAAGATTTTTTCATTGTTGATGTAAAAAATAAATGGTTTTAATTCAAAACATCAATTTCAAACCTAGTAATAGAACTCTTATTCGAAGAAATTCTCTCTTGAATTTTAAGATTTCGGCATTTTTAATACGTTAGAGTGATCATTTTACTCTAAGAGATTTAACTTTATAATCAAGCAATATCAGTTGAGACATATTGCGTTCTTGTTTTAAGAGATCATTTTTTTCTGTGTAGAAACCAAAAATTTACCTTATTTCCACCTATGTTCCTTAGGGTAGGGTAAGTGTTAAGTTTTACGGTCTAAGTAACAGGCTAAAATAGTGCTTACTAATTATTTTGTATACTGTGTATATTACAATTTTTTATCTATATATTTTAGTTTCTACCAATGTATATTTTACACATCACAGACCACACACGTCGTGCACCTGACTACGATATTGGCATACTTACTTCCGTCGCACATACGCGCTCCTCATATGTATTTTGAAATTTTGTAAAATTACCCTATTTATATCAATCATCATACTAGGTTTGAAAATTTTTCTTTATTTTTATTGTACACGAAAACATATACAAGACAAGCACAAGTGATAACATATAACAAAGGCGAGCTTAACTCAAAACTGAGTTTTCTACCAGCTAACCAAAAAATAGAAAAAGCTAGTAACTAATATGTTATGTATAATTTAATTGTTCATGTTCTTTCAACAATAAAAAAAATCCTTTGAATAATTTAAGAATTTGACTTTTAAATGTGCCCACAAAATGAAAACTATTTTGTGCGTTCATTTTAAAATTTCAAAGCCATTATTTAGATTTTAACATGACTTTTTTGTAGTCTACTTCAAAAATGTTACTCCTTTTTGTTTTATAAAGTAAATGTTTCGATGAATTACAAAGAGGCATAAATAAATTAGATGCAACTTCAAATCTCGCCTGGCGCCTGTGATTGTGAATTTTACGATATTTCTGTCTAAACAGAAGATACTTAATTTTATCCTTACCATTTTCTAGACTACAAATCATCGAGTTTTCACCACACTAGTCCGTCAAATATTGATCTATCGATGGGCACTCGCGTGTGTCAACAGTTGGACGAACGGACCCAATACGGAGAAAGTTCAATTTAGGGATATGGCGAGTCCTTAGTGCCTACTATTACCTATACATGATGTATCCAAATGCTTATGTCAATGGAAAATGATAAGAATCGTAAGTTGATAATTTCCTAGGAAGTTGATCAACTTTCTAAAAATCATAAACGGCAGTTGAAATATATTATTTTACGTATAGATTTCAGGTAATTGTTATTGTTATGTACACCTATGTTATTCTTACGAGTATGTGCCCTAAAGCTTATGATCGCTTTTTTACGGTAGAAGGAATACCAAAGTTTGTGCATAAAAATTTCAGATGACAATATTTTCTTGTTCCAAACTTTTTAGAGCAAAATTTGCCAATAGTCGGGTTCTAGTTTTGAACCAATTTTTTGTAAAAAAAAAGAATGGAACCCTTATGGTGCGACTTTGTCTGTCTGTCTGTCTGTCCGTCACACCTCCATATCTCAGCAACCACTCATGCTATCGACCTGAAATTTGGAATAGTTTTAGAAAATAGATGCCAAACTTAATTGCACATGAAAAAATTTTTAAAAAAATATTATTATTAATGTAAAGGGGGCCAAAATGGGGGGGGGGGGGGGCAAATTTTAAATTGTCGCTACTTGGTCGAGTGGGGTATCATATGAAAGGGCTTTACTTGTATATTTTTACGTCTCTTAGTTTTCAAGTTATGATGAAAAATATAAAACTATCTCCGAAGTTTGTGAAAGGAAAAATCTGAATTAATTACAGTTGACAGAAATTTATCTAAACGTTACAGCAAAAATAAAACGATCTTTCAAAGTTGCACAGTTGTTTAGAAATCTGCAAATAACCTTTACAAACAAATTTAGTTCTGCGGTCCTAAAAATGGACTATTGCTTCCAAAATACAAAAAGTATATCGGAACTATATACAAAAAGTGACTCGAACTTGACCGGTTTTTATTTATAGTATTTTAAGGTTTTAAATACCTACGTAATATTTTAGGGTTATAAATACGTGATAAAGTTATAAGGGAACATACATACAGACATACATACCGGTCAAAATCATAACCCTCCCTTTTGCCGTAGCACTTGACCGGTTTTTATTTATAGTATTTTAAGGTTTTAAATACCTACGTAATATTTTAGGGTTTAAATACATGATAAAGTTATAAGGGAACATATGAACATACATACAGACATTCATACCGGTCAAAATCATAACCCTCCCTTTTGCCGTAGTCGGGTAAAAACTGCCTTAACCTCACAAGACTCGATACAGGAAAATTTTTACATATGACACCTATGTCAATTTCCTAGAGTTCCCGGAAAATGGAAAATTCATGAAAAATTAATTGCAATTTATGCGAAATTACGCTAGGAACAGCACAATACGCTCAAACACACAAATTGCCGATGTGACCCACGCAACTGCCAAGCTAAAGTGGGACTGGGCTGGTCACGTAAGTCGCATGCCGCTGGAACTCTGGGCCAAGACCACAACTATCTGGCAACCGCCAAGTAACAGACGGCGTCGAGGCCGACCACGGCGCAGATGGCGCGATGAACTCGACGCTTTCTGTAAAGACTGGCAACAAGAGGCTCAGAGTAGAGACCAGTGAAAGGAACGGAGGGAGGCCTTTGCCCAGCAGTGAGACAGAAATGGCTAATAAGATAAGATGCTTTATCGCGAAAATGACTACGTTTTCTTTTCGATTCTTGCGAATTTTGACATGGGGCTTAAAGGCCCTTAGTTAATTAATATAACAGTAACAGTTAATTAATATACGATTTTTGTCTTTATTTGTAAAAGCAAGTGTCGTGCTAATTTTTAATCAACACTGAGAAGAACCAAAAAAATATCTTTGAAAAGACCCTGTATAAGCTGTACCAGAACCATAAATGAAAATTCCCAACCATCAAAACAATAAACCCAAAAAAACTAACAACTTCAAATCCTGTGTTCGGAGGTAATTTTAACTTTTTCTTTAAAAACTTATGATCTCGTAAATGTTTATTGTTAATTTGTTTTTCGAAATGATAATTGCGCTATAAAACTGAACCTTGTGATTGTTCTCTGTTGGGGGTCCACTTTTTAGGGTTCCGGGGAACCACAGTAACAAATTAAATAAAGAGCCAGACTAAACTACCTGCCCTTACACTTTTGATAATCTAGTAAAATTCTTTCTAATTAAAAATGCTTATTTATTAGCCTGTGTGGTGCCGCCAAATAATAGTACCAACCCCATCACTGTCCGTGGGTGTTGTAAGAGGCGACTAAGTGCTTATGAACCGGAGGGTGGACAGCAGCATCTTTCTGTGTATCGTACCATCTTACATATTGCGGTTACCAACAACAGCGGTCGCCATCCGCAACGCTTACAAGCGTGGTAACTATGGTAATTATGGAGGGAGCTCCCTGTCCTACAGTGGACGGTCCAAGGGATGTTATGTATTAATTAAAAACAATTGTCCTGGAAAAATAAATGAAATAAATGCAATGATATAATATCTGGACCTAATTTTCACATACTCTGTTCAAATCAAAACTTTTCCTTGGCGAAAGTTGTTCAGTTCCATGGATTTTTTTTATGTTACAAAATTTTGGATTGAGCAATGCTTAAATTTTATAAACACTACTATTTTGGTAAATTTTGGAGCTTCATACTTTTCGAACCAAATTGCCTCCTTGTATAATATCTATCTTAATCAGACACCCGATAGTCTTTTTAAACGTCCGTTTTACATAAACGCGCAATTCGTATGGAAATTGTATGGAAAACTGTTTGTTTTTAAAATGTTGATGAGTTTGTGGCGCTAGCGTGGAGAGATGGAATTTATCGTAGATGTTGTGATTACAACGTATCAGATTTTTTTTTGGTTAGATTTATTTCCTAATCAAAGTGTAGGATGAGGAATTGTACCGCTCCTAGTGAGTTTTGTGGGGGTGATAGAGTCCCATAAGCACCTCTTAGATATAAGGAACCCTAAAAAAGCTCGTCAGGATAAATACATAGAAGTTTCATCAAGTCATCACTATACTGAGTATCATAAGTATTTCCTACTTATTATTTTATGTTTCTCTTCTATTTTTTTTATCGATATTGAAACACCCCTAAGCTATGGCACGCCAATCAATAAACACCCTGTATAGGCAGGCTGTCAAATCGAGCAAAGCCGGAAAATCTATAACAACTAATCAATCACATAGTAGCTAAACTGTAATAGAAGCATCAAGCAAATATCACACTTGATGATACACAAACAACGGGAGAGCTGAGATACGAGCTAATTATGCTGATCACTGTACTTTAGGGATGGGGAATGCTCGATGGAAAATTATCGATTGTATAAATAGATACTGACAACTTGAAAGTTTATTATTTTGGGTCCCAAAGCACAGTAATTCTGCTAAAGAAAACAAGCAACTTTCCCTAAGAATGTTTTCTTCCGGTGAATTCAAACCAGTCAAGTGCGAGTCAGACTCGCGCGCCGAGGGTTCCGATATATTTGTAGTATTTTTAAGAAGCAATAAGTCTATGTTTAGAACCACAAAATAAAGTTTGTACTTATTAATAGGTTTTTCAGATTTCTAAAAAAACTGTGCAAAAACTTACAGAGATCGTTTTATTTTTGCTGCAATATTGACATAAACTTCTCTAGGATTATATAATCCAGATTTTTCGTTCAGACAGACAGACAGACGAAGTTTTTACCATTTTGGTTTACGAGTAACATCTTTTTTCTGCACGAAAGGAAATGAAAACATTTTTCTTAGTTTTTTCTTTTGGGAAAGTTGTTCGTTTCCATGATAAAATCACTACTACACTTGAGGAGCAAAATTAATAAAAATCACGTTGCATAAATAGTGACGTTATTTTTGATTTTCGGTGTTATAAAAAAAACTGTACCTACTTAACAGACACACTCGTGGTTAAGGTTGGGTGTACGCTGAGACGCGGGAGGCGCAGCGCAGGGAAGAACACGTCTTCCCTCTCGATTGATTACCCAGAAAGCTGAAGGATAAGAATACTGCAAAGTGGTGCGCTGCGTGCGCCATCTGCGTTTTTTTAATGATCATGGAGCATCATGGTACGGTCAACAGCTTGTCGGTAGAAACTTTTTCAGCTCTATTACCACGCCATAAGGCCCAAAAGTGTTTCTACTGATGTGCGGCCGTGTGTACGATAAGTAGGTATAGCTAGGCTGACCGATTAAGTGCTTTATTGCATTTTGACAAAAACTACTTTTACTTTTTTCTGTTTTTGGGGCAGATCTTTACTGGAACCTATACCTATCTTAGTAGACGTCTATCGGCAGATATGATGATTTAAGACTTTTATTTTAAATTTAAAAGAATGTTACGGTGTCGATATAAAAATATCGATACAATCCCATAACTAGTGCGTCCCTGTGCGCAACTGATAGTCTGTTTAAATAGTGACGCGCCGCATTGCATCTGCATTTTGATTATCGTCTAGAGACTCTTGCTTAATGCAAATAAAGTTACTGATACAGAGTGTTAATTAAAGAAAACAGCTTTAAGCTAGGGGCGGTATTAGTGTCAGTAACAGAAAAACTTTATAAAAACATAGGTCGAAAAAAGAAAAAAAATAGAACAAAATTTATAAAATTAGTACAAAAAACAAAATTTTGACCTCCCGTACAAAATGCGCCATGCATGAGCTGATGCAGTTTCTATGGGACGGACGTTGAATATTATTTTTCACATTTCGACTTACTTTCGAGTATTTCCATAGCGAAAGTTGTTCAGTTTCATGGGTGGAACAACCAGCAAGGTTTGCAGACATACTTACTAATACCAAACAACCTGTACCTATTACTTATTTTATATCATCCCGGATATTTTAGGAGGTGGTTCTGCCCATCAAACTGAACAACTTTTCCCAAGGAACATAGGTCGAAGAACGAAAAAAAACTTTCGACTTCCCATACAAACTGCATCAGCTGACAGCACATTTTGAAGACGAATATTTTGGTCTGTTTTCGACCTACGTCCCTTAGGAAAAGTTGTTCAGTTTCATAGGCAGAAACGCCTCTTAAAATATCTGGGTGGTAAAAAAAAACCGGTCAAGTGCGAGTCGGACTCGCGCACTGAGGGTTCCGTACCACTACATAATCATAATTGTATTAGTTGAAATTTCAGTAAGTTAATGTGCTACATTTTTTGAGTCTGACACGCGCTTGACCTAAAATTTTATTATTTGTTGTTATTTTATAGCTTATGCACTATAAACATACTAATTTTCAAGTTTGTAAGTGTTCCCGTTTTTAAATAGAACTAAAACAAAAATCGCTTCAAGGACCATCCAACTTGACCCCCTCTCTTATATGAATGTTCTTGAAACGGGAGATCACCACAATTGGTTACCATTAGTTGTGAGAAAAGTTGTAATATTTAATGATTTCAGACTTTTCCCATTATTTGTACTGTGAGACCTAGCTTCTTGCCAAATTTCATAATTTTAGGTCAACGGGAAGTACCCTGTAGGTTTTGCATTTTTGAATAAATATAAGGAGATGAGGACATAAAATGCCATATCTTTTGATTGCGTCGTTGTAAAAAATTTAAATTTTCAGATCTTATGTGGTTCATAGATCCTAATATATGGTAATAATTTCAATCTGATACCTTTACCCGTTCGTGACATAAAGGGTCTTGACAGACAGACAGACAGACAGACGACAGACCGTTTTTTTCTTTTGAGGTGCGGAACCCTAAAAATACTGTAAGTATATCGTACTGGTACAGTCAAGAGCACGTCAAGTTTGACATATTGGACTTTGTATGGAACTTATTTTTTTATCGTCAATGGGCTTAAAAGCTTACATACATACATAATATCACGCCTTGTTCCCATCGGGGTAGGCAGAGACCACAGTTCTCCACCTGCTACGAATATCTTGACATACTTTCCTTGCTTCTTGAACTTTCATCAATCCTTTCATACATGCTCGTCGGTTTAGGGTACTTTTAACCTGGCCTTTATTTAGAACGTTCTGAATTTGGTCCTGGTACGTTCGCCGAGGCCTTCCCCTTCCAACGTTTCCATTCTCGCCTTGTAGATCTCTTTCGTCAATCTTCCTTCATTCATCCTCTCTACATGACCAAACCATCTCAGCATCCCTTTCTCAATTTTAGTCACTACGTCTTCTTTTACGCCACAACGTTCTCTTATCACACTATCCTCAACGCTCTCATTTCTACTGCATTAATTAAAAGATATGCTCTTAACTGATACGTACACTCAATAGCACGTCAGTACAAACACTTTGGACTTTATGGCATTGTAATAGAGTTGCATTTTGTCCACTGACGTGGGGTTGATCGCGTCCTGCCGGGGAGCACCACTTCTTATAAGTCTTATATATCTTATATCGCCAAATTCAACAAATTGCACCAAATTTTTTCCAAGTACTAGTTAGGTACATAGCTCTCAATTTTTGATAGGAGCCAATTCTTGAATTTTCCATTGATTTTTTTTGAAATTCAAGAATTGGCTGCTATCAAAAATTGAGAGCTATGTACCTAACTAGAACCTGGAAAAAAATTGGTGAAATTGTAAATCGTGTCTACGTGAAACAGCTAACTGACCGCACTATAAGTGTTTACTTGAATTGTGCCAAGTTTCATCCCAGCAGGTGTTATGCAGGGTACGCCTTGTTGGATTGGATCTCCAACTATATATCAAAGTTACTCAGAAAGGAGTAACTTTTCAAAAATTCAGCAAAAATTCTAAACTCATCATAAGTAAAAGACCTATGACGGACCTACGTTTCTCAAGGGGTATAATCCAAATTAATTATCAAAAACGACCCAACGAAACGCACTTGACACAACGTTAGAGACATTTAGAAACTTAAAGTGACATCTATCGGTGAGTAGAATCATCTATAACTGGTTATTTATTTATTTCAACTAAGTCGCGGGTTCGTTTCGAGGCCAAAAATTTTCCATAAAATGTTTTTCATCGCATGCGCAAAACTTCTGATGGTGACAGAACATAAAAATGTTCCACAATACTAAAGAACATGAGAAAAAAAATCCCCAGCAGTACCTGTTTTTGTGATAATTAACAAAATTTCTCCAAAACCGCAAAAGTTTACTAGTTAGTTTTTACACACAAAAAAAAAGGTATCTATTATATGAATATTTTTACTTGAATGTTTTATTTTTATTCTACATAATACTAATGAAAAGTGCAAAAAAACGAGTTTTAGAGCGCGCGCGGCCGTCAACCCGACCAAAAACTGTAAGTACGTGACATCTAGCGTCCGCATACGATTAGAGTGCATATTTAATTTGATCAAGTAACCCTGAGTGCAGTTAAGGCCTTAAGATGACCTCGCTGTTAGCCTTATTGGCTGTCACAGCTTCACCGGGCGGGTGAGGGGCGGAAGGCTCTACCCAGAATACACACGATAGGCTACACTACAAGCCTAAGGGCACCTCGCGGGCCTCGGACCTCGGCTTAGGCGGTTGCCGGGGATCGGAGAGAAACGGCCTTGAATATGCCGATTGTTCCCAAAGTATGGAACTGGGACTCAATTCTTAAAAATCACTGGGTAGAGACTTTAAAAATTCACATTTACCCTGATAAACTGTCGAAAGGTAAATCAGAATACTTGAAAATTAACAATCAAGGACTGCTTTATATTTTACAAAGATCAATCTTAACTTATGAAAAGAAAAATCTGTGATTTTGAATTTTTTGAGTGATTTTTTATCACCCGGTGATATTCAAGAATCGGGTCCCTGAACTGAACTGGGGGTGACAACGACCCCGCCGGCGGGGACGGGTGTTCGAGCTCGCAGTTCGCGAGTGTAGCCTACTGTTGTTGGCTGATTCGACGTATTGAGTGGTGGCGTCATCGGGGTCGGTAAGGACGTTCCTAGGACGTTTTTGAATTTGCAAGTAGGGTGGGGGAAGTAGAGAAAGAATACCTAACAGAAAAAACAAACAGCTTTAGCCGTTTGCTTTTGACATACACGCAAAATGTGTTGGTAAGTGGTGGAATAAAAGAAAAAAATATCATATAAATCGTACTACAAAACATAGTCTTTGAAAGGTGAAAAGAATAAATCTGAACACTTATTTTGCTGCAAAAAGCTGTTCCTAGCATCTGTCGAGTCTAGACAGGAAATAATATTGGTGCAGCCATTGAGTTAAATGAAAATACACCGCAAACTTTATGAACTAAGAGCTTCTGCCCGCAATCACGTCCGCATGTTAAAAATGTAAAAATATATTAGGTCTTTACCTATGCAATTGCCGTTTTGTATGGCGAATTTTAGGTAAACTCAATTTTCAGTACTAAAATTTTTGCATTTTTCTTAGGCATTAATTCAAAGGATTATAAATCCAATATTTTTTTATTTTTTTGAGCATTATTGGGATGAGATTAAGCTAACCAAAGCTTAAATTCAATTTTCGAAAAATATTATTTGTAAAAAAATATAACAAATGTAATGATGAAATCGGACGACATTTAAGACGAACAATTTTCGAACCTTTAATTTTTAATGTCAAACTAAAAATAAAAACTTTATTTTATGCGTAAATTGATAACCTTGAAGTCAACTTTCAAATATAAGACAAATGAAAAAAATTGCATTAGAATTATAGGAATTATGATCTCATTAATCTATAAGAAAATTTCGGCAATTTCATAGGTAAAGACCTATTATATACCAGTGAGTGAGTATTAGCTATCAAAAATTTCATTACAATCGGGTTCCGTAGTTTTTGCTTGATGCTAAAAAAATAAAAAAACAGGCGATAAGTCCAAAAACAGTGATTGGGCATCAAAATAACATAAATCGATATTTTTTTTATAAATATCTTCAATGTACAGACAAAATCGATTTACAATTTACACTTTATTTATTTTTACTAGCTTTGCTCGCGATTTTGTTCGATCTTATAGATTAAACGAAAGACTGCACATATTTTCTCGCAGGAATCATCGATATTCCTGTGGTAAAAAATAAGACATCATGCGGATCCAGGTCCATTGCACAGAATAAATTATAGTACGTACGGCAGCAAGTGAGGGGTAACAAAACCAGAAACCAGACACTAGCTCCAGGTCAAAGTGTTTCACTGATCTGCAGCCGTGTGTACCTACGTACTAGCGTAGCCATAGTCTATTTCCTTGCGAAATATTCAAATCTGTTTAGCCATTTAGGCGTGAAGATAATCAATTTGGATACCAAGAAACGTCCACTGCAGGTCAGGGAGCTCCCAGAACTCCAACAAAAACGCGTGGTACCCTGGAGGGGATACAATAGTCACCATGCTTGAGAGCGTTGTGGCTGGCGATCGCTGATGTTGGTGACCGCAATATGAAAGATGAAGATCCTCTCTTCATAAGCCCTTAGACGCCTCTTACGAAACCCAAGGGTAGAGATGGATTGGTACTATTCTTTGCCAGCAACACATGGTCAAGTGAAGGTGAAGGTCATGGTGAAAGTAATACAAACGTCCTACCCAATCATAAATAAAATAGAAAATAGCTAAATTCATAACCAGAGGCAGGATTCGCGTCAGTACCGGCGACGCCTTAACATCCGATCACAGTGATTGTGTAATTAAAACAGTGTTGAATCGTAAATACGAAAAAATTGTGAGGTGAGATGACATGAATGACCAAATAATATTGATATATTTTTTATACGCACCTTGTTAAAATTTAAGATTAAAGAAGAGGATACGCCAGAAACTTTCGTCAGTCTCTCTGTTCTAGTACGTTTTATTTCAATGAGTCAGCAACAAAATTCAATATGGCGGTTGTTTTAGTACCGCGAAACTTACTGCGAGAAATTCAATTTCAAGTTAATATCGTATTCAATCTTTCAGTACTATTGAATATTTTAGTAGAGCTTTCGCGCCATGCCAGAACAGTCCACCGCAACGACCATATTAGTCTTGTTTTTGGGGTTCCGTACCCAAAGTGCCAACGGGACGCTTATAAAACTTTAAAGGGCTGTATATCTATATTATATGGTATTCTGTGCTATGGTGTATTTTTTTTTACAGATTATATATTATAGCGGATTACCTAACAAATAATTTAAAAACCTTAAAAGTTAAAAATACAAGAAACGTATTTGGTGCTTTTTGTTTTAGCTCTATCGTAAAAAAAACAGAAACACTTACAAGCGTAAAAATTTGTATGTTTATAGAGCTACAGAATAACAACAAATAATGAAAACTGGTACGGTATATTACTGCGCGGCTGCGCGTCCCTGACTAAGACATTGTTCTTATCTTAGTGGTACGGAACTCTAGGTGCGCGAGTCCGACTCGCACTTGGCCGGTTTTTATACATAATATATTATTATGTTGAGTCCCGTCAGATGTGTCATAGATAACCTAAAAAGTGTAAACGTCGCGAAACAATGCTGCTTTACAGCTGAAATTGGCAATAGGCGCGACGCAGACTCATCTTGTAGCGTTACACTGCCGTTAAGTGTTATAAAAGTAGTTGTAGAATTGGTAATAGGCGCGGCGCAGACTGATCTTGTTTTGGAACACAAGCGTTACACTGCCGTTAAGTGTTATAAAAAAAGTTGTAGAATTGGCAATAGGCGCGGCGCACACTGATCTTGTTTTGGAACACAAGCGTTACACTGCCGTTAAGTGTTATAAAAGTAGTTGTAGAATTGGCAATAGGCGCGGCGCAGACTGATCTTGTTTTGGAACACAAGCGTTACACTGCCGTTAAGTGTTATAAAAGAAGTTGTAGAATTGGCAATAGGCGCGGCGCAGACTGATCTTGTTTTGGAACACAAGCGTTACACTGCCGTTAAGTGTTATAAAAGTAGTTGTAGATATAGAGTTTGCATAGGCAAGCCATGGGCAAGCCCGTTGGTGTGGTTGGTAGTGAGCCTGCCTCTCACGCCGTGGGCCGCGGGTTCGATCCCCGCCCAGGGCAAACACTTGTGTGATGAACACAAGTGTTTGTTCTGTGTCCGGGTGTTATTTATGTATATCAGTCCCTGGTACCCATAGTACAGGCTTTGCCTAGTTTGGAGTCAGATGACCATGTGTAAAATGTCCCTTAATAATTATTTATTTATTTAATATTTAAAAAGCTCTACAGTACTTCCCCAGACTGACTTTGCACAAAAGCCCTACCACCTGCAGAAATGCGTTAAACGTTTTTGAATGATCCGTTATACCCAAAATAAAATATCAAGTGCCCGAAAGATATCAATATTAAATTTCCTGACTCCTTATCATAAATATCACATTATGCATTGATACTATACGCAAGGCAATATTGACTTTCCCACGGCCAAGAAAATATTACAAGAATCTGTTGTATTTACCTACTAATGCTAATGTATGACTTTCTGAGCTGAACCTAACGGTTTTAGACTTTTAGTTACATGAAAGAATTATACAGCGTCAATTTTCATCGCTTTTCTATTTCTACCAAAGAAAAAAATTTTTTTTTATGTTACAAGTGAGCAAACGAGCAGGTGGGCCACCTGATGGTAAGTGGTCACCACCGCCCATAGCACCCACTGTCTTATTAATGGCATATTTTGACACTAATAAGACAGCAAAGCGCGTTGCTCACTTTGAGAACTAAGATGGTATCTCTCATGTGCCAGTAATTTCACTGGCTCCCTTGCCCTTCAAACCGAAACACAGCAGTGCAAACACTGCTGCTTCACGGCAGAAAAAAGCAAAGGGGTGGTACTTCCCCAGACGGACTTGCCACAAAAGCCCTACTACCACCTTCATTGTTACTAAATAGTAAAATATTTAAGGGAGAGCGTAAGTAGAGACGAGACGCAGATAGCGCAGAGCTCGCTTTATTACGAAGAAAATGAAACATATGTATAATCCGTATCATTCGTTAATTAAATACGCTTGTTTAACCAATATGGCGCCACAACGTGTTCGCGAGTGGTCCGAACGTTTATGGAAAACGTAACGCTTTTCAACCTTCTCATACTTATTATTTATATAAGATAGCAAGATACGTTCGAAATCCCTTAGTCGCCCTTTACGACACCCACGGGTAGAGACCGGGTGGTGTATTCTAAGCCGGATTTCATGTTTTCCGTGGGCACCGGGTTCGAATCCTGACCGGGGATATTATTTGACTGATATGTCTGAGTTGTGTTGTTTCCTTTCAAAAATTGCAGTCATACACTGTCTGGCCACTAAGGACTTTCTTAGAAACTGACATACATATTTACCAAACAAATAGAAGCCATATGCTGCTATGCTTAATTGGATTATTTCAGTTAGTTATTATTTTTCAAGGTTTGCCGATGAGCAATGGAACAGACGAGGCATCTAAGGTTCACTGTCCACGTACGCTGCAAGACATCTGCAAGATAGAGATATTAATCACTTGCTTGCATCCTGCATATAAATATAAGGGTAATAAAAGGAAGATTAATGAAAATAGGTGTCACAAAAAGCATGGTCAGATTGGTTAGCCGTAAAAGCTAACCAAAGAATGCAGAAGGCAACAAGTGATGACGGTAGTGTAGCAAGAAAGTTATATAAAAGAGCGAAAGGTATTGTTAAGGAAGTTGTTGAGAGAAAGAAAGAGGAGTGTAAGGATGAGTTTGACAGAAGGCTTACTGAAGATTTCCAGTCCAACCAAAAGTTTTTCTGGAAATCCATACGGACAGCCCGAGGAAAGTTTGGAACATCGGAGCTGAGTAAAATCAGAAGACAGGATGGAAGTATTATAAAATATGAAGAATGTGTTCTGAGGAGGTGGAAGGAATATTTTGAAACTCTGTTTGAGAGAGAAAAAGAAGAGGCCAGCGAACCAAGGTCTTCTGTGGAAATGAATGAGAATGAAGAGGAGAATTATGTAAGTGAGATAAGTATGGATGAGATTATGAAAGCGATGAAAAGTATGAAATCAGGTAAAGCAGCTGGGTATGATAGAGTGTCGGTCGAGATGTTGAAGGCTGGGCGAGGCATTGTGGCTAGTCAGTTGTACCGCCTTTTCAACTTGTGTTGGACGAACGGCCAAGTACCAGGTGACTGGTGCAAGGCTGTGATTGTGCCACTGTACAAGGGAAAAGGGTCACAACAGGACTGCAAAAATTATCGCGGGATAAGCCTTCTCAGTGTCGTCGGCAAACTGTATGCAAAGGTTTTGATTGAAAGAGTGATGAAAGATACTGACGATAAAATATGGGATGTACAAGCGGGATTTAGAAAGGGAATGGGATGTACAGATCAGGTCTTTTCCTTGCGGTGCATAGCTGAAAAGTTTTTGGCTAAAAACCAAAAAGTCTACTGCGCGTTCGTGGATTTGGAAAAGGCCTATGACCGAGTGGTGAGGAATGAATTGTGGTCAGCATTGTCTATGTATGGGGTAAACGGTC
Organism: Athrips mouffetella; assembly: GCA_947532105.1. Classification (NCBI taxonomy): domain Eukaryota; kingdom Metazoa; phylum Arthropoda; class Insecta; order Lepidoptera; family Gelechiidae; genus Athrips; species Athrips mouffetella. The sequence continues at coordinate 11,196,231 of OX383984.1, forward strand.
ATCTGATTCAAGCACTGAAATCTCTCTATGAGGATTCCAGTGCTTGTGTCAGAATAAACGGGGCGTACACTGAATGGTTTAGCATCGAAAAAGGTGTTAGGCAGGGATGTGTAGCGTCACCTTGGCTGTTTAATCTGTTCATGGATAATTGTTTGATTATCCATGAACAGGTTAAAGAGAGAGGATGAATGAACGAAGATTGACGAAAGAGATCTACCAGGCGAGAGTGAATGGAAACGTTGGAAGGGAAAGGCCTAGGCGAACGTACCAGGACCAAATTCAGGACGTTCTGAATAAAGGCCAGGTTAAAAGTACCCTAAACCGACGAGCATGTATGAAAGGATTGATGAAAGTACAGGAAGCAAGGGAAGTATGTCAAGATCGTAGCAGGTGGAGGACTGTGGTCTGTGCCTACCCCAACGGGAAAGAGGCGTGATGTTATGTATGTATGTATTATATATAAATACATATATAAATTATATTATATACTTTAAATAAATATATGAATAAATATATAAATAAACCATATGGATCACTTAGACAAAGAGAGATAGTGCTCCTTAACTCTCTTCTTAAACAACAACAAACAGCGATAGATGGGACTATCACGTGTTACTAATACAGCGTACTCGTATTGTTAATACAGCGTAGGCATCGTTCTGTACATTTTGTATGAGGATGTTGTATCATGTTTGATGATTTTACATTTCAACTTGGGACACAATGGCAGATCAGATGTCATCCCATAGTAAAATAAATTAGTATTTCTTCTATTTCGAGAGGAGCAAAGAATCCGAATTCTTTGATAGAAACAAAAAAAATTGTCTACGCACGCCGTACAATATACGCACGATATGGTGATCTAGCAACATAAATCACTAGCTTGCATCATCATCAGGACTATTAGTACAGTCAACGACAGGTCAAGCTTGACACTCGCAGTGCGACTCTAGCCCGTACGTCTATTGAAATAAGAACGGTACAAAGTCCGATGTGTAAAGCTTGATGTGCTCTTGACTGTACCTAATAGTATACTTCCAGTAGGAAGAAAAATTCTTGTCTCATGCCACCTTTTCCGCGAATTTTATTCGTTACCCGGAGGCCACAGATTGTTAAGTCACTGATTTGTAGCTTATATGTCGATTGCGTGAATAGAAATAAAATATATACAATAGATATTTGTAGCTTGCATGAATCTGAGAAATGTCGCCGATGTGGACAATGACCCTTAGAAGGTCCCTTTAGATGTCGCTGATTCAGCTCACGAGTAACGGGTCGCAAAAGTAAGTGGCACAGCAGACGGCAGACTTTTTGTCATGACAGTCCGCCGGACAAAATGACTGGCATTGTCCGCGTCAATTTTGTCCTCGAACTCAAAGTAGACGAGAACCAAAAGTCCGCGGTCACGTGATCGTCACTCCAACAGTGTGACAAATTTTAAACTGCTGATCCTGCTAAAAATATTCATGAAAGGTCCAACCTTATGATTTTATCATAGTTTCCATAACATATTCCTAAAAGTTCAATCTTTTTATCCAATTGTGAGACCAAAAGGAGTGATCTTTGAGGAAAAAATCAAAGATATTAGAAACTACGCGCAGGGCGTTTTCCTAACGTCGCGTCAATGAAAAAAATACGCTGTGCCGACCATGCTGTACACCCAAAGATTTCGGAAATCCTTGCTTCGCTCGGAATAGATACCTTGCTAATTTATTTTACTATGGGATGACATCTGCCAACATGTCCCAATATTTTATGTCAAACTATCAGTGATCACTAGGAAATATTCAAAATAACCCGTCAAATCCATAGAACGACGCCTTCACTACCTTGTGACGAATTATTTCTTTAATCCTCCTTCTAAGTACCCTTATTTTTCTGTGTGTACCATTGACGTAAGAAAAAACGCTGCGCTTCTAAAGGACCTGAAGCTATTGTCTATGGAAAACTTAACTGATCAAGTTAATGCTATTTCTTTCTAACTAATCTTTGTTTAGAAAGGTTGAAAAAGTACAACAATATTTTATCAGTGTCGAAACTTTTTTTTCCGATAACGCTTTGTCGCCAGTTCGCCATTTTGATAAACGGTATACGACAGTACGTGGGCTGTCAGATCCGTGTATACATGTTCGACGATTTTATTATTGTAAACAAAGAAATTAGTTTCAGAGTATTTTATTTAATTTGATTTCTTTATATAGGCTTTGGCAGGATGCCTAAGTGTTCCATTGTGTGGTGTGGTGCAAGGAGAAACAAGAACAACCCACAATTATCTTTACACAAGTCAGTTGGTGTTTATTTCCCTTTTTGACTACTATTTCACATATTTGTCTGATCAAATTTTTAGGTGTAGCGGTATTCAACTATAAAGTAAACTAATTGATATTTATTTTATGTTTTTAAGCCGCTATCGGCTTTATTTCATTACAAAATGTTTACATACAAACAATGCAAACACATAGTGATGTAATCAAGCGCAGCTGATATCGATATTACAATATTCTCAAATTCTCATATAAGTAAAGTAAGTGAGTAAAGTAGCCTGTTTAAGTGAGCTTCTGAATTGCACGACCTGATACCACCATCCCCCTTCCTCCAACGTGGGAATAGAAGTGGATTGGGGTCCCATCTCTTTGTCGTTGACATACCTCTTATTCAAAGTGGCGCCATGGTGGGAAAAAAAGAAGCGACAATAAAAACCCACGGGTTCTTTTAAATATGCTAAGGAGTGGAATTACCTCTCTGCCAATCTTTCCCCGAAAAATATAATGTGGATCTTTTCAAGGCTAGAAGGAACAGGTAGGTGAGCATGTTACATCTTCGATCCCATCGTCACTTACCTCACCTGGAAAAAAGACTGCCGGTATGGATGGCCTAAATAAAAAGTTTTATCGAAATGGGTTCAGCAGTTTTTTGTTTTATTTCATATTAGGCCTTACTGTAATTTCCTGAATTTTGGTATGAAACCTATACAGGGTGTCTCAGGAAACTTGTACTAGTGAAGGTCTGGAGTTGGCGGACTTTGGATGGGGTTTAATTGAATATAGGTATTGAGGTATATTCGCTGGTACAGGTACCCTGGAACACCCTGTTTAAACAAATTAATTAAATGAGATTTTGTATATAATATGTTTTTCTACGAGCAATGCTAGCGCATTTATATCATAACTTACATTTACAAAAATTACATTGTGTAATAATATTAATTATGAAACTCGAGTTACATAATTATTAATATAATACAAATATTTTTTTATCATCATCATAACATCCCATAAAACATCCACTGCAGGACAGGGGGGAGCTCCATTAAAAAAAAAACGCTTGGTTATTTGGAGGGGATTTACCCTAGTCACCACGCTTACGAGTATAAGCGTTGCAGCTTGCGACCGCTGTTGTTGGTGACCGCAGTATGTAAGATGATACGATACACAGAAAGATGCTGCTGCCCATCCTTCGGTTCATAAGCCCTTACACATCATCAAGCTTGACATATTGAACTTTATACCATTCTTATTTCAATAGACGTACGGGCTAGAGTTATAGTAATAGGAGATGAAAGTACTGATGGCGAGGCGAGTGAGCTGGTCTGTCAGCAATATATCTATCTATGTCTACTTCTACGTCTCCGACGTCGTCTGCCAGCCCGCATATCGATAAAATATCGATTACAAGTTAGACAGCACTACTAAACACCGCCATGGTCATGTACACTTTTACTTTTACGTGGCACGCTTTTGCCGAGTATATGGCATATCTATAAACGCCCCCTGGCGTAGTTTCCAAAATCTTTGGTGTGTACACCTTAGATTATCCGTACACGGGCCATCCATAGACAAAATTATTGAGGATACTAACAGATGGAAGAATCTCTTATAAGACAAAACTCGCTCTAATACGAAGCTATTCATTTTGACAACATCGAACCTTTGTTTAGTCAGATCTAAGTGTGTCTGAACATCCCGAACCATGCTGCAACATTAACGAACGTCCTAGAACATTTTGGATCATCCTAAATTAGTCGAACATTCTTGAACAATCTGAGACTATAAAATATCCCAGAACATTTTCGACCAACCTAAATCAATCGAATATTGTAGAACATCATGTAAAACTTGAACATTTAAAAAAATGTCCAACATACCGGATCATTTTGGAACATTCTCTGACATATCAAAACATCCTGAAACATTTTTGAACATCAAATTATACTAGAACATTCCAGAACATCCCAAACCATTCTGGAACATTCTTAGACATCCAACAAATAAGAACATTCTTGAACATTTTGTAACATTCGAACATGAACATTCTGAAACATTCTAGAACATCCCAAAGTATTCTCAGACATTCTTTACCACCATGTAACCTTAAAGAATCTAGAACATTCTCGAACATTTAAAAAAATCTGTATCATTCTTAAACATCATGTAACACTCGATCATTCTGTCATGATTTTTATCCGATGTTGGGCTGGCAGCACCGGATGTTATGATATTTATCCGAGATTGAGCTGGCAATGCCGGAAGTCTGCTTTGATTAGTGCAGTAATTCTATTGGCGAGTTGGTGAGCCATTCACAGTCGACTACGATCCGGACCCCTTTAGTGGGGATGCTTCGAGAAGGGAGTCGGGCAATCGAAGGGGAGGCAGTCGATTCGGTCGTCTGGTGCTGTACAGTGGTCTAGTAATAAAGTGACATTGAGTGCCATAACATTGTGAAATTTCTACGTCTGAAATATAAAGTGGTTATTCTGTTCAACTGAGTTTTCTTATATTTCTTTTTTTTACATATTCTTGAACATCCCTAAATATTTCGGAACGTTATAGCTTTTATCGCGGGCTTTGAGCGCGGCGCGGCGACCGAATCAAGAAATTCCGTAATGAAAAAACCTAACACATCGTCTAACATCGTTTCAGTTCGGCAGACTTCGGCACGGTGTTTGTGTGTTTGTGTGCGTGCGACTAGACGTATGCGTGTACACTGTACGAAGCTAAAACTAAAACTACTGACCCTAGACTACTCGAGTGCTGAGTCAAATGATAGGTCTCGATGAGATCTACATTTCGGATGACAGCTGTCAAAGTAAAAATCGCTATAACTTGAAAACTACTGACCCTAGATTACTCATGTGCTGAGTCAAATGATAGGTCTCGATGAGATCTACATTTCGGATGACAGCTGTCAAACTAAAAATCGCTATAACTAGAAAACTACCGACCCTAGACTACTCGTGTGCTGAGTCAAATGATAGGTCTCGATGAGATCTACGTTTCGGATGACAGCTGTCAAACTTAAAATCGATATAACTCGAAAACTACTGATCCTAGATTACTCATGTGCTGAGACAAATGATAGGTCTCGATGATATCTACATTTCGGATGACAGCTGTCAAACTAAAAATCGCTATAACTCGAAAACTACTGACCCTTGACAATTCGTGTGCTGAGACAAATGAGAAATTTTTTCTTAGTTTTAGTTTCATGTACAGCCAGTAATACAAAACATAATTATAGATTTATTACTTTCCTTTATTCAACGTGAATTCTTTACAGATAATTTATTGAACGTCATGTACAGTTAACGACAGATCAAGCTTGACAAAAGCATTGCGACTCGAGCCCGTGTGTCTATTGAAATAGGAACGGTACAAAGTCCAATGTGTCAAGCTTAATGTGCTCTTGACTGTGCCTAGATAGTAAAAAATCCATGAGAACCTGCATAGTCTGTACTCCGTGTGCATAGTAAAGAATCGGAAGCTTAGAAATCAAACATTTACAACAAACAAACACGTAAACGAGATTTCTCTTCAATCTCATGAGACAGACATTCGTAATAATAATACAGGGTGTTAGGAAAAGTACCGATTTCCTTTTAACCACATGTTGTAAAAGTAGAATAAAGTACATTAAACATATTGATAATAAAAAAATAACATTAAAATAAATAACTTCCTATGAAAAAAAAGTTCAAGTGGCCAACCCTATCCTATAAATCACAACGCGCTCCTCCCTCCGCCGCGGCTCACCTACATGCGCGCCGCGAGTCTGGCTAGGTTTGACTTGACACAATTAAATATAAATATATAAAACCGGCCAAGTGCGTGTCGGGCCACGCGCTGTATAGGGTTCCGTAGTTTTTTTTTACATTTTTTTATTGCAAGGCGGGTTTTGAGTAAGTATTTCTAACGTAAACTGTTTACCTCCTCATACCACTGTCAGTCGAAATACAACACGTGTGTACATACTAAAAGTTTTACAGATATTTTTTTTTATTACAACAAATTAGATAAAATTTCCTCAAGTTTTTATTACAAAATAATTACGAAGAGAGGGGGGGGGGGGGGGGGGATGAAAACTGTCAATTTGGACTGAATAGAAGAAGAGGTCTTTTGTCAATTCTTCTGGTCTATTCCATAGACATAGGCGTTTTTCATGTATGAATATTACAAAGATTTTGGAAACTACGCCAGCGCAGCGTTTTTCTTACGTCAATGAAATATTATCGCCCGTGAGTTATTGCCTGTGGTCAAAGAGAAAGCAAATTGCCCTCTAGATAGGGACGCACTTATTTGAAATACCTGGTAAAAAATAAAGACAGCGTTATTGTGTTTTGTTTCACCATGCGTGTCGGTTTTTGACATTTAGCACAACAAAACAAGAATTTCCCGACGACATTTTATTTTTGCAAGTTTGTTCCTTGTTGAGACCTTCATCCGCATTAAAATTTGTAGAAAAGCCCTTATGAGTTAAATAACTATTACTGCTGAACGCAAAACTTTACTGTCCGATATTCTGTCGGACAGATTTAACAAAGGTAGCTTAGTTTGTTTAGAACCTATCAACTCTGTAAAATAAAGTTCACTGTAATTACGGATACAAAAATTGCTGAAACTGGCCGTTTTCCGCAATTTTGTATTGGTAACTACAGTTAACTATATTAAAAAAAAATGATAGTATTAACAAGGGTAGCTTTACTTTAATCTATCTGACCGGATTTTCGATAAGGAAGTTTTGTATTCAGCGAGTAATATTTTTTAACCGAGGGGGGTACTGGTGGGCGGTGGGTAGCCCCTTAATAAAACTGGGAGAAATTTCTTCCACTCCTCTCTACGTGGTCTGGTGGCTAGAATGTTCGGCTTCAATAAGTTCTGGGTTCTACTTCCGGTGGGGATACCGTCAAATAAAAATTACTTTGAAAATCTTCCCCACTTTGAAATTGATGATGAATCTATTTCGTGCCTCGTAAGGCACGTTAAGCAAACCGTATAGTTAAATGGCCTTGTCACAGGCCTTGAGCGGCTCAATAATTCAGACACCGGGGTTTTTTAGATCAGTCATCATTGTCATCGACCTTACGCGCCATACGATATGATGATTGGGAGAATTTACCCATATTAAGGGTAATTTTGTTTTGAGTGCCACACACGCTAAATATCTTCTGTCGCATTCGTGGCCACAGTCATTGCGTAAGAAAAACGCTCCGCTTCTAAACGCCCTGCGCGTGGCTTTCCAAAATCTTTGTTGCCAGTCGACGTCCCAAATATGGGTTGGCGAAATATGGGTTGTTGAACTCAAACCGGAAAGCCACTATCCCTCTGGGGCAAGCTGGAGTCCCTGTATCTGTCGACTCTTGAACCTGTATACCTTTGATAGATAATGAGTCTATGGCTCTTTTCAGTGACGTTTGTGCAGCAGCTATTATGCTATTACAGTAATCACACGCACACCCTTCTGCCACTGACGTCGAGGCCGTAGTCTTGTTCCTGCTGAGGTATACCTGCCATAGTGTTCTTTGCTGTTGCATTTTAAGCAGGTTACGTTTCAAGGTGGACAGTCCTTGCGTGGATGTTTAGATTTACCACAAAAGAAACATTTTCGCATTGTTATAGGGACAGCAACGGCAGTTATTTTCAACTTCATTGTTAGGCTCCTCAAGACTAGATCAAGAGTAAGCACATTGAAAATATAAAAATTGTTTCGTCTGCGTGTTGTAGCCTTGTAGCGAGTAAATTCTATGCGTGTGTCACGTTCTTAGGCTTCCAATATAACTTGTCTAGAGTAGCTATCATTGACTCGTACGTTGATCACGATCACTCACTTACGGTTGCATATACTCGGGGTGTCATAGTATAATTATTATGTTTATTAAATTTCAAATAATTTTTATGTTTATTAAAGCCTATCAATATCAGGTTTACGAGTCTATTCATCTCAATTTAATAAACTTGTAAAAACAATAAATACTTCAGACTGGATAGGTTTGAAGCTCACCCAAAAGAGTGGCAGCATTGGAATATGCCATTTAAAAATTTTCTGGCTGTAAAGTAACCACTGGATTGGAAAACTGGAAAACCCGAACCCGCAGAGTCATCGTAAACTTGTTTACTTTTCTAGCCCATGCCCAGAAGTATTTTTTATTGAAAATATTGCAGCTGTACATACCCCCTCCACCCCACCAAGAGCTCGGAGCTCGTCGCGCGGACTGTACCTGTACCACAAAGACGAAGTTGTACCTACTAACGCCGCAGAGTAAAGCGTTCAAACGCGATGTCCGAACGTCACGTATGGTAGGATTATGAATTTGTGTTTTGTAGCGTATGGCGAACATTGCGTCTGACACCCGCGTTTGACGGCTGGATGGAAAGCTTAGACGTATCTACGCTGAAATCTATTTTATTCATGAAAGTTACAAGACACTAACAAAATACCTAGATATTATCATTAGAGTAACATTCTGGCAGCACTACGAATGGGCAAATTTTTGTACAAAGAAACATAAAAAACATTTGATTGTGGATTTTGTCACTAACTTTTGCAACACTGGCAGGCTCTTTCATGTCTTTGGCACATTAAAACAAAAAAAAATTGTCTCTGGTTGTCCTGTCCTCGAGTGCCCGCCAGTGCCCGCGGGACAACGGCGGTCTTTTGGTTCATGACCTTCGTCTAGTTTGCCCATAAGGCGCTCAGCAGATGAAGGGGCGGACACACGCGGACAGTGACGGACTTTTTGTCGTTGATGCCCGCCGCCATGTTAATCTTATGGGCAAACTAGACGAAGGTCATGAACCAAAAGACCGCCATTGTCCCGCGGACACTGGCGGGCACTCGAGGACAGGACAACCAGAGACAATTTTTTTTTGTTTTAATGTGCCAAAGACATGAAAGAGCTTGCCAGTGTTGCAAAAGTTAGTGGCAAAATCCACAATCAAATGTTTTTTATGTTTCTTTGTACAAAAATTTGCCCATTCGTAGTGCTGCCAGAATGTTACTCTAATGATAATATCTAGGTATTTTGTTAGTGTCATGTAACTTTCATGAATAAAATAGATTTCAGCGTAGATACGTCTAAGCTTTCCATCCAGCCGTCAAACGCGGGTGTCAGACGCAATGTTCGCCATACGCTACAAAACACAAATTCATAATCCTACCATACGTGACGTTCGGACATCGCGTTTGAACGCTTTACTCTGCGGCGTTAGTAGGTACAACTTCGTCTTTGTGGTACAGGTACAGTCCGCGCGACGAGTTCCGAGCTCTTGGTAGGGTGGAGGGGGTATGTACAGCTGCAATATTTTCAATAAAAAATACTTCTGGGCATGGGCTAGAAAAGTAAACAAGTTTACGATGACTCTGCGGGTTCGGGTTTTCCAGTTTTCCAATCCAGTGGTTGCTTTACAGCCAGAAAATTTTGAAATGACATATTCCAATGCTGCCACTCTTTTGGGTGAGCTTCAAACCTATCCAGTCTGAAGTATTTATTGTTTTTACAAGTTTATTAAATTGAGATGAATAGACTCGTAAACCTGATATTGATAGGCTTTAATAAACATAAAAATTATTCGAAATTTAATAAACATAAAAATTATACTATGACACCCCGAGTATATGGAACCGTAAGTGAGTGATCGTGATCAACGTACGAGTCAATGATAGCTACTCTAGACAAGTTATATTGGAAGCCTAAGAACGTGACACACGCATAGAATTTACTCGCTACAAGGCAGACGCAGACGAAACAATTTTTATATTTTCAATGTGCTTACTCTTGATCTAGTCTTGAGGACAGAGATGAGGTCGACGATGAGACGCACACCTCCAGGCCTTGAAGCAATTGGCCAGGGATTGTGAATTTGCCACCATCGTCGCTGAAAGTAATAAGAATGACAGCATCCGATCCGGTCGCATTCGTAGCGAGGATCTCCTCCACGAAGATACGCAAACTACTTTTGGGAAATCTAATGCTGACATAAGAAGAGTCCTACAGCAAACCTCTTTTCATGGGAATCAAATGGCAGAAGCAAACGGCCAAAACTTCTTTCCTGTTCCAGAACTATACCTATTCCATCTTGCAAGCGAAATGCTCCGCCGCACCCCAGCCTATCAATGAAGTTGAAAATAACTGCCGCTGCTGTCCCTATTACAATGCGAAAATGTTTCTTTTGTGGTAAATCTAAACATCCACGCAAGGACTGTCCACCTTGAAACGTAACCTGCTTAAAATGCAACAGCAAAGAACACTATGTCAGGTATACCTCAGCAGGAACAAGACTACGGCCTCGACGTCAGTGGCAGAAGGGTGTGCGTGTGATTACTGTAATAGCATAATAGCTGCTGCACAAACGTCACTGAAAAGAGCCATAGACTCATTATCTATCAAAGGTATACAGGTTCAAGAGTCGACAGATACAGGGACTCCAGCTTGCCCCAGAGGGATAGTGGCTTTCCGGTTTGAGTTCAACAACCCATATTTCGCCAACCCATATTTGGGACGTCGACTGGCAACAAAGATTTTGGAAAGCCACGCGCAGGGCGTTTAGAAGCGGAGCGTTTTTCTTACGCAATGACTGTGGGCACGAATGCGACAGAAGATATTTAGCGTGTGTGGCACTCAAAACAAAATTACCCTTAATATGGGTAAATTCTCCCAATCATCATATCGTATGGCGCGTAAGGTCGATGACAATGATGACTGATCTAAAAAACCCCGGTGTCTGAATAATTGAGCCGCTCAAGGCCTGTGACAAGGCCATTTAACTATACGGTTTGCTTAACGTGCCTTACGAGGCACGAAATAGATTCATCATCAATGTCAAAGTGGGGAAGATTTTCAAAGTAATTTTTATTTGACGGTATCCCCACCGGAAGTAGAACCCAGAACTTATGGAAGCCGAACATTCTAGCCACCAGACCACGTAGAGAGGAGTGGAAGAAATTTCTCCCAGTTTTATTAAGGGGCTACCCACCGTCCACCAGTACCCCCCTCGGTTAAAAAATATTACTCGCTGAATACAAAACTTCCTTATCGAAAATCCGGTCAGATAGATTAAAGTAAAGCTACCCTTGTTAATACTATCATTTTTTTTAATATAGTTAACTGTAGTTACCAATACAAAATTGCGGAAAACAGCCAGTTTCAGCAATTTTTGTATCCGTAATTACAGTGAACTTTATTTTACAGAGTTGATAGGTTCTAAACAAACTAAGCTACCTTTGTTAAATCTGTCCGACAGAATATCGGACAGTAAAGTTTTGCGTTCAGCAGTAATAGTTATTTAACTCATAAGGGCTTTAGAGAACGGCGGGTAGCCTCTTAAGATATTACAGAGGTATGATAGCATTTTGATTCAAGTAAATAAAATTGTGCCACATTGTTCAAGGAACTGTTTTATTAGTAAAAATAAATTGCAATCATAGAAAAAAATAAACATGCAGTATGTTGTTTAGTTTCATGAGCAGATTCACAGCCTCCAGGGCTGGTAAAGTTTTCTTACACCATAAAGTATAGAACTTTATTTAAAAAACATAGGACATGTGCGACTTTTAAAATTCGAGCAAGACCAGTTGCGGATTCTCGTTTCGTAGTCTCTTACTCACTTTAGGTCGTTACGCAGAGCTTTGTCATTCATACTGCAACAAACAACAAGTTTCGTTAAACACCTGCGGATGTAAATAAGTATTTTTGTCTTGTTTTTTTACTTGGCTTACTCATGACATCGATCTGCCCCTAAGGACAGAGATGAGGTCGACGATGGAACGAGCTTATTCACTCACAACTTGACTAGATTCGGGTTTCATGAACTCGGGAACAGTGTTGCAGACAGAGAGTTTCACTCCCTAGCCGTGCGCTTTATAAAAGATGTTGCAAAGCGCTTTGTGCCAATGTATGGAATATCAACCAAGTGTGGGTGATGTTGGATTCACGATGGTAGAAAGAGAAAGCTCATGGAGCTCAAGGGCACACTCTTGTTGATAGGTCATTACGCAGAGCTTTGTCATTCATACTGCAACAAACAACAAGTTTCGTTAAACACCTGCGGACGTAAATAAGTATTTTTGTCTTGTTTTTTTACTTGGCTTACTCTTGACCTCGATCTGGCCCTAAGGACAGAGATGAGTTCGACGATGGAACGAGCTTATTCACTCACAACTTGACTAGATTTGGGTTTCATGAACTCGGGAACATTGACGCAGACAGAGAGTTTCACTCCCTAGCCGTGCGCCATATAAAAGATGTTGCGAAGCGCTTTGTGCCAATGTATGGAATATCGACCAAGTGTGGGATGTGTGTGATGTTGGATTTACGATGATAGAAAGCGAAAGCTCATGGGCACACTCTCCGAAGTACAATCTATAAAAAACCGACGGACATGCAACTTTGCTCCGGTAGGCCAAACTGTGAAATTTGGTTTTCTCTAGCATCTCATCACCAACGAGATTTTTGGCTATTCGATCTATCAAGTTCATCTATCAAAGAAAAGCAAATCATCATTCGGCAAGTCCGAATGATGATTTGATGATGAGAAACTGTCCATGGCGTGAAGTATTGCTTAACCTTGTTGTTGATACCCAGCTTTTTACCGCAGTTTGGGTTTTTGAGTCAATGTTGGCGCCGAAGTTCAGGTATATTCCAGAAATCGGCATAGCAGGGATGGAAACATTATTTTTACTTACGTGTATAGTGGGAAACGGTTTCATTAGAAGTTGGTAACACCACCCAAAAAGTGGCTTAATGTTTTGTTATTTTGTTAGGTATTTTATGACTGTATTTTTATAAAAAGGGTCTCTATTTACGATTTCGCAAAGTCAATTAACGGTACACAATAAGATTTCAGGCTAATAACGTAACAAATGGATTGTACTTACGCGTAAAAAGACAAATCTGGATCTTTGTTTTCACTGCAACTTTAACAAGCTAAACCACTGCAATTCCTCATGTTTTCATGCACATATTCTCACATTATCTGTAAACTTAATGTTTCTACAAATTTTAATGCGGATGAAGGTCTCAACAAGGAACAAACTTGCAAAAATAAATTGTCGTCGGGAAATTCTTGTTTTGTTGTGCTAAATGTCAAAAACCGACACGCATGGTGAAACAAAACACAATAACGCTGTCTTTATTTTTTACCAGGTATTTCAAATAAGTGCGTCCCTATCTAGAGGGTAATTTGCTTTCTCTTTGACCACAGGCAACAACTCACGGGCGATAATATTTCATTGACGTAAGAAAAACGCTGCGCTGGCGTAGTTTCCAAAATCTTTGTAATATTCATACATGAAAAACGCCTATGTCTATGGAATAGACCAGAAGAATTGACAAAAGACCTCTTCTTCTATTCAGTCCAAATTGACAGTTTTCATCCCCCCCTCTCTTCGTAATTATTTTGTAATAAAAACTTGAGGAAATTTTATCTAATTTGTTGTAATAAAAAAAATATCTGTAAAACTTTTAGTATGTACACACGTGTTGTATTTCGACTGACAGTGGTATGAGGAGGTAAACAGTTTACGTTATAAACGTTAGAAATACTTACTCAAAACCCGCCTTGCAATAAAAAAATGAAAAAAAAAACTACGGAACCCTATACAGCGCGTGGCCCGACACGCACTTGGCCGGTTTTATATATTTATATTTAATTGTGTCAAGTCAAACCTAGCCAGACTCGCGGCGCGCATGTAGGTGAGCCGCGGCGGAGGGAGGAGCGCGTTGTGATTTATAGGATAGGGTTGGCCACTTGAACTTTTTTTTCATAGGAAGTTATTTATTTTAATGTTATTTTTTTATTATCAATATGTTTAATGTACTTTATTCTACTTTTACAACATGTGGTTAAAAGGAAATCGGTACTTTTCCTAACACCCTGTATTATTATTACGAATGTCTGTCTCATGAGATTGAAGAGAAATCTCGTTTACGTGTTTGTTTGTTGTAAATGTTTGATTTCTAAGCTTCCGATTCTTTACTATGCACACGGAGTACAGAAGGGGAGAGGAGGTGCCCCTACGAAATTTTTGTACGACACGAAGCGTGACAGTGCGCGGGGGTGAAGATCGAGTCACGGGTTTGCGGGAAATAACTAGACTCCACCTACTTTATGTAAAATCCATCTAGTGGCAAATAGTGAAACTACTAGCACTTTTGTCCTTACGCACTTTTTGGTGGTACTGCTATACTCTACTAGATGGCGTAAAAGCCACTTTACTACAAAAAAAATGTTAATACAGGGTGTTAATTTAATTGCGTGCCATAGCATAGCTCAGGGGCGGGTTCAGTATCAGTATCTGAACGACTTTCCCAAAGGAACATTGTTCGATAAAGGACAAAAGTTTTGGAATTCCATGTGTTGGTCACTCAGTAGTCAGTAGGTTTGGGAAGTCCAAAATTATTTTTTGTTTTTCGACCTATGTTCCTTGGAAAAAGTTGTTCAGTTACGGATACTGATCTCGCTCCTGAGCTATGGCACGCAATTAAATTATAACCTGAATAGACTACAAGTGGGCAGTCGGTAACCCTTCCTCGTTGCTTATGAAAATAGCGACCAATCTATACATATAATAAAATCGTGAACTCGGCAAATCTACCTACATTGAAAGTTTTCGCGAAAATATGATATAGGGGGTCTCAAAATAGGTAATAGAACCCATCCAGGTCATTTTTAGAATTCTGGTCTGTTTGCCTGTTTGTTTGTTCGTCAATCGCTCGCAAACAACTGAACCGATTCAAATGGTGTTTTGGACGATGTATTTGGATTATTTCCGTGTAATATATGTGTAATATGTGTTTGGTTGCTGAACCGATTTAGATGAAAATTATGTTTGCAACATACAAAAATACTTATGAAACTTAGTACATTTGTTTTGAAGCTAAGCTACAAAAACTGTGTATTTTTGACAGGACGGGTCGAATTGATAACCTCTTCTTTTTGAAGTAGATTAAAAAGATAAAGGTGGTGGCAGCTTAACACGTTATGCTCCCTCTATCTATATAAATATAGAGCCAACTATATTTATTTGAAAATTCAAAAAATAACAATAGGTATTCATTTGCATACCTACTTAGTAATCAAATTAAAAAAAGGGATATTCCGCTATTCCTACTATGAGAAATAGGTATGTTGTTCACGATTTTGTTTGCGATGAGGTAGGGTTGCTGACTTCCCGCTCTCTATCTACTGGGTGTTTATTGCCAAAGCTTAGGAGATGGTTCAATAACGATAAAGGAACACTAAAAAAAATATTTTATAAAATCCTACTTAAAAAAACTAAATCTCCTTGACTAACTAAAACTTGAAATTGAAACTAAACTAACATAAAAAAGAAACAGTTTCAGTTATGTATGTGCCGCCTACCTTATCCACTGATACTTGCGCGCTGGTTTGATGTACTGGGTCACTGAATACCCCCTAAGCTATGGCACGTTATTAAATTAAGACCCTATATACTACTTACTTGCTGAAATCTGGAAGACGATTCTTGAACCTAACTCTGGCGAGTTTGTCCACTGCATACTAGGTGGCGCTATTACAACAACAATATTTCTCCAAATAAATAAAATATTCACGATATTCACGTAATTTTATATCAAACTATTGTTAAAACTAAGCCAGAAATGTAAATTGAGTCTGTAAAAGTAAAAAGAAGTGGTGATTTTCCATCGTCTACAAATATTCCCAAAACCATCTAGCGACATAAAGCAGAACTAATGTTACGGCCACATGCCTACAGTACATCGATAACAAATTTTATTGAAAAATCTTACTTACAAGTGAAAAGACACATTAAATGCAGTTTCTTTTTGCCTTTCTGACGAATTTAAACACAAAGGCACACAACACTTCATAATGGGAGTGGTTTTTCCAACTATTTAAAAAAATTTTTGCACAGCGTGTTTCGATGTGATCACCGGTAAGTTCAAAGAGGAAATGGCGTATGCCCCGCCCCCTTTCGTGACGTCATGGCTCAATTGATTGAATTACGGCTCGACTGATATCAACATCTTCTTCCCCTTCTCTACTCCGTGACTATGCAGGTTCTCATGGTTTTTTTACTATGTAGGCACAGTCAAGAGCACATCAAGCTTGACACATTGGACTTTGTACCGTTCCTATTTCAATAGACACACGGGCTCGAGTTGCACTGCTAGTGTCAAGCTTGATCTGTCGTTAACTGTACATGACGTTCAATAAATTATCTGTAAAGAATTCACGTTGAATAAAGGAAAGTAATAAATCTATAATTATGTTTTGTATTACTGGCTGTAAATGTAACTAAAACTAAGAAAAAATTTCTCATTTGTCTCAGCACACGAATTGTCAAGGGTCAGTAGTTTTCGAGTTATAGCGATTTTTAGTTTGACAGCTGTCATCCGAAATGTAGATATCATCGAGACCTATCATTTGTCTCAGCACATGAGTAGTCTAGGGTCAGTAGTTTTCGAGTTATATCGATTTTTAGTTTGACAGCTGTCATCCGAAACGTAGATCTCATCGAGACCTATCATTTGACTCAGCACACGAGTAGTCTAGGGTCGGTAGTTTTCTAGTTATAGCGATTTTTAGTTTGACAGCTGTCATCCGAAATGTAGATCTCATCGAGACCTATCATTTGACTCAGCACATGAGTAATCTAGGGTCAGTAGTTTTCAAGTTATAGCGATTTTTACTTTGACAGCTGTCATCCGAAATGTAGATCTCATCGAGACCTATCATTTGACTCAGCACTCGAGTAGTCTAGGGTCAGTAGTTTTAGTTTTAGCTTCCTACAGTCTACACGCATACGTCTAGTCGCACGCACACAAACACACAAACACCGTGCCGAAGTCTGCCGAACTGAAACGACGTTAGACGATGTGTTAGGTTTTTTCATTACGGAATTTCTTGATTCGGTCGCCGCGCCGCGCTCAAAGCCCGCGATAAAAGCTATACAATAGCTGAAATGTTCTAGGATGTCGGAGAACGTTCCGAAATATTTAAGGATGTTCAAGAATATGTAAAAAAAAGAAATATAAGAAAACTCAGTTGAACAGAATAACCACTTTATATTTCAGACGTAGAAATTTCACAATGTTATGGCACTCAATGTCAATTTACTACTAGACTACTGTACAGCACCAGACGACCGAATCGACTGCCTCCCCTTCGATTGCCCGACTCCCTTCTCGAAGCATCCCCACTAAAGGGGTCCGGATCGTAGTCGACTGTGAATGGCTCACCAACTCGCCAATAGAATTACTGCACTAATCAAAGCAGACTTCCGGCATTGCCAGCTCAATCTCGGATAAATATCATAACATCCGGTGCTGCCAGCCCAACATCGGATAAAAATCATGACAGAATGATCGAGTGTTACATGATGTTTAAGAATGATACAGATTTTTTTTAAATGTTCGAGAATGTTCTAGATTCTTTGAGGTTACATGGTGGTAAAGAATGTCTGAGAATACTTTGGGATGTTCTAGAATGTTTCAGAATGTTCATGTTCGAATGTTACAAAATGTTCAAGAATGTTCTCATTTGTTGGATGTCTAAGAATGTTCCAGAATGGTTTGGGATGTTCTAGAATGTTCTAGTGTAATTTGATGTTCAAAAATGTTTCAGGATGTTTTGATATGTCAGAGAATGTTCCAAAATGATCCGGTATGTTCGACATTTTTTTAAATGTTCAAGTTTTACATGATGTTCTACAATATTCGATTGATTTAGGTTGGTCGAAAATGTTCTGGGATATTTTATAGTCTCAGATTGTTCAAAAATGTTCGACTAATTTAGGATGATCCAAAATATTCTAGGACGTTCGTTAATGTTGCAGCATGGTTCGGGATGTTCAGACACACTAAGATCTGACTCAACAAAGGTTCGATGTTGTCAAAATGAATAGCTTCGTATTAGAGCGAGTTTTGTCTTATAAGAGATTCTTCCATCTGTTAGTATCCTCAATAATTTTGTCTATGGATGGCCCGTGTACGGATAATCTATGGTCGGCACAGCGTATTTTTTTCATTGACGCGACGTTAGGAAAACGCCCTGCGCGTAGTTTCTAATATCTTTGATTTTTTCCTCAAAGATCACTCCTTTTGGTCTCACAATTCGATAAAAAGATTGAACTTTTAGGAATATGTTATGGAAACTATGATAAAATCATAAGGTTGGACCTTTCATGAATATTTTTAGCAGGATCAGCAGTTTAAAATTGGTCACACTGTTGGAGTGACGATCACGTGACCGCGGACTTTTGGTTCTCGTCTACTTTGAGTTCGAGGACAAAATTGACGCGGACAATGCCAGTCATTTTGTCCGGCGGACTGTCATGACAAAAAGTCTGCCGTCTGCTGTGCCACTAAGATTAACATGGCGGCGGGCATCAACGACAAAAAGTCCGTCACTGTCCGCGTGTGTCCGCCCCTTCATCTAGTCTGCTCGAATTTCTTTCACCTTTTTAAAATAAATAAATGGAACATCCATCTTCCAGTTTGCTTCATTGACGTAAGAAAAACGCTGCGCTTCCAAAAAACGCAGCGAGGTTCAAATCTCTTTGGTTTGAAAGGTACGAGTATAAAAGGTTCTTCGATTCAGATTGCCGGGTTGATCAGCTCAGCTCCAAAGGCTTTTTTGATATTTATTCAGTTTAATTTCGAAAGGTCCCTTAAAGGTAACGCTCCCTTAAAGGTAAAGCTAGTTAGAATCAATTGCTAGACTTTACAGACGCTTTTAGCAACTGGGGGAAAATGTTGCTTTACTTATTATTATTAGTACCTACGAGTATGCGCAGCTTTTAAGTTAAACTTTATGGCTGTCACCGGAAGATAACATGGATTTATAAGTTGATCAATTTCCTAGTAAGTTACATAACATCACGCATATTTCCCGTCGGGGTAGGCCTGCCTTCTCTGCTCCGTGGGGTAGGCAGAGACCAGGGGTAGGCCAACACTAAGTTTAGTTTCGAAAAATAATAAAATGTACTGAATTCGCTTCTGGCACTCGCCGGCTCCTGCCGCAGCATGCTCGCTGCGCTCGCTCAGCTCGTGCGTTTGATCGAACGAGAACCTAACACAACCTAACACAACCTAACCGATCCCGAAGATCCCGTTGTGTTTGCCTTACCTAACGGACCTATGGATTTACATCATACGAATTTATTATTTTTAGAAAGTTGATCAACTTACGATTATTATTATTTTCCGGTGACATGGCGATTGGTCGTGTGTGTGTTGGTCTTCAATCTTTAGTTATACTCAATAAGGTGGTCGCATCAATTGTGGGACACTTCAACCAATTATAGTTTATTAGACAAGAGGCAGGATACAGGATACTCTCGCTGCGTTGACGCACAATCGACAAAAAGAACGGTTATACCGAGAAAAATTCGAAGAGGCTTAAATTTTATTGTAATGCAGCCTTTTTAAACTTAAAAAAACTAAAAAACAGTGTGAATAGTTCCTTGTTTTTGGTAGTAGCCACATAAGCGTATAAGTCAGTACGTATTTTTTAGACCTCCCCATATATTTAGCATACCTGTTAATTAAAGCTGGACATCTTATTTAAGTAAACCTTTTCTTGTAATATTTATTAGTGTAGCAACCCTAAACCAACCATTCCCAATAACCCCAAATAACTTGTAAAGTAATAAAAATAACAGACACAAAATTGCCTAATTGCAGGGAAAACAAACACAAAGAACTATGGGGCTAGTTGGGTGGGATCCTCTGGAAAATTAATCAACAATAATACAATAAAATAGGTTTATTTTATTGCTCTAAGTCGCTTTTCAGGCAACTATAAAACTATTTCTGTTACTTTCTTGTCAATGATATTAAAAAGTAGTTTTTCTTTATTTAATTTTTTTTTGTACATGGTTATATTAGTTATTAAACATTATTTTAAACATGCTTTTACCGGCAAAAAGCAGTATATACCTACGTTTATTTTATCGACGCAAAAAATGGACAAAATCTTTAAAAAAAAAATTCTTAAACTGCGCACAGGGGACTGACTTTACACAGAGATAGACGCAATTATTTTCATCCAAGATGTTTACTGGCATCAGATCTATTTTTATATTAAAAAGAACTGAAAAATTTAGAGAACATAGGTACACTTGTGCTTAAAGATTTTTTTAGACCGTCTGGTTAAGAATTTTTTATATGATTAGGTAGGTACCTACTTATTTGCTTTAAGTAATTTTTAAGTAAATTATTTAATTTATTTTATATTTCCTACATATTTTTTGTTTATTTCATTTCCTCATTCGTAAAATGTTGATTAACTTAAATATATTGTTTTTATTCTCGGTCGGTTGCACTTAACAATTTTTTCAAATATCTATTTTAATATCACATATTTATATGTATAGGTACCTACTAGATTTTCAACAAAATAATTTTTGAAAATAAATAAAAATAAATTAATCAAAATTTATTCTCTCTTGAATCAAACTGGTCATCCCGGCAATCCGATTAAAGATTATAAATCAAAAGCTTCAATAAAAAAATTACGCAACGTCAACAGCCAATCAGAAAACCGGAATCAAAACAAATGTAATATCGAAATCCTCGAAGCTCGACTTGAGCTTTCAAAAATCTATAAGCACTCACCCAAAATCCACAGAAGCGTGTTTTTCACTTTGAGAACGGGTAAAATCCAGATGTTTATCACTGTCACACTGAAAATTCTCACAAATTGGTGGAAATTTGAACACAAAACACTCGGATTATCTTTTTAAATTCGGAACGTGGGGTGACCGGCACTGTTGGGGTCAAAACGCGTACTGAGGAGGAATGTTTTGCCGACACTCGAGTCGCTATATCGGTGTGGCCGAGTTTAGGAGCGTTTACCCTACTCGTAAGTTACCCCAATCGCAAGGAACGGAAGGTTTGGTGCGAGCTTTTTTAAATTTCTTTATTGAATAGTCAAGAGCTTGACACTTTGGACTTTGTACCGTTGTTATTAAGAGTACGAGTGTAAATCTTGATCTTTTTAATACGATCATGACTCGTATTAAGCCTATGTTCATACGAATGTGTTAAAGACCATAAAGCTCAAGTCACACAGAGGCGGTATGATTGCGAAAGCGGTCCGGGGCAGTTTGGCGGGAACAAAATACCGCGCCGCGACCGCTTTTCAATGTGACAGGGTTCCTACGAACTCATACTTTACAAAAAATACCGGCCCCGGAACGCTTCCGCTACCGCCTCTGTGTGACGCGGGCTTAAAACTGTCTAACTTTGTAAAAAAAAACGTGGGTCGAGAAAATATAAAAAATATTGGAAAAACAAACCTATTGGCGGTGCAAAGTTAGCATTGAAGATAAGTATTTTTCTGTTTTTACCCAAAGTTAAGAAAACTGATTAAAGTAGTATAATATCCGAAAAAAATCCAATGCTGATGATGAAAAAAATACAAAAACAGAGTGAAACATTTTCTACGTTCTTCGAAATTTTAGACAACAAAATAAGACTAATTATCTACAAATAAAGACAGAAGTGTTAAAGGAACTTCCTACTTAATACTTTGTCCTTTTTAAATTTGTCCTTTTCAAATCTCTACAAAGAATGATAAAGCTTTTTCCCCTATTTGTGGGTAATTTCTACCGCGGCAACTCAAAAGCTGATACCTGTGCACGCACACACACGTAAACCTTTCACGAACCGTCTCGTATTACATGTAAGGGCTGAACTCACACTTTCAAAGAGAAGCCATTCTGACGGACTAAGGGTTACCATCTCTTCATATTTTCCCGGACTTTCATCTTTGCATCCTAACTTTTACCGGAGTTTTGGCTGGGATAGATTTTTTATTGCGAGGTCTAAAAGAGGTGTAACTAGGGTATATACCCTCAAGGATGTGAATCTTCTTCTTTAATTATATTTATATATTTTTATACAGGGCGTAAGGGACAGGTTGGCAAATACTGAAAGGGCATGATCAGTCAACGTAACTGAACAACTTTCAGCGAACAAAACTTTCAGGAAATAAAAAAAAACCGGTCAAGTGCGAGTCGGACTCGCGCGCCGAGGGTTCCGATATACCTATAGTATTTTTGGAAGCAATAAAGTCCATTTTCAGGACCGCAAAACTAAATTTGTTTGTAAAGGTTTTTTGCAGATTTCTGAAAAACTGTGCAACTTAGAAAGATCGTTTTATTTTTGCTGTAAAGTTTACATAAACCTCTGTCAACTGTAATTAATTCAGATTTTCCCTTACTCAAACTTCGGAGATAAGGGGGGGGGGAATGGTATTTTTTTGACATTTTTCATCATAACTTGAAAACTAAGAAACTTAAAAAAATACAAAAATATATTTTAAAATGTACAAGTAAAGCCCTTTCATATGATACCCCACTCGACCTAGTAGCGACAATTTGAAATTTGGCCCCCCCTATTTTGGCCCCCTTTACATTAATAATCATACTTTTTTCAAAAAAATTTCATGTGCAATTAAGTTGGGCAACTATATTCTAAAACTATTCCAAATTTCAGCTCGATAGCGTAAGTGGTTGCTGAGATATAGAGGTGTGACAGACAGACGGACAGACAGACAGACAGACAGACAGAGCGGCACCATAAGGGTTCCTTTTTTTTACCATTTTGGTATCGGAACCCTAAAAAACGGCCTCTCTATACAAAATTGCAAACTTGTTTGGACAGTTTGTATGGAGAAGTCGATTTCTTTTTTCATTTCCTGAAAGTTTTGTTCGCTGAAAGTTGTTCAGTTACGTTGACTGATCATGCCCTTTCAGTATTTGCCAACCTTTCCCTTACACCCTGTATATTATTAAGATAGTTTTAGTGACGTAGGCATCCGCTAATTTTTGAAAATTCGCCCCCTAAAGGGGTGAAAAAGGGGTTAAAAGTTTGTATGGAAGTCCGTCATTTTTAGAGCTAGAAGCTTGAAACTTTGTTTTTAGGTTAATGATTAGAAATAAACAATTACGTTTCCTAGGGTTTTTGAAAATTCAACCCCTAAGGCGGTGAAAAAGGGGTTGAAATTTTAGTTAAACTATTTTGTTCGAAACTTCACAGGAGTACTTCTATTAATAGATGAGTAAACACATGTTTAAGGTTTTTTCAGAATTCAACCCCTGAAAGGGGGAAACGGGGTGAAAAAGTCTAAAAACAAATATGGGTATCGTTTGTATGGTATTTCGGGTCGCTGATTACGAAAACTACAACAATTTCGAAATCCAACGTGGTGGACGTGAAATACCATCATCCCCCTGGGGATGGAGTTGGGGTGCGATTGGTTTGAAATGTCTAAAAATCAATATGGGTGTCGTTTGTATGGTTTATCGGGTCGCTGATTACAAAAATTACAATTTTTTTTAAATCTTACGTGGTGGACGTGAAATATCATCATCCCCTGGGGATGGGGTTGAGGTGCGATAGGGTTGGAATGTCTAAAAATCAATATGGGTGTCGTTTGTATGGTTTATCGGGTCGCTGATTACAAAAATTACAAATTTTTTAAATCCTACGTGGTGGACGTGAAATACCATCATCCCCTAGGGATGGGGTTGAGGTGCGATGTCTAAAAATCAATATGGGTGTCGTTTGTATGGTTTATCGGGTCGCTGATTACGAAAACTACAACAATTTTGAAATCCAACGTGATGGACGTGAAATACCATCATCCCCTGGGGTTGGGGTTGGGGTGCGATAGGTTTGAAATGTCTAAAAATCAATATGGGTGTCATTCCTATGTTAATGATAGCGGTTAATTTGGCGGTAGGGGTAGGGATAGGAGCAGGGTTAGGGTAGAGGTAGATAGGTAGAGAGGTACAGGTAGAGGGAGAGGGAGGGGCAGAGGGAGGGGGAGAGGGAGGGAGAGAGGGAGGGGTCAGGGGAGAAGGAGGGGAAGGGGGAGAGGGAGGGAGAGAGGGAGGGGGCAGGGGAGAAGGAGGGGAAGGGGAGGGTGAAGGGGAGGGAGGGGAGGGGGAGAGGGAGAGGGAGGGGCAGGGGGAGAGGAAGGGGGGAGAGAGGGAGAGGGTTTTAGTTTTTCTCAATTACTTCTGCGAATTGGCTCTGTTTTGAAAGATTACATAAAGGTGTCTCTCATCTCTCTTTCTACATTTGTTAGGTTTAGTGACAACTTTAAGGCATAATACTGCTGCTAAGTTCATCTGTTCTGAGTAATTTATGAGTAACTTCAGCTGGATCTTGAATTGTACTCATTGATTTGTGCAGGGTTAGTCCCGTTTTTCCTTAGTTTAAAATTACCCCGAAATGACGGGAAAATATCTCATTGCTTCGGAAAACCGGTAACAACATAAATACGAAAACCACGCGAGCGAAGCCGCGGGAAACAGCTAGTCTTCCCATAAAACTGTACAATTTTGCCTTAGGAAGATCGAAATACGAAAAAATAATTTGTATGGGAGGACAAAATTTATTATTCTTCGCGGCCCGCCCCGGACTTGCCCGAGAAGTTTTAAGTTCGTACAAAATTCCAGTTTTTCCTGATTTTGTGAATTTTCCGAGAATCTTTAATATAATACATATATTTTATTTTCCTGAAAATTACAAATACAACAAAAAAATAATCAGCCAAGTGATGCTCCGTCTTTCATGTGGCAATTTATTTTGACCTATATTGAAAAGTTGTTTAGTTTCTTGAGCAGATTCAAATGGTCATATTTTATCTATTTATTCAGTATCTGATACTCATAGTACAGGGAGCCAATTTTTTAAAGTCACCGGGTGATTTTCGATATTTTGAAAACTAGAAAAAGCCACAATAAACTCAAAAAACTCAAATTTTTATATTTGGAATTTTAAAACTGAACATTATTTTATAATTAACAAATATTGATCCTTACTTTTCAGCAGTTTAACAGGGTTTATTATAATTTTAAAAATCTCGAACATCACCCGGTGACTCAAAAATTGGCAAGATGACCTTGTGTGAAGTCCCACAATATATTTCTTACTAGCTTTCCGCCTGCAGTTTCACCCGCATTAAATGCGTGGGAATGCAGTGTTTTCCCGCGGTAAAAAGTAGTCTATGTGCTATTTCAGGACCTAACCTATATGTGTGCCAAGTTTCACTAAAATCCATTTCTGTGGTTTTTGCGTGAAAGAGTAACAAACATCCGCATCCATCCATACTTACAAACTTTCGCGTTTTTAATATTAAGTAGGATTATTGTATTGCATTGTATGTATCGTGGGTCTGAAACGGACTGTTTTGTAATATTCGGCTTTTTTCCGGTAAATTTAAACTTCAATATGGTAACCCTACGGAAACAGCTATAGGTACAGTCACTTACATTTTAGCTACAGGAGCTATAGTCTGTTTCTTGAACCGCTCGAGCAGTGGTTATTGCTCTTTCTTTCAGATCACTAAAGTTAAGCAACGCCTAGCCAGAAGCTGGATGGGTAACCGCTAGTGATGAGAAAATTCGAGTGATTTCCGTGCTTCGGAAGGCATGTTAAGCCGTTTGTAGTGGTTAAATCAAGTCAGAGGCTTGTCACCTCTGCCTGATAGTCGGGCCCATAACGTAGTAAAGCCCGTTTGTTTCCCGTGTACTACTGCGTGGCACTACCAGTAGTGTCACGGGGGATTTTCCTTTCCCATGACACTACCGGTAGTGTCAAAGGTAAAATTACATTTCCTCCGACACTACTCTGATTCCAGTAGTGTCAAAGGAAATTCGTTTCCCTGTGGCACTATCAGCACAATGTTTTAATTTATAAAAAATCGGTGAAATTATACATAGAAAATAAGTTCAAGAAGCCTAATCTAGCGTTGGGTCTGCCTTTGAGTTGTGGAAGTCACATGGCAGAGTATTAGTATGGCATGGTATCAGAGATTGATGAAAATTTATACATGAACAGAAAAAAAAACATCCAGACACAGAACAAATACCTATGTTTATTGTATAATTACACTGCAATTTTTTTTAAGTTGTTAACAGCCAGTTGCACAAAGTTTTTAAAATTAAAGCTTCTAAGTCTATTGACTCTTTCTGTTTTGTTGACAAAGAAAGTAACAGCAATAGATTTAAAGGAGCTTTAACTTTAAAACTGCTTTGTGCAACTGGCCGTCAGTCTCCTGTCCAGTCACAGAGCTTCCACCCGAGTACTCATTAAGAGCTATCCTATATTTTGGAGAAAAAAATCATATCAGGCCAAATTTTTGTAAACGGCTTTTAAATGCAATTTTAAGAGACTATTTTTATTTTTGAATCCACCCAAATTTCAAACTGGAAGGTACAATTTCAATTTCTGGAGGTTTCAATTTCCATATTTTTTTTTGTTGGATTTAGTACACTATATGTTAAGGGACGTAAATGAAACAAAAGCATTGAAGAACATTTTTATCATGGGTCTAATGCAACTTTGAGATTTACGTAAATTTTTTTTTTAGATTTAATTGTGTTTCTTTTACAAATATAGGATTATTTTTTTATGGCGTACAAAATATATTTAATCGTGTTTCAAAGTCGGCCATATTATTGTAAAGATGCTTAATTATCACATATTTTTTTTCACGGCCATTTATTCATCACTTTTCGTTAAAAACCTGCTCAAGTGAAGCGTATTTAGCTCTTATTAGCCCCTTAATTGCATTATGTTAATTGCAATACCCTTACTTCAACGAGCAATGTATGCCAAATTAGTCTTTAAATTCAGCTAAGTGTGATCGTGGCTTTACTTAATACGTTTAATTTCAGTGTTCTGCAAAAAAGTTGTAGAGCGAAAAGTTGTAGCACTTGTAAAAAAAGCTTCATTAAAATTAAGGCTGTGTTTACTTAGTCTATTCTTGTCACATCAAAAATTGCTGAAAATTTAAAAATATACTTGATTCTTATTATTTATTCGTAGCTTGATGCCGCCAAAATACTAGTTTTTCTACCGCAATCGGTTTTATAGAGCTATAATAGTAATAAATCAGAATTATGGCACCCTGTATACGACAGTGACGGACGACATGTCGTAAAAACAGCACCATCTATATGAGGTCTTTTTATGGGTATTGTAAATATTGGAACCAAGTAGTAACTCTTACTAAGGGAACAGCACTGAAATCGCAAAGAAGTTAGTGAAAAATATTTTTATCAAATCTATTCGAAAAGAGCTAGTTCGATCTACGTTAACAGGGACTTAAATCTCCTTTAAGTCTATTGCTGACTCTTTCTATTTTACTGACAAAGAAAGTGACAGCAGTAGATTCAAAGGAGCTTTAATTTTAAATCGCTTTGTGCAACTGGCTGTAAAAGTCATTTGAATTAGGAACGTGGATATTAAAATAGATAGTAGATAAAATTTCTACGTGGGCCTAAAATCACTTTTTAAACCCTAAAGGACTTAAAGTGATTTAAATTGGGAATGTGTATATTGTTATATAGTAACGGATGATAGTTAAAAAAAACCAGCCAAGTGCGAGTCGGACTCGCGCACCGAGGGTTCCGTACCACCACATAATCATAATTGTGTTAGTTGAAATTTCAGTAAGTTAGTGTGCTAGATTTTTTGAGTCCGACACGGGCTTGACCAAATTTTATTATTTGTTTTTATTTTATAGCTTATGCACTATAAACATACCAATTTTCAAGTTTGTAAGTGTTCCCGTTTTTAAAATAAATAAAACAAAAATCGTCTCCGCGACCATTCAACTTGACCCCTCTTATATGAATGTTCTTGAAACGGGAGCTCACCACAATTGGTTACTATTAGTTGTGAGAAAAGTTGTAATATTTAATGATTTCAGACTCTTCCCTTTATTTGTACTGTGAGACCTAGCTTCTTGCCAAATTTCATAATTTTAGGTCAACGGTAAGTACCCTGTAGCACAGATTAGGTTTTGCTTTTTTGCAAAATGTATGGAGATGAGGACATAAAATGCCATATCTTTTGATTGCGTCGTTGTAAAAAATTGAAATTTTCAGATCTTGTGTGGTTCATAGACCCCAATATATGGTATCAATTTCAACTTGATACCTTTACCCGTTCGTGAGATAAAGGGTCTTGACAGACAGACACACGGACAACAAAGTGATCCTATAAGGGTTCCGTTTTTTTTTTGAGGTACGGAACCCTAAAAATGTTTTATTTTAATTGTTTTATTTTCTCATAGAAAGTGATAAAACGTAGAGGGCCCACCTCGGGAGCAACACAATTTTAAACCTCAAGTGACGTACTTTGAATCCCTCGCTGCGCTCAGGATTCTATTCAAGATTACTTCGCTCCGCTCTGGATTCAAAAAACGCTCTCGCCCTTAAAATTGTTCTTTGCTCCCTTGGTAAACAATCTACTATTTCACCTCACTAGCTCAAACGGAAACGCTAACCTAGAAAGGGTATTTGAAATTCGAAAATGGTTGTATAACAAAATAAAAAAGTATTTTCTTTAAATTAATTAAAAAAAAATTGTACTGAATACGAGACCCTACCCTAGGTATCTATTTGTAAAAACAAATTCTAAGTTCTAAGTCTATCAATAAAAAAGACCCAATATTTTGAGTGTCGTGAAAAATTGGCGAATGAAAATATCGCCCAAGTTTCGAGTAGGTACTAAATATGTAGAATTATTAAGTTATGCAACAAGGTTGCAAAGTTGCTATCTGACACGAGTGCCTGGAATTGAAGTCCGAGCAAGCGAAGGATAGAATCAGCGTAGAGAGGGTTTTAAGGCACGAGACGCAAAATAACTTTGCTGCCGAGCGAAACACGAACATTTTCAACTCAATACAGCGAGGAAAACGCTAGATGCAAGAAATATATATACAGTAATACAGTCACCGGGTGATTTTCGAGATATTTAAAATTAAAATAAGCCCTGTCACAGATAATATAATACTATACTAGGCCCTGTTAAACTCCTCAAAAGTAACAATCAATATTTGTTCATTATAAAATAATGTTCAGTTTTAAAATTACCAACATAACAATTTGAGTGTTTGGAGTTTATCGAGGCTTTCTTTTAATTTAAAAAATCTCGAAAATCACCCGGTGACTTTCAAAATTTAGCTCCCAAACAAAAACATTTTTGAACGCAGATTTGGAACGATAAATAAAACCTTTCCGAGCTAGTGAGGAGAAATTGTTATTTAATTACAGATTTATTTATTTTCTTATATAATATAGTGTTCGTAATTGTTTATTTTCGTATTTATTTATAGGGACAATTTAAATTTTCAAAGTATCAAAAGTGATGTTTTATTACCCGGTGATATTCAAGAATTGAGTCCCAGCAGCTATCCGTAGCGCTTGATTTTTTTTTGTGTAAACTCGCAGGAAATTCATGCATTGACTTATTGCCTTCATGAGTACATGTGAGAGTTAGTGCAATATTTTTCTTGCCTGTGGCATTTTCCTCGCTTGTAGCGTTTTCCTCGAAAATTTGTGTTTCGCTCGGCAGTAAAGTTATTTCGCGTCTCGCTCAGTCTATTCTTGGAAATCACCAGGTGATAAAATATCATTTTTGAGACTGAAAATTCAAATTCATCCTCATAGATAAATTGTTAAAAAATAAATAAAAAATAAGAAAATAAATAATTATTAACGACCACAGAGCTCTGAAGCTCATGCGTCTTGCTCGTGCGTGTAGGCGGAGTGGCCCTATCCAGGCCTGTGACTCCGCACTCTAGGTATACAACGCGGCGCTAGAAGTCGACTGGGTGAGGCAGTCGATTGAACATTTCTTTATGTCATCTAAGCTTATGGCGGCAAAATAGGTAAGTAAGTATTTGTATGTTTGATTGAACAATATTACATACCTACTTGCATCTCGCTCAGTATCTCATAAAGTGACAAAATCATCGCCTTAGCCCACCTGTCCGCGATCACCCGCGATTTAAAAACGTGTCCTAAGCGGTGCACTGCAAGTATCGACTTTATGCTTAGACCGTAAGGTTGAAATTTGTCGGCACCCCGCCTGGGAGTGTCGGATCTATAACGTTAGTATACTATTATTTAATCTGTGCCCTATCGTTGTTCTGTTAACGACTGAAAGCTTGAGTAATAAATATTGCATCAGCTACTCGACGGTAGATGGCGGGACGTTAGATTGATCGTTTCTTATAGTTTCAACCAGTCGTCCACCGCTTCGACGGACACACCGCAGTAGAACTAGACTTTTCTGAATCGCGGTATCGCTTTGCTACCCTACCTGCATTCGGTTGGTTCCTTTGTATTGTGCATTACGGGTGCAGGCTGTCAGTTTTCTGCCACTAAGTTTAAGTAGGTAACGTGGACCAACAACATTTTAAAGATTGTCCTCTTTTGGAAAAGCTTCTATTTCTACAAGAAAGATCCACTGAGTCTAACTTATGAGGAAAAGCCAGCGTCTAGCTATCCTTCCGAAGCACGGAAAGTTAGAAAACGCTGTAGCTGTATTATTCCAACACTAAACTAACACTTCAAAAAATTCAAAATCTCAAGATTTTTCTTTTCACGAGTAAATACTTACTGATATTTATTAAATATAAAGTAGTGTAATTGTCATACCTTTTATTTTCTTTTTAACAGTTTATCAGGGGGAATATTAGTTTGGAAATAAATTAAACGTTGTTACGAGTACTTATAAATTTAATGATTTCCGAAATATTTTTTATACCCCAATACACTTCAGACAAAATGGATGAATGTACACCAAAAATGGATGAATGTACACTTTTGGGTAATTGGTTACCAAATTTATGCTAAAAAAAGGTTGTTAGGTTACCTTGCGACCACAACGCAGGAGCCGAGCGAGCGGAGCGAGCGTGCCGCGGCAACGGCCGGCGAAGTGCCAGAAGCAAATTTGGTGATCATTTAACCATTTTGGTAAACAAAATTTGGTAAACATTTATTTGGTGAAAATTTACTCAAATTTGGTGGCACGTTAATACACAGCCATTTAGTTTTTTTGCAAAATTTGGAGCCAATTCTTGAATATCCGGCGATATTCAAAAATTGGCTCCCTGGATGTTGCTTACCATCGTAATCGAATAGAATGAACGACAGTTCGCTTGATGATTGATTCCTTAGCCTTTATTGCCCTACTGCTGGGCAAAGGGCTCGCCTTCGGTCCTCAAACTATCGCGGTGTTGAGTAAATCCCAACCAACGGCGTCGTCGGTGCGAGTTCACGTTTCGATCTAGAAGTTCCCACATTGTTTTTCTTGATCCTCTCATAATCCCCCATCCACTAAGACATCTCATTTTCGTCCTGGGATTAAATTCTTGAAAATCACCGGGTGATAAAATATCACTTTTGAGACTTTAATAATTCACATTTGCCCTGACAAAGTTGAAAGGTAAATCAGAATACATGAAAATTAACAATCAATGACTGCTTTATATTTAACGAATATCAATCTCTACTTTTGAAAATAAAAATCTGTGATTTTGAATTTTTTGGGTGATATTTTATCACCCGATGATATTCAAGAATTGGTCCCCTGAATGTCACGTGAAAAACCGAGGAAAAAAGCTTCTCGACCCCAGGGAGCCAATTTTTTAAAGTCACCGGGTGATTTTCGAGATTATAAAATTAAAATAAACCCTGTTAAACTCCTCAAAAGTAAGGACCAATATTTCTTAATCATAAAATAATGTTCAGTTTTAAAATTACCAACATAACAATTTGAGTTTTACGAGTTTATCGTGGTTTTTGTTAATTTTAAAAATCTCAGAAATCACCCAGTGACTTCAAAAATGTCCCCTTTTCTTCTTAATGGGAGGTGCGATATAAGTTTTTTTTTATTCAAATAAAAGAAAACATTTCGATTTCAAAGTCGATTTTTATTTATCCTTAACTTTAAGACCGAATTCAAACAAACCCATACAAACTCCGTAACAAAATATCAGATTCTTACAATGTCAGTTTCTACAAATGTCAAATTATATAAATGTCAAATTACTCAAATATAAATAACAAAACGAAAAGGGCGCTCATAGCTGTTGCAGTTCCTATTGAAATATTATTTTTCGTATTTCGACTATTCTTAGAAAAAGCTGTACATTATACTGGACAGTATCACATACCCCGTGTGGTGCCGGCAAAGAATTGTACCTACCCATACATACCCGTGGGTGTCGTAAGAGGCGACTAAGGGTTAACTGGAGGATGGGCAGCAGCATCCTCCTTTGTATCTTACTTACTGTGTTCACCTACAACCGCGGTCCATCGTGCCAGCTGTAACACTAACAAGCGAGGTGACTATGGTACTTCCCCTCCACATTTTTTCAGCAAAAGCTAGAATTCTGGAGCGACCTCCCTGTCCTGTAGTTGATGTTCCATGGGAAGTTACGATGATTCACATACTTTAAGGTTGTTATACTCGTACACTAAGAAAACGGGATTTCTTCTTGTGTGTTTTCTTACAGTTTTAATAATTTTAGTTACAGAATACAAAATAAATGTATAAATAACTAAAACACTTAGAATCTGGCATTTATAGAATTTGAAAAAATTAACAACAATATAATAACATTCGGAAAATGGTAAATGCGTAAGGAAAATTATCCTCAACGTAAAAATTAAATACAAAATCAACTGATTGGCACTGCACAGTCAAGAGCCCGTTAGGATTGTATTTTGTACCGTCAAAATGGATTCGCTCTTAAGTGTACTAAAAGAACAATACAAGAACATTAGGGGGTTCAGTCGACAAAAGTCAATTTCGCAAAATACCCGTTCCGGAAAAGTCAGATTCTACAAATGCCAGTTCTAAAATACAACAAAATATTTCACAATATTTAACAAAATAATAAAAAAAAAAAGATAAATAAATAAAGTGGCATAAATAGATCTTGACATTTCGTATCATTATCATCACTGCTCTAGCCTCACTTCGTTCATCCTGCACACATAAACATAACTAGACTGGGGACTGGGGGGAGGTTACGGACATAGAGATGCATGTCATTTGTCTAACAAAGTTACTCTAAGGAGTAACTATCAAAAATTTTATTTAATTATATATTAGATCACGCGGTGGAGGGAGTCGGTCGAATACCCAACCAAACGCTATTGACGAAACGATAGCGTTATTTAAAAAACTTACAGCGACATCTATTGACTAGTAGAATCCGCGAGTTTACCAGTTCAAAAATAAAATAAAATTCTGTTTGTATCTAAGAAATCATTATTTAAAATTGATGAAAAACGTAATCAATTTCGTATGTAGTTTTGAATTTTTTATTATTTAATTTAGTGTAAAAAGTTATAAAACGATGTCAAAAAAATAATGACGTAATCGTTCAAAAACTTTCACAAAATCCATGGAAGAGAATCGGAATCATCGGAAAGTAGAGATTTCAACGAACAGAAAGCACACCAACTTTGTAAAAAGCTGATATTTTGACGGGTGAATTTTCGATTGAAAATTAGGGTGGTTTTTTCGATTTTAAGTCAAAATAAGGTAAAAATATATATTTCAATTCAAATAAATTACAGTGTATTCGGGACATAAAAACGTAAGTTTTTACTCAATTTCGTTTTGAAAAAAATATTTTTGTAAAAGATAAAAAAAAAAACTTGGTTTTATGAATTTTTCACATAAGTTTTGAGGTTATGAGAAAAAAGTGTGAATACAAAAGTTGTAGATCTTTTTATTACCTACAACTTTGTCATTTGACTTTTTTCCATAGGACTTGTAGTTTTGCCGGAAATCGAGATAAACCGTTTTTTACCCTTAAAACTCACCCACTTCCCCTTCCCTACCTCAGATCGCCCGTAAATTATTTTTCCTTTAATTTTTATAATATTCTCCTCCTTTTCCAATGGGTGTCATCCTACTGTGATTTTTTTTGTTTCAAAAATTATCGACTCTGGGACTCAATTCTTGAATATCACAGAGTGATAAAATATCACTCAAAAATTCAAAATCACAGAATTTTCTTTTCAAAAGTAGAGATTGATATTTGTTAAATATAAAGCAGTCCTTGATTGTTAATTTTCATGTATAGGAACTCAATTCTTGAAAATCACCGGGTGATAAAATATCACTTTTGTGACTTTAAAAATTCACATTTACCCTGATAAACTGTTGAAAGGTAAATCAGATTACATGAAAATCACCAATCAATACAGATTTATATTTTACGAAGGTCAATCTTAACTTTTGAAAAGAAAAATCTGTGATTTTGAATTTTTTGAGTGATATTTTAGAATTGGTCCCCTGGTCTAGTATGCCCACCTTATAACAGAGGTCAAAAACAACAACTTTTGTTCTACGACTTTGCTAACAACGCACAAAAAATTTTCAACTCCCTATACTAAAGTGGTCACGTGATCGACCCATTTTGTATGGAAAGTTGAAAATTTTTCATGCATTGTTAGCAAAGTCGTAGAACAAAAGTTGTTGTTTTTGACCTCTGTTATAAGGTGGGCATACTAGACCAGGGGACCAATTCTAAAATATCACTCAAAAATTCAATATCACCGGCTTGCGCTTAAGATCTTAACTCATATGGGATTTGACGAGGTCTCCTGTTTTTACACCAAGTGACTGTTCCTCTCTGACCTCCGAAATCCTGACATTTGTCGACTAAAGTGTGTAATTAAAATACCGTAAAAATAAAACGAATGTAAGTAACGTATGAAATACAAAATCAATTCACATTGTACTAAAGGTCAACGAATACTTATATCAACACAATGCATATGTTTGTACGAGAACTGTGCATGTTTTCGAAAAGGACATAATGCGAAAAAGACATTATGAGAAAGGCGCATTACGCTAAAAAGACATTTTGCGAAAGGTAGACATTTTAAGAAGAGTATATTTTGCGAATACATAACAGTTGGCAACTGAAATTGTCACATAGTAAAATAAAAATTTTAAAATTAGATATTATTTACAAGGTGTAACAATCAACCCTGAAGGATGTCATGTGATTCTGCCCATGAACAACATCTTTCCCCAAATAATTTCGTATTTCGTCCTCGGAGAAAGTTGTTCAGTTTCATGCACAGAATCACATCTTTCACCGAATCGATATACGTTTGTTTTGTGCAACAATTTATCGCTAAATAAGTAAAACCGATTTACACCGTCAAGGACATTTAGGCTCTTCAAGGTCATTTAGGGTTTTCAAGGTCATTTTATAATGTGTAAACCTTCAATTGGGTCCGCAATATATACGTTGTTAACTGGATAAATTATAAAATACTAAAATTACAACTGTGCATTGCGCCCCTTTCTGGGGTATTTTCGTGTGTGGAGCCAGTTGAGTAAAGGTTGGTTATCAATACGCAAAACCAATCGATTTCGTCAAGGTTGTTTATTATTATTATGATATTGTTATTCACTTCAAGGTCATTTGAATCGTGATGAGTAATGTGGTCCTGCAATTAGTAAAACCGACTTGCATCGTCAAGTTAATTTATACTTTCCAAGGTAATTTAATGTATTTATCTTCAATTGGATCTATACAAGGTTGTTCATTATTATTATGTTATTGTTATTCACCTCAAGGTCATTTAAATCACTTCGAGGAGTGTGGTCCTACAATAAGCAAAACCGACTTGCATCGTCAAGGTCATTTAGGCTTTTTAGTCATTTTAATAATGTGTTTACATTCAATTCACCGCACCGCTAGACGCACCGCAGGATACTCGTATCATCCATATTTGGTTGATATTCCACACATCTGCACAAAGCGCTTTGAAACATCCTTTATAATGCGCACAGCTAAGGAGTGTAATTCTCTGCCTGCGTCTGTGTTCCCGAGCTCTTATAACCCGAATCTATTTAAGTCGCGAGTGAATAGGCTTCTTCTGGGCTAGCTCGTTCCATCTTCGACCTCATCTCTGTCCTCAAGGCTAGATCGAGGTCAAGAGTAAGCCCATACACAGTAAAAAAAAAATTGGTTCTGCAATACCTAACATTGATAACTAGACACCGCCTTGCCTCGTCAAGGTCATTTAGGATCTTCAAGCTCATGGTCAAGGTGGGTTTACAATGCATAAGTTGTTAACTAGACAAGAATAAATTACAGCTGTACATTTCAAAGTTTGCATTGCGCGCCTTTCCGTGGTATGTTCGTGTATGGGGCCGGGTGGGGGTACAGACGTCTCCTAGACTTGAATTCCACTAGATCCGTTATTGCGACCGGCTGGAACAAAAAAATTAGTTACATGTCATTAATTTCATTCATATTGTATGATATTATACAGTTTGGTTCGATCATAAGATAATAGGTCTTTACCTATGAAATTGCCGAAATTTTCTTACAGATTAATGAGATCATAATTCCTATAATTCTAATGCTATTTTTTTCATTTGTCTTATATTTGAAAGTTGACTTCAAGGTTATCAATTTACGCATAAAATATTTTTTTTATTTTCAGTTTGATATATAAAATTAAAGGTTCGAAAATTGTTTGTCTCAAATGTCGTCCAATTTCATCATTAGATTTGTCATATTTTTTTTTTCAGATAATATTTTTCGAAAATTAAATTTAAGCTTCAGTTATCTTAATGTCTTCCTGGTATATTCCACTTTGATCACCTGGGTGATATGACCCAGGTGATCAAAGTGGAATATTTTTGTTTCCTAAAATCACCTGCCGCCAGATCACCTGGGGTATCAAACTCCACATGTTTTAATTATTATTTTTTGTTGCCTAAAATCACCTGGTCCAATTTTTTTTAAACCACCATAAATAGACAATTTTAATGACGACTATCTTTAGGTGTGTTCCGTTTCCATCTTATAAAAAGAATGATGGTTCTTATACATATTTTCATGACGTTGGATATGAGGATATAATGAGTCGTAACTCTGCCATTTCCTACCAGAAAAAGCCCAAACTTGGCATGTTTTGAACATATTGAAAAGAACCGGCCAAGTGCGAGTCTGACTAGCGCATCAAGGGCTCCGTACCACCACATAATATTAATTGTATAAGGTAGTTGAAATTTCAGTTACTTACTGTGCTGGATTTTTGAGTCCTATTCGTACATGACCAGTTTTTATTAATTGTTGTTTTTTTTTATATAGAAAATGGGCTTACTCTTGACCTCAATCAAGTCTTGAAGACAGAGATGTGGTCGAAGATGGAACGAGCTTACCCAGAAGCAGCCTATTCACTCGCGACTTGAATAGATTCGGGTTATATGAACTCGGGAACACAGACGCAGGCAGAGAATTCCACTGTTTGGGTAATTCTCAATTTGCAAAAAACTGACTGTGACTTCTATTTTTCTAAGCTGCAGTAGCTAAATATCGAAATCTTGCTTTGTTTTATGAAAGAATAGATAACATACTACAAATTTTATAAATAAATACATAGATGTGTCACTTCCGCAGGTCCACGGAAGGGACAAAATTATACGATGCTTGCTTCATTTATTGCGTGTTATTTTAGATACAAAAACTCATAAAGCCTTTTAAAATTATTGAAGAAATACATATAGACCAGAATTTGCGTATCTCTTTTATCATATTAGGGGGCACGGCAGTGCCCCCACCAAGTCGAGAAAAAAAAAGCGGCACGGCAGTACCATCCTTTTCTCGAAGCAGTTCAGGCCATTTTCGACCCCCCTATAACTTCGTTATGGATAAAACTAGAAGCCTGAAGTTTCAGTTACCAAGCAGGCTTTGTATAAACACGGTATATTTCAAATTTCATGCAATTTGTACCAGTAGTTTAAGAGTTATAACTACCCAAAGTTTCTTAGTTTTGTCACTGACTGACCGATCATCAAAACTCTAAGGCACTTCTAGCAGACACAGAAGCTTCAAATTTAGAATAGGGTTATTGTTTACTGGTATAAATCAAGGAAAAACTATAATATTTTTAAATTTTCGTTCAGTTTTCTTGTTTCACCAACTACATAAATAACTTTGTATTCCCATATAAATATAAAGGATTACAAAGTTACATTTGCAGTAAATAAAGTTCAGGCTATTTTCGACCTTTGTTATGGATAAAACTAGAAGCCTGAATTTTCAGTAACCAAGCAGGCATTGTATAAACACGGTATATTTTAAATTTCATGCAATTTGTACCAGTAGTTTAAGAATTATAACTACTCAAAGTTTCTTAATTTTGTCACTGACTGACTGACAGATCATCAAAACTCTAAGGCACTTCTAGCAGACATAGAAGCTTCAAATTTAGAATAGGGTTATGGTTTACTGGTAAAAATCAAGGAAAAACTATAATATTTTTAAATTTTCGTCCAGTTTTCTAGTTTCACCAACTACATAAATAACTTTGTATTCCCACATAAATATATAGGATTACAAAGTTACATTTGCAGTAAATAAAGCAGTGTACCTGTATATGTATAATATAATGGAATTATAGGTGTAGACAGGTACCTAGATACAATTATGTTCAAAAGTAACTTGTTAAATGGTCAACGGAATGAAAAAGCAAGAATGGGACATGTCTTATGAAGTTGTACCAAAATCCCGCAATGTACCTATAAAGTAGACTAAATTAGCCTAAATTTCCATGAAAGAAAGAACACTAATAACCATAACCGCGGCCGTCACGGAAAGGCAGCCACTTTCTTCCAGGCAACCTTTGGGTTTTACTGCGATATCGCAGGCATGCACACAAACCTCGCTTTATTTAACTTACGAAAATTGTGTCAGTTAGTATGGGTATAAAAATGTCAATAAATTCAATTTAATCCTTTGTTTGCCCGTGTGGTGCAGGCAAAGAATAGTACAAACCCATCTCTACCCATGGGTGTCGTAAGACACAACTAAAGGTTAATGAACCAAAGGATAGGCAGCAGCATTCTTCTGTGTATCGTATTATCATATCATCTTACACTCTGCGGTCACGAGCAACCGCGGTCCATGGTGCCAGCCGTAACAAGCGTGGTGACTATGGTACTTCCCCTTTACATTGTTTCAGCAAAAGCTGGAATTTTGAATCGAGTTCCTTTTCCTGTAGTGGACGTTTCATGGGATGTTATGATGAATCCTTTGTTAAGCTTGATGTTACAATTAATTTTCTGTTAGGTACATTGACAGTATTTATAGTGAATGAGAGAGATAACAATTTTGATAAGGATTAACTTTAAATGATGTTTGACGAGTGCGGCCCTAAATACTCAGAATAATGACCTCCTTGCTTCGCTCGGTCTAAATATGACTAACTAATGATAAAAGAGAAATATTTTAAAATAAAGAACACGGCGCGCGCAGAGGTGAATGTTCCCGAGCGAGTGACAGCCGCGCTCATAGGCGCGAGAGTCTTCTTGCTGTTCGGATGTGCCTAGAAATCTTACCGATAACTTTGCGATTTTCGTTCATAATTTCAATTGCTATATTAGTTTGATGACTGACAGGCTTACTCATTGGTTTACTGATATTATTTACTTACGATTTGGACGTTGTTTGGTAATTTTAAAATATATTAGTACGTTTTAAATACTTTAAAGTCACGATCATCTATTAATCGTATTCCTGCACAAAAAAACTCTTGGGTACCAGTACTAGTAGTCGCAATGGATTCGGAATTACTGTATGTGAATGATCACCCGCCTTGCCCACACTGGGTTGTCCCTATACCTGGCGATGGTTCGTGTTTATTTCATTCTTTGTCATTCTCTATGTATGGGAATATTGAGTCGTCGTATGAGATCAAAGCCTCTAAGAAAAAGCCATAGAGACAGGGAGTGGGCTTTGAGGAAAACTGTAGCTGAAGCTCAAGAAGTAGTACCGGAAAAGAAAAAGAGGAAGACTACCTACAAAAATAAGAAAAGCGCATAAGACAGCCTACCTAAACCTACTCTCGGTTTTAAGAAAATCGGTTCTTGGTATTTAAGGATAAAAGGTACCGGAGAGAAAAAAAAATAGGACTATCTACAAAAATGAGATGCCATCAAAAACATAACTTGTAAAAAAAAAACAAGTCTCGCAACTCAGTTCTTCTACCGTAAAAAGTTGAGAGATCCATGTCATACCAAGTCCGTTAATTTATTCAGTCCCTACTTAAGAATCCTTCTGTCTTAAGTTATTACGTAATTAGCTAACCTAACAACATCTTATAGTGACCATATCAATATCAAAAATCATTTATCTTTTTAATAAATAGATTGACTTGGCCATCGCATGAAAACACAATGTATTTCACAAATAATACATATTATATTAAATTAGATTGTTTAGTGCGATTGCCAAGTCAATCTATTTATTAAAAACATAAATGATTTTTGATATTGATATGGTCACTATAAGATGTTGTTAGGTTAGCTAATTACGTAATAACTTAAGACGGAAGGATTCTTAAGTAGGGACTGAATGAATTAACGGACTTGGTATTACATGGATCTCTCAACTTTTTACGGTAGAAGAACTGAGTTGCGAGACTTGTTTTTTTTTACAAGTTATGTTTTTGATGGCATCTCTCTATAGAGTACATTAATGTAAGGATTGTCACTTCCATGGAATTAATTTATTTTCCATGCTAAGCTGCAGGGGCTGTAGAAGCTGCTGCAAGGTTGGCGAATATTTTTTTCTAATATATTGAGACCTAAACTAATAAGATCCTACATAATTTTTATAAAAAAAAAGATTTCATTTTTTATTATTTTTTTGAACCAAAAATGAGAACTACCCGTTTAGCCGTGGGCATTATAAAAGATGTTTCAAAGTGCTTTGTGCGAATGTGCGGAATATCAACCAATTATGGGTGATATCCTGCAGTGCGTCTGGACTCCCGATGGTAGAAGGGAGATGGCTTATGATAGCTTATGCACTATAAATATACAAATTTTCACGCTTGGTCCCGTCTTTACGATAAAGCTAAAACACAAATTTAACAAAAATAGCCAAAAAACACGTTTTTAGTAGGGAAGGCCCACTTATTTTTTATTTTAATAATTTATAGCGGCAACAGAAATGTACATAATCTGAAAATTTCAACTGTCTGTAAGAGCTTACTGACTGACAGACAGACATCGGAGGCATATTAATAAGGTCCCGTTTGTACTCTTTGGGTACGGAACCCTAAAAAACATCTCCCGAAAACTGAATAATATAATTTGACGCACTAAAAACGATAATTTGATGCATTTTGTCCAAAAACGTAGCCGGGACAACAACTTAACGTGACTTCCGAAGCACAAAAAACGCTTGATTTGTAATGCCACTAGCGGTCACTCATCCAGGTTAATCGACACTAATAAATTCAAACAATGCCCTCAAGGGCCACTTCGCCTTCCTTAGACTGCTAGAACCTTTATCCCTCAACTAAAACCAAGGGGCACTTGAAATCCCTGTAAAAAATTGTAAAATTTATTCAATGTAACACAAATATCATGTGGAAATTGACGTTTTGAATATCTTAGCTCATTATATTACAATTTGGCAAAGTGCGTCTCCGACTTCGCACATTTAGGGTTCCGTCCATACCAGTGGCGTGCCGCCGCCCGCATCTGTGCTACGCATTTGACCGCAAAATCAAAATGGTTGTGATATGAAAAATTTTAGAATTTTCTAAGAAATAACTGTTTTCTAATATTTGTTAGTAAAATATACGTTATATTAAACATTATTTCCAAATTTCAAGTTTATGGGTCTATGGGAAGTTAAAAAATGTCCAAACAAAATTATGTTAAAAAACCTCTGCTTGCCACTTTAAAAAAAATTATGATCGATTCGTTTTTGGAATCATTGGAGACCCCCATGTGACGTTTTTAGTACAAGTTACACCAGGTGATTTTAGGAAACAAAAAAAAAATAACTAAACCATGTGGAATTTGATCACCCAAATGATCTGGCAGCAGGTG
The DNA here is from genome assembly GCA_947532105.1 of Athrips mouffetella. Taxonomy (NCBI): domain Eukaryota; kingdom Metazoa; phylum Arthropoda; class Insecta; order Lepidoptera; family Gelechiidae; genus Athrips; species Athrips mouffetella. The sequence goes on from OX383984.1 coordinate 11,238,193, forward strand.
ATTTTAGGACATAAAATGATCACCTGGGTGATATCACCTGGGTGATCAAAGTGGAATATACCATCTTCCTAATAATGCTTAAAAAAAAAAATTGGATTCATAATACCTAAGAAAAATGCAAAAATGTTAGTACTGAAAATTGAGTTTACCTAAAATTCGCCATACAAAACGGCAATTTCATAGGTAAAGACCTATTATTATAAAATTGTAAATTAATTTTGTCTACATTGAAGACATTTACAACGTGTTAATGGAATAAGCGAAACCCTCATACACCCCAATTGATTTTTATTAAAATAAATCCGTACCCGTTAAAAAATCCTAAAATAAGAATTATTTTTCTAGATATTGTTATTTTAAAGTTTCATCGTTGTTCTAGTCTAGTAGATTGTTAGCTATCATGGTGCGCCCGCCCGCGCCCGCGCACGCCACGCCCACTTCCCTCCCCCCCCCCCCTCACCGCTCATGAACCGCGCGCGTAGCCATAGAAATATTTAGAAGCGACAAAAATTTAAATAATAATAATAAAACAAAGATTACCCCTATCAAATTCCGTGAAATTGATTCTACTCCCGATTCTGAACAAACTATTTTCTCAGTTTTGCTTATTCTGTTAACACGTTGTATAATAAAAGCATCACGTTATGCTACTTTGATGCCTCTGAATCCAAATCACTGATTTTCGGACTTTTTGTCTCCTTATTTATTCGAGCATCATGCAAAAGCTACTGAACCGATTTTAATTAAACTTTTCCCGTTTTACTACAAAAAAGTAAGACATCTGTTGAACACTTGATCAAAAAAAATCGTACAAAATAACTCTAGCTATGTCATTGATGCGCAGAAGTCAAAAATGACTTATTTTCTTATGACTTGACTTATGCGCATCAACTGACATAGCCAGTTATTTTGTGCGATTTTTTGATCAAGTGTTCAACAGATGTCTAACGTTTTTGTAGTAAGACCCTTTTTTTAAATGTTACAAGTGAGCAAACGAGCACGTGGGCCACCTGATGGTAAGTGGTCACCACCGACCATAGCGCCCACTGTCTTATTAATGGCATATTTTGACACTAATAAGACAGTAAAGCGCGTTGCTCACTTTGAGAACTACGATAGTATGTCTCATGTGCCGGTAATTTTACTGGCTTTCATGCCCTTCAAACCGAAACACAGCAATGCAAACACTGCTGCTTCACGGCAGAAAAAAGCAAGGGGGTGGTACTTCCCCTGCACAAAACCCTACCACCTCCAAACATCACTTCAATCTGTCTTTCCAGGTTTTCGATAAGTTTTGTATTTAGCGAGTATTATTTTTTTAACTGATGGGGGCGCTAGTGGACGGGAGGTAGCCCTTTTAAGAAACTTTTTTGATCGACAGAAATTTTTTCACATGAGTAGCAGTACGTACCTCTTGTTTACTCTTACTCTCCGTGTCTGTATCGTTGCCGTTAGATACCACACCATCGGCCGTAGACACCACGTATACAGTCAGCTTCTGCCTGTCTGGCGAGTTTTCACTGATGTGTTTCTGTAAATTATACATAAAAAAATATTAATAAAATACAGGGTCTTACTAAAATAAAATAGTAAACGTTATTTCCTCCCGGCGTATTATGTCACGTTCGCAAAATGTTACTTTCGCAGAATGTCACGTTTTCTATCACTCAGACATCACTACGAAAAAATTACGTTACTCAGACCATAAAACTAAATAACTTTCCCTTAGGAACGATTTTTACTTTCGAGCGAGAAAGGTATTGTATTCGTGAAAAAAAAGTTTTTCTAATTTTCTCAAAAATGTGTTCTATATCACTCATACTGGCGAGGTGGGACTTCGCAGACCAGTTGCTAAAGCACTGTGACTGTGGAGCTCCATCTCAGAACATGGCGCACTTGCTCTCTTGTCCACTGTGCCCCTCCACCTGCACTGGCGACGATCTTCGTGAGGCGTCGAATAAAGCCATAGAAGTGGCAAGGTTTTGGGAGGAAGACATTTAAAAGCATCTGATATTTGAACATTGATACGAAGAAGAAGAAGAAGACATCATAAAAAACAAGTCTCCCAAAAATGTCCGTCCGTCGGTCGGTCGGTCGGTCGGTCCGTCGATCGGTCGGTCAGTCTGTCCGTCACGCTTTGGCCTAGCGGCTAAACGAATGGTCCGATTGACACCATATTTGGAATTTAAGAGTTTTATGCAAATCCATCGAAGGGTTTTGAGTGGTTTCCTGCTGGCTCTCATTTTGAGGGTAGCTGTCATACAACGAAAATGAAAATTTGTAATTTTCGCAAAAACGGCTCATAAAATCTTGATGAAACTTTGCATGACCAAGTATCTCCATTTAAGGTATTTGCGGGAGTATCAATTGGTCTCTTAAAATTCATATAAGGATTCATTCCTACAAAAATTTAAAAATATGATTTACTCAAAATCGGTTTCGTTGAGCTTATTTTGATGTTTTACAATTTGGACTCTAAATTGGTTTTCTACCTGACTGCATATTTCATTAAATCATTTTTACTTAAATCTAGTTGGTATAGGTAAGTTTGTATTTTCATATTATTTGTATGGAATTACAAACTTAAGTTTGCAGTTGGTACTTATTTATTCATTACTATCCGCAGTCTTTATAATATAGAGACAGGAATTATTCTAAGACTGGGCAAATATACGGCGGCGGCGTTCTGATAGCTACGCGTAAAGAGTTAGCTGTAACCCCGCAACCGTTATTTCAATCTAGTGCTGAAGACCTTTGGCTTACAATCGGGATGAAACAGCAAGGATCTTCCTCACCCCTCAGCTTACATGTTTGCGTTCTTTATTTATGTAAGGAAGGACTCGGATTTAGTTTTTCCCAACAATTATCGAATTTCTTGTCAAATTTGAATGATGTCGTTACTAAATATCCTAATGACAAATTTCTTATCGCTGGCGACTTCAATCTAAGTAATATTATCTGGAGTTCTAGTCAAGATGCCAATGACAATGCTTTAGTCCCTAGTAACTTTTATTCTGATGATGAGATATTATTGATAAGTGAATTAAGCGCTCTGGGTCTTAACCAATATAATTACATAAAAAACAATATAGGTAGAACGTTAGATTTGATCTTATCTAACGACATTGTAGATGTATCCGATTGTAGCTTAGATTCGCTTGTCCCAATAGATAAAGCACATGGTGCACTTGCCATCGACATACAATTTATGACTTTTAAGCCCTTAAAATATGCTCCCTTTACACGTTTCCTTTTTTTTAAAGGTGACTATGATGCTATAAATAACGAAATAACGGATATAGATAGGAATGAAATCCTATCACCTTTATCACTAGAAGACGCTGTTGCCAAGTTCTATAATATCTATGAGTCCCTTAAAGTTAAATACATACCCTCGAAATCAATAAATTTTAATCGTTATCCTACTTGGTATTCACCTGCATTAAAAAAGTCCATAAAAGAAAAACATAAGCATCTGAAAAAATATAAAATTTATGGTAACCTATCCAATAAAGATACGTTTAATTTCCTAAGGGATAGAGTAAAGTCTCTTGAAAATAACTGCTATGGCAGTTATATTGCTAGTGTTGAAAATTCAATTGAACAAAATCCTAAATATTTTTGGAAATACTATAAATCAAAGTCAAAATCGAATGGAATACCAAGTAGTTTACCTTATGGTGTTGAAATTGTAAACAGTGGTCAAAGTATATGCAATGCTTTCTCTTCGTATTTCTTGTCTAATTTCTTAACACCTGGAACCGTCCCTCCGTCAACATTAGATGCAATAACTATCTCAAATACAGTGTCGGATATTTCATCTATAACCATCAATATCAAAGAAATAGTAAAGCTTTTGTCTAAGTTGGATACTACTAAATCTTCTGGACCTGACGATTTACCCGCTATATTTCTAAAAAATTGCGCTAAAACGATTTCAGTCCCTATTGCTATATTATTTAATAAGTCATTAAGAGAAGGTGTTGTTCCGGAGATCTGGAAGCGTGCTTTTGTAACTCCAATCCACAAAAAAGGTCCTAAAACGGAAGTTATAAACTATCGCCCAATTTCTAAACTTTGTATAATATCTAAAGTCCTTGAAAAAGTGGTTTATTCGCAAGTTTTTCCCGCACTGAGACAATCCTTTAGTTGCTCTCAACATGGATTTCTGAAGGGTCGTTCCACCACATCCAATCTTTTACTACTAAGTGATGATCTAACGGAAGCTATGGATAATGGTTATCAGGTTGATGTCGTTTACACAGATTACAGCAAGGCTTTCGATAGAATTCCACACAATCTGTTATTGCAAAAGCTTATGAATGTAGGTATTAGCGGCGACTTATTGAGATGGTTTTCCTCTTATATTGAAAGACGCTTACAGGCTGTGGTCGCTAATGGCTACATTTCTAGCTGGATTACTGTACCTAGTGGAGTACCACAGGGCTCCTTGCTTGGACCGTTGCTATTCTTAGTCTTTGTAAACGACATCGACAAGTGTTTTCGTTCTTCTCGTTTACTGTGTTTCGCTGATGACATGAAAATATATTCAGTTATTTCTACCGTAAGTGATGCTGAACTGCTGCAGAGTGATCTCAATAGACTTGAAGAGTACTGTGCATCCAATAACCTAGATCTCAATGCCTCAAAATGTAGTGTTATGACTTTTAGTCGTAAGCGTAAGCTTGTATCCTATAGTTATAAGTTGAAAGGTCAAGCGCTACTAAGAGAAAGCTCAGTACGCGATTTAGGTGTCACTTATGTTCCAAAACTATTATTCGATATGCATATTAATCAAATTGTCGTCAAAGCGTCTAGATCCCTAGGTTTCATTATGCGTAGTTCAAAAGATTTCGTTCGTGCTAAAACCCTTAAAATTTTATATTGTGCTTTCGTTAGAAGTAACCTGGAATATGCGTCACAGTTGTGGAACCCTTGCTATGAAACCTACAAAACCCGGATTGAAAGGATTCAGAAAAAGTTCTTGAAATTTTTATCCTTTAAAATTAAAGATCGCTATGATTCTAAACAATACATTGGCATGTGTAAGAAACACCACCTTCTTCCGTTGGTAAATCGTCGTGAAATAGCTGATCTCGTTTTCCTTTTTAAACTTGCGTCTGGCTCTATTGATTGTCCTAATCTCCTAGCTCGTATTGGTATTAACGCTCCCAAGAGGCCATTAAGATTTCACGACCTTATTCATACATCCTTTGCCACGACCAATTACCGTCAAAATTCATTTATTGTGCGTGCGAGTAGAAATTTCAATAAACTGTGCAGGGAATTTGACTTTGATCTTTTCAACACTAGCACCGTGTCAGCAACACGTCAGTTGAGCAATAAGTTCTTCGAGATAACGCAGCGTTCATAGTATACCTATCTGCTGATTGTTGTGTTTTGCATCGTCGTAATATTTAAAACTTAACTATATTCATTTAAGAATTATATTATTGGATATTTTAGTTGTTCGCATCATGCATCACTAGCTCTTAATTTAGTCATACCAAAATGTTGTAATTCTATTTTCTTGTGCTAGTTATAGTATTGTATATTTTACTTTTTCAACTGTGTCAGTATGCGCACAAACAACTCTGTGCAGCTTTGTTTGCTTTTGTGATTTTTTTACTCAATTGTTAGTAGTGTAAGCCTGTAATTGGCACTCTGATGTTATTATTGTTTCTATTGTTTTTTTAAATAGCTGTTGGCTTACCGATCAATAAATAAATTAATTAATAGTAGTTAGAGCATTCGGCTCTTGATCCGGAGGTTCTGGGTTCGACTCCCGGCGGGGACACTTGAATGATGACTCTCGTATATCGCGAGAAAGTAAGTGCAGTGCTACTGTACCATTTATTTTTATGTCGAAACACGAAAAAAGTTTTTAAACTTTAGAAACTGCCGTAGCCGATAGCGCATTTTTTATGGGACGTCAAAGTTTATTTTTCGTATTTCGACCAATTTTCTTTAGAAGTTGTTCAGTTTTATGGGCAGATTTACACCCGTTAATATTATCACACCTTTCCGTAACCCCCTGTATAGGATAACCCTAAAATCACCCTTTACAATACGAATTTCATAGATTTATATAGTCAAGATAGGGTCTTGGGAACAAGCGGTTCAAAATTTCCCCATACAAGAAAAAACCAGCCAAGTGCGAGTCGGACTCGCGCCCTAAGGGTTCCGTACTTATCTACCATATGATATACTAAAAGCTTTTGCTCTTTAATTTTAAAAACTCCGCGACCATCCAACGTGACCCCTCTTTTATAGAAAAGTTCATGAAACGGGAGCTCACCTTAATTGGTTACTATAAGTTGTGAGAAAAATTGAAATATTTAATGATTTTAGACTTTTCCCTTTATTTATACTGTGAGACCTAGCTTCTTGCCAAATTTCATAATTTTAGGTCAACGGGAAGTACCCTGTAGGTTTTGCTTTTTTGCATAAATGTATGGAGATGAGGACATAAAAAGACATATCTTTTGATTGCGTCGTTGTAAAAAATTGAAATTTTCAGATCTTGAGTGGCTTATAGACCTCAATATTCGTTATCAATTTCAACCTGATACCTCTTCTCGTTCGTGAGAAAAAAGGGTCTTGACAGACAGACAGATGGACAACAAAGTGATCCTATAAGGGTTCCGTTTTTTTTTATTTTGAGGTACGGAACCCTAAAAATAGCGCCATCTGTGAAAAATCGCGTGAACTACGTTGTGTAGTACTTCGGTCGGTACTAAATACACGGAACGGAAATAATATGCCGGGAAAAAACAAAACAAACTTTTTACTGTTTATATGTGATTTAGGCCTGGTTTTTCAGTTTCATTAATTGGATTATAGTAAAAAACAATAATAAGAAATAATTATAATAAGAGTATATTGTTTCTTCATCTAAGAACATTCCATTTTGTTGGTAAGTTTATTTGCATCCAATGTTGACAATATGACTGACAACGACTGACATTTGTTGGCCCTAAACGTCAGATTTCGGACCAACGAATTAAGAACATTGTAACGTGCCGATGGGCTAGTATACTTATATATAAGTAAATGACGAATTTTCAGTTGTTTTGCTCCCGCAGCCCAGTGAACTCATGAAAACAAGCAACCTTACAAAATACGTACACAAAGAGTAGATCACTTGACCACTTTAGTTTGGAGTCAAAATTTTAATTTCGACTACCCACACAAAAAGAGTCGATCACGTGATCATTTTAGAATGGAGTTGAAAAAATTTTTTTTGAGTCAAATTTTTTTTTTCATCGGGAAAGTTGGTTGTTATCATGAGTTGGGCTTGCAAAAACTGGCTTGGGCAAAAGCCAATTAAAATTCACGTTGTATAATGACTTAGTCGCCTTTTTAGGGTTCCGTACCTCAAAAGAAAAAAAACGGAACCCTTATAGGATCACTTGTTGTCCGTCTGTCTGTCTGTGTGTCAATTAAGACCCTTTATCTCACGAACGGGTAAAGGTATCCGGTTAAAATTGATACCATATATTAGAGTCCATAAACTACACAAGATATGAAAATTTCAATTTTTTACAAAGACGCAACCAAAAGATATGGCATTTTATGTCCTCATCTCTATACATTTATGCACTAAAGCAAAACCTATAGGGTAATTCCCGTTGACCTAAAATTATGAAATTTGGCACGAAGCTAGGTCTCACAGTACAAATAAAGGGAAAAGTCTGAAACCATTAAATATTACAACTTTTCTCACAACTAATAGTAACTAATTGAGATGAGCTCCCGTTTCAAGAACATTCATATAAGAGAGGGGTCAAGTTGAATGGTCGCGGAGGCAATTTTTGTTTTAGTTCTATTTTAAAAACGGGAACACTTACAAACTTAAAAATTGGTATGTTTATAGTGCATAAGCTATAAAATAACAACAAACAATTAAATTTGGTCAAGCGCGTGTCGGACTCAAAAAATCTAGCACATTAACTTACTGAAATTTCAACGAATACAAATTATGATTATGTTGTGGTACGGAACCCTCGGTGCGCGAGTCCGACTCGCACTTGGCCGGTTTTTTTTTCATATGAAGGCAGGAAAATAGAGAAGAGTTCTCACCTGATAGAACTGTATGAGTTCATCTTTCGTGATTGTGTTCAGTTGTTCTACTTCTACTCTTTGACGGTCAAAGTTGTATACCTGAAACACAAACAAAATTTGCAATACGTATAATTAAAAAACCTGCCAAATATTTCGCAAACGGATACCTTAATCGAAAAGTAGTATTTGCAAACTCACAATATTATTAAAACACCTATTTAACAACTTCAGAATAAAAAGGGTTTTAGTAGGAGTGTGGTGTATGGAGACACCTTAGGAATACCTTCATAATGTGTTTCATAGACTAACCAACGTGACGTATAAATCTTGTAATAAATACCAACCATACGTAGGCATCGTCACTGTTTATATTTAGAAAAATGCTGACATCTAAATTAGGGCATTACCCTGAGAATATCTGAAGGTTAAATAAACAGTGACGATGCCTACGTATGGTTGGTATTTATTACAAGACTTATACGTCACGTTGGTTAGTCTATGAAACACATTATGAAGGTATTCCTAAGGTGTCTCCATACACCACAGGAGGATGTGTGAGGTGCCGTGGCCCCGTGAGGTGCCGGCAAAGAATAGTACTAACCCATACTTACCCGTGGGTGTCGTAAGAGGCGACTAAGGGTTAACTGGAGGATGAGCAGCAGCATCCTCCTTTGTATCTTACATCTTACTTACTGCGGTCACCTACAACCGCGGTCCATGGTACCAGCCGTAACGCTAACAAGCGTGGTGACTATGGTACTTCCCCTCCACATTTTTCCAGCAAAAGCTAGAATTCTGGAGGTAGCTCCCTGTCCTATAGTGGACGTTTCATGGGATGTTATGATGAAGGGATGTGTGATGTAAAGTCACAACAAATTACATAATCTTATTATCTTTGTAAAATGCAATGAAGGAGTCGTTCTATTAATTTCATATGCTCGATGATGATGTCACATTGCATAGCAAAGGAGATGTGACATGCTGGCAGATGTCATCCCCCCTTTCCGTCAAATATACTCTAGTTAATGTCATAATTTATGTCATGTCATGGCTGCAAAATGTGTTGATGGTTTTTCAAACATTTAAAGATGGCGGTCGTGTTTTTATTTCAATTTTAGTTTTACCTGTTTATTGAACAGTTTAATGAATAATTTTGATTGGGTATTATGCAGTAAACGACATTCAACGTGAACATCTATTAGAAGATTGGAATACATGCATTTTCCAAAATTTTTGGATGGAGAGAAGCGGACTTCGTGACTTCAATAATTTTCCCTAACAACTTATCGGAGCCATCGTGGTGCACAGGCTTTCCTCGACGTCGATTTTCGAGATGTGGATTCCTGTGTAAATCAATCTTTCACTGGACATTGGCGTGTCGCCATAATTTTGTAACAATTCCTTTACTTTGACATTGGCGAAATACGTTTTGTAATGAGATGTGATGCCATTAAATAAATATACAATACAAAAATGTTGTTTTGTATATACCGATTGATGATAATGCTGATTCAAACCTGCTTTGTGGATCGATCGCTTGGGACTGTGTAACACAGAAATCTTAGTAAACTATAATATATATATATAACTAAGCTTACCCCAACGCTTCTAGATACCGTTTATGCCGGCCGGTCTTTTCAATTGTTTTTCCTTTTGATTTCGTACTTTCTTCTGTGTGCTTTATACGCCATGTCTTTTTTGGAAGTGTCGACCTTTTTTTTACGGCGTCCATTTTGTTAATGTTGCCAATTCCCAACCCCATTAGTAAGGGAGATACAGATTACATAAAATAGATACAAAACGGAAGTGAATGTGTGATGTGTCGTGATTGGTACATTGTTGACAGAGGCAAACCGCGGGAATATTAAACATACCCCCGCCCGAGAAAGGCTGTAGCCTTTATCCAATACAACTTAAATTACTAAAACTAAACTAACTAATAACTACCAAGTAAAAGTGTTTTAAAAACTATTCGCAATCCAGCGGCAGACGGCAGATTTTCACGACTGGGCGTGTAAATGTGCCAGAAATTGTTTTCAATCTGACGATCCGAATTACTCCGTCTTTCCCAGGCAGTAACTCAGTCACCCTACCCAGTTTCCAACGTAATGGAGGGACATTTTCTTCTTTAATTAAAACTAGGTCACCGATCTTTGGCGGGTCGCTAGGAGTGCTCCACTTGCTTCGGTTCTGTAATGTGTGGAGGTACTGTTCACTCCACTTCCGCCAAAATCGCTGCGATAAAGCTTGCACCATTTTCAAAAGGCGCGTCAGTGCACCATTGCGCTCGATGACCGATAATGGTCCCGTTACCTTATTCGTAGGATTTTTAGTATTGTGAGCGAATCGCAAACAATAAGCTACCACCGACTGTAGCTTGGCGAGAGAACTATACCGAACAAACAATGGATCTGGATTCGTCGTACCCATATGTACTTTCACCTCTGACTTCCGAAGTCCAGGTATATCCGATTTTATTCGTTCTATTATGTTTGGAGGCCACAGCTCCGATTGGCTCCGCAGCCATTGTGGTCCCCACCACAGCGGATGACCGATCAAATCCGCCGCACGACATCCACGACTAGCCACATCCGCAGGATTCAACTCCGACGGTAAGTGGCGCCAAGTAATTTTCAATCCGCAGTTGTTTATTTGCGAGACCCTATTTCCTTCAAAGGTCTGCAAATTGTGAGGAGGCACCCGTAGCCATGAAAGAACTATAGTGCTGTCTGACCAGCACACCATGTCATTAATCTTTACTTTATCTTTTATAGCATCTGCTATATATTTGATCGAACGCGTTACCAATGTTGCACCAAGCAACTCTAATTTAGGGATGGTAAGAGCCACACGAGACTTGCCCATCATCAGGGAGACCTGCACGTGGCCATCCACATCTACAGTTCTCAAATAGACCGCCGAGCTGTAACCGATTTCAGACGCGTCCGAGAATCCGTGCAGGGAACACAACTTGATTTCACCTAATAAGGCGTAACGTCCGATCTCCAGTTTTTCTATTTGCGGTAGATCCTTGATGATAGCGCTCCATTCCGTGACTACATCCGGTGGTGGAGTCTGATCCCATGTCAAATTCAACCGCCATAGCCTTTGCATGAGGGCCTTCCCTTGGAGTATCACTGGTGAAATCCACCCCATAGGGTCAAAGGTTCGAGCCACGGTCGACAAGATTATCCGCTTTGTACACCCCGCTTCATTATTAATTTTCGTGTGGTAAGAGAAACAGTCCCGATTCGGGTTCCACTCTACTCCCAAAATTTTTAAAAATCCAATCCCATCTGTTTTATCAAAGGTTCTAGGTTTCTCCAAATCTTCCTCAGGAATATCCTCGAGCAACCGCGTGCAATTTGAAACCCATTTGCTAAGCTCGAAGCCGCCGGAACGAAGCAAGTCTGTAAGCTCCGCTTTAATCCTTATTGCATCTTGCTCGGTATCCGCACCACCCAAGATGTCATCCATAAAAACTGAAGAGCGCAAGAGTCCAGCTGCCTCTGGATAGCGCATTTCACCGTCATCCGCTAGTTGCCGCAATGTCCGAATTGCCAGGTATGGACTGGACTTCATTCCATATACTCTGAAAGAGATAGACGAAAGTGAAATTGCATACTCGGTAAATTGCGATATTGAAGAATTGCCCAATAAATTATATTCTGCTACTAAGAAACTTATTATTGTCACACAAAACATACGGAGTATATATAAAAATATAAATGACTTTCAAATTACTCTCTCACAACTTTATGTTCAGCCAGACATTATAGTTCTAACAGAATGTCACCTTGATCCCTGTAAACCAGTTCCGATGCTTGCTGATTATTCCTTTTACAAATCATCTCACCATATAAATCGTTGTGACGGTACTGTCTTATATATTAAAAATACAATTAAAGTAATAGGTAAAGAAATTAATCTGTGCAATGCATCCTGCGTACAAGTACAATTAACTGACATTACAGTCTTGGGTATTTACCGCTCACCATCAAATAATAACGCGGAAAAATTTATAACTTCCTTGAATAACCACTTGGAAACTATCAAATCACATAAAAACATTTTTATTATGGGTGACATAAACATCAATATCACCCCAAGGATATATGAACAGGCTTATGAAAGGAACAATCGTTCAAACTATCTAAATATGTTATCCATGCATGGTTTGCTACCTGGCCATTTAATACCAACTAGAGAGCAGATCAGCTGCATAGACCATTGTATGCTGAAACTAGACAGTGGTAAAGGGATAGTGCAAATCGCAGTTCTTAACACAACAGTTACGGACCACTCAATGGTATTTCTTAGTCACTATAATAAGAATAACACAAATAACAGCAACTGCCCCAAAACTAAGAATGTCACTGATTACGATAAAGCTCTATTGGACTTAGCCAACGGTAATATCTCTGAATTACTCCTCTGTAATGACCCGGATATTGTAATAAAAAAGCTAATTGACAAGATAAAGCAAACGATGCAGGATAACACAAACACGATAATTGTAACTAAATCAAAACGCACAATCAAGCCCTGGATCACTCCTGGTATACTAAGGTGCATTAAAAACAGAAATAAAATGCAAAAGAAATTACGTGCTGACTCAAATAATGAAACTTTGAAATTGACTTATAAAAGATATCGCAACTTCTGCAATAATCTCATAAAAAAACTTAAACGTAAATATGACAGGGAACAGCTGGCTAAATCTACTACTAATAATAAAAGTCTATGGCACAACATAAAGTGCATTACTAACCTAAAACAAACCAGACAAGATAATACGGAGCTACTTAGTATAAAACCTAATGTGCAGTTATCTGTAAATTATATAAATGATTTCTTTGTTGATATTGGGAACCGTCTTGCCGAAAACATTCGAACAAGATGCCAACCCGAAGCGCCTTATTCATCAACCCCCACCAATTTATCATCTTTTGTTCTTTTTGACACGGATATGTACGAAGTGGATCGTGTAATTACTAGCCTAAAAACCAACAGTGCACCGGGATGGGATAATATTTCCACATCTTTTTTGAAAGCCGCTAAACCAGTATTAGTACCAATAATAACCCACTTAGCCAATCTTTGCTTCAATAAAGGAGTATTCCCTGCACCACTTAAACGATCACTTATAACGCCAGTGTTCAAGAATGGAGACAGAAACGAGGTCAATAATTACCGGCCTATAGCAGTTCTTCCCGCTATTTCAAAGATTTTAGAAAAATTGATTAACAAAAGGTTAATTAACTACCTAAATAAATACAACCTATTAGCAGAGTCACAATATGGATTCAGACATGGAAGGTCTGCAGAAGATGCAGTATTGGCACTGACTTCCAAAATTGTTGAAAATTTAGATAATGGTAGAAAATGTTTAACAGTATTTCTTGATCTAAAGAAAGCTTTCGACACTGTTTCTGTCCCCATTCTTGTGAACAAGCTTGAAAACATCGGTATAAGAGGAATCCCACTAGCTCTGTTCAAAGATTATTTATCTGATAGGATGCAAGCAGTTAAAATTGGATCTCACGTCAGTAATGAGAGCAATGTAAGTTACGGAGTCCCTCAAGGTAGTGTACTTGGACCGACCTTGTTTCTTGTTTACATAAATGAGCTAACTAACTTAAAACTACAAAATGCTACGATATTCTCTTATGCGGATGACACAGCTATAATTTTTTCTGGCTCTACGTGGAACAACGTGCATCGAGATACTGAAAACGGTCTAAGGGAAGTGGCAAAATGGCTCCAAAATAACTTACTTACGTTAAATATCTCGAAAACAAATTACATAAATTTTTCTATTACTAAGCGTTCTCAGCCAGATTCACATTTCAATGTAAAAATACACAATTGTCTTGTACCTATGCGTAATTGTGACTGCCCCAATATTTCCAAGGAGACAACAATAAAGTATTTGGGTGTTATGATAGACCAACGTCTGTCATGGTACCCACATATTGAGTTGATTTCTGGAAGGATCAGAAAGCTTGTATGGATTTTTAAAACCCTACGTCACATTGCCCCCAAGGATTTATTAGGTAAAATATATATTGCCTTAGCTCAGTCAGTAATGACCTATTGCATTACTGCTTGGGGAGGGGCTTGCAAGACGAGATTCATACAAGTTGAAAGAGCACAGAGATACTTATTAAAAGTCATGTATTTTAAACCGCTAAGATACCCCACTAATACTCTACATACATTATGTGATAAACTATCAGTAAGAAAACTATACGTATTACTGGCAATTTTAAAGCTGCATAAAACTTTACAATATGACTCTAGCCAATATAATAGTAGAACACACGTGGTAGCTCCTTCATGTAGGACCAAAACTTCTTTTGCTAGAATTCAGTTTGCCAAAATGTCATCATATTTATATAACTCAATCAACAAAAAACTAAATATTTTTCCCTTGAAGCTTTATGAGTGTAGGAAAGTACTTGCAGAATGGTTAAAAAAGCTAAATTACAATGAAACTGAATTACTCCTGCATTTCGTAAGTTAATTTAAAATATATATTTGCAATTTTAAAATAACGGCAACTCTCCCCTTCTCCTTACGCATACACAATATAATAACATATTTAAATACAGTAATACATATAAACACACTCGTGCACGCTCATACAAACACTCTCACACACATTCACACACACATACACACACATCCACACTCACATTCACACATACACACACATTCACACTCACATCAAAACTGCTTAGTTTAATTTCATTCTATTATGTTATTATATAATATAATTAAGTTTTTCTCTGAGGTCATAAACTATTCTTGTATAAATTGATAGATATGGAAGAGCGGGTTCTTCTGGCACAGGTATATTCTACTTAAAAGAAGATCCCAACAATCTGTAATTATGATTAGTTTCTGACTGAATAAAAACATTTTAATTTAATTTTTTAATTTAACAGTGTTAAGCTCAAAAAGCATTAAGGGCTCGTCCGGAGCCTCGCGCCAAAAAACCAACTGATATCGTCGATCATCTGGATGAACGACGATTTGACGGAACATCTTTTTAATATCCGTAGTAAAAACAAATTTGGACATACGAAACCGACAAATTATTTCCATTACATCCCGTTGTAATTTTGGACCCGCATGAAGCGTATCATTAAGTGAAATTCCGTCACCGGTGGCACAACTCGCGTCAAACACAATTCTTATTTTAATATACCGTGGTGTGGTACTACACAGTGGCGGTACTGTCATACAAGCCCAAAAGCCGGGCTTGCCCTATAAAAATAATTATCGATTACGAATCAAGAACAAATAAAAAATCAAATTAATGAGAGCGGAGAGTCCGAAATATTTATTTTAAAAGTTCGCGCTATTTTACTTTTCAAAATAAGTCGCGCGTCTCGCCGTGCAACCGAGCCGCGAGAGGCAGTGTCACCCACTGAGACTCGGCTAGTCATCTCGCTCGCACGCGCTGGCTTGCAAGCGGGCTTCGATTCCAGCCGGCATATCTCTTTCTTACCTATTGAAAATGTGCACTATAAGGATATAGCTATGCGTAGGTTTATATAGCAATCAGTACTAGATTGAAAGCCCTGCTTGCGTATGAAGTTGTACACGGATTCATAGTGAATGCGAAAATTCGGCGAGTGCGCGGTGGTGTGTGGTGGTGTTCCAACTTCACTTTATTGTGTTTTTCTTAAGTTTGGGTTTGAGCGGATGGATTTGTTTGTTTTGTTTGTGTAGTGTTTTATCAGTAAAAAGTGATTACTTTGTTCGAAAAAATGGCAAAAGTTATATTTCCTTGTAAGGATTTAAAGTTGTAAGGCAAGGAAAAGGTAAAGTCTTTTAACTTTGATCAAAAGAAAAAAAATCTCTCATTAGGCAAGCAAAGATAAGAAGTCCACCTTAATATAATTCGCTCAAACAAACCAAACGGCTTTTTTCAAAGCCACTGCAATGAAGTAGTAGTAGTATATCTTCAGTGTGCCTTATGAGCTCGTCCAGGCCAGTAAGTGCGTATGAAAGTGAAGAGTGATGAGATAAGTGAGGAAAAACTGTAAAACCTACAGAAACGTATCTCTCGGCTTGCCCTATTCGGAAACCCTAGGCACGCCACTGGTACTACATATCCGTTTCCATTGGCATAGTCGTCTGTTGTTCCGTCACAGAGAGACATATGACCCATATCATAATAATCCCGCATGAATTCTACATACTTTTTCCGTAAGGGTGCATTGGCCAAAAGCCGCTTTTCCATAGCCAAGAACCGCCTTTTGGCAATGGAGACCGAATCTCCCAATTCGGGTTTGTCCGATAAAAAAGGTAACCGCACTACAACACGACCCGTTTCATTTCGAGTATGTGTCTTTCGAAAATGAGATTCACATTCTAAATCTCTAGGATTGTCGATTGACTTCACTGGAATGTCTTCGACTTCAAAAAATTTTTCAAGTATCTGGTCAGTGCTGAGATTCACATTAAAACTTTGTACGCACGCCGTATTTGAAACAGTGCAAGAAGACGGATAGGTCACCGGACCGATCAGCACATAACCAAACACTGTATTTATAGCTGAAGGTAAATTAACACTGACCTTGAAACTATTTCCAATCATAATTTCACCCATCAAATCTGCACCGATCAGGATTTCAACAGGCTGACTCAAAAAGAAATTTTCATCTGCAAGATATAGTCCCCGATAAAAATCCGTTAAATTTGATGGCAGGTTCACATTAGGCAAATTCGAAGTTATTTTGTTTAATACATTAGCCGTTGCAGTCAATCTCGGATGATCTGAATACCGAGGAGAGATATTCAGGTTTACCGCACCTCTGCAACCGGCCACAGATACGCCACCGAGCCCTGTGACAGTGGTAACGTCTGACCTAAACCGGCGCAACCCAAGCCGATTTGCACAATTTTCTGTAACAAAGGTACTTTGGCTCCCTCCATCTAGTAGTGCACGAATCAAGTAATAGGCCGAGATGGGTGTATTTTAAAAATACTTTATTAGACAAACCGGCAGAGTAACGTCTTACACTAGATCTTAGTACAGAATTCGATTTAGGTGCTAATTAACTAACTTAAGTACTAATTATAAATGACGTCAATGGATATTGCGAAATGACCAAAAGAGCTGAGTGTAGTTCAATGCACACCTTGGTCGTTAGAGCGGGGGTTGCTGACGAAGCTAATAGTGGTAGGTGCATCGAACT
This sequence comes from Athrips mouffetella, assembly GCA_947532105.1. Taxonomy (NCBI): domain Eukaryota; kingdom Metazoa; phylum Arthropoda; class Insecta; order Lepidoptera; family Gelechiidae; genus Athrips; species Athrips mouffetella. Next base: position 11,255,469 of record OX383984.1, read on the forward strand.
TAACTCACGCACCTCTTGGTACTAACCACAGCTGTCCATAACGCGTACAACCGCAGTTGATAATAATACCGTCCGCTGCTGGTAATTATTTGCAAAATCTGTTTGGGAGGTGAAAACTGAGTGGCCACTATTGGGCACATAATATGGGTTCTCAACCCTACGAGCATTAGGGTCACTCACCCTACTGCCCACGTTAGGTCCACTTACCCTACTTGCACCCGATGTGCCCATATTAGGATCACTTACCCTACTTGCACCCGGTGTGCCCATGTTAGGGTCATCCACCCTACTAGTTCCACCAAAACCAGACCGCTGACCGCTGCCCATGTTTGACTCATGAGCCCTATTTTCCGAATTTTGCCCATCTCTATTTAAGGGCAAATCAAAGTGAATTAAATGGTGGTGCTTGGACGACTGACACCTGAAACATTTCCAATTGGAAGTACACTGTCCAATGGCATGTTCACCGAGGCAGCGAAAACAAAGTCCCCTCATCTTGACATATTCCTTCCGCTGACGAGGTTTCCAACCAATAAACTTCTCGCATTTCGAAATATGATGCCTACCCTGTTTACATAAGGAGCAACCTGCATTGCCCTGAGAAGAAAAATGAGAACGAGATGCTGGACCCGTGTTGGTCTTCCCACTGTGGCTGTCCCCGCTGGACTCCAAGACCCTAACTTCACCTTCTAGAAATTCCAGCAAATCTTTAAAACCAGGTAAATCTTTCCCGAGAACCCGTTCCTCAAATTGCTTCTTTAACCCGTTATATGTAGTACTATTATAAATTCTGTGCCCGTTATCTAGTTTTTGAAAGTTAATATAGAACAATAAATAAGACCAATCATCGACTGGAAAGTCCATTTTTTCCAATGCTTTGGTATTTTCAATAAGAGGATTTAGGAATGGCTTTAAAACATTTATATGTCTAGTAACATGGTTGGTGCCTAACAGATTATTGAGAAGCCGGTCTGCTAAAAGTCTCTTATTGTTGTACCGCCGGTTTAGTAATTCTAATGCAATTGAATAGTTGTCACCTGTAATAGTCAGATGCTGGGTAATGACCTTAGGCTCCCCGGTCAATGAACGTAACAGAAAATATAATTTTTCTGTGTCAGAAAGACTTGAATCCGAGCCGACCAAAGATTGAAATAGATCCATAAAGGAATTGAACTCTTCTATTTTTCCAGAAAAGGTAGGTAACTGGACCCTAGGTAAGACCACACGCTTTTGTTTATTTTCAGAAGAACCAGACTCTTCCTTATCAGGAAACAACATGGCATATTTTGTCTTAATTTCATAACACTTTTGGGAACACCCTGTATATTTTTCAAGTAAAATAGCTATACTACCTTTATGCTCTTCCTTTTCCGGATCCAAATGTGATTGGACCTCACAGTGGTAACTGAGAAAACTTTGAAAGTGTTGGTCCAAATCTTGATACCTAACCTTGAAATTCACTTTATCTTTTTCCGCAGTTACATCGGTTTTGGCGAGTTCGAACAAAGAGTCTATTGCTATTACCGCCAATTCACTCTTGATTCTTAACAATTCGTTCACTTTTGGAGGCATCTTTGCAAATTACCAACACAAAATCCGAAAATACAAATCACTTCTACAAACACAATATTACAGAAACTATAACACTGAACTGTCGTGGAACTATCGCCTTCCGCCGGAATGTTTCGTTCCAAAACACTAGTACCATAAAAAACGATAAAACAATCCACAGTAAACAGTTTTTATCTTAGATTATGAATAACGGCAGCTTACTGCCTATAGATATGTAGTACTATTATGAATTCTGTGCTATAGATAAACAAAGAGCCCGAAAACGCGTAACCAATTTTGATTTGTCAATGTGTGCGTTAGTTAGATAGTGATGTACATTTTGGTATCGATATTCGTGTACCCTGGCGACATTCGCTGTGTTCCAAATTGTACAAACGCTGCTAAAAGCGTATACAGTGCTGACGGACGGTCCAAATTGAATTTTCACGCTCACAAAGCTATCACTGCTTTAATGGCTCTAGTCAATTTGGAATGGATTTGAGCGCGCTCACGTGTTCATCTGTCAAAATGTCAGTTTTGTTTTTATTTTCTTTAACAAAGCCTAAGTTAATCCCTCAAAAATGTGCGCCAAATCCACTCTCATTTCCATTAGAGACAAACTCATTAAAATTAAAACTTGAGAAACGTCAGCTGGCTGCAAATGTGTGGGATTTTATGTGTCAAATCGATTTTGACATTAGCGCTTTCACTGCTCCACCTATTTGACTAAAGCACTGATAGCAGAATAGATGACGTCATCAATGACGTAAGGCGGTGAACGAGCGAGTGCTTTAAAGCACGCTTTAGGTCAATTTGGACCGACTTAAGCGCGCTCACAGTGTTCTAAAGCAGTCTGTTAGCGCAAAATGGAACGCACAGATTGACTTGTCTGTTCAGGCGGTAGCGTCGCTGTCAACAATCGCAGTGATTCACTTGTAGTAGGTAGTAGTGTCGATATTCCTCCATTTCTCCGCCTGGGGCCGTAGATAAGTGGATTTCTACTATCGTAAATGCCAGTAGTATAGAATAAAAATGTATGAGATTGATATTCACTGACGAAATGTTGCGTGACGGCTATGGCTATATTATATGCAACTACCGTTTACGATTACAGAAAGCCCCTTTTCTAGGTACTGTGCACTTGCGGAACCCTAATTTTTTTTTAAATGCATAAAATACTATTTAGAGGAACTGTCAAGAAGTTTAGCGAGAAACGGGGAGTAGAAAAATATGACAACCGAATGACAGTCGGGAAAGGGACAATGAAGAAGGGAAGTAATTTGCTGGATAAAAAAGGATAATAGCTAAAAAAAGGAGTTGCGAGTCAAGTTGTGGAGTTTGGAGGAGTGTATAAGTGATTTTCGGGGATAAAAAATAGTTGCTAAAATTTTTTTGGACGAAAGCAACAGAGGAAAACTAGGAAACAGGTTTTTGATGAAAAGTGAGGGCAATGGAGGTGAAATAGAATTTTGACTTGTTTGTAAAAGTTGCAGATGATCCCGAAAAACAAAAGTCCACTGCTGGGCAAAAGCCTAACACGCAAAATCGTGAAACGAACCATATATTTCGAAAGGATCTTTGGGCCGTCCAACAGATTTGGAAGAAAGACGGTAGGAAACTGGACTTCAGTGAGTTATTTTTTTTATTTATCTTGCAGATCGCGAAGATAGCCATCATACAGCTGATGTGATGAATCTTTTGAAGGAGGCTATGATCCTTGATTGTGGATTCCTTCAATTGAGATAAAGATAGGGATTGCTCCGTTTAGGATATAGAATAGGAAGGTTATTTGCATTTAAATTCAAGCCGCTAACATTCAGAATTTGATTCCAATGTGTATAGAATAAGAGGTGTGAATCTAACATTATGTAAGTATTCAATTTTGTGGTTTTCCATTTTATGTATATTCAGTTCAAAGTTGTTGAGTGCTTTAAAATAAGGGGAAATGTGACTTAATGAAATTCATAGTTTTCTTCCAGGTTGTGTGAGTTAAATAAAATTGAGGAATCAGACTCCAATGTCAAAAGAGGAAGAGTTAGATGGAGAATATTTGCAGCTTTACAGATCTACACACAAGATCATAAGAAACTTATATTTTGTGAAACATTAAGTAAATTGTTATTCTCTCTTAACGATTTTCTTTTGTAATCATTAATAACTCTGTGAAAATGATAACATACTGTGTTTCTAATCTGAGTCGTTATTTGTAGATAGAAATAAAGATTTCCTTTTCCCATAATTAAGTATAAACTAGTTCTGCATATGTTTTTGTTCGCGTTTAGCTAGGCAGGGTAATGTTTTATTTCTAAACAGTTCCACAGGATTTATTGGGAACTCTAATGCTAAGAAAAAGCAATTCACAATATGACAGTGCGTGAAGGCTTGAAAAGTATTGCTTGGAATGTAAAGGTAATGTAAACTTCATTGTGTTTAATTTTTCCTTTTACAGAGATTTTGATTAAAACAGTCCATGATGTAAACATAAAAACTGGACTCTGATGTGTTGGTTTACCATCATTTCAAAGTGACTTTAGATGATGTATATTTTTTTTTTACCATCATTTCAAAGTGACTTTAGACGATGTATATTTTTTATATTTCTTTTAGGTAGAATTGTCTCATTTGACATTATTGTCAAATAGTCAACAAATAAATCATTTTGGATTTAGTTTTATTCACAGCTAGACGCTATTTTTGAAATCTTTATAAATTTTTTATCTCTTTAACAAAAAATAAATCAAATCCCAAAATCAAAATGGCAATAAATATTAAAACATTAAATAGTTACCTTTTTTAGAAAATTATATAAAATCTTTGGCCCAAAACCAAAATTCCAGATTTTATATGCTAGTGTCTTCGTTTGATAAAATCAAAAATAAATACTCTGTCAGATCAAAAGAATTTAGAACGTCAATTCAAAATCTTAAAATAAAATATCTTCAAACTTAAGCTTGGATATAATTTGTGACATTTTATTGTGAAATAAGGGGTAAGTTTAAGTAGAGTGAAAATAATAAATAATATTATTTCAAATAATAATAAATTGTTTTGATAGTGATTTTGAATCTTTTGCCTCAATTTCCCAAAATTGGAACATGCTGAGAGCATTATTACATTTCAGTACTCATGTTCATAGGAGGTGCTTATCTTTCCTTTTACTATCATTCTTTAGGAGTTCCAGATTTTGAGATTAAGAAATACTTGCTCTCAGGTTTATTTAGTTCGACCAAGCATGGATGGATGCCCTCGTGACATGTGTCCCCGATGTCCACTATATTGGTTGTGGCAAATGTATGTCGCGTGTCACTGGAGTATCTGTTTAAGACTAGCTGATAATATCAACCTTCGGATTTATTTATTTTAATCATTCTTGGGCCGGAGCCCTCAAACCTAAAAGGGTCTGATTCTAAAGTTCTTCTCTTTCTATTTGTGTGAGATTTCGCTGATTCATCCTGATTTCTCCCATCTATATGTGTGGGATGAATTGGTGTTATTCCAGTACAAATGGAAGGATATTAGTAAGGTGTTTTAACGATGGATTTTGGAAATAGTGTTTCTTGTGTTATGTGCTGACAACGCTTGCCCATTATTGGTTGCGTCGTTTGAGTGGCATATACCGCGGGAGGACCTCCTGATCTTAGCGTTAGATTACCAAATGTAGAGTAGTTAGATAATTTAAAACTTTCTTCTTTTGTGTAGGGACATTCTAATTTAATCTAGTGACATTAAATTGTTTATAAGGAATAAATTAGAATTGTCTTGAATCAAAAGGAAGAATATTCTTGTTGGAGACATTACATTCGTTCGTGGGTTGCTTCTTGTAAAGTGTGTTGACGACGTTCGCCCGCAAGGCTGCGACGGCTGTATGACACTCTGACCTTGGGGGACCTCTGAACTTTATGTGTGTCATCCTAAAGTAGTTAAAAAAAACTATTTAATCTTCATTGAATCATACAGGAATCTAAACCTTATAAGATTCTATGTTTTATTTTTTTTTAATAAAACTTGTCATAATTTATCATACTTAAAATTATACTTTGACTCAGTGTGAAACCACCTTTATTATTTCTAAATAGATTCTTGAAAACAATAATGGAATGGAAATTATAATGTTTATTTTCTTTCATTGTAAGTTTCGAATATTTAAGTATATACAATAATCCCATTTTTTATACTTCTTTTGAGTCCTCTTTTAAAAGAACATCGAGTTTTAGCTAGTGTTGTTTACGCTAAATTCTCCCAGTGTTCTTGGTTTTGAATACTCGATGCTTTTGATTTTCCCTTAAGATCTTAAATCATAAATGTTTGGCCCAACCTAGCTTAGATACTACTATCCCGTATCTTCTCGGTTCTGGTCATCATTCTTCACTTTTATTTAAGGATTACCTTCAGTAATCTTTTGTCATACTTACTTCTTATATGTTCTTCTTCGAAATATGCTGGGTAATCCCATTATAGTTTAGATGCAATTCATTTTATTTAAATGAGTGTTTAGACTGGGGTTACTCTACATAATTCTTGTCCTGCGTGGGTTGGTAACGGAAAAGAGATTTAGCTACGCATCACAAGTGAGAGCTATGAAGGATATACGGAGACCTTGTTGGTGCAATAAAGTCACTCAGTGACTGGGGGGGGAGGGAAATTGCCCTTCAAACTCTTTATATCTCTCGTTATAAAACCGTTATTAATCTAGGCCAGCCATGCAAGCATTAATACTATACCCGTATCTAGTACAGACTTCACACTTGGACGTGTGGAGCTGGCTAATTATTTTCAGTTTAACTTATTTCAAAACAAACTAAGGGATTCGATGATGTCGATCATTGTCTGCCCGGAGGGATTACAGGAAGAGCTCATTTTGTAGGAGTGCCTTGTTTTCCTAAAGGAAGACTGTATGCTTTGTGTGCCTGGCGGGCTCGGTGACCAGCTCTGGTATGGGTGACTAAAAGAAATAGTCAAATACCCTGTAAACCCTGGACGAGTCAGTGATTGTCCCTTAAAGGTGGGCCACGTGGAAGTCGGGTTTTGACGCGGGGCATGAACATACCGGGGGGAGACATCATCACCGTCTGGGTTGTACTGTGGTTAGTTAGTCCCACTCTCCACATACATTAACCCTAGTCTTTACTGTAGTTTAAGTTTTGATGGGATTTCCAGCTCCGCGAGGATGATCAGAATCCTGACGATCCAGTTGGATTGTTAGGGTAGTTTAGCGTCATGTCATCGTGTACTGGGTGATGATATGCCTCGGACCTAGGACTCAGAGTAGGGGAGCCTAGGACGAGCTTGTTCGGGGCGATGGCGGGGCCCCGAACCTGGGGATTGTCTCCACATTATTTTTATTACTTCATTTATATTAACATAGGTTTCTTTTCAGAAACTTAACGGCTATAATATTGCATTGTAAAAGAGATGAAACCTTTCCTAAATTGATGAATCTACATGAGTTCCGATGAACTACTCCAATCAATATGAGACTAAATTTAAATAAATAGTGTTCCAATATAAAATTAAATAACACAAAATAGACTTGTAAAGAATAGGATTATATTCTAATATAAGTATTAAAATAACAAATGTGTTTTTTTTTCATTCTTCTATTGCCACTCTCCACCGAGCAGAATCTGTAAATTACAAAATATTATAAGAATATAAAACGGAATGACGTAGGATTCAGAAAAAATATAATATTCTTAAAGGGTATTATTCTAGACGATCAACTTTGGCCAAAACTTTCACGTATCTGACTTGAGGATCCTATTTGAAGGGATTTCAGATCTGTACAGCTGGTGCCGTGACCAGGATATGCTGGTTTCAAGCGATAGAGGTATTGAAGAGTGAAAAAAAAAAGAAAAAAAAATGAAAAATACACTAATTTCGAGTTTTTGAACTGAAGAAACTTGAGAGTAAAGTCTATCTAAGTTAAAGTTGTTAAGCGGGACGTTAGAATTGGTTTTAGCTTAGGGTTATTTGTTTTGGAAACCATAGAAAATATGATGCATTCCTTGTTTCAGAATAAAGATGGGAATTTTTTTTTTTTTTAAAGAGGCGTGATGTTATGTATGTATGTATGTAATTTTACAGTCTCAATAGAAGGAAACATAGGGTCAGGGAAGTCTAGTTTATTGGCAACTTTGGGAGGCAACTCTGATTTGAGATAATACCAGAACCAATTGATAAATGGACTAATTTGTCTGGCATCAATCTCTTCCAGTTATTTAAGGAAAACCCTAAGAAGTGGGGTTTTCATTTTTCAAAATTATGTTCTTCTAACAATGTTAGAAAATCATACGAAAGAATCTAGCGCTAAGATTAAAGTTATGGAACGTTCCATCTATTCAGCCAAAAACTGTTTTATTAGGGAATTGCAAGAGAGTGAGTTGTTGCACCCGGCTGAGTTTGCAGTTTTAGATGAAACCTACTCTTATTTCAAGGAACAATTTGTTACTCGAATTAATTTAGTGGTTTATCTTAGGACTTCCCCTATGGTTTCTTATCAGAGAGCCCTAAGTCGTGGTCGACCTGAAGAGACAGGGATAACGTTAGATTATATAGAGAGGATTCACAACATTCATGAGGAATGGTTATTGAACCCTAGTATAAAGGAAGATTTTGAGAGGACAGAGATTATCGATGGAGATCAAAATATTAGCTCCATAAAGCAACAGTTTTGGGAAATTAAGGAGAGAATATTAGATAAATTTTCTATTCTTTAATTTAAACAAAAGTCCAACCAATAATTTGTAATAAACTTTCAGTATTCAAAGAAAAGAAAATGCCTCCTCGTTATAATCTTAGAACATCTCAGGGACAAGATGAATTAGAAAGGACAGGTCAGCAAGAAGAACGTCCACGACCTTCTTTACGCAACTCCACTATGTTTCGCCAACTTCGAAGAAACATGGGAATTCTGACACAGAAGGTGTCGAACTTAGAGAATCAGCTGTCGCAAGCACGGGAAACTAACGCTGCATCAGCTTCGTCTGAAAGGCATGAAGCACCGATTAATATATGCCCGGTGATTGATACAAGAGTCGAAAAACCTCGTTTTCCTGGAAGGTTTGGGGTACATCCAGTGTCGTTTTTGGAGGATCTTCAGAATTATTTACGGAGAATGCCTAATGAAGATGCTACAATTGAAACTATAATCAGTTGTTTAGAAGGTGATGTTCGAAAATGGGCCAGAATTTATAGACAGAGATGGTTTACACAGTCGGATTTCAAAAGAGATTTTTTGGATGCTTATTGGGGAGAAGCCGAACAAAACACCTTGAGAAGAATGATTGTAAATGGCACTTGGTCTAAGGAAAATGGAACAATGCTAGAACATTTCGTTAGTTTAGCAGGGCAAGCAAAGATGATGTCTAGACCAATTCCTGAATGGCAAATAGTGGAGGATTTGATGAGACACTTCCCGAAGGATGTACAATATGCTTGGCGGATGAAGAAAGGAAATACTTTGATTGAGGCAACAGAGTTTCTTCGTGAATTGGATGACGTGAATAAACAATGCGGATCTTCTTCCTTTGACTCCTCTATTGGAGCTGATTAGCTGAGCTAACAAAGCGTCAAAGTCCATTCGTATCAAATAAAGACAAACCATTTTATAAAAAACCAAAAGTGGTGGCTCACATCGAGGGGGAGACTTCAAGGGGAAGGATCACTAATGAAATAATTCAAGAAGAAGATTTAAACTAGTTGGGGCCATCTCCAATAAGCAGGAGGTGGCTGCAATTAACAAAAAACTAAATTATCTTTTTCCTGTAAAATATTTAATAAAACAAGGTTGGAAGCCAGGGGTAGGATTGGGTTGTGACCAAGAAGGGTTCTTATATCCTGTTTCCCCGAATAATACTAGAACGAAATGTAATAGAGAAGGTTTAGGATATTCTTCAGAAGAATATAATAATAAACAAACAGTCTTAGATTTAATTAAAGTTTTTGACGTTTCCGTGATTAAACAAAATCAACCAATGTATAACCAGTTCATTAAAGAATATGAAGGTAATTCTTTATATGATGAAGAGGTTTCCTTTGAAAATGAGGGGCCCAAATTTAAATCAGAAATAGAGTTACAAATTTTGGGGCAATCTATAGTTCTCTTGGTAGACACTGGAACTGAAGTAACTTGTATTTCGGAAGAATTCTTAGAGAGTTTACAAGGAGAATTAAAGTTAGAATTCCCTGCGTTACCAGTTAGACCAATATGTGTGAGGGGAGCCGTTGGACAAAGGAGTCTCCAAATAAAAAACTAGTCTCTATACCTTTGACGTGTGGTTCATTTGATATTGATACGGGATTTTTAGTGATTGCTAAATTAACTTGTTCTGCTATCCTTGGGGTAGATTGGTTAGTTGCGCATAACGCTGTTTTGCATTTAAAAGAACCACAAACATTAGAATTGGGTATCGTTGGGCAAGGAGAAATTACTATTCCGTTTCGAAATCTTTTTAGTGGGTCTTTAGAAGAGAATCGAATAAATCTAATATCTGGAGTAGAGGAACAAAACGAAAAGGAAGGCGGTGAAGAAAAGCAATTATTAGATCTGTTTAAAAGTATTCGGTTGGGAATGGATTTGTCTGATGTAGAGAAGGAACAAAGTTTTAATGTTTTGAGATCCCATATGCAAGTTTTTACAAAGAAACTTGGAAGGGCAAACTGTTATACTCATGACATTAAAATGATTGAGGGTACTCCAAGGTTACAACGAACCTATCCTATACCGTATGCACATAGGGCAAAAGTAGAAGAAAAGTTGAGGGAGATGGAGGAATTAGGGATTATATCGAGAAAAACTACAAATTTTTGTAGTCCTCTAACTTTCACTGGAAAACCCGATGGATCTGTTAGAATATTACTTGATGCTAGGGAAATCAATAAATATATGGTTCCAGAAGTAGAAGCACCGCCTTTACAGATTGACATGCTTAATGCTTTTCTTGGTGTAAAATTTATAACACTGATTGATTTAAATAACGCTTATTTTCAAATACCGTTGACTGAGGACAGTAAAAAATATACTGGATTTACAGTTAATGGAAAGTCTTACGTATACAACGTGCTTCCGCAAGGACTTAAGACGTCAGTAGGGTCCTTTTGTCGCGCAATGGACATTATATTGGGTCCTGGTGTTAGAGAGTTTTGTGTCAATTATTTGGATGATCTTGCAATCCTAACGAGTGGGACTTGGCAAGACCATTTGGATCATATTGATATAGTTTTGGATCGTTTAGAATCAGCTGGAATGACTTGTAACTTTGCAAAATGCAACTTTTTCTGCAGTGAAGTAAAAATGTTAGGACATATAGTTACAACTTCGGGAATTAAACCTAACCCGGATAAAATAAAAGCTATAAAGGAATTCCCTATTCCAAAGAAACAAAAACAGTTAAGAGGATTTTTGGGGCTTTGTAATTATTATAGACGTTTCATTAAGAACTATAGTATTTTGACTGCTCCATTAACTAGGTTATTAAAGAAAAACCAAACATGGTTTTGGGATGAAGAATTAGATCGAGCTTTCAATAATATAAAGGAAGAATTTATTACAACGATTCTATTGAGCCATCCTGATCAGGATAAATTATATTATTTACAGACCGACAGTTCAGGGATCGGAATAGCCGGATCATTGTTTCAGATTGGAAATAATGGTGAGGTTAAAATTTTGGGGTTCTGTAGTCGTGCACTACGGGGTTCTGAATTACGATGGACTGTAACTGAACAAGAGTTGTGGGCTATTATTTATTCTGTGAAAAAGTTTGAGACTTATTTAAGAGGAGCGAAATTTGTTATTCGTACAGATCATAAGGCATTAACTTTCATGAACCAAATGAAATTATACAACAGTAGAGTCACACGTTGGATTTTATTTCTTGAACAATTTGACTTCGAAGTCGAACATGTAAAAGGTGTAGAGAATATTGGGGTAGATATTTTATCTAGATATCCGCCAGGGGGAGTTTTGCAAGAAGAGAAGGTGTGGTATCCAACTGTTATGTATGTAGGTGTTTCTACTGATCGTGATTTGAAAAATAAATTACAACGTATGATGGAATACCAACGGCTTGACAACGTCATATGTGGGATTAGGGAGAGAATAAATGTTTCTAGAGTTCCCGAAAGAACAGATAGATTTACGCGTATAACTTTGCGTTGTATTGTCAATAATGATCTACTTTATTTTAAAACTGTACGTGGAGATTACGTTTTGTTTATGCCCAAGGTTCTACAAGAAGAGATTTGTAAACAGGTACATATAGAGATGGGTCATCTTGGCGCATATAAAACTTTGAAATACTTACAATTAAGGTGTTATTGGATAAATATGGGTAAGACAGTGAAGTCTTGTATTCAGAAGTGTCATGTTTGTCAGCTTTCTAGACCTGACTATATAAAAGGGGTAGGGAAATGTAAATCGATTTTAACTGAAAATCCGGGTGAATTAGTAATGGCTGATATCTTCGGACCATTACCTAAAACTGAGGCTGGTTATATTTACATTTTTGTAATACAGGATTCTTTTAGTAAATTTATTAAACTTTTCGGACTTCGTGGAGCTTCAGCAGACTCAGTGCTTTATTGTATGAGAGTGTTCACTGAAATAATACAACCTAAGGCTGTTATGACAGATAACGGAAAACAATTTATAAGTCACAAATGGAAAAATGGACTCAGAGCTTTGAGAATTAAGACTTTGTATACCACTATTCGTAATCCTCGACCTAACACTACAGAACGAGTGAATAAAGAATTAAACAAATTCTTTAGAATTTATTGTCATGATGACCATACTAGATGGGATCATTACTTGTTGGAGATTGAGGAATTGTATAATAATACATTCCACGAGAGTACGAAATTTTCCCCTAATGAAATTTTGTTTGGAAATTCAGAGAAACTTAAAGTAGACCGTTTTCTACCACGGATATTTACGAATAAAACGATAGACCAAATTAGAGAGGAAGTTAGAGAAAACCTTAGACTTTCGAGTCAGAAGCGGCAGGATAGATTCAATAGAACTCATAAGTTGATAGATTTTCAAGTTGGTGATTTGATAAAATTAAGGAGGCTTAATAAATCGGATTCTAGTCGAAATAAAACTAAGAAATTTGATTTATTATATGATGGACCATATCGAATTGGAGGAATAAAATATGCTAATGTGTATATTCTCGTTGATCCTGAAACTCAAAGTGTCAAAGGAGTTTATAATGCAGTCCATTTGGCTAAATATTATACTTAGGATGTTAGCTACTGGGATTTTCACGGGACTATTTCATAAATTTTAACTTTAGAGGAATTGAGATATTCCTGGTCACAACCTTATTAATATAATTTTATTAGATTTAATTTAATAATTAATATTGGATGGTTATTTTGATTATAGTATATAGTGAGCCAATTTGTTAGTGAATTGACTGGCACTATTAAATTGACTTCGTTTTAAAAATATAATGAACTATAATAATTTATAATTTAATACAAATTTAATTTGATTATATAATTAAAGTTGAACTAAAATAAATCAAAATTTAGATAAACATGTTAAATAATTTTAATAATTTTGAATAAAAATTAATTTAGTTTAATGATTTATAATATTAGTAGGTTAGTTATTTGTTTTTGTTTATTGTATTTGTGAATAAAAATTTAAGGGCCAATATAGGAGTTTTTATTTAAAAAAATAATAATAATAATAGTGATAATAATAATAATAAAAAAATTAACTTAAAATTGAAAATTTTAGAATTCTCGAAAAAAAAAATTTTTGTTTTCTTAGATTTTTCGAAATAATAAAATTTTGGGGGAGGCTGTGCACTTGCGGAACCCTAATTTTTTTTTAAATGCATAAAATACTATTTAGAGGAACTGTCAAGAAGTTTAGCGAGAAACGGGGAGTAGAAAAATATGACAACCGAATGACAGTCGGGAAAGGGACAATGAAGAAGGGAAGTAATTTGCTGGATAAAAAAGGATAATAGCTAAAAAAAGGAGTTGCGAGTCAAGTTGTGGAGTTTGGAGGAGTGTATAAGTGATTTTCGGGGATAAAAAATAGTTGCTAAAATTTTTTTGGACGAAAGCAACAGAGGAAAACTAGGAAACAGGTTTTTGATGAAAAGTGAGGGCAATGGAGGTGAAATAGAATTTTGACTTGTTTGTAAAAGTTGCAGATGATCCCGAAAAACAAAAGTCCACTGCTGGGCAAAAGCCTAACACGCAAAATCGTGAAACGAACCATATATTTCGAAAGGATCTTTGGGCCGTCCAACAGATTTGGAAGAAAGACGGTAGGAAACTGGACTTCAGTGAGTTATTTTTTTATTTATCTTGCAGATCGCGAAGATAGCCATCATACAGCTGATGTGATGAATCTTTTGAAGGAGGCTATGATCCTTGATTGTGGATTCTGTTATAGTATGTGCGTTGTAACCTCTTTTATACAATCTATGTTTTTGTGTTGGCAGTGACTGTTTGTTTTATATTGTCAATGTCTTGTCGTAAAAAAATTCTTCTGTTATGAAATGTTCGTATTGTTGTAATATATTTTAACTTCGTTTATATATGATCTTTCCCTCACTCCATCACCTGCTAAATACTCTGCAAAACCCCCTTCTTTAAGTGGTTATGGTCCCTTGATTGCCTAAGCATGGAGTTAAGTAAAATTTCGATTTCAAAATTTGACGGATCGAATTGGATTCCTTGGAGGTACCTTATGTGTGCTTTGCTGCGTGGCATGGACGGCCTCATGGATATTGTAGAGGGAAAATTCAAGAAGCCACAGAGGCCTGCAGCAGTCGGTGGTGATGCCGATAGTGTGGCTGCATCAGCCTTGGCTGATTACAATAAACGATTAAGTGAGTATCTTAAGTTGAAGAGTACTGCACTTCTACTTATTACCAATAACATTTCGGACGACACACTGGACAAAGTTTTAAGGTTCTCACACCCTAAAGATGTATGGGATGAACTACATAGGCTCTACGACAGTGCGAATGACGACCGTATGTACGATGTTTGTATGGAGTTCTTCAGATTTAAGAAAGACGTCAATGATGACATCGCAACGCATGTTTCTAAATTGAAAAACTTGTGGCATAGTTTGAATATGGAGCTTTTAAAAGAGGACCAGGGAAAGGAACTCCCAGAACTTCTTCTAATCTGCAAGATATTGGATACTTTGCCTGAGGAGTATTTTTCATTTAAAGCAAGTTGGATGTTGATGTCTAAGAAAGAGCGGACTGTGGAGAACATAACAAGCCAACTATGTGCCCATGAGAGAGCGCTGTCAAACGCCCATGGAGGAATGGAAGGCGCCAGTAGTGGAGAGGCGCTGCTTGCAAGCGCATCCAAGAAGAATGCAAAGAAGTCGAAACCAAAGAAGACGTCAAGTGGGACAAATAAAGCGATGACCAAGGAATATAGGTGTCATATCTGTAATGAAGTAGGTCACTTTAAACGAGATTGCCCCAGAACTGTAGAGAAAGAAAGAAATGGAGGAGGTAACTGTGATGCAAGCAATCTGATGCTGCTTGAGATCAATCTGGCGGAATGTACGACTGATCGTGAGCATTGGTACGTAGATAATGGAGCTACTCACCATGTCACGATGCGGGACGATCTTTATGAAGATTTCACACATTTTGCTGAACCTCATACAGTCACAACAGCTGATGGCAAGATGGTAAGAGCCATAGGAATGGGCTCTATACGCTTCAATGCTATAGCCGGAGGAGTATTCTTTCTGCGAGACGTCTGGCTGGTTCCGAGCATTAACAAGAACTTATTTTCGGTGCTTGCGACCCAAGATAGAAATCCGAAAAGTTTGTTCAAGTCACGTGTAACATCATGTTCCATGATAGTAGATGGAAAGGTTAAGGTGACTGGTAAAAGACAAAGGTATGGTGGGCTTTACGAGCTAGAGTGTAGTGCTGTACGAGCTAGAGTGTAGTTCTGTACGACCTAGAGGTGCAGCTGTGAACGCACTTGATACACTGCAGCTCTATCATGAACGGTTTGGCCACCAGGATAAACGGCATATTAAGAGTCTGGTTGAGCATGAGCTTAATATCAAGATTAAAGGTAGTGGTGAATTGTGTGAAGGTTGTATCTTTGGAAAGACACACAGGCGGAAATTTGGAGTGAGAGAAAAAGCTTCAAAGCCTGGGGAGCGCATTCATTCGGATGTTTGTGGTCCATTCCCACCATCTTTTTCGAGATTTAGATATTTTGTACTCTTTAAAGATGAGTTTACACGTTTTCGATATGTTTACTTCTTAAAAGAAAAGTCTGAAGTTCCGGAGAAGCTACGACAGATGCTGGCTGAAGTGAAAACAGCAGGGCATTCCATCAAAGAGTTTCTCAGTGACAATGGAGGTGGATTCGATAACGAGAAGGTCCGGAAAGAGCTGGCAAAATATGGAATCACTCAAAGACTTGTTATGCCATATACACCGGAACAGAACGGGTGTAGTGAAAGGGAGAATCGCACAATTGTGGAATGTGCTAGGTCACTGATGTATGCACATGAAGAGCTACCTGAACGATTGTGGGCTGAGCTGGTGAAGACAGCTGTTTACATTTTGAACAGAACAGGACCAACTAGCGTGGACCATAAGTCTCCGTTCGAGCTATGGTTGGGTAAAAAGCCACAGATCAAACACATGAGGGTAATAGGCTCAACGTGCTATGTGCATGTACCTAAACAAAAGAGAAGAAAACTTCACAAAAAGGCCAAGAAATGCTTACTCGTTGGATATGATAACGATGATGGCTATAGGCTGTGGGATGTTGACTCGAACACCCTAGTCAGATCCAGGGATATCACTTTTGATGAAAAGCCTATTCGAACGCAGATGAACGAAAAGGATTCAAATGAGATGGGTGAAGTTGAGATTCCTCTGTTTGTGAGAAGGGAAAATGTAGTGCCTGAAGTTTCTCCTAGTACTGTCGATCAAGCAGTAATTACGATCGATGAGGAAGCAAGAGTTTCACAGAACAATCAAAGGATTATTGAAACTCCAGGTTGTTCAAGCAACAATAATGATTTGAGAAATGATAATGTTGCTGAAAATGCTGAATCGGAAGTTGAGTTCGATACTGCACACGAAGAATCTATTGAATTAGAGGGGGTAAATGTTGATGAAATAGATGAAGATTTTGAGCAGTTAGCGTGCAGAGTGCTGCGAGATAGAACACTATTAAGACCACCTGAAAAATTCAAAGATTATGTCATGATATCTACGGATGGATATATCGAACCAACTTGTTACAAGGAAGCAGTTTCCTGTAACGAAAGAGAGCTTTGGATTCAAGCTATGAACAGCGAAATTAACTCTCTGAAGGAAAATAAGACATGGATCTTAGAGAAATTGCCCAAGAACAGAAAGGCAATACCATGCAAATGGGTTTATCGCGTGAAGCTGAATGCTGATGGTTCTGTAGACAAGTACAAGGCCAGATTGGTTGTTAAAGGTTTCCGCCAGAAGAAAGGTGTAGACTTTGATCACACTTTCAGCCCTGTAGCTAAAATGGCGACTGTCAGAGCTGTATTCAGTATAGCAGCTAATGAAGGCATGAAAATGTGTCAGTTTGATGTATCAACCGCTTTTCTTTATGGATCCTTATCCGACGAAGAAATTTACATGAAGCAGCCAGAGGGGTATGATGATGGATCTGGAAGGGTTTGCTTGTTGAAGAAAAGCTTGTATGGGTTAAAACAAGCTCCTAGGTGTTGGAACAAAAGGATTCTTGATTTCTTCAAGGAAATTGGCTTCGAAGTCAGTGAAGCTGATCCCTGCCTTTTTAAAAGAGAGAAGGGTAACCGGAAGCTGATCGTAGCTCTGTATGTTGATGACGGGCTGGTAGCTGCATCGGATCAAGAGCTCATTGATGATTTTCTGAACGAGCTGAGGCAACGTTTCAAGATTACGACGAAGCCTGCATCCTATTTCCTTGGGATAGAGATTTCAACTAGAGAAGGTGTTGATTGTGGTGTCAAAATACATCAGACAGCTTATGCAAAGAAAATTTTGAAGAGGTTTGGCATGGAAAATTGCAAACCTGTAACGACGCCGATTGTGAAGGACGATGTACTACCTCAGAATGTAGACAAGAGGGATGACTATGTTCTTCAGAATTATAGACAGATAGTTGGGGCATTAGCCTACTTAATGGTTGGAACAAGACCCGATATTGCTTATGCAGTAAGTGTGGTTTCTAGAAGTTTGGAGAATCCAACTGAGATAGATTGTGTTAGAGTGAAACGCATCTTGAGATATTTACAGTATTGCCCGGATTTTGGTATCTTGTACAAAAGGAACTATAAAAAAGGGATTATAGAATCTTATAGTGACGCTGATCACGGTGGAGACTTCAACACTGGAAGGTCAACATCAGGTGTACTGTGTATGTATGCTGGAGGACCTGTCTCTTGGTTGAGTCAGAGGCAGCAAAGTGTTGCAATTTCGACAACTGATGCAGAAGTAGTTGCTGCTAGCGAAGCTGCTAGAGAGTGTGTATGGCTGACTCGGCTAATTGGAAACCTAACTGAGCTTAAGGGTTTACCTGTTTTGCAAGTGGACAATGAAGCTGCAATAAGATTAGCTGAGAATCCAGAGTTTCACCGTCGAACAAAACATATAAGGATTCGTCATTTCTTTGTACGAGAATTGGTGACGACTGGAGAGCTACTGGTAAAGAAGATATCCAGTGAGCTACAACTGGCAGACTTGTTCACTAAGCCTTTGCCTAGACCAAGGCTTCTAAAGCTACTTGAATTGTTAGGCTTACAACGAGAGAAGGTGTTATAGTATGTGCGTTGTAACCTCTTTTATACAATCTATGTTTTTGTGTTGGCAGTGACTGTTTGTTTTATATTGTCAATGTCTTGTCGTAAAAAAATTCTTCTGTTATGAAATGTTCGTATTGTTGTAATATATTTTAACTTCGTTTATATATGATCTTTCCCTCACTCCATCACCTGCTAAATACTCTGAAAAACCCCCTTCTTTAAGTGATTCCTTCAATTGAGATAAAGATAGGGATTGCTCCGTTTAGGATATAGAATAGGAAGGTTATTTGCATTTAAATTCAAGCCGCTAACATTCAGAATTTGATTCCAATGTGTATAGAATAAGAGGTGTGAATCTAACATTATGTAAGTATTCAATTTTGTGGTTTTCCATTTTATGTATATTCAGTTCAAAGTTGTTGAGTGCTTTAAAATAAGGGAAATGTGACTTAATGAAATTCATAGTTTTCTTCCAGATTGTGTGAGTTAAATAACATTGAGGAATCAGACTCCAATGTCAAAAGAGGAAGAGTTAGATGGAGAATATTTGCAGCTTTACAGATCTACACACAAGATCATAAGAAACTTATATTTTGTGAAACATTAAGTAAATTGTTATTCTCTCTTAACGATTTTCTTTTGTAATCATTAATAACTCTGTGAAAATGATAACATACTGTGTTTCTAATCTGAGTCGTTATTTGTAGATAGAAATAAAGATTTCCTTTTCCCATAATTAAGTATAAACTAGTTCTGCATATGTTTTTGTTCGCGTTTAGCTAGGCAGGGTAATGTTTTATTTCTAAACAGTTCCACAGGATTTATTGGGAACTCTAATGCTAAGAAAAAGCAATTCACAATATGACAGTGCGTGAAGGCTTGAAAAGTATTGCTTGGAATGTAAAGGTAATGTAAACTTCATTGTGTTTAATTTTTCCTTTTACAGAGATTTTGATTAAAACAGTCCATGATGTAAACATAAAAACTGGACTCTGATGTGTTGGTTTACCATCATTTCAAAGTGACTTTAGATGATGTATATTTTTTTTTTACCATCATTTCAAAGTGACTTTAGACGATGTATATTTTTTATATTTCTTTTAGGTAGAATTGTCTCATTTGACATTATTGTCAAATAGTCAACAAATAAATCATTTTGGATTTAGTTTTACTCACAGCTAGACGCTATTTTTGAAATCTTTATAAATTTTTTATCTCTTTAACAAAAAATAAATCAAATCCCAAAATCAAAATGGCAATAAATATTAAAACATTAAATAGTTACCTTTTTTAGAAAATTATATAAAATCTTTGGCCCAAAACCAAAATTCCAGATTTTATATGCTAGTGTCTTTGTTTGATAAAATCAAAAATAAATACTCTGTCAGATCAAAAGAATTTAGAACGTCAATTCAAAATCTTAAAATAAAATATCTTCAAACTGAAGCTTGGATATAATTTGTGACATTTTATTGTGAAATAAGGGGTAAGTTTAAGTAGAGTGAAAATAATAAATAATATTATTTCAAATAATAATAAATTGTTTTGATAGTGATTTTGAATCTTTTGCCTCAATTTCCCAAAATTGGAACATGCTGAGAGCATTATTACATTTCAGTACTCATGTTCATAGGAGGTGCTTATCTTTCCTTTTACTATCATTCTTTAGGAGTTCCAGATTTTGAGATTAAGAAATACTTGCTCTCAGGTTTATTTAGTTCGACCAAGCATGGATGGATGCCCTCGTGACATGTGTCCCCGATGTCCACTATATTGGTTGTGGCAAATGTATGTCGCGTGTCACTGGAGTATCTGTTTAAGACTAGCTGATAATATCAACCTTCGGATTTATTTATTTTAATCATTCTTGGGCCGGAGCCCTCAAACCTAAAAGGGTCTGATTCTAAAGTTCTTCTCTTTCTATTTGTGTGAGATTTCGCTGATTCATCCTGATTTCTCCCATCTATATGTGTGGGATGAATTGGTGTTATTCCAGTACAAATGGAAGGATATTAGTAAGGTGTTTTAACGATGGATTTTGGAAATAGTGTTTCTTGTGTTATGTGCTGACAACGCTTGCCCATTATTGGTTGCGTCGTTTGAGTGGCATATACCGCGGGAGGACCTCCTGATCTTAGCGTTAGATTACCAAATGTAGAGTAGTTAGATAATTTAAAACTTTCTTCTTTTGTGTAGGGACATTCTAATTTAATCTAGTGACATTAAATTGTTTATAAGGACTAAATTAGAATTGTCTTGAATCAAAAGGAAGAATATTCTTGTTGGAGACATTACATTCGTTCGTGGGTTGCTTCTTGTAAAGTGTGTTGACGACGTTCGCCCGCAAGGCTGCGACGGCTGTATGACACTCTGACCTTGGGGGACCTCTGAACTTTATGTGTGTCATCCTAAAGTAGTTAAAAAAAACTATTTAATCTTCATTGAATCATACAGGAATCTAAACCTTATAAGATTCTATGTTTTATTTTTTTTTAATAAAACTTGTCATAATTTATCATACTTAAAATTATACTTTGACTCAGTGTGAAACCACCTTTATTATTTCTAAATAGATTCTTGAAAACAATAATGGAATGGAAATTATAATGTTTATTTTCTTTCATTGTAAGTTTCGAATATTTAAGTATAGGTATACAATAATCCCATTTTTTATACTTCTTTTGAGTCCTCTTTTAAAAGAACATCGAGTTTTAGCTAGTGTTGTTTACGCTAAATTCTCCCAGTGTTCTTGGTTTTGAATACTCGATGCTTTTGATTTTCCCTTAAGATCTTAAATCATAAATGTTTGGCCCAACCTAGCTTAGATACTACTATCCCGTATCTTCTCGGTTCTGGTCATCATTCTTCACTTTTATTTAAGGATTACCTTCAGTAATCTTTTGTCATACTTACTTCTTATATGTTCTTCTTCGAAATATGCTGGGTAATCCCATTATAGTTTAGATGCAATTCATTTTATTTAAATGAGTGTTTAGACTGGGGTTACTCTACATAATTCTTGTCCTGCGTGGGTTGGTAACGGAAAAGAGATTTAGCTACGCATCACAAGTGAGAGCTATGAAGGATATACGGAGACCTTGTTGGTGCAATAAAGTCACTCAGTGACTGGGGGGGGAGGGAAATTGCCCTTCAAACTCTTTATATCTCTCGTTATAAAACCGTTATTAATCTAGGCCGGCCATGAAAGCATTAATACTATACCCGTATCTAGTACAGACTTCACACTTGGACGTGTGGAGCTGGCTAATTATTTTCAGTTTAACTTATTTCAAAACAAACTAAGGGATTCGATGATGTCGATCATTGTCTGCCCGGAGGGATTACAGGAAGAGCTCATTTTGTAGGAGTGCCTTGTTTTCCTAAAGGAAGACTGTATGCTTTGTGTGCCTGGCGGGCTCGGTGACCAGCTCTGGTATGGGTGACTAAAAGAAATAGTCAAATACCCTGTAAACCCTGGACGAGTCAGTGATTGTCCCTTAAAGGTGGGCCACGTGGAAGTCGGGTTTTGACGCGGGGCATGAACATACCGGGGGGAGACATCATCACCGTCTGGGTTGTACTGTGGTTAGTTAGTCCCACTCTCCACATACATTAACCCTAGTCTTTACTGTAGTTTAAGTTTTGATGGGATTTCCAGCTCCGCGAGGATGATCAGAATCCTGACGATCCAGTTGGATTGTTAGGGTAGTTTAGCGTCATGTCATCGTGTACTGGGTGATGATATGCCTCGGACCTAGGACTCAGAGTAGGGGAGCCTAGGACGAGCTTGTTCGGGGCGATGGCGGGGCCCCGAACCTGGGGATTGTCCCCACATTATTTTTATTACTTCATTTATATTAACATAGGTTTCTTTATATTTTATTTTTTTAGTTTTTAGTTTATTTATATTAACATAGACTTATGTCATTTTTTTGTGGAAACGATCTCTTAAACTGTCAGCAATACGCTTACCAACGTGGTAGATCCACGGTAGAGGCAGCGCGCGACGTAATGTCAAAGGTCATAGGTCATTTGGATTGTGGCAGGCAAGTCGCAGCAATATTCTGTGACCTATCCCGTGCATTTGAATTGGTAGACCACCAGCTCGTATTGAGCAAACTTCAGATGTACGGGATTAAAGGTTCATTCCTTAATACGATTGCCTCGTTTTTAGCTGATCGAAAACAGTGCACCTATGTCAAGACCGCAAGGTCTGACCTCGAAAGTACTGGAAATAGCGCTGTCCCACAAGGATCAATAATGGGCAATAATCTGTTTTTAATCCTAATAAATGACTTAACTATGGCCAGTAGCGATGCTGAGTATGTCATATTTGCTGATGACGGCTGTGTTATAGTCAACGCTGAAAATTATGATCAACTTAGATCAAAAACCCAGAAAGTAATGGAGTGCTTAGCAAAATGGTTCAGTACTAACGGTATGATCTTAAATGTCGAAAAAACTAACATAATGCACTTCCAGCTACGCAAAACAAAAGGTCATGACCTCAACATAACGTGCAATGGAACCAGTGTACCGCAAGTCGATACGGTAAAATACCTCGGACTAACAATTGACGCAAGCCTAACGTGGAGTGTTCACATTGACTTACTCTGTGATCGCCTTGCCTCAGCATCTTTTGCCCTATCTAGACTTAGGCCGAGCTTAACCGATAAAAATCTACTTAGCGCGTATTATGGATACTTCAGCTCACTACTTACATATGGCATTGACATATGGGGCGATGCCGCTGAACGCATCAGACCTTTCAGGATGCAAAAACGTGCCATTCGAACAATCGCACGGGTTGCCTGGGATCACCCAGCCCGTGACTTGTTCATTAAGTACAACATTCTCACTTTCCCCTGCATTTATATCTTAGAGGTAGCAAAGTACACAAGGTCAAATCTGAACAGATTTTCAATTAATGCTGGAAGCCGCACTAGACGTTGTAACATGCTCATTGTACCTGCAACGAAGCGTGCAAAATCTGACAAGCAAATAAGTGTTATCGCGCCTAAAGTCTACAACAAGCTTCCGGACGAAATTAAAGCTGCACCCAGCAACCCAATTTTCATCACTAAACTAAAACAGTTTTTGATTAGTAAAGCCTTTTATTCGGTAAAAGAGTTTTTTGAAGACAAATAGCTGACCTCATCTATCCAATCATAAGTATTGCTATAAAATTTATAACTATATATGTTACTTAGTTCATAAGTAAATCTTTTATTTTATGAATTTTGTTGTAACCATGACTGACATGTAAATCTTTATTTACCAATAAATTTTGAATTGAATTGAAACTTAACGGCTATAATATTGCATTGTAAAAGAGATGAAACCTTTCCTAAATTGATGAATCTACATGAGTTCCGATGAACTACTCCAATCAATATGAGACTAAATTTAAATAAATAGTGTTCCAATATAAAATTAAATAACACAAAATAGACTTGTAAAGAATAGGATTATATTCTAATATAAGTATTAAAATAACAAGTGTGTTTTTTTTTTCATTCTTCTATTGCCACTCTCCACCGAGCAGAATCTGTAAATTACAAAATATTATAAGAATATAAAACGGAATGACGTAGGATTCAGAAAAAATATAATATTCTTAAAGGGTATTATTCTAGACGATCAACTTTGGCCAAAACTTTCACGTATCTGACTTGAGGATCCTATTTGAAGGGACTTCAGATCTGTACAGTACCAACCCAAAAAAGTCGGTGGAACTGTAATTTATGTTTCTTTGTTCAAACCTCATTTTTTTATCTTCGTCACTGCACGACCAGTGCCACCAGCATGAGCCCCTATCTTAGGCCAAATGTATTTTTTTTTAATGTGTGGAGCAAATGTCAAATTATAGCATTTGAGGCCGCCAAAGGCCTCTGACATATGGCTCTTTATCGACTACATCCATAGGTAGTAGTCGGGACCAACGGCTTAACATGCCTTCCGAAGCACGGAATCATCCAACTTATCGGACTATCAGGTGATTCATCCTGCAATGTCCTAACCAAACTCGGGAAGTCGCACAAAGAGATTTTTGTCTGACAGAGTCCCCACCGGGAATCAAACATAGAACCTCCGGACTCCAAATCGAGAGCCGAGCGCTCTAACAACTAGACCACGGAAGACGTTAATGGCTGATAATTCTACAAAGCAGAAAATCGCTAAATTTCACAACCACAAACGCAACGCAACGTTGGAATGCGTATTGAAGACGCATATTTCACAACATCAGACAGAACCACATTTTAGCCTAGTAGGTAAAACGTCTCCGGTACTTACGGAGAAGACGCAGGTTCGAATACTGTCTATGGTTGTGAAATTTTGCGATTTTCTACTTTATAAACAAAAAATTTAAAATAGTCAGTTTTAAGGAAGGAATGACATTATATTTTGGTAACAATTAGTTTGAGCCGATAATAACTATACGGAAGTGCCTCCGCTGCTGCCGGCGCCGGGTCCCATATGAGCTACCGACCGGCGCCGGTTGCTAAAATGGCTGCGGGCGCTGTTTTTTTTTTAAATTGGTAACAGAACTAAATTAGTCAACCCCGATTCCAAGCTGCCGAATCTGTTAGGTCCTTTTAATAAAGTTGTACGAGTATTTAGTCGACATTTTAATTTATATACCTACATCTAGAAAATGTTTGCTACAAACTTAAGAGTATTTTGTAGGATTCCAACTCGTCCAATCACTCTGAACAATTTTCCTTTTATATTCGAATCCTTTGGAAACTGTTGAACAAAATGGCAAAACAAAGTTAGGACTGACCTACTTCTGTTTATTTCAAGACGAAAATGGTAAATCAAGTATTTCAGTACGCGACGCGTAACAATGCGTCTGTGAGTTCGTATTATAAACATAAAGAAAATAGGTATCGATAAATTTGAGTCAAGCCCTAGCGTAAATGTGAGCTATATTGATGAAAAATATAACACTAAAATTCAGAACATTATCAACAACTTAACTTATTTCAATGCAAAATACGAAAATTAGCAATTCAGAAGAAGCTATTCTATATTTTAAACATGAAATATAAGTTATGTTAAGCAAAAAAACATACCTATAGTTCAAAAGTAATAACGTCCTAGGAATTTACCCGTGAAATGTACATTTCTCTGAACTATTTTTGTGATTAACACCACATCCAACTACACTACACACCGTCATAATTAAAAGTATCCTTATTTTTATATAAATATGTAGTTTTTACGCAATTTTTAAAAAAAAACTGGAAAGCTGGTTTTTCGCGTGGCTCAAAGTGACCCCCTGTCATTCAAAATCGGTTACAGAGCTATTCGATTCGCTATCCTTTGCTATCTTGCAGTATCACCATAAGAGATTTGTTTCTCGCTCGCACTCATTGTTGGTCTTCTATGCTTATGTCTATGGTTTTTATACGCCGGTTTGGAGCCGGTCAACAATGAATGTGAAATGTCAAAATGTACTGAGGTTATTTTTCTATGTAAAACTTATAACCTTTAAATAATTATGGGACAATTTGACACGAATATATATATGTATCCCTAAAGGGTATATAATAATAATTGTGTTATTTATGTACTGCAGTGGTAAGTAGTGCAATTATGCACAGTTTACCTAGGCAAAGTTAGTAATTATTTACAACAAGCAAAATACACATTCCGGCACGTGAATGCAACTGTAACACTCTTTTACCGGCAAAGAGCGCCCAACATAATATGAAACCGTAAAATTTTATGAAAACAATAATAATATTTCCGTCGGTGTTGAGTAAATCCCAACCAACGGCGTCGTCGGTGCGAGTTCACGTTTCGATCTAGAAGTTCCCACATTGTTTTTCTTGATCCTCTCATAATCCCCCATCCACTAAGACATCTCATTTTCGTCCTGGGATTCAATTCTTGAAAATCACCGGGTGATAAAATATCACTTTTGAGACTTTAATAATTCACATTTGCCCTGACAAAGTTGAAAGGTAAATCAGAATACATGAAAATTAACAATCAATGACTGCTTTATATTTAACGAATATCAATCTCTACTTTTGAAAATAAAAATCTGTGATTTTGAATTTTTTGGGTGATATTTTATCACCCGATGATATTCAAGAATTGGTCCCCTGAATGTCACGTGAAAAACGTAAGGACCAATATTTCTTAATTATAAAATAATGTTCAGTTTTAAAATTACCAACATAACAATTTGAGTTTTACGAGTTTATCGTGGTTTTTGTTAATTTTAAAAATCTCAGAAATCACTCAGTGACTTCAAAAATGTCCCTTTTCTTCTACATGGGAGGTGCGAAATAAGTTTTTTTTTATTCAAATAAAAGAAAACATTTCGATTTCAAAGTCAATTTTTATTTATCCTTAACTTTAAGACCGAATTCAAACAAACCCATACAAACTCCGTAACAAAATATCAGATTCTTACAATGTCAGTTTCCACAAATGTCAAATTATATAAATGTCAAATTACTCAAATATAAATAACAAAACGAAAAGGGCGCTAATAGCTGTTGCAGTTCCTATTGAAATATTATTTTTCGTATTTCGACTATTCTTAGAAAAAGCTGTACATTTTAATGGACAGTATCACATACCCGTGGGTGTCGTAAGAGGCGACTAAGGGTTAACTGAAGGATGGGCAGCAGCATCCTCCTTTGTATCTTACATCTTACTTACTGCGTTCACCTACAACCGCGGTCCATGGTGCCAGCTGTAACACTAACAAGCGAGGTGACTATGGTACTTCCCCTCCACATTTTTCCAGCAAAAGCTAGAATTCTGGAGCGACCTACCTGTCCTGTAGTTGATGTTCCATGGGAAGTTACGATGATTCACATACTTTAAGGTTGTTATACTCGTACACTAAGAAAACGGGATTTCTTCTTGTGTGTTTTCTTACAGTTTTAATAATTTTAGTTACAGAATACAAAATAAATGTATAAATAACTAAATTAACAACAATATAATTACATTCGGAAAATGGTAAATGCTTAAGGAAAATTATCCTCACCGTATAAATTAAATACAAAATCGACTGATTGGCACTGCACAGTCAAGAGCCCGTTAGGATTGTATTTTGTACCGTCAAAATGGATTCGCTCTTAAGTGTACTAAAAGAACAATACAAGAACATTAGGGGTTCAGTCGACAAAAGTCAATTTCGCAAAATACCCGTTCCGGAAAAGTCAGATTCTACAAATGCCAGTTCTAAAATACAACAAAATATTTCACAGTATTTAACAAAATAATAAAATAAAAAAGGATAAATAAATAAAGAGGCATAAATAGATCTTGACATTTCGTATCATTATCATCACTGCTCTAGCCTCACTTCGTTCATCCTGCACAGTGCACACATAAACATAACTAACTAGACTGGGGACTGGGGGGAGGTTACGGACATAGATGCATTTCAATTATCTAACAAAGTTACTCTAAGGAGTAACTATCAAAAATTATCAGTGAGTCATTTTCTTATATAATGCGGTGGAGGGAGTCGGTCGAATACCCAACCAAACGCTATTGACGAAACGATAGCGTTATTTAAAAAACTTACAGCGACATCTATTGACTAGTAGAATCCGCGAGTTTACCAGTTCAAAAATAAAATTAAATTCTGTTTGTATCTAAGAATCATTATTTAAAATTGATGAAAAACGTAGTCAATTTCGTATGTAGTTTTGAATTTTTTATTATTTAATTTAGTGTAAAAAGTTATAAAACGATGTCAAAAAAATAATGACGTAATCGTTCAAAAACTTTCACAAAATCCATGGAAGAGAATCGGAATCATCGGAAAGTAGAGATTTCAACGAACAGAAAGCACACCAACTTTGTAAAAAGCTGATATTTTGACGGGTGAGTTTTCGATTGAAAATTAGGGTGGTTTTTTCGATTTTAAGTCAAAATAAGGTAAAAATATATATTTCAATTCAAATAAATTACAGTGTATTCGGGACATAAAAACGTAAGTTTTTACTCAATTTCGTTTTGAAAAAAATATTTTTGTAAAAGATAAAAATAAAAAACTTGGTTTTATGAATTTTTCACATAAATTTTGAGGTTATGAGAAAAAAGTGTGAATACAAAAGTTGTAGATCTTTTTATTACCTACAACTTTGCCATTTGACTTTTTTCCATAGGACTTGTAGTTTTGCCGGAAATCGAGATAAACCGTTTTTTACCCTTAAAACTCACCCACTTCCCCTTCCCTACCTCAGATCGCCCGTAAATTATTTTTCCTTTAATTTTTATAATATTCTCCTCCTTTTCCAATGGGTGTCATCCTACTGTGATTTTTTTTGTTTCAAAAATTATCGACTCTGGGACTCAATTCTTGAATATCACAGAGTGATAAAATATCACTCAAAAATTCAAAATCACAGAATTTTCTTTTCAAAAGTAGAGATTGATATTTGTTAAATATAAAGCAGTCCTTGATTGTTAATTTTCATGTATAGGGACTCAATTCTTGAAAATCACCGGGTGATAAAATATCACTTTTGTGACTTTAAAAATTCACATTTACCCTGATAAACTGTTGAAAGGTAAATCAGATTACATGAAAATCACCAATCAATACAGATTTATATTTTACGAAGGTCAATCTTAACTTTTGAAAAGAAAAATCTGTGATTTTGAATTTTTTGAGTGATATTTTAGAATTGGTCCCCTGGTCTAGTATGCCCACCTTATAACAGAGGTCAAAAACAACAACTTTTGTTCTACGACTTTGCTAACAACGCACAAAAAATTTTCAACTCCCTATACTAAAGTGGTCACGTGATCGACCCATTTTGTATGGAAAGTTGAAAATTTTTCATGCATTGTTAGCAAAGTCGTAGAACAAAAGTTGTTGTTTTTGACCTCTGTTATAAGGTGGGCATACTAGACCAGGGGACCAATTCTAAAATATCACTCAAAAAATTCAATATCACCGGCTTGCGCTTAAGATCTTAACTCATATGGGATTTGACGAGGTCTCCTGTTTTTACACCAAGTGACTGTTCCTCTCTGACCTCCGAAATCCTGACATTTGTCGACTAAAGTGTGTAATTAAAATACCGTAAAAATAAAACGAATGTAAGTAACGTATGAAATACAAAATCAATTCACATTGTACTAAAGGTCAACGAATATTTATATCAACAC
Organism: Athrips mouffetella; assembly: GCA_947532105.1. Lineage (NCBI taxonomy): Eukaryota > Metazoa > Arthropoda > Insecta > Lepidoptera > Gelechiidae > Athrips > Athrips mouffetella. Next base: position 11,284,966 of record OX383984.1, read on the forward strand.
AATGCATATGTTTGTACGAGAACTGTGCATGTTTTCGAAAAGGACATAATGCGAAAAAGACATTATGAGAAAGGCGCATTACGCGAAAAAGACATTTTGCGAAAGGTAGACATTTTAAGAAGAGTATATTTTGCGAATACATAACAGTTGGCAACTGAAATTGTCACATAGTAAAATAAAAATTTTAAAATCAGATATTATTTACAAGGTGTAACAATCAACCCTGAAGGATGTCATGTGATTCTGCCCATGAACAACATCTTTCCCCAAAGAATTTCGTATTTCGTCCTCGGAGAAAGTTGTTCAGTTTCATGCACAGAATCACATCTTTTACCGAATCGATATACATTTGTTTTGTGCAACAATTTATCGCTAAATAAGTAAAACCGATTTACACCGTCAAGGACATTTAGGCTCTTCAAGGTCATTTAGGGTTTTCAAGGTCATTTTATAATGTGTAAACCTTCAATTGGGTCCGCAATATATACGTTGTTAACTGGATAAATTATAAAATACTAAAATTACAACTGTGCATTGCGCCCCTTTCTGGGGTATTTTCGTGTGTGGAGCCAGTTGAGTAAAGGTTGGTTATCAATACGCAAAACCAATCGATTTCGTCAAGGTTGTTTATTATTATTATGATATTGTTATTCACTTCAAGGTCATTTGAATCGTGATGAGTAATGTGGTCCTGCAATTAGTAAAACCGACTTGCATCGTCAAGTTAATTTATACTTTCCAAGGTAATTTAATGTATTTATCTTCAATTGGATCTATACAAGGTTGTTCATTATTATTATGTTATTGTTATTCACCTCAAGGTCATTTAAATCACTTCGAGGAGTGTGGTCCTACAATAAGCAAAACCGACTTGCATCGTCAAGGTCATTTAGGCTTTTTAGTCATTTTAATAATGTGTTTACCTTCAATACACCGCACCGCTAGACGCACCGCAGGATACTCGTATCATCCATATTTGGTTGATATTCCACACATCTGCACAAAGCGCTTTGAAACATCCTTTATAATGCGCACAGCTAAGGAGTGTAATTCTCTGCCTGCGTCTGTGTTCCCGAGCTCTTATAACCCGAATCTATTTAAGTCGCGAGTGAATAGGCTTCTTCTGGGCTAGCTCGTTCCATCTTCGACCTCATCTCTGTCCTCAAGGCTAGATCGAGGTCAAGAGTAAGCCCATACACAGTAAAAAAAAAAATTGGTTCTGCAATACCTAACATTGATAACTAGACACCGCCTTGCCTCGTCAAGGTCATTTAGGATCTTCAAGCTCATGGTCAAGGTGGGTTTACAATGCATAAGTTGTTAACTAGACAAGAATATAACATAATAAAATTACAGCTGTACATTTCAAAGTTTGCATTGCGCGCCTTTCCGTGGTATGTTCGTGTATGGGGCCGGGTGGGGGTACAGACGTCTCCTAGACTTGAATTCCACTAGATCCGTTATTGCGACCGGCTGGAACAAAAAAATTAGTTACATGTCATTAATTTCATTCATATTGTATGATATTATACAGTTTGGTTCGATCATGAGATAATAGGTCTTTACCTATGAAATTGCCGAAATTTTCTTACAGATTAATGAGATCATAATTCCTATAATTCTAATGCTATTTTTTTCATTTGTCTTATATTTGAAAGTTGACTTCAAGGTTATCAATTTACGCATAAAATATTTTTTTTATTTTCAGTTTGATATATAAAATTAAAGGTTCGAAAATTGTTTGTCTCAAATGTCGTCCAATTTCATCATTAGATTTGTCATTTTTTTTTTTTTTTCAGATAATATTTTTCGAAAATTAAATTTAAGCTTCAGTTATCTTAATGTCTTCCCAATAATGCTTAAAAAAAAAATTGGTTTCATAATTCCTAAGAAAAATGCAAAAATGTTTGTACTGAAAATTCGCCATACAAAACGGCAATTTCTATTATTATAAAATTGTAAATTAATTTTGTCTACATTGAAGACATTTTTACAACGTGTTAATGGAATAACCGAAACCCTCATAAATCCGTACCCGTTAAAAAATCCTAAAATAAGAATTATTTTTCTAGATATTGTTATTTTAAAGTTTCATCGTTGTTCTAGTCTAGTAGATTGTTAGCTATCATGGTGCGCCCGCCCGCGCCCGCGCACGCCACGCCCACTTCTCTCCCCCCACCCTCCTCACCGCTCATGAACCGCGCGCGTAGCCATAGAAATATTTAGAAGCGACAAAAATTTAAATAATAATAATAAAAAAAAAGATTACCCCTATCAAATTCCGTGAAATTGATTCTACTCCCGATTCTGAACAAACTATTTTCTCAGTTTTGCTTATTCTGTTAACACGTTGTATAATAAAAGCATCACGTTATGCTACTTTGATGCCTCTGAATCCAAATCACAGATTTTCGGACTTTTTGTCTCCTTATTTATTCGAGCATCATGCAAAAGCTACTGAACCGATTTTAATTAAACTTTTCCCGTTTTACTACAAAAAAGTAAGACATCTGTTGAACACTTGATCAAAAAAAATCGTACGAAATAACTCTAGCTATGTCATTGATGCGCAGAAGTCAAAAATGACTTATTTTCTTATGACTTGACTTATGCGCATCAACTGACATAGCCAGTTATTTTGTGCGATTTTTTGATCAAGTGTTCAACAGATGTCTAACGTTTTTGTAGTAAGACCCTTTTTTTAAATGTTACAAGTGAGCAAACGAGCACGTGGGCCACCTGATGGTAAGTGGTCACCACCGACCATAGCGCCCACTGTCTTATTAATGGCATATTTTGACACTAATAAGACAGTAAAGCGCGTTGCTCACTTTGAGAACTACGATAGTATGTCTCATGTGCCGGTAATTTTACTGGCTTTCATGCCCTTCAAACCGAAACACAGCAATGCAAACACTGCTGCTTCACGGCAGAAAAAAGCAAGGGGGTGGTACTTCCCCAGACGGACTTTCCACAAAAGCCCTACCACCTCCAAACATCACTTCAATCTGTCTTTCCAGGTTTTCGATAAGTTTTGTATTTAGCGAGTATTATTTTTTTAACTGATGGGGGCGCTAGTGGACGGGAGGTAGCCTCTTTAAGAAACTTTTTTGATCGACAGCAAATTTTTTCACATGAGTAGCAGTACGTACCTCTTGTTTACTCTTACTCTCCGTGTCTGTATCGTTGCCGTTAGATACCACACCATCGGCCGTAGACACCACGTATACAGTCAGCTTCTGCCTGTCTGGCGAGTTTTCACTGATGTGTTTCTGTAAATTATACATAAAAAAATATTAATAAAATACAGGGTCTTACTAAAATAAAATAGTAAACGTTATTTCCTCCCGGCGTATAATGTTACGTTCGCAAAATGTTACTATCGCAGAATGTCACATTTTCTAGACATCACTACGAAAAAATTACGTTACTCAGACCATAAAACTAAATAACTTTCCCTTAGGAACGATTTTTACTTTCGAGCGAGAAAGGTATTGTATTCGTAAAAAACAAGTTTTTCTAATTTTCTCAAAAATGTGTTCTATATCACTTATACTGGCGAGGTGGGGCTTCGCAGACCAGTTGCTAAAGCACTGTGACTGTGGAGCTCCATCTCAGAACATGGCGCACTTGCTCTCTTGTCCACTGTGCTGTGCCCCTCCACCTGCACTGGCGAGGATCTTCGTGAGGCGTCGGATAAAGCCATAGAAGTGGCAAGGTTTTGGAAGGAAGACATTTAAAAGCATCTGATATTTGAACATTGATACGAAGAAGAAGAAGACATCATAAAAAACAAGTCTCCCAAAAATGTCCGTCCGTCGGTCGGTCGGTCGGTCGGTCCGTCGATCGGTCGGTCAGTCTGTCCGTCACGCTTTGGCCTAGCGGCTAAACGAATGGTCCGATTGACACCATATTTGGAATTTAAGAGTTTTATGCAAATCCATCGAAGGGTTTTGAGTGGTTTCCTGCTGGCTCTCATTTTGAGGGTAGCTGTCATACAAAGAAAATGAAAATTTGTAATTTTCGCAAAAACGGCTCATAAAATCTTGATGAAACTTTGCATGATCAAGTATCTCCATTTAAGGTATTTGCGGGAGTATCAATTGGTCTCTTAAAATTCATATAAGGAGTGTTCCCTTACTACAAAAATTTAAAAATATGATTTACTCAAAATCTGTTTCGTTGAGCTTATTTTGATGTTTTACAATTTGGACTCTAAATTGGTTTTCTACCTGACTGCATATTTCATTAAATAATTTTTACTTAAATCTAGTTGGTATAGGTAAGTTTGTATTTTCATATTATTTGTATGGAATTACAAACTTAAGTTTGCAGTTGGTACTTATTTATTCATTACTATCCGCAGTCTTTATAATATAGTAGTTAGAGCATTCGGCTCTTGATCCGGAGGTTCTGGGTTCGACTCCCGGCGGGGACACTTGAATGATGACTCTCGTATATCGCGAGAAAGTAAGTGCAGTGCTACTGTACCATTTATTTTTATATGTCGAAACACGAAAAAAGTTTTTAAACTATAGAAACTGCCGTAGCCGATAGCGCATTTTTTATGGGACGTCAAAGTTTATTTCGACCAATTTTCTTTAGAAGTTGTTCAGTTTTATGGGCAGATTTACACCCGTTAATATTATCACACCTTTCCGTAACCCCCTGTATAGGATAACCCTAAAATCACCCTTTACAATATGAATTTCATAGATTTATATAGTCAAGATAGGGTCTTGGGAACAAGCGGTTCAAAATTTCCCCATACAAGAAAAAACCAGCCAAGTGCGAGTCGGACTCGCGCCCTAAGGGTTCCGTACATATCTACCATATGATATACTAAAAGCTTTTGCTCTTTAATTTTAAAAACTCCGCGACCATCCAACGTGACCCCTCTTTTATAGAAAAGTTCATGAAACGGGAGCTCACCTTAATTGGTTACTATAAGTTGTGAGAAAAATTGAAATATTTAATGATTTTAGACTTTTCCCTTTATTTATACTGTGAGACCTAGCTTCTTGCCAAATTTCATAATTTTAGGTCAACGGGAAGTACCCTGTAGGTTTTGCTTTTTTGCATAAATGTATGGAGATGAGGACATAAAAAGACATATCTTTTGATTGCGTCGTTGTAAAAAATTGAAATTTTCAGATCTTGAGTGGCTTATGGACCTCAATATTCGTTATCAATTTCAACCTGATACCTCTTCTCGTTCTTGGGTGGGTGAAAAAGGGTCTTGACAGACAGACAGATGGACAACAAAGTGATCCTATAAGGGTTCCGTTTTTTTTATTTTGAGGTACGGAACCCTAAAAATAGCGCCATCTGTGAAAAATCGCGTGAACTACGTTGTGTAGTACTTCGGTCGGTACTAAATACACGGAACGGAAATAATATGCCGGGAAAAACAAAACAAACTTTTTACTGTTTATATGTGATTTAGGCCTGGTTTTTCAGTTTCATTAATTGGATTATAGTAAAAAACAATAATAAGAAATAACAATAATTATAATAAGAGTATATTGTTTCTTCATCTAAGAACATTCCATTTTGTTGGTAAGTTTATTTGCATCCAATGTTGACAATATGACTGACAACGACTGACATTTGTTGGCCCTAAACGTCAGATTTCGGACCAACGAATTAAGAACATTGTAACGTGCCGATGGGCTAGTATACTTATATATAAGTAAATGACGAATTTTCAGTTGTTTTGCTCCCGCAGCCCAGTGAACTCATGAAAACAAGCAACCTTACAAAATACGTACACAAAGAGTAGATCACTTGACCACTTTAGTTTGGAGTCAAAATTTTAATTTCGACTACCCACACAAAATGAGTCGATCACGTGATCATTTTAGAATGGAGTTGAAAAAAGTTTTTTTGAGTCAAATTTTTTTTTCTTCGGGAAAGTTGGTTGTTATCATGAGTTGGGCTTGCAAAAACTGGCTTGGGCAAAAGCCAATTAAAATTCACGTTGTATAATGACTTAGTCGCCTTTTTAGGGTTCCGTACCTCAAAAGAAAAAAAACGGAACCCTTATAGGATCACTTTGTTGTCCGTCTGTCTGTCTGTGTGTCAATTAAGACCCTTTATCTCAGGTATCCGGTTAAAATTGATACCATATATTAGAGTCCATAAACTACACAAGATATGAAAATTTAAATTTTTTACAAAGACGCAACCAAAAGATATGGCATTTTATGTCCTCATCTCTATACATTTATGCACTAAAGCAAAACCTATAGGGTAATTCCCGTTGACCTAAAATTATGAAATTTGGCACGAAGCTAGGTCTCACAGTACAAATAAAGGGAAAAGTCTGAAACCATTAAATATTACAACTTTTCTCACAACTAATAGTAACTAATTGAGATGAGCTCCCGTTTCAAGAACATTCATATAAGAGAGGGGTCAAGTTGAATGGTCGCGGAGGCGATTTTTGTTTTAATTCTATTTTAAAAACGGGAACACTTACAAACTTGAAAATTGGTATGTTTATAGTGCATAAGCTATAAAATAACAACAAATAATTAAATTTGGTCAAGCGCGTGTCGGACTCAAAAAATATAGCACATTAACTTACTGAAATTTCAACGAATACAAATTATGATTATGTTGTGGTACGGAACCCTCGGTGCGTGAGTCCGACTCGCACTTGGCCGGTTTTTTTTTCATATGAAGGCAGGAAAATAGAGAAGAGTTCTCACCTGATAGAACTGTATGAGTTCATCTTTCGTGATTGTGTTCAGTTGTTCTACTTCTACTCTTTGACGGTCAAAGTTGTATACCTGAAACACAAACAAAATTTGCAATACGTATAATTAAAAAACCTGCCAAATATTTCGCAAACGGATGCCTTAATCGAAAAGTAGTATTTGCAAACTTACAATATTATTAAAACACCTATCTAACAACTTCAGAATAAAAAGGGTTATAGAAGGCGGATGTGTGAGGTGCCGTGGCCCCGTGTGGTGCCGGCAAAGAATAGTACCTACCCATACATACCCGTGGGTGTCGTAAGAGGCGACTAAGGGTTAACTGAAGGATGGGTGGCAGCATCCTCCTTTGTATCTTACATCTTACTTACTGCGGTCACCTACAACCGCGGTCAACGGTGCCAGCCGTAACGCTAACAAGCGAGGTGACTATGGTACTTCCCCTCCTCATTTTTCCAGCAAAAGCTAGAATTCTGGAGGGAGCTCCCTGTCCTGTAGTGGACGTTTCATGGGATGTTATGATGAAGGGATGTGTGATGTAAAGTCACAACAAATTACATAATCTTATTATCTTTGTAAAATGCAATGAAGGAGTCGTTCTATTAATTTCATATGCTCGATGATGAAGTGACATTGCATAGCAAAGGAGATGTGACAAGCTGGCAGATGTCATCCCACCTTTCCGTCAAATATACTCTAGTTTGTGTCATATTTTCCTAAAATTTGTGACAGGCATAATTTTAATACTAGAAATAAGCATAAAATTGATCAACCATATACTAGATTAACTAAAGTCAATACATCTTTCGTTGGTCTGTGTATACGATACTACAACAAAATATCCTGCCATCTGAAGTGCGTCACTCCGATTCACTGGCCATATTTAAAAGCAAATTGCGACAACATTTCCTTGCTTTAGTTATGAGTTTGCAATAATAATTATTATTGGTATATAATTAATTATATTTATGTAAGTATACATAATTTATTTTAATGTAAGTATATACATACAAAATTATATATGTTTGTATATTTATGTAATGTATTTATGTATTTGATATTTATTTTGAGTATTTTATGTAAATACAATGTCTTTTTTGTTTTTCATTTATGTAGTTTATATGAGTGCAATACACTGCAGAATAGGGAACATGCACGATTTTTTTTTATTTAAGAAATTTATTCTCATTCATGTAATAAACAGACTTGTAAAACTATTTTTCGAATAACTATAATATTAAAAAAGATATAAGCTATTGAAAATTTGTTTCTGTCTCTTTCTAGCAAAACGAAATTTAATATGGAGTTTATATGGCCGTAGTGAATTGTGACGTCACTATTCATATCGGATCTCTCTGTCTAATTAGTAGTTTTAAATGCTTATATCGGCCGTATTTCTTAGCCGATTTAAATTTTAATTTCACTTTTTGTCATCTCTACTACGGTATTTTCATATTTTGTTAATAAATGCGACTAATAAAATTTATGCATGTTCCCTATTCTGTAAATGTTGATTTCGTCAATAGGTTATCTGGAAGAGATCACTCTTAGTGATAAGACCGCCTTTTGCCCACATTTTATTACTGGTTATGTGTAAATGTTACTTTATTAGTGTGCAATAAAGTGTTATTCATTCATTCATTCATTCATTCAAAATAGGCCGAGTCTATTTTCACGTGGAAGGGTCAACGCACACGGAGGAAAAAGCTTAGGGTCCACGCACACGATGTCCGCAAAGCGTGTGTAGAGCCGTTTTGCCCCTCGTATGCGTAATCCTTAGGATTGTTTATGGTTTTCGTTCAGAAATGCAGTTTTATACAGCTTTTTTATGATTTTTAAGGATTTTGGCCTACACAAATAAGTGAGTGAGACAAAACTATACAATATACTATTTCTTTCCTTTCTGTCGTATGTTTTGTCTCATCTGTGTGACTATTAATTAGGTAAGGCTGTATTAATTAATTCCTTTGCTGCTTTTTAACGAAAAAGTCAAATATTCCGGTGACAATCCGACCAAATCAATGTAATCCATTGGTTATATGAAAACTGACACAACTATGTGTCTATTTGATTTTGTCGTATTGTGCTTGACAGCTGGAAAGTTTTCCGTAGAAATCCGGGGCGACCGGAGGCAGATACATTTGACATAAAACAGCTGACTTTTTTGAACAGAAGTCTGTTTCCCCGTGGAACTTTTTTATATTTGCGGTTGAAATGTATAGCTGCCAGGTATTTCGACCGCAAAATAAAGTTGTTAATCGAGCAGTTTTGCAACTGGGTGATTTATCTGTGTTTAGAGTGGATCTTCTACGTTTTAAATAAATTTATCATGGTGTATTGCTTTATTATCTTATTCTTAATGAGGCAGTGTGATTTTTCAGGTTAATACTATCTTTTATGGGTAAATTTGTATAAATAAATCTTGGTAATCCTCTGATGTGAACTAATATGGTTATGTGCGAAGTGCTGGATGGATATTACCAAAATAATGCTTACAGACATTTTACCAGAATTGACCAAGACAGTGGAGATGGACAGGGCATATGATCCCCGATATCTAAGGAGAGTGGAGCAAGTTATCAACAAATTGGTACCTATCCAAGATCTGACAAAAGAAAGCAGGGATGACAGGCCACTAGACGTTGTTGTTATCCTAGGACACCCCGCTGGTGCATAGCGCCTTCACGAGCTGTCTCCACTTCCTCCTGTCTTGCGCCGTCCTTCTTTCCATGTCAGTCCAGTAGCCTTGAGCTCGCTTTCGACGGTACATCATCAGGAGTGAACGGGTCGCCCAGGTCTACGTCTGCCACTCAAATGCTATTGAAGCCGCGTTTACGTCGTTACACCGGAGGGTATGCCCAATCTACCGCCACTTTGCTGCGCAATTTCTTGTTGAATAGGCCTTTGCTGGCATCGGGCCTACAAATCTTTGTTACTGATTGTGTCTGGCCAGTAGATGTGGAGTATGGACCTAAGGCACTTGTTGACGAAGAAATGATGGGAGTATGAAATTAAATTGACAACAGGTCCTCTCTGGAGAAGGGTTATTGTAGGACAGAAACATAGAAATCTGATTGGAGAAGGCTTATGCCAAGAGGCAGACGGAACGGAGAGACATACTTTGAAGAAAAACATTTGGAAAACATGAAGTTTAGAATAAAAGGCTGATTATTATTCGATAAAATGCTGATTTTATTTCCTCCATGTCATAAAGTTGTTTCAAGTCATATGTAAGTATTTAGATTTATAAGAAACTAAGTAATATAGTGTTCCGTGGGGTGCCAGCAAAGAATAGTACCAACCCATACATAGCCGTGGGTGTCGTAAGAGGCGACTAAGGGTTAACTGGAGGATGGGCAGCAGCATCCTCCTTTGTATTACATCTTACTTACTGCGGTCACCTAAAACCGCGGTGCTAGCCGTAACGCTAACAAGCGAGGTGACTATGGTACTTATGGAGCTCCCTGTCCTGTAGTGGATGTTTCATGGGATGTTATGATGAAGTAATATAGGTACCTCAGAAACATCCACTACAGTACAGGGAACTCCCTCTAAAATGCCAGCTTTTGCTAATACAATGTGGAGGGGAAGTACCATAGTCACCATGCTTGTTAGCATTACATCTGGCACCATGGACCGTGGTTCTCTGGTGGTGTAAGATGATACGAAACATTAAACCTTAGTCGCCTCTTACGACACCCACGGGCAAAGTTGGGTTGGTACTACTCTTTGCCGGCACCACATGGGGCCTACAATATAGTACCTACTTAAATAAAAGACTGATTTTGTTATCTATTTCCTCCATTGCATAGAAATAATTGCAAGCCATAATGAGGGTCAGGCCAGTGGCTCATGTTATGGACCACTAAGATTTAGAATCATGTGTCTTGTTTTTAAAAGAAATTGCTTACATGTCCCATATACTAGTCCAAGATCTGGCAAAAGAAAGCGGGGAAGACTGGCCACTAGATGGGAGTATGAAATTAATGAAATTAAATTAACAACAGGTCTTCTCTGGAGAAGGGTTACGCGGGACTGAAACAGTGGAAATTGTTGAAGTCAGGCCATTGGCTCACGTTATGGACCACTAAGATTTAGAATCATCTGCCTTTTTATTAAAAGACATTGTTCTTCTTGTATGTCCCATAAACTAGGTAATAAAGCACCTGATTTGAAAATTATGTGCAAGGGTTTGAAAGATTACCAATACCTGTACTGGTCTGTATAGGTGTTGGTAATCTTTTACATGATTCACACAGTAGATATATGGGCGCTTACTGAAAGTGGGCTTAGCAAAACTACTATGACCTACTAATACTGGCGGCAAAGACACTTATTTATAGGTGAGCTGTCTGTTTTTCCTTCTCACAATTTGAATAAAACACATTATCAGATAGACAATTACAATCATTTATTGCAACATCATAAGACTCATAACCAAAATTTATTCAACACCAAAAGTACTTTACAAATCATGCGAACTTCAACTCAGTTCTTCAACATCAACCAGTTTCGCAATTGGCTGGTTTTTTTTACATCTTAGGTCCTCGATTGTTTGTCCCCGTAATCTTTATTTGGGGCCCATATTATGCTTTTCGTTTTGTAGTCATTCTAAGGTCTTTGTTTTTCATGATCTTTTTCAGTGCCCAGTATTTCTTTTATTTATTTCTTTATGTTTGGTCTTTTCACTTGACTCCTGAAATAGAAAAAAATCCAGAATAAGTAGATGAATATAATTCTTGCTAATTTAATCATTTAAAAATAGGCTACGGCTACCCGGCTACGAATAAAAATAAGTCAGGAACTCTAACTCAGAACAAATTCCACACAAAAAGTGGCCCTACGTGAAACCATAAAGACGTATATTCAAAATACGAATCAATTGGTTCAAATTCAGAAAGAGAGCAGGGATTCGTTCGCGCGCGTGCTATGTCAGTTAGTAGTAGTTGAGTAATTGACGCGTGCAACAACTTCTTCTTATGGAACGTCTTTCGTTCAGTCATTTTTTGAGCGCAGTTACATTTCCTGACTTATTATTTAGTCATAGGTCCCCGGCTAAACTCATCATCATATTGTGGAGTCAGAGTCGTTGAGGGACCCAAGGCCATTGGCATGGCTCATTTAATATGTCCTGTAAATAGTAGTTGAGACCAACCTACATCACATGATTAACTTTAAAGTAAGATTATATTGTAAATTTAATTAATTATTATTTTTATAATTCTATTAATCATCTTTAAGAACAGTTTAGGTGATTCAATGAGTCATTCCAAAAGATGAGTTTACATCTATGTGGCTCTGCGAGTCAAATTAGTTCTTGGGCTTCCCTGTTCTGAGCCAATTCCGTCCAGTTGAACACTCCAAGCTCGTTTAAATCCTTGGCGACTTCATTGTACAGGGGACCTGATTGTATTCCTTCTCTTCTTCTTCTAATAGTGCCTCTCCAAATTGTGAAGGTTGGCAGTCAGCTCTGCATATTTCTTCTTGTCTCCAGCGAGGCGAGAAAGATCGTCAGCACTCGCAATCCCAGTCTACTCCTTGATGTTCCGCAACCAAGACTTCTTTCTCCGACCTACTCTTCTTTTTCCTGCAACTTTGCCCATCATTATGAGTCTGCTCCTACAAGTTATGAGAGGTTATGAGTTGCACCAGCACGTACCTTCCGTGCCTTAACACATGCCCTAAGTATGCAACTTTTCTTCATTTGACGGTTTGCAAAAGTTCGCGTTTTCTGTCAACCCGCCATAGAACTTCATCATTGGTAATCCGCTGTGTCCAACTTATAGTCAGCATATGTCGATAGCACCACATAGGCCAGATATAGCAGTGCAGAAGACGAGTGCGCGATTCCTTCTCGGATATGCCAAGCAAGTCCCTGCTGACTGAAGCAATGACTGAAGGCCCTCACCAAGTCCAAATCAAGTTAAACTTTCAATATAATGGTAATCGGCCGTCTCAAGATACTGCAAAACAATCTTCTAAAAAAGTAGTGTGAAATCAAACGAACTTGACTTGAACCCTGTCAGTCCCCGTCACGTGAGTGCTGCCAGTACCAAAATTTGGGTTTCAGACGATTAGGGCTCCGTACACGACCGATAATCGGTGACCGATTTTCATGTATGACGTTTAGGGAGGTGATCTATCAAAATAATATCTACACACGATGTCGATGATTTTATTTTTGTTAGAGCAAAGGCAATGTGATACCAATGTCACATGTTGGTTTCTAAGCAACTGTACTTTGTTAGATTTTTGATTGTCACTTGTGAATGGACTTTTCTGTAAATTTGTACTAATATATTGTTTATTATTGTGATCATTACTTTCTCTTATAAACACTGCTGCACTTAACCCTACAATCAGTTCTAAGTATTTTTTGTTAGTAAGATAAGATTCCATGAACATATTTTTTTATAAGTCTCGGTATTATCAAAAATGCTTCTAATGGCCATTATTTGTTAATATACAGGCTTTTAGGCTAGGATAACTATACAGGATGTTAGGGTTAAAGAAAATTAAAGTACCGAGATCCAAATGCCGAAATCTCGTCTGTGCATTTGCTAATGTGTCGCGAGCCCTCCACCGCGCCGCACCGCACCCCGCGGCTTTCGAGAGAACTATTCGTTGAGTGACCGCTGGCAGTAAGTAACAGTCAGTATAAAAGGTGTTAGGTTAGGATGACTACTAAATGTACAGGGTGTTAGGGTAAGTATACAGGGTGTTAGGATAGGATAATTATACAGGGTGTTAGGGTAAATATACAGGGTGTTAGGTTAGGATAACTACACAGGGCGTTGGGTTTGGATAAATATACAGGGTGTAAGGTTAGGATCACTATACACAAAATATACCTAACATTACACACTGTATAGTTATCCTATCCTAACACCCTGTGTAGTAACATCCTGTACACTTACCTTAAGACCCTGTACATATAGTGATCCTAATCTAACACCCTGTATACTTACTCTAACATCCTGTATAGTAATCCTAACCTAACACCCTGTTTACTTACCCTAACACCCTGTACATATATAAATATAATAAAATGTAAAATATTTATTATCAAAAACTAAAAGTTAAGCAAAACTTGTTGCTAGGGCCTCCTTAAAGGCCTTAATAGCCTGTTCCAGGAGACTCCGCTCCTCCTAAACGCACGTACGTACAAAAACAGTTTTAGAAAATAATCTAGGTACTAAGGAAAGTACAAATAAAAAATATATAAATTAAGAAAACCAGGTATTTTATAGTAAGTATTACTAGCGTAAAAGTGCCATCGGAATTATTAATATATAACATTAATTTAAGATGTGACATAAAGTAGTCATCATAACCTAACACCTTGTATACTTACCCTAACATGCTGTATAGTTATCCTAGCCTAACAACCTGTATATTAACAAATAATGACCATTAAAAGCATTTTTGATAATACCGAGACATAAAATAAATGGTACAGCAGCACTACACTTACTTTCTTGCAATACTCAAGGAAAAACTGTCAACCGCAAACTTAAATTTGTAATGCCATACACATAGTATGGAATTACAAACTTTTATTAAAGTTTTTCCAAAAAAATGTTCGAATGAAATATACAGATCATTTCAGAATTTAAATTGTCAAACAATAAAACAAACAAACCTCAAACGATTTCGAGTAAATTACATGTTTAACTTTTGGTAGTACTAGAACACCCTTTATATGAATATTCACAGATCAATGGATACTACCGTAGGATACTTGCTTGGAGATTTTTTAATTTCCCAACACATGTTCCTTATGGATAATTGTTCAGTTTAGTCTACTGAGCAAGCCCTTTCAGTTTTTGGTACACCCTGTATAGGTACTAAATTTTATTCAAAAAAATCATAAAGAATTTCCAGTCAGGTAGACAACCAATCCAGGATTAATATTATAGAAAATTTTAATAAACTCAATGGAACCAACTTTGGGTAAATCACATATTTACGATTTGGTGGTACAGGAACACCCCTTATATTAAATTACATAGATCAATTGATCGATACTGGCGCAAGATATCTTACATGGAGATGCTTGGTCATGCAAAGTTTCAAAAAGATTCTATGAGCCCTTTTTGTGAAAATTTCAATTTTTCATTTTCGTTGTATGACAGTTACCCTAAAAATGAGAGCCATCAAGAAACCACTTAACACCTTCGATGGATTTGCATAAAACTCCTAAATTCAAAATATGGTGTCAATCGGACCATTCGTAAAGCCGCTAGGCCAAAGCGTGACAGACAGACTGACCGACGGACCGATCGACCGACCGACGGACGGACATTTTTGGGGGACTTGTTTTTTATGATGTATAAGTGATATAGAACACATTTTTGAGAAAATTAGAAAAGCTTTTTTTTTCACGAATACAATACCTTTCTCGCTCCGCTCGAAAGTAAAAATTAAATATAATTAATAATTCATGGAATCTTATTAACAAAAAATAAAATCATCGACATCGTGTGTCGATATTATTTTGATCGATCACCTCCCTAATCACCATACAAGAAATCGACCGACAAAAATACGGTCGTGGGCGGGAGCCCTAAAAAACAACACACGATCTCGTCCGGTACCAAAGATTTTGGAAACTACGCCAGGGGGCGCAGCGTTTTTCTTACGTCAATGTCCGGTACTGACGGTCCGTACGGACAAAAGGACCTCCCAAACGAAAGCACCACAGCGCATCCACGTCAAAAAAACCGGCCAAGAGCGAGTCGGACTCGCGCACTGAGGGTTCCGTACCACCACATAAACATAATTGTATTAGTTGAAATTTCAGTAAGTTGATGTGTTAGATTTTTTGAGTCCGACACGCGCTTGACCAAATTTTATTATTTGTTGTTATTTTATAGCCTATGCCCTATAAACATACCAATTTTCAAGTTTGTAAGTGTTCCCGTTTTTAAATATAACTAAAACAAAAATCGCCTCAGCAACCATCCAACGTGACCCCTCTCTTATATGAATGTTCTTGAAACGGGAGCTCACCACAATTGGTTACCATTAGTTGTGAGAAAAGTTGTAATATTTAATGATTTCAGACTTTTCCCATTATTTGTACTGTGAGACCTAGCTTCTTGCCAAATTTCATAATTTTAGGTCAACGGGAAGTACCCTGTAGGTTTTTCATTTTTGAATAAATGTATGGAGATGAGGACATAAAATGCCATATCTTTTGATTGCGTCGTTGTAAAAAATTGAAATTTTCAGATCTTGTGTGGTTCATGGATCCTAATATATGGTATTATTTTCAACCTGATACCTTTACCCGTTCGTGAGATAAAGGGTCTTGACAGACAGACAGACAGACAGACAGACAGACAGACAGACAGACGGACAACAAAGTGATCCTATAAGGGTTCCGTTTTTTTCTTTTGAGGTACGGAACCCTAAAAACTACTGAAAAAGTGAAAAACTATAAAGATAGCTGGTGACGCACGCAGACTAGGATTATTCATGTTATAGTTTCCGGTTTGTTGAAAAAGGACGGAAATCGTCCTTTTCTAAGACGACCTGGCAATGGTCCACCCTCCAGTGATTTGTCAAATTTGGGATACCATCGCTAGGCCCTGTCATCAGCAACACATGCATGGCCCATCGCGGCGACGACGACGACGAGCAGAAAAGAATTCAAAATTGTGAAAAAAAGACAAAGAAGAACTATTGACGTAAGAAGAACATGCGCTGTTTTGGCGTGAGTTTCAAAAATCTTAGGTACCAGCGATAAGGAAAAGCCTTACTCAAGCATCACGGCTCCTCTTCGCAATGGCCCATGATTTTTTTGGCCAGTGAGTGGTGGCACAACAGATTTTTAGATGGCAACATTACTTATCTGTCAAACGGATTGTCACAGGCCACCTGTTCCAAAGTGCGCTTACAGACTTATTCCTCGCTTCCTATGACCCTAAACTTCTATCCCAGCTTTGCAAATATGTATATATTAATAATATCAAATTATAAGTTTGTCTGCCGGATATATGTTTGCTTTCTGTGATGTTTTTGTTATCCGTTTCGTTCCAGGTGCCATCTCAAAGAGAAATAAATTCTATTTTTATTTAGGCTCTCTTTTGATAACCGATCAATCCCTATAAACTGTGCTCTTGTCAACAAGACACTGGCAGTAATGGCTGTAATCTAAACGGCCCATTGCCATAATACAAAAGTTGAAGTTGAAGGCCGGCCGCAAACATCCGGAAATTCTGAAATCAGAACGCACTGCTTTTCATACAAAATGTTCTACCTGGCGCACACTTTCTTAACGGTTTCAGAACGGAAAAAGCCCTGACATTTTATTCTGAATTTTTCTGGGTGTTCGGGTCTTCAGAACGGAAAAAGAAGTTCAGAAAGCAGCGCTTGCGAACAAAATGTACCGACCGCCGCACACATCCAGAAAGAGCATCGAACATTTTTGAATGGGGACTGGCGTACTAGTGGTTACCCTAAAGAGCCTTAATATGGAAAAAAGAAATAATTGCGGCCGCTGATGACACTGATGCCAATCGAAAGAATACCAAAATACAAATTAAAAATGTCATATGAGAAATCGTCCTACCTGATATACTTTCAGAGATATCAAGGTTTAAAAAAACATATATTTTTTTAACTGATAAAACTGGACAACTTTGTAGCCACTGACAGAGAAAAATGTATACAACAAGAAAGAGAAGAAAAATGCCCTATTGTGAGATGATTACACTGCAACGTGGAATTCTTCACTCGCCTTTGCCAAAATTAAGGCTGTGGCCAATCTGACTGACTTGGACATCAGTGTTTGGTTTTTAATAATAATTTTTACACAAATTTGGATTATTTGGAACTAAAAAAATTAATTTAAAAAAGAAACTTCATATATCTTCGAAAATCATTTAGGACTATTTGTCATGAACATTTTTGTTTGTATGTTAGTACTCTTTCGATTGGCACGAGTTTTATCAGAAATAATAATAATAAAAAAATTCATACCTTGATATCTCCGAAAGTATATCAGGTAGGACAATTGGTCATATGACATTTTTAGTTTGTATTTTAGTATTCTTTCGATTGGCACCAGTTTGATCAGAAGCCGCTAATTTATCTTTTTCCATAGTGGGGCTCCTTAGGGTGACCACTGCATGCCAGTTCATTCAGAATCTCGCTAGTACAAGCCGAGTGGAAGTCCGACCTGCTTTTTTCGACTACGAAATAAGAAATGCTCGAGATAGAATTAGCTCTCTGCCAATCTCTGAGGATTCACGGGTGCACCCAATAACGACGTTTCCTCTTCTCGAGCACCAGTAAAAGTGCAGTTGCAAACAATTCTTCATTGTCTATGTCATCCATCTTGTTTGAAGTCTCCAAACGTACTGGTGGCGAAATCTGAATCTGAATCTTATCTGAATCTTGTTTTTAATGACTTTGTCATTAATGGAAATGAGAATAGATTTGGCGCACATTTTTGAGGGATAATCCACTGAATAGAGGGGGGGCTACCTTACAAACGGTGCAACGACTCCAAATTTTTGATATGTTGTCTAGGATGGTTAGTAAGTGTTTAAGTGCAAAATTCAAAATTTCCCCTTCCCCTTCGCCCCCGCCGCCATATCTTTCGCTTATATCTTCGGTTACATGCATTTTAGCCAGAAATGTGCTGTGCACAGTGTGGTAGAGAATTAAACTGTAATTCGAATGTTTTTTGCACAGATTTGTAGAGAATTAAAATTCCTATAATTCACGATTTAAATTTTGTTTCCAGAACTGATAGTTATGGAGATATGCACTTTTAGAAAAACGAAAAATCTCATTTCTCGAAAATTTCAGAAACATCAATTTTTGCTTTTTACTTATTTTCGCACTCCTGTGCGACACTTCTCCTTTCACTAGGAATGAAACCAAACTCACTGGGAGTTTCGAGCTCGTAATAAGTAAAAAGGTGGGTAATTCCACAGATCTTATCATCTCAGGCCTGAAATACGCTTAACAGAATATTAACATATCTTTGCTGTTTCAAAGGTGTGATTTCCGTAACTTCATGTAATGGTCCAGATTTGTTAAATATAGTTTAAATAGAGTAAGATATGATGATATCTGGTGTAGGAAGATTAGTGAGACACATGGTAAAATGGACACGCGACAAAATTGAGAAATGACAGGATGTCAATGTACAAAAATGGGGATGTTACTTCACTTAACTTTGTTACTTCAGCCGTCCTCGGGAACGGGATCTCTTCCTTGCACTGGTATTAAGGGACTGCTTCTTGAGCTTGCGGCGGGGAGAGTGGCCATCTTTGAAATGGGCTCTCACAATGAATGTTCGAAGCGGGGCGGAAATCACTATCTTTATCATTACGTTGACTGTACTTCAGGCATTACCCGTTGCAAAATTTATTATTTACATTTTTACAAATACAGTTCGCGACTACTGGTCGCGACACTAAGAAATATGTGACATGGGACTAATAAATGTTACTACCACAGTTTTTCTGGTGAAAACACTTACCATTCAGGAAAAAAACGGTGTTAAAATTAGATTTTTAATGATTTCCTAGCTCATACAGAACATGTACATGACTAGCTTTCTTCACTAGCTCATATGCCCCATCCAGACTCTCCACGAGGCAACACGAGGGAACAGGAGCACGAGAGTGAGGACGGTGCACTCGTGTCCCCTCGTCATCCCTCGCCTCGCCTCGCTGGCGCTCCGTTTAGTGTCAGTTTTTCAGACGCGAGTCAAAGGACGCGAGGGGGTGAGGCGAGGGAATCGACCACTTTCTCGTGCTCGCTCACTTTGTTGTTAAAAGGATCCACGTATTTTTTATCACTACGGGGTGTAGTAATGACTTGTGTACCACTTTTGTGGAATTTTATCAAATAGAACCAATTATTTGAAATAAAAAAAACTATATCACAAGGATAAAATAAAATGAACGACGCATGGGATCGGATTAGCAAAGAATTAAATATAAAAATATCATTAATGGTGACTTACGCAGTAACTTCAATTACGTCCATATTTTAGTAGGCGAAGCGGGCAACTGAATAAATCGAGTGTGTGGATGGCTAGCACTCCTGCAGCCTTTACTCGCTAAGACTCGTGCGAGAGCCTCGTGCGAGGCGCCTCGCGAGTCGCGAGAGTCTGGAGCCGGCAATACAGAATATGTATATGACGGACTTTAGTTTTTTTAGTTTGAGATTTGGACCGTCCGTCAGTACCGTAGGTATACGCTTTTAGCAGCGTTTGTTCATTTTGGAACACGGCGAGCGAGTTAATAACCTTACTCGCAGCTTTGTAATTTTTGCAGCAATCCCCAGACATAGCGGAAAGACGTCGACTTTTGGATGAAATCTTTTCAAAGCAGGTACCTACCTTATTAAAAACATTTTGATACTATACCTGATTTTGTTTTATATTTTTGCTATTTGGTTCAATTTTTGTGCATTTTTATTAATAATCTTCACATTTTTCTTCACAGATGGCTTAGATGATGTAAATATCAAACATGGAATTCAAAATTTTTGAAAACATGTAGAATTATTCACATTCGAAACAGGATAACTACCCAGGGTCTCCACTATGACAGGTTGTATTACAAAATTAACTTTGTTGATTAAATGTCATCAATCATATCACAGTTGTATTATAAGAATAACACACTTTATATTATTTTAGGAGTAGGTTAGTGTGAGAACAATAAGACATATTGTACCAGGCTCTTTGAACACCTAATGGAGAAGGCGGAAGGTGCCCAACTTCGGTACCAACAAGTGTAGCCTCATTATATGAGGGACTAAGGCCCACCATAGCGAGTTTGTGGTCCCATACCAGAGAAATGACCATGGCTACAATAGATCTGTACAGGTCGCAGTGGCCGTTGGGAATTAGGAGCCCGGCCCCTTTACCCTCAAAACATGCTGGAAGAGACATATGCAGGTTTGCATTGTCGCTAGATCTCAGCCACCTGGTGAATGTAGCTACGTCGGTGCCCAATGTTGACGGACACACTCTTAATTGGTTGGCCTTACGACTGACTACAGTGTTGGTATCAGCCCCACTAAGAACATCCGACCACTATCTGGTGAAGTCCGTGTCGATCAGCTCTCCTCTGGATGATAGCCCAAGAGACGCAAGGCGAGTTTGGCAATACGAGCCAGCAGACTGGGATGAACTTCTTTGCGTCCTACTCATGACAGCAATTAGTGTGTTTTTCTTCGGGCGATCCCGATTGTTTAGCTGAAGCGGTTGCGGATGTGATATGGCAGGGGATGGAATACTCCATTCTCTGACATACCGCTTGGTCTCAAAGCCCGACCTTGGATCATTGCTTGCACTGAAGCTCAAAAGCAGTCTGCATACCAAGCCTGGGTTCAAGCCCGTGATGACAAAATTTATGCTCGGCGGGTTCGCACGAAGAAAAATGCATTTAAGTCTGCTGCAAAGTTCTGCAAGAGGGTGATCCGAAAGACACATTATGACAATGTCAGTCGCGTAGGGACCAAACTTGCATCCTACCCCTCTCATAGTAAACAATTTTGGTCCATATCTAAATTGGTTAAAACAAACTTCTGCCGTCCCACATTACCTCACTTGCTGAAACCAGACGGGTCACTAGCTCACTCCGCAACAGAGAAGGCAATTAATTAAGAATTATTCTGCATAATTAATAGAATAAACATACAGGGTGTAAGTTATTTGAAGTCGGTGAAAATTGTTTTTTCATTATATTTATTCACCTGTATTTTAATCTCATGAAATTTCGATTTTCTTTGAACCACATTACAGTAATTAATTTAAATGTATAGTTGTATCACAAATAGGTGTCCATATAGTGGCACACATTCAAAGTGACCATAAAAATAATCTATACAACAAAAGTTTTCAAATTGTTGTGAGCACCCAGTGTATTACACTTACACACTTACATTTACACACAGTTGTATGATCACTTTGAATGTGTGGAAACTATATGGACTCCCAATTTGTAAAATTACAAAAAGAACAACTTTCTTTAGAAACTGCATCACAGCATAAAAATTTTGTATTAGGAATACATGTTCATAGGATATGTTCCTTAGGAAAAGTCACGGAAAAGTTGTTCCAGTTACACTTTATTACCCTTTTTGAATCTGTTATATTTCTTTTTATTGCAGATCCTGTAGTGTAGAGCAGATTGCAGAACATGTAGAGGCACTCTCAAAGCTTTAATCATGAAAAAAATCAGTTATGATGATGCACTAAACACTTTCTTTCATGAAGAACAACCAGCCATGATGATGAAAGGGGTTCCATCATTATGAAGAGTTAGACAAAGGGCACTCTCCACGACTATGATAATCAATAAGAGCCATCTATAAAAAGGCATTTTTGACACCTTCAAACATAAAGAAGAGCCAAATAATGAGTGAAGTAGAATCCTGGGTGATCTCCCAACACAGAGAAATTTCCCTAATCTGATCCCTCATGCGAAATACCTGTGTAAGACAGTCCACTAGACGGGAGAACAAAATCAAATTGGCTGGCTTTAACTATTATAAACAAGTTCATCATTTACTATTAAACAAGCAATATTTGTATATCATCATGATCATATCAGCCGAAAGATGTCCACTGCTGGATATAGACCTATATTTGTTTATATATACACAATGGTGATGAAATTTGTAAAACGGGTTTTTGGGGGGCGAAAGTTTCTCAAGTTATTGAGCATTTCTTGAAAATAGTGCACTTCTGAAACGCTACAGCGTTATCTGTTTAAGCTTTTGTGTAAGCTTTTTTTAAAATTAAACAGAGCAAAGCTCGGTTGCCCAGGTAATTAAAGATATATTAACACCAATTTCGTGTAATTTATTTATATTGCCATGTAAGTAAAACACTGTAATCCTAAAACCTCATAATCTGCCCATAATAAATTATTATTTTTAATTATTATAAATATTTTTTTTATGAAAGTTGAAATATCTTTTTCATAATTCAGTTATGTTCCTGTGGTAAAGTTATTCAGACCATGGCTAGAACTTGTGGTTTCTTAGGTCTTTTCCTAACATAGAAATCTATCGCATAGAAACGATAGGTGATAGGAGGTCGACGGCATGTCACTGCTTGGTAACTAGGGGATGTGCAGGATGAAGGCAGGGTAAGGATCACTTCTGTCATGCTCCAAATTCTGGTGTTGGGGTAGTACACAATGGTGTTGATTCTGGCGGACTAAAACCTAAATAAATTTGACAGATCTGAAAATGATGGTCTTTCATTAGTCTATAGGGATTGACAAAGACGGCAACACTTAGACATGTCAATTTAAAAGTACTAATAGATGATCGGATCGCTCTGAATTTACCTCCGTACCATGATTTTGCCCAATAGCAAAGTTGTCGTTTGGGACAATCTGCAATGCTAGTGGACAAAATCGTGGTCCGGAGCAAAATTTGGAGCAGTCCAATCCAATCGTCTATAAGTACTTAGTTTGGGTCTGCCAGAATCGACACCAATATTTAGTTGGATTTTAAAGCATGTATTGTGGTATAAAATTTCAGAAGTTATGAACCTGTGCCTTATGACATTGAAGAGAGAACACTTTTTGTTTGTTTATGACTAGGTATTCTTTTCTGGATGAGACCTGCATAATTGATGCAGACTGGTCTAGAAACTGTAGTAGCTTAAAATATAGACGGAAGGTAAAGCGCAAGATTTAGCTTAATGCTGCAGCAGGAACATTCTCAATTAAAGACCTGAAGAAGTAATATTAAAGTTACATATTATATAAAAGAAATAAACTCATAAATAAGTACTTAGCCTTTGTTGGAATAGGTAGTTTTATTAAAACCAACGAAGTTAGTGTTGAAGTGATGTACTAAAAATAGTCTCTTAAAAAACACTAACTAACATATTACAAAACTGTAGTTACATATGATAAAAAAATACCTAAACACAGTTTGATAAACAACTCGAACTCGATTCTCGTTTGTTTTGGTGTATAAAATATCAAAGTTAACACAGTCACAGCACCGCTTTGTTCATAAACAGTCGAATTTATTGTAGAGTAACTAGAATGTTGATTTCAAAACGAGAGGTTACCACGAAATCTCCATGAACTACGAAAAGCAAAACTCAAACTATTCAACTTTGTTCTACGCTACGGAAGAATAGACATATTGATAAAGTAACAGCTGATCACCAGCTGATTTACGTCAAAACGAGACGCTCCGGGGATATTCCAGCCCAGCTGTCAGATAAGTGTCAACGGGGATCTTACCACAAACTAAGGGAAATTGTTTCTTTTATACTGTATGGAAAAGAATCATAGGTCCATACAGCCTTTTATTCAGGGAATTTAACGTGGACAGATGCCCACCGTCTGCGTTTGCCCTTCATTCATTCATTCGTTCTTTTTTTTTTTTTCTTTGGGGAAATACCTAGGGCGTTCAAAATACCTGACAATATAGTGCAATTACCTGAGAGAAAGTTTAAAGAATGTGTAAAGCAAACGTTATGTAAAAAAGCTTACTATAGATTGGATGACTATATGAATGACAAAGAGGTATGGATGGTGCTCTGATATTCCAGCGAAACACAAGAAACACATTGTAAAAAGCCGACTCTTGTCGTAGGCCGTGCTGCAGTGGTTTCTTGCCGTTTCTTTTACGCTGCCATAGCACGATCCGAAACGGCGTAGACTCGCTCTATCTGCATTGTATTCTGCATGACATTCAATAAGTATTCTGTAAAGAATCTACATTGAATAAAATTATCTGAATCTGAATCATAATTTATGTCATGTCATGGCTGCAAAATGTGTTGATAAGCGTTGGAATAAATGAAAAACAAATGGATTTTGTACCTGAGCAGCGATTTCACTCCAAAGTTGCGAGGCCTTGCTCGCGAGCCGTTTCGGCTTCTCCAGCTTCTGCGCGGCCAGAGACGCGCGGTGCTTTTGGAACTCTTCTTCAGTCATTTTCTCCAAATATTCCTGATAAACAAAAGATAGATAGATAGATAAACACTTTATTGTCACACACAGAACACATTAACAATTACAAAAGAGAGTCTTAAATCTAGGGTGACAAGGGCGGTCTTATCGCTGGGAGCGATCTCTTCCAGACAACCTTTGCATGTAGGAAAGTGTGATAGAGAACTGCAGTAGTGAAGTAAATAAATATAAATATTGGGGGACATTTCACACAAGGTCATCTGATCCCAAACTAGGCAAAGCATGTACTATGGGTACTAGAGACTGATATACATACATAAATAGATAAATAACACCCAGACACAGAACAAACACTTGTGTTCATAACACAAATGTTTGCCCTGGGCGGGGATCGGACCCGCGGCCCACAGGCAGGCTCACTACCAACCACACCAACGTTCTTGAAATAAAAAGTACCCTAAACCGACGAGCATGTATGAAAGAATTGATGAAAGTTTAGGAAGCAAGGGAAGTATGCCAAGAACGTAGCAGGTGGAGGACTGTGGTCTCTGCCTACCCCGACGGGAAATAGGCGTGATGCTATGGCGTGATGTTATGTACTCGTATGTATGTGTACGTATTGAGGACACCTACTTATTATTGTAGTTACTGTCCAAAAATCTATTGATCAGAGGTTGCAAGAGTTCTCAATGAAACAATTGAATTCAGTTCACGAAAGTCCGATGTATATTGGCACGTAAATACGGTACATTAATTAAAGGAAATTACAATATTGGGGACATTTCACACAAGATCATCTGATCCCAAACTAGGCAAAGCCTGTACTATGGGTACCAGAGACTGATATACATACATAAATAGATAAATAACACCCAGACACAGGACAAACACTTGTGTTCATCACACAAATGTTTGCCCTGGGCGGGGATCGAACCCGCGGCCCACGGCGTGTGAGGCAGGCTCACTACCAACCACACCAACGGGCTTGTCAAATATGCACAATATATGCATGATGTTTTTTTATTTAAAAAAATTATCCTCATTCATGTAATAAACAGTTTAGTAAAACAATTTTTCGAATAACTATGAAATTAAAAAAGATATAAGCCATCGAAGATTTGATTCTGTCTCTTTCTAGCAAAACGAAATTAAATACGAAGTTAATATGGCCGTAGTGGCATGTGACGTCACATGCCATGTCGGATCTCTCTGTCTAATCGGCGCGTAATTAAAAGTTTTAAATGCTTATATCAGCCGTATTTCTTAGCAGATTTAAATTTTAATTTCACTTTTTGTCATCTCTACTACAGTTTTGCATATTTTGTTAATAAATGCGGCTAAAAAAAAATGCATATTCCCTTTGCGTGAATTTAGCACAGCTATATCTGGGCGAGGACGCGGGGCGACTGGAGCCTTCCGGCCGCGCTGGTATGTAGAATTCAAGGCAAGCATTTTGTAGGTACACTCGGGGAAGAAAAATGTTCGTTACCTTAAGATTGGTTTTCGCTCGCACCAGTGCCAGAATCAATCATACCAATATCTTAGTACGAGAAACAGTACTGCCAATATTTAAATAAATGTTACGTTTGGTGTGATTTGGTGCAAAATAAGGTTTTGTCTGTTTAACCCACTGTAGAGTTTAATATTTTATAGTTTTTAAGAAAACATAAAAGTCTAAAGAGATTTTACAGATTCCATCCCATCGATAATAAAGTGACAGACACTTCAATTTATGACATTGAAAGACACTTAGAATGACAATAGCTTTTTAATTGTTGTAACCAAAGAGATGAAGTCAAACCACAACACGAAGGTTTTAATTTATTAAAAAAATTGTATGACATAATCTTTTTGGACAAGGTCTAAATTAAATTGAACTTTATTTTTGAACAGTAAAGTATACTTTTCTATGCAATAGTTGAAACTTTGTCACAGTTTCAAAAAGTAATATGTGCTCGCGACGTTAAACGAATCAATTTAAAACTGGGGAACATTTTTCTTCCCCGAGTGTACATGAGTCCCTAAATATGTAAACAAATTCATAGTATCAGCTTATACGGAAGGGTTGATGAGCATGCAACGTGCCTCCCAAACGCTCGAGATGTTTCAACTGTAAGCTCGGTCAGGGTGTCTTATCCCAATTTTCTATATATCGATACGATACGAGTACTACTTCAATACAGTCGAATAGATTTAGTAAACTTTTTAAAAACATGGCAATATTTTATTTTCTAGTGATAGCTAAGGATTTAATAACCCAATATTAAAAAGTAAATGATTTTTCAATGCATTAATTTCTCATAATATATTTTCAAAAATATGACTACTTATTCCGATGTATGTCTCCTTCATTTAGCATCATAGTAATTAAAAAAAAAATTACAAGTCACCTCGGCGATTTCTATGGCGTCCGAATGGCATTTTTATTTTTAATTCTGTGAGGCTAAGGAACGAGACATTCTAATTTTTGAAAAACATTGTGAAAAATGTACCTAATTCATTAGAAAATCATATTTTTTTTTATATTGAGTTATTTTGCCATAAACTATCAGAAAAAATAATATTATTGACAGTGATTAGCATCCAACCAATATCCTACTATATCGTCAAGAGACATAGTTTTAAATTTACATTTTTGTATATATCGTATCGATATATCGAAAATTGAGAGTAGAAACGCCGGTCACCCATCCAGGTTTTGAGCACCGCCAACACTGCTTAAGTCATGATCGGAAAGACAGTGCAACTCGGCCAAAAAACTGATAAATAAATAATGCATTTCAAATTGCCATTTTACGAAAAGTTTTATTTTGCAAAATTGGCATTTCGCAAAACTATACATTTTGCGAAAGTGTTTTTTAACCTGCGTGCCAGCTATGAACTAAATTTATTTATTTGTTGAAAAATTACAAAAGAATTTACATGAGGTTTTTTTTACAGTGTTGCATAAACCTAGTTTAGTTTTTCCTTACACTGTTAGATACATTCTACCTTAAACATTATACATACATAACATCACGCCTCTTTCCCGTTGGGGTAGGCAGAGACCACAGTCCTCCACCTGCTAAGATCCTGACATACTTCCCTTGCTTCCTGTACTTTCATCAATCCTTTCATACATGCTCGTCGGTTTAGGGTACTTTTAACCTGGCCTTTATTCAGAACGTCCTGAATTTGGTCCTGGTACGTTCGCCTAGGCCTTCCCCTTCCAACGTTTCCATTCACTCTCGCCTGGTGGTGGGTCTTTCGTCAATCTTCGTTCATTCATCCTCTCTACATGACCAAACCATCTCAGCATCCCTTTCTCGATTTTGGTCACTACGTCTTCTTTTACGCCACACCGTTCTCTTATCACACTATTTCTAATCCTGTCACTCAATTTAATACCAATCATACTCCTTAGCGCTCTCATTTCCACTGCATTAATTCTACTTTCATGCTTCTTCTGCCATACCCAGCTTTCACTGCCATACATCAGTGTTGGTACCACCGTACCAAAACACCCCTATGAACAGCCAAACTAGCCTTGTGAGGAAACATTATACGTAATCTATATATTGCGATTTATTGGCTGGCAGTGGAAATGCACGGGAAGTGTGATTTCGCAAATGCGTGACTGCGAAATTGTCATTTCACGAAAAAGCGTGATTTCGCGAGAGATTTTGCAAATATGTGATTTTACGAAATAATCATTTGGATGAAACGAAAGCATAAGTAAAACTTTTCATGAATGATATTTAACAAAAATGACATTTTGCGAAAAAATATATTTTGCGAAAATGTTTTTCCAACCTGCGTGCCAGCAATGAACGCCTCTATCCTCCCCTCCAGGTACTGCGGATGCCTGTCACTTTGTACTATCACCCGCAACCCCTGAACACCGTTCGAACGACGAAGCCCGCTGAAAACTATGTAGCCCAGTTGCTCCTGTAAAAAAACAGGTGTTTTAAGAATTTGGTGTTTTGAGAATATACTCTTATTTTTTCATCACCCCGGATATTTTAAGAGGTGCTTCTGCCCATGAAACTGAACAACTTTCCCCAAGGAACATAAGGTCGAAATACGAAAAAAAAAATTCGACTTCCCATACAAACTGCATCAGCTGACAGCACATTTTGTATGGAAGGTCGAAATTTATGTTTTCGTATTTCGACCTATGTTCCGTAGGAAATATTGATCAGTTTTATGGACAGAACTACCTCTTAAAATATCCCGGGTGATAAAATAATTAAGCTGTATAAGACCCTGTTTTTCTCAGCTGACATTCTGAGAAGTTGAGAGGAGAAAGTGAAAATGATAAATTCATATAAGCGATTCCGAGAAATTATAGGAAATAACCTTACTCGGTCAATGAATTGACATTTTGCTGATGACAACGGGAATTTGATCTTTCTGAAACTATCATTTTAAAAATGATTTATTCTGTTAAGGTGATCTGTTTTCCATACAAAAATTCAAATAACTTGCATTCTTACGCGGGACATAAAATTCTGTTGAAAAACGAACGAATACTGCTATTTTTAGTTAAATTTTTCGCTAATTAATACAAAAATACATTTAATGTACTGAAAGTACTATTTTTGTTAGCAATTTTTGGTTCAATATTACGATTGTGGGCGTGCGGTCAAAACTGTACGGTTGTGCTTTGTGTGCATGTGTGAGTGATCGTACTCATGTAAACACGGACTGACGAGAGTAATTGACTTTAGTGGACATATGGAGATATTTTTCTTATAGAAATTGTTGTTAGGCGTTGAAGTTGCACAATGAAATTTACGCGAATCAACTTTTTGCACATATATAGTTGGTACTTATTGCATTAAAAAATAAAACCTTATATTTGCAGCAGTGGCTCCATCTAGTTGCGTTCGGGGCAAAGCTGGCCGTCGAAGATCCCCTTAAGCAGTATTTATTTTTACTTATTTTAAGGATGAACTATTGACCATTTATTAAATTACTTCTGAATTGACCATTTATTAAGTTACTTAGTTTATTTAATTAGCTGATATTTTAAGAAAGAGCGATTTAGAAAAATGCTGTTTTGCGAATAAACGTTTCAAAAAAGTGACGTTTTGCGAATTAATGATAGTAACATTTTCCAAAACGGGCATTTTTAAATTAGCTATTTCGCTAAAATGACCTTTCGAGAATTAAAAGAGTTCTTTAAAGAATAAGCAATTTACCTTGGTACGAAGAATGTTGAAGCACGGCTCATGCAGTGTCTGCGCCAACAGTTCTAAAATAACATTGTGTCGCGTCGCTCGGAGGCCGCACGAATAGTACACACTGGTACACATGCTCTTGTGTACACTGTTTTCAGTTTCCCTCAGGTATGAGGTGCCTGCAAAATATAAAATAGATTCAGATTTTTTTCCGCAAGGCAATCGTCAACCCATCATCATCATCATATCAGCCGAAAGACGTCCACTGCTGGACATAGGCCTCCCCTAAGGAACTCCATGACGACCGGTCCTGCGCTGCTCGCATCCAGCGGCTTCCCGCGACCTTGAACAGATCGTCGGTCCACCTCGTGGGGGGCCTGCCAACGGTTCGTCTTCCGGTACGTGGTCGCCACTCTAGAACCCTCACGCCCCATCGGCCATCGGTTCTTCTTGCGATGTGCCCTGCCCACTGCCACTTCAGTTTAGCGATTCTCAGGGCTATGTCAGTTACTTTAGTTCTTCTGCGGATCTCCTCATTTCTGATTCGATCGCGCAGAGAGACTCCGAGCATAGCCCCCATATTCAACCCATATTTGGGGACATTTCTGCCAGTGTCGTGTTCTAGAACATTCTTCAGTTTTGGAATTTCTTAACTTTTTAGAAGTTAAAAATATGGCGAACCGCCAGTGTCGAGTGAGGAAATTGTTCATTGCTCCCCCGCAAAGCGATAGTGGACTTTACGAAGCAAATGTCCATGACTTTTTGAGACAACACAAACTGGGTTCAAACACGAGGTCACTTGAAACCTTCGTCAGCTGCGCACTCCGTAGTTAATTCACCAGTTTCATTGATTTTTAAATTTTTTAAATATTAAATTTTTAGTTTTTTTTTTATTTGATGCGCCTTAAGTCCATCTACCTCCGGTGTCAGCGTGACGGCCTAATTATGGGACACCCCGAATAGAGGGAGTCTACGCCGTTTTGGATCGTGCTATGGAAGCGTAAAAGAAACGGCAAATATATAGCGGTATATTACCGCCATGGCCGACAAAAAAGTTATTGGAGGACGAACGTGGTAATGTAGGCAGAGGCGAAGTCGAAGCCAAAGTTGTAATCTTCATCCACAACATTTTATAATAGTTTTTTTGTGTACAGTCAAGAGCACATCAAGCTTGACACATTGGACTTTTTTCCTAACTTATTTTTTTTTTTTAATGAAAATGGGCTTACTCTTGACCTGTCGTTGACTGTTCATTAAAGAATATAATATTAGATTCGATTTCCAAGTAGTGTACGAGGTTTTTTTTTAAAACTTTGAATGCAGTTTTTATTAACTCTAAAAATCAATGTCCATAGAACAAATACCTCAATCTTTTATAGTTTTAAGCTTTCAAATACTGACCCATCCCGATGGATCAACCTGTACACTATAGAAATTTTTAGTCCGGAAAATCATTGTTGTTTTTCTACTCTATACTAGATGGCGCTGTATTTAATTTTCTTGATATGAAATTTACTATAAAATGTACGTTGTTTCATATCGGGGAGAAATTAGTTTTCTTGGTTTTTGTAGTATTTCTTAAAAATTGTGAGAGCAAAAAACCCTACAAGCGCCGTCAGATTCAGATTTAGATAATTTTATTCAATGTAGATTCTTTACAGAATACTTATTGAATGTCATGCAGAATACAATACAAATAGAGCGAGTCTACGCCGTTTCGGATCGTGCTATGGCAGCGTAAAAGAAACGGTAAGAAACCAGCTAAAGAGAACGCTAGTAAAGTGTAAAGCATATCCCAATCGCCTATACTAGTCGGTCAAAACACTCAGTTAAGCTTTACAAAAATCAAGAAATCTGTTTTAGTATAAACTTTGTTTGCGAAAGTGAAGATATATCTTTCTTTACTTGTGAATTGATCATTAATACTAAGAATGGAAGCGTA
This sequence comes from Athrips mouffetella, assembly GCA_947532105.1. Lineage (NCBI taxonomy): Eukaryota > Metazoa > Arthropoda > Insecta > Lepidoptera > Gelechiidae > Athrips > Athrips mouffetella. Next base: position 11,316,716 of record OX383984.1, read on the forward strand.
AATAATCCGTAATAGCCATTTATGCGTGATTTTTAACACCGTTGTTTTCCTGAATGGTAAGTGTTTTCACCAGAAAAACTGTGGTAGTAGCATTTATTAGTCTCATGTCACATATTTCTTAGAGAGAAAGATAAAAAAAATTAGGTTTTTAGGATTTGAAAAAATCCATACATTTTAGTATGGATGTCCCTCGCAAGAAAGTGATACGCTTATGGATCCATCGTTAGCAGGAAGTGCTGCTACTCAAACACCCTTGACATGGACCCTAAAAATGCATTTAATACGTAAATTATTTACCTTTTTCTAACTCCACTTCCCGGTATAATAGTAATTGCTGAGAAAGTAGCGGTGTCGCATCTTTTGGTAACCTGACGAAAGAAAAATGAATAGTGTTAAGACTGTAACTAAAATTGTAGTGACTAAAATTGAGAAAGGGATAGTAGTGACTAAAATTGAGAAATGCTGAGATGATTTGGTCATATAGAGAGGATGAAAGAAAGAAGATTGATGAAAGAGATCTACAAGACGAGAGTGAATGGAAACGTTGGAAGGAGAAGGCCTCGGCGAACGTAACAGGACCAAATTCAGGACGTTCGCGTTCTGAGTAAAGGCCAAGTTAAAAGTACCGTAAACCGACGAGCATGTCTGAAAAGATTGATGAAAGTACAGGAAGCAAGGGAAGTATGTCAATATCGTAGCAGGTGGAGAACTATGATCTCTGCCTACCCCGACGGGAACAAGGCGTGATATTATGTATGTATGTGTGTTAAGACTGCACGCCGCGCACACTAGCGCCCTCATCAGAATTTAATAACGATTAAGTGTTCTTTGTCAGGATAGCGTTACTTTATAAGCTTTATGTTATATTGTTTACTCAATATCCTTTGATTGGAACGCGGTGGCCACCAATTTCCATTTAAAGGATTTTGAATAAACAACATAACATAAAGCTATAGTTAGGGTGCTGGCTGCAATTTGGGTATATGATTTGCTCATGATTCATATTAATAGAGATGATAGATCAGCTCAATACGAATAGATTTGGTCCTTACAAGTTTTTATGTGCGTCGCTGCGTTTTTGAGTTAAAGCAAAAAAAAAAAAAGATACTAAATAATGTTTTTTTGTCTGCCTTTGTGGCACAGGAGTTTAAATTACTTCTGAAGATGTAGAAAATCGAAGAGGCAGACATGCAGGGCTCTGCATTATCACGGGACGAAGTAGTGAATTTTTGCATTTTGAAGCGCTGTAACTTTACGACGCAGGACTATTATGGTGGCAGACCATTTTTCTGGGGTTTTATACTTTGTATTTAATCAGTCTGCCAGGTGTACGTTTCATTGTCAAATTTCAAAATTGTTAAAACTTAATTCCTCAAAAACGCAGGGGTGTGGATATCCGCCAATATTTTTTGTATCTTTTAGAGGATGCTCCTTATCATCAGTCAAAGAGGCAGACATGAGCAAATCATATAGAAATTTGTCCTTCATCACCCTTACTACTAATTGTAATAGTTTAAAATAACGCTATCCTGACAAAGAACACTTTATCGGTCTTAAATTTTTAAATTTTCTCTCCAATTCAAAGAAATTAATGAAATTCTGATGAGGGTGCTAGTGTGCGCGGAATGCAAGTACCTTTCGAAACAAAGAAAATGATTGAGACTAAGTCAGGTTCGCAAAATGTTACACTAGGGTTTCTACGTCGTAAAAAAAAATTTATTTCATTGGTTTAGACGACTTTGAAGCTCTGATTATGCTGGATTAACTTTAAAGATGATTTGTACAACTGGCTGTTAATCAACTTCTTTAATATGACTTCATACTTGACTTGACTTACTTGACTTTTTGACTTCTTCTTGATTTCTGTGTGCAATAAAGAGTATTGTATTGTATTGTATTGTATTAAGCCACTTAGCCGCCTTTTATCAACTGACTTGCTTTCCAGTTTGTCTGCAAGTTGAGACCCTCTATGTGAACTTACTGCAGATAACAGATTAAGTCACTTAGTTGCCTTTTATCAACTCACTTGCCCTCCAGTTTGTCCGCAAGTCTCATGGCGCGGTCTCTCGTCAGATTCCCGATCATGAGGCCCTCTATGTAAACTTACTGCAGATGACGGATTAAGTCACTTAGCCGCCTTTTATCAACTCACTTGCCCTCCAGTTTGTCCGCAAGTTTCATGGCGCGGTCTCTCGTCAGATTTCCGATCATGAGGCCCTCTATGTAAACTAAACTTACTGCAGATGACGGATGTCACTTAGCCGCCTTTTATCAACTCACTTACCCTCCAGTTTGTCTGCAAGTCTCATGGCGCGGTCTCTCGTCAGATTTCCGATGATCATCAGGCCCTCTATGTAAACTTACTGCAGATGACGGATTAAGTCACTTAGCCGCCTTTTATTAACTCACTTGCCCTCCAGTTTGTCTGCAAGTTTCATGGCGCGGTCTCTCGTCAGATTTCCGATCATGAGGCCCTCTATGTAAATTTACTGCAGATAACAGAATAAGTCACTTAGTCGCCTTTTAACAACTTACTTGCCCTCCAGTTTATCTGCAAGTTAAGACCCTCTATGTCAACTTGCTGCAGATGACGGATTAAGTCACTTAGTCGCCTTTTAACAACTTACTTGCCCTCCAGTTTATCTGCAAGTTAAGACCCTCTATGTCAACTTGCTGCAGATGACGGATTAAGTCACTTAGTCGCCTTTTATCAACTTACTTGCCCTCCAGTTTATCTGCAAGTTAAGACCCTCTATGTCAACTTGCTGCAGATGACGGATTAAGTCACTTAGTCGCCTTTTATCAACTTACTTGCCCTCCAGTTTGTCTGCAAGTTGAGACCCTCTATGTCAACTTGCTGCAGATGACGGATTAAGTCACTTAGCCGCATTTTATCAACTTACTTGCCCTCCAGTTTATCTGCAAGTTAAGACCCTCTATGTCAACTTGCTGCAGATGACGGATTAAGTCACTTAGCCGCCTTTAATCAACTCACTTGCTCTCCAGTTTGTCTGCAAGTCTCATGGCGCGGTCTCTCGTCAGATTCCCGATCATAAGGCCCTCTATGTGAACTTTCCTTACTACTGATGAAGCGAAGGCATTCAGCATGTCTGCGGTCATGGCTGGGAACAACAAATATTCAATAATTATTCATCACTAGCCTGCGGTTTCACCCGCATTAAATGCGTTTTCCCGTGGGGATGAAGTGTTTTCCCGTAGTAAAAAGTAGCCTATGTGCTATTCCAGGACTTACCTATATGTGTGCCAAGTTTCATTAAAATCCATTCAATAGTTTTGCGTGAAAGAGTTACAAACATCCATCCATCCATATTTACAAACTTTCGCGTTTACGAGTATAATATTGATAGGATCATCATAACATCCCACAAAACGTCCACTCCAGGACTGGGAGCTCCCTCGAGAACTCCAGCAAGAAAGCGTGGTACTGTGGAGGGGATCTACCATACTAACCACGCATGTCAGCGTTACGGCTGGCACCGTGGACCGCGGTTATAGGTGACCGCAGTAAGTAAGGCTGCCCGCACACGACCGAGAATCGGTGGACGATTGTCGGCCAGGAAAACGACGGAAGATTCAGGTGATAACACGTCAGGGCTGGATGCCGACAAAAAATCGGTCACCGATTCTCGCGGGATTCCTTAGATGGTATTTTACACAGGAGGATGCTGCTGCCCATCCTCCTATTCATAAGCCCGTAGTCGCCTCTTACGACACCCACGGCTAGAAATGGGTTAGTACTATTCGTTGCCGGCACCTTCTGGGACTCAATTCTTGAATATCATATAAAATATCACCAAAAACATTTAGAATCACAGATTTTTATTCGTCTCTACTTTTATAAAATTGTAAATTGGTTTATTGAAGATGTTTGTAAAAATATGATCACGCTATGCTAATTTGATGCCCCCGAATCAAAATCTTAGTTTGTTTCTTCGAGCATCACGCAAAAACTACAGAACCGATTTTAATTTAACTTTATTTATTTGTAGCTTGTAGATTTTTTTTAACTCTGGGCACAGATAATATAATACTATACTAGTACAGATGCCTCACGTCATAGAACGAATTTGTGCCGAAAATTGTTCGGGCTATTTCTTCCATAAGGTATTTTCTTAGAATAAATTGATATCTGGATGTTAAAATTGAATTAATGTCATAGTTTACAGCTTTACCTACCAACCTAGTAGTAACATTTAGTTTAATTATTAGAAACAAAAGGGCCAAATGAATTCGGGCTTTACTCCGTCGAAAAAACCGTAGTACGGAATGGGACCCCATGCTCTGGGCTTACTCTTGACATCAGGATAGAGATGAGGTCGACGATGGAACGAGCTTGCCCAGAAGCAGCCTATTCGGGTTAAGGAAAGGATTTTCAAAAACTCATCCCCCAAGGGGTTGAAATAAGGGATGGAAGTTTTTCAAAATTTTTTACTTAGCTTTAACTTCCATCCCTTATTTCACATCCTTGGAGGAAGACTTTTGGAAAATCATTCTGATATGGTGTTTGTGGTATGCATTAAATTAGCACACACAATTCCAATCAATCAGTCAGTTAGTCAGTCAGGACAAGTCATTTTATTGACATTTTAGTGTACTATTGTAGTTAGTCACGCATATTTCATACCAAGTTCGAATCGAATTGAACGAATTAATAACTGTTCTGGCGACAGAGCAAAAACAAACAAAATACGTTTCTTGTATGGCGACCTCCCTTATTTTCTTATTTTTTTAATTTTTATTATTAGGTAATACATTTGTCTTAAAAACACACATCCTGTGAAATTTTCAACCAACTACCTATTTCGGTTCAAAAGATACAACTATGTTATGTATAAAACACGACACATTTTCGACATTATGCCCCACTGTGCGTCTCTGTCGCGTCCTGCCGGGGAGCACCACTTCTTATAGTCCATGGGCCAGATGGCCAAAAATGAGGAAATGGTATAATTTGGGGGTACCCATTTTCCTTTCTACCACAGTTAGATAATAAATAATAATAATGTACCGAAGACACTATTTACAGCTTTGAAACAACTCGAACTCTATAAAAACACTTATATTCCCCTACAAAAATCAATAGTTATCGATACCTGCTCTATAGTCCGCCGTTTCCTAAACCCAACTACCCTGACACTTCAAGCTACAGATGCAGTTAATACAGAAACACAACATAATACACACACACACACAACACACCCCAATCAGTGTACTTGGCATGAGCCCGTACCTGGTTGAAGACCACCGACCTCTGGTCGAGATTCAAATTATCTTCGATAATAATAATAATAATACTTTATTTACAATTACAACTTACACATAGATAGGTTTATAAGGATGTCATTAAACCATGAGTGCTGTCTTAAAGTGGTAGCTGACCAAAATAGCAGCCAATCCAATATTTGGTATGATTTGGGTACACCGTTTTCCTTTTCACAGTAGTTAGATAGGCTTATAAGTATGTCAAATGACCATGATTGTGATTTCAAAGTGGTACCTGCCTGCTTAGCACGCTCCCCGAGAGAAAATTTATCTCGGAGAAATGTCAATTTAATTGGGGAATTATGTCATCTAATCTATCACCTCCAAGCGCGAAGAAATGTCAGTGGAGGAAAATGTTTAGAAAATCCACAAATAACGTTTTTAATATTTTAGACAGAGATGGCTTTACACACTAATACATGCAGCCGTCCTTGTCTTTCAAAATGTGTCGCATTGCTCGGATGTCAAAAAAACCTGACGATGCTTAAAGTCTTTAATCTATGGGCCTAGATAAACTGACAACTGAAGCGTGCTAAGCAGGCTGGACAAAATGACAGCCAATCAAAGATGGAAAATGCTAAATTTTAAACTAAAGGCCTGTATGTGTTTTACAAATAATGTCATAATGCTGTTTCAGTTAAATCAACCACTATTAAGTTATTAAGGAAATACTGATAATTTTCTGATATTCTTCTTTTTTAAATCAAGTTTTTACAAAATACTTAAGTCATTCGAGAAGATCTTCATATTTTTTTTATTTTTTATATAGGGGGACATTTCACACACGGTCATCTGATCCCAAACTAGGCAAAGCCTGTACTATGTGTACCAGAGACTGTTATACATACATAAATAGATAAATAACACCCAGACACAGAACAAACACTTGTGTTCATCACACAAATGTTTGCCCTGGGCGGGGATCGAACCCGCGGCCCACGGCGTGTGAGGCAGGCTCACTACCAACCACACCAACGGGCTTGTCAATATTGTCGATATTAAAGTTGTAGTGTAAAAAATTATCTTTAACATGATGTATGACATGCTTCTATTCCATGGCTAAAAAGACATGGAAACATGAGTTTGCCAATTTGTACTGTTTGCTAAATAAGTGTGCGTACTAAAAACAAGCATCGAAACGGTGCAGACTCGCTCTATTGAAATTACTTATAAACTTAATTTCATGTGTTTCGAGCCATTAAACCCAAACATGGTATGCATTAAATTAAAGATTATTGTACTTCATCTGAGATATATATATTTTTTCAAAATTTACAAGATAGTTAATGATTGCTCGATTTGAAAAAAATAATATCACAAAAAAAATTTTTTTCTTTAATTATCTAGTAACGGTTGAATCTACTGTACTGTAACAGTGCCTATGACATAATTTGAAGTACACATGCAGACCTTCAGTCTAAACAAAAAGCAAGGAAATCGGATCATTGGTTCTCGAGATACAGATGACTTTGTAAAATTCAACATTTTCCACGTTAAATTCGCTGTTACTTCATCCGGGTACCACTTAGAGATCGCAATCGTGGTTTCTTGACCTCCTTATAAGCCTGTCTAACTACTGTAAAAAAGGAAATTGTTCCCCCCAAATTATACCAAATATGGGCAGCATCTGAACACTTGGATTGGCTGCTATTTTGGTCAGCTACCATTTTGAAACAGCAATCATAGTTTATTGACATCCTTATAAACCTATCTAACTGTGGTAAAAAGGAAAATGGGTACCCTCAAATTATACCGATATATTTTCTGGCCTAATGACTACAATATGTTACCTATAAGTGTTTACTTGAATTGTGCCAAGTTTCATCCCAGCAGGTTTTGTCCAAGGCACGCCTTGTTGGATCTCCTACTATATATGAAAGTTTATGAAAGTTACTCAGAAAGGAGCAACTTTTCAAAAATTATAAATAAAAATCATCATAAGTAAAAGACCTACGATGGACCTACGTTTCTCAAGAGGTATGATCTAATTTAATTATCAAAAACGACCCAACGAAACGCATTTGCCACAACGTTAGCGACATTTAAAAACTAACAGTGACATCTATCTGTGAGTAGAATCATCTAGAACTGGTTGTTTCGCGTGGTTACTAAGTTGCGGGTTCGTTTTGAAGCCAAAAATTAGCCTTAAAATGTCTTTCATCGCATGCGCTACGTAAATTATTGATGATGGAACATAAAAATGTTCTACAATTTAAAGCATAAATCAATATCTACAAAAAAACTTCGCGATACCATACCATATGTCCAACTATTGTAGTTATTAGTCAGGCTTGTGTATAACCCGCGGCGCTCGAATGCGTATTCACTAAAGCAGTCGAATGTCGTGCATAGCACGCGCTCAACGGACTGCAGGGCTTGAGAAAAAAATCATCAAAATATGTATTTGTGAAAGTTTTTAACGATGCATAAAAAGAAAATGACAAGAAAATATTGTTGAGTATATGCGTGTCACGTAAATCGCGTAAGAACAAAATATATTTAGATTTAAAAAGTAGGTAATTATAAATACATCTGGTCGCACGCCGATATGATTTAGGTTGATACGTATTTGCAGTTTTGATTGAACAATATTACATACCTACCTACTTGCGTCTCACTCATATCTCGTAAAGTGACACCCCGTCTTGGTCTCGAGCGATTCGAAAACGTGTTCTAAGCGGTACTATTTTAGCCTCTCTAAGATTGACTGAAAGAAATTCCATTTTGGGATAAGTCCGCCTTTGCACACTATTCTTATGTTTGTAATGTCCTTACTAACCTAACCTAACACACAGCTAACAGAGCGCAAACAGCGCCACAAGCGTAGAAAAACGGAACTAAATTACGATGCGCCCAGCCATATCTCAATGTGCCCAGCCTTATCTCGATGTGGTCAAGTGACTAGCAGGGCAAATCGACAAATGGGTTGCTCTCATCGATCTGCCCAATTTTTAATCACATCGTGATGTGCCCAGGCAGATCTCGATTGGCCCAATTCAACGATTGGCCCATGACATATACATACAAACATACATTGATGGCATACAAAAATACAGGTCTGGATTGATGACACACAATAAACTTAGGTCTGGATTAATGAGACACAGATAGATGGAATAAGGTCGAGGTCCAAACTATTGCAAAGCGACACAGGTTCGTTCTAGGGTGGAATACATCCAACACCAAGTACGGCCTGAGCGTGAGTCCAAAACGCTGGCTAAGCAAACTCGACATAGGTCTGGATTAATGAGACACAGGCAGCGCAGGTCTGGAATAATGAGACACAGAACAAAGGTCAAGGTTCCAAAATAATTTTGAAATTTTAGAACGTGGTGTTCCGCAAGGATCTATCTTGGGTCCGTTACTTTTCATTATTTATAGTTCCGACATTACTGACTGTATTCAAAATAGTAAATATCATATTTATGCCGACGACCTTCAAGTTTATATCCCGGTCGGACGTGGAGATATCGATGGGGCAATAAGTTCTCTTAATCAAGATTTGGATCGAATTTTTTCCTGGAGTCAGAAAAATTGTCTTGTTTTGAATGCTAGTAAGTCCAAATTTATGATTGTTGGAACGAAACATCAAACAAAATTTCTAGAAGCAGCCAAACCAAACGTGGCTATAAACGGTACATCTCTTGAGATGGTGTCTGAAGCGCGCAATCTCGGTTTGAATTTTGATTCACAGTTGAGGTTTGAGAATCACGTGATGGAAGTGGCACGTAACTGTTTCTACAGACTGAAAGTTTTATACCAGATAAGACCGTTTACTAGCACGGATATGAGAATAATGCTGTGTGAAACTCTCATTCTATCAAAACTTAACTACTGTCTTACCATCTACGGACCTTGTATCTATAAAAAAACCGAAAAAATTGTTGTGCGCGTTTTTGTTTTCCCATTCCTCCTCGCACCCATATTACGCCCTTTCTTAATAAATCCAATTTACTGAAAATGCATCAACGTTTAAGTCTATTTTATGCTTGCCAACTGCACGATATTATTAAATTTCGAGAGCCTCCTCATCTCTACAATAAACTTTCCTGGCGACCTTCTGCGAGGACTTGCTCAATTGTCATGAATTTGCCGCGACATAGAACTGCTGTTTTTCGTGGAGGATTTAGTTTCCGGGCTAATAAATGTTGGAACGACATCCCACCCCCCATACGGAACCTGTCATCTAAATTTTCTTTTAAGAAAAAATATCGAGAATATCTCCTTAACATTCAAAAAATAACCGGTGATTAAGCTTTTCAATTATATATTATGTAAAATACTTATGCATATTTATGATCATATATTTATTTTTGTTTTCTGCTGTTTTGTAAATATAATACCCCATAATATCCTTTTTATTTGCTGGCACTCTATCAATACCCACTTTCACACAGGACACGACACATACTTTGTTAGCAATATACAACTTTAGTTTTTCCATACTGTTGAGCGTAGCTTTGGTACTGACAGAATATCAGTGTTGCTTAGAGTTAGTACTTGTACTACTCTTTGCAACAAAATGCTGAGTCAGTCCCTTTTCCCTGGGCAGTGTACCTTACTTTATTTTGTAATTTAAAATTGTTATTTTTCACTGTTTTTTGGGAATAAATGTTATTCTATTCTATTCTAATTAAAAACGACACAGGTCTGTTCTAATGAAACGAAAACAAAAATAATACTTGATGGTAATAAAAGTGAATTCTTGTAATTACGCAACAGGTGTCCAATACTGCCCTCAAATGAAAAAACCTATCGACTATATACTCAAGTGGTCACGTAACCAACTCATTTTGTATGGGAAGTTGAAATTTTTTTGTGCTTTGTTAGCACAGTTGAAGAACAAAAGTTGTTGCTTTTGACCTCTGTAATACGGTTGGCATACGCATATCAGGTCAAAAAAAAAAAACAAGTATTTGAAGGTGGTAGGGCTTTTGTGCAAAGTCCATCTGAGGAAGTACCACCCTCTTGTTTTTTTGCCGTAAATCATCAGTGTTTGCAGTGCTGTGTCGCGGTTTGAAAGGCAAGGGAGTCAGGGAAATTACTGACATGAGACACATTATCTCTGTTCTCAGGGTGAGCAACGCGCTTTGCTGTCTTTTTAGTGTCAATTATGCTACTAATAAATCAGTGGGCGCCATTGCCGGTGGTGACCACTTACCATCAGGTGGCCCACAAGCTCGCTTGCTCACTTGTTATATTAAAAAAAAGAAATATGCAGAAAGAATTACACATTGTATTAGACCGTAAGGGCACTGCATGTTATCCTACGTCATCTAGTACACGAAATTGGCAACTTTGTAGCGATAGTAGTGGCCTAGTAGGTCCACAAAACGTTGGTCTGCCAATCCGAAACCTGGCAGGTTTTGTACAGTTGGAGAGAAAAGTGGTTAAATGACAGATGACACGAATGAAATCTATGCGTAGAAATAGAAGGTACCTATACAAGTAAAATACAACAGGTCTGCCTTGCATCCCCTTGGCAGTTTCGCTAGTCGGACCACAAATGTGGTCGGATGTGATTGGACCACAAATTTGGTCGGACTGGCAAAACTGCCAAGAGGATGCAAGGCAGACCTGTTGTTTTTTACTTATATAGGTACCTTCTATTTCTACGAATAGATTTCATTCGTGTAATCTGTCATTTAACCACTTTTCTCTCCAACTGTACGAAACCTGCCAGGTTTCGGATTGGCAGACCAACGTTTTGTGGACCTACTAGGCCACTACTATCGCTACAAAGTTGCCAATTTCGTGTACTAGATGACGTAGGATACCATGCAGTGCCCTTACGGTCTATATGCAAACATTGCTCGATTAATATTAGGTATTTACCTATAAAATTGCCGTTTTGTATGACGAATTTCAGGTAAACTCAATTTTCAGTACTAACATTTTTGCATTTTTCTTAGGAATTATAGATCCAATTTCTTTTATTTTTTTAAGCATTATTGGGAAGACATTAAGCTAACAGAAGCTTAAATCTAATTTTCGAAAAATATTATCTGTAAAAATCTAATGATGAAATCGGACGACATTTAAGACGAACAATTTTCGAACCTTTAATTTTATATATCAAACTAAAAATAAAAACTTTATTTTATGCGGAAATTGATAACCTTGAAGTCCTCTTTCAAATATAAGACAAACGAAAAAAATAGCATTAGAATTATAGGAATTAAGATCTCATTAATCTGTAAGAAAATTTAGGCAATTTCATAGGTAATTACCTATTAGTAGGTATAGGATGTAATTTGGGAAATAAACAAAAGACAAGATACCTTTCAGACAGTATAGTCCGGTCCCTTATAGTCTTATATCGCCAAATTCACCTAATTGCACCGAATTTATTCCAGGTACTAGTTAGGTACATAGCTCTCAATTTTTGATAGGAGCCAATTCTTGAATTTTCTATGGAATTTTTTTAAATTCAAGAATTGGCTCCTATCATAAATTGAGAGCTATGTACCTAACTAGTACCTGGAAAGAATTTGGTGAAATTGTAAATCGTGTCTACGTGAAACAGCTAACTGACCGCACTATAAAAGAAGGCTGTGTGTAAAGCTCTCCTATCCGAGTATGTGATAAACAAGAGTCTGTAATAGAATCACTGAATTTTGAAATAATAGGGAATATGCATGATGTTTTTTTATTTAAAAAAAATATCCTCATTCATGTAATAAACAGTTTAGTAAAACTATTTTTCGAATAACTATGAAATTAAAAAAGATATAAGCCATCGAAGATTTGTTTCTGTCTCTTTCTAGCAAAACGAAATTTAACACGGAGTTTATATGGCCGTAGTGAACTTTGACGTCACTATTCATGTCGGATCTCTCTGTCTAATAGGCGCTTAATTAATAGTTTTAAATGCTTATGTCGGCCGTATTTCTTAACCGATAAAAATTTTATTTTCACTTTTTGTCATCTCTCCTACGGTATTTACATATTTTGTTAATAAATGGGACTAAAAAAAATTATGCATGTTCCCTATTAATATGATAATTAGTATTTTTAATAATATTATAACTATCCGTCCGTCCGTCGTGTCCTTCTGGGGAAGTACCAACCCCTTGCTTTTTTCTGCCGTAAAGCAGCTGTGTTTGCACTGCTGTGTTTCGGTTTGAAGGACAAGGGAGCCAAGTAAATTACTGGCACATGAGACATACCATCTTAATTCTCAGGGTGGGTACAGTATATATATTGGGGGACATTGGGGGGCGGTGGTGACCACTTACCATCAGGTGGCCCACCTGCTCGTGCTGCTACCACCCACTTTTTACATTAAAAAAAATCTGTTTTTTGGATCATTATCATTTAGATACCTTATTAAGAGGCTCCCTCCCGTCCACTAGCGCCCCCATCAGATAAAAAAAAATATTACTCAATAAATACAAAACTTATCTACAATCCGGAAAGACAGATTGAAGTAATGATACCCTAGTTTATTTAGAACCTATCAATCCTGAAAAATATAGTTCACTGTAGCTACAGATACAAAATCTGTGAAAAACGGCCACTTTTAGCAGTTTTTGTATCTGTTACTACAGTGAACTTTATTTTACAGAATAAATAGTTTCTAAATAAACAAAGGTACATTTACTTCAATCTGTTTTTCCGGATTTTCCATAAGTTTTGTATTTAGCGAGTAATGTTTTTTAAACTGATGGGGGCGCTAGTGGACGGAAGGTAGCCCCTTAAGAGGGAATCGTACCTGTGAATAAATCGAGAAATAGGTATTTGAACAAACTATAGCCATCGCGCTGCGCCCGAGTAACCGCTTTATCATGTGCGATAGGGACACCTACGCTTTTGTCTACAAAAACCTTGACCAGATCGGCGTTTTGTTTTCCCCTATTTTCTCCTTCAAATCTAAGCCGATTCGATTAATTTTGATACCAATATTTAAAGAAAGAGTAGATCTATGCTCCTATGTTTTTCTTTTATTTTAAAACCATTTAAAATTTGACTGGTAGTCGTCTGAATAGGGCGGCAAATTGGAGCATTTTTTTAGGTTTTTTGGAAATTTACATTTAATTTTTGTAATTGTTTTTTGCGCAAAAGTAAAACATAGGGACATGCCTCAATTTTATAAAAAAAAACACTGCTCTACGGGCATTAAGAAAACAGGAAGAAAACAGGGGAAAACATTTGTATGGAAATCGAACTGCTATTCCCTCTTAAAATGATTAAATTGTAGCATGCAATAGTTATTTGTTATGCAAGGCAGCAAAAGCGTTATTTGGCGTGAGTGCCTTGTATTGAAACCTGAGCAAGCGAAGGATTCTAAAATTGAACCACGAGCGAAGCGAGTGGTTCAAAAGAAGAATCCTGAGCGTAGCGAAGGTTTCAAGGCACGAAACGCAAAATAACTTTGCTGCCGCGCGAAACACAAAATTTTTCACCTTACTAAAGCGAGGAAGCAGCCAGTACCGCAGCGTGGAGGTCTGCCATACTGCATCACGTTCGAATTTCAAAAACCTTTTGCCCGCTAGCGGCCAAAAATCGCTTTTGGCCGCAGAAAAACCTTTTGCCCGCTAGGGGCCAAAAATCGCTTTTGGCCGCAGAATTTAACCGACAAAACAAATGTTTGTGACACCATAGCTAGATTAGCTAGCATCATCCCTCCACTACTAATACTTTTATTCTATAGTTACTCGAGGAGCAACTATCCAAAAATTTCAAAATGTGTGGCGAAAATACGAAAGTAGTAAAGATTATAAACCGACCCAACGAAACGAATTTGACACAACGTTAGCGACATTACGAAACTTACAGCGGCATCTATCGGCGAGTAGAATATTGTATGACTGGTTATTTCTCGCGTGTAGAATATTGTATGACTGGTTATTTCTCGCGTAGTTTCTAAGTCGCGAATTCGATTTGTGGCCCAAACTTTGCCAAATTATTGATGATAGAACATAAAAATGTTCTACAATATTAAATCATACATCAATATCTAAAAAAAACTTCGCGATACCATATGTCCAACTATTGTAGTTATGTCACGCCTGTTTCACTCCGCACTTTAGGTACGACCCGCGGCGCTCTAACGCGTCTTTACTAAGGCAGTCGAATGTCACGCATATCACGCGCTCAACGGACTGCACGGCTTGAGAAAAATCATCATCATAATATCACGCCTTGTTCCCGTCGGGGTAGGCAGAGACCACAGTTCTCCACCTGCTACGATCTTGACATACTTCCCTTGCTTCCTGAACTTTCATCAATCCCTTCATACACGCTCGCCGGTTTAGGGTACTTTTAACCTGGCCTTTATTCAGAACGTCCTGAATTTGGTCCTGGTCCTAAAAAATCGTATAAATATGTTTTTGTGAAAGATTTATCGACGGATAAAAAGAAAATGACAAGTAAATATTGTTGAGTGTATACGTGTCACGTAAATCGCGTAAAAAAATATCGAGAGAAAAATTTGCTGTGTGTAATGCTCTCCTTGATAATATTAAAAACCTACTATGTGATCCGAGTATGTACTGAAAGACATGTTGCCATGTTGCCCCGCGGACGTAACGGGCCGTCTGTTAAGGGCATGAAAAAAAAATTAAATAATAAATCCCTATGAAGGGTCAGATTGCACTCAGTCCTACCATCATGTAATAGAAGGCAGCTAAAGTAAGGCCATCGTAATAGGTCTGTTGTGACAGCTGTCAAACGTATGAAACATTACGACCTGCAAAGAAAAATGAACCGTGTGTGTTGGTGATAAGGAAACATCAAAACGGACTTCTTTTTGGCCCTATTTTAAGACTGCATTCCGCGCACACTAGCAAGCGCCCTCATCAGAATTTAATCAATTTCTTTGAATTGGAGACAAAAATGAAAAATTTAAGATCGATAAAGTGTTCTTTGTCAGGATAGCGTTATGTTGAACTATTACAATATGATTTATGTTATCTCGTTTATTCAAAATCCTTAAAAAGGAATTGGTGGCCTCCGCATTCAAAGGATTTTGAATAAACAAGATAACATAAAGCATATTGTAATAGTTCAACATAACGTTATCCTGACAAAGAACATTTTATCGATCTTAAATTTTTCATTTTTGTCTCCAATTCAAAGAAATTGATTAAATTCTGATGAGGGCGCTAGTGTGCGCGGGGTGCAGTCTTAAGTGACTAATTACCAGTTGCACGAAGCGTATTTAAAGTTAAAGCTCCTTTTAAATCTATTGCTGAGACTTTCCGTTTTGTTGACATAGGAAGTGGCAGCAATAGATTTAATAGTAGATTAGTAGCCAAGGGCTGTAAGGCATCAATTGCAGCCCGAGATATTTAGGCGCACAAGCGCAGCGAGGGCGCCTATAGTTCGAGGGTGCAATTGATGCTTACACCCGAGCTAACTACTCTGCTTTACATCTCGATTGTGAGGTAAGTACGTCCTTATTACCACCAAATTGTAGGTGACCAATTAGCGCTATAGGGTAATAATGTAGCTAAAAAAGCCCTAGGGCGGTAAATAACTAAAACGCCCGCCGCCCCGTTGCTGGAGGCGGCCATCAAGGCGGGCGTTACAATTACTTACCGCCCTGGGGTTTTCTAGCTACATTATTACCCTAGAACCATTTACTTATATATAAGTACTAGCCCATCGGCACGTTACACTGTCCCCAATTCGTTGGTCCGAAATCTGACGTTTAGGACCAACAAATGTCAGTCGTTGTCAGTCATATTGTCAACATTGGATGCAAATACACTTACCAACAAAATGGAATGTTCTTAGTTGAAGAAACAATATACTCTTATTATTATTATATATATAAAAAAATAGAAACCAACTTGAATCCCTACTCGAGACTATGGACACCACCTTCACTAAATTTCAAATGAGTATTAACAAAAACAAAACCAAAATCCTAGTAACAGCAAAACATCCGATCAAAATCAACACCATCAAAATTAAAAATACTCCTATAGAACAAGTTCAAAAATTCAGATACCTAGGCAGCTTAATAACAGAAGATTCTAAATGTACAGATGACATCAAAACTAGAATTGCTATTGCCAAACAGAAATTCCAAAATAAGAAACAACTGTTTACTTCAAAAACATCCCTAAACCTTAGGAAACGATTTATTAAGGCATATGTTTGGAGTACAGCGTTGTATGCTTGTGAAACGTGGACATTAACTAAGAGAGACAAAGAAAGATTAGAGGCATTCGAAATGTGGTGTTGGAGGCGAATGGAGAAAATAAGCTGGACAGAGAAAAGGACGAATAAGGAAGTATTGGATGGAATAAATCAAAATAGAGAAATTATAAATGTAATAGAAAACCGAAGAGGAAAAATGTTTGGTCACATCATCAGGCACGACACATTTATAAAAACTATTGTGGAAGGAAAGGTGGAAGGAAGAAGAGGCCGCGGCCGGCCTAGAATAGAGTACTGCCAAAGGATGAAAGAGAGGGCGGGGGTAAATACTTACGGAGAACTGAAAAACCTAATACAAGACAGAGACAGATGGAGAAAGCTACACCGACAAGAGCATGGCTCTTAAATAATGAATGAATGAATTATTATTTCTTATTATTGTTTTTGACTATAATCCAATTAATGAAACTGAAAAACCAGGCCTAAATCACATATAAACAGTAAAAAGTTTGTTTTGTTTTTTCCCGCCATATTATTTCTGTTACGTGTATTTAGCACCAACCGAAGTATTACACAACGTAGTTCACGCGATCTTTCACAGATGGCGCTATTTTTTCTTGTATGGGGAAATTTTGAACCGCTTGTTCCCAAGACCCTATCTTGACTATACAGCGTGATTTTTCATTCACCAGAAAAAAATTAAGACATGATTCTGCCCATGAAACTGAACAACTTTTCTCAAGGAACATGGGTCGAAATACGAAAAACCAAATTTGACCTCCCATACAAAACGCGCTATCAGCTGATGCGGTTTCTATGGGAGGTCAAAAATTGATTTTCGTATTTCGACCTATGTTCCTTGGGTAAAGTTGTTCCGTATCATGGGCAGAATCATCCCTTAAATTTTTTTTGGTGAATAAAAAATCACGTTGTATAAATCTATGCCTAGAACGCTAATTGGTCACCTACAAGCCCCATTTGGGGGTAATAAGGACCTACTTACCGAATATGAGCATTCTCCTACAAGCAACTAAGGTTGTCTGGAAGAGATCGCTTTAAGCGATAAGACCGCCTTTGTCCACCCTAGTTTTAAGAGTCTCCTGTGTATTGTTTTGTTTTTGTGTGACAATAAAGAATTTATCTATCTATCTATGAGAGATGTAAAGGTTCTTTAATTTTGAAGAGGTTTGAGCAACTTTCTGGCCTTTGCCTGTTGTGTTTCACCATGGACGAACAATAAGAAGGACTGACCATCCCCTTTTAAACATCGTAACCCGGAAAAGTATAAAACTAGATGGCGTTAATAAATAGTCCGGGAAAATATTATGATTTATCGAGTATTCTGCTAAAAAAGTAAACCGAATTTCAATGTTAGCGTTTTTGATACTATGTTGAAATTTTGAATGATTTTTTGGCAGAATACTCGGTTAACCATAATTATTTTCCAGATTATTTGAAAGCGCCATCTAGTTTCCATAAGTTTTATGCCTTTCCGGGTTACGTCTTCTAGTATGGGGATTGTAGTGTAGGCAACGAAGCAGTTGACCCTCGCATAAAATCCTCAGTTGATGAAACTTTGCTGGGGTATTACACTATATGAGACAAACCATCTATAAAAAATGAAGAAGGTTTTTCTCATATAGTGTTATACCCCAGCAATGTTTCATCGACTGAGGATTTAATGCGGGGGTCTTCATAAAACGATCCGCTTCGTTGCCTAGACTATTGTCAGTCTTATACGAACTATAGCACGTATCCCGCCTTGGGAATCTTGTAGGAATTTATACAGGGAATACAAAATTCTTACAGTCCCTTGTTTGTATATTATGGTTCTCCTGACAGATATATTAAAGCACAGACACCTTTATGAGTCCGAATTAGAGATGGAGTTACGCTTGACGACCAGAAGGAAAGATTTAAAAATGCCGTTTGCGCCAACTCTTGAAATTGCGAAACACTGTCAAAGGTACCAAGCTGTTGTTCTATTTAATAAATTGCCACTTGATTTAAAGTCCGAAGATAATTTGAATAGATTTAAAACCAAATTGAAAGCGTTATTATTAGAAAAAAATTGTTACTCAATAGACGAGCTATAAAAACATAGTGTTGGGTCTCTATTTTGTCAACACAACGAACTTATGTTTTGTTTGTTCCATATACTATTATTATTGCATTTATTGTTTGACATAATTGGATTTATTTTAGTGTTAAGTATATTATGGATTATTGTTTTAATGTATTATTATGCATGTATTAGTTTGAGAATATTCGCACACAGTGCAAACTGTTATTGAATAAATGATTGAAATTTGAAATTTATTGGCTTGGCCGGTTGTGTTTCACTTACTTTCAGCGGCTTCCAACAGTTGACAGCGTGTCCACACTATGTCGGAGAGGCAGAGCGCTTGTTGGTACACGGCGTGCTGTAAATAAAATAACAATAGTTATTTTCACTTCACTGGCTCGGAAAACTTTGCTTTATTGGAATCTGCATGCACAAGTAATTTTTGGCCGCTAGCGAGGAAAAGGGTTTTTGAAATTTTTCATCCCATCTATTCGAAAAGGACGACTTGGTTCGCCTTTAAGTTCACCCAAAGGTGATGTTTTCTATGAAACTTGCAAAGTGCGCGGCAAAGTACTTTGCGGCGCATATATATAGATATAAACTACGCCGCAATTATCTTTGCCGCGCACTTTTTGAATTTGGAACATTTTAGTGTTCAGCGCCAAAGAAATCGAACGCAAATATTGTTTTAATAAAGACTGGCTGGTAGTAAAGTAGGCCATAATAACAATACAATAAAATATGAGGCGCCTTTTATTTTCTCATAGAGGGTGATGAAAAGTAGAGTCATACCTCGGAAGCTCCATACAATCGGGCTCAAAAGTGACAGCTGTCATTTTTACACGCGCAAATGTGTGGGTGGGTTAAAGATGTGTGAGTGTAGGGTTGATGGTATCTAGAAAACACATACCCTAGAAAACGTAGATAACAGAACATTAGCATTATACTTTTATTACAGTTTCGAGTTGCACATTTTTCGTTCGACTATAAAGCGACTTACACAATTCACAAACGAATTATAACCTCACTTTGTTGTATTTAGTAATCGAATTTCAATTAAAACAAACAAACACACGTTGAAATAATCTCACAAACTCTAAAAACAATCATATTTTTCACTAAACTTCATCTTTGACGGCTGGCTGGCCGCCGCCGCCGGTGCACCAGGGTGACTATCGCGAAAATGGCGAATCTGCTCATATCATCACTGCAAAAAAATCTGCCAAACTTTATTCCAGTGCTGCAAAATGCTGTTATATTATTGCTTTAATGTGGAAATGAATAAATAAATACATACTATTCAAAGCTTTATTTTTTTTATTTAACCCAAAAAATGCTCTATAGATTAAATCTATCAATGAAAGAAATGTTTAAAGGAAAGAAAACATCTGTGTCTACCTTATGGTGTTTATTCCATAATAATTGCTTCTTATTATTGTTTAACTTTATTCCAAATTTTACTTTGTCTTGGAGAGTCGAAAGACAACTGTAAACTGCACAACCACGCACCTTTTTTTCAACTTTTGCAATCGTTGCATATCGCGTGGCAACAGGACGAGAAATGGGACGAGATATCGCGAAGGGCCCCGCGGGGTGATGCGCGCGCACTTGAGGTACTCCGATTGGTGGGAGGCGGAGAGCTTCCGTTCTGTATGTAGTACTATTATGAATTCTGTGGTAGAGTGTATCACTCGGGCACAAATACATTTTTGACTCTGGCGACGTACTTTGAATCCCTCGCTACGTTAAGGATTCTACTCTAGAATCCGTCCATCGCTCTGGAATCAAAAAAGCGCCCTCGCCGTAAAAACATAATTTTGCTCCCTTATAATTCAATCTACTATTAAATCGGTCGTAGTCTGCGTGCATAATCCATTTTTGACCGCTAGAATGGTAAAGGCTTTCGAAATTAAAACGTGACGATGAATAAGGTATTGGGATTCAATTCTTAAAAATCACCGGGTGATAAAATATCACTTTTGAGACTTTAAAAAATCACATTTGCCCAGATAAACTGTTGAAAGGTAAATCAGAATACATGAAATTACATTTAGCGAATTAAAATGATTTAAAAGTCGCACGGGTTTTCTTCAACGTTTTAGATATACCTAATCTTTGACAATATTGTTAATAAGGTTCTTATCTAAAGACCTCATCAACCAGATTAGATTTTTATTCAATTTAGGTAAGATATTGAGGCTTCGTTTGCCCCCATATTTGTATGAAAATATATTAAAGAAAACAGACCGGCCCGTTATTTCTGCCGGTGAGTGTATGTATTAGTTAAATTTGTCATTATATTTAATTTGTACTATTTCATACTAAGTTACTCTAAGTGAGTAACTTCCAAAAATTCAAATTCAAGTAAATTTGCCATTTTAGCGCGTGGTACTAATAGGTTAATGCCCAACCAAACGCCATTGACACAACGATAGCGTTATTTAGAAAACTTACAGCGACATCTATTGACGAGTAGAATTCAGTCAACTAGCGCCCCCATCAGTTAAAAGATATTGCTTGCTTAACACAAAGTTTATCGAAAATCCGCAAACACATAGGCGCGATTGCACTAAACTTCTCTTAGGCTTGTCCTTGTTAAGAAATACATAACTTGTGCCCAAGTTTAAAAACAGCCTAGCTACAATTTGATTTGCACTAACCGTCTTTACTTAGCTGTGACCTAATTTAGGCGGTATCTAAATAAGTGAATGACAGAGTGAGTTGAAAGATCGATTGTCTATGTTAATTTTTTCTTTCTATAGTACGATAAATTAATGTGGACCACTAAATATTTTTAATCTCTTTGTCTTCCTCTTTCTTGTAATGTGTTGAAGAGAGAGATAAAAGGCGAATCATTGGTACATTTTAATTTGTTATGATTGTATCTGCCATTTTATTATATCCTCATTGGTGTCTGCGACAGTCGTGTCACTAGCCAGTAGCATGTAATGTCAGTTCTGACTGTTGTCAGTTGACTCTGACTGTTGTCAGTTGACACTAGAAATTTCACAGAGTAAAGAAGAATCTGTCATATTCAGTATTCAGTTGAAGTGTAAAACGTCTCCTAGTCAACTATACTAGTCGGTCAAAACACTCGGTTGAGTTTTACAAAAATCAAGAAAACTGAACATTTAATATTTTACCTAAACTTTATTTGCAAACGTGCAAATATATCTTTTTTACTTGTGAGTTGATCATTAATTTGACTAAGAACGAAAGCGTAAATGGTCCGTAATAGCCATTTTATGCGTGATTTTTAACACCGTTTTTTTTTCCTGAATGGTAAGTATATGTATTTACCAGAAAAACTGTGGTACATAATAACATTTATTATTTATTTCTCAGAGAAAGATAAAAATTTTACATTTTTAAGATTTCATAAAAATAAATACATTTTTGTATGGAGGGCCCTCACAAGAAATGGATACGCTTATGGCTCTCTCCTTATCAGAAAGTGCTGCTACTTCAACCTCCTTGAGTAATTTGAAGTGTTTATTTTTTAGCAATTTGACACGTACGACTTGACATTTATTTAAGCGTTACCTTACCCTAGTCGCTTCCTAATCGGGCTCATAGCGTTAAGAATGTCATAAGCGAATTTAGGAACAGCTTATGGTTAGTGCAAACCGATATATTGCTAGGAGTTTCCTAAACAAGTTAGGCAAGAACTTAAGCGATTCCTAAGTTTAGTGCAAACAGGCCATAATGTACTCTAGTTTATTTAGAACCTATCAATTCTGAAAAATGTAGTTGACTGCAGATACAGATACAAAAAGTAACGAAAACGGCCACTTTTAGCAGTTTTTGTATTTGTAACTACCAGTGGCGAAGGGTGGATTTTAGCAAAAGGGAAGCCCGAGCAAAATTGATCGAACAAAATCAAGCAGTACCAGGCAACATCTTAGGCCCTTCCTTAAATAAACAAATTTATTTAAAAAAAGAACAAAAAGAAATTAAAACTAACCTGAAGACGACACGAACTTTGACCCGCTCATTATTCAGTTGAATATAAAATAAATATATAAAAACTCACGATTAGCACTTAAACAAAATCCAAAATAGTAAAATAAACAAACGACACCATTACTCAAACAAAACAAATAATAATTACAATATAACACCAACAACACAAACAGAAACTATAAAATCCCGTCAACGAAAGCAAAACAAATAATAAACGAACCAAACGAAAAATTGCGAAGACCTGCCGAACTTGCAATGAACGAAAAAAACCCTGCAAAAAAGAACATCACGACTTTCCATATTGATCATTTAATTATCTAACTCTTTCAATATTTGTCATTATCATTGCACGCAAGACGCACACACAAAATTCATTTATCTCGTTCACACCTGCGAAACTTAGAGCAACGCGTCAAACCGCGCTAGCCCGTTCTTTGCGCGCGAAAATCGTGTTACTCTATGCTGCGAAATGACCATTTAATTGTATCGCCACAAGCCGCCTGATGCCGGCTTATTTCTTCCCATAGTTGGCGAAACGAAGACAGAGACAAAACGCAAATAATTTCAAACGACTGAAAGGGACGGCCTACGCCCTGTACTATGGAATCATAAGCCGACGATGCCCGGCTTTCCTGTGCTATAAAAACATTTTTAGGCGTTTTTCGTAGGCTGAACCAGGCGATTCAAAAATTTTTTGCTGTGTATATTATTGCAGGCAAAATAAAAATAATCTAATTCAATAGGAGTAAACTGTGTCTTTATGTGTATTAATTATGTTTGACTTTGATATACCTAGGTTTAAAAAGTAGATAGGGTGATGGCCTCCAGCATTTCTATATAATTTGCACGTGTGGCAGACGTGGATCGTTCGATTAAAGACGATGAGTAGAACCACAGAAAAATAGTCTGCCACCTTGGTAGCGCTGCGTTATCAATTAACAGGGCTTTAAAAATGTAAAAAAAAATCATGAGCTAAATCATTTGCTCATGTCTGCCGCTTGCACTGATGGTCAGAATTATCCTCAAAACGATGAAAGTTGAAGAGGCAGACCACCACACCTCTGCGTTTTGAAGGAATATTTTTTTTAGTTTTTTGTTATGATATTAAAACGTGTATTTCATTTGCTCATGTGGCAGACATAGATCGTTCGATTAAAAACGATGAGTAGAACAACAGAAAAATAGTCTGCCACCTTGGTAGCGCTGCGTTATCAATTGACAGGGTTTTAAAAATGTAAAAAAAAAACATGTGCTAAATCATTTGCTCATGTCTGCCGCTTGCACTGATGGTTACAATCATCCTCAAAACCATAAAAATCGAAGAGGCAGACCTCTAGACCTCTGATTTACCAAAGGCAGACTATTTGATTCATCCATACTAATATTATAAATGCGAAAGTAACTCTGTCTGTCTGTCTGTCTGTCTGTTTGTTTGTTGCTCTTTCACGCCTAAACGGCTGAACGGATTTTGATGAAATTTGGTATGGTGATAGATGGTAACTTGGAGACGGACATAGGCTACTTTTTACCCCGGGAAAATATCTCATTCCCGTGGGAATCTACACATACAATAATACTCTAGCGGGGTTGTATCTGCTACAGCACACCGAAACTACTTAACCGATTTTGATGGGACTTTTTTTATTCAACTAAGTATCGCTGATTACGAAAACTACTACAATTTTGAAATCCAACGTGGTAGACGTAAACTACCATTATCCCCTGGGGATAAGGTTGAGGTGCGATAGGGTTGAAATGTCCAAAAATCAATATGGGTGTCGTTTGTAAGGTTTATCGAGCCGCTGATTACAAAAACTACAACAATTTTGAAATCCAACATGGTGGACGTGAAATGCTATCATCCCTTGGGGATGAGGTTGGGGTGCGATAGAGTTGATATGTCTAAAAATCAATATGGGTGTCGTTCGTATGGTTTATCGGGTCGCTGATTACGAAAACTACAATGATTTTGAAATCCAACGTGGTGGACGTGAAATACCACCACCCCTGGGATGGGGTTGGGATTCGATAGGTTTGAAATGTCTAAAAATCAATATGAGTGTCAGTTGTATGTTTATATAAGGATAGGGATAGCGGTTAAGATGGCGTTAGGGGTAGAAGCAGGGATAGGGGTAGGGTCAGGGATAGGGAGAGGGAGAGGGGGAGGGATAGGGAGAGAGTGTAAGGGAGGGGAAAATGAGGGGAGAGAAAGGGGGAGGGAGGGGTAGAGGGCGTGGGAGGGGGTAGAGGGAGGGGGGGCAGAGGGAGGGAGAGGGGGAAGGGGAGGATGAGTGAGGGGAAGGGGGAAAGGGAGGGGAATGGGAGGAGGGCGAGGGGGGAAAGGGAGGGTGATGGGGAGAGGGGAAGGGGGGAAATGGAGGGGGAAGGAAGGGTGAGGGGGGAAGAGGGAGGGGCGAGGGAGAGGAAGAGAGAGTGGGAGAGGGTGAGGGAGGGGGAGTGGGAATGTAGGGGGGGGGATACAAAAGGATAGATAGGGAGGAATAGGGACCTTTTTTACTTTTATGAATACCTCCTCGCTACCCATTCACTTCACTCCCTTTATTGCCTTCTTTTTTAAGTTCGCCTGTAACGGTTGACAATGAAAATTCCGCACTACCTACCAGTTAAATAAAATCAAAAGATAATTAAGTTTGTAGTAAGATGCGTTTATTCAACTTGGATAAGTACAAATGCATCTTTTACGTAGGGATCAAGAAGGAAAAGCGCTCCGTAAAATATGCTTCAATTAAGTTCGAGTTCTGTTTTTTTATAAAATCTACGCGGACGAAGTCGCGGGTAACAGCTAGTAGACTTATATATAGGGTGACTTTTAATTAGTTCTTGATAGAAAAAAGTATGAATGTACTCATTGATACTGAACAACTTTCCCCAAGGAACATAGGTCGAAATACGAAAATCAAGTTTTGACCTCCCAAAGAAACTGCATCAGCTGATGGTGATGGAGGTCAAATTTGGTTTGGTTTGTGTATAAGTATGTGTAATATGTGTAAATTTAGATGCACCTATTTGAAAAAGACGGATTCGAATTGGTCACGGATCACAAACCCCTGGAGGTAAATTTTGGGCCGACCTCTGAACAATGTGTGCGAATCGAACGCTGGGTTTTGCGGCTACAGTCATTTAAATTTACATTGTTTACAGTCCTGGTAAAAATATTGCAGACGGTTGTGTTTCCAAAATTTACCAAAGCAGCCCTTCGAAGAAGGTAATAACGTAAATGTAGTAATTAGTAATTGTTTTCCCATGGCAATCAGTTTAAACGAATAAAAGCTTGCATGTCAAGTAGACAGTGAACTAAGATTGGTTAAACAGGGAATTTTCAGGCCTGAATCCACGCGATGCCTGTTGGTCATTATCTCCCTTTTTTACCGATACATAAATTCAAAATTGAAATCAAGCAAAAAAATGATTGAGAAAATATTAGAGTACCTAGAAGAGAAACCCGAATTGGTGGTCTATTTAATCGGTGGCGGCATAAAGCACAAGAGCAGACGAGCGTTTTGGAACGAATTAAAGTGGAGAGATTGCAAGAGGAGGATGTCAGAAGTGAATACTTGAAAGGCTTGAGTGAAAGATTTGAGAACCTAGATAAAGTGAATGATATTGAATGCTTGTGGAATGAATTTAAAGATGGATTAGTAGGAGTAGCTGTCAATGTTTGTGGGGTGTCGAAAAGGAGAAATGGTGGAAAGAAGAAGAATGTGTGGATGGATAAAAGTGTACAGGCAGCTGTTTGTGAAAAGAAAAAAGCATGGTTAGATTGGTTAGCTGTTAAAGCTAATCAAAGAATGCAGAAGGCCACAAGTGATGATGTTAGTGTAGCACGAAAGGAATATAAAAGAGTGAAAGGTATTGTAAAGGATGTTGTTGAGAGAAAGAAAGAGGAGTGTAAAGATGAGTTTGACAGAAGGCTTTCTGAGGATTTCCAGTCAAACCAAAAGTTTTTCTGGAAATCCATACGGACAGCCCGAGGAAAGTTTGGAACATCGGAGCTGAGTAAAATCAGAAGCCAGGATGGAAGTATTATAAAAGGTGAAGAATGTGTGCTGAAGAGATGGAAGGAATATTTTGAAAGTTTGTTTGAGAGAGAAGCAGAGGCTAGCGTACCGAGGTCTTCTGTGGAAATGCATGAGAATGAATATGAGAGTAATGCAAGTGAGATAAGTATGGATGAGATCATGAAAGCAATGAAAAGTATGAAATCAGGTAAAGCAGGTGGGTATGATAGAGTGTCGGTCGAAATGTTGAAGGCTGGGCGAGGCATTGTGGCTAGTCAGCTGTACCGCCTTTTCAACCTGTGTTGGACGAACGGCCGAGTACCAGGTGACTGGTGCAAGGCTGTGATTGTGCCGCTGTACAAGGGAAAAGGGTCACAACAGGAATGCAAAAATTACCGCGGGATAAGTCTTCTCAGTGTCGTCGGCAAACTGTATGCAAAGGTTTTGATTGAAAGAGTGATGAAAGATACTGACGAAAAAATATGGGACGTACAAGCGGGATTTAGAAAGGGAATGGGATGTACAGATCAGGTCTTTTCCTTGCGGTGCATAGCTGAAAAGTTTTTGGCCAAAAACCAAAAAGTCTACTGCGCGTTCGTGGATTTGGAAAAGGCCTATGACCGAGTGGTGAGGAATGAATTGTGGTCGGTATTGTCTATGTATGGGGTGAACGGTCATCTGATTCAAGCACTGAAATCTCTCTATGAGGATTCCAGTGCTTGCGTCAGAATAAACGGTGCGTACACTGAATGGTTTAGCATCGAAAAAGGTGTTAGGCAGGGATGTGTAGCGTCACCTTGGCTGTTTAACCTATTCATGGATAATTGTTTGACTGATCTGAAAGAGAGTATGGGTGGACTGAGAATGAATGAGTTACTCATCAAATGTCTTCTCTACGCTGATGACCAAGTTATACTTGCGTCATCTGCTGACGAGTTACAGGAGATGGTAACAATGATGAATGTGGATTTTGATAGGAAAGGAATGAAAGTAAATGTAAGCAAGACGAAAGTAATGGTACTTGAAAGAGAAGAGTGTATGACAAAGTGTACTATATTAATAGGTGGTGAACAAGTCGAACAAGTGAAGGAGTTTGTGTATCTGGGTTCTAAGTTTACGAGAGATGGAAAGTGTGAAAGTGATATCGAAAGAAGAGTGAATGCTGGAAACATGGTGAATGGTGTTCTGCATGCTTTTATGAAGAGTCAGAAGGTGTCTCACAAGGCTCGTCTGGCTGTTCATAGAGGCGTTTTGGTACCAACACTGATGTACGGCAGTGAAAGCTGGGTATGGCAGAAAAAGCATGAAAGTAGAATTAATGCAGTAGAAATGAGAGCGTTGAGGAGTATGATTGGTGTGAAGGTGAGAGACAGGATTAGAAATAGTGTGATAAGAGAACGTTGTGGCGTAAAAGAAGACGTAGTGACTAAAATTGAGAAAGGGATGCTAAGATGGTTTGGTCATGTGGAGAGGATGAATGAAGGAAGATTGACGAAAGAGATCCACAAGGCGAGAGTGAATGGAAACGTTGGAAGGGGAAGGCCTCGGCGAACGTACCAGGACCAAATTCAAGACGTTCTGAATAAAGGCCAGGTTAAAAGTACCCTAAACCGACGAGCATGTATGAAAGGATTGATGAAGGTTCAGGAAGCAAGGGAAGTATGTCAAGATCGTAGCAGGTGGAGAACTGTGGTCTCTGCCTACCCCGACGGGAACAAGGCGTGATGTTATGTATGTATGTATGTAGAAGAGAAAATCCATGGGATTGTAGGCTACAGTTATGCAATACAAATTGTCTCATGTTGATTGTATCAACTCTGTACATTCAAACATATTTAAAAGAGCGCGTGGGTTTTTATTGTCGCTTCTTTTTCCCACCATGGCGCCATTTTGTTGTGAAGCGACGTAGTTTTTAAATAAAAAATATACTTAAATGAAAAATATAAAATTACTTAAAATAAAATTACCTAAAAAGGAAAAAAATACTTAAATAATTATTGATTAAGCTCACTCGCAGTGCAGATTTTAACAGTTTCTGCAAATAATATGGTCTACGTTTATCACATAGCATACGATATTGGCTCCAACAAAACAGCGAGGGTGAGAGGCAAAACCGCGAATTATTAAAATGGTTGAAGATTAGTCAAAGCCAGACATCTCACTGGCAAGTCGGATATCGAGATGGGACAGACAGTAAAATATAAAATAAATTATAAAGCTGTTCATCACATTCAGTGAGGTGCCACAAGCAGTAACAAAACAGAATAGAAATAATATAAAAGTTGGAAATGATATGGAAGTTGAAAACGATGAAACAGGACAGAGAGTGTGTAGAAACATTGTACATCAAGAATAGAAGACCGAGAAGGCCAGTGAAAAGTTTGTACAGATAATGATGAAAGGAAAGGCAGTGATTCGGATACCTAACACTAATTGTAAAATAAATGAAAGCTACCTACAATTAACGTCCTTGATTACACTAGTTTGTTAAATTGATTATTGTAAGTCGATCAGTTGCAGTAAGGATCTTTATGTTTTCTTTTTAATTAAAACAAAAGGTAGATGTAGCATACTAATAATAAAGGCCACACTGTCCGGGAGGTGGCAACACTGAAGAGTATTGGCAGTTCGTGCGATGTCACGGGCGTGTGTGGGAAAATACTAAATTACTTGTGTTTATTATAACCCCCTAAACTTTTTCAGTATCATGAGTACATGCATATCTTTTGCTATCAAGAACTAGTTAAAAGTAACCTTATATAGGGTACTTCCTAATCAACTGCGTTTCTTTGAGTGTGTTACTCGGACCGTAGAACTTAACAACTTTCCCTAAAGTAGGTACGACAAAAAAAATTACAAAAAAAATACTTCACTTAGTTCGTGGTTATAAACTGCTATGGTCATTTTATACTTTTTAGTGCTAATAGAAACCTTGAAATACTTTGAAGGAGGTGTGTAGTTTTTGTTAAAACTATTTTTATTTTACAAGTTGTAAAAGTGGTTGGTAACCCTAACTGAAAATTATGAAAGGGTTGTTCCCATACAATCAAAATGTTGATATGTTTTTGAGGTACTTGCGGCAAGAAATTTATAGGCAACCCTAGGGCGTTGTATGACCCCATGTATTCCTTCCATATAAACCACATTTCGTTCAAATAACAGATAGGTGCATAATCTTGTCGTGGGATCTTAGCCTAGAAGGTATGCTACTATGACAGAGGCCTTTGACGGCTCAACAACTTACACTTTACTTTTCACACTAAATTAATTATTAAAAATTTAAAACTACATACGAAATTGTTTAAGCTGTCCATTAATTTTTTTTTTTTATGCAAACAGAATTTTATTTTTTTTAACTGGTAAACTCACGGATTCTACTGGTCAATAGATGTCGCTTTAAGTTTTCTAAATAACGCTACCTTTGTGTCAATGGCGTTTGGTTGGGCATTAACAAACCGCCTCCGCGCGCATGATTAAACGAACTTGTCTGAATTTTTGAAAGTTGCTTTTTTAAGTACCTTTTAGAGGTGGGTCATAACAGGTCAAATTCAATACCTGTTGTCACTGTTCCTGTTCCGTAAAAATAACAGTTCCTAAAACCTGTTACTAAAATAACAGCCCAACACAGGCCATTACGAGCAGATAACAGGTCTATGAATACAGCAAACCCGTGTTTTCTTTCATAAGGGTGGTTTCAGAGCAGAGCGTGTGGCCGGCGCCGGCGGCCGGCGGGCGTGTCGACTTGATCGCTAACCAACCACTTGACTGCCAACCAACCACTTGACCACAAGCCGACAACTTGACCAATAGCCGACCACTTGACCACTAACCGACCTCTTGACCACTAACTGACCACTAACCGACCACTTGACCACTTACCGACCACTTGATCACTAACCGACCACTTGACCACTAACCGACTACTTGACCACTAGACGACCACTTGAACACTAACCGACCACTTGACCACTACACGTCCACTTGAACGCTAGACGACCACTTGACCACCAGCCGACTACTTGACCTCCAGCCGACCACTTGACCACCAGGTAACCACTTGACTACTAGCCGACCACTTGACCACTAGACGACCACTTGACCATTAGCCGACCACTTGACCACTTAGCGACTACTTGACCACCAGCTGACCACTCAACCACCAGCCGACCACTTAACCAACAGCCGACCACTTGACCACCAGCCGACAACTTGACCACTAACCGACCATTTGACCACTAGCCGACCACTTGACCACTAACCGACCACTTGACCACTAACCGACCACTTGACCAATGACCACTAATCGACCACTTGATCACTAACCGACCACTTGACCACTAGACGACCACTTGACCACTAGACGACCACTGGACCACCAGACGACCACTAGACCATTAGCCGACCACTTGACCACTAGACGACCACTTGACCACTAGACGACCACTTGAACACTAACCGACCACTTGACCACTAGACGTCCAATTGAACGCTAGACGACCACTTGACCTCCAGCCGACCACTTGACCTCCAGCCGACCACTTGACCTCCAGGTAACCACTAGACTACTAGCCGACCACTTGACCACTAGACGACCACTTGACCATTAACCGACCACTTGACCACTTAGCGACTACTTGACCACCAGCTGACCATTCGACCACCAGCCAACCACTTGACCAACAGCCGACCACTTGACCACCAGCCGACAACTTGACCACTAGCCGACCATTTGACCACTAGCCGACTACTTGACCTCTTGACCACTAGACGACCACTTCACCACTAGCCGGCCACTTGACCACTAACCAACTACTTGACCACCAGATGACCACTTGACCATTAGCCGACCACTTGCCACTAGA
Source organism: Athrips mouffetella (assembly GCA_947532105.1). Lineage (NCBI taxonomy): Eukaryota > Metazoa > Arthropoda > Insecta > Lepidoptera > Gelechiidae > Athrips > Athrips mouffetella. The sequence continues at coordinate 11,348,017 of OX383984.1, forward strand.
CGCCCACTTGAACGCTAGACGACCACTTGACCTCCAGCCGACTACTTGAGTACCAGCTAACCACTTGACTACTAGCCGACCACTTGATCATTAGCCGACCACTTGACCACCAGCCGACCAATTGACCACTAGCCGACCATTTGACCACTAGCCGACCACTTGGCCAGCAGCCAACCACTTGACCATCGCCGTATCAATGGCAGAAAAACGACAAACAAAAACTGGACAGACCAGACGCCCCAAGTAGCAATATCATTCTATCCTACTTTGACCTATGGGGAATGCGTATGCAAGAGTGAGAACGACCTGTGACAGTACATAACAGAATGAAAAAATACTGGTTGGATTTGGTGGAACAACGGCAGGAACATATTGTTACGTATCACAAGTGGTGACAGCCGATATTTAGGTTACGAAATACCGGAACATATCGCTATAACATGTTGTTACTAAAAACAACAGGTATTTCGTACTGTGTATAACAGGACGGAACGGTGACATTTAAATACCTGTTATATTTATCTGTTGCGATAAATACGCCTCACTCCTAGTACCTTTGTGTAACATTACATCACAACACTCACATGCGAAATTGCGAACTAATGAGTCCATCAATATTAAAATAAGTTAACATCACAACGCGGATCTCCACTATAACTATATGCAGAAAGCGTGCCCTCCGTTTCTTCGGACACATTATGCGGTCTTCAAGGCATTGTTTGGAGAAACAGAATATTTTGGGCCAAATGGAAGGCAGACGTGCTCAAGGTCAGGACCTACGAGATGGTCAGAAACAATGAAGAAGGCAGTCGGCGGCAACATGCAGCGTGCGGTCCACACATCATACAATCGCAGCCTGTGGAAGGAAACCATATGTGATCGCGATCCTCATCGGTGAGGGACCGAGGAAGAAGAAGACATCACATCACTCGGAACGTGATATTTACCTAGTAATATCACCATTACCCGAATTAAATACTTTTCTGCGACCCTCAGGTGCGTCCTCCTCAGATAGATAGGTTAGGTAAGAAATTGTAGGATGAATCACCTGATTGACCGACAAGTTATATGATTCCGCGCTTCGGAAGGCACGTTAAGCTGTTGGTCCCAAATACTATCTACTAGACATGCAAAAATGCTGCATTCACCGGTTTAAAGCCCTTACTCGCCTCTTACGACAGCCACGGGTATGTATAGGATGGTACTATTCATTGCCGGCACCATATGGTACTCGTACTCTACGCGCCGCGAAAGAAGAGACGTGTCAGTTGGGATTTCGCGCAGGTACAGCCTAGCGTCGCTTGCCGCACAAATGGCCTGCGAACCTCAGAGTAAAAAACTATAGAGTCCGTCATATACATATTCTGTATGAGCTAGTGAAGCGTGAAGCGTCTCACTGTCGCCCATTCTAGTCGGTCAAAAAACTCAGTTAAGTTTTACAAAAATCAAGATATCTTTAAAAATCGAATGTTTTAGTATAAACTTTGTTTGCGAAAGTGAAAATATATAGTTTTTTAATTGTGAATTGATCATTAATACTAAGAACGGAAGCGTAAATAATCCGTTATAGCCATTTTATGCGTGATTTTTAACACAGTTTTTTTCCTGAATGGTAAGTGTTTTCACCAGACAAACTGTGGTAGTAGCATTTATTAGTCCCATGTCACATATTTCTCAGAGAAAGATAAAAAAATTACGTTTTTAGGATTTGAAAAAAATTCCATACATTTTAGTATGGAGAAAAGAAAGTGCTACGCTTATGGCTCCCTCCTTAGCAGTAAGAGCTGCTACTAAAACCTCCTTGCTGCGAACTGTCTACCGCGCAGGTTAACCACGTGATCCCTCAAGTCTCTTCTTTCGCTGCGCGTATTGTACAATGCTATTTATCGGGATTTATCAATATGACCCTCAAACAATAGTCCAAAAAAGCTTACCAAAACATTTTGCAGCTACATCAAGGCTATTGTGCTCAATGATCAATAGTAATCTCAATGATCAATAGTGTGTCAAGGGCCATGCTAGTGGTACCTACATACACGAATCTGTACGGAAAAAATAGAATAAACTACATTGTTCCAAAACTTGTGAATAACCTTCCCCAGGAACTGAAACAGGAAATTAACACAAAAAATATTAAATCTAAACTTAAAAAACATTATCTGGAAATGATTTAACTTAAATTTATTTATGCGCGGACGGACATCCTGTGTACGCGAGCGCTCACGACCGGTTTTGCTATAGGGCAGTATTAGTAATGTATTGCTCGACTGGAGCAATTGGACGCTCGGATTGTATGAGCACTCGTATAAACCGTGTGCCTAGTTGTTTTGGTCGAGTTGTAGCAATTTAGGACTATACTTTGATATTGTTGTTGTGTAAAAAGTGCCACTGACGGCGAATGAAAATAACGCACGGATAAATCAATTCTGGTTTTTGATGCGTTATCTTTGTAGAAAGTTATTAATAAAATTTTGTAAGTGTTTCTTTAAATAAAAAAATAAAAAATCAGCTAAAGCTGTCTGAAAAAACAAATTCGTAAATTATTTTTTCAGTCAAATATCGTCGTGAAATCTGACGTTTAGGACCAACAAATGTCAGTCTTTGTCAGTCAGATGCAAATAAACTTACCAACAAAATGGAATGTTCTTAGTTGAAGAAACAATATACTATTATATTGTCATTTCTTATTATTGTTTTTGACTATAATCCAATTAATGAAACTGAAAAATCAGGCCTATTTTTTCCCGCCATATTATTTCCGTTCCGTGTATTTAGCACCGACCGAAGTATAGCGCGTTCAGAACAAGTTTGTCCATGGCGGTTATTTTCCGCGCATGGGTACAGGCGGAGAGCCAATGAACGACTCGCTCGCCCCCTGGGGGGAGCCGCGCTCACCCCCGCGACTCATTTTTTGACTTCTGCGCATTAACGGTCACGGACAAAGTTATTTTGTACTACACAACAACTTGTTCCTACAACGTAGTACACAACAACTTGTTCCTACAACCTACAACGTAGTTCACGCGATTTTTCACAGATGGCGCTATTTTTAGGGTTCCGTACCTCAAAAGAAAAAAACGGAACCCTTATAGGATCACTTTGTTGTCCGTCTGTCTGTCTGTCTGTCAAGACCCTTTATCTCACGAACGGGTAAAGGTATCAGGTTGAAATTAATACCATATATTAGGATCTATGAACCACACAAGATCTGAAAATTTCAATTTTTTACAACGACGCAATCAAAAGATATGGCAGTTTATGTCCTCATCTCCATACATTTATGCAAAATACCAAAACCTACAGGGTACTTCCCGTTGATCTAAAATTATGAAATTTGGCAAGAAGCTAGGTCTCACAGTACAAATAATAGGAAAAGTCTGAAATCATTAAATATTACAACTTTTCTCACAACTAATGTTAACCAATTGTGGTGAGCTCCCGTTTCAAAAACATTTATATTAGAGAGGGGTCAAGTTGGATGGTCGCTGAGGTGATTTTTGTTTTAGTTCTATTTTAAAAACGGGAACACTTACAAACTTGAAAATTGATATATTTATAGTGAATAAGCTTTAAAATAACAACAAATAATAAAGTTTTGTCAAGCGCGTGTCGGACTCAAAAAATTACTGAAATTAACTTAACTTACTGAAATTTCAACTAAACCAATTATGATTATGTGGTGGTACGGAACCCTCAGTGCGCGAGTCCGACTCGCACTTGGCCGGTTTTTTCTTGTATGGGGAAATTTTGAACCGCTTGTTCCCAAGACCCTATCTTGATTCAGATTCAGATTCAGATAATTTTATTCAATGTAGATTCTTTACAGAATACTTATTGAATGTCATGCAGAATACAATGCAAATAGAGCGAGTCTACGCCGTTTCGGATCGTGCTATGGCAGCGTAAAAGAAACGGCAAGAAACCACTGCAGCACGGCCTACTTTAAGAGTCGGCTTTTTACAATGTGTTTCTTGTGTTTCGCTGGAATATCAGAGCACCATACCTCTTTGTCATTCATATAGTCATCCAATCTATAGTAAGCTTTTTTACATAACGTTTGCTTTACACATTCTTTAAACTTTCTCTCAGGTAATTGCACTATATTGTCAGGTATTTTGTTGTAGTATCGTATACACAGACCAACGAAAGATGTGTTGACTTTAGTTAATCTAGTATATGGTTGATCAATTTTATGCTTATTTCTAGTATTAAAATTATGCCTGTCACAAATTTTAGGTAATTGATGAATGTTCTTTCTAGCATACATTATATTTTCATAGATATACTGGCATGGCACTGTCATAATGTTGATTTCCTTGAACAGTTCTCTCAGGGAATCACGAGTCTTCAGGCAATAAATTGCTCTTATAGCCCTCTTTTGTAAAACGAATATTGAATGTATATCAGCTGCTCGGCCCCAAAGCAGTATGCCATAAGACATAATGCTATGGAAGTAGCTAAAGTAAACCAGCCTTGCAGTAGCTACATCAGTAAGTTGTCTGATTTTTCTAACAGCATATGCAGCCGAGCTCAATCGACCAGAAAGAGCCGTTATATGAGGGCCCCATTGAAGTTTAGAGTCTAATGTTAACCCTAAGAAAACTGTACTATTTACAAAATCTAATGGTTCATTATTCAATACTATGTTATGTGAAGTAGACCTTACATTTGGTAGTGCAAATTTAATACATTTAGTTTTTTTGGCGTTTAGGACTAGATTGTTAACAGTAAACCATGCATGAATCTGTCGAAGTGCATCATTGACTTCGTTATAATTTTGTGATTTCCTACTTACATTGAATATTAATGAAGTATCATCAGCAAATAACACAATCTTTGACAGATTCTTCACCACAGAAGGAAGGTCATTAATATAAATAAGGAATAAAAATGGCCCCAATATGGACCCTTGAGGTACGCCAATTTTGACAACAGATCCCAGTGATTTCGTCCTGTTTACTTGTACCTTTTGAATCCTGTTTTCCAAATATGACCTAAGTAGTTTAAGTGAATTATTCTTAACACCGTAATGTTCAAGTTTTAGCAACAATGTGCTATGATCTACGCAATCAAATGCTTTGGATAGATCACAGAAGATACCAATAGCATCTTCAGATTTTTCCCACGCGCAAAAGATGTATTTTAAAAGTGCAGTCCCGGCATCCGTTGTACTGCGCCCTTTCGTGAAACCAAATTGATGGTCATGTAGTAAGTTATTTTGTAAGTTATTTTGTAGTTACTTGACTATATAAATCTATGACTATACCTGATAGGGCTGCTCAGCTTCAAAGTTCTTCACCGCCCGTATGTGGTTTTCCTTCATGATCTCGAACCGCTGCGGGTCAGCTGTGAAGTTCACTATATGGTCGACGATTTTCTCCAATAACACATGTTGCTTGTCATCATATCCGTCAATTGTCACCTGGAATATAACAAAAAAAACAATATTCAACCATTGGTCTAGGCAACGAAGCGGATCGTTGTATGAAGACCCCCGCATTAAATCCTCAGTCGATGAAACTTTGCTGGGGTATTACACTATATGAGACAAACCTTCTATAAAAAAATCTAAAAAAAATATCGGTACTTTTAATTTTCCCATACAAAAATTACAAAAAAATGTATGATTTTTTTATTTTTTTTATAGGTTTGTCTCATATAGTGTAATACCCCAGCAAAGTTTCATCGACTGAGGAATTAATGCGGGGGTCAACTGCTTCGTTGCCTAGACTAAATATTCGCTCGGGGGCATTCTGGTACAAAGGCTGTCTGTAGCCATTGCGTGGTAATGCGGTATGTGTCATGGCACCTTCGCATCGAGAGTGTCGAGGGGCGGGTAATTATTGTAATTTAAGATTTTTTCACTTCTCATGCTCTGAAAGTGCTTCTTTGTGCAGGATATAGGCTGCACAAAATCGAATTTTGTGCACCGCGGGCATGCAAGTAATCGCGGTGGTGTCCGCCCTGCGCGCGGGCCTGCTGCACCCCCCATGCGTCAACACCTCATCAACAAATGTACAAAATTCCAGAATATACTAATGAGTACGGTAGGAGAGTGTGTAAGTGCATTCTACCTCTTACATTAAATAGTTTACCACAAACAATCGCAGAAAAACTAATCGACAAAAATAGTAAACAAATTAAAAATACATTAAATAAATACTACATAAAAAAAGTAAACTTCTTGTAGGGGGTGGATGCAGATCCACGCTCTCTGGCCACGGTTTGTCGTGGGGCGGGCAACTGGTTGAGGCAACCACAATCTTTAATTTATAAGATTTTACTGTCTCAATTAATAAATAATTTATAATTTGTAATAGTATCTGCAATAAACAGTTTAAATGTAAAAAAAAAAATAAAAAAATTTAACATATTCTTCACTAAAGCAGAACAACTCATTCTTCAGTTACATTTAAAGAGTACTTTTACGTTTTATTTCCTCGCAATCAAAGTGAAAAGCAGAGTTTATAAATCGTCCACAAAACCATTTTATCCTCAACATTACTATCATTGCTAAAAGTCTCTGAGAAATGGTTCGTTTTGTGCACTTGTTGTAAAATCTACTATTTATGTAGTATTCATTGTGACTTTTAATTATACGTAGAAATGGGTATTACTTATTTATCAATATCATCATAATATCCCAGTTTCCGTATGGTGCCGGCAAAGAATAGTACCAACCCTTCCATACCCGTGGGTGTGTAAGAGGCGACTAAGGGTTATAAACTGGAGGATGGGCAGCAGCATCCTCATTTGTATCTAACATCTTACTTACTGCGGTCACCTACAACCGCGGTCCATGGTGCCAGCCGTAACGCTAACAAGCGAGGTGACTATGGTACTTCCCCTCTACATTTTACCAGCAAAAGCTAGAATTCTAGAGGGAGCTCCCTGTCTTGTAGTGGACGTTTAATGGGATGTTATGATGATCCCATGAAACGTCCATCACAGGACAGGGAAATGCCTCCAAAACTCTAGCTTGTACTGAAACAATGAAGAGAGGAAGTATCATAGTCACCACGCTTGTCAGCGTTACGGCTGGCACCATAGACCGCGGTTGGAGGTGACCACAGAATGTAAGATGATACGATACACTGAAGGATGGTGCTGCCTCCGGTTCATTAACCCTTAGTCGCCTCTTACGACACCCACGGGTAAAAATGGGTTCTTACCATGGACGAATAATGAAAAGGATTGACCATCCCCTTATAAAACGTCTAACGGAAAGGTGTGATACTACTTAAGGGTGTGAATCTGCCTATGAAACTGAACAACTTTTCCCAAGGAACATAAATCGAAAGACAAAAAAAACAAATTTGACGTCCCATACAAAATGCGCTATCAGGTGATGCAGTTTTTATGGGAGGTCAAAAATTTATTTGGTTGTATGACCTATGTTTCTTGGGAAAAGTTTTCAGTTTCATAGGCAGATACATACATACATACTATGACTACGGTTTGTTTCTTGAATTCAACGCACACACCACATTCACTGAATATAGTCGGTTTATTTCTATATGCGTGCATTCGTCGAATACGATCGAACACAGTTTTAAACCAGACTAGAGCGCGCTTATGTCAATGTCACTGAGAAAAATTAAAATTATGATTTTGTTTTGCGATTTAAGAAATTATTGAGAGATAATGATTATTCGATAAGATAAGTAAATCTTAAAACCCCAAAAAAAGTTGAAAAAACCTCTCGAAAACGACATTGATGACAAATGTCTTATGAATTTGACGTTTCGCACACGCTGCACTACCTCATTTTCGTATGCAATGATAGCGCGCTAAAGTGACGTCACTGATGACGTCACGTCGCCAAAACGAGTGAATACGAGCAAGTTTTGAACCGACTATTAGAGCGCTAAAACCGCACACAAAGCTCATGAGCAGGTTTTAAACCGTAGTGTATAATTATTATGGTAAAAGAACACTTCATTACATTGTAAATAGATTATTTAACACCAGTGACTTCCTGCAAAAAAATATGAGTACAAATGTTACGTTTTAGATGTTTTTTTTTTTTTTTTTAAGATGCTACTTAAAAATTTTGTACCTACTTGTTGAACAGTTAAGGTAATTTAAGTTACATAAAATCAAATAAGAACCTTACCTGCCTATCAATCGTATATTTCCAAAAAGATTCCTTAATTATTATTTTATTATTTTCATATCTTCAAAACATTACAATTTTAATTTTAATTATTATATTAATAAATTGCAAACCTTACATTAGAAATTATGTTTGCACTAATAAGTATGTGGATTTAGGCAAATAGTGCACCTATTTCTAATGCCCCTAGCTTGTAGAACCAAAAAAAAAACTACCACAATAAGGAGAAAAATCTAAAATTCATGAAAGTCTGGTCATAATTCACCAACGAAAGCTGTATATACCAAACCGCGGGAAATTTAAAAATAACAAGTTTCAAACCCTGAAAATACTGCAGAATAACAATTTGATACTTTTAGTTGGTTTTCAGGTAGTAACTTGTAGCTCAGCGAGGTCCAGTGCCTGATTGCTATTGCTATTTCTGTTATTTTCAATTTTTCAACTATGATTCATTAACCTATAAAAGGTTATTTTTTTGGACCTGATATGCGTATGCTCACCTTATTACAGAGGTCAAAAGCAACAACTTTTGTTCTACGACTTTGCTAACAACGCACGAAAAATTTTCAACTTCCCATACAAAATGGGTCGGTCACGTGACCACTTAAGTATTGGAAATCGAAAAATTTTTGTGCGTTGTTAGCAAAGTCGTAGAACAAAAGTTGTTGCTTTTGACCTCTGTAATAAGGTGAGCATACGCATATCAGGTCCAAAAAAATAACCTTGTATAGGTTAATGAATCATAGTTGGAAAATTTAAAATAACAGAAATAGCAATAGCCATCAGGCACTGGACCTCGCTGCGCTATAAAGGAAATAAGTTAACGAAGAAGCAATAATTTTTGAAACAACTAAGAAACTCTACACTGCGCGTGGCCCGATACGCACTTGGCCGGTCTTTTTACATTATGGGGTTTTTTAACATTATGATTGGTGTGGAATTGAGTGACAGGATTAGAAATAGTGTGATAAGAGAACGTTGTGGCGTAAAAGAAGACGTAGTGACCAAAATCGAGAAAGGGATGCTGAGATGGTTTGGTCATGTAGAGAGGATGGATGAAGGAAGACTGACGAAAGAGATCTACAAGGCGAGAGTGAATGGAAACGTTGGTAGGGGAAGGCCTCGGCGAACGTACCAGGACCAAATTCAGGACGTTCTGAATAAAGGCCAGGTTAAAAGTACCCTAAACCGACGAGCAAGTATGAAAGGATTGATGAAAGTTCAGGAAGCAAGGGAAGTATGTCAGGATCGTAGCAGGTGGAGAACTGTGGTCTCTGCCTACCCCGACGGGAACAAGGCGTGATGTTATGTATGTATGGGGTTAGGGTTTTGTTCAGGGGGCAGTTTGCTATTCTAGAACAAAAGTTTTTTTAATAGTTTAGATTTTGTTACTGTGGATCAGTTTGATGTAAAACCTGTTCAACGACACCCCACACCAGCTAAACTACCTTATACAACGTGTTAATGGAATAAGCGAAACCCTCATACACCCCAACTGATTTTTATTAAAATAAATTCATTCCCGTAAAAAAGATCTAAAAAAAAGGTTTTTTTAATCTAGATATTGTTACTTTAAAGTTTTATCACTGTTCTAGTTTCATCGTTGTTCTAGTCCGCGCACTCCGCGCACGCCACGTTCACGTCCCTCCCCTCCTCATTGTTCATTAACCACGCGGCGCCCCGCCGCCAGCGCGCGTATCCACAGATATATTTAGAATAGAAGCGGCAAAAATTTAAGTAATAAAAATAAAAAATAAACTACCCCTATCAAAAACCCGTGAAATTGATTCTACTCTCGATTCTGAACAAACTATTTTTTAAGTTTCGCTTATTCCGTTAACACGTTGTACTCGTATACACCGTGTTCCTGAGGATATGCAATAATTTTAAGGTGATCCGTTTTCCATACAAAAATTCAAATGACTTGCATTCTTACGCGGGACATAAAATTCTGTTGAAAAACGAACGAATACTGCTATTTTTAGTTAAATTTTTCGCCAATAAATACAAAAATACAGTTAAAAGTACTGAAAGTACTATTTTTGTTAGCAATTTTTGGTTCAATATTACGATTGTGGGCGTGCGGTCAAAACTGTACGGTTGTGCTGTGTGTGCATGTGTGAGTGATCGTACTCATGTAAACACGGACTGACGAGAGTAATTGACTTTAGTGGACATATGGAGGTATTTTTCTTATCGAAATTGTTGTTAGGCGTTGAAGTTGCACGGTGAAATTTACGCGAATCAACTTTTTGCACATACGAGTATATAGTTGGTACTTATTGCATTAAAAAAATAAAACCTTATATTTGCAGCAGTGGCTCCATCTAGATGCGTTCGGGTCTAAGATGGCCGTCACAGATTACCTTAAGAGCACGTTCTGTTAACGAAATTGTACAATTTTCCATGAGAAACATAGGTTAAAATACGAAAAAAATATTTGCCCCCATACAATTTTTTTTTCGTATTATGCATTAACGTTAAGATCACATTCAGTTAACGAAACTGAACAACTTTCCCTAAGAAACATAGGTTGAATAAGAATTTTTTTTGTATGGTGTCACGTAACGCCCGTAAAAGCGCTACGGAAGCCTAATAATAAATAAAAGATGGTGAAGAGGGAAATATTGTATTTATTTATGGGTTGAAGATGAATGAACTTCCTACCTAATCACCTACCTATCTCTGTCCTACCTAATCGCTAGATATGCCCTAGCTAGACGTTCTTGGTGCAGTTCTTCTTGGCGTAGGTGAGACGTAGGAGATCTTCAGTAACGATGTAGGATATCTTCAGTAGTTACGTAGAAAATTTCAGTAAGTCGATGATACCTGCAACGGGAGGTTAGGTACCGGCAACGGAATGCGACGTTTATAGATAGGTTTAAGGACTCACGGATACTCCATTTATCAATATAAAATACACTCACCGGCAGAAATAACCAGCCGGTCTATTTTCTGTCGTACATTTTCATACAAGTAAGGGATCAAATGAAGCGTTAATATATTTCCTAAACGGAACAAATATCCGTAAATAAACAGTGAGATCAAGGTGGAAGGAATAAGGTGTCTACTACCGATTCTTGAAGATAAGACCTGTGCACGGTATCCAAGAAACTCCGTGCATCGTTCAGAAAAAAATATACGTCATTTTGTCAGAAATCTCATACATTTACATCTAATTTTTATTTTTATGTTTACTTTGTGGTGAAAATAAAGATTTTTATTTAGTATTTTATTTATTATTTATTTATTCAGCGAATTAAAATGTTTTAAGAGTCGCACGGGTTTTCTTCAACATTTTAGATATACCTAATCTTTAACAATATTGTTAATAAGGTTCTTATCTAAAGAACTCATCAATCAGATTTGTATTTTTATTCAATTTAGGTAAGATATTGACGCTTCGTTTTCTCCCATATTTGTATGAAAATATATTAAAGAAAACATACCGGCCGGTTATTTTATTTCTGCCGGTGAGTGTATAATTCAGCTTTTGGTCCAGCTCTTTTCCTTTAGCACGAGCACTTTTATGGGATAACTTGCATCCCTTGAAATAAAATATGTAAGACGAAGACAAACGCTGCTGGTATTTTGGCAGGTCTTGGTAACCCACTGATTACCAGCTCAAATCAAGATCTAGAATGCCTCTTTCTCATGATGTATGGCATAACATCGACTTTCATCATGTTCGAGAACGATATAAAATATTCAGGATTTAAATTTGAAATCAAGCGGCCAGAGTCATTTCAGCCAAGTGTTAGTTTCTAGGTGGCCAGCAGTTGTAGAAGTTACTCGTATTCATGTTCTAAGTTCTCCAGGAAGCCTCATCCAGGTATCGGTCTTATAGTATTTAAATTAATATATTTAAATTAAAATTGATAAATTTAATATTAAGATATTGTTCTATATCTACAAATTTACATGTAATAAATAAGTATGAGTACTCAGCGGAGCCCTAATCTAACGTTGAAGTCCTATATTTTCAGCGGAAAGTACTAGGAAAGCATGATTTACATTAACATACAATCTCCTTACGTATTCTGTAAAACAAACTGATTTATGACAGCGTTTAAGTGGCTGTGACAGTAAAAATTTAAAAATAACAAGTTTTAGACCCTGGAAATACTGCAAAATAACAATTTGATACTTTTAGTTTGTTTTCAGGTAGTTATGTATCTATCTATTATTTTTAAATTTCCCGTTACTTTTTAATTTCCCGCGGTTTTGTATGGCCAGCTTTCGTTGACCAGACTCTACTACAGGTTAGAGATGCGCGTTATGCAACGTAAATAGTTTCAATAACTATGTATCGGTGCAATAACTAAAATACGGTATTCGGTTCTGTATTTGGCGAAACTATTTATCGAAATAAAAACTGCTTATTAAAGATACGCTTACCTTAACTAAGTTTAAAAACAACGAAATTGGAAAAAACTAAACAAAATATTATAAAAAAATTGGTCAATTCAGATGCGCAAACAAAAAAAAGTAATTAAGACAATAACAATATTCACTTGTCCTATAAGAAACAAAAAATATTTATTCAAAATACCAATAAAATAACTAAAATAACGAAATACCCCGTTCACCGCGATAACGCAATAATACCAATAACGCACAGTAACAAAACCGCTTCTTAAATCTCCATACCATCCAATACATAGTTATTGAAATAAATAGTTTCAAAACCCGTTATCGGGTATTGATAACTAGTTACGTTTCGGTATTGGGAAATCGCGTACCGACCCACCTCTACTACAGGTGACTTATGACCAGACTTTCATGAATTTACGTTTTTTGTCCTTATTGTGGTAGTTTTTGGTTCTACTTTACCCGTACTATAAGCTGGGGCATTTGTTAATAATGTAAGTTACTCGAAGGAGCAACTTTTCAAAAATTAAATTAATACCTTAAATTTTATCAAAAACAGAAGTTTTAAAATCTGTAAAACTACCCAACGAAACGCATTCGACACAGCGTTAGCGACATTTAGAATCTTACAGCGACATCTATCGGCGAGTAGAATTTTCTGGTTATTCCGCGTAGTTTCTAAATCGCGGGTTCGATTCGAGGCCTAAAATTAAACCCAACAATAAAATTATTAAGCTCCTATACCTTATTCCAAGTCTAACAATTGAGAGAGGCGACTCCTCTTGTACGCTGTGTGAACCATCTTGACTTTACTTACCCACCCGAAGACGATGCAGGGTCTATGTGCAACAGTCAGCCATTGGCGAATTTGAAAAAGCCCTCGAAATCTGTCTGCATTTATACGTTATGCAGTGAAAATAAAGATAAATAGATTGAAATTGCAATTATAGGTGAAGAGCTAACTTACCTTCAAAGAAACCAGAAAATTACAAGCACATAATATTTTAATTAAATGAATTTAACACTGATTTTAAAGATTTTGATGAAGATTGTTGCTTTTGAACTCTGTAATAAGGTGGGCATACGCATATCTGGGACTCAATTCTTGAAAATCACCGGGTGATAAAATATCACTTTTGAGATTTTAAAAATTCACATTTACCCTATCACCTGTTGAAAGGAAAATCAGAATACATGAAATTTAACAATCAAGGACTGCATTATATTTTACGAAGATCAATCTTAACTTTTGAAAAGAAAAATCTGTGGTTTTGAATTTTTTGAGTGATATTTTATCACCCGGTGATATTCAAGAATTGGTCTCCAGGTCCAAAAAAATAACCTAGTATAGCTTACTTAGGTGTGATAGTTTTCCTTTTAATTTTATCATATACGTATTAACGAAGTGTAACTTTTAGACTAAGGCTCTGAAATAACAAAGAGATTTAATAATAAAAAAACACTTTAAGTATTTTATTTCACACCTTTCCTTACCGATACAAAACACACTTATGCAAGATAATAATATGTACAATGTAGTAATTATTTATCTAACGTGGCCGTTTCCAATTTTAAAGGTAACCTCTCTCGAACACGACTAGCAAAGTAAGAAACTCGAATTCCGTTGGGCACTTGCTTTTATATTCAAAATATGGAGGGGGAAACGGGCGGGGATTGTTTTCTGGCTTGGCGTCTAGTCGATTTATCCAAAAATCGACGGTGCTGCCAACATAAGTATTCTAATAGTATGCTACTGCTGCATTTCTTTTTCACATTTCCAATAACAATCATTGAACTGGCAGAGAAGTTTATCGCGTTAAGACCCGGAATAAAATAAACATGTTACATTGTCAACGCCCTAAGCTTATTCAATCAGTTGAGGGAAAAAATATCCCTAAATAAACAGTGAGATCATTAAATAAGGTGTCTGACTACCGATTCTTGAAGATTAGACCTGTGCACGGTATCCAAGAAATTCCGTGCATCGTTCAGAAAAAAATATACGTCATTTTGTCAGAAATCTCATACATTTACATCTAATTTTTATTTTTAAGTTTACTTTGTGGTGAAAATAAAGATTTTTATTTAGTATTTTATTTATTATTTATTTATTTAGCGAATTAAAATGTTTTAAGAGTCGCACGGGTTTTCTTCAACATTTAAGATATACCTAATCTTTGACAATATTGTTAATAAGGTTCTTATCTAAAGCACTCATCAATCATATTTGTATTTTTATTCAATTTAGGTAAGATATTGACGCTTCGTTTTCTCCCATATTTGTATGAAAATATATTAAAGAAAACATACCGGCCGGTTATTTTATTTCTGCCGGTGAGCGTATAATTCAGCTTTTGGTCCAGCTCTTTTGCTTTAGCACGAGCACTTTTATGGGATAACTTGCATCCCTTGAAATAAAATAGTAAGACGAAGACAAACGTAGCTGGTATTTTGGCAGGTCTTGGTAACCCACTGATTACCAGTTCAAATCAAGATCTAGAATGCCTCTTTCTCATGATGTATGGCATAACATCGACTTTCATCATGTTCGAGAACGATATAAAATATTCAGGATATAAATTTGAAATCAAGCGGCCAGAGTCATTTCAGCCAAGTGTTAGTTTCTAGGTGGCCAGCAGTTGTAGAAGTTATTCATGTTCTAAGTTCTCCAGGAAGCCTCATCCAGGTATCGGTCTTATAGTACTATATATTTAAATTAATATATTTAAATTAAAATTGATAAATTTAATATTAAGATATTGTTCTATATCTACAAATTTACATGTAATAATGTATTACGAATAAATAAGTATGAGTACTCAGCGGAGCCCTAATCTAACGTTGAAGTCCTATATTTTCAGCGGAAAGTACTAGGAAAGCATGATTTACATTAACATACAATCTCCTTACGTATTCTGTAAAACAAACTGATTTATGACAGCGTTTAAGTGACTGTGACAGTAAAAATTTAAAAATAACAAGTTTTAGACCCCGGAAATACTGCAAAATAACAATTTGATACTTTTAGTTTATTTTCAGGTAGTTATGTATCTATCTATTATTTTTAAATTTCCCGTTATTTTTTAATTTCCCGCGGTTTTGTATGGCCAGCTTTCGTTGACCAGTAGAGGTGGGCGTTAAATAACGTAAATAGTTTTGATAACTATTTATTGGTGCAATAGCTTCATTACGTTATTGGCTATTGCGAAAACTATCTATCGAGCGAAACTAGTTATTTCTGAAAACCGAAAACCATTGAGATCGCGCGACTCAACGCGTGAACGAACGAAGCTTGATTACAGCGCGAAGTTAATTTGATTTCGATATTTGTTTAAATCTACAGTCAAAAATCCAAAAATATTCCTAATCAAACTAAATCACGTATTTCATAAAAATAACCAACACGCATTTCGGTTATTCTGATACTCGTTTTCCGAACGTCAAGCGATATTCAAAAATAAATAGTTATTAAAATAAATAGTTTCAAAAGCCGCTATCGGCTACTATAACGATAGCTAGTTTCGGTATTCCGAAAAACGAAAACGACCCACCTCTATTGACCAGAGACTACTACAGGTGACTTATGACCAGACTTTCATGAATTTACCATTTTTGTCCTTATTGTGGTAGTTTTTGGTTCCACTTTACCCGTGCTATAAGCTAGGGGCATTTGTCAATAATGTAAGTTACTCGAAGGAGCAACTTTTCAAAAATTAAATTAATACCTTAAAATTTTTCAAAAACAGAAGTTTTAAATTCTCTAAAACTACTCAACGAAACGCATTTGACACAGCGTTAGCGACATTTAGAATCTTACAGCGACATCTATCGGCGAGTAGAATTTTCTGGTTATTTCGCGTGGTTTCTAAATCGCGGGTTCGAACCTAACCCAACAATAAAATTATTAAGCTCCTATACCTTATTCCAAGTCTAACAATTGAGAGAGGCGACTCCTCTTGTACGCTGTGTGAACCATCTTTACTTTACTTACCCACCCGAAGACGATGCAGGCTCTATGTGCAACAGTCAGCCATTGGCGAATTTGAAAAAGCCCTCGAAATCTGTCTGCATTTATACGTTATGCAGTGAAAATAAAGATAAATAGATTGAAATTGCAATTATAGGTGAAGAGCTAACTTACCTTCAAAGAAACCAGAAAATTGTAAGCACATAATATTTTAATTAAATGAATTTAACACTGATTTTAAAGATTTTGATGAAGATTGTTGCTTTTGAACTCTGTAATAAGGTGGGCATACGCATATCTGGGACTCAATTTTTGAAAATCACCGGGTGATAAAATATCACTTTTGAGATTTTAAAAATTCACATTTACCCTGATCACCTGTTGAAAGGAAAATCAGAATACATGAAATTTAACAATCAAGGACTGCATTATATTTTACGAAGATCAATCTTAACTTTTGAAAAGAAAAATCTGTGGTTTTGAATTTTTGAGTGATATTTTATCACCCGGTGATATTCAAGAATTGGTCTCCAGGTCCAAAAAAATTACCTAGTATAGCTTACTTAGGTGTGATAGTTTTCCTTTTAATTTTATCATATAAGTATTAACGAAGTGTAACTTTTAGACTAAGGCTCTGAAATAACAAAGAGATTTAATAATAAAAAAACACTTTAAGTATTTTATTTCACACCTTTCCTTACCGATACAAAACACACTTATGCAAGATAATAATATGTACAATGTAGTAATTATTTATCTAACGTGGCCGTTTCCAATTTTAAAGGTAACCTCTCTCGAACACGACTAGCAAAGTAAGAAACTCGAATTCCGTTGGGCACTTGCTTTTATATTCAAAATATGGAGGGGGAAACGGGCGGGGATTGTTTTCTGGTTTGGCGTCTAGTCGATTTATCCAAAAATCGACGGTGCTGCCAACATAAGTATTCTAATAGTATGCTACTGCTGCATTTCTTTTTCACATTTCCAATAACAATCATTGAACTGGCAGAGAAGTTTATCGCGTTAAGACCCGGAATAAAATAAACATGTTACATTGTCAATGCCCTAAGCTTATTCAATCAGTTTCATTTCATACAAATCGGTGGTTTAATGAAGAAAGTTGGCTAACCTAACCTAGGAGATTTGACGAGAGGGTACTGGTTTTCACACAGAGCGACTGCAACCCAGAGAGCAAATCAGACCCACAAAACAGAGAAAGCGGTTAGAAACGCACCACAACTATGAGTATACGCTCATACTTCTACCGACACAGTGCGTACACCCATAATCACATCAATTTGTGACTTGCGATTTTCAATGGAGTAAAATATTGTGAAACGCAGCGCCAAAATAGCCAAAAATGCCTTCATATGCTGTAATTACGTGCAGAGCAAGAAGCTATAAGTGTGTTCAAAGGTGGGATTTCTTTTCATCGGTAAGTAGACAAACTTCTAGTGAATAAGATATTTAAGCCGAAATCTGCTTTAAATTAATCAAGTCGATAGTTAAAAAAACTTTTTCATAAAGATATACATTGCGGGAAACGTGCGTTTGTTAATTTTACTGCGTCAATTAGAACGCATAATGTAGTAAGCCACAAGCGACGCCGTCGCAATCGAAACTAGACACGTACCGCAGTATTAGCTTTAGTGCTGGGAAATACTGAGAACACACATTATTCTATCAATAGATGCTTTCGTAGTTGCACTAAAAATTTTATTATAAATAAAGTTAATGTAGAAAATACAATACAATACAATATTCTTTATTGCACACGAAATTTTGTGAAAAATACAATATTAGAAATAGGTGTACAATGAGGCGGCCTTATTGCTAAACAGCAATTTCTTCCAGGCAACCTTTGGGTGCAGGATATTAGGCTAACATAGATGCGGGGACGGTGCATAAAGATTGACCTAAAGATATAACAAATTAAACATACATAAACACTACATATATAAACCTACCTATAAAAACATAATAAATATATATTTATATATATACATACATATAATATATAAATACACATAAATCTGATAGCAGGACACGAACAACTTAAAATAAAATTAAGTTTTTATGCATTAAAATAATATTCCCGAATAACACTGCCTATTTTGTATTTATTTTAGCTTTTTATTTTTAAAAGTTGTGTTTTGATGGAATTCAGTGAATTATAGTAACATTATTTTATGATATTTCATTTCGTCAAATTAGTGAATTCCTAGCACACAAAAAATACAACAAATCGAGAAACAACTTTTAAATAAAGTTTTTTTTAAAGACAATAAATTCAACGTCATACAGCAACAACATACGTCAACAGCCTCCGTGGTCTAGTGGTTAGAGGGTTCGGCTCTCGATCCGGAGGTTCTGGGTTCGATTCCCAGTGGGGACACTGTCAAAACAAAAATCTCTTTGTGCGACCTCCCCAGTTTGGTTAGGGCATTGCAGGATGAATCACCTGATTGCCCGAAAAGTTAGATGATTCCGTGCTTCGGAAGGCACGTAAAGTCGTTGGTCCCGACTACTATCTACGGATGTAGTCGTTAATGAGCCATGTCAGAGGCCTTTGGCGGCTCAACAACTCTGACACCAGGGTTTGTGAGGTCGGTCATCGACCTTGCAACCCACACGATATGATGATGATGACGTCATATAAAAGTTTTTGCCGTACTTTTCTACCTAACCTTTCCATATTGTATTGTATTCTAATATTAGAAACGCGAACGTTTGTAAGTATGGATGGATGGATGTTTGTAACTCTTTCACGTAAAAACTACTGAATGGATTTTAATGAAACTTTACAATGATATAGTTTATACATCAGAATAACACATAGGCATACACATACAATAAAACACATACAATTTATAAACCTGCGCAGACGAAGTCGCGGGCACCAGCTAGTAACTGCATAAAATAATTTTAGCAATATTAAATACTAGCTATTGCCCGCGACTTCGTCCGCGTGGGATTCTATCTATCTGACCATCCATCCATCCACCCGTCTTCCGTCTATCTGTCGTCCGTCCGTCCGTCCGTCCAACCATCTGTCCAACCGTCCATCAAACCATCCCTGTCCCTGCCCCTCTCCCCCTTCTCCTACTTTTCCTCTCCCTCTCCCTGTCCCTCTCCCTATTCCTATCCCTTCCCCTATCCCTACCCCTAACGCCATCTTAACCGCTATCCCTATCTTCATATAAACATAGAAACGACACCCATATTGATTTTTAGACATTTCCCGTCTTACTACAAAAAAGTTAGTCATCTGTCACTTGATTAAAAGAATCGTACAAAATAACTCTGACTATGTATATGATGCGCAGAAGTTAAAAATGACTTATTTTCTTTATAACTTGACCTCTGCGCATCAACTGACATAGCCAGTTATTTTGTGCGCATTTTTTTGATCAAGTGTTCAACAGATGTTTAACTTTTTTGTAGTAAGACCCTTCAACTCTATCGCACCCAAATTACACGTCCACCACGTTGGATTTCAAAATTGTTGTAGTTTTCGTAATCAGCGACCCAATAAACCATACAAACGATACCCGTATTGGTTTTTAGACTTTTTCACCCCATTTCCCTTTTTTAGGGGTTGAATTCGGGGAGGAATTTTAATAACAGTGATGAACGTTGCATAGAATTACAAACCTAATGCCTAAATAATAAATTATGTGGATTTTACTTTAAAAATAAAGGATTTTCAACTTCATCCCCCTTTTCACCCTTAAGGGTGTCGAATTTTCTAAAACCCTGAGACACGTAATTATTAATTTTTAGTCGTCCGCCTAAATACAAATTTTGAAGATCCTAACTTCAAAACTGACGTACTTTCATACAAACTTTCATCCCCTATTTTACCCACTTAGGGGTGGAATTTTGTAAAACCCTTTCTTACTGCACCGTTAGACCTCATAAGGAACCTATATGCCAAATTTGGAACTTCTAGACCCAGCGGTTTGGGCTGTGCGTTAATATGTCAGTCAGTGAGTCAGTCAACTTCTTCATTAACATTGAATGCGTTTTCCCGTGGGAATGAAGAGTTTTCCCGCGGTAAAAAGTAGCCTATGTGTTATTCCGGGACCTAACCTATATGTGTGCCAAGTTTCATTAAAATCCATTCAGTAGTTTTTGCGTGAAAGAGTAACAAACATCCATCCATCCATACTTACAAACTTTCGCATTTATAATATTAAGTAGGACGATAAGAGTTTATCGCGAGTCAAGCACTATAGTGTAGATGTTACTCAAATGGCTTCTTAACTGGGTAAAAGTTGTATAGAGTCCGTCATATACATAGTCCATATGAAGTAGTAAAGTGTAAAACGTCTCGAAGTCATTATTCCAGACCTGTATTTCTTGTGTGTCAATAATGACCTGTGTTCCCTGTGTGTCAATATTCCAGAACTATGTTTATTGTGTGTCATTATTCCAGACCTGTATTTCTTGTGTGTCAATAATGACCTGTGTTCCCTGTGTGTCAATATTCCAGAACTATGTTTATTATTGTGTGTCATTAATCCAGACCTGTGTTTCTTGTGTGTCATTAAGGCGATTCTCACTGTGTTCTGCAAATTTAGGCGTTTTTTGAGACGATATAAGTAGGTCGTTATTCAAGAAATAAATTTGAAAAAAATATATGTTGAGTATCCATGTTTCAGCTATAGTTTATACATATATATTTTCGACAAAATTTAAAATACCTTTAAAAAATAATAATAAAGCAAAGTGCTATTTTCTTCCAAAATCACACTAAATTTGATATTTTTCCTAAACGGATAAATGGATTTACAAAATTTATGCAGGAAATTATTTTTTGTAACTTCGTTGTTAAACTGTACATGCCGTTATAAAATCAGTCAATGTCTTGATATGTTAATTTTAATTTACCTCAGTCTGCACGACCAATTAAGTCTGTACGGCCGATCGTAACAGCCACGTTGCAGAGCACTCTAATATGAACGTTATTCGCGTGTAAATATGGTCTACATTTGCATTGACGTGCTTGAAGCTGCTAATTTTAGAGTGAGAAGCACCTTAATGACCCTGTTTCTCATTAACCCCGACCTATGTTTATTGTATATCATTAATCCAGACCTGTATTTCTTGTGTGTCACTAATGACCTGTGTTCCCTGTGTGTCACTAATGACCTGTGTTTCCTGTATCTCATTAATCCAGACCTGTGTCGAGTGTGCTTAGCGAGTGTTTTGGACTCACGCTAAGGCCGTACTTGGCGTTGGATATATTCCACCGTAGACCGGCCAGCTCAGCTGCGTACGCGAACTGCTGGAGGGAATCTCGCAGCAGTAACACCCACACTGATGTCAGGTTGCAATTCAAAGGTTCTGAATACGCTAGGGGGCTGGAAAGAAGAGGAAAGGTTCATTATTTTAGTATAAGAAGGCCGCTAAATGACTTATGTAATAAAAAGCGACTAAGTGACTTATGTAATAAAAGGCGGCTTAGTGACTTATATGATAAAAGCCGGTTAAGAGACTTTATCTTATAACTTAATTTTCAATATGTTCATATATTAATGATTATGTAATTTAGCCGCCTTTTATCATATGAAGGCAGGGAGTCAATTCTTGAAAATCTCCGGGTGATAACTAAAAAAATTGAAAATCATTGATTTTTCTTTTCAAAAGGGTATTTCCATTGTAACGGGTGCGACACAGACACTGCGTTTTTTCAAGATAATAAGGCGTTTGTTCAGATATATCAAATTACGTGTATAAAAAAAATAGTATGAAAAATTAGATATTTAACTCAAACAAAATCTGTAAAAAAACTTGTAATGAAAAACTTATACAACGTCATGAATCGCGTAACGGGTGTGACCTTAGAAAATCGCCAAATGCGACCATGATGACTTTCAGTAAAACACCTGTAAAATTTTCGATGAAAGTATTCAGTATTCAGTATGAGCATATTTAAACGCGAACTTTATAAAATCTTGGCATGTAAATGTTATTATAATGTTAATTCATATTTAAATGACAAATTTTAACTTAATTAATAATTTTTAGATTTTGACACTTCATTGTATTATGTAACATTATTATTTGATCATGACAAGTTGACATCCTATATTTTGATAATTTTGACTTCTAGATTTATTTTGTATTGTTAATATTTGTATGCCGAATGGCTGAACATGTTGAGCTGTATTACCTAACTATTAAGATCCTATTATACACATGTTTCACAAATAAATGAATTGAATTGAATTGAAGATTTTTTAATGTAAAACTTAAATAGTTATCTCAAATATACTTTATAAAAAAATTAGAAAATGTAACGGGTGCGACAGGCCTTTGTAACGGGTGATTCGCTAAAAAAGGTATAAAAATTTTATTTAACAAATTTATGAGAGTATGATTATTATTTTTATTTAGAACTCCAGATATGGTTTTAGTTAAAAACAATTGAATTTTTATCATAGTAGGGTAAAGTTTCATGGAAATACATAAATATAAAGTGTTGTATAATTGGTAATTTTCATATTTTTTTTACAAGTTTTTGACAGTTTATCAGGCTGAATTTGAATTTTTAAAGTCTAAAAGTTATATTTTATCACCCGGTGCGGTGATTTTCAAGAATTGGCTCCCAGATTCTCCTGGGACACCAGGAAACGTGGGGTACGAGCAAAGGCCTGACGTCAGAGGATCTCGAAATCTTAAAACAGTGCCGTTAGAGATGTTTTATAAGCAAATATGTTGAAAATTATTATTATTATAAAAGGTTTAAAGGACGGTGTACCGAAAACTGAAAGGGCGTGTTCAGTCCACGCAACTGAACAACTTTCCCAAAGAAACTATTTTGGGAAGACCTCCATACTAATTGCTCACTTTAAACGAACAGTTTGTTTGGAAAGATCATTTTTTTTTTTCGATTTACTTAAAGTGTTTCTTTGGGAAAGTTGTTCAGTTTCGTTGATTAAGCACGCCCATTCAGATTTCGGTATTTACACACTGTATTATACTATTAAACGAGCAATATTTGTATATATATATTTGTAATCGGTTTCTCGTAAACGGCTCTATCGATTTCGGTGAAATTTACCATAACGGGGTTTTCAGGGGAAAAATTCGATCTAGCTAGGTCTCATGTCTGGAAAAATTCATTTTCACCGTGTTCTTAAAGTACCGCGTTTTAGACAAAACCTACAGCGCCATCTGTTGGCGGGCAGCATAGCTTGCTCACGCGATGATATTTTAATGTTGACGCGGCTATTATAGAGCGAAGCTCGGTCGATCAGGTACTATTATGTGATAAATCAAGTATGTTGCAGTAAGATAGTTATGTCGCTTGATAGGATATGTTATTTTAGGTTTAGGGTAGACATTATAAGGACAGACGGTT
The DNA here is from genome assembly GCA_947532105.1 of Athrips mouffetella. Taxonomy (NCBI): domain Eukaryota; kingdom Metazoa; phylum Arthropoda; class Insecta; order Lepidoptera; family Gelechiidae; genus Athrips; species Athrips mouffetella. The sequence goes on from OX383984.1 coordinate 11,371,840, forward strand.
GTATTGTACCTATGCCATTCCTCAACTGAGAATCGGGTCTCCACCGCTAACTATGAGTCCGAAACATGAGAATAAAGAAAATAAGTGATGCTTGCACTTAAAATTTTGATTTGAGGTCAGAAATAAAAATAATTTTAATAAAACATTAGCAAAAATAGATTTTAAGATTTATTTGTAGAAAAAGAACTAAAAAGTTATCACAATCTCAAGTTTTCAAATAACCTACGAATAAATAATAAGTCAGGAATTCTAACTCAGAACACATTCCACACAAAAAGTGGCCCTACGTGAAACCAAAAGGACGTACATTCAAATTCGAATCAATTGGTTCAAATTCAGAACGAGAGCAGGGATTGGTTCGCGCGCGTGCTGCAATGTCAGCTAGTGGTAGTCGAGTAATTGACGCGGTGACACGACTTCTTCTAATACACGACTTTCGTTGGGTCATTTTTTGAGCGCTGTTCGATTTCCTGACTTATTATTTATTCGTAGGTTACCTCTTATTTTATTTCTCTTATGCTGTTTTAAAATGTAACACGCTTCCTTGGAAATAGTTGTTCAGTTGCTGATTCTGATCTCTTCCCTGAGCTATGGCACGCAATCAAATTAACACCCTGTATACAACGTGTTGACGGAATAAGCGAAACTGTAAAAAAAAGTTTGTTCAGAATCGAGAGTAGAATCAATTTCACGAGTTTTTGATAGGGGGTACTTTTTATTATTTTTATTATTTAAATTTTAGCCGCTTCTATTATAAATATTTCTGTGGAAACGCGCGCTAGCGGCGCGGGAAGTGGGCGTGGCGTGCGCGGAGTGCGTGGATTAGAACAACGATGGAACTAGAACAATGATGAAACTTTCAAATAACAATTGAATTGAATTGAAAATGTTTATTTCAGACTTAATAATAATAATTACAATAAATTAAATTACAAGTCCATATTGTGTTAGTAAGATATCTTAACCTAGTGTTAGTAAAACTTATAATTGTCATTGGGGTACACATGTAATAAGTTCCAATGTCGCAGAATTGGGCCGTCCATGCGTTCCGCTATCACCCTCAAGAGTGTGTTGGAGCTGCCCCGCACCCTGGTCATCAGAGATGCCACTCGTTTGCGTATTATCGCGTTAAAACCATCTACGCCGAATTCTGTGAACATACCCGATGCACTACAGCGCCGTGGCAGCCCCAACAGTGCCCTGAAGGCGTTGTTATACTGGATACGCAAGGCATTATAGGCTTTTTTGGTGTAGTTAGTCCATAGGTTGCACGTGTAGAGTGTTGTACAGTAAGATTTGAAAAGCGTAATTTTTACGTCCTGTGAGCAGCGTGCAAACCTACGAGACAACAATATCTAGATAAAAAAAACTTTTTTGAAGATTCTTTTTTTTACGGGAATAGATTTATTTTAATAAAAATCAGGGTGTATGAGGATTTTGCTTATTCCATTAACACGTATACTAGTGGCCCGCCCCGGCTCCGCACAGGTAGGCTACCTGAGGTAGCACTTAGTTTTGGGGGATGTTTATCTAGATTTCTACAACAAAACTAAGCGCTACCAAAGCAGTGCATTTACTTCTGATTGCCATTTTAAATTCGTAATATCTTTTGAAAGGAATATCAGATTTGAAAATTAAAAACCGGCCAAGTGCGGGCCACGCGCATTATACGGGTTCCGTAGTTGTTTTAAATGTTTTGTTGCAAAGCATTTGATTAAGTATTTCATAACGTTTACAACATAATTTTTTTACCTCCTAAGAGGATACTGAGTGGTTTCTTGTTGGCTCTCTTTTTGAGGGTAGCTGTCATACAATGGAAATGAAAAATTGCGATTTATTCAAAAACGGCTCAAACGATCTTGATGAAATTTTGCATGACCAAGACTCTGCATGCAAGGTATCTTTCGGCAGTATCCATTGGTCTGTAGAAGTTCATATAAGGGGTGTTCCCTTACTACTAAAATTTAAAAATGTGATGTACTCAAAATCGGTTTCAATGAGCTTATTTTGATGTTTTACAATTTGGACTCTAAATTGGTTTTCTACCTGACTGCATATTTCATTAAATCATTTTTACTTAAATCTAGTTGGTATAGGTAAGTTTGTATTTTCATATTATTTGTATGGAATTACAAACTTAAGTTTGCAGTTGTTACTTATTTATTCATTACTATCCGCAGTCTTTATAATATAGTAGTTAGAGCATTCGGCTCTTGATCCGGAGGTTCTAGGTTCGACTCACGGCGGGGACACTTTTGAATGATGACTCTCGTATATCGCGAGAAAGTAAGTGCAGTGCTGCTGTACCATTTATTTTTTATCGCAAAGCGGATTTTGAGTAAGTATATCATATCGTTTATAATATGAACTTTTTACCTCCTACTCAGGAAGGTCCTAGCGCCTGTATGCTATTGCTATATTTTAGCTGTGATAGTTTTCCTGTTAATTTCATCATATATACTACTACTGTGAATTTTTTCACGTTTCCAATAAATCCGTTTTAGTTAGGGTGCTGGCTGCCATTTGGGTATATGATTTGCTCATGATTCATATTAATAGGGATGACAGATCAGCTCAATACAAATATATTTGGTCCTTACAAGTTTTTCTGTGCGTCGGTGCGTTTTTGAGTTAAGGCAAAAAAAATATTAAAATAAGATACTATTATTTTTTTTGTCTGCCTTTGTGGCTGCTGTTTTAAATACTTCTGAAGATGTAGAAAATCGAAGAGGCAGACAGGCAGGGCTCTGCATTATCACGGGACGAGGTAGTTGTTTTTTGCATTTTGAAGCGCTGTAACTTTACAACGCAGGGCTATTATAGTGGCAGACCATTTTTCTGGGGTCCTATAAATTGTGTTTAATCGGACAGTCATAGTCTGCCAGGTGTACGTTATGTTGTCAAATTTCAAAATAGTTAAAACTTAAGTCCTAAAAAACGCAGGGGTGTGGATGTCTTTCAATACTTTTTGTATCTTATAGAGGATGCTTCTTATCATCAGTCAATGAGGCAGACATGAGCAAACCATAATTTAAAATTTTTCCGTCAGCACCCTTATACAGGGTGTAAGGGACGGTGTACCGAAAACTGAAAGGGCGTGCTCAGTCAACGAAACTGAACCACTTTCCCAAAGAAACATATGTTGGGAAATGAAAAAAAAAATTGACCTCTCCATACAAACTGTTCGACCAGAGTGGGCAATTTGTATGGAGAAGTCAAAAATTTTTTTCATTTCCCAACATATGTTTGTTTGGGAAAGTTGTTCAGTTTCGTTGACTGAGCACGCCCTTTCAGTTTTCGGTACACCGTCCCTTACGCCCTTTATTTAGCCGGAAGGGGAGGCACTCGACTCCTACAAAAAATAGCGCTTTCGAGCTTAATATTTCGCAAAAAGATCCCTAAAACCAAAGTGATGTTTGCAGACCCACATTGTTTCTAAAAGACCTATCCTAGACAAGACAAAAAAGTCACCCCCACTTTACTTGTAGGAGAGGTACCCTGAAATATTTTTTCCATGATTTTATTTTACCACTTTGTCGGCGTGAATAAAATGTATAATCTTACTAAAGCTGCGTTCCGAATCAATGATAATATCGATTTTATCGATCACAGCGCGCTCAAAAGCGTCCCGAATCAGGGCTCCCGCACACGACCGAGAATCGGTGACCGATTTTATATCGGCATCCCGCTCTGACGTGTTAGCACCTGAATCTTCCGTCCTTTTCCCGGCCGATAATCGCCCACCGATTCTCGGTCGTGTGCGGGAGCCCTCACTTTTGGAGTTCATTTGACAGCGCTGTGAGCGATAACAGCGATATTATCGTTGATTCGGAACGCAGCTTAAATTTCAGCTTTCTAGTACTAAGGGTCTCTTAGCTAAGCCGCGGACAGACAGACGGACATGGCGAAACTAAAAGGGTCCCTTTCTCACTACAGAACCCTAAAAAGTAGAGTAATGGTATTGAAACAGTCTTGAATCATTTCGTAGTTTCATCGTTGTTCTAGTCCGCTCACTCCGCGCCCAATTCCCTCCCCTCCTCACCGCTCATGAACCGCGCGGCGCCGCCGCCAGCGCGCGTATCCACAGAAATATTTAGAATAGAAGCGGCAAAAATTTGAATAAAAAAAAATACCCCTATCAAAACCCGTGAAATTAATTCTACTCTCGATTCTGAACAAACAATTTTCTCAGTTCACGTGAAATAAAACCAGTCATACAAGACTCTACTCGCCAACAGATGTCGCTGTAAGTTTCTAAATGTCGCTAGCGTTGTGTCAAATGCGTTTCGTTGGGTCGTTCGAGAATTTCATTAGTGAAGAGGGCAAATGAGAGGACCACGAAAACTTTAAAACTATGTATAATTTTTGGAAAGTTGCTCCTTCGAGTAACTTACATTGAGGCTGCACCCCGCGCACACTAGCGCCCTCATCAGAATTTAATTAATTTCTTTGAATTGGAGACCAAAATGAATAATTGAAGAATGAATAAGTGTTCTTTGTCAGGATAGCGTTATTTTAAACTATTGCAATAAGCTTTATGTCACAGTAAAGAGATGGGCTTATCAGCAGTATGGAAACTCGGCCTATTTTTTGAAAATCGAATCTTGCATCATTGAGCGTCAGGGCTGTAACAAACACAGAAAAATAAAGGAAAGGTCCGAAATCTTTGGTAAAAAATCGAACATAAAATCAAAATTTTATTTTTCGAGCAACAAAGACCCATACATTGCATAACCAAACAATAAATACATACATTAACGAAAACAAATTTTAAACAAATTCAATTTCAAACAAAGATTATTAGATTAGATTAGATTATTTTATGACACAATGGCAGATTAAGGCACTTAGTCGCCTTTTAAGACACTAGGGCAGATTAAGACACTTAGTGGATGATTAAGACACTTAGTCGCCTTTTATCACACCCGGAAAGGGTAAGTCTCTAAGTCACCTTTAATCGCAAAACGTCACTTAGCCGCCATTTATCACACAAGGGCAGGGCAGAAATAAAAATTTATACATCCATACGCCGCACGATATGACATGAAACAACCGACAGCAAACTAACCCACCGCTTCCCTTCACGCGACAACCGCGACAGAATTCAGGGCGAACTTTGCTTAGCGGCCTGTAGAAACGTGCGTCTGTGCGAGTGCGCCATTTTGGACGTTTGTATGAAGCTTCCATACTGCTGATAAGCCCATCTCTTTACTGTGTTTATGTTGTCTTGTTTATTCTAAATCCTTTGAACGGATCGCGGTGGCCACCAATTTCCGTTTTAAGGATTTTGAATAAAGAAGATAATATAAAGCTAATTGTAATAGTTTAAAATAACGCTAATCTGACAAAAAACACTTTATCGTTTTTCAATTTTTCATTTAGTCTCCAATTCATAGAAATTAATTAAAATCTGATAAGGGCGCTAGTGTGTGCGTGATGCAGTCTTAATGAATGCCTTAGCCTTAATTAGTTTATTTCATACAAATCGATGGTTCAACGGTGTCGGCTAACCTAACCTAGGACATTTGTCGAAGGTACTGGTTTTCACTAAAGAATGTGATTCGGCCAGTAAAACTGAACAACTTTCCCCATGGAACATAGGTCGAAAGACAAAAAAATTTTTGTTTGTTTGTATGGACAAATCGCACTATCAGCTGATTCAGTTTCTTTGGGAGGTCAATGTTTTTTTTTTCGTATTTCGACCTCTGTTCTTTAGGGAAACTTGTTCAGTTTCATGAGCAGATTCACATCCTTCACCCTTTTTGGTACACCCTGTCATCATCATCATCATAACATCCCATGAAACGTCCACTACAGGACAGGGAGCTCCCTCCAGAATTCTAGCTTTTGCTGAAAAAATGGAGAGGGGAAGTACCATAGTCACCTCGCTTGTTAGCGTTACGGCCGGCACCATGGAACGCCGTTGTAGGTGACCGCAGTAAGATGTTAGATACAAAGGAGGATGCTGCTGCCCATCCTCCAGTTAACCCTTAGTCGCCTCTTACGACACCCACGGGTATGTATGGGTTGGTAATATTCTTTGCCGGCACCACACGGGACACCCTGTATAAGGTACCAATACACACAAATACATAAATAGATAAATGACACGCAGACACAGACACGGAACAATAGTTATTTGTTATTCTAGACAGCGAAATTGTCATTTGTCGCGAGTGCCTTGTATTCAAAATTTGACACTCGATCAAGCGAAGGATTCTAGGATTGATTCCTTAACATTTATCTTAGCAGAAAAAAAACGTTGTATTAAACAAGATGTAAGAAGTGATGTGGTCGAGATAGAATTTTAATTTAATTAGTATAACTGAAGAAAAAACATTCTAAAATGACCCTCATTTTGTCCATTTTTTCCCATTTGCAACCATTTTACTGCTACATTTTTCATCAAAAATAATAGAAAATTTTATACTTTTTAGACAAAACAAAATTTAATGATGTGGTCGTTTTACTTTTTTTGTTATTTGTAAAATAACATACTAAAAAAATACTTTTCTCTCATCTTTGTGAATTTTTGGATCACGCTTATATGAGCGTTGTGTACGTGTAAATAAAGTCTATACTTGAATTGACGAGGGTACAGCTGCTAATTTTAGGGATGGTGGAACCTTAAGGTGATCTGTGACGGCCAGCTTAGACCCGAATGCAACTAGATGGAGCCACTGCTGCAAATATAAGGTTTTATTTTTTAATGCAATAAGTACCTACTACATGTGAGCAAAAAGTTGGTTAGCGTAAATTTCATGGTGCAACTTCAACGCCTAACAGCAATTTCGATAAAAAATATATCTCCATATGTCCAGTAAAGTCACTCTCGTCAGTCCGTGATTTACATGAGCACGATCACTCACACATGCACACAAAGCACAACCGTACAGTTTTGACCGCACGCCCACAATCGTAATATTGAACCAAAAATTGCTAACAAAAGCTAATCAGCGAAAAATTAAACTAAAAATAACAGTGTTCGTTCGTTTTTCAACAGAATTTTATGTCCCGCGTAAGAATGCAAGTCATTTGAATTTTTGTATGGAAAACGGATCACCTTAAGAGCTCCACGAGCTTTTTCCACCATCTCCCTTCTACCATCGGGAGTCCAGACGCACCGCAGGATATCACCCACACTTGGTGGATATTCCGCACATTCGCACAAAGAGCTTTGAATAGTAGTTTATGCCACTATCAGGTAAAGATAGTCATTGTAACATGAGGCGCAGCCGAAGCCGAAAGCCGTAATTACAGCAAACTTTATTTTACAGAGTAAATACGTTCTACATAAACAATGGTACCTTTTCTTCAACATGAACGAATAATATCCCCTTATAGAAATCGTAATCCGGAAAGACATAAAACTAGATGGCGCTAATAAATAGCCTGAGAAGTTATTACGATTTATCGAGTATTCCGCTAAAAAAACATACAAAATTTCAACGTTATCGTTTCTTTTTATTGAAACTATAATGAAATTTTGAACGATTTTTTAGCAGAAAACTCGGTAGTTCATAATTACTTTTCAGGTTATTTGAAAGCGCCATCTAGTTTCAATGAGTTTTATGCTTTACCGGGGTACGTTTTCTACTATGGGGATTGCCAGTCTTGATATTATTCGTCCATGGCTTCAATCAGTCTTTCCGGATTTTCGATAAGTTTTGTATAAATACAACTCGCTAAGTAATATTTTAACTGATGGGGGCGCTAGTGGACCACAGGTAGCCCCTCAATATTGTAGAATATTTTTCGTAGCGCATGTGAAAAAAAACATTTTATGGCAAATTTTTGGCATCGAATAGAACCCGCGACTTATGTAAACCACGCGAAATAACCAGTCATACAAGATTCTACTCGGCGACAGATGTCGCTGTAAGTTTCTAAATGTCGCTAACGTTGTGTCAAATGCGTTTCGTTGGGTCGTTTGAGAATGACATAATATGACAAATCTGCAATTCGTGCAGCCATGAAATTTTTTGTAATTTTTGAAAAGTTGCTCCTTCGAGTAACTTCATAAGTAATGCCTTCTTAGATAGATTCAATTAGTTTAAATTCATTTACTTAACCTAACTCAGGACATTTGTCGAGGGTACTAGTTTTCACCAAAGGTTTTCACACAGAGCGACTGCAATCCAAACTAGACCCAATTCTAGATTAGGCTTAGCCAGGTTGGTGGCCAACCAGGCTGTCAGAGTTTAATTTCAAGCCAGTACTAACGGCTTAACATGCCTTACGAAGCACGGAATGCTCTAGTTGTTGTGCCACTAGCGGTCACCCATCCGTGTTCTGACCACGGCCAATGTTGCTTAACTTTCGTGATCGAAAAGAAGGAGTAACTGCCACTATCTCTCAGGCAGATTTTATTTGACAGGATGATAAAGAATCATGAATTAAATGTAAATTCAAAATATCCAAAAAGAATTACAAAAAAAATGTTTCATACATTTTTTGTAATTTTTGTATGGAAAATTAAAAGTACCGAATTTTTTTGTAGGTTTGTCTCATATAGTGTAATGTTCCATCGTCGACCTCATCTCTGTCCTCAAGGCTAGATCGAGGTCAAGAGTAAGCCCATACATAGTAAAAAAAAAATATATATATATATATATATACAGGGTGTTAATTTAATTGCGTGCCATAGCTTAAGGGGTGGTTCAGTAACGATAAAGGAATTTAAAAAAATATTTAAAAAAATCCTACTTAAAAAAAATTTAAACTCCATTGAAACTAAACTAGCGCGGAGAGCAATGACCTTGAGCACCGCGCTATCAAAAGCGCGCGAAACAGTTATGTGTGTGCCTACCTTATCCACTGATATTGCGTACCACTGGTGCTCCGTCCGGGTCATTGCCCTCTGCGTTAGTTAAGTATCAATGGAGATTTATTTTATTTTTATAAGTAAGATTTTTTTAAATATTTTTTTGTGTTCCTTTATCGTTACTGAAACACCCCCTAAGCTATGGCACGCAATTAAATTAACACCCTGTATATTTCACACACCCGCACACACATACACACTCACACTTATTACACAAATAAACGCACGTCCCTGAGTCTTAACTATTTTGAATATATTTCACAGTAAGTTTGCAAATAAGAACTATGTATATTTTGATGTAGATGTTGTATCCTATCATTGGCGTTTGTAAAAAGAACATGTTTTTTCAAAACTTAGTTACAAGGAAAGCTGTTGGATATCCTAATAAAATTAAATGAAAAAATAAAAATCTAGCTATGACAAGTTATTCTTATTTTAAATGTGGTTAGTGACAACAGTGTACAATATGCAGAAGGACGCTGCTGAAAACCCTAAGCCGCCTTTTATGACACCCACGGTTAGAGATGGGGTGGTGTGCATAGCTGACATTACTTGGATACACGCACTATGACATCACATGATGACACTTAGCCGCCTTTTATCACATAAAGGCAGATTTAGTCACTTTGCCGCCTTTTGTCACATAAAGGCCGATAAAGTCACTTAACCGCCTTTTGACACATTAGGGAAGATTAAGTAACTTAGCCGCCTTTTATCACATAAAGGCAGATTTAGTCACTTTGCCGCCCTTTGTCACATAAAGGCAGATAAAGTCACTTAGCCACCTTTTGTCACATGAGGGAAGATTAAGTAACTTAGCCGCCTTTTATCACATAAAGACAGATTTTGTCACTTTGCCGCCCTTTGTCACATAATGGCAGATAAAGTCACTTAGCCGCCTTTTGTCACACGAGGGAAGATTAGTCACTTAGCCGCCTTTTATCACATAAAAGCAGATTTAGTCACTTTGCCGCCTTCTGTCACATAAAGGCAGATTCAGTCACTTAGCCGCCTTTTGTCACATGAGGGCAGATTAAGTCACTTTGCCGCCTTTTGTCACATAAAGGCAGATAAAAGTCACTTAGCCGCTTTTTATCACACAGTTTAAGTCATTTAGCCTTCTTTAATCACATAAGGGCAGATAAAGTCACTTAGCGGCCTTTTGTCACATAAGGACAGAATAAGTCACTCAGTCGTCTTTTATCACATAAGGGTTAGCCGATTTTTACCATATAAAGGCAGTATAGTGTTAGCTTACCTGACTAAATCAAAGGTGACGAACGCCTTCGGTAGCATAAACTCGCGATCTTGTTTGAACCATAGACGCATGAATGTCGTGTCCTGAAAATAATCAACAAATTTGCTGTTAATGTATTTGGAGTTTTACTTTAACTATGAAATTGCCGCTTTGTATTCCGCTCAGTTTTCAATACTAACATTTCTGCTTCTTTTAGAATTTAAAAAGTCAAATTTTTAATATTTTTTTAAGCATGATTGGGAAGACTTAGAGAAGCTTAAATAGAGCTTACAGAAGCTTAAATTTATTTTTCGAAAAATATTATCTGTAAAAATATATAACAAATCTAATGATGAAATCGGACGACATTTAAAACGAACAATTTTCGGACCTTTAATTTTATATATCAAAATATTATAAAAACTTTTATGCGTAAATTGATAACCTTGAAGTCAACTTTTAAAAATTAACAACAAATGAAAAAAATGTTTAAGAATTATAGGAATTATGATCTCATTAATATGTAAGAAAATTTCGGCAATATCATAGTTAAAAACAAATTATAAATAAATAAAGGCAGTAAGGGACCGTGTACCGAAAACTTACAGGGCGTGCTAAGTCAACGAAACTGAACAACTTTCCCAAAGAATCATTTTTGGGAAATAAAAAAAAATGATTACACTGGAGATATTAGTGCCAATAATACATTAAAAAGGTAAAGATACATATTTCAATAAATATCTAAAGCACTAAGCCGCCTTTTTGCTTATAAGTGCAGAAACAATATCTATTTGATAAAAGCAGGTGGCACAGCTTCTAAGCTGCCATCAGCAGTAGCAGCAGTTTAAACACTAGTCAAATGAAATATAGTTTATTCATTGTTGGATATTAATAGTAGATTAGTAGCCAAGGGCTGTAAGGCATCAATTGCAGCCCGAGATATTTAGGCGCACGAGCGCAGCGAGGGCCCCTATAGTTCGAGGGTGCAATTGATGCTTACACCCGAGCTAACTACTCTGCTTTACATCTCGGTTGTGAGTTAAGTAGGTCCTTATTACCACCAAATTGTAGGTGACCAATTAGCGCTATAGGGTAATAATGTAGCTAAAAAAGCCCTAGGGCGGTAAGTAATTAAAAAAAAACATTTCACTCTTTCAAACCTCAATTACTTACCGCCCTGGTACTCCAGTAAAATTACGAGAGATTGTATGGCGAAACGGAAATAATTGATAATAGCCGTGATTCTTTTTCAGATCGATAATTAATATTTCTGTGTAAAGCTTTTTAATGGAATCCACCTAAATTTACTTCATTTATTTATTTATTTTGCTGTCCAAACATTAAAAAAATATGGAATTTCGGAAAAAAATGTTAATAGATTTTTTATTTTATTTACGGCTTGCTATATATTCATAATTTCATATTTTACATGAATCCACCTAAACATATTAGTGTTTTTGTATTGTTTAACTTTTATAGCACGAAATTTAAATAAAGGTTATCTTCGCAACCAAAAATAGTAATAGATCCGTTTTGCTTTCTAATAATTTAAATAGTGCTAAGTAATCACATTTTTGGCAAATCCAACATAAATGTTTACAAAATCATTGTAAACCAGCGATTACAAAAAACTTTTTATTTATTTAGTATGGAATTTTTGTGAATTTATATAAGAATCACTTTCATTTAAAAAGGTTGAGTTTAACTCAGTTTATTCATATTATTTTACCTCGACTTTATTGGATCTTATATGTAAATATAAGTGTAGATTTTATATTTTGAAACAAATTGATATTTTTAAATATATTTATGGTGGATTTTTATGCCTATATGTAAAGTATACGTTAATCTATGACATAAAGTATATAATTGTCTATTACTATTTTTGCCTTAGCTGTTATTCGAAAAAAATGTTCCGCTTTAAATTTTAGGTGGATTCGTAAATATTGCTTCTTAACATCATATTTAAATACGATATACACAAAAAAGTAGCTATTAACATTTAATGTTTTGCAAAACCGTATTTTTACTGGACTATGGGGCTTTTCTAGCTACATTATTACCCTAGAGCGCTAATTGGTCATCTACAAGCCCCATTTGGGGATAATAAGGACCTACTTACCGAATATGAGAGATGTAAAATCTCTTAATGACGTCAGCTAAACTACATCGCTTCACAAACAAGGTGGCGCCATGTTGGGAAAAAAAGAAGCGACAATAAAAACCCACGCGCTCTTTTAAATATGTTATTTTGTAGTTATAAATAAGATTCTGATAGAAAAATATAAAATTAGAATGAATTAATACATTCAAACAATCCCTGCACCTCCACCAACTCGCCTAGTGAATGACGGATTTTTATTAAGGGGCTACCTCCGGTCCACTAGCGCCCCTATCAGTTAAAAAAATATTACTCGCTAAATACAAAACTTATCGAAAATCCGAAAAGACAGATTGAAGTTAAGATACCCTAAGAACTTATCAATTCGGAAAAATAAAGTTCACTGTAGTTACAGATACAAAAACTGCTAAAAGTGGCCGTTTTTCGCACTTTTTGTATCTGTAACTACAGTGAACTATATTTTTCAGACTTGATAGGTTCTAAATAAACTAGGGTATCTTAACTTCAATCTGTCTTTCCGGATTTTCGATAAGTTTTGTATTTTGCGAGTAATTTTTTTTAACTGATGGGGGGGATAGTGGACGGGAGGTAGCCTCTTAAGTAATTTTTGTTAATATTTTGCTTTAATTTGAGATATTTCCGAATGAACATCTAATGCACTTACCACCAGTTGTACATAGCGTCTTTAAAGTTAAAGCTCCTTTAAGCTTATTGCTCTTCTAAAGCTCTTCTGCATATATTTATATTATATTTATGTATATTTATACATATACCTTATTTATTTTATACCATTTATTTATATTACATTATCACATCTTGTTTTCGTGGATTTTTACAATGCACCGCTAATAAACACTCTCTCTCACTACCATGGGTTGGTTGGAAAAAATCTCTTTTAGAAATAAGCCCGCCTTTGTTAATGTTCTTTTGTATGTAACTTTGTTTGTAAATTTGTGCAATAAAGAATATACATTGATGACTCTATTTTGTTCACAAAGAAAGAGATAACAACAGATTTAAAGGAGCGTTTTGTGCAACAGGCTGTAAGGCTCCTTCTGTCATGAAACGTCCACTACAGGGCAGGGAGCTCCTTCCAGCGTACCAGGCAAAACGCATTCAGTTAGGAGGAGAAGTTCCATAGTCACCACGCTTGTTAGCGTTGCGGCTGGTACCATGGACCGCGGTTGTTGGTGACCGCAGTATTTAAGATGGTACGATACACCGGAGGACGCTGCTACCCACGCTCCTGTTCATAATCCCTTAGTCGCCTCTTACGACACCCACGGGTAGAGAAGGGTTTGTTCTGTTCATTGCCGGCACCACACGGAACAATTCTTTCTTTATTCTTTTCTTGAATGTACGGGCTAAGTAAAAAAAACGGTCAAGTGCGAGTCGGACTCGCGCACCGAGGGTTCCGATATACTATTTTTGGAAGCAATAAGTCCATTTTTAGGACCGCAAAACAAAATTTGGTTGTAAAGGTTTTTTGCAGATTTCTAAAAAACTGTGCAATTTAGAAAGATTGTTTTATTTTTGCTGTAATGTTTACATAAACTTCTATCGACTGTAATTAATTCAGATTTTTCCTCTCACAAACTTCGGAGATAAGGGAAAATGGTATTTTTTTGTCATTTTTCATCATAACTTCAAAACGAAGAGTCGTAAAAAAATACATAAATATATTTTAGAATGTGCAAGTAAAGCCCTTTCATATGATACCCCACTTGACCTAGTAACTACAGTTTGAAATTTTGCCCCCCAGATTTGGGCCCCCTTTACATTAGTAATCATATTTTTTTTTCTAATTATTTCACTTGCAATTAAGTTGGACAACCATATTCTAAAACCATTCCAAATTTCAAGTCGATAGCTAGAGTGGTTGCTGAGATATACAGGTGTGACAGACAGACAGACGGACAGACAGACAAAGTCGCACCATAAGGGTTCCTTTTTTTTACCATTTTGGTATCGGAACCCTAAAAACTATGATAGTGTAGGCAACGAAGCAGTTGACCCTCGCATTAATTCCTCAGTCGATGAAACTTTGCTGGGGTATTACACTATATATGAGCCAAACCTTCTATAAAAAAAAAAAAAATCGGTACTTTTAATTTTTTCATAATTTTTTTAATTTTAATTTTTTTATAGAAGGTTTGTCTCATATAGCGTAAAATCCCAGCAAAGTTTCATCGACTGAGGATTTAATGCGGGGGGTCTTCATACAACGATCCGCTTCGTTGCCTAGACCAATGAATGATAAATAAAATGACATCTAATGACAATTGCTAATTATTATATTATGGCTATGATTTGATTTGTGATTTTGTTTTCTCTGTGATACTACGAGTAACATAGATATAAGTTTTCTTGGCGTACTAACAAATGGGCCCTTGTTGTCATAACAAATTAATTTAATTATTATTATTAAATGAGATCTACCTTGATGATGGCGGGTGCGACGGCTTCTAAAGTGGCATCAGCAGTAGTCTCCAGCTCCAACTTGCTCGGAATGAACTCGTTGGCTGGGGGCAGGTGCAGTTCTTTGATAGGACTCACTACTGACCATTCCTGTTGAAAAAAATACACAGTTTTAATCTATGATTCCACGTCATACAAAAAAAATTCAATAATCTATGCAATTAAGTAAACATTTGCCTATTTACAAGATCGCATTACATTGATCTTGAACCCTGACAGCCACTGGCCACGTAATTCGGCCTTCGTAACTTGGTCGGGTTATACCTCAGCTTCCCGCCAATTTTTGCCTATGTTTTATATATATTCTTTATTGCACATTTAACATACAGAAAGTAAACAAACAAAAGGACATTTACAAAGGCGGGACAAAAGGACATTTACATTTATATACGTCAAGCGAAAAGTTATTTCAATAGGTCGTAAGTCACTAGACATGCCAAACCAAAATAAACCGTAGAATCTATACAATAAGGCATTATCTCGAGCTCTACCCGGGTCGCAATTACCGTAGTGTATTCAACTAGTTTTCTATCGTTTATCAAATACTTCAAATATCAATTACCTTAATTTTGCTCGCAGGGATATCCTCCTGAAGATACTTGGTTCCGTACCACGGTTCTGTCATCGTGCATTTGTCACCAAAATGCCTGAAATCAAGAGAAGAAAAAACAACGATTATCATATTCAGCGATTCCCGTCGCTAAAGTTTGTTTTTTTTTTTTATTGAAAATGGGCTTACTCTTGACCTCGATCTAGTCTTGAAGACAGAGATGAGGTCGACGATGGAACGAGCTTACCCAGAAGAAGCCTATTCACTCGCGACTTGAATAGATTCGGGTTATATGAACTCGGGAACACAGACGCAGGCAGAGAATTCCACTCTTTAGCCATAAATGATGTTTCAAAGCGCTTTGTGCGAATGTGCGGAATATCAACCAAGTATGGGTGATATCCTGCGGTGCGTCTGGACTCCCGATGGTAGAAGGGAGATGGTGGAATAAGCTCGTGCAGCTCTAGAGCACACTCTCCGAAGTACAATCTGTAGAAGACCGACAGACATGCAACTTAGCGACGGAAGTGGCAGTGGGCGGGGCACATCGCAAGACGAACCGATGGCCGACGGGGCGTAAAGGTTCTAGAGTGGCCGAAAAACGGGGCATTTTTTCAGGTTTTGGGCTAGTCATATTTCTGTTGGAAGAAAATAATTAAGAGGGGCATGCCTGCAATAGACCTACATTTTAAAACAAAAAAAACATTGCTCTAAAGGTACACAAGGTAGGTTGCTCCATTGCGTCAAACTTTTGCAATTCCCTGCCGACGGGGTTCATGTACTCAGACCCTAATAAAACCCATAGTCTCCTGTAATTCTACTAATATTATAAACGCGAAAGTTTGTAAATATGGATGGATGGATGTATGTTACTCTTTCACGTAAAAACTACTGAATGGATTTTAATGAAACTTTACAATAATATAGCTAACAACACAATAATCAACAATAACACATAGGCTACAGTTTATAAACCTGCACAGACGTTGTCGCGGGCACCAGCTAGTACTGTATATGAGAGCAATAAAATAAATTTTACATCTCTCATATTCGGTAAGTAGGTCCTTATTACCACCAAATGGGGCTTGTAGGTGACCAATTAGCGCTCTAGGGTAATAATGTAGCTAGAAAAGCCCTAGGGCGGTAAGTAATTAAATTTGAAAGAGTGGTGGTTTTTTTTAATTACTTATCGCCCTAGGGCTTTTCTAGCTACATTATTACCCTAGAGCGCTAATTGGTCACCTACAATTTGGTGGTAATAAGAACCTACTTACCTCACAGTCGAGATGTAAAGCAGAGTAGTTAGCTCGGGTGTAAGCATCAATTGCACCCTCGAACTATAGGCGCCCTCGCTGCGCTCGTGCGCCTAAATATCTCGGGCTGCAATTGATGCCTTACAGCCCTTGGCTACTAATCTACTATTATGAAATGGTATTATCCAGGGAGGAAATGGGGGAATAGAACGGGTATAGAAGTAATGCAGCCCAAATACGCTCAGAAGAGGATATGTGAGAAAATAATTATTTGACAGTGGGCGAAGTCTTCTCGCTTGAAAGAAAGGAATAAAGTGATTACATCCTATACTGTGCGTGTACCAAAACTAAATGACGTAAACGCCCGATATGAAATATCGACTTTATGTAAAAACTAAGTAATAAAATAAAATTTTAAGTTGGGCATATGATAGCAACTACGAATAACTTTCTGTATACCTAAATTCACTACTTAAAACACCCCAGATTCTACAAAAAGAGTAAGAAATGAAAATTGAAGAGGCTACTTTGGATTTTTATTTTGTCGAGTCGATTTTCACTAATCATGTTTAATGTTTAATATTATCACTTGAATGGTCAAAAAACACATTACTTAAAATCACGGCAAGATACTGAGTAAATAAGAAGATGTTTGTCTTCAAAATACCCAACAAAATTTACATATCGTCCTAACCGGCACCATACCACAGTAAATATATACGCTAAAGCAGTATAGAAACTCGGGCTCTTTTTTGAAAAAAGAACTATTCTTTGTCGGAGCGTCAGGGTTGTATGTAACCCAGTTTTTTTTTAACGCAGACAAAGACACTTATTCGCCTTTTATGATACAAGGGCAGATAAAGACACTTAGTCGCCTTTTATGATACAAGGGCAGATAAAGACACTTAGTCGCCTTTTATGATACAAGGGCAGATAAAGACACTTAGTCGCCTTATATGATACAAGGGCAGATAAAGACACTTAGTCGCCTTTTATGATACAAGGGCAGATAAAGACACTTAGTCGCCTTTTATGATACAAGGGCAGATAAAGACACTTAGTCGCCTTTTATGGCACAAGGGCAGACAAAGACACTTAGTCGCCTTTTTTGACACAAGGGCAGATTAAGACGATTAAGACTTAGTCGCCTTTTGTCACGCAAGGGCAGATTAAGACACTTAGTCGCCTTTTATGACACAAGGGCAGATTAAGACACTTAGTCGCCTTTTATGACACAAGGGCAGATTAAGATACTTAGTCGCCTTTTATCGCACAAGGACAGGAACATACTTATAGGGACTCTATATGTACCTATTTGTTTGTGTTATGGGTTTGGCACCCACGACTGACTTCAGCGCGAAAACTGCTTATTTTCCTGTAGCGGTGTGCGCATGTGTGAGTGCGCCAGTTTTGGACGTTTGTTAGGAGTTTCCATACTGCTTTAGCTTATACTTGTACAGGGTTATTTTTGGACCCCTAGCCAAATTTTAATATGTTACTCAGAACACGAATCTGAACAACTTTCCCAAGGGCACATGGAACGAAAAACGAGAAAAAACATTGCTCATCCCATACAAAACCTACTATTGCCGGCACAAGATTTGTGTGGGAGGACCAAAATTTTTTCTCGTTTTTCGACCCATGTTCCTTTGGGAAAGTTGTTCAGATACATGTTTTGAGCAACATACTAAAATTTGGCCAGGGGTCCAAAAATAACCCTGTGTTAGCTGCGACCACCGCGCAGTGCTGGCCACACCAACCGACGTCGCCTATATAAGCAGGCTGCACACCTGCTTGGCCTTTCAGACCGGTCCATGGCTCTCCCCAGGGAGCTTCTACAGGCGAGAAGCGCCGAGGAGGAGAGCCAATTAGTCGAAGAACCACAACCCACAGATGGCCACAGTACCACTATCCAAAGATGGCACCACGGGCTGAATTAGCCCCACCCCGAGCCCAGTCCCTCTGTTGAGGGCTGCGAAGGAAAACCTCGGCCATAGCCCAAGAGGCTGATGCCGAAGCCCCAACGCCCATCCAGGCGTTCGAGATGACCCACGACGACGCTTGGCCTCTCACTCGCTGCTCGAACATTGAAACGATCGGACGTCTTAGGAGCGTTATAGTTAGCCGCTGTACCTAGGTCGTATCTTGTCATTTTAGATTTCCTGAATATTGACCTTGTTGTGCTAATTTATTAGAAGTTCGGTTTAATTATCAAATGTG
The DNA here is from genome assembly GCA_947532105.1 of Athrips mouffetella. Classification (NCBI taxonomy): domain Eukaryota; kingdom Metazoa; phylum Arthropoda; class Insecta; order Lepidoptera; family Gelechiidae; genus Athrips; species Athrips mouffetella. The sequence goes on from OX383984.1 coordinate 11,390,524, forward strand.
GTGTTATTTCAATAAAATGTTGGTTAGGTCTATCTGTGCCTCATTTCCTAAGAACCCCATTTCCTTCTGGTTTGTAACACCTATATATTTACTGTGACCATATGGACTACTCACTTGGCAACTATCCCGACCCTCACATTTTCTGGCGTCAGTAGCTCCAGCAGCTCATTGATGAGCTCAGGTTTCCACTCCGACATCAAGTAGTATGCGCTTAGGACGTCCTCTATTGGGAACTCCTGGAAAAGTACATTTAATTACTTTAAAATGGATTTCAAACTGCCTTATAAAATACTTTCCGTCTTACTACAAAACAAATTTAAACACTCCTCTAACACGTTCGTTCTGAATAAAGGCCAGGTTAAAAGTACCCTAAACCGACGAGCATGTATGAAAGGATTGATGAAACTACAGGAAGCAAGGGAAGTATGTCAAGATCGTAGCAGGTGGAGGACTGTGGTCTCTGCCTACCCCGACGGGAAAGAGGCGTGATGTTATGTATGTATGTATGTCTAACACGTGTTTTGCTGGACACTGTCTAAGCGCAGCGAGGTTGGAATCTCTTTGGTCTGAGCAGTTAAACACCTGTTTAACTCAAACAAAAGATGTTTTGTAGTAACACTTTTATTGATTTAGGGTCTTACTACAAAAAAGTTAGACATCTGTTGACCACTTGATTAAAAAAATGCGCACAAAATAACTGGCTGTGTCAGTTGATGCGCAGAAGTCAAGTCATAAGAAAATAAGTCATTTTCGACTTCTGCGCATCAATGACATAGACAGAATTATTTGGTACGATTTTTTTAATCAAGTGTTCAACAGATGGCTAACTTTTTTGTAGTAAGACGGCAAGTGTTCAACGGATGTCTAACTTTTTTGTAGTTAGACGGTTTAAGTCTTGGACCATAAAATCTGCCTAAACTTCAGAGACCTTACTCGAGATTACGTTTGTATAAGGAAACATTTTGCTTGAGTCAGTCTAAGTCATGATCGATTCAGTAAAAATAATGCTCGAGTCAGTTAAAAAAATGTTGAAGTCGGACGAAATCACGCTCGAGCCAGTCAAACTTACGCTTGCGACAGACGAAATTACGCTTGAGTTGTCAAAATTATCCTAAGTCTACTGAGTCAGTAGATATTATGCTCGAGTTAATAGAAATTACGATTGAATCAGTCAAAATTATTGTTGAGTTAGTCGATATTATGCTTGAGTCGGGCAAAATTATGATAGCCAGTCAGAATTACGCTTGATCAAGATATTAAAATTATCCTTGCGTTATAATGCTTGACTTAGTCTGAATTACGCTCGAGTCAGTCTTTGTTTGTTACAGGCGAAATTATGCTTAGATGCTTGGACACAGAATAAATAATAGTAAACTAACGTTTACAGATCCGACACTTCCAGGCGGGGTGCCGACAAATTTCAACCTTACGGTCTAAGCATAAAGTCGATACTTGCAGTGCACCGCTTAGGACACGTTTTTAAATCGCGGGTGATCGCGGACAGGTGGGCTAAGGCGATGATTTTGTCACTTTATGAGATACTGAGCAAGATGCAAGTAGGTATGTAATATTGTTCAATAAAACATGCAAATACTTACTCACCTATTTTGCCGCCATAAGCTTAAGATGACATAAAGAAAAGTAAAATCGACTGCCTCACCCAGTCGACTTCCAGCGCCGCGTTGCATACCTAGAGTGCGGAGTGTCACAGGCCTGGCTTGGATCAGATTACCATGTGTCATAACATCCTTTATAACGTCCACTGCAGGTCAGGGAGCTCCGTCAAAAAATTTCAGCTTTTGCTGAAACAGTGTGGAGGGGTAGTCACCACGCTTGTTAGCGTTACGGCTGGCACCATGGACCGCGGTTGTTGGTGACCACAGAATGTAAGATGATACGATACACAAAAGGATGCTGCTGCACATCCACTAGTTCATTAACCGTTAGTCGCCTCTTATGACACCCACGGGTAGGGATGGGTTGGTACTATTCTTTGCCGGCACCACACGGGCAATATATTAGGTCTTTACCTATGAAATTGCCGTTTTGTATGGCGAATTTTAGGTAAACTCAATTTTCAGTACTAACATTTTTGCATTTTTCTTCGGAATTATAAATCCAATTTTGTTAATTGTTTTTAAGCATTATTGGGAAGACATTAAGCTAACAGAAACTTAAATTTAATTTTCGAAAAATATTATCTGTAAAAAAATATAACAAATCTAATGATGAAATCGGACGACATTTAAGACGAACAATTTTCAAACCTCTAATTTTATATATTAAACAAAAAATAAAAACTTTATTTTATGCGTAAATTGATAACCTTGAAGTTAACTTTCAAATATAAGACAAATAAAAAAAATTGCATTAGAATTGTAGGAATTATGATCTCATTAATCTGTAAGAAAATTTCGGCAATTTCATAGGTAAAGACCTATTAATACCTTACCAATACCTTGTGTAAAAAGTCCTAAATATTATTGTTAAGGTGATCCGTTTTCCATACAAAAATTCAAATGACTTGCATCCTTACGCGGGTCATAAAATTCTGTTGAAAAACGAACGAATACTGCTATTTTAAGTTAAATTTTTCGCTAATTAGTACAAAAATACAGTTAATATATTGAAAGTACTATTTTTGTTAGCAATTTTTGGTTCAATTTTACGATTGTGGGCGTGCGGTCAAAACTGTACGGTTGTGCTTTGTGTGCATGTGTGAGTGATCGTACTCATGTAAACACGGACTGACGAGAGTAATTGACTTTAGTGATAGATAGATAGATAGATAAAAATGTTTATTCATACACATATTCGACACACAATATACGAGGGACAGTAAACTATGAAAGACAAAAACAAAAGCTACAAATTTCTAAATTTTTTAAAACTGGCGCGAGTACATGTGTGCCGCAGCGGTACAAAAAGGCCGTAGTAGCTCAGTGTATTATATCGCCCGGAAGGGCAAAACACCGTTTTTCAGCTACTACCTATAACCTAAACTATGAGGAAACGCGAGTGCCGCGAGTACGCAAGAAAAAAAAAATAAAGTTGGTAAATTTGTGTGTGTGTGTGTGCGAGTTTAAAAATGACAAAAAGTACTTTGTGACTGGTTAATGTTATGTATAAGGATAAATAGTGTGTAATGTATATATGTATTTATTATAGAAGTAGGTATACCTAAGATTTGTGAAAGAAAGGAATAGTAATAAGTACTAATAAATAAAACAGATATGCCCCAGAAGTCGAATCAGCGTGCAACACAAGCGACAAAGTGATCTGGAATACCTAGTTTTTGGTTTTGTAATAAATAAGATTTAAATTTACTTTTAAAACTGAATTTAGACAATGAATTTCTTATTGGTGGTGGTATGTTATTCCAGAACTTTGTCGCATGGTAACGGAAACTGCCCCTAAATGCAACAGTTTTATGATTGTGAACTGCAAGAGGCAATCGCATATATCTATCGTTATACCTATTTAGGAACGTTGAGACTTTTATCTTTGAGTAAAGATATTCAGGCTCTTTAAAATGGATGACATCGAACATCAAGCAAGCAAGATGAAGGTGACACCTTGATTGCATATTAAGCATACCTGCTTGGTTTAAATATGGTGAGATACATATGACAGAGTGGACATATGGAGTGGACATATGGAGATATTTTTCTTATCGAAATTGTTTTTAGGCGTTGAAGTTGCACGATGAAATTTACGCGAATCACCTTTTTGCACATATATAGTTGGTACTTATCGCATTAAAAAATAAAACCTTATATTTGCAGCAGTGGCTCCATCTAGTTGCGTTCGGGGCTAAGCTGGCCGTCACAGATCACCTTAATATTACCTGCAGTATGTGCACGTGTCCCACAGCCAAAGACCTCGGTTCCTGTGAATCTTTGAACCGAAACTCCATCGCCATCAGATCCCTCTGTTCCTCCCACACCCAACGTTGCGGGCCCTCCGCTCGCAACATCGATATATACTGAAACACAAACAATTGAATAAAACACTCAAATGAAATAACCGGCCAAGTGCGTGTCGGGCCACGCGCAGTATAGGGTTCCGTAGTTTTTTTTACGATTTTTACTTTCAAGCGGAGCGAGAAAGGTATTGTATTCGTGAAAAAAGTTTTTCTATTTTTCTCCAAAATTTGTTCTATATTACTTATACATCATAAAAAGCAAGTCTCCCAAAAATGTCCGTCCGTCGGTCGGTCGGTCGGTCGGTCCGTCGGTCGGTCTGTCCGTCACGCTTTGGCCTAGCGGCTAAACGAATAGTCCGATTGACACCATATTTTAAATTTAAGATTTTCTTGTAAATTCATCGAAGGATACTGAGTGGTTTCTTGTTGGCTCTCTTTTTGAGAGTAGCTGTCATACAATGGAAATGAAAAATTGCGATTTGCTCAAAAACGGCTCAAACGATCTTGATGAAATTTTGCATGACCAAGACTCTGCATGCAAGGTATCTTTCGGCAGTATCCATTGGTCTATAGAAGTTCATATAAGGGGTGTTCCCTTACTACTAAAATTTAAAAATGTGATGTACTCAAAATCGGTTTCAATGAGCTTATTTTAATGCTTCAAATTGTAATTTTAAATTGGTTATGTACCTGACTGCATATTTCATTTAAACATTTTTACATAAATCTAGTATAGGTAAGTTTGTATTTCCATATTATTTGTATGGAATTACAAACTTAAGTTTGCACTTGGTCCTTATTTACTCTTTGCTATCCGCAGCCCTTTATAATGTAGTAGTTATAGCATTCGGCTCTTGATCCGGAAGTTCTGGGTTCGATTCCCGGTGGGGACACTGTCGAATGATGACTCTCGTATATCGCGAGAAAGTAAGTGCAGTGCTGCTGTACCATTTATTTTTTATCGCAAAGCGGATTTTGAGTAAGTATTTCATATCGTTTATAATATGAACTTTATACCTCCTACTCAGCAAGGTCCTAGCGCCTGATTGCAATTTTTATTATTTTTAGTTTTTCGGCTGTAGCTCATTAACCTTTGAAGCCTACTTAACTGTGATAGTTTTTCTTTTAATTTCATCAGTACCTGCGAGACCGAGCTATGCGCCGTATAATTAAAATATCATCGGATGAGCAAGCTATGCTACTCAACAACAGATGGCGCTGTAAGTTTCTTAAACGCACTAAAACGCGCTTAGAAATTATTTAAAAAAGGTGAAAACGAATTTTCCCAGACATGGGACCTAGCTAGATAAATTTTTCGCCCCCGAAAACTTCTGTATAGTAAATTTTATATATATATGTATATATTTACAAATATTGCTCGTTTAATAGTATAGCTATAGACATAGAATATTATACTACTACTGTATTTTTTTTTACATTTCCAATAACAACCATTTAGCCGGCAGAGAAGGTACACTTGACTCCAACAAAAATTGCGCTTTCAACCTTAATATTTCGCAAACGGATCCCTAAATCGAAAAATGATCTTTGCAGACTTACATTATTTTTAAAAGACCTATCCAACGATATCTCTCCAATATCTTACGCATCGCTCCGTCCTGCAGAAAAGCTAGGGACAAATCCGCTCAGATTTGTGGAGTAACGTCCAAAGCGGTAATCTGCGCGCTACATTCCGCTCAGATTTGTCCCTAGCTTGATACTTCTGTCATTCTTCTTAAATAGTAGGTACTAATAGTAAATTCACTATATTTTCAGTTTGACAAATTTTATTTCCTTCAAAACTAATACCTACTCTAACAATTCTCAATACGACTACTCGTGTTCGTTCCTTTAGCTAGACTGACTGGCCCTTTCCTCACCTCCTACCCGATATTTTCCTAACTTCATATTGGTCGAAAGCCAGCCAATAAGGGCAAAGACTGTGTAGTAAATCGAATTACTTTTGAATCTTCTTGTAAAATTAATAAATCAATAGTGAATTAAGCGCAACCTGACACTATAGTAAGGGTGCTGATGGACAAAAATTCTATATGATTTGCTCATGTCTGCCTCTTTGACTGATGATAAAAAGCATCCTCTAAAAGGTACAAAAAATATTGGCAGACATCCACATCCCTGCGTTTTTGAGGAATTTAGTTTTAACTATTTTGAAATTTGAGAGACTATGACTGTGCGATTGAACACACAGAAAAATGGTCTGCCACCATAATAGCCCTGCGTTGAAAAGTTACAGCGCTTCAAAATGCAAAAAACCACTACTTCGTCCCGTGATAATGCAGAGCCCTGAATATGTGCCTTTTCGATTTTCTACATCTTCAGAAGTATTTTAAACAGGAGCCACAAAGGCAGACAAAAAAAATATTTAGTATCTTATTTTTTTTTTTTTGCTTTAACTCAAAAACGCAGCGACGCACAGAAAAACTTGTTATGACCAAATCGATTCGCATTGAGCTAATCTATCATCCCTATTAATATAAATCATGAGCAAATCATACGACCATATGGCAGCCTTACTACCAAGCTACCTTAAATCTACTGTAAAATGATACTCACTTGAAACACCAAAGATATGATGTCATCAATATGTTCTATTCCCTGCTCGGTCAAGTCAACTTGCACTCCGAAGAAGCCAAAACCGCGAGCCCCTATCCTTGTGCCACCGACTAAACTGTAAGTATAAAAAACCGGTCAAGTGCGAGTCGGACTTGCGCGCTGAAGGTCCCGAGTATTTTAAAAGAAATACAGTCCATTTTCAGGACCACAAAAATAAGTTTGTTTGTGAAGGTTTTTGTAAAAAATGTAGATTAGCGCCAACATAATATCAATCTGTACGTAGCACTCTTCATGACTTTATTTTATCTGTAGGAGTGTATTTTGAAGTATTGAATTTCTGGCAGGTAAATAACTTTTGGCTGTGTATTAACGTGCCACCAATGATCTTACATTTACCATGACAGCGTACTCTTAACAATTTGTACAGAGGCAAAACGAGCAGAGCAAGACATCATAGGCGATGTACTTCGTCCCTTTCTAATTATTGCCATACTAATGAAGTTTGCACAATTTCCGTGCAAAAAGTTAACTTTTATATTCACAAATTTATATTTATACGTATTTTTAAATACTTATTTGAATAATTTTCAACGTGCAAAGTATAAACTTCTCTCTCAGTTTTCATTAAATATTAATAAATGCAGAAAATCATTTTCTTTTGATTTATCTGGATTAAAAACTCTTTGGTAAAATGATTTTTAACAAAGATTTTGCATGACATTTTGTTGATGTTGTCATGGCAACATAAACAAAATGTCATGCAAAATCTATTAGAAAGGGACAGCTTCCTCTATCTTACGTCCTACTCTGCTCGCATAATTTTTGGAAGAGCGCAATCTGGTTAAAAACGCCACGCGCGAAGTAATAAATCTATGCGTGCCACAAAATTTGAGTAAATTTTTACCAAATAAATGTTAACCAAATTTTGTTTACCAAAATGATCACCAAATTTGCTTCTGGCACTTCGCCGGCCACTGCCACGGCACGCTCGCTCCGCCCGCTCGGCTCGTGCTTTGTGGTCGCAAGATAACCTAACACAACCTAACCGATCCCGAATAAGGTTGTGTTCTAACGAACTTAACCGAACCGGCTAATTTTGACCAGCATAAATTTGGTAACCAATTACCCAAATTTGGTGTACATTCATCGTATTGGGGTATAAAAAATTATAATATATTTTGGAAATCATTAAATTTATAGCCATAACTTTTTAATTTTAAGAGTCATCGCGGGAGAACTATTAAACAACTTTTCAATAATAATAAATAATAAAATAATAATAATAAATAATAAATTTTGCATTGCAAATATTGCAATAACGGAAAACTCAGCAAACAGAGGTCGTATTTACACATATTTTTATGAGTTTTGTTATGAAATAAGTGATAAAAGCGTTAATGATTCGCCTTCGGGTGTTTTTAAAGCAGCTAGGAACTTCGCTTGTAGTAGTTATCAGCGACAAAAGAGAAAAACATAAATAAAAGGTTTCTTTGTGAACTCATTATTTTATTATTCACAATATGAGAGTAGATAAACTTGTATCCACTCAAGCGCCCGTAGATACTATATTAGGTCTTTACCTATGAAATTGCCGTTTTGTATGGCGAATTTTAGGTAAACTCAATTTTCAGTACTAACATTTTTGCATTTTTCTTAGGAATTATAAATCCAATCTTTTTTATTTTTCTTAAGCATAATTGGGAAGACATTAAGCTAACAGAAGCTTAAATTTGATTTTCGAAAAATATTATCTGTAAAAAAATATAACAAATCTAATGATGAAATCGGACGTCAATTAAGACGAACAATTTTCGAACCTTAAATTTTATATATCAAACTAAAAATAAAAACTTTATTTTATGCGTCAATTAATAACCTTGAAGTCAACTTTCAAATATAAGACAAATGAATTAAATTGCATTAGTATTATAGGAATTATGATCTCATTAATCTGTAAGAAAATTTCGGCAATTTCATAGGTAAAGACCTATTATTATCCAAAAAAAAAGCTCTACCGCGTCCGTGAATATTATACGGTACCCAAAGCGCGTATGGTCAGTACGACGCAAAAAATTCCATCTAGCGACTGAATGCGGAAGTTCTTGAACAAAGTGAGGCGGTAGAACCCTTGTCTATGAAATAGTTTACAAAAAAAAATTATAGCCGGCGCTATGTACGTGACGGTGTGCCACAGAAAAAAAATACAAGTTTAGTTAGCACGGCTCACGGACGCAGAAGGTCAGGGCAGGCGCGCGGCCGGGACGCTTGGGTGGGTATGCTACTCCACTTAATTAGGTTAAAAAAGATTCGTGTCATCTATTATGGAACTTGGCTCGCGACGCTTGCCTGCGTCCCATAAACCGACACACGAGTTTTATACCCCTCATTATGTACCTTTGCATAAACTACTATTACAATGATACCCCACAAAAGTTCTAGTCGAATGCATTGTAATTTCGTATGTGGCGGTACGTAACCCTAGGTGAGTGAGTCCGACATGCCTTTGGCCGCCTTTTAATATGTAGGGACGGAAGAGATAACTTACCTATTACACCAACCTCTAGCTTTGAGGGCTGACAGTAAGCTGCCTGGACCCTCGTGCCCCAGCAGGTGAGACAAGTAGTGGCCTGGCTGTAAACAAATAATGGGTACTATGAGGGTAATGGGGCTGCGGTGAGGGGACCCGGGAGAGCGATTAAGAGAAACACAGTTGCCTTGTTCGATGGTCGTTTATTGACTAAATACTACAGCGAGCCACACTACACCTCCCCCGTTTTTTTGAAAAAATCAAAGTGAAATGATTTTATTTTTTCACAATTTCGAGAAAAAAAATGTTCTAATATCTGCAAAAAAAAAATTCTAACAATCTAAAAACAATTTAAGAATATTACATAATTTTGATACATCAAAAATGTAGTTAAAATTTCTGAAAATACTACCTAATTTATCAGCTTTTCGATTTTATCAATTAATCCTATTACATTTTTTTTTTGAAGTTTTATTTGTTTCACATTTTTTTTTATAAATATTATTATTTATTTAAATTTATTATTTATTTTTAAAATTATTATTATTTACCAGTCCGTTTTTATTTCTCCAAAAAATAATAATTCCGTTACATTTTTTTTACATTGTCCAATAACATTTTTACTGACACATTCACATTTTTATATTCATTATTTTTTTTAAATCTCAAAGTCTACTTTATATGACTCGCGTTGCACAGCGCTGCCCGTATAAGGCAGCTACTGGCAGGGTCACAGAATATATAATAGTAAAGAAGCAGGGTCGCCATGCGGTGAGGGGGACCCGGGAGAGCGTTTAAGAGAAACACAGTTGCCTCGTTCGATGGTCGTTTATTGACTAAATACTTACATACTAAGGTGGGTCGAGGCGAGCCACACTACAGGGCTAATGGGTTCTATGGGTCTATGGTAACTATGAAATTGCCGAAATTTTCTTATAGATTAATGAGATCATAATTCCTATAATTCTAAAGCATTTTTTTTTCAAATATCTTACTTTGAAAGTTGACTTCAAGGTTATCAATTTACGCATCAAATAAAGATTTTATTTTTAGTTTGATATATAAAATTAAAGGTTCGAAAATTTTTCGTCTTATATGTCGTCCGATTTCATCATTAGATTTATTTAAAAAAAATTTACAGGTAATGTTTTTCGAAAATTAGATATAACTTCTGTAAGCTTAATGTCTTCCCAATCATGCTTATAAAAAATAAAAAATTTGGATTATTAATTCCTAAAAAAAATGCAAAAATTTTAGTACTGCCATTTCATAGTTAAAGACCCAAAACATAAATCTGTTTTTAGGGTTCCGTACCTTAAAATAAAAAAAACGGAACCCTTATAGGATCACTTTGTTGTCCGTCTGTCTGTCTGTCAAGACCCTTTTTCTCACGAACGAGAAGAGGTATCAGGTTGAAATTGATAACGAATATTAAGGTCCATAAACCACACAAGATCTGACAATTTAATTTTTTTACAACGACGCAATCAAAAGATATGGCTTTTTATGTCCTCATCTCTATACATTTATGCAAAAAAGCAAAATCTACAGGGTACTTCCCGTTGACCTAAAATTATAAAAATTGGCAAGAAGCTAGGTCTCACAGTACAAATAAAGGGAAAAGTCTAAAATCATTAAATATTTCAATTTTTCTCACAACTAATAACCAATTAAGGTGAGCTCCCGTTTCAAGAACTTTTCTATAAAAGAGGGGTCAAGTTGGATGGTCGCGGAGTTTTTAAAATCAAAGAGCCAAAGCTTTTAGTATATCATATGGTAGATAGGTACGGAACCCTTAGGGCGCGAGTCCGACTCGCACTTGGCGGTTTTTTTTGTATATTCCTACAGTTACCAACACATTTTGCAGCTACAAAAAACAAGTTCGTAAAACAATGTTATACTTTCCGTCAAATATACTTTGGTTTTAGTGTCATGTCTGCTAAATAGATTAGTAAGCGATGGAACGAAAAAAAATATGCATGATGTATTTTTATTTAAAAAATTTATCCTCATTCATGTAATAAACAATTAAGTAAAACAATTTTTCGAATAACTATGAAATTAAAATAGATATAAGCCATCGAAGATTTGTTTCTGACTCTTTCTAGCAAAACGAAATTTAATATGAAGTTTATATGGCCGTAGTGACATGTGACGTCACATGCCATGTCGGATCTCTCTGTCTAACCGGCGCGTAATTAATAGTTGTAAATGCTTATATCAGCCGTATTTCTTAGCCGATTTAAATTTTTATTTCAGTTTTTGTCATCTCTACTACGGTTTTTCATATTTTGTTAATAAATGCGACTAAAAAAATGTATGCATATTCCCTATTGATCATACAGCGTAAATTTGAATTGACATACAAGGTGTAAGGGACGGTGTTCCGAAAACTGAAAGGCCGTGTTCAGTCAACGAAACTGAACAACTTTCCCAAAGATACATTTTCGGAAAATTTAAAAATATGTTTACCTCTCCACACTCACTGTTTAATCAGAGTGAGCAATTTGTATCGAGATAATTTTTTTCATCGAACAGTTTCTTTTTACCAGACGTCAGACAGAAAAAAAGGTATTTAGGAAAGATGTGACAAAAATGAGAGGGGAGTCGAAAAAAATAAAAGAAGTGTCTAAAAAAGTTTCTGAAGGTTTTACCATATTTATTGAAAGGATTTAAAAAAAAATTAATTGGCTAGAAAAGGTTGTCAAAAGGCGGAAAAAGGTTGTTATTGAAAGATCATAGGTGTCAAAGGCGGATAAAGGGTGTCAAAAAGATGGAAAAGAGTGTCAAAAAGAGGATAAATGGTGTCAGAAACATGAAAAAGGGTGTCAAAAAGAGAAAACAGATGTCAAAAACAGGAAAAAGGCTGTCAAAAAGAGAAAAAAGGGTGTCAAAAGGAGGAAAAAGGGTAGCTAAAAGAGAAAATAGATGTCAAAAGATACTCACGCCACTCTTATAATGCTGCCTCGTATCCGGAATAGGGAAGTCTATAGACAAGGAGCGCAAGTCTTTGACTGGCAAGCAGTAGGCCCTTTTTCTTCTTAAAGCGGGGGGGTAGGGGTGTTCAGGCCACGTAGGTGACACGACCGACTTGTCTTCTACTGCCGAGAAGAGGGGTACCACAATTTGCTCCAACTCGTCCAAGGATTCTGTGAAAAACAAATACAGATAGTGCCCAATGAAAAAAATCCTTGATACGGCCTTAAGTTTTACGTGGGTACGTCTATGTAGGTACGTACATACAAGAGCACGTTAGGGTTGCTACACACATAAGCGGGCCGGCATTAAACGGCACAACCGGGCGGTAAAATCGAATATGTGTAGACTAGCGACCCGCCCCGGCTTCGCAAGGGTGCAATGCTGATACTAACTATACTACAGAAGAAATAGAACTGATAGTGCTACAGGGCGAAGCGCAGCCTTCGACGCGCTATTTACAGGCACGCGCCGGCGGCCGGTACCGCCGCAACCGCAATTTCCCTTCGAAACGTTAACTTACATGCTGTTAAGGGCATGTAAGTTAACGTTTCGAAGTAACGTTATTAAATGGACAATGTATTTAAGGTACGTAATTGGATAAGGATTAATGTTGTAGTGCTTAAAATCGCTTCGTAAATAAGTCATGATTTCTCGAAATGTTGAAAATTGTTATTGTGGGTTATCCCTAAGAGATAGACATATACTATTGCGGACTTTTTTTTAGATCTTTTGAAGGTGTACAATACTGTAGTACATTATGTTGATCTATCTCGTAGGGTTCAGCCAGCGTTTGCATTGTAAGCGCAAAAAAGTTTGTTTATTTACGACATCACATTAGAAACCTCTAAAATTATCAATGTTTCTCTACTATATTATGCATGTATTATACATATAAACCTTCCTTTTGAATCACTCTATCTATTTAAAAAAAACCGCATCAAAATCCGTTGCGCAGTTTTGAAGATCTAAGCATACATAGGGACAGACAGACATCGGGAAGCGACTTTGTTTTATACTATGTAGTGATAGTGATGATTGATTAATGTTCGGGGAAAAAGCCGCTAGACTGTGCCGCACATATAAGGTGTTTTTTAATTAGACCCAAATATTTCTAGGGGTGGTGTAACTATGGTAAAGAAAAAGGTTTATCAATGTTTTAGAAAAATCCTCCCGCTAGTTTTTTTTATAATTTTCAAACAAAAAATTAATTATTATTTGCAATCATTCTGTAGTAATGATTTCGACCGTACTAAGAGCCCGAAACCGCCCGAACCGCGCACTCGGCTTGCGCGTGATTGGCTCACGACTCCGCGCTGCCGCCTGTGCTGATACGGAGTGTTCATTTTACGATATTTAGCGGTATTTTTTTTAGGAGTTTTCTCGAAATCTAGCGTATAGAAATGTAAAAAAATAACACCAATAGTATCCATATAGGTGCTTAAGGTAAACCTTACAATATTTGGGTCTAATTAAATATGCACTAGCAACAGCGGGACGGCATTAATCGACACTGCCGGGCGGTAAAATCGAATGTATGCAGATGAATGTTCAAAAGTGGAATGAAGCCGAACTTGTACTAGTTGCTACGGGTCAGCTTTGTCGTTCCACAAATACCGAATGTTGTGTGGATGTAAATCAAAGATTTCTAGATACCTTGCTAATTTATTTTAGTAGGGGATGACATCTGCCAACATGTCACAACCCCATCATCGATGATCCATAGAAAATATTCAAAATAACCTGTCAAATCCATAGAACAACGCCTACACCGCCTAGTGACGAATTATTTCTTTAATCCTCCTTCTAAGTACCTTTATTTTTCTATGATGTAAATGAACCAGCCGATCGAGTCGGCCTTGTTGTTCCATAAATGCTGCCGAACCGACAATGCCGACCCGCTCATGTGTGTAGCAACCCTCAAGCTTCCACACACGACCACTCACCCCCCTCCCAACTCCCTTTGACTCATCCAAAGCACACTTTGGACACTACATACATCGAGCAAGAATTTCTCGCAAGCGACCCAAAGAAGAACCTCGAGAATCTCGAGGGCGAGTGCGCGCGGGGTGCGGGGGAGTTTGCGGGCGGGGGGCGGAGTGCCCGCTCTGTATGATAGTACGGTCAACCGCACGTCGGTACAAACTTTTTCAACTCCATTACCACGCCGTAAGGTCCAAAAGTGTTTCTACTGACGTGCGGCCGTGTGTACAAATAGTACTTTTTTTGACCCTATCTTTATTAATGGGTTAAGTTCCGAAGTTAATACTTACATTTTCGTTTCCCTTGTGAATTAAAACAAAATGACGCTAGAATTAATAGCAGGTACACAGATCTTCTCTCTACCCGTGAAAGTCTTAAGAGGCGACTAAGGGTTTATGAACAGAAAGGATGAGCAGCATTATCTTTCTTCGTATCGTACCATTTTATACTGCAGTCACCAACAACAGCGGTCGCCAGCCGCAACGCTTACAAGCGTGGTGACTATGGTAATTCCTCTCCAAAGTACCACGCGTTTTTGCTGGAATTTTGGAGGGTTTTGGAAACGTCCATTGCAGGATACCATAATCACCACGCTTGTAAGCGTTGCGGCTGGCGACCGCTGTGGTTGGTGACAGCAGTTAAGATGGTACCATACACAGAAGGATGCTGCTGCTCGTCCACCGGTCCATAAGCCCTTAGTCACCCCTTATGACACCCACAGGTAGAGATGGGTTGCTATTATTATTTGCCGGTACCACACGGAGGCGAACGTACCAGGACCAAATTCAGGACGTTCTGAATAAAGGCCAGGTTAAAAGTACCCTAAACCGACTAGCATGTATGAAAGGATTGATGAAAGTACAGGAAGCAAGGGAAGTATGTCAAGATCGTAGCAGGTGGAGGACTGTGATCTCTGCCTACCCCGACGGGAAAGAGGCGTGATGTTATGTATGTACACGGACTGATTATGTACACAGACCTTTTCCAACCACGACCAGTGTCATGATGTTGGCTGAATACCACTGCTGATGGAATTTGAGAAGCTCCTTCCTCACATCGATTCCTTTCTGCTTAGGAATCGTTTCTAGGGTCTCCCTGTTGCCTGGAACAAACAGAAATTTTCGTACTATATCATCCAAACTAATACACTTCCAGACACATCTACGTTGCAATTTATGTTTTGAAGACCCTGAGCTAATTTTTAGTTTGAGTTTTAATAAAAATTTTAATAAAAGACAAAGAGTTGGCAAATGAGCGAGCTTAAATATCGGATTTTTTTTTGCTCAACCATGCATTATTGTGAGTTAGGTTGGGTCCATTAAAACCTTCAAGTGCGAGGTGGGCCGATAGATGTGTCTGGAATTACTTTCATGAAATTTAGTACGAAAATAGTTTTAACCATAAAAAAGGGCATAGTATTATTCATTCCACGCGTACTAAGTCTCGAAAAGAGCTCTTACGATTTCGGTGACAATTATGATAAAGTTGTTTGAGGGGGGTCATGTTGGTCAATTATGAGGTCGCATTAGTCAGTTAAGGTGATCCGTTTTCCATACAAAACTTCAAATGACTTGCATTCTTTCGTGGGACATAAAATTCTGTTGAAAAACGAACGAATACTGCTATTTTTAGTTAAATTTTGCGCTAATTAATACAAAAATACAGTTAATGTACTGAAAGTACTATTTTTGTTAGCAATTTTTGGTTCAATATTACGATTGTACTACTACTAATACTCATATCCTTTCGCTTCTTTATAATATCCTGAATAATCCCAATTCCCCTCCATATCTCCGCGAGCGTTTTGAATTTTCGCGTCCTCAAGAGGAGCCCTGTCGCCGCAGCGTCAGATTCAACCTCTCTATCCCCTCCCACCACTCCGATTCCTACTCCTACTCTTTCACTGTTCATGCGGCCAGGCTGTGGAACTCCCTCCCTCACACTATACGATTATCGCTGTCTTCAAGAAGCGAGTTAAGGAGCATTATCTCTCTTTGTCTAAGTGATCCATATAGTGTATTTATGTATTTATGTATATATATAATATATATTTATATATGTATACTTGTGTATTTATATAGTTTAAGTATAATGTTAATATTTAGTTTTTGTGCACGTCCTATCTGCCTCTTCCAGTCAAATCACGCTTCTGTAGGTCTGCTGGAAGAAATTTCATTTAGAAATAAGCAGCGCCTGTTGTGTCCTTTTTCTTAATTTTAATTTTCTTAATGTATTTTCATGTGTACAATAAACTGTAAATAAATAAATAAATTGTGGGCGTGCGGTCAAACTGTACGGTTGTGCTTTGTGTGCATGTGTGAGTTATCGTACTCATGAAAACACGGACTGACGAAAGTAATTGACTTTAGTGGACATATGGAGATATTTTTCTTATCGAAATTGTTGTTAGGCGTTGAAGTTGCACGATGAAATTTACGCGAATCAACTTTTTGCACATATATAGTTGGTACTTATTAAAAAAATAAAACCTTATAATTGCAGCAGTGGCTCCATCTAGTTGCGTTCGGGCTAAGCTGGCCGTCACAGATCACCTTAAGGAACAGAATATTTAATAGTAAACAAGTTTTAAGGCTCATCTTAGCCATTTAAGGAACACCGTAGTTGCTTGAGGGGTCACTGTGATCACTTAAGTCACTACTCACTAAACGGTCACATTAACCACTAAAGAAATCACTGTAGACGATTGAGGGATCACTTAAGTGTGGGGGCACTATAGTTCATTCGTTCAGTAAAATTAGGTAAACCCACAGGGTAAAACCATTAAACCTGAGCGCAGGACATTTACTCACTCATTTAAATAAGCCCAGGTTTTACCTAATTTAACTGGGATTCGATTCTTGAAAATCACCGGGTGATAAAATATGACCGGTGAAAATTTTTGTCACCGATGATTTCGAAATCAGCATTCCCCAAAAGTCGTATTCTTGAATATCATACCCTGAGTACCAACATGCAGAAACTATGCGGATTTTGACGTTTAGTTGTGTTCCATTTCATGCAGAAAATATTTTTTATCGGTAATTACCGGTTTTTGTTTTCATACAAACTGCTGAAAAATATGATGTGACAGCAGTAGAGCGTGTAATGAAACGCATGTTTGTAAAAATTAAAAAAATAATAACCTAACCTCACCAACATTGTTTTGAAAATGGTTTGATTATAAATTATAGGAGCAATTAAGATTGAATTAAGATAAAAAAGCAAGCTGAAAGCTACAAGAGGAGGCACTGTTTAAAGATGGATATATGACAGGAGACACCTTGATTAAGTAAACCAAATAATTATAGATACCAAACCTTATTTATCATGTAAGTATATTTTGGAGGAATAAGTAATATTTATAGTAATATTTGGTATAAAATTAAGTGGCTGTTAAGTAGCAAGTATCTCAGTAAAGTATCTCTTGTGATTAATGAAGAGAGAGTGAGTAATAAGTAAATCTATTATTTACAGATACAAGAACAACTTACTACCTGTTGCGTTTACCTACATGAAGAGAAGACTAAAAAGTTGCTATTTCCATGGATTAGCTGGGGCTCAAAGCACAGGAGTTGCCGTCTGTTCCTGGGATAAAGTGTGAAATAGTTCCGTACATGTGATTTTATCACCTGCCTGCGTGCGTCGCGGTGTCCCCAATAGAAATAATATTATAATTATGTAACGAGATTTTGTGATGTTCTGTAAAAATATGGCACAAAACTTTCTGCTCGTTGCAAAAACTGCTTGCACTGCCTGTTCATAACGCTGCAGGTTTTCAATGCAATAGCTATCCTTACCACAATCTTAGGTTAAAATACCCAACACTGTTTGTAATGGGATTGGATGGCTACGATAGGTTAGAAGTTAGAAGAAAGTTGACCCTAGTTATGTACTCGTATGTATTCAAGGTATTCTGTGGAAAACTAAGTAATGCGCAGATTTTAGAGCATATGGGGTTAGCTGTACCAAATCTGAGGTTGAGACGGGGACTTTTTTTGTTCTCCCTGACTGTAGGATAAATATTTTGAGACATTTCCCACTTACTACTGTACTAAGAATCTTAAGTTGGACTTATTTAGATGTAGATTGATGAAATTCTCAGAATTAGCTTTCATATACATTAGTAATTCAAAAATTAACTAGTTTTACTCTTTTAATTGATTCTATTTAAATTATATTTAATTGTTACAGAATGAATGAAATGTTATGTAATTAATAATTTTGTTATGTCTAATGACGGAATGGATGTACGCATAAATGAAATATTGTAAAGTGATATTGTTAAGTGTAGGTAATGTTTTAAAAATAAATAAAAGATATTGATGATCCAAATAAAGAGTTTTACTCCAATATATTACACTGGTTACTAATAAGTCTATACTTTATTAGCTTATACAAAGCATTGTGTCCAGCGGACAAATCGCTAGTTGCCGGAGTTTTCAAGTTGCCGAAGGGCTTCTGACTTGGCTCTACATCTAGAACATGTTGAAAGTTGTTGTAGAACATGTTGGAATAATTCTATCACTAGCCGTCTTCTTCTAGGTTCTGACTACAGCCAATTATAGGAAAGAAAGACCCACCACCACTTGCTTCACAACATCATTGATCGGTCAAACTATCATGCTGCTTCTATCTCATAAACTAATGAAGGCTCCGCTTATTACCTGCATCTTGATTACAAGTATAGATATGGCATTGTACCCAACCTTTAGGTATATTATCTTTCCTGCAGTTAGGTACTTGCTTGCTGTTTTTGCAGGAGAAATAAAAGAATGTCACTTTCTGAATAAAGTTTCAAGGTAGGTATGGTCCTTGATGTTTAGGTTTGCCGAGATGCTTCCGACGTTATCTGAAGGTCTTCTCTTCATAACTATCGCCAAACAAGCAATCTTAACAAACAAACATGTTCTCAATATTATTTCTTGGGCCTTGCCGCGTCTACTGCTGAGGCTACCGCAAACGGTTTCAAACAATCTTAAACACCTAGGTATTCTTGTATTCATCAAGACTTATTTAACACAGAACACACAATATTTATAACCTTTTATTTTTTTAATGTCAAAACCAACGGTAGTGTTTATATCCTCTTTGCCACCGGTGACTTGAAATCGACTGGGGGGGGGCACTCGATTTCAAATATCATAGGTATGATATTTTATCACCGGGTGATATTCAAGAATGCGACTTTTGGGAAATGTATGATTTTCTCGTTTTTGAGTGATATTTTATCACCCGGTGATTTTCAAGAATCGAATCCCTGGGATTGAAATCGAGTGCCCCCCCCAGTCGATTTCAAGTCACCGGTGTTTTTGACATTAAAAAAATAAAAGGTTATAAATATTGTGTGTTCTGTGTTAAATAAGTCTTGATGAATACAAGAATACCTAGGTGTTTAAGATTGTTTGAAACCGTTTGCGGTAGCCTCAGCAGTAGACGCGGCAAGGCCCAAGAAATAATATTGAGAACATGTTTGTTTGTTAAGATTGCTTGTTTGGCGATAGTTATGAAGAGAAGACCTTCAGATAACGTCGGAAGCATCTCGGCAAACCTAAACATCAAGGACCATACCTACCTTGAAACTTTATTCAGAAAGTGACATTCTTTTATTTCTCCTGCAAAAACAGCAAGCAAGTACCTAACTGCAGGAAAGATAATATACCTAAAGGTTGGGTACAATGCCATATCTATACTTGTAATCAAGATGCAGGTAATAAGCGGAGCCTTCATTAGTTTATGAGATAGAAGCAGCATGATAGTTTGACCGATCAATGATGTTGTGAAGCAAGTGGTGGTGGGTCTTTCTTTCCTATAATTGGCTGTAGTCAGAACCTAGAAGAAGACGGCTAGTGATAGAATGATTCCAACATGTTCTACAACAACTTTCAACATGTTCTAGATGTAGAGCCAAGTCAGAAGCCCTTCGGCAACTTGAAAACTCCAGCAACTAGCGATTTGTCCGCTGGACACAATGCTTCGTATAAGCTAATAAAGTATAGACTTATTAGTAACCAGTGTAATATATTGGAGTAAAACTCTTTATTTGGATCATCAATATCTTTTATTTATTTTTAAAACATTACCTACACTTAACAATATCACTTTACAATATTTCATTTATGCGTACATCCATTCCGTCATTAGACATAAGAAAATTATTAATTACATAACATTTCATTCATTCTGTAACAATTAAATATAAATTAAATAGAATCAATTAAAAGAGTAAAACTAGTTAATTTTTGAATTACTAATGTATATGAAAGCTACTTTGAGAATTTCATCAATCTACATTTAAATAAGTCGAACTTAAGATTCTTAGTACAGTAGTAAGTGGGAAATGTCTCAAAATATTTGTCCTACAGTCAGGGAGAACAAAAACCACATCTCTAAGTCCCCGTCTCAACCTCAGATTTGGTACAGCTAACCCCATATGCTCTAAAATCTGCGCGTTACTTAGTTTTCCACAGAATACCTTGAATACATACGAGTACATAACTAGGGTCAACTTTCTTCTAACTTCTAACCTATCGTAGCCATCCAATCCCATTACAAACAGTGTTGGGTATTTTAACCTAAGATTGTGGTAAGGATAGCTATTGCATGGAAAACCTGCAGCGTTATGAACAGGCAGTGCAAGCAGTTTTTGCAACGAGTAGAAAGTTTTGAGCCATATTTTTACAGAACATCACTAAATCATCACAAAATTCGGAAGGCACGTAAAGCCGTTGGTCCCGACTACTATCTAGGGATGTAGTCGTTAATGAGCCATGTCAGAGGCCTTTGGCGGCTCAACAACTCTGACACCAGGGTTTGTGAGGTCGGTCATCGACCTTGCAACCCACACGATATGATGATGATGATGACTAAATCTCGTTACATAATTATAATATTATTTCTATTGGGGACACCGCGACGCACGCAGGCAGGTGATCAAATCACATGTACGGAACTATTTCACACTTTATCCCAGGAACAGACGGCAACTCCTGTGCTTTGAGCGCCAGCTAATCCATGGGAATAGCAACTTTTTAGTCTTCTCTTCATGTAGGTAAACGCAACAGGTAGCAAGTTGTTCTTGTATCTGTAAATAATAGATTTACTTATTACTCACTCTCTCTTCATTAATCACAAGAGATACTTTACTTAGATACTTGCTACTTAACAGCAACTTAATTTTATACCAAATATTACTATAAATATTACTTGTTCCTCCAAAATATACTTACATGATAAATAAGGTTTGGTATCTATAATTATTTGGTTTACTTAATCTCGGTGTCTCCTGTCATATATCCATCTTTAAAAAGTGCCTCCTCTTGTAGCTTTCAGCTTGCTTTTTTATCTTAATTCAATCTTAATTGCTCCTATAATTTATAATCAAACCATTTTCAATACAATGTTGGTGAGGTTAGGTTATTATTTTTTTAATTTTTACAAACATGCGTTTCATTACACGCTCTACTGCTGTCATATCATATATTTCAGCAGTTTGTATAAAAACAAAAACCGGTAATTACCGATAAAAAATATTTTCTGCATGAAATGGAACACAACTAAACGTCAAAATCCGCATAGTTTCTGCATGTTGGTACTCAGGGTATGATATTCAAGAATACGACTTTTGGTGAATGCTGATTTCGAAATCATCGGTGACAAAAATTTTCACCGGTGATATTTTATCACCCGGTGATTTTCAAGAATCGAATCCCTGTACTACAATTAATAATGTAAGTTACTCAGAAAGGAGCAACTTTTCAAAAATTTCTCATTTCGTTTCTGATTGGATAATTGCTGCAGATTACTTCGAAAACGACCACCCAACCAATCGCATTTGACACAACAATAGCGAGATTTTAGAAACTAACAGCGACATCTATTGGCGAGTAGAAATTTCTTTTTACTTTAGAGCTAAGAGAGCAAAGAAATTTGACCTCATATAGAAGTAATATATAAGAAATAATTCGTCACAAGTAGGGATGTGGGCATG
Source organism: Athrips mouffetella (assembly GCA_947532105.1). NCBI lineage: Eukaryota > Metazoa > Arthropoda > Insecta > Lepidoptera > Gelechiidae > Athrips > Athrips mouffetella. Next base: position 11,412,496 of record OX383984.1, read on the forward strand.
CTTTCATCTATCGATAGTCGATAAGTTACACAAGGACAAATCGATGTTTAAACTTTGACCAAAAAGTTGAAGTACTAAACTTTAATAAAAGGCAAATCTGTTAAAAGCAGTGATTAAATTCATTAAAAAAAAATACTTTTTGCATTTTTTACTAAAGGTGATTTCTTACGTAGGTGTTTTAATATTAAAGATACCAAATTTCTTACTTACTTACTTACTTACTAAAAGTAATGGACGGTAGCGGTGGAGGCAAGAGGGGTAGGAGGTGTAAAGGTTCTTTTTTTTTATTTTCATGAATATCTCTAGCTTACATACAAATTATGTAGGATTTTAAAACAAACTTTTATCCCTCAATTCAATCCCTTTGGGATGGTTTTGCAAAAATGCTGAAATACGGGTTTGTGTTTTTCTTCTAAATAGCTCAAATCAATTTTCAAGCAAAATTTCGTGTATCTTATCTTGCCTTATAACGTGGAGCTGAGTTCCTTATTGGACCTTAGAGCACAAGGAGCCTGTAGTCTTCTGGTTTCGGATAAGCTTGACCCAGAATCTTCATACGCTTGTGAGCCAAAGCGTTGCATGAGCACAAGAATTGCTTGTCAGAATTGTTTGTAGCGAAAAACTTTAAAACCTTTTTTGTAGAGAATTTTATATAGATTAATTTAGTATTTTTATTAATTTTCTTACAATTTGTTGATTCAGGATGATTCATGCTGATTGAGACATTTCAATTTGGCGAAGACACACAAAGTTATATTTGTTTGACAGTGTCCCCATCGGGAATCGAACCCAGAATGAAAACAAAACGCGTTGAATGTTGTAAAATATAATAAATGGTACAGCAGCACTGCACTTACTTTCTCGCGATATGCAAGTAGAACTGTCAACCGCAAACTTAAATTTGTAATACCATACCTACACATAGTATGGAATTACAAACGTTTATTAAGGTTTTTCTGAAAAATGTTCTACCACATGAATTCGGAACTCGAATTGTAAAATATTAAAACAAACCAACCGTAAACGATTTCGAACAAATCACATGTTCAAATTTTGGTAGTACTGGAACACCTTTTATATGAATTTTCACAGATTTTTAAATTTCAAAACTCTGTTTCTTATGAATAGTTGTTCAGTTTTGTCGACTGTAAAGCTCTTTCAGTTTTTGGTACATCCATGTACTAAATTTTCACAAAATCCAATCAAATTGAATATCCATTCAGGTAGATAACCAAAACAAAATTAAAATTATAGAAAATAATACAAACTTAATGGAGTCAATTAGGGTCAATGTAGGTACCACTAGTTGACCATTTAAGCGGTTTTATAACAAAATTCATAAAAAAACTAAATTATTAGTTCTACTTTCAGTCACTTCTAAAAGTTCGACTATTAATTAGTTAGGCTTGTGATATAATAAGTGTTAAGGACTTTACAAAATATGCTCTTAAAGTTTTTTTTTTTTTTCAAATGTTACATTGCATGACCACTTCGAATAAACATACTAAAGTACTAGCTAGACAAACCCATAACTTTATTGTAAGACGCCAACATAGTTAAATTCTATATAAAATCGCGGTATTTTTAAATTTTCTTACTTTCAGTTCAAATTTAAGTTTTGGTCAGCTATTGGTGCTTGGTCATCTAGTGGTGCACTGATCCTATGAGTAAATCACAAGTTTACGTTTTGGTAGTACAGGAACACCCCTTATATGGAATCACACAGACAAACTGATGATGGCGCAAGATACCTTGCATAGAGATGCTTAGTCAAGCAAAGTTTCATAAAAATAATTTGAACTATTTTAAAAAAAATCAATTCTTCATTTTTGTTGAATGACAGCTACCCTCAAAATGAGAGCCAGCAAAAAACCATTCGGAAATAAAAGTTAAATTAAAAATATGGTGTTAATAGGACCATTCGTTTAGCCGCTAGGCCAAAGCGTGACGGCAGACCGACCAACCGACAGACGGACATTTTTTAGGGGACTTGCTTAAGTGATATAGAACACATTTTTGAGAAAGTTTGTGCAACTTTTTTCACGAATACAATACCTTTCTCGCTCAGCTCGAAAGTAAAAATACTACCTACTATCGATAAAAAATACATCACTCATAAACTCCAACATGATCCCACAAAAAACTATAAATTACAGTAAAATACGTAACAATTTCCATTATATCTGACTGTAGAAATGATAAGTTGACATTTTTTTATGCAATATTTGTGATAATAATCCACAAACATGAAAAATACTGAAGAAAACTTACAGATGAAAAGACAAAATTTCTTTGCAATTTTCGTTTTGTTGTTTTAAAGATGTACAGCCATCAACTACACACGTTATTATTAAAAAGAACAATCACTAATATGGAGAGCAACTTAAGAATAAATTCACGATATTTTGAAGTTATTCACTACATGTTTTTTATAATTTACACATTGTTTACAACATATAATTCAGGAAATATTTTCAACCGTTAAAATCCCAACAAGTTACAATAATCCTATAAACTTTGTAAATGCAATGAACGCGTCGTTCATCTAATTTGGTAGGATGTGATCACTGACCACTTGACATGGCATGAGACATGCTAGCAGTTGTCATCCCATACTGAAAAAAAATAGCATGGTTTCTTCTCCGAGCGAAGCAAGGAGGTTTTTGTTCTGAGTAAGAGAGTAACAAGAAACCTGTCTAACTAAGACATATACCATACACCCTGTAAATGTCTTGAATAGACTTGTTTCTCGCTGCCTGTACCCTTGTTTACTAAGAACCTAATAAATAACTGTCAAATATATAGATCACTGTAGTTACGGATACCAAAACTGTTTTAATATTTTTTACTTATTGGGGCGCTAGTGGATGGCGGGTAGCGCTTTAAATTTACTTGTTTCTTTATACTCCCTTTGCTCGTAAGTTAAAAGTAATTTCTATTTGCCAATAGATGTCGCTGTTATGTTTTCAAATCTCGCTTTTGTTATATTAAATGCGATTGGTTGGGTGGTCGTTTGTATTTAAATCTCCCTTTTTAACTTACATTAAGCATAATACAGTAAAATTCGGTGATAATGAAATAGTGAACTGAACATAAATTTAGCGTGTTACTCAGACCATGAAACTGAACAACTTTGAACTTTCCCGAATAGAAAGGGTGAATGGTGATGAAGGACAAATTGCTTTATGACTTGCTCATGTCTGCCTCTTTGACTGATGATAAGGAGCATCCTCTAGAAGATACAAAAAATATTGGCGGACATCCACACCCCTGCGTTTTTGAGGAATTTAGTTTTAACTATTTTGAAATTCGACAATGAAACGTACACCTGGCAGACTATGACTATCTGATTAAATACAATGTATAAAACCCCAGAAAAATAGTCTGCCACCATAATAGCCCTGCGTCGTAAAGTTACAGCTCTTCAAAATGCAAAAATTCACTACTTCGTCCCGTGATAATGCAGAGTCCTGCATGTCTGCCTTTTCGATTTTCTACATCTTCAGAAGCATTTTAAACAGGAGCCACAAAGGCAGACCAAAAAAACATTATTTAGTATCTTATTTTAATTTTTTTTGCTTTAACTCAAAAACGCAGCGGCGCACAGAAAAACTTGTAAGGACCAAATCGATTCGTATTGAGCTGATCTATCATCCCTATTAATATGAATCATGAGCAAATCATATACCCAAATTGCAGCCAGCACCCTAACTACAAGATAAAATTCTATCTGTGCAGTGTGCACACATACTAAGAGTTATTGTCTTGTCTAGCTTTTAAGAATTAACTTGTTACTCAATCCTTTCATGACTAACTTGTTTCGTGAGCCTAATAAAGTAAATAAATAAACAGCTACTATTGAAATTAAGCAGTATGATCCAACCGACGAGACTTAGTGGAAAATTGCGTTCATTCAGCAAGTTTTAAATATTAATTTATTTTTTATCCATATAATGTAATTAATTTGTAATTTTAGAATTGGAAATAAACATGATTGTATTTGTATTTCATTTTGTATATTTTATTGTTTAGACTGTTGCTTCTTTCCCTATTTACTATTTACTTTTATGTATCCTGTCTATCTCATTCATTAGCCTCCGAACGCGACAAAAATATTGTTAGGTAGAGTCAGTCATCCGTTTATAATTACTACTTTACGTTGGCAGTCGTGTTTTAGTTTTGAACTTAATTTTTCAGAACTATTTTAGGCCTGCTTCAGGAATCCAGTATTTTCCAGGATACTTTTTTGAGAGACAATAAACACAACAATTATCGTAGCTATACGATTCAATGCAACGCCATATGTAGCTTATAGGTTAATATTTTAACATAACACAACATATGAAAACACTGGCACACACAATGACAAATGTCAAACCGTGGCAGAAAATTTGAAAATATACGATCTTATTTTAGGGAAAAGAGACATCGATACTTTTTGATTACGTTTAAGTGTGAGTAAAATTGTGCTTAGTCTGCGTATGTGTACACACTGCACAAACAGTTCTGCAGCATACGCAGTGAAAAGAATAAGAGCTCTGACGGATGTAGACACCGCGAGGTTAGTCTACTTCAGTTATTTCCATAGTCTCATGTCATATGGCCTTTTGTTATGGGGTCATGCTGCGGATGCAAACAGCATTTTTTTACTACAAAAGCGAGCTGTTCGTGCAATTTATAAAATGAAGCCTAGAGAATCTCTTCGAAATAAATTTAAAGAAATCAACATTTTGACTTTTGTGTCGCAATACATTTATGAGAATTTAATATATGCTAAACGGAATATACATATTTTTGATAAAAATTGTGACAGGCACAGTGTCAACATAAGAAACAAGAATCAACTTGCTTCTCATGTCAGCCGTATTCACAAAATTAGTAAAACATATAAAGGTCAATGTATACGCTTCTATAATAAGGTACCCACTGATATTGAAAGTTTACCGTTAGATAAATTTAAAACTGTAATCAAGCAGAAATTATGTAAGAAGGGTTATTATAAAATATCAGATTATCTAGTGTTAACAAATGAGAGGGAGTTGAGAAATATGTTAAATAAAACACTCGAAGTCTACTTACGTTTTGTAATAAGTTATTCACTTTACACAGTGTTAAAATGGGTACATTGACACAATACCATACATATGAAGAAGAGTCTTCATAATTTTACACAATACGTGATTACTCCTTTAAAGGTAGCATCTCCCAGTTTGAAGAACAAAATACGACTGCCTGAGCGAGGCTGGCTCGAACGTTCAAGAGACCTCTCCCACCACAATATTACCCTTTCCATAAAACGCTGGGATTGGTCGAAAAGCCGCCGCGCTCTGACAGTTTGTACAAAGGAGTCAATTCAACAACCATTTATGAACAATATCGTAAAGCTATGAAAAGTTAGTAAACACTGGTGACTTAAATATTGGAGATCAGAATATCTGTCATGACAACACTAGAAGAGAAAAATCCATGGGTTTAGACTACGGTTCTAACAGGCTAATTCAAAATTAAAACTGACCTATGTATGTTGTATATCAACCTTGTACATTCAAACATATTTAAAAGAGCGCGTCGGTTTTTATTGTCGCTTCTTTTTTTTTTTTCCCACAAGTGCGCCACATTGTTTGTGAAGCGATGTAGTTTAGCTGACGTCATTAAGAGATTTTAATATCCAACAATGAATAAACGATTTTGATTTGATTTGATTGAGGACCTTGCATTAATGTCCGACGCCCGGGATGTACATAATTTAACTGTACTATAATTAACAATGTAAGTTACTCAAAAAGGAGCAACTTTCCAAAAATTAAAGTTGTTGTATTGACTCACTGGTTGTAACAGATTAGTCCAAAAACTACCACCCAACCAATCGCATTTGACACAACAATAGCGAGATTTGGAAATTTAACAGCGACATCTATTGGCGAGTAGAAATTTCTTTTTACTTTAAAGCGAAGAGAAACACCCTGTATATGTGTTAAATACTTTTTTTCTTGTTTCTCGCTGCCTGTACCCTTGTTTACCAAGAACCTAATAAATAACTGTAAAATAAAGATCACTGTAGTCACAGATAATATAACTGTAGTTACGGATACCAAAACTGCTTTGATATTTTTTAACATGGGGGCGCTAGTGGATGTTGTAGTCCTCTGGCGCCCCGCTGGTGCAGAAGGCCTCAATAAGTTGTCTCCACGCCGGCAGGTCCCGCGCAATTTTCCTAGTCCACGACAGTCCTGCTAGATGGCGGGTAGCGCATTAAATTTACTTGTTTCTTTATTCTCTCTTTGCTCGGAAATAAAAAGTAATTTCTACTCGCCAATAGATGTCACTGTTACGTTTCCAAATGTCGCTATTGTTGTGTCAAATGCGATTAGTTGGGTGGTCATAAATCTAAAATACATATTCTGCAATTCATTCACGATAATTCTACAAAGTCAATTTTAAAAAAGTTGAACCTTTTTGTGAAACTTACATTACAGTACGTACAGTAAATTTAGGTGTCAACCTACCTGGACGCCGGACATTTATGTAAGGCCGCGATGAATGAAGTGGTGATCATAAATTTAGTGTGTTATGTTACTAAGACCATGAAACTGAACAACTTTCCCCAAGAAACATAGTTCGAAATATGAGAAACAACTTATGACCTATACAAACTGCATCAGCTGGTAGCGTATTTTGTATGGGAGGTGAAATTTGTTATTTTGTATTTCGACCTATGTTCCTTTAAGAAAGTTGTTCAGTTTCAATGTCTAAGTAACGTTTAAAGTAAAGTTTCTTTATTCTCTCTTTGCTCGGAAATAAAAAGGAATTTCTACTCGCCAATAGATGTCACTGTTACGTTTCCAAATGTCACTATTGTTGTGTCAAATGTTGGGTTAGGTTGGGTGGTCGTTATTGAATAAATCTGTAACATTTAGCGGCCACCAACGGTCCACTAGCGCGTAGCGCCCCAATCAGCTAAAAAATATTACTCGCTCGCTAAATACAAAACTTATCGAAAATCCGGAAAGACAGATTGATTGAAGTAAAGGTACCATTGTTTTTACTAGGTTATTTTTTTGGACCTGATTTCCGTATGCCCACGTTATTATAGAGGTCAAAGGCAACAACTTTTGTACAACGACTTTTCTAACGCACAAAAAATTTTCGACTCCCCATACTAAAGTGGTCACGTGACCGACCCATTTTGTATGGGAAGTTGAAATTTTTTTGTGCGTTGTTAGAAAAGTGGTAGAACAAAAGTTGTTGCTTTTGACCTCTGTAATAACGTGGGCTACGGAAATCAGGTCCAAAAAAATAACCTTGTATAGAACGTATTTACTCTGTAAAATAAAGTTTGCTGTAGTTGTGCTTAGATCATATATCTTAAATCATATATCTGGACTAACGCACACTATGGGGGAGAAACGTGGACAATGCTACAAAGAGACAGAGCGAGGCTGGAGGCGTTTGAGATGTGGTGTTGGCGAAGGATGGAGGGTATAAGCTGGACAGAAATGGTGTCAAATGAAAGGGTACTTGAAAGGGTTAAAGAAAAAACATCTATTGTACAAACTATAGAGAACCCGAGAGAGGAAATATGATTGGCCACCTGATACGACACGATTCGTTTATTAAGAACATCATTGAAGGGAATATTGAGGGAAAGAGAGGAAGGGGCCGACCGAAGAAAACCTTTATGGAACAAATAAAAGAGAAAGTACTGGGGACCAATTCTTGAATATCACCGGGTGATAAAATATCACTCAAAAAATTCAAAATCACAGATTTTTCTTTTCAAAAGTTAAGATTGATCTTCGCAAAATATAAAGCTGTCCTTGATTGTTATTTAACGAATATCAATCTCTACTTTAGGTAGAGGGAGAGGGATTCGCAAATACTTCTGCGAATTGGCTCCGTTTTGAAATATAAGATAAAGGAGTCTCTCACCTCTCTCTCTACATTTGTTAGGTTAAGTGACAACTTTAAAGCATAATACTGCTGCTAAGTTCCTCTGTCCTGAGTAATTTATGAGTAATTTCAGCTGGATCTTGAACTGTACTAATTGATTTGCGCAGGGTTAGTCCCGTTTCTTCTTAGTTTAAAATTACCCCGAAATGTCGGGAAAATATCTCATTGCTTCGGAAAACCGGTAACAACATACATACGAAATCCACGCGAGCGAAGCCGCGGGCAACAGCTAGTTATAACATAAACTTTTGACCTACTAAGGGCTCCCGCACACGACCGAGAATCGGTGGCCGATTTTTTGTCGGCATCCCGCTCTGACGTGTTATCACCTGAATCTTCCGTCCTTGTCCTGGGCGATAATCGGCCACCGATTCTCGGTCGTGTGCGGGAGCCCTAATGCTCAGCGAAGTCCTAGCGCCTGATTTCTATTGCTATTTTTATTATTTCCAGTTTTTTACCCGACTACTGCAAAAAGGAGGGTATTTTGACCGGTATGTATGTATATAGGGTGACTTTTAATAAGTTCTTGATAGAAAAAGGTATGAATGTACTCATGATACTAAAAAACTTTCCCCAAGGAACATAGGTCGAAATACGGAAATCAAGTTTTGACCTCCCATAGAAACTGCATCAGCTGATAGCGCATTTTGTAGAGGAGGTCAAATTTGGTTTTTCGTATTTCGATCTATGTTCCTTGGGAAAAGTTGTTCAGTATCATGAGTACATGCATATCTTTTGCTATCAAGAATTAATTAAAAGTCATCCTACCATCACAACATCCCATGAAACATCCACTACAGGACAGGGAGCTCCCTCCAGAATTCTAGCTTTTGCTGGAAAAATGTGGAGGGGAAGTACCATAGTCACCTCGCTTGTTAGCGTTACGGCTGGCACCATGGACCGCGGTTGTAGGTGACCGCAGTAAGTAAGATGTAAGATACAAAGGAGGACGCTGCTGCCCATCCTCCAGTTTATAACCCTTAGTCGCCTCTTACGACACCCACGGGTATGTATGGGTTGGTACTATTCTTTGCCGGCACCACACGGAACTCCTATATATGTATGTAATTATGTTCATCTGTTCCCTCATAACTTCTAAACTACTTATCGTAAATTGGACAAATGAGGTTTCGTTTAATTGAATGTGGCGCCCTCTAGAGGAGATTAAGTCACAAACGAAAAAAAAAATCTTTTTAATCGTATCGTGTTGGGAATCAAACGAAAGGGCTTATTTTAATAAAAATCTGTTGGGGTGTTTGAGGGTTTCGCTTATTGTATATTGTTAGTTTTTTATGTATTTACATCCCCAAAATAATTGAAATGAAAAATCAGTTCAAAAACTAGAACCCGACTACTGGCAAATTCTGCTCTAAACAGTATGAAACAAGAAAATATTGTCATCCGAAATTGTTATGTACAAGCTATGGTATTCAATAAAAAAAAAATCAATTTAAATATTACTTAAAAAAATAATTATGAATTGTTTGCATGATAATTAAGGAATAAAAGGCTTTTTTATTTTTATTTTTTTTTATTTATTTTATTATGGTATTTAATAAAGGCAACAAATTAAATGTTTCCCAAAATATTTTTTATACCCCAATACACTTCAGACAAAATGGATGAATGTACACCAAATTGGCTGAACGTACACCAGATTTGGGTAACCGGTTCGGTTAGGTACGTTAGAACACAGTTACAGGTTATCTTGCGACCACAACGCACGAGCCGAGCGAGCGGAGCGAGCGTGCCGCGGCAGCGGCCAGCGAAGTGCCAGAAGCTAATTTAGCGTACATTCACCCATTTTGGTAGACAAAATTTGGTAAAAAATAATATTTGGTAAAAATTTACTCAAATTTGGTGGCACGTTAATACACAGCCTTTAATAAATATTCATATGCCTGCGACTTGCTTGATAAGGTCGTTGATTTATTTTCTATGAGCTACTCAAAGGAGTAGCCTTCAAAAAATTATTCAATAAAGAAAGGATAACTCTCTCTAAACATACAACTTATTTCTTGAGTAATAGACCCCTACTAAACACAATAAACACAACGATAGCGCGATTCAGAAACTGAAACTGCCATCTAGCGACGAGTAGATTAAATGCGTTTTTGTTTCTCACTATTTTTATGCTCACTAGTTTTATAGATATTTGATTTGAAATTTTCACAGTTTATGTATTTCTGTTGCCGCTAGAACGGCAAATAATATATATATATATACACGGTGTACCGAAAACTGAAAGGGCGTGCTCAGTTAACGAAACTGAACAACTTTCCCAAAGAAACATATGTTGGGAAATGAAAAAAAAAATTGACCTCTCCATACGAATAGCCCCCTTCGGCCGCCTACGAAACCAATACTACGTAACCAGTTTCGTGCCCACGCTGGTCGAGAAGTTTGTATAGAGAGGTCAAATTCTTGCCCTATCATCATTGTCATCATGTCATCATCATCATTGCCCTAGCTTTGTTCAAGGCGACCTATCTTAGGGCATTTGACAAGAGCACTGGTATTCTCAAAGAGCGACTGCTATCAGACCTCTGCAACCCAGAGGGAAGGTAAACCAAATCAAAACCTAGACAAGGTTTTATAAGGCTAGTGGCCAGCCTGGATGTCAGAGCCCCAAGCCGTCAAATGGCCTCTGACTTGGCTTAATTACTATCATTGACAGGCTGGGATCAACGGCTTAACGCGCCACCCAAAGCACGGAAACGCTCTAGTTGTTGTGCCACTATAGTCTAGCTATAGCGATCTCCCGTCCGGGTTCTGACCACGGCCCACACGCCGAGCACACAGTCGAACGCGCCGGGGTCACTCACGGTCTCTACGAACGAGCCCGGTGGGCCAGCCAAGAAAACAACGGGAAGGAGGAGGAAAAATAGGGGACCACCTCCACGACTCCTGCTGCTATCCAGGACGGCCTTATCCCACCGCAGCTTGCACCACCGAAAGCAAGCGCCGCCGCCGTGCACTGCGGGGAAGAAGGCGAAGCTAACGAAGACGCACACGAACCTCGCCATCAAGCTCCTGCTCACCTTCTTCAAGGCCGTGAGAGCAGGAATGGACCCGACGACGATCGTCAAGGAGAGTGGCGCCATCCTGACTCATATGAGGTTAGGATGGCGATACTCCCCAAGGCACTCCCTGCTGCAGCTGCACTGCAGCGAGAGAAATTCAACGATGATGATGATTCTTATTTATTTTGCACCACAACACAACACAATTAGAAATCGCGCAAGAAATCGGTCAGCGCAACAACAACAAATTGTCTGTTCTGTTTCTCACTTATTAAAGCCCTTTGAATTCAGACCTCCAAGTTGAACGTATTGCTTGCTTTGTTTGCCACACATTTCAAATAGAATGACTTGACTTGATTCAAAGAAGTGAAAAGCGTTAGCTTTTTTTTCAGTTTGGCAACTTTACGGACGAAACTTACATTTATTACTTTATCATCTTTTTCATCGTAAAAGTTTTTGTTAAAAATTATGCAATCACGAAAAGTAACATTATGAGTCTTGTAATCCGAGAGCCTTTCTGGCCTGGGGCCACTGAGGCTGGTGTCAATCGACGCCTGCAACTACAGGCGTGTCACGGGGGCGGCCTCCCGAGGGGCCTGTCGAGTCCGGTCTTCACGCCGCGGCGAGGCTCAGATTAGTTCAAAAACTACCAACCACCCAACCAATCGCATTTGACACAACAATAGCGAGATTTGGAAATTTAACAGCGACATCTTTTGGCGAGTAGAAATTTCTTTTTACTTTAAAGCGAAGAGAAACACCCTGTATATGTCTTAAATAGACTTTTTTCTTGTTTCTCGCTGCCTGTACCCTTGTTTACTAAGAACCTAATAAATAACTTAAATATAGATAACTGTAGTTACGGATACCAAAACTGTTTTAATATTTTTTACTTATGAGGGCGCTAGTGGATGGCGGGTAGCGCTTTAAATTTACTTGTTTCTTTATGCTACCTTTGCTCGTAAGTAAAAAGGAATTTCTACTCGCCAATAGATGTCGCTGTTAAGTTCTCAAATCTCGCTATTGTTGTGTCAAATGCGATTGGTTGGGTGGTAATTTTTTGAAACAATCTGTAATATTAGCCAATAGAAATCTAATAGCGAATTTTTGAAAAGTTGCTCCTTTTTGAGCAACTTACATTATTGTGTAGTAAAATTAGGTTAAACCCGGGCGCCGGACATTTATGTAAGGTCCTAATGAAATACTGAACATAATTTTAGCTTGTTACTCAGACCACGAAACTGAACAACTTTCCCCAAGATAAAATTCTAAATTCTAACTCTGTCTCGCTTTAAGGCGGTTGCTGAGTGGCAGCACCTTACTTTTAGACATAAATTTATTGCGTCGCAAATACAAAACTTTTAATTAGTATTGTTCGTTTGGCGGCAATATGGGGTAGTTATATATGTTATAACACATAACATAGCTTGTCACTTATAGCTTTGTATTGGTAAAGTGCTAAAAGTGGCCGTTTTTGGCACTTTTGCAATACAAAGCTATTCACTATAAGCTAAGGTGTGATGTGATGGATTATAAAATATAGAACTACCCCAAATTGCCGCCAACAAACAAACAATCCTTATTAAATGTTTTGTATTTAAGACGCAATAAATTTATTTCTCAAAGTGGCAGCACTTCTGCTCAGCAACCACCTTAAAGAATTAACTTGTTTCTCTATTTTTTCTTGACTTTAACTTGTTTTGTGAGCCTAATAAAGTAAATAAATAAACAGCTACTATTGAAAATTAAGCAGTATGATCCAACCGACGAGACTTAGTGAACGTTCATTCTGCAAGTTTTAAATATTTTATTGACTAGTATGGACTTTTTCCCTATTTATTATTCAATTTTATGTTAATTTATTTATTTATTCATACAGTTTACATTAACAATCTTAATAACTAAACATGTAAGCCATAGTCAATTTCTATATTATATACTAAGAAGAGGCGTCATAGGCGTTAAAGACGGCCACTGTCCGGTATCACTGGATGCGGAATCTCAACCAGTGAGCTCCGGACAGTGATCATCTCCAGGTAGCAGCCGGCGGCTGTAAGAAACTTCGTCTCAGGTGCACTGAATAGATCAACCTTACTCACGAGATCAAGGCTGTCTATGAGTGCTAGGGTTTCGTAGAATGGGGTCTGCTCAAGCATTCTCGTCCGAGGAATATTTGTTGCAAATAAGGGGTGACGGCGCGGTCGCAGGGAGTATCTTTGAGGCGGAGGGACATAAAACGGTATTTGCGCCAGGAGTAAGGGGTTGCTGGTCTTACCATTGAGTAGGTAGTAAAAGTATTTGATAAGCGCTAGTTTTCGCCTAACTTCCAGTGCTCTATAGGAGACCATACCCTGGACAAAAAGAGTCGGGTACAAAAATGGATAAAATCCGTAGAGTTTTTTGTATAGGAATCGCAAAAACGACTTCTGTACCCTTTCTAGCATATCAGTGTATGAGGGTTCCATACAATCGAATTACTCTCTACCTAACTGCGGTCAAAAGCGTTATATAGAATTGATATTGTATCCTGTCTATCTCATTAATAGCCTCCAAATGCGTCAAAAATATTGTCAGGGAGGGTGATTCATCCGTTTATAGTTACTAATTTTCATCGGTAGTCGTGTTTTAGTTTTGAACAAAATTATTCACACCAACAATTTTAGGCCCGCTCCAGGAATTTCTGGGAAACTCCAGTTTTTTTTTCTTCAGTTTGGGTTAGAAAATATAGGGTCCTAATAACATAATGAACATAATTTTAGCACGTTACTTAGACATTGAAACTGAACAACTTTCTTAAAGGAACATAGGTCGAAATACAAAATAACAAATTTCACCTCCCATACAAAATACGCTACCAGCTGATGCAGTTTGTATAGGTCATAAGTTGTTTCTCATATTTCGAACTATATTTCTTGGGGAAAGTTGTTCAGTTTCATGGTCTTAGTAACATAACACACTAAATTTATGATCACCACTTCATACATCGCGGCCTGAGATGGGCGTTATGCAACGTAAATAGTTTCAATAACTATGTATCGGTGCAATAACTAAAATACGGTATTCGGTTCTGCAATAACTATTTATTGGGCGAAACTATTTATCGAAAAAAAATCATTGCGTATAACGGCTACCCAAGGAGGTTTCAACCCACGCTATGCTAAAGCGAAGCGTAGTAAAACCTTGCGCCTACCTAACCTAAGTTTAGAAACAAAACTGTAGAAAAAACTAAACTGTAGATTATAAAAAAAGTTTATGCCATTTTGGTAAATACAGATGCGCAAACGAAGAAAAGTAAATAATTAACAATATTCACTAGTCCTATAAGAAATAATTTTGTTTTATTCACAATACTAATAATATCGAATAAAATAACGAAATCCCTGTTCACCGCGATAACGCAATAATACCAATAACGCACAGTAACGAAGTCGCTTCTTGAATCGCCATACCATAAAATACATAGTTACGAGACAGACTTTTTTGAAAGGGTAATTTAATTATAACATTAGTTATTGAAATAAATAGTTTCAAAACCAATTATCGGGTACTAATAACTAGTTAAGTTTAGGTATTAGAAAATCGCGTACCGAACCGACCCACCCCTATAGTAACTACTAACTAGCTGGTGCTCGCAACAACTGTCAGTTACTCTAAGGAGCAACTTTTCAAAATTTTGTATCCTTTCATCCTTTGAAACAGATACACACTGAATAGACATATATATTATCAAAAATGACCCAACGAAACGCATTTGACACAACGTTAGCGACATTTATAAACTTACAGCGACATCTAGCAGCGAGTAGAATTTTGTATGACTGGTTATTGCGTGGTTTGGCGGGTTCAAATCGAGACCAGGGAGTCAATTCACCGGGTGATAAAATATCACTCGAAAAATTCGAAACCACAGGTTTTTCTTTTCAAAAGTGAAGATTGATTTTTGTAAAATATAAAGCAGTCCTTGATTGTTAATTTTCATGAATTCTGACAAAAGTTTATCAAGGCAAATGTGAATTTTCCCTGATAAACAGTTGAAAGGTAAATCTGAATACATGAAAATTAACAATCATGGACTGCTTTATATTTTAAGAATATCAATCTCTACTTTTGTAAAGAAAAATCTGTAATTTAATTTTTTTTCATCCGGTGATATTCAAGAATTGGCTCCCTAGGAGTTAATTCTTAAATATCACCGGGTGATAAAATATCACTCAAAAAATTCAAGATCACAGATTTTTCTTTTCAAAAGTGAAGAATAATTTTTGTAAAATATAAAGCAGTCCTTGATTGTTAATTTTCATGAATTCTGATTTACCTTTCAACTGTTTTTAATTGCAGTTCTTTAATAGCTCTATGCCCGTCTTCCGTACAGAAGTATTTAACCTTCTTAAAAGTTAGCGTAAATTATGTTTAGTTTAGTTAACAATTCCAATTTCTTTGTTATATTGTTATTATATTGTAAGTTTATTTTTATATATTCATTTAATTAAGTGATGTTGTACTGCCAATTGCATGCTGTGGCACCTAAAGACAGTGCATTTACCTTTAATTTATATCTAAGTTTTTGTGGTTTGTACTAATGTAACTGTTACTGGTTGTCCTAAACAAATAAAATAAAATAAAACAGTTCATTAGGAAAAATGTGAATTTTTAAAGTCTCTAAAGTGATATTTTATCACCCGGTGATTTTCAAGAATTGACTCCCAGCCCTTTCCTGCTACATAAATAAGGTGGCTATCTGAATTTCCTTGGAATGACGAGTGGATACAATATCAAGTAACACACTTGTGAAACTGTTTAAGCCGGCAGAAAATGCTGGTAATAACATTTTTTAAGCTTTAGTTCGGGATTCCAAAGCCTGATCATCTAACTCGATCTAGTGAATGAAGATGCTTAGTAACACACTTTTTGCTTTGTAACCTATTTCTCTGTACTGTGGGTCTGATTTGCTCTCTTGGTTGCAGTCGCTCTGTGTGAAAGCCAGTAGCCTCGTCAAATCTCCTAGGTTAGGTTAACCGGCTCCATTAAACTATCAAATTGTATGAAATTAAGTAGTAGTAATTTATCTTTTTCCCGAAGGGAAAGGCAATGGGACTGGGCCATACATTGAATAAGGCTAGGGCATAGATAATGTCAGTTACTCAAAGGAGCAACTTTTCAAAAATTTGGAATATATCCATTACAACAATAGTAAGGGAGATGAAAAATATTTCGCTATATGATTTGCACATATTTCATATCGCTAGAGATGATAGTTTAGATTATTACAAATTGATTTGGTTCAGTAAAGTTTTTCTGTCCGTCGCTGCGTTTTTGAGTTTCAGCTTTTCAAAAATGTAAAAAAAAGAAGGGTACTAAATCATTTGCTCATGTCTGCCAATGGAGCTGCTGGTCAGAAACATCCTAAAAATTAAAGAAATCGAAGAGGCAGACGTATAGGGCTCTGCATTATCACGGGAAGTACTAGTAAATATGTAAAAAAAAAAGGCTCTACTAAACCATTTGCTCATCATTCTAGTTGCTTTTATTCGCTTCATTTGGTTTCACTGAAGACAACAAAAAATTGGCAGACGATTTACTCACTGATTTTAAGAAATATTAATTTTTATAAATTCGTACTAAATCAATCATATCCCCAATATAGGGTGCGTCCTAATTCACTTTCTTCTTTCAAGTAGACAAGGCTTATAATGAACGCGGGTGGGGGCGCTGGCTTGTATAAGGAGAACACTCAAAAGTGACGTTTCACAAGTTGGCGGTGTTAGTTCCTTTTTTCGCCACGTTCATAATAAGCCTTGTCGCACTTGTACATACATACATACATACATAACATCACGCCTCTTTCCCGTTGGGGTAGGCAGAGACCACAGTCCTCCACCTGCTACGATCTTGACATACTTCCCTTGCTTCCTGTACTTTCATCAATCCTTTCATACATGCTCGTCGGTTTAGGGTACTTTTAACCTGGCCTTTATTCAGAACGTCCTGAATTTGGTCCTGGTACGTTCGCCTAGGCCTTCCCCTTCCAATGTTTCCATTCACTCTCGCCTGGTAGATCTCTTTCGTCAATCTTCGTTCATTCATCCTCTCTACATGACCAAACCATCTCAGCATCCCTTTCTCGATTTTGGTCACTACGTCTTCTTTTACGCCACACCGTTCTCTTATCACACTATTTCTAATCCTGTCACTCAATTTAACACCAATCATACTCCTTAGCGCTCTCATTTCCACTGCATTAATTCTACTTTCATGCTTCTTCTGCCATACCCAGCTTTCACTGCCATACATCAGTGTTGGTACCAAAACTCCCCCATGAACAGCCAAACGAGCCTTGTGAGACACCTTTTGACTCCTCATAAAGGCGTGCAGGGCACCATTCACCATGTTTCCAGCATTCACTCTTCTTTCAATATCACTTTCACACTTTCCATCTCTCGTAAACTTTGAGCCCAGATACACAAACTCCTTCACTTGTTCGACTTGTTCACCATCTATTAATATAGTACACTCTGTCATACATTCTTCTCTTTCAAGTACCATTACTTTAGTCTTGCTTACATTTACTTTCATTCCTTTCCTTTCCAAAGCCACATTCATCATTGTTACCATCTCCTGCAACTCGTCAGCAGATGACGCAAGTACAACTTGGTCATCAGCGTAGAGAAGACATTTGATGAGTAACTCATTCATTCTCAGTCCACACATACTCTCTTTCAGATCAATCAAACAATTATCCATGAACAGGTTAAACAGCCAAGGTGACGCTACACATCCCTGCCTAACACCTTTTTTGATGCTAAACCATTCAGTGTACGCCCCGTTTATTCTGACACAAGCACTGGAATCCTCATAGAGAGATTTCAGTGCTTGAATCAGATGACCGTTTACCCCATACATAGACAATGCTGACCACAATTCATTCCTCACCACTCGGTCATAGGCCTTTTCCAAATCCACGAACGCGCAGTAGACTTTTTGGTTTTTAGCCAAAAACTTTTCAGCTATGCACCGCAAGGAAAAGACCTGATCTGTACATCCCATTCCCTTTCTAAATCCCGCTTGTACATCCCATATTTTATCGTCAGTATCTTTCATCACTCTTTCAATCAAAACTTTTGCATACAGTTTGCCGACGACACTGAGAAGGCTTATCCCGCGATAATTTTTGCAGTCCTGTTGTGACCCTTTTCCCTTGTACAGCGGCACAATCACAGCCTTGCACCAGTCACCTGGTACTTGGCCGTTCGTCCAACACAAGTTGAAAAGGCGGTACAACTGACTAGCCACAATGCCTCGCCCAGCCTTCAACATCTCGACCGACACTCTATCATACCCAGCTGCTTTACCTGATTTCATACTTTTCATCGCTTTCATAATCTCATCCATACTTATCTCACTTACACAATTCTCCTCTTCATTCTCATTCATTTCCACAGAAGACCTAGGTTCGCTGGCCTCTGCTTTTTCTCTCTCAAACAGACTTTCAAAATATTCCTTCCACCTCCTCAGAACACATTCTTCACCTTTTATAATACTTCCATCCTGGCTTCTGATTTTACTCAGCTCCGATGTTCCAAACTTTCCTCGGGCTGTCCGTATGGATTTCCAGAAAAACTTTTGGTTGGACTGGAAATCTTCAGTAAGCCTTCTGTCAAACTCATCCTTACACTCCTCTTTCTTTCTCTCAACAACTTCCTTAACAATACCTTTCGCTCTTTTATATACCTTTCTTGCTACACTTACGTCATCACTTGTTGCCCTCTGCATTCTTTGGTTAGCTTTTACTGCTAACCAATCTGACCATGCTTTCTTCTTCTCACAAACAGCTGCCTGTACACTTTTATCCATCCACATTGAAGTGAAACCACCGAGTCTCGGATACGAACTGACTTTATTTGTCTACCTTCACACAGTGTCACATTTAACATTACAACATCTCCCTTATTAATTTTTGAAAGCTTAAGCAACAATCTCTTTTCACAAGTATTAATGCAACATGAAACACAAAGTACAGACCACCACTCCACACAACAAATTTTTGAACAAATGATAAAATTTAAGTTTTGGAAATCGAAGGTACCTATGTACGGTATAACAATATGAAATGGTTTTTACCAAACTCGATTTCTATTTGCAGTTTTCTTAAAAAAAATATCATTACAAAAAAAAAAACAAGTTAGTTTGAATAAAAAATTGGTAACATAATATAGAGTGTAGTAGCCCTAAGTAACAGTACGAGTGAATAAGTACCTATTGTAGGAATATGCAAAACATATATATATTTTGGTTGCAAAACTTTGTATTTGGTTTAAAAACATTATATATGTATGTATAATAGGTATATATTATGTTTCTATAATATTTTCTTCACATATACATACATACACACACATAAAGTGCTTCCCATTTGTAAGTATCATATTATATATATTTTTTATTTGGGTTTCGTAATATTTTTGAATGCTTCGCGAGCTGCTGCCCTCGCCGCCCTCGGGGGTCGAGGCAAAGGGAGAGCCGCGGTTGGCGGGAACAGGGTGGATGACGGGTCTATCCCCGACACAGACATTGATGAGTTACAAAGAGATGCTTCTGATGGAAAATATTCTGTATCAGCAGTGACTTCAGGGTCACCACTGCCAGAGCCATCCTCGTCAGCGTAAAAGTTGTCTTCACCATCAATATACGTCTTCTGAGTAGTAGGTGACGATAGAGGTTGGACAATTTCCGGCTCAATTTTCATCAGATGTCTTCGATTTCGCCTATATGGCTTTCCGCTGTCGTCTGCCACAAAGTACGAGCGTGGTTGTGGTGCTATTCCGACAACACGCATTTCCCTTTTTTGTCCTGTGCTGTTTGCCGCTAGGACCGGATCACCAACCTTCAGCGCGGGTAGGTCGCGCGCTCGTTGATCGTAATGCTGCTTGGTGTATGCCTGTTTTAGCAATATGTTGTGATAATCAGCGCTGTTACCACGCTCTGGTTGCAGCTTGTCACTATGTACCGGTAGACGCGTGTTCAGCCTCCTTCCCATTAAAAGCTGTGCAGGGCTGCTTACACCGTCTTTAGGTGTGCACCGGTAGTTTAAAAGACCAAGGTAGAAATCCTCGTCGCTCATCAGCGACTTTTTTAGTATTGATTTAACAGTCCTGACGGCTCGTTCGCTTCTTCCATTCGACTGTGGGTAATTTGGCGACGAAGTGGTGTGTTTTAGTCCCCATAAGTCTACGAATTCCCTGAATTCCTTGGATGAGAAGGCTGGACCGTTGTCTGTGATGAGCTCCATTGGTATGCCATGACGCGCAAACTGGTCCTTCATTGCCAAAACGACAGACCGCGAGCATATATTTTTTAATGGGCATACCTCAATGAAGCTAGAAAAATAATCCACTAAAATTAAAAAATATTTCTTTTGGTATTCAAAAATATCCGAGCCTACTTTAGCCCACGGTATCTCAGGTATGTGATGCGGTATGAGCGTCTCACGCTGCGGCCGTGCTGCCGTGCGCGCGCACGTGCCACATCTGCGCACCATCATCTCGATGTCGCGCGACATCCCCGGCCAGTACATGATGTCCCTCGCGCGCCGCTTGCACCGGTCTACACCTAAATGGCCCTCGTGCACGCGCGCTAACATTTCTCCGCGTAGCCCCTCTGGAATGTAAACTAAGTTGTCTCGAAATAAGACCCCGTTTATGTAGTGCAAACTTTCCTTAAAGTCCCAGTAAAAGCGTACCCGTTCATGTACATCGTATTTATTTGACGGCCAGCCGTGTTGTATGTAATTTACTAATAACTGACATACCCTGGCGTGAAAGACCTCTGACGCCGAGTTAATTCCATACGGCATACGCAGAAATTGGTACCTGCCGAACGGCGTACCGAACGTGCAGAGATCCGCACTAGCGTCATCTAGCGCCACCATCCAGAAACCGGAGCGTGCGTCTAGCTTGCTAAAGTAACGCGCACCGCGCAGCTGAGCGGCTATCTCGGTCACCGTCGGCAAGGGGTAGTGCTGGCGCCGTATGACCTTGTTAAGCGCGCGCGGATCGAGACAGATACGCAGCGAGGTGTTGTCTTTTTTAGGGGCTATGACAATCGCGTTTACCCACTCTGTAGGATGTGTCACTTTGCGAATTACGCCTAAGTTTTCCATACGGTTCAACTCCTGCAATAGTCTATCTTTAATACCCATTGGTATTTTCCGCACTGGGCATATACTAGGAGTGGCATTTTCTGCAATAGGTATCTTGTACTCACCTGGTATTTTTCCCAACCCTTGAAACAAGTCTTTGTAACTATCAATATCAACTGAAAATATTCTTTTTAACATTCCTAACTGTTCACATGCTTCTTTCCCGAGAATGCTTTGACAATCGCTGTTTACAATAATGAATTTTAATTTGTAACATTTGTTTTTATACAACCATGATACTGAACAAGACCCTAATATCGCTATAAAATTACCACAAAAGGATTGAGCCCTTGTTTTATCTGATTCTATGTCTGTTTTCTTAAAACCAAGTTTTAAAAAATCGTTTAAAGATATAACATTCAAATCTGAACCAGTGTCAAGTTTAAAAACATGGGTTATGTCCCTACCAAATAATAACAAAGTCTCATACCATTTGCTGTCCTTACGGTATCCGTGAATGTCCTCTAAAGTGGAAATATAGAACAGGTCATCTTCTTCGTTTTCTTCTTCTTCCAACATATGCACTTTACTAGCTCTATGAACACCGCACATCTTTTTAAAATGCCCTTTATAACCGCACAAAAAACACTTAGCACTCTTGGCCGCGCACTGCTCGCCCGCATCGCAGCCGGCCCCGCCGCAAGCCATACAACAGCGCAGCGCGCCCGCAGCCGGCGCGCCGCCCCGCGCCGCCGCCGCGCTCGCTCCACCAGCCAGCGGTCCGCGCCCGCCGCCGCGCCCCCGACCGGCGCGCCGCGCGCCGCCGCCTCGTCGGTTCCCGCGCGCCCACACGGCGTCCACGCGAGAGGATCCCGCCTGCACCTTCACTCCGTCGATCTCACGACTATCCTCGTTAGTTAATTCGCTGGTCTGGCATATTTTTATAGCCTTATCTAGTGTGAGTTCATCCGTTCGCAATAATCTGTCCCGCACTGAACCGTCGTAGACACCGCATACAATCCGGTCTCGAATCAACCCGTCCTCTAAATGTTCAAATTCACAGTGTTGACTCAGCAACTTTAGAGCTGTTACGTAATCGTCGATACTCTCACCGTTTTCCTGGCTTCTCGTGAAGAACTTAAATCTCGTCATAGTTGTATTAGTCTTTGTTGCAAAATGACTATTGAACAACTCAATTAATGAGGTTAGCTTCTCACGATCCTCCTCTTTCTTGAATTTAAAGGTCGAATAAACGTCGTAGCCATCTGGGCCGATGAGATTGACCAGTAAGCTAGCCTGGACACTGGTATCTTCCTTTTCAACACCGGATGCTTTTAAAAACACTTTAAATTGACGCAGCCATTTTCTCCACGCGTCGGCACGATTCGCGGGACCGCCTGATAACACTAATTCAATCGGTGGACGTGCGTGTTCCATATTTATTTAATCACAGTATGATTTTAACAACAACTAATCACTTTTTAACGTTTTAGTGCAATTAAAATAACTATTTTATTTAAATTTCATAGCACCGCTGTCACCATGAAGTGAAACCACCGAGTCTCGGATACGAACTGACTTTATTTGTCTACCTTCACACAGTGTCACATTTAACATTACAACACACATATTCTTCTTCGTTCCACCCTTTCTCCTTTTTGACACCCCACAAACATTGACAGCTATACCTACTACTCCATCTTTAAATTCATTCCACAAACATTCAATATCATTTACTTCATCCAGGTTCTCAAATCTTTCACTCAAGTCTTTCAAGTATTCTTTTCTGACATCCTCCTCTTGCAATCTCTCTACTTTGATACGTTCTAGAACGCTCGTCTGCTCTTGTGGTCTATGCCGCCACCGGTTAAATAGACCACCAATTCGGGTCACAACCAGGTGGTGGTCTGTGTCGATGGCGGCTCCACGATATGCGCGAGCGTCCAGAACTCTTTTTCTCAATCTTTCATCCACAACTACAAAATCGATCATACTTCTCGCATCACCCTCCTCTCTTGTATACATATGGATCCTTTTGTGGTCAAACATAGTGTTTGCCACAAAAAGACTCCATTCCAAACATATCTCAAGCAAACTTATTCCATTATCATTCACACGTTCATCACCAAACTTACCAACAACTCTTTCATAACCGTCACGCTTTCTTCCTACCCATCCATTAAAATCACCTAGCATGATAACTCGTTCATTCTGATCACATTTCTCTAACGTATCTCTCATATTTTCCCAAAACTCATCTGTTTCTTTCTGGGCTTTCAGGGACTTTCGCGAACCAATATTCGTTGGTGCATATGCACCTAGAACAAAAATTCGGGTCAGTCCGACTTTCAGTCTGACCCAGATGAGTCTTGGGCTCACACACTCGACTTCTTTCACGCACTCTACCATTCTTCCGGAAAGTATGACACCAACTCCCTGACAGCCTCTGCTGGTACTGGGAACACCAGACCAGTACGCTGTGTAAGGGCCGTGTTCTGTGGTGTCACAACCTTTCCGTTTAGTCTCATTCACACAGAGAACGTCTATACGCCTTTCATCCATCATCTGACATACTTCATCTATTTTGCCATTCATTCCACCTCTGACATTCATCGTAGCAAAGCGGCTCTCCGTAGCCCGCTTTTCGCCCCCGGGAGGAACGTGACGTGATGGGTTGCGAACCACACCGCCGCCTTTTAAGTTTTTATTTTTATTCAAAAACATTGCGTTCCCACGAGTAGCAAGGGATTACGGTCCATCCTGGCAGAGCCCGCATGCCAGGACAAGGCTAGCCTAGTTCTGGGTTCGCCTGGGCCCAGGGCCTGTGACCGCTTTCGACTAGACTCGCCTCTAGCCACGCATCCATCGGCGCGGTCAACCTTAGATTGGCGGAATGGACAGGGATAAAAGGAACGGGAGGGATAGGTTAGTTGGGACAGGAATACTTGGTGTAGGAAAGGAATAAGGTAAAAGGATATTACTTTCTCGGAAGGATCAGGATGAGTTAGTAATAGCTCTTGTACATAGATAATTTCGCACTTGTACATAGATAATTTCGTTTCACTCAGAAAAAAATAAACACCGGTAATAAATTGCGTAGGAATGGAACGCTAATTAAAAAGTTGATATCTCAATGGGTCCCCGCACACGTTAAATCCGCGATCCGCGTACCTGCGATCCGGTAGAGATGCAGCTATAAGAAAGAAAGAGAAAGCTATAGGACCATAGACTAGGTGTATCTATGGTGTGTCTATGGTCCTATAGCTTTCTCTTTCTTTCTTATAGCTGCATCTCTACCGGATCGCAGGATCGCGGATGTTACGTGTGCGGGCACCCAATGTGTGAAGGAAACGTCGGGTGCCCGCACACGTTAAATCCGCGATCCTGCGATCCGGTAGAGATGCAGCTATAAGAAAGAAAGAGAAATAATAATGATCGCGAAGTCTGATCGCGAAACTGTTTGACCATGGCGGGGACCCAATATCGTTCTTATCACAGATTAAATATACTTTCGAGTGGTAGAAATGTTCAAGGGTAGAAATCCAACACGGGCTCTACACGACGAGCCGCAAAAGGCGTTCACACGTTGGCAGTGCCTTTATTTCAAATAAGTGCGTAGGAGAAGAGGGACGTTTAATTTTATTCTAAATAAGTAAAAATAACATTTTTTTTTTCAAATATGGTGCAGCTGGAAACAAAACTTAAAAGCACTGTATAAGTATATTTCAGCGGCAGCGATAGTCTCCGCGTATACGTCCATCTTGCTTGCTTCACAGACCTACACGGAATGAGCCGCACCAACGTGTGAAAGCTGTCAACAAGCATGCCGAGCCGGCGCGGCCAACGGTTGGGCCAACGTCTACTGGGTGCTCAAAACGAGTGGGTCAGACCCATTGACGTAAGAAAAACGCTGCGCTTCTAACGCCCCCTGGCGTAGTTTCCAAAATCTTTGGTCAGACAGAAGTCACAGGTATAAATATTCAAAAATAGCGATATCACTGATTCGTATACGAATCTTGCAAATACGAACGCTTCAAAAATGCGTCTCCTGAGACTGCAACTGCTATGTCTTTGATTGATGTCATCCATTCAAATCTTGACAGAACTTTAAACAAATGAACATGAAAAAATTATGTATCAAAATACCAGCCAGCATCTTACTAAAAAGGTTGCTTTGAAAGTAGCCAATGCTTAAAAAAAAACCGGCCAAGTGCGAGTAGGACTCGCGCACAGAGGGTTCCGTACCACCACATAATCATAATTGTATTAGTTGAAATTTCAGTAAGTTAATGTGCTACATTTTTTTGAGTCCGACACGCGCTTGATCAAATATTATTATTTGTTGTTATTTTATAGCTTATGCACTATGAACATACCAATTTTCAAGTTTGTAAGTGTTCTCATTTTTAAAATATAACTAAAACAAAAATCGCCTTCGCGACCATCCAACTTGACCCCTATCTCATATAAATGTTCTTGAAACGGGAGCTCACCACAATTGGTTACCATTAGTTGTGAGAAAAGTTGTAATATTTAAAGTTGAATGTTTATTAAAGTTGTAATGGCATGAACGTCAAACGAGTGACAAAATTTAAATATCTGGGACATATTATTACCGAAGACCTTAAAGACGATGACGATATTGAGAGGGAGCGTAGGGCTTTAGCGGTTAGAGGCAATATGCTGACTCGCAGGTTCTCCCGTTGTACTGAACAAGTGAAAATTACGCTATTTAAAGCATACTGCCAGAACTTGTACACGGGGAACCTGTGGGTTAGGCATACTAAGAGGTCGCTGGACTCCATACGTGTGCAGTATAATAATATATTCAGAATGATGCTGGGACTGCCCCGTTTCTGTAGTGCGTCAGGGATGTTTGCTGAGTATCAAACAGATGGCTTGCAGCCATAATACGCAAAAAAACAGCATCCCTGATCAACAGATTGCGGGGTAGTCGTAACATCATTCTGATGACCATAGCTGACAGATATACGTCGCCGCTATGGAAGTGTCTGGTGCGGAGGGTGATGATCACAGAAACAAGATCGTTTCTTTGATCGCCCTAGCCCCGGAAGCTTTTGCTAGATTTTTTGTCTTATATAGTCTGACATAGTTTTAAGATATTACTAACATTTCTATGGATCTAAGAAGTCTGAAATAAACAATTTTTATTTTATTTTTTATTTAATGATTTTAGACTTTTCCCATTATTTTTACTGTGAGACCTAGCTTCTTGCCAAATTTCATAATTTTAAGTCAACGGGAAGTACCCTGTAGGTTTTGCTATTTTGCATAAATGTATGGAGATGAGGACATAAAATGCCATCTTTTGATTGCGTCGTTGTAAAAAATTGAAATTTTCAGATATTGTGTGGTTCATGGAGCCTAATATATGGTATTAATTTCAACCTGATACCTTTACCCGTTCGTGAGATAAATGGTCTTGACAGACAGACAGACGGACAACAAAGTGATCCTATAAGGGTTCCGTTTTTTTTTATTTTGAGGTACGGAACCCTAAAAATAAACGTCACATACATGGGCTTATCAGGAGTATGGAAACTAAGCCTAATTTTAACCGACTTCAAAAAAGGAGGAGGTTCTATGTTCCACTGTATGTATTTTTTTTTATGTATGTCCACCTATTTTTCCGTCAAGTGTTAACGATTTGCAAAATTACTTTTTTATCCGAAAGGGTATACTCCTGAGGTGATCACCATTGTCACCAAGTCAGGATCTGATGATGGGATCCTAGGGAAATCGAGGGCAACCCTCAAATTTTATAGGCACGTATAACGTTTTTCATATATTTTTCAAAGCTACACAAGTATTTGCGTCTAGTAATCATCATCTCATGTTGATGGTCTGATGATGGAAGGTCCAACTCCTTAACGGTTAGGAGTTGGAGGATAATTCTTCAAAATTTTAGTCACGTATTGATCGAAAGTTTGAAGCGCTCGTGGCCCAGTGGAATTTGGTCTTTCTTTGCGATCTCTAAAATTAAATAACGTTAGTCGTGGTGTGTGACCGCTAGTGGCACAACAATAAGAACGTTCTGTCAAATAATAGAACGATTTTCAAAATTCTTTTTTATCCGACCAAACATACTTCTGAAGTTGTCCCATGGCCACCAAGTCAGGATCTCATTATGGGATCCCAGGGAAATCGAAAGCAACGCTCAAACTTTATAGGCACGATTACCTACGTGTTTTAAAAACAACGCGTTAGGTAAATAATGCAAAATCTCTCAGGTGAAAGCTCTACACAAGAAATTGAACATCTTAGAGATGCCATGCCATGGAACGCACGGCATTGTACACGTAGAGACAAAACCAGTGTAACCTGTAGTCAGCCGAACCAGCGCTACGCTGAACTTGTTTACTATTATAGTACCTGGGCGACCGAGCTTCGCTCTAGAATAGCCGCCTCAACCTGACAATATCATCGGGTGAGCAAGCTATGCTACTCAAACCCAGGTGGCGCTGTAAGTTTCTTAAACGCACTAACGCGCAAAGAAATGATTAAAAAGACGGTGAAAACGAATTTTCCCAGACATGAGACCTAGCTAGATCGATTTTTCGCCCCGAAAACCCATATAGTAATTTTCATCAAAATCGTTAGAGCCGTTTTCGAGAAACCGATTACAAATATAAATATTGCTTGAATATTCTGTGGCTACGTTACAAACGCCTTAAAGAAAATACTCGCTCAAGGTCAAAGTGTTTCCACCGAAGTGCGTACCTGTCTATAAGTTGGTTACTTATTACTGACCATCAATTTTAGAGACTATCCATGAAATGCTCGAACTTTTTTAGAGACATCATGATTGTAGTGATATGACAACACTACGTCATTCGTGCTTCGGAAGGCCTTTCAGTCGTTTGTCCTTACCACTTTGAAGGAGTGATCATCAGGTCAGTAATTTAGATCAGTTAGGGTTACCAACCACCTTTTGGTGCCTGTACCTTACGATGTTTGCTTAACACTAAAGCTTGTAAAATAAACATATTTATAACAAAAACTACACACCTCCTTCAAAGTATTTCAAGGTTTCTATTAGCGCTAAAAATTATAAATTAACCGTAGCAGTTTATAACCAAGAACTAAGTGAAGTATTTTTTTTGTAATTTTTTTGTCGTACTTTAGGGAAAGTTGTTAAGTTCTATGGTCAGAGTAACACACTCAAAGGAACGCAGTTGATTAGGAAGTACCCTATACAACGTGTTAACGGAATAAGCGAAAGGTACTTAGAAGGAGGATTATAGAAATAATTCGTCACTAGGTGGTGTAGGCGTTTTTCTATGGTTTGACAGGTTATTTTGAATGTTTTCTATGGATCATCGATGATGGGGTTGTGACATGTTGGCAGATGTCATCCCCTACTAAAATAAATTAGCAAGGTATCTATTCCGAGCGAAGCAAGGAGGTCCGAAATCTTTGAGCGAAACTGAGAAAATAGTTTATTCAGAATCGAGAGTGGAATCAATTTCACGGGTTTTTGATGGGGGTGATTTTTTTAAATTTTTATTACTTAAATTTTTGCCGCTTCTATTCTAAACATTTCTATGGATAAGCGCGCTGCCGACCGGTGCCGCGCGGACCATGAGCGGTGAAGAGGGGAGGGAAGCGTGCGCGGACTAGAACAACGATAAAACTAGAAATATGATGAAACTTTAAAATAACAATATGTAGAAAAAAAAAAATTTTGTAAGATTTTTTTTACGGGAATGTATTTATTTTAATAAAAATCAGTTAGTTTGTATGAGGGTTTCGCTTATTCCATTAACACGTTGTATAGGGTGACTTTTAATTAGTTCTCGATAGCAAAAGATATGCATGTACTCATGATACTGAAAAACTATTCCTAAGGAAAATTGGTCGAATTACGAAAAA
This sequence comes from Athrips mouffetella, assembly GCA_947532105.1. NCBI lineage: Eukaryota > Metazoa > Arthropoda > Insecta > Lepidoptera > Gelechiidae > Athrips > Athrips mouffetella. The sequence goes on from OX383984.1 coordinate 11,441,497, forward strand.
CCCAATTTGACCTACATCACCATCCGCTGATGCAGTTTCTTTGGGAGATCAAAACTTGATTTTCGTATTTCGACCTATGTTCCTTAGGGAAAGTTATTCAGTATCAATTCATACCTTTTTCTATCCAGAACTAATTAAAAGTCACCCATTTACTTATATTTTAGTACTGGCCCATCGGCACGTTACACTGTCCCCAATTCGTCGGTCCACAATCTGACATTGTGGACCAACAAATGTCAGTCACAAATTGTCAACTTTATCTGAGCGGACGAGCAAGGAGATCTTTGTTCTGAGGAGCGGACCACGCGAAACGCGCGACTACATACAAAAATGCCAGCCTGTTGCATAAAAGTGTGCACTAACGATGATAGAAGAAGTAAATAAAGCAAAAGATTTAAGATGTAAAAAGTAAATAAGTAAAAATGTATCAATTAATTCGTGTAAGACGCGACTTTTAAATAAACAGATGTAAGTTTTCCAAATAAAAAACAACAAACTTACTAATACAAAAATGAAACGATGATTCATTTTCTTAGTTAAAAAATTACTTACTTTTATTGTTTTTTACTATTATCTAATGAATAACACTGAAAAACCAGGCCTAAGTCACGTATAAACAGTAAAGACTTTGTTTTGTTTTTCCCGCCATATTAATTCCATTCCGTGTATTTAGCACCGACCTCAGAACAAAGACCTCCTTGAAGTACTACACTACGTAGTTCACGCGATCTTTCACAGATGGCGCTTTTTTTGTTGTTCTTGTTCCCATGACCCTATCTTGACTATAAGTCACCCTATATATAAGACTATGAATCAAATGGTCTGCCTTTGGTAAATCAGAGGTCTAGAGGTCTGCCTCTTCGATTTTTATGGTTTTGAGGATGATTGTAACCATCAGTGCAAGCGGCAGACATGAGCAAATGATTTAGCACGTGTTTTTTTTTTTACATTTTTAAAACCCTGTTAATTGATAACGCAGCGCTACCAAGGTGGCAGACTATTTTTCTGTTGTTCTACTCATCGTTTTTAATCGAACGATCTATGTCTGCCACATGAGCAAATGATATACACGTTTTAATATCATAACAAAAAACAAAAAAAAATATTCCTTCAAAACGCAGAGGTGTGGTGGTCTGCCTCTTCAACTTTCATAGTTTTGAGGATGATTCTGACCATCAGTGCAAGCGGCAGACATGAGCAAATGATTTGTCTCATGATTTTTTTTTACATTTTTAAAGCCCTGTTAATTGATAACGCAGCGCTACCAAGGTGGCAGACTATTTTTCTGTGGTTCTACTCATCGTCTTTAATCGAACGATCCACGTCTGCCATATGTGCAAATTATATAGAAATGCTGGAGGCCATCACCCTATCTACAACGCTATATGACATATATATATTATCAAAAATGACCCAACGAAACGCATTTGACACAGCGTTAGCGACATTAAGAAACTTACAGCGACATCTAGCGGCGAGTAGAATCTTGTATGACTGGTTATTTTGCGTGGTTTCTACGACGCAGGTTCGAGTGGAGCCAATTCGTGAAAGTCTCCGGGTGATTTTTGAGATTTTAAAAATTAAAATAAGCCCTGGGACTTAATTCTTGAATGTCACCGGGTGATAAAATATCACTCAAAAAATTCGTTTCAAAAGTGAAAATTGATATTAAATTTGGTGGCTATCTGAATCTCCTTGGAATGACGAGTGGATGAAATATAAAGAATAACTCACTTGCGAAAACTATTTTAGCCGGCAGAAGTGATGGTAATTTCATTTTTTAAGCTTGTAGTTCGGGATTCCGAAGCTTAGTCATCTACCTCGATCTAGTGAAAGAAGATCAGGGAGACAATTCTTGAATATCACCGGGTGACAAAATATCACTCAAACAATTAAAAATCACAGCTTTTTCTTTTCGAAAGTGAAGATTGATATTTGTAAAATATAAAGCAGTGCTTAATTATACATTTTCATGTATTATGATTTACCTGTCAACAGTTTATCTGGGCAAATGTGAATTTTTAAAGTCTCAAAAGTGATATTTTATCACCCGGTGATTTTCAAGAATTGAGTCCCAGACTCGATCGATCGCAGAGCCAAGAAGCTCGTTGGTGATGAGATGCTAGTGAAAACCAAGTTTTACAGCTTAGCCCACCGGCGCAAAATTGCATGTCTGTCGGTCTTTTACAGATTGTACTTCGGAGAGTGTGCCCAAGAGCTCCATAGCTTATTCCGCCATCCCCCTTCTACCATCGGGAATCCAGACGCACCGCAGGATATCATCCATATTTGGTTGATATTCCACGCACAAAGCGCTTTAAAACATCCTTTATAATGCGCACGGCTAAGGAGTGGAATTCTCTGCCTGCGTCTGTGTTCCCGAGCTCTTATATTTATTTATTTTTTCTTTGGGATGCTTACAGCTATATTGAGTGCTATAAATTAATTGCTAATATTTAAATTAAATTTTAGTAACGCTTTTACGGCTATTTCGCTGAACCGATTTTAATGAAATTTGGTACGAAGATAGTATAAACTATGTGAAAGGACACAGGGTACATTGTGTTGCAAAACTAAAACATAAAGTAGCTGAAATAGGGGATGAATATTATATGGAAAATCAATAATTTAATACGTTTTTACGGCTTACCCGCTGAACCGATTTTGATGAAATTTGGTTTTGAAGATGGTTTGAACCATGGAAAAGGTTATTAGTTACTTTTAATTGCTGTAATTGAACTTAAAAGGGGTAAAATAAGGTAAAACTTTTATGGCAAACCAATTAACTGTTTTAATAAAAACGGCTTCCACGCAGACTAAAATGCGAGTACCAGCTAGTTACTAAATAGAAGTTGTAGATAATTTTATACACAACATTTTTCACCTTCAAATTTTTTCTCTATTCCTTTTACTTTTCTAGTTATAGCAGAATTTCAAGATTTTTTTTCTTTAAATGGCCGCCATTTCGTATTTTTTATATGTATACTTGGGATTCATACCCACTATAACATACAATTTATGATCACTTCTTCATCAGTGCCTTACATAAATGTCCGGCGCCCGGGTAGAAAGAAACCAAAAAGAGATGGCTAAACTACTGCCCCAAGTTAGAGATTCCAAAAAAATATGAATGCGTCTTCAATTCTAAATAAGGCTATTGGTGAGACGACAGATTGGATGAATAAGAATAAACTACATATCAATATAAATAAAACTAAAGTAATGCAATTTCTACCATATAATTCAAATCTCATACCAATACAAATACAACATAATAATACTTATATACAAATAGTAAATGACACAAAATTTTTAGGGTTAACGGTTGACAAACATCTAAACTGGAAAGCGCATGTGAGTGAGTTTTGCCAAAAGTTAAACAAATTTGTATTTGCTTTGAAACGGTTATCGCAAACAGTCTCAAAAGAAGCAGCTCTGACGGCATATCATGGTTATGTATCCTCAACATTAAATTATGGTCTTGTTTTGTGGGGAAACTGCGTGGAGGTAGACAGACTATTTAGACTTCAAAAAAAGTGTATCAGAGCAATTTGCCAGGCCGATTATCTTGAATCGTGTAAACCACTTTTTATAAGTCTAAATATCCTGCCCCTCCCCTGCGCATACATAAAAAGTGCATGTTGTTTTGTAAAAGATCATCCTCATCACTTTAGTAAATATCATGATATACATACTAGGCCAAAAAGAACTCAATATTTAAACTTACTACATAAGCCAGCATGTAATAAATATATTAATACGAAAAATGTTTTCAATATGTGTATAGAGATATATAATAAACTACCAGATGAAATAAAACAATTAGATGGAAACATGTTTAAGACACGTGTGACTAAATGGTTAATGGAACATTGTTTTTATAGCCTAAAGGAGTATAGAGAGTATAAAGCCACGAATAATTTTATTAGTGATAGGCACGACTATTGCTCATTTATATAAATATTTGCATGCCTGTTTCGCAGACTAGATACTAAGACAATTTTTCTATAAGATCTGGAATTTGTATTTTGTAAGTATCTCTGCAAATAAACGTTTCTATTCTATTCTAAGCATGTATAAAAATGTATATAAACGTCTCACTAGCTCATAACATTAAAATATTCATTAATTAATTATTACGTGTCCAATAATCTGTTAGAACTTTCAGAAACTAATTAAATAATAAAAAGTTGTTTTGTTTGTTTTGAACTTTCAGAAACTAAATAAATAATGAAATGTCAAAGATTTTGAAAACTATACGCGCAGAAGCGGATCGTTTTTCTTACGTCAATATAAAAAGTTTTTGTGTCGGGTCTTTTTGTTTCTTTCATTTGACGATCAGAAGATTGGGTACATAATGTGCGTCAGGGAATGTGCAACATTTAATGCGCAGCAAATAATGTGCAGCTGATTATCGGCGTCACCTGTGCGTTATTATCTTCTGTGCATTATCGAAGCATTTGGTAATTATCGTCATGTCATTGACTCTTGTAGCATTCACCTTCACTATATATGGCTTTGTCTACTTTTAACTTTCGTATAAGTACCGGGGATGGCACAAGTACGTGAAGTGAGGCAAAAAAAAAAAAAACGCCTTAAGCGAGCGCAAGGCTGTTGGCAATCGGGGGGTTCTGGGTGGTGCGGTAAGGGGAGTTAGTTGGAATGTGGTGTGATATCAACGGCGGCGTGATCAGGTTGTGGTGTAATCGTTGGTAGAGGTGTGGTTTTCAGAGAGCCGACCCCGGCGCGGTTCAGCCTTACGGGTCAGACTCGGTAAGGACAGGCCCGGTGAACGACCAGCGTGCGGGCGGCTGTAGTCGGTCAACGTGGTGTCGATCCTTAGTTAGTCCTTTGCAGGAGGTCCCTTAGGATAAGCCTGGTGTATATTCCTCATTGGGTGTTGTACTTTTGAGGGCGTTCGTGGTAGGGTGCGATAGTGTTGAAGTGGGAGTGAGACAAATGGTGCGTTGTGACGGGATGTTTAACTGGTCCGGCACATGCTATGGTCGACATAATTCCTGTCACCCAGGTACGTACATCTAGCTTTTAGAGACATAGTTGCTAAGTGCGATCTTTGGTTGCGTTCTATGGTCACTCGTAGAGAAGTTGAATCGATATCGATACCAACATATTTTGTAGGAATTCTTGGATCGAGTTGCTGTATGGGCTAAAATAGAGCAAGGAGATAGACAATTCCATAAAAGAAGTTGATCTTTTCCAAACGTGACGTGAACTGTTATGGTGCACAAAATACGAGTGCGACATATATTACGCTGCAAATAATATGCAACTGTTAATTGACGTCACACGTGGTGCCGGCAAAGAATAGTACCAACCCATCTCTACCCGTGGGTGTCGTTAGAGGCGACTAAGGGCTTATGAACTGGAGGATGGGGATCAGCAACTTTCTGTGTATCGTACCATCTTACATACTGCGGTCACCAACAACAGCGGTCGCCAGCCGCAACGCTTACAAGCGTGGTGGCTATATGGTAAATCCCCTCCAAAGTATTAGCCTTCGTCCGCGTAGGATTCTACCCCTTTTTATTGATACCATAACCCTAAATTCACAATTGACATTAATTTAGCTTCCAAACAGTAGGGCTATACTACCTACGTATCTATCTGTCTATCCGTACATTCGTCTATCCGTTCATCCCTATCCATTCTTATCTATTCATTATTATCTATTCCATCATACTTAAACAATAAATCAAAATGTTCATACATCCCACTTTTAAACAGTCGGACTTTCTTACCTATTACTTTCACCCCAAACTGAGGCGCTACCGCCGAACTCAATCGTTATCGATTCTCTCTTTCTCAGCAACCACTCATGCTATAGACTTGAAATTTGGAATAGATTTAGAATATGGTTGCCCAATTAAATTGCACATGAGAGATTTTAAAAAAGTAATGATTATTAATGTAAAAGGGGCCCAAATAGGGGGGGGGGGGAATTTCAAATTATCATTACTAGGTCGAATGGAGTATCATATGAAAGGGCTTTACTTGTACATTTTGAAATATTTTTTTGTATTTTTTTACGACTCTTTGCTTTCAAGTTAAGATGAAAAATGTAAAAAAAAAAAACATTCCTCCCCCCCTTATCTTCGAAGTTTGTAGAAGATAAAATCTGAATTAATTACAGTTGACAGAAGTTAATGTATATATTACAGCAAATTTTTAGAAATCGGCAAAAAACCTTTACAAACAAATTTAGTTTTGCGGTCCTAAAAATAGACTTTACTGCTTCCAAAATACTACAGGGACATCGGAACCCTCGGCGCGCGAGTCTGACTCGCACTGGACCGGTTTTTTGCTATACAAGAAGAAAAGAGAGATTCGATGACGATAAGTTCGGCGGTAGCGCCTCTGCTCTGTCCCCAAACTTGGAATCCAAATTTAACCTAAATTAATATTTTAATGCATCTAACTTCTAAAATGGGTAGAACGTAGAACTACCCTTTTAGTTTTAGATATTTGGAAGTACAAGTGTATGTAGGGTGACTTTTAATTAGTTCTTGATAGCAAAAGATATGCATGTACTCATGATACTGAACAACTTTTCCCAAGGAATATAGGTCGAAATACGAAAAACCAAATTTGACCTCCCATATAAAATGCGCTATCAGCTGATACAGTTTCTATGGAAGGTCAAAACTTGATTTTCGTATTTCTTTTCAGAAAGGTGTGACAATAAAACAGAGTGTGAATCTGGTCATGAAACTAAACAACTTTTCCCAAAATTTCAAAAATTTAAAAGATTATTCAACCTCCCACACAAAATGTGCTGTCAGGCTGATGTAGTATGTTTGGTGTCGAAAATGTTCTTTCGTATTCCGACATATGTTCTTTCGTATTCCGACATATGTTCCTTGGAAAAAGTTGTTCAGTTTTATGGACAGAACCACCCCTTAAAATATCCGGGGTGATAAATAAATTAGGAGTAAGTATTGGTAGCTGTTCCTTCTTTTATGCCGGTATTTCACTGGGACACTGGTAGCGCGACTGGTAGCGCGACTGGTTGCACCACTGGTGTCCGTAACTAGACACCAGTAAAGACACCAGAATCGCTACACCCTGCGGCCACAGTATTAAGGGCTATATTTCACTGGGAGTGGTAGCGCGACTGGTTGCGCCACTGGTGTCCGTAACTAGACACCAGCTCGGCTGCTGGTCGCGCTACCACTCCCAGTAAAATATAGCCCTTAATACTGTGGCCGCAGGGTGTAGCGACTCTGGTGTCTAGTTACGGACACCAGTAGCGCAACCAGTCGAGCCACCAGTCGCGCCACCATGGTGTCCCAGTGAAATACCGGCTTAAGAGTCTTCTATTAGAGTGGCTAGTAGGGATGTCAAATAGGGTATGTTTGCGAAGTATTCGCTTTATTTTGGGCGATCTTTAATAAAAAGTTTACATCTAATATTTCCCTTTTAACACTAAGAGGCAGTAGGTAAAACTTCTTACAACGAATACCGTCATTCAAGGTATGGTATGGTACATGAAACAATAAGTCGTACACAAGGGATTCCAGATTTAAGGCACACGTAAGCGATGTTTAATGTGTAAAAACTTTCAACGTCTTCAAAGTTAGATGATTCCGTGGTTAGGAAGGCACGTTAAGCCGTTGGTTCGGACTACTATCTACGGATGTAGTCGTTAATGAGCCATGTCAGAGGCCTTTGGCGGCTAAACAATTCTGACACCACGGTTTGTGAGGTCGACCCGGCCGTCTTCATATTTTTGAAACTTTTTACGGGTCACTTTATTAACTTAAAGGTCACATAAGTAACTTAGGGGTCACTTTAGTAGCTTAGGGGGTTACTTTAGTAACTTAGACGTCGCTGTAGTAACATAAGAGGTTACTTTAGTAACTTATAAGTCATTTAAGTAACTTAGAGGTCACTTTAGTAATTTAGATGTCACTTTGCTTACTTTCAGAACGCTTTAGTTACTTAGAGCTCACTTTGCTAACTTAAGGAACGCCTTGGAAACTTAGAGGTCACTTTAGTAACTTAGGGGCCACTTTAGTAACTTAGAGGTCACTTTGCTAACTTAAGGAACGCTTTAGTTATTTAGAGTTCACGTTAGTAACTTAAGGATTACTTCGGTAACTTAGAAGCCACTTTAGTAACTTAGGGGTCAGTTTAGTAGTTTAGGGGGTCACTTTAGTAACTTAGAGGTCACTTTGCTAACTTAAGGTACGCTTTAGTTACGTAGAGGTCACTTTATAAACATGAAGGTAACTTGGGTAACTTGAAGGTCACTTTAGAAGCTTATAGGTCACTTTAGTAACTTAGAGGTCCCTTTAGCAGCTTGGAAGTCACTTAAATAGCTTAGGGGATCACTTTAACAGCTCGTGGGGTCACTTACCAGTTCCAAACTTATGATACGGATGGCTGGGTTCCGCTGTGCTCTTGTTGAGCTGATCCAATCTCCAAGAGTCAGAGGACGTATTCTTTTCATGTTCAGAGTTGACAGCGCTTAGTTCCCTCCCCGTTGCTGATTCGGTGAAGAGCGGCGCGATGAAGAATTGAGCAAATCTGGAGAAGAAAATGGGCATTTCAAACTTCTCATACAAATTGCTCCTGATGATTGTAAGGGATTTGTATGGGAGGTAAAAATATTTTTGTCCGTGTTTCGACCATGCTCCTTGGGGAAAGCTGTTCAGTTTCATTGTCTAAGTAAAAGGTTTAAATTTTGCTAACAATTTTTTTTCATCTATAGACTAGTGGCCCGCCCCGGCTTTACACGAGAAGCTAAGTTTGAGTTCATACACATTGCAAAATCTCATAGAAAAAAAACACTTTCAGTTTTATCCAGATTTTGTACATTTTGCGGGTATTTTTAAAAATAGTTCTTTCCATACAAACATTGCCCTGAACATTAAAAATCACCAAAAAGGGGTGCGTCACATTTCACATTAATATTTTTCGTATAGCAACGTTAAAATTTCGTTTAATGATATAATAAACGTTTAGTGATAATTGTTCTCAAAACGATTCGAAAGCAATAATAGGCAAAAGCTTAGTAAAATTGAGTTCAGGGCACCCCGAAACAGTTGGTTAGGTTCGAAAGTATGGCGGTATGGAGCAAAGGCAAACGTAGCGAGCAAACTCAACAACTTTCCCAAAGAAAATTTTTTGGGAAATGTAAAAAAATGTTGACCTCTCCATACAAATTGCTCACTCTGATCAAACAGTTGGTAAGGAGAGGTCAAAAATTTTTTTAACGCCCAGAAATGTTTCCGTGGGAAAGTTGTTCAGTTTCGTTGGCTGAGCACGTCCTTTCAGTTTTCAGTATACTGTCCCTTACACCCGGGATTTCTCATGCTTCTTCCAGGTAACGGCATTCGAGCCTTTAACATTCGAGCCTCTAACATAAAGTGTGTTACTAAGTATCTACGTTCACCACATAATGTTTTCGTTTATGTATCTTATGAGGCAGATGGCCTGCCTGCGGGGGATCGAGCTAATAGCCTATCGTAGAAAAAAAACATATCACCAACGAGAATATTGATAGTTTTTGCTTTTAATTAATTACTATCCCTGCGCTCAAAAAATTACCCAACGAAAGTCGTGTATTAGAAGAAGTCGTGTCACCGCGTTAATTACTCAACTACCACTGACATTGAAGCACGCGCGCGAACCAATCCCTGCTCTCGTTCTCAATTTGAACCAATTGATTCGTATTTTGAATATACGTCCTTTTGGTTGCACGTAGGGCCACTGGAGTGGATTTTGTTCTGAGTTAGAGTTCCTGACATTATTTATTCGTAGCTCTCTCTTCTCTTTATTCTTTATTGTACACGAATACATTACAAAAACAAGCACAAGTGAAAACATATAACAATGGCGAGCTTAACTCAAAATTGAGTTTTCTACCAGCTAACCTTAAATAGAAAAATCTAGTAGACAATACAGCGGGCATAAAAGTGTACAACACAAATAATTAAAACAAGAATCCTTACTACAATACTTTAACACGAATAAATACAAAATAAGTAATAAATATAGAAATGTAATATATATTTATAAAAATATATATCGGTATATATCTATACATAACTTACGTAAATAAATAAATACATACATATTTTAATACTAAAAAGAAAAATAATAAGAATAGAAATGATATATAAGTAAAAACTAGTTAGAGAGAAAGTGCTCTCTACCTATACCTATTAATGGGCCAAGTTTCTAGGTTCCTTACATTTGGGTTTCCCTTGGCAATAAATGAACGAATCTGAATCAGATACTCACATATCCAAAGCGGGTTGTAAGTGTTGCGGCAGGATGTCGAAGTAGTATGTGGTGTGATCTGACGACGTTGACGCGTTCGATGACCCGCCGTGCTCTGACAAGTATTTGTTGTACTCGTTTTCCTAAAAAAAATTTCATTTGCTCCCTTGATTTTCACAATTTAGAATTATGACAGGGGTCCCCAAAACTAAGACGAAGCCTGTAACTAGGGAGACGTAAGACATTTACTACTTGCTAGTTCTATGATCTATAGTTAAAAATCATTTATTTAAATAAAAACATGTCAAATAAATTACATATAAATTAAATAATAATAATTTCTATCAAAACAAAAAAACCGTCAATGAAAAAGACCGCCCCAGGTCGCCCCCGGTCCAGAGGTGCCCATCACGCTACTAGCATTACCACGCTGTATCGCAATGGACAACCTGTGGACAAGAAACGAGCCGGAGCGGGGGTCAAGACCTCTCTCCTTCAGCCGACGCCCTATCTGCCCGACAAAGGACAATGCCTCCGCGCACCAACTACCCGACGTGGCGAGGTCGGCATACTTGGCCCTCTTTTTTAAAGCTGCGGATTCAGCGGCCGCCCCTGCTGCCTGGCTTGTCTGGCCTAGATGGCAAGCCGCAAAAGTACTGACGCAGGTGGCATCCCATAGCAGGCATCTGCCTTTATGCCACGGGACCAGCGTCAGGCCATCCGGTCTCTTGCCATCTGTGCGGCTCAAGCCAGGGGGCTCCAACACGCAAGGGACATTCGCCGATACGAGGGCTCTACGGATGATATCGTTGAGAGCGTGGTGACGCGGAAACCTACCTGCACAACGACAACAGCTCCCATGAATCTGTAGTTATACATTAAATTGACATGTTTTTATAATGCGCACAGCTAAGGAGTGGAATTCTCTGCCTGCGTCTGTGTTCCCGAGCTCTTATAACCCGAATCTATTTAAGTCGCGAGTGAATAGGCTTCTTCTGGGCAAGCTCGTTCCATCGTCGACCTCATCTCTGTCCTCAAGGCTAGATCGAGGTCAAGAGTAAGCCCATACATAATAAAAAAAAAAAAAAAATATATTTTTTTCAGAAATGTAAATATTAACAATAAAAGACCACAAGACCAACAGATGTATTGACAAATGGCTTCATAACATCCCATGAAAAAGTCCACTGCAGGACAGGGAGCTCCCTCCAGAGCTCCAGCAAAAAAGCGTGGTACATTGAAGGGGATTTACCGTAGTCATACACAGAAAGCTACTGCTGGCCAGCCTTAGTCGCCTCTTACGACACCCACGGGTAGAGATGGGATGGCACTATTCTTTGCCGACACCACATAGGCCTCTGGCTTAACGCCTACTATCTACGAAGAACTTACTTCTGGATACTTCTTGGTCCCCAAGAACAGCATATGCTCACAAAAATGCGCCAATCCGGGCAGTTCCGCCGGGTCCGACAGGTAACCTGGAAATAGTTGTCACAATATGGGGCTTACAGACAGTTACAAAAATCACCTTTAAAGCTCCTTTAGACAGGCCTGTTTCACTCCGCACTTTAGGTATGACCCGCGGCGCTCGAATGCATCTTTACGAAGGCAGTTGAATGTCACGCATAGCGCCCGCTCAACGGACTACACGCCTTGTGACAAAATCCTCGAAATATGTTTTTGTGAAACTTTTTAACGATGGATAAAAAGAAAAAGACAATTAAATATTGTTGAGTGTACGCGTGTCACGTAAATCACGTAAAAAGATATCGAGATTAATGAAATATTCAAGATCTTCTGCTCGACGTGATATGTCGCCAGTGCTTTTCCCTCCTTTCATTTCCTTCTTACAACTTCCGCACTGGAACGGCGTTTAAGTTTAAGGAACATTTGGTAAGTTATAGTATTAATTTACATTTATTAAGATGAAATTCAGAATTTGGCTCTCCTTTTTAGAGTCGGAACATAAACTGGACCAGATCAGACAATTAAGTTATTCGTTTCCGTTACCATGCGACAAAGTGCTGGAATAACATACCACCACCACTAAGAAATTCAGTCTAAATTCAGTTTTAAAAGTAAATTTAAATCTTATTTATTACAAAACCAAAAACTAGGTATTCCAGATCACTTTGTCGCTTGTGTTGCACGCTGATTCGACTTCTGGGGCATATCTGTTTTATTTATTAGTACTTATTACTATTCCTTTCTTTCACAAATCTTAGGTATACCTACTTCTATAATAAATACATATATACATTACACACTATTTATCCTTATACATAACATTAACCTGTCACAAAGTACTTTTTGTCATTTTTAAACTCGCACACACACACACACACAAATTTACCAACTTTATTTTTTTTTCTTGCGTACTCGCGGCACTCGCGTTTCCTCATAGGTTAGGTTATAGGTAGTAGCTGAAAAACGGTGTTTTGCCCTTCCGGGCGATATAATACACTGAGCTACGGCCTTTTTGTACCGCTGCGGCACACATGTACTCGCGCCAGTTTTAAAAAATTTAGAAATTTGTATCTTTTGTTTTTGTCTTTCATAGGTTACTGTCCCTCGTATATTGTGTGTCGAATATGTGTATGAATAAACATTTTTATCTATCTATCTATCTATCTATCTTGGGTTTTGAACACCGCAGAATTAAAAAATCAATGTTGTCAAGCCAAAATCCTACTAGTTCAAAAAAGACAAAAATAACCTAGACTAAATTACGGCGGGAAGTTTCTTGTTTCAAAATGTTCCTTAGGTCCCCCTGAACATATCTAGAAAATTCTCAGTGGATCCCATGTACGCCCGCCACCCTTAAACGGGTCCCTGATTTAAGTTTTTTTTTCATTTATCTCAGAAACGGTTAAAGGTAGATGAAAATTGTTAACGTTACTTTAATCGTTATACAATTACCAACCCGATGCCACCTGTTTTACTTCAATGTGGCCTATAGTATCTGAAATATAGAGTGCTCTATTTAATGGCCCAGCGCAGTGCTGGCTTGTTGGCTATTGATCTGGATGTTCCCTGGGTTTGTATCCATGTTAACCTTCCACTGCATCTAGTACCTCTGGGAGGGTTCAGCCTGATAGCCTACATCTATTTTTCGCCCCCAAAAACCCCCGTATAAATTAAAACTAAATTTCATGGAAAATGTTAGGGCCGTTTTCGAGAAACCGATTACTAATAATATGTACAAACATTGCTTGTTTTAGTTCAGGATTTATCTGAAAGATGCGTTCCGTTTCTTGCGTTCCCCCTATATATTTGAAAAGACTTACCAATATTAACATCAATAGCGGCTGCTGATTTGTCAGTTGTCGGATCACTCACAAGCAGGACCTTCAATCGGTTGGTTAGCTCCAGACCCCTAAAATGATACAAAAATGGATGTTAAGACGGTATCGTACGAAAGTCGACGAAAAGGTATAGTAATAAACATATTAAAACCGGCCAAGTGCGAGTCGGACTCGCGCACCGAGGGTTCCGTACCACAGCATAATATTAATTGTATTAGTTGAAATTTCTCTCTGTAACTCACTGTGCTAGATTATTTAAGTCCGACTCGCAATTGATCAGTTTTATTGTTTTGTTATTTTATAGATTATGCACTATAGATATACAAATTTTCACGCTTGTAAATGTTCCCGTTTTTACGATAGAGCTAGAACAAAAAATCGTTTAAAAGTCGCCTAAAAACAACTTCGTAGTAGCCTCCCTTAGTTTTTTTAAATTTTATTTTTAGTTTTGTTTTTATAGCAGCAACAGAAATACATAATCTGTGTAAATTTACATATTAGGTACAGTTCAAACAAAATTTTGTTTATAATGCTGACTTTGTTGGAATCTTATTCGTTTGTTTTTAAATTTATTTATCTATAAGCCATAAATATTTTTCATAAATATTTTTTAAAACAAAAAATAGAGTATTTATCTACTCAACGAGCTCTAAACATCGATATCCCACTTGATGAGGTAGGTCAATTTTTTTTTCGCTTGGGCTCCTTTAGCTCTTTTGGAGTACTCCTTCATTTAATTTTTTTTTGTTATTTGTTGTTGTAGCGGCAGCAGATATACACAAATTAGTGACAACTTCAAATTTCTACCTATTAATGTTCATGAGATACAGCCCGCTGACAGATAGACAGACAGACATCGAAGGCATATCAAAAGGGTCCCGTTTTCACCCTTTTGGTATGGAACCCTAAAAATTAAAATAAAGTTTCTGTCGAATATCAATGTAGGATGCCAAAATTTTGCCTCAGACTAAATCTACCTAAGGCCCATAGGCCATATACAATACATACACACTGCAGCTTTATGTATCGATACGGTAGCCTGCATCAACACAGTCGCGATACAAAGGAAATACAGCCGCGATGTAATTCGCCGTTTACAAACAGCGGGCAAACTGTAAACGGTGGGCAAATTGTAAAACAGCGTCGGCAAATTGTAAAACAGCGTCGGCAAATTGTAAATGGGTTACATGGTGCATTTTAGCTTCGTCAGGTAAGGTAAACCCAACCTAACCGATTCCAAGAAGGGATTGGTTAGTTTGAATCAGGTTATCCTACGACCTACGACCATAACGCACAAGCCGAGCGAGGGAAGCAAAGTGTGCCGCGGCAGCAGCTGGCGAGTACCAGAAACTAAATACGCGCTGTTTTATAAAATTTAATCCTCGGCAAACGGCGAATAATACAATTTGCCTGCGAATGTTTGCATAATTTGCATACCAGCAAACTCCAAATGCACAAGAAATCTCCCAGCGGAAATGGAGGTTGATTGGTCACACTAAGGGAGGAAAATTCGGCCAGCATTGCCTGAGGCAGGAGACGTGGATGTCCCACCCACACTTGGGAGGCGCTCTGTCAACAAGGAGCTGAAGGAAGCACAACTGTCGTGGAGCGATGCAAGGTAAATTGCGCGGGAGAGGCCGGCGGGGAGACAACTTATGGAGGCCTTCTGCACCAGGACTGCATCAGGACTGTATCGATGCGTAGTCGCAATATGTATATCGTCTCAGAAGGCAAGGTTGGATCATGACAAATAAAACTTACCTGTACTCCCGTTTATCTTCTGAACTCTTCACTATTTCGTCATATCTCTTCATGACCCCAGGTGTGACAGGAGGTGACCCAGATGTCCGAGGGGGTTGCCTCGAGGAGCGGGGAGAGCATTGAGGTGACGTCATCCCGGAGTGATGGCGTCTTAGCATGTATGGAGTGCTACGGAGAAGACCAAAATGTAATATCATAAGGTGGTCAATTGTAAGTTATTATTTTTTTAAGTTGAAGATTTTTTATTGAGCCTTTCCCCAATGCCATTGACCTGATATTAAATAAACAAAAGTTTTTATTTGAGACCATAAGAAGTACAACAAAGTGAAACAAACTTATTGAACAGAACTTAATCGAGTTATTCACACTTATAACAATAGCAGCAACTTATAGCCCTGGCTCCTAAACTAGGACAACTTGTGACTTGGGAGTCAGTGCATTATTGGTTTGCTGTCTTATTAGCAAAGGTCAATGTAAACAATTTTTGTTCTTGTGAAATATATTATAAAATGAAATATATTATATATGAACTTGAAAAATATATTCTCTCCATACAAAATTTATTAGCTTATCCGTCTACTTTGTATTGGAATTTGATTTCTTTTGCCAAGTTGCTCAAAAATTGTTGCTATTGGGTTGGGTAAAAAAATAACTATCGTAAGTTTATTAACTTCCTCGTCACAACTGTTGAAAAATAATAAACTTGTAGGAAACTCGTAGATCCATAGGTCTGTTAGAAAAGGCAAACACAAACTTTTAAGGTCTCCTTCAACCAAACGCATGAGCTGAGCGAGCATAGCGAAGGAGCTGCGGCACTATCTAGCGAGTGCCAGAAGCTAATTTAAAAAAATTATAGATGCGCAGTCATGCATTGCACTAAATGCGCGCGAGTCCAACATGCACTTTCCAGTTTTTATTATTAGTTGTTAATCTATAGCTTATGCAGTATAAACATACCAATTTCCACTCTTGTTAGTGTTCCCGTTTTTACAATAGAATTAAAAGAAAAATCGAGCAAAAACCGCCCAAAAACACGTTTTTAGTAAGGCAGTCCCTGTTAAATTTATTTTATTTTTACTATTTGTTGTTATAGCGGCAATAGAAATACATAATCTGTGTAAATTTCAACTGTCTACCTATTACGGATTATAAGATACAGCGTGCTGACCAGACAGACATAGGATGCATATTAATTGGGTCCTGTTTTTTACCCTTTGGTTACGGAACCCTAAAAATCACAACAGGTTGAACTTGTTCTTCTTTATTTACGCAGAGGATGCTGAACTAACTCTAAAATCATTATTCTATATAGCCAGCTTGACTAGTTGTGCTACAGCGCAGCAAAAAACAAAGGACGCAAATAAGATGAAGACCTAATATTAGTGCTGTGAGTAAAAAAAAAGCAATTATGCTACCTACTCTTGCATTGTTTGACTTGTGAATAGACTGACTAATCTAAGGGCTTAGCCTGCCCTTGCTGCTCTATAGCAAGCATTCTAAAAAGCAAATGGTATTTTCTTACCCATCGTGCACACAAGCAGCAGTTTTTATTATATTTTTTTTCTTTCTTTCAGTGCAGTGTTAAAATTTTTTAAGTACTATTTTAATATCTTACTAAGGCTGTAACTCTGAACTACTTTTGGTAAGAAAAAGAAAATAGGTCAAAATACGAAAAAGAAATTCAACTTCCCATAGGGAGGTAAAAATAATTTTTTTACTTCAACCTAGTTCCTTGGGGAAAGTTTTTCACTTTCATAGTCTAAGTAACAGATCATCATCATCATCATCATCATATCGTGTGGGTTGCAAGGTCGATGACCGACCTCACAAACCCTCACAGATTATAATAATGCTTACAATTTTTTTACACCCAATATAATCAGTGAATAGTTCGTCTAGTGCTGCCAAAAAATAGTACCAACCCATCACTAACCGTGGGTGTCATAAAAGGCGAGTAAGGGTTTATTAACCGTCAGATGGGCAGCAGCATCTTTCTGTGTATCGTACAATCTTACATACTGCAGTCACCAACAACTTCCCATCCAACTTGAACAACACATATTTTCTGGGTTTTTGGAGGGCCTGTCTTGCAGTGGACATTTCATGGTGAAGGTTATGATGATGCCATAGAGCAACACTTATTACTGTTTATCTTCAAGAACAAGAATGGGCTTTCCAGGCAGGCGAGGGAATTCATGGCAAGACTTTGATAATCAAAACAGTAAGTATTGATAAGGTTAAAGCATGAATTTACTAAAACCGTACATATGGTGTTGAATCATTAGGTCATACGTCCATATTAAAACGCGAATTCGTCACAAAAAACTATTTCAAGGGCATAACTTACATTAATTAGAATTATAGAGATTAAAAATAAAAGCTAATAAGAGTTAAAAGTCACTAAAAAACTACACACAATAGCACAAGAGTAATCAAACACAACAAAGATAAACGATATTAACTACAAAAGTAAATTTTATGGCAATAATCTGTTAGAAATGGCTAAAAATGCGCAAATATGCGTAATATTCTACGAGTCAAAACCTAACCTATTGTAGCAGCTTCGGGCACTCAACGGCGGAGAAAAACTATGAAAGCCCAAAATAAGTAATCTTCTAGATGCCAGCTTGAAAATTTTAAAGAAACGGGGATTTGTAAAAGGAAATTTACAAATTTAACGCGATAGATACGATGGTCGATACAGCGAATGAATGACGTGACATGACGTTTACGAATTGACAGACTCGTGTTGCCAGACGCAAAAAACATTCACTCTCTTAGCACATTCGTTTCATTGCATATGACAGAAGCAGCAGCTCATGTCTTTACACATTACTCATTCAGCGCGACACGGTGTATTTTGCAAAGATTTTGGAAACTACGCCAGGGGGCGTTTATAGATATGCCATATACTCGGCAAAAGCGTGCCACGTAAAAGTAAAAGTGAACATGACCATGGCGGCGGTGTTTAGTAGTGCTGTCTAACTTGCAATCGATATTTTATCGATATGCGGGCTGGCAGACGACGTCGGAGATGTACAAGTAGATTTCTTTAAGTGATAGATAGATAGATTACTGATGGACAGCTTACTCGCCACGCCATCAGTACTTTTATCTCCTAGTACTGTAACTCTAGCCCGTACGCGTATGGAAAAAATGGTACGGTCAACCGCTCGTCGGTAGAAACTTTTTCAACTTTATTACCACGCCATAAGGTCCAAAAGTGTTTCTACTGACGTGCTGTCAAGTGTACAAAGTTCAATGTGTCAAGCTTGAAGTGCTCTTGACTGTACAGTTACATAATTAGAATTAGAGGCGACTAAAGGTTTATTAATCGAAGGATGGTCAGTAGCATCTTTCTGTTTATTTTACCATCTTACATACTGCGGTCACCAACAACAGCAGTCGCAAGCCGCAACGCTAACAAGCGTGGTGACTAGGACAAAGAACCACGCGTTTTTTTTTTAAATTATTTTTCTAAAAGTTTAGATTTATTGAACAGCATTATATGAGAATGTAATAATATTGTTACGAGCTAGCGGTTCGGGATTGTAGTGAAATGCCAATGTAGGATTTTCCGTTTATTTAGGAGTTATTTACAATCCGAGGTCACTGAATTCGCCCTCTGAGCCTCTTCCACGGTCTTCCCTCCTTGCACTCTATCCTCAGGTATCTCGTTTACGGAGTTTTCCCTCCGAGCACTCCTCGCTCCAAGACCTCTTCAACGGAGTCTACCCTCCTAGCACTCCTCCCTCTGGGACCTCTTCTACGAAGTCTTCACTCCGAGCACTTTTCCTCCGGGACCTCGGCTCGTTACAATATTGTATTATCGATATCAGCTGATTACATCACTACGTGTTTACATTGTCTGTATGTAAACATTTTGTACTGAAATAAAGACGATAGCAGCTTAAATACATAAAATAAATAGAAATTAGTTTACGTTATGGTTGAATACTGCTTCATAAAAAAAAATAAGGGACAGATATGAGAAATAGTCGTTAAAAAGGGAAATAACCAGCGACTTACTTGCGCGTAGATAATTGTAGATGGTTCTTGATTTTCATTGCACTACACAACAAAATAGAACACTTTGGCATCCTGCCGAAGCCTAAATAAAGTAATGTATTTATAAAAACATTTCTTAACTGAAATCTTTGTTTACAAAGCAATGTTTGTCGAACTCGTTCAAGAATTTGACAGCCCACGTACTGAAATATATTGAATACCAGTATGGCGGACCGGCGACAAAGCATTTTCGGAAAAAAAAGTTTCGGTACTGATAAAGTATTGTTATACTTTTCTAACCTTTCTAAACAAAGATTAGTTAGAAAGAAATAGCATTAACTTTATCAGTTAAGTTTTCCATAGACAATAGCTTCAGGTCCTTTAGAAGCGCAGCGTTTTTCTTACGTCAATGGTATTTTGGCAGGTGGATGACGTTGTCAGGAGGGCGATACAGCGGATCTGCTAGGAAGAAAAGTAGTCCTAGAACCTAATTTTTTTTTCAAAATTTATTTTTTAATTCAAAAATTTTAAAAGAGTAAAGGTTGTTAGGATAGTCACCAATCATTCGAATTTCAGTTCCTACGACCACTTTTTTTCCAAACGGAACTACTGTGGTTGCTGTCATATATTCTGCTTGTTAAATGTTAAAGTCACTTTGCTGTGGTTTTAGTATCAATTTTATCAACTTGCCAAAATAACCGTGTTGCATTGCACTGTACCTGCTGGCTAAGCTGGCTTAGCTCGAGCCTAGATAAAAATATATTGAGAGCTTAAATCCCTTTTTCACTTAAAATGTATGAATGAAACGTCAATTTTGCCGCGCAAGTGCGTTTATCTAGGGGCTCGAGCAACCGCAGCACCTCGAGGACTGCTAAATAAGTAGCAACTGCAAACTTAAGTTTGTAATTCCACACAAATAATATTGAAATACAAACTAATCTATGCTAGATTTTAGTATAATAGTATCTTCTTTTTCCAATTATCTACAAGGTACAACAGAAAGGGTATACCGACACTGAAGGATATTATTCCACCCATAAAAATGAACAACTTTTACATAAGAACAGTAATTCCACCAAGGAAACATAGGTCGAAATATGTAAAGAAAGTTTGGACCTCGCATACAAAATGCGCTATGAGCTGATTAATTTTCTAAGAGGGGGTTAAAAAAAACACGGGGCATGAGCGGGTCGTGCCTGTAACTTTCAACCTTGTAACCTGTGTGTAAATATAAGACTAGTACAATGTGGCTGGCGACCTTGCCATACCCTTCTTTCAGTTAATGTATCCCACCAAAGAGATTTGAACCTCGCTGAGTATCCCACACCATTCAGGCATGGTGGGATACAACAATCTGGAGGCGCGGCGGTGCTTCGCACTAGATCGATAAGATAAGATGATTTATTGCTTTCCACATGGTCATTCAAGGTGTTATCATATATACATAGTTACACATGTAGACCCAGAAGGGCACAACAATTATTATTACTAAGTTACTATAACTATATTATTATAATTTTAATTAAATCAGAAATTAATTATCAGAAATGGAACGTGGCAATAACAAAGAATATAATTTAAATATTAAAATTAGTATTTTTAAACATTAGAAATTAAAATTTGTCAGTCAATAGTTATAAAACGTTATACAGTTCAACATAATAAATAGTCACATAAATAAAATCTAAGGAAGAGGAAAAAGGAAAAAAAAAACATATTGTGCAGATGTTGATGGGGTTGACGTTGACGTACAACCCTGAGCTGCTGGCCTTACTGCCCTGCGAGGTGGCAGACAGAAAAGATATATTTGCATGATAGGTCTCGACTAGGTCTTCATTTCGAGTGACTGCTGTCAAAACGAAAGAGGTCATATCTTGGAAACTAGCAATCCTAGACTAATAGTTTGCAAAGACCAATGATAGGTCTCGACAAGCTCTTGATTTTGAGTGACAGCTGTTTAAAAGAAAATGATCATATCTCGGAAACTAGCCATCCTAGACTACTAGTTTTTAGGGACAAATGATAGTTCTCGATAGGATCTTCATTTTAGTGACAGCTGTCAAAATGAAAATGGTCATATCTTGGAAACGAGCAATCCTAGACTACTAGTTTGCAGGGACAAATGATGGTTCTCGACAAGATCTTCATTTCGAGTGACAGGTGTCAAAACGAAAACGGTTAAATCTTGGAAACTATCAATGCTAGACTACTAGATTGTTGGGACAAATGATAGTTCTCGACAAGATCTGCATTTCGAGTGACTGATGTCAAAATGAAAACGGCCATATATCTTGGAAACTAGCCATCCTAGTCTACTAGTTTGTGGGGAGAAATTATCATCTCGACAAGATCTTCATTTCGAATGACTGCTGACAAAACGAAAACGGTCATATCTTGGAATCAGGCCATCCAAGACCTATTTTTTTACGATTTAGGCCGTAATTATTTATTATGTTATTTAAAAAAAAGAGACGAGTAAAATTAAAACCATTTCGACCGATTTTTAGTTTTTATTAAGCTTCCTTAAATAAGCTGTCACTGAACAGGGTTGGTTCTTATATGTAGAACTTAATAAAACAACTTGGACAGATTTTTTGTTTTAATTCAGTTTTCCTTCAATAGGCTATCACTGGATAGTATTGGTTCTTGTATTCTTGTATTATACGAATTGTTTATTTCTACCTTCTCACGTCATACTGAATAAAAAGCGAAGTCAACTACAAAAAATTAAAATAAAACAAATATCCCGACTATGCAAAGATTCTAGTTGAGTTATTCTTTGCCTAGACGGGTATTTTGATTTATTTAATTTTTTTTTATGTGAAACTTTTAAGTTTTGTTTACATATTTGGAATTACTAGTTACTCGCTTTTATTTGTTACCCATTTACAATACTTAAAAAAATACTATACCCCCTATTTTTAAACTACAGGCGTCATTTTAAAAATATCTATATACCCTATCTCACTCCCACAACGGACACGAACACAAGTCCAACGACAGCTTCTCTCTCAAAATCCATCAAACCTTTAGGCTACAGAGCACGCCAAAGAAATATACATACATACATACACTCGAAAAACATAACCCCTTCTTCTGTGGCAGTTGGATAAATATCACATTCTCACAGCAAACGGAAATAACAATAGTCTGGAGTTGCAAGTTGAACTGCTATCCTTATTAAAAATAAATATTTCTGAGTCCTAATATCTCTAAAAGTATACGTTTTATGGCAATTTGACAATCAAAAATTTGTATTTGTAATGCCGTTTACTACCGATTGACATCAATTTTATGAGTGGCGAAGAATTTTTGACTTTTTCAAGATGGCGGATGGTAGGTATGCCAATAAGGTTACATGCTCTTTCACTGGTCGAAAAATAACATAAATACATAACATCACGCCTCTTTCCCGTCGGGGTAGGCAGAGACCACAGTCCTCCACCTGCTACGATCTTGACATACTTCCCTTGCTTCCTGTACTTTCATCAATCCTTACTTATAACCTGGCCTTTATTCAGAACGTCCTGAATTTGGTCCTGGTCGAAAAATAAAGAACCTACAATTGGATAACGGAAAAGAATATGTAAATAAAGAATTCGACGATTATCTGAAAAAGTATGGTATACAACGGAGATTGAGTACACTATACACACCGCAAAAAAATGGAATCAGCAAGCAGAAAAACAAATCCCTAATGGAAAAAGCCAGATGCTTGAAGATAGAAGCAAATATTCCAAAGTTTTTGTGGCCAGCGGCAGTATATACTGCAAATTACCTAATCAACAGAAAACCTTCCAAAGCATTGAAGGGGGAAATTCCATAATAAGAAATGGAAGGGAAGAACTCCGTCAGGAAACCATCACCATATTTTTAAGACTAAAGCTTTTGTTTTAAATAAAAGAAGGAAAGATATACTCTCAGCGAAAGCTATGTCTGGTGTATTTATGAGATACGCTAGCAATGCAAAAAGATTTCGCATACTTATACATTCATGAAAAGAAAAAAGTAATAATAAGCAGGGATGTCAAAATAATAAATTATTTTTATAATGAAAATGAAGAAACCTATGACAATCTTGTTGAAGAATTGGAACAGAAACCTGAAGAAGAGAAAAATAAAAAGACTAGTAAACCAAAGACTGCAAAGAAAAAGAATTTGATAAAAAAAAAAATCGAAATTAAACACAACAAAATTTAAGTTGCCGTTATGTCAAAGGATACTAATTTACAATAGGAAGTTCTGTCTTAAATCAAAGAATGCAAATGTCAAGAGAAATACTATACTATACCTTATAACATAATATCTACAGAATCATCATCTGACGAAGAATCAGAAATAGGTAACTGAAAAGCCAAAGAGGGAAATAAAACAGCCTGTTTGGATGTAAGTAAGTGTTTGGTGTCACGTAATCTTGACAGGAGGAGATTTGGAAGGAAGTCATATGGCTTTTAAAATGGCCTATATGTCAGTGGAAAATGACGATGATGACCGGCGAGATGCTATACGGTCAGAAATAAGATCTAATATAAAGAATGGCACATGGAAAATAGTAAAGAAAGAAGAATGTATAAAAGTTATAGATTTCAAAATAGTTTTGTGAAAGAAAGTGAGCCCAAACAACAAAGTGACCAAAAAAGCCAGACTTGTAGCACGCGGTTTTACACAGCGTCCAGGCGTGGACTATAATGAAACTTTTGCACCTGTAGCAAAATTAAGCTTGATAAAAATAATTTTTGGGATTTCTGTTGAAGAAGACCTACATCTTAATCAAATGAATGTGGTAACAGCATACCTTAATGGCAATATCGAGAAACAAATTTATATGAAATTGCCAGATTATATTGAGAAGTATGTTCGAGAGATACTTGTTGCTCAATTTGATTCCGATGACCTAACTGTTTACTACAAAGCAAAAGAAGTGCTAACAGATTTTAAAAATATAGAAGGAGAAAAAGTATGCTTACTTCTTGATACTTGAACTTGATAGCGAACTGAAAAATATTAGATTTATCGCATCAAAGGCTGATCCTTGTGTATATACATACGTGAAAGGAGGAGTTAAAGCCATAATAGGAATAAATGTCGATGATAGTTTGATTGCCTGCTTAGATTGATGGTATATACTTACCATTAGACTTTTTAATTCCACATTTTTTACTGGTGAATGAAAATTTCACTGACCCCACGCCATTGCCTAAACTTTTAATCGTTAAAAAACGGATTTTTGTTACCTACCTGTCTAAAAAGTTCTTGCAATATTGAAACCCCAACTTTTTTGAATATTATAGTGCTTTATATGTAGTCATAAATAATAATCTTATCATATTTTATCCACAAAATATTCATGACTCCACTTTTTTCCCAGTTGTTGTCTTGGCGTGTGTTACTCGTTTTTATAATATATTGTTTTTGTTGTGGCTACCCATATATATTTTATGGTAAAGCAACATTTCTTCATGACACTTCATTTGACAGCTTTGTCCAGTAGCCATTTTTGGAGGTTTACGGTGACGACGGAGATGTGTTCTGCAGAAAAATCAGACATTGTTTGATTGGTGAAAAAGTGATAATTCTCTTGATGTAAGTAAATAAAAACATTTCCTAAGAGTCTACCAATATTGAAACTGGTCGAAGTTTATGAATTCCTGATTCCTGTGTGAATCACATAGAAAAAACGAATTCAAGAGTGAAAAATCAAGTTGAGGTTAGGATTGCTTCGCGAATCATTCCAGTGAGTTACTGTGTGTTACCGTGTGTTACGTTGTGTTGCCTAAAGCTTCTTGCCATTTATCATGCCTTACCATTATATACATACATACATAACATCACGCCTCTTTCCCGTTGGGGTAGGCAGAGACCACAGTCCTCCACCTGCTACGATCTTGACATACTTCCCTTGTTTCCTGTACTTTCATCAATCCTTTCATGCATGCTCGTCGGTTTAGGGTACTTTTAACCTGGCCTTTATTCAGAACGTCCTGAATTTGGTCCTGGTACGTTCGCCTAGGCCTTCCCCTTCCAACGTTTCCATTCACTCTCGCCTGGTAGATCTCTTTCGTCAATCTTCGTTCATTCATCCTCTCTACATGACCAAACCATCTCAGCATCCCTTTCTCGATTTTGGTCACTACGTCTTCTTTTACGCCACACCGTTCTCTTATCACACTATTTCTAATCCTGTCACTCAATTTAACACCAATCATGCTCCTTAGCGCTCTCATTTCCACTGCATTAATTCTACTTTCATGCTTCTTCTGCCATACCCAGCTTTCACTGCCATACATCAGTGTTGGTACCAAAACTCCCCCATGAACAGCCAAACGAGCCTTGTGAGACACCTTTTGACTCCTCATAAAGGCGTGCAGGGCACCATTCACCATGTTTCCAGCATTCACTCTTCTTTCAATATCACTTTCACACTTTCCATCTCTCGTAAACTTTGAGCCCAGATACACAAACTCCTTCACTTGTTCGACTTGTTCACCATCTATTAATATTGTACACTCTGTCATACATTATTCTCTTTCAAGTACCATTACTTTAGTCTTGCTTACATTTACTTTCATTCCTTTCCTTTCCAAAGCCACATTCATCATTGTTACCATCTCCTGCAACTCGTCAGCAGATGACGCAAGTACAACTTGGTCATCAGCGTAGAGAAGACATTTGATGAGTAACTCATTCATTCTCAGTCCACACATACTCTCTTTCAGATCAATCAAACAATTATCCATGAACAGGTTAAACAGCCAAGGTGACGCTACACATCCCTGCCTAACACGTTTTTCGATGCTGAACCATTCAGTGTACGCCCCGTTTATTCTGACACAAGCACTGGAATCCTCATAGAGAGATTTCAGTGCTTGTGTCAGATGACCGTTTACCCCATACATAGACAATGCTGACCACAATTCATTCCTCACCACTCGGTCATAGGCCTTTTCCAAATCCACGAACGCGCAGTAGACTTTTTGGTTTATAGCCAAAAACTTTTCAGCTATGCACCGCAAGGAAAAGACCTGATCTGTACATCCCATTCCCTTTCTAAATCCCGCTTGTACATCCCATATTTTATCGTCAGTATCTTTCATCACTCTTTCAATCAAAACTTTTGCATACAGTTTGCCGACGACACTGAGAAGGCTTATCCCGCGATAATTTTTGCAGTCCTGTTGTGACCCTTTTCCCTTGTACAGCGGCACAATCACAGCCTTGCACCAGTCACCTGGTACTTGGCCGTTCGTCCAACACAAGTTGAAAAGGCGGTACAACTGACTAGCCACAATGCCTCGCCCAGCCTTCAACATCTCGACCGACACTCTATCATACCCAGCTGCTTTACCTGATTTCATACTTTTCATCGCTTTCATAATCTCATCCATACTTATCTCACTTACACAATTCTCCTCTTCATTCTCATTCATTTCCACAGAAGACCTAGGTTCGCTGGCCTCTGCTTTTTCTCTCTCAAACAGACTTTCAAAATATTCCTTCCACCTCTTCAGAACACATTCTTCACCTTTTATAATACTTCCATCCTGGCTTCTGATTTTACTCAGCTCCGATGTTCCAAACTTTCCTCGGGCTGTCCGTATGGATTTCCAGAAAAACTTTTGGTTGGACTCGAAATCTTCAGTAAGCCTTCTGTCAAACTCATCCTTACACTCCTCTTTCTTTCTCTCAACAACTTCCTTAACAATACCTTTCGCTCTTTTATATACCTTTCTTGCTACACTTACGTCATCACTTGTTGCCCTCTGCATTCTTTGGTTAGCTTTTACTGCTAACCAATCTGACCATGCTTTCTTCTTCTCACAAACAGCTGCCTGTACACTTTTATCCATCCACATATTCTTCTTCTTTCCACCCTTTCTCCTTTTTGACACCCCACAAACATTGACAGCTATACCTACTACTCCATCTTTAAATTCATTCCACAAACATTCAATATCATTTACTTCATCCAGGTTCTCAAATCTTTCACTCAAGTCTTTCAAGTATTCTTTTCTGACATCCTCCTCTTGCAATCTCTCTACTTTGATACGTTCTAGAACGCTCGTCTGCTCTTGTGGTCTATGCCGCCACCGGTTAAATAGACCACCAATTCGGGTCACAACCAGGTGGTGGTCTGTGTCGATGGCGGCTCCACGATATGCGCGAGCGTCCAGAACTCTTTTTCTCAATCTTTCATCCACAACTACAAAATCGATCATACTTCTCGCATCACCCTCCTCTCTTGTATACATATTTAATTTAATTTAATTTAATTTATTTTAAATTTTAAATTAAATTAAATTAAATTAAATTAAATTAAATTAAATTAAATTAAATTAAATTAAATTAAATTAAATTAAATTAAATTAAATTAAATTAAATTAAATTAAATTAAATTAAATTAAATTAAATTAAATTAAATTAAATTAAATTAAATTAAATTAAATTAAATTAAATTAAATTAAATTAAATTAAATTAAATTAAATTAAATTAAATTAAATTAAATTAAATTAAATTAAATTAAATTAAATTAAATTAAATTAAATTAAATTAAATTAAATTAAATTAAATTAAATTAAATTAAATTAAATTAAATTAAATTAAATTAAATTAAATTAAATTAAATTAAATTAAATTAAATTAAATTAAATTAAATTAAATTAAATTAAATTAAATTAAATTAAATTAAATTAAATTAAATTAAATTAAATTAAATTAAATTAAATTAAATTAAATTAAATTAAATTAAATTAAATTAAATTAAATTAAATTAAATTAAATTAAATTAAATTAAATTAAATTAAATTAAATTAAATTAAATTAAATTAAATTAAATTAAATTAAATTAAATTAAATTAATTTAATTTATATTCAATTCAATTCAATTCAATTCAATTCAACCTTACAGCATTACATTTTTATAAGAATAATTAATTAAATATAATTGTATGCCAAAAACAAGATTTCACTTATTATGTAAACAAACATAGGTAACAACAGCTGATGAAAGAAATGAATACAAAAACTACATCTACATTTTTCAGATCAAGAAAATATTACGTTATACAAAATTAGACAATAAAATTAGACAAAAAATAAATAAGTATAAACAATAAAAATTTGACTAAAAACTCGTGAGTGTGTGCGTGTAGGTGTGTGTGTGTATGTGTGTGATATAATTATTATGAATATTTTTAAGTTAAATGATATTGCAACTACCAGTTACGCAGAATATTCTGAGCACGGTATACCCACAACGGCGTCCACATCATGGTTAGTTAGTGATAGTACCACCAGCAAGTATGGTAAGTACGTGTTTTTTGAAGGTTTCCCGCTTCAAGCAAAAAATGTCTATATCCTTGAAGGAGCTATTATATGTGCGGACACATCGAGTCAAAACCGAGTTTTGAGCGTAGTTTGTTCGAGAACTGGGTTCGCAAAATAGACTTGTGTGTCTGGTACGTACTCTAGGCGTATTAATGCCAATTTTTCCTACCAATTCTGGGCAGTCTACAAGACCGTTAACTATGTTATAAAGAAACATCATGTCAGCAAGCTGTCTTCTCTTTTCAAGCGATAATAAACGGTAATGCTTAAGACGCTCTTCTTAACCAAATAACGTGTCTCCACACCGATGGCTTAAAAAACGCAAGAACTTACGTTGAATGCCTTCTATTCTAGCCGCGTGTACAGAATAGCAGGGGGACCATAACTGTGAGGCGAACTCTAAAATACTTCTTACAAAAGCAAAATATACCGTAGTAAAAGAGTGCACCATTTTAAACGGCCTGGTAATACGCATTACAAATCCTAACATTTTGTAAGACTTCTGCACTATGTGTTCATAATGCATTGTAAACATAAACTTTTGATCAAGCATCACCCCCAAGTCCCGAACGTCTGTATGTCTTTTAACAGGTACATCATTAATTGAGTAAACAAACTCGACAACCTTTTTTTTTCTGGTGTATGTAATACATTGACACTTGTCCACGTTAAGATCTAAACCGTTCAGTCTACAATAACTGCTCAGTCTATCCAGGTCATCCTGAATGTACAAACAATCATTGCGGCAGTTCACAGAAGAGTAAATTTTCATATCATCGGCATACATGGAGAATAGTGAGTGCTGAAAGCATGAAGAAATGTCAAATATGTAGACGTTAAAAAGTAACGGTCCCAGGTGCGACCCTTGTGGAACACCTAAAGGGATTAATGAAAAGTTATACACACATGCTCCAATTCTAACAGCTTGGCATCTATTCTCAAGGTATGACGCGAACCATCTTAGGAGATCGCCATGCACACCCACAGCTCCTAATTTGCCAATCAATATCGTGTGATCTAAACGATCAAAGCATTTGGAGTAGTCAGTGTAGATGACATCCATCTGACCACCACCGTCAATACTCTTCAACACGTTGTCCGTGAACACAGCCAAGTTAGTCACCACCGACCTCTGTCGCATAAAACCGTGTTGTTGTAACGGTATTGACTGTGATAAAAAAGGGTAAATGTGATCATGAACTATTAACTCCAAAAGTTTGCTAAAGACTGATAAAATGGAAATAGGGCGGTACTTGTCAAAACGAAATTTAGGTCCGCTTTTATGTACAGGGACCACAACAGCTTCTTTCCATTTTTGAGGGAACACTCCTTCAGCGAGTGATCGATTGAAAATTTTTGTGAGTGGTCTTGACAACTCCTTAGCACAAGTTTTAACTAAAAGTGGCGAAATCCCATCACTACCCACACTCTTATTAACATTTGTTTTTTTAAGGTATCGATATACCGTCTCTTCAGTTAAGCGTATACTATTGTAACAAGAAGTCGAAATGCTGTCAATATTATAAAGAACCGCTCTTCCCATACCTGGCCGATACACGGACTGGAAATAATCCAAGAAGTGTGTACAGATCTCCATTGTGTCAGTAAAAACAACGGAGCCATCTTTCATTTGCTTTGGAATCGATCTGCAGCCTTTTAATTCTTTGGAGTATTTCCAGAAGTATCTCGGATTTTTGGATAAGGCGGATTCACAGTTATATACATATTTGTTCCAGCACTCGTCCTGGGCCTGTTTTTGCCGTTTGCGCAATAACACGAAGGAGTCCTGGTCGCGAGGATTGCCATTTAATTTCCACAATTTGTGGTAGTGTAGTTTTTCCTTAATTATGTGAATTAGGCTCCTGCTGTACCAGACGGGGAAGAACTCATTTCGTACCAAGATGAACGTGGGAACAAACTTTTCAATTAAGCTATTTAACTCAGCATAAAATTGGTGGACAGCTTCGTCAAGGGAATTTGAAGTTAGTATTGAGTTCCAGTCAATATTATTCAAGTGAAAACGTATAGAATCATAATCGCCTTTTTGAATAGGTATATTTTCCTGGGAGGTTCTTTTAAGGGCTTAAGTATAATGTTTTGGAGTTCGACTTCGAGGGCAGGATGATGAGGCATGTCCTCTCGAGTAAACGGGTTACAAGATCGAGTGACACTTACATATGTAGTGCTGAATACTAGGTCAAGAAAATTGTTGTTATCGTTTGCTAGCTTATTATACTGACTCAACCCTGACATACACAATAAATCAGTAAATTCCTGAATGTGACCTGAAATATTACCAATAGGTATCAATTCATCATTAGTATCCGCGAACCACTTAACGCAGCTCATATTAAAGTCACCAAGACACACAAAGTGGTCATCTGGGAATAGGTCAGTTAGTTTAGCAAGATATAGGTTAAATTGATTAAGTATTGGATCGTTTGAGGCGCGCGTACCCGTTAAGTATACGCAAATAATATGCAAATTATTAGTGGAGCCAATAGTTTTAGCAGGAATGACAACGTGAACTGAATCAAATAAAACATTACAAGGTAAATATGAGTCATCGCGCCTGGCAGCCAGGCCACGGCGCGTAAGTAGCATTACCCCTCCCCCCCGAGTACACTGTGTGGCTATCATATCCCGGTCACATCTATGAACGTCGTACCGACCATCGGAGATTTCTGAGTCAAACACGCCGTCATAAAGCCAGCTCTCCACTATAGCTACGACCGTAAACTCGCAATTTAGCAGGCTAATAGCAGCAGGCAGCGGCAGGATATGGATCCTTTTGTGGTCAAACATAGTGTTTGCCACAAAAAGACTCCATTCCAAACATATCTCAAGCAAACTTATTCCATTATCATTCACACGTTCATCACCAAACTTACCAACAACTCTTTCATAACCGTCACGCTTTCTTCCTACCCATCCATTAAAATCACCTAGCATGATAACTCGTTCATTCTGATCACATTTCTCTAACGTATCTCTCATATTTTCCCAAAACTCATCTGTTTCTTTCTGGGCTTTCAGGGACTTTCGCGAACCAATATTCGTTGGTGCATATGCACCTAGAACAAAAATTCGGGTCAGTCCGACTTTCAGTCTGACCCAGATGAGTCTTGGGCTCACACACTCGACTTCTTTCACGCACTCTACCATTCTTCCGGAAAGTATGACACCAACTCCCTGACAGCCTCTGCTGGTACTGGGAACACCAGACCAGTACGCTGTGTAAGGGCCGTGTTCTGTGGTGTCACAACCTTTCCGTTTAGTCTCATTCACACAGAGAACATACTTCATCTATTTTGCCATTCATTCCACCTCTGACATTCATCGTAGCAAAGCGGCTCTCCGTAGCCCGCTTTTCGCCCCCGGGAGGAACGTGACGTGATGGGTTGCGAACCACACCGCCGCCTTTTAAGTTTTTATTTTTATTCAAAAACATTGCGTTCCCACGAGTAGCAAGGGATTACGGTCCATCCTGGCAGAGCCCGCATGCCAGGACAAGGCTAGCCTAGTTCTGGGTTCGCCTGGGCCCAGGGCCTGTGACCGCTTTCGACTAGACTCGCCTCTAGCCACGCATCCATCGGCGCGGTCAACCTTAGATTGGCGGAATGGACAGGGATAAAAGGAACGGGAGGGATAGGTTAGTTGGGACAGGAATACTTGGTGTAGGAAAGGAATAAGGTAAAAGGATATTACTTTCTCGGAAGGATCAGGATGAGTTAGTAATAGCTCGGGGAGCCGGGGTCGCGTACCCGTATACAATACAACAACTCCCAAGGAGAGGTTAGTTGAGATGTGTACC
Source organism: Athrips mouffetella (assembly GCA_947532105.1). NCBI lineage: Eukaryota > Metazoa > Arthropoda > Insecta > Lepidoptera > Gelechiidae > Athrips > Athrips mouffetella. The sequence goes on from OX383984.1 coordinate 11,473,955, forward strand.
CCCTGACTGGCCTGACCATTATATTGTTCAGGTTATAAGTAGGGACACTTACAAAGGCTGTAGGTACGGTCAACCGCTCGCCGGTACAAACTTTTTCAACTCTATTGCCACAATATAGGGTCCAAAAGTGTTTCTACTGACGTGATGTTGAGTGTACTATAGTCATTTTGGTAGATTGGATTTTACATAGGTATTGTAAACTAATACTTACACAGTTTCGTTGTGTTACCATACTATGTGTGTTACTGTTGTGTTACTTTTCCAGTGTGTTATTGTGCAAAGAACCCAGACTCAGTCCAACCCTATGGTTGCCATGGAGCTGTTAAGCTCGGTTTTCTCTAGTTAGATAAAATGTACGTTTGTTTTAATAAATATTGTGAAAATGTATTCACCGGCTCAATATAGATGAAATTAACCTCATGCGGTTGTTTCTGTTAACACCCTGTATACTTGGCCTCTACAGTCACAAACAATCGGATTAGGGCTCCCGCACACGACCGAGAATCGGTGGCCGATTTTTTGTCGGCATCCCGCTCTGACGTGTTATCACCTGAATCTTCCGTCCTTGTCCCGGCCGATAATCGCCCACCGATTCTCGGTCGTGTGCGGGAGCCCTTACACTCACGAGATAGAATCTGATTCAGCAACGTCTAAAAGAACTTAAAGTTGTATTTATAACGTATTTTTTTTTTTAAAACAGCAACACAGATGAGACAGCTGTCAAATTTTTCATTCATTATTCATTCATCAGTACGGATTAGAGCCATGCCACACGGTGCGTTGCGGTGCCGCAACGCAAATATTTCAACGCATAGCCGGCCACACGGGCGCTGCGTCACCGCTGCGGCACCGCAGCGTCGCTCCGTCGCCGCAGCGGTGACGCACAAGAGTTCCGTCGAGCATTTTGTACAAAACTGCAGTCAGTCTAATAGAAAACATGGATCAGAAAAGACGTCTGGCATTGCTCCTATTACTACGTCACCGCCGAAATCGACGGTTCTGTACTACCATATTATTATTATATTTGTTGAAATTTCTGTAAACTTCAGTGCTAGATTTTTCGAGTCCGACACGCACTTGACCAGTTTTTATTATTTGTTGTTATTCCATAGCTTATTCACTATAAACTTAACTGGAGACACCTGCCCCTAGCTTTTAAGAAACTCTGTGGTTAATTAATATGAAACATTTTATTTATTTATTTAAATTAAAATAAAAATAAATATATTTTTTGTTTTTTAAACAAACCAACTTTCATGCTTGTAAGTGTTCCCATTTTTTTTTGTGACAGACGGAAAGACAGACAGACATCGGAGGCATATTAATAGGGTCCCGTTTTTTACCCTTTGGGTACGGAACCCAATAAATATTTATGAGCTTGCGTGTGTCTTCCACGTCTGCGGTGCTGCGGTGCGGTGCGGTGCCGCTGCGGCGTCGCAATGAGTACACCCCCGCCCGCTTCGTCTCGGGGGCTGCAGCTCCGTCGTGAGTGCGTTGCGTCACCGCACCGCACCGTGTGAACACTATGATTATTTGTATGTAAAACAACGCAGCGACACCGCTGCGGCACCGCACCGCAGCCGCAACGCACCGTGTGGCATGGCTCTTAAAACCTGCTCATGAGCTTTGTGTGCGGTTTTAGCGCGCTAATAGTCGGTTCAAAACTTGCACGTATTCACTCGTTTAAGCGACGTGACGTCATCAGTGACGTCACTTTAGCGCGCTATCATTGCATACGAAAATGAGGTAGTGCAGCGTGTGCGAAACGTCAAATTCATAAGACATTTGTCATCAATCTCGTTTTCGAGAGATTTTATTCAACTTTTTTTGGGGTTTTAGATAAAAATTATCTTATCGAATAATCATTATCTCTCAATAATTTCTTAAAACGCAAAACAAAATCAAACTTTTAATTTTTCTCAGTGACATTGACATAAGCGCGCTCTAGTCTGGTTTAAAACTGTATTCGATGATATTCGACGAATGCACGCATATAGAAATAAACCGACTATATTCAGTGAATGTGATGTGTGCGTTGATTTCAAGAAACAATCCGTAGTGCATGAATTCCGTTCATGTGATGTGAACTGAACTTCATTCATTCGTCTGTGTTTTGCTTTGCTTGCATGAAAGCCGCAACGGTTCTTTCTGGATAAACACAAATATCTAGAAAACTACGTCTAATTTATACTGTATGATGTTATCTTCATATTCGCAACTACATAGTCTTTGTTGTTGAGTGAGTTCGAGGTAAATTAATTACATTCAAACCATCGAAAACTTACTCCAAAAGTGGCTCATTTTATTTACCGTTTATTATTCATATTTTCAGCGTTATGGAGCGATGGGAAACTTTGGTTGAGGGCTGCCCGACGCTCCCAGAAATCCGGTACTATAGCAAAGCTATCCAGTCGGCCAGCGTAGTGTTGAAGGAAGATTTAGCGCCTTTTGAAATCGGTATGCCTCAATCAGTTTCTTTATACTCCTTGCTTTTCTGATCATTCAACGCCGTATCAGGCCTGTGACACTCCGCACTCTAGGTATGCAACGCGGCGCTAGAAGTCGGCTGGGTGAGGCAGTCGATTTTACTTTTCTTATGGCGGTAAAATAGGTAAGTATTTGCATGTTTGATTGAACAATATTACATACCTACTTGCATCTCGCTCGGTATCTCATAAAGTGATTGTCTCATCGCCTTAGACCACATGTCCGCGATCACCCGCGATTTAAAAATGTGTCCTAAGCAGTGCACTGAAAGTATCGTCTTTATGCTTAGACCGTAGGGTCGAAATTTGTCGGCTACCCACCCGCTTGGGAGTGACGGATCTGTAAACGTTAGCTTACTATTATTGAATCTGTGGCCGTATTCCAAATAAAGCAAACGCTGCTAAAAGCGTACACTTTGATTTAGCACGCTAACAGAGCTATCACTGCTTTAGTAGCTCTTGTAAATTTGGAACGGATCTAAGCATGCTCACAAGTTCATCCCCCAAAAAGTCAGTTTTGTTTTTATTTTGTTTATCAACAAAGCGTGAGCTAATCCCTCCAAAATATGCACCAAATCCACTCTCATTTCCATTAGTGTCAAACTCATCAAAAACAAAACTTGAGAAACTGCCCTCCTGCAAATGAGTGGGATTTTACATGTGTGACATTGATTTTGACATAAGCGCTTTCATTGCTCCACCTGTTTGATTAAAGAATGAATAGCAGAAACGATCACATCAATGATGTAAGGCAGTGAACAGTTGAGTGCTCTAGAGCACAGTTTCAGTCAATTCAGCCTGCTTAAGCGCTTTACAGTGCTTTAACCTTTCAAGCCCCATGTCAAAATTCGAAAGAATCGGAAAGAGAACAAAATTTACCCAATAAGGCATAATTTTGCTTAAATTGCAATATATTTTTCATGAATTTTCCATTTTCCGGAAACACTATGGGAAATTGACATAGGGGTCATATTTCAAAATGACCTTGATGCTGATTGGATATTATTGATATCCAGATGTTAAACAAACAGTTTTCAGCTTAGAAAAGATTTTAATCACACAAAGAAAAGATTTCTCTTCAATGTCAATAGGAAAACATTAAGTTGATTGTTGTAGATACAGAAAGTCAGTAATATCCACATTTTTAACACTCTGCAATAATTTTGTTTACAAAATGTCGTACCCTGTTGTAAACTCCGATATACATAGCTTATGCAATACATTCATAGCAAGTTTCATGCTTGTTTTATAAGGCTGAAACAAAAAGAAACATATTTCTTGAATCCCCATACTTGCTTATTTTTAACTTTATCTTGTTTTTTATTATTTGTTACAATATCCTCCATAAAACACTATAGTGTAAAAATATCATTTTGGCCTACCTATTAAAACTTATACTCGTAGCAGGGTTCACAAAATAATTTAACTTTTTTTTGTAAACAAAAATTTTACAGATAAGAAAACATTTTTCTTTAATTACAAAACACAAAATGCTTAGACTATTGTTTTGCATACAGCTAATCAGAAATATCCACACTTTTAACATTTTTATATGAATTAGAGGTATTATTTTGTTTACAATACCCTAACGTCTTTATAGTCCGGTCCTTTGAATAGTCTTATATCGCCAAATTCACCAAATTGCACCAAATTTTTTCCAGGTACTAGTTAGGTACATAACTCTAAATTTTTGATAGGAGCCAATTCTTGAATTTTGTATGGAAATTTTTTGAAATTCAAGAATTGGCCCCTATCAAAAATTGAGAGCTATGTACCTAACTAGTACCTGGAAAAAATTTGGTGAAATTGTAAGGCGTGTCTACGTGAAAGCTAAATGACCGCACTATTAGTGAGCTCTGTTATCCTAGTAGGACCTCTTTCGCACCCTTTGGAAGTGGAATCATCTAAACTTTCACCTTTGGGGGATGGATTTCTAGAAATGCTGATACACATTTTTATTGTAGCTGAAAGTAAAATTTTCATGCATCTCAATAACTTCAAAACTGTAGGTTGTTCATGCTTTCACCCCCTCATGGGTTGTTCTTGGCAAAATGTTAATGTTTGTTTGAGTTTTCTATTACAAAATTCCATAGACAAAGGCTCTTTTAGTTTTTTCCAAACTAAAAATATTTATACAATTTTTTTCCAATTGCATTTTACAAAAACTTTATTCAGAGTATTACAAACATTTTGTAAAATTTCCAAATCTTGTTTATCATAATAATGTGCTTACCAAATTTTATATTTATTATGCTAAATAATAAATATAAAAGTTTAAACGTAAAATTTAGGTCTTAAAATAAAACACAATAGTTTACTATAATTTAGATTTAATGGACTCGTTAAATTTATTTCCACTTGTAAGGCGAAATATCACATAGTCTAAGAAGAAATCTTCAATAAAATTATTTTTTCGATACTTTTCAAGGTTTTTTGAGTATAATTTAAAAAGTCCTTGAACATATAGTTCATCTAAAGACAAAATTTTCGGAATTTCTGGTTCAGGCTCGAAGTTGTGTCGTTTCTTTATAGCAAAACTTTTTTCTGTTGTAATTCTTTCTTTTTCTGGTGAATTTGAGGACCTGAAACAAGTAATTTTTTTTCTTGTCTGTATTAATAAACTAGTTGTAGTTGCTTATTTTACCAATTACGAAAGTTAACCAACGTTGGCAGTGGTCAAACCTTGGATAGGTGACCGCCAGTGGGACAACAACTAGAGCGTTTCTGTGCTTTGGAAGGCACGTTAAGCCGTTGGTCCCGGCTACTGTCAATGACGGTAGTGGTTAAGCCAAGTTAAAGACCATTTGGTGGCTTGAAAACGGTAACATCCAGGTTGACAAGTAATTTGGCAAAATTGGGTAATATTGGGTATGGTTTGATGGTTAAGTAGCCGACAGTTTGAAAACTATTGGTGAAAAGGGAATAAGGTTAGGGTATTGATTAATTTACTTTAATGTTTAATTTTAACTTAACTGTACCCTTCAACGAATGAGCTTCTCTTACCTTTCAACAACTTTTTTGAATTTGATGCACCAACTATCAAAGTCCGTAAGCAGTTCTTGCAGTCCTTCAGGAGAAGGCTTATTGATATCTGCCAACAAAGAAAAAAATTCTGTTATTTTCTGTATCGAAAAGAAGACGCCATGTTTTTGCGCTTAGTTTTAATTATTAGGTCTTTACCTATGAAATTGCCGTTTTGTATGGCGAATTTTAGGTAAACTCAATTTTCAGTACTAACATTTTTGAATTTTTCTTAGGAATTTAAATCCAATTTTTTTATTTTTTTTTAAGCATTATTAGGAAGACATTAAGCTAACAGAAACTTAAATTTAATTTTCGAAAAATATTATCTGTAAAAAAATATAACAAATCTAATGATGAAATCGGACGACATTTAAGACGAACAATTTTCAAACCTTTAATTTTATATATCAAACTAAAACTAAAAAAAATATTTTATGCGTAAATTGATAACCTTGAAGTCAACTTTCAAATATACGACAAATGAAAAAAATATCATTAGAATTATAGGAATTATGATCTCATTAATCTGTAAGAAAATTTCGGCAATTTCATAGGTAAAGACCTATTATAAGTGAGTTGACCAAGTTAAGAAAAAGATTTCTCGTTAATTACAAGTGTTAGAAATACAACGCTTCGATTTGGGTCTGGGTGACATCTTTATATAGCCCAAAAAGCCGCTTATCTCAAATGGGATTGGGCCGGTCATGTTGCCCGCATGTCAAATCTACTTTGGGCTAAATCAACCACCACTTAGGAGCCAAAAGCCAGAAGAAGTCGTGGTCGACCTCGAAAGAGATGCGAGACGAGATAATCGAACACTCTCGTCAATGGCAGACGCTAGCTCAAAACCGGGATGTGTGGAAGGATGGAAGGAAGGCCTTTGCCCTGCAGTGGGACACGACCGTTGCCTAAATAAATACATGTGATACACGCTTTTAACCACAACACACACACAAAAACGTTTATGATAAAATTTTTTCGTTTATTTCAACGCTTACCAACACATTTTGCAGTTATACATACATACATACATAACATCACGCCTCTTTCCCTTCGGGGTAGGCAGAGACCACAGTCCTCCACCTGCTACTGACATACTTCCCTCGCTTTCTGTACTTTCATCAATCCTTTCATACATGCTCGTCGGTTTAGGGTACTTTTAACCTGGCCTTTATTCAGAACGTCCTGAATTTGGTCCTGGTACGTTCGCCTAGGCCTTCCCCTTCCAACGTTTCCTTTCACTCTCGCCTTGTAGATCTCTTTCGTCAATCTTCCTTCATTCATCCTCTCTACATGCCAAACCATCTCAGCATCCCTTTCTCAATTTTAGTCACTTAGATTATCACACAGTTATGTCAAAAGCAATTGGCTAAAGCTGTCCGTTCTAAGGGTGAGCAACGCGCTTTGCTGTATTATCAGCGTCAAGGTTTTCCACTAATAAGATAGTGGGTGCTATGGGCGGTGGTGACCACTTACTATACTTGTGACATAATAAGAAATATTTCCAACACCTCGTAATTTGTTTTCCTTTCCGTCCAACTAATCCTTTCCATCTTCCCCCATCACGACATCTCAGATGTTTCTGACCTTTCCCTAATCCTATTTCATCATCATCATATCAGTCGAAAGACGACCACTGCTGGACATAGGCCTCCCCTAAAGATATCCATGACGACTGGAACTGCGCTGCTCGCATCCAGCGGCTTCCCGCGATTTTGACCAGATCGTCGGTCCACCTTGTCGTGGCCCGCCCACGTTACGTCTTCCGGCTAGTGGTCGCCACTCTAGAACCTTTACGCCCCACCGGCCATCTAACCGGTTCTTCTTGCGTTGTGCCCTGACACACACACTTTACTGAATCTCAGATATGATTATACACTTAATTATAACTTAATTTGGTCGTTAGAATCGCCTCGCTAGAATCTACGTCAATAATTAGTATCTGCTTTGAAAAGATTTGCGTCAAATCATTACGTAAAAATATACTTTACCGTAATGGTCTTTTAAGCTATATTAATGTTTGAGAAAAAAAATGCCAGTTGCAAGGCGGACTCGCGCACCAAGGGTTTCGTAGCACCATACAATGTACTTACAGTTTGGTAAGGACATTGTAAAGTAAGATGATTCCATACTTCGGAAGGCACGTTAAACGGTGGACCTCGGCTACTGTATACGGAGGTATACAATGGAGAATTACATACATTTTTCTATAGGTATACTAGCTGTAATTAATTATCTCCAAACCCTCTTAAAATCTAGACTCGCGGCAGCGTCTCAAGCCAAGTTCAAAAAAACAAGAACTGGCGTCGCAGCTGTGTGTAATGTTACACGAATCATTTGGGGCTACTTTTGATAACATACATACATAACATCACGCCTTGTTCCCGTCGGGGTAGGCAGAGACCACAGTTCTCCACCTGCTACGATCTTGACATACTTCCCTTGCTTCCTGAACCTTCATCAATCCTTTCATGCATGCTCGTCGGTTTAGGGTACTTTTAACCTGGCCTTTATTCAGAACGTCCTGAATTTGGTCCTGGTACGTTTTGACCCGTCAACAATTCAAAATCTATTTAACCTAGACACATGAAATTTACTATAGGTATAGTAAAAATATACGTGGTATATCGCATCATCACTGCCCGAGCCTTATATCGGTTCTAATAGAGTAGGCTGTCTATGGGTGTAAGGGACGGTGTACCGAAAACTGAAAGGGCGTGCTCAATCAACGAAACTGAACAACTTTCCCAGAGAAATATATGTTGGAAAACTAGCTGTTGCCCCCGGCTTCGCTCGCGTGGATTTTGTATTTTATATTATAACGTGTTTTCCCATAGGAAGAGATACTTTTCCGCTGTAAAAAGTAGCCTACAGCCCCCGCTCCCTCGATCCCGCTCCTACTCTCCTGCTCCCGCTCTCCCGCTCCCACTCTCCCGCTCTCCGTCTCCCGCTCTCCTTCTCCCGCTCCTGTTCTCCCGCTCCCGCTCTCCCACTCCCGCTCTCCCGATTCCGCTCTCCCACTCTCCCGCTCCCACTCCCGCTCTCGCTCTCCCTCTCTCCCTCTCCCCCTCACCCTCCTCTTCCCGTCGTCGTCCCCTCCCTCTCCCACTCCTCTTCCCCTCCCCCTCTCCCTACTTACGGCTCCCCCTATCCCATATGTTTCTTTGGGAAAGTTGTTCAGTTTCATTGAATGAACACGCCCTTTCAGTTTTCGGTACACCGTCCCTTACACCCTAACCTAGGGGATTTGTCGAGGGCACTGGTTTTTAAACAGAGCGACTGCCATCTGACCTCCGCAACCCAGAGGGCAAACCAGACTCAATCTTAGGCTTTGCCAGTTTAGTGGCCGACCTGGCTATCAAGAGTTTTGAAGCCGCCAAATAGCCGCTGACTAGGCTTAAGGGGCTGATAAGAGCTGAATTACCTCCCTTTCTAACAAAGGGCAGAATGCGCGTGCTAGAACGGAGCGGATTCGCGCTGTTTTACGTTTTCACTCATTTTTGCATTTTTCTCAAAAACTGTACCCATAATATTAATTATAAAACAGCTATATAATATATTGAATAATGTGTAAAAGTTTTGGCATCATAGATTAAAGCCCGCGTCACACAGAGGCGGTAGCGGAAGCGTTCCGGGGCCGGTATTTTTTGTAAAGTATGAGTTCTTATGCACCCTGTCACATTGAAAAGCGGTCGCGGCGCGGTATTTTGTTCCCGCCAAACTGCCCCGGACCGCTTTCGCAATCATACCGCCTCTGTGTGACTTGAGCTTTATGGTCTTTGACACATTTGTATGAACATAGGCTTAATACGAGTCATGATCGTATTAAAAAGATCAAGATTTACACTCGTACTGCGATTATAAAAACCGGTTTAAAAGCAAAAAGCAGAGGTAACTTTGGATTTTTTATGGCGTATAAAATATATTTAATCGTGTTTCAGAGTCGGCCATATTATTGTAGAGATGCTTAATTATCACATAATTTTTTTTCACGGCCATATATTCATCACTTTTTGTTAAGAACCGGCTCAAGTGAAGCGTATTTAGCTCTTATCAGCCCCTTAACAACTCTAATATTGACAGTAGCCGGGTTCAACGGCTTAATTACAATAGTGTACTAAATCCAACAAAAAAACAATATCGACATTGAAACCTCTAGAAATTGAAATTGTACCTTCCAGTTTGAAATTTGGGTGGATTCAAAAATAGAATTACCTCCTGATGCTCAGCGAGGTCCTAGCTGATTGCTATTGCATTTTTTCTACGGGATGTACCACGAAAAAAAAACATTTTTTTTTTATTTATAGAAAATGGGCTTACTCTTGACCTCGAGCTAGTCTTGAAGACAGAGATGAGGTCTACGATGGAGCGAGCTTGCCCAGAAGAAGCCTATATTCACTCGCGACTTGAATAGATTCGGGTTATATGAACTCGGGAACACAGACGCAGGCAGAGAATTCCACTCTTTAGCCGTGCGCATTATAAAAGATGTTTCAAAGCGCTTTGTGCGAATGTGCGGAATATCAACCAAGTATGGGTGATATCCTGCGGTGCGTCTGGACTCCCGATGGTAGAAGGGAGATGGTGGAATAAGCTCGTGGAGCTCTAGAGCACACTCTCCGAAGTACAATCTGTAGAAAACCGACAGACATGCAACTTTGCGACGGTGGGTCAGACTGTGAAACTTGGTTTTCACCAGCATCTCATCACCAACGAGCTTCTTGGCTCTGCGATCTATCGAGTCAAGTGCGGCTAGCTGGTATTTGGCTGAGCCATCCCAAAGGTGACAGCAATATTAAATTTACATTTTACCACTTTGTTGACGTGACATATGAAGTTATACCTTTCTAGTAGTACTAAAGGTCTCTGAGCTAAGCCGCGGACAGACCGACAGACTGACAGACTAACATGACAAAAAAAATAATATAAGGGTTCCTTGTTGACTACGGAACTCTAAAAATCCGGCCAAAACAGACTAACAACAAAGTGATCCTTAGAGTGTCTGTTTTTTCTTTGTGAGGTACGGTACCCTAGAAAGAGTAAAAAAATCTGCGAAATTAATTTATGTATAACATAAACATTCAGCATCGTTAGGTAGGTCATCTGAAGAACGGCAAATAAACTCCTCTCTATAACAGGCACTGCAAGTCGCGAGAGGAAGCGTCAAAGGTCCCTGTTTTGAGGGTTCCGTACCCAAAGGGTGAATGACGGGACTCTATTAATATACCTCTGATGTCCGTCTGTATTAGCGGGCTGTATCTCATGAACCGTAATAGGTATACAGTTGAAATTTTCACATATTATGTATGGGTGTTAATTAATCAGACTTCTTTTTAATAGCATTATTGCATTCTAAATTACTAACTCAGCCACAAACAACGTGCAACTAAATAAAACTTTCTTAGGCACTAATTTCGTTGTGGTCGCAAGATAACCTAACCCAACCTAAAACTTTTTGACGCATAATAATTATAGTACCTGGGCGACCGAGCTATGCTCTGTATGATTTAAATATTATCGGGTGAGCAAGCTATGCTACTCAACAACAGATGGCGCTGTAAGTTTCTTGAACGCACTAAAACGCGCTAAGAAATATTAAAAAAACCGGTCAAGTGCGAGTCGGACTCGCGCGCCGAGGGTTCCGATATACCTATAGTATTTTTGGAAGCAATAAAGTCCATTTTCAGGACCGCAAAACTAAATTTGTTTGTAAAGGTTTTTTGCAGATTTCTGAAAAACTGTGCAACTTAGAAAGATCGTTTTATTTTACTGTAAAGTTTACATAAACCTCTGTCAACTGTAATTAATTCAGATTTTCCCTTACTCAAACTTCGGAGATAAGGGGGGGGGAATGGTATATTTTTTGACATTTTTCATCATAACTTGAAAACTAAGAAACTTAAAAAAATACAAAAATATATTTTAAAATGTACAAGTAAAGCCCTTTCATATGATACCCCACTCGACCTAGTAGCGACAATTTGAAATTTGGCCCCCCCTATTTTGGCCCCCTTTACATTAATAATCATACTTTTTTCAAAAAATTTTCATGTGCAATTAAGTTGGGCAACTATATTCTAAAACTATTCCAAATTTCAGCTCGATAGCGTAAGTGGTTGCTGAGATATAGAGGTGTGACAGACAGACGGACAGACAGACAGACAGACAGAGCGGCACCATAAGGGTTCCTTTTTTTTACCATTTTGGTATCGGAACCCTAAAAAGACGTTGAAAACGAATTTCCCAGACATGAGACCTAGCTAGATAGATTTTTTGCCCCCAAAAACCCCTGTATACTAAATTTCATCGAAATCGTTACAGCCGTTTTTGAGAAACCGATTACAATTATTACAATATATATATACAAATATTGCTCGTTTAATAGTATAGGATTTGATGCACAATCATAAATTTTTATGTGCATAATATTATTTCTCATTATGTATTTCTGTTGCCGCTGCTAAAAGAACATAAAACATACATAAACATAACATCACGCCTTGTTCCCGTTGGGGTAGGCAGAGACCACAGTTCTCCACCTGCTACGATCTTGACATACTTCCCTTGCTTCCAAAAGAAACTAAAAGAACGAATCTCAAAGAACGAATAATAAAAACCGGATTCTTCTTCTAAAAGAACGAATAATAAAAACCGGCAAGGTGCAAGTCGGTATGTGCAAACTTTTGTCCTTCACTTTAAAAAGTCCGCGTCCACTATAATCTGACCTCTTGTTCAGCTTATACTGGTTTTTCTTTCTACGTGCTTGCAACTTGAAAACGGTTGTTTTCAAGTTCATCATCATCATATCAGCCGAAAGACGTCCACTGCTGGACATAGGCCTCCCCTAAAGATCTCCATGACGTCCAGTCCAGGGTGTCTACTCTCAAAGCCCGATATATCAAACGATACTATTCGAAACTTCGTCCCTTTCGAGGACGAAGGGGACGAAGACAATACAGTAGAATATTGGTTGGATGAATTTTCAAACTGCCAGTAGTTAGCATCCAACCAATATTCTACTCTATTGTCAAGGGACGAAGTTTTGAATTTGTATGTTTCGAATAGTATCGTTTCGATATATCGGACTTTGAGGGTAGACACCCTGCGCTTCTCGAATCCAGCGGCTTCCCGCGACCTTGACCAGATCGTCGGTCCACCTTGTGTAGGTCCTGCCTACGCTTCGTCTTCCAGTACGTGGTCGTTTTCAAGTTGCAAGCGTAAAACTAAAAAGAGACCCCTCGCGACTTGCAGTGCCTGTAATCGAGAGGACTTTATTTTTAGTTCTTCAAAGGACCAACTACTTACTAGCTGTTCAATATTGTTTATGAGTTTCGCGGTCACTAATACTATTATGAAAACAGTTTGACGTGTTCTTACCACGATATGGATTTTTGATGAGCTCCCGATATTTAATAATTTTTATTTATTCATTTTTGTTTCTGTTTATTTTTTATAATCCATATCGAGGTAAGAACCCGTCAAACGTGTTTTTATAATAGCTACTCAATGCTTATTTTTTTATGCAACACTTAAATTAGTTCCGCTGATTGCCCTTGTATGGCTCAGTTTTCCTGGGATAATTGTCTGACTAAACTTCGGAACACATCAGCCAAACCAGCTTTCTAAAGCTCGAGAAACGCGGTAGGTAACTGCCAGTTGTAGGAAGCGTCTTTAGTGTTAGGGCCCCTTTAAATCTATTACATATTAACAGCCTCCGTGGTCTAGAGGGTTCGGCTTTCGATCCGGAGGTTCTGTGTTCGATTCCCGGTGAGGTGTTTTGTGTGACCTCACCAGTTTGGTTAGGACATTGCAAGATAAATCACCTGATTGTCCTAAAAGATAGATGTTTCCGTGCTTCGGGAGGCACGTTAAGCCGTTGGTCCCCACTTATATCTACTGAAGAAGTAGTTAACGAGGCGTGTCAGAGGCCTTTGGCGGCTCAACAACTCTGACACCAGGGTTATTGAGGTCGGTCATCGACCTTGCAGCCCACACAATATGATGATGATGATTGCATAGATTGTAGACTGGCAGAAATAGTTTTAAAGAAAAAAACTTTAAAGATGATGAAGAGTACTTACCTATTCCATCTTCCAAATTAAACATTTTCGAAATCTCTCCGACTCCTACTACTCTTTTATTAACTGTTTTGTGATTATAATGAAAACTTGTTTATTTAATTACAGCTCACACATATATTTTTAAAATTATTTTTAGTTTTTCCAACAATGTAAAATCTTATAAACGCACAGACATGTTAGTGTTGTTTTATTAAGAAATTATAATAATTAATTATTAAGAAATAATAACATTAAAATCTACTGTTTCTGTTGATATACAAACAAACACTAAGAAGCCGAGATAGCGCGATTCAATGATTTTATCGTAGTGTTGTGACATAACGTTATCGATAAAAAGCAATTTATTTTGTTCAGTACGTGATTTTTTTAATTACTTTGTTATCGGTAAACCATTCTGTAATGTTTGGTAGGCTGCTAGGAAGAATTCCGTTGTAAGTCCACCACTTTAGGAGAATAACAAAAAGACCGTCACTTAAAAAAAAAACCGGCCAATTGCGAGTTCGACTCGCGCCGTAAGGGTTCCGTACCTATCTACCATATAATATACTAAAAGCTTTTGTTCTTTGATTTTAAAAACTCCGCGACCATCCAACTTGACCCCTCTTTTATAGAAAAGTTCTTGAAACGGGAGCTCACCTTAATTGGTTACTATTAGTTGTGAGAAAAATTTAAATATTTAATGATTTTAGATTTTTCCCTTTATTTGTACTGTGAGACCTAGCTTCTTGCCAAATTTCATAATTTTAGGTCAACGGGAAGTAGTTTTTAGGTAGGTTTTGCTTTTTTGGATAAATGTATGGAGTTGAGGACTTAAAAAGTCATATCTTTTGATTGCGTCGTTGTAAAAAAATTAAATTTTCAGATCTTGTGTGGTTTATGGACCTTAATATTCGTTATCAATGTCAACCTGATACCTCTTCTCGTTCGTGAGAAAAAGGGGCTTGACAGACAGACAGACGGACGGACAACAAAGTGATCCTATAAGGGTTCCGTTTTTTTATTTTCTGGTACGGAACCCTAAAAACACAAAAAATGAGCTATTCAGCTTATGAAGATTTTTTTCATTTGTTCCATTACATGGGTATAGTTGTTCAGTTTCTTGGACAAATTCTCATCCTTCAGGCTTCATCATGACATCCCATGATATGTCCACTTCAGGACAGGGAGCTCCCTCCAGAATTCTAGCTTTTGCTGGAAAAATGTGGAGAGGAAGTAGTACCATAGTCACCTTGCTTGTCAGCGTTACGGCTGGCGCCATGGGCCGCGGTTGTAGGTGACCGCAGTAAGTAAGATGGTATGATACACAGGAGGACTGCCCATCCTCTGGTTCATTAACCCTTAGTCGCTTCTTACGACACCTACGGGTAGAGATGGGTCGGTACTATTATTTGCTGGCACCTCATGGTGCGTATGATAGACTATTACTTTATTCTTTGGTAGCAGTGTGTTCTTACGGCAGAAATAAGCAAGCAGGTATTACTTCCGACGCCCACGGGTATGTATGGTTTGGTACTATTCTTTGCCGGCACCACACGGGACAACCTCAGGCTTACTATACCCTTATTCTAAAGGTACTGGTAACCCTTAAATCAAGAGGTGGCAACCCTACTTTAAAATTAAAACTCGTCAACTTTTCGAAACTGCAATACGTTTTTAACGTAACTATCAAACTAAACAACATTAGGGACTGAACAACTCTTTAAACGAAAACTATTCAAGCTAACTTCGTTCCCAACTACGAATAACAGCATTAAACTACACATTAGGTATCGAAAAAATTTCCAACAGAGGCCCCACTCGCGCGAAGCCTCTTATGTTACACGTTGCGTAAATCACGGTGAATCTTTAAATTTTTCTTACTACTTTTCTTTATTTCTATCGACAAAAACAACTCGTTCCCATCACTATTCAAAAACGTAAACAAGGTTTATTCTGCAACCGACCGGTTTTGGTTTCGTCACAAACTACAATTCACTATTGCGTGTGTGCTCAATGCTCATTTCATTTTCCGTAGTCGGATAATCTTGTAGTGACTTGAGTTAACGCTCGTGGCCTAGTATGTAGTCATACTGGGTGTAAGAGACGGTGTACCTAAAACTGAAAGGGCGTGCTCAGTTAACAAAACTGAACAACTTTCTCAATTCAACATATTTGGGAAATGAAAAAACATTTTGACCTCTCCATACAATTTGCCCACTTATAATTTTTTTTTTTCATTTCCCAAAAATGTTTCTTTGGGAAAGTTGTTCAGTTTCATTGACTGAGCACAGGGAGCACGCCCGTTAAGTTTTCGGTACACCGTCCCTTACACCCGGTATTTATTATGATAGTAGGTAATATGACACACTATCAGTTACAGTTTATATCCCAACTGCCGAAAAGCTGCCACTAGGTCACGATCTTCCTTGGTCCATATGGAAGTCACTAAACAGACTGCGGTCGGGCGTTGGCAGGTGCGGGGAACTCATGAAGAGGTGGGGCTTCTCTGATAACGACGAGTGTGAATGCGGTATTTTGCAAACCATGACACACTTGCTGTCGTGCCCTACTTCTCCAGTTTCCTGCACTCGGAGGGACCTTTTTGAAGGCAACCAAAAGGCTATTGGTGTGGATACTTTTTGGGCTAAGCGTTTATAGTCAGTTTTGCCATTGACTCGAAAAGAAGAAGAAGTTACAGTTAGTAAAGTGGGATTGGGCGGGTCACGTGTGTCGGATGCACCCGGATATGTGGGCGGTGGGCCAAACGCGCCACGGAATGGGTATCACATGATGGACGCCGAGGCAGAGTAAGGCCCAAGAAGCGGTGGAGAGATGATCTGGATGTTTTTAGAGACCAGTGGCCCATAGTCGCAATAAATAGGGAGGAATAGAAACGTATGGGGGAGGCCTTTGCCCAGCAGTGGGACAGTATAGGCAAGTAAAAAAAAAAAAAGCAGTTACCCGCGACTTCGTGCCTAAGGGATTTTTGTTTGACAGTCAGTGTTTCCACCGGGAATCGAACCCAGCACCTTCAGATCGAGAGCCGAGCCCTCTTACCACCAGACTACGGAGGCTGTTAGCAGGCTGGCTGCAGGATGTGGAGGCGAATTACTATAGTTACCACGCTTTTTAGCGTTGCGGCTGGCACCATAGACCGCGGTTGTTGGCGACCGCAGTAGGTGCCTACTCATTCTCCAGTTAGTATATTCAGATAATTTTATTCAATGTACGAGTAGATTCTTTACAGAATACTTATTGAATGTCATGCAGAATACGATGCAAATAGAGCGAGTCTACGCCGTTTCGGATCGTGCTATGGCAGCGTAAAAGAAATGGCAAGAAACCACTGCAGCACGGCCTACGACAAGAGTCGGCTTTTTACAATTTGTTTCTTGTGTTTCGCTGGAATAACAGAGCACCATACTCGTACCTCCTTGTCATTCTTTTGTCTTCTAATCTATAGTAAGCTTATATAGTAAATAATCTCTTCGCCTCCTACTACACCCATGGGTAGAGATGAGTTGGTACTATCACAGATAATATAATACTATACTAGTACAGATGCCTCACGTCATAGAACGAATTTGTGCCGAAAATTGTTCGGGCTATTTTTTCCATAAGGTATTTTCTTAGAATAAATTGATATCTGGATGTTAAAATTGAATTAATGTCATAGTTTACACCTTTACCTACCAAACTAGTAGTACTTAACATTTATTTTAATTATTAGAAACAAAAGGGCCAAATGAATTCGGGCTATTTACTCCGTCGAAAAAACCGTAGTTCGGAATGGGACCCCATGGTACTATTCACACTACACCTAAAGGTTGCCTGGAAGAGATTGCTACTTTAGCAATAAGGCCGCCTTTTTTACTACTCTGTTCTTTTTCTGTATATTTCTGTAACTATTTCTTGTATTTTTTGGTGTGCAATAAAGTATATTTGTATTGTATTGTACTATTCTTTGCCGGTAAGTACTACGACATTGCGAGAATTGTCCCCTAATATTTATTTGTTTATTTATTATAATTTAAAATGCCCCTTAGTCGGACTTTGCACAAAAGCCCTACCACTAAACTACGATAACTATTTAGTAAGAACAGGCAATGAGCATCCGTGACGCAAGACTTACATCAACCTAGTTAGTCAATTTTGTACCTAATGCATAATGATTGAGTTAGAGCCTCTTAATGTACGCACGGCAGCAAGCAAATAGAAACAAAACCTATAGAAGCTGAACTAGCGGAGCGCTAAAAGTGTTTCCTCCGACGTGCGGCCGTGTGTACGTACTCATTGAATGATTTTCTCGTATGACCACAGATTAAATAATAGTAAACTAACGTTAACAGATCCGACACTTCCATGCGGGGTGCCGACAAATTTCAACCTTACGATCTAAGCATAAAGTCGATACTTGCAGTGCACCGCTTAGTACACGTTTTTAAATCGCGGGTGATCGCGTACAGGTGGGCTAAGGCGATGATTTTGTCACTTTATAAGATACTGAGCGAGATGCAAGTAGGTATGTAATATTGTTCAATCAAACATGCAAACATGCAAAGACGTAGTGACTAAAATTGAGAAAGGGATGCTGAGATGGTTTGGTCATGTAGAGAGGATGAATGAAGGAAGATTGACGAAAGAGATCTACAAGGCGAGAGAGAATGGAAACGTTAGAAGGGGAAGGCCTCGGCGAACGTACCAGGACCAAATTCAGGACGTTCTGAATAAAGGCCAGGTTAAAAGTACCCTAAACCGACGAGCATGTATGAAAGGATTGATGAAAGTTCAGGAAGCAAGGGAAGTATGTCAAGATCGTAGCAGGTGGAGAACTGTGGTCTCTGCCTACCCCGACGGGAACAAGGCGTGATGTTATGTATGTATGTACTTACTTACTTATTTTGCCGCCATAAGCTTTAGATAACATAAAGAATAGTTAAATCGACTACCTCACCCAGTCGACTTCTAGCGCCGCGTTGCTTACCTAGAGTGCGGAGTGTCACAGGCCTGGTACGAGTATGACTTTCAGAAAGAAAAAATTACTTCTTAAAAATTACAATGTCAATAGCAACTGCATGAGTTGATAGAGTTGTATGGAAGGATTGGGAGGAAATTTTTATCGTATACCGTTAATTTTTTAACACCCCGATTATTTGAAGAGGTGGTTCTGACCATGAAACTGAACAACTTTTCCCAAGGCACATGGGTCGAAATACGAAAAAAGATCGACCTTCCATACAAAATGAGCTATCAGATGATGCAGTTTCTATTGGAAATCGCTTTTTTAGGGTTCCGTACCTCAAAAGAAAAAACCGGAACCCTTATAGGATCACTTTGTTGTCCGTCTGTCTGTCTGTCTGTCTATCTGTCTGTCTGTCTGTCTGTCTGTCTGTCAAGACCCTTTATCTCACGAACGGGTAAAGGTATCAGGTTGAAATTAATACCACATATTAGGATCTATGAACCACACAAGATCTGAAAATTTCAATTTTTTACAACGACGCAATCAAAAGATATGGCATTTTATGTCCTCATCTCCATACATTTATTCAAAAATGCAAAACCTACAGGGTACTTCCCGTTGACCTAAAATTATGAAATTTGGCAAGAAGCTAGGTCTCACAGTACAAATAATGGGAAAAGTCTGAAATCATTAAATATTACAACTTTTCTCACAACAAATGGTAACCAATTGTGGTGAGCTCCCGTTTCAAGAACATTCATATAAGAGAGGGGTCAAGTTGGATGGTCATTTAGGCGATTTTATGTTTTAGTTCTATTTAAAAACGGGAACACTTACAAACTTGAAAATTGGTACGTTTATAGTGCATAAGCTATAAAATAACAACAAATAATAAAATTTGGTCAAGCGCGTGTCGGACTCAAAAAATCTAGCACATTTACTTACTGAAATTTCAACTAATACAATCATGTTTATGTGGTGGTACCATGGTACGGAACCCTTAGTGCGCGAGTCCGACTCGCACTTGGCCGGTTTTTTTATTTCGACCTATACAACGTGTTAATGGAATAAGCGAAACCCTCATACACCCCAAATGATTTTTATTAAAACAAATCCATTCCCGTAAAAAAATCTTGAAAATAGTTTTTTTTTATCTAGATATTGTTACTTTAAAGTTTTATCACTGTTCTAGTTTTTTTTTTGTTGAAAATGGGCTTACTCTTGACCTTGATCTAGTCTTGAAGACAGAGATGAGGTCGACGATGGAACGAGCTTACCCAGAAGAAGCCTATTCACTCGCGACTTGAATAGATTCGGGTTATATGAACTCGGGAACACAG
Organism: Athrips mouffetella; assembly: GCA_947532105.1. Classification (NCBI taxonomy): domain Eukaryota; kingdom Metazoa; phylum Arthropoda; class Insecta; order Lepidoptera; family Gelechiidae; genus Athrips; species Athrips mouffetella. The sequence goes on from OX383984.1 coordinate 11,493,828, forward strand.
ACGCAGGCAGAGAATTCCACTCTTTAGCCGTGCGCATTATAAAAGATGTTTCAAAGCGCTTTGTGCGAATGTGCGAAATATCAACCAAGTATGGGTGATATCCTGCGGTGCGTCTGGACTCCCGATGGTAGAAGGGAGATGGTGGAATAAGCTCGTGGAGCTCTAGAGCACACTCTCACAGTTTCGCCGTTGTTCTAGTCCGCGCACGCCACGTTCACTTCCCTCCCCTCCTCACCGCTCATTAACCGCGCGGCGCCCGGCCGCCAGCGCGCGTATCGACAGAAATATTTAGAATAGAAGCGGCAATAATTTAAGTAATAAAAAAAATTACCCCTATCAAAAACCCGTGAAATTGATTCCACTCTCGATTCTGAACAAACTATTTTCGCTTATTCCGTTAACCCGTTGTATTTCGCTTCTTAAAATATCCGCGACGATAAAAAAATTGCGCTGTGTTCTTTAAGGAAAGTGAAGTGTAAAAAAAATATAATCGTAGTGTTCAGAATAACCCCAAACATCTAAATAGGAACTTGCATAAAATGTATTTATGCATTCGAGTGCGAGATTGCAAGGACTTTAGTAAGCGGCCCCGGTCGCCGACCTCGCCATTTTGTTAGCCAGCTACGGATAAGCCAAAAGGAGGGTAATTGTTTTGTTCATCATAAAAAAATAAAACGTGTAACAAAAAACAAAAACCGGCCAAGTGCGTGTCGGACTTTGCACATTTAGGGTACAGTTCTCTCTCCTTCCTGAATGACGTTGAGACTGTGTAACTTCGTAACCACTTTTTTTACATTAATTATGGCATTTAGCTTAACAGTATAAAAAAAACTGGCCAAGTGCGAGTCGGACTCGCGCCCTACGGGCTCCGTACCTATCTACCATATGATATACTAAAAACTTTTGCTCTTTGATTTTAAAACTCGGCGACCATCCAACTTGACCCCTCTTTTATAGAAAAGTTCTTGAAACGGGAGCTCACCTTAATTGGTTACTATTAGTTGTGAGAAAAATTGAAATATTTAATGATTTTAGACTTTTCCCTTTATTTGTACTGTGAGACCTAGCTTCTTGCCAAATATCACAATTTTAGGTCAACGGGAAGTACCCTGTAGGTTTTGCTTATTTGCATAAATGTATGAAGATGAGGACATAAAAAGGCCATATCTTTTGATTGAGTCGTTGTAAAAAATTTAAATTTTCAGATCTTGTGTGGTTTATAGACCTTAATATTCGTTATCAATTTCAACCTGATACCTTTTCTCGTTCGTGAGAAAAAGGGTCTTGACAGACGGACAACAAAGTGATCCTATAAGGGTTCCGTTTTTTTATTTTGAGGTACGGAACCTATAAAATTACAATATTTTAGACAAAACAATATCTAATGATTTGCTGGTTTTACTTTTTTGATATTTGTAAAATAACATACTAAAAAAATACTTTTCTCTCTTTTTTGTGAATACTTTTTTCCTTTTTTCGGAATCACCGTTGGACGTAACAGCCACGTTGCAAGGCATGCTTATGTGAACGTTATTGACGTATAAATGAGATTCCTCCATCCACCTTCTACCATCGGGAGTCCAGACGCACCGCAGGATATCACTCACACTTGGTTGATATTCTACACATTCACACAAAGCGGTTTGAAACATCTTGTATAGTGTGCACGGCCAAAGAGTGGAATTCTCTGCCTGCGTCTGTGTTCTCGAGTTCATATAAACCGAATCTATTCAAGTCGCAAGTGAATAGGCTTCTTCTGGGCAAGCTCGTTCCATCGTCGACCTCAGCTCTCCCCTCAAGACTAAAAAAAAACCGGCCAAGTGCGAGTCGGACTCGCGCACCAAGGGTTCCGTACCACCACATAAACATAATTGTATTAGTTGAAATTTCAGTAAGTTAATGTGCTAGATTTTTTGATTCTGACACGCGCTTGACCAAATTTTATTATTTGTTGTTATTTTATAGCTTATGCACTATAAACATACCAATTTTCAAGTTTGTAAGTGTTCCCGTTTTTAAAATAGAACTAAAACAAAAATCGCCTCCGCGACCATCCAACTTGACCCCTCTCTTATATGAATGTTCTTGAAACGGGAGCTCACCACAATTGGTTATCATTAGTTGTGAGAAAAGTTGTAATATTTAATGGTTTCAGACTTTTCCCTTTATTTGTACTGTGAGACCTAGCTTCTTGCCAAATTTCATAATTTTAGGTCAACGGGAATACCCTATAGGTTTTGATTTTTTGCATAAATGTATGGAGATGACGACATAAAACGCCATATCTTTTGATTGCGTCGTTGTAAAAAATTGAAATTTTTCGATCTTGTGTGGTTCATAGACCCTAATATACAGTATTAATTTCAACCTGATACCTACCTCTACCCGTTCGTGAGATAAAGGGTCTTGACAGACAGACAGACAGACGGACAACAAAGTGATCCTATAAGGGTTCCGTTTTTTTCTTTTGAGGTACGGAGCCCTAAAAAAATTACGTGTTTTCAAACACTTTAAAGTTGTTTTTGTTTGATAATAAGTTTCTTATAATAAAACGTGTTGTTTTGTTTAGATAAACTTTCTTTGCGTCGAATTATCATATCGCGTTATCAGTCAGAGTATTTATGTTTTTATAACTAGCTGTGCCCACGACTTTGTTCGCGTGGAGTTTGGACTTTTATTGATAAAAACAACGACTGAACCGATAGTGTATTAACTTCGGTGCAAGCTTGCAAGTTTTAGTGCGATTGCGATGAAAGAAAGCTTGTACAGTTACAACAGGTCAAGTTGAAACTCGCAGTGCGACTCCAGCCCGTACGTCTATTGTAATAAGAACGGCACAAAGTCCAATGTGTTTTTTTTATTGTCATTGGGCTTACTCTTGACCTCGATCTAGTCTTGGGGACAGAGATTAGGTCGATGTTGGAACGAGCTTGCCCAGAAAGATGAATCCTATTTACTCGCGACTAAAATAGATTCGGGTTATATGAACTCGGAAACACAGACACAGGCAGAGAAAATATGTTTCAAAGCGATTTGTGCGAATGTGTGGAATATCAACCAAGTGTGGGTGATATCCTGCGGTGCGTCTGAACTTCCGAAGGTAAAAGGAGGATGGTGAAATAAGCTCATGGAGCTCTTGAGCACACTCTCCGAAGTACAATCTGTAAAAGACCAACAGATATGCAACCTTGCGGCGGTGGGCCAGACTGTGAAACTTGGTTTTCACCAGCATCCGAGCCAAGAAGCTCGTTGAAGATGCAACGAGCTTCTTGGCTCTGCGGTCTATCGAGTCAAGTGCTGTTAGTTGATATTTGGCAGAGTCATCCCAAAGGTGACCGCAAACTGATAGGGTCGCTAGTTGACTGCAGAAAAGCCCTTAACAGGGTTCCCATTAGAAAGCAATCACGTGATTGACTCATTTTGTATGGAACATCGATTTTACAAACGTCGCGTACTCTACATCTACCTGTCTAGCCTTAACGCCTAATAGTTACATTAAATCACATTGAATATCTTGTTTGCTCTTTTGCGATTGTCAGGCACTTGGTGTATCGTTCCTTTGTTACTTCCCCATTTTGTTATAATCTGTCCTCTGACACAAGCGTCTCAGTAAGATATATTATGACTTGGAGTATTGAGATCATAATTGAAATAAATAATTTTAAAGACTTGAAGATTATTTTTATCACATTTATGTCCCTGAATCATCAATGCGCTAGCCTTATTCCATTTTTGCCAAATGGAGTCGGCTACCTAACCTAAAGGATTTGACGGGGGCTCTGGTTTTTGTTTGGTTTCTGGCAACCCAGAGGGCAAAACAGACCCAATCCTAGATAAGGCTTTGCCAGGCCAGTGGCTAACCTGGCTGTCAGAGTTTTCAAGCCGCCAAATGGCTTCTTGGCTTAACGACTACTATCATTGACAGTAGTCGGGACCAACAGCTTAACGTGCCTTCCGAAGCACGGAAACGCTCTTATTCTTGTGCCACTAGTGGTCACCCATCCGGGTTCTAACCACAGCCAACGCTGCTTAACTTACGTGATCGGAAAGAAAGAGCATTTATGACTGCCAGGAGCGCCACCAATCCTACTATTATTTTGTTTTCAGAATGGATCCTTCAAACGCTCCTCTACGAACCCATCAACCTACTGTCAATCGTCTCCACAAAACGTACCGACGACGACGCGTGGTTCAAGCTCATCGGAGACTCTTTCAAGTTGCTCAGTGAAGTGATAGACAGGTTTCCTGAAGATGTTGAGAGGCATTTGGATGATATTGTTAATGTAAGTACGACTGCTCGCTATGAATAGTGGCAATCGACCAGCCATAACCAACAAACCGGCTAACCAGTCAGCACGCACCTAACTAAACAACCAACCATTTTACCAACCGACAACCTTACCAACCAACAACTTAATCAACAAATCACCTAAACAATAAACCATTTTACCAACCGGCAAACTAGGCAACAAATCGCCTAACCAATAAACCATTTTACCATCCAACCATCTTAGCAACCGGCAAACTAACCAAATAACCACCTAACCAATCATCATCTAACTAACAAACCTATTAGCCAATCAAAAACTAACCAACCGACAATTTTACTAACCAACCATTTACCGACTAGCCATCTTATCAACCTACAACTTAATCGACCAATACATCAACGACCTAACTAACCAACAACCTAATCAAGCTACCACCTAACTAACCTTACTACCCATTCAACCTACCACACTACCAACCTATCCTAAGCGACATACCATCAACCAATTTATTACCTGACCAACCAACTAAACTATAATCTGAGTAACCAAGAAACAACCTATTCAGCCAACCAACCAACAACCTATTCTACCAACTACTATCCCATCCAAAAAACCTAACCAGACATCCTTCTTTTCTTTTTTAAGTCAATGGGCTTACTCTCGATTAAGCCCTGAGGACAGAGATGAGGTCGACGGTGCAACGAGCCAACCAACCATCTAACAACCTATCCAATTATCCGCTTTCCCAACCAACAACCTAACCCCACAACCACCTAGCCAAGCAACCACCTAACCAACCAATCATCTAACCAACCAATCACCTAACCAACCAATCATCTAACCTACCAATCACCTAACCAACCAATCACCTAACCTACCAATCACATAACCAACCAATAACCTAACCAACTAACCATCTAAACAACCTCCATTCTTCACGTCTTTATGAGTCGTAATTTCCGGAAAATATAGGTAATTTATGACTCATTAGAAAAGTAGTATTTTAATATAAAGTTGAATTAGAGTTTAAAAATTCGGGAAAGAGGTGTGATGTTATGTATGAATGTATGTAGAGTTTTATGGTATGACTGGCTGGAAAGTCAATTTAGAAGAAGAAATTATTGGTATTTTCCATCTTTTGTACCATATGGAAGCAATAAATAATTTGAATTTGAATTTGAATTACTTTTTTGACCAAGTGCATAAAATACAATTTTAAGCTGCCTATACTCAGCATAAACTACAACTTTTTGAGCATGAAAAGTGAAAACGATTTTTTTTTACACAATCTCTTAAAGATCCAGTCACTCCTTAAAAAGCTCGTACTTTTTATCCTGTATTTGTTGGTATGTTTCCAGATATGCCTCCTCAAATACGACGCTCAAACCCGTAAGCAAGCTCTAACATGTCTCACACACGTTACCAAAATATCACCTGCGGGCGCCAAAGATGTCAGAAGGCACATCGCTGACCTGGAAACTATGAGTACTGGAAGAGCACCCTTAGCTATACTTATTGGTAAGAATAATTATAATATATAATATTTATTTACTGCATGACCCTCGTACTCCCTCATACCTTAAAGAACGTTTCCGATACCTTGGTGTTGACCGCTCTCGTGATTTGCGATCCAAGACTGATAATGTGTTGGAAATACCCTTTACTCGGTCAGGCTACTATAAGGAATCTTTCACTTTAAAAGCTATCAGTCTCTGGAATGATCTGCCATCTGAGATTCTTCACTCCAAGTCACTACCTATTTTTAAATCTAAACTGTATAACTTCTTACTTAATAAAATTGTACCTTAGTTTGCAACTGAGTTTGTATATATTTATATGTTATCTATTTGTCTATATATTTTATATATATTTTTATATGTATTTTTTATTTATTTATTTGTGTATATTTTGTTTTTATTGTAGTTGTATTTACATTAAATATTATCTATATATTGGCATTGGCACACTACTACAGTTACTATTTACATTTTCCTAAAAGCAACTAAGGTTGTCTGGAAGAGATCGCTTTAAGCGATAAGACCGCCTTTGTCCACCCTAGTTTTAAGAGTCTCCTGTGTATTGTTTTGTTTTTGTGTGACAATAAAGAATTTATCTATCTATCTTTATTTATTCACCACAATTTACAAAAATTCAGATCAAATAGTTACACAATGCAAGATTATATTATTACGATAAGGTAATTCTTATTTGTAAATTGTGGAGGACTGATGCCTGATATGGGACGAAGCCTGTATTTCAGGTCATCAGGTCCTCCATTTCGAATCGTTGTCTAAAATCTGGTACGCACGGCACAGGTCAAGTGGTCAAATGAATTGAGTTCTTTGACAGGTACTTCCTACCCATCTCTACCCGTTAGTGGCATAAGAGGCGACTAAGAGAGGATGAGCAGAAGCGTCCTGTGTATCGTACCATCTTACAAACTGCGGTTACTAACAATCGCGGTCTATGTAGCCAGCCGCAACGCTGACAAGCGTAGTGACTATGGTACTTTCCCTCCAAACTGTTCCTCGCGTTGCTGGAATTCTAAATTGAGCTTTCCTGGACGTTTTATTCATGTAAGGTTATGATGACTTGAACCATAAAATCTTTCTCAAATATTTAAAAAGTAAAAAGTAAAAGTAAAAAGTATTTATTTCACCATAAGGGGGGTTTCACAAACTTTACTTAATTCTAAGATGCTATAAGTTTGTTACAATCAAACCCTGGCTCCCAAACTAGAAGATGTTCTGTGTTTTGGGAGACAGTGTTCATACCGTGGGATAACACATTCAAAACATTATTAGCAAGAAGAAGTAATATAAAACAAAAGTAAAAACATGTAAGAGATAGATAAAAAAGAAAGTAATAATAACACTTTCTAAAATAATAATAAAAAATAACATCATAAAATAATAGTAATACTAATAATACATAGCTCTACTTTATAAAATAAATAAATAACTAAAGGAATCTTAACAGTTGTATAACAGTGCAGTATAAAATGGGTTTGCATCGGTTTAATGCGAGTATGCGTATCAGTGTATATGTGTGTGTATGTGTGTGTAAGTGTAAGTGTGTGTACTTGTTAACAAAAGAATATTGACCGCCAGGGACCTTCATTTTGTAAAGGTAAGTAACTGCTCTGTCTTATTATAGTCTTGTTCTGTTAGCCAATCTGATAATTTTATTTTGAGATCATGCCGATTTAACCATGATAGACTGAGAAGAAGGATACACAGCAGGGCAGCGGCACACCCTGGACCAAGGATGTTTAAGCAGCAGCGCTTTCTGCTAAGGATGGAGCCATAAGCGTATCCATTTCTTGCAAGGGACCTCCATACTAAAATGTATAGATTTTTATCAAATCCCAAAAACGTAATATTTTATATTTCTTTCTGAGAAATATGTGACTTGTGAAAATACTTACCATTCAGGAAAAAAACGGATAATTTACGCTTCCGTTCTTAGTATTAATGATCAATTCACGAGTGAAAAAGATATATTTTCACTTTCGCAAACAAAGTTCAGCTAAAACATTAGATTTTTGTAAAACTTAACTGAGTTTTTTGACCGACTAGTATAGTCGACTAGGATACGCTTTACATTTCTCTAGCTCATACAGAACATGTATATGGCGGACTCTACTTTGTGCCCTGGGTGTCTACTCTCAAAGTCCGATATATCGAAACGATACTATTCGAAACATGCAAATGCAAAACTTCATCCTTTGACAATACAGTGGAATATTGGTTGGATGAATTTTCAAACTGCCAGTAGTTACCATTCAACCAATATTCTACTCTATTGTCAAGGGACGAAGTTTTGAATTTGCATGTTTCGAATAGTATCGTTTCGATATATCGGACTTTGAGAGTAGACACTCTGGACACTACATGCAACGTGCGCGAATTTGAAATTTGACATTGGAAGGTCGTGTAGGCCCCGCATATTCAGTACAAAAGACCCTCAGGAGGACCGAATGCGAACGGGGGTGCGGGGGAGATTGCAAGGGGAGCAGAGAGTGTCCGTCCTGTATGATAGTCATCATCATCATAACATCCCATGATACGTCCACTACAGCACAGGGAGCTCCCTCCAGAATTCTAGCTTTTGCTGGAAAAAATGTGGAGGGGAAGTACCATAGTCACCTCGCTTGTTAGCGTTACGGCTGGCACCATGGACCGCGGTTGTAGGTGACCGCAGTGGTGTCGGCAAAGAATAGTACCAACCCATACATACCCGTGGGTGTCGTAAGAGGCGACTAAGGGTTAACTGGAGGATGGGCAGCAGCAACCTCCTTCGTATCTTACATCTTACTGCGATCACCTATGATAGTACTGTTACTTTATTCTCTGGTAGCAGTGTGTTCTTACGGCAGAAATAAGCAAGCGGGCAGCGACGCTTTCGTCGGATAGACTTAGCAAAAGTGACATGAAAATATTGAGCGAAGTGAATAGATACTGACCTTGAGCGGGTCTCTGGTTTCAGGCCTTTGTGGCGTAGCCCTGTTCCAGCTTATACTGGTTGTTTCCTCTTGCTTTTTGCCTTGCGTACCAACACTGATGTACGTCAGTCATCATATCGTGTGGGTTGCAAGGTCGATGACCGACCTCACTCGTGAAAGCTGGGTATGGCAGAAAAAGCATGAAAGTATAATTCATCACAACATCCCATGAAACGTCCACTACAGGACAGGGAGCTCCCTCCATAATTCTAGCTTTTGCTGGAAAAAATGTGGAGGGGAAGTACCATAGTCACCTCGCTTGTTAGCGTTACGGCTGGCACCATGGACCGCGGTTGTAGGTGACCGCAGTTAGTAAGATGTAAGATACAGAGGAGGATGCTGCTGCTGCCCATCTTCCAGTTAACCCTTAGTCGCCTCTTACGACACATGGGTTGGTACTAATCTTTGCCGGCACCACACGGGACGGTATAATTAATGCAGTAGAAATGTAAGCGTTGAGGAGTATGATTGGAGTGAAATTGAGGGACAGGATTAGAAACAATTTACGTGCATTGTCTTGTCACGCAACCTTGATTCAATACCGCACACGTAACATAAGTAATTGCACCAAATAATTGTGAAAATCAGAGTCAGTTCGGCAGCGGCCCAGATTACACATCTTAAATATTTTATTGCATTTTATTAATTTCTGACTCCGCAGTCCTTTTGCATTACATTTTCATATTTGCATAGCAACTTATACAAACAGAGTGATAAGAGAAAGTTGTTGTGGCATAAATGAAGACGTAGTGACCAAAATTAAGAAATGGATGATGAGATGGTTTGGTCATGTAGAGGACTTTCTAAATAAAGGCCATTTTATAAGTACCCTAAACCGACGAGCATGTATCAAAGGGTTAATTCTTCTTCTTCTCAGCGTGTCGATCGATTGCAAATATTAAATTTTTTATAGCTCAGAACGTTGACACATTTAGTGCGTCATTTGTGGGTTCCATTGTGTGTGGGGAGTACCACAATTGGTGCTGTCGGTGAAACCCCACCTACACATGCTGTCTTTGCACCGATCGACCTGTGTCCGTAGTCTGTTTAAAGACTTCCAGATCGGTCCGGGCAGGTCATATCTGGTGGGGAGGCTTTCTTCTGGCTGAATAAACTCAGCGAGTGAGTGCTCCTCTTTTCTCAACACCTCTCTGTGGATGGTTCGCCGAAAAGTGGCTTAGAAGATTTAAAAAAGCTATTACGGCTTTTCGACCTCTGCTTTACTTGGTGGTGGTTGTGCATGGGGTGCCTATTGTCTCTTTCTAATTTGGCTCGTTCAATGGAATCTGCTACTTGGCGCCGTACAACTGGTTTCTTGAAAGTAGATGTAGCTAGGGAAGTATGTCAATATCGTAGTCGGTGGAGGGCTGTGGTCTCTGCCTACCCTACCTGTGTATCATTAAGACATACTTTTGTTCCCTGTCTCATTAATCCAGACTTGTGTTGCTTGTATGTCATAATTATAGAGTTCTGTTTCTTGTGTATCGTTAATGACCTGTGTCATATGTTGCTTATGACTCATTATTCAAGACGTTTGTTAAGTGTATCATTAATGACCTGTGTTCCCTGTTTCTCATTAACCCAGACCTATGTTTATTGTGAAAAAGTAGTTATAGTACTTACTGACTTACTTACTACACTGGCTCAACGACCCAAAGTGAGCCTTGGCCTCCAATACGAGATGTCGCCACTTCTCCCGTCTCGCGCGGTCTCTTGCCAGTCGCTAGCTTGGAGCTCGCGTAGGTCTGCTTTCACCGCATCTTGCCAGCGATACCGGGGGCGCCCAACCGGTCTTTTGCCTGTTGGACATCCTAGATAGGCTCTAAGGCGTACAGACTGCGCTGGCTTGGCCACCTCATTAGGATGGATGACGATCGTGGTGCAAAAAGAGTTATAGTGATATGATATAACTAAAATAGTAACGCAAAGTTTTTTGTAGATATTGATATATTCTTTAATATATTTTTTTATGGTCAATGGGCTCATTCTTGACTTCGATCTAGTCTTGAAGACAGAGATGAGGTCAACGATAGAACGAGCTTGCCCAGAAGAAGCCTATTCACTCGCGACTTGAATAGATTTGGGTTATATGAACTCGGGAATACAGACACAAGCAGATAATTCCACTCTCTAGCCATGCGCATTATAAAAGGGGTTTTTTTTAATTTACTTATTACAAAGGAAAGTAGATTTTGACAATAAAGTCTACTCGCAAAACTAATACGTTTCAAAGCGCTTTGTGCGAATGTGCGGAATATCAACCAAGTATGGGTGATTTACTGCGGTGCGTCTGGACTCCCTCCCTTAATAGTCCAAGTATGGGTGATTTCCTGCGGTGCGTCTGGACTCCTTTAATAGTAGTATTGTAATTAATAGTAGTAGTAGAATAATTAATAGATTCCGTAGCGCATGCGATGACAAACCATTTTAAAGGGCTGTGTATTAACGTGCCACCAAATTTGAGTAAATTTTTACCAAATAATATCCACCAAATTTTGTATACCAAAATGGATGAATGTACACCAAACTTGCTTCTGGCACTTCGTCGGCCGCTGCCGCGGCACGCTCGCTCCGCTCGCTCGGCTCGTGCGTTGTGGTCGCAAGATAACCTTTTTTTTTTGCAATGGTGAAAATGCCTACGCATACCGCACCGTTCGGGGAAACGGTACGGTTATGTGTGGCTTGCACCCACTAAAAACACCACCGTGTGCCACTCTCGCATTTCGGGTGGGTCACGAGCACTGTACGTTCGCACTACTTTCGCAACCCACCCTGCGACAGCCTCTGGAGAGGCTCCCTCACCTAGACGACACGTCTGAGCACACATCGGACGTCGCCCCCTCACTGGCCTTTTAGTGCGACGGACGGACTCCCCGGCCCGCCGACCGCGGGCCTACGCTCAGGGCGGAAGACGGGCGTAATCCCGTCTCCTACGCCCTCTGCGCCTTCTGCGAAGCGGGTTAGAAAGAGGATTATCCTCTCTATCCCGCTCCGCGGCCTCCTTCTGCGAGATGACTGACTCACAGAAGGAGACCATGGCCTCCCAAGACCTCTTGCTGCCGACCATTGCCTGAACAACAACCGGCAGCGAGAGATCTTCACCCACCACCGCCACTAGGGCAGCACGTTCCTCCGCCCATCTAGGGCATTCCACCACTGTGTGCTGCACCGTGTCCTCGGCGCAGTCACAGTGATGGCAAGCAGGAGTCGGTTCTCTGCCGGTTATGTGGTGCAGATACCGGCCAAAACAACCATGTCCGGTCAGTACCTGCACCAGCCGGAAGGTCAGCCCACCGAATTTACTATCCACCCACTCTTTGAGGAGCGGGCGGACCGCCTCCACCGTCCTGATGCCTGCAGAGGGAGGTTCGAGGCGCAGGCTCCACTTCTGGAGCAGAACAATCCGCGCCTCATCCCTCCAGGCCTCGATTTCCTCCTGAGGAGGATGTACTCCCTCGTTACGGGCCTCTAGCTTCCTGGCATAAATTTCTGCCAGGACCTCCGCTTCTAGATCCCACGGTGGGGACCCTGCTAATACGCACGCCGCCTCAAAACTAATCGTGCGATACCCTCTAGTCACCCGCGTCGCCATTATGCGTTGCGCGCGGCGCAGCTCTGCTATGTTTTGGGTAGAGAGGGCATCAACCCAGATGGGCGCTCCATAAAGTGCCATGGAGCGCACCACACTAGTGTAGAGGCAGCGACACCCCACATTTGGTCCTCCCACATTTGGGAGTAGACATCCGAGAGCAGCTGCTGTCCCGATGAGTTTTGGGGCCAGCAGCCGAAAATGTTCTCGGAAGTCCCACTTCCTATCGAGGACGAGTCCAAGATATTTCATCTTGGATCCGACCCCGACACTCAATCCACCGATCATTATACTGGCACCAGCAGGCAGCCTCCTCCGCGGTCCATAGAAGCATAGAGCTTCAGTCTTCTCGACGGCCACCCTCAAGCCGAGGCGCTGGATTCGCGACACGACAATCTCGGCTCCATCTGATGCCAGTTGTGCCGCTTCACCATAATTGGCCCCTCGGGCAAGAACCAACGTGTCATCCGCATAGCAGACGAGACGCATTCCGGAGGGCACCTCACCTCGCAGTGCCCAATCGTATCCAATGTTCCACAGAAGCGGCCCAAGGACTGAACCCTGTGGAACACCGCACCTGGCCTCTCTGCGCCGGACTCTTCCGTCTCCACCCTGGTGAAGGACGCACCTGCCTCTCAGGTACGCCTGAAGGACCCGTCTGATATAGAGGGGCACGCGATGGTAGTGTAGTGCCTCCTCTATACAGCTAAATGGCAGAGTGTTGAAAGCATTAGCGATATCGAGAGATACCGCCAATGCCACTCCACCCCGTGCCACACTTTCCTCAGCGAAGGTCTTCACACAAGCGATGGCATCGATTGTGGAACGACCAGCGCGGAAGCCGTACTGGCACTCGTCTAGGTCCGAGCCATCTACCGTCAAATGCTGGATGATGCGGTTGGCCAGAATACGCTCAAACAGCTTTCCCGCTTCATCCAGCAAAACGATTGGGCGATAGGCAGAGGGAGAATCTGACGGGCGCCCCGGCTTCTTAAGGAAGACCAACCTTCCCTCTTTCCAGACTTGAGGGAAGCTACCCGAGCTCAGACAGGTATCGAAAAGCCCCCTCAGTCGGTCTATCAGGGGGCCCAGGGCGAGGGCCCAAACTCTTCCAGGTATCCCATCTGGCCCCGGAGCCGTCTTTTTGGACCGCATTTTCAAAATGGCGGCCCTGAGCTCTCCGTCGGTGACTGGTGGAGACGTTCCGTCATCCGGAGCCACCTCATGCATAGAGACCATTTGTGGTGGCGTATGCTCCGCCCTGTCCGGAAACAGGGCTGACACTACTTCCTCCAGCAGTTGCGGCTGTAAGGACTCCAGCACTGGTGGTCCCTGCGCCAGCTTGCCCCTCGCCGTACGGTAAGGACGTCCCCATAGATCCCTATCGAGATCTGAGAGCATTTCCTCTCGTGATCTCCTCTTTGCCTGGGATATGAATAGCTGTAGAGCTCCCCTGGCATTGCGATAGCAGTCATAGAGACTGTTCATTTCCTCTTGTACCCTGACCCTACGCCTACGGTAATTGGTGTAGGCACGACGCGTCACTATGCAGGTCTCTCTGAGATCCGCAAGCTCTCGTGACCACCAATATACGGCAAGCTTCGGGGCTAACCTAACACAACCTAACCGAACCGGTTACCCAAATTTCGTGTACGTTCAGCCAATTTGGTGTACATTCATCCATTTTGTCTGAAGTGTATTGGGGTATAAAAAATATATTTTGGGAATCATTTAATTTGTTGCCATTTTTAAGCTAGTTTTTTGGTCTCGATTCGAACCAGCGACTTGAAACAACGCGAAATAACAGTCATACAAAATTCTACTCGCCGATAGATATCGCTGTGAGCATGAAGGAAAAAAAAATTACGCGCCCAGATGGAGTAGTAATCATGCCCATTTTGTATCGAAACCTATGCGGCCGCTCAGAGGGGTGGGAGGGTGGTGGAAGCGGGAGACGGGGTTTGTCTTTTAACTCTATTACACATCTTTAAATACGTTACGTTAGAAAAAGATAGAGACATTTATGTTATGATATGCCCAATTAAAAACAAAATATCAATAAAGTACGACATTTATTTTTCTTTATTTGGCATGTAAAAAACAAGAAACTTCATGGTTGCTGAATTTGAAAATAGTGATGTGATGTATATTTATCGATTATTTACTTACATTTTATCACATGGCTCCTGGACTTATTTATCGTACCTCTCATATACAATGGTGATCAATTTGCAACTTGCAATAATATTGGGAACTGCTTACTTCTTTGGGCATTTGGTATTTTGTCTTTTTGCTTCTCCATACAAATATATCATTTATTTCCTAGAGTGAGCGAACTACCGAGAGACGCACAGGGATAGACGGCCCACCTTCTTCTTCTTCTTTCGTGTCGGCAAGAACACAGGCTAAATCTTACTTGCCCACCTGAGAGTAGGTGGTCACTGTCGTCTAGGACATCTTGCAACTTAGTGGAGCAGATACGGTGCAGGCCTTTGAGATGTCTGTAGACTTGCCTTTTGAAGGACCCTAAGTTGTTGTGCAAAGGAAACACCTCGAGAGGGAGATCATTCCACACCTTGCACGTGAGCGGTAAAAGCGTTATCCACGTACGTTAGTTCGAGATCAGACGTCCAGGTGGTGAGGATGAAATCTATCACTTATCGGAATTAAATATAAAATTGCAAGGACCACGTCAAATTAAACATAAACAAATAAAAATACATATATATATATATTCTTTATTGCAAAAATTCACATACAGAAGTTACATACAAAAGGACATTTACAAAGGTGGGCTTATCTCTAAAAGAGATTTCTTCCAGCCAACCCATGGTAGTGAGAGAGAGTGTTCATTAGCGGGACTCAGTAGTGCATTATTAAAATCCACAAAAACCAGATGTAATAATATAAAATAAATAAATGGTATAAAATAAACAAGTTAATAAAATATATTGATGATATAAATATAATATATAAATAATATAAATACATACAGAAGATACATACATATAACAATACTTACATGTAAATAAATACCTGTATAGATATATTCATATAAATACAGAAAGTTATGAAGAACAATTAACAATGATGACTACGAACACGAAGCAGTGATTTGTGAAAGAAGATGCTCTTTTACTCGTTTTTCTACATTACAAATTTTTAAACAATATTTTTAATCAATATTTTTAACGTATTTACATTACGTGTAAAATAACTTTTGACCACCAATTTTTCTCGTAAATCACCATTGATATTGACATAATATTTATTACAATGTAAATTATTAACAATAAAAAGTAAAACAATGTTTTGTAGTCTAATTAAAAATGTAATAGAATTAGTAACACATGCCATAGTATATTGTTTTATTTTCTTCCTTTGCTCTTCAATTTTGTATTTTAATCTTGTTTCTGAAAATGTAGAGCTACCTTCGGAAGCATGTATCGTTGAGTTCTGAGGGGGAAGCACTTGTTCATCAACCTGTAAGAATGAAAATATATTATTTGGATAAAGAGATAATGCTGATATAACTAATAAGCTAATATAACACCAATACTTCGTTCAGTATGGTCTGTCTGCCTAACTATTTGCCATCGTTACGAATAGTCAAATCTAGATATATAAAAGAAGAAACTGATTGACTGAATGAATAAATGAATGGCTGACTGACTAAGAATCAACGCGCAGCCAAAACCACTGGGTCTAGAAACTCTAAATTTGGCACTTAGCTTCCTTGTGAGATCTAGGGCTGACTAAGAAAGAATTTTTCTAAATTCACCTCCTGAAGGGGTGAAACGGGGGTCCAAAGTTTGTATGGGGCTAGTTAATAATATTAATAAGACACTGCACAGAGTTATAAACGTACATACAGCTGTTTTTCAGATAGGATAGCTGGTAGAGATTATGGATTTCTGAGGATGGAAAAAACTAGTTTTTCATTTACCTTGTGACATAGGTTCTCGGTTGGAATGGCATCTTTATGAAGTCTTTTTCTGCGGGCTTCAGTTAATTCGTAATTACTGTTATTAAAATGAGCTGAGCAGATTCTACTATATTTGGTTGGAATCCAATTTTGGTCTCTCCCGCATGTTGGCACCCATTGACGTTTTTGCGCCGGATCTTTTAGAAAACTGCGATAAATAAATGAAATAAAATTATAACGACGACTCGATTCTATATTATTTTTTATCGACTACTTCACATCACTAAAAATCAACAACACAATTTTCTACAAAAAATTTGACCACGAAAATTGTAAAAACCAAGCGGTTTACTACTCACCAGAAAAATGTGATACCAGCAAGCTTTGTAGTTTTGCTTGCGGCATGGTTTCGGCACAATTTCACCGCACAATTATTAATGTTTTGTGTTATTTATTTTATTTCTGATATTTTATGACAGAGATGTTGTCCATGTCACATGCCGTGAACGACTATTTGAAAGAAAAGTGTGAATGTGTGTGTGAGTTACAAAATTGTATCATAGCCGGCACCCATAGTACGTTTTGATTACTACTCCATCTGGGCGCGTAATTTTTTTTTCCTTCATGGCTGTGAGTTTCAAAATGTCGCTAGCGTTGTGTCAAATGAGTTTAATGGAGTCTGCTAACCTAATCTAGGAGATTTGACGGGGCTACTGGTTTTCACACAGAGCGACATTGATATTTTATCACCCGGTGATATTCAAGAATTGATCCCCAGGGAGCTAATTCTTGAAAATCACCGGTAGATAAAATATCGCTATTCAGTTTAAAAATTCAAAAAGAGTCAAAAAAATTGTAAAAAGATATGAAAATTACCATATACAGCACTTTATATTTGACGAATATCAATCTTCACTTTTGAAAAGAAAAATCAATGATTTTAATTTTTTTTAAGTGATATTTTATCACCCATCATCTTGGCTTCTTTTAATTTTAAAAATCTCGAAAATCACCCGGTGACTCAAGAATTGGCCCAGTGGTCTCGACTCGAACCCGCGTCTTAGAAACCACGCGAAATTACCAGTCATACATATCATATATCATATCATTTAATCTTGTTTTCATGTACAGCTTAAAGTTCTTATCAACACAGCAGTTCGTTACATGTACTCGTTCCCTGTGAGGTCATTACAAGTTATTAGGCATGCAAAAACGTACTTAAATAATAATTATAAAAATTGTCAATAGATTCGGGTTATAAGAGCTCGGGAACAGACGCAGGCAGAGAATTGCACTCCTTAGCTGTGCGCATTATAAAGGATGTTTCAAAGCGCTTTGTGCGAATGTGTGGAATATCAACCAAATATGGGTGATATCCTGCGCTGCGTCTGGATTCCCGATGGTAGAAGGGGGATGGCGGAATAAGCTAATGGAGTACAATCTGTAAAAGACCGACAGACATGCAATTGTGCGCCGGTGGGCTAGGCTGTGAAACTTGGTTTTCACTAGCATCTCATCAACAACGAGCTTCTTAGGTCTGCGATCGATCGAGTCTGATCTTCTTTCACTAGATCGAGGTAGATGATCAAGCTTCTGAATCTCGAACTACAAGCTTAAAAAATGAAATTACCATCACTTCTGCCGGCTAAAATTGTTTTCGCAAGTGAGTTATTCTTTATATTGCATCCACTCGTTATTCCAAGGAGATTCAGATAGCCACCTTATTTAATATCAATTTTCACTTTTGAAACGAATTTTTTGAGTGATATTTTATCACCCGGTGACATTCAAGAATTAAGTCCCAGGGCTTATTTTAATTTTTAAAATCTCGAAAATCACCCGGTGACTTTCACGAATTGGCTCCACTCGAACCTGCGTCGAAGAAACCACGTAAAATAACCAGTCATACAAGATTCTACTCGCCGCTAGATGTCGCTGTAAGTTTCTAAATGTCGCTAACGCTGTGTCAAATGCGTTTCGTTGGGTCATTTTTGATAATATGATGTCATATTGAATAACCGTGTAGATTCTCCTGATTTACTATCTGCTATATATTTCCGTATTCCTCGTCGTATTCCACGACAACCGCTAGGATTACTATATCTTCCAAGTTCCAGAACCAATCTTAAATATAATTCCCCTTTGCCCAGAATGTCTAGAGATTACAACAAACTAGGTCAGACTATTGACATCTTTAATTGCACTATGCCCGTCTTCCGTACAGAAGTATTTAACCTTCTTAGAAGTTAGCGTAAATTATGTTTAGTTTAGTTAACAATTCCAATTTATTTGTTATATTGTTGTTATATTGTAAGTTTATTTTTATATATTCATTTAATTAAGTGATGTTGTACTGCCAATTGCATGCTGTGGCACCTAAAGACAGTGCATTTACCTTTAATTTATATCTAAGTTTTTGTGGTTTGTACTAATGTAACTGTTACTGGTTGTCCTAAACAAATAAAATAAAATAAAAAATAAAATATGTTAAAATAATTACGGATACATTCCAAATTTTTGAAAAGTTGCTCCTTCGAGTAACTGACATGACATTATCAATGCCCTAGCCTTATTCGATTTAATTTCATATAATTTGATGGCTTAATGGAGCCGGGTAACCTAACCTAGGAGATTTGCCGAGGCTACTGGCTTTCACACAGAGGGACTGCAACCAAGAGAGCAAATCAGTCCCACAGTACAGAGAAATAGGTAACAAAGCAAAAAGTGTGTTACTAAGCATCTTCATTCACTAGATCGAGTTAGATGATCAGGCTTCGGAATCCCGAACTAAAAGCTTAAAAAATGTTATTTATTACCAGCAATTTTCTGCTGGCTAAAACAGTTTTCACAAGTGTGTTACTTGATATTGTATCCACTCGTCATTCCAAGGAAATTCAGATAGCCACCTTATTTATGTAGCAGGAAAGGGCTGGGAGTCAATTCTTGAAAATCACCGGGTGATAAAATATCACTTTAGAGACTTTAAAAATTCACATTTTCCCTAATGAACTGTTGAAAGGTAAATCAGAATTCATGAAAATTAACAATCAAGGACTGCTTTATATTTTACGAATATCAATCTTATCTTTTGAAAAGAAAAATCTGTAATCTTGAATTTTTGAGTGATATTTTATCACCCGGTGATATTTAAGAATTGACTCCCTGGGACTCAATTCTTGAAAATCATCGGGTGATAAAATATCACTTCTGAGACTTTAAAAATTCACATTTGCCTTGATAAACTTTTGAAAGGTAAATCAGAATTCATGAAAATTAACAATCAAGGACTGCTTTATATTTTACGAAAATCATTCTTCACTTTTGAAAAGAAAAACCTGTGTTTTCGAATTTTTTGAGTGATATTTTATCACCCGGTGATATTCAAGAATTGACTCCCTGGTCTCGATTCGAACCCGATAAACCACGCAAAATAACCAGTCATACAAGATTCTACTCGCCGCTAGATGTCGCTGTAAGTTTCTAAATGTCGCTAACACTGTGTCAAATGCGTTTCGTTGGGTCATTTTTAGGGTTCCGATACCAAAATGTTGGAAGAGGATCTCGCCTGTCGCGCCGAGGAGGTCAGATCCAGTCCGCGCACTTTTTCTGACTACCCACATTCGGTAGATATTATCTCGCGGTGGGTATTCTGGGTTGTTTACATGACGTGAGGAGCCCAGATACCCACAAACCGCGTACGAATCGCCCACCTGCCCCCAGCCCCTCTGGGGGTAGGTTTTGTCTACGTGTGGACGCGACACCCAGCACGCTGCCTCTTAGGGAGACATGACTCCCCCCGCCTCCATCGCGAAGGTTAAGAAGAGACCGAGGACACCCCGCAATGTTGCCCAGGCCTTCTACCTTCGGGAAGAATACGCCAACGAGCGCGCCGCAAAGGCGCCCGCCTCGCCGCCGCTTCACCGCACCCCGACGAAATCCCCCGCAACCGCGGGCCCCCGACAGCCGCCTCCCTGGGCCATCCAGCCCACGCCACTAGTAACATACAAGCCGCCGACGCAGGTCCCATGGCGTGACCCGCGCCTTGAAAGGAGGGATAGGCCCCCGGCCTCCCCCCCCGCTCCGCAACCGGCGCCCCGCCGGCTCACCCTGTCGCCGCAGTCCACGTCGCAAGACATGGACCAAACTACGACGCCGCCGCCGTCTACATCGACGGCCCCCGCACCGTCGCAGCCACTTCCCCCGCCCCCCGCCTCATATGCGGGTGTAACCGCCGCCGCCAAGCCCCGCTCACCGTTCCCTTCCCCGGTGACGCAGCAGACGGCCCCAACCACGCAGCCAGCCGCAGGACAGTCCCGGTCGGCGCGGAAGCCACCGCCCATCGTAGTGGACAGCTTCCCCGACTGGCCCCACCATCTTCGCGCGCTCAAGGAGCAGCTGGGCCATGCGCCGAACGTGCGTCCCTATGGCAAGGGGATGCGCTTTCTGGCGCAAACCGAAGCTGAGTTCCGGGTCTACCAGCGCTACCTCACCGCGCTGGAGGGGCAGACCGGGCTCTCTTGGTTCGCCTACGCGCCCAAAGCCGAGAAGCCGCTGAAGGTCGCGATCCGCGGCCTGCCAGCTGATACACGCCCGGAGGACATCGTCGCCGAGCTACGCCGCCTGGGTTACGAGCCAGAATTCGTGCGCCCCATCCGTGCCCGCCAAGGACGCCCTGGGTGCATCCACTTCGCCCAGCTTACTTACACGCCAAACCTCACCCCGAGCATTTACGCAGTGAGCGAGCTCCTGTGTGTGCCCGGCGTGAAGATCGAGGGATGGCGTGGGAAGCAGAGAGTCCCGCAGTGCCACCGGTGCCAGCTGTTCCGACACAGCTCGCACAATTGCCACCGGCGGCAAGCCTGCGTCTGCTGCGGCGAGGAGCACCCGGCGAAGGAGTGCCCACGCCCACGCACCGAGCCCGCCACCTGCGCGAACTGCGGGAAGGCCCACCCGGCGAACAGCCTCGCGTGCGCAATCCTGCGCCGCGAGGTTCGCAACAAGAAAGCCGGCACCGCACCGCGAACATCCACCCAGCCCACAACATCGGCCAGGGTCGTCGCCGAGCCCACGAGAGAGTCGAACGCGCCGGGGTCACTTATGGCCTCCGCGAACGAGCCCGGTGGGCCGGTCAGGAAGAGGAGGGGAAGGAGGAGGAGGAAGGGAACCGCCTCCGCCACTCCAGCCGCCGCCGCCGCCACTGCAGCCGGCCCCACCCAGTCACAGCCAGCGCCTTCGAAAGCGGTCGCCGCCCCGCACACTGCCGGGAAGAAGGCGAAGCTGACGAAGACACCTTCCAGCACAGCTGCCACATCCACAGCGAATCAGATGCCCCAGGAAGCGGTCACCGCCCCACAAGACGTGGGCAAGATGGTGAAGCACCCGGGGGCAACCTCTAGTAAAGCTGCCGACGCCATTGACCTCGCCATCGAGCTCCTGCTCTCCGTCCTCAAGGCCGTGAGGGCAGGCACCGACCCGGCGGCGATAGTCACGGAGGGTGTCTCCATCCTGACTCGCATGAGGACAGGATGCTGAGGCCCCTCCCCTCCACACCAGGCAGCCCACGTCCACTACTCCCCGTCGAGTAGTCAGGACTGTGGGCCCCTACCACCAGCCCCCAACCACGACGTGCGCAGTGCGCGCGCGCCGCGCAAGCGTGCCGACGCCGCACCGCGCCCGCCCACCTCCGACGAAGAGAAGCCGCCGCTGGCTCGTAGGCGCTCACTAGGCCTCCCCCAACGGGGAATCACCTGGTGGGCTGCCTCGCCGCGGCGTGAAGACCGGACTCGACAGGCCCCTCGGGAGGCCGCCCCCGTGACACGCCTGTAGTTGCAGGCGTCGACTTGAGACCAGCCTCAGTGGCCCCAGGCCAGAAAGGCTCTCCCCGCTGCAGCTGCGCTGCAGCGAGAAGCACCCCGCAAGCATGTTGGAAGAAAGGAACCCTTATGGTGCCGCTCTGTCTGTCTTTCTCTCCGTCTGTTTGTCACACGTCTATATCTCAGCAACCACTCATGCTATCGTCGACCTGAAATTTGGAATAGTTTTAGAATATAGTTGCCCAACTTAATTGCATATGAAAGAATTTTGAAAAAAATATGATTATTAATGTAAAGGGGGCCAAAATAGGGGGGGGGGGGGGGGGCAAATTTCGAATTGTCGCTACTAGGTCGAGTGGGGTATCATATGAAAGGGCTTTACTTGTACATTCTAAAATATATTTTTGTATTTTTTTACGTCTCTTAGTTTTCAAGTTATGATGAAAAATTAAAAAAAAAAACACCATTCCCCCCTTATCTCCGAAGTTTGTAAAAGGAAAAATCTGAACTAATTACAGTTGACAGAAGTTTATGTAAATATTACTGTAAAAATAAAACGATATTTCTAAGTTGCACAGTTTTTTTGAAATCTCAAATAACCTTTACAAACAAATTTAGTTTTGCAGTCCTAAAAATGGACTTTATTTCCAAAAATACAAAAAGTATATCGGAACCCTCGGTGCGCGAGTCCGACTTGCACTTGTCCGCTTTTGATAATATATATGTCTATTGAAAAGGTGTGCTTATAAAGGATACAGTACAAATTTTTGAAAAGTTGCTCCTTCGAGTAACTGACATTATCAATGCCCTAGCCTTATTCAATTAAATTTCATACAATTTGATGGTTTAATGGAGCCGGGTAACCTAGAGATAGATTTGACGAGGCTACTGGTTTTCACACAGAGCGACTGCAACCCAGAGACCAAATCAGACCCACAGTACAGAAAAATAGGTTACAAAGCAAAAAGTGTGTTACTAAGCAAGCATCTTCATTCACTAGATCGAGGTAGATAATCAGGTTGCAGGATCCCGAAACAAAAAGCCCTAAATATAGAAATTACCAACAGTGAACAGCGTACCACCCATCAACACTTTCACTACGGTTTGTTTCTTGAATACAACGCACACATTACATTCACTGAATATAGTCGGTTTATTTCTATATGCGTGCATTCGTCGAATACGATCGAATACAGTTTTAAACCAGACTAGAGCGCGCTTATGTCAATGTCACTGAGAAAATTTAAAATTTTGATTTTGTTTTGCGTTTTAAGAAATTATTGAGAGATAATGATTATTCGATAAGATAATTAAATCTAAAAACCCCAAAAAAAGTTAAAAAAAATCTCTCGAAAACAAGATTGATGACAAATGTCTTATGAATTTGACGTTTCGCATACGCTGCACTACCTCATTTTCGTATGCAATGATAGCGCGCTAAAGTGACGTCACTGATGACGTCACGTCGCTTAAACGAGTGAATACGAGCAAGTTTTGAACCGACTATTAGCGCGCTAAAACCGCACACAACGCTCAAATGCAGGTTTTAAACCGTAGTGTTTAAAAATATAGTTGATGTACGTCATCTAAGTTCTGAGTTAAGTGTGTGGTTTCCGCACTTAGTCCAGTAAAGACCATTGTGCGTGGGCCAATGTGGCCGTACGTCGTACGTACGTTGTACGTACGTGATAGAAAATTTCCTATTAAATTTCCATTTTTAGGGTTCCGTTCCGATACCACAATGGTAAAAATAGGAACCCTTATGGTGCGACTTAGTCCGTCTGTCTGTCACACCTGTATATCTCAGCAACGACTCATGCTATTGACTTCAAATTTGGAACAGTTTTAGAATATGGTTGCCCAACTTAATTGCACATGAAAGAATAAAAAAAGAATGATTATTTATGTAAAGGGGCATAATTTTAAATTCTTGTAACTAGGTCGAATGGGGTATCACATGAAAAGGCTTTTATTCTAAAACATATTTTTGTATAATTTTGCGGCTCTTAATTTTCAAGTTATGATGAAAAATGACAAAAAATATAACATTCCCCCCATTCCCTTATCTTCCATAGTCTAGGCAACGAAGCGGATCGTTGTATGAAGACCACCGCATTAAATCCTCAGTCGATGAAACTTTGCTAGGGTATTACACTACATGAGACAAACCTTCTATAAAGAAATAAAAAAAAATCGGTACTTTTAATTTTTCCATACAAACATTACAAAAAAATTATGATTTTTTTTTGTGAAGTTTTTTTGAATATTTTGAATTCACATTTAATTTATGATACTTTATCATCCTGTCAAATAAAATCTGCCTGAGGAATTTATGTTGGGGTCAACTGCTTCGTTGCCTACACTACGAAGAATCGATAGAAGTTTATGTAAATAAGAAGTAGTCTGTTTAAATGTTGCAGCAAAAATAAAACCATCTTTTTAAGTTGCACAGTTTTTAGAAATCTGCAAAAAACCTTTACAAACAAATTTAGTTTTGCGGTCCTAAAATGGACTTTATTGCTTACAAAAATACTATAGCCATATCGGAACCCTCGGCGCGCGAGTCCGACTCGCACTTGACGGGTTTTTCTTTTCAGGATCTATCTGTGAGCAACATCCCCAAACGGTTGAAAACGAAATTAACAAAATATGGCGGATTTATCTCAACCAATTGGATTCAAATAAGAACACTGTGAGTAGATTCTGTCAATCAGTCAATCGAAAGTCAGTCAAATTTCAATCTTAATTATTATTTTATTTGTATTTTCATATCTTCAAAACATATTAATTTTAATTATGATTTTAATAAACGTGTAATTTTGTGTAATGTGTATTTTTTTTATGTTACAAGTGAGCAAACGAGCAGTTGGGCCACCTGATGGTTAAAGGTCACCAGCGCCCATAGCGCCATCTGTCTTATTACTGGCATATTATATTTTATTTTTATTTTAAAAATCTCGAAAATCACCCGGTGACTTTCAAGAATTGGCCCCAGGTCAATTTTTTTAATATTTCCCAAAAATGTTTCTTTGGGAAAATTGATCAGTTTCGTTGGCTGAGCACGTCCTTTCAGTTTTCGGTTCACCATCCCTTTATAATACAGCCAACCAGGGGTCTTTGATTTTACTGACATTAATGGCGCCACATTGTTTGTGAAGCGATGTAGTTTAGCTGACGTCATTAAGAGATTTTAATATCCAAAAATGAATAAACGATTTTGATTTAGATTTTTTTTTTATTTTACTAGTTTAAATTTTGTTTAAAATTTTCAGGACAAAATTAAGTCGTCGTTACTGGAAGGGATACTTGGTATTTTCAAACATTTCGGATGTGATCTGCCGACAGCCGAGCTAAACTTGTTTTACGATAAGTTGACGGATTTTATGAGAATCGGAGCTTGTGAAGAGGGTATGTTTTTAATTTATATCCTATCTCATCATCATCATAACATCCCATGAAACGTCCACTACAGGACAGGGAGCTCCCTTCAGAATTCTAGCTTTTGCGGGGAAAATATGGAGGGGAAGTACCATAGTCACCTCGCTTGTTAGCGTTACGGCTGGCACCATGGACCGCGGTTGTAGGTGACCGCAGTAAGTAAGATACAAAGGAGGATGCTGCTGCCCATCCTCCAGTTAACCCTTAGTCGCCTTTTACGACACTCACGGGTATGTATGGGTTGGTACTATTCTTTGCCGGTACCACACACCACACATCCTATCTACAAAGTAGAAAATCGCAAAATTTCACAACCACAGGCAGGATTCGAACCTGCGTCTTCTGCGTAAGTACCGGAGACGCTTTACCAACTAGGCTACTGTGGTCCTGCCTGATGTTGTGAAATCTAGCGACCTCTATACGCATTTCAACGTTGCGCTTGTGCTGCCACCTAGTAAGCATTAGCTGTACTACAGGACAGGGTAGGGCAGGACCACAGTAGCCTAGTTGGTAAAGCGTCTCCGGTACTTACGCAGAAGACGCAGGTTCGAATCCTGCCTGTGGTTGTGAAATTTAGCAATTTTCTACTTTGTAGATTTATCCGACCACAGGAAGTGTTAAAATAAAAATCATTTTTGATATCCAATATCATCATTATACACTCACAGGCAAAAATGACGTATCATTTCTTATCATTTCTTACCATTAGAATTGAGACGAAGGGTTGGGGATATATCATTACTTATGAATTTAGCCAATGGTTCCGTTGACTGCTCTGAACTATCGTCAATGATATATCTACGAAGTAACACTCTCGGCTTAAGGCAGCGGTCTGAGATAAGTGCGTCGTATGCGAAAACGAACTACAGGCGTAATACATACATCATAAGAGCTATAGAAAGTTTTAACAGTTTACCATCTGAGTTAGATGTAGACTTATTTTGCTCTAGTGTAACATCATTGCGTCTAAAAATGTCGACTTGCTTTTTTAATGACACAATTGGCTAAAATTTGTTAAAATTAGCTTTTAGTTTATGTTTTAAGTCATATTTGTTTAGATTTTTACAATTATTTAATTTGGTTAGAATGGTTTCGTTTTGCTGTTTTCTCAAATCTCATTTTTATATCTATCATATAAATACTTATGGTTATGGGTAATTTAGTTGTATTTAGGTGGAGACTTTTAATTAGCTTTTAGCTACTTATTATGTTATTGTTAATAGGTTTTTAGCCGTAAGTCTCCCACAAAATAAATAAAATAAAATAAATATTTTTTTCTGAACGATGCACGGAATTTCCTGGATACCGTGCACAGGTCTAATCTACAAGAATCGGTAGTCAGACACCTTATTTAATGATCTCACTGTTTATTCACCGATATTTATTTCGTTTAGGAAATATATTGACGCTTTGTTTGATCCCTTACTTGTATGAAAATGTACGACAGAAAATAGACCGGCCGGTTATTTTTGCCTGTGAGTATATTTATAACCCCTAACTTATTCCGTTTTTGCCGAGTGGGCTACCTAACCTTGGAGATTTGACTAGGGTACAGGTTTTTATACACAGTGGGCCCGACTAACCCGAAAAATATTTTACCATCTATTTTGAAAAGTAGAGATTATATAAAAAATATTTAAAAAATACTTTTCTAAAAAAAGTAGTTTTAGCTCAAGAAGAAGTGAGCGCCTGGAGGGTTCAATGATATGATCAGCTGATGATGCAGACAAAGATGTTTTTTGATTTACCACTTGGCCACGAACGCTTTCAAATATTTCTTTTCTAAATGATTTATATTTTTAATGTACATTGAAATTAATTAATTTTATTATTTATTAGTTTCTAATTGAAAATTTGTGAAACTTAAAATAATTTACTTACAGTATGCCTAAGAATCCTAGCCGACCACGCCACGCTGTTTCGCGAGCGTATATCCCAAGACGTTCGCATAAGGAACTTTATATGGAATACTCTTCACAACTCCACCGGTACTTCGCTTAGCGGCATACGCGCAGCTAAAAGTATCTATGAAGCCAGTTGTTCGTGCCTTAATAAGGAGCTAATACAGGTAACTTACATGTCTCCTGCCGGTCATACCGTAAAAGGCGGCTAAGTGATACCATCTGTAGGGAATGCAATCCGGATAATCCGTGATCCGTAAAATCCAGATTTACCTTAAATTTTACTGGGTTTTTAAATCCGGATTTAGGAAACGAATCCGGATTTTTCGAAGATTTAAACAATCGTACGTGTTACTCGCACTATACAGTTCATTTTTTTTTTACAGAAAATAGCAACAACTGAAATTATACCTCAAACCCAGTCTCGAACTCAAGTGAAATACACAGCAATAGGCATACTGACATACATACAGACAAACTGTGGTGTCAATATAGAGATCGACAGACAAACAGACATGCAGTTGGAGTTCGAGCTTAGACATCAGAATGTCAGCTATGAGGACGCTGAGGCGGTAAGTTTTTTCATCATATCAGCCGAAAGACGTCCACTGCTGGACATAGGCCTCCCCTAAAGATCTCTAGGGGAGATGGAGATCTTTATCAACCTCCCCTAAAGATCTCCATCTCCCCTAGAGATCTTTAGGGGAGGTTGATTTTTACGTTCGCTAAATAACTAATACTATAAAAGTTGTTCTACAAATGTCTTATTCTCAAAATGCTTATTATTTTCGAGGCTACTAACAAATGAAACGGCGACTAACAGTTTGCATCTAATAAATTAATCTGGCAGCTTAGTATGCTTTATTGTAAAAAAGCACTATTTTCAAGAAATGCTAAATTTTCCCAGACATGAGACTTAACTAGATCGATTTTTCACCCCCGGAAACCCCCGTATGGTAAATTTCATTGAAATCGTTAGAGCCGTTTTCGAATAACTGTTTCGAAAAAAATTATATACAAATATTGCTCGTTTAATTGTATGGGATATATTTTTAATAATAAAAGCGGTATATTTCAGATATCCTGGTGCATAGAATCGAATCTCCAGAACAGCGTGAACCTGCTACAAACTGCGATACTGTTCTATGACAACCTACCCGCCAGTAGGAGGAAGAATATTGTAGTGCACGGTATACTGAATGCCGAGAGTAATCTGAGAAGTGTAAGTATTATAACTTTTACATCTTTTACATACATTTACAAGCGAAACTGAGAAAATAGTTTGTTCAGAATCGAGCGTAGAATCGGTTTCACGGGTTTTTGATAGGGGTAATTTTTTTTTGTTATTTAAATTTTTGACGCTTCTATCCTAAATATTTCTGTGGATACGCGCGCTGGCGACCGGCGCCGCGCGGTTCATGAGCGGTGAGAAGGGAGGGAAGTGGGCGTGGCGTGCGCGGAGTGCGCGGACTAAAACAACGATAAAACCAGAACAATGATGAAACTTTCAAATAACAATATCTAAATAAAATAAAACTTTTTTTCAGATTTTTTTACGGGAATGGATTTATTTCAATAAAAATCAGTTGGGGTGTATGAGGGTTTCGCTTATTCCATCAACACGTTGTATACATAACATCGCGCCTCTATCACATCGGGGTACGCAGGCAGAGACCACAGTCCTCCCATCCCAGGCTTGGATAAGGGTGCTTATCCACCAAGATGTGCGTGGGAAATGTGCCGTGCGAGGATGTGTAGCGGAGCTGTGAAAATGCGCAGTGCGAGCCGTGAGAGGATGCGTTGCGAAGCTGGGAAATGTGTCGGCGGGGGTGCGGTGCAGTGGGAGCGGAGGGCAGTATGTCGCAAACCTCGCAACACATCCCTCGCTTGTTTTGTAGGTACAAAAACCTCGCTCCGCTAAGCCGTTTCCACCAGAGCTGTGCTGAGCGAGGCCAGGTTAATGAAGCGATTCTGTTGGATCTTGAAAAACACATCCTCGCCCATCTCTGATGGAATAGCAGCCTAAAGCTGTGGTGAAAGAGGCGTAGGCATATATTAGGGATAAGGAAAAGAGGCGACGCATGAAGAATTAATTAAGCTGCTCTAAAAAGGAGCAACTCTTCAAAAATTGTTGAGTGTAATACAACTCAATACTTTATTGAGAAGATAATAATTCTAAAGGATGTGAATCAGCGGCGTAGAATACAAATTCCATAAACGATCCAACCAAATTCATTTCACACAACGTCAGCGAGATTCACAAACGTAACAGCGTCATCTATCGACGAGTAGAAGTTCCTTTTTATAACCCAGATAAAAGCTGGAAAACGACCACATCAATATTGTAATTTTTCATATATTTTTGACAAAAAATGTAGTAATAAAATGGTCATAAATGGGAAAAAAAATAAACAAAATAAGGGTCACTTCAGATTTTTTTTCTTCAGTTATACAAATTAAATTAAAATTCTATTTCGACCACATCACTTCTCATATCTTGTTTGTTAATTCTTTTTTTTTCTGTTAAAATAAATGCCATATTTAATGTAAAACGTGGTTACGAAGTTACTCAGTATCAACGTCATTCAGGATGCAGTACCCTTATAGATCACAGCCAGAGTTATTTTGCACGTCGTATACAACGTGTTAATGGAATAAGCGAAACCCTTATACAGGCAATTGATTTTTATTAAAATAAATCCATTCCCGTAATAAAAAAAAAAAGATGTTTTTTTTTTCTAGATATTGTTATTTTAAAGTTTCATGATTGTTCTAGTTTCATCATTGTTCTAGTCCGCGCACGCCACGCCCACTTCCCTCCCCTCCTCGCCGCTCATGCACCGTGCGGCGCCGGCTGCCACTGCGCGTGTTCACAGAAACATTTAGAATAGAAGCGGCTAAAATTTAAATAATAAAAATAAAAAAAAATACCCCTATCAAAAACCCGTGAAATTGATTCTACTCTCGATTCTGAACAAATTGTTTTCTCAGTTTCGCTTATTCCGTTAACACGTTGTATTTGATTTGATTGTCGAAGCTTCGTTACTGGTTTTCCTACATGACTCTGCGACTATCTTTAACTTCGGATTTCGGGCAGATTTTAATTCAAGTAACCCTTTTCAGGCTGCAATAATAATAATATAGCTTTTATTTTTCCCTTACAAAAGAATCTGTCTACAGTATTTCTTAAAATAATGAGTTCTTATTTGTATATGTTAGTTTTATTAGTTTTGTTTCTTAAAAATTATGTTAGTTTTTGTTAGGTGTAAGGGCCGCCTTTTGCGGTGAAAACCTCCTCCAAATTGTGCCAGTTTTCTCTATCTTGAGCCACTCTATGGTTTTCCTACATGACTCTGCGACTATCTTTAACTCCGGATTTCGGGCAGATTTTAAATCAAATAACCCTTTTCAGGCTGCAATAACATTTCTTATATCGGAATCAACACATGATGCAACATCTATAGAAGCACATCTGAAACTATGGAAGGATCTATTTGACACCGACAGCGGTAAAGATACGACTGTGATGTACAAATGTAGATATGTTTTTGAAGATTTCATGAGCTATGTCGTTTTTGTTCTGGACGGGGTCTTGGAGGAAGGTATTGAGGTAAGTTTTTTTTATATAAAAAACCGGCCAAGTGCGAGTCGGACTCGCGCACCGAGGGTTCCGTACCACCACATAATCATAATTGTATTAGTTGAAATTCCAGTAAGTTAATGTGCTAGATTTTTTGAGTCCGACACGCGCTTGACCAAATTTTATTATTTGTTGTTATTTTATAGCTTATGCACTATAAACATACCAATTTTCAAGTTTGTAAGTGTTCCCGTTTTTAAAATAGAACTAAAACAAAAATCGCCTCCGCGACCATCCAACTTGACCCCTCTCTTATATGAATGTTCTTGAAACGGGAGCTCACCACAATTGGTTACCATTAGTTGTGAGAAAAGTTGTAATATTTAATAATTTCAGACTTTTCCCATTATTTTTACTGTGAGACCTAGCTTCTTGCCAAATTTCATAATTTTAGGTCAACGGGAAGTACCCTGTAGGTTTTGCTTTTTTGCATAAATGTATGGATATGAGGACATAAAATGCCATATCTTTTGATTGCGTCGTTGTAAAAAATTTAAATTTTCAGATCTTGTGTGGTTCATGGAACCTAATATATGGTATTAATTTCAACCTGATACCTTTACCCGTTCGTGAGATAAAGGGTCTTGACAGACAGACGGACAGACAGACGGACAACAAAGTGATCCTATAAGGGTTCCGTTTTTTTCTTTTAAGGTACGGAACCCTAAAAATGAGTAAAGTAAACCAACAGGTGGGCCACTTGATGGTTAGTGGTCACCGCCGCCTTTCACTGTCTTTTTAGTGACAGAATGGTGTCGATTATGGGAGACCCAAACCAAAACTAAACTTAATTTGACAGGTCTCAAAGTGTTGCTTTCTGTGTTACTCTCTTTAGGTATAACCGGTCAAGTGCGAGTCGGACTCGCGCGCCGAGGGTTTCGATATACTGTTTGTATTTTTGGAAGCAATAAAATCCATTTAGAGGACCGCAAAACTAAATTTGTTTGTAAAGGTTATTTGCAGATTTCTAAAAATCTGTGCAACTTAGAATGATCGTTTTATTTTTGCTGTAATATTTACATAAACTTCTGTCAACTGTAATTAATTCAGATTTTTCCTACCACAAACTTCGGAAATAAGGGGGGGGGATGGTATGTTTTTTTGTAATTTTTCATCATAACTTGAAAACTAAGAGACGTAAAAAATTTATTTTAGGATGTACAAGTAAAGCCCTTTCATATGATTCCCCACTCGACCTAGAAGCGACAATTTGAAATTTGCCCCCCCCCCCTATTTTGGCGCCCTTTAGTATTAATAATCATAATTTTTTCAAAATTCTTTCATGTGACGAAGTCGCGCCATAAGGGTTCCGTTTTTACCATTTTGGTTGGGAACCCTAAAAATTAATCATACCTAGTTAATTAAATAGTTAATTAATAACTGTGGGAATCCACCCTAAGAGCTCGTTCCCACTATGTCGGATATCGAATTCCGATTTTAATCGGGTGTCGGCGCCTCTGTTCCCACTATGTCAGTTATTGGATTCCGATTTGAACAGCGCCATATGCAGTCATATGCGAGCGTTGATCCGACACGATCTTTCTCGAACGAGGGCTGACAAAACACACGATATTTTATTGTCGGGTCGGGACACAATATCGTTTAGTTCAGTCAATCTACGATATGAGGTTGCATTAAATGCAAATTAGGGGATAATTTGTTAAATTACCAGTAAAAACATTCAAAAATTTAAAACCACAGTATACCCCGACATAACGTTGATATTCTTAAAACCAGTATAAGGTGAACTCAACCTAATATTAACCATGTAGCACAGGTCAGCTTATACTGGTAATTTTACAAAAAAATGTGTTTTTCAAAATTGCCGGTACAGCTTCAAATAGCCTATACGACTTCTTCTTCTGCCTAGCGTTATCCCGGCCTATTGCTAGGGTCCACTTTCCGGCTTAGTTTTCTCCACTTTGCGCGGTCTTTGGCATCCTCTGTGGTGAGACTGGTCTCCCTCATGTCAGCCTTCACGACGTCCAGCCAGCGTTTCTTAGGCCTGCCACGTTTTCTATAACCTTGTACAGAAAGTGCAAGGCACCTGTTCCCGACATAGTCTGTCGCCCTGCGGCTGACGTGGCCGAACCATCGAAGGCGGATTTCCAGCCTTTATTACTAATTAAAATTAATTTCCCTAAATGTGCATTTAATGCAACCCTCTCCATACAAACTTTCGTAGATTGACTGAACTATTAAATGGCTGTAGTGGCCTGTGACGTCACTTTCCACGTCGGATCTCTCTGTCTAATCGGCGCGTAATAAATAGTTTCAAATGCTCATATCGGCCGTAATTCTTAGCCGATTTAAATTTAAATTTCACTTTTGTCATCTCTACTACGGTATTTTAATATTTTGTTAATAAATGCGACTAAAAAATTTATGCATATTCCCTATTCAGCAATTTTTTTATTTATGGTATTTTAATTTCAGAAACTCTCAGAAAAACTGTCTTCACTTCTTCAGTTGACGTCTTACGTTCTAACATTCCAAGCGACAGAGGACTTCACGAATGACTACTGTGTGGTCGTATTGCCTTTGCTCATTGAAATTCTAAAGGTAAGTCCTCCATCATCATCATCATCATGTCGTGTGGGTTGCAAGGTAGATGACCGACCTCACAAACCCTGGTATCAGAGTTGTTGAGCCGTCAAAGGCCTCTGACACGACTCATTAACGACTACATCCGTAGATAGTAATCGGGACCAACGGCTAAACGTGCCTTCCGAAGCACGGAATCATCTAACTTTTCAGACAATCAGGTGATTCATGCAATATCCTACGAGTAACCAAACTGGGGAGGTCGCACAAAGGGATTTTTCTTTGACAGTGTCCCCACTGGGAGTCGAACCCAGAACTTCCGAATCAAGAGATTCAGATGGCTTTTTTATTTGTGTTGTTCTGTCATAAACGATGGTATGGCAACCCTTAAGGTGATCTGTGACGGCCAGCTTAGACCCGAACGCAACTAGATGGAGCCACTGCTGCAAATATAAGGTTTTATTTTTTAATGCAATAAGTACCAACTATATATGTGCAAAAAGTTGATCAGCGTAAATTTCATGGTGCAACTTCAACGCCTAACAACAATTGCGATAAGAAAAATATCTCCATATGTCCAGTAAAGTCAATTACTCTCGTCAGTCCGTGTTTACATGAGTACGATCACTCACACATGCACACAAAGCACAACCGTACAGTTTTGACCGCACGCCCACAATCGTAACCAAAAATTGCTAACAAAAACTAATACTTTCAGTACTTTAGCTGTATTTTTGTATAATCACCGAAAAATTTAACTAAAAATAAGCAGTATTCGTTCGTTTTTCAACAGAATTTTATGTCCCGCGTAAGAATGCTAGTCATTTGAATTTTTGTATGGAAAACGGATCACCTTAAGAATGTGACGTTGCCCATTGAACTT
Source organism: Athrips mouffetella (assembly GCA_947532105.1). NCBI lineage: Eukaryota > Metazoa > Arthropoda > Insecta > Lepidoptera > Gelechiidae > Athrips > Athrips mouffetella. The sequence goes on from OX383984.1 coordinate 11,528,336, forward strand.
CCCATAGTTCAAGTTCAAGTTTATTTTCGCAAACAATAAATTGTGTTCGAAAGCATGCACCTATGATCTAAAACTATTAACAATACTTCGGTTTTTGTCTTAAGTACACAATTATCAATTAAAAATCCACATAAAAAAAAACATTTTAAATTCAATTTAAAATTCAAGTAAAACAATGTCAGATCCATTCGATTCAATAAAAACTAAATATAAATAGATTTTCTACAATAAATAATAAGTTTCTTTAAAAGTTGAAATTCAAATAGAAAAAATTAAAGTAAATTATAAGTTTCTTCAATAGTTAAAATTTTAATAATTAATAGTTCTTTTTCGTTAGTTTAATAGTTAAAATTCATCAACAGTGTAGCAACACTTTTCTATTAGAAGCGTTTTCAACTTAAGTTTAAAAGTATTTACACTTTGAATTTCTTTCATCTCTTCGGGCGATTTATTAAACAATACTACTGACTGATACCTGGCACTATGCTTCACAACCTCAAGCTTTGGCTGAAAGTCATTACATAGAACAGGGATAGTGGACCCTTAGGGGTCTGTAACATGTGTGCCAAGGGTTTACAGGAGCCTAGTTAACTGTAAACATCATCATCATAACGTCCCATGGCACGTCCAGAATACCAGCAAAAACTCGAGGTATAAGCTAGAGGGGAAGTACCGTAAAGAAATTAACAACTAAAGTTTAAAAAATAATATGTTAATATATATGTACTACTTTTAATTTACTTATCAGTAAATTCTGTGGCTCACATAAAAGTATGTGCATATTTAGGAAGAGTGGTGTCTCCCGACACAGGCAACTTGTAAGCTTAAAGGGAGACATCAGTCACTATATTGAAAAAAAATTGTACGAAGTGCCTAAATAAATTATTTTATTTTATTTCTTTATTATTTTTTATTATTACCAAAGTCACCACGTTTATTATAGCGTTGCGGCTGGCACCATGGACCGTGTTTGTTGGTGACCGCAGCATGCAAGATGCTACGATACACAAAAGGACGCAGCAGCGTCAGCAGCCCATCCTCTGTTTTTTATTACCTTAGTCGCCTCTTACGACACCCATGGATAGAGATATGTTAGAACTACTCTTTACCGGTACCAAACTTTCACAGTCAATACCTGTTTCATACATAATCTTTAGAAAATTTGTACATGTTTTCAGTTACAACCAGATGCGGTTACTATGGCGGCGGCTAGGAACGCTTGCTTGCATATAATAGATCCGGCAGAAAATATGGATTTACTTAACGAGTTATATCAGGTACGAATCCTTGCAAGATAGTGGTGGTTAAGAGGCTACCTGCAGTCCACTAGCGCCCCCATCAGTTTAAAAAATATTACTTGCTAAATACGTTACGTAATATGTTGAACTTCTTAATTGGCTGTACACAATTTTAATACGCTTGTCAAATTAATTTTTTTATGCTGTGAAGTTTGCAATAAAATAAATAAATAAATACAAAACTTATCAAAAATCTGGAAAGACTGATTAAAGCGAAGGTACCCTAGTTTATTTAGAACCTATAAATTCTTTAAAATATAGTTCACTGTAGTTACAGATACAAAAAGTGCGAAAAACGGCCACTTTTAGCAGTTTTTGTATCTGTAACTACAGTGAACTATATTTTACAGAGCAGATGGGATTAGAAATAGTGTGATAAGAGAACGTTGTGGCGTAAAAGAAGACGTAGTGACTAAAATTGAGAAAGGGATGCTGAGATGGTTTGGTCATGTTGAGAGGATGAATGAAGGAAGATTGACGAAAGAGATCCACAAGGCGAGAGTGAATGGAAACGTTGGAAGGGGAAGGCCTCGGCGAACGTACCAGGACCAAATTCAGGACGTTCTGAATAAAGATCAGGTTAAAAGTACCCTAAACCGACGAGCATGTATGAAAGGATTGATGAAAGTTCAGAAAGCAAGGGAAGTATGTCAAGATCGTAGCAGGTGGAGAACTGTGGTCTCTGCCTACCCCGACGGGAACAAGGCGTGATGTTATGTATGTAGATGGGTTCTAAATAAAGATTAAGACTAAAGACAGATTTAAGATAAGATGCCCATCTTATCTTTAATCTGTCTTTCCGGATTTTTGATAAGTTTTGTCTTTAGCGAGTAATATTTTTTTAACTGATGGGGGAGCTAGCGGACTGCAGGTAGCCTCTTAACATTTACTTATATATAAGTACTAGCCCATCGGAACGTTACTCTGTCCCCAATTCGTTGGTCCGAAATCTGACGTTTAGGACCAACAAATGTCAGTCGTTGTCAGTCATATTGTCAACATTGGATGCAAATAAACTTACCAACAAAATGGATGTTTTTATTTGAAGAAAGAAAGAAAGAAACAATATACTCTTATTATTATTATCGCTATTTCTTATTATTGTTTTTGACTATAATCCAATTAATGAAACTGAAAAACCAGTCCTAAATCACATATAAACAGTAAAAAGTTTGTTTTGTTTTTTCCCGCTAATTAGGCCAATAATACTGGCAACACTTTTTGGTAGAAGGTAGTTTTGCCTTCTGGCAATTTTGCTCTCACTTGTCAATTTAACCTGCGCTCGTTACCTATGCGCTCTTCAAAAAAATATAAAAATAAAATAGTGACTGTGCACTCAAACCACAATTCAACACCACACGCTACATTTACACAACAATTCAATCACTGCATAACCCTCAATCAAAGTGCACGCTAGCTTCTTCGCGTCGCAGCGACGGATCCCCTGGTAAGTCCTATATACAAATTTTTCATTTCCCATATAATCCCGCCTAAATAAGTGGTAACGGCAGCCGAGAATTTTCGGTTCCCGGCTTATTTATAGTTTTGGTGCCTCCTGTGAGGATTGATCCTCAAATTTTCGTAAATTTCGACCCGCTATTTTCAAACCAACCCGCATTTTATTTATTCCGCTACTTATTTTATACCAATCCCGCTATATTTCCTAACATTTTTGTTCTAAAAGGGTCTTTTTATAACTACATCTATCGTAATTTAACGTCATTATATTGCGTAGGTTAAATTGGCACACTCGTAAATAATTTTCTTTTCACGATTCGCATTCCTTTGTTTAAAGTAACGTTCGCCATATTGTTCATCCTAGATTGCATCATCGTCTCGTCTTGTTTAGAAAACGTAACAGATCACGTACGGGTTTAAAGCATCCCGTTTCAGTCACATTCATATGCTACCATATTAAGCTATCCCGCTCTTGAGTACTCTAGGGGTCGTTCCATTCGTAATCTGTTACGTGGTACAGTCAACTGTCAGAGTACGTTCCGTTTTAGTAAAAAATTACCAATTACACTATTTTGGTAGAAGATAAGTTCCGTTTCAATTAAAAAAATTACCATTAAAATCGATTTGTCGACAACATGACGAAGGCCGAAGAAAAGCTTCGTAAAGAGTTAACCATACAAGAAACATGCCGAGCAGCGTATTTCATGCGTATGCAACGCATTTTCGATGAGTCTCGTACCCTTTCCACTGCAGAGGCGCGAGAGAATTTTCTTTCAAATTGCGAAACAATTGATGATGTTCACCGCGATTTTATGAATTGCATTCATACAATCAATTCAATACAAATGGAGTTAGATTCTAATTTTACTCCTAATTACAATTCATGGACTGGATTTGAAGATCTTTATTGTAAAATAAAGCGAACAAAAAATTTACTTCTGGCTGAAGGTGCAAGAAGTAATCCATTGCCGGTTTCTAAACCTAAATTACCTCCAATTGAAATTCCAGAATTTAATGGCAACGCTAGTCAATGGAACATTTTTTATGAGACCTTCAAAACCACTATCCATTCGAATGAATCATTGTCTGACGCAGAAAAATTATATTTCCTCTTAAATAAATTAAAGGGTCCCGCACAGTTAGTATTTTCAGGCATAAATCCTACTGCTGAAAATTACGCATCTATTTGGGAGTCTCTTGTGAAAAAATATCAAGATATTAGGTATTTAGCCTGCTCCTTTTTAGACAATGTTTTCGAAATGAAGCCATTGCCTAATCCCGCTACCGCAACCCAATTAGAATCATTTATTGAAAAATACGCCGCATCTATTTCCGCGCTCAAACAACTTAAGATTCCTGATTTGAGTGAACAAATTTTTATATATATTGCATTGAAGCGCTTAGATCGCGAGACCGCTAAAGCCTTTGAAATGTTTATACGTGACGTTGATTTACCTGCTTATGATAGCTTTATCAGTTTTCTGAAAGGTCAGGTGAAAATTATTCAACGTACTAATTTTGCTTCAACCTCCGCTCCGAAACCTGTACCTAAAGAACCAGCTAGGCCTAAAGGTGTTGCTGTTCCACCAAAGATTTCACATACCTACTTAAATGCAAACTCATCCACCGACAATAAAATTTGTTCATTGTGCAAAAATTCGCATGAACATATTTACAATTGCAAGGTTTTTCTGGATTTTTCTCCTGATCAACGTCACAAATTTATAAAGGACAATAATTATTGTACAAATTGTTTGAGCTCGAAACATAGATGGAGTGCTTGTAAAAGTACAAAACTTTGCTTACATTGCAATTCCCGCCATCATTCGCTTATACACCTACAACGAAACCGTCAACAGAACGCAACGCCGCCGCCGCCACCGGTGTCTAATCCAAGCTCAAGTACAGAGCAGCAGCAGCCTCCGCCTCCATTGACGGGAATGTCAGTCTTTGTCACTCCTCTGCCACCACCGAATGCTCATATTCCTAACACTTCTGATCACGCGACCGGTGTACCCGGTGCCTCCGCAGGCATATCTTGTTTATCGGCTCATAAACCGCACGCTCCGTCGACGTCCGTTCTGTTGGGCACGGCATGCGTTTACATTCGCGACCGCCAGAATACTTTAATTTCATGTCGTTGCTTGATTGATCCAGGATCGCAAAATAATTTAATCACCTCTCAGTGCTGTCGAAAACTCGGTTTGTCTATTGACCAGCTACCTCGCAAAACTATTATCAAAGGTCTTGGTGACCATGAAAACTTGGCACGCGGAAAGGTAAACTTAGAATTTTCCAGTCGAGTTCACCCCGATAAAAGTTACTTGATGGACGCTTTGGTGATGAGTAGTATTACGCAAAAACTACCTACCGCAGCCATTGAAATAGATTCATGTGCTTATTTAAAAAACTTACCGCTCGCTGATGAAGGCTTTGCTATCCCTTCCGAAATCGATATTCTTATCGGTGCTAAACTATTCGTAGATATTTTACTACCAGGTAAAGCAACTGGTTTGTCGCATCAACCTTCCGCTATTTTGACTACGCTTGGATATATCGTCATGGGTGAAGCTCAAGTAAGTGTCGATTCTTCGACTTCTTATTCATATCACGCCGTTACTGAATCGATCCATAACGATCTTGGTAAGTTTTTCGAATTGGAAGAATTGAAAGAACCATCGATTTTATCCCCGGACGACCGCGAATGTGAAGATTTTTACTCAAAAACTACTGACCGCGATTCTTCAGGCCGCTTTGTAGTAGGACTACCCTTTAAGGAGAGTCCTTCTCTTTTAGGTGACTCGCTTAAAACCGCAAAAAATCGTTTTTTAAGCCTAGAACGCAAATTTGAAAAACATCCCGATTTTAAGGCTCGTTATGATGAGATTATTCGAGAATATCACGATAAAGGTTATTTAATAGAAATCCCTGCGCCTAAAAACAATGATCAAGGTTTCGTTATAGCCCATCACGGAGTTTTGCGCGAAGACAAAATCTCATCGAAGTTACGTATTGTTCTAAATGCAAGTGAGAAAACTAGCACGGGCGTTTCGCTAAATGACATTTTACATACGGGACCACCGCTTCAAGCTGATTTGTTCAACATACTGCTCAATTTTCGATTATTCGAAGTTGCGATCACCGCCGATATTCGTCAAATGTTTTTACAGATTTTGACTCGCGATCAAGATTGCCCATATCAACAAATTATATACCGCTTTAATCCGCGCGAGCCCTTGCGTTTTTTCGCTTTTCAACGCGTTTGTTTTGGATTACGTCCAAGCCCATATTTAGCTATCCGCACTGTTCGTGAGCTGGCGAATCAAGAGAAAAATAATTATCCTCTTGCTTCCTCCCTGGCTTTGCGCGATCTTTATATCGACGATATAGCTAGCTCGTTTCCTAGCTCCTCGGATGCTGTGACGTCAGCACATCAGCTGATCTCCATGTTCAAGGCAGGCGGATTTGAGTTAATAAAGTGGTCTAGCAACTCGCGCCCTGTACTCGCGGCGGTTCCCGAATCGCATCGTCTTACCGATCCTGTCGATTTAGACAAAGACGAATCGCTAAAAATCCTTGGTATGCAGTGGCTACCCGCAAGTGACATATTTAAATTCACAATTTCGCCATCAAACCCGACATGTACAAAACGTAACATGTTATCAACTATCGCACGTTTGTGGGATATTCTCGGCTTAGTCGGACCCGTTATAGTCACCGCAAAAAATTTAATAAAGGAGGTTGGTTCCTTAAAACTCGATTGGGATGACACGCCTCCAAATTACATCGTCGATGCTTGGACACAATTTCAATCCGAACTTCCGCTTCTATCTGAGATACAGTTCCCGCGCCATTTAAATGTCCGCGAAAACAGCGAAGTGACGCTCTTAGGTTTTTGCGACGCTAGTGAACGCGCATACGGTGCCGCCGTGTACGTACATGTCGTTAGTGAAGACAGGCCGTCCACGACACTGGTGTGCTCGAGATCAAAGGTTGCGCCTAGTAACCAGGTTGTAACGATACCGCGTCTGGAGCTGATGGCTGCCTTGTTGTTAGCCAAACTTCTTCGCGTCGTCGCCGACAACTACTCCGGTCGTTGTGCGATAAAAAATATATTCGCGTTTTCGGACTCGACAATTGCCCTTCATTGGATTAACACACCCCCGCACCGCCTTCAAACGTTCGTTGCTAATCGTGTCTCAAAGATATGTAATTTGTTAACGCCAGATCATTTTTATCACATTTCTGGAGCAACAAACCCCAGTGACTGTTTATCTCGCGGATTGCTTCCTTCGCAACTGCTTCGCCACTCGCTTTGGTTTCACGGTCCATCGTGGACACTTAAAGATGAGAAAGATTGGCCAATATCGCCATTCAAGCCAGACTATTCAGTTGATGCTCCAGAGACGAAAACTATTTCTCTCGCATCTACCAACAACTCGGTAGATGAAACACCACTGTTATGTCAGATCGCTGGACGTTGTTCCTCCTGGAATAAACTTTTGAGAACTACTGTTTATATTTACCGCTTTTTAAAAATGCTGCCACGTGATGTTTGCATAACCGCTCGCGACTTGGAATTTGCCGAAAACAAAATTCTGACAGCGCTCCAATCTGTTCATTTCAAAGAGGAACTTAACAGATTAAGAACTAACACAAAATGTCAAAAACGCGTTCAGAAACTTAACCCTTTCCTATTGGACGGACTCATTCGTGTTGGAGGACGTCTAGGAAACTCGGACTTGTCTTTCGATCAACGACATCCCATTTTGCTACCGCGAAAGGATCATATCGTGAACTTGATTGTTGATCATTATCATCGTAAATACTGTCACGCAGGTCCTAACTTATTGTTCAGTTTGCTAAGACAGCGCTACTGGATTATAACAGGGAGACGCACGGTACGCTCATGTATAGATAAATGTAATTTTTGCTTCCGCGCTCACCCAAAACCTATGTCGCCACTAATGGGAAATTTGCCCCCCGTTCGCACGCAAGTTGTACCTAAAGCTTTCATTCATACCGGATGCGACTATGCAGGACCGATTAATGTAACTTTAAAACGCGGACGTGGTGTACGCAGCCAGAAAGCTTATATTTGCTTGTTCATATGCATGACGACTCGTGCAATTCATATTGAGTTAGCGTCGGATCTTAGTACTGCTACGTTCATCGCTGCTTTTAAAAGATTTCTTTCACGACGCGGACCTATCTCGATATTTTATTCTGACAATGCTACAAACTTCGTTGGAGCTAAGTCTTACTTTAACGACTTGCACCGTTTTATATCGTCAGAACCTTATCGCAGCGCTTTCATTCACGAGTTATCAGATTGCAAAGTTGAGTTTAAAACAATACCTCCGAACTCACCGCATTTTGGTTCGTGGGAACCCTTAATAAAATCTATTAAGACTCATTTGCACCGCGTAATCGGATCGCAGATTCTAACTACGGAAGAGATGAATACGGTTCTTTGCCAGATAGAAAATGTAGTGAATTCGCGACCTCTCTGCACAACTTTAAGTCAAGATCCTAGTGAACCGCTCGCTATTACTCCTTCGCACTTTCTGACACTTACTCCTATGAAATACCTACCAGCGTCTCCAGCAACTGATCAACCAACGCATTTGCTCGAACGCTATCAATTATTGGACAGACTAATTCAGTCTTTTTGGGACCGATGGTCTTTAGAGTATTTAAATACACTACAAACCCGCGAAAAATGGAACGTTTCGTCTCCAAATATTAAAGTAGGTACTGTAGTGATCATCAAACAAGATAATAAACTCGCTCCTTTGCAATGGGAAGTTGGTGTCATAACCGACGTACATCCAGGAACGGACGGTATTATTCGCGTTGTCACGGTTAAGACCAATAGGGGTTCTTATAAGAGGCCTGTAGTGCGACTATGCCCATTACCTACGCAATAGTAAAAAAAAAAACTGTTCTTTTATTTTAAGTTGTTAGGTATAAGATTTTGTGTAGTTATATTACAGACCCTTTTATAAATCTAATTTTACGCTATGGTTTTCTTTTCTTAGCTGTTGAAAGCTACATACTTTCAAGGCGGGGAGTATAATTAGGCCAATAATACTGGCAACACTTTTTGGTAGAAGGTAGTTTTGCCTTCTGGCAATTTTGCTCTCACTTGTCAATTTAACCTGCGCTCGTTACCTATGCGCTCTTCAAAAAAATATAAAAATAAAATAGTGACTGTGCACTCAAACCACAATTCAACACCACACGCTACATTTACACAACAATTCAATCACTGCATAACCCTCAATCAAAGTGCACGCTAGCTTCTTCGCGTCGCAGCGACGGATCCCCTGGTAAGTCCTATATACAAATTTTTCATTTCCCATATAATCCCGCCTAAATAAGTGGTAACGGCAGCCGAGAATTTTCGGTTCCCGGCTTATTTACCCGCCATATTATTTCCGTTCCGTGTATTTAATACCGAGCAAAGTACTACACAACGTAGTTCACGCGATTTCTCACAGATGGCGCAACTTTTTCTTGTATGGGGAAATTTTGAACCGCTTGTTCCCAAGACCCTATCTTGACTATATAAATCTATGCCTCTTAAGCAAATTCAGAATCTACAAGGTGAAACAAAAAAGGTATACCAACCCTTAAGGATGTGAATCTGCTCATGAAACTGAACAACTTTCCCTAAGGAACATGGGTCGAAATATGAGAAAAAAAAAATTGTGACCTCCCTGAGGTACCGTATGGGAGATCAAAAATTTGTTTTCGTATTTCGACCTACGTTCCTTAGGGAAAGTTGTTCAGTATCACGGGCAGAATTAATTTAATTAATTAATTATTTTTTTTAAATCATTTACATTCATGAGACTTAATGCTACTCTAATTACTGGCAACTACATACAACCCTAAAGTATGTGATTCTGCCCATAAAACTGAACAACTTTCCCTCAAGAAGATAGGTTAAATACGAAAAAATAATACGAAAAAAATTTTTGACTTCGCATAGAAACTGAATCGGCTAACAGCGCATTTTGTTGCGCAACGAAAGTTGTTCAGTATCACGGGCAGAATCATACCCTTCAGGGTTGATATACCCTTCAGGGTTGATATACCCTTCAGGGTTGATATACCTTTCAGGGTTGATATACCCTTCAGGGTTGATATACCCTTCAGGGTTGATATACCCTTCAGGGTTGATATACCCTATCTGTTACCTTGTATTGTGCGACGTGAAAACTGTTGTAAGCAGAGTTCTTATCAAATCCAAAATCAAATTCAAATCAAATTCTTTGTACAAATCAAAATTATTTATTGGACTAGCCTGTTGGTATGGTTGGTAGTGAGTCTGCCTTTTACGTCGCGGGCCGCGGGTTCGTTCCCCACTTAGGGCAAACGCAGTGTTTGTTCTGTGTATGGGTGTTATTTATCTATTTATGTATGTACATCAGTATTAGTTATAGTACAGGTTTTGTCTAGTTTGGAATCAGGTGACTGTGCGAATTGGCCCCTTATAAAAAAAATCTCTTGATGACGTCAGCTAAACTACATCGCTTCACAAACAGTGGCGGCATGGTAGTAAAAAAAAGAAGCGACAATAAAAACCTACGCGCTCCACCAAAATATTATTATTTACTCTAATTTATAATACAGCAATTCTATGTTTTTCAGACAAACAAATTAATAAAGTTTTGAAACTTATGTGGGATGATACCTTTGGGTGTGGTGTTCCAAACTCATAACTCTCCCCTCCACCTGACGCTTCACCCCCTCTCATCGTGATATGTGTCCCGTTTACCGGTTTTTTCACTTTTTTGCGAAAACTATTACAGATAGGAAAAAAAATTCAAAGGAAAAAATAATTCTTATAAAATTCTCAACCAACAATTGGTCATACATTTTTAGGGTTCCGTATCCAAAGAGTGAAAAACGGGACCCAATTAATATGCCTCCTATGTCTGTCCAGAGGGCTGTATCTCATGAATCGTAACAGCTAGACAGTTGAAATTTTTACAGTATATGTATTTCTGTAGCCGCAAAAAAAAAAAAAAAATATTAAAATTAAAAAAAAGTAATAAATTAAAACCTGTTTTTAGGCGATTTTTGCTTGATTTTTGTTTTAGCTCTATAAAAACGGGAACACTTATAAACATGAAAATTGGTATATTTATAATGCATAAACTATAAAATAACAAAGAATCATAAAAATTGGCCAAGTTCGTCGCATTTTTAATACACTTCTTCGTGACTGCGCTAATAGATTGACGCGCAGTCACGCAGAAGTGTATTAAAAATGCGCGATTTCGACACACTTGACCAGTTTTTATAATTTTTGTTATTTTATAGTTTATGCACTATAAATATACCAATTTTCATGTCTATAAGTGTTCCCGTTTTTAAGATAGAGCTAAAACAAAAATCAAGCAATAATCGCCTAAAAACGGGTTTTAGTACCCCTTAATTTTTATTTTTTTTTATTTTTAGTATTTATTTTAAAGCGGAAACAGAAGTACATAATCTGTGAAAATTTCATCTGTCTAGCTATAACGGTTCATGAGATACAGCCCTCTGACTGATACACGGACAGACAACTTAGACACATTAATTGGGTCCCGTTTTTCACCCTTTGGGTACGGAACCCTAAAAATTTATGAAATATGTTTTGTTAAGAATTTTATAAGGATTATTTTTTCCCTTGAAACTTTTTTCGTATCTATGACAGTTTTCGCAAAAAAGTGAAAAAACCGGTTAACGGGACACATATCACGGTGAGGGGGGGTAAAGCGTCAGGTGGAGGGGAGGGGAGAGTTATGAGTTTTGAACACCACACCCAAAGGTCACATCCCACATAACTTTCAAAACTTTATTAATTTGTACATTTCGGCCATACATTGATTACATAGAATTACTCTATTATTATACTTTTTACCAAGCCTGTGACACTCCGCATAGTAGGTATGCAACGCGGCGCGGGAATGCGTCTGCCCAAGGCAGTCGATTTTACTTTTCTCTATGTCATCTTAAGCTTATGGCGGCAAAATAGGTAAGTAAGCATTTGCATTTTTGATTGAACAATATTACATACCTACTTGCATCTCGCTCAGTATCTCAAAAAGTGACAAAATCATCGCAATAGCCCACCTGTCTGCGATCACCCGCGATTTAAAAACGTGTCCTAAGCGGTACACTGCAATTATCGACTTTATGCTTAGACCATAAGGTTGAAATTTGTCTCTGTCCACGTTAGTTTACTATTATTTAATCTGTGCTTTTACTTTCAGCTAATTCGCATAGACAGATGCCAAGACGAGGCGCTTCTCTGCGAGTCGTGCCTCTCGTTGATACTGATTCCTTTCGACACCGCTCAATTCACCAACATATTTATGGGGTTGCAGGTATGTAAATTTATTTAGATTTTAACTTAAATTTTTATTTTAAAAACAGATTTCGTAAAATTGCAATACATTTTTCATAATTTTTTTTGGAAACTATGTCAAATTGCCATAATGATCGAATGTAAAAATTTTTTCGGTGTCCGATTAAATATTATGGGATCAGATATAAACCGGATGATGGGCAACAGCATCTTTCTGTGTATCGTACCAACTTACGTAATGCGTTCACTAACAACAGCGGTCGTCAGCTGCAACGCTTACATGCGTGGTGACTATGGTAAATCCCCACCAAAGTACCATGCCTTTTTGCTGGACTTCTGGAGAGAGCTCTCTGTCCTGCAGTGGAATTTTCATGGGATGTATGATGATGATCAGATATTAAGAGGCTCTATTGGTGAGAGTAATATTGACGTGAATACATGTATGCTTTCGATTGGGGGGTCAATTCGTGCAAAGTGGGTATAGGCGCTCTGGCGGCAATATACAGGATGACTTTTAATTAGTTCTTGATAGCAAAAGATATGCATGTACTCCTGGTACTGAACAACTTTTCCCAAGGAACATAGGTCGAAATACGAAAAACCAAATTTGACTTCTCATACAAAATGCGCTATCAGCTGATGCAGTTTCTATGGGAGGTCAAAACTTGATTTTCGTATTTCGACCTATGCTCCTTGGGAAAAGTTGTTCAGAATCGTGAGTACATGCATATCTTTTGCTATCAAGAACTAATTAAAAGTCACCCTATATGGTAGTACATCGAGCTTCAGATGAGTCAAAGGGGGAGCGGGGGGAAGGGGTGGTAGTGGACGTGTGTGGGAGCTTGTCGTGCTCTCGACTGTACCTGCTTAAATTTCAGATTAAGATCTGTGCTGGGACAATTTTACCATTTAAACAGAGTAGTAAACAAACAAACAGTGCGAGTTGTGTACTACGCACTCGCGGACTCCCTACTCAGCTACGGGCTTATTGTGTATGGGCGGACCTTTAAAACTTACATTCAAGAAATAAAAAATATACAAACCAGACTAATAAAATATTTAGTAAGTAAAAACGTTTATTTATTTATTTTATTTATTCAGGAATCAAACAGTCATTTACAGATTTTTCTTATGTACAAACATGAATACTACTAGACCTATAGTTCCCTATATTCTTATCAACCTAAGTATTTCGTTTCCAAAAAATACAACTTATCAAGGTACTAACTATTATAGATACATATACTAATTAAGAAACATTTTCAAAGATTGCTTTTTTAAAACAACATAAAGAAGGATTAAATATATCTACCTTTGAGTATTTGTCGTTATAAAGTTTACAACTACGCCTTACAAAACTATTTGCTACATAATTAGTGCCACTTTTTTCAACAGAAAACAATGGTCTTTTAAAAGTTAAGGCATCATGTAATAAAGATTATGATAAATTATATCCAATATGTGAAATTCTGTCAATTGATATCAAATTACAATACTTAATCGGCTTAGAGCATTATTATAGTAAATAATATAAAACAAATGTAGAAAATAAATATAGAACTAGAAGTGTAAGAGAAGGGATATTAGTTCAACCTACAACAACAAATTACTACGGAAGAAGAACATCAAACTTTTTACATACATACATAACATCACGCCTTGTTCCCGTCGGGGTAGGCAGAGACCACAGTCCTCCACCTGCTACGATCTTGACATACTTCCCTTGCTTCCTGAACTTTCATCAATCCTTTCATAAATGCTTGTCGGTTTAGGGTACTTTTAACCTGGCCTTTATTCAGAACGTCCTGACTTTTTAGTACCAAAAATATTTAATCAAATAAATCTATTGCGAGAGAACCCTAAAATAGGAATAGGATTGTTAAAGTCTAAACTGAAGAATGCATTGCTCAGTGGTAAGTCACAAGAAAAACTTACTGAAAACAATAAATGATACATAAACAGTATTCCCACAGGCCATTGCACCTTTCGGATTGGACTTTTATTAGGAATTTTATACTTAAACGTACTTATGTACTTAGTATATTTTTAAAACTAAAGGTAGGTAGGTAGATTGTAACGATCGAGCGCTTCTCGCCATCAAACTTCACAGTTTGGCGAGTAAAACTTACGAGTATTATGTAAAATGTATGCTTACCTCAGTTGAAATAAATTAAAACAAAAAAAAAAACATAAGCGTATCCACGTAAAACTTACAAGTGTAGGCAACGAAGCAGTTGACCCCAACATTAATTTCTCAGGCAGATTTTATTTGACAGGATGATAGATGAGATGAATGAAATGTAAATTCAAAATATTTACAAAACAATTTTTTCATACCTAATGTGTGTAAAGTTGAGTCACTCTGACATTGGCGAAATACATCTCCACCCTAAATAAATAAAAAAGAAAAAAAAAATTTTTTTTTCATACATTTTTTGTATGAAAAAATTAAAACTACCGATTTTATTTTTATTTCTTTATAGAAGGTTTGTCTCATGTAGTGTAATACCCCAGCAAAGTTTCATCGACTGAGGATGTAATGCTTCATACAACGATCCGCTTCGTTGCCAAGACTATACGGCCGTATCAAGGATACAGCCAATATTTTTTTTAATTTCAGATAGTATTCTCAAGAAATGATGTCGAGCCACATATGTTAGTGAAAGCGTTACGTAAACTGGAAGACTTGATAATCTCGGAAAAGGATAAATTGGATGTCAGGATTGTAAATGAAGTAAGTAACTTTTTCTTCATGCAAGACAGATTGCACTCAAGATTATAATTAAAGTACCTGGGCGACCGAGCTTCGCTCTATAATAGCCGCCTCAACATTAAAATGTCATCGGGTGAGCAAGCTATGCTACTCGACAACAGATGGCGCTGTAAGTTTCTTGAACGCACTAAAACGCGCTAAGAAATATTAAAAAAGACGGTGAAAACGAATTTACCCAGACATGAGACCTAGCTAGATCGATTTTTGCCCCCAAAAACCCCTGTATACTAAATTTCATCGAAATCGTTAGATCCGTTTTCGAGAAACCGATTACAAATATATATATATATACAAATATTGCTCGTTTAATAGTATAGGATAACCAAAACCACTTACATGAGAAGAAAACTACATCTTATTAATAACAATCGAATATAACAAGTTTTCCTATGTAAAATAGAGAAATGGATACTTAAAACAAAGCGACGTAGGGGCCGCCTTCGAAAACGTTGGTGGAACGAACCTAACGCCCACTTACGTAACTGGCGGGAGTTGGCTTTAAGCCGGGAAAATGGAAGGAGTGCGAGGCCTTTGCCCAGCATTGGGGCATTGAGCGCTAATAATAATAAAAAGTAGCAATTGCCAACACGTGCCGTATAGTCAGGAAATTTCTCACCACTTCTATCAAACGACCCCTTCTCACTTGGGCCTTAGCCCGAGAGTTAGGAAAATCAACCTCTTTAAAGAAGAGAGAAAAATAAAGAAAGATAGAAAATCAATCAAAAACAGGGGTTTTCGGGGGCAAAAAATCAATCTAGCTAGGTCTAATGTCTGAGAACATTCGTTTTCCCCGTGTTTTAAGCATTTTTTTAAAAGTATCGAGTTTTAGACAGAAACCTACAGCGCCATCTGTTGGCGGGTAGCATAGCTTGCTTACCCGGTGATATTTTATTGATGAGGTAGCTATTATAGAGCGAAGTTCGGTCGACCAGGTACTAATAATAATGTCAAGTACATTTTGAGCCATTTTACACTTGAGAGGGATTTATCAAGTTAAGACCTTGCGACCCTAAATATTCAACTTCCTACATTTTGCTATTGCTGTATTTTATCTATCTGATGCCTCTCATATATATCTTTTCATCATTTATTATATTTATAAATATTACAATAGGTACATTAATTACGCAAATAATTCATTAAAAAACATGTCAACTAAATTACAACACCAAAAACAAACCGTCAATGAAACAGACCGCCCCAGGTCGCCCCCGGTCCAAAGGTGCCCATCACGCTACTAGCATTACCACGCTGTATCGCAATGGACAACCTCTGGACAAGAAACGAGCCGGAGCGGGGGTCAAGACCTCTCTCCTTCAGCCTACGCCCTATCTGCCCGACAAAGATTTATATTATTATTATTTTTTTGTAGACAATAAACCAGATTGAGAAGCTCCACAATCGCAAAGATTTGACAGGAAAATATTCAAGAATATTATCCAGAGATGTCTTAATGTTTTTGGGTAAGTTTAAACTTGCTTATAAGCTTTTCTAAATACACCTCCATACACATTTATCGGCCCACCTAGCATTCTGAGTTTTAATTGAATCTTAAAATGAAATAAAGCACAGTTGAGTAATTTTTTTTATGCAATAATGAAGCTGGCTTATTTGTCAACTCTTTGGTTTGCATTAAATCTTTTTGATCAACCTAACATTTAAGTATTTTAGCTAGGGTTTTTCAAAACATAAAATGCAAGGAATATGCGAGGTGGACCGATATATGTGTCTGGGAGTGTATTATTTAGTTACAATGATGGATGCTACTAACTACTTATATACATACATAATATCACGGCTCTCTCCCTGTGGGGTAGATTACAACTGCGGTCACCAACAACAGCGGTCACCAGCCGCAACGCTTACAAGCGTGGTGACTATGGTAAATCCTCTCCTAAGTACCACACGTTTCTGCTGGAGTTCTGGAGGGAGCTCCCTGTCCTGCAGTGGAAGTTACAGGGGATGTTACGATACATAAAATACATACCTGCGATTTTATTTTATCAATATCATAGTGTTTAATTTAAAATTTTAGTTTATCTTTAAGACATATCTTAAGTGTTGCACTTTGTTTAGTGGGGAAGATACTGCAGTCTGTAACACAGTTATAATATAACTACCACAGGCTGCAGGACTTTATGTGTTCTGATTATGTTATTAAGTTGAATAAACGTTTTTATTATTTATTATTATTATAACATCACGCCTCTTTCCCTGTGCGGCAGACAAAGACTACAGCCCACCACCTGCTATACAGGGTGTCTCATTGAAATCGGTCAGTATGGGAAAGTCTGAAACTATAAGACATACGAAGATTTGTTCTTAGGAACCATGTCACCGATTTTGATAAAAAGAAAAACTGCATTCATACATTTGAAAAAAAAGTGTACCCATATTGTATTGAAAAAAAAACGGTGGTCACTTCGAACACCTACTATGATAAATTAAAGTATGTAAAAACAATGCATTTTATTCATTTTAGACATCGTGTTTCATAGAGACATTTACTGCTTAAGACCTACACAACCGTTATTTAAACAGAAAAACTGTAAGCTTTTTTTTTCAAAACTACCGGGTTCGATTCCCCAGCTGGGTACACTTTTTTTTTTCAAATGTATGAATGCAGTTTTTCTTTTTATCAAAATCGGTGACATGGTTCCTAAGAACAAATCTTCGTATGTCTTATAGTTTCAGACTTTCCCATACTGACCGATTTGAATGAGACACCCTGTATACCATATACCGTCTATCAACGCATAGCTCAAACCACTGAACGGATCGGGCTGATATTTGCCACACACAGATATTCGTTATATTATAACATACGCTAAGAACGGATTCCTAATAATTTGATCCCTAACAGGGTGATATGGGGCTTCAACAAATCATCTTTAATTAAAGAAAAAAATTCCTTGTGGGCGAAGTTGCGGGATACAGCTGCCTGCTTAGCACTCTGCAGTTGTCAGTTTATCTAGGCCCATAGATTAAAGACTTTGTATAAAGCTATTTCTGTCTAAAATATCAAAAACGTAATTTGTGGATTTGCTAAACACTTTCCTCCACTGACATTTCTTCGCGCTTGGAGATGATAGATTAGATGACATAACTCCTAAATTAAAGTGACATTTCTCTGAGATATATTTTCTCGCTGGAGGCGTGCTAAGCGGGCTGGTAAAGTTTTTTTTTTTTTTTTTTTAGGAAAATACGGATACAAAGCCGATGTGAACAACAATAGTGTGGAAAATACCGCAATAGTGAAGTTGATGGACTCGCTCACTTTGAATATTCCCAACACAGCTGAAGAAAATAATTACAAGGTAATAAAACTAGTACCAACCCATCTCTACACATGGGTGTCATAAGAGGCGACTAAAGGATTGTAAACCGGAAGATGGGCAGCAGCGTCCTTCTGTGTATCGCACCATCTTACATACTGCAGTCTCCAACAACCGCGGTCCATGGTGTCAGCTGTATAAGCGTTGTTAATATGGTACTTCCCCTCTAACTTATACCTCGCGTTTTGCTGGTATTCTGGAGGGAGCTCTATGTCATGCAGTGGACGTGCCATGGGATGTTATGATGTTTACAGTTATCTAAACTCCTGCAAACCTCTGGCACACATTTTATAACCCCAAAGGGTCCACTTTAAGAAGCCCTATTCTATGTTTTTTTTATATATTACAAGTGAGCAAACGAGCAGGTGGGCCACCTGATGGTAAGTGGTTACCACCGCCCATAGCACCCACTGTCTTATTAGTGGCATATTTTGACAATAATAAGAGAGCAAGGCGCGTTGCTCACTTTGAGAACTAGGATGGTATCTCTCATGTGCCTGTAATTTCACTAGCTCCCTTGCCCTTCAAACCGAAACACAGCAGTGCAAACACTGCTGCTTCACGGCAGAAAAAGGCAAGCGGGTGGTACTTCCCCAGACCGACTTTCCACAAAAGCCCTACCACCTACATGTGAAGTTTCATGAGCAGATGTGGAGGCACATTGTTCCAACAATAGCTGTTAGAGGGAGCTTCCTGTCCTGCAATGGACGTTTTTTTTTTGGGATGTTATGATGATGTTAGAGTGAATGGAAACGTTGGAAGGGGAAGGCCTAGGGGAACGTATCAGGACCAAATTCAGGACGTTCTGAATAAAGGCTAGGTTAAAAGTACCCTAAACCGACGAGCATGTATGAAAGGATTGATGAAAGTACAGAAAGCAAGGGAAGTATGTCAAGATCGTAGCAGGTGGAGGACTGTGGTCTCTGCCTACCCCGACGGGAAAGAGGCGTGATGTTATGTATGTATGATGATATTTTTGTGTACCTTTATCGTAACTGAAACACCCCCTAATATATGGCACGCAATTAAATTTAAAGCTGTGTAAAGCAGCTTCTTGACAAAAATATCGATGTTTTTAGCTGAATCTCCGAAGAATTCTTCAACTGGCTCTGGAAAATGAAGATCCACAGTCACTTCAGATGCTACTCATAATAATTTGCGCAAATTGTAAGTACAAAACGATTAAAAAACCGGCCAAGTTCGAGTCAGACTCGCGCACAGGGGATTCCGTACCACTAACGGAACCCTTATAGGACAACAAAGTGATCCTATAAGGGTTCCGTTTTTTTATTTTGAGGTACGGAACCCTAAAAATCAAGCAAAAATCGCCTAAAGCACGTTTTTAGTATGAAAGCCCCTTTAATTTTTAGGGTTCCGTACCTCAACATAAAAAAACGGATCCCTTATAGGATCACTTTGTTGTCCGTCTGTCTGTCTGTCTGTCAAGACCCTTTTTCTCACGAACGGGTAGAGGTATCAGGTCGAAATTGATAACAAATATTAAGGTCCATAAACCACACAAGATCTGAAAATTTAAATATTTTACAACGACGCAATCAAAAGATATGGCTTTTTATGTCCTCATTTCCATACATTTATGCAAAAAAGCAAAACCTACAGGGTACTTCCCGTTGACCTAAAATTATGAAATTTGGCAAGAAGCTAGGTCTCACAGTACAAATAAAGGGAAAAGTCTAAAATCATTAAATATTTAAATTTTTCTCACAACTAATAGTAACCAATTAAGGTGAGCTCCCGTTTTAAAAACTTTTCTATAAAAGAGGGGTCAAGTTGGATGGTTGCGGAGTTTTTAAAATCAAAGAGCAAAAGCTTTTAGTATATCATATGGTAGATAGGTACGGAACCCTTAGGGCGCGAGTCCGACTCGCACTTGGCCGGTTTTTTATTTTTATCATTTGTTGTTGTAGCGACAACAGAAATACTAATAGAAAATAGAAAAAATAGGCCACGTGAAATTATAATTTACCTAGTTAAATTGTAAGAAATGGAGCCTAGTAATTTAATGGCTGAGAATTTAGGTTTACAGAAAATATTCTCATTAAAGGTATAAAACCACTCACATGAGAAGAAAACTTAATAAAACTAATTAATAACAATCGTTCACATTCGTAATAAAATTCACCATTAAGTATATTGATTAAACTACCCTTCCAAAATGTGTTGCGCTAATTTGCGTTTGAATTCATTAAAAGAATCAATTTCTTAAGAGAGTGCCTGCGAGAAAATCGAGAAATAGGTATTTGAACAAGCTATTGCCATCGCGCTGCGCTCGAGTAACCGCTTTATCATGTGCGATAGGGACAACTAAAGCTTAGACCGCTTTTGCCTATAAAAACCTTGACCAGATCGGTGTTTTGTTTTCCCCTATTTTCTCCTTGAAATCTGAGCCGATTCCATTAATTTTGGTACCAATATTTAAAGAAAGAATAGATCTATGCTCCTATGTTTTTCTTTTATTTTAAAACCATTTAAAATTTGTATGGTAGTCGTCTGAATACGGCGGCAAAAAAGGGGCATTTTTTAGGTTTTTTGTTAATTTATATATCTTTTGTAATTGTTTTTTTGCGCAAAAGTAAAAAATAGAGGCATGCCTAGAGTAGACCTAGATTTTATATAATAAAAAAAACATTTATCTAGTGGCATTACCCTGGAAGAAAACAGGGGAAAACTTTTTGTATTTTTTATAGAAGTTGTTTCTCATATAGTGTGATACCCCAGCAAAGTTTCATCGACTGAGGATTTAATGCGGGGGTCTTCATACAGCGATCCGCTTCGTTGCCTAGACTATTACTGAATAGAGAACTTAATAGCTATTCTGATAGTGGTGAATTTTGCAAATTAGTATACGGAATAATTTTAGTAAATTCGAAACACACGTCTAATCTGATCGAAAATTTTTACTCGCCAATAGATGTAGCTGTTAGCTTCCTAATCTGGCTATCGTTTTGTCAACTGCATTTCGTTAGGTAGCCGTCCAATATATCGCCTTACTCAACAGCCATAGGTAGCCGCACTTATGTAGCCGTTTATGACACCCTCCCGACGCATAATGTCACGTTCGCAGAATGTCACGATCTCAAAATATCACGTTCGCAAAATGTCACGTTCGCAAAATGTCACGTTTTTTGGGACTTAGAAGTTTTATGGATTATTTTACACCGCGGAGGAACATCAACTCTTCCTTTATTGGCCGTAAGTCAAGTGGCTTTCTACAATCACAAACGCTGGTAGAATAGAATGAAAATATATGAGGTTGACATTATCTAACGAAATGTTGCGTGACAGCTGATGTCAATCCCATACATTTTCAGCGTTTGCGATTGTAGAAAGCACCTTGACTCAGGGCCCAGGATCTCACCTAGTTAAGGTGATCTGTGACGGCCAGCTTAGCCCCGAACGCAACTAAATCGAGCCACTGCTGCAAATATAAGGTTTTATTTTTTTAATGTAATAAGTACCAACTATATATGTGTAAAAAGTTGATCAGCGTAAATTTCATGGTGCAACTTCAACGCCTAACAACAATTTCGATAAAAGAAAATATCTCCATATGTCTACTAAAGTCAATTACTCTCGTCAGTCCGTGATTTACATGAGTACGATCACTCACATGCACACAAAGCACAACCGTACAGTTTTGACCGCACGCCCACAATCAGATTCAGATTCAGATAATTTTATTCAATGTAGATTCTTTACAGAATACTTATTGAATGTCATGCAGAATACAATGCAAATAGAGCGAGTCTACGCCGTTTCGGATCGTGCTATGGTAGCGTAAAAGAAACGGCAAGAAACCACTGCAGCAGGGCCTACTTTAAGAATCGGCTTTTTACAATGTGTTTCTTGTGTTTCGCTGGAATATCAGAGCACCATACCTCTTCAACGTAATATTGAACCAAAAATTGCTAACAAAAACTAGTACTTTCAGTACATTAGCTGTTTTTTTGTTTTAATCAGCGAAAAATTTAACTAAAAATAGCAGTATTCGTTCGTTTTTCAACAGAATTTTATGTCCTGCGTAATAATGCAAGTCATTTGAATTTTTGTATGGAAAACGGATCACCTTAAGGAACAGGCTGATGGTCGACTTGACATAATTTGTACTTACACGATTTTTCTGTCAACTTTATTTGTACTTGTATGTTTGTTGTACATGAATAAACTATTTTATTATAATAACCTTTTTTACTTACTAATAAACTTTTTTATTGTTATTTTTTTATAATAGAAGAAAACGTAATGAATATTTTGTATGTTTTGACAGTATCAACGAAGCCGGATTCCAACATGCAACTTGTTTTGACTAGAGTGTGTCACGCCCTATCAAGTACGCATTCCAGAGGCGCCGAGATAGATAAGAACGCTTTGCAAGCTGCTATCTTAATGTGCGATAACGTGGCTTGTGTACAAGGATTAATTCAGGTTAGTGATTGTACTTTCCGTGCTTTAGAAGGCACGTCAAGTTGTTGGTCATTTGGCGGCTTGAAATCGCATTCCAGAGGCGCCGAGATAGATACCATCGCTTTGCAACCTGCTATCATAATGTGTGATAACCTAGCTTTTGTACAAGGATTAATTCAGGTTAGTAGTAGTTGTTTTAGAAGGCACGGGTGGTCTAATAGAGCATTCGGCTCTCGATCCTAGGAGGTTCTGGATTCGATTCCCGATGGGGACACTGTCAAACAAAAATAATTTTGTAGTCTTTTTTTTCATGTTAAAAAGATTTTATAAAGTTCTAAAGGAATTTCAAGCATTGCCTATGGTAGCTGTTGAAGAAAAAGCTTTCACAATTTTTATAGTGTTAAGGACTACTTAGAATTGAGATAGACAAAACAAATTTACCAATCATTGCGCTGTAAATTATAATTTAATGATGTCTTATTGTTTGTTTGTGATGTGCATAATGCACTATTGCGTCCCGCTAATGAACACTCTCTCACTACCATGGGTTGGCTGGAAGAAATCTCTTTTAGAGATAAGCCCGCCTTTATTAATGTCCTTTTGTATGTAACTTTCTGTTAGTAAAATTGTGCAATAAAGAATATATATAGGGTGACTTTTAATTAGTTCTTAATAGAAAAAGGCTTACCTGTACTCATGATACTGAACAACTGTCCCCAAGGAACATAGGTCGAAATACGAAAATCAAGTTTTGACCTCCCATAGAAACTGCATCAGTTTTTCATATTTCGACCTATGTTCCCTGGGAAAATTTGTGCAGTATCATGAGTACATGCATATCTTTTGCTATCAAGAACTAATTAAAAGTCATCCTATATAATGTAGCATATAATGTAGATCGTATATTTTGCATGCCGATCTATGAGGCAAACATGGTGTGCTACATTTTAAGATTACTACCATGCCTTATTTACCGTGTTTTAAGCAAATAAACTATTAGTATTTTTAAATTATGATCTTGAAAGTGACCTGGCTTTTCATTCTATTCCAGCATATAGGCGAGGAGAAATCCCCGGGTGTTCGCAGGATGCTCTCGGATGCTCTGGAAGCCGTTTTATTGAGAGACCTGGAAGGCAAAATGATCAGTGCCGTGGCAGATTATGTGACCGTGTTGATGAAGAGTGGGAAATGTAAGTTTTACTTAAGACGATATGTAATTTTTTTGGGTATTTTGAAGACAAATATCTTTTTATTTACTCAGTATCTTGCCGTGATATTCAGGTATGTGTTTCTTGACCATTCAAGTGATCATATAGCTAAGACCAAAACACGATTAGGGAAAATCGGCTCGACAAAATAAAAATCCAAAGTTGCCTCTTCAATTTTCATTTATTCCTCTTTTTGTGGAATCTGAGGTGTTTTAAGTAGTGAAATTAAGTATACAGACAGGTATTTAGTAGGTATTTAGTAGTTGCTAAGGTTTGCCCAACCTAAAATTTTATTTTAATACTTAGTTTTTACAAAAAGTCGATATTTTATATCAGGCGCTTACGTCATTTAGTTTTGGTAACACGCACAGTATATCTGTCGCAATCTATTGCGTTGCGGATTGCGCACTTTATCCCTTTGTTTCAAGCGAAAAGACTGCGCGCACTGTCAATTATCTATCTATATATATAAAAGAAGAAGGTGACTGACTGACTGACTGACTGACATATCAACGCACAGCCCAAACCGCTGGGTCTAGAGATTCCAAATTTGACATGTAGATTCCTTATGAGGCGTAGGGGTGCACTAAGAAAGGGTTTTACAAAATTCCACCCCTAAGGGGGTAAAATAGGGGATGAAAGTTTGTATGAAAGTCCGTCAGTTTTGAAGTTAGGATCTTCAAATTTTGTATTTAGGTTGACGACTAAAAATTAATAATAACGTGTCTCAGGGTTTTTGAAAATTCGACACCCTTAAGGGTGAAAAGGGGTGTGATAGGGTGGTTGTTGAGCAAAACAAAGGCACGACTTGCTTTGAATACACTTCGTTTATTACTGTTCGAATACTCTAGTACATAATGTTACATAGGTAATATAGATATAGACTTTGGTACTAACTAATACGAGTACACCACTTCACCTCCGGGGGTGAGATTAAAAAAAAAATTGAGTATACATTTTTTTTTTACTTAAATTCTAAATTGATTACTTATTTATTGATTATATGGCTTAGTGTTATTCTTATGAACTATGGTTACACGATTATTTTTAATTATTTTAACATTTGGTCCCAAATCCTGAACAACAACAAATGGACCTTGATACACTGGTTCCAATTTTGTATTAGCTTCCGATTTTAATAATAATAAGTCATTTTCTGAATAATTTACAGAGTTTGTATATTTATCATATTCAATTTTTCTCTTTTCTTTACTTTTTAACAAATTATTTTGAGCGTCTTGAAAAGCGTTTTGTAAACGGTATCTTAATTCTAGTGCATAGTTGTCTGAATTGTACAATGGTTCTACATGCTCTGTAATTCTACTTGGAATATTACATTGCCTGCCAAATACTAACTCATAAGGAGTGTACTTTGTACTGGTATGAACTGTATTATTGAAACAAAAAGCCCAATATGGTAGCCAATAGCTCCACGAGTCTGGTTTATTTTCACACTGTATACGTAGGAATGCACCCATATGTTTATGCATATTCTCTAACGCGCTTATGGATTGGTGATGATATGGTGTTGATGAAATTTTCTCTATTTCTAAAAGTTTACAAACCTCTTCCATCGTTGATGATATGAACTCTGTCCCTCGGTCACTTGCAATTGCTTTGGGAATACCAAATCTTAAAATGAAATTATTTACTAATGCTTTGGCTATACTAACCGTTTCTTTATTTCTTAATGGATAAACTTCTATATACTTACTTAACTCACATTGAAGAGTCAACACGTAGCAATTGCCTTCATAGTCCTTTGGTAAGGGGCCCACTAAATCTAGATATATTTTGTCAAAGGCATATGAAGCAGTTGTTGTTACTGTCATAGGTTCACGTACCTGTTTACAGTGTTTCACCCGTTGGCATTTGTCACATTTTTGTACGAAGCTAGCAACGTCACTCTCCATACCTGGCCAATAGTATTTCCTTTTTATGTTATTTAACATTCTGCGCACACCAGCATGTCCAGCGGTGGGCAGTAAATGATAGTCGTGTAATATTATATTTTTGTCTTTATCATTTATTCTTTTTAATCCTCTTAGGATACATATTCGTGGTCCGGTCCACTTTCCTCTATTTTGAATTTCATCACATAGTTCTTTAAGTGTTAATTTATTTTTATCATTTTTTAGTATGCATACTCTTTTTATTTTATATTTATTACAAAAAGTACTCAATTTCGTCACAAATTCGACTCGCGAGAGTTGTGCCCTATAATCGAGATTTATGTGTAATATTTTATCACTATTATTATATGCGAAACATTCAGTCTCAAAATGTATTTTTCCATCTCTTTTATTTTTCTCTATTTTTTCTCCTTCTGTCCAAATCATCTCAACGCTATCACACGGTTTCCGTAATAATTCTATAACTCTTGGCTGATCAGACCAATCGTCCATAGCCTTATTAGGGATCGGTGATTGTGGTAGTGAAGATTCTGTGCCTACCTTCTCTTGTTCCTCCATTCTTTTTCTTTGGGCTCTAGTCATCACACAAATTATTTGTTCATTCATACTTTTAAGGTCGTCCGATGTTATAACTATTCTTGATAAGGCGTCCGCGATGACGTTTTCCTTACCTTTTATGTATTTTATATCAAAATTGTATTCTTCTAATATTAGTCTAAATTTTAACAACCGGCTCGATGGGTCCTTCATACCAAATAAGTAAATTATGGGTTTGTGATCGGTCAAAATTGTAAAGTGTTTTCCATAAAGATAAGGCCGAAAATATTTTGTTGCCCAAACAATCGCTACTAACTCTTTTTGGATCGTTGGATAGTTGCGCTCCGCCTTATTTAGTGGGCGGCTCGCATATGCTACGGGTTTCATGTTACTGTTACACAATACACAGCCAATTGCTAGCCCAGAGGCATCCGTTTGTAGCACAAATTGATTTGTTTCTGAGAAATCTGGGTACTCTAAAATTGGTGGAGAACTCAAAGATTTTTTTAGTTGTTGAAATGAGTCTTCACACTCTCTTGTCCATTCAAAGATTTGATTTTTTCGAGTAAGTTTGTTTAATGGTAAGGTTAATGTGGCAAAATTCGGTATAAATTTCCTATAGTAATTACTAAAAGCAACAAACCGTTTAACCTCGTCTGAATTAGTGGGAGTGTGGTAATTTTGAAGAACGGACACTTTATTCGGATCGGGTGATATTCCTTTTTCTGATACCACGTGACCCAAATAAAGTATTTCTCGCTTCAAAAACTGACATTTTTGAGGGTTGAGTTTGAGGTTAACTTTTCTAAGTCTCTCTAAAATTTCCATTAAATTTTTATTATGAATATCCAGATTTCTTCCAAAGCAAATCAAATCGTCCAAGTAAACAAAGCACTTCTCGTAATTAAGACCCGCCATTGCTAGAGTCATCGCCCTCGAGAAACAACTAGGTGCCGTTTTAAGACCCATCGGTAACCTCGTCATTTGATATTGACCTGTGGGTGCAGTAAAAGCTGTGTACTTCCTACTTTCTTCTTTTAAATTTAAGGGCCGATCACACCTGACTGAATTCACACACTAAGTCAGTTAGTCTCCTACGTAGGAAAGGAAGGTAGAAAGATGGAACTTAGTAAGTCACTAACTGAGTAAGCCGCATAGTAAGCAACGCAGAAAGGAACTTTAGTGAAGGGCCAATACGAATAGAACACCTCATCGTACGGAAAATATTAATAAGGGCTAATTTATGTTGTATAGAAAAACACTAGAATAACTACAAAAAAAAAACTACAGAATTACCGGTACACTAAAAAACAAACAAGGAATTAAAATTAGGTTGCACCAGTCAAGTAAACACAAAGAATTTGAGTGATTTATTCATTCTTTTAGTTAGAATAAATTTTTCATTCAAAATCGTACGAAAAGGGAATAATGATTCCAATGAAAAATAACAATTGAACGATAAAAGATTATTTGGATAGTACTAAGTAGTACATTCGAATATT
The DNA here is from genome assembly GCA_947532105.1 of Athrips mouffetella. Taxonomy (NCBI): domain Eukaryota; kingdom Metazoa; phylum Arthropoda; class Insecta; order Lepidoptera; family Gelechiidae; genus Athrips; species Athrips mouffetella. The sequence continues at coordinate 11,556,149 of OX383984.1, forward strand.
TCGATTGTTGCTTCTTGAAATAATTGTACATCACTATTAAGGAACATCAACATAGTTCACTAGTTGTGCTATACGTTAGTATACCTCTATATTTTCTGTGCTGGTACACTTTATAGCGCGACTGATATGTTCAGATACTTTGTATAAAGGCTTCTATGAGTATTTTTAATGACCGTAAAATAAATTGAAAAGCAAGCTAAAAACTCGTTTATACTTTTATATTTAGTAGTAGAAGTAGTTTTAGAATACGATTGTCTTACTTTATTGCAATTGAAATAATTATAATATTATTATTATTGTAAAGGGGGCCCAAATGGGTAGGTCAAAGTTTTTAATTGTCAGTACTAAGTCAAGTTAGGTATCATATGAAAGTGCTTCACTTGTACATTCCAAAATAGTTCTTTATATTTTTAACGACTCTTAGTTTTCAAGTTATGATGAAAAAAGTTTTAAAAATTTACCCCTTCCTTATCCCCGAAGTTTTCCGAAGAAAAAATCTGAATTAATTAAAGTCCATAGAGGTTTATGTGAATAATTCAGAATAAAAACAATCTCTCTAAGTAGCACAGTTTTTTGGAAATTTGCAACAAATCTTTACAAACAAATTTAGTTTTGCGGTCCTTACAATGGACCTTATTGCTTCTAAAAATACTATAGGTAGGTATATCGGAACCCACGATGCGCGAGTCCGACTCGCACTTTAACATTCTTTTTTTGTTGTGTATAGATGTATGTATGGTGAAAATCGTTAATTTTTCATGGTATGAGTCCATTGATGAAGTTTTCAGGAGATTGTTTGACACCTTGTACTTGTCCGTAATTTTGTTAGACTTCCTTAAAAGAGATACTTTGTAATCCTGACAAAATTTTCAATTCATGTCTAAATCAGTTGTCCCTTTCATAAAAAAATGTATAGGATCAAAACTGTTTAGTTTTCGCGTCGAGTCGGAAGCAACAGTAGTGTGCGTATGATCGAACACACACATGCGCGCAGTCCACGCGGAGTCGTAGTGCGTCATTTCACCCGAGACGCGTTCTCGCCCGCTCGGAGGAAACGACACCTTTTAAAAAACTGTGTTTTGAATGGAACTTTTTTCTCAAGGTATTTTTAATGAACTCTACTAATATAGCTCAGCGCAACGATTGTATAACGGAGGGTTACTCGAGGGGAAGCGAGGGGCGACAGGGAACAGCTCTTCAAGTTTGTATACTCAACAGCACGTCAGTAGAAACACTTTAGACTTACTCGTAATGACATGGTGGTAGAAGCTATCATCCGCACATCACTTATTATCCGAAAATCACTCATCATCCGCTCATCATCATTCATCCACTCATCCACGCATCACTCATCATCCACTTATCATCATTCATTCACTGATCAACTATCATCCGCGCATCACTTATCATCCGAAAATCACTCATCATCCGCTCATCATCATAATTAATCCACTCAACCACACATCACTCATCATCCACTGATCAACTATCATACGCGCATCACTTATCATCCGAAAATCACTCATCATCCGCTCATCATCATCATTCATCCACTCATTAACTATCATCCGCGCATCACTCATCATCATTGATCCACTCATCAACTATCATCCGCGCATCACTCATCATCCGCTCATCATCATTCATCCACTGATCAACTATCATCCGCGCATCACTTATCATCCGAAAATCACTCATCATCCGCTCATCATCATCAGTCATCCACTCATCCACGCATCACTCATCATCCGCTCATCATCGTTCATCCACTCATTAACTATCATCCGCGCATCACTCATCATCCACTTATCATCATTCATCCACTGATCAACTATCATCCGCGCATCACTCATCATCATTGATCCACTCATCAACTATAATCCGCGTATCACTCATCATCCTTTCATCATTCATCCAGTCATCAACTATCAACCTGCCTAAGTTTGGCGCCGTTTGCTTTAAAAAAAAAATCCATTTAAATCCGTGCCATTGTTGTACATTTCGTTGTTTTTGTGATCGAAATATCAAAGGACACATACTAATAATCAAAAGGCAGTCTTATTTCGGAAAGCCATGCCATGGAAATCCGTCTCAAGAGGAAAATCTAACAGACCTGACGAAATAATGTAGCCTTTTTCCTGCCTAAGTTTGGCACCGTTTGCTTCTTTTAAAAAAGTAATCCATTTAAATCCGTGCCATCGTTGTACATTTCGTTGTTTTTGTGATCGAAAGATCAAAGGACACATACTAACGATCAAAAGGTAGTCTTATTTCGAAAATCCATGCCATGGAAATCCGTCTCAAGAGGAAAATCTAACAGATCTGACGAAATAATGTAGCAAGCAGCACGTTCAAGTTTCCGATCATTGACCCTAAACAGCTCTACCTATTCCGACCACTGCCGATTACCCATCATCTACCGGTCACCCATCATCTACCATTGACTCGTCTTCCGCCGGTCACCCATCAATATCATCCACCGGTCACCCATCTTAGTCCGGACATCAATCACGTACCGAAAATCTATTACTCTGATAACCCTTCTGACCCATCATCTACCTATCTTCCTCCGCCTACCCTTCATCACCAGTCACCCATCACAAAACAAAACTACCTAGGTATGGTATATAAGTAGGTACTTACTTGGTTAAAGGAATAGATATATTTTGAATTTTTGACGGGATACATAATATTTATCTTTGCGCTTCCCCATTTCTCTAAAACAAACACTTTATAAATACAAGGAAAGAAATATCTTACTTTAGAAAATAGTAAAAAACAAAGTTACCTTGTTACACTATGAAAGCAGAGAATGTGTATACGTTGAAACGCGATCCATAATTTTGGCGCGTCGCGGTGCAAACTGACGTGGTCTCACTTCGAGCTCTTGTGGGTATCGGCCGCGTGTCAGAGCTATTTATTAGACTTCGCGCGGTCATACTAAAAATGTATGGCGTAATCGTAATGGTTTTAAAAAAAATCATATTAAATATGTAAGCAATATTAAACCGTGATTGCCGTTTTGGTAGTTTTTACGTGGTGCAGTCTTAAGTAAAATATTTTCGGCCAACGATATTTTTACAGTAACAAAATGCTGAAGTCAATTCTTTTTATCTAGAAGTTTATTGATCTTATTTGGATTTTTTATTTCTGTATGTAAGTTTATTTATTGTTTGCCATAGTTTCTCATTATCTTTTGGATATGGTTTTAAAAGACCTCGACTAACAATGAATACTTTCGGGCGAAATGCCCAACCGGGCGAACTCGCCTCGGAGGAAATGACCACCAAAAAATGACATCGGAACATAGTAAGCCACTTAGTAAGGAGGTTTAGTGATGGGCAAATGCGAATGATTGACTCGAATCGAACAACTTGTCGAACAAAAAATAATGGCCTAACTGATGGTATACTTTTTTACTTAAAACAAGCGCTCCTACTAGAAAAACAATTAAAGACCGCTATATTCAAAACTAACAGTGTTGCACTAGTCAAGTATTCTACACGGACACATCTGACTCCGTCGCGCTTTAACTGGCGATTGATTGAGTACCTAACCAAACCGTAAATTTTGAAAATTATTGAATCAGTGTTGCTGCGATAACGAGATCGATGGTTGAATTTTAAAAATACAGTAACTCTACCGAATATTCCTATAGAAAATATCGAGAATATCGAATTCTTAAAAGTACCGGTAATAATCGATACTAAATAACCGACCAAGTTCGTAGTTCGTGTCAAGCCACGCGCAGTGTAGAGTTAAGGAGTGATCACACCTAGCTGAATTCAAAGACTAATTCGGCATACATTGCTCGTTGAAGTAAGGATATTTCAATTAACATAACCAAGCCTCCCAGCAATGTATGCCGAATTAGTCTTTGAATTCAGCTAGGTGTGATCATTCCTTTACCTAGTTCTTTTTACGATTTTTTTTGTACGATACGACTGTTCAGTAGAGTTAATAAACCTTTATTAACTCTACTGAACAGTCGTATAGAAAATATCTGAACCTTTCAAGTATCGATGGTAATCTATAGTGATTTTTTTAATTTTTTTTTTAGTACTTGTTATTACACCATGAATAATAATTATTTTTTATCGACAAGTTGTTCATCATCATTCGCAAAATTTACCCATCACTAAACTTCCTAAGTTCTTTACTTGAAGGGAGTAAGGAGGTTTAGTGATGTCCGAGTGCGAATGATTAATTTTAATTCAATTCCGTGTTCGCATCGAAATTAAATTGACCAATATGTATTGGACCATGTGGTCTAAGGGACTGGTTTCCGAAAACTGAAAGGGCGTGGTCAGTCAAGGTAACTGAATAATTTTCAGTAAATAAAACTTTCAGAAAATATTAAAATAATCCTCTTTTCCACAAAAAAGCCACGATCACACCTAGCTGAATTCAAAGACTAATTCGGGATACATTGCTCGTTGAAGTAAGGATATTGCAATAACACAACCAAGCCTCCCAGCAATGTATGCCGAATTAGTCTTTTTATCCAGCTAGATGTGATCGTGGCTAAACTGTCCATTTGCAATTTTATATGAAGAGTATTGAAGAGGCTGATAGTTTTATTTACTGAAAGTTGTTCAGTTACGGTGAATGACTATGTGCACCTGCAAGACTAGAAAAAGAGAAAAAATGTATCCACTTCATTTACCACTGCCATTGTTTTTGTTTGATCATAAATACTCTCATTCATAAGATTTGGCACGGCAATATTCAGGTCTCATTTGTCCATTTAAGGTAAATAAAAATAAAAACATCACGGAAATGTATTGTCAGCCTATTAAAGCCACGATCACATCTAGCTGGATTCAAAGACTAATTCGGCATACATTGCTGGGAGGCTTGGTTATGTTATTGCATTATCCTTAATTCAACGAGCAATGTATGCCAAATTAGTCTTTGAATCCAGCTAGCTGTGATCACTCCTTGACTCAACCGAACAGTCGTATACAATTTTTTTATAGTGAATTTTTTAAGTTTATTATTAGTACTTATTATTAAACCAAGATAATGCTTTATTTTTATTTTGCATGGACAAGTTGTTCGATTCGAATTAATCATTCGCAAAATTTTCACATCACTAAACCTTCTAACTCCTTTACTTGAAGGGACTTAGCATGTTTAGTGATGTCCAAGTGCGAATGATTAATTCAACATATCGAACAAAAATATACTTATATTAAAAAAAACGGTCAAATGCGAGGCAGACTCTCGCTTCGAGGGATTCGATATTCCTGTAGTATTTTTAAAAGCAATAAAAGCCCATCTTTAAGACCGCAAATAAGTTTGTCTGTAATTTTTTCTTCTTTCAATTATCGGTTGTATTTGTCTTGAGGTTTTATCAGCCATTTTTTAACAATCGATAGCATTTTATTGTACAATAATTATTTTCGATAAGGCTATTCAACAGAGTTACTGTATTTCAAGATTAACTACCGACAGCGAAACTATCACTATCGGAACATCACTATTCAGCAACTGTATTAGTAGGCACTTTTTGTACTTAGCTTCCTAGCTAGAACTCTGAATTCACAAACGTCTTTTTCAACGTAGCCTCCTAGGTAGATTTCTTATTCAGTCGTCAAATTCAAGCAGGTGTAATCGCGGCTTTAGTTGATAATAACCAGAATTTAAATCAAGGTGACTAAAATAAACTGCCCCTGAAAGAGAATCCAAAATTTCTGTAATGTTCGGGAGCGGAAATTTATCATCTATAATTTGTTCGTTTAATTTTCTAAAATCAAATACTAATCGCCATCTTTTTTTATCATCATTTTTAGGTACCAAAAGTATTGGACTTGACCACTCACTGCAAGTTGGTTCTATTATTGTGTCTCTAATTAATTTTTGTAGCTGACTTTCTATTTCATTTTTCAAACTGTGTGGCATACGATATGGCTTTACGTACACTGGAGTGGCCTCTGGTTTTAATTTTATTTCAGTTTCACAAATATTTGAAACAGTTAATGTATCATCTGGCAAATAAAATACATCATTATATTTAGCACAAATATCCTAGATTGATTCTCTCTCTTCCTTATTTAAATGTTCCTTGATAAATTTAAAATTGAAAACAAGTCTTTCACCCTTTTCGTACTTAAGTTATTCTTATAAAAAGCACAGAGTTCGTACTCTCGTAAGTTTTCTACTTCCGGTCTGAAATAAGCAAGACGTACTTCGTTATCACGAGTATTTAAGATTTGAATTGGAATTTTGCCTTTTATTGGTTTCGCCAAACAACCTGCCAAAAATACACCCTTACATAATTCTTTGGGTACTACCAAACAATCATCTTTTGCATCTGACTGTACGTAAAATATTTTTTCGCACCTTTCGGGTATCACCAAATAGTTATCTGTTCCGTATTTACCTACATGTAAAGGTATCGTCAAATTGACATTGCAATCCGATAAAGTTAATGTGTTGTATTCAAAATCTAAAATTGAATTGAATTTTTGTAAGAAATCTTGACCAATTATTCCATCACTCGAACATGACAAATGTTCCAGAACATAGAACTCGTGACTGATTTCTTTACCATTTGTGGATAGGTTTAGATAAACATATCCTAAAGTTTCGAGCTGCCCGCCGATTCCTTTTATATGCATACGATGTTTATGGATTGGAATGTTCATCTGACGGACGATGTCGTATTTCACGGCACATAAAGACGCACCGGTATCGACCAGCCATTTATAACTTTTGTTATTAACTGATAATTCTACAAAGTTGTTATAGTTACAGGCAAATATGCAGTTATGGTCGAAAAAATGTTTCAGAACGCATGTCGTCGCTTTTTGACGAAGTTGAAGTCATATCCGGATTTAATGTGTACATACCTCGGTAGTTTTGTCGTCTAGAGTGGTTAGAATTATTCCACCTAGCACCTCTACTTGAATGACCACCTCTCTTTGGACCTCGACCCCGAAATGTGGCTCGAAATTCCCTGTTCTGATTAGAGTTACCTTGCTGTTGAAAAGCTTGTCTTTGTTCCCTATGATTAGATGATGTCCGCTGGAAGTGCTGGTTGCCACGGTTATGATGGCCTTGACCTCGACCTGTGAAACCATGAAAATTGTACCTACTTGTAGTACCGCGTCGACCAGCATAAATAGAGCCTTCACCGTCGCGCTGTGTAGTTGACTGCTCTTCATCTTTTGCTGCCCTTATCACGTCCTTGAGCTGCGTATAATTTCTCGCTGTTAAAATAACACTTAACTGACGATTTCTCAGGCCGTCGGTGAATCTTTTTATTGCCAATTTTTCGTTAATTGGTTTTAACACCGTATAAGCAGAGCTACTCCCTTCGGCTTGAGTAATTGTCAGGTCCACAAATAATTCCTCGATTTTCTTACCAAATTCTTCTATAGTGGACGAAGACTGCGTCGCTCGCATCAACTGATTATGCACCGCATTAGAAGATTTTTTGGTGAGCAAGTGTAAACGCATGTCTTGCACTAGCTCGTCGCATGAGGTATAAGTGGCTGCTAACCGAAGTTTTGCGCTTTCTGAAAGTCGTGTTTTTAACACAAAATTTATTAATTGTGAGTGACTGGTTGCGTCTATCATTGATTGGTATAGCTCAATGGCGCTTATTAATTTTTTGGTAACTTCTTCCTCACCTGTCATCTCTGGAAGCAGTCCTACGGCAATTTTTAAGTCGAATGGTGCCATTGTGCTTTCTGTTTCAATATACTTGCTACAGAAATCTAATATTTCGGTATATATTTCATTAATTGAAGTACATAACCTGGTAATTATCTGCAAATCTGAATCTTTAATTTCTGAGTTTTTTATTTGCTCGTCAATCCAATTATTTTTTAAAATAAACTCGTCATAAATTTCATTTGCTTCTTGAAGCTTTGGCTGCACTACTGATTTAATTCTACGACTCTGATTTAATTTTACAAGATTGTCCTTGAAAGTTTTTAATCTATCTCTTATTTCTAACAATATTTCAGCCATGAATGACCTATAAGTACTGGCGTAATATATTCTGAAATACTGACCTTAATTTTAATATGATATAATATATATGCTAAAACAAGTCGACGATTACATGAATATAAGGCACTTATTAATAAAATGGAATAATGCGATTAAATATTTATCGTGCCTCATACCGCACTCCACTTTCACTGGTTATACCGAAGCACTCACGAACACGATAAAAAAAAAAAACACTTCCGATTTTTTCCACTCACGAATAATGTTCCTTGGTTGCTCCCATCATTGGTGAAGTAGTGTCCTTCTGAAACTGCTAATCAAACCGATTCCTCACCACCGCCTGGTTTACGGCGATAACGCTGAACCACGTTGTGGGTTATTTCCCGACGTATCATCTGCCTGTGGCATTTCTTATAAACATGCCAAACCACTACGCATCCACCGCAGCAGCACATCAAAAGAGCTAAGCCCAGTATCAGGTTAATAGCGCCCAAGTGGAACTTGAGGTCTTCTAAGTTTCCCGACGCACTGTTACTTCCACCAGCTGCATTCTGGGCAATCACAATTTCCTCCTTTTGTTTTGAAATTTCTTTTCCCATTTTTTTTTCTCGAATTACACTCCAAGCACACTTTCAAAACGGTCTAAACTTGCCGAGACTCGATACTAACAAAATGAATAAGACATCCTAGGACTCGGTATTACACAAGCGAATTGCGAATTTGATCGCCGGCGTCTCGAGACGCACCCTTATATGGCAGTGTCGCCATGTGATAGGGTGGTTGTTGAGCAAAACAAAGGCACGACTTGCTTTGAATACACTTCGTTTATTACTGTTCGAATACTCTAGTACATAATGTTACATAGGTAATATAGATATAGACTTTGGTACTAACTAATACGAGTACACCACTTCAGGGGGATGAAGTTGAAAATTCTTTATTCTTAATGTAAAATCCACATAATTTATTATTTAGGCATTAATGATGTAATTCTATGCAACGTTCATCACTGTTATTGAAATTCCACCCCAAATTCAACCCCTTAAAAAGGGAAATGGGGTGAAAATGTCTAAAAACCAATATGGGTGTCGTTTGTATGGTTTATCGGGTCGCTGATTACGAAAACTACAACAATTTTGAAATCCAACGTGATGGACGTGAAATACCATCATCCCCCTGGGGGTAAAGTTGGGGTGCGATAGGTTTGAAATGTCTAAAAATCAATATGGGTGTCGTTTGTATGGTTTATCGGGTCGCTGATTACGAAAACTACAACAATTTTGAAATCCAACGTGATGGACGTGAAATACCATCATCCCCCTGGGGATAAAGTTGGGGTGCGATAGGTTTGAAATGTCTAAAAATCAATATGGGTGTCGTTTGTATGGTTTATCGGGTCGCTGATTACGAAAACTACAACAATTTTGAAATCCAACGTGGTGGACGTAAAATACCATCATCCCCCTGGGGATGGAGTTGGGGTGCGATAGGTTTGAAATGTCTAAAAATCAATATGGGTGTCGTTTGTATGGTTTATCGGGTCGCTGATTACGAAAGCTACAACAACTTTGAAATCCAACGTGGTAGACGTGAAATACCATCGTCCCCTGGGGATGGGGTTTGAAATGTCTAAATTAAATATGGGCGTCATTTCTATGTTAGGGATAGCGGTTAAATTGGCGTAAGGGGTAGGGATAGGGACAGGTAGAGAGGTAGAGTGGTAGAGAGGTAGAGAGGTAGAGAGGTAGAGAGGTAGAGGGGTAGAGGGGTAGAGGGGTTGAGGGGTAGAGGGGGAGAGGGGTAGAGGGGTAGAGAGGTAGAGACGTCGAGACGTAGAGAGGTAGAGAGGAAGAGAGGTAGAGGGGTACAGGTACAGGTAGAGGGAGAGGGAGAAGGAGGGGAAGGGGGAGAGGGAGGGAGTGAGGGAGGGGGAGGGGGTGATGAAAAGGGAGAGGGAGGGGGAGAGGGAGGGGCAGGGGGAGAGGGAGGAGGGGGAGGGGGAGAGACAGGGGGAGGGGGAGAGACAGAGGGAGGGGGAGAGAGAGGGAGAGGGTTTTAGTTTTTCTCAATTACTTCTGCGAATTGGCTCTGTTTTGAAATATTACATAAAGGTGTCTCTCATCTCTCTCTTTACATTTGTTAGTTAGGATACTGCTGCTTAGTTCCTCTGTTCTGAGTAATTTATGAGTAACGTCTGTATATTATATAAAATTCAGCTGGATCTTGAATTATACTCATTGATTTGCGCAGGGTTAGTCCTGTTTTTCCTAAGTTTAAAATTACCCCGAAATGACGGGAAAATATCTCATTGCTTAGGAAAACCGGTAACAACATAAATACGAAATCCACGCGAGCGAAGCCGCGGGCAACAGCTAGTATTTTCATATATCCTCTTAATACAAATAAATAAAATGTGTTAAGTAAAAAGCAAAATCCTATACTATTAAACGAGCAATATTTGTTTAATTATATATTTGTATTTAGTTTCTTGAAAAAAGCTCTACACGATATCGTTGAAATTTACTATACAGGGGTTTTCGGGGGTGTAAAATCGATGTAGTTAAAATAAATTATTTTTCTTCTAATTTTCGAGTATTTCTTCCTAACGAAATTAGCATGATTCATGAAAACCGACACCTCCATCTGTTGGTCAAAGGAGAATGCCCATAAGTAGTATCGCAAAATTATACAAAATTCCTCAAATCGAAGTTGTGTCACAAGTCTATGACATCAGTAATTCCTATTTATATTAAAGATAACTTTATATATTAATAGGAATTTTCCACTTTTCCGGGTAAAAAATTAAAAATATTTTAGATTTTTTATTATTTTCGTATTTCCGATTTCGTATTTCGCACTTCAAAATTACCTGAACCGTTAATAAATCTTAATAAAAATAAATCTTAATAAAAAGGTACGTTTTTTTGTTAAAAAAAAGTTATCTTTCATATTGATTCCAGTACCTAGTAGGGTATTAATAGTTGATAGGTTATGCACAGCAGTAACCTGCGATGAGTACCCATCAGGCAGGCGAGCGAGTCAAACGAATCACTAGCATAGTTTTTGTTTATACATACGTAGTTAGATAGCCTACACTTAGCAAGTTATCAACTCTTTTCTCATTCATAAGGTTATTATTCTCACAAAAAGGGGCCATTTTAAATATTTTAGGTACGATTCGGCTGGCAATACTAAACTTGTCAGCTTCAGCTATTTTTACGTCAGTGATCAAGTCACCTCCGTATGACACCTCGAATTCAAGAATAGGAATTTAGGACCTAATTTCCTGGGCTAATTACTGTAAAACCTGGAGAACTACAATCAAATGCCTAATCATTTCAATAAGTCCTTCGAGCCAACTTTACATCAAGCCATAAATCATTGTGACACAATAAGTTTTATACCAATTTCTGAGCGATACTAAGTTCCATAGTCACTTGGGCATTTTCCTTTATAAATTGTTTCGACCATATTTTTCTTTTCAGCCACAACAATTCGTGCAGGCCTCAACATAACAGAAACCTTAATCACGAGCCTCAAAAACAACAACGCTTCAATAAAAGACCTCTTACCAAATCTACTGATATTAATAACGAAAACATATGAAACAGACTCCGAAGTCACATTCGAAGTCGGGACCAAATTATTCTTCGAAAAAATTGAGCTTTTCGACCAAGAAGAAGTCAAACACCTTACAAAAAAAGTTCTCGAAGTGTTACTGAAAAAAGATAATCAAAATGGCGGAAACAAAATGGCTGACATGGCGGAGATAGAAATACAAATATTCAAAAATACAACAAAAATGATTTTGAATTTTATTAAAGATTGCAAGAAAGAAAATGAAGAAATAATTAATGTGTTTTATGAGGTTTTTGATGTGAACTGTGATTTCGAGAAAGTTCTATACTTTTTGGGAAAAATGCAAGAGATTTTTGATTTTGATACAGGTTTGTACCCACTATAATCTGGCCCTAGCTATTTTTCAAAAGTTTTTGAGGGGGCGAGATGTACGAGCTAAGCCTATTTATTATATTATTTACGAGGCGCCTTCATCACAAGGAACGTCGACAAGGAACCGTTATAGTTTTGTCATGTCCGTCTGTCTGTCTGTCCGCGGCTTAGCTCAGCGACCCTTAATACTAGAAAGCTGTAATTTGGTACGGATATCCAATAATAGCCCTGAGAGTCGCTAAACTAAAGTGGCAGTGGGCAGGGCACATCGCAAGAAGAACCGATGGCCGATGGGGCGTAAGGGTTCTAGAGTGGCGACCACGTACCGGAAGACGAAGCGTTGGCAGGCCCCCCACAAGGTGGACCGACGATCTGGTCAAGGTCGCGGGAAGCCGCTGGATGCGATCTTTAGGGGAGGCCTATGTCCAGCAGTGGACGTCTAACGGATGATATGATGATGATACAATAATAAAACCTTAAAAAGCAAACCTTAAACACCATTGTATCGTTTCGTTGCTAGTTTATCGTTTTTGTGTTTATCTTCTAGTATATCTTTTTGTATTTATTCTTTAAATAATTTAAGCATGTTACTTATAACATGAAACTCAACAACTTTCCCTAAGGAACGAACATAGGTCGAAATACGAAAAAAAATGTTGACCTTCCATACAAAATTTATGCGCTATCTATCAGCTCTATCTAAGAAATTTTGTGTTTTTGAAGGGTTTTTGTGGAAAGTCCGTCAGGGGAAGTATCACCCCCTTGCTTTTTTCTGCCGTGAAGCAGCAGTGTTTGCACTGCTGTGTTTCGGTTTGAAGGGCAAGGGAGCCAGCGATATTACTGGCACATGAGATATATCATCTTAGTTCTCAAAGTGAGCAACGCGCTTAGCTGTCTTATTGGTGTCAAAACATGCCATTAATAAGACAGTGGGTGCTATGGGCGGTGGTGACCACTTACCATCAGGTGGCCCACCCGCTCGTTTGCTCACTTGTAACATAAAAAAAGAAGAAAAATTTTTTTTTTTACACCATGTGTTATCAACTTTTCTAACAAATGAATTATCTTTATCTTTACAGATTTGTGTAGAATTTTGTTGACTCGTCAAGATACCATTTTGAACAATTTATTTTCCTTGCAAATAAACATTGAAGAGCCATACTTCAGCGTGGAAGCCGTGATGAAGTTTTTTGAACGATTCCGCGAGATTATGTTGGAACTGAAATATCAGGTATAATCCCTACGAATAAATAATAAGTCAGGAACTCTAACTCAGAACAAATTCCAAACAAAAAGTGGGCCTACGTGAAACCAAAAGTATATTCAAAATACGAATCAATTGGTTCAAATTGAGAACGAGAGCAGCGATTGGTTCGCGCGCGTGCTGCAATGTCAGCTAGTGGTAGTTGAGCCAATGACGCGGTGGAACCACTTCTGAAATACACGACTTTCGTTGGGTCAGTTTTTGAGCGCAGTTACAATTCCTGACTTATTATTTATATGTAGTACCAGCCAGTAGAAATGAGAGCGTTGAGGAGTATGATTGGTGTGAAATTGAGTGACAGGATTAGAAATAGTGTGATAAGAGAACGGTGTGGCGTAAAAGAAGACGTAGTGACCAAAATTGAGAAAGGGATGCTGAGATGGTTTGGTCATGTAGAGAGGATGAATGAAAGAAGATTGACGAAAGAGATCCACAAGGCGAGAGTGAATGGAAACGTTGGAAGGGGAAGGCCTCGGCGAACGTACCAGGACCAAATTCAGGACGTTCTGAATAAAGACCAGGTTAAAAGTACCCTAAACCGACGAGCATGTATGAAAGGATTGATGAAGGTTCAGGAAGCAAGGGAAGTATGTCAAAATCGTAGCAGGTGGAGAACTGTGGTCTCTGCCTACCCCGACGGGAACAAGGCGTGATGTTATGTATGTATGTATGTAGTATAATCCATTTTTTCCTTTATTTCAACGCTTACCAATCTCTTTTGAGCCATGACACTAAAACTAGAGTATATTTGACGGAAAGAATAACATGGTTTTAAAAATTTGTTTTTTCTGACAGCTTTAGCCGATTGCGTTTGACATAGGTGCAATTGGTAAGCGTTGGAATGAACTAAAAAAAAATTAGGTATTTAGTTACTGTCAAATTGATGTCATCATAATATCCCACGAATCTTCCACTGCAGGACAAGGAGCTCCATATAGAATTCCAGATTTTTCTGGAACAATTTGGAGGGGAAGTACCGTAGTCACCACGCTTGTTAGCGTCGCGGCTGGCACCATGGACCGCGGTTGTAGGTGACCGCAGTATGTAAGGTGGTACAAAACATAGAAGGGCGATGCTGCCCACCCTCCCGCTCATAAGCCATTGAAATTAAAAAATTATAACGCATTAAAAGATTTTTGTTCATCTCTTTCTTACAAAACGAACTTTTGCAAGAAACTGTGACGTCACAGTTCAGTATTTCCCTCTGCGTCTAATTGACAGTTTAAAGTTTAATGCCTTTCTTCTTTTTTATAACTATGAAATTGCCGTTTTGTATGGCGAATTTTAGGTAAACTCAATTTTCTGTACTAACATTTTTGCATTTTTCTTAGGAATTATAAATCCAATTTTTTTAAGCGTTATTTGGGAAGACATTAAGCTAACAGAAGCTTAAATTTAATTTTCGAAAAATATTATCTGTAAAAAAATATAACAAATCTAATGATGAAATCGGACGACATTTAAGACGAACAATTTTCGAACCTTTTATTATATACTTATATCAAACTAAAAATAAAAACTTTATTTCATGTGTAAATTGATAACCTTGAAGTTAACTTTCAAATATAAGACAAATGAAAAAAATAGCATTAGAATTATAGGAATTATGATCTCATTAATCTGTAAGAAAATTTCGGCAATTTCATAGGTAAAGACCTATTATGTTGAAAACTATTTATACCAATATATTTGCGAGTTAAAAAAGCGTCAATTTAGATAATTAAAAAAAGTTTGTCAACTAGTCGATTGTGGCATGTAACAATCTAGTTATATTTCTTTTTCAGGAAACATTGACATATCTTCGAGATCTCGTTACAAATTTGACACCACACTGCATAAAATACCTGCACAGAAATATTGAAACCTGTCTGACAGTATTCACAAAGACCAGAACTCCAAATTTACTCCAGAAGTCTTTTGAAGACTGGTGTTCAAAAGTACCTATACAAGATATCACGGAAAGTATCGAAAAACAACAATTCACTAAAGAACATAGCATTATGATATTTTCGCTAAAAATTATGCTTAAGATTTTTAACACGGCAACACTGCCCGACTTGGCACATTTTGCCCAAAAATGGGCAAAAACTTTACTCAAATTATTCTCGAATGACTACATCACAAATTATCTGAAATCTAAAATGTCATATCTGACAGATATTTTGACGATATCTGTCAAATTTTCCAAAGTGTCTGACGTCAAAAAGTTGATCTTAGAAGGGAGTGAAATAGATGGGTTGCCAAGCGCGAAAATAGGTGTACAGTTCTGTCAATATTTCATGCACGTTTTCCATGTTATTTTGATGAAAAAACCATACATGTTGTTAGATGAAGGTATGGATAAATGCTGCCTTCTATTGAAAGATGTAGTGAAGTTCGCCTTGAAGAAAAAATGCACGGACGAACAGTATGGAAATATTTTGGAATTGGTTAATGAGGTAATTTTATTGAGATCCTATTTGCAAGTTACTTACCTTTTTTTTTCATACGGCCTCGACTACGTCTCGGGCTTAAAAAACGTCCACTCGTTTGTAATAACCCTACCTACGGAACCTATCATCATAACATCCCATGAAACGTCCACTACAGGACAGGGAGCTCCCTCCAGAATTCTAGCTTTTGCTGGAAAAATGTGGAGGGGAAGTACCATAGTCACCTCGCTTGTTAGCGTTACGGCTGGCACCATGGACCGCGGTTGTAGGTGACCGCAGTAAGTAAGATGTAAGATACAAAGGAGGACGCTGCTGCCCATCCTCCAGTTAACCCTTAGTCGCCTCTTACGACACCCACGGGTATGTATGGGTTGGTACTATTCTTTGCCGGCACCACACGGGACTTATACTACTGTTAAACTATATTTCGATACACTAAAAAATTATTATCTACCCGATTATTAGTCCCTCCACAGCGACTCCATGCTACTTAGCTACTTAACTTAGGAGATTTGTCGAGGATATTGGTTTTTACACAGAGCGATTGCCAACTGACCGGTGAACCCGGAATCTTACGATTAGGCTTTACGGGGTTATTTTAGTGGCCAGCTGGCTAGAGTTTGCGAGCCTCAAAATGGCCTCTGATTTAACGACTACTATCGGTGACAGTAGCCCCGCTGAACGTGCCTTCCGAAGCACGGAAACGCTCGTATAACATATATATATTATATATATATATAATTTATTTATTAATCATAATCACATTAAGTGCTTAAAGATTAAAGTCTCGCCAAACTACAGTAGTTTGATGGCGAGGGGAGCGCTCTAATTTTCAAATCGTGCACCTTTTTTAAATAAACATATATTATTTATAATTTTAAATTAACTCTAACAAAATACATTAAATAATTAATTAAAGTACTACTAATATAGTAGTAGTATATGATTTTAACTGACTTCAAAAAGAATGAAAGAAGAAGGTTCTAAATTCGACTGTATATTTCTTACAGCTCTGGCCAATCTACGAATATAACACAACATTTTCGCAGAAGCACTCCATTCTACTAGATCTGAACAGTTTTCCCAAAAAACTCTCCCCGGAATCGAACCCGATACAATGGGCTGTCAACAGTCTGGTGTCTTCCGACGTCAGCAGGGAAAACAAGGCAAGAATGATTGGAGTGTTGCCTGGAGGAGATTGCTATAGGTAAGACGTAAGAGGCTAACTCCCGTCCACTAGCGCCCTTATCAGTTAAAAAAATATTACTCGATAAATACAAAACTTATCGAAAATCCGGAAAGACAGATTGTTATGTTAATTGCAATATCCTTACTTCATCGAGCAATGTATGCCGAATTAGTGTTTGAATTCAGTTAAATGTGATTGTGACACTAGTTCTTCTATCTCCCGATTGTACCTCCGCCTCCATTCCCCATCTTCTCCTCTTGTTGGTCCCAGAATCTTCCGCAATATCTTACGTTCTGCCACTAAGACTTTATTTTCCTCCTTCAAAGTTAGCGTCCAAGTTTCGTACCCGTACATTAAAATCGGCCTGATGACTATTTTGCAAATCCGAATTCTAGTAGTTCTGCTTATCAACTTGGGCACTTAACACCTTGTGAAGGGCTGCGCTACATCTTAGGGCGTTCACTATGCGGATGTCAATTTCGTTAAGCAATAAAGGGTTTCTTAATGTTCTAAATGGAGTTAGCAATTTAATATTGGATAAGAGTTCTGGACTATCAATTTTGCCCTGAGCTATTTTCATAAGCAGCACAGTATCGTTAATTTCTCGCCGTAATTTCAACGGTAAGAGATAAAATTCTAAACACCGTTGAGGAAGGAAGGAAGGTAGGGTAATCCAAACTTATATGTCAAGAATACCATGCTAATTTATTTTACCATGGGATGACATCTGCCAGCATGAAACATATCCTTTACTATGCAATGTGTACGATTTCATCACCGTTCATATGTTTTAATGCAGACGCGGTAACCTAGTTTTGGCCGCGCGCAAGCCACACTTTAAAAAAAAATATTCCTTAAATAATATTGAGTTCGTTAGCAACCGGCAACTAATCAACATCTCAAGGAAAGAAACACCAAATCAATTCACGGTTACATACGTTATATTATTATACCTTTTTCTCTGTTTAACTACCGATCTTTCCTTCTACGTGCTCCTTAACTCAACTACAACTTCAATGTATGGTAACTGAACCGTTCACAATGTCACACTACGATACAAAGATGACGAATTCGGTCTGTTTAGATACTGTAAGGTTATGTCGGTCTTCGATAAAGTAAACATGTCAATTATTCTAGATAAGTATGAAAATATTGCCTCTCTGACTAAAACCAGTAGATATGAACGATTGCAGAATCTTGATAATAAGATACCAAATTATCAAAGACCAAAAACAACTAACGTCTATGGCATGAGGACATGGGAATTCACTGCCAGATGTACTTAATGGCTTACCAAAAGAGTTACATTCTAATCTTTTAAACAATAAAAAAACGTGTAAATTTGCACTAAAAAAGTTTTATGTATCGTAGCACTAAGTACTTAATGAACTAATCTAATTAGCAGTGAGCCTGCGATCTCATTCGCTTCTCGTATAAACCTTAAATAGGTTTTAGATAAGCGTTTATTATTGTATTATGTTTGAATTTAATGTATCTTGATCAATAAATAAAAAACATCATCATCGATCATTATGAAAATTAAAAAATAACCCAACCAAATTAATAGAACGACCCCTTCATTGCATTTACAAAGATAATATGATTATGTAATTTGTTATGACTTTACATTTCACATCCCTAACTTGTGACGTATTATTTCTTTAATCCTAGTTCTATAATCCTTATTTTTCTGAAGATTATCTAAATCTTCTACAGTGGATTTCGGATATAACGACGATGAAGGGACCACTCTTATTTCGCCGTTATATCCGGAAGTCGTTACAGGCAAAGAGATATAGACACAGTTTCTAGTAGAATATCACTTCTCACTTTTAAAACGTGTAAAGGTAAATGTCACCACAGGTTGCTGACCATCTGTGTGGATGTAAACAAAAAATAAGAAAGCTCTTTGTGTCTTTAGCGGACAATTCCGGTCGATCAATGCAATATCTGCATGGGATATCTAGGAAATTGTTACAAATGATTCATTAAAAACAGTCGTTACACCCGAACTCGGCGTTACATCTAAAGTCGCTATAGCCACATGAATTTATTACCTAAGAATGCTTTAATTTCAAGGGGCTTAGATTTAATGTCGCTATAACCAAATGGTTCTAACCTACGGTGCCCAAACATGGTCTCTGACTGAGGCACAGAAGTCCAGACTTGCGGTTTGTCAAAGGGCAATGGAGCGCAGCATACTAGGTGTCAAGAGGACCGACCGTATCCGGAACACCACTCTACGCTCCAAAACCCGTATCACTGACGCCAATAGAAAGGCTGCCACATTAAAATGGGATTGGGCAGGCCACGTGTGTCGAATGCACCCGGATAGGTGGGCCAAACGCGCCACAGAATGGGTGCCACACAACGGACGCCGGGGCAGAGGAAGGCCAAAAAAGCGATGGAGGGATGACCTGGTTGCTTTCGAAAAGGGGTGGCCGACGATGGCGATCAATAGGGAGGAGTGGAAACGTAGGGGGGAGGCCTTTGCCCAGCAGTGGGACAGCACAGGCTAAATAAAAAAAAATAAAAAAATAACCAAATGGTCGCTAGTCGCTACAGCCAAGGTCGTATTAAATGAAATCCACTTTCTGATTCCAGCCAAGCCTACCGCTGCTTCGCTTCAACGCTCCCCACCCGGCTGTCAGAAGCTAGAGGGGAGACTAACGCCTGCTTGAGAGCGCTTCTAGACGCCCTAGCTGGTACTAGGGACCTGGTCTTACTAGATATAGTCATGACTTTGGCCAGTGGTGAGTAATATCATGGACGAATACTCGTAATAATAAGACTGACAATCTCCATACTAGAAAAGTAAACTGGAAAGGCATAAATATATATTAGGGACATACTAATATATATTAGGCAAAGAGGCGTGATGTTATGTATGTTATGTAATGTACTAACAAAATTATGGATCACTTGATATCTGATTTTTTTTTTATAAAACTCATGGAAACTAGATGGCTCTTTCAAACAATCTGGAAATTAATAATGGTCTACAGAGTATTCTGCCAAAAAATCATTTAACATTTCAACATAGTTTCAATGTAAAGAAACGCTAAAATTTAAATTCGGTTTATTTTTTAGCAGAATATTCAATGAATCACAATAACTTCCCGGACTATTTATTAGCGCCATCTAGTTTTATACTTTTCCGGGTTACGATTTCTAAAAGGGGATGGTCAGTCCTTCTTATTGTTCGTCCATGGTAATATAGATATAGATATTGGGGGACATTTCACACAACGTCATCTAATCTCAAACTAGGCAAAGCCTATGGATATCAGAGACTGAAAATTCTGAAAGTTCATCACACAAATGTTTGCCCTGGGCGGGGATCGAACCCGCGGCCCACGGCGTGAGAGGCAGGCTCACTACCAACCACACCAACGGGCTTGCCATAATAGTTATTTTCGATACGAGTGCGGGAAGGAAGTTACCACGATCGATGCCGTTGGTCTCCAGCAACATTGTACAATGCATTGTGTGAGAAATTAACAGTTTTTGTATATTCGGTGTAAGGGACGGTGTACCGAAAACTGAAAGGACGTGCTCAGACAACGAAACTGAACAACTTTCCCAAATAATCATTTTTGCGAAATAAAAAAATTTTTGACCCGTTCAAACAAATTGCTTACTCTGATCGAACAGTTTGTATGGAGAAGTTAATATTTTTTTTTCATATCCCAAAAATGTTTCTTCGGGATAGTTGTTCAGTTTCGTTGACTGAGCTTGCTTGTTCAGTTTTCGGTACACCGTCCCTTACACCCTGTTTGTAATATGAGAGCAAACTTCCCAGGTAGGCCACCTGATGGTAAGTGGTCTCCAACGCTCAAACTCTTATTAGTGGTATACTTTGACTCCTAAGACAGCAAAGCGCGTTGCCCACCCTGAGAACTAAGATGCCATGTATCTCATGTCGGTAATTTCAATGGCTCCCTTACCCTTGAAACCGAAACACAGCAGTGCAAACACTGCTGCTTTACGGCAGAAATAGACAAGGGGGTACTTTCACGGACGGACGAAACTTCCAAGTAGTCTAGACAACGAAGCGGATCGTTGTATGGAGACCCCTGCATTAAATCCTCAGTCGATGAAACTTTGCTGGGGTACGAGTATTACACTATATGAGACAAACCTTTTTAAAAAATTTAAAAATTACAAAAAATGGATGAAATTTTTTTTTGTAATTTTTTTTTGGATATTTTGAATTTACATTTAATTCATGATACTTTATCATCCTGTCAAATAAAATCTGCCTGAGAAATTTATGTTGGGGTCAACTGCTTCGTTGCCTACACTAAAGGCCCGAGTCCGACTCGCACTTATCTGTTTTCTTTTAAACACGCTTTTATTAGCTTCATTTGTAACTAACAATGTAAAAAAATCTTGGAAGTTATATTTAACCCACTTCCCGGTTTGCAAACGAGCTAAACTTTTGCATACACGTTTAATTAAATGACAATGCATGGCTAGCTAAGTGACGTCATTCTAAATCCAATATGGCGTCCTCCTAAAGCTTTTACAGTCAAATACATCGCCAAACTACAGAGTAGTTTGTTGGCGAAACAAATACACTCAATATTCTATTCTTAAGGTTTTATTTAAACTATAATATATTTTTTAAATAATTTCAGGAGACGATACGAAAGGTTGGTGGGACGAAGCGATAGACTCGTGTATGGCGTCCATAGCTGCCCGTGGGGACTTGGCTTTATGTAAGGCTGTGTACACACGGTGCAAGGATGGACTGGCTTTGGGGGTTTGCCGGCGTGTGCTACTGCCCTTACTGAGGTACAGATACAAATTGAATTTATTCATCTTTCCGTTATAAGTACCTTGGCGACCGAGCTTCGCTCGCTTCGCATTATGATATCATCGGGCGAGCAAAGTTTGCTATCCGCCAACAGATGGCGCCGTAGTTATCTGTCTAAAGCGCGGTATTTAAAAAAAATGCTTAAAAAACGGAAAAACTAATTTTCCCAGGCACGAGACCTAGCTAGATCGATTTTTCGCCCCCGAAAACACCCGTGTGGTAAATTTCATCGAAATGGTTGAAGCCGTTTTCGAGAAACCGGTTACAAATATATATATACAAATATTGCTCGTTTAATAGTAGGTATAGGATTAATTGATTAATTAAGTTTCGAAAAAAACCAGCAACAAACGACACAATCATTCATCTTAATAATAATGTCCCAATAGAATCGGTGAAACAATTCAGATATTTAGGCAGTTTAATTACTAATGACTCCAGATGCACTCATGAAGTTGTTTCTAGAATTGCAATGGCCAAAGCAGCTTTTAACAACAAAAAACACCTTTTAAAAGGTAAAATCTCTAGAAGTGTTCGGAAACGACTGATAAAAGTGTACATCTGGAGCATTGCATTATATGGTTGTGAGACGTGGACTCTAACACAAAGAGATAGGAGAGGTTAGAAGCGTTTGAGATGTGGTGTTGGAGGAGAATGGAAGGGATCAGTTGGACGGAGAAAAAGACAAACGAGGAAGTTCTAGATTTGGTTAAAGAGAAGAGAAATTTGCTGAGAACCATCGAAAATAGAAGAGGGACGATGGTCGGACACCTGATAAGACATGACACTTTCATAAAGAATATTATTGAAGAAAAAGTAGAGGGCAGAAAAGGAAGAAGAAGACCAAGACGCACTTATTTTGACCAGATAAAAGAGAGGGTAAACGTCGAGTCTTATCAGGATGTCAAATCATTGACAGAGGACAGAGAGAAATGGAGATTGCTCCACCGACAAGAGCGCGGCTCTTAAATATGAGAAGAAGATAGGATTAATAGTATAGGATTTATGCCCGTGTGGTGCCTGCAAATAATAGCACCTACCCATCTGTACCCGTACATAGACTTGGCCGGGGTCCCATAGCAATCTGTAATATCTCCATTTGCCAATAAGGAATATGCTTATTTTTTTTATTTAAAGAATTTATCCTCATTCATATAACAAACAGTTAATTAAACTATTTCTCGAGTAACTATCTCGAGTAATTAAAAAAAAGCCATCGAAGATTTTTTCTATCTCTTTCTAGCAAAACGAAATTTAACACGGTGTTTATATGGCCGTAGTGACATCTCTATCTATTTGGCGCGAAATTAATAGTTTTAAATGCTTATATTGGCCGTATTTCTCATTTTCGATTTAAATTTTAACTTTTTGTCATCTCTTCTTCCGTATTTTCATATTTTGTTAATAAACGCGACAAAAAAATTATGCATATTCCCTAATCCGTATGTAAAGGCCTATTATTATTTTTCCAGATATTCGAGTTCATCTTTCAACGAGCAATTTTTTTCATCTACCCTCAACAGTCTATTAAAAGTCAAAGCTCAAAAAGTTGTAGCGGTTAATCACGCGTACCGCCAAAGTATTCTTCATTATACAACGACTTTGGAAATTCTGCAAGTCGCATTTGAAAAGGTAAGTGACTAAAAAAGGGGGCTAAGTTTAGTCTGCCCTCATTTAATATTTTGTTAACTACAATGTTAAAGATTATGGAAGAGCGGTGCCTCCCGACACAGGTACTATTTACTTACTGGGAGGCTCCAGCAACGCCTAATAACATGTACAACTTGTTATGAAATAAACAATTTTGAATTTTTTGAACTAGGTATTAATTATTCAACACAGGGTACAGTTTCATCAAAATCGGTTCAGTAGTTCATTAAATTGGGTTAGTAAAATTACTACGGACAAAAACATGATTGAGTACTTTGTCGAGTACTTTACTCGAAGGAAAAAATATTGCTCAGAAGTTTGAACTAGATTTAGGTACGTTTAGGTTAGGGTAGGTTCTTGTAGGTGGTAGGACTTTTGTGCCAAGTCCACCCACCCCTTGCCTTTTTCTGCTGTAAAACTGATAATAAAATTAAATTTCACTCTTGTATGAAAAATGATTGCAGAAGAAAAATAAAGGCCAGCCGGGCTAAGATGAGCACCGCGACTTGGTCGAGTCGCGCGCAACTGTCACTTTTTATGTATGGACGCGAGAAGACATAACCGGTTTAGTCTATGAAGACTCGCCAAGTCGCGGTGCGTATGCTCGACCTACTGGTTAAAAGTACCCTAAACCGACGAGCATGTATGAAAGGATTGATGAAAGTACAGGAAGCAAGGGAAGTATGTCAAGATCGTAGCAGGTGGAGGACTGTGGTCTCTGCCTACCCCGACGGGAAAGAGGCGTGATGTTATGTATGTAGAAAAACAATGTCTTGGCTACAGCAACTTACCTATGATGAGACAGAGACGCTTTTGACTATTCTTTCATAGCATTTAATTTGTGTAGTTCTAGCGCACGAGTAAAAATGTCTCAGTGGTTCTAAACATAATCCGTCTTACGAGTACTACAAAAATGTTAGACATCTGTTGAACACTTGATTAAAAAAATCGTACCAAATAGCTCGCAAATAAATCGCAGAAGTCAGAAATGACTTATTTTCTTATGACTTGACTTCTGCGCATCAACTGACATAGCCACTTATTTTGGTGCGACTTTTTTTGATCAAGTGTTCAACACATGTCTAACTTTTTTGTAGTAAGACCCAATATTTTTAACATTTACAATATTATTGTAGTAATTAGTGTTGAATTATAATAATTGCCATACCCACACTCCTTACGCTGCTCTTTCACACACCCTCACACACACACACACACACTAACACACACTTTTAAAATCTTACACGCACGCACATTAAATCCACGACACACTCCATATTTTATTCCATTAATTTTGTAGTTCTGTGCTATGTAAGCGGGGTGGGTACCTGGAGACCTGTAATACAGGTCTGACCTAGCTCAGGCTCCAATCTCCCACCATCTCATATTTTATAACATACCATTTTGTACTTGTAAAAATGAAGAAAATAAAAACTTATTTGATTATTATTATTTTATATTTTTATTATTGTTTGCTCTGCTGTGTTTCGGTTTGTATGGTAAGGGAGCCAGTGAAATTACTGACACATTAGGCGATCTTAGTTCTCAGGGTGGTTTACCGCGGTTTGCTGTCTTACTAGCGTCAAATTATTTCACTTATAAGATAGTGGGTGCTATGGGTGGTGGTGACAATTTACCACCAGGTGGCCTTGCTCGTCTGTCCTCTTGTGACATAAAAAAAAACTGCTGGCAATTATGAGTTTAAAAAAACACTTAAAAAACCATTTCTTTTTCAGGTACCGCCCTCATCACTCGAATCCCCAGGTTCGATTCTCTACCAAGAGACGGAGAAGCCTATATCTCTGTGGCACATAGTACGCACCACTTGCGCTCTGTGCTTCTCTTTGAGAAAAGTCGCATTGCCGGCCGGCGCTGGAGACAAGTTCATTGAAGAGTTTAGGTAAGAGTCAGTCCCTAAAAGGCGGCTTAGTTTAATTATATCGAAAAGGACGACATGAAATTAATGAAAGGTTAATTTAAAGGGACTGCAGTTAGTGACTCAGCTAATCTGCCCTTATGTAATAAAAGGCGGTTAGGTGATACAATCTTTCCCCAGAGAGTTCCTAAGTGACGTAAATTGAGTCACTTAGTCGCTTTTTTACATCTGTGTGGTGCCGGTAAAGAATTCAATAAGTATTCTGCAAAGAATCTACACAGAATGAAAATATCTGTACAGTTCCAACCTAAAATCTTGTAGTATTACACACCAAAGCCGCCGCCCGCCGACACAACCTGGCGGCCTATACAAGGTGTAACAGAAAGGGTATATCAACCCTGAAGGATGCGATTCTGCCCATGAAACTGAACAACTTTCCCTAAGGAGCATAGGTCGAAATACGAAAAAAAAATTTTGACCTCCCATACAAAATGCGTGATCAGCGGATTCAGTTTCTATGGAAGGTCAAAATATTTTTTTCGTATTTCGACCTATGTTCCTTAGGGAAAGTTGTTCAGTTTCATGGGCAGAATCACATCCTCCAGGGTTGATATACCCTTTTTGTTACACCTTGAATAAAAAGAATCATTTTGGGAACATAAGCCCGCCGAAATGTCGGCGACACTCGAGCTGTAGTGACGTGCTAGTATTGTCAAATAAGTTCCTCATGTCGAGCCGCCGACATGTCGCCGACAAAGTTTTCCGACATGCAATGAGTCGCCAACATAGTCCGCCGACAGAAAGTTGCCAACATATGAAATTGATTAATGACTAAATTAATGATTAATTGTAAGTTTTATAATAATTTAATTTTAATTATTTAATTTAATTTAATGATAATAATAATAATACAACGTGAGGACTGGAAGTTACTCCATCGACAAGAGCCAAGCTCTTAAATTAAAGAAGAATGATAATAATTTAATTTTAATTTAATAATGTTAATAAATGACATGTGTGTCTCATAGAGGTGGATTGTAAACTAGTTTTAAGTATACAATCTGTAAATGGTAAATAAATGAATATGAATATGTCGGCGGGTCGGCGACTTTGGTGTGTAGTACCCTGACTTGGGCCGTTTTAAAATTTTTAGACAATTCCAATGCGCCAACTACAAATGCTTCGCCGCAGCCATTTGCCGCAGGAGGCCGGGAGAAGATAAATATGCCTTCATATTCGATGCTAAAGTGTGGGATACTCTTGTTGATCACAATAAGGAATATAAGCTCTGGATTCGGCATCAGTGGGTAAGATCAACGATCATTCAAATGTCAGCCCGATTGTGGAATGAACTGCCACGTGACATTCGTCAAGCTAAAACCATTAATGCTTTCAAATCTAAATCGATCGAATTCTACCTAAAGAAAGAGGAAAGTTGTCTGTAGGAAAATAGGACACTTATTTGCATTTTGTTGTTCTCGTATATTAATTATATAATGTATGTATATTTATTTATTTACAATATTAAAATGCATGTCAATTAACAGTAAGAAACCAATACAACAAGCAAGTACAACATTTAGTACGTCTATACAATTTTAACATATGTTAGACATTTTTCAGTCACTTTGGTGAACTCAAACAGACAACAACTAAACAAATCAACATGTTTGCTCACTTCATTTAGGATCCTTATTGCCCTAGCCAGAGGTGCGTGTTTCCCTAGATTTGTCCTGGAACTTGGGACTATCAACAATCTTTGTCTAGGACCAAATCTCAAACGAGGATTTGGGATTTCCAATATCAGAGACTGATAAATTTCGACGTTTGTCAAATCTTTCCTGAGAATCTTGTAGATGTATTTGGAAAGGGCCATGTTTCTCCTAACTTCCAGTGTATTGTAACCGACCATTCCCATAATGAAAATGGTCGGGTACATTAGTGGGTAGAAAGGATATACACCATACTGCTTCCAGTAAAGGAATCTCAGAAATTTATTCTGGATCTTCTCCAGCATCATTTTATACTTGTCTTCATGTGGTTTATATATGTAAAGGTATATATTTTTATGTTTATTTATGTATATTACATCTGTGTATATGTGTATTATTTTATGTAGGTAGGTATATATGTGTATTTATTTATTCTATGTCTGTATTTAAGTATTTTGGTAAGTAAGTTTATTGTTTGATTTTATGTACCTAATTTATTTTCAAATTAGTCTAACTTAGTTCAGCAAACTCTGCACTACTCGTGTCCATCTCAGCGATTCCCAGTCCTAAGGTTGCCTGGAAGAGATTGCTCTAAGCAATAAGGCCGCCTTTGCGCGCAATTAGATATAAGGTTTCTTACGCAATTACTCTTAATTTGTGTGCAATAAAGAGTTTCTATCTATCTATCTATCATTAATTTTCATAAAGGTATGATCCGTTTGACGAGTCAATGCCAAAGCTTACCAGCATATTTTGCAGTTATATCAGGGGGGTGTCACTCCGAACTTAAGAGCGTTACTCCGATGCGTCGCCACAAAAAGGCCCTCCCGACGCATAATGTCACGTTCGCAAAATGTCACGTTCGCAAAATGTCACGTTCGCAGAATGTCACGATCGCAAAATGTCACGTTCGCAAATTGTCACGTTCGCAAAATGTCACGTTTTTTGGGACTTAAGAAAAATTTTGAATCTTTTTTTATGAATTTGGGACTTAAGAAAATTTTGAAATTTTTTTTGTTAGGATTTTGAACTTAAAAAATTTTTAATTCTTTACGGACTTAGAAAAATTTTCAATATTTTTTCGCACAATGTCACGATTAAGTGTGACATTATGCGAACGTGACATTTTGCGAACGTGACATTTTGCTATGGTGAACCCTAGTGTGACATTTTGCGAACGTGACATTATGTTTTTGATCATATTTTTTCTCGCATGATAAACTGTAAGGAAGTTCTATCCTCTATAATTAACTATAAGATTGCCGATCATTATATTACTGGTCTTATACTATTACATAATACAAAGGTGAAGGGAAATAATTTTAAGTATATCACAAAAATAGACAAAGATAAGCTAGAAACAGAACTGCGCAAAATTAACTGGAAATCAGCCTTAGATTTAAAAAGTCCTAATGAAGTGTTAAAATTCATAACGAAAAATTATAGTGAAATATATAACAAATGTAAAATAAATTGTAAAATCAAACTAGGTAAAAGGCATGAGTGTGCATGGGTAAATAATAGAATGAGAAATATGTGTGATAAAAAGATAGAATTATACAAGATATGGAAACAAGACGAAAATAATTTGCAAAATAGAAAATTATTCAATAGCTACAGAAATAAAACCAATAAATATATATCTAAAATTAGAAATAAGCATATTAGAAATAAGATCTCTATAAATTTTAAAAATAGCAGAAAGGTATGGCAAATAATTAACAATATTTGTGGTAATGTTTGTAATGCAATTGAAGACATAATTAAAAAGCATTTTAAATTAGATTTTAATACCTTATGCAACAAGTTTGCTTACGGATTTGAAGCAAATGTTAAAAATATTTGTCAAACCTGTGACGTGCCACTTTTACCTAATTCTAGTTACCAAAGAATGCCTACGGTATCTATGAGACTAAAAAAAGCTACTGATAATGTTATTTCTACTATAATTAAGCATTTAAATAAAAGAAAGAGTCCTGGTATAGATGGAATTAGAGTCAGCGACTTACAGTGTATAAGCACTGAAATAACACCTGTTATCACTCACCTTATAAATCTATCTATCTCCACGTCCTCATACCCTGAACTGTTGAAGACCGGCATAATTAGACCGATTTATAAGAAAGGTTCCCATGACGACATTAATAACTACAGACCAATAACAATATTGTCATCTATTGATAAAATCATTGAAAGATATCTAGGGAATGAAATTAATAGATTTTTATCTAATAACGATGTCATTAATAATAAGCAATATGGGTTTCAGAAGGGTCGAAGTACCTCCCAATTACTGTCAACCTTTACCGATGAGGTCAACAGGCACCTGGACGCTCGTGAACATGTGCTTGTTGCCCTCATCGACTTTAGCAAAGCATTTGACACTTTAAAATATGACACACTTTTTTGCAAACTGGAGCAAAACGGTATACAGGGTCCTCTACTAGAATGGTTCAAAAACTATCATAAGGATCGTCATACTGTTGTCCGCTTAGATAAATGTTTTAGCGACGAAATTCCGACCTTAATGGGAACGGCCCAGGGCTCGATAGTCGGCCCAACTGAGTACTTGTTGTACGTCAACGACATGACTAACATTCTAGGGGAGGACTCTGTATATCAGTTTGCCGATGACACATGTCTGTGTACTCACAATAAAAATGTCTCTGTGGCCCAAAACTCAATGCAATGTAACTTTGATAATTTATGTAAATGGGCTCACGATGTAGGTCTGGTGATAAATGCAAGTAAAACCAAAATTATATATATTCACTCACCGTACATGAAAAATGATAACGTCCCTACGATAATTGCACATGATCACCAGTGCCTGCATCGCGGGACCACTCCCTACGTGTGTGCGTGCCCGAAGTTACATATTGTAGACCAACATACCTACCTTGGCCTCATCATAGACAAACACTTCACTTGGGGACCCCATATCGAAAGTGTGGTCAGCAAGCTTAGGTCTATTAACGCCAGGTTAGCCGTTCTAAAATATAAACTGCCCTACCATACGTTACGCATGCTGTATCTGGCTTTGGCAGACTCAGTTATTGGCTACGGGCTATCAAGTTATGGACGTACCTATAAAACATACCTAGATAAAATATACAAACTCCAAATAAGCATCCTGAAAAATATAGTACCTAAACATGTAAGACTACGATACAAAGACGACGAATTCGGTCTGTTTAGATACTGTAAGGTTATGTCGGTCTTCGATAAAGTAAAAATGTCAATTATTCTAGATAAGTATGAAAATATTGCCTCTCTGACTAAAACCAGTAGATATGAACGATTGCGGAATCTCGATAATAAGATACCAATTTATCAAAGACCAAAAACAACTAACGTCTATGGCATGAGGACGTGGGAATATTCACTGCCAGATGTACTTAATGGCTTACCAAAAGAGTTACATTCTAATCTTTTAAAGGATAAAAAAGCGTGTAAAGCTGCACTAAAAAATTTTTATGTATCGTAGCACTAAGCATTTAATGAACTAATCTAATTAGCAGTGAGCCTGAGATCTCATTCGCTTCTCGTATAAACCTTAAATAGGTTTTAGATAAGCGTTTATTATTGTAAGATGTTTGAATTTAATGTATCTTGATCAATAAATTAAAAAAAAAAAAATGTGTCGGGAGGAAAAAGGCCTCGGCCACGACTAAGCGCTGGCGCTTTCTCGCATTGATTTTATAGGAGTACTAAGTAATTCATAGTAAAATATAAATACAATTTATTCCAAAAAAAGATACAGTATTTTAGAGTATGAATGACTTCACATGCTAAGTCCAAAAAGAAAAAATTATGTCTTACATTTTCACCTAAAATAACACGGTTAATATCCCGTAAATTTACTGAAAATGTCACTTTTGATTGTAGTTTTTTTGAATGAATTTTTTACCTAAATCGAGTTTTTTTTAACCAAAAACTAAACAATATCCTGAATTTTCGAATGGTAATTTTTTTTTCCAATCTTGTAACATTTGATCCTACATAAATCTCGCATCTGCGTAGACGGTCAAGCGCTAAGTAAAAAACGGACGTGTTAAAAAACTGTTCTATTTGGAAAAATATCCCAATATTTTGAAATGTTTTTAAACCAAAAAGCAGATCGTGAAAGTATATCTAATATGATATTAATGTCTTCTTCGAAAACTAAGAACTGCATTGTTTTATTGTCAGCAGTACCCAACGGAATATGAGCGCTCGTCCAACGCAATAGGTTTCAATTTCGCATGCAGGCAGGTGGCGTAGGTAATTTTTTATTCCTAAATTTGCAGTTTGTTCGAGAGTGCTCTTTCTGTAAGCTAGTTATATCAAGGCTATTGTGCTCCATGATCCGTAGTAATCAAGCTGTCACAAAAAAACTGCCCAAGTGCGAGTCGGACTCGCGCCCTAAGGATTCCGTACCTATCTACCATATGATATACTAAAAGCTTTTGCTCTTTGATTTTAAAAACTCCGCGACCATCCAACTTGACCCCTCTTTTATAGAAATTGCCAAATTTCATAATTTTAGGTCAACGGGAAGTACCCTGTAGGTTTTGCTTTTTTGCATAAATATATGGAAATGAGGACATATAAAGCTATATCTTTTGATTGCGTCGTTGTAAAAAATTGAAATTTTCAGATCTTGTGTGGTTTATAGACCCTAATATTCGTTATCAATTTCAACCTGATACCTCTTCTCGTTCGTGAGAAAAAGGGTCTTGACAGACAGACAGACGGACAAGAAAGTGATCCTATAAGGGTTCCGTTTTTTTTATTTTGAGGTACGGAACCCTAAAAACAAGTTTGTTAAACAATGTTATTTTTTCCGTTAATACGAGTATACTCTGGTTCGTCTGGTTAGTGGTTCTTTGGCTGCAAAATGTATTGGTAAGCTTTGGCATTGACTCGTGAAGCACCCTCTCCACAGAGCTTTGAAGTCCATGCGTGTTTCTCTGCGTCTAGAGACGAATTCTTTTTATCATTCAATACAAAACAGGTGTCACCATTTAATCAAACTAACACGCTTTCCGCACCCACACTACTAGCGTCATGTAAGTGCGATAAACATAGTACGATTATTGTGAGAGAGTAAGAAACCAGTCTCAGAGCGTCCCGCACGATCGTTTCTATGGCAACGAATGTGTTAATGGTGCGCATTCAAAATAACGATCATCATCATCATATCAGCCGAAAGACGTCCACTGCTGGACATAGGCCTCCCCTAAAGATCGCATCTAGCGGCTTCCCGCGACCGCCACCAGCTCGTCCCACCACCTTGTGGGGGTCCACCTGCCAACGCTTCGTCTCCCGGTACGTGGTCGCCACTCTAGAACCCTCACGCCCCATCGGCCATCGGAACGATAGTGCATAAAATAACGATAGTGCGTTTTAAATTAAAATTACGAAATTTTACCCTTACCGATAATATTTTACACTGCTAAAACGGCAACTGTTGTTCTTACAATTTCTTACTTGACACCAAGACATATTTAATCATTTATCATGCTAAATACTCCCAAAAACTCTTTGCACTGCTTGGAAGATGTCTGAGAACAGACTGACAAGCGCTTACGTAGGTTTGCAAGTATACTGAACTGAGCCAAACGGGAACCAAGATTTTTTACCAGATCCGGATGCGGAGGGATATCCGTATGACAGGAAAAGGGCCCGTAGAGAGGTTTGCAGCCACACAAGGTTATTTTTTTTTAACCTGATATGAGTATGCCTACCTTTTTAGTGGGGTCAAAAGCAACAACTTTTGTTCTACCACTTTGCTAATAACGCACATAAAAATTTCGACTTACCATACAAAATGTGTTGGTCACTTACATTACTTTCCACGTCGACGTCCACTGCTGGACATAGACCAGCACCGTTACTTTGTATGGGAAGTCGAAATTTTTGGCCGTTAGCAAAGTCGTAAAACAAAAGTTGTTGCTTTCGACCTCACTAACGAGGTAGGAACACTCATATCAGGTCCAAAAAAATAACCTTGTATATTAAACACCCTGTATAACGGAATATCTACATTTGTTCACAGAACCAGCGCACAAAACGCGCTGCAGTGTCAATCGATGTTGAGAACAGGTCTGGCAGTACGACGTCGCTCACCAAAACGACCGGGACGGTTCGTTCTAGAATGTTCTTGAGGACGCTCACTGAAAACCCCCTCATGTATGATCTCTTAGAGGATAACTATGAAGAAGAGGTAAAATAATAAAAATTACTCTTAATGCTGCAACGTAGATAGTATAGTTTTTTGGTATGCATGGTAGTTTGTAATATGTTTAAATAACTGGTGCACTATTCGTATATGTGTGAGCGCTTTACTCGCCCAAGAATAATGTGTTCCTAAATTACTGGCTTATATACATACATACTCACACACACACACACACACACACAAACATACATACACATCAACATTTACTCCTACACACAGGAGTAAACTAATGTAATGTATTAGTTAGAATATGTTTAGGTTGAAGTGATAAATTAATTATTTTTGCTTAACTTATTGAGAGATAAGTACCGCACCCTATTGTAAAATAATCAACAAAATTTTTCTCGAGTTAAACAATAAAATTAATATTGAATACCTAATTGATATTATTTTTTATGCTACTTGTAATTTTTGCTGTTAATACATTTCTGTAAGTATATTGACTGACTATTGTTTTTGTGATAATAAAAATCCAGGATTTAGTAGCCCTTCGAAATGCAAAAATTCCCATCGAAATTGATAAACTATGTACTATTTGTGTTGTATCCTGTCGTGTAATTTACCACACGTGTTTCATTAGTTAATAAATCTATTAAATTAAATAGATTTAATAGATACAAGGGAAGTTGCGAGGCATTCTCCCCACAAGTATCTTTTGATTACTTTCTGGGAAGTCTCCGTTGCATGAATTGTATAAAGATTCTTGAAATAAAAACATTTTTTTTTTAATTTAGTTTTCAAGAACAAACCTTTTCGTAATGTTTTTCTCTTTTCCTGACGATACTACTAAGCGATGTACCTAGTTGATTTAAAAACACCTAAAGGCGAATCGTGAACGCTTTTAACACTTATTTTATTTCATTTCATTTTTTTTATTTAAATCTAATAACACTCAAGTGCATCGTCCTTACAGGTCAACCCAATGCGACGATGCATAAAACATTCATTACCTTATATTAAAACAAATTCCGTCAAATGATAAAATCTTATTCCTATACAGTAAAAGCCGTCACTCATACACATACGCACACACACACCGTACACACACACACTCGCACGCACACAGTCACAAACACGCACAAGTTTGTTCTTTGGTTTGGGGTTGTTATAATTTCATTATTTTATTTATTTCATTAATAATTTTATTATTGAATTACTATGCAAATCTGAAAATTTATCAATTAAGTTATATAGTTTTGCATGAACTAAGTATCCCGGTAATAAGTCCTTATGTGAAACTAATATTTTATAATGGCCACGTCACAGACCCTGCCTAGTGTGGTTTTTAAAGTTTTATATTTAAGAGAAATGTGGACTTTTTAATAAAGATTTTTGTATTTGTATTACAAAACCAATAAAAATATATGTTTGCAACATCTGTTTGCATCATACATACATAACATCACGCCTCTTTCCCGTCGGGGTAGGCAGAGACCACAGTCCTCCACCTGCTACGATCTTGACATACTTCCCTTGCTTCCTGTACTTTCATCAATCCTTTCATACATGCTCTTCGGTTTAGGGTACTTTTAACCTGGCCTTTATTCAGAACGTCCTGAATTTGATCCTAGTACGTTCGCCTAGGCCTTCCTCTTCCAACGTTTCCATTCACTCTCGCCTGGTAGATCTCTTTCGTCAGTCTTCGTTCATTCATCCTCTCTACATGACCAAACCATCTCAGCATCCCTTTCTCGATTTTGGTCACTACGTCTTCTTTTACGCCACACCGTTCTCTTATCACACTATTTCTAATCCTGTCACTCAATTTAACACCAATCATACTTCTTAGCGCTCTCATTTCCACTGCATTAATTCTACTTTCATCTGTTTGCTGGGTTTTATTTCGAGATAAATACTTTTTTTACTTTACTTTTAAATAAATATTTTTTCTGTTAAATTTACAGGTTGAAACACAAGATATCGAACTACCCTCATCTGAGTTGAACGAGCACGAGTGTGCAAGTACCCTCACAGCACTGTTGTGTCACGTGAGCGCGTTAGAACACACTACGTGGTTGCACGCTACAAACGTGGCGCTTACAGATGGTGCTAGGAACACTAAATGGCTGATCGCTAGCGTAAGTACATCACTGATTTGAAATATACTATACCAGCGAACTACAATACTGTGGAACTCTAATTCAGAACAAAGTCCACACAAAAAGTGGGCCTACGTGAAACCAAAAGGACGTATATTCAAAATACGAATCAATTGGTTCAAATTGTTAACGAGAGCAGCGATTGGTTCGCGCGCGCGCTGCACTGTCAGCTAGTGGTAGTAGAGAGGTAACTAGCTGGTATTTTGGCAGGTCTGGGTGACCCACTGGTTACCAGCTCAAAGCAAGATCTAGGATAGGATGCCACATTCTCATGATGTAAAGCATAAATAACATCGACTTTCATCGTGTTCATCAGCCTCTGTGGTCTAGTGGTTAGAGGGCTCGGCTCTCGATCCGGAGGTTCTGGGTTCGATTCCCGGTGGGGACACTGTCAAACAAAAAAAATCCCTTTGTGCGACCTCCCCAGTTTGGTTAGGACATTGCAGGATGAATCACCTGATTGTCCGAAAAGTTAGATGATTCCGTGCTTCGGAAGGCACGTTAAGCCGTTGGTCCCGACTACTATCTACGGATGTAGTCGTTAATGAGCCATGTCAGAGGCCTTTGGCGGCTCAACCACTCTGACACCAGGGTTTGTGAGGTCGGTCATCGACCTTGCAACCCACACGATATGATGATGATGATGATGATGATCGTGTTCGAGAACGATGTGAAATATTTAGTATTCAAATATGAAATCAAGCGGCCAGAGTCATTTTGACCAAGTGACAGTTTCTAGGTGGCCAGCAGTTGTGAAATTCTTCATGTCCCTCATCTTCTCCATGAAGCGTCTTCCAGGTTATCGAAGTCTTAAGAGTGCTCAGCGGAGCCCTAATCTAACGTTGAAGTCCTATATTTTCAGCAAAAGTACTAGGAAACCATGATTTACATTAAAATACAATCTCCTTACATATTCTGTAAAACGGACTGATTTATGACAGCGTTCAAGTCACTAAATGACAATGACATGAAAAATTGCGAAAAGTAAACAAAGAAAGATATCTAGAGGGGTTCGTTTTTAACATTTGAAGATGGCGGTCGTGTTTTTATTTCAATTTTAGTTTTACATGTTTATTGAAGAGTTTAATGAATAATTTTGATTGGGGATTATGCAGTAAACAACATTCAAAGTGAACATCTATTAGAAGATTGGAATACATGCATTTTCCGAAATTTTCGGATGGAGAGAAGCGGACTTCGTGACTTCAATAATTTCCCCTATCAACTTATCGGAGTCATCGTGGTGCACAAGCTTTCCTCGTCGTCGATCTTCGAGATGTGGATTCCTGTGTAAATCAATCTTTCACTGGACATTGGCGAGTCGCCATAATTTTGTAACAATTCCTTTACTTTGACATTGGCGAAATACATTTTGTAATGAGATGTGATGCCATTAAATAAATATACAATATATATACAATACAAGATATCTATGAAAATTGAAGCTAAGTAATAATAAATGGTTTAAATTATGAGAAACCATGAAAATATCATATTATATTATAAATAAAGGTAAGTAAATACCACACCGTGTGGTGCCGGCAAAGAATAGTACCAACACATCTCTCCCCCTACGTGTCGTAAGGGGCGACTAAGGGCTCATGAACCGGAGGATGTGCAGCAGCATCGTTTTCACCATAAACAGCGGTCGCCAGCCGCAACGCTTTCAAGTGTAGTGACTATGGTAAATCCCCTCTTAAGTGTTGCTGGAGTTCTGGAGGGAGCTCCCTGTCCAGCAGTGGACGTTTCATGGGATGTTATGATGACAGAGTAGTGTAGGCAACGAAGCGGTTGACCCCAACATAAATTTCTCAGGCAGATTTGGATGATAAAGAATCATGAATTCAATGTAAATTCAAAATATCCAAAAAAAAAAATTACAAAAAATTTTTTTTATACATTTTTTGTAATTTGTAATTTTTGGATAGAAAAATTATAAATACTGAATTTTTTTTTGGATTTTTTTTTATAGAAGGTTTGTCATGTAGTGTAATACAGCAAAGTTTCATCGACTAAGGATTTAATGCGGGGGTCTTCATACAACAATCCGCTTCGTTGCCTAGACTACAGAAAATATGAAACATTGGGGCGTGGTCATACACATTTGTGTTTGCTTACACAATGTTTTTGTTTATTTTTGAGTCGGGCGGAAAACATGAAAACAATTGTTTTTGTTTTGCGTAATATAGGCGCTCTGGCGGTAATAATTGGTACTAATCTCTGGATTAGTCAGAGGGTAAGGCCGGTATTTCACTGGGACTCCATGGCAGCGCAACCAGTCGCTACGCTACCAACAAAATGTATACAGCTCTATAGAGAGTTACTCACCTGGTGTCCGTTTGGTTGCGCAACCAATTTGGTGGCGCAACCAGCTCGGCTGCTGGTCGCGCTACCACTACCAGTGAAATATAGCCCTTAATACTGTGGCCGCAGGGTGTGGCGACTCTAATGTCTAGTTACGGACACCAGTGGCGCAACCAGTCGCGCAACAAGTCGCGCCACCATGGTGTCCCAGTGAAATACCGGCCTAAGGGGAGGGGGGTGAGTGGACGTGTGGGAGCTTGACGTGGCTTGACTGTACCTACCTACATCGACGTATCCACGTGAAGGTTACGGCAGTACCAAGGATACAGCCAACCAGGAATTTTTGTTATTCGTAGGAAAAAGTTATGGAAAACAAATATAGCCTTGTGTTTGGCTCAGTGGTGTGAAAGGTTGCTGTAGCGGTCGCCTGCGCGTGCGCAAGTACTCTCGGGCGCTGCGCAGGAGTACACCATCATAACATCCCACGACACGTCCACTGCAGGACAGGGAGCGAACTCTAGAATTCTAGCTTTTGCTGGAAAAATGTGGAGGGGAAATAGCAGTCACCTCGCTTCTTAGCGTTACGGCTGGCACCACGGACCGCGGTTGTAGGTGACCGCAGTTAGTAAGATGATATGATACACAGGAAGATACTGACATGTGACATCAATCATTGTTGTGGAGGTGGCTACATAATTGATTTCCATAACTTTTTGAAATGGACTTCGCAAAGTAACGCCTGATTCTGTTAAATATTTATAGAGATTTATTTTTTCAGGCAATATGCAACTGCACCGACGAATTAAAGCGTCACGCTAACGCTTTGCGCCCGGGTTTGCTCAATGTGGTAGCTACCACGCCCATCGATAGAGATGGAAAGAAAGTTCTAAACGGCTTGCACGTGCAAATAGTAAGTACTAGCTGGTGCCCGCGACTTCGTCTGCGCAGGATAAATTGTAGCCTATGTGTTATTCTGATGTATAAGCTATATTATTGTAGAGTTTCACTAAAATCCATTCAGTAGTTTTTACGTGAAAGAGTAACAAACATCCATCCATCCATACTTACAAACTTTCACGTTTATAATATTAGTAGGATAATGCGTTTCACGAGTCAATGCCAAAGCTAACCAACATATTTTGCAGACATAGAACCAGAGAAACCACCACGAAATATACTCTATTTGATGGAAAAAATAACATTGTTTTACAAACTTGTTTTTTCTGACAGCTTTAGCTGATTACTATTGATCATGGAGCACAATAGCCTTGATATAGCTGCAAAATGTGTTGGTAAGCTTTGGCATTGACCCGTCAAACGGACTATAATTCGCATAGGAAACGTATCTGTAAGGAACCTCGAAACTTGGCTCATAGACAGGGATAAGGTCAATAAGTAAAAATAAAAAATACGATTTTTTTTCGGTTGCAAATAATAAAGTAAAAAAATAATTTTGTTTTTGTCAAATATCGATAGGTCGTATGGCAGAATGAAACGTAGCCATGGCCAGTCTTAAGAAAAAAAAAACCGGTCAAGTGCGAGTCGGACTCGCGCGCCGAGGGTTCCGATATACCTATAGTATTTTTGGAAGCAATAAAGTCCATTTTCAGGACCGCAAAACTAAATTTGTTTGTAAAGGTTTTTTGCAGATTTCTGAAAAACTGTGCAACTTAGAAAGATCGTTTTATTTTTGCTGTAAAGTTTATATAAACTTCTGTCAACTGTAATTAATTCAGATTTTTCCTTACTCAAACTTCGGAGATAAGGGGGGGGGAATGGTATTTTTCTTGACATTTTTCATCATAACTTTAAAACTAAGAAATTTAAAAAAATACAAAAATATATTTTAAAATGTACAAGTAAAGCCCTTTCATATGATACCCCACTCGACCTAGTAGCGACAATTTGAAATTTGGCCCCCCCTATTTTGGCCCCCTTTATATTAATAATCATACTTTTTTCAAAATTTTTTCTTGTGCAATTAAGTTGGGCAACTATATTCTAAAACTATTCCAAATTTCAGGTTGATAGCATAAGTGGTTGCTGAGATATAGAGGTGTGACAGACAGACGGACAGACAGACAGACAGACAGACAGAGCGGCACCATAAGGGTTCCTTTTTTTTACCATTTTGGTATCGGAACCCTAAAAACAACTGACAACTGTTCTTAGTAGTCTGTGGTCGGTTTATACAGCTGTTAGTTTTTTTTATGACAGGCAATGACTACTCATCACATTCTGCCATACGATCTATCGATATTGGAGGAAAACGATTTTTTTTAAAACCTCGTCATTTATGGCCGAAAAAAATTGGTATTTTTTATTTATCTTTAATGATCCTATTCCTGTTTATGAGCCAAGTTTCAAGGTACCTTACATATAAGTTTTCCTTGCGAATTGCCAATTTTATTTTACGTTGGTCAACTACGTTTTTTAAGTGTTGAAAAGAGGCATGCTCATTACTGTTTGTAACTTATTTTTAAAGGCTTGACATACCATCACACATGCCACACACACTAGTCTAGGAAATGAAGCGGATCGTTGTATGAAGACCCCAGCA
The DNA here is from genome assembly GCA_947532105.1 of Athrips mouffetella. Taxonomy (NCBI): domain Eukaryota; kingdom Metazoa; phylum Arthropoda; class Insecta; order Lepidoptera; family Gelechiidae; genus Athrips; species Athrips mouffetella. The sequence continues at coordinate 11,596,190 of OX383984.1, forward strand.
TTAAATCTTTAGACGATGAAACTTTGCTAGGGTTATTACACTATATGAGAAAAACCTTCTATAAAAAAAACCAAAAAAAATATCGGTACTTTTAATTTTTCTACACAAAAATGTCAAAACATTTATAATTTTTTTTTTTTTTTTTATATATATTGAATTTACATTAATTTCATGATACCTTATCATCCTGTCAAATTAAATCTGCCTGAGAGAATTATGTTGGACTCAAATGCTTCATTTCCTACACTACACTTAGTTCTTAGGGTGGGCAATATGCTTTGCTGTCTTACCATCAGGTGGTCCACAAGCTCGCTTGCTCACTAGTTACATAAAAAAAAATTTGAAGAAAATATAGCTATTATAGACATAATATGACAAGTAGCAATCAATCAATCAGTCCCGTGTGGTGCCGGCATAATAGCATCAACCCATACATACCCGTGGGTGGCGTAAAAGGCGACTAAGGGTTATAAACTAGAGGATGCTGCTGCCCATCCTCTGGTTATTAACCCTTAGTCGCCTCTTACGACACCCACGGGTAGAGATGGGTTAGTACTATTCTTTGCCAACACCGCACGCAACAATAACAATAATAACAAATTTATTAAAAAAGTTAAAAAAAAAAAAATAGTTAAGTCTAGGCAACGAAGCGGATCGTTGTATGAAGACCCCCGCATTAAATCCTCGGTCGATGAAACTTTGCTGGGGTATTACACTACATGAGACAAACCCTCTATAAAAAAAAAAAACTTTAAATTTTGTATCTGGGTTCTAAGTTTACGAGAGATGGAAAGTGTGAAAGTGATATCGAAAGAAGAGTGAATGCTGGAAACATGGTGAATGGTGCTCTGCATGCTGTTATGAAGAGTCAGAAGGTGTCTCACAAGGCTCGTCTGGCTGTTCATAGAGGCGTTTTGGTACCAACACTGATGTACGGCAGTGAAAGCTGGGTATGGCAGAAAAAGCATGAAAGTAGAATTAATGCAGTAGAAATGAGAGCGTTGAGGAGTATGGTTGGTGTGAAATTGAGTGACAGGATTAGAAATAGTGTGATAAGAGAACGTTGTGGCGTAAAAGAAGACGTAGTGACTAAAATTGAGAAAGGGATGCTGAGATGGTTTGGTCATGTAGAGAGGATGGATGAAGGAAGATTGACGAAAGAGATCTACAAGGCGAGAGTGCCTCGGCGAACGTACCAGGACCAAATTCAGGACGTTCTGAATAAAGGCCAGGTTAAAAGTACCCTAAACCGACGAGCATGTATGAAAGGATTGATGAAAGTTCAGGAAGCAAGGGAAATATGTCAAGATCGTAGCAGGTGGAGAACTGTGGTCTCTGCCTACCCCGACGGGAACAAGGCGTGATGTTATGTATGTATGTATGTTAAATTTTTCCATACAAAAATTACAAAAAATGTATGAAATTTTTTTTCGCAAATTTTTATTTTGATATTTTGATTTTACATTTAATTCATGATTCTCTATCATCTTGTCAAATAAAATCTGCCTGAGAAATTTATGTTGGGGTCAACTGCTTCGTTGCCTACACTAAGAAGTTCCTTTTATATTTGCAGCTAGAAACCCTCATCCAATGGGGCGAGGATTCCCCTACCAACTACAAACACTTAGAGACTTGCATACAACTGCTGATTTCAACAACTTTGGAGCACAGACAACATACCACCCTATTTCGAACCCTACTGGACGTTCTAGGCAAGATTTTAGACTTGTATTCGGATTGCGTCAACGTCAGTATGGAAGTATTTGAACCTTATTTAGCAGGTAAGCTTACAAAACAACTGTCATCATATGATAAAAGGCGGCTAAGTCACTTAATCTACTCTCAGACTTGCGTACAACTGCTGTTATCAACCACTTTGGAGCATAAAGAACATACCAAACTATTTAGAACCCTGATGGATGTTCTGGGCAAGATTTTAGACTTTTATTCGGATTTCGTCAACGTCAGTATGGAACTATTTGAACCTTATTTAGCAGGTAAGCTTACAAAACAACTGTCATCATATGATAAAAGGCGGCTAAGTGACTTACTCTACTCTCACACTTGAGTACAACTGCTGTTATCAACAACTTTAGAGCACAGAAAGCATATCACACTATTTAGAACCCTATTGGATGTTATAAGCAAAATTTTTGACCTTTATTCGCATTTCGTCAACGTCAGTATGGAAGTATTTGAACCTTACTTGGCAGGTAAGCTTATAAAGGCATTGTCGTCATATGATAAAAGGCGGCTAAGTGTCTTAATCTACTCTTAAATGGAAGAATGCTACTAAATTACCTAATTTATTAATTGATTATTTACCTAAAAAGCCAGCCTCAAGTGGGCCTGGGCTGGACATATAAGCCGAATGCATCCGCGACGGTGGGCGAGAATCGTCACCCAATGGATACCCCGGAATGGCCAACAGGGTAGACCACAAAGGGGTGGCGTGACGATTTAGACTCGTACCGTCGTGATTGGCCAGAATTCGCTATGGACCGCGACAGTTGGAGGACGGGAGGCCTTTGCCCAGCAGTGGGACAGAATAGGCTAGTGAAAAAAAAAGAATGTACTATATTTTCAGATGCCGAGGTCTCAAAAACATTCCAAACAATTCAACGCGTTGTGAAAACCAAAGTGGACATACAGTCACTGCTGCCAACATTATTAAATAAACTAGAAGCCGGTCAGGGGCGCCAACTGCCGAATGAGCTTGTAGGACTAGCTCTAAATACTTGCAAAGCTAGAGATAAACAGCTATATGTAACTAGGTTTGTAAACAATCATCATAATCATTCATTTATTTGCGTGAATATACATTGTTAAAGATCTTAAATTTAGTACAGTAGATATATTCAACCTGTATTCAGGTGTGCAAAGCGAGGGCATGCAAAATTATAATATTTACAATAAAAAAAATGTCACTTTCAAAAATATTCTGAATGTCAAATTATTATAAAGATTACTAAAATTTTGGATAAAATTGATATAAACAGTAAATTCAATAATAAAAGAAAATATTGTAAAATAAAGATTAACAGTTTTTGAATTGTCAGGAACCCAAGCTAATTTAAATAACATTTTAAACAGCAGTCAAAATACACAGGTCATGTCCAAACAAAGATTAAACCTATTTTTGGTCATGCAACATGTATTCCCCCACTGTGTAAAAGCACTGTTCACTCAGCCATCTAGTCAAAGCACCCTTAAACTCATTAAACTGCTTTGAAGCCGATCTCAAACTCTCAGGTAATTTATTGTAAAGCTCAATCGATGTGCTGTAAGAGCTTTTACCGTAGATGCAAAGACGGACGCGAGGTTTATGTAATTTTGTAGAATATTGTGATCTGACAGGTTGAGTTGAATTTTCAGAGTGCATTCTGTAGTACTCCGGATGCATTCTCACAAAACAACAGGCTTCCTTTATATACATGCATCATCATCATAACATCCCTTGAAACGTCCACTGCAGGGCTCTCTCCAGAACTCTTAACGAAAACGCGTTGTACTTAGGAGTGGATTTACCATAGTCACCACGCGACCGCTGTCAACTACATCGGGCAAACAAGCTATGCTATCCGCCAATAGATGGCGGTGTAGGTTTCTTTCTAAAACGCGGTATTTAAAAAAAATCTTAAAAACACGTCGATAACGAATTTTCCCAGACATAAGATCAAGCTAGATCGATTCTTTGCCCCCCTAAAACCCCCGTTTTGTAAATTTTATCGAAATCGTACATACATACATAACATCACGCCTTGTTCCCGTCGGGGTAGGCAGAGACCACAGTTCTCCACCTGCTACGATCTTGACATACTTCCCTTTCTTCCTGAACTTTCATCAATCCTTTCATACATGCTCGTCGGTTTAGGGCACTTTTAACCTGGCCTTTATTCAGAACGTCCTGAATTTGGTCCTGGTACGTTCGCCGAGGTCTTCCCCTTCCAAAGTTTCCATTCACTCTCGCCTTGTGGATCTCTTTCGTCAATCTTCGAAATCGTTAGAGCTGTTTTCGAGAAACCGATTACAAGTGTATCAATATTGCTCGTTTAATAGTATAGGATGACACGTCCACTGCAGGACGCGTGGTACTTAAAGGGTGATTTACCATAGTCACCACGCTTGTAAGCGTTGCGGCTGGCGACCGCTGTTGTTGGTGACCGCAGTATGTAAGATCGTACGATACACAGAAAGATGCTGGTGCCCATCCTCTAATTCGTAAGCCGGTAGTCGCCTCTAACGACACCCACGCGGGTAGAGATGGGTTAGTACTATTCTTTCCCGGCTTAACGGATATATTGTAAATAATATCCTATTAGAAAATTTTTAGTTTAAGGTGATCCGTTTTCCATACTAAATTCAAATGACTTGCATTCTTATGCGGGACATAAAATGCTGCTGAAAACCGAGTGTATACTGCTATTTTTAGTAAAATTTTTCGCTGATTAATACAAAGATACAGCTAATGTATTAATCAGCTAAAAATCTAACTTAAAAAGCACTATACACTCGTTTTTCAACAGCATTTTATGTCCCGCATAAGAATGCGAGTCATTTGAATTTAGTATGGAAACGGATCGCCTTAAGATACAAGTTCCGTAGGTAGGGTTATTTTATTAGAAATGAGTTGAAGTTCAAAGAAATAGATAAGATTGCTCTTAAGTGGTATACCGGAAAAGAGGTTCTTGAGAGCAGTCTCACACTTAAAGGAAATATAATCAATCCTTAATTGAATTACTGATAATAAACAAATCTAACTGGAAGGAAAAGTATTTAAACAGAATTTAACAGAAGATGAACTCATCTTCTGTTAAATTCTGTTTAAATGCTGAAGTACAGTTTTCTTACGAATAAATTATAAAAAAATATGAAAACTCATTTCTTTTTCAGGTTTAGAAAGTTTCTTGAACAGCAGCGCAAAACGAACTCGGCAGAATACATAAAAAAATTATACTACGGACAAAGTGGGTGCCCTGAAGTTTGTGATGAGTATAATTTCAGGTAATTAATTATAAGAAAGCTAGATAAGAGATCGCCTCAAAATAAGGTGGGAAAGTACTAGGAGAGCATAAATCTGCAACAGGTAATCGGGACCAAGGAAGTTGGGGGTTTTGCCCTTCATAAAGTAAATCCAGGAGAGGATTTGCCATGCTTTCATATGAAGTTCTAATTTTTCTTTTTCCAACATGGCGCTACTTTGTTTGTGAAGCGATGTAGTTTAGCTAACGTCATTAAGAGATTTTAATATCCAACAATGAATAAATTATATTTGAAATACCTGGACGACCAAGCTATGCTCATACTAAATGTATTGGAGTGTGTAATGTCATGATTTTGGATATTTCTCATTTTATTTTAAAAACTTATTGATGTCATTTTACTCATAAGGTAACGGCACAGGTCAGCTTATAGTGGTACTTTTACAGAAAAATATATTTTTACAAAATTGCCGCATTTAATTATTTACAGCTTCAAATAGCCTATATTGTTCGTTGTAGATTGACTGAACTATAAGCTTGTATTTTTACCTTATTAGTGAGGAACCCTCGGTGCGCGAGTCCAACTCGCCCTTGGGCGGTTTACAAAAATCCCTCATATTTCTCATATCATCCAAATTCTTTGACAGTGCATTAAGTCTTATAAAAAAATCTTTACAGAATGACAATGGACTTAACACCAAAAGGCACAGAAAAGGCGAAATGCCTCAAAATTCTTTCCACTTTCATATCGACATCCCACAGCTCATACATTCAAGACTTATTCGATACTATAGACTTCGCTGAACTATTGCTTGAAGAAAGCGTTGAAGCCTTCAACTTGGTGCAAGCAGGGGTTAAAGTCATGCAGGAAGGGGTTAAGAAGAGACTGGTAATGCTAGCAGCTAAGTTTTGTGAACATTCGGTGGTTAAAATAAGAAAGGCTGCTTGCGAGGTCATATTGGCCGCTTTTGAAGGTAAGAATTTGCCATTTGCAATTTAACTTTCTAAAAGATCTTGATATCGCCGTAAAACGAGGCCATTTTTTCAGGTTTTTGGATTGTCATACTTCTTTCGTTCGTAATTTTTAGAAAAAAAAAATTGACAGGGGCATGCTTACAGTAGACCTTGATTTAAAAACTAAATACCGTCGCTCTACAAGCATTGTTTATAGAGGAAATATGGGAATACATTTGTATCAATTTGTATGGAAGAAATGCAGCTAGAGTACCTCCAAAGCACCGGAGTACCCCATGGGATAGGGTAATTGCAACCCAGGCAAAGCTCGAGATTATGCCTAATTGCGTAGAAACTACGGTTTATTTTGGATCGGCATGTATGGTGAATTACGACCTATTGAAATCACCTTTCGAATGACGTATAAAAAATAGGACCGGTCGTCATGGAGATCTTTAGGGGAGGTCTATGTCCAGCAGTGGACGTCTTTCGGCTGATATGATGATGATAAAAAATAGACAAAAGTTGGCGGGAATCGGAGGTATAACCCGACCAAGTTCAGAAACCCGGGTCACGTGATTTTATCCTACCGATTTGAGTAGGCCAATGGCTTTCAGGATTCAAGGCCATGTAATACGACCTTGTAAATTCGTAACTGTCTACTTAATTGCATAGATTATTGCGATTTTTTTGTATGACGGGGTCATGGAGGTTAATTGTCAACAGATATCTTCACACAACCGGAAGAACCTTCGGCTAAGAAGTTTAAAACATCAACAACTAGAATCATTTCAAAAATATTATCAAAAGATATCTACTGCACCACCATTTTGAATGCACTGTCCATGGCAGCGGTGGACAAAGATGGCGATATAAGTAAGACAGTGAGGGAGGGAGTCGCGAAAATTATGAGTAAAGATATGGGTATAAGGTTGGTTTTCCATTTTTGATACTTTTTATTGTTATAAATTACTACAAGTATTATGGCAGTCACTGGCGCCTAATTAAAACTTTTGCGGCGTATAATGTCGCGTTAGCAAAATGTCACTTTCGCAAAATGTCACGTTCGCAGAATGTCGCGTTTTCCAGTCAAACACCATCCTATGCATGCCATTCCTTGAATGTCGCAAAAAGCGACTTAGAGATCTTTACGGTTAATTATGCCTTACTCGCCTTTTACGACACCTAGGTAAACATAAATTCAAACTATATTTCACAGATTTGCAGAAAGTTTCCTCCTAACAATCTACCTGCCATCGATATCAAATAACAAGAACAACTTGTCTGTATGTCTGTCCGCTTTTTTGGAAATATTTCTGTCAGACCTCAGGAGCCAGGAAAGATTCAAAAACATTAAATTGAAAGAAGATCCTTTAGAAACAAGGTAAATTAATTATACTATACTATTAAACGAGTAATATTTGTATATAAATATATATATTTGTAATCGGTTTCTCGAGAACGGCCCTAACGATTTCGATTAAATTTACCATACGGGGGGTTTTGGGCAAATAATCGATCTAGCTAAGTCTCATGTCTAGGAAAATTAGTTTTCCCCGTTCTTTTAAGCATTTAAAAAAAATACCGCGTTTTAGACAGAAATCTACAGCGCCATCTGTTGGCGAGTAGCACAGCATGCTCAGCCGATGATATTTTAATGTTGAGGCGGCTATTATAGAGCGAAGCTCGGTCGACCAGGTACTATATATTAAACGAGCAATATTTGTATACAGGGTGTTAATTTGATTGCGTGCCATAGCTTAGGGGCAGGACCAGTATCAGTAACTGAACAAGTTTTTCCCAAGGAACATAGCTCGAAATACGAAAAACCAAATTTGACCTCCCATAGAAAACGCGCTATCAGCTGATGCAGTTTTTATGGGAAATCAAAAATTGATTTTCGTATTTCGACCTATGTTCCTTGGGAGAATTTGTTCAGTTACTGATACTGGTCCTGCCCCTAAGCTATGGCACGCAATCAAATTATCACCTGGTATATATTTGTAATCGGTTTCTCGAAAACGACTGTAATGTTTTTTTTTCTCCGAAGTTTGCTACAGTCAATAGAAATTTATGTAAATATTACAGAAGAAATACCCACACCAATCTCTCTAATTAACACAGATTTTTAGAAATCTGCAGAATACCTTTACAAACATAGTTTTGCGGTTCTAAAAATTGACTTTATTGCTTATCAAAATACTTTTTGTTCTATCAAATACAAATAGCCTAATTATTCACTATAGGTATTTCGGAAATCGGAACATTCGGCGCGCGAGTCCGAGTCGCACTTGACCGTTTTTTATGGGGTCCCATATTCGATGGTACGAGTAATCTTTTTAAATCATCGCAAAGTTGCATGTCTGTCGGTCTTCTACAGATTGTACTTCGGAGAGTGTGCTCTAGAGCTCCTTGAGCTTATTCCACCATCTCCTTTCTACCATCGGGAGTCCAGACGCACCGCAGGATATCACCCATACTTGGTTGATATTCCACACATTCGCACAAAGCGCTTTGAAACGTCTTTTATAATTCGTACGCCTAAAGAGTGGAATTCTGTGCCTGCGTCTGTGTTCCCAAGTTCATATAACCCGAATCTATTCAAGTCGCGAGTGAATAGGCTTCTTCTGGGCAAGCTCGTTCCATCGTCGACCTCATCTCTGTCTTCAAGACTAGATCGAGGTCAAGAGTAAGCCCATTGACAATTTATTTTTGTTATAGGGCAATGGGTGCTATTCCATCAAAATTATTAACTATGAGCAGAACTTATCAAGGAACTTTCAGAAGGAGGACCAACTTAACCAGTAGAAGGAAATATACTCAGCAAGGTTAGTATCTCTTTTCGTGCTTCGGAAGGCACGTTACTCTATTATTTACTTATAAGCGACTTTTAGAAGACTTACCAGCTCAATGAGTAGAAGGAAATACTTTGAGGGACAATGTAGTCCAGTCCATCTACGAAAGTTTTTATGGAGAAAATGGAATAAATGAGCGCTAGGGGACAATTTATTAAATTGACAGTTAGTCTAGGCAACGAAGCGGATCGTTGTATGAAGACCCCCGCTTTAAATCCTTAGTCGATGAAACTTTGCTGGGCTATTACCTGGCTATTACACTACATGAGACAAACCTTGTATAAAAAAATCCAAAAAAAAATCGGTACTTTTAATTTTTCCATACAAAAATTACAAAAAAATTATGAAATTTTTTTGTTTGTAAATTTTTTTTTGGATATTTTGAATTTACATTTAATTCATGATTCTTTATCATCCTATCAAAAAATACTGCCTGAGAAATTTATGTTGGGGTCAACTGCTTCGTTGCCTACACTAAGTAAACACATTCAAAAATTTAGAACCACAGTAATCCCTGACATAACGTTGATATTCTTAAAACCAGTGTAAGGTGAACTTAATCTGTATAATATTTACCATGTAGCACAGCTCAGCTTATACTGGTACTTTTACAAAAAATTGGTTTTTACCTAATTGCCGAATTTAATTATTTACAGCTTCAAATAGCCTGTACGAATAATACTATTAAAAAATAATTTCTCTAAATGTGCATTTAATGCAACCTCATATCAAAGTTTGACTGGACTAATGGGGAAAAATAATTTTGGGGACATAATGACAAACAAATGTATCACTACCGACCATACCAAAACGGGCCAGTCTATAGATATGTCTGTTTGCGGTTTAAAATACTTGTAATCTTATACAACGTGTAACTGAAAGTTGTGATAATACTGAAGGGTGTAAACTTGAAACTGAACGACTTTTCCTAAGGAACAAAGGTCGAAATACGAAAAACCAAATTTGACCTCCCATACAAAATGCTCTATCAGCTGATGCTGTTTCTATGGGAGGTCAAAAATTTATTTTCGTATTTTGACCTATGTTCCTAAATTTTTAAAAAAACACCCTGTTTTTAGATTTTAAACACTTGAAATAAAATTTAATTTAAAATTTAACTTTCTGTTTTTAGATTTTAAACACTTGAAATAAAATTTAAATTTAACTTTCTGGTTTTAGATTTTAAACACTTGAAATAAAATTTAAATTTAACTTTCTGGTTTTAGATTTTAAACACTTGAAATAAAATTTAAATTTAACTTTCTGTTTTTAAATTTTAAACACTTGAAATAAAATTTAAATTTAACTTTCTGGTTTTAGATTTTAAACACTTGAAATAAAATTTAATTTAAATTTAACTTTCTGTTTTTAGATTTTAAACACTTGAAATAAAATTTAAATTTAACTTTCTGTTTTTAGATTTAAAACTTTTGAAATAAAAATAAAATAAAATTTTCTGTTTTTAGATTTGAATCTCAACACTCCAGACATCAATGTTCAAATACCAGTTGCGCAAATTTTAGATACTTTTGTGGAATTTTCCAAGGTACGTACTGTAGGAGACCATTGCACGAAAGTACCGGCCTAGTGCGGTCAGTTAGCTGTTTCACGTAGACACGATTTACAATTTCATTAAATTTTTTCCAGCTACTAGTTAGGTATCTGTTCCAAGTTCTTTAGGAATCTGTTCCAAGTTCTTTAAACAATTGAATAAGACAAAAGAGTGTAACTCTGGCAGTATTATACCGCAAAGTAAACCTACAGCAATAGAATGCCTACCTCTTAAGAATAAAAATAATTTGAGTAGTAAGAAAACTAATTGTAAATTCAACCTGGTACACCAGAATATACAAGGAATGTTGGGCAAAGAACTACAAATGGAGCTATTCATGAACTGTAGTAAAATTGATATTTTGTGCGTGACAGAACACTGGCTCAAGAAGCATCAGTTCATGTTTAACTTCAAGAACCACCAGGTTGTTAGTTCGTTCAGCAGAGACAATGCGATACGCGGTGGCTCCTTAATACTTGCCAATAAGTTGCTAAAGTGTAAGGAACGTACAGATGTTGTGTGCCTGTCTGTTGAGCGAACTATTGAACTGGCCTGTGTAGAATTTGAGCACCTTATTGTTATAAGCGTATACAGACCTCCAGCTTAATCATTTGATATGTTCGAAAAAACAATGGATGAAGCTTTAATTAAAGTTAGTAACAGCAACAAAGGCATTATAGTATGTGGAGACTTTAATGTTAACATTTTAGAAGAATCCAGTGTGTGCAATAGATTGAAATCTTTGTTCCTATGCTACAATCTTGTCAATCTTTTTTTGGTGCACACCAGAATATCAGCGTCCTCATCTACTTGTATTGATAACATTTTTACGAATTTAGAACCAGTAGATAAATCAATTATCAATAAGTTGGGCTCTGATCATTCTGGCCAGTTGGCAGTTTTCAAAGTCACGACTAAAAAAGCATTGAAAAAGGATATCACGTGCGTACCTATCAATGAAGGTAGACTTATCCGCTACAAAAGTAGTGTTGAAGAAAAACTGCCAAACTTACCATATTGTGATAATCCAAATAAATTGTATGAGTCTCTATTTACTTTAACTAAAAGTGAGTACGATGCAATTTTCAAGGAAAAGAAAATTACTGTAAATGAGAATCTAATGTTTAGTGATTGGGCCACAGTGGGAATACACAGAAGCAGGCTAAGGTTATATGAACTTTACGAGGAAAGAACATATAACAATAGTGATGCATTTGCGCAATTTGTAAAGAATTATTCAAAAACATTCAAACGGGTTTGTGCTGCAGCCAAATCAAATTTCATTAAAAATAAAATCAAAAATAGTTCCAACATTACGAAAACGACTTGGGAAACTATAAATAGTGAAACTGGAAGATCTAAAGCTCCTCGGAATGACTTCCAGCTTAAGATTGATGATCAGATCATAAGTACAGATATAGAAGTTGCTGAAGCTTTTGAAAACTTCTTTACGGATATTCCAGTTTCAACTACCAAAACCTTGAACTCATCTCCCACTCTTGCCAAATCTTATCTCGAACGACACGTAGATGTTTGCAATGTAGATTTTAAATTCAGTTACGTCAATGCTTTCGTTATAATTAAAGCCTTTAAATCACTTAAAATGAAAAAGACCGCCGATATAGATGGCCTGTCAGTTAAAATTATTAGTGCCGTTATAGAAAGCATTGCACCATACTTATCTAGTATTTTTAATAAATGTGTAGATGATGGTGTTTTTCCTGATTTGATGAAACATAGTAAAATTATTCCGTTGTTTAAAGCTGGTAGTAAATCAGACCCCACTAATTTTAGACCTATTTCTGTTCTACCAACTCTTAGTAAGATATTTGAAAAGATAATTTTAAATCAGGTTCAGAGCCACTTTTATCGCAACAACTTGATGAACCTAAAACAGTTCGGTTTTACCAGGGGTCGCTCAACAGTCGATGCAGGTGTTGAGCTTATTCAAAGTATATTTGACGCCTGGGAGGAGTCAAGTGATGAAATTGGCGTTTTCTGTGACTTGTCCAAGGCTTTCGATTGTGTACATCATGATATTCTTATCAGGAAATTACACCATTATGGAATTAGAGACCAGGCTCTAAGCCTTCTGGAGTCGTATCTAAGTGAAAGGATCCAGAAGGTTGATGTAAATGGGAAAAGGTCACTAGGATCAAAAATTTGTATGGGCGTTCCACAAGGCTCAATCCTGGGACCATTCCTATTCATTGTCTACATTAACGATTTGCCAAACCTTGTAAAGGACAAGAATGAGATAGTACTATTTGCAGATGATACGTCTTTGATTTTTAAAGTCAAAAGACAACAATCAAATTTTGACGACGTAAATAGTACAATCTCTGATGTAGTTGAGTGGTTCACCGTAAATAATCTTTTACTTAACGAAAAGAAAACTAAGTGTGTTAAATTTGTTTTGCCTAATGTAAAGCCAACTGCTACAAGCCTATTAGTGAAAAACTATAAATTGAGTCTTGTGGAATCAGCTGTGTTCCTAGGTATTACCTTAGACAACAAATTACAATGGGGACCGCATATTAATAAATTGTCGAACAGACTTAGTTCTGCAGCATACGCAGTGAAAAGAATAAGAGCTCTGACGGATGTAGACACCGCGAGGTTAGTCTACTTCAGTTATTTCCATAGTCTCATGTCATATGGCCTTTTGTTATGGGGTCATGCTGCGGATGCAAACAGCATTTTTTTACTACAAAAGCGAGCTGTTCGTGCAATTTATAAAATGAAGCCTAGAGAATCTCTTCGAAATAAATTTAAAGAAATCAACATTTTGACTTTTGTGTCGCAATACATTTATGAGAATTTAATATATGCTAAACGGAATATACATATTTTTGATAAAAATTGTGACAGGCACAGTGTCAACATAAGAAACAAGAATCAACTTGCTTCTCATGTCAGCCGTATTCACAAAATTAGTAAAACATATAAAGGTCAATGTATACGCTTCTATAATAAGGTACCCACTGATATTGAAAGTTTACCGTTAGATAAATTCAAAACTGTAATCAAGCAGAAATTATGTAAGAAGGGTTATTATAAAATATCAGATTATCTAGAAGAGAAAAATCCATGGGATTAGACTACGGTTCTAACAGGCTAATTCAAAATTAGAACTGACCTATGTATGTTGTATATCAACCTTGTACATTCAAACATATTTAAAAGAGCGCGTGGGTTTTTATTGTCGCTTCTTTTTTTTCCCACAATTGGCGCCACATTGTTTGTGAAGCGATGTAGTTTAGCTGACGTCATTAAGAGATTTTAATATCCAACAATGAATAAACGATTTTGATTTGATTTGTATATAGCTCTCAATTTTTGATAGGAGCCAATTCTTGAATTTCCAAAAATTTCTATAGAAAATTCAAGAATTGGCTCCTATCAAAAATTAAGAGCTATGTACCTAACTAGTACCTGGAAAAAATTTGGTGCAATTTCGTGAATTTGGCGATATAAGACTATAAGGCCGGTATTTCACTGGGACACTGGTGTCCGTAACTAGACACCAGTAAAGACACCAGAGTCGCCACACCCTGCGGCCACAGTATTAAGGGCTATATTTCACTGGAAGTGGTAGCGCGACCAGCATCCGAACTGGTTGCGCCGCCAAATTGGTTGCGCAACCAAACGGACACCAGGTGAGTAACTCTATAGAGCTGTATACATTTTGTTGGTAGCGGCGACTGGTTGCGCTGCCATGGTGTCCCAGTGAAATACCGGCCTGAGGGACCGGACTAGCCGTTTTATGAACCAACACTTTTAGAAATAAGATTTTTGTAATAACACGAGGCACACGTTTGTAAACACTACTCTACTATTTTTTTTATTGTCAATGTACTTACTCTTGACCTCGATCTAGTCTTGAGGACAGAGATTAGGTTGAAGATGGAACGAGCTTGCCCAGAAGAAGCCTATTCACTCGCGACTTGTATAGATTCGGGTTATATGAACTCGGGAACACAGACGCAGGCAGAGAATTCCACTCTTTGGCCTTGTGCCTTATAAACGATGTACGTGGGACACTCAGAAATATTTGCGACACTAAAAAAAATTGTTCTACAGGTACATATATTTTTATTAAATCTTTTCAAAGTACTCTCCACCAGCCTCTATACAAAGATTCATGCGTCTGAACCAGTTTTCAAAACACTTTTTCCAGTCCGCCGTAGACACCTCGTTTACAGCCTGCTCGAACGCAGCCAGCGCATCTTCCGGCGACGAAAATTGTATCCCCTTGAGCTGATTTTTTATTTTTGGAAATAAAAAGAAGTCACACGGTGCTAGATCAGGGCTGTAAGGAGGGTGACCCAGGAGTTTGACTGGTGTGCTGTCCAGGAAGTCCCTCGTTTTGAGCGCGGTGTGTGCAGGCGCATTGTCGTGGTGGAGCAGTAGTCCGCGGAGCCCTGTGTTTGGTCGCTTGTTGCTCACAACAGAAAAAACTTCTGGTAAACATTTGGTAGTATACCATTCGGCGTTGATGCTTCTTTGATCTCGTAAGGGAATTGAGGCCAAGTGGCCAGTCAAATTAAAAAAGCTGGCGATCAAAATCTTCCCCCCGCTTCGAGATCGCTTCACTTTGGTAGGCGTTGGTTCATTTTGAAACACCCAAACTGTCGACTGGCGCTTGGTTTCTGGATCGTATTGATAAATCCAGGACTCATCACCTGTTACGATGTCGTAAACACGCCGAGACGAGCCTGCTTCAAATTTGTTCAGCATATCACGGCACCATTCCACCCGGGCCTGCTTCTGAGCGTCGGTGAGGTAGTGCGGCACCCAGCGCGATACTATCCTCCTCACGCGAAGATGCCCGTGTAGAATCTCGTGAACGCTTCCCGATCCAATCTTTAATATGTGCTGAATCTCCTGATATGTAATTCGCCTATTATCTTGGATTAAATTTTTCACTGCTAGCACGTTTTCTTCCGTAATAGCCGTCAAAGGGCGACCGCTTCTTTCTTCATCCCCCAAGGTTGGTCGACCGCGCCTAAATTCGTTATACCAACGATACACGGTTGCCTTGGAGGGGCCTTCATCCATAAATGCCATTTGAAGTCTATCGAACGATTCATCCGGTTTCAGGCGACACTTGAAATCGTAAAAAATCATAGCTCTAAAATGTTCCCGGCGCAGATCCATTTTTCAGTAAGACACGATACTTTGAATTGGCTCGCAAAAAATGTGGAGGGAAATTTTGAAAATGGAACACACATATTTTTACTTACAAGTAATCATATTTTCGAAAAAGATTCTGACCGGCCAGTCTCCCATATATAAAAACTATTTTTCGCAATACTTTCTGAGTGGCCTGGTATACGTGGACCGCGGGTTCGATCCCCGTTCAGAGCAAACATTTGTATGAAGAACACTAATGTTTGTTTTGTGTTTGAGTGTTATTTATCTATTTATGTATGTTTATCAGTCTCCATACAGGCTTTGCCTAGTTTGGAATCAGATGACTGTGAATTGTTCCCCAATATACAGGTTGTTAATTTAATTGCGTTCTATAGTTTAGAGGGTGTTTCAGTAACGATAAAGTAACACAAAACAAAATATAAAAAAAATCCTACTTGAAAAAAACTAAAACTTCATTGAAACTATACTAACACAGAGGGCAATGACCCGGACGGAGCACTGCGCTATCACCGAGCCAACGCAGGAGTATCAATGTATAAAGTAGACACATACATAACTGAAACTCTTGCGCGCGCTTTTGAGAGCGCGGTGCGCCGGGTCATTGCCCTTTGCGTTAGTTTAGTTTCAATGAAGTTTTAATTTTTTTAAGCGGGATTTTTTTTAAAATTTTTTGTTGTGTTCCTTTATAGTTACTGAATCACCCTCTAAGCTATGGTATATGTGTGGTGCCGGCAAAGAATAGTACCAACCCATACATACCCGTGGGTGTCGTAAGAGGCGACTAAGTATTAACTGGAGGATGGGCAGCAGCAGCAGCTTTGTATCTTACATCTTACTTACTGCGGTCACCTACAACCGCGGTCCATGGTGCCAGCCGTAACGCTAACAAGCGAGGTGACTATGGTACTTCCCCTCCACATTTTTCCAGCAAAAGCTAGAATTCTGGAGGGAGCTCCCTGTCCTGTAGTGGACGTTTCATGGGATGTTATGATGATATTTTGATACTGTTAGGTAGGAAAATCGACTCCGTCACGGGCATACATAACCCTAAGGATGCTGAGCCTGCTCTATGGGAATTCAGTTTGGACGTTTCACCGTGTTTTATGTTATATTAATTAGAAATCTTGAATATAGTCGTAATAAGTTAGAAATAAAATATTGTTATTTCTCTCTTTACAATACTCAAGTAAAGTCAAGTGGGCAAACAAGCAGGTGCGCTACCTAATGGTAAGTGGTCACGACCGTCCATTATTTATAACATAATTCATAACTTTATGATTCATAACATTATTTATTTCAGGACGTCCCTTCAGCGTGTCAAGAGCTATCCATACTCTTCATTCAAGCTGTCAGACCAAAATTCGACCTAGGGGCCGAAATAGCGCAAAGTTTGGCGGCCATCTTGGATAATGGGGTCAACGAACTAACGCCTTTCGTTATAGACTTGTGTCGTGTTTTCATTGATGATGTTTGTAAACTTACTGGGTAAGTTTTTCTTTTTTGCTAAGATGCGCTCCGCAACTTACACTACGGTTAATTACTTGAATACATTGCACACATTAAATTCACTGAATATAGTCGGTTTATTAGAATACGATAGAATACAGATTTGAACCGGACTAGAGCGCGCTTATGTCAATGTCACTGAGAAAAATTAAAATTTTGGTTTTGTTTTGCGTTTTTGGAAATTATTGAGAAATAATGATTAATGATATAATTTAATCCAAAAACTAAAAAAGTCGAAAAAATCTATCGAATACATGATGACAAATGTCACCTAAATTTGACATTTCACACACGCTGCACTACCTCATTTTCGTATGCAATGATAGCGCGCTAAAATGACGTCACTGATGACGTCACGTCGCTTGAACGAGTGAATACGAGCAAGTTTTTAACCGACTCTGAGCGCACTAACGACGCACACAGTGCTCATATGCGAGTAATAAACCGTAGTGTTAGTCGAGTCGCGCGCAACTGTCACTTTTTATATATGGACGCGAGAAGACATAACCGGTTTAGTCTATGAAGACTCGCCAAGTCGTGGTGCGCATGCTCGACTTACAGGTCTGCATCCTCTTGACCACAAATTTGGTCGGACTAACAAAACTACCAAGAGGATATAAGGCAGACCTGTTGTTTTTTTCTTATACAGGGTGTAAAAAAAGTACGACAATCCTTCTAAGGGGTGATTCTATATAGAAATAGAAATCTTTATTTACGAAACATTTGCACAATTTACAATTACTTGAACCCCGCACTAGGTAAACCTGTATCGCGGGCGTCCACTTTAACGAAATTCACTATAATGCAAACACATAAATTTTGACAATTAAAAGAAAACAGTATTGACTAAAACATACAGATGAACTACATTTTTTTTTCTTCTTTTTTTCTTTTTTTTCTTTTTTCTTTTTTTTTCTTTTTTTTTTCTCTTTTTTTTTTCTTTTTTTCTCTTTTTTTTTTCACTAATCGATTGAAAAATATATTAAAAAAAAAAACATTTTTAAATATTTTTTTTATTTTGGGTGATCATGAAATTTGATTTTCCATCGAAATACAAAACAGTAATTTATTAAAATGGATAGGTACTTGCTAGTGACTACATATTATAACAAAAAACATTTTTGTCTGCATCACCAGCTGATCATAGAGGTAATTTAAGCCTCCAGGCGCTTTACTTCTTGAGCTATAACTAATAAAAAAAAAAAAACCCGTGTGGCACTCGGGGATTGCCGCGGTAAAGCTATTGCATAGCATTTTAAAAATCTCATTGAGACCTATCATTTGATTTATTTATTTATTTATTTAAACATCAAATTTACAAACAAAATACATTATAAAAACTAAAGTGCATTGATAAACCCCAATCGGGTTTGTCCCAATGCCGTTTGGAGCTATGTGATTAGCAAACGAGCAACACTGTTTACTTAAACTACACAGTATATGTACTTAAACATCTAAATACTATTACAAGACATATTGTACTTATAGCTAGCTACCTATAGATTCAACCCCGTGCCGAAGTCTGCCGAACTGAAACGACGTTAGACGATGTGTTAGGTTTTTTCTTCACCGAATTTCTTGATTCGGTCGCCGCGCTCAAAGCCACACCGTGCCGAGGTCTGCCGAACTGAAACGACGTTAGACGATGTGTTAGGTTTTTTCGTTACGTAATTTCTTGATTCGGTCGCCGCGCCGCGCTCAAAGCCCGCGATAAAAGCTATACAATAGCTTAAAAAATACCTTGTACAATCTATTAGTGATGTAAACAAACCCCCTATCATCGTACTTTTTTTACACCCTGTATTGGTACCTTATTTACTACGAACAGGTTTCATTAGTGTAGTCTATGTCGTAACCACTTTTCTCTCCGACGGTACCGAACCTGCCAGGTTGCGTACAGGCAGACCAACGTAATGTGGATCTAATAGGCCACTACTCTCGCTACAAAGTAAATTTAAGTTTAAGTTGCAAAGTACTCGATGACGTAGGATAACTTGCGTTGCCCAACGAGTCTATTAAATAAATAATCCCTGGCTGGCTGTTTCCATTGGGACGTGTCATTAAGGTGATCTGTGACGGCCATCTTAGACCCGAACGCAACTAGGTGGAGCCACTGCTGCAAATATAAGGTTTTATTTTTTAAAGCAATAAGTACCAACTATATATGCGTAAAAAGTTGATCAGCGTAAATTTCATGGTGCAACTTCCACGCCTAACAACTATTTCGATAAAAAATTAAATATCTCCATATGTCCACTAAAGTCAATTACTCTCGTCAGTCCGTGATTTATATGAGTACGATCACTCACACATGCACGCAAAGCACAACCGTACAGTTTTGACCGCACGCCCACAATCGTAATATTGAACCAAAAATTGCTAACAAAAACTAGTACTTTCAGTACATTAGCTGTATTTTTGTATTAATCATCGAAAAATTTAACTAAAAATAGCAGTATTCGTTCGTTTTTCAACAGAATTTTATGTCCCGCGTAAGAATGCCAGTCATTTGAATTTTTGTATTGAAAACGGATCACCTTAAGCAGGACTGACCATCCCCTTTTAGAAATCGTAACCCGGAAAAGTATAAAACTAGATGGCGCTAATAAATAGTCCGGGAAGTTATTATGATTTATCGAGTATTCTACTTACTTACTACACTGGCTCAACGACCCAAAGTGAGTCTTGGCCTCCAATACGAGATGTCGCCACTTCTCCCGTCTCGCGCGGTCTCTTGCCAGTCGCTAGCTTGGAGCTCGCGTAGGTCTGCTTCCACCGCATCTTGCCAGCGATACCGGGGGCGCCCAACCGGTCTTTTGCCTGTTGGACATCCTAAATAGGCTCTTTTGGCACCACGATCGTCATCCATGCTAATAAGGTAGCCAAGCCAGCGCAGTCTGTGCGCCTATCGAATATTCTGTTAAAAAATAAACCGAATTTCAATGCTAGCGTTTCTTTACATTGAAACTATGTTGAAATTTTGAATGATTTTTTGGCAGAATACGCGGTGGACCATAATTAATTTCTAGATTATTTGAAAGCGCCATCTAGTTTCCATGAGCTTTATGCCTTTCTGGGTTACCTTTTCTTGTATGGGGATTGTCAGTCTTATTATTTATTATAATAGATAGAGATATTTGTTCTGAGGAACCATGTTGTCGATTCAGAAAAACTGCATTTAAAGATTTTCGAAAAAACTCCTACATGACTCGGGAATCCCTTCAGTCGTTAGAATCCTTCACTTGCTTGTGATTCATCTCTGGCCCTCGCTTTAAATCCGTCTTTTATTCACTAATTGCATAATATACTGTTATCATCGTAGCTCCTCCAAGTATTATCATTCCACAGATTCCAAAACATCGTCGAAAAACTGAATAAAAAGACGAAAAATACAGAAGGGGAACATATAACAAAACTATTGCTTCAAGAAGTGAATCTCAGAATAAAGAGCAATGATCAGTTTGTGTTGGGATCTCCTGATGATGAGGCAGATGATGTGGAGATGGATGAAGACCTAGAGTTCTGTATTGAAGGTAAGTCAAAACTGACAGAATGAGAAGAGTTACAGAAGTAGGATTAAAGAAATAATTCGCATAGGAAAGTAAGGTAAGGTACCTCGAAACTTGGCTCATAGACAGGGATAAGGTCAATAATAAAAAATAAAAAATACGATTTTTTCGGTTGCAAATAATAAAGTTAAAAAATAATTTTGTTTTTGTCAAATATCGATTAGCCGTATCGTATGGCAGAATGAAACGTAGCCATGGCCAGTCTTAACAAAAAAAAAACTGACAACTGTTCTAAGTAGTCTGTGGTCGGTTTATACCAAGGAGGTTTAAGTAGCAGCTCTTTCTGCTAAGGAGGGAGCCATAAGCGTATCACTTTCTTGCGAGGGACCTCCATACTAAAATGTATAGATTTTTTTCAAATCCTAAAAACGTAAAATTTTCATCTTTCTCTCTGAGATATATGTGACATGGGACTAATAAATGCTACTACCACAGTTTTTCTGGTGAAAACACTTACTATTCAAGAAAAAAAACGGTATTAAAAATCACGCATAAAATGGCTATTACGGATTATTTACGCTTCCGTTTTTAGTATTAATGATCAATTCACAAGTAAAAACGATATATTTTCACTTTCGCAAACAAAGTTTACACAAAAACATTAGATTTTTAAAGATATCTTGATTTTTGTAAAACTTAACTGAGTTTTTTGACCGACTAGCATGGGCGACAGTGAGACGCTTAACACTTAACTAGCTCATACAGAATATGTATATGGCGGACTTTATAGTTTTTTACTCTGAGGTTTATACAGCTATTAGTTTTTTTTAAATGATAGGCAATGACTACTCATCACATTCCGCCATACGACCTATCGATATTTGTCGAAAACGATTTTTTTTAAAAACTTCGTCATTTATGGCCGAAAAAATTGGTATTTTTATTTTATCTTTAATGATTCTATTCCTGTTTATGAGCCAAGTTTCAAGGTACCTTACATATAAGTTTCCTTTGCGAATTCTTCACAAGTTATGGAAGTGTGTTGTAAAGTCACAACAAATTACTTAATCTCATTATCTGTGTAAATGGTTCAGAACCAGGCTCATGTACTGTAATAAGCAAACTATTCATTTTTGTACGCAGCTGTTGGTTTTCCGTCGGAAAATTTTCAAATAAATTAAATAAAAAAACTATTATATACAGGGTGTTAATTTGATTGCGTGCCATAGCTCAGGGGCGGGATCAGTATCAGTAACTGAACAACTTTTCCCAAGGAACATAGGTCGAAATACGAAAAACCAAATTTGACCTCCCATACAAAATGCGCTATCAGCTGATGCAGTTTCTATGGGAGGTCAAAAATTGATTTTCATATTTCGACCATTATATATGCGATCCTTTTTTTTTCGTTTATTCCGTCACTTACCACCACATTTTGCAGCTATGTCTAAAGCAATCGGCTAAATCTGTCATAAAAAATAAGTTTGTAAAACAACATTATTCTTTCAGTATCGTTTCTTTTATTAGTTAATTTGACATTTTATATTTATTTTGACATTGAATATTTTTATTACTATAAGATGATTTTGTATTTGCCGCCTTTTGACATGTTTGTATTTCTTTATTGATTATTTTTTGTTTTTATATTATTTGACGATCATATTATTCATTGACATCTGAACAATTTATGTAATTTTGAATTTGATAGTATGAAATAAATAAATCTAATCTAATCTTCCGTCCAAATATACTCTGGTTTTAGTGTTATGGCTGCAAAATGGATTATACCATGTGTCTTTGCAAATAAATCTTACCTTATCATAATTTGTAGGTGGTAGGGCTTTTGTGCAAAGTCCGTCTGGGGAAGTACCACCCCCTGGCCTTTTTCTGCCGTAAAGCAGTAGTGTTTGCACTGCTGTGTTTCGGTTTGAAGGGTAAGGGAGCCAGTGAAATTACCGGCACATGAGACATACCATCTTAGTTCTCAGGGTGGGCAACGCGCTATGCTGTCTTATTATTGTCAAATTATTTCACTAATAAGACAGTGGGAGTCATTGGCGGTGGTGACCACTTACCACCAGGCGGCGCACCTGCTCGTTTGTCCACTTGTAACAGAAAAAAAAAGCCGCCAAGTGCGAGTCGGACTCGCGCCCTAAGGGTTCCGTACCTATCTACCATATGATATAAATGCTTTTGCTCTTTGACTTCAAAAACTCCGCGACCATCCAACTTGACCCCTCTTTTATAGAAAAGTTTTTGAAACGGGAGCTCACCTTAATTGGTTACTATTAGTTATGAGAAAAATTGTAATATTTAATGATTTTAGACTTTTCCCTTTATTTGTACTGTGAAACCTAGCTTCTTGCCAAATTTCATAATTTTAGTTCAACGGGAAGTACCCTCTAGGTTTTGCTTTAGTGAATAAATGTATGGAGATGAGGACATAAAAAGCCATATCTTTTGATTGCGTCGTTGTAAAAAATTAAAATTTTCAGATCTTGTGTGGTTTATGGACCTTAATATTCGTTATCAATTTCAACCTGATACCTCTTCTCGTTCGTGAGAAAAAGGGTCTTGACAGACAGACGGACAACAAAGTGATCCTATAAGGGTTCCGTTTTTGATTTTGAGGTACGGCACCCTAAAAAACACTCCGTATATTTCCAAACGTTTTATCTTCAGATCTGACGTCAGCATTTGGGAAGCTTGCCAACTGGGACAATCTGACCTTACAGCAAAAACGGCGCGTAGAAAAATCCGGTCTACCCCCACTTTGGACCACCCAGGAAATGTTCGCTCAACAATTGGAAGCTTTCGATTATAAAGGTAGGAAAACCTACTTATTTATTTATTGGTTTACCAACAACTGTTACACTCTTAAAATCTTAAGAATACAATTCAATGTGTTTATATACAGGGTGTTAATTTAATTGCGTGCCATAGCTTAAGGGGTGTTTCAGTAACGATAAAGGGACACAAAAAAAAATATTTAAAAAATCCTACTTATTTTTTTATCATCAATTATCTTTTTTTTATAATTTATTAGGCATTACATTTTGACGGTCCTAAGATCGTTAAAGTATGAAGGGAAAATTGGAATCACACACAAAAAAAGAAAGAATTACTTGATACTCGCACGCAGGCTCGTTGATAGCGCGGTGGCCCCCCGAGTTAGTTTAGTTTCAATGGAGTTTTTTTTTAAGTAGGATTTTTTAAATATTTTTTTTTGTGTTCCTTTATCGTTACTGAAAGCTATGGCACGCAATTAAATTAACACCCTGTATAAATACACAGCTAATTACAGGCAAACACCTCATGCATTAATACTAACAATCAACAAACATGAAGAATAAAGTTAAATCGAGACAAATTCTAAGAGTTAAAAAAAAAAAAAAACTAACAGGCAAACTTAGGTACGAGTAGTAGCTTGGCCAGTACATCATTTGTTAATTATTGGGTTATAAAGCTACGAATAAATAATAAGTCAGGAACTCTAACCAAGAACAAATTTCACACAAAATGTGGCCCTACGTGAAACCAAAAGGACGTATATTCAAATTACCACAAAATAAGAACCAATTGGTTCAAATTGAGAACGAGAGCAGGGATTGGTTCGTGCGTGTGCTGCAATGTCAGCTAGTAGTAATTGACTAATGACGCGGTGACACGACTTCTTCTAATACACGACTTTCGTTGGGTCATTTTTTGAGCGCAGTTACATTTCCTTACTTATTATTTATTCGTAGAGGAAAACAGAGCAGTCGTGAAACGTCCACTTGTACCAGAATTCATAATTATTTATTTGCCAGCTAAATGGCACGTTCCGTGTGTGCCGGAAAATAATAGTACCGACTCATATCTACCTGTGGGTGTCGTGAAAGACGACTAAGTGTTTATAAACCGGAAGATGAGCACCAGCGTCCTTCCGTGTATCGTACCGTCTTACATACAAGGTTATTTTTTTGGACCTGATTTCCTTTTGCCCACTTATTAGTGAGGTCAAAAGCAACAACTTTTGTTCTACGACTTTGCTAACAACGCACAAAAAATTATCGACTCTCCATATTAAAGTGGTCACGTGACCGACCCATTTTGTATACTTACTTACTTACTACGCTGGCTCAGCGACCCCAAGAGGATCTTGGCCTCCGACACGAGAGTTCTCCATTCTTTCCTGTTCTGTGCCGCTTCTTGCCAATCGGCTCTTTGGAGGGCATCCAGGTCTTTCCGCACTTCGTCACCCCATCTGTACCTAGGACGACCGACTGGTCGTTTTCCAGTCGGTCGTCCCACGTAAGCTCTTCTGGCGGCCCGATCCTCTCCTTGTATAATAAGTGGGCAAAAGGAAATCAGGTCCAAAATAGTAAATCATTGTGTATCTAGGGCGGAAAGTAAGCAATTTCGACAGAGGGGACATTCAAAGCACGATCGGGAGCGAGTGCTTTAATGCTCCGAGCGTCGAAATTGCACTTCCGCCCGTGCTACACACAATGTTTTTCATCACATTTGCGAGGAATATAAAAAAACAAGTTATCTAAGAATATTTATTCAAGTAGGAAAATCACGCAGAAATTAAATTCTTTATGTAACTATTATATTAATAGTCACATGACTTATCTGCTGCGCTAAAACTGTTCACTTTTAGGAAAACAATATTATGACGCGCATGTTTTATTTCATAAATTATACTTTGTGGAAGGTAAAAAAACGCATACAGCCTAAGCAAAATTGTAAAAATTTTAAATTTATATAAAACTATTGTAAAATGTGAAAATTGATTGTAGTTAATTAATTTTAAACTTATTTCTTGTTTTAGGAACAGTTTAAAAACAAGATAAATTAAAGGCAAAAAATTATTACAATTTAACTTATGTTTAGAACCTCAGTCTCATTTCGGAACGCAACGTCTTCTCTTCTGACAGCCAGCAGTCAAAGAATGTCAACGAAAAGTCAAGATGACAGATAAAAAAGCCCTAGGGCGCATTTTAAAACTTTCTGACCGCAATACGTGTATAGATTGCGACTCATTGCGAGCAAATGTGATGAAAAATAACCTAGTATACTGCGGTCACCTAAAACCGCGGTCCATGGCACCAGCCGTAACGCTAACAAGCGTGGTGACTAAGGTACTTCCCCTCCACATTCTCCTACACTACGGATTGTTTCTTGAATTCAACGCACACATCACATTCACTGAATATAGTCGGTTTATTTCTATATGCGTGCATTCGTCGAATACAGTTTTAAACCAGACTAGAGCGCGCTTATGTCAATGTCACTGAGAAAAATTAAAATTTTGATTTTGTTTTGCGTTTTAAGAAATTATTGAGAGATAATGATTATTCGATAAGATAATTAAATCTAAAAACCCAAATGAAAGTTGAAAAAAATCTCTCGAAAACGATATTGATGACAAATGTCTTATGAATTTGACGTTTGGCACACGCTGCACTACCTCATTTTCGTATGCAATGATAGCGCGCTAAAGTGACGTCACTGATGACGTCACGTCGCCT
Source organism: Athrips mouffetella (assembly GCA_947532105.1). NCBI lineage: Eukaryota > Metazoa > Arthropoda > Insecta > Lepidoptera > Gelechiidae > Athrips > Athrips mouffetella. The sequence continues at coordinate 11,622,221 of OX383984.1, forward strand.
AAACGAGTGAATACGAGAAAGATTTGAACCGACTATTAGCGCGCTAAAACCGCACACAAAGCTCATGAGCAGGTTTTAATCCGTAGTGCTAGCAAGAGCTGGAATACGAGAGGGACTTCCCTGTCCTGTTGTGGACGCATACGATGTTATGATGATGACGACATGGTACAGTCTACGACAGGTCAAGCTTGACACTCGCAGTGCGACTCTAGCCCGTACGTCTATTGAAATAAGAACGGTACAAAGTGCAATGTGTCAAGCTTGATGTGCTGTTGACTTTACATAATAAGTTGTTACAGCAATAAAAGTGCAATCGTACAAATATGCGGGCTGGAATATTGTATGAAAATCTATTTTTAACGTGCTGCATTTTTTTTTTTCAAATTTAGGTCAATGTCAGTAGATGGCCTTCTTGTAATATCATATTGCCAAAAGCTAAAAAGATTTTATTTTTTAAGGCCGCTAAATGCTATTGGCCTCTTGCACTTTTCCGAGATAAATAACAAATATCAATGAAAAACCTTTATTGACATTGGCGAAGTATTCAAAGAGATTTGAACGCCTATAAAAAAAGTAGAAATTGAGAATGAAGTTCTGAATTTTCAATTGTTTTAATTTTGTTTAGTTTTTAAATTTTCCTCATATGAAGTATAAAATACTATGCATCACTCGAAATAATAGTTTGGTCAGTTAGCTCTTTCACGTAGACACGCCTTACAATTTCACCAAATTTTTTTTGAGCTATGTACCTTTCTAGACCTGGAAAAAATTTGATGCAATTTGGTGAATTTGGCGATATAAGACTACTTATAAGGGACCGGACTAAAAATACGATTGCCACCTCGGGTGTATTGAGGCCTTCGACTGCGTTTTAGGTCTTAAACGACACCTTCGTTGGGGATCGGTCCCTTTGCCTTCTCGATAAGCAATGTACTATTCAACGGCCGTTTATAATTGATCAGTGCGATCGACTAAAAAATAAATAATGTTAATAAGGGCTCGCAATCGCTCAGCGCTACTATAGTCCAGTCAATTTACGAAAGTTTGTATGAAGAAAATGGAATAAATGCACTTTAGGGGATAATTTATTAAATTACCAGTAAAAACATTGAAAATTTTTAAATCCCCGACATAAAGTTGATATTCGTAAAACCAGTATAAGGTGAACTTAACCTGTATAATGTTTACTATGTAGCACAGGTCAGCTTATGCTGGTACTTAGATAAAAAATGTGTTTACAAATTTACCGGATTCAATTATTTACAGCTTCAATAGCCTATTACTATTTAAAATTAATTTCTCTAAATAAATATGCATTTAATGCTACCTCATATCGTAGATTGATTGGACTATCAGCCGGGCTAGGATGCGCACCGCGACTTGGTTGAATCGCGCGCAACTGTCACTTTTTAACACGCTTTAATTAGCTTCACCTGTAACTAACTAACAATGTAAAAAAATCTTGGAAGCTATATTTCACCCACTTCTAGTTGTAGGAAGTTGAAACTTTGCAATTGTATTGAATTCCAATGACAATGCAATAATATGGAACTACGAAGCTGGTCTCATGATGGAGCAGGAAGGTAGACCATGGAACCCTGGAATGGCTTCTAGTAAATCAGTCGTGTTTGTGATCATTAGAATTGTCTCAATGAGCAGTTGTCATTTTGCTTAACACGCTTTTATTAGCTTTATCTGTTACTAACTATCAATGTAAAAAAATCTTGGAAGCTACATTTCACCCACTTCTAGTTGTCGTAGGAAGTTGTAATTAATTAAAAGTACATTTAACAAAAAAGCGCTCTACGCTTTTTGAATTAGTCATTAGACATAAAAGAAGTAATAAGTTTACTTTTAATTTAACTACCTAGCGTATTTATCGTATGTCATGTATTGAACAAAAAATATTTGCCTTTACTATAAATTAAAACATCGACAATGGTAACGTGCATATATTTCTACCAAATACTCCTACAAGTTTGTTAAACTGTATTATTTTTAAGTATTCAATTCTATTATTTTTAAGTTTTTAGTGCGTGATCAATATAAAGCGTGTTTTTTAGTTTTTTAAAAAACTACTCATATGAGTAGCTTTCTAAAAATTTTCTCTAAAGTTGCAGTGGCGAAGTATGTAAGTGTTATAAATTTGGAATGCAGTACCCCAACCAAAAACATTAAACACAACTACAGCGCGATTCAGAAACTGAAACCGCCATCTAGCGACGAGTAGACAAACTGTGATTTTGTTTCTCGCTATTTTTAATGTTCCGTGCTAAAAACGGAACTCTTAGGCCGGTATTTCACTGGAACACCACGGTGGCGCGCTGGTTGCGCCACTGGTGTCCGTAACTAGACACCAGTAAAGACACACGTTTGGTTGCGCAACCAATTTGGCGGCGCAGCCAGTTCGAATACTGGTCGCGCTACCACTCCCATTGAAATATAGCCGTTAATACTGTGGCCGCAGGGTGTGTCTTTACTGGTGTCTAGTTACGAACACCAGTGGCGCAACCAGTCGCGCCACCGTGGTGACCCAGTGAAATACCGGCCTAACTCTCTATAGAGCTGTATACATTCTGCATACATTCTATATGCACAAAACGCCGCCACCGGCATATTTTCTGTAGTTTTCATACATTTTATATGGACACGCGGCAAACTAACAAACATACAAAACGCCACCACCACACGCCACTCGCGCGATTCCTCACCCTCTCTCCTTTGCCTCATTCAACCTATGCAACTCGGGCGCACAGTATATATAAGCTAAAGCAGTATGGAAACTTGGGCCTTTATTTGAAAAAAAAAACGAACTATTCTGCGTCGGAGCGTCAGGGTTGTAACCCAGATTTTTGAAATAAGAATATTAGATATGATGAACTCAAATATTGGGTGCTTCTATTAACTTTGTTCCTTTCAGCATGTTTTCGGACCGTAAAACTAAACAACTTTCCGTAAGAAGTAGCAATACGAAATATTTTTTTTGTTATGTCGAATTGACAATAGCATTAGAAACTGCGTCAGCCGATTGCGTGTTTTGCATGGGGCGGGCAATTTTTTTCGTCTTTCGACCTAGGTTCTTTGGAAAGTTACACAGAAAATTTTATTTAAAATGTTAAGTCAGAAGGTTAAATCACTTAGTCGCCTTTTATCACATAAGCTTAGATTAAGACACTTTGTCGCCATTTACGACACAAGGAAAGGTTAAGTCACTTGGTCGTCATTTATTAAAATTGGATGTATCCAATAACTACGGTTTCGTCTTCTACGATGACGTTTTTTTATCAGAAGCAGCGCAATTAAACCTTCGTCAGAGTCCATTATGATATTTTGCGCATGGGTTAAAAAAAACCGGCCAAGTGCGAGTCGGACTCGCGCCCTAAGGGTTCCGTACCTATCTACCATATGACATACTAAAAGCTTTTGCTCTTTGATTTTAAAAACTCCGCGACCGTCCAACTTGACCCCTCTTTTTATAGAAAAGTTCTTGAAACGAGAGCTCAACTTAATTGGTTAGTATTAGTTGTGAGAAAAATTGAAATATTTAATGATTTTAGACTTTTCCCTTTATTTTTACTGTGAGACCGAGCTCCTTGCCAAATTTCATAATTTTAGGGCAACGGGAAGTACCCTGTAGGTTTTGCTTTTTTGCATAAATGTATGGAGATGAGGACATAAAAAGCCATATCTTGTGATTACGTCGTTGTAAAAAATTGAAATTTTCTGATCTTGTGTGGTTTATGGACCTTAATATTCGTTATCAATTTCAACCTGATACCTCTTCTCGTTCGTGAGAAAAAGGGACAGAAAGACAGACAGTGAAATTTAGAATTTTATTTTATTTTAACTCTTCCTGTGTTCGGATAAAGGGAGAAGACGCAGGTTCCAATCCTGCCTGGGTTGGTACTACTCTTTGCCGACACCACACGGGAAAATTAGTTATAATTTCTACTATTATTTAAAAGTATTTTTTACGTTTATTTAAACGCTTACCAATCTATTTTGCAGGCATGACACTAAAACCAGAGTACATATATTAGACGGAAAAATTTAAGTTGCTTGTTTTCATGAGTAGAATCACTGGGCTTCGGGAGCAAAACTAATAGTAAGGGTGATGAAGGACAAATTTCTATTTGATTTGCTCATGTCTGCCTCTTTGACTGATGATAAGGAGCATCCTCTAGAAGGTACAAAAAATATTGGCGGACATCCACACCCCTACGTTTTTGAGGAATTAAGTTTTAACTGTTTTGAAATTTGTCAATGAGACGTACACCTGGCAGACTATGACTGTCTGATTAAATACAATGTATTATAAACCCCAGAAAAATAGTCTGCCACCATAATAGCCCTGCGTCGTAAAGTTACAGCTCTTCAAAATGCAAAAATTCACTACTTCGTCCCGTGATAATGCAGAGCCCTGCATGTCTGCTTCTTCGATTTTCTACATCTTCAGAATTATTTTAAACAGGAGCCACAAAGGCAGACCAAAAAACATTGTTTAGTATGTTATTTTCATTTTTTTGCTTTAACTCAAAAACGCAGCGACGCACAGAAAAACTTGTAAGGACCAAATCGATTCGTATGAGCTGATCTATCATTCCTATTAATATGAATCATGAGCAAATCATATACCCAAATTGCAGCCAGCACCCTAACTACAATGAAAATCCACAAAATATACATTTTCGGCTGTCTGGGACTGTTCGTTTTCTCAGTTTTTTTTTTAATTTATTATTTCTTCTAAGAAAAAGCGTATTTCAAAAGCCATACGGCGCCACCTGTTGATCAGTCTGTTTTAGTTTTTCTGTTCCACACTAGATGGCGCTGTTTTGAATGAAAATGAATGAATTTATTTGATACAGACTTTAGATACAATATGTCATAATGAAAAAAAATATATAAATGCTCATCGCCCAGAAAAGTGTTTTTTGTGTTATGGCTGCAAAATGTGTTGGTAAGCGTTTGAATAAAGTAAATTTATTTTGTTTAGCATCAACCGGCTGGTTTAGCAAGATGGCGGCGGCATACAAACAGCAATGCAAACAGGACGTCATCAAATGGATGCGAGACATGGACAGGTGGCCTAGAAGACAATTTGATGTATCTGCCGTAAGTAACAATGTCCTATACTATTCCACCAGGTCACGATCTTCCTTGGTCCATATGGAAGTCACTAAACAGGGGAAACTCATGAAGAGGTGGGGCTTCTCTGATAACGACGAGTGTGAATGCGGTATTTTGCAAACCATGACACACTTGCTGTCGTGCCCTACTTCTCCAGTTTCCTGCACTCGGGGGACCTTTTTGAAGGCAACCAAAAGGCTATTGATGTGGCTACTTTTTGGGCTAAGCTTTAATAGTCCGTTTTGCCATTGACTCGAAAAGAAGAAGACTATTAAACGAGCAACGTTTGTATAGTATATGTCGGGTAATTTTCCGGGTCATGAGTATGGTTCTTGTAATGACGAGCCATTATTTGAATAGCAACTAACTGCTTCCATTTTGAAGTCAGTCTACGTGTGACGGCCGAGCAAGTTACTTGGGTCCTGACTTTTGCTGGACATTAGATCTAAGTGTGTGTCTGATATGAGCCATCAGGAGAAATACGCAAGTCTGACTACAGTGAGATGCGACGCGATGTGTTGGCTAAGATGTTGAGTGATTGTAATGGAAGAGTAAGCCTTTACAGCCATCTAGGACTATCGCCGAACGGCCATCAGCCATCTAGGGCTAAACCCGACGTATATAAATATACAGGGTGTAATAAAAGTAGGATGATCCTTCTAAGGGGTGATTCTACATCACAAAGAAACTGTAAAAAAAATATTTAAAAAATCCTTTTTTTGTATTTTTTAATTTTCGGTGATCATGAAATTGGATTGTCCTTCTAATTACACTACAGTAATTTATTGAAATGAATAGGTACTTGCTAGTGACTGAATATTAAAACAAAAAACATGTCTGTATCACCAGCTGATCATAGAGGTCATTTAACCAAAAAAAAAAATAGGGCATTTTCAAATTTTTTGGGCATATTATGGAAATTTTGTGAAAAGAAATTTGTGCAATATTTTATGTTACTAATGATGCAGTTCTAAGGGACGGTGTACCGAAAACTGAAAGGGCGTGCTCAGTCAATGAAACTGAACAACTTTACCAAAGATACATATGTTGGGAAATGAAAAAAAATTTTGACTTCTCCATACAAATTGCCCACTCTGGTTGAACAGTTTGTATGGATAGGTCAATTTTTTTTTTTATTTCCTAACATATGTTTCTTTGGGAAAGTTGTTCAGTTTCGTAGACTGAGCACGCCCTTTCAGTTTTCGGTACACCGTCCCTTACATCCTATAACCCATTTAATAAAATTTGATAAAAACATAAAAAAAAATACGTAAAACTTTCCAAGAGGATATAAGGCAGACGCCAGACATGTTGTTTTTTACTTAAATAAATACCTTCTATTTCTACGAATAGGTTTCATTCGTGTACTCTGTCACGTAACCACTTTTCACTCCGACTGTACAAAACCTGCCAGGTTGCGGATTGGCAGACCAACGTTTTGTGGACCTAGTAGGCCACTACTATCGCTACAAAGTTGCAATTTTTTTTGTATTCGATGACGTAGGATAAACATGCAGTGCCCTTAAGTCTATATACTCGTACAACGTGTTAATGGAATAAGCGAAACCCTCATACACCCCAACTGATTTTTATTAAAATAGATTTGTTTTTCTATAAAAAATATTAAAAAAAGATTTTTTTTTCTCTAGATATTAAAGTTATATTATTTTAAAGTTTCATGATTGTTCTACATTCATCGCTGTTCTAGTCCGCGCACGCCACGCCCACTTCCCTCCCCTTCTCACCGCTCCGGCGCCGGCCGCCAGCGCGCGTATCCACAGAAATATTTAGAATAGAAGCGGCAAAAATTTAAATAATAAAAATTAAAAATCATTACCCCTATCAAAAACCCGTGAAATTGATTCTACTCTACTCTCGATTCTGAACAAACTATTTTCTCAGTTTCGCTTATTCCGTTACTCTCTACTCTTTCTTACCAGCTCACATTGAATAAATTTGAATTATAATGAACTACTCATATGAGTAGCTCTTCAAAAATTACAAAAGTAAACAAAGCTGGTATATTAGCTGAGTTGGAATAAACGACCCCAACTAAACACAATAAACACGACAATAGCGCGATTCAGAAACTGAAACCGCCAATTAGCGACGGGTAGACAAACTGCGTTTTTATCTCGGTATTTTTATTTAACAAAACAAAAAAAGACGCACACTTGAGGATAAGGAAGGAGTGATATATTTGACTGACGATGACTGTCCTATCCCTGGCAATACTTCTGTAGGGAAATGCGCGAATAGAGAATTTTATTTCTGGAATGTTATGTAAGTATCCTAGTATTTCAGTCTCGGTCAGATCGCTGTCGGCCGGTACGCCCCTGCAGTAAAAAAAGCCTTATTTTGGCACGCTTCCGGCTGGTACGCCTCCCCGTTGTTCTTTTTTTACTTTCGAGCGGAGCGAGAAAGTTATTCATCATAACTTCCCATAAAATGTCCACTACTACAGGGAGCTTCCTCCAAATTTCTAGCTTTTGTTGGAAAAATGTAGAGGGGAAGTACCATAGTCACCTCGCTTGTCAGCGTAACTGCTGGCTTCAATCAGCATTTTGTGAATAACAATAATTACGAGCACCTACTAAATTTGTTTTACTTTAATTTCATTGAGTCAACTCTACAATACTGCATGCCGTGCCGTAGCGTAGTAGCAAAACGGCGACTTCCCACCTCGACACGATCCCATCTTGACACGAAAAAAAAATTACCTCAATAATCACAAGTACAGTAAGAGCAAAAAGTGCAGTGACTATGGTACTTCCGCTCCACATTTTTCCTGAAAAAGCTAGAATTCTGGAGGGAGCTCCCTGTCCTGTAGTGGATGTTATTTTTTATTTTATTTAATTCGGAACACTAACAGCTAAGCATACATTAAAATAAGTACGTAAAGAAAACACTACAAATCCATTTACAAGTATTCGCAAATAGTGTTTCATGGGATGTTATGATGATGATGATGAATTTAAATAAATAAATAAATAAATTACTTTATTTTTTCTCTCTCACAAACGAAACTTATGATCAAGGTACATGGTTACTTAAAATAAGGAAAATATAAAGATAATACAAGTTTCCTTTGTGAGAGTCTGGTGTCCATACTAGGATAAACCTGTGTCACAGAGCACCAGGCTCTCACCCTACAGTCACTGGAGCAGACAAGATCTTTCCTGGGCTTTCACCTTCTATTGAAATGAATAGGTACTTGCTAGTGATTGGATATTATAACAAAAACCATCTTTATCTGCATCTGCAGCTGATGATAGACGTCATTGAACCCTCCAGGCGCTTCACTTCTTCACTTCACTTCTCGGCGTTAACTACTTTTTTAAGAAACTTATTTTTATTAGTGATGTAATATCATCCCCTAAAATGAACATCGCAGTTTTAACCCCCGGATTCAATAACATAGCTTTTTTATAATATTTCAGTAGGTAAGCGTCAGTAAGTAAACAACAAATCCTATCCTACTATCCTTCCTACTATATATATATATATATTATATACTTACAAACTTTCGCGTTTATAATATTATATATATATAATATAATAAACGCGAAAGATTGTAAGTATGGATGGATGGATGTTTGTTACTCTTTCACGCAAAAACTAGTGAATGAATTTTAATAAAACTTGGCACACATATAGGCTAGGTCCTGGAATAGCACATAGGTTACTTTCGCCTATTCGAAGTAGCCCTACCGGTCTATCCCTACTGGTAGCGATAGTTGGAATTTTTGTCCAACTGTCCCTACCGGTAGGGATGATTGGAATTTTTATGTCCAGTTGTCTATACTGCGTAGATGTACAATCAGAAAGAAAATTTCGAACAAAGGTTGAATTATAAAGAAAAGCCAAGATCGTTTATTTTTTGGTTTTGAATTTATATAAGTACCTATTTTAACACTGTGAGAAATTATTAATAAATAAATCTTAAATTGTAGAAAAACGGTGTTAATTTAATTGCGTGTCATAGCTCAAAGGTGGGTTCAGTATCAGTAACTGAACAACTTTTATACACTTATATACAACTTTTATTCGTGTTTACAGCTAAAAGCTGTCTTTTGCACTGATGTGCTACTAATTTGGAACTTAAAGTTATAAAATAGGCTGCAAAATTCACCAATGTGCTCGTTGGGCTAGCTTGCGAATTAAATTTGTACCATGCGGTTTTTACAAAATAAAGGCATTTCACCTGAATTGGTCTACGGGAAGAAAATATATATAGGGGGCAGTAATTGGAGGAAAGTGAATTTGACTATATGCGAATTGGACCCGAGGAAGAAATATCGTCTCATACATCTATTTAAGTCGCGAGTGAATAGGCTTCTTCTGTGCAAGCTCATTCCATCGTCGACCTCATCTCTGTCCTCCTAGATCGAGGTCAAGAGTAAGCCCATAAACAGTAAAAAAAAGATTACAAAAATTTTACAACATAAATGTGCTACTATTATATTATCTTAACATTTCCAAGAAATGACCAACAGTAATTTCTCCCTTTACAAGTTGTATCTCAGCATTCTGAATGATGTAATCACGTAGTACATACTTCAGCTCCCTGCGTTTCGGTGCTTTCAAGTCGTAGATGATAGCCTTAAAGCGGTTTTTTTGAGCGATCGAATGCGTGTATATGGTTTTTAGCAATTTGAATAAACTTATTTGTCTATTGGTTTTTTCATTAATTTTAAAGTGCCATGCTTCAGCGAAATTATTTGTCCTGTGTTTCCGTCCAAACACGCACCACTGTTTTCTAAAATTTTCATTCTTGAGCCAAAATTTTTTAACATACTTTACAAATGCATGCATTCCAAATTCTTCTAATATCTGTGACTCAATATAAGCCCATCCTTCATCTATATGTTCAACAGGCAACAAAGGTAATGTTGCCGTTAATGCTAATATTTTTCTTTTGTCACGATTTTTATTTAATTTTAATTCTCTGCCCTTTTTCCAAATGGCTTTTTGAAAATGATAATAGCAACCTCCTATTTGGACATTTGGAAACACTACCTTTAGAGCTTTCGCAAAGGCCGCTTCAAAATCAACCATTACATATGCTGGATCCCACTCCTTACCGGTGGTTTTCTTCACTGCGGATTTAATAAGTTGGAACATCATTTCATATGTTTCGGTCTTCTTGTTTAGCAATAGCACATACACTACGGGGATAATGTTAGTGTATAAAGATGTGCTTCCAATATCGCAGTGTATAGTTATTAACTGCGTAAATGGTTCGGGACAAACTTCGAAAGTACCATCCAAAAAAATGGATTTAGCTGAGAGTAATAACTCTTTTGACCACTCACAACCAAAAATCAAAATGCGGTCATCATTATAGTAATAATCGGCCATCAAAAATGTATTATATTTGGGTGGTACTTCAACCTCTTCAATTTTTGAAAAATACATTTTGCTCGTTCCAGCCGCTTCATTTCTATGGTTATATAAAGTCGATTTTACATTTCCAAACTCCGGCATGGCAGCAACCATATCCAAAGTATCGTCTTGAATGCTCTTCACGGTCTTTTCGAAAATACTTGGAATTGGAAGCTCAGGATTGGCAATGACCTGCTGTTTACAATTGTTTAAACGTATCTCAATTTCATTCTTAGCTAAGCTGCGTAAGCATGAAGACAAATGGGCCACCTTCTTTTCAATAAAAGTCCCATTCTGTAATAAAAAAGTCAACATAATAATGAAATTTGGCGAGTGTATGTATATTTGCTATCTATCGATGACAACTTGCTGTTTGTCGATATAAAAATTATATTATATGAACTCTACTGCAGGTGGACGCTGAAAGAAACCCTAAAAACTAAGTTTCTCGTGGGACACACCTAGAGGGACACAGGGTGGATACGAGGAACGAGTCAATAAATGCAAAAAAATCACTGATTAAAACTAACTTTGATTGTAACAGATCCAATACACTTCGTCTTTTTTGTTTGAGCGCACTTCCAATATTTGTTGCCGTTCGCATATTTTTTTTTGCAGTGGTACTGATAACCATCATTCAATAAACAATTCCCCCTACCCCTTTTTAAATAAACTATATCAGAGTCAACCGACGACATGGCAACGCAACAGCAAGGTATAAAATTTTCTTATCTAGCCGCAACAGCAGCTCGAATGTAGATTTTTTTACAAATCAAAGAAACAAATCTGAGAAACAATTTGAATAAATTGAGTTTTAGTATGTCAGAAAATTATACTTTTTCTGCGTCAAAAATAACATCTAGAAGTTTATAACTAAAGAGTTTGGTTATCACCGTATAGCGCTCTCACACTGTGCGTGCAATCCACGTGTAATCGTAGTGGATAAGTACATACCTTAGAATTTTTTCACGCGACCGTACATTGTGGCAGGTACTTTGAAAACAGTTGGGATACATGGAAAAGTATCCCTACCGGTAGGGACAGTTGGAAAAAAATTCCAACTATCGCTACCAGTAGGGATAGACCGGTAGGGCTACTTGGAATAGGCGGTTACTTTTTACCGCGGGAAAACACTTCATTCCCACGGGAAAACGCATTTAATGCGGATGTAACCGCAGGCGGAGCTAGTTTTTCAATATTAGGCTTATTTTCTTCTAAAATATTTAAGTAGTCCGTGGATATTTTTACCTTGTGGAAGTGGTCTGTGTCAGCAAAGCTTTAGAAACTCTGATGTAAAGGGGAGGAAGCGGATCACATCATCAGGGTCTCGCGCACCGAGGGTTCCGTACCACTAAGGTAAAAATACCGTCTTAGTTCCATAAATCGCTGCTGATTGCTGACTCTTTCTGTTTTGTTAACAAAGAAAGTGACAGCAATTGATTTAAAGGAGCTTTAATTTTAAAGACACTTCGTGCAACTGACTGTAAGACGTCCATACGTGCAGTCACGCAGACGTGTAATAAACGCGCCCGAGTCCGACACGATCAGATGAGATACAGCCCGCTGACAAACAGACAGACAGACATCGTAGGCATATTAATAGGGTCCCATTTTCACCCTTTGGGTACGAAACCCTAAAAATTGCGAGAATCAAAAACGCAGTTAATCTACTCGTCGGTAGATGGCGGTGTTTGTTTTTGAATCGAGCTATCTTTTTGTTTATAGTGCTTAGTTGGGGTCGCTTGTTCTATCGCCAGGTGAGACTGAACACGACTTACTTACGTAACAATTTTTAGAGAGCTACTCCTTTGAGTAGTTTACGATTAGAAAATAAACTTGACCTAATAGTTAGGGTGCTGGCTGCAATTTGGGTATATGATTTGCTCATGGTTCATATTAATAGGGATAGATCAGCTCAATACGAATCGATTTGGTCCTTACAAGTTTTTCTGTGCGTCGCTGCGTTTTTGAGTTAAAGCAAAAAATATGAAAATAAGATACTAAATACTCGTAATGTTTTTTTGGTCTGCCTTTGTGGCTCCTGTTTAAAATACTTCTGAAGATTTAGATTATACATTGTATTTAATCAGATAGTCATAGTCTGCCAGGTGTACGTTTCATTGTCAAATTTCAAAATAGTTTAAACTTAATTCCTCAAAAACGCAGGGGTGTGGATGTCCGCCAATATTTTTTGTATCTTTTAGAGGATGCTCCTTATCATCAGTCAAAGAGGCAGACACTACGATATAAGGTTGCATTAGATTAGATTACCTGCACTGCTAAAGATTAAATGCACATTTAGAGAAATTAATTTTACGAGTAAATAGGCTATTTGAAGCTGTAAATAATTAAATACGGCAATTTTGTAAAAACACATTCTTTGTTAAAGTACCAGTATAAGCTGCTACATGGTAAATATTAGGTCTTTACCTATGAAATTGCCGTTTTGTATGGCGAATTTTAGGTAAAGACCTATTATTATACAGGTTGAGTTCACCTTTTAAGAATATCAACGTCATGTCGGGGATTACTGTGGTTTTAAATTTTTGAATGTTTGTACTGGTAATTTAATAAATTATCCCCTAACGTGCATTTACTCGTATTCCATTTTCTCCATACAAACTTTCGTAGATTTGGACTATAAAAGTTGCGCTGCGCTGTGCCAAGGCATCTCTGTTCTGGACGTACCTTTACTTATACAGGCTGTTAGGAAAAGTACCGATTTCCTTTTAACCACTTGTTGTATAAGTAGAATAAAGTAAATTAAACATATTGATAATAAATAATAACATAAAAATAAAATACTCCTATTGAAAAAAAAGTTCAAATTTCCAACCCTATTCTAAGAATCACAACGCGCACCCGGCGCACCAATTGTAAACAAGTAAAATAGGTACCTATATGCGCGCCGCGAGTCTGGCTAGGGTTGATGTGGTGTACAGCAGGCAATGCTGGTGGCCAGCTTGGACAATGGCTGTCAAAGCCCAACCAATCTCGAGACGATTGCCGTGCCGAGGCGGGCAGTCTCTGTCGGACGGTGCTACGGGACACACGTCTAAATAAGATTGGGTTACTAATTGTGGATTTGTTATTCTAATTACCAATATACGGTACTATCTGGAACTTAATGTGTTGTGTCTTATTTCGGTAATATATCCCGAAACACACGAGGCCCGGACACTACAGTTGGCACAATACAATTTGAATATTATTTTTTTATTACTGTTATTTTTTTTTTTAAATTGTTCAAACATGCCTATTATTCTTTATTTTTCTTATAGGACATGTGTTTTAAAGGGAATCGGTACTTTTACTAACACCCTGTATATTTTTTCATACCACCACTCCAAAGACTTTGTCAGTTAAATATATGTCGCAGGTAAATTATCCAAAGGCTCCATTTCTTACAATTTAACTAGGTAAATTGTAATTTCATCGGGCCCATTTTTGTAATTTCACGGGCAATTAGGTTCGGTTAGGCTGCTTTATAACTTACCGTTTATAATTTACCAGGTAAATTGTAATATGATTTGAGGTGGTTGCTGAGTGGCAGTACCTTATTTTTAGAAATAAATTTATTGTGTCGCAAATACAAAACTTTTCATTAGTATTGTTCGTTTGGCGGCAATACGGGGTAGTAATATATGTTATTATAACCAATAACATCATAGTTTAGCTTATCATTTATAGCTTTGTATTGGTAAAGTGCTAAAAGTGGCCGTTTTTGGCAGTTTTTCAATACAAAGCTATTCACGATAAGCTAAGGTATCACACCTTAGCTTATCGTGAATAGCTTGCATGGCTTGATGGATTATAAAATATAGAACTACCCCAAATTGCCGCCAAACTGACAATCCTTATTAAATAGAACCGTTTTTCCCCCGAAGGGTAAAAAACGGATATTTAGGTTTCTGCCGAAGCTTGATCCATATTTGAGATTACACTCTGAAAACTCACACAAGCAAGAAGTAAATAGTTACTGCTGCCTACTTGATTGCATCTGCTTACTCAATAGGAATGATTTCACATTAAAATTACACACGCTTAGCTTACTATAGGTAATATGCAATTAAGGGTATCACAAATCCAGCTGTAAACAAACAACTGCATCATCATGATGGTTACCTATCTAAAGCCTGTAGCTTAGTTAATAGGGTCCAAAAGGCCTATATTGGCGAAAATTACCTACTTTTTCTTACACGAACACCTTTACAATACCATCGATGTGCTCGCTGTCTGTCATGTGTGGTGGAGTATTTTGTTAGCTCAATAAAGTATGCCTAAACGTATCACGCCAGAATCGGCTCGAAAGAACCACACATTTCAGTTGTATATTCATTATTTACTTGCTGGAAAAAGCCTTCGTCATATGCCCAAAATTTGGTGAAGAAGTTACTAGATCCTGGCATCCGATAATTTAATACTGTTTCTGTAAGAACAAAACGATGGTTAAGGCGGTTGCTGGGTGGCAGCACCTTACTTTTAGAAATAAATTTATTGCGTCGCAAATACAAAACTTTTCAGTAGTATTGTTCGTTTGGCGGCAATATAGGCTAGTTATATATGTTATAACCCATGACATCATAGCTTAGCTTATCATTTATAGCTTTGTATTGGTAAAGTGCTAAAAGTGGCCGTTTTTAGCAGTTTTACAATACAAAGCTATTCACGATAAGCTAAGGTGTGATGTGATGGATAATACAATATAGAACTACCCCAAATTGCCGCCAATCAAACAATCCTTATTAAATGTTTTGTGTTTATGACGCAATAAATTTATTTCTCAAAGTGGCAGCACTTCTGCTCAGCAACCACCTTAAGAAGCTTTATGACAAGAGAAGCTGATTTAAAGTTGCGTGTACTTGTCTTAGTCTTTAAGTGCAATATTATTTAATCTTTCGACTCGTGAATAATAGCATCATATTCACAGAAACGGGTATAGCTTAGATGAATTTTTCCTTACAAATAAAGAAGGTTACGCAACATTAAGTTCTGGCTATAAGGGTATGGTTAACTGCGGAGGCTATAGCGTTTTTTGTGCTTTGAAAGGTCACAGTTGTCTTCTTGGTTAGTGGAGACTTATTCATCTCAGAGGCCAAAATCTTTTGATGTCAGGGTTGTCCTGCTTTGGCTAGAAAGTGTTGATACGCTTACTGGCTATGACGCAACAAGCAGGCTTAGGAAAGCTGGCAGGAACTCCGATTTATTAGCTAAACTCGTCTTTGTATGCTGCGTGCAAAATTACTCCGACTGTGACCGTTAATGCGCAGAAGTCAAGAGTCGCGGGGGCGAGCGAGTCGTTCATTGGCTCTCCGCCTTTCACCCATGCGCAGAAAATAACCGTCATAGACAGACTTTTCCTGAACGCACTGTAATAACCTCTTACTCTGTGTTTGTATGTAAGCGTTTGTGGACAATACAGAAAGACACGTTTAGAAGTAAGTTTTAAAAATAAATTAGACGTGAATAATGGATAAGCATTATGTGTAGCTATTGTCATCAGGCTGCACTGCAGCTATGAATAAAATTGTAAGTTTCACTTTACAGAAACACACTTAGACGGGGAGCAGATAGGTGAAACCGTTTCTTCCCCTCGCTGAATGTGAGGCTGTCCTTGTTGGACTGGTAGTTTTTATTGCCCCCCCCCCCCTCTCATTTTGTCTACCAGAAGAAAGTGGGAACGTACTTCCCAAAGTAGGTGTGCTGTGTTATTATTCACAAACTATTAACATCAATCGTTATGACCATGCAAGCAAGGACATACATTTGTGGGGGGATAAGGAAATTCATATTTTCTTACTAGTATTCTAGTTAATAAAAAAAAAATTGTCCCAACTTGTCGAGGAATCGTTCTGTAAGCCACGTATAAGACTTTCAATTTTCGCTTCAGCAGTGTCTGTAAGAATTACTTCGGCGCAAGTGGCTAAGAATATTGTCTTTCGTCTCTCATACGGATACAATCTGGTGTGGTAGTTTTAAGTATGAACCGTGTCGGCTTTGAAGCGCCACACTGTGCTACTCTGGATACAATACAACGTCCTTTGAGGCAACAAAGTATCTTCTTAATTTTGAGGTTACGAAGTGACTTTGATAATTTTGATTACCACCCTTGAAACCAGAAACCTTCCCTCTGGGTTGCAGAGGTCTGATAGCAGTCGCTCTTTGAGAATACCAGTGCTCTTTTCAAATCCCCTAGGATAGGTCGCTGAGAACAAAGCTAGGGCAATGATGATGATCGGCTTGTAAGATTAGTTTCAAAACTGGCCACTGTTCCTTGTCGTGTCATGATCCTTCACGCGTCGTCTCATGAGATGACACAGGCCAATGAAGCGACACGCGTCGTCCCACGAAAGCATGGCATTTACAATTTAAGGGAGGCAGCCGTACGTGGCAACATATGTCGGTCAATGAGACGACGGTTATGACGGTGCCTAGAGAGGCAGCTGCGTCTCGTCACTGGACCCAAAAGTCCGAGCGGAATTTATAGTGTTGCACGAAAAATCATTTTACAATGACTTCTGTAATGACGGTGCCTAATAGAGGCAGCTGCGTCTCGTCGCTGGGATAAAAGTCCGAGCGGAATTCACAACAGAACGAGAAAACTTTTAATTTTTTATTTCACTAGGCACGTGTTACTCGGCTGAGATACAAAAGCGTACTGACTGATATTATTATACCATGGTACTGATAAAAAAAGAACAGCCGGGCGCTTGTGACGGGCGTGGGGGGGACCTTAGTAACCAAAATAGTCGCCAGAGGGCGCTGCACGATATGAAATCTGAGTGAAACGGGCTGAGATACGGGAGTGTAATCTGAAATATGGTTCAAGCGAAGGCACGAACACCTAAATGTTTTATATTTGTGACGCAATAAATTTATTTCTCAAAGTGAAAGCACCTCCGCTTAGCAACCAAACTGCAACTTTGTAAGGGAGGTCAAATTTGGTTTTTCGCATTTCGACCTATGTTCCTTGGGGAAAGTTGTTCAGTTTCATGGTCTGAGTAACATACTAAAATTATGTTCACTATTTCCTTGGGACCTTATATACAGCGTGAATTTTTATTCGTTTTAAACCCGAAGCCCAGTTATTCAACTCATGAAAACAAGCAACTTTACCGAATAAAAAAACTTTTTACTCGACAAAATTTTTCACCTACCCATACAAAATGAGTCAGAGTGGGAAAAAATATTTTCTAGTAAAAAAAATTTTTCTTCGGGAAAGTTGCTTGTTTTCATGAGTAGAATCACTGGGCTTCGGGTTTAAAACGAATGAAAATTCACGCTATTTATATTATAAATTTTATTTAAATAAATGTCATATACATTTGTATAAAAATTACACATCAAAAATAATAGAAAAAATAACTAAATAAAAAAATCAATCATACCTCTCTGCGTTGCCCTGAATGGCTATGGCTAACCTCTGCACCAGAAAGGATCCAGCGCGGAGATCGCTCGTGTTCTCCCTAAGCCGCCGCCCGAGTCAGAAATGAATGTTTTTGCCTCCGCTCCCCAGCATCCCGCAGTCTCCACCGCAAACGGAACGAAATCGTAGGCAATCGTAGGCCTGCAGCCTCAGAATAAAAAAACCGGTCAAGTGCGAGTCGGACTCGCGCGCCGAGGGTTCCGATATACCTATAGTATTTTTGGAAGCAATAAAGTCCATTTTCAGGACCGCAAAACTAAATTTGTTTGTAAAGGTTTTTTGCAGATTTCTGAAAAACTGTGCAACTTAGAAAGATCGTTTTATTTTTGCTGTAAAGTTTATATAAACTTCTGTCAACTGTAATTAATTCAGATTTTTCCTTACTCAAACTTCGGAGATAAGGGGGGGGGGGAATGGTATTTTTCTTGACATTTTTCATCATAACTTTAAAACTAAGAAATTTAAAAAAATACAAAAATATATTTTAAAATGTACAAGTAAAGCCCTTTCATATGATACCCCACTCGACCTAGTAGCGACAATTTGAAATTTGGCCCCCCCTATTTTGGCCCCCTTTATATTAATAATCATACTTTTTTCAAAATTTTTTCTTGTGCAATTAAGTTGGGCAACTATATTCTAAAACTATTCCAAATTTCAGGTTGATAGCATAAGTGGTTGCTGAGATATAGAGGTGTGACAGACAGACAGACAGAGCGGCACCATAAGGGTTCCTTTTTTTTACCATTTTGGTATCGGAACCCTAAAAACTATAGAGTCCGCCATATACATATTCTGTATGAGCTAGTGAAGTGTAAAGCGTCTCACTGTCGCCCATTCTAGTCGGTCAAAAAACTCAGTTTAGTTTTACAAAAATCAAGATATCTTTAAAAATCTTATGTTTTAGTATAAACTTTGTTTGCGAAAGTGAAAATATATAGTTTTTTTACAGGTGAATTGATAATTAATACTAATAACGGAAGCGTAAATAATCCGTAATAGCCATTTTATGCGTGATTTTTAACACCGTTTTTTTCCTGAATGGTAAGTGTTTTCACCAGAAAAACTGTGGTAGTAGCATTTATTAGTCCCATGACACATATTTCTCAGAGAAAGATAAAAATTTTACGTTTTTTGGATTTGAAAAAAATCCATACATTTTAGTATGGAGGTCCCACGCAAGAAAGTGCTACGCTTATGGCTCCCTCCTTAGCAGCAAGAGCTGCTACTAAAACCTCCTTGCCTGCAGCAGCCCATAATATTTTACTCTGTGGCAAAGATAGTTATATTTTTTTTACAAAAGTGTACAAAAAGGCAATGATCAGTATACAGCTTCTTCTTATATTGTTTGTAATATGATAAATAAAGCGAAATCGAAAGCGGTCACAGGCCCTGGGCCCAGGCGAACCCAGAACTAGGCTAGCCTTGTCCTGGCATGCGGGCTCTGTCAGGATGGACCGTAATCCCTTGCTACTCGTGGGAACGCAATGTTTTTGAATAAAAATAAAAACTTAAAAGGCGGCGGTGTGGTTCGCAACCCATCACGTCACGTTCCTCCCGGGGGCGAAAAGCGGGCTACGGAGAGCCGCTTTGCTACGATGAATGTCAGAGGTGGAATGAATGGCAAAATAGATGAAGTATGTCAGATGATGGATGAAAGGCGTATAGACGTTCTCTGTGTGAATGAGACTAAACGGAAAGGTTGTGACACCACAGAACACGGCCCTTACACAGCGTACTGGTCTGGTGTTCCCAGTACCAGCAGAGGCTGTCAGGGAGTCGGTGTCATACTTTCCGGAAGAATGGTAGAGTGCGTGAAAGAAGTCGAGTGTGTGAGCCCAAGACTCATCTGGGTCAGACTGAAAGTCGGACTGACCCGAATTTTTGTTCTAGGTGCATATGCACCAACGAATATTGGTTCGCGAAAGTCCCTGAAAGCCCAGAAAGAAACAGATGAGTTTTGGGAAAATATGAGAGATACGTTAGAGAAATGTGATCAGAATGAAAGAGTTATCATGCTAGGTGATTTTAATGGATGGGTAGGAAGAAAGCGTGACGGTTATGAAAGAGTTGTTGGTAAGTTTGGTGATGAACGTGTGAATGATAATGGAATAAGTTTGCTTGAGATATGTTTGGAATGGAGTCTTTTTGTGGCAAACACTATGTTTGACCACAAAAGGATCCATATGTATACAAGAGAGGAGGGTGATGCGAGAAGTATGATCGATTTTGTAGTTGTGGATGAAAGATTGAGAAAAAGAGTTCTGGACGCTCGCGCATATCGTGGAGCCGCCATCGACACAGACCACCACCTGGTTGTGACCCGAATTGGTGGTCTATTTAACCGGTGGCGGCATAGACCACAAGAGCAGACGAGCGTTCTAGAACGTATCAAAGTAGAGAGATTGCAAGAGGATGATGTCAGAAAAGAATACTTGAAAGACTTGAGTGAAAGATTTGAGAACCTGGATGAAGTAAATGATATTGAATGTTTGTGGAATGAATTTAAAGATGGAGTAGTAGGTATAGCTGTCAATGTTTGTGGGGTGTCAAAAAGGAAAAAGGGTGGAAAGAAGAAGAATATGTGGATGGATAAAAGTGTACAGGCAGCTGTTTGTGAGAAGAAGAAAGCATGGTCAGATTGGTTAGCAGTAAAAGCTAACCAAAGAATGCAGAGGGCAACAAGTGATGACGTAAGTGTAGCAAGAAAGGTATATAAAAGAGCGAAAGGTATTGTTAAGGAAGTTGTTGAGAGAAAGAAAGAGGAGTGTAAGGATGAGTTTGACAGAAGGCTTACTGAAGATTTCCAGTCCAACCAAAAGTTTTTCTGGAAATCCATACGGACAGCCCGAGGAAAGTTTGGAACATCGGAGCTGAGTAAAATCAGAAGCCAGGATGGAAGTATTATAAAAGGTGAAGAATGTGTTCTGAGGAGGTGGAAGGAATATTTTGAAAGTCTGTTTGAGAGAGAAAAAGCAGAGGCCAGCGAACCTAGGTCTTCTGTGGAAATGAATGAGAATGAAGAGGAGAATTGTGTAAGTGAGATAAGTATGGATGAGATTATGAAAGCGATGAAAAGTATGAAATCAGGTAAAGCAGCTGGGTATGATAGAGTGTCGGTCGAGATGTTGAAGGCTGGGCGAGGCATTGTGCCTAGTCAGTTGTACCGCCTTTTCAACTTGTGTTGGACGAACGGCCAAGTACCAGGTGACTGGTGCAAGGCTGTGATTGTGCCGCTGTACAAGGGAAAAGGGTCACAACAGGACTGCAAAAATTATCGCGGGATAAGCCTTCTCAGTGTCGTCGGCAAACTGTATGCAAAGGTTTTGATTGAAAGAGTGATGAAAGATACTGACGATAAAATATGGGATGTACAAGCGGGATTTAGAAAGGGAATGGGATGTACAGATCAGGTCTTTTCCTTGCGGTGCATAGCTGAAAAGTTTTTGGCTAAAAACCAAAAAGTCTACTGCGCGTTCGTGGATTTGGAAAAGGCCTATGACCGAGTGGTGAGGAATGAATTGTGGTCAGCATTGTCTATGTATGGGGTAAACGGTCATCTGATTCAAGCACTGAAATCTCTCTATGAGGATTCCAGTGCTTGTGTCAGAATAAACGGGGCGTACACTGAATGGTTTAGCATCGAAAAAGGTGTTAGGCAGGGATGTGTAGCGTCACCTTGGCTGTTTAACCTGTTCATGGATAATTGTTTGATTGATCTGAAAGAGAGTATGTGTGGACTGAGAATGAATGAGTTACTCATCAAATGTCTTCTCTACGCTGATGACCAAGTTGTACTTGCGTCATCTGCTGACGAGTTGCAGGAGATGGTAACAATAATGAATGTGGCTTTGGACAAGAAAGGAATGAAAGTAAATGTAAGCAAGACTAAAGTAATGGTACTTGAAAGAGAAGAATGTATGACAGAGTGTACTATATTAATAGATGGTGAACAAGTCGAACAAGTGAAGGAGTTTGTGTATCTGGGCTCAAAGTTTACGAGAGATGGAAAGTGTGAAAGTGATATTGAAAGAAGAGTGAATGCTGGAAACATGGTGAATGGTGCCCTGCACGCCTTTATGAAGAGTCAGAAGGTGTCTCACAAGGCTCGTTTGGCTGTTCATGGGGGAGTTTTGGTACCAACACTGATGTACGGCAGTGAAAGCTGGGTATGGCAGAAGAAGCATGAAAGTAGAATTAATGCGGTGGAAATGAGAGCGCTAAGGAGTATGATTGGTGTTAAATTGAGTGACAGGATAAGAAATAGTGTGATAAGAGAACGGTGTGGCGTAAAAGAAGACGTAGTGACCAAAATCGAGAAAGGGATGCTTAGATGGTTTGGTCATGTAGAGAGGATGAATGAACGAAGATTGACGAAAGAGATCTACCAGGCGAGAGTGAATGAAAACGTTGGAAGGGGAAGGCCTAGGCGAACGTACCAGGACCAAATTCAGGACGTTCTGAATAAAGGCCAGGTTAAAAGTACCCTAAACCGACGAGCATGTATGAAAGGATTGATGAAAGTACAGGAAGCAAGGGAAGTATGTCAAGATCGTAGCAGGTGGAGGACTGTGGTCTCTGCCTACCCCAACGGGAAAGAGGCGTGATGTTATGTATGTATGTATGTATGTATGATAAATACATAGTTTAAGTTAATCGCAGCAGTACACAAATAACGAAGTCGTAGGTACTTTTATGTATTGTTAAACATAAAAATTATGAGAAACGAAAACGCAATTAATCTACTCGTCGCTAGATGGCGGTTTCAGTTTCTGAATCGCGCTATGGTTGTGTTTAGTAGGGGTCCATTACTCAAAAATTGTTGAAAATGTCAAACAAAAGCGCAGTTAGTCTACTCGTCGCTAGATGGCGGTTTCAGTTTCTGAATCGCGCTATCGTTGTGTTTAATGTGTTTAGTTGGGATCCATTGCTCAAGAAATTGGTATATGTATTTGAAATTATGAACATTCAGGAGAACTGTTACATTGATTATTGTTTGAGGGCTACTCCTTTGAGTAGTTCATAAAAAAAAAAAAAATTTGACCGCAGGCATCTCTGTACGACGAACGAACTTTATTTTTTTTTTTTACCATACCATCACTACTTAATGTTCTTATCTTAGTCTTCGACAATTATAGTACACTAGCTGTTGCCCGCGGCTTCGCTCGCGTGGATTTCGTATTTATGTTGTTACCGGTTTTCCGAAGCAAAAAGATATTTTCCCGTCATTTCGGGGTAATTTTAAACTAAGGAAAAACAGGACTAACCCTGCGCAAATCAATGAGTATAATTCAAGATCCAGCTGAATTGTATATAATATACAGACGTTACTTATAAATTACTCAGAACAGAGGAACTTAGCAGCAGTATCCTAACAAATGTAAAGAGAGATATGAGAGACACCTTTATGTAATATTTCAAAACAGAGCCAATTCGCAGAAGTAAAAACTGAAACCCTCTCCCTCTCTCTCCCACTCCCCCCTTCCTCTCCCCTTTTCCGTCCCTCTGTCTTTCCCCCTCTCCCTTCTCCCTCTCCCCCTGGCCCTCCCTATCCCTCACCAGTTAAGTATTTAACCAGTACCTACAGCTGTTTCGATTTATCTCGAAGAAGGTTGTCAAAATAATGATCGAATTTCCAAGCATGTCTGAGAATTTTTTTTTGTATATTTTTCTGCAACATAGTCTACAACTATGCCAAATTTCGAGACATATAGGTGTGACAGACAGACAGACAAAGTCGCACCAAGGTTCCTTTTTACCATTTTGGTATCGGAACCCTAAAACGGTGTTAAAAATCACGCATGAAATGGCTATTACGGATCATTTACGCTTCCGTTCTTAGTATTATTGATTAATTCACAAGTAAATAAATGGTACAGCAGCACTGCACTTACTTTCTCGCAATATACGAGAGCCATCATTCGACAGTGTCCCCGCCGGGAATCGAACCTAGAACTTCCGAATCAAGAGCCGAATGCTCTAACTACTAGACTAGAGTATAAAGGGCTGCGGATAGTAAAGAGTAAATAAGGACCAAGTGCAAACTTAAGTTTGTAATTCCATACTAATAATATGGAAATACAAATTTACCTATACTAGACTTATGTAAAAATGTTTAAATGAAATATACAGTCTGGTACATAACCAATTTAGAATTCCAACTTGAAGCATTAAAATAAGCTCATTGAAACCGATTTTGAATAAATCACATTTTCAAATTTTAGTAGTAAGGGAACACCTCTTATATGAACTTCCACATACCAATAGATACTGCCGAAAGATACCTTGCATGGAGATTCTTGGTCATGCAAAATTTCATCAAGATCGTTTTAGCCTTTTTTGAGCAAATCGCGATTTTTCATTTCCATTGTATGACAGCTACCCTAAAAAAAAAAGAACCATCATGAAACCACTCAGTATCCTTCGATGAATTTACAAGAAAATCTTAAATTTAAAGTATGGTGTCAATCAGACTATTCGTTTAGCCACTAGGCCAAAGCTTGGCGGACAGACCGACCGACCGACCGACCGACCGACCAACCGACGACTGACGGACGGACATTTTTGGGAGACTTGCTTTTTATGATGTATAAGTGATATAAAACACATTTTTGAGAAAATTAGAAAAACGTATTTTTTAAAGGAATACAATACCTTTCTCGCTCCGCTCGAAAGTAAAAAAGATATATGGTAACTTTCGCAAATAAAGTTTAGCTAAAACATTAGATTATTAAAGATTTCTTAATTTTTGTAAAACTTAACCTAGTTTTTCGACCGATTAGTGTAATTAGGAGACGTTTACTGTTTACACTTCTCTACCTCATACAGACGGACTCTACTCTTACTCTGTGGCAAAGATACACAGTTATATTCTTATAGGTACTTCACCTTCTCGGAAAGTACCTCAGTCCTGTTTTAAAAACTAAGCAGAAGATACGTCATTTCTATGGTATAAATATGCGGGGGGAAAAGTTATATGGAAATCCATTGTTAACGTGTTTTAGCGGCATGGAATTTTGTATGAAAATCCATTGTTATCGTGCTTTTTTTTTCTTAAATTTAGATCAAAATCTGTCGATAACCTATTTTAATACTCGTATCATAATGCCAAAAAAAGAAAAAGTTTTTATCTCTAAGTCCACGAAATGATGCTGGCCACCTACACTTTTCTGAAAAAACCATTAATTTGAAAAAAGAACGAAACCAAAATGTGGAACGAAAGCGCGCGCGCGATAAAATCTTACTCAATAAAATCAAAATTTCTGTCAGTTCAGTGTCACTGAAAAATTGGACCCCTGTTTTCTTTACGAGTACAAAGTTGTAGGAAATTTTAATCGTAGTTTTGTTAGCGCGTGCTTTTTACAAAAAATGTCGTCAAATAGTGACAGTGATGAAGAGTTTTTGACGCCGCTAGAACTACAAGAAAGTGCGCAAGCGGTTATTGATTGCCTGAAAAATCTCGAAAAAATACAGCAATGTAGGTATGTGATAGTTTTATACGTTGAAAAAGCGAGAAAAAAGCGCATTGATTTTCGGAAACTGTTTTGCTTGCTTATTATAGTGAAAAAGCGTATAAATATAAGCCAAGTCTTTGTATTCCATGTTGAAAAGTACCATATTGGCAAGACATGATATCAATATAATGGAATACAAAAAACTTACATCATATCTGAAAAGGAAATCTGAAATATTTTCCTCGTAGGTGAAGTATAAAGCACTATGTATCACTCGAAAGAAAGTGCGATTCCCAACTCGGGTGTATTGATCCTTTCGGCTTCGCCTCAGGTCCAAACGACACCCTTCTTGGCAATCGGTCACTTTCTCCTCTCGATGAACAATGTACTATTTTTTACAAAAAGGCAATGGTCAGTATACAGCCTGTTCTTATATTATTTATAATATGATAGTTAATCGCAGCAGCAGACAGTATGTTTTGTTGAACACAAAAATTATGAGAAACAAAAACGCAGTTAATCTACTCGTCGCTAGATGGCGGTTTCAGTTTCTGAATCGCGCTATCGTTGTGTTTATTGTGTTAAGTTGGGGTCCATTGCTCAAGAAATTGGTGCATTATAAAAGCATTACACAATTTTTAAATTTTTTGAGACTACTCCTTTGAGTAGTTCATTTCATAGTAAAAAAAAAAACATTTTGACCGCAAGCATCTTTGTACGAAGTTTAAGTTTTATTTTTTTTACCATATCACCACTTCTTACCGTAGCGATTTATATAAAAACTATCTATTGAATTACGAACCAGATAGTACGACAAGTTACTCAGAGGTGGCTACAGCTCAATTTGGAAGTTTTTACTACTTTTTACGATCATTTGAAAGTAATTGTTTTTGCGTGTACCGACATGGCGAGAAATCAATGAGGTAAATATTGGTTTAATGCATATACCCTCAGTATCGGGGTCAGAGGCATTGTACACTACACGGAGACGGGTCGATGAACTATTTTCGTTTATTACATAATTATGGGGAATATAGAATGCGTCTGACCGATTTGTGTCGTGTGTAGGAACTGGGGTCATGTGACCGCTTTCAAGATAGTCTTTCATAAAGTCAACGTAGGATTTATAGAGGTCGGGTTTGCTAATAAGGCGCTTTTCACAGGAATAGAATTTTCGCATGGCAATGGAACGCATGCCCTTATACTGAGTTGCCTCATTGCGCATAGGGAGCTCGACAATGTACCGACCTTGATCATCTCGACAATGGGATTTAGCAAACATTTCTTCGCAAAGTGCGTCCTCAAGTGAGGAGGGTTGTTCATTAGGGATGCCTTCTACTTCCCAAAGTTTTTGAATAATAGAGCTCAATGACTGGTCAGCAATGGCCAAACATGCATTGAGCTGCTGAGAAGCTACGCATGGTACAGACCCTATTAAAACCCAACCGAAAATTGTTTGGAGAGCCATGGGCGTAGTGTCTGTGGCTGGTATAGAACCAGGCTTTAAGATAGAAGGCCACTGTTCAGCTCCTACTAAAGCATCAATACTTCCAGGAATGTTGTGAGTAGGATCAGCAAGTGTAATATCTCTAAAGGATGTCCACGTACTGTTATCAATTTTCGTGGAAGGCATTTTACCACATATTTTTTGGAATGACGATAGCTTCGAATGACAAATTAAGATTTATGGCTCCTCGTGGTCTCACTGTACATTGGACCTTCCCTAGATCCTGAACGTGCTGATTGCTTAACCCATAAACGGGTATTCCACTGCGAGACGTAGAAAGCCCGAGTCGCCGGGCACAATGATCAGTCATAAAATTGGCTTGACTGTCATAGTCAAGTAAGACTCGAATTTCTTGATAGTTACCCCACTTGTCTAAGATTTCGACCTTAGCCGTTGACAACATTACAGTTTTTCCCTTTGTGGTGTTAGCCAGAACATTAACAGGGGTCTCAGGCTGCGGCGGCGGCACGCTCACCAGCAACTGGTGGTGGAGGTGGTGACGCAGCAGCAGTGGCAGCAGATACAGCAGGACTGGGACCACTCTATGACTCAAAATGAAGTAAAGTGTGGTGGCGACGACCTCAACGACGACAAGTAGTTTGAGAACGACAATTCCGATTTGAGTGATTCGGCCGCAAACAATTGATACACCACCCTTGTTGTTTAGCAATGTCGAATCTCTGCTGAACTGATAACGCCTGAAAGTCCGGACATTGACTGATGAAATGTTCCTTAGAACAATGAACACAAGCATTGTTGGTAACTATCAAAGTCGTGTGTGCAGTGGAAGTTTTTGTTCTCTCGGTACGAGGTTGTGACCTACGACCCGATGTAAAACCCTTTTGTGAAGAAGTATGTGGTTGTGAATTTAATTCATCGACCATGGGTGAGGAGGACCTCTCCCAAGCTTGACAATATTTGATGACAAAGTCTTTTAAAGTCCGAAAAGACGGGATTTCGAATGACGTCACAGTCATTTCAAATTCCTTTCGCGTGGCAGAATCTAACTTTATCAACAATGTGTGAAAAAGCAGAAAATCCCATTGACTTGTAGGTAACTTAAGATTTTTCAGAATAGCAAGATTCTCCTCAAAAATATCGAGTGGTCGTCGTAAAGACGCAGCGTCGTTGGCGGCAAGCTTAGCGTTGAGAATAGCCTCCCATGACATGAACGCGAGTTGACGTTTATTTTCATATCGATTAATTAAAGTTTTATAAGCTTCATCATAGTTGGCTTCTGACATAGGAAAAACTTGAATTAAGTCCTTAGCGGGACCTTCTAGGACTGATAACAAGAAACTAAATTTTTCGACTTTTGAAAGTGATTTGTTATTGTGAACTAATTGATCGAAAAGGTCTCGAAATGGTAAGAAGTTTTTATAATCACCGTCAAACGTTTTTAATTCGATGCGGGGTAATTTGACTGTGTCTTTGTCCTTTTTCGGGATGTCATTACGATTCTGGTTATCGGGCTGTCCAAAACTTTTATTTTAATTTCCACAATAGTCTCATAAGCGGAATCAAATGACTGCCTTATTACATCTTCTTTTTCGAGAGCTTCTTCATCAGATGGATCTATCTCGCTCAGTATGCCAATATGACACTCATCAAAGTTTTTTACGAATCCCGGTAGACGGTCAAGCCACGATAAAAACCTATCTTTATATGACGGTTCTATTAAACACTGTTTCGCACAAGAAAGGGCATCATTAATACGTTTAATTGTAAGTCGACGTTGCATGTGGCGGAGAGCTGCCGCCATGATTGACAAATATTTAAATATATATAATTAGGTATTTAAATATGTAACCGAAATCATAAAATGCAAGTTTGTAATGTTTTACCTTCGTTATTAGAATAAAAGCACAAAATGGGCACAAAATCTCTAGGCATGAATTAGGCACAAAATATTTATAGTACTTAATGGGCGTTTGAACAACTAACGTTTATATATGTAGGTATTCAGGCACTAAATGGGCACAAAATATTTCCAGCATTTAATTAATGTTTAAACAATTCTATTTTGTATACGCTCGTAATGGACACAAAATATTTACAGCACTTAATGGGTGTTTTAACAACTCTAGTTGCGTATTACGGTACGTGCGGTCGGCATGGAACGTAATGGCCGCGGGCCGCCTAGTAACAGAAAATAACACGTATAAAGACGGTAGGTATGAATTTGACTCGAGCGAAATTGTAAAAAATATTATTATTTTCTTTTTATTATTTCTGTATAATGAATTCGAGAACTATGTAGTCAACACCGATACACTAATTATAGTCCTTGAGCCCGTGACAAAATCACTTACCTGTCATGAGAACATCTTAAGATGTATGGCAACAGATCGCCAAAGTGGTGCTGAGCAAGAATCAGTTACATTTGGCATCCGAAATTTGCCGGATGTCCGAGAATTTCTTCCACTTCCGGTCAAAATTTGGGGGTGCAAGTTACGTGTCATGAGAACACTCTGAAACCCTCGGCAACATATAGTCCTTTATTGACAGAGTAGAAAAATACAAGTCTGCCAATTCCTAGTCTGCCGGAAGTACTTGGTACACGGACTCAAAGGATGGCAGCCACCCAGTAAACATACCTAAGTTTTTTACTATTAAATTAAATACGTATAAATAATCGTGCAAGTCTGCTAAGGCTTTGGTTTTTTAGCTTCACTTGTCATATTAACTGATTACTCCAAGGGTCTGATGATGACCAGATGTCAAGCAAATGGATCTAAGGACGAACTACACGCAAGAGCTCCAGATTTCAACTCAAATGCGTTGACATCTGAAGCTCTTGGGTGTATTTCAGGTGGCTGCCGTTCCTGGAACTGCTGGCTCGAGGGTCTGATGATGACCAGCTATCAAGAAACTGGATCTGAGGGCCAACTACACCCAAGAGCTCCAGATTTTGACTAAAATGCATTGTAGGTGGCTGCCGTGCCTAGACTTGCTGGCTCGAGAGTCTGATGATGACCAGATGTCAAGCAACTGGATCTAAGGACGAACTACACCCAAGAGCTCCAGATTTCGACTCAAATGCATTGTAGGTGGCTGCCGTTCTTGGACCTGCTGGCTCGAGGGTCTGATGATGACCGACCAGCTATCAAAAAAGATTAATTTTTATTGACAATTAGGTATCATAAACAAGCTTAGCTTACCTCCTATGCCCAGCCAATGGAATCGAACGGACAAAATTTTCTTAACCTTAATAGGGCTCGCACGCAACTTCGCATCGCAAGCCACAGAGGAAGTAAATGTCGCGAGCAGTGTTGCCGTTTTAGCGACTTTGGAATCGACTGGCTTGCTGGATGGCTTGTATATATGATACCTAATTGTCAATAGAATCATCATCATTCAAAATCATTTTAAAAAAGTATTTTATTCGAATTTTATATCCAGTTGCTTGATAGCTGGTCATCATCAGACCCTTGGAGTAATCAGTTACGATGACTAGTGAAGCTAAAAAACCAAAGCCGTAGCAGACTTGCACGATTATTAATACGTATTTAATTTTATAGTAAAAAACTTAGGTCTGTTTACTGGGTGGCGGCCATCCTTTGAGTCCGTGTACCAAGTACTTCCGGCAGACTAGGAATTGGCAGACTTGTATTTTTCTACTCTGTCAATGAAGGACTACATGTTGCCGAGGGTTTCAGAGTGTTCTCATGATACGTAACTTGCACCCCCAAATTTTGACCGGAAGTGGAAGAAATTCTCGGACTTTCGGCAAATTTCGGATGCCAAATGTAACTGATTCTTGCTCAGCACCACTTTGCCGATCTGTTGCCATACATCTTAAGATGTTCTCATGACAGGTAAGTGATTTTGTCACGGGCTCAAGGACTATTAATAGGTCGCCCGTACGAATAACGAGATCCGGCTCGTTTGGACCAAAAATAATGTATGGAATTTTTGGGATTTGAGATTAAAAAAAAACCGGCCAAGTGCGAGTCGGACTCGCGCACTGAGGGTTCCGTACCACCACATAAACATAATTGTATTAGTTGAAATTTCAGTAAGTTAATGTGCTAGATTTTTTGAGTCCCACACGCGCTTGACCAAATTTTATTATTTGTTGTTATTTTATAGCCTATGCCCTATAAACGAACCAATTTTCAAGTTTGTAAGTGTTCCCGTTTTTAAATAGAACTAAAACAAAAATCGCCTCCGCGACCATCCAACTTGACCCCTCTCTTATATGAATGTTCTTGAAACGGGAGCTCACCACAATTGGTTACCATTAGTTGTGAGAAAAGTTGTAATATTTAATGATTTCAGACTTTTCCCATTATTTGTACTGTGAGACCTAGCTTCTTGCCAAATTTCATAATTTTAGGTCAACGGGAAGTACCCTGTAGGTTATGTATGGAGATGAGGACATAAAATGCCATATCTTTTGATTGCGTCGTTGTAAAAAATTTAAATTTTCAGATCTTGTGTGGTTCATGGATCCTAATATATGGTATTAATTTCAACCTGATACCTTTACCCGTTCGTGAGATAAAGGGTCTTGACAGACAGACAGACAGACGGACAACAAAGTGATCCTATAAGGGTTCCGTTTTTTTCTTTTGAGGTACGGAACCCTAAAAACAGTGACTGTCGAAGGACCAGTTAACAAATATAGTTCACGTAAGTCGATTGCAATCCTCCCATAGAACAAAACCCATAAGAAAGTTGCCACTTACCAAGATTTGTGTTTGAGGTTTCGCCGAGTCGGCCGACTGTATGAATGCGTCAGATTTTCACGTTTTCACCGCACGAATACCACTGTCCATTCCACACGTTTAATATGCTAAAACCAGCACTAGAATGTCTTTTTTTTAAACACGCAACTGGGTGCTTTTATCTTGATGGTCGTCGAACGAAATCTGTCGTGGCGTCTCGGTTCGCCACCGCATTCCAGGGATTCAAGTCTGTGCGTCCCCCGTAGCGACATATAGGTTTTGTAGCTTCCAACTCATGAGAAATATTATATGAAAGGAGGCAATCGAATTATATAAATTGACTATATTTACGAGGAATTTATAAGCAAAAGGTCTAAAACTAACGTAATAGCTAACAAATATTAATGAAGTATCATCAGAAAATAACACAATCTTTGACAGATTCTTCACCACAGAAGGAAGGTCATTAATATAAATAAGGAATAAAAATGGCCCTAATATGGACCCTTGAGGTTCGCCAATTTTGACAACAGATCCCAGTGATTTCGTCCTGTTTACTTGTACCTTTTGAATCCTGTTTTCCAAATATGACCTAAGTAGTTTAAGTGAATTATTCTTAACACCGTAATGTTCAAGTTTTAGCAACAATGTGCTATGATCTACGCAATCAAATGCTTTGGATAGATCACAGAAGATACCAATAGCATCTTCAGATTTTTCCCACGCGCAAAAGATGTATTTTAAAAGTGCAGTCCCGGCATCCGTTGTACTGCGCCCTTTCGTGAAACCAAATTGATGGTCATGTAGTAAGTTATTTCTATTGAAGTGTGAAAGCATTTGATTGAGTATGACCTTCTCAAAAATTTTACTAAGTACAGGTAAGACTGATATTGGTCTAAAATTACTGGGATCCTTTTTGTCACCAGCTTTGAATAATGGAACTACTTTACTTTTTTTCATTAAGTCAGGAAATGTACCATGATCGACACAATCATTGAATTTAACAGCTAAATATGGAGATATAGTATCAATGATCGCACTACAGACTTTTACTGACATTCCCCATAGGTCCTCAGTAGTTTTCATTTTAATACTTTTAATACATGATTGAACCCAAATTCAGTTTCGCAGGCGTCCACATTCTTTTGAAGTAATTCGCTAGCAAGTGAAGATGAAGAATTGAGTGACTCTGTTGTTTTCAAAGGAATATTAGTAAAAAAGGCTTCGAATGCTTGAGCCACTTCTACGTTTGAACTAATAGTTCCGCGATTTGTATGAAGTGTTATTTGATTGTCACGCGGTTTCACTTTTCCAGTTTCACTGTTTATAACATTCCATACAGCCTTAATTTTGTTATCAGCAGACTGTATTTTTTTCCGAAGAAAAAATGATTTTGCTTTTGAACAAAGTAATTTAAACAATTTTGAATAATTTTTGACATATTCAATGAAATTGTCGTCATTTGAATAATTTCTTAGCTCATATAATTCAAAAAGTCTCTCTCTACTTTTGCGAATACCAGCGGTAGCCCAGTCACTGAATTTGAATTTTACAATAATTAGCTTTTTTCTAATAGTGAAAATTTTACTGAATTCAGTATTAATCAATGTGAATAAATCTTCATATGAGTTATTAGGGTTGTTAGTATTATAATAGTGACAGGCTACCGCTCGTTAGGCTTCTGGTTTCTATATCTATCTTCTGGGTTACTCGAGAATAATTAAAAGTAACACTTTGACCAGAGTGGTCAGACTGAAGCGAGTTTATGATACTTTTCTCAAAATAATCGCTATTACAAAAGACGTTATCAATACAAGTAGCCGAGGATGACGTCAACCTTGTAGGTTCAAAAAATACATGCTCTAAGTTAAAACATTTGAAAAGACTTATAAGTTTGTTACTATAGGTATTATTTTCGATTCAAGAATTGGTCTCCAGCAGCCTATTTTGCGGCGCCAAAACAGTGGTCGCAAACCTGCTATATCAGTTATCAGAATCTAGATGTAAGGAACCTTGAAAATTAAATAAACAATTAATTTTACGGAACGGAAGAATGATAGGTACATCTACAAAGTAGGTACATGTATTGTATCGAGAGACTTGACCACAGAGTAAAGTCTCTACATATTTGTATTGTTGTGTAATTTCGTCAAGCATCCACAATACATGGAGACGACTGCAGAAAGAGACTTGAGACTTTCAACAAGGCGAAAAGACATCCCAATTAAAAGTGACACAATTTTACCAAAACTCTCTGTTTTTTCACATAGTGCTTATTGCCAAACCATTCGCTGCTTCAATAAACTTCCAACGTCGTTGAAATCTGTCACCAGAGTAACATCATTCAAAAGAATTCTATACGCCTTATTACTCGAAAGATGTTTTTATTCAGTGAACGAGTTTATGACATTTAAATTTGATTCTTAAATACTAAATACTTAATTTCCATTTGTTTGTGTTGCTGTTGTTTGTTTTTTTTTTTTTTTGTTTCTTGGACATATTAATTGTTATTCCAAATAATGTACCTAGATTAAGTTATATTCAATGCAATATGTATTTTGCTCAGAATAAAGAATAATAAAAATATTAAATAGTCCGTCATATGCCCGACAAGCCCGTTGGTGTGGTTGGTAGTGAGCCTGCCTCACACGCCGTGGGCCGCGGGTTCGATCCCCGCCCGGGGCAAACATTTGTGTTATGAACACAAGTGTTTGTTCTACCTTACCTTACCTTTGAAAATTGGTATATAAGGTAAGGGTACGTAGATTGCTTTATGTGTTACTCTAGCTATGACGGTTAGATTCTGCGCATCGGTGACGGGCGCAGAGCCAATGAACGATTCGCACTCCTCCCCCCTCATACCGCGCGCACCCCCGCGAGTCATTCTTTTTTACTTTCGCCCGGGGAGCGAGAAAGGTATTGTATTCGTGAAAAAAAAAGTTTTTCTAATTATGTCAAAAATGTGTTCTATATCACTTATAAATCATAAAAAGCAAGTCTCCCAGCGGTCGGTCCATCGGTCGGTCTGTCCGTCACGCTATGGCCTAGCGGCTAAACGAATAGTACGATTGACACCATATTTTAAATTTAAGATTTTCTTGTAAATTCATCGAAGAATACTGAGTGATTTCTAGCTGGCTCTCTTTTTGAGGGTAGCTGTCATACAATGGAAATGAAAAATAACGATTTGCTCAAAAACGGCTCAAATGATCTTGATGACATTTTGCATGACCAAGAATCTCCATGCAAGGTATCTTTCGGCAGTATCCATTGGTCTGTGTTCCCTTACTACTAAAATTTTTAAATGTGATTTACTCAAAATCGGTTTCAATGAGCTTATTTTAATGCTTCAAATTGGAATTCTAAATTGGTTATGTACCTGACTGCATATTTCATTTAAACATTTTTATATAAATCTAGTATAGGTAAGTTTGTATTTCCATATTATTTGTATGGAATTACAAACTTAAGTTTGCACTTGGTCCTTATTTACTCTTTACTATCCGCAGCCTTTTATGCGCTAGTAGTTACAGCATTCGGCTCTAGATCCGGAAGTTCTGGGTTCGATTCCCGGTGGGGACACTGTCGAATGATGACTCTCGTATATCTCGAGAAAGTAAGTGCAGTGCTGCTGTACCATTTATTTAACCGGGTTGTTTGATAAGATAGATAGGTAGTAAATGTACCATAAAGGGTGTAAAGGACGGTGTACCGAAAACTGAAAGGGCGTGCTCAGTCAACGAAACTGAACAACTTTCCCAAAGAAACATATGTTGGGAAATGAAAAAAATATTTGACCTCGCCATACAAACTGTTCGACCAGAGTGGGCAATTTGTGTGGAGAGGTCAAAGTTTTTTTTTCAATTCCTAACATATGTTTCTTTGGGAAAGTTGTTCAGTTTCGTTGACTGAGCACGCCCTTTACACCGTTCCTTTCACCCTGTAACAGAAAGGTGTGATAATACTTAGGGGTGTAAATCTGCCCATTAAACTGAACAACTTTTCCCTAGGAACAAAGGTCATAGAACAATAGTAGATTAGTAGCCAAGGGCTGTAAGGCATCAATTGCAGCCCGCAGCGAGGGCGCCTATAGTTCGAGGGTGCAATTGATGCTCACACCCGAGCTAACTTCTCTGCTTTACATCTCGATTGTGAGGTAAGTAGGTCCTTATTACCACCAAATTGTAGGTGAACAATTAGCGCTCTAGGGTAATAATGTAGCTAGAAAAGCCCTAGGGCGGTAAGTAATAAAAAAAAACACTTCACCCTTTCAAAACTCAATTACTTACCGCCCTAGGGCTTTTCTAGCTACATTATTACCCTAGAGCGCTAATTGGTCACCTACAAGCCCCATTTGGGGGTAATAAGGACCTACTTACCGAATACGAGAGATGTAAAATCAATTTCTGACTTCCCGTAGAAACTGCATCAGCTGACCGCGTATTTTGTATGAGAGGTCAAATTTGGTTTTTCGTATTTCGACCTATGTTCCTTGGAAAAAGTTGTTCAGTTTCATGAGCAGATTCACACCCTTGAGTAACAGAATTAATTATACCTTTTAGAAAATAATATTTCGGTAGTATAGTAGTATATGCACTAGGTAATAAATAAATTCTTAAATTAATTTAAATAGCAGCTACAACGCACTTTGTTAAATTTAATTACTATTATTTTCCTTTTAAGGGGGTTGCTGAGTGGCAGCACCTTACTTTTAGATATAAATTTATTGCGTCGCAAATACAAAACTTTTCATTCGTATTGTTCGTTTGGCGGCAATATGGAGTAGTTATATATGTTATAACTTTTCATTTATAGCTTTGTATTGGTAAAGTGCTTAAAGTGGCCGTTTTTGGCACTTTTGCAATACAAAGGTATTCACGATAAGCTAAGGTGTGATGTGATGGATAATAGAATATAGAACTACCCCAAATTGCCGCCAAACAAACAATCATTATTAAATGTTTTGTATTTATGACGCAATAAATTTATTTACACAAAGTGGCAGCACCTCTGCTCAGCAACCACCTTAAGTTATCACTTTTAGCTATATAGACAACTCGGTAACAATTGTACATAGGTTTCCCAAGATACAGGCTCCGCCTAGTTTGGGGACCACTGGTAATGATTGTTAGTGACTGGTAGTGGTAGTTTCACCTATGTGACTGAACAACTTTTGGAAATATCTATCTTATTTCTATATTATATACATTTGTCTGTAAATCTTCCTAAGGAAATAAAATTAAATAAAAAGATAATCGATTCTCCATACAAAATGAAAATCTGATCCGGTCAATTTGTATAGAGAATCAAAATTTTTTTATTTTAAAAGTTTTAGAACAAAGGTTGTTTAGTAACATCCCCTCCCCCAACCCCTCGAAAGGTTTTGCAAAAATTTACGAATCGACACCCTGGTTAGTTGTTCATGAATATCTAACGATGCTTTGCCTCTCCCTGAAAAGTTTTCAAGTCACTCTTGCAACAGCAAAGTTAAGTTTGTTTTTAGTACAAAGTGTGTACAAAATGTATGCTAGGCAAATTTAACTTTCCTGTCAGCTAAAAAGTTTTCGACATCGAGTTTTTCAAGTCCACACCTCCAACAGATCGAACATAAATACAAAATTAATACCTTGTTCCAGATAACCGAGGCGATTGAATGGCAGAAGAGGCGCGATGAATCTCTGTCCCTTTCTCGCACGTGTTCCTGTGATATACAACGTTCGGATTGTCTGGCCGAATGGGCGGCTAGGTTCATGATTAGGTAATATAACTTCTTTTCCTTTTTCAAATGTCTTCTCTACGCTGATGACCAAGTTATTAAGTAGTTAATTACTTGCGTCATCTGCTGACGAGTTACAGGAGATGGTAACAATGATGAATATGGCTTTTGACAGAAAAGGAATGAAAGTAAATGTAAGCAAGACGAAAGTAATGGTACTTGAAAAAGAAGAGTGTATGACAGAGTGTACTATATTAATAGGTGGTGAACAAGTCGAACAAGTGAAGGAATTTTTGTGTATCTGGGTTCCCCATGGCGCCACCTTGTTTGTGAAGCGATGTATATAGTTAAGCTAACGTCATTAACAGATTTTAATATCCAACAATGAATAAACTATATTTGGTTTGATTTAATTCAAAGTTTACGCGAGATGAAAAGTGTGAAAGTGATATAGAAATAAGAGTGAATGCTGTAAATATGCATGCTTTTATGAAGAGTCAGAAGGTGTCTCACAAGGCTCGTCTGGCTGTTCTTAGAGGCGTTTTGGTACCAATACCTACTGATGTACGGCAGTGAAAGCATGAAAGTAGAATTAATGCACTAGAAATGTGAGCGTTGAGGAGTATAATTGTTGTGAAATTGAGTGACAGGATTAGAAACGTGGCGTAAAAGAAGACGTAGTGGCTAAAATTAAGAAAAGGATGCTGCTGAGATGGTTTGGTCGTGTAGAGAGGATGAATGAACGAAGATTGACGATATAAGGCGAGAGTGAATGGAACCGTTGAAATGGGAAGGCCTCGGTGAACGTACCAGGATCAAATTCAGGACGTTCTAAATAAAGGCCAGGTTAAAAGTACCCTAAACCGACGAGCATGTATGACAGGATTAGTGAAAGTACAGGAAGCTCAAGGAAGTCAAGATCGTAGCAGGTGGAGGACTGTGGTCTCTGCCTACCCTGACGGGAACAAGGCGTGACATTATGTATGTATGTCCGTACCGGTATTAATATACCGGTAAATTTAAAATAATATCAAATTCATCATTATAATAACGCATTCAGCGCGCTTTTGGGCTTGGCCCCGTTACTGTAGTGCATCAGGGATGTTCGCTAATGCGAAAGTTGCGCAAAATTGCTTCTATGCAATAATGCGCAAGAGAAGTGGATCCAGGAGTGGAATGGATTAGTGGAGTGGATTAGTAGTGGAGACCTGTAATTGGCTTCTTGGTGCTTGTGTAATTATTTAATTAAGTTAAATCTAGCTGTTGGTCTTCATAATTAAGATTTTATTACCTGTGGTACCACTACAGCGTTGTCTCGAAAGTTAGTTAAAGTCTTCAACTATGAAATTGCCGTTTTGTATGGCGAATTTTAGGAAAACTCAATTTAACATAACATTCAGTAATAACATTTTTGCTTTTTTTTTGGAATTAAACATCCAAATTATTAATATTTTTTAAGCATGTTTGGGAAGACATTAAGCTTACAGAAGCTTAATTTAAATTTTTAATAATATTATCTGTAAAAAAAACCAAATCTAATGATGAAATCGGACGACATTAAAGACGAACAAATTTCGAATCTTTAACTTTATATATCAAACTAAAAATAAAAAAAATATTTTATGCGTAAATTGATAACCTTCGAAGTCAACTTTCAAATATAAGACAAATGAAAAAAAAAATAATTGCTTTATAATTATAGGAATTATGATCTCATTAATCTGTAAGAAAATTTCGGCAATTTTATAGTTAAAGAACTGTCAGCCAAGTTCCCGAAGGAAAAAGGCAAAGCACAGAATTATTTTGACAAGTGTGTAGTATTTATTTTTATTATTTTACAGAACTGCCTACATTACCTCGCTATCCAATCCAGACACTCAAGAGGCTGTCTCTTTACGAAACAATGAACTAATGTGGTGCGAGCGTGCCAACGAGATATCTTTAGGCGGACTTGTCTTGGATTGTGTTAAGAGGAACACGCCGTAAGTTTATTATATAGGATGCTTCTAAAATATATGCCACCGAATCAAGGGGTGTTTCTACCTATGAAACTGAACGACTTTCCCCAAGGAAACCATAGTCAAATCTAAAAAAAAATATGGCTCTCCTATACTAAATCGATCAGCTGATCGGCCAACTTAGTATCATCATCATCATCATATCATCCGTTAGACGTCCACTGCTGGACATAGGCCTCCCCTAAAGATCGCATCCAGCGGCTTCCCGCGACCGCCACCAGCTCGTCCCACCACCTTGCGGGGGGGAGGTCCACCTGCCAACGCTCCGTCTCCCGGTACGTGGTCGCCACTCTAGAACCCTCACGCCCCATCGGCCATCGGTTCTTCTTGCGATGTGCCCTGCCCACTGCCACTTCAGTTTAGCGACTTTCAGGGCTATGTCAGTTACTTTAGTTCTTCTGCTTCTTCTTCAACTTAGTATGGGAAGTCCAATTTTTTTTTTTCGATTTGACCACAGAATATATAATAGTAAACAAGTTTACAGAAGTCGCACTCCTTTGATCTTGGAAAAAGCCGCCTTTTTATATACCTAAACATAGCGCGTCAAAGCTAAATTGCACCTTAACTCCACGCATCAGGGCCCTGTTTGCAATGCAGCTTGATATACCGAGTCGACGCTGTCGATTGCCAGGGTTGACTCCAGTGCAAGC
Organism: Athrips mouffetella; assembly: GCA_947532105.1. Lineage (NCBI taxonomy): Eukaryota > Metazoa > Arthropoda > Insecta > Lepidoptera > Gelechiidae > Athrips > Athrips mouffetella. The sequence goes on from OX383984.1 coordinate 11,662,174, forward strand.
TACAATTTGCTAGAATACCTATTTTATTTCATTTATTCGTCAAAATAAAATTTATTATATGTTACTGGACTTGTACAGTCAAAAGCACGCCAAGCTTGACACTATATCAACAAATAACCTCATATTTTCTGAGTGCCGACTTATCCATATTTAGAGTAAGTATGTTTTATAAACGATACCTATTTAATAATAACAACAATACAAACACTTAATACAATCAGTTGGTATCTTAAAAAAGATAAAATTTTACCTTTTCTTCGAGTTCATGCATCCAATACACCAAAGTTACTTCTGTTCCTCATTATATTATCTAAAAACATCCCAGATTTGGAACCAAAATAAATAATAATTGTTTCATGAATGTACGTTGACACAAAGTGCACAAAACGTATCGAACATGTAAATACCAAAAACGTGATAGCCCGAAAAACGTTGACGGGCGCGCCGCGCGGTAGGTACTTAAGACTGCACTCTGCGCACACTAGCGCCCTCATCAGAATTTAATTAATTTCTTTGAATTGGAGACCAAAATGAAAAATTGAAGAACGGCTAAGTGTTCTTTGTCAGAATAGCGTTATTTTAAACTATTACAATAAGCTTTATGTTATCCTGTTTATTCAAAATCCTTTGAACGGAACGCGGTGGCCACCAATTTCCATTTTAAGGATTTTGAATAAACAAGATATAATAAAGCTAATTGTAATAGTTTAAAATAACGCTATCCTGACAAAGAACACTTAGCCGTTCTTCAATTTTTCATTTTGGTCTCCAATTCAAAGAAATTAATTAAATTCTGATGAGGGCGCTAGTGTGCGCGGAGTGCACTCTTAATTCATGCCTAGACGCGGAGTGAGACAGGCCTGATTTGACTATGGGTTCCATGAGGAAACTTTTTCAGTTTAATGGGTAGAAACACCGCTTGCAGTGGTGGCATATATTGAGAGATTGCTCTAAGCAATAAGGCCGCCTTTGCGCGCAATTAGATATAAGGTTTCTTACGCAATTACTCTTAATTTGTGTGCAATAAAGAGTTTCTATCTATCTATCTATCTATATATTTTAGAAGCACTTTATATAAAGTGCTAATGAAATAGTGAACATAACTTTACTCAGACCATAAAACTGAAAAACTTTTCTCAAGGAACATAGGTCGAAATACGAATAACCAAATTTGAACTCCCATACAAAATGCGCTATCAGCTGATGCAGTTTCTATGGGAGGTCAAAAATTGATTTTGTACTATGACCTTTTTTCGTTAGGAAAAGTTGTTCAGTTTTATGGCCAGATTCACACCCTTTAATATTATCACACCTTTATTTCACACGCTATACAGGGTGTTAATTTAATTGTGTGTCATAGCTCAGGGGCGGGATCAGTATCAGTAACTGAACGACTTTCCCAAGGAAACATACGTCGATAAAGGACAAAAATTTTGAACTTCCCATACAATTGTGTTGGTCACTTAGTATGGGAAGTCCAAAATTATTTTAGGTTTTTCATCCTATGTTCTTTGGAAAATGTTGTTCAGTTACGAATGCTAAACCCGCCCCTGAGCTATGGCACGCAATTAAATCAACACCCTGTATAAGGTCCTAATGAAATAATGAACATCATGTATGATCTTGGCAACGAAGCGGATCGTTTTATGAAGACCCCCGCATTAAATCCTCAGTTGATTAAACTTTGCTGGGGTATTACACTATATGACACAAACTTATGAAAAAATCCAAAAAAAATCGGTACTTTTAATTTTTCCATACAAAAATTACGAAAAATGTATGATTTTTTTTTATTTAATGGATATATTGCATTTACATTTCATTCATGATACTTTATCATCCTGTCAAATAAAATCTGCCTGAGAGAACTATGTTGGGGTCAACTGCTTCGTTGCCTACACTAGTAATGTAATGCACCATGACTTCATTCTGGGGCAGCACTTGGTCCAACACCCAAACAAAGATTGGTAATATCCTTTTCAATACATTTGCTCGAAAAACGTACTTACAAGGACGTAAACATTGCTCGTAAGTTGTTACTTACAGAACTAGTGCGGTAAGTAAAAAAAGTATAACACCAAGGAGTTTTTGCACTCTGATCATAAAATTATTTTGAAAAAATACAACAGTGGTGACTTTTTACTTGGGTGATGACTGCCTACCTATATTTAAAATAAAATGGAGAGTACCAGGAGAACATAAATCGCCAAGAGGCTGACAGTACCCATGGTTGGTTCATTTACCAAGTGTATTACTTATACCTGTTTTCTCACAAATGTATTGAAAAACGTCGTAAGATACACGTCCATAAGGGTTATGACAAACTCGTGCCGATGGTAAACCCTCGACTTCGTCTCGGGCTTACAAAACGTCAACTCGTTTGTAATAACCCTACTTACGGAACTTGTATCTTAAACTACTATTGTTTGATTTTATTTGTATAAGTACCGAGCGTCGCCAGCCGCCTAACATTAAAATATCATCAAGTAGGAAAGTTATGCTACCCGCCAACAGATGGCGCTGTAGGTTTCTGTCTAAATCGCGGCATTTTTGTAAAAATGTTTAAAAAACACATGGAAAACGAATTTTCCCAGACATGCGACCTAGCTAGATCGATTCTTCGCCCCTAAATTTCATCAACAATAGTACCTAGGCGACCAAGCTATGCTCTGTATGATTAAAGTATCATTGGGTGAGCAAGCTATGCTACTCGACAACAGATGGCGCTGTAAGTTTCTTGAACGCACTAAAACGCGCTAAGAAATATTAAAAAAGACGGTGAAAACTAATTTTTCCAGACATGAGACCTAGCTAGATCAATTTTTGCCCCCAAACACCCCTGTATACTAAATTTCATCGAAATCGTTAGAACCGTTTTCGAGAAACCGATTACAATAGTACATTAAAATGCAAGTGCGCTATTTTGGATATTACAGCCGAGGCCCAGAAATTGCAGCCCGAGCCGCAGGCGAGGGCGTAATGGAGCCGAGGGTTTAATTACCAACGCGCACGAGCTTAATACGACGTTTTTCAACACATTTGCGAATAAAAACAAATCAAATTGGTTACCTTTAAAATACTAAACTTTGCTAACCTTACGTCCACCGCACGTCCACCGGAAAATTTTGTCGGCTGCATATGTTCATGCTTCCCTTTAATTTTACCAAATTTCAAAATTGTATTTCGTGTATGAGTATTTTAGTTGGTTCAGGATCAGTTTTTTATATGTAGAAGTCGACACTATTAGAAATAATTACAATAATAAACACGACAAATATTTGTAAAATGGCGCGCATTCTTTCTTTTTCAGCGGTTACAGATTATACGTCGCGTGAGGAGCCCCCAAAACATTACCATGTTATCTTACACCATCAATCTTTTATCAATTATTAGTCAATCTAGTAACCAAGCTATAAAAAAAGTAATTGTCACTCGGTACCCAAACATCCTATTCCATTTACCTTGAAATAAATTATCAAAAATTGAATATCTTGTTACGTAAATGACAAATTTATTGTTAATTAGTTAATTACTATAAATAATTTCATAAAATCAACATTCATTTATGATATTTTCTCGAAGTCAGCTTGAAAATTTCAGTAACATAATAAGCATAAAAACTCCTTGCTCTTGGCCGATTAAAAAAAGAAATACAAAAATAAAACTCTAGTTAAGTAATATTATGACATTAACACGCGTGTTTAATGAGCTGGATTATGGACCTTAATACAGTGCAAATAGAGCTGTTTTATGAGCAAATGTGTTGAAAAAATATATATATACAATAATATATACAAATATTGCTCGTTTAATGGTATAGGATTAAATTACACCTACAACCGTTTTCCATTTCCAGAGATCTTTACCAAGGCGAAGTCCTCCCGTGGCTGCGTCAAAGAGTGTGGGCCTTAAGAAACATTGGTTTACAAACAAACAATCAAGAAATTTTAAATAAGGCCTTGACGACTGCCGAGAAATGTACCCCAAAGTGTATGCAGTATAGCAAACCTGATGATATTATTGGGATGAATCAACTTATGATCATATTGAATCAAGATTTGCACAGTGAGTATACAGTTTGTAAGAGACGATGTACCGAAAACTGAAAGGGCGTGCTCAGTCAACGAAACTGAACAACTTTCCCAAAGAAACATATGTTGGGAAATGAAAAAAAATTTTGACCTCTCCATACAAATTGCCCACTCTGGTTGAACAGTTTGTATGGATAGGTCAATTTTTTTATATTTCCCAACATATGTTTCTTTGGGAAAGTTGTTCAGTTTCGTAGACTGAGCACGCCCTTTCAGTTTCTACCAACCCATCCCTTACACCTTGTATATTTTGAAATGTTTCAGGTCTTTCAAAACCGAAAATCGAAGAAATAATAGCTACAATACACCGACAGACGACTGGAGAAAAAGTGGATACCAAATCTAAACACAATATAAACTCGATATGTGGAATCGCTATGTTGTATTACGATGATCTATGGTGCGATGAAATAGGTAAGGCAGTTTACCTATTGTACAGTCAACCGCACGCCAATGGAGACATTTGCAAGTATTACTATGCCACAGAATAAAATAATAGTACCATCATACAGAAAAGACAGTCTCCGCTCCCCGCCCGCAATCTAACCCGCACACCCGCCAAGAGATAATAGTATTGACGCTACCCTGCATATACATTTATGAAGTGGCTAAATATGTCAGATGCAACTTAGGTGAGTTCTCGACTCGTGCTAACGTTAATTCGAGAAACTTGCGGAGACGTCATGAACTACTAGCACCACCAACGAGAATAGTCAAGTCTAATAAATATCTTCACACGATAGGGCCTAAAGTATACAATAAAATCTCCACGGAAATAAAAAACTTGAAGAGCGACACTTGTTTCTTAGATAAACTAAAAACATATTTACTAACAGAAGCTTATTACTCGGTGGATGAGTTTTTGCTGCAAACTGTCTCAGTTAAATGACATTGAACTTAGATATTCTATGTTAACTACTTATCATTAATTAATCTCAAATTTACTATAATGTAAATTGATTTATATTATTTAAAAAGATGACGTGTAAATTTATATTTATGAATAAACGATTGAATTGAATTGAAAAGATTCTCGTGGTCTTTCTGAGGGTCTTTTGTACTGAAACCTTCAAAATTCAAATTCGCGCTCGATATATGTAGTATCTGGGGTGTGCCTATGCCATAAAGCCGAAAGTGTTTATACTGACGTGCTGTTCATTTTTTTATTTATCTTTTATTAGGTACTAGCTGGTACCCGCGACTTCGTCTGCGCAGAATCTGCGGTGTCACCTGCATTAAATGCGTTTTCCCGTGGGAATGAAGTGTTTTCCCGCGGTAAAAAGTATCCTATGTGTTATTCCAGGACCTGACCTATATGTGTGCCAAGCTTCAATAAAATCCATTCAGTAGTTTTTACGTGAAAGAGTAACAAACATCCATCCATCCATACTTACAAACTTTCGCGTTTATAATATTAGTAGGATTTATTAAAATCACCTTTTTTTCAGATGCAGAAGCTAACCAAGATATTTTGTCAGATATGTTAGATATTCTAGCTCAGAGTGTGAACCTAGGCTCATTTGATGAAGGTCTCTTGTCTATGGTTTTGAACAAACTGGACAACGTCCAAGAAACGAAAATGAGGGTAGATGTGGCAAAAAAATTATTGGATCTAGTAAGTGTTCCGTATAAGAATAGTACCACCACATTTTTAAAACGGTGCTGCTATTATAGGACAGAAGGCGGCTAAGTGATCTGCCCTTAAGTGATAAAAGTAGGCTAACTGACCTAAATTAAGTCACTTAGCCGCCTTTTATCACTTAAGGGCAGATTATGTCACTTAGCCACGTGAGTCAATGCCAGTAACAAAGCTTCTTTTAACTTAAAGGTACTTTAAATCTATTGCCATCACTTTCTTTGCCCTCATATGATAAAAGGCGGCTAACTAACCTAAATTAAGTCATTTAGCACCTTTTATCACTTAAAGGCAGATTAAGTCACCCTTACTTTTTATACAATTCGTTACTGTTTATAGAAAATTCTCATATATTTTTTTCTAATATTTTACCACCCATTTCTGAGAATTTATCTTTTGAAGAATTTTATCAACCTTTTTTTTTCAGGTAAAATCCAATCTCTCTTCACTGGACGACTTTTCTCTCCACCAACTGACCTCTCACTCTAACATACTTCCGTCTCGCTTACTCTCATCGCACCCTTACCTAAACGCAACCGAAGATGTAACTGTTGAAAAATATAAAAAATGCTTCCAACTCATTTGCGATGCGGAGTATATTTTGCTACAATATTGTAGTATGCTAAGAAAGGCTTTGAAAAATGGCGGTAAGTAGATCTCTAAGGCTCTAAGATAATACAGGTAGTGAGGGACGGTGTACAGAAAACTGAAAGGCCGTGCTCAGTCAACGAAACTGAACAACTTTCCCAAAGAAATATTTGTGGGAAATGAAAACAATTTTGAACAGATTCATCTGGGTCCATCACAAAGAACATGTCTGCTCAAAGTTAAGATCAATAATGAGTAAACTAAAAATTCTTAAATGTAAATTACCCTATGCGACATTACGTCTGTTGTACATGGCCCTAGCTGATTTTGTCATTAGTTACGGTCTCAGTAGCTATGGCAGATCGACTAAAACTAACTTACAAGATGTATATAACTTCCAGATAAGGATTTTAAAAATAATAGTACCTAAGAAAATTAAGGAAGAATGCGAAGGTGATTACAAACAGCTTTTTAAATACTGTAAGGTCATGAGTGTATTTGAAAAAGTCAAGTTTTCGGTCCTATCTGAAATTAATTGTCCAACAACATTAAATGAAAAAAATAGAAGTGCTGGTCTGAGAAGCTTATACAACAAACATATGTTCATAATGCCTAAAGTTAATAATAAGTTCGGTATGCGAATGGATGAATATCTATTACCTACATATGTTAATGAGCTACCACTGGAACTACAAGACTTGTACCTTAAGAATAGCAATTATTATACTACATTAAAAAATCATTATTATAGCACCTAGCACCTACCTATGTACTTTCTGTGTAAACTGTAATCGCTGTAATTAACGACTCTTCAGTACCCAGATAAACCTGATGGGTTTTCGTGGTACGGAATTTAGTTTCACAATATGTAATTTCTTACTAGTACAATAAATTAAAAAAAAAAAAGCTCTTCATACTAACTGTTCGATCAAAGTGAGCAATTTGTATGGAGAGGTCAAAAACTTTTTTATTTCCCAAAAGTGTTTCTTTGGAAAAGTTGTTCAGTTTCGTTGTTTCTTTTTTTTTTTTTTTTGAGCAAGTTTTTCGGTACACCATCCCTTACATCCTTCTATAAAAAAAGTTTTTGACCTCTCCATACAAATTGCTCACTTTGATCGAACAGTTTGTATGAAGAGATTTTTTTTTTATACATAACAATTTCAGATGACAATATTTTCTTGTTTCATACTTTTTAGAGCAAGATTTGCCAGTAGTCGGGTTCTAGTTTTTGAACAGATTTTTTTCATTTCAATTTTGTTTGTTATTTTACTATGTTTTTTTTTAATGCTTCATATTATTTTATTTTGAAATATAGTCGTCTGAATAAAGAAAATTTTAATTTAATTTTATAATCATCATAACATCCTGTGAAACTTCCACTGCAGGACAGGGGAGCTCCCTCCAGAATTCTAGCAAACACGCCTGTTAGCGTTGCGGCTGGCGACCGCTGTTGTTGGTGACCGCAGATGTAAGATGGTAATATACACAAAAAGATGCTGCTGCCCATCCTCCGGTTCATAAGCCCTTAGTCGCCTCTTACGACACCCACGGCCAGAGATGACATCACCTCACCACATGCACCACAAATGAATGACTAATTCTAATTTGTAGAAATGTAAAACTATCTATAAATCCATTTTTTTTATTTATTCCTACGCTTACCAACACATTTTGCAGCCATGACGCTAAAACCAGAGTATATTTTGACGGAAAGAATAACATCGTTTTACAAACTTGTTTTTTCCAACAGCTTTAGTCAATTGCTTTTGACATAACTGCAAAATGAGTTGGTTGGTGTCAATAAGACACATAACCGGCCCGGTCCCTTATAGTCTTATATCGCCAAATTGCACCAAATTTTTTCCAGGTACTAGTTAGGTACATAGCTCTCAATTTTTGATAGGAGCCAATTCTTGAATTTTCTATGAAAATTTTTTGAAATTCAAGAATTGGCTCCTATCAAAAATTGAGAGCTATGTACCTAACTAGTACCTGGAAAGCATTTGGTGAAATTGTAAATCATGTGACAGCACTAAAAGACAAAGATCGCCTTACTACACAAGTTGTCGAAGACTGAGCAGTCGGCTTACATCATTAGCCTGGCTGTGTACCCCCTCGCTCGGGAACTGGGCACATGTGCCCATTTTTTTACTGTTTCAGGGTTCCTTGTTATAAGGTTTTCTTCCTTTCAACATGGAACCCTTTTTAAGTTATTTATTTTAACATGTGAGGGAGGGGGTTAACCGGCTCCCTGAGTCGGTGCGTGATGCCGACTCGATGCCCGTATTCAAATGTCGGTTAAAAAAATGGCTGGTAGAAAAGCAGTTCTATGATTATAACGAGTTTTTTTGACTCGAAACTGACTCTTTGACATTTTATTATTATTAGTATGAGTTTGTTTGTAAACGTTGAAATCAACGAATAAAATGGATCATTTTTTTTTTCAGATGAAGACGAATGGGATGTGGTATTCAAAAGAATAAAAGAGAAGTTGTTTGAGAACCCGTATTCGGGGTCCGATTACCAACTCCTTAATAGATACAAGAATAAGTTGTACGAAATAAGTGAATACGGTAAGTTCTTTTTCATCATAACATCCCATGAAATGTCCACTACTGGACAGGGAGCTACCTCCAGAATTCTAGCTTTTGCTGGAAAATTGTGGAGGGGAAGTACCATAGTCACCTCGCTTATCAGCGTTACGGCTGGCACCATGGACCGCGGTTGTAGGTAAGATGGTATGATATACAGGAAGATGCCAGTTTATAACCCTTAGTCACCTCTTACGACACCCACGGGTATGCATGGGATGGTACTATTCTTTACCGGCACCACATGGCCGCACGTGCTTTATAGGGTTCTGTAATTTAAGGGTGCCAACGAGATTAATTGGTACATTGTCAAATATTATTATTTATTTTTATTTTATTTGGAAAATTTACAGCCAATAATGTTTTATATAATAATTTTGAAAAGAACTACGCCAATTACAATATTATTGCAAATTAGTGTAGGCAACGAAGCAATTGACCCCCGCATTAAATCCTCAGTCGATGAAACTTTGCTGGGGCATTACACTATATGGGACAAACCTATAAAAAAAAAAAAAGCATCGATACTTTGAATTTTTTCATACATTTTTTGTAATTTTTGTATGGAAAAATTAAAAGTACCGATTTTTTTTTGTTTTTTTTTTATAGAAGGTTTGTCTCATAATACCCCAGCAAAGTTTCATCGACTGAGGATTTAATGCGGGGGTCTTCATACAACGATCCGCTTCGTTGTCTAGACTAAATCCCATGAAACTTCCACTGCAGGACAATGAGCTCCCTCGAATATTCAAGCGAAAACGCGGGGTACTTAGGAGCGGTTTTACCATAGTCACCACGCTTGTAAGCGTTGCGGCTGGCGACCGCTGTTGTTGGTGACCGCAGTATGTAAGATGGTACTATACACAGAAAGATGCTGCTGCCCATCCTCCGGTTCATAAGCCCTTAGTCGCCTTTTACGACACCCAAGGTTAGAGATTAGGACCTTATAGAATATGTGAAGAAAATTGTAAACACTATTTTAGGCATAAAACTAAACATGAACTTTCCCTAAGAAACATAGGATAAAAAAAATGAAAATAAAAAAATTGTTTAAAAACAAGAACCCGACTACCGGCAAATCCTGCTCTAAAAAGTATGAAACAAATATCGGCGTCTGAAATTGTTATGTGTAAACTATGGTATTTAATAAATGTGATGTTCAGATGTAAAGAAGCTCGTAAGTATTAGACTTTAAGGGCACTGCATCCTACGTCATCGAGTACAGTCAAGTGCATAAATATGCTTCTTGAAATCCATTGCAATTACATGTATTTATGTAAAGATTCTTGAATTATGTCACACTTTCCTCATGGTTATTATGTCTTCGTTTTTGTTGCAAAAATATGTAAATAACTAAGTGAGCAATAATATGTCCCTCAAAAGGTTTGTATTGCTCGTTATATAACTAATTGTCCTTTATAGTATACATATTATTGATCAGTTTCCGCAGACATATTTATAGCAGTTAGATTGGATGCTATAATAATAAACATTCAATGATACATACTTTTGAAACGATAGCTTAGATACATATTTATGCACTTGACTGTACAAGAAATAGGCAACTTTGTAGCAATAGTAGTGGCCTTAGGCCGGTATTTCACTGGGACACCATGGCAGCGCAACCAGTCGCCGCTACCAACAAAATGTATACAGCTCTATAGAGAGTTACTCACCTGGTGTCCGTTTGGTTGCGCAACCAATTTGGCGGCGCAACCAGTTCGGATGCTGGTTGCGCTACCACCCCCAGTGAAATATAGCCCTTAATACTGTGGCCGCAGGGTGTGGCGACTCTGGTGTCTTTACTGGTGTCTAGTTACGGACACCAGCGGCGCAACCAGTCGCGGTGGTGTCCCAGTGAAATACCGGCCTGACCAACGTTTTGTGGACACTTCGTCAGTCAAATAAATATATCACTCCTTCCTTATCCTCGTCAAGTGTGCGTCTTTTAGTTAATCTACTCGTCGCTAGGTGGCGGTTTCAGTTTCTGAATCGCGCTATCGTCGTGTTTATTTTGTTTAGTTGGGGTCGTTTAATCTAGCTCAGCTCACATATCAACTTTCTATACTTTTAAATTTTTAGAGAGCTACTCATAAGAGTAGTTCATTAGAATTCAATGAGTAGAGAGAGAGAGAGAGTGTGTTTTATAGGGTGTCCCGTAAATAGAGGATATCCGATATCCCTTCCTTCACCCACCCATCATGGCCTCAGAGTAGGGTAATAACATGCCAAAATATAGCGTGATAAAAAGTTGTAAGGTTTTTTTTTACCTTTATACTTTTTTTATCAATTTTTCCAGCTTTATAGCAGTTTTTTTGTTGCTGTGTCTACAGATGATATTTAGGGTTAGTTTTTTTTATTAAAATTAAAAACAGTCTTATTTTCAACAGTTGATAAAATTTTATATACATATTACAGCAAAAATAGATTTTGCTGAAATTTTTAAATCTGCAAAAAACATTTACTATCTAATTTATTTTTGTGGTCCGAAAAATGGACTTTATTGCTTCCGAAAATACTAAAGGTATATCGGAACCCTCGGCGCGCTAGTCCGACTCGCACATGACCGGTTTTTTAATTATCTTTCACAGACATGTCGCCGACGTTCAAAATGGCCGCCGAGAAAACACTAAAAGAGATCGGTAGAATCCTCACTCAGCGCGCCCCGCAGAATGTCCTGCGTTTGTCCCAGCTGTGTCCCGGCTTGTCCCGGTGCGACGATTGTCCCGGGAAACTGTTGGGTCTACGGGACGGCGTGACAGTCGTCAGGATTGATGAGCAGGTATCTACTACTGATTTACACTAAAAGTGACTCTAACTAGTTATCCACTAAAAATACAAACTAAAAATACAACTCAGAAAACTGACTGAAACTAGTTATCAACAAAAAAAAACCTATTACTATTTATTAACTTGAAGAACTGACTCAAACTACTTAAGACTGCACTCTGCGCACACTAGCGCCCTCATCAGAATTTAATTAATTTCTTTGAATTGGAGACCAAAATGAAAAATTGAAGAACGGCTCAGTGTTCTTTGTCAGGATAGCGTTATTTTAAACTATTACAATAAGCTTTATGTTATCCTGTTTATTCAAAATCCTTTGAACGGAACGCGGTGGCCACCAATTTCCGTTTTAAGGATTTTGAATAAACAAGATATCATAAAGCTAATTGTAATAGTTTAAAATAACGCTATCCTGACAAAGAACACTGAGCCGTTCTTCAATTTTTCATTTTGGTCTCCAATTCAAAGAAATTAATTAAATTCTGATGAGGGCGCTAGTGTGCGCGGAGTGCACTCTTAATAAACACCGCAAGATTCTGACGTGTTCTGTGTGTTACGTTGTGCCGCCGTATAGATGCGCTGGTATACCAAAGCTTTACTCAAAACAATGACTCAAACTAGTTACTATCTGAAACTATTTACTAGAAATGCAGAAATAGATCTAGATCAGTAGAATCCAAATTCAACTCGCCCCGCAGAATGTCCTGCGTTTGTCCCAGCTGTGTCCCGGCTTGTCCCGATGCGAGGATTGTCCCGGGAAGACGAGCAGGTATCTACTACTGATTTACCCTGAAAACTGACTCAAGCTAGTTATTAACTAAAATACAAACTTGAACTAATTTTCAACTCAAGAAACTGACTGAAACTAGTTATTAACTAAAAAAAAACGTCTCTTACTATTTATAAACTCAAAACAATGACTCAAACTAGTTACTGACTGAAACTATTTACTAGAAATGCAGAGATGGTAAGATCCAGATGGGTAGAATTCTAATTTGATTTTTAACTCAAAAACTGACTGAAACTAGTTATCAACTCAGAAAAAACTGTATTACTATTTATTAACTCAAAACACTGACTTAGACTAGTTATTAACTCAAACTGGATACTAACTCAAAAACTGACTCAAGCTACTAATTAAATCAAAACAATGACTCAAACTAGTTAGTAACTCACTATTTACTAGAAATGCAGAGATAGATCTAAAACGGTAGAATCCTAACTCAGCGCGCCCCGCAGAATGTCCTGCGTTTGACCCAGCTGTGTCCCGGCTTGTCCCGGTGCGAGGATTGTCCCGGGAAGCTGCTGGGACTACAGGACGGCGTGACAGTCGTCAGGATTGACGAGGAGGTATCTACTACTGATTTACTCTATAAAAACTGACTCAAACTTGTCATTTATTCAAAAATCTGACTCCAACTAGTTATTCACTAAAATACAGACTCAAACTAGTTATTAACTAAAAATACAAACTAAAATTAATTTACAACTCAAAAACTGACTGATACTAGTTATCAACTCAAAAAGACTGTCTCTTACTAATTATTAACTCAAAAACTGACTCAAATAAGAATTACCTCAAAAACTGACTCAAACTAGTTATAAACTCAAAACAATGACTCAAACTAGTTACTAACTGAAAGTATTTACTAGAAATGCAGAGATAGATCTAGATCAGTAGAATTCTAATTCAACGCGCCCTGCAGAATGTCCTGCGTTTGTCCCAGCTGAGTCCCGGTTTGTGCCGGTGCAAGGATTGTCCCGGGAAAATGTTGGGACTACAGGACGGTGTGACAGTCGTCAGGACTGACGAGCAGGTGTCTACTACCCGTATATATTATAAAAAATTAGTCCAATGAGTTATTAACATGAAAAACAGATTTAAATTGGATACTAACTGACTCAAACTAGTTACTAACTCACAAACTGACTTTAACTAATTATTCACTCAAAAAACTTACTCAAGTAAGTTATAAATACACTCAAACCGGTTATTAATGAATAAAACTGACTGAAACTAGTTACTCACTCAAGTTAACAAATAGATTCAAAAACAAGTTATTACAAATAGACAAAATTAGTTATTAACTCGAAAACTAGTTATTAACTGGATCTGATCTGACATCGGTTTGCCCACTTGTTAGTGAGTCGTTGAACAAAAAGTCAGAAGTTTTTTGCTTTTGATGTCAATAACAAATGGGTGAAGACGGCAAATGTTGGTGATGAGATGCTGGTGAAAACTAAGTTTCACAGTCTGGCCCACAGTCGCAAGGTTGCATGTCTGTTGGTCTTTTACAGATTGTACTTCGGAGAGTGTGCTAAAGAGCTCCATGAACTTATTCCACCAACTCCCTTCTACCGTATGAAGGAAGCTTAAGTTACTTAGTCGCCTTTCAGTCACATAACCGCCTTCTATTACATAGTTTATGTTTTTTTTAGGTATTAGTGTTCAACTCAATCCGCCGGCCAGCGTTATTCAAAGTGCTACTATCGGACGGCACAACGCGACGATATTTGCACAAAAGTGGAGAACCGCTGAAAGTTGACGCGGCAGCACAGAAGGTGTTGAGATACGCTGGACAGCTGTGGGGGGAGATTGGGTGTCCTGTTGTTGGATATAATGTAAGTATTTTAGTTACATACATAACATCACGCCTCTTTCCCGTCGGGGTAGGCAGAGACCACAGTCCTCCACCTGCTACGATCTTGACATACTTCCCTTGCTTCCTGAACCTTCATCAATCCTTTCATACATGCTCGTCGGTTTAGGATACTTTTAACCTGGCCTTTATTCAGAACGTCCTGTATTTGGTCCTGGTACGTTCGCCTAGGCCTTCCCCTTCCAACGTTTCCATTGACTCTCGCCTGGTAGATCTCTTTCGTCAGTATTTTAGTTACTTAGAAAAATTCTTTCTAATATAGTGTTTGTGGAATGAATTAAATTAGCACGTACAATTTCAAACGTATAACTAAAGTGGTTATGGGTCGGCGGCGTCAGTCAGTGAGTCAATCAGTCAGTTAGTAACTTAACAGTTTGGCGAGTTTTAAATTAAGATAAAATTCTTGTACTTATCATCTTCTTTATTAAATAAAAAAAAGTCAGTCACATGTCATTTTAGTGAACTATATTTCATACCAAGACTGACCCTCGAATTAATTACTGTTCTGACGAGAGCTAAAACAAACAAAATACGTTTCTTGTATGGAGCACCCTAATTTTTTTTTTTTTTTAAGTTTTTATTATTAAGTAATGTATTTGTCTTAAAACACATATCCTGTGAAATTTTCAACCAGTTACATCTGTTGGTTCAAAAGATACAATTATCGACCTAGTAACACACGATACAATGCGCGTCTCTGTCGCGTCCTGCCGGGGAGCACCTTCTTATAAATGTTACCTATAAGTGTTTACTTTTTTTTATCGTCAATGGGCTTACTCTTGACATCGATCTAGTCATGAAGACAGAGATGCTGTCGACGATGGAACGAGCTTGCCCAGAAGAAGCCTATTCACTCGCATTTTGAATAGATTCGGGTTATATATGAACTCGGGAACACAGACGCAGGCAGAGAATTCCACTCTTTAGCCGTGCGCATTATAAAAGATGTTTTAAAGCGCTTTGTGCGAATGTGCGGAATATCAACCAAGTATGGGTGATATCCTGCGGTGCGTCTGGATTCCCGATGGTAGAAGGGAGATGGTGGAATAAGCTCATGGAGCACTTGAGCACACTCTCCGAAGTACAATCTGTAGAAGACCGACAGACATGCAACTTTGCGACGGTGGGCCAGACTGTGAAACTTGGTTTTCACCAGCATCTCATCACCAACGAGCTTCTTGGCTGTGCGATCTATCGAGTCAAGTGCGGCTAGTTGGTATTTGGCTGAGTCATCCCAAAGGTGACAGCAATTCTCCATGCAGGATCGGACTTGGGCTTTATATAAAACTAGAAGCTGTCCAGGAGTGAAGTAACGCCTAACCTTATTGAGGATGCCCAGCATTTTTGCCGCAGTTTGAGCTTTTGACTCAATGTTAGCGCCGAAGTTCAGGTTTGCACACAGCTTCATGCCAAGTAGCTCGAGACTGTCGGAAACTGATACAGTTGTTGTACCTCGAAAAGTAGGAGCCAGATTGGACGGACTCCTTTTGGCGGTGAACAGACAGGCCTGTGTTTTGGTGGCGTTGAAACTCACCAGATTTTTGTCACCCCACTCGGAGACATGAATGGCCTCCCTCGAAGAACGTATCTCGTCACTGCTGGCTTTTGCGCTAGACATATATCTCTTGACAACAGCACACTTGAATTGTGCCAAGTTTCATCCCCGCAGTTTTTGTGCAAGGTACCCCCCCCATACAAGCTCGGCCTTAGATCTCCTACTAACAGAGATTATGAGGTAGCGAGAAACAAAATCGCAGATTGACTTCTCGTCGCCAGATGGCAGTTTCAATTTCTGAATCGCGCTATCGTCGTGGCAATTGTGTTTGGTTGGGTTCCTTTCCTTAACTCATCTACAATATTGAAATTCATATCACTTACTAATAATTTTTGGCAAGCTACTCATATGAGTAGTTCATTAGAATTTATTGAGTATAACTGTATATTTATTCTTTGGTATTACAAAATTTTTGGCGGCTCCAAAGCTGTATTATATTGACAATATATTTGACTGTTTTTAATTTGCGGAGGGAAGGTATTTAATAACTCATCTGATCTGATGGGTGACCGCTAGTGGCACTAACAACAGCGTTTCCATGCTTCGGAAGGCTTGTTGTCCCGGCTAATATCAGGATAGTAGTCGTTAAGCCAAGTCAGAGGCCATTTGTCGGCTTGAAAACTCTGACAACCAGGGTGACCACTAACCTTTTGTGGAAAGTCCGTCTAGAGAAGTACCACCCAATTGCCTTTGCTGTCTTATTAGTGTCAAAATATGCCATTAGTAAGACAGTGAGCGCTATGGGCGGTGGTGACCACTTACCATCAGGTGGCCCACTTGCTCGTTTGCTCACTTGTAACAAAAAAAATCCTGGCCAAGCCTAATCTAGGATTGTGTTGAGATCAGATGTCGCTCTGTGTAAAAACCAGTGCCCTTGTCAAATCCCTTATTTTAGGTAGCCGACTCCATTAAAACCAATGGTATAAACGGAATAAGCTAAGGCAGTTTTTATTTATTTTATTTTTTATTTTATTTATTTGGAACAAATAACAGCAGTGTACAAAGGCTTACTTTAAGAATAAGTTATACAAAGAGACTTAAGTCTATACAATGTTCACAGATTATGTAAAAGAAGTAGGTCGAAACCAGATATCATCATAACATCCCATGAAACGTCCACTACAGGACAGGGAGCTCCCTCCAGAATTCTAGCTTTTGCTGGAAATATGTGGAAGGGAAGTACCATAGTCACCTCGCTTGTTAGCGTTACGGCTGGCACTATGGACCGCGGTTGTAGGTGACCGCAGTAAGTAAGATGTAAGATACAAAGGAGGATGCTGCTGCCCATCCTCCAGTTAACCCTTAGTCGCCTCTTACGACACCCACGGGTATGTATGGGTTGGTACTATTCTTTGCCGGCACCACACGGGACGAAACCAGATATAAACTCACTTAATTTAAAAAGTAGAATGCTAGTTCACAAATCTTGTAGCTCAGTTAAGGATAATACGAAATTATTTTTATACTTCACCTGCTAACAAAGTACCTCAGTCCTTTTTAGGGATCCGATACCAAAATGGTAAAAAAAGGAACCCTTATGGTGCGACTTTGTCTGTCTGTCACACCTAAGTATATATCTCAACAACCACTCATGCTATCGACTTGAAATATAGAATAGTTTTAGAATATGGTTGCTCAACCTAATTGCACATGAAAGAATAAAAAAAATATTATTATTATTAATGTAAAGGGGGGCCCAAATAGGGGGGACAAAATTAAATTAAATTAAAATATTAAATATTTATTTATTTCAATGGATTTGTACATCAGCAAAGTAAACTTAAGCAGTACAGTGGTTATTACACAAGTGGTGCACAAATTAATTGCTAAACCCTGATTCCAAAGCTAAGCGAAAGCCTGTATTTTGAGAGTCAGTGTTCTACTAGGAGCTATTGAATGCAGTGTAATTAACCAGTAACAGCAATTTATTTGAGTAGAGTAATACTAGGATACTGACTATAAACAAACATTGTCAAACAATATGTATTAGAGTAATTTGAAAGTGCATGTGTGAATGTGTGTGTAAGTGTGTATGAATGCGTGTGTAAGTGTGTGAGTATGGGTGTGTAAGAGTGTGTGTATGGAGAATAAATTATCAATATTGATTACTATTTGGTAAAAGCCTTTCAGTGTCATCATAACTGAGATTTTGGAGCCAACTAGACAATTTCTTTTTAATCTCGAACTTATTAGACTTACAAATATTTAGAACTTTGTTAATAGTATTGTAAATAATGCAACTACAGATATAAAATTGTCGAACCAAGAATTTGGTTCTTTGAGACGGAACGGGACAAATAATGTGTCTTTTTCTTTTAGAGGGGTCAGGTAGTGGCACATGAGGATGTATACGTAAAATAGCACGGAGCACAAAGAGCTGCCTTACAGTAAGAACCTTAGAAATAACATATAAATCTTTGGTTGGAAATCTGAAATGTTTTGAATGCATAACTTTAAGCACAGCTCTTTGTGCTCTCTCTACTTTGATGAGATAGGTTTTTGCAGCGCCTCCCCAAGCTGTCACACAATAATTAATAATGGACATGCAAAGTGCAGAATATACTATATTCAAAGTTTCCATATCAGCAGATTGTCTGAGAGTTTTAAAAATATGAACAAGGCGTCGAATTCTAGTAGAGAGCATATTAATTTGGAGTAGCCAGTTTAGATTTTGATCAAGATAGACACCAAGGTATTTTATGTTGGTAGACCGAGATATAGTAGGACAACTGCAATTACCAAAGTTATTACAGTTTGAGTGAAGATATAGATCAAAATTTGCGGGTGGTTGTGTGTTAATTCGAATAGAAAAGGGAATGAAAACAGACTTGGAAATGTTTAGGGAAAGTACATTTTGGGATAGCCAGACTTTAATTATAGCAAGATTACGTTTTGCGGTTGTTTTTATTTCCGCCCAATCTGAACCATGAATGACAACAGCTGTATCATCCGCATAGGTAAAAATTCTGCAGTTAGTTAGGTTTAGGTCGCACAGCTGATTTATATAAATAAGGAATAGTGTGGGGCCAAGTATGGATCCTTGAGGCACACCATAGACAATATTGGCTTCTTCACTCTTATTTCCATTAATAGTAACGCTCTGAAAGCGATTGGTAAGATAATCGCGAAATATATCAAGCGAAACTCCGCGAACACCGATGTTAAAGAGTTTTGAGAGACGAGTAGGAATGTACACAGTATCGAAAGCCTTTTGTAGGTCGAGGAAGATTCCAATACATTTATGACCTTTGTCTAGTGTATCAGTAATATGAGTGACTAAATCTTTAACAAATAGGGGGTACGTTTTCTAGTATGGGGATTGTCAGTCTTATTATTATTCGTCCATGCCTCGGGTGTATTGTGGCCTCAAACGACACCCCCGGTCGGAATCTCTTTCTCTTCTCGATGAGTAATGTACTGATGTAATGTTTTTGTTGAAGGTAATCCCTCTGAGTGATGACTGTGGATTGATCGAGTTTTTGGAAGAACACGACACCTTGAGGAGCATGGTCGGAGGGTCCGCTGTTTTGGAAGGTAAGTGTCTACTTCTTCTTCTTTTCGAGTCAATGGCAAAAAGTGACTACAAAGTCTTAGCCCAAATCGTGGCCACATTAATAGCCTTTTGGTTGCCTTCAAAAGGTCTTTCAAAGCGTGGCCATATAAATAGGTTATGGTAGCCTTCAAAGGGTCTCTGAAAACGTGGCTACATCAATAGCCTTTTGGTTGCCTTCAAAAGGTCTCTCCAAGTGCAGGAAACTGGACAAGTAGGGCACGGCAAGTGTGACATGGATTGCAGAACGCCGCACTCACACTTGTCGTTATCAGAGAAGCCCCACCTCAACTAAACCTCGATATAAAATGTTTAATTAACTTTGACTGTACATTGCAGAACTTAAAACAAAAAAAAACTCAAAAAAAAGACAAACAATTTTCGAACCGAAAATCGATCGATTTTTTTTTTGTTTTTTTTTTTTTATATTATATTATATTATACAGGGTGTAACAAAAAGGGTATACCAACCCTAAAGGGGTGAATCTGCCCATGAAACTGATAAATTTTTTCCGAAGGAACATAGGTCGAAATACGAAAGAATTTTTTGACCTCCCATAGAAACTGAATCGGCTGTTAGCGCATTTTGTATGGGAGCTCAATTTTTTTTTGGGCAGCAAAAGTTGTTCAATTTCATGGGCAGAATTACATCTTCCAGGGTTGACCCTTTCTGTTACACCTTGTATATCAAACTAAATTTTAAAAACTTTATTTTACGCTTAAATTGATAACCTTGAAGTCAACTTTCAAATATAAGACATGAAAAAAATACCATTAGAATTATAGAAATTATGATCTCATTAATCTGTTAGAAAATTTCGGCAATTTCATAGGTAAAGACCTATTATATTATCTCTATTTATAGGCCAAGCTTTAAGGTTCCTTATGTTTGAGTTTCTGTTGCCAATTTGTATAGTGTGAAATACGTTTGTTTTTCTAGTTGCCCTAGACTCTGTACCACGGCCAGCCGACCACGAACTCATACTTTCAGCTCCGCAAGCGAACTTAAACATCCATCAACAATTATGCGAGAAAATTCCCAGCTATTTGCTTCGAAACAGCGTCATAAAAAGAACTGTGAGCGAAAGAGATCGCATGACTAAAATGAGGCTGTTTCAGGAAAGTTTGAGTACGGCTACGATATTGACTTGGGTGCTAGGTGAGTTGATTTGTAATTTTCTAGAAATAATTTAATAAATATCCTATACTATTCAACGAGCAATCAGTAATCAATTTCTCGAAAACGGCTCTAATGATTTCGATGAAATTTACCAATCTCATGTCTGGGAAAATTCGTTTTTTGCGTGTTTTTAAGCATTTGCGTTTTAGACAAAACCTACAGCGCTATCTGTGGGTGGGTAGCATAGCTTGCTCACCCCATGATATTTTAATGTTGTGGCGGATATTATAGAGCGAAGCTCTGCTGGCCAGGTACTGTTTATTTATAAGTCAAAGTCAAGTTCTTACCACGATATGGGTTTTTGATGGGTGTTAGTGACCGTAAAACTGTCAGACAAAATTTTATAATCCGTTCCACGAGTCGATGCAAAAGCTTACCAACATATTTTGCAGCCGTAGGACCAGACAAAGTACGACGAACCAGATGAACCAGAGTACATTTAACGGAAAAAATAACATTGTCTTACAAACTTGTTTTTTCTGACAGCTTTAGCTGATTACTATTGACCATGGAGCACAATAGCCTTGATATAGCTGCAAAAGGTGATGGTAAGCTTTGGCATTGACTCGTCAAACGGACTATACCTCAGGGTACGAGTATACTGCGGGGCAAACAACTTGAACAATAGTCGCGTGGTGGGGGAAGCTTTGCGCACGTCAATTTGTATGTAAAATCGACTCTACGCACCCAAGGTCAATGAATCTTGCCGTTTCGAATGCGAATTGAAGTTCGACCGCTTCAAAAATGCGTCTCCAGGGACTCAATTCTTGAAAATCACACAATCACACACTCACAATCACTTTTGAGACTTAAAAAATCATATTTGCCCTGATAATCTGTTAAAAGTGCTCAGAATACATAAAAATTAACAATACAGGACTGCTTTATATTTTACGAAAAAATCTTCACTTTTGAAAAGAAAAATCTTTGATTTAGATTTTTTTGAGTGATTTTTTATCAAAAATCACGTCCCAGGCTCGTCGCGCCTGCCACAGCCCCTAGTTACCGCACACTAACAATTTACGTACTTATTTTCAGGTGTCGGCGACCGCCATTTGGAGAACATCCTATATTCTATTCAAGATGGCCGCCTGTGTCACATAGACTGGGGCGCGGTGTTGCAGTACGGCTCTAGCGAGGTACCGGCGGCGAGACTCACGAGAAACTTATTGGCCGTTTGTGATGCGCAAGGTACTGATATAAAGGGTGTTATGGACAGCCTTCCGAATACTTAAGGGGAATGATCAGTCAACGAGACTGAACAACTTTCAGGAAACGAAAAAAAAAGTCGGCTTCTCCATACAAACTGCCCGATCAAGTTTACAATTTTGTATGGACACGCGGATTTTTTTTTTCGTTCGTTGAAACTTTGTTTCACTGAAAGTTCAGTGTCGTTGACTGATCATGCCCCTTCAGTATTCGTAAGGCTGTCCCTAACACCCAGTATTACTTTTTTCACACACACTTTTGCAGCCATGTCACTAAGACCAAATTTGACGGAAAGAATAAAATTGTTTACAAACTTAACTAGCAGAACTGCACTTACTTTCTCGCCATATGCAAGGAAACAGTATCAACTGCAAACTTAAGACGATTATAACCCTCAAATTGCAAAAATGAGCTAACTTTGAAGGAAACTTCTCCCAAACGGATGGTCCAATCAATATGATAAACAATTTTTAAGTGGATTATTTTTATTATAACTGTTAGTTTTGCCAGAAAAAAATCTTCTCTCTCCTATTATTTTACGCAAAAAATATCCTATTGCTTCGAAGGCTCCTAAACGTCTAAAACGATTTTGATGCTTCTTCCACCCAAAAATTTTTAATTTTACGGTTTCTGAAATTTAAGTAAAAAATTTGAAAAAATCATTATTAATGTGGTAAAAATCAATAAAAACCCCTTTTTTTATGGGTGAGAGTCTCGACGTTGGTCGTAACAGCCACGTTGAAGAGCACTGTTATATGAACGCTATTGACGTGTCAATAAAGTCGATATTTGCATTGACGATCGCGTGGCTTCTAATTTGAGGGCTGTAATCACCTTAAAGTAATGCCATAGGTACACATAGTACGGAAATACGAACTAAAAAAAAGTTTTTCCAAAAAATGCTTTAATGAAATATGCAGATCAATTTTTTCATTAAAACAAACTAACCGTAAACGATTTCGAGTAAATCACATGTCAAAATGTTGGTAGTGCTAGAACACCTTTTATATTATGATCGCATGCGAATCCGCAAGCTGTTGCGGAATCCCGAAGCGCCTAAAATTATGCTGGATCCCGCTGGATTGCAGAATAAGCCAACTTTAACTAAGATGCGAATCCGCAAGCTGTTGCGGAATCCCGAAGCGCCTAAAATTATGCTGGATCCCGCTGGATTGCAGAATAAGCCAACTTTAACTAAGATGCGAATCCGCAAGCTGTTGCGGAATCCCGAAGCGCCTAAAATTATGCTGGATCCCGCTGGATTGCAGAATAAGCCAACTTTAACTAAGATGCGAATCCGCAAGCTGTTGCGGAATTCCGAAGCGCCTAAAATTATGCTGGATCCCACTGGATTGCAGAATAAGCCAACTTTAACTAAGATGCGGATCCGCAAGCTGTTGCGGAATCCCGAAGCGCCTAAAATTATGCTGGATCCAGCTGGATTGCAGGATAAGCCAACATTCACTAAGATGCGAATCCGCAAGCTGTTGCGGAATCTCGCAGCGCCTAAAATTATGCTGGATCCCGCTGGATTGCAGGATAAGCCAACATTTTAACTGAGATCACAGAATAAAGTAGTAGTAGTATATCTTCCAGACAGAACGGACACTCTCCGCCCCCTTGCGCCCCACCCCGCACCCGCGTCTTCTGTACTGAACATGCCGCCTGCCTAAGCGACCTTCCAAATACTAATTTCACATTGTGCTGAGATGGTCCACAATCAGCTTATCCCAAATCTTTATTTTCAGAATTGGAGGCCCGTTTGCAACAACTTCTAACAGTTTTACGCGAATCTAGCAAACTTTTCGCAGCAGTCATCAAAATATCATTCAAATGGATGCAAGGAGAATTTAATGAAAAAGTTAGTTTTATTTTTCAGGTCTTTGAAACCTATTCTTTATCACCCACACACACAACGCACGCATTCAAACGAACACACACACTCACTCACACACACACGCACACACACACACACACTAACTCACGCACACACACACTCACGCACACACACTCACTCACGCACACACATACACTCAGACACACACACAAACATCCCATGAAACGTCCACTGCCGGACGCTCCCTCCAGAATTCCAGCTTTTACTGGAACAAATGTGGAGGGGAAGTACCATAGTCACCTCGCTTGTTAGCGTTACGGCTGGCACCATGGACCGCGGTTGTTGGTGACCGCAGAATGTAAGATGTAAGATTAATAGGAGGATGCTGCTGCCCATCCTCCAGTTCATAATCCCTCAGTCGCCTCTTACGACAATCGCGGGTAGAGATGGGTTGGTTTTTTTGGTATTTGGACCTGTGTTCCTAAGAGAAAGTTGTTCAGTTTCATGGCCATATTCACATCCTTCAGGGCTGGTGTACCCTTTTTGTTATACCATGAATAACATATTTTATTTGTAATTTTCATTGTTTTCAGTTTCCATACATCCAATCCTTGTTGGACGGCTCGACGTTATCATACAATATTACGCGACAAGTTTTGGAAACAATGGAAGAACCAAACAAAGCCAAGCACATTGAACTTCTGGACAACGTTTTTGAAAATTTCGAAAGCAAAGACCAATATAGTGTTGATGAGCAGGTAATTAGTTAATGTGTTTACGGCCAGAAATGCTATTCTTTCTGGCCGAAGCAACCTCTTGCTTGGGATCAATTCTTGAATATCATCATAACATCCCATAATACGTCCACTGCAGGACAGGGAGGTCCCTCCAGAACTCCAGCAATAACGCGTGGCACTTTGGAGGGGATTTGACGTAGTCACCACGCTTGTAAGCGTTGCGGCTGGTGACCGCTGTTGTTGGTGACCGCAGTGTGTAAGATGGTACGATACACAGATATATGCTGCTGCCCATCCTCCAGTTAATAAGCCATTGGTCGCCTCTTACGACACCCACGGGTAGAGGCACTTGGAGCTTCTTGTTCTTGAATATCACTGGGTGATAAACCCAAAAAAATCAAAATCAAATGTTTTTCTATTCATCATCATCATCATAACATCCCATGAAACGTCCACTACAGGACAGGGAGCTCCCTCCAGAATTCTAGCTTTTGATGGAAAAATGTGGAGGAGAAGTACCATAGTCACCTCGCTTGTTAGCGTTACGGCTGGCACCATGGACCGCGGTTGTTGGTGACCGCAGAATGTAAGATGATACGATACACAGAAGGATGCTGCTGCCCATCATCTGGTTCCTTAACCCTTAGTCGCCTCTTACGACACCCACGGGTAGAGATGGGTCGGTACTATTCTTTGCCGGCACTGGGTATCACCCATACTTGGTTGATAAAACGTTCACTCGAACAAAGCGCTTCGCAACATCTTTTTTAATGCGCACGGCTAAGGAATGGAATTCTCTGTCTGCGTCTGTGTTCCCGAGTTCATACTCGTATAAGTCGGATCTATTCAAGTCGCGAGTGAATAGGCTTCTTCTGGGCAAACTCGTTCCATCGTCGCCCTCAACTCTGTCCTCAAGACTAGATCGAGGGCAAGAAGTAGCCCATTTACAATAAAAAAAAACGGATTTTCGTAGGTACATCAATTTTTCTAGGTAGATCAATTTTCCTAGGTAATAAATCCTAATTTTTCGCCCCCAAAAACTAACGCAATTGTGTAAATAAACCAATCTATTTTGCAGCTATGACACAAAAACTAGAGTAAATTTGACGGAAAGCATAACATTGTTTTACAATATTGTTTTTTCTGACAGCTTTAACTGACAACTTTAGCTCTATACGTAAAAAATAAATTATTCGCTGAATACAAAACTTATAGTTAGGGTGCTGGCTGCAATTTGGGTATATGATTTGCTCATGATTTGATATTAATAGGGATGATAGATCAGCTCAATACGAATCGATTTGGTCCTTACAAGTTTTTCTGTGCGTCACTACGTTTTTGAGTTAAAGCAAAAAAAATTAAAAATGAGATACTAAATAATGTTTTTTTTTGTCTGCCTTTGTGGCTCCTTTTTAAAATACTTCTGAAGATGTAGAAAATCGAAGAGGCAGACATGCAGGGCTCTGCATTATCACGGGACGAAGTAGTGAATTTTTGCATTTTAAAGCGCTGTAACTTTACGACGCAGGGCTATTATGATGGCAGACCATTTTTCAGGGGTTTTATACATTGTATTTAATCAGATAGTCATAGTCTGCCAGGTGTACGTTTCATTGTCAAATTTCAAAATAGTTAAAACTTAACTCCTCAAAAACGCAGGGGTGTGAATATCCGCCAATATTTTTTGTATCTTCTAGAGGATGCTCCTTATTATCAGTCAAAGAGGCAGACATGAGCAAATCATATAGAAATTTGTCCTTCATCACCCTTACTATTGTGGAAAATCCGGAAAGACAGATTGAAGTAAACGTATCATAGTCTTTAAACTCTGTAAAACATAGTTCACTGTTGTTATAGATACAAAAAGTGCGAAAACGGCCACTTTTAGCAGTTTCTTTAGCTGTAACTACAGTGAACTTTATTTATTTATTTTATTTAAAATAGCTCTTTGCTATTTTACAATAGGTCTTAAATTATAAACATGTCCAGTACAGCAAAACCCTGTAAGGGCACTGCAATGTAAGTCTAATAATAATGCAATTAACGTAAAACTAAATTAATTATCTAATTATAATTTGTAACATTATTATTTTTGACATTATTATTTGCAACATTAGTCAAGAAAAAATAAATTTTAGTTAAAATTTAAGGAAAAAATTGTAATAAAAAAAAAATTGCAGCCTGAAAAACAGAGTTGATAGGTTCTAAATAAACAAGGGTACCTTTAAGCTGTGTTTCCGGATTTTCGATAAGTTTTGGATAAATACGAGAAACTTTTTTTAACAAACCACCAATTAGTAAGGGAGGTCATAAATATTTCGCTATATGATGTGCACGTATTTCATATCGCTAGAGATGATAGTTTAGATTATTAGAAATTGATTTGTTTCAGTAAAGTTTTTCTGTCCGTCGCTGCGTTTTTGAGTTACAGCTTTTTAAAAATTTTTAAAAAAAGAAGGGTACTAAATCATTTGCTCATGTCTGCCAATGGAGCTGCTGGTCAGAAACATCCTAAAAAATAAAGAAATCGAAGAGGCAGACGTATAGGGCTCTGCAT
Source organism: Athrips mouffetella (assembly GCA_947532105.1). Taxonomy (NCBI): domain Eukaryota; kingdom Metazoa; phylum Arthropoda; class Insecta; order Lepidoptera; family Gelechiidae; genus Athrips; species Athrips mouffetella. The sequence goes on from OX383984.1 coordinate 11,689,152, forward strand.
TATCACAGGAAGTAGTAGTAAATATTTAAAAAAAAGGCTCTACTAAACCATTTGCTCATCATTCTAGTTGCTTCTATTCGCTTTATTTGGTCTTACCGAACACAAAAAAAATTTTGCAGACGTTTTATTCACTGATTTTAAGATTTATTATTTTTTTTAAATTCACACTAAATCAATCAAATCCCCTATATAGGGTGCGTCCTTATCAACTTTCTTCCTTCAAGTAGGGTACATTATGTCGCAGTAAGATAGTTATATCCAGTAGATAGTACGGTGGTCTATTAAACTAATAAACTTCCAATAGATTGGCGCCGTTTTCTGTAGTGCATTTTGTGCAAATATCTTGCAGAACTGCAGATTTGTGCTGCAAGCAGAATAAAATGGGAATGCGACTGATAGATAGATATTTTTTTAATGGCATCACATCTGATTACAAGTCGTATTTTGCCAATGTCAAAGTAAGAAATATCAGAGACTGCTACTGCTATGACTTTGATTGATGTCATCCATTCAAATCTTGAAAAAACTGCTAACAAATGAACAAGGAGATTTGAACCTTGAGGTTCAAATCTCTTTGAACATGAATGAAGGCGCTCAGCACATGAAGGGGCGGGCAGACACGGGCAATCACGGACACTGTCCGTCAGTGTGGCCGGTATTGCGAAAATTATAGTTTTTATCAGAATAAAATTCAAACATAACGTTTCAAAATTGCTCTACGTTTTAAACTAAATAACAATCAATCTGATCAACATTTTCGACTGAATAACTCTTTGAACTGAACAACTATTCATGCTGTCTTCGTTCGATTTTGGAAAATACGCGCATAGAAACGGAGCGTTTTTCTCATGTCAATGACTATAATAATACGAAAATAATTGCAGTACCGGCCACACTGCATGGAGGGCTTGACAGCCCGCCAGTGTGGCGGACCTCAGAACAAAGACCTCCTTAGGTTGCTTTTTGGTCAAAACATAAAGTCTGCTGTCTGCTGTGCCCCTAAGAAAATATTTCGACGTCTCATAGAAACTGTATCAGCTGACAGGAGGTAATTTTCTTTTTCGTATTTCGATCTATGTAGTTACTTTAAGGAAAGTTGTTAAGTTCTATGGTCTGAGTAACAAAGGAAAGACCTAAATGTTCCTTGGGAAAAGTTGTTCATTATCATGAGTACAAGCATACCTTTTGCTATCAAGAACAAATTAAAAGTCACCCTATATAAGAATCAAATGGTCTGCCTTTGGTAAATCAGAGGTCTAGAGGTCTGCCTCTTCGATTTTTATGTTTTTGAGGATGATTGTGACCATCACTTTGTGAGGCAGACATGGACAAATGATTTAGCACATGTTTATTTTTTCAAATTTTTAAAGCCCTGTTAATTGATAACGCAGCGCTACCAAGGTGGCAGACAATTTTTCTGTGTTTCTACTCATCGTTTTTAATCGAACGATCTATGTCTGCCACATGAGCAAATGATATACACGTTTTAATATTATAAAAAAAAAGTAAAGGAAATATTCCTTCAAAACGCAGAGGTGTGGTGGTCTGCCTCTTTAACTTTCATCGTTTTGAGGATGATTCTGACCATCAGTGCAAGTGGCAGCCATGAGCAAATGATTTAGCTCATGATTTTTTTTTACATTTTTAAAGCCCTGTTAATTGATAACGCAGCGCTACCAAGGTGGCAGACTATTTTTCTGTGGTTCTAATCATCGTCTTTAATCGAACAATCTCCGTCTGCCACACGTAGACCACCGAGGCTTTAAGATTGGTTAGTTTTGCCACTTGACGCCAGATGGCGCTATTCGTTTCTATTGTTGTGTATTCGTGTTGTTGTGTTTACCGCATTTGGTTGGGTTCTTTGCGTGTTAGCTAACGTTTAATACTGTGCTAAAACTTACGTTATTTTTGTAAAGAGTTTGCTCTAGCAGAGTAAGCTATAAAATACATCTGATTTCTGTCTGTCCTACATTGTAAGGGGCTACCTCCGGTCCACTAGCGCCCCCATCAGTTAAAAAAATATTACTCGCTAAATAAGAAACTTATCAAAAATCCAGAAAGACAGATTCAAGTAAATGTATATTTATTCATTTAGAAACTATTTACTCTGTAAAATAAAGTTCACTGTAGTTACAGATACAAAAACTGCTAAAAGCGGCCGTTTTTCGCACTTTTTGTATCTGTAACTACTCGTACAGTGTATTATATTTTTCAGAATTGATAGGTTCTGAATAAACTAGGATACCTTTACTTCAATCTGTCTTTCCGGATTTTCAATAAGTTTTGAATTTAGTGAGTAATATTTTTTTAACTGATGGGGGCGCTAGTGGACGGGAGGTAGAAATATGGGGTCAAACGAAGCGACAATATTTTATCTAAATCGAATAGAATACAATTCAGATTGATGAGGTAGTTAGATAAGAACCTCATTAACATTATTTTTAATTATGGCTATCTAAAACGTTGAAGAAAAGTCGTGCGACGACACTTAAAACATTTCAATTCGCTATATGTATGGAATATCTGACAAACTAAGGTGTTCTTTCTAAATGATGAATTTTCTGGATACCGTACGTACACAGGTTAAATCTTCAAGAACCTTCGTCAGATACCTTAACGGTCGGACTGTTTAGATATGACTATTTATTTAGCTTATGAAGTATATTGACGTTTCGTTTGACTCCATATTTGTATAGAAATGTATGTCAGAAAACAAACCGGCCGTTTTTTTTTGTTGCCGGTGAGTGTATTATAATAATTAATGTCGGTTCATCAAAATAATATCGCGTGAGTCCGACCACCGAGGCTTTAAGATTAATTAGCTAAGCCACTTGACGCCAGATGGCGCTATTCGTTTCTGAATCATGGTATTGTTGTGTTTACCGCATTTGGTTGGGTTCTTTGTGTGTTAACTAACGGGCTATAAACATACTAATTTTCACGTAATTTTTGCAAAGAGTTTACTCTAACAGAGTAATCTCTAAAATGTAATGGGACAACCTGCCATCAACTATCGCCCCATCAGTTAAAAAAATATTGCTCGCTTACAAAACTAATCAAAATCCGAAAAGACAGACGCATTTGGTTGGGTTCTTTGCGTGTTAGCTAACGTTTAATACTGTGCTAAAACTTACGTAATTTTTGTAAAGAGTTTGCTCTAACAGAGTAAGCTATAAAATACATCTGATTTCTGTCTGTCCTACATTGTAAGGTGCTACCTCCGGTCCACTAGCGCCCCCATCAGTTAAAAAAATATTACTCGCTAAATAAGAAACTTATCAAAAATCCGGAAAGACAGAGTGAAGTAAAGGTACATTTATTTATTTAGAAACTATTTACTCTGTAAAATAAAGTTCACTGTAGTTACAGATACAAAAACTGCTAAAAGTGGCCGTTTTTCGCACTTTTTGTATCTGTAACTACAGTGTATTATATTTTTCAGAATTGATAGGTTCTGAATAAACTAGGATACCTTTACTTCAATCTGTCTTTCCGGATTTTTGATAAGTTTTGAATTTAGTGAGTAATATTTTTTTAACTGATGGGGGCGCTAGTGGACGGGAGGTAGAAATATGGGGTCAAACGAAGCGACAATATTTTATCTAAATCGAATAGAATACAATTCAGATTGATGAGGTAGTTAGATAAGAACCTCATTAACATTATTTTTAATTATGGCTATCTAAAACGTTGAAGAAAAGTCGTGCGACGACACTTAAAACATTTCAATTCGCTATATGTATGGAATATTTGACAAACTAAGGTGTTCTTTCTAAATGATGAATTTTCTGGATACCGTACGTACACAGGTTAAATCTTCAAGAACCTTCGTCAGATACCTTAACGGTCGGACTGTTTAGATATGACTATTTATTTAGCTTATGAAGTATATTGACGTTTCGTTTGACTCCATATTTGTATAGAAATGTATGTCAGAAAACAAACCGGCCGTTTTTTTTTGTTGCCGGTGAGTGTATTATAATAATTAATGTCGACACTACCTCTAAACCAATACTCGGCATCAATGTTGGTTCATCAAAATAATATCGCGTGAGTCCGACCACCGAGGCTTTAAGATTAATTAGTTAAGCCACTTGACGCCAGATGGCGCTATTCGTTTCTGAATCATGGTATTGTTGTGTTTACCGCATTTGGTTGGGTTCTTTGTGTGTTAACTAACGGGCTATAAACATACTAATTTTCACGTAATTTTTGCAAAGAGTTTACTCTAACAGAGTAATCTCTAAAATGTAAAGGGACAACCTGCCATCAACTAGCGCCCCATCAGGCAAAAAAAATATTGCTCGCTTACAAAACTAATCAAAATCCGAAAAGACAGATTGAATTGAAGTAAAGGTACCCCGGTTTATTAAGAACCTATCAATATAAATTCTGGAAAATATAACACACTGAAGTTACAGATATACAAAAAGTGACAAAAATGGCCACTTTTAGCAGTTTTTGTATCTGGAACTACACAGTAAACTTTATTTTACAGAGTTAATAGGTTTTCAATAAACAATGGCACCTTTATGCCGGATTTAGACGAAGGCAAATCTCAGGCGCCTAGGCACGACAATATGCATCGTGTAAACAGTTTTTGCCGTGCCTCGGCTGGTTAAGACGACGGCAAAATATTGGCGCCAATACTCTAGCAATCTCTAGGCAGGACGGTAGGCAAGGTGTAAACGGTTTTTGGCGTGTGGCTGGCCTGTAGGCATGAAATAGACCAGCGGCCTATTTTGCGGCGCCAAAACAGTGGTCGCGAACTTTCCGTATAAGTTAACAGAATCCAGATGTAAGGAACCTTGAAATTGTGCCCAGTCATTAAATTAATATTTAAAAAATATTTTTTTCGCTGTTAACAATTTATTTTGACCCACAGCCGACCACTTGACCGCCAGTCGATCACTCGATCACCAGCAGACCACTTGACCACTAGATGACCACTTGAACGCTAGACGACCACTTGACCACTAACCGACTACTTGAACACCAGCTGACCACTTGACCACCAGACGACCGCTTGACCACCAGCCGACCACTTGACCAGCAGCTAACCACTAGACGACCACTTGAACGCTAGACGACCACTTGACCACTAGACCACCACTTGACCACTAGACGACCACTTGACCAGCAGCTAACCACTAGACGACCACTTGACTACTAGACGACCATTTGACCAGCGGCTAACCACTAGACGACCACTTGAACGCTAGACGACCACTTGACCACTAGACGACCAGCCGACCACTTGACCACCAGCGGACCACTTGACCATCGCCGTATCACTGGCAGAAAAACGACAAACTAACGACAAACAAAAACTCCAAACTAAAACCGGACAGGGTGTCTACTCTCAATTTTCGATATATCGATACGATACTACTTCGATACAGTCGAAATCATAATTTAGTTCACTGACTATGTAGAATATTGGTTGGATGAATTGTCAAATTGGCAGTGATTAGCACCCAACCAATATCCTACTCTATCGTTAAGGGACGAAGTTTTGAATTTGCATGTTTCGAATAGTATTGTATCGATATATCTAAAATTGAGAGTAGACATCCAGAACAGACGCCCCGTATCGATGAAGTCTACATTCATTTTTTTTTTTTTTATTTATTAGGTTAATTACATTGGAACCTTCTTAAAAATATATATAAGACCCCGCTAAACCCGTAATAGGTTTGTCTCGAAGTCTATCCGCACTACATAAATTTATACACTGTTAAGTTCGAGCGCATAAATCAACACAAACTTCATTTCATAGTGCTGAGTACCTGCATCAAAACTGGTTTGAGAACTTGCTTTACGTCGATAACACAGGATGTTCCAAACGCACGTTTAGAGATTGGTTAGTTGGTACGTTTAATACGGGTTGTAAAGTTTCGTGATAAATTCGTTTTTTAGTAATTTAGCTAGGTTATTTGTAGTGATGCTTTCTCGAACCTCTTTTGGTAATTTATTGATAAAATCTGGCAATAAGTATACAGAGGTTCTTTTACCATAGTAGTTACAGAAAGTTGGCTTTATCAGGACCTTATTTGTGACCCGCCTAGTGATTTTTTCACATGATTTAGGATGTTGGATTTCTGTTCTAAAATATTGCTCTTTAAGTATTTGATATTTAAAATTAAGATGTACCGGTAATATCTTACAGTACTTAAAAAGTTCCATTTCATTTTTTATTTGACGTTTAAAATTATAGGGTACAACTAACTTTAATAATCTTACTTGTAACTTATAGATTTCATCCAGATACGATTTGAAAGTGCGTCCATAGCTACTTAAACCGTAAGAAATAATACTCTGAGCAAGGGCGTTGTACATTTGTAGTCTAATTTTAAAAGGAATTCTATTTCTAATTATATAAAATTTTGACAAAATAGCCCGAAGTCTGTTACAAACCATTATTATGTGAGGTTTCCAATTAAATGTGCTATCTAATATCAATCCAAGATACTTATGTTCTGTAACTTGCTGTAACGGTACACATTTACATTTGACTTGTGAATGCAAATTATTTGCAGTAGCAGAGTGCAGACAACTATTATCGTGACCGATAACTTTTATTGTGTCAACGGTTCTAGACTGAGTTGAGTAAATGTGTATTATTTTCGTCTTTTCAGCATTAAGAACAAGTCCAGCATCATGTGACCATCTACATATATTATCAAAGTCACCCTGTAGTTTATATTCAGCGGTTTTAAGGCATTTATCAGCCGCTATTAGACAAGTGTCGTCCGCGTATTGATAAATGGTACAGTTTTGAATGCAATTATTCATATCATTAACATACGCAAGATAATGTAGTGGGCCTAGCACCGAACCTTGTGCTGTTCCTTCAGTGACAGGTTCCTTGTGACTATATTCATCCCCAACCCTAACATGGTAGCTCCTGTTCTGTAAATAGTCAGCACACCACTCCAAGGTGGAGCCTCTTACACCTGAGTCTTCAAGTTTTTGTACGAGTGTGCTATGACGTAGCGTATCAAAAGCCTTACTATAGTCGATAAGGATCATAAGGACATGTTTTTTGTCATTAAGGTGTTCATTAATTTCATCTGCAAATCTCGACAGTAACAAAGATGTACTTTTTTTAGCTTGAAAACCGAACTGATTTTGTGACAGAACATTATTAGTGTTATAAAATTCGTGAACTTGGTTGCTAACATATTTTTCTACAATTTTATCAACAATGGGTAGCATTGTGATAGGCCTATATTTTGAAAAGTCCTTGCTATCGCCTCCTTTGAATATCGGTCGAACCAGTCCTACCTTAAGTTCATTCGGGTAGACTCCGCTAACTAAACTTCGATTTATAAAATGAGCTATAGGCGCTGATATTTTGTCTGAGATAGATTTAATGTCTATAGCACGAATGCCATCAATTCATAAGAACTGTAAGCCAATTCTTGAATATCAAACATTTTTTCTCTGATATTAACAACTTAACAACAAATTACAAAATAATAAAAGTTGTTTGGAATGTAATCAGGTACCTATATAAAAAAATCAGGTCGGGTCACAAAACTTGTTCCCTAAGATTTTGAATTTTCAGTTCGGATCCACTGTGCGACACGGCGCGGCGGCTCCGTGTAAACGACCGGCTAGGCATGACTACGCGCGGCAGGCAAAATTTTTGCCGTGCCTGAGTTTTGGCGCCTGAATATTTCCTTCGTCTAAATCTGCCTTTACTTCAATCTGTCTTTTGTTAAGTTTAAATAGTGGTACTGTCAGCCTCTTGTCGATTCATGTTCTCCTGGTACTTCAATTTTGTTTAAACCACTTCTTCTTTTGTTGCCACGGTCACTTGCGTGCCAACCATGGGTACTGTCTACAGTTTAAATAAGTTTTGTATTCAGGTGCGCTAGTGGCCGGTGGGAAGCCTCTTAATACTTTGTCGCGGTTTATCTTAATGTCTCATGTCTAGGAATTTTCGTTTTCCCCGTGTTTTTAAGTTTTTTTTTTAATATAGCGTTTTAGACAAAAACCTACAGCGCCATCTGTTGGCGGGTAGCATAGCTTGCTCACCCGATGACATATTAATGTTAAGGTGGTTTCTGAGCAGAGGTGCTGCCACTTTGAGAAATAAATTTATTGCGTCATAAATACAAAACATTTAATAAGGATTGTTTGTTTGGCGGCAATTTGGGGTAGTTCTATATTTTATTATCCATCACATCACACCTTAGCTTATCGTGAATAGCTTTGTATTCCAAAAGTGCCAAAAAGGCCACTTTTAGCACTTTACCAATACAAAGCTATAAATGATAAGCTAAGCTATGATGTTATGGGTTATAACATATATAACTACTCCATATTGCCGCCAAACGAACAATACGAATGAAAAGTTTTGTATTTGCGACGCAATAAATTTATTTCTAAAAGTAAGGTGCTGCCACTCAGCAACCACCTTAAAGCGGGTATTATAAAATAAAGCTCGGTCGCCCGGGTACAGCGCGTTCTGTCTATGAAGGTTATTTTCTGCGCATGGGTGACAGGCGGAGAGCCAATGAACGATTCGCCATATGCCGCGCTCACCCCCGCGACTCATTTTTTACTCCTGCGCATTAACGGTCACAGACAGAGTTATTTTGCCCGCCGTATACTTATACTTAAATGGATGCAGACATACGTACAACATTATAGGTATTATTTTTGTTTGCAGATTTCCTGCCTCCTACGTCACTGCACTGATCCGCAAATCCTGAGCGTGACTAGGTCTGGGTGGGAACCCTGGGTTTGAATAGGGCTTATAACAGGTTTTTCGTTTAATTCAACGCTTACCAATCTATTTTGCAGTCATGAAACTAAAACCAGAGTATATTTTGACGGAAAGAATAACATTGTTTTACAAACTTGTTTTTTCTGACAGCTTTAGCCGATTGCTTTTGACATAACTGCGAAATTGTTGGTTAGCGTCGGAATAAACTAATAAAATGGATCATACAATTTTTTTCAAACCATGTACCTATATCAATATGTATGAAATTTTTTAATCACAAATTGTTTTTTTTTTCAAAAGGGACTTTTTCGTTCAAATGTAATGTGAAATAGTGTTTGATTGTAAATTTTTATATTATAGGGATTTTCTAAGCTTTTTTTAATTTCACAAATTTTTATTAATAGGCTATCCAGCTGTCCACTAGCACCAAATTACTAAAACTATCGAAAATCCAAAGACAAATTTAAGTAAAGGTACCCTAGTTTATTTAGAACCTATCATTTCTGAAAAATATAATTCACTGTAGTTACAGATACAAAAAGTGCCAAAAACTTTAATAATACTAAGTTGTAAGTTAAGTGTATGGTTTCCGCACTTAGTCCTATAAGGACCATTGTGCGTGGGCCTATGTGGCCATCAAGTTAGCCACCCTAACTGTTGCCAGAACTCAGTCAGTTTGTCCAGTCTGTTGGGTATTAGATCAAGGGTTATGGTTATGCTTTAATAATACTTTAAACTTTATTTTACAGAGTAAATAGGTTCTCAATTTTCAATAAGTTTTTTTATTTAACGAGTAATATTTTTTAACTGATGAGCGCGCTAGTGGTTTACAGGAATGCCATCCAACAATTCTTTTTAATTTAAGAGAAAACCAAATAAAATCAAACATTGTTATTTTTGGTAAGAAAATAATAAATTCGTGGTCACGCTACTTTGGCTTTTATTTCTCGTATTTCGTATTATAATAAAAAAAATTGTTCTTTCCTCATTGTATGATATTACCGATCTCTTAATGACGTCAGCTATACAGGGTGTTAATTTAATATCGTGCCATAGCTTAAGGGGTGTTTCAGTTACGATAAAGGAAAACACAATTTTTTTTTTTTATCTTACTGAATGAAAAAACTAAAACTGCATTGAAACTTAACTAACGCGGACCAACGTCGCTAGCGCGCGAGTATCAGTGAATAAGGTAGGCACATCATCATCATATCAGCCGAAAGACGTCCACTGCTGGACATAGGCCTCCCCTAAAGATCTCTATGACGACTACATAACTGAAACTCTTTCGCGTGCTTTTGATAGCGCGCCCATTCGCGCGGTCATTGCCCTCCGCGTTAGTTTAGTTTAAATGGAGTTTTTTTTTTTTGTAGGATTTCTTTAAATAATTTTTTTGAGTTTCTTTAGCGTTACTAAACCACCCCTTAAGCTATGACACGCAATAAATTTAACATCCTGTATTTACGTTGCTCCATAAACAAAGTGGCGCCATGTGGGAAAAAAGAAGCGACAATAAAAACCCACGGTTTATTCCAACCGCAGTGGAGTTCAAATCTCTTTGATTCCAACGCTTACCATTGAAGCCATGACACTAAGGCCGATATTTCACTGGGACACCACGGTGGCGCGACTGGTTGCGCCACTGGTGTCCGTAACTAGACACCAGTAAAGACACCAGAGTCGCCACACCCTGCGGCCACAGTATTAAGGGCTATATTTCACTGGGAGTGGTAGCGCGACCAGCATCCGAACTGGTTGCGCCGCCAAATTGGTTGCGCAACCAAACGGACACCAGGTGAGTAACTCTCTATAGAGCTGTATACATTTAGTTGGTAGCGGCGACTGGTTGCGCTGCCATGGTGTCCCAGTGAAATATCGGCCTAAAACCAGTGTCTCATTGACATTTGTAAAAGAACATTGCACTTTGCTCTTTTTGTTTAGGATTTATTGGACTTTGAATATTTTTTTAATAAAATGTCAATTTCAATTTTTTACAAAAATTTTAGGTATTTGACGGAAAGAATAACATTTTTACAAATTTGTTTTGAGGGTTCCGTACCCAAAGTGTGTAAAACGGGACCATGTTAATGTCTGTCAGCGGGCTGCATCTCATGAACCGTAATAGGTAGACAGTTCAAATTTTTAAAAGATTATGTATACGTTTCTTGCCGCTATAACAACAAATTAAGAAAATTAAAAAAATATATATATTAAAAGGTTTCCCTACTAAAAACCCTCCCGGCGAATAATGTCACGTTCGCAAAATGTCACACTAGGGTTTGCCATAGCAAAATGTCACGTTCGCAGAATGTCACGTCCGCAAAATGTTACGTTCGCATAATGTCACACTTAATCGTGACATTGTGCGAAAGTGACATTCTGCGAAAAAATAATGAAAATATTTCTAAGTCCATAAAGAATTAAAAATTTTCTAAGTCCCAAATCCATATAAAAAAATATATTTTTTTCTAAGTAAAACGTATATGCTTATTTTTTTTCAATATAGGGTGACTTTTAATTAGTTCTTGATAGCAAAAGATATGCATGTACTCATGATACTGAGCAACTTTTCCCAAGGAACATAGTTCGAAATACGAAAAACCAAATTTGACCTCTCATACAAAATGCGCTATCAGCTGATGCAGTTTATATGGGAGGTCAAAACTTGATTTTCGTATTTCGACCTATGTTTTTTGGAAAAAGTTGTTCAGTATCATGAGTACATGCATACCTTTTCCTATCAAGAACTAATTAAAAGTCACCCTATATATTCAAAACAAAAAAAAAAGAATCGCAAAATACAATGAAAATATTTCTAAGTCCCAAATCAAAAATAAAACTCTTTAAGTCCCAAATCTATAGCAAAATAATTCAAAAAAATTTAAGTCCCAAAAACGTGACATTTTGCGAACGTGACATTTTGCGAACGTGACATTATGCGTCGGGAGGCTAAAAACGTGCTTTTTAGGCGATTTTTGCTCCATTATTATCGCTAGCTCTAGAAAAAACGAGAACACTTACAAAAGTGAAAATTGTTATGTTTGTTGGTACCTATAGGTACATTAGCTATAGAATAACAACAAATAATAAAAACTGGTCAAGTGCGTGTCGGACTCGCGCGCATTTATTACTATTCTGCTTGACTGCGCGTCCATAACTGATACGGTGTTTTTACCTTAGCGGTACGGAACCCTCTTGTTCAAGTCAGACTCGCACTTGGCTGGTTTTTTTTCTGACATTTCAATAAGCTGTGGAATTTTAATTGTTCTTTCTTTACGATCACGAAAGTTAAGCAACGTTGGCCGTGGTCAGAACCGGGATGGGTGACCGCCAGTGGCACAACAACTAAAGTTAGGCCACCGTAATAGGTCTTTTCTGACAGCTGTCAAACGTATGCAAAATGCAAAGAAAAATGAACCCTGTGTGTTGGTGTTAAGGAAACGTCAAAACAGACTTCTTTAGAGAGATGTTGATTAGACGTTGGCGCTACTTTAGAGAGATTTCGTGCTTCGGAAGGCACGTAGTTAAGCTGTTGGTCCCGGCTACTGTAGAAGTCGTAAAGCCAAGTCAAAGGCCATTTGGCGGATTATAAACTAGCATGTTGCAGATTTCAAGCCAATTAATAGGTTTATATACAGGATGTACCGAAAACTGAAAGGGCATACTCAGTCAACGAAACTGAACAACTTTCCCAGACACGTTTTTGGAAAATCAAAAAAAAATTTTGACTTCTCCATACAAACTGTTCGATAAGAGTGAGCAACTTGTATGGAGTGGTATAATTTTTTTTTCATTTATTATTGTAGGATTCTCAAAAATGTTTCTTCGGGAAAGTTGTTCAGTTTCGTTGACTGTGCATGCCCGTTCAATTTTAGGTACACCCTGTATGATCGATGATCAACACCAAAGAAATCAGCAAGTTAGCTCGTAGGTAATTAATTGATTTCTACTAGTTAGTAGGTAGGTACCTCGTTGAACTTGTAAACAATGAATCAAGTTATGCAAGAATCCATAATGAATGAATGTCTATCTAATTATAGATAATTATCTAATGGCACTTTACTAGTAGGAAATATACACTACTTACTTTGAAAAGGAGTCTTTTTGTTATCTATGGAATATAGTCCAGGAAGTAAAAGCCACGTACAGTATAGGGTTCCGTAGTTTTTTGAAAAACTTGATTTATTTTTATCATCAATACGTTTATTATCAATACGGGGAGGGAGCTTGATTTTTATTATCAATGCGGTTTCATCCGCATTAAATAGGTTTTCCCGTGGGAATGAAGTGTTTTCCCGCGGTAAAAAGTAGCCTATGTGCTATTCCATGACCTAACCTATATGTGTTCCAAGTTTCATTAAAATCCATTCAGTAGATTTTACGTGAAAGAGTAACAAACATCCATCCATCCATCCATACATACAAACTTTCGCGTTTATAATATAGTAGGATAGGATGTATTCTATTTATACAACACTAGCTTTCCGCCTGCAGTTTCATCCGCATTAAATAGATTTTCCCGTGGGAATGAAGTGTTTTCCCGCGGTAAAAAGTAGCCTATGTGCTATTCCAGGACCTAACCTATGTGTGTTCCAAGATTCATTAAAATCCATTCAGTAGTTTTTACGTGAAAGTGTAACAAACATCCATCCATCCATCCATACATACAAACTTTCGCGTTTATAATATAGTAGGATAGGAGGTATTCTATTTATACAACACTAGCTTTCCGCCTGCAGTTTCATCCGCATTAAATAGATTTTCCCGTGGGAACGAAGTGTTTTCCCGCGGTAAAAAGTAGCCTATGTACTATTCCAGGACCTAACCTATATGTGTTCCAAGTTTCATTAAAATCCATTCAGTAGTTTTTACGTGAAAGTGTAACAAACATCCATCCATCCATCCATACATACAAACTTTCGTGTTTATAATATAGTAGGATAGGATGTATTCTATTTATACAACACTAGCTTTCCGCCTGCAGTTTCATCCGCATTAAATAGATTTTCCCGTGGGAATGAAGTGTTTTCCCGTGGTAAAAAGTAGCTGTTAACGATGCACTACTAAGACATTCAAATTCCCGCGCTTTGTGCAAGACGAGCGCGCTTCATCCTGATTGGTCCGCGCGTGAGACCGGCGATTACGCTATGTACCTCGGTTCCAACAAGAGTTACTGTGTCGAATTTTATTAAAAACACTGTTAAAACTACAATAAACAACCATATTCTTCAAGATACCAAGTTTTATTTATCAAGAAATACTATTAGAAGAGTTCGGCAAGTAACATATGGAGACCTCGACGTGATTTCTGCTTGGGCACCGGCAACTTCGTGTTTCTACGAGCAGAACAACAAGCGGCAACCGAGACGAAATTTTGGAGTCAGATATACAAGCAAGGCTGCAGATCTACAGCAGCACCCAAGCTTACAATCATCATCATCAAGAAACGACAGGATCCGCCAAGCTATTGCGGTCCGCACGTAAGGGAAGTACGCCCAATTTTAGTTTCAAATTCGCCAAGATCATGGCGGCGTCATAGAGTCATGATTTCTATTGTGCGAACGGTGTACGTACCTAAAACAATCAACAAACAATTTGCAAACAGTTTTGTGCTAATTTCATACAATAACAAGTGTCATTCCTTTGGTTTTTTAAGTCAATTTCAACCAAAATAAGCTACATACCTACTTCGTTTTTTCAACAAGTTTAGACGTGTCAAAGTGCATAATTTGTCCCTAATTTCGCACGAGCACCATGCTATTTGTTTGCCGTGCCATTCCAAACAATTTTCAAGCAATTTGTCAAGTTTTTATCTCGTTTTTGTGTGCTACAGTGCCTGTCAAACTAGCACCAGACTAAACAAATAGTTCATACATTCGCCGACTATTTCAGCCAAAGAAATTTGAGAAGCAAGGAGGTTTTTGTTCTGAGATTTCAGCACTTGGCCGTGCGCTTCGAGCTTCCTTCTGAACCCACCGCATCGGTCGGGCCGTGCGTATACCTACCGACGGGGCCGCGAGCTGCGGCTGCTTCCGTCACCGGGAACTACCTACTCTGCACGCAGGCTCACCGCGGACGGTTGCGAGTACATTGCCGCTTTGAAATACATTGCGGCTTACTACGGTTTGGCTATTTTTTATAAGTTTTATTTGCTTAGCTCTTTCTACTGCTTACACAAAGTTTATTTACGGTTTCTAAAGTGTGTTTATAAAAATGGAGGAAGAGTTACAAGACTTAATAAGGAAAAGGGGCAGTATAAAGGCCAGAATTACTAATTTTCAGAAATATTTAGAACCTATTGAACTGATTTCTTCGGGTGATTTAACAAAACAAGTTGTCAATGCCTTACAGTTAAAATTGACTAGGTTTCAAGATTCACTAAGCGATTATGATATTATTCAAGACAAAATTGATAGAAGAAGAACAGTTACAAGAGCAAATTGATGAACGGGAGATGATAGAAAACCAATACTTTAATTTAATGGCTAGAGCTTCTTGTGTAACCGACTCGTATACAGAGAAAAAGAGTTCTCATTCAAATCATACCGAGTCTGACAATGATTCAAACAAGTCTTCAACTTGTACACACAAATCTACACATTCAAATAAGAATATAAGTGTCAAGTTGCCTACAATTAAGTTGCCCACGTTTGACGGGACTTACACAAAATGGCTAGAATTTCGCGATACATTTGACGAGTTAATTAACAAAAATGAATCAATCCCTTCAATCAGTAAATTTCATTATTTGCGTACCTCTCTAGAAGGAGGAGCATCTGTTGTAATAAAATCGATCGAGTTTACAAGTGAAAATTATAATGTGGCTTGGCAACATTTGTGTGACCGTTTCGATAACAAGCGGATCTTGGTCAACAACCACTTAAAGGCATTGTTTAATTTTGAAACAATTAATAAAGAGTCTTACAAGTCCCTGCGTTACATGGTTGACTATTTTACAAAAAATTTGAATTCCTTGAACAAATTAGGTGAACCCACGGATTCTTGGGATACATTAATAATTCATATGATGGCATCAAAACTAGATGGCGCCACAAGTCGTCAATGGGAGGAGCATAGGAATTCTTTCTCCGACACGCCACCTTTAGAGGATTTCTTTCAATTTTTGCGAGGCAGGGCGGACATGCTGGAAACGCTGGAATTCAACAAGATTGCGCCTAAATATTCTTCCAGGTCGTCAGAGAGGCAATCATTCAGCAATAATGGAAGGTCGACAAATTCATTTTTTGCTTCTTCTTCTAACAATTCTGTTTCTAGAGGCTGCGTTGTTTGCAATGAAAATCATCGTATCTACCAGTGTGAAAGGTTCAAGTCTATGTCTGTGGATGATAAATTAGGTGAAGTGCAAAGAAACAACTTGTGTCAAAATTGTCTTCGCGCCGGCCATCATGCTAGTCGTTGCCGCCTAGGTCCATGCAACACCTGTCGAAAAAACCACAACACATTATTGCATAAAAATTATCCTACGAATTCTACAAGTCAAAATGCGTTTACTACTACACAGGGAAATTCTGCAGCTACAATCAGGGCAATTCTGCTACTGCTAATCAGAGCAATTCTACTAACACTTCTCAAGGACATTGTTCTAATAATTCGAGCGAACGTCATACCGCTAATACGAACACTACAAGTTTAAACACCACTACTACGAGCAGCACCGTGCAGTCTCCTGTGTCCCTGTCTGCAACTATTTCTGGACAGGTACTGCTGTGCACGGCCGAAGTGGAACTAGTTAATACTAAAACTAACGCTACTTACCAAGCGAAGGCGCTTCTCGATGCGGGTAGCCAGTCGTCATTTGTGACCGAAAAGGTGCAAAAAATTATGAATCTTTCTTGTTCGAAAACAAGTCCAGTGTCCGTTGCTGGTATAAATAATGCGACTACTAAAGTTACACAGTACTGCGATCTACAAGTAAAGTCACGTGTTAATTCTTTTCGCATCGATGTGTCATGTCTAGTGATTCCACAGATTACAAGCACACTACCTAGTGTGGAGGTAGATACCTCACGACTTAACTTGCCTTCCAATGTTACGCTTGCTGATCCAAGTTTCTATCGTCCCTCCGAAATACAAGTTCTATTGGGGGCAGACGTTTTTTGGGAAATTGTGGATTCTAATCAAATCAAATTGGGGCGCAACAAACCCACACTACAAGAAAGCAAATTGGGCTGGCTTGTGGCTGGTCCAACTGGGTCCAATTCTAATAAATGCGATACAGTTAGGTGCAATTTCAGTCAAGAGATTAGCCAGAGCATTGCTAAGTTTTGGGAATTAGAAGATATTCCGTCGTTAACATCAGCCAAGTTTACAAAAGACGAAGAAATATGCGAGGCACACTTTGTGAAGAATACTGTCCGTCTGCCTAATGGCAGATTTTCGGTCCTAATGCCGTTACGTGAGAATCCCGAGGAGGCTCTGGGAGACTCATACTATATTGCAAAAAGACGTTTCCTTAATCTAGAAAAGAAATTAAGTAAAACAAATCAAAATCAGAAAAAAGAATATGCCGACTTTATTCATGAATACGAAAGTTTAGGGCACCTACGCGAGCTACAATGTGCACCGTCATTTGCGGTCTACATCCCACATTTTCCAATTATCCGCGAATCTAGCGAAACCACTCGTTTAAGAATAGTTTATGACGCCTCGACTAAAACTTCCACGGGTAAATCTCTAAACGATATTCAGCTGGTGGGCCCCGTGGTCCAGGATGACCTCATGTCAATCCTGTTGCGTTTTAGACAAAATACTTACGTCGTTACCGGTGACATTGAGAAAATGTACCGACAAGTTATGATAGACGATTCTCAACGTAAATTACAACTGATACTTTGGAGGGACAATGAAGCACAACCCCTTAAAACACTTCAACTCAACACAGTCACGTATGGGACAGCTTCAGCTCCCTACCTCAGCACAAGATGTCTCGTGCAGCTCGCCGAAGAGTGCACTGATGAAGCTGTTGCTGATGTAATTAAACATGGGTTTTATGTCGATGATTTGAGTACTGGTTCAGACAGTAAATCTGAGCTAAAGCATGTAGTTCAGGGCGTCATTCAAAAACTTTCTGAAGGTTGTTTTCATTTGCGAAAGTTTCGTACAAACGCTCCTGATATTTTTGAGAATATACCCACGATAAGTCAAACGCAAGAATTTTCCAAAGAGTCCTCTGTTCTGGGTTTGAAGTGGAACCCTGAAACTGATAAATTGCAATTTTCTGCATGTCTTGAAGTTGCGCCAGAGACTACAAAGCGAAACATTTTGTCAACGTCTTGTCGAGTCTTCGATCCTCTAGGCTTGCTATCACCCTGCTCTATTACACCGAAACTGCTACTACAAAAACTATGGTTGTTGAAACTAGATTGGGACCAACAAGTGCCAGAAGAGATCGGAGAGTTATGGCGAGAATTTGTCCATAACCTGCATTACATAACGAACATACAAGTTCCACGACACGTACTATGTGACAACCCTGTCGAAATTGAGACCCATGTGTTCACAGACGCGTCGCAGCATGCATATTGTGCATGTCTGTATTTGAAGTCTATCGATGCTTCAGGAAATGTCTACGTCAATTTGCTATGCGCCAAGGCAAAGGTCGCTCCATTGAAGCCAGAAATGACTATCCCACGTTTAGAACTTCTAGGGGCACTTCGGGGAGCTCGCCTTTTTGCTAAGGTGATCAAATCGCTTCGGATCAACGTTTCTCGTTCCATATTCTGGTCCGATTCGACGATCGTTCTAGGATGGCTGAAAACTCAGCCTAAAACATTAAAGACTTTTGTTTGTAACCGTGTAGATCAAATACGTGAACTTACCGATCAAGACGCGTGGCGTCATGTACCTACCGATGCCAATCCTGCAGACCTGGCTTCAAGAGGAGTCAAGTCTCAGCAGCTTATAAATAATTCATTGTGGTGGCACGGACCATCCTTCTTGACAAGACCGGAAAGCGAGTGGCCCTCGAAGAACCGCGTCGATGCTCCGCCGCCGCCGCTACCTGAAACAAAAACTAAAGTAACATTAAACATACAATGTCATGAAAATGTCGTACCATTTCATAAGTTTTCTAAACTGTACAAGCTGCAAAGGGTTTTTGCCTATGTCCTGCGTTTTATCAGCAATTGTAAGTCTAAATCTACACAAATTAAAGGAGATCTTACCACAGTCGAACTAGAAAAGTCACTTATCACTCTCGCGAAGATGTCACAACAGGAATCATTCACACAAGATATTCATTCACTTACCACAAACAAGACACTTCACACAAAGTCCAGAATAATTTCATTGAATCCCTTCCTTGACGATGATGGAATCATGCGAGTAGGTGGGCGCATAGATCAGGCGTCACATTGTCCTTACGACAAACGTCATCCTATTTTGATTGATGCTAAGCATCAGTTCACCAAGTTGTTATTCGAAAAAGAGCACCTTCGTCTGCTACATTGTGGCCCTCAACAATTGTTAAGTTCTATTCGTGATCACTTTTGGCCTACAGGCGGAAGGATGTTAGCCAGATCAGTCGTCAACAAATGCGTGCGCTGTCAACGCATAGCAGCAGCCATCAAACAACCGATAATGGGTAATTTGCCGGAACCTAGAGTCACTCCTGCTCCTCCCTTTGAGAATTGTGGCGTTGATTTTGCTGGCCCGTTCCTCATATCTAGCAAGAAGGGTCGTGGGAGTAGGACATCAAAATGTTATTTGTGTATTTTCGTTTGTCTAGCCGTTAAGGCCGTACATTTAGAGGTAGTTAGCGACCTTAGTACTCCGGCATTTATACTGTGCCTCAAGCGTTTCATTGCTAGACGCGGTAAACCGCGCATAATTTATTGCGACAATGGAAGAAACTTTGTGGGAGCAATGAACGAGTTGGGTAAACTTTTGCGAGCTTGCAACCGTGACGTTTGTGAGTTTGCCTGCAGTGAAAATATTATTTTTAAATTCAGTCCTGCTTATGCGGCTAATTTCGGTGGGATCTGGGAAGCAGGGGTTAAATCGGCCAAATTTCATCTAAAACGTATAGCCGGTAATTCTAGTTTAACCTTCGAAGAGCTTAGTACATTGTTCGCACAAATAGAGTCAATACTCAACTCGCGTCCGCTGACACCGTTGTCCGCGGATCCTTCGGACTTACGTCCATTAACGCCTGGGCACTTCCTGATCGGGCGGCCGTTAACTGCACTGCCGTCCCCAGTCGTCGAGCGTCTTACTGTCAACCGTTACCAGATTCTCGAGAATCTACGTCAAGCATTCTGGAATCGATGGACTAAGGAATACCTTTCCGAATTGCAACAGCGAGTCAAATGGCGCACAAACAAATATAATGTCAAGGTTGGAGATTTAGTTATCGTCAAAGACAACCAGCTGCCAGTAATGAAATGGTTGCTAGGCAGAGTCAACCAGCTTCATCCAGGCCCTGATGGCGTCACTAGAGTCGTCGATATCACTACGAAGAAAGGATGTATCAGAAGAGCTCTGAGTCATCTGTGTCCACTCCAAATCCAGACGTCAACTGCTTGAAACCTGCGTTTCAAGGGGGCCCCAGGATGTTAACGATGCACTACTAAGACATTCAAATTCCCGCGCTTTGTGCAAGACGAGCGCGCTTCATCCTGATTGGTCCGCGCGTGCGACCGGCGATTACGCTATGTACCTCGGTTCCAACAAGAGTTACTGTGTCGAATTTTATTAAAAACACTGTTAAAACTACAATAAACAACCATATTCTTCAAGATACCAAGTTTTATTTATCAAGAAATACTATTAGAAGAGTTCGGCAAGTAACAGTAGCCTATTTGCTATTCCAGGACCTAACCTATATGTGTTCCAAGTTTCATTAAAATCCATTCAGTAGATTTTACGTGAAAGAGTAACAAACATCCATCCATCCATCCATACATACAAACTTTCGCGTTTATAATATAGTAGGATTAAGGATTTGGTTAAAAGGAAATGGGTACTTTTCATACAGCCTGAATTAGTATTGGTTTTGCACATGAAGCCCAGTGATTCTGCTCATGAAAACAAGCAACTTTTCCGAAGAAAACAATTTATTACACAAAAAAATTTTTCGCCTCCTTGTACAAAATGAGTCGATCACGTGAACTCTTAACTATGGAGAGGCGAAAAATTTTTTTTGAGTAAAAATTGTTTTTCTTCAGGAAAGTTGCTTGTTATCATGCGTAGAATCAAAACCAATACAAATTCACGCTGTATACAAATTTACTTGTTTAATAGTATATGATAATTCTTTTTTTATTTCTCTTGTTTTTCCCATGTAGTCTTCCTGCAAGTGTTAAGCTTGACCAGCTCTTGACTCTGTTCTAATATATTCACGGACCCAAAAATGGCCCATTATTTATAAAAAAATTCAAAAAGCAAAAGTCATTTTCCTTAAAAAACAGGTTTGAAGACGTCCTGTAAGGTCATTTGCACTTACGACGCACGTGTATACAGGGTGTAATGGAAGAAAACATTCTTGGAAAATTAATAAAAAAAAATTACATACAGTAGAACATAGAACCTCCTCCTTTTTTAAGTCGGTTAAAAAGTTTAAATCTGCATACAAATTGCCCACTCTTTCCACTTTGCCCACTCTGCCACACACAGTTTGTACTTATGTAAAATTAAGCCTAAAATTTTTCCCATTTCCCAAAAATTTTTCTTTGGGAAAGTTGTTCAGTTTCGTTGACTGAGCACGCCCTTTCAGTTTTCGATACACAGTCCCTCCCAGGGCTCCCACACATAATGAATTAAGGTATGTTACACATACAACACCATTCACCCACACACACACACACACACTGGCACACTCATATATACACACAAACACGTACGCACGTAAGTCTAAACGGTTATATTTATATTAATACTGACAAAATACTTTTACTTTATTTTTACTTCATCATAACATCCCATGAAACGTCCACTACAGGACAGGGAGCTCCCTCCAGAATTCTAGCTTTTGCTGGAATAATGTAGAGGGGAAGTACCATAGTCACCTCGCTTGTTAGCGTTACGACTGGCACCATGGACCGCGGTTGTAGGTGACCGCAGTAAGCAAGATGTTAGATAAAAAGGAGGATGCTGCTGCCCATCCTCCACTTTATAACCCTTAGTCGCCTCTTACGACACCCACGGGTATGTAAGGGTTGGTACTATTCTTTGCCGGCACCACACGGGACTTTTTCCTTACTTTTGCTTTTTAGTTATTTACAAGTTTGTTTACTACAATGTAAAAGATTATGGTAGAGCGGTGCCTCCCGACACAGGTATTATTTACTTACTGGGAGGTTCCCAGCAACGCCTATTATCATGTAACACTTGTTATGAAATAAACATCTATATCTATATATATAAAAGAAGAAGGTGACTGACTGACTGACGGACTGACTGACTGACTGACTGACATATCAACGCACAGCCCAAACCGCTGGGTCTAGAGATTCCAAATTTGGCATGTAGGTTCCTTATGAGGCCTGGGGGTGCACTAAGAAAGGGTTTTACAAAATTCCACCCCTAAGGGGGTAAAATAGGGGATGAAAGTTTGTATGAAAGTCCGTCAGTTTTGAAGTTAGGATCTTCAAAATTTGTATTTAGGCTGACGACTAAAAATCAATAATTACGTGTCTCAGGATTTTTGAAAATTCGATACCCTTAAGGGTGAAAAGGGGGATGAAGTTGAAAATTCTTTATTCTTAAAGTAAAATCCACATAATTTATTATTTAGGCATTAATGATGTAATTCTATGCAACGTTCATCACTGTTATTGAAATTCCACCCCAAATTCAACCCCTAAAAAAGGGAAATGGGGTGAAAAAGTCTAAAAACCAATATGGGTATCGTTTGTATGGTTTATCGGGTCGCTGATTACGAAAACTACAACAATTTTGAAATCAAACGTGGTGGACGTGAAATACCATCATCCCCCTGGGGATGGAGTTGGGGTGCGATAGGTTTTAAATGTCTAAAAATCAATATGGGTGTCGTTTGTATGGTTTATCGGGTCGCTGATTACGAAAACTACAACAATTTTGAAATGCAACGTGGTGGACGTGAAATACCATCATCCCCTTGGGGATGGAGTTGGGGTGCGATAGGTTTGAAATGTCTAAAAATCAATATGGGTGTCGTTTGTATGGTTTATCGGGTCGCTGATTACGAAAACTACAACAATTTTGAAATCCAACGTGGTGGACGTGAAATACCATCATCCCCCTGGGGATGGAGTTGGGGTGCGATAGGTTTGAAATGTCTAAAAATCAATATGAGTGTCGTTTGTATGGTTTATCGGGTCGCTGATTACGAAAGCTACAACAACTTTGAAATCCAATGTGGTGGACTTGAAATACCATCGTCCCCTGGGGATGGGGTTGGGGTGCGATAGGTTTGAAATGTCTAAAAATAAATATGGGTGTCATTTCTATGTTAGGGATAGCGGTAAAATTGGCGTAAGGGGTAGGGATAGGGACAGGTAGAGGTAGAGAGGTAGAGAGGTAGAGTGGTAGAGAGGTAGAGAGGTAGAGAGGTAGAGAGGTAGAGAGGTAGAGAGGTAGAGAGGTAGAGAGGTAGACAGGTAGAGAGGTAGAGAGGTAGAGAGGTAGAGATGTAGAGAGGTAGAGAGGTAGAGATGTAGAGACGTAGAGGGGTACAGGTACAGGTAGAGGGAGAAGGAGGGGAAGGGGGAGAGGGAGGGAGTGAGGGAGGGGGAGGGGGTGATGAAAAGGGAGAGGGAGGGGTAGAGGGAGGAGCAGGGGGAGAGGGAGGAGGGGGAGGGGGAGAGACAGGGGGAGGGGTAGGGGGAGAGACAGAGGGAGGGGGAGAGGAAGGGGGGAGAGAGAGAGGGAGAGGGTTTTAGTTTTTCTCAATTACTTCTGCGAATTGGCTCTGTTTTGAAATATTAAATTAAGGTGTCTCTCATCTCTCTCTTTACATTTGTTAGGCTACTGCTGCTAAGTTCCTCTGTTCTGAGTAATTTATGAGTAACGTCTGTATATTATATAAAATTCAGCTGGATCTGGATCGAGATTATACTCATTGATTTGCGCAGGGTTAGTCCTGTTTTTCCTTAGTTTAAAATTACCCCGAAATGACGGGAAAATATCTCATTGCTTCGGAAAACCGGTAACAACATAAATACGAAATCCACGCGAGCGAAGCCGCGGGCAACAGCTAGTACATACATACATAACATCACACCTTGTTCCCGTCGGGGTAGGCAGAGACCACAGTTCTCCACCTGCTACGATCTTGACATACTTCCCTTGCTTCCTGAACTTTCATCAATCCTTTCATAATGCTCGTCGGTTTAGGGTACCTACTTTTAACCTGACCTTTATTCAGAACGTCCTGAACTAAACAATTTTGAATTTTGAACAACTACGATGCGATGCGATACGACGCTGAATTACTGCGAAACATTGCAAAGTTTATGCGACAATCAGGTAATTTCTTAACCAAACTCGGGAAGCCACACAATGTTTGGCAGTGTCCCAATCGGGAATCGAGTCCAAAACCACGCACATTATAGGGTTCCATAGTATTTTTAAGATTTTTTTATATCAAAGCGGGTTTTGATTAATTATTTCTTAACGTTTATAACATAAACTTTTTACCTCCTACTACTCAGCGCCTATTGCTATTGCAATTTTTATTATTGCCAGTTTTTTTTCGGCCATAGGTAGCCCATTAACCTGTAAAGCCTACTTAACTGTGATAGTTTTCCTTATAAATTAAATTTTTTCACATTTCCAATAACAACCACCTGACAGGGGGGGGGGGGGGACACTCGACTCCAACAAAGAATTGCGCTTTCAAGCTTTATATTTCACAAACGGATCCCTAATTCGAAAAATGATCTTTGCACGCTCACATTATTTTTAAAAGACCTATTCAACGATACCCCACACTTTGGGATAGACAAGAAAAAAAAACATCGCCACGAGAGGTGACATAAAAAAAATATTTTTCAAAATTTTATTCTACCAATACTTACTTTATACTACCATGTCTAGAAATGGCCTTTCGTAAAGCCTTATGGAGATTGTTCAGAAGTTAATCTTCCCATAATCAAAATAAAAGGCAAAGACCTAAACTACGTCACTTAGCCGCCTTTTATGATACCTACCTTTGAGGACAGATTCCTTCAGTGTTAGTGTCCTCGGTTTGTAAGCTCTTTGGTCCTGACCCTTTTATAATAATTTAATAATAATCTCAGTAAACAATTATAAATTTGTTTATTAAATTGAGGATGAGTAAAGGTAATTTTAATATTCATTGTTGAGTCATGTCATGGCATACTGGTTTTTTGTCGTTAAGGATCAACGAGCGTGTAACCTATGGAGAGGGAAGTGTTGGAAACGATTGCAATTTTGTTTTATTGTTACTTAATTTTACTTGGTTATTTTTATGTGTAGGGAATGACTTTTATCAAAAATATAAGACGAAAACACCGACTGCGTGTAACTAATGCAATATCAAGTTTTAAAAAGGTACAAGTATGTCATTAGGCTTAAATTTAATAGGTTTTATTGTTTTAATAGCTTCAGTACCTGGGCGACCGAGCTTCGCTCAATAATAGAATTGCCGCCTAAACATTAAGAGGCTACCTACTGTCCACTAGCGCCCCCATCGGTTAAAAAAATATTACTCGCTAAATACAAAATTTATCGAAAATCCGGAGAGACAGATTGAAGTAAAAATACCCTAGTTTATTTAGAACCTATCAATTATGAAAAATATAGTTCACTATAGTTACATATACAAATAGTGCGAAAAACAGCCACTTCTAACAGTTTATCTATCTGTAACTTCAGTCAACTTTATTTTACAGAGTAAATAGTTTCTAAATAAACAAAGGTGCCTTTATTAATCTGGCTGTCCGGATTTTGGATAAGTTTTGTGAATAGCGAGTAATATTTTTTAACTGATGGGGGCGCTAGTGGACGGTAGGTAGCCCCTTAAAATATCATTGGGTGAGCAAGTTATGCTACCCACCAACAGACGGCGCTGTAGGTTTCTATCTATAAAACGCTATATTTAAAAAAATGCTTAAAAACGCGAGCAAAAGGAATTTTCCCGGACATGAGACCTAGCTAGATCGATTTTTGCCCCTGAAAACCGGAGTAAATTTCATCAGTAAGTTATACTTGAAAACCAACTACAAGTATCAAATTGTTATTTTGCAGTATTTTAAGGATTTAAAACTTGTTATTTAAACATTTCCCGCGGTTTTGTATTTACCGCTTTCGTTGGCCAGACTATCGTGTCAATGGCAACACTCATATTTTTTTAAAGAAGAACGAAGCAAATAAGAAAATTTGTATGTTACTAAGACTATAAAACTGAACAACTATCTCTAAAAACAAGGTAAAAAAACAAAAAACTGGTCTTTCTATTGCAATCTGTCGTCAACAATGTATTAATAGATGTCCAAAAAATTTTTTAAGTTTCCGACTCATCCTTGAAAAGGTAAAGTATGGTTTGAGTAACGTATTAAAATATTTGCAGTGCGTTACCTCTATACCTACAATACATGTTCTCACATTTAGACCCTGATTTATATCTCTATGTTAATTGCTCAGTGTACGATACGGCCAATGGTCAAGAGCAAGTCAGTAGGAAACGCGAAAGCGCGGAAAAACCACGCGCTGTCATTATCATATTTTATTTAATAATAGAACTCGTTTATTTTCAATTATATACTTTTTTTGAAAGGTCTTTTAATAGTGAATGTTTGCAGTTCGTCGGAATTTCTGTAATCAATTAGTTTTTTGACCAATAGAATTATTTTTGTCAGTTGTATGCAGAAGTTAGAATAAAAGAGTGCTCATGAATGTTTAAGTGATAATAACTTGTTTATTTGTGACCATTTAGCATCATAATGTTTGATACAAAAGTGCAGTGTTTTTTTTTATAATTATCTAGTTATTCTGCTGTATTGTACGAGTAGGTATTAATATTTTCAAATCAACAAAGTGACACTGGTTATAAGTGTTCTAATGATGATGAATAAATACGTTTTACGCGGAATATCGCTATTCTTGTTTATAAACAGCGTTGCCGGACAAGGTTAGTAGTTATTTTATAGTAGTAGTTAGTAGGTTTTTTGTAAGTTTTTTGTTATAATGTAGGTACCTACAGAGTGTAACGGAAAGATGTGATAATACTAAAGGGTGTGAATCTGTCTATGAAACTGAACAACTTTTCCCAAGGAACATAAGTCATAGAACAAAATCAATTTTTGACCTCCCATAGAAACTGAATCAGGTGATAGCGTATTTTGTATTGGAGGTCAAACCTACGTTCTTTGGGAAAAGTTGTTCAGTTTCATGGGCAGATCTACACCCTGTAGTATTATCACACCTTTCCGCTATACCCTGTATACAGGGTGTTAGGGTAATGAACAGTGAGTGATTAGTGTCGTTTATTTAACAATGGCTGTTTGACTCGTCGAAAACTTAAAATAGAAATAACTTTAAAATAGTAGTTTATGCAACGGTACATAATGAGGGGTATAAAACTCGAGTGTCGGTTTATAGGACGCAGGCGAGCGTAGCGAGCCAAGTTCCATAATAGATGACACGAGTGTTTTATACCTAATTATGTGGAGTTGCATACACAACTTTATCTACTCTTATATCGTGAATCCTAAAATAATGTGTTCAAAAACAAACCTTAATATTTTTCTCTTTTTCCGGTGATAACTGCTAGACGAAGTTCCTATAGCTGCTTTAAAAACACTCGAAGGCAAATCGTAAAAGTTTTTATCACTTATTTAATTACAAAACGAATAAAAATATGTAAATACAACTTTTGTTTGCTGAATTTTCCGTTATTGCTATGAAACCTCCTTGCAGCCACAGACTACATAAGCATCAAGCTGTCAATGGCGCGCCTATAAAAATTAAAAAATTGTATAATAGGTCTCCCGCGATGACTGTTAGTAAATTCAATACTTCATAATACACTCCCACAGATAAAAAATTGCTGCTAAGAGTGTTTCTAGGCACAGATTGATATTATGAAGATGTTAACCTACAATTTTTTAACGCATTATTGAGGATTAACGATATGAGAGTAGATAAAATAACTTACAGCCTTAATTTGGAATGTTGTTTAATGTCGTCATTGAGTTATCACTGTTTACCCTAATAACCTAACCTGTTTAATATTATATTATCTGGTGCTTCATACAGAGTGTAAGAAAAAGTACGACGATCCTTGTAAGGGGTAACCCAAAGATTTCGGACCTCCTTGCTTCGCTCGGAATAGATACCTTGCTAATTAATTTCAGTAGGGGATGACATCTGCCAACATGTCACAACCCCATCATCGATGATCCATAGAAAATATTTAAAATAACCTGGCAAATCCATAGAAAAACGCCTACACCACCTAGTGACAAATTATTTCTTTAATCCTCCTAAGTACCTTTATTTTTCTGTGGGGTAACCCTACATCACTAACAGATTGTGTAAAAACCTTTTCTTAAAAAACGTATAGTCTAGGCAACGAAACGTATCGTTGTATAAAGACCCCCCCATTAAATCCTTAGTCGATGAAACTTTGCTGGGGTATTATGAGACAAACCTAATATAAAAAAATCCAAAAAATATATCGGAACCCTCGGCGCGCGAGTCCGACTCGCACTTAACCGGTTTTTTGTTATAAAATCACTAGCAAGTAGGTACTTATCCATTTCAATAAATTACTGTCATGTAATTCTAAAAAAAAAATTCGTGATCACCCAAATATGAAAAAAAAACAATTTCAAAAAAACATTTTTTTTTATATTTCTTTACAATATATTTGAGATATAGAAACACCCCTTAGAAGGATCATCGTACTTTGTTGTTACATCCTATATTATCTCAAGGTTATGTGTTTTCATTGTCGTGCGGTTGACTGTACAGCTGAGCTTGTTATGTAAGGTCATTGCCCTCTAATTGATATTTATTTATACCAGAGCTCACGAAAGACGGTGGGGTTTTGTAAACAAAAAAAATAACCTCAAATTTATGTACAGTGATAAAAATGTGGATATTTTTTACTACAAGGTGTAACAGAAAGGGTATATCAACCCTGAAGGATGTGAATCTGCCCATGAAACTGAACAACTTTCGAAACACGAAAAAATTTGTTTGACCTTCCATAGAAACTGAATCAGCTGATTGCACATTTTGTATGGGAGGTAAAAATTCTTTTTTCGTATTTCGACCTATGTTCCTAAGGGAATGTTGTTCAGTTTCATGGGCAGAATCACATCTGCTCATGAAACTGAACAACTTTCCCTGAGGATCATAGTTCGAAATACGAAAATATATTTTGGCCTCCCATAGAAACTGAATCAGCTGATAGCGCATTTTGTATGGGAGGTATTTTTTTTTTATTTCGACCTAAGTTCCTTAAGGTGGTCTGTTTTCCATACAAAAATTCAAATGCCTTGCATTCTTACGCGAGACATAAAATTCTGTTGAAAAACGAACGAATACTGCTATTTGTAGTTTAAATTTTCGCTAATTAATACAAAAATACAGTTAATGTACTGAAAGTACTATTTTTGTTAGCAATTTTTGCTTCAATATTATGATTGTGGGCGTGCGGTCAAAACTGTACGGTTGTGCTTTGTGTGCATGTGTGAGTGATCGTACTCATGTAAACACGGACTGACGAGAGTAATTGACTTTAGTGGACATATGGAGATATTTTTCTTATCGAAATTATTGTTAGGCGTTGAAGTTGCACGATGAAATTTACGCGAATCAACTTTTTGCACATATAAAGTTGGTACTTATTGCATTAAAAAAATAAAACCTTATATTTGCAGCAGTGGCTCCATCTAGTTGGGCACGTGTCTAAGTCGGCCGTAACAGATCACCTTAAGGAAAGTTGTTTAGTTTCATGGGTAGAATTATATCCTTCAGGATTTTTTTTATGTTACAAGTGAGCAAACGAGCAGGTGGGTCACCTGATGGTAAGTGGTCTCCACCACCCATAGCACCCACTGTCTTATTAGTGACACTACCTGGGCGACCGAGCTATGCTCTGTACAATTTAATGAAAATATCATCGGGTGAGCAAGCTATGCTACTCAACAACAGATGGCACTGTAAGTTTCTTGAGCGCACTAAAACGCACTAAGAAATAATAAAAAAAAGGAGGTTTTTCCTCTGTGGGTAGTTGCCTAGAGTAGACATATTTAAAACATCTCTCACTAAATTTTGATTTAAAAATAGATAATCAATACATTAAGTTATAATTTAATGTGTATTGACAAAGTCTGAGTTGAGCTACTCACCTGCAGTGTTTTCCTTTTAACTGATTCATCATCACCAATTTATCACATCACCATGGACTATACAAAAGTACAGGAAAATATGGCCGACATGATCAAGATGTTCGACAGTAAGATGGCGGAATTCCAGGCTGAACTCAACCAGGCTAGCCGTAAGAACCCTAACACCATTGCAGCACTAAACACGGACTTCATAAATTTCAAGTCATTTGTTTGCAATGCCTTTAACATGCTGCGGGCAGAAGTCAATGAGCTGGCTAAAAGGACGGAACGCCTTGAGATGCGAACCCGCCGTAAAGTGCTCCTAGTTCACGGTGTGCCCGAGGAGAAGAGTGAAGACACCTCGGCCAAGCTTCTTGCGGCACTAGAACCTAGGCTTAAAGTTCCTAATTTCACTTCTTCTTGCATCCGCACGTCCCATAGGATGGGTAAGGTCAAGGATGGTAAGCCCCGGCCAATTCTAGTCAAGTTCATCAACCAAGAAATTCGAAAAACCGTCTGGAAGGCTAAGGTAGCCTTGAAGGGGTCAAAGGTCACATTATCCGAGTTCCTGACAAAATCCAGGCACACTGTGTTTATGACAGCAAGAGACAAATTCGGTGTCGCCAATTGCTGGACACGAGATGGTTGGATCCACTTTAAAACCCCTGATGGATTGAAGCATAAGGTAGAAACGATGGCTGAATTCCTCGACATCGCAAAACCGATTTTTTCCGGCTCTGGATCTTAATCTGTTCAACGTTATATGGCGGTACATCTCCTTAAAGTTTTTATCGATTTATACCCTCTTTTTTTGTATAAAATCTTTATTCGTCTAGATCTTTCAAAAGAAATTCAGGGTTATGTTTGTTTTCAATTCAACGTCAATATGACAACTGTCACCTGCCAAATAAGAAATGTCACTTTTGCGTTTCGTTTTCACAAGTTACTTTTTTACTTTGAGTTTTTGACTTGGAATCCAGTTTAACTTTTATATAATTCTATGATTTCTTTAACTTGGTGATTAGATCAAAATTCACTTATATATAATAGATTATTATGTAAGGTGATTTCTTTCACACTGCCGGCGAGTAGAATAATTTGCGGATTTATTTATCATTTTTTTTGTTGTTATATTATTCTATTATTATTTATATTTCTGTATAATACTTATTTATTTAATAATATTATATTTTATACTATGTTGCAAACCGTATTTAATCATAGCAGTGACTCTGGTGACTCTTGTGACTATTTCTCTGCAGCTTCCTCAGACACGTCCGATTGTAGTTTCCGTAGCGCTACCCAGTCCTTGGATTCTGAATTAGAGACTGCATTCATGGACCAACAGAAAAATTTTAACGCAGTACACATCAACGCGCAGAGCATTCCAGCACATTATCCTGACCTTCTGACTACTTTCTCAGGTAACAAAAATGTTCATGCAATCTTGGTGTCGGAAACGTTTCTTAAGCCCTGTCTTCCCTCTACCTCCTTTTCCCTTCCCGGTTTCCATCTCATCCGTAACGACAGGACCGGCAAACGTTGTGGTGGAGTCGCGATTTATTTGCGGAGTCATTTACCCTTCAACATTGTTGATAAGTCTCCTTCTGAATACTCCGAGTCCTCAGAACATATT
Source organism: Athrips mouffetella (assembly GCA_947532105.1). Classification (NCBI taxonomy): domain Eukaryota; kingdom Metazoa; phylum Arthropoda; class Insecta; order Lepidoptera; family Gelechiidae; genus Athrips; species Athrips mouffetella. The sequence goes on from OX383984.1 coordinate 11,720,827, forward strand.
TTTATAGAGGTTCTGTTTGGGCATCTGAAGGTACTTCTCGGTGTTTTTTATAGTCCGTCGCTGCACATAAATTATTTCTCCAAATTCGAGTCTCTTTTGGAAACCCTCGTGCCTACAGTCGACCATACTATTATAATGGGCGACTTCAACACATGTTTGCTTAAACAAGATTCCCGGTCTGATCGTTTGTCCTCTATAATTAACTCCCTCAATCTTAATATCCTTCCGCTGTCATCAACCCATCATTCTCCTAATTCAATTCCCTCGCTTCTTGACCTGGCCATCGTGTCGACAACAGACCTTGTCAGCACCCATGGACAATTTCCTGCTGAAGCCTTTTCATATCACGACCTTATTTTCCTTTCCTATAAAATCCGATGTCCTAAGCCTAAACCACGCGTGGTCATGCAGAGAAACTTTAGCACTTTGGATTCTAAGCTCTTTATGTCTGACCTTGCTGAGATTGACTGGAACGCAGTGCTGAGTGCCAGCACTATTGACCAAAAAATTGAAATCTTTAATTCGCTCCTTACACAAGTGTTTGACATTCATGCTCCTCTTCGCCCTGTCAAGCTCAAACATCTTCCGGCGCCGTGGCTTACCGAAGACATCAAAGCTCTGATGACCAAACGCAACGCTGCTAAGGTAAGATACCGAAACAATCCTACTGAATCAAACAGGGCCCGATATAGAGAGCTGCGAAACCGATGTAGCCGAACGTGCAGGGATGCGCAGCGTCGTCACATACATTCCTCTGTCCAGAACGGTAATCCAACAAAGGTGTGGTCCTTTTTGAATACCCTCGGTATTGGAAAGACCAAATCATCTACGCTCCCCCATAATCTCGACCTTGATTCCTTGAACCAACATTTCTCCTCCACTTCTCCCATCCCCTCATCCATTAAAAATGCAACCCTTCATGAACTTTCACTTGTACCTAAGCCTCAATTCACACCTTTTGTTTTTCGACCAGTTCCTGAGCGAGAAGTTGAAAAAAATGTCTTAGCGATTACATCTAATGCTGAAGGCACTGATGGTATAGGCCGCCGAATGATTGTCATTAGTTTGAAGCTTATAATACCTATTCTCTGTCATATTTTTAACTTCTCGCTCAGCACCGGCACTTTCCCGAGCTGTTGGCGTCAAGCCGCAGTCATACCTATCCCCAAAACTAACAATCCTACCTTGCCTAATCATTTCCGTCCTATCTCTATCCTACCTTTCCTATCTAAGGTTTTGGAACGCCTCGTCCATAACCAGCTTTGCGTTTTTGTAAACACCCATAATATCCTCAGCCCCTATCAGTCCGGTTTCCGCCCTGGTCACAGCACAGTCACTGCCCTCACTAAAGTGTCCGACGATGTGCGATATGGAATGTCAAATCAACAGTTCACTATTCTTGTTCTACTGGACTTCAGCAATGCCTTTAACACTGTTGATTTTGACATTCTGCTCGCAATGCTAAAATCTATCTCCATTTCGGATACCGTGATTGAATGGTTTCGGGGATTTTTGGTGGGGCGACGGCAGTGTATTCGGTCTAATGACAAATTGTCCCGTTTCTGTGACCTTAACGCTGGTGTGCCCCAGGGCGGAGTACTCTCCCCACTCCTTTTTTCCATCTTCATAAATTTCCTTACTCCTCTCCTTTCCTGCTCCTTTCACCTGTATGCTGATGACCTGCAAATCTATGCCCAAGAGACGCTTGTTGAACTGCCAACAATTATTGCTAGCCTGAATTCTAATCTGGTGACTGTCCAGCAGTGGAGTCAATCCCATGGCCTCAAGGTGAACCCAGACAAGTCGCAGGTTATTGTAATTGGTGGCTCGAAACAGATTTCGAAGCTTTGTCTCGATGATATCCCACCTATAATCTTCAATAGTGTAACTTTAGAATACAGCAAAGTAGTTAAAAACCTAGGTGTGATTTTCGATGATACATTGTCCTGGTCAAAGCACATTTCTGAATTAAGCAGGAAGATATTTGCTGCTTATGGTTCACTAAAGAGGTGGAAAAATCTCATTCCTGTGCGGACTAAGATCGAACTTGCGCAATCGCTCCTTTTGCCTATATTAGACTATGCTGATGTATGCATGATCGACCTCAATGAGGAACTGCTGAATAAGCTTGAAAGGCTTCAAAATGTATGCATCAGGTTCATTTACGGGTTGCGCAAGTTCGACCACGTGTCTGAGTACAGGAATAGATTGAAATGGCTACCAATCAGGCTTCGTCGGGATGAGCACGTTCTGACGCTCGTCTACAAGGTTCTGTATGACCCGCGCTCCCCTCCTTATCTTATGGAACGTTTCCGATTCCTTGGTGCAAATCGCAGTCGTGACCTTCGGTCTAAAAATGATAATGTACTGGATGTTCCTTTCACTCGCTCTGGGTACTACAAGGATTCATTCACATGTAAGGCTACCAAGTTATGGAACGACCTGCCATCTGAAGTGCGTCACTCCGATTCACTGGCCATATTTAAAAGCAAATTACGACAACATTTCCTTGCTTTAGTTATGAGTTTGCAACAATAATTATTATTGGTATATAATTAATTATATTTATGTAAGTATATATAATTTATGTTAATGTAAGTATATACATACAAAATTATATATGTTTGTATATTTATGTAATGTATTTATGTATTTGATATTTATTTTGAGTATTTTATGTAAATACAATGTCTTTTTTGTTTTTCATTTATGTAGTTTATATGAGTGCACTACACTGCAGAATTCTGTAAATGTTGATTTCGTCAAAAGGTTGTCTGGAAGAGATCACTCTTAGTGATAAGACCGCCTTTTGCCCACATTTTATTACTGGTTATGTGTAAATGTTACTTTATTAGTGTGCAATAAAGTGTTATTCATTCATTCATTCATTCAAAAAAAACGGTGAAAACGAATTTTCCCAGACATAAGACCTAGCTAGATCGATTTTTGCCCCCAATAACCCCTGTATACTAAATTTCATCGAAATCGTTAGAGCCGTTTTCGAGAAACTGATTACAAATATATATACAAATATTGCTCGTTTAATAGTATAGGATAGTTTGACGTTAATAAGACAGCAAAGCGCGTTGCCCACCTTGAGAACATGATCCTGAAACTGGATTGATATACTCTTTATGTTACACCTTGTATAGCTATTTGTAAAACTATCATCATGTCGGGTAGGTTGTGAGGTCGATGACCGAAAACTCTGGTGTCAGAACCTTTGTTATGGCTCAGTAGAGAGTAGCTAGCCGAAACCAACAGCTTAAGGTGATCCGTTTTCCATACAAAAATTCAAATGACTTGCATTCTTACGCGGGACATAAAATTCTGGTGAATAACGAACGAATACTGCTATTTTTATTTTACCCACGACGGAACGGAGAAGGTGTACATGCGTTTAGGGTGAGATGTTGTGTGTTTGTTCGTTTGTGTGTGCAAAGTTATGTTGCCTTTTATCTAAAAACGGCTTAACCGATTTAGATACGGTTTTCAGTAATGGATTTATAATTTATCAATAATGGTTTGTAGATTAGAGTTGTGGTGCCAAGTCACCAGGGGGCGCTGTAATGATAATTTTTATCTAAGCAAATGTTGCCATTTATCTCCAAAACAGTGTGACCGATTTAGGTACGGTTTTCAGTAAAAGATTTATGATTTATCAGTGATGGTTCTTAGACCAGAGTAATGGCGCCAACTCACCAGGGGGCGCTGTAATAATAAATTTTATGTAAGCAAATGTTACCATTTATTTCCAAAACGGTTAGACCGATTTAGTACGGTTTTCAGTAAAAGATTTATGATTTATCAGTGATGGTTCTTAGACCAGAGTTGTGGCGCCAACTTACTAGGGGGCACTGTAATAATAAATTTTTATTTACGCAAATGTTCCCATTTATCTCCAAAACGGTTTGACCGATTTAGATACGGTTTTCAGTATAAGATTTATCTATCAGTATCATATTTATCAGTGACAGTTTTAAGACTATAGTTGTGGAGTCAACTCACCAGGGGGCGCTGTGTAGTAATATTTATTCTTTACTCGCGCAACCTCCTTCTTAATCGCTCTAGTAAAGTGGGAATTCTCTAAAAAGTTAAAAATAAAAAGCAAAATTCAAAATTTTGAGAAAAACCCACGACGGCTGTCATTCAAAAAATATTAAATAAAACTTTGGAAATTCCCCCGACTAAAAATATATATTTTCACCTATCTATTCATATATTTTACTAGCTGTTGCCCGCGGCTTCGCTCGCGTGGATTTCATATTTTGGTTGTTACTGGTTTTCCGAAGCAATGAGATATTTTAGTCCAGGGAAATTATTATTTATCCCATCGTTTCGGGGTAGTTTTAAACTAAGGAAAAACAGGACTAACCCTGCGCAAATCAATGAGTATAATTCGAGATCCAGCTGAATTTTATATTATATACGGACGTTACTCATAAATTACTCAGAACAGAGGAACTTAGCAGCAGTATCCTCACAAATGTAAAGAGAGAGATGAGAGACACCTTTAAGTAATCTTTCAAAACAGAGTCAATTCGCAGAAGTAATTGAGAAAAACTAAACCTCTCCCTCTCTCTCCCTCTCCCCCCTTCCTCTCCCCCTCCCCCTGTCTCTCCCCCTCCTCCCTCTCCCCCTGCCCCTCCCTCTCCCTCACCCCTCCCCCTCCCTCTCTCTCCCCCTTCCCCTCCTTCTCCCTCTACTTTACTTGTACCTGTACCTCTACCTCTCTACGTCTCTACCTCTCTATCTTTCTACCTCTCTACCTCTCTACCTCTCTACCTCTCTACCTCTCTACCTCTCTACCTCTCTACCTCTCTACCTCTCTACCTCTCTACCTCTCTACCTCTCTACCTCGCTACCTCGCTACCTCTCTACCTCTCTACCTCTCTACCTCTCTACCTCTCTGCCTTTCTACCTCTCTTCCTGTCTAACGCCAATTTAACCGCTATCCCTAACATAGAAACGAAACCCATATTTATTTTTAGACATTTCAAACCTATCGCACCCCAACCCCATCCCCTGGGGATGATGGTATTTCACGTCCACCACGTTGGATTTCAAAGTTTTTGTAGCGTTCGTAATCAGCGACCCAATAAACCATACAAACGACACCCATATTGATTTTTAGACATTTCAAACCTATCGCACCCCAACTCCATCCCCAGGGGGATGATGGTATTTCACGTCCACCACGTTGGATTTTAAAATTGTTGTAGTTTTCGTAACCAGCGACCCGATAAACCACACAAACGACACCCATATTCACATTTCAACACTATCGCACCCCAACCCCATTCCAAGGAAATAATGGTATTTAACGTCCGCCACGTTGGATTTCAAAATTGTTGTAGTTTTCGTAATCAGCGACCCGATAAACCATACAAACGATACCCATATTGGTTTTTAGACTTTTTCACCCCATTTCCCTTTTTTTAGGGGTTGAATTTGGGGTAAAATTTCAATAACAGTGATGAACGTTGCATAGAATTACATCATTAATGCCTAAATAATAAATTATGTGGATTTTACTTTAAAAATAAAGAATTTTCAACTTCATCCCCCTTTTCACCCTTAAGGGTGTCGAATTTTCAAAAACCCTGAGACACGTAAATATTAGTTTTAAGTCGTAAGCCTAAATACAAATTTTGAAGATCCTAACTTCAAAACTGAAGGACTTTCATACAAACTTTCATCCCCTATTTTACCCCCTTAGGGTTGGAATTTTGTAAAACCCTTTCTTAGTGCACCCCTAGGCCTTATAAGGAACCTACATGCCAAATTTGGAATCTCTAGGCCCAGCGGTTTGGGCTGTGCGTTGATATGTCAGTCACCTTCTTCTTTTATATATATAGAAGATAAGCCAAGAAAATCCGTCGGGGCTGCCATTCCTTATCTTACGTAAATTAATAGTGCATGCGAGCTCGTTGTAGAACAGCCCCCGACGGATTTTCTTGGCTTATAAAATATATGAATAGATAAGTGAAAATATTTATTTTTAGTCTGGGGTTTTTTTAAATATTTTTTGAATGACAGCCGTCGTGGGTTTTTTAGTTAAATTTTTCGCTAATTAATACAAAAATACAGTTAATGTACTGAAAGTACTATTTTTGTTAGCAATTTTTGCTTCAATATTACGATTGTGGGCGTGCGGTCAAAACTGTACGGTTGTGCTTTGTGTGCATGTGTGAGTGATCGTACTCATGTAAATCACGGACTGACGAGAGTAATTGACTTTAGTGGACATATGGAGATATTTTTCTTCTCGAAATTGTTGTTAGGCGTTGAAGTTGCTCGATGAAATTTACGCGAATCAACTTTTTGCACATATATAGTTGGTACTTATTGCATTAAAAATAAAACCTTATATTTGCAGCAGTGGCTCCATCTAGTTGCGTTCGGGTCTAAGATGGCCGTCACAGATCACCTTAACGTGCCTTCCGAAGCACGGAATCAAAGATGATCAAAGTAAGAACTTTTAAGACAATCAGGTGTTTTATCTTGCAATGTGTAACCAAACTGGAGAAGTATTTTTATTGTCAATGGGCTTAGGTACTCTTGACCTCGGTCTAGTCTTGAGGACAGAGGTGAGGTCGACAATGGGACGAGCTTGCCCAGACGAAGCCTATTCACTCGCGACATGAATAGATTATACGCGGATTATATGAACTCGGGAACACATACGCTGGCAGAAAATTCCTGTCTTTAGTCGCACAAAAATTACAATTTGATACTTTTAGTTGGTTTTCAAGACTACAAGTTACTACCTGAAGCCACCACAGGAAATGTAAAAATATTAAATCATTTTCTTGAGGTTCAGTGTGGTCTAACGGACAGACCTATCTTCTTTTCTGTCACTTTCTATATTGTTGATAGGAATTGTCAGCAATAAATTTAAAGGAGCTATAACTTTATAGACGCCTTGTGCAACTGGCGGTATGTGCGTTAAATAGATTTTACGAAAGAGCTATACATTTTGTAAGCAAACATTAAAAAAAACGTTCAAGAAAGAATCGGAGTCGCGCGCCGAGGGTTCCAATACACCAATCGTATTTTTAGAAGCAACAAAGTCTATTTTTAGGACCGCAAAACTAAATTTGTTTGTAATGGTTTTTTTACACATATCTGTTCCGGTATTGTTGGCACAATAAAAGATTTAATTGGTAATATTTACTATATTTTAGACGAAACCTAGTTTTTACAGAAAATAATCGAAAACATAAAATCAAACGTCAACAAACGTCAGCAACGATCAACTTCAAAGAAGAAGATGGTTTTGCATGCAGCCTATGGAGGTGTGCAAAAACAGGTCGCTACATTACTTCCCCTCCAGTGCACTGCACGATACATAAATAAGTAGGTATTAACGTTAAAATAGAATATGATACAATATTAATAATCAAACAAAATAAACTAATCTAATTAAAAGTTAATATTAATATTGGAGGAAATGTAAAATTAAATATAATACATAATTAATTAAGAAAAACTAACACGTTTAGTTTTATTATTTACAATAGGGTTTGGTTCATCATCTAAAATGTAAGCAGGTTTCAATCTATCTATAGAAATATTTATGGATTCGTTTTTAATTTGTAAGGTAAAATATTTATCAAAACGTTTGATGATTAGATAAGGTCCTTCATAAACTTGTTCTAAAGGTGATTTGATTCTGTCTATCCTGACAAATACATGAGTGCATGTTAACAAATCTGTATGTACAAAAATATTTTGATTAGTGCCGCGTTTTCGTTGCCTTGGTAACAACTGATCCATTATTCTTTGTAAATTAGCTACAAATGTATTAGGATCTCTATTAGTGTTTGAGTTTTGGAAAAATTCGCCAGGCACTTTAATAGTGGTTCCATAGACCATTTGACTTATAGTATAATTTTTATCTTCTCTAAGGGCAGTACGGAGTCCCAACAGTACAGTCGGTAGTGCGTCTGTCCATTTGATATGATTATGATATTTAAGACACGTCGGGGTCACCAATGTGCCGGTATTGTTGGCACAATAAAAGATTTAATTGGTAATATTTACTATATTTTAGACGAAACCTAGTTTTTACAGAAAATAATCGAAAACATAAAATCAAACGTCAACAAACGTCAGCAACGATCAACTTCAAAGAAGAAGATGGTTTTGCATGCAGCCTATGGAGGTGTGCAAAAACAGGTCGCTACATTACTTCCCCTCCAGTGCACTGCACGATACATAAATAAGTAGGTATTAACGTTAAAATAGAATATGATACAATATTAATAATCAAACAAAATAAACTAATCTAATTAAAAGTTAATATTAATATTGGAGGAAATGTAAAATTAAATATAATACATAATTAATTAAGAAAAACTAACACGTTTAGTTTTATTATTTACAATAGGGTTTGGTTCATCATCTAAAATGTAAGCAGGTTTCAATCTATCTATAGAAATATTTATGGATTCGTTTTTAATTTGTAAGGTAAAATATTTATCAAAACGTTTGATGATTAGATAAGGTCCTTCATAAACTTGTTCTAAAGGTGATTTGATTCTGTCTATCCTGACAAATACATGAGTGCATGTTAACAAATCTGTATGTACAAAAATATTTTGATTAGTGCCGCGTTTTCGTTGCCTTGGTAACAACTGATCCATTATTCTTTGTAAATTAGCTACAAATGTATTAGGATCTCTATTAGTGTTTGAGTTTTGGAAAAATTCGCCAGGCACTTTAATAGTGGTTCCATAGACCATTTGACTTATAGTATAATTTTTATCTTCTCTAAGGGCAGTACGGAGTCCCAACAGTACAGTCGGTAGTGCGTCTGTCCATTTGATATGATTATGATATTTAAGACACGTCGGGGTCACCAATGTGCCGGTATTGTTGGCACAATAAAAGATTTAATTGGTAATATTTACTATATTTTAGACGAAACCTAGTTTTTACAGAAAATAATCGAAAACATAAAATCAAACGTCAACAAACGTCAGCAACGATCAACTTCAAAGAAGAAGATGGTTTTGCATGCAGCCTATGGAGGTGTGCGAAAACAGGTCGCTACATATCTATCTTAGATAGTTTTATTTTTCTTGTAATATTTACCTACAGAAACCTCTACAGACTGTAGTTTATTCAGTTTTCCTTTCACAAACTTCGGAGATTATAGTTTTTTACTTTCGAGCGGAGCGAGAAAGGTATTGTATTCGTGAAAAAAAAAAGTTTTTATAATTTTCTCAAAAAATGTGTACTATATCACTTATACATCATAAAAAACAAGTCTCCTAAAAATGGCCGTCCGTCGGTCGGTCGGTCGGTCGGTCCGTCGTCGGTCGGTCTGTCCGTCACGCTTTGGCCTAGCGGCTAAACGAATTGTCCGATTGACATTTAGGAGTTTTATGTAAATCCATCGAAGGGTTCTAAGTGGTTTCTGGCTGGCTCTCATTTTGAGGGTAGCTGTCATACAACGAAAATGATAAATTGTAATTTTCTCAAAAACGGCTCATAGAATCTGGATGAAACTTTGCATGACCAAGCATCTCCATGTAAGATATCTTGCGCCAGTATCAAATGATCTGTGTAATTTCATATAAGGGGTGTTCCTGTACCACCAAATCGTAAATATGTGATTGACCCAAAATTGGTTCCATTGAGTTTATTAAAATTTTCTATAATATTAATCCTGGATTGGTTGTCTATGACTGGATATTCTTTATGATTTTTTGAATAAAATTTAGTACACAGCGTGTACCAAAAACTGAAAGGGCTTGCTCAGTAAACTAAACTGAACAATAATCCATAAGGAACATGTGTTGGGAAATTAAAACAATCTCCATGCAAGTATCCTACGGTAGTATCTATTGATCTTTGAAAATTCATATAAAGGGTGTTCCAGTACTAACAAAAGTTAAACATGTGATTTACTCGAAATCGTTTGATGTTTGTTTGTTTTAATGTTTGACAATTTGAATTCTGAATTGATCTGTATATTTCATTCGAACATTTTTTTTGGAAAAACGTAAATAAAAGTTTGTATTTCCATACTATGTGTATGGCATTACAAATTTAAGTTTGCGGTTGATAGTTTTTCCTTGAGTATTGCGAGAAAGTAAGTGCAGTGCTGCTGTACCATTTATTTTGTGACTCTTTTCATCATAACTTCAAAACTAAGGTTCGTAAAGAAATAATTAAATGTATTTTGGAATGTACAAGTAAAGCCCTTTCATATGATTTCCCACTCGACCTAGTAACGACAATTTAATTTTTTTCCCCTCATATTTAGGCCCCTTTACAATAATAATAATAACACTTTTTTATTTTTTTGTTTGCTATGAAGTTGGGTAACTTTATTCTAAAACCATTCCAAATTTCATGTCGGTAGCGTTAGTGGTTGCTGAGATAAACAGGTGTGACAGACAAACAGACGAAGTCAAGGGTTCCGTTTTTACCATTTTAGTTCGTAACACGGTAACACTAAAAAGCGAGAAACAAAAACGCAGTTTGTCTACTCGTCGCTAGATGGCGGTTTCAGTTTCTGAATCGCGCTATCGTTATGTTTATTGTGTTTAGTTGGGGACCTGTATTCCAAAATTAATTCACCTTTAAGTTTGAAATGTACTGCAGTTACTAAAATAGAAAATTTTTAGAGAGCTACTCATATGAGTAGCACTGATAATTATAGTAGGTATGAATGAATTCTTGGTAGAGGTGGGTCGTTTTCGTTTTTCGGAATACCGAAACTAGCTATCGTTATAGTAGCCGATAGCGGCTTTTGAAACTATTTATTTTAATAACTATTTATTTTTGAATATCGCTTGACGTTCGGAAAACGAGTTAACCGAAAAAACCGAAATGCGTGTTGGTTATTTTTATGAAACACGTGATTTAGTTAGATTAGGGATATTTTCGGATTTTTGACTGTAGATTTAAACAAATATCGAAATCAAATTAACTTCGCGCTGTAATCAAGCTTCGTTCGTTCACGCGTTGAGTCGCGCGATCTCAATGGTTTTCGGTTTTCAGAAATAACTAGTTTCGCTCGATAGATAGTTTTCGCAATAGCCAATAACGTAATGAAGCTATTGCACCAATAAATAGTTATCAAAACTATTTACGTTATTTAACGCCCACCTCTAATTCTTGGGAGTTAACGGGCTTGTAAAAAGAAGTTATGCCTTATGATGGTAAATAATCTTTACGCTCTTATTAGGTAAAATTATGAGCGGGGCCACCCCCACGGTACGAAAACAACAAAATGGCGGCCACTTAAAGAAAAACAATCTTGAAATTCTGCTATAACTAAAAAACTAAAAGGAATAGAGAAAAACTTTGAAGGTAAAAAATGTTCTGTATAAAATTATCTACAACTTCTATTTTGTAACTAGCTGGTGATCGCGACTTAGTTTTTATTAAAACAGATAATTGGTTTGCCATAAACATTTTAATACCTTATTTTACCCTTCTAAGTTCAATTACAGCATTTGAAAGTAATTTATAACCTTTTCCATGGTTCAAACCAAATTTCATCAAAATCGGTTTAGCGGGTAAGCCGTAAAAACGTTTAAATTATTGATTTCCCATATAACATTCATCCCCTATTTCAGCTACTTTGTGTTTTAGTTTTGCAACACAATGTAGCCCAAGTCCTTTCACATAATTTACACTATCTTCGTACCAAATTTAATTAAAATCAGTTCAGCGAAATAGCCGTAAAAGCGTTACCAAAATTATTATATCGGTTATAATTTGATACGTTTTTACGGCTTAAGTACCCGCTGAAAAGATTTTGATGAAATTTGGTTTGAAGATGGTTTGAACCATGGAAAATGTTATGAGTTACTTTTAATTGCTGTAATTGAACTTAAAAGGGGTAAAATAAGCTATTAAAACTTTTATGGCAAACCAATGATGAATTCAATTCTTTGATCTGTTTTAATAAAAACGGATTCCACGCAGACTAAGTCGCGAGCACCAGCTAGTTACTCAATAGAAATTGTAGATAGTTTTATACACAACATTTTTCACCTTCAAAGATTTTCTCTATTCCTTTTAGTTTTTTAGTTATCGCAGAATTTCAAGATTGTTTTTCTTTAAGTGGCCGCCATTTTGTTGTTTTCGTACCGTGGGGGTGGCCCCGCTCATAATTTTACCTAATAAGAGCGTAAAGATTATTTACCATCATAAGGCATAACTTCTTTTTACAAGCCCGTTAACTCCCAAGAATTCATTCATACCTACTATAATTATCAGTGCTACTCATATGAGTAGCTCTCTAAAAATTTTCTATTTTAGTAACTGCAGTACATTTCAAACTTAAAGGTGAATTAATTTTGGAATACAGGTCCCCAACTAAACACAATAAACATAACGATAGCGCGATTCAGAAACTGAAACCGCCATCTAGCGACGAGTAGACAAACTGCGTTTTTGTTTCTCGCTTTTTAGTGTTACCGTGTTACGAACTAAAATGGTAAAAACGGAACCCTTGACTTCGTCTGTTTGTCTGTCACACCTGTTTATCTCAGCAACCACTAACGCTACCGACATGAAATTTGGAATGGTTTTAGAATAAAGTTACCCAACTTCATAGCAAACAAAAAAATAAAAAAGTGTTATTATTATTATTGTAAAGGGGCCTAAATATGAGGGGAAAAAAATTAAATTGTCGTTACTAGGTCGAGTGGGAAATCATATGAAAGGGCTTTACTTGTACATTCCAAAATACATTTAATTATTTCTTTACGAACCTTAGTTTTGAAGTTATGATGAAAAGAGTCACAAAATAAATGGTACAGCAGCACTGCACTTACTTTCTCGCAATACTCAAGGAAAAACTATCAACCGCAAACTTAAATTTGTAATGCCATACACATAGTATGGAAATACAAACTTTTATTTACGTTTTTCCAAAAAAAATGTTCGAATGAAATATACAGATCAATTCAGAATTCAAATTGTCAAACATTAAAACAAACAAACATCAAACGATTTCGAGTAAATCACATGTTTAACTTTTGTTAGTACTGGAACACCCTTTATATGAATTTTCAAAGATCAATAGATACTACCGTAGGATACTTGCATGGAGATTGTTTTAATTTCCCAACACATGTTCCTTATGGATTATTGTTCAGTTTAGTTTACTGAGCAAGCCCTTTCAGTTTTTGGTACACGCTGTGTACTAAATTTTATTCAAAAAATCATAAAGAATATCCAGTCATAGACAACCAATCAAAATCAGTTCAGCGAAATAGCCGTAAAAGCGTTACCAAAATTATTATATCGGTTATAATTTGATACGTTTTTACGGCTTAAGTACCCGCTGAAAAGATTTTGATGAAATTTGGTTTGAAGATGGTTTGAACCATGGAAAATGTTAAGAGTTACTTTTAATTGCTGTAATTGAACTTAAAAGGGGTAAAATAAGCTATTAAAACTTTTATGGCAAACCAATGATGAATTCAATTCTTTGATCTGTTTTAATAAAAACGGATTCCACGCAGACTAAGTCGCGAGCACCAGCTAGTTACTCAATAGAAATTGTAGATAGTTTTATACACAACATTTTTCACCTTCAGAGATTTTCTCTATTCCTTTTAGTTTTTTAGTTATCGCAGAATTTCAAGATTTTTTTTCTTTTAATGGGCAATTTTCTATTCTTGGCTTACATAAATGACCTATGTGAGCTGACCATACAGAATGCAAAAAAATTCTCATACGCGGAGGACACCGCTATTGTTTTTTATGGTACTACTTGGGATGAGGTTAGACTTAATGTAGAAAAAGGCTTAGCTCGAATCGACAGATGGCTAAAACTTAATCTGCTGACCTTAAACACCTCCAAAACTAATTATATTTGTTATGGCATTGACATACGTTCTCAACGTGACACAGATTTCTCAATTAAAATACACACTTGTAACTCTGAAGACAATACACTCACATGTAGTTGCCCTGTCATTGAGAAAGTCACACAGACAAAATATTTAGGTGTGTTGGTAGACCAAAGACTATCTTGGTACCCTCACCTAGATCATGTCATGAATAGAGTTAGGAAACTGTCATGGATTTTTAAAACATTACGGCATGTAGTACCTAAGAGGTCACATTTATCTCATGACACTTCTATAAATCTTCTTAATTATATATATATTTCGCTCGTTCAATCGATCCTTATTTATTGCATCCCGGTATGGGGGGGCACTGCAAAAACGAGATTTCTTGATCTGGAGCGAGCGCAGCGAGCCTTGATCAAAATCATGTATTTTAAAAAGAGAAGATTCCCGACAGATAAATTATATAAAGAAAGTGATCTACTCACAGTCAGACAGCTGTACATTTTACATTGTGTCATGAAAACACACAAAACACTTAAATTTGATCCTAAAATTTATGCGCGGAGAAGGAACGATATTGCTGCATATGTACCAGTTGCTAAAACTAACTTTGCCAGCATGCAATTTTATATAAGATCACCGTACCTTTACAATAAAATTAATAAAGAAGTATTTATATATGATAAAATAACTTACGAGTGCAAGTCACTAGTCACTAAGTGGCTAAAGACTAGAAATTATGATCAGACTGAAGAGTTTTTGAAATGTATAACATAAAACACCCACCCACACACACACACACACACACACACACACACACACACACACCTACATACATACACCCACGGACACGCACACACACATACACATAAACACACATAGATTAGTACTAACCCTAAAATTTAAATTTTTAAGATTTATATTCATTAAACTTAATCGGTGCCAAGTTATTATTAATACCTATGTAGTTTAAGAGTGAATAAGATCGGATGTATGTTTGTAACTTTCATTATTCATTAGGTTATGCATAATGTGCTGTCTTAACGTAATTGTCTTCTTCCTTCTGTTTTCAAATTTGTTTTTACCTGCGGAGACCTATAATTGGCTCTTCTGTTTCTTTTTATAAGTTTATTGTAAATTTGTAGTAGCTGTTGGTCTTCCTACAATTAATAAATAAATACTTGGGGGGGCCCAGGTGCGGCGGGGGCTCAGGTTTGTTTAAAATCATCGTATAGAGCAGATATCCACAAAAATATAAACTTATACAGGGCGCGTAACTCCCATTATTCACTTATATGGACATTCATACCTACTAATAGTCCAGCCAGGAGGTAAAGTTATGTAGAGAAATGAAATGAGTGTATGTACATTTTTTTTTCAGGAATTTTAAGCAGTGTCCTAGTAAGTATTTTACACTCGGGTGATAATAGTCCGTCACCCGGTCCATTTTCCAGCTATGACGTGACGATATAATTTTTTTGTATGGGATTTGATTTTTTTTTAAGCCTATAGTGTAGTATATCAAATGAAAGGGCTTGGAGCTGATTCTGGAAATATACTACATTGTCACATTTGAGCATCTGGTTATCTTAAAATCAAAGATACAAAGTGTGAGCTCCTCCAGGGAACAAACGGCTGAATAACTTTTTGTAAAATTTGCATCCAATGATTCGGAACCCTCGGCGCTCGAGTCCGATTCGCACTTGACCGATCCTTTTCACATACAGCTAATCAGAAATATCCATACTTTAACACATTTTACATGAATTTGAGGCGATATTTTGTTTACAAGCACGGGGTCTATTAAGCCGCAATCTTACCTTCCTTAATTCTGGAAGCCAATTCTTGAATATCACCGGGTGATAAAATATCACTCAAAAAATTCAAAATCACAGATTTTTCTTTTAAAAAGTGAAGATTGATATTCATAAAAATATAAAGCAGTCCTTGATTGTTAATTTTCGTGTATTCTGATTTACCTTTCAACAGTTTATCAGGGCAAAAGTGAATTTTTATTGTCTGAAAAGTGATATTTTATCACCCGGTGATTTTCAAGAATTGATTTCCTGAAACTAATTCGGCATACATTGGTCGTTGGAAATAACAGAACCAAGCCTCCGAGCAATGTATGCCGAATTAGTCTTCAAATTCAGGAAGGTGTGATCGAGGCTTAACGGTAGCTAAAACGTCTCTGTCATATGCGAACCATTTCCTATTTAACTAATTTCAAATCTACACTAATAATAATAATATTATAAAGAGGAAAGATTTGATTGTTTGTTTGTTTGTTTGCATCGAATAGGCTCCGAAACTGCTGGACCGATTTGAAAAATTCTTTCACCATTAGAATCCTACATTATCCCTGATGAACATAAGCTATGAAATATTTTCAAAAAAGTTACGAGTAGGTACGGTTCCGTATGAAAACTTCGATAATGTAACCACAGGTGTGAAAAAAAAATACCAAATAGCATCTTTATATCGCGTACGCTGCCGAAACTATTGACAATAGAGCAAAATGATGTATTACAGTCTTATAGAAGACATTAAATCTACAAAAAAATTCGCGATGCCATATGTCTAACTATTACAGTTATGTCACAATAATTACTTTTTCATGTTAAAACGCCGGTACAAACTATATAGGCCACATTATTCGTACTTTGGTATTCCTTATCCAAATAAATGAATTTGTATTCAAGGCTATATCAGTACCTGTAAATTACTTTTAGAATTATTCAAATCGGACGTACCATTCAAAAGTTATCATGAGTGTAATAATTATCAAAATTGAAAATTAAGAAACGGCGCTGTAAGTGACTCTAATGGTTTTATCTACAGTAGATAATAGACACGTAAAATTTGACTAAGGTTCCTGTATGTGGAAATGAGTGTATCATCACGCCCATAGAATACATGAAACAGAATTCTATGATCACGCCTATATCCCTCACGGGGTAGGAGCATCTA
Organism: Athrips mouffetella; assembly: GCA_947532105.1. NCBI lineage: Eukaryota > Metazoa > Arthropoda > Insecta > Lepidoptera > Gelechiidae > Athrips > Athrips mouffetella. The sequence continues at coordinate 11,737,626 of OX383984.1, forward strand.
AGAGTGTATGTACCTATATCTAATGTGATGATGAGAAATCTAGCTTCTATTGCTTCAGGCCCTAAACATTAAAATAAAAAATAATATTCAAATTTTCTTTATGATGCACCCTTTTTAGGGTTCCATACCTCAAAAAAAAAAAAAAAACGGAACCCTTATAGGATCACTTTGTTGTCCGTCTGTCTATCTGTCTGTCTGTCAACCCCTTTTTCTCACGAATGGGTAAAGGTATCAGGTTGAAATTGATAACAAATATTAAGGTCCATATAGGTCAGGGAGACGTCATATCTCCTAAACTGTTCACCGCTGCATTGGAAGACGTCTTCAAACTCCTGGACTGGAAAGGACTTGGCATCAACATCAATGGCGAGTACATGACCCACCTTCGATTTGCCGACGATATTGTCGTAATGGCTGAGACCCTGGAAGATCTCGGCACGATGCTCAATAACCTCAGTAGAGTTTCACAACAAGTGGGTCTTAAAATGAACATGGATAAGACGAAAATTATGTCTAACGCCCTTGTTGTACCCACTCCACTCAAAGTTGGAGACTCTACGCTCGAAGTTGTCGATGAATACGTATACCTGGGACAAACAGTCCAGCTGGGTAAATACAACTTAGAGAAAGAGGTTACTCGTCGAATCCGACTCGGATGGGCAGCGTTCGGGAAGCTCCGCAACATCTTCACGTCCAAAATACCGCAGTGTCTCAAGACGAAAGTCTTTGACCAGTGTGTGTTGCCAGTGATGACATATGGAACCGAGACGTGGCCGCTCACGATGGGCCTTATCAGGAAGCTCAAGGTCACCCAAAGAGCTATGGAAAGGGCTATGCTCGGAGTCTCTCTGCGAGATCGAATCAGAAATGAGGAGATCCGCAGAAGAACAAAAGTAACTGACATAGCTCTGAGAGTCGCTAAACTAAAGTGGCAGTGGGCAGGGCACATCGCAAGAAGAACCGATGGCCGATGGGGCGTAAGGGTTCTAGAGTGGCGACCACGTACCGGAAGACGAAGCGTTGGCAGGCCCCCCACAAGGTGGACCGACGATCTTGTCAAGGTCGCGGGAAGCCGCTGGATGCGAGCAGCGCAGGACCGGTCGTCATGGGGATCTTTAGGGGAGGCCTATGTCCAGCAGTGGACGTCTTTCGGCTGATATGATGATGATGATTAAGGTCCATAAACCACACATGATTTGAAAATTTAAATTTTTTACAACGACGTAATCAAAAGATATGGCTTTTTATGTCCTCATCTCCATACATTTATGTACTAAAGCAAAACCTAGAGGGTACTTCGCGTGGACCTAAAATTATGAATTTTGGCAAGAAGCTAGGTCTCACAGTACAAGTACAGAGAAAAGTCTAAAATCATTAAATATTAACAAAATTCTCACAACTAATAATAACCAATTAAGGTGAGATCCCGTTACAAGAACTTTTTTATAAAAGAGGGGTCAAGTTTGGTGGTCGCGGAGTTTTTAAAGTCAAAGAGCAAACGGTTTTAGTATATCATATGGTAGATTGGTACGGAACCCTTAGGGCGCGAGTCTGACTCGCACTAGGCCAGTTTTTTTAATAACCTGCGACACATAAAGAACCTATATCTACCCGTGCGAAGTCGCACGACCGCTAGTACGTTATAATTTCGCTGGCTGTTCAAGATCGTTTATCGCAAGCCACTTTACAATTAAAAAGATGGAAAATTTAACATACAGGTTTTCATGTGACGCCCTGCAAGGGCACAGCGACATAAAAGAGTTAGCTACTGATACTTAATAATAATATATAACATTTAACACAACATATAATATTTAACACTAAAGGACACATTTGACACAAAATATAAATTCTAACTTTAATAAATATAAACTCTGAGATGATAAATATCATAACGTAAAGATGTGATTTTGTAAAGAGATGTTGAACATTTATATTTAATTTTATTTATTAACAAAAAACTCTTTAAGATTGTAAAAACATTTGTCTATAAGGAATTGTTTTAACTGTTTTATAAATAGGTTTGGTTTCTCTATATTTTTTATGGTATTTGGTATATTTTAATTACTGTATTATGGGGACTTTCTGAGACAATTTTTAATTTGGTGAACGGTGTTTTAAGTTTATGTAGATTACTATCGTTTCTTTTGCTTCCTATGATGGGAGAGTATGTATACTCGTATGTGTATGAAAACCTGTATGTTAAATTTTCCATCTTTTTAATTGTATGTCCCGTGTGGTGCCGGCAAAGAATAGTACCAACCCATACATACCCGTGGGTGTCGTAAGAGGCGACTAAGGGTTAACTGGAGAATGGGCAGCAGCATCCTCCTATCTATCTTACATCTTACTAACTGCGGTCACCTACAACCACGGTCCATGGTGCCAGCCGTAACGCTAACAAGCGAGGTGACTATGGTACTTCTCCTCCACATTGTTCCAGCAAAAGCTAGAATTCTGGAGGGAGCTCCCTGTCCTGTAGTGGACGTTTCATGGGATGTTATGATGATGGGAGAGTATAAATTTGAATGTTTTTTCTGCCGCTGAAAAGAAATCTACAAATAAAACATCCTTGCTTGCTAAGGAATAGTTCGCATATTGCAGACGTTTCAGCTACGGTAATAGACCTCCAAGACGCTCTTTCGTGAACTCTGATTTATTTATACAAATACAAAATGTTTTATTAATATTTTATACAGTTTGGGGATTGATAGGTTCTAAATAAACTAGAGTTCCTTTACTTCAAACTGGTAATATTAGATTAGTACGAGTAGCCAAGGGCTGTAAGGCATCAATTGCAGCCCGAGATATTTAGGCGCACGAGCGCAGCGAGGGCGCCTATAGTTCGAGGGTGCAATTGATGCTTACACCCGAGCTAACTACTCTGCTTTACATCTCGATTGTGAGGTAAGTAGTTCCTTATTGCCACCAAATTGTAGGTGACCAATTAGCGCTCTAGGGTAATAATGTAGCTAGAAAAGCCCTAGGGCGGTAAGTAGTTTAAAAAAACCACTTCACTCTTTCAAAATTTAATTACTTACCGCCCTAGGGCTTTTCTAGCTACATTATTACCCTAGAGCGCTAATTGGCCACCTACAAGCCCCATTTGGTGGTAATAAGGACTTACCGAATATGAGAGATGTAAAATAGATTTTTGATAAGTTTTGTATTTAGCGAGTAATATATTTTTAACTGATGGGGGCGCTAGTTGACTGCAGGAAAGCGCTTAAACTAGAAGGTGGAAAACAGGTTGCCTGTGTCAGGAGGCTCCGCTCTTCCTTTAAATAAATATGTTGGCTGGTGCCAAAGTATCTGTGTGTCAGTGATGAATGTATTACGTAAAAGTCTGTGTGTGTGTTGTTTCAGTGTGTATGTTGTGTGAGAGTAGGTATATTGTATGATTTATTATGTTTTTTTTTTGGTGATGGGTGACCTAATATTTGCAGCCGGCGACCGATGCACCACGAAAGCAGGCAACCCTGGGACCTGCATTATCATCAACAACTGCCCAGCGGCCATAGAAGACATTAAGAGACGAGTCAACCCAACGGTGAGTTAGTTTTTGTTCCTGCGGTTGGAAAGTGGGTACATTCTGCACCCTTCTGTATCACCCAAAGGTTGCCTGGGAGAAAATTTGTATGTCTCTTTAAAATTTTGTGTGCAATTAAGAATATTGTATTGCATTGTATTTTATTCTGCATACTTAGGCTTTTTAGGGTTCCGATTCCAAAATGGTAAAAAAAGGAACCCTTATGGTGCGACTTTGTCCGTCTGTCTGTCACACCTGTTTATCTCGGCAACCACTCATGCTATCGTCTTGAAATTTGGAATGGTTTAAGAATATGGTTGCCCAACTTAATTGCACATGAAAGAATAAAAAAAATGATTTTTAATGTAAAAGGTGGCCAAATTTCAAGCCAAATTTTAAATTGTAGCTACTAGGTCGAATGGAGTACCATATGAAAGGGCTTTACTTATACATTCTAAACTATATTTTGTCGCTTGATCTTGTACCGCGTGGTCATATGTACTTAGCCTTAATGGTTCTACCGCGCGTCTCCACGCGGTACCGCGCGGTCGCAGTTATTTCGCGTCTCGTGCCGTGGATGGAACCTACATGGAACCTACCCTTTGGATTCTTTTTTTGAACCACTCGCTTTACTGAATCCTTTTGCTGCCTTAAATAACAAATAACTATTGTATCCTCAGATATGCGGGTTCCAAGGCGCGGATCCAATCGTCTGCTGCACTAGCTCCCAGTCTACTACTACTAGTCGACCTGTCCTTACTACTTCTACTAGAAGGTTAGTATAAGTGTAGTGACACACTTTCTGACCCGAAAAGTTCCGCTCATTACGCTCGCAACGCTTTTCAGGCCACGTCACTGTCTACCTCTAGTACGCCTCCCTATGTATTTTAAACGGAGTGTCCATATCAGCGCTTACTGTACGCAGTTTGCGGCGTTACGCTTGCGGATACATTCAGTGAGCAGCTGAGTCGCCGCGAACTATGCTCCCGGTCCGCGGCTCAGTCAGCTTACTACGCCGACGGAACGAATTGAGTGTGCCTAATCGGGACGTGGCCTTAGATGACCTATGACCCATCTGACGGTAATTCCGCTGGTGTCGAACAGATTTATCGGTCGCGAAACTTTCCGCGTCGACATTTCCGCGGGTGTTTCGCTACGACTCAAAGGCTAAAAGGGTAATTTCGACAGCCTCCGTGGAATAGTGGTTGAAGCATTTAGCTCTCGATCCAGAGGTTTTGGGATCGACTCCCGGTGGGGACACTATCAAATAAAAGTAATTTTTGGTGACTTTCCCAGTTTGGTTAGGTCATTGCAGGATGAATCACCTGATTGTTAGAAAAGTATGATGATTCCGTGCTTCGGTAAGCACGTTACTATCTACAATAGTACCTAGTTCCTAATGAGCCATGTCAGTGGCCTTGGGCAGCTTAACAACTCTGACACCAGGGTTTGTGAGGAACTTTTATAAGCGCTTGATAATTTTCATTCATCAGCATTTTCGTCGCTGTAGCGCAGTGGAAATTTATGTTTTGTTCAGGTAGCAAAGTTATTTTGCGTCTCGCGCCCTCGTTTTTTCCCTTCTTTTTCCTTCTAGCTCGGATCACAGATTAAATAATAGTAAACTGAGGTTTTGATATATAACCCACTCCCGCCAAATAACAACTTTGCAGCCTTGCATAACAATAATAGTAGTTTTTACAACGAGTGCATAAAACATGACTGTTTATACAAGGCTTACGTATTCGCACGACACGTGAGAATAATTAAGCCGCGTATAAAAAGTGTTTTATGGTCGCGTTATAAACTTTCAGTTTGATTGCGAGGAAATAAAACGTAAAGTAGTAAATGAGAGGTTATTTCTTATGAGTTGTATGGTATGACTAGCTGCAAAGTCAATTTAGAAGAAAAAAATGCCAACTTGTTTGACCAAGTGCATAAAATACAATTTTAGGCTTCCTATACCCAGCATAAACTATAACTTTTCGAGCATGAGAAGTGAAAATATTATTTCTTTCTTTTATTTCAGAACATCAACGACAACGCAGTACACCCCTCCAGAGTATGTGTATGAGGATATCAATGGTGACCAGTGTGAAGCTTTGTCTGCTGAGACTACCGCGCCTAAGACGGGGAGGAAGGCTTGGGATAGTAAGCTCCTTTTGTTCTGCCTAAGTGTGATAGAAGGCGGCTATGTGACGCCACCTGCCCTCATAGCGTAGCGGCTAAGTAAGCTAAATGAAGTGACTTTACCACCTTTTATCAGCCAACACCCCTCCAAAATACCGCGTTTTAGACAGAAACCTACAGCGCCTCTGTTCGCGGGTACCATAACTTGCTCACCCGGTGATATTTTTATGTTTAGGCGGCTATCATAGAGCGTAGCTCGGTCGTCCAGGTACTATTCCTTAAAAAGTATACTGATTTACCTACCTTTTTAGGGTCCCGTACTTCAAAAGAAAAAAAAACGGAACCCTTATAAAAACACTTTGTCGTCCGTCTGTCTGCGTGCCAAAAACACTTTTCTGATGAACGGGTAAAGGTATCAAGATGAAATTAATACCAACTAGGGGTCACCAATAAGTTTCGTTCGGGGTCCGTTTTAAGAAATGAAATGACCATCGCGGTCCGCACAACATTTTATAGCAAAAAAATATTTATTAAACAAATTTAATTACGGAAATCAATCAAAGGTATTTTTTTACATATCAATCAGAAAAATAGCATTTTGCTGCGGACTATCTGTCTGAAGTTTAGAGTAAAATTGGTGCAAGTTATTGACATTAAATCCTGAAGATGTTCATCAGTAATTGACGTCAACAAAGATAATGCGGGGGATAACTCTGTAGTGCAAGTTGCTGTGTTCTCGCGGTCGGCCGGCGGCGAGGCCGACGGTCGGATGTAGACCGCGGTCTGCCATTTGGTGACCCCTACTCTAGATCCTATGGTGCCGATTTGTCTGTTCGTCTGTCTGTCACACCTGTATATCTCAGCAACCACTCATGCTATAGACTTGAAATTTTGTTAATGTGTTCTGTTCGTGACAATAAAGTATTTATCTATCTATCTATCTAAATATTTATTTTTTTCTCAACAGAATGTGTAGAATACCAAGAAAAATACGTGTACCCCTGCATCAAAGGAGTCCAACTAACCGGTAGCAAGACTCGAGTGGACCACTGTGGCCACGGCGCAGACGACCTCATAGTCGGAGGCGTAGATACCACGCCTAGGGAGTTCCCACACATGGTAAGCATAGACATATGTATTACATTTAATTTTTTACCCGAATACGGTAAAAAGGAGGGTTATGATTTTGACCGGTATGTATAATCTGCTCCTTCATAACTCCTAAAATACTTATCGGAATTTAGAAGCGTCTTGATCATGTGCTGGTTGAAGGATATACTTATGACGTCACATTAAATTGAATGTGGCGCTATTAGTGTAGGCAACGAAGCAGTTGACCCCCGCATTAATTCCTCAGTCTATGAAACTTTGCTGGGATATTACACTATATGAGACAAACCTTCTATAAAAAAATCGATACTTTTAATTTTTTCATGCATTCTTTGTAATTTTTGTATGGAAAAATTAAAAGTACCAATTTTTTTTTGGATTTTTTTATAGATGGTTTGTCTGATATAGTGTAATACCCCAGGAAAGTTTCATCGACTGAGGATTTAATGCGGGGGTCTTCATATAACGATCCGCTTCGTTGCCTAGACTATATCTAGAGGAGATTAAGTCATGAACGAAAAACATTTTTTTTGGGTACTTACCGTGTTTGGTATCAAGTGAAAGGGCTTTATGAGCACATTTAAAATATATAGGGTGACTTTTAATTAGTTCGTGATAGAAAAAGGTATGAATGTACTCATGATACTGAACAACTTTCCCCAAGGAACATAGGTCGAAATACGAGAATCAAGTTTTGACCTCCCATAGAAACTGCATCAGCTGATAGCGCATTTTGTATGGGAGGTCAAATTTGGTTTTTCGTATTTCGACCTATGTTCCTTGGAAAAAGTTGTTCAGTATCATGAGTACATGCATATCTTTTGCTATCAAGAACTAATTAAAAGTCACCCTATATACAGGGTGTAAGGGACGGAGTACCGAAAACTGAACGGGCGTGCTCTGTCAACGAAACTGAACAACTTTCCCAAGAAAACATTTTTGAGAAAAAAAAAAAAAATGACTTCTCCATACAAATTGCTCACTTTGATCGAACAATTTGTATGGAAAGGTAAAAAAAAAATTTACATTTCCTCAGTTTCGTTGACTGAGCACGCTCTTTCAGTTTGCGGTACACCGTTCTTTACAACCTGTATATGTCACCGGGAAACGATAAGAATCGTAAGTTGATCAATTTCCTAGTAAGTTGATAATCTTTCGGAAAATCATATACTCGTTGGAAATTCGTAGATCCATAGGTTCGTATAGTAAAGCAAAACCTAATCTTACCTCGGTTAGGTTGTGTTAGGTTCTCTTTTGACCAAAGAAGTCAATTCAGTACAGTTTATTATTTTTCAAAATTTTATCAACTTTGGAAACTTACTAGGAGTATGATTGGTGTGAAACTGAGTGACAGGATTAGAAATAGTGTGATAAGAGAACGGTGTGGCGTAAAAGAAGACGTAGTGACTAAAATTGAGAAAGGGATGCTAAGATGGTTTGGTCATGTAGAGAGGATGAATGAAAGAAGATTGACAAAAGAGATCTACAAGGCGAGATTGAATGGGAACGTTGGAAGGGGAAGGCCTCGGCGAACGTACCAGGACCAAAATTGAGAACGTTCTGAATAAAGGCCAGGTTAAAAGTACCCGAAACCGACGAGCAAGTACAGGAAGCAAGGGAAGTATGTCAAGATCGTAGCAGGTCGAGAACTGTGGTCTCTGCCTACCCCGACGGGAACAAGGCGTGATATTATGTATGTATGTTACTAGGAATTCGATCAATTTACCTAACCTACCTTAAAAAGTGATTATATTAGGTCTTTACCTATGAAATTGCCGTTTTGTATGGCGAATTTTAGGTAAACTCAATTTTCAGTACTAACATTTTTGCATTTTTCTTAGGAATTATAAATCCAATCTTTTTTATTTTTTTAAGCATTATTGGGCACACATTAAGCTAACAGAAGCTTAAATTTGATTTTCGAAAAATATTATGTGTACAAAAATATAACAAATCTAATGATGAAATCGGACGACAGTTAAGACGAACAATTTTCGAACCTTAAATTTAATATATCAAACTAAAAATAAAAACTTTATTTTATGCGTAAATTAACAACCTTGAAGTCAACTTTCAAATATAAGACAAATGAAAAAAATTGCATAAGTATTATAGGAATTATGATCTCATTAATCTGTAAGAAAATTTCGGCAATTTCATAGGTAAAGACCTATTAATATGACCACGGTTATTATCCGTACCTATGAATATTTATTAAATGTCATAGTTTATACATAACAATTTCAGATGACAGTATTTTCTTGTTTCATACTTTATAGAGCAAGATTTGCGAGTCGGGTTCTAGTTTTTGAACTAATTTTTTGACGTGGATACGCCTATGCTTTCGTTTGGGGGGTCATTTCGTGCAAAGTGGATATAGGCCATCTGGCGGCAATAATTGGTACTACATCGAGCTTTGGATGAGTCAGAGGGGAGGGGGCGAGAGGGGGTGAGGGATGGGGGGTGGTAAGTGGACGTGGGTGGCGCTTGACGTGCTCTTGATTGTACCTACCTACATACACGTATCCACGTAAAACTTTTTTTTTTATGTCACAAGTCATCACAAGTGAGCAAACGAGCAGGTGGGCCACCTGATGGTAAGTGGTCACCAACGCCCATAACATCTACTGTCTTATTAATGGCATATTTTGACACTAATAAGACAGCTAAACGCGTTGCTCACTTTGAGAACTAAGATGATATGTCTCATGTGCCGGTAATTTCGCTGGCTCCCTTGCCCTTCAAACCGAAACACAGCAGTGCCAACACTGCTGCTTCACGGCAGAAAATAGCAAGGGGGTGGTACTTCCCCAGACGGACTTTCCACAAAAGACCTACCACCTTTAAAACTTACGGCCGTATCAAGAATACAGCCAGCCAGGAGTTTTTTTTATGATTGTAGGTACCTTTATTGTCGGCAGGTGTTGCTCGGTTTCGGGGATTCCTCGGAGAGTGCCCAGTACCTCTGCGGCGGCTCTTTGATCAGTGAATGGTACATACTGACTGCTGGACACTGTACTTCTACTCGAGAGCAGTGAGTACATGTACTAAAAGGCGACTAAGTGACTGCAGCGACTCTTTGATCAGCGAGTGCTACCCAATTCTTGAATATGATAACTTTTCTTTATTTGTAGAAATCTACGTGCAATTGTCATTTTTGGCCACTAGCGTGGAAAAGGTTTTTGAAATTAGAACGTGATGATAAATAAATTACCTACGGTATAAGGTACTACTATTCGATTGCATTTTGCTCGATGTAGTGAGGTGAATTATTGTGTGTTTCGCTCGGCTGCAAAGTTATTTCTCGTGACTTGAAACCTTCACTACGCTTAGGATTCTTCTTTTGAATCATATATAGAATCCTTCGTTTGCTCGGGTTTAAATACAAGGCACTCGCGAGTAACAAACATCCATCCATACTTACAAACTTTCGCGTTTATAATATTAGTAGGAGGGATAGGATTTATATACAGGGTGTTAATTTAATTCCGTGCCATAGCTTAGGGGGTGCTTCAGTAACGATGAAGGAACACAAAAAAATATATAAAAAAAAATAAATTTTTTTTTATCAATGATTTTATTTATAGATAATTTATTAGGTATTACATTTTAACGGTCCTAAGCCCGTTCGAGTCACAATTCGCAATCACAATTCGAGTCACACACAAAAAAAGAAAGAATTTCTTGATACTCTCGCGCTGGCTCGGTGATAACGCGGTGGCCCTCCGCGTTAGTTTATTTTCAATGGAGTTTCATTTTTTTAAGTAGGATTTTTATAAATATTTTTTATGTGTTCCTATATCGTTATTGAAACACCCTATAAGCTATGGCACGCAATTAAATTAACACCCTGTATATCTATCTCTGATACCCATAGTACAATCATTGCCTAGTTTTGGATCAAATAGCTTTGTGTGAAATGTCCGCCAATATTTATTTATTTATTACAGAGGAGACGTGTCGTACGCCCGCCTGGGAGCCCACAAGAGGACCGACCCTCTGGACCTCACGAGGGTCTACCGCATACAAACTATAACCAAACACCCCGAGTACAAACCACCCAAGAAATACAACGACATAGCACTACTTAAAACTGAGAAACAGTAAGTATTTTTAGGGTTCCGTACCTCAAAAGAAAAAAACGAAACCTATATAGGATCACTTTGTTGTCCGTCTGTCTGTCTGTCTGTCTGTCAAGACCCTTTATCTCACGAAAGGGTAAAGGTATCAGGTTTAAAATAATACCATGAACCACACAAAATCTGAAAATTTCAATTTTTTATAACGACGCAATCAAAAGATAGGGCATTTTATGTCCTCATCTCCATACATTTATGCAAAAAAGCAAAACCTACAGGGTACTTCGCGTTGACCTAAAATTATGAAATTTGGCAAGAAGCTAAGTCTCACAGTACAAATAAAGCGAAAAGTCTAACATCATTAAATATTTCAATTTTTCTCACAACTAATAGTAACCAATTAAGGTGAGATCCCGTTTCAAGAACTTTTCTATAAAAGAGGGGTCAAGTTGGATGGTCGCGGAGTTTTTAAAATCAAAGAGCAAAAGCTTTTAGTATAACATATGGTAGATAGGTACGGATCCCTTAGGGCGCGAGTCTGACTCGCACTTGGCCGGTTTTATGTACTTTCGATCCCTTCAACGTCGAAAAAAGATGATTGATGTGATGCCTTTTTACAACCTGTGTCACCCCAGTTTTGTCTTTTTTTTTCAGGATGCTGCTAGATCGATATGCAGTGCCTATATGTCTCCATATTGGTGACCAAGTGAAGGACGACCTAGCAATAGCCACGGGATGGGGCGCTGTCCAGTATAAGGGAGAAAACGCTAATACCATGCAAAAAGTAAGTAACTATTGAAGGCTCTGGTACTAATCGTCAGACGGGCGTCTTTTCGTATAAAAGAATAGAGGATTGTAAGTTAACTGGTTTATTACGATGAGGAAGAGGTGCACAGAACTCAGGGCTGTGTATATCTGATGTTGTTTGAGTGTTTTAAAAACACTAAATTAATACGACGGGCGAGCGTGGCTGTCAACAAAAACTAGGTCACAACGCACACGTAATATATCTGTGCGGTTGTAAACCGTACACCTTATAATAGAGTCGTGATACCAAATAAAAATTGCGGTACCCATTTTCCTTTTTACAACATCTTTATAATCTTATCTAACTTTAGTGATTAGGAAAAATAAAACCGTTACATGTTACCAATATTCGTTTATATCTGAACTCTTCGATTGGATCTTCTTCAGTTACCACTTGAGTCAGCAATGATGGTTTAATCTATCTATCTATATATCTATCTATATAAAAATGAATCCCTATTTCCCTTGGTCACGGCATCACGCGTGAACGGCTGGACCGATTTCGCTAATTCTTTCTTTGTTGTGTTTGTTATTGTCAGGAGTTCTTATGAAAGAAAAAAACCGGCCAAGTGCGAGTCGGACTCGCGCACTGAGGGTTCCGTACCACCACATAATCATAATTGTATTAGTTGAAATTTCAGTAAGTTAATGTGCTACATTTTTTGAGTCCGACACGCGCTTGACCAAATTTTATTATTTGTTGTTATTTTATAGCTTATGCACTATAAATATACCAATTTTCAAGTTTGTAAGTGTTCCCGTTTTTAAATAGAACTAAAACAAAAATCGCCTCAAGGACCATCCAACTTGACCCCTCTCTTATATGAATGTTCTTGAAACGGGAGCTCACCACAATTGGTTACCATTAGTTGTAAGAAAAGTTGTAATATTTAATGATTTCAGACTTTTCCCATTATTTGTACTGTGATACCTAGCTTCTTGCCAAATTTCATAATTTTAGGACAACGGGAAGTACCCTGTAGGTTTTGCATTTTTGAATAAATGTATGGAGATCCTCATGTCCTCACATAAAATGCCATATCTTTTGATTGCGTCGTTGTAAAAAATTTCAATTTTCAGATCTTGTGTGGTTCATAGATCCTAATATATGGTATTAATTTCAATCTGATACCTTTACACGTTCGTGAGATAAAGGGTCTTGACAGAAATACAGACAGACAGACAGACAGACGGACAACAAAGTGATCCTATAAGGGTTCCGTTTTTTTCTTTTGAGGTACGGAACCCTAAAAATTAAGAAAATTGCGCGGAAAATTAGAAAATTTAAGAATACATAACCACCATATTAAATTGATTGGGATCACTTTTGACAATACTCTTTCATGGAGGCCACAAGTATCAGATGTCAGTCGGAAAATTTTTGCGGCATACGGGTCACTAAAAAGGTTACGAAATTTCTTACCGACCAGTACGAAAATTGCTCTGGCGCAATCCTTACTGCTGCCTATCCTAGATTACGCTGACACTTCCTACCCCGACCTCACGGAAGAGTTGCTCAATAAACTAGATCGTCTTCAGAACCTTTGCATCAGGTTTATCTTTGGGCTGCGGAAATATGACCATGTGTCATCTTTTAGAGCGCAGTCAAAATGGCTGCCCATTGGCCATCGAAGAGATTGTCATATCCTTTTCCTTCTGTATTCTGTCTTATTCATACCCACTACCCCCTCCTATCTCAAAGAAAGATTCCAGTTCCATCCCTCTCACGTCGACCGTACACTCCGTTCCTCTCTTGACCTATCCCTCTCTTTACCTTCCCATTCCACAAACTTCTATCACGACTCTTTCACAGTAAGAGCTATAAGACTCTGGAACGCACTTCCCACCACGTTGAGGCAAGCTCCCTCACTCGACACATTCAAAAACAATGTTAAAGCTGACTTCCGCTCACTCTCTGGCTAACCTTATTTTATTTTCTTATTTTTTTCTCTCTTTCACGTCCCGTGATCTGATATTGGTTGTTGTTCTTTGTTTCCACTTGCTTGTTTATGTGTTTTATTTTTTATGTATGTATATTGTATGTAGTATATATGTATGTAGTATATTAATATTAGGTATATGTATGTATGTCTATTATAATACTATGTATGTACCCAATATTTATTCAGTTTATGGTTTCTTTGTGCACCGTCCCCGTATTACAATTATTTTGTTTCCTGCACCCAAAGGTTGCCTGGAAGAAATTGCTTTTTAGCAATAAGGCCGCCTATTGTGCTCCGTATTTCATTTTGTATTTTTTTTTTTCTTTTGTAAATTTTGTATTTCTGTGTGTAATAAAGAGTATTGTATTGTATTGATTCTAATGTAACCGGGGGTAGGGGTAAGGGTAGGGGTAAAATCTGCTTATTTATTGCCTGTAAGGCGGAACAAACTTCGCCGGGTCAGTTAGTGACTAATAAATATATCTAACTGTGGTAAAAAGGAAAATGGAATCCTCCTGGCTCGGTAGCACATGCTCTATACAGTGTAATCCTCCCGGCTCGGTAGCACATGCTCTATAAAATGGAATCCTCCCGGTTCGGTAGCACATGCTCTATAAAATGGAATCCTCCCGGCTCGGTAGCACATGCTCTATAAAATGGAATCCTCCCGGCTCAGTAGCACATGCTCTATAAAATGGAATCCTCCCGACTCGGTAGCACATGCTCTATAAAATGGAATCCTCCCGGCTTGGTAGCACATGCTCTGTAAAATGGAATCCTCCCGGCTCGGTAGCACAAGCTCTATAAAATGGAATTTTCCCGGCTCGGTAGCACATGCTCTATAAAATGGAATCCTCCCGACTCGGTAGCACATGCTCTATAAAATGGAATCCTCCCGGCTCGGTAGCACAAGCTCTATAAAATGAAATTTTCCCGGCTCGGTAGCACATGCTCTATAAAATGGAATCCTTCCGGCTCGGTAGCACATGCTATATAATCCATCTTTTTTAGTTTATTCCAACCCTTACCAATCTATTTTGCAACCATGACATTGAAACTAGAGAAAGCACAACATTGTTTTACAAACTTGTTTTTTCCGACAGCTTTAGGCGACTGTTTTTGAAAAATGTGTTGGTAAGCGATGGAATAAAAGAAAATAATGGATCATAATTATATTGATCCTTTTGTTTAAATGGCTTTCACAATTGATACTTTATTCTTCTCCAAGGTGACATTACAAAAATTCTCTACATCTGAATGCCAGACGTCGTTTCCGCCAAAACGTAATTTTGAACAAGGATTCAGCGACCGAAGCCAAATTTGCTACGGCAGTAGGACGCAGTCTAAAGATACCTGTCAGGTAAGAATATATCCGCCAGTTCTGCCGTTATCGTTCTACTCGCCGAAGTAGTAAGGGTGATGAAGGACAAATTTCTATATGAATTACTCATGTCTGCCTCTTTGACTGATGATAAGGAGCATCCTCTAGAAGATACAAAAAATATTGGTGGACATCCACACCCCTGCGTTTTTGAGGAATTAAGTTTTAACTATTTTGAAATTCGACAATGAAACGTACACCTGGCAGACTATGACTATCTGATTAAATACAATGTATGAAACCCCAAAAAAATAGTCTGCCACCATAATAGCCCTGCGTCGTAAAGTTATAGCTCTTCAAAATGCCAAAATTCACTACTTCGTCCCGTGATAATGCAGAGCCCTGCATGTCTGCCTCTTCGATTTTCTACATCTTCAGAAGTATTTTAAACAGGAGCCACAAAGGCAGACCAAAAATACATTATTTAGTATATTATTTTAATTTTTTTTGCTTTAACTCAAAAACGCAGCGACGCACAGAAAAACTTGTAAGGACCAAATCGATTCGTATTGAGCTGATCTATCATCCCCATTTATATGAATCATGAGCAAATCATATACCCAAATTGCAGCCAGCACCCTAACTAAAGAAAGAAGGCGACTACGGGTCACATTGATAAATTCCTCTTAAGTCTCAAGATGCATTTTATCTTGCGAGCAACCTTTCACTCGAGAAGGATTTATTAATAATAGGTCTTTACCTATGAAATTGCCGAAATTTTCTTACAGATTAATGACATCATAATTCCTGTAATTCTAATGCAATTTTTTTCATTTATCTTATATTTGAAAGTTGACTTCAAGGTTATCAATTTACGCATAAAACAATGTTTTTATTTTTAGTTTGATATATAAAATTAAAGGTTCGAAAATTGTTCGTCTTAAATGTCGTTCGATTTCATCATTAGATTTGTTATATTTTTTATCAGATAATTTTTTTCGAAAATTAAATTTAAGCTTCTGTTAGCTGTCTTCCCAATAATGCTCAAAAAAATAATTGGATTTATAATTCCTAAGAAAAATGCAAAAATGTTAGTACTGAAAATTGAGTTTACCTAAAATTCGCCATACAAAACGGCAATTTCATACCTAATTGACCTATTATCTTACCCTTAGTAAAGGTACCCTACCCTTAGTGTGTGTAAGATATGCTTTATCTAGAGAACAATCTAACACTCTGCTTACGACTTATGGGCAGTTGCACAAAGCTTGCTTTAAAAAAAATTGGTGTAAAACCTTTTAAGTGCTTATTCTGCGGGTAAATGAAACAACTTTTGTCGTACGACTTTTGGAAATTCGCAAAATAAAATTCGACTCTTTATAAAAAACCGGTCAAGTGCGTGTAGGACTTACGCGCCAAGCGTTCCGATATATCTATACTATCTTTAGAAGCAATAAAGTCCATTTTTAGGACCGCAAAACTAAATTTGATTGTAAAGGGATTTTTGCAGATTTATAAATACCTGTGCTACTTAGAGCGATCATTTTATTTTTCCTAAAATATATGTATATATACGTAAACTTCTATCGACTGAAATTAATTTAGATTTTTCCTTTTATCATCCTGTAATAATACAGAATTGAACATAAATTCAATAATGAGCTGGTTTCACGGTTAAGTGTCAACTGAGTATTTAAAGGTGTCGATAGATTGCGCTGAAGACAATTGCTAAAGAACTTAAAATAAATCTGTCAAGATGACGCTTGAAGTAAATAAACCTTCTTAGGCAACACTTACATTTACTTAGACAACAGATAGAAAAAAAGAAGTTGACAGTTAAATTTTCCTATAACAACGCTAGCGTTCAAAAAAATTAATACTAGTTTTTCTTTTTTTTAAATCGGGCCATTGAACTCGGCAGAATATTTAGGCCCCTTACAAGTAAGGTGGGGATGAATTTTATTTTTCTCGTCTACCCCATAGTGTGGGGTGTCGTTAGATAGGTCTTTTAAAAATAATATGAGTTTCCTACAATGATTTTTTATTTAGGGATCCGTTTGCGAAATATTAAGCTTGAAAACGCAATTTTTTGTTGGAGTCGAGTGTCCCCCCCTGCCGGATAAACGGTTGTTATTAGAAATGTGAAAAAATTCACAGTAGTAGCATATATGATGAAATTAAAAGGAAAACTATCACAGTTAAGTAGACTTAGCAGGTTAATGAGCTATAGCCGAAAAACTAAAAATATTAAACACAGCAATAGCAATCAGGCGCTAGGACTTGGCTGAGCATTAGGAGGTAAAAAGTTTGAATTATAAACGTTATTTAATACTTACTCCAAACCCGCCTTGCAATAAAAAAATTGTAAAAAGAACTACGGAACCCTATACTGCGCGTGGCCCGACACGCACTTGGTCGGTTTTATTTTTATTTTAAGGCTTCCCGCACACGACCGAGAATCGTTGACCGATTTTTTGTCGGCATCTCGCTCTGACGTGTTATCACCTGAATCTTCCGTCCTTGTCCTGGCCGATAATCGCCCACCGATTCTCGGTCGTGTGCGGGCAGCCTTATGTATGAAGCAACCGTCAAGTTTCTCGCGCGAGTGAATATAAAGCGTTTATC
The DNA here is from genome assembly GCA_947532105.1 of Athrips mouffetella. Taxonomy (NCBI): domain Eukaryota; kingdom Metazoa; phylum Arthropoda; class Insecta; order Lepidoptera; family Gelechiidae; genus Athrips; species Athrips mouffetella. The sequence goes on from OX383984.1 coordinate 11,755,167, forward strand.
TAGGCCCTAGATTCTAGGGGCTCAGCCTTAAGGGTCTCCTGGAGCTGTGCTTTCCCATACAAACTAACTTACAAAACACATTATGACAAAATTTTGTACATACTTACATATCGATAATATGTATCAAGGTTTGAAATAGGATTTTAATTAAAAACTATTAATCAATACAAAGACAGAGCGAGTTGAAAGTATGTAGGTATGTAAAATATTAACTCGCTCTATCTTTATAATGATCAATTATTTTCAATTAAAAACATATTTCAAACCTTGACACATATCATCGATTTCTATGTACAAAATTTTGTCTACAATTGGATTAGATACCAATTGTAGGTATGTACAAAATTTTGTTCAAATGTGTTTTGTAATTTTTTTAAAAGTTACCGCAAAAGTTAGTTTGTATGGAAAAGCACAGCTCCGGGGACCCTTAACTCATTTTGTTTGATTTTTCTCACAGGGAGATAGCGGCGGGCCTCTACAGATTAAAAATAAGTCCATAAAGTGCATGTATACTCTAGTAGGCGTGACGTCATTCGGCCGAGCCTGTGGCTTTGTGGGCGAGCCAGGGATCTACACTAGAGTATCATCTTATACCCCCTGGATAGAAAGTGTTGTGTGGCCATAGTTATAAAAAATAATAATAAAATAATGTCAAATAAAATTAGTTTCCATTCCAAACTCCATGTTAGTCCTATACCTTCATTGATAGGCAAGCACGAGTTTTTTTTTTTTTAATGCTTTTTTAGCCGTGACTTTGAACACTGCCAACTGGCCAAAATGATCAGAGCACAACTTATGTATGTGCTTACTTTATCCCACGGAGTACAGAAGGGGAGAGGAGGTGCCCCTACGAAATTTTTGTACGACACGAAGCGTAACAGTGCGTGGGGGTGAAGATCGAGTCACGGGTTTGCGGGAAATAACTAGACTCCACCTACTTTATGTAAAATCCATCTAGTGGCAAATAGTGAAACTACTAGCACTTTTGTCCTTACGCACTTTTTGGTGGTACTGCTATACTCTACTAGATGGCGAAAAAGCCACTTTACTACAAAAAAAATGTTAATACAGGGTGTTAATTTAATTGCGTGCCATAGCATAGCTCAGGGGCGGGTTCAGTATCTGAACGACTTTCCCAAAGGAACATAGTTCGATAAAGGACAAAAATTTTGGACTTCCATGTGTTGGTCACTCAGTAGTCAGTAGGTATGGGAAGACAAAATTTATCTTTTGTTTTTCGACCTATGTTCCTTGGAAAAAGTTGTTCAGTTACGGATACTGATCTCGCTCCTGAGCTATGGCACGCAATTAAATTATAACCTGTATAGACTAAGAGCGGGCAGTCGGTAACCCTTCCTCGTTGCTTATGAAAATAGCGACTATATAATAAAATCGTGAACTCGGCGAATCTACCTACATTGAAAGTTTTCGCGAAAATATGATATAGGGGGTCTCAAAATAGGTAATAGAATCCATCCAGGTCATTTTTGTAATTCTGGTCTGTTTGCCTGTTTGTTTGTTCGTCAATCGCTCGCAAACAACTGAACCGATTCAAATGGTGTTTTGGACGATGTATTTGGATTATTTCTGTGTAATATGTATTTGGTTGCTGAACCGATTTAGATGAAAATTATGTTTGCAACATACAAAAATACTTATGAAACTTAGTACATTTGTTTTGAAGCTAAGCTACAAAAACTGTGTATCTTTGACAGGACGGGTCGAATTGATAACCTCTTCTTTTTGAAGTAGATTAAAAAGATAAAGGTGGTGGCAGTTTAACACGTTATGCTCCCTCTATCTATATAAATATAGAGTCAACTATATTTATTTGAAAATTCAAGAAATAACAATAGGTATTCATTTGCATACCTACTTAGTAATCAAATAAAAAATAAGAGGCATTCCGCTATTCCTACTATGAGAAGTAGGTATGTTGTTCACGATTTTGTTTGCGATCAGGTAGGGTTGCTGACTTCCCGCTCTCTATCTACTGGGTGTTTATTGCCAAAGCTTAGGAGATGGTTCAGTAACGATAAAGGAACACTAAAAAAATATTTTACAAAATCCTACTTAAAAAAACTAAATCTCCTTGACTAACTAAAACTTGAAATTGAAACTAAACTAACACAAAAAAGAAACAGTTTCAGTTATGTATGTGCCGCCTACCTTATCCACTGATACTTTCGCGCTGGTTTGATGTACTGGGTCACTGAATACCCCCTAAGCTATGGCACTTTATTAAATTAAGACCTTATATACTACTTACTTGCTGAAATCTGGAAGACGGTTCTTGAACCTAACTCTGGCGAGTTTGTTCACTGCATACAAGGTGGCGCTGGCGCTATTACAAACAACATAACTACAAACTACCAATATTTCTCCAAATAAATAAAATATTCACGATATTCACGTAATTTTTATCAAACTATTGTTAAAACTAAGCCAGAAATGTAAATTGAGTCTGTGAAAGTAAAAAGAAGTGGTGATTTTCCATCGTCTACAAATATTCCCAAAACAATCTAGCGACATAAAGCAGAACTTATGTTACGGCCACATGCCTACAGTCAGTACATCGATAGCAAATTTTATTGAAAAATCTTACTTACAAGTGAAAAGACACATTAAATGCAGTTTCTTTTTGCCTTTCTGACACACTGCATAATGGGAGTGGTTTTTCCAACTATTTAAACAATTTTTTGCAGAGCGTGTTTCGATGTGATCACTGGTAAGTTCAAAGAGGAAATGGCGTATGCCCCGCCCCCTTTCGTGACGTCATGGCTCAATTGATTGAATTACGGCTCGACTGATATCAACATCTCGTCCCCCTTTTGTTGTGTTCCTTTATCGTTACTGAAACACCCCCTAAGCTATGGCACGCAATATATATATATAATCTGGACATTTTCAAGGCAAGAGACCCGATCCTAGCTCAAGCTTTGTAAGTTTAGTAGCTAACCTGGCTGTCCGAGTTTTCAAGCCGCCAAATGGTCTTTGACTTTGCTTAATTACTACTATCAGTGATAACCAACGGCTTAGTCCCTATCGAAGAACGAAAACGCTCTAGCTGTGCCCACCCATCCATTAGTTTTTACCACGACCAGTCTCCTGACGGAAAGAGCATCAACCACCCGGTCACGAGATTCTACTCGCCAATAGATGTCGCTGTTAGTTTCCTAATCGCGCTATCGTTGTGTCAAATATATTTGGTTGGGGTTGACGTTCTCAAAATATTTCACCTCCTGGTAAATTACTTGTAATTTTTGGAAAGTTGATCTTTTGAGCAACTTTAATTTTATTGATGTGACGCACACACCTACCTAACTCTAAATAGAACTATTTACGCTCGGAAAGTTCGGGGGCGGGGGCGAAAATTCTGTTTCCGTGTCATCTTTCAAGTATGACACACACTAGCGCAGAATTTTTGGCGTCGGACGGAAACCGGCCAAGTGCGTGTCGGGCCACGCACAGTGTATAAGTACTAGGTTATCTTTTTGGACCTGATTTGCGTATGCCCACTTTATACAGAGGTCAAAAGCAACAACTTTTGTACTACGACTTTTCTAACAACGCACAAAAAATCGTGACGACCCATTTTGTATGGGAAGTTGAAAATTTTTCGTGCGTTAGAAAAGTCTTAGAACAAAAGTTGTAGTTTTTGACCTCTATGTAATAACGTGGGCATACGCAAATCAGGTCCAAAAAAATAACCTTGTATATTCTTTATTGCACAATTTTTACATAGAAATATACAAACAACAGGACATTGACAAAGGCGGGCTTACCTCTACAAGAGATTTCTTCCAGCCCACTCATGGTTTTGAGAGAGAATGTAAATTAGCGGGACACAAAAGTGCATTGAAAATGGTCTAAATACTCGTAGCAGTAAATAATACCTACAACTCAATTATAAAACTCAATTATATACGCGCATAAAGTTTATTTAAGTAGTTTCTATTCCTCTTTTTTATTTGCGCTACAAGCTTTTAAATCGTTTAATGTCATATAATATTATAAAGTTTTATGCATGATTTCGATCTACGTGTTTTATTATATTCATCTAAATAACTAACATTTATCAGCACGACCCTTGCACAAAATTATTTTTTCGTTTTAGAACAATTTTTCTTATAAAAGCTTGTTTTAAAAAAAGTTTTTTTTATTAATATTTTATTTTCAACTTTTTAGTTTTGTCTTAACTGGTGACATTATGTGAATACCGTCACAGCCGTCCTGTCCCGTCTTCCTGGACTGATGGTAGGTACTCGTATATCCGTTGCATTAAGCTGTGCTCACCGAAAGCAGGGCTAAATTATTCTGATCACGTCAGCATAACATCCCATGAAACGTCCACTAAAGGACAGGGAGCTCCCTCCAGAATTCTAGCTTTTCCTAAAAAAATGTAGAGGGGAAGTATCATAACTACACACTACACGCGCGCGCGCTCCCACCGCCTGCTCGCGGTGCCCACTCACCGCACAAGCCAATACTGTCACTCCCCGCTTATGCTTGCGCTTAAACAGCTCAACACTCTTCTGACCTTGTTCCCAGACGTCGATTTATTTGCGGATTCCTTGGCAAAGCTTCGGACCAAATGCTTAGGCTTTGCTGAGAAAACTTAAGTATAATTTAGTCTAAGAATATTTGTATTTGTGTTTAGCTTTTACAACGCCTTGGTTTTATTACTGTTGTAAAAATGTCATGATTAATAAATAATAATAGTCACATCGCTTGTTAGCGTTACGGCTGGCACCATGGACCGCGGTTGTATGTGACCGCAGTAAGTCAGATGTAAGATACAAAGGAGGATGCTGCCGCCCATCGTCCAGTTTATAACCCTTAGTCGCCTCTTACGACACCTACGGGTATGTATGGGTTGGTACTATTCTTTGCCGGCACCACACGGAACAACGGAATTCAGGTCACGTACCGTTCACTCAACCTTTCGTTAAATCACCAATCAAGGTTGCAATGTTTCTAGCAGAGTTGCTCTGTCCATCTCCATCTTGGACCTTGGTAATTTCAGAGTATTTGCTAAGCCAAATCAGACGAACCTAAACACGATGGGTCTATCTTGTTTAGTTTAGGAGTTCGTTTGGCCACCTTCTGACTTTATCATCTGAACCCTGATCATTATCTGAGACCAAATTGCTTGGGAATACAAGTCTAATAAACACAAACACGACGGGTCTACCTTGTTCATTCTATAAGTTCCTTTGGCCACCGTCCGGCTCCATCATCTGGACCCTGATCTACATCTGAGACCAAAGTGCTTGAGAATACAAATCTAACGAACCCTAATACGATGGGTCTACCTTATTTAGTTTAGGAGTTCCTATGGCCACCTTCTGACTTTATCATCTGGACCCTAATTATCATCTGGGACCAAAATGTTTGGGAATACAAATCCAACGAACCAAAACTCGACGGGTCAATCTTGCATAGTTTGTTTGTTTTTATGGCCACCTTCCAACTTCATCATCAGGACTTTGGTGATCATCTGGGACCAGAGTACTTGAAAAGACAAATCCAACGAACCCAAATTCGACGGGTAGTGTAGGCAACGAAGCAGTTGACCCCAACATAATTCTCTCAAGCAGATTTTATTTGACAAGATGATAAAGTATCATGAATTAAATGTAAATACAAAATATCAAAAAAAAAATTTACAAAATTTTTTTTCATACATTTTTTGTAATTTTTGTATGGAAAAATTAAAAGTACTGATTTTTATTTTTTTTACAGAAGGTTAGTCTCATATGGTGTAATACCCCAGCAAAGTTTCATCGACTGAGGATTTAATGTGGGGGTCTTCATACAACGATCCGCTTCGTTGACTAGACTAGGGTGTATCTTGTATAGTTTATTAGTTCCTATAGCCACCTTCCAACTTCATCATCAGGACTGTGGTGATCATCTGGGACTACTTGAAAAGATAAATACAATGAATCCAAGCTCAACGGGTCTATTTTGTATAGGTTATTAGTTCCTATGGCCACCTTCCGACTTCATCATCAGAACCCTGGGGATCATCTGGTACCAGAGTACTAGAAAAGACAAATCCAACGAACCCAAACTTGATGGGTCTAAAAATGGGCACAACCTTTAAGAGAATTTTAGGAGCTTCATACCACTTTTTAGATAAAGTTTACCCCTACTTAGGAGATTACGTATGAATAAGTTTTTGAAGCTGACTTCAAGATGTCTTGAAGGCTGACTTAAGACAAAATTATAGATTTTAAGATATCTACAATACCTAGTGCAGACAAACAAATAAAAATAGAGTGGATTCAAGAAAGATTACGTAAGGAAAACTTAAAACAATCTTAAAACTTCTTTTACTTGATTTAGTTATCGTTCAGAAAAAATGGTAAACACGAAGACTTAAGATAGTCAAAATGAATACAATAAAATGGCGCAGAAATTACAAACAAAGAGCATCGAACATATTTGTATGGGGACTTGCATACCTACTTTCACCCCGAGGAGCCCCACTATGGAAAAAAAAATTTCAGCGGCAGCTGATGAAACTAGTGCCATTCGAAAGATTACTAAAATACAAACAAAAAATGTTATATACTTTGATATACTTTGACGTTGATATACTTACTTTCGGAGATATTTAAAGCTTCTTTAAAAAAATTCGTTTAATTATTTTTTGTATTATGCTGGACTTCCTTACACACGTTAGCATAAGTATTTACGTATTTTGATATTAATTAGTACAACTCAAATATCCAAAATTGTGTAAACAAAAGCGCCATTTTTCTTCTCTTTCTTACCATCTTTACTACAAGGTTCTCCGGATCATAATAAAAGGAAGAGAGAAGACATGTTACCATCCTTTCACACAAAGAGCATCGCTTCTTCATTCTTAATGCTCTCAGTTAAGGACTGGGATTTTTTTTACTTAGTCTTTTTTACTTTGTTTATAACTGACATTTATGATTGCCCACATCATTTAAATTATGGAAGTATTTATTTCGATAAATGAAACCTCAAATAAATATAAAATATTGCGTAAAACTTAATTAAAAAAATTTACCTTGAAGTTTGTCAGATATACTCGTACCATGAGCTTTATCGTTCAAAAAAGCGAGTGAAAAATATCTTTTAACAAAAGCGCTACTTTTCTACTCTTTTTTGACATATTTACTACAAAGTTGTCAGGATCATAATAAATGTAACGAGAGAGAACGTATGTTACCATCCATTCACACAAAGCGCTTTGTTTCTAAAAACAAAAAATATATCTTACTACCAGTAAGATGATAATAAAAAATTATATGCCGGCAAATGCCTAACGGTCTTCATTTTATTAAATGAAGATATGTACAAGTTTTTTAGGGTACCGTACCTCAAAAGAAAAAAACGGAACCCTTATAGGATCACTTTGTTGTCCGTCTGTCTGTCTGTCTGTCTGTCTGACCTTTATCTCACGAACGGGTAAAGGTATCAGGTTGAAATTAATACCATATATTAGGATCCATGAACCACACAAGATCTAAAAATTTAAATTTTTTACAACGACTCAATCAAAAGATATGCCATTTTATATCCTCATCTCCATACATTTATTCAAAAATGCAAAACCTACAGGGTACTTCCCGTTGACCTAAAATTATGAAATTTGGCAAGAAGCTAGGTCTCACAGTACAAATAAAGGGAAAAGTCTGAAATCATTAAATATTACAACTTTTCTCACAACTAATGGTAACCAATTGTGGTGAGCTCCCGTTTCAAGAACATTCATATAAGAGAGGACTCAAGTTGGATGGTCGCTGAGGCGATTTTTGTTTTAGTTCTATTTAAAAACGGGAACACTTACAAACTTGAAAATTGGTATGTTTATAGTGCATAAGCTATAAAATAACAACAAATAATAAAATTTGGACTCAAAAAATCTAGCACATTAACTTACTGAAATTTCAACTAATACAATTATGTTTATGTGGTGGTACGGAACCCTCAGTGCGCGAGTCCGACTCGCATTTGGCCGGTTTTTTTTTACTATGTATGGGCTTACTCTTGACCTCGATCTAGCCTTGAGGACAGAGATGAGGTGGACGATGGAACGAGCTTGCCCAGAAGAAGCCTATTCACTCGCGACTTAAAGTTCAGTTTGCTTCACAGAGTAACTTATATATTTGGACGGGTTTGCTACTGTGTATGTACAAGTAAAGTAAATCGATACAGTAAAGGTAGTATGGGTATGTGGATATGAAACCCATAATTGGTGACCTAAAATTTACGACGTGCAAAGACGCCGTGTGCCCGTGTGTGGACCGGCGTATTTTTTTTCGTGTCCTCGGCGTGTACGCGCGACAAGGGGAGTTCTCTGAAAAAACAAAACAGCGCGCGACAGAGTTTGAACCAAGGAGTTCAGTCACGCGCCACAGTAGCATCTTAACTTACTTTATAAATATGCACAGCTAAGAGCACGTCAAGCTTGACACTCGCAGTACGCCTCTAGCGCCTACGCGTTTGAAATAAGCACGGTACTAAGTCCAAAGTGTCAAGCTTGATGTGCTCTCTTAACTGTACCTATATGTTGGTCGGTCAGACTCGCCTCGGATATAACGCGTGAAAAACACCACGTTATGGTGTAGTTTGCTTTAAACAATAGCTGCATTTGTCTTCTCTTTCTTGTCATAATTGTCTATGTCAGCGTCTACCAAGCGGTCCTAGTCGTTAATAGTGTGAGATAGAGTGCATTATCCCTTAACACCCTTTCGCTCAAATTACAAATATTGCTGTCTCACTCACACACATATTTTATTACCCTGCTGCCAGGAGAGTGAGTCGTCTACTTATTATAAGTTCAGTTTGCTACACAGAGTAGCTTAAGTACTTATATATTTGGACCGGTTTGCTACTGTTGCGATTCTCTATTTGTGAGAAGTTTTCCGTTGTTCCGTTAAGTTTTTTGTTGGTTTTGTTATTAATTAGTGTTTTTGTTATAATTGACTTCATATTATGTGAAGCCACGTTGGCCCACTGTGATCACTAAGAATGAAAAAGCGAAGCGCTTTGCGTGAATGGATTGTAACATATTGTATTCTCTCTTCCTTTTATTATGATCCGGAGAACTTTTTTGTAGATGGTAAGAAAGAGAAGACAACTGGCGCTTTTGTTTACACAATTTTGGATATTTGAGGTTTAATTAATATCGAAATAAATACTTATGGGTAACGTGTGTTAGGAAATCCTGTATAATTCAAAAGATATAGACTATCACTAAACGGCAGTTATCCTTTCAGTTGACTTAGTTTTTTTACTTTGTTTATAACTTACATTTATGATTGCCCACATCATTTTAATTATGCAGGATCTTAACACACGTCAGTATAAGTATTTATTTCGATAAATTAAACGTCAAATAAATAAAAAAGGATGGTAATATGTCTTCTCTCTTCCTTTTATTATGATCCGGAGAACTTTGTAGTAAAGATGGTAAGAAAGAGAAGAAAAATGGCGCTATTGTTTACATAATTTTGGATATTTGAGGTGTAATTAATATCAAAATACGTAAATACTTATGCTAACGTGTGTTAGGAAGTCCTGCATAATACAAAATTTTGTTTTTTTTTAAAGAAACTTAAAATATCACCGAAAGTATATGACTTAGGACAATTTATCAAAGAACATTTTTTGTTTGTATTTTAGTACTCTTTCGAATGGCACCAGTTTCATCAGCTGCCGCTGATTTTTTTTTATTCCATAGTGGGGCTCCTCGGGGTGAAAGTAGGTATGCCAATCAGGTAGGATGATCTTTATTAGGTACCACGTAACTAGCAAGAGTATCGTTTCATACATACATACATACATACATACATAACATCACGCCTCTTTCCCGTTGGGGTAGGCAGAGACCACAGTCCTCCACCTGCTACGATCTTGACATACTTCCCTTGCTTCCTGTACTTTCATCAATCCTTTCATACATGCTCGTCGGTTTAGGGTACTTTTAACCTGGCCTTTATTCAGAACGTCCTGAATTTGGTCCTGGTACGTTCGCCTAGGCCTTCCCCTTCCAACGTTTCCATTCCTCTCGCCTGGTAGATCTCTTTCGTCAATCTTCGTTCATTCATCCTCTCTACATGACCAAACCATCTCAGCATCCCTTTCTCGATTTTGGTCACTACGTCTTCTTTTACGCCACACCGTTCTCTTATCACACTATTTCTTATCCTGTCACTCAATTTAACACCAATCATACTCCTTAGCGCTCTCATTTCCACTGCATTAATTCTACTTTCATGCTTCTTCTGCCATACCCAGCTTTCACTGCCATACATCAGTGTTGGTACCAAAACTCCCCCATGAACAGCCAAACGAGCCTTGTGAGACACCTTCTGACTCTTCATAAAGGCGTGCAGGGCACCATTCACCATGTTTCCAGCATTCACTCTTCTTTCAATATCACTTTCACACTTTCCATCTCTCGTAAACTTTGAGCCCAGATACACAAACTCCTTCACTTGTTCGACTTGTTCACCATCTATTAATATAGTACACTCTGTCATACATTCTTCTCTTTCAAGTACCATTACTTTAGTCTTGCTTACATTTACTTTCATTCCTTTCTTGTCCAAAGCCACATTCATTATTGTTACCATCTCCTGCAACTCGTCAGCAGATGACGCAAGTACAACTTGGTCATCAGCGTAGAGAAGACATTTGATGAGTAACTCATTCATTCTCAGTCCACACATACTCTCTTTCAGATCAATCAAACAATTATCCATGAACAGGTTAAACAGCCAAGGTGACGCTACACATCCCTGCCTAACACCTTTTTCGATGCTAAACCATTCAGTGTACGCCCCGTTTATTCTGACACAAGCACTGGAATCCTCATAGAGAGATTTCAGTGCTTGGATCAGATGACCGTTTACCCCATACATAGACAATGCTGACCACAATTCATTCCTCACCACTCGGTCATAGGCCTTTTCCAAATCCACGAACGCGCAGTAGACTTTTTGGTTTTTAGCCAAAAACTTTTCAGCTATGCACCGCAAGGAAAAGACCTGATCTGTACATCCCATTCCCTTTCTAAATCCCGCTTGTACATCCCATATTTTATCGTCAGTATCTTTCATCACTCTTTCAATCAAAACCTTTGCATACAGTTTGCCGACGACACTGAGAAGGCTTATCCCGCGATAATTTTTGCAGTCCTGTTGTGACCCTTTTCCCTTGTACAGCGGCACAATCACAGCCTTGCACCAGTCACCTGGTACTTGGCCGTTCGTCCAACACAAGTTGAAAAGGCGGTACAACTGACTAGCCACAATGCCTCGCCCAGCCTTCAACATCTCGACCGACACTCTATCATACCCAGCTGCTTTACCTGATTTCATACTTTTCATCGCTTTCATAATCTCATCCATACTTATCTCACTTACACAATTCTCCTCTTCATTCTCATTCATTTCCACAGAAGACCTAGGTTCGCTGGCCTCTGCTTTTTCTCTCTCAAACAGACTTTCAAAATATTCCTTCCACCTCCTCAGAACACATTCTTCACCTTTTATAATACTTCCATCCTGGCTTCTGATTTTACTCAGCTCCGATGTTCCAAACTTTCCTCGGGCTTGTTATGCAGATGGTGCTGATCACCTCGTGTCGCGTGGATGATGGAATCGCAGCTTGATGGCGGAAATAATACACGAAGGATTTCCCAGTATTGTACACCTTTATTTATAATTAAATAATGGCAAAATATTGTCGTCGATTGTTTATAAAATACTCGATTAAAATTAATTAAATTAACACGACACAAAAAGACAAACGTAGCGAGAGAACAAGACAGAATTGACAGATAGTTGACAGGTGTCAACAGTGGCAGATGACATTTCAATATTCGTTCACAAACTAATTATAAGTATGTTTTACATAACAAATCTTATTTCTAACACTTCCCCTTAAGATTTGAATGCCATACATACGAAACTTAAAAAGCTCTACATGACTCTACAAATAGAAGCAAACTAAATAAACACATCAACACATTTTATTCAAAACAAATTCATTTGTCCAACAAAATGTCTGTGCTTATTTAAACCAAGTGGCTTCGTTAAAATATCGGCAATCATCTCTCCAGTAGGTAAGTACCTAACAGACATAAAACCTTTATGTACTAAATCTTTGACAAAATGATAACGTAGGTCAATATGCTTAGTGCGCTTATGTGAATACTCTTTAGACTCTAATATTTTATGCGCACTCTGATTATCATTATACAAAGTTACTATAGGAGTGTATTCATTCATAATCTCTGAAAGAAAACTTCTTATAAAACAAAGATCTTTACATACATCTCCTATGGAGAGATACTCGGCCTCGGTACTGGATAACGCCACACATCGCTGTTTACGTGACTCCCAGCTAATAACATTTTTACCAAGTTTAATTATGAAACCAGTGTATGACTTTCGATCGACTATGTCGTTAGCCCAATCCGCGTCCGAGTATGCGGTTAAATCTAAATTACGAGATCCATAAAAATATAGACAATAATTTAGTGTTCCGGATAAATATCTCAAGACGCGTTTTGCTGCTTGCCAATGTGTTATATCAAAACCGTGGTTAAACTGGCTTAACTGGCTACATACAAACGCTATATCAGGCCTAGTGCACACAGACAAATACATAAGACAACCTAAAAGTTCTCTATACCTATAAGTGTTATCATCTAGACCCTCAGATTCCGCCTTTTGTAATTTATAATTAGTTATCATTGGCGTAGAGACCGGTTTACAATTTTCCATGCCGAATCTAACTAACAATTTCTTAATGTACTCTGATTGGTCAAGTTTTATACAACGTCTTGCTCTATCTCTATTTACATTTATTCCTAAGCAACTTTTTAATGTGCCTAGGTTCTTTACAGTAAAATTAGTCTCAAGCAAGGGCAGCAAATTATTATTTTGAGAACTATAGAAAATATAGAAATCATCTACGTAGAGTGCTACGATAATAAGATCTCCACCATTTTTCTTAGTGTAAACGCATGGCTCACATTTACTCTGCCTATAGCCATTTTCAGTAAGTAAGTTATGAACTTTAATATTCCAAATACGGCTGGCTTGCTTGAGGCCATAAATACCTTTACGTAGAAGACAAACTTTGTTTTTGTCATTAATAGTAAAACCTTGGGGTTGCTCCATATAGATGGTCTCATCGAGCTCTCCATTCAAGAACGCGGTGGCAACATCTATATGATCAATATTTAAGTCGAGCTCAGCTGCTAACGAAAAAAGGATTCTCATGGTAGAGTGCCTAACTACAGGTGAAAACGTATCACAATAATCGACCCCGTGAATTTGTGTGAAACCTCTGGCAACCAGACGAGCTTTATATCTATCAAACTTACCAGAAGCATCATGCTTACGTTTGTATACCCATTTACACTTAACTATATTTTCGCCTTGTGGGCGGTCGACTAGTTCCCATACCTTGTTGGCGATAAGCGAGTCATATTCGCTTTTCATAGCAGCTTGCCAGTGTTGACTGTCAGCGCTCGACATGGCTTCCTCATATGATAGAGGATCACCAGGGATGACAGCTCCATCTTGTGTTAGAAGAGAGAAATCAACATCATAATCTTTGTACCTGGTAGGTATTTGAGAGCGAGTGCTGCGAATAGGCCGTTGAGCATTACCAAGAGGCGGGACGGGAGCAGATACTTCCCCTCCAGCTGCCACCTCGGGCGATGACGTCATTCGCTCAGGGAAAGCGTCAGCGACCGGCGACGATGCGGAGTCCGTCTCGTGCTCACTGCCGGTGCAGTAGTAGTCCTCGTCTTCATCTCCTGAAAACAAAGAGCTGTTATTTTGTGTCGATGTATAGTTCGGATTCGGTTCAACGGTATAACTAGAACTCGGCTTACTACCACTAGAGCTAGAGCTCAGTTCATTATCGTGACTAGAATTCAAATCATTATTATTATTAAAATTAATTTGACTAGAACTTACATCATGACTTGATTTAAAATTATTCTTAAATTCATTAAATTCATAAAATATATAATTATTATTCATTTCATTATTAAAATTATTATCTTTGGTATCAGAATAAAATTTGTCCTCTATAAATGCTACGTGTCGTGAAATATAAACATTTTTGGGGTTCAATGGGTCTGCAAGTCTAAAACCTTTAGAACTGTCGCTGTATCCAACAAAAATATGCATCTTACTTTTAGCATCTAATTTACGCCTTTTATGTTCAGGCAATAGAGAGTAGGCAACACACCCAAACACATGTAAGTGACTAAGGTCCGGTTTGGAACCAGTCCACTTTTCCTCTGGTGTAAGACCGGACAAAGCAGAAGTAGGTGACCTATTTTTTAAATATATGGCAGTCATGACTGCCTCGCCCCAATATCGCTTGTCTAGGCCTGCCCCAAGTAACATACATCTTGCCTTCTCTATGAGAGTCCTATTAAGACGCTCAGAGACGCCATTCTGTTGTTGACAATAAGGAACTGACGTCTGGTGTAATATGCCTTCTTTCTCCAAAAAGTCGGTAAACTGGCGACCCCATTGTCAGAGCGTAAAACTTTGATTACTAAACCCTTTTGCTTTTCTACAAAATTTTTAAAATTAAGAAAAGAATTAAATACCTGTGATTTATTTTCAAGTAGGTATCCAAATGTCTTCCTAGTGTAGTCATCGGTGTATGTCACCAGATATTTTGCGCCGCCCCAGCTCTCCACTGGTAGGGGTCCGCAGACATCGGTGTGAATCAACTCCAGCGGTTGGCTTGCACGGTGTGAAGTGGCATTGGGGAACGGCTTAGCCGCCATCTTTCCCTCAATACATGGCACACATTTCTTCAGGGATTCTCCAGGTGGGTCCTGAAACGATACACCGCATGCAACACCATGCTTAAGAGCTAACATGCCAGACATACCTAGGTGGCCTAGCCTCCTGTGCCAAAATTCAGCTGACACCTCAGCAACGTTCGCACTCTGTGCTCCTTGCTTAGGCAAGGTTGCCGAAGAATGCACCACTCCAGCCGATGACATATTACTTAGTCTAGGTAATTTATAGATACCATTTATAAGAGAGGCCCTACAAACTGGTTTGCCTTCAATTTCACACTTAGTTGAATTTTTAAAAATGTGACACCCGGTTGAGTTAAAAATTACAAAGAAACCCCTAGAAATCAAACTACTTACCGATAGCAAGTTGGCAGAGAGCTCGGGTACAAGAAGTACATCATCAATTTGATTAATACTCGTATGGTCTGATAATGTTATTTGAACACTTCCACGACCTATACATTTCAAGCTTTTATTATCTGCAATCTTTACATCACTTTCACAGCTTTGAAAAGTCACAAATTTGCTCCTATCGTTACACATGTGCTGGCTGCAGCCGCTGTCCACATACCAATCGCTGCTGGTTGTCAAGAAGGCAGAAGCCAGAAAGCCAGCCTCAGACTGCTCTTCTTTCTTCTTTCTCTTCAACTTGAAGCAGCGGTTTTTAGTGTGACCACGCTTGCCGCAGAAATTGCAGGTACGAGTGTGCTTTTGATGCGACTTTGAAGATATAAATGCTGTATTATCAAGGTTTTGTACTTCTGTGCTCCTTTTCCTCATTTCTTCTTGAAGAAGTCTGGCTCGGACAACCTCACTGGATAGACTTCCTGTCATACATGCGGTTTCTAAGTTAGAAACGAGCGTGTCATACTCCTGTGTCAACCCAGAAAGGAGAATTTCTGCCACCTCTTCATCGTCTATTTCACGACCAATATCGGCCAACTGCTGAACGAGTATCATTGCGTGTTCTATATATTCACTCATGGAGGTGAAAGATGAGAAATCAAGACGGTGTAGTTTTCTTAATAGAAAAACTCTTCTACACAAGCCTTTGTTTTCATAAACATTGCTTAGGCAAGTCCACGCTTCTTCACTTGTTTTAGCGCTTCTTACATACTGAAAGTTTGAGGACTTCAGGGACAAACAAATGCGGGCCAAAGCACGCTGGTCCTTTGCGCTGTCTTTGTCTTCACCGGTAACACATTTCCACAGGCCTTCAAGGGTTAGCAACATCTTAATACCAAATTTCCAATTATTAAAATTGTGGGATCCTTCAAGCTTTTCAATCTGATAGCCGCCATGAAATGGTATGCCTGATGAGCCATTTTGATCATGTTCTTCATTTTCATTATTGTGCTCGTTATCATATTCGTTTTCATCAGGCATTTCTGATAAGCTGCACGGCTTTTAGCGTACTTAGGCTCTAACCTGTTATGCAGATGGTGCTGATCACCTCGTGTCGCGTGGATGATGGAATCGCAGCTTGATGGCGGAAATAATACACGAAGGATTTCCCAGTATTGTACACCTTTATTTATAATTAAATAATGGCAAAATATTGTCGTCGATTGTTTATAAAATACTCGATTAAAATTAATTAAATTAACACGACACAAAAAGACAAACGTAGCGAGAGAACAAGACAGAATTGACAGATAGTTGACAGGTGTCAACAGTGGCAGATGACATTTCAATATTCGTTCACAAACTAATTATAAGTATGTTTTACATAACAAATCTTATTTCTAACAGGGCTGTCCGTATGGATTTCCAGAAAAACTTTTGGTTGGACTGGAAATCTTCAGTAAGCCTTCTGTCAAACTCATCCTTACACTCCTCTTTCTTTCTCTCAACAACTTCCTTAACAATACCTTTCGCTCTTTTATATACCTTTCTTGCTACACTTACGTCATCACTTGTTGCCCTCTGCATTCTTTGGTTAGCTTTTACTGCTAACCAATCTGACCATGCTTTCTTCTTCTCACAAACAGCTGCCTGTACACTTTTATCCATCCACATATTCTTCTTCTTTCCACCCTTTTTCCTTTTTGACATCCCACAAACATTGACAGCTATACCTACTACTCCATCTTTAAATTCATTCCACAAACATTCAATATCATTTACTTCATCCAGGTTCTCAAATCTTTCACTCAAGTCTTTCAAGTATTCTTTTCTGACATCCTCCTCTTGCAATCTCTCTACTTTGATACGTTCTAGAACGCTCGTCTGCTCTTGTGGTCTATGCCGCCACCGGTTAAATAGACCACCAATTCGGGTCACAACCAGGTGGTGGTCTGTGTCGATGGCGGCTCCACGATATGCGCGAGCGTCCAGAACTCTTTTTCTCAATCTTTCATCCACAACTACAAAATCGATCATACTTCTCGCATCACCCTCCTCTCTTGTATACATATGGATCCTTTTGTGGTCAAACATAGTGTTTGCCACAAAAAGACTCCATTCCAAACATATCTCAAGCAAACTTATTCCATTATCATTCACACGTTCATCACCAAACTTACCAACAACTCTTTCATAACCGTCACGCTTTCTTCCTACCCATCCATTAAAATCACCTAGCATGATAACTCTTTCATTCTGATCACATTTCTCTAACGTATCTCTCATATTTTCCCAAAACTCATCTGTTTCTTTCTGGGCTTTCAGGGACTTTCGCGAACCAATATTCGTTGGTGCATATGCACCTAGAACAAAAATTCGGGTCAGTCCGACTTTCAGTCTGACCCAGATGAGTCTTGGGCTCACACACTCGACTTCTTTCACGCACTCTACCATTCTTCCGGAAAGTATGACACCGACTCCCTGACAGCCTCTGCTGGTACTGGGAACACCAGACCAGTACGCTGTGTAAGGGCCGTGTTCTGTGGTGTCACAACCTTTCCGTTTAGTCTCATTCACACAGAGAACGTCTATACGCCTTTCATCCATCATCTGACATACTTCATCTATTTTGCCATTCATTCCACCTCTGACATTCATCGTAGCAAAGCGGCTCTCCGTAGCCCGCTTTTCGCCCCCGGGAGGAACGTGACGTGATGGGTTGCGAACCACACCGCCGCCTTTTAAGTTTTTATTTTTATTCAAAAACATTGCGTTCCCACGAGTAGCAAGGGATTACGGTCCATCCTGACAGAGCCCGCATGCCAGGACAAGGCTAGCCTAGTTCTGGGTTCGCCTGGGCCCAGGGCCTGTGACCGCTTTCGACTAGACTCGCCTCTAGCCACGCATCCATCGGCGCGGTCAACCTTAGATTGGCGGAATGGACAGGGATAAAAGGAACGGGAGGGATAGGTTAGTTGGGATAGGAATATTTGGTGTAGGAAAGGAATAAGGTAAAAAGATATTACTTTCTCGGAAGGATCAGGATGAGTTAGTAATAGCTCGGGGAGCCGGGGTCGCGTACCCGTATACAATACAACAACTCCCAAGGAGAGGGTAGTTGAGATGTGTACCCCCTGACTGAATAGAGTGGAAATTTCAAACGCACGTTAGATTCTCGGGTGAAATTGGTAGATATTGCTATAAGACAGACGGGCCTTAAAAACTTGAAGGAAAATATTGAAAAGTCTGAATAATTAAGATTTTGAATGTAAAATATGCTGACAGGTATCACAAAAATGTTGTTTTTTTTTCTTTTCATACATTATTATTTTTATTAAAATATGTTTTCCTTTGTCATGCATGTGTCCTTAGCGGTGTGAAGTTAGCAGAAAAAGTTAGCTGAATTTGATAACCCGACCAAATTGAGGAGGTCATTTTCGGAAAATGGTTTGAAAGCCCCAAAACGGGTGGAAAATGATCAAAAACCGAATAAAACTAAAAGAAAATTGCTTTTCCAGCTAGGACGAGAGCCCACAAACACTAAAACTCGTAAAAACTAAGGTGGTTCTAAAAACATCACGAATCGCTGTTTCGAGGCTAAATATGATTTTCTAAGTCGAATAAACTATAAATTTAGTAAAATAACACAAAACCCACTATTACACATGCTAAATAAACTTCCTATATACAGAAAACCGAAAATAAATTAGCATGAAAACAATGTAAAAGTGTTTTATTTCATTCAAAAATATACAGTTTTTCAGAGGCTTGTAGCGACTACCACAGACCAGGTACATCCACAAATCTGATACCATTAGAAAGAAGGTTTCAATAGCTGTCCAAAACTATAGGTTTCAACCAACTGGATATCGTCAGATTGCTGAAAAGCCAACACACAAGCATACTCGTCCATCTTAAATCCGCTAACGTGATGTCAATGTTCAGAGGCTTGTAGCGTCTACCACAGACCAGGTACATCCATAAATCTGTTACCATTAGAAAGAAGGTTTCAATAGCTGTCCAAAACTATAGGTTTCAACCAACTGGATATCGTCAGATTGCTGAAAAGCCAACACACAAGCATACTCGTCCATCTTAAATCCGCTAACGTGATGTCAATGTTCAGAGGCTTGTGGCGCCTACCACAGACCAGGTACATCCACAAATCTGTTACCATTAGAAAGAAGGTTTCAATAGCTGTCCAAAAATATAGGTTTCAACCAACTGGATATCGTCAGATTGCTGAAAAGCCAACACACAAGCATACTCGTCCATCTTAAATCCGCTAACGTGATGTCAATGTTCAGAGGCTTGTGGCGCCTACCACAGACCAGGTACATCCACAAATCTGTTACCATTAGAAAGAAAGTTTCAATAGCTGTCCAAAAATATAGGTTTAAACCAACTGGATATCGTCAGATTGCTGAAAAGCCTACTACACAAGCATACTCGTCCATCTTAAATCCGCTAACGTGATGTCAATGTTCAGAGGCTTGTGGCGCCTACCACAGACCAGGTACATCCACAAATCTGTTACCATTAGAAAGAAGGTTTCAATAGCTGTCCAAAAATATAGGTTTAAACCAACTGGATATCGTCAGATTGCTTAAAAGCCTACGACACAAGCATACTCGTCCATCTTAAATCCGCTAACGTGACGTCAATGTTCAGAGGCTTGTGGCGCCTACCACAGACCAGGTACATCCACAAATCTGTTACCATTAGAAAGAAGGTTTCAATAGCTGTCCAAAAATATAGGTTTAAACCAACTGGATATCGTCAGATTGCTGAAAAGCCTACTACACAAGCATACTCGTCCATCTTAAATCCGCTAACGTGATGTCAATGTTCAGAGGCTTGTGGCGCCTACCACAGACCAGGTACATCCACAAATCTGTTACCATTACAAAGAAGGTTTCAATAGCTGTCCAAAAATATAGGTTTCAACCAACTGGATATCGTCAGATTGCTGAAAAGCCAACACACAAGCATACTCGTCCATCTTAAATCCACTAACGTGATGTCAATGTTCAGAGGCTTGTGGCGCCTACCACAGACAAGGTACATCCACAAATCTATTACCATTAGAAAGAAGGTTTCAATAGCTGTCTAAAAATATAGGTTTGACCCAACTGGATATCGTCAGATTGCTGCAAAGTCTACCACAAAAGTATACTCGTCCATCTAAAATCCACTAACGTGATGTCAATGTTCAGTGGCTTGTGGCGCCTACCACAGACCAAGTACATTATCAAATCTGTTACCATTAGAAAGAAGGTTTCAACAGCTGTCCAAAAATATAGGTTTTAACCAACTGGATATCGTCAGATTGCTGAAAAGCCTACTACACAAGCATACTCGTCCATCTTAAATCCGCTAACGTGATGTCAATGTTCAGTGGCTTGTGGCGCCTACCACAGACTAGGTACATCCACAAATCTGATACCATAAGAAAAAAGATTTTAATAGCTTTTCAAAAATATAGGTTTCAACCAACTGGATATCGTCAGATTGCTGAAAAGCCTACCACACAAGCATACTCGTCCATTTTAAATACGCTAACATGATGTCAATGTTCAGTGGCTTGTGACGCCTGCCAAAGACCAGGTACATCCACAAATCTGATACCGTTAGAAAGAAAGTTTCAATAGCGGTTCAAAAATATAGGTTTCAACTAGCTGGTTTTGGTCAGATTGCCGTAAGAGCTTATCATACAAACATACTTACCACTCTAGTGACGGCTAACGAGACCACAATTTGCGGTGGCTCGTTACATCTTACCACAGAAATAGTGAACGCATAAGAACAAGGCAAATAAAAAGGCATGAAAACAAAACAAACAATCTCTTTTATTTCAAACCCAATTTACCAAATTTTCAGAAGCTCATAGAGCCTACCACCGACTAGGTGCATCCACAAATCTGGTAGCATTAGAAAGGAGGCTTCAATAGCTGCCCAAAAATGAAGGTTTCAACCAGCTGGTTATGGTCAGATTGCCGCAAGAGCCTACCACACAAGCATAGTCGTCCTTTGAAAATCCGCTAACGTGATGTCAATGTTCAGTGGCTTGTGGCGCCTACCACAAACCAGGTACATCCACAAGTCTGATACCATTATAAAGTAAGTTTTAATAGTTGTCTAAAAATATAGGTTTCAACCAACTGGATATCTTCAGATTGCTGAAAAGCCTACCACACTACTCGTCCATCTGAAATATGCTAATGTGATGTCAATGTTTAGTGGCATGTGGCGCCTATCACCAACTAGGTACATCCACAAATCTGGTAGCAATAGAAAGGAAACTTCAAAAGCTGTCCAAAAATGAAGGTTTCAACCAGCTGGATATCGTCAGATTGCTGAAAAGCCTACTACATTACTCGTCCATCTGAAATATGCTAACGTGATGTCAATGTTTAGTGGCTTGTGGCGCCTATCACCAACTAGGTACATCCACAAATCTGGTAGCATTAGAAAGGAGGCTTCAATAGCTGTCCAAAAATGAAGGTTTCAACCAGCTGGATATAGTCAGATTGCCGCAAAAGCCTACCATACAATCATACTCGCCCATCTAAAATCCGCTGACGTGATGTCAATGTTCAGTAGCTTGCAGTTTCTACCACAGACTAGGTACATCCACAAATCTGGAACCATTAGAAAGAAGACCACAATAGCTATCTAAACATATAGGTTTCAACCAACTGGAT
Source organism: Athrips mouffetella (assembly GCA_947532105.1). Classification (NCBI taxonomy): domain Eukaryota; kingdom Metazoa; phylum Arthropoda; class Insecta; order Lepidoptera; family Gelechiidae; genus Athrips; species Athrips mouffetella. The sequence goes on from OX383984.1 coordinate 11,777,046, forward strand.
ATGGTCAGATTGCCTCAAAAGCCTACCACACAAGCATACTCGTCCATCTAAAATCCGTAAACGTTATGTCAATGTTCAGTGGCTTGTGGCACCTACCACGAACCAGGTACATACACAAATCTGATACCATTAGAAAGAAGGTTTCAATAGCTGTCCAAAAATATAGGTTTAAACCAACTGGATATCGTCAGATTGCTGAAAAGCCTACTACACAAGCATACTCGTCCATCTTAAATCCGCTAACGTGATGTCAATGTTCAGAGGCTTGTGGCGCCTACCACAGACCAGGTACATCCACAAATCTGTTACCATTAGAAAGAAGGTTTCAATAGCTGTCCAAAAATATAGGTTTAAACCAACTGGATATCGTCAGATTGCTGAAAAGCCTACTACACAAGCATACTCGTCCATCTTAAATCCGCTAACGTGATGTCAATGTTCAGAGGCTTGTGGCGCCTACCACAGACCAGGTACATCCACAAATCTGTTACCATTAGAAAGAAGGTTTCAATAGCTGTCCAAAAATATAGGTTTCAACCAACTGGATATCGTCAGATTGCTGAAAAGCCTACTACACAAGCATACTCGTCCATCTTAAATCCGCTAACGTGATGTCAATGTTCAGAGGCTTGTGGCGCCTACCACAGACCAGGTACATCCACAAATCTGTTACCATTAGAAAGAAGGTTTCAATATCTGTCAAAAAATATAGGTTTCAACCAACTAAATATCGTCAGATTGCCGCAAAAGCATACTCGTCCATTTAAATCCGCAAACGTGATGTCAATGTTCAGTGGCTTGTGGCGCCTACCACAGACCAGGTACATCCACAAATCTGTTACCATTAGAAAGAAGGTTTCAATAGCTATCCAAAAATGAAGGTTTCACTCAGCTGGTTATAGTCAGATCGCCGTAAGAGCTTATCATACAAAAATACTTACCCATCTAGTTACGGCTAACGAGACCACAATTTGCGGTGGCTTGTTACATTTTACCACAGAAATAGTGAATGCATGAGAATAAGTCAAATAAAAAGGCATAAAAACAATTTAATCTATTTTATTTCAAACCCAATTTACCAAATTTTTAGAACCTCATAGCACCTACCACCGACTAGGGACATCCACAAATCTGATAGCATTAGAAAGGAGGTTTTAATAACAGTCCAAAAATAAAGGTTTTAACCAGCTGGTTATAGTCATACGAGTATCGCTGTAAGAGCTAGCGGTGTGAAGTTAGCTGAAAAAGTTAGCTGAATTTGATAACCCGACCAAATTGAGGAGGTCATTTTCGGAAAATGGTTTGAAAGCCCCAAAACGGGTGGAAAATGATCAAAAACCGAATAAAACTAAAAGAAAATTGCTTTTCCAGCTAGGACGAGAGCCCACAAACACTAAAACTCGTAAAAACTAAGGTGGTTCCAAAAACATCACGAATCGCTGTTTCGAGGCTAAATATGATTTTCTAAGTCGAATAAAGTATAAATTTAGTAAAATAACACAAAACCCACTATTACACATGCTAAATAAACTTCCTACTTATATACAGAAAACCGAAAATAAATTAGCATGAAAACAATGTAATTTTTTTTATTTTATTTTATTTTATTTAAGAAACAAACAGTCACAAAGTTAGACTATGTAAATAACATATATAAAATAAACAGACCTGTAGTTCCCCTTATCATAATACAATTTGTTAATGTGAGAACTCTAATAACATTGGTCACTTTGAAGCAAGAAAAACGAAACAATCTCAAAACAAAAAGTGCAATTGTTACTTATAAATTATATAAAAATATGAAATTAAGAAAAAAGATCAAGTCACTGCATTTGTAATTAATTAATAACAGTAGTATTGAAAGAAAATAATTTTAAAGCAAGTTGTTTTTTATAGGAAGCCAAGGTAGAAGAAAAAATATCAATTTCAATTAATAAAGTGTTGTAAACACGCATCGCACGGCGAAAGTATGAATTCTTCGCATAATTAGTATTAAAAGGTCTAATGGCAAAAATATGAGTAGAACGTGAAGAGGTACGCTTGACTCTGAAATCAACCTGTTGTAGAAGGTGAGGGGAATCAATTTGATTATTAATAATTTTGAAAAGGAACACGGAGTCGAGGTAGCTTCGGCGGCTTTCAAGGGTTGCAATTTTGTAATGATTTGCTATGTCAGTATAATTGTCAAAGTGGCTGCCAGTACGATAGTTAAGAGACTTTAAAAACTTGTTCTGTACTTTTTCTAATCTGTCTACGTGAACTGCATATTGAGGATTCCAGACAACGCAGGCAAACTCAAGATGGCTACGAACGAAGGAATGATACAAGATTTTGAGAGTAGTTGCTTGTTTAAAAGGACGGGATAATCTAAGTATCATGCCTAATTGTCTAAAAGCTTTTTCTATAATATTATCAATGTGTAAATTGAAATGTAATTTACTGTCCAAAACCACACCAAGATCCCTGATTTGATAGACCCTTTTTAGTAAAATACCAGACAGCTTGTAAGGATACTTCACAGGATTGCGTTTTCGCGAGAAGGTAATAATATTGCACTTATCAGGGTTTAGTATTAACTGATGATCAACACAATAAGAATTGAACTTATCCAAATCATTCTGAAGTGCAACACAATCATCTGGCGAAGAGATTATTTTGAAGATCTTAGTATCATCAGCGTACAGTAAGTGCTGGGAGCTAACAAATATGGAACCTATATCATTAACCACAAGTGTGAACAGCAAGGGTCCCAAATGGGATCCCTGTGGCACACCGGAGGGGATAGGAAGAAACCTGGACGTATAACCTTTTAGTGAGACTGCCTGACTCCTGTTGCTAATATAAGATTTGATCCAGCGCAGGAGATCACCGTGTATACCGATCTTCTTTAACTTTTCTAATAATACACTATGATTAATTTTATCAAATGCTTTAGAAAAATCGGTATACACGGCGTCTACCTGATGACCACTATCTAGGGCTTCGATTATAAAATCCGTGTAAGTGACCAGGTTAGTGTCTACGCTGCGACCCCGGAAAAAGCCGTGCTGTTGCTGAGAGATATGCTGAGAGAGAAGTGCACCTAATTCAAGTGTGACAATTTTTTCAAAAATTTTACCGAATATGCAAAGCTTAGAAATAGGCCGATAATGCATAACATCATTCCGACAGCCACCCTTAAAAATTGGAGTGATAAGAGCTTTTTTCCATATTTCGGGAAAACAGCCTTCCTTTAAGGAAATTTGAAACAATATAAAAAGAGGTTTAGCTAATTCAGCGGCACAATTCTTTATAAAAAGAGGGTGAATTAAATCATTACCACCACCCTTGTTGATATCGATCTTTTGCAACATTTTAAATACTATGTCTTCGTTTAAATTCACAGAAAAAATATTCACAGGGGTGCTATCGTGATCATCATCATCACTAACATCGGACAAAATACCCTGAGGAGGCTCGACAAACACAGAATTAAAATAATCATTAAAGTAATTACTTATAGTATTATAATCAGATGATGAATGACCACCATAACACATCCTGTCTGGAATAGAGTTAGAAGGAGACTTTGACTTAATAAAACTCCAAAAATATTTTGGAGTGACATGAATCCGATTTTCGGCTTTTGAAATATAAGAATCATAGCAAGTTTGTTCTACTTTGCTTTCACGCTCCCGTAGCAAACAAAAGGTTAGTCGGTCCAGGCCATTATCATATTGCTTCCACAATCTATGATACTTGCGCTTCTCGTTTATAATTTTAATAAGGGCCCTAGAGTACCAGGGGGGGTAAAAGCCGTTACAGCCATTTATAACAATTACTGGGACAAATTCGGTAATTATACTATTCAAAGTAGAGTAAAAAAAGGATGTTGCCTGCTCTGTGTTCATATTGAATAAAACCGTCCAATCAGTTGCTTTGAGTATATTGCAGATTTCTGTATAATTTGCATTACGGAAGTTAAGCGTCCTGCGTACTCGGTCTCTTAAGAAATTAAACTGTGGTAGATCTAAGGTTATCTCCAACGACCTATGGTGCTTGTCTTCGGGTGTTAGAGGCTCAGAACATGGAACGACAGAGCATGTTGTGTTACTAAATGCAAGATCCAAGATGTTACCATTTTCATTCTGACACCAATTAAACTGATTAAAATTAGTTAAATTAACAAAATCCTTCAAGAGGAATACTTTACTGTCGCTAGAATTATCCAAACATAACTGATTAATACCGTTTACATTAGTCCAAGATGCGTTTGTAATATTAAAATCGCCAACTAATAGAAAAGTATCCTCAGGATTGTTTAAAAATAAATCAGAGCTATAATCAAAGAAAGTATCGAGATACACAAAATGATTGTAATTGTGGGGAAAGTAAGCGCACATGATATTAAAATTATGACTATTATTATTCTCTGGGGGGACAGACACAGAAGTGCCGCTAGAGGGCCGGCCGGCACGCACACGGCGGCGGCGCGCAGGCATAGGTAGCTCCACGGTCACCCACAGCTCCTCGGAGTCCGGGTTCGAGCACCAGTCTGCGCGCCGGCGCGCGCGCAGCCCCCGCCGCACCGCTATCAGCACTCCACCGCCCAGCGAAGCTCGCGATCTGGGTCTGTCACGCCGAAATACTACATAATCGTTATAAAAAAACTCATTATCACTGAAATCCGGTGTAAGCCAAGATTCACTCAAACAAATGATGTCATAATCGCATTTTAGTACACTTGATAAAAAAGCATGGGATTTCGTGCGTAAACCTCTTACGTTCTGGTAATAAATTTGAAGGGAATTACTGTTAGCCATTTCAAAACAAAGAAAAAAATTTGAATGTCACATAAGAATGAACAATAGTTACGAGTGCGATCGAGTTTACAACAACACAGTATGAACGAAGTATCGCCATGCAAAAACAAAAATACCTACAGAGTGTAACGTCAACAAAAAGAGTGGAAATTACATGTTTACCCTGACGACAGGTTAATATAATCATAAAAACACACAGAACAGTATTCATAAACAGTCACTTTAGATTTTGCAAATCGGATTCGCTAGATATTTGAATAAATTTGGAAGTATCATTCTTCCTCATCATAATTTTACAATCGCGGACCCATAAATACGAATAGTTCAACGTAGACTTCATTTCGCGGGCACGTTTCAGTAATATTTTGTTGTTAGGGGTGAGGTGGTCATTTAAGTAAATGTTCGATGGAGCTCCGTTGAATCCTATGTCCTGGGTGGTGAGGGATCGCCGTACACGCGCGGCGGCCAACAGCTGATCTTTGCGCCGACGCTGGGTGAAACGAATAATAATAGCCGGCGCCCGAGTGTCTGCCGTGCTCGAATTTTTGGAAGCGAATCGACGCACCCTGTGGGTTGAATCTAAATCCGTGTCGGACAGATCGAAGCCCACCTTAGTGCAAATATCACGAAGAATTTTATTGAGGTTTTCACCTTTAGACACAGGAACGCCCGAGATCTCAATATTGTTCAATCGAGAAAATTGATCATAAGAGTTTATTTTGTCTTTCAACTCAGTGATACAAGCGTTTGCATCAGCTAGATTCTGCTTCGTAGATTGTAAGTCAGTCTGGATGACCGGAATAGGTTCAATTTGTTTTTCAATATGCACTATTTTCTGGTTTAGCTCGGCGACCGATTGGGAGGTATTGTGAACGTCAGTCTTCACTTGATCGAGGCTTCCCTGCATCGTGTAGATGTCTGATCGAACTCCTTTAATTTCCTCCAAAACAGTTAGCAGCGTAATATCATCAGATGCGGTCGAGGCGGTAGGAATGGAACTACCGGCGCGGCAAGTTGCGCACCGCCAGTTCTGCTTCCGTTTCGAACCCATCGTCCGATAAGTAGTTTCCAAAACCCCAGCACAGTGAAAATGCAGAATCCCTTGGCAATTTCCACAGGTTACACCATCCGTAACATCATCGTTACACAACTTGCACTGCATCGCGAAAATATAAATAACACCAAGCGATTTTAGACTTATCGCTAGACGCGTATAAGGTTGAGAACGCAGTGTGAACGTAACGAGTGCAGTGAGTCAACAAGTGAATAGCGCGGGTTCCTTACGAAGTGACCGAACGTAATGAGCGCTCGATGGCAACTGAACTGTAATAGTGTTTTACTTCATTCAAAAATATACAGTTTTTCAGAGGCTTGTAGCGACTACCACAGACCAGGTACATCCACAAATCTGATACCATTAGAAAGAAGGTTTCAATAGCTGTCCAAAAATATAGGTTTCAACCAACTGGATATCGTCAGATTGCTGAAAAGCCAACACACAAGCATACTCGTCCATCTTAAATCCGCTAACGTGATGTCAATGTTCAGAGGCTTGTGGCGCCTACCACAGACCAGGTACATCCACAAATCTGTTACTATTAGAAAGAAGGTTTCAAAAGCTGTCCAAAAATATAGGTTTCAACCAACTGGATATCGTCAGATTGCTGAAAAGCCAACACACAAGCATACTCGTCCATCTTAAATCCGCTAACGTGATGTCAATGTTCAAAGGCTTGTGGCGCCTACCACAGACCAGGTACATCCACAAATCTGTTACCATTAGAAAGAAGGTTTCAATAGCTGTCCAAAAATATAGGTTTGACCCAACTGGATATCGTCAGATTGCTGCAAAGTCTACCACAAAAGTATACTCGTCCATCTAAAATCCACTAACGTGATGTCAATGTTCAGTGGCTTGTGGCGCCTACCACAGACCAGGTACATCCACAAATCTGATACCATTAGAAAGAAGGCTTCAATAGCTGTCCAAAAATATAGGTTTAACCCAACTGGATATCGTCAGATTGCTGCAAAGTCTACCACAAAAGTATACTCGTCCATCTAAAATCCGCTAACGTGAAGTCAATGTTAAGTGGCTTGTGGCGCCTACCACAGACCAAGTACATTATCAAATCTGTTACCATTAGAAAGAAGGTTTCAATAGCTGTCCAAAAATATAGGTTTCAACCAACTGGATATCGTCAGATTGCTGAAAAGCCAACACACAAGCATACTCGTCCATCTTAAATCCGCTAACGTGATGTCAATGTTCAGAGGCTTGTGGCGCCTACCACAGACCAGGTACACCCACAAATCTGTTACCATTAGAAAGAAGGTTTTAATAGCTGTCCAAAAATATAGGTTACAACCAACTGGATATCGTCAGATTGCTGAAAAGCCAACACACAAGCATACTCGTCCATCTTAAATCCGCTAACGTGATGTCAATGTTCAAAGGCTTGTGGCGCCTACCACAGACCAGATACATCCACAAATCTGTTACCATTAGAAAGAAGGTTTCAATAGCTGTCCAAAAATATAGGTTTGACCCAACTGGATATCGTCAGATTGCTGCAAAGTCTACCACAAAAGTATACTCGTCCATCTAAAATCCACTAACGTGATGTCAATGTTCAGTGGCTTGTGGCGCCTACCACAGACCAGGTACATCCACAAATCTGATACCATTAGAAAGAAGGTTTCAATAGCTGTCCAAAAATATAGGTTTAACCCAACTAGATATCGTCAGATTGCTGCAAAGTCTACCACAAAAGTATACTCGTCCATCTAAAATCCGCTAACGTGAAGTCAATGTTAAGTGGCTTGTGGCGCCTACCACAGACCAAGTACATTATCAAATCTGTTACCATTAGAAAGAAGGTTTCAATAGCTGTCCAAAAATATAGGTTTCAACCAACTGGATATCGTCAGATTGATGAAAAGCCAACACACAAGCATACTCGTCCATCTTAAATCCGCTAACGTGATGTCAATGTTCAGAGGCTTGTGGCGCCTACCACAGACCAGGTACATCCACAAATCTGTTACCATTAGAAAGAAGGTTTCAATAGCTGTCCAAAAATATAGGTTTCAACCAACTGGATATCGTCAGATTGCTGAAAAGCCAACACACAAGCATACTCGTCCATCTTAAATCCGCTAACGTGATGTCAATGTTCAAAGGCTTGTGGCGCCTACCACAGACCAGGTACATCCACAAATCTGTTACCATTAGAAAGAAGGTTTCAATAGCTGTCCAAAAATATAGGTTTGACCCAACTGGATATCGTCAGATTGCTGCAAAGTCTACCACAAAAGTATACTCGTCCATCTAAAATCCACTAACGTGATGTCAATGTTCAGTGGCTTGTGGCGCCTACCACAGACCAGGTACATCCACAAATCTGATACCATTAGAAAGAAGGTTTCAATAGCTGTCCAAAAATATAGGCTTAACCCAGCTGAATATCGTCAGATTGCTGCAAAGTCCACCACAAAAGTATACTCGTCCATCTAAAATCCGCTAACGTGAAGTCAATGTTAAGTGGCTTGTGGCGCCTACCACAGACCAAGTACATTATCAAATCTGTTACCATTAGAAAGAAGGTTTCAAAAGCTGTCCAAAAATATAGGTTTAAACCAACTGAATATCGTCAGATTGCTGAAAAGCCAACACACAAGCATACTCGTCCATCTTAAATCCGCTAACGTGATGTCAATGTTCAGAGGCTTGTGGCGCCTACCACAGACCAGGTACATCCACAAATCTGTTACAATTAGAAAGTAGGTTTCAATAGCTGTCCAAAAATATAGGTTACAACCAACTGGATATCGTCAGATTGCTGAAAAGCCAACACACAAGCATACTCGTCCATCTTAAATCCGCTAACGTGATGTCAATGTTCAAAGGCTTGTGGCGCCTACCACAGACCAGGTACATCCACAAATCTGTTACCATTAGAAAGAAGGTTTCAATAGCTGTCCAAAAATATAGGTTTGACCCAACTGGATATCGTCAGATTGCTGCAAAGTCTACCACAAAAGTATACTCGTCCATCTAAAATCCACTAACGTGATGTCAATGTTCAGTGGCTTGTGGCGCCTACCACAGACCAGGTACATCCACAAATCTGTTACCATTAGAAAGAAGGTTTCAATATCTGTCAAAAAATATAGGTTTCAACCAACTAAATATCGTCAGATTGCCGCAAAAGCATACTCGTCCATTTAAATCCGCAAACGTGATGTCAATGTTCAGTGGCTTGTGGCGCCTACCACAGACCAGGTACATCCACAAATCTGTTACCATTAGAAAGAAGGTTTCAATAGCTATCCAAAAATGAAGGTTTCACTCAGCTGGTTATAGTCAGATCGCCGTAAGAGCTTATCATACAAAAATACTTACCCATCTAGTTACGGCTAACGAGACCACAATTTGCGGTGGCTTGTTACATTTTACCACAGAAATAGTGAATGCATGAGAATAAGTCAAATAAAAAGGCATAAAAACAATTTAATCTATTTTATTTCAAACCCAATTTACCAAATTTTTAGAACCTCATAGCACCTACCACCGACTAGGGACATCCACAAATCTGATAGCATTAGAAAGGAGGTTTTAATAACAGTCCAAAAATAAAGGTTTTAACCAGCTGGTTATAGTCATACGAGTATCGCTGTAAGAGCTAGCGGTGTGAAGTTAGCTGAAAAAGTTAGCTGAATTTGATAACCCGACCAAATTGAGGAGGTCATTTTCGGAAAATGGTTTGAAAGCCCCAAAACGGGTGGAAAATGATCAAAAACCGAATAAAACTAAAAGAAAATTGCTTTTCCAGCTAGGACGAGAGCCCACAAACACTAAAACTCGTAAAAACTAAGGTGGTTCCAAAAACATCACGAATCGCTGTTTCGAGGCTAAATATGATTTTCTAAGTCGAATAAAGTATAAATTTAGTAAAATAACACAAAACCCACTATTACACATGCTAAATAAACTTCCTACTTATATACAGAAAACCGAAAATAAATTAGCATGAAAACAATGTAATAGTGTTTTACTTCATTCAAAAATATACAGTTTTTCAGAGGCTTGTAGCGACTACCACAGACCAGGTACATCCACAAATCTGATACCATTAGAAAGAAGGTTTCAATAGCTGTCCAAAAATATAGGTTTCAACCAACTGGATATCGTCAGATTGCTGAAAAGCCAACACACAAGCATACTCGTCCATCTTAAATCCGCTAACGTGATGTCAATGTTCAGAGGCTTGTGGCGCCTACCACAGACCAGGTACATCCACAAATCTGTTACTATTAGAAAGAAGGTTTCAAAAGCTGTCCAAAAATATAGGTTTCAACCAACTGGATATCGTCAGATTGCTGAAAAGCCAACACACAAGCATACTCGTCCATCTTAAATCCGCTAACGTGATGTCAATGTTCAAAGGCTTGTGGCGCCTACCACAGACCAGGTACATCCACAAATCTGTTACCATTAGAAAGAAGGTTTCAATAGCTGTCCAAAAATATAGGTTTGACCCAACTGGATATCGTCAGATTGCTGCAAAGTCTACCACAAAAGTATACTCGTCCATCTAAAATCCACTAACGTGATGTCAATGTTCAGTGGCTTGTGGCGCCTACCACAGACCAGGTACATCCACAAATCTGATACCATTAGAAAGAAGGTTTCAATAGCTGTCCAAAAATATAGGTTTAACCCAACTGGATATCGTCAGATTGCTGCAAAGTCTACCACAAAAGTATACTCGTCCATCTAAAATCCGCTAACGTGAAGTCAATGTTAAGTGGCTTGTGGCGCCTACCACAGACCAAGTACATTATCAAATCTGTTACCATTAGAAAGAAGGTTTCAATAGCTGTCCAAAAATATAGGTTTCAACCAACTGGATATCGTCAGATTGCTGAAAAGCCAACACACAAGCATACTCGTCCATCTTAAATCCGCTAACGTGATGTCAATGTTCAGAGGCTTGTGGCGCCTACCACAGACCAGGTACACCCACAAATCTGTTACCATTAGAAAGAAGGTTTTAATAGCTGTCCAAAAATATAGGTTACAACCAACTGGATATCGTCAGATTGCTGAAAAGCCAACACACAAGCATACTCGTCCATCTTAAATCCGCTAACGTGATGTCAATGTTCAAAGGCTTGTGGCGCCTACCACAGACCAGATACATCCACAAATCTGTTACCATTAGAAAGAAGGTTTTAATAGCTGTCCAAAAATATAGGTTTGACCCAACTGGATATCGTCAGATTGCTGCAAAGTCTACCACAAAAGTATACTCGTCCATCTAAAATCCACTAACGTGATGTCAATGTTCAGTGGCTTGTGGCGCCTACCACAGACCAGCAGCGCTAGAATTGAACACAATCGTGATCGTTATCCATTGAGTTGAAGCCAATGCATAGGTTTCACGGTAGCACCGAACACAATCGTTATCGGCTTCAAGACGATTACCATTTGAACCGTCTTCAATGATAGTCATTCGATCAATTGAATGAATGATTCGGTACTATTTGACATTTGAAAGCCATTATCGGTAGCACCGAAATTAAAAAAAAAAAAAAAGAAACAAAAATTGATTCCGATTCCGAGTCCAAAACGTCAAATGAACAAGGTTACTCCATCGTTACCTTGTTGGCATAATTTGGTAGATTTCCTGAATTTATACGGTGTTTTCACCACATATTGTTAGGTATTGTTTTTTTTGCCGTTGCTTTTGATCGTTTCTTTTGTGTTTTTGCACTCCTCCTAGCAGCGGCAGAGCAAGAATGATTAAAGAAAAGAGATCTTTTGGAGCGAAGAGTAATGAGAGACTCTTGCTTGCAGATCTCTGCTGCTGCCAGACAAATCATTCATCGACAGTTTTTGCCTTTCGAAAAGGACTTTTACAGATCTTTGTAAAGATTTGATCTCATTTTTGGCACAGGATTAAAGGAGCAGCGCAATGCGCTCAGATATTTTTGGTACTTACCTGTGTTTTTGCATCATCAATCAAGATGATGTTAGTTTGTTATTTGACTACATACATACATACAGAACATCACGCCTTGTTCCCGTCGGGGTAGGCAGAGACCACAGTTCTCCACCTGCTACGATCTTGACATACTTCCCTTGCTTCCTGAACCTTCATCAATCCTTTCATACATGCTCGTCGGTTAAGGGTACTTTTAACCTGGCCTTTATTCAGAACGTCTTGAATTTGGTCCTGATACCCTGTGAAATTTATCTACTAAAAGAATGTAGCTTCGATCAACCCTCTCCCAAAACAGACAAATTTATTGACTTCTACTTTGTTAATTTATTGACTTTTCAGATTCTGGAGTTTTGCGAATGGTTCTTACCAACATAGTGTTGGAGATCACAGGATGATTAATGTGTGTCAAAGGACAATGCCGAATTGCCTGCCAGAGGTCACCAATGCCTCATATTTAAACTCGCCACATATTTTAAGAAAAAATATATAAAATTCCCACAGCAACTTGAGAGAGAAGCTCTTCTATAGAGGTAATAATTAATTTAAAATTCCCGTGTGGTACGGGCAAAGAATAGTACCCAAGGAACATATATACTGATGTGGCGGGATGTCAAGGTAAATTTTTCTGCCAAAACCAGGTAAAAGTGACTATACACAAGCCAAATCTTTTAGACCAATAAGCTGAACATCATTTTACTGAAAACTAGAAAGATTATGCGTTATTATATATATTATTTTCATAGACATTGAAGGAGCCTTTAACAAAACAATGTTCCACAGCATGAGAACGGCACTAGAAACCCACGGGGTGGGAACAACCCTCAAAGACTGGATATGCAATATGCTAGAACAAAGAGCGATACAGGTAACAGTGAACGACAAAACAAGGAGGTGTATTGTCTCCGCTGCTATGGAATCTTGTAACAGACAGCCTCCTCACACAACTAAATGACAAAGGTTATTTCATGATAGGATATGGCGATGATATTACCATCCGTATCAACGGCAACCACAAGAACACTATGCAACCTCATGGGACAGGCACTAGTGTGATAAACATAATCTCTCTGTTAACCCTACCAAAACCGAAATGGTCCTTTTCACAAAGGAAAGGAAACTTTCAACAAGGAGAATGCCAACATTTTTCAAAACAAAATTAACTCTATCAACCGAGGTTAAATACCTTGGAATAATGAATGACAACAAATTAACTTGGCAAAAACACCTAGACAACACACTGAAAAAAGCCAGCATAGCCGTGTGGCAAAACACCTATAACAAAACATACAACATAAACTTACAAGAAGAAACACATGACTACTCAGGTATAAATGAACTGTGCATATACACTAATCGGTCAAAAACAAAACTAGGCACAGGTGCAGGTACATATTCACAAGACTTTAATATTGAAATATCAAGCTCCCTAGGACAAGTATTCTAAGCTGAATGTGTCGGCGTTATACAAGCTGCACAAGCAATAACAGCGAGGAACATAACTAACACAAGCATTCGTATAGTCTCGAACTTTAGAACTTACCCGTGGGTGTCGTAGGAGGCGACTAAGGGTTAAAAACTCGAGGATGGGCAGCAGCATCCTCCTGTGTATCATACCATGTTACTTACTGCGGTCACCTACAACTGCGGTCCATGGTGCCAGCCATAATGCTGACAAGCGAGGTTACTGGTACTTCCCCTCCACGTTTTTACCGCAAAAGCTAGAATTCTGGAGGGAGCTCCCTGTCCTGTAGTGGACGTTTCATGGGATGTTATGATGATGAATAATTAATTTAGATATTGTATACACTTTCAACCTAAATGCCCTTAACAGTTGATTTTTTTTAGATTCATGGAAAAGATCAGTTTCTACGAGTACTGGGCTAAAAACTTAAGACAAATGCTCCTATCACTTGCTCATGAAAGTTAAAAAGTTGCATTGGAGATGAAATAAAAACAAAACTCATGACTAATAGATATAGAAACTCCTCCCTGCCTAAAACTAGCTTCAGGCAAGGAGGTAGTCATAGCCCGGATGCCTGGACATATGGGCAAAGAGACTGCTGATAAATTGGCAAGGATGGGAGTGGATGAAGTCTTGATAGGCCCAGAACCCCGCCTACCCATCCCCAGCAAGATAATTAAAGGGGTTTTCAAGAGAATAATTATTACAGAGGCAATTGCTCATTGGAATACCATAGAAGGACACCGACAATCCAAACTCTTTATAAAAGAGTATGATAAGACAAGACCAGACATTTATTACAGCTTCCGAAAGCAGATATAACTAAGATAGCAGGCATAAAAACAGGACACTGTATCCTGAATAGACACCTAACTATTATGAAGTCGAAGGAAGATCCAGCCTGTCCAGCCTGGAGTGCGGAGAAGATGAAACTAGCTTCGACTTCATCGACAACTATTGTATCATATAAATATTCATAATGATGTTTAGATAATAGCCGTGGTCATATGCCATGCCACATTCCCTAACTAAATGAAGTTATTAAGTTTATGCCACTTTCCGCCAGTTGCACAAATCATCTTTAAAATTATTATTATTATTTGATAGCCCAGCAGCAACTTACAACAATTAAAGCGCCTTTAAGTCTATTGCAGACTCTTTCTGTTTTGCTGACAAAGAAAGTGACAGTAATAGATTTAAAGCAGCTTTAACTTTAAAGACGCTTTGTGCAACTGGCTGTTTGCCCTTAAGCTTCTTTGAGGGAAGGTGGCATGGCATTACCCGTCTACGGCAAAAAGAAGGGTTACTCCGTGGTGAATTGTAACTCCGTTCAAAGAAGCTCGACAAGCGATCGAAACCATTGTCGGTCTGACAAGGGCCCAATCCGCAAATCAGATATATAGATATATTTTAAGTTCAAAAACTCAACAAGTAGGTACTGCAAAATGTTGCTTTAAAAAGTATGAAACAAGAAAAATTGTCAACTCAAATTATTATGTACAAACTATTATATTAAATAAATAGTCATAGTGATGTCAGATAATAGCCGTGGTCATATTATGCCACCAACCCTAAAAGCGAGCAAAGGCTTTAGGGAAAAGTGACAACAATATAACCACGGCTATTATATGAACATCAGTATCAATATTTATTAAATACCATAGTTTATACATAACAATTTTAGTGACAATATTTTCTTGTTTCATACAATTTAGAGCAAGATTTACCAGCTGTAGTCGGGTTCTAGATTTTTAACAAATTTTTTATTTGCCATACTATTTTTCAAGTAGGTAAAGTTATGTTTAAAACCATTACATTTTTATTGACCTACTATTTAGTTAGATATAACACTTTATTGCTCACATAATAACAAAAAAAAAAAACCGGTCAAGTGCGAGTCAGACTCGCGCGCCGAGGGTTCCGATATATCTTTAGTATTTTTGGAAGCAATAAAGTCCATTTTTAGGACCGCAAAACTAAATTTGTTTGTAAAGGTTTTTTGCAGATTTCTAAAAACCTGTGCAACTTAGAAAGATTATTTTATTTTTGCTGTAATATTTAAATAAATTTCTATCGACTGTAATTAATTCAGATTTTTCCTACCGCAAACTTCGGAGATAAGGGGAGGGGAATGGTATTTTTTTGACATTTTTCATCATAACTTGAAAACTAAGAGTCTTAAAAAAGTACAAAAATATATTTTAGAATGTGCAAGTAAAGCCCTTTTATACGATACCCCACTCAACCTAATAGGCCCCCTTTACATCAATAGTCATATTTTTTTTATATTCTTTCTTGTGCAATTTAGTTGGGCAACCATATTCTAAAACTATTTCAAGTCAATAGGCCCGTCCACACCAAGCGAGCAGCCGCGCCCGAGGCCCGCCGCGCGGTGTCGCCATAAGGGTTCCTTTTTTACCATTTAGGTATCGGAACCCTAAAAACAAATGTACATGGAGAACTTAAACCTAATGTGGGCAAAGGCGGCCTATTGTTTATTTATTGTTATTTATAAAATTATTTAAGGTAAAGTGTGGACTTTACCTTAAACAATTTTATAAAATATTCTTATAGTAGTATAAGAATATTTTTTTTAAAGAAAACAATGTTTAAAATTTGTATTTTTTTAATAGAAAATAAACATATACCTACTATAACTTTGTTTTAATCACAGCCGGTTCTTGTTAATAAAACACCGTAGCCTAAATTAAGATTATGTATAATCACAGTATTTACTGGCTTTTACAATCATCGTCAGGTAATATCATATTGTTATGAGCTAGCGGTTCGGGATTGGAGTGAAACACCAAAGTAAGTTTTTCCGTTTATTAGGACTTAGTACCTGGGCGACCGAGCTTCGCTCTATAATAGCTGCCTCAACATTAAAGGAAGTGGTCCTTTTGGAAATTGTCCTTGTGGGAAGTGGTCCTTGTGGGAATTGTCCTTTTGAGAAGTGGTCCTTTTGGAAAGTGGTCCTTATGGGCCTAAAGGAAAATATCGTCGGGTGAGCAAGTTATGCTACTCGCCAACAGATGGCGCTGTAAGGTTCTGTAAAAACACGAGGAAAACGAATTTTCTCAGACATAAGACCTAGCTAGATCGATTTTTTGCCCCCAAAAACCCCTGAATGATAATTTCATCGAAATCGTAAGAGCCGTTTTCGAGAAACCGATTACAAATATATATATATACAAATATTGCTCGCTTAATAGTTAATATACAACCCGAGCTTCTCACACCTCACCAAGTTCGCCCTCTGAGCCTCTTTGTACGGTCTTCCCTCCGTGCACTCTTCCCTCAGGGATCTCTTCCACAGAGTTTTCCCTCCGAGCAGTCTTCGCTCTGGGAGCTCTTCAACGGAGTCTTCCCTCCGGGACCTCTTGTAAGGGGTCTTCCCTCCAGGACCTCTTGTATGGAGTCTTCCCTCCGTACTCTACTACCTCCGGCACCTCTTTCAGAGTGTTCCCTCTGTACTGGAATAGCCAGTCTGGAGTAGCCATCATCATTGGTATCTTCTCAGGCGCCCACAGTCCTAACTGTTCGATGAGGAGTAGTGGGCATGGGCTGCCTAGTGGCCACAGGGTGCGGCGGGGGAGGGGAGGGCGTAGCCGCTTGGTGGCCCGGCTTATATATATACCCATGCTACTCGTTTCCGAACATTCTGGACTCATTTTTTTATTTAGGTTTTTGTTAGATATTTCTAGTAATTAGCTCTCTTTCTTCAGCTATCTCTTTCTTTTCTTTCTAGAATGTTCTGAACAAAAAACAAATTATAAAACAGCCATATGGGTGGGTGGTATTGGAACCGGCAACCATTGGCTTGTTAGCCCAACGCCCTAACCACTGGACCATGGGGCTATTAACGATGAAATTTTGATAGTTCTTTTTGAAAGCTAGCAACCTGACGTCATGCTCGTGTCACTATGTAGGTTATAAGGTTGATGACTGACAAACCCTGTTGACAGAATTGTTAAGCCGTTAAGGCCTGTGACTTCTTCAGAAAATAGGACCGAGATGGCTTACGTGCCTTCTGAAGCACGAAATCATTTTACTTTTCGCACCCACTAGGAGGTGACTAGAGGTTGCAATGGGGGTCACCACTATTAGCTATGCCGCTCCGAACAAAATTAGTATGTCTCCATATTATACATAAGCATTACATCCATCTGCTGCTCCCTTGAAACCGCTCGGGGAGCTGGCATCCTGAAATGTTGTACAAAATGTTAAATGCATATCTACTAAACAAGAATGGCAGACTAGACTACCGAAATGCAGACAAAAAGTAATTCACAAAATATTTGGATTTCAGTCGAAAGGAAAGTGCATGATTAAACTAAAACATTTCTGTATTTGAGAATCACTACAAACTAGACATAGCCTATGTATCTGCAGAGGAAATTACAAGAGAAACAGAAAATTTGTAACTAACCTTGACTTCCACTTTCTTCTTTCTTTTTGTCGTTTAATAATTTGTGACTGCTGCTGAGCGAACATTAGGGGTAGGTAAGGGCTTTTCACACACAATATGAAAGAAACATCGTCAAAAGCGCCAGATAGAACATTTTATAACCTAGGGTGGAAAACATAACCTAAAAGACTGTCGTGAGTTTAGTTGCTCGCTTTTTGTTCAATACTTTTTATTTTTTTGAGCTAAAAATCAAATAAAAAATAATTATTTCACTCAATTAATCCCTTACAAGCCAAAATACTGTATAAAAAGTAACATTTTTCTAATCAAAGATTTTTAAATCGCTTCCGAAATATTTTCATGGTGAAGAAACGTAACGCATATATTTAGTTCACTTTAATCATTCATGAAACCCATCAATCGTATTCAACCCAACTGATAGTTACATGCTACCGTTTTGTTCAACACGATTACGACTCAATGGGAATCATGATACCGATTCAAATCGTTAACGATTGAGTTTCAATTCTAGCGCTGCAGGTACATCCACAAATCTGATACCATTAGAAAGAAGGTTTCAATAGCTGTCCAAAAATATAGGTTTAACCCAACTAGATATCGTCAGATTGCTGCAAAGTCTACCACAAAAGTATACTCGTCCATCTAAAATCCGCTAACGTGAAGTCAATGTTAAGTGGCTTGTGGCGCCTACCACAGACCAAGTACATTATCAAATCTGTTACCATTAGAAAGAAGGTTTCAATAGCTGTCCAAAAATATAGGTTTCAACCAACTGGATATCGTCAGATTGATGAAAAGCCAACACACAAGCATACTCGTCCATCTTAAATCCGCTAACGTGATGTCAATGTTCAGAGGCTTGTGGCGCCTACCACAGACCAGGTACATCCACAAATCTGTTACCATTAGAAAGAAGGTTTCAATAGCTGTCCAAAAATATAGGTTTCAACCAACTGGATATCGTCAGATTGCTGAAAAGCCAACACACAAGCATACTCGTCCATCTTAAATCCGCTAACGTGATGTCAATGTTCAAAGGCTTGTGGCGCCTACCACAGACCAGGTACATCCACAAATCTGTTACCATTAGAAAGAAGGTTTCAATAGCTGTCCAAAAATATAGGTTTGACCCAACTGGATATCGTCAGATTGCTGCAAAGTCTACCACAAAAGTATACTCGTCCATCTAAAATCCACTAACGTGATGTCAATGTTCAGTGGCTTGTGGCGCCTACCACAGACCAGGTACATCCACAAATCTGATACCATTAGAAAGAAGGTTTCAATAGCTGTCCAAAAATATAGGCTTAACCCAGCTGAATATCGTCAGATTGCTGCAAAGTCTACCACAAAATTATACTCGTCCATCTAAAATCCGCTAACGTGAAGTCAATGTTAAGTGGCTTGTGGCGCCTACCACAGACCAAGTACATTATCAAATCTGTTACCATTAAAAAGAAGGTTTCAAAAGCTGTCCAAAAATATAGGTTTAAACCAACTGAATATCGTCAGATTGCTGAAAAGCCAACACACAAGCATACTCGTCCATCTTAAATCCGCTAACGTGATGTCAATGTTCAGAGGCTTGTGGCGCCTACCACAGACCAGGTACATCCACAAATCTGTTACAATTAGAAAGTAGGTTTCAATAGCTGTCCAAAAATATAGGTTACAACCAACTGGATATCGTCAGATTGCTGAAAAGCCAACACACAAGCATACTCGTCCATCTTAAATCCGCTAACGTGATGTCAATGTTCAAAGGCTTGTGGCGCCTACCACAGACCAGGTACATCCACAAATCTGTTACCATTAGAAAGAAGGTTTCAATAGCTGTCCAAAAATATAGGTTTGACCCAACTGGATATCGTCAGATTGCTGCAAAGTCTACCACAAAAGTATACTCGTCCATCTAAAATCCACTAACGTGATGTCAATGTTCAGTGGCTTGTGGCGCCTACCACAGACCAGGTACATCCACAAATCTGATACCATTAGAAAGAAGGTTTCAATAGCTGTCCAAAAATATAGGTTTAACCCAACTGGATATCGTCAGATTGCTGCAAAGTCTACCACAAAAGTATACTCGTCCATCTAAAATCCGCTAACGTGAAGTCAATGTTAAGTGGCTTGTGGCGCCTACCACAGAGCAAGTACATTATCAAATCTGTTACCATTAGAAAGAAAGTTTCAATAGCTGTCCAAAAATATAGGTTTCAACCAACTGGATATCGTCAGATTGCTGAAAAGCCAACACACAAGCATACTCATCCATCTTAAATCCGCTAACGTGATGTCAATGTTCAAAGGCTTGTGGCGCCTACCACAGACCAGGTACATCCACAAATCTGTTACCATTAGAAAGAAGGTTTCAATAGCTGTCCAAAAATATAGGTTTCAACCAACTGGATATCGTCAGATTGCTGAAAAGCCAACACACAAGCATACTCGTCCATCTTAAATCCGCTAACGTGATGTCAATGTTCAGTGGCTTGTGGCGCCTACCACAGACCAGGTACATCCACAAATCTGATACCATTAGAAAGAAAGTTTCAATAGCTGTCCAAAAATATAGGTTTAACCCAACTGGATATCGTCAGATTGCTGCAAAGTCTACCACAAAAGTATACTCGTCCATCTAAAATCTGCTAACGTGAAGTCAATGTTAAGTGGCTTGTGGCGCCTACCACAGACCAAGTACATTATCAAATCTGTTACTATTAGAAAGAAGGTTTCAATAGCTGTCCAAAAATATAGGCTTCAACCAACTGGATATCGTCAGATTGCTGAAAAGCCAACACACAAGCATACTCGTCCATCTTAAATCCGCTAACGTGATGTCAATGTTCAAAGGCTTGTGGCGCCTACCACAGACCAGATACATCCACAAATCTGTTACCATTAGAAAGAAAGTTTCAATAGCTGTCCAAAAATATAGGTTTCAACCAACTGGATATCGTCAGATTGCTGAAAAGCCAACACACAAGCATACTCGTCCATCTTAAATCCGCTAACGTGATGTCAATGTTCAAAGGCTTGTGGCGCCTACCACAGACCAGATACATCCACAAATCTGTTACCATTAGAAAGAAGGTTTCAATAGCTGTCCAAAAATATAGGTTTGACCCAACTGGATATCGTCAGATTGCTGCAAAGTCTACCACAAAAGTATACTCGTCCATCTAAAATCCACTAACGTGATGTCAATGTTCAGTGGCTTGTGGCGCCTACCACAGACCAGGTACATCCACAAATCTGTTACCTTTAGAAAGAAGGTTTCAATAGCTGTCCAAAAATATAGGTTTAACCCAACTGGATATCGTCAGATTGCTGCAAAGTCTACCACAAAAGTATACTCGTCCATCTAAAATCCGCTAACGTGAAGTCAATGTTAAGTGGCTTGTGGCGCCTACCACAGACCAAGTACATTATCAAATCTGTTACCATTAGAAAGAAGGTTTCAATAGCTGTCCAAAAATATAGGCTTCATTCTGGATATCGTCAGATTGCTGAAAAGCCAACACACAAGCATACTCGTCCATCTTAAATCCGCTAACGTGATGTCAATGTTCAGAGGCTTGTGGCGCCTACCACAGACCAGGTACATCCACAAATCTGTTACCATTAGAAAGAAGGTTTCAATAGCTGTCCAAAAATATAGGTTTGAACCAACTGGATATCGTCAGATTGCTGAAAAGCCAACACACAAGCATACTCGTCCATCTTAAATCCGCTAACGTGATGTCAATGTTGAAAGGCTTGTGGCGCCTACCACAGACCAGATACATCCACAAATCTGTTACCATTAGAAAGAAGGTTTCAATAGCTGTCCAAAAATATAGGTTTGACTCAACTGGATATCGTCAGATTGCTGCAAAGTCTACCACAAAAGTATACTCGTCCATCTAAAATCCACTAACGTGATGTCAATGTTCAGTGGCTTGTGGCGCCTACCACAGACCAGGTACATCCACAAATCTGATACCATTAGAAAGAAGGTTTCAATAGCTGTCCAAAAATATAGGCTTCAACCAACTGGATATCGTCAGATTGCTGAAAAGCCTACCACACAAGCATACTCGTCCATTTAAAATCCGCTAACGTGATGTCAATGTTCAGTGCCTTGTGGCGCCTACCACAGACCAGGTACATCCAGAAATCTGACTTCATTAGAAAGAAAAATTCAATAGCTGTCCAAAAATATAGGTTTTAACCAACTGGATATCGTCAGATTGCTGAAAAGCCAACACACAAGCATACTCGTCCATCTTAAATCCGCTAACGTGATGTCAATGTTCAGAGGCTTGTGGCGCCTACCACAGACCAGGTACATTTTTTTTTTGGTTTCATTCTTCCTTTCGGAAAGGCAAAGAGTACAAAGCCCATACAGCCATGTCTGATGTATTTAACTGTCTTTCTTTTTGCTCCCCTCGTAAAGCGATAGTGAACTTTACGAAGGAAAATGTTCGTGACTTTTTGGGACAACACAAACGGGGCTTAAACACGAGATCACTTGAAATCTTCATCAGCTGCGCACTCCGTAGTAAATTAACTGCATAACACACTAACTTTATTATCCACTAAATCACTAAATGCACAAAAAAACTAAATTTCAATTAACCAGGCAAACGCCCATGTCGAGTTCCCGCCAAAAAGCCTCAGACCAGGTACATCCACAAATCTGTTACCATTAGAAAGAAGGTTTCAATAGCTGTCCAAAAATATAGGTTTTAACCAACTGGATATCGTCAGATTGCTGAAAAGCCAGCACACAAGCATACTCGTCCATCTTAAATCCGCTAACGTGATGTCAATGTTCAAAGGCTTGTGGCACCTACCACAGACCAGGTACATCCACAAATCTGTTACCATTAGAAAGAAGGTTTCAATAGCTGTCCAAAAATATAGGTTTGACCCAACTGGATATCGTCAGATTGCTGCAAAGTCTACCACAAAAGTATACTCGTCCATCTAAAATCCACTAACGTGATGTCAATGTTCAGTGGCTTGTGGCGCCTACCACAGACCAGGTACATCCACAAATCTGATACCATTAGAAAGAAGGTTTCAATAGCTGTCCAAAAATATAGGTTTAACCCAACTGGATATCGTCAGATTGCTGAAAAGCCAACACACAAGCATACTCGTCCATCTTAAATCCGCTAACGTGATGTCAATGTTCAGAGGCTTGTGGCGCCTACCACAGACCAGGTACATCCACAAATCTGTTACCATTAGAAAGAAGGTTTCAATAGCTGTCCAAAAATATAGGTTTGACCCAACTGGATATCGTCAGATTGCTGCAAAGTCTAACACAAAAGTATACTCGTCCATCTAAAATCCACTAACGTGATGTCAATGTTCAGTGGCTATCGTCAGATTTCTGAAAAGCCTACCACACAAGCATACTCGTCCATCTAAAATCCGCTTACGTGATGTCAATGTTCAGTGGCTTGTGGCGCCTACCACAGACCAGGTACATCCACAAATCTGGTAGCATTAGAAAGGAGGCTTCAATAGGTGTCTAAAAATGAAGGTTTTAACTAGCTGGTTGTGGTCAGATCGCCGTAAGAGCTTACCATACAAACATACTTACCCATCTAGTTTCGGCTAACGAGACCACAATTTGCGGTGGCTCGTTACATCTTACCACAGAAATAGTGAATGCATGAGAAAAAGGCAAATAAAAAGGCATCAAAACAATTTAATCTCTTTTATTTCAAACCCAATTTACCAAATTTTCAGAAGCTCATAGCGCCTTCCACCGAATAGGTACATCCACAAATCTCGTAGCATTAGAAAGGAGGCTTTAATAGCTGTCCAAAAATGAAGGGTTCAACCATCTGGTTATAGTCAGATCGCCGTAAGAGCTTACCATACAAACATACTTACCCATCTAGTTACGGCTAACGAGACCACAATTTGCGGTGGCTCGTTACATCTTACCACAGAATTAGTGAACGCATGAGAATAAGGCAAATAAAAAGGCATCAAAATAATTTAATCTCTTTTATTTCAAACCCAATTTACCAAATTTTCAGAAGCTCATAGCGCATTCCACCGACTAGGTACATTCACAAATCTGGTAGCATTAGAAAGAAGGCTTCAATAGCTGTCTAAAAATGAAGGTTTCAACTAGCTGGTTGTGGTCAGATCGCCGTTAGAGCTTATCATACAAACATACTTACCCATCTAGTTACGGCTAACGAGACCACAATTTGCGTCGGCTCATTACATCTTACCACAGAAATAGTGAACGCATCAGAATAAGGCAAATAAAAAGGCATGAATAATTTAATCTCTTTTATTTCCAACCCAAATTACCAAATTTTCAGAAGCTCATAGCGCCTACCACCGACTAGGTACATCCACAAATCTGGTAGCATTAGAAAGGAGGCTTCAATAGCTGTCCAAAAATTAAGGTTTCAACCAGCTGATTATAGTTAGATCGCCGTAAGAGCTTACCATACAAACATACTTACCCATCTAGTTTCGGCTAACGAGACCACAATTTGCGGTGGCTCGTTACATCTTACCACAGAAATAGTGAATGCATGAGAATAAGGCAAATAAAAAGGCATCAAAACAATTTAATCTCTTTTATTTCAAACCCAATTTACCAAATTTTCAGAAGCTCATAGCGCCTTCCACCGACTAGGTACATCCACAAATCTGGTAGCATTAGAAAGGAGGCTTCAATAGCTGTCCAAAAATGAAGGTTTCAACCATCTGGTTATAGTCAGATCGCCGTAAGAGCTTACCATACAAACATACTTACCCATCTAGTTACGGCTAACGAGACCACAATTTGCGGTGGCTCGTTACATCTTACCACAGAATTAGTGAACGCATGAGAATAAGGCAAATAAAAAGGCATCAAAACAATTTAATCTCTTTTATTTCAAACCCAATTTACCAAATTTTCAGAAGCTCATAGCGCATTCCACCGACTAGGTACATCCACAAATCTGGTAGCATTAGAAAGAAGGCTTCAATAGCTGTCTAAAAATGAAGGTTTCAACCATCTGGTTATAGTCAGATCGCCGTAAGAGCTTACCATACAAACATACTTACCCATCTAGTTACGGCTAACGAGACCACAATTTGCGGTGGCTCGTTACATCTTACCACAGAATTAGTGAACGCATGAGAATAAGGCAAATAAAAAGGCATCAAAACAATTTAATCTCTTTTATTTCAAACCCAATTTACCAAATTTTCAGAAGCTCATAGCGCATTCCACCGACTAGGTACATCCACAAATCTGGTAGCATTAGAAAGAAGGCTTCAATAGCTGTCTAAAAATGAAGGTTTCAACTAGCTGGTTGTGGTCAGATCGCCGTTAGAGCTTATCATACAAACATACTTACCCATCTAGTTACGGCTAACGAGACCACAATTTGCGTCGGCTCATTACATCTTACCACAGAAATAGTGAACGCATGAGAATAAGGCAAATAAAAAGGCATGAATAATTTAATCTCTTTTATTTCAAACCCAAATTACCAAATTTTCAGAAGCTCATAGCGCCTTCCAACGACTAGGTACATCCACAAATCTGGTAGCATTAGAAAGGAGGCTTCAATAGCTGTCCAAAAATGAAGGTTTCAACCAGCTGATTATAGTCAGATCGCCGTAAGAGCTTACCATACAAACATACTTACCAATCTAGTTACGGCTAACGAGACCACAATTTGCGGTGGCTCGTTACATCTTACCACAGAAATAGTGAACGCATGAGAATAAGGCAAATAAAAAGGCATGAAAACAATTTAATCTCTTTTATTTTAAACCCAATTTACCAAATTTTCAGAAGCTCATAGCGCCTTCCACCGACTAGGTACATCCACAAGTCTGGTAGCATTAGAAAGGAGGCTTCAATAGCTGTCCAAAAATGAAGGTTTCAACCATCTGGTTATAGTCAGATCGCCGTAAGAGCTTACCATACAAACATACTTACCCATCTAGTTACGGCTAACGAGACCACAATTTGCGGTGGCTCGTTACATCTTACCACAGAAATAGAGAACGCATTAGAATAATGCAAATAAAAAGGCATCAAAATAATTTAATCTCTTTTATTTCAAACCCAATTTACCAAATTTTCAGAAGCTCATAGCGCCTTCCACCGACTAGGTATATCTACATATCTGGTAGCATTAGAAAGGAGAATTCAATAGCTGTCCAAAAATGAAGGTTTCAACCACCTGGCTATAGTCAGATCGCCGCAAGAGCTGACCATACAAACATACTCACCCATGTAGTAGCCGCTTATATGAGCTAAGTAAGCGTGAGTGAGACAAGTATCGTCTTGTATGGTCGGTTTTTGCGGCAATGTTAACATAACCAGCTATTTACGTTGTATATTTTTAGAAAGGTTATCTTTATCTTACGCATCTGACAAATTGTCTTTTCATCAGGGACGGATCTAGGACTTTTTGCGGGGGGCATTTAAAAGGAGTCGCAAGTTCAACGTGGAACACGAATATGGAAGAATATTTTGTGCTGTTTCTTTTTAGATTCAATTTTAACAAGCACGAATATATCTAGGAACCTGCTTAGATACCTATATCTACCGCTACGAGTGCTGCAGCCCTGATATTTGTTGACGACTGAAGATCTAAAAAAAAAACAGTTTTAATAAGATGTACGGTAAGTAGTAAATAATGAGTTTCCATTTCTTACCATTGTTTTTTAAACTGAAGATTTTGCCCATGATGATGACGTCGCTCAGTAGCGTAGAGGATCAGAAACGTGGCGGTAGCACAGCTGTGATTGCCTTCCTTCGCTACCTATAACGTCTACGCAACCTAACATGGTATTGCTTACAATTGTGGTACTTACAGCCAAGGGTCACATATTGCAGCCCGAGCTGCAGGCGAGGGCGTTATGGACCCAGGAGTGTAATTACTAATGTGCACGTGCTTCTTACGACGTTTTTCAACACATTTTCAAATTAAAATACGAAAAAAATGTTTACCTTACTCCTTGCGGAAATCTGCGGAATGTCATTAAATTTCATTTTGTTGTATATTTTTTGTGTCCAAGTGATTTATGCGGCCTTGAAATTATATTTTCAAAACATTTGCTCATAAAACAGCTCCATTGCACGGTTTTAATTAAGGTCCATAATCCAGCTTATTAAACACGCATGCTTTTTTCATTATATGACCGCACTAGTGTTTTATTTTTTATGATTTTTTTTTATCTGAAATCTCTTTATATTTAATTTTAACCACCGCTCGATGCAGACTGCGTCCGCGGGCAGTGTATGGCTGCTGCGCCGGTCCTTTGACTCGCGCCCGAAAAACCGACAATCAAGGGATCGATGAGCATGACGAGGAGCAATACGTGCGGCATGACGAGTAACGCGGCCACACTACGTCTCTGCCTCCTTCCCTCGCTACTTCCCACGCCACTCGACGAGTGTCTGGCCGGGCTATAAATTCATAGTTAGTTCAAGAACAAATTCGAACTTCTTGATATGCCACCTTACCAATTAAAAACTATTTACAAATTATTTTAAAATTTTTAAAAATTATTTACTACTTAACGTACATCTTATTTAAACAGTTACAAATTGATTTAAACAAATATGACGTAATATCAAATATCAGACGTGCGGGACCTGAATAATCGGGTTAGTCTCGTTTTACCCCATTCCCAGTTTCACCCGTCCCGTTTTCACCCGATTTCAAATTTTATTGATGATGTCGATTAAAAGTCAATCTTGCTTTGAAGTGCCATCAGCAGGAAAAGATTTATTCCAAATTAAATCATTATACATCACATACTTAACATTAAGGATCAAGAATTTATTGCTAAGTCTAAGTTCCAGATTATGGTTGAAATATATGTATGGAGTAAAATAATTTACATTCTGGTGTAGTATAATCAAAAGTTTTATTAATCTGACTATAGGAGTTTAATTATCGCAGTCATTAAAACTTATGGTAAATTGAGTAGGTACATATATAATCAACTTCACATATAATAATAAAATAAATCAATACAGTTTCAATAATATAGCATGATGTATTTGACAGATGGTGTGAGAGCAGGACGGATCTATACGTACTGGAGAATGACCGACAAGGATCGCTCCGTCCTGCTCTCACTCATAGCTCGGTCTACCTGTCAAATTCATCAAGCTATATTAATAGGTCTTTACCTATGAAATTGCCGAAATTTTCTTACAGATTAATGAGATCATAATTCCTATAATTCTAATGCTATTTCATTTGTCTTATATTTGAAAGTTGACTTCAAGGTTATCAATTTAGATTTCTAAATATATTTCGTGCTTGCTAAAATTTAATCTTACTAAATAGCATTTTAGGAAAAATTGTGTGACTCACAAAAATACTTTTATCGTCCCTAACTGGGCGACCGAGGTTTGCTCGGCATAATCTTAACCAAAGCCCGCAAACAGATGGCGCTGTAGGGTTTCAGAGTCGCGCGATTTACAATAAATTTTCCCAGACATGAAACTAAGCTCGATCGATCTACGCTACTGAGCGACGTCATCATCATGGGCAAAATCTTCAGTTTAAAAAACAATGGTAAGAAATGGAAACGCATTATTTACTACTTAACGTACATCTCATTAAAACTGTTTTTTTTTTTCAGATCTACAGTCGTCAACAAATATCAGGGCTGCAGCACCCGTAGCGGTAGATATAGGTATCCAAGCAGGTTCCTAAATATATTCGTGCTTGTTAAAATTGAATCTAAAAAGAAACAGCACAAAATATTCTTCCATATTCGTGTTCCACGTTGAACTTGCGACTCCTTTTAATGCCCCCCGCAAAAAATCCTAGATCCGTCCCTGATGAAAAGACAATTTGTCAGATGCGTAAGATAAAGATAACCTTTCTAAAAATATACAACGTAAATAGCTGGTTATGTTTACATTGCCGCAAAAACCTACCATACAAGACGATACTTGTCTCACTCACGCTTACTTAGCTCATATAAGCGGCTACTACATGGGTGAGTATGTTTGTATGGTCGGCTCTTGCGGCGATCTGACTATAGCCAGATGGTTGAAACCTTCATTTTTGGACAGCTATTGAATTCTCCTTTCTAATGCTACCAGATTTGTATATGTACCTAGTCGGTGGAAGGCGCTATGAGCTTCTGAAAATTTGGTAAATTGGGTTTGAAATAAAAGAGATTAAATTGTTTTGATGCCTTTTTATATGTCTAATTCTAATGCGTTCTCTATTTCTGTGGTAAGATGTAACGAGCCACCGCAAATTGTGGTCTCGTTAGCCGTAACTAGATGGGTCAGTATTTTTGTATGGTAAGCTCTTACGGCGATCTGACTATAACCAGCTAGTTGAAACCTTCATTTTTGGACAGCTATTGAAGCCTGCTTTCTAATGCTACCAGATTTGTGGATGTACCTAGTCGGTGGTAGGCGCTATGAGCTTCTGAAAATTTGGTAAATTGGGTTTGAAATAAAAGAGATTAAATTGTTTTGATGCCTTTTTATTTGCCTTATTCTCATGCGTTCACTAATTCTGTGGCAAGATGTGACGAGCCACCGCAAATTGTGGTCTCGTTAGCCGTAACTAGATGGGTAAGTATGTTTGTATGGTAAGCTCTTACGGCGATCTGACTATAACCAGATGGTTGAAACCTTCATTTTTGGACAGCTATTGAAGCCTCCTTTCTAATGCTACCAGATTTGTGGATGTACCTATTCGGTAAAGGCGCTATGAGCTTCTGAAAATTTGGTAAATTGGGTTTGAAATAAAAGAGATTAAATTGTTTTGATGCCTTTTTATTTGCGTTATTCTCATGCATTCACTATTTCTGTGGTAAGATGTAACGAGCCACCGCAAATTGTGGTCTCGTTAGCCGAAACTAGATGGGTAAGTATGTTTGTATGGTAAGCTCTTACGGCGACCTGACTATAATCAGCTGGTTGAAACCTTCATTTTTGGACAGCTATTGAAGCCTCCTTTCTAATGCTACCAGATTTGTGGATGTACCTAGTCGTTGGAAGGCACTATGAGCTTCTGAAAATTTGGTAATTTGGGTTTGAAATAAAAGAGTTTAAATTATTCATGCCTTTTTATTTGCCTTATTCTCATGCGTTCACTATTTCTGTGGTAAGATGTAATGAGCCGACGCAAATTGTGGTCTCGTTAGCCGTAACTAGATGGGTAAGTATGTTTGTATGATAAGCTCTAACGGCGATCTGACCACAACCAGCTAGTTAAAACCTTCATTTTTAGACAGCTATTGAAGCCTCTTTTGAAGCCTCCTTTCTAATGCTTTCAGATTTGTGGATGTACCTGGTCTGTGGTAGGCGCCACAAGCCACTTAACATTGACTTCACGTTAGCGGATTTTAGATGGACGAGTATACTTTTGTGGTAGACATTGCAGCAATCTGACGATATCCAGTTGGGTTAAACCTATATTTTTGGACAGCTATTGAAACCTTCTTTCTAATGGTATCAGATTTGTGGATGTACCTGGTCTGTGGTAGGCGCCACAAGCCTTTGAACATTGACATCACGTTAGCGGATTTAAGATGGACGAGTATGCTTGTGTGTTGGCTTTTCAGCAATCTGACGATATCCAGTTGGTTGAAACCTATATTTTTGGACAGCTATTGAAAGCTTCTTTCTAATGGTATTAGATTTGTGGATGTAGCTGGTCTGTGGTAGGCGCCACAAGCCTCTGAACATTGACATCACGTTAGCGGATTTAAGATGGACGAGTATGCTTGTGTGTTGGCTTTTCAGCAATCTGACGATATCCAGTTGGTTGAAGCCTATATTTTTGGACAGCTATTGAAACCTTCTTTCTAATGGTATTAGATTTGTGGATGTACCTGGTCTGTGGTAGGCGCCACAAGCCCCTGAACATTGACATCACGTTAGCGGATTTAAGATGGACGAGTATGCTTGTGTGTTGGCTTTTCAGCAATCTGACAATATCCAGTTGGCTGAAGCCTATATTTTTGGACAGCTATTAAAACCTTCTTTCTAATGGTAACAGATTTGATAATGTACTTGGTCTGTGGTAGGCGCCACAAGCCACTTAACATTGACTTCACGTTAGCGGATTTTAGATGGACGAGTATACTTTTGTGGTAGACTTTGCAGCAATCTGACGATATCCAGTTGGGTTAGACCTATATTTTTGGACAGCTATTGAAACCTTCTTTCTAATGGTATCAGATTTGTGGATGTACCTGGTCTGTGGTAGGCGCCACAAGCCTTTGAACATTGACATCACGTTAGCGGATTTAAGATGGACGAGTATGCTTGTGTGTTGGCTTTTCAGCAATCTGACGATATCCAGTTGGTTGAAGCCTATATTTTTGGACAGCTATTGAAACCTTCTTTCTAATGGTAACAGATTTGATAATGTACTTGCTCTGTGGTAGGCGCCACAAGCCACTTAACATTGACTTCACGTTAGCGGATTTTAGATGGACGAGTATACTTTTGTGGTAGACTTTGCAGCAATCTGACGATATCCAGTTGGGTTAAACCTATATTTTTGGACAGCTATTGAAACCTTCTTTCTAATGGTATCAGATTTGTGGATGTACCTGGTCTGTGGTAGGCGCCACAAGCCACTGAACATTGACATCACGTTAGTGGATTTTAGATGGACGAGTATACTTTTGTGGTAGACTTTGCAGCAATCTGACGATATCCAGTTGGGTCAAACCTATATTTTTGGACAGCTGTTGAAACCTTCTTTCTAATGGTAACAGATTTGTGGATGTACCTGGTCTGTGGTAGGCGCCACAAGCCTTTGAACATTGACATCACGTTAGCGGATTTAAGATGGACGAGTATGCTTGTGTGTTGGCTTTTCAGCAATCTGACGATATCCAGTTGGTTGTAACCTATATTTTTGGACAGCTATTGAAACCTTCTTTCTAATGATAACAGATTTGTGGATGTACCTGGTCTGTGGTAGGCGCCACAAGCCTCTGAACATTGACATCACGTTAGCGGATTTAAGATGGACGAGTATGCTTGTGTGTTGGCTTTTCAGCAATCTGACGATATCCAGTTGGTTGAAACCTATATTTTTGGACAGCTTTTGAAACCTTCTTTCTAATGGTAACAGATTTGATAATGTACTT
The DNA here is from genome assembly GCA_947532105.1 of Athrips mouffetella. Classification (NCBI taxonomy): domain Eukaryota; kingdom Metazoa; phylum Arthropoda; class Insecta; order Lepidoptera; family Gelechiidae; genus Athrips; species Athrips mouffetella. The sequence goes on from OX383984.1 coordinate 11,808,870, forward strand.
GGTCTGTGGTAGGCGCCACAAGCCACTTAACATTGACTTCACGTTAGCGGATTTTAGATGGACGAGTATACTTTTGTGGTAGACTTTGCAGCAATCTGACGATATCCAGTTGGGTTAAACCTATATTTTTGGACAGCTATTGAAACCTTCTTTCTAATGGTATCAGATTTGTGCATGTACCTGGTCTGTGGTAGGCGCCACAAGCCACTGAACATTGACATCACGTTAGTGGATTTTAGATGGACGAGTATACTTTTGTGGTAGACTTTGCAGCAATCTGACGATATCTAGTTGGGTCAAACCTATATTTTTGGACAGCTATTGAAACCTTCTTTCTAATGGTAACAGATTTGTGGATGTACCTGGTCTGTGGTAGGCGCCACAAGCCTTTGAACATTGACATCACGTTAGCGGATTTAAGATGGACGAGTATGCTTGTGTGTTGGCTTTTCAGCAATCTGACGATATCCAGTTGGTTGAAACCTATATTTTTGGACAGCTATTGAAACCTTCTTTCTAATGGTAACAGATTTGTGGATGTACCTGGTCTGTGGTAGGCGCCACAAGCCTCTGAACATTGACATCACGTTAGCGGGTTTAAGATGGACGAGTATGCTTGTGTGTTGGCTTTTCAGCAATCTGACGATATCCAGTTGGTGGAAACCTATATTTTTGGACAGCTATTGAAACCTTCTTTCTAATGGTATCAGATTTGTGGATTTACCTGGTCTGTGGTAGTCGCTACAAGCCTCTGAAAAACTGTATATTTTTGAATGAAATAAAACACTATTACATTGTTTTCATGCTAATTTATTTTCGGTTTTCTGTATATAAGTAGGAAGTTTATTTAGCATGTGTAATAGTGGGTTTTGTGTTATTTTACTAAATTTATACTTTATTCGACTTAGAAAATCATATTTAGCCTCGAAACAGCGATTCGTGATGTTTTTGGAACCACCTTAGTTTTTACGAGTTTTAGTGTTTGTGGGCTCTCGTCCTAGCTGGAAAAGCAATTTTCTTTTAGTTTTATTCGGTTTTTGATCATTTTCCACCCGTTTTGGGGCTTTCAAACCATTTTCCGAAAATGACCTCCTCAATTTGGTCGGGTTATCAAATTAAGCTAACTTTTTCAGCTAACTTCACACCGCTGTAAGAGCTAACCGTACAAACATACTTACCCATCTAGTTACGTCTAACGAGACCACAATTTGCGGTGGCTCGTTATATCTTACCACAGAAATAGTGAACGCATGAGAATAAGGCAAATAAAAAGGCATGAAAACAATTTAATCTCTTTCATTTCAAACCCAATTTACCAAATTTTCAGAAGCTCATAGAGCCTACCACCGACTAGGTGCATCCACAAATCTGGTAGCATTAGAAAGGAGGCTTCAATAGCTGCCTAAAAATGAAGGTTTCAACCAGCTGGTAAAGGTCAGATTGCCGCAAGAGCCTACCACACCACACAAGCATAATCGCCCATCTAAAATCCGCTAACGTGATGTCAATGTTCAGTGGCTTGTGGCGTTTGCCACAGACCAGGTACCTCCACAAATTTGAAATCATTAGAAAAAAGGCTTCAATGGCTATCTTAAAATATAGGTTTTAACCAACTGGATATCGTCAGATTGCCGCAAAAGCCTACCACACAAGCAAAGTCGTCCTTTAAAAATCCGCTAACGTGATGTCAATGTTCAGTGGCTTGTGGCGCCTACCACAGACCAGGTACATCCACAAGTCTGATACCATTATAAAGTAGGTTTTAATAGTTGTCTAAAAATATAGGTTTTAACCAACTGGATATCGTCAGATTGCTGAAAAGCCTACCACACTACTCGTCCATCTGAAATATGCTAACGTGATGTCAATGTTTAGTGGCATGTGGCGCCTATCACCAACTAGGTACATCCACAAATATTGTAGAATTAGAAAGGAGGCTTCAATAGCTGTCCAAAAATGAAGATTTCAAACAACTGGATATCGTCAGATTGCCGCAAAAGCCTACCACACAAGCATATACGTCCTTTGTACCTTTGTACCTATATTTTTGGACAGCTATTGAAACCTTCTTTTTAATGGTAACAGATTTGTGGATGTACCTGGTCTGTGGTAGGCGCTACAAGCCACTGAACATTGACATCACGTTAGCGGATTTAAGATGGACGAGTATGCTTGTGTGGTAGGCTTTTGCGGCAATCTGACCATATCCAGTTGGTTTGAACCTATATTTTTAGATAGCTATTGAAGCCTTCTTTCTAATGGTTCCAGATTTGTGGATGTACCTGGTCTGTGGTAGGCGCTACAAGCCACTGAACATTGACATCACGTTTGCGGATTTAAGATGGACGAGTATGCTTGTGTAGTAGGCTTTTCAGCAATCTAACGATATCCAGTTGGTTAAAACCTATATTTTTGGACAGCTATTGAAACCTTCTTTCTAATGGTAACTGATTTGTGGATGTACCTGGTCTGTGGTAGGCGCCACAAGCCTCTGAACATTGACATCACGTTAGCGGATTTAAGATGGACGAGTATGCTTGTGTGTAGGCTTTTCAGCAATCTGACGATATCCAGTTGGTTGAAACCTATATTTTTGGACAGCTATTGAAACCTTCTTTCTAATGGTATCAGATTTGTGGATGTACCTGGTCTGTGGTAGGCGCCACAAGCCACTGAACATTGACATCACGTTAGCGGATTTAAGATGGACGAGTATGCTTGTGTAGTAGGCTTTTCAGCAATCTGACGATATCCAGTTGGTTAAAACCTATATTTTTGGACAGCTATTGAAACCTTCTTTTTAATGGTAACAGATTTGTGGATGTACCTGGTCTGTGGTAGGCGCCACAAGCCTCTGAACATTGACATCACGTTAGCGGATTTAAGATGGACGATTATGCTTGTGTGTAGGCTTTTCAGCAATCTGACGATATCCAGTTGGCTGAAACCTATATTTTTGGACAGCTATTGAAACCTTCTTTCTAATGGTATCAGATTTGTGGATGTACCTGGTCTGTGGTAGGCGCCACAAGCCACTGAACATTGACATCACGTTAGCGGATTTTAGATGGACGAGTATGCTTGTGTGGTAGGCTTTTGCGGCAATCTGACCATATCCAGTTGGTTTGAACCTATATTTTTAGATAGTTATTGAAGCCTTCTTTCTAATGGTTCCAGATTTGTGGATGTACCTGGTCTGTGGTAGGCGCCACAAGCCACTGAACATTGACATCACGTTAGCGGATTTAAGATGGACGAGTATGCTGGTGTAGTAGGCTTTTCAGCAATCTGACGATATCCAGTTGGTTAAAACCTATATTTTTGGACAGCTATTGAAACCTTCTTTTTAATGGTAACAGATTTGTGGATGTACCTGGTCTGTGGTAGGCGCCACAAGCCTCTGAACATTGACATCACGTTTGCGGATTTAAGATGGACGAGTATGCTTGTGTGTAGGCTTTTCAGCAATCTGACGATATCCAGTTGGTTGAAACCTATATTTTTGGATAGCTATTGAAACCTTCTTTCTAATGGTATCAGATTTGTGGATGTACCTGGTCTGTGGTAGGCGCCACAAGCCACTGAACATTGACATCACGTTAGCGGATTTTAGATGGACGAGTATGCTTGTGTGGTAGGCTTTTGCGGCAATCTGACCATATCCAGTTGGTTTGAACCTATATTTTTAGATAGCTATTGAAGCCTTCTTTCTAATGGTTCCAGATTTGTGGATGTACCTGGTCTGTGGTAGGCGCTACAAGCCACTGAACATTGACATCACGTTTGCGGATTTAAGATGGACGAGTATGCTTGTGTAGTAGGCTTTTCAGCAATCTGACGATATCCAGTTGGTTAAAACCTATATTTTTGGACAGCTATTGAAACCTTCTTTCTAATGGTAACTGATTTGTGGATGTACCTGGTCTGTGGTAGGCGCCACAAGCCTCTGAACATTGACATCACGTTAGCGGATTTAAGATGGACGAGTATGCTTGTGTGTAGGCTTTTCAGCAATCTGACGATATCCAGTTGGTTGAAACCTATATTTTTGGACAGCTATTGAAACCTTCTTTCTAATGGTATCAGATTTGTGGATGTACCTGGTCTGTGGTAGGCGCCACAAGCCACTGAACATTGACATCACGTTAGCGGATTTAAGATGGACGAGTATGCTTGTGTAGTAGGCTTTTCAGCAATCTGACGATATCCAGTTGGTTAAAACCTATATTTTTGGACAGCTATTGAAACCTTCTTTTTAATGGTAACAGATTTGTGGATGTACCTGGTCTGTGGTAGGCGCCACAAGCCTCTGAACATTGACATCACGTTAGCGGATTTAAGATGGACGAGTATGCTTGTGTGTAGGCTTTTCAGCAATCTGACGATATCCAGTTGGTTGAAACCTATATTTTTGGACAGCTATTGAAACCTTCTTTCTAATGGTATCAGATTTGTGGATGTACCTGGTCTGTGGTAGGCGCCACAAGCCACTGAACATTGACATCACGTTAGCGGATTTTAGATGGACGAGTATGCTTGTGTGGTAGGCTTTTGCGGCAATCTGACCATATCCAGTTGGTTTGAACCTATATTTTTAGATAGCTATTGAAGCCTTCTTTCTAATGGTTCCAGATTTGTGGATGTACCTGGTCTGTGGTAGGCGCTACAAGCCACTGAACATTGACATCACGTTTGCGGATTTAAGATGGACGAGTATGCTTGTGTAGTAGGCTTTTCAGCAATCTGACGATATCCAGTTGGTTAAAACCTATATTTTTGGACAGCTTTTGAAACCTTCTTTCTAATGGTAACTGATTTGTGGATGTACCTGGTCTGTGGTAGGCGCCACAAGCCTCTGAACATTGACATCACGTTAGCGGATTTAAGATGGACGAGTATGCTTGTGTGTAGGCTTTTCAGCAATCTGACGATATCCAGTTGGTTGAAACCTATATTTTTGGACAGCTATTGAAACCTTCTTTCTAATGGTATCAGATTTGTGGATGTACCTGGTCTGTGGTAGGCGCCACAAGCCACTGAACATTGACATCACGTTAGCGGATTTAAGATGGACGAGTATGCTTGTGTAGTAGGCTTTTCAGCAATCTGACGATATCCAGTTGGTTAAAACCTATATTTTTGGACAGCTATTGAAACCTTCTTTTTAATGGTAACAGATTTGTGGATGTACCTGGTCTGTGGTAGGCGCCACAAGCCTCTGAACATTGACATCACGTTAGCGGATTTAAGATGGACGAGTATGCTTGTGTGTAGGCTTTTCAGCAATCTGACGATATCCAGTTGGTTGAAACCTATATTTTTGGACAGCTATTGAAACCTTCTTTCTAATGGTATCAGATTTGTGGATGTACCTGGTCTGTGGTAGGCGCCACAAGCCACTGAACATTGACATCACGTTAGCGGATTTTAGATGGACGAGTATGCTTGTGTGGTAGGCTTTTGCGGCAATCTGACCATATCCAGTTGGTTTGAACCTATATTTTTAGATAGTTATTGAAGCCTTCTTTCTAATGGTTCCAGATTTGTGGATGTACCTGGTCTATGGTAGGCGCTTCAAGCCACTGAACATTGACATCACCTTAACGGATTTTAGATGGGCGATTATGTTCGTGTGGTAGGCTCTTGCGGCAATCTGACCATGACCAGCTCGTTGAAACCTACATTTTTGGAAAGTTATTAAAGCCTCTTTTATAATGGTACTAAATTTGTGGATGTACCTGGTCTGTCGTAGATGCTACAAGCCTCTTAATATAAGTCAAGCGTATTAGAAGTTAGGTGTGTCATTTGAAAATTATAGTTTTCGTGCAATCAGATTGCAAAAATTTGATTGTTTTGCTTATTTTCTAAAAGCTTTTGATAAATTCTTTCTAATGCTGCCAGTTTAAAGACTGTTAGTGGTCCGTGGTAGAAACTCCAAGTCACTGAACAATGACATCGCGTTAGCGGATTCTAGATGGGCGAGTATGCTTGTATGGTAGGCTTTTGCGACAATCTGATCATATCCAGTTAGTTTAAACCTATATTTTTGAACAGCTATTGAAGCCTCCTTTCTCCTGATACCAGATTTATGGATGTACCTGGTCTGTGGTAGTCGCTACAAGCCTCTGAAAAACTGTATATTTTTGAATGAAATAAAACACTTTTACATTGTTTTCATGCTCATTTATTTTCGGTTTTCTGTATATAGGAAGTTTATTTAGCATGTGTAATAGTGGGTTTTGTGTTATTTTACTAAATTTATACTTCATTCGACTTAGAAAATCATATTTAGCCTCGAAACAGCGATTCGTGATGTTTTTAGAACCACCTTAGTTTTTACGAGTTTTAGTGTTTGTGGGCTCTCGTCCTAGCTGGAAAAGCAATTTTCTTTTAGTTTTTTTCGGTTTTTGATCATTTTCCACACGTTTCGGGTTTTCAAACCATTTTCCAAAAATGACCTCCTCAATTTGGTCGGGTTATCAAATTCAGCTAACTTTTTCAGCTAACTTCACACCGCTTGTGTCCTTTCACTTTCATTACAATATCTTTGCCTTCCAACGATTTCTGAACCATGTCTGAACTTTACGATCAACTCCATTTCCTGTCTCTAGCTAAGGGTGGTTCTTTATCCCTAAACAACGATCGATATAAGAAACGACAAGGTAATAGAATTCTGTGTATCTAAGTATTTAACAATCAAAGTAATTCTTTATAATACTGGAATCGAACCTAAATTGACTGTTCTCCACAAACTGGAACTAACTTGAGGAACCGGAAGAGCTGTGCATACCACTGTTGAAATAGCGAGGTCTGTGTTGTTGAAAGAAGTTCGAATCAGGAGTTTTGGTGAGAAGCATGCCAGTGCGTATGGTGAGATTGAGAGCATCAATGTGAAGACTGACCCGAACACGGGCCACTCCCGTGGCTTCGCTTTCATCGTGTTTAAGGCCCCTAAATCCATCGACAAAGTTATGGCAGCCGGAGAACACACAATCAACAACAAGAAGGTTGACCCAAAGAAAGCAAAGGCGCGCCATGGCAAGATCTTCGTTGGTGGCCTTAGCAGTGAAATCTCACGATGACGAAATCAAGAACTTCTTCAGTAATTTTGGCACAATCATCGAAGTAGAGATGCCATTTGACAAAACGAAGAACCAAAGGAAAGGATTCTGCTTCATCACATTTGAATCTGAACAAGTCGTCAATGAACTTCTCAAGACGCCTAAACAGACCATCGCAGGCAAAGAGGTGGACGTGAAGCGGGCAACACCCAAACCGGACGGGCCGGGGGGCATGGGGGGCGCGGGGGGTACGGCGGGCAGGTGAGGGGCAACCAGGGCTACGGGCAGGGCGGCTACGGGTACGACGGGTATGGCGGCTACGGAGGCTACGGCGGATACGATTACTCCGGATACCTCAATTACGACTACGGAGGGTACGAGGGTAGCTACGGCGCGCGCTCCGCTCCACGCGGGAAAGCCTCACACGCGTTTTGACGTTTAGAGCTCCAAAGGTCGCTATAACACAAAAATATTTAGTAAAATAATAATTTTCTTGACAAAGATCGCCATCGGCGGGCAACTTAGGAAAGCGTCATTTAATCGTAATGTCGAATTGAACTTAATTTACTGACGAAATGCCCTAGTTACTTAGCTTTTGTCAATTGCAGCGACGAAACTCGGCGTGGATCCAAATTTTTTTCATTTTCGCAGATTTTTCTCACATTGTTGGAGTCCATTTTGCTCTCACGATTCACGGGTCGCAGCAAAAAAGGGCGATGTAGCTTCCATGTTCCACACCTTTCGAATTTAGAGATAAGACCGCCCAAACCAGCCAATCAGAGAGCTACAAACCAGCAGGCTACGGCTAACATCACCAATCCTACCCACTTCCCTCACACATTTTTATTTCCTATTTGACAAAGTAGTTCGAACCAAGGAGGTTTTAATATGCGCCGATTCGCGGCGCTAGACGAGTATTTTAAGTAATAATGCATAATCAGACAAAAAATCTATCTAATCATTTATATTAAGTCCTATTGTATTATTACTCATTTTAACACTCCTAAAATAGAATATAATCTATTATATTCTTCGTGTAATTCCGTGTCGGACCATCGGCCCGTTACAGTACCTACTTCAATCTGTCTTTCCGGATTTTCGATAAATTTTGTGTTTAGCGAGCAATATTTTTTTGACTGATGGGGGCGCTAGTTGATTGCAGGAATCCCCTTTAAATTCCTCCATGTGGTTCACAATAATACAAATAGTCAGGTAATAACAAAATGAGTTTTATTAAAATTGAAATACAAACTACAACAGTAAACAAACACTTTTCTTCAAAGCATCACAAACGAAAACGATAGCCTCTAATTTATTACATAAATTAATATACGGTGGTAATAAAATGCTTAAATAACTATTTCGACTTACTCGGATTTCTAAGGCCCATTTACATTTTTCAAAAAATTGGGCGATAGAAAAACGAAATAGGACTATTATTAAGGGAGATCCATAAATTTATACCTAATGAAACTTATGCTATGTTAGTTAGTACTAAATTATGTCATAAAAAATGGCACTTTTTCCAATGACGCGGATTTGTCCGCATGCAGATCTGGTTTGCATTTACGCAGCATGTATGAAATGTATATCAAATGCGGACAGCATCCATGCGTACCAGGGGGCCAATTCTTGAAAGTCACCGGGTGATTTTCGAGATTTTTAAAATTAAAAAAAGCCAGGATAAACTCATAAAACTCAAATTGTTATGATGGTAATTTTAAAACTGAACGTTATTTTATAATTAACAAATATTGATCCTTACTTTTGAGGAGTTTAAAGGGCCCCATACAAAGCCCTGCCTGCAGGGCCCTGCTTGCAGTGCCACTGCCAATCGTACTTTGTGTGGGCATGCAGGGCCGACAAAATAGCCGTTACATCGGCCCTGCAAGACCACACACGGTACGATTGGCAGTGCGCACTGCAAGCAGGGCCCTGCAGGCAGGGCTTTGTATGGGCCGTTTTACAGGGCTTATTTTAATTTTCAAAATCTCTTAAATCACCCAGTGACTTTCAAGAATTGGCCTTCTTGAAAATCATCGGGTGATAAAATATCATTTTTGAGACTTACCCTGATAAACTGTTGTAAGGTAAATCAGAATACATGAGAATTAACAATCAAGGACTGCTTTATTTTTACGAATATCAATCTCTACTTTTGAAAAGAAAAATGTGATTTTGAATTTTTTGAGTGATATTTTATCACCCGGTGATATTCAAGAATTGGCTCCCTGGTCCGCACGCGGACACGTTTCCGCGTGACTGGAAAAGTGCCCTAAAAGTGTGGCAAAACGTCAAAAGACTTTGATCCAAGATAGCATCCAATTTTGGCATCCAATTTTTTTTTTTGTTTTTATCATCATATTATTATTTATTAAGTATACCTATCTAAACCGTGCCACCGTAGTAATCTGTGCCACAAAAAAAATCATAAGTATACAGTAAAAAAAAAGTAAGATGATCCTTCTATGGGATGATTCTACATCACTAATAGATTCTAAAAAAATATAAGAAATACTTTTTTTGAAGTATTTTTATTTTGGATCGGGACTTTAATTTTCCTTAGAATTACTTTACTGTAATTAATTAAAATGGATAGGTATAAGTATGCTAGTAACTGGATGTATAACAAAAAAAACCGGCCAAGTGCGAGTCGGACTCGCGCACTGAGGGGTTCCGTACCACCACATTATATTAATTAAATTAGCTTATTTGAGTTGATTGAATGAAAAGTAAAATGCGGTTTACGATTTCTGACGTATTAAAAAAACTACTTACTTGATATTGTTTGAGAGTTTCGCGGTCACTAACACTATTATAAAAACAGTCACCCGTGATCATGGTGCTTGCAACAGTTCATCCGTGATCATGGTGCTTGCAACAGTTCATCCGTGATCATGGTGCTTGCAACAGCGCCGAAATATCGGAAACTCATCAAAAATCCATATCGTGGTAAGAACCCGTCAAACTGTTTTTATAATAGTACTTACTTGATCTCGTTCAAACGTAATGTACGTCATATATTTTTTTTAGTTTTATCATACTCTTATTTTAGAAGTTAAGGGGGGGGGGGACACACATTTTACCACTTTGAAAGTGTCTGTCGCGCAAACTATTCAGTTTAGGAGAAAATGATATTAGAAACCTCGATATCATTTTTAAAGACCTATCCATAGATACCCATATCCATAGATACTCGTATGGGTTAGATGAAAAAAAATTTTTGAGTTTCAGTTGTTGTTTATTTTTGTGTTAAAATCTTAATGCGGTTCACAGAATACATCTACTTACCAAGTTTCAACAGTATAGTGCTTATAGTTTCGGAGAAAAGTGGCTGTGACATACGGACGGACAGACATGACGAATCTATAAGGGCTCCGTTTTTTGCCATTTGGCTACGGAACCCTAAAAACATCTTTGTCTGCATCACCAGCTGATCATAGATGTCATTTAAACCTCCAGGCGCTTCATATCTTCATGAGCTAAAACTATTTCTTTAAGGAAAAATATTTTTTTTTAATATTTTTATACAATCTATTAGTGATGTGGAATCACTCCTTAGAAGGATCATCGCACTATTTATAACACCCAGTATAGAATTTAAAAAAATAGAAAAACATAAAAATAACTTTTCTCTTAAAGTAAAACGTGTGGACACCACACTTCGAAGGGTTGAAGTTTAACCCTTTTAAACTTTTTTTCTTTCACGTAGGTATATTTTGCATGTGACGCCCTGATCAAGCCGTAAAATGCAGCACATAAAAGTAAAAATTCTATTAAAAATATATCATAGCATACCGTTATGTATGATCATAAAATAAATAGTAGGACAAAAACAGTTTTGATTTATTAATGGAGAATCAACTGTGTGTAATCGATTTTTTTTAAATAAATAAAATGTTGAGTGACAGGATTAGAAATAGTGTGATAAGAGAACGTTGTGGCGTAAAAGAAGACGTAGTGACTAAAATTGAGAAAGAGACGCTGAGATGGTTTGTTCATGTAGAGAGGATGAATGAAGGAAGATTGACGAAAGAGATCTACAAGGCGAGAGTGAATGGAAACGTTGGAAGGGGAAGGCCTCGGCGAACGTACCAGGACCAAATTCAGGACGTTCTGAATAAAGGCCAGGTTAAAAGTACCCTAAACCGACGAGCATGTATGAAAGGATTGATGAAAGTTCAGGAAGTAAGGGAAGTATGTCAAGATCGTAGCAGGTGGAGAACTGTGGTCTCTGCCTACCCCGACGGGAACAAGGCGTGATGTTATGTATGTAATAAAATGTTGAATGACCTAAAATATGTGTAATTCAAACAATTTTGTATATGTACAGCCTTCCGAATACTGAAAGGACATGATCAGTCAACGTAACTGAACAACTTTTAGCGAATAAAACTTTTAGGAAATGAAAAAAATAAATCGGCCTCTCCATACAAAATTGCAAACTTGATTCAACAGTTTGTATGGAGAGGCCGATTTCTTTTTCATTTCCTGAAAGTTTTATTCGCTGAGAGTTGTTCGTTGACTGAGCATGCCCTTTCAGTATTCGGAACGTTGTCAAATACACCCAGTATGTTAAGTTCTAGTTTTATTAATTTTTCTGATAAAGTTAGGAATAATTTTATTCTCAGAATGTTAAACTCCTTGCTGGTACAATTTTTGTATGCTGTATGGAAATAAAAAAAAAACCGGCCAAGTGCGAGTCGGACTCGCCCTAAGGGTTCCGTACCTATCTACCATATGATATACTAAAAGCTTTTGCTCTTTGATTTTAAAACTCCGCGACCATCCAACTTGACCCCTCTTTTATAGAAAAGTTCTTGAAACGGGAGCTCACCTTAATTGGTTACTATTAGTTGTGAGAAAAATTGAAATATTTAATGATTTTAGACTTTTCCCTTTGTTTGTACTGTGAGACCTAGCTTCTTGCTAAATTTCATAATTTTAGGTCAACGGGAAGTACCCTGATAACGAATATTAAGGTCCATAAACCACACAAGATCTGAAAATTTCAATTTTTTACAACAACGCAATCAAAAGATATGGCTTTTTATGTCCTCATCTCCATACATTTATGCACTAAAGCAAAACCTACAGGGTACTTCCCGTTAGGTGGAGAACTGTGGTCTCTGCCTACCCCAACGGGAACAAGGCGTGATGTTATGTATGTATGTACTTCCCGTTGACCTAAAATTATGAAATTTGGCAAGAAGCTAGGTCTCACAGTACAAATAAGGGGAAAAGTCTAAAATCATTAAATATTAAAAAAAATCTCACAACTTATAGTAACCAATTAAGGTGAGCTCCCGTTACAAGAACTTTTCTATGAAAGAGGGGTCAAGTTGGATGGTCGCGGAGTTTTTAAAGTCAAAGAGCAAAAGCTTTTAGTATATCGTATAGTAGATAGGCACGGAATCCTTAGGGCGCGAGTCCAACTCGCACTTGGCCGTTTTTTTTTAAATACTAAGTTTGTCCTTTTTGAGTGTTTATATTAGATCAACATTTTATTTTTTAAATTATAAGTTATTGTCATTATCCTATCTGCGTTTCTTGGTAAGGCCTTCAGCTTTGTCCCTTGTATTTTAATTGACATTATACAACGTGTTAACGTAATAAGCGAAACTGAGAGAATAATTTGTTCAGAATAGGGGTAATTTTTTTTTATTATTTAAATTTTTGCCGCTTCTATGCTAAATGTGTCTGTGGATACGCGCGCTGGCGGCGACGCCGCGCGGTTCGTGAGCGGTGAGGAGGGGAGGGAAGTGGGCGTGGCGTGCGCGAAGTGCGCGGACTAGATCAACGATGAAACTTTAAGGGGCTACCCGCAGTCCACTAGCGCCCCCATCAGTTAAAAAAAGATTACTCGCTAAATACAAAATTTATCGAAAATCTGGAAAGGCAGATTAAAGTAAAGGTACCTTTGTTTATTTTGAGCCTATCAACTGTGTAAATTAAAGTTCACTGTAGTTACAGATACGAAAAACTGCTAAAAGTGGCCGTTTTTCGTATTTTTTGCATCTGTAACTACAGTGAACTATATTTTACATAATTTATAGGTTTTACATAATACTACGGTACGTTTACTTAATCTGTCTTTCCGGATTTTCGATAAGTTTTGTATTTAGCGAGTAATATTTTTTTAACTGATGGGGGCGCTAGTGGACTGCGGGTAACCTCTTAAAATAACAATATCTAGAAAAAAAAAGTTAGTTTTTTTTTACGGGAATGGATTTATTTTTAATAAAAATCAGTTGAGGGTTTCGCTTATTCCATTAACACGTTGTATAACAAGAATACGTTCATTTTTCGGCGTGTGTCCTTATATGATTTATGACAACATTTAACCGATTAAACTTCAGGTGACAGATATCACATGAAGGCCTCTTTTCAGTTTGTACTCTTTGATGAATTTTTAAATTAAATTTTTTGATAAAATTGGAATGACATACATCACAAGAATATGGCTTATCTCCAATGTGTACACTTGACTCGTGCCTTTTCAAATCACGTTTAGAGATAAACTTTGAAGCGCAAGTTTCACAAGAATTTGGCTTTTTTCCTGTGTGTACCCTCGACTGGTGCCTTTTCAAATCACTTTTAGATATAAACTTTGAAGGACAAGTATCACAAGAATATGGCCTTTCTCCTGTATGCACCCTCTGATGACGTTTCAGAGTAACTTTTTGTCTAAAATTTGAATGACATACATCACAGGAATATGGCTTTTCTCCTGTGTGCACCCTCTGATGTTTTTCCAAATGAGTTTTATAGCTAAACCTTGAGGAACAAACGAAACAAGAATATGGCTTTTCTCCTGTGTGTACCCGTAGGTGCGCTTTCAAATGACATTTCTGGCGAAACTTTGAGGAACATAAATCACAAGAGTATGGCTTTTCCCCTGTGTGTACCCTGTGATGAATTTTCAAACTACTCTTGAGGCTAAAATTTGAATGACATACGTCACAAGAATATGGCCTTTCTCCTGTGTGTACCCTCTGATGTGCTGTCAAATCATTTCTATTCCTCAACTTTAAATGATAGACATCACAAGAATTCGAACTTTTCCCTGTGCGACACGCACTCTGATGCCATTTTAAACGATGTAATAGATAAAATTTTGCATTACATGAGATACAACTAAAAGTTTTTTCCTTAGTGTGTGTATGTAATTGTATATGTGAAATTAAATCGCCTTTTTTCAGAGATATATATGAGCACATGTCACATTCAAATCGTTTAGAAACCGCGTGTGCTTTTAGATGGTAATTCAAAGAATTAGCCTGACTAGTTATATAGTCACAAATATCGCAGGAGTAATTTTGAGCAGTATTTGCTGGATGAGAATTGCCTATATTTAGTTTTGATGGATTTTCTGTTAAAAGATTTTTTGCATGTTTGTCTGACTTCTTCTCAAGTGTTGGTTTTGATTTTACATTATTGGCATTAAAAGTATCCGATGTTCCACATGTATCCGTTTCAAGAATACAGTTTATCGTAGTAGACATATTTTGCGTGCTGGCTGTTGCAGGAATTTCTTCTGAAATCTTCGTTTCTGAATTTTCTTTGTTCTTCGATGTAGCCTTCTCATTCTCCGGTGATCCTAGTAAAATAGTTTACATTACTATTGGTTAGTCAGAAATAAACGAAAAATTCATTTAAAATCAATATACATTAAAGGAGACGTTACTGATCACTATGGGACTCCAGCCATGTCTCTTAGTTTACTATCCTACGGAATGGAAATAGTGGGATACACCGAGAAAAGCGAGCTGCTCGTGCAATATACAAAAGGGGGCCTAGAGTCTCTGAGAAATAAATTTTAAGTAAATCAACATTTTGACTTTTGTATCGCAAATAATCGCAATAAATTTATCAGAATTTAATATAATAAGTCAAATGAAAATAATTGTTGAGCCCTTGCATAGAAGATATTATCGGTCGCCAACCAAGCCCCGACAGAGGTGACCTTGTTCGGTTCCGACCGTGTAGTTCGTGGTCGCCAACCAAATTTTTAGTAACCTTCCAACGCCCTTGGTCGTGAAAGCAGCTTCCCAAACTAAGGTCAAATAGAGGACGTTGGTTACGTCTCCGACCGTGTAGCTGGCAGTTGGCGTCCGCACAGATTATAAACTGACGTTTCTTGCGTTTCCCGGTAATTAAAAACAAAAGAAGACAACGAAATTGATAATTTTGTGACAAAGAAGATATGAAAAGTCTTCTAAACAGTGATTTGTTTTGAACCGAACTAGAAAATACAAGAACTGTCAGTGTCAACTGTCATTTTGTATCACCACATCGTGTTTTTTAATCTATTTCAATGCTTGTTGTCAACAAGTCGGCGACCGTGTAGTTGAAACGGACCCAAATGGTTGCAAACCAAGGTGACCTCTGTCGGAAGCTTGTCGCCGACCGTGTATCCGGTGTTTTAATGTAAGAAAATATTTTAGGTAAACTTTATGAAGATCATGCCGCCGCTGCTGCAAATAAAGTACCTACCTATTGCGCAGTCACAAAGCGATAGACATAGGCGAATAATTAAGTCATGTAAAATTAAATCACATTTTATTCCAAATTTCTCCATGTGGTTAACACATACGAATACACTTCCTTTAGTGTTATATATTCTTTTTGTTACATATCGTACAGTCAACGATAGGCCAAGCTTGACACTCGCAGTGCGACTCTAGCCCGTACGTCAATTGAAATAAGAACGGTCAAAGTCCAATGTGTCAAGCTTGATGTGCTCTTCACTGTACCAAATTAAATACAATGTTACTTAGCTAATTACAATAATTAAATTATAGTTCATAAACATAAACGTTTAGTATTAATTTATTAGAAATTCCAGACCTCTATAGTAAGTACTTAAAGTTGTAAGATTAATATGTATTCCAGATAGAGCACAGAAATTATATGGGATGTACCGAAAACTGACAAGGCTTGCTCAGTAGACTAAATTGAAAAAATTTCCCTAAGAAACATGTTTTGCGAAATGATGTACCAACTTATATCATAAATCATAAGAATATTATAGCTTTTTAGGGTTCCGATACCAAAATGGTAAAAAAGGAACCCTTATGGTGCGACTTTGTCTGTCTGTCACACCTCTATATCTCAGCAACCACTCATGCTATCGACTTGAAATTTGGAGTAGTTGTAGAATTTGGTTGCCCAACTTAATTGCACATGAAAGAATTAAAAAAATACATGATTATTACGGGAGGGGGGGGGGGGGGTCAAAATTTCTAATTGTCGTTACTAGGTCGAGTTCTGAAAATGGACTTAATTGCTTCCAAAAATATTAAAGATATATCGGAACCCTCGGCGCGCGAGTCCGACTCGCACTTGACCAGATTTTTTTAGTGTGTTTTATCCTCCGATGTCTTTTAGTACCTATTGATTATATTTGAAATGTTATTATGTTTCTTGGTGATGGAAAATTGTGTTTTGTGTTTGTTGACGCGGCTGCCATTTGCAGTACCGGGCGGTTTTATTTTTACATAGGGTTCACTTTGATAGGGTAACGAGGTAAAATTGAGATGAGACAGAACAACTTTCCCCAAGGAACGAAGTAAAAGAAGAAAAAAAAATTTACCTCCCATACAAAATGCCCTATCAGTAGATTCAGTTTCTATACAAGGTCAACCTTTTTTTTCATATTTCGACCATGTTTCTTAGGGAAAGTTGTTCAGTTACATGGGTAGATTCACATCCTTCAGGGTTGGTACACCATTTTTATTTATTCAGGTTAACCAACAATTGTTTACACTGTTTCTTACATACTAACACCAGTAATTAATAGTAGATTAGTAGCCAAGGGCTGTAAGGCATCAATTGCAGCCCGAGATAATTAGGCGCACGAGCGCAGCGAGGGCGCCTATAGTTCGAGGGTGCAATTGATGCTTACACCCGAGCTAACTACTCTGCTTTACATCTCGATTGTGAGGTAAGTAGGTCCTTATTACCACCAAATTGTAGGTGACCAATTAGCGCTATAGGGTAATAATGTACCTAGAAAAGCCCTAGGGCGGTAAGTAATTAAATTAATCAAGGCGGAGCCGCGCGAGGAGGTGGAGGTGCTGCCGGGCGGGGGCGTTACAATTACTTACCGCCCTAGGGCTTTTCTAGCTACATTATTACCCTAGACCGCTAATTGGTCACCTACAAGCCCCATTTGGGGGTAATAAAGACCTACTTACCGAATATGAGACATGTAAATATCTTTACACGTGTACCAATCACTTAAAAATAAACACCACATGCTTAATGAATTACATTAGAAGACGGTATACATAGCACCGAAATCATTTGACTCTTTCAATTCAGAAAAGCCCGCAAAGTATTCTTAAGATAGGTAACGGTCAACCGCACGCCGGAGGGAACAGTCAACCATGAACACCAACCTTACTGCAAGAAAACAAGGCATGTTCAAGGCCAAACCGCAACCACCGGCGAGTAGTCAACCGTAGCTCTATGTTAAAATTTATATTGTTAAATTCAGATGCTATTGTGTACCGATTTATAGAATTTAGGTCTAAAGTAATCGTTTATATAAATTTTATCACTACAACTATTTATAATCTTTACCACCTTGACACGGGTATAGCATTTCGAGATAAATATTTCGAGTTATACGGGCACGAAAATGAACACCACTTATAAGTGGAGAACAAAAAGCTTGCGTCACACAGAGGCGGTAGCGGAAGCGTTCCGGGGGCGGTATTTTTTGTAAAGTATGAGTTCTTATGCATCCTGTCACATTGAAAAGCGGTCGCAGCGAGGTATTTTGTTCCCGCTAAACCGCCCCGGACCGCTTTCGCAATCATACCGCCTCTGTCTGACTTGAGCTTAAGGGCCACCTAGACAATGTCTTTTTTTTAGGAAAATACTACTTTTTATTAGAAGAATCACTGAGCTTCAAGATTTTAATAAATGAAAATTCACCTCGTAAGATTATTCTCCAGTTTGTACTTTCTGAAGAATTTTCAACTTATCTTTGCAGCTAAACATTTAATTCCAAATAACAGAATATTATGGTATTTCTCCTGTGTGCAACCTCTGATGTCTATTCAAATCAGATTTATGGCTAAACCTTAAGGAACAATTATCACAAGAATATGGCTTTTCTCCTGTGTGCACCCTCTGATGTCTATTCAAATGTGAACTATTGTTGAACCTTGAGGGACAAATTTTACAAAGATATGGCTTTTCGCCTGTGTGCAGTCTGTGATGACTTTTCAAAGCACTCTTCTGGGTGAAAGTTGAATGACATACATCACAAGAATATGACCTTTCTCCTGTGTGTACCATCTGGTGACGTTTCAAATTAGATTTTTGGCTAAAATCTAAATGACATACATCACAAGAAAATGGCTTTTCTCCTGTGTGCACCCTCCGATGTGTTTCTACATCAGTTTTCTTGGTAAACTTCGAGGAACAAATATCACAAGAATATGGCTTTTTCCCTGTGTGTATCCTGTGATGATGTTGCAAACTACTCTTCTGGGTAAAAGTGGAGTGACATATGTCACAAGAATATGGCTTTTCTCCTGTGTGTACCCTCAGATGTATTTCCAAATGAAGCTTTTGATAAAATTTTGCATCACAAAAGGTACAACTAAAAGGTTTTGGCTTGCTTTTTGTATGTGATTGTACATGGGAAATTAAGTTGCCTTTTATTATAGATATATATGAGCATGTGTCACATTGAAACCGTTTTGAAACAGCATGTGCTTTTAAATGATAATTTATAAAATTTATCCGATTAGTTGTATAGTCACAAATATCACACGAGTAATTTTGTGCTGTATTTACTGCATGAGATTTTTCTTCAGAAACTTTTGGTGGATTTTCAGTTGAAATAATCTTTGCTGGTTTGTTTGACTTTATCTTACGCTTAGGATTTCTTTTATCATATTTTTCATTTATTTTAGGTTCAACATTCTTAATTTTCAATGTTAACAATGTTTCAGGAGTATCCGTTTCAAGAATAAGGTTTTTTGTAGTAGATAAATTTTGCTTGTGGGCTATTCTAGGAGTTTCTTCTGAAGTCTGCGTGTCCGGTTCTTTTTTGTTGTTTGACATAGTCTTCTTATCCTCTGGTGGTCCTAGGCAAATTATTTACATTATTAAGTAGACAGCAGCGGTAAAACTTATACTAATTCTAAAGATGCAAATCCTTTCGGGATAAAATAATTAAAATTATATTCGGGATAAAATTATTTGTATCAAGTTCAGTTGCCTGCTGGGAGTGGTTAGGGTCGATTCGTTTTGAGCTTGATTAGAATTCCTAAGTCTTATTCAAAAACTTACTAGGTCATGTACAGAAATGCTTTAATTCTTAACGGACCAACAATACAACAATACTGAGAAGTAGATATTCAAGTAAACGAGGGGAGGGGAGGGGTGATGAGGTGTGTGAGTGGACGTGGGAGGGAGCTTGACATGCTCTTGGCTGTACCAACCTACAAAAACGTATCCACGTAAAACTCACGGCCGTATCAGCAGCATAAGGATGATGGGTTCAACCAGGGATTTTTTGAGTTCTGCGCATCAAAGGTCCCCCTACTTATCAGGCGTTCATTATTGCCCCACGGGGGCGCCCTGCTTCTCATTTGAGTCTCCTCAAAAGATTGTGACTTTTCTCCTGTGTGTTTGTTCTGTTCCGATGAATATTCAAATAACCTTTGGAGCTAACAAACAAATAACCTTACCTAATAACCTTTGACAAACAAATAACCCAAGAATTTAAGGTCTTTTTCCTTTGTGCACCCTCTGATGTCTATGACTTTAGTAATGCCTTCAACAGCGTTGATTTTGACATTCTACTAGCAATGTTAAAATCTCTCTCTGTCTCGGACTCTGCAGTGGAGTGGTTCCGCAGTTACCTCGTTGGACGCCGACAGCGTATCCGCGTAGACAACAAATTATCTTCCTACTGCGATGTAGTTGCCGGTGTTCCCCAGGGCGGTGCCCTCTCCCCTCTCCTATTTTCTATTTTCATTAATTTCCTGACTCCCTTCCTATCCTGTCATTACCACCTGTATGCTGACGACCTGCAAATATATTCTCGAGCCTCCACTGATGATATCGACGTCTTGATTTCCAAACTTAACGATGACCTAGCTACTGTATATAGATGGAGTCAATCGCATGGCCTTATCGTCAATCCTGATAAGTCACAAGTTATCATCATTGAAGGCTCGAAACAGATTTCACGGCTCAACTTCGATCTGATTCGACCTGTTACTTTCAGTGGTGTCACTTTGCCTTTTAGCAAAGTGGTTAAAAATCTTGGGGTTCTTTTCGATAGCACTCTCTCTTGGGCTCCGCACATTACCCAAACCAGCAGAAAAGCCTTTGCTGCTGCTGGATCGCTAAAAAGGTGGAAAAACTTGCTCCCCGTGAAGACTAAAATCGAACTTGTGCAATCCCTACTTTTTCCGATTCTGGACTACGCAGATGTATGCCTCATTGACCTCAATGAGGACCTGCTCAATAAGCTACAACGCTTGCATAATATGTGCATCAGATTTATATATGGGTTGCGTAAGTTCGATCATGTGTCTGAATACAGGAGCAAGTTAAAATGGCTTCCTATTAGGTTGCGCCGTGAAGAACACGTCCTGACGCTTCTGTACAATGTTCTGTATGACCCACGCACTCCTTCCTACCTTAAGGAGAGTTTCCAGTACCTAGGTGCTGACCGCTCGCGTGTCTTTCGATCGAAGTCTGACAACATTTTGCGAGCTACATTAACACGGTCGGGCTACTACAAGGAGTCTTTTGCTTTAAAATCTGCTCAACTGTGGAATAATTTGCCCTCTGAAGTTCGTCACTCCGAGTCGCTTGCTATTTTTAAAACAAAACTGCATAATTATCTCCTAAGTCGTTCCTCTTCTGTTTGCAACTGAGTATACATGTATTCGTAACACTATAGTTATATATATATGTATATGTATATTTATTTGTTTATATTTTTGTATTTATTTTATATTTTATTTATATATGTATATATATGTGTTTTTTGTATGCAATTTTTTATTGGTACACTACCTGCTGTGATTATTTATGTATGTCTTTTCCTCTATACAAAGGTTGTCTGGTAGAGATCGCTCTCAGCGATAAGACCGCCTTTGCCCACTATAACCTTAAGTGTTATTCTTTGTGTGTTCTTATTTTTATGTGTGCAATAAAGAATTTATTCATTCATTCATTCTATTCAAATGAGATTTTTGGTTGAACCTTGAGGGACAAATTTTACAAAAATATGGGTTTTCGCCTGTGTGTATTCTGTGATGAATTTTTAAATAAGCGTTTTGGGCGAAAGTTGAATGACATACATCACAAGAAAATGGCTTTTCTTTTGTGTGCAACCTCCTATGTGCATCTAAATTACTTTTATGGCCAAACCTTAAGGGACAAATATCACAAGAATATGGCTTTTCTCCTGTGTGCATCCTCCGATGTGTATCTAAATGACTTTTATGGCCAAATCTTAAGGGACAAATATCACAAGTATATGGCTTTTCTCCTGTGTGCACCCTCAGATGTATATCTAAATTACTTTTATGGCCAAACCTTGAGGGACAAATATCACAAGTATATGGCTTTTCTCCTGTGTGCACCCTCCGATGTATATCTAAATTACTTTTATGGCCAAACCTTGAGGGACAAATATCACAAGTATATGGCTTTTCTCCTGTGTGCACCCTCCGATGTACATCTAAATTACTTTTATGGCCAAACCTTGAGGGACAAATATCACAAGTATATATGGCTTTTCTCCTGTGTGCACCCTCCGATGTATATCTAAATTACTTTTATGGCCAAACCATGAGGGACAAATATAACAAGAATATGGCATTTTTCCTCTGTGCCCCCTCTGATGTGTTTTCAAATCTATGTTATCATTACAAGAATTATATGATGACCTTTTCACTTTGCGACCAGCACTCTGATGTCTTTCTAAATGATGTAATTGATTAAATTTTGCAACACGCGAGTTACAACTTAAAGGTTTTTCTTTGCTGTATGTATGTAATTGTATATGCGAAATAAAATTGCATTTTCTTAAAGATATATATGAGCATGTGTCACATTGAAACCGTTTTGAAACAGCATGTGCTTTTAGATGATAATTCAAAGAATCTACTCGACGAGTTATATAGTCACAAATATCACAAGAATAATATTGAGCTGTATTTGCTTTTTGAGAATTTTTTGTAGAAACTTTTAATGGATTCCCAGTTGAAATATTCTTTGCAATTTTGTATGAAGTTGTCTTAGGCGTTAGATTTCTATGAATTGCTTTTTCATTTATTTTTAAATGACAAATTTAATTTTAATTTTAAAATACATTTTTAAATAATAACTAATTTAATTACATGTCAAATTCTTAACACCTAAATATTAATCATTAAAAATTCCTAAACTATAATCTAAATTAAACTTAAAAGTTATAGATTAAAAGTCAGTCGAAGAGCCCGCCCCGAAGCGTACCCGGTTCAAACGTTCCCATGATGCTGGCTGCGTTTCCGCGCTGAATGGCTAGCGATAAATGCTGCCTTAGGAACGCTCCGGAGCGGGGGTCACATCCACGATCCCGCAGGCGTCGCCCCAATTCCCCTACAAAATGTTTTGCTTCCTCACACCACGGACCAGACGTTTCCACGGCTAAAGGCACAAACATATACTGGCCTTCCAGGTCAATATATTTTGTGCGCTTTAACCGGGCTGCCTGTTCTGCAGCAGCGCCTGCTTTACGTGTGGTGAGAGGAGCATGAGACGTCGCAAAAGTACTCACGCAGGTCGCGTCCCACAACAAGCAACGTCCTTTCTCCCACGGGATGAGGGTGAGGCCGTCAGGTCGTTTTCCGTCCGTGCGGCTTAGGCCGGGTGGTTCCAGCACGCACGGAACATCTGCTGACACCAGCGCCTTCCGGATGATTTCATTCAACGCATGATGTCTTGGGAATCTGCCAGCGCTCCTTGCACAGCTGAGCCCATGGTGTGCGTACTCATCTACTCTAACGCCACAGGGGCAACGGTGCACCTCGCACAGCTTGCACCCTAGCCTCAACGCGACCGCCACCCGTAATGAATTATCATCGAGGTGCGTGCCGAGCTGAGGCGAGGGTAAAGCGTGCAGCCATGCGCCTGACTCCGGGCAGGCTACGGCTTTAATTCGTGCCTGGTCCACCCCTGTGAGCGGTTCGGACAACTCCGATAAAAAGAACTTTGAGCTCAAGTCGTCCCAGGCTCGCTGGGAGTCTAGCTTTTCCGGTACGTTTACACCAGGACACATTACCGCCCAAGCTTCCATTGCGTCGTTCTGAAAGGGGATGCTGCAACTATCACCATGAATTTGTAGAATGCTAGTAACTAGTGCAGCAACCCCGTTCGAAGACGCAAGGAATGCAGGCAAGCCAACGGCCTGAACGCTCCTGATGCCAAGACCCCCATGCCTGATCGGTAACATCGCCTGTAACCACCTGGAATCGTCAAGAGTGACGTTGATTATGGTTTCCAGAGTGGAACGGATGGAGTTATCTAAGGCGGTGACCTCTTCGGGGAAGAGCCAGGTTGGAGTTGTCCGAACCACATATGTGAGTGAGGGCAAAGAGAAACAGCTGCGGAAAAGAGTTAAAGCAACGTGCGCTGACACATTCCTCAGATGTTCCTGGACCCGGATAATTGTGCGGTTTTTAACATCCAGAGCAGCAGGAATGCCGCTCGGGAATATGGGCGCTCCCAGAAGGGTAAAAGAACTTTTGTCCAATACCCTTAGACCGGGCATCAGAGACTCGAAAGTTGGGATACTTTCTCTCGCCCGGTCGCTGCAAGAGAATATCTCACATTTCGAGGAGTTGACCTGCAGCCCAATCCGCGCCAAACTTGAAAAAAGAACGCCCACATCCGCAGCCACAGAATCAATTTTGCCTCCGATTGTGCCGTCGTCAAGGTACCAAACATTTAGACTTGATTTTAAAGAAGTGACTGCCTTGTGGATGGCCAGACTAAACACAAGTGGGCCAAGGGGATCGCCCTGTTGAGCTCCAACTTGCGAAAGAATCTGGCAACCATTTAACGACAAAACGCTCGGTGAAATGTAACATTGCCGGAGGAAGGGGTACAAAGAAGGAATGAAATCTTTCACTTCTGTCAAAATGGTCTCCCTTTCGACACTGTTAAATGCGTTTTTCAGATCCACCTTAACGACGACACAATCGGCGTTTTCTGGGTCCATGACGAACGATCTTGTGGCGTGAATTGCGGCCTCACAACCCAAGGCAGTGCCAAATCCTACTTGATGCGGCTGTAAATGGGCCGCCATACTATCTTTAACTGCTCTACAGCCGAGTTTGGCAACCAGACGTCGCAGTGTGCTCCCTACCGCAATTGGCCTGATTCCCCCGTCCTTTTTCAAGAGACCACAAAGTGATGCACCATATAAAAATGGACATACCTCCGTGTTGAGTGAGCCCGTCAGTAGAAAGTTGCAAAGGCGGGTGAGCGTCTCAAGTAAGCGTACGCCATTACTACCCGCGGACGCTGACACGAGCTCCTTGAGATGTTGTGGCCGGATCCCGTCAGGCCCCGACGCGGAAGAACTGTGAAAAGTGCTTAAAGCACTAGCTACTTCATCGACTGACACTACGAGTGGAGTTAAGCTTTCGTCTGGTGGGAAATCAGCGGACCAGTGTGGACGTGCCGATGCTGGGTGTTTTTCCTTGAGCGAATTAACAGTATCTGCATTATAAGGAGCCACTTTGCACTCCGATACAAGTAAGCGTGCCGCTCCAGCCAGATCCCCTTCATATACTTTGGCCTCCACCCTCTTATAAAAGTTATAAGCTCTGGAGGTCGGCTGCTCTGAGGGTTCAGGACATGTGCTATTAATATTTTCCTTCACCTTGGCTGTAAGTGAGGCAATCCCTTTTTGCTCAGGCACCTTTAGGGCTGTATACGCGAAGGATAATACCGCGAACCACGCTTCTCTGGTATTCACTCTTAAAGCCTCCTGTATTAAATCCGATAGTTTACCGGCTGCTAGGCTCCTTGCGCCCTTCGGGACGTGCTTCAAAACACGGATACTGGCTTTAAGTTTTGAAAGGCTCTCCAGGCCCAAGGAGCCCTCTAGATCAGACACAGGGTTTAATATAGCTTCAGGGTCAAATCGGGACGCCGCCAGACTCCTGTGCATACGACTAATATGGATATTTAGTCCACGCGTTCCTGCATAACGACGGGAAGAGTTGATGCAATGGGGACACAAAACACCTGCGTTATCGCAATTAATCTCCATTATAGCATTCACTATTAGGTATTATACCTACTAATACATAGAATTTAAATTCTTAATTATAACTAATCATACATTGTAAATTAATAAAATAAATATGTCAATATAATGTTTGCAGTAAAATCACTAAAAATTAAGAAAATAATTTGAGTTCTACAATACAGTAAAAAGTATTGTTTTAGTTTTACTGAGATATCTTGTATGCTCAAAAGTCAAATAAAGTAAAAATATTGTCAGATCAGAGGTATTCCTACGTATACATGTGCTTCAAAATTTTTTAAAATAATATCTAAGTCCTTCGTCAACCAATAAACAAAAACAAACAGAGATTAAAAAATAAATAAATAAATTTCAAACACAAAGGTCATTAATTAATTAATTCGTTCCCCTAGCATTAAAAAAAAATATATATCTTCAGACAAAATAACAGTAGGTACTAAAACCTAAATGCAACTTAAGGGAATAAAATTAAAAGGTAACTAACTAGAATTTAAATTACATCATGGATATAGTATGTACAAAAAAAATATATAATAAAAATTCAAATAAATCAAATATTCAATCTAGTTCAATTCAGAATAATAATATTATTAAAATAAAACTTTAAAATCTAAATGTCAGACAAATAAAAATTGTTTACTTAAATTACAATCGCGATGAATTGAAAAAACTCCAAAAGTCTTTGTGAACTTGTAGCATTTTATCTTCAAATATTGACGGTATAAAATCAATCCAAACTCCACATTATAAGATGCGTAGGACGGAACGGCGGTAGTCGCCGGCTTTGTTCGTTGACAGGTGATTGTTGCAATTAGAAGTTTGCGTTGCGCGTGCGCAAAACAGCTGATCTGCCACTTTTGTGTTGTGTTTATCCGCAAAGTACTCCAAAAAGCAGTTTTGTGCATGTGTGGGTGAAATTTTGAAAATAATAACTGTCTAAAACCATCCCCAAAGTGATAAAACAACAAGAAAATGATAATACTTGCTTTCTAATACGGCGCTGGGGAGGCTATCAGGGATCCTCGTAACCCGCAAGTAAGAAAATAGTGCTTTGTACGTCTAATTTGATCCACTTTCTTCAAAAATATTCACTCAGATGTTTGTTGCTTAATACTGAGCATTTCGTCAGGATAACACTATGCCGTAATATTTCAGGTGAGATGAACAAATCATCACTATTTGTCGGTCGTAATATAGCTATTTGGTAATATTTCAAATAAATAATACAGAGACGACTTCTTTACCGTGACAGTGGCGCCACTCACACATTTTTAAATTAATTTTTTTGATGTTAAAAGTCTCCGATGTTTCAGGAGTATCAGTTTCAGTACTACAGTTTTTTGAATTGGATGTACTTTGCGTGTTGGCCGTTGCAGGAGTTTCTTCTGAAGGCTGCATTTCAATATTTTCTTTGTTATTCGGCGTATTCTTATTCTCTGGTGGTCCTAGGCAAATTATTCACATAAATCTGTAGGCAGCAGCAGCGGTAAAACTTATAATTTTATTTTTTAGTTTTTCCATAAGTAAAAATGTTTGTTGTTAAGCTAAAATTCTTCGTGGCGGCCAGTATTTTCAAAGCAGATATTTTTGTTAAGAATTTAAAAAAAAATTGGAATTACATTAATTGATTTTAAATTTTGTAAGAGAAATATTAGCTTATTTTCTCGGTCGTAGATGAAGAATTGTATGCAACTATGCGATATTAAGCTTTTTAACACAACTGTCTTTTTAGGGTTCCGTATGTAACCTTTAAAGTTTCGTCATGTCCGTTTGCCTGCCTCATCGCGGCTTAGCCCAGCGACCCTTAGTACTAGAAATCTGTAATTTGGTATGGGTAAGTAAAAATATTAGTCACGCAAGTGGTAAAATAAAATATTGAAAAAAATATTATTTTTTTAGGGTACCTATATCTCCCGTACATGTGAAGTGATGGATTATTTTTCTTTTCTACCCCATGATGTAAGATGTCGTTTGATAGCTCTTTTAAAACTAGTATGAGTATTATAGCTTTAAAAACCGGCTTGACCAGTGGCTTATAGACAATAAACTTTCTTAATGTGCAGTGAACAACACAACAGCTTAGATGTAGCCATATAAGCAAAGTTGCTGCTGGGCTATCAAATAACAATAATTATTATTATAAGAACATTTTTTTTGTTAGCTTAAAAGCGCAAATTTTTGTTAGAGACCCCTCTGCCAGTTAAACGGTTAATTTCGGAAATGTGAAAAAAATCACAAAAAGAACAAAAAATCACGGAGGTAGTATACAGGGTGTTAATTTGATTGCGTGCCATAGCTCTGGGGCGGGATCAGTATGAGTAACTGAACAACTTTTCCCAAGGAATATAGGTCGAAATACGCTACAGTGCCGCCGTCGGTGCTGTATCAATCAAATTAATACCCTGTATATTATGAATTTAAAAGGAAATCTATCACATCTAAGTAGACTTTACAGGTTAATGAGTAATGGAAAATACTAAAAATGGACCGCGCTGTTTGTTCCTGAGGCAACTACGGAACCCTACAATGCGCGTGGCCCGACACGCACTTGGCCGGTTTTTTAAATATTCTTATTCATCTCGTAACAAAACGTATCAAAACCTAGCTCTCGTGTTAGACTCTTAATTACGAACAGTCATCATCATCATATCGTGTGGGTTGCAGGGTCGATGACCGACCTCACTGACCGTGGTGTCAGAGTTGTTGAGCCGCCAAAGGCCTCTCTGACAAGGCTCGTTAACGACTACATCAGTAGATAGTAGTCGGGACCAACGGCTTAACGTGCCTTCCTAATCACGGAGTCATCTAACTTTTCGGACAACTAAATTAACCAAACTGGTGAGCTCGCACAAAGGCATTTCTGTTTGACAGTGTCTCCCCACCGGGAATTGAACCCAGAACCTCCGGATCGAGAGCCGAGCCCTCTAAACACTAGACCATAAAAACTGTTAAGTTATAAAACTCGCTATTTTACATAATGCCAAGGCGCTTTGCAAAACGGCACTTTTACTGTCATGGTAATTTGTTTCTGGCGTTTGTGGTCACAAGAATGGGTTTGCCTTTGTTAACGAAACTAAAATGCATCCGTGAACAGAACAACCCATTTACGTTGACGTTACGATTTTACATTGACGTTGTACCGAAAACTAAAAGGGCGTGCTCAGTCAACGAAACTGAACAACTTTCCCAAAGAAATATTTTATGAAAAAAAAAATTGACCTTTCCACACAAATTGCTCACTCTGATCGAACAGTTTGAATGGAGAAGTCAAAATTCTTTCCCAAAAATTTTTCTTTAGTAAACTTGTTCAGTTTCGTTAACCGAGCATGTCCTTTCAGTTTTTGGTACACCCTGTATAAGAACAGACGAAACATAAAATTTGCTGGCCGTTTGTTAATGAAATAATTTGCATGCAACCTATACATTATAATATGGACTTTATACCTACCAGTATCCATAGTATCATCGTGGTGGTGGTCTGCGTATATCGGAGAGACAAGCTCCTCTTGAACTATTTCTGTCTCTATCTGTGTATCTATACTTGTACTAGCACACGTGGTTATCACTAACTCTTCTGAAAAATACAAAAAAAAAATCATGGTTGGCTGTATTGGAACGGGAATCAAGAAGGTATTGTTCACGTGATAATCAAGGTAAAAACGAGATGTTTTGTTGATAGGGGATGATTAGAGGATTACAAAAAATCATGTAGATGTTCCAGACCGGAGCCCGGTGTTCAGGAGGTTTATTTTTTAAATGTTACAAGTGGGCAAACGAGCAGGTGAACCACCTGATGGCAAGTGGTCATCACCGCCCATAGCACCCACTGTCTTACTAATGGCATAATTTGACACTAAAAAGACAGAAAAGCACGTTGCTCACTTAAAAAAAAAAAAAAAAAAAATTTTTTTCTAAATAAGTGACTAGGTAATCTTCCTCTTTTCACTTGCGTTGTATTGTTTCTTTTTATTAAACACTGGTGGAGTAAAGCAATTTAACTGTAATTTAATATATATAAGTCTTGGAAGAGCGGTGCCTCCTAACACAGGCGATAAGCTTAGCAGGAGACACCTGCCCCTATTTTCAAAATACTCTGTTAAATGCAAAATAAACATATTTTATATTTATATTTTTCACTTTGAGTGTTTCACTGGCTCCCTTACCCTTCAAACCGAGACACAACAGTGCAAACCCTGCTGCTTCACGGCAAAAAAAAAAAGCAAGGGGGTGGTACTGCCCCAGGCGGACTTTCCGTTTTCCTTTGTTAGCAACCGTGGTCCATGGAGAAAAGAAAGAAAGAAAACAAACACTACAAAAAAAAAACACTACAAACCAAAGTACAATAAAGTACACATAAAAAAGAAAACAATATGTTAACAGTTAAACAAAAGAAACTTAAATAACTGCACTAAGGTATGCAAGGTGGCGCAATAGCGAAAAGGTGAACGACTCAGCAAAAAGTCCATCTCGAAGAGACGGACGCTGTTTTTCAGTCGTACCAAGTAAAATCGTCGGCTGGATCCCAGCGGGGTTTGTGATTGAAAATAAAATACAATTACGTAATAATGCTATAGTAATAATTAAATACATATAATGCGAAACAAATATACAGTAAAGATTAGGAAGGTTTATACATTATGAAATGATTTATAAATAATGACATTGTACTCAATAACTAAAAATAAAATAAATACATACTTAAGGCTACGAAATAAAGTACTAAATAACAACAACACCAAACTAAAATCCGGTATCAGGACAAGCCGCAACGCTAACAAGCATGGTGACTATGGTACTTCCCCTCCAACATACGTTTTTGCTGGAATGCCAGGAATTCTGGAGGGAGTCAGGGAGCTCCCGTCCAGCAGTGGACGTTTCATGAAATGGTATGATGATGATGACATTAACACCTACCAGTTTCCATAGAACTGTCGTCTGAGTGAACTAGCTCCTGTTTCAAAACTTCTGTCTCTATCTGTAAATCCGTACCCGCACAAGGAAACGTGGCTTTCATGGGCTCCTCTATAAAATTTAATAAAACATTAGTAAATAAATTGTAAAGCAGCACTGCACTCAATAAAATTTAAAATAGGTATTTGTTTTAATTTTTTCATATATATTTCTTCAAACTAAAAATTGTCTGTTTCAAAAGTTAAAATAACTATCAGTACAATCATAAAATAAAAAATAAATTTTTACTAAGTTCATTCAAATGCGTTAAAATCAAATTTACCTCAAGCAACCAATTTCGAGTAAATTAAAAACATTATAACTACATATTTCCTTTATCTCCTGGCAGATGTGTTCGGGTTCTATCAGTTATATGGAGAACTTTTTGAAAAATACCTGGTTGGCTGTATCTTTGATACGGACTTAAATTTACATGGATACGACTATGTATGTAGGTACAGTCTACAGCACGTCAAGCTCCCACCCTTCCTCCCCTCACCCTCTGACTCATCTTAAGCTTGATATAGTTATAGTTCCAGCTATTGCAGCCAGAGGGCCTATATCCACTTTGCACGAAATGACCCCCCAAACGAAAACAGACATATCCATAAAAAAAAAATAACACTTTCTGGGTCTTTCTACAAAAAAGTTAGACATCTGTTGAACACTTGATCAAAAAAATCGCACAAAATAACTGGCTATGTCAATGCGCAGAAGTCAAGTCATAACAAAATAAGTCATTTTTGAGAAGCGCATCAATGACATAGCCAGAGTTATTTTGTACTATATTTTTGATCAAGTGTTCAACAGATGTTTAACTTTTTTGTAGTAAGACAGTCTTTGTTTAAGATGACAAATACATTTAAAAATAATAATTTTTAAGTTTCTTTCAAAATACTCACCTTCAGTTTTATCAGCCGTTCTGGCTCGGAGGAAAGCTTGTTCACACTTCAGCACCTGCAACAATACAGTGTCTTAGAGAAATCAGTAAATTCCTTCAAGAAGTTCACTCAGTTTCTTGATAAAACAACTTCCCATACAGCAGCTATAACTAAATCTCAAAATACTAATTGAATTGGTGGATTGTTTATACTTGCAATTAATTGGCTTACTTCTGCCCTCGATCTAGCCCTGAAGACAGAGATGAGGTGGACGATGGAACGAGCTGGGCTAGAAGAAGCCTATTCACTCGCGAATTTAATCATCATCATTATCATATCAGCCGAAAGACGTCCACTGCTGGACATAGGCCTCCCCTAAAGATCTCCATGACGACCGGTCCTGCGCTGCTCGCATCCAGCGGCTTCCCGCGACCTTGACCAGATCGTCGGTCCACCTTGTGGGGGGCTGCCAACGGTTCGTCTTCCGGTACGTGGTCGCCACTCTAGAACCCTCACGCCCCATCGGCCATCGGTTCTTCTTGCGATGTGCCCTGCCCACTGCCACTTCAGTTTAGCGATTCTCGGGGCTATGTCAGTTACTTTAGTTCTTCTGCGGATCTCCTCATTTCTGATTCGATCGCGCAGAGAGACTCCGAGCATAGCCCTTTCCATAGCCCTTTGGGTGACTTTGAGCTTTCTGATAAGGCCCATCGTGAGCGGCCACGTCTCGGTGCCATATGTCATCACTGGCAACACACACTGGTCAGACTTTCGTCTTGAGACACTGCGGTATTTTGGACGTGAAGATATTGCGGAACTTCCCGAACGCTGCCTGTGAAAAACGATTCGAAATGAAAGATTTAGATATTTTACGTGTTAGCACGAGTCCGCCATATTTATTACTACACAGAAAAAAGCATACAAAATGAGGTTTTCAACATCCTCCACACGTAACAAAATAACTTAATGTACCTTCTTAAATTCACGAACAGGCAAAGGCAAAGTAACATATTAAATAACGCGAAAATAAACTTCGTAACCTACCTTTTATAGTACCTAATCAAAATTTAAGTCGGTCAGGGATCTTAACTTCTCTTCCGTAACGTGTTCTAACTGTTTTGTCTTTTTCTGTAGTTACAGATAGCACCTCTAACTTATAAAGTTTTTGGAATGGCCTGAGTTTTATACCTGAAGATGTTTTTAATTTTGCAACTCTAGGCACTCCATCTTTTCTTTAACACCGACAAAATTAGTGCCATTATCTGACATGATTGTCTTTACCCTCCCACGACGGGCAATAAATCGCCGTAAAGTCATGAGAAAATCATTGGTAGATAAACTCTTAGTCAGCTCTAAATGTACCGCTCTGTACACCGCACAAGTATATAAGACGATCCAACATTTTGTGCCACCTCGCAAATACAATGGTCCAGCTAAGTCGACTCCTGTCACTTCAAAAGCTGCGCTACAATTAATGCGATCAAACGGTAAAGGAGCTGTTGTTGCTTCTATTCGTTTAGCTCTAAATCTTCTGCATATAACGCACTTTGATATTATTGACTTAACTAAAACTCTCATACTGATGACCCAAAATCTTTGTCTTATATCTGTAATAACTATATTACTTCCCGCATGTTGTAACTGCTGATGACGCTCTTCTATCATGCGTTTTATAACAAAATGTTTACCAGGTACTACAACGGGTTTTTTAGTACTGTCTAAAAAATCACCGTAAGTAAGTTTTGTTTCAATTCTCATTAAATTATTTTCATCATAGAATAATTTCAAATTAGAACATTTCTGTTCTATGAAACTTTTATTTTCTTTCTGTATCAACAATATTATTTTATTTTCTGCGTTTTCAAATTCATCATAACTCAATTCTCCTTTATTTTTATTGACGATTTGTCTCAAGTTATGAATAAAACGTAATATCCACGCTAAAGTGCGAACAATTTGTGTGTATTTAGAAAAATAAGTAAATCTGTCTAAAAAACTTTCCTCTAAACACACGTTTACATTGCATGACGTCTTTTTCAGTTCTTTTACAGCCTCTGATTCCTCTATATTAACATCCGATTCAGGCCAGTTTTCAGCACTGAGTAATAACCACGGAGGTCCTTCAAACCAACGGCAATCAAATAGATGTTTTGCATCGCAGCCTCTAGAAGCCAAGTCAGCCCAATTGAGTGGCCCTGGAATATGATGCCAGTCTTGAGGATTAGAATTCTCCCTTATTTCTTTAACTCTATTTCCAACAAACGTTTTCCACGGAAGTTCCCTTTTGATCCAACATAAAGTTACACTAGAATCTGTCCAAAAGTACTCACGATCTATAGGGAAATCTAGTCCCTTTTTTAGTTCTGTAACTAATCGTGTTGCTATCAAAGCCGATGTCAATTCAAGACGAGGAATAGTTACTTTTTCTACGGGAGAAACTCGAGATTTAGCTGTTAGTAGTTGAACTGAAACATCAAAATCATTTTCAAATCTTAAGAAAACACAGGCAGCGTAACCATCTTTGCAGGCATCGCAAAACGCATGTAAACTCACTCTGCAGTTTTTAATTATGTCTTTAGACATTCTTCTTGGAATTCTGCAGAGTTTTATGTAAGGAATATATTCATACCAGTTTAAAAATCTCGTTAATATGTCTTCCGGTAAATTTTCATCCCAGCCTAAATTACGACGCCACATTTCTTGTATAATAAGTCTCGGCACTAAAGTCACAGGACACGTGAACCCGATAGGGTCAAATACTTTTTGTGCCAAGGACAAAATAATTCTTTTTGTATATTTATCTATATATTCCTTTGGAGGTAAATCAATGTTGCAAAATAACTCATCCGACTCGGTATCCCACGTAAGCCCCAAGACAGATATTTCCTTTTTTCCTGTTTCGTTAATCGGTAAAGGAGACATAACCCACTGTCGTAAGTCAAACTTTGCCCAGCTCATTATTTCTTTTGCGTCACACATAAATTTTTGAGCCTCTTCTTCAGAATCAACACTAAGTATGCAGTTATCTACATAAAACGACTTACTCATTTCTTTAGCGCAGTTTGAATATTCTCCAGCAACGTTTTCTAAATGATGGAGAATAGTCGCTGAAAGTAGGAATGGACTCGACGTTAAACCGAAAACCACCCGACAATGACGGTAAGTTATAATTTCTGTAGCTGATTCATCTCTCCACCACAGAAACTTCAAATAATCTCGATCGTTAGGAATTATTGATATTTGTAAGAATGCTTTAGCAATGTCAGCAGTTACGCCAATAGCACCTTTTCTGAACCGAACTAGCAACTTAGGAATATTCTCAATTAAATTCAGCCCTTTATCGAGACATAAGTTTAAGGATTTGCCATTTTTATCTTTAGCTGAGGCGTTGAAAACTGGTCTCGTTTTGGTTGTAAGCCTGGCCTCGTTTATGACCGCGTGATGACTAAGATAATGACCTGACTCATGATTGTCCACCGATGCTCAGACAGTTTCAATAATGCCTAACTGCTGCCATTCATTAAAGACTGTGTTGTAGTCAGCTAACTTACCACATTTCTCAAGACGCTTAGTCGTGCTTATTAGTCGTCCTTTGGCTAACTCGTAGTTGCTAAGTATATCTTCATGCCCTACCTTCCACGGCAACTGCACCTCATACCTTCCTTCATGGTTTAATTTGATACCGTTCTCAAAATCTGATAAAATCTGAGCTTCTTTTTCTGCAACATTTTTCGATTCCGAAGGATCTTTTATACCTAATGTCTCAAATGACCAAAAGGTGTCTAAATCTGTTGAACAAAATAAGGTATTAATATTACATGCTACATTCATAGCACTCGTCTGTTTTCCTACTAATGTCCAACCTAGTTTCGTTTTACACGCAGTTAGTTCATTATTTAGACATATAAACTCATTGGTCATCAACTGACCGAAAAAATCCGCGCCTATTAACAAACCTATTTCGGAATTGTCAATGCCCTTGTCTGTCAGTGACACATTGTGACTTTTTAACAAATTTGACAATTTACTGTCACTCAAATCAACACAAGGAATGTCACCACAAATACAACTTTTTGATAAAGCGAATAAATCTAAATTAAATAATTTATCTAAACTTTGCACGCTAAATTGATAAACGTTGTATTCTTCGCTCTTCGTTTGTATGCCGCCAAACAAGGAATGACTTAAAAGTTTTTTACTTACAGGTTTTAGTCCTAAGCTTTGCGCAATGGATTCTTTTATATAAGATCGTTGTGCTCCGCTATCAAATAGTGCTCTTACAGTTATCTTCTTTCCGCAGTTCACAATAGACACCAACAGAGTTAGGAGAAGCGTCACACCTCGTATCTGTGTAGAGTTATTACTGACTGTTTTGCTATCATTCGATGTACCAGCCGTTTCTTCCATCTTACCAGGACACAATATAACAGAGTGACGTTTCGAACAAATACAGCACTTTGTATAGGCTTTACAAAATTTTGCAAAGTGCCCTACTTTCAAACATATAATACAAGCTCTCTTCTTCTTCAAAAACTCTTTTCGTTGATCTACGGACATTTTCTGTAGCTTATAGCACTCAACACTAACGTGCGAAGTTTTGTCGCAAAATACACATTGTTTCATATCTAGTTTTTTAATGTTAGCGACTAAGCATTCAGCAGAGGGAACTTCAGGGCTCGGAATCACATTTTTGGTTTCTGAGAACGTTGAGCGCGCCATATTCACTCTCTGTTCGCTATCAACTTCTCGTTTTAAAAATTCCAGTAAATTATTTAGTTCCTTATCTGAACTTCTCTCTATCTCTCCCATATCTTTAAAATATCACTTGGTATAGCCGACTCTAACATTGGAAAAATAAATGCCGAGTACTTATCTTTAGTTACTCCGAGCGACTCCAACGATCGTATTTGTGCACTGATTTGATCATACAGCGATGTCAGTGACAGACGGCTACCCTCCTTAGCTTGGAGAAGCACCAAACCCAATAGTTCTCTCACATACACTTCTATTAATAAATCGTCTCGAGCAAAACGTGACTTTAACTGCTCCAAAGCATGACGATAGTTCAAAGGAGGAAAACTTTCGACGATTTTTCTAGCATTAGTACCTGGTTCCATTGACTGCAGTAAATATTGGTACTTATCATCATCGTCCAATTCTCTGTCCTCATCTATTTTTCGGAACTGCCCCCAGAACGACAGCCAATTCTTTAAATTGCCATCAAATTTATTCAGTTCAAGTTTCGGTAGATTATATTTTCTGGTTTGCTTGCGTTCGGCTGTGCAAGAGCTGGTAGAGCCGGAGTTCTTATCGCTGCAATTTGAATTGTACACCGACTCGTACCTTGAAAATTTGCTTCTCTCCGAACTATTATCGAGTGGATCCACAATTCTGTCAATCTTTTTTCTTGTCAAAATCCACTTCATTCGGTAGTTATCCTGTTGATCGGACTCCTCGTCGATGGCTTCTTCGTCCGCCCCGCTTTCTAATAGCTGACTGTATATTAATTCGTCCAGGTTGAACATATCTTGAACCTTTGGTTCCATTACCTCGACGGAAGCCAAAATTTGATCGGGGTCGGTATCTGCATTTTCCATCAACTTATCTAAATTATTTATTTTATTTGTAAAATATCTACGAAGGCTCGAACGCTTTTTTAGAGATTCTTCAAAGACTATCACGGTCGCCATAATGTAAAAAACGATTCGAAATGAAAGATTTTAGATATTTTACGTGTTAGCACGAGTCCGCCATATTTATTACTACACAGAAAAAAGCATACAAAATGAGGTTTTCAACACTGCCCATCCGAGTCGGATTCGACGAGTAACCTCTTTTTCTAAGTTGGATTTACCCAGCTGGACTGTTTGTCCCAGGTATACGTACTCATCAACAACTTCGAGCGTAGAGTCTCCAACTTTGAGTGGAGTGGGTACAACAAGGGCGTTAGACATAATTTTCGTCTTATCCATGTTCATTTTAAGACCCACTTCTTGTGAAACTCTACTGAGGTTATTGAGCATCGTGCCGAGATCTTCCAGGGTCTCAGCCATTACGACAATATCGTCGGCAAATCGAAGGTGGGTCATGTACTCGCCATTGATGTTGATGCCAAGTCCTTTCCAGTCCAGGAGTTTAAAGACGTCTTCCAATGCAGCGGTGAACAAATCAAAATCAAATCAAATATTTATTTATTTAACATTTACATTCATTAACAAAATTGTTTACTTAAATATTATTAAACGTTAAATTATCGTTTGCAGGTAGTACATTAACCGTGCACCTCACACTAGGCACAGCCTGTGACGTGGGTGCCGTCATATGATTACTGATACGTAGCACTGCGACACATGAGCGTTTCGGACACTAAGTCAAAATGTAAAAAATTAAGTAATTTCGAAACATGCAATGACCAAAAATGTGAATGTTACAAGATTTTATTTTACTTATAACCAAACTTAACAATAGGTAAAAGAGAAAAAATTATTGATCGCCTCGTTAGATTAAATTAAAAGTCTAAGGAAATTTTCTGTGTCCCTGAAAGTCCATGTTAGAAGTAATTTTAATATTTTGTTTTTAGCTTCACGAAGATTATTGTTTTTTATGTTGGAAATTGTATTTATTTTATTATATATATAGTTTTCAAGGAAGGTATAATGTCTTTGCGCAAAGGTTGTTTTTACAGCATGTCGAGGGAGTTTATATACGCGCCTATCTTTAAGTGTTTGGTGTTGATTTGAGTTATATACCGTTTTATGCGTGTGTAGTACAGATTTAAAAATAAAAAGTTTCCTTACACTTAGAACCTGAGCTTCTTTGTATAGAGACGTGGTGGGGAAACGATAGTGCTTTTTCAGCATAACTTTAAGGATTGATCTCTGAGATCTCTCCAAAGAGATCATAAGTGAGCTTGCCGCCCCACCCCAGGCCAGAATGCAGTATGTCAAGACTGATTCACACAAAGCAACATAGACAGTACGCAGTAGTTTGACATCCGCAGCGTATCTCAGGGTTTTAAAAATGTAGATTAATTTACGAACTCGTCCAGCTGTTGCTTCGATATGCTTCCTGAAAGAGAGTCTTTCGTCGATGAAAAAGCCGAGATATTTAACTGTTGTAGCTCTTTCTATGGTTGCGCACTGGCACGGCAAATTTGAATAATCGATTTGATGCTGACAAGCGTTTTCACTAGGAACGCGGATAATCACATTAAACTTAGGAGCAGAGACAGCAGTCTTGTGAAAACAGGTAAAGTTGGTCTTATTAGTATTCAAAGTCAAAAGATTTTGATTTAGCCACCGGGCAATCCTACTCATACCGTCCTCACTTAGAGCGATGACTTCGTCCCAAGATGACCCATGGAAGATGACAGCGGTATCATCGGCGTAACAGATTATATCAGCGTTAGGTAGATCCAGATAGAGAATATCATTTAGATAAATCAAAAAGAGGGTAGGGCCGAGAATACTTCCCTGCGGTACCCCAAACGATACCTTGCGGGGCGAACTAATAGCGGTCCCTAGTTTAAGACACTGTTTGCGGTCCGTTAGGTACGAGCGAAACCAATTTAGGCCCAAACCTCGCACCCCCATGCACTCCAGTTTCTTTAGTAGAATAGGGATGGACACAGTGTCAAAGGCCTTTGCTAGGTCTAGAAAGACCCCGACACATGCCCGGCCCCTATCCAGCTGCTCCGAGATAGTTTTGGTTAGGTGCAGAACCGCATCCTCGGTTGACTTACTTTGACGGAAGCCGTATTGATGCTTTGAAAGCAGATTATTAGATTCTAGAAAGTCAACGAGCTGTCGGTTAACAATTTTCTCTAAGATTTTTGAGAAACTTCCTAGGAGAGAAACAGGTCTGTAGTTATTGGGATTATTTGGTTCTCCTCCCTTATGAATTGGAACCACTCCTGCTATCTTCCAGTCTTCTGGAAAAATTCCTGAGGCCAAACTCAGATTAAGAACATGAGTTAGAGGGAGCACGATATAATTTTTTATTTCTTTTATTAAACGATTTGAAAACCCATCAAGGCCGGGTGCGGATTCAGAATTCAATTCAACAATTAAGCTTTCCACTTCAGAAGGGTCTGTAGGTTGTAAAAAGAATGAGCCACTTGGTGTGCAGATACCAGAAGTTTTTGACGCTAAAGTATCTTGTGTTTCATTATTTTGATTTAGTATCTTATCCGCTAAATTTTGACCAACTGTCACGAAATAGTCATTAAAATAATCAAGAGACTCTTCTGCAGTGTTTTTAACTTTTGTGAGGTCTATCCGTTGATTAAGAATTTTTTGGGTGTGGGTTATACGTCTTATTGTTTTCCACAGAGGTTTAGGTTTGCTTTTGTGCTTTTCTAGATCCATACTGTCATATTTGTTTTTAATCTTTCTTGTGAGATCGATGTAAAAATTCCTGTAGCGTTTATAAATTTGCTGTTTTATTTCATCTTTAGGGTGCAAACGAGCATCGGCATGTAGTCTGTCTTTATGTTTTGAACACCTAATTAATCCTTTAGTCATCCAGGGTTTTATGTTGTATTCAGAGCGGGTTAGTCTTACTATTGAGGAGTGCTTGAGAATTAAATTCGAGATAATCGAATCAAGCATTTTCGCTGATTCTGTGGGCGATGACAAGGCCAAGACGGGAGACCAATCGGTTTCAGAGAGTTCGGATATCAGACCTTTCATGTCTAATTTTGTCCGTGATCTGCTCGGGTGGGATACTTTTGGTGCCGCGATATTTATACCGGCCATAACTAGGTCATGGTCAGTGATTGAAGATGAACAAACTATGGATTCCACCGAATTACTTGGTGTCACGAAAAGGTGATCAAGACATGAGTTTCCTCTAGTTGGCTTGTCTACCGCTGCAAACAGGCCAAGTTCCGCCATAAGGCAAAGATAATCTTCAGAACGGGATGTCTCGGTGGAAGAAGTATAGTCAGTGTTAATATTTATGTTTATATCGCCTGTTAAAACGAAGCACGGTCCTTTTTTACAGTTTTTAACGATAGATTCAAGGGAGTTTAAAAAAGGATCGATATTTCTGAAAGATGGGGACCGGTAGATTCCTAAAATTGACATATACTTAGGAATTGTCACGTGTAGGCAATTCCCATCGGCTAGATCTGGTTCTTCAACGATTGGTGACCAACAATCTTTGACATATACTACTAGTCCGCTAGCTTGATTGTACTGCTTCGTTGTATGGAAAGAAGTGTAACCGTTTATTTGGCCTATAATCGAGGAGTCGTTTATCCAACATTCTGTGAGAACAATAACATCGAATGATATTTTTAATCTGGCTAAAACAACCATTAGACTATCGAAGTTTCGCTGCAAGCTTCTTATATTTAAATTTAAGATTTTGATATCCTTATCACAGATAATTTCCTTACAGTTTTCAACAATGTCTAAATGGTGACAAATGGCACTGAAAGATGCATCTATTTCATACAACATGTCTAGTTCAACCATTATTAAAGTAGTACCAAGAGAAAGGAATATGTAAAGCGAGATATGCCATTTTCAAAGAAGTTATTAAGTTTATCATACAATCAGAGGAAAGGGTAATTTTTTCTCTTATCATGCAAATTATTTGGTTTTTAGTGTTATAATACAGAGTGAGATCAATAAGGTCTGTAATACTTTGGAGCTTCGTTCGTATCCTAAGGGTTACTGGCCGGAAACTCAGGGACAGGAACTTGGAGATTGTCAAGGTCAGCGTAAGAGCAAATGCGCTTTGGGGGGCTTCCTGTCTTCCTACGGATGTAAATGGAGCCATTGCTGATCCAACAGTACATATATCCGGAGAGTTCCGAGCGCGTTCTAGCGTCTCGAAATAACAGCCGGTTGAAGCGGGTAAGGCGCTCGTTGACGTAGACTGTCCTATTTTGACCATCACCGACCAAATCTTTGTTATTAAGGTTTTTGCGGGCTTTTGCTTGTTTGAGAAATTCATCTCGCTTTGTTTTCCTAACAAAGCGCACAACAACTGGGCGGGGTAGTTTATTTTTTTCTTGAGATGGAGGTCCTGCCCTATGGGCGTGATCAATGTCTAAGTCCGTCAGGGATACTCCAATTTTTGTAGCTGCGACCAGAAGGAGATGATGAAGATTTTCTTCTTTGTATTCCGCAATGCCTGAAATCTCGATTTCGTTTTTCATATTAAATTGTCCTTGGCGATTAACCTCGTCTTCTAATTCCGCCATTCTTTCTCTTAGAAAAATGCACTCCTTGTTTTGCTTTTCCAGAAACTCTATTCTTTCTTCTGTTCTTGTCAGGATGGCAGTGACGGTATCTAGGCGTTCTTGGCATGAATTTAAAGAGACTACGACATCGCTTAGCTCTTGCTTCAGCGTGCTAAACTGTTCGCACATCATACGAAGTTCTTTTGTAAGTGAGTCGAGCTGAGGGTTGGTTATATTTTCAAGGCCAGAGGTGCTTTGACGCTGTTGGCTGCCTCTTTGTATTGTCACGTTAGGATGATCAACACCATGTACTGTTTTTACTGGAGACCTCTGAACTTTGGGCATCTCGATATTTGGATTTACTAATGTCCGCAAAGTGATAGTGTCACAGTCTTTCGTTACAAAGTTGCAGAGCGCGTGGCTGTGTGCTGTGCGTGTGAGATACGATACCGGTTGCTTTACGCGAGTCGGCTATCTATCTACCCACTTTGCTTTTTCGTTAGATACTGAGTTCACTTTACACGCTTATTTCTTCGTAAGTAGCAACACTATATTCACAGTATTAACACAGGTTTTGTAATATGAAAATATCCTTCAAGTAGTGCACTTTGGACTGTATATGAGTCACTTTAACTAATATTTTTTGAATTATTATATCGGGAGTTTACGTTAAGACGTCAGCTCAGTGCGAGCGCGCGAGGAAGTCCACACAGTTTAGGAGATAAGACGTCTCCCTGTCTCACTCCTCGCTGCAATTGGATAGGTTTCGAGTCCTGGTCCTGAACACGAACTGACATAGTGGCGTTTTTGTACAGATCGAGACGCGAATTTAATAGATTTGGGTTATATGAACACCGAAATCAGCAGAGCTGCAGGCAGAGTTCCACATCTTAGCCGTGCGAAATATAAAATATGTAACTCTAATGCAAACCGTTAATGTGCAAACTCTGTGACAGAGCTCAAAAATTTGGTCGCGGGGGTGCGTGAGGCAGGTGAAAGGAAGCGTGCGAATAGTTCTTTAGTGTTGCATGTCACCCATGCGCAAAAAATAATCGTCAGTATTATTATTATTATCATTGAGCAGGCAGGCAGTCGATATACAACTGATAATGCCTGTATCCAGTTAACTAGTGTGCTTTCTTTTTCTTAATTTCTATTATATGTTTGTCTAGTTTGTTCTTAAAAATGTTGACATTTGGTGCTGAGACTACTTCTTCGGGCAGTTTATTCCATGGGTTGACGACTCTATTAGCAAAGAAGTTTCTGTGAGGATTGTTGTGGGAGAGACAGGTTTCTAGTTTCAAGTGGTGACCTCTTAGACGGGTATTATTGTCGTAAAAGAAACTTATTAGAGTAAAAAAAACTGAGCTGTACTAACCTAACTGAAAATCGGTTCAAATAATCAGCTGATTATTTTCTACTGACATCTCAACAAAGGGGAGTTAGCGTAATATTATATATTCTTTGACGTAGGTCCCATAGGGAAAGTTGTTTAATGAAGAGTTTTATTTCACCAGTGAATACCATTGCCACGTAAAAGATTATTTAAAAAAAGAACTAAAATGTCTTATGGTTCAGTAATTGATTTGTACCTATTCTGCCCCCTGTACCTGTTCTCTGAAGCTGGTAGCATCGCGGAGATGACGTATGCAGCTAATACAAATGAGGCGATCTATGGGCTCGCCGTCCAGATGTGATAGCTGGAAATTATTTTGTCCAATAAAATAACATACCAAAAAACATACAATAAATTTTGTAAAAATATACTCAAACTACTTTTAATTGAGGTTTAGGTTAAAAGTAGCAGTGAGTATTATTGATTTACTAACTTTAGATTTATGTTCATTTTGTGGGTTAGATCTGCAACAGGTCATATAATACTAGTAAACTGTTCGACCCAGTCACACTCCCATCTACACAGTTCCAATATGCCTAGCAAAAAATTTCATTGATCGATCACAAACCAATGCCAGCTGTTACACCCCGTAGAGTATTTTAAAAATAAATAAAGGACATCTAATTACTTCCGTTTCGTTTCACCGAAATTTCGAACAATACTTGAAGGCTGCGTTCAGAAATTACAAAATGACAGAACATTACCAAATGCTCTTAGAAAAAATCAACATGCTAATGCAACAGCAAACCAAAGATATATCGAAAAAAATTGATGAAAAACTGGAGCCTTTGGTTAAAGACATTGGGGATCTAAAGGTAAAAACAGAAGACCTGGTAGTAAGAACAGGATTATTGGAGCGAAATGACACGAGAAAAACTGTTATTTTACAAGGCTTAGAGGAAAGAGAAACATCTAGATTGGATCTATTAGACACAATAATTGATATCTTTCAGACTGCCAATTTAAAAGTAAAAATCCTAGAAAATGATATTGACCAAGTCTACCGTTTGGGCAAAAAGAAAAGCGACGCCGATAAACCAAGGCCTGTACTTCTATCCTTCATAAATAATTGGAAAAAAGAAGAAATTTTGAAACACAAAAAACTATTTGAAAATATCTACATAACAGAATACTATCCAAAAGAAGTTTCAATCAAAAGGAAAGAACTCTATGAACAAATGAAGGCAGAGAGGGAAAAAGGAAATTATGCAATTATAAAGTACGACAAGCTCATTATCAAGGAGAATAAGAATAAAAATGAGAAGAGAAAGCGGGATAACTCAAACTCGCCTGGGTACTCGGGAATCTCCCAAAGCACAGCAAATGCTGTTAAATTAAATAAAACGAATGCCTTTGAAAAAATGCTGGGAAGAACAAGTTCATTCTCAGATGTAAGAAGTGCAGCGGATTCAAAAAACTAGCTTGCAACCGGAAAACAAAACAATGTAAAGTAGAAAATAAGAAAATAGAAAAAACATTTCCCAGTCCGGCTTGTCCCCGAGGGAAATTAGACTACAACCCACCAGAGCCACACACAACAAGGAAAAACAAAGGAAATTTATTTATAGCAACTCTCAACACGAGAACTTTAAGGACCGAAGAAACTTTAATCGAGTTAGTTGAAGCCATAAAAGATTTGAAATGGGATGTTATCGGATTGAGCGAAGTCAGGAGATTAGGAGAGGAAATACAAGAAAATAATGAATATATATTTTAATACAAAGGAGAGACACAAGGCCTACACGGAGTAGGGTTCCTGGTAAAAAATCACCTTAAGTAAGGAATACAAGAATTTATAGGTATTTCTGAAAGAATTTCTATATTAAATATAAAGTTCCCGAACGATTTACACCCATGGTCAATCGTCCAAGTGTATGCACCCACAGAACAGGCGAAAAAAGAAGATAAAGATCAATTCCTTAACAAATGCCATGGAAAGAACCCACAAAAATCGGATAATAATGGGAGATTTCAACAGTAAAATTGGAAAAAGTCTAGAAAGAGAAACACACATAATGAAAAAATTTACAGCAGGAGAAAGAAACAATAACGGAATGAGACTAGTAAACTTTGCATTAGAACACAACCTTAGTATAATGAACACTTTCTTTAAAAAAAAGGAGAACAAAAGATGGACTTGGA
Organism: Athrips mouffetella; assembly: GCA_947532105.1. NCBI lineage: Eukaryota > Metazoa > Arthropoda > Insecta > Lepidoptera > Gelechiidae > Athrips > Athrips mouffetella. Next base: position 11,853,796 of record OX383984.1, read on the forward strand.
TATCACCGAATGGATTAGTGAAAAACGAAATTGACTTCATACTTTCAAATAAACCGCAAATATTCAAAGATGTAGGAACTGTTAAGAACCTGAACTTCAATACAAACCATAGAATGCTCAGAGGAGAACTTTACCATAGCAGTCCAAAATTATCAAGAAAAATGAAAATAAACAAGAACCAAAAGATACCACAACCAATCCCGGAAAATTTTCTGCTACAGTTAAAAGATAATATCAGACAAATAAACAAACTTGAAACAATACAGGATAAATACAATATATTACAAGATGAGTTATCTAAACTGAACAGAACACTCACTACAGCAAAAAACAAAAAAGACACATTAGGGGAAGAAGCAAGACTCTTTTTAGAAGAAAGGAAAAAATTATTGGAAGACAAAAAGAACCAAAAAAAACAAATAGCTGAAATGAGTAAAAACATCAACAGAAGCATAAGAAACCATAGAAGAAAACAAAGATCAGAAAAACTAAAAAGCTGTATAGAGAAAACAGGAGGTGTCAGAAAAGCTTTTAAAGAATTAAAAAGTTACACTGAGTGGATACCAAACCTGAAAGACACTAACAAAAAGAAAATTGTCACACAAAGAGAAAACATCAACGAACTAGCCACCAATTTTTATCGAAAACTATACGACAGTCAAGAGGAAGAAATAATTGATCTGCGAGACAAAGAAGAAGATAAAGTACCAGACATTATAAACGGTGAAGTAATGAAAGCAATATCTACCTTGAAAAATGACAAAGCACCCAGACAAGACCAAATAACAAATGAAATTTTAAAAGGAACACAAGAAGAAATTGTAGAACCATTAAAAAACTTATTTAACGACATTCTTGAACTTGAATCAGTACCTATCCAATGGACTAAGACAACAATCACCCTGATACATAAGAAAGGAGATAAGAACAATGTGAACAACTACCGTCCAATAAGCATAATGCCAAACATGTACAAAATATTCTCGAAGGTCATCCTGAATCGCATCTCTACTATATTAGATAATAACCAACCAAAAGAACAAGCTGGATTTCGAAGCAAATACTCGACCATTGATCATATACATGTAATAAAACAGATAATCGAAAAACTAAATGAGTTTGGAAAACAATACTACATAGCATATGTGGATTACAATAAAGCTTTTGATTCGCTTAAACACAATGAAATATGGAAAGCGCTAGATTCTCAAGGAATTCCAAGAAAATATGTCACCGAAAGCTACTCAGCGGCAGACAGAAGTTGAGACTCTTCAGGGTGGGGGATCCAAAATGCCAACATAAAGTTAAGAGTTTATTATGAAAAAGTAGGTAAATACAAGGCGGTGGTCGTGCTGCGCGTGGGCACGTCCGAGCACGACCAGAATCAAAGGTAAACTGACTGTTTTTGACACGAATGACATCGAAAGACAGAGATAGAAGACATTTGAAATAGGAATTTGGAATTTTGGGCCAGGACAATAGAGCCAGGATCACAAAAGGAGGCAGCATGCGAGGCATGCAGCCCCGCTCCGTGACAAATATATAAGGCTTATAAGAGAAATATACAAAAACAGCACAGCCAGGATACAACTTGAAAAATCAGGAAAAGAATTTGATATCAAAAAAGGCGTAAGACAGGGAGACCCACTCTCACCAAAAATATTTTCAGCAGTGTTAGAAGAAATTTTCCGAAACCTAGATTGGGGCAATTTAGGCATAAATATCAATGGTGAAAGACTAAGCCATCTACGGTTCGCAGATGACCTTATAATTCTGGCCCCAGACGCCCAAACTCTGCATAAAATGTTAAGTGATCTTTCACAAGAAAGTATCAAAAAAGGGTTGACAATGAACACAGATAAAACTAAACTTATGACCAACAATAACAAAGAAAACATAGAAATTGAGGGAAGGAAAATAGAATATGTAGAAGAGTATGTTTATCTGGGCCAGATCATTTCAGCCAGGGACCTGACCACCAAAGAAATAGACAAAAGAGTAAGCAGTGCTTGGAGTCAATATTGGTCACTAAAAGAAATTATGAAAGATATGCCCATAGCAATCAAAAGCAAAGTTTTAAACATATGCATATTACCATGTATGACATATGGATGCCAAACATGGGCCCTAACTAGAAAACATCTCCAAAAACTTAAGGTCTGCCAACACGGTATGGAAAGGAGTATACTTAAAGTAAAAAGACAGGACAAGGTAAAACTAACAACAATTAGAAAAAGAACAGGAGTACGAGATGTAACAAGGACGATAAGAGAACAAAAATGGAGATGGGCTGGACATGTTATTCGGTTGAAAGACAAGAGATGGACAGGAGCTGTAACGGACTGGTATCCTAGGGTTGGGAAGAGGAAAGTGGGCAGACAAAGCAAACGATGGGAAGATGAAATAAAGGAAGTAGCAGGGCCATTGTGGCGGAGAGTTGCTAGGGACAGACAGGAGTGGCGGGCTCTGGAGGAGGTCTTCGTCAGAAGACGAACCAAGCAATAAAGATACATAAATATAGAACTATAGAAAATATGTAAATAAGTAAAGAAAAAGCTTGGAAAACAAGGCTGTAATAAATAAATAAATAAATAAATAAATAAATAAAATTACTTCCCTTACTTCTGCAAGGACATAGACTTATTAGAGAGTGTTCAGAGAAAAGCCACGAAGATACCATTTTCTTTAAGGAAAAAAACATATGAGCAAAGACTGGAAATTCTCAACCTTCCCACTCTAAAGCATAGAAGGCTAAGAGGAGATCTGATCGAGACATATAAAATTCTCACTTCCAAGTATAATCTGCCCATCTCAGATGTCTGATGATGTTCTTGATTTCATTGAGTACATGTGTACTCAATGAAATCAAGAACACAGCGGGGGCACAACCTGCAAATCGACCGCACCCATGCAAACACGAACGTCGCCCACCACTTCCTTACAAATCGTGTAGCTAGTATATGGAACAAACTTTCCGACGATGTTGTTTCGGCTCCATCAGTGAACTCATTTAAAAACAGACTGGACAATTGGTTTAAAAAGAACTCTAAGTCCTTAATCACTTAGACTGTGTGTGAATTGTGCTTTATGAACAATAATAATAATGAAATAATAATGAATATAATAATGAACTAAATTATAATAATAAAAAAAACCAACACTGAAGGACTCATCAGCAAAATTGCTGCCTGTCCTATATCTAATAATAGTAATAATAATAATTTTGAAAAATGTAGAAAAGTCAATCACACTTGAATTAAGATACAAAGATGTCACATCAGAGGCGTTGTCAGAGGCTATACAGTGCCGAGATTCAGTGGCTCGAAAACTTTGACAAGAGGTAAAGTTATAAGCTACTGGGCTGATGATATCTACACAATAACAAGCTAATATTATAGTACTACTGGGTCTGGGATATGTAGTGACTGGTGGCTAATAAATAATATGGAGTTCAACAGGTAGTCTTCAGTGACACTTCCTATTCACAGGTCTTGTGGCACTCTACACATCAGTCTGTGTTGCTGGCTTTATTTCATTAGGTTTGTGGCCAATGGTTAATATTGTAAGAACAATGTATAACTCTACTTACACAAAACCTTTCCGGTGGTATTTCCACCCATGTATATATACAACCTTTTGAAGATGAAATATTAATACAAATTAATCGCATCAGATTTTTATTATGTGTGGAAAACCTTTTTTAATATCAATTTCCACAACTTGTAGCACTTACGCGGTTCATCAGTTACATTACATGGGTGGAACAGGCAGTAAGCTGCCGTTATTCATAATCTAAGGGTGGAACTATCATTCAAGAGGTCGCAAAATGTTTGCATACAAAACTACATCGACTTTATTGAATTCTGGACTAAATACCAGAATTCACTGGATATACATCCAGCAGACACAAACAGAAGAGGGAACAGTTTTTTGAGAACTTACCACCAGTCCGCAGCAATCCATGATCATTTCGGAGTATATTTCTGTGCCGAAATTAGGGTCTTCGTACTCAGCGGTGAGCAGCCGGCATTGTCTCATAGCCCCACAGCAACGACAAAGGCCCGACTCGAAAACCGGGCCTAGCAAAGACGCCGTACTCATTTTAAAACAATTTATGTTTGTAAGTATTTGTTTATAACAACAAACAAATTCCAAACCCAAGAAATTACCGCGGAACGAAATGACAAGAGCCGCGTTCCGTTTCACCGATAATATCGATTTTATCCATTGACGTAAGAAAAACGCTGCGCTTCTGGAGTAGTTTCCAAAATCTTTGATTTTATCGCTGACAGTATGTTGATAAATAAAACAAAAATTGAAAAACTGAAGTGAATAGAAGAAAATATTCTTGGAAAGAATGTCTCAGAAAGGAAAGAAAAAAAGTTAACAATTATTACGAGTGGAAGAAAGGAATGAAGATGTCGAGTTAGATTTATATGACATGACAGCCGCCAACGTTAGCGCGATAATAGCCGTTCCGAATGATAGGTACGTCTCGCCAGCAAGCCCATGCTGTAACTCAAAAAGTACTGCACGTAGAATGCTGAGCGATATACCAATAGAGAGTGCATATTTGATGCAATAAGCACCAAGAAAAGTGAGTCCCTAGGTTTAACGGTTTCGGTGCTAGAAACAAAAATCATTTTCCCGCCGAAAATTTTGAATGCATGATGTGAAGTGCGACGTTGCCGTTCTGTGCAAGTCTACATGTTGCTGTTAGAGCATTCAAAAATCAATCTTGTGTCCTTATAGTTAAGAGATACTGTAGACGCACGTGTAGATTATTTGTAATTTGAGAATAGTTCGGGAGACGGTGTACTTAGTAAAAGGCTGATTAATTAACAAGAAGTTTTGATTTGTTTGTGGACAACATGTTAAGAATTCGTTCTTAACATGTTAGATAATATGTATTTTAGCTCACGTGAAAACTAACTGGTGCCTCAATCTCTTTTTAGCAACAGTGACAACTGAATTCTAGGAGGAGATGTAGGTTTAATGGTCTCAGTAACAAACTAAAATTTTTAAAGTATTCTTGAATTGTCCTGTAATTAATAAGTTAAGAAAACTTATTTATTTAATAAATACGTGAGCCAAAATACATATTATCTCTTTTTTTCTTCACATTTCATTTCATTTATACCTTAAACAATTTTACATTGTGTCGGAAATTAATATGTTACACTCAATTAACACATTCAAAATTTCAAAAACAAGTCAAAATATAATAAATTAAAATTAAAATAATATTCACAGTTAAAATTGTCATCTTACTACTTAAGACTACAAATCGAACATTTAAGATAAACAATATAAATACTAATAATAGTTGTACATTAGTACATTATTAATAAAATTGGTCAGTTAGTTTAAAAATGTCATATTACCTCTATTAAAAATCATTAATGTTATATAAACATTTCTCTATAAGTGAATTTCTCAAACGCATTTTAAATTCATGTAAGTTCATGTCAGACTTCAGAGCTAACGGAAGGCGATTAAACAACTGAACAGACTGAAATCTCGAACTATGCTTAACGACATTCAATCTTGGGATAATGGAGTGGGGCAGGTCTTTTCTGCGTGTATTTACTCGTAGTAAGTATTCCTCTTTTGTCTCGAGCGTTTTTAACTGCTTAATGAAATCTACCAAGATTACCAAGATGTAGAGGCTGGGTACCGTAAGAATATTCAACGCTCGGAAGTACGGTTCACAAGATTCCCATTGAGGGATACGTACTATCGTTCTAATTGCCCTCTTTTGTATAATGAATGCCTTTGATATATTGTAGTTAAAACTATTTCCCCACATCTTGATACTGTAACGCAATCGTGACTCTACCAGCGCGAAATATACTACTCGTAACTGATCGATCGTCAGATCATTCCTGAGGCTCCTTATGGCGTAGCAAGCCGAACTAACACTATTTACTAAAATGTCTAGTTCTTTTTTCCAATTTAGATCCACGTCAATTGAGACTCCCAAAAAATTAACCTTATCCACTGTGGGAACATTTTCATTATTCAATGTGATTTTAAGTTTGTCTTTTGATCTTGCTGTCGTTCTACACAACATTATATTAGTTTTGCCTGTATTTATTTTGAGTCCATTTGTACGGAACCAGAAATAAAAAGCTTCAAGAACTGCACATACGGTATCATTGAGGCTTAAAATATCTTTACCGGAAATGACAGCGTTTGTGTCATCTGCAAAGATAACCAAATTTGTGCCTGCAAAGTTCTGATTTATGAAAGGTATCAGATCATTAATGAAAATAAAAAAAACAGTGGCCCTAATATGGAGCCCTGTGGCACCCCTCTAGTTACTCTTACTAAATCTGATGTATATGCCGTTTCTTGCCCTTCTTTTATTGATTTTAATTCAACATACTGATGCCTGTCAGCGAGATAGGAAGTCAATAAGGTTAAAAACTTTCCTCTTACTCCATAAAAATGTAATTTCTCTATTAAAACGTCATGACAGACACTGTCAAAAGCAGCACTAAGATCTAAAAACAGACCACCCACTTTCAAATTTTCGTTTAGTTTAGCTATAACATCATCCACTAAAGTACTTATGGCTTCACTTGTTCCTTTGCCCTTCTGATAGCCAAATTGTCTACCCATTAACATATTTTTCTCCGCAATGTATTGTGTTAGTCTAGCTTTTATAACATTTTCAAATATTTTCGAAATTACGGGTATTATTATGTAATTCTTAACTTCTAGCATGATGTGGTAGCCTTTAAGTGTGATGCATATTCGCTTGTAACCTAAAGACCTATATTTTTAAATCTTTAAACTAATATGTATTATGTTGGCTATCCATACAAATAAAAAAAAAAAAAAAGAGTGATATGGGTCTGTAATTATTAAAATCCGACTTGTTTCCTTTTTTAAAAATTGGAATAACTTTTGCTATTTTAAGATCCTCTGGGAAAATCCCCTCGTGATAACAATTATTAAAGAAAATCGCTAAAGGCGTGGATAAAATATCCAAATTTTCCTTTATCACCGATATAGGCACCTCATCAAAACCTACAGATAACTTGGGTTGCATCCTTTTAACAATGGTGACAATTTCTGTAGGAGTAACGCTCTTCCAGCTTATTTCACTTTGAGCTTCCTTCAGCGAACCCCGCATTAGTTCAAGTGATTTATCCAAATCGTACGTTACAGTATCGTTGTCCACAAATAAATAATAACTTCTTGTTAACCGATCAGCCTTTTAAGTACACCGTCTCCCGAACTATTCTCAAATTACAAATAATCTACACGTGCGTCTACAGTACCTCTTAACTATAAGGACACAAGATTGATTTTTGAATGATCTAACAGCAACATGTAGAATTGCACAGAACGGCAACGTTGCACTTCACATCATGCATTCAAATTTTTTAGCGGAAAAATTATTTTTGTTTCTAGCATCGAAACCGTAAGAAATAGGGACTCACTTTTCTTGGTGCTTATTGCATCAAATATGCACTCTCTATTGGTATATCGCTCAGCATTCTACGTGCAGTACTTTTTGAGTTACAGCATGGGCTTGCTGGCGAGACGTCTCCCCAGCAAGCCCATGAAAAAATACAAATGTCTCAAAAGTTAGTGGAGCTAGGACTTTGAAATATTTGCTTCCTACTGTTCCGAGTAGGTAGTAAATATTAAGCTTTGTTTTATCTTCCTACCTACTATACGTTCCGAGATATCACCTGGGCTGGCTGGGAAAACGTCTCTCCAGCCACGCATAATTATTGATGAAGTGCTCCTACCATATGGACATTTTCGATTCGGCTTTTTACAATCAATTGCACTAGACATGCAGTAAATGTGGAACTATTTTGCTTTTATGTAATCTTCGTAGTTTTCCCTGTATAGAATGGGCTGGCTGACGAGACGTCTCTACAGCCACCCAAAGTTTTCACCTCGTAGTGTCGTCAGTTTTGATGCACTGAATCTGACACTTTACTGATGGAATGAACCAATTTCCACTAAATTTTGGTGTATGCCACTTGGCCATATCTCGCACGGGCTTGTAGTGGGGAGACGGACACGTAATTTCCGCCAACACCACATCTCAAACGCATCGATCTTACGTGTCTGTCTACCCAGCAACCCGTGCGAGATATGGCCAAGTGGCATACACCAAAATTTAGTGGAAATTGGTTCATTCCATCAGTAAAGTGTCAGATTCAGTGCATCAAAACTGATGACACTACGAGGTGAAAACTTTGGGTGGCTGTAGAGACGTCTCGTCAGCCAGCCCATTCTATACAGGGAAAACTACGAAGATTACATAAAAGCAAAATAGTTCCACATTTACTGCATGTCTAGTGCAATTGATTGTAAAAAAGCCGAATCGAAAATGTCCATATGGTAGGAGCACTTCATCAATAATTATGGGTGGCTGGAGAGACGTTTTCCCAGCCAGCCCATGTGATATCTCGGAACATATAGTAGGTAGGACGATGAAACAAAGCTTAATATTTACTACCTACTCGGAACAGTAGGAAGCAAATATTTCAAAATCCTAGCTCAACCAACTTTTGAGATATTTGTATTTTTTCATGGGCTTGCTGGGGAGACGTCTCGCCAGCAAGCCCATGCTGTAACTCAAAAAGTACTGCACGTAGAATGCTGAGCGATATACCAATAGAGAGTGCATATTTGATGCAATAAGCACCAAGAAAAGTGAGTCCCTAGGTCTTATGGTTTCGATGCTAGAAACAAAAATCATTTTCCCGCTGAAAATTTGGAATGCATGATGTGAAGTGCAACGTTGCCGTTCTGTGCAATTCTACATGTTGCTGTTAGAGCATTCAAAAATCAATCTTGTGTCCTTATAGTTAAGAGGTTCTGTAGACGCACGTGTAGATTATTTGTAATTTGAGAATAGTTCGGGAGACGGTGTACTTAAAAGGCTTATTGGTTAACAAGAAGTTTTTATTTATTTGTGGACAACATGTGAAGAACAAAAGACATAATATGTATTTTGGCTCACGTATTTATTTAATAAATCAGTTTTCTTAATTTATTAATTACAGGAGAATTTAAGAATACTTTAAAAATTTAAGTTTGTTACTGAGACCATTAAACCTACATCTCCTCCTAGAATACAGTTGTCACGGTTGCTAAAAAGAGATTGAGGCACCAGTTAGTCTTCACGTGAGCTAAAATACATATTATCTCTTTCGTTCTTAACATGTCGTCCACAAATAAATAAAAACTTCTTGATAACCAATCAGTCTTTTACTAAGTACACCGTCTCCCGAACTATTCTCAAATTACAAATAATCTACACGTGCGTCTACAGTACCTTTTAACTATAAGGATACAAGATTGATTTTTGAATGCTCTAACAGCAACATGTAGAGTTGCACAGAACGGCAACGTCGCACTTCACATCATGCATTCAAAATTTTCGGCGGGAAAATGATATTTGTTTCTAGCACCGAAACCGTAAGACCTAGGGACTCACTTTTCTTGGTGCTTATTGCATCAAATATGCACTCTCTATTGGTATATCGCTCAGCATTCTACGTGCAGTACTTTTTGAGTTACAGCATGGGCTTGCTGGCGAGACGTCTCCCCAGCAAGCCCATGAAAAAATACAAATATCTCAAAAGTTAGTGGAGCTAGGATTTTGAAATATTTGCTACCTACTGTTCCGAGTAGGTAGTAAATATTAAGCTTTGTTTTATCTTCCTACCTACTATATGTTCCGAGATATCACATGGGCTGGCTGGGAAAACGTCTCTCCAGCCACCCATAATTATTGATGAAGTGCTCCTACCATATGGACATTTTCGTTTCCGCTTTTTTACAATCAATTGCACTAGACATGCAGTAAATGTGGAAATATTTTGCTTTTATGTAATCTTCGTATTTATCCCTGTATAGAATGGGCTGGCTGACGAGACGTCTCTACAGCCACCCAAAGTTTTCAGCTCGTAGTGTCGTCAGTTTTGATGCACTGAATCTGACACTTTACTGATGGAATGAACCAATTTCCACTAAATTTTGGTGTATGCCACTTGGCTATATCTCGCACGGGCTTGCTGGGAAGACGGACACCGATCTTACTGCTATCGCGGCTTTTCACGTACCAAGTTTCGGCACCGTACAAGAATATTGAGAATACCAGAGCTCGAACCAAGCGCACTTTAGTCGTACGTCTAATACCTCTGTTCTTCCAGATCTTATCTAGGTTAGTCATAGCACTTTTGGCCATACCGGCTCTACGACGAATTTCAACGGTGCAGCTGCCATCACAGGTTATTATCGATCCAAGATAGTCAGTATCATGTAGTCTGTGCTAACGTATAAAGGTGAACATGCTTTTGGGCGGATCGTGCGGGCGGGCCGCGCGCATTTCTGTCACCATCGCGCATATGTTCGCACCGCGCGGCGGCGGCCCGCTCGCATCGCATAGGATGGTGCGACCATACGTGGGAGATTTCTACTAATTTGGCTAATGAATTTTTATTTTGACCGATTATATTGTTGAAATACCTTGGTTTATTCGTCCAAGCCAAATACAAAATATAGCAGGTTTTAGAATAGTTACACCGACAGAAACCCTAAATTACACATAACAATGTTATCGTTTCTTTTATTGAAAACACAATGAAACAATTTTATCGCATTCATCTTCCGCACTGAAGCGTGCTAAGCAGGCTGGTTGCCAGACAAAAACATTTTTTGGTTTCATTCTTCCTTTCGGAAAGGCAAAGAGTACAAAGCCCATACAGCCATGTCTGATGTCTTTAATGTCTTTCTTTTTGCTCCCCTCGTAAAGCGATAGTGAACTTTACGAAGGAAAATGTTCGTGACTTTTTGGGATAACCCAAACGGGGCTTAAACACAAGATCACTTAAAATCTTCATCAGCTGCGCACTCCGTAAAAAATTTACTGCATAACACACTATATTTATTATCCACTAAATCATTAAATGCAAAAAAAAACAAAATTTCAATTAAGCAGGCAAACGCCCATGTCGAGTTTCCGCCAAAAAAGCCCAGACAAAAACAATTTTATATTTTTAAAAAGCATAGCTCCCCGAAAATTACTTCCTGAAAACTGGGCTCCTGTCTGGAACTTCTCACATGGTTTTTCGTGATACTTTTATGAACTTCTATTATCTCGTTTTCGCCCTGACTATCGACCTTTTCGGCCTCCATGTGAGCTGAGATTTAACTAATAGTTCCGCATTTCGTTTGTTTTTACACATCTGGCAATTACAGTAAGCGCCATCTATTGTCAAGTAGCTTAAATATTTAAAATCGTCACATATACAATAAGTCAGTACTAACAGCTTTCGAGTCTACTTGCGTTCGGGAAATATAAATACGCGGTGTTTGTAATTTCACTGAGCCGCACGAGGGACAGGTACACACGCGGACTCTTTGCAACACTTGTGTGTAGCGCACACAGGGTACAAAAACGCGTACCTCCGTGTCTGTACGGTCCCTTTGACACATAGAAGAGAATACTTATTATTCCTTAGTTCGACTTTTAATGTAAGAAAGAAACCTTGATATTTGTAGGTAACGTTTATCAAGATCATTTTATTTTATCATGCCGCCGCTGCAAATAAAACACTTGATTCATCCATATCGGGAGATTTTGTTCAAAATTTCTCCATGTGGTTAAGTCAGTGTTATATATCCTTTTTTTTACATCTAGTACAGTCAACGACAGGCCAAGCTTGACACTAGCAGTGCAACTTTAGCCCATACGTCTTTTGAAATAAGAACGGTCAAAGTCCAATGTGTCAAGCTTGATGTGCTCTTCACCGTACCAAATTAAATACAATGTTACTCAGCTAATTACAATAATTAAATTGTAGTTCATAAACGTATCATCATAACATCCCCTGAAACGTCCACTACAGGACAGGGAGCTCCCTCCAGAATTCTAGCTTTTGCTGGAAAAATGTGGAGGGGAAGTACCATAGTCACCTCGCTTGTTAGCGTTACGGCTGGCACCATGGACCGCGGTTGTAGGTGACCGCAGTAAGTAAGATGTAAGACACAGGAGGATGCTGCTGCCCATCCTCCAGTTAACCCTTAGTCGCCTCTTACGACACCCACGGGTATGTATAAACGTATAGTATTAATTAATTAGAAATACCAGATCTCTACAGTAAGTACCTACTTAGAGTTGTGAGATGAATATGTATTCCAGATAGAGCACAGAAATTATATGGGGCGTACCGAAAACTGAGAGGGCTGGCTCAGTAGACTAAATTGAACAAATTAGAAACATGTTTTGGGAAATGATGTACCAACTTATATCATAATATTAAAATATCATCGGGGTAGCAAGCTATGCTACCCGTTAACAGATGGCGCTGTAGGTTTCTGTGTAAAACGCGGTACTTTTCTTTTAAATGTGAAAACGAATTCGCCGCATTTGTTTGAAGAGGTTAAAGATTTCGTCGAGGCCCATAGCACAATAATGATTACAAGGATTTTACGAATGTCGTCGCTATCATTTGAAGGACCCTGTATGTTAGTTAGTGAGCTTTAATTTTAAGGACAATTTGTACAACTGGCGGTAATGGTTGGATTACACGTGGCAAAATTTAGAGCCATGCCACACGGCGCGCTGCGTCAGCGTTGCGTTGCGTCGACGCGACGCGACGCAACACTGCGTGGTCTCCATACATTTTTGTGCGTCGACGCAGAGCGCCGTGTGAACCGGCTCTAAACTCTAAAGGCGCATCTGAGGGATGCAGCTATACGAAAGAAAGAAATAGTCGAATAGCTTTCTTATAGTTGCATCCTCAGAGGCGTCTTAACTTTGCCTTCGTTTAAATCAGCCATAAGAAAGTAGTTTTTGAGAATAATTATTAAAAATGGATTTGCATCTTTTGATTAATAAACAGTAGTTGTATTTGCTTTTTGAGTTTCAATACAGAGAAACTCAATCCTTTCGCGTGCTTCACCAGCTGCGTTGTCTGCCTGGGTGTCCTTAGTTTACTTAGTTGTACCACGTTGTATCCATAGGTTTATACGAGTAATTATCTTACTGGATATAACTATCTTACTGCGACATATATAAGAAACACATTTTCTGAATAAGATTTTACCTTTCTTGCATGTTTTCACACTCCGCTGATTCAAAAAACGCTCTCGCCTTTAAAATAGTTCTTTGTTACCTTGGTAAACAATCTTGACTTTTTAAAAGCGTCGTCTACTTTTAAGGCAACCTTTTTAGTAGAGTAGGCGGATCACCTTCGAAATGCTAAATTCTTGTCTAGCATCGATTGATCAAGAAAAACCGGTCAAGTGCGAGTCGGACTCGCGCGCTGAGGGTTCCGATATACCTATAGTATTTTTGGAAGCAATAAAGTCCATTTTCAGGACCGCAAAACTAAATTTGTTTGTAAAGGTTTTTTGCAGATTTCTGAAAAACTGTGCAACTTAGAAAGATCGTTTTATTTTTGCTGTAAAGTTTATATAAACTTCTGTCAACTGTAATTAATTCAGATTTTTCCTTACTCAAACTTCGGAGATAAGGGGGGGGGAATGGTATTTTTCTTGACATTTTTCATCATAACTTTAAAACTAAGAAATTTAAAAAAATACAAAAATATATTTTAAAATGTACAAGTAAAGCCCTTTCATATGATACCCCACTCGACCTAGTAGCGACAATTTGAAATTTGGCCCCCCCTATTTTGGCCCCCTTTATATTAATAATCATACTTTTTTCAAAATTTTTTCTTGTGCAATTAAGTTGGGCAACTATATTCTAAAACTATTCCAAATTTCAGGTTGATAGCATAAGTGGTTGCTGAGATATAGAGGTGTGACAGACAGACGGACAGACAGAGCGGCACCATAAGGGTTCCTTTTTTTTACCATTTTGGTATCGGAACCCTAAAAACTGCCTTTTACGTACCTGGTCGTGGCATGTACAAGTTTGTTGTGATGCCTTTCGGTTTAACTAATGCTCCTGCAACTCAACAACGACTCATGGACAAACTTTTCACACCTGAATTTGATAACAAAGTTTTCTGTTACTTAGATGATATAATCATTATAAGTGAAACATTCGAGGAACACATCTCACTAACTACTTAAAGTACTGGAGAAACTAACTTTCGCTAAACTTACAATAAACTTCTATGAAAACAACTTTTTTCGCAGTGAACTTAAATATCTCGGTTTTATCGTATAAACGAGCATGGTTTACGTGCAGATCCTAGTAAAATAAAAGCCATCCTCGACTACCCAACTCCAACTTGTCGGAGAGAGGTTCGTCGATTTATTGGAACTTGCAGTTGGTTTAGAAGATTAATTGCTAACTTTAGTACGATCGCTGCTCCTTTAAATAGATTAACTGCATCCGGCAAGAATGCACCAAATTTTTTATGAAACTCAGATGCTGAACCTGCATTCATTAAACTAAAAGAGACTCTAGTAACTACACCTATCTTAGCTTGCCCAGACTTTAACCCAGACCTGCCTAAATACCAGCTACGTTTAAATTCGTAAACCACAACAGTCAATGGAAGCAGTTAACCCTAATATTAAAGTGCTAAAACCAGAGTATCAGGAAGAGCTGGAAACTATATCTATTAACCGGAGTATCAGTGAGTCTTGAAACTTAACTACAGACCTCTCATTCCGACGCCGGTACCTCTCATTCCGACGCCGCCGGTACCTCTCAATCCGACGCCGGTACCTCTCATTCCGTCGCCGCTACCTCACAACTGTCGACGGTACTTCACAACTGTCGTCAGTACTCCTCTTCCTGTTGCCCAAAACTGGTAACATCGACCTACTGAAAGCTACGACGCCGTAACTGAAGAACGTCATAATTGAAGAAACCACTACGTCACGGAAGAACTTCAAGAACGGCTAGCTAGGGAAATTCTAGCGATTAGGTAGACAGAACTAGGTAGGTTATTTATTAGGTAGGGACTTAATTTCTTATCATCTTCATCATGATCTCTTTTTCTTCATCTACTAATAAATAAATATTAATTTCCCTCTTCTTCCTTTTTTTTTTTTTATTTAGTTTCGTAGCGCTCCTACGGGCGTTACGTGACAGTTTGGCGCCCAACGAGTGGTCTGACCGACTCGTTTTGGATTTCTACCACTTGAAAGTATAAACCAGACAAAGCGTCTGTGAAAAACTGCGTTCAGTGCTTGTGAAGTTTCATCACGACAAATTCTTTACAAACAGAGCTATATTATACACAGTTTTCTACGCACTTGTGGATTCAATAATATCATTAGTTTAGCATATATGGATGTACCTACATATCTTGACAGAATTAAAACATTTCGAAAATACTTGTAGACAAAAAAAAAACGAAAAATGAATGTAGGTAAACCTGACTATGATAAGTTATTCATGGCCTGTGGGATTTTGCCTATCCATGAGAGGGTGTCGTTGCTTATCGCAATTGAGCAATTTGAAATTAGTGAATATAAGTAAATAAATATAAATAAATCATAAATAAATAAATAAATAAGCAAAATGGTAACTAATCCACAACTGCATAGGAAACTAGAAGCTGAACACATGATTGTACCACCCATAGAATACATGAAAGTACCACCAATTAACAATGTTTATAGAAGCAGGCAAAGGAAGTATCTTGAATCAAAAATATTCAATGATATCCCATTAAAAGTTAAAAACTTATAAAACAGAAAATTTATTTAAAAATAAGCTGAGAAGATTACTATTATCCTAATTTCAAGACAATTTAAGTAGGTACTTAGTAATAGTAGCTAGTAGTAGCTTTGCCTTTGAATTATACCTAATACTTAATATTAACCTCATCTAGTTGTACAGTCAACGACGGGTCAAGCTAGACACTTGCAGTGCGACTCTAGCACGTACGTCTTTTGAAATAAGAACGGTACAAGGTCCAATGTGTCAAGCTTGATGTGCTCTTGACTAGGTATACCTAAAATATAAAGTTGTAATAGTTTGTTAAATTTTATTATTTTTATTATTATTAGTTCTACGCATTAACAGTCCATACTTGCTCCTCACAATGTTTCCTCACAAGAATATAATTTTCTCCTGTTTGTAGTTTGTGATGAATTTTCAAATAGCCTTTGAAGCTTTAGAATGACACGTAACACCAGAATATTATGGTCTCTCTCCTGTGTGAACTCTCTGAATATGAATTCTCAAATTAGTTTTCTGGCTAAAATGTGAATGACATATATCACAAGAATATGGCTTTTCTCCTGTGTGCACCTTTTGATGTGTTTTCAAATTAGCTTTAAAGCGAAACCTTGAGGAACAAATATCACAAGAATATGGCTTTTCTCTTGTGTGCACCCTGTGATGTCTTATCAAATTAGATTCACTGTTAAACCTTGAGGGACAAATTTTACAAAAATACGGCTTTTCGCCTGTGTGCATTCTGTGATGAATTTTCAAATCAATCTTCTGGGTGAAAGTTGAATGACATACATCACAAGAATATGACCTTTCTCCTGTGTGTACCCTCTGGTGACGTTTCAAATTAGATTTTTGGCTAAAATCTAAATGACATACATCACAAGAAAATGGCTTTTCTCCTGTGTGCACTCTCCGATGTGCATCTAAATCTTTTTTATCGTTAAATTTTGAGGAACAAATATCACAAGAATATGGCTTATTCCCTGTGTGTATCCTGCGATGCTTATACAAACTACTTGGGTGGGTAAAAGTGGAATGACATATGCGACAAGAATATGGCTTTTCTCCAGTGTGTACTGTCCGATGTGATTTTAAATCAGTTTTATAGGTAAACTTTGAGGAACAAATATCACAAGAATACGGCTTTTTCCCTGTGTGTATCATGTGATGATTTTGCAAACTACTCTTCTGGGTAAAAGTGGAATGACATATGCCACAAGAATATGGCTTTTCTCCTGTGTGTACCCTCAGATGTATTTTCAAATGATGTTTTTGATAAAATTTTGCATCACACAAGTCACAACTAAAAGGTTTTGCCTTGCTGTTTGTATGTGATTGTATATGGGAAATCAAGTGGCCTTTTATTAAAGATATATATGAGCATGTGTCACATTGAAACTGTTTTGAAACAGCATGTGCTTTTGAATGATAATTAAAAAAATTTACCCGACTAGTTGTATATTTACAAATATCACACGAGTAATTTTGTGCTGTATTGGCTACTTGAGAATTTTCTACAGAAGCTTTTGGTGGATTTTCAGTTGAAATAATCTTAGCATTTTCATGTGACTTTATCTTACATTTAGGATTACTTTTATCATATTTTTCATTTACTTTGGGTTTAACATAATTGATTTTTAATGTTAGCGATGTTTCAGGTGTATCCGTTTCAAGAATACGGTTTGTGGTGGTGGAGATATTTTGCGTGTGGACTGTTCTAGGAGTTTCTTCTGAAGTCTGCGTTTCTGGTTCTATTTTGTTGTTTGCCATAGTCTTCTTATCCTCTGGTGGTCCTAGTCAAATATATCACATTACTATTAGGTAGACACTAAGCAGACAGGAATGTCTTTGTAAAGAGTTTTCTCTAAATTAGCAACTAGAGCAATTACTTTACGTAATGATTTTTGTTTAATTTGGCAAAGTTTACTTGGTTAAATCCTGGTATTTTTATCATCCAGTCGCAAGCGCAACTCAAAGGACTTTTATATACAAAATATGTTTTCACATTTCACCTCTTTGGATGATGTTTTAAAAAAAATAAAAGCTTAAATTAAAATTTTGTATTAATCAATCTGTGCAATCTGTAACTTCAAAAATTAAACAAACCGACAAAAATTCATCTCATATTTAACGCCTTTACATTTTTAAACATGTTTCGTAATTTTTTACTAAAAGCTGAAAATTTGACTGATTACTCCAGAAATAAAGGATTTTCATATAAGCCATTTCCTCCAATTTCACCCCTTAGAGGATGACTTTAAAGAAAGAAGTTCTTATCACAAACCGTCAAAGTTCCATACAAAATTTCATCCTTGATTTTATCCCCGTAAGGGATAAATAAAAAAAAACTTGCTTCTTTATTTTTAACGAAGAGCTCATATTCGAATTGTTTGTAGCTTCAAAAATAAAAGAATTATAAACCATCACGCTCAAAACGTGTTTCTTTATTTTTTACTAAAACCTTCAATGAAAAGTATGAACCATACTTCAGAAACAAACGGCTTTCATGCAAATCATTTTCCCCCCTTTCACCCCCTTAGGGATGAATTTCTTAAAATCGTTTCATATCGCATAGCTGCATAAGTTGAAAAACATACTCTCCAAATTTCGTGCTCCTGACTTCACTAGTGTCGGCTGTGCGTTGATGAGTTGGTCAATCAATCAAGCAAGACTTACCTTTTTATTATATTAGTATGATTATACAAGGATTTTATACCTACCAGTAACATTAAGTATCATACTATCATCGTCATCCTCATAGCAGTCCCCAGCGGACATCGAACACTCGAGTTCTAATACTTCTATCTGTATATCTGTAGCTTCCTTAGGTAGAGTGGTTTTCATGGGCTCCTCTGAAAATATTTTTAAGATAAGTAATTTGATTATGGTTCATCTTAAAATCTAAATCTCTCTCTTCCAGCCTTCGATCTTCTGCCTGGTGGATAGCAGTGCTGACAGGCATCTACAGCTCTTCGGAGACCTGTTGCGCATCGTCCTCTTGGCCTTGTTGGGTTTGCCTTCGATCTTCCCCAACATCATAAGTAGTTCTAGATTATCTGGGCCTCTTCTAGCGATATGGCCAAAGTACCGCATAATTCGCAAAGAAAACTTACATGTAAGGTACCTTAAAACTTGGCTCATAAACAGGAATAGGATCATTAAAGATAAATAAAAAATACCAATTTTTTTTTGGCTATAAATGACGAGGTTTTTAAAATAAATCGTTTTTGTCAAATATCGATAGGTCGTATGGCAGAATGTGATTAGTAGTCATTGCCTATCATAAAAAAAACTAACAGCTGTGTAAACCGACCACAGACTATAGAACAGTTGTAAGTTTTTTTTTAAGACTGGCCATGGCTACACGTTTCATTCTGCCATACGACCTATCGATATTTGACAAAAACAAAATTATTTTATAACTGTATTATTTGCAACTGAAATTTTTTTTATTTTTTATTTATTCAAGCATGTCATGAGTACCTTGGGCTCAATTCTTGAATAACACCGGATGATAAATAATTATCACCCGAAAAATTAAAAAAAATTCTTTACAAAAGTGCAAAATGATATTCGTAAAATATAAAGTAGTGATTGATTGTTACTTTTTTTAACAGATTATCAGGGTACATTTGATATTTTTTTATGTTTAAAGTGAGCAAACGAGCAGGTGGGCCACCTGATGGTAAGTGGTCACCACCATCGCCCATTCTTATTTGATGTCTCAAAAATCATATTTTATCACTCGGTAATATTCAACAATTGGGTCAGTTTTTTCAGCAGCAGCATTCTTTTTGTTTGTTTCCAAAATAAATCTTTTTTCATTTGTTTCTTCTTGCTTTCCAGAAAAGCCCAGGGACTCAATTCTTGAATATCACCGGGTAATAAAATATCACTCAAAAAATTCAAAATCACAGATTTTTCTTTTCAAAAATAAAAATTTATATTCGTAAAATATAAAGCCGTCCTTGATTAGTAATTTTCATGTATTCTGATTTACCTTTCAACTGTTTATCAGGGCAAATGTGAATTATTAAAGTCTCAAATTTTCAAGAATTGAGTCCCAGGTAATTCTTGAAAATCACTGGGTGATAAAATATCACTTTTGAGACTTTAAAAATTCACATTTGCGTTGATAAACTGTTGGAAGGTAAATCAGAATACATGAAAATTAACAATAAAGGACTCCTTTATATTTAAGAAGATCAATTTCAACTTTTGAAAACAAAAATCTATGATTTTTAATTTTTTGAGTGATATTTTATCAACCGGTGATATTCAAGAATTGTTCTCCAGGTACGTTGCATGCCTAATCATCAAGAAGCAAAGCAATTAGTAAAATTTGACGTGTATTTTATGATTTATTGTTTATTGATAAACAAAATTCATTATAGGTACGACATGTTACAAAATAATCGTACAAATATAAGATTGTATTTCTTATTTCATTGATTCAGTTCTGACTTTACATTTTTTTCACTCACATGGAATAACAATAATTTAAAAATATGGACTGGCTGTTGAACTTTGCCTCATTAAGGGCTCCCGCACACGACCGAGAATCGGTGGCCGATTTTTTGTCGGCATCCCGCTCTGACGTGTTATCACCTGAATCTTCCGTCCTTGTCCCGGCCGATAATCGCCCACCGATTCTCGGTCGTGTGCGGGAGCCCTTATACGTTTCTAAATATTATGGCCCAAGTTTTTGTCACTATCTTTTTACTGAAATAAACTATCAATACTCGTAAACATTAAAAGACTTAAAACCAATATGTTGTTCATTCTCACTACTTATTGAACAGCCCTCGTAACATCAGCTGTCTCTCTGTCGATCTATATTTGCGATCCGTCTGGCTGTCCGGGAACAACAGGTCGATACAGGTTTTTGTTGGTATTCTTCTAAAAACTCATCATCAACCGACTTCATTTGGGCCTAATTGCGAGCCACCTACTTTTTTACCGACTTCAAAAAGGCGGAGGTTCTCTGTTCGATCGTATTTTTTTAATATTATTATTTTAAATGAATGAATCATTCTTACCTACCAAGTGACATCTGTCTACATCTCAAACTTTTTTAAACAAATTCCAACCCAAGGGCATCACATAAATTCTCTCAATAATGCCCGGAACAAAACTTTGATGCTGACCGTAAATGGCTCGAAATATCTATCGCGAGGGAGCGCAGGGCAGTCGCGTGAATTATTGGCTTCCCGCATGTCGTCAATAAGAACGCAGAAAATAACCGGCAGCATCAGATGTACTATTTTCCTATTATTGTACAACACAGGTTCCGTTGTTTTGTTTGATTTTATTTTAAAACTAATACAAGCTGTTTTTCTCTTTCATGTTTAGATTCAGATATCTTCATCATAATGTTATTTCATCATAATGTTCTTTGGGATAAGTTGTTCAGTTTTATGGGCAGATTCTGCAGATTCACATCCCACAATACTGATGTGGTTGTACCTTTTTAGTTTCCTTTGTGTTCAAATATCGTACATTACAGCCACCCTACTTCATACGTAAAACAGTTCGGCTTTTTCATAGAAAAATTAAAGGAATAATGGATACTCATAGAAGAATATTCCGCAAATAGCATAACTATCAATTTTGCAGCCATACTCTACGATAATCGAGCTTTTCGGCCTCCATGTGACCTGAGATTTAACTTATAGATCCGCATTTTTTTTTACACATCTGGCAATTAAAGTAAGCGCCATCTATCGTCAAGTAGCTTTAATATTGAAAAGTATCCCATACACAACAAATAGCTTTAACAGCGTCCTATGTTTGAAGTACTTTTCGCTTGAGTGGAAGCATAGAGCAACTTATACAGGGTGGCCAAAAAGTCGTGGATCAAACGAAACAGGGAGATAAAGGAGGTAATTTCCAACAAAAAATCTTTCCCCAGCATGGCCATAACTTCATTGCACGAAAAGATATGAATTATTTTAGTTTTTTCAATGAAACTACCGAGTTTTTTTACAATTTAATCAGTAAAAAATTAAATTGATTAAAAACAATAAAACAAAAGGTGTTGTATTATGAGTCGATAATGTATCAATACTACAAAAATTGTATTGCAGCTCTTGGTATCAAACTTAACGAGCAATGATTTTTTTTCCGTAAATTTTAAAGCGTTACAAAAAATTACTTCTCACTTTAAGAGCACTTATTTGAAAAAAAATGTATTACGGAAAAGTGACCTTGTATTAAAAAAACTTGCTGGTTTAATGCTGATTCAAATGAGGTACAACACTTTACTCTTTGATCTATAGTTTTGGATTTATGGTCGTTTTTTCGTATCAAGGTGCAAATTTCATTAAGTTAGCCTTATTTTTAAATTTATTAGTTTATCATAAACTTAAATTTATTAGTTTTTTGAACGTTGGAACGCTAGAACTGCTCTTGTCACAATTAGGATTTATGAAATGGACAGACACTGTTTCACACTAACCATGTAATCGTTTGTCAAAAAGTATCTTCCTTCAGGTAACGATTTTTTTTTCTAGGAAACAAAAGGTTCATGACAACAGCCGATACAAAGAAATTGTGCCTCTCTTTCACACTAACCATTTAATCCTTTGTCTAAAAAGGTCAGAACGCCCGTCTTAGTTCAGGTAGTAGAATGCCGGGCGGAGCAGAGCGGGAGAGGTGGAAGCGCGTGAGTTTCTTTCTTCGTTTCGTTTAGTATCTCATTCACTTTCTGACTGTGACTACGCACACGTATTTTATTGCAAGGTATTTTTTGGTGATCCGCGCTTCATTTTTGGACTTGTGATTGATTGCCTACCTGTGACCTACGCTTCGATTTTGGACTTGTGATTGATTGCCTACCTGTGACCTGCGCTGTGTGAATCGGATTTTGTAATCGCTGAGGATTGGCTACATAAGCAAAAGATGGCTGCTGCGAGGAGAGCATACACCCAACGGGAGTATGCAGAAATGCATTACCTCTATGGCTTTTGCGACGGCAATGCTCGGGCTGCTGCCAGAGAATATCGACAACGATACCCTAACCGAGACCGTTTCCCGGACTACAGGGTCTTTATGCGCGTGCATAATGCGTACATGGAGGGAACCTTACCCGGGGAGCATGCTGCGAGAGCAGGTAGACCAGTAGTACGATTTGACAATGAAGAGCAAATACTGAGACAGCTAAGATTGGACCCTGGTATTAGCCAGCGCCAAATATCAAGAAATCTCGGTATCCCACGATCGACGGTGCAGCTTATTATTAGAAGAAATCAATATCACGCTTACCATGTGCAAAGGGTGCAAGCTTTACTGCCAGCTGACTATGAACCTAGAGTCAGATTTTGCAGAGAGATGCTTAGAAGACACAGAGAGGATCCGCAGTTCTTCAACAAAGTGTTATGGACTGATGAGTCAAATTTTAGAAGAATGGGAATTTTTATAATTGACCAGCAGCTTGTGGTTCATGAAATGCCACCAAGGCTGAATGGTGCTGAGTATTTGAATTTTTTACAAAATAATTTGAACCAAATACTGAACGAAACTGAGATTTCTGAAGATAGAGTGGCAGAAATGTGGCTGCAACAAGATGGCGCCCCGCCTCATTACGCTAGAGCAGTTCGAGGACATTTGAACGAGCGCTTCCCTAACCGGTGGATTGGTCGAGGCGGACCTATTGCATGGCCACCCCGGTCGCCCGACCTAAATCCCATAGACTTTTTTGTTTGGGGCTATTTTAAAGAAATAGTGTGTCAAAGTGAGAATAACACCGAACAAGAACTACGACAAAAGCTCGAGTTTGCTAAGTTACAAATTCTAAATAACAGACGTGCATTCCGCCGATTACGTGCGAATTTTATTAGGCGGTGCAGATTGTGCATTATGGTCAGAGGTAGGAACATTGAACATTTAATGTAAAATTTTGTAATTTAATAAAAAATTACTAAGTCATAATCGTTCTTTTATTTCATGATGGCTTCTGAAATTACTACCTAGTATGTATGAGAAAAAATCTTTTTTTCTTTATTTTACCATTTTGTTAAATTTGCACCTTGATACGAAAAAACGACCATAAATCCAAAACTAAAGATCAAAGAGTAAAGTGTTGTACTTCATTTGAATCAGCATTAAACCAGCAAGTTTTTTTAATACAAGGTCACTTTTCCGTAATACATTTTTTTTCAAATAAGTGCTCTTAAAGTGAGAAGTAATTTTTTGTAACGCTTTAAAATTTACGGAAAAAAATCATTGCTCGTTAAGTTTGATACCAAGAGCTGCAATACAATTTTTGTAGTATTGATACATTATCGACTCATAATACAACACCTTTTGTTTTATTGTTTTTAATCAATTTAATTTTTTACTGATTAAATTGTAAAAAAACTCGGTAGTTTCACTGAAAAAACTAAAATAATTCATATCTTTTCGTGCAATGAAGTTATGGCCATGCTGGGGAAAGATTTTTTGTTGGAAATTACCTCCTTTATCTCCCTGTTTCGTTTGATCCACGACTTTTTGGCCACCCTGTATATTAGCAATGATATTACAATTATATAACCGACGTATATTAGTGGAAGAAATTATAAACACGTGCCGTCTTAGGGCTCCCGCACACGACCGAGAATCGGTGACCGATTTTTTGTTGGCATCCCGCTCTGACGTGTTATCACCTGAATCTTCCGTCCTTGTCCTGGCCGATAATCGCCCACCGATTCTCGGTCGTGTGCGGGAGCCCTTACTACAAAAAAGTTAGACATCTGTTGAACACTTGATTAATAGAATCGTACCAAATAACTCTATGTCATTGATGCGCAGATGTCAAAAATGACTATGATTTGACTTCTGCGTATCAACTGACATAGCCAGTTATTTTTTGCGCATTTTTTTAAGCAAGTGTTCAACAGATGTCTAACTTTTTTGTAGTAAGACCCATGGTGTTTGCAATTTTACTGAGCCGCACGACAGGTACACACGCGGACTCCTTGCAACACTTGTATGTAGCGCACACAGGGTACAAAATCGCGTACCTCCATGTATGTACGGTCCCTTAAGAGCATAGAAGATATTATCGGTCGCCAACCAAGCCCCGACAGAGGTGACCTTGGTCGGTTCCGACCGTGTAGTTCGTGGTCGCCAACCAAATTTTTAGTGACCTTCCAACGCCCTTGGTCGTGAAAGCAGCTTCCCAAATTAGGGTCAAATAGAGGACGTTGGTTACGTCTCCGACCGTGTAGCTGGCAGTTGGCGACCGCACAGATTATAAACTGACGTTTCTTGCGTTTACCGGTAATTAAAAACAAAAGAAGACAACGAAATTGATAATTTTGTGACAAAGAAGATATGAAAAGTCTTTTAAACAGTGATTTGTCTGTCGGAAGCTTGTCGCCGACCGTGTATCCGGTGTTTTAATTTAAGAAAGAAACCTTGATATTTTAGATAAAGTTTATCAAGATCATGCCGCCCTTAGACTATATAATACTAAGATGCCGCCGCTGCTGCAAATAAAGTACCTACCTATTGCGCAGTCACAAAGCGATAGACATAGGCGAATAATTAAAAGTCATGTAAAATTAAATCACATTTTATTCAAAATTTCTCCATGTGGTTAACACATACGAATACACTTCCTTCAGTGTTATATATTCTTTTTGTTACATATCGTACAGTCAACGACAGGCCAAGCTTGACACTCGCAGTGCGACTCTAGCCCGTACGTCGATTGAAATAAGAACGGTCAAAGTCCAATGTGTCAAGCTTGATGTGCTCTTCACTGTACCAAATTAAATACAATGTTACTTAGCTAATTACAATAATTAAATTGTAGTTCATAAACATAAACGTTTAGTATTAATTTATTAGAAATACCAGACCTCTATAGTAAGTACTTAAAGTTGTAAGATTAATATGTATTCCAGATAGAGCACAGAAATTATATGGGGGTGTACCGAAAACTGACAAGGCTTGCTCAGTAGACTAAATTGAACAAATTTCCCTAAGAAACATGTTTTGCGAAATTATGTACCAACTTATATCATAAATCATAAGAATAATTATAGCTTTTTAGGGTTCCGATACTAAAATGGTAAAAAAAGGAACCCTTATGGTGCGACTTTGTCTGTCTGTCACACCTCTATATCTCAGCAACCACTCATGCTATCGACTTGAAATTTGGAGTAGTTGTAGAATTTGGTTGCCCAACTTAATTGCACATGAAAGAATTAAAAAAATACATGATTATTACGTTAAAGGGGGCCCAAATAGGGAGGGGGGTGTCAAAATTTCAAATTGTCGTTACTAGGTCGAGTGGGGTACTGGGGTATCATAATTATGAAAGGGCTTTACTTGTAAATTCTAAAATATATTTTTGTATTTTTTTACAACTCTTAGTTTTCAAGTTGTGATGACAAATGTCAAAAAAAATACCATTCCCCCCTTATCTCCGAAGTTTGTGATAGAAACAATCTGAATTAATTACAGTCAATAGAAGTTTATGTAAATATTACAGCAAATATAAAACGATTTTTCTAAATTGTACGGTTTTTTAAAAAACTGCAAAAAAACCTTTTCAAACAGATTTAGTATTGCGGTTCTAAAAAACCAGCCAAGTGCGAGTCGGACTCGCGCACCGAGGGTTCCGTACCACCACATAATCATAATTGTATTAGTTGAAATTTCAGTAAGTTAATGTGCTAGATGTTTTGAGTCCGACACGCGCTTGACCAAATTTTATTATATGTTGTTATTTTATAGCTTATGCACTATAAAAGTACCAATTTTCAAGTTTGTAAGTGTTCCCGTTTTTAAAATAGAACTAAAACAATAATCGCCTCAAGACCATCCAACTTGACCCCTCTCTTATATGAATGTTCTTGAAACGGGAGCTCACCACAATTGGTTACCATTAGTTGTGAGAAAAGTTGTAATATTTAATGATTTCAGACTTTTCCCATTATTTTTACTGTGAGACCGAGCTTCTTGCCAAATTTCATAATTTTAGGTCGACGGGAAGTACCCTGTAGGTTTTGCTTTTTTGCATGGAGATGAGGACATAAAATGCCATATCTTTTGATTGCGTCGTTGTAAAAAATTGAAAGTTTCAGATCTTGTGTGGTTCATGGATCCTAATATATGGTATTAATTTCAACCTGATACCTTTACCCGTTCGTGAGATAAAGGGTCTTGACAGACAGACAGACAGACAACAAAGTGATCCTATAAAATTCAAATTCAAAAATCTTTTATTAGGCAAAACACGTCATGCTTCATAAGGGTTCCGTTTTTTCTTTTGAGGTACGGAACCCTAAAAATAGACTTAATTGCTTTCAAAAATATTAAAGATATATCGGAACCCTCGGCGCGCGAGTCCGACTCGCACTTGACCAGATTTTTTAGTGTGTTTTATCCTCCGATGTCTTTTAGTACTTATTGATTATATTTGAAATGTTATTATGTTTCTTGGTGAAGGAAAATTTTGTTTTGTGTTTGTTGCCGCAGCTGCCATTTGCAGTACCGGGCGGTTTTATTTTTACATAGGGTTCACTTTGATAGGGTAACGAGGTAAAATTGAGATGAGACAGAACAACTTTCCCCAAGGAACGAAGTAAAAAGAAGAAAAAAAAAATTTTACCTCCCATACAAAATGCCCTATCAGTAGATTCAGTTTCTATACAAGGTCAACCTTTTTTTTCATCTTTCGACCATGTTTCTTAGGGAAAGTTGTTCAGTTACATGGGTAGATTCACATCCTTCAGAGTTGGTACACCATTTTTATTTATTCAGGTTTACCAACAATTGTTTACACTGTTTCTTACATACTAACACCAGTAATTAATAGTAGATTAGTAGCCAAGGGCTGTAAGGCATCAATTGCGGCCCGAGATATAGTTCGAGGGTGCAATTGATGCTTACACCCGAGGTAACTACTCTGCTTTACATCTCGATTGTGAGGTAAGTAGGTCCTTATTACCACCAAATCGTAGGTGACCAATTAGCGCTCTAGGGTAATAACGTAGCTAGAAAAGCCCTAGGGCGGTAAGTAATTAAAAAAAAACACTACTCTTTCAAAACTCAATTACTTACCGCCCTAGGGCTTTTCTAGCTACATTATTACCCTAGAGCGCTAATTGGTCACCTACAAGCCCCATTTGGGGGTAATAAGGACCTACTTACCGAATATGAGAGATGTAAATATCTTTACACGTGTACCAATCACTTAAAAATAAACACCACATGCTTAATGAATTAGATTAGAAGACGGTATACATAGCACCGAAATCATTTGACACTCTTTCAATTCAGAAAAGTCCGCAAAGTATTCTTAAGATAGGTAAGGTACGGTCAACCGCATGCCGGAGGAAATAGTCAACCATGAACACCAACCTTACTGCAAGAAAACAAGGCATGTTCAAGGCCAAACCGCAACCACCGGCGAGTAGTCAACCGTAGCTCTAAGAATAATTCACTTAAACTACTTAGGTCATATTTGGAAAACAGGATTCAAAAGGTACAAGTAAACAGGACGAAATCACTGGGATCTGTTGTCAAAATTGGCGTACCTCAAGAGTCCATATTAGGGCCATTTTTATTCCTTATTTATATTAATGACCTTCCTTCTGTGGTGAAGAATCTGTCAAAGATTGTGTTATTTGCTGATGATACTTCATTCATATTCAATGTAAGTAGGAAATCACAAAATTATAACGAAGTCAACGATGCACTTGGACAGATTCATGCATGGTTTACTGTTAACAATCTAGTCCTAAACGCCAAAAAAACTAAATGTATTAAATTTGCACTACCAAATGTAAGGTCTACTTCACATAACATAGTATTGAATAATGAGCCATTAGATTTTGTAAATAGTACAGTTTTCTTAGGGTTAACACTAGACTCTAAACTTCAATGGGGCCCTCATATAACGGTTCTTTCTGGTCGATTGAGCTCGGCTGCATATGCTGTTAGAAAAATCAGACAACTTACTGATGTAGCTACTGCAAGGCTGGTTTACTTTAGCTACTTCCATAGCATTATGTCTTATGGCATACTGCTTTGGGGCCGAGCAGCTGATATACATTCAATATTCGTTTTACAAAAGAGGGCTATAAGAGCAATTTATTGCCTGAAGACTCGTGATTCCCTGAGAGAACTGTTCAAGGAAATCAACATTATGACAGTGCCATGCCAGTATATCTATGAAAATATAATGTATGCTAGAAAGAACATTCATCAATTACCAAAAATTTGTGACAGGCATAATTTTAATACTAGAAATAAGCATAAAATTGATCAACCATATACTAGATTAACTAAAGTCAATACATCTTTCGTTGGTCTGTGTATACGATACTACAACAAAATACCTGACAATATAGTGCAATTACCTGAGAGAAAGTTTAAAGAATGTGTAAAGCAAACGTTATGTAAAAAAGCTTACTATAGATTGGATGACTATATGAATGACAAAGAGGTATGGTGCTCTGATATTCCAGCGAAACACAAGAAACACATTGTAAAAAGCCGACTCTTAAAGTAGGCCGTGCTGCAGTGGTTTCTTGCCGTTTCTTTTACGCTGCCATAGCACGATCCGAAACGGCGTAGACTCGCTCTATTTGCATTGTATTCTGCATGACATTCAATAAGTATTCTGTAAAGAATCTACATTGAATAAAATTATCTGAATCTGAATCTCTATGTTAAAATTTATATTGTTAATTTCAGATGCTATTGTGTACCGATTTATAGAATTTAGGTCTAAAGTAATCGTTTATATAAATTTTATCACTACAACTATTTATAATCTTTACCACCTTGACACGGGTATAGCATTTCGAGATAAATATTTCGAGGTATACGGGCACGAAAATGAACACCACTTAAAAGTGGAGAACAATCAACTTTAAAGCTTGCGTCACACAGAGGCGGTAGCGGAAGCGTTCCGGGGGCGGTATTTTTTGTAAAGTATGAGTTCTTATGCACCCTGTCACATTGAAAAGCGGTCGCAGCGCGGTATTTTGTTCCCGCCAAACCGCCCCGGACCGCTTTCGCAATCATACCGCCTCTGTCTGACGTGAGCTTAAGGGCCACCTAGACAATGTCTTTTTTTTAGGAAAATACTACTTTTTATTAGAAGAATCACTGAGCTTCAAGATTTAAATAAATGAAAATTCACCTCGTAAGATTTTTCTCCAGTTTGTACTTTCTGAAGAATTTACAACTTATCTTTGGAGCTAAACATTTAATTCCAAATAACAGAATATTATGGTATTTCTCCTGTGTGCAACCTCTGATGTCTATTCAAATCAGATTTATGGCTAAACCTTAAGGAACAATTATCACAAGAATATGGCTTTTCTCCTGTGTGCACCCTCTGATGTCTATTCAAATGTGAACTATTGTTGAACCTTGAGGGACAAATTTTACAAAGATATGGCTTTTCGCCTGTGTGCATTCTGTGATGAATTTTCAAAACACTCTTCTGGGTGAAAGTTGAATGACATACATCACAAGAATATGACCTTTCTCCTGTGTGTACCATCTGGTGACGTTTCAAACTAGATTTTTGGCTAAAATCTAAATGACATACATCACAAGAAAATGGCTTTTCTCCTGTGTGCACCCTCCGATGTGTTTCTAAATCAGTTTTGTTGGTAAACTTTGAGGAACAAATATCACAAGAATATGGCTTTTTCCCTGTGTGTATCCTGTGATGATGTTGCAAACTACTCTTCTGGGTAAAAGTGGAGTGACATATGTCACAAGAATATGGCTTTTCTCCTGTGTGTACCCTCAGATGTATTTCCAAATGAAGTTTATGATAAAATTTTGCATCACACAAGTTACAACTAAAAGGTTTTGGCTTGCTTTTTGTATGTGATTGTATATGGGAAATTAAGTTGCCTTTTATTATAGATATATATGAGCATGTGTCACATTGAAACCGTTTTGAAACAGCATGTGCTTTTAAATGATAATTTATAAAATTTATCCGACTAGTTGTATAGTCACAAATATCACACGAGTAATTTTGTGCTGTATTTACTGCATGAGATTTTTCTTCAGAAACTTTTGGTGGATTTTCAGTTGAAATAATCTTTGCTGTTTTGTTTGACTTTATCTTACGCTTAGGATTTCTTTTATCATATTTTTCATTTACTTTAGGTTCAACATTCTTAATTTTCAATGTTAACAATGTTTGACGAGTATCCGTTTCAAGAATAAGGTTTTTTGTAGTAGATAAATTTTGCGTGTGGGCTGTTCTAGGAGTTTCTTCTGAAGTCTGCGTGTCCGGTTCTTTTTTGTTGTTTGACATAGTCTTCTTATCCTCTGGTGGTCCTAGGCAAATTATTTACATTATTAAGTAGACAGCAGCGGTAAAACTTATACTAATTCTGAAGATGCAAATCCTTTCGGGTGGTAGTTCCAACCATATAACTGAACAACTATTGTTCTACGTCTTTCGGAAAAAAATACAAATCTTCATACAAAATTAAAATTTGATCCGGTCAGTTTGTATGGAGAAACAATTTTTCTTTATTTTATTTTCCACTAGCGGCCCGCCCCGGCTTCGCACGGGTACTAATCTACGGGTAGAGGTGGTGCCTTTTATTGCGATATATGACGTAGCCGTCAACTTGTTACACAATTTTTAAAACATTCTAAATTATTTCGTTGTACCTCAGGAAGACAACCACAAAAAAATATACCTAAAAAGTTAAAAATCAGACTTCGGTCATCCAGTCGCAACGACGAGTGCCCTCCGTGAGTGCCCTCAGCCCTGTTGGGTTCCTGGCTCGCTGATATTAACTTCGGAAACACTCGGCAACGTTCGGCTATCAACGGAAATGCACATCGAGTGCCAAGCTCATTCTAGGACTGTAATTAGAGTGATTTTAATATTGTGATATCTTCCAAGATATTCATTTAAATAACATGGTGTAAAGGACAATTTCGATCTATGTTCATTGATTATTATTACTAACCATTTAAATTAGATAAGGATCTATACCTTGAGGGCAAAAATACGTTCAAAAATACCTTATTTTGAAAATCTACTTTTATTGCTATAAATAGTTGGTTACTGTGGGTTATCCTTAAAAGATAGACAAATACGATACCGGACTTTTCTTTAGAGCTCTCAGAGAGCAACAATTCTTTCATACATAATTTTCATATAAATGAATGCATTTACGCAGCGCACGCCCAGAAAGCTCTCAAGAGGCACGTTTTTTTCCGACTCGATCTACAAACATCATCACAGTTCAGTTAATTTGCACTCAATATTTATAAATTATAGCCTCAAACCTTCATATTGAATCAATCTATCTATTAGTGAAAACCGAATCGAAATCAATATAGTAGTTCCTGAGTTTAGCGATCACAGACAGACATGATGGATGGATGGATGACGACAGAAAAACGTTTCGGGGGACTTTCTTTTATAATATGTAGTGATGATAAGTTGTTCATTTACATGGGTAGAAAACTCCCCAGAGGTTTTGCGTATTTGGTATTTACGTAGGTATATTTTTTTTAGTTCTCCATAGTTAAAAATTTTTGTTGTTTGCAACTACAAAATATTGCAATATAACAAATTTTTGTTGTTTGCTTCCCAAAAATATATTGCAACTAGAAAATCTATATAATCTATAAAAGAAGAAGGTGACTGACTGACTGACATATCAACGCACAGCCCAAACCGCTGGGTCTAGAGATTCCAAATTTGGCATGTAGGTTCCTTATGAGACCTAGGGGTGCACTTAGTAAGGGTTTTAAAAAATTCCACCCCTAAGGGGGTAAAATAGGGGATGAAAGTTTGTATGAAAGTCCATCAGTTTTGAAGTTAGGATCTTCAAAATTTGTATTTAGGCTGACGACTAAAAATTAATTTTTACGTGTCTCAGGGTTTTTGAAAATTCGACACCCTTAAGGGTGAAAAGGGGGATCACATTATTTATTATTTAGGCATTGATGATGTAATTCTATGCAACGTTCATCACTGTTATTGAATTTCCACCCCAAATTCAACCCCTAAAAAGGGAAATGGGGTGAAAAAGTCTAAAAACCAATATGGGTATCGTTTGTATGGTTTATCGGGTCACTGATTACGAAAACTACAACAATTTTGAAATCCAACGTGGTGGACGTTAAATACCATCATTCCCTTGGAATGGGGTTGGGGTGCGATAGGGTTAAAATGTGAATATGGGTGTCGTTTGTATGGTTTATCGGGTCGCTGATTACGAAAACTAAAACAATTTTGAAATCCAACGTGGTGGACGTGAAATACCATCATCCCCCTGGGGATGGAGTTGGGGTGCGTTAATTCTTTACAAAAGTGCAAAATGATATTCTTAAAATATAAAGTAGTGATTGATTGTTACTTTTTTTAACAGATTATCAGGGTACATTTGATATTTTTTTATGTTTAAAGTGAGCAAACGAGCAGGTGGGCCACCTGATGGTAAGTGGTCACCACCATCGCCCATTCTTATTTGATGTCTCAAAAATCATATTTTATCACTCGGTAATATTCAACAATTGGGTCAGTTTTTTCAGCAGCAGCATTCTTTTTGTTTGTTTCCAAAATAAATCTTTTTTCATTTGTTTCTTCTTGCTTTCCAGAAAAGCCCAGGTAATTCTTGAAAATCACTGGGTGATAAAATATCACTTTTGAGACTTTAAAAATTCACATTTGCGTTGATAAACTGTTGGAAGGTAAATCAGAATACATGAAAATTAACAATAAAGGACTCCTTTATATTTAAGAAGATCAATTTCAACTTTTGAAAACAAAAATCTATGATTTTTAATTTTTTGAGTGATATTTTATCACCCGGTGATATTCAAGAATTGTTCTCCAGGTACGTTGCATGCCTAATCATCAAGAAGCAAAGCAATTAATAAAATTTGACGTGTATTTTATGATTTATTGTTTATTGATAAACAAAATTCATTATAGGTACGACATGTTACAAAATAATCATACAAATATAAGATTGTATTTCTTATTTCATTGATTCAGTTCTGACTTTACATTTTTTTCACTCACATGGAATAACAATAATTTAAAAATATGGACTGGCTGTTGAACTTTGCCTCATTTATACGTTTCTAAATATTATGGCCCAAGTTTTTGTCACTTTCTTTTTACTGAAATAAACTATCAATACTCGTAAACATTAAAAGACTTAAAACCAATATGTTGTTCATTCTCACTACTTATTGAACAGCCCTCGTAACATCAGCTGTCTCTCTGTCCATCTATATTTGCGATCCGTCTGGCTGTCCGGGAACAACAGGTCGATACAGGTTTTTGTTGGTATTCTTCTAAAAACTCATCATCAACCGACTTCATTTGGGCCTAATTGCGAGCCACCTACTTTTTAACCGACTTCAAAAAGGCGGAGGTTCTCTATTCGATCGTATTTTTTTAATATTATTATTTTAAATGAATGAATCATTCTTACCTACCAAGTGACATCTGTCCACATCTCAAACTTTTTTAAACAAATTCCAACCCAAGGGCATCACATAAATTCTCTCAATAATGCCCGGAACAAAACTTTGATGCTGACCGTAAATGGCTCGAAATATCTATCGCGAGGGAGCGCAGGGCAGTCGCGTGAATTATTGGCTTCCCGCATGTCGTCAATAAGAACGCAGAAAATAACCGGCAGCATCAGATGTACTATTTTCCTATTATTGTACAACACAGTTTCCTTTGTTTTGTTTGATTTTATTTTAAAACTAATACAAGCTGTTTTTCTCTTTCATGTTTAGATTCAGATATCTTCATCATAATGTTATTTCATCATAATGTTCTTTGGGATAAGTTGTTCAGTTTTATGGGCAGATTCTGCAGATTCACATCCCACAATACTGATGTGGTTGTACCTTTTTAGTTTCCTTTGTGTTCAAATATCGTACATTACAGCCACCCTACTTCATACGTAAAACAGTTCGGCTTTTTCATAGAAAAATTAAAGGAATAATGGATACTCATAGAAGAATATTCCGCAAATAGCATAACTATCAATTCTCCATGTGACCTGAGATTTAACTTGTAGATCCGCATTTTTTTTTACACATCTGGCAATTAAAGTAAGCGCCATCTATCGTCAAGTAGCTTTAATATTGAAAAGTATCCCATACACAACAATTAGCTTTAACAGCGTCCTATGTTTGAAGTACTTTTCGCTTGAGTGGAAGCATAGAGCAACTTATATATTAGCAATGATATTACAATTATATAACCGACGTATATTAGTGGAAGAAATTATAAACACGTGCCGTCTTACTACAAAAAAGTTAGACATCTGTTGAACACTTGATTAATAGAATCGTACCAAATAACTCTATGTCATTGATGCGCAGATGTCAAAAATGACTATGATTTGACTTCTGCGTATCAACTGACATAGCCAGTTATTTTTAGCGCATTTTTTTAAGCAAGTGTTCAACAGATGTCTAACTTTTTTGTAGTAAGACCCGTGGTGTTTGCAATTTTACTGAGCCGCACGAGGGACAGGTACACACGCGGACTCCTTGCAACACTTGTATGTAGCGCACACAGGGTACAAAATCGCGTACCTCCATGTATGTACGGTCCCTTAAGAGCATAGAAGATATTATCGGTCGCCAACCAAGCCCCGAAAGAGGCGACCTTGGTCGGTTCCGACCGTGTAGTTCGTGGTCGCCAACCAAATTTTTAGTGACCTTCCAACGCCCTTGGTCGTGAAAGCAGCTTCCCAAATTAAGGTCAAATAGAGGACGTTGGTTACGTCTCCGACCGTGTAGCTGGCAGTTGGCGACCGCACAGATTATAAACTGACGTTTCTTGCGTTTACCGGTAATTAAAAACAAAAGAAGACAACGAAATTGATAATTTTGTGACAAAGAAGATATGAAAAGTCTTTTAAACAGTGATTTGTCTGTCGGAAGCTTGTCGCCGACCGTGTATCCGGTGTTTTAATTTAAGAAAGAAACCTTGATATTTTAGATAAAGTTTATCAAGATCATGCCGCCCTTAGACTATATAATACTAAGATGCCGCCGCTGCTGCAAATAAAGTACCTACCTATTGCGCAGTCACAAAGCGATAGACATAGGCGAATAATTAAAAGTCATGTAAAATTAAATCACATTTTATTCAAAATTTCTCCATGTGGTTAACACATACGAATACACTTTCTTCAGTGTTATATATTCTTTTTGTTACATATCGTACAGTCAACGACAGGCCAAGCTTGACACTCGCAGTGCGACTCTAGCCCGTACGTCGATTGAAATAAGAACGGTCAAAGTCCAATGTGTCAAGCTTGATGTGCTCTTCACTGTACCAAATTAAATACAATGTTACTTAGCTAATTACAATAATTAAATTGTAGTTCATAAACATAAACGTTTAGTATTAATTTATTAGAAATACCAGACCTCTATAGTAAGTACTTAAAGTTGTAAGATTAATATGTATTCCAGATAGAGCACAGAAATTATATGGGGGTGTACCGAAAACTGACAAGGCTTGCTCAGTAGACTAAATTGAACAAATTTCCCTAAGAAACATGTTTTGCGAAATGATGTACCAACTTATATCATAAATCATAAGAATAATTATAGCTTTTTAGGGTTCCGATACTAAAATGGTAAAAAAAGGAACCCTTATGGTGCGACTTTGTCTGTCTGTCACACCTCTATATCTCAGCAACCACTCATGCTATCGACTTGAAATTTGGAGTAGTTGTAGAATTTGGTTGCCCAACTTAATTGCACATGAAAGAATTAAAAAAATACATGATTATTACGTTAAAGGGGGCCCAAATAGGGAGGGGGGTGTCAAAATTTCAAATTGTCGTTACTAGGTCGAGTGGGGTACTGGGGTATCATAATTATGAAAGGGCTTTACTTGTAAATTCTAAAATATATTTTTGTATTTTTTTACAACTCTTAGTTTTCAAGTTGTGATGACAAATGTCAAAAAAAATACCATTCCCCCCTTATCTCCGAAGTTTGTGATAGAAACAATCTGAATTAATTACAGTCAATAGAAGTTTATGTAAATATTACAGCAAAAATAAAACGATTTTTCTAAGTTGTACGGTTTTTTAAAAAACTGCAAAAAAACCTTTTCAAACAGATTTAGTATTGCGGTTCTAAAAAACCGGCCAAGTGCGAGTCGGACTCGCGCACCGAGGGTTCCGTACCACCACATAATCATAATTGTATTAGTTGAAATTTCAGTAAGTTGATGTGCTTGATGTTTTGAGTCCGACACGCGCTTGACCAAATTTTATTATATGTTGTTATTTTATAGCTTATGCACTATAAAAGTACCAATTTTCAAGTTTGTAAGTGTTCCCGTTTTTAAAATAGAACTAAAACAAAAATCGCCTCAAGACCATCCAACTTGACCCCTCTCTTATATGAATGTTCTTGAAACGGGAGCTCACCACAATTGGTTACCATTAGTTGTGAGAAAAGTTGTAATATTTAATGATTTCAGACTTTTCCCATTATTTTTACTGTGAGACCGAGCTTCTTGACAAATTTCATAATTTTAGGTCGACGGGAAGTACCCTGTAGGTTTTGCTTTTTTGCATGGAGATGAGGACATAAAATGCCATATCTTTTGATTGCGTCGTTGTGAAAAATTGAAAGTTTCAGATCTTGTGTGGTTCATGGATCCTAATATATGGTATTAATTTCAACCTGATACCTTTACCCGTTCGTGAGATAAGGGTCTTGACAGACAGACAGACAGACAACAAAGTGATCCTATAAGGGTTCCGTTTTTTCTTTTGAGGTACGGAACCCTAAAAATGGACTTAATTGCTTTCAAAAATATTAAAGATATATCGGAACCCTCGGCGCGCGAGTCCGACTCGCACTTGACCAGATTTTTTTAGTGTGTTTTATCCTCCGATGTCTTTTAGTACTTATTGATTATATTTGAAATGTTATTATGTTTCTTGGTGAAGGAAAATTGTGTTTTGTGTTTGTTGCCGCAGCTGCCATTTGCAGTACCGGGCGGTTTTATTTTTACATAGGGTTCACTTTGATAGGGTAACGAGGTAAAATTGAGATGAGACAGAACAACTTTCCCCAAGGAACGAAGTAAAAAGAAGAAAAAAAAAATTTTACCTCCCATACAAAATGCCCTATCAGTAGATTCAGTTTCTATACAAGGTCAACCTTTTTTTTTCATCTTTCGACCATGTTTCTTAGGGAAAGTTGTTCAGTTACATGGGTAGATTCACATCCTTCAGAGTTGGTACACCATTTTTATTTATTCAGGTTTACCAACAATTGTTTACACTGTTTCTTACATACTAACACCAGTAATTAATAGTAGATTAGTAGCCAAGGGCTGTAAGGCATCAATTGCGGCCCGAGATATAGTTCGAGGGTGCAATTGATGCTTACACCCGAGGTAACTACTCTGCTTTACATCTCGATTGTGAGGTAAGTAGGTCCTTATTACCACCAAATCGTAGGTGACCAATTAGCGCTCTAGGGTAATAATGTAGCTAGAAAAGCCCTAGGGCGGTAAGTAATAAAAAAAAATACTACTCTTTCAAAACTCAATTACTTACCGCCCTAGGGCTTTTCTAGCTACATTATTACCCTAGAGCGCTAATTGGTCACCTACAAGCCCCATTTGGGGGTAATAAGGACCTACTTACCGAATATGAGAGATGTAAATATCTTTACACGTGTACCAATCACTTAAAAATAAACACCACATGCTTAATGAATTACATTAGAAGACGGTATACATAGCACCGAAATCATTTGACACTCTTTCAATTCAGAAAAGTCCGCAAAGTATTCTTAAGATAGGTAAGGTACGGTCAACCGCACGCCGGAGGAAACAGTCAACCATGAACACCAACCTTACTGCAAGAAAACAAGGCATGTTCAAGGCCAAACCGCAACCACCGGCGAGTAGTCAACCGTAGCTCTATGTTAAAATTTATATTGTTAAATTCAGATGCTATTGTGTACCGATTTATAGAATTTAGGTCTAAAGTAATCGTTTATACAAATTTTATCACTACAACTATTTATAATCTTTACCACCTTGACACGGGTATAGCATTTCGAGATAAATATTTCGAGGTATACGGGCACGAAAATGAACACCACTTAAAAGTGGAGAACAATCAACTTTAAAGCTTGCGTCACACAGAGGCGGTAGCGGAAGCGTTCCGGGGGCGGTATTTTTTGTAAAGTATGAGTTCTTATGCACCCTGTCACATTGAAAAGCGGTCGCAGCGCGGTATTTTGTTCCCGCCAAACCGCCCCGGACCGCTTTCGCAATCATACCGCCTCTGTCTGACGTGAGCTTAAGGGCCACCTAGACAATGTCTTTTTTTTAGGAAAATACTACTTTTTATTAGAAGAATCACAGAGCTTCAAGATTTAAATAAATGAAAATTCACCTCGTAAGATTTTTCTCCAGTTTGTACTTTCTGAAGAATTTACAACTTATCTTTGGAGCTAAACATTTAATTCCAAATAACAGAATATTATGGTATTTCTCCTGTGTGCAACCTCTGATGTCTATTCAAATGAGATTTATGGCTAAACCTTAAGGAACAATTATCACAAGAATATGGCTTTTCTCCTGTGTGCACCCTCTGATGTCTATTCAAATGTGAACTATTGTTGAACCTTGAGGGACAAATTTTACAAAGATATGGCTTTTCGCCTGTGTGCATTCTGTGATGAATTTTCAAAACACTCTTCTGGGTGAAAGTTGAATGACATACATCACAAGAATATGACCTTTCTCCTGTGTGTACCATCTGGTGACGTTTCAAATTCGATTTTTGGCTAAAATCTAAATGACATACATCACAAGAAAATGGCTTTTCTCCTGTGTGCACCCTCCGATGTGTTTCTAAATCAGTTTTGTTGGTAAACTTTGAGGAACAAATATCACAAGAATATGGCTTATTCCCTGTGTGTATCCTGCGATGCTTATACAAACTACTTGGGTGGGTAAAAGTGGAATGACATATGCGACAAGAATATGGCTTTTCTCCTGTGTGTACCCTCAGATGTATTTCCAAATGAAGTTTATGATAAAATTTTGCATCACACAAGTTACAACTAAAAGGTTTTGGCTTGCTTTTTGTATGTGATTGTATATGGGAAATTAAGTTGCCTTTTATTATAGATATATATGAGCATGTGTCACATTGAAACCGTTTTGAAACAGCATGTGCTTTTAAATGATAATTTATAAAATTTATCCGACTAGTTGTATAGTCACAAATATCACACGAGTAATTTTGTGCTGTATTTACTGCATGAGATTTTTGTGGATTTTCAGTTGAAATAATCTTTGCTGGTTTGTTTGACTTTATCTTACGCTTAGGATTTCTTTTATCATATTTTTCATTTATTTTAGGTTTAACATTCTTAATTTTCAATGTTAACAATGTTTCAGGAGTATCCGTTTCAAGAATAAGGTTTTTTGTAGTAGATAAATTTTGCTTGTGGGCTATTCTAGGAGTTTCTTCTGAAGTCTGCGTGTCCGGTTCTTTTTTGTTGTTTGACATAGTCTTCTTATCCTCTGGTGGTCCTAGGCAAATTATTTACATTATTAAGTAGACAGCAGCGGTAAAACTTATACTAATTCTGAAGATGCAAATCCTTTCGGGTGGTAGTTCCAACCATATGACTGAACAACTATTGTTCTACGTTTTTCGGAAAAAAATACAAATCTTCATACAAAATTAAAATTTGATCCGGTCAGTTTGTATGGAGAAACAATTTTTCTTTATTTTATTTTCCACTAGCGGCCCGCCCCGGCTTCGCACGGGTACTAATCTACGGGTAGAGGTGGTGCCTTTTATTGCGATATATGACGTAGCCGTCAACTTGTTACACAATTTTTAAAACATTCTAAATTATTTCGTTGTACCTCAGGAAGACAACCACAAAAAAATATACCTAAAAAGTTAAAAATCAGACTTCGGTCATCCAGTCGCAACGACGAGTGCCCTCCGTGAGTGCCCTCAGCCCTGTTGGGTTCCTGGCTCGCTGATATTAACTTCGGAAACACTCGACAACGTTCGGCTATCAACGGAAATGCACATCGAGTGCCAAGCTCATTCTAGGACTTTAATTAGAGTGATTTTAATATTGTGATATCTTCCAAGATATTCATTTAAATAACATGGTGTAAAGGACAATTTCGATCTATGTTCATTGATTATTATTACTAACCATTTAAATTAGATAAGGATCTATACCTTGAGGGCAAAAATACGTTCAAAAATACCTTATTTTGAAAATCTACTTTTATTGCTATAAATAGTTGGTTACTGTGGGTTATCCTTAAAAGATAGACAAATACGATCCCGGACTTTTCTTTAGAGCTCTCAGAGAGCAACAATTCTTTCATACATAATTTTCATTTAAATGAATGCATTTACGCAGCGCACGCCCAGAAAGCTCTCAAGAGGCACATTTTTTTCCGACTCGATCTACAAACATCATCACAGTTCAGTTAATTTGCACTCAATATTTATAAATTATAGCCTCAAACCTTCCTATTGAATCAATCTATCTATTAGTGAAAACCATGTGAAAACCGAATCGAAATCAATATAGTAGTTCCTGAGTTTAGCGATCACAGACAGACATGATGGATGGATGGATGACGACAGAAAAACGTTTCGGGGGACTTTCTTTTATAATATGTAGTGATGATAAGTTGTTCATTTACATGGGTAGAAAAATCCCCAGAGGTTTTGCGTATTTGGTATTTACGTAGGTATATTTTTTTTAGTTCTCCATAGTTAAAAATTTTTGTTGTTTGCAACTACAAAATATTGCAATATAACAAATTTTTGTTGTTTGCTTCCCAAAAATATATTGCAACTAGAAAATCTATATAGGTATATAAAAGAAGAAGGTGACTGACTGACTGACATATCAACGCACAGCCCAAACCGCTGGGTCTAGAGATTCCAAATTTGGCATGTAGGTTCCTTATGAGACCTAGGGGTGCACTAAGTAAGGGATTTAAAAAATTCCACCCCTAAGGGGGTAAAATAGGGGATGAAAGTTTGTATGAAAGTCCATCAGTTTTGAAGTTAGGATCTTCAAAATTTGTATTTAGGCTGACGACTAAAAATTAATTTTTACGTGTCTCAGGGTTTTTGAAAATTCGACACCCTTAAGGGTGAAAAGGGGGATGAAGTTGAAAATTCTTTATTTTTAAAGTAAAATCACATTATTTATTATTTAGGCATTGATGATGTAATTCTATGCAACGTTCATCACTGTTATTGAATTTCCACCCCAAATTCAACCCCTAAAAAGGGAAATGGGGTGAAAAAGTCTAAAAACCAATATGGGTATCGTTTGTATGGTTTATCGGGTCACTGATTACGAAAACTACAACAATTTTGAAATCCAACGTGGTGGACGTTAAATACCATCATTCCCTTGGAATGGGGTTGGGGTGCGATAGGGTTAAAATGTGAATATGGGTGTCGTTTGTATGGTTTATCGGGTCGCTGATTACGAAAACTACAACAATTTTGAAATCCAACGTGGTGGACGTGAAATACCATCATCCCCCTGGGGATGGAGTTGGGGTGCGTTAGGTTTGATATGTCTTAAATCAATATGGGTGTCGTTTGTATGGTTTATAGGGTCGCTGATTACGAAAGCTACAACAACTTTGAAATCCAACGTGGTGGACGTGAAATACCATCATCCCCTGGGGATGGGGTTGGGGTGCGATAGGTTTGAAATGTCTAAAAATAAATATGGGTTTCGTTTCTATGTTAGGGATAGCGGTTAAATTGGCGTTAGGGGTAGGGATAGGGGCAGGGATAGGGAGAGGTAGAGGTAGAGAGGTAGAGAGAGGTAGAGACGTAGAGAGGTAGAGACGTAGAGAGGTAGAGACGTAGAGGTTGGGACGTAGAGAGGTAGAGGTACAGGTAAAGTAGAGGGAGAGGGAGAAGGAGGGGAAGGGGGAGAGGGAGGGAGAGAGGGAGGGAGAGAGGGAGGGGGAGAGGGAGGAGGAAGAGAGGGAGGTGGGGGGGGGAGAGGAAGGGGGGAGAGGGAGAGAGAGGGAGAGGGTTTTAGTTTTTCTCAATTACTTCTGCGAATTGGCTCTGTTTTGAAATATTACTTAAAGGTGTCTCTCATCTCTCTCTTTAAATTTGTTAGGATACTGCTGCTAAGTTCCTCTGTTCTGAGTAGTTTATGAGTAACGTCTGTATATTATTAAAAATTCAGCTGGATCCTGAATTATACTCATTGATTTGCGCAGGGTTAGTTCTGTTTTTCCTTAGTTTAAAATTACCCCGAAATGATGGGATAAATAATAATTTCCCTGGACTAAAATATCTCATTGCTTCGGAAAACTGGTAACAACCTAAATACGAAATCCACGCGAGCGAAGGCGCGGGCAACAGCTAGTATTATTATAAATAGTAAAATATTATTGAACAATAACGTGATAATGGCAAGATGGAAAGGGTACATGAAAGAGCTATATCACGGTCAAGAACTGAGTGAGGATATAGAAGACGAACATTTTGTGAAAGAAGACAAAGTAGGACCTAGGAAAGTGGGATCTTAAAAG
Source organism: Athrips mouffetella (assembly GCA_947532105.1). NCBI lineage: Eukaryota > Metazoa > Arthropoda > Insecta > Lepidoptera > Gelechiidae > Athrips > Athrips mouffetella. Next base: position 11,897,034 of record OX383984.1, read on the forward strand.
AAGAATTTTATAAAGCTTTAAGTCATGAACAATACGGCAAAGCTGCAGGTACCTAAGGATCAAAACTACATTTAAATGATTAAATATACACAGTGAGACTTGATTAGATGAAATTTTCAAATTAACTCAGGACATGTACTTGACCATACTATACCGAAAGATTTTGAAATAACTTAAACCGTTACCCTATCCAAAAAGTTAAACAAACTCAAATGTGAAGAACATATAACCCTTAGCCTAGTTTCTCAGGCATCAAAAACTAACCGAATGATAACTACAGAAATAGAAGAATAATATACAAGGTGTATTTTTTAAATTCGAACAACTCAAGGCGTACATTCCTTGAGCTGAACGGAGACACATTGACCAAGAAACATAGGCCGAAATACGAAAAAAGAAATTTAACCTTCCATAAAAAATGCGCTACAGCTGATGCAGTTTGTAAGAGAGGTAAATTTTTTTCTTCGTATTTTGACCTACGTTTCTTGGACAATGTCTTCCTTCAGCTCAAGGGACGTACGCCTTGAGTTGTCCGAATTCAAAAAATGCACCTTGTATATACTTTATAGAGATAAAAGATTGATTGATGAACATAATATAACAATACTGATGCATTTGCGAAATTTATAAAGGATTATTCAAAACCATTTAAACGGGTTTGTGCTGCAGTCAAATCAAATTTCAATAAGAATAAAATCAAAAATAGTTCCAACATTACAAAAACAACTTGGGAAACTATTAGTAGTGAAACTGGAAAATCTAAAGCTCCTCGGAATGACTTCCAGCTTAAGATTGATTATCAGATCATAAGTACAGATATAGAAGTTGCTGAAGCTTTTGAAAACTTCTTTACGGATATTCCAGTTTCAGCTACCAAGTCCTTGAACTCATCTCCCACTCTTGCCAAATCCCATCTCGAACAAAACGTAGATGTTTGCAATGTAGATTTTAAATTCAGTTACGTCAATGCTTTCGTTATAATTAAAACCTTTGAATCACTTGAAATGAAAAAGACCGCCGATGTAGATGGTCTGTCAGTTAAAAATATTAGTGCCATTATACAAAACATTGCACCATACTTATCTAGTGTTTTTAATAAATGTGTAGAAGATGGTGTTTTTCCTGATTTGATGAAACATAGTAAAATTATTCCATTGTTTAAAGCTGGTAGTACATCCGAACCCACAAATTTTAGACCTATTTCTATTCTTAGTAAGATATTTGAAAAGATAATTTTAAATCAGATTCAGAGCCACTTATATCACAACAACTTGATGCACCTCAAACAGTTCGGTTTTACGAGGGGTCGCTCAACCAACAATTGATGCAGGTGTTGAGCTAATTCAAAGTATATTTGACGCCTGGGAGGAGTCAAGTGATGCTATTGGCGTTTTCTGTGTTTTATTCAAGGCTTTCGATTGTTTGCATCATGATATACACCATTATGAAATTAGAGACCAGGCTCTACGCCTTCTAGAGTCGTATCTAAGTGAAAGGATCCAGAAGGTTGATTTAAATGGGAAAAGGTCACTAGGATCAAAAATTTGTATGGGCGTTCCACAAGGCTCAATGGATAGATAGATAGATAAAAACGTTTATTTATACACGTATTCGACACACAATATACAAAGGACAGTAAACTATTAACACAAATCAGACTTGAATAACTTTAGTAGATATTGTGAGACAAACCGTTTATATTTGAACACTGACAAGTGTTTCGTTATCACTTTCTCAAGATAACATAAACCCCTACATCACAATTATGGACTGAATGGAAAGTCGATAAGGCGGGTGAAGGATATTAGAGACCTAGGTGTTACATTGGATGACAAACTTCCTTCTGATGTGCATATTGATAAATCATAGATAAAGCTTTTAAACAGCTTGGGTTCATCCTTAGACTCTCCAAGCCGTTTAAACGAGCTATTACTCTTAAAATTCTTTTCTTCTCATACGTTCGCAGTAATCTTGAATTTGGTAGTGTTATCTGGAATCCCCAGTATTATTATTATCTCCAAGGCGATTTCGGCTACAGCGACCGCTTCTAATTTGTTACTTGGGCGCGCTGTTTCGCCCTTTCATGTGCTCTAAGATGGCTGCAGTAGCCAATTTTATTAGTGAAAGTGCGGAAACAATCCCGACACGTAAGCACACCATCGACGTAGTTATAAAGTATGGCCACCGGTGGTCTGGCCTTCAGCGCGTCACGTTTTGCGTCAATCATTAATATTTTTGTGCACCAAACGCCTCCATTCAGGACGGCAACTGGCCCTCACTTCCCATCTTTGGGACTCGACCCCACATTGCTTCATATGTCTCTTTTGAACATCCTTATAGCGAAGGAACTGACCGCCTTGTTTTCGCTTGCCGTTCTGGAGTTCAGAAAAGAATATGCGCTTCGCTACTCTCTCCTCAGCCATACGTGCGAGGTGTCCGCACCAACGAAGCTGACGTCGCATGAGGTATGCCTCAATGCCGCAGACATTTGCCCGTCGAAGAACATCGGTGTTTCTAACCCGATCCGACCACTTGATGTTTAATATGTCACGCAGGCATTTGATGTGGTACCGGTCTAACGTGCGTATGTGCTCTCGGTAGAGCACCCATGTCTCCGAAGAATATAAGAGGTTAGGAAGGACAACCGCCATGTATACTGAAATTTTTGTAGATAACCTCAAATCGTGTGATAGCAGTACCTTGGATCGAAGCTTGCCGAAAGCTGTTGCAGCCGCACCAATGCGATGATTAATTTCAGCTTCACGGTCGTTTTTAGATGAAATAAAGCTGCCTAAGTACTTAAATTTCTCTACCTGTTTTAGTTCGTCTTCGCCAAGTTATACCTTTACCGGTTGCGAAACACCATGTGAGTCCATCGCCATAACTTCGGTCTTTGAGACGCTGACTTTCAGACCCAAACGGAAACAAGCTACATGGAGGTTGGAAATTAGACTCTGAAGTTCAGGAAGAGAGTCTGCCACGAAACAAAGGTCGTCTGCATACATTATCTCCGTGATTATAGTGTGGGATACTTTAGTGCACGCTTTTAGTCGTGATAAGTTAAATATTCCGCCATCAGTTCGAAAACGAATTTTGATGCCTGCAGAAGTCTTGTCCAGGGTTTCACCGACTGCAACCGCAAAGTACAGCGCAAACAGAGTTGGTGCAAGCACGCAACCCTGCTTAAGACCGCCACTCACGGGAAAGAACTCAGAGTGTTCGCCGTTTACAGATACACAGCAGGTCATCCTGAGTAGTATAGAGTGGCGGGTTCTGCTTCATTTTTTATGGCCCAAAGACAAGTGCGTGCGTGGACCGTGAAGAAAAAAAAAATAAAAAAAAAATTCAGGTGAAATCGTCCTTTCCAGGTAGTAGTATAGAGTGGCGGGTTCTGCCTCACTTTTTATGGCCCAAAAACAAGTGCGTGCGTGGACCGAAACAAGTGCGTGCGTGGACCGTGCGGGAAAAAAAAAATTACATAAAAATTCAGGTGAAATAGTCCTTTCCAGGTAGTAGTATAGAGTGGCGGGTTCTGCCTCATTTTTTATGGCCCTTCTAAATACAAGTGCGTGCGTGGATCGCGCGGGATATATTGGCGGGAAGTCGTGCATTTTTTGTGGCCCTCTCTAAAAAAACCTCATTCAATGAAATCTGTGGTGGAAGTGACGGGAACAAAGTAAATAATGGAAAATGGAATGAAACGATGAATGGCAGGTGCAAATCTAAGTCTACCTGCCCAACTCTGCAAGTTGTTACCGGACTGGGACGGTGATGCGGGCGAGGAAGTGGATGGGGACGGGGAAGCGGATGGGAACAGGGACGGGGACGGTGATGCAGGCGAAGAAGCGGATGTGGACAGGGGCAGGGACGGGGATGGGGGAGCGGATGGGGACAGGGACGGTGACGGGGATGGGTACGGGGACGGGTAGGGTACGGGGACTGGGACGGGGCGGGCAGGGACGGGGATGGGTACGGGGACGGTGATGCGGGGTGAGGAAGCGGATGGGGTACAATACGATTGATTACGGCTTCGTTAGCAGTTTTAATTTGCAGACTTTATTTCTGGTTCATTTGCATTGCAATATGTGATGTATTTAACTAGCTGAGAACTTTTTTGGGGTCACCCTCAGAGGACACAGGTGCAGATGCCGACTCATTGTGTTCAAATTTTTACCTGTCGGAATCTTTTTTGTAAGGGCTGTGGGGTGCTTTTATTGCTTGCCCTTACGGAAAGATTAAGTCCACATAAGATAAAAAGCAAGTTACATAAAAAACATTTCAACTCAACGTGTTGGCGATGGATTTCCTATTATTTATATCAGGTAGGTACGCTAAGCTAAGGACATTAATTTAAAAGCTGATAGTTTACAAGTTATGATATGATGCTAAAAGCAATTAACGGTTGCCAAATTTCATTTAGCACGTCGCTGCAGTCCGTAAGAAAAACATTCAACATGTCAAAGTATAAAAATCAGGTACAAATAGATATGTAGGTACAAATAACATAACCTAACCTAACCTAAATACCTACAACTTAAAGGGGGCACTATTCCAAATTAATTTACATAAATACGTAACACTACCTATAACCACAATAAAATCATGGAAGAGCAGCTTGTATTTAAAAATATAGAATAAAGATGTCAACAAATAAATTATTCAAGTTCAATATCGCAATTATTCGTAAAAACCATGTCAGAAAAATAAAAAACTGCTTCAGGAAAATAAAATTATTGAATTACTTAAACAAAAAAAAGGCATTTAAAACTATGTTTATCGCTTTTCGCGCAGAAATAAAAAAAAGAAAAACCTATAATCTTGGTGAACTTGCAGACAGATTTATTTAATATTTATGTATCCTACAACTAACGCCGACCGACGAGGATCTGTCGAACTAAATGGCACTCCGCTATCTAAAATAGATTACTCCGTTGATCGAAATATTTCGTACAATGCTTGAAGGTGATATGTATGCTCAAAGGATGGCTAGTTCTGGAGATAATTCAAAGATGGTGCTATTTGAAGCTTCTAGTTTTTATTTCATAATTTTTCAAAATTGAATTGTTCGCATAGGTATTCCTTGGATTATCTTTACAAAATCTGAAAAGAGAAAAACAGTTTTTGATACGTTTAATTTTTACTGCTTTTTTATTTGAGACTAGGTTTTTCATAAACATTTCACAACTTATTTTCAAATTGCACTATTATTTTTAATAAAAGCAATCCTTGATAGATAGATAGATAAATGCTTTATTGTGCACATAACAAAAATATAACTAGTTTGATATAACTAGTTTGGTTTGTTTGTTTCTAGCTTGATATTATTGTTTTAAAAATCATAAGCATCACAAGTTATTTTCAGTAGACTTCAAAACGATAATTTCTACGATTATAAAAGTTTATTTCGATTTCGTTTTTATTCGATGTATTATAAATTAATTTTCAAAGCTTCAATATAAAATTCTTTTTCTTAAAAAGTATTCAATGAAATTTATATTATTACATTCGATCAAGGTTTAATTAGCAGTCGAACTCGTACGTTTTATTAATGGTTGATTTGACTTGCAAAGATTTTTTTTAGGGTCGAGACCAATCAATGAAATGGCGGGGTGCTACCTGTCCAACTGAGTTCGGTCCATCTAGTCACAATCTAGATTCGATACGTAAAATTTTTACATCTTTTTAATTTGAGATTTTTAAAAGTTTGTTTTTTTTTGGTTTTCTTCCCAAAAGCATTTCACATATTATTTTTTAAAGTTGCATTATTCTTCATCACAAAAGCTATCCTTGATATTATTGTTTTGAAAATCATAGTTATTTTTAATAGACTTCAAAACGATAATTTCTATGACCATAAAAGTTTTCCGATTTCGATTTTTATTCAAAAATAAAATTCTTTTTCCTAAAAAGTATTCAATGAAATTTATATTTTTTTATATTTTAGCTAAGAAATTGTCAATAAAGATTTCATTTCGTATTTTTTTTTAACATATTCAACTTGAGATTATGAAAATTTATTTTTATGTCAAGTTATCTTTTCAGCAACATTTTTTTTTTGCAATTCTTTTTTATAAAAGTATTCCTTTAAATATTATTGGTTTAAAAGTCTTAGCTTAGTAATTGTCAATAAAGTATTTTTGATTTTAAGATTTTCATTTAAAAAGTTTTAATAAACTATTTTTGATTCATACTGTTCATACCATAAAAAAAAATCTTAACTTTCAATACTATACTACAATTTTGATTTAAGTTTCAAATTGATAATTTATATGAAGAAAAATCTGTAAGTATTATTAAAAACGAGTTTTCGAGAAGTTTACTTTTAAACATTTTATTTAGAAATTGTAATTGAGATTTTGATTTGTGTTTTTTGAATTTTTTTTTATTTTTTTTTTCATAAACGTTGTGTTGTAATAGTTCATTCAAATATTTTTATTTGTAATTTCGTTTGTAGTTTTTGGTTGAATAAAATTTGTTATAATTTTCTTTTACATAAAAGTTTTGGTTGTAACGACTAATTCTTTGATTCAGTCGAGATTGTTAGTTTTATATTTTAATTTAGTAATTTTTCAAAAATTTGCTATTAATTATTAGAGCTTTCAATACTTTAATCTTAAACCGTCCTTAAGAATTCTAAACCTGTCGTGGTCAGTACCGCCATGTTTCGTAATTACAAAACTGTTAACTTGTTAAATACATACGTGCGATGAGTTCAAACAGGTATGACGCAAGAAATGTCTTCGTCGTGGCTTGAAATTGCATGTGGGAGAAATAATGTTCTGAAAGTTAGCGCCCCAGCAAGCAAAAACGTATCCTATTGTTCGTGCAGAAACGCGTGATTTAGTAAAGTTTTGCTTTTACTCATTATTTAGTTCTTTTTCATAAGATATGTCGTCATATGTATATTAAAATAATTTTAACATTAAATGCCAGTTCCTGACTCCAATAACTTCAGAAGTAATAATCGCATGTTGATAATCAAGAGGTGTTAGACTTCTTCTGAGTGACCTCTGTTCATCGTCAGCCCCATCTTTGTTCTATGCTAGATTGAAGTTAGAGCAACTGGGTAATATAGTGCGTACCTTCAAAAGTTCGTTTACAGTTTAAGACTAAAAACACTTCGGTGTAATTACTCACAAATGTTCTGAAAGTTAGTGCCTGGCATGCAAAAAGCAACCAAATGTTCATTCGTCCATCTCATCTTTGTTTTCAGAGTTTGTAGTTAGCTAAAAAAAATCTTTGCAAGTCAAATCAACCATTAATAAAACGTACGAGTTCGACTGCTAATTAAACCTTGATCGAATGTAATAATATAAATTTCATTGAATACTTTTTAAGAAAAAGAATTTTATAATGAAGCTTTGAAAATTAATTTAAATACATCGAATAAAAACGAAATCGAAATAAACTTTTATAATCGTAGAAATTATCGTTTTGAAGTCTACTGAAAATAACTTGTGATGCTTATGATTTTTAAAACAATAATATCAAGCTAGAAACAAACAAACCAAACTAGTTATATCAAACTAGTTATATTTTTGTTATGTGCACAATAAAGCATTTATCTATCTATCTATCAAGGATTGCTTTTATTAAAAATAATAGTGCAATTTGAAAATAAGTTGTGAAATGTTTATGAAAAACCTAGTCTCAAATAAAAAAGCAGTAAAAATTAAACGTATCAAAAACTGTTTTTCTCTTTTCAGATTTTGTAAAGATAATCCAAGGAATACCTATACGAACAATTCAATGTTGAAAAATTATGAAATAAAAACTAGAAGCTTCAAATAGCACCATCTTTGAATTATCTCCAGAACTAGCCATCCTTTGAGCATACATATCACCTTCAAGCATTGTACGAAATATTTCGATCAACGGAGTAATCTATTTTAGATAGCGGAGTGCCATTTAGTTCGACAGATCCTCGTCGGTCGGCGTTAGTTGTAGGATACATAAATATTAAATAAATCTGTCTGCAAGTTCACCAAGATTATAGGTTTTTCTTTTTTTTATTTCTGCGCGAAAAGCGATAAACATAGTTTTAAATGCCTTTTTTTTGTTTAAGTAATTCAATAATTTTATTTTCCTGAAGCAGTTTTTTATTTTTCTGACATGGTTTTTACGAATAATTGCGATATTGAACTTGAATAATTTATTTGTTGACATCTTTATTCTATATTTTTAAATACAAGCTGCTCTTCCATGATTTTATTGTGGTTATAGGTAGTGTTACGTATTTATGTAAATTAATTTGGAATAGTGCCCCCTTTAAGTTGTAGGTATTTAGGTTAGGTTAGGTTATGTTATTTGTACCTACATATCTATTTGTACCTGATTTTTATACTTTGACATGTTGAATGTTTTTCTTACGGACTGCAGCGACGTGCTAAATGAAATTTGGCAACCGTTAATTGCTTTTAGCATCATATCATAACTTGTAAACTATCAGCTTTTAAATTAATGTCCTTAGCTTAGCGTACCTACCTGATATAAATAATAGGAAATCCATCGCCAACACGTTGAGTTGAAATGTTTTTTATGTAACTTGCTTTTTATCTTATGTGGACTTAATCTTTCCGTAAGGGCAAGCAATAAAAGCACCCCACAGCCCTTACAAAAAAGATTCCGACAGGTAAAAATTTGAACACAATGAGTCGGCATCTGCACCTGTGTCCTCTGAGGGTGACCCCAAAAAAGTTCTCAGCTAGTTAAATACATCACATATTGCAATGCAAATGAACCAGAAATAAAGTCTGCAAATTAAAACTGCTAACGAAGCCGTAATCAATCGTATTGTACCCCATCCGCTTCCTCACCCCGCATCACCGTCCCCGTACCCATCCCCGTCCCTGCCCGCCCCGTCCCAGTCCCCGTACCCTACCCGTCCCCGTACCCATCCCCGTCACCGTCCCTGTCCCCATCCGCTCCCCCATCCCCGTCCCTGCCCCTGTCCACATCCGCTTCTTCGCCTGCATCACCGTCCCCGTCCCTGTTCCCATCCGCTTCCCCGTCCCCATCCACTTCCTCGCCCGCATCACCGTCCCAGTCCGGTAACAACTTGCAGAGTTGGGCAGGTAGACTTAGATTTGCACCTGCCATGTTTCGGTCCACGCACGCACTTGTTTCGGTCCACGCACGCACTTGTTTTTGGGCCATAAAAAGTGAGGCAGAACCCGCCACTCTATACTACTATCCTGTCATGTAGAAGTCGGATCATACGGATAAACTTCTCCGGGCACCCTAATTTTGCTAATACCATCCAGAGAGCATCCCGTGGTACACAGTCAAATGCTTTTTCCAAGTCTACAAAGCACAGGTAAAGTGGCTGACTTTGTTCCCGACTTTTTTCCTGAAGCTGTCTGATGGAAAAAATGGCTTCACAGGTGCCTCTGTCAGGACGAAAACCGAATTGAGTTTCTGGGAGCAACGTCTCTGAAACTTGAATAAGGCGGTTGAGCAGAACTCTGGCAAATATCTTTCCTGGCACAGATAGTAGTGATACGCCTCGGTATGAATTGCAATCAGAACGATCTCCTTTGCTTTTATAAAGAGCTTGTATGCGGGAAATCTCAAAGTCAGGAGGTACCTTTTCCTCGTTCCACTTGCGCTCAAACAATTGCCAAATATGTATGTGTACCTGCTCTCCACCATATTTTAGCAGTTCTCCAGCTAAATTGTCAACGCCGACTGCTTTCTTGTTTTTTTGGTCTTTGATGGCTCTTATGACTTCTTCAAGTGTCGATGACTCGTCCAACGAGGTGTGTTCCGGCTGTTGAGGAATAGTTGCGATATATCCAAGATCAGCTGAACGATCAATATTAAACAGTTGGTCAAAGTGTTCTGCCCAACGGTTAAGAACATCTTGCTTTGAAGTAAGTTTCTGGTTACCGTCTTTTGATTTTAGTGGTACATTATTTCGGATGGAAGAGCCAATAAGTTTACGCACTTCCTCGTAGAAAGCACCCAGCTGGAATGTATCAGCGAGCCACTGGATCTTTTCTGCCTTAGAGACCCACCACCTATCCTTCATCTCCCTGGTCAATTTCCTTAGCTCCGCACCACTGTTCCTAATGTCCTCAGACAGACCGTGTGCGTCGTTATCATGCCGCTTTAAGAGATCCCGGTGTTTGCCAAGTGCTACGGTTAATTCTCTGTCATTTTGGTCAAACCAATCTTCATTGACTCTAACTTTGGGCCCAAGTACTTGAGTGGCTGCTTTAAGCATAGACGACGAGAAGTGTAGCCACTTGGGTTCTAGCTCACCATCTGTGGCGTTTAGTGAAAATAGCAAATTGTCCATGGTCTGTACATAGGCTTCCTGAACTTCAGGACAACTTAGTCTGTCCAGGTTCATAGTAGTAGATTTAGGTCTGCAAGATCTACGTGGTAAGCGAAGGCGATGCTTAAGTCTAGTTAGAACAAGCCGGTGGTCTGTCCAACAATTTGCGCCACGCATTACGCGGGTGATATATACTTGAGAGATGTCTCGTCGCCGGGTAATCGCGTAATCGATTAAGTGCCAATGCTTGGACCTTGGATGCATCCAGGTAGTTTTGTATTTATCGGCAAGCCTAAATAAGGTGTTGGTTATGGTGAGATCATACTGCGCACAGAGAGTCAATAGTAATTGGCCATTGCTATTCATCTTGCCAAAGCCATGTTTACCAATAACTTTAGGCCAATTAATCCCCAGTATAAGGATTACAACAATCGTATAGAGAAAGTACATAATAAATTTTTAAAATCCCTTGAATATCGTACTGGAAATAAATTTTTAGGTTACAAGACGGTAGGAGAGTAAAAATAAAGAACATCTAACCTAACCTAACACTTTATGAGGTAGGCTAGTACTCGCACAGTCATCGGCGATAAACCAAATGAATGAATGAGCCACCTGTGATTGGCCGTTTGGGCCTCGCGCGCTTTAAACTCCGCCACTTTTAACGAAAGTTTACCTCTCTTTTAAATCAGTGACGTTCGGATGCTACCGCTCACTGTGAACTGGCAAACTTATTTTCGAACTGCCCATTCCAACCGTTTTACTGCTCATTAATTTATTAAACTACTTGAGTAATTTTTGCACTGACATTGAATGATGAAATAACAGACCAATATTTTTATTACTTACTGCTTATGTTTTACTGACTCACTAATTTAATAACCGCCGAAAAATTAAATGACTGCCCATTACATTTTTCAACTGATCATGATAACTTCTGTATTGTTTAAATAACAGTTGTAAAATTTAATTCCCTAATTTAATTAGTTAGATATTTAGTTAACCATAATTGAAATACGAGTAGTTGCAAAGTTGACCTAGTTGCAAAGCTGGTGTGTAATATATTTAGCGGTTTTTCAAACTCATTCCCCGCTACACGTATGGAGTACCTACATACACTTAGAATAGAATAGAAAAAGTTTTATTTAGTAAACAATTGAACTTAAACTAAACTTAAAACTATTATATGTAACTATTTATGTCTACTGAAAAGGCAGCCAGCTCAGATTATGCTCTGACCACTTTTAAAGTAGTCAGGGCGCTGGTTTTCAGCTGGTACCTATTCGACTAGAGAAAAAATAAAAATAAACTAAAACTAGGAACTAGACATTTTCTGTTCTGTGTTATTTAATTAATACAAATAAGTATATAATTGCATACAAAACGAAGAAGTAAAAGAGTTATATGTAAAATAAATGGACTTCAACCGTGTTATACAAATTGGAGATTTTAGAGCTTAATAACATAAGTAGGTACGAGTATGTTCAACAGAATCATTGATTTGTAGATTGAATGTATGTGTTTTTAATAATTTCCTAAACGTATACAAAGAATGCGCTTTTCGTAAAGGTGGAGGCAAATTATTCCACACTTTGGCAGCAGTGAACTTGAAAATACCCCGAAATGAATTTGTTTTATGCGTTAGCATTTGAAGAAGGCCTAAACGCTGGCGACTAGACCATACAAGCTTTGCGTATAAATAATCAGGCTTACGACTCTGAATTAAACTACTATACCGCCTGGTTGACATCTTTAAGATTTTGGCACTATTGATAAACGGTGTGACATGACTCCTTGGGGGAATGTTAAAACAAAACCTAGCACATGCATTCTGAACGCGCTGTATGATATTCTTTGTCTTAACTAAAATACGAGGACCATACACTATATCTGCATAGTTAAATTTAGATAAAATAAGAGCATCAACTAGATTGATACGGAGCTGTTCAGTAATATTGTCACGAATTTTATATAAAACCTTAAGACGGTAGAAACAATTCTTAGCTATTTCTTTGACATGGGTCTCAAACCGCAATTCTGAGTCAAATACTAAGCCTAAGTTGCGAGCTTCTTTAGTTAATTCGATCTGTTTACCCAGTATCACAATTTTAGGATCATTTGAAATAATTCTTGCGATTTGACTACGAGTGCCCAAAACCATATACTTAGATTTAACAGGATTCAAAACTAAACTATTGTGTTGACACCAATCAAAAATTCTAGCTAAGTCTTTATTAATTCGACCGATAGCTTCATCAACTTCTGTAGGTTTGAAAGACAAATAAAGTTGTAAATCATCGGCGTAAATATGGTACTTGCATTCTTTTATACATTTAACTAAATCTGTACTGTATAATATAAATAAAATAGGTCCAAGTATAGAACCTTGAGGTACCCCCTGAGTGGTTGGACTTGGATGTGAGGTATTAATGTTCCATCTAAAGATGTTATTTCAACTGTTTGTTGACGGTTAGTTAAATAACTTTCGAACCATTTAATTGTTGTTTGTTCAAAACCATAATAATGCATTTTAGCAAGTAGTAGCTGTATATTTATAGAGTCAAATGCGCGCGAAAAATCCAAAAGTACTAAAGCAGTGCCCTTTCCTGGATCTTGAGCTTCAAGAATGTTACTGGTAACATCCAATAAAGCTGTTGTTGTACTTCGGCCTTTAAGACATCCGGATTGCAAATCAGAGAGAATATTATTACTTTCAAGATAGTTAGCCAGTTGTAAATAAACAATCTTTTCTAAAATTTTGGACATACAAGGTAAGATACTGATTGGTCTAAGATCTGCATAAGAAGAGGCATTATTATTTTTAGGAAGTGGACGAACTATAGAGCTTTTCCAACTATCAGGAAAAGTAGAAGTAGATATTGAGCTATTAATTATAGAATAGAATAGAATAGAATAGAATAGAATAGAATAGAATAGAATAGAATAGAATAGAATAGAATAGAATAGAATAGAATAGAATAGAATAGAATAGAATAGAATAGAATAGAATAGAATAGAATAGAATAGAATAGAATAGAATAGAATAGAATAGAATAGAATAGAATAGAATAGAATAGAATAGAATAGAATAGAATAGAATAGAATAGAATAGAAGAGAATAGAATAGAATAGAATAGAATAGAATAGAATAGAAATTATTTATTTGCAAGAATACATGTTACATAATAAGTTCTTAAAATAGATTCCAGTACAGTATTCTGCTTGCGTCAAGCATGCAAATTTTGTATAAAAATATTAATTACATCCACAAATCCAAGAGAAGCAAATAAAACAAATAGAAAAAAAAATATAAAAGATATGTCAAACGGTCAAAAATGAACAAAAAAAATTCAATATCAGATAAAATGTCAAAATGTTAAATTAAATGTCATTAAAAGTCAGATATTATCTAATAGTGTAAAAACAGTTTGTCAATAGCCATTTGAATAATTGTGATTTAAAAGAATTAATGTTTTCGATGATTAGAATGTCATTAGGCAATTTGTTATATATCAAAATACTAATATTATAAACATTTTTCTTGTAAAAATCTGTATGACAAGGCGGTTGATATAATAAATTTACATACATGGATCTTTGCTGTCTTAGCAAGACCTCTCTGCGGTAAAAATAAAAGTATTGATGCAGTTTCACAAAAACACAAACTTCAAAAATATACATATACGGAAAGGGAAGAATTTCCAATTGAACGAACAAGGGCTTGCATGAGTCTCTAAACCAAGCGTTACAAATTGCACGAATACACTTTTTTTGTAGTTTAAATGCTCTATCGTTCTCAACTGAATTACCCCATAATATAATACAGTATCGAAGAACGGACGAAACGTAGCCATGGTACGCGGTTAGCGCAGCTTCTTGCGATACCGTACTCCTTAACTTTCTCAGTGCGAACACGAACCGATTTAATCTGCCACAAACCTCGTCCACATGGCTTTTCCAATTAAGGTGTTCGTCAATTGTGAGACCTAAAAATTTTAAAGTATCGACTTGTTCAAATCTAAGATTTTGATAGGATACCGTAAGAGGTATTTTTCTAGAATTGTAAGAGCGGAAATGCATTACTTTTGTTTTACTTACGTTAACTAACAAATTATTTTCGCTCATCCAGTCAGTTACATTCATTATTGTCTCATTAATTATTAAATCCCAATTTGAAATTTTGTCACTTTTAATCAAAAGCGTTGTGTCGTCTGCAAAGAGCACACTAGTATGGGGTGTTATGGCCGGAAGATCATTTACGTAAATTAGAAATAGAAGTGGGCCAAGTACACTTCCTTGCGGGACACCAGTATTGTTGATTTTAAATTGTGAATTATAATTTTGTTTCACAAATGATTTCCCTACTTTTACAATCCTAGACACCTCCGTACATTGTCTTCTATTAGTAAGAAATGAGTTTATCCAGTCGTATGCCTTCCCTCTAATTCCGTACAATTCTAGTTTACGCAGTAGTTGTGTGTGGTTAACGAAATCAAAAGCCTTGCTAAGATCTAAAAACACAGACATTATGGGGGTTCTATTATTTATACACTCAGATACCGCTTTGATGAAACTAAAACACGCAAGTGTAGTTGACCTACCTTTCCGAAAACCAAACTGTTGTTCACACAAAACATCATGTTTAAGAAAAAAGTCATTTAGTCTGCTATGCATAATCTTTTCCATGATTTTAGACATAATAGGAACTAGTGTGATCGGTCTATAATTGTCAGGATCTGTCCGTTCACCTTTCTTGAAAAGAGGCTTTACTATGGAGATTTTTAAATTATTCGGAAATACTCCTAAATCAAAGGATAGATTAATTATATATGCTAGTGGATGACATAAGTATGGCGCGCATAATTTTAGCATCTTTGTATTAATATCGTCATAGCCCGTAGAGTTACTATTTTTGGTTGACATTATGACTTTGAAAACTTCAGTTGCACTGACAGGCCTGAGAAAGATTGTATTATTGACACTGTGTATATTACGCAAATATTTATTGTTAGATAGATTAGTTTGTTCCTTAGTAAGCTCAATGAAAAAGTCATTTAAAACATTACTTATGGTTTGGGGATCGGAATGTAGGGTATTGTTGTATTCAATTGTCTTAACTTCATTGCGGCCTATATTTCTGGGTACAGTTGAATTAATAGTATCCCAAGTTGCTTTGCATTTATTGTTATGACTTTTAATGTATATATTGTTACTTTGCTTCTGAGAATAAGAAATGCATTTTTGAAAATTTTGTTGTAATTTATATATGTCTGTTTATTTTTCAACTTGTTTCTACCCCCCAATCGGTACTTTAAGTAAAGATTTCGTTTTACTTTGCTGGCTTTTTTAAGACCTTTCGTTAGCCATTTTAGACTTTTAGCTCGATTATTCATTTTAACTTTTAGAAGCGGGAAGCACAAATTATAAAAAAATATTACAGTGTCTATAGCAGTGATGCAGTCCAAAGTATGGGTAAGAGTCATGTTAATCATGTTTAAGGAAATACCATCTGAACCAATAGCGTTAGACTTAAGACTGTTAATCACTTTTAGAACCTGTTCAGAGGAGACGCATTCAAGAATAAAAGAATTTTTTCCTAATTTGTTGGATTGAAAGTAATTCAAATCAGCGCTGCTAACATTATTCGATCCTGGTAAAGTTAAGAAGTAGTCATTGATTTCTTGAGGGTTGCAAAGATGCACGGGGATTCCATAAGAAGGCTTTGGTGGTAGTACATCAGACATTAAATTTTTCCATAACTGTTTTGGATTTTTGATATTACTGTTAATTTTTAGGGCAAAATATGTCTTTTTCTCACTAAAAAGTGCACTATTAGCTTGTTTCTTTAACTGTTTGAAATATTCTTTGTGTTTATAATTTCTTGTATTAATATATTTCAGATGTGCAGAATTTTTTAAATTAGTAATTATTTTCACAGTAATCCAAGGCAACGACTGTTTTGATATTTGTATAGTTTTAACCGGTGCATGTAGGTCGAATAGGATTATGAAGGAAGCATTGAGAGTATACACCATTTCATTTACATTGTTTAAACTTAGAATTTTATGAAACGGAGTGGAACTTAAGTCACTATCAAACTGATAGAGAATTATATCTTTTAGAGGTCTATAACTAATACACTTAGGGGGTATTTTAGGTCGCTTAAAGTTAAAATCAACACTGACGAATGCGATTTGTTTTTTTGTTACCTATCACATCAATGTTTACTTGACGAGTCCTTGCATTTGTACAGATTAAATCAATAAGCGTTGCATTGTGGTCGGTAAAATGAGTTGGAGCGGTAACAACTTGCTGTCATTTCTAAAAAATCTGTAACTTTCTTTGTTTTCGTATCATCTTTAACTAACATGTCTACATTGAAGTCGCCCAACAAAATTAACTGGTCAAAGTTCGCTAATGCATTTAAAGATTCCGAGATGGCATCCATGAAAACAGCTACGTTCATTGTAGGTGGCCGGTATGCTGTGCCGATTAAAAGTTTTGATTTATTTATACTCATTTTTATCCATAATTGCTCTACATTAAGTGTAACTGGATGCTTACAATACAAATACAGCAAGCCCCTGTCTAATATAAAATGCTACACCGCCACCGCGGCTTTTCTTTGAACTCGAAGATCGCGGAGCACTACGTAAGACATAGCCAGGTATGCTTGGAGCCTTCCCTTCTTCATTTACTTTTAGCCAAGTCTCGTTTACTGCCAGTATATCGACGGACTTCTGAGTAACCGCCATTACAATTTCATCGTGATGTTTACCAAGAGAACCAGGATTATAGAGACCAACTTTCAGAAACTTTTCGCGATTCATTTTAAAATAATAAAAATATTTAAATGTAAATAAGATATACTACAATCGGTAATTTATATCCTGGATACACAGACAGTGTAAAATAATATGGCTGTAAAAAAGAACTATAACATTTGTGATCGTATTTGTGATAATATGTGAAGTAAGTTGCGGTGTGTGTTGTAAGAGAAAAATACAGTTTTTTTAACGTATGACATACGGTAGGCAAGCAATATAAAAAATAAATAGTAATATTATTGAATACAGAAATAAACACATTTTTTTCAGAATTGCAAAGCAATATCGACAAGAAAACCCATGCTGGATAAAAACAAAAACATGACCAATTAATATCAATGTTAGTATCATACGAAGAAAACAAAACAAAGTAAACAAAAATTCAACCAACATTTTCATTGCCAAAAACTCTATCTATATCTTCTAACGATCGCAAGCGGTGGCGGCGGTCGCCTTGCTTGTTACGCTCAAAAAATTTTCCATCTCTTGTCCATACGTACTTCCAACCCTCACTTGCGGCCTTCTGCCTCGCGTTGTAGTAAAGTTGGCGGTTAGTACGTGTCAATCGCTTATTGATGTAGAAAGACTTCGGCTGCCCCACAAGGCCCATGCCTTCCGTAGTTATACCACGACGCACTCGAGCTGCCTTCAAAATCTGGTCCCTGTCTGCACGACGCGTGAAGCGCACGGCGATAGGGCGCGGTCTGGCGGCTGACACCTGGGACTCCTGGGCTCGTACAAAGCCGACACGCTCAGCGCTCACGATATCACGCTCCTCTAGTAGGTACTACCCCCAACTTGCTGGCAGCGGTAACAACAACGTGAATCAAAATTTCACTATTCATTTCGGGAATTCCGGATACTTCCAGGTCGTTGTGGAGTAATTCTTGGTCACGATCATTGAGCTCCATTTTCAGATCAGCGATCGATTGTTCCAGCTGTTGCACTTCAGAGTTAGCTTCTTTTTCTTCTAGCTGCTTTTCTAAAGAGTCAACTCGCGAAGTTAAGGCGTCTATACGTGAATTACATTCTGCGATGTTAGAGTTAAGACCCTCAATAGTTTTCTTGAACGCCTGCATCTCCTGTCTATTAGCACGAGTTTCCTCACGGCACAGACTCAGCTCTAAAATCAGAGAAGCTACATTCGGGGAATCAAATGTGTGATTTTCGCTTAGCAGCGGCGAGGAAGGGTCACACTCATCATGAGATGGAGTGTCGGTCATGTCGATACCGGACATTCTGTTCTGAGCTGGAACGCTTAACACTTCATCGGCGGTTTTATGTTGCTTACTAACACATCGGAAATGAGGGGGCGCGCGAGCACGTCAGCTGGGTGCGCACCGCGTAGTGATCACCGATGTTCGATATTATCGGTGCGGCGGTCACCGATCCCGCCTCGCAATTTGTGTACACATGATCTAGTGAGGTTGAAGAGTATTCAGTCTCACGCGTCGGAAAATTAACAAGGTTAATAAAATTCAGAGCTCTAAGCGTGTCATTTAGGTTCTTGAAATCTGAATTCGACCTTAAACAGTCGATATTCATATCTCCAACTATTACGCAATCGCTCATAAGATCATTGACCTTGTCAAGCAGGCATTCTAAAAAAGGCATAAACCTAGAAATTATAGGGTTGAGAGGAAGGGGGGAGAGGGAGTAGGAAGGGAAAGTGGGAGGGGAAGAGGGAGGGGGAGAGACTACACAATACTGCACATTGTCTGAATTCCACTCGGGCGAAGCAGGGCACAGCTAGTTTTTATTAACCGATTGCACCCCTGCAAGACAAATTGACGAAAAATATCACTTGATTTCATTGAGGCCATTTTGATGATGGTGTTTTCTTTCATTTCAGCAGTTTACTGTTTAAAAAAATGAAGAGTTTCAAAATAGTCTTCAAGACATCCTTTTTATTACACACTAGTGGCCCGCCCCGGCACTTAGTTTCGGAGAATGTTTATCTAGAAAATGATTTAACATGTTTCTGTATATCTTCCCAGTAGCCTAGGTTTAAAATTGTAAAAATATCTTCAAATAAATTTTTCCTCATTTCACCGCTTTGGACGATGAGATTCAAGAAATGCTCGAAAACGTTTTTAATAATTTTTTACCAAAATAAAAGCTTACATTCAAATTTGTATAAATCTAACTATTTAATATTTACATTATTTATTTTTTACCATTATTTTTATTTGACATGTTTTTTATTTAAATAAAATTGGTAACTATACTACACAAATAAAGAAAATTCCTACACATAATTCTCCATTTCACCCCCTTAGAGGATATATTTTTACTAATTATTTCTTATCCCGAATTTTCATAGCATGAAAAATACACCATTGAAAATTCGTGTTTCTAAAATCAGCAGATCCGGAGTTCCATACAAACTTTCATCCTTCATTTCATACCTTTAAGAGATTAATTTCAAAAAAGCTTCATGATGTCTTTCTTTATTTCGTACGAAATCCTTCAAACTAAATTTGCAAACCAGTGAAAATAAAACAAAATAAATTAAATAAGCAAAATGAAACAAACCTTTCATCCCTTATTTCATCACCTTGGAGGATGATTTTTAAACATAAATTAAAATTGGTATGAATTTAACTACCGAGTCAAAAATTTTCATACAAATAATTTTCCTCCGTTCCACCACATGAATTTCTTAAAATCTTTTCTTATCATAAACCTTCATAACCTGAAAAACACTTACCCTCCAAATTTCTTGCTTCTAGCTTCAGTAGTTTCGGCTGTGCGTTGATTAGTCAGTCAATCAATCGAGCAGGACTTACCTATTTATTGTATTAGTATGATCGTACAAGAATTTTATACCTACCAGTTACATTATGTATCATAGTATCATCGTCATCTTCATAGCAGTTCCCAGCAGACATCGGAGACCCGAGTTCTAATACTATCTGTGTATCTTTGGCTTCATCGGGAAGTGTGGTTTTCGTGGGTTCCTCTGAAAATATTTTAAGTAATTTGCTAATATGATTCATTCCACAAAAATAAAGTTCATATCTGATTGAAGCGTATTTAATATGTAGATTTTATTCAATCTTTTCAAAATAATAACAAAAAGATTTGAAAATGTGCAACGGTTTACATGTAAAGAAAACTATAAAGACATAATTCTTAAATCTATTAATGTCACTTTATTGTAAGCGATATATTTTAAAGACCAAGCTTAAAAGATATTTCGTACAACTGTAAATAAATATAATATTATGTTAAAGAGAATAAAATATCTTAGTAATTTTCAAATTCTCACCATTAGAGTCGTCAACCGTTCTGGCCTGGAAGAATGTTTGTTCACACTCAATCACCTAAAACAAAACAAATTATAGTCCATTGTGATGTGAAGAGTGGAAATTCTGTAAATTAACTTTAAATTATTTATTATAAAAACACGATACAAGTCACGGTTAGGCACACCATAGAAATCTGACGTTTTTTATAAACTGTCATTTATAGTCCTAAAAAAGTAAACATAACAAACAAAACACAATAACGCTGTCTTTATTTTTTATCAGGTATTTCAAATAAGTGCATCCCTATCATGAGGGGCTGAGACAAAAAACAATTCCTCTATACCTTTCTTTCTCTTTGTTATAGTCAGTCTAAGGCCGACATCAAACAGCCTAGTCTTACATTGCATCCCCTATCCTTACCAAAAATTTCAATCAGTCTCTACTAACTAATTGCAATTTTAAAATAAAATTTTAGTATATTCTTTATTGCACACATATTTAAAATGAAATAACAAAATTAAAGGACACATACAAAAGCCAGCTTATCTCTTAAAGATATGTCTTCCAGCCAGCCTAATGCAGTGAGAAAGTAAATAGCAGCGGGAAAAGTAAAGAAAGTATAATTAAAATAAAAGTAAATAAATATACCTACAATTATATATAAATAACTTATAATAAAAGTACTAAAAGTAATCATCAAAAAATCTAGGTTTCCTAAACAATTGTTGTAGTCTGTATCTCTATATTCAATTATCATACAAACATGAAGTTGTATCATATTCCTTATTGCAGATAGAATCATTAACATAATTTATTGTTAATGCATCAGCTACTTAAAACTCTTTACCAAGTTTATATTTGATGATAAGATCATAATATTGAATTCAGAGCCCCACGAACCGAGCGAGAAATCGCGCGCTGGGATCATGCGCCGAGTGCTCTCTTCTGTTGCTGTCTCACCCTGAGTGCGACAGGGCGCTAAAAGAGCAATAGCACGATATTGTCTCGCGAAACCAGTTTTTGGGTCTTGACGGGCGCGGCGTGCGGGGCGGGTGGCCAACGGGTAGCCTAGTCAAATAGCTTTATAATAATTTTGTAATGTTTTGCTTGCTTTGCGCTCATATTTGACGGCATATTTTTCTACAGCTGAACTATTTCTAAGAATGATGAACTGTGTGGTGAATGGCGAAGAAACAATAATAACGAACCTACTGATAAAAATCCAGGTTTATTATTCGAGAATTAAATCATAATATAATATTTTAATAAAATCATTATAGGACATTAAGATCCAAGTACATCTATTGTAATGTAATGTCCAAAGCGCACGCGCTTCTGACGACGTTTTTCAACACATTTGCGAATAAAAACAAGT
Organism: Athrips mouffetella; assembly: GCA_947532105.1. Classification (NCBI taxonomy): domain Eukaryota; kingdom Metazoa; phylum Arthropoda; class Insecta; order Lepidoptera; family Gelechiidae; genus Athrips; species Athrips mouffetella. The sequence goes on from OX383984.1 coordinate 11,918,766, forward strand.
AAAATTTGCTTAGGTACCTCTTTTCCCGAAGGAAAAGACGTGGACAACGTATGGTCAACCGCTCGTCGGTAGAAACTTTTTCAACTCTATTACCACGCCATAAGGTCCAAAAGTGTTTCTACTGAGGTGCTGTCGAGTGTACACCCGATTCTCCAGACTTGGGTTTCGTTCCTTAGTATTTTCTACGTTGAGGAACTACATTAATTACTGTTTTTAGGGTTCCGATACCAAAATGGTAAAAAAAAGGAACCCTTATGATGCCGCTTTGTCTGTCCGTCTGTCTGTCACACCTGTATATCTCAGCAACCACTCATGCTATCGAACTGAAATTAGGAACAGTTTTAGAATATGGTTGCCCAACTTAAATGCACATGAAAGAGTAAAAAACCGGCCAAGTGCGAGTCGGACTCGCGCACCGAGGGTTCCGTACCACCACATAATCATAATTGTATTAGTTGAAATTTCAGTAAGTTAATGTGCTAGATTTTTTGAGTCTGACACGCGCTTGACCAAATTTTATTATTTGTTGTTATTTTATAGCTTATGAACTATAAACATACCAATTTTCAAGTTTGTAAGTGTTTTTGTTTTTAAAATAGAACTAAAACAAAAATCGCCTCCGCGACCATCCAACTTGACCCCTCTCTTATATGAATGTTCTTGAAACGGGAGCTCACCACAATTGGTTACCAGTAGTTGTGAGAAAAGTTGTAATATTTAATGATTTCAGACTTTTTCCTTTATTTGTACTGTGAGACCTAGCTTCTTGCCAAATTTCATAATTTTAGGTCAACGGGAAGTACCCTGTAGGTTTTCCTTTTTTGCATAAATGTATGGAGATGAGGACATAAAAAGCCATATCTTTTGATTGCGTCGTTGTAAAAAATTGAAATTTTCAGATCTTGTGTGGTTCATAGACCCTAACATATGGTATTAATTTCAACCTGACACCTTTACCCGTTCGTGAGATAAAGGGTCTTGACAGACAGACAGACAGACGGACAACAAAGTAATCCTATAAGGGTTCCGTTTTTTTCTTTTGAGGTACGGAACCCTAAAAAAAGATGATTATTAAAGTAAAGGGGGTCGAAAGAGGGGGGGGGGGGGCAAAATTTCGAATTGTCGTTACTAGGTCGAGTGAGGTATCGTATGAAAGGGCTTTACTTGCACATTCTAAAATATTTTTTTTGTATCTTTTTACAACTCTTAGTTTTCAAGTTATGATGAAAAACGTCAAAAAAAAATACAATTCCCCCCTTATCTCCGAAGTTTGTGAAAGGAAAAATCTGAATTAATTACAGTCGATAGAAGTTTGTGTAAATATTACAGAAAACATGAAACGATCTTTCTAAATTGCACAGTTTTTTTGAAATCTGTAAAAAACCTTTACAAACAAATTTAGTCTTGCGGTTCTAAAAATGGACTTTATTGCTTCCAAAAATACTAAAGGTACATAGGAACCCTCGGCGCGCGAGTCCGACTCGCACTTGACCGGTTCTTTTAATTGAAGGAGTCGATACTTTTGAAAATAATTACAATAAACACCGCAAATGTTTGTAAAAATGGCGCGTGCTGTTTTAGCGGACACAGATGCGCGTGCATATGATATTGACTAAACTGCCAAACAGCTTAGTCATAATTATTTAAAAGACGAATTTGTTGTTACTAAGTTGATTAAAATAAATATTATCGTGAAATGAATGTTTATTGATCATATTATCGAACAATATTTATTTATTCATGAAAATATTATGGATTTTATAGACTTAAAAGCTCCTTGCTCCTTGCCGAAATAAAAAAATTAAAGAAATAAAACACTAGTGCGGTAATATAATGGAAAAAGCACGGGTGTTTATTAAGCTAGATTATCGACCTTAACACAGTGCAAATAGAGCTATATTATGCCCAAATGTGTAGAAAAAAATTTTTTTTTTCGTATTGGTTATTTCTTCTAAATCACACATAAAATCGCTTTCTAAGCAATAACATCATAATCTTTTTAGGGTTCCGTAGTCATAAAGGAACTCTTATAGTTTCGTCATGTCCGGATGTCTGTTCGCGGCTTAGCTCAGTGACCATTAGTACGAGAAAGCTGAAATTTAGTAGGAATATTATACTTTAAATCCACGTCGACAAAGTGGTAAAATAAAATCATGAAATATATTTTTCTCCTGTTTGCTCGTAAACAGTGCTCTTATTTAAAAAAACCGGCCAAGTGCGAGTCGGACTCGCGCATTGAGGGTTTCGTACCACCACATAAACATAATTGTATTAGATGAAATTTCAGTAAGTTAATGTGCTAGATTTTTTGAGTCCGACACGCGCTTGACCAAATTTTATTATTTGTTGTTATTTTATAGCTTATGTACTATAAACATACCAATTTTCAAGTTTGTAAGTGTTCCCGTTTTTAAATAGAACTAAAACATTAGTTGTGAGAAAAGTTGTAATATTTAATGATTTCAGACTTTTCCCATTATTTGTACTGTGAGACCTAGCTTCTTGCCAAATTTCATAATTTTAGGTCAACGGGAAGTACCCTGTAGGTTTTGCATTTTTGAATAAATGTATGGAGATGAGGACATAAAATACCATATCTTTTGATTGCGTCGTTGTAAAAATTTTAAATTTTCAGATCTTGTGTGGTTCATGGATCCTAATATATGGTATTAATTTCAACCTGATCCCTTCACCCGTTCGTGAGATAAAGGGTCTTGACAGACAGACAGACAGACAGACGGACAACAAAGTGATCCTATAAGGGTTCCGTTTTTTTATTTTGAGGTACGGAACCCTAAAAGTGCAGATAAAGACACTTAGTCGCCTTTTATAACACAAGGGCAGATGAAGACACTTAGTCGCCTTTTATCATGCAAGGGCAGATTGAGACACTTAGTCACCTTTTATGACACAAGTGCAGATAATGACACTTAGTCGCCTTTTATGACACAAGGGCCGATGAAAACACATGGTCGCCTTTTATCAAGCAAGGGCAGATTAAGACACTTAGTCGCCTTCTATAACACAAGGACAGATTAAGACAGTTAGTCACCTTTTATCGCTCAAGGACAGATTAAGACACTTAGTCGCCTTTTATTTATGACACAAGTGCAAATAAAAACTTTGACTGTACCAAAGTTATTTAAGTCTAACAGTACCTGGGCGACCGAGCTTCGCTCTATAATAGCCGCCTCAACATGAAAATATCATCGGATGAGCAAGCTATGCTACCCGCCAACAGATGGCGCTGTAGTTTTTGGCTAAAACGCAAATACTTAAAAACACGGGGAAAACGATTTTTTCCAGACATGAGACCTAGCTAGATCGATTTTTCGCCCCTAAAACCACCGTATGGTAAATTTCATCGAAATCGTTAGAGCCGTTTTCGAGAAACCGATTACAAATATATACATATATACAAATATTGCTCGTTTAATAGTATGGGATACCCAATATAAAACAAACACAGATGACTCCTTGAAAAGTTAGTCAGTGAGCTTTTACAATAATATAATAATTAACATGAAGTACTAATTCCTTATTTTAAAAGATACACAATTTCCTTATTTTAAAAGATTTAAATCTATTTATAGCAGGCTATTCCTGAGGTAAAAAAGCTTCATTGTAAAAAATATAAAAAAAAATTAGTCAAATAACCAATAGTGAAATAACGCTTCGTAATCAAAGCTATCTTCCAGTATATAATACATAAGCTGTATCGAGTATCGAAAAGCACGTAAAATGAATACGCTCAGTGCAATCGCGCGGAGAGCTAACGACGCACTGCACTGATAAGGATAACAAAGAAAATCGAAGGCGGAGACAGTCCGTGCTAGACGTCCCTCCCCCGACCCCGCTCTATACCTGCACACCCCGCTAACGAGAGAGAAGCTGCAGCGAACGGGCCGAAAATTTGCTATTTATCGAAACATTGTGGTTATTTCGTTTTCATTAACATAATATTTAATTTATTTATTTTTTGTTAGTTTATTTTCAAAGTACACTATTAAATCAATGCTTACGATTTGTTTCCATTTAATTTAAAAGTGTATTACGTATGTTGTACCTGGCTTCAAGTGACACGTATTTTGCGTGAAATTTGTCGGAAATTAAATTCGCTCTAATTTTGTTTTTGGTTAATATTTTCAAACAAAACTAATTAAAAGCATAGATATATTGCATTTGATTATGTCTACGAAGTTTGGTAAAGTTTGGTCTTAGCTTTCAAAACTTAAAACCAAACAATGTTTGTATAGGATTTCGTCACTCCGTGGGAACCTTAACTTTTCAAATCTTAATGATGCTTCATTCATAGACTTTTTAAATATTTGTTCTAGAGGTTTGTGATTGGTCTCTACAATCACTTGTTTGCCATATATGAATTGCTGGAATTTCTCACAAGAATAGGTAATCGCCAAAAGTTCTTTCTCTAACTGAGCCCAAGATATTTGCATATGCTACTGGAGCTTAATTTTGTAATAAAACTGCTTCCAAACCTGTGCTGCTACTATCAACAGACAAACTTATAGGACCGATTACATGAAAAACGTTCAAAACCAGCTGTTATGTCAAAATTTGTTTCAATTTTTTATAAGTATTTTCTTTTTGTTCTCCCCATATAAAAACAGAAACTATTAATCAATTCTCTTAATGAATAAGGCTTCATACCATCCATACTTAAGATGTGAACGACATATTTAACTTCAGTGACACCAAACTGACACTTTTATTTGTTAAAACGAACACATCTGTTTGGCTTTAAGTCTTATCATGTGACTCCTTGATTTCACCCTATACTATAAGATCATCTACTTATTGTTATACACCCTCTAAATCATGAAATACAGGATGGCTCATTGATAGACGTCCAAACGAAAAACTTCGACGCGTCATGCTAAGGGGTATCCAAATCACCCCCATCATGTATGTTCCGCGATTATTTATAGTTTTCGAGTTATAAATTATATTATTAATTTTAAAAAATCTGCCGAAGGTGTTTTAAATGTTCATATCAAATTTTATACTAAATATTTTTTTTATTTTCTTTCTTTGTCATGATTGCCTTGAATGTTACTTTCACATATAAAATAATGAACCTCCTAACATTCCTTCTAATTACTCAAAAAGTACGTATAGTAAATAAAATTTTCAAAAAAATTATAAACTGATTCGAATTTTGATCATGAATTTAAAAATACAAAAAGGATATTCCATAGATTGTGGCAGATTTTGAAAACCTCTCAGGTCTCTAGGCTACCCAAAACATTTAAAAAATTGGTACTCAATAGGGCATTTTTCGCTGCAATGTGTTTTGTAAACACATTGCAGCGACACATTCAATAGTCAGTTTAAGGCTAACATCCATACAGCCTAGTCTTACATTACGCCATCATTCAACTGCTCATCAGTGACTGGCAATAAACTCTTTGTCCTTGAACCGACTGGTTTTGGGTGCATGTAGCAACGACCGGATCGGATTATGCTGGTTTTATGTCTACTTCCTTACTTTTGTCCAAACATCCAATTTTAAACTAAATACCCTGTGAATTTTCATTGGTTTTGCTACTGAATCCCAATGAGTGTGCAATATTTTTTGGGTAAACATTTTTTCCTTCGGGAAAGTTACTTGTTTTGATGAGTAGAATCACTGGGCTTAAGGAGAAAAATTAATGAAAATTCATGTTTTATTTATATTATAATATACATGTTTCCTCCAACCAGAATTAACTCCAATATAAAATAATTATTAGGTACCTGTTTCTTGAAGGCTGCAGCATACCGTAGGTGACGGACGCAACTATAACAGATGAGGCAATCTGCAGGCTCTTTGTCCAGAAATGATAGCTGGAAATTATTTATACTTTATCAATAACAACAAAATGATAAAAATAATAAACAATCAATCATCATAACATCCCATGAAATGTCCACTACAGGACAGGGAGCTCCCTCCAGAATTCTAGCTCTTGCTGGAAAAATGTGGAGGGGAAGTACAATAGTCACCTCGCTTGTTAGCATTACGGCTGGCATCATGGACCGCGGTTGTAGGTGACCGCAGTAAGATGTAACAAATAAAGGAAGAATGTCCCGTGTGGTGCCGGCAAAGAATAGTACCAACCCATACATATCCGTGGGTGTCGTAAGAGGCGACTAAGGGTTAACTGGAGGATGGGCAGCAGCATCCTCCTTTAAATAATCAATATAGGTAAGTAAACCAAAAGTTTTATTATGTTTACAAATTTTTAAATTACGTGTCTACCAAATATTTTTGTCATCATACGCATGGTGATTTTATAAGTTCTAAACTTTATATTTTTTTTCGGAATTTACATAATTCTGCTGCACTCCGGATCTCACTCATACATACTATAAGCCTGCTATGCATCGTTTTGCACGACCAACGGACAGTGATGCAGCAGCATTCCCTTCATATAGCTGCATCTCTTTCAATTTGTCTTGCATGCTGCTGGACGATGCATATTGCTAGTGAAGGGTAAGTTTGGCTCAGATGGCTATTTTCTGTGCTTGGGTGACAGGCGAAGAGCCAATAAACGATTTGTTCGCCTCCTTCCACCTGCCGCACTCAAACCAGCAGTTCATTTTTAATTTCTGTGCGTTAACGGTCATAGCCAGAGTTATTTTGTACGACATATAGCTAGTTACAGGTATACACTTAATATAGAGGCTGTTGTTTTTAACTAATAAACATAAAGATTATTTAATTATTTCCAATATTTTACGTAAATAGAAAAAGAAACGGTTTCTTAACCACTCACCACCAGTCCGAAGCAGTCGATGATAATTTCCGAGTATATTTCTGTGCCGAAATTAGGGTCTTCGTACTCAGCGGTGAGCAGCCGGCATTGTTTCTTAGTCCCACAGCAACGACAAAAGCCCGACTCGAAAACCGGGCCCTGCATGGACACCTTGCTCATTGTTAATACAATGTATTATCACGATTTGGAGTAAACAAACAAATATGTAGGTAACTAATTTAGTTTCCATCCACATGACAATGCGCATGCGCACGGCACAACACAACAAAGCGGGCCCGGGGCCACAGGCACAACGCCAGTTTTTTTTTAATATATTTTTTTTATTGGCTTGGTGATGGCTTGGTGCAAGGAGGTTTTAATCCACGCTACGCTCTAGGAAGGAGAGATGAATGGCCAAAAAAAGCGTGACGACGTGTATATCCAATAGTCGCGGTGGCATCTCTTTCACACAGTAGGGTGACCTAACTATTTTACGCTTGGGGATGTAATATTATTAAAGCCCCCTGGAACAGCAGCTTCATTTTTAATATTTTATTTGGCAGGATATTATCCTTTAGTTTCTACCTGATAAGTTGTGCTTCCCTCAGCAACAAAGTGTTTCGTGTCTTAAAATCAGCGCTGAGGATTCTTCTTTAGAACCACTCGCTTGGCTCGTGGCTCAATTATAGAGTCATAGAGGTAAATGAAGTCAAGTCCGTTTGGTGCCGGCAAAGTATAGTACCAACTACCAAACCATCTCCACCCGTGGGTATCGTAATGTACGTACAGTGTACGTTTCATGGGGTGTCATGTACAACATGAGAATATTATTCAAGCATGGTATGTGCATGTCATGAATATTATTCAAGCATGTCATGAGTACCTTGGGCTCAATTCTTGAATAACACCACACAAAAATTAAAAATTAAAAAAAATTCTGTACAAAAGTGCAGAATGATATTCGTAAAATATAAAGTAGTGATTGATTGTTACTTTTCATGTATTATGGTTTACATTTTTAACAGATTATCAGGGTACATTTGATATTTTTTTATGTTTAAAGTGAGCAAACGAGCAGGTGGGCCACCTGATGGTAAGTGGTCACCACCACCGCCCATTCTTATTTGATGTCTCAAAAATTATATTTTATCACTCGGTAATATTCAACAATTGGGTCAGAGTTTTTTCAGCAGCAGCATTATTTTTGTTTGTTTCCAAAATAAACCTTTTTTCATTTCTATCTTCTTGCTTTCCAGAAAAGCCCAGGGAGTTCTTGAAAATCACCTGGTGATAAAATATCACTTTTAAGACTTTAAAAATTCACATTTGCGTTGATAAATTGTTAAAAAGTAAATCAGAATACATGAAAATTAACAATAAAGGACTCCTTTATATTTTAAGAAGATCAATTTCAACTTTTGAAAACAAAAATCTATGATTTTTAATTTTTTGAGTGATATTTTATCACCCGGTGATATTCAAGAATTGTTCTCCAGGTACGTTGCATGCCTCATCATCAAGAAGCAAAGCAATTAATAAAATTTGACGTGTATTTTATGATTTAATGTTTATTGATAAACAAAATTAATTATAGGTACGACATGTTACAAAATAATCGTACAAATATAAGATTTTATTTCTTATTTCATTGATTCAGTTCTGACTTTACATTTTTTTCACTAACATGGAATAACAATAATTTAAAAATATGGACTGGCTGTTGAACTTTGCCTCATTTATACGTTTCTAAATATTATGGCCCAAGTTTTTGTCACTATCTTTTTACTGAAATAAACTATCAATACTCACAAACATTAAAAGACTTAAAACCAATATGTTGTTCATTCTCACTACTTATTGAACAGCCCTCGTAACATCAGCTGTCTCTCTGTCCATCTATATTTGCGATCCGTCTGGCTGTCCGGGAACAACAGGTCGATACAGGTTTTTGTTGGTATTCTTCTAAAAACTCATCATCAACCAACTTCATTTGGGCCTAATTGCGAGCCACCTACTTTTTAACCGACTTCAAAAAGGCGGAGGTTCTCTATTCGATCGTATTTTTTTTAATATTATTATTTTAAATGAATGAATCATTCTTACCTACCAAGTGACATCTGTCCACATCTGAAACTTTTTTAAACAAATTCCAACCCAAGGGCATCACATAAATTCTCTCAATAATGCCCGGAACAAAACTTTGATGCTGACCGTAAATGGCTCTAAATATCTATCGCGAGGGAGCGCAGGGCAGGCGCGTGAATTATTGGCTTCCCGCATGTCGTCAATAAGAACGCAGAAAATAACCGGCAGCATCAGATGTACTATTTTCCTATTATTGTACAACAGTAGGTACAGGTTCCGTTGTTTTGTTTGATTTTCTTTTAAAACAATGCAAGCTGTTTTTCTCTTTCATGTTTAGATTCAGATATCTTCATCATAATGTTCTTTGGGATAAGTTGTTCAGTTTTATGGGCAGATTCTGTAGATTCACATCCCACAATACTGATGTGGTTGTACCTTTTTAGTTTCCTTTGTGTTCAAATATCGTACATTACAGCCACCCTACTTCATACGTAAAACAGTTCGGCTTTTTCATAGAAAAAATAAAGGAATAATGGATACCCATAGAAGAATATTCCGCAAATAGCATAACTATCAATTTTGCAGCCATTTACTCTACAATATTTCACTGTTTTTGCAGAAAAAATACGCGAACAAAATAGCATGACATAAAAATGTGTCAAAGACGGGGATACCAGTAATGTATTAAAAACTATTACCAAAAAGGTTGATGACTAATGAAGAAGTACATAACAACACAATTAGATCAAAAATATTTTATAGAGTTTCCGAGATAAATCACAGAACCAAAAGCACCCGAAAAATATTAAATTTTTAAGATTTAGCTCTAAAAAGGTTTTCGATATGAAAACCAAGCATAATGTCAAAAGATTTTTTCCTACCAACCCGCAATTTCGTTTTGCTATGGCAACTGTGTGAGCGTGACACAACCGCGACTAATTGACCTCTCGCTCGGCACAATTTCTCTTCTTCGCAAATTACAGGAATTTATACCGTATTACAATATACGATTGGCTAAATTTGTGTAGCAAGATTTTTGCATTAAACACTCCTTCCTAGAGCGTAGCGTGGATTAAAACCTCCTTGGGCTTGGTGTTAATTTAGGTTTGCCAGACTGAAATGTTGAGTTAGTATTATATTACTCAGTGGTTAGTGTATGATTAAATTAAATTATCTTTGTTATTGTAGCAATCGCAAGCCTACATAATAATTCGATTCAAACTCATGATAAACTACAGACCGTGCTCTTCTTTTGCGAACGGGTTTGTTTAATGTAAGATTTCTTGTTAATCTAATACTTCTGCATTTTGTTCCTTTTTGATACGCCTGGCAACATGGTCTTAACGCCCTCTACCGTCAAGTAGCTTTAATATTGAAAATCGTCCCATACACAGCGTCCTCACTCATGTTTCGTGTTGTGCACAAACACGTTATGTTGTTTTGTTATGGTACGTACGCACATACGCGAGCCCTTTGCAGCACTTGTGTGTGGCGCACACGGGGGACAAAATCGCATATGCCCGTGTCTGTCCGATTCCCTAAAAAAATAAAAATAGTTTGAAAACTCACCCCGCAGGGTTGAGCGCGCGTATTTCCTACGTCCCTAAAGCACTCGCCACTGAAGTGACGGTGCGAATGGTCAAATCACGGTCAAAAACAAAGAATGAGTGCCACAGAGTCATGCTTGTTTGACAGTGTCCCCATCGGGAATCGAACCCAGAACCTCGGGACCGAGAGCCGACCGCTCCAAACTATACTCTCTCTGACGAGGAGCACTAGACCAAAGAGGTTGTTGTAGTGCCACTTGACGCTAGATGGCGCTATTTGTTTTTAAATTACGGTATTGTTGTGCTTCTGTTTGGTTGGGTTCTTAGTGTCTAGAAATAGATAAGGTGATGGCCTCCAGCATTTCTATATAATTTGCACGTGTGGCAGACGTGGATCGTTCGATTAAAGACGATGAGTAGAACCACAGAAAAGTAGTCTGCCACCTTGGTAGCGCTGCGTTATCATAATCATAATCATAATCATCTTTATTGCTTATCACATGGTTATAAAAAGATCTTAAAGTTATAATGTACAGCATGTGATACCCCGTTGGGGCACCGCAATAGTGAGAGGCAGTTAATAGAATTTCTTATTACAAATTAAAATTAAACTAATTTAAGACAATTCAAATCAATTAAATATTTACATCATTAAAAGCAAATCATACATAACACATTATCCCTAAACTAAAACAATCTAACAATTTCTATATTAATATTAAATTAAACATATTATTATTGTTTTTTTATTTATTCTTATTTAATAGTTTACTTATATCGAATCTTTATTTTTATCATTGAACATTTCATTAATGTTATAGTACGCCTTATGGATTAAATATTTTTTAAGGAGGCTTGTGAATATTGATATTTGTTCTTCATTTTTTATGTAGTTTGGTATACTATTATAAATCTGGATCGTCATTTAATGGGGGCCTGACCTATATAAGCTTAGAGTTGTGGAAGGTAGTTTAAGCTGGTTGAAGTTCCTGTTATGCCTTTTTACCTCTTTTTTTGGGGAATAAAGTTGTTTATTTTTACGGACAAATTTACAGCATTCAGAAATATAAATTGATGTTACAGTTAAGATGTTATACTTTATGAAATATGGCTTACATGAGTCAATTTGTTTTATATTTGACAGAATTCGAATACATTTTTTTTGGAGTATAAATATATCATTTATTATTGGGCAGTTGCCTCACAGTATAATTCCATATGTGAGTCTGGAATGTATGAATGCGTAGTATACAGACATAGCGGTTTGGAAGTCTGTTGTTTTTTTAATTTGAATTAAGGCATACATTGATGACGAAAGGTTTTTAATTAGTTGATTAATATGGGGCTTCCAGTTAAGGTGTGTATCGATTTTTACTCCTAGTAATGAAAATGAAAATAATGTTTATTTGCTAGTTTGAGTTAGACACACATAATTATGACAGGGGTCCCCAAACTAGGACGCAGCCTGTATCTTGGGAGACCTAAGAAATTTACTAATTGCTAGTTAACATTCTACGTACTTATACAGTAAAAAAGTAGTGTTTTCAGAAATCTAAGTAGGTAGGTAATAATTTTGACAAGACCAACAATTCAATTGAAAAATAAAATAACAAGCAAAATTTTGAATTAAAGTACAATATCAAGTAGGTAATAATATTAACAATAAAAAGTTACAAGACCAACAGATGTATTCACAAATTGTGTAAAAAAACAAAAATTGGGGTTTTTAATTTGAAGTGATTTGACCTAAAGGAAAGAACCATGATTGACCGGACCAAAAAGTTGAGTAAACAAGTTTTGAGTTGAATAAAAATAATAGTGAGATGAAAAATAATAAGTAGCCAGACCAACAGAGGAATTTTATTGACGAGTAAAGTATGTAACAGTTTAAATTTTGAAATGACAATAAAAACTTGTATTACTCGTATTAAGATGAAACAAAGATTTGAGTGCTGTGAGTATGTGCGGAAGAGAAGAGTGTGTAAAGTTAAGTTAAAAATGTGAGTGCTATTACGGGATAAGAGATTCAGTGATGTCATAATTTAGATTAGACAACCATTTCCTCAATTTAACTTTGGCTTCCTTTAGTGTGCATTTTTTTAAGCTGCAAGTTTTGACCACGTTGTTGTAAATAGAGGGAAAGGCGTATGAAGAAAATCTTCTGGCAAAGTACGTCCTAACCGGTACTACAGGGATGCTATATATCCTTTTGGTGATGAGTTTAGCATATTCTTTTGAGGTGAGGACCAATTTGTGTGTGGAGATACAAGCTTTTTGTATGTACAACTGCCTAACTCTGAGGACACCAGCCTCTTGATACAACTCGTCAGTTGGGAATCTGCGCCGTTTCCTAAACATTGTTTTGAGGACTGCCCGTTGCGCCCTTTCCAACTCAATTAAGTAGGTTTTAGCTGCACAGCCCCATACACCGATGCAGTAGATGATAATCGACTCGCAGATGGCTGTATAAGTATTCTTGAGTATGGAAGCTGGAGCAGAGTTACGGAGTTCCCTCATGATTCCAATTATTTTGCGCACTCTAGCGGCCAGTGAAGCGATATGGGCTTGAAAGTTAAGTTTTTCATCTAGAGTTATGCCAAGGTATCTGATGTTCGATACTCTTAGGATGAAGTCGCACTGGCAAAAACTGTTGTCTGAAGAGAAGTTAGCCCATTTATGGATTTTGATGCCCGGCATTGAAGAAGGCGCAGATGCGGAAGTCTTATGGAAGCAAAGAAATTTTGTCTTTTTCATGTTAAGCGTTAAGAGATTTCTTTTAAGCCAACTATAAATTATCGACATTCCATCCTCCGCCACGCGCCAGGCTTCAGTCCAGTTCTCCGCATGGAACAAAATTGCAGTGTCATCTGCGTAGCAAATTAGTTCAGCAGCTTTAATGTGCAAATCGTGAATGTCGTTCATATAAGCAAGGAAAAGAGTGGGACCCAAAATACTACCCTGCGGTACGCCACAATTGACTGTATAAGTCTTGCTTGACATTTCACCTATCCTGACTGTTTGCTCCCTGTCAGAAAGGTAGCTTCTAAACCACGCCAAGGCCAATCCTCGGATGCCGAAATTTTCTAATTTGCGAAGAAGTATTGGAATTGAGACCGTATCAAAGGCCTTGGCGAGGTCAAGGAATACGCCAGTACAGTAGAGGCCCTTGTCAAGGTAGGAAGAAACTAGGCGAGTCAATAGCTGTACCGCTTCATCCGTGGACCTCCCCTTTCTGAAACCAAATTGTCTGTCTGATAGTAACCCTTCCCGTTCCAAAAAGTGCGTGAGACGCTTGTTGACTACCTTCTCCAGCAGCTTAGAAAACCCACTAAGAAGCGAAATAGGGCGGTAATTACTCGGAACATCCTTGGAACCCTCCTTGTGTATCGGTGTAATTGACGCACGTTTCCAAGCTTTAGGAAAAGTTCCCGAGGTCAGACTTAAGTTAAAAATGTGAGAAAGAGGGAGAACAATTTCGTTTTTAATGGCTTTGATTAATTGGTTAGTTATCCCGTCATGACCTGGTGCACCATGGTTTTTAAGTTTAAGGATCATAGCTTCAATTTCTTGTGGGTCTGTAGGTGTTAGGAAGAAAGAATTAGCAGGACTATGCTTGGAAGGAACTTGCGATGCCAGGTTGACTTCAGTTTCGCCTGTTTCTGTAAGAGTTGCTTCAGCAAGTTTATAGCCAACTGTAGAAAAGTATTCATTACAGATTCTTAGTGATTCTTTTGGATCCTGTGTCATCGATAAAAGTTCGTTTGCTGTAGTTTTTCCGATTAAGATTACATATCTTGTAAATAGTCCTCCATAATTCTTTTGGGTTGTTAGAGTTTAATTGCAACTCAGAACTTTGATGATAAAATTTTAGGTTTTTAATAAGATCAAAATAAGAGTTTCTATAGCGTTTGAACGTATGTTTCAAAGATATATCATTTGGATTCAATTTCGTAAGCATGTGAAGCCTGTCACGATGGCGGGCGCAACGCAATAGTCCTGGAGTCATCCATGGTTCACAGTTAAATTTTGATCGGCTTATCCTGACCTTGCGTATATGTTTATTAACTGCTGCGGTGACAATAGCTAGAAAAGCGTGCACTGCGTCGTCAACGTTCGACTTGCTATAAACAGGACTCCAGTCAGCATGTTTTAGCTCATTTGAGACCTGAGAGCTATCTGTGACCAATCTGGTTCGACTACTAAAATGTTTATTAGGCTCAGTAGCAAGTCCTAGCAAAACTGGTTTGTGGTCTGTTAGGTCAGTGTCACAGACAGCGCTCAGCCCTCTATGTCTTGTCCTTACAAAAACGTGGTCCAGACAAGCATCCAGGCGGGTAGGTTTAGATATAGCTGAGACAAGGCCATGTTGGGCGGTGAGACAAAGATAATGGGATATATTTGGACTTTTATTAACTTCTAAAATATTTAGGTTTATATCACCAGCTAATATAAGGGTCGGGTTACTTTTAAGTGAGGTCAAAAAGTCGTCCAGGGATTCCAAAAATATGGTTGTGTTAGTAAAGGAAGGAGATCTGTAAAGACCAATCAGTGTCAGATACCTAGGTACATCCACCACCAAGCAACAGGATTCAGATATCTCAGGCTCATAAGCGGTGGAATTCCAACTTTGTTTTACATACACTACAATGCCTCCATTTTTATTTATGTTACGGCTTGTAGAGTAGAGGGTGTACCCCGGCACCTGATTGATGATAGTACTATTGTCAAGCCAGCATTCTGTCAGTAGGAGAATGTCTATATCAGAATCTAAACGCTTAAGCAGTATTAAAAATTGATCAAATTTTTTTCGGATGCTTCTAATATTGCAAACTAGTAATTTTAAATTATGCACTTGGTTGAAAAATTGTTTGCTGTCCTCTGGTTCAATAACTTTGCATTCAATATCCATTAGATTATCAATATTGTTAAGCAAATCTAGGTTATTCATCATCAAAAAGGTTATTATATTTATTTAGAATTAACTTAGATTTATTTTGGAAAAATATTATTAAAGCCAGGAAAGACAGTAAAGCACTAATAATTATAATAAGATGCTTTACAGCTATAGGGCTAAGTGGGGTTCTCTTGCATTCAAGAAGGTTACAAGCACAAGGAATACTATGGACTGAGTAAGTCTGCAGAAGCACTATTGTCTGAAATTAATTTATTATCGTTAAAACTATATTTGAGGTTCAGAGGTTGTTTTTGAAATGGTCTAAATTCTACAATTTTGGATTTCATGAAGTTTAATTCCAAGTTGTGAGCAGTCAGCCAATTCTGAATTGAATTTGACGTTAAATTTATTTTGTTTTTTATTTCATGTGTATTTGTGCCAGAGAAAAGTAAAGATAAATCGTCGGCAAACAGTGTGCAATGTTCATTAAGGATTTGGGGCAGGTCGTTGATATAGATCAAAAACAGCAAACATCCAAGAACTGTTCCTTGAGGAATATCAATTAACAGGGCTTTAAAAATGTAAAAAAAAAATCATGAGCTAAATCATTTGCTCATGTCTGCCGCTTGCACTGATATACAATCATCCTCAAAACCATAAAAATCGAAGAGGCAGACCTCTAGACCTCTGATTTACCAAAGGCAGACCATTTGATTCATAGTCTTATATAGGGTGACTTCATAGATTCATATAGTCAAGATAGAGTCATGGGAACAAGCGGTTCAAAATTTCCCCATACAAGAAAAAAAAGCGCCATCTGTGAAAGATCGCGTGAACTACGTAGTGTAGTACTTCAAGGAGGTCTTTGTTCTGAGGTCGGTACTAAATACACGGAATGGAAATAATATGGCGGGAAAAACAAAACAAAGTCTTTACTGTTTATACGTGACTTAGGCCTGGTTTTTCAGTGTTATTCATTAGATAATAGTAAAAAACAATAAAAGTAAGTAATTTTTTAACTAAGAAAATTAATCATCTTTTCATTTTTGTATTAGTAAGTTTGTTGTTTTTTATTTGGAAAACTTATATCTGTTTATTGAAAAGTCGCGTCTTACACATTTACATATATATAAGTACTAGCCCATCGGCACGTTACAATGTCCCCAATTCGTTGGTCCGAAATCTGACGTTTAGGACCAACAAACGTCAGTCGTTAGTCATATTGTCAACATTGGATGCAAATAAACTTACCAACAAAATGTTGTTCTTAGTTGAAGAAACAATATACTCTTATTATTATTATTGTTATTTCTTATTATTGTTTTTGACTATAATCCAATTAATGAAACTGAAAAACCAGGCCTAAATCACATATAAACAGTAAAAAGTTTGTTTTGTTTTTTCCCGCCATATTATTTCCGTTCCGTGTATTTAGTACCGACCGAAGTACTACACAACGTAGTTCACGCGATTTTTCACAGATGGCGCTATTTTTTCTTGTATGGGGAAATTATGAACCGCTGCTTGTTCCCAAGACCCTATCTTGACTATATAAATCTATGGTCTTACACGAATTAATTGATACATTTTTACTTATTTACTTTTTACATCTGAAAACTTTTGCTTTATTTACTTCTTCTATCATCGTTAGTGCACCCTTTTATGCAACAGGCTGGCATTTTTGTATGTAGTCGCGCGTTTCGCGTGGTCCACTCCTCAGAACAAAGATCTCCTTGCTCGTCCGCTCAGATAAAGTTGACAATTTGTGACTGACATTTGTTGGTCCACAATGTCAGATTCTGGACCAACGAATTGGGGACAGTGTAACGTGCCGATGGGCCAGTACTAAAATATAAGTAAATGGGTGACTTTTAATTAGTTCTTGATAGAAAAAGATATGAATTGATACTGAATAGCTTTCCCCAAGGAACATAGGTCGAAAGGATCGAAATACGAAAATCAAGTTTTGATCTCCCAAAGAAACTGCATCAGCGGATGGTGATGGAGGTCAAATTGGGTTTTTCGTATTTCGACCAATTTTCATGAGTACATGCATATCTTTTGCTATCAAGAACTAATTAAAAGTCACCCTATACAACGTGTTAATGGAATAAGCGAAACCCGCATACACCCCAACTGATTTTTATTAAAATAAATCCATGACCCGTAACAAAAATCTTAAAAAAAAAAATTCTAGATATTGTTATTTTAAAGTTTCATCATAGTTCTAGTTTCATTGTTGTTCTAGTCCGCGCACTCCGTGCACGATTCCCTCCCCCCCTCACCGCTCATGGTCCGCACGGCACCGGTCGGCAGCGCGCTTATTCACAGAAATGTTTAGAATAGAAGCGGCAAAAATTTAAGTAATAAAAATTTAAAAAAATCACCCCCATCAAAAACCCGTGAAATTGATTCCACTCTCGATTCTGAACAAACTATTTTCTCAGTTTCGCTCAAAGATTTCGGACCTCCTTGCTTCGCTCGGAATAGATACCTTGCTAATTTATTTTAGTAGGGGATGACATCTGCCAACATGTCACAACCCCATCATCGATGATCCATAGAAAAACGCCTACACAAACCCCCCGTGTAAGCCGTCTCAAATGCTTTCAGCGCCTGACATTTGTGACGTCACACTGTTTAACTGTCATAATCAAGTAGTGATGAGGTATTGTCGAATTTTATATCGATGAAATTTGTGAAAAAAAAAACAAATACTATCAGATTTTTTTTATCATTATGGATTACTTATTTTTAAACTTGTATTATGTAAACAAAAAGGCTAATTTAAGTTTATAATTTTATTTTTAGCTTAAAGAAAAAAGATCCTTAAATAGGTATCCTTAACAATAACTATCATTATGACAATGGATAATCATTTTATTATTTTCCATTAGGCAGTGTATTTTATACTTAATAAATACTACTAATACTTAAATAAAATGTACAAAAAGCTATTATTAGTACAGGTTTCACTCATGATTCTTCATGACCAGCAGTTGTCTTTTTCACTACGTACTCAAGATTAACAATCATAATAATCTCTAACAAAACGCATTTTTAAGTACAATATCACAAGAATATTTTATTTTAACACTTCCTGTGTTCGGATAGATCTACAAAGTAGACAATTGCAAAATTTCACAACCACAGGTAGGATTCGAACCTGCATCTTCTCCGTCAGTACCGGAGACGCTTTACCAACTAGGCTCAGGGTCCCGCATGATGTTGTAAAATTTGCGATCTCTATACGTATTTCAACGTTGCGTTTGTGCTTCCACCAATAAGCATTAGCTATACTAGCTCAACAAGTCCTATTTTTGTAAATATAATTCAAGTCAAAAATGGTAACACTACGTATAATTCAAAATGATTGAATTTTGCAATTTTCTACTTAGCAGATTTATCCGAACACAGAAAATGTTAAAATAAAATCATTTTCAATCATACGTAGTGTTACCAATTTTCGACTTGAATTCTTTTTGCAATAATAGACTACTTCAGCTAGTAGTCTAGTACAGCTAATGCTTACTAGGTGGCAGCACCAACACAACGTTGAAATGCGTATAGAGGTCGCAGATTTCACAACATCAGGCAGGATCACAGTAGCCTAGTTGGTAAAGCGTCTCCGGTACTGACGGAGAAGACGCAGGTTCAAATCCTTCCTTTGGTTGTAAAATTTTTGCAATTTTCTACTTTGTACATCATCATAAGTTGAAAACGATTCTATTAAAGGGTTTAGAACAAAACTCAGTTTATTGGCCTTCCAGGCTCCGATATTAATACCACCAACAGTTGTCTTTTTCTCTCCTTATTTAAAATGTACAAACATAAACACCTGTAACAAAATACATTTTAATGTACAATATCATAAGTTAAAAACGGGTGTATTAACGTGCCACCAAATTTGAGTAAATTTTTACCAAATAATATCCACCAAATTTTGTCTACCAAAATGGATGAATGTACACCAAATTTGCTTCTGGCACTTCGCCGGCAGCGGCCGCGGCACGCTAGCTCCGCTCGCTCGGTTCATTCGTTGTGGTCGCAAGATAACCTAACACAACTTAACCGAACCGTACCCAAATTTGGTGTACGTTCAGTCAATTCGGTGTACATTCATCCATTTTGTCTGAAGTGTATTGGGGTATAAAAAAAAATATTTTGGGAATCATTTAATTTGTTGCCGTTAAAAACTATTAAAACGTAACTCACTTTATTGTCCTCTCAGGCTCCAATATTGATTCCACCATCAGTTGTCTTTTTCACTATGTACTTATTGATTAACAATGATTAACCTGTAACATAATGTATTTTTATGTACAAAGTCAGAAGTTATAAACTATGCTATCAAAGGGTTAAGGGTGTATCTCAGTTTGTTGGTCTCCCAGGCTACGATATTGTTACAACCAACAGTTGTCTTTTTCAATATAGATAAACAATCATAATAGCCTTTAACAAAACGTATTTTATGTACAATACCATCGGTTGAAAATATGGCATCAGTGTTTAAAATTTAACTAAAACCTAGCTGAACAGCCTTATGACACCTCATAAAATTAAAATATATCAAGCCATTTGGTAGGTACGAGATTTGTGCTTCGCCTCAGTTGGATAAAAATATATCGATGTAAGAAATCCCATCACTATATCATGTTTTGATATCAATGTTTATCATCATATTTTTATGTAAAATTTACAAATAAAATGCGATATTGAGCATACACCTAATATACCACAATGTATTGAGTACTACACAATATTTCGTGATGCAAAATATTGCGTAATATCAAAAATAAACTAAGAAATACTTACGCATGATACGATATGACTTCGGCACTGTTTTCTTTGTAATTTTCACGGCATTGCAGCCTAATACGCAACAAAACATTTTTCACTAACTTTCTGAGCAATTTCTGAGCTCAAAACATTGGCTGAAACACACTTTTATACTAAAATTTTGCAAAAACACCCAGTAAGCAAATAAACAACAACTTTCACAGTCTGACAGAAAAATGGAGGCATAAACCTTCCAAATTAAGTGACACCTTACAGGAGGGGTTTTGTCCTATGTTTATGGATCCTGCATTTTAGTCGGATTATGCTTATCATTTATTATCCGACCAAAAAATGCCTGTGGCGGGGGAGAATCGAGTATAACCAGACGATATATTTCTAGCTCTTTCTATTACGATGAATCACTTCTAGTTGAAGTGAGATAAAACGTGGTTATGAACTAATGCTCAATACAATCTGTCTTTTATACGTTAGTATTATATAGTCTAAGCGCCTACACCACCTAGTGACGAATTATTTCTTTAATCCTCCTTCTAAGTACCTTTATCTGAGGTACCTTTATTTTTCTGTGGTTTCGCTTATTCCGTTAACACGTTGTATAGGGTACTTCCTAATCAACTGCGTTCCTTTGAGTGTGTTACTCTGACCATAGAACTTAACAACTTTCCCTAAAGTACGACAAAAAAATTACAAAAAAAAAACTTTACTTAGTTCTTGGTTATAAACTGCTACGGTTATTTTCTAATTTTTAGCGCTAAACCTTGAAATACTTTGAAGGAGGTGTGTAGTTTTTGTTATAAATATTTTTATTTTACAAGTTTTAGTGTTAAGCAAACATCGTAAGGTACAGGCACCAAAAGGTGGTTGGTAACCCTAACTGATCTAAATTACTGACCTGATGATCACTCCTTCAAAGTGGTTAGGACAAACGACTGAAAGCACAAATGACGTGGTGTTGTATGATGTCTCAAAAAAAAATTATGGTCAGTAATAAGTAACCAACTTATAGACAGGTACGCACTTCGGTGGAAACAATTTGACCTTGAGCGAGTATTTTCTTTAAGGTGATCCGTTTTCCATACAAAAATTCAAATGACTTGCATTCTTACGCGGGACATAAAATTCTGTTGAAAAACGAACGAATACTGCTATTTTTAGTAAAATTTTGCGCTAATTAATACAAAAATACAGTTAATGTACTGAAAGTACTATTTTTGTTACCATTTTTTGGTTCAATATTACGATTGTGGGCGTGCGGTCAAAACTGTACGGTTGTGCTTTGTGTGCATGTGTGAGTGATCGTACTCATGTAAACACGGACTGACGAGAGTAATTGACTTCAGTGGACATGGAGATATTTTTCTTATCGAAATTGTTGTTAGGCGTTGAAGTTGCACGATGAAATTTACGCGAATCAATTTTTTGCACATATATCTTTATTCATTCATTCATGAAACAGTACATAACTGTGTGCGAATTACAATAAAATTAGTAAATAGAATAAAACTAAAAATTTAAATAATATCACAAAAATAGAAATGAAGTATCGAATGAAAAATTAAAAACAAGATCACTAAAAAATAAAATAAAATGCTCTACAATATAAAATATCCCAAAAAATTAAATCATGTCAAATCTATTGTCTACATAAATTAAGTCCAAAATTCACATAAATTAAAATAAACAATGTCAAAAAAAAAAGATACAAATAATTTTGATGTCAGTTAATTAATATCACAGGTCAAGTACAAGATTCACTAGCTTACAGGTCGTTAACACTATATAAAACTTTTTCTAATAATTTTTTTTTCAAATGTCTCTTAAAATTAATCAAATTATCAATGTTCTTTAAATCAGTTGGTAACTTGTTAAATATATTTACAGCTTGGTACAAAGGACTATTCTTGACAATATTTAGGTTTGGTTTAATGACATTAATTAGATCTAACCTTCTAGTTTTAAGTCTTATTTGCATATCACAATCAGTTTCAAACTTGTGCCTATTTTTAACTATATCAACTAAAAGTACCATTACATAGAGACCGGGCACAGTCAGAATTTTATATGTCTTAAAATATTCCTTACAAGATTCCCACGGAGGGATTCTGGCTATAGTGCGTATTGCCCTTTTTTGAATTGTGAAAGCCTTAGTGACATTATACTTATACCCGTTACCCCAATGTTTTATACTGTACCTTAACCTTGACTCTACTAAAGCGAAATATACAGCTCTAAGCTGGTCAATACCAAGAACGTCTCGTAAAGTCCTAAGAGCAAAACAGGCAGAGCTAATTGAGCTTTCGATCGTATTTAATTCGGTTTTCCAGTTTAGGAGAGCATCAATTTGTATTCCTAAAAACTTAACTGTTGGGACTAACTCAATTTTTTGATTACACATCTTCAAGTTCAAGGTTGTTTTTTTATTAACTGTCGATTTAAAGAGAATAGCGCTTGTCTTTTTTTCATTTACCTGTAGTTTATTTGCTGTAAACCAAACATAAAAGGCTGCTAATATAGTTGGTACTTATTGCATTAAAAAATAAAACCTTATATTTGCAGCAGTGGCTCCATCTAGTTGCGTTCGGGGCTAAGCTGGCCGCAACAGATCACCTTAAGGCGTTTGTAACGTAGCCACAGAATATTCAAGCAATATATATATTTGTAATGGTTTCTCGAAAACGGCTCTAACGATTTTGATGAAATTTGCTATACGGGTTTTCGGGGCGAAAAATCGATCTAGCTAGGTCTTATGTCTGGGAAAATTCGTTTTCACCGTCTTTTTAATCATTTCTTTGCGCGTTTTAGTGTGTTTAAGAAACTTACAACGCCACCTGGGTTTGAGTAGCATAGCTTGCTCACCCGATGATATTGTCAGGATGAGGCGGCTATTCCAGAGCGAAGCTCGGACGCAGGTCCAGGTACTATAATAGTAAACAAGTTCAGCGTAGCGCTGGTTCGGCTGACTACAGGTTACACTGCTTTTGTCTCTACGTGTACAATGCCGTGCGTTCCATGGCATGGCATCTCTAAGATGTTCAATTTCCCGTGTAGAGCTTTCACCTGAGAGATTTTGCATTATTTACCTAACGCGTTGTTTTTAAAACACGTAGGTAATCGTGCCTATAAAGTTTGAGCGTTGCTTTCGATTTCCCTGGGATCCCATAATGAGATCCTGACTTGGTGGCCATGGGACAACTTCAGAAGTATGTTTGGTCGGATAAAAAAATAATTTTGAAAATCGTTCTATTATTTGACAAAACGTTCTTATTGTTGTGCCACTAGCGGTCACACACCACGGCTAACGCTATTTAATTTTAGAGATCGCAAAGAAAGACCAACTTCCACTTGGCCACGAGCGCTTCAAACTTTCGATCAATACGTGACAAAAATTTTGAAGAATTATCCTCCAACTCCTAACCGTTAAGGAGTTGGACCTTCCATCATCAGACCATCAACATGAGATGATGAATACCAGACGCAAATACTTGTGTAGCTTTGAAAAATATATGAAAAACGTTATACGTGCCTATAAAATTTGAGGGTTGCCCTCGATTTCCCTAGGATCCCATCATCAGATCCTGACTTGGTGACAATGGGACCACTTCAGGAGTATATATATATATTCTTTATTATGCACAAATTACATAAAATTGTAGTTAACATAAAATTTGTTTACAAAGGTGAGCTTATCTCTATAAGAGATCTCTTCCAGCCAACCTAGCTGATGTGAAAGAATGACATGAAAAGGGGCACAGGAATTTGCATTTAGAAGTGTGAAATGAGAATTAAAAAAAATACATATGTTTTTAATAAATAGCAAACTAGCATAAAATATGGAGAAAAAAAAATGCCTATTTATACTACACACTAATATACTTAAAATTACAATATAAATAATAAAGCATATATAAAGAAGGATAAACATACTTTTAAAATACATACATACATATATATTCTTTATTGTGCAAAAATTACATTTAAACCCTTTCGGATAAACAGAAAACAGAAATGGTTCGGGACAAGGCAATGTTCTGCTAGAAGGCAAGAATTAGAAAACCCTGAACACAGGCTGCTTAAAGGAGTGATCACACCTAGCTGAATTCAAAGACTAATTCGGCATACATTGCTCGTTGTAGTTAGGATATTGCAATTAACATAACCAAGCCTCCCAGCAATGTATGCCGAATTAGTCTTTGAATTCAGCTAGGTGTGATCACTCCTTAAAGGGCCGATCACACCTGACTGAATTCACACACTAAGTCAGTTAGTCTCCTACGTAGGAAAGGAAGGTAGAAAGATGGAACTAAGTAAGTCACTGACTGAGTAAGCCGCATAGTAAGCAACGCAGAAAGGAACTTTAGTGAAGGGCCAATACGAATAGAACACCTCATCGTACGGAAAATATTAATAAGGGCTAATTTATGTTGTATAGAAAAACACTAGAATAACTACAAAAAAAAACCACAGAATTACCGGTATACTAAAAAACAAACAAGGAATTAAAATTAGGTTGCACCAGTCAAGTAAACACAAAGAATTTGAGTGCTTTGTTCATTCTTTTAGTTAGAATAAATTTTTCATTCAAAATCGTACGAAAAGCGAATAATGATTCCAATGAAAAATAACAATTGAATGCTAAAGATTATTTGGATAGTACTAAGTAGTACATTCGAATATTTCGATTGTTGCTTCTTGAAATAATTGTACATCACTATTAAGGAACATCAACATAGTAGGGATCATAGTCAGTTCACTAGTTGTGCTATACGGAAGGGCTCCCGCACACGACCGAGAATCGGTGACCGATTTTTTGTCGGCATCCCGCTCTGCCCCTGACGTGTTATCACCTGAATCTTCCGTCCTTGTCCTGGCCGATAATCGCCCACCGATTCTCGGTCGTGTGCGGGAGCCCTTAGTAAGGAGGTTTAGTGATGGGCAAATGCGAATGATTGGCTCGAATCGAACAACTTGTCGAACAAAAAATAATGGCCTAACTGATGGTATACTTTTTTACTTAAAACAAGCGCTCCTACTAGAAAAACAATTAAAGACCGCTATATTCAAAACTAACAGTGTTGCACTAGTCAAGTATTCTACACGGACACATCTGACTCCGTCGCGCTTTAACTGGCGATTGATTGAGTACCTAACCGAACCGTAAATTTTGAAAATTATTGAATCAGTGTTGCTGCGATAACGAGATCGATGGTTGAGTTTTAAAAATACAGTAACTCTACCGAATATTCCTATAGAAAATATCGAGAATATCGAATTCTTAAAAGTACCGGTAATAATCGATACTAAATAACCGACCAAGTTCGTACTTCGTGTCAAGCCACGCGCAGTGTAGAGTTAAGGAGTGATCACACCTAGCTGAATTCAAAGACTAATTCGGCATACATTGCTCGTTGAAGTAAGGATATTTCAATTAACATAACCAAGCCTCCCAGCAATGTATGCCGAATTAGTCTTTGAATTCAGCTAGGTGTGATCACTCCTTTACCTAGTTCTTTTTACGATTTTTTTTGTCGCAAAGCAGGTTTATTAACTCTACTGAACAGTCGTATAGAAAATATCTGAACCTTTGAAGTATCGATGGTAATCTATAGTGAATTTTTTAATTTTTTTTTATTAGTACTTGTTATTACACCATGAATAATAATTATTTTTTATCGACAAGTTGTTCATCATCATTCGCAAAATTTACCCATCACTAAACTTCCTAAGTTCTTTACTTGAAGGGAGTAAGGAGGTTTAGTGATGTCCGAGTGCGAATGATTAATTTTAATTTAATTCCGTGTTCGCATCGAAATTAAATTGACCAATACATGGTCTAAGGGACTGGTTTCCGAAAACTGAAAAGGCGTGGTCAGTCAACGTAACTGAATAATTTTCAGTAAATAAAACTTTCAGAAAATATTAAAATAATCCTCTTTTCCACAAAAAGCCACGATCACACCTAGCTGAATTCAAAGACTAATTCGGGATACATTGCTCGTTGAAGTAAGGATATTGCAATAACACAACCAAGCCTCCCAGCAATGTATGCCGAATTAGTCTTTGTATCCAGCTAGATGTGATCGTGGCTAAACTGTCCATTTGCAATTATATATGAAGAGTATTGAAGAGGCTGATAGTTTTATTTACTGAAAGTTGTTCAGTTACGGCGAATGACTTTGTGCACCTGCAAGACTAGAAAAAGAGAAAAAAATGTATCCACTTCATTTACCACAGCCATTGTTTTTGTTTGATCAGAAATACTCTCATTCATAAGATTTGGCACGGCAATGTTCAGGTCTCATTTGTCCATTTAAGGTAAATAAAAATAAAAACATCACGGAAATGTATTGTCAGCCTATTAAAGCCACGATCACATCTAGCTGGATTCAAAGACTAATTCGGCATACATTGCTGGGAGGCTTGGTTATGTTATTGCATTATCCTTACTTCAACGAGCAATGTATGCCGAGTTTGTCTTTGAATCCAGCTCGCTGTGATCACTCCTTGACTCAACCGAACAGTCGCATACAAATTTTTTTATAGTGAATTTTTTAAGTTTATTATTAGTACTTATTATTAAACCAAGATAATGCTTTATTTTTATTTTTCATGGACAAGTTGTTCGATACGAATTAATCATTCGCAAAATTTTCACATCACTAAACCTTCTAACTCCTTTAGGGCTCCCGCACACGACCGAGAATCGGTGACCGATTTTTTGTCGGCATCCCGCTCTGACGTGTTATCACCTGAATCTTCCGTCCTTGTCCTGGCCGATAATCGCCCACCGATTCTCGGTCGTGTGCGGGAGCCCTTACTTGAAGGGACTTAGCATGTTTAGTGATGTCCAAGTGCGAATGATTAATTCAACATATCGAACAAAAATATACTTACATTAAAAAAAACGGTCAAGTGCGAGGCAGACTCTCGCTTCGAGGGATTCGATATTCCTGTAGTATTTTTAAAAGCAATAAAGCCCATCTTTAAGACCGCAAATAAGTTTGTCTGTAATTTTTTCTTCTTTCAATTATCGGTTGTATTTGTCTTGAGGTTGTATCAGCCATTTTATAACAATCGATAGCATTTTATTGTACAATAATTATTTTCGATAAGGCTATTCAACAGAGTTACTGTATTTCAAGATCAACTACCGACAGCAAAACTATCGCTATCGGAACATCACTATTCTGCAACTGTATTAGTAGGCACTTTTTATACTTAGCTTCCTAGCTAGAACTCTGAATTCACAAACGTCTTTTTCTACGTAGCCTCCTAGGTAGATTTCTTATTCAGTCGTCAAATTCAAGCAGGTGTAATCGCGGCTTAAGACTGGTCACTCCCTATATTACATAGGGCCCCGTATCTACAATGTAATTAGCGACAATATAAAGTCCGCCAAATCGGATCGTGCCTTTGTTTATAAACTTAAAAACCGAAATATCGGAAACTCATCAAAAATCCATATCGTGGTAAGAACCCGTCAAACTGTTTTTATAATAACTTAAAAACTTTCTATTGCAAAAAGCGTTTTACTCAGTGACAGAGTTCCTCTCCTATGAAACACCTCAAGTTTCATAGCAATCTATAAAATTGATTGATTGTAATAGTTATAAGTATAGTATAATTTTTTATTTACATTTCTCATTATAAGTACATTATAAGTACAATAATGTAATAATGGCAAAAAATGTTGACAATGTATGTTTAATACTAATTAAATGAATATGAATATGATAAAAAAGGAATTTTGCAAATCGTTAACACTTGACGGAAAAATAGGTGGACATTCATAAAAAAAATACATACAGTGGAACATAGAACCTCTTCCTTTTTTGAAGTCGGTTAAAATTAGGCTTAGTTTCCATACTCCTGATAAGCCCATGTATTTACTGTGCCTCTGTTTTTTTTTTTAAAGCATCGGCTACTTTCAAAGCAACCTTTTTAGTAAGATGCTGGCTGGTATTTTGATACATAATTTTTTCATGTTCATTTGTTCAAAGTTCTGTCAAGATTTGAATGGATGCCATCAATCAAAGACATAGCAGTTGCAGTCGCAGGAGACGCATTTTTGAAGCGTTCGTACTTCAATTCGCATTTGAATTGGCAAGATTCGTATACGAATCAGTGATATCGCTATTTTTGAATATTTATACCTGTGAATTCTGTCTGACCAAAGATTTTGGAAACTACGCCAGGGGGCGTTAGAAGCGCAGCGTTTTTCTTACGTCAATGGGTCTGACCCACTCGTTTTGAGCACCCAGTAGACGTTGGCCCAACTGTTGGCCGCGCCGGCTCGGCAAGCTTGTTGACAGCTTTCACACGTTGGTGCGGCTCACTCCGTTTAGGTCTGTCAAGCAAGCAAGATGGACGTATACGCGGAGACTATCGCTGCCGCTGAAATATACTTATACAGGGCTTTTAATTTTTGTTTCCAGCTGCACCATATTTGAAAATAAATAAATATTATTTTTACTTATTTAGAATAAAATAAAACATCCCTCTGCTCCTACGCACTTATTTGAAATAAAGGCACGGCCAACGTGTGAACGCCGTTTGCGGCTCATCGTGTAGAGCCCGTGTTGGATTTCTACCCTTGAACATTTCTACCACTCGAAAGTATATTTAATCTTTGATAAGAACGATATTGGGTCCCCGCACATGGTCCAACATTTTCGCGATCAGACTTCACGATCATTATTATTATTATTACTGTGATCAGCGCCGTCAGTCAACCTCAGAGACGGTCATTCTGTGATCCGCGATCCGTGGAGATGCAGCTATAAGAAAGAATGAGAAAGCTAGCGATTTGTATGCCCACTCGTGAAAGATTTCTGCCAATTTGGCTTTTAATTCACTTCGATAAAATATTTTTCTTAGTTTGTTAGAAGTTCATAGGGTACACATCTCAACTACCTTCTCTTTGGGAGTTGTTGTATTGTATACGGGTACGCGACCCCGGCTCCCCAAGCTATTACTAACTCATCCTGATCCTTCCGAGAAAGTAATATC
The DNA here is from genome assembly GCA_947532105.1 of Athrips mouffetella. Classification (NCBI taxonomy): domain Eukaryota; kingdom Metazoa; phylum Arthropoda; class Insecta; order Lepidoptera; family Gelechiidae; genus Athrips; species Athrips mouffetella. The sequence goes on from OX383984.1 coordinate 11,947,853, forward strand.
CTTTTTACCTTATTCCTTTCCTACACCAAGTATTCCTGTCCCAACTAACCTATCCCTCCCGTTCTTTTTATCCCTGTCCATTCCGCCAATCTAAGGTTGACCGCGCCGATGGATGCGTGGCTAGAGGCGAGTCTAGTCGAAAGCGGTCACAGGCCCTGGGCCCAGGCGAACCCAGAACTAGGCTAGCCTTGTCCTGGTATGCAGGCTCTGCCAGGATGGACCACAATGCCTTGCTACTCGTGGGAACGCAATGTTTTTCATTAAAAATAAAAACTTGAAAGGCGGCAATGTGGTTCGCAACCCATCACGTCCCGTTCCTCGCGGGGGCGAAAAGCGGGCTACGGAGAGCCGATTTGCTACGATGAATGTCAGAGGTGGAATGAATGGCAAAATAGATGAAGTATGTCAGATGATGGATGAAAGGCGTATAGATGTTCTCTGTGTGAATGAGACTAAACGGAAAGGTTGTGACATCACAGAACACGGCCCTTACACAGCGTACTGGTCTGGTGTTCCCAGTACCAGCAGAGGCTGTCAGGGAGTCGGTGTCATACTTTCCGGAAGAATGGTAGAGTGCGTGAAAGAAGTCGAGTGTGTGAGCTCAAGACTCATCTGGGTCAGGCTGAAAGTCGGACTGACCCGAATTTTTGTTCTAGGTGCATATGCACCAACGAATATGGGTTCGCGAAAGTCCCTGAAAGCCCAGAAAGAAACAGATGAGTTTTGGGAAAATATGAGAGATACGTTAGAGAAATGTGATCAGAATGAACGAGTTATCATGCTAGGTGATTTTAATGGATGGGTAAGAAGAAAGCGTGACGGTTATGAAAGAGTTCTTGGTAAGTTTGGTGATGAACGTGTGAACGTTAATGGAATAAGTTTGCTTGAGATATGTTTGGAATGGAGTCTTTTTGTGGCAAACACTATGTTTGACCACAAAAAGTTCCATACGTATACAAGAGAGGAGGGTGATGAGAGAAGTATGATCGATTTTGTAGTTGTGGATGAAAGATTGAGGAAAAGAGTTCTGGACGCTCGCGCTTATCGTGGAGTCGCCATCGACACAGACCACCACCTGGTTGTGACCCGAATTGGTGGTCTATTTAACCGGTGGCGGCATAGACCACAAGAGCAGACGAGCGTTCTAGAACGTATTAAAGTAGAGAGATTGCAAGAGCAAGAGGAGGATGTCAGAAAAGAATACTTGAAAGGCTTGAGTGAAAGATTTGAGAACTTGGATGAAGTTAAATGATATTGAATGTTTGTGGAATGAATTTAAAGATGGAGTAGTAGGTATAGTTGTCGATGTTTGTGGGGTGTCAAAAAGGAGAAAGGGTGGAAAAAAGAAGAATATGTGGATGGATAAAAGTGTACAGGCAGCTGTTTGTGAGAAGAAGAAAGCATGGTCAGATTGGTTAGCCGTAAAAGCTAACCAAAGAATGCAGAAGGCAACAAGTGATGGCGTTAGTGTAGCAAGAAAGGTATATAAAAGAGCGAAAGGTATTGTTAAGGAAGTTGTTGAGAGAAAGAAAGAGGAGTGTAAGGATGAGTTTGACAGAAGGCTTACTAAAGATTTCCAGTCCAACCAAAAGTTTTTCTGGAAATCCATACGGACAGCCCGAGGAAAGTTTGGAACGTCGGAGCTGAGTAAAATCAGAAGCCAGGATGGAAGTATTATAAAAGGTGAAGAATTTGTGCTAAGGAGGTGGAAGGAATGTTTTGAAAGTCTGTTTGAGAAAGAAAAAGCAGAGGCCAGCGTACCGAGGTCTTCTGTGGAAATGAATGAGAATGAAGATGAGAATAAAGATGATAATTATTAAGTGAGATAAGTATGGATGAGATTATGAAAGCAATGAATAGTATGAAATCAGGGTGGGTATGATAGAGGGTGGGTATGATAGAGTGTCGGTCGAGATGTTGAAGGCTGGGCGAGGCATTGTGGCTAGTCAGTTGTACCGCCTTTTCAACCTGTGTTGGACGAACAGCCAAGTACCAGGTGACTGGTGCAAGGCTGTGATTGTGCCGCTGTACAAGGGAAAAGGGTCACAACAGGACTGCAAAAATTACCGCGGGATAAGCCTTCTTAGTGTCGTCGGCAAACTGTATGCAAAGGTTTTGATTGAAAGAGTGATGAAAGATACTGAAGAAAAAATATGGGATGTACAAGCGGGATTTAGAAAGGGAATGGGATGTACAGATCAGGTCTTTTCCTTGCGGTGCATAGCTGAAAAGTTTTTGGCTAAAAACCAAAAAGTCTACTGCGCGTTCGTGGATTTGGAAAAGGCCTATGACCGAGTGGTGAGGAATGAATTGTGGTCAGCATTGTCTTTGTATGGGGTAAACGGGCATCTGATTCATGCACTGAAATCTCTCTATGAGGATTCCAGTGCTTGTGTCTGAATAAATTGGGCGCACACTGAATGGTTTAGCATCGAAAAATGTGTTAGGCAGGGATGTGTAGCGTCACCTTGGCTGTTTAACCTGTTCATGGATAACTGTTTGATTGATCTGAAAGAGAGTATGTGTGGACTGAGAATGAATGAGTTACTCATCAAATGTCTTCTCTACGCTGATGACCAAGTTGTACTTGCGTCATCTGCTGACGAGTTGCAGGAGATGGTAACAATGATGAATGTGGCTTTGGTCAGGAAAGGAATGAAAGTAAATGTAAGCAAGACGAAAGTAATGGTACTTGAAAGAGAAGAATGTATGACAGAGTGTACTATATTAATAGGTGGTGAACAAGTCGAACAAGTGAAGGAGTTTGTGTATCTGGGCTCAAAGTTCACGAGAGATGGAAAGTGTGAAAGTGATATTGAAAGAAGAGTGAATGCTGGAAACATGGTGAATGGTGCCCTGCACGCCTTTATGAGGAGTCAGAAGGTGTCTCACAAAGCTCGTTTGGCTGTTCATAGGGGTGTTTTGGTACCAACACTGATGTATGGCAGTGAAAGCTGAGTATGGCAGAAGAAGCATGAAAGTAGAATTAATGCAGTGGAAATGAGAGCGCTAAGGAGTATGATTGGTGTTAAATTGAGTGACAGGATTAGAAATAGTGTGATAAGAGAACGGTGTGGCGTAAAAGAAGACGTAGTGACCAAAATCGAGAAAGGGATGCTGAGATGGTTTGGTCATGTAGAGAGAATGAATAAACGAAGACTGACGAAAGAGATCTACCAGGCGAGAGTGAATGGAAACGTTGGAAGGGGAAGGCCTAGGCGAACGTACCAGGACCAAATTCAGGACGTTCTGAATAAAGGCCAGGTTAAAAGTACCCTAAACCGACGAGCATGTATGAAAGGATTGATGAAAGTACAGGAAGCAAGGGAAGTATGTCAAGATCGTAGCAGGTGGAGGACTGTGGTCTCTGCCTACCCCGACGGGAAAGAGGCGTGATGTTATGTATGTATGTATGTCATATTTTATGGGAAATTATAGGTAGTGTAGCGTTATCCGCTTATATTCGTTTTTGTGTGTTCGATACTTTTTGCTCTTCTTTCTCAGTGTATCTGGACTGGCTGTTTGTATTCTTTGACAGTCGTTTCAAATTGGTGGTTTTCCATTCTGCCTTGGACATTTTTTGTTCTCTTTTTGTTGTCAATACATTTTTACCATAATATAGATTTTCTTGTATTTTTTCTTGTATGTATCAGAAATCTATCGAATGTATAATAATATAATGTTTGTTCCGTGAAAATTGATCGATTTTAGGATGTGCGTGTAATAAATCTTGTAGGCTTCTTCACAGAAGCCATAATAGACGGAGAGCGCGTGGTCGTCAACCCTACCTCATCGATTACCAAGATGCGACTAATCTAGGGTGATGCACGTTAAAAAGTTGTATCCGAATCAACAGGGTTGCCTGGGCGCAACCTGGCAAGTTTTGTACAGTGGGCAAAAAACTTGTCATTTTTTGGGCAAAAATTACCTCATCGAATACCAAATAGGTACATAGTACATTCGATAGTACTCATCAAGGAGTGCCTAAATCAACAGGGTTGCCTCACTCAATCCTGGCACATTCGGAAGTCGGCCTGATTGAAGGTGGTCAAAAATGACAAAAATTACCTCATCGATTACCAAGTAGGTACTTATTACAACTGATAGAGCTCTTCAAGAAGGGGCAAAATCAACAGGGTTGCCTCGCCAAATCCTGGCACATTCGTGAGTCGGCCTAATTTTAGGTTGGCAAAAAAATACAAAACTTACTTACGATAATGAGTAATGAATTGAAACTTATGTCATTTGAAGGTTCTAGACATCTTAATAATATTTGCTATAGTATGCCAACACTTAAACTCATTTTTCATATTATTATACAGGGCAGCTACTATAAGCATTATAGCTACAAGAAAACTTAGTACAGAGACTAACCCTAACTTTTAGAGATATTTTGATCTACATCCACAGATTTTTGAAAAGATGTACAGGCAACAAGAAAAATGGCAATTTCCACATAAACTTTTATCATTCCATTTCATCTTCTTATCGATAAAGAACATAATTTTTTATGGGGTTAACCGAGCCGACCATACATGTTATAGGAGAAACAGAAATTTTCATGTACCTTTTTTACGAAATATTGTACCTTTTTTACGAAATATTCTATTCTCTTGTTACTATGAAAAAAAAGTCTTTAAAGGTCAACCAGAGTCAAGTTATTAAAATTCTCAGTAAATGCAAAATAAATTTTTATTCAGTAATAAAATCAGGCCAAAAGTGCCAGGATTTGGTGAGGCAACCGTGTTGATACTGCCACTTCTTAAAGAGCACTATTACAACACGTCCTACTGGAGTGTCGCTCTGGTAGGTGGACGGGGAATTCGCAATTCCCCCTCGACCTACTGCACTAGTATTCGAAACAAACTAGTTTTCATGTATCGATATTTTTTCTATTAAGTACAAAAAAAAATATTTTCCATACAGTCTCTTTAAAATGAACGGGCATTTGGGCAACTAATAGATCTCGTTGAGATCTTCATTTCGGTTGACAGCTGTCAAATCTAAAACCACCATAACTCAAAAACTACTTACCCTAGACTTTTGCACGTTCGAACAAACGATAGATCTCGTCAAGGTCTTTACTTCGGTTGACAGCTGTCAAATCTAAAACCACCATAACTCAAAAACTACTCACCCTAGACTACTTTACGTTCGGATGAAAGATAGATCTCGTCGATGTCTTTATTTCGGTTGACAGCTGTCAAACTATAAATCGCTTTAACTAAAAAAACTACTAACCCTAGACTACTCGTTTGTTAAGACAAAGGATAGATCTCTTTGAGATCTTCATTTCGCTTGACAGCTGTAAAACCTAAAACCACCACAACTCAAAATTACTGACCCTACACTACTTGTATGTTCGGACAAGTGATAGATCTCGTCGAGATCTTTATTTTGGTCTGTCGAACTTAAAATCACTTTTACTTGGAAGCTACTGACCCTAGACTCCTCGTTTGCACGAGATCTTTTATTAATTGTCCTAGCATACGAGTTGTCTAGGGTCAGCAGTTTTTAAGTTATAGTTATTTTAAGTTTGACAGCTGTCAAACAAAATGAAGATCTCGACGAGACCTATCATTCGTCCAAACATAAAAGTAGTCTAGGATCAGTAATTTTTGGGCTGTGGTGGTTTTAAATTTGAAAGCTGTCAACCGAATTCATTTCAACAAGATCTATCATTTGTCCGAACATACAAGTAGTCTAGGGTCAGTAATTTCCAAGTTATAGTGATTTTAAGTTTGACAGCTGTCAACCGAAATAAAGATTTTGACTAGATCTATCATTTGTCCCACTATAGAAGTAGTCAAGGGTCAGTAGTTTCCAAGTTATAGCGATTTTAAGTTTGACAGCTGTCAACCGAAATAAAGATTTCGACGAGATGTATCATTTGTCCGAACATACAAGTAGTCTAGGGTCAGTAGTTTCCAAAAAATAGTGATTTAAAGTTTGACAGCTGTCAAACGAAATAAAGATCTCGACTAGATATATCATTTGTCCTAACATACGAGTAGTTTTATGTTATAGCGATTTTAAATTTAACAGCTGTTAACTGAAATAAATACCTCGACGAGATCTATAATTCGTTCGATCATAAAATAGTTAAGGGTGAGCAGTTTTTGAGTTAAAGTGGTTTTAATTTTGACAGCTTTCAACCGAAATGAAGATCTCAACGAAATTTAACCTCAGTTATTTTCATAAGTCCTGAAATGTATTTTATTGTGTTTTATGTAGTCTTGAAAGAAACTTTATCTTTATCTTTGTCCTAACAATCGAGAAGTTTAGGGTTAATAGATTTTAGAGGATATTATGTGAAAAGATAGTTACTTGACAGTAGGCGCAGTCTTTTTGCTTAAAAGAAAGGGATAATGTGCGCAATACGCAACGCATAAGATTGCGACAGATATAATGTGCGTGTTACCAAAACTAAATGACGTAAGTGCCTGATATAATATATCCACATTAAGTAAAAACTAAGTAATAAAAAAAAATTTAAGGTTAATCATATGATAGCAAATAAGAATGCCTTTCTGTGTTCTTAATTTTACTACTTAAAACACCTCAGATTCCACAAAAAGAGGAAATCATGAAAATTTAAGAGGTAACTTTTGATTTTTATTTTGTTGAGCCAATTTTTACTAATCGTGTTTTGGTCTTAGCGGTATTATCACTTGAATGGTCATGAAACACATAACTGAAATTCACGGCAAGATACTGAGTAAATAAAAAGATATTTGTCTTCAAAACACACAAAAAAAATCCATGTCGTCTTGAAATATAGCAATTTTTGTTTGACAGCAGTCAACCGAAATAAAAACCAGAAATGAAGATCTCAACGAGATCTGTTATTTGCGGGTGCCCGATTACCCGTTCTTTTAAAGAAACTTTGTATCGAAAATATATTTTACATGTACTTGTTAGGAAAAAATATCGATACATGAAAACTAGTTTGTTTCGAACGCTACTGCAGTAGGACGAGGGGGAATTGTGAATTCCCCGTCTACCTACCAGTGGGACACTGCAGTAGGACGACTCGGCATTTACCCAAATGTGTTTTGCCCACTTAGAAATTGCTAATGGCCCTAAAAGTCAGTAAAAAAATATTTTGCGATTTCTGAGAGTTCTAATACCTTTACCCTAGTGGACCTTTTACAGACTTCTGTTTCTTAGTATCAAAAGGATAGAATGTTTCGAAAAACGGGTACATGAAAATTTCTGTTGTTTTTATTACATGTTTGGGAAAATAATTCTGTGCTTTCTGACAGTTCTAATACATTAACCTCGGTTGACCCCATAGAAAATTATGTTCTTTATGAATAAGAAGATCAAATTGAAAAAAAAAATGTGGCAATTGCCGTTTTTCTTGTTGACTGTACATTTTTTCCAAAATCTGTGAATGTAGGTCAAAATATCTCTAAAAGTTAGGGTTAGTCTCTTTACTAAGTTTTCTTGTAGCTATAATGCTTATAGTAGCTGCCCTGTATACCCCATCTTAACTTTTCATTCTGTATAATAATATGAAACATGAGTTTCAAGTGTCGGCATACTATAGCAATATTATTAAGCTCTAGAACCTTCAAATGGCATAAGTTTCAATTCATTACTCGTTATCGTGAGTAAGTTTTGTATTTTTTTGCCAACCTAAAATCAGGCCGACTCACGAATGTGCCAGGATTGGGCGAGGCAACCCTGTTGATTTTGCTCCTTCTTGAAGAGCTCTATCAGTTGTAATAAGTACCTACTTGGTAATCGATGAGGTAATTTTTGTCATTTTTGACCACCTTAAAATCAGGCCGACTCCCGAATGTGCCAGGATTGAGTGAGGCAACCCTGTTGATTTATTTATTTATTTATTTATTTATGATCACCAACAGATTACACATTAAACAAAGAGATAGAAGATACAGTTAAACTAGGTTTATAGCTAAACGGTAAACCAATTAGAGGTGATTACAGCTTTCTTAAAATGACGGCAAATAAATAATATTAAATAATATTGAACATTAAATTAAATAGGAATAAAATTTACAAGAACATTGAAATTAATTGAAAAGTTAAGTCAAGTACCTACATAAAAATAAATAACAATAATAAATAAGCGCTATGAGTAAAAAGATTTTATCAGGTAAGAATTAGTTTGTGGATAAAATTTTTAAATGTACAATAATTATCCGCTAAAATGTCACTCTGAGTGAAGGTAATGTTACATTCACGGGCCATTCTGTTTAAAGGTGAGTGGTGCCCAAGATTTGTTCTGGCTGATCTTAAAGCAAAGGGTCTATACTTATTAGAACGTGGTAAATTAGCTGGCGCCTTAATATTAACAAGAGAGAGCAGCTCAGGACAATCCAGAATACCCCTAACCAATTTATAGAAGAACATGATATCCAGGTAGCGTCTACGATCGGAGAGGGAGTTCATCTTAAAATGTTTAAGTCTTTCTGAGTAAGATTTAATCTTTTTTGCCAACCCAAACCTATATGAGAGATGCCACATAAATCTTTTTTGCACACTTTCTAGTTTTTTTATGTAAACGTTGTAATTAGGATTCCACGCCACGCTGCAGTATTCAAGATTGCTGCGTACTAGAGCATTATAAATCATAATCATAGTTTTGGAATTACGGAATTCTTTAGTATTGCGCAAGATAAATCCGAGGACTCGGAAACTTTTTTTACAGATCTTATCAATATGTGTGTGAAATCGCAGCTTGCTATCCAATAATACTCCTAAGTCACGTACACATTCCACTTCGTCCAAAGTTTCACCATTAATCGAATAAGAACGGATCATGCGCTTCTTTTCTCTGGTAAACCGAATCACAAAACATTTTTTTGCATTCAGGCACATCTTGTTTGCGTCACACCAAGAAACAAGTCTATTCAGATCGCTTTGCAGAAGCTCAGCTTCCTGTGGAGAATGAACACGCCTGACTAACTTTAAATCATCCGCAAATAGATAGCACTTTGAGTTAAGAAAGCAATCAGTTATATCGTTTATAAAAACGTTAAACAACAAAGGCCCCAAGTGACTACCCTGTGGCACCCCAGATAGGGAGACGTATGATCCTGAAGAGTAACCATTTACCACCACCGAAGATTCCCTGTCACGAAGGTAAGAACTGAACCAGTTAAGTAAACTTCCGTAGACTCCATAGCGCGAAAGCTTCTGAATTAAGATAATGTGATCGACTTTGTCAAAAGCTTTACTAAAGTCGGTATATATAATATCTAACGGATGTTTAGAATCCACCTCACCAGACAGATGCTCGATCAAGGAAACCAAATTGGTGGCAGTAGAGCGCGCTTTAATAAAGCCGTGCTGATGTGGAGTGATAACTTCTTTAAAGTGCCATGCGATGGTGGGGCAGATAAGTTTCTCAAATAGCTTTGCAAAGACAGAGAGAATAGAAATTGGCCTGTAATTAGTCACCAGCTTTTCGTCCCCATTCTTAAAGACTGGCACAATATTAGCTCTTTTCCAAAAAGAAGGAAAAGTTCCTGAAGAAAGCGATTTATTATAGATAATAGACAATGGATAAGCAAGCGCTTGAGCACAACGGACAGCAAAAACTGACGGGATACCATCAGGGCCGGCACCCTTGTACGGATCAAGTCTTTTTAAAGCCTTACGGACGTCCCAAACAGTAAGTGCTATTTGCCCTAGAGAAGCAGTACTACTCTCTTTACTTAAAGGAAGAGAATGTGAGGTTGCAGATGTAGCATTAGGGCTGAGAGCGAAGACCGACGAGAATTGATCAGCAAAAAGGGAACAAACATCAGGACCATTTGACGCAATCCTACTATCAAGATACATCTGAGATGGGTATGTACTTTTATTTACTTTTTTACTTTTAATGAATGACCATAAGAGCTTAGGATTAGACGCAATAGAAGATTCTAACCTCTGCAAATATCGTTTATAGCAAACATTTTGTAATATTTTACATCTAGTTCGCAATAGATCAAATGCTAATTGGTCTAACGGATTATTATTATACTTAATGAGTTTTTTCCTAAATTTAAATTTTTCACGTAAAAGATTTATCAATTGACGACTATACCAAACCGGGTATTTTTTCTTACTTGATTTACTTTTTGGGACATGTTTTGCTATAATTTCCCTAAGAATTACATAAAAATCACCTAACATTTCATCCACCGTTTTGGTACTGTCTAATTTAAGATCCCATTCAACTTGATTTAATTCTGTACATATTTTATCATAATCAGCTTTAAAGAAAAGAAATCTCTCAATATTATTGACTGCTAAATTTTGAGAGCAATGAAATTTTATATAGAACTCTATGGGGGGGTGGTGCTTATCGACAACTGTTAGTGGATTAGAACATGGTTTTACATCTGTAACCAAAATATTGCTTAGAATTAGGTCTAATATCCTGTTATTATCATTTTTTATATGATTGTATTGATTAAGGGAGTTTAACGCCAAAGTGTTTAAAAGAGCATCCCCGAACGAACTGTGGTTGGTATTAGCTTTTAAATCAGTAGAATTGTTTGGAAGCGTCCACTCAATACCACCTAGGTTAAAATCGCCTACAATTAAAGTATTAGATAAATTATGTAGTTCGAAGTTACGATTGGTATTGTCAATAAATTCCTCAAGTACATGTTTTTTAATAGGAGAAGGTAGGTACACACCGCAAATAAAATACTGTTCGTATTTCCCGTGACTTGTCTCTGCTTCTACACAGATCCAGAGATCCTCACACTTAGATTCTAGTTCATACATACGTCTAGACTTAAGCTGATTTGTGACTGCTACAAGGACGCCACCTCCACCCTTATTAGAATGAAACCCTGACGTTTCTCGATCTCTCCTATAAACTGTATAACGGGAGTCAAAAAGCTCCGAATCGTAGACGCTACTATTTAACCATGTTTCACAAAATATTATTACGTCATAATTATTACAAAGGACGTTAGTGTAAAGCTCATTTGTTTTAGTTCTTAACCCTCTAACATTTTGAAAATATATACTTAAGTTATTGAATTTTACAAAACAAAATACCAACTCGTGCAAACATAAACAATAAAAACTTAAGAAAGCTGACGCAAAGTATCTTCGTTCCGAACAATAATGTATTTAGAGTCCTCATTTTTACGCATAAATATTTTCCCGTCGCGCACCCAAACGAACTTGTAGCTCAATTCTTTTGCTTTCTTGCGAGCCTCTGCGTGGAGAGATTTGTTTTCAGGCGTCAAGTTTTCTACAGTGTAAATTGGTTGAGCCTTCTCTAACGCAATGCCTAGGTGGCTAGAATTCAGTTTTTCCTTAGGGTGATCTTTATTGTATTTGATACATGCTGCAAGATAAGTGTCTCTCAACCTAGGGCTACTAAACTTTACAAGTATAGAGCGCGGACGAGTGGTGGACGGATTGAGCTTAGCAACTCTGGAGCAGTAATGTATATCTGGTTCAGCAACAGGGCACTTTACTACATCCCCCAGATGCTGCACGATTTTAATAACGTTTTCGTTCTTATGTTCCGGAACACAATTAATCTCCACATTGCTCGCACGGGAGTGTTGCTCTAATTGACGAATTCGCGCTGACAAGTCGCGTGTAGTGCTTTGTAGCACTTTACTCTCATTTTCCAGATGTGAAGAAATCGATTTAAGTGATTTATTTTCAGCGCTGATCCTGTCGTATTCATCAGATAAAAATTGCAAAGATCCCTCCAAAGTGCCTATTTGTTTTTTCAAATCAGCCAGTTGACTAGAAACAGTATTCTGTAATTCTTCACGAAAAATTGCTCGAATGTCCTCGGCCTTAACGCATTTGCACTTAGGGCGGGATGTAACATTTTTCAAATCTGACTGGTTTAGGTTGACGGTGGTGCGAACAGGCGTGTTACTATTGTCTCCACGTTTCTGGTCCTTGGAATGGCAAGAAGGACAGCACCATGATGATTTATATTCTTCGCTAAGGGTATCAAAATTAGTGCTAGTGTGGCCCAAACAAACAAAATGAAACTCTTCATCACACCCAGAACATTGTAATATATCTTCACCTTCATCATTTAAAATCAGCTGGCATTTAGGCACTCTTTGTTGAGTACTATCGAATGTACTATGTACCTATTTGGTATTCGATGAGGTAATTTTTGCCCAAAAAATGACAAGTTTTTTGCTTACTGTACAAAACCTGCCAGGTTGCGCCCAGGCAACCCTGTTGATTCGGATACACCTTTTTAACGTGCATCACCCTAGATTAGTCGCATCTTGGTAATCGATGAGGTAGGATTGACGACCACGCGCTCTCGGTCTATTTAATACAGATTTGGATTTTAGCTCGATTTAAACTCCTCAATTTTGTAAGTATTTTTGTCTTTACGTTATATTTGTTTCTGAGAGGTTGCCACTTTCTTATGACGCATTTTTATTCGTGCAGCTAAAGCTGCCCGATTACGGGCAGTAGGTTCCGGCTTGCACCTGCGACACTACCTAGCCCTGTCTCCAGTGAGACTTCTTGTCATCTGCTGCTTGCACCGTGCTCTTTACCGCAGCCACTCTTCAACTACGGGTTTCTCAACAACGCAAGAAGTCGCCACGAACTGCGCAAAACCTACTACCTAACCTAATTCCCAGATATTTAATCCTTTTATATTTTTAGTTTTACTTTTCTAAATTCTAAAAGCGCCTCCAGACGCGCCATGATTTTTTTTGGATCCGAATCTTTGGCTGTAATTTTATACGTTTAGAACTTTGATCCGCGATACTTTGCAGAAGGTACGACTGTGACCATATTTAACTAGACGCTGTAGTAATAAGTTAGGTGGCCACTTAAAGTTATCACTAGATTTTTCCAAGCGAAAGTATCTACTAGCTATAGACGGAGCGTTTAACCTGACGCACGCATCGCGGATTTAATTCCAAATTTATTCGTCATATTTTTAACGCCTATCAATGATTTTTTAAAAACTTTAAACTATTTAGTGTTCTTAAATTTAATCACGAATCGTTCAATCAAATTTTAACTTTATTTCATTGGCTTTATATTAGTGAAATCATACTAAATTGTGTTCTATTTGATTTTATTAAAATATTGTGTGTTATATCTCTTTGTTTGTTTGGTTAGTTTAAGGTAAGTTAGCTCTTACTCTATTTTAGGTAATTGCAGTACATTTTCAATTTAATTTACTTTATTTCACTGCAGTAGGTACGCCATGCAAATTCAACTTTTGAAACATGAAAAAGCGTAAGCGATTTAGGGAAAAACGTATTTGATGCTAAATTTAGAATTTTATTGCTGCACAAATCAAGTTGATAACTAATTTGATTGGGTTATGTAGCTGATTAAGTAATTTGAGCTGCAGTAAAAGTGGCTAAATCTACCTAAAATCGTCTATAGTGGCAACACTGGCCCTGATCGCAAAATATCTAAAATTTTGTCGCGATCCGTACATCAGCGGCGGAGACGGTCAAACAATTTCGTGATCAAAGTCAAGGCCGAGTACCCGCTCAGCCTTCTCTTTCTTTCTTATAGCTGCATCTCTACCGGATCGCAGGATCGCGGATTTAACGTCGGGTGCCCACCCGACGTTTCCTTCACACATTGGGTGCCCGCACACGTAACTTCCGCGATCCGCGATCCTGCGATCCGGTAGAGATGCAGCTATAAGAAAGAAAGAGAAAGCTATAGGACCATAGACACAGCATAGATACACCTAGTCTATGGTCCTATAGCTTTCTCTTTCTTTCTTATATCTGCATCTCAGCGGATCGCAGGACCGCGGATCGCGGATCGCGGATTTAACCCATTGAGATATCAACTTTTTAATTAGCGTTCCATTCCTACGCAATTTATCACCGGTTTTTAAAATCAATGAATAATTTATTTCCTGTGTTTATTTTTTTCTGAGTGAAACGCAATTATCTATGTACAAGTGCGACAAGGCTTATTATGAACGTGGCAAAAAAAGGAACTAACACCGCCACCTTGTGAAACGTCACTTTTGAGTGTTCTCCTTATACAAGCCAGCGCCCCCACCCGCGTTCATTATAAGCCTTGTCTACTTGAAACAAGAAAGTGATTAGGACGCACCCTATATTGGGGATATGATTGATTTAGTACGAATTTATAAAAATTAATATTTCTTAAAATCAGTGAGTAAATCGTCTACCAATTTTTTGTTGTCTTCAGTGAAACCAAATGAAGCGAATAAAAGCAACTAGAATGATGAGCAAATGGTTTAGTAGAGCCTTTTTTTACATATTTACTAGTACTTCCCGTGATAATGCAGAGCCCTATACGTCTGCCTCTTCGATTTCTTTAATTTTTAGGATGTTTCTGACCAGCAGCTCCATTGGCAGACATGAGCAAATGATTTAGTACCCTTCTTTTTTAACATTTTTGAAAAGACTCAAAAACGCAGCGACGGACAGAAAAAGTTTACTGAACCAAATCAATTTGTAATAATCTAAAATATCATCTCTAGCGATATGAAATACGTGCAAATCATATAGCGAAATATTTATCACCTCCCTTAACTGTGACAGCCGCTTTTCTTCCCGATCAGCAGGGTCATCTTCATAAAAATAAAAAATTGATAAGAACCGTAGCCTTCACAGCCGCCGTACCAGTTTAGACCTAGGTTTTGAAGGAATGAATTTTGATCTGACCAAAATAATAAATGAGTTTAGATAGTTAACTTGAAGGACTACTATCAAGGATTTTATTTGGGCACAGATTTCGGGCGATCACTACTTGACTTTTCGCAAATTTTTCTTTGGCAAAAATTGTATAGCCTTTGGTTATAGCGAAGACTTAAGAAGGTACTTATAAGAGAATGTCAAGCTTGACACATGTACTTTTACCCTTCTTACTTAATAGCTGTAGTAGGAGCTTTGTGAGTGCAAAGTATGGAAATCCTTTCGCACGAACCTTTCGTGGTCCCTTTATCTCACGAACGGGTAAAGGTATCGGGTTGAAATTAATGCCATATATTAGGGTCCATGAACCACACAAGATCTGAAAATTTCAATTTTTTACAACGACGCAATCAAAAGATATGGCTTTTTATGTCCTCATCTCTATACATTTATGCAAAAAAGCAAAACCTACAGGGTACTTCCCGTTGACCTAAAATTATGAAATTTGGCAAGAAGCTAGGTCTCACAGTACAAATAATGGGAAAAGTCTGAAATCATTAAATATTACAACTTTTCTCACAACTAATGGTAACCAATTGTGGTGAGCTCCCGTTTCAAGAACATTCATATAAGAGAGGGGTCAAGTTGGATGGTCGTGGAGGCGATTTTTGTTTTAGTTCTATTTTAAAAACGGGAACACTTAAAAATTTGAAAATTGGTATGTTTATAGTGCATAAGCTATAAAATAACAACAAATAATAAAATTTGGTCAAGCGCGTGTCGGACTCAAAAAATCTAGCACATTAACTTACTGAAATTTCAACTAATACAATTATGATTATGTGGTGGTATGGAACCACGGAGTAAGGAAGGGGAGAGGAGCTGCCCCTACGAAATTTTTGTACGACACGAAGCGTGACAGTGCGCGGGGGTGAAGATCGAGTCACGGGTTGGCGGGACATAACTAGACTCCACCTACTTATGTAAAATCCATCTAGTGGCAAATAGTGAAACTACTAGCACTTTTTGTCCTTACGCACTTTTTGGTGGTACTGCTATACTCTACTAGATGGCGTAAAAGACACTATAAATACTACAAAAATAAATTGTTTATACAGGGTGTTAATTTAATTGCGTGCCATAGCTCGCGGGTTCAGTATCAGTATCTGAACGACTTACCCAAAGGAACATAGTTCGATAAAGGACATAAATTTTAGACTTCCCATACAATCGTGTTGGTCACTCAGTAGGTATGGAAAGTCCAAAATTATTTTTTGTTTTTCGACCTATGTTCCTTGGAAAAAGTTATTCAGTCACTGATACGGATCTTGCTCCAGAGCTATGGCTCGCAATTAACTTATAACCTGAGACTAAGAGCGGGCAGTCGGTAACCCTTCCTCGTTGCTTATGAAAATAGCGACCAATCTATACGTATAATAAAATCGCCAACTCGGCGAATCTGTAAGCTAAGCTACAAAAACTGTGTATTTTTGACAGGACGGGTCGAATTGATAACCTCTTCTTTTTGAAGTAGATTAAAAAGATAAAAGTCGTGGCAGCTTAACACGTTATGCTCCCTCTATCTAAATGAATATAGAGCCAACTATATTGATTTGAAAATTCAAAAATAACAATAGGTATTCATTTGTATACCTACTTAGTAATCAAATTAAAAATAAGGGGCATTCCGCTATTCTTACTATGAGAAGTAGGTATGTTGTTCACGGTTTTGTTTGCGAAGAGGTAAGGTTGCTGACTTCCCGCTCTCTATCTACTGGATGTTTATTGCCAAAGTTTAGAAGATGGTTCGGTAACGATAAAGGAACACAAAAAAAAATTTAAAAAATCCTACATAAAAAAACGAAATCTCCTTGACTAACTAAAACTTGAAATTGAAACTAAACTAACGCAAAAAAGAAACAGCTTCAGTTATGTATGTGCCTACCTAATCCACTGATACTTGCCCGCTGGTTTGATGATCTGGGTCATTGCGCTCCGCGTTAGTTTAGTTTCAATGAAGTTTTAATTTTTTTTAAGTAGGTTTTTTTTTCATATCTTATTGTGTTCTTTTATCGATACTGAACATCCACTTAGCTATGGCAAGTTATTAAATTAAGACCCTATATACTACTTACTTGCTGAAATCTGGAAGATGGTTCTTGAACCTAACTCTGGCGAGTTTGTCCACTGCATACTAGGTGGCGCTACTACAAACAACATAACTACAAACTACAAATATTTCTCGAAATAAATAAAATATTCACGATATTCACGTAATTTTTATCAAACTATTGCTAAAGCTAAAGCCAGAAATATAAATTGAGTCTGTGGAAGTAAAAAGAAGGGGTGAATTTCGATCGTCTACAAATATTCCCAAAACCATCTAGCGACGTAAAGCAGAACTAATGTTACGGCCACATGCCTACAGTACATCGATAGCAAATTTTATTGAAAAATCTTACTTACAAGTGAAAAGACACTTTAAATGCAGTTTCTTTTTGCCTGTCTGACGAATTTAAACACAAAGGCACACATCACTTCATTTTGGGAGTTGTTTTTCCAACTATTCAAACAATTTTTTGCAGAGCGTGTTTCGATGTGATCACTTGTAAGTTAAAAGAGGAAATGGCGTATGCCCCGCCCCCTTTCGTGACGTCATGGCTCAATTGATTGAATCACGGCTCGACTGATATCATCATCTCCTCTCCCCTTCTTTACTCCGTGTATGGAACCCTCGGTGCGCGAGTCCGACTCGCACTTGGCCGGTTTTTTTTCGTTTAAATAGGTATTATGCTCTGTACCGTAGCTCAAACTTTCGAAAAAAACAACATGATTTAAATATAGGTGATAAAATATGAGTAAAAGTTTTCTATACTCACAAAAAAATTGATAAATTTCTAGTAATATTAAATCTTAAGGGCCCCGTGCCCCCCACTGGATCCGCCAATGGTCGGAAGGCACGTCAGTAAAGCCGTTGGTCCCGATCCAATTGTCAGAGGCCTTTGCCAGGGCTTGTAGTCTGTCATCGAGTTTACACCATAACATCCCATGTCACGACCACTGCAGAACAGGGAATTCCCTCCAGAATTCTAGCTTTTGCTGGAACAATGTGGACGGGAAGGACCACAGTCACCTGTCTTTTGGCGTTGCGGCTTGCACCATGGATCACGGTCGTTGGTGACCGCAGTATATAAGGTCCTAATGAAATAGTGAACATAATTTTAGTATGTTACTCAGACCATGAAACTGAACAACTTTCCCCAAGGAACATTGGTCGAAATACGAAAAACCAAATTTGACCTCCCATACAAAATGCGCTATCAGCTGTTGCAGTTTCTATGGGAGGTCAAAAATTGATTTTCGTATTTCGACCTATGTTCCTTGGGGAAAGTTGTTCAGTTTCATGGTCTGAGTAACATACTAAAATTACGTTCACTATTTCATTAGGACCTTATATAAGACGGTACGATACACAAAAGGACGCTGCTGCCCATCCTCCGGTTCATAAACCCTTAATCGCCTCTTTTTGACACCCACGGATAGAGGTGGGTGGGTAGGTACTATTATTTGCCGGTACCACACAGGCAACACACACGATCGACTATACACCCCACACAATTATGATGATAAGTCAACATTATGACGATTATTGGTTTAACTAAAGTGTTGACGTATATTTTGATAGATTCACTTAAGTTAGAGATTGCTTACTTGGTTAATTCTTGTAAGTAAATCATTACGGAATTGCCAACTATTCATTTAGGTAATACAGTCGATAATTCTGATGGAGCTTTAAGCTTGAGACCGTTATTATTGCTCGTACCTACCCAGCAACCGAGCTTCGCTTTATAATAGCCACCTCAACATTATAATATCATCGGGTGAGCAAGCTATGCTACCCGCCAACAGATGGCGCTGTAAGTTTCCGTCCAAAACGCGGAATTAAAAAAAATGCTTATAACACGATGAAAACGAATTTTCGCAGACATGAGACCTAGCTAGATCGATTTGTCGCCCCTGAAAACCCCATATGGTAAATTTCATAAAAATCGTTAGAGCCGATTTGGAGAAACCGATTACAAATAAATATTAAAAATATTGCTCGTTTAATAGTATAGGATTACCAGAGTTCTTGAAAGGACCCAGTTTTGCAAAGAAATATTTTGCAAAGAAAATATTTCGGTACACGTTTGTTTATTAGTATCTTAATCTAGTTATTGTAATTTAGTCCTAAATGTACCATATTTGCACGCCTTAGTCTATAGGTAGAGCATGCTGGAAACTATGTAATAAGACCCTCTTACCATGTTTCACGCAAATAAAGATATTTGATTTGATTTGATTTTGTAACCACAATAGATACACACAGAGAAAAAGGCGACTATCGCTTTACATACACACACATAACATCGCATGAAACAAAAGTCCACTGCAGCTCAGAAAAACGCGTGGTACCTTGGAGGGGATTTACCATAGTCACCACGCTTGTAAGCGTTGCGGCTGGTGACCACTGTTGTTGGTGACCACAGTATGTAAGATGGTAAGATACACAGATAGATGCTGTTGCACATAATCCAGTTCATAATCCCTTAGTTGCCTCTTAGGTACGACATCCACGGGTTGAGATGGGTTGGTACTATTCTTTGCCGGCACCACAAGGACGTGTTTTACGTACAGCTATTCAGAACTATCCACATTTATAACTATTTTTATATATATTCTTTATTGCACAAATTTACAAACAGAAAGTTACATACAAAAGGACACTAATAAAGGCGAGCTCACCTCTAATAGAGATTTCTTCCAGCCAACCCATGGTAGTGAGAGAAAGTGTTCACTAGCGGGACGCAATAGTGCATTGTGAAAATCCACAAAAACAATATGTTATATAAATAAATTATATAAAATAAACAAGTGAATAAAATATATTGATAATATAAATAATGATAAATATACATAAATATAATATATAAATAACATAAATAAATACAGAAGACACATACATATAACAATACCTACACATAAATTAATACCTGCATAGATATTTATTAATATAAATACAGAAAGTTATGATGAACACAATGATGACTACGAACACGAAGCAGTAATTAGTGAAAGAAAATGCTCTTTTACTTTTCTTTTAAAAGAGGCAATTCGCTAGGGAAACTTATAAATGTAAGGTACCTTGAAACTTGGCTCATAAACAGGAATAGGATCATTAAATTTTTTTGGCCATAAATGACGAGGTTTTTAAAAAAATCATTTTCGTCCAATATCGATAGGTCGTATGGAAGAATGTGATGAGTAGTCATTGCCTATCATAAAAAAATTAAGGGCCCCATACAAAGCCCTGCCTGCAGGGCCCTGCTTGCAGTGCCACTGCCAATCGTACTTTGTGTGGGCAATAAATTGGGCATGCAGGGCCGACAAAATCGCCGTTAGATCGGCCCTGCAAGACCACACACGGTACGATTGGCAGTGCGCACTGCAAGCAGGGCCCTGCAGGCAGGGCGTTGTATGGGCCGTTTAAACCGACCACAGACTACTTAGAACAGTTGTCAGTTTTTTTTAAGACTGGCCATGGCTACTTTTCATTCTGCCATACGACCTATCGATATTTGACAAAAACAAAATTATTTTTTAACTTTTTTATTTGCAACCGAAAAAAGTTCGTATTTTAGGAACATCAATATATTCACCAACCATATAGATAATGGAAAAAAGTGATTTCAGCAAATCTAAGATAGATGCAGTAATTAAGCCGTTCGAAAATTTTCTTAATATGTAGTAGTAGGTATCCAAATATCTGATCAACTAAAAGAACCCACGGAGAAAGCATTGCTAGTGAGTAGCCTAAACCTTATACTCCTAAAATTGTTCCCAGAGTCAAAATAAGCAAATGAAAACCAATATAGTTTAGAACAAAATGTTTTTGCTAGACTTGCAAATCTCTTTCTTGATAATACAACTAACATTATCAGAGTGTTCCTAATTAATAATAGATCAGTACCATTACAGTCTACTTATACACTAAATCAAAACATCATAAAAGTTGCAATAACCTCTTTTTAGGGTTCCGTATTTCATAAAAAGGGGAAATCCTTATCGGATCACTTTCGTTTTCCATCTAACTGGACTCATTTTCTCACGAATGGAAAAGGTATGTTGAAAATAATTTAGAGGATTTATTCAAGCCTCTAACTTAATAAATCGATAGTTGACGCCATTTAAGTTGCAATCTCCATACTCGTACCTATACTCGTATTTAATAACCGAAACAAAATCTATGAGGTATGCCACGTAGACATAAAACCATAGTGTGGCAAGAAATATAGGTCTCTAAAGTCGAATATCGTCAAAAATTGCACCTTTTCTCTGGACCTAGTACATAATTAACTAATAGTGAGCTCTTATGTAATTCAAATTAAAGAGGGGGGGTCATGTTTGAGTGGTCCTCGTTATTATTTCTTTATATATCAAAGGCTAAAAGTTTGTAATAGGTATACGTTACGGTAAGAGGCATACCAATATCGAAAGATGAAACTCTGTTAAATAAATTCCAACCCAATGTAAAAAAACTTCACATGATACCTCTCAATAATCACGGCACTAAACTCCGATGCTGACCGTAAATGTGGCTCGAAATATCGCGAGGGAGCGCAGGGCAGGTGTGCGAATAGGCTATTTGACTAATTTTGGAAATCGTTTTGAATGATTATTTATTACTTAATAAGCACTATACCTTGATATTTCCGCGAGATCTACTGTATTTTTATTTAAAATCAATTTTAAAGTTACATTTTTCAAAACCGCGCCAAAAACGATGTTTCTGTGATGGCGCAGGTCACGTGACCCGTGTGACGTCACACGCAAGTAAACTACTCTGTTAACTTACTAATCTGGGGTAAACTAGTTCGTTCGACAATATACGGCGCGACTGAAGTGAATTACAAATTTTATACTTTTCCTTCAAAAATAATGGTTTATAAATGGTGCATAGTGCCTCAGTGCACCAATACGACTATAAATAATCCTAACAAAGTGTTTGTAAGCGTTCCAACGCATCCAAAAAGAAGAAAGATGTGGCTGAAGTTGGCTCGAAGACACCCTAAGAGCATTTTGTTACATTCGAATGTTTTTACGTCTGAAGATCACTTTGATGTAAGTAATATTTAAATACCTAAACCTACTAGGTAGATGGTAGCAAAAAATACCTGATTTTTAAAACGAAATAACCTAACCTAAAAGCTCATAGAAGAATCCCTTTTAACTCTACATTATATTGCAGCACTACTACGCGCTTTGTTGATGTTGACTTTCAAATTTGCCGATAGGTCCTTGTACCTATCCTATACCACAGTTCTAGAAAGAGCCTCACGTTTTATAAACGAAATTATAACCTCTGTTCTTAGCCTCTGTTATAAGTGAAAATGTGAATATTTCGGACTAGATGTAGGTACCTAGTAGTCGCACAAAATAACCAAAGAGATTTGAACCTCGCTATTTCAAAGAGATTTGAACCTCGCTGCGCTCGGTCAGGTTCAAATCTCTTTGAAAATAACTGTGGCCCTGTCATTGATGCGCAGAAGAAAAAAATGGCCCATTTTTGCACATTTTTTACAGTTATTTTGTGCGTCGTTTACCTATGTAAATCGATAGCCTGTTATACAATGTATGCATTGTGATTACAAACGTGTACCTACCTTATTTATTTGAGTGAATCCCAATAAGTCCCAGTACCTACGTATCAAGTTGGTGCGTAATGGGACATTTAAATGTTGTAGGTATTCCCGATACGTCCTATAGCTTTTTTTATGCAGATTTTAGTACATTCAGAAACAAAACCTTTACAAATTTTGTTAATTTGTTACCTATGTTTACTGTTCTTAAGAAATATACATTGACTATTTAATTGTTTTAAAATCAACAATACAAAATAATCAGAATCGGTCTTATTGTTATAGAATTTTACAAAATATTGTAACCATAAAATAAACTATACAGTTTACTCTGAAAACCTGATATTTTTTCTAGTGTTTTTTCTAGAGTTTTTTCTTCTTAGTTATAATGTTAGTTAGTTGTTTAGTACAATAATAGGAGAACTAATAAACAATATTTGTATATTCTGTGCTTTGTAGGTAATCTTGCAAACATCAAGACTTCTCAATACAAAATTATTTTGATAATACTTTTGTTGCCAACATTATTCACTCATAAGACATTAGGTACCTATAAATAACAAAGTGGGATGTATCAGGACTAAAAATAAAATATTCAAATCCCATTATGCACCAAAATGGTGTATAATGGCATATGGGACGTAATGGGATTCACTTGGTAATTAAAAACATGTTTGTTGACATAATGTGTCACTCTTTCATGAACTCTCTTTCCTATTCTATATTTTAAAATGAATTATGCAATTGCAGATGGAAAAAGACACGAAGAATTACATGATGTACAAAATGAGCTTCAGTCAGAAGATACTTTTAGAAGAAAAAGCTGTGCCAACTAAATTTCAGTGTCAAGAGGATCGAAGAGACTGCTGCCTGAAGCTGGATTTTCTCGGAAAGTGTTTCTTAAAAGGCAAAGGACTGATCTTGTCTCAGAATGCTTGCAAGGTCAAAGTGCTACTGACACCTATGCTGATTATGGAGCTGATAGCCTACAAAAAGATGACAATGTGATACAAAAACTCATTGAAGGTACCTATGTACAAATAATCATAATACAATTGTATTGATAAACTTCATATAATGTAAGTAAATAAATTTGAATATTTGTCTTTTCAGAATTACCTAAGACTCAGGACAAAGGAACCATCACCGATCCTCTATTATAACTACAGACAAATCTCTTCAAGTAACAAAAGTGAATATGCATTATAGGAGCAAAGCTGTCCAAACCAGATGCCAAAATAAAAGTATTTGTACCTCACCAATGAAAGGTTCTACACTATCTCATTGCACTTCGCCTTTTAAGTTTGAACCATGCCGTTTTCAACCATCACAGTCGGGAGTTGTTAAACCACTTAAGAAACATATTGTCATTGAAAAATATCCTAGATATTTTAAAATATTGTAGCATCAACCTCAGACTCCTGCTTTCTCACGGTCAACTAAACGTAGATTGCTCTCGAGTAGGAAATTGGATAACGAAATGGAAAATGTTGTTTATAAACAAGTATTGTCATCATAACATCCCATGAAACGTCCACTACAGGACAGGGAGCTCCCTCCAGAATCCTAGCTATTGCTGGAAAAATGTGGAGGGGAAGTACCATAGTCACCTCGCTTGTTAGCGTTACGGCTGGCACCATGGACCGCGGTTGTAGGTGACCGCAGTAAGTAAGATGTAAGATACAAAGGAGGATGCTGCTGCCCAAACAAGTATTGTAAATGGAAGTATTGTAGTCAGAATAAATTTTCAATAAAAAAAAGTGTCTATATATTTTTAAGTTTGTCTTTTATTCCAACTACTACAAAATCTCATATGCTTAATCTTATATTATCCCTGAGCAAAGCTGGATACCCCAGCTAGTATATATATATATACAACGTGTTCCTGAGGATCTGCATAAATTTTAAGAGCATGTTCAGTTAACAAAACTGAACAACTTTCCCTGAGAAACAGGTTGAAATACGAAAATTTTGTTTTGTATGGGCAAATTTTTTTTCGCGTTTCAACCTGTTTCTTAAAGAAAGTTGTACAGTTTCGTTAACTGAACGTGATCTTAAAATTAATGCATATTCTCAGGAACACGGTGTATATATGTATACAAATATTGCTCGTTTAATAGTTTAGGATATTCAACTAAATAATAGGGCCAATGCCAGCGTGGCTGCTAAAGGAGAATGATCACGGCCCATAGGAAAAAAACCCTGGCCCGACACGAAAGGGACCTATCCAAGATTTTTGTTATAACAAATAAATAAGAAATATATATAAATTATATTCAATATTTATGGCACCACCTAAATATTGCCGAGTTTTATCGTCAAGCGTAGAATTAAAAAGCTCTTTTTTATCCACATTTAACAGTTGTCTTTAACCCTTTATAGGTCAGTGGTCGCATATGAGACCACAAAAAAGTTGTCAATTTTACAATGTACCTCTGACTCACCACTACTGAGCTTTTATGGTTCTATTGTGTGCTCACAACCTCTAAAAATTGTAAATAGAGTTCAATTTCTAAACTCTACTTGGGTGTCTTACTACGTCTCGCCGAAGGAAATCGCAAGCCAATATTTTGGTGTTAACCATCTATATTGAACATAAAAATTATATATTTTGTGCAAGACGGACTTATGTTATTAGATAAACCCTGTAAACAGCTCTCATTCTTTAGCATGTAAACAAACATTGCATTACGTAGTCATTGTAAATACTTTTTATTGTAGGCGTTAACATTTCTCTGCATTGTAATGCTTTGTTTGTACAAGATACAAGACACTATAGAATATTGGTAGGCAAATCCATTTGTGGTATTAGAATAGTACAATTACTTTAGAAATAGGGCTACGTAGTTATTTCCCACGCACGTGTTTCCTCACGACGATCCCGCGCAGTCTGAGACGCCGTCGCCGCTGCTCGAGGTCGACATTTTTATGCGGGTTTAGTGGGGGGGGGGGGGGGGTGAAGTGCTATTTATACCTCGGTAATGCACTTAGTATCAAATTATACCTTTTAAAAATTTATTATAGGAATCCATCTCAAGTTTAGTGAGGGGAAAGAAAAGGGATCGCTGACTGGTAACCAAAGATTGTATATAAAGCGACTATATCGATCAGAGCTCCTAAAAGGGTAACAGCTCAGATGAAAAAAGAATTGAAAAGCACCAGCCAGAGATCTCCGGCCTCTCCGCCCGGGATTTAATTCACAAGAATACGGCGTATTATTTTCCTCCACCGGTATGAATCGCTTCGCAATGCAGATCGGCTAGCCCGCACACCCTCTCTCTCACTTCACACCGATCGTTGCCAACATGTTTCGTATATACTAAGGTTGGGTTGTTGCACCATCTAACTTGAGCATAACGGAATATACGCCTCTTGCTCTCTATAGGGTGAGTAGAGCACAGAAAGATAAAGCTCTATTAAATATATTTCTGTCACTTTCCGTTTTGATGCCAATGAAAGTAACAGCAATATTTTTAAAGGAGCTTTAACTTTTGTGTAAAGAATTGCAAACAACAATCACTTGTGCTTGCTCAGGTTGTGTGAGTAAGGTAATAAGCGTTTTGTTATGTTTTATGTATGACTATGCCACGTGTAGATTAACTTAAAAATGTTTATTTCTTACAAACAGAGTAATTAGGATATCTATATTTTTTTGCATTTCCAAATGGAATTTAACATGACGTTTGTAGCAAAAGTTACCTACCTTATAAAAGCTATTTCATATGATACTCTTAACATCAATGGCCGCCGATAGGCCAAAATGCCCTTTCTCCTTTAAGAAATGTGTAAAGCAAACATTATGTAAAAAGCTTATTATAGATTAGATTAATAGCAAATAGGTATGGTATGATGTTAAAACAAAAAAAGGAAAACACTGTACAAAGCAGACTGTAGACAGTGCTGCAGTGGTTTCTTCACAGAACAATCAAAAACAGTAGTAAATTCACTCTATTGGCATATTACGACATTTAATAAGTAGGTACATACATACATAACATCACGCCTCTTTCCACCTGCTACGATCTCGACATACTTCCCTCGCTTCCTGTACTTTCATTAATCCTTTCATACATTCTCGTCGGTTCACTTTTCTGTATATAATCTACATTAATAAGTAGGTGATTCTGTCCTGTGTGGTGCTGGCAAAGAATGGTACCATCCCATACATACCTGTGGGTGTCGTAAGAGGCAACAAAGGGTGAGCAGTAGCATCCTACTGTGTATCATACCATCTTACTTACCGCGGTCACCTACAACCGTGGTCCATGGTGCCAGCCGTAACGTTGACAAGCAAGTTGACTATGGTACTTCCCCTCCACATTTTTTTAGCAAAAGCTAGAATTCTGGATGGAGCTCCCATTCCTGTAGTGGAAATTTCATTGGATGTTATGATGATGATTCTGAATCTGAGTATTCATCATTTATAATCCCATTGTCTGTCACTGTGCACACATTACACAGGGGCCAATGTTAAATAAAAAGAATAAAATAATATATACAATACAGTTTTTTATTTAATCATTATCTATCACAGACTGGTGTTAGCATATAAAATAGGATATATATTTCTTTTCCAAAAAATAGTTAACGCTATCATATCTCACTAAAATAATGTCCACATTCTTTGTTTCTTCAAAGTTGCTATCAGCAACACAAAAATAGCATTTTTCTACAGTCGTATGACAGTCGTTGCATATACTTACTTCTCTGATATAACTCCATTTTTTAAATAGTTGTCCTTAGCTTTTGCCTTGGTAGGACATTTAATTTCAATGATAGCATCTTTCATTAAACCGTCAGGGGATGCCGCAATCATGGGATTCTGTTGGCATACATAAATCCCACATGAAGTAATTTTTTTTCTCAATATATCACCAACTCTCTTTCGGACGGATAGTTCCAAATTTCTGCCTCTTTTCATTGCACCTGTATCAGGTATTTTTGCACCCATTATAGTAGCAACTAATGAACCATCTGGTGTATGACAAACACTTACTTCATGCGCTCTTGAAGCTGTGATACAGCCATAATGCATCTCATACCACAGCTCTTGTTTTGCTTCCTTGTAGCTACTTCTATGGCACTCATCCCAGCTTTAGTGAATGTTGCTTTCATCACGTCTACAAGTTTATCCACATCTGATCTAATTTCTGGAGATTGGTCCATAATAAAACAATGCAATGAATACTGCATAACATTCCTGTGTTTAAAATCATGCTGATATTTTAGCAATTCAAATTTTTCTCTTTTTGGCTTCTGTAATAAATTCAGTATAAAGTGCTGATATACCTACTTGGTTGGTGAGGTACTTCCTTTTTAGACAGTTGCTGCACAGTGATGAACATCAGAGTAGTCCCCACTCTGGATAAAGTAGGCGTTTTCCAGTAGCAATCAACAGAAGTACATGCGGGTTCTTCAGAACGATGATGGACCCACATCAAAAAAGCCACAGCGTGCTTGCATCCTCCGGCTAAAGCAGCACTTTTATGACACTGGCAGCTCATAATTTCGCCATCATTTTCATTGACAATCATTGTTACATTATATGCTTTGGCTTTCACTTTATGTTCAGGGCACATTTTACACTTAACTGTGCAAATCCCACGCTCCCGGTGTAGGTGGACGTAGCCTATCGCATCATGTCCATAAGATTCCCTTGCAGACCTGTAAAACAAAAACAAGAAACTATGATAGATAGATAGATAAAGCGTTTATTTGTGACACCAACACATACTCGTAACTATGACGAAGAGAATTGGCATGTTTCTCGTACCTATATCAACATAACCCAAAACGGTCCATACAAAGCCCTGCCTGCAGTAGGTAGTAGGTACTCTGCTTGTACTGAAATGCACTGACTACTGACAATTGTAGGTATTGTGTGCATGCAAGGCCGATATACAACGGCGATTTTAATGGCCCTGCATGCATACATAAATAACGATTCGAAGTGGACACTGCAAGCAGGGCCCGGCTTTGTATGGGTCCTTGATTTTCCAAAATTTATGAAAGTATAATATAAATACATAAAGGTCTGCTAAATAGTTTTACTACATGGTACTTACGCAGCTGTTTTCACGTTTTTGAGTTCCGCAGCGTAATAATCATCGTAAAAGTGCAACCATAAGCGCGTCTATCTTAGGTAAGTTGCTGTTATCGGCTCGCATAAAATTTGGTTCCATTTTCGGTGAGCAGGAAGCACAGGGTCTAATAGAAAAGAATTTCACTTTGTAGAGAAAACACAACAGCTATGCGAGTAAAACAAGTAAATTTTAGAAAAAAACGCGCGCCTTGTCACAAAAACTCCAATTCTAACTCCACAACAAGTATGGCGGCGCGTTCGGATTAGTTCGTTCGGGTCGACGATGTATCGCGAAGGTTGCCGACCGCGAGAGGCGCGAACAGGCAAGTTAGAAAGGGGTGATTTACTAATAAAACGAATATTTAAGCCACTATTCATAAGATTTGACATAAATTGGTATAAAAATCTTTCAGAAACAGCTTACAGATCAAATTTAACATCCAAGATACATAAAACACGAACAAAAATCAGTTGAGAAATCCATGTTTACTTGCGTGTGACGTCACCACAGTTGCCACCAATCACAGGGCGTTCACGTCACTCGTAAAATATTCAAAAATTTTGAATTTTATTTCATGTAATTTGCGAAAAATATTGTTAATTTAGTTAAACTAAAGTGAAATATGTGTTGTTTTGGCTGTTATCTGACAAGATGACCAAAATTTGTTGTATATTTTCAAAGTTGTCAAATAGCCTACTAGTCTATCATAATGTTCTTTGGGACAAGTTGTTCAGTTTTATGGGCAGTTTCCGCAGATTCACATCACACAGTACTGATACCTGTATATTCAAACATCGTACATTATAGCCACCCTACTTCATACGTAAAACAATTCGGCTTTTTCATAGAAAAATCAAAGGAATAATGCATACCCATAGAAGAATATTCCGCAAATAGCATAGCTATTAATTTTGCAGCCATTTACGCAACAATATTTCACTGTTTTTGCAAAAAAATGCGTGATTTTAAACAACACTTAGCATGACATAAAAATGTGTCAAAGACGGGGATACCCGTAATGTGTAAAAAAATATTACCAAAAAGGTAGATGACCAATGAAGAAGTACATAACCTGCTTGACCATAAACAACACAATTAGATCTAAATAAATTTTAGAGTTTAGTAGCTAAATCACAGAACCAAAAGCACCCGAAAGATATTTAATTTTGACGATTTAGCTGTAAAAAGGTTTTCTATATAAAACCAAGCATAACTTGGCTAAAGATCTTTCCTACCAACCCGCGATTTCGTTTTGGTATGGCAATCGTTTCATCGTCTACTGTGAAATGACGTCATCAACTTTAAAACTTAAAAAAATAATATAAAATTAATAATAGTATTTTAGGCGGAAAAAAACAAATTAGTTTCCTAAAAAAGTCTAAATTTTCAGTTAAAAATATAAAAAAAATCATTTTTATTTATTTAGCTTAGCGAATTACGTAACGAACACCAATTTTATCCATTATCGAAAAATTCGATGACAACAGTATGCTTCAGAACAAATGCCATCGAATTCTAAATTTAAATTTCTTAATGTTCACGCTTCCTAAAAAGAGTATTTAATCAAATAAAAACTGCCAGTAAGTAAGTAAGGTCGAATATTTCGTGTCCGTCTCCCCAGCAACCCATGCGAGATATGGCCAAGTGGCATACACCAAAATTTAGTGGAAATTGGTTCATTCCATCAGTAAAGTGTCAGATTCAGTGCATCAAAACTGATGACACTACGAGCTGAAAACTTTGGGTGGCTGTAGAGACGTCTCGTCAGCCAGCCCATTCTATACAGGGAAAACTACGAAGATTACACAAAAGCAAAATAGTTCCACATTTACTGCATGTCTAGTGCAATTGATTGTAAAAAAGCCGAATCGAAAATGTCCATATGGTAGGAGCCCTTCATCAATAATTATGGGTGGCTGGAGAGACGTTTTCCCAGCCAGCCCATGTGATATCTCGGAACATATAGTAGGTAGGAAGATAAAACAAAGCTTAATATTTACTACCTACTCGGAATAGTAGGTAGCAAATATTTCAAAATCCTAGCTCCACTAACTTTTG
The DNA here is from genome assembly GCA_947532105.1 of Athrips mouffetella. Classification (NCBI taxonomy): domain Eukaryota; kingdom Metazoa; phylum Arthropoda; class Insecta; order Lepidoptera; family Gelechiidae; genus Athrips; species Athrips mouffetella. The sequence continues at coordinate 11,978,288 of OX383984.1, forward strand.
AGATATTTGTATTTTTTCATGGGCTTGCTGGGGAGACGTCTCGCCAGCAAGCCCATGCTGTAACTCAAAAAGTACTGCACGTAGAATGCTGAGCGATATACCAATAGAGAGTGCATATTTGATGCAATAAGCACCAAGAAAAGTGAGTCCCTAGGTCTTACGGTTTCGGTGCTAGAAACAAATATCATTTTCCCGCCGAAAATTTTGAATGCATGATGTGAAGTGCGACGTTGCCGTTCTGTGCAACTCTACATGTTGCTGTTAGAGCATTCAAAAATCAATCTTGTATCCCTATAGTTAAAAGGTACTGTAGACGCACGTGTAGATTATTTGTAATTTGAGAATAGTTCGGGAGACGGTGTACTTAGTAAAAGACTGATTGGTTATCAAGAAGTTTTTATTTATTTGTGGACGACACGTTAAGAACGAAAGAGATAATATGTATTTTAGCTAACGTGAAGACTAACTGGTGCCTCAATCTCTTTTTAGCAACCGTGACAACTGTATTCTAGGAGGAGATGTAGGTTTAATGGTCTCAGTAACAAACTAAAATTTTTAAAGTATTCTTAAATTGTTCTGTAATTAATAAGTTAAGAAAACTGATTTATTAAATAAATACGTGAGCCAAAATACATATTATGTCTTTTGTTCTTCACATATTGTCCACAAATAAATAAAAATTTCTTGTTAACCAATCAGCCTTTTAAGTACACCGTCTCCCGAACTATTCTCAAATTACAAATAATCTACACGTGCGTCTACAGGACCTCTTAACTATTAGGACACAAGATTGATTTTTGAATGCTCTAACAGCAACATGTAGAATTGCACAGAATGGCAACGTTGCACTTCACATCATGCATTCCAAATTTTCAGCGGGAAAATGATTTTTGTTTCTAGCACCGAAACCATAAGACCTAGGGACTCACTTTTCTTGGTGCTTATTGCATCAAATATGCACTCTCTATTGGTATATCGCTCAGCATTCTACGTGCAGTACTTTTTGAGTTACAGCATGGGCTTGCTGGCGAGACGTCTCCCCAGCAAGCCCATGAAAAAATACAAATATCTCAAAAGTTAGTGGAGCTAGGATTTTGAAATATTTGCTACCTACTGTTCCGAGTAGGTAGTAAATATTAAGCTTTGTTTCATCTTCCTACCTACTATATGTTCCGAGATATCACATGGGCTGGCTGGGAAAACGTCTCTCCAGCCACCCATAATTATTGATGAAGTGCTCCTACCATATGGACATTTTCGATTTGGCTTTTTTACAATCAATTGCACTAGACATGCAGTAAATGTGGAACTATTTTGCTTTTATGTAATCTTCGTAGTTTTCCCTGTATAGAATGGGCTGGCTGACGAGACGTCTCTACAGCCACCCAAAGTTTTCAGCTCGTAGTGTCATCAGTTTTGATGCACTGAATCTGACACTTTACTGATGGAATGAACCAATTTCCACTAAATTTTGGTGTATGCCACTTGGCCATATCTCGCATGGGTTGCTGGGGAGACGGACACAGTATTTCTGGGACCGCCCAGGTATATATGTTACTAGCGTAAAGCAATCTGTGGCCTCAAAGCGTTGCCACTATAACTCTGTCCACAGGCATGGTTGACTTAAGTTTCAGGCATGACGTCATGTAACGCGGACGTATCTACGATGACACAAAAATGGTGAAATGGGTAGTAAATAGTTGTCCATCACGGTCTGAAAAAGATGGTAAAGCAACTGGTGTTTCTTTCCACCTGTGAGTTTGCTAAATATTCATAAGATTATTGGAATAACATAACGAAATGAAATAAAATAATTACGAATTTTTTGGCGAACAATGTTACCAGTAAAATCGGATTTTATTTTCCCACATTGTTGGGAGCTTAGTAATTTTTGTTCATCATCATCATATCAGCCGACAGACTTCCACTGCTGGACATAGGCCTACCCAGATCTCCATGACAACCGGTCCTGCGCTGCTCGCATTCGCATCCAGCGGCTTCCCGCGACCTTGACCAGATTCAAAAGGCATACGACACTTATTTTAAGTTTAAGTCAAAGAATTGAAAATTTTGTTGTCTTGTTTTGTAGGTATGTAATGCACAAAAAAATTTAAATATGTAAATTATCAATGTCTAACGTTTACACATTGAAGTATTTATTCTCCCCTCCTACCTCTCATCTCATTGCTAATGTTTAGATGTACAGGATTATTTTTTTATTTACCTGAGAAACAATAGGTTGGGAAACGAGATTTTTTTGGGCTTTCCAAACAATTATTGCACTGCCAAGATGGTTTAGTAAGAGACGACAGAAATTTGTTTTTATTTTTCACCCCATGTTTCTTTCACACAAAACACTTTCTTGGACATGTTCAGTTTTACGATCTAAGTCATCATCATCATAACATCCCATAATACGTCCACGCTCTTGCTAGAAGAATGTGGAGGGAAAGTACTGTGCACTTGCGGAACCCTAATTTATTTTAAATGCATAAAATACTATTTAGAGGAACTGTCAAGAAGTGTAGCGAGAAACGGGGAGTAGAAAAATATGACAAGGGGTGACAGTCGAGCGAGAGTCGGGAACAGAGTCGGGAAAGGGGAATGAAGAAAAAAAAGCATTTTTGCTGGAAAAAACATTTACTTATATATAAGTACTAGCCCATCGGCATGTTACAATGTCCCCAATTCGTTGGTCCGAAATTTGACGTTTAGGACCAACAAACGTCAGTCGTTGTCAGTCATATTGTCAACATTGGCTGTGTTCCAAATTGTACAAACGCTGCTAAAAGCGTATACAGTACTCACGGACGGTCCAAATTGATTTAGCACGCTCACAAAGCTATCACTGCTTTAATGGCTCTAGTCAATTTGGAATGGATTTAAGCGCGCTCACGTGTTCATCTGTCAAAATGTCAGTTTTGTTTTTATTTTCTTTAACAAAGCCTAAGCTAATCCCTGAAAAATGTGCGCCAAATCCACTCTCATTTCCATTAGATACAAACTCATTAACCTCTGAATCCCCAGACCCTCCGCGCGCGCGCCCTGTCGTGTCTTCCGCACCGGCCGGCCGGCGTTTTTTATTACCGCGCCGGGTGGTACTTGAGTCAGCTTATCGCTTGTGGCAGCCAAATGTTTACGTTTTGGGTTGATGAATGGCTATATCTTATTTCAAATTGAGTAAGGCTAGCCTCTCAAACGATAACAGTGGCACTTTGAAGTACAGTTTAGTTTTTATAGAGGGTCTTTTTCAAGGAAGAAGAAAAAATATGTCTCACTTGGATGAATACGCTTATAAAATAAAAACATTACAAAACAGACTTGTTTTTACTATGTATTTAGTGAATTTGTGATATTTTCTATAGAAAAATACAAAAAACTACTTATGCTTACATATAAAATAAACAAGATATCTGGATTTGAATTTTTGCAATAAGTCGCGCTGACTCGCGACAAAATTCGCGAACCCGCGCGCGATTTTTTGCAATTTTTTTTTGTTTAGTAATATCGCATGAATCGAGTAAATTTTTATATGTAATTTTTGGAAATTTCATATGTTACGAAAAACAAGCAATAAAAGACCAAAAAAACTTACATGTAATCCAAAAAACACATAAAAACAACTTAACACAAGACTCAAGGTCAGGGGTCAAAGGTCAACTAGCACAAACTTTTTATTTCGGTTTTTCACTAACTTTTCGCACAATGTTTGTCATTTATTTGTATTATTATCATAAAAGATTGACTAAACAACTATAATTTACCGATTTTTTGTCACTAATACCACAAAACACACACAAATCACTGTAATTTTACGACACGTCAGGTCAACAGCCGCGAATGAACTAACAGAAACTACGCAGCGAACTTCAAACCAAAAAAGAACGCATTCTTATAAGAATGACTTGCCTTTTATTTTCTCTGATTGGCTAGATAATTTCATTCGCTATTGAACGATATATTATTCAACCTATTTTGACCAGTATTTATGGGTAAATAAGGCAAAAGTTTAAGTGAGGTCGCTGGGCCGCCATTTTGACGACATATGGCGTCACCGGTATACAACGGAGACATCGCGCTGGACGCTCTAGAGCGTGCGCGGGGCTGGACAGGTTAAAATCAAAACTTGAGAAACATCAGCTGGCTGCAAACGTGTGGGATTTTATATGTGTCAAATCGATTTTGACATTAGCGGTTTCACTGCTCCACCTATTTGACTAAAGCACTGATAGCAGAAACGATGACGTCATCAATGACGTAAGGCGGTGAAAGAGCGAGTGCTTTAGAGCACGCTTTAGGTCAATTTGGACCGACTTAAGCGCGCTCACAGTGCTCTAAAGCAGTCTGTTAGTGCATATTGGAACGCACAGATTGTCGGAAGCAAAAACGCGCGGACTTTAAAGTTTAAACAAAAATGCCAGCCTGCTGCATTAAAGGGTGCACTAACCATGACCGAAAAGTAAATAAAGAAAATGGTAACGTTACTTTCCACAGGTAAGTCTAAAATGTATCAAATTATTCATGTAAGACGCGATTTTACACTAAACAGATGTAAGTTTTCCAACTCAAAAACAATAAACTTACCAACGAAATGGAATGTTCTTAGTTGAAAAAACAAGATTCTCTTATTGTTTTCATTGTTTTTCACTATAATCCAATGCACGAAACTGAAAAACTAGGCCTAAATCTCATATAAAAAATGTAAAAGTTTCTTTTACGCGCTTATTTTTTTTTTTTTGTGGCGCTAGTTTGAATTTGTGCCATTTCCACCTGACGCGTCGAACGAAGTAACCTTGTACGAGCGTTCTAAATCATATGAAGTTATTGTTAATGGTTATAAGATTTATTCCTTCTGATGGCAAATTTGTTCTTGTAACGAATTTAAGCAGTTTATAATACACATACTTATGCGACTGCAGGTTTCCTATTCATCCTGTGCGAAATGAAGCGTGGTGTCGTATTGTAAGGCAGCAGCGCAATGAACCATGTTTTAAATCGAATAAATATTTGCGAATTTGTTCAGAGCACTTCAAATCAGAAGATTTTTGTGAAACAAAAGCGGGAAGAAGGAAGCTAATGAATGCAGCTATACCATGCAATAAGGTTAGCTATCACAATAGTTAGTAGTCGTAATAATAATGATAAGTAGCAGTGTGACAGCAGTTATCTACTGGACCGATTGCCTTCAAAATCGGTATTTGGTAGTCCGTGTGATCTCCAATAATAAATATTATAAAAAATTTAAAAGTGGACGCCATTTTGAACTTTCTATTTACTGTACCAATTGGTTTCAAAATAATTATTTGTGGGTCTGTCCGTCCGTCCGTCTGGTCTCTATAGTGTCTAATAATTAATCAGTCACCTGAAAAACCGGCCAAGTGAGAGTCGGACTCGCGCCCTAAGGGTTCCGTACCTATCTACCATATGATATACTTCAAGCTTTTGCTCTTTGATTTTAAGAACTCCACGACCATCCAACTTGACCCCTCTTTTATAAAAAAGTTCTTGAAACGGGAGCTCACCTTAATTGATTACTATTAGTTGTGAGAAAAATTGAAATATTTAATGATTTTAGACTTTTTGCCAAATTTCATAATTTTAGGTCAACGGGAAGTACCCTGTAGGTTTTGCTTTTTTGCATATATGTATGGAGATGAGGACATAAAAAGCCATATCTTTTGATTGCGTTGTTGTAAAAAATTGAAATTTTCAGATCTTTTGTGGTTTCTAGACTTTAATATTCGTTATTAATTTCAACCTGATACCTCTTCTCGTTTATGAGAAAAAGGGTCTTGACAGACAGACAGACGGACAACAAAGTGATCCTATAAGGGTTCCGTTTTTTTTATTTTGAGGTACGGAACCCTAAAAATGGCCGCCATTTTGAACTTTTTAGTTACTGAACCGATTGACATTAAATTTGTTATCTGAAAGTCTGTGTTGTGTGCGATAACAAATATGTTATCAAATTTGGGAAAATTGGCCGCCATTTAAAAGTTTTTAGTTACTCAACCGATTGCCTTCAAAATCGATATCTGAGAGTATGTGTGGTCTCTTATAAAGAATTTTTTATAAAAAATGGAAAAAGTGGCTGCCATTTCGAACTTTTAAGTTCAAAATTGATATCCAAAAACGTGTGACCATTATTTTAAACTTATTAGTTGATTTACTTATTTAAATGTTTTTAAACAGCTTCAGGCTTTAGAGGCTGATGAAATATATTCTTCGACAGCGACAAATGCTGATGTGATTAACTCAAAAAATAAAGATTTTGCGGATCTGGATATGAGTGATATGCAATCAATTTTCGACACTCCTAGAAAGGTTGAGCTGAAACGAAAATTAAAAAGAAGTATTGTACGTAACTTCGTAAAAAGTAAAAAAATCAAAAATCTACAAAAGCAAAATAACAGACTACAGAAAAAAAACGAATCCCTTATTGATGCTATTAAGGAACTTAAAGAAAAAAGATTAATTACATCGGAAATAGAAGAAGCGCTTGGCGTAACTCCAGAATTAGCAGAACTTTACAGCTTACAAATTAAATATAACAAACGTAAATGTCCGAAGAAAAAAAAGAAACAATCATATCCTCCTGCACTACGAAAATTTGCGATGTCCTTGAATTTCTATTCACCAGCAGCTTATAAATACATCCGCAAAAAGTTTAATTATTGTTTACCTCACCCAAGAACTTTGACGAAATGGTAATTATTTTTTTGCAATATCTTTTGTACGTTGTAGTTGGTAGAAGTAGTAAATAATTCTAATAAATAAGAAGTAGTAGCTTTGCTTTGTATAATCTTAACCAAAGCCCAATAACAGATGGCACTGTAGAGTTTCTGAAACGTGCTGATTTCAAAAAAGTGCATAAAAACGGACAAAAGAAAATTTTCCAGACATGAGACCTAGCTAGATTAATTTTGATTAGGTATGTTATTCACAACTATGACTGGAGAATAATTATTGTTTTAGGTATTCCTCCATAGATGGAGAACCCGGCTTTACCAAAGAAGCTTTCGATCGGTTAAATTTAAAAAGAGGGAGCATGACAGAAAATATTGAAGGTGCGCTTATGTTTGACGAGATGAATATCCGACAAGCCAAACTATGGAAAGGAGGCCGTAATGTTGGACATGTCGATATGGGAAACGGAAATACTAACAAAGAAAGAACAGCCACCAAAGCTCTCGTGTTAATGCTTGTCTGTCTCAAAGAAAATTGGAAAATTCCGTTGGGTTACTTTCTAGTGGACAATATGTCTAGCGAACAATTGGCTAGTTCGCTTAGTATTTGTCTCGAAAAATTACATCATGTCGGTGTTAACACAAACGCATTGGTGTGTGATGGATGTCCGTCAAATATAAGGGCTCTTAATATATTGGGTACAAACATTAGTAATGTCGGAGATTTAAAAACGACATTTCCACATCCGACTACCAATGCTGATGTCACAGTTTTCTTAGACGCTTGCCATATGATAAAGTTAGTAAGAAATACATTCGAAAAAAAAAAGGTGCTATTTAATGCTCAGGGACAGAGTATACAATGGAAATATTTAACCCGTTTACTTAAATTGCAAACAAATAATAAACTTCATTTTGGAAATAAACTGACAACCCGGCATATACATTTTAAAAATCAAATCATGAAGGTTCGTTTAGCAGTGCAACTTCTGAGCAAAAGTGTAGCGAATGCAATAAAACTTTGTGACCAAGAACTTAAAAATCCATACTTTGCAAACAGTGCCGCTACTGTTGAGTTCATTGAAATATTTAACAATATGTTTGATATACTGAATTCACGCCGCTTCAACCAGTTTGGATTCAAAAAAGCGATTTGCAAAGAAAATGAAAAAGAAGTGTTCGATTTTATAGACAAAGCCATTGAATACATAAAATCTCTTAAACTTTACTCTAAGGTCAAGAGGACTATTAAGAAGACTAAACGACAGCCTCGCATCATACTGAACATTAATAAAAAGCCAGTTGTGAAATCTCAGAGCAAAACCGGATTTTTAGGTCTGATTGTTTGTTTGGAAAGCCTGAAAATATTGTATAGAAAATTGGTTGATACAAAAAAAATGTCCTACATATCAACATATCGGCTATCACAGGACCACTTGGAATTATTTTTCGGGTAAGTGATCAGTATCATCTTTACTTCATACATCATCATCATCGTTCTCTACTATTGTTTATAATTTTATCGAATGGCTTCTAGTGTACTGGTATAATTTTATTAAAAATAAAATGGAACTATAGTATACACTAATATAAAAAAAGAGATATTTGTTTGCTTGTATATTTGAATGTTGTTATGGGGTTCTCTCTTGAACTACTGAACAGATTCTAAAAATCTAACTTGTAGAAAGCAACATTCCAGTTTTTTTCTCTATATGGTGTGGCGATAAGGTCATAATAAAAAATACATAGAAGGCCCTTTTTTCAGAATACTTCGCAGAAATGGAGGATATAATGACAACCCTAACTGCATACAGTATAAAGGAGCGTACAGAAGAGCATTGAACCACCTGTCACTCAAGTCCTCCTTTACAGGAAACAGCATTCCGTTAGACAATTTTCCGATTTTAACAGTATCATCTATAACAGCAATTAATGCAACAACGAGTGGATTTTGTTACGGAGAAGACAGTGAAACAATGGACATTGAAGAAATGGAAACTGAAAACGATGACATATATTCCAACAATTGTGATATTTTTTCACAGGCTCTGGATGAGAATCTGACTGCTTACATTGACGTTGAAGTTGAAGTAATAGTTGGGTATATTGCTGGATGGATCGCCAGGGTTTTGTGTAGAAAACTGAAATGTGAACCTTGTGTCAGCAGTTTATTAAGCAATGAAAGGCTAAGCTTTCATAAAATGATTGAAATCAAAAGCATGGGGAGCCTGTGTTTTCCATCTGAAGACCTATTCAAGGTATGTCTGGAGACCGAGAAGAATCTTCGCCGTTTGAAACTCGAGCATATGGATAAACGCGATTTTAGTCGTTTTGTTCTCAAATGCCTACAAAATTTCAAAGGAAAAGATACGTTTACTATTTTGGACTGTCATTCAATGGAACAACCGGCGACGCTTAACCACCGATTACACTTGATAAGGTCAATCATCGAAAAATATACGAATGTTCGTAAACACTACGAATCAAAGATAAAAAATACTTCAAAAATAACAAAAAGACAAAAGTTCAAAAAACTAGTACTTTTTGAGGGACAATAGGGGTAATAGTCATTATACGGTACATTTACAGTTACGCTATAAGTATAAGTTAACAGGACCGGAAATTCCTTCACCGAACTCCGCCTCGTAGATACTACTTCGTCCGTCACCCGGCCAATCTTTTTGTTTTGTAAGTTGAATAGTTTCAGTTGAATTTCAATCAATTGGATCTATATAATTCAATTTATTGAAATTCAAAGAATTAACAGCCGGTAAACCGGTTAAGACGTAGTAACACGCATAAATATCAGCCGTTATGATAAGGCCAACCCAAGTATTTTCACGCCTAGCAAAACATGGTTAGTCTTTATGAAATTGGCAATAATTGAAAATTTAAGGTAGTATAAATTAATATTAAGTAAAACGTAGAAATTAAATGTACAAGGACTTATTGTAAGTTTAAATGTAAAAAGTGTAATGATGTTTACACAAGGTGTCCTGGGAAACCTATACATAAAGGTCTCTAATACATATCGATTTAACCTCCATGTAAGTCTCGCGAGGATGCGTTAATCGTAACCGGAGGAGCTAAGAGTAAACTCTTAGAATACTTAGAAAAATATACAAAAAAATAATAATGTAATTTTTTGAAAAGAAAGCACTTCAGAGATATTTTGCAGTTTTTAGTACAACAGTATTATATTACTCTATGGTACAACTGATGTTTTTTAATGATGAATGATTTTGAATGTATATAGGGATTAAATCGATAGATATTGAGGTCTCCTAATGACAGACCTTTGCTAGTTTAGGTTACCTGGGACACTTTATATCTACAAGTAGGTAATGTTATTTTCAGTGTAAAAATTTAATAAGTATAAAAAATGTAAACAAAAGTGGAAAAGTGTGACAATTGTATGCATAAGTTTAAATTTATGTAAATTAAAAAGTAGAAATGAAACGTACAATAAGTGGACACGTAAAAATGTGACTATAAAATGTAAAAAGAAACTTGCTTATATTAGATGTATCAAGGTTTCAAATAAAAGTTAGTTACATCCTCTTTTTATTTTTTTTTTGTATTTATGATGTGAAATACTAAAATTCAAGTAACTATAGACCCCAGAACCAGAGTATTCTTCGAGACAAATCAAACGAGCCCAAACTCCCTTCCGGCTCCATCATGAGGTTTTTAAATCTTAAGTACAGCTAATTAAATGTGAAAATAAGTAAAAATTTCATGTAAGTATAAGTATATTAATGTAATGTAAAAAGTAAAATTATATTTATAATAAGTGGACACGTATTGTAAGTTTAAATAAAAAGTGTTATTGTGTAAATTTAATATAAAGCTGTAAATTGTAGTTCAGATTTTGTTTTAATTGTTCGCCTTATACTACTGTACGAGCCAGAGTCCAGAGTACTTGACCTCGGCCACTAGCAGCGCAACAAATGTTGAGATTATCTTGAAAGCAATCTGTCTCGTAACTAAAAAATTTTAAATGGCGGCCAAGCAACTTTTCTGTTTGTCTGAGCGAATACGTCGTTTTTGACGTTGGTTCGAAGTTTCCATACCATTTAAAAATACATATATTTACTGTGACTATCGACCTTTTAAGGCTGCTCAAATAGGAGGGGTACAAAATCAAATTTGATAAGCTTGAAGTGCTTTGGACTATACAATAACAGCGGCATTTGATGAGCATTAGTTTGAAGCGCTGAATAAACCTAACCGCGACACAGCAGGCTGACACCTTGCGGTCGAAAGCCTCGAGAAACGATCTGTGAGAGGTTGCAATATACAGTCAAGAGCAGCTCAAGTTTAATACTGATAGCGCGAACCAGCTCTTACCGCTACTGAAATAAAAATATGTAAAGCTGGAGGTGACACAGGAAAATTATCCGCGTGATGTTGCGCTGTTGAAGGTGTTTCAGGCGCGAGCGGCGAGGACGCACGGGTACTTTTAGCGCGATCAAAAGGTACGAATATTAGTTTTACCAAAAACATTAACCTACAGCAGTATTAGCAATGAAATTAAAATAAGAAAATAAAATATAATACCACATACAAAACAAAACTTACAAGCCGCTCGTACAAGGTTATAGAATTTGCAACACGTAAGTCAAAGACAAGACTAGGATGTATGTCTCAGTACCATTGCCTTGCTTTCACGATAATAAAAAAATAGTACTCAACGTAGTTCGCACGATTTTTGTCAGATGGCGCTATTTTTTCTTGTATGGGGAAATTTTGAACCGCTTGTTCCCAAGGCCCTATCTTGAATATATAAATCTATGGGAAAAAAGGAATAATAGCTAATAATAGAGTTGCTAAAATTGTTTATGGACGAAAGCAACAGAAGAAAACTAAGAATCAGGTTTTGTTGAATAGTGAGGGCAATGGAGCTGAAATAGAATTTTAACATGTGTACCAGTTTCAGGTGATCCAGAAAAAACAAAAGTCCACTGCTGGGCAAAAGCCTAACATGCAAAATCGTGAAACGCAGTGGTCTGCTGCTGTGTAATTTTTTTGGAAGAATCTTCGGGCCACCCAATAGTCTTGATAAAAAGGGAAGGTTTATTTCCAGTCATCAGTGAGTCAATTTTATATATTTTTTTGTAGCTCGTGGAGGAAGCTATCATATAGCTGATGTGATGAATCTTTTGAAGGAGACCGTGATCCTTGATTTCGGATTCCTTCAATTGAGATAAAGATAGGGATTGCTCCGTGTAGGATATAGTATAGGAAGGTTTATTTGCGTATAATTTCAAGACGCTAACATTCAGGGTTTGATTCCAAGGTGTATAGAATAAGTGGAGTGAAACTAACGTTATGTAAGTATTCAATTTTGTGGTTTTCCATCTTTTATTTAATTTCGGTTCAAAGTTGTTGTGTGTATTTGAGATAAGGTGAAATGTGACTTAATGAAATTTATAGTTTCTTCCAGGTTGTGTGAGCTAAATAACGTTGAGAAAATCAGATTTCAAAGTCAAAAGAGGAAGAGTTGAATGGAGAATATTTGCAGCTTTACAGATCTACCTGCGGGATCATAAGAGGCTTGTACTGTGTGATACTTTAAGTAAATTGTTATTCCCTCTTAATGATTTTCTTTTGTAAACATTAATAACTCTGCGGAAATTATAACATGCTGTGTTTCTAAACTGAGTCGTTATTTGTAGATAGTAATAAAGATTTCCTTTTCCCATAATTAAGTATAAACTAGTTCTGCAAATGTCTTTGTTCGCGTATAGCTAGGCAGGATAATGTTCTGTTTCTAAACAGGTACAGGAATTACAAGGAACATTATAGACATGGAAAAGCAAACCACAAATGATAAAACGTGAAGGCTAAAAAGGTATTGCTTGGATTGTAAAGGTAATGTAAATTTCATTGTGTTTAATTTTTTCCTTTACAGAGAAATTGATTAAAATAGTCCTTGGTGAAATCATAGAAACTGGACTCTGATGTATATATATTGTCGTCGTTTCAGGGTGGCTTTAGATGTTGTATATTTTGTCAACATTTCAAAGTGACTTTAGACGATGTATAATTTTATCATCATTTCAAAGAGACTTTAGACGATGTATATTTTTTTATACTTTTTTAGGTAGAATTGTCTATTTGACATTATTGTCAAATAGTCAACAAATAAATCATTTTTGATTTAGTTTTACTCAAAGCTAGACGCTATTTTTGAAATCTTTATAAATTTTTAATCTCTTTAACAAAAAAATAAATCAAAATCCAAAAATCAAAATGGAAGAAAATATTAATACATTAAATAATTACTTTTTAGAAAATAATATAAAATCTTTGGCCCTAAATCAAAATTCCAGTTTTAAATATACTAGTGTCATCATATGATAAAATTTAAAAATATTCCGTCAGTTCAAAAGAATTAGAACGTCAATTCAAAATCTTAAAATAGTATGTCTGAAAACTAAAACTTGGATATAGTTTGTGACATTTTATTGTGAAATAAAGGGTAAGTTTAAGTTGAGTGAATATTATAAATAATACTATTTCAAACAATAATAAATTGTTTTGATAGTGATTTTGAATCTTTTGCCTCAATTTCCCAAAATTGGAACATGCTGAGAACATTACTACATTTCAGTACTCATGTTCATAGGAGGTGCTTATCTTTCCTTTAACTATCATATTTTTAGGGGTCCCAGATTTTGAGATTAAGAAATACTAGCTCTCAGGTTTATTTAGTTCGATCAAGCATGGATAGATGCCCTCGTGGCATGTGTCCCCGATGTCCACTATATTGGTTGTGGCAAATGTATGTCGCGTGTCACTGGAGTATCTGTCTAAGTCTATCTGATAATATCAACCTTCGGATTTATTTATTTTAATCATTCTTGGGCCGGAGCCCTCAAGCCTAAAAAGGGTCTGATTCTAAAGTTCTTCTCGTTCTATTTGTGTGAGGTTTCGCTGATTCATCCTGATTTCCCTCTTCTGTGTGTGTGGGATGAATTGGTGTTATTCCAATACAAATGGAAGGATATTAGCAAGGTGTTTTAACGTTGGATTTTGGAATTGGTTTCTTGTGTTATGTGCTGATAACGCTGGCCCATTATTGGTTGCGTCGTTTGAGTGGCATATACCACGGGAGGACCTCCTGATCTTAGCGTTGGTTTACCAAAAGTAGAGTAGTTAGATAGTCTAAAACTTTCTTCTTTTGTGAAGGGACATTCTAGTTTAGTCTAATGACATTAAATTGTTTATAAGGAATAAATTAGAATTGTCTTGAATCAAAATGAAGAATATTCTTGATGGAGACAATACGTTCGTTCGTGGGTTGCTTCTTGTAAAGTGTGTTGACGACGTTCGCCCGTAAGGCTGCGACGGCTGTACGACACTCTGACCTTGGGGGACCTCTGAACTTTATGTGTGTCATCCTAAAGTAGTTAAATAATCTACTTAATCTTCATTGAATCATACAGGAATCTAAACCTTATAAGATTCTATGTTTTATTTTGCTTAATAAAATTTGTCATAATTTAACTTACTTAAAATTATACTTTGACTCGGTGTGAAACCACCTTTAACATTATTAAATAGATTCTTTAAAACAATAATGGAACGGAAATTATAATGTTTAGTTTCTTTCATTATAGATATGTTTCGAATATTTAAGTATATACAATAATCCCATTTTTATACTTCTTTTGAGTCCTCTTTTAAAGAACATCGAGTTTTAGCTAGTGTTGTTTACGCTAAATTCTCCCAGTGTTCTTGGTTTTGAATACTCGATGCTTTTGATTTTTCCCTTAAGATCTTAAATCATAAATGTTTGGCCCAACCTAGCTTAGATACTACTATCCCGTATCTTCACGGTTCTGGTCATCAAACTTCACTTTTATTTAAGGATTACCTTCAGTAATCTTTTGTCTTACTTACTTCTTTTATGTTCTTCTTCGAAATATGCTGGGTAATCCCATTATAGTTTAGATGCAATTCATTTTATTTAAATGAGTGTTTAGACTGGGGTTACTCTACATAATTCTTGTCCTGCGTGGGTTGGTAACGGAAAAGAGATTTAGCTACGCATCACAAGTGAGAGCTATGAAGGATATACGGAGACCTTGTTGATGCAATAAAGTCACTCAGTGACTGGGGGGAGGGAAGTTGCCCTTCAAACTCTTTATGTCTCTCGTTATAAAACCGTTATTGATCTAGGCTGGCCATGCAAGCAATAATACTATACCCGTATCTAGTACAGACTTCACACTTGGACGTGTGGAGCTGGCTAATTATTTTCAGTTTAACTTATTTCAAAACAAACTAAGGGATTCGATGATGTCGATCATTGTCTGCCCGGAGGGATTACAGGAAGAGCTCATTTTGTAGGAGTGCCTTGTTTTCCTAAAGGAAGACTGTATGCTTCGTGTGCCTGGCGGGCTCGGTGACCAGCTCTGGTATGGGTGACTAAAAGAAATAGTCAATACCCTGTGAACCCTGGATGAGTCAGTGATCGTCCCTTAAAGGTGGGCCACGTGGAAGTCGGGTTTTGACGCGGGGCATGAACATACCGGGGGGAGACATCATCACCGTCTGGGTTGTACTGTGGTTAGTTAGTTCCGCTCTCCACATACATTAACCCTAGTCTTTACTGTAGTTTAAGTTTTCGATGGGATTTCCAGCTCCGCGAGGATGATCAGAATCCTGACGATCCAGTCGGATTGTTAGGGTAGTTTAGCGTCATGTCATCGTGAGCTGGGTGATGATATGCCTCGGACCTAGGACTTAGGGTAGAGGAAGCCTAGGACGAGCTGTTTGGGGCGAAGGTGGTGCTCCAAACTTGGGGATTGTCCCCACATTATTTTTATTACTTCGTTTATATTAACATAGGTTTCTTTTCAGAAACTTAACGGCTATAATAATATTGCATTGTAAAAGAGATGAAACCTCTCCTAAATTGATGAATCTACATGAATTCAGATGAACTACACCAAACATTATGAGGCTAAATTTAAATAAATAGTGATATAAAATAAAATAAATAATTCAAATTAGACATGTAAAGATTAGGTTTATATTCAAATATAAGTATTAAAATAACAAGTGTGTTTCTTTTTCATTCTTCTATTGCCACTCTCCACCGAGCAGAATCTGTAAATTACAAGATATTATAAATATATAAAACGGAATGACGTAGGATTCAGAGAAAGATATAATATTCTTAAAAGGGTATTATTCTAGACGATCAACTTTGGCCAAAACTTTCACGTATCTGATTTGAGGATCCTATTGGAAGGGACTTCAGATCTGTACAGCTGGTGCCGTGACCAGGATATGCTGGTTTCAAGCGAGAGAGGTATTGAAGAGTGAAAAAAAAGAAACAAGATGAAAAATACACTAATTTTGAGTTTTTTGAACTGAAGAAACTTGAGAGTAAAGTCTATCTAAGTTAAGGTTCTTAAGCGGGACGTTAGAATTGGTTTTAGCTTAGGGTTATTTGTTTTGGAGACCATAGAAAATATGATGCATTCCTTGTTTCAGAATAAAGATGGGAAATTTTACAGTTTCAATAGAAGGAAACATAGGGTCAGGGAAGTCTAGTTTGTTGGCAGCTTTGGGAGGCAACTCTGATTTTGAGATAATACCAGAACCAATTGATAAATGGACTAATTTATCTGGCGTTAATCTCTTCCAGTTATTTAAGGAAAATCCTAAGAAGTGGGGTTTCTGTTTTCAAAATTATGTTCTTCTAACAATGTTAGAGAATCATACGAAAGAATCTAACGCTAAGATTAAAATTATGGAACGTTCCATCTGTTCAGCCAAAAACTGTTTTATTAGGAAATTGCAAGAGAGTGAATTGTTGCACCCGGCTGAGTTTGCAGTTTTGGGTGAAACCTATTCTTATTTCAAGGAACAATTTGTTACTCGAATTAATTTAGTAGTTTATCTTAGGACTTCCCCTATGGTTTCTTATCAGAGAGCCCTAAGTTGTGGTCGACCTGAAGAGACAGGGATAACGTTAGATTATATAGAGAGGATTCACAACATTCATGAGGAATGGTTATTGAACCCTAATATAAAGGAAGATTTTGACAGGATAGAGATTATCGATGGAGATCAAAATATTAACTCCATAAAACAACAGTTTTGGGAAATTAAGGAGAGAATATTAGATAAACTTTCTATTCTTTAATTTAAACAAAAGTCCAACCAATAATTTGTAATAAACTTTCAGTATTAAAAGAAAAGAAAATGCCTCCTCGTTATAATCTTAGAACATCTCAGGGACAAAATGAATTAGAAAGGACAGGTCAGCAAGAAGAACGTCCACGACCTTCTTTACGCAACTCCACTATGTTTCGCCAACTTCGAAGAAACATGGGAATTCTGACACAGAAGGTGTCGAACTTAGAGAATCAGCTGTCGCAAGCACGGGAAACTAACGCTGCATCAACTTCGTCTGAAAGGCATGAAGCACCGATTAATATATGCCCGGTGATTGATACAAGAGTCGAAAAACCACGTTTTCCTGGAAGGTTTGGGGTACATCCAGTGTCGTTTTTGGAGGATCTTCAGAATTATTTACGGAGAATGCCTAATGAAGATGCTACAATTGAAACTATAATCAGTTGTTTAGAAGGTGATGTTCGAAAATGGGCCAGAATTTATAGACAGAGATGGTTTACACAGTCGGATTTCAAAAGAGATTTTTTGGATGCTTATTGGGGAGAAGCTGAACAAAACACCTTGAGAAGAATGATTGTAAATGGCACTTGGTCTAAGGAAAATGGAACAATGCTAGAACATTTCGTTAGTTTAGCAGGGCAAGCAAAGATGATGTCTAGACCAATTCCTGAATGGCAAATAGTGGAGGATTTGATGAGACACTTCCCGAAGGATGTACAATATGCTTGGCGGATGAAGAAAGGAAATACTTTGATTGAGGCAACAGAGTTTCTTCGTGAATTGGATGACGTGAATAAACAATGTGGATCTTCTTCCTTTGACTCCACTATTGAAGCTGATAGGGGAACAAAGCGTCAAAGTCCTTTCGTTTCAAATAAAGACAAGCCATTTTATAAAAAACCAAAAGTGGTGGCTCACATCGAGGGGGAGACTTCAAGGGGAAGGATTACTAATGAAATAATTCAAGAAGAAGATTTAAACTAGTTGGGGCCATCTCCAATAAGCAGGAGGTGGCTGCAATTAACAAAAAACAAAATTATCTTTTTCCTGTAAAATATTTAATAAAACAAGGTTGGAAGCCAGGGGTAGGTTTGGGTTGTGACCAAGAAGGGATCTTATATCCTGTTTCCCCGAATAATACTAGAACGAAATGTAATAGAGAAGGTTTAGGATATTCTTCAGAAGAATATAATAATAAACAAACAGCCTTAGATTTAATTAAAGTTTTTGACGTTTCCGTGATTAAACAAAATCAACCAATGTATAACCAGTTCATTAAAGAATATGAAGGTAATTCTTTATATGATGAAGAGGTTTGCTTTGAGAATGAGGGGCCCAAATTTAAATCAGAAATAGAGTTACAAATTTTGGGGCAATCTATAGTTCTCTTGGTAGACACTGGAAGTGAAGTAACTTGTATTTCGGAAGAATTCTTAGAGAGTTTACAAGGAGAATTAAAGTTAGAATTCCCTGCGTTACCAGTTAGACCAATATGTGTGAGGGGAGCCGTTGGACAAAAGAGTCTCCAAATAAAAAAACTAGTCTCTATACCTTTGACGTGTGGTTCATTTGATATTGATACGGGATTTTTAGTGATTGCTAAATTAACTTGTTCTGCTATCCTTGGGGTAGATTGGTTAGCTGCGCATAACGCTGTTTTGCATTTAAAAGAACCACAAACATTAGAATTGGGTATCGTTGGGAAAGGAGAAATTTCTATTCTGTTTCGAAATCTTTCTAGTGGGTCTTTAGAAGAGAATCGAATAAATCTAATATCTGGAGTAGAGGAACAAAACAAAAGGGAAGGCGGTGAAGAAAAGCAATTATTAGATCTGTTTAAAAGTAATCGGTTGGGAATGGATTTGTCTGATGTAGAGAAGGAACAAATTTTTAATGTTTTGAGATCCCATATGCAAGTTTTTACAAAGAAACTTGGAAGGGCAAACTGTTATACTCATGACATTAAAATGATTGAGGGTACTCCAAGGATACAACGAACCTATCCTATACCATATGCACATAGGGTAAAAGTAGAAGAAAAGTTGAGGGAGATGGAGGAATTAGGGATTATATCGAGAAAAACTACAAATTTTTGTAGTCCTCTAACTTTCACTGGAAAACCCGATGGATCTGTTAGAATATTACTTGATGCTAGGGAAATCAATAAATATATGGTTCCAGAAGTAGAAGCACCGCCTTTACAGATTGACATACTTAATGCTTTTCTTGGTGTAAAATTTATAACATTGATTGATTTAAATAACGCTTATTTTCAAATACCGTTGACTGAGGATAGTAAAAAATATACTGGATTTACAGTTAATGGAAAGTCTTACGTATACAACGTGCTTCCGCAAGGACTTAAGACGTCAGTAGGGTCCTTTTGTCGCGCAATGGACATTATATTGGGACCTGGTGTTAGAGAGTTTTGTGTCAATTATTTGGATGATCTTGCAATCCTAACGAGTGGGACTTGGCAAGACCATTTGGATCATATTGATATAGTATTGGATCGTTTAGAATCAGCTGGAATGACTTGTAATTTTGCAAAGTGCAACTTTTTCTGCAGTGAAGTAAAAATGTTAGGACATATAGTTACAACTTCGGGAATTAAACCTAACCCGGATAAAATAAAAGCTATAAAGGAATTCCCTATTCCAAAGAAACAAAAACAGTTAAGAGGATTTTTGGGGCTTTGTAATTATTATAGACGTTTCATCAAGAACTATAGTATTTTGACTGCTCCATTAACTAGGTTATTAAAGAAAAACCAAACATGGTTTTGGGATGAAGAATTAGATCGAGCTTTCAATAAAATAAAGGAAGAATTTATTACAACGATTCTATTGAGCCATCCTGATCAGGATAAATTATATTATTTACAGACCGACAGTTCAGGGATCGGAATAGCCGGATCATTGTTTCAGATTGGAAATAATGGTGAGGTTAAAATTTTGGGGTTCTGTAGTCGTGCACTACGGGGTTCTGAATTACGATGGACTGTAACTGAACAAGAGTTGTGGGCTATTATTTATTCTGTGAAAAAGTTTGAGACTTATTTAAGAGGAGCGAAATTTGTTATTCGTACAGATCATAAGGCATTAACTTTCATGAAACAAATGAAATTATACAACAGTAGAGTCACACGTTGGATTTTATTTCTTGAACAATTTGACTTCGAAGTCGAACATGTAAAAGGTGTAGAAAATATTGGGGTAGATATTTTATCTAGATATCCGCCAGGGGGAGTTTTGCAAGAAGAGAAGGTGTGGTATCCAACTGTTATGTATGTAGGTGTTTCTACTGACCGTGACTTGAAAAATAAATTACAACGTATGATGGAATATCAACGGCTTGATAACGTCATATGTGGGATTAGGGAGAAAATAAATGTTTCTAGAGTTCCCGAAAGAACAGATAGATTTACACGTATAACTTTGCGCTGTATTGTCAATAATGATCTACTTTATTTTAAAACTGTACGTGGAGATTACGTTTTGTTTATGCCCAAGGTTCTACAAGAAGAGATTTGTAAACAGGTACATATAGAGATGGGTCATCTTGGCGCATATAAAACTTTGAAATATTTACAATTAAGGTGTTATTGGATAAATATGGGTAAGACAGTGAAATCTTGTATTCAGAAGTGTCATGTTTGTCAGCTTTCTAGACCTGACTATATAAAAGGGGTAGGGAAATGTAAATCGATTTTAACTGAAAACCCGGGTGAATTAGTAATGGCTGATATCTTTGGACCACTACCTAAAATTGAGGCTGGTTATATTTACATTTTTGTAATACAGGATTCTTTTAGTAAATTTATTAAACTTTTCGGACTTCGTGGAGCTTCAGCAGACTCAGTGCTTTATTGTATGAGAGTGTTCACTGAAATAATACAACCTAAGGCTGTTATGACAGATAATGGAAAACAATTTATTAGTCACAAGTGGAGAAATGGACTCAGAGCTTTGAGAATTAAGACTTTGTATACTACTATTCGTAATCCTCGACCTAACACTACCGAACGAGTGAATAAGGAATTAAACAAATTCTTTAGAATTTATTGTCATGATGACCATACTAGATGGGATCATTACTTGTTGGAGATTGAGGAATTGTATAATAATACGTTCCACGAGAGTACGAAATTTTCTCCTAATGAAATACTATTTGGAAATTCAGAGAAACTTAAAGTAGACCGTTTTCTACCACGGGCACTCACGAATAAAACGTTAGACCAAATTAGAGAGGAAGTTAGAGAAAACCTTAGACTTTCGAGTCAGAAGCGGCAGGATAGATTCAATAGAACTCATAAGTTGATAGATTTTCAAGTTGGTGATTTGGTAAAATTAAGGAGGCTTAATAAATCGGATTCTAGTCGAAATAAAACTAAGAAATTTGATTTATTATATGATGGACCATATCGAATTGGAGGAATAAAATATGCAAATGTGTATATTCTTGTTGACCCAGAAACTCAAAGTGTCAAAGGAGTTTATAATGCAGTCCATTTGGCTAAATATTATACTTAGGATGTTAGCTACTGAGATTTTCACGGGACTATTTCATAAATTTTAACTTTAGAGGAATTGAGATATTCCTGGTCACAACCTAATTAATATAATTTTATTAGTTTTAATTTAATAATTAATATTAGAAGATTATTTTGATTATAGTATATAGTGAGCCAATTTGTTAGTGAATTGACTGGCATTATTAAATTGACTTCGTTTTAAAAAAAAAAAATAATGAACTATAATAATTTATAATTTAATACAAATTTAATTTGATTATATAATCAGGGTTGGACTAAAATAAATCTAAATTTAGATAAACATGTTAAATAATTTCAATAATTTTGAATAAAAAATTAATTTAGTTTAATGATTTATAATATTAGTAGTTTAGTTATTTGTTTTGTTTATTGTATTTGTGAATAAAAAATTTTAAGGGCCAATATAGGAGGTTTTATTTTAATAAAATAATAATAAAAAAAAAATAAAAAAAAAAAATTAACTTAAAATTGAAAATTTTAGAATTCTCGAAAAAAAAAAATTTTTCTTAGATTTTTCGAAATAATAAAATTTTGGGGGAGGCTGTGCACTTGCGGAACCCTAATTTATTTTAAATGCATAAAATACTATTTAGAGGAACTGTCAAGAAGTGTAGCGAGAAACGGGGAGTAGAAAAATATGACAAGGGGTGACAGTCGAGCGAGAGTCGGGAACAGAGTCGGGAAAGGGGAATGAAGAAAAAAAAGCATTTTTGCTGGAAAAAAGGAATAATAGCTAATAATAGAGTTGCTAAAATTGTTTATGGACGAAAGCAACAGAAGAAAACTAAGAATCAGGTTTTGTTGAATAGTGAGGGCAATGGAGCTGAAATAGAATTTTAACATGTGTACCAGTTTCAGGTGATCCAGAAAAAACAAAAGTCCACTGCTGGGCAAAAGCCTAACATGCAAAATCGTGAAACGCAGTGGTCTGCTGCTGTGTAATTTTTTTGGAAGAATCTTCGGGCCACCCAATAGTCTTGATAAAAAGGGAAGGTTTATTTCCAGTCATCAGTGAGTCAATTTTATATATTTTTTTGTAGCTCGTGGAGGAAGCTATCATATAGCTGATGTGATGAATCTTTTGAAGGAGACCGTGATCCTTGATTTCGGATTCCTTCAATTGAGATAAAGATAGGGATTGCTCCGTGTAGGATATAGTATAGGAAGGTTTATTTGCGTATAATTTCAAGACGCTAACATTCAGGGTTTGATTCCAAGGTGTATAGAATAAGTGGAGTGAAACTAACGTTATGTAAGTATTCAATTTTGTGGTTTTCCATCTTTTATTTAATTTCGGTTCAAAGTTGTTGTGTGTATTTGAGATAAGGTGAAATGTGACTTAATGAAATTTATAGTTTCTTCCAGGTTGTGTGAGCTAAATAACGTTGAGAAAATCAGATTTCAAAGTCAAAAGAGGAAGAGTTGAATGGAGAATATTTGCAGCTTTACAGATCTACCTGCGGGATCATAAGAGGCTTGTACTGTGTGATACTTTAAGTAAATTGTTATTCCCTCTTAATGATTTTCTTTTGTAAACATTAATAACTCTGCGGAAATTATAACATGCTGTGTTTCTAAACTGAGTCGTTATTTGTAGATAGTAATAAAGATTTCCTTTTCCCATAATTAAGTATAAACTAGTTCTGCAAATGTCTTTGTTCGCGTATAGCTAGGCAGGATAATGTTCTGTTTCTAAACAGGTACAGGAATTACAAGGAACATTATAGACATGGAAAAGCAAACCACAAATGATAAAACGTGAAGGCTAAAAAGGTATTGCTTGGATTGTAAAGGTAATGTAAATTTCATTGTGTTTAATTTTTTCCTTTACAGAGAAATTGATTAAAATAGTCCTTGGTGAAATCATAGAAACTGGACTCTGATGTATATATATTGTCGTCGTTTCAGGGTGGCTTTAGATGTTGTATATTTTGTCAACATTTCAAAGTGACTTTAGACGATGTATAATTTTATCATCATTTCAAAGAGACTTTAGACGATGTATATTTTTTTATACTTTTTTAGGTAGAATTGTCTATTTGACATTATTGTCAAATAGTCAACAAATAAATCATTTTTGATTTAGTTTTACTCAAAGCTAGACGCTATTTTTGAAATCTTTATAAATTTTTAATCTCTTTAACAAAAAAATAAATCAAAATCCAAAAATCAAAATGGAAGAAAATATTAAAACATTAAATAATTACTTTTTAGAAAATAATATAAAATCTTTGGCCCTAAATCAAAATTCCAGTTTTAAATATACTAGTGTCATCATATGATAAAATTTAAAAATATTCCGTCAGTTCAAAAGAATTAGAACGTCAATTCAAAATCTTAAAATAGTATGTCTGAAAACTAAAACCTGGATATAGTTTGTGACATTTTATTGTGAAATAAAGGGTAAGTTTAAGTTGAGTGAATATTATAAATAATACTATTTCAAACAATAATAAATTGTTTTGATAGTGATTTTGAATCTTTTGCCTCAATTTCCCAAAATTGGAACATGCTGAGAACATTACTACATTTCAGTACTCATGTTCATAGGAGGTGCTTATCTTTCCTTTAACTATCATATTTTTAGGGGTCCCAGATTTTGAGATTAAGAAATACTAGCTCTCAGGTTTATTTAGTTCGATCAAGCATGGATAGATGCCCTCGTGGCATGTGTCCCCGATGTCCACTATATTGGTTGTGGCAAATGTATGTCGCGTGTCACTGGAGTATCTGTCTAAGTCTATCTGATAATATCAACCTTCGGATTTATTTATTTTAATCATTCTTGGGCCGGAGCCCTCAAGCCTAAAAAGGGTCTGATTCTAAAGTTCTTCTCGTTCTATTTGTGTGAGGTTTCGTTGATTCATCCTGATTTCCCTCTTCTGTGTGTGTGGGATGAATTGGTGTTATTCCAATACAAATGGAAGGATATTAGCAAGGTGTTTTAACGTTGGATTTTGGAATTGGTTTCTTGTGTTATGTGCTGATAACGCTGGCCCATTATTGGTTGCGTCGTTTGAGTGGCATATACCACGGGAGGACCTCCTGATCTTAGCGTTGGTTTACCAAAAGTAGAGTAGTTAGATAGTCTAAAACTTTCTTCTTTTGTGAAGGGACATTCTAGTTTAGTCTAATGACATTAAATTGTTTATAAGGAATAAATTAGAATTGTCTTGAATCAAAAGGAAGAATATTCTTGATGGAGACAATACGTTCGTTCGTGGGTTGCTTCTTGTAAAGTGTGTTGACGACGTTCGCCCGTAAGGCTGCGACGGCTGTACGACACTCTGACCTTGGGGGACCTCTGAACTTTATGTGTGTCATCCTAAAGTAGTTAAATAATCTACTTAATCTTCATTGAATCATACAGGAATCTAAACCTTATAAGATTCTATGTTTTATTTTGCTTAATAAAATTTGTCATAATTTAACTTACTTAAAATTATACTTTGACTCGGTGTGAAACCACCTTTAACATTATTAAATAGATTCTTTAAAACAATAATGGAACGGAAATTATAATGTTTAGTTTCTTTCATTATAGATATGTTTCGAATATTTAAGTATATACAATAATCCCATTTTTATACTTCTTTTGAGTCCTCTTTTAAAGAACATCGAGTTTTAGCTAGTGTTGTTTACGCTAAATTCTCCCAGTGTTCTTGGTTTTGAATACTCGATGCTTTTGATTTTTCCCTTAAGATCTTAAATCATAAATGTTTGGCCCAACCTAGCTTAGATACTACTATCCCGTATCTTCACGGTTCTGGTCATCAAACTTCACTTTTATTTAAGGATTACCTTCAGTAATCTTTTGTCTTACTTACTTCTTTTATGTTCTTCTTCGAAATATGCTGGGTAATCCCATTATAGTTTAGATGCAATTCATTTTATTTAAATGAGTGTTTAGACTGGGGTTACTCTACATAATTCTTGTCCTGCGTGGGTTGGTAACGGAAAAGAGATTTAGCTACGCATCACAAGTGAGAGCTATGAAGGATATACGGAGACCTTGTTGATGCAATAAAGTCACTCAGTGACTGGGGGGAGGGAAGTTGCCCTTCAAACTCTTTATGTCTCTCGTTATAAAACCGTTATTGATCTAGGCTGGCCATGCAAGCAATAATACTATACCCGTATCTAGTACAGACTTCACACTTGGACGTGTGGAGCTGGCTAATTATTTTCAGTTTAACTTATTTCAAAACAAACTAAGGGATTCGATGATGTCGATCATTGTCTGCCCGGAGGGATTACAGGAAGAGCTCATTTTGTAGGAGTGCCTTGTTTTCCTAAAGGAAGACTGTATGCTTCGTGTGCCTGGCGGGCTCGGTGACCAGCTCTGGTATGGGTGACTAAAAGAAATAGTCAATACCCTGTGAACCCTGGATGAGTCAGTGATCGTCCCTTAAAGGTGGGCCACGTGGAAGTCGGGTTTTGACGCGGGGCATGAACATACCGGGGGGAGACATCATCACCGTCTGGGTTGTACTGTGGTTAGTTAGTTCCGCTCTCCACATACATTAACCCTAGTCTTTACTGTAGTTTAAGTTTTCGATGGGATTTCCAGCTCCGCGAGGATGATCAGAATCCTGACGATCCAGTCGGATTGTTAGGGTAGTTTAGCGTCATGTCATCGTGAGCTGGGTGATGATATGCCTCGGACCTAGGACTTAGGGTAGAGGAAGCCTAGGACGAGCTGTTTGGGGCGAAGGTGGTGCTCCAAACTTGGGGATTGTCCCCACATTATTTTTATTACTTCGTTTATATTAACATAGGTTTCTTTTCAGAAACTTAACGGCTATAATAATATTGCATTGTAAAAGAGATGAAACCTCTCCTAAATTGATGAATCTACATGAATTCAGATGAACTACACCAAACATTATGAGGCTAAATTTAAATAAATAGTGATATAAAATAAAATAAATAATTCAAATTAGACATGTAAAGATTAGGTTTATATTCAAATATAAGTATTAAAATAACAAGTGTGTTTCTTTTTCATTCTTCTATTGCCACTCTCCACCGAGCAGAATCTGTAAATTACAAGATATTATAAATATATAAAACGGAATGACGTAGGATTCAGAGAAAGATATAATATTCTTAAAAGGGTATTATTCTAGACGATCAACTTTGGCCAAAACTTTCACGTATCTGATTTGAGGATCCTATTGGAAGGGACTTCAGATCTGTACAGTACCTTAGTCACCACGTTTGTTAGAGTAACGGCTGGCACCATGAACCGCGGTTGTTGGTGACCGCAATATGTAAGATGGTTACGATACACGGAAGGACGCTGCTGCCCATCTTCCGGTTTATAAACCCTTAGTCACCTCTAACGACACCCACAGGTAGAGATGGGTCGGTAATATTATTTGCCGGTACCAAACGGAACTGAATACGATCTAAGTAACTTGAAAAAAATTGCAGTGATAAATAATTTACCTACATTTTATTATAATCGATCATACCTCATTCATTGTCGGGTAATTATTCCTAACTACTGGCATCTCAGAAAAAGACAATGTCAACCTACGTCAAACAAGGTATTGTATCTTTTTGACAATCTTTCAAAGTAAATAACACAACATTAGAAAAAAGGAGACAAATATGGTGTACTTTGGCATACGCATCTTTTTCAAAGCTACGTCTTCTAAATTTTCAAGTGGCTACGTTTTATTAAAGATTGTTTATAAGAGGTTTCGACTCTTTATTTTAATCTCACTGATTTATGGCAATTTTGAAATTTATTTTCAAAAACAACAAAGCACACATTTCTTATAGAATATCGAGTTGGTTTCCTAGATAAATCTGGGTAAACTTTAGGTTCAATACTAAGACCTAATTTATAACATTGTTTAAATTTATAACAAAAATAAATGGTTCTAATATACCTATACTTCCAATCTATAAATAAAATCCAATTTCAAACTAAGACCTAGAATGAATGTTAATTGCTCTAGCTAGACCCTTTGTTTAAATCAGGTACAATAAACAGTATTTAAATATACCTGAAACATTTGATAACGTATTATGGATAATCATTGTAATATTTGACCAAAATCATATAAAATGTCAGAGTGGATTTCCTAGATAAATCTAGGTATAATTTAGGTTCAATACTAAGACCTAACTTTCAATAATGTGTAGGATATAGCAAAAGTTATAAAAATAAATACAAGAACAAATTTCATAATTTTAAAATAAAATTTCATTTCATAAAGGAAACGTAAAAATGCTAGCAGAGTCTAGATAGTCTAGGTTTGGACGGAAAGATCTAGATCATGATTAATTCTAATTGATACGTAAATCATAATGAACTATTGTTTTGAAGGGTATTGAAAATAACTATTCTAACTTTGGTAAAATTAATCCAATACCTAAAAGATTCTAGACTTCATTACAATACCTAAAAGCTAGGTCATATTTAATACCGCGAATCTAACATATGGGAAGATTTGTTATTAAGTAAAGTTTTATTGGCTCAAATTGTTTCTCAAAGTAAGGAAACTTACATACCAAAGAAACCTACATAATGATACCTAGGGTTTGAAACAAGGCTTACGAGCTAATATCAATTTACAGACATTGTTTACCAAGCTAACAAGCTAAAATTAAGGCTTGATGATTATTTATTCTGATAGGGAAACTATAACCCTCGTATTTGGTGATATACCATATGGAGTCACTACTTACACAAAGTCAGATTGATGTATCATCTCCTTGTTAATAAATGTTGTAAATCACTTTATCAATACAATTGAAATAAGTCAAAAGAGCTTGAAATGTAATAGATTTTCCTTAATTGTTAGAAAACTTAAAGTATTCTTAATCAAAGTTAATAAAATGTATGTTTAAGTTGACCTTTTGTCTAAATGATTCTAACTGTTGACTAAAATGTAGGGTAGACATTGACTTTATTACCCTGACCATTAAAAGTAAATTGTCTAAGTAGGTAATCATTGTCCCAAGGCACATCCCTAAATACATTGCTTTGCTGAAAGAATATATTAATAATGTATTTTGTATATGTGTATATATTTTATATTCTGGATTTGGGACAGACCGGAATTTGAATCCTCCTCCTGTCTGAAGAATGACAGTACGATTTACTAACTTATTTACATACTGAGTTTGACTTAGTAGGAAAAGATTTCCCAAAATGTTTATAAAGGTTAAAACCTGTATGCGAAATTAAGCATACCAGTGCACCTGTGGAGGGAGGCTGTCTGCAACAGGTTGAAGCCTACTGATGGTTCCGGAGGTTGGGGGGCCCATCCCCTGTTAAGGGCCACATAGACTCAAAGATATATTTTATAAAAATCAATCATAGCAATTCTCACAAAGTATTCCTTAACCTATCAAATAGGTTTATGAAATACTAAGATTTGATCTTCATACGTGACTATCTGATTGACTGTAACTGACTTACTTATTCACCATTTCGATTATAAAATCGACTCAAATACTTTATTTCTTCTAAGTTCAAGTAGGATATAATAAAGTTGGATAGCATTATTAATCTTAGGAAACCTTTAGGTTGATAGGTTGTCTGGAAGAAATTACTCTTAGCAATTAGGTCTCCTTTTACTAGGTATATTTAATAAGGTTCTTTATTATTTTACTTTTAGTAATAAAATGTTTCATTCATTTAGGTATAGTACGGTTCTGACTGAAAGAATTTAGGGTTGCTTAGTCGCGGTACATAAAGTAGGGTTTATAGCCGCTAGTCGATTCACTTGCCTAACTATTGGTCAAATAGACTTATAAAAGTTCAAATTAAGTATTAGGTAAAGATAGTTTCAGCTAGGCTAGATTCTCAAACGTTAGGGCTTTAAAATTTTCATTAGGTATAGCTAGGTTAAGAGAATGGAGGATAAAGAGGATAGGTTGAAGAAAGTCTGTGGAGGGGGTTACACGTACTAGTGGATCATTATTAGATTGAACATAAATATTCGATTATAGATTGTAATGATTGAAGCCAAATATGTCATTGACAGCGGATTTTACATAAATTTATACTTACTGATATTCCAATGATGTCCAATTTCATGAGAACTAAGTGGTTTATAAAATAACATATTAGTGGATCATTATTATATTGAAAATGAACAATCGTTGACAGATTGTAATGATCGAATACAATTATGTTATAATAATATTTAAATAATATATATTTAAAAGTTTACATACATTAAGTACCCACCGGTACTGGTATTATCTCTATTTAAATGTTCAAATTGGATGACTGCAGATTGTTTATTATCATGTTATAGGAAGTTTTTATGGATAAGTTGAAATTTTAAGTGATGGAGACTCTATTTTTGTGTTGATATAGCTGATTAATCAGTAGAAATTTAAGCTTTTTTATGGTTATGTACTTAAACGGATAAACTCACGTTTTATATAGATGTCATAGGGCTTTCGATCCGGATCTTTGTAAATTGTAAAAGATTTACCCACTTGTGTGAGGCCTCCGTGTTAGGTTATTTCCTCGTGCATGAGGACATGCACGTGGTCAGGATGGACGAGTGTTAGGTTGCGCAAAATTTGAGATTAATTAAAAAAAAACCGGCCAAGTGCGAGTCGGACTCGCGCACTGAGGGTTCCGTACCACCACATAAACATAATTGTATTAGTTGAAATTTCAGTAAGTTAATTGGCTAGATTTTTTGAGTCCGACACGCGCTTGACCAAATTTAATTATTTGTTGTTATTTTATAGCTTATGCACTATAAACATACCAATTTTCAAGTTTGTAAGTGTTCCTGTTTTTAAATAGAACTAAAACAAATATCGCGTCAGCGACAATCCAACTTGACCCCTCTCTTATATGAATGTTCTTGAAACGGGAGCTCACCACAATTGGTTACCATTAGTTGTGAGAAAAATTGTAATATTTAATGATTTCAGACTTTTCCCTTTTCAAACTGAATCAGTTGAAAGCTCATTTTGTATGGGAGGTCAAATTTGGTTTTTCGTATTACGAACTCTATTTCGACCTTGTTCTTTTGGGAAAATTGTTCAGTTTCATGGTCTTAGGACCCAACATACAAGGTGTAACAGAAAGGGCATATCAACCCTGAAGGATGTGATTTTGTCAATGAAACTGAACAACTTTTCCTAAGGAACATGGGTCGAAAATCGAAAAAAAAAATATTCGATCTCCCATACAAAATGCGTGATTCAGTTTCTATGGGAGGTCAATTTTTTTTTATATTTCGACCTATGATCCTTGGGGAAAGTTGTTCAGTTTCATGGGCAGAATCACATCCTTCAGGGTTGATATACCCTTTCTGTTACACCATGTAGTATTTTTTCTGCTGGGGGCCATCTTGAAACTCACCGGAGGATTTTCGAGATTTTTAAAATTAAAATTAGCCCTGTTGAACTCGACAAATGTAATAATCAATATTTGTTTATTATAAAATAATGTTCAGTTTTAAAATTACCACCATAACAATTTGAGTTTCGTGAGTTTAAACTGGCATTTTTTGTTTTTAAAAATCTCGAAAATCACCCGGTGACTTTCAAGAATTGACCCCCTGGTCGTTATTTTTATGATAAGTAGGCAAGTGGCGTCAATATGCGTTGGCGAACATGCTTAATGCGCCGAGCCCATACCATATTCATAATATCACACCTACATACTTCGGGGAATCACCTAACGACACAGGTCGAGCTCATAACAGATAGAGGAGGAATCTGTCGATCTTAGTCTACGCCACGATGTTTCTCTTTAGGTAGATCTTACTTAGTTTATAACGCTCATTGGGTACCCATACAGGTAGGTTTTGATATTTGTTTCTTTCTTTTTCTTTTCTTTTCTCGCTTGTAATAAAAAAAAAACGAGATTTGAACCGGAGTATAGGCAACAGCGTCCTTACCATATGGGTTTAAATCTCAAAAGCGGAATTTCGTGCGTGCGGCACTATTTAAAAAGAAAATCATCTTGGTATTTATTGGTACTAGAGCAATAAGCTGGGTGTAAGGGACGGTGTACCGAAAACTAAAAGGGCGTGCTCAGTCAACGAAACTGAACAACTTTCCCAAAGAAACGTTTCTGGGAAATGAAAAAAAAAAAAAACTTTGATGACAAATTGTTGCTCACTCAAATCGAACAGTTTTTATAGAGAGGTCAATATTTTTTTCATTTCCCTAAAATATTTGTTTGTGAAAGTTGTTCAGTTTCGTTGACTGAGCACGCCCTTTCAGTTTTCGGTACACCATCCCTTACACCCAGTAAATTCTGAGGAAACATGTTTTCTAGGTAAAATACTCATTGCGAAAACTTCACACCATTGCGGCTTAGACACAGATTAGATAGTTATTTAATTATTTTAAACTGGTTTTACGCACAAACTTATGGTTGGGCAAAATTGAGGCGCCTCTGAAAGAAAGACATCGTCGAATAGTTTTCTCTTTCTTTCCTATAGCTGCATCCCTCCCGCGGGCCGAAAATTTGCTTCCATAATGAATCCTCGTACTAAGGATAGGATAACAAAACATAAAGGCTGATTTACATCTATCCTTAGCCCGAGATGTAAATTGTTTTTTTTTATATTGTCAATGGGCTAACTCTTGACCTCGATCTAGTCGTGAGGTCAACGATGGGACGAGCTTGCCCAGAAGAAGCCTATTTACTCGCACTTTGAACAAATTTGGGTTATATGAACTCGGGAACACAGACGCAGGCAGAGAATTTCACTCCTTATCCATGCGCATTATAAAAGATGTTTCCAAGCACTTAGTGCGAATGTGTGAGTATCAACCAAGTATGGGTGATATCCTGCGGTGCATCTAGACTCCCGATGGTAGAAGGGGGATGGCAGAATGAGCTCATGGAGCTCTTGGACTCACTCTCCGAAGTACAATCTGTAAAAGACCGACATACATCCTTGCGACGTTTAAGGGGCTGATAAGAGCTGAATTACCTCCCTTTCTAACAAAGGGCAGAATGCGCGTGCTAGAACGGAGCGGATTCGCGCTGTTTTACGTTTTTCGCTCATTTTTGCATTTTTCTCAAAATCTGTACCCATAATATTAATTATCAAATAGCTATATTATTATGCACAGTGGCGTGCACAGAGATTTTAGACAGGGTAGGCAAAAAATTTTCGATGCTATTACTTACCAAAATACTAATACGTATTGGTTTGTGTGTTTAATTTAAAAATGGGGTTCGAAATTTTTCGTTTTCTGTTTTCTCAAATCTTACATTTATTTGCCTACTATCGCCAAAACGAATCAAAACAAAACAAACAATGACGACTCAGTATAAAAAATAAATAAAATTTATCATTCAAATACATAGGTACATAAGCACGAAGAAAATAATAATAATAAAAGGTAATAATAATGGTCTTTATAATGTCATTTTTTAAAATTGTTACGTAAGACTTCGGTAACTTTCGGCCAAACTGAGACATTGCCTACCCTGTGCGATTGTGTGCGTTAATTGTATCATTGTGTGCCACGTATTTATAAGAACGCACACACAGTGCATTCGCATAACCACGTCGGCACACATGCAAACATTTAGACAGGAATAGTATGTGTCTTTGCCGTTAGGCGCGTAGCGGCGCTAGTGCAGCGCAATAATGCGATGTGGAATGTGCATACCACAGTACTTACCGAGGCGATGATACCACTGATACTCGACAGGTGGAGCTAATTTAAGTTTTATGAATGTTTCTTTCAACCTATGCTTTCAATGATGGTAGGTAGTAAATACAATGTGACAAGGTATCCAAATAAAATCCGATTATTTTGTTAGAGTAGGTAGGGTAGGCAGTGTCTTTTTGTCTTTATGGAGTGCACGCCACTGATTATGCATAATGTATTGAATAAATTTGTAAAAGTTTTGGCATCATAGGTTAATGGGTACTTAAGAGAAACGGTTTAAAAGCAAAAAGCAGAGGTAACTTTGGATTGTTTTTATGGCGTACAAAATATATTTAATCGTGTTTCGGAGTCGGCCATATTCTTGGGAAGATGCTTAATTATCACATAATTTTTTTTCACGGCCATATATTCATCACTTTTCGTTAAAAACCTGCTCAAGTGAAGCGTATTTAGCTCTTATCAGCCCCTTAAGTCAGATTTTGTGTCTACGCGCTGTATATTCAGTGTTCCATACTTAACTTTACCTAACGATCACTAATACTCGTGTACATTGTTAGTGCATTACGTTTAGTGGCAGATTGACCCGGCTTCGCTCGTTAGGGTGACCATTTAGCCTCCTTAACGCAGTTCTAACTGTATATACACAGTGTTGGGGAGCTCTAGCCTTACGACTATACCGGGTGTAAAAATAAGTAATATAGATTTTCAATGATATAGAT
This sequence comes from Athrips mouffetella, assembly GCA_947532105.1. Lineage (NCBI taxonomy): Eukaryota > Metazoa > Arthropoda > Insecta > Lepidoptera > Gelechiidae > Athrips > Athrips mouffetella. The sequence goes on from OX383984.1 coordinate 12,012,037, forward strand.
GAATGCTTTATTGAGCACATAACAACAATATAATTAATTTTACAGAAAATCTTAAATATAATGAGAGCAAACGGTTATTATAGATTTTCGGTGATCATGAAATTTTATTTTCTTTCGAATTACATTACAATATTTTATTGAAATCGACAGGTACTTTCTAGTGACTGCATATTTTAGTAAATAATGAAGGTAATATCCATATATTATAATATTATACATCTTTATCTGCGTCACCAGCCGATCATTGAGGTCATTTAATTCTCCAGGCGCTTCACTTTTTCTTGTTGCTTATTTGAAGAAAAGGTTTTTTTAAGTGAGGTAGAATCAAACCTTAGAAATTTCATCGTACTTTTTTTACACCCTGTATATTCGAGATTTATTGAAAATTTTGAAACACTTTTTGCATGAATTTGAAGTGATTATTTTGTTTTCAAAACTCTCTTTTGTTAGCTTTGGTAAACAAACAATTTTTAACCACAGTTATTAATCAAAATATTTTTTTATGTGACAAGTGAGCAAACGAGGAGGTGGGCCACCTGATGGAAGTGGTCACCACCGCCTAATGAGCCCGCTGTCTTATTAATGGCATATCTTGACACTAAGAAGACAGCAAAGCACGTTGCCCGCCCTGAGAACTAAGATGGTGAGTCTCGTATGCCGGTAATTTCGCTGGCTCCCTCACCCTTCAAACCGAAACACAGCAGTGCAAACACTCCTGTTTGGCGGCAGAAATAGACTAGGGGGTGGTACTTCTCGAGACGGACTTTGCACAAGAGCCCTACAACCTCCTAAGATACGAAGATTTAATAAAGATACGCCGGCAACAAGCAAGTGGTAACAAAACCAGTATAAGCTGAACCTTCGCTACGCTTCAAACACCCGAAACCAGAGACCCGCTCAAGGTCACGCAGCCGTGTGTGTAAAATAAATCCATCCCCGTAAAAAAAAATCTTAAAATAAGAATTGTTATTTTAAAGTTTCATCATCGTTCTAGTTTCATCGTTGTTCTACTCCGCGCACGCCACGCCCACTTCCCTCTCCTCCTCACCGCTCATGAACCGCGCAGCGCCGGCCGCCAGCGCGCGTATCCACAGATATATTTCGAAAAGAAGCGGTAAAAAAAATTACCTCTTTCAAATACCCGCGAAATTGATTCTACTCGATTCTCAACAAACTATTTTCTCAGTTTCGCTTATTTCGTTAACGGGTCAATCAACTTTTAAGGCACTCCTTTCTTGTCCCTGTCATGTTCAACATCAAAAATGTTGACTAACACTAAAATATTTGAAAAATGTGTAATTAATATTTATATTAGACATTTACCTGATATTTCGAATAGCTTAATTTTTTAATTTATTAAATAAATAAATGTATTTTCGCGGTAACGCCGCGGAAGACTTTTAGTATCCATACAAAAAAATCATGTCCCCAAACACAGTGTTGTGTGTTTACATACAATTATCTTTAATACCCCCTTAGTAATAATTACGTTTGAAATTGTTGATAAATGCGTTTTTTGACAAAGTATTTTATTTCGTTGATAGTATTGTAGTATTTATATTAATTTTTTTTTTCTAAACTATGTCCCTCAATTTGCGTCAGATATCACTTTTACTTCGTTACGTATAAAATACACACACTGATCAAGAGTTGGCGCCTACCGACCGTCATGAACGTTGAATACCCGTCTAAGGTCACTTAGGAATTAAAGAACGGTGCGAACCTCGCACCAAATCGCCGCCAGTGTGGGGCTAGCGGTCGAAAGGTGTGGTTTTATTGTCGTTCCGCTGCGTGACAACCCAAATTTTGGTAAGTATTTTTAACAATTTAATGAAATCATATAACTTGAATGTGTTTTGAGTCTGTTTTTCTTGATCCGCCAAAAGATTATTATTACTATTATACCTGATTCACGAGTCATAACCTTGTGTTTTTTCCCCCGCGTTACCAAAAAGATCCCTCGCGTTATCAGTAACTATGGAGAAAGAATCTTATCGCGTAGATTGCACAAGTTTATTTAAATTTTCAGGGTACTAACTTTTTTCAAAGTAATTATATAATTTGTTGTTTTAAAAAGAAAGTAACAGTATTTTCAATACTTTATCTGGCGTTACCCAAAATATTTCTCTTGCGTTACCTATTTTGCCCCAAGTTTTTTAGTATGTTTTGAAAGTTTGCGTTTATATTGATTATTATTTACATACTAGCTGTTACCCGCGACTTCGTCCGCGTAGATTTTATAAAAAAACAGAACTCGAACTTAATTGAAACATATTTTACGGAGCGCTTATCCTTCTTGATCCCTACGTAAAAGATGCATTTGTACTTATCCAAGTTGAATAAATGCATCTTACTACAAACTTAATTATCTTTTGATTTTATTTAACTGGTAGGTAGTGCGGAATTTTCATTGTCAACCGTTACAGGCGAACTTAAAAAAGAAGGCAATAAAGGGAGTGAAGTGAATGGGTAGCGAGGAGGTATTCATAAAAGTAAAAAAGGTCCCTATTCCTCCCTATCTATCCTTTTGTATCCCCCCCCCCTACATTCCCACTCCCCCTCCCTCACCCTCTCCCACTCTCTCTTCCTCTCCCTCGCCCCTCCCTCTTCCCCCCTCACCCTTCCTTCCCCCTCCATTTCCCCCCTTCCCCTCTCCCCATCACCCTCCCTTTCCCCCCTCGCCCTCCTCCCATTCCCCTCCCTTTCCCCCTTCCCCTCACTCATCCTCCCCTTCCCCCTCTCCCTCCCTCTACCCCCCCTCCCTCTACCCCCTCCCACGCCCTCTACCCCTCCCTCCCCCTTTCTCTCCCCTCATTTTCCCCTCCCTTACACTCTCTCCCTATCCCTCCCCCTCTTCCTCTCCCTATCCCTGACCCTACCCCTATCCCTGCTTCTACCCCTAACGCCATCTTAACCGCTATCCCTATCCTTATATAAACATACAACTGACACTCATATTGATTTTTAGACATTTCAAACCTATCGAATCCCAACCCCATCCCAGGGGTGGTGGTATTTCACGTCCACCACGTTGGATTTCAAAATCATTGTAGTTTTCGTAATCAGCGACCCGATAAACCATACGAACGACACCCATATTGATTTTTAGACATATCAACTCTATCGCACCCCAACCTCATCCCCAAGGGATGATAGCATTTCACGTCCACCATGTTGGATTTCAAAATTGTTGTAGTTTTTGTAATCAGCGGCTCGATAAACCTTACAAACGACACCCATATTGATTTTTAGACATTTCAACCCTATCGCACCTCAACCTTATCCCCAGGGGATAATGGTAGTTTACGTCTACCACGTTGGATTTCAAAATTGTAGTAGTTTTCGTAATCAGCGATACTTAGTTGAATAAAAAAAGTCCCATCAAAATCGGTTAAGTAGTTTCGGTGTGCTGTAGCAGATACAACCCCGCTAGAGTATTATTGTATGTGTAGATTCCCACGGGAATGAGATATTTTCCCGGGGTAAAAAGTAGCCTATGTCCGTCTCCAAGTTACCATCTATCACCATACCAAATTTCATCAAAATCCGTTCAGCCGTTTAGGCGTGAAAGAGCAACAAACAAACAAACAGACAGACAGACAGACAGAGTTACTTTCGCATTTATAATATTATATTAATATATATTAGTATATAGTATGGATAAAACTTATCTGTTGTAGTGCCTCATGATCTCTTTTCTTAGATAGGGTGTAATAATGAAGACTTTCGTAATGAAATCTAGAATATTTTAAAAGATAAGTATAAAATACTGCCAAAGTAACACAGTAAGTATAAAGTATCATATTTCTGTGATTTCTAAGATAATACAAACGCTGATTATAAATTAAGACAAACTGTTTGATTATTGCAAAGGAATAAATAAAGAAAAATTTAAGAATTGTGTGTTTTATATTGGTAACGCAGTAGAATGTCAATTTGCATATCTAGCTAATTTGTTTAAAAGTTCGATAAATATGGCTTAAACATCGCGGCAATTAATAAATTTAGAAACTAGGTTATATTTTTTACCTGAGAATATCAAGATCTAAACATTTTCTGCATCTAGATTTTTTTATAATCACCTTGACATGAAGCGTTAAAAGGAGTGTCTTAAAAGTTGATTGACCCCACGATGTATATAATTATGTCGAATCATAAAAATGCATGGGTATGGGAATATGGCTGGGAGACAAGCAGAACGTCATTACTATCACTGGACCTAAATCTACCAACTGACCTTACCTGTCGATGACTGCTCGCACTCAATTATCGTTGTGACTTAATTTTGATAATTTATTTATTAAAAATAGGTAATTTTTAAGAATAAAAAAAATATTATTGCTATTATTCTAAAGGGGGCCAATTAGGGGGGGGGGGCAATGTTTTAAATTGTCGTTACTAGGTCGTGTGAAAGGGCTTTACTTGTACATTCTAAAATATGTTTCAGTAATTTTTTAAATTAATTTATCACTATTTTTAGGGTTCCGTACCTCAAAGGAAAAAACGGAACCCTTATAGGATCACTTTGTTGTCCGTCTGTCTGTCTGTCTGTCTGTCTGTCAAGACCCTTTATCTCACGAACGGGTAAAGGTATCAGGTTGAAATTAATACCACATATTAGGATCCATGAACCACACAAGATCTGAAAATTTCAATTTTTACAACGACGCAATCAAAAGATATGGCATTTAATGTCCTCATCTCCATACATTTATTCAAAAATGAAAAACCTACAGGGTACTTCCCGTTGACCTAAAATTATGAAATTTGGCAAGAAGCTAGGTCTCACACTACATAATGGGAAAAGTCTGAAATCATTAAATATTACAATTTTTCTCACAACTAATGGTAACCAATTGTGGTGAGCTCCCGTTTCAAGAACATTCATATAAGAGAGGGGTCAAGTTGGATGGTCGTGGAGGCGATTTTTGTTTTAGTTCTATTTACAAACGGGAACACTTACAAACTTGAAAATTGGTATGCTTATAGGGCATAGGCTATAAAATAACAACAAATAATAAAATTTGGTCAAGCGCGTGTAGCACATTAACTTACTGAAATTTCAACTAATAGAATTATGTTTATGTGGTGGTACGGAACCCTCAGTGCGCGAGTCCGACTCGCACTTGGCCGGTTTTTTTAAGTTAGATGAAAAATGTAAAAAAAATACTATTCCTCCCCCATTAATCTTTATCTTAGAAGTTTGCGAAAAGAAAAATCTGAATTAATTACAATCCGCTCATGAACCGCATTTTGCGTTCTATATATTATTATATACATGCAGGTCAAACGCATTACCCGCCTTTTACCCTTTTTTATGGTTCTCACGGTTCTCGTTGTTATTTTTTTTTCTTAGCATCTATTCGATTCTTGGGTATGGAAACTGTATTTAAAAAAAAAAATACAGTTTTATTTTGTTTTTTCAAATAAAGGAATATTTCCTTCATGTAAAATGTGCTACATTTTAGAGTACTTTCCTACTATATATTTTTATTTACATAAATAATCAAATGAAAAATATTAAAGAAATACAAGAAATTTATTGCCCAACAATATATTACAATAAATTCGAAAATAAGTTAAATAAAAACCTAGCAAAAAATTTGAATATTCAAATAATATAAACATTAACTTGTAGTAAATTAATTATGGGACTATGGTGGGACATGATATTTTAAAAGCCAGGATAATTATAGACCACGCTTGATGCTTTAAAAAAAAATGATAACTGATGATGAAAAAATAACAATTAAATCTTATGGAACCATTTTTTACCATTATTAATTAGTAGGTAGGTATATTATTTAATAATACGCTTGTTGCTTTAAAAAGAAATGATAACTTGTAATGAAAAAAAAAAAATCAATTAAATTCTTATGGAACAATTTTTACCCTATTAATTAGTTACGTATTATTTAATAATAAGTTTGATAAAGATAGTCATTTAAAAAAAGCAATATATTTGAAAATTGGTAGCAGAGCTAGACTTTTAATGATTTGGAATTAGAAATATCAGGATTTATTTTTAAATTCAAGCCCGAGTGTATATTTTATATAAAATATTAATTTTGAAAACAAAGCCGAAGTACGATAATAATGTATTTCGTAAAAAGTAGGTATTTATAAAATATAACAGAAAAGATCCATCAAATATATAATATCAAGCGACCCTGAATGTCCCTATAAAAATATCCTATCAAAAAATTTATAAATGTCCTTATAATTATTCCTACAATAGTTATTAACATTTATCATCAATTTCTGTTTGAAACCTTTTTTCATGTATTTAGTTTTTTGATAATTAAATAGAAAAATTAAAGTTTGTTTAAAAATTATCAGAGGATTACTTTATAGAAATGTAAATGTTGTACAGAGTATTAAAAAGGAATTGGAAATATTATGCAACTTTTTTCTTCGATTCTCTCACTGGTTTGCTTTTGCTCTTGTCGCCTGGATTAACAATCTGAAATGGAAAAAAAGTCATATTTTACAGGTACTATCGCGTTCATTTGCGCCTGATCACCTCTATGCTCATTTTTGCTTGCACCCAAAAAATAAGCGCTCTCGAGCCCCGTGCCAGTCATCATTTCGTCCATAAAATGAAGAAAATTTTTAAATAAGGAGTTCGAATTTCACGCGGATGATGTCGCAGGCACCAGCTTTAAAAATAGGCTGTGATTCCGCTGCCGGAGCCGGCAATGGTCACGGCTGCCGGAGCTGGCAATGGTCATGACTGCCGGAGCCGGCAATGATCATGGCTGCCGGAGCCGGCACTGATCACAACTGCCGGATCCGGTAATGGTCACGGCTGCCGGAGCCGGCAATGGTCACAACTGCTGGAGCCGGGAATGGTCACGGCTGCCGGAGCCGGCAATGATCACGGCTGCCGGAGCCGGCAATGGTCATGGCTGCCAGAGCTGGCAATGATCACGGCTGCTGGAGCCGGCAATGGTCACGGCTTCCGGAGCCGGCAATGGTCACGGCTGCCGGAGCCGGCAATGGTCACGGCTGCCGGAGCCGGCACTGGTCACGGCTGCCTAGGGCTGTGCCTCCGCTGCCGGATCTGGCATTGAGAACGGCTGCCGAATAAGGCACGATGGGAACGTGTACCAACTAAGACTTTTACAACAGAGTATTCTGTCACATTCAGGTCTGTCGCTCGCCGGCCGCTGCCGTAGTGGTCGGTTAGGTTGAGTTCACTTTACCTAACGAGACTCAAACGTCGAACCCAAGATCCGATATTATGTGTCCATAAGATGTTTACGATACAACAAACAAACACTGCTTTTGAGGTTTTCTAAAAGTGAGGGGGATTATACAAATGTCAACATCTCCGGCATTCATGGTTGCCGGCTCCGGCAGCGGAGACAATTCCTTAAAAATATGACTCAGTTCTAGAGCAGAGGTGCTGCCACTTTAGAAATAAATTATAATAAAAATACTTAATTATTTATTTTCTAAATTTTTACAGTGGCATACAAACAATGAGCCCGCTCAACTGCAAAGCAGAAGTATAGTGTACCTAGTGTACTGTAGTGGAGTGGAATGGAGTGCAGTGCAGTAAAGTACAGTATAGAAAAGTATATTATAGTACAGTATAGTAAATAAATAGTATTGTTCGTATGGCGGCAATATGGGTAAGTTCTATATTTTATAAACCATCACATTCTACAAGTTTATCGTAGCTTAAAAAAGCTGTCATATCACAGAGATATGTGACAGTTTCTTTTTTTATTCTATTATAGGCTGTGATTCTGCCATACGGGTATCGATATTTTACGAAAATAAATAAATTCAACCGCGTTATTCGATTTTTTTTTTATTTTAATGACACCCTATTTCTATAAATGAGCCAAGTTTTAAAATTCTTTTCATTTAGGTTTCTGTAGCGAATTTTATTTCTAAAAGTGGCAGCACCTCTGCTTTGCAACCGCCGAAGGGCTCCCGCCCACGACCGTATTTTTGTCGGCCGATTTCTTGTATGACGATTAGGGAGGTGATCGATCAAAATAATATCAACACACGATGTCGATGATTTTATTTTTTGTTCGTAAGCTAAGATCCCATGAACAAAAATTTTTATAAGTCTTGGTATTATTAACAAAGTAGCGAATAATAGCAATATCGATGATTTGATTTTTTTTGTTAGTAATGATGGTAGTTATATGTGTAGTAAGAAATGTGAATGTAAGCAGTGAACTATGCCACTTACGCTTACCAAATTTTTTTTTGGAGTGGCCATTTGCTAGATGTGATAGTCTACTTCTTTGGAATTCTACGCGAACGTAGTCGCGGGCGGTAACTCATCATATCAGCCGAAAGACGTCCACTGCTGGACATAGGCCTCCCCTAAAGAACTCCATGACGACCGGTCCTGCGCTGCTCGCATCCAGCGGCTTCCCGCGACCTTGACCAGATCGTCGGTCCACCTTGTGGGGGGCCTGCCAACGCTTCGTCTTCCGGTACGTGGTCGCCACTCTAGAACCCTCACGCCCCATCGGCCATCGGTTCTTCTTGCGATGTGCCCTGCCCACTGCCACTTCAGTTTAGCGATTCTCAGGGCTATGTCAGTTACTTTAGTTCTTCTGCGGATCTCCTCATTTCTGATTCGATCGCGCAGAGAGACTCCGAGCATAGCCCTTTCCATAGCCCTTTGGGTGACTTTGAGCTTTCTGATAAGGCCCATCGTGAGCGGCCACGTCTCGGTGCCATATGTCATCACTGGCAACACACACTGGTCAAAGACTTTCGTCTTGAGACACTGCGGTATTTTGGACGTGAAGATATTGCGGAGCTTCCCGAACGCTGCCCATCCGAGTCGGATTCGACGAGTAACCTCTTTCTCTAAGTTGGATTTACCCAGCTGGACTGTTTGTCCCAGGTATACGTACTCATCAACAACTTCGAGCGTAGAGTCTCCAACTTTGAGTGGAGTGGGTACAACAAGGGCGGTAACTAGTTTATAAATAATACCGAGACTTATAAAAAAATATGTTCATGGAATCTTATATTACTAACAAAAAAAAAACATCGACATCGTGTGATATTATTTTGATCGATCACCTCCCCAATCATCATACAAGAAATCGGCCGACAAAAAAACGGTCGTGGGCGGGAGCCCTTAATAGCGTTACCTAATTTCGCTCGCAACTCGCTCGCGGATTTGGCGTAACTAGAAAGATAGGATTAGATGATTTTAGAGTAGAAAGTTATATCATCATGAATTATACCAGGCTAAAGACGTCCGTTGATGGACATAGGCACAGAATATATAGGATGACTTTTAATTAGTTCTTGATAGGAAAAGGTATGAATGTACTCATGATACTGAACAACTTTCCCCAAGGAACATAGGTCGAAATACGAAAATCAAGTTTTGACCTCCCATAGAAACTGCATCAGCTGATAGCGCATTTTGTATGGGAGGTCAAATTCGGTTTTTCGTACTTCGACCTATGCTCCTTGGGAAAATTTGTTCAGTATCATGAGTACATGCATTTCTTTTGCTATCAAGAACGAATTAAAAGTCACCCTATATAATAGTAAACAAGTTTACACAGGCCTCCGGCTGCGAGCTGATGCGCAGCGCAGGTTTCGCAGAGCAGCACAGTACAGATTTTGCAGCGCATAGGGCACTGTTAAGGCAGACATATTGGCCGCGAGCGTACGTTGTGCCGCAGCAGCAGCTACCAAACACATTCGCATCCTAGCTAGTTTAAATAATGAATAGACGTTTTCTAGTTTTGATAAGATTCGAAACGATATTATTCATTCTACTATATTATAATGATGCGAAAAAAAAAGAAATATTGTTAAAATACGCTTCAACGTGCACGCGTCACGCAGAAATCGTGCCGGCATGACAACGATTCAATCAGTGGCGCAGAGCAGGACAGACTGATGTCTGCGTTACCTGCGCTGCAGCGTACGAAGCTTTCGATGCGTTCATGCATTTAAAAAATCTGCTCTGCCCTGCCCTGCGCGATCTGTGTGACAGCTTACGCGCAGCCTCACGGTTATCTTCAGGTAAGTAAGGCTGCCCGCACACGACCAAGAATCGGTGGCCGATTATCGGCCAGGAAAAGGATGGAAGGGATGCCGACAAAAAATCGGTCACCGATTCTCGGTCGTGTGCGAAGGCCCTAAAGGCAGAATCACACCTTCCTAAATACAAAGACTAATTCGGCATATATTTCGTCGTACGCCAGTGTTCGCGTGCTTCCTGGATTTGTCCTAGGCATTTGACACTGTAGCGTACGACGTCCTGTGGACCAAGCTGAGGCAAAGAGATGTTCTAGGAGAACTGTTGCGCATCTTTCAATATTGGTACCTGAACCAGGAGAATGGCGTGAGATGGGGTGATAAGCTGTCGGAAATGTACCTATAGATTGGAATGTGGAGTGAGGCAGGGGGGATCGCCTCACCAAAGCTTTTCAATCTGTATATGGACGACCTGATTGTGGAGCTCAGCAGCATGCATGTCGGATGCTATGTAGATGACGTTTGTGTCAACAACATTAGCTATGCTGATGACATGGTGCTGCTGAGCCCTTCAATTCGTGCGCTTGGGGACCTTATTACCGTATGTGAGAATTACGGGCTGGCTCATGGCTTGACTTACAACGCCAAGAAAAGTATGTACCTGGTATTTGATGCCCCTGGTGTCAAACATCTTGAAAACGTCCCTGAAATAAAGCTGAACAATGTCAAACTTAATCGAGTTCATGAATTTAAATACCTCGGACATATTGTCACTAGTGACCTCAAGGACCAGGAGGATATCTAGATGGAGCGCAGAGCGATAGCGGTTCGCTGCAATATGCTGGCCCGCAGGTATTCGCGGTATAGCAGGGACGTAAAAACAGACATTTTATACATGCAGCCTGTGAACCAGCTTTACGCAGCGAGCCGCTAGCGCTTAGCGCGTTCAATATAATAATGACTTAAGGGTGTTGTTGGGGCTGTCCCGCTTCTGTAGCGCTTCGGACATGTTCGCCGGGCTCACATTGTGGACTTTTACGCGATAATGCGAAAACGCATTGCCTCACTTCTGTGTAGAGTGCGGGCCAGCTCCAACTTCATACTTCAAGTCATAGCCGGGAGATATGACTCACCTATCATGCGTCATTGGCTCCATGTACTGGCCAAAAGAGATAGTAGGTACCTAGTTATAAGATAGTACTAACATACTAATAATATGCCTTACTCCGTGTATGTTAAGTATCTTTACCAATATACCTATACTAACAAATATAATGGATCGCTTGTTGTCTCAAAATAAATTTAATAAATTTATTTATTATTATTATTATTGCTGGGAGGCTTGGTTTTGTTAATTCCAATATTCTTATTACAACCAGCAATGTATGCCGAATTCCTTTTTGAATTCAGGAAGGTGTGATCGAGGCTTTTGGCAAGAAAACTATCATACGTAAGATAGTTTAGGTTCGTGGGAAGCCGGCTAAGAATAGAACGATACGACCTCATCTCTTTCATTAGGTGTCGAATAAGACGACTAAGTGATCATGAACCGGAGGATGGACAACAGCAGCGTCTTTCTGTGTATTCTATGTACAATACAATACAATACAGAATCAGAAATATTTATTATTACTGAGACGTCACAACACAACACAAAAATCATACATAGGGTAAGAGAAGAACAATAACAAAAAAAAGGTATACAAAAAAAAAAAAAGAAAAGAACATGACACTACGCCTAGTGCTGTGACAACCACAGTGAATAAAAGGGCCTCACTCAGAAAATGTCGCGGCACATGCCACGACGCTGGTTTTCGGTGAACCCTGCAGAGAGCACCCTGTGAGTGAGTATACAATACAATACAATACAATACAATACAATACAATACAATACAATACAATACAATACAATACAATACAATACAATACAATACAATACAATACAATACAATACAATACAATACAATACAATACAATACAATACAATACAATACAATACAATACAATACAATACAATACAATACAATACAATACAAATATACTTTATTGCACACCAAGAAATACAACGAATAGTTACAGAAATGTAAAGATAAAGAACAAAGTAGCAATCTCTACCAGGCAACCTTTGGGTGTTGAAAAGGGCGTAGAGTAGATTATGCGACGCGGGTTGGTGGCTACTTATAATAAACCTACATAAAAATACACCATGTACATAAAATACTTAAATAAATCACATAATATTACACAGATATAATTAAAATAAATAAACTAAATATATATCTTATAATATGTATAGACTAATATATATCACTATTACTATAAAAGAGAGGAAATAATACTTATTTATATTATGAAGAAACAGAATTAAGGAAGTGGCTTTTAATGCCTATACTATCATACTGCGGTCACCAATCCCCACTGGGAATCGAACTTAGAATCTCCGCATCGAGAGCCGAACTCTCTAACCACTAGTCGACGGAGGGTGTCACCACGCTTGTTTTTCATCTGGACATGTAAGGGACAGGTTTCCGAAAACTGAAAGCGACGCACCGCAGGATATCACCCATACTTGGTTGATATTCCGCACATTTGCAAAAAGCGCATCATCTTTTATAATGCGCACGGCTAAAGAGTGGCATTCTCTGCCTGCGTCTGTGTTTCCGAGTTCATATAATGGGCTCTACTCGCGCAACAATCTCAATCACAATCAGTTGTCGCAATCTGCAGATTGTCAACAGATTGCAACGTAAGTATGCAGATTGGGGCTGACTTCCAACTAATTGTCAAATTGTATAATCCAATCTTAGCAATCTACAATCTCTCAAACAAATTGTGTCCAAATTGAAATGTGTGGAGCGTGATTGCATGCAATTTTCATACATTTAGCTCTATGGTCGCAATGTTGCTACTCTATCTATAGGGCGTCTTTTATCTAATCTGTGGCTGTCATTTATTATTGTTGTTAGATAAAAGCGATAAAAGCAATGTTTTTAGCCACTATCATCTTCTTTTCGACTCTAATTGCTAGTAATTTGATCCGCATGTTGAAATTGCGATAGTTTTGAATATTTTGAAATTACGCGGCATGAAATTATGATGAAATTGCTTTGTGAGTAGAGTACAGACAATCTCGATTCTACAGATTGTCACAACTAATTGTGATGGAAATTGTCGCGTGAGGAGACCTTTTTACAAGAATCTATTAATTGACAACAAAAAAGCCTTTGAAGTGCGAGTCGGACTCGCGCGCCGAGGGTTCCGATATACCTATAGTACTTTTGGAAGCAATCAGTCCATTTTTAGGACCGCATAACTAAATATGTTTATAAAGGTTTTTTGTAGATTTCTAAAAAGTGTGCAATTTAGAAAGATCGTATTTTTGCTGTAATTAATTCAGATTTCTCCTTTCACAAACTTCGGATATAAGGGGGGGGGGGGGGATGCTAGAAAGAATACCTTACATATGAAGAATTTTTCACGTGATAATCAGGGCGACAAAGAGATGTCTCATTAGATTGGGCTTTATAAGAGGATCACGAAAAACTATGTTAGAAGTTCCAGACCGGCGCCCGATGTTCAGGAGGCCATTGTCTGGAAATTAAAACTATTTTTTTTTCGTGATATTCAAGGCGAACAAAAGTGATTGCTCGTAATAGAGAAGCTTATACTGATAACAAATACACAACAACCAGACTAAAAACTGAAGACTTTTGGCAAACCAGACCATTAAATTGTTTTCTATTGAGTACCTGATAAAATTTAACGCGATAATTATGGCGAAAAAGAGATGTCTCAATAGAAGCTGCTTCATGAGAGGATCACGAAAAACTATGTAAGAAGGAGGCCTTGAATATCACGAAAAAAATTCTTTTAATTTCCAGACAATGGCCTCCTGAACATCGGGCGCCGGTCTGGAACTTCTAACATAGTTTTTCGTGATCCTTCCATAAAGCCCCAAATACTGAGACATCTCTTTGTCGCCCTGATTATCACGTGAAAAATTCTTGTCGGCTCCTCTACCATGACAACAATTAGAATTTTTTCGGAAACCTGCCCCTTACACCTTTATTACGCTACCTCCTCTTGCCTCTCCTTCTCCTCCATGACATCATTGTCCGTCTCTTCTGTATCTTCAGTATCGAGTCCTTCTAGCTCCGATTCTTCCTCTTCCTCTTCTTCTTCTCCGATTGCTATTCCGAAGCTCCACTCGCTGATGTCATCGCCTTCGTAGTTGTCCCCAGTTGTGTTGACCAGCACTATGTCGTGGTTCCGGTCGTGGTCTTGTTTACTTACGTCGTTCTGGGCATCTGGAAGTATACCATTTTTTTTTATTGTCAATGGTCTTACTCTTGGCTGCTATCAAGTCTTGAGGACAGAGATGAGGTTGACGATAGAACGAGCTTGCCCAGACTTGACCCTTGCGACTTGAATAGATTCATATGAACTCGGGAACACAGACGCAGGCAGAGAATTCCACTCCCGATGGAAGAAGGGGGATGGAGGAATAAGGGGGATGGAGGAATAAGCTCGTGGAGCTCTTGAGCACACTCTCCGAAGTATAATCTGTAAAACACTGACAGACATGCAACTTTGCGACGGTGGGCCAGATTGTAAAAAGTTTTCACGAGCATCAGAAGTTTTAAGGTGTTTTAAACTTTAGCACTTGTCATATAAGTATGTTTTTTTTATTCCGGGTCTTAGCGCTGCGAAATGTACGCTCATGTGGCCGTAGCTTAAAGAACTAAAAGAAGAATGAGCGCTTACTGATCAGTTCAGATGCGGATCTCTTTTCTATTACAGGTTCTGGGAGCGAAGAAGCTGGAGTAGCGACGCTGGCTTCTGAATCTGTGATGTCGGGATGCAGTTCTAAGCGTTCCACTGTCACTTTTATGTTGTTGAGGGCTTCGGCGTCTGGAAAATAAAGCACCGTGAATTTTCATTACTTTTGCTCTAGAAGCCCCGTTAATATTGATTCTACTCATGGAAACATGCAACTTTAACAAAGAAATAATTTTTGGCCAAAAATTAACTTCAGAAAAAGTGTCTTCAGAAAAGTTGCTTGATCACTGGGTCTCGAAAATTTTACGACGTATAAAAACGTGCATTAGGCAAACATCTTTCCCATTGGCCATCATCATGATCACCATCACGTGCCATAGCTCAGGGGCGGGTTCAGCATCCATAACTGAACATCTTTTCCCAAGGAACATATGTCGAAAAACTAAAAATAATTTTGGACTTCCCACACTAAGTGACCAACACATTTGTATGGGAAGTTCAAAATGTTTGTCCTTTATCGACCTATGTTTCCTTGGGAAAGTCGTTCAGTTACTGATACTGAACCCGCCCCTGAGCTATGGCACGCAATTAAATTATCATCATCATCATCGTATGGCATAATCATTCCTACGTTTAAAATTGAATGTCAATGTTGGACAGCCATATCTCCGCCTCAGGTATCAGTTGATGGATATCCTGCAGCCCTCCAGCAAATTTCCTGCCAGGGCATCCTTCTATATTAATCTGCAAGATAAGTACTGAAGGTCCACCCTCTTTGTCAGTTGACTTTGGGAAGAGTCTTTGTCTCGACTTTTTGTGTATCGGCTCTGATCGGAGCGTTTTTTAGCATTCATTTCGTAGGAATTCGCTGAGAGGTCTAGAAAAACAAGTTCAGCGTGCCGAGTATAGTCAGAAAATTTTGGCCGTCTATGACGTTGCCCGGGGTGGACCGCGAGGAGGTATTTTCCGACAATTTACAATTTAAATTAACACCCTGTATACTTACCGATACACGAGTTAGGGCAGGGGCATATCGAGGACACATCGGGCGTAATTATCTTTATATTGGCGTACGAATGCTTCAGTTTTATCTTCTCGTTGTCGCAACCGCACCTCCCGCACGGCTTCTTGCGCTTCAACGTACACTTTGATGTGTATATGCCTGTAAATTATCACCAATAAGTAATCATTCATTAAATTCAGTACCTGCGCTCTACAGCGTGAATTTGTATTGGTTTCGCACCCGAAGCCAAGTGATTCTGCTCATCAAAATTCTGCTGCTTTTCGCCTCTTCATAACAATTTTTTTTTCACTTCTCCATAGTAATAATAAAAAAACCGGCCAAGTGCGAGTCGGACTCGCGCACTGAGGGTTCCGTACCACCACATAAACATAATTGTATTAGTTGAAATTTCAGTAAGTTAATGTGCTAGATTTTTTGAGTTCGACACGCGCTTGACCAAATTTTATTATTTGTTGTTATTTTATAGCCTATGCCCTATAAACATACCAATTTTCAAGTTTGTAAGTGTTCCCGTTTTTAAATAGAACTAAAACAAAAATCGCCTCAGCAACCATCCAACTTGACCCCTCTCTTATATGAATGTTCTTGAAACGGGAGCTCACCAAAATTGGTTACCATTAGTTGTGAGAAAAGTTGTAATATTCAATGATTTCAGACTTTTCCCATTATTTCTACTGTGAGACCTAGCTTCTTGCCAAATTTCATAATTTTAGGTCAACGGGAAGTACCCTGTAGGTTTTTCATTTTTGAATAAATGTATGGAGATGAGGACATAAAATGCCATATCTTTTGATTGCGTAGTTGTAAAAAATTGAAATTTTCAGATCTTGTGTGGTTTATGGATTCTAATATATGGTATTAATTTCAACTTGATACCTTTACCCGTTCGTGAAATAAAGGGTCTTGACAGACAGACAGACAGACGGACAACAAAGTGATCCTATAAGGGTTCCGTTTTTTTCTTTTGAGGTACGGAACCCTAAAAACCGGCCAAGAGCGTGTCGGACCACGCGCAGTATAGGGTTCCGTAGCTTTTTTTTTAATTTTTAGGGTTCCGTACCTTAAAAGAAAAAACGGAACCCTTATGGGATCACTTTGTTATCCGTCTGTCTGTCTGTCAAGACCCTTTATCTCACGAACGGGCAGAGGTATCAGGTTGAAATTAATACCATATATTAGGGTCCATGAACCACACAAGATCTGAAAATTACAATTTTTACAACGACGCAATCAAAAGATATGGCATTTTATGTCCTCATCTCCATACATTTATGCAAAAATGCAAAACCTACAGGGTACTTCCCGTTGACCTAAAATTATGAAATTTGGCAAGAAGCCAGGTCTCACAGTACAAATAAAGGGAAAAGTCTGAAATCATTAAATATTACAACTTTTCTCACAACTAATGGTAACCAATTGTGGTGAGCTCCCGTTTCTAAAACGCGGAATTTAATACAAATGCCTGTAAACACGGGCAAAACGATTTTTTCCAGACATGAGACCTAGCTAGATAGATTGATAGTTCCCGTAATTCGCAGTATAGTAAATTTTATCAAAATCGTTAGAGCCGTTTCCGTGAAACCGATTACAAAATATATATATATCAATATTGCTCGCTTCGTAACTAGTTAGTATAGGATTCAATAATCGAGATTCATAGTATGGGTGCTGACTGCTGACGGACAAAATTTCTATATAGGGTGACTTTTAATTAGTTCTTGATAGAAAAAGGTATGATTGTACTCATGATACTGAACAACTTTCCCCAAGGAACATAGGTCGAAATACGAAAATCAAGTTTTGACCTCCCATAGAAACTGAATCAGCTGATAACGCATTTTGTATGGGAGGTCAAATTTGATTTTTCGTATTTCGACCTATGTTCCTTGGGAAAAGTTGTTCAGTATCATGAGTACGTGCATAGCTTTTGCTATAAAGAACTAAAAGTCACCCTATATGATTTGCTCATGTCTGCCTCTTTGACTGATGATAAGAAGCATCCTCTAAAAGATACAAAAAATATTGACAGACATCCACACCCCTGCGTTTCTGAGGAAAACTTAAACTATTTTGAAATTTGACAATAAATCCTACACCTGGCACTGACTGTCCGATTAAACCCAATGTATAGGACCACAGAAAAATGGTCTGCCTAAAAAAAGTTACACCGCTTCAAAATGCAAAAAACCACTACTTCGCCCCGTGATAATGCAGAGCACTGCATGTCTGCCTCTTAGATTTTCTACATCAACTATCACACTACTTATTTCTAATCCTGTCTCTCAATTTAACACCAATAAGAATCCACAACGCTTACATTTCTACAGCATTAATTCAACTTTAATAGACTGATTTTTTTTCGTTTACCATATCCCCCCTTCTCGGTAGTAAGAGGTATGACTACCCCTGTTTCCCCCTGGCGAATGGTCTTCCCTCCACCCCCGCCCCATCCAGCCCCTCCACCCCCTCCACCTTTTCTTCTGACGCTACCACTCATAGATCTAATCGCCTTCTTAATGGAGTTCCTGAAATAAATATCATCTTCATAGTAAAGAAAATTTCAAGTATACAACGTGTTAATGGAATAAGCGAAACCCTCATACACCCCAACTGATTTTTACTATAATACTCGTAAATCCATTCCCGTAAAAAAAATCCTAGAAAAAGATTTTTTTTTCTAGATATTGTTATTTTAAAGTTTCATCATAGTTCTATTTTCTTCGTTGTTCTAGTCCGCGCACGCCACGCTCACTTCCCTCCCCTCCACACCGCTCTTGAACAAATCAAATCAAAATCGTTTATTCATTGTTGGATATTAAAATCTCTTAATGACGTCAGCTAAACTACATCGCTTCACAAACAATGTGGCGCCATTGTGGGAAAAAAAAGAAGCGACAATAAAAACCCACGCGCTCTTTTAAATATGTTTGAATGTACAAGGTTGATATACAACATACATAGGTCAGTTTTAATTTTGAATTAGCCTGTTAGAACCGTAGTCTAATCCCATGGATTTTTCTCTTCTAGATAATCTGATATTTTATAATAACCCTTCTTGCATAATTTCTGCTTGATTACAGTTTTAAATCTATCTTACGGTAAACTTTCAATATCAGTGGGTACCTATTATAGAACCGCGCGAGTATCTACATAAATATTTAGAATAGAAGCGGCAAAAATTTAAATAATAAAAATAAAAAATAAATACTCCTATTAAAAACCAGTGAAATTGATTCTACTCTCGATTCTGAACAAACTATTTTCTCAGTTTTATTCCGTTAACACGTTGTATAAGTGCTTGTGCAGTGCAAGTGGTTCTTAAGCCACGATCACACTTTACTGAATTCAAAGTATAATTCTGCATACATCGCTGGGTGGCTTGGTTATGTTAATTGCAATATCCTTACTTCAACAAGCAATGTATGCCGAATTAGTTTCTGAATTAAGGAAGGTGTGATCGTGGCTTTATCTACAGATCTGATTATTTAGGGTGACTACCTCAATTTTCGATATATCGATTCGATACTATACGAAACATGCAAATACAAAACATCGCATCGCCCCTTGACAATAGAGTACTTAAGATATTGTTTGGACGCTAATCACTGCCAATTTGACAATTAATCCAACCAATGTTCTACTCTATCGCCAGTGAACGAAGTTATGAATTCGACTGGGTGTCTACTCTCAAAGTCCGATATATCGAAACGATACCATTCGAAACATGCAAATTCAAAACTTCGTCCCTTGACAATAGAGTAGAATATTGGTTGGATGAATTTTCAAACTGCCAGTAGTTAGCATCCAACCAATATTCTACTGTATTGTCAAAGTACGAAGTTTTGCATTTGCATGTTTCGAATAGTATCGTTTCGATATATCGGACTTTGAGAGTAGACACCCTGTATCGAAATAGTATCGTATCGATATATCGGAAATTTGAGAATAGACGCCCTGGGTGTCTACTCTCAAAGTCCGATATATCGAAACGATACTACTCGAAACATGCAAATGCAAAACTTCGTCCCTTGACAATTGAGTAGAATATTGGTTGGATGCAGTTTAAAAATTCATCCAACCAATATTCCACTCTATTGTCAAGGCACGAAGTTTTGCATTTGCATGTTACAAGTAGTATCGTTTCGATATATCGGACTTTGAGAGTAGACACCCTGGTTCGTATTTTTGTTCGATTTGGATAAAATATTGACGATTACTTTGAGCCCAATATTGCATGAAAATGTATGGTGGAAAAACTCCCGCCCCTTTTTCTTTGCTCCTCCATATAATCATAACATCCTATAGACGCCAACTGCAGGACAGGGAACTCCCTCCAGAACTCCAGCAAAGATGCGTGGTACTTTGGAAGTGATTTACCATAGTCACCACGCTTGTAAGCGTTGAAAGACCGTTAAAACATAGTGGGATCTTATCTTACACACAAAAAATCAAATCATAGACATTGTGTATCGATATTTGATCGATCACCTCACTAATCATTCGATTGGAAGTCGGCCGACAAAAATTCGGTCGTAGACGGGCGTCCTTATACACAGATAGTCGCCATCTCGTGCAGTATGACTCTCGGTAGAGCTAACGTCTTTGTCGTGGGGTTTACAGCGCGTTCAGGACAAGTCTGTCTATGATGACGTTTATTTTCTGCGCATGGGTGACAGACGGAGAGCCAATGAACGATTCGCTCACCTCCCCCCACATGCCGCGCTCACCCCCGCGATTCATTTTTTGACTTCTGCGCATTAACGGTCACAGACAGAGTTATTTCGTACGCCGTGTATCTAGGCGGGAATCTTGCTGCATGTGAAGAAATAATAATAAGTTGACTCACTTCATAGCCCCACCAATCCCGCCAGTTTTCTCATCAGGAGGCATCAGGATATGGCAGATGCATTCATCAGCAGGTCCAGGGCCTTCAGTCATTTTCTTCTCCGACTCCAAGTCAAGCTGTTTTATTTTCGCGTAGGAAGTGAAGTCTTCATTGATCTTTATTATACTCATTCTGGATGGGTTTGTTTAAGTTTGGATAGACTTGTTTAACTTTGTTTAGATTTGTTTGAGCTTGGATAGGTTTGCTTAGTGATTTAAGTACTAAGGTTTGGATATGACTTTTTAAAGTTTGGACGAGTTTTTAAAATTTAAATATACTTGTTTACGTTTGGATGTGTTTATTTAAGTTTAGACGAATTTTTACGATAGGTGTAAGGTTTTTTTGCTACTTGGACGGAGTTTTGACTCGGGATACTTTTTCGATTTTGGTTAAATTTGAAGAAGCTTGGATGTGAATATCCCAAATTTAATTAGTTTTTCAAGACTCAAATTTGTTATACATTAAAAACTACCAAATTAAAACGGTTTTGTAAAATCATGAGAAGTAGCATTAGTTAACTGTAAACTACCAAGACTGTTTAGACGCTCATTCTTGTAGTTTCCTGATTGTATTCAGCATAAACCTGTCAAACTCAAAAGGTGGTACATTTGAATCTACGTTCAAATATTTGAACAAACTTTCACCACCGTCTCTATTTTTGAGCAAACATATGACTGTATATATTTTTAGAATAAGCCTAAACAATCTTGAAACTTTAACGGCACAACAAACTATTTCCTCCGGCGACTCAATGGTGGTAATTTTTATGAATATGTGTCTATGATAAATCTAAAAACAATCTCTAAAATTATCACTATAAGTAGATATAATAATATTTTTTCGAATTTGTTTTCGTCGGATATAATTGATTTCTAGTTGCTATTAATTATTGAATATTATGACAATGTGTCTATAATGAACTCAAAAATAATTTGAACGTAATGAAAAAATGTAATACACCAAATATTTTTCCTGGATTTTTTAAAAATTTTGTCGTTTTTGTTTTGGTATTAAATTTTTGTTTTAAATTACTAATAATAATAAAAATAAGTCTTGTTAAAAGAACAAATTTGATTTACTTATTATTAGATTCTTTTTAACTAATTAAATATTGTTTTTCATATATTTTCAGGCCGTCCAAAATCTGATAGAAACTTTAACGTCGACAATCATGTTGTATGAAAACTTGATTTGTTAACTGAAAATAAAGAAGTTTTTCTTAGTATCATGAATTTTTAGGCTAGTTTAATTTAAATCAATTGACTATCAAACTAGTTGCCTGGAGAGTAGCTATGTTAGCAAGAAAAGGGCCAAAAACATTAAACACATGATAAACCTAAACATATAAAAAAACCGGTCAAGTGCGAGTCGGACTCACGCGCCGAGGAAAAGTAAAATTTTAGGACCGCAAAACTAAATTTGTTAGTAAAGGTTATATAGGGTGACTTTTAATTAGTTCTTGATAGCAATAGATATGCATGTACTCATAATACTGAACAACTTTTCCCAAGGAACATAGGTCGAAATACGAAAAACCAAATTTGACCTCCCATATAAAATGCGCTATCAGCTGATGCAGTTTCTATGGGAGGTCAAAACTTGATTTTCGTATTTCGACCTATGTTCCTTGGGGAAAGTTGTTCAGTATCATGAGTACATGCATACCTTTTTCTATCAAGAACTAATTAAAAGTCACCCTATATTGCAGATTTCTAAAAAACTGTGCAACGTAAAAAGAGATCGTTTTATTTTTGCTGTAATGTTTATATAAGCTTCTGTCAACTGTAATTAATTCAGATTTTTCCTTTCACAAACTTCGGAGATAAGGGGGGGATGGTATTTGTTTTGACATTTTTCATCATAACTTGAAAACTAAGAGACGTAAAAAGATACAAAAATATACTTTAGAATTTACAAGTAAAGCCCTTTCATATGATACCCCACTCAACCTAGTAGCGACAATTTGAAATTTGGCCTCCAGCGCGCTAAGCAGGCAGGTGACTCACTAGTTAGTCTCTCGAACCTGCATTGCAGGCCACTTATAGTTTGAATTTGACTTTGAGGCACTGCCGGTAGCTTGCTTAGAGCTGAGTAGCTATTTTAGTAATAATAAAGCCAAAAATGTGAACTGGGTTCAAGTGATTTAGCAAGCAACCGACCTCCAGTGCAGTCACTGCATTACCCTAGCAAGAAAACAGGCACGTAGTAACTATTATCCAGCCTGTGACCAGGTGACTAACTAGGCACTAAGCTTTTTGCTTAGCAAGTGACTTGCAGTGCGAATTTGACTTTGACGCACTGGGGACCAATTCTTGAATATCACCGGGTGATAAAATATCACTCAAAAAATTCAAGATCACAGATTTTTCTTTTCAAACGTTAAGAATGACTTTAGTAAAATATAAAGCTGTCCTTGATTGTTAATTTTCATGCAATCTGATTTACCTTTCAACAGTTTATCACGGTAAATGTGAATTTTTAAAGTCTCAAATGTGATATTTTATCACCCGGTGATTTTCAAGAATTGAATCCCTGGCCGGTGGCTTGTTTAGTGCCAAGTAGTTAAGTTAGCAAGAATATTGCTAAAAATTCGTGCAGGCTCCTAGTGACACCACTAAGCAGGCCATCTACTTGAACTTAGCCTAACGTGCCTTTCGAAGCAGTCGCACTTAGTCGAACCACATAAGAACAGGACTGAGCCTATAGATTGGCGGCCGCAATCGTGGCTGCCTAAATTCACTATCTTTTGATTTAGTTTTGCACAACCACTGGGAACCACTGTGAACTTAGCCATCAACCAGTCCTATTCTCATTTGAGTGGCATAGTACATCGCCTCAGTACATAGCACAGGCCATATTACCTATAGGTATAAACAAGCGACTCCTAGGTCTGTGAGTACAAAACATAGCTTAGGTACTTACCCCTGCTATCTTAATTTCGATTAATATATTATGATCGTGTAGTTTTGAATGGCTGCCATAGTTACAAATCGATATCTTCACCGCATAATTACTCTGAAAAACCCTCTTATTTTAGGAAATTTAGATTTAAGTGGTTCAAAATTGGTAAGAGTAACGTTGGCTCTGTTTGACATATTTTTTTCCTTTACGTCTGGCGTTTTTTTTTTCATAATATTTTTTTTATACTAAGGAGATTCTTTAACCGAGAACTACGGCAGAGCGCCGCCCTTGGTCGAAAGTGGTCGAAAGAAACAACTTTTGATATACCACTTTTGAAACTTCTCCCAAAAAAGAACTACTTTTCATAGTTTCCAAAACATCTAAGCAAGGAGGTTATTATTCTGAGTACTTCACAATTCACAATGTTATGTAAGTGACAAGAGGGAAAGTTTTTTTAATGGGCAAATTAGGGGCACACGGATTTTAGGTAATAGTTATTTGTTATGCAAGGCCGCAAAACTGTTATTTGGCGCGAGTGTCTTGTATGAAACTAGAGCAAGAGAAGGATATTAGGATCCACGAGCAAAACTAGTGTTTCAAAAGATCCTGAAAAAATGATTAATGTCATTTGAGTTAAATAGGTGAGTTATCGCATTTTTCGACAAGAAATTCAAATCTACGTGCTCCCTATCGAGAGCCCAACATCACCCACTAAACCATGTAACCCACATAGCAGCTTTCAAGATCATCAAGGTAATCCAATAAGAAAACCCACAAAAGACAAATTCGAGCAAATAAAAAAGAAAAATAAAACACCCAAAACTATCCCATTTCAATAGAACTTGATTTTGTAAGGATTTCTTTTGTTTTTGGCAATTTTTCCGGTCATCGAGTTGTTTTGTGTGGGAGAGACTTTTGGGAGATTATTTGTGAACAAAATACCTAACTACGAAAAGATTTAATTATATTTAAGTTGTTAATTATTTAGTCAATACTATTGGAAAAATTTAACTTTGTGTACTTATCCAATGGTAACAAATTCTAACACAATTATGTCGCAAGTGTTATAAGTACATGTTGATATATTTGTTGTTTGGAAATAGCACGTTTCAGAGACCCTAGGTTTTGGAGGCGATATGTATTAGCGAGAGAATATGAAGGCTCGCGCAGAGGAATGGACGAAGCGTGGAAACAGGCGTGGCTGGTGAAGACTGCAGCGGAGATGAAAAATAAACTTGAGAACTTTATCACCGGCTTTTATTTATCAAAATGAAAGGCACGGGGATACGATGTAAACTAAGATTATTACATTTTATTAAGATTGAATTAAAATTAACATGAGCACACAACGGGTGCAAAGGAAGGAAGGAAGTGATGAAAAAGCAGTGACGTTTCAATATGACAGTCGATGTCAGATAAAGCTTAGTTGCTACTATGGTTAATAAACCATACAGCCTAGTTCCATGTAACTAATGAATACTATTTCAACACTTCCCCTTATTCATTATACATGAACTCTTATCAAGAATGAAAGTTTTCATACAATTACATGATTATTACATAAACCTAACAATACATGCTTAAAAACTCTCGTACAAAACATCTCAAAACCTTAACAAAATAACATGCTCAACTTTACATTATGTCACATTTTAATATTAAAATTTAAAATACAAAAGTCAGGACTCTACACATTTTACATTAAGTTCACTAATAAAATACTTGTGCTTTGTGGAACCTAGGGGCTTGGTAAGTACATCTGCTATCATATCTTGAGTAGAAAGGTACTTTACTTTGGCAAAACCGTTTTGAATTAAATCTTTAACATAGTGATATCTCAATTTTTAAATCTTTCAGAAACTTGTTTTCTAAAAATGCAACATTCCTGGCATAAATAATACGCTTTGGATTTGAAGGGTTCACCAATCTATACCCCTTAGTAGTGTCACTGTAACCCATAAACAGACACATAGTGGATTTAGCATCAAATTTTCTTCTTTTCTGCTCAGGTATCAGTGTATAAGCAACGCAACCAAATACTCGCAGGTGACTAAGTTCTACCTTTGAACCGGTCCAAACCTCCTCAGGTACTGATCCCTCCAAAGCGCGGGTGGGACTTCTGTTCTTTAAATACAATGCTGTCATAACAGCTTCCCCCCAGTAACGCTGGCAGAGACCGGATTCCTGCAGCATGCAGCGTGCCTTCTCTATGATAGTGCGGTTCAGCCGTTCCGCTGTTCCATTTTGTTGTGGACTGTAGGGAACCGTGACCTGATGTACTATACCTTCAGATTTTAAATAATCAGTAAATTTATTATTACAGTATTCAGCACCACCATCAGACCTGAGACATTTTATGGGAAAACTGGATTGTTTTTCTACTAAAGCTTTAAAATTTATAAAACAGGACATTACCTCACTCTTATTGTGAAGCAGATAACCCCAGCTCTTTCTGCTGTAATCGTCCGTGAATGTCAGGAGGTATCTGGATCCTCCCCAACTGACTGTTGACATTGGGCCGCAGATGTCAGTATGAACAAGCTCTAGTGGCTGATGAGCACGCTTAGCTTCACCGATGGGGTAGGGTTTGGCAGCCATCTTCCCCTCAAGGCATGCAGTGCAATCATCCAAACTAGTCTGAAACATAAGACAGTTATTCCGCCGCAGAGCACACATACCATCGTAGCCAAGATGTCCAAGTCGTTTGTGCCATGTCGCAGTCGGCACACTCGCCGTCAGCGCACTCTTATCCCCCTGGCCTTCATACGTCAGGGTGGCAGAAGAATGACTTGGCTGCTGCGAACATAACCTATAAGTTCCATTGACATTCTCAGCTTTACCCAAACATTTCCCATTAATTTCACAATGTTTATAAAAGTGACACCCTTTCTTATTAAAAACAATAGAAAAACCTGCCTCCGCTAGCTTACTTACAGATATAAGATTTGTTGATAAGCCCGGCACAAGCAACGCATCTTTCGCTATAACACACTCATTATTAAGATTCAATTTCAATGTACCAACACCTGTACTGTCTAACATGTCATTATTAGCCACACAAACTTTATTTTGAACTGATTTAAAGTCTCTAAAAAAGTCCTTGTTGTTACTCATATGATTAGTACAACCTGAGTCCACAATCCAGTCACTTTGCTTCACATATAACGCCTTCTCAGCCACTAAGAAAGTCTGTGTATCAGTCTTACCAGAGTGTTTTCTGTCACGGCGGTACTTAAAGCATTTCGACTTGATATGGCCTGGTTTCTGGCAATAGTGACATAATAATTTCTTGTTCTTCTTCACAGTAAATGCTGTCGCAGTCTCATTGTTATTGTTCTTACGAAATTCCTCTTGCAACAAACGAGTGCGTACCAATTCACTATTCAGAGTAGCAGATATACAGGCCGTTTCCATGTTCGAGACAAGTATGTCATATTCAGCTGGCAATCCGCTCAACATTATTTCTGCCACTTCTTCATCTTCAATAGTGCGACCAATATCAGCTAATTGCTGGACTATTGTCATAATGGTATTAATGTACTCACTCATATTTTCAAATTGTGTGTATTCGATGTGATGCAGTTGTCTTAAAAGAAGCACTCGCCGATACAAGCTTTTGTCATCAAAAATAGCGGCTAGCTTGCTCCAAGCATCCTTGGCTGACTTTGCCTTCTGGATATATTGAAATAGTGCCGGCTTCACTAGCAGGCTGATGCGCGCCAGCGCACGCTGGTCCTTTGCCGCATCTGGATTGGGCTTGTCTATTGTTTCCCAAAGACCTTCCAAGATTAAAAGGTTTTTCACCATAAATTTCCAATCTGAATACTCCCGCTGCCGTACGTCGTATGCCGTGGAGTCTCCTCATTGTTCTCAGAGTTGTTCTCACCTTCACGGTGCTCTCCGTTGCCGTTTGATTCCGCCATATTTTGTCAGCAGCTCCACACGAAGAAATCGCCGATATAATTCCAACCGTCTTCCGTTCCGTTGGCACTGGGCCGCAGAACCTATTAGCGAGAGAATATGAAGGCTCGCGCAGAGGAATGGACGAAGCGTGGAAACAGGCGTGGCTGGTGAAGACTGCAGCGGAGATGAAAAATAAACTTGAGAACTTTATCACCGGCTTTTATTTATCAAAATGAAAGGCACGGGGATACGATGTAAACTAAGATTATTACATTTTATTAAGATTGAATTAAAATTAACATGAGCACACAACGGGTGCAAAGGAAGGAAGGAAGTGATGAAAAAGCAGTGACGTTTCAATATGACAGTCGATGTCAGATAAAGCTTAGTTGCTACTATGGTTAATAAACCATACAGCCTAGTTCCATGTAACTAATGAATACTATTTCAACAATATGTAAGTTTTTTTGGGTATTTTGAAGACAAATATCTTTTTATTTACTCAGTATCTTGCCGTGATTTTCAGGTATGTGTTTCTTAACCATTCAAGTGATATTATCACCAAGCCCAAAACAAAATAAAAATCTAAAGTTGCCTCTTCAATCTTCATTCTTTCCTTTTTTTTTGTAGAATCTGGGGTGTTTTAAGCAGTGAAATTAAGTATACAGAAAGGTATTCGTAGTTGCCATCTTATGCCCAACCTAAAATTTTATTTTACTAATTAGTTTTTACAAAAAGTCGATATTTTATATCGGGCGCTTACGTCATTTAGTTTTGGTAACACGCACAGTATATCTGTCGAAATGTAATGCGTTGCAGATTGCGCACTTTATCCCTTTCTTTCAAGCGAAAAGACTGCGCGCACTGTCAAATAACTATCTTTTCACATATCCTCTTAAAAATGTTGATATTTGATGTTTGAAAATAGCGCGTTTCAAAAACCTTACAGCGCCATCTGTTTCGGATTGGGTTAAGATTATACAGAGAAAGGCTCGGAAGCCTAAGTACTATTATCTAACCTGTGAGGTACTTTTACGAGTAATAACTAAGTTTCCTGTGTCACGATGCGATGGCACTTCCTATGGTACTTTGGCTGTTAGTCCGTGTCCACTGCTGGACAGATGCCTCCCCCAAAAGAACTGCCACTGTATGTATAGTCGCTACGCTTCTTTGTGTTCCGACTGGCTGGCACCGCAGTGTAATCGAACTGCCACTCGGAAAACGTGCTTGGCTAAGTACGGTCAACCGCTTGTCGGTAGAAACTTTTTCAACTCTATTACCACGCCATAAGGGCTCCCGCACACGACCGAGAATCGGTGGGCGATTATCGGCCAGGACAAGGACGGAAGATTCAGGTGATAACACGTCAGAGCGGGATGCCGACAAAAAATCGGTCACCGATTCTCGGTCGTGTGCGGGAGCCCTAAGGTCCATAAGTGTTCTACTGATGTGCGGCCGTGTGTACCTACCCTCAGTCACCTATTACGACAAGTAAAAGCACGGGAACTTGCTACTTAGGCACTGCTAACAACTTCAAGTTTAAAATAAAAAGCTCGTGATGATTTAATTTTAATTTTTAATAGAATGTTGTGGTATTTTGCCTTTGACACATAATTAAAATGCAATTTTCTATTGCTATGTGTTTCTAATAACAGGCTCTAGTTTCGTTTAAGGGTTCTTTAGACAACAACAAATAATAAAAAACTGGTTAAGTGTGTGTTGGATTCGCGCGTTTTAAATACACTTCCGGGTGACTGCGCGTCTATAACTAAGACAGTATTTTTATTACCTAACCTTAGTGTTACGGAACCTTCGGTGCGCGAGTCCGACTCGCGCTTGGTCGGCTTTTTTTATTATCTTGTTGATTTATCGTTTAACGCGTTTTTACGCTAGGTCTAAAAATAAAAATAATAAAAATTATTTTTTTATATCTTATTTGTAACTTAAGATATTCATATCAGATACCTAATATCTTGTAAACATTACAATCGGCTAGCTATTACGGTTCAAAATACTTCAAACCTACACAACGTGTAACGGAAAGGTATAAATGAAGGGAGTGAATCTGCACGTGAAACTGAACAACTTTTTCCAAGAAACGTATCTATTTAATAAGGTCTAATTACGAAAAACCAAATTTGACTTCAAATAAAAAATGCGCTATCGGCTGATGCAGTTTTCTACGGGAGTTCAAAAATTTACTTTCCTATTTCTACCTATGTTCCTTGGGAAAATTTGTTCAGTTTCATGGTGTTAGTAACAAAATAAAATTATGTTCACTATTTCGTTAGGACCTTATAAAAATTATAGCCCTTTATGCGAAGGCTTTGTAATAGGTATTATATTACTCTATATTTGTAATAGCCTTTGGGCACATTTAGGTACGGATCCCTAAAACTAAGACCCTACATTAAATAGATGAATCTACAAAACAATGACAAGTAATGATGAATGCTTGTACGTAGGTACTAAAAAAAACAATCAAACGCAAATTATGTGTGAAATGAACGTACGAAAAAGACGAGAATGAAATACATCTTCCGTGCGAAAAAATGATTTGTAAAATAACAAACTACAGCGCGAATTTTCATCGGTTTCATTCCACTCATGAAAACAAGCAAGTTTCCCGAAGAAAAATAAATCCTTTCCATACTAAAGTGGTCACGTAATCGGCCCATTTTGTATAGGAAGTCGAAAAATTTTTACGAGTAGAATTTTTTTAAAGTGAAAACTTCTTTAGCGGCGCTTGGCACTTTTTAGATGGGTAAAAAATGTTTAACTCGCTTTAGATCTCGCGTCAGATCCGTAGCCTGATCGAAAAAGCGTCAACTGTCAACCGTATTGTAATTACAATACGGGTTTTTATTCAGTGACATCAAAGAAGTACACGAGCGATGGCGCGATTGACCCTTACAAAAAGCATAATATTCTAAAATGCAAGTTTTCACTTCTGCCGGCACTCCCGGAGTGCAACCTGTCCTTTTTTTTTCTTCGGGAAAGCTTGTTATCAAGAGTTCAATGGGCTTCGGGAGCAAACCAATGAAAATAACATTGTAGACGACGTGTAAGGGCCAGTATTCCGAAAACTGGAAGGGCATGATCATTGATCAGTCAACGAAACGAACAAAAAATAAAAAAAACGGTCAAGTGCGAGTCTAACTCGCACGCCCAGGGTTCCGATATACCCATAGTATTTTTGGAAGCAATAAAGTCAATTTTTAGGACCGCAAAACTAAATTTGTTTGTAAAGGTTTTTTTCAGATTTCTAAAAAACTGTGCAATTTAGATAGATCGTTGTATTTTTCCTGTAATATTAGAATGTACAAGTAAAGCCCTTTCATATGATACCCCAATTGACCTAGTTACGACCATTTGAAATTTTGCCCCCCCCCCCCCCTCCCCCTTTTTTGGGCCCCCTTTACTTAAATAATCTTAATTTCTTTTTATTCTTTCATGTGAAATTAAGTTGGGCAACCATATTCTAAAACTCTTCCAAATTTCAAGTTGATGCATGAATGGTTGTATATACGGGTGTGACAGACGGATAGACAGACAAAGTCGCAACATAAGGGTTCCTTTTTTTACCATTTGGGTATCGGAATCCTAAAAATTAAAAAATATCGGCCTCTCCATACAAACTATCCAATCAAGTTCTAAGGTTTTTTAGACAGATTTTTAAAAAGTGCACAATTTTGTATGGAGATACCGTTTTTTCTTGAAAGAGCGATCCTCTGCTTCAGATACATAAATTATTATTCAATGTAGATTCTTTAAAAAATACATATTTAACATCATAACATGCAGGATACAATGAGAATAGGGCTCGCTAACAGTTACGGCAACAGAGGAGTAAAAAACCGGCCAAGTGCGAGTCGGACTCGCGCACTGAGGGTTCCGTACCACCACATAATCATAATTGTATTATTTGAAATTTCAGTAAGTTAATGTGCTAGATTTTTTGAGTCCGACACGCGCTTGACCAAATGTTATTATTTGTTGTTATTTTATAGCTTATGCACTATAAACATACCAATTTTCAAGTTTGTAAGTGTTCCCGTTTTTAAAATAGAACTAAAACAAAAATCGCCTCCACGACCATCCAACTTGACTCTCTTATATGAATGTTCTTGAAACGGGAGCTCACCACAATTGGTTACCATTAGTTGTGAGAAAAATTGTAATATTTAATGATTTTAGACTTTTCCCATTATTTGTACTATGTGACCTAGCTTCTTGCCAAATTTCATAATTTTAGGTCAACGGGAAGTACCCTGTAGGTTTTGCATTTTTGCATAAATGTATGGAGATGAGGACATAAAATGCCATATCTTTTGATTGCGTTGTTGTAAAAAATTGAAATTTTCAGATCTTGTGTGGTTCATATACCCTAATATGTAGTATTAATTTCAACCTGATACCTTTACCCGTTCGTGAGATAAAGGGTCTTGACAGACAGACAGACAGACAGACGGACAACAAAGTGATCCTATAAGGGTTCCGTTTTTTTCTTTTGACGTACGGAACCCTAAAAATGATTTTTATAATATTTTTAAAAGACCTATCTGAATTTGTTACACCCTGTATAAAAGTAAAGTATTTTTGAACTTTAAAAAGAACTGAAATGAACTTAATTGTCTTGTTTTGGAGAGCAAACAGCTATAGAGGTAGGTAAAAGTGGATTGATAAGAAGTATAAAACGAAAAACTGCACAGTCAATGGTTTAAGGCGCGTGCATATTAGCGATTTTCGCCGCGCCGATAAGCAAGAAGTAGTAATAACTATAAAGAAGAGGAAAACAGCTTATTTAGGACACATATATAGAAATTCAAAATACGAATTCATCAGAAACATCATTGAGGGGAAAATCCCGTCAGTTTGACGGGAAAAAATTGTTCAATCTGAAAGAACAATTTTTTCCCGTCAAACTGAATATTTTTCCTAAGAAACATGTCGACCTATGGGCAGATTCATAGACTTTTGGGGCCGATTGTGGTAATTTGAACGACTTTACCAAAAGCAAAAAGTTACATAACGTAACGTTTCAGTTTAGGTATTATCGTTCAAATTGAGCCTTTTTTGTCACACATTGTACAAACAGACTTGTTTTCTCAAACAGTTCGATTAAGCGCTGTTTTCAAACTAAGGTTTTATCTTACCTAAGTAGTTTTAAAAAGTTCTTCTCATTAGGTACATTTTATTGTTTAACTTTTGAATGGTAAACAAGAAAACGTCAGTAAAATGAAACGATTTTAAAAATAAGGTGAAGTTATAAAATATTATCACGTCACGTCTATCGTGTATAATCACCTCCAGAAACCAAAAACTATGGATTCACACTGAAACAGCTTTCCCGAGGAACATAATAAACACCAAATTCCTAAGGATATCATTAACTTTAAAAGCACGGTCAGGGTCGCTATTCTCCTAAATTTCTTAAACTTGAGTTAATATTAAGAGTACGGAATTTGCTATTGGCGACAAAAAATCGAAAACATCTGTACATTGCGTACTTTGTACAAGAACAACAAAACAATTCCATACATAACCAGCAGCGAGAAAATTTACATTCATTCAATCATTCATTCATTTACAAATTAATCAGAATAAGCAGGTTTTTGATCTGTCAAAACCTTAAGTATAAAAACTTATACTTAACGTAAGGGAAAAGAGATGGAAGATAAACGACGCTATGAAACTGAAAGAGATGGAACATTTATCTTATACGTCACACACACACACACATACGTGTCCAATGTCGTCCATTATGAAATATGAAATATTTATTAAATAAGCCAAATTAGTAAAAAAGCGGCTTGTCGGAAGGATATATAAAGGGTAAAAAACAAAACCTTTGTAGAATGAGTGTAAGTAACTAACCTATGACGAATATGAATGTTACCTAAAGACTATGAATATTTACTTTAACCTCAAATACATCCAGCGTTTTTAGTTTGTTTACACATGTATATCAGTGCAGTGTCTCATTGCAAGTTTGATTTAGGTATTACAGGGTGAAAACTGTTGTCTTGCAAATATCTGTCAGAACTGTAAACCTACCTAGTGCCTATGGATGGACACATACATATTGCTATACCTAATGTAAGTACAAGTCCAATGTCTCCTCTTAACAGAAGGACCCTACCTCATACTATTGGAACCTAACAAGTAAGATTGACATGAAAGCACTGCAACTGTTTTATGGTAAACTGCTGTACAAACCATTCCTAACCATACAATAGGTAATCAAACAATAATAGAAAATCCAAACAAAGCTAATACCTAATAAAAAGACCCACTACACTTATTTATCTCTCTTACGGCTATAATACGACACCAAACACAGAAAATGGATCAACTTAAACAGATTTATAAACACCTTTGCTGGCCAACCACTCCCACCTTAACCAACAGGCGCCTGTATCTATGAATAATAGTATTAAGGCTTACTAATTAGGGTGGTTTAAGCATAGGTACTATAAGTAAAGATCTATTGTAGCCAACCCTTTATGCTAAATCTACTAACACAGCGACAGCCTCTAATAAGACTCAGATTCCAAATAATTTTTTCAATGTAGATTCTTCACAAAATACTTATTGAATGTCAGAACATGCAGAATATAATATAAATAGAGCAAGTATACTACTCTTTCAGATTGTGCTATCGCTGAGTGTAAGAAACTAATTTGTGTAAGAATTACTTATTAAATATTTTTGAAACCACTGCATCATCGCCTAGGTACTTTAAGAGCCGGCTTTATACAATGTTTTTCTTGTTTTGCTGGAATATCAGCACCATACCTTGTCAATGATGCATTCATTTAATGTATAATAAGCATTCTTACATTATGTTTGCTGTACACATTCCTTAAATTTTCTGTCAGGTTAATGCACTACACATACTGCGGTTATCAGCTGCAACGCTTTCAAGCATGGTGACTAAGGAAAATTCCCTCCAAACTACCACACATTTTTGCTGAAGTTCCGGAGAGAGCTCCCTGTCCTGCAGTGGACGTTTCATGGGATGTTATAATAATAATAATAATAAATTTCTTTATTTCAGACACAAAGATCCATCTTATATACTACTTATCATACCATACATAGAAACATAAGAACGGTTATAGCCAAGAGCTACATTGTTCTTAAAAATAAATAAATAAAAGTTATAAGTTATAGTATTATAATAATTAGGCTATGAGCTCGAGCCATCGTTTGTACCATTGGGTACTAAAAAGTCTTTCGTACAATCCCCCCAGGATTGTGTTGCCAGAATGACGCAGAGTGGTCAAGAAGGAGGCTATCCTGTGTCTCACAACAGCATCAAATGAGTTTACACGTGCCTCAAAAAACATACCGGAGGCACTGCAATACCTTTTTAAGCCCATCAGGTGCCGAAAACAGTTATTGTACTGTACTCTGATGCTGTCGCGAGACCTCTTAGTGTAGTTGGTCCACAAATGGCAGGTGTACAGAGACTGACAGAAGGTCTTGAACAACAAGACCTTCACATCATCTTCACATTTTTGGAACCTACTGGCCAGCATGTTGCCAACCACGGAGAGCCCCCTTCGTTGCCTCTCTATGTCGTCGTCGTCACTCAGAGTTGACGTCACAATGTGGCCAAGGTACTTAAAGGACTCCACAGTCTTAATAGGTTCGCCATTCAGCAGAACTTCAGGCACCATATCCGGACCCCTCCCGGACCTGAATATCACCATTTCTAGTGATAGGGACTAAGCAGCACCATATCGTCAGCATAGCTAAGGTTATTCAAGTATCTGTCACCAATTTTTAGACAGACATTAGTGCTGCTCAGTCTCACAATCAGGTCATTAACGTAGGTGTTAAACAGGTCCGGGGAGGTCAGACCGCCCTGCCTTACACCACATGGCAGTGTATTAGGTACCTACATTATGATGAATTGCACTTTATTGTCAAGTTTTATGTCCCTAGTAATATTGTACATGCAGACTTGTGCAAATCAAGTATGTGGTTGATCCAGTTTGCACTTATTTCCAATACTATTTATTGATTATGGCTGTCACAATTTTTTTATTTTCTGTATTGGCATGATCATGTCATGGTACTGTCATGTTATTCTTTTATATATTCAATGGACATTGTCTATTTTCAGGTGTACACCTGAAGCGCAAAGTTTTTAACACTTGCATCCTCCCTTGCCTAACATATGGTTGTGAGACTTGGACATTAAACTCATCCCATAGAGGTCAGCTGATAAGATGTCAACGCGCCATAAAAGAAGTATGGTGGGTATAAAGAAAATGGATAAAGTTAGATGCTCAGATAAAAAACTAAGGTTACAGATGTTTTTAAAAGGATAGACTCGCTGAAATGGAAGTGGACAAAGCACATGATCAGGGAAGGTAGGGAAAAGTGGTGTAAAGAGGAACAGAGGGAGGCCCACTAGGAGATGGGAAGATGAAATTAAGCTTACTGCTGGGCCTTACTGGAGAAGGGTCTCAGAAGACAGAGCGCAATGGAGAAACCTGGAGGAGGCCTTTGCCAACAGGCACTCTGAACTGAGAAACTTTTTGTGATTATAATTATTAATGTAGGTACCTAATGTAATTTTATATAAATTTAATGTTAATTTTATGTAGGTAATTTAATAATGATGAAAATGTAATGATATAATTGATGTATTAATTGTGTATAGGTATTCAGAATAAAGGCATATATATTATTATCTGCCTAGAATTAAGAGTTCGGCATCTTCAAGGTGTAATATGTGTCCTCCTGTTCAAGTAAGTACTTAGATAGGTAGGTACCTAAACTATAAAGTTGAAGACAAACTTGAGAATGAAAATCACTGCCCTCCATAAAGCCTAAGTACCAGTCCTTTTCCTAACTTTATGTACTACAATCAATAATTATTAATATTTAAATTATTACTACTGAAGCGCTTGTAATGAGTTTCTCTTTTCTTCTGATCACCAAAATCCAGTCACTCAGTGAGATGGCAGTAGTTTCTAAAAAGAAATGCCCTCGTCAAATTCCTAATGTTATGGTAGCTAACTCCATGAAAAAGAAATACTTTAAGGCTAGGAGATAGGCAATGGTTTTGATTCAAGGCAATAAATTATGATTTAATCAAGCAATTTTTTATGATAAGTAACACATTATTCCTACCCTACAAGGTGTAATATTTTAACCTTTTTTGCTGTAATATTTACATAAACTTCCATTGACTGTAATTAATTCAGATTTTTCCTTTCACAAACTCGAGATAAAAAATATCGTTCACCCCCGAACGGTATTTTTTTTACTTTTTTCATCATAACTTCAAAACTAAGAGACTTAAAAAATACAAAAATATATTTTAGAATGTACAAGTAAAGCCCTTTCATATGATACCCCACTCAACCTAGTTACCACAATTTTAAAATTTACCACCCCTATTCGGGCCCCCTCTACATTAATAATCCTAATTCTTTTTTTATTCTTTCATATGCATTTAAGTTTGGCAACTATATTCTAAATCTATTTCTTTCAAGTCGATAGCATGAGTGGTTACTGAGATATACAGGTGTGACAGACAGACAAAGCGGCGCCATAAGGGTTCCTTTTTTTTACTGTGTGGTATCGGAACCCTAAAAATATGGCAAAAATCGCCTAAAAACTCGTTTTAGTAGGGAATTACTTTTTTCTTATTTGTTGTTATAGCAGCAACAAAAATATATACCAAATCTGTAAAAATGAATACTGTCAACCTAAAACGGTTCATGGGATACAGCTCGCTGACAGACAGACATTGGAGGCATATTAACAGGGTCCCATATCACCCTATGGGTACGGCACCTTAAAAAAATGCAGTGTTATAGCATAAAAATATTAATATTTTCACTTATTTATATTTTAAAGACAAGAAAAACAAAATTAAGCTAAAATATATTTATTAGGTCATAATAATTTTATGGGCTGATCGCGGTTCTTAAAATTTTTAGGATTGATGTTTTTCTTCTGAGTTGGGCTATCATTTCTTGATAAATTTCTGCTGTTTTTCGTTCCACTTTTTTGTCCCTAAAGGTTTTAAACTTTTCATATAAATTATTATTTTCTTCAGAGACAAAATCAACCAAAGTAAACAATATTTTTAAATTTAACAGGATTTTCATCATTATCATGCAAAACAATAAGAGCCTGGATCTTTTGGTCCAAGTTGAAAAGGCTTTGTTTTGAAAATTTCTTTGCATTGGACTGTGTCTTGTCGTGCAGCAGTTAAACTAGACTTGAGCTAATAGCTCTGCACACTGGTTGGGGAAGGCTCGGCACTTCGTTTTTACAACCAGTATAAAAACACAACTCTGTGTTTACAGCCTCCTGAAAAGCAAATAGGCATTCATTATTTTTTATTATAAATGTAACTAGAAAGACAATAATAATAATTAATCCCATGAAGCGTCCACTACAGGACAGGGAGCTCCCTCCATAATTCTAGCTTTTGCTGGAAAAATGCAGAGGGGAAGTGCCATAGTCACCTCGCTTGTCAACGTTATGGCTGGCACCATAGACCGCGGTTGTAGGTGACCACAGTAAGTAAAATGGTATGATACACAGGAGGATGCTGCTGTCCATCCTCCCTTATTGGCCTCTTACGACACCCACGGATAAGTATGGGATGGTTTTATTCTTTGCCGGCACCACACAGGACAATAATACGAGTATCATGTTATTATGGTATAACATCAAAGCAATATACAATGTTTACCAGCTGCAGCCGCACAGCCATCTAATGATTTGTCTCCAGTTGTGTCTAATGTCTCATTAATGTGTACTGTTGCAATATAAGTAATACCTGTTAGATATTTTTTGCTCCGGAACAATTTTAGCTTGTATGACATATCCTTCTCTTTTTACTTGACTCCCACGACGACCTGTTGTGAAATAAGTAATTAATTTAAAGTCAAGTTGCAAGAAAGACATGTGCCATGGTATGCATCTTAACCCAACGCAACTTACATCAAAGCTTTTGTGCCTGTGATTTCAGCAACATTGTGCTTGTCTTTATAAACTCCATTATTCTTTGCCGGCACCACACAGGACAATAATACGAGTATCATGTTATTATGGTATAACATCAAAGCAATATACAATGTTTACCAGCTGCAGCCGCACAGCCATCTAATGATTTGTCTCCAGTTGTGTCTAATGTCTCATTAATGTGTACTGTTGCAATATAAGTAATACCTGTTAGATATTTTTTGCTCCGGAACAATTTTAGCTTGTATGACATATCCTTCTCTTTTTACTTGACTCCCACGACGACCTGTTGTGAAATAAGTAATTAATTTAAAGTCAAGTTGCAAGAAAGACATGTGCCATGGTATGCATCTTAACCCAACGCAACTTACATCAAAGCTTTTGTGCCTGTGATTTCAGCAACATTGTGCTTGTCTTTATAAACTCCATTAACATGAGAATATCAACTGTAGGCAAATTTGATGAATTCGCTCGAAAAAATACAGCCATATCGTCAGGTTTTATACATATCCAGATTTCGTAGCAGGGTTAGTGTTGTAGGCTTCCGTGATCAAATCCAGGGTCAGAAGCGAAGGTGTTCGTTGGTATTCAGCATCGTTCGAACTCCGTGGGAATGTGCTTAAAGAGGAAATCCAAAAAAATCGCTATGTATACGAGAACGCAGAACGAAAAGTGAGGTTATGTATGTGTCAAATGTCATTCGTTTGCACTACGGTTTGTTTCTTGAATTCAACGCACACATCACATTCACTGAATATAGTCGGTTTATTTCTATATGCGTGCATTCGTCGAATACGAACCTGCTCATGAGCTTTGTGTGCGGTTTTAGCGCGCTAATAGTCGGTTCAAAACTTGCTCGTATTCACTCGTTTAGGCGACGTGACGTCACTTTAGCGCGCTATCATTGCATACTAAAATGAGGTAGTGCAGCGTGTGCGAAACGTCAAATTCATAAGACATTTGTCATCAATCTCGTTTTCGAGAGGGTTTTTTTCAACTTTTTTTGGGGTTTTTAGATTTAATTATCTTATCGAATAATCATTATCTCTCAATAATTTCTTAAATCGCAAAACAAAATCAAAATTTTATTTTTTCTCAGTGACATTGACATAAGCGCGCTCTAGTCTGGTTTAAAACTGTATTCGACGAATGCACGCATATAGAAATAAACCGACTATATTCAGTGAATGTGATGTGTGCGTTGAATTCAAGAAACAAACCGTAGTGTATCTAAAGACTTGCTTTTTTTATGCATGGCAAAGAACATTCACGTATGACTCTGAAAAGCCTCACTGTTGGTGCTTTGGCTGGCCTGAAAAATCTTAGAATTATTCTTTTAAACAAGGGACCTTATTCCTATATCCAAAAAAAAATATTGAGGCATTATGAGAATTTCATACATAGCCAATTCTATTTGTAATCGGTTTCTCGAAAAATGCTCTAACGATTATGATGAAAATTACCATACGGGGGTTTTCGGGGGCGAAAAATCGATCTAGCTAGGTCTCATGTCTGTGAAAATTCGTTTTCCCCGTGTTTTCAAGCATTTTTGTAATGTAACGCGTTTTAGATAAAAACCTACAGCGCCATCTGTTGGCGGGTAGCATAGCTTGCTCACCCGATGATATTTTAATAGTTCGTTTCTATAATTCGCAAGGGAAACTTATATGTAAGGTACCTTGAAACTTGGCTCATATACAGGAATAGGATCATTAAAGATAAATAAAAAATACCAATTTTTTTTCGGCCATAAATGACGAGGTTTTTCAACCGCGGTCCATGCCAGCCGTAACGCTAACAAGCGAGGTGACTATGGTACTTCCCCTCTACATTTTTCCAGCAAAAGCTAGAATTCTGGAGGGAGCTTCCTGTCCTGTAGTGGACGTTTCATGGGATGTTATGATGATTATGTTCCTTTACTATGTTTGTAATATGTTGTGTTGTGATGTCCAGGAATAATAAACATATCTGATTCTGATATTATAGAGCGCAGCTCGGTCGCCCAGGTACTTACTGGATTTAATATGGCTGTGTATTAACTTGCCACCAAATTTGAGTAAATTATTACCAAATAATATCCACCAAATTTTGACTACCAAAATGGATGAATGACACCAAATTTGCTTCTGGCACTTCGCCGGCCGCTGCCGCAGCACGCTCGCTCGGCTCGTGCGTTGTGGTCGCAAGATAACCTAACACAACCTAACCGAACCGGTTACCCAAACATTGTGTACGTTCAGCCAATAACCAATTTGGTGTACATTCATCCATTTAGTCTGAAGTGTATTGGGGTATAAAAAATCGTTTGGGAATCATTTAATTTCAGTGCGGTTCATTAAGGAAATATTTTACCAACGCTGCAATCGGCGCATTCGAGTCGGATCGTTTTCATTAGCGTGCAAACGTCGAACACAATCGAATGTCTAAACGATCCGATATGACTGCTCTTATGTCAATGTCACTGTTCGAATCAAAGTACTTTTTAGCCACAAAGTATTTGGACCCTGTGAATTGTATCCATTTCTTTAGTTTGCTTGCGAACTCCAAACAAACCGAAAAAAATCCCACGAAACTCAACCAAAATTAATTTTGACGTTTAATTTGACGTATCGCACACACTGCACTACCTCATTTTCGTATGCAATGATAGCGCGCTAATGTGACGTCACCGATGACGTCACGTTGCTTGAACGAGTGAATACGAGCAAGGTATGATCCGACTTTGAGCGCGCACACACCGCACACAGTGCTCATATGCGGGTGACGAACCGTAGTGTTTGTTGCCATTTAATATTGTCAAAACGTTGTTCAGAAATAGGTACACAATTTTCGCATATCATAACTACTAAACATATGAACCAACAAGTGCGTTTAATAACTTTAATAAAATAACATACAAGCCTATGTTTGGATGTATGTTTGTCCACACATATGTCAGGAACTAAGGTCAGATTGCAATAATATTTTTTTATTTGAACTAGGTAATAATATTTATTTGAATTAGTCAACTTAGGGTAGAGTGCAAGTTTCATTAAAATCGGTTCAGTAGTACCTACCTACTTAGTTGATGTCACCTAAGGGCTCCCGCACACGACCGAGAATCGGTGGGCGATTATCGGCCGGGACAAGGACGGAAGATTCAGGTGCTAACACGTCAGAGCGGGATGCCGATATAAAATCGGTCACCGATTCTCGGTCGTGTGCGGGAGCCCTAAAGCTACAAAGGAAAAAGAAATACTCGAACAAAAAATATTACTTTATTTAAACTAAAAAAAAAACCAGCCAAGTGCGAGTCGGACTCGCGCACCGAGGGTTCCGTACCACCACATAATATTAATTGTATTAAGTAGTAGTGTAATAAACTTGGATTTGTTATTTTTCCTCGAAGTACTTTAAATAAATAAGATATCAATGCAAGGTCCCTTCGCACATCCAATTTATTGTATCGAACCATGCCCAGTACAAATACGGTTGGATCACGGAGCAGAGAAGGGGAGAGCAGATGTTGATATCAGTCGAGCCGTGATTCAATCAATTGAGCTATGACGTCACGAAAGGGGGCGGGGCATACGCCATTTCCTCTTTGAACTTACCAGTGATCACATCGAAAAACGATCTGCAAAAAATTGTTTAAATAGTTGGAAAAACAACTTCCACTATGAAGTGTTGTGTGCCTTTGTGTTTAAATTCGTCATAAAGGCAAAAAGAAGCTGTATTTAAAGTGTCTTTTCACTTGTATGTAAGATTTTTCAATAAAATTTGCTATCGATGTACTGTAGGCATGTGGCCGTAACATTAGTTCTGCTTTATGTCGCTAGATGGTTTTGGGAATATTTGTAGACGATCGAAATTCACCTCTCTTTTTTACTTTCACGGACTCAATTTACATTTCTGGCTTTAGCTTTTACAATAGTTTGATATAAATTAAGTGAATATCGTGAATATTTTATTTATTTGGAGAAATATTTGTAGTTTTTAGTTATGTTGTTTGTAGTAGCGCCACCTAGTATGCAGTGGACAATCTCGCCAGAGTTATGTTCAAGAACCGTCTTCCAGATTTCAGCAAGTAAGTAGTATATAGGGTCTTAATTTAATAACGTGCCATAGCTTAGTGGATGTTCAGTATCGATAAAGGAACACAATAAGATATGAAAAAATACCTACTATTATTTTTTTTTAAACTCTATTGAAACTAAACTAACGCGGAGCGCAATTACCCATATCATCAAACCAGCGCGCAAGTATCAGTGGATAAGGTAGGCACATACATAATTGAATCTGTTTCTTTTTGCGTTAGTTTAGTTTCAATTTCAAGTTTTAGTGTCAAGGAGATTTAGTTTTTTTCAATAGGATCTTTTTAAAAAAAATGTGTTCCTTTATCGTTACCGAACCATCTCCTAAGCTTTGGCAATAAACACCCAGTACATAGAGAGCGGGAAGTCAGCAACCCTACCTCATCGCAAACAAAATCGTGAACAACATACCTACTTCTCATAGTAGGAATGGCGGAATGCCTCTTATTTTTAATTTGATTATAAGTAGGTATGCAAATGAATACCTATTGTTATTTTTTTAATTTTCAAATAAATATAGTTGGCTCTATATTTATATAGATAGAGGGAGCATAACGTGTTAAATGTCCCTCAACACAGAATCCTCAGAGAAAAAACTGCATTAAAATTTATTTTGACGATGCCAAAAAAATAGTCATGAAATAGTCATAAATAGTCACCATAAGGAAAAAATTGTCGCGTTATAATTCTAGAGTTGTAGCTATGGTTTGCTGAGGATTATGGGCATAGGCTATAGACAGAATCCTCAGCTCTGATGCAAGCAAACCGTGGGGACTATCGACTTGGTTTTTATTTAAAAAAATAGTCATGAAATAGTCGTCTTGACTTCCAAATTCTCGAAAATAGTCGTTCAAGGATTTCAGAGTTACAGGGGTAGCTTGCTGAGGATTCTGTGCATAGCATTTCAAGGACGCAGATTCCTGCAGAACGTTTAGGTTTTTCTGTTTGATTCTGATGTCAAAAAATAGTCAACAAATAGTCTTCTCAAACCATAATAACTTCGGTCTGGTTTAACTAGTAGAAGTATGTTAAAAATGCATGTTAATTTCGTCATACATTTTTTCTTTGTACAGTCGCGTACACAAAATTATTTGACGTTGATTTCAAGTTGTCAATAAAAATGAATTTTCATATTGTTAGAGGCTTTTATTTTTATATGTTGTTGCAGATTCTATTTTTGTGTTATCTATTTTTATAAGGTAAATAAGAGGATAAACCGACTTAAATATCAGTGCACAGCCCCAACCTTTTGGTCTAGAAACTTATAATGTAGGTTCCACGTTTAATGAAAGGTAAAACTAGAATATCGGGCTTACACCCAGATGCATACAGAAAAAAAAAACTTTAATAATAATTGGTAGGTTCGCGAATATTACTTAATTAACAACACTATTTTACTAATTTCTTCATTGATCAATATTGTTTGCCAACGCATTTAACTATTCATTAAAAATTTAAATGTCGCTGCATATGTGTTTCTTTTACCCAATACTACATCAGTAGAATAATACAAATCAGTGACTTAATGGCATAGAAACAGAGTTGGAAATGTTTAACGTGGATCGTATAATAGAAAAAGCACCAATATTCTGCGACGAGATGTTTCGTTCGGCTCGACCAAATTGTATGACCGAGCTAGTGCTCGCCGCCGCCGGCGAGTATTTAGGTAAGTGACCTACGGTGTTGCTATTACAACGACAATTGCCGTGTTCTACGTTAATTATGTGAAATGTAATGTTAACATACACTACAGCCTATGGAAGCAGTAAATATACAACGCGTTATTCCAAATTAGGCTTTCCATTTTTTCAATAATCCTACTTAAAAATTGGATGTAAATTCCAAAACTAACAGCGGCTGGCTCGTTTAAAGTGCAGCCTCGGTCGGGTCATCTGGTCGGGTCTCTGCGTAGGGCTAATTTTAAAATTTTCATGATTTTTTGTTGAATTTTTTTAAGGCTTTTTTTGTGTTCCTTTATCGTTACTGAAACACCCCCTAAGCTATGGCACGCAATAAAATTATCACCCTGTATTACTCATTTAACCATTTAACGTACATAAGTACGAAGACCGTGATTTATAC
The DNA here is from genome assembly GCA_947532105.1 of Athrips mouffetella. Lineage (NCBI taxonomy): Eukaryota > Metazoa > Arthropoda > Insecta > Lepidoptera > Gelechiidae > Athrips > Athrips mouffetella. Next base: position 12,056,666 of record OX383984.1, read on the forward strand.
AAAAAACTAACTTAAAAATAATCTATACTGAATATATTCATTAAGAAGTTTCTTTTTTTATTATTTTAGTTTAAAACCAATTATTGTACTTTATTAAACTTTATTAAACGGCAACAAATTAAATGATTCCCAAAATATTTTTTTATACCCCAATACACTTCAGACAAAATGGATGAATGTATACCAAATTGGCTGAACGTAAACCAAATTTGAGTAACCGGTTCGGACAGGTTGTGTTAGGTTATCTAGCGACCACAACGCACGAGCCGAGCGACTGGAGGGAGCGTGCCGCGGCAGCGGCCTGCGAAGCGCCAGAAGCAAATTTGGTGTACATTCATCCATTTTGGTAGATAAAATTTGGTAAATATTATATAGTAAAAATTTACTCAAATTTGGTGGCACGTTAATACACAGCCTTATTAAAAATGAAAACAAATAAACTTTGCTTTTTATTACAGAATTAATTATATTGCATGGGTTCCAAATACATAAAAAAAAAATCAAGTAACAAAATAGTTACCATCAAAGATGATATTATGCATTTTGAACACGACTGTACTTGAGTTGAAAAATGTATGGCGAAGTTAACATGCATTTTTAACATACTTCTACAAGGTTAACCAGACCAAAGTGATTATGGTTTAGGACGACTATTTGTTGACTATTTTTTGACATCAGTATCAAACAGAAAAACCTAAACGTTCTGCAGGAATCTGCGTCCTTGAAATGCTATGCACAGAATCCTCAGCAAGCTACCCCTGTAACTCTGAAATCCTTGAACGACTATTTTCGAGAATGTGGAAGTCATGACGACTATTTCATGACTATTTTTTTAAATAAAAACCAAGTCGATAGTCCCCACGGTTTGCTTGCATCAGAACGGAGGATTCTGTCTATAGCCTATGCCCATAATCCTCAGCAAACCATAGCTATAACTCTAGAATTGTAACGCGACTATTTTTTTCCTTATGGTGACTATTTATGACTATTTCATGACTATTTTTTGGCATCGTCAAAATAAATTTTTATGCAGTTTTTTTCTCTGAGGATTCTGTGTTGAGGGACATCGTGTTAAGCTGCCACCACCTTTATCTTTTTAATCAACTTCAAAAAGAAGAGGTTATCAATTCGACCCGTCCTGTCAAAAATACACAGTTTATGTAGCTTAGCTTCAAAACAAATGAACTAAGTTTCATAAGCAACGAGGAAGGGTTACCGACTGCCCGCTCTTAGTCTATACAGGTTATAATTTAATTGCGTGCCATAGCTCTGGACCGAGATCAGTATCCGTAACTGAACAACTATTTCCAAGGAACATAGGTCGAAAAACAAAAACTAATTTTGAACTTTCCATACCTACTGAGTGACCAACACAATTGTATGGGAAGTCCAAAATTTATGTCCTTTATCGAACTATGTTCCTTTGGGAAAGTCGTTCAGATACAGATACTGAACCCGCGAGCTATGGCACGCAATTAAATTAACACCCTGTATAAATAATTCATTTTTGTAGTATAGTGTCTTTTACGCCATCTAGTAGAGTATAGCAGTACCACCGAAAAGTGTGTAAGGACAAAAAGTGCTTGTAGTTTCACTATTTGCCACTAGATGGATTTTACATAAATAGGTGGAGTCTAGTTATGTCCCGCCAACCCGTGACTCGATCTTCACCCCCGCGCACTGTCACGCTTCGTGTCGTACATAAATTTCGTAGAGGCAGCTCCTCTCCCCTTCTCTGCTCCGTGGGTTGGATACATTAGTATTTGTTGTTATAGCGGTATCAGAAATGTGGAAATACATAACCTGTGGAAATTTTAACTGTCTACCTATTACATACAGTTTATGAGATAGGTACACACGGCCGCACATCGGTAGAAACACTTTTGGACCTTATGGCGTGGTAACAGAGTTGAAAAAGTTTCTACTGACAAGCGGTTGACCGTTCAGCCCAAAAACAAAATTGAAAAGAAAAACTGACTATCTTATTCCCTTTTTTTTAATATTTTTAAAACAAAAAATACAGTAGTATTCTCAGAGTAGAAAACTATAGTGTTACGGAGCGCGGCGCTAGCATCGCCACAAGAGGGCGCTGAGACACGTTCGGGTTGCAGGCGCCAGTCTGTCGGTACGGTGCGCGCCAGGGAGTTCGGTTTTGACAAGTAGAGATTACTGTAATTCTGTATTTTTCATTGATATTCGAGTAAAACTGTTAAAAACGAAGTGAGTTGTTTACCTTTTGTAAAAATCAGAAGTGGATATTTCGGAACCTGTGGTAAATGAAACGATTTCGTAGTAATAATAACAATGAAAGTGCATTTACTCGTGCAACGAAGAAGTCGCGGTCAAAGATTTCGGACCTCCTTGCTTCGCTCGGAATAGATACCTTGCTAATTTATTTTAGTAGGGGATGACATCTGCCAACATGTCACAACCCCATCATCGATGATCCATAGAAAACATTCAAAATAACCTGTCAAATCCATAGGAAAACGCCTACACCACCTAGTGACGAATTATTTCTATAATCCTCCTTCTAAGTACCTTTATTTTTCTGTGGTCGCGGCTATCAAAATGTGCTGCAGCTACAAGCGGGACCTTTCATGTGGAGCCCTTACGAATTAACGACACACAGGCTCTCGAAAATCAACATGATTCGGATGATGAGCCGCCAAATGTGCTATTCGAGAGGTTAGTTAGTCAAAAACTTGAAAAGATGGTAGACAAGTTTTGTACATCCCATGGCACCGCCACAAGGCCGTTGAAATCAATATCTGGTGAGAAGATAATTCCTGTTTTTGACCCTGATAACCACGAAACTAATATAAAGAATTGGCTTGCCAAAATAGACCAATTAGGGATGGTAAGGTTGCCTGGAAGAAGGGGCAGAGTAAATTAGGGGGCACAGTGGTTATTCATTAATATCTCGCGCGCTATTCATTACAAACACACACTCACTTCGAACGATCGCATGATCTATCCAATACCCCTCCTTCCCACCGGTCACCGTCACGTTCTCACTGCTAGAGATCGTGCTGCAGCCGCTCCGCGAAACGTAAGCCGCCATTTTATTTTCTTGATGTTATTTTGTGAATTTTTCTTACAAAAATCTTACTTACAAGTGAAAAGACACTAAATGCAGTTTCTTTTTGCCTTTATGACGAATTTAAACACAAAGGCACACAACACTTCATAGTGAAGGTTGTTTTTCCAACTATTTAAACAATTTTTTGCAGAGCGTGTTTCGATGTGATCACTGGTAAGTTCAAAGAGGAAATGGCGTATGCCCCGCCCCCTTTCGTGACGTCATAGCTCAATTGATTGAGTCACGGCTCGACTGATATCAACATCTCCTCTCCCCTTCTCTGCTCCGTGTTTTAAATAAGTAAATTTTTTTTTTTTTTCAAATATGGTGCAGCTGGAAATAAAAATTAAAAGCACTGTCATCAAGCTTGCCGAGCCGGCGCGGCCAACGGTTGGCCCAACGTGAACTGGGGCCTTAACATAGAACAAAACGCAACGTCAAAACAAGACGCAGTGACGTTTTCAGCCAGCTGACATTTGACGTGTTTACATCGCGATCGATTTATTATAAACATAAAAAGTTTAAATTAAGTGAGATCTATGCACGATATGTGGAAAATCACAAAAGGAATATAAAAAAAATTGTGCATACCCTACATATAAAAAGCAAGTACACTCCGGCAAAATTGGGAAGACACGAGCAGAAAACTCCAAACGGAAACATTGTTTAATCACTGTTGCGCAGTTGAGTTTTTGGGGTGCAATTCCATGATCTACGGGCGGTCGAAATACATCCTGCCGGGTCTTAGTCAAAAATTCGGTGATAGTGACCTTGGAACCCTTTAACGTCGTCTTGCTCCTCCATATCTCGGAACGAGGCCGCACTGAGGTAAACCGAACAAGCACGGGGCGGGCTGAGTCCTTCTTAACACCCAACCTGTGACAAGCCTCAATCTCATTGGGACTAATGCCTGCCAACTTCATTTGGTTGGTTATCACGGTGATAATCTTCTTCAGCACAACCTCCTGAGGTTCCTCTTTAATACCATGAAAGAGAACTTTCCTACGTGACTGCGTCTCCATACGGTCCAGACCGAGGACCAGAAGCTCCACCTGCGATTTGAGGATGCTGAGAGACTTCCACACAAAGGTCTTGAAGGATGAAAACTCTGCTGCCAAATTCTTCATAGTAGGATTAGTGAAATTCACCCATCCTTGTTGAAAACACGGCTGACAGCTCCTCTATGCTCTTGATAAGCTGTTCTGCTGTGTTGTCCATATTTTAGTGGTGAAAGTGAGTGTGTGAGTTAAATTATATTCAACCTACATAGTTTAATTTTAATACATATATGTAAAAACTATTTATTTCAAATAAAATAACAGCAGAGCTATAAAATGCTTCTAATCACTTTCGAGGGTACCCGCCGAAACCATAATGATATTTTTAAAATAATAGTATTTTAACTCTTGTTTAAAATTTAGATGGGCAATCATATTCTAAAACTATTCCAAATTTCAAGTGAATAGCCCCTGACAGACAAATGAAGTTGCACCAGAAGGGTTCCGTTTTTACCATTTTGGATCAGAACTCTAAAAAGGAGGTCATCGATTCAACTACTATGTATAACATGCACAGAATTTGTTTAGCTCTGACAGCTATTTTCTGCGCATTTGTGACAAGCGGATAGCCAATGAATGATTCGCACCCCCCTGCAATAACTTTTTTGAGTTCTGCGAATCAACGGTCAAGGCCAGAGTTATTTTGTATGATGTATAAAATTGTTGAAAATATACACATTTTCGCGTATCTTAGTCTGTACACAGAGTAATATAATACGGGTCTGTACAACCTTCTAAACAAATGTAGGTACTTACCTTACTAACTTCACTTTCATAAGTGCATATTTGTTTCCCCATGCATATCTCAACGACTAAAAGTTACATCGCAATAAAAAGAAATAAAGCAGTCAAATTAGGGATTGTCATATCAGTGTTAGTTTCATCAAAATCGGTTCCTTTTATTTTTTCCTTTTTTTAAGTGTTTTTTTTTTATAATTACATATTTTATATAGAATCGCAAGTTCAGGTACTCGATTCTTGAAAATCACCGGGTGATAAAATATCACTTTTGAGACTTTAAAAATTCACATTCACCCTGATTAACTGTTAAAAGGTAAATTAGAATACATGAAAACGAACAATCAAGGACTGCTTTATATTTTACGAAGATCAATCTTAACTTTTGAAAAGAAAAATATATGATTTTGAATTTTTTGAGTGATATTTTATCACCCGGTGATATTCAAGAATTGGTCCCAGGAGCCTAGATCACTGTATGGCGGCTAAATTAAAATGAGTGCAAATGCTCTTATAAAGGTGGGATAGACCCAAAGAATCGCCCAGGAATCGCCAAATGAAACAATATTCATTGTTTCATTTGGCGATTCCTGGGCGATAATGATAGTGAGTGAAAAGTATACACCAGTTTTCTTCAAATAGGTTCCAGCGTGCGCGATTGGTAAGTGTCCCCAACTCACCGACGGTATGAATGAATTCTAGGTCTTAATGGTAATCATACCCATGCGCCCGTGTGATGCCGGCAAAGAATAGTACCAACCCATCCCAACCCGCGGTTGTCGTAAGAGGCGACTAAGGGTCTATGAACCGGAGAAAGGGCAGCAGCATCTTTCTGTGTATTGTATCTTACATACTGCGGTCACGAACCACAGCAAATGCAACGCCTGCAACGCTTACAAGCATTGGTGATTCTTTCCATGATTAGATCAGTAAAATTGTGTCCGCAAGTCATCGTTATGTCGATGAATATCGAAGGAAGAACAAAAATTAATTCGTTTATTTAGCCAGAGGAAATAAGTGATAAAATACGATGATTCAAATACCTACGTAAACTTTAGTTAATTCGTAAATTCGGACTCACCGTAAGCATGTGTGAGGAAATTTAGTCTAAGTTATTTTTTCTGTCTATAAAATTTATAATTACATTCTCTTTTGTCCAATAGTATAGTAAAAAAATCTTTTAGCTAATTACAAAGAGTTTTGAACCTCGAGCATACTCACATTGCCATCTATAAAATTTGTGAGGAACATTCACAGGAAAGTCTCTCATTGTAAGTACTAAAATGAAAAAAGAATTATTTTATGCAAGGGTTCTGCTGATAGATGTTATTTATACTCATAGATAATTATAATAAAATAGATCAATGAAAATCATGCATAAAACTGTAAAATATTCTACAAACTTTCTGAAAGCTTATATCGTGCATAAAATTAATTTCTCTTATTTTTTTTACTTGCGCTAATACAATAACAATAAAGTTGGGCAAGTATGACAGACATAAGAAGTCGCATCATTTTGGGAACCCTAAAAATAATTAAAATTTGGTTCAGTAGTTTATGTGTGATGCTCAAACGAACCTATAAACAAGCAGACAGACCAAAACTCAAGATACTGTGATTTGGATAAGTAAGTTTAGTATATTTGTTTTGTGATATATCTTCTGTATACTGGAGTTCCAGAGAGCTGTGGGAAGAAGTATTTTAGGGGTAAAGGAATCAGACTGAGTAAGAATCAAAGACCCCGTTTGGAGGAGAGTAGTACTTGGCATAACTCCTAGACTTGCTAAGAGACACGGGATGTAACAAGTACAAAAGCTAAAACATACAATCGGCACAAATTGAAGGGGCTATAAATTGCAAATTAACCAAAACAAAACATTGCTTTCAACTTTTTTATATACAACGCGAAAAGTACACAAAAATCAAAACAAGTAATTAATATTATTCTTTATTGATTTATATTTACAGTAATAGTAAAGGCTTACATAAAAAAACTCAGGATTGTTAGGGTAGCCAGAGGCCGCTTTCCTTCATCTGGTCTTTGTTCGTCTTCCTTCATATCTAATCTTTATTTATACCCCAAGGCACCAATAGTCTGAAGAGGAATTCATAACTGGGTCATATTCAAGTTCAAATAACTGAAGGCACCAAGAGCATCCCTACCAGCTTTTTTTCTGTTCTTTCTTCACAAAGTTCCCGAAATGTGTCTCTCATATTTGGCCTTTCTTGGTGTTATAAGGCAATGAAAGTATCTCCATCTAACTTTTATTGGTTTTTGAAGGCACAAAAGCCTGGCTTTTCATATATATATATGTAAACATCCTTGTATCTACAGTTCTTCTTTAATAATATATTTTCATTGAGTTGACTTAGAAGTATGAAAATTCAACGCATTCAAGGGACTATTGACCTGCGCATTAGATAATAATATTTCATTTGTCATTTTCATGATCAGTGGCTTTTGTGTTGGCACAATAAAATTCTGCCAATACCATATAGATACATTGTTAAGAATCATCATAATCATTCAGATTTGTAGAGTAAATATCCATTGAATATTCCTAGGACAAGACAAACACTTAAATAGGTAAGTAAAACATTTTCCCTTCACTGTGTTTTTTATTGTTCCATCAATACCCAAAAGATGCCAGGGGGACCCTTTGTTGTCTAATGTATGTTTTGAATGGATATAGTTAGGTGGTTGAAATTTTCAGAGTATGTGTTATATTATAATGATAAATTGAAAAGATTTTAATAAAAGGGTTTCCTTCCTTACAAAGAAAAATTATATTAAGTAAAATGGCAACAGATACAAGTAGAAAACTATAAAATATAACATGATAGAAGAATAACAAATTATTAAAAGTGGTTAGTGCTACAAATAAATAATAAGTCAGGAACACTAACTCAGAACAAATTCCAAATAAAAATTAAAAAGAGGCCCTTTGTGAAACCAAAAGGACATATATTCAAAATATGAATCAATTGGTTCAAATTCAGAACGAGAGCAGGGATTGGTTTGCGCACGTGCTGCAATGTCAGCTAGTAGTAGTTGAGGAATTGACCCGTGGAATGACTTCTTCTTATAGAACGACTTTCAGTGGGTCGTTTTTTGAGCGCAGTTAATATTTCTTGACTTATTATTTATTCGTTCGGTTAGTGCGAGTCAAACTCAACAAAATAAGGTAGAGCATAACACAGCTGTAAGTAGGTAAATGACTTATTTTGAGTGTCTTATTGGACATACCTTCGGAAGTATCTTGTAGTTCGTGTTTTAATTGTCCAAACAGTGAATATTTATGCGGTCATGGTTGTTTGGAGCGGTCTTGATGGCTTATTATTAGGCGTTTATATGGGTACCCCTTCGAGGGAGTAAAGTCGTGATCGGTGTACCATGAGACAACCTCCGGTGTGCACCTTCTAGGAACCACCACCAAGTACTTTTGAGGTTAATGGAAAGGCATATAAGTGTAACCTGTCGAATCGAAAAACGCACCACAAACGCACATTGATTTTACACAGCACAGGTATAACTGTTTTTAACTAAAGAAGCCGTTTCATCCGCCGTTATATCCGAAAATTTTGTGAATTGGTTGTAAAGAAACTATAGAAAAGTTTTCATCAAAACGTAAAAAGTGAATTATAATTTATTGGTTGATAAAACAAAATACGTAAACAATAGTGAATGACAGACCATTCGACGCCGGTTTAACTTTGACGTGTGTTTAAATCGAGATTTACTTTACTTTACGTCCTTACCAGTGTTGCCGGCAGTCAAACGAGAAAAAGTCCGAAACCAAATAAAAGATTACCCAAAATTACCCGTTTTCTGTGGCAAAAAAAAAACCGGTCAAGTGCGAGTCGGACTCGCACGCCGAGGGTTGCGATATACCCATAGTATTTTTGGAAGTGTGGTGCCGGCAAAGAATTGTACCAACTTATACATGCTCGTGGGTGTCGTAAGAGGCGACTAAGGGTTATAAACTGGAGGATGGGCAGCAGCATCCTCCTTTGTATCTTACTAACTGCGGTCACCTACAACCTCGGTCTATGGTGCCAGCCGTAACGCTAACAAGCAAGGTGACTATGGTACTTCCCCTACATTTTTTCTAGCAAAAACTAGAACTCTGGAGGGAGCTCCCTATCCTGAAGTGAACGTTTCATGGGATGTTATGATGATTTTTGGAAGCAATTATCGACCGCAAAACTAAGTTTGTTAGTAAAGGTTATTTGCAGATTCCTAAAAAACTGTGCAACCGTCGTTTTATTTTTTGCTGTAATATTTACTTAAACTTCTATAGACTGTATTAAATTCAGATTTTTCCATTCTCAAACTTTGGAGATAAGGGGGCGGGAACGGTATTTTTTTTGTAATTTTTCATCATAACTTGAACACTAAGAGTCGTGTAAAAAATACAAAAATATATTTTAAGAAAGCGCGTGAGCGTGCCACGCTGCAGTTGTCAGTTTATCTAGGCCCATTTCGTTGACTCAATACTCAATACATTTATTGCCTTCATATGGTACATAACAAGATGGTATTATAAATAAGGTATCTCATATGAGCCCATTTTCAGAGGCATTGCAATAATTGAGATAGACCGAGATTTTAAATAGTTATCAACAATATTTAATTATGTATTTATATAATGTAGGTATATTTTTTTAGTTTATTTATTTTTATCATTGATATATTCGTTTAAATTATAGTAAGTTTTATTTATTAGGTATTCTTTTAATAGTTTTATCATCTTATTATAAGAATTTTCTATTCTTATATTTAGCGGTAGATGATTATATATTTTTATTGATACACTTAAAGGGCCAGAACTATGTATTTTTAATTTAGAAGGTATAATATTGATTTTATTTGTTTTATACCTGCGAGGGTACAGTCGGGGCTGATTATCTTCCATTTCGTAGAACTGTGGGTTGTTCTTAATAAATTTGCAAGCTTCTAGAATGTATAGAGAGGTTAAAGTTAAAATTTTCAATTTAGTAAAGGTCGACCTACAGCTTTCATCATTTTTTAAATTTCCTAATATGCGTATATTTTTTTTTTGTAATATGAAAAGATCTGATACGTTTGTGCTATTGCCCCAAAGAATAATGCCGTAGGTTAATCTTGAGTGCATATATGCATAATAAACCGAGAGGGCAGTTCCTAAATCGGTGGTTTTTTTCAATTCACGGAGAGCGAACGTGAAGCTTGATAACTTAAGACTTTATTTATTGAATATGATTTTTCCAGTTGATATGGGTATCAATATTCAGACCTAATAAGCTAAAATTACTAACACATTCGAGTGTCGTATTATTATATGAAATATTAACGTCTAAAGCCGCTTTCTGATATGGTCGAAATTGCATGACTTTGGTTTTATTAGAGTTTATTTCTAAACAGTGGTCCGTCATCCATTGATTTACGTTAGTCAAAATGTTTTGAGCTTTTGATGTTAACTCAGAGGAGCCTTTGCAGGTTATTAAAATTGAAACGTCATCTGCGAATAAGGCACAGGGTTCATTAAAAGCGTCTGGCAAATTATTTATGTAGATGATGAACAAGCAGCATCCAAGAACTGTACCTTGAGGAATTGAATTTCGCATGTATTGTACATCGGATCTTACATTGCAGATGAGGCCGGTTTTATAATTGAAATTTTCAACTTCGACATACTGCATTCGGTTACTTAGATAAGACTCAAACCACTTATGGGTTGGACCGCGTATACCGATATCATAGAGCTTCTCTAGGAGAATATTGTATTGGACTTTGTCGTACGCCTTTGTCATATCTAACAATAGCCCTACGGCGTATTGTTTTTTATTTATTGCTTCTAAGGCTTGTTGGATGAAGTTAAATACCGCCAAAGTAGTTGAATGCTTTTTCCGAAACCCATTTTGAGACTTGTGAAAAATATTAAATTTCTCGCAGTAAGAATAAAGACGATTACACATTATTTTTTCAAAAATTTTTGCTGACGTAGGTAGGAGCGCTATGGGTCTGTAGTTATTTGGATCTAATTTTGAGTTTTTTTTATGAATCGGTTTTACGAGGGATATTTTTAATAAATCTGGGAAGGTGCCTTCATTAAATGATTGGTTTATTAGTAGGTAGTATGGTAAGAGTAACTCATCAATACATGCCTTTATAAGAGTGGGGGGAAGTTCGTCTATGCCGAAACTATGTTTGTTTTTTAGATTGCGGATTGCATCTTTTACTTCCTTTGGTGTAACAGGACTTAAAAACATACTGTTTTGCATACGCGATGTAGAAATATTCGATTTTCTATCAGCTTTTGAGTTGTTTCTGTCGGTATTATTACCAACTGATGCGAAAAAAATATTCAAAGTATCTGCGACTTCTTTAGGTTCATTAATGTCTCTATTATTAAATGTTAATTGAATGTTTTGTTTATCTTTTTTAGTGTTTTTATTTAATTTTTCTTTTATTATTCCCCACATGCACTTAATTATATTATTAGATTTTTTTATTCGGGAAATGTAGGATTTTTTTTGCTGTATTGACTAGTTTTTTAAGAGTTTTACCATATTGTTTATAATATTGTTTTAATGGTGAACTTTCAAAGTATTCTTTTATAGTTTTTAAAAACCTTTTATTTTGACATGATATTTTTAGACTTTTGTTAGCCAATTCTTTCGCTTTTTTAGGTTTAATTTTACTGTAACCTTTGGAAAACATTCGTTTAATAATTTATTAAGTTTTTTATCGAATAAGCTATAGTTTTTATTTACGTCGTTACAAGGGTTTAGTATATTATACCAATTCACTATCTTTAGTTTAGATTTAAAATTGTCTATATTTTTATTATTGTATATTCTCTTCTCTACTTTCCACAATATAGGTTTATTAGTATTTAGTTTTGTATTTGCAACTACGCCCTTGTGATCATAAAAACCTAAATCCTGCACGCTGACTTCAATTGCACTTTCCGTAAAATTTACAAAAACAAGGTCAATGCATGTTGAAGCATCTTTGATGGTCCTAGTTGGCTTATCAACAAGTGGAGTGAAATTATATTCTTTCATAAAATCCAATAATGTTCTAGATTGGATTGAGTTTTCTAAAACGTTTATATTAAAGTCACCGCCGATAATAATTTTCTTTTTATTATGTTTTTTTGTTATGTATTCCAGAATAGATTTTAGTTGCCTATAAAAATGACATCCGAGCACTGCGACACATTTTGAAAGACAAGGACGGCTACATGTATTAGTGCATAAAGCTATCTTTGCCTTAAATATCAAAAACGTAATTTGTGGATTTCCTAAACATTTTCGTTCACTGACATTTCTTTGCGTTTGGAGGTGATAGATTAGCACTACGGTTTAAAACCTGCTCATGAGCTTTGTGTGCGGTTTTAGTGCGCTAATAGTCGGTTCAAAACTTGCTCGTATTCACTCGTTTAGGCGACGTGACGTCATCAGTGACGTCACTTTAGCGCGCTATCATTGCATACGAAAATGAGGTAGTGCAGCGTGTGCGAAACGTCAAATTCATAAGACATTTGTCATCAATCTCGTTTTCGAGAGGGTTTTTTTTAACTTTTTTTGGGGTTTTTAGATTTAATTATCTTATCGAATAATCATTATCTCTCAATAATTTCTTAAATCGCAAAACAAAATCAAAATTTGATTTTTTCTCAGTGACATTGACATAAGCGCGCTCTAGTCTGGTTTAAAACTGTATTCGATCGTATTCGACGAATGCACGCATATAGAAATAAACCGACTATTTTCAGTGAATGTGATGTGTGCGTTGAATTCAAGAAACAAACCGTAGTGTAGATGACATAATTCCTCAAATAAAGTGACATTTCTCCGAGATATATTTTCTCTCGGGCAGCGTGCTAAGCCGGCAGGTGTGACAGAGAGACGGACAGACAAACTTGCATCATAAGGGTTCCTTTTTTTACCATTTTGGCATCGGAACCCTCCTTTACCATGTTCTGTTTCGCTTGTTCTTTCGGGAACTTCCTATAGGCATTTCTTTCTCTGTGATTCCATTTTTTGGTTAATTTTTTTTTGTTTGACACACGCAACTGCAAAGCCAAACCAAAAAAAAAGGTTGGCGCGATTTTTGTGTAACGGAGAACCACTTTTTTTCTGACGGGTGGGATGTTCTGTTAGGTAGGTTCATTGACGTAAGAAAAACTAAACGCCCCCTGGCGTAGTTTCAAAATCTTTGGGTAGGTTTGATTTGTCTACGATAGACAATGATTTTATATATGTTAACGATAGGTTTTTGCGAAAATACCCGAAATTACCCAGCTGTAAACGTTACCCGAAAGAAACCCGCTGAAGACCTAAATTACCTAAAATCGGGTAAAAATACCCGTACCGGCAACGCTGGTCCTTACGTTTACCTAAGTCTAGTTTATTTTAAACACGGGTTGCCAACTTTTTTTTCGCCAATCGACTAAAAGCGGTTGTGGAATCCACCAAAAATCCACTTAATAAGAATTTTCTCAATTTTTATATATTTATTTTTAATTTCTACATATTTATTAAAAATGTGAAAGAAAATGGAATTAAAAGTCATCACCAGAGGAATAGTCTTTTCTGTTTTCTTCAGCAGGACATGCTGATGCATAACTTTCCTTGGTTTAAATTTTTTCTACAACACTATTAGTGGGTGTCTATTAGGAATCGTTTACCTACCTAGATGACTAAGTCAGTTTAGGGACATTAATGGGGTTAACATTCATACTGAAAGGTCTAGTCTTGCCACATTAGCGTTAAATTGCGGAAAAAGTAGCATAGAGATTACGAAAGTAGCTAAAATCTTGGAATCTGTTAACACCAGACATGTTTGATTGACTCTTTACATCACTCTTTTGGAGCAGTGGTTACCAGTAGGTTAAACATGTGAAACATTCCATTTTATTTTAATATGGCTTATTTGTGGATTCAGTGGTCATAAGAATGTCTTTCCACTAACAAAAATAAAGTAATCTACTAGAAAAAACCACTAGCCACTTAAACCAAAATTTGCCCACTGACAAGAAGGTCTAAACCACCAGTTTCAGTGGATTTTCCACTAAGTTGGCAACCCTGTTTTAAACTAAATCGAGATTTAGTGAAGTGCGACTTAGACGTCGTCGCTGAATCTACTCGCTAATTAGAGCGGTAATGCCAGGCCTGCCAGAAAACAGAAAAATTAGTAAAACGGTAACTAGCTTTTAATGGAACTTTTATGGCTGTCCCGCAAGTGTCATTCAAAAATTTGTGATTTAAATAATACAAACGCATATAGTTACAAATTTATTAAACGGCACCTGGCATTGTGGGTCACGATCCTCAGAACTGAGGGGTGTCCGTCTCCCCAGCAACCCATGCGAGATATGGCCAAGTGGCATACACCAAAATTTAGTGGAAATTGGTTCATTCCATCAGTAAAGTGTCAGATTCAGTGCATCAAAACTGATGACACTACGAGCTGAAAACTTTGGGTGGCTGTAGAGACGTCTCGTCAGCCAGCCCATTCTATACAGGGAAAACTACGAAGATTACATAAAAGCAAAATAGTTCCACATTTACTGCATGTCTAGTGCAATTTATTGTAAAAAAGCCGAATCGAAAATGTCCATATGGTAGGAGCACTTCATCAATAATTATGGGTGGCTGGAGAGACGTTTTCCCAGCCAGCCCATGTGATATCTCGGAACATATAGTAGGTAGGAAGATGAAACAAAGCTTAATATTTACTACCTACTCGGAACAGTAGGTAGCAAATATTTCAAAATCCTAGCTCCACTAACTTTTGAGATATTTGTATTTTTTCATGGGCTTGCTGGGGAGACGTCTCGCCAGCAAGCCCATGCTGTAACTCAAAAAGTACTGCACGTAGAATGCTGAGCGATATACCAATAGAGAGTGCATATTTGATGCAATAAGCACCAAGAAAAGTGAGTCCCTAGGTCTTATGGTTTCGATGCTAGAAACAAAAATCATTTTCCCGCTGAAAATTTGGAATGCATGATGTGAAGTGCAACGTTGCCATTCTGTGCAATTCTACATGTTGCTGTTAGAGCATTCAAAAATCAATCTTGTGTCCTAATAGTTAAGAGGTCCTGTAGACGCACGTGTAGATTATTTGTAATTTGAGAATAGTTCGGGAGACGGTGTACTTAAAAGGCTGATTGGTTAACAAGAAGTTTTTATTTATTTGTGGACAACATGTGAAGAACAAAAGACACAATATGTATTTTGGCTCACGTATTTATTTAATAAATCAGTTTTCTTAACTTATTAATTACAGGACAATTTAAGAATACTTTAAAAATTTTAGTTTGTTACTGAGACCATTAAACCTACATCTCCTCCTAGAATACAGTTGTCACGGTTGCTAAAAAGAGATTGAGGCACCAGTTAGTCTTCACGTGAGCTAAAATACATATTATCTCTTTCGTTCTTAACATGTCGTCCACAAATAAATAAAAACTTCTTGATAACCAATCAGTCTTTTACTAAGTACACCGTCTCCCGAACTATTCTCAAATTACAAATAATCTACACGTGCGTCTACAGTACCTTTTAACTATAAGGATACAAGATTGATTTTTGAATGCTCTAACAGCAACATGTAGAGTTGCACAGAACGGCAACGTCGCACTTCACATCATGCATTCAAAATTTTCGGCGGGAAAATGATATTTGTTTCTAGCACCGAAACCGTAAGACCTAGGGACTCACTTTTCTTGGTGCTTATTGCATCAAATATGCACTCTCTATTGGTATATCGCTCAGCATTCTACGTGCAGTACTTTTTGAGTTACAGCATGGGCTTGCTGGCGAGACGTCTCCCCAGCAAGCCCATGAAAAAATACAAATATCTCAAAAGTTAGTGGAGCTAGGATTTTGAAATATTTGCTACCTACTTTTCCGAGTAGGTAGTAAATATTAAGCTTTGTTTTATCTTCCTACCTACTATATGTTCCGAGATATCACATGGGCTGGCTGGGAAAACGTCTCTCCAGCCACCCATAATTATTGATGAAGGGCTCCTACCATATGGACATTTTCGATTCGGCTTTTTTACAATAAATTGCACTAGACATGCAGTAAATGTGGAACTATTTTGCTTTTATGTAATCTTCGTAGTTTTCCCTGTATAGAATGGGCTGGCTGACGAGACGTCTCTACAGCCACCCAAAGTTTTCACCTCGTAGTGTCATCAGTTTTGATGCACTGAATCTGACACTTTACTGATGGAATGAACCAATTTCCACTAAATTTTGGTGTATGCCACTTGGCCATATCTCGCACGGGTTGCTGGGGAGACGGACACAACTGAGGGAGCGACTAAGAAGAAGAATTACTTTTGACCGCCTGTTACTGGCAACTCCAAATCAGCGCGAGCTAAACTATTAACGACGTCTAAAGGGGTTTTTATATGTGAAAAATAAATGATTTGGCTTTTCGTGGAAAAAATTATTAAATTTTAGTATTTCCTATGTTTATTTGTTTAATTTTGCAATTTTTATAAGGTATTTAAAGTAAATTTTTGTCTAAAAATAAGGAGAAGATAAAAACTATATGAAAAGGAACGTAGCTGATCTCGATTCTACTCTATGATATCGATTAATATCCTAGGAAGAATGAACGAATCAATCAACGAACGGTTCGACTGAATGAATGAATGACGTGTGATGTCTTTTGTTTCATATTCTCTATAGAGACAGAGTAAGACGCACTATTGACTATGGTATTGATGTCGTCATCATATGGTGAAGATAAGGATTCAAGTTTTAATAATTTGTTTTTTTTTTATTGAACCATTTTAAGAACTCTATACATTGATTCTTTGTGTAATATACAACAAAGTGTTTACTAAGAAAACAGTCGATGTAACAGGATATTTAGTCGTTATTTTTAATAAATTCGCCGGATAGTCGACAGGAACTCTTAACTTGCTTAAGATTTAGGAGAATTACAACCCAGTTACATAACAAAGAAACATGGGTTGAAATAAGAATTTTTTGTTGTATGGGAGGGCAATATTTTTTTCGTATTTCAACCTATGTTTCTTAGGGAAAGTTGTACAGTTTCGTGAACTGTAAAAAACTGCTCTTAAAATTAATGCAAATCCTCAGGAACACGGTGTATAATAGGCGTACCTAATTGAAATATGTAAAAAATGACTTCCTATAGAACTCTATCTATTTAAGTCGCGAGTGAATAGGCTTCTTCTGGGCAAGCTCGTTCCATCGTCGACCTCATCTCTGTCCTCAAGGCTAGATCGAGGTCAAGAGTAAGCCCATACATAGTAAAAAAAAACTGCATTACAATGATAAAAAGCATCGAGGAAGGTAATTTTACGGTAAAAAATTATAAAAAAAAAAGTTAAAAATATGATCTGTGTTTTGAACTTTACTCCACTAGGTATACTATACCTAAGTTACGTCGTCCAACGGTCCCATAAAACTCAAATTGTTATGATGGTAATTTTAAAACTGAACATTATTCAGGGGGAAAATTCTTAACAGTCACCAGGTGATTTTCGAGATTTTTAAAATTAAAATAAGACCTGTTAAACTCTTCAAAAGTAAGGAGCAATATTTGGTAATTATAATATAATGTTCAGTTTTCAAATTACCATCATAACAATTTGAGTTTTATGAGTTTATCGTGGCTTTTTTAAATTTTAATATTCTCGAAAACCACCCGATTACCCTCAAGAATTGGCCCCCAGGGAGTATTTTAAAAACTGGTTAAATTTTTCCTAAATATGTGTTATAGTGGCGGATTACTGGTACTGAAATAGCTTCGGTAATGTTGATTTGGTACCTACTATTCGCAAATACAGCCTACCCCGAAATGTTAATTAGACGTTATGATGAGTGCGGCACTTGCGTGGATCGCCCTACGCGGTGGGGCGCCTTACAGAACAAAGGATGAATGGAGACGCTTTTTATAAAACTAAAACAAAATCCTCTGAATTTCGTCTTGGCTTGACTTGGCGGGTAGATACGAGTAGAGCCGAATCCTAAAGTTACGTATGACAGCTGTCTAAACACCAACGCATAGGGTTCATTTTTCTTTGCAGGTTATAATTTTTCATACGTTTGCAGCTGTCATACGTAACTTTAGGATTCGGCTCTACGTAGTAGACTCCCTATATTTGCATTTTATTCTGCATGTTATGACTTTTCATTAGTAATCTGTAAAGAATCTTCATTGAATTCATAATTCTAAATCTGAATTCGAATCTAACCACTACTATCAGAGACAGTAGTTAGATAGCTTTTCGAAGGACTAAATTAATAAAATAAAAACTTCTATAAGTATTGCCAAGTTACAGTGGCGGTACATTCATACAAGCCCAAAAGCCGGGCTTGCCCTATAAAAATAATTATCGATTACGAATCAAGAACAAATAAAAAATCAAATTAATGAGAGCGGAGAGTCCGAAATATTTATTTTAAAAGTTCGCGCTATTTTACTTTTCAAAATAAGTCGCGCGTCCCGCCGTGCAACCGAGCCGCGAGAGGCAGTGTCACCCACTGAGACTCTGCTAGTCATCTCGCTCGCACGCGCTGGCTTGCAAGCGGGCTTCGATTCCAGCCGGCATATCTCTTTCTTACCTATTGAAAATGTGCACTATAAGGATATAGCTATGCGTAGGTTTATATAGCAATCAGTACTAGTCTGAAAGCCCTGCTTGCGTATGAAGTTGTACACGGATTGATAGTGAATGCGAAAATTCGGCGAGTGCGCGGTGGTGTTCCAACTTCACTTTATTGTGTTTTTCTTAAGTTTGGGTTTGAGCGGATGGATTTGTTTGTTTTGTTTGTGTAGTGTTTTATCAGTAAAAAGTGATTACTTTGTTCGAAAAAATGGCAGAAGTTATATTTCCTTGTAAGGATTTAAAGTTGTAAGGCAAGGAAAAGGTAAAGTCTTTTAACTTCGATCAAAAGAAAAAAAATCTCTCACTAGGCAAGCAAAGATAAGAAGTCGACCTTAATATAATTCGCTCAAACAAACCAAACGGCTTTTTTCAAAGCCACTGCAATGAAGTAGTAGTAGTATATCTTCAGTGTGCCTTATGAGCTCGTCCAGGCCAGCAAGTGCGTATGAAAGTGAAGAGTGATGAGATAAGTGAGGAAAAACTGTAAAACCTACAGAAACGTATCTCTCGGCTTGCCCTATTCGGAAACCCTAGGCACGCCACTGCCAAGTTACATGACACAAAACGTATACCTAAAAATTAGAGATAACACAAAATGAATCTAGAAAATCACATTTATTGTTATTATTATGTAATCCGCTATTCAAATATGTTCTGTAAAGTGTACTAGTAAGGTCACGATGGTACCCTTTGGGTACGGAACTTTAAATTCTTCATAACACCCCGTTAAAAATTCCACTACGGACAGTAAAGTTAACGATACCACACGATGGTATATTTTTAGGGGAAAAGCAGTCAAAATCGTTGTCGATTTTATTTTAGGTTTCATTTCTATATTTACTGGTGGTAGGGCTTTTGTGCATAGTCCGTCTGGGAAAGTACCACCCTCCTACCTTTTTCTTCCGGAAGGCAGCAGTTTTTGCACTGCTGTGTTTAAGTTTAAGGGGTATGGGAGCCAATGAAATTACCGGCACATGAAACATACCATCTTAGTTCTCAGGGTGGGTAACGCGCTTTGCTGTCTTATCAGTGTCAAATTACTAATTAGGTAGTAGTGGGTGTCAGGCGCGGTGGTAACCACTTACCATCAGGTGACCCACCTGCTCGTTTGACCACTTGTAATATAAAAAAATATATTTTCACTTCTCATGCTCTGAAAGTGCTTCTTTGTGCAGGATATAGGCTGCACAAAATCGAATTTTGTGCACTAGGGCAAAAAGTAATCGCGGTGGTGTACGCCCTGCGCGCGGGCCTGCTGCACCCCCCCATGCGTCAACATATTCTTCACTAAAGCAGAACAACTCATTCTTCAGTTACATTTAGAGAGTACTTTTACGTTTTATTTCCTCGCAATCAAAGTGAAAAGCAGACTTTATAACTCGTCCACAAAACCATTTTATCCTCAGTCTCGGAAAAATGGTTCGTTTTGTGCACTTGTTGTAAAATCTACTATTTATTCCTGGGTAACTACTCTACGGCTGCTCTGTTCCGCGTAGCGATCAGCTACGTTATATAAAGCTACGAGATCTCGTAGCGAACTGCATTGTGCTACGCGCGTACAAGGAGGTGAGTCCTTTTAATTATTTATTAGAACAACTTGTACAGTCAACGACAGGTCAAGCTTGTCACTCGCAGTGCAACTCTAGCCCTTACATACATTGAAATAAGAACGGTACAAAGTCCAATGTGTCAAGCTTGATGTGCTCTTGATTGTATAAAAAAGATAGCTGAAAAAACTATGTCTTCGTATTTTAGGTTACTTTAACTTCCCAGATTAGTTTTTTTTTAATTGTTCTGTTACACCAGCATGTTTTTTCTCCGTATAATTTAGTGGTGACGTCTAAAAGTACTTAATAAAAAATCCAAAAAAAAAGGCTATCAGATTTTTCTCAGATTTTCCAATTTGCCGGAAATTTCTCTTCTTTAGAAAATAATTATACCATAATGCTCTGACAAAAAAACTAAATGCTAATCTTAAAACTCATTTTTCAAGAATATTGTATTGGTTGAAAATAGTTAAAATCCAAAAAAGAAAAATTTCTTTGCAATAGCTTACAATCATTTTTTTTTTTATTTTACACGGTGGTAGATTGATTTCTCACGTTCTTTTATTTTTTGTTGTAAAATATTAGCGAATTTTGTTATTTAGATTTAGGAGCCGAATTATTGAATATCGCCGAGTGATTTTAGAGATTTTAAAAATAAAAAAAATGCCTGACAAACTCAAATTAACTCATAATGCTCTTTACCACTATTTTATAAGTATAAAATTTTACTTTTTAAGAGAACAATTTGTTTATTGTTTCGGAGTGAGAGATTTGAATTATCTCGAAAATCACACGGCGATATTCAATAATTGGATTCCCGTCCCTAAAACAACTTTTAACAAAACTTTATAGGTTCAAATGAGAGAAAAACAATCTTCCCGTGATAATAATCAAACGAAAATAGACTTTTACTAGAATAATATTTTTTCTCTTTCTTTCTTCTTTGTAATTTCTGTTCCAAGAGAATCGTTGTTTAGTTTCAAGGGCAGTCTCACTTACTTCAGGGTTGATACCTAAATCTTTTCAGGATATTTGGGAGATCTATACATATAATAAAAGAGTAGAAACCGCGTGTCTGTACTTTTGATAAATTTATAAAAAAATTAGTGTGGGCGATAAGAAACGACTAATAAAACTCAAAAATATGTTTTCTGAACTTTTTGTCTGTCTGTCTGTCTGTCTGTCCGTCTGTCTGTCTGTATGTTTTCGATAAACTCCGAAACTACTGAACGGATTTTCTCGCGGTTTTCGCAGATAGATTCAGCTTAGCTCTGAGCAACATATAGGCTATGTTTCATTCAAATCGGTTCACTCAATCAGAAGCTACACTAATGTAAGATAACAAACTGCCTGTGCGCCTATAACTCACAAACTACCAAACTGATTCAAACGGGGTTTTAAATTACAAGTTTGGTTAACTGTTTTGAAACATAAAAGTTAAGTTTCATTGCAAACGGTTCACTCAGACAGAAGGTACGCGAAGTTTCTTGCGGCGGCGCAAATAACTCACAACCTATTGAACGGATTCAAACGGGGTTTTCAATAACCTGTCAGGCTTACTTATTTGCAACATATTGGCTTACTGTAATTGAAAACGGCTCACTCAGACATAAGGTGCGCGAAATTTCAAGCAGCGGCGTCAATAACTCACGAGCAACTGAACCGATTAAACCGAGGTTTTAAGTAACGTATTTGGCTTACTCCGTGCAACATGTATGCTTAGTTTCATTGCAAACGGTTCACTCAGACAGAAGATTCACTAAGTTTCAAGCGGCGGCCCTAATAACTCACAAACTACTAAACGGATTTAAACGGGGTTTTCAGTAACGTGTTTCGCTTAATTCTTTGCAATGTATTAGCTAACTTTCATTGAAAACGGTTCACTCAGACAGAATGTACACGAGGTTTCAAACGGCGGCTCCAATAGCTCACAAACTACTGTACCGATTCCAACTGGCAACGTGCTTGGATTAGGTACTTCTATAAGCTTAGATTAGTTGAAAACGGTTCACTCAGATAGAAGTTTCACAAACTTTCAAGCGAAGGCGCGAATAACTTACAAATTTTTGAACTGATCAAAACGTGGCTTTCAACAACGCGTTCGGCTTACTCCTGTGCAATATATAAGTTTAGTTTAATTGCGATGGGTTCATTTTGACAGAAGATACGCAAAGTTAAAAAGCTGCAGAACCAAGAACTCACCTACTGAACTGATTTAAACGAGGTTTTCAATGACGCGTCGGGCTTCACAAACTACTTGAACGACTGAAACGTATTTGGGTTGCTTTCGTGCAATATTTAAACTTTTTTTATTGCAATCGGTTCACTCAAACAGAAAATAAGTGAGTTCAAAGTTTCAAGCGGTGAAGCCGAACCGAAATCAAACAAAGCTTATAATTTTGAACGGAAGAAAGCCAAATACGTTGTTTGATCCGGTCCAGTTGTTTGTGTAAAAGTCGTGGGTACAGCTAAAGATTGGTAAAATCTAAATTTAGTTTTATTATAAAAATAAAAATAAAAAAATCCTATCTGTTTCGTCATGGCGGTACAATAAATGTAAATAAAATTATGAAAGTTCTAGAGTTTTGAAAACTTAAATAAGTAGGTACTTATAAACAAAATACTTCGAAAAATAAAGAGAGATGTTAATCATTGTTTTTTAGGAATTGTCTTTTAAGGGGAGAAATAAGTTACAAAGATTGTACAGAAGTGTAGTCCAACAGTTAGAAGTCCAACAGTACATGTACAGTTAAAAGCATGTAAAGCTAGACACGTTGGACTTTGTACTGCTTTTTTTTCAGTAGCCACAGAAGCTAAAGTGACTGCGCCTCAGATTTAGTTAGGCTTTGTTTTGTATAAGAAATAACGAAACCCGTATCATAGTTCGTTTGCGTTAAATTCAACTATAATTTTACGCTTACGAGGATAGTGGGCGACCTTACAGTCCACACGTAAACAAGAGGTGTTTAATTTACAAAAAATCCGTACTGTCTGTACTCTGTATACCTAACCAAGAGCTGCACTGTCTGTTTGTCTGTCTGTTACGCTTTTATGACTAATCTGACAAACCGATTGTGATAAAAACTTGGTACGAAGATAGTTTTAACCATGGTAAAAGTCATAAGCTACTTTTTCTGAACGCCACGCGGACGGAGTCGCGGGCAACAGCTAGTATAAAAATAAATAAACTCAAAAATGTAAAAAAAATATATTTGTTAGTAATAGAATTGTGTTATGTTGTTAATTTACATTTTGTTAAGATCTAATTTTGATGTCGAAAATCACCCGTTGATATTCAAAAATTGGATCTCTGTTACATCTAGTACTTTCTTGTATCATCATCATCATTTTTATTTTTTTATAAAAAAAAAATAAAAAAATCATGACATCCTATGAAACGTCCAATACTAATACAACAAGTTATACCCAATATTGATGTAATTAGCTAATAACTTTTTTTTTCATTTATTCCATCTAAGTAGTAGGCAACGAAGCAGTTGACCCCAACAAAATTCTCTCAGGCAGATTTTATTTGACAGGATGATAAAGTATCATGAATTAAATGTAAATTCAAAATATCCAAAAAACATTTTTTTAAATAAATTTTTTTTAATTTTTGTATGGAAAAAATAAAAGTACCGATTTCTTTTTGGATTTTTTTATAGAAGGTTTGTCTCATATAGTGTAATACCCCAGCGAAGTTTCATCGACTGAGGATTTAATGCGGGGGTCTTCATACAACGATCCGTTTGTTGCCTAGACTAAACGCTTACCAACACATTTTGCACCTATTTCTTAAGCAATCCGCTAAAGCTGTTAGAAAAAACAAGTTTGTAAAACGATGTTATTCTTTCCATCAAATATACTCTAGTTTTAGTGTCATGGCTGCAGGGGAAGCACAAAAGATCCCATAGGGTCAAAGTGATCTGAGGTCCAGCCCTACCTAATAAGATAAGGAACTAAAATAATGGACTATAGAGTGAAATTCCGAAAACTTAGAACTTACGCTTTAAAGCTCATGTTAAATTTCATCAAAGACTGTCACGAAGCTAAAACTTTGGTCCCTCGGGGGTGAAACTAACAGGTTGCTTGCACAGGGAGCTATTCTCTCCACTTGTTGAATTTTGAACGTCCCCTAGGGCTGTGTTCTTTAAAGAAATAACGACTGAGGTCCTTGTTAGAAAAAACAATCAAGTGCGACTCAAACCGTAGACTGTAGGTTCCGTCCGATAATGTACCTACGAGAATGATATTATTATAGGATACAGTGCTTAGGGATCCGTACCCAAATGGTGAAAAAACGGGACCCTACTAATATGCCTCCGATGTCTGTCTGTCTGTCTATCAGCGGGCTGTACCTACCTCATGAACCGTAATTACGTAGACAGTTGAAATTTCCACAGATTATGTATTTATGTTGCCGCTATAATAAAAAAATACTCCCCTACTAAAAACGGGTTTTTATTAGGCGATTTTTGTTCGATGGTTGCTTTAGCTCTATCGTGAAAACGGAAACACCTACAAGCGAGAAAATTGGTATATTTACTGTGCATAAGCTATAAAATAACAACAAATAATAAAATCTAGTCAAGTGCGTGTCGGATTCGTGCGTGTTTAATCCACTTCTGAGTGACTGCGCGTCAATAACACGGTATCTTTACCTTAGTGGTACGGAACCCTCAGTGCGCGAGTTCGACTCGCACCTAGCCGGTTTTTTACACCTTTACGACCTTCTAAGTTCCTTAAGGGAATGTGGTTCAATTTACTTACCTACTCAAATATTCTCAGAATTTATTAAGCACCAAAGTAAACTTTTTTCTCACAACACAATAACTTTGAGTTCAAAACTAGTTTTATACTTGTACAGACTAGACACAGTTTTTAATGAGATAGGTACAGTTCAGAACAGATTAAGCTTGACAAAGCAGCAAATCTCCTACGGCTATTGAAATAAAAGTTAAGCTTGACGTGCTCTTGGTTCTCTCTCACACCGAGCAGGAAGTTAATTCTTGAATATGATAAAATCACTTCATTTCAAAATCACTGAGTTTTCTTTTCAAAAGTAAAGTAAGTAGTAAGTAATTCGTTAATTTATAAAGAAGTGTATTACTACACTTTAGTAATAATATTAAATGATAATTAATTAATTATTATTATAAAAAGAACCCATCCCACCCATTATGAATTATTAATTATAACATATTTTTATTTACTTTTTAATAGTTTGTCATGGTGCGTATTGGTCGAAATGCGAATTGGTCTAAATGAGAATTGGTCCAAATGCGTATTGGTCCAAATGCGTATTGGTCATTTTATCTGTATTGGTCCTTATGCGTGTAAACGCCATCGTCGTTATACGAGTATCTGGCCAGAAGAAGCCTATTCGCTTGCGACTTGAATAAATTCGGGTTATATATATAGGGTGACTTTAATTACTTCTTGATAGCAAAAAATATGCATGTACTCATGATACTGAACAACTTTTCCCAGGGAACATAGGCCGAAATACGAAAAACCATACTTGACCTCCCATACAAAATGCGCTATCAGCTGATGCAGTTTCTATGGGAGGTCAAAACTTGATTTTCGTATTTTGACCTATGTTCCTTGGGGAATGTTGTTCAGTATCATTAGTACATTCATACCTTTTTCTATCAAGAACTGAATAAAAGTCACCCTATATAAACTCAACACAGACGCAGGCAGGCAGATACTCGTAATCCCTTAGCTCGCATTATGAAAGAGTACCTGGTCGACCGAGCTTCGCTC
The DNA here is from genome assembly GCA_947532105.1 of Athrips mouffetella. Lineage (NCBI taxonomy): Eukaryota > Metazoa > Arthropoda > Insecta > Lepidoptera > Gelechiidae > Athrips > Athrips mouffetella. The sequence continues at coordinate 12,082,511 of OX383984.1, forward strand.
TTTAAAATCCGCCTCAACAATAAAATATCATAGGTTGAGCAAGCTATGCTACTCGCCAACAGATGGCGCTGTAGGTTTCTGTCTAAAACGCGGTATTTTTTTAAATGCCTTAAACACGGGCAAAACGATTTTTCCCAGACATGTGACCTAGCTAGATCAGTTTTTCGTCCCCAAATACCAACGGATACAAAATTTTATCAAAATCGTTAGAGCAGTTTTGGAGAAACCGATAACAAATTTATATATAGATATATATTTATATATACACAAATATTGCTCGTTTAATAGTATAGGATGGAGAAGCGAACACTACTGGGTTGCGGCAGTTAACTATTATCGAATCTGTGGCTGCGGCTCAAAATACAATATTTTTAACCTTTAAGATTTTCGGCCTTTATCTACTTTAGTTAGAACAAAATAGTTATTTGTTATGCAAGGCAGCAAAAGCGTTATTTGGCGTGAGTGCCTTGTATTGAAACCTGAGCAAGCGAAGGATTCTAGAATGGTTCAAAAGAAGAATCCTGAGCGTAGCGAAGGTTTCAAGGCACGAAACGCAAAATAACTTTGCTGCCGAGCGAAACACAAAATTTTTCACCTCACTAAAGCGAGGAAGCAGCCAGTACCGCAGCGTGGAGGTCTGCCATACTGCATCACGTTCGAATTTCAAAAACCTTTTGCCCGCTAGCGGCCAAAAATCGCTTTTGGCCGCAGAAAAACCTTTTGCCCGCTAGGGGCCAAAAATCGCTTTTGGCTGCAGAATTTAACCGACAAAACAAACACTTTCGAGCTAGTGAGGTGAAATATATATTATTTACACCTAAAAGATTTATTTCATACATCAAAGAAAAAAGCTACTTTCAAAATGAATAAGTCATAAATATATATGAGATATAAAATAAACCTAATATCAAATATTATATTTATTTTTCCAATTTCATCACGGTTCTACTGAGACTGCTACCTTATCTAGGAGATTTGAAAATGACCATAGTCATTGGTTTTTACACAGAGCGAATGCAACATTTTACAACAATTTAGGAAACAATCATTTTGCTGGAAAGAAGAGATTTCTCTTCAATCAAACGAGGCACAAGTTTGTTACCATGATGCATGCATAAAAACCTTTGAAGCGATCGTTTAATTTGTAGGTACCTATCGTTTAAATCAGGCCCGTCCAACTTAAGAATGCTGTAAACGCTCAAATTATTTGTCAAATTTTACGTGTTTGGCAAATTATTTGACAGTCTGCGGTCATGTTTGACGTGTTTGTAAAGTAAACTACGTGTTTGGCTGTTTGTTTGAAAGATTTGATTGACGGCGTGCTTGTCATAATGTTTGAAGGTGTACAGTCATGTTTGTCAAACAAACTCGCCATTTTCGCGTGACAGTCACAAATTATCGAAGTTTATCTGAACGTATATTATTTATTAATTATAGTACATTATTTATCTGACCATCGGAGCGTCTTTTCGAGGCGAAAACTGCTTTGAAAGTGAAGTCTTGTTTGACAAACTTGTTGGTATGTGTGCGCTGATGTTTGTTGAGCACGTACAAACAAAACGTAAAGTTTGACAAACATGTTTGAACGTTTACAGCCTCCTTTACGGCCCCCGGGCCACAATGTGGTCCGCACCCTTCATCCGCGACAACATCCACGACATCCGTTGATATTGCGCAGCCACACTGAAGCGATTCAATTCGTTGCTCGATGAAGTAAAGATTTTTCTTGAAAACAAAGGCCAAGAAATTAGTTTTGTAACTGATGAGCAGTGGTTGGCTGATCTCGCTTTCTTGGTGCTTGACATAACTAAGTATCTCTCTGATCTTAACCTAAAACTGCAAGGAAAAGATCAACTATGCTTGCAGCTGTAAGAACGAACATGTTCGAGTGTTCACTAAGAAGCTCATAATATTGGAGAAACAGCTGGAACAAAAGCAGCTGGTTCATTGAGAGACCTTGTCTTCCAGAAATTAAGAGACATTGAACTTAAAGCCACGATCACACCTTCTTGAAATCAAAGACTAATTCGGCATACATTGCTGAGAGGCTTGGTTATGTTAATTGCAATACCCTTACTTCAACGAGCAATATATGCCGAATTCGTTTCTAAGGAAGGTGTGTTGCAAAGATTAAGGAATGAGTTTGATGAGAGATTCGCAGACTTCAAATCACAAATTCCCAACTTGAAAGTCTTCCAAAATCCATTTGATGTTGAAATTGAAAGCGCCGGACTAAACCTAGAGTTTTAATTGATTGAAATACAAAATACAAAGCAACTCTCTTCTAAAAGCGGCATACAATGATAGCCTTCCGAACAGCTTGATTGAAGTTTACAAACAGTATATTAGTCCCAACCAATACCCAAACCTTACCAAATTAGCTCTTCAACAAATTTCCTTATTTGTCAGTAAACCCTCATATACCCCAACTGATTTTTAATAAAATAAATCATTATCGTAAAAAAAATCTAAAAAAATCACTATTTCTTCTACTACTTACTTACTTACTTACTCCTCTGGCGCAACGACCCAAAGTGAATCTTGGCCCGATACGAGAGTTCGCCACTGGTCTCGATCCTGGAGACGCATTTTTGAAGCGTTCGAAGTGAATCATTACTTCGCATACGAAAACGAATCGTGTACGAACTTAATTTCTAATGCAATCGATTTTACGCATTTTTGAATCATTCGAAAACAGTGTTGCCATTAAATTCAGATCTTTCAACAATTTTCTTTTCACGCAGAAAAATTAAAAACCGGAAAGCAATTACTCATTGATTTTAAAAACCGGTAATGAATTGCGAGGGAATGGAACGCAAATTAAAAAGTTGATATGTCAGTATAATGTCATATGTGAAGGAAACGTCGATGTCGTTCTCATCACAGATTATACATACTTTCGAGTGGTAGAATTGAAAAACGAGTGGGTCGGACCACTCGTTGCAGAATTCACAGGTATGAATATTCAAAAATTGGAATTTTACGGATTCGTATACGAATCTTGCCAATTCGAATGCGAATTGAAGTTCGAACGCTTCAAAAATGCGTCTCCTGTGCCGCAGCCTGCCAGTCGTCAGCCTGTAGCTCGCGCACGTCTGCACCAACTCCTCCATCGGCCCACCGTTACCGCGGGCGGCCAACCGGACGGCATCCTATCGGTCGAGCCTCAAAGGCTTTCTTGACGAACCGGTCCTCCCCCATTCTTTCTACGTGGCCGAGCCAACGGAGTCTGTGCGCTTTCGTCTCTACGATTATGTTCGGGATCGCCACGAGCTCTTCAATCTCTGCGTTATTTAGGATTCTTAAGCTTCCTTGGAAACCCCGTTGTATGAAGTATCTCCAACATGCAGATCTTTAGGTTTGGCGTGAGTATTTTTATATCGCCTCATGTGGAGGTACTCGGTCTTGCTATGGTTGATTCTAAGACCGACCTTCAGAGCTTCCGTTTCTAGTATCTTAGCCGCTACTTTCACCTCATCGCTAGTTTCACCCAACAAAGCCAGATCATCCGCATACCCTATCACTTTCTTCTAGATATAGCTATTTTAAAGTTTCATCATAGTTCTAGTTTCGTCGTTGTTCTAGTCCACGCACTCCGCGCACGCCACGCCCACATTCCCTCCTCACCGCTCATGAATCGCGCGCCGCCGCCGCCAGCGCGCGTATTCACAGAAATATTTAGAATAGAAGCGGCAAAAACTTTAACTTAACACTCCGGGAGTGCCGGCAAAAGTGAAAATTTGCAATTTTGAATATTATGCTTTTTGTAAGGGTCAATCGCGCCATTGCTCGCGTACTTCTTTGATGGCACTGAATAAAAACCCGTATTGTAATAACAATACGGTTGACAGTTGACGCTTTTTCGATCATGCTACAGATCTGACGCGACATCTGACACGAGTTTAACATTTTTTACCCATCTTAAAAAGTGCCAAACGCCGCTGAAGAAGTTTTCGATTCTAAACAAACTAGTATTTTCTCAGTTTCGCTTATTCCGTTAACACGTTGATATACTTGCGAACAGCTTTTTTCACGCATGAAAGATAATAAATCAAAAACAAGATCATCATATTTTTTTTACTATTTTTGTTATTCTATAGCTTCACCAATTTTCACACTTGTAAGTGTTCCCTTTTTTACGATAGAGCTATAACAAAAATCGAGCAAAAATCGCCTAAAAACACGCGCTTTTAGTAGTGCCCTACTTATTTTTTTATTTTTTTTACGTTTAGTTGTTGTTGCGGCAATAGAAATACACAATCTGTGATTTCAACTGTCTACCTATTACGGTTCATGACATAAAGCCCGCTGACAGACGGACAGTCCCGTTTTACACCCTTTGGGTACAGAACCCTGAAGAATTGTGTCGCTATAATTAAAAATTTCCTTAACCTATTTATGTAAATGCCATATACTTTTCCAATAAGTTTTAAATTTACGAGACGTATAGTTAACTAACTTACCGTACCTTCCGAAGCCCACATTCTCAAATGCGCACGTGCGGTCTATAATGTTAAGAAGTTACCTTAAGTTCCCAAAGTTCCTACTAACATAATTACGGACAAACAAAGCAACTTACAAGTTACCTTAAGTTCCCAAAGTTCCTACTAACATAATTACGGACAAACAAAGCAACTTAACATCAGACTATACAGGGTGTAAGGGGACTGTGTATCGAAAACTAAACAGACAACTAAACTGAACAACTTTCCCGAAGAAACATTTTTGGGAAATGAAAAAAAAATTGAGCTCTCCATACAAATTGCTCATTCATCGCACAGTTACTGGTCTTTCTTTTTCATTTCCCAAAAATGTTTCTTGGGGAAAGTTGTTCAGTTTCGTTGAATGAGCACGCCCTTTCAGTTTTTGGTACACCGTCCCTTAAACTCTGTATAGACATAGGAGAGACCGCTCGTTGCATAAAACATCTTCAAAGATAACACTCCTCAAGCCACGATCAAACCTAAATGAATTCAAAGACTAATTCCTAGTGTTAATAAACATTGTCCTTGTGTTAATAAACATTTCTGATTTCTGAATTCGGCATACATTGCTAGGAGGTTTGGTTATGTTATTGCAATATCCTTACTTCAACGAGCAATGCAAACCGAATTCGTTTCTGAATTATGGAAGGTGTGATCGTGGCTTAATTTTCCGATACTCTCATATGTCTACTCTTAACCCTTAGAGACTCTTTAACTTTAAAGCCTTTCTGTGCAACTGACGAAAAGGGGGTGCATTCCTCGTAGTTACACCAAGTTGTAACCACGAGGAAAAACCAATTCCTGGTGGTGACACCGCAGTAGATATAGACTATCGATTGTCGATGGTACTATTAGAGAGGAAATGAAAATATTGATATCCATATAACCGGTCAAGTGCGTGTCGGACTCTCTCACCGAGTTAGTGCAGCGAGTTGGAGCCTTATTTTCAATATAACATCCCATGAGTCCCAATATAGGATAAGGAGCTCCCTCCAGAATGAACTTTGCTGGAACAATGTGGAAGTCAAGGGAAGTACCATAGTTACCACGCTGGGACCATGGACTGCGGTTGTTAGTGGCCGCAGTGAAAAGATAGTACACTAAACAACACGTCAGTAGCAATACATTCAACTTTATGATGTGGTAATAAAGTCGCAAATTTTTCCACCCACGTGCGGCTGACCGTATCAATACAATACGCAGAAAGACGCCACTACTCATCCTCCTATTCAAATCCCTAGTCGCCTTTTACGCTACTACGGGGTGAAATCGAAATCACTCGACAAATTTTTAGGGTGAGTTCAGACCTTGAAAATGAGCAACTTTCCCCAAAGAACATGGGTCCGGAAACGAAAAAAAATTTTCGACCTCCCATACTACATGCGCGCTCGGATAGGCTCACTTTGTATGGGAAGTCGAAAATTTTTTTTCGTTTCCGGACCCATGTTCCTTGGGGAAAGTTGTTCATTTTCATGGTCTGAACTCACCTTAAGAATTTGTCGAATGATTTCGATTTCACCCTGTAGATGTCGAGCGGTACTGTTTTTATTCGAGCATAACTGCGTAAAATTTGCCTTACCTGCCTAACGAAGATTAATTTTGTATAATTTCGTATCTATGCAAATTTTTATTAGCCTTCTCCGGCCACAGATAAAGAACAAAACATCGTTGTATTTTGTACAGCCAAGGGCAGATCAAGCTTGACAACGCAGCGTCACTTAAGCGCCTACTATTAATAAAAACCGGTCAAGTGCGAGTCGGACTCGCGCGCCGAGGGTTCCGATATACCTATAGTATTTTTGGAAGCAATAAAGTCCATTTTCAGGACCGCAAAACTAAATTTGTTTGTAAAGGTTTTTTGCAGATTTCTGAAAAACTGTGCAACTTAGAAAGATCGTTTTATTTTTGCTGTAAAGTTTACATAAACCTCTGTCAACTGTAATTAATTCAGATTTTCCCTTACTCAAACTTCGGAGATAAGGGGGGGGAATGGTATTTTTTTTGACATTTTTCATCATAACTTGAAAACTAAGAAACTTAAAAAAATACAAAAATATATTTTAAAATGTACAAGTAAAGTCCTTTCATATGATACCCCACTCGACCTAGTAGCGACAATTTGAAATTTGGCCCCCCCTATTTTGGCCCCCTTTACATTAATAATCATACTTTTTTCAAAAAAATTTCATGTGCAATTAAGTTGGGCAACTATATTCTAAAACTATTCCAAATTTCAGCTCGATAGCGTAAGTGGTTGCTGAGATATAGAGGTGTGACAGACAGACGGACAGACAGACAGACAGACAGACAGAGCGGCACCATAAGGGTTCCTTTTTTTTACCATTTTGGTATCGGAACCCTAAAAATCAGTTCAAAAACTAAAACCCGACTACTGGCAAATCTTGCTCTAAAAAGTATGAAACAAGAAAATATTGTCATCTGAAATTGTTATGTACAAACTATGGTATTTAATAAATATTCATACCGATGTTCAGATAATAGCCGTGGTCATATTGTTATGCCTCTTTGCCCTGAAGTTTATGATCGCTTTTTTCGGATAGGTGGCATAACATGACCACGGCTATTATCTGAACATCGGTATGAATATTTATTAAATACCATAGTTTGTACATAACAATTTCAGATGACAATATTTTCTTGTTTCATACTTTTTAGAGCAAGATTTGCCAGTAGTCGGGTTTTAGTTTTTGAACTGATTTTTTATTTCAATTATTTTGGGGTTGTAAATACATAAAAAAGCTAACAATATATATATTTTTGAAATGTGCTCACTAAGCCCTTTCATTTGATACCCAACACGGTACGGTTAAAATTTTTTTTTTTATTAGTCCTTGACTTAATCTGCTCTAGAGGGCGCCACATACAATTAAACGAAATTTCTTGTATCCTATAACCAGCGAATAATTAAGACGCTTCTAACGACATCTCATTTGTCAAAATATGATAAGTAGTTTAGAAGTTATGATGGAACAGATGAACATACATACATAGCCTGTCAAAACGAATGTTGTTGGACATGTTTTTCCTACATGGAATAATACATTTTCAACTAGACAGTCCCTCCATTACCTCTTTGCTATCCATAAATGTACCCCAACGTCGGCTCAGAATAACAAACTATAACATTTTCAGAACACCACCTAGTAACACGAACTATGCTCAAAATGAATTCATATCACGATCCACAAAAGTCTACAATGACAATTTTAGTGACATCGATATTTTTGCCCTTTCAAAATCTGTTTTTAAATCCAAAGTTATACTTAAAATTTCGCAGTCTTGATAATTTAACTAACAGGATGGTGCTGAATCGGGAGTCCGGATTCCGTTTCACTTCACGTATCACCTAATATGTACTTAATGTTAATTTAGCTGTGGTATCCTGTCATTGGCTGCTATGTCATAGAATAAGCTGCATTTGTAATAGATTTAAGAAATATGCTGTTGGGTACCCTTAATAAATAATAAATAAAAATAAAAAAATAAAAAATCATAACCCTCCTTTTGCTTTGCCGTAGTCGGGTAAAAAATAACGGTAACTGTGGAACTACCCCCACTTCTACTTTTGCGTATCCTATACTATTAAACGAGCAATATTTGTATATACACAAGGTGTAAGGGACAGCCTTCCGAATACTGAAGGGGCATGATCAGTCAACGTAACAGAACATATTTCAGCGAATTAAACTTTCAGGAAATGAATGAAAACATCGGCCTCTCCATACAAAATTGTAAACATGATTGGACAGTTTGTATGGAGAGGCCGATTTCTTTTTTCGTTTCCTGAAAGTTTTGTTCACTGAAAGTTGTTCAATTACGTTGACCTGATCATGCCCTTTCAGTATTCGGAGGGCTGTCCCTTACACCCGGTATTTGTAATCGGTTTGTCGAAAACGGCTTTAACGACTTTTATGAAATTTACTATACTGGGGTTTTCGGGGACGATAAATCGATGTAGCTAGGTCTCATGTCTGGAAAACTTCATTTACCCCGTGTTTTTAAGCATTTATTTAAAGTTCCGCGTTTAAGACAGAAGGCAGAAGGTTGCTCACCCTACGATATTTCAATGTTGAGGCGGCTATTATAGAGCGAAGCTCGGTCGCCCAGGTACTTTAGAATTACACGTTGTGGTAGAACCTCTGCAGGTACTATAACAAGAATATCGCTAACGTTATTATTTTTCAATCTACTCAGTTAATTCTTTCCTGCGTGTAGAATTTCTAAAGAGAAAGGAATGTAATTTAAAATGTCTGCTGTTTTAAAATCCAGACATTTCTTGAAGTGTGTAAAAAACAAACCTTCACTACCCCTCACTCATACTAGCCCGTGTGCTGCCGGTAAAGAATAGTACTAAGCTATCTAAGAGGCGGAAATTATAAACCGAAGAATGGACAGTATTTTACTATAGATCATACCATCTTACATACTGCGGTCACCAACAAAAGAGGTCCATATGGTGCCAGCCGCAACGCAAGTGTAGACTCTACCCGTGGGTGTCGCAAGAGGCGACTAGGAGCTTATGAACCGGAGGATGGGCAGCAGCTTCTTTACGTACCATCTTACATACTGCGGTCACCAAGAACAGTGGTCGCCAGCCGCAACGCTTACAAGCGTGGTGACAATGGTAAATCCCCTGCTAAGTGCCACGCGTTTTTGCTGGAGTTCTGGAGGGAGCTCCCTGTCCTTCAGTGGACGTTTCATGAGATGGAGGGAGGGCACTCAAGTTGAAATTTGAATAAAACCGGTCTTATCCCCAATCCCCATAACAGCCTGCGTGGTCTAGCGGTTAGAGCGCTCGGCTCTCGATCCGGAGGTTCTGGGTTAGATTCCCAGTAGGGACACTGTCAAACAAAAATCCCTTTGTGCGACCTCCCCAGTTTGGTTAGGAAATTGCAGGATGAATCACCTGATTGTCCGAAAAGTTTGACAATTCCATGCTTTGCCGTGGATATAGTCACCAACGAGCCATGTCAGAGGCCTTCGGTGGCTCGACGACTCTGACACCAGGGTTTGTGAGGTCGGTCATTAATCTTAGAAGCCACTCGATAAAGAAATGTGTGTTCTGGCGTTTCTTAGCTCTATCATAAATTTTTAGGGCAGCCCTTAATTTATTACTTTTTAGGATTCCGTACCTCAAAAGAAAAAAACTGAACCCTTATAGGATCACTTTGTTGTCCGTCTGTCTGTCTGTCTGTCAAGACCCTTTATCTCACGAACGGGTACAGGCATCAGGTTGAAACTAATACCATATATTAGGATCCATGAACCACACAAGATCTGAAAATTTAAATTTTTTACAAAGACGCAATCAAAAGATATGGCATTTTATGTCCTCATCTCCATACATTTATTCAAAAATGCAAAACCTACAGGGTACTTCCCGTTGACCTAAAATTATGAAATTTGGCAAGAAGCTAGGTCTCACAGTACAAATAATGGGAAAAGTCTGAAATCATTAAATATTTCAACTTTTCTCACAACTAATAGTAACCAATTGTGGTGAGCTCCCGTTTCAAGAACATTCATATAAGAGAGGGGTCAAGTTGGATGGTCGCGGAGGCGATTTTTGTTTTAGTTCTATTTTAAAAACGAGAACACTTACAAACTTGAAAATTGGTATGTTTATAGTTCATAAGCTATAAAATAAAAACAAATAATAAAATTTGGTCAAGCGCGTGTCAGACTCAAAAAATCTAGCACATTAACTTACTGAAATTTCAACTAATACAATTATGATTATGTGGTGGTACGAAACTCTCTGTGCGCGAGTCCGACTCGCACTTGGCCGGTTTTTTTTTAATTTTTAGTATTTGTTGTTATAGCGGCAACAGAAATACATAATCTGTGAAAATTTCGACTGTCTACCTGTTACGGTTCTTGAGATACAACCCAATCTGTTTGTCAGATAGACAGACATCGGAGGCATATTAATGGAGTCCCGTTTTTAACCCTTTGGCGTGAAACTTGAAACAAAAAACCAAAAAACAAATATTTTTTTTACCTTACAACCTCGGAAAACTTTGCTTTATTGGTCAAAATGTGCGTGCAAAAGTAATTTTTGGCCGCTAGCGTGGAAAAGTTTTCTGAAATTTAGAACGTGATGATTAATTTGTTGGAGCAATGCCTACTCATTGTGTAAACTATTATAAAAAAGAAATATCCTTTGATTCTGTCTGTAAATGTCGTTAGAACTGAATACATTTCTACGAAGTAATTTTATAGTTTTTGTTGGTGTTTCGCCCCTAATACAATAGGTTATGGATCCAGCAATGTGTTGTGTTTATTTTTATATAATTTAAAATAATCATACTGCGTGTTCGGCGAAATTTTATACAAAAACTAAAAACTGTAGGAAAAATTCTTTTGACAAGTTGTGGTTCTTTTATTTTTTCATTTTTGTCAATTTTACTTCGTCAAGATGTCAGCACAAATATTTCCAACAGAAAAATTAAATGGAAATAATTATAGTACATGGAAATTTACTATGAAGAACATCCTCATTCACGAGGATTTGTGGGACACTATCTGTGAAAAAACAAAAGTAGAAGATGTGGATCCGAAAAAGTCTCAGAAGGCGTTGGCTAAAATTTGTCTCTCAGTTCAACCAACGGTCTTCTCACATGTGCGTAATGCAAAAACTGCGCGCGAGGCGTGGGGAAACCTGGTAAAGACTTACGAATCCAAGGGATTGTGTCGTCGATTAAGCTTATTGCGGTCGCTGTTCGCAACTAAACTATCTGACTACGACAGCATGGAAACGTATATAACGAAAATAACCGACTTGAACCAACAACTTATAGACATCGACTCAAAACTGGAAGACGAGTTCGTTGCTGTACTTCTTCTCAGTGGTTTATCATCAGATTACGATCCGCTGATAATGGCTTTAGAAAATTGTGATAAAAAGTTAACAAGTGACTTAGTAAAGAGCAAGTTAATTTTAGAGAGCCAAAGAAGAGAAGGGAAGGACGATGCTGAAGTGACAGCTCTGGCAGCCAAGAAACCTTTCAAGTGTTTCAGATGCAAGAAGCCAGGTTACAGCATGAAAGATTGTCCTAAGAAGTCTAGTTCTGGTAAGAAATATGAAAGTAAGAAGAGTGGTCAGCACAAAGAATCTCTAATCACAGCATTGTCTACGAGCCTGCACAGCGAGGCCTGGTATGTGGACTCGGGTGCGACCAACCACATGTGCAATAATAAGAATTTGATGCACGAGTTTGATCCGAATGTGAAGATAGAGATAAATGTGGCAAATGGCGAAAAACTTTACACTGCCGGAAAAGGAAAAGTGGAAGTAATACTCAGGAATCGCCCGAAGACAATTTGTGATGTTTATTTTGTTCCTAATTTAATGACTAATTTGTTATCGGTTAGTACAATGATTAGGAAGGGTCGTAATGTAATTTTTGACTCGAAAGGCTGCAAAATTTTTGATGATAATGAACTAATTGCTACAGCTAAACTAACTAACGGCATGTATTAGTTAGAAACTACTGCGACTGTACAATCGAATGTAAGTAGTAAAGTTTTGACTTCCCAAGAGGTAAGGATTTCCAAACAGATTGTACAAGTACCGAAGGTTGCGCGGCAAGAGGCTGCGGACAGCACTCAGCGTGTGAAAATGCAAGGTAACAGGCAGTACGGTTACTCAAGAAACCTGGCATCGGCGTCTAGGGCATCTCAACGCGAGAAGCATGCATCTATTGAAAGAAGGTATGGCAATTGGTGTTATATATGACAAAACTACTTTTAACCCATGCGCGGCCTGTGTGGAAGGCAAACAGTCTAGGTTGCCGTTTCCTAAAAAGTCTGAGAGTAGATCTAATATATTACTAGGTATCATTCACTCAGATTTATGTGGGCCTATGCCTGTTCCATCTTTTGGTGGCAAGAAATACTTTTTAACTTTCATAGACGACTGCAGTTAGAAAGACGTTTGTTTATTTTCTGAATAGAAAAGATGAAGTTTTTCAGATTTTTCGAAGTTTCAAGTCATTGGTTGAAACACAAACTGAAAGAAAGATAAAAGTACTTAGGAGTGATAATGGCGGGGAGTATATGAACGCTAAATTTCAGATGTTCCTGAAGGAGAGCGGTATCCGGCATGAGACTACTATTCCGCATTCTCCGCAACAGAATGGAGTAGCGGAGCGCGCTAACAGGACGATAGTAGAGAAAGCTCGCAGCATGCTACAGGATTCTGGTTTAGAGCAGAAGTATTGGGCTGAGGCTGTCAATACAGCAGTTTATCTAAAAAACAGGAGTCCGACCAAAGCGGTTCGAGGGACTACACCTGAAGAAAAATGGACTAATAAAAAAGTAGATATTAGTCATTTACGTACTTTTGGATGCTTGGCCTATGCTCTACAAAAGAATAGAAAGAAATTCGATTCTAAATGTAAAAAGTTTATCTTTGTGGGTTATTGCGAAGAAAGCAAGGGTTACAGATTATTAGACCCTGATAACTCTAAAAATTTGATAAAGTCCAGAGATGTCAAATTCTTCGAAAACGAGTTTTTTGATTCAAAAAGCACGCAGAATGCGACAGTAAGTTTTCATTTGATCAGTGATACACATGATGTGCCTGCGGAATTGCCCATCCAGGCATGCGAATCAGTGTCTTCTGACAGTTCGACCTCTTCTTCTAGCACAGAGCTGGAGAACCCGTCGGACCCCGATTACGTAGCAGGTAACTCCACGCTTGAAGAGGCAATGGACGATTCGAACTTTAGCGACGCCATGCCTTGCTTCTTTGGTGTAAGTTGTGATGATGAAGAACCGATAACAGTTGAGGAAGCACTGAATTGTCCTGAATCTGATAAGTGGAAGAACGCGATGTTGGACGAGTATCAATCTTTTATAGACAACAAATTTTGGACATTAGTTGATCGTGATCCTAAACATAAGCCTGTTAAATGTAAGTGGATTTTTAAAAAGAAACGTGGCTTAAATGGCGAAGTTCTTAGATATAAAGCTCGCTTAGTTGCTAAAGGGCTTACACAAAAATATGGCATAGATTATGAAGAAACTTTTTCACCAGTTGTAAGATATTCTACCATTCGTACCTTACTAGCTATAGCAGTCGAAAGGGGAATGGAAATCGATCAAATGGATGTAAAAACTGCTTTTTTGAATGGAGAATTAAAAGAAACAGTCTTCATGGATCAGCCAGATGGATTTAAAGTAAAAGGACAAGAGAAAAAGGTGTACAAGCTCAATAAAGCTGTGTATGGATTGAAGCAAGCATCCAAGTCTTGGTATGATAAGATTGATTCAGTACTTGTAAAGAAACTGAAGTTCAAGAGGATGCCTTCAGAGCCTTGTGTTTATCTCAAGTCATACAAGGATGAAATTATAATTATAGCCTTATATGTTGATGATATTCTCTATTTTAAAACCCCTAATTCCGAAAAGGCCAGGGAAGTAAAAGAAAACCTAATGAAGGAGTTCGAAATGAAAGATTTAGGACCAGCTCATCATATATTGGGTATGCAGCTTACCGTGTCAAAAGACAAAATTACATTGGACCAGGCAAGCTACATAAATTCTGTTTTAGAACGATTTCATATGAGTGAGTGCAAGCCGATTCGAACCCCGATGGAAGTAGGTTTGAAACTAAACAAAGCAAGTCAGAAACTTGACAACTGTGAGTATAGAAACTTAATAGGGTGCCTTATGTATGTTTCAGTATGTACGAGACCTGATATCGCCTACGCTGTAAGTTCGCTGAGTCAATTTAATGAATACTATGATGAGACGCATTGGAAGGCAGCAAAGCGTGTACTACGATATCTGAAGGGTACTGTGGACTACAAACTTGTTTTCCGTAAGTGTGGTTCGACTGAGATCACGAGCTTCGTGGACGCTGACTGGGCTGCCTGCGAAGTTGACCGTAAGTCTTACACAGGCTCTGTTTTTAAAATTGGTAATTCCGTTATCTCTTGGGAAAGTCGAAAGCAAAGAACAGTAGCACACTCGAGTACAGAAGCCGAATACATGGCTTTATCAGATGCCTGCAAGGAAGCATTATTCATTCGGAATTTCCTGCATGACCTATTAGGTGTATTTTACAACGTAACGTTGTACAACGATAGCCAATCGGCTCAAAAATTATGTAAGAATGCTGTGTTTCATGGCCGAACGAAACACATCGACGTACGTCATCATTTTATTCGTGAAGTAGTTAATGATGGCATAGTGGATATTAAATATTTGCCTACAGAAAAAATGACTGCAGATATAATGACAAAGTCTTCAGCTTTTGTGATCGTTCGACAACTTTGTTTGGAAAGTTAAGCTTTGCAATTAGGTTTTATTTGTAGTTATTTCGGCATTTGTGATTTATAAATATTTTATATTAGTTTAAGGGCAGGTGTTGGAGCAATGCCTACTCATTGTGTAAACTATTATAAAAAAAGAAATATCCTTTGATTCTGTCTGTAAATGTCGTTAGAACTGAATACATTTCTACGAAGTAATTTTATAGTTTTTGTTGGTGTTTCGCCCCTAATACAATATAATTATGGTATAACTATTCGTTAGCATTTTCCTCATTGTAGTGAGGTGAAAAATTATGTGTTTCGCTCAGCACAATAGTAGTTTTTGCAACAAGTGCATAAAACATGATTTTTATACAGACTTACACGTATTCGCACGACCCGTAGGGGAGTGCGAATAATTAAGCAGCGGATTAAAAGTGTTTTATTTATTGCGAGGAAATAAAACGTAAAAGTAGTTTAGAAGCTTAGGTCTATCGCCATTCCAGCAAATCATAGGTACATTTTTGTCATATTTTTGTTACTAATGTTGACCCCATACCTTTCTATTCAATACTTTTAGGATTAAAAACTCCAAATATAAATATATTGTAAGTATATAACAAAATGAGATGTTATTTTTTAAGAGTTTTGTGGCATGACTGTCTGGAAAGTCAATTTAGAAGAAGAAATTATTTTTTGACCAAGTGCATAAAATACAATTTTAGGCTGCCTATACCCAGCACCAACTACAACTTTTCGAGCATAAGAAGTGAAAAAGTTAATTTGCGTCTCGTGGCTTGAAACCCTCGCTACAGAATTCTTCTTTTGAGCCACGAGCAAGCGAGGCTTGAATCTTAGAATCCTTTGCTTGCTCTAGTTTCAAAACATGGCACTCGCACCAAATATCAATTTAACTACCTTACATAAAAAATTACAATTGTGTAATTGAGTTAACAGCAATCTTTTATAATAATACGCCGTTTTTGTTACGAGTAAAAAGCTGTTGAATTTCATTGTAACTTCTTGGTTCATTTATAATTCTATTACAAATCTTGGTAAAGGCTTTGGCTCAATTTAATTAAATAAGTATAACTTAAGCTTAAGACTTTGTTTGTAGAAAAACTCTCAGTGGTCTAGTGGTTAGAGCTTTCGGCTCTCGATCTTAGGCTTCGGTATTTGATTCCCGGTGGGGACAGTTGTCACTTTCACTTTGTAAGACTTTCCCAGCTTGGTTAAGACATTGCCCAATCACCTGATTGTCTAAATAAGATCAGGGGCGGATCCAGATATTTTTCTCGAGGTATCGGTCGGCGAACTCATTCGGGTCATTTTTGAATTTTTGTCGGTTTGTCTTTTTGTCTGTTGGTCTGTTTGTATGTTCGCGATAAACTTGCAAACTACTGAACCGACTGGAACCGCGTTTTCGATAATTTATTAAGCTTATTTTCGTGCCACATATAAGCTTTGTTTCATTGCAATCGGTTCACCCAAACAGAAACTAAGTATATGTATGCAAAGTATCAAACGGTCTGAGCACTCATAAACTACTGAACAGGTTCTAACAAAATGTATTTCGATTACTTTCTTGCAACATATAAACTATGTTTCATTGCAATCGGTTCATTTAAACAGAAGATACGCCAAGTTTTAAGCATCGGTACCAATAGGTACCTCACGAACTACAAAACAGATTCAAACGCAATGTCCAATAAAGTGTTTGAATTAGTTCCTTGCAACGTATAAGCTTAATTTCATTGCAATCGGTTCACTCAAACAATTTTAAAAAAACAATTTCCTCAATCCTCCGTTCACATTTTATGGAAAAGCAAAACAAAATTCACGAATTCTTAAAATAGTTGTTCATTTTCACCAAGAGAGCATTTACGACAACATTCTGTAGGTACATAAGCTCAAGTTGCTCAAATTTGCGTTTATTTCCGTTTCCTGTCACTGTTTTTAATTCGGTAGGTATTATTGAAAGGGTTTTCATATAAAAAGTACTCGTTGATTGGGGTAAATAATAAGTCCAGCATTATTACCAAAGCATAAGTTTTTTATGTTACATAATCATAATATAATAACGGAATGTTGTCTGTTTGTCATAAACCTTACGACTAGTAGGCGCGGTTACAACTAGATACTTACTTATTGTAGTAAATGTAGTAATTGGACGTGGGTAGTGATAGTTGTACCATTATATTGTTTGAGAGTTTCGCGGTCACTAACACTATTATAAAAACAGTTTGACGGGTTCTTACCACGATATGGATTTTTGATGAGTTTCCGATATTTCGGAAATTCCTTCTAGTTCTTTTATTTTGGTGACTGCCGGAACTGTTGAAACTCGATCGAAACTCACTTCGACAATATACACTCACTACGTCCTGCGAATTGCCTACGTTTATCGCGCACATTGTTCCTACATAGGTCCACAGATACAGACAGACATGTCTGCCAGACGTGTCTGTCTGCGTGTCTGTCTGTCTGCCATGTGTGTCATGTCTGTCATGTAGGTGACAGATATGTCTGCCAATAAGTTTAACTACCCACAGACTCCAGTTCATCCGTGATCATGGTGCTTGCAACAGCGCCGAAATATCGGAAACTCATCAAAAATCCATATCGTGGTAAGAACCCGTCAAACTGTTTTTATAATAGTTGTACCATTTTTTGTATGTCAAAAGTGGGCAAACGAGCAGATGGGCCACATGGTGGTAACTGGTCACCACCGCCCATACCACCCACTGTCTTATAAGTGAAATAATTTGACACTAATAAGACAGTCCCGTGTGGTGCCGGCAAAGAATAGTATCATCCTATAGGTACATACCCGTGGGTGTCATATGCGGCGACTGAGGGTTATAAACTGGAGGATGGGCAGGAGCATCCTCCTGTGTATCATACCATCTTACTTACTACGGTCACTTACAAACGCGGTCCATGGTGCCAGCCGTAACGCTGACAAGCGAGGTGACTATGGTACTTCCTCTCCACATTTTTCCAGCAAAAGCTAGAATTCTGGACGGAGCTCCCTGTCCTGTAGTGGACGTTTGATGGGATGTTATGATTAAGACAGCAAAGCGCGTTACTCACCCTGAGAACTAAGATGGTATATCTCATGTGCCGGTAATTTCTCTAGCTTCCTTGCCTTTCAAACCGAAACACAGCAATGCAAACACTGCTGCTTTACTGCAGAAAATGGCAAGGTAGTGGTACTTCCCCAGACGGACTTTGCACAAAAGCCCTACCACCATGAAATAAAAGCTTTCATGGTTTAAGTAGTTAGATCATTCGGCTCTCCTTCCTGAGGTACTGGGTTCGAATCTCGGTGGGATAATTGACAGACAAAATCCGGGCAAGTGCGAGTCGGACTCGCGGGCTTAGGGTACTTGTCTACCATATGATACTAAAAGCTTTTGCTCTTTGATTTTCATACTGCTCCGCGTCCACTTAAAATTGACGCCTCTTTAACATGAATGTTCTTGTAAAGAGAGCTCACCTTAACTGGTAATAATTAGTTGTAAGAAAAGTTATAATATTAGATTATTTTAGACTTTTTCGTTTGGTTGTGCTGATATAGCTTCTTGCTATATTTCATGATTCTAGGTCTGTAGGATTTGATTGGTAAATAATATAATAAAATTAATTGAAATTGAGGACTTATATGGCCGTATCTTTTGATTGAGTTGTTGTAATTGAAATTTTTACATCTTCAGGGGTCCATGGACCTTTTTAATCAAAGTGTAACTTCAAATACGCAAAACCTCTCGGGGGTAGTTCTACCCATGTGACTAAACAACTTTTGGAAATATTATTTAAAAAAAAATGTCCTCCATACAAATTGACCAGATCAGCTTTTCATTTTGTATGGAGATTCGATCTTTTTAAAATTTTATTTAAAAAAGTTTTAGAACAAAAGTTGTTCAGTTAGGTACATGGATGGGTGAAACTACCCCCCCGAGAGGTTTTGCGTATTTAGAATTACACATACATATATAACATCACGCCTTTTTCCCATCGGGGTAGGTATATCTTGATATTTTTTTATATGTTTTTTTTGTAGAATTACACGTTATATTTGATATTAATTTTAAGTTGGTACCTTTACCCTATCATGACAAAAAGGGTCTTGACAGACAGACGGTCAACAAAGTGATCTTATAGGAGTTCCGTTTGAAGTACGTTTTTTTTTCCTTTTAAAGTACGGAACCCTAAAAATTACTTTAGGAGACCAAGACTTTGCAGGATAAAATCATCTGGGGGGTGATCGTGGTAATTTCAACGATATTACCAAATCAAAAACGTTTGCCTCAAACACTTCGTAAAGACTTAACATAACTTTTGAGGCAAACGTTTTTCTTTTGGTAATGTCGTTGAAATTACCACGATCACCCCCCTGAAGTTCTTAAAAGTAACATAATTCCGTACGTGGAAGGCAAGCCGTATTAGCCCTACATTTTTTTCGTATTTCAACCTATGTTCCTATATATAATATCCTTTTCTGTTACAACTTGTATGCTATTTACGCAAAAAGGCATAATTTCTTATGATTTGTAATACATTTTCAATTATTCCTTTAACCATTTTCTAGGAACTCCATACAAAATCTTATTGATCCGATAGGATAAAGGTTCAACCGATACTACTATTAATTACATACATACGGGTCGTCCGAGGGATGCCCGCAAATAATAGAGTACCAACACTACCAACCCATCTTTACCCGTGGATGTTGTAAGACGCGACTAAGGGTTTATGAACCTAACCTTCTAAGAATCTTCTACGTACCACGCGTTTTGCTGGAGTTGTGGAGGGAGCTCCCAGTCCTGCAGTGGACGTTTCATGGGATGTTATGATGATATGGGTCAAATTGATAACCTTTTTTGGGTTATTGTTAACCGTACACCTGCGAGACCACCTGGGTCAAAGAGTATTATAATTAAAAAAAAGTGGCAACATTACGCATACTATCTTGAAGCGACATCTTTCAAGATAGTGTTGAATCAATCAATGTAAATTCATCTGTCATTATTGAAGGAAGGTGTTAGTTTCATCGAGCGAAGCAAGGAGGTTTTTGTTCTGAGGTTTCATCTGTTGAAAAGATGTCCTTTTCTATTACAAAGCTTTGTAGATCTCGAAAAGCATGAATTCTCTCGTTCAAAATCATAATCAAAGAACACAACAAATGCATAAGACTTCGTTGAAAATAGCGGCAACCTGCAGCGCACAGCGGGATTTCCGCCATCTTGGAATTACAATGCCAAAGAAAATAAAATAGAGCTGCTTGTTTAGTGAAAATTCGAAGTTTAATTATTTTAAGAGAGTATAAATGTAAGGCGAACTTAGTGTCCACACGCCTGCTCGGGCTTATGGCCTGTCCACACAGCGAATTTTCACCGCGCATATTTACTCGCGCGATTTATATCCCGTGCTTGAAATAGCAAAAAATCGCGCGATTTTTTTCTCGACCCTTATATACAAACAGGCCCTTATATATAAATGAACGGAACTCTCCGCGTCGGTACGCGTAAGCGTAATCTAAATATATAAAAGAGCTTGTCCTGACTGACTGATTCATCCACGCCGAGCCGTAACCGCTATAGCTACAGATCTGAGTTTTTTGCACTTCAAAAACACCCACTAAGGAAGGATTTTCCAAAATTCAACCCCTAAGGGGTGAAATAAGGGGTGAAAGTTTGTATGGAAGTCCTTTGTTTCTTGAGTTAGATTCACACAAATTTGAATTTAAGCTTTTGGTAAAAAATAAAGAAACACGTGTTTAAGCATTTCTTTAAAATCACCCTTCAAGGGAGTGAAAAAGGGGATGATTTTTATCCGTATGGTGGTCTACAACTTCTTCTTCTTCTTTCGTGTCGGCAAGAATACGGCCTAAATCTTACTTGCCCAGAAAGCGGCTACCGTGGTAGCCCTCTGGTTACCTTCAAGTTAGTCCTCACGCGAGCAGGTGGTCGGGCACGCTTGACATTAGTGAGGTGTGCCATGGTTTGCAGGAGTTCTCTACATTCACAGCTGGCGTCTGCGCTACATAGGAACCCCCACCGGCACAGGTTATAACGCGTTATAGGTAATAACGCAAAACCTCTCGGGTGGTGGCACTAGACTTGAAACTGAACAACATTTTTTATACGACTTTTGGAAATTGGTAAATAAAAAAAAATATATTACATACAAATCGATAAGCTGACCAAGCCAATTTGTATGAAAAAGCAAAAATATTTTTTGCGAATTTTCAGAAGCCGTAGAACAAAAGTTGTTCAGTTTCATGTCCAGACCCACCACCCGAGAAGTTTTGTGTTATTTAATTAACACGTTGTATAAGTCTTTCATTTTTAAAGATAGAATTATAAAAATTTGGTTTTCAGCTCTCTGTAAAAAATAAAAAAGTACGTATTTTATCATTTTTAGAAATTCATCACCTAACGCGATGAAATTAGGGATGAAAGTTTGTATGAAAATCCTACAGATTTTACATGAGGTACTTGAAATTTGAATTTTAGCTAATAATAAAAAGTAAAGCATTCCGTGTTTCATCAATTTTGAGATATCATCCCTTAAAGGGGTGAAATAAGGGATGTAATGTAAGTTCGTATGAAAATCCTACTAATTCGATCTCCCATACAAAATGTATGGTCAGCTGACTGACTTTACTATGAAAAGGTAAAAAAAATCGATTTTTTTTTCTTATGTTCCTAGGCGAAAATTGTTCAGTTTCGCGGTATGAACTCAATCTGAAAATTTGTCGGATGTTTTCAATTTCAACCTGTAGATTCCCGTACAAAGCCGGGGCGGGCCGCTAGTATTATATATTCTTTGGCGTCGGTCGGAAAGGTCCGCAGGTGTCTCGTTACACTAAGCAACTAGAATAATAAAAATACAACACAAGTTAGGGACGTGTGATGTAAAGTTACAACAAATTAGGTACATAATCTTATTATCTTTGTAAATGCGATGAAGGCGTCTATTTATTTGGTAGGGTTATTTTGAATACGTAATAGGTTACTTATGAAATTGCCGAAATTTTCTTACAGATTAATGAGATCATTATTCCTATAATTCTAAAGCTATTTCTATCATTTGTCTTATATTTAAAAGTTGACTTCAAGGTTATCAATTTACGCATAAAATAAAGTTTTTATTTTTAGTTTGATATACAAAACAAAAGGTTCGAAAATGGTTCGTCTTAAATGTCGTCCTATTTCATCATTAGATTTTATACAGATAATATTTTTCGAAAATTAAATTTAAACTTCTGTTAGGTTAATGAAAAAGTTTGATATTTAATTTCTAAAAAAATGCAAAAATATTAGTACTCAAAATTGAGTTTACCTAAAATTCGCTAT
Organism: Athrips mouffetella; assembly: GCA_947532105.1. Taxonomy (NCBI): domain Eukaryota; kingdom Metazoa; phylum Arthropoda; class Insecta; order Lepidoptera; family Gelechiidae; genus Athrips; species Athrips mouffetella. The sequence continues at coordinate 12,104,636 of OX383984.1, forward strand.
ACAAAACGGCAATTTCATAAGTAAAGACCAATTATTTCATAATCATCGATGATGATCGAGCGAAGCAAGGAGGTCCGAAATCTTTGGCAGACGGACAACAAAATTATTTTTGAAGAACGGAACCATAATTTTCTATTCTGAGAGACTGGTGTATCTTTTAATCTTTAACTTAATAAACTACCTAACATCCCAATTAACTATTTTGACAAACTTTTAGCTAGTACATAACTAACTTAGCGAAAGTTAGCCAACTTGTAGGCTATGTTGATTGTTACATTGTTATACTTAATTTAGTTTTCCTAGTTTTACAAAATACTAAGTAACTTGTTTCTAAGATCAAACAGTTAATTAGCTACATAATTGTATTACAGCGTTGTCCGACTATTGTCGGCTAGAATAGCGCGACGCCGGCACTTCCCCCGCCTCCCGGACTTTGCACAAAAGCTCTACCGCCTTCAAAAATAAAAAAAAACTAAGTCTTTGATTCATTGAGGATATCACCAATTCTTAATGACGTCATTCTTAATGACAATGAAAATTAAGGGTGTGAAACTGAACAACTTTTTCCAAGGATTATAGGTCATAGAGCAAAATAAATTTTTGACCTTCGGTAGAAACTGCATCAGCGGATAGCGCATTTTGTATGGAAGGTTTCGTATTTCGACCTATGTTCCTTGGGAAAAGTTGTTCAGTTTCATGGTCAGATTCACACACTTCAGTATTATCACATCTTTCCGTTACACGTTGTATAGTGTTTTTGAGTAGGCACAAAGGCTTCTTTAGACGTCGCTGATACAGCTCGTGCTGAATTGGTGTTGCCTGTGACGGATGGTCAAAAGAAAAAGACAGCTAGACTTTAATTTACCTTATAAAAATATATAAAGACTGCGTCAGCTGCTAGATGAAATTTGTTTCGTATTGAGACCTACGTTTCTTGAGAAACGTTGTTCAGTAACGTGTTAAAATTATGTTCACAATTTCATTAAGATAACGTGTAACAGAAAGGGTATATCAAACCTGCCGGCTTAGCACTCTGCAGTTGTCAGTTTATCTAGCCCACCATAGATTAAAGACTTTAAGCATGGTCACGTTTTTTTTAAAATCCGAGTAACTAGTGCAACACATTTTGAAAGACAAGGACGGCTGCACGTATTAGTGCATAAAGCTATCTCTGTCTAAAATATCAAAAACGTAATTTGTGGATTTGCTAAACATTTTCCTCCACTGACATTTCTTCGCGCTTGGAGGTAATAGATTAGATGACATAATTCCTCAAATAAAGTGACATTTCTCAGAGATATATTTTATCTCGGGCAGCGTGCTCAGCCGGCTGTAGGATGTGATTCTGCCCATGAAACGGAACAACTTTCCATAAGGAACATAGGTCGAAATACGAAAAAAGATTTTTGACCTCCTTCACAAAATGCGCTATCAGCTGATTCAGTTCCTATGGGGAAAAGAAAAATATGTGATTTTGAATTTTTTAATGATATTTTATTATTAAGATTTGGTTCTCTGAGCTAGTTAGCGAGCAGTATGTGAATTTCCTGTCAATTTCCTCCCGAGACTCCAGACCGACGATGATCACTTGCTATTCGCTGTCAAAGGGCGAACCATAAACTACCTAATTATCGGCGCGATATTATCGGTCTGCCGTTTCCCAGTAGGGCAGCTGATTCAGCGATGTCTAAATACCCCTTACCTTATCTTATCTTCTAAGACCCCTTAACCTTCACTAATCTTTTTTTGCAGATTAAGGCCAGAAAACTAGATACCTGAGCAAAATGACACCCTGTTCCCGAATTTGGTTGCTGTGTCTTCTAGCGCTGTTTTATGTGAACGGCTCGTATTCCGCTACGGTAAGTGTAGTGTTTGTGTCGTCAAAAAGGCGGCTAAGTGACTAAGCCTGCCGTCTTATAATACGATAGGAGGCGGACTTTATATGCCAGTCGTTGCCTTCTTTAATACAGAGTTTATGGGACAGTTTTATTCCGAAAACAAAAAGGTCGTGATGTAAAGTAGTGTCGCCAAGAAGGCGGCTAAGTGCCTAAGTCTGCTATCTTTATACGATAGAAGGTGGATTTAATCTGCCACTAAGTAAGTCGCCTTCTTTACCAATTTCTTCCAGGCAACCGTATGGAAATAACTGTACAGGGGCATGGGGCAGGGGGGAGCGGCGAATAATAAGGATAATTCGCCGCTCCCCCCTGCCCCCATTGGATTACGTACCGTTCTTATTTCAATAGACGTGCGGGCTAGAGTCGCACTGCGAGTGTTAAGCTTGACGTTTCGTTGACTGTACAAAAAAGTTACCTTGTATAATTTGTAATTTTAGTACCTGGGCGACCGAGCTATGCTCTGTTTGATAAAAATATCATTGAACGAGCAAGCTATGCTACTCAACGACAGATGGCGCTGTAAGCTTCTTGAACGCACTAAAACGCGCTGAGAAATATTTAAAAAGACGGTGAATACGAATTTTCCCAGACATGAGACCTAGCTAGATCAATTTTTTGCCCCCAAAAACCCCTGTATACCAAATTTCATTGAAATCGTTAGAGCTGTTTTCGAGAAACCGATTACAAATATATGTATACAGGGTGTTAATTTAATTGCGTGCCATAGCTTAGGGGGTGTTTCAGTAACGATAAAAAAACAATATAAAGTAAAACCCGAATTCTTTTTTTTATCATCAATGATATTTTTTTTATAATTTATTAGATATTACATTTTGAAGGTACTAAGCCCGTTAAAGTATGAAGGGAAAATTGGAGTCACACACAAAAACAGAAAGAATTACTTGATACTCGCGCACTGGCTCGGTGATAGCGCGGTGCCCCGTCTGGGTTCTTGCCCTCCGCCATGGCCTCCGCGTTAGTTTAGTTTCAATGGAGTTTTATTTTTAAATATTTTTTTTGTATTCCTTTATCGTTACTGAAACTGTTACCCCTAAGCTATGGCACGCAATTAAATTAACACCCTGTATATAGGGCGACTTTTAATTAGTTCTTGATAGAAAAAGATATGAATGTACTCATGATACTGAACAAATTTCCCCAGGGAACATAGGTCGAAATACGAAAATCAAGTTTTGACCTCCCATAGAAACTGCATCAGCTGATAGCGCATTTTGTATGGGAGGTCAAATTTGGTTTTTCGTATTTCGACCTATGTTCCTTGGGAAAAGTTGTTCAGTATCATGAGTACATGCATATCTTTTGCTATCAAAAACTAATTATAAAAGTCACCCTATATATAGGGTGTAATTAAAGGTACGCACACTAATGAAACCCCAATTTCCACTGCTTATATGGAATGCATTCGCGTAGATATTTCAGTATAATTTCAATTCTCAAAAAAAAAAAAAATATGTTTCTTTGGAAAATGGGTTGATTAGGAATACACCACTTACATTATAAATGATAACATTGATAACTAACTTTGTGAGGGTCAAGCACTTGAAATAAAGCGTGCACCACCAGCTGCTACCATAATTGACTGGCCATATGGGTCAGCCACTTTACACTTGAAAAAAAAAACACAACAACACTAATTAATGTAATAGTTGCTGTAAAAAACCACCTTCGTGCTAGATGCACGCATAGGCGCGGCGCTGCATATGCCTCCGAACTCGTCGTAGTCTCGTGATCCCTCTTTATCACTCTAAACGCCCTTTTGATGCGTCGCTTCATTTCGCATCCAGAATTGTTGGCCCGCTAGGCCGTCTTCCATAGCGTGCCTTGTACACATCTTGGGCACGCTGTAAAACCTCCCCACACTCGTGATAAATGAGTACCATTGTCAGGTACTCCTGATTTGTGTATCGTTAAGGTATTTTTTTCACAGATTTATAAGTAGTACAGGAAATTATCTTCGTACTGATTTTAGTGGGAGAGCCAGCTCAAGAAATGCCTACCTCATCATATGTTTTGTGTATTCGCGATAAACTCGCAAACCACTGAACCGATTGGAACCGGATTTTCGATAGGTAATGTATTACGCTTATTTCCGTGCAACATATAAGCTTAGTTTCATTGCAATCGGTTCACTCAAACAGAGTACAATCGAGGTTTCAAGCGGCGGCGCCAATAACTCACAGACCACTCAACCGCTTGAAATAAGGTTAACAATAACACATTAGGCTTAATTTTGTTTCATTGCTCAGATTTGTTTAAATGCGAACGGTTCACTGAAACAGAGGATAAGTGAAGTTTCAAGCGGTGGCGCCAGTAACTGGAAAACCACTGAACTCATTGACTTATTTTTGACAATATTTAAGCTATAGATCATTGCAATCGGTTCACTAAAAAAAAGCAAACAGAAGCCACAAAAATGCAAATTATCACGGCCTGTGCACCAATAACTCATAAACAACTTAACTGATACAAACGGGGTTTTCAATAATATGTTTAGCGTTCTTTCTTGCAATATAAAAGCGGTGTATCATTGTATTCGGTTCACTCGAACAGAAGATACGCAACTCATAAAAAAATATACGTATGAAACTTCTAGAGTTTTGAAAACTTAGGTAAAATAGATAAATAAAATACTTTAAGAAATAAAGAGAGATGTGAACCTTCATGTTTTAGAAATTATCTTTTAAAGGGGGAAATAAGTGTTCAAACAAAAAAATACTACAGTTTTGTGTTCAGGTACATGTACTCGTACCTACAGTCAAAAGCATTTGTATCTTGACACGGTGGACTTTGTACCGCTATTTTTTCAGTACCTACAGAAGCTAAAGTGACTGAGCCTCAGATTTAGTTACAGGTTTTGTTTTGTATATGAAATAAAGAAACCCGTATGACACTTCGTCCGCATTTTACACTTACGAGGATAGTGGGCGACCTAACAGGCCATACGTGAACAAGTTTACATACATTTTAGTATGGAGGTCCCTCGCAAGAAATGGATACGGTTATGGCTCCCTCCTTAGCCGAAAGAGCTGCTACTTAAACCTCCTTGTATCAGTCAGTGTTGCCTGTGCTGTTCTTGTTTTTCTGCATATTTCCAAGTATTTTATGAGAATATCATTCCAAAATCGCTGTAAAGTGGTGTGTGAGAAATGATTCTCATATTCGTAATGAAAGCATTCTTTGATGCAGAAAAGGAGCAAGAATCTCCAATAGCACCATTTGTTCATGTATAACGCTAGCTCGTTTAACGTACTTGTCAAGCAATTTTGATCGTTTAGAACGAAGCTTGATGTGCTTGACAAGCAATCTACGTGCTTGCGAATACTTGTTGAGAATTTTATATTTTTACAATGCTTGTCAAGCATGTTCGTCCGTTTAGAAAATGCTTGTCAAGCATCAAAATTTAATTTAATTACTGTGTGAAAGGTTATCAGTAAAAGGAATAATCAGGGTCTTCTTTTTCTATAAAAAGAAATTCTTAAAATAGAATAGCTATATTGATATGTTGTCCTCCCTACTAATATTATAAACGCGAAAGTTTGTAAGTATGGGTGGATGGATGTTTGTTACTCTTTCATGTAACAACTACTTAATGGAGTTTAATCAAACTTTACAATAATATAGCTTATACATCAGAATAACACATAGGCTACAACTTATAAACCTGCGCAGACGAAGTCGCGGGCACTGGCTAATATAAAATAAAAAAATCAATATTTAATATATTACTTGTATGCTTTAAAGTTTAATTATTCCGAGGCCAATTTGCCTAAAAACCCTTACTGTTTAGTCAGGGCCGTTGTCTTTATCATCCATCTTTGTATTTACTTATACAGGGTGTGAAAAACCGGCCAAGTGCGAGTCGGACTCGCGCCCTTAGGGTTCCGTACCTATCTACCATATGATATACTAAAAGCTTTCGCTCTTTGATTTTAAAATCTCAGCGACCATCCAACTTGACCCCTCTTTTATAGAAAAGTTCTTGAAACGGGAGCTCATATTAATTGGTTACTATTAGTTGTGAGAAAATTTTAAATTGAAATATTAGTTTTTAGACTTTTCCCTTTATTTGTACTTTGAGACCTAGCTTCTTGTCAAATTTCATAATGTTAGGTCAACGGGAAGTACCCCGTATGTTTTGCTTTTTTGCATAAATGTATGGAGATGAGGACATAAAGAGCCATATCTTTTGATTGCGTCGTTGTAAAAAAAAAAAAATTCAGATCTTGTGTGGTTTATGGACCTAAATAGTCTTAATCAATTTCAACCTGATACCTCTTCTCGTTCATGAGAAAAAGGGTCTTGACAGACAGATAGACTGACGGACAACACAGTGATCCTATAATAAGGGTTCCGTTTTTTTATTTTGAGGTACGGAACCCTAAAAAGTACGATGATCCTTCTAAGGCGTGATTCTACATCATTAATAGTATAAGAATTAACTACGAGACGAGATAAAACCAGAATATAAATTCAGGAAAGATTATTTATTTTTAGCTAGCACATTACAAGAGCATCTGAACAAAAATAAAAAATTCAGTCGCAATGACAACCACTAGAGTTGTATCAATAGTGCTGCCCTCATTTCAACACTCCCCCTCACTGAGGATCGACGCTCAGTCTCTTCAGTGTCTTCTGGAGCTTCGGTGCAGGTAGCGCCTTTGTGAATATGTCAGCTTCCAGATCTTCTGATTTTTTATATAAGACCTTTATGAAGCCTTCTGCTATTTTTTCCTTAATGAAATGCTCTCGTATATGAATGTGTTTGGAGCGTTTATCCACTATGGGATTCTTGGCTAAACTTTGTGCTGCTTGATTGTCATTATTAATTGTTATTTGTTTTTGTTTGATTCCAAGATCGCTACACAATTGAAGCAGATACATTGCTTCTTTGGCTGACTCTGTGAGTGCCATGTATTCACTCTCTGCAGAAGAAAGTGCCACTGTTCTTTGTTTTTTCGACTCCCAACTTATGATGCCACCGGCATAGGTAAAACAATACCCAGTGTATGACCTGCGGTCACTTGAACATGCTGCCCAATTGGCATCTGCAAAACCTTCTATTGGTTTATGAGATTTTTTGTAGGTAATACCCATTTCTTGGGTTCCTTTTAAATATCGCAGAATTCTTTTAACATGTTTGAAGTGTTCTTCTGTGTGACAATTATTGTACTGGCTCATATATGATACAGCATATGATATGTCAGGCCTGGTGGCCACTGCCAGATACATTAAAGCTCCAATCAAATTTTGGTATGGAAGTGTTTTTTGCATATCATCAATTACTGAACCCTTTAATAGATTGAGTCCTGGTTCCATCGGAGTTTTTTGAGGTTTACAATCTTCCATTCCATATTTTGTCAGAAGTTTTTTAATATATTGTGTCTGCGTTAGTTTGATTTCATCCTTTTTGTATTGGATTTTAATTCCTAATAGCTGGTCAACATTCAGCTCTCTCATCTTAAAGGTTTTGAGTAGGGATTTTTTAATCTGTGCCCATTTTTGTGATCTGAAAGTTACAATTATGTCATCCACGTAGATACATATGTTTATCTGATCTTTCTCTCCCCCTTTCGCATCATATGAGTAAACGCAAGGATCAGCATATGATGGGAAGAAGTTTTGAGCTTTCAGAGCATTATCAAGTTTCTCAAACCATTGCCTTGGCGCTTGTTTTAGGCCATATAAGGCTTTCTGTAACAGACACACTTTTGGTTTGCTTTTATTTTTCATCAAGTCTTGTAGCATGTTTCTTGCAGCTGTTGATTCTTCTACATCATCTTGTATAATATCACACAGATATTTTTCTAGTCTCTTTGGCACTTGCATATATATTTTTTCATTAAGATCTCCGTTTAGGAATGCTGTTGTTACATCTAGCATTTCAATTTTCAAATCATTTTCGATTGCGTTGGCAAGTATCAATCTGATTGAACTTAGTTTAGAAACTGGCGAGAATGTTTCATCAAAGTCTATACCAGGCTTTTGTGTAAACCCTCTGGCTACTAGTCGTGCTTTTAGTCTTTCAATATTTCCATCAGCAGTGTATTTTTCTTTTAATATCATTTTATTTGTAACAACGTTCATATTGTTTTCTTTTTGTATAATTTGCCATGTTCCATTTCTTAGGTGTGCTTTGAATTCATCTTTTATAGCTTCGTTCCATTTAGGATCATCAGCCTCTTCATCAAATTGACATAAATAAGAAAGGTAGTTAATACTTTCATTTGTATTAAATGTGTTTGTTTCATCTACACTTTTCATAATGTAGTCTTTGGACCATATTGGTAATCTTTTTTCTCTTTCAGATCTGCGAGGAGGTTCAACATCATCGACATGATCTTCAAGAATTTGATTTGATGGAGGTTCAAAATTTTCATTCTCATCAGAATATTCGAGATTTCGATGCGTTATTTGTGGAGACTCAACGACTGTGTCATCACTGTCTTCATTATTGCTTTCGCTCTCATTGTCAGACTGATCATCAACATTGAGTTCAATTGCATTGTCATCTTCTTTAGGATTTTCATCATTATTAAAATTTATATTAACACCATCTTGATGTTTCTCATTTGTATTTCTTTTATTTTTATTTGTGAAAATTACATCAATATAATGTTTATCATTATTATTTTGAGTTTTATTGTCGTAATTTATGTCTTCATAAAACATTTTGTTTAAAATTCGTACGTCTTTCGTTATTTCGAATTTATTTTCATTAGGAATATATATAATGTATGCTTTGGATTTTTCTGAGTATCCGGCAAACATTCCTATTTTTGCTTTGAGTTGAAATTTTCTGTTCCTTTTTTTATTAAGTAGGAATGCTTTTTGTCCAAATATGTATAAATGTACTCCACAGGGTACACGACCAACCCATTTTTCAAAAGGAGTTTCAAAGTTCAAACTTTTATTTATACATCTGTTTGACAGGTAGTTTGCACAGTATACAGCTTGACCCCAAAGATTTTCTGGTGCTTTAGCATCTATCAACATGGTTCTAGCTTTTTCTAGTAGGGTTCGATTTTTTCTTTCTGCTATACCGTTTTGTTCACTTGTATATGGGCAGGATAATCGCCTTCTTATACCATTTTTATTCAAATATTCTTGAAATTCTTTATTGACATATTCGGTGCCATTATCTGTTTGCAGGCATTTTATTTTTCTTTAAAGTACATTTTCCATTTCTTCTTTGTACATCTTAAAACATTCTAATGCTTCGCTTTTATTTTTTATTAAATATACTCTTGAGTATCTTGAAAAATCATCAATAAATGTGATAAAATATTTGCTATTTGCAGTAGCTGTTGGTATTTGAACGGGACCACATACATCGCTGTGAACGATTTGTAAAGGAGCGATAGTCCTTGGTTCCGTTGCTGCTTTGTAGTTAGTTCTTGTCATTTTACCTTGAATGCAGGCTTCACATGGATCCAATTTATCATTTAGATTGAATGTCATGCCTATTATCTTTTTATTTTTAAGAGCAGTTTTTAGGTCTGCTTCATTTGCATGTCCTAATTTTTTGTGCCATTCCATAATATTATTACTGGCATGTTTTTGGACTGTGTTGTTTATAATATTTTCTTTAATTTTAACATGTTTAGGTGCTATATAATATAAATCATCTTCACCTTTGTAAGCTCTCATCACTATTCTACCATCTGGGTTTTTTACTGTCGCTACTTTATTTTTAAAAAGAATTGTATTTCCATAGCTTGTGTTTTTTCCGACAGACATTAAATTTGTGTTTAAAGTAGGCACAAATAATGTATTTAACAAATTATGTCCAGATTCTGGTACACGAAATTTCACTGTACCTTTTCCTTCAATCCCGGTGGTAAAGTTATTGGATGCAAGTTTTAAATTTTCATTGCATTTTTCCATATTGTGCACATATTCTCTTTTGTTTGTCATATGAGAAGTGCAGCCACTATCTAGTACCCAAAGGTCTTCTTTATCTGAATTTTTGTTTTTATTTGAGCTATAGCATTTTTCTATATTTGCGAAATTGACTGAGTCATTTTGTTTTTTATAATACTTTGGCCCTTTGTTTTGCAGATGGGGTTTTGGTTTGTATCTGCATTCTTCAGATTCATGACCATTTTTGTTACAATGATTGCAATGTTTTTTATATTTTCTTTGGTTTCTTTTATAACCGTAAAACGCTTCTTGTGTGTTAGCGGTCTCATATCCATGTTTGCGTGACTCACACTCTTCCAGAATTTTTATTTTAAGTTCTTCAGGTTTGGGAAGTTTGTCCCTAGTTTCAATTGCAACTCTGAAGTTTTCAAATGAAGGTGGTAAGCTATACAGCATGAGGAAAGTGATTAAATCTTCGTGGATGGTTATTTCCATTTCCGCGAGCTTATCAACAGTCTCCATAAAAGATTTCAGCTGTTCTGAGATATTGTCACTTTCTGTCATTTTTGACACTATCAATTTTTTCAAAAGCGATGCTCTTTTTGCTGGACCCTGGCTGTCATATATGCTTTTTAGCTTTTCCCATATTTCGGCTGCTGTTTTACAGCTTTTAACCTGTCTGATTTCAGACGGGGATATAAGGAGTAGTAGCTCACACTTAGCCTGCACGTCGCCATCAATCACGTCACTTGTTGTTGGACTTACTGTTTGAGTTGTTGGTGGACTTACTATTGTAGTCGGCGTAGTTTTTTCTACATATTTCCATAGGCCATTTCTTGTTAACACTGATTGAGCCTGGATACACCATGTTTCGTAGTTATTTTTACTCAATGGCTCAATTTTATTGCTTGACATTTTTGTCAAAGAGTCCATTTTTTATATCACTTGTTTTTCACATTTTTATTTCCTGATATTTTATATTTCACGCTCTGCTACCATATAAGAATTAACTACGAGACGAGATAAAACCAGAATATAAATTCAGGAAAGATTATTTATTTTTAGCTAGCACATTACAAGAGCATCTGAACAAAAATAAAAAATTCAGTCGCAATGACAACCACTAGAGTTGTATCAATAGTGCTGCCCTCATTTCAACAAATAGATTGTACAAAAAATATTAAAAATACTTTTTCTTACACAAATAGATTTAGCTCAAGTAGAAGTGAAGCGCCCCGAAAAATATCAAATTATTAGTGATGTAGAATCACCCCTAAGAAGAATCATCGTACTTTTTTTTACACCCTGTATCTTTTATCTGTGATTGCGAGCAAGGAGGCAAACAGTAATAGGTCAAGTCGTATTTTATCATGTAGTTAAGAGTATTTAAAAAGGCTGAATTTGTTTATTTTTGTAATAGGTGGCAACCCTTTTCGATCGTGGCGCCATCACACAAAGATTTCGGACCTCCTTGCTTCGCTCGGAATAGATACCTTGCTAATTTATTTTACTATGGGTTGACATCTGCCAACATGTCCCAATATTTTATGTCAAACTATCAGTGATCACTAGGAAATATTCAAAATAACCCGTCAAATCCATAGAACGACGCCTTCGCTACCTTGTGACGAATTATTTCTTTAATCCTCCTTCTAAGTACCCTTATATTTCTGTGCCATCACAAAATTCTCCAGATAAGTTGGTCAAGCTTGTATTTTCGATTCTGATTCAAGAAATATGAAATAATAGAAAAAAATCATGCCTAACCGCTACAAAAATACTAATGAGATTATAACCTTCTTAGAGATATAATCTCCATACATCCTCTGCAGCTGTTGCTAGGTTGCTATGATAAGTTGATTTATGTCATTGTTTTTATTTACAAATAAAAATAAAACTAACACTTTTATTGATTAAAATTTGCTTGAATTAATCAATCAGTAAACAAATCAGTGATAAATGTTAAACAGCTTGCCCAGGACAATTATCAAGCACGCTATGGAAAACGGCCTAGCAGGAAAACCATTTTGGATGCTGACCGAGAAAATGGTATTTTCAACGTGTTCAACCCACTCGAACACAATATCGGTAGTCGGCAGGCCAAGATTTCCTCCTGAGTTTGAAGAGGCAACAGCAATTAATGAATAAATGATTAATTTCTTCACCTTTTTGGCCGTCTTAACACGAAGTGACGCGACCACTTATTATGTAAACAAGTGGGGGTGGTATATTCCCAACCGACCCAATTTTTAAAGTAAGTTTCTTTATTATTATTTTTACAACATTAATGCCAAAATGTGTATGTGAATGCACTCCATATAAGCAGCGGAGTCTCAGGTTTCATTAGTGCGCGTACCTTTGATTCCACCTTATATATATATATACAAACTTGTATAACTTAGAATGATTCTCAGAGTAAAAAACTATAGAGTCCGCCATATACATATTCTGTATGAGCTAGTGAAGTGTCAAGCGTCGCACTGTCGCCCATGCTAGTCGGTCAAAAAACTCAGTAAAGTTTTACAAAAATCAAGATATCTTTAAAAAATCTAACGTTTTTGTATAAACTTTGTTTGCGAAAGTTAAAATATATAGTTTTTTACTTGTGAATTGATAATTAATACTAAGAACGGAAGCGTAAATAATCCGTAATAGCCATTTTATGCGTGATTTTTAACACCGTTATTTTCCTGAATGGTAAGTGTTTTCACCAGAAAAACTGTGGTAGTAGCATTTATTAGTCCCATGTCACATATTCCTCAGAGAGAAAGATAAAAATTTTACCTTTTTAGGATTTGAAAAAAATCCATACATTTTAGTATGGAGGTCCCTCGCAAGAAAGTGCTACGCTTATGGCTCCCTCCTTAGCAGCAAGAGCTGCTACTCAAACCTCCTTGGAATGATTACTCATACAAAGGCCGCAACCAAACGCAGTAAACACAAAAATACCGCGATAAACCAACATATAGCGTCATCTAGCGTCAAGTAGCAAGACTAACAAAGAGGCTACCTTCCGTCCACTAGCGCCCCCATGAGTTTTAAAAATATTACCCACTAAATACAAAACTGATCGAAAGTCCGGAAAGACAGATTGAAGTAAAGGCATCCTAGTTTATTCAGAATCTATCAATTCTGAAAAATATAATACATTGTAGTTACAGATACAAAAAGTGCGAAAAACGGCCACTTTTAGCAATTTTTGTATCTGTAACTACAGTGAACTTTATTTTATAGAGTAAATAGTTTCCAAATAAACAAATGTACCTTTACTTCAATCTGTCTTTCCGGATTTTTGATAAGTTTCGTATTTAGCAAGCAATATTTTTTTAACTGCTGGGGGCGCTAGTGGACCGGAGGTAGCCCCTTAAGGTTCCTTAGTCAAAAAGCAACCCTTATTTTTTCTTCGTGTCCGTCTGTCAATCCGCGGCTTTGCTCAGAGACCTTTAGTAATATAGAACAGATATACTTACACTTATATAAAGATCGATTTGGCGTTTTGTTTGCGAAATATTTAGCTTGAAAGTGCAATTTTTTTGTTAAAGTCGAGTGTCCCCCGCCCGCCCTGCCAGCTATACAGCGTGATTTTTTATTCACCAGAAAAAATTAAGGGATGATTCTGCCCATGAAACTGAACAACTTTTCCCAAGGAACATAGGTCGAAATACGGAAAACCAAATCTGACTCCCATACAAAATGCGCTATCAGCTGATGCAGTTTCTATGGGAGGTCAAAAATTGATTTTCGTATTTCGACCTATGTTCCTCGGGGAAAGTTGTTCAGTTTCATGGGCAGAATCATCCCTAAATTTTTTTCTGGTGAATAAAAAATCACGCTGAATACTATAAATAATTTGTCTTTCGTGATTTTCGATAAGTTTTGTATTTAGCGAGTAATATTTTTATTCGGCGCTAGTGGAGGGCGGGTAGCCCCTAGCAATAGTCGTCATCAATTTTGCGTAAGTTGTAAAGTCGATGACCGACCTCACAAACCACCACTGTACCGCACACTGCAAAACCAGCAAGACCATCGAGGCTGTTAAGATTTTTTAGTTTTGCCACTCGACGCTAGATGGCGCTATCAGTTTCTGAATCATGGTATTGTTGTGTTCACCGAGTTTGGTTGGGTTCTTTGTGTGTAGATGTTACGGGCTATAAAAGTATTAAAATAACAAGCAATTTTTGTAAAGAGTTAGCTCTAACAGAGTAAGCTCTTTAATAATGGCGGATTTAGACGGAGGCAAATCTCATGCGCCTACCTTCCAGGCACGACAATGTGCATCGTGTAAACAGTTTTTTCCGTGCCTCGCCTGGTTTAGACGAAGGGAATAAAAGTTTAAAACCAGCCTCTCCGTGGTTATTGGGCGTTTAACTTTCGATCCGTTCTGAATTCGATTCCCGGTGGGAACTACCTATACAGGGTGCAAAAAAGTACGATGATCTGATCCTTCTGAGAGATGATTCTACATCACTAATTGATAGTATAAAAAAAAGGTTTTCCTTAAAAAAGTAGTTCTAGTTTAAGAAGAAGTGAAGCGGTCAATGACCTCTATGATCAGCTGATGATACAGACAAATATTTTTTTGTTATAATATAAGACTAAAGACGCTGAATCTATGTATGTTGAAAGAACGCAGAGAACGTGGCGACCTAATTGAAACATTCAAAATCTTGAGTGGACATTATGATATTGAAGATTTTCACAAGATGTTCACTAAAAACCAGAACACTCACTTAAGAGGACACCATTTGAAACTCATAGCAAAACCCTCCAATAACAATCCACACAAACACTTCCTTTCAAACAGAGTTGTCGCAGTGTGGAACAAACTTCCAGCAGAAATAATTTCAGCGTCTAATGTTAATCAGTTCAAGAATAGGTTGGACAGACACCTACGAAAAATTATATACGAGTTGCCTAACGATATCTGGATACAGGCTATATCAGTGCAAACTGCCTGCCTGATTGAATAAATAATAATAATAATATCCAGTCACTAGCAAGTAACTATTCATTTCAATAAGTAACTGTTTTCTATGATGATCACACAAAATATAAAAAAAAAATAAGAACGTATTTTTTAGAAGGATCATCGTATTTTTTTCTTACACCCTGTATATCAAACAAAAACCACTTGTGAGACTTCCCTAGTTTGGTTAGGACATTTCAGGATGAAAAACCTAATTGTCCGAAAAGAAAGATGACTCTGTGATTCAGAAGGCACGTTAAGCCGTTGGTGGAAGTAGCCGTTGATTTACACGTCAGAGGCCTTTGGCAGCGTTCGGCTCTCGATCCCGAGGTTCTGGGTTCGATTCCCGATGGGGACACTGTCCAACAAAAATGACTTTGTGAACCCCAGTTGGTTAAGACATTGCAGATGAAACAGTATTATTATTGTAAAGGAGGCCCGAATATGGGGTCAAAATTTAAAATTTTCGTTACTAGGTTGAGTTGAGTACCATATTATGAAAGGGCTTCATTTGTACATTCCAAAATACTTAGATTTTTTTTTTTCACGACACTTAATTTCTCTTGAGAATATTCTGTGCTTCGAAAGCCCCGACTAACTACTATCTGATTATTCGAAACATAAAACCGCTATTACAGTTTCCTTTATTCATAAACTAATTCGGCATACATTGCTCGTTGAAGTAAGCATATTAGAATTAACAGAAGCAAGCCTCCCTCCCAGCAATGTATGCCGAATTCGTAAGAGAAAAATCTCCCGTGAAACACCTAGGTGAACCCCGCGGATGTACGAGTACCACGGCAATACCCGGAAGTTAAGCGGCTACCTCCCGTCCACTGGCGCCCCTTCAGTTAATAAAATATTTAAGGTTAAGTTACGTGACACAAATAAAGAAGAAGATAGCCGTCAGATCGTATAAGGAGTCAAAGGCGGCGGCTTTGGACAGAAAAAGATGGAGGGAGTTGAACAGTTAAACTGACAGGGATGCTGCACCGACAAGAGCCCAGCTCTTAAATTAAAGAAGAAGAAATACAAAGCTCATCGAAAATACGGAAAGACAGATTATAGTAAAGGTACCCTAGTTTATTTAGACCCTATTGACTCCGTAAAATATAGTTCACTGTAGACTGTAGGTACAGATACAAAAAGAGCAAAAAACGGCCACTTTTAACAGTTTTTGTATCTGTAACTACAGTGTACTTTATTTTACATAATGAATAGTTTCTTAATAAACAAAGGTACCTTTACTTCAATCTGTCTTTCGATGAGTTTTGTATTTAGCGAGTAATGTTTTTTAACTGATAAAGGCGCTAGTGGACAGGAGATAGCTACTATCTATACTGTAGTCTAGATACTTAATGTAATAGATTTTTGTATATATTTTCTAGATCCCAAGGAGTTTTGATCCTCGGCTCAATGAAGAAATGGTGCTCACACCCAAAAAACGGCCATTTTGCAACGCGTTCACAGGTAAGAATCCTATCCTATCCTATTCTAGGTACTTCCTTCCTACTAATACACTCACCGGCAGAAATAACCGGCCGGTTTATTTTCTGTCGTACATTTTCATACAAGTAAAACAAAACAATGACAAGCTCTGTGCTATAGACAAAGTCCCAAAGGGAAGTGGTTGCTTTATAAAATCAGGGCAAAGGCAGCAGAGCCCATACTGCCACAGGATCAAATGAAGTGTCACTAAACGAAATAAATATCCGTGAATAAACAGTGAGATCATTAAATAAGGTGTCTGATTACCGATTCTTGAAGATTAGACCTGTGCACGGTATCCAGGAATTTCCGTGCATCGTTCAGAAAAAAATATACGTCATTTTGTAAGAAATCTCTTACATTTAGCGAATTAAAATGTTTTAAGAGTCGCACGGGTTTTCTTCAACATTTTAGATATACCTAATCTTTAACAATATTGTTAATAAGGTTCTTATCTAAAGACCTCATCAATCAGATTTGTATTTTTATTCAATTTAGGTAAGATATTGACGCTTCGTTTGCCCCCATATTTGTATGAAAATATATGAAAGAAAACAGACCGGCCGGTTATTTCTGCCGGTGAGTGTATTATAAACGCGAAAGTTTGTAATCATGTATGTATGGATGGATGTATGTTTGTTACTCTTTCACGTAAAAGCTAGGATTTTAATGAAACTTTACAATAATATAGCTCATACATCAGAATAACACATAGGCTACAATTTATAAACCTGCGCAGACGCAGTCGCGGGCACCAGCTAGTAAATTAATAAAACTATTACATTGGTTAGTAAAAGCGGGCTTTATTTTACTCGATTCTTGTTAGAAGTTGTAACGGGATATGTATTTTTAAAAAATCGGTAGGTACAGCAAATCCAGTTTTTTACTCATACATATTTCATAGAGTAACACGATTTTCGCGCGGGCTAGCGCGGTTTGACGCGTTGCTCTAAGACATATTTTTCTGAAAAGTTTAATTTTTGTCCAAATTTTTTTTTACTCTTCTTCAAATTTGAGGGTCAGTTTTGTTATTGATACAAATTAATTCTGTGTAGCTGTGAGGACATTTGGAGTTGTTTTTTTTATTTTTAGGGTTCCGTACCTCAAAAAAAAAACGGAACCCTTATAGGATCACTTTGTTGTCCGTCTGTCTGTCTGTCTGTCAAGACCCTTTATCTCACGAACGGGTAAAGGTATCAGGTTGAAATTCATACCATATATTAGGATCCATGAACCGCACAAGATCTGAAAATTTAAATTTTTTACAATGACACAATCAAAAGATGTGGCATTTTATGTCCTCATCTCCATACATTTATTCAAAAATTAAAAACCTACAGGGACTCAATTCAAAAGTGTTTCAAAAAGTTTCAAAAGTGATATTTTATCACCCGGTGATTTTCAAGAATTGAGTCCCAGGGTACTTCCCGTTGACCTAAAATTATGAAATTTGGCAAGAAGCTAGGTCTCACTGTACAAGTAATGGGAAAAGTCTGAAATCAACAAATATTACAACTTTTCTCACAACTAATGGTAACCAATTGTGGTGAGCTCCCGTATCAAGAACGTTCATATAAGAGAGGGGTCAAGTTGGATGGTCACTGAGGCGATTTTTGTTTTAGTTCTATTTAAAAACGGGAACACTTACAAACTTGAAAATTGGTATGTTTATAGTGCATAAGCTATAAATGCGCGTGTCGCACTCAAAAAATCTAGCACATTAACTTACTGAAATTTCAACTAATACAATTATGATTATGTGGTGGTACGGAACCCTCGGTGCGCGAGTCCGACTCGCACTTGGCCGTTTTTTTTTTTATTAATTTGAACATATTTGAAATCGATACTCAAACGTATGTTTGCATAAAAATTATGATAATAAAATAGTAAATAAATAAAAATGCATCATTTATGCTTATTTTATAGTTTTTTAAGTAAGTACATTTTGTAACTATATCAGTTTTAAGAATATTTAAATTAATACCTAAAAAAAAAACAGGACGGGTTGCACTCCGGGAGTGCCAGCAGAAGTGAAAACTTACATTTTTGAATATTACTCGTATGCTTTTTGTAAGGGTCAATTGCGCCATTGCGAGCGTACTTCTTTGATGTCACTGAATAAAAACCCGTATTGTAATAACAATACGGTTGACAGTTGACGCTTTTTCACGGATCTGACGCGACATCTGACGCGAATTTAACATTTTTACCCATCTAAAATAGTGCCAAGCGCCGCTAAAGAAGTTTTCACTTCAATTTTTCTCGTTTTTCGACCCGTGTTTCTTGGGGAAAGTGGTTCAGTTTAATGTTCTGAGCAAAATACCGAAATTTGGCCTGGGGTTCAAAAACAACCCTATAGGGTGACTTTTAATTAGTTCTTGATTGCAAATATATGCATGTACTCATGATACTGAACAACTTTCCCAAGGAACATAGGTCGAAATACGAAAAACCAAATTTGACCTCCAATACAAAATGCGCTATCAGCTGATGTAGTTTCTATGGGAGGTCAAATCTTGATTTTCGTATTTCGACCTATGTTCCGTACATTCATACATTTTTCTATCAAGAACTAATTAAAAGTCGTCCTATTTAAAAGATAAGGATAAACAAAGCTACTGTAAATACTTACCTTCATAGACTGCGAGATTCTTAACTAGGATTTACGCAAATCTCTTTCTCATACCTACACCTATTTACACGTAATCTGTTCATAATACGTTGAGCACAAGATGAATCATTAATTTCCTATCAACCAGTCTTCCTGCCTGAACCAAGATGTTTATTCTCATTTAATATGTAAGATGGAAAAAAGGTGTTTTGGTTTACGAAAAAATTATAAAATGTATTTTTCTCTTTTTTTTTTAAATCATTTATTCATTACATTTTTCTTTTTTTTTTCTTATTTCTCTGTATACAAAAGGCTGAAAAACTTTTTAGAAAGTGAATCTTTGGAAAGTACATTTTTTTTTGTATATCGGCCTATGTTCCTGAGGAATAGTTGTACAGTTTCAAAATACAAAAAAAAAATTGACCTTCCGTAGAAACTGAATCTATGGAGGGAAAACATTTTTTTTCGTATTTCGACCTTTGCGCATTTTGTACGGGAGGTAAATTTTTTTTTTAATTTCGACCTATGTTCCTTAGGAAAAGTTGTTCAGTTTCATGGGCAGAATCACATCCTTCAGGGTTGACAAACTCTTTCCGTCACAACTTGTAGATCGTTTTCCACTAAACTATGATTTTGTTTATTTAGTTCCGGGTCTCAGCGCGATAATAGTTATTAGGCAAAATAAATTACTAAATAAGGTAATTTATTTTAAATAATAATTTAAAATAATAATTTAAATTAAATAATAATTAAATTAAATAATAATTAATTTAAATAATAATTTAATTTAAATAATAATTTAATTTAAATAATAATTTAATTTAAATAATAATTTAAAATTTAAACAATTTTAAATAAATTTTATAATTATTAAATAAGGTAATTTATTATGCCTAATAACTATTATCGCGCTAAGACCCGGAACAAACTAAACATGATTGAAAAGTGCGAAAGTCTAAAACAAACTATGATTTTGATAAAGAAATTTTGAATTATAATTCCTTATTTTTGACAGCCAGCGACATGACTCGTCACACTCGTAACAATAATAATGATGATCTTTTTTCAGGTTGCGGCCGTAAAAGGTCTCAAGGAGCTCCAGGGATGCCCGTTCAAGAGATCATGAGGCAACGACAGGTAAATTATTACAATAGGGATGATTCCTAGGTTGAAAACTTAATAAAATATTGTTTCCATACATGAAAAAAAACCGGCCAAGTGCGATTCGGACTCGCGCACCGAGGGTTCCGTACCACCACATAATCATAATTGTATTAGTTGAAATTTCAGTAAGTTAATGTGCTAGATTTTTTGAGTCCGACACGCGCTTGACCAAATTTTATTATTTGTTGTTATTTTATAGCTTATCAACTATAAACATACCAATTTTCAAGTTTGTAAGTGTTCTCGTTTTTAAAATAGAACTAAAACAAAAATCGCCTCCGCGACCATCCAACTTGACCCCTCTCTTATATGAATGTTCTTGAAACGGGAGCTCACCACAATTGGTTACCATTAGTTGTGAGTAAAGTTGTAATATTTAATGATTTCAGACTTTTCCCTTTAATTGTACTGTGAGACCTAGCTTCTTGCCAAATTTGATAATTTTAGGTCAACGGGAAGTACCCTGTAGGTTTTGCATTTTTGAATAAATGTATGGAGATGAGGACATAAAATGCCATATCTTTTGATTGCGTCGTTGTAAAAAAATGAAATTTTCAGATCTTGTGTGGTTCATTGACCCTAACATATGGTATTAATTTCAACCTGATACCTTTACCCGTTCGTGAGATAAAAAGTCTTGACAGACAGACAGACAGACAGAAAAACAGACAGACAGACGGACAACAAAGTGATCCTATAAGGGTTCCGTTTTTTTTCTTTTGAGGTACGGAACCCTAAAAAAGAGTAACCAAATAGGTACTTATGCAGATTTTTTTTACTTAGTTTTGACATAACGATCGTATCCTAATCCATTCTTTTCGTTAATTCCAACGCTTACCAACACATTCTGCAGTCATGAAAATGTATTGGTATTCCTTGGGGAAAGTTGTTCAGTGTCATGGGCAGAATCACATCCTTCAGGGTTGATATGTAGTATGTTCCTTGGTTAATATACCCTTTCTGTTACACCCTGTATTCACATTTTTAACAGCAGACATGAATTTGACGTGTGCAGTCTGCCGACTTAGCACGCTCCAGTTGTTAGTTTATCTAGGCCCATAGATTAAAGACTTTAAGCATAGTCACGTTTTTTTGACAGCCGAGCAGTGCGACACATTTCTAAAGACAATAATGGCTACATGTATTAGTGTATAAAGCCATCTCTGTCTAAAATATCAAAAACGTAATTTATAAATTTGCTAAACATTTTCCTCCACTGACATTTCTTCGCGCTTGGAAGTGATAGATTAGATGACATAATTCCCCAATTAAAGTGACATTTCTCCGAGATATATTTTCTCTTGGGGAGCGTGCTAAGCAGGCTGGTGTAAACTTCTTGTTTATTCCAATGCTTATTTTGCAGTTATATCAAAAGCGATTAACTAAAGCTGTCAGAAAAAACAAGTTTGTAAAACATGACGTTATTCTTTCCGTCAAATATACTTACTCTGAAATGGCGTTATTATTCTTATTATTCCTACTGTACAGTATTATTTCCCATGCACTGTAGATTGCCACATTGATTAATAATGTGCATAACTGTGTCACCTCCACATTGTAAACATAGTCATTAATCATAACATAATAATAGAAATAGTATTACGAATCCTACACAGCAATTTTAGGGATATCATTGTGATCTTGTGCTATGCATTGTTTCATTTCCTTATTTTAGTATACGATAAAGATAGTGCCTAGTAGCTTGGGATCAGGGACCCAATTCTTGAATATCCCAAATTAATTTTCGAGATTTTGAAAAAATATTGAAATAACATTTTGTACATTACAAAATAGTATTCGGTTGTTACTTTACGTTTTATAAGTTTATCCGGGCTTAATTTATTTTTTTATATCTCGTAATCTTTTTGGTGATATTCAAGAATTGGGTCCCAAAGGACTTTCTATGAATTGTGCTGAATTGGGCTTAATGGTTAGGTTAGGTTACAGTTAGTACATTAACGATAGTTGTTAATTAAGGATTACTTCAAGCAGAAGCAAGCTATCGGGACCAACAACCTAATGAGCCATGTCTTTGTCGGCTCCAAAACTCTTGACACTAACGGCCAGTTGCTCAAAGGTTATTTTAACTAAAAGGTCCTTTTAATCCCTTTCTTTGTACACAAAAAAGATAGTGTCAGTAATTGATTGAAAGAAAATTTAACATTAAATATGCTTTGGGCAACTAATGGCTTTAAAATTTAAAAGTTCGGTCATTAATCTAACACACCACATGATATGATATACAGGGTGTAAAGAAAAGTACCGATTTCCTTTTAACCACATGTTGTGTAAGTAGAATAAAGTACATAAAACATATTAATTATAAAAAAATGCATAAAAATAAAATGCTTCCTATAAAAAAAAATTAAAGCTGCCAACCCTATTCTAGGAATCACAAAGCGCTCCTCCCCCGGCACGGCGCACCAATTGTAAACAAGGAAAATAGGTACCTACATGCGCTCCGCGACTGTGGCGAGGGTTGACACAATTAAATTTTTATATAAATTTTTTATTTCTCTTTTTGTTTCCTTTTTTTGTCGTTTAAACATGCTTATTGTTCATGTGGAACATGTGGTTAAAAGGAAATCGGTACTTTTCTTTACACCCTGTATAATGATGTGATGATCAACTAGCTAATTTATATTATCATTTTCAGTACATCGATGAAGACACGCTTGGACCTTTCGCGGACTCGGAAAACGCTATTGACGATCTTTCCCGCCAAATTTTATCCGAAGCAAAACTATGGGAGGCGATCCAAGAGGCAGCCGAAATAGCGAGAAGAAAACAAAAGGAAAATGCGTACAATTGAGTTAAATAAATTAAAAATATACGACTGGCTGGCTGTAAATGATATTGCCATAAAGATTTTAGATGATAAAAATACTCGACTGGATTTAACCGTAGTGTTTTAACTGCAAAAGATTGTTTCTTATAGAATTATACACTTATAAACTAATTTGTCAGAAAATTATTGACAAAAAATACTCAAAATTCTAATTATAGTGTACCTAGGAGGTGACTTAGTATAATTATGTGAGTCAAAACTAGAAACAAGATGGCGCCACAATCGATTTTCTTAACATTTGATTGGTTGAGAGGACAACCACTGTAATTTTGGATTTATTTTTAACCAATAAGGATTAAACATACATCCAAAACCCATCCATTTGGGCGGTGGAAACCACTTATCTTCAGGTGGTCTACAAGTTCGCTTGTTCACCTGTTCCAAAAAAAAGATGGCGCTATTTATTTAGCTCGGGACCCAATTATTGAAAATCTCCGGGTAATAAAATATTACTTTAGAAACTTAAAAAATTCAAATTTACCCCGATAAAAAGGTAAATCATAACATAATATATGTAAATCAACTATCAAACACTAGGTAATTAACTAACATATTTTTTTATTATAATGTAATAAATATCAATCTTCAATTTTGAAAAGAAAAATCTGTAATTCTGAATATTTTTTGGTGATCTTTTATCACCCGGTGATATTCAAGAATTGAGTTCCTTTTTTTTTCAATGAAATTCCTACTTATACAGAAATTACAATGTTTTCTTATTATTAAGTTAAGTTAAATACGTAAATATGTTTTAGGTTGTTTTAGAGTAAGAGCTATATTTGTCTAAATAACTAGAAATACTAATAAGACTAAGCTAAGAAAATATTAAATGTTGATAAATCGAAGACGAAAATTAAAGTACTTCATTCCGAAACACATTTATTTCATTTACTAATAAAAAATTAATAGAATTAAATAAATTATATGGAGTGGACGATTTTTAGGCCTATCCGACCATGATAGGCGAAAATCGTATATTTTGTATATATATATGTCGTGGCCAGATCGCGGTATTGGCTATTTCATGATGTGGCCACTTTCATGTTGGTTACTTCATGAATTCATGTTGGTTACTTCATGAAATGCAACCTAACATAACCGAACCTTTCATGAAGTGGTTAGCCACATCATGAAGTGATCATTTCTAACGATCTGGCCACGACATATATATATATATGTCGGCATATTACTACCAGCACCTCATTAGTCCGAGTGAAGACTCCTTGGTCGTGGCCTGACAAAGTGCCAATGTCAAAGAACACGTCACAAAAATCTAGCTTTGGAAAGATTGGTGCAAGTTCTATGTCATCTGCAAATTGTTATTACATTCCAGTAGTGCAATCATCGATAATAATGATTCAGTGTAGCATTAGCAGTCAATAGTACCTCAGTTATAACAGTCAAATTACTGATGTTCCTACAAAATTATACCTGGACCCACTATAGATAAGGAGCTCACAGACATTTTCGCTATATGATTTGCACGTATTTCATATCGCTGGACTATATTGGCCTCCTGCGCCGATATATATACTTTATTTTTTATTTTATTTTTTTTATTGAAAATGGGCTTACTCTTGACCTCGATCTAGTCTTGAAGACAGAGATGAGGTCGACGATGAAACGAGCTTACCCAGAAGAAGCCTATTCACTCGCGACTTGAATAGATTCGGGTTATATGAACTCGGGAACACAGACGCAGGCAGAGAATTCCACTCTTTAGCCGTGCGCATTATAAAAGATGTTTCAAAGCGCTTTGTGCGAATGTGCGGAATATCAACCAAGTATGGGTGATATCCTGCGGTGCGTTTGGACTCCCGATGGTAGAAGGGAGATGGTGGAATAAGCTCGTGGAGCTCTAGAGCACACTCTCCGAAGTACAATCTGTAGAAGACCGACAGACATGCAACTTTGCGACGGTGGGCCAGACTGTGAAACTTGGTTTTCACCAGCATCTCATCACCAACGAGCTTCTTGGCTCTGCGATCTATCGAGTCAAGTGCGGCTAGCTGGTATTTGGCTGAGCCATCCCAAAGGTGACAGCAATTCTCCATGCACGATCGGACTTGGGCTTTATATAAAACTAGAAGCTGACCAGGAGTGAAGTACCGCTTAACCTTATTGAGGATGCCCAGCTTTTTTGCCGCAGTTTGGGCTTTTGACTCAATGTTAGCGCCGAAGTTCAGATTTGCACACAACTTCATGCCAAGTAGCTCGAGGCTGTCGGTAACTGGTACAGTTGTACCTCGAAAAGTAGGAGCCAGATTGAACGGACTCCTTTTGGCGGTGAACAGACACGCCTGCGTTTTGGTGGCGTTGAAACTTACCAGATTTTTGTCACCCCAGTCGGAGACAAGACTTAAGGTTGAGTTGCACACATACTTTAAATAAAATTACAAAATTAAAGAAAATATACAAGGGCGGGCTTAACTCTAAAAGAGATTTCTTCCAGCCAACCTAAGGCAGTGAGAAAGTGAATAGCAGCGGGACACAATAGTGCAGAAAGTATTATTAAAATAAAAGTCCAAGTGTATATATACCGGGTGTTAGTGTAAACACAGTGATCCTTGAAACTGTACATTGAGACCATGAAACTGAACAACTTTCCCTAAATAACATAAGTCAAAATACGAAATAAAAATTTTGACTTCCCATAGAAACCGCACCAGCTAATTGCGCATTTTGTATGGGAGACAAAAAAATTTTTCGTATTTTGACCTATGTTCCTTAGGGAAAGTTGTTCAGTTTCATGGTCTCAATGCACAGTTTCAAGGATCACAGTGTTTACACTAACACCCTGTATATAAGGTGTTTTTTAATTAGACCCAAATATTGTTAGGGTTACCTCAAGGACCTAAATGAATACTATTGGTGTTATTTTTTTACATTTCTATTCGCTAGTTTTCGAGAAAAATCCTAAAAACAATACCGCTTAATATCGTAAAATGAACACTCCGTATCAGCACAGGCGGCAGCGCGTAGTCGTGAGCCAATCACGCGCAAGCCGAGTGCGCGGTTCGGGCGGTTTCGGCTCGGTTTCGGGCTCTTATTACGGTCGAAATCATTACTACAGGATGATTGCAAATAATAATATTTTTTTTGTTTGAAAATTATAAAAAAAAACTAGCGGGAGGATTTTTCTAAAACTTTGATAAACCTTTTCTTTTATCATAGTTACACCACCCCTAGAAATATTTGGGTCGAATTTAAAAACACCTTATATACCTATACCTTCCGTGTGGTTCCGACAAAGAACAGTGCCAACCCAATTATCTCTTACAAATAAAATTTAAAAAAAATCAGTGCAACTAGTGTTGACATTATTTTTCATACGGAATATATTAATTCAATATATTTAAGAAATCACAGATCAATCCTAAACTTAAAAATTTGCGCAACACAGTAGGTATAAATAAATTTACACAATAAAAGCTTAGTACCTTGGCTTGGCGACCAAGCTTCGCTCTGTCTATTCTTATCCAAAGTCCATCAATAGATGGCGCTATAAGGTTTCTCAAACGCGCTATTTTCAAAAAATGCTCAAAATGAAGGAGAAAACAAATTTTCTTAGAAATTGCCCCCAAAACTCCAAAGTAGTAAATTTTATCGAAATCGTTAGAGCCGTATATTTATTTATTTATATACAAATATTGCTCGTTTAATAGTAGTTATAAGATATTTCACCCGTACAGACTTAAAAATTTACAAAGGTAGGTATGTTGAAAAGGCATATTGAAAAGCTTGCTTCTAAATTGTCGAGATTTACTTACGCACTGTATGAGTTAAAGCGAACAACAGATCTACAAACTGCTACCAGCGCTTACTACGCTTATGCTCACGCGTGATTGCAGTATGGCGTCATGTTATGGGGTAACAGCACTGATGTTAACGATGTGTTTATTCTGCAGAAAAAATGTATCAGAATTCTTGTAAACATTAAACAAACAGATAGCTGCAGACCATTTTTTGTGAAGTTGAATATTCTTACATTAACATCTATGTACATTTTAGAAATAAGTAAATTTGTTAGGTATCACAAACATCTTTTTACACAATCCAAAGACCACCATTCGCGACAACTTAATCTGCGCCACCAGAATAGACTTGCTCTACCAGTAATAAAACTCCAAATGTTTCATGCTAGTCCCTATGTAATGGCCATCAAAGTATATAATAAAATCCCAAATGATATAGTCAAGGAAGAAAAAGATTATGTGTTTATTCATAAGCTTAGAAGTTACTTAGTTAGAAATTGTTTTTATAATTTAACTGAATTTTTTCAAAGTAAAGAATAAAATAAGAAATGTGAATACGGATATGTTCCTATAGTTTTATAAACCTTTTGTTCTTTTTTGTAGTTTTTTTAAGAGTACTTTGATCTCATTTAGTTAAAATAATTAAGGTTCTTTAACTTGCAGTGCCCTTACAGGGCTTCATATGTGATTCTGAATGTATTGAATTAGTAACATCTTTGTACCATATGAAAGCAAATAAACATTATGATTATGATTATTTATCTAGCAAGATTCTTTTCAATTTCTATATTTAATGAGACGTTGTTTTTTTATTACTTTATTTTTTGTTTTAAAACTGAAATTGAACAATTTTGCTCATGAAACAAAGAGCGAAATGCGACTTTCCATAGGTAGTTGATTGTTTTTCGTATTCCGACCTATGTTCTTTGGGAAAGGTTATTCAGTTCATGGGCAGATCCATATCCTTTAGGCTTCTTTCATTAGGTACCTTTTATTTCACGTTGAATAGGTTGAGGTACCTATAAATAATGTGAATCACATACGTGTCGACCCGAATCAATCCAAGGGCAAAGGTTCCCATCATTCTTGAGAAATTGCGCTGGACAGCCTTTGTACCTGAAAAGACTTGGTACGTGGGTTTTCTAAATTCCAGTCAGATAACGTCGTAGGCAACAGCTAGATTTTTTTCAAAGCTGTTTATTTCCGCTTCTTAGCAACAATTCGTTACCACTGCCGCTTAGACATAGAAATAATTGTTTGCATAGTTAATTTGACATTTTGATTGGCTTTGATTGATTTTGATAAGAATATGCTACTTATTAAAAACTATTGATGTAAATAATGGCAGCAGACGCAAAGTCGAGTCTCGATGTGCTACCTTGACATGGGGTGGTTTCGTAAATGTTATTATGTGGGTAAATACGGAGTGGTGCTTATTCTAATAATCACAATACTGATGTCAATCAAACGCAGGCATGTGGACACTTTGGAAGCTGAATATGAGCAGCAGATTCTCGATGATGAAGCCAGGATCGTGCCAGGGCTCGGTGAGGGCGGCACCGCGGCTTACCTAGAACGGAAATATAAGAAGCTTGGCGAGGAATCCGAGAAAAAACTAGCTATGAACGTCTATCTTAGTGATAGAATCGCTTATAATCGTTCTATTATCGACCACCGCAACCCAGCCTGCAAACGAGTGATCTACGATGCTGAGCTTCCATCGGCCTCTGTCATCATTATCTTCCACAACGAGCCTTACTCCGTCGTTTTACGGACTATTTGGAGTGTGATAAACAGCGCGAGGAGAGATCGGCTGTGGTATCGGAGTGCCAACTTTGTTAATAACATGACTGGCCGCTCTATGTTGTTTGGGTACCCAGGTCAAGACCCGAAGTCCACGTTTGTTTACCTTAAGGAGATAATTCTCGTGGACGACTGCTCAACCCTGCCCGATCTTAAGGGCAAGCTTTCCTATTATATTCGAACTAGAATTCCGCCGGGAATTATAAAAATATTAAGACAGCCAATGCGCCGCGGCATAGTGCAAAGCAGGCTCGCTGGCACCCAGCAAGCAATCGGGGACGTGTTAATATTCCTCGACTCTCACTGCGAAGCTTCTCCTGATTGGCTAAGACCGATTCTACAGACAATAAAGGACAGCAAAACCACCGTTGTTACGCCAGAAATTATTCCAATAAGTAAAAGTAATTTTGAATACCAAGACAGTGCAGGAGAATTTCAAAGTGGAGGATTCAATTTTGACGGCCAATTCATCTGGATAAATATACCACAGAGAGATAAGAAGAGACGTGTATCCGATATTGGTGCCACTTGGTCACCAACAATGGCCGGTGGATTGTTCGGTATCAACCGCGAGTATTTCTGGGAATTGGGTTCGTACGATGAACAAATGATCGGCTGGGGTGGAGAGAATTTAGAAATGTCTTTCAGGATTTGGCAGTGTGGAGGTACTTTGGTAACGATGCCTTGTTCCCACGTGGGACATGTATTCCGCGACTTCCATCCTTATCCGATGCCCCACAATATTAGCGGTGTCAACACGGCCCGTATGGCAGAAGTCTGGATGGACGATTACAAAGAGCTGTTTTACTTGCATCGACCTGACTTGAGGAAAAGTAAAAAGATTGGTGATGTGTCACAGCGCAAAGCTCTACGCGAAAAGCTGCAGTGTAAGGACTTCAAGTGGTACTTGCAAAATATTTATAAGGAGAAATATATCCCTGTCATAAATTCGTTTGGATACGGTAGATTCCGCAACATAGCAACTGGGCTATGCCTGGGTGATAAACATAGGAATTTCTTCGGGGCACCCCTAGGCGTCTATCCTTGTCAATCCACTTTAAAACGCTCGCAGTTTCTGCTTCTAGAACTAAACGGAGTCCTGCGCAAAGAAAATAAATGTGTATACCTGCAAAAGAAAAACACAAAGCTGAGTGACAAAAACAAGGGTAGAAAACTACTATTAAGGAAATGCAAAATGAAAATTGCTGGACAGGCGTGGCGTTATACTCAAACAAGACAATTAATCCACTTGAAGACTGGGTTGTGCCTAGACTCAGGGTTCAAACTTGGCGCAGATGTTATGGCTGTCAAATGTATAAATAATATGTGGACGCAGAAGTGGAAAATTGACTATAGCCTATACAACCAGTTTAGGCTGGACCGTAAAAGAGAACCAAGTGAGGTTGAATTAGCTTTAGATAAACTCCGAGGTCATTGGAACATCTCTCAGATACTGTTGTCGTATAAGGAAAGCGAAAACAGATCTTCTTCGGTAAAAAATCGAAGATACATGCACAAGAAGAATAAACATAAAACGAGGACCCGAACTGGGTACAGAAAAAGAACCAAAGAGCCCTGGTTATCTTCAGTTTCACTCGCACTAGAGAAAAACAAAAATAGATAATTTTCGTTTGAATCATAGACAGAGCTAGAAGAGTTCTGTCCCTTTCTGCATGACAACTTTTTCATTGGGTGACTCACAACCCATGCACAAATAAAATTTTACACTATTTACGGGTTGATCAAGGAATATAACTACTCCTTAACCGAGAGTTGATACAGGTTGTTGATAGAGAAGGCCGACAGTGATTTTTAATGTGGAACTAGGCTAATGAATGAGTTATTTATGATGTTTCTAAATATTTATTATTATTATTTGTCTTATTGGCCGCGTTATAGCGGTATAACTATTTTGACGTTTACTTATCTGTTGTTGTTATTTTTTTCAGTAATTTAATCTTACACGGAAATAGTCATATTTATTTCCTCAATTTTATGTTACGTAACAAATTAAATAAACTAAAAATAAAAATGTAATAAATTAAATAACGTAAATAAATTTAAGGTTGTTAAAATAAGAACTAAGGGGGTGATTGTGGTAATTTCAACGATATTACCTAAACAAAAACGTTTGCCTCAAAAGGTAAACGTTTTTGTTTTGGTAATATCGTTGAAATTACTACGATCACCCCTCTAGGTATTTGTCTTAGCTTAGAAATAAATAAATGTTTAAGATGAAAATTAAAGTACTTCCTTCTGTAACACATTTATTTTATTTATTATTAATAATTATTATTTCTTACATTATAATTACAAGTTTAAATTAAGAAGACGATTTTCGGCCTATCCAGCCATAATAGGCCCAAATCGCCCAAGTCTTTGTCAAGATGTATACAAATATTATGGTTATCCAAAGTGATATTTTTCACAAATGAAATAGAAGAACCATATCTTTCTAGATTTCTTCAAGAACTTTTTTTCATATTTACGAAAACACATCGAGCACATAACTTCTGAAGACAAAATATGTTCCGACTTACAAAAATACAAAGCTATCAACGCAACTTTTATTAGCCACATCCTTGTTGGTTCGCAACTATGAATATTTTTTTTCGTGTAAGGGCAGCCATTTTTGTTCTTATAACAATTTTCTGTAGACTTTTTGTTCGTTTAATTTTTATCATAATGTACTCTAATTTTAAAAATACAAAGAGGACCAAAATTGTTATTAACCAAATAAAGTAGTGTAAAATAGGATAAATAAACCTATATTTCGTCTGTAAAGATTATGTGTTAGATATAATAGAATGCAGGTTATCAAGCGAGCTTCTATACAATTTCCATTATCTTATGAAGCATCAATTTTAAATATCCACTTTTTTCAAATTGACAAAAGAACATGCAGCCTTATAAATTTCAATCATAGAGGAACATGCTGTTTTTCTGCTTTTAGTCGTAAAGAACTTGAACTTGGTTATCCAAAGGGTCTTCGATTGATTGTTTGAAGGGTTTAAAATCAGCCGATAAGTCACTCAACCAGTTTGGTTGTTGCTGGTAATTCGCCTTATAACCGGATGGTAGATTAGTCAACCAGGATTCGGGGAAGTTAGGAATATTCTCAACGACGACTAGTGGTACTTGTGGTGTTTGAGGCGCAGTGCGGATTTCTTTACGATCATGTGGGGGTTGGGGCCAGAACTGAAAGAAAAAAAACATAAATGATTGGTTTGGGTGAACTCTAAAGTAAGACTATCGTTAAAAGCCTGATTTGACATTTTCTTGACATCAACACGTAGGGCTCATTTTTCTTTGCTATTTTTCATACTAATAGATGCTTTGGAAGGTACAAAAGCAGCAAGTAAGTAAGTGGACACAAAACCAGTATAAGCTGAACCAGTGCTACGCTGCAAATGCCCAGAGCCAGAGACCAACTCAATGTCAAATTGTTTTCACCGGCTGTATGTGTTGTATGTTTACATTAAACTGTAGCCAACCTGCCGGCTTAGCACGTTGCAGTTGTCAGATTATCTAGACCCATATATTAAAGAACCAGTGTAGCTAATTTACCTATGTTAGGCATGGTCAAGTTTTTTAAAAGCTAAGCAAGACAAGGATGGCTACATGTATTCATGTATAAAGCCATCTCTGTCAAAATATCAAGAACATAATTTGTGGATTTGCTAAACATTTTCTTCCACTGTCAGTTCTTCACATAATTCCTCAGATATATTTTCTCTCTGTCAGCGAGCTAAGCTCAACGACATCTGCTTACCTGAAAAAGCTGCAAACGCCATCTCTTAGAACTTTCAATTTCTACCATAATGAATGAATCAACCTCTGACTGTATCAGGAAATTTTAAAGGCACTGCCGGCACATCGCTGCTGCCAGATCAAACAGCGTCAATAGAGGGCGTTAAAACGGGTGTATTGTTAGTAATTGTAAAAAAAAAACGGCCAAGTGCGAGTCGGTTCCGTACCACCACATAAACATAATTGTATTCGTTGAAATTTCAGTAAGTTAATGTGCTAGATTTTTGAGTCCGACACGCGCTTGACCAAATTTTATTATTTGTTGTTATTTTATAGCTTGTGCACTATAAACATACCAATTATCAAGTTTGTAAGTGTTCCCGTTTTTTAATAGAACTAAAACAAAAATCGCCTCAGCGACCATCCAACTTGACCCATCTCTTATATGAATGTTCTTGAAACGGGAGCTCACCACAATTGGTTACCATTAGTTGTGAGAAAAGTTGTAATATTTAATGATTTCAGACTTTTCCCATTATTTGTACTGTGAGACCTAGCTTCTTGCCAAATTTCATAGTTTTAGGTCAACGGGAAGTACCCTGTAGGTTTTGCATTTTTGAATAAATGTATGGAGATGAGGACATAAAATCTTAGTACCTAAATCTTAGTACTCTTTTGATTGTGTCGTTGTAAAAAATTATAATTTTCAGATCTTGTGTGGTTCATAGATCCTAATATGTGGTATTAATTTCAACCTGATACCTTTACCCGTTCGTGAGATAAAGGGTCTTGACAGACAGACAGACAGACAGACAGACAGACGGACAACAAAGTGATCCTATAAGGGTTCCGTTTTTTTCTTTTGAGGTACGGAACCCTAATTACTCTTTAAAGTTATTCTTCCTTTGAATGTCAACAATACAGAAAAGCACCATACCTACTTTATTTTCAAAGGTAGGGCAAAATTAGTCTGGAGAGTACCACTCTTGAGTATTTCTGTCATAAAGCCGCAGTGTACTGTTGTGTTTCGGTTGGAAGGGTATAGGAGCCAGTGACATTGCAGGCACGTGAGACATTTCCTCTTAGTTCTCATCGATCTTGCAACCCACACGATATGATTATGAGGGTGGGCAACGAGTTTTACTGTCTTACTAATGTCAAAGTATGGAAACAATAAGATACTGCTGCTGATGACACTTAAATGACCTACTCGTTTGCTCACTTGTGACATAAAATAAACTGTCATCATATCGCATCGGCAGAAAGACTTCCACTACTGTCCATTGGTTAAATTTTTCATCATGTTTTTCTTCACTCTTTTTTTATTTTTAAAGTTTTATTTGTTTTTTTTTTTTAAGAATTTTGCACCCTGGTCACTCTGGTGAAACATGAAAAATAAAAAATCATACTTTAATCCCGACTTCCGGTCCACGTTTCCTCCTCAGATAGTTGAAGCAGCAAGATCTGAAGTGTCTGGTTCCACAAGCTGACGCACACTCGCTACCACAAGAGTCACAGGAGATTCCAGCTGCCCATAGTGAGTTACCTGTTTAAAATAATTTACATTATTAATTGGAAAATTTGAAGACCTTATTGTGTTAGAACAGTGCCATGAATTTGAAAAACTGCAAACACCAGATTAGCAGGCATACAGCACAAAAGAAGAATACTTGGGTTTAACCTGTAGGTGTAACTTTCTATTAATTTGGTTGCGTTTGTCTCTCTCTACTGTATGTTTCTTTAATTTGGTATTTTATTTTAAACTATTATTTACAATGGCATCATTTTCTTTACTGTATTAAGAATGTGAAAATTAACATAATTTGTTTCTCTTACTGATGTTTTTTCAATCATCATCGTTGCTCTAGCTAGCCTTATTCTTTTTAGGGTTCCGATACCAAAATGGTAAAAAAAGGAACCCTTATGGTGCCGCTCTGTCTGTCTGTCTGTCCGTCTGTCTGTCACACCTCTATATCTCAGCAACCACTCATGCTATCGACCTGAAATTTGGAATAGTTTTAGAATATAGTTGCCCAACTTAATTACACATGAAATAATTTTGAAATCAAGTATGATTATTAATGTAAAGGGGGCCAAAATAGGAGGGGCCAAATTTCAAATTGTTGCTACTAGGTCGAGTGGGGTATCATATAAAAGGGCTTTACTTGTACATTTTAAAGTATATTTTTGTATTTTTTTAAGTTTCTTAGTTTTCAAGTTATGATGAAAAATGACAAAAAAAATACCATTCCCCCCCCCTTATTTCCGAAGTTTGTGTAAGGAAAAATCTGAATTAATTACAGTTGACAGAAGTTTATGTAAACTTTACAGCAAAAATAAAACGATCTTTCTAAGTTGCACAGTTTTTCATAAATCTGCAAAAAACCTTTACAAACAAATTTAGTTTTGCGGTCCTGAAAATGGACTTTATTGCTTCCAAAAATACTATAGGTATATCGGAACCCTCGGCGCGCGAGTCCGACTCGCACTTGACCGTTTTTTTTATTGGTCTTTACGGAGTCGGCTATATCATCAAGGTGATTTGACGAGTGTCCACTGATGTTTTTTGATAATTAATTATAATATTTAGTTAGCTGCAACATTATTAATTACTATTTTATTATACATTTTGCATTATGAACAACATGAATTTGAATTTTTTATACCTGTTTTATACAATATAGGTATATAAATAATAAAAACTTAAACATTTTAAAATGGCGTACAAAAGCATGTTAAGGCCAATGACCTACAGTTACACAAAATTATATGTGACATCAATTCGTAGAATTCCTACCTATACCATTTTTTCGTACCATGTCAATGGCTAGGATTCATTTGTGTGGCTTTTTAGTTTTCAAAGGTGTAGTTAAAGATTTTTCTACTTAACACATTCAACATTTAAAAAAAATATAGAAGGTAAAACATTAATAAAGCAAGATAAACAAAGCAACAGTGTGATATAAATACAAATTGAGCCTTATAAGTACAGCTGGTATAAAAAAAAACTATTATTTTCAAAACAAAATTATAAATATTGAAGATCTTAAGTAGGTAAGTATGAGGAATGTTTTATCTGATGATAGTAAAATTAATACCTGCTACAAAGAAATATTGGAACAAAAAATAAAAAAACTTATATTCTAACATTCTCAGTCAGGGTAAATTAAAACAATTTGACACGAATTCATGCTTAACAAATCAAATGCTACCATTTCCCACATGTACTAATTTCACCTGGGTCAAAATCAGAAGCAGAAGCGGTAGCCTCCTTTTTTTGACGCCTAGAATCTGCTTGGGACCACGTCGCTGATTTAAATGATGAGATCTCATTTAGTATTAATAGAGAGTGAGTTCTATATCTTATTTAGTAAAAATAACATTAAAATCATCATCTTAATAAGTTATAAATTATTAACATAACAGAAAACGCCTAAATTATGATGCTGCTTAAATAATTATATAGACCAACTGAAGTGACAAAAAATTATTATGATGCGATTTGGGAGCTACTAAATTAAAATGGCAATTTTTAATAAAATACTTGAAAAAGCAAAATTAAAGCGTTTTTTAGTTAAAAAATATATTTATAACATTATTTTTATTACTTATTACACTAAAATAAATATAAATACAGGGTGTAATAATTTTCGATAAACATTTGGGATTTTATGGGTGATTAGTGATTCTATATCATTAAATTGTATGAAATAATAAAAAATACTTACCAATAAGCATTAGAGAAACCATAGCCGTTAATTTCAACATTTTTAAAAGATATAAAAAACTTAAATGTTGCTTTAAATAAACAAGATGGCGCTGTCACCGCCAGCTGATCCGTTATGGTGGCTATCAATTTTATCCCCTTTTTATATGGAACCAAAGTTTACCCCCAATCCACAGAACACATAGCTTATAGAGGCGAAATAATATCACATTTGAGTTCAGAATGTTCCAATCAGCACAGATGCAATTGCAAATGTTAGTTCAGTTTAAGTACAGTCAACAGGAAAGGCGATGACCGAATTAAGAGTTACAAAATAGTGATTTTGGAAATCTAACGTGTATGTTATTTTTACCCACGACGGAACAGATAAAGTGTATGCATTTAGGGTGAGAGGTTGTTTTATTGTTTGTTTGTGTGTGCAAAAGAATGTTCCGTTTTATCTCCAAAACGGTTTAATCGCTATAGATACGGTTTTCAGTAGAAGATTTATGATTTATGAGTGATGGTTAGAATAGAGTTGTGGTGTCAAGTAGTGGCAACTCACCAGGGGGCGCTGTAATAATCATTTATTTACTCAAATGTTCCCATTTATCTCCAAAACTGACTGATTAAGATTAGCTTTAGATACGCTCTTCAGTAAAGGAAGTCTTTTTTTTTTATTACGACCGTCATGGGTGTTTTCAAAATTTTAAATTTTGCTTTTAGGCTCTTTCTAACATAACTAGTATATCAAAATAAATCAAATCGGAGCCGGACAGTTGGATACCTTCCTTTTTAGTATTGTTTCTAATTTGTCAGTATTTGCTTATTTCTTACTTAAAAAGGAATTTGTTTTTAAAATCTCATAAGTCATTCGGTGAAAGGTCTCCATAAGCTTTGTACTCGATGGCCGAATTTTATGCGTGGGGTTGTCAAGAGACGTGAAGAAAATGTTATATTTATTTTGTGAATGGTGTTTTAAGTTACAAATGGGTTATTTAAATCAAATGACTACTTAATTTTTAATGATATTTTACTCATAATAATTATTGGCCCTAACCTTAATAATTCCGTTTTTATCAATGGGTTTTACGAATTTGGTTACTTTGATCAGGGGATTTGATGAGGGCACGGGTTTGACTGCCATCTTACCTCCGCAACCCAGAGGGCAAATCAGACCTAATCGTAGGTTAGGCTTTGCCAGGTGGCCTGGCTGTCAGGTTTTCAAGCCGCTGACTTTAGGGTTCGGTATCCCAACGGTGAAAAACTGGAACCTATTTATATGCCTCCGATGTCTGACTGTCGGTTGTATCTCATGAACCGTAAAGACAGTTGAAATTATTACAGATTATGTATTTCTGTTGCCGCTCTAACAACAAATACTAAAAATAAAACTAAAAAAATTAAGGTAGGCTCTCCTACTAAAAATTTGTGAAAACGGAAACACTTACAAGCGTGAAAATTGGCATATTTATAGTGCATAAGCTATAGAATAACAAGAATAATAAAAACTAGTCAAGTGCGTGTCGGACTCCTGTGTGACTAAGATGGTATTTTTACCTTAGTGGTACGGAACCCTCGGTGTGCGAGTCCGACTCGCACTTGGCTGGTTTTCACTCATCATCATGTCATAATAATGTCGAGTATGTTGCAAGGTCGATGACCGACCTTACAAACCCTGGTGTCAGTGTGACCTCTGCTCTGACATGACTTACTTTTTATCCATCATATCAATAACTATTTCTGTAGATAGTGGCCAATGGGCCAACATGCTTATCGAAGCACGGAATCCACCAGATTAGGGAGTTCTTACAAAGAGATTCATGTTTGACAAAGTCATCATAATCATTATCATAACATCCCATGAAACGTCCACTACAGGACAGGGAGCTCCTTCCAAATATCCAGCTTTTTCTGGAACAATGTGGAGCGGAAGTACCATAGTCACCTCGCTTGTCAGCGTTACGGCTGGCACCATGGACCGCGGTTGTGTAAGATGTGTAAGATGATAAGATACACAGAAAGATGCTGCTGCCCGTGCTCTGGTTCATTAAACCATAGTCGCCTCTTACGACACCCACGGGTAGAAATGTGTTGGTACTATTCTTTGCCGGCACCACACGGGCATGCAAAGAGATGACAAATTGTCTCCACTCAACCCGGAACTCATCACTATCACCGCCAGTTGCACAAATCGTCTTTAAAGTTAAAGCTCCTTTAAGTCTATTGCTGACTCTTTCCGTTTTGTTGACAAAGAAAGTGATAGACTTTAAGGGCACTGCATGTTGTCCTACGTCATCTAGTACACGAAATTTGCAATTTTGTAGCGATAGTAGTGTCCTACTAGATCCACAAAACGTTGGTCTGCCAATCCCAAACCTGGCAGGTTTTGTACAGACGTGATTGGACCACAAATTTGGTCGGACTAGCGAAACTGCTAATAGGATGCAAGGCAGACCTGTTGTTTTTTACTTGTATAGGTACCTTCTATTTCTACGAATAGATTTCATTCGTGTAATCCGTCACTTAACCACTTTGCGCTCCGACTGTACAAAACCTGCCAGGTTTCGGATTGCCAGACCAACGTTTTGTCGATCTAGTAGGCCACTACTATCGCTACAAAGTTGCAAATTTCGTGTACTAAGTAGATGACCTAGGACAACATGCAGTGCCCTTAAAGTCTATGACATCAATAGATTTAAGGGAGCTTTAACTTAAAGACGCTTTGTGCAACTGGCTGTTAATATCATATCGTGTGGGTAATAAGATCATTGACCGACGACCTCACAAACCCCGGCGTCAGAGTTGTTGAGCCGCCCGCCGAAGGCCACTTTCTACTTCAGGAGAAAATAGCCGAGAGCAACGGCTTAACGTGCCTTCCGAAACACGAAATCATCTTACTTTTTAGTTAATCAGGTGATTTTTCCTGCAATGTCCTAACCACACCGGGGAAGTCACACAATGTGATTTGTCTTTGACAGTGACCTCATCGGGAATGGAACACAGAACATACAACCACTCTGCTTATTGACATGCTTTGAAAATAATAAGACAGCGAAAGGGCATTGTGCCAGCTAACAATATTACCGGAAAATTTCGCGACCGAAGAGTCTGTCAAGTCACCAGCGGAAATTCCGCTAGATGTGTATACTTAGTCACCATAGGTCGGTAGGTTCTTAAAAATTCTTTGCCATAGGTATACAAAGTAGAATATCGCAAAATTTCACAGCCACAGCAGCTACAGGCAGGATTCGAACCTGCGCCTTCTCCGTCAGTGGGTACGGAGACGCTTTACCAACTAGGCGACTGCTTGAATTTTGAATTTAGCGATTTTCTACTTTGTAGATTTATCCGAACGCAGAAAGTGTTAAAAATAAAATCGTTTGGAAATCTAACCAAAAAAGCGTTGCGAGCTGAATGAGCGGAACACAGAAAAATAAAGGTACTTAGAAGGAGGATTAAAGAAATAATTCGTCACTAGGTGGTGTAGGCGTTTTTCTATGGATTTGACAGGTTATTTTGAATGTTTTCTATGGATCATCGATGATGGGGTTGTGACATGTTGGCAGATGTCATCCCCTACTAAAAAAAATAGCAAGGTTTAAAAAAAATGCACATTTTTGACTTCTGCGCATCAATGACAGGGCCAAAGTTATTTTGTGCGACATAGGTATATCTATTCTGAGCGAAGCAAAGAGGTCCGATATCTTTGGAGCGGAACTTGAGAAGATATTTTTTTATGTTGCATGCAACTGAGCAAACCAGCTTGTGGGCCACCTGATGGTAAATGGTCACCACCGTCCATAGCACCAACTGACTTATTAATGGCATTTTTTTTTATTTTAGCTTATTATTTTTATATTTTATATATTTTTTTGTGTTTTTTTATCACTAATAAGACAGCAAAGCGCGTTGCTCACTTTAAGAACTAAGGTACTATGTCTCATGTGCCGGTGATTTTACTGACTCCCTTGCCCTTCAAACCGAAACACAGCGGTGCAACACTGCTGCTTCACGGCGGAAAAAAGCAAGGGGTGGTACTTCCCCAGGCGGAATTTCTACAGATGCCCTATACCACCTTCAAAAACCGGTCAAGTGTGAGTCGGACTCGCGCGCCAAGGGTTCCGATATACCTTTAATGTTTTTGGAAGCAACTAAGTCCATTTTTAGGACCGCAAAACTAAATTTGTTTGTAAAAGTTTTTAGCAGATTTATAAAAAACTGTGCAACTTAGAAAGATCGTTTTATTTTTGCTGTAATATTTACATAAATGTCTATCGATTGTAATTAATTCAGATTTTTCCTACCACAAACTTCGGAAATAAGGGGGGGGGGGGGAATGGTATTGAAATCTGAGAGTTGTAAAAAGTACAAAAATATATTTTAGAATATGCAAGTAAAGCCCTTTCATACGATACCCCACTCAACCTAGTAGCAACAATTTGAAATTTGCCCCCCCACCTATTTGAACCCCCTTTACATCAATAATCATAATTTTTTTTATATTCTTTCATGTGCAATTTAGTTGGACAACCATATTCTACAACTATTCCAAATTTCAAGTCGATAGCGTGAGTGGTTGCCGAGATATACAGGTGTGACAGACAGACAGACAGACAGACGGACAGACAGACAGACAAAGTCGCACCATAAGGGTTCCTTTTTTTACCATTTGGTATCGGAACCCTAAAAATGGCAAATAAAACTCACAAAGACCCACTTGAGGTTATAGTCTCACAGTCATAGTCCTACTCAAGGCCCAGTGATTACTACTCATGAAGACAAATAACTTTCCCGAAGAAAACAATTTTTTACTCATAAAAATTTTTTCGCTTCTCCATAGTAAAGTGGTCACGTGATCGACTCATTTTGTATAGGAAGGGATTTTCTATGGGAAAGTTGCTTGTTTTCATGAGTAGACTCACTTGGCTTCGGGAGCGAAACCAATACAAATTCACGCTACATGCGGTCAACTGCAAAGATTTCGGACCTCCTTGCTTCGCTCGGAATAGATACCTTGCAAATTTATTTTAGTAGGGGATGACATCTGCCAACATGTCACAACCCCATCATCGATGATCCATAGAAAATATACAAAATAAACTGTCAAATCCATAGAAAAACGCCTACACCACCTAGTGATGAATTATTTCTTTAATCCTCCTTCTAAGTACCTTTATTTTTCTGTGGTCAACTGCACAGTCAACGACAGGTCAAGCTTGACACTCGCAGTGCGACTCTAGCCCGTACGTCTATTGAAATAAGAACGGTACAAAGTCCAATGTGTCAAGCTTGATATGCTCTTGACTGTACCATCTTCATTTGTTTATTCACTGACATTTAAAAAATGTTGTTCAGGTAACATAAAAAGTTCGTGCATATTTTTAACTATCAAGTGTTTGTAGGAGGAATTGATTGATTTTGTGGAAGTTACAAGTTTATCAATAAAAATGCTAAGTCCGCAAGCGGGCGTGTGAAGAATTTTAATTAGGTATATACAAGATAAGCGTGTTTTTGGATAAGCCCGTTGGTGTGGTTGGTTTGAACTACTTTCCCAGTGAACCTGGTTGCTGAGCAGAAGTGCTGCCACTTTGAGAAATAAATTTATTGCGTCATAAATACAAAATATTTAATAAGGATTGTTTGATTGGCGGCAATTTGGGGTAGTTCTATATTTTATTATCCATCACATCACATCTTAGCTTATCGTGAATAGCTTTGTATTGTGAAACTGCAAAAAACGGCCACTTTTAGCACTTTACCAATACAAAGCTATAAATGATAAGCTAAGCTATGATGTCATGGGTTATAACATATGTAACTACCCTATATTGCCGCCAAACGAACAAAACTACTGAAAAGTTTTGTATTTGCGACGCAATAAATTTATTTCTAAAAGTAAGGTGCTGCCACCCAGCAACCGCCTTAAGAAACATGAGTAATTTTTTTAAAGTACACACTGCCGCAAGTCGGTGACAACATTCTGACCTTGAGCGGGTCTCTGGTTTCGGGCGTTTGAAGCGCTAGTTCAGCTTATACTGGTTTTATTACCCGCTCGCTGCCGTGCGTACGGCGCGGCAGCTTGTCTGGCAGAGTTGTTTTTTTTTTTTCATTTGCCAACAATCATGTTTCTTATGGGTACCTAGTTGTTCAGTTTTCCGTATAGGTACCGTCCCTTACACACTCTATTATTCATTCGTCATAGTTCATAACTATGACGTCATCAAACTTAGATCGGTTCGCCATTCTGAAATGCGATATAAAACAAACACAAGTAAAACAGAAGTCATGTTTCTTGTAAGTCTATACAGACGAATATACAGGGTGTCTGTATGACACTGCAGTGGGAACCTTAGATTATGAATAACGGCAGCTATGGTGGGAACCCAGACAAAAGCTTTTTCTCCTCTCTCTTTATCCTGAATTTTCCTAACCTTACTGAGGAAGTCTCCAAAAGTTACTTTTGTTCGACAGTGTCCCCATCGGCAATCTAAACCAGAATCTCCGAATCGACAACCGAACACTAGACCCGGGAAGCCGGTCCATATTTACATTGTTTTTTGTGGACATCCTGCGTATGAATTATTTATTTTTCGAGGAGACTAACAAATCAATCGGCAACTTAAGCAGGCGTCTAATAAATTAATCTGGCAGAAGATACATTCAAAAGGCCTCTGAATTTGGGCTTCACAATATCTGAGAAACTGCAGCTATTTAAAGGCAGCAAATATTTTAAACGAGCAAAATGGAATTATAGGTAAAAGACCATAAATAATGACTTGGCGACTAATGTTATTACTGGGGTAACATTGATTGTATTTCAGCGTGCGTTGGCTTGCATCTAAAAATGACTTTTAGGGTGCGGTTTGCATTCAACTTTAAAAATTAAAACAGGTAACATAAATAAAAAATTATGAGACTGCCTTTAGTTAAAATTTAATATTTTCATATTGGCTATCCACACATCATCATTATCATTGCTGCGGCAGCGGCCGCCGTTTATTGAAGCAAATTCACGCAACATGTAAGCAAATTACTTAATTCACTAAAGATAAATGAAGATAAATGATTCGCTGCGCTCCGCGAATCATTTATCTAAGACTCTATGGTTAACTTAAAAAATACAACATACGAACTAAAATTTTTGCTTTTTAAAACTAACGTCTCGGTCAGTATGTTGACTCAAAACTTAGAGTAACACTTGTTACATGACTTTCCCGCGCAAACCTGGGCTTTCGCGGGAAAGTCATGTAACTCTGTGACTCAAAACGAATAACAACCAAAAAAACACGCAACTGCTTTCTAAAATACACCAAGACTAAACCAGGGACTAGATAAGGACTATACGTCAAGTCTCACAACAACACACAACAACCCAAAAAAATAGCTCAAAACAATTTTTTATGTGTAATATTTTACTTTTTTAGGCTCTCAAACAGCTACTGTTGTATGTAAAATATTTATTATACTTATCTCGTTTATGTTTTTTAGGGTTCCGCAGCCAACAAGGAACCCTTATAGTCGATTCGTGACCGTCTGTCTGTCTGTCTGCGGCTTAGATCAGAGACCTTCAATACCTACTAGAAAGCTGTAATTTAATATAGAAACACATTTCATCTACGCCGACAGTGATAAAATAAAATCTTGAAAAAGTATTTTTTAGGGTACCTCCCCTACCAAGTAAAGTAGGGGTGAAATTTTTAATTTCTTATCTTGTAGGGTGTCATTTGGTGTAGTGTCCTGCCATTTTTATCGGAAATGAGAAAAAAAATACAGTAGCAGTAGGTATATGTAATAGGGTGACTTTTAATTAGTTCTTGATAGAGAAAGGTTTGCATGTACTCATGATACTAAACAACTTTCCCCAAAGAACATAGGTCGAAATACGAAAATCAAGTTACTATGGGAGGTCAAATTTGGTTTTTCGTACTCCGACCTATATTCCTGGGGAAAAGTTGTTCAGTATTATGAGTACATGCATACCTTTTTCTATCAAGAACTAATTAAAAGGTGTGTAAGGGACGGAAAGGGCGTGCTCAGTCAACTTTCCCAAAAAAATATTTCTGGAAAATGTAAAAAAAATTGACCTCTATAAAAATTGCTCACTATGGTGGAACAGTTTGTATGGAGAGGTAATTTTTTTTTTTCATTTCTCAGAAATGTTACTTTGGGAAAGTTGTTCAGTTTCGTTGACAGAGCACGCCCTTTCAGGCTTCGGTACACCGTCACTTACACCCTGTATGTTGAAATTAAAACTTTTTAACAAAAAAATTAAACTGCCGAAAAAACTGAAAAGCAAGAAATAATAAAACTTTTTTATTTAACCTTAATAACAAAGTTCTTAAACTAATGTAAGTATACCCGAGTAATTTCGAGTCGGTGCCAAACAAGCACATTAATTAATTACGTAAAGCGTGATGCACGGCGGCGGCGCTGACTCAAAATTACTCGGGTATACTTACATTAGTTTAAGAACTTTGTTATTAAGGTTAAATAAAAAAGTTTTATTATTTCTTGCTTTTCAGTTTTTTCGG
Source organism: Athrips mouffetella (assembly GCA_947532105.1). NCBI lineage: Eukaryota > Metazoa > Arthropoda > Insecta > Lepidoptera > Gelechiidae > Athrips > Athrips mouffetella. Next base: position 12,149,040 of record OX383984.1, read on the forward strand.
CGGTTTAATTTTTTTGTTAAAAAGTTTTTATTTTACAATTTTTATTATCCTACCCTTAGGGTAAATCGGAATACTCTGTAAAAAGTTATGCGTGGTCATACATTAAAATCAGTCAGTGAACAATCGATCATCCCCTGTTTTCCTACCCTTAGGGTTGGAATTTTTTTTCCAAATTTATATGGGACCAACGTCGGGGTACACCCTTTCCAATAAAAAAATTATTATCAAAATCGGACTACTCTGTAAAAAGTTATGCGTGGTCACAGAATTAATAATGCGTGGTCATACATAAAAAAAAAAAAAAAATAAAATAAACGCGTCGACTTGAGAACCTCCTCCGTTTTTTTTTTTCGTCGATTAAAAAGGAAAACTGTCACAGCCTAGTAGGCTTAACAGGTTTATGGGTTAAATAATAAAAATAGCAATAGAAATCAGGCGCTAGAACCTTGCTGATCACAAGGAGGTAAAAAGTTCATGTTTTGAACGTTGTGAAATGGTTAATCTAAACCCAATGATCTTACATTTACCATAATAGCGTACTCTTAACAATTCGTACAGAGGCAAAACGAGCAGAGCAAGACATCATAGGCGATGTACTTCGTCCCTTTCTAATTATTGCCATACTAATGAAGTTTGCACAATTTCCGTGCAAAATGTTAACTTTTATATTCACAAATTTATATTTATACGTATTTTTAAATACTTTTTTTAATTTCAACGTGCAAAGTATAAACTTCTCTCTCAGTTTTCATTAAATATTGATAAATGCAGAAAATCATTTTCTTTTGATTTATCTGGATTAAAAACTCTTTGGTAAAATGATTTTTAACAAAGACTTTGCATGACATTTTATTGATGTTGTCATGACAACATAAACAAAATGTCATGCAAAATCTATTAGAAAAGGACAGCTTCCTCTCTTCTTACGTCCTACTCTGCTCGCATAATTTTTGGAAGAACGCAATCTGGTTAAAAGCGCCACGCGCGAAGTAGGTAATAAATCTATGTCTAAACCTGCTTTGCGATAAATAATCCTAAAACTACGAAGCCCAGTACTGCACGTGGCCCGACACGCACTTAGCCAGTTTTTTTGTCATTCAAATCATTTTTTGTAACACCTCAGTTTCATATTTTATGAACGCTCATAACTCAATTTTTAGCCTCCATAAAGTTTCAGCTTAGATAAGTATTAATTCTGTCGATAAAATAATAAGTTGATGAGTTTTTAAATTAAATAGAACCTTGCAATTGTGTTTTTGTTTATTTAATTTCTTTGTATTAGCTGCCAACCTACTATGTTGGGTAAGTATCTTATTTTATTATTTTTAAAACCCACACGCGTTAAATACATCCAAATATTTTCTAAAAATGAACAAATGCCTTCAGCCAAAAAAAAGTAGGTATGGATCAAAATCGCAAATTTAGTATCCTATACTATTAAACGAGCAATATTTGTAATCGCTTTCTCGAAAACGGCTCTAAAGATTTCGATGAAATTTAGTATACAGGGGTTTTTGGGGGCAAAAAATCGATCTAACTGGGTCTCATGTCTGGGAAAATTCGTTTTCACCGTCTTTTTTAATATTTCTTAGCGCGTTTTAGTGCGTTTAAGAAACTTACAGCGCCATCTGTTGTTGAGTAGCATAGCTTACTCATCCGATGATATTTTAATTATACAGAGCATAGCTCGGTCGCCCAGGTACTTATTATAATCTAAGTAGGCTACCGAAACTTAACCGAAACATCAAATATGGCTGTGTGTGCTCATACCTCAGAGTAAAAAACTATAGAGTCCGCCATATACATATTCTGTATGAGCTAGTGAAGTGTCAAGCGTCGCACTGTCGCCCATGCTAGTCGGTCAAAAAACTCAGTTAAGTTTTACAAAAATCAAGATATCTTTAAAAATCTAAGGTTTTAGTATAAACTTTGTTTGCGAAAGTGAAAATATATAGTTTTTTACTTGTGAATTGATAATTAATACTAAGAACGGAAGCGTAAATAATCCGTAACAGCCATTTTATACGTGATTTTTAACACCGTTTTTTTCCTGAATGGTAAGTGTTTTCACCAGAAAAACTGTGGTAGTAGCATTTATTGGTCCCATGTCACATATTTCTCAGAGAGAAAAATAAAAATTTTACGTTTTTAGGATTTGAAAAAAATCCATACATTTAAGTATGGAGGTCCCTCGCAAGAAAGTGCTACGCTTATGGCTCCCTCCTTAGCAGCAAGAGCTGCTACTCAAACCTCCTTGGCTCATACCCTTGTCTTTCTGTTTGTAAAACGAAAGAAAAAAGTATGCCTGACAGCATTTGTCAATTGCGTTTTGTTATTAGAATAATACGAATAATATTAATTTAGCATATTATTACAAACTTGATAATTATTAATTAATAACTAAATATAGGGGCTAATAAAATTGTAACTGAAAAGATGTTTATATAATAGTTTATTACCTAGTTATAGTTTAAGATAAGAAGCATTTATTGAAAAAAACCACAAATTTATTTTTATATTTTAATAGGTATTCTTTAAAAAGTATCTCTTATTGGTAAAGATATTTTGACAAAAGACTTAAAATTATTATTAAATACTAGTGATTCCACAAAAAAATGGATTTTAGAATCACAAATATTTTACCCAATTCAAACACCGGCGCGCGGCGGCGGCCTTCCAATGGTTAGACGACAAAATGAAGAAGGCCTCTGTTTGTACGAAAGTACTTAGTATGTTATTGTTAGTTTGATTTCGTCGGGTATTTGATAACCAGGTCAGTCAGAATGACATCATAACATTGGGCTTAATTTTAAAAGTGACGTAGGTATTTCTCATTCTACATTAGATTTGTGCCACAGTGCACGGTTTTGTAGTGAAAATTAGTATTTTTTGTACATTTTAGTGAGAACAAATGTCGTATTCACAGGAAAAAGCCGCCGGTAAGTATTATAGCTTTTGTTTTACAATATTTCATGAATATTTACTCGGTACAAAGATTAACTAAGTAAGGTTGATGACTCAAAGTTTAGACCAAATATATTTGATCAATTCTCCAGTTGCTATGGTTAGTGAGTGTATTAATTTATGTAATCTTATTTTTTAAAAAGCCAGAGAAAAGCTGTAGGTACCTTTGATAGGTATATTACTTTTAAATCTCAAAAAGAGGAATTATTTTTAATATTACCAACTATAATAAAATTGCTAATGGTTGAATGTTAATTAAATTTTAAATATATCCCTTATATCTTAGTAAGATATTTCTTTATAAATTAATTAAAAAGAATTAACAGCTGTTTGCTTAGGCTTACGACAAAAGGTGATGTCATGCTGCGTTTTGATCAAACATTGTTTTAAGATAAAGGTACTACCTACCTAGATGCCTGCAAGTGCAAGATATTATAATTTTGTATTGTAATAGCTAGCTAGATTTTATATTTAATGTAAGTTTTAATAAAACGTGGTTAAATAATGTAGTTAAGGTCAAACATCGTCATCAACATTATCGTGATTGTATGCTCCCGCTGAGAAATTCCATATTTAATTATTTAACCTACCCACATTTTATAATAAAATACACAACTAATTAAATTATGAACGTAAATAGAAATTGGTGGCTATTTTATTAAAAAATATGTTTTGCTATTTAGCAGAGCCCACGACTTTTTTCGCGTAGAATGTTGACTTTTTAAACGGATTTTTCGACAATAAAGGGTGTTGAACTGACATGTATCTAAAACTTAAAACGTGGATTCAAACCATGAAACTGAATAACTTTTCCCAAGGAGAGGAACACAGGTCGAAAATCAAAATAAATGTCTTTGACGTCCCATAGAAGAAATGTCAATAATTTCTTTATTTTTCGCATTTTATATATTTTTTAGCCTATTTTGGTGCAACATAATATGAGCCTCTTAATCGTAATCCCTTTTTTAATCAGCTGATAGATTGTAAGTTATTAGCGCACACAAATAAATTTCGGTTGCCGCTACAACGACAAATAATTAAAATGAAAAATAAAAACAAATGCAGGGGGGCTTCCCTACTAAAAATGTGTTTTTTAGGCGATTTTTGCTCTATTTTTGTTTAAGGTATATCGTAAAAACGGGAATATTTACACGCTTGAAAATTGGTATGTTTATAGTGCATACCTAAGCTATAGAATAAACACAAACAATAAAAACTGGTCAAGTGCGTGTCGGACTCGTACGCATTTAATACACTTCTGCGTGACGGCGCGTCCATATCTAAGATGGTTTTTTTTTAAATTATCTTCAACATTAAGGGTCTTACTACAACTACAGTTAAAAATGACTTATTTTCTTCTGACTTGACTTCTGCGCATCAATGACATATAGCCAGAGTTATTTTGTACGATTTTTTTAATCAAGTGTTCAACAGATATCTAACTTTTTTGTAGTAAGACGGTAATTTTTTTTTCTAAAAGTCGTCTAAATATGGTAGAAAAACGGGATACTTTTCAGGTTTTTGAAAGAAGTATGACTATTCATATTTCTTTTGGTACCTACGTACCTAATCATCTTTTGGTAGGTAGTTAATCTTTTTTTTTTTTTGCCTATGGCAAACCTTGATTCAAAAACAAAATACCATCGCTCAACAGGCATTATGCAGGAAGAAAATATGCGAATACATTTGTATGTTTTCTTATTATTTATTTTGTATGTTTTAAGTAATTTAGGGAAACCTGCTATAGGCTCATGTACCGTTAATATATAAACAAACTATTCTTTCTTGTAAACAGCTGTTGGTTTTCTATTTAAATAAATAAATAAAAAAAGTAACAATTTGTTTGGAAGAAATGTAGCTATAGAATACCCTCTTAAGGGTACACCCCTTATAATCACACATCAAATACTAACCTAGTACCATAGATTGGTCATTGGTTTTCAGTTAAAGTAACATAAGACATCTTTCTTCTTTAAGAAAACACCTAAATTCCTATGTAAATTCCAATGGAAAAAGTACTTAACCAATCGATCGCAGGCAACAGCAGCAGCAATCCATTAATGAAACGGTAACTAGGTCATTGACCTATAAACGACTCGTGCATACGTTTAGATTTTATACGAACTATTGCAGAATACTGCGACCCATTTACAAAAATAATTTTGTATACCGAGTCATGATTACTGAATTTATTATTATTTATTTATTTCAGATTACAATGATCCTTTTGTTAGTAAGACTTAAAAACTATGTTAGTAAATTTAAGTTAGTATATTTTTCAATACATTTGCTCGAAAAATGTACTAACAAGGACGTAAACATTGCCCGTAAGTAGTTACTTACCGAACTAGTGCGGTAAGTAAAAAAAGTATAATACCAAGGAGTTTTTACACTCTGATCATAAAATTATTTTGTAAAAATACTACAGTGGTGACTTTTTACTTGGGTGACGACTGCCTACCTATATGTATTTAAAATAAAATGGAGAGTACCAGGAGAACATAAATCGACAAGAGGCTGACAGTACCCATGGTTGGTTCCTTTACCAAGTGTATTACTTATACCTGTTTTCTCACAAATGTATTGAAAAACGTCGTAAGATACACGTCCGTAAGGGTTATGACAAACTCGTGCCGATGGTAAACCCTCGACTTCGTCTCGGGCTTACAAAACGTCAACTCGTTTGTAATAACCCTACTTACGGAACTTGTATCTTAAACTACTATTATTTTATTATTTATGAAATATTACATTACATACTGGACATGGAGCGGTTGTTACATTACCTAGGTATTTCTCGGATGATCTGTAGGTCTATCTTGTACGGTCAACCGCTTGTCGGTAGAAACTTTTTCAACTCTATTACCACGCCATAAGGTGAAAAAGTGTTTCTACTGATGTGCGGCCGTGTGTACCTACTATCGGAGATATGACAGAAATTAGTCTTCAATAATCTGTAGGTTATGTTTCTAGAATACTAGATCCTACCTAGGTATATGTAATTTTGAAACACTTACATTTTTGGAGAGAACATACAGAATTAAAGTAGGTTATGCTTTTCTTGGGTCCTTCTACAATCGTTATTCCATACTTTTTCAAAATTCTGAGTCACAGCCTAAAAATTCCTTTAGTCCTTTTATACACCCTGTATAAAAAGCTACTAATATGAACTACTACTAGCTACTAATATAAACATTATTGTTACCTGTATTTGAGCGCGCCATGTTATCAATGTAGTTTGAACATCTGAAGCAATGAGCATTGCCTTTTAAAAACTGTGTCAAGGTGCTAGACGCGACAGTGCAATCCATGTTTGACGAAAGAGTTATATCTACAGGGTGAACGAAACTAAATTGATAAAAACAATTAGTGATGTCGCGATAGCCAAGTCTGACTGATATGTTCAGCCGGATTTACATAACCGCAAAAATAGGCGCCTCTGAGGGAAGCAACTAGGCGAAAGAAAGAGAAAGCTAGCGAAAGCGACTATTTCTTTCTTTCGCATTGCTGCATCCCTCAGAGACGCCTTAATTTTGCCCCGTGTAAATCAGCCATTAATGTTATTAGGTATTATTTTAACCTACTTATATTGGTTCTTGAAAAACAACATATTCTTTTATTTTTATAAACTAACTTTCTGCCTGTGGTTTCGGGAATGAAGTGTTTTCCCGCGTTAGAAAGTAGCCTATGTGCTATTCCAGGACTAAAATCCATTCCGTAGTTTTTACGTGAAAGAGTAACAAACATCCATCCATCCATCCATCCACCCATCCATACTTACAAACTTTCGCGTTTATAATATTAGTAGAATAAGCATAAAATTTCAACCAGACACCCTATGTAAAACTTTTCACATTTTTAGGCATATACCATCATTTATTTTATACAAAAAATACTAAATAATTGCCACCATTTTAGATAAAAGAAGTTTTTTATTTATTGGTTTTGGACAACCTGTATGTATTCAACATAGATAGGTATGTGATGTCATTTATAAGTTTAGCTAAGGCAAGGTAATGTTTTGAGACATCGTAGTTGAGTTATTGCTCTTTGCATTTTAATTCCGTAATCTGACAGCATACTTAGTTACATAAATAAAATTATTGAGATATTGTTAGTCAATCCATTCGTTTCAAAAATCACAAATTACAAAGAGATTGTTGATGACTGTTTGATGGCTTGTGTGATGTTTTTATCGACCATAGATATATCTACCATCTAAATGCCTTCCAAAGTACAAAAAACGCTTAAGAGTTGTTTAGCGGTCATTCGCTACCTGGGAACCTCATAAAACTCAAATAATTATTTAAGTAAATTAACAACTAAACACTATATTTCATACATGAGTTTATAAGTGCTTATTTTTATTTTTAAAATCTCGAAAATCACTCGGTAATATTCAAGAATTGGCTCCCTGAACTGATTTTGTTTAATTTTCGTGTTTACAACGAATGTGCGATTGCTAGGCCATTGGCACATTGCATTATTTTTATTAATTTACGGTGTAAAAACAAAAACCATACCATGATTTGTCTAAGGGGTAAATCTGCATGTCTGAAAAAATCTTGTTTAGAAGTGAAGAATGTGCTCAATGATCAACAATGAGCTGTAGATGTACCTAAGTTCTTTTGTGATAATATCCAGTAATTTATAAGTACAAGTCACAGACATATAAAAGGATGTCTGTGGTACAAGTACTAGAGATGAGTTGAGATGGGTTGGTAAGTTTACCTAACCATTTCAAATGCTGTATAATTATTCAAAGATAATCGAAGGTTTCGTTCAATATTACAATAAATAAATCATTTTATTATCCTTCGTTTAAAATATAGGGTGACTTTTAATTAGTTCTTGATAGCAAAAGATATCCATGTACTCATGATACTGAACAACTTTCCCCAAGGAACATAGGTCGAAATACGAAAAACCAAATTTGACGTCCCATATAAAATGCGCTATCAGCTGATGCAGTCTCTATGGGAGGTCAAAACCTGATTTTCGTATTTCGACCTATGTTCCTTGGGGAAAGTTGTTCAGTATCATGAGTACATTCATACCTTTTGCTATCAAGAGCTAATTAAAAGTCATCCTATATATCTATGATGCATATCACTTTCTTATACTCTGTATTCTAATTCATTGGTTTTTTTTAATGCAGGTCCGCTACCTCCCCCAGCATTACCTCATGATAAGCTGAGGCTGTACCACGTGCAAATGAACCCTTATGGGCACAGAGTGCTGCTGATCCTAGATGCCAAGAAGGCCAAATACGAGGTGGTGAAGCTTGACCCTCTGAGACTACCAGAATGGTTCCGGGCTAAGAACCCCAGATGTGAGTAAGATCATTTCAGTTGCAATGGGTTACTTTCTTTTTTCTTAGCAGTAGGTAAATTAAATAGGTTACGAGCCAAGCAATACACAGAAAAGTGACAGAATAGATGTATGGAATAGACAGGTTTATCTAGGTGAAATAGGGAAATAATATGTGGGGCAAATAAATATATAATGGGGCAAATAGGCATATTCTGGCTGAAATACTTATAGATATGTGAGACATATACTGCCCTAATATTATAGAAGGTGACTAGGAAGTTCCAACATATAAATAGTTCTAGAACTAACTTCAGTCTTTAATCATACATGACGATAAAATCAACATTCTTACAATGCTGCCAGCACAAACAAACAACCTGAATATCCCGGGTTTAATTATTTTCAATTCCGGGATTCAAAACAGCTAAAATTCGCTCAGGGATCCCGGTTTTCAACCCCTACTAGGTACGTGACTTAGAAGGCAGATTAAGTGACTTAGCTGCCTTTTATCATGTTGACAGTATAATAATATGTTGGGTGGATATTTGAGGTTGTTAAAGGTATAAGTGTAGTATTTTCGATTTTAATTATTGTTAAAACCACAGGTTAAAACTATCTCTAGGATCTGTTCACTAAGACAGAGTATCGACACAGTAAAGAGATGGGTATCGATGTGATATTATTATTAGGACTGCTCTTTAATTGTTTGTGATATGTGATTAACTATTGAAGATACCGCCGCGGATTGCCGCCTGTTATGACTGTATTGTAGATATTATTAAGAAATATAATAAATAAATAAATAAAAGTTCGTAGCCGACTGTATACAGCAGCAGCAGACGACGTGTCGTTGCGACACTACTGGTTTTGATGTATTTCTAATTTTCTATGAAATACTGTTGCCCGACCAGGAGTGCCATATACCATGGCTTACAATGATCTTACATTTACCATGATTGAGGACTCCTAACAATTTGTACAGAGGCAAAACGAGCAGAGCAAGAAAGCATGTTCGATGTACTTCGTCCCTTTCTAATTGTTGCCATACTAATGAAGTTTGCACAATTTCCGTGCAAAAAGTTAAGTTGTATATCCACAAATTTTTATTTATAGGTATTTTTAAATACTTATTTGAATAATTTTCAACGTGCAAAGTATAAACTTCTCTCTCAGTTTTCATTAAATATTGATAAATGCAGAAAATCATTTTCTTTTGATTTATCTGGATTAAATACTCTTTGGTAAAATGATTTTTAACAAAGATTTTGCATGACATTTTGTTGATGTTGTCATGGCAACATAAACAAAATGTCATGCAAAATCTATTAGAAAGGGACAGCTTCATCTCATCTTACGTCCTACTCTGCTCGCATAATTTTTGGAAGAGCGCAATCTGGTTAAAAGCGCCACGCGCAAAGTACTAAATCTATGATGGCTTATACCTTAAGAAGCTCGCACCTTTAACACCCGGAACCAACTGGGTATGGCGCTACCATGTGCGGTTGCGGTGTGCAGTTGCAGCGACATGACGCCGTGACGTGTTGTCATCTGCTGTTGCTGTCTGCTGTCGGCTATAACGGCTTTTGCTGAATGTGAACAGGATAATGTGGGGTGAATAGGGACATTTTATACTGTTTGTCAAAAGAGTCAAAAACCAAAAATAACCGCCATATTTTATTATTCCAGTGAAAATCCCCGTCTTGGAAGTACCCACCGACTACGGTGACAAATGCTTATTCGAGAGTGTGGTCATATGTGACTTCCTAGACGAGAAGTATACCAGGAACCCCTTGCATTCTAAAGACCCTTACACTAAAGCACAGGATAGGCTGCTTATTGAGAGATTTAATGAGGTGAGTGGGTGCGGGTATAGTTTCACATTAACATTATTTTATTTCGCAAAAAGTCTGCATGCAAAATCAATAGTTTGAAAAATATTTAATAAAGATAATATTTAAAATTATATATTAAAAGCGAACTAAAATCTAAATAATAAGTATTCTTTTTATTTGTAATTGATATTACTTGATATTACTTAAAGAAAGTAATCAGAATAGTATTTTATATCTATAATTCAAATAATATTACATATTTATAATTTGTATAAAGTATTATTTAGTCTTCAAATACCTTAACTTAATATGCCCATTAATTAAAATTTTAATTTGACCAACTGTTATAGGCTGTGTAAATATTTAATGCAAAAATTTGTTATAATGAATTGTATGCTGTTAAGTTTGCTTAATAAATAAAACATATCTTGTTCAAGAAAAAAAATATGACGATTTTATAGGTTCTTCTAGGATTCGTGAATTGCTCGCAAAATTAGCAAAAAATTAAACAAATATCGTGTTTTTTTTATTTTGACAAGTAAACGTTTTGATATATAATTACCCTAATTTAAAAAAGTAAAAAAGTCTAATTATGCAGAATTACCCTTGAAAGGGATATTTGTACTTTTTTAAGTTTACAGGATGTTTAAAATAGCAGTAGTGTTATAATACGTGTTACATTAATAGACCAAAATAAAATTATTTTGTTTTTATTTTCAGTTGATCAAAGGCAGCTTGGAGTGCTTTGACACCAACTTTGCGTATGGCAGCGAGCAGATCTTACAGACATTAGAAGTTCTCGAGAAAGAGATCACTGATAGAGGTAAGAGGGAGAACACAATCGTTTAAAAACGTTACAAATTTTACATCATACAAATAAATTTACTTCGCGTAGTAAAATTTACCGTAAAAATTAAAAATATCGTTTATAATTGAATGGTGCGCTCTTCCGGCTGATATTATAATGATGATAATGATTCATCACCATCATAATAACTGAAAGACGTCCACCGCTGGACATAAGCCTCCCTTTAAAAATGTACACAATGATCGGTTCTGCGCTGCTCGCATTTAGCGGCTTCCCGGGACTTTGACACGACACTCAAGAACCTAGACGTCAGCTCACCCATCAGACGTGGCCCTGCCCACTGGCTCCGAGCATAGCCCTTTTCAAAGCCCTTTGGGGAACTTGGGGGTGTAAGGGACAGCCTTCCGAATACTGAAAGGGCATGATCAGTCAACGTGACTGAACAACTTTCAGCGAATAAAACTTTCAGGAACTGAAAAACAAAATCGGCCTTTCATACAAACTATCTAATTAAGTTTGCAATTTTGTATGGAGAGGCCGATTTTTTTTATTTCCTGTAACTTACTCGCTGAAAGTTTTTCAGTTACGTTGACTGGCCATGCCCATTCAATATTCGGAAGGCTGTCCCTACCTCATATATTATCATTTATCATACTGGCAACACTCATTGTACAGTCAACCGCACATCAGTGGAAACATTTGCAACTGTATTACCGTGCCATAAAATCAAAATTACGAGACCCTGCGATATATTGGACGAGATGATGATGATTTATAATACTACCTATTTCAGGAACACTATTCTTCGGCGGTTCCCGTCCGGGGATGCTGGACTACATGATCTGGCCGTGGGTTGAGCGTCTGTACTTGCTGCGATGCGTCAATGAGAAGAAGTTTGACGACAAACGATCGCTGTTTACTAACCTTGTAAGTATTATTAAAACTATTACATACGGAGAATCCTATATAATATTGTCAACTGGTCCTATACAATATTTATCATAACATCCCATGAAATGTCCACTCCAGATTTCTGGCTTTTGCTGGAAAAATGTGGAGGGGAAGTACTATAGTCACCTTGCTTGTCAGCGTTACGGCTGGCACCATGGACCGCGGTTGTAAGTGACCGCAGTAAGTAAGATGGTATGACACACACGAGGATGCTGCTGCTCATCCTCCAGTTAATAACCCTTAGTGGCCTCTTACGACACCCACGGTTATGTATGTGATGGTACAGTCAACGACAGATCAAGCTTGACATTCGCAGTGCGACTCTAGCCCGTACGACTATTGAAATAAGAACGGTACAAAGTCCAATGTGTCAAGCTTCATGTGCTCTTGACTGTACTATTCTTTGCCGGCACCACACGGGACTTAACAATATCACACAAATGAATTTTCATTGGTTTTGCTCCAAAGCCCACTAATTCTACTCATGAAAACAAGCAACGTTCCCGAAGAAAAAAGAATTACTCGAAAAGGTTCACGGATCACGTGATGACCTCAGTATGGCGTCGAAATTTTTTTTTTCGTTTTCGTGAATGTTGTTTGTTTTTATTTGTAGATTTTATCGTGCGGGAGCGAAATCAACGCAAATGCAAATTGATTGAATGATTGATTGTATTTTTTTTTCTTTTTTAGGCGGATTGGGGTGACCAAATGCAATTGGATGAAGTGGTGAAAAAACATGCTGTGTCCCCGTATGAATATTTTGACTACTACAAAAATGCCCGGACCCACTCTATGGGATTGTATTTGTAATAGTGTTTTCTATATTTTTATTAGAAGTACAATATAACGTGTTCATAAAATATCGCAAAACCTCTTAGGTTGCAGCTGAAAAATTCTTGTTCTACATTGCTTAAAAAAATTGCCAAAATGCACGGTTTCGATAAGCAGTGTAAACGTTATCATTATCAGGGCTTATACACGTAAAGGTTAAAAGCAAATAACTTTCTCGGTCAACTAAGGATTAAAAGTAAAATGACAGCTAATAAATCTAGAAAATGTATGCTGTGTAATAATAAATAGGTACATATATTAATTTTGAATACCTATTTAAGTATAATATAATATTATTTTATCCTGATCTTTCTAAGCTTTCATGCCAAAACTTTCAAACAGTCTTATGAGCAATAGTTGTTGTGTTTAGCCTGAATAAAAATGCTTAAAAAATTTTGTATGTATAAAAACTTTAAAAAGTTGTTGAAAGTACATACAACTTCAACTATGGGACCATCTCTGGAAAGGCCGCACGTCAGTGGAAACACTTTGACCTTGAGTAGGTCTCTGGTTCCGAGCGCTTGTAACGTTATACCGGTTTTGTTTCCACTTCTTTGCTGCCGTGTGTACAAACATATCGTAGCTGGAAGCCAATTTTTGAAAGTCACCGGGTGATTTTCGAGCATTTTAAAGTTTAAAAAAGCCACGATAACCTCATTAAAATATTATAAATTTTTTATGTCTGTAATTTTAAAACTAAACGTTATGGAGTTTAACAGGATTTATTTTAAAAATCTCGAAAATGAAAATTACCCGGTGACTGTCAAAAATGATGATGGTCACAACAATTTGGAATTAATTTATTTTGACAAAATATTGAGGTGTGGCTATCACTAAATATTCTGTTATTTTACACCAAATTTTTACATTTGGCCTAGTGCAAAATAAACTGCTAAATAAATTTCGGGGTAGCTTCTCAGTACCCAGACAGGTAAGGAAAATTTATGAAACAGCTGATATGGTGTCATACTAAAGTTGTTTATTTATTAGCGTCAGCACCTAAGTTTTGCATTTTATACCTAATTAGAATACTATGTTTACGCACACTAGCACATAAATAATGTTTTGAAATGTATAAAATCTTTAAAGGGTTGATATTTTGATATTACTTTTGGTGTCAAAGCACATGTAGAAATTAAATAAGTAAATATACTATTCTAAATCATAAAATAAGATGTGTCTGTAAGTCTTTATGATATTTTTGTTTACTTTTTGACCTTTATTATGATTTTACTGGCATTTTAAAGCATTTTGTTCTTATATTTAAGTATTATATATAAGTATTGATCACTTATATAAAAAGATATTTTTACAGTCACAATTTATATTTTGTTATATATTCTAGGACTATTATTTAGGTAAGTACATAGTGTGTTAGGAAAAATACTATGGGGTTCGAAGTATTTGAATCTGTCCACAAAATTGAATAACTTTTTATCTAAAAATCATTAGTTGAAAATTCGAAAAAAATCTCGACTTCCCATACAAATGTGTTGATTACGTTGGGAGATCAATATATTTTTTTTCGCATTTCGACCTATGTTCCTTGCGAAAAGTTGTTTAATTTCATGGACAGTTTCATATCCCTCAGGCTTCAAAATATTATTCGTAACACCCTATATGGGGTGTAAGGGACAGCCTTCCGAATACTGAAAGGGCATGATCAGTCAACATAACTGAACAACTTTCACGAATAAAACTTTCAGAAAATGAAAAAAAATCGGCCTCTCCATACAAAATTGCAAACTTGATTGAACAGTTTGTATGGAGAAGCCGATTTTTTTTCATTTCCTGTAAGTTTTATTCGCTGAAAGTTGTTCAGTTTCATTGACTGATCATGCCCTTTCAATATTCGGAAGGCTGTCCCTTACACGCTGTATAGGGTCCTAATAAAATAGTGAACATAATTTTCGTATGTTACAACTTTCCCCAAGGAACAAAGGTCGAAACGAAAATAAATATTTGACCTCCCATACAAATTACTAAGCTGATTGCGTGTTTTGAATGGGAGGCCAAAAATTGCTTTTTGTATTTCGACCTATGTTTCATGGAAAAAGTTGATCAGTTTCAAAGTCTAAGTAACATGCCAAAATTATGTTCACTATTTCTATGAGACCTAATTATATTGTTTTGTTTTTGGTTTAGACTACGAGTGAGTATGGTAAGTCTTCATCTACTTACAGGGTGAATTTGAAAACATTCGACTAATTTTGAGATAGAGTTCGGACCACAAAACTAAACAACTTTCCCCAAGGAACATAGGTCGTTAGACGTAAAAAAAAATCGATATCCCATACAAAATATATGGTCAGCTGAATGACTTTACTATGAAAGGGTAAAAATTTTTTTCGTCCGATGACCTATGTTCCTAGGCGAAAATTGTTCAGTTTCGCGGTCTAAGCTCAATCTCAAAATTTGTCGAATGTTTTCAATTTCACCCTGTAGTTGCTTTGCCTATTTTGAAGAATATATATTTTTTTTTATGGAACTCGTTTCCTTCGCATTAAGGATTTCTATGTTGATTTTGGATTTAATAGTATAATTTTCATAGTTACCTCTATATTTAAGTAGGTTAGTCAACATAAATTAAGGCAAGCTAATTCTTTTGTTTTCGTTGAGTCTCGTCGAGTACTTATGTATTTAAGGTGTATTTTTCAGCATTTTTTGTTGCTTCTATACCTAAGTAAAACTTTATTTTTTATTTTTACAATCTTCTACAATCACTAGAAAAAAATATGATAATACGAGGTGGCGAGATTCTTAATATTGCCAACTATCTAGTAGAATACTGCCCTGAAAAGTAGGCAAACTAAAACTCTTTATGTTTTTTTAAATGTATTGCGATCCCTTAAAAATATGTTTCACTCATGAAACTGAACACCTGTCCCTAAGGAACATAATAATGTGTAGATTTAAAAAAGCAAGAAAGCAATGAACTTCCTTTAGCTTAGAAGGTAAAAAAAAAATGTCTACTCCTGTGCTTCTTGGTTTCCCACTCCCAACCAATGTTATAAATGCGATAATAAAGCTGCAATCACATCTTCCTTAATTCAGATACTAATTCGGCATACATTGCTAGTTGAAGTAAAGATATTGGCATTAACAGAACAAGCCTAACAAACAATGTATGCCGAATCAGTGTAATTGCAGCTTAATTCTGTCTGTCACGGATAATCCGCCAAACCTATTTTGTTGTTTGGAATGATAATAACTTTGCACCATGAGGAAGGATATAGGCTACTGTTTCTCTAAATTCTACGCGTACAAAATCGCGAGTAACAGCTAGTGTGGTAATCGCAGTACTTTTCCCAACATCCTGTATAATATTATGTTGCCTTCCCCCTTTATTTATTTACTTTCTTTAATATAATTTATGCCTTTATTCTTAGTTATAAGAAAAATGTACTTAATTTGTTAAAACTTGTCACATCACAAAAAAAATATACTCAAAATTTAGCAAAACATAAATAAGATGAATCTCTTTGGATGATGATTTTATGAAAATTGTATGGACGGATTTTTTTTACACAAGTCTTTTTTGTGCTCATTGTGTTAAACTTTTTTTGTTCTGTTTTCGGAGAGGTTAATTCCTAAGTTAATTTATGGTTGTAATAAAAACAATATATTCTACAATTTTTTTATTTATTTTACTTTAAATGTACCTAGCTACATAAAAATGTACATATGTACATTGAATAGGTATTAGTGCTCATACGAAAAGATGAAACTAAATATTCCTTACTGCGAATTTATGGGACCCTTTGTCTCTTCGTTATATTAAAAATTTTATAAAATAATGTTTTTGTGGCAAATTAATGCGAAAACAATTTCGATCATAATATGTTTTGTTTTTAAATTAAATTACATTAATATTTTTCAAAACTTAATTAGGTAGGTAGGTACTTCATAATAATGCAGTCAGTCTCAGAAAAATAAGGTCCAAAATATTTGCAGAAAGTCATACATACCTACATGCAAAGTAATAAATAAATCTATGTAGAACCGTGTCGGTTACATGCCATCACACCGTAAACTCATTGGAGTGCGTTTTGATATTGCTATCATGTATGGATCTCACACTAGACTGTATAGCTTTAGAGCAGATGCCTAGAAATAGAGTGAGTATTTTAAAAATGTGTGCTGTCAATTTCTGGCAAAAATTTGCCGCCATCATTTTCTTGTAAAGCGGTTTTTGTCTATTATTTTAAAGAAAATGATGAATATAATCCCAAAATTTTAGCAACAAGGAGTAGCTTAAATTATTTCTGAATGTGTCGGATCCAACAGAACAATAAAAAAGAACCTAAGCCGTATAAAACCAGCAAACTATCATAAGGTATTTGTAATAGCTTTTCGATTGATTTTCTACGTTTTCTACTTTAATTGAAGCGCATGTAACAAATATTTTACATATAAATTGAATCTGAGTGTATAACCATGCGATTTTATATAGAATCTCATGAATAATTTATTGTTACATTTGAGGTTATTTTCTTGTAGGTGTCGGGTGTTAAAATGAAGAACTCTACGATATACTACTTACTACTGTTTATCACAGTGGCTACCTACTTTGTCGCGTCGAAACGCCTCTTCGACAAAGTCTACGAGTCTATTAATATTGTCATAGATGAGCTGTTTCACATTCCACAAGGCCTACAGTTTTGTAAAAGGAACTTCACAACATGGGATCCAAAAATCACCACCCTGCCAGGATTATACTTGGTGTCTTCAACATTTTTGGGGACCTATTTTGAATGCAACACATATAATTTAAGGTTTATCAATTTAGTGGCCTCAACGATCAATTTTGTTTTATTTTCATCAATAATTCATTTTGTTTATGGTAACTCGGCTCTCAAAACTGTCTTGCAAGCTTTGAATTTGGCAATTTTACCTCCATTATACTTTTATTCCCATGTTTATTACACAGATACACTTTCCATCATGTTTTTACTGGCATTTTCAAGATTATGCTTTACACATACATACAAATTTACTATTTTAATATTGGGGTGTTTAAGTATTTTGATGAGGCAGACAAATGTTGTGTGGATAGCCTTGGTTCTTGGTCATAAAACTCTTGACATCCTAATAAAGAGTTCTCGGGTCTTCGGCAACAATTACTTAACAAATATGTCTTTAAAAAGAGAATCTTTAATAGCTAAAGATGTAGATAATTCTAAGCTTAAAAGATACTACGGTCTTTGGGATGTCTATATTGCATTAAGATACCACATTTCAACATACTTCACTACGTTTTTCAAATTCCTAACAGGGCATGAATGGGCGATAATTCTAATGCATACAACAATTTTAATATCATTTATTGTTTTTGTTATTTGGAATGGTTCTATTGTAATTGGTGACAAAAAGGCTCATGAGGCTACAGTACATATACCTCAGGTGTTTTATTTTTTGGTTTTTTATGGAGTATTTGGCTTGCCATATGTATTAATGAGAACAAAATCTACTTTGAAACTAATTTGGGCTAACAAATTGAAGGTTCTTCTGTTAATAGTATTGTTTTTAGTGATAGTTCATTTTAACACTATAGTTCATCCATATTTGCTTGCTGATAATAGACATTATACATTTTATATTTGGAACCGATGGTACGGCAAATATGATTTTGCTAAATATGCTTCAGTGCCCGTGTATGTTTTCTTATTAGTTAATTTATATGCGAATTTAAAAGACCACAACTGTATATCATTTTTGTTACCATACTCGATTTGCCTTTTCGCATCCCTGTGCCTTCAGAAAATGATAGAAGTCAGATATTTTTTAATTCCATACGTAATTCTAAGATTAAGATTTGCCAGACCAACATTAGCAATGATATTATGCGAATTTGTGTGGTATATCATTATAAATATAGTTACTTTCCATTTGTTTCTCAATAAAGAAATTGTATGGACAGATTTCGAGGAACCACAAAGGTTAATTTGGTAATTTTGTATGGAAAATAAGACTGTGTAGTTTTAGCAATTAACTGTTTTGTTTTTTCATGTATTTTTTTTTTGTTAAGTATAAATGAATGATGTTGTTGTTGTCTACCCCTGTACATCACAATATTCCAATTTAAAACAATGCAAGCAAATTATAGATTTATCTGCAAATTAATAAAAAATCTTACCATATTTGCTTACAATTTAACAAAGCATTAACTGCTAGTTGTAGAAAGTGGCTTTAACGTTAGAATTCCTTTAAATCTATTGGTGCCAGTTTCAATTTTGTTGACATAGAAAGAGACAGCAATAGGTTTAAGGGAGCTTTAAGTTTAATGAAGCGTTGTGCGACTGCCAGTATTAGTCTGGAATTTAAGAGATAAAAAAAATGCTGAGAACAACAGCCATTTTTCAACTTTTATTTAAATAAAATAGTGTATTTCATTGAACTATTTAATTTTCAATAAATGAATGAATATTATTTATTATAAGAATAGTTAAACAATTATCTTAATCTGTTATTTTAAATAAACTTTAATTTACTTATTTGAAAAATAAAAAATGTTACAAGTGAGCAAACCATACATAACATTAATATAATTTGAAATGAACAAAAAATATGAAATATCACAAATATTTTTTTACAGTCAAGGGCATGTAAAGCTTGACACATTAGATGCTAGAATTGTGTTAAAAGTAATAAGCTTGATGTGGTCTCAAATGTACTTGAAAATGCATGTTTTTCGTCTAGTCTCAGTAGTTCGGTTGTTTTGTCCGGGACAGAACTACTGAGACGAGACGATGTTTTTACTATATTAATCATTTAATTATAATTTAAATGTTCTATAAAGTTGATTTTTTATGTAAAATTTTGGAAGCATGACTCAATTTTTTTCGTTTACTCCAAATTTTGCAGCTATGTCAGAAGCTGTCAGATAAACAAGTTACCGTCTTACTACAAAAAAGTTAGACATCTGTTGAACACTTGATTAAAAAAATCGTACCAAATAACTCTGTCTATGTCATTGATGTGCAGAAGTCAAAAGTGACTTATTTTCTTATGACTTGACTTCTGCGCATCAACTGACATAGCCAGTTATTTTGGGCGCATTTTTTTAATCAAGTGTTCAACAGATGTCTAACTTTTTTGTAGAAAGACGGATAGGGTTCCTTAGGGTCTTACGACAAAAAAGTTAGACATCTGTTGAACACTTGATTTAAAAAATGACCCTTAGGGTCTTACGACAAAAAATTTAGACATCTGTTGAACACTTGATTTAAAAAATGCAAACAAAATAACTGGCTATGTCAGTTGATGTGCAGAAGTGAAGTCATAAGAAAATAAGTCATTTTTGACTTCTGCGCATCAATGACATAGGCATAGACAGAGTTATTAGGTACGATTTTTTTAATCAAGTGTTCAACTGATGTCTAACTTTTTTGTAGTAAGACGGCTAATTTTATTATTTCCGTCAAATCTGGTTTTAGTGTCATGGCTACAAAATAGATTGGTGAGTGTTGGAATAAACACAAAAAAATTGTTATAACTAATAAATAATAAAATGCCTCTCAGTTGGTAGTTCCATCCACCACAAGTATCTGTTCTATGAATATATATTTTTTTTTCGGAGCAGGGATTAAAAATTAACAATTATACACTACTAACGAATATCAATCTTCACTTTGGAAAAAAATCTGATTTTTAATTTTTTGATATTTTTTAAATTTTTTCATTTAATGTATTGTCATTTTGTACAAGATAGAGAAATTGATTATGATTTTATTTATAAAAACAAATATGGTTGAACCACGGTGGAACTATATTTTTATTAGAGATCCAAACTGATTTTTAGGGTTCCGATACCAAAATGGTAAAAAAAAGGAACCCTTATGGTGCCGCTCTGTCTGTCCGTCTGTCTGTCACACCTCTATATCTCAGCAACCACTTATGCTATCAACCTGAAATTTGGAATAGTTTTAGAATATAGTTGCCCAACTTAATTGCACAAGAAAAAATTTTGAAAAAAGTATGATTATTAATATAAAGGGGGCCAAAATAGGGGGGGCCAAATTTCAAATTGTCGCTACTAGGTCGAGTGGGGTATCATATGAAAGGGCTTTACTTGTACATTTTAAAATAATTTTTTGTATTTTTTTAAATTTCTTAGTTTTAAAGTTATGATGAAAAATGTCAAGAAAAATACCATTCCCCCCCCCTTATCTCCGAAGTTTGAGTAAGGAAAAATCTGAATTAATTACAGTTGACAGAAGTTTATATAAACTTTACAGCAAAAATAAAACGATCTTTCTAAGTTGCACAGTTTTTCAGAAATCTGCAAAAAACCTTTACAAACAAATTTAGTTTTGCGGTCCTGAAAATGGACTTTATTGCTTCCAAAAATACTATAGGTATATCGGAACCCTCGGCGCGCGAGTCCGACTCGCACTTGACCGGTTTTTTTATTTTATATTCAAAAAATTTCATGGTGGAA
This sequence comes from Athrips mouffetella, assembly GCA_947532105.1. Taxonomy (NCBI): domain Eukaryota; kingdom Metazoa; phylum Arthropoda; class Insecta; order Lepidoptera; family Gelechiidae; genus Athrips; species Athrips mouffetella. The sequence goes on from OX383984.1 coordinate 12,170,179, forward strand.
CTACCTATAGTCTAATAGGATCGTATAGAAAATCGGGATTATTTGGCGTTACATATTAGGATTGTGTTCTCTTCGTACACTTGTTTCCTAATCCTATTAGACCTATATGACTGGGAGCACCGGAAATTAAATTGATGTATGGGAGAGTTATGATGTCATAATTTTTTTGTATGGACATTTTTTTTTACAGAATCCTATCATGTGGGGTATCTAATGAAAGAGCTTTATGAGCCGATTTTAAAAATATAGCACTTTCCTAAAAATTTTAAAAATATGTTAAAACAAACCAAGTTTGGGCTTTTCCTGGTAGAAAATGGCTGAATAGTTTTTTGTAAAATATTCATAAAATGACTCATTATCCTCATATCCAACGTCATGAAAGCATTTTTGAAAATATTAATAAGAACTATATTTTTTTTAATAAGGAAGCTATTAGCTTTTTTAGTTCTTTCTTTTGCTTTTTTTTTAATTTTTGGGAACCAGGTACTGAAATGTAAGATAAACTATATTTCTAAAATCAGCTTGAGGAGCCCTTTCATTGGATACCCATAATGATAGGTTTTTGTAGAAAATAATATAAAATTCCGTACTAAAATTCAAACAGGTTTCTTCCCTTCTTTTTTTTTCTTTTTCTATCCTGTACTGTCCCACTGCTGAGCAAAGGCCTCGACCTCGTCCATCCAACCATCGCGGTCCTGAGCGAATCCCAACAACGGTTCCCACCAATCGCGTCGGTACGAGTCTTATAGTCCAGTAAAAATACGGTTTTGCAAAACATTAAATGCTAATAGCTACTTTTTTGTGTATATCGTATTTAAATTTGATGTTAAGACGCAATATTTACGAATCCACCTAAAATTTAAAGCGGAATATTTTTTTCGAATAACAGCTAAGGCAAAAATAGTAATAGACCATTATATACTTTATATCATAGATAAACGTATACTTTACATATAGGCATCAAAATCCACCATAAATATATTTAAAAATATCAATTTATTTCAAAATATAAAATCTCCACTTATTTTTACATATAAGGGCCAATAAAGTCGAGGTAAAATAATAGGAATAAACTGAGCTAAACTCAACCTTTTTAAATGTAAGTGATTCTTATATATGTTCACAAAAATGCCATACTAAATAAAAAAAAAGTTTTTTGTAATCGCTGGTTTACAATGATTTTGTAAACATTTATGTTGGATTTGCCAAAAATGTGATTATATAGCACTATTTCAATTATTAGAAAGCAAAACGGATCTATTACTATTTTTGGTTGCGAAGATAAGCTGTATTTAAATTTCGTGCTATAAAAGTTAAACAATACAAAAAAGCTAATATTTTTAGGTGGATTCATGTATAATATGAAATTCTGAATATATAGCAAGCCGTAAATAAAAAAAATAATCTATTAACATTTTTTTCCGAAATTCCATATTTTTTTAATGTTTGGACGGCAAAATAAATAAATAAATGAAGTAAATTTAGGTGGATTCCATTAAAAACCTTTACACAGAAATGTAATCTATCGATCTGAAAAAGAATCACGGCTATTATCAATTATTTCCGTTTCGCCATACAATCTCTCGTAATTTTACTGGAGTATTATTAAAAAAACATAGTTCTGATTAACATATTGAAAAATGCTTTTAGGCAGTTCGAAATGAGGATATAACGATTCATTTGATTTATATTTTTCAACAGTTTGTTCAGCCATTTCCTACCAGAAAGAGGCCAAACTTGGTATGTTTTGAAAATATTTTTCAAGTTTTTAGGAAACTAGTGACTGAAATATAAAGATGTATTATATTTTTAGAATCGGCTCAAAAAGCCCTTTCATTAGGTACCCCACATGATAGGTTTCTGTAAAAAAAAAAAAAAATCCATACAAAAAATTGATGACGTCATAACTCTCCCATACATCAATGGAATTTCCGGTTAAGAAACAAGTGTACGAAGTTACACAATTCTAATATGTAACGCCGCGAGATTACACGATCCTCTAAGACTACTATCACCCGAGAGGCTTTTCTAAGTTGTACCTATACAAAATTGTACTTGAAAATGCATTTGAATTATTTTTGTTATTTAAGTCATAATTTCAAATCGTTGTAAATAGTTTAATATAAATTGAAATAATTAAAAAAAAATTGTGTATAAAATTTCGTTTTATTTTTATAGGGTGTAAAAAAGTACAATGGTCTTGGTCATGGTTGGTAAATGTAATTATGTATATAGGGTGACTTTTAATTAGTTCTTGATAGCAAAAGATATGCATGTACTCATGATACTGAACAACTTTTCCTAAGGAACATAGGTCGAAATACGAAAAACCAAATTTGACCTCCCGTGCAAAATGCGCTATCAGCTGATGCAGTTTCTATGGGAGATCAAAACTTGATTTTCGTATTTCGACCTATGTTCCTTGGGGAAAGTTGTTCAGTATCATGAGTACATTCATACCTTTTTCTATCAAGAACTAATTAAAAGTCTATTTTTCATTTTCATTTTTTTTTCTAGAGAGATTATTATTAAAAATCATGGAACATCATGTAAGACGTACTTCTAATCACGAAAATAATATTCGTCTGTATCACATCCTCTTAGTGCATCACCAGCTGATCATAGAGGTTGAACCCTCACCTACATAATATGTAGGCATATTATGCCTACATGCTTCACTTCTTGAGCCAAAAGATTTTAAGGAAAAGTATTATTTTTGTTATATAATAATAATAAATTAATTTATTATGGCAACAAGGGCCCATTTGTTAGTAAGTTATATGTTTTTTAGGGTTCCGTACCACAAAAGAAAAAAACGGAACCCTTATAGGATCACTTTGTTGTCCGTCTGTCTGTCAAGACCCTTTATCTCACGAACGGGTAAAGGTATCAGGTTGAAATTAATACCATATATTAGGATCCATGAACCACACAAGATCTGAAAATTTAAATTTTTTACAACGACGCAATCAAAAGATATGGCATTTTATGTCCTCATCTCCATACATTTATTCAAAAATGAAAAACCTACAGGGTACTTCCCGTTGACCTAAAATTATGAAATTTGGCAAGAAGCTAGGTCTCACAGTACAAATAATGGGAAAAGTCTGAAATCATTAAATATTACAACTTTTCTCACAACTAATGGTAACCAATTGTGGTGAGCTCCCGTTTCAAGAACATTCATATAAGAGAGGGGTCAAGTTGGATGGTCGCTGAGGCGATTTTTGTTTTAGTTCTATTTAAAAACGGGAAAACTTACAAACTTGAAAATTGGTATGTTTATAGTGCATAAGCTATAAAATAACAACAAATAATAAAATTTGATCAAGCGCGTGTCGGACTCAAAAAATCTAGCACATTAACTTACTGAAATTTCAACTAATACAATTATGTTTATGTGGTGATACGGAACCCTCAGTGCGCGAGTCCGACTCGCACTTGGCCGGTTTTTTTTTTGTGTTTATACTTCAACGAACAGTTCCAATGTTTACAGAGACATCTAGCGTCAGGTAGAATTCCTGCGTTTTAGTTTAATGCAAAGATTTTGGAAACTACGCCAGGGGCCCGAACTATTTATTTCTGACAAACGATAAAAGATGGCGCTAAACAGACAGTACAGCAGTTGTATCGATTTTCTTAGTTGTAACGCGAAAGTTTGTAAGTATGGATGGATGTTTGTTATTCTTTCACGTAAAAACTACTGAATAACACATAGGCTACACTTTATAAACCTGCGCAGACGAAGTCGCGGGCACCAGCTAGTATGTTTTAATTAGCGTAGTTATAATTATAACAGCTTCATGGTCCAATGCTTTAAGCGGTCGGCTCACGATCCTGAGGTTCTAGGTTTAATGACCAGAGTGGACACCATAAAAGTCAATTAGCGTGACTTCCCCAGTTTGGTTAGGACATTGCAGATAGAAGTAAAATGATTCCGTGCTTCGGAAGACACGTTAAGGTGTTTGGTCCCGCGGCTACTAGCTACGGAAGTAGTCTTTACTGTGCAATTTCGGAGGCATTTGGCTGCTCAACAACTTTGACATCTGGGTTAGTAAGGTCGGTCATCGATCTTCGACCTCTTCTACTCTTATATAGGGTCCAAATGAAATAGTGTACATAATTTTATCACGTTACATAGACCATGAAACTGAACCACTTTCCCAAAGGAACATAGGTCGAAATACGAAAAACTAAATTTGATCTCGCATACAAAAATGCGCTATCAGCTGATTCAGTTTGTGTGGGAGGTCACAACTTGATTATTTATAAAACGTATAAACTCACGTTTTATATTGCCGGCATAGGACCGACAACATGTGCACTCACGAGTCGTTAAGTCATAACTTGATTTTCGTATTTCGACCTACGAGTACGTTCCTTGGGGAAAGTTGCTTAAATTATGTTCAATATTTCATTAGGACCTTATTCTGTGGTGCTACTTTGGTGCTCCTTATAAGTACTCGGGCACCCGGGCTTTTGTGGAAAGTCCGCCTGGGGAAGAATCACCCCCTTGCTTTTTTCTGCCGTGAAGCAGCAGTGTTTGCACTGCTGTGTTTCGGTTTGAAGGGCAAGGGAGCCAGTGAAATTACCGGCACATGAAACATACCATCTTAGTTCTCAAAGTGAGCAACGATCTTTGTTGTCTTATTAGTGTCAAAATATGCAATTAACAAGACAGTTGGTGCTATGGGCAGTAGTGACCACTTACCATCAGGTGGCCTACGTGCTCGTTTGTTTACCTGTAACATAAAAAAAGTAATAAAGTATATAGGCGTCAACGTATGGTTGCGATGTGACATTTTGACCGCACGTCAACAGTACTGAGTAGGTACAAAAAATACAAAGATATGAGATAGGTCGTTTGTCAGCATTTGAAGATGGCAGCCGTGAATTTGTTTCAATTTTGGTTTTATCTGTTGATTTGAGAGTTTAAAGTATAATTTTGATAGGATATTATCCAATAAACGTCTTACAAAGTGAACATTTAATAGAAAAGGGAAATATATTATTCTTCTAAATCTTTTGGATGGTGAGAAGCGGCTTTCTTCGTGACTTCAATAATTTCCCCTATCAACTTATCGGAGACATCGTGGTGCACAAGCTTTCCTCGTCGTCGATCTTCGAGATGCGGATCACTAAATCATTCTTTCATTGGACATTGACGTGTCGCCATATTTTTGTAACATTTCCTTTACTTTGACATTGGCGAAATACGTTTTGTAATGAGATGTGATGCCATTAAATAAATATACAATACAAATATGAGATACAATTTGTTTATTGGAAATTCATCAATATTTATATCAAAAATAGTACCTACATCATTACAACTACTTACATAAAGTTTCTAAAAGTAACAAGAGATGTGTATAGGTGTAAAAAAAAATTATAATGATCATTTACATGGGCGCACGTCGGTGGAAACACTTTAGACTTGAGGTCTCTGGTCTAGGCGTTTGTAGTTCAGCTTATACTGGTTTTTTTTTTTCACTTTCTCGCTGCCGTACGCATTAAGGCTACCTCCGGTTCACTAGCACCCCCATCAGTTAAAAAATATCCTTCAGGACCATTAAGTTGAATTCCCATTATGTTGAATTCTCCAAACGTTGGATTCCCATTAAGTTGAATTCCCATGATGTTGAAATCCCATTATGTTGAAATCCCATTAAGTTGAAATCCCATTAAGTTGATTACTCGCTAAATACAAAAATTATCGAAAATCCGGAAAGACAGATTGAAGTAAAGGTACCATTGTTTATGTAGAACCTATTTTCTCTATAAAATAAAGTTTGCTGCAGTTACAGATACAAAAACTGCTAAAAGTGGCCGTTTTTGGCATTTTTTGTATCTGTAACTACAGTCAACTACATTTTTCAGAATTGATAGGTTCTAAATAAACTAGGGTACCATTACTTTAATCTGTCTTTCCGGATTTTCGATAAGTTTTGTGTTTAGCGAGCAATATTTTTTTAACTGGCGCTAGTTGACTGCAGGAATCCCCTTAACAGCTAAACTACTAGGGCCCGCGGGTAAGTGACCAAAAAAAAAAAAAATAATTGGCCGCCTAAACCCACCAAAAAAACCTGACGCAGTTTTGATGGGAAGTTGATTTTTTTTTCGACCTATGTTCCACGGGATGCATTGTTCAGTTTCATTAGCAGATTCTAGGTTGTCATATAGCGCGTTTAGGATACATCGGGCTCTGACGGTTATTTCCTGCGCATGGTTGACAGGCGCAGAGCCAATCAACGACTCGCTCGCCTCCCCCCACCTGCCGCGCTCACCCCGCGACTCATTTTTCGACTTCTGCGCACAGCCAGAGTTATTTTGTACGCCATATACCCTGTTTGTCTCAACTTGTATAATCTAGTTCTGTGTTATAGATCATCGTCTCTGTCTATACTTAGTTTGACTGGTGGTCTGAATCTAGACGACCTAGTTAATTTTGTTTTAGTATTCGTAACAACTTTTTCGACTTTTTCCAACTTTCCTGGACTAGTTGCTCGCTTCAAATTCCTTTTCTCTTTCAAATTCTTCATTGAGCCCGTTTCTACTTTTCGAGTGGGTATAGGTATTTCAGAGTTTGATTTCTTATTTTCTTTATCAAGTAATTTTGAAGACTCAGGCTTTTCCACTTTAGTCGGTTTTTTCAGTTCAGATTTTGGCGTAGAAAATTCGCTTTCCAAATTCTTGACGATGTCTTTTCGAAGCGATTTTTTGATGTACGTTCTGACCGTAGACATTGGGGTGAAAAATTGTTCATTTGGTGTTTCGGCTGGTGTGAAAAATTGATTTGTATCGTCTGTTTTCGGTTTTGGAGTAGCGAATTCGAACACGGACGTACTTGGTTCATCTGAAGGTTGTGAAATGGTAATTTTGGGGAGTTTCTGCGTTTTCGGTAGAGGAGTAACATTCTCTAGTACTGGTTTTGATGTTTTTGGAACTGGAATTTTGAAGTCCGTTCTTTTTGATGTTCTTTTCCTCGTACATTTTTCGTTTTCTTCTTCAATAGTATCAACATTATCGTCAAGGTTAAGTTTGATAATTTGTCTTTTTGTTTGAGGTAATTCTTCATCTTTAACTTTAATGCTGGGTATTGTTGGAGGTTTTTTACCTTTGCAGTCTGGCGTTTTTGCCGGTTCGAATGTTTTTGCGGGACTCAGTTTTAGATTTTCGAACTCTGCCTCTAAGTTCTGTGTGTCTTTAGGAACTTTTTGTGTCAAGTACCTCAATTTTGCAGATGTAGTCATTAAATTTAGTATTTCGTTTTCTAGGTACGGGCTGTCAATTTCGTTTTCTTGTAAAATTTCGTGTATTGTTATAATATATTTGTCGGCAGCTTTGTATTTCAATTGTGAGAGCTCAAAGAAAGCAGTTTCTATTAAAGTTTCGATTTGTATTTTATTGAAATGGTCTTTAAATATTTTTTGAACATTTTTAACTAAAAATTCTTCATATTTGTTGCTGTTTTTCAATTCTTTTAGCTTGTTTTCGGCTAATGAAAGACATTTTAAGCTGCCTTCGAAGTAATTTCGAGCTATATCGAACTCTTTAGCCCTGAAATAGCTTGATGCTTCAAGCATGGATATTTGGCAAACTAAAATCACACTATATAGATTTTCACAAGCAAAGCAATCACATTTAGAATTATGTTTAAGAAATTCGGGAATTTTGAATCCGGGTACGGATTCTATGCAAGGCATTGCTTGTGCCTTCTTAAAAGTCATATTTTCCAGCATTGTTTCTAGTTCTTGTCTTGGTGTGAACGGTTGGTCGGATTTGGTCTCACGATTTGGTGCGATGGGTTGGTCTGACGATGATGGGATGCCCAAGATGTACTTCAATCTGTTGTCGATTTTATCCTGTAAAAGAACAATAAAAGATCTTTAAAAAAGAAACTTTTTGATAACCCCGTAAGTGACCTTCGCTTAAGTTGACATCGAGAGTGACCTCGCGAGGGAGTGGCTGAAAACCAGCGCTGTACGTGTCCTCGGCCCCATCACAGCATAAGCTGAGCCGCCTCCTTTTTGCCATTTGAGCTCTAAATGAATATAAATCTTGATTGTACTTTTTATATGGCCAATAAATATATTTTTATCTTTATACCGAGTGACCGTCAATATCCTATTTGAAACATAGTGACCATAATGACCTTAGCATTATATCTGACGTTGTGATGGATCTTGAGGTTAAATTAGGACCTTAAGTGACCGTAGGGTGACTATCAAGATCCAATCAATATTTGAAGGAATAGATTGATTTCTAATTAACGTTTCCATGCCTTTATTAGTGATCCTACATACAAAACTTGAAATAACCTAGGAGTTTTATTTGACCTTTGTAGGTTACATTTGGACTTTAAAGTGACCTTTGCTTCTGGTGACCATCTTGCTTTTACATTGGAGACCTAAAATTACCTTCTAGTTACGTTTGAATGACTGTATTTATGAGTGACTTACATTAGCTCGGGATTATCGTAAGGTCATACAAATTCTATAATGTGGTAAGAACCCTTCATGAAAGTAGTGACTTACATGACTTGGATTGACATTATAGATATATGTTTTTAAATGTAACTGACGTCATAGCGTTCCCTCAGTTAAAAAATATTACTCGCTAAATACAAAATTTATCGAAAATCCGGAAAGACAAATTGAAGTAAAGGTACCATTGTTTATGTAGAACCTACTTACTCTGTAAAATTAAGTTAGCTGTGGCCGTTTTTGGCACTTTTTGTATCTGTAATTACAGTCAACTACATTTTTCAGAATTTATAGGTTCCAAATAAACTAGGGTACCATTACTTCAAGATTTCTTTCCGGATTTACGATAAATTGTGTGTTTAGCGAGCAATATTTTTTTTAACTGATGGGGGCGCTAGTGGACCGCAGGTAGCCTCTGAGATTTTTAGTATTCTACAATGAATAAAGAACATTTAGATTTTTTTTTCATATACTCTATGGTCTTTTGAGGTGTTAATAATGGTAGCAGCAGGCAGAGCTCCCAAGCCGATAGCAGTAGTGATTTCCTGGTGACCTTGACCCTGAATGACCTTGAAATATATGCTGCCCTTATATAAGAGGCGGCTAAGTGACTCAATCTGTTCTTATCTGAAAGAAGACAACTGAGTTTGTTCGCGTTATAGTCAAATAAACATTTCATAAAATAATAAATGAGATCTGAGTGACCAAAAAAGCGGCTAAGTGACTCAAACTTAATCCTATTCTATTAAACGATCAATATTTGTATATATAATTTAAATTGGTTTCTCGAAAACGGCTCCAAGGATTTCGATGAAATTTATCATACGGGGGTTTACGGGGGCGAAAAATCAATTTAGCTAGGTCTCATGAGTGGGAAAATTCGTTTTCTCCATTAATTTATTTTTATAATTAGTCATGCTAAGTGACACGATCAAGCTCGACTTTATTTAGCTCACTCAGCCGTCTTGTATCATACTAGGGCAGTACGAGTACTGCTTACCCGATGGTCTTCCTTGAGGTAGGTGTTGGTAGTGGCAGCAAGCAAGGCTCCCTGGCCGAGCGCGCCGGCGGCGGGGAGGGCCGCGGCGGCCGAGCTGCGCGCGCGCCGCCCGCAGTGCAGTGAGCGACACGTGCTGGTGCTGACGGTACCTGTAAACAAGTACCCAATTCATTTTATTACTGGTTAAGTGTAAATGTTACTTTATTAGTGTGCAATAAAGTGTTATTCATTCATTCATTCATTCGTCATCACCATCATCATATCAGCCGAAAGACGTCCACTGCTGGACATAGGCCTCCCCTAAAGATCTCCATGACGACCGGTCCTGCGCTGCTCGCATCCAGCGGCTTCCCGCGCCCGCCACCAGCTCGTCCCACCACCTTGTGGGGGTCCTCCTGCCAACGCTTCGTCTTCCGGTACGTGGTCGCCACTCTAGAACCCTCACGCCCCATCGGCCCGAGGTTCTTCTTGCGATGTGCCCTGCCCACTGCCACTTTTGTTACCCAATTCGGCGTGGAATATTGGTTTGTACAATAATTTTCTATAATAAATTCATAGATAGATAGAAACTCTTTATTGCACACAAATTTACAATGTTTTGGTACCAACACTGATGTATGGCAGTGAAAGCTGGGTATGGCAGAAGAAGCATGAAAGTAGAATTAATGCAGTGGAAATGAGAGCGCTAAGGAGTATGATTGGTGTTAAATTGAGTGACAGGATTAGAAATAGTGTGATAAGAGAACGGTGTGGCGTAAAAGAAGACGTAGTGACCAAAATCGAGAAAGGGATGCTGAGATGGTTTGGTCATGTAGAGAGGATGAATGAACGAAGATTGACGAAAGAGATCTACCAGGCGAGAGTGAATGGAAACGTTGGAAGGGGAAGGCCTAGGCGAACGTACCAGGACCAAATTCAGGACGTTCTGAATAAAGGCCAGGTTAAAAGTACCCTAAACCGACGAGCATGTATGAAAGGATTGATGAAAGTACAGGAAGCAAGGGAAGTATGTCAGGATCGTAGCAGGTGGAGGACTGTGGTCTCTGCCTACCTCGACGGAAAAGAGGCGTGATGTTATGTATGTATGTATGTAATTTACAATAGTTGCGTACGAACAACATATCTTATTGCGCGCAAAGGCGGCCTTATCGTACCATCTTACATACTGCGGTCTACAACAGCCGCGTTCCATGGTGCCAGCCGCAACGCTAAAAAGGTACTTCCTCTCCAAACTGTACCATTTGTTTTTGCTAGAATTTCGGAGGGAGATGTCCTGCAGTGGATGTTTCACGGGATGAGTACCTGGTCGACCGAGCTTCGCTCTATAACAGCCGCTTCATCATTAAAATATCATTCGAGTAAGCAAGCTATGCTACTCGCCAACAGATGGCGCTGTAGGTTTTATTTTTTTTAAATGCTTATAAACACGGGCAAAACGAATTTTCCCAGACATGAGACCTACCTAGATCGATTTTTCGCCCCCAAAAACCCCCGGATACTAAATTTCATCAAAATCGTTAGAGCCGTTTCCGAGAAACCGATTACAAATATATATACAAGGTGTAACAAAAAGGGTATATCAACCCTGAAGGATGTGATTCTGCCCATGAAACTGAACAACTTTCCCCAAGGAACATAGGTCGAAATACGAAAAAAATTTTGACCTCCCATAGAAACTGAATCAGCTGATCGCGCATTTTGTATGGGAGGTAAACCTTTTTTTTTTTCGTATTTCGACCTATGTTCCTTAGGAAAAGTCGTTCAGTTTCATGGGTAGAATCAAATTCTTATATACAGGGTGTCTCATTCAAATCGGTCAGTATGGGAAAGTCTGAAACTATAAGACATACGAAGATTTGTTCTTAGGAACCATGTCACCGATTTTGATAAAAAGAAAAACTGCATTCATACATTTGAAAAAAAAAAGTGTACCCAGCTGGGGAATCGAACCCGGTAGTTTTGAAAAAAAAGCCTACAGTTTTTCTGTTTAAATAACGGTTGTGTAGGTCTTAAGCAGTAAATGTCTCTATGAAACACGATGTCTAAAATGAATAAAATGCATTGTTTTTACATACTTTAATTTATCATAGTAGGTGTTCGAAGTGACCACCGTTTTTTTCAATACAATATGGGTACACTTTTTTTTCAAATGTATGAATGCAGTTTTTCTTTTTATCAAAATCGGTGACATGGTTCCTAAGAACAAATCTTCGTATGTCTTATAGTTTCAGACTTTCCCATACTGACCGATTTGAATGAGACACCCTGTATATAGGATATGTGGTGAGAGGCGTTTGACCGAAGAACAACTCTCTAGGGCTTGTCCTTTGAGAGGTCGGTCATCGATCTTAGAACACACACCATAAGATAATGTTAGGTTACGACGGGCGTTAATGGAATTAGTAAACTTCTTGGAAAGGTTACATTTAATTTTTTTCTGTTAGTTTATGGCAAAATAACTCAAAATCAAAAATTAGTAATTTTCTAAACCTTAAACATTTTTCACAATGTTCCTTCAAAAATTAGACCACTTAAGCAGATGCCCCGTGTGGTGCCGGTAAATAATAGCACCAACCCATCTCTACCCGTGGGTGTCGTAAGAGGCGCCTAAGGGTTAATGAACTAGAGAAATGGCAGCAGCATCCTTCTGTGTATCGTATCATCTTACATTCTGCGGTCACCAACAACCGCGGTCTATGGTGCCAGCCGTAACGCTAACAAGCGTGGTGACTATGGTACTTTCCCTCCACATTGTTTCAGCAAAAGCTGGAGGGAGTTCCCTGTCCTGTGGTGGACGTTTCATGGGATGTGATGATGAAGCAGATGAATGTCTCGTTCCTTAGCGTCACTGCATTAAAAATAAAAACGTCATTCGGACGCCATAGAAATCATTGAGGTGAATTGTATTTTTTTTTTAATATTATGATGCTAAAGGAAGAACATATGTACATCGGAATGAGTGGACATGTTTTTGAAAAAATATTGTGAAAAATATATAAAATTTAAAAATAATATACTTTTTTTAATTTTAGATCAAACCTGCTGTCCCCTGACACAGGCACAATTAAAGCCACGATCAAACCTTCCCTAATTCAGAAACTAATTCGGCATAAATTGCTTGTTGAAGTTAAGGATATTGCAATTAACATAACCAAGCCTCCCAGCAATGTACGCCGAATTAGTCTTTTTTTAGGGTTCCGTACCTCAAAATAAAAAAACGGAACCCTTATAGGATCACTTTGTGGTCCGTCTGTCTGTCTGTCTGTGTGTCAAGACCCTTTTTCTCACGAATGAGAAGAGGTATCAGGTGAAATTTATAACGAATATTAAGGTCCATACTCGTAAACCACACAAGATCTGAAAATTTAAATTTTTTACAACGACGCAATAAAAAGATATGGCAGTTTATGTCCTCATCTCCATACATTTATGCAAAAAAGCAAAACCTACAGGGTACTTCCCGTTGACCTAAAATTATGAAATTTGGCAAGAAGCTAGGTCTCACAGTACTAATAAAGGGAAAAGTCTAAAATCATTAAATATTTCAATTGTTCTCACAACTAATAGTAACCAATTAAGGTGAGCTCCCGTTTCAAGAACTTTTCTATAAAAGAGGGGTCAAGTTGGATGGTCGCGCAGTTTTTAAAATCAAACAGCAAAAGATTTTAGTATATCATATGGTAGATAGGTACGGAACCCTTAGGGCGCGAGTCCGACTCGTACTCGGCCGGTTTTTTTTTCTATGTATGGGCTTACTCTTGACCTCGATCTAGCCTTGAGGACAGAGATGAGGTCGACGATGGAACGAGCATGCTAAGAAGAAGCCTATTCACTCGCGACTTAAATAGATTCGGGTTGTAAGAGCTCGGGAACACAGACGCAGGCAGAGAATTCCACTCCTTAGCCGAGCGCATTACGAGTATAATATTAAAAACTGTAAGTCAGTTCAAATATCTTGGTCACATACTTACTAGTGAACTGAAAGATGACTTGGACATCGAAAGAGAACGGAGAGCATTGGCCGTTAGAAGTAATATGTTGGCTCGCAGGTTTGCTCGGTGTACTAAACAAGGTAAAATAACCCTTTTCAAGGCATTTTGTCAGGTTTTCTACACCAGCAGCTTGTGGGTCAACTATACTCAAAAGGCGTACAATGCTTTCCGGGTTCAGTATAACAATGCCTTCAGGATGCTGTTGGGGCTGCCCCGATTTTGTAGCGCATCGCAAATGTTTGCACAAGAGCGAACTGATGACTTTTACGCCATCAGGCGTAAAAGGATATCATCACTTCTAAGCAGGGTGCGGGCTAGCCCCAACAGTGTCCTGTCGGTCATTGCTGATAAAATCGACTATCCGATTCTCAAACACTGGGTGGGATTTATAATTAAATAAATTTATGACATTGTTCACTAACATAGGCTAAGTATTTACTAACATAAATGGATTTTGTGGTCTGATCTAATAAATGATAATAAAGGATGTTTCAAAGCGATTTGTGCGGATGTGTGGAATATCAAGTGGTGCGTCTGGATTCCCGATGGTAGAAGGGCATTGCATTCAGTAAGGTGTGATCGTGGTGGCTTAATAGTTTAAAAGGAGACATCAGTCACTTAGTTTGACACGTGTGTTAGTTGAAAAAAGTTTAAAACCTTAATCTATCAGAAAAAAAACCGGTCAAGTGCGAGTCGGACTCGCGCGCCGAGGGTTCCGATATACCTATAGTATTTTTGGAAGCAATAAAGTCCATTTTCAGGACCGCAAAACTAAATTTGTTTGTAAAGGTTTTTTGCAGATTTCTGAAAAACTGTGCAACTTAGAAAGATCGTTTTATTTTTGCTGTAAAGTTTACATAAACCTCTGTCAACTGTAATTAATTCAGATTTTCCCTTACTCAAACTTCGGAGATAAGGGGGGGGGGAATGGTATTTTTTTTGACATTTTTCATCATAACTTGAAAACTAAGAAACTTAAAAGAATACAAAAATATATTTTAAAATGTACAAGTAAAGCCCTTTCATATGATACCCCACTCGACCTAGTAGCGACAATTTGAAATTTGGCCCCCCCTATTTTGGCCCCCTTTACATTAATAATCATACTTTTTTCAAAAAATTTTCATGTGCAATTAAGTTGGGCAACTATATTCTAAAACTATTCCAAAATTCAGCTCGATAGCGTAAGTGGTTGCTGAGATATAGAGGTGTGACAGACAGACGGACAGACAGACAGACAGAGCGGCACCATAAGGGTTCCTTTTTTTTACCATTTTGGTATCGGAACCCTAAAAATTAAACATTGCCATAATTTAAAGAAGTTTACCAAATCTATTGTTACTCATTCCGTCAAATATGCTCTGGGATCCAATTTTTGAAACTCACCGGGTGATTTTCAAGATTTTTAAAGTTAATATAAGCCCTGTTAAACTCGTCAAAAGTAAGGATCCATATTTGTTAATTATAAAAGATTGGTGTGAAATTGAGTGACAGGATTAGAAATAGTGTGATAAGAGAACGTTGTGGCGTAAAAGAGGACGTAGTGACCAAAATCGAGAAAGGGATGCTGAGATGGTTTGGTCATGTAGAGAGGATGAATGAAGGAAGATTGACGAAAGAGATCCACAAGGCGAGAGTGAATGGAAACGTTGGAAGGGGCAGGCCTCGGCGAACGTACCAGGACCAAATTCAGGACGTTCTGAATAAAGGCCAGGTTAAAAGTACCCTAAACCGACGAGCATGTATGAAAGGATTGATGAAGGTTCAGGAAGCAAGGGAAGTATGTCAAGATCGTAGCAGGTGGAGAACTGTGGTCTCTGCCTACCCCGACGGGAACAAGGCGTGATGTTATGTATGTACGAGTATGTATGTAAAATAATGTTAATTTTTAAAATTACTTACATAAAAATTTGAGTTTTACAAGTTTATCGTAGCTTTTTTTAATTTTATAAATCTCGAAAATCACCCAGTGACTTTCAAAAATTGGCTCCCTGAGCTTAGTGTCATGGCTGCAAAATAAATTGCGTAAGAAGCGTTGAAATGAACGAAAAATATTTATAATACAAATGATTATAATTACCAGTGGTGGTTATGTGCAGTTTTAAATGTAGCGATCGGTGGCGACGGGAACACCAATTTGTAGCTGAAATGAAGATAAGATGACATTTAAACACTAGCTGTTGCCCACGACTTCTTACGTGTGGAATTCAGAAAAAGTGGCCTATGTCCTTCGCCATAATTGTTCAAAGCAAATAGACATATAGAGAGCCAAATTTTTTAAATTTAATTTCTAATTAAAGAACAAAATTTGTTCAGTCAGTAACATGGATAGAACTACCCATGTTACTGACTGAACTTAAGGAAATTTAAAAAATGATGAAAGCAAATTTTAACTTTAACCTCTATACATTCTAGAAGCTTGCAAATTTATTAAGAACAACCCGCAGTTCTACGAAATGGAAGATAATCAGCCCCGACTGTACCCTCGCAGGTATAAAACAAATAAAATCAATAATATACCTTCTAAATTAAAAATACATAGTTCTGGCCCTTTAAGTGTATCAATAAAAATATATAATCATCTACCGCTAAATATAAGAATAGAAAATTCTTATAATAAATAATAATAAAACTATTAAGAGAATACCTAATAAATAAAACTTACTATAATTTAAACGAATATTTCAATGATAAAAATAAATAAACTAAAAAAATATACCTACATTATATAAATACATAATTAAATATTGTTGATAACTATTTAAAATCTCGGTCTATCTCAATGATTGCAATGCCTCTGAAAATGGGCTCATATGAGATACCTTATTTATAATACCATCTTGTTATGTACCATATGAAGGCAATAAATGTATTGAGTATTGAGTACCCCCCGAGAGGTTGTGCATATTTGGAATCAAATCCTATCCTACTAATATTATAAACGCGAAAGTTTGTAAGTATGGATGGATGTTTGTTACTCTTTCACGCAAAAACTACTGAATGGATTTTTATTAAACTTGGCACACATTTAGGTCCTGAAATAGCACATAGGCTACGTTTTACCGCGGGAAAACACTTCATTCCCACGGGAAAACGCATTTAATGCGGGTGGAACCGCAGGCGGAAAGCTAGTGTTGTATAATAGTAAAGATCAAAACAAAGAAAGATGGTAATTTTGGCGGCGAGATTGCAAATAAAGAACAAAAAGCAAAATTGAAAATTTTGAGAAAAACCCACGACGGCTGTCATTCAAAAAATACTATAGTCAAAAAACTGTCACTGATAAATATGATACTGATAGATAAATCTTATACTGAAAACCGTATCTAAATCGGTCAAACCGTTTTGGGGATAAATGGGAACATTTGCGTAAATAAAAATTTATTATTATAGCGCCCCCTGGTGAGTTGGCGCCACAACTCTGGTCTAAGAACCATCACTGATAAATCATAAATCTTTTACTGAAAACCGTACCTAAATCGGTCAAACCGTTTTGGAAATAAATGGCAACATTTGCTTAGATAAAATTTATTATTACAGCGCCCCCTGGTGAGTTGGCGCCACAACTCTGGTCTAAGAACCATCACTGATAAATCATAAATCTTTTACTGAAAACCGTATCTAAATCGGTTAAGCCGTTTTTAAGATAAAAGGCAACATAACTTTGCACACACAAACGAACAAACACACAACATCTCACCCTAAACGCATACACCTTCTCCGTTCCGTCGTGGGTAAAAAGGCAACGGACTGGATTGCAGGCAATAATTCAGATTTTTTTAATAGAAGATACATTGTTGAAGGAAATGGGATCCATTACTTGTTTGGAAGGTACCGGTTTAGAAGAATTTGTTAAATGTAATTTTTGAAAAGTGGTACATATGAATGAAAACGACATTTTTAGAATTTGAGATTACCGTATTTAGAAGTTAGTCATTTAAAAAAGGAAAAAAAATATATGTGATATTTACAAAAAATGACATATATAAATTTTGACATTTGTAGAAACTGTCATTTAGAGAATTCCTGTCATCTGTAGATACCAGAGCATAGAAATATAAGGATAATAAAAGGAAGACTAATGAAAATATGTGTCACAAGGTATTCTGACATTCATTCAGTTATTGTAAATACGGCATGGGCGTCGTTCTACATATTTTGTATGCGGATGTCAAATCACGTTTGATGATTTGACATTTCAACTTGGGACAGAATGGCGGATGTCATCCCGTAGTAAAATAAATTAGTATTCCTTCTATTTTTTTCCCAGTTTGGCTAGAACATTGCAGTATATATCACCCGATGGTCCGAAAAGCTAAGATGATTCCGTGCTTCGGAAGGCACGTTAAGCCGTTGGTCCCGACTATTGTCTACGTCAACGAGCCATGTCAGAGGTCGTTGGCGGCTCAACTACTAGGGTTTGTGAGGTCGGTCATCGACATTGCAACCCATACGATATGATGATGACAATATGAAAACAAAAAAACAATCAGAAAATACTTACCACAGTTCCCAATAGCTAAATAATGTCTATGAGCTCCAATAAGAGCTGACAAAATACTTGTTTCGACTTGTTTTCTGTGAACACATAATCCGGCTTGTGCTTCTAAGATATGTCCCACAGCTAAGTCTAGATTTAACTGCGGACTTTTTTCGTAGAAGGCTCGTATTTGGGCTTGGACTTTCTGAGTCATTTTTGAGGCTAGATGGATTTTATTGATTTTTGTGTAGTAAATCTGAAAAAAAAGCAGGAAATTATTTAATACTAGGTTTTGTCCGCAACTTCGACCGCATGTTAAATAAGATTTTTCGGTGCATTGGCTGTATCTTTGTATTCATCAGCGAAAAAATTAACTAGAAATAGCAGTATGTACACTCGTTTTTCAACAGCATTGTATGTCCCGCATAAGAATGCAAGTCATTTGAATTTAGTATGGAAAACGGATCGCCTTAGATTCAGATAATTTTATTCAATGTAGATTCTTTACAGAATACTTATTGAATGTCATGCAGAAAACAATGCAAATAGAGCGAGTCTACGCCGTTTCGGATCGTGCTATGGCAGCGTAAAAGAAACGGCAAGAAACCACTGCAGCACGGCCTACTTTAAGAGTCGGCTTTTTACAATGTGTTTCTTGTGTTTCGCTGGAATATCAGAGCACCATACCTCCTTGTCATTGATATAGTCATCTAATCTATAGTAAGCTTTATTACATAATGTTTGCTTTACACATTCTTTAAACTTTCTCTCTGGTAATTGCACTATACTCGTATTGTCAGGTATTTTGTTTTACGAGATTAGATATTACTTCCCTTTAGCACGTAAGGAACATGTTATAAGTTTATAAGGTATGCTAAGGTGGTAGAATGGGAGATTAGTTGGTGTATTAGTCAGATGGATAGTAAAGGTCTAAATTATAATCCCTTTCACGCACAGAGCTCTGAAGCGCATGCGTCTTGCTCTACATCTAGAGACGAATTCTTTATGTCATTCAATACCAATCAGTGTCACCATTTTCTAAAACTAACACGTTTTGCGCACCCACACTACTAGCGTCATTTGAGTGCGATAAACATAGTACTATAAGAACGTTTCCGATACCTTGGTGTTGACCGCTCTCGTGATTTGCGATCCAAGACTGATAATGTGTTGGAAATACCCTTTACTCGGTCAGGCATAAGGAATCTTTCACTTTAAAAGCTATCAGTCTCTGGAATGATCTGCCATCTGAGATTCGTCACTCCAAGTCACTACCTATTTTTAAATCTAAACTGCATAACTTCTTACTTAATAAAATTGTACCTTAGTTTGCAACTGAGTTTGTATATATTTATATGTTATCTATTTGTCTATATATTTTATATATATTTTATATATATTTTTATATGTATTTTTTATTTATTTATTTGTGTATATTTTGTTTTTATTGTAGTTGTATTTACATTAAATATTATCTATATATTGGCATTGGCACACTACTACAGTTACTATTTACATTTTCCTACAAGCAACTAAGGTTGTCTGGAAGAGATCGCTTTAAGCGATAAGACCGCCTTTGTCCACCCTAGTTTTAAGAGTCTCCTGTGTATTGTTTTTGTTTTTGTGTGACAATAAAGAATTTATCTATCTATCTATCTATCTACTATTATTGCGAGAGAGTAAGATGCAAAAAACCAGTGACAGCGTCTCTATGGCAACGAATGTGTTTATGATGTGCATTCAAAATAAGCGCCTACAAAAATTGGATAGTGACTCTTCAATAAGAAACCAATTTTTTTTACTATATTCGCTTCTATGGGGGGGTGCGCGCGCAGGCGAAGTGACCCTATCGTTTCACGTGTCAATGCCAAAGCTTACCAACACAATTTGCAGACATACGAGTATCAAGGCTATAGCTCCATGATCAATAGTAATCAGCTAAAGCTGTCATAAAAAACAAGTTTATTAAAAAATGTTATTTTTAGGGTTCCGTACTTCAAAATAAAAAAACGGAACCCTTATAGGATCACTTTGTTGTCCGTCTGTCTGTCTGTCAAGACCCTTTTTCTCACGAACGAGAAGAGGTATCAGGATGAAATTGATAACGAATATTAAGGTCTATAAACCACACAAGATCTGAAAATTATTTTTTTTTACAACGACGCAATCAAAAGATATGGCTTTATATGTCCTCATCTCCATACATTTATGCAAAAAAGCAAAAAAGAAAAAGAAAGAAAGAATAATATTTATTTCATTAGTTTGTGACACTACACAGATCAAAACCTACAAGGTACTTCCCGTTGACCTAAAATTATGAAATTTGGCAAGAAGCTAGGTCTCACAGTACAAATAAAGGGAAAAGTCAAAAATCATTAAATATTTAAATTTTTCTCACAACTAATAGTAAGGTGAGCTCCCGTTTCAAGAACTTTTCTATATAAAAGAGGTCAAGTCAAGGTCAAGTTGGATGGTCGCGGAGTTTTAAAACCAAAGAGCAAAAGCTTTTAGTATATCATATGGTAGATAGGTACGGAACCCTTAGGGCGCGGGTCCGACACACACTTCGCCGGTTTTTTTTCCGTCAAATATACTTTGGTTCGCCTGGATCGTGGTGGTTTGTCTGGTTCTATAGCCGCAAAATGTGTTGGTAAGCGTTGGCATTGATTCGAGAAACGGATTTTAGACACTAGAGTTTCCCTCCACCTTCCCACAGTTCTATCTAAAGTACGGCCATCCTAATAGGTCTTTTCTGACAGCTGTCAAACGTACGCAAAATTACGACCTGCAAAGAAAAATAAACCCTGTGTGTTGGTGTTAAGGAAACATCAAAACGGTCTTCTTACATTGGCTTTACTTTAGTTTCCATACCACAAGATAATAGGTCTTTATCTATGAAATTGCCGAAATTTTCTTACAGATTAATGAGATCATAATTCCTATAATTCTAATGCAATTTTTTTCATTTGTCTTATATTTGAAAGTTGACTTCAAGGTTATCAATTTACACATAAAATAAAGTTTTTATTTTTAGTTTGAATCGTTCGTCTTAAATGTCGTCCAATTTCATCATTAGATTTGTTATATTTTTTTACAGATGATATTTTTCGAAAATTAAATTTAAGTTTCTGTTAGCACAATGTCTTCCCAATAATGCTTAAAAAAAATTAAAAAATTGGATTTATAATTCCTAAGAAAAATGCAAAAATGTTAGTACTGAAAATTGAGTTTACCTAAAATTCGCCATACAAAACGGCAATTTCATAGGTAAAGACCTACTATGATGATGATGACTTAAGATACTGAAGATACTTACAGCACAATCACTCAAGAAGACCAGCGCAGCCTCAGCAGTTTCCGCGTTTTGAAGTAATTCTGCACAATATTTGTTCGCTACAGTTATTATTTGTGTCAGTTCGTCTGTCTCCTTGCTTGCGTAGTAGAGAATCATACTCGCGTTCGTTAGGTAGGACACTCTGAAATTTTTAATTTAAAAAAGGCAAGTCTGAGTATACGGCGTACAAAATAACTCTGGCTGTGACCGTTAATGCGCAGAAGTCAAAAAATGAGTCGCGGGGGTGAGCGCGGCAGGCGGGGGGAGGCGAGCGAGTCGTTCATTGGCTCTCCGCCTGTCACCCATGCGCAGGAAATAACCGTCATAGATACACTTGTCCTGAACGCGCTATATCTGGTTCAATCAATCAATCATAACATCCCATGAAAACGTCCACTACAGGACAGGGAGCTCCCTCCAGAATTCTAGCTTTTGCTGGAAAAATGTGGAGGGGAGGTACCATAGTCACCTCGCTTGTTAGCGTTACGGCTGGCACCATGGACCGCGGTTGTAGGTGACCGCAGTGAGTAAGATGTAAGATATAAAGGAGGATGCTGCTGCCCATCCTCCAGTTAACCCTTAGTCACCTCTTACGACACCCACGGGTATGTATGGGTTGGTACTATTCTTTGCCGGCACCACACGGGGCAATATCTGGTTACCTTTTTAAAATACAAGCTTACTTTTTTATCACCCAGGACATTTTGAGTAGTGGTTCTGCCCATGCAACTGAACAACTTTTCCCAAAGAACATGGGTCGAAATACGAAAAAAATAAATTCGACTTCCCACACAAAATGCGCTGGCAGCTGATGCAGATGATAATTTTTTTTTCGTATTTCGACCTACATTCCTTAGTAAAAGTTGTTCAGTTTCATGGGCAGAATCACCTCTTAAAATATCCGGGGCTATAAAAGAATGACTAACGTTGAAAAATCTTTAGGAGTGATCATCATAACATCCCATGAAACGTCCACTACAGGACAGGGAGCTTCCTCCAACACTCCATCTTTTGCTGGAACAATGTGGAGGAAATGTACTATAGTCACCACGGTTGTTAGCTTTGCGGTTGGCACCATGAACCGCGGTTGTTGGTGACCGCAGAATGTAAGATGATACGACACACAAAGAATGCAGCTGCCCAAATTAAATGAAAATGATAATTTTATTGATAACAGTCGTTACAAGTCGATTTGTATATAATTAATTTACATTCATTGCATAATTTTTAAAATCTTGAAAGTCATAAATCTGCTTCTCGAGAAGCCAATTTTTCAATCTATTCTTAAATATTTAGTCGGATAGTGCATAGTCTGGTATTCTATTAATAATTGATGGCCCACATATATATATTGATTGTTCGGTCTTCTTTATTCTATGTGCAGGCATAGTAAGGTTCTCTCCCATCCTCTGGTTCGTTAATAGTAGTTTAAGATACAAGTTCCGTAAGTAGGGTTATTACAAACGAGTTGACCCGAGACGAAGTCGAGGGTTCACCATCGGCATGAGTTTGTCATAATCCTTACGGACGTGTATCTTACGACGTTTTTCAATACATTTGTGAGAAAACAGGTATAAGTAATACACTTGGTAAAGGAACCAACCATGGGTACTGTCAGCCTCTTGTCGATTTATGTTCTCCTGGTACTCTCCATTTAATTTTAAATATAGGTAGGCAGTCGTCACCCAAGTAAAAAGTCATCACTATAATTTTATGATCAGAGTGTAAAAACTCCTCGGTAGTATACTTTTTTTACTTACCGCACTAGTTCGGTAAGTAACTACTTACGAGCTATGTTTACGTCCTTGTAAACGTTTTTCGAGCAAATGTATTGAAAATGTATTTTATCTTACCTATCTCCAATATGCTGAGCGATTTGGCAGCAAATATAACCCATTTGCAGTCCTTGTAGCGTTTTGTACAGGTGCAGAAATTGAGGCACAAACACTTGCAATATTTGTAGGATGTTGCTCAGATTCGGTGTCGGGTCTGGAAATGATAAGAAATTTTAATTTTAACTAACTAGTGCTAAAACATCTCAAGCGTTCTCGGTGCTACAAAGGGCACGTGATTAAGCTGGGCTGGAGAAGCCAATACTAGTTGGGCATGTGGAGGGAGAAGGAGTAGAGGAAGAGTGCCACCCGGTGGAAAGATGCCATCTTGGAGTCTACCGACTGCAACACCCAGGGGGCAATCCACCTGGCCCAAAACAAAAATACATGGAGAGCCCTAACCCGTAGGGCTACCTTTGGTGGTCACGACGAAAAAGAAAAAGAGAACTTAAAAGGAAAAAACCGGTCAAGTGCGAGTCAGACTCGCGCGCCGAGGGTTCCAATATACTTTTTGTATTTTTGGAAGCAATAAAGTCCATTTAAAGGACCGCAAAACTAAATTTGTTTGTAAAGGTTTTTTACAGATTTCAAAAAAACTGTTTAACTTAGAAAGATCGTTTTATTTTTGCTGTAATGTTTACATTTTACAGATTTTTCCTTTCACAAACTTCGAAGATAAGGGGGGAATGGTATTTTTTTTTTTACATTTTTCATCATAACTTGAAAACTAAGAGTTGTAAAATAGTAGTTTATGCAACTGTCATATAAAACTGGTTATTAAAACACGAGTTTGGGTTGGGAAACACGAGGCGCAGCCGAGTGTGATAATAGCATCAAACGAGTGTTTTAATACCATATTATATGCAGTTGCGTATACTACTTTATCTTCACTCATACAAAAGGTAGGTACTTACTTATAAAAATTAAACAAAAGTAAGTAAACAACAAAGGCAACTTATATTATGTATACTACAGTTCTGATATAAGTCTATAGAAGCCGCCTTAATATATCCGCTAGGTCTTCTTTGAAATATACAAGCAGAACATTTTCTTAACATGGTTTTCTTTTAGATTTTCATTCTTTCCCAATTCATTGTAGGTTATGTCGTAAAATGTCCTAGACTAATATGAGAGAAGATCATAAGTTATTGAGTATCTTCTGGTGTGAGTGCAGTATCCTGACTGCACCACTTTATCTACTTTTTCAATAAACTTTCACATTACTTTCACGGGCACAAAATACTTGAAAAAGGTAAATGTTTGAAAATAGCGGCAAATCTAATATCTATTTCCAAGTCCTTTCTAATTTCAGGCTGCGCGCGCATATTTTGAGCCACAGATGAAATAATTGTAACTATAGTAACTGTTACTCTAACTGCTCCAAAATAATAGGTTGTTTATATGGTACACTTAGTAATATGCTACTGATATTTGACAGCTACTAAGAAAAACTGATATATTACTAACGGGCTCTCTAAAAGACCTTCTATTCAGTCTTCTTAAAAAAAGTTTAGATTCAAGGAGACTTGTATCCAAGTGTTATGTAATGATTAAAAAATTAAATTACGTAACACCTTTGCAAAATTTTCATACAAAAATCGTTACGTAATGGTAACTTTTTAATTTTTATATACACTCTGCGTAATATACAGCCTTACGTATCAACTTTTTGAATCATATTTCAAAGTTTACGACATGAGTGTAGATAAAAATACAAAAATATATTTTATAATGTACAATTAAAAATATTATTACAGCGCGTTCAGAACAAGTTTGTCCATGACGGTTATTTTCCGCGCATGGGTGACAGACGGAGAGCCAATGAACGACTCGCTCGCCCCCTGGGGGGAGCCGCGCTCACCCCCGCGACTCATTTTTTGACTTCTGCGCATTAACGGTCACAGACAGAGTTATTTTATACACAGTATATTAATGTAAAGGGGGCCAAAAGAGGGGTGGGCAAAAATTTAAATTGTCGCTACTAGGTCGAATGAGGTATCATATGAAAGAGCTTTTTCAAAATTCTTTCATGTGCAATAAGGTTGGGCAACTATATTTTAAAACTATTCCAAACAGGTCGATAGCATGAGTGGTTGCTGAGATATAGAGGTGTGACAGACAGACAGACAAAGTCGCACCATAAGGGTTCCTTTTTTTTACCATTTTGGTATCGGAACCCTAAAAACGGTTCACTTGGTAGTCCGCCTGTCTGTCTGTCTGTCAACTCTTTTTCTCACGAACAGGCAACAAAACAATGGTAAAAATAGCAATACTAACCAGTTTTAATATCTTCAACCAATTCCATCCACATATCCAACGCCTGTGTGGCGCTTATCGTCGCTTCATGCTCTTGGGATATTGTACGCAAAGTATCAATTTGATCTGGATCTACAGTCTGTTGAAAAAAATAAATCATCATCATCATAACATCCCATGAAACGTCCACTACAGGACGGGAGCTCCCTCCAGAAATCTAGCTTTTGCTGAAAAAATGTGGAGGGGAAGTACCATAGTCACCTCGCTTGTTAGCGTTACGGCTTCTCGACAAGTTTTGTATTTAGCGAGTAATATTTTTTTAACTGATGGGGGCGCTAGTTGGCTACAGGAAAGCCCTTAAAGCCGCCTTTTAAAGACTTACCGGTGTAGATATCTTCCAATTATACTTATCACTGGCAGCAGCCAAATCGTACTCGGCCTTCAAAAACAATATAGTAGCGTAAAACATCTTAACTTCGGTACATTTTGGCGGAATCTCTTGGTATTTTTGAACTAATTCTGTTATAATTTCGGTATAATTTTCGTTGTGGATCGTACGGACGGATGATGGTGTTTTTAGTATTATTTCGTAGAGTGTTTGGTCTACAGATTCATCTTTGGCTGTAAACAAACAAATAATATTAGCAATTTACAAAATGAAGCCTACAGAATTTCTGAGAAATACATTTAAAGGAATCAAGGTTTTGACTTTTGTGTCACAATAATAAAATAAAATTTCGTTTATTTCAAGCTTTTTAACTCATAGCATAAAAATCCGTAATCATAGTAAATCAATCGATGGAAGCACACAGAAGATATAAAATCATATTTCCAATAAAAAAAGAAAACAATAGAATCTTATAAATAATAAAAATAAAAATAAAATAATTTTATTTCAGACCGTGATCCATATTGAGTGTTAGTAAATTACAGGAATCTTAAGAAACTATGTTAGTAAAATTACACTAGAAGCGCCACTACTTCATATATCTACCTGCTCTGGAGTCACTGGGCACACACACATGTGTATGTACCCAGTGCCTCAAGATGGGGCAATCAGGCTTTTCATTAACGACCTTCAAGATGGTGTTGGCACTCCCCTGCACCCTGCGCATCAGCGAGGCGACTCTTTTGCGCATGACTGTATAAAAGTCATCCGTGCGCGCAAACGCAAACATAGCTGACGCACTGCAGAAACGAGGGAGCCCCAACATCATCCTGAAGGCGTTATTATACTGTACTCGAAGAGCGTTATAAGTCCTCTGCGTAAAGTTGGTCCAGAGGGCGCACGTGTATAAATTCTGGCAAAATGCCTTAAATAAGGTAATTTTTACCTCCACCGAACAGCGTGCGAACCTCCGCGCCAACATATTGCATCGGACTGATATCGCTCTTCTTTCCCTCTCAACGTCTTCATCATCCTTCAAATCCTCGGTTACCACATGACCAAGGTATTTGAACTTCTTCACTCTCTGCAGAGCCACACCCCTCAACATAACAGGTGGTACATTGTTAGGTTTACGTGGTCCCTTGCGAAACACTAACAATTCGCTCTTCTTACTATTATATACAAGTCCGTGCTCATCCACATACCTCTCACAGATAGTCAGTAACCTTCTGAGTGCACTGATTGACGGGCTCAGCAGCACCATGTCGTCCGCATAGCTAATACTATTGACACAACGACCATCAATTGAACAGCCGACACGGGTACTGCTGAGCTCGACAATCAGCTGATTCATGTAAAGGTTGAAAAGTGCTGGCGAGGTTAACCCCCCCGCCTCACCCCGCACTCCAACCCATACACGTCAGAAGACATCATGTCAAATAAATGAATTTATAAAAATAATGCTAACAGTATGTCAATAAAATACATAAAACAAGACAATAAAATAAATAAAACAATACATTTATGAGAAAGTTTACCGTTATCCGTTATATAAGTTCAAAACTGTTATCAATTTTATTAAATACATGCCTTTTAAAAGACCTATCCAACGACAACCCCCACTTTACTTGTAGGGGATGGAGGTAGCCCAAAAAATTTTGTTTAAAGATTTTATTTTACTACTTTGTTGGCATAGATAAAACGTATATCCGTACCAAATTACAGCTTTCTAGTACTAAGGGTCTCTGGCTAAGCCACTAAGCAGCTAAGCAACTATGGAACCCTAAAAAATTATAGCAATAGCAATAAAAACTATATGATATTTCTTGTCTCAACGCCATATATCAAGAAAAATGTAATTATTATTGAATCGAGTTTGATCGAACGTCTTTCAATCATTCTCATTGCGTTCGCGCTGCGTTCAATATCAATTTTTGTACTAGAATTGCGTTGTACTTTAGGCGTTATCCGAAGTGTAAAGCCTCTAGGTGATGTATACGTGTTTCTATTCCAGCTGTGTAATCATTATTATATTTTATGGACTAAACTGATATTCTTTGAAATTGAAGTGCTGCATTTCATTGTCGAGGATCAGCTGTTAGGTGCTTTGCAGGTAGCCAATTTTAACTGAGCAACAACGCCCCCGCGAGCCCAATAGGCTCGTTATAGTACTCACCAGTGAGCCACGGTACGTCGTGCTGCGTCAAATCATGTAGACTCCTCCATACTCCGCCGATAGGCACTATTGAGGGCCACAGTTTCGCGTACATTTCAAATTCATGCCTTAATAAATCGCTGAAATTTAAATAATGTGATTATTTTTATATATTTGGCAATCATCAAAACATATTTGGGGACATTTCTGCCGGTGTCGTGTTCTAGAACATTCTTCAGTTTTGAGAATTTTAAGTTAAAAATATGGCGAACCGCCAGTCTCGAGTTGGGAAATTGTTAATTGCTAAAGCGATAGTGGACTTTACGAAGGAAAATGTCCGTGACTTTTTGAGACAACACAAACGGGGTTCAAACAAGGTTCAAACACGAGATCGCTTGAAATATTCATCAGCTGCGCACTCTGTAGTCAATTCATTTCATAGCACACTATCTTTATTATTATCCACTATAAATCACTTCATATACAAAAAACCGGCCAAGTGCGAGTCGGACTCGCGCCCTAAGGGTTCCGTACCTATCTACCATATGATATACTAAAAGTTTTTGCATGCAACTTGACCCTTCTTTTATAGAAAAGTTCTTGAAACGGGAGCTCACCTTAATTGTTTACTATTAGTTGTGAGAAAAATTGAAATATTTTATGATTTTAGACTTTTCCCTTTATTTGTTCTGTGAGACCTAGCTTCTTGCCAAATTTCATAATTTTAGGTCAACGGGAAGTACCCTGTAGGTTTTGCTTTTTTCCATAAATGTATGGAGATGAGGACATAAAATGCTATATCTTTTGATTGCATCATTGTAAAAAATTGAAATTTTCAGATCTTGTGTGGTTTATGGACCTTAATATTCGTTATCAATTTCAACCTGATACCTCTTCTCGTTCGTGAGAAAAAGGGTCTTGACAGACAGACAGACGGACAACAAAGTGATCCTATAAGGGTTCCGTTTTTTTATTTTGAGGTACGGAACCCTAAAAACTAGAATTTCAATCGAGCAGGCAAGAGCCCACGCCGAGTTCCCGCCAAAAAGTCCTCATATGAAGTAAGAAATTTAAGAAAATAAAAAATCGGTCGTTCCATACAGTCTGCCCAATCAAGACAAAGTCGCGAGTGAATAGTTTTAATGATTAAGTAAGGGCTTGCTGTTGCACTCGATCTAGCCCTGAGGACGAGATGAGGTAGACAATGGAACCAGTTTGCCCAGAAGAAGCCTATTCACTCGAATCTGGTATATATGAACTTGGAAACACAGACGTCGGCAGAGAATTCCACTCCTTAGCTGTGCACGATTTGATGTTGATGAAAAGATTTTGCGAAGCGCTTTGTTCATGAGTGGAATATCAACCAAGTATATCTTGAGCTGTACATTTTCTCACCTGCCGGCTTAGCACGCTGCAGTTGTCAGTTTATCTAGGCCCATAGATTAAAGACTTTAAGCATGGTCACGGCAGCGAACTACAATACTATAGAACGATAACTACGCTTCAAACTTGACCCCACGAAATAGTTACCTAAGTAGGCGGAGCTAAAATAGTTACCTCTCAACTACCACTAGCTGACATTGCAGCACGCGCGCGAACCAATCCCTGCTCTCGTTCTGAATTTGAACCAATAGGCTATTTGACAACTTTGAAAATATACAACAAATTTTGGTCATCCTGTTAGATAACAGCCAAAACAACACATATTTCACTTTAGTTTAACTAAATTAACAATATTTTTCGCAAATTACATGAAATAAAATTCAAAATTTTTGAATATTTTACGAGTGACGTGAACGCCCTGTGATTGGTGGCAACTGTGGTGACGTCACACGCAAGTAAACATGGATTTCTCAACTGATTTTTGTTCGTGTTTTATGTATCTTGGATGTTAAATTTGATCTGTAAGCTGTTTCTGAAAGATATTTCTGTCAATTTATGTCAAATCTTATGAATAGTGACTTAAATATTCGTTTTATTAGTAAATCACCCTTTCTAACTTGCCTGTTCGCGTCTCTCGCGGTCGGCAACCTTCGCGATACATCGTCGACCCGAACGAACTAATCCGAACGCGCCGCCATACTTGTGGAGTTAGAATTGGAGTTTTTGTGACAAGGCGCGCGTTTTCTTCTAAAATTATGTTTTACTCGCATAGCTGTTGTGTTTTTTTATATCCTCTTTGGTTTGTGGCAAAACTTTTCTCTACAAAGTGAGTCTTTTCTATTAGACCCTGTGCTTCCTGCTCACCGAAAATGGAACCAAATTTTATGCGAGCCGATAACAGCAACTTACCTAAGATAGACGCGCTTATGGTTGCACTTTTACGATGATTATTACGCTGCGGAACTCAAAAACGTGAAAACAGCTGCGTAAGTACCATGTAGTAAAATTATTTAGCAGACCTTTATGTATGGTCTTTAATAAATTTTGGAAAATCAAGGACCCATACAAAGCCGGGCCCTGCTTGCAGTGTCCACTTCGAATCGTTATGTATGTATGCATGCAGGGCCATTAAAATCGCCGTTGTATATCGGCCTTGCATGCACACAATACCTACGATTGTCAGTAGTCAGTGCATTTCAGTGCAAGCAGAGTACCTAGTACCTACTGCAGGCAGGGCTTTGTATGGACCGTTTTGGGTTATGTTGATATAGGTACGAGAAACATGCCAATTATCTTCGTCATAGTTACGAGTATGTGTTGGTGTCACAAATAAACGCTTTATCTATCTGTCATAATTTCTTGTTTTTGTTTTACAGGTCTGCAAGGGAATCTTATGGAGATGATGCGATAGGCTACGTCCAACTACACCGGCAGCGTGGGATTTGCACAGTTAAGTGTAAAATGTGCTCTGAACATAAAGTGAAAGCCAAAGCATATAATGTAACAATGGTTGTCAATGAAAATGATGGCGAAATTATGAGCCGCCAGTGTCATGATTGTGCTGCTTCAGCCGGAGGATGCAAGCACGCTGTGGCTTTTTTGATGTGGGTCCATCATCGTTCTGAAGAACCCGCATGTACTTCTGTTGATTGCTACTGGAAAACGCCTACTTTATCCAGAGTGGGGACTACTCTGATGTGCAGCAACTGTCTAAAAAGGAAGTACCTCACCAACCAAGTATATCAGCACTTTCTACTGAATTTATTACAGAAGCCAAAAAGAGAAAAATTTGAATTGCTAAAATATCAGCATGATTTTAAACACAGGAATGTTATGCAGTATTCATTGCATTGTTTTATTATGGACCAATCTCCAGAAATTAGATCAGATGTGGATAAACTTGTAGACGTGATGAAAGCAACATTCAATAAAGCTGGGATGAGTGCCATAGAAGTAGCTACAAGGAAGCAAAAAAAGAGCAGCCTGTGGTATGACATGCATTATGGCTGTATCACAGCTTCAAGAGCGCATGAAGTAAGTGTTTGTCATACACCAGATGGTTCATTAGTTGCTACTATAATGGGTGCAAAAATACCTGATACAGGTGCAATGAAAAGAGGCAGAAATTTGGAACTATCCGTCCGAAAGAGAGTTGGTGATATATTGAGAAAAACAACTACTTCATGTGGGATTTATGTATGCAAACAGAATCCCATGATTGCGGCATCCCCTGACGGGTTAATGAAAGATGCTATCATTGAAATTAAATGCCCTACTAAGGCAAAAGCTTTTTTTTTTTTTTTTTTTTTTACTATGTATGGGCTTACTCTTGACCTCGATCTAGCCTTAAGGACAGAGATGAGGTCGACGATGGAACGAGCCTGCCCAGAAGAAGCCTATTCACTCGCGACTTAAATAGATTCGGGTTATAAGAGCTCGGGAACACAGACGCAGGCAGAGAATTCCACTCCTTAGCTGTGCGCATTATAAAGGATGTTTCAAAGCGCTTTGTGCGAATGTGTGGAATATCAACCAGATATGGGTGATATCCTGCGGTGCGTCTGGATTCCCGATGGTAGAAGGGGGATGGCGGAATAAGCTCATGGAGCTCTTGGGCACACTCTCCGAAGTACAATCTGTAAAAGACCGACAGACATGCAATTTTGCGCCGGTGGGCTAGGCTGTGAAACTTGGTTTTCACTAGCATCTCCTCACCAACGAGCTTCCTGGCTCTGCGATCGATCAAGTCTAGAGCGGCTAGTTGGTATTTGGCCGAGCCATCCCAAAGGTGGCAGCAATTCTCCATGCAAGATCGGACTTGTGCTTTGTATAAAACTAGCAACTGTCCAGGAGAGAAATACCGCTTAACCTTATTGAGGATACCCAACTTTTTGGCCGCAGTTTGAGCTTTTGACTCAATGTTGGCGCCGAAGTTCAGGTTTGCACACAACTTCATGCCAAGAAGCTCGAGGCTGTCGGTGACCGGTACAGATGCACCTCGAAAAGTAGGAGCCAGATTGAATGGACTCCTTTTGGCAGTGAATAGACACGCTTGTGTTTTGGTGGCGTTGAATCTCACCAGATTTTTGTCACCCCAGTCGGAGACAAGACTTAAGGTTGAGTTTATACGCTCTACCGTGGCCTCTCTCAAAGAACGTATTTCGTCACTGCTGGCTTTTGCGCTTGACATATATCTCTCGACGACAGTACTGTCATCTGCGTACCCAACAATATTAGGACCAAGTAGGTCGTTGATGTGCAGCAGGAAAAGAGTCACAGAGAGAACAGACCCCTGAGGAACCCCGGCGTCAATAGCCATGAGGTCAGAGGAGCAGCCATCAAGGACTACTCGGATCGACCGTTCACTCAGGAAGTCAGAAATCCAAGAGCAAAAGTCAGCGGGAATGCCGTATGCAGGAAGTTTGCCTCGCCCCAGAAATGCGTAACATACACTAGAAGATCCCCAGTTGATCGTCCCCGGCGGAAGCCATACTGACGATCACTGAGTAGGTCGTTAGTTTCTAGGTAAGTCAGCAATTTTCCATTTAGTACCCTTTCCATAACTTTGTAGAGTATGGAGGTGATGGCGATCGGACGATAGTTGGTGGGATCGGCACGACTACCCTTCTTGGGTACCGGCTGTACATTGGCAACCTTCCAAGGTTTAGGCACCGTTCTTGTTTTAAGAGAGAGCTAAGGACAACTATTTAAAAAATGGAGTTATATCAGAGAAGTAAGTATAAGGCACATGTGCAATTGCAAATGTATGCAACGACTGTAGAAAAATGCTATTTTTGTGTTGCTGATAGCAACTTTGAAGAAACAAAGAATGTGGACATTATTTTAGTGAGATATGATAGCATTAACTATTTTTTGGAAAAGAAATATACATATCCTATTTTATATGCTAATACCAGTCTGTGATAGATAATGATTAAATAAAAAACTGTTTTGTATATATTATTTTATTCTTTTTATTTAACATTGGCCCCTATGTAATGTGTGCACAGTGACAGACAATGGGATTATAAATGATGAATACTCAGATTCAGAATAATCATCATATTATATATTATTATATATTCTTTTTATTTTGTTACTTGAAGAGATTTGTCTGTAGTTATAATAGAGGATCGGTGATGGTTCCCTTGTCCTGAGTCTTAGGTAATTCTGAAAAGACAAATATTCAAATTTACTTACATTATATGAAGTTTATCTATACAATTGTATTATGATTATTTGTCATATAATATAACATAGGTACCTTCAATGAGTTTTTGTGTCACATTGTCATCTTTTTTAGGCTATCAGCTCCGTAATCAGCATTAGGTGTCAGTAGCACTTTGACCTTGCAAGCATTCCGAGACAAGATCAGTCCTTTGCCTTTTAAGATACACTTTCCGAGAAAATCCAGCTTCAGGCAGCCGTCTCTTGACACTGAAATTTAGTTGGCACAGCTTTTTCTTCTAAAAGTATCTTCTGACTGAAGCCCATTTTGTACATCATGTAATTCTTCGTGTCTTTTTCCATCTGCAATTGCATAATTCATTTTTAAATATAGAATAGGAAAGAGAGTTCATGAAAGAGTGACACATTATGTCAACAAACATGTTTTTAATTACCAAGTGAATCCCATTACGTCCCATATGCCTATACACCATTTTGGTGCATAATGGGATTTGAATATTTTATTTTATTTTTAGTCCTGATACATCCCACTTCGTTATTTATAGGTACCTAATGTCTTATGAGTGAATAATGTTGGCAACAAAAGTATTTTCAAAATAATTTTGTATTGAGAAGTCTTGATGTTTGCAAGATTACAAAGCACAGAATATACAAATATTGTTTATTAGTTCTCCTATTATTGTACTAAACAACTAACTAACATTATAACTAAGAAGAAAAAACTAGAAAAAATATCAGGTTTTCAGAGTAAACTGTATAGTTTATTTTATGGTTACAATATTTTGTAAAATTCTATAACAATAAGACCGATTCTGATTATTTTGTATTGTTGATTTTAAAACAATTTAATAGTCAATGTATATTTCTTAAGAACAGTAAACATAGGTAACAAATGTGATTATTATGACTAGGTACATTTAATAAAGACTGATGATGTCATGATTTAACTTCAAAGTATATACAAAAACATAGATACCATCTGACTTCTTACGATTTCTAAATAATTAATTATTTTCAAAAATTTGTAAAGGTTTTATTTCCGAATGTACTAAAATCTGCATAAAAAAGCTATAGGACGTATCGGGAATACCTACCACATTTAAATGTCCCATTACGCACCAACTTGGTACGTAGGTACTGGGACTTATTGGGATTCACTCAAATAAATAAGGTAGGTACACGTTTGTAATCACAATGCATACATTGTATAACAGGCTATCGATTTACATAGGTAAACGACGCACAAAATAACTTTTTTGCTATCATCTACCTAGTAGGTTTAGGTATTTAAATATTACTTACATCAAAGTGATCTTCACACGTAAAAACATTCGAATGTAACAAAATGCTCTTAGGGTGTCTTCGAGTCAACTTCAGCCACATCTTTCTTCTTTTTGGATGCGTTGGAACGCTTACAAACACTTTGTTAGGATTATTTACAGTCGTATTGGTGCACTGAGGCACTATGCACCATTTATAAACCATTATTTTTGAAGGAAAACTATAAAATTTGTAATTCACTTCAGTCGCGCCGTATATTGTCGAACTAGTTTACTTGCGTGTGACGTCACACGGGTCACGTGACCTGCGCCATCAGAGAAACATCGTTTTTGGCGCGGTTTTGAAAAATGTAACTTTAAAATTGATTTTAAATAAAAATACAGTAGATCTCGCGGAAATATCAAGGTATAGTACTTATTAAGTAATAAATAATCATTCAAAACGATTTCCAAAATTAGTCAAATAGCCTATTGATTCGTATTTTGAATATACGTCCTTTTGGTTTCACGTAGGGCCACTTTTTGTGTGGGATTTGTTCTGAGTTAGAGTTCCATAGTATTGTAGTTCGCTGGGTCACGGTGGTTTTTTTGACATCCGAGCAGTGCGACACATTTTGAAAGACAAGGACGGTTACATGTATTAGTGTATAAAGCTATCTCTGTCTAAAATAACAAAAACGTAATTTGTGGATTTGCTAAACATTTTCCTCCACTGACATTTCTTCGCGCTTGGAGGTGATAGAATAGATGACATCATTCCTCAAATAAAGTGACATTTCTCCGAGACTTATTTTCTCTCGGGAAGCGTGCTAAGCCGGCTGCATCCACAGCAGCTACATTATAGAGTAGCTTGATTAGAATGATAGCAGTGTGAGAGCAGGATGGAGCGATGCTTAAGATATTGGAGCGACAGAGACACATATCGCTCTGTCCTGCTCGCACGTATAGCTCTGCTACATTATTGCGACTGTAATTCGTTGCGCCATCTCTTTCTGGGTAGAATTATTATTATAACATCCCATGAAATGTCCACTACAGGACAGGGAGCTCCCTCAAGAATTCTAGCTTTTGCTGGAAAAATGTGGAGGGGAAGTACCATAGTCACCTCGCTTGTTAGCGTTACGGCTGGCACCATGGATTGCGGTTGTAGGTGACCGCAGTAAGTAAGATGTTAGATACAAAGGAGGATGCTGCTGCCCATCCTCCAGTTTATAACCCTTAGTCGCCTCTTACGACACCCACGGGTATGTATGGGTTGGTACTATTCTTTGCCGTCACCACACGGGACATAGAATAGGATGATATTATTCTGTCCCTATTGGGACTTCATAACATCCCCTCCCGAATTCTTCTTCCGAGGAGAAGTACCATAATCACCATGCTTGTTAGCGTTGCGGCTGGCACCACGGACCGCGGTTGTAGGTGACCGCAGTATGTGATAGCCCGTGTGGTACACTCAACAGCACATCAGTAGAAACACTTTTGGACCTTATGGCGTAGTAATAGAGTTGAAAAAGTTTCTACCGGCAAGCGGTTGACCGTACCAGTAAAGAATAGTACCAATCCATTTCTACCCGTGGGTGTCGTAAGAGGCGACTAAAGGGAGGAACTAGGAGCCCGGCCCCTTTACCCTCAAAACATAAACATACATAAAAATTGTGACTTTCACTATTGGTAAGTGGTAGGGCTTTTGTGCAAAGTCCGTCTGGGGAAGTACCACACCTTTGCCCTTTTCTGCCGTAAAGCAGCAGTGTTTGCATTGCTGTTTCAGTTTGAGGGGAAAGGGAGCCAGTGAAGTTACTGGTACATGAGACATACCATCTTAGTTCTCAGGGTAGTTAACGCGCTTTGCTGTCTTATTAGTGTAAAATTATTTCACTAACAAGACAGTGGGTGGGGCGATGGTGACCACTTACCATCAGGTGGCCCACCTGCTCGTTTACCCACTTGTGGTATAATAAAATAACTTACCTAAACTTTAAATTACAAAAAAACGGCTTCAAATTTCCATATTTCTTCTTCTCAATGGCGTCAGCACAGGCATCAAGCACAGTCGTCATTTGAAGCTCGTCAATTTCACTATCTACTTGGTTGTCTACATCGTTCCTTGTCTTCAATGCCTTCGCTTTTATGTCCATCACTAGGGACATGTATTTATCTGTTGTCATACCTAGGAAAAATAATAAATAAGTACCTGGACGACCGAACTTCGCTCTGCATAATCTTAAGTCCACTAACAGATGGCGCTGCAGGGTTTCTGAAACGCGCTATTTCAAGAAATGTAAAAAAAAACTGAGAAAACGAGTTTGCCTGACATGAGACCTACCTAGAGCAATTTTTCACCCCCAAAAACCCCCGTATAATAAATTTAATCGAAATAGAGTCGTTTTCAAAACCGATTACAAATACAGAGTGTTATGAAAAGTACCGATTTCCTTTTAACCACATTTTGTATAAGTAGAATAAAGTACATCTAACATATTGATAATAAAAAATAACATAAAAATAAAATACTTCCTATTGAAAAATAAGTTCAAGTTGCCAACCCTATTCTAAGAATCACATTCACAACGCGCGCACGGCGGCGCACCAATAGGGAATATGCATTATTTTTTTTAGTTGCATTTATTAACAAAATATGAAAATATCGAAGTCAAGATGGCAAGAAGTGAAATTAAAATTTAAATCGGCTACTAAATACGGCTGATATAAGCATTCAAAACTACTAATTACGCGACGATTAGACAGAGAGATCCGACATGGCGGGTGACGTCACATGCCACTACGGCCATATAAACTCGTTGTAAATTTCGTTTTGCTAGAAAGAGACAGAAACAAATATTCGATGGCTTATATCTTTTTTAATTTCATAGTTATTCGGAAAATAGTTTTACTAAACTGTTTATTACATGAATCAGAATAAATAATTTTAATAAAAAAAAACATGCATATTCCCTATTGTAAACAAGTAAAATAGGTACTTACATGAGCGCCGCGAGTCTGGCTAGGGTTGACACAATTAAATTTTAATATAATTTTATTTCTGTTATTTTTTTATTCTTTTTTTATTGTTTAAACATGCTTATTGTTCTTTATTCTACTTATAGAACATGTGGTTTAAAGGAAATCGGTACTTTTCCTAACACCCTGTATATATTGCTTGTTTAATAGTATAGGTTATAGGGAACATTCACACTCATTTAATTGTATCTGTAGCTGTTGCGTGCGTGCGCCATTGTATGCGTGGAATTTAGAAAAAAGTAGCCTATATCCTATCCCATGATTCGAACCATCTTCATCTATCCACCAAATTTCATAAAAATTGTATGGATGGAAAAATTGCTTTGGATGGATGTGGATACTTATCACAATGTAAATGTACAAGGTATAAAAAAAATTTAAGCACTATTTTAGCAATTCACTTAGCCAGTGGAAATGAACAACTTTTTTCAAGGAACATAAAGACGAATTAGAAAAAAAAAAGTCCTCCCATAAAAACTGCACCAGCTGATTGCGCATTTTGTATAGGAGATTAAAAAAAAAATCGTATTTCGATCTACATATTCTTTAGGGAAAGTTGTTCAGTTTCATGGTCTAAATGACAGGTTAATATAATGCTTAATTATTTTTTTTACACCTATGATAAAATACCTTCAATGAAGGTAGGTCCTTCATACTTAAGTACAGTAATTCAACTCAGATCATCTGATCCCAAACTAAGCAAATCTTAGTACTATCATTTACTTAGTATAATTTTGGCATCTAAACTTATAGTTACGGTGCTGGCTGCAATTTGGGTATATGATTTGCTCATGATTCATATTAATAGCTCAAAACGAATCGATTTGGTCCTTACAAGTTTATCTGAGCATTGCTGCATTTTTGAGTTAAAGCAAAAAAAGATAAGATAGGTACTAAATAATGTTTCATTGGTCTGCTTTTGTGGCTCCTGTTTAAAATACTTCTGAAGATGTAGAAAATCGAAGAGGCTGACATGCAGGGCTCTGCATTATCACGGGACGAAGTAGTGAATTTTTACATTTTGAAGCGCTGTAACTTTACGACGCAGGGCTATTAAGGTGGCAGACCATTTTTCTGGGGTTTTATACATTGTATTTAATCAGATAGTCATAGTCTGCCAGGTGTATGTTTCATTATCAAACTTCAAAATAGTTAAAACTTAATTCTTAAAAAACGCAGGGGTGTGGATGTCCGCCAATATTTTTTGTACCTTCTAGAGGATGCTCCTTATCATCAGTCAAAGAGGCAGACATGAGCAAACCATATAGAAATTTGTCCTTCATCACCCTTACT
Organism: Athrips mouffetella; assembly: GCA_947532105.1. NCBI lineage: Eukaryota > Metazoa > Arthropoda > Insecta > Lepidoptera > Gelechiidae > Athrips > Athrips mouffetella. The sequence continues at coordinate 12,209,267 of OX383984.1, forward strand.
ATTAGGCATGGCATGCTTATTATTAATAGTCTGAAGAGAGACTTACCATCAGGATATGCAAAAATGAGACTTAAATAAGCATCCAATAATGCATTTTCATACTGTTTGCAATCCAGCTCACAAATACTCTTATTGTACAAAGATCTGCTTATGTTCTTCAATTCATTTTCGTCCTTAAAATGCAATAACTCATTCTTCAAGTACAATTCAAATAATTTGATTGAAAATTCAAAATTTTGAGACTTGTTTAAGCTAATAGCAGTATTATGGACATCCGATTGCAGCTTCCGATAGCATTTCTCATAGTTTGGGCATCCTATTGAGCACAATTCATTAAGAATTTCATATTGTTGTAAAGTTATATCAAAATATATTGGAACAGATTTTGTTATCATTAAATTTTCTTGTAACGGTACTGTTACAAAGTTCTTCACAAGAAATGATAGTCTTAGAGCATCATGAAATCCAGATTTGATAGAACAATTTTCACATTTTGATAATTGTTCACAGCTTTGGAGTTTTTTAAGTAGAAATTTCATTAACTTCAAACATAATAACTGCATCTGTTCTGGGAATGATTTAGCCCATTTCTTTTGGTTCTTAGTGACATTATATTCTATGTAAAGTCTTAAAAATTGATTTATATACGGATATGTTTTGTTCATAGCCTTTATGTAGCCCAGTTTTTCAGCAGTTTCGCAAGAGTTCACAAAGTTGCTTAGGATGGTTTCTTTATAAGTCAAATTTTGATTTTTACTCAAAATTGTGCAGAATCCATTCAGATAGATCATTTGTAGGCAGTGTAGTAAGTCTGGCTGATGTCCAACTAAAGATATACAAGTTTGTATGACTATATTCAATACAGAATTTTCAAAATCAATTTTTGACGAATTCTCAACAATTGTATACAAACAATCACTTAGTTTTATATAGATTTCATACAATTCTTTTTCAGGTAACTTTTTGAAACACCTCAAATCTGCTTTTGATTGAATCTCCTCAAATAAATTTCCAAAAAAATTGTTTAGTTCTCTTGCATTCAAATCGCTGAATAACAAATGAAATCGTTTCACCAAAAAAGTCAAAATAGTTGAACAGAATTGAAAAGTATTGTACACTTTGGTCACTTTTAATAAGTCTTGTGAAAGTTTTGGTAGGAGTTTTAGAATATTAAGTTTTTTGGCTTTCAGCTTTTCGATATACGTTATTCTATCAACTAGAATATTCCAGTATGTTTTAGAATATTCTGGAATAAGATTTTCTAAATCGAACGGTGTATAAGATAGTTTTAAAACCAATTGTGGTGGTATTGCAGTATTCTGAAAAAAAAAATACAGGTAAAATTTATTATGCTCATAAAAGCTAAAAAAATACTTTAAACAAAATTGCACTGTTAGAACAGGCATTTTTTTTGGCACAGCAGTATGAGGCCATCTTATTCAAGAATGAAAACCTTTCTATCAGTGAAAGAGCTTTTAGAATTAGAGTTATATGGCTTTCCTATATGCCTGGCATACTTTCCTTTCAAGAAACTATTATTATTTATTTTTGTATTGTTTTTAGTCACCCTTATGTGGGGAAATACGACACTTTCGCGGGCTTTTGGCCAAAACGAAAATGAAGGAAAGAGACAAAGAAGTATTATTATTATTATTACTAGCCTATGTAGTGTCCCACTGCTGGGCAAAGGCCTCCCCTCTATCATGCCATTCTTCTCTGTCCTGAGCTACTGTTGGCCAATTCTCTAGAATAACGTTAAGGTCGTCTTGCCAACGCCTACGGGGCCTACCTCGCCGATGGTGACCATCTTCCGGGACCCATTCGGTGGCTAATTTGCCCATCTACCAGGTTGCATGCGGGCGACATGTCCTGCCCAGCTCCACTTTAGCATAGCAGTTTTTGTGCCGGGTAACTGCCAAGAAACTATAGTAGAAGTAAATATACCTGTTTGACAACATGTTTGTGTATATGGTATACACATGCCAGTGTTTTCACTTGATTGGGACAGTCCAACATTCGAGTCTCAGATATGCATTCTATACTTAGTGAGACGAGAGCTTTGTGATCGATTGAAGCACCCCATGATGGGACTTTCTCCAAATTTCTGTAAATGGAATTGAATCATTTATCATTCATCTGCTAAAGGGCAATTTAAAACAATATACTCAGACAAGGTCATCTAGTTCCAAACTAGGCAGTCTGTACTACAGGTAGGTGTAGCTATCAGAAACCGGTATACCTAAATAGATAAATAACACCTACTTTTGACACAATAAGGATAAATATCCTAGCGGGGATAAAACCCACAACTTATAGATAAGAAGGCAGGGCTAGTACCAACGCCACTAGCCATTTTATCTTCGTTTTTTTTACCCTACGCTTTATTTTATCTAATTACCTGCACAAGATACAGAGAACATTGAGAGAGAATGGGCCTTGATCTTTCGTAGCTAACTTCTTCAAAATCTCCTTATATTCCTTGAAAACTAAATCCATATTAGTAAAGTCATTTTCAGAGCCTTCCGCTTTGAGTTTCGATATAAATACGTTCGCTTCCATAATGGAATGCTGCACATGTATTCCCTCGATATTATAAAGCTAATATTATAGGAAACTACTACACAAAACACATGAAATCACAAAAAACACTTTATTTATATCCCCAGCAACCGTTATTTTGAAATAATTTGAGCTGTCAAATTGTGTTTTTAGGGTTCCGAACCAATTGGTAAAAACAAACACACAACATCTCACCCTAAACGCATACACCTTCTCCGTTCCGTCGTGGGTAAAAACGGAACCATTGTGGTGCGACAGTCTGTCTGTCTGTCTATCACAATGATCTTACATTTCCATGATTGAAGACTCCTAACAATTTGTACAGATTTTTTTTTTTTTCAATTTATTACGGCATTGGTAACTAGGCCATCTGCCGAAAATTAAACAAATAACAAAACATCTTATCTTAACTTCTAATTAATTCTAAATTAGAAAAAGTAAAAGAACCTAAAAACGTAACTTAAGTAATATAACCATACAATTACTATACATTAACAAAAAGAAAACGAGTCCAACTTTACTCAAACATAAAATGAAAATATTTTTACAATATACCACACGTGTCTTTAAAATATTCATAAATTAAACTGTAAATTTCTCTATGTTGTAACAAATTCTGCATATTATTGGGAATACAAACATTGCTTCTACCTGAATCTTTATACACTTCATAAAATAAACCTATAAATAACATTCTTTGTAAATTAAAGTTGGGGCAATCGAACATTATATGATCTAAGTCACAAGAATCACAAGTATTACAGTATGTACATGAGGCGCTATTAATAAGTCTTAATCTATTTAAATGAGATGGAAATTTACAATGTCCTATCCGGAGTCTACATAAAGCAGTAATAAAAGATCTACCAAGATATATCGAGTCCTTTTCAAACCATGCCTTAGTGCTAGGAACCGCGGCTATATTAGCTAACCATTTACCTTTAATTTGTCGGGAAGCTTGTAAAGATAAAGACCAACGATTAATCATATTCTGTTTAAGAAAGACCACTAAATCTGAATAAGGGACACTATAGTCACAATCTGTAACATTTTCTGTTGACTTGGCAAGAGTATTATTACTGATTTGCGCTGGTTGGCTGCGAAATTAGAAGACGGCTCCTTTGGTTAATAAAATATAATTTAAAAACGGTAAAACACACAGTAAATATAAGTAAATCAAGTAGAGACCGAGAGACTGCCAAAAACTAATCAATGTCGTAATTTGGAATTTGCTTACGTCTAAGTTTAAATATACATATTTACAGAAGCCTGCCAGCATCAGGCTAGCAGGCAACCTCCGTCGTCGACAAGTATCAACAAGCTCATTGCCGAGTATTCCTGAATGACCCGGCACCCAACACAACTCAATAGTTAAACCTGCATCAAAACCGTTTTTAATAGCTTTTCTAAGCTCGTATACTAAATAATTCATAGAAGCATCAATAGATTTTTTGACCACAGCCTGAAGAGAACTCATAGAGTCAGACAAAACCAGAAATTTTGTCTGACTCCAAGAATTACTTAATATGTATTTAATAGCATAACTGATAGCTAGAATTTCAGCAGAAAAAATCGACATCATCTTATTGCATTCAAAAACTTTACCGAGCTTAGTGAGGGAATTGTAATAAGCAAAGCTAGTTCGACTGTTAGTTTTGGATCCATCGGTATAAATTTTAACATACTCTTGTTTTTCATCTATAAATTGTAAAAAATCAAACTTAGTTTCAAATTTCTGCACATTTACAACAATATCCATCATCATGGTGTGGAAATCAAAATCATAGCAAGGATTTAATGAAGACCAAAAAACTATGTCTTGAAATTCGTAGTTCAGATACGCAATAGATTCACTCAGTGAAGTTGTGACAGATAAAGGAACCAAATTATAGTTGGGTATATTAAAGTGTTGTAAGTATCTAATGACTACAGGATTATCACGACAAATAAGAGTTAAAACAAACTTATCTGTAAGGTAGCTTCTCCTTACAAATAAAGGGGGAATACCAGCTTCTACTTCTAGAGAGTTTATCGGAGAAGACATCATAGCACCAGTTATGATTCGTAGGGCTCTGTTTTGAAGCACATCAATTTTTCTCAGAACATGATTAGCTGCGTCGGCATATAAAGGGCAGCCATAATCGAAATGACTCCTAATCAAAGAAATAAAGAGATTTTTAAGTATTTTGGGGTCAGAACCCCAGTTAACGCCCGTTAAAGATTTGAGAATATTTAATTTTAATTCTGCTTTTTTACAAATATAAGAAATATGTGGTTCCCAAGATAAGTTAGAGTCTATTACAATCCCTAAATATTTACTAAATGTCTTGTATGGTATCAGACAATTATTATAGAAAATCTGTGTAGAGATACAATCTCTTCCCGGAAAAAGCATTACGGAACTTTTGTTAACATTAATTTCTAAACTAAGTTCATTCGAGAAAAGTTTATGCAAAATACTCAGACAGTTATTCAGTAACAACTCACCCTCCGAAATACTACTGCAGTCTAAATAAACAACTAAGTCATCAGCATAAAAAGAATATTTTACATATGAAGGAATATGTTTCATTAAGTCCACTAGACTGAGTATAAAAATAAGAGGAGAAATGACTGAACCTTGTGGAGTGCCACTATAAGTGAATTTAGAACCATACATTTTTTTATTTAATTTCAAAGTCAAACGGCGACCATTAAGAAAATTAAAAATCCAGGATAAAACTTTTCCAGGCAAACCCAATTTCGATAAACTTTTAATGAGATAATTATGGTTTATATTATCAAATGCTCCCTTTATATCTAAAAATGCAGCTAAGGTAACTCTATTATTTCTCATGTTGTTCTTAATATCACCTATCAAGCAGCTTAAATTGTACATAGTACTTTTGCCTTTACGAAACCCGAACTGAAAATCTGGTATTAATGAATTAGACTCAACATACCATTCTAAACGATTTTTTAACATAGTCTCGAAGCATTTAGCTAAACAGGAGGTCAAAGATATAGGTCGATAAGCGTCCAAGCTATTACGATCTATATTAGGTTTGGGAATTGGTACAACAATTTGCTGCTTCCATATAGGCGGAATACAATTTTGACTCCACAAATTATTAAAAATATTTAAAAGAAGCTTTTGTGTGTCTTCGGGTAAGTTCTTAATCAATTTATAGGGTATGAAGTCAGGGCCAGGAGAAGTATCTTTTTTATTTGCAATGGCAGCTTTAAACTCATTAAACTCAAAACAGGTGAGAAGCCAGCGAGCTGATTCAGCACCAGGAAGTGAAAAGTAAAAGTTTAAATCTGAACCGCTAACAATAAATGGAGAAACTATTTTATCTAAGTAAGCCAATGCATTACTAACATTTTCTAAATAGTGAGTTCTAGCTGTTACATTCGATTTAGAAAATTTAAACTTTCTTATATAATCCCACACTATTTTAATAGGAGTAAGACGATTAAAAGACGAACACAAATTGGCCCAACATAAAATTTTTTGTTCTGTAAGAATTCTCTTTTTTTTAGCATCAAATTGTTTGTACAAAATATAGTTCTCTAGCGAAGGATATCTTTTATATGAAACAAATGCGAGTTTAGATTGTAAAACTGCTTGATTACAGATGTCATTCCACCAAATTACGGCTTTTCTTTTTCTCGTATGGCAAGGAATTGGCTTTCGCGGAAACGTCAAAAGAATGTCACATAATTTTTATAGAAAATCGCAATAGCTTTGTAACGAATCCCTGCTCTCAGTAAAAGAAGAAAAATTCTTTTTACAAAGTTCTTTAAATTTAGACCAATCTATTTTGTTAAAATTAATTTCAGCTAAGCAGTCTGTTAAAGAACTAAGGTCTGTTGTATCTAAACAAAAATTGGACGTCTGTTGATGAGCAATGGGAGCAGAATCAGAATCTAAATGTCTTTGAGTGGAATTGCTAGAACTGTAAATTACACCTATGTGTACAGGGAAATGATTGCTACTAATAGGATAGTCATCAAGAACAGAGAAAGTGCAAGAAGAACTCACCAACGGTGAAGCAAAAGCCAAATCCAACACGTTGCCTTCTTGTCCAAAGGGTGGCATTGTAGTAATATTGTGATCATTTAAACATACTAAGTATAGGTTATCTGTGAAGGAATGAATATCATTACCTCTTCTGTCGTTTGTTCTCGAACCCCACATAGAGTGATGTGCATTGAAGTCTCCTATAATCAAATAATTATTGCTTGTGAACTTGGATAATACTATATCTGATAATTGACGCAGTTTGAATTTTCCATTTGGAGGCGGAGGAATATACACACATAAAATGTCAAGGCTGAAAGAATGAATCTTAATAGAGAGTAGAATGTTCTGAAAATTATAATCAGAAGGAGTGTCTATAATTTGGAAAACATATTTGCTACTAACAGCTACTGCAACACCTCCATGAGGGCGATCTGAATCTCGCCTGGCTATAGTGTAACCAGGTAATTTGAATTGTTTATTATGATCTAACCAGGTCTCATTCAACAATATAATGTCAACTTCCACACCAAGACTGGAAATAAAGTACTTAAAATCATCTAACTTATTTAAGATGCTACGAGCATTGAAATGTATGATATTGACCTGCTCAACATCAAAATTGCAATCCATTATTTGGTTGATGCAAAGTTAATAATGAGCAGCTCTTTAATTGTCTTTGTACAAATTGGATTGGTAGCATCAGTAATATTTTGTTTTTTGTCATTTGTCATTCTGACAATATCAACCACAGTTTTAGTTAATGTTGTCAGAATTTCATCATTGTTTAAAAAATCTGAGAGCATAGCTCTTCTTTGTGGAGTTTGGGGAATCTTAAGGGGGAGAGGAGGAGGTTTGGTGGCAGCCATAGAGGCATAGCTTGTTTTACCATTGATTTGTTTTTTTATTTCAGCCGTCTTCGCAGACTTCACAGGACAGCTATTGGACACTGCTACATGGGGCCCGCTGCAGTTCACACACTTTTTGGAATCAGGGTTTTCGCATACTTTGAAGAAATGACTGCCGGAACAAATGGAGCAAACCTGTTTGCTTCTGCAGGAGCCTCTACTATGACCAAATTTATAACAAATGTAACATTGTCTTAATGGTTTAATGTATTCTTTTATGTCGAACCACATGTGGTCAAGGGTTGCATGGTCAGGCAATGACGAACTCAAAAATGTTACCAAAACTGTAGGAGTGGGGACCCACTCACCCTCTGAAGTTTTCCGAGTGAACCTCTTTACTCCAATGATGTCAGCTGATGCCTTCAAATCACTCAATATCTCTTCTTCAGTCATCTCAACTGGAACCTTGATAATCCCCTGTGATTCCAGGTTGTCATAGGGGACCCTAGCGATCCATTTGTTCATCTCCAGGAAAGGCTTTGCCAGGATGAAATTATTTGCTTCATTTTTTGATTTGAAAAATACCTTTATAAGTGACATGCCAATGGCCTTAATATGGATAAGGCCTTGTTGACGCTTTAGGGCAGCATTACAGCTCAACAAACTCATTTTCGCTCCTGCTGTTGTTGAGGATAGAAGAACAGGGTATTCCTTTTTGTTTTCTTCAGTGTAAATATGATTATATTCCTTGAATAAACCTCTTTTAGTCCTGGTGAAATTGGTTTCATTTTTTCCATGAGTAGATTGACAGGACTGGTGGTCCATCGTCTCAGTTCTGGTCTCAGTAGCGGTTTCATTCGAGTCAGAATCGGATGTACCTGTTTTATTCTTTACTCGCGATCTCGACCGGGGCCGCTTGTCCTCTGATGAAGACTCTCGGTCTCTCTCCCGGCGTCGGTTCCAACTGCCCTTCCCCATATTGGGGAGGACCACACTATTTACAACACTACAATTTGTTTATATTATATGTACACGTGAAAATAAGTATATTTACAGTTAAAAAGCAATATAATTGCAATTAAAGAGAAAAAAATTATAAATTCGCGCCTCTTAGTTCGAAGGTTCCCGCCCTTTTTCATTTGTACAGAGGCAAAACGAATAGAGCTAGATAGCATGTTCGATGTACTTCGTCCCTTTCTAATTGTTGCTATACTAATGAAGTTTGCACAATTTCCGTGCAAAAAGTTAAGTTGTATATCCACAAATTTTTATTAATACGTATTTTTAAATACTTATTTGAATAATTTTCAACGTGCAAAGTATAAACTTCTCTCTCAGTTTTCATTAAACATTGATAAATGCAGAAAATCATTTTCTTTTGATTTATCTGGACTAAAAACTCTTTGGTAAAATGATTTTTAACAAAGATTTTGCATGACATTTTGTTGATGTTGTCATGGCAACATAAACAAAATGTCATGCAAAATCTATTAGAAAGGGACAGCTTCATCTCATCTTACGTCCTACTCTGCTCGCATAATTTTTAGAAGAGCGCAATCTGGTTCAAAGCGCCACGCGCGAAGTACTAAGGGATTTAATAAGGTCTCCTCACGCAACAATTTCCATCACAATTAGTTGTGACAATCTGTAGAATCGTGATTGTCTGTACTCTACTCACAAAGCAATTTCATCACAATTTCACGCCGCGAAATTTCAAAATTTTCAAAACTATCGAAATTTCAACATGCGGAACTTGTGCTTACCATCGATGCATCAAATTACAAGCAATTAGCGTCGAAAAGAAGATGATAGTGGCTAAAAACATTGCTTTTATCGCTTTTATCTAACAACAATAATAAATGACAGCCACAGATTAGATAGAATTCGTCCTATAGATAGAGTCGCAAAATTGCGACCATAGAGCTAAATGTATGAAAATTGCATGCGATCACGCTCCACACATTGCAATTTGGACAAAATTTGTTTGACAGATTGTAAATTGCTAGGATTCGATTGTACAATTTGACAATTAGTTGGAAGTCAGTCCCAATCTGCCTACTTACGTTGCAATCTGTTGTCAATCTGCAGATTGCGACAACTGATTGTGATTGAGATTGTTGCGTGAGTAGACACTATAAGGCTCTCTTTTGTAATTGTTAATGTGTTCTGTGTGTGACAATAAAGTTTTTATCTATCTATCTACTAAATCTATGGTCTATCACACCTTTTTATCTCAGCACCCACTCATGTGGTTGACTTGAAATTTGTAATACTAGTCTAAGGTAATACCAAGTTTATGATTAGGTATGGTTGCCCAACTTTATTGCCAACAAAATAATTTAAAAAAAAATTCCAAATTGGGGGGACAATATTTTAAATTATCAGTATACTGCGGGGCAAAAAACTTGAACAATAATTGCATAGTGGAGGAAGGTTTGCGCACGTCAATTTGTTTGTAAAATTGACTCTGCGCTGCCAAGGTCATTGTTCAAGTACAGTCAAGAGCACGTCAAGCTTGATATATTGGACTTTTTACCGTTCTTATTTCAAACGCTCTACGTGCTACAGTCACTTTTCAAGTGAAACCTTGCAGTGCTCTCGACTGTACCTATAGTTTGCCCACACCTACCTATACCTCGTGGCTTCACTTGCCTTGCACATTATAAACTAGATTTTTTGTATTTATATGACTTAGTTTTCAAGTTATGATGAAAAATGTCTAAAAAAATTCTCCCCCACCTCTTATCTCCGAAGTTTGCAAAAGGAAAAAATCTGAATTAATTACGGTCTATATTAGTTTATGTAAATATTACAGGAAAAACAAGGCGATCTTTCTTGATAGCACAGTTTTTTTTTTAAATGCAGAAAACCTTTACAAACAAATTTAAATTTGCGGTCCTAAAAATGGACTTTATTGCTTCTAAGAATACTGATAGGTATATCGGAACCCTTGGCGCGTGAGTCCGACTCGTGCTTAACCGGACTTTTTTTTTCATTTGCTTCCGGTTGATTGATAGAGAGAGATGAAAGATACGAACGTTTCTGTGTTCTTTTTCTGTCATAGATTTCAAGTGATACATAAATATTACAAAAAAAGTGTGTCCGTCTCCCCAGCAACCCATGCGAGATATGGCCAAGTGGCATACACCAAAATTTAGTGGAAATTGGTTCATTCCATCAGTAAAGTGTCAGATTCAGTGCATCAAAACTGATGACACTACGAGCTGAAAACTTTGGGTGGCTGTAGAGACGTCTCGTCAGCCAGCCCATTCTATACAGGGAAAACTACGAAGATTACATAAAAGCAAAATAGTTCCACATTTACTGCATGTCTAGTGCAATTGATTGTAAAAAAGCCGAATCGAAAATGTCCATATGGTAGGAGCCCTTCATCAATAATTATGGGTGGCTGGAGAGACGTTTTCCCAGCCAGCCCATGTGATATCTCGGAACATATAGTAGGTAGGAAGATAAAACAAAGCTTAATATTTACTACCTACTCGGAACAGTAGGAAGCAAATATTTCAAAATCCTAGCTCCACTAACTTTTGAGATATTTGAATTTTTTCATGGGCTTGCTGGGGAGACGTCTCGCCAGCAAGCCCATGCTGTAACTCAAAAAGTACTGCACGTAGAATGCTGAGCGATATACCAATAGAGAGTGCATATTTGATGCAATAAGCACCAAGAAAAGTGAGTCCCTAGGTCTTACGGTTTCGGTGCTAGAAACAAATATCATTTTCCCGCCGAAAATTTTGAATGCATGATGTGAAGTGCGACGTTGCCGTTCTGTGCAACTCTACATGTTGCTGTTAGAGCATTCAAAAATCAATCTTGTATCCTTATAGCTAAAAGGTACTGTAGACGCACGTGTAGATTGTTTGTAATTTGAGAATAGTTCGGGAGACGGTGTACTTAGTAAAAGACTGATTGGTTATCAAGAAGTTTTTATTTATTTGTGGACGACATGTTAAGAACGAAAGAGATAATATGTATTTTAGCTCACGTGAAGACTAACTGGTGCCTCAATCTCTTTTTAGCAACCGTGACAACTGTATTCTAGGAGGAGATGTAGGTTTAATGGTCTCAGTAACAAACTAAAATTTTTAAAGTATTCTTAAATTGTTCTGTAATTAATAAGTTAAGAAAACTGATTTATTAAATAAATACGTGAGCCAAAATACATATTATGTCTTTTGTTCTTCACATGTTGTCCACAAATAAATAAAAACTTCTTGTTAACCAATCAGCCTTTTAAGTACACCGTCTCCCGAACTATTCTCAAATTACAAATAATCTACACGTGCGTCTACAGGACCTCTTAACTATTAGGACACAAGATTGATTTTTGAATGCTCTAACAGCAACATGTAGAATTGCACAGAATGGCAACGTTGCACTTCACATCATGCATTCCAAATTTTCAGCGGGAAAATGATTTTTGTATCTAGCATCGAAACCATAAGACCTAGGGACTCACTTTTCTTGGTGCTTATTGCATCAAATATGCACTCTCTATTGGTATATCGCTCAGCATTCTACGTGCAGTACTTTTTGAGTTACAGCATGGGCTTGCTGGCGAGACGTCTCCCCAGCAAGCCCATGAAAAAATACAAATATCTCAAAAGTTAGTGGAGCTAGGATTTTGAAATATTTGCTACCTACTGTTCCGAGTAGGTAGTAAATATTAAGCTTTGTTTCATCTTCCTACCTACTATATGTTCCGAGATATCTCATGGGCTGGCTGGGAAAACGTCTCTCCAGCCACCCATAATTATTGATGAAGTGCTCCTACCATATGGACATTTTCGATTCGGCTTTTTTACAATCAATTGCACTAGACATGCAGTAAATGTGGAACTATTTTGCTTTTATGTAATCTTCGTAGTTTTCCCTGTATAGAATGGGCTGGCTGACGAGACGTCTCTACAGCCACCCAAAGTTTTCACCTCGTAGTGTCATCAGTTTTGATGCACTGAATCTGACACTTTACTGATGGAATGAACCAATTTCCACTAAATTTTGGTGTATGCCACTTGGCCATATCTCGCATGGGTTGCTGGGGAGACGGACACAAAAAAAGTTGCACTGCTTTTAGTTTTTTTTTCTGTTCGTTCTTTCGTACAGGCTGAGATAAAAAACCATACTGCCTTTTGAAGTTTTCCAAACAAAACGCAATTTTCGTTCATAAATTACTTTTGACACGTTGACGTTTCAGTGTTTTCGTTGGCACTTCCGAACGAAACCTTCAAAATTTTCAGTGATTCTTTGGCGAAATTATTCAAAAACTCTTATTTCTTTCTGTTTAAAAATTCCTGTTGACTATAAAATGCCTCTAATACGTTCCGCAAGCTTCAATTTATGTGTTGAAATATTTATTAGGATCGTTCTACTCTCCACTTTCTGGTAAATTTTGAAACATATGTTGCTTTCATTTGCGTAGCTAATTTATCAATGAAAATAGTGATTCATCTGTGTTAGAATAGCTTCAAAATTACTATTTCACTAAATTCTCGTCTGCGAACAACAGTATATAAGGTCCTAATGGAATAGTGAACATGATTTTAGTATGTTATTCATATCATGAACTGAATAATTTTCCGCAAGGAACTTACTTAGGACGAAATATGAAAATAAATTTTGCCACCCATAGAAACTGCGTCAGCTGATAGCGCATTTTATTTCAAATAAATAAATAAAATTCAAATAATTTATTTCAGATAAGAATCCATATAATTTGTTAGTACCACTTAATCTATGTTAGTTTTATCATAAAATGTCAAAAAGTCCAGTATCAATAAATCATGTCAATAATAAAAATCAATTCATAATTACCCTATCAGAGTCCCAATCCAGTGACTCTGTATAGGACACTCGCACTTATCGCCTATCACCTTCAGAATGCTGTTGGTACTCCCACGCACCCTGCTCATCAGGGAAGCCACTTTTTTCCGCATTATGGCGTGGAAGCCATCGGTGCGCGCTTTCGCAAACATACCTGATGCGCTACAGTAGCGCGGAAGCCCCAACAGCATCCTAAAGGAGATATTATATTGAATGCGCAGGGTATTGTAAGTTTTCTTCTTATATGTGATCCAGAGACTGCTGGGAGGTCAAATTTGGTATTTTGTATTTCGACCTATGTTCCTATGGTCTAAGTAACATGGTAAAATTGTTTAATTTATTTTATAATTTTACTAGCTGAAACTTATGTGTTACGACAGCTAAACACCCACTGTGCACTGCAATGTACATAATGTTTATGTATGCTTCAGGCCCAAGCAATTTTTTAATTTTTTTTTTAAGAAAAATACGTTTAGGATTTTTTAAAATATTTTTCTTGTTATTCTATGGCCAAATAGAGTACAAAGCGGTAAAATTGACAGCGATATATTTTGTTCATTTAAATGCAAAGTGGGCGTTTACGGTATAAGATCAGCAGTAAAATGTATAGTATATAGACTTTCAGTTCGTAATTATACTTTAATTAAGACAAAAGAACTTCACACTATTATTACCACTGTCTATTCCTATTACATATTGGTATCAATAATCAGTCTTAGGATTCTTTTAATCTTAATTTTTAACTTAGTTAACACAAATTTTTCATCAGTCAAGTTGCAGTGCTTTTACTGTATTTCAACTTGCAATTATTAAGGATTATCAGGTTCACAATCAGTCTTTATCTTAAGTAATGTTAAAAATAAACCTCAATCTTCTTTCGAAAATAAAAAAGATGGTATTTTGAGCCATGGCCTATTATTAAAAGAATAATAAATTCATAAAATTTGTACTAATTGACGCTCAGTGTGCACTACAATGTACATATTTTTATTTTGCCAAATTAAAAATAAACTAACAACGCCAACGTTAAATGAATAACTAAATTCAATAATGTATATAGAATTCACGAAATAAAACAATAAAGCATTATGAATAAATTCATGATTTAAGAGATAAAAATGGATTAAACTTATGTCGTCCGCTCCTGCTCGCCATTTTCGCTAAATATGCACTGTTTTGATTTTGACTAGTAGATGACTTTAATTGGTCAGGTGTCATATGATCTAGTCACGCTATAGATACTAACCAATCAGAAAAGAGCATTTTCAACTATGGCGACTGGCGGTAGTTTGATTTTTAGACGAAAATATATTTTGTTCATTATAATGTACAATGGGAGTTTACGTGACGGAATGGACCAAGATGTCTGGGCTTGAAGCGCTATCGTTATTTTGTACATTTAAATGACCATTGAGCGTTTAGCTGATATGTTGATTTTTATACTTGGGCCTTAGGAGGTTATATTTATACACTTATTTTTATATCTCGCATACAGTAAAATAGCCTTTTATGTTCACTATTTCTGTAGTATACCTAAAAACAAAAATTAGAGAAACCGGCCAAGTGCGATTTGGACTCGCGCACTGAGGGTTACGTACAAACCTGTACGTATATAAGTAAAAGTTATGGCATTTTTATTGCTAAAAAACTTTATTATGTGATGTAACTAAAATTTATATTTGAGTTGATTGAATGAAAGGTAAATTGCGGTTTACGATTAATGACGTATTAAAAAAAAAACTACTTACTAGATCAAGTTTGCATGGTAATGTACATCATATTTTTTTTTTGTTTTATCATTCTCTTATTTTAGAAGTTACAGGGGGGGACACACATTTTACCACTTTGGAAGTGTCTCTTGTGCAAACTATTCAGTTTAGAAAAAAAATATATTAGAAACCTCAATATAATTTTTTAAGACCTATCATTAGATACCCTACACATATGGGTTTGATGACAAAAAAATTGAGTGTCAGTTCTAAGTACAGGGAACCCTAAAATTTATTTTTGTGTGAAAATCTTAATGCGGTTCACAGAATATGTACATCTACTTACCAAGTTTCAACAGTATATAGTTCTTATAGTTTCGGAAAAAAGTGGTTGTGACATACGGACAGACAGAAAGACAGACATGACAAATCCATAAGGGTTCCGTTTTTTGCCATTTGGCTACGGAACCCTAAAAAAATAGTAACAATGTTGCATGTATGACTCACTACAAATAATAGAATGAACCTAAAATTCAGTTTCTATTCATAAATTATTATCAGTAGGTATAATGAATGATTCTGTAAACAAAATGAGCAAAACTCTTATCAGAATAAAGTCTACAATGTTATCTTATCAGTATAACAATAGCAGGAAATCAAACATTTAATTAGGTACCCACCTACTTTTAATTTGTGTAGGTAATATTTTTTTTGGACTAGCTCTTTCAGGTACTCAACCTGCATAGGACATCCTTATGTACAAGGTCACATTCAGTGCTCTCTTAATGGTCAAGACTGACATCGGTCGTCCGTAGCTATTGCCATAGAAACCATGCATGCATTCAGAGCAGCACTGACTGCGTCTACCTGCTCGTTTGCTCACTTGTAACATAAAAAAAACACCTCAAATAGTAGCTGTACGTACACTCAACAGCACGTCAGTAGAAACACTTTTGGACCTTATGGCGTCGTAATAGAGTTGAAAAAGTTTGTACCGACGAGCGGTTGACCGTACAACGGTCAATGGAGCACTGAATGCAAAAAGCCAACTGACGGTCATTCCTGACTGTCAGAGAGCACTGAATACGCCCTACACTTCTTAATATTTTGCAATATTTACTCTAACACTGCATGATTTGATGACTTTAACAATTAGTAACAATTATCATTGTAAGATCCCAAAAAAAAGTCCGGTGCTGGACAGGAAATGTTATAATTTTGGTTATTTTATTGATCACTAGCTTTCCGCCTGCGGTTTCACCCGCATTAAATGCGTTTTCCCGTGGGAATTAAGTATTTTCCCGCGGTAAAAAGTAGTCTACGTGCTATTCCAGGACCTAACCTATATGTGTGCCAAGTTTCATTAAAATCTATTCAGTAGTTTTTGCGTAAAAGAGTAACAAACATCCATCCATCCATACTTACAAACTTTCGCGTTTATAATATATTATTGTATATAACCATAGAGTAATATAATACTGATATATCTTAACTTTTATATAACTATATATAACTTAAACTAACTAACTTAACTTTAACTTTCGCGTTTATAATATATTATTATATCATCATCATCATCATCATATCAGCCGAAAGACGTCCACAGCTGGACATAGGCCTCATAGACATCTTTAGGGGAGGCCTATTATTATATATTATATATATATATATATATATATAGGCTTATAATTAAAATATTTATTTATAAATAATAGAAGTATTGTTTATTGTAGAGAGACCTGAACTAAAAATAATTATCATACGCCTGTTGTGTCTCAGGGCATAGGCCAAATGAATTTTTTTGAAAATGGCAAATTTCACCAATTTTTTTTTTTTAAATTACTTACTATTCTAAAAATTACTATTTATGTACTAGGTTACCCCTAGAGACAGGGGTGAGTGTCGTAAAAACGAAGAGGCCTTACCCAACCCTACCCAGTAGTGGTTCAGGGTTGATACGATGAACATATCATAATCTTTAAATCTTTTACCCTTACAGTTACATGGAAACAATGATACCATTCATACGAATAATACCGCATCAAGACTTGGAGCTAGAATACAAATATCCTCGCAGAGAGTCCTACGTTCCCGGAGGGGCGCTTTGGGCTATAGTGCTGTCCGTACCGTGTGCCCTGTCGTTACTAGCGTGGGCAGTATTTAACGATTGCAATGACGCTTTTGAGGTAAGGCAACAACATATATTTTTTAAGGTGATCTGTGCGGCCAGCTTAGCCCCGAACGCAACTAGATGGAGCTACTGCTGCAAATATAAGGTTTTATTTTTTAATGCAATAATTACCAACTATATATGTGCAAAAAGTTGATTCGCGTAAATTTCATCGTGCAATTGCAACGCCTAACAATAATTTCGATAAGAAAAATATCTCCATATGTCCACTAAACTCAATTACTCTCGTCAGTCCGAGTTTACATGAGTACGATCACTCACACATGCAATGTTTTTTTTATATAAATGAGAGTGTGTGTCTAAGCCAACAAACTGCTGTGCAGTTTGGCGGGCTCAATATATAATGTACGAGTATGCCAAGGTAAATTTGAAAATAAATCACATTTTTATTTTTTTTATTTATTTATTTACACAAAGCAGTTTTGACCGCACGCCCACAATCGTAATATTGAACAAAAAATTTCAGTTCATTAACTGTATTTTTGTATTAATTAGCGAAAAATTTAACTAAAAATAGCAGTGTTCGTTCGTTTTTCAACAGAATTTTATGTCCCGCGTAAGAATGCAAGTCATTTGAATTTTTGTATGGAAAACGGATCACTTTATTATGGCTAATGACAACAGCTAGAACTATGAAAATATTTTCTCAAATTTTTCGAAAATTATTTAACAATTTTCAGTCAAATAACCCGCCCCTTGTCATCCCTGGTGCAAAGCTGCCCATGATACTAGCGGCATTGCCTCTTTGAATCGCAATGGATAGCCTTTGCATGTTTTAAGTAGTTCTGTTTCCAAGATATGTTTTTTATAGTCAACTAGTTGGTGCCCGCGACTTCGTCTGCGCAGGTTTATAAATTGTAGCCTATGTGTTATTCTGATGTATAAGCTATATTATTGTAAAGTTTAATTAAAATCCATTTAGTGGTTTTTACGTGAAAGAGTAACAAATATCCATCCATCCATACTTACACACTTTCGCGTTTAAAATATTAGTAGGATAGGCTTACTCTTGACTTTGATCTATACCTGAGGACAGAGATGAGGTCGATGATAGCATATGCTTACCAAGAAGAAGTCTATTACTTGAATAATATCAAGGGAGTCCAGACCACGGAGCAGAGAACTACTCCGTGGTCCAGACGCACCGCAAGATATCACCCATACTTTGTTGATATTCCGCACATTCGCACAAATCGCTTTGAAACATCTTTTATAATGCGCACGGCTAAGGAGTGGAATTTTCTGCCTGCGTCTGTGTTCCCGACCCGTTCATACAACCCGAATCTATTCAAGTCGCGAGTGAATAGGCTTCTTCTGGGCAAGCTCGTTCCACGAGCGGAGCGAGAATGTTGCGGTAGCAGCTAGCACGTGCCAGGAGCGAATTAATCCTGAATCACGATTTACCATTCAGTTGCTTATACTACTGCACAAATAAGTGCACTTAATTATTCTCCTGCTCAAATATTAATTTTGCGTCGCGAATCTCATTATTTGCGGAACAAGTGTTGCTGCTTCTTTTTATATATTGCTGGTAAAATCCTTTTGTTTGCTGCACAAATGACCAATAATATGCTGCTCTTTTTTCTCTGCACAAAACTTAAATATTTTGCTGCTCCATTAAAAATAGCCAATTAAAAAAAAATCTTTCTGCAACAACTGCAACTGGGCAACAGCATCTAAGTCAAACATTGAATGTATACAAAGAACACAAAACAACATCCTCAGAACCATTTGCGCTGCACCATGGTATGCACGTAATGATGAATTGCACAAATACCTGGAAATGCCGACCGTAACGGAAGAAGTAGAGCGATGCAAACAGAAGCACGAGAAACGCCTGGCTCAGCACCCAAATCCACTTGCTAACTCACTCCTGACAAGTGCTACTACTAAAAGATTAAAGCGTAATCATGTACTTGCTGAATGACGAGGAGCAATGACAATGGTCATGCTACCTCATTTAAAGTCAACTCAATGAGACCAAATATGATTATAGTCTGGCGACTGATGGCAGATGTAAACACGAGAAAAAACAATACCTTTCTCGCTCCGCTCGAAAGTAAAAAACTGCAACAGAGAGGGCGCCACCGTCCGAACCATGCAGTCAAAAGTAAAGTTACGTGAGAAGTCTGTTACGCACACAGGGTTCATTTTTCTTTGCAGGTCATAATTTTTCAGACAGATGTCGATCCGTTTGCAATACTAAAATTCTAATGACTTGCATTCTTATGCGGGACGGACATAAAATGTTGTTGGAAAAAGAGTGTGAAAGTCATTTGAATTTAGTATGTAAAACGGATCGTCTTACTCATACTCATTTATTCGTAATACATTATTACAAGTCAATATGTACATATAGAACTTATAGCTAATATAAGTCTAAAAAACAATATTTTAATATTAAATTTAAAATTCAAATCATTACAATAAATGTCATTTTAAATTATTAAACATTATCTCCTAGAAGATACCCATTAACAGTGTAGAATTCCTTAAGATAGCCTCACTCTATTTTATAAGTTGTTTTATTTAGTTCGATATTTTTTCTTTTTAGATTTTACTCGCGTGGTCATTAGCGTTGGGAATAAATGGAGTGGTTACAGATACTGTCAAACTTATAGCAGGTAAGCTTCACTATCTCTACATAGTATAAAACAAAGTCGCTTCCCGCTGTCTGGCTGTGTGTCCCTATGTATGCTTAGATCTTTAAAACAGACAAAGGCAAGGGGGTGTTACTTCCCCAGACGGACTTTGCACAAAAGCCCTACCGCCTACAAAATACTCGCAAAATAAAAAACTTATCGAAAATCTGGAAAGACAGATTGAAGTAAAAGTACATTTGTTTATTTTGAAACTATTTACTCTGTAAAATAAAGTTCACTGTAGTTACAGATACAAAAACTGATAAAAGTGGTCGTTTTTCGCACTATATAACTACAGTGAACTATATTTCTCAGAATTGATAGGTTCTAAATAAACTAGGATACCTTTAATTTAATCTGTCTTTCGGGATTTTCGATTAGTTTTGTATTTAGCAAGATTTTTTTTTTACCGATGGGGGCGCTAGTGGACCGCAGGTAGATACGTCTATGTAGTCACGGTAGTAAGTCCGTCCCCTTGCCTATTTCTGCCGAGAAGCAGCAGTGTTTGCACTGCTGTGTTTCGGTTCGAAGGATAGCCAGTGAAATTACTGGCACATGAGACATACCATCTTAGGTCTCAAAGTGAGCAACGCGCTTTGCTGTTTTATTAGTAGCAAAATATGACACTAATAAGACAGTTGGTGCTATGGGCGCTGGCGACCACCTGCTCGTTTGCCCACTTGTAACATAAAAAAAAATTTTGGTAGGTACAGGTCCCCGCATCTATGTTAGCCTAATATCCTGCACCCAAAGGTTGCCTGGAAGAAATTGCTGTTTAGCAATAAGGCCGCCTCATTGTACACCTATTTCTAATATTGTACTTTTCACAAAATTTCGTGTGCAATAAAGAATATTGTATTGTATTGTACAGTCAAGAGCACGTCAAGCTTATCCTCACTCCTTCCTCTGACTCATCTAAAGCTCGATGTAGTACCAATTATCGCCGCCAGAGGGCCTATATACACTTTGCACGGAATGACCCCCCCACACGAAAGCATAGACATACTTATCCACGTGAATATTTTCAGTCAGCGTCAAATTCATATGAGCGACCTATTCAAAATGATCTGTCTTAAACAAGTTCACTTTCATATTATTATACGCCATTAGAATTGTCATATAGTTGTAAGCGCCCAAAGTGATCAAAATATCTTGGCAACAAGGTTTCCAATATTATGTTCGCGGTCGTTAGCGTCAAATTGATGTGAGCGACTATAGTAGTCAAAATGATCTGAAGTTAACAAGATCTAGCTTACTTCAGATCATTTTGACTACTCTAGTCGCTCATATCAACTTGACGTTGATGACCGCGAACATAATATTGGAAACCTTGTTGCCAAGATATTTTGAACACTTTGGGCGCTTACAACTATATGAAATTGAACTTGTTTAAGACAGATCATTTTGAATATTGATGTGAGCGACTATAGTAGTCAAAATGATCTGAAGTTAACAAGATCTAGCTTACTTCAGATCATTTTGACTACTATTAGTCGCTCACATCAATTGGACGGTGACTGCCGCGAACATAATATTGGAAACTATGTTGCCAAGATATTTTGAACTTAACTATATGACGATTCTAATTGCATATATAAAAATGAACTTGTTTACTACAGATCATTTTGACTACGATAAACGCTCATATGAATTTGAGGCTGACTGTACCTACTTCCTTTTTTCCTTGTATCGAAAATATGCAGTTTTCGACTACATTTCAACGCTTACATAAGTCCAATAGGTCCTTACACGTTATGGGTTCACAAATTTATAACAAAATCCCTGTTGAAATCCAGGATTGTTCTGGTCTTAACAGCTTCATTCGAAGGCTTAAAATTTGGCTAGCCCAGAAAGCCTTTTACTCTGTAGAGGAGTTTTTAAATCACAAATTGTAGCAAATATAATTATTGTATACTTTTTTTTTTTTTATTGTATACTTTAT
Source organism: Athrips mouffetella (assembly GCA_947532105.1). Lineage (NCBI taxonomy): Eukaryota > Metazoa > Arthropoda > Insecta > Lepidoptera > Gelechiidae > Athrips > Athrips mouffetella. The sequence continues at coordinate 12,231,005 of OX383984.1, forward strand.
TTTATTGAATTTACTTCATGTATTGATAACCGCAAAACAGGCTTTGCCTAGTGTGGGTATCATAGTTTTAACAATTTTTGTAATTCTGGACTTTTAAATAAATAATTTTGTAATTTTGTAATTTTTTTTTAATTTGTATTAATTAATTTATGACGATGTATATTTAAAACTGAATAAATATGAATATGTATTTCAGGTAGACCCCGACCGGATTTCTTCTACCGCTGTTTCCCTGATGGCATAGAAACATCCGACATGCAATGTACGGGGGATGTCGACGACATTATGGAGGGGCGGAAGTCATTTCCTAGTGGTCACAGCAGTCGTAAGTACTGTAATCCTCTATCCTATCCTACAACGTTTTTTTATGTTAGAGCAGGCAAACGAGTAGACAGCTCATCTGATGGTAACAGCCTCCGTGGTGTAGTGGTTAGGAGGCTCGACTCTACTCTCGTTCTGGGTTCGACCCCCGGTGGGGACACAGTCAAACAAAAATACCTTTGTGCGACCTCCCCAGTTTGGTTAGGACATTGCAGGATGAATCACCTGATTTTACGAATATGTAGATGATTCCGTGCTTCGGAAGGCACGTTAGGTTGGTCCCGACTATCTACGGATGTAGTGAGCTAATGGGCCATGTTAGAGGTCTTTGGCGGCTCAAAATGTCTGACACCAGGGTTTATGAGATCGGTCATCGAATGAATGATAACCTGATGGTAAGTGTCACTGCCGCTCATAGACAATGGGTGCCCGCACAGTCAGTCTTGATAGCGATCGGGTAGAGATGCAGCTATGAGAAAGAAAGACAAAGCTATAGGTTCATAGACTAAAGTAGGGCCAAAGTAAAAAGTACATTTTGACGTTTCTTTAACACCAACACACAGGGTTTAATTTTTCTTTGCAGGTTATAATTTTCATACGTTTGACAGCTGTCACAACGGGAGTATTAGGATGGCTTCACTTTAGGAGTATACAAATATTTCTTTCTTACCTGTAGCTGCATTTCTACCGGATCGCGTTTGACAGCTGTCACAACGGGCGTATTAGGATGGCTTCACTTTAGGAGTATACGAATATTTCTTTCTTACCTGTAGCTGCATTTTTACCGGATCGCGTTTGACAGCTGTCACAACGGGCGTATTAGGATGGCTTCACTTTAGGAGTATATGAATATTTATTTCTTACCTGTAGCTGCATTTCTACCGGATCGCGTTTGACAGCTGTCACAACGGGCGTATTAGGATGGCTTCACTTTAGGAGTATACGAATATTTCTTTCTTACCTGTAGCTGCATTTCTACCGGATCGCGTTTGACAGCTGTCACAACGGGCGTATTAGGATGGCTTCACTTTAGGAGTATACGAATATTTCTTTCTTACCTGTAGCTGCATTTCTACCGGATCGCGTTTGACAGCTGTCACAACGGGCGTATTAGGATGGCTTCACTTTAGGAGTATACGAATATTTCTTTCTTACCTGTAGCTGCATTTCTACCGGATCGCGTTTGACAGCTGTCACAACGGGCGTATTAGGATGGCTTCACTTTAGGAGTATACGAATATTTCTTTCTTACCTGTAGCTGCATTTCTACCGGATCGCGTTTGACAGCTGTCACAACGGGCGTATTAGGATGGCTTCACTTTAGGAGTATACGAATATTTCTTTCTTACCTGTAGCTGCATTTCTACCGGATCGCGATCAGATTGACTGTGTGCGGGCACCCACTTGCAACACCTGGGGGGTGGTGCTAATGCGTTGCCAGTTTTTGACTACGTGTAACGGAAAGGTTTCATAATACTGAAGGATGTGTCTTTCCATGAAACTGGTCGAAATACAAAAATTAGTTTTGACCTCCCATAGCAACTGCATCAGCTGATAGCGTATTTTGAATGGGAGGTCAAATTTTATTTTTCGCTTTTGACCTATGTTCTGTTTCATTCGCAGAATTACATAGTTCAGGGTTGATTTAACCTTTCTGTTACACCTTATATATTGTGTTTGCCCCTCATATATTCGCCACAAACCGTGTCATCGTGTCGCCGATATCGCCACGGCTATTGCTCTGCCGGCGACTACTGTATGAAAGCGTAAAGATGTCGCCATTTTCGCTATCCGATAACAGATGGCGCTGTAAGTAAAAGAAACATGGTGATGATGTGATGTTATGTCTGAACTGTAACTAGCGTTTACAGATAGTAGTAGTAGGTGGGTAACAAAGTATTTTTGGAGTACTTTAATTGAGAGGATGTATTACTACATTGTCTAGGATTGTATTGTCATTGTCCCGTGTGGTGCCGGCAAAGAATAGTGCCAACCCATACATACCCGTGGGTGTCGTAAGAGGCGACTAAGGGTTATAAACTGGAGGATGGGCAGCAGCATCCTCCTTTGTATCTTACTTACTGCGGTCACCTACAACCGCGGTTCATGGTGCCAGCCGTAACGCTAACAATCGAGGTGACTATGGTACTTCCCCTCCACATTTTCCCAGCAAAAGCTAGAATACTGGAGGGAGCTCCCTGTCCTGTAGTAGACGTTTCATGGGATGTTATGACGATGATTACTACATTACTGCCATGGCTAACGAAATAGTGCATATTGATTAATACTTTTGCATGAACTATGTTCTTACTTGGTACATGAACTGGTAAAAAAAATAACCAAAGCTCAATATAGTACCAATTATTGCCACCAGAGGGCCTATACACCCCCCCCCCCCCAACGACAGGGTTATCCACGTAAAAAAATCTCACTTTAACATTTTAATTTTCAGTATCATTCTGCTCTTTGGGCTTGGCTTCGGCGTGGCTGTGCGGCCGTCTAGGGGTGCTCTCTCGACGTAGAGGCAGCGCGGCCCGGGTTCTGTCCTGCCTGGCTCCTTTAGTTGGCGCGAGCTGTATCGCACTGTCTCGGACGTGCGACTATCATCATCACTGGCAAGGTAACTAACATACAATAGTGGCAACCTTGACGAGGCCAGTGGCCATGACCATCTTCTGGTTCAAAATCACTTAAGCGCCTTTCACCATTTCACTTAGCCGCCTTTTATCATAATGAGGGCAGATTGCGTCACCTAACCGCCCTTTATTCAAATAGTTTATCTCAGATATTATTAATCTATATAATTTGTTAGTACCACTTAATATCTATGATGTCACATAGCTTCCATTTATCATCACTAAGCCACTTATTATCATGTCACTTAGCCGATTTTTATCATGTCACTAAGTCGCCTTACATTATGTCAATGACGCTGTCTGATGTTATGTCACTGAGCCGCCTTTTATCATGATGAGGGCAGATTTCGTCACTTTCTTTCATGTCACTTAGCCGATTTTATCATGTCATTTAGCCGCCTTTTATCATGTAACTGTCGCTGCCTTATGTCATGTGACTTAGCTGCCCTTTGTCAAGTCACTTAGCAGCCTTTTATTATGATAGGGCAGAAAATCGGCAAAAATTATGATCATGTCATTTAGCCGCCTTTTATTATGTGTCTTGGCCGTTTTCTTCCAAGTCACTTAGCCGCCTTTTATCATGTCACTGTCGCTGCCTTATTTCATGTCACTTAGCGGCCTTTTTTCAAGTCACTTAGCTACATTTTATCATGTCACTTAGCCGCTTTCTTTCATGTCACTTAGCCGATTTTTATCATGTCATTTAGCCGCCTTTTATCATATCACTTAGGTGCCTTTTATCATGACTCTAAGCCGCCTTTTATTATGTCACTAAGCTGCCTTTTATCATCACTTAGTATGTTCCGGGATATGTTCTCCGTTCTCAAGGAACAAAGGTCGAAATACGAAAAAAATAACGACTTCCCATAGAAACTATATAAGCGGGAGAGCACATTTTGTATGAGAGGCAGATTTTCTTTTCACAAGAATTTCTATTTATTTTTCCTGTAAAACCTTGTTTAGTTTCATGACCAGAATTATCCCTTAATTTTTTCTGATGAAAAATAAAAGAAAGGGTATATCAATCCTAAAGGATGTGATTCAGCCCATGAAACTGAACAACTTTCCCTGCGGAACATAGGTCGAAATACGAAAAAAATGTTTTTACCTCCCATACAAAATGCGGGTGATAGTTTCTATGAAAGGTCAAAATATTTTCTTCGTATTTCGATGTTTGTTCCTTAGTTAAAGTTGTTCAGTTTCATGAGCAGATTGACATCCTTTAGGGTTGGTATGTTCCGTGTGGTGCCGGCAAAGAATAGTACCATCCCATACATACCCGTGGGTGTCGTTAGAGGCGACCTAGGGTTGTAAACTAGAGGATGGGGCAGCAGCATCCTACTATATATCATACCATCTTACTTACTGCGGTCTCGTACAACCGCGGTCCATGATGCCAGCCGTAACGCTGACAAGCGAGGTGACTATGGTACTTCCCCTCCACATTTTTTCAGCAAAAGCTAGAATTCTTGAAGGAGCTCCCTGTCCTGTTGTGGACATTTCATGAGATGTTATTATTTATTTTACTTATTATTAAAATAGACCTTACACTAACAGCTTAAGCTAATCATGTAAGTCTAGACAAGAGTAAAAAAACATATATTTATTATTAATAGGTTGCACAGTTCTTTGGCATTGTAATAATAGAGCTCTTATTATACATCGACTCTAAGTAGCGCCCAGCAGATGCTAAGAAGGCATTCTCTGCATCTCTGAATATATCTACATCAGATTGCCCCAAGACATTCAGGATTTTTAGTGCTTCCATAAGGGGAGTGTGTGTATAAGAAATGGTACGGTCACAGGGTATAGCGAAAAGAGTCCGTTGACGGGGGCGCAGGTTGTATTTATCAGGTGGAGGTACATGAAATGGTATTTGGGCAAGTAAGAACGGGTTGCAGGTAAAGCCACGCAAAAGTCTATAGAAGTATTTCAACAGTGACAACTTGCGTCTTATTATTATTAAAGTTGGTGCACCCTCTGTTACACCTGGTATTTTTTTTCTTTCAGACATCCTCGCCGGCTCAATACTAGGCTTCACAACAGCTATGTTCATCTACCGTCAATATTACAATCCGTTATCATCAGACTTAGCGGGCATACCGTATGTGGTATCAAATGTGGCTATGGCGAAATATGTCAATGGGAAACCTGAGTCCAGTCCAAGTAAGGAAGGGAAGGATGCGGAAAACACGCCTCTATTAAGTGGAAGGAAGGAAGATAAGTGGATTTAGATACGGGGACAAAAGGTAGATGGCAGCGCTTACGGTATAAAATGGATTTCAATACGGGGACAAAAGATAGATGGCAGCACTTACGGTATAAAATGGATTTAAATACGGGGACAAAAGATAGATAGACTTAAGGTAAAAAATGGTAAAGTGCGACAAGGCTTATAATGAACGTGGCAAAAAGAGGAACTAACACCGCCATCTTTTAAAACGTCACTTTTGACAGTTCTCCTCGTATAAGCCAGCGCCCGCGCCTGCGATCATTAAAAGCCTTGTCGCACTTTAGAAAGAATTGTTAGAATCTGGCCAAGGAAAGCTGTCCATACATAACCACGGGAAATAAAAAAAAACTGTTTTAAACCCTGAAAATACTGCAAAACAACAATTTGACACTTTTAGTTGGTTTTCAAGACTACAAGATCCTACCTGAAAACCAACTAAAAGTATCAAATTGTTGTTTTCAGTATTTTCAGGGTTTAAAACTTGTTATTTTTAAATTTCCCGCGGTTTCCTATGGACAGCTTTTGTTGGCCAGACTCTACCAGTCCATAACGGGCTCAGCAGACGAGAGCCGTGCAGACCGTAGATAGAGAAGTGCAGACACGGGCAGTCACGGACTTTGTCCGCTAGTGTGGCCGGTATTGCGAAAATTATAGATTTTATCAGAATAAAATTCAAAGAAAATTCTGATAAAACAAAGAGAAAAAATAAACAACAATAACGAAATGAACAAAAAAATGGGTAGCTCATAGGTGTTTGTTATTTAAGTACAATTTAGGCGTCCTCGCTATCGAGTACTGAATAGGTAGGTATGCGTTTATCATTTTTGAAAACTGCCCTACGTTTTAAACTAAATAACAATCAATCTGATCAACCTTTTCGACTTAATATATCTTTGAACTAATCAACTATTCAAGCTGTTTTTCTTCCAAACCAAAGATTTTGGAAGTTACGCGCATAGAAGCGGAGCGTTTTTTTGTGCCAATGACTATAATAATACGAAAATTATTGTAGTTCCGGCCACACTGGCGGACTGTCAGAACAAAAAGTCTGTCGTCTGCTGTGCCTCTGGCTACCTGCCGTCCACTAGCGCCCCCATCCGTTAAAAAAATATTACTTGCTAAATACGAAACTTACAGAAAATCCGGAAAGACAGATTCAAGATACCCTAGTTCATTTAGAACCTATCAACTCTGTAAAATAAAGTTCATTGTAGTTACAGATACGAAAACTGCTAAAAGTGGCCATTTTTTGAACTTTTTGTATCTGTAGTCTCTGTTTAGTTAACTGTTTAGTGTCTATATTTCTCGGAATTGATAGGTTTTAAATTAACTGGGATACCTTTGCTTCAATCTGTCTTTCCGGATTTTCGATAAGTTTTGTATTTAGCAAGTAATACTTTTTTAACTGATGGGGGCGCTAGTGGACGGCAGGTAGCCTCTCAATGAACTGGCTGCTACTTGAAACATAAAACTGAATAACGTGAGGATCATAGGTAAAAAAAAATTTAATTCCCATAGAAACTGCTCCAGCAGATTTCGCATTCTGTATGGGAGGTCAATTTTTTTTTTTGTGTTTCGACCTATGTTCCATAAAAAAAGATTTTCTTACTGACTGGCGTCTTCGTGGTCGCTGTATCGGGTTTTTAAAAATTGTGCCTGTGTACCAATTTCACAATGAGCCAGTTTCGCAGCTAAGCGTCAACTGAGTATTCAAAGGCGTCGATAGATGACTCTGAAGACAGTTGCTAAAGAACTTAAAATAAATCTGTCATAGATGAAGTGAAGTAATACTCCAGTAAAAATACGGTTTTGCAAAACATTGAATGTAAATAGCTACTTTTTTGTATATATCGTATTAAAATATTATGTTAAGACACAATATTTACGAATCCACCTAAAATTTAAATCGGATTATTTTTTTCGAAATACAGCTTAGGCAAAAATAGTAATAGACAATTATATACTTTAGATCATAGATAAACGTATATTTTACATATAGGCATCAAAATCCACCATTAATATATTTAAAAATATTTGTTTTTTTTTTTTCAAAATATAAAATCGACACTCATTTTCATATATAAGGCCCAATAAAGTCGAGGTAAAATAATAGAAATAAATTCAGCTAAACTTAACCTTTTCAAATTTAAGTAATTTTCATTTTTTTCATTCATTCAATTTCTTCATTCAATTTCCATTAAAAAGCTTTACACAGAAATATAATCTATCGATCCGAAAAAGAAACACGGCTATTACAAATTATTTCCGTTTCGCCATACAATGCTCTCGTAATTTTACTGGAGTATAAATAAACCTCCTGAGGCCACACTTACATCAGATAGGAAAAATAAGTTGACAGTTAAATTTTCCTACAACAACGCTTTCTATCAATAAAATCAAAACTAGTTTTTCTTTTTTAAAAACCGGCTCATTTCTAACCATCTTACCAAAGAATTCGGACTCCTTGTTCCGCTCGGAATATAAGGAATATTAATTTATTTTACTATCGGATGACATCTGCCATTGTGTCCCAAGCTGAAATGTCAAATCATTAAACGTGTTTTGACATCCTTATGCAAAATTTACAGAACGACGCCTATGCCGTATTTACAATGACTGAATGAATGTCAGAATACCTTGTGACACATATTTTCATTAATCTTCCTTATATTATATTTCTATGCATCCAACCAATATTCTACTCTATTCTCAGTGAACGAAGTTATTTCGATAGTATCGAAATAGTTTCGTATCAGTATATCGAAAATTGTGAGTCCATTGCGCATTGGGACAAACCAGCCCCAAAATAAGTAGGTATAATTTTTCACTAAACATTCCTATTGATTGCATTTAATTTAGACATATTGTGAATATGCAAGTGAAGATACAGATATTGAATTTAAGTTTTTGAATAATTTCGGTACAAAGTAATTACTTACAACGTTGAATTTTTATTATGTTACCAACAGGCTGTGTTTTTAAAGTAAAATATGTTATACAATGTTTACAATATTTATTAAAGTACTTAATTTTTTATTATTATAAAATTGTTGATTGATAGTCCAAAGGACATTTTTTTTTTTCAAGGTAAAACCGTGATAAAATATACTATAAGTATTATATAAATATTTCACATATCCTGTAAAGCAAATTGTAGTAATTTTATTTTTTTCTTGTATACTAGGTAATTTTTTGCTGATTTTCTTTTGCCCACTTATTAGTGAGGTCAAAAGCAACAACTTTTGTTCTACGACTTTGCTAACAACCCACGAAATTTTTTTAACTTCCCATACAAAATGGGTCGGTCACGTGACCAAATTAGTATGGAGAGTCGAAAATTTTTGTGCGTTGTTAGCAAAGTCGTAGAACAAAAGTTGTTGCTTTTGATCTCACTAATAATTGGGCAAAAGGAAATCAGGTCCAAAAAAACTAATCTTGTATAGGGTCCTAATGAAATAGTGAACATAATTTTAGCACGTTACTTAGACCATGAAACTGAACAACTTTCCCAAAGGAACGTTGGTCAAAATACGAAATACCAAATTTGACTTCTCATACAAAATGCGCTATCAGATGATGCAGTTGCTATGGGCGGTCAAACATTGATTTTTGTATTTCGACCTAGGTTTTTGAGGAAAGTTGTTCAGTTTCATGGCCTGAGTAACATACGAAAATAATAAATAATTAAACATATTCTAACTTGAATGCTTTAAGACTTTTTTTGTAAATGATGTTATCTATATAAACCCCTTATTTATCGTACTTTATTTAGGCATACCTTACAATACAATACTCTTTATTGCACACAGAAATACAAAATTTACAAAAAAAAAAAAACAAAATACCTTGTATGTACGTATAGCTTTTCAGCAGGAAAATCATGTAGTTTGTATTTAAAATAATTTTTTAAACAAAATGGATGTGAGATTTTTTTTTTTGTGATTTTTACCTGCTAATGAATATGGATATTTTATTTCTATGTAATAAAAAATATCTAGTCAAATATTTTCAGTAAGTAACATTTTTATGTGCTGTTATTGTGCCTCTATGTGTTATAAATACCTATGTTATTATAAATAACTAATAAAAAAAGATCTATTATGCAACGTGTAACGGAAAAGTGTGATTATACTGAAGGGTGTGTGCCCATGAAACTGAACAACTTTTACAAGGAACATAGTTCTAAATACGATAAACCAAATTTGAGCTTCCATACAAAATGCGCTATCAGTTGATGCTGTTTCTATGGGAGGTCAAAAATTGATATTCGTATTTCGACCTATGTCAGGAAAAGTTGTTCAGTTTCGTGGACAGATTCACACCCTTCAGTATTATCACATCTTTCCGTTATACGTTGTAGACACTAATTGAAATGAAATCGTATTATTAATGTAAAAATATAGATGTATTTTAAAAATACTTATCCAAAACATATTAAAAGCATTCTGAAAAAATCTTTCTTTTTGTTTTATTTCATTAATTTTAATGAAAGGCCATAAATAAGTAATTCGAAATTTATGAAGGATGGCCAGCAACATAATTCTATGTATTATACCATCTTACAATACTGCGGTCACCAACAACAGATGTCGCCAGCCGCAACTCTTACAAGCGTGGTGACTATGGCAATTTCCGTCTAAACCCCCCTAAAAATATACTCTATGGTCTAAAGTACCACGCGTTTTTTCTGGAAGTGTGGAGGAAGCATCCCGTCTTATAATAGACGTTTCATGGGATGTTATGACATCATCTCTACTCATGTGTGTCGTAAAAAAAAAAAAATAAATGAAAAATGTTTATTTGGCAAAACTCTACATCAGTACAATTACTCGTGGACCCCACACTAGGTCATGCCTGTATCGTGGGGGCCTGAAATGCACGAATTTCCAACAATTTTAGGTAGAAAACATAACTAAGAGAAACTAATCACAAATGAAAAACTAAAGTAATAAATTAATAAAATAAATATCAGCTAATTTAAATACAAGTAAGTTTTGTTTGTTAAAAGGCGACTAAGAGATATGCAACCGGCGGGCGGGCAGCAGCATCCTTCGGCGTATCGTACAGTCAACGACAAGTCGAGCTTGACATTTGCAGTGCGACTCTAGCCCGTACGTCTATTGGAACAAGAACGGTACAAAGTCCAACATAAATATAGGTATTTAAAAATATCAATTTGTTTCAAAATATAAAATCTACACTTATTTTTACATATAATATCCAATAAAGTCGAACTAAAATAATATAAATAAACTGAGCTAAACTCAACCTTTTTAAATGTAAGTGATTCTTATATATTTTCACAAAAATGCCATACTAAATAAAAAAAAAGATTTTTGTAATCGCTGGTTTACAATGATTTTGTAATAGTACATTAAAATGCAAGTGCGCTATTTTGGAGGCTCAGAAATTGCAGCCCGAGCCGCAGGCAAGGGCGTAATGGAGCCGAGGGTGTAATTACCAACGCGCACGAGCTTTTTACGACGTTTTTCAACACATTTGCGAATAAAAACAAATCAAATTGGTTACCTTTAAAATACTAAACTTTGCTAACCTTACGTCCACCGGAACATTTTGTCGGCTGCATATGTTCATGCTTCCCTTTAATTTTACCAAATTTCAAAATTGTATTTCGTGTATGAGTATTTTAGACGGTTCAGGATCAGTTTTTTATATGTAGAAGTCGACACTATTACAAATAATTACAATAATAAACACGACAAATATTTGTAAAATGGCGCGCATTCTTTCTTTTTCAGCGGTCACAGATTATACGTCGCGTGAGGAGCCCCCAAAACATTACCATGTTATCTTAAACCATAAATTTTTTATCAATTATTAGTCAATCTTGTAACCAAGCTATAAAAAAAAGTAATTTTCACCCGGTACCCAAACATCCTATTCCATTTACCTTGAAATAAATTATCAAAAATTGAATATCTTGTTACGTAAATGACAAATTTATTGTTAATTAGTTAAGTACTATAAATAATTTCATAAAATCAACATTCATTTATGATATTTTCTCGAAGTCAGCTTGGAAATTTTAGTAACATAATAAGCATAAAAACTCCTTGCTCTTGGCCGATTTAAAAAAAAAAAAACAAGAATAAAACACTAGTTATGTAATATTATGACAAAAACACGCGTGTTTAATGAGCTGGATTATGGACCTTAATACAGTGCAAATAGAGCTGTTTTATGAGCAAATGTGTTGGAAACATTTATGTTGGATTTGCCGAAAATGTGATTACTTAGCACTATTTAAATTATTAGAAAGCAAAACGGATCTATTACTATTTTTGGTTGCGAAGATTTAAGCTTTATTTAAATTTCGTGCTATAAAAGTTAAACAATACAAAAAAACTAATATTTTTAGGTGGATTCATGTATAATATGAAATTATGAATATATAGCAAGCCGTAAATAAAAAAAATAATCTATTAACATTTTATTCCAAAATTCCATATTTTTAGGGTTCCGATACCAAAATGGTAAAAAAAAGGAACCCTTATGGTGCCGCTCTGTCTGTCTGTCCGTCTGTCTGTCACACCTCTATATCTCAGCAACCACTTATGCTATCAACCTGAAATTTGGAATAGTTTTAGAATATAGTTGCCCAACTTAATTGCACAAGAAAAAATTTTGAAAAAAGTATGATTATTAATATAAAGGGGGCCAAAATAGGGGGGGCAAAATTTCAAATTGTCGCTACTAGGTCGAGTGGGGTATCATATGAAAGGGCTTTACTTGTACATTTTAAAATATATTTTTGTATTTTTTTATAAAATATAGAATTTTACATGTCAAAAACATTAGATTTCATTACATTACATAAAATTATCGTAGAAAAATGCACACACACATGGACACTTAAAACTAGTCAAATAGTCCCCCGCGCGGAGATCCCTGGCCAAATGTACCCATAATACAGGCCGCGTTGCCCCGCTGTATGGCGAGGGAGATGTGCTGGACAAGGAACGCACCCGAGCGGGCGTCGCCACCCTTCTCTCGCAACCGACGACCAATGTCACCGACCAGCTTCTTCGCCTCCGAGCACCACGGTCCAGCAGTTTCAACGGCAAACGGCACAAAGACGTACGTTGATTCCAAGTCAGAGTATTTGGTGTGTTTGCCACGAGCAGCTGCCTCTGCCGCTGCACCAGCAATCTGCAGAGTGCCAGCAATATGGCAGGCCGCAAAAGTGCTGACACACGTGGCATCCCAAATGAGACACCGCCCTCTCAGCCAAGGAATCAAAGTAAGACCGTCCGGCCGCTTGCCGTCCGAACGCGACAACCCTGGAGGCTCTAGGATCGATGGCACTCCGGATGAGACCAGCGCACGCCTAATGATTTCATTGACTGCATGGTGGCGAGGTCGCCGCCCGGCGCTTCGCGCGCAGCTTAGGCCGTGGTGGCCTTTAGCGTCAACCGTTGTACCGCAGATGCAGGTATGCGGTTCGCACACCACACAGCCAAGGCGGAGTGCTGCAGCCACTCTGAGAGAATCGTTGTCCAGCAACGTACCTATGTGGGGGGATGGTAAAACATGCAGCCAGGCGCCTGATTCTGGCTTGGTCGACGCGAGCAGACGTGCCGATTCGCTGCTAGCACTTTCGGTCAGAAGGGACGAAAATAGATGTCGGCAGGCAATGTTGTCCCAGTTTCTCTGCCTCTCTGGATTTGATGGCTGGCTATCGTTGGGGCAGAGGATAGCCCAAAGGCTCAGGGCCTCCGAAGCAAAAGGGACACAGATCCCGCCACCATTAGAGGGTAGAATGTGAGTGACGAGCTCAGAGACCCCGTACGCGGAGGCCAAAAAGGCAATAGGACCTGTCTCATGCAAACGGCGCACCCCCAATCCACCGTGGCGCACCGGCAAGCTAGCCTGGCACCACTGCGTTTCACTTAGGCACACATTGATTGTGTCTTCGAGGGTTTTCTTGAGAACATTGTCAAAGTTAAGAACTTCTTCTGGGAGCTTCCATGTAGGAGCCGTCCTGATGATATACGTCAACTTAGGCATCGCGAAGCAGTTCCTTAGAAGAGTCAGTGACACATGCGCCGGAAGGTGCTTTAAGTGACCCGCAAGTGATTCCAGGGTATGAGTCTTGGTCTGCATGCACTCTCTTAAGCCCTCAAAAAAGATAGGAGCTCCAAGGAGACTAAGGGTAGCCCTATCCATGACCCTCAGGCCAGGAATGTGAGAGGCGAATTCGTCAAATCGAGATGCTGATGCCGGGCTGCAGGCGAAAAATTCGCATTTCGCGGTATTGACCTCCAAGCCGAGCTCTTTGAGAGCGGGGAAAAGCATTAAGATATCTCTTTTTACTACTTCAGGGCTTCCACCAATGGTACCATCGTCCAGATACCAGACATTGAGTGTAGCTTCCAACCTCGAGATGACCTTGTGGATAGCCATGCTGAATATTAATGGACCCAAAGGATCGCCCTGTTGAGCGCCCACCTGTGATAAGATGCAAGCCTCGTTATATGATAGGTTGCTCGGGGTAGAGTAGCACTGGCTTAAAAACGGGTACAAACTCGGCGTCAGCTCTGCCACTTCCGATAGTATTACATCTCTTTCGATGCTGTTAAAAGCGTTACGTATGTCCAGTTTAATAATGACGTTGTCGCTGTTTTCTTCCAATGCGAAGGTACGCGTTGCGTGAATGGCTGCCTCGCAACCCAATGTTGTACCAAAACCAACCTGGTGGGGCTGCAAGTATGCCGACATCCTCTGCTTAACTGCGCGACAGCCAAGCTTGGCTACTAGGCGGCGAAAGGTATTACCGACTGCAATTGGACGCACACCTCCATCCTTTTTTGAAAGTGCGCATAGGGAGCCTCCATAGAGGTAAGGACACACAGCCGGATTCACGTTACTGCTACTGCATATGAAAAATTTTTGAAAAAAGTATGATTATTAATGTAAAGGGGGCCAAAATAGGGGGAGCCAAATTTCAAATTGTCGCTACTAGGTCGAGTGGGGTATCATATGAAAGGGCTTTACTTGTACATTTCAAAATATATTTTTGTATTTTTTTAAATTTCTTAGTTTTAAAGTTATGATGAAAAATGTCAAGAAAAATACCATTCCCCCCCCCTTATCTCCGAAGTTTGAGTAAGGAAAAATCTGAATTAATTACAGTTGACAGAAGTTTATATAAACTTTACAGCAAAAATAAAACGATCTTTCTAAGTTGCACAGTTTTTCAGAAATCTGCAAAAAACCTTTACAAACAAATTTAGTTTTGCGGTCCTGAAAATGGACTTTATTGCTTCCAAAAATACTATAGGTATATCGGAACCCTCGGCGCGCGAGTCCGACTCGCACTTGACCGGTTTTTTTTATGTTTGGACGGCAAAATAAATAAATAAATGGAGTAAATTTAGGTGGATTCCATTAAAAAGCTTTACACAGGAATATAATCTATCGATCTGAAAAAGAAACACGGCTATTATCAATTATTTCCGTTTCGCCATACAATCTCTCGTAATTTTACTGGAGTATAAGGGGAACAGGGTGGTGTTGTTTGTTAAATGATAGAGTCTGTAATGTAATAGTAGATCAGCCAACAAGTGAAAAAACCGGCCAAGTGCGAGTAGGACTCGCGCACCGAGGGTTCCGTATCACAAACATTAAAATACCGTCTTAGTTATGGATGCGAGTCACGCAGAAGGTAGAATTTCGCGCGAGTCCGACACGCATTTGACCAGTTGTTATTATTTTTTAGCTTATGCACTATAAACAGAACAACTTTCACGCTTGTAAGTGTTCCCGTTTTTACGATAGAGCTTACACAAAAATTGAGCATTAAAACACGTTTTTAAAAATAAAGATAAATTTATTTCTTCATAAAAAAACACAGTCTAAATACAGACACACTTAGTCTGAAAGTATTTACATAAACAACAAGTAATGACGAATGAACCTAAACTAAGTATATTGAATACTTGTATCTTAGATACCAGTTGTTATATTAAATCAGTACAAAAGTTATGTTAAAAAGTTAAAATAAAGAAACTAGCTTTCCCTAAGGCCGGTATTTCACTGGGACACCATGCTGGCGCGACTGGTGGCTCGACTGGTTGCGCTACTGGTGTCCGTAACTAGACACCAGAGTCGCTACACCCTGCGGCCACAGTATTAAGGGCCATATTTCACTGGGAGTGGAAGCGCGACCAGCAGCCGAGCTGATGTCTAGTTACGGACACCAGTGGCGCAACCAGTCGCGCTACCACTCGAAATATTGCCCTTAATACTGTGGCCGCAGGGTGTAGCGATTCTGGTGTCTTGTTACGGACACCAGAGACGCAACCAGTCGCGCTACCAGTGTCCCGGTGAAATACCGGCCTAAAATTAATAGCTACACGCTCATCAATGTTAATTTCGACCTCATTTACACGTCAAGTATTTTTTTTTTTTATGTTATTTCAAAAATGAAAAAACGACCACATCATTAAATATTGTTTTGTCTAAAATATTGTAATTTTTAGGCAGTAAAATTATTTGGCAGTAAAATTATTACAAATGGGAAAAAATTTACAAAATAAGGGTCACTTTATATATTTTTTACTCAGTTATACAATAGTACATTAAGATGCGAGTGCTTTATTTTGGATATTACGCCCGAGGCTCAGAAATTGCTGCCCGAGCCGCAGGCGAGGGCGTAATCACCAAAGCGCACGCGCTTCTTACGACGATTTTCAACACATTAAAATAAATAAAATAAAAATACCCTTTATTTATCATCCATAAACTATAATAGTACATGAAAATGCACGTGCACTATTTTGGATACTACAGCCGAGGCTCAGAAACTGCAGCCCGAGCCGCAGGCGAGGGCGTAATGGAGCCGAGGGTGTAATCACCAAAGCGCACAAGCTTCTTACGACGTTTTATTAGTGAATAAAAACAAATAAAATTAGCTTACCTTTTTACCCAAAGGAAACTTTCTCTGGACATGGGGTCCCATTCCGTACTACGGTTTTTTCGACGGAGTAAATAGCCCGAATTCATTTGGCCCTTTTGTTTCTAATAATTAAACTAAATGTTACTACTAGGTTGGTAGGTAAAGGTGTAAACTATGACATTAATTCAATTTTAACATCCAGATATCAATTTCTTCTAAGAAAATACCTTATGGAAAAAATAGCCCGAACAATTTTCGGCACAAATTCGTTCTATGACGTGAGGCATCTGTACTAGTATAGTATTATATTATCTGTGCTCTGGATGACGGAATGAGTTAAAACAATGGGGACATGCTACGCCTGCGTTATCAATATTACTATCCATGTTGACACTCGGATTAATTAACAAAAATATTCACAGCATAATCACATTCTTTAAAATACAAAAACTAAAATATAAATAACTTAAAATTCGAATAATCAAAAGAATATACGAATATTGTTAAAATTTTACCGGAACAATGTCGGTATTCCCAAAGGTCAAATACAAAGAAATTAATCCATCCATACTAATATTATAAATGCGAAAGTGTGTTTGTTTGTTTGTCCTTCTTTCACGTCAAAACGGAGCAACGGATTGACGTGATTTTTTGCGTGGTGATAGCTGAACGTCCTAAAAGTGCTATAGGCTACTTTTTACCGCGGTAAAACATCTCATTCCCATTGGAAAACACGTTTTATTATAGCCATACGTGACTTTTTTTCAATGGTTTTCCAATTCCTTGCACAACACTGCTCATACTTGACGTGATTTTTTGCATGGTGGTAGTTGAAGGGCCCAAGCGTGCTAAAGGTATTTTCTACCTCGGGATATCATCTCATTCTCATGGGAAAACACTCTTAATCATAGCCTTACGTCACTTCTATTGATATGGTTTTCAAACTCCTGAACCTCAATCCTCAGATCCATGACTCCTCAGATAGATCGACTCCATAGGCTACTTTTTACCTCGGGAAAATATCGCATTCCCATAGGAAAACAAGTAATAATATAGCCACACGTCAGTTCTATAGATATCGTTTTCCAACTCCATGCACAATACTGATTATACGTCTAACACTCATGACATAATTAATAAAGGTAAAAGTTTATCTGTCACTTCTATTGACTTGGTTTCACAACACTGATCATACGTCAAAAAGTCATTACATAGTAAATAAAGGTGAAAATTATCCATCCGCTATACTCATTCGATCCCTTCATTGACAACTTTTTTAGGTCTGCCTATAATTACTGACACTAAAGATTGTCACCTTGGACTAACACAGAAACAAAAATGCCAAATTCTAATCCAACACTGATCGTACGTCAAACACTCATAACATAGTTAATAAAAGTGAAAATTGAGTAACTTTTACTAATACTTCTTCACTACCCATTTACTCTCTTCATTGACTATTTTTTATGACTCACCTATAACAACTCACACTGAATAATTGTCTCCTTGGTCTTACACAAAAACATATTCACTACTACAAAATACTGGGCTGGTGTAATCGACACGTAAATTAGTAGTAGAGACATCTTGAGTGATTCTTTTACTTGATCTAGGAATGTGAAGTAAATAGACAACTCCTAAAACCACGCGGGCGAAGCCGCGGGTAACAGCTAGTTTAATTCTAAAATTAAAGTAAGTATTTACACAGATACTTGCACTACCAAATTTTTTTTTATATAAATCTAATTCCTGAGAAATCAATAATTTCATAGAAAAACTTAATAAAATAATACAAATCCATAAAGTCTATAAACATAAAATTAAAATAATCATAAAATTATTCATTTTTCGTTAGAATATTATTAATAAACATTCAAACTTTAATGAGTATCTAGTCTACTGTTTGTAACTAAATTATATATAATAAAAAAAAACACATCCTTTTATGATTTTATTTTTCTTTCACGCAACCGTCGTTTTATCTTAGGAAGAAGTCTGATTTGAAAACAAGATAGTACCTAGCTAATGAGATAAAATATAACAATATCGATTATAGTCCGGTCCCTTATAGTCTTATATCGCCAAATTCACTAAATTGCACCAAATTTTTTCTAGGTACTAGTTAGGTACATAGCTCTCAATTTTTGATAGGAGCCAATTCTTGAGTTTTCTATGGAATTTTTTTGAAATTCAAGAATTGGCTCCTATCAAAAATTGAGAGCTATGTACCTAACTAGTACCTGGAAATTATTTGGTGAAATTGTAAATCGTGTCTACTTGAAACAGCTAACTGACCGCACTATTATCCCTGACGAGGAGAGAAAACAAAATTATGCGGAAAAATAAAAAATCCCTGGTTGGCTGTACTGTATCCTTGATACGGCTGTAAGTTTTGCGTGGATACGTTCATGTAGGTAGGTAAAGTTCCACCCACGTTCATTCAAGCCCGTTGGTGTGGTTGGTAGTGAGCTTGCCTCACACGCCGTGGGCCGCGGGTTCGATCCCCGCCCAGGGCAAACATTAGTGCGATGAACACAAGTGTTTGTTCTGTGTCTGGGTGCTATTTTTCTATTTATGTATGTATATCATTCTCTGGTACCCATAGTACAGACTTTGCCTAGTTTGGGATCAGATGACCTTGTGTGAAATGTCACCCAATATTTATTATTTATTTATTCACCCCCCCCCCCTCACTACCTCCTGGCCTTTCATCACCCCCGCCTCTCGCCCTCTGACTCATCCAAAACTTGATATAGTACCAATTATTGCCGCCAGAGGGCTTATATCCACTTTTCACGAAATGCCGAAGTCAAAAAGTCATTACGGTTTCTCGCCTGTGTGTATTCTTCGATGGATGGCTACATTACCCTTTTGATTAAAGCGTTTATGACATATATCACAAGAATACGGTTTTTCACCTGTGTGTATACTCAGATGTTGAACTAAATTTCTTTTTACAGTAAAGCTTTTCTTACATACATCACAAGAATAAAGATTCTCACCTGTGTGTATTCGAAGATGCGTAACTAAATTATACTTTAGATTGAAGCTTCTAAGACATACATCACAAGAATATTGTTTCTTACCTGTGTGTATTCGCAGATGTGCAAGCAAACTATACTTTCGACTAAAGCTTTCATGACATACATCACAAGAATATGGTTTCTCTGTATGAAATCGCTGATGATGTCTGTCTAATTGATGCTTTTCATCAAAGCGTTTTTGACATACATCACAAGGATATGGTTTCTCACATATCCGTGTTCGCCGATGACTACGTAAAGAAGAGGGATCACTGAAGCATTTCTGACACACATCACAAGAAAATGGTTTCTCGCCTGTGTGTAGCCGCCGATGTGTGAGTAAATCAGGCTTTTGATTAAAGCTTTTCTGACATACATCACAAGAATATGGTTTCTCCCCTGTGTGTATTCGTCGATGTGTGCGTAAATTATACTGTTGACTAAAGCGTTTATGACATATATCACAAGAATATGGTTTCTCACCTGTGTGTATTCGCCGATGTTTACTTAAACTGGAGGAGTCACTAAAACTTTTATAACATACAACACAAGAATATGGTTTCTCACCCGTGTGTACTCGCCGATGTTTACTTAGAGAGGAGGAGTCACTAAAACTTTTATAACATACATCACAAGAATATGGTTTCTCACCGGTGTGTGTTCGCTGATGTTTGAATAAATACATCTTTATACTAAAGCTTTTATGACACGCTGCGCAAGAATATGGTTTTTCATCAGTGTGTCTCCGCCGATGTGCGTCTAAACCAGCCTTGCGACCAAACCTTTTATGACATAAATCGCAAGAAAATAGTTTCTCCAATATTTTATTTTCTGTATGGGTTCGCTTATGTCTGTTTAGATGTGGCTTATCTTTGTAGGTTTTATGACATACATCACAAGAATATGGTCTCTCATTAGTGTGTACTCGGCGATGTGTGTGTAAACTAGACTTTAGTTTAAAGCTTTTATAACATACATTACAAGAATATGGTTTCTCATCTGAGTGTAATCGGCGATGTGTACATAAAAGATACTTTTCACTATAGCTTTTATAACATACATCGCAAGAAAATGGTTTCGCCAACGTTTCTATCTCTAAATGGGTTTTCTGATGTCTGTTCAGATGACGCTTTACATAATAACTTTTACTGCATACATCACAAGAATATGGTTTCTCACCCTTGTGCATTCTTTGATGTGTGTGTAAACGATTCTTTTCATTAAAGCTTTTCTGACATACATCACAAGAATACGGTTTGTTGCCTGTGTGTATTCGCAGATGAATGCCTAAGCTATGCTTTGCTTTAAAGCTTTTATTACATACATCACAAGAAAATGGTTTCTCACCTGTGTGTATTCGCCGATGTACGTGTAATCCACTCATCTGTTTAAACCTTTTATAACACACCTCACAATAAAATGGTTTTTCATCTGAGTGTACTCGCCCATGTGTATTTAGACTAGATTTAACAGCAAAGCTTGCATGACACACTTCGCAAGAAAATGGTTTCTCACCTGTGTGTGTTCGCTGATGTCTTTCTAAATGGCACTTTCCATTAAAACTTTTATGACATACATCACAAGAATAAAGTTTAGCGTGTGTACTCCGATGTTTTCGTAAAGAAGAGGAATCACTAAAAACTTTATGACACACATCACAAGAAGATTGTGTCTTACTAGTGTGTACTTTTAAGTGTTTTTTTAAAAGGCTGAGATGTTTAAATTTTGCATCACAAGTCTCACAAACGAAAGAGTTAACATTTGTATGTTTTTTTTTTAAATGTAAAATTAATAAACGCTTCTTAGTAGTCATGTAAGAACACATATCACAGTAAAACTTATTTGCAGCAGCATGCGCCTTTAAATGAGAGTTTAAATCCCTAGCAGTTTTCGTCGAATATTCACAAATATCACAAGAGTATTTGAGGACTCTATCACTGAGAACATTAGTATCGTTTTTCACAGTTCTTGTTTTTCTTACTCTTTTTTTTGTGCTGACTTCTTCTTTAGGTACTTCATGTTGACTGTCTGCACTTACAGATATGTTTAGTTTACTATCAGATACAGGATTCTTTGCAATATTTGGGGTTTGTTGAGCGACTTCATATGCATTTGCTGCTGTTGGAAGATTTTTCTCTGCTGTGTGCTTTTCTGTCTCTTCATTGTCGTTCATCTTATTCTTCTCGGACATCGCAGCACCTGTGCAAATAGTCCAACCTTATAATTACGCCATTTTATAAACCAGCTTATCTTATGGCTCTGTATTAACGTGCCACCAAATTTGAGTAAATTTTTACCAAATAATATTCACCAAATTTTGTCTACCAAAATGGATGAATGTACACCAAATTTGCATCTGGCACTTCGCCGGCCGCTGCCGCGGCACGCTCGCTCCGCTCGCTCGGCTCGTGCGTTGTGGTTGCAAGATGGCCTAACACAACCTAATCGGTTAGGTTGTGTTCTAACGAACCTAACCGAACCGGTTACCCAAATTTGATGTACGTTCAGCCAATTTGGTGTACATTCATCCATTTTGTCTGAAGTGTATTGGGGTATAAAAATGATTTTGGGAATCATTTAATTTATTGCCTTTTCTTATTGGGACGCCGCGACGCTCAATACTCAATACATTTATTGCATTCCATGAGATTTACAAGGTGTTTAAGTATAATAAATAGGTACATCATGGACCCTGTCGGGCACAGCAAAAGTAGGAGAGAGGAAGATTCTTTAGCCAAAAACAATATTTTATGTTACTATTTAAGGTTTAGGAGGCGCCATGTCATTAATTATAAGTTCATAAATTGTCAATGATTTCAATAAAAAAAAAAAATATTTTAAATCTTTATAGTTCTTAAGTTCTTTTAGTTTTATTATTAATTTGCAAAAGTTAAATAATTTTATTTATTTATTCCATGACTAGATTACTATCATCGCACATCATCACTCGCAGACGGGTGATCGGATCACGATAATTGAGTCATTTTTTTTTTTATTTGGGAATGCCAACAATTACATGATGTATCTTACTGACTAAGTCTTACAAATAGTGTTCAGTGATCATGCAACCAGGGGATCAATTCTTGAATATCACCGGGTGATAAAATATCACTCAAAAAATTCAAAATCACAGATTTTTCTTTTCAAAAGTTAAGATTGACCTTCGTAAAATATAAAGCTGTCCTTGATTGTTAATTTTCATGTAATCTGATTTACCTTTTAACAGTTTTTCACGGTGAATGTGAATTTTTAAAGTCTCAAACGTGATATTTTATCACCCGGTGATTTTCAAGAATTGAGTCCCCAGCAATGCAATCCACAAATTAATTTAACCAGTAAACAGGCTTTACAAAATCAGTAGTTAAATTCTACATTATCTTTGCATTAAGGATATCCTAAGGGTTGAAATAAAATAACCGCACGTCAGCGGTAAAACTTATGACATTAAGCGGGTCTCTGGTTTCTAGAACCAATCAAAAATCTACAACTCAATATACAGGGTATTTGGTTTGCCTGCAAACCTCTCAGGTGGTTGTACTACCCATGAAACTAAACAAGCTTAACGTGCCTCCCGAAGCACGGAATCAACTAACCTTTCGGACAATCAGGTGATTCATCCTGCAATGTCTTAACTGAGAAAGTCGCACAAAGGGAATATTGTGTGTCCCCACAGGGAATCGAACCCAGAACCTCCGGATCGACAGCCAAGCGCTGTTACCACTAGATCACGGTGGCTTTTGAACTTTTAAACTAGCTCATCATTCCTGTTTCATCATACAACACAGAACTTCACGTTATTTTACTATACTCGGTTAGGTTTTTAGGGTTCCGATACCAAAATGGTAAAAAAAAGGAACCCTTATGGTGCCGCTCTGTCTGTCTGTCTGTCCGTCTGTCTGTCACACCTCTATATCTCAGCAACCACTTACGCTATCGAGCTGAAATTTGGAATAGTTTTAGAATATAGTTGCCCAACTTAATTGCACATGAAAATTTTTTGAAAAAAGTATGATTATTAATGTAAAGGGGGCCAAAATAGGGGGGGCCAAATTTCAAATTGTCGCTACTAGGTCGAGTGGGGTATCATATGAAAGGGCTTTACTTGTACATTTTAAAATATATTTTTGTATTTTTTTAAGTTTCTTAGTTTTCAAGTTATGATGAAAAATGTCAAAAAAAATACCATTCCCCCCCCCTTATCTCCGAAGTTTGAGTAAGGGAAAATCTGAATTAATTACAGTTGACAGAGGTTTATGTATCGATCATAAACGATCTTTCTAAGTTGCACAGTTTTTCAGAAATCTGCAAAAAACCTTTACAAACAAATTTAGTTTTGCGGTCCTGAAAATGGACTTTATTGCTTCCAAAAATACTATAGGTATATCGGAACCCTCGGCGCGCGAGTCCGACTCGCACTTGACCGGTTTTTTTTGACTAAGGGTGGATTCGACCAAGCTCGAAGTTGTACGCGAGTAACTATACGAGGAATTATCTATTCTGTGCTTTTAATCTCGTGTAAATGGATAGACGTTTTACCATGCAATCTAAAGGTTAACTATTCTTGGAATTACAATACGCGAAGAGCGGAGTGAATGAATGAACGAATGTATTACCCGGCAAATATTTATTGTTCTACAATAGCACCGTGTAGAAACTATTGTGTCGACTCGCTTTTGTTGTATTATATTGCCGAAAAGCCATCATAGGTAGGTTAGTCTTTTTCAAATAGTGGTCGTTAGTATTTCTTAATAATAATTAAGCACGTGGTTTTAAATGTGTTTGAGATAATTTCATATTCTATTGAAGATAAACTAAAACCTAGTCTAATTTGGCTGTTGTCTACAAAAAAAATGATTTTTCTTATGCTTTTACAAAATAAAAAAGAACATAAACTTAGATACAATATGTACCCAAGGCGAAGTTATTATAGCGGTATAACACAAATACAACGTACTTAACTACTGTTATTTTCTTACAAATACGTCTCAAACCTTGCATTCATATTTTTTGTATCAAAACAACTAGACAAAGGGTCGTGCATCACAAAACAGATGTTCGATGACCGCCATTAAAATTCTCTTGGAATAGGTCTGTTATCCGAAGCAAAATGGTGGTTTAGCAACTATTCCCGAATAGGTTGATTATTCTTAGAATTGCAGTTGGTAGAACGCAAAATCAAGTTGTTCTGGAATAACGAGCCATTTATTCTGAGAATAAAACCTTATTCCGGCTTGGTCGAATCTACCCTAACTCTTCTAATCATATTCTTTTTATTAAAGTCAGTACCTGGGCGACCGAGCTTCGGCCAGCTTCGCTCTATAATAGCCACCTCAACATTAAAAATATCATCGGGTGAGCAAGATATGCTACCCGCTAGCAGATGACGCTGTAGGTTTTTGTCTAAAATGCGGTATTTTGGGAAAACGAATTTTCCCAGACATGAGACTTAGCTAGATCGATTATTCGCCTCTGAAAACCCCTGTATAATCGAGTAAATTTCAACGAAATTGTTAGAGCCGTTTTCGAGAAACCGATTACAAATATACAGGGTGGAAGGGAAGATGTATAGAAAACTGAAAGGGCGTGTTCAGTCCACGAAACTGAACAACTTTCCCGAAGAAACAATTTTCGGAAATGAAAAAAAAATTACCTCTTCATACAAACTGTTCGATCAGAAACTAATGACTAACTAATGACTTTACCAATAATATTGTTTTACTTGTTCACTTAATAATATATCTATCTTAAAATAAATCTCCATTATTTTTGTTTGTCACCTCTAATTCTGAGAATTGATAAGATATCAGCTCACACACCTTAAAAGAAAGGCCAAAAACCAAGCGTATTTTTGAAAAGGTTTGAATGATCGTAGCTATTTCATTTATTTTTTTAAATGCATCAAAATATGCAGTTTTTTTTTGTTTTTAAAATTTTAACGACTTCAGAGGCGATTTGTATTTTTTCTTAATGACATAGATGCTTGGAAGTTAGTTTACTAGATTAGTTACACCTGGCTAACCCTAAAAAAAGCACTGTTAGCAATTGACTTTGGGAAACTGGGTTTCTGTAAATATAAAACAAAAATAGCAGTTAAAAAACAAAAGTCAGAATTCGTCTGAGACATGTATGGCTCAAAATGTTCTAAATAGTGTTAACTATAGTCCCCTTCAATATTTACACCTTGCTTCCAAACACCCTGTATATGTACAAATATTGCTCGATTAATAGTATAGACATGTATTTAACGCGGCGACAAATAAATCTGAATTAGGGATTTAAAAAATATTAAAGCCGGTAACAAAAATAATAGGTTGGCAGCTAAAGTGAAGGATAATTTTAAGTAGAAAATTTAAAATAAATTTTGAATTTTTAGTACCCTGCTATGTGGGTCCCCTATTTTTGTCTGCGAGGGGTCACAAGGGAACCTAATATAACCTACCGTGTAAGTGTCGTTCTGTCTGAAATTTGATTTTTCAAGGCGGGGGGCTCCGCCCCCCGAGCCCCGAGTGGTTGGAGGCTGCGCCCCCCCCCCCCCTTCCCCCCGCTTCGTGATGGTGGCGGTCATTTTGAGAAAAACAGTAGTCGTTATAAAAAGGTTCGGAAGCACGCGGAAGTATGATTACAAAGAAAAGCTAATTTATAATTAAAGCTCCAAGGTTATGTTAGGTTCTCTTGTGACCACTCGCAAACAGAAACAGGGGACCCTCATAGCACAAAAAAATATCTTTAATTATTTATAGTACCTCGCCTATGATTTAATTGCCCCTGTTTAATATATTTGCTACCTTGAAGAATCAGCCCTTATTTAATTTTTATAAATCCTTACATTTTGAAGCTTACCTAATTATGCTAAAATATTTAATCGCAGCCAGATTAAATTATTGATGCAAAATGTTAGTCGCTGTTTCATTTGTTAGTAGCCTTGAAAATAATAAGCTAATAGTATATACCTGGGCGACCGAGCTTCGCTCTATAATAGCCGCCTCAACCTTAAAATATCATCGGGTGAGCGAGCTATACTATGCGCCAACACATGCCGCTGTAAGTTTCTGTCGTGATATTTTTTTAAATGCTGAAAAACACAGCGAAAACGAATTTTTCCAGACGTGAGACCTAGCAAGATCAATTTTTGGCCCCCAAAAACCCCTGTATGGTAAATTTCGAAACAGGAATCGTTAGAGCCGTTTACGAGAAACCCATTACAAATATATATACAAATATTGCTTGTTATAGTATGGGATAGGATGACCTTAATAAAAAGAATATGATTATTTATATTTCCTTTTTTTGATTTATCAATATGTCATTGACCAACACTAGTGTCTTATTTTACGAAAAACTACTGCACAGTCGAAAAATTATAACATAACTTACTTGAGCCCATGATCGAGTACTCAAAGGTCGGCTTATGAAACACAGTGGGGCCGATGACCATCTCCTCCTTGATCTGATGATCTTCGTACAGGCTGTAGGCTCCATCCGGGTTCAAGGGTAACTCGTCCACGTGATGCTGTGTTTCTTCCGGATCTTGTTTGATTTGCTGTGTATCTGTAACAATTAGGTACAATTCGCAGAGGGTGATGATTTTTAATTTCGAGCGGAGCGAATTGTATTCGTATTCGTGAAAAAAAGTTTTTCTCATTTTCTCAAAAATGTGTTCTATATCACTTATACATCATAAAAAACAAGTCTCCCAAAAATGTCCGTCCGTCGGTCGGTCGGTCCGTCGGTCGGTCGGTCGGTACGTCGGTCGGTCTGTCCGTCACGCTTTGGCCTAGCGGCTAAACGAATGGTCTGATTGACACCAGATTTTGAATTTAGGAGTTTTATGCAAATCCATCGAAGGGTTCTAAGTGGTTTCTTGCTGGCTCTCATTTTGAGGGTAGCTGTCATACAACGAAAATGAAAAATTTAAGTTTTCTCAAAAACGGCTCATATAATCATGATGAAACTTTGCATGACCAAGCATCTCCATGTAAGATATCTTGCGCCAGTATCAATTGATCTGTGTAATTTCATCTAAGGGGTGTTCCTGTACCACCAAATCGTAAATATGTGATTTACCCAAAATTGGTTCCATTGAGTTTAGTAAAATTTTCAATAATATTAATCCTGGATTGGTTGTCTACCTGACTGGATATTATTTATGATTTTTTTTAATAAAATTTATTGCACAGGGTGTAAGAAAAAAACCGGTCAAGTGCGAGTCGGACTCGCGCGCCGAGGGTTCCGATATACCTATAGTATTTTTGGAAGCAATAAAGTCCATTTTCAGGACCGCAAAACTAAATTTGTTTGTAAAGGTTTTTTGCAGATTTCTGAAAAACTGTGCAACTTAGAAAGATCGTTTTATTTTTGCTGTAAAGTTTATATAAACTTCTGTCAACTGTAATTAATTCAGATTTTTCCTTACTCAAACTTCGGAGATAAGGGCGGGGGAATGGTATTTTTCTTGACATTTTTCATCATAACTTTAAAACTAAGAAATTTAAAAAAATACAAAAATATATTTTAAAATGTACAAGTAAAGCCCTTTCATATGATACCCCACTCGACCTAGTAGCGACAATTTGAAATTTGGCCCCCCCTATTTTGGCCCCCTTTATATTAATAATCATACTTTTTTCAAAAATTTTTCTTGTGCAATTAAGTTGGGCAACTATATTCTAAAACTATTCCAAATTTCAGGTTGATAGCATAAGTGGTTGCTGAGATATAGAGGTGTGACAGACAGACGGACAGACAGAGCGGCACCATAAGGGTTCCTTTTTTTTACCATTTTGGTATCGGAACCCTAAAAACTGAAAGGGCTTGCTCAGTAGACTAAACTGAACAATTATCCATAAGGAACATGTGTTGGGAAATTACAAAAATCTCCATGCAAGTATCCCACGGTAGTATCCATTGATCTGTGAAAATTCATATAAAGGGTGTTCCAGTACTACCAAAAGTTAAACATGTGATTTACTTGAAATCGTTTGAAGTTTGTTTGTTTTAATGTTTGACAATTTGAATTCTTAATTGATATGTATATTTCATTCGAACATTTTTTTGGAAAAACGTAAATAAAAGTTTGTATTTCCATACTATGTGTATGACATTACAAATTTAAGTTTGCGGTTGATAGTTTTTCCTTGAGTATTGCGAGAAAGTAAGTGCAGTGCTGCTGTACCATTTATTTATAGGCTGTTGTGTCCTTCTTGATGCAGACACAGCATGCTAAAGTGATAACAATATTTGACAGGCCCGTTGGTGTGGTTGGTAGTGAGTCTGCCTTTCACGCCGTGAGCCGCGGGTTCGCTCCCCGCCCAGGTCAAACATTTGTGTGATGAACACAAGTGTTTGTTCTGTGTCTGGGTGTTATTTATCTATTATGTATGTATATCAGTATCTGATACCCACACAGGCTTTGCCTAGTTTGGGATCAGATGACCTTGCGTGAAATGTCCCCCAATATTTATTTATTTATTTTATATGAAGTAGCCAGAGTAGCCAGCCGTTACTTTAATACTAATTTATTAACTTAAATTGAGTAGTACTTTTACCATTGTTTTACAAATAGCGCGACTGATTTTTGAAAGAGGCTAAACAACCAGTAAATATATCAATTTGATATTTGTA
Source organism: Athrips mouffetella (assembly GCA_947532105.1). Taxonomy (NCBI): domain Eukaryota; kingdom Metazoa; phylum Arthropoda; class Insecta; order Lepidoptera; family Gelechiidae; genus Athrips; species Athrips mouffetella. The sequence goes on from OX383984.1 coordinate 12,259,757, forward strand.
CTTCATATGAGGGCATCCGCCCTCATATGAAGTACAAATACGATGAAGAGGTGAGTGATGACCAAGAACTGTCCGACAGAGAGACAGATTAAAGCATTTACGATTCTGCAACCGACTATACGCTCTCGGGACATTGAAGTTAAGATGTTCTAATCATTTACTTATATATGGTTCTAATACATCATGATTGATGATGATGTATAAGTAGAAAGCCATTTATTTCTCTTATAATTTTACAAAACTTTAAAATTTATTTAATTTTTAGGTACAATGCTGAAAAGGTGATTTTGAAAGGAATGTAATACAAAAACATAGCAGTCAAAAAATATAAAGGCAAAATTTACTTGATATTGGTACTTTGTAGGGTTCCGTACCCAAAGGGTGAAAAACGGGACCCTACTGATATGCCACTGATGTCTGTCTGTCTGTCAGCGGACCGTATCTCGTGAACCGTAATAGGTACAGGGTTAAAATTTTCACAGATTATGTATTTCTGTTACCGCTATAACAACAAATAATAAAAAGAAATAATAAATAAAGAGGGCTCTCTACTGAAAACGTGTTTTTAAGCGATTTTTGCTCGATTTTTATTTTAGCTCAATCGCAAAAACGGGAACACTTACAAGCGTGAAAATTGGTATGTTTATAGTAAATAAGCTATAGAATAACAACAAATAATTAAAACTGTACCGTGTGGTGCCAGCAAAGAATAGTACCAACCCATACATACCCGTGGGTGTCGTAAGAGGCGACTAAGGGTTAACTAGATGATGGGCAGCAGCATCCTCCTTTGTATCTAACATCTTACTTACTGCGGCCACCTACAACCGCGGTTCATAGTGCCAGCCTTAACGCTAACAAGCGAGGTGACTATGGTACTTCCCCTCCTCATTTTTCCAGCAAAAGCTAGAATTCTGGAGGGAGCTCCCTGTCCTGTAGTGGACGTTCATGGGATGTTATGATGAATTAAAACTGGCCAGGTACGTGTCCGACTCGCTCGCAATTAATTGCGTGACTGCTCGTCCATAACTAGGACGGTATTTTTGCCTTAGTGGTACGAAGCCCTCGGTGCGCGAGTCCGACTCGCACTTGGCCAGTTTTTCAATTTATAATTTACCTGCACTAGGTGGATTTGGTATGGAAGTGATCTCCTCATACATCCCATAGTTGATGAACCCGTGCCTTTCTAGGAAAGTGTGAGTGCGTAACACTAGAGCTGGGTCGCTGTTGTACGGGGCCTGCAAGTGAGAAACAATTTGCATAGTAAATAAAGACATAAATTAGCAGATAAAGTTGCAAAAATTTTAAATATGTGAAAAGGTAAGATAAAGAATTGATCATGTGGCTAGGTTATCACAAAGCAGATTGTTTTCTGACTGAAGGAAAATATATGCTAACCTCTATTTTCTGTACAGCATCTTCTGTAAGTTTATTCTTGGGGTTTTCAAACCACATTTTCAAAATCTTATTTCTGATCTGAATAAGGGCAAGACGAGAAGGCCCTTGAATGTCCGAGAAATATTTCATCTCCAGGGAAGACATCTTATCAAATGACAAACGAGATCGAAAGGCTGCTCCCTCCAACCTGGAAAATAAATTAAAGTTAAAAAATCTTAGACATAATTATTAGGCTTTATAAAGAAAACAATTAAAGGAAATGCAAAGAAAGAAATCTATTGACATTAACGCCGGTATTTCCATGGGGCACCACGGTGGCGCGACTGGTTGCGCCACTGGTGTCCGTAACTAGACACCAGTAAAGACACACCCTGCGGCCACAGTATTTTTAGGGTTCCGTACCTCAAAAGAAAAAAACGGAACCCTTATAGGATCACTTTGTTGTCCGTCTGTCTGTCTGTCTGTCTGTCTGTCAAGACCCTTTATCTCACGAACGGGTAAAGGTATCAGGTTGAAATTAATACCATATATTAGGATCCATGAACCACACAAGATCTGAAAATTTCAATTTTTTACAACGACGCAATCAAAAGATATGGCATTTTATGTCCTCATCTCCATACATTTATTCAAAAATGAAAAACCTACAGGGTACTTCCCGTTGACCTAAAATTATGAAATTTGGCAAGAAGCTAGGTCTTACAGTACAAATAATGGGAAAAGTCTGAAATCATTAAATATTACAACTTTTCTCACAACTAATGGTAACCAATTGTGGTGAGCTCCCGTTTCAAGAACATTCATATAAGAGAGGGGTCAAGTTGGATGGTCGCTAAGGCGATTTTTGTTTTAGTTCTATTTAAAAACGGGAACACTTACAAACTTGAAAATTGGTATGTTTATAGGGCATAGGCTATAAAATAACAACAAATAATAAAATTTAGTCAAGCGCGTGTCGGACTCAAAAAATCTAGCACATTAACTTACTGAAATTTCAACTAATACAATTATGATTATGTGGTGGTACGGAACCCTCAGTGCGCGAGTCCGACTCGCACTTGGCCGGTTTTTTTTTTAAATCTTTATTTAAAGAGCTTAATCACTAAGCGACTTTGCCGCTCTATTAGTTTACAATTATGGAAGGAGATAAACTATCTCAGTCTCAATCCAACCCGTACTATCTTGTATAGTGCTTTGGCTTCCTTAGACAAGGGAAATGCCAACGCACTATTACATGCGGCCACAGTATTAAGGGCTATATTTCACTGGGAGTGGTAGCGCTACCAGCATCCGAACTAGTTGCGCCGCCAAATTGGTTGCGCAACCAAACGGACACCAGGTGAGTAACTCTCTATAGAGATGTATACATTTTGTTGGTAGCGGCGACTGGTTGCGATGCCATGGTGACCCAGTGAAATACCGGCCTAAGTCCATCAATTTCACTTTAATTCAATAAGCTTTAGTAACCCACTCGGCACTGTTCTGGAAGATCACAAGCCCCAATTAAATGCACATAGAAATAACTAAAATTATGTGTTCACATAAGAATCAGTTATGAACTTAATTAACAGTATTGACAAGGACTAACAAAAAGTGCTTTATGATCAGAAAGTGAGTATTACTTCAACTTAGCCATCTCTTGTTGAGAAGATTGAAGCAGAGTTAAATGAAGAAGTCCAAATAGTTTTGAGGCCAGTTTCTATTGACAGCAATTTGGTACAAGCAGCGGACGAGAGACGACTAGCCTTTCGTGCTGTAAAAGTCAAATATGCTGACTAAAGGCGATCCGTTTTCCATACAAAATTCAGATGACTTGCATTTTTATACGGGACATAAAATGTTGTTGTAAAACGAGTGTATACTGCTATTTTTAGTTAAATTTTTAGCTGTTTAATACAAAGATCGAAAGTACCAGTTTTTGTTAGCAATTTTTGGTTCAATGTTACCATTGTGGGTGTGAGATCTATACTGCGGTGCATTAGCTGTATCTATGTATTAATCAGCGAAAAATTTAACTAAAAACAGCTTTTATGTCCCGCACAAGAGTCATTTAAATTGAGTATGGAAAACAGATCGCCTTAACGAAACGTGACTAAAACATGTGTCTCTACTCTACAATACAAAAACGCCCTTTTCAAAATTTTTCCTAAACTTTCGAATTTCATTATGGGTTTCTCTTCTGGAGCCTTTTCGCGGTTAAAATAACGATAAATCTTGCAACATGAAAAAAACATCTTAATTTAAACTTAGATATGAGACTTAAATGCTTCACACAAATACCTAACATTCACTATAACTGTTAACATTGCCGTTCCCACTCCCGACGCGCTATCCAATTTCGCTGACCGTGCGATGTAAGTAGGTGCCTTCCTCGGTTCTCCGAATCCGACCTCGTGTGCGATAAATATCCACGCAGTTGTTTCCATTCCAAAAATTAGAATAAAATTTTCTGCTCCTCTAGTCCAAATGTTCATCCTGGTAATATTCATAAATCTCCCTATTTTGGCTGTTAAGGGTGGTCAAGTCCCTATCTATCATAAGCCAGAAGCCAAGAGCCTTGCAGCGAAGCTGTCTTGCAGAGCTTGCTGGATTCCATAGACCTGGGATTACCATTCGTGGACCTTCCGTCGTAAACGCGCAACCATACCATCATGGGTGTCTGCCGGCCAGGGTCTGGGCTTCGACTGTCGGTCGATCTGATGTTGTCAAAAAGATGAGGGGTTTTTCAACACTTACCGAAGTAGGGTTTCTTCTATTGGGGGATGTTATATATTCTGTTACCCTAAGGCCTAATTGGGAGAGCCGACTCTCGAACCACGTTGCACCGGGTCAAGTTGCCACACTCCAAAATCTCATGTGTCTATCTAGTGGCTGGCCCATGTCATGTGTGCACTCATATGTACCCTAAGTTTGGTTGTAGGGTTTCGATAAACATATATCTATATATCTATAGATATATATATACATATATATATAAACATATATATATAGATATATCTCCGAACCAATGGCCTGATTAAATTTTTTTATTCAAAGGTTTTTTTTTATTCCTTTTTTTAAAGGTTATTTTTTACAGGAAAACTAATTTTGTGATGGAAACTACATTATGCAGTAAATCAAATTGTTAGTTCTACTGGCGAGTTATTTTTTTTTTATTTGATTATATCCCTGTAAGCATTAGTTGAATTTTAATTTTACAAGCATTACTTTTTTACTAAAGGCAAACAAATCTTATGATGAGACAATACTTTTGGTTCTTTGTATCTAATCTTTTGCTTGATATGGAAAATACGCCATTATTTCCATTATAGTTAATATTTCCGAAACTACAAGATTTGACAAAACAAATTAATTGTACTACAATACTTTTTAAAAGGAATTAAAATTTGGTTTCAAAATTTAAATCGGTCTACGAGGTATACACAGAGACATACTTAAACAAAAGAAACTAGTAACATGGTCGTAAAACCAACAATTGGATTCAACACATTTTGTCACATCAGGAAATTTATTCGCCTTAAAAACGGTGTAATAAAATAAGCTTTAAAACAATGAAATTGGATCAATGGTTACAGAGATACATTGAAACAAAAATTGTGAAACTTAGCGGAAACACAACAATGATCTTGACCATGAGATCAACTTTTTTTAATACTTTTGAAGTTGTTTAACAAAAGGCCACAACCAAACTTGGGTACATACAAGTGCACACGTGACATGAGCCAGTGCGTAAACTAGTCGTATTATGGACTACAAACATCCATTTTGCCAAAGATTACTAAAGGTTACATACCCACCCTAGTCCGAGAGTCACGAATGATGAGAAAACTGGAACAGAGCTTAATGAAGAAGTCTAAATAGTTTTGAGACCAGTTTGTGCGGCCAACGAGAGACAACTAGCCTCTCATCGCTGTAAGAGGCAAGTATACCGACTTAACATGATGTGTCCCTGTACTCTTAAAGGATCCTTGCTGACAGGGGGGCAAATAACTCAAAAATACACATCAAAAATTTTTAATATGAATATAGGCCAGGTTTCAAAGCAGCAGCCCCCTGACAGCAGTTTGTCTCGACCACACATATGGACTCCATATAAAGCTATCCTATCGGCGTAAATTACTATGTGTATTGAAATGTGCCTCTAGTTGGAGATAAAAACTTGTAAGTGAAAACATACAATCTAAAAATATTGAATAAAAAGCCAACCTATTCGACATTTCTTTACAGTCAGTCTCCTCTATAACATCATTTGTCTCTTCTTCTTTCACCGGTTTGTCGTCTTTGCTTGGTTCCTTGGTCTCAGCGTTTCTGTAGTATGAGGACCTTGAGGACTCTCGCCGACCCCGCGAGGACGTTGGGCTCGAAGACGTGTGGCTCCTGCCCGACTTAGAGCCATCCTGCTGCTTCAGAATAGCATCCAACTCACGGGTAACAACCTACAGAACAACAACATACATAACCTCTGAGCAAAAGAAAATACCAGAAAAACATAAAAACTCTTAGCAAACCGCAACCCTGTCGTAACTTACCCTCGCACGCCTCATTTAATTATTTTCTTAACTAGACAGATATAATTGTAATATCATTGATCAACAGTCGGGAAATCGGTAATTTGTTTCTGCTCTGTGGTACTAATAGACGACCGGAACCACAGAGCAGAAACAAAGTAGAGTTGCCCTTTCTTGTTTTCTATATAGAATCAGGTGAAGCTGGCAAGCGGGGGTGCGGGGGACGTTACGCGATGCCACCGCCACCTAGCAATGAGTATTAGAACCAAGTGAAGCTCTAGAATAGAACCTAGTGGAATCTGGGGTGTGCTTATGTTGTTAATCGCTATTCAGCACTAGATGGCTAATACATTTTTTCGAACAGGTACGTATAATAGGCACAACGTAAAAACCCCCCGGGTTTCTAGGTGACGATAAGAAATAATTCAAAATGCAATAAATTAGCTTTATCTTCACTACATAGTATAAAACAAGGTCGCTCCCAGCTGTCTGCCTGTCCCTATGTATGCTTAGATCTATAAAACTACGCAACGGATTTTGATGCAGTTTTTTTTATACATAGAGTGATTCAAGAGAAAGGTTTTTATGTATAATACATGCATAATATAATAGAAAAATATTGACCATTTTAGATATTTCTAATGTGATGTCGTAAAAGAACTCATTTTTTTGCGCTCACATTACAAACGCTGGCTGAACCCTGCGAGATAGATCAAAATAATGTATTGCATATAATGTATTGTACACCTTCAAAAGGTCTACAAAATAATGACAACCGGTTACGACATTATGACATAGGTACTTAATCAAAACCTGCTTTGCGATAAAAAATATCGTAAAATATCTACGGAACCCCATACTGCACTTGACCCGAGACGCACTTGGCCGGTTTTCATTCTAAAGCCTTTGATTTCTCAGTTAAAAGATCGTAAAATTTTTGACGAGTACGTCCCTGAAATTTGTCCCTACCAAGTACGTCTACTTGGCACTAGGTGGCATTAAGAAAATTGCCATTGCGATGCAGGATTGTATACTAAATTCAATGTTCTAGAATATTCTACATAAAAAATAAATAAATGTCAAATAAAATACTTAGGAGTGGAAAGTAAATCTGTTTCCGTTTATTTTATTTGGAAAATCCGTGCAGCTTTTACATCCAATGATACAACACTTCATTTTGCACTGGGAAACACGTTATAATAAAGATCTCCGAGGAACAGTAATGTGCACACTCCACGAGAACTAGTCGCGTACTGATGTCAGCGCTCCTAGCGTGGAGTATCAGAACTAAAGAGTTTGTGACGTCAGGACTACATTGATTGCATCAAGGCTACATTGCTTACAGCACCTCTACTTTGTTTCTGCTCTGTGCCTATTTTCGACAAATAAATCTTATCTTATCTTGTGACCGGAACCAGGTATAAAATTTTCTTATCTAGGACCGGAACGGACTGCTCTGAATTTTGCTCCGTACATTGACGTAAGAAAAACGCCGCCCCCTGGCGTAGTTTCCAAAATCTTTGGCTCCGTACCACGATTTTGCCCAATATCGTCTATTCTAGTACTCAATGCACGACCTCGGATTGTCCCCCAGATTAGTAAGTTAATGTACAGATTGTCCTAAGAAGCAAGGAGGTTTTTGTTCTGAGGTCCTAAGACTCTTATGGATTGTCCGACCGCGCAAATCGCGCAATACGAAGCCAGCCAAATACGAATACTACAGTTCGTCACCCGCATATATGAGCACTGTGTGCGGTGTGTGCGCGCTCAAAGTCGGATCAAACCTTGCTCGTATTCACTCGTTCAAGCAACGTGACATGACGTCATCAGTGACGTCAAATTAGCGCGCTATCATTGCATACGAAAATGAGGTAGTGCAATGTGTGCGATACGTCAAAATTAATTTTGGTTGAGTTTCGTGGGATTTTTTTCGGTTTGCTTGGAGTTCGAAAGCAAACTAAAGAAATGGATACAATTCACAGGGTCCAAATACTTTGTGGCTAAAAAGTACTTTGATTCGAACAGTGACATTGACATAAGAGCAGTCATATCGGATCGTTTAGATATTCGATTGTGTTCGACGTTTGCACGCTAACGAAAACGATCCGACTCGAATGCGCCGATTGCAGCGTTGGTAAAATATTTCCTTAATGAACCGCACTGGAAGTCATTATGGACCGATACAAGAAAAGCCGGCCCCGTATTGTATGACGGACGAGGAATGACCGAACTATATTATATAGTCTAAGGACCGAACGAATGACGGATCCCACTTTCAGGGTTGCCAACTTTTTTTTCGCTAATCCGCTAAGAGCGGTTGTGAAAACCACCAAAAATCCACTAAATAAGAATTTTCTCAGTTTTTCTATATTTATCTTTAATTTTTACATATTTGTTAAATATACAAAAAAAAAAATTAAAAGTCACCAACAGAGGAATAGCCTTCGCTGTTTTTTAGGGTTCCGTACCTCAAAAGAAAAAAACGGAACCCTTATAGGATCACTTTGTTGTCCGTCTGTCTGTCTGTCTGTCTGTCTGTCAAGACCCTTTATCTCACGAACGGGTAAAGGTATCAGGTTGAAATTAATTCCATATATTAGGATCCATGAACCACATAAGATCTGAAAATTTCAATTTTTTACAACGACGCAATCAAAAGATATGGCATTATATGTCCTCATCTCCATACATTTATTCAAAAATGAAAAACCTACAGGGTACTTCCCGTTGACCTAAAATTATGAAATTTGGCAAGAAGCTAGGTCTCACAGTACAAATAATGGGAAAAGTCTGAAATCATTAAATATTACAACTTTTCTCACAACTAATGGTAACCAATTGTGGTGAGCTCCCGTTTCAAGAACATTCATATAAGAGAGGGGTCAAGTTGGATGGTTGCTGAGGCGATTTTTGTTTTAGTTCTATTTAAAAACGGGAACACTTACAAACTTGAAAATTGGTATGTTTATAGGGCATAGGCTATAAAATAATAACAAATAATAAAATTTGGTCAAGCGCGTGTCGGACTCAAAAAATCTAGCACATTAACTTACTGAAATTTCAACTAATACAATTATGTTTATGTGGTGGTACGGAACCCTCAGTGCGCGAGTCCGACTCGCACTTGGCCGGTTTTTTTTTCGGTTATGCATCAGCATGTCCTGCCGAAAAAAAAGTTTTCCGTGGTTAAATATTTTTCTACAACACTTTTAAGTAGTGTCTATTAGGACTCGTGTACCGAAGGCTTTTGTGCAAAGTCCGTCTGGGGAAGTGCAACCCTCTTATCTATATCTGCCGTAAATAAAGCAGCAGTGTTTCGGTTTGAAGGGAGCCTGTGAAATTACATGAGACACAACATCATATTTCTCAGGGAGGGCAATCCGCTTTGCTGTCTTATTAGCGTCAAAGATTGTCACTAATAAGATAGTAGGTGCTATGGGCGGTGGAGACCACTTACCATCTGTTGGCCCACTTGCTCTTTTGCTCACTTGTAACATAAAACAAAAATCTACCTAGATGACTAGGTCATAGCAACATTTAAGGACATTCGTGGGGTTAACATTCATACTGAAAAGTCTTGTCTTTCCACATCAGCGTTAAAGTGTGAAAAAACTAGCATAGAGATTACGAAAGTAGCTAAAATCTTAGAACTGCTCACACCAGAGATGTTTGATTGACTCTTGTGTTACCAGCAGCTGTTACCAGTAGGTTAAACATATGAAAAAATCCATTTTCGTTTAATTTGGCTCATTTGTGGATTCAGTAGTCAAAAAAATGTCTTTCCACTCTTGTGTTTCTTGATGAGCTCGGGAATGTTTGGTGGTTGTCAGGAGGCGGCGTAGCAAATCAAACCATTTTAATTATTTATTGAACGTTTATTCACATGGTGAATTATTACAGTCTCGACAGGAAGTATGACATCGACTAGCTAGAGACGTGACCACAGACAAGGCATAGTGATGTAACATGCCCTTTTTTCTTTTAAAAATTAAAAAACAAAAAGTCATTTGACGTTAGTGACATTTAGGAAATAAATTCTAACCTATAAATAACTTATGTTTCTAAGCTACAAGGTTAGCAAATATTACATTAGAAATACATAGAATTTTGGAATATATCGTCATAATCATACATTGAATTAGAATAAAATTGTCAGTGTAATTATCATGCTTGTCATAACTTAAATAATACTTAATTCTAAAGAATGTGAAAGTCAAATGTTGTTGTTTATTTACAAATATCTAATTACTTTTTACAGATTCAGTCTTTGTGTTTTCTTTACAAGTCGTCCACTTTTAGTATATGTTCTTTCAGGTATTTCTATTTCAGCACTACCGGCGTCGTCATTATCACTGCTAATTGGTGATAAGACATTTGTATCATGTAAGTTTTCAGTAGGACTAGATAAGTTACAAGGTTGACAATCAGACAAAGTTAATTGATTTTCATATTCATTATAGTCATGTAAACTATCTTCTGACATTTGACTTTCATTTACATTGATAAATTCTGGAGATTGAGTTTGAACTTCCTTTGACTTATTACTACTGCGCTCTGTCTCAACTGACTGAAAGGAATCAGAATCACTTGAGCTATTAATTGAAACAGTTGGACTTAACGGGCAAGAATTATGAGTATAGATGAAAGTGTACCAATCATCTTCCTCTTTTTGTGAAATTTTAGGATTTTGGATACGGACTGACTGATTTGATTGTGATTCTGACTTCTTTTGTTTGTGGCTTGGATTTACAATGTTTGAGTTTTGACTTGGACCTAGGTTTAAATCAAATGCAACTTTTTTATTTTCATTCTTTGACAATGACTTTTTATGACTGTTTTGCTTGTGATTGTTATCTCTACGGATATGTTTAGAATTTCTCCTATATGTTGCACCATAATTATCCTTGACTATAAAGGATCTAGGAAATTTAGACTTTGCCACAATAGAACCTTTAGACCATATAATATCTTTAGGGTTTTTCTTGAAATAAACATTATCATTTACATTGAATGGCTGATATTGTTTACAATTTTTGTTGTAGTACAATCTTGTTTTTTGTAAATTCTCATTTTTTGTTTTTGAATGTTCTGAGAATTTGACCACTTTAGGTGTTAAATTGCTTACTTTACTTGATAATTTAGTTCTCAATTGTCTAGACATAAGTAATTGAGAGGGTGACTTTAAGTTACCTCTTGGGGACGTTCTGTATTGTAATAGACCTATATAGGGATCTGTTCCTGACTCTTCACATTTTCTAAGAATGTTTTTAATTATTTTTACAGAGACTTCACTGAGGCCGTTTGATTGAGGATAATGTGGACTTGACATAATATGTTCAATGTCCCATTCCTGAAGAAATTTTTTAAATTCTGAAGAGTTGTAAGGTGGACCTCCATCGCTAAGAAGTTGCAAGAGGATTCCATGTCGAGCAAAGATCGACTTTAAATGTGTTATTACATTAGAACTTCTACTGTCTTTATTTAAGTTAGCAATTTCTATGTAATTTGAATAAAAATCAACGACTAGCAAATGTTTTTGTCCTTTGTAATCAAACAAATCTGTAGCTACTTTTTGCCATGGAAATAAGGGTTGTTCATGAGATATGAGTGGTTCTTTTGTTTTATTCGAGTTGTACATACAGCATGACTCACATTGTCTTATTTTATTTTCAATTTCTTGATTTATATGAGGCCAGAACACTATACCTCTAGCTAAATTTTTAGTTTTTTCTATTCCAAGGTGTCCTTCATGTAAAATATTTAAAATTTCAGATCTCATTGAAGTAGGTATTATTACAGAATTATTTTTGAAAATTAAATTGTTTATAATATGAATTTCCTCTTTTATATTCCAATAAGGTAAAACTAGTGGGTTACAATGTTTTTTACATGTAGGCCATCCTTCCCTGAAGTATTCTTTTAGAATCTGTGAAGTTTGATCTTTATTAGTGTGTTCTAAGATTTTATCTAATTTTTCCTGTGTAATTGCTAGATTAGAGGTCAATAAATTTACATGAATTTCAACTTCTGACTCAAGTTCTTCTAAGGATATTAATTCTTGGTTTTGCTCTGAATTCTTGTCAGTGATAGGGGAACGTGAAAGGGTGTCTGAAATATACATTTCAGTTCCTTTAGTATAAGTGACAAGTAAGTGATATGCTTGCAAGGCTATCATCATTCTTTGTAATCTTGTGGGTACTTCGGACAATGGTTTCTTGAAAAGTGTAACTAATGGTTGATGATCAGTTTCAACATGGACAGGCTTTCCATACAAATATTGATGGAATTTTTTACATCCGAATACAATTGCAAATAATTCTTTCTCAATTTGAGCATAGTTTTCTTGACTTTTGTTTAATGATTTAGACGAATATGCAATTGGATTTTTTCCATGCAAAATTACAGCACCTACTGCTTTTTTAGAAGCATCCACGGATAATCTGATTGGTTTGTTGATGTCATAATGGACTAAGACGGGTGATTGACAAATTAATGATTTTAGTCTGTTGAATTGCTGTTCATGTTGATCTAACCATTGCCAAGTATTATTCTTTTTCAATAAATCTCTGAATAAAGTTATTTCTTCAGATAGATTTGGAATATAAGATCCTAAATAATTAATCATTCCAAGAAATCTTTGTAGTTCCTTGACATTTTTTGGACTCTGCATTCTAGTTATAGCATCGACTTTGGATTGGTCTGGCGAAACACCGTTTTTATTAAAAATATGACCGACATAGCAAATCTCTGACAAGCCAAACTGGCATTTTGATTTGTTGAATTTAAGATTTACTTCTGATGCTCGTTTGAATAAAGATTCTAATCTTTGATTGTGTTCCTGTTCTGTGGAACCGTAAACTAGAATGTCATCCACAAAAATAATTATTCCTGGAAGATCACCAAAAAGTTCATTCATGGTTCGGTGAAAAATTTCTCCACTTGAGTTAATTCCGTAAGGGAGTCTTAAAAATTTGTATCTGCCATAAGGCGTGTTAAATGTACATAAATCACTACTTTCATCGTCTAATGGGATAGTCCAATAACCTGAGCTAGCGTCAAGCTTTGAGAAAATAGAAGCACCGGCTACTTTGGAGCGAAGATCATCAAAGGTAGGATAAGGATAATGGGGTCTTCTGATTGCTTCATTTAGATTTCTAGGGTCAAGACAAATTCTAAGTTTTTTGTTAGGTTTTTCTACTAACACAATAGAGTTTACCCATTTGGTCGGTTTAGTGACCTTTTCTATGACTTTAAGTTGTTCCATGCTTTCAAGTTCACTTTTCAGTCGTTTCTCAAGTGAATATGGTATTCTACGTACTGGACATACTTTAGGAGGTATGTTTTCATAAATATCTAGATGGGCTTTGTATGGTAAACAACCTAAGCCTTCAAAAGTATGAGCATACTTTGAAACTATTTTATCTACTAACCTGTGACCTTTAGTTGTATCTTCATTTATTTTGAAGATCCTTTTGACAATACCGGCTTTCTCACAGATGTTCCATCCCAGTATGGTTTGGCACGGACATTCAACGATAACAAAGTATATATTTGTGTTAGTTCCATTTTCGAATTGGCAATTTATGACACAACTACCTAAATTTGGTACAAGTTGTCCTGGATTTGCCACTGGTCCATATTAGTATTATTTTGGTTATTATTTAATGATCCAATCACAAACTGGTTACCCTTTTGGTCATTTTTAGAAGTGACAGTGTTTACCTTTCTTGATGGTTTGTTACTGTTTTTGTAAAAACAATAATTAGTGAAGTGATTCATTTTCTTGCAATTGGAGCAGATTTTTTCTAGGGCTGGACACTTGTGTCGATGAATCTGGCCACATCGGTTACATTCACGATTTGATGAAGTTCTTGGTCTTGAATTTGAATGCGTTCTGAAGCTTGTTCTTGAGTGTGATCTTGTTGGTCTTCTTGTATTAGAAACATCGCGTTTTACCGATCTTGGTATGTGGTTATGAGTGACAGCTTGGACTGATGTTGAACCATTGTTGCTCTGTGTCAGCATAGCAGTTCTCTCCTGGGACAATTCCATGTTCTTGGCTATTTTTAAGGCAGTTTCTATTGTTAAGTCATTCTCTTGAAGTAATCGTTCCTTAATCTTGTTATTTTTCATTCCAATGACGAACATATCTTTTAATAATGATTCCCGTAGCTCCTTAAATTCGCATGAAGTCGATAAATTATTCAGAATAGTGACGTATTCGTCTAAGCTCTCGTCGTTCTTCTGGTGGCGTGTGAAGAAGTTATATCTTTCGAATGTTACATTGCTGCAGGGGTTAAATTTTTCGTCGAACTTTTTTAGTATTTCGTCAATTTTAGCTTTTTTGCGGTCAATGTTCAGGCTGTTGAAAATTTCAATGCCATCGTCACCTATAGCATTCAAGAAAATGGCTACCTGCTTTTGGTCAGTGAATTTGTCAATCTCATTTGCGTCGCAAAAAATTTCGTATTTTTGTTTCCATGCCTTCCATTTTTCAGAAGCATTGTCTCCAACTTGTATAATAAGTGGTTTTATGTTCATAATGAGTACGTTAGACTTGTTTTCAGGCATTTTTTCGATGTTAATTTGAATGTGTAATGGTGGCGTACCTGTTCTTTGTCTTGGCCGTTGACGATTATGCTTTCATGGTTTTACCATTTGGGCTTGTCCAATTTAATCTTCTGACACCATCTTGTGTTTCTTGATGAGCTCGGGAATGTTTGGTGGTTGTCAGGAGGCGGCGTAGCAAATCAAACCATTTTAATTATTTATTGAACGTTTATTCACATGGTGAATTATTACAGTCTCGACAGGAAGTATGACATCGACTAGCTAGAGACGTGACCACAGACAAGGCATAGTGATGTAACATCCACTAAGAAAAATAAACAAATCCACTAGAAAAAACCACTAGCCACTAAAAGTTGGATTTTCCACTAAGTTGGCAGCCCTGCCCACTTTAGCCAAGAACCATGGTATAATACCAAGAACGTATACTGCGTACAAAATAACTTTGTCCATGACCGTTAATGCGCAGAAGTCAAAAAATGAGTCGCGGGGGTGAGCGCGGCTCCCCCCAAGAGGCAAGCGAATCGTTCATTGGCTCTTCGCCTGTCACCCATGCGCGGAAAATAACCGTCATGGACAAAGTTGTTCTGAACGCGCTGTACATACGACTGTGGATTGTACTAGCCCTCTACATTTAATCTGTCTAATCCGAAACCCGATGGTTGGCTTTGTATTCCGCGGTCGTACAATCCGTGGACGTACATTCCGGGCACTGCACGCACGAAGCCACGCACGAGGTCTCGCTCGCTCATTAATTCACAGACTATCTATGGTTTCATTAATTTATTTTACAATTTGAGTGTGTTTTCTTTACTTGATGTGTTTTTTGACTGATAAAAATGAGTCTTCGTAAGCGTGCGAGGGTAAGTTATGATATGGTAGCGGTTTACCTAGGGGTTTATGTTTTTCTGGTATTTTCTTTTGCTCAGAGGTTATGTATATTGTTCTGTAGGTTGTTACCCGTGAGTTGGATGGTGTTCTGAAGCAGCAGGATGTCTCCGAGTCGGATCCGTCGGACAGGAGCCAGGTCACATCTTCGAGCCCTACGTCCTCGCGGGGCCAGCGAGAGTCCTCATATTGTGGAAACGCTGAGACAAAGGAACCTGACAAACCGGTCATAGAAGAAGCTACAAATGATTTTACAGAGGAGTCTGACTCTAAAGAAATGTTGAATAGGTTGGTTTCTTATTCAATATTTTTAAGTTGTATGTTTTCACTTACTCATCATCATCATATTAGCCGAAAGACGTCCACTGCTGGACATAGGCCTCCCCTAGAGATCTCCATGACGACCGGTCCTGCAATGCTCGCATCCATGACATCGGTCCTGCACTGCTCGCATCCATGACATCGGTCCTGTGCTGCTCGCATCGATCACTTACTACACGTATACAAATTGGATTGATGTGCCTCTGAGTTCATTGCCCTCATACAAATAGTCTCTTAAGGGAGATTATAGAAACAGATACAGCAGGACAGGAAGCTCCCTTCAGAATTCCATCTAAGACGTGTGGTACCTTTTAGGAAGAGGCACCACAGTCACCACAATTGCTTGCATCACAGCCGGCACCACGGTTTTCGGTTGTTGGTGACCGCAGTATGTAAGATGATACATAGGAGGAAGACACTGTTGCCTATCCTCCGGCTCATAATTCCATAGTTGCCTCTTATGACACCCATTAGTAGAGATGGGTTGGTAATATTTGTTGCCAGTATCAAGTAGACATTTTGATTATTTAGTTTACCACTACTTGTTTGTACTTTTTACTCTAGCGTAATAGGAAAGGTTTTGTATTTGGGGAAAAAAAGAGTTACAAATTTTCTGAAAAATGTGTTCCATATAAAAAACAAGTCCCAAAAATGTCCGTAATATGGATTCGTCCTTTAATTTGGATTCTGAATTAATTACCTACCTGACTGCATATTTAATTTAAATTATATTGAAATCTACCACAGGTAAGTTAGTATTTTGAAACTATATGTATGGAATTACAAACTTCAGTTTGCAGTTGGTACTTGTTTACTCTTTACTATCCACAGCCTCTATAATCTAGTAGTTAGAGCGTTCGGCTCTAGATCCAGAGGTTCTGGGTTCGATTCCCAGTGGGGACACTGTCAAACAAATATCACTTTGTGTGACTTCCCCAATTTGGTTAGGAAATTGCAGCACGAATCATCTAACTGTCTGAAAAAATTTGATGATTCTGTGCTTTGGAAGGCTCGTTTTGGTCTCAGCTCTATAGTGGTGGTTAGATTATCCATGTCAGTGCGCTTGGGCGACTCAACAATTCTGACACCAGGGTTTGTGAGGTCGGTCATTGATCTTACAACCCACATGATATGATAATGATGACTCTTGCATATAGCAAGAAAGTAAGTGCAGTGCAAGAAAGTTCTGTGCAGAAGACGATGAAACGCCTTTACACCTGATCTGCCACTGTGATGCACTGACTCACAGTAGAAGTCGGGAAACGGGAGGACACATACTATACCCTGAAGATGCTCGAACTCTCAATCCTAGGCAGATTGTCAGCTTCTTTGAGGCTGTTGGTGTGGCCGAGGAAATGTGATATAAAGGGTTGGCTACAATAGATCTGTACAGGTTGCAGTGGCCGTTGGGAATTAGGAGGCCGGCCTCTTTACCCTCAAAACATAAACATAAGTGCAGTGCTGTGCCATTTATTTACTACTTGTTGACAACACTTGAACACTGTTCAACATACACTCCATAAGTTGATTCTTATGTTGTTTGCTTTGTGTACTAAATAAGACAAGTGATTTTTCAGAAGTGTGTAATGTAACTATAGCCTGATAATTACATAACCTTACATAAATTTACTTTCCAGTTCAGAAAGAGGAGCCCTTAACTATTGTCTGCCATTTGACAAGTTGTCTTCCCTGGAAGTGGAATGTTTCTCAGATCTCAAAGAGGAAAATACCATTGCCTTAATTCAGATCAGGAACAGGATTTTGAATATGTGGCTTGAAAACCCCAAGAAGCAGCTTACAGCAGATGCTGTCCAGAAAAAAGAGGTCAGCATCAGTTTTACTTCAAGCAAAGAACAATCTGCTTTAAAATTTTTATTTTTGTTTATGTCTACTAAAAAAATTGTTTCTCACTTGCAGGCCCTGTACAACAGCGACCCAGCTCTAGTGTTACGCACTCACACTTTCCTAGAAAGACAGGGGTTCATCAACTATGGGATGTATGAGCGCATCACTCTCATACCAAACCCACCTAGTGCAGGTAAATTATGCATTAACAAGTACCAATATCGAGTAATTTTTTGGATTAAAAAAGACCCCCACAAAACATGATATTTTTAGGGTGCTGAAACAAAATGGTAAAAATGGAACCCTTATGGTGCGACTTCATCTGTCTGTCACACCTGTATATATCAGCAACCACTAATGCTAACGACTTGAAATTTGGAATAGTTAAAGAATAAAATTGCCCAACTTAATTGCAAACAAAGAATAAAAATAATATTATAAGTATCACCACCACCTGGCAGCCACAGAGCGACAGGAGGAGGCCGACCAAGGCGCCGATATGGCGCGATGAACTTGACGTCTGTTGTACAAATTGGCAAGAGCAGCCTCTCAATAGGGATGAATGGAGAGAAAAAGGAGGCCTTAGCCCAGCAGTGGGACATAAGAAGAAAGAAGAAGAAGTATTAATGTAAATAGGGGGGGGGGGGGGGGGGGGGGGGCAAATTTTAAATTCTCGTTACTAGGTTGAATGGGGTATCATATGAAAGGGCTTTACTTGTACAATTGTACATTCCAAAATATATTTTTTTAGGATTCTTAATTTACAAAAGCCGCTGAACTTGAACCCCGTTGTTGAACCATATCGATGCGCCAGGGAAGCTTCAAATTCTTACGGAATTTAGAGGTTGACCGATGTTGTAACCTATAAGATTGTAATCATGTAAATACTTACATCACCTTCCCTCTATGTAATGGTACTCCTGATATAATAAAAATCAAAAATAAATACGAAACTGAGTAGGAAATAATACTCCAGTAAAAATACGGTTTTGCAAAACATTAAATGTTAATAGCTACTTTTTTGTGTATATCGGATTAGAATATGATGTTAAGACACTATATTTACGAATCCACCTAAAATTTAAATCAGATAATTTTTTCGAAATACAGCTTAGGCAAAAATAATAATAGACAGTTATATACTTTATATCATAGAGAAAAGTATATTTTACACATAGGCATCAAAATCCACCATAAACATTATTAAAAATATATATATTTTTTTTATATAAAATATCCTCTTATTTTTATATATAAGGCCCAATAAAGTCGTGGTAAAATGATAGAAATTAACTGAGCTTAACTTAACCTTTTTAAATGTAAGTGATTCTTATATATATTCACAAAAATCCCGTATGAAATAAAAAAAGTTTTTAGTAATCGGTGGTTTACAAAGATCTTGTGAACATTTATGTTCGATTTTCCAAAAATATGAGTACTTAGCACTATTTAAATAATTGAAAAGGAAAACGGTTCTATTACTATTTTTGGTTGCTAAGATAAACATTATTGAAATTTAGTGGTATAAAAATTAAATACTACAAAACAGGTAATATTTTTAGGTGGATTCGTGTATAATATGAAATTATGAATATATAGCAAGCCGTATATTAAAAAAATAATCTATTAAATTTTTTTTCCGAAATTCCATATTTTTTTAAATCTTTGGACGGCAAAACAAATAAATAAATGTGGTAAATTTAGGTGGATTCCATTAAAAAGCTTTACACAGAAATATTATCTATCGATCCGAAAAACAAACTCGGCTATTATAAATTATTTCCGTTTCGCCATACAATCTCTCGTAATTTTATAAAACTATTTTTGACTATGAGAAGGAAAGATGTGCTATTGCTCTTCAAGCTGTGTCTGAACTAGAGTTGATGAGGAAGTGGTTATGAGGAAGAGGAAGTGTAGAATAGAATTTTAGAGGATGAGGATGAGGATATTTCATGATATATTTATGAGGAAGAGGAAGGTTGAGAAGAGTGAAAGTAATACTTAGGGTCTTACAAAAATAGTATATATAATATTTTAAGAGGATTATGAAATAAAGAAACTGAACAACTTCTTAAAAGTAAATTATTGATAGTTTCACACAAAATTTCTCCAAAAGCCAAAAAATTTTCGCTGATTCCATTTCATCCAATGTTTCTTTGGAAAGTTTGTTCAGTTTCTATATCTGCACTATCCCCTTTTATACACTTCTTCTTTTTCTTTTTTCTATTATACACTTTTTTGAAGGACCCTATAGATTGATAATAAATTTTAGTTAGAAATAAAAATAATTTTAAAGATTCAAATAAGGCAATATTTTGTAATTTTTTTTTTTAATTATCAAATTTGGGAGGGAAGGTGGCGGGCGTGGCGGCTCGCTCATTGCTGTATGGCCAATCGCATCGCTATTGAGACTTCCTCATAAGTTCCTCTTATTTCTAAGAGGAAGCGAAAGCGGAAGAGGAATTTTTAACTTGCTTTTATAGGGAATCGGAAGCGGTTGAGGAAGTCTGAAAAATGCGGAACTTCCGCATAATGAGGAAGCGGAATCCTCATCAACACTAGTCTGAACATAGCTAAGCGTTGCACTCGGTACCAAGCGGATATTTTATTCAAGAGACTGCTGATGAAGGAGGTTAAAGTAGTTCCCTTCTTAGCAGGAGGGAGCCATGAGAGTATACATTTCTTGGAGGGACCTCCAAACTAAAATGTATGAATTTTCATCAAATTCCCAAATACTTTAAATTTTTATCTTTGTCTTTAAGAAATCCTATACTGTTAAACGAGCAATATTTATTTTTTTTCCCGTGTGGTGCCGGCAAAGAATAGTACCAACCCATACATACATACCCGTGGGTGTCGTAAGAGGCGTCTAAGGGTTAACTGGAGGATGGGCAGCAGCATCCTCCTTTGTATCTTACATCTTACTAACTGCGGTCACCTACAACCGCGGTCCACAGCGCCAGCTGTAACGCTAACAAGCGAGGTGACTATGATACTTCCCCTCCACATTTTTCCAGCAAAAGCTAGAATTCTGGAGGGAGCTCCCTGTCCTGTATTGGACGTTTCATGGGATGTTATGATGATGATGATGATATATATTTGCAATCGGTTTCTCGAAAACGGCCCTAACGATTTCGATGAAATTTAGTATACAGGGGTTTTTAGGGGCAAAAAAATTTATCTAGCTAGGTCTCGTCTGGGAAAATTCGTTTTCACCGACTTTTTAAATATTTCTTTGCGCGTTTTAGTGTGTTCAAGAAACTTACAGCGCCATCTGTTGTAGAGTAGCATAGCTTGCTCACCCGATGATATTTTATTCATATAGAGCATAGCTCGGTCGCCCAGGTATTGTAACTTAAAACTAATAAATGTTGTTACTACAGGTAAAAAGGATATATTTTCATTTTCACTAATAAAGTTTGGATGAAACAATAGATTTTTAAAAAGTATTTTTAACCCCCGACGCAAAACAGAGGGGTGTTATAAGTTTGACGAGTGTATCTGTCTGTGTATCTGTCTGCGCCATCGTAGCTCCTAAACGGATGGACCGATTTTAATGCGGTTTTTTTTAGTTAAAAGGTAATTTAATTGGGGTGGATCTTAGCTATATTTGATGAAAATCGGTTCAGTTGTTTATAAGTTATAAGCACTTTTCCTGACCAAGTTGTCAAAAACTAATGATTTGCGGACGCTTTCATGGCGTGCGCTGTCCAAAGTAGGATAGATACATCAAATAAATGTAGAACAGATTTGTTGATTCTATAATCTTCTAAAAAACCGGCCAAGTGCGAGTCGGACTCGCGCACTGAGGGTTCCGTACCACCACATAATCATAATTGTATTAGTTGAAATTTCAGTAAGTTAATGTGCTATATTTTTTGAGTCCGACACGCGCTTGACCAAAAGTTTAAAAAGTTAAAAATAAAAATTAAATTAAAAATTTAAAAAAACCCCCGACAAAAAACGATCCCCTAAAAAGTAAAAAATAATAAATTGCCTACACACTTGCGCTCTTTATGATACTTGTTATACTTTGTTGTATTGTTGGTGTGCAATAAACAGTTTTTACTTACTTTTACTATTGTTTACCATTAAATGCGTTGGGGGACCGCTAAGAAAACAAAGTAGGTAGGTAACTGCAACAAAACAACTTACGTATATTGTGTATTTAAATTTTTACTTAGCGGTCCCCCAAGGCATTTAAGGGTCAACAATAGTAAAAGTAAGGAAAAACTGTTTATTGCACACCAACAATACAACAAAGTATAACAAGTATCATAAAGAGCGCAAGTGTGTAGGCAATTTATTATTTTTTTTACTTTTTAGGGGATCGTTTTTTGTCGGGGGTTTTTTTAATTATATTTGTAAAACGTTACCGAGTTTTTGACCGACTAGTCATAGTCGACTAGGAGACATTTTACACTGCACTACCTCATAGAGACTATATGACAGACTCTATTCAATTTTTACTGTACTGCCGAAAGATTTCAAAATAGTAAATGATGTTTCTGCATTTCAAAAGTAATTAAAGAAGCTTCTACCATAGATTTCGCGGCGCTTTTGCTTTTCCAAAACCCGTTTATATTATTGACGAAATATTATAATATAGCTGGTGCCCGCGACTTCGTCTGCGCAGGTTTATAAATTGTAGGCTATGTGTTATTCTGATGTATAAGCTATATTATTGTAAAGTTTCATTAAAATCCATTCAGTAGTTTTTACATGAAAGAGTTACAAACATCCATCCATCCATACTTACAAACTTTCGTGTTTATAATGTTAGTAGGATTTTTGTTGTTTTTCGTTATATAGGGTGACTTTTAATTAGTTCTTGATAGAAAAAGGTATGAATGTACTCATGATACTGAACAACTTTCCCCAAGGGACATAGGTCGAAATACAAAAATCAAGTTTTGACCTCCCATAGAAACTGCATCAGCTGATAGCGCATTTTGTATAGGAGGTCAAATTTGGTTTTTCGTATTTCGACCTATGTTCCTTGGGAAAAGTTGTTCAGTATCATGAGTACATGCATATCTTTTGCTGTCAAGAACTAATTAAAAGTCACCCTATATTATTGACATATTATTTAATAAGTTATACAATAGATCATAATGATGTTATTTATTGTTATTTATGGCATTTTTATCTAACACTAGCGACCCGCCCCGGCTACGCACGGGTTGTAGGTAATGCTTTTTTGTATATGTTTATATTTTTTTATAAATTTGAATTTAAGCTTTTGCGAATAATTACAGAAACACGTGTCTAGAAAATCATCTTCCAAGGTTTATCAGCAGAATCGAAGTTCTATACGATTTTTTTTCTGTCATCCCTTTAAGCGACGAATTCACAAAAAATCTTTTTACGCAGAGCTTAAATTCAAATACCTACAAATAACTACAAAAATGAAAGACTTTAAGACCAACAATCAAACCCCTTATATCATTCCCATGGAGGATGATTTTCAATTAACGCTTAACCACGTGTTCCTTTATATTTTACCAAAAACTTAAATTCAAAGAAGGATGCCCGTTTTTAACCTGTCAAACAATTTCAAGATACTGGAAGGTCTAGTGATGTGATATGTTTAAAAAAATAATGAATTTTTAGTCGATTTTAAATTACTAATTTAAAAATGAAAACGAAGCCAGGAAAAATTGTAATTTAATTTTTGAAATTCACACAGGAAAGTTAATTTTACATTGAAACGTACATTTTGAACGCACCACAGCATAAAAACACGTTCCGTTTCATGAAGCTGTGAGTAATTAAAAATACTCTTTTTATAATTCTTTACATTGTTTTCGGTAAATGAAAACAAAATATTAATGTTTTTTTTTTATAATTAGAAAATACTAATATCTTGGGGACTCCGAAAAATAGGCTGCGTGAAATAGATTTTTTCTAGCTGTCACGAATGTCACGTCACGTACGGTGCATTCCGATTTGAGCAAACACTGCTAAAAGCGTATACGGTACTCACAAACGATCGAAATTAATTTTCCATGCAAAAGGCTAACACACGTCCGATAATCGGTGACCGATTTTTTTGTAGGACAAAAATGGAACGCACTGATTGCAATAGTTAAACGCACACTTCCTACAAAAAGAACCGACTTCAGCGCGCTCATTGTGCTTTAAAGCGTGCTTTGGAATGTGGGGGTCACCTCATTCATAACCTCTAGAATTGATTGTACTATAACAACTTTACCTGGCTTTTGTAATCAAATTAAAGTATATATTTTCGTAGAAGGACAAATCCAGAATAAACTACATCACTAGTGAGCATCAGACGCTGCATAAAAAAAAAGTGTTTGACAGGTCACGGCTAGTATGGGAAATGGTCATCCTTCTTTGTATGAATCTTACTACAGCAACAACGGACTTTTATACAAATAATTTCCCCTATTTCACCTTCCTTTGGGGATGAATTTCTTAAAATAATGTCTTATCGCGGACCTTCATAGCATGAGAAATATTTTTTTTCGTGTTACATAGAGCTGTAACTTCAAAAATGAAGGATAGCTAGGCCAAAAAACTGACTTAAGTTAATCCCCTATTTCACCCCTATTTTAAGATGATTTTTAAGTAACGCTCAATTACGCGTTTCTTTATTTTTTCCAAAAGGTTAAAGGCAAATTTGTAAAAATTTTACTTCCGAAACAAAGAACTTTCAAACAAATCATTTTTCCCCATTTCACCCCCTAAGGAAGGAATTTCATAAAATTATTTCATACCTCAAACTTTCATCGCATGATAAACATACCTTCCAAATTTCGTGGTTCTAGCACCAGCATTTTTAAAGTTCCATACAAACTTTCATCCTTAGTTTCATTCCCTTTTTAATTTTTTACGAAGAGCTCAAGCTCAAATTTGTGTACTTGTCACTTCAAAAAACGAGGACTTCTCAACCAACAAACTGACAAAAATTCATACCCTATTTCATCCCCTTGGAGGGTGATTGTCAAGAAATGCTCGAACACGTCTTTCTTTATTTTGTTACCAAAAGCTTTAATGATTTATCTGAATTTACCTACAGAAACAAAATGTTCATACAAACTATTTTCCCTCATTTCACTCCTTTACGGGATGAATTTTTTAATGTCCTTTCTTAGCTCAAACCGTCATAATAACATTACAAACTTATCCTCTAAATTTAGTTTTTTTTTTTACATCAGCAGTTGTAGAGTTCCATAAGACGAAATGATTAAACACATACAAATTTTTATACTTGTCACTTCAAAAATGAAGGACTTCTAGACCAACAAACCCAAAAAAGTATAAATATCCATAAATATGTGTACCTATTTGTTACAGATACACAGAAAATAAAAGAAGATCCGGAAGAAATACAGCATAACGTTGACGAGTTACCCTTGGACCCGGATGGAGCTTACAGCCTGTACGAAGATCATCAGATCAAGGAGGAGATGGTCATCGGCCCCACTGTGTTTCATACACAGTTCTTTGAGTACTCGAGCGTGGGCTCAAGTAAGTTAGTTACTCTCTCACATACATTTGTTGCTGATGAAATGAACATTATGTTTCTATTTTGATTTGCAGACGTTTGATTGGTTATTAATATCATAGTGTTGCAATAGACGCGCGGCCGACTGTATGATCCATTTTTTTAGTTTTTGGTGCCGCGCAGACCACCGGCAAAATGCTCGCGCTTGGTCGCGCCCGTCAAATGGGCATTTTGTAAAGCCTACTCCTATAAAATATATATATATGTGAAACATCAGTTCAAGGACTACATTTGGTACATTAGTTTTTTCTTTATGTCTCTGTATTCTATATTTAACAAAAAATAAATAAATACGTACAGTGGAACATAGAACCTCCTCCTTTTTTGAAGTCTGTTAAAAAACTACGGTTCATCGATTTTTTACTTGTATTCCCTACTGAATATTTTTACACTAATAAATTAAAAAACCCTTTTTCTTTAAATATAACATACGATTTTTTTTATGTTTTATATTTTATACGAAAAAGTAAGTTTTTCCTCATTGCCAAAATTCCGGCTCATCGTTGGTCGTAACAGCCACGTTAAAGAGCACTCTTATGTAAACGCTATTGACGTGTTAAAAAGGTCGATATTTGCATTGAAGATCGCGTAGTTTCTTATTTGAAAAGTATAATCGCCTTGAGGGGTTATCCGACGTTCACTTTTCTTCAATTTGTCTTTCCGGATTTTCGATAAGTTTTGTATTTAGCGAGTAATTTTTTTTTTTAACTTATGGGGGCGCTAGTGGAAGGTGGGTAGCCTCTTAATACACTGAATAGAGGGGGGTACAAACAGTCCGGTAACTCAAAATTTTGAATATGTTGTCATGGATGGTTTGAGTGTTTAAAATGCAAAATTTCCCCCCCACCCCGCTCGCGCCCGTAATCCTCAGCAAACCATAGCTATAACTCTAGAATTGTAACGCGACTATTTTTTTCCTTATGGTGACTATTTATGACTGTTTCATGACTATTTTTTGGCATCGTCAAAATAAATTTTTATGCAGTTTTTTTCTCTGAGGATTCTGTGTTGAGAGACATAAAAATTTTCAGACAAAAAACAAGTTCGTAAAACAATGTTAATTTTTCCGTCAAATATGGTTTTAGTATCATGGCTGCAAAATAGATTGGTAAACGTTGGAATAAACGAAAAAAATGGATCATACATAAAGTTAAGATATCCTTAAAGTTAAGATAAAGTTGATTTTTTCTACTCATGTGTGTGAATATAGTTTTTAAGCCATTTAATTTATAATTTTTAATCATCATAATATCCCATGAAAAGTCCACTCCAGAAAAAAATCGTGGTAATTAGAAGGAGATTTACCATAGTCACCACACTTTTAAGCGTTAGGGCTGGGGACCGCTGTTGTTGGTGACCGCAATATTTAAGATGGTATGTACATACAATACACAGAAAGATGCTGCTGCCCATCCTCCGGTTTATAAGCCATTAACCCCTCTTAAGACACCCATGGGTAGAGATGGGTTGGTTCTACTTTTTGCTGGCACCACACGGACGGCCTGTTTATAAAATGATCTATTAAAAGTTGAATTATTTACACAGGTGCTGCGATGACAAAGCAGAATAAGATGAACGATAATGAAGAGACAGAAAAGCATAGAGCAGAGAAAAACCTACCGACGACAGAAAATGCAGATGAAGTTTCACAACAAAACACCTCAAATATTTCAAAGAATCCTGTATCTGATAGTAAACTAAACATATCTGTAAGTGCAGACAGTCAACATGAAGTACCTAAAAAAGTAGTCACCACAAAAAAAAGACCACGAAAAACTAGAACTATGAAAAACAATACTAATGTTCTCAGTGGTAGAGTCCTCAAATACTCTTGTGATATTTGTGAATATTCAACAAAAACTGCAAGGGATTTAAAGTCTCATTTAAAGACGCATGCTGCTGCAAATAAGTTTTACTGTGATATGTGTTCTAACATGACTACTAAAAAGCGTTTATTAATTGTACATTGTAAAAAAAATCACACAAATGTCAACCCTTTCGTTTGTGAGACTTGTGATGCAAAATTCAAACATCTCGGCCTTTTAAAAAAACACTTAAAAATACACGCAGTTGAGAAATCATTACGTTGCGATGTGTGTCATAAAGTTTTTAGTGATTCCTCTACTTTACGAAAACATCAGCGTACACACGCTAAACTATATTCTTGTGATGTATGTCAAAAAAGTTTTAATGGAAAGGGCCATTTAGAAAATCATCAGCGAACACACACAGATGAGAAAACATTTTCTTGTGAAGTGTGTTATAAAAGCTATACACAGAAGCATGGTTTACTCGTACATCGGCGAATACACACAGGCGAGCGACCATTTTCTTGCGAAGTGTGTGAAGCAAGCTTTTTTGTTAAATCTAGTTTAAAGCAACATCGGCGAGTACACACAGGTGAGGAACCATTTTCTTGTGAGGTGTGTAACAAAAGCTTTAAACAGAAGAGTGGTTTACTCGTACATCAACGAATACACACAGGCAAGAAACCATATTCTTGTGATGAATGTCATAAAAGCTTTAGTGCAAAGCAAAACTTAGACACTCATCGTCGAACACACTCGGGTGAGAAACCTTATTCTTGTGACGAATGTTTTAAAAGCTTTAATCGAAAGGATCATTTTATTTCACATCAGCGACGAGTTCACACGGATGAGAAACCATATGCTTGTGATGTGTGTCATAAAAGCTACTCTGATAATTATCTTCGAAACAAACATCAGCAAACGCATACAGAGATAAAAACATTGGAGAAACCATTTATATGCGATGTATGTCATAAAAGTTTTGGTAAAAAGTGCATTTTATACACACATCGGAAAATGCATGGTGAAAAACCTTATTCTTGTGATGTATGTAATAAAAGCTTTTATGTTAAGCATAGGTTGGACGCACATCGGCAATTACATACAGGTGAGAGGCCATATTCTTGTGATATATGTCATAAAAGCTATATTATAAAGCAACATTTAATTAGACATCATGCAACACATACAGAGAAGAAAACATTGGAGAAACCATTTTCTTGCGATGTATGTCATAAAAAGTTTAGTTACAAGCGTGGTTTAGATACACATCAGCGAATACACACAGGTAAAGAACTTGAAAAACCATATTCTTGTTCTGCGTGTGGTAAGAGTTATAGTCAAAAGGCTGGTTTAGTCTTACATCGACGAACACACACAGGCGAGAAACCGTATTCTTGTAATGTGTGTCATAAACTTTTTAGTGAATCCTCTACTTTATACAAACATCAGCGAGTACACACAGGTGAAAAACCATTTGCTTGTGAAGTATGTCATAAAAGTTTTACTGACTCCTCTTCTTTACGTAAACATCGGCGAATACACACAGGTGAAAAACCATATTCTTGTGATATATGTCTTAAAAGCTTTGGTCTGCTGTCTAATTTATACAAACATCGACGAATACATACAGGCGAGAAACCATATTCTTGTGATGTGTGTGGTAAAAGCTTTAATCATAAGCCTGATTTAGTGGTACATCGGCGACTACACACAGGCGAGAAACCATTTTCTTGTGATGTATGTCAGAAATGCTTCAGCGATCCTTCTTCTTTCCGCAGTCATCGGCGAACACGGACATGTGAGAAACCATATCCTTGTAATGTATGTCAAAAACGCTTTGATGAAAAGCATCATTTAGAGAGACATCATCAGCGATTTCATACAGAGAAACCATATTCTTGTGATGTATGTCATGAAAGATTTAGTCGAAAGTATAGTTTAATTGCACATCTGCGAATACACACAGGTAAGAAACAATATTCTTGTGATGTATGTCTTAAAAGCTTCAATCTAAAGTATACTTTAGTTACACATCTTAGAATACACACAGGTGAGAATCTTTATTCTTGTGATGTATGTAATAAAAGCTTTACTGCAAAGAGAAATTTAGTTCAACATCTGAGTATACACACAGGTGAAAAACCGTATTCTTGTGATATATGTCAGAAACGCTTTAATCAAAAGGGTAATGTAGCCATACATCGGCGAATACACACAGGCGAGAAACCGTAATGACTTTTTTACATCGGTCTGCGGAGCCTCTTATTAATATGAAAATCACTTTTGTTGCTTTTTAGGGTTCCGTACTTCAAAAGAAAAAAACGGAACCCTTATAGGATCACTTTGTTGTCCGTCTGTCTGTCTGTCAAGACCCTTTATCTCACGAACGGGTAAAGGTATCAGGTTTAAATTGATACCATATATTAAGGTCCATGAACCACACAAGATCTGAAAATTTAAATTTTTTACAACGACGCAATCAAAAGATATGGCTTTTTATGTCCTCATCTCCATACATTTATGCAAAAATGCAAAACCTACAGGGTACTTCCCGTTGACCTAAAATTATGAAATTTGGCAAGAAGCTAGGTCTCAGTGCAAATAATGGGAAAAGTCTGAAATCATTAAATATTACAACATTTCTCACAACTAATGGTAACCAATTGTGGTGAGCTCCCGTTTCAAGAACATTCATATAAGAGAGGGGTCAAGTTGGATGGTCGCGGAGGCGATTTAAGTTTTAGTTCTATTTTAAAAACGGGTACACTTACAAACTTGAAAATTGGTATGTTTATAGTGCATAAGCTATAAAATAACAACAAATAATAAAATTTGGTCAAGCGCCTGTCGGACTCAAAAAATCTAGCACATTAACTTACTGAAATTTCAACTAATACAATTATGATTATGTGGTGGTACGGAACCTTCGTTGCGCGAGTCCGACTCGCACTTGGACGGTTTTTTTACATCTATGAGATTACCAATAAAAATAGTGACATTAATCCTACAGTAGTAGCTAGATATCTACCTACTTCAAAAATAGTAGATCAATGAGTGATTAACATGAAAAACAAAAATATGAACAAAACATGCAAAAAATCTACCTTAACGAAAAAAAACTTTTGGTCATTATTTTCTAATAATGTCGTTTTCTTTACTAATGATATTGTTATCTTCTTAGCTAAGTACTGTCATCCTTCAAATGAGACTTCTTTGAAGAAAAATCCTTGATTTTTCATACAGCTACTCGTAACACCCCTTCTATTTCGGTTTTTTAAATTTGATATTTTTTTATGTAATCATCAATCAATCAATTTAAATCAATCACAAAATATCAAATTTAAAAAGCGGAAAAGAATGGGAATATCAGGCATTAGACTCTTATGCCTGGTTTTGATCAACGATACACATTGTATTATAGCACAAACTTTAGTTCTTATAGTCAATACATTTTATTGTAAGAACTAATATCGATATTGTAACTTGATAAGAATGAGAAGAGAGATGGAGAGATCTATATGTGAGAGCAGGACGGAGCAATACGTGTATCTGTTGCTCCAAATCTTACCCATCGCCCCGGCCTGCTGTCACACTGCTATTATTTAATCAAGCTACGTCGACTGTTATACCACGTACAAAATAACTCTGGCTGTGACCGTTAATGCGCAGAAGTCAAAAAATGAGTCGCGGGGTGTACGCGGCATGTGGGGGGAGGCGAGCGAATCGTTCATTGGCTCTCCGCCTGTCACCCATGCGCAGAAAATAACCGTCATAGCCACACTTATCCTGAATGCGCTGTATCTTAATTATGGAAAATGGAAGATAATAGAAAAAATAAATATTGTACATAGAAAATGTCTCGTGTTTCATCAACATCTCATTTTAAGCCCACTGCTAGACAAGATACTCTCTGCAGAATTTCGCAGCATAAGTATTTTGGAGGGGAAGTACCATAGTTACCTCGTTTAATTAACGTTACGGCTAGCTATAGCCGGCCACTCCTTGTATAGTCATGTCTCAAGCGGTGCGGTGGTGCGACTTGAGGGCGTATAGGGCTTGCAAACCGGTTAACCGAAAAAACCGGTTAACCGTAAGTTTTGCTACCCGGTTTTCCAACGAGATAAAACCGGGTTTTTCGGTTTTTTCGGATATTAAGTTTTTTTGAAATTAGAATAAATACTTAGCTTTTTACTACAAAAAATCTTAACGACATAAATGTAGGGGTATATTCAATTCACATTATGTTTCCATACCTACCACTTTATTATTAAATATTTTTCCCCCTTCGTTCACACAATGAAGAATCACGAAGAAAACTGTTTTAGATTCGTGCGTAATGAATAACTAATCGTCTTAGAACTACAATCAAATTTACAAAATCAATATTAAAAAGACAACATTTATTAAACTTTTATTGCAAAAAACTGGACGTAAATAGTAATTTATGAACGCGTGAAGTTGATTTTATTATATTTAAATAATTTAAAACAGTTAACTGTAATTTCAACGTATGAACAAAAAGATTAATTTTTGTTTAGGTTAAAAATGGGTTAGGTTATTTAAGTTTAGGTTAAAAATACACTTTATTGATTCTTGAAATGTTTACTTGATGAATAACTGATAACTGATATTTTGAAATGGACAAATAATAAGGAAGGGCTCATCTGTCATCGCAATGTTAATTTTGTGAAAATAAGTATAGGTCAAATAGTACATTATTGCAGCGATCGAAAAAACGGGTATTGAGGGACGAACGTGATAATGTGGGCAGAGGCGAAGCCGAGGCCCAAATGCTTGAGTCCATCAATATCTGGTTTTAGCCAAGACTTTTATAGTAGTGCTTTTCTCAAACGATGCGCGGATATTCAAATTCTTACATTAATTACTTACATTTTTAGTCTCTTCTCTTTTTGCCACTGAAAACGTTCTCATAAGATTTTAAATAATACACTAATTCTAAATTCCACTGACTTATTAATTTTATTCACAACAACCTAAATTACACTAAATAAAAGTCAATATGATGTTCTCGCTAATTACTTTTAATAAAAAATTATTTTCGGCGTACCTATTTTTGAACCTATTCTAGTGATTAAATGATTTGGAAAAAAAAATCTTAATCAAATCCATAAAATGTTAGAATAAAATTTGTTAATTATGAAATAATATTTGATTCCTAATAACACAAATAAATATAATACATTTTTTAGAGTTGATCAAGGCATTTCAAACTAGGGAAATTATTTTTGTCATTAGATGAGTTCAAAACTAGGACCCTGCGCCACAGATTATATACTAGTTACTACGGTCCTGCGCGAAATAAACCGCCTTGTTCAGAACTCTTTCGTTGGTTGTCATCTCCTTGGTTACCATGCTTTGGAGAAAAAGCTGGTTCTGTTTTGAAATTAGATGAAAGAAATGAGTTTTCAGAGTAGTTTTCCCGACCGTTTTGATACGTCAGAAATTGAATTTCACACTAACATTCCCGGCCGTTGTTCGCATGTTTTTACCAGTACGGATACTTTTTAGGGTTCCGATACCAAAATGGTAAAAAAAAGGAACCCTTATGGTGCCGCTCTGTCTGTCTGTCTGTCCGTCTGTCTGTCACACCTCTATATCTCAGCAACCACTTATGCTATCAACCTGAAATTTGGAATAGTTTTAGAATATAGTTGCCCAACTTAATTGCACAAGAAAAAATTTTGAAAAAAGTATGATTATTAATATAAAGGGGGCCAAATTTCAAATTGTCGCTACTAGGTCGAGTGGGGTATCATATG
Organism: Athrips mouffetella; assembly: GCA_947532105.1. Classification (NCBI taxonomy): domain Eukaryota; kingdom Metazoa; phylum Arthropoda; class Insecta; order Lepidoptera; family Gelechiidae; genus Athrips; species Athrips mouffetella. The sequence continues at coordinate 12,292,407 of OX383984.1, forward strand.
AAAGGGCTTTACTTGTACATTTTAAAATATATTTTTGTATTTTTTTAAATTTCTTAGTTTTAAAGTTATGATGAAAAATGTCAAGAAAAATACCATTCCCCCCCCCTTATCTCCGAAGTTTGAGTAAGGAAAAATCTGAATTAATTACAGTTGACAGAAGTTTATATAAACTTTACAGCAAAAATAAAACGATCTTTCTAAGTTGCACAGTTTTTCAGAAATCTGCAAAAAACCTTTACAAACAAATTTAGTTTTGCGGTCCTGAAAATGGACTTTATTGCTTCCAAAAATACTATAGGTATATCGGAACCCTCGGCGCGCGAGTCCGACTCGCACTTGACCGGTTTTTTTTTTTGCTGTAAGAAGGTTGTCAAAATAATGATCAAATTTCCAAGCATGTTTGAGAAAAATACATTTAGTTGATTTTTAAATGTTTATATGATAAAGAACTGTTAACTACCATTTTAATAGTAATTTTTCGTCACTTCATGCACGAGAAATGAAAAAAGAAATTATTAAGAGTTATTTGTCATTTCAATGTTTATTTAGACTTACGGTTAAGTTATAAATACTTTTAATAAATAAAAAATAATAAAAAATAATAAAATGTCTTTATTGCAGGTGATAATAAACCCATATAGTTAAAACTTAAACTAACTTATTACCTGAATTAATATAATTGACTTAACTCAATAAAGTTAAGTCAAGTCAGGTTTATTTTCTGTTCTGGTTCTGATGTACACTTATCCAATACCTAAAAATAGGACTATCCATTTCGGCGCAGATTGACTTTATGATGCTGTTCTGCGAGCGATATAACCGCTCCCAAAAGGCAGCGATCCTCGCCCGCATAACAGCAAAGAAATCGGGCACCCGAGCTTCAGCAAACATGCTGGTGGCACTGCAATAACGCGGTAAGCCCATGAGGATACGGAACGAATCATTGTACTGGACCCTCATGGTACTGTATGCCTTCCGATGGAATTGCACCCAGAGTTGGCAAGTGTAGAAACATTGACAGAACGCTTTAAATAAAGTGAGCTTAACTGCATCACTACACTTGCCAAATCTACGTGCCAGCATGTTGCTTCTGATCGAAAGTGCCCTTCTTTCCCTCTCGATGTCCTTATCATCATTTAAATCTTCGGTGAGAATATGGCCAAGCTACTTAAACTGGCTTACAACCTGAACCACTGAACCATTGAGCCATACTTCTGGTACATTCTCCGGACCCTTTCCCGCTCTAAAAACCATAAGTTCTGTTTTAGCTGAATTATATTTCAGCCCATGAGAATCAGCATAATGCTCACAGACTGAAACGAGCTTTCTCAGACCCTTGATCGAGGGACTGAGAAGAACCATATCATCAGCGTAACTCAGACTGTTGACACAGACACCACCTAAGTGGCAGCCAATCCTGGTTCCTCTCAGTTCTCCGATCAACCCATCAATATAAATATTGAAAAGGTCCGGAGATGTAAGTCCGCCTTGACGTACACCGCATTCCAATCTGTAATCATTGGATGTCGCGTCGCCCCATTTCACTGCGTTCGTTTGATTTCCGTACCAGTATCTCAGCAGGCTCACCACCTCCTCGGAGACACCTGAACCACGCAGTTTGCTCCAGAGAATTTCATAATTCACTCGATCAAACGCGCGACTCAGGTCAAGGAAGCATGCATAGACCGTAGTATTGCGACTCGTGTAATATTTTATAGCGTGTTTTAAACACACTATGGCTGAGTCTGTTGAGAGACCCGGACGGAAACCAAACTGTGCGTCGTCGATCCTGATGTGTTTCAGTAGTTCAGGCTGCAATAGTCGTTCAAATACCTTACCAATCACCGTTCCTAGAGAGATAGGACGATAATTTGAAGACGCTCCCAAATCACCAGTCCTATTCTTAGGTATTGGAACAACTAATGTTTTCATTAGCTTTGGAGGAAGGTACGAGTACTTAATACACATATTGAACAGACTACACAACTTCTGATGTACCAGGTCACCTGCATACAGTACGTGCTCGAGACTGAGATCGTCGTGACCAGGTGATTTACCGCGACTCATACTTCTTACAACCTTTTTTACATCGGAAGGCATAAATTTCAATGTCGAGTCGACCTGACTGTCTGTTCGTTTATTTTGTTCAGCCTCAATCACGCACTGCAACACAGGTAACGGCTCTACTCTAAAGTTTTTTGCAAATAAATCTGCTATATGCTCGTGGCTAAGAAGGCCGTCAACAGATACGGGTAAACTAGGTTTATGTCTTAACTTTTTTGTATCCTTCCAGAATTTAACAAAATTTTTATCTTCTCTAGATTTGGCCATAATATTTAATTTGATTTTTTCTTGGTTCGACTGACACCATCTTAGCTTACCCTTAAAAATCCTTCGACTTCTACACATGTCATTATACACCTGCCCTGTTGACGGCCTACCAGCCACCATCCAACAATTAAAATGTAGCCTGTACAGTTGATGCGACGGTTTCACATCCTGGTTCCACCCTTTTATCACGTTGAAATTTCTTTGTACATCAGAACCAGAACGAAATGTTTTGTCAGCGCCATAATACAAGTACAATATTATCATATAATTCAAAAATAAATTTTTGATGTTGGGAAATAATATTGCAATCACTAACATCATTTTTATCACAGACATCACAACTAAAGTTGTCATTTATGTATTCACTGTTGGTTACAAAACATGGAATAATAATCAATTTGGCTAGGATCACGTGTTCCCCATCTCACCCTACTTCGCTGCTGCACACTGTCAACTATGGCGAGATCACTTGCAGCTCTCTTAAAACAACAAGTAACTTTTAACGGAAAGTGGTCTGACCAAGAGACATCATAATCAACAAACATCGATTCAATTACACTCCACGCTGCCTCTGTAACAATACAGTGATCAAGCCATCGACGAGAACCAGATGACTGACAGACAAACGTAAAGGTGTCAAGGGGTAACTTTTCATAATCAGCACAACGCCACTCTTGTTCACTACAAAAGCTAAAAAGTTCAACACCAAAACGTGCTGCAGGGTGCGCGTTAAAATCTCCAAGGATAAATACCTCCGGCACATCATTTTCGTCAATAATAGCCCTAATTTGAGCGAGGCAGTTCGCAAATTCAGGAATGTTATCTGCTATATCAATAGGCATATACACATTGATGACCAGAAACGCGCTGGTTCCAGTAGCAACGCGAACTGCAAGTATTCGGGTACAAGAAGTTTTCACGACAGTAACATTGGGGAATACGGATTTGCGCCATAGTATTGCCAGTCCTCCGTACGGCCGCCCCCGTAATAAGCCAGCTGAAGTATCCACAGAGGACGTCGCGATACAATCAAACCTCTTGTCAATTCCATGGACAAAATCTAGGTCATGTGGCAGCAACCATGTCTCCTGGAGAGCGATCATGTCAGCTTCCTGGCACAGTTCTCTAACATGAGCAAGAGATCTCTTTAAGGACTTACAGTTGAACGAGACGTTGATTTTTCGTTGATTTTTTAATTGTTTACATTATCAAGAACTGTTACTGCTATTCTAACAATAATTTTGATTTATTTGATTCTGGCTTTTCATTGTAAAACTCAATAAATACCTCTGTCTAAGAACTTATATGAAAATTACCCAAAAAAAACCGGTTAACCGGTTTTTTATACGAAAAACCCGAAAAAAACCGGTTTTGCTTTTCTACCCGGTTTTGGCATGCCCTTAGGGCGTAATGCCAGTAGGGCTATCGCGCTTTCGGCGTTTACATGTTCGAAACGTTTCGCGCACATTGTGTTAAAAGGTCTCCTCACGCGACAATTTCCATCACAATTAGTTGTGACAATCTATAGAATCGAGAGTGTCTGTACTTTACTCACAAAGCAATTCGCAAAGGAATCTTATATGTAAGGTGCCTTGAAACTTGGCTCATAAACAGGAATAGGATCATTAAAGATAAATAAAAAATACCAATTTTTTTCGTCCATAAATGACGAAGTTTTTAAAAAAAATCGTTTTCGTAAAATATCGATAGGTCGTATGGCAGAATGTGATGATTAGTCATTACCTATCATAAAAAAAAAACTAACAGCTGGACCACAGACTTAGAACAGTTGTCAGTTTTGTTTTTTTTTAAGACTGGCCATGGCTACGTTTCATTCTGCCATACGGATAATCGATATTTGACAAAAACAAAATTAATTTTTAACTTTATTATTTGCCACCGAAAAAGTTTCGTATTTTTTATTTTTCCTTATTGACCTTATCCCTGTTTATGAGCCAAGTTTCGAGGTACCTTACACATACGTTTCCTATGCGAATTTCATCATGATTTCATGCCGCGAAATTTCAAAATTTTCAAAACTCGAAATTTCAACTTGCTTTGCCCGTGTGCTTACCATCGATTCATCAAATTACAAGCAATTAGCGTCGAAAAGAAGATGATAGTGGCTAAAAAGATTGCTTTTATCGCTTTTATATTACAACAATAATAAATGACAGCCACAGATTAGATATAATTCGTCCTATAGATAGAGTCGCAAAATTGCGACCATAGAGCTAAATGTATGAAAATTGCATGCAATCACGCTCCACACATTGCAATTTGGACACAATTTGTTTGACAGATTGTAGATTGCTAAGATTGGATTGTACAATTTGACAATTAGTTGGAAGTCAGCCCCAATCTGCCTACTTACGTTGCAATCTGTTGACAATTTGCAGATTGCGACAACTGATTGAGATTGTTGCGTGAGTAGAGCCCAACAATCATAAAACAATTATTATTTTTTCTGTTCTAGTCTGGGATATTTGTATGTACATAATTATAATGAGGTACAGAAGTAAACTTTGTGTAGGTAATATGGATGCATGAACTCGAAAAAAAATCTATATGATATTTTTCAAAATAACAACTGATTCATCCTACTTTCCTACTATTCCTTCCTACTATATATCTATATATATAAAAGAAGAAGGTGACTGACTGACTGACTGACTGACTGACTGACATATCAACGCACAGCCCAAACCACTGGGTCTAGAGATTCCAAATTTGGCATGTAGGTTTCTTATGAGGCCAAGGGGTGCACTAAGAAAGGGTTTTACAAAATTCCACCCCTGAGGGGGTAAAATAGGGGATGAAAGTTTGTATGAAAGTCCGTCAGTTTTGAAGTTAGGATCTTCAAAATTTGTATTTAGGCTGACGACAAAAAATTTATAATTACGTGTCTCAGGGTTTTTGAAAATAATAATAATAATAATAATAAATAAGTTTATTGAACTAAATGTGGTTACAGAGATTTTACAAGATGTGCTTACATTGGATTCTTAAAGATAATTTGTTTTGCAACCAGTATGCTTTGACCTTGCTTCCTAAACTAAGAAAAAGATTCCTGTATCTTAGGAAGTAGGGTTCGACCGTGAACGTCGCTTCCAAGTTAATGACAATTTTGACAACTTGCTACACTGATAAAATTTAAGAAATTACAAACTCAAAATATAAACTTAATAAATAATTCATAAAGGTAGAAATTTAATAAAAGGAAAATAGTTTTAAGCTGTTCAAGATACAAATAATATCAAAATTAGTAAGACAAGGTTCTATAATATGCTTGCGAGATTTGAAAGTGTGTTTGGTGAGTACATGTGGGTGTGTGTGGGTGTGTGTGGGTGTGTGTAGGTGTGTGTATATGTTTGTGTATGTGTGTGTTTATGTGCAAGTAAGTTGGTGAAAGCAATAATTTAATTGTAAGTAAATATTATGACACAATTTTAAGTAGGTCCTCTGTTTTTGTGTAGTCTAGAGACAGTAGCCACGTTTTAAGTTTAGTTTTAAGATCATAGATGTTTAAGCTTGTGATTTGCAGGTATTTATTTATTTTCGTATAGATCAAGGTGCTCGAGACATAGAACTGATGTTTTGCAAAAGTAGTTTTGTGGGGGACACTAGGAGGGTCGTTTCTGCGGCTGTTTATATTTGTGTTTGGGGGGGGGACATCGCGGTGTTTTCTCAGAACGGTTTGCAGTATGTAGAGCTGCCTTACAGTAAGCTTTTTAGAAATTTTGTATAAATCAATGGTCGGAAACCTAAACGGTTTTTTTAGCAAGACTTTTAAGACAGCACGTTGTGCTCGCTCCAGCTTAATAAAGCATGTCTTTCCAGTAGCACCCCAAACAGTAATACAGTAGGTTATGATGGATTGCCCAAGGGCTAAATAAGTCATATCTAACACTTCGCGGCATGCACTACTTCTTAGCAATTTAAAGATGTAGATTAGGCGCACAACTTTGGTAGACATCGACTCTATTTGTTTATTCCAGTTAAGTCGATCATCCAGGTAGACACCAAGGTACTTCACCTCTTTAGATTTAATTAGTGGTTGACATGAGCAGTGAGATGAAGCAAACTGGCAAGAGTGAGCCACAATGTCGAAGTTGCGAGGCTTTGTGTTATCACGAATCGAGAAGGGTATATAGGTAGTCTTCTCTACATTAAGGGTAAGTAAATTTAGTGTAAGCCATTTTGATATCGTGTGTAGCGCAGTTTCGCTGTAGTTTTTAACGGCCTCCCAAGTTTTTCCTTCGACAAGAATTGCTGTATCGTCCGCGTACGTGAAAATGCTACAATTTGGCAGTGATAGTTTACAAAGTTCATTTATGTAAATCTGAAACAATGTTGGCCCCAAAATGCTTCCCTGGGGGACGCCAAATGAGATATTTTTAGCTTCACTATACATTGACCCGATCTTTACTTTTTGCTGTCTATTTGTGAGGTAATCTTTAAGAATATCGTGCGCTAAGCCACGTATTCCGATTTGTTCCAGTTTATGTAAAAGTATGGGAGCAGAGACCGTGTCGAACGCTTTTGATAAGTCCAGAAAAATACTGGCACATTTAACCTTGGAGTCTAGTTTTTTAGCAATAGCTTGGGTTAAGTCCATGACAGCATCCTCAGTAGAGACTCCGCTCTTGAAACCGTATTGGTTACTTGCTATCAAGTTATGACTATGAAGAAAAGATTTAAGTCTCTTATTGAGGATTTTCTCCATTATTTTAGATAGAGTGGATAGTACTGAGATCGGTCTATAGTTGTTCATACTGTCTCTGCTCCCTGCTTTATGTATTGGGTGAACGATTGCTAGTTTAAAGGCGTCTGGAAAGGAACCTGAGGCAATAGCAAGATTACATATGTGTGTAATGGAAGGGACTAGGGTATGGCGAGACTCTTTCAGTATTTGGGAGGAGATATCATCCCATCCAGTAGCACAGTCAGTACGCTGTTCGCATATTAATCTCTCTATCTCTGTCTCGTCAGTTTCTAAAATAACAATGGAAGCGCATGGGGGATTGGTGATATTATTTTCTGGGCAGATTGTATGATGATTAGCAGAGGGGAATAGATGCGTGTTTTTTATGACAAGAGAGTCAGCAAGGTTTTTTCCTATATTACTAAAGAAGTCGCAAACATCATTTAAAGAGGATGACTCAAGGAGTTCTAAGGGTTGGTGGTGGGGTTTTTGCGAATTAGTTATAGCCTTAATCGTTTTCCAAAGTGCTTTTTTATTCTTGCCAGCCTTCATCAGCTCATTTTCTTCGTATTCTCGTTTTAGTTTTCGAAGAAGACGGTTACAATAATTTCTATAGCGAGTGTAAGTTGTTTTTAAAATAATATTTTCAGGGGCTTTCTTGTGTTTTTTATGTAGTTGATCTCGGTTTCTTATACATTTTAGTAACCCTTTAGTTATCCAAGGTTTGATTATACGATCTCTTCTAGGACATGATACAAAAATAGTGTGTTTGGATATTACTGATTTAACTAAGTTAATAAATTTGTTGGTGGCTACATTTGCGTCTTTTTCGGCTAATACTTCTGAGAAATCTGTCTTTTCTAGTTCTGCTCTTATCGCAGCATGATTTATTTTGGTAATTCCATGATTTGGATTCCTAGCAGGGTTGACCTTATTTAAAGCCAATAGAATTGGCATATGATCTGTTATGAACGATTCTATTATCATAGTTACACTACTTAGTTTAGTCTTCAGCAAGGAGTGATCTAAGCAGTTTCCTAATCTAGTAGGGGTCATGTGAGTAGGCAAAAGACCGTGAGATGCATTCATAATCAGGTAGTCAGTACTTCGGTTGTCTGTAGTGTCTTGTTTGATATCGATATTAATATCTCCTATGAGGGCTATGTTAGAGAAGCTAGATAGATTTTCATATACTACATTTAGGCTATTTATAAAGTTCTCAAAATTTTGTTTAGAGCTGTAGGATGGGGACCTGTAAATTGCAACTATAGCAAATTTGTTGTCGACTAAACACGTCAAACAGTTTGCATCTGTAAAAGATGGTTCAGCTACCTTACACTTAAGACCAACTTTTGTGTATAAAACTATTCCGTCATTTTGGTTTTTTATATTTTTTGTGAAATGTGAGTTATAACCTTGAAGATACGGTAAGTTAGTAGCTTTGCTCAACCAGCATTCGGATAAGACAATGACATCAATCTTGATATTTATAGTAGTTAGTAGAGTTTGAAGCTCATTAAAATTTTTATTTATACTACGGATGTTTAAGTGGAGAATCGTTATATTTTTATGTTCGGTAACTAAATATTTAGGGCATTTCTCGGGTTGACAAATGAAAGAGCTTTCAGTGCATAAAACATCTAAATCATTGTTTATATTGTTTAAGTTAGCCATTTGATATTATAAAACAAAGGGACATAAGAGGACACGTATGGAAGCAAAAGTGAAGTATGGACAGAATGTTTGTGTGTTTGTGTGTGTGTTGTTTTTGGTGTGATGGGTTATTTATTTTCATGGTGGAGAGTGATTGTCTTATAATATTTTGAACAGTTGCGTGTTTCACAAAAATAAAAGGAAAGCAATTAATAACTAGTCACATGCCATGGTCTTCGATAAGTAAGTCTTTGAGGCACTGTTCCGACCTAATTATATAGTGCTTGTCGCCTTCGTCTTTACGCAGAAAAATATTTCCGTTCTTAATCCAGCAGAATTTGAAACCGTAATTGTTAGCAAACTCACGGGCTAATTAAATTAAATTCGACACCCTTAAGGGTGAAAAGGGGGATGAAGTTGAAAATTCTTTATTCTTAAAGTAAAATCCACATAATTTATTATTTAGGCATTAATGATGTAATTCTATGCAACGTTCATCACAGTTATTGAAATTCCACCCCAAATTCAACCCCTAAAAAAGGGAAATGGGGTGAAAAAGTCTAAAAACCAATATGGGTATCGTTTGTATGGTTTATCGGGTCGCTGATTACAAAAACTACAACAATTTTGAAATCAAACGTGGTGAACGTGAAATACCATCATCCCCCTGGGGATGGAGTTGGGGTGCGATAGGTTTGAAATGTCTAAAAACCAATATGGGTGTCGTTTGTATGGTTTATCGGGTCGCTGATTACGAAAACTACAACAATTTTGAAATCCAACGTGGTGGACGTGAAGTACCATCATCCCCCTGGGGATGGAGTTGGGGTGCGATAGGTTTGAAATGTCTAAAAATCAATATGGGTGTCGTTTGTTTGGTTATCGGGTCGCTGATTACGAAAACTACAACAATTTTGAAATCCAACGTGGTGGACGTGAAATACCATCATCCCCCTGGGGATGGAGTTGGGGTGCGATAGGTTTGAAATGTCTAAAAATCAATATGGGTGTCGTTTGTATGGTTTATCGGGTCGCTGATTACGAAAGCTACAACAACTTTGAAATCCAACGTGGTGGACGTGAAATACCATCGTCCCCTGGGGATGGGGTTGGGGTGCGATAGGTTTGAAATGTCTAAAAATAAAAATGGGTGTCATTTCTATGTTAGGAATAGCGGTTAAATTGGCGTAAGGGGTAGGGATAGGGACAGGTAGAGGTAGAGTGGTAGAGAGGTAGAGTGGTAGAGAGGTAGAGAGGTAGAGAGGTAGAGGGGTAGAGACGTAGAGAGGTAGAAAGGTAGAGGGGTACAGGTAGAGGGGGAAGGGGGAGAGGGAGGGAGTGAGGGAGGGGGAGGGGGTGATGAAAAGGTAGAGGGAGGGGCAGGGGAGAGGGAGGAGGGGGAGAGACAGGGGGAGGGGGAGAGAGAGGGTGAGGGTATTAGTTTTTCTTAATTACTTCTGCGAATTGGATCTGTTTTGAAATATTACATGAAGGTGTCTCTCATCTCTCTCTTTACATTTGTTAGGATACTGCTGCTAAGTTCCTCTGTTCTGAGTAATTTATGAGTAACGTCTGTACCTTATATATATAAAAGAAGAAGGTGACTGACTGACTGACTGACATATCAACGCACAGCCCAAACCGCTGGGTGTAGAGATTCCAAATTTGGCATGTAGGTTCCTTATGAGGCTTAGGGGTGCACTAAGAAAGGGTTTTACAAAATTCCACCCCTACGGGGGTAAAACAGGGGATGAAAGTTTGTATGAAAGTCTGTCAGTTTTGAAGTTAGGATCTTCAAAATTTGTATTTAGGCTGAAGATCAAAAATTAATATTTACGTGCCTCAGGGTTTTTGAAAATTCTTCACCCTTAAGGGTTAAAAGGGGGATGAAGTTGAAAATTCTTCATTTTTAAAGTAAAATCCACATAATTTATTATTTAGGCATTAATGATGTAATTCTATGCAACGTTCATCACTGTTATTGAAATTCATTCCCAAATTCAACCTAAAAAAGGGAAATGGGGTGAAAAAGTCTAAAAACCAATATGGGTATCGTTTGTATGGTTTATCGGGTCGCTGATTACGAAAACTACAACAATTTTGAAATCCAACGTGGTGGACGTTAAATACCATCATTCCCTTGGAATAGGGTTTGGGTGCGATAGGGTTAAAATGTGAATATGGGTGTCGTTTGTATGGTTTATCGGGTCGCTGATTACGAAAACTACAACAATTTTGAAATCCAACGTGGTGGACGTGAAATTCCATCATCCCCTGGGGATGGGGTTGGGGTGCGAGAGGTTTGAAATGTCAAAAAAAAAATATGGGTTTCGTTTCTATGTTAGGGATAGCGGTTAAATTGGCTTTAGGGGTAGGGATAGGGGCAGGGATAGGGAGTGAAGGTAGAGGTAGAGAGGTTGAGAGGTAGATAGGTTGAGAGGTAGATAGGTAGAGACGTAGAGAGGTATAGAGGTAGAGACGTAGAGAGGTGGAGACGTAGAGAGGTAGAGGTAAAGGTACAGGTAAAGTAGAGGGAGAAGGAGGGGAAGGGGGAGATAAAGGGTGAGAGGGAGGTAGACAGGGAGGGGGAGGGGGTGAGGGAGAGAGAGGGGGAGAGGGAGAGAGAGGGAGAGGGTTTTAGTTTTTCTCAATTACTTCTCCGAATTGGCTCTGTTTTGAAATATTACATAAAGGTGTCTCTCATCTCTCTCTTTACATTTGTTAGGATACTGCTGCTAAGTTCCTCTTTTCTGAGTAATTTATGAGTAACGTCTGTATATTATATAAAATTCAGCTGGATCTTGAATTATACTCATTGATTTGCGCAGGGTCAGTCCTGTTTTTCCTTAGTTTAAAATTACCCCGAAATGACGGGAAAATATCTCATTGCTTCGGAAAACCGGTAACAACATAAATACGAAATCCACGCGAGCGAAGCCGCGGGCAACAGCTATAATATTATAAACGCGAAAGTTTGTAAGTATGGATGTATGTTTGTTACTCTTTCACGTAAAAACTACTGAATGGATTTTAATGAAACTTGGCACACATATAAGTTAGGTCCTGGAATAACACATAGGCTACTTTTTACCGCGGGAAAACACTTCATTCCCACGGGAAAACGAATTTAAGGCCTTAATAGCGCTCAGCGTAACTTGATCAAATTTAAAATGCACTCTAATCGTATGTGCACGCTAAGATGTCACGCGTTTACAGTTTTTGGTCGGGTTCGCGGTCGCACGCGCTCAAAAACTCGGTTTTTTGCACTTTTCATTGTATTATGTGGAATAAAAATAAAACATTCAAGTAAAAATATTGATATAATAGATACCTTTTTTGTGTGTAAAAACTAACTAGTGAACTTTAGCGGTTTTGGAGAAATTTTGCAAATTATCACAAAAACATGTGCTGCTGGGGATTTTTTTCCTAAAACGTGGTTAGCAAAAATACAATTCTGTTCAAGTAAAAACCTTTTTAAAATCTTGATATATCACCATGTATTTTTTTTTTTCAATGGTTTCGATGGCCATTTATTTTAATATTTCAACGGGAAGTTAGGCATTTGACCGCTATTAGCGCCTTAAGCCCAAGTCACACAGAGCGGTATAAGCGGTCCGGGGGCGGACCTGCGGGAAGCGAAAGCGTTCCGGGACCGGTCTCACAGAGGTACCGCGCGGAAACCGCGGCGGGACAGCGGCGCGGTAGCGGTCGGTGTGACATTATTTATCTGTGATTATTCAAAAGACGTAAATCCTTTGCTCTAAACAAAAAACCAAACTAATAACCTAAAAAAACGTCTTCGGAAAGCCGCAAAATTCTTGTAAAAAAAATACAGCGCCCGGACCGCACCGCACCGCGCCGTGCCGCTGCCGCTCTGTGTGACGGGTTGCATTTAACGCAATGGAGTACAGCGCCCGCTCCCGCCGAAAGTTCGGCCCCGCCGCGCCGCGCCCGGTCCGCGGGGTTGTACTAGCGGCCCGCCCGCCCCCGCGCCGCGCCGCAACCGCTTTCAATGTGACAGGGTGCATAAGAACTCATACTTTACAAAAAATACCGGCCCCGGAACGCTTTCGCTACCGCCTCAGTGTGACTTGGGCTTTAATGCGTGTGAAACCGCAGATACTACGCAGACGAATCGTTGATAAAACATAATTATTCGACCGAAGAAAAATGTAGATAAGTCTCACTCAGAAAATATGAGGTATAATTTTTAGTTACATGAATAAATGAAATTAAATAGTAAATTAAATAGGTAGGTATAACAGTAATTGTAGACGACACTGGAGTCAACCCTATGGCCAGAAATGAATGAATGAGAATGGCTAGTTTTTTAGTATATTTTGCAAATCTATTTAAGATATTCTGGTTTTTTAAACCTAGTAGTTGGAACTTTATTTACTTTTTAGGGTTCCGTACCTCAAAATAAAAAGCGGAACCCTTATAGGATCACTTTATTGTCCGTCTGTCTGTCAAGACCCTTTTTCTCACGAACTGGTAAAGGTATCAGGTTGAAATTGATAACGAATATTAAGGTCCATAAACCACACAAGATCTGAAAATTTAAATTTTTTACAACTACGCAATCAAAAGATATGGAAACGACCATTCCTATTCGATTTGCGAATCAGCTAAAATTAATATTAAAAATCTATCGATAAATATACAGGGAAATCAGACTGGGGTCGATTTCTGCGTAACCGCTAAATTTAAGCCTTAAACTTGGCAGGCCTAAAGGGTTGTCCTTTTTACCTTCTCCAAGCAGAAAAAAAGAACAGCATTCATAGACCCACCCTCTGTTTAGTCAAGGTAGCAGCTGATTGCCACTCAATTTTATTGTTATTTCTATGTAAATCATGTTGTGGAATTTAGTATCGAAAATTAGTAATTCGCAAGATTTAATGTGTCTTTAGTCCCAAAGTTATGGTTTTTCCACGTTAATCGTTAAAACGCTGCTGCCATCTAGATACAGTTGTTGGCATGAATAATTTGCCCTTTGCCGTGTCCGTCTCCCCAGCAAGCCCAAGCGAGATATGGCCAAGTGGCATACACCAAAATTTTGTGGAAATTGATGCATTCCATGAGTAAATTGTCAGATTCAGTGCATCAAAATTGACGTCACTACGAGCTGAAAACTTTGGGTGGCCGTAGAGATGTCTCGTCAGCCAGCCCATTCTATACAGGAAAAACTAAGAAGATTACATAAAAGCTAAATAGTGTTACATTTACTGTATGTTTAGTGCAATAATTGATTGTAAAAAAGCTGAATCGAAAATGTTCATATAGTAGGAGCATTTCATCAATAATTATGGTTGGTTGGAGAGACGTTTTCCCAGCCAGCCCAGGTGATATCTCGGAACATATAGTAGGTAGGAAGATAAAACAAAGCTTAATATTTACTACCTACTCGGAACAGTAGGAACCAAATATTTCAAAATCCTAGCTCCACTAACTTTTGAGATATTTGTATTTTTTCATGGGCTTACTGGGGAGACGTCACGCCAGCAAGCCCATGCTGTAACTCACATATTTGATGCAATAAGCACCAAGAAAAGTGAATTCCTAGGTCTTACGGTTTCGGTGCTAGAAACAAAAAACATTTTCCCGCCGAAATTTTTGAATGCATGATGTGAAGTGCGACGTTCCCATTCTGTGCAACTCTACATGTTGCTGTTAGAGCATTCAAAAATCAATCTTGTATCCTTATAGTTAAAAGGTACTGTAGACGCACGTGTAGATTATTTGTAATTTGAGAATAGTTCGGGAGACGGTGTACGTTCTCGTATCATCTTCAAAGGGGTAGAATCGGGTTTTCTTTCTTTCTGAGCTAATTTAAGCGCTCGCCAACCTACAGATGACTTTTTAAAGAATTTTACAATGGATTTACATTTGTTAGTTATGTCCTCCACCTCAGAAAGCTTCATAGAATCGTCCAAAGTTAAATTAAGCGTATGGGCAAAACACTGCATGTGCCTTATTCCCAACAAATCACACATCTTTACCATGTTAGTACCATTATCAGTGACAATAGCAGAAATTTATCCTAATATTTTCTATTCTGTTAGTAAGTTAGTCATAATTTCAGCTAGATTTTCGCCTGTGTGCGAAGTTGGAACATCACATGTAGTTAATACGTAGCTTTTTAAAATGTTTTAAAAATGTATTGTGACAGTATCCATGAATCCATGTGTGAATCCATGTTTTGATTTGACCACATATCAGCGGTAAGTGCAACACTCTTAATATTTTTAAGCATGCTAGCAAGCTGTGACTTGGCACTCTTGTAAAGTTCTGGCATTAGTTCATACCTTATCTTCTGTCTCGATGGAAGTTTATAGCTTGGATTCAATACTTCAACCAGCTTCCTAAAACCCTTGTTTTCAATTATAGAGTACGAGTACGGCTCATGGTCCGTAGCTATCATCATTGTTAAATATTTGTCAATTTTCTTTTTATTAATTGCTGCTGTCATTTTCAGAGTAGTCTGAAAAATGGGGCGCGGTGTCTCCGTTGGTTTTTCTTGTGCTGTGCCAGTAGACGTTCCCTGTGTGTCACCTGGCTGATCACCCACTTTACCTCGATCCACCTCCACTGTAGCCTGAGGATGATTTCTTTTAATATGTGCCAACATATTCGAGGTTCCTCCTCCAACTTTGATCACTTTAGCGCATAATTTACACTTTGCACTAACATTATATCAATCTTCTCGAAATAATATCTAGTAATTGATTTTCCTTTTATTTTAAGCATTGTACCATTGTCCGCAATCAAACCTGTCAACTCCAAAGAATTCGCAAGCAAAACTCATTTACTTATATATAAGTACTAGCCCATCGGCACGTTACGATGTCCCCAATTCGTTGGTCCGAAATCTGACGTTTAGAACCAACAAATGTCAGTCGTTGTCAGTCATATTGTCAACATGGATTGCGAATCTTACCAACAAAATGGAATGTTATTAGTTGAAGAAACAATATACTCTTATTATTATTATTTCTTATTATTGTTTTTGACTATAATCCAATTAATGAAACTGAAAAACCAGGCCTAAGTCACATATAAACAGTAAAAAGTTTGTTTTGTTTTTTCCCGCCATATTGTTTCGGTTCCGTGTATTTAGCACCGACCTAAGTACTACACAACGTAGCTCACGCGATTTTTCACAGATGGCGCAATTTTTTCTTGTATGGGGTAATTTTGAACCGCTTGTTCCCAAGACCCTATCTTGACTATATAAATCTATGGCAAAACTGAAATATTTTTGTATAGGGAAGTTAGTCACATACTTAAACGAGGTATCGGGGATTCCCCTAAAGGGCCCCATACAAAGCCCTGCCTGCAGGGCCCTGCTTGCAGTGCCACTGCCAATCGTACTTTGTGTGGGTATGCAGGGCCGACAAAATAGCCGTTACATCGGCCCTGCAAGACCACACACGGTACGATTGGCAGTGCGTACTGCAAGCAGGGCCCTGCAGGCAGGGCTTTGTATGGGCCGTTTAACATAAGGGCCCCATACAAAGCCCTGCCTGCAGGGCCCTGCTTGCAGTGCCACTGCCAATCGTACTTTGTGTGGGCATGCAGGGCCGACAAAATAGCCGTTACATCGGCCCTGCAAGACCACACACGGTACGATTGGCAGTACGTACTGCAAGCAGGGCCCTGCAGGCAGGGCTTTGTATGGGCCGTTTTAGACAACATTTTAAACGGAACAAGATTATTTTCGGATACATATCTAAGATTCGGATACATGTTTTGTGGTTGTAATCGGTTTTTTAATGTGAACCGGTAATTGTCGCTTTTAACAAAAACCGGTTTTTTTTAGGTTTTTATAAAACCGGTTCACATCACTACTCTGAGTGCTCTCTTTCTTTCACTACGGTTTAAAACCTGCTCATGAGCTTTGTGTGCGGTTTTAGCGCGCTAATAGTCGGTTCAAAACTTGCTTGTATTCACTCGTTTAAGCGACGTGACGTCATCAGTGACGTCACTTTAGCGCGCTATCATTGCATACGAAAATGAGGTAGTGCAGCGTGTGCGAAACGTCAAATTCATAAGACATTTGTCATCAATCTCGTTTTCGAGAGATTTTTTTCAACTTTCATTTGGGTTTTTAGATTTAATTATCTTATCGAATAATCATTATCTCTCAATAATTTCTTAAAACGCAAAACAAAATCAAAATTTTAATTTTTCTCAGTGACATTGACATAAGCGTGCTCTAGTCTGGTTTAAAACTGTATTCGATCGTATTCGACGAATGCACGCATATAGAAATAAACCGACTATATTCAGTGAATGTGATGTGTGCGTTGAATTCAAGAAACAATCCGTAGTGTTTAAGTTTGCATAAAACTTGAGTACTAATAGACGATCTGCAGCGCTAGAATTGAAACTCAATCGTTAACGATTTGAATCGGTATCATGATTCCCATTGAGTCGTAATCGTGTTGAACAAAACGGTAGCATGTAACTATCAGTTGGGTTGAATACGATTGATGGGTTTCATGAATGATTAAAGTGAACTAAATATATGCGTTACGTTTCTTCACCATGAAAATATTTCGGAAGCGATTTAAAAATCTTTGATTAGAAAAATGTTACTTTTTATACAGTATTTTGGCTTGAAAGGGATTAATTGAGTGAAATAATTATTTTTTATTTGATTTTTAGCTCAAAAAAATAAAAAGTATTGAACAAAAAGCGAGCAACTAAACTCACGAAAGTCTTTTAGGTTATGTTTTCCACCCTAGGTTATAAAATTTTCTATCTGGCGCTTTTGACGATGTTTCTTTCATATTGTGTGTGAAAAGCCCTTACCTACCCCTAATATTCGCTCAGCAGCAGTCACAAATTATTAAACGACAAAAAGAAAGAAGAAAGTGGAAGTCAAGGTTAGTTACAAATTTTCTGTTTCTCTTGTAATTTCCTCTGCAGATACATAGGCTATGTCTAGTTTGTAGTGATTCTCAAATACAGAAATGTTTTAGTTTAATCATGCACTTTCCTTTCGACTGAAATCCAAATATTTTGTGAATTACTTTTTGTCTGCATTTCGGTAGTCTAGTCTGCCATTCTTGTTTAGTAGATATGCATTTAACATTTTGTACAACATTTCAGGATGCCAGCTCCCCGAGCGGTTTCAAGGGAGCAGCAGATGGATGTAATGCTTATGTATAATATGGAGACATACTAATTTTGTTCGGAGCGGCATAGCTAATAGTGGTGACCCCCATTGCAACCTCTAGTCACCTCCTAGTGGGTGCGAAAAGTAAAATGATTTCGTGCTTCAGAAGGCACGTAAGCCATCTCGGTCCTATTTTCTGAAGAAGTCACAGGCCTTAACGGCTTAACAATTCTGTCAACAGGGTTTGTCAGTCATCAACCTTATAACCTACATAGTGACACGAGCATGACGTCAGGTTGCTAGCTTTCAAAAAGAACTATCAAAATTTCATCGTTAATAGCCCCATGGTCCAGTGGTTAGGGCGTTGGGCTAACAAGCCAATGGTTGCCGGTTCCAATCCCACCCACCCATATGGCTGTTTTATAATTTGTTTTTTGTTCAGAACATTCTAGAAAGAAAAGAAAGAGATAGCTGAAGAAAGACAGCTAATTACTAGAAATATCTAACAAAAACCTAAATAAAAAAATGAGTCCAGAATGTTCGGAAACGAGTAGCATGGGTATATATATAAGCCGGGCCACCAAGCGGCTACGCTGTTGAGGCCCCTCCCCTCCCCCGCCGCACCCTGTGGCCACTAGGCAGCCCATGCCCACTACTCCTCATCGAACAGTTAGGACTGTGGGCGCCTGAGAAGATACCAATGATGATGGCTACTCCAGACTGGCTATTCCAGTACAGAGGGAACACTCTGAAAGAGGTGCCGGAGGTACTAGAGTACGGAGGGAAGACTCCATACAAGAGGTCCTGGAGGGAAGACCCCTTACAAGAGGTCCCGGAGGGAAGACTCCGTTGAAGAGCTCCCAGAGCGAAGACTGCTCGGAGGGAAAACTCTGTGGAAGAGATCCCTGAGGGAAGAGTGCACGGAGGGAAGACCGTACAAAGAGGCTCAGAGGGTGAACTTGGTGAGGTGTGAGAAGCTCGGGTTGTATATAAGTCCTAACTATTAAGCAAGCAATATTTGTATATATATATATTTGTAATCGGTTTCTCGAAAACGGCTCTTATGATTTCGATGAAATTATCATTCGGGGGTTTTTGGGGGCAAAAAATCGATCTAGCTAGGTCTTATGTCTGAGAAAATTCGTTTTCCTCGTGTTTTTACAGAACCTTACAGCGCCATCTGTTGGCGAGTAGCATAACTTGCTCACCCGACGATATTTTCCTTTAGGCCCATAAGGACCACTTTCCAAAACATCCACTTCCCAAAAGGACCACTTCTCAAAAGGACAATTCCCACAAGGACCACTTCCCACAAGGACAATTCCCAAAAGGACCACTTCCTTTAATGTTGAGGCAGCTATTATAGAGCGAAGCTCGGTCGCCCAGGCACTAAGTCCTAATAAACGGAAAAACTTACTTCGGTGTTTCACTCCAATCCCGAACCGCTAGCTCATAACAATATGATATTACCTGACGATGATTGTAAAAGCCAGTAAATACTGTGATTATACATAATCTTAATTTAGGCTACGGTGTTTTATTAACAAGAACCAGCTGTGATTAAAACAAAGTTATAGTAGGTATATGTTTATTTTTCTATTAAAAAAATACAAATTTTAAACATTGTTTTCTTTAAAAAAAATATTATTATACTACTATAAGAATATTTTATAAAATTGTTTAAGGTAAAGTCCACACTTTACCTTAAATAATTTTATAAATATCAATAAATAAACAATAGGCCGCCTTTGCCCACATTAGGTTTAAGTTCTCCATGTACATTTGTTTTTAGGGTTCCGATACCTAAATGGTAAAAAAAGGAACCCTTATGGCGCGACACCGCGCGGCGGGCCTCGGGCGCGGCAGCTCGCTTGGTGTGGACGGGCCTATTGACTTGAAATAGTTTTAGAATATGGTTGCCCAACTAAATTGCACAAGAAAGAATATAAAAAAAAAATATGACTATTGATGTAAAGGGGGCGTATTAGGTTGAGTGGGGTATCGTATGAAAGGGCTTTACTTGCACATTCTAAAATATATTTTTGTACTGTTTTAAGACTTGGTTTTCAAGTTATGATGAAATATGTCAAAAAAATACCATTCCCCTCCCCTTATCTCCGAAGTTTGCGGTAGGAAAAATCTGAATTAGTTACAGTCGATAGAAATTTATTTAAATATTACAGCAAAAATAAAATAATCTTTCTAAGTTGCACAGGTTTTTAGAAATCTGCAAAAAACCTTTACAAACAAATTTAGTTTCGCGGTCCTAAAAATGGACTTTATTGCTTCCAAAAATACTAAAGATATATCGGAACCCTCGGCGCGCGAGTCTGACTCGCACTTGACCGGTTTTTTTTTGTTATTATGTGAGCAATAAAGTGTTATATCTAACTAAATAGTAGGTCAATAAAGATGTAATGGTTTTAAACATAACTTTACCTACTTGAAAAATAGTATGGCAAATAAAAAATTTGTTAAAAATCTAGAACCCGACTACAGCTGGTAAATCTTGCTCTAAATTGTATGAAACAAGAAAATATTGTCACTAAAATTGTTATGTATAAACTATGGTATTTAATAAATATTGATACTGATGTTCATATAATAGCCGTGGTTATATTGTTGTCACTTTTCCCTAAAGCCTTTGCTCGCTTTTAGGGTTGGTGGCATAATATGACCACGGCTATTACATCACTGTGAATATTTATTTAATATAATAGTTTGTACATAATAATTTGAGTTGACAATTTTTCTTGTTTCATACTTTTTAAAGCAACATTTTGCAGTACCTACTTGTTGAGTTTTTGAACTTAAAATATATCTATATATCTGATTTGCGGATGGATTAGGCCCTTGTCAGACCGACAATGGTTTCGATCGATTGTCGAGCTTCTTTGAACGGAGTTACAATTCACCCTTCTTTTTGCCGTACACGGGTAATGCCATGCCACCTTCCCTCAAAGAAGCTTAAGGGCAAACAGCCAGTTGCACAAAGCGTCTTTAAAGTTAAAGCTGCTTTAAATCTATTACTGTCACTTTCTTTGTCAGCAAAACAGAAAGAGTCTGCAATAGACTTAAAGGCGCTTTAATTGTTGTAAGTTGCTGCTGGGCTATCAAATAATAATAATAATTTTAAAGATGATTTGTGCAACTGGCGGAAAGTGGCATAAACTTAATAACTTCATTTAGTTCGGGAATGTGGCATGGCATATGACCACGGCTATTATCTAAACATCATTATGAATATTTATATGATACAATAGTTGTCGATGAAGTGGAAGCTAGTTTCATCTTCTCCGCACTCCAGGCTGGACAGGCTGGATCTTCCTTCGTCTTCATAATAGTTAGGTGTCTATTCAGGATACAGTGTCCTGTTATTATGCCTACTATCTTAGTTATATCTGCTTTCGGAAGCTGTAATAAATGTCTGGTCTTGTCTTATCATACTCTTTTATAAAGAGTTTGGATTGTCGGTGTCCTTCTATGGTATTCCAATGAGCAATTGCCGCTGTAATAATTATTCTCTTGAAAACCCCTTTAATTATCTTGCTGGGGATGGGTAGGCGGGGTTCTGGGCCTATCAAGACTTCATCCACTCCCATCCTTGCCAATTTATCAGCAGTCTCTTTGCCCATATGTCCAGGCATCCGGGCTATGACTACCTCCTTGCCTGAAGCTAGTTTTAGGCAGGGAGGAGTTTCTATATGGTTAGTCATGAGTTTTGTTTTTATTTCATCTCCAATGCAACTTTTTAACTTTCATGAGCAAATGATAGGAGCATTTGTCTTAAGTTTTTAGCCCAGTACTCGTGGAAACTGAACTTTTCCATGAATCTAAAAAAAATCAACTGTTAAGGGCATTTAGATTGAAAGTGTATATAATATCTAAATTAATTATTCATCATCATAACATCCCATGAAACGTCCACTACAGGACAGGGAGCTCCCTCCAGAATTCTAGCTTTTGCGGTAAAAACGTTGAGGGGAAGTACCAGTAACCTCGCTTGTCAGCATTATGGCTGGCACCATGGACCGCAGTTGTAGGTGACCGCAGTAAGTAACATGGTATGATACACAGGAGGATGCTGCTGCCCATCCTCGAGTTTTTAACCCTTAGTCGCCTCCTACGACACCCACGGGTAAGTTCTAAAGTTCGAGACTATACAAATGCTTGTGTTAGTTATGTTCCTCGCTGTTATTGCTTGTGCAGCTTGTATAACGCCGACACATTCAGCTTAGTATACTGTGTTAAATTGTCCTAGGGCGCTTGATATTTCAATATTAAAGTCTTGTGAATATGTACCTGCACCTGTGCCTAGTTTTGTTTTTGACCAATTAGTGTATATGCACAGTTCATTTATACCTGAGTAGTCATGTGTTTCTTCTTGTAAGTTTATGTTGTATGTTTTGTTATAGATGTTTTGTTTAGGTATCCTGTCACATGGTGCGGCTAATAGCGGCTGGTGACTTAGGGCTTTGTCTTTTATTTTTGTGTGGTGAATTCTAGAGTCTACGCTCAGTGTCCCTGACAGTCCCAGCCTGAGTGATGCAAGAGTTGCCTCCTGTTGTATGTATAAGTCTAGGGGTGGCAGGTCTAGCATCACCTGCAGGGCTGCTGTTGGTGTGGTGCGCATTGCACCCGTTATGCAGATGCATGCTAGTCTCTGTAGCTTTTCTAGGTCCACTCGAGCAGTACTTAGAGTTGTCCTGGGCCACCATACCAGCGCGCCGTATGTGGTGATTGGTCTTACTACTGTTGTGTATAGCCAGTGCACAATTTTGGGAGTGAGACCCCAGTTCTGACCTAGGAGTCTTTACATTGCCACACGGCTATGCTGGCTTTTTTCAGTGTGTTGTCTAGGTGTTTTTGCCAAGTTAATTTGTTGTCATTCATTATTCCAAGGTATTTAACCTCGGTTGATAGAGTTAATTTTGTTTTGAAAAATGTTGGCATTCTCATTGTTGAAAGTTTCCTTTCCTTTGTGAAAAGGACCATTTCGGTTTTGGTAGGGTTAACAGAGAGATTATGTTTATCACACTAGTGCCTGTCCCATGAGGTTGCATAGAGTGTTCTTGTGGTTGCCGTTGATACGGATGGTAATATCATCGCCATATCCTATCATGAAATAACCTTTGTCATTTAGTTGTGTGAGGAGGCTGTCTGTTACAAGATTCCATAGCAGCGGAGACAATACACCTCCTTGTTTTGTCGTTCACTGTTACCTGTATCGCTCTTTGTTCTAGCATATTGCATATCCAGTCTTTGAGGGTCGTTCCCACCCCGTGGGTTTCTAGTGCCGTTCTCATGCTGTGGAACATTGTTTTGTTAAAGGCTCCTTCAATGTCTATGAAAATAATATATATAATAACGCATAATCTTTCTAGTTTTCAGTAAAATTATGTTCAGCTGATTGGTCTAAAAGATTTGGCTTGTGTATAGTCACTTTTACCTGGTTTTGGCAGAAAAATTTACCTTGACATCCCGCCACATCAGTATATATGTTCCTTGGGTACTATTCTTTGCCCGTACCACACGGGAATTTTAAATTAATTATTACCTCTATAGAAGAGCTTCTCTCTCAAGTTGCTGTGGGAATTTTATATATTTTTTCTTAAAATATGTGGCGAGTTTAAATATGAGGCATTGGTGACCTCTGGCAGGCAATTCGGCATTGTCCTTTGACACACATTAATCATCCTGTGATCTCCAACACTATGTTGGTAAGAACCACTCGCAAAACTCCAGAATCTGAAAAGTCAATAAATTAACAAAGTAGAAGTCAATAAATTTGTCTGTTTTGGGAGAGGGTTGATCGAAGCTACATTCTTTTAGTAGATAAATTTCACAGGGTACCAGGACCAAATTCAAGACGTTCTGAATAAAGGCCAGGTTAAAAGTACCCTTAACCGACGAGCATGTATGAAAGGATTGATGAAGGTTCAGGAAGCAAGGGAAGTATGTCAAGATCGTAGCAGGTGGAGAACTGTGGTCTCTGCCTACCCCGACGGGAACAAGGCGTGATGTTCTGTATGTATGTATGTAGTCAAATAACAAACTAACATCATCTTGATTGATGATGCAAAAACACAGGTAAGTACCAAAAATATCTGAGCGCATTGCGCTGCTCCTTTAATCCTGTGCCAAAAATGAGATCAAATCTTTACAAAGATCTGTAAAAGTCCTTTTCGAAAGGCAAAAACTGTCGATGAATGATTTGTCTGGCAGCAGCAGAGATCTGCAAGCAAGAGTCTC
Organism: Athrips mouffetella; assembly: GCA_947532105.1. NCBI lineage: Eukaryota > Metazoa > Arthropoda > Insecta > Lepidoptera > Gelechiidae > Athrips > Athrips mouffetella. The sequence continues at coordinate 12,316,469 of OX383984.1, forward strand.
TCATTACTCTTCGCTCCAAAAGATCTCTTTTCTTTAATCAACGGTAGTGTTTATATCCTCTTTGTTTAATCATTCTTGCTCTGCCGCTGCTAGGAGGAGTGCGAAAACACAAAAGAAACGATCAAAAGCAACGACAAAAAAAACAATACCTAACAATATGTGGTGAAAACACCGTAAAAATTCAGGAAATCTACCAAATTATGCCAACAAGGTAGCGATGGAGTAACCTTGTTCATTTGACGTTTTGGACTCGGAATCGGAATCAATTTTTGTTTCTTTTTTTTTTTTTTAAATTTCGGTGCTACCGATAATGGCTTTCAAATGTCAAATAGTACCGAATCATTCATTCAATTGATCGAATGACTATCATTGAAGACGGTTCAAATGGTAATCGTCTTGAAGCCGATAACGATTGTGTTCGGTGCTACCGTGAAACCTATGCATTGGCTTCAACTCAATGGATAACGATCACGATTGTGTTCAATTCTAGCGCTGCGGATCGGACTGCTCTGAATTTAGCTCCGTACCACGATTTTGCCCAATAGCAAAGTTGTCGCGTGGGACAATTTGCAACGCCATTGGACAAAATCGTGGTCCGGAGCTAAATTCAGAGCAGTCCGATCCGATCGTGTCAACTAGACATTGGCAGTAATGGCTGTATCTTGAAACGGCCGATTGCCATCTTATTAAAAGTTGAAGTTGAGCGTGTTTTCTTTACGTGTGGTGCGTTAGTTGACTGTTGAAAATGAGTCGTCGTAAGCGTGCGAGGGTAAGTTACGACAGGGTTGCGGTTTACAAAGAGTTAAATGCTTTTCTGGTATTTTTATTTTGCTTAGAGGTTATGTAGGTATGTTGTTTGTTCTGCAGGCTGTTACGCGTGAGTTGGATGCTGTTATGAAGCAGCAGGATGCCTCTGCGCCGGATCAGTTGGACAGGAGCGAGGTCACATCTTCGAGCCCTACGTCCTCGCGGGGCCGGCGAGAGTCCTCATATTGTAGAACCGCTGAGATGAAGGAACCTAACAAAGACGTCGAACCGGTGAAAGAAGAAGCTACAAATGATGTTTCAGAGGAGACTGACTCTAAAGAAATGTTGAATAGGTTGGTTTCGTATTCAATATTTTTATGTTTTAGGTATGTTTTCATTAGTATGTTTTGTTCTGTAACTATGGGCGCGTTTCGAAGTGCTGAGAGTTTACCATGAAGTCGAGACAGACTGCTGTCAATGTTTTTGTTTTGAGGTTAAGAAGCTGGGCTCCTAGTTCCTAACAGCCACTGCATCCTGCATAGATCCATTGTAGCCAGAAATCTATTATATCTATCAAAGGATAATTATTACCTGATTTGGACCCAAGCGTAGCTGTTTATACGCAAATTTTATTGATGTGTGTCTTTGAGTTCATTACCCGCCCCCCAAAAAGTGCAGGGACTCATGTTTTGGTCAGGGTTTGTTAGCATACTTGCCTCTTACAGCGACGAGAGGCTAGCCGATTCTCGTCTACAGTACAGTTCCGACAATCAAAATGTAATCAATGTAAAAAATAGCTGGCAATAGAAACTTGCTTCATAACTATTAAGACTTCTCCATTTATCTGTTTCAACCTTCTTTTTAAGAGAAAATACACATTTGGGATGATCGCATTGGCTAAAGTTAAAAGTAATTCTCACTTTTTGGTTGTTTACCACTTCCTTAGCAGTTCTTGTCAATACTGTTCAATAAACATTAAGTTTATAATATAACTGTATATATGTGAATTTGGTAGCAGCTTGTGATCTTCCAAAAGAGTGTGGAGTGGGTTAGTAAAGCTTATTAAACTAAAAGTGAAACACATAGACTTAATGTCCCTAGATTCTTTTCTTTGAATTTCCGTAAAAAGCCTAATAATTATGTCCAAAATTTAATTAATTTTCCAGGTTGGAGGGAGCAGCGTTTCGATCTCATATGCCATGTGATAAGATGTCTTCCCTGGAGGTGGAATGTTTCTCAGACATTAAAGGGCCTTCTCGTCTTGCCCTAATTCAGATCAGGAATAAGATTTTGAAAATGTGGTTTGAAAACCCCAAGAAGCAGCTTACAGAAGATGCTGTCCAGAAAATAGAGGTCAGCATCTGTTTTACTTCAAGTATGATATACTTTGTGTTGTTATTGCTTGATGAAACTCCAATGTATTTATGTAATTAAACACCATTTTCACACTAGTTTCACAATTTATTTAGTAAAATTTATACAGAGTGTGACCAGTTTCGTCTTAACATTGTCAGGCACGGAAACGAAACTACTGCGAAAATGGTGTTTAATTACATAAAATGTTTTACTTCAGACAGAAATCAATCTGCTTTGTAACAACCTAGTAAATGAGCTACTCTATCTAACTAGTTCATAAATTAAAATTTTTAGCAAATTTATCTGCTTATTATGTCTTTATTTACTATGTAAATTGCTTCTCACTTGCAGGCCTCTTACAACAGCGACCCAGCTTTAGTGTTACGCACTCACGCCTTCCTAGAAAGGCAGGGGTTCATCAACTATGGGATGTATGAGCGCATCACACCCATAAAAAACCCACCTAGTCCTGGTAAGCTATAAATTAAAAAGTACGAACAAATTTTTGCTTTAACAAGGAACCAAACAAACAGGATATTTGCTATATGTAATTTACCCACAGCAGTTTCATAGTGACGATGAAACAGCTTACAACATTATCCATTACTAAATAACCAATATTACTGCACAAGCTCAGTTTGAGTTCGAATTTTTAGTTTAAACCGGCCAAGTATGAGCCAGACCCGCACACGAAGGGTTTTGTACCTGTCCCCAATATGAAACTACCCTTTGAATTAAAAAAAAACTCCGCGTTCAGTCTGACCCCTTTTAAAATTTACGTGTGAATTAATTGTAAGAAAAGTTTTAATATGTAACGATATTAGACTTTTCCGTTTGCTATGAGACCTAGCTTCTTACCACATTTCATGATCCTAGGTCAACAGGAAATACGCTGTGGGTTTTGATTTGGTTTATAAATGTATGGAGATGGAGACATAACTGGCCATACAGGGGTGGAAAATGGTCAGTTTAAAGTCAGTAAAAGTCAGTTTTTAGGGTTCCGTACCTCAAAAGAAAAAAACGGAACCCTTATAGGATCACTTTGTTGTCCGTCTGTCTGTCTGTCTGTCTGTCTGTCTGTCTGTCTGTCTGTCTGTCAAGACCCTTTATCTCACGAACGGGTAAAGGTATCAGGTTGAAATTAATACCATATATTAGGATCCATGAACCACACAAGATCTGAAAATTTAAATTTTTTACAACGACGCAATCAAAAGATATGGCATTTTATGTGCTCATCTCCATACATTTATGCAAAAATGAAAAACCTACAGGGTACTTCCCGTTGACCTAAAATTATGAAATTTGGCAAGAAGCTAGGTCTCACAGTACAAATAATGGGAAAAGTCTGAAATCATTAAATATTACAACTTTTCTCACAACTAATGGTAACCAATTGTGGTGAGCTCCCGTTTCAAGAACATTCATATAAGAGAGGGGTCAAGTTGGATGGTCTCGGAGGCGATTTTTGTTTTAGTTCTATTTAAAAACGGGAACACTTACAAACTTGAAAATTGGTATGTTTATAGGGCATAGGCTATAAAATAACAACAAATAATAAAATTTGGTCAAGCGCGTGTCGGACTCAAAAAATCTAGCACATTAACTTACTGGAATTTCAACTAATACAATCATGTTTATGTGGTGGTACGGGCCAAGTGCGAGTCCGACTCGCACTTGGCCGGTTTGTTTTTTACCAAGGTCAGTAAAAGTCAGTTTTTTCGAAAAATGGTCAGTAAAGCCAGTATTTTGAGGATCTGGGATCGAGGGCATTCTCTTTTTAGGGTTCCGATACCAAAATGGTAAAAAAAAGGAACCCTTATGGTGCCGCTCTGTCTGTCTGTCCGTCTGTCTGTCACACCTCTATATCTCAGCAACCACTTATGCTATCGACCTGAAATTTGGAATGGTTTTAGAATATAGTTGCCCAACTTAACTGCATATGAAAAATTTTTGAAAAAAGTATGATTATTAATGTAAAGGGGGCCAAAATAGGGGGAGCCAAATTTTAAATTGTCGCTACTAGGTCGAGTGGGGTATCATATGAAAGGGCTTTACTTGTACATTTCAAAATATATTTTTGTATTTTTTTAAGTTTCTTAGTTTTCAAGTTAAGATGAAAAATGTCAAAAAAAATATCATTCCCCCCCCCCCCTTATCTCCGAAGTTTGAGTAAGGAAAAATCTGAATTAATTACAGTTGACAGGGGTTCATGTAAACTTTGCAGCAAAAATAAAACGATCTTTCTAAGTGGCACAGTTTTTCAGAAATCTGCAAAAAACCTTTAAAAACAAATTTAGTTTTGCGGTCCTGAAAATGGACTTTATTGCTTCCAAAAATACTATAGGTATATCGGAACCCTCGGCGCGCGAGTCCGACTCGCACTTGACCGGTTTTTTCATAAAAGTGGTGCATTTTCTGTAAATTGAGGTGACAAACATGACTTTATCATTTCTGTCCCTCTTTGTATTTTTAGCCCGCAAAAATGGCCCAACAAAATTTTGCTAGAATAGCAACTCGAAATTCAATGCAACCTTTGCCATCAGAATGTGAACATGAATTTATGGGCAATGAGGTGAAGTGGCGTCTGCAGTCTGTTTTGACTTGAGCTTCTTCAGTGCGTTTTAATTGCAATCGTCATACTTTCTTAGCTTAAAATTCGGCCGCATGAACTGCATTAATGTAGGAGACGCAAAATATGATGTTAGGAGGGCCATCGTTTGTGTCACACCGCTCGAGTAGTCCAGGTTAAGATCCAGCCAACCTGATCCAGCCAGCCAACCTGAATTCGAAGTCTGTTTACAGATTTCCAGGTCAGCTATAGTAAATGTTGGCCAGGCGAAAGACTCTCTGAAGGCTAAAAAAAGGGGAAGGAAGTTAAATTCTTTCAAGCCACACAGTCAGTCAGTCAGTTCAGTTTCTTTCAGTCTGCAGCGAGCGTGTAAATGAAGGGTCGGAGATCAGGCTATCGACACACTTGACGAAATTTTCATTTCAACTATTTTTGTAAAAGATTGCTTTCAACATCACCCTCTGAGAATTGTACCTATTTGTTACAGATACACAGAAAATCAAACAAGAAACGGAAGAAACACAGCATCACGTGGACGAGTTACCCTTGGACCCGGATGGAGCTTACAGCCTGTACGAAGATCATCAGATCAAGGAGGAGATGGTCATCGGCCCCACTGTGTTTCATACACAGATCTTTGAGTACTCAAGCGTGGGCTCAAGTAAGATATGTTATAATTTGTTTCTTGACTGTGCAAAAATATGACATTAGCGTCGGTGAAAAAATATGACATTAGTGTTACGGTCTAGACACATTAATAAATTTAAAAATAAGCAAATATAAATAATCATATTCTTTTTTATTAAGGTCATGTGGGGTTAGTAAAACACAGTTGAATACAGAAAAATAATGGAGATTAACTGACAAGTTCTGTGTCTATAAAACATGAATGATGAGCTAGTTAGGGTTCCGATACCAAAATAGTAACCCTTGTGGTGCCGCTTTGTCTGTCTGTCCGTCTGTCTGTCTGTCACACCTGTATATCTCAGCAACCACTCATGCTATCGACTTGAAATTTGGAATAGTTTTAGAATATGGTTGTCCAACTTAATTGCACATAAAAGAATTAAGAAAAAATTATGATTAATGTACAATTCTCAGAGGGTGATGTTGAAAGCAATCTTTTACAAAAATAGTTGAAATGAAAATTTCGTCAAGTGTGTCGATAGCCTGATCTCCGACCCTTCATTCACAGGCTCGCTGCAGACTGAAAGAAACTGAACTGACTGACTGACTGACTGTGTGGCTTGAAAGAATTTAACTTCCTTCCCCTTTTTTTAGCCTTCAGAGAGTCTTTCGCCTGGCCAACATTTACTATAGCTGACTTGGAAATCTGTAAACAGACTTCGAATTCAGGTTGGCTGGCTGGATCAGGTTGGCTGGATCTTAACCTGGACTACTCGAGCGGTGTGACACAAACGATGGCCCTCCTAACATCATATTTTGCGTCTCCTACATAAATGCAGTTCATGCGGCCGAATTTTAAGCTAAGAAAGTATGACGATTGCAATTAAAACGCACTGAAGAAGCTCAAGTCAAAACAGACTGCAGACGCCACTTCACCTCATTGCCCATAAATTCATGTTCACATTCTGATGGCAAAGGTTGCATTGAATTTCGAGTTGCTATTCTAGCAAAATTTTGTTGGGCCATTTTTGCGGGCTAAAAATACAAAGAGGGACAGAAATGATAAAGTCATGTTTGTCACCTCAATTTACAGAAAATGCACCACTTTTATGAAAAAACCGGTCAAGTGCGAGTCGGACTCGCGCGCCGAGGGTTCCGATATACCTATAGTATTTTTGGAAGCAATAAAGTCCATTTTCAGGACCGCAAAACTAAATTTGTTTTTAAAGGTTTTTTGCAGATTTCTGAAAAACTGTGCAACTTAGAAAGATCGTTTTATTTTTGCTGCAAAGTTTACATGAACCCCTGTCAACTGTAATTAATTCAGATTTTTCCTTACTCAAACTTCGGAGATAAGGGGGGGGGAATGGTATTTTTTTTGACATTTTTCATCTTAACTTGAAAACTAAGAAACTTAAAAAAATACAAAAATATATTTTGAAATGTACAAGTAAAGCCCTTTCATATGATACCCCACTCGACCTAGTAGCGACAATTTGAAATTTGGCTCCCCCTATTTTGGCCCCCTTTACATTAATAATCATACTTTTTTCAAAAATTTTTCATATGCAGTTAAGTTGGGCAACTATATTCTAAAACCATTCCAAATTTCAGGTCGATAGCATAAGTGGTTGCTGAGATATAGAGGTGTGACAGACAGACAGACAGAGCGGCACCATAAGGGTTCCTTTTTTTTACCATTTTGGTATCGGAACCCTAAAAAGAGAATGCCCTCGATCCCAGATCCTCAAAATACTGGCTTTACTGACCATTTTTCGAAAAAACTGACTTTTACTGACCTTGGTAAAAAAAACTGACTTTTACTGACTTTAAACTGACCATTTTCCACCCCTGTATGGCCAGTTATGTCTCCATCTCCATACATTTATAAACCAAATCAAAACCCACAGCGTATTTCCTGTTGACCTAGGATCATGAAATGTGGTAAGAAGCTAGGTCTCATAGCAAACGGAAAAGTCTAATATCGTTACATATTAAAACTTTTCTTACAATTAATTCACACGTAAATTTTAAAAGGGGTCAGACTGAACGCGGAGTTTTTTTTTAATTCAAAGGGTAGTTTCATATTGGGGACAGGTACAAAACCCTTCGTGTGCGGGTCTGGCTCATACTTGGCCGGTTTAAACTAAAAATTCGAACTCAAACTGAGCTTGTGCAGTAAGATTGGTTATTTAGTAATGGATAATGTTGTAAGCTGTTTCATCGTCACTATGAAACTGCTGTGGGTAAATTACATATAGCAAATATCCTGTTTGTTTGGTTCCTTGTTAAAGCAAAAATTTGTTCGTACTTTTTAATTTATAGCTTACCAGGACTAGGTGGGTTTTTTATGGGTGTGATGCGCTCATACATCCCATAGTTGATGAACCCCTGCCTTTCTAGGAAGGCGTGAGTGCGTAACACTAAAGCTGGGTCGCTGTTGTAAGAGGCCTGCAAGTGAGAAGCAATTTACATAGTAAATAAAGACATAATAAGCAGATAAATTTGCTAAAAATTTTAATTTATGAACTAGTTAGATAGAGTAGCTCATTTACTAGGTTGTTACAAAGCAGATTGATTTCTGTCTGAAGTAAAACATTTTATGTAATTAAACACCATTTTCGCAGTAGTTTCGTTTCCGTGCCTGACAATGTTAAGACGAAACTGGTCACACTCTGTATAAATTTTACTAAATAAATTGTGAAACTAGTGTGAAAATGGTGTTTAATTACATAAATACATTGGAGTTTCATCAAGCAATAACAACACAAAGTATATCATACTTGAAGTAAAACAGATGCTGACCTCTATTTTCTGGACAGCATCTTCTGTAAGCTGCTTCTTGGGGTTTTCAAACCACATTTTCAAAATCTTATTCCTGATCTGAATTAGGGCAAGACGAGAAGGCCCTTTAATGTCTGAGAAACATTCCACCTCCAGGGAAGACATCTTATCACATGGCATATGAGATCGAAACGCTGCTCCCTCCAACCTGGAAAATTAATTAAATTTTGGACATAATTATTAGGCTTTTTACGGAAATTCAAAGAAAAGAATCTAGGGACATTAAGTCTGTGTTTCACTTTTAGTTTAATAAGCTTTACTAACCCACTCCACACTCTTTTGGAAGATCACAAGCTGCTACCAAATTCACATATATACAGTTATATTATAAACTTGTGTTGAAATTCTTACATTTATATATTACAATTAAATTAAAAGTCAAATTAAATCATGCAAAATTCTAAAAAAAATCATTGATTAAAAATTATTTGGCATTATAAACAATAAGAGTATATGTTCAAATTACATTAGAGTTAAAATACTAGGTATATCGTCAAAAAAAAATACATTTCATTATTCGTACAAAAATTAAAATTATAAATTAATCAATTTGGGACATAAAGAATTCATCGAAAGAATAAAAACACTTTTCTAGCAAGAAGGCCTTCAAATGGTATTTAAATGTCTTTGCATTGCCTAATGTTTTAATATCCATCGGCAATCGATTAAAAAAACAAATAGCTTGGTACCTAGTGCTATGTTTGACAACATTTAACATAGGTTTGATTGTTCCTAACATATCTTTTCTTCTAGTTTTTAAACGTGTCATCTTTTCTTCCTCGGTTTCGAACGAATTTTTCACAAGGTCACACAATAATACTAAAATATACAAGCTTGGTAATGTCAAAATATTTAATGTTTTAAAATGAGGTCGACAAGATTCCCATTGTGGAATACGCATCATCGTGCGGATTGCCCTTTTTTGTAGAACGAAAGCCTTATTTAAATTATAATCATAACTTTTACCCCATAGCATAATGCTGTACCTGAGTCTGGACTCTATGAGGGCGTGATATACAGTTTTCAACTGTTTTAAGTTAAGCTCATCCCTCAAACTTCTAATCGCATAACACGCAGAACTAAGTGAGCCATCTAAAGCATTTAGTTCGTCTTTCCAATTTAAATAAGCATCAATGCGTACACCAAGAAACCGAACTACATCAACGGGAGTTACTGAATCTTCATTTAAGGTGACTGTCAACTGTTCGTGGTTTCTGGAAGTTGTTTTAAATAATAACACGCTTGTCTTATTAGAATTTAGAGCCAGATTGTTTGCTGAGAACCAATAATGAAAAAGCATTAGTGTCTGATTAACTTTAGCATTAAGTTCCGTAATATTTCCAGCAGAAACCACCGCATTTGTGTCATCTGCAAAGGTTACTAAGCTGATATCAGGAACCATGACAGTCAAATAATTGATAACATCATTTACGAAAAGAATAAAGAGGATTGGCCCTAGTACTGATCCTTGTGGTACGCCTCTTTTTATTTCAGTAAGCCCTGATTTGATGACTTTTTCTTCCCTACCTTCTATCGTTTTAACTTCAATATATTGGTATCTGTTACTAAGGTATGATTTAAGCAAGTTCCACGTATTACCTCTTATACCATAGTGTTCTAGCTTCTTCAGCAGGATTTCATGGTCAACAACATCAAAGGCGGAACTCAAATCAAGGAATAAGCCGGTTACTCTTTGTTTAGCATTGAGTTTGGTAATAACATCATCAATTAAGGTTTTGATTGCTTCCGAAGTTCCAATTCCTCTCTGATATCCATATTGTCTATTACTCAAGATATTATTTCGATTTACATGTCGCATAAGTCGAACTTTTATTAGTTTTTCAAAAATTTTTGATAGGCATGGTAATAGTGATATTGGCCTGTAATTGTTCAGATCGCTAGTGGATCCTTTCTTATGAATTGGAGTGATTCTGGCAATTTTCAATTGATTCGGAAAAACCTGTTCCTCGTAACACTTGTTAAAGAAATTCGCTAAAGGTTTTGCTAGCAGATCAATATTATTCTTTATTACCGTTATCGGCATCTCATCGTAACCGCATGATCTCTTAGGTTCCATATTCTCTACTACTTTAATTACTTCACTTACTGTTATCATTTCCCAGGATATTTCTTCAAGTACTCTTCTCGTATTTTCGGCCATTATATATATATAGCCTGCTCCGCGTTACCAGTTAAATTATAATTATTTAGATTAAACTTTTTCTCAAAGGCCTCTACTATTTCTAATGGATCTTCTAATGGAATTTTTAATCAATGATTTTTTTTTGAATTTTGCATGATTTAATTTGACTTTTAATTTAATTGTAATATATAAATGTAAGAATTTCAACACAAAATGTACTTTGTTATGAAATAAATGAACTTGAACTTGAACTTTACGACAAAAAATTCTAAAAAAACTACGGAATATTCCTACTCTGTGCGTGCCCCGACACGCACTTGGCCGTTTTTAGGGTTCCGTACCTCAAAAGAAAAAAACGGAACCCTTATAGGATCACTTTGTTGTCCGTCTGTCTGTCTGTCTGTCTGTCTGTCTGTCTGTCTGTCTGTCTGTCTGTCTGTCTGTCAAGACCCTTTATCTCACGAACGGGTAAAGGTATCAGGTTGAAATTAATACCACATATTAGGATCCATGAACCACACAAGATCTGAAAATTTCAATTTTTTACAACGACGCAATCAAAAGATATTGCATTTTATGTCCTCATCTCCATACATTTATTCAAAAATGAAAAACCTACAGGGTACTTCCCGTTGACCTAAAATTATGAAATTTGGCTAGAAGCTAGGTCTCACAGTACAAATAATGGGAAAAGTCTGAAATCATTAAATATTACAACTTTTCTCACAACTAATGGTAACCAATTGTGGTGAGCTCCCGTTTCAAGAACATTCATATAAGAGAGGGGTCAAGTTGGATGGTTGCTGAGGCGATTTTTGTTTTAGTTCTATTTAAAAACGGGAACACTTACAAACTTGAAAATTGGTATGTTTATAGGGCATAGGCTATAAAATAACAACAAATAATAAAATTTGGTCAAGCGCGTGTCGGACTCATAAAAATCTAGCACATTAACTTAATGAAATTTCAACTAATACAATTATGTTAATGTGGTGGTACGGAACCCTCAGTGCGCGAGTCCGACTCGCACTTGGCCGGTTTTTTTTCACATGCCGCCAATTGATTGCGAGGCGATGTAATTTAACTGACCTCGTCAAGAGGTAGTAAGTAATATACCTGCCTCTTATCCACTGCTGGACGTTTCACGGGATGTTATGCTTGATTGATTGAAAATCCTACAAAGAATACTTTTTTAATTCGTAACAGGTGGCTCAAGTGAGCCGGGGGTACCGGGCGGGGCACGTGAGCTGAACGCATTTGCGACGGTTGGCGAGACTCGTCAATCAATAGATACCCCAAGATTGCCAACGCCACCGTCGGGGTTGACCAAGAAAAGGTGGCGTGACGACTTACAGGCAGTAGCACAAATCTTTTTTATTTTATTTTAAACTCTAAGTTATTGTCACTTTCTATATCATCAAAACGAAAGTGACAACAATACATAGATTTAACTAAACAAAAAAGCTTTGTACAACATGCAACAGCCTGTTAGACCCGGTTGGTGGGAGTTTGCTCAGGACGGCGATTGTTGAAACAACGAAGGGGAGGCCCAACAAAGCGATAATTGAGGCTAAAAAAAAAACAAATGAGGACACAGCACTAGATATCTTTGACAGTGCCAACATGATGCAACTCTCTCCAGAATTTAACAATATTAGATACCTATCCAATTAATCGTATCACAACGGCTGCCGTTATTTCGTTAGTGAAGCTAAAGTTTATCACGGTATCTAAGAATAACTTTCAAAGTTGTGATAATTATGTTACAAAACGACGTGATACAAAGTGTTAGGAAAAATACATATTTGGCATATTCTACGCCTAAGGAACGTAGGTCAAACAATGACATAATATTTTTAACTTCCTATACCAATAGTGACTTTGAGAGCTAGTGTAGACCCTACGTTGCTTAGTCGTTAACAATTTGATTACTTGCGCGGCTAAATAAAGCGGCATTGCACGTAAAATCGCAACAACAATCGCCAATGGCAGTACCTTGAAAAGCAAGCAAAGCATTGCGTTTCTTTATTTCCTATTTCTTTGTTAAACTGATTCTAAATCTGTAGAGCCTGTTTTCATTGTTTTCTAAATTTAATCAGCGCAGTCGTTAATAACCCAAATATAAAAAGTAATTTTACTGTGGAAACTGCATTTAAAATAAAGTTTCTGAAATGATCAATTATTTTAGTAAATTTACGTTCCTGCTTCGCTTCACCGTCCAATTCGTTAATCGCACGACTTTCAGCGCCATCTTGTGGCAACTATATGTTGATACTAAAGGGTGTCTCCGCAAGAACTGAACTGAATTTTTAAATGTTTTAATAATATATCTATTTAATATTTTATTCACATTTTGCAGTAAGGGCTGCAGGATTTGACGTACAATTTCTTCTTCAAGTTGGCTCAGGGTGGTTCGCATAGACCTGACTTTAAAAAAAACCCCAAAGAAAATACTCCAAACAAGTTAAATCCAACAGACCAACGGTGGCATTTAACCGATATTTTGTTTCATGTGTAAATGTCATCACTACCTCCATACATAATATGTAGAAAAAAATTCAAATAAAATATTCAATATATCCTATACTATACTTCGTTTTTTTTCAGATTAGAATTTAATGTATGAAAAATAAGAGGTTCTTTACAGTTCTCACTCTAAATCCAATGAGTTTAACATTTGTCTAGGAGAGGTGCCTATTAAAGACTTTTCTAATCTGAAAAAAAACGAAGTATAGTAGACGACCAATATTTATATACATATATTTGTAATCGGTTGCATGCACGTCTCATGTCTGGAAAAATTCGTTTTCCCCGTTTTTTAAGCATTTGCGTTTTAGACAAAAACCTACAGCGCTATCTGTTAGCGGGTAGAATAGCTTGCTCACCCGATAATATTTTAATATTTAGGCGGCTATTACAGAGCGAAGCTCAATCGCCCAGGTACTCCTATACTATTAAACGAGCAATATTTGTATGTATGTATGTGGTCGGTCTCTCGAAAACGGCATTAACAATTTCGATGAAATTTACCATACGGGGGTTTCCGGGGGCGAAAAATCGATCTAGCTTGGTCTTATGTCTGGGAAAATTCGTTTTGTCTGTTTTTTTTAGCATTTCTTGAAAATAGCGCGATTCGGAAACCCCACAGCAGCGCCATCTGTTGGTTGGAGGGCTTTGGTTAAAATTATACAGAGCGTAGCTCGGTCGCCTAGGTACTATTATTTTAATAAAGTTCTTGCTGAGACACCCTTTACATCATTTTAGGGTTCCGTACCTAAGGAAAAAACGGAACCCTTATAGGATCACTTTTTTGTCTGTCTGTCGGTCAAGACCCTTTTTCTCAGGAACGCTTGGAGATATCAAGCTGAAATTCATATCAAATACTTAGGTTTACTGCCCCTTGCAGCCGTTTATGCCGCAAAAATTTTTATGCCGCAAAAATTCGAGTTTTTCAACACTCGCAAGGGAATCAAAACCTACAGGGTACTTCCTGTTAACTCAGAATCTTGAAATTTGGTACGAAGCACCGTCTTATAGCACAGATTAAAAAAAATTGCGAAAAGCATAAATTTTTAGTTACATCATATAATAAAAAAATATTTTTAAACTTACTACCCCTTTCCTCATGAACGCTTAGAGGTATAAATTGAATTTCATATCAAATACCCAGGTCTATAATACCTTTAAGCTGTAACAAAATCAAACTTCTATGTTAACGCAATCAAAAGAAACAGCAATTTAAGCTGCATATTTTGAAACTCGCAAAGGAATCAAAACCTAAAGGATACTTCCAGTCGACCTAGAATCTTGAAATTTGGCATGAAGCAACGTTTTATAGCACACATAAAGGAAAAATTCCGAAAACCTTAAATTTTTAGTTACATAATAACATTTTTAGCAATAAAAATACCACAACTTTTACTTATATACCTACAGGTCTGTACGGAACCCTCGGTGCGCGAGTCCGACTCGCACTTGGCCGGTTTTTTAAATCTTGTAACATACTTCTTTTGATGATCAAATGAACGTAATAAAGATCATAACAAAGATTATTACTGTATTTCGTTTTGTTCCTATAATATATTTATTTGTAGATATTTAATTGGTTCTAGTAACGATTCAGTTTGCCGGTAGGCACGCAGAGACCTGCTCAAGCGCTGCGGCTGACTGTACCTAAGATATCCTTAATGCAAAGATAATGTAGAATTTTGCTACTGATTTTGAGATAGTTTTTAAGTCTAATTATAAAATGGCGTAATTATAAGTTTGAATTATTTGCATAGGTGCTGCGATGGAAAACAGACAGACAGAAAAGCACACAGCAGAGAAAAATCTACCAACAACAGAAAATGCAGATCAAGTTACACAACAAAACACCCCAAATATTACAAAGAATCCTGTATCTGATAGTAAACTACACATATCTGTAAGTGTAGACAGTGAACATGAAGTAGCTAAAAAAGTAGTCAGCACAAAAAAAACAGCAAGAAAAACTAGAACTGTGAGAAACGATACTAATGTTCTCAGTGACAGGGTCCTCAAATACTCTTGTGATATTTGTAAATATTCGACGAGAACTGCAAGGGATTTAAACTCTCATTTAAAGGCGCATGCTGCTGCAAATAAGTTTTACTGTGATATGTGTTCTTACATGACTACCAAGAAGCGTTTATTAATTGTACATTTTAAAAAAATTCACACAAATGTTAACCCTTTCGTTTGTGAGACTTGTGATGCAAAATTTAAACATCTCGGCCTTTTAAAAAAGCACTTAAAAATACACGCATATGAGAAACCATTGCGTTGCGAAGTGTGTCATAAAGGTTTTAGTGATTCCTCTTCTTTACGAAAACATCGGCGTACACACGCTAAACTATATTCTTGTGATGTATGTCATAAAAGTTTTAAAGGAAAGTGTAAATTAAAAATACATAAGCGAACACACACAGGTGAGAAACCATATTCTTGTGATGTATGCAATAAAAGCTATTATGTAAAGCATCATCTGAATAGACATCAGAAAACCCATTCAGAGATAAAAACATTGGAAAAACCATTTACATGCGATGTATGTCATAAAAGTTTTGGTAAAATGTGCATTTTATACTCACATCGGAAAATGCATGGTGAAAAACAATATTCTTGTGATGTATGTCATAAAAGCTTTTATGTTAAGCAAAGGTTGGACAGACATCGGCAATTACATACAGGTGAGAGGCCATATTCTTGTGATATATGTCATAAAAGCTATATTATAAAGCAACATTTAATTAGACATCAGGGAACACATACAGAGAAGAAAACATTGGAAAAACCATTTTCTTGCGATGAATGTCATGAAAAGTTTAGTTACAAGCGTGGTTTAGATACACATCAGCGAATACACACAGGTAAGAAACTTGAGAAACCATACTCTTGTTCTGCGTGTGGTAAGAGCTATAGTCAAAAGTCTGGTTTAGTCTTACATCTACGAACACACTCAGGCGAGAAACCGTATTCTTGTAATGTGTGTCATAAAATGTTCAGTTATTCCTCTGCTTTTAACAATCATCAGCGAATACACACAGGTGAGAAACCATATGCTTGTTTAGTATGTCATAAAAGTTTTAGTGACTCCTCTACTATAATTAAACATCGGCGAATACACACAGGTGAAAAACCATATTCTTGTGATATATGTCATAAAAGCTTTGGTCAGCAGTCTTATTTACACACACATCGGCGAGTACACACAGGTGAAAAACCATATTCTTGCGATATATGTCATAAAAGCTTTGGTCAGCAGTCTTATTTACAAAAACATCGACGAATACACACAGGCGAGAAACCATATTCTTGTGATCTATGTCACAAACGTTTCAGTGATTCCTCTTCTTTACGCAGTCATCGGCGAACACGGACATGTGAGAAACCATATCCTTGTACTGTATGTCAAAAACGCTTTGATGAAAAGCATCATTTAGACAGACATCATCAGCGATTTCATACAGAGAAACCATATTCTTGTGATGTATGTCATGAAAGATTTAGTCGAAAGTATAGTTTAATTGCACATCTGCGAATACACACAGGTAAGAAACAATATACTTGTGATGTATGTCTTAGAAGCTTCAATCTAAAGTATACTTTAGTTACTCATCTTAGAATACACACAGGTAAGAATCTTTATTCTTGTGATGTATGTAATAAAAGCTTTACTGTAAAGGGAAATTTAGTTCAACATCTGAGTATACACACAGGTGAAAAACCGTATTCTTGTGATATATGTCATAAACGCTTTAATCAAAAGGGTAATGTAGCCATCCATCGAAGAATACACACAGGCGAGAAACCGTAATGACTTTTTTACTTCGGTCTGCGGAGCCTCCTATTAATATGAAAATCACTTTTGTTGCCTTTTTACATCTATGAGATTACCAATAAAAATAGTGACATTAATCTACTAGCTCCTACAGTGGTAGCTAGATATCTACCTACTGCAAAAAAAATAGTAGATCAATGAGTGATTAACATGACAAACAAAAATATGAACAAAACATGCAAAAAATCTACCTTAACGAAAAAAAACTTTTTGTCATTATTTTCTTATAATGTCGTTTTCTTTACTAATGATATTGTTATCTTCTTAGCTAAGTACTGTCATCCTTCAAATGAGACTTCTTTGAAGAAAAATCATTGATTTTTCATACAGCTACTCGTAACATACCCCTTCTATTTCGGTTTTTTAAATTTGATATTTTTTTATGTAATCATCAATCAATCAATTTAAATCAATCACAAAATATCAAATTTAAAAAGCGGAAAAGAATGGGAATATCAGGCATTAGACTCTTATGCCTGGTTTTGATCAACGATACACATTGTATTATAGCACAAACTTTAGTTCTTATAGTCAATACATTTTATTGTAAGAACTAATATCGATATTGTAACTTGATAAGAATGAGAAGAGAGATGGAGAGATCTATATGTGAGACCAGGACGGAGCAATACGTGTATCTGTTGCTCCAAATCTTACCCATCGCCCCGGCCTGCTGTCACACTGCTATTATTTAATCAAGCTACGTCGACTGTTATACCACGTACAAAATAACTCTGGCTGTGACCGTTAATGCGCAGAAGTCAAAAAATGAGTCGCGGGGTGTACGCGGCATGTGGGGGGAGGCGAGCGAATCGTTCATTGGCTCTCCGCCTGTCACCCATGCGCAGAAAATAACCGTCATAGCCACACTTATCCTGAATGCGCTGTATCTTAATTATGGAAAATGGAAGATAATAGAAAAAATAAATATTGTACATAGAAAATGTCTCGTGTTTCATCAACATCTCATTTTAAGCCCACTGCTAGACAAGATACTCTCTGCAGAATTTCGCAGCATAAGTATTTTGGAGGGGAAGTACCATAGTTACCTCGTTTAATTAACGTTACGGCTAGCTATAGCCGGCCACTCCTTGTATAGTCATGTCTCAAGCGGTGCGGTGGTGCGACTTGAGGGCGTATAGGGCTTGCAAACCGGTTAACCGAAAAAACCGGTTAACCGTAAGTTTTGCTACCCGGTTTTCCAACGAGATAAAACCGGGTTTTTCGGTTTTTTCGGATATTTTGTTTTTTTGAAATTAGAATAAATACTTAGCTTTTTACTACAAAAAATCTTAACGACATAAATGTAGGGGTATATTCAATTCACATTATGTTTCCATACCTACCACTTTATTATTAAATATTTTTCCCCCTTCGTTCACACAATGAAGAATCACGAAGAAAACTGTTTTAGATTCGTGCGTAATGAATAACTCATCGTCTTAGAACTACAATCAAATTTACAAAATCAATATTAAAAAGACAACATTTATGAAACTTTTATTGCAAAAATCTGGACGTAAATAGTAATTTATGAACGCGTGAAGTTGATTTTATTATATTTAAATAATTTAAAACAGTTAACTGTAATTTCAACGTATGAACAAAAATATAAATTTTTGTTTAGGTTAAAAATGGGTTAGGTTATTTAAGTTTAGGTTAAAAATACACTTTATTGATTCTTGAAATGTTTACTTGATGAATAACTGATAACTGATATTTTGAAATGGACAAATAATAAGGAAGGGCTCATCTGTCATCGCAATGTTAATTTTGTGAAAATAAGTATAGGTCAAATAGTACATTATTGCAGCGATCGAAAAAACGGGTATTGAGGGACGAACGTGATAATGTGGGCAGAGGCGAAGCCGAGGCCCAAATGCTTGAGTCCATCAATATCTGGTTTTAGCCAAGACTTTTATAGTAGTGCTTTTCTCAAACGATGCGCGGATATTCAAATTCTTACATTAATTACTTACATTTTTAGTCTCTTCTCTTTTTGCCACTGAAAACGTTCTCATAAGATTTTAAATAATACACTAATTCTAAATTCCACTGACTTATTAATTTTATTCACAACAACCTAAATTACACTAAATAAAATACAATAAGTCAATATGATGTTCTCGCTAATTACTTTTAATAAAAAATTATTTTCGGCGTACCTATTTTTGAACCTATTCTAGTGATTAAGTAGTGGAAAAAAAAATCTTAATCAAATCCATAAAATGTTAGAATAAAATTTGTTAATTATGAAATAATATTTGATTCCTAATAACACAAATAAATATAATACATTTTTTAGAGTTGATCAAGGCATTTCAAACTAGGGAAATTATTTTTGTCATTAGATGAGTTCAAAACTAGGACCCTGCGCCACAGATTATATACTAGTTACTACGGTCCTGCGCGAAATAAACCGCCTTGTTCAGAACTCTTTCGTTGGTTGTCATCTCCTTGGTTACCATGCTTTGGAGAAAAAGCTGGTTCTGTTTTGAAATTAGATGAAAGAAATGAGTTTTCAGAGTAGTTTTCCCGACCGTTTTGATACGTCAGAAATTGAATTTCACACTAACATTCCCGGCCGTTGTTCGCATGTTTTTACCAGTACGGATACTTTTTAGGGTTCCGATACCAAAATGGTAAAAAAAAGGAACCCTTATGGTGCCGCTCTGTCTGTCTGTCTGTCCGTCTGTCTGTCACACCTCTATATCTCAGCAACCACTTATGCTATCAACCTGAAATTTGGAATAGTTTTAGAATATAGTTGCCCAACTTAATTGCACAAGAAAAAATTTTGAAAAAAGTATGATTATTAATATAAAGGGGGCCAAATTTCAAATTGTCGCTACTAGGTCGAGTGGGGTATCATATGAAAGGGCTTTACTTGTACATTTTAAAATATATTTTTGTATTTTTTTAAATTTCTTAGTTTTAAAGTTATGATGAAAAATGTCAAGAAAAATACCATTCCCCCCCCCTTATCTCCGAAGTTTGAGTAAGGAAAAATCTGAATTAATTACAGTTGACAGAAGTTTATATAAACTTTACAGCAAAAATAAAACGATCTTTCTAAGTTGCACAGTTTTTCAGAAATCTGCAAAAAACCTTTACAAACAAATTTAGTTTTGCGGTCCTGAAAATGGACTTTATTGCTTCCAAAAATACTATAGGTATATCGGAACCCTCGGCGCGCGAGTCCGACTCGCACTTGACCGGTTTTTTTTTTTGCTGTAAGAAGGTTGTCAAAATAATGATCAAATTTCCAAGCATGTTTGAGAAAAATACATTTAGTTGATTTTTAAATGTTTATATGATAAAGAACTGTTAACTACCATTTTAATAGTAATTTTTCGTCACTTCGTGCACGAGAAATGAAAAAAGAAATTATTAAGAGTTATTTGTCATTTCAATGTTTATTTAGACTTACGGTTAAGTTATAAATACTTTTAATAAATAAAAAATAATAAAAAATAATAAAATGTCTTTATTGCAGGTGATAATAAACCCATATAGTTAAAACTTAAACTAACTTATTACCTAAATTAATATAATTGACTTAACTCAATAAAGTTAAGTCAAGTCAGGTTTATTTTCTGTTCTGGTTCTGATGTACACTTATCCAATACCTAAAAATAGGACTATCCATTTCGGCGCAGATTGACTTTATGATGCTGTTCTGCGAGCGATATAACCGCTCCCAAAAGGCAGCGATCCTCGCCCGCATAACAGCAAAGAAATCGGGCACCCGAGCTTCAGCAAACATGCTGGTGGCACTGCAATAACGCGGTAAGCCCATGAGGATACGGAACGAATCATTGTACTGGACCCTCATGGTACTGTATGCCTTCCGATGGAATTGCACCCAGAGTTGGCAAGTGTAGAAACATTGACAGAACGCTTTAAATAAAGTGAGCTTAACTGCATCACTACACTTGCCAAATCTACGTGCCAGCATGTTGCTTCTGATCGAAAGTGCCCTTCTTTCCCTCTCGATGTCCTTATCATCATTTAAATCTTCGGTGAGAATATGGCCAAGCTACTTAAACTGGCTTACAACCTGAACCACTGAACCATTGAGCCATACTTCTGGTACATTCTCCGGACCCTTTCCCGCTCTAAAAACCATAAGTTCTGTTTTAGCTGAATTATATTTCAGCCCATGAGAATCAGCATAATGCTCACAGACTGAAACGAGCTTTCTCAGACCCTTGATCGAGGGACTGAGAAGAACCATATCATCAGCGTAACTCAGACTGTTGACACAGACACCACCTAAGTGGCAGCCAATCCTGGTTCCTCTCAGTTCTCCGATCAACCCATCAATATAAATATTGAAAAGGTCCGGAGATGTAAGTCCGCCTTGACGTACACCGCATTCCAATCTGTAATCATTGGATGTCGCGTCGCCCCATTTCACTGCGTTCGTTTGATTTCCGTACCAGTATCTCAGCAGGCTCACCACCTCCTCGGAGACACCTGAACCACGCAGTTTGCTCCAGAGAATTTCATAATTCACTCGATCAAACGCGCGACTCAGGTCAAGGAAGCATGCATAGACCGTAGTATTGCGACTCGTGTAATATTTTATAGCGTGTTTTAAACACACTATGGCTGAGTCTGTTGAGAGACCCGGACGGAAACCAAACTGTGCGTCGTCGATCCTGATGTGTTTCAGTAGTTCAGGCTGCAATAGTCGTTCAAATACCTTACCAATCACCGTTCCTAGAGAGATAGGACGATAATTTGAAGACTCTCCCAAATCACCAGTCCTATTCTTAGGTATTGGAACAACTAATGTTTTCATTAGCTTTGGAGGAAGGTACGAGTACTTAATACACATATTGAACAGACTACACAACTTCTGATGTACCAGGTCACCTGCATACAGTACGTGCTCGAGACTGAGATCGTCGTGACCAGGTGATTTACCGCGACTCATACTTCTTACAACCTTTGTTACATCGGAAGTAGGGCATGCAAAAACCGGGTAGAAAAGCAAAACCGGTTTTTTCGGGTTTTCTGTATAAAAAAACCGGTTAACCGGGTTTTTCGGTTTTTTCGGGTAATTTTCATGTAAGTTCTTAGACCGAGGTATTTATTGAGTTTTACAATGAAAAGTCTGATTCTGGCTCAAATCAAACTTATTGTTAGAATAGCAGTAACAGTTCTTTATAATGTAAACAATTAAAAAACGAAAATAAGACGAAAATTATGTCTAACGCCCTTGTTGTACCTACTCCACTTAAAGTTGGAGGCTCTACGCTCGAAGTTGTCGATGAATACGTATAGGTACCTGAGACAAACAGTCCAGCTGGGTAAATCCAACTTTGATAAAGAGGTCACTCGTCGAATCCGACTCGGATGGGCAGCATTCGGGAAGCTCCGCAATAACTTCACGTCTAAAATACGGCAGTGTCTCAAGACAAAAGTCTTTGACCAGTGATGTTGCCAGTGATGACATATGGCACCGAGACGTGGCAGCTCACGATGGGCCTCACCCAACGGGCTATGCCCTGAGTCTCTTTGCACGATCGTATCAGAAATGAGGAGATCCGCAGAAGAACTAAAGTAACTGACATAGCCCTGTGGCGACCACTTACCGGAAGACGAAGCGTTGGCTTGGCAGGCCCCCCACTGAGTGGACCTACGATCTGTTCAAGGTCGCGGGAAGCCACTGGATGCGAGCAGCGCAGGACCGGTCTTCATGGAGATCTTTAGAGGAGACTTATGTCCAGCAGCGGACGTCTTTCCGCTGATATGATGATATAAAAATCAACACAATGTGTTTTTAATCTATACTTTTCTTCTCTTAATTAACATTGAAATGACAGATGAGCTCTTCCTTATTATTTGTCCATTTCAAAATAGCAGTTATCAGTTATTCATCAAGCAAACATTTAAAAAATCATCCAAGTGTATTTTCATCCTAACCTAAATTAAGCTTTTTGTTCAAACGTTGAAATGACAGTTAACACTTTTTAATTATGTATTAAAATATTGTAAAATTGACTTCGCGCGTTCATAAATGACTATTCACTTCTTATTCTTATTCACAATAAAAGTTTCATAAAAGTTATCTTTTTAGGGTTCCGTAGTCTAACAGGAACCCTTATAGTTTCGTTATGTCCGTCTGTCTGTCTGTCCGCGACTTAGCTCAGAGACCCTTAGTACTAGAAAGCTGATACAGATATATATGTTATCTACGCCGACAAAGTGGAAGAATAAAATTTTGAAAAATATATTTTTTTCAGGGTCTCCCCTACAAGTAAAGAAGGGATGATTTTTTTTTCTTGTCTACCCCATAGTGTGGGGTGTGTTTGGATAGGTCTTTTAAAAATAATGTAAGTTTACTCAGATCATTTTTCGAGTTAGGGATCTGTTTGCGAAATATTCAGCTTGAAAGTGTAATTTTCTGCTGTGTTTCGGTTTGAAGGGCAAGGGAGCCAGTGAAATTACCAGCACATGAGAGATACCATCTTAGTTTTTAAAGCGAGCAACGCGCTTTGCTGTCTTATTATTGTCAAGATTTGCCATTAATAAGAAAGTGGGTGCTATGGGCGGTGGTGACCACTTTTCATCAGGTGGCCCACCTGCTCGTTTGCTCACTTGTAACATAAAAAATAAAATATTTTTGGTTGGAGTAGAGTGTCCCCCCCCCCCTGTCGGCTAAACAGTCGTTATTGGAAATGTGAAAAAAATTAAGGAAAATTAAAGGAAAACTATCACAGCTAAGAAGGCCTCACAGGTTAATGAGCTATAGCCGAAAAACTAAAAATAATAAAAAAGAAATAGCAATCAGGCGCTAGGACCTCACTGAGCATTAGTCGAGGTAAAAAGTTTATGTTATAAACGTTATGAAAAACCCACTTTGCCGTAAAAAAAAACCGTTAAAGAATTTCGGAACCCTGTACTGCGCGTGGCCCGACACGCTCCTGGCCGTTTTTTTTATATTGATTTTGTAAATTTAATTGTAGTTCTAAGACGATGAGTTATTAATTACGAACGAAAGTAAAACAGTTTTCTTCCTGATTCTTCATAGTGTGAACGCAAGAGGGAAAATATTTGATAACTAGCTGGTGCTCACGACTTCGTCTGCGCAGCGACTTCGTCTGCGCAGGTTTATACATTGTAGCCGATGTGTTATTCTGATGTATAAGCTATATTATTGCAAAGTTTCATTAAAATCCATTCAGTAGTTTTTACGTGAAAGAGTAACAAACATCCATCCATACTTACAAACTTTCGCGTTTATAATATTAGTAGGAAGTAGAATAACGTGGTAGGTATGGAAACATAACGTTGAATTGAATATATCCCTACATTTATGTCGTTAAGATTTTTTGTAGTAAAAAGCTAAGTATTTATTCTAATTAAAAAAAAAATCTTAATATCCGAAAAACCCGAAAAACCCGGTTTTATCTCATTGGAAAACCGGGTAGCAAAACTCACGGTTAACCGGTTTTTTCGGTTAACCGGTTAACCGGTTAACCGGTTTGCATGCCCTAATCGGAAGGCATAAATTTCAATGTCGAGTCGACCTGACTGTCTGTTCGTTTATTTTGTTCAGCCTCAATCACGCACTGCAACACAGGTAACGGCTCTACTCTAAAGTTTTTTGCAAATAAATCTGCTATATGCTCGTGGCTAAGAAGGCCGTCAACAGATACGGGTAAACTAGGTTTATGTCTTAACTTTTTTGTATCCTTCCAGAATTTAACAAAATTTTTATCTTCTCTAGATTTGGCCATAATATTTAATTTGATTTTTTCTTGGTTCGACTGACACCATCTTAGCTTACCCTTAAAAATCCTTCGACTTCTACACATGTCATTATACACCTGCCCTGTTGACGGCCTACCAGCCACCATCCAACAATTAAAATGTAGCCTGTACAGTTGATGCGACGGTTTCACATCCTGGTTCCACCCTTTTATCACGTTGAAATTTCTTTGTACATCAGAACCAGAACGAAATGTTTTGTCAGCGCCATAATACAAGTACAATATTATCATATAATTCAAAAATAAATTTTTGATGTTGGGAAATAATATTGCAATCACTAACATCATTTTTATCACAGACATCACAACTAAAGTTGTCATTTATGTATTCACTGTTGGTTACAAAACATGGAATAATAATCAATTTGGCTAGGATCACGTGTTCCCCATCTCACCCTACTTCGCTGCTGCACACTGTCAACTATGGCGAGATCACTTGCAGCTCTCTTAAAACAACAAGTAACTTTTAACGGAAAGTGGTCTGACCAAGAGACATCATAATCAACAAACATCGATTCAATTACACTCCACGCTGCCTCTGTAACAATACAGTGATCAAGCCATCGACGAGAACCAGATGACTGACAGACAAACGTAAAGGTGTCAAGGGGTAACTTTTCATAATCAGCACAACGCCACTCTTGTTCACTACAAAAGCTAAAAAGTTCAACACCAAAACGTGCTGCAGGGTGCGCGTTAAAATCTCCAAGGATAAATACCTCCGGCACATCATTTTCGTCAATAATAGCCCTAATTTGAGCGAGGCAGTTCGCAAATTCAGGAATGTTATCTGCTATATCAATAGGCATATACACATTGATGACCAGAAACGCGCTGGTTCCAGTAGCAACGCGAACTGCAAGTATTCGGGTACAAGAAGTTTTCACGACAGTAACATTGGGGAATACGGATTTGCGCCAGTATTGCCAGTCCTCCGTACGGCCGCCCCCGTAATATGCCAGCTGAAGTATCCACAGAGGACGTCGCGATACAATCAAACCTCTTGTCAATTCCATGGACAAAATCTAGGTCATGTGGCAGCAACCATGTCTCCTGGAGAGCGATCATGTCAGCTTCCTGGCACAGTTCTCTAACATGAGCAAGAGATCTCTTTAAGGACTTACAGTTGAACGAGACGTTGATTTTTCGTTGATTTTTTAATTGTTTACATTATCAAGAACTGTTACTGCTATTCTAACAATAATTTTGATTTATTTGATTCTGGCTTTTCATTGTAAAACTCAATAAATACCTCTGTCTAAGAACTTATATGAAAATTACCCAAAAAAAACCGGTTAACCGGTTTTTTATACGAAAAACCCTAAAAAACCGGTTTTGCTTTTCTACCCGGTTTTTGCATGCCCTAAGGGCGTAATGCCAGTAGGGCTATCGCGCTTTCGGCTTTACATGTTCGAAACGTTTCGCGCACATTGTGTTAAAAGGTCTCCTCACGCGACAATTTCCATCACAATTAGTTGTGACAATCTATAGAATCGAGAGTGTCTGTACTTTACTCACAAAGCAATTCGCAAAGGAATCTTATATGTAAGGTGCCTTGAAACTTGGCTCATAAACAGGAATAGGATCATTAAAGATAAATAAAAAATACCAATTTTTTTCGTCCATAAATGACGAAGTTTTTAAAAAAAATCGTTTTCGTAAAATATCGATAGGTCGTATGGCAGAATGTGATGATTAGTCATTACCTATCATAAAAAAAAAACTAACAGCTGGACCCAAACCCCCCGTGTAAGCCGTCTCAAATGCTTTCAGCGCCTGACATTTGTGACGTCACACTGTTTAACTGTCATAATCAAGTAGTGATGAGGTATTGTCGATTTTTATATCGATGAATTTTGGATACAGGTGACAAAATTTGTGAATAAGAAAACAAATACTATCAGATTTTTTTATTACTATGGATTACTTATTTTTACTATTCTTTGCCGGCACCACACGGGACAACCCATACATACCCGTGGGTGTCGTAAGAGGCGACTAAGGGTTACTGGAGGATGGGCAGCAGCATCCTCCTTTGTATCTTACATCTTACTTACTGCGGTCACCTACAACCGCGGTCCATGGTGCCAGCCGTAACGCTAACAAGCGAGGTGACTATGGTGCTTCCCCTCCACATTTTTCCAGCAAAGGCTAGAATTCTGGAGGGAGCTCCCTGTCCTGTAGTGGACGTTTCATGGGATGTTATGATGATGATGATGATGACTTATTTTTAAACTTGTATTATGTAAATAAAAAGGCTTATATAAGTTTATAATTTTATTTTTAGCTTAAAGAAAAAAGATTCTTAAATAGGTATCCTTAACAATAACTATCATTATGACAATGGATAATCATTTTATTATTTTCCATTAGGCAGTGTATTTTATCCTTAATAATACCACTAATACTTAAATAAAATGTACAAAAAGCTATTATTAGTACAGGTTTCACTCATGATTCTTCATGACCAGCAGTTGTCTTTTTCACTACGTAATCAAGATTAACAATCATAATAATCTGTAACAAAACACATTTTTAAGTACAATATCATAAGTAGAAAATTGCAAAATTTCACAACCACAGGCAGGATTCGAACCTGCATCTTCTCCGTCAGTACCGGAGACGCTTTACCAACTAGGCTCAGGGTCCCGCATGATGTTGTAAAATTTGCGATCTCTATACGTATTTCAACGTTGCGTTTGTGCTTCCACCTAATAAGCATTAGCTGTAATAGCTCAACAAGTCCTATTTTTGTAAATATAATTCAAGTTAAAAATTGGTAACACTACGTATAATTCAAAATGATTGAATTTTGCAATTTTATACTTGGTAGATTTATCCGAACACAGGAAATGTTAAAATAAAATCATTTTCAATCATACGTAGTGTTACAAATTTTCGTCTTGAATTCTTTTTGCAATAATAGACTACTTGAGCTAGTAGTCTAGTACAGCTAATGCTTACTAGGTGGCAGCACAAACACAACGTTGAAATGCGTATAGAGGTCGCAGATTTCACAACATCAGGCAGGATCACAGTAGCCTAGTTGGTAATGCGTCTCCGGTACTGACGGAGAAGACGCAGGTTTGAATCCTTCCTGTGGTTGTAAAATTTTGCGATTTTCTACTTTATATATCATCATAAGTTCAAAATTATGCTATTAAAGGGTTTAGAACAGAACTCAGTTTATTGGCCTTCCAGGCTCCGATATTAATACCACCAACAGTTGTCTTTTTCTCTCCTTATTTAAAATGTACACACATAAACACCTGTAACAAAATATATTTTAATGTACACAATATCATAAGTTAAAAACGGGTGTATTAACGTGCCACCACATTTGAGTAATTTTTACCAAATAATATCCACCAAATTTTGTCTACCAAAATGGATAAATGTACACCAAATTTGCTTCTGGCACTTCGCCGGCAGCGGCCGCGGCACGCTCGCTCCGCTCGCTCGGCTCATGCGTTGTGGTCGCAAGATAACCTAACACAACTTAACCGAACCGGTTACCCAAATTTGGTGTACGTTCAGCCAATTTGGTGTACATTCATCCATTTTGTCTGAAGTGTATTGGGGTATAAAAAAATATTTTGGAAATCATTTCATTTGTTGCCGTTAAAAACTATTAAAACATAACTTACTTTATTGTCCTCTCAGGCTCCAATATTGATTCCACCATCAGTTGTCTTTTTTACTATGTACTTAAGATTAACAATGATTAACCTGTAACATAATGTATTTTTATGTACAAAGTCATAAGTTATAAACTATGCTATCAAAGGGTTAAGGGTGTATCTCAGTTTATTGGTCTCCCAGGCTACGATATTGATACAACCAACAGTTGTCTTTTTCAATATAGATAAACAATCATAATAGCCTTTAACAAAACGTATTTTATGTACAATACCATCGGTTGAAAATATGGCATCAGTGTTCAAAATTTTACTAAAACCTAGCTAACAGCCTTATGACACCTCATAAAATTAAAATATATCAAGCCATTTGGTAGTTACGAGATTTGGGATAAAAATATATCGATGTAAGAAATCCCATCACTATATCATGTTTTGATATCAATGTTTATCATCATATTTTTATGTAAAATTTACTAATTAAATGCGATATTGAGCATACACCTAATATACCACAATGTATCAAGTACTACACAATATTTCGTGAAGCAAAATATTGCGTATTATCAAAAATAAACTAAAAAATACTTACGAATGATACGATATGACTTCGGTACTGTTTTCTTTGTAATTTTCTCGGGCATTGCAGCCTAATACGCAACAAAACATTTTTCACTAACTTTCTGAGCAATTTCTGAGCTCAAAACATTGGCTGAAACACACTTATATACTAAAATTTTGCAAAAACAAACAGTAAGCAAATAAACAACAACTTTCACAGTCTGACAGAAAAATGGAGGCATAAACCTTCCAAATTAAGTGACACCTTACAGGAGGGGTTTTGTCCTATGTTTATTGATCCTGCATTTTTAGTTGGATTATGCTTATCATTTATAATCCGACCAAAAAATGCCTGTGGCGGGGGAGAATCGAGTATAACCAGACGATATATTTCTAGCTCTTTCTATTACGATAAATCACTTCTAGTTGAAGTGAGATAAAACGTGGTTATGAACTAATGCTCAATACAATCTGTCTTTTATACGTTAGTATTATATAGTCTAAGGCTGGACCACAGACTTAGAACAGTTGTCAGTTTTGTTTTTTTTTAAGACTGGCCATGGCTACGTTTCATTCTGCCATACGGATAATCGATATTTGACAAAAACAAAATTAATTTTTAACTTTATTATTTGCCACCGAAAAAGTTTCGTATTTTTTATTTTTCCTTATTGACCTTATCCCTGTTTATGAGCCAAGTTTCGAGGTACCTTACACATACGTTTCCTATGCGAATTTCATCATGATTTCATGCCGCGAAATTTCAAAATTTTCAAAACTCGAAATTTCAACTTGCTTTGCCCGTGTGCTTACCATCGATTCATCAAATTACAAGCAATTAGCGTCGAAAAGAAGATGATAGTGGCTAAAAAGATTGCTTTTATCGCTTTTATATTACAACAATAATAAATGACAGCCACAGATTAGATATAATTCGTCCTATAGATAGAGTCGCAAAATTGCGACCATAGAGCTAAATGTATGAAAATTGCATGCAATCACGCTCCACACATTGCAATTTGGACACAATTTGTTTGACAGATTGTAGATTGCTAAGATTGGATTGTACAATTTGACAATTAGTTGGAAGTCAGCCCCAATCTGCCTACTTACGTTGCAATCTGTTGACAATTTGCAGATTGCGACAACTGATTGAGATTGTTGCGTGAGTAGAGCCCAACAATCATAAAACAATTATTATTTTTTCCGTTCTAGTCTGGGATATTTGTATGTACATAATTATAATGAGGTACAGAAGTAAACTTTGTGTAGGTAATATGGATGCATGAACTCGAAAAAAAATCTATATGATATTTTTCAAAATAACAACTGATTGTAATTAGTGTTTTTATTATTTATTAATAGGCATCCTACTTTCCTACTATTCCTTCCTACTATATATCTATATATATAAAAGAAGAAGGTGACTGACTGACTGACTGACTGACTGACATATCAACGCACAGCCCAAACCACTGGGTCTAGAGATTCCAAATTTGGCATGTAGGTTTCTTATGAGGCCAAGGGGTGCACTAAGAAAGGGTTTTACAAAATTCCACCCCTGAGGGGGTAAAATAGGGGATGAAAGTTTGTATGAAAGTCCGTCAGTTTTGAAGTTAGGATCTTCAAAATTTGTATTTAGGCTGACGACAAAAAATTAATAATTACGTGTCTCAGGGTTTTTGAAAATTCGACACCCTTAAGGGTGAAAAGGGGGATGAAGTTGAAAATTCTTTATTCTTAAAGTAAAATCCACATAATTTATTATTTAGGCATTAATGATGTAATTCTATGCAACGTTCATCACAGTTATTGAAATTCCACCCCAAATTCAACCCCTAAAAAAGGGAAATGGGGTGAAAAAGTCTAAAAACCAATATGGGTATCGTTTGTATGGTTTATCGGGTCGCTGATTATAAAAACTACAACAATTTTGAAATCAAACGTGGTGAACGTGAAATACCATCATCCCCCTGGGGATGGAGTTGGGGTGCGATAGGTTTGAAATGTCTAAAAACCAATATGGGTGTCGTTTGTATGGTTTATCGGGTCGCTGATTACGAAAACTACAACAATTTTGAAATCCAACGTGGTGGACGTGAAGTACCATCATCCCCCTGGGGATGGAGTTGGGGTGCGATAGGTTTGAAATGTCTAAAAATCAATATGGGTGTCGTTTGTTTGGTTATCGGGTCGCTGATTACGAAAACTACAACAATTTTGAAATCCAACGTGGTGGACGTGAAATACCATCATCCCCCTGGGGATGGAGTTGGGGTGCGATAGGTTTGAAATGTCTAAAAATCAATATGGGTGTCGTTTGTATGGTTTATCGGGTCGCTGATTACGAAAGCTACAACAACTTTGAAATCCAACGTGGTGGACGTGAAATACCATCGTCCCCTGGGGATGGGGTTGGGGTGCGATAGGTTTGAAATGTCTAAAAATAAAAATGGGTGTCATTTCTATGTTAGGAATAGCGGTTAAATTGGCGTAAGGGGTAGGGATAGGGACAGGTAGAGGTAGAGAGGTAGAGTGGTAGAGAGGTAGAGTGGTAGAGAGGTAGAGAGGTAGAGACGTAGAGAGGTAGAAAGGTAGAGGGGTACAGGTAGAGGGAGAAGGAGGGGAAGGGGAGAGGGAGGGAGTGAGGGAGGGGGAGGGGGTGATGAAAAGGTAGAGGGAGGGGCAGGGGAGAGGGAGGAGGGGGAGAGACAGGGGGAGGGGGAGAGACAGGGGGAGGGGGAGAGAGAGGGTGAGGGTATTAGTTTTTCTTAATTACTTCTGCGAATTGGATCTGTTTTGAAATATTACATGAAGGTGTCTCTCATCTCTCTCTTTACATTTGTTAGGATACTGCTGCTAAGTTCCTCTGTTCTGAGTAATTTATGAGTAACGTCTGGAGACGCATTTTTGAAGCGTTCGAACTTCAATTCGCATTCGAATTGGCAAGATTCGTATACGAATCCGTAAAATCGCAATTTTTGAATATTCATACCTGTGAATTCTGCAACGAGTGGTCCGACCCACTCGTTTTGCATTTCTACCACTCGAAAGAATGTATAATCTGTGATGAGAACGACATTGACACATGACATTTAAATTTTTTAATTTGCGTTCCATTCCCTAGAAATTCATTACCGGTTTTTGAAATCAATGAGTGATTGCTTTCCGGTTTTTATTTTTTTTCTGCGTGAAAAGAAAATTGTTTAAAGATTGTAATTTAATGGCAACATTGCTTTCGAATGATTCAAAAATGCGTAAAATCGAGAACATTAGAAATTAAATTCGGACACGATTCGTTTTCGTATGCGAACTAAAGATTCACTTCGAACGCTTCAAAAATGCGTCTCCAGTACCTTATATATATAAAAGAAGAAGGTGACTGACTGACTGACTGACATATCAACGCACAGCCCAAACCGCTGGGTGTAGAGATTCCAAATTTGGCATGTAGGTTCCTTATGAGGCTTAGGGGTGCACTAAGAAAGGGTTTTACAAAATTCCACCCCTACGGGGGTAAAACAGGGGATGAAAGTTTGTATGAAAGTCTGTCAGTTTTGAAGTTAGGATCTTCAAAATTTGTATTTAGGCTGACGATCAAAAATTAATATTTACGTGCCTCAGGGTTTTTGAAAATTCTTCACCCTTAAGGGTTAAAAGGGGGATGAAGTTGAAAATTCTTCATTTTTAAAGTAAAATCCACATAATTTATTATTTAGGCATTAATGATGTAATTCTATGCAACGTTCATCACTGTTATTGAAATTCATTCCCAAATTCAACCTAAAAAAGGGAAATGGGGTGAAAAAGTCTAAAAACCAATATGGGTATCGTTTGTATGGTTTATCGGGTCGCTGATTACGAAAACTACAACAATTTTGAAATCCAACGTGGTGGACGTTAAATACCATCATTCCCTTGGAATAGGGTTTGGGTGCGATAGGGTTAAAATGTGAATATGGGTGTCGTTTGTATGGTTTATCGGGTCGCTGATTACGAAAACTACAACAATTTTGAAATCCAACGTGGTGGACGTGAAATTCCATCATCCCCTGGGGATGGGGTTGGGGTGCGAGAGGTTTGAAATGTCAAAAAAAAAATATGGGTTTCGTTTCTATGTTAGGGATAGCGGTTAAATTGGCTTTAGGGGTAGGGATAGGGGCAGGGATAGGGAGTGAAGGTAGAGGTAGAGAGGTTGAGAGGTAGATAGGTTGAGAGGTAGATAGGTAGAGACGTAGAGAGGTATAGAGGTAGAGACGTAGAGAGGTGGAGACGTAGAGAGGTAGAGGTAAAGGTACAGGTAAAGTAGAGGGAGAAGGAGGGGAAGGGGGAGATAAAGGGTGAGAGGGAGGTAGACAGGGAGGGGGAGGGGGTGAGGGAGAGAGAGGGGGAGAGGGAGAGAGAGGGAGAGGGTTTTAGTTTTTCTCAATTACTTCTCCGAATTGGCTCTGTTTTGAAATATTACATAAAGGTGTCTCTCATCTCTCTCTTTACATTTGTTAGGATACTGCTGCTAAGTTCCTCTTTTCTGAGTAATTTATGAGTAACGTCTGTATATTATATAAAATTCAGCTGGATCTTGAATTATACTCATTGATTTGCGCAGGGTCAGTCCTGTTTTTCCTTAGTTTAAAATTACCCCGAAATGACGGGAAAATATCTCATTGCTTCGGAAAACCGGTAACAACATAAATACGAAATCCACGCGAGCGAAGCCGCGGGCAACAGCTATAATATTATAAACGCGAAAGTTTGTAAGTATGGATGTATGTTTGTTACTCTTTCACGTAAAAACTACTGAATGGATTTTAATGAAACTTGGCACACATATAAGTTAGGTCCTGGAATAACACATAGGCTACTTTTTACCGCGGGAAAACACTTCATTCCCACGGGAAAACGAATTTAAGGCCTTAATAGCGCTCAGCGTAACTTGATCAAATTTAAAATGCACTCTAATCGTATGTGCACGCTAAGATGTCACGCGTTTACAGTTTTTGGTCGGGTTCGCGGTCGCACGCGCTCAAAAACTCGGTTTTTTGCACTTTTCATTGTATTATGTGGAATAAAAATAAAACATTCAAGTAAAAATATTGATATAATAGATACCTTTTTTGTGTGTAAAAACTAACTAGTGAACTTTAGCGGTTTTGGAGAAATTTTGCAAATTATCACAAAAACATGTGCTGCTGGGGATTTTTTTCCTAAAACGTGGTTAGCAAAAATACAATTCTGTTCAAGTAAAAACCTTTTTAAAATCTTGATATATCACCATGTCTTTTTTTTTTCAATGGTTTCGATGGCCATTTATTTTAATATTTCAACGGGAAGTTAGGCATTTGACCGCTATTAGCGCCTTAAGCCCAAGTCACACAGAGCGGTATAAGCGGTCCGGGGGCGGACCTGCGGGAAGCGAAAGCGTTCCGGGACCGGTCTCACAGAGGTACCGCGCGGAAACCGCGGCGGGACAGCTGCGCGGTAGCGGTCGGTGTGACATTATTTATCTGTGATTATTCAAAAGACGTAAATCCTTTGCTCTAAACAAAAAACCAAACTAATAACCTAAGAAAACGTCTTCGGAAAGCCGCAAAATTCTTGTAAAAAAAATACAGCGCCCGGACCGCACCGCACCGCGCCGTGCCGCTGCCGCTCTGTGTGACGGGTTGCATTTAACGCAATGGAATACAGCGCCCGCTCCCGCCGAAAGTTCGGCCCCGCCGCGCCGCGCCCGGTCCGCGGGGTTGTACTAGCGGCCCGCCCGCCCCCGCGCCGCGCCGCAACCGCTTTCAATGTGACAGGGTGCATAAGAACTCATACTTTACAAAAAATACCGGCCCCGGAACGCTTTCGCTACCGCCTCAGTGTGACTTGGGCTTTAATGCGGGTGAAACCGCAGATACTACGCAGACGAATCGTTGATAAAACATAATTATTCGACCGAAGAAAAATGTAGATAAGTCTCACTCAGAAAATATGAGGTTTTTTACTTAACCAGTCCAGCAGCATATAATTTTTAGTTACATGAATAAATGAAATTAAATAGTAAATTAAATAGGTAGGTATAACAGTAATTGTAGACGACACTGGAGTCAACCCTATGGCCAGAAATGAATGAATGAGAATGGCTAGTTTTTTAGTATATTTTGCAAATCTATTTAAGATATTCTGGTTTTTTAAACCTAGTAGTTGGAACTTTATTTACTTTTTAGGGTTCCGTACCTCAAAATAAAAAGCGGAACCCTTATAGGATCACTTTATTGTCCGTCTGTCTGTCAAGACCCTTTTTCTCACGAACTGGTAAAGGTATCAGGTTGAAATTGATAACGAATATTAAGGTCCATAAACCACACAAGATCTGAAAATTTAAATTTTTTACAACTACGCAATCAAAAGATATGGAAACGACCATTCCTATTCGATTTGCGAATCAGCTAAAATTAATATTAAAAATCTATCGATAAATATACAGGGAAATCAGACTGGGGTCGATTTCTGCGTAACCGCTAAATTTAAGCCTTAAACTTGGCAGGCCTAAAGGGTTGTCCTTTTTACCTTCTCCAAGCAGAAAAAAAGAACAGCATTCATAGACCCACCCTCTGTTTAGTCAAGGTAGCAGCTGATTGCCACTCAATTTTATTGTTATTTCTATGTAAATCATGTTGTGGAATTTAGTATCGAAAATTAGTAATTCGCAAGATTTAATGTGTCTTTAGTCCCAAAGTTATGGTTTTTCCACGTTAATCGTTAAAACGCTGCTGCCATCTAGATACAGTTGTTGGCATGAATAATTTGCCCTTTGCCGTGTCCGTCTCCCCAGCAAGCCCAAGCGAGATATGGCCAAGTGGCATACACCAAAATTTTGTGGAAATTGATGCATTCCATGAGTAAATTGTCAGATTCAGTGCATCAAAATTGACGTCACTACGAGCTGAAAACTTTGGGTGGCCGTAGAGATGTCTCGTCAGCCAGCCCATTCTATACAGGAAAAACTAAGAAGATTACATAAAAGCAAAATAGTGTTACATTTACTGTATGTTTAGTGCAATAATTGATTGTAAAAAAGCTGAATCGAAAATGTTCATATAGTAGGAGCATTTCATCAATAATTATGGTTGGTTGGAGAGACGTTTTCCCAGCCAGCCCAGGTGATATCTCGGAACATATAGTAGGTAGGAAGATAAAACAAAGCTTAATATTTACTACCTACTCGGAACAGTAGGAACCAAATATTTCAAAATCCTAGCTCCACTAACTTTTGAGATATTTGTATTTTTTCATGGGCTTACTGGGGAGACGTCACGCCAGCAAGCCCATGCTGTAACTCACATATTTGATGCAATAAGCACCAAGAAAAGTGAATTCCTAGGTCTTACGGTTTCGGTGCTAGAAACAAAAAACATTTTCCCGCCGAAATTTTTGAATGCATGATGTGAAGTGCGACGTTCCCATTCTGTGCAACTCTACATGTTGCTGTTAGAGCATTCAAAAATCAATCTTGTATCCTTATAGTTAAAAGGTACTGTAGACGCACGTGTAGATTATTTGTAATTTGAGAATAGTTCGGGAGACGGTGTACGTTCTCGTATCATCTTCAAAGGGGTAGAATCGGGTTTTCTTTCTTTCTGAGCTAATTTAAGCGCTCGCCAACCTACAGATGACTTTTTAAAGAATTTTACAATGGATTTACATTTGTTAGTTATGTCCTCCACCTCAGAAAGCTTCATAGAATCGTCCAAAGTTAAATTAAGCGTATGGGCAAAACACTGCATGTGCCTTATTCCCAACAAATCACACATCTTTACCATGTTAGTACCATTATCAGTGACAATAGCAGAAATTTATCCTAATATTTTCTATTCTGTTAGTAAGTTAGTCATAATTTCAGCTAGATTTTCGCCTGTGTGCGAAGTTGGAACATCACATGTAGTTAATACGTAGCTTTTTAAAATGTTTTAAAAATGTATTGTGACAGTATCCATGAATCCATGTGTGAATCCATGTTTTGATTTGACCACATATCAGCGGTAAGTGCAACACTCTTAATATTTTTAAGCATGCTAGCAAGCTGTGACTTGGCACTCTTGTAAAGTTCTGGCATTAGTTCATACCTTATCTTCTGTCTCGATGGAAGTTTATAGCTTGGATTCAATACTTCAACCAGCTTCCTAAAACCCTTGTTTTCAATTATAGAGTACGAGTACGGCTCATGGTCCGTAGCTATCATCATTGTTAAATATTTGTCAATTTTCTTTTTATTAATTGCTGCTGTCATTTTCAGAGTAGTCTGAAAAATGGGGCGCGGTGTCTCCGTTGGTTTTTCTTGTGCTGTGCCAGTAGACGTTCCCTGTGTGTCACCTGGCTGATCACCCACTTTACCTCGATCCACCTCCACTGTAGCCTGAGGATGATTTCTTTTAATATGTGCCAACATATTCGAGGTTCCTCCTCCAACTTTGATCACTTTAGCGCATAATTTACACTTTGCACTAACATTATATCAATCTTCTCGAAATAATATCTAGTAATTGATTTTCCTTTTATTTTAATGTGAACCGGTAATTGTCGCTTTTAACAAAAACCGTTTTTTTTTAGGTTTTTATAAAACCGGTTCACATCACTACTCTGAGTGCTCTCTTTCTTTCACTACGGTTTAAAACCTGCTCATGAGCTTTGTGTGCGGTTTTAGCGCGCTAATAGTCGGTTCAAAACTTGCTCGTA
The DNA here is from genome assembly GCA_947532105.1 of Athrips mouffetella. Lineage (NCBI taxonomy): Eukaryota > Metazoa > Arthropoda > Insecta > Lepidoptera > Gelechiidae > Athrips > Athrips mouffetella. The sequence continues at coordinate 12,353,820 of OX383984.1, forward strand.
TTCACTCGTTTAAGCGACGTGACGTCATCAGTGACGTCACTTTAGCGCGCTATCATTGCATACGAAAATGAGGTAGTGCAGCGTGTGCGAAACGTCAAATTCATAAGACATTTGTCATCAATCTCGTTTTCGAGAGATTTTTTTTAACTTTCATTTGGGTTTTTAGGTTTAATTATCTTATCGAATAATCATTATCTCTCAATAATTTCTTAAAACGCAAAACAAAATCAAAATTTTAATTTTTCTCAGTGACATTGACATAAGCGTGCTCTAGTCTGGTTTAAAACTGTATTCGATCGTATTCGACGAATGCACGCATATAGAAATAAACCGACTATATTCAGTGAATGTGATGTGTGCGTTGAATTCAAGAAACAATCCGTAGTGTTTAAGTTTGCATAAAACTTGAGTACTAATAGACGATCGGATCGGACTTCTCTGAATTTAGCTCCGTACCACGATTTTGCCCAATAGCAAAGTTGTCGCGTGGGACAATTTGCAACGCCATTGGACAAAATCGTGGTCCGGAGCTAAATTCAGAGCAGTCCGATCCGATCGTGTCAACTAGACATTGGCAGTAATGGCTGTATCTTGAAACGGCCGATTGCCATCTTATTAAAAGTTGAAGTTGAGCGTGTTTTCTTTACTTGGTGTGGTGCGTCGTTAGTTGCTCTGTACATTAACTTACTAATCTGGGGTTAGTTGACTGTTGAAAATGAGTCGTCGTAAGCGTGCGAGGGTAAGTTACGACAGGGTTGCGGTTTACAAAGAGTTAAATGCTTTTCTGGTATTTTTATTTTGCTTAGAGGTTATGTAGGTATGTTGTTTGTTCTGCAGGCTGTTACGCGTGAGTTGGATGCTGTTATGAAGCAGCAGGATGCCTCTGCGCCGGATCAGTTGGACAGGAGCGAGGTCACATCTTCGAGCCCTACGTCCTCGCGGGGCCGGCGAGAGTCCTCATATTGTAAAACCGCTGAGATGAAGGAACCTAACAAAGACGTCGAACCGGTGAAAGAAGAAGCTACAAATGATGTTTCAGAGGAGACTGACTCTAAAGAAATGTTGAATAGGTTGGTTTCGTATTCAATATTTTTATGTTTTAGGTATGTTTTCATTAGTATGTTTTGTTCTGTAACTATGGGCGCGTTTCGAAGTGCTGAGAGTTTACCATGAAGTCGAGACAGACTGCTGTCAATGTTTTTGTTTTGAGGTTAAGAAGCTGGGCTCCTAGTTCCTAACAGCCACTGCATCCTGCATAGATCCATTGTAGCCAGAAATCTATTATATCTATCAAAGGATAATTATTACCTGATTTGGACCCAAGCGTAGCTGTTTATACGCAAATTTTATTGATGTGTGTCTTTGAGTTCATTACCCGCCCCCCAAAAAGTGCAGGGACTCATGTTTTGGTCAGGGTTTGTTAGCATACTTGCCTCTTACAGCGACGAGAGGCTAGCCGATTCTCGTCTACAGTACAGTTCCGACAATCAAAATGTAATCAATGTAAAAAATAGCTGGCAATAGAAACTTGCTTCATAACTATTAAGACTTCTCCATTTATCTGTTTCAATCTTCTTTTTAAAAGAAAATACACATTTGGGATGATCGCATTGGCTAAAGTTAAAAGTAATTCTCACTTTTTGGTTGTTTACCACTTCCTTAGCAGTTCTTGTCAATACTGTTCAATAAACATTAAGTTTATAATATAAGATAAGATAAGATAAGATTTATTTGTCGAAAATAGGTAATACAAGAAAAGTTCTTAAATACTATGTTAGCTCTGCTATTTCCTACCATTAAAGGCATACAAATATTAGATTAAAGTATAAAATCTAAAAACTCTTGTTCTCATTAATTACAATCAAAATTCATATAAAAATAAAAACATATTACGCAATTACTCTAAAAAATCCTTAACACTATATATACATTTGTCGGTCAAGTACGTAACTAGCTCTTTTTTAAATGATATGATTTGCAGTTCTCTTATAGATTTAGGTACTTTGTTATAAATTTTTGGAGCCATAGATGTGACACTTTTATACATAAGGGCTGTTTTCGCTCCAGGAACATAAACTTTTTCGTTGTCTCTCCTGTTTCGGTTGCTCACAACTGATAATTTCTCAAATAGGCCTGGATTAGATTTAACAAAAATTGCTGATTCTAAAATATACAAAGAGGGAAATGTCAACAATTTGTATTTTATAAAATATGGCCTACAGCTATCCGTACGTGAGAGTGTAAACATGGAGCGTAAACATCTCTTTTGGGCTCTGAATACTAAATCCCTGTCAGTCGAATTACCCCAAAAAATAATCCCATATCTTAGGCGTGATGCTACCATTCCATGGTACGCTGTTAAAAGGGAGTCTACATCCATAACAGGTGCCAGTTTATATAAAGCATAGGCAGCTGAGCTTAATTTCTTACAAAGTTCTTCGATATGTATTGTCCATCTGAGTCTACTATCTATAATCAAACCTAAGTATCTCGTGTCGCTTACTATATCAATAGATTTAGTTTCATAGCTGACATTTACATTGCTCGTGATTGGACGCTGACTAAAATGAGTGATTTTGGTCTTGTCTAAATTAATTTTTAAATTATTATTATATAACCAATCTATGACTGATCTAATTGCTAGATTTATGTCATTTTCATATTGATGTTTATTCTGGCATCCAACAGTTATAGTGCTATCATCAGCAAAGAGCGACATGTGTTGATCAGTTACTTTTGGTAAGTCGTTTATATACATAATAAACAACAGTGGCCCAAGTACACTGCCTTGTGGCACACCATACTTAATTATACGTTCTTCTGACCTATAAACACATTCAGTTTTTGATTCTATATCTATTTTTGATATTTCTGTAAATTGTCTTCTGTTTGAAAGATATGATTCAATTAATTTAAGGACATTTCCCCTGATACCGTAAAATTCTAATTTACTAATCAATATTTTGTGCTCTACATAATCAAACGCCTGTGTCATATCACAGTATATAGAGCAAACAGGGTTTCGGATATCCACATTATTAATAACATTATTTAAAAAGTCATATAAAGCCATATTTATGTTTCTATTTCGTCGAAAACCTTTTTGCTCAGTGCATAAAATGTCATATTTTTCTAAATAATTACTTATTCCTAAAGAGATATATTTTTCGAAGACTTTCGAGAAAATTGACGCAATAGCTATAGGTCTATAGTTATGCATCTGTTCTTTATTCCCTTTTTTAAAAAGTGGCTTAATAAGAGCTGTTTTCAACTGCTCTGGATAAATTCCCTGTGCAATACACAAATTTAGTACAAAGCAAAGATGACTGCTAATTTCTTCGGAAACAAATTTTAAAATTTTTGTACACACTCCATCGTTACCTACGCTGTTGGTATTTTTTAATGATTTTATACATTTGATAATATCATTAGGTACACTTGGTGCCATAAACATAGATGAACAATGTCGTTGTATATATTTGTTTACATTTATACCACAGCCAGGTATTGGTTGAACTTTGTCAACAAAAAAATTATTGAATGCGTTTGAAATGTCCTGTGGATGTGTGATCAAAGAGTTATTTACTTGTATTTTCAATATAGACTCTATTGGTTGATTATGTTTTGCTTCGTTAATTATTTCCCAAGTCGTTTTTGCTTTGTTATCAGCTATTTGTAACTTATACCTATTCTGAGCTAGTTTCGTCAATTTAATGATCCTTTTTAACAGCTTAGAGTATTTCTTGTAAGTTTGTTTATTAGTGACATTAGGTTTACTCCTGTATCTCCATAACATTTCCCTCTTTCTCTTACTGCACTGTTTAATGCCTCTTGATAACCACTTATGAGTTTTTTTTTGTTTTAATGTAATAAATTTAAATGGGAAACACAGATCATAAAACAATAAAAAGTCAGCTAAAAAACAATCATAAGCTCTATTCGGATCGGTACAGTTATAAACATTACTAAACGACAAGCTTTGTAAACATTTTTTGAATTTAAACATGTTTTCCATGCTATAATCACGCCTCTTAATGCGCCATTGATTTAATTTACAGGTTTTTTTTACAAGCAAAATGAGTAATTGTGACGTATGATCAGATATAGCAAAATCAATAATTTTGGATGTCTGACCCTGTCTGATATTATGGGCAAAATTGTCTATGCATGTCATACTTCTTAATCTAGTTGGCTGTCTTAGTTCTAATCTTAAATTATAATTTAATAATAAGCATTCGAATTCTAGGGTAATTTTATTATTATTTAAAATGTCAATATTAAAATCGCCTGCTATAACAATCTGTTTATTTTTCCTTTTACAGATTCTTTCTAACAAGTCATTTAAAATATCAAAAAATATGTCAAAATTTCTATTTGGTACTCTATAAATGCATATAATTATAATTCTATACTCCAATAGCTCTACAGCACATAGTTCACATACTGTATAACTGTATATATGTGAATTTGGTAGCAGCTTGTGATCTTCCAAAAGAGTGTGGAGTGGGTTAGTAAAGCTTATTAAACTAAAAGTGAAACACATAGACTTAATGTCCCTAGATTCTTTTCTTTGAATTTCCGTAAAAAGCCTAATAATTATGTCCAAAATTTAATTAATTTTCCAGGTTGGAGGGAGCAGCGTTTCGATCTCATATGCCATGTGATAAGATGTCTTCCCTGGAGGTGGAATGTTTCTCAGACATTAAAGGGCCTTCTCGTCTTGCCCTAATTCAGATCAGGAATAAGATTTTGAAAATGTGGTTTGAAAACCCCAAGAAGCAGCTTACAGAAGATGCTGTCCAGAAAATAGAGGTCAGCATCTGTTTTACTTCAAGTATGATATACTTTGTGTTGTTATTGCTTGATGAAACTCCAATGTATTTATGTAATTAAACACCATTTTCACACTAGTTTCACAATTTATTTAGTAAAATTTATACAGAGTGTGACCAGTTTCGTCTTAACATTGTCAGGCACGGAAACGAAACTACTGCGAAAATGGTGTTTAATTACATAAAATGTTTTACTTCAGACAGAAATCAATCTGCTTTGTAACAACCTAGTAAATGAGCTACTCTATCTAACTAGTTCATAAATTAAAATTTTTAGCAAATTTATCTGCTTATTATGTCTTTATTTACTATGTAAATTGCTTCTCACTTGCAGGCCTCTTACAACAGCGACCCAGCTTTAGTGTTACGCACTCACGCCTTCCTAGAAAGGCAGGGGTTCATCAACTATGGGATGTATGAGCGCATCACACCCATAAAAAACCCACCTAGTCCTGGTAAGCTATAAATTAAAAAGTACGAACAAATTTTTGCTTTAACAAGGAACCAAACAAATAAATAATAAATAAACAATATTTGCTATATGTAATTTACCCACAGCAGTTTCATAGTGACGATGAAACAGCTTACAACATTATCCATTACTAAATAACCAATCTTACTGCACAAGCTCAGTTTGAGTTCGAATTTTTAGTTTAAACCGGCCAAGTATGAGCCAGACCCGCACACGAAGGGTTTTGTACCTGTCCCCAATATGAAACTACCCTTTGAATTAAAAAAAAACTCCGCGTTCAGTCTGACCCCTTTTAAAATTTACGTGTGAATTAATTGTAAGAAAAGTTTTAATATGTAACGATATTAGACTTTTCCGTTTGCTATGAGACCTAGCTTCTTACCACATTTCATGATCCTAGGTCAACAGGAAATACGCTGTGGGTTTTGATTTGGTTTATAAATGTATGGAGATGGAGACATAACTGGCCATACAGGGGTGGAAAATGGTCAGTTTAAAGTCAGTAAAAGTCAGTTTTTAGGGTTCCGTACCTCAAAAGAAAAAAACGGAACCCTTATAGGATCACTTTGTTGTCCGTCTGTCTGTCTGTCTGTCTGTCAAGACCCTTTATCTCACGAACGGGTAAAGGTATCAGGTTGAAATTAATACCATATATTAGGATCCATGAACCACACAAGATCTGAAAATTTAAATTTTTTACAACGACGCAATCAAAAGATATGGCATTTTATGTGCTCATCTCCATACATTTATTCAAAAATGAAAAACCTACAGGGTACTTCCCGTTGACCTAAAATTATGAAATTTGGCAAGAAGCTAGGTCTCACAGTACAAATAATGGGAAAAGTCTGAAATCATTAAATATTACAACTTTTCTCACAACTAATGGTAACCAATTGTGGTGAGCTCCCGTTTCAAGAACATTCATATAAGAGAGGGGTCAAGTTGGATGGTCTCGGAGGCGATTTTTGTTTTAGTTCTATTTAAAAACGGGAACACTTACAAACTTGAAAATTGGTATGTTTATAGGGCATAGGCTATAAAATAACAACAAATAATAAAATTTGGTCAAGCGCGTGTCGGACTCAAAAAATCTAGCACATTAACTTACTGGAATTTCAACTAATACAATCATGTTTATGTGGTGGTACGGGCCAAGTGCGAGTCCGACTCGCACTTGGCCGGTTTTTTTTTTACCAAGGTCAGTAAAAGTCAGTTTTTTCGAAAAATGGTCAGTAAAGCCAGTATTTTGAGGATCTGGGATCGAGGGCATTCTCTTTTTAGGGTTCCGATACCAAAATGGTAAAAAAAGGAACCCTTATGGTGCCGCTCTGTCTGTCTGTCCGTCTGTCTGTCACACCTCTATATCTCAGCAACCACTTATGCTATCGACCTGAAATTTGGAATGGTTTTAGAATATAGTTGCCCAACTTAACTGCATATGAAAATTTTTTAAAAAAAGTATGATTATTAATGTAAAGGGGGCCAAAATAGGGGGAGCCAAATTTCAAATTGTCGCTACTAGGTCGAGTGGGGTATCATATGAAAGGGCTTTACTTGTACATTTCAAAATATATTTTTGTATTTTTTTAAGTTTCTTAGTTTTCAAGTTAAGATGAAAAATGTCAAAAAAAATACCATTCCCCCCCCCCTTATCTCCGAAGTTTGAGTAAGGAAAAATCTGAATTAATTACAGTTGACAGGGGTTCATGTAAACTTTGCAGCAAAAATAAAACGATCTTTCTAAGTTGCACAGTTTTTCAGAAATCTGCAAAAAACCTTTAAAAACAAATTTAGGTTTGCGGTCCTGAAAATGGACTTTATTGCTTCCAAAAATACTATAGGTATATCGGAACCCTCGGCGCGCGAGTCCGACTCGCACTTGACCGGTTTTTTCATAAAAGTGGTGCATTTTCTGTAAATTGAGGTGACAAACATGACTTTATCATTTCTGTCCCTCTTTGTATTTTTAGCCCGCAAAAATGGCCCAACAAAATTTTGCTAGAATAGCAACTCGAAATTCAATGCAACCTTTGCCATCAGAATGTGAACATGAATTTATGGGCAATGAGGTGAAGTGGCGTCTGCAGTCTGTTTTGACTTGAGCTTCTTCAGTGCGTTTTAATTGCAATCGTCATACTTTCTTAGCTTAAAATTCGGCCGCATGAACTGCATTAATGTAGGAGACGCAAAATATGATGTTAGGAGGGCCATCGTTTGTGTCACACCGCTCGAGTAGTCCAGGTTAAGATCCAGCCAACCTGATCCAGCCAGCCAACCTGAATTCGAAGTCTGTTTACAGATTTCCAGGTCAGCTATAGTAAATGTTGGCCAGGCGAAAGACTCTCTGAAGGCTAAAAAAAGGGGAAGGAAGTTAAATTCTTTCAAGCCACACAGTCAGTCAGTCAGTTCAGTTTCTTTCAGTCTGCAGCGAGCGTGTGAATGAAGGATCGGAGATCAGGCTATCGACACACTTGACAAAATTTTCATTTCAACTATTTTTGTAAAAGATTGCTTTCAACATCACCCTCTGAGAATTGTACCTATTTGTTACAGATACACAGAAAATCAAACAAGAAACGGAAGAAACACAGCATCACGTGGACGAGTTACCCTTGGACCCGGATGGAGCTTACAGCCTGTACGAAGATCATCAGATCAAGGAGGAGATGGTCATCGGCCCCACTGTGTTTCATACACAGATCTTTGAGTACTCAAGCGTGGGCTCAAGTAAGATATGTTATAATTTGTTTCTTGACTGTGCAAAAATATGACATTAGAGTCTGTGAAAAAATATGACATTAGTGTTACGGTTTAGACACATTAATAAATTTAAAAATAAGCAAATAAAAATAATCTTATTCTTTTTTATTAAGGTCATGTGGGGTTAGTAAAACACAGTTGAATACAGAAAAATAATGGAGATTAACTGACAAGTTCTGTGTCTATAAAACATGAATGATGAGCTAGTTAGGGTTACGATACCAAAATGGTAACCCTTATGGTGCCGCTTTGTCTGTCTGTCCGTCTGTCTGTCTGTCACACCTGTATATCTCAGCAACCACTCATGCTATCGACTTGAAATTTGGAATAGTTTTAGAATATGGTTGTCCAACTTAATTGCACATAAAAGAATTAAGAAAAAATTATGATTAATGATGTAAAGGGGGCCCAAATAGGGGGGGGCAAAATTTCAAATTGTCGGTACTAGTTTGAGTGGGGTATCATATGAAAGGGCTTTACTTGTACATTCTAAAATATATTTTTTTTCAACTTTTAGTGTTATGATAAAAAATTTCATAAAAAAATACCCCCCCCTTATCTCTGAAGTTTGTAAATGGAAAAATCTGAATTAATTACAGTCGATAGAAGTTTATATAAATATTACAGCAAAAATAAAACGATCTTTCTAAGTTTTTTTTTTTAATTTTTTTTTTATTGAAAATGGGCTTACTCTTGACCTCGATCTAGTCTTGAAGACAGAGATGAGGTCGACGATGGAACGAGCTTACCCAGAAGAGCCTATTCACTCGCGACTTGAATAGATTCGGGTTATATGAACTCGGGAACACAGACGCAGGCAGAGAATTCCACTCTTTAGCCGTGCGCATTATAAAAGATGTTTCAAAGCGCTTTGTGCGAATGTGCGGAATATCAACCAAGTATGGGTGATATCCTGCGGTGCGTCTGGACTCCCGATGGTAGAAGGGAGATGGTGGAATAAGCTCGTGGAGCTCTAGAGCACGCTCTCCGAAGTACAATCTGTAGAAGACCGACAGACATGCAACTTTGCGACGGTGGGCCAGACTGTGAAACTTGGTTTTCACCAGCATCTCATCACCAACGAGCTTCTTGGCTCTGCGATCTATCGAGTCAAGTGCGGCTAGTTGGTATTTGGCTGAGGCATCCCAAAGGTGACAGCAATTCTCCATGCACGATCGGACTTGGGCTTTATATAAAACTAGAAGCTGACCAGGAGTGAAGTAACGCTTAACCTTATTGAGGATGCCCAGCTTTTTTGCCGCAGTTTGGGCTTTTGACTCAATGTTAGCGCCGAAGTTCAGATTTGCACACAACTTCATGCCAAGTAGCTCGAGGCTGTCGGTAACTGGTACAGTTGTACCTCGAGAAGTAGGAGCCAGATTGAACGGACTCCTTTTGGCGGTGAACAGACACGCCTGCGTTTTGGTGGCGTTGAAACTTACCAGATTGTTGTCACCCCAGTCGGAGACAAGACTTAAGGTTGAGTTTATACGCTCTACCATGGCCTCTCTCAAAGAACGTATTTCGTCACTGCTGGCTTTTGCGCTTGACATATATCTCTCGACGACAGTACTTTCATCTGCGTACCCAACAATACTAGGACCAAGTAGGTCGTTGATGTGCAGCAGGAAAAGAGTCGCAGAGAGAACCGACCCCTGAGGAACCTCGGCATCAATAGCCACGAGGTCAGAGGAGCAGCCATCAAGAACTACTCGGATCGACCGTTCGCTCAGGAAGTCAGAAATCCAAGAGCAAAAGTCAGCGGGAATGCCGTATGCAGGAAGTTTGCTCAGCAGACTTGCGTGCCACACCCTGTCGAAGGCCTTCGAGATGTCTAGTGACACGGCAAGGGCTTCGCCATATTTCTCGATGGCCGGGGAGGCCATGCGTGACATACACTAGAAGATCCCCAGTTGATCGTCCCCGGCGAAAGCTATACTGACTGTCACTGAGTAGGTCGTTAGCTTCTAGGTATGTCAGCAGTTTTCCATTGAGTACCCTTTCCATAACTTTGCAGAGTATGGAGGTGATGGCGATTGGCCGATAGTTGCTGGGGTCGGCACGACTACCCTTCTTGGGCACTGGCTGTACGTTGGCAACCTTCCAAGATTTTGGCACCGTTCTTGTTTTTAGAGAGAGGCGGTACAAACGTGTTAGCACAGGAGACAACTCAGGCGCACAGTTTCTCAAGACTTTTGCTGGTATTCCATCAGGACCGCTTGCTTTGTTCACGTCTAGGCTTCGGAGTACTCTACGAACCTCTTTTGCGTGTATTGTGACCTCCGACATCGAAGAGTCACAGCGAGGAATCGTTGGTGGTTGATAAGAGCCGGCATCTAGACGAGAATTGCTTGCAAATAGACACGTCAGGTTTTAGCAGGGGAGGTAATGTAGGACGACAGAAGTTTGTTTCGACCGATTTGGATAGGGACCAAAATTGTTTGCTACCAGAGGGGTGGGATGCATAAGTTTGGTCCCTATACGACTGACATGGTCGTAACGTGCCTTTCGGATCACCCTCTTGCAGAACTTTGCAGCATAATTGAATGCCTTTTTCTTCGCGCGAACCCGTCTTGCTCGAACTTTGCGATCACGGGCTTGAACCCAGGCTTGGTATGCGTACTGCATTCGAGCTTCAGCGCGAGCGCAGTCCGCATTGAACGAAGGTCGGGCTTTGTGACCGAGCGGTATGTCGGAGAACGGAATATAGTATTCCATCCCCTGCCGTATCACATCCGCAACCGCTTCAGCTGAACAAGAGGGATCGCTCGAAGAAAAACACACTGGCTGCCATGGGTAGGATGCAAAGAAGTGCCGCATCTCATTCCAATCTGCTGACTCGTATCGCCAAACTCGCCTCGTGCCTCTTGGGCTATCATCCGGAGGAGAGCTGATCGACACGGACTTCACCAGACAGTGGTCGGATGTTCCCAGCGGGGCTGATACCGACACCGAGTGCCTGTCTGGATCTGTAGTCAGCAGTAAGTCCAAGCAATTGGGCGTGTGTCCGTCTACATCAGGCACCCGCGTAGCTACATTCACCAGCTGGGTGAGATCTAGCGACAATGCAAACCTGCGCGCCTCTCTCCCAGCATGGTCAGTTTTCTGGTATGGGAACAACCACTCGCTGTGGTGGGCATTAAAGTCCCCCAGAAAATGAAGCTGCGCTGTTGGGTACCGTTGCTGGGCACAATCCGCCTTCTCTAGCAGGTGCTCAAAGAGCCTGGTCGTCTCCTGGTCACCGCTGTGCGACCGGTAGACACCGACGTAGAGAGATTTCTCTATGCTGATGTCCACCAGAATCCACAGTGTTGATGACCCTGAATCTTCAAAGCAACGGAGACGCCGATAGCAAATGTCATCGCGGACGTACACACAGACCCCGGCTCGTTTTTTAAACTTGTGTTCCAACGAGTAACCCGGGTAGTTGAGGTACGTCACGTCTGACGGCGTTGCTATCTGCGTCTCCGTTAAAAAGAATAGGTGCGGCTTCTCGGTCTCAAGGTGGAAGTGGACCGGATCGAGATTGGAGTGCAACCCCCGGATGTTAATGAGGTGCACTTTTAGTGGGAGGAAGTGCCGCCGCTTGTATACCTTTTTCTTTTTTGACTTTTTCATTGGGGAGTTTGTTGTTGTGGGGAAACGGAAACTGGTCGAGACGCGGCTTGGTTATCAAATGAAACTCTTCGGCTCATCTGACCAGTGGGGAACTCATCTGGAGACTGCGGGGACGCCCGAGCCCCCCTGAAATGACCGTCGGGTCCTCCCGTCCAGTCGCCAGCTGGCACGACGGAGCATTCCAGGATTTTTCGCTAGTTGGCGGGGCAGCCTTTCCCACGTCGCGTCGGCTTTCGTGGTACTTGGGCCCCCATCTACCTGCGGTCGGCCAACGGCAGAGACCGTGCCTCGGATCCCGCTACCCTCCAGTATGAGTTACCCGGAACAGACTTGCTTAGAGACCAAGACCGATCCTAAGCCACGCAACTGACCACCTCCGATCCCCCAGTGGCACTGGCACTCCCGCACACCGGCGGGAGGGTGGTCGCGAGCCAGGCGGCCGAAGCCTACCACCGCTGAGAGAGACCTTCAGCCGTCGCCACAGAACGTGATGTCCCGCAGCGCCGTTGCCCGGGGTGGACCGCTAGGAGGTAGATCTCTACCACCCCAAGTTAAACAGTTTTTTAGAAATATGCAAAAAACCTTTACAAACAAATTTAGTTTTGCGGTCCTAACTGGACTTTATTGCTTCCAAAAATACTAAAGGTATATCGGAACCCTCGGCGCGCGAGTCCAACTCGCACTTGACCGGTTTTTTTTCAATCTTCAACAGCCTCCGTGGTCTAGTGGTTAGAGCGCTCGGCTCTCTATCCAGAGGTTCTGGTTTGATTCCCGGTGGGGACACACAAAAATCGCTTTGTGCGACCTCCTCAGTTTGGTTAGGACGTTGCAGGATGAATCACCTGATTGTCTGAAGAAGGCACGTTAAGCTTTTGGTCCCGACTACTGTCTTCGGATATAGTTGTTAATGAGTCATGTCAGAGGCCTTTGGCGGGTCAACAACTCTGACACCAGGGTTTGTGTGGTCGGTCATTGACCTTGCAACTCAAGCAATATGATGATGATGAGAAATGTTCCATCCAACACATATGTATATTGCTGTGATAAATTTAAATGCCCATAAACACAAAATAAATTAGTCAGTTGTCAAAACACGAGCACGATTTGAAAGCACAATTCGGTCTCGTACACTTAACAGCACGTTAGTAAAAACACTTAGGACTTTATGAGATGGTAATAGAATTTCAAATACGTGCGGTTGACTGTACATGAAAAACGCGTTCATAAAACTAGCTTATATAAACAGCCTTTATGATAATTCTTGTCAAGCAACAAACCGACCGCTTCAATTACGCGCATCACTGTTAAGAAAATTAGGAAAATTGTTAGAGGTGTTCGGCTTGATTGTAACTAAAGGTGTATTTATTTTGAACCTTGCAATGTCAAATCTATAACAACTTAAGAATATTTTTATTTCCAAGTCAATAAAAAAATCATATCAAAATGTTCTTCATTGTAGGATATTAGAAATCTCTTAAGCCCGAGTTACACTAAGGCGGTAGCGAAAGCGTTCCGGTGGCGGTATTTTTTGTGAAGTATGAGTTCTTATGCACCCTGTCACATTGAAAACGCGCGGTATTTTCTTCCCGCAGCAGGTCCGCCCCCGGACCGCTTTTGCAATCATACTGCCTGTGTGTGATTTGGGCTTTAATGACGTCAGTTAGATTTACGTCGCTTAACTAAGTGGCGCCATGTGAAAAAAAAACAAGCTGCAATGAAAAACCTACGCGCTATTTTAAATATGTTCGATGTAGTAGGAATTCTATTAAATTTTGCTTAATTTTCTTAGCTGTCATAGACTAATTGTGGCGGTCGGATACAGCACCGTTAAAAAGTACCTTTACTCTGTTTGTAGGGTTAAGGAACCCTTTTTTTTTTATTGGTAAGTGTCACTGCCGCCCATAGACACTTGCAACACCTGGGGGGGTGGTATGAATGCGTTGCCGGCCTTTGAGAAGTTTGTTAACCCGCTTTTTAAATGTCCCCAATCCCCATGTCGTGATTACCAGGGAAAACCGCAGAGGGAAGATCGTTTCACATCCTAGATGTGCGCAAGAGAAATGATCGCGCAGACCGCGTTGTGTTGCAACGCCAATTGTCCAAGTGGTGGAACTGTGCCGCAGGCACCAGACTAAATAGTTCCTCAGAACACTCCCCGTTGCACAGACGGTACAGAACACACAGGGAGGCCACGTCTCTCCGAAGACTTAGTGGATCCATACAGTGTGAGCTCGGGATCGTCGAAAATTCGAACTGCCCTCTTTTAAATGCGATCAAGTGGAAAGAGTTGGTATTGGGGTGCTCCAGCCCAAAGATGGCAGCAGTACTCCATGTGGGGCCTGACTTCTGCTTTATACAGCAAAAGCCGATGACTCGACATGAAGTACCGCCTCGCTCTATTTAGTACTCCAAGTTTTTTTGGAGGCCAGCTTGGCTTTTCTTTCCAAATTATCGCGGAACTGGTCTTCGTTCGAAATTCAACACCACGGATCCCAATGCTCTTTGAGATGTTAAGAGGGGTGTTCTGGAACCGGGGTGCTGTCACTAAGGGGCTTTTTTTTGCAGTGAACGCGCATACTTGAGTTTTAGTTGGGTTGAATTTGACCAGATTTTTCCTGCCCAACTCAGATACTTGCTCCAGTGAGATTTCTATTTCGGACACGAGTTTTTTCCTACACTCCTCAACTTTCACCCCTTGTAGTTTCATCATGTCCGTCTGTCTGTCGGTTCGCGGCTTAGCTCAGGGACCATTAGTACGAGTACTAGAAAGCTGTAATTTGATATGGATGTATATACATTACCGACAAACGCCGACAAAGTAGTAAAATAAAATATAGAAATAAGAAATTTTTTGGGTATCTCCCCTATAAGTAAAGCGGGGTGAAACATTCTTTTCTCATCTAGCTCATCATGTGGGGTGTCGTTAGATAGGTTTTTTTTTTTAAAACAATGTGAGTTTGCGCAATTTTTTATTGGAGTCGAGTGTCACCCCTGCCAGCTAACAGTTGTTATTGAAAATGTGAAAAAATTCACAGTATTAGTATACAATATGTCCCAGGGATAAGTGACCGCCCGGCGTTTTTTGAATATTAGTACAAAATTATTAATAATTACTTTTATATTTGGGACTTAGCGGCTTTGGTTTTTTTAATGATTTTTTTCTTTTTTTTGTAAAGACGCGTGAAGTGCTGCAGTTTTTTTACGATATTTCCTAAGTTTGTTCACCTATCTACCTCTCTATCTCTCTACCTCTCCACCTCTACCCTATCCCTACCCCTAACGCCAATTTAACCGCTATCCCTAACATAGAAATGACACCCATTTTGTTTTTTAGACATTTCAAACCTACCGCACCCCAACCCCAACCCCAGGGGATGATGATATTTCACGTCCATCACGTTGGATTTCAAAATTGTTGTAGTTTTCGTAATCAGCGACCCGTTAAACCATACAAACGACACCCATATTGATTTTTAGACATTTCAACCTTATCGCACCTCAACCCCATCCCTAGGGGATGATGGTATTTCACGTTCACCACGTTGGATTTCAAAATGTTTGTAGTTTTTGTAATCAGCGACCCGATAAACCATACAAACGACACCCATATTGAATTTTAGACATTCCAACCCTATCGCACCTCAACCTCATCCCCAGGGGATGATGATATTTCACGTTCACCACGTTGGATTTTAAAATTGTTGTAGCTTACGTAATCAGCGACCCGATAAACCATACAAACGATACCCATATTGGTTTTTAGACTTTTATACCGCATTTTCCTTTTTAAGGGGTTGAATTTGGGGTGGAATTTCAATATCAGTGATGTACTTTCCACAGAATTACAACCCTAATGCCTAAACAATAAATTTTGTAGATTTTACTTTGAAAATGAAGGATTTTCAACTTCATCCCCTTTTTCATCCCTTATGGTGTAGAATTTTCAAAAACTCTGAAATACGTAAAACTTAATTTTTAGTCGTCAGCCTAAATACAAATTTTGAAGATCCTAACTTCAAAACTGACGGACTTTCATACAAACTTTCATCCCCTATTTTACCCCCTTAGGGGTGGCATTTTGTAAAACCCTTTCTTAGTGCACCCCTAGGCCTCATAAGGAACCTACATGCCAAATTTGGAATCTCTAGACCCAGTGGTTTGGGCTGTGCGTTGATATGTCAGTCAGTCAGTCACCTTCTTCTTTTATATATATAGATTATAGTAGGAACGATAATTATTTAAGAAAGAAAAAAAAAACCTCCGTCATTTTTGTGTTTTGTAACGAGTAAAGGTCTGATTCAAGAGTTTGTAGTTTGGTGCATGTTTGAAACAGTAACAAACATTGTTCTGAGCTATTGTAGGAAATATTATGTAGTTAATTAATAAATTTAAAAAATGTGATATTAAAGGGACATTTTTTAGACTTATTTTGAAAAAACTGAAAAAAAGACGTTTTTTTTCTTCGAATTTTAATTTTGTTTTTTTATTAAATAAATGTTTTACTACATTTTACTTATGTTTAATAATTTTATGATAAACTATGATGTCGGCTAGTCAATAAAAACCGGCCAAGTGCGAGTCGGACTCGCGCACTGAGGGTTCCGTACCAACACATAATCATAATTGTATTAGTTGAAATTTCAGTAAGTTAATGTGGTAGATTTTTTGAGTCCGACACGCGCTGGACCAAATTTTATTATTTGTTGTTATTTTATTTTATGCACCATAAACATACTAATTATCAAGTTTGTAAGTGTTCCCGTTTTTAAAATAGAACTAAAACAAAAATCACCTCCCCGACCATCCAACTTGACCCCTCTCTTATTTGAATGTTCTTGAAACGGGAGCTCACCACAATTGGTTACCATTAGTTGTGAGTAAAGTTGTAATATTTAATGATTTCAGACTTTTCCCTTTATTTGTACTGTAAGACCTAGCTTCTTGCCAAATTTCATAATTTTAGGTCAACGGGAAGTACCCTATAGGTTTTGCTTTAGTGCATAAATGTATGGAGATGAGGACATAAAATGCCATATCTTTTGTTTGCGTCCTTGTAAAAAATTTAAATTAAAAAAAAACCCAAAGCCGCTAAGTCCCAAATATAAAAGTAATTAATAATAATTTTGTACAAATATTCAAAAAACGCATGGCGGTCACTTATCCCTGGGACACATTGCATATGATTAAATTAACAGGAAAACTATCACAGCTAAGTAGGCTTCTCAGGTTAATGAGCTTGAGCCACAAACTGAAAATAATAAAAATAGCAATAGCTATCGGGCGCTAGGACCTCGCTGAGCATTGGGGGGGTAAAACTTTTATGTTCTGAACGTCTTGCATGAAATACTTAATTTTACGACAAAAAATCCTAAAAAAAACTACGTAATATATTCCTACTCTGCGCGTGCCCCGATACGCACTTGGCCGTTTTTTAAATCTTGTAACATACTTGTTTTGATGATCCAATGAACGTAATGTTTCATAACAAAGATTATTACTGTATTTCGTTTTGTTCCTATAATATATTGATTTGTAGCTATTTAATTGGTTCTAGTAACGATTCAGTTTGCCGGTAGGCACGCAAAGACCTGCTCAAGCGCTGCGGCTGACTATACCTACGATATCCTTAATGCAAAGATAATGTAGAATTTTGCTACTGATTTTGAGATAGTTTTTTAAATCTGTTTATAAAATGGCGTATTTATAGGTTTGAATTATTTGCATAGATGCTGCGATGGCAAAGCAGAATAAGATGAACGATAATGAAGAGACAGAAAAGCACACAGCAGAGAAAAATCTACCAACAACAGAAAATGCAGATGAAGTTACACAACAAAACACCCCAAATATAACAAAGAATCCTGTATCTGATAGTAAACTACACATATCTGTAAGTGTAGACAGTCAACTTATGTTGACCCTCTACACTTACAGAGTACCTAAAAAAGTAATGATCACAAAAAAAAGAGCAAGACGACGAGGATTAGAGGATTTCACGAATGAGCCACTACCTTCGATGAGTGAACCCATGGAGGTTCAAGATGCTGTAGCATCTACTTTAGCTACGCCATTCGCGCAGCCAATCGCTGCTTTAAAATCGAAAGCACAAAAACAACGTGAGTACAGACAGCGTATCGCAGCATCTAGAACTCCTGCTCAGGCGGCTGCTGCGAGAAAATCAAAAAACGAAAGACAACGCAACAACAGATTACGCCAAGCTGCTAACTTGGCTAGTGGTTCTCTTGAAGCGACAACTACATCTTCATCTCGTTCAGGGGAAGAGTCGAACAATGTCCAAACTAGAAGTCAACGACAACACGCGCAACAACAATCTACCACCACTGCAGATCAACCTGATGAGCGGGCCAATGTCAGAAATGAGCCACTCTTTCCGGCAATTCCTGTTCCCATGGAGGTTCAAGAAGCTGTTGCATCTACCTCTGCGACGCCATTTGCAGAACCAATAACTGCTGCTCCAAAAACAAGGGCACAAATACAACGTGAGTACAGACAGCGGATTGCTGTATCCAAAACTCCTGCACAGGCAGCAGCTGCAAGAGAAGCACGTAATGTAAGAGATCGAAACAACAGATTACGCCAAGCTGCTAACTTGACTATTGCCAGTGGTTCTCCAGAAGCGACAACTACATCCTCATCTCGTTCAGGGCAAAGGTTAAACACCGTCCATATTGATACTCAACGACAATTTACCGACCAACAACGTCAAACTTTAGCAACAGAACCAGCTGAAACTACTGTACAACCAAGTACTTCTTCAGATCAAATTGAAGTTCAAGCACAACTAAATGGGCATCACCAATCATGAGATTCAAATCTACTTTTTTGGACAATGATTTTGGCTCCTCTTGCTCGGTCTGCGACAGACTTTGGTTTAGAAACGACCTTAAACTCTTCACTGCAGCATAGCTGAAGGTAATTTCGGATTGGTTTATCAATGAAAATCGACAACTGAGCAGAGAAGAGTATAAACTGGTTTGCAACACTTGCAAAAAGACACTGAACAAACAATCGATGCCACAGCTAGCAAAAGTTAATGGATTCTCATATCTGCGCCCTTATGGAATCGTAGGACAAGCGATAAACGTACCAGTCGACGTACAAAAAAAATGGTAAAATGTTTTCCGCGACAGTTGGATGAGGACGACGTTATTAATGTAAACATTAAAAGAAACCTTGCCCACAAATCTCTTTACATAAAAAAAAATATTGGGGGACATTTCACACAAAGTCATCTGATCCCAAACTAGGCAAAGCCTGTACTATGGGTATCAGAGACTGATATATATACATAAATAGATAAATAACACCCAGACACAGAACAATGTACTATGGGTATCAGAGACTGATATATATACATAAATAGATAAATAACACCCAGACACAGAACAAACACTTGTGTTCATCACACAAATGTTTGCCCTGGGCGGGAATCGAACCCGCGGCCCACGGCGTGAGAGGCAGGCTCACTACCAATCACACCAACGGGCTTGTCAAAGCGGATACATGTCCAAAAGTACAGTTACTTCGTGGTTAACTATTCTGCAGAACTCTCCATTATATCGTTAGTACGAAATCAAAGTGGACTTGTCGAGACTGAATCTTGCTTCGCCAGACCTCGATGACGTAGAGGATGACCCGTCAAACCGTATAGAAAATATCTCCGCAGAACAGAACCCTGAATCTGAGATTCTCGCTTCAAGACAACATAACATCATTTACGACCGTCACGCAGAAGAGTTGTCATTCTCATCGATATACTATGGAAATCCACGTCGATTCCACATGGGAGTTTCAGTGACACCTTACATGATGGCAACTAGTGAAATACGACGAAGCGATAGACGCGGAGCTACGCCTAAAAAAATCTTGTACGAAGCAATGAAAATTTTGCGGCTACGTATGGTAGATGGAATTTACAGCACGTTTCGCAACGTTTCAGTCACAGAAAATGTTACACGACGTATGTTAGGACCCAGAATTTCTGAAAGAACATATCTTACAAAACCTCGCATTCATGAAGACAGTGCCAAACTCCGTCCAATACTGGGCTTCTCGCAAACGAGATCTCTTTGCCATGATTCGTCAACTTGGTAAACCAACCATCTTTCTCACTATAAGTGCAAACGAAATACGATGGATGAAATTGCTTACTATACTTCTCAGACTGAGCAATAAATATCCTGGAAAATCAGCAGGAGAACTCAACACTTCCGAGCGCTGTACTTTAGTTAGCGACGATGCTGTGACGTGCTGCATTTACTTCTACAAGCTCGTCGGTTCCTTGATGAAAATGCTGGAATCCAAACAGTCCTATAATCCATTCAGAGAGTATTTTTTTAGTGATTACTTCATTCGTATTGAGTTCCAGCATCGAGGAGGCCCCCACGCACACATTTTATTGTGGTTAAACAACGACCCACATGAAAGAAAATATGCCAAAACCATAGAGCTCGTAGAAAAATTGAGTACGGTAGCCCGGAATGATGTACAATTCCAATCCAATTCCATCTACGCCAACCAGATACACAAACATACTTTCACATGCACGAAGCGTGGTGAGACAATTTGTAAATTCGGAATTCCGTACTGGCCAATGTCTACGACTCGTGTATTGGTTCCAATGCCTCAATCTGATAAACGCCGTCGAACACTACAACAGAAGGCGAAAGAGCTGCGTACTTCACTCGATGAACGTCGGTATGCGGGCATGGATGACATTGGTTTGACACACGATTCATACCTCGACATTGTGCGCTCAACGTTACGCAGACCAACTCTTCTGTTCAGACTAAACTTTGACGAACTTATGACAAACACGTTCAATCCGTACATTGCTGGCGAAGTCAACTCAAACATCGACATTCAATTTATCTTGGATGAATACAGCTGCGCAGAGTATGTTGTGGAGCACGTAAATAAATCAGCTCGTGGAATGGGCAATCTATGTCGTGAGCTTACTACGATGATGCAATAGCATCCCGAACAGGACTACACAGACCAGTTGAAAGCTTTAAGCATCAAGCTGATTAACGCTTTCGAGATGTCAGCGCAAGAAACAGCATGGTATCTCCTACGTCAACCAATGAGCGAGACAAGTCGTCAAGTTGCGTACATTCCAACAGTATAGCCGACGGAAAGACTACGTTGCCGCAAACGTCAACAAATGGACCGCGAAGGGCTTGACGAAAACAGTACTGATGTCTGGACCAAAAACATAATCCAGCGCTATGAAGAGCGTCCTGCATCTTTAGAACAAGTGTATTTAGCTGAGTTTGCATCGTGGTATGCTAAAGCTAATGATTTCGTTGACGAGGAGGATGACGTGCACGTGGATGGCGAAGAAGATCTAGAAAGTGAACCCGCAGCAAGAACGTCAAGAGCACAAAATCAATACCGCAGACGAATAATCGGACGTGTAATACGATACAGACATTACGACATGGACGAAACTGTCAATTATAAACGAGAAATGGTTCTACTGTACGTACAATTCCGCAACGAAATGTTAGAAATTGTTGATCAAAATAAATTTCTCCAATTATTTGACGACAACAAAGACGCGATCATGGAACGCCGTATTTAATTCGAGTCTAAGTTGAACATCGAAAACCTTATGAGAGAACTTGAAGCGATAATGATTTTGCATAACGAAGACAACAGTAATTTGCGGGAAGAAGAATCCAGAACAGCCTTTGTTCAACAGTTGTTAGGAGAGGATGGTGCCGAAAACGTCGATAAAGTTCACCAAATCGTCCCACGACAAGGATTCTCGATTGTAAAGAAACGCAGCAATGTAATGTCAAAGCAGCAGTATTGTGAACTTATACGAACAACTAATCCGGAACAACGGCAGATCATCCTTGAGGTTATACATACATCTATTGCACGGTTGTGGAGATTACACTTCTGAAGCAGTTCAAATTTTCTTCACGGGTCCTGAAGGCTGTGGAAAAACTTACACGTTAAAGTGCCTCATGGAGACATATACAACCGCTACACTCAGGAGCACAACTCAATGAACAACGCCTACATTGCCTGTGCAAGCACAGGTAAAGCCGCTGTACCTCTTGGTGGCACTACAGTTCATTCAGAGTTTCGTCTCACAACTTCTCTCTTATCCTCAGAAAATTTGCAAGCTTACAGAAACATGTTCGTAGGCGTCAAAGCTGTTTTCATCGACGAGATCAGCATGTTAAGTTCAGCTATTCTTCAACAAGTTAACTACCGATTGCAGCAGATTACTGGCATATACGATAAACCTTTCGGAGACATTCACGTTATATTATGTGGAGATTTCAGACAGCTTCCACCTGTACGAGCAACTCCATGTTATACTATGTCGATCAACCAATTAGGAGGTCCGATTCCTTGGCACAGCATTGATTACTTCCCACTGGTTCGTGTTGTGCGTCAAACCGATGAGCGGTTTTCAACGATTCTAACAAAAATCGGAAACTTCAACTAAGCAACGATAATATCTCCCTTATTGAGTCCAGACATAAAACTCAGGCTTGGTGCAAGGAAAACGTGCCTGATGCTGTCAGGCTGTATTATAGTAACAATGAAGTGGATTCGTACAACCGAAGCGCAATTCTAAATGCATGCAACTGTCTCGCACATGATATTATGCTTGTTTATTCAAGTGAACAAGAGAAGAGACAGTACCAAGGTAAACTACACAAGATGACAGTGGCAGAAACCGATGGATTACCGTACCTGCTGCCATTGGCAGAAGGATATCCCTACATGATAACTTCTAACATAGATGTCGCTGATGGGTTGGTAAATGGAGCTATTGGTGTCTTGCGACGTATCGAACGTCAGCAGTCAAATGTAGATGACAATTCTGCAGAAGCAGGACCATCGACTAGTACAACTTCGCCAGCAGCTAGAGAAGAAATTGTTACTTTATGGTTCGAGTTTCCAGAAGAAACAACAGGAACCAGGGCAAAAGTTAAATGTCTGACCTCACGTGCAAAGCAAGCCAAACACTTTGTCTACAAACTGGGTACCAGTTTATAATAGACCGTAAGGGCACTGCATGTTATCCTACGTCATCTAGTACACGAAATTTGCAACTTTGTAGCGATAGTAGTGGCCTAATAGGTCCACAAAACGTTGGTCTGCCAATCTGAAACCTGCCAGGTTTCGGATTGGCAGACCAATTTCCAGTTTCCTTGCGTTCCTGCTTGTGCCATCACTATTCACAAGTCACAAGGTGGGGCGTTTGCTGTCATTGTTTATAAATACTCATCCAAGCAAC
Source organism: Athrips mouffetella (assembly GCA_947532105.1). Taxonomy (NCBI): domain Eukaryota; kingdom Metazoa; phylum Arthropoda; class Insecta; order Lepidoptera; family Gelechiidae; genus Athrips; species Athrips mouffetella. Next base: position 12,376,789 of record OX383984.1, read on the forward strand.
CGCAACAGTTGGTGTTCGTGGCGCAGAGTCGGGTAACAAGTATAGAAGGCTTGCATATTATCACCGAAAAAGATGCTCCATTTCGCTTTAAACACGGACGGGAGGGAAACGATTCACAGACAACAAGAGATATCCGTAACGAATACATTCGACTTCGTGGACACACACTTCGAACAATTACTGATAATGCAGTATAATTCTGTAATGACTCAAACAATGCAGGACAAACTTTAATAACGAACCTTAATTTCACAGTTTGCTTGCTCACTTAGCAGATATTGAAAAAGACACAGTGATTCCAAGGTCTGATTATTTGATTCTGACTGAAACGTGGATGCGTGACAATTGTGATCCAATTTCAATTGAAAATTTTGAATGTGTAACTCGGCAGAATAATCGATCAGATTCTGAAACAAACGCAGCAGGTGGAGTGGCAATTTATAGAAACTTATCATCGACATCTACGGCCAAAATTCTTAACGTTGAACTGCCGGATACAACCCGCCTTATTAGAACTGGTGCCGTTTGCTTGGCAGAAGTTATATGCTTCACCGCTGATACCAAGTTTAAAATGGTTCTTGGCGCAGTTTATATTCATCCTGGGGCAAGTATCTCTAACATCAGTGTTCATCATGGAAGTTGATACCGATGTACCAATTATTCTTTGTGGCGACTTCAACACAAACGTGAAAAATGACGAAACATTTATCAAATTCATGAAAGACATATTATTATTCAATCTCGATTGTGCATCAGACGTTAAAAAGTCAACAACACTAAGAGGCACCAGCATCGATTTGACTTTTTCAAGACACATTACACTCGAAACACTCCCTTTCATTTCCTACTTTTCCTATCATTCTCAACAGAATAACACAAATTGTAAGAAGTTAAGTATCACACATGTTTAAAAGTTGTAAAACAATTGCTCAACGCACATTCATACTTGTAAAAACTATGTACATTGTAAAAAAAATTGACAATTGTATTTATGCGTACAAATAAATGTAACTTGATCAATTCAAATGTGACTTCCATTTACCTCCTTCTCCATATCCATACAAAATATCTATCAAACAAATAAAATTAAAATTTTCTTTTAAAAAATGCAATTATTCCATCAGTATTTTGTTATGACGTTGTCACGTTCAACTATCGTCAGTAAACCGACTTTACAGACAACCGATTTTTTGGAGGCCAGCTTGGCTTTTCTTTCCAAATGATCGCGGAACTGGACTTCGTTCGAAAAGTCAACCACGGATCCCAATGCTTTTTGAGATGTTAAGAGGGGTGTTCTGGAACCGGGGTGCTGTCACTAAGGGGCTTTTTTTGCAGTGAACGCGCATACTTGAGTCTTAGTGGGGTTGAATTCGACCAGATTTTTCCTGCCCAACTCAAATACTTGCTCCAGTGAGATTTATATTTCGGACACGAGTTTTTTTCTACACTCCTCAACTTCACCCCTTATAGTTTCATCATGTCCGTCTGTCTGTAGGTTCGCGGCTTAGCTTAGGGACCCTTAGTACTAGAAAGCTGTTATTTGATAGGATATCATTACCGACAAACGCCGACAAAGTAGTAAAAAAAAATATAGAAAAAAGAAAATTTTTGGGTGTCTCCCCTACAAGTAAAGCGGGGTGAAACATTCTTTTCTCGTCTAGCCCATCATGTGGGGTGTCGTTCGATCGTTTTTTTTTTAAACAATGTGAGTTTGCGCAATTTTTTATTGGAGTCGACTGTCACCCCTGCCAGCTAAACAGTTGTTATTGGAAATGTGAAAAAATTTACTGTATTAGTACGAGTATATATGATTAAATTAACAGGAAAACTATCACAGCTAAGTAGGCTTCTCAGGTTAATGAGCTTAAGCCAAAAACTGAAAATAATAAAAATAGCAATAGCTATCGGGCGCTAGGACCTCGCTGAGCATTGGGGGGGTAAAACTTTTATGTTCTGAACGTCTTGCATGAAATACTTAATGAAAACCTGCTTTACGACAAAAAATCCTAAAAAAACTACGGAATATTTCTACTCTGTGCGTGCCCCGACACGCACTTGGCCGTTTTTAAATCTTGTAACATACTTCTTATTTCATTGATGATCAAATGAACGTAATGTTTCATAACAAAGATTATTACTGTATTTCGTTTTGTTCCTATAATATATTGATTTGTAGATATTTAATTGGTTCTAGTAACGATTCAGTTTGCCGGTAGGCACGCAGAGACCTGCTCAAGCGCTGCGGCTGACTATACCTAAGATATCCTTAATGCAAAGATAATGTAGAATTTTGCTACTGATTTTGAGATAGTTTTTTAAATCTGTTTATAAAATGGCGTAATTATAAGTTTGAATTATTTGCATAGGTGCTGCGATGGCAAAGCAGAATAAGATGAACGATAATGAAGAGACAGAAAAGCACACAGCAGAGAAAAATCAACCAACAACAGAAAATGCAGATGAAGTTACACAACAAAACACCCCAAATATAACAAAGAATCCTGTATCTGATAGTAAACTACACATATCTGTAAGTGTAGACAGCCAACATAAAGTACCTAAAAAAGTAATGATCACAAAAAAAAGAGCAAGAAAAACTAGAACTGTGGATAACGATACTAATGTTCTCAGTGACAGGGTCCTCAAATACTCTTGTGATATTTGTGAACATTCGACGAGAACTGCAAGGGATTTAAACTCTTATTTAAAGACGCATGCTGCTGCAAATAAGTTTTACTGTGATATGTGTTCTTACATGACTACCAAAAAGCGTTTATTAATTCTACATTTTAAAAAAAATCACACAAATGTCAACCCTTTCGTTTGTGAGACTTGTGATGCAAAATTTAAACATCTCGGCCTTTTAAAAAAGCACTTAAAAATACACGCATATGAGAAACCATTGCGTCGCGAAGTGTGTCATAAAGTTTTTAGTGATTCCTCTTCTTTACGAAAACATCGGCGTACACACGCTAAATTATATTCTTGTGATGTATGTCATAAAAGTTTTTATGGAAAGTACAATTTAAAAATACATAAGCGAACACACACAGGTGAGAAACCATTTTCTTGTGAAGTGTGTCAAATAAGCTTTTCTGTTAAATCTAGTTTAAAGCAACATCGGCGAGTACACACAGGTGAGGAACCATTTTCTTGTGAAGTGTGTAATAAAAGCTTTAAACAGAAGAATGGTTTACTCGTACATCGACGAACTCACACAGGTGAGAAACCATTTTCTTGCAATTTATGTCATAAAAACTTTAGTGTAAAGCATAGCTTAGACATTCATCTGCGAATACACACAGGTGTCAAACCATATTCTTGTGATATATGTCAGAAAAGATTTAATGATAAAAATCGTTTATACATACATCAGAGAATGCACAAAGGTGAGAAACGATATTCTTGTGATGTATGCAATAAAAGCTATTATGTAAAGCATCATCTGAAAAGACATCAGGAAACCCATTCAGAGATAAAAACATTGGAGAAACCATTTACATGCGATGTATGTCATAAAAGTTTTGGTAAACAGTGCATTTTATACACACATCGGAAAATGCATGGAGAAAAACAATATTCTTGTGATGTATGTCATAAAAGCTTTTATGTTAAGCAAAGGTTGGACACACATCGTCAATTACATACAGGTGAGAGGCCATATTCTTGTGATATATGTCATAAAAGCTATATTATAAAGCAACATTTAATTAGACATCAGGGAACACATACAGAGAAGAAAACATTGGAGAAATCATTTTCTTGCGAAGAATGTCATAAAAAGTTTAGTTACAAGCGTAGTTTAGACGCACATCAGCGAATACACACAGGTAAGGAACTTGAGAAACCATACTCTTGTACTGCGTGTGGTAAGAGCTATAGTCAAAAGTTTGCTTTAGTCGTACATCGACGAACACACACAGGTGAGAAACCGTATTCTTGTAATGTGTGTCATAAAATGTTCAGTTATTCCTCTACTTTTTACAATCATCAGCGAGTACATACAGGTGAGAAACCATATGCTTGTTTAGTATGTTATAAAAGTTTTAGTGACTCCTCTACTTTAATTAAACATCGGCGAATACACACAGGTGAAAAACCATATTCTTGTGATATATGTCATAAAAGCTTTGGTCAGGCGTCTAATTTACACAAACATCGACGAATACACACAGGCGAGAAACTATATTCTTGCGATATATGTCATAAAAGCTTTGGCCAGCAGTCTTATTTACAAAAACATCGACGAATACACACAGGCGAGAAACCATATTCTTGTGATCTATGTCACAAACGTTTCAGTGATTCCTCTTCTTTACGCAGTCATCGGCGAACACGGACATGTGAGAAACCATATCCTTGTAATGTATGTCAAAAACGCTTTGATGAAAAGCATCATTTAGACAGACATCATCAGCGATATCATACAGAGAAGTATTCTTGTGAGGTATGTCATGAAAGATTCAATCATAAGTATAGTTTGATTGCACATCTGCGAATACACACAGGTAAGAAACAGTATACTTGTGATGTATGTCTTAGAAGCTTCAATCTAAAGTATAGTTTAGTTACACATCTTCGAATACACACAGGTGAAAATCTTTATTCTTGTGAAATATGTAATAAAAACTTTACTGTAAAGAGAAATTTAGTTAAACATCTGGGAATACACACAGGTGAAAAACCGTATTCTTGTGATATATGTCATAAAAGCTTTAATCAAAAGTATAATGTAGCCATCCATCGGAGAATACACATAGGCGAGAAACCGTATTGACATTTTTACTTCGGTCTGCGGAGCCTGTTAATAATTTTTGTTGCTTTTTTACATTTATGAGATTACCAATTTAAATTATACACCCAATACCACCAATTTCCAATTTGAATTATTAATTTTATTTATATGTTAATCTTCTAGCTCCTAGATTAGAAGCTAAAGATCTACTGCTAGAGTAGTAGATCAATGAGTAACATAACATGAGAGTAACATAACATACAAAGATACGAGTATGAACAAAGCATGTCAAAAATCTACCTTAACGACTTAGTTCTAAAATTAGAAAAAAACACTTTTTTGTCATTATTTTCTAATGTAAATACTAGATTTTACAACAAGTGCATAAAACATAACTTTTTATACAAGGCTTACGTATAATAAATTTTCACTTCTCATGCTCTGAAAGTGCTTCTTTGTGCAGGATACGAGTATAGGCTGCACAAAGTCTAATTTTGTGCACTAGGGCAAAAAAGTAATCGCGGTGGTGTACGCCCTGCGCGCGGGCCTGCTGCACCCCCCATGCGTCAACATCTTCTTCACTAAAGCAGAACAACTCATTCTTCAGTTACATTTAGAGAGTACTTTTACGTTTTATTTCCTCGCAATCAAAGTGAAAAGCAGAGTTTATAACTCGTCCACAAAACTATTTTATCCTCGACATTACTATCAGCCCTCGCCTTTGGCTCGGGCTGCTAAAAGTCTCGGAAAAATGGTTCGTTTTGTGCACTTGTTGTAAAATCTACTGAAGCCGCGGATAAAAAGTGTTTTATGGTCGAGTTTTAAACTCTGCTTTTCACTTTGATTGCGAGGAAATACAACGTAAAAGTACTAAAAAAATACAAATACAAATTTGTTTATTTCCAATTATAAAAATTACATTTAATTACATTATATGAATAAAAAATTAAAAATTTATTGACAATTGAATACTAAACATATTAAAGCATTGTTGGAAATGGGTATGGGCACAGCAACATGCTGATTTTAAGCCCACTCTCTAAATGTAACTGAAGAATGTGTTGTTCTGCTTCGGGATGACGCGGGCGCGGCGCGGTGGTGTGCAGCAGGCCTGCGTGCGGGGCCCGCACACCATCGCGATAACTTTTTTGCCCAAGTGCATAAAATACAATTTTAGGCTGCCTTTATCCAACATATGCTACAACTTCACGACCCTGAGAAGTGAAAAAATCTTTTTCACTTCTCTTGCTCTGAAAGTGCTTTTTTGTGCAGGATATAAGCTGCAGAAAATCGAATTTTGTGCACTAGGGCAAAAAAGTAATCGCGATGGTGTACGCGTTACAGTTAGAATTTTAGAGACTTACTTTTACGTTTTATTTCCTCGCAATCAAAGTGAAAAGCAGAATTTATAACTCGTCCACAAAACCATTTTATCCTCGACATTACTATCAGCCCTCGCCTTTGGCTCAGGCTGCTAAAAGTCTCGGGTTCGTTTTGTGCACTTGTTGTAAAATCTACTATTTTGTCATAATTTTCTAATAATGTCGTTTTCTTTACTAATGATATTGTTATCATCTTATCTAAGTGCAATCAGCCTTCAAATGCGACTACTTCAAAGAAAATAAAAATGAATGTATAAGCGCCTTGATTTTTACAGAGCTAACTTACCCGTTCTTTTTCGGTATTTTAAATTTGATATTTTTTTGTCTAATCATTAGACGAAAAAATATCAAATTTATAAAACCGAAAAAAGAATGGGTATACTAGGCAATTCAGGCATTAGACTCTTGTGCCTGGTTTTGATCAACGATACACACTGTATTATATTATAGCACAAACTTTAGTTTTAGTAGTTTTATAGTCAATATATTTTATTGTAACAACTAAAGTCGAAATTGTAGCTTGATAAGAACAGGGAACGGACGGTTACGGTTAACCCAACCGAATGAATCTGTTATTAACCTATTCAAAATCCGGTTAACAGTTAGTTTCGGTTAACAGTTATTTCGGTATACCGAATCATTTCGGTTATTCAAATCCTAAAAAAGGGGTTCTTATGCAATTTCTTTATTTTAAAGTAGGTAGATAGCCATACTTAACAGGTTACCGAAAAGATAAACTGGTAACGCTCACGCAATCCCAGATTAACCGAAATGTTATTTCTGTTAACCGTAACCGTTTATTTCTGTTAATCGTTTTTTGTGTTAACAGATATAAGGGTTAACCTTTTATAACAGTTAACCTTATGAATGGGTTTTCCGTTCCCTGGATAAGAATGAGTAAAGAGATTGAGAGATCTGTATGTGAGCGCACGAGTGAGTCGCTCCAATGTCTTGACCATCGTTCCGGCCTGCTACCACACTGCTATTATTTTAATCAAGCAACGTCCTCTGTTATCTTAGTTATGGAAATAAAGGTAATGGAAAAAATAAATGTTGTGCATAGATAATGTCTTTGGATGTTTTATTAAAGTACATTTCACAACAACGTGTTTCATCATAACATTCATAACATCTCATTTTAAGCTCACTGCTAGACATGGAGCTAATAAGTATTTTGGAGGGGAAGTACCATTAGTTACCTCGTTAAGGTTGCGGTTAGCTATAGCCACAGATATTGGTGTCGATTCAGGCAGACCCAAACTAAAACTAAACTAAATTTGACAGGTCTAAAAGTATTGCTGTCTTTGTTAGTGTCTACAGACTAGTAAAGGACAGCATCATTTTTAGACCTATCAAATTTAGTTTAGTTTTAGTTTGGGTCTGCCAGAATCGACACCAATATAATACTATACTAGTACAGATGCCTCACGTCATAGAACGAATTTGTGCCGAAAATTGTTCGGGCTATTTTTTCCATAAGTTATTTTCTTAGAATAAATTGATATCTGGATGTTAAAATTGAATTAATGTCATAGTTTTCACCTTTACCTACCAACCTAGTAGTAACATTTATTTTAATTATTAGAAACAAAAGGGCCAAATTAATTCGGGCTATATAATCCGTCGAAAAAACCGTAGTACGGAATGGGACCCCATGCTATAGCTACGCGTTAGCATAATCTATACATATAATAAAATCGTAAAGGCAAAAAGTCTGTACATTGAACATATTGAGAAAAAAACCAACCAGGGCGACTTAAAATGATTAACTGAACATGTTTGTACAGTTTTTAAAATTTTTGTTTGTTTTTCTGTCTGTTTGACCGAGCATCACGCAAAAACTAATGAACGGATTTTGACGAAACTTTAAATATTGATAGTGTATGTTCCAGAATAACATCATATACAAAAAAAAACTCGAAAAATGGTCGAGAAATAGTGAATCCCAAAAAAAACTTTTGTACATTTCAGAGGTCAACTATAATAGTGGATTTTGTCCGGAACTGATAACAAAACACTGTAGGTTTATACTATTAGCGCGCTTTTGCTAGGTCTGTGGTTTATACTTTGTCTTCAAGTCTTTTATTTGGTCCAAATCAAGGAGGTTTTACTACGCTTTGCTTTAGAGCGTAGCGTGGGTTAAAACCTCCTTGGTCCAAATACAAATATCAAGAATCCGTTTTTGTTTTGTTTTCTTTTTTTCAAAAAAGGGAAGCACAGTCCATGGTTTATTTGCTCATCATTTCGTCACTATGGTTACCAATGGTTACTTAAAACAAGTTGGCTATGAATAATAATAATTATGTGATTATGAAAATTCTTATGAAAACTGGCAATGTCCGCTGTTTTATGTACTCCATTGAATGGCAAAAGCATGGCCTGCCACACTCACATAACCTTTTGTGGCTTTAAGATGAGATCAGGCCCAACGATCTTAACCAAGTTATTAGTGCAGAGCTTCCGGACCCAGAATATTATTAAGGCTCATATGATTCACGGGCCCTGCGGTATCGTGAATCTTTATTCACCATGTATGAAAAACAGGCGTTGCTCCAAAAGATTTCCGAAAGTATTCGTCAGCGAAACAGTCACTGGTGAGAATGGATACCCAAGTTATCGGCGCTGGTCGCCCCAGGAAGGTGGACTGAGCACTGAGATGAACTCGCGCGGCCTATTGTTGCAAGTTGATAACAGATGAGTAGTTCTGTACTCACCAGTGCTTTCTCGGGCTTTTGGGACACACATCAAAGTTAAGTCATATGCAAGCGTCGCCTCTATCAAATACATTTGTATGTTTGTAAATATGTCAATACTGTACGCAAAAAGGACCAAATTATCTATATAAGAAAATTGTTTGGTCACGGGACGTGCAGTCCTTCGTCACGAGATCTTCCAAAGATAGACTTGCCATTCCGCCACACCACACGGTCGCATTTCGTGGAAGCTTAAAGTTTTCGGCTTCAAGGTGCTGGAACGATTTACCGCCACCTATTCGCAATCTAAAAACAGTAAATACGTTCAAAATTAGATACAAAAAGCATGTATTACAGTTGCAAAAAAGTGCATAGCCTTTTTCAAATATCTCTTACCTACACGCACCTACTCGTACACGGGTCCAGACGCGAAGCTTTGGTGGTGATTAATCACGCAGCGATTGCATGGCACGACATGAAAACATTTATATATTTTCTTTTATCATATGCTCTCGGCGGACTAGAAAACCAAGACGCAACTGGCTTCTCATGTGACTGGAGTCGAACTAATGCAGGGTGCAGCGCGCAGCAGATAGAAAACCGATAACGATTGCGTCACGTAATCCTATTGTCGCTGTTCATACTTAGTTATACGCTGTTGTAACTATAGTAGGTATTTCACTGATTTATTCAGATTGTACTTCGCACTAATATACACATCTTATTAGACACACTGTTTACATATATATTTACGTGTTTTATTTTATTTTAAAGGTATATTTATTTACATATTTATTTGTTTGTAATTATTTTGTACTGTAAAAGCAGAAATAATAATAAAATATTTTAAGTCTACAATCGGGCAGAGTTTCCCCTTTATTTCACGTTATTTTCAAGAGAGAGAATCATGTCCATTTGCGCGCGCTTGCTTTATATAGGCTTGCTGGCTGTCACCTCCCCCCGCCGCGGCTAGGCAGGCGGTCACGTGGCAGGCGGCGTGACCGGGGGACGATGACGTAGGCTGGCTGGCTGGCTTTGCGGCGTGGCTCGGTAGATGGCGCTGTTTGAGTTTGTTACACTCGGCCGTCCTGCAACAATTGCTCCCGCAATGGGAGAATGACTGCCATTAGTTATAGGTTCAAACTAAATAACAAGTAGGGAGGGAAATCTAACTCTCTAATAGATCAATAAGATCCTCGGTCTCTAACTGATCATCAGTGCTACTCTCACTGTCAGACATAGGTGCTACACTTCTATAGGGCCTAATAGCATCGGCAGAGACAAGCCCCGTGAACTTCTTATACCCCCTCATGCCCTTTATGCTCCTAATTTTGTACCTGTCCTTGCCTATTACCCTGATGACTATATAGGGACCCGAGTAAATATCATCCAGCTTAGAGTTTACTTTGCTAGCACTGCTGGCTGGTGCCTGTTTCCAGAGTACCAGGTCCCCTTTCTTGTAGGTTAGGGAATTTTTCCGCTTCTTGTCATATTGTCGCTTCATTCTAGCACTGGCTGCCCAGTTTCGAGCTGCAGCCTTTTCTCGCCTGGTCTGTACAGGCTCTGCTTCTTGTTCTGGAACGTTAATGTCACACACAGGTCTGCCTGCTCGAGCAAACATTAAGTCATATGGCTTGAAGCCTGTTGAGGCATTGAGAGTGTTGTTAATACCCCATACTACATTAGGCAAAGTGCTGACCCAGTTATTAGCTGCCTCGCTTGGTTCAGTTGCTCTCATTGCATCCAGGATTGTGCGGTTTGTTCTCTCGACTTGACCATTTGCTCGTGGGCAAGCAATGGTGCACAAAGTGTGTCTAAATTGTTTTTCATTGGCAAACTTTTTGAAATACCTGCTTGTGAAGGCTTTTCCGTGATCCGATACTACACGTTCAGGTACACCAAACAGACTAAAAATTTTCTTTAGGGCACGGATGGTCTCCACAGAGTTAACAGTGCGTGTTGGTTCAACAATGACAAACTTTGAAAAGGCGTCAGTAACCACTAACATATATTGATAGCCTTTTTTTGTCCTGCAGAAAGGCCCTAAGTAGATGGTCTATGTGGATCATTGTCATGGGTTCCTTTGGTTTGGGTATAGGATGTAATTTACCTTCTTTTTTTCCATAATCTCCTTTTCCGTATGCGCAGTGGAGGCATGATGTGACATATTTCCTGATGAATCGCGACATTTTCGGGAACCAGTAGGTTTCTTTGATAAGTTCGGTACATCTTTTCAGTCCTACATGTCCAATGTCGTCGTGGTGCATTTGCAGAATTTTCCAGCGCGCGAGACTGGGTACTATCAAACGGTTGCCGTTAAGCGTTTTGCGGTACAATTGGTCATTTATCAACGCGTAACTTCTCATTATATCGGGATCTGTACAGCCATTATTTATTAATTCAATCACTTTGTTTAACCTGTCATCCTGCCGTTGAACTGTAGTAAACCAATCGGTCACGTCGAGACGGTTGACACTGACAGTTCCCATAGGCGGTGTACGTTCGGATACACGTTCAGCTCGAATCGAGTTTAATTCGATCGATTTAGAATTAATCGGATCGGGTCGGATCGGATTTCTACTGAGTGCATCAACATGTTTCATTCGCTCACCCGGTCTATAGTGAATGTCAATGTCAAAATCTTGAATCAACAGCCACCAACGAGCAATGCGGGGAATTAGGTCGCGTTTTGTTAAAGTTGCGCTTACCGCTGTGCAGTCTGTGATTACCTTAACCTTTTTCCCAAACACATATGTGCGAAACCTACGTAATGATTCTACCACCGCCAATGTTTCTAGCTCGTAACTGTGATAAACACTTTCTTCTCGGCTGGTAACACGGCTAAAATACATAACGGGGCGTAAAGTGTCGTCAGCCTGTTTTTGCAACAATATACCGGCAATGCCTTGCTTGCACGCATCTGAATGAATTTCTGTCGGTAAAGAGGGATCGTATATAGCTAGTACAGGCTTTTCGCATAACCTCTGTTTCAATTCCTCGAAACTTTTCATCTGTTTATCACTCCAAGTCCATGTAACGTCTTTCTTAGTGAGTTCAGTGAGTGGACGTGCTATGACAGCAAAATTGTATACAAATTTACGGAAATAACTGCAGAGGCCAATAAATTGCCTCACTTCGTGTACGTTTCGTGGAGTTGGAAATTGAGATACGGCTGTTAGTTTTAGCGCACCTGGCTGTATGCTATTTGGAGAAATTTTGTGGCCGAGATAGGTTATTTCTTTTTGTAGGAAAGAGCATTTTTTCATGTTTAACTTTAGGTTTTCTGCTCGTAGTTTCGTAAGTACTTTTTTTAATAATTCGAGACCTGATTCAACGTCAACTGAAGGTAGTAATATATCGTCTAGGAACGCCACAACTTCCCTGTCACCTATGGATTGTATAATTTTATCGATCAAGCGCATAAAAACCGATGGAGCATTGGCGAGACCAAATGGCACCCGAGTGAACTCGTAGTGTCCTTGGGGGGTTATGAATGCTGTTTTATGCGTATCTTCGGGTTTTATTTTTACTTGATGGTAGCCTTGAGCCATATCTAAACTGGTGAAGTAATTTTTCCCTGCTAGCTCAGATAACTTATCGTCAATGTTAGGCAAAGGATAGCGATCACGTATAGTGTTTGCGTTTAATGACCGATAGTCAACACATAAACGATAATCCCCATTTTTCTTTTTGACTAAAATAACCGGAGAGGCATAGCTAGATTCAGACTCTTTGATAATACCTGCCTCTAGTAAATCTGAAATTTTGGACTTGAGAGTTTCTAGCTCACTATGAGACAGTCTGTAAGGACGGTAAAAAACAGGTTGTTCATTTTTTAGGTTTATCTGCATCTGAACTAAATTAGAGCATCCTAGGTCTTTAGTATCTTGAGCAAAACAGTCGCTGTAGTCTGACAGTAAAGAAATTAAATTATTACGCTCAGATTCATTTAGTGGGCCTATTTTTAGATCTACTACTGTTACGCCTCCTATCTCCTGTGTCTCGTTAGGCTTGGCTGGGCTGATGCAAGAAACATTTTTGGCTAGGGACGATGGCATAGCATTGGCTGTACTGACCTGAACCTCTTCGCAGCTCTCGGCGCGCAGCAATACGGTGCCCTCGTTCCACTCCACATCCTTGTCGCCTGTGTTGACCACCTTCAGGTATCCCGTGGAACCTCGAAGCAGCGTGGCCGGCAGTGAATAGGTGACCCCATGAAGATCGAAGTGGCGGGCTGATGTGACGACGTCATTGTCGCGTTGGTTTCCGAGAATGTTGACTTTGATTATAGAGGTTCCTGGACGTAAACGCTCCTTGGCGGCGGTAATAACTTTGAAGCGATGACTTTCTTCGGCCGCATCCATGCTCGTAATAAAGTTAGGTTCGTTGATCTTGAGGGTGGCGGTACCGTCTTGGACTATTAGAGATACGCCTTCTCTATTTATAACAGGTTGGCCAATCAATAAGTTTATTCCATTCATTTTGACGTCCGTCAAATGGGCTTTGCAGAGTACATCGACGCCGTCAAGTTGAAGTCTAAATTCTACTTCACCCTTGCTTGGTACACTGTTGCCATTAAAGCCTTTAAGTCCGACATAGCAAGGCTCCACTTCTAGGTTAAGTAGCTCTGCAATTTCTGTGTTTAGTATGTTCACCTGGCTACCAGTGTCCACGTACGCCTTTACGTATACACCGTTGATTTTGGCCGTCTTTTTGTAAACGTCGTTGTAATTCTGGATTAGTTTCACCTCCTTGATTGATATGGTTGTTTTGTCGGAAGCTTTGAGGTTATCCGGGCATCGTGGCGCAATGTGGCCTTTAGCACCACATTTAAAACAGGTGCGCTGGTCAGGTACAGTGCAGTTTTTTACTAGATGTCCGGTCTGCTTACAGCGTGGACACGGGTCCGTCTCGACGTTTACTGGTCCTTTCTTTTCAGTTACCTGGCGGGTATTTTCTTTGTGGTTGTTACGGCTGTACTCGATGAATTGTTGCGGTGCACGATAGTCATCCAAAGCGGACAAGAAGCCCTCGTATAGTTCCTCCGGTCGATCGCACTGGAAGGCCCTCGCGTTCGATTGCAGGGACGGCGGTAGACCACGAATAATGCAGGACACTGTGGCAGCATTTGACAGTTTGCACCGGAAACACATGGCCGATTTATCTTGAAAATATTTGGTCATACTTTCGTTTGGCATTTTCTTCCTGCTGAGCATTTCCTCCAGGATATGTGCATAATCTCTATGTTTTGGGAATGCACGGAGCAACATATCCTTCCACTCATCCCAAGAGTAGTCATATTCCTCTAGGCGGTTGTACCATTTACGAGCTTGACCCTTCAGCTTATCCTGTAGGTAGAACGATTTAGTTTTCTCATCCCAACCATGTATTTCACCCAATTGCTCGATTTTTTTTAGCCACGTCTGTACGGTGCAGTCCTCGTTTTCAGGGTCAAATTCCGGAATTAGAGATGCAGCCCTGTGGTGCTTCGTACGTGTGAGGGTAGGTACGTCGTCGTCTTCTAGTGATTGTAGAGCTTTCTGTACTTCTTGTGTTAGGAGGTTTTTCAGAATTTTCCTTGCAGGTGGTGAACAGCTCTCCTCGCGTATTTTTCCCTCCATGTCGATGTCATTGGATGAATCGTCGTCATCTGTGTTCCCATCCACGTGGTCGTTCCAATCGGGAGGTCGTGGCCTTTTTATTGCAGCCGCTCGTCTCCACATTGTGGGCAGGTGGGTGTAGGTATCCCGCTTCTGAGATGTAAAAGCAGAAATAATAATAAAATATTTTAAGTCTACAATCGGGCAGAGTTTCCCCTTTATTTCACGTTATTTTCAAGAGAGAGAATCATGTCCATTTGCGCGCGCTTGCTTTATATAGGCTTGCTGGCTGTCACCTCCCCCCGCCGCGGCTAGGCAGGCGGTCACGTGGCAGGCGGCGTGACCGGGGGACGATGACGTAGGCTGGCTGGCTGGCTTTGCGGCGTGGCTCGGTAGATGGCGCTGTTTGAGTTTGTTACAGTACACACTATCGTCCGTGCCTCACTCAGCAGGGTTCACTGAAAACCAGCGCTGCAGCTTATGCTGCGGCTTTTGCTGAGTAAGGCCCTTTTATTTATTGGGTGTCACAGCACATGAGACAAAACTTTTTTTTTTCATACTGTTTCTATTTTATATTGGTATTTGTAATTGTTATATTCCTTTTTCTATGTTGTATTATGTGTTGTGATGTCCAGAAATAATAAATATATCTGATTCTGATTCAAATTAGAGTTTAATTGCGGAAACAGGAGCCCAATACCTGAATATGTCAATGCGGGAAGTGACCAAGCCACTATGCGTTGCGTAAGTTGCGGAGGTGGCTATATTAGTTTTCCATAGCTTTTTCACATACAAATTTTGTTAGTAGTACTTACAAAGTACTTACCTATGCTCCAAACAGTTTGTAAATATTCTATTTAATATGCTGTAAATATTTTTTCAAATATTCGGTAAATAAAATTGTATTATTAAAAATTTAACTTTAACTTATAGAAACTTTTACCTGTCCAGCATGTTTAAAATGTCTTTCAAATCATAAACTACCTAAATGCTTACCAAACACGTAGTACGAGTATCTCAACAAGGTATAATTTTCCTTCCATTACTATCTAACGACCAGACCACCTTGTGGGGGGCCTGCCAATGCTTCGTCTTCGGTACGTGGTCGCCACTCTAGAACCCTTACGCCCCATCGGCCATCGGTTCTTCTTGCGATGTGCCCTGCCCACTGCCACTGCCACTTTAGTTTAGCGATTCTCAGGGCTGTGTCAGTTACTGTAGGTAGTTCTCCTGCGGGGAGCCGCAGGTGAAGGGAAGCCGCTGGATGCGAGCAGCGCAGGACCGGTCGTCATAGAGACGACCGGTCCTTTAGGCCTATGTCCAGCAGTGGACGTGTTTCGGCTGATATGATGATGACTATTTAACGACATTTGGGAAAGGACATAGACTACTTTTTCATAACTTCACGCGTACGAAGTCGCGGGCAACAACTAGTATTATATATCCTTTGCTAAAGCCGGCCTGTCTCACTCCGCGTCTAGGCATGAACTAAGTACCTTGCGGGCGCAATGACAGTCGCACTTTCGGCGTATACATGTTTGATACTTTTCGCGCACAAAACAACTATTATTTATTTCTGTTCCTATAATAGTCTGGGAAGTAAATTTTGTATGTTTATGTTGTATGTTTGTTGTTATGGTGTGTGTTGTTATGGATGCATGAACTTGAAAAAAAAAATTACGAATGTTTTTTTTTAGATACCAACTGATTGTACCAGGTGTAGTATTTTACAATGCAACGAATCGAATCGAATGAATCGAATAGACGTCAATTGCATAGAAGCAAACCGTGCGGAAAGTAGATATGGGCGGCGTACCGCTTGTATTTATTTGATTATTGCTTTTTGTAAATATAATTTAACTCAAAATAATTTTAAGACCATATTTTTGTTACATTTCCGCAATTTGGAGAACTTCCGGTCCAATATTATTTAAGAAATAACATGAAATGTATTTTAAAAATCATTAATTATATTTAGACGAATTATCAAGCACTTTTCAATATTGTTTAATAAGTTATTGAATTACTAGTAACTAAATCTATTGTTAATTACGTCACTTGCTTTGCTTATGCAGAGTGGTGTGAGGAACGGTGGAAGGGTTGTTTGTCACTTAGTATTTAAGTCGGTGTAGTAGAATAGATGATTCATTATTGTTCGAACTCTTGTGTAAGCTGTTACTATGTCCGAATGAGTAAAAGTGATTTACCTACATTAGTTGTTTTCTTCCTACTTCTAATTATGGATAATTGGAACGCTCGTGAGTCCCCCAGTAGAGTCTCGCCGACAGCAGCGGTGGGTTCGGAATCCCCTATGCTTCAACCCAGAACAGCAAAGACGCAAAAGCAACCCGACCCTGCTTTTTCAATGGAACAAGTGATGAGTTTGCTGACGACCGTAACGAAGCAGGCTGCTTAGAGCGCGGTCACAGCGGCCATGGCTTCTACCTCGATGCATCGTGACCACCGTACTGTTGAAAGTTGTAACCTAACCACTTATGTAGGTAACAATTAAAACAAAAATGGTCAGGTACGGCCGAGCAGTAGGTGCTGACGTTTGTGACTATAAATGTTTCCTATGCATTCTTGAACGAGGCCAAGTTTTGAAGCTATAAGCGTTCCTGTTAATTGTGTGTAGATTGATAGATCTACGTTTCTACCTGTTTACAGTCTTACATTGTGCTTTTGTTTTTATGTTTTATGTGTGTTTCGGCTGGCTGAGTGGCTGGCGACACCTGATCTATCGGGATGGGTCTTCCTGTCCAAGGCTTCGCAAAGCACCGGCAAGCTGGATTCTGGCGTGTGCAGCTCGTACAAGGTTACGTGCCTGCTTCCCCACCACCGCTACGAGCTGGAACTTCTGGTGCTGTGGCTTACGTCCACTGTGCCTATGATTTGTCTGGACAATGTCTATGGCTTGTGTCCATTGTGCCAGTTGTTTGTCTGGTGTTGGGTCGTTAAAGCCTACGGCTACTGCGCCTACTACTTTAAAGGCTTGAACTTTGCGGCGCAGGACTTTGTGCCTCTGATATCTGAAGGCGGGGTAACCCCTGTGCTTCCAACGATCTGGTTTTCGAAGGCGGGTCACCCCTGTGCTTCCAACGATGTTGCTTACAAAATCATGGATGGAAGTGGTAGGAGTAATGACCTCTCCATGGATTTGTGAGGGTACTACTGGTGTGAAAAATTGCCATTCACGCTGTTCTCTTGTATGGGACTACTTGTGATGAGAGTCCGGAATTTCATCATAATGGGTTTCATTATTTCATTTAGAGTTATTTGTCTGAAACTTTGTGTCGATAAGTACAGATGTCTTCAACAGAGTAACTACTATGGTAGCAAGAGTGCACGCTTGTTATCATACTGGTTCAATAACGTAATGAACAAACTGAGACTGCTTGTTAGCTTCGTATTTCAGACAAATGACAGTTGTGTACTAATCTGCATCGCATTCAGTGTTGTCATTCATGTGCTTAGATACTGATGACGAGTTCCATTATGTGTATGGAGTGCCATAGCGAACCCGGAACTGACTGCTTCGGGAGTGACCCGCGATTGCGCTATTTCATTCCCGCTGCGTCATCGTGTGTGCGGTGCCGCCGGGTAGAGCGCTTGGGAGGTGCTGCAGCAGGGCGCCACAGGACTGGCTCCCTCCAGCACCCGCAGCCGTCGCGTGCTCTAATCGGCCTGCACTTCAACCGGACGCAAGACGTATCAACAAACTTGGTGAGACCAAACCAATTATTTTATTAAGTCATCACTTGTTGCGATGAGACTAATCACAAAACAGTTAAAAGTAGTATCTAGTGCAAGTACCCAAGTACTTATAAGAACTGCAGAACCTAAGATCAAGTCTGGTACAGCTGAGATGACTGAGATAAACGCATTAATCCATCAAGCGAATTCAAACTTCACGTTATTCGCTAATTCTTTGTACAACCTATGCGTGATCGCATACACATATTTTGTATGCTGTACAGTGTGATGATGATTTGTCAGTTTCGAAACTGACTAACTTTCTGTCTTCTTAGTTTTGACTGGATTGCATAGAAGAAAAGACAGAGCTTCAGGTTATTTTTATTTGTTAATATTCAGAGCCTTTCTTCTGCAGGTTCTGATGACAATGAAGAGATGATGCCAGGGCAGCTTCTTCGAGTGACGTGGCTTGGTCAGGTCAAAAGCCATCGAGGACGCTGGCATGTCAGGAGAGGCCATGTTAGCTGCAACCACCACGCAGCGCTGGCTGAGAGTGAATTTCACAAACTGCCACTGACATCGAAGATCAACATTGTATGTGCAGAGAGGAGGTAAATCACTTGCTATGTGTTTAGAAATGACAGTGACTCCTTGAGGTACCTACTCAAAGTTATGAACTCTGTAAGGTTTTACCAATTATTATGTATCCAACTTAGATCTTTTATGCCATGATGTAGTCGTCGTAGCAAAAGGCGCTAGCCGGGCTAATGGCCAGGTGGAACGTATAATGAGAGTGATCAAAGATAACATGTCTGTGGTGGAGCTTGATAAACTGTGGCACACTGCAATCCAAGATTTACAGTTAGCTATCAATTGTACAACTTCTACAAGTACCGGCAAAAGTCCCATGGAATAACTACTTGGTAAAAAATGTTCACCGCCAGCTATCAAACTCCTCCAAGTTGACGATGACGAATCTGTTCAGGATCTTAAGGCTGTTAGGAATGCTTGTAAAGACAGGATGGACGAGCGATCTATTCAGGACAAAATCCAACCTCAAATCAAACCTTTCAAAGTTGGGGATTTTGTTTTAATGCGAATTCATGAACGTCATACTACAAAATTGGGACAGAAATTTGAGGGTCCAATGGAAATTTTGGAAATTCTCCCTAACGATCGTTATAGATTTAAACATGTTAACTTGCGTGGTAGTTCTGAAAAGATCGCCAGTCACGACTATCTAAGAGCGGCTCCCACTGGACAAGCAGATTCATTTGATGAAGGTACTGAGGAGTCCCCCGTATGGGCGGAAGATCTGTCAGAAGAAAAATAAACTACAAACTAATTGATTTGAACTTTATTAATTTTTTATTAATATGTTTATTTAATGTTACTTAATCAGAACAATTGTTGTCTCTACTTATTTTACACCTGGTCCTAACATCCTTCCTTAACGTTTGGCTGGCCACCAATACGTTTCCTTTTCCCGGTCTTGAGGGCTAGATCCCCGAGTGGGTGATGCCATGTTTTGGGCTAGATCCCCGAGTGGGTGATGCCATGTTTTGAGGCTAGATCCCGGAGTGGGTGATGCCATGTTTTGAGGCTAGATCCCGGAGTGGGTGATGCCATGTTTTGGGCTAGATCCCGGAGTGGGTGATGCCATGATGTGAAGCTAGATTTGTGTGAGTGATGCGATAAAAAGGGGTTAAATACAGCGCAGGGAACGCGCTGGAGCAGCATGGCCGTATGGGCGGCGTACCGCTTGTATTTATTTGATTATTGCTTTTTGTAAATATAATTTAACTCAAAATAATTTTAAGACCATATTTTTGTTACATTTCCGCAATTTGGAGAACTTCCGGTCCAATATTATTTAAGAAATAACATGAAATGTATTTTAAAAATCATTAATTATATTTAGACGAATTATCAAGCACTTTTCAATATTGTTTAATAAGTTATTGAATTACTAGTAACTAAATCTATTGTTAATTACGTCACTTGCTTTGCTTATGCAGAGTGGTGTGAGGAACGGTGGAAGGGTTGTTTGTCACTTAGTATTTAAGTCGGTGTAGTAGAATAGATGATTCATTATTGTTCGAACTCTTGTGTAAGCTGTTACTATGTCCGAATGAGTAAAAGTGATTTACCTACATTAGTTGTTTTCTTCCTACTTCTAATTATGGATAATTGGAACGCTCGTGAGTCCCCCAGTAGAGTCTCGCCGACATAGACAATTCCAGCATGTTCTGCCAGCCCGTGCAGAAAAGTAACTAGTCTTTATAATTTATATACCTATATATTCTTTATTGCACACAAACTTAAAATAAAATTACAAAATTAAAGGACATATACAAGGGCGGGCTTATCCCTAAAAGAGATTTCTTCCAGCCAACCTAAGGCAGTGAGAAAGTTAATAGCAGCGGGACACAAAAGTGCAGAAAGTATAATTAAAATAAAAGTCCATAAATATACCTACAATTATACATAAATAACTTATAATAAACTAAGACAAATACAGATAAAAATATACTACTTACATAATAATTACACATATACATATATGTACTTATAATACAATATATACTTAGATAGATGAAAGTTAAATAGATAAATTAACAATGATGACGACTATGAAGCGACTTGCGAGAGGAAATGCTCCTTCACCCTTTTTTTTTCGGTAATTTATTCCACATCAGAGCAGCACGAACCGAGAAAGAGTGGAAAAGGAAATACGTATTGCTTCTAAGCACCACCAACATCTCATATGCAAGGACGCCTAGAGCGAGTGGGAGGGGGAAGGAGCTGGAATCGGGAACGAAGGTAAGAAGGGGAGTGCGGATCATTCAAAATTTTGTATAGGACAGATAGGATGTGCATATCACGACGAAGACGGATTAGAAGCCATTTAAACAATTTTTAGTAAATAATGATTTGATTATGTATAAATAAATTAAAGACGTCATATTTTTCTTTTAGAAAGCACTAGGAAGCTTGTATGACTTCCCTTTGCCTTGCCTGTTCAGCAAATTTTTGTCCATGCGCGCGTAATTGCTGATTTTACCGCTATTTTCTACAAAAATGTTCTTGTAAAGTTTTAGTTGTTCTGAAAGTTTTTATTGATTACTAGCTGTTGCCCGCGACTCCGTCCGCGTGGGGTTCTGCAAAACGTAGCTAATGACTTTTGCCATGGTTCAAACTATCAAATTATAGTCAAATTCCATGCGGAAGAAATGTAACATGGGTCTTTTTTAATTTCTTGTACAAAACTAAGTAAATGTGAGGCTAGGTTACTATAGCTTCTGTAGCTACTAAAAAAGGGCGGTACAAAGTCCAACTTGCCTTGTTTCACGTGCTTTTAATTGTACATGTACCTCCATACAATATTTATTTATTTCACTAAGTATTACATTTCTACGAGTAAGTACCTATTTTATCTAAGTTTTCAAAACTTTCATTACTTTTTGCTATGCTACGCTATTTTTAAGAACTCAAACGATATAATTCAGTTTATAACACTTTTTTATTACACTCAAACACTAGGTACACAATACAGCTCTTCAGCAATTCACACCACTGAAATATATTTTATAAGCGACTTGCCGTCTCTAACGTACAGAAGTGACTGACCCTAAAGTAAAGTAGTGGTACGATTCCACCACCAATCCTTCCCCTTCCGTTTCCGTTTTCACCTCACTTCACTACTCGACGCCGATTGGTCGAGCTCTGCGGTCGGTCAACTCACATGATTGGTGGAGGATTCGAACCACAGAATCATTACAACTACTTGTTAATTTTAATAACAAAGGATCAATAAATAAATACATTGTTAATTTACACAATATTAATAAACGCATTGTTATTTAATAATCCAAATAATTTTGTAACAACTCGGCCATCTGCATTGTAGCACGTCCTCGTGTTTAATAATTAGCAAAAATAATATTTAACAAAATCAAATAAAGGATGACGACATGTAACAACTCGGCCTCCTTTATATACAGTACAATTTTAATGCGACTAAACATACCTCTATCTATATACAACTAGAATAAAACTTTTTTAATGAAAAATGCTTAATCTTAGACTGACATATCTACTATTACATTAAAAATTAATTAGAATCGACACCATTGTCCAAGTTCTCATCATTATTATGCTCATCTTTTTCTGACTCATCACTACTGCTATTTATGTCTTCTGTGAATCTCAGCCAAGGCTGAATCTTATCAATTGCGACAATGGCTTCGTATTTGTGGTTATTTTTCCTAGTCAGAGGAGTGTCTTCTATGACAAAGCGATCGTTAGGGAGAATTTTAGTTATTCGATATGGGCCCTGAAATTTAGGAACTAATTTTTTGGACTTCCCATCATTCACATGATTGTCTCTTTGTACCCTTACCAACTGTCCTTCTTTAAATCGAATTATTTGTTTTCTTTTACTGTCGAACCTCTCTTTATCTTTCTTCTGCTGTTCTCTAATGCGATCTCCAGATTCTTGACGAACGTTAGTCAGTTGTTCCGGTGAGTACACACTTGTGGTATCGTTTATAACCCCACTTAAGATCCCCTCAGAAGCACTCAATAGCCTGCAGCCAAAAAGTAATTCTGATGGGCTCCTTTGTGTCGTGCTGTGTTTTGTAGTGTTTAGCCCTAATTGTATATCAGGTATGTATTCATCCCAGGTCCTGTCATCTTGACCATGTGTCTTTGTTGACAATGCATCCAAAATTGTACGGTTAAACCGTTCCACTTGGCCATTTGCCCTCGGGGTGGAAACGGCATTTAGTATATGTTTTATACCGGACGTTTGTACAAATTTCTTGAACGCATGACTCGTAAAACAAGATCCCCTATCAGTTATAAGACGCGTGGGAGTGCCAAAGTAACTGACGTGTTCTTTAAACATTTTGATCGTAGTTGCAGCCTTAGTATTGCGCACAGGAGAGATATTAACAAATTTAGTAAAACTGTCAACAATGACCAATAAGTATGAGTTTCCTCGTTTACTCTTAACAAAAGGGCCAAGATGATCTGCATGCACAGTGTGAAACGGAATTTCGACTTTGGGAATAGGGTGGAGTTCGCCTGGACGTGGGCCACCTTGCGATTTATGGTGTGCACATTCCAAACACGAACTTACATACTTTTTCACAAAGCGTCGCATTTTTGGAAACCAGTATGACTCTTTAATACGGGATAAAGTTTTTTCATAGCCAAAGTGACCCACATCATCGTGGTTCATTTTAAGCACCTGCCAACGAACCGCCTTAGGCACAGCCCAACGCAGCTCCCCGTTAACTTTGCGATAAACGCGATCGTTCCTAATGGAGTAGTTATTGTGGATATCAACTATTTTGTCAAGGTTGGGATCATTTAAGGTGTTTTTTATGGATTTAATTTCTTCATCAGCCAACTGGACTGTACTAATCCATTTTTCTGTATCTACAACAAGTACGTCCAACACATGGGTGTCTTCAGTCGCGGGGTCAACAGGGTATCTACTAAGAGCATCCACATGGGCCATACGGCATCCTGCTCTATATTCAATGGAGAAATCAAACTCCTGCAACTGAATCCACCAACGTGCTATCCTTGGAACTAGGTCACGTTTTGTTAGCGTTGCGCGTAAAGCGTTGCAATCTGTGTAAATTTTGAACGATATCCCAAGTAAATATACTCTATATTTGTTTAGGCAAGCTACAACGGCGAGGGTCTCAAGATCGTAAGAATGCATGTTTTTTTCTTCGTCTGTGGTTTTGCGGCTATAAAATGAGATGGGTTTAAGAAGGCCTTCTTTGCTTTTGTGAAAAAGTATTCCGGCTACACCGTATTTACTTGCATCTGTATGCAATTCCACATCTAATGAAGGGTCGTAAAGAGCAAGTACAGGACGTTGAATTAGAGTTTTTTTAAGGGTTTCAAAAGCAGCCTCATGTCTGTCGGTCCATTCCCAAACAGCGGTCTTTTTCAAAAGATCGGTCATGGGACTAGCAATCAACGCAAAGTTTTTAATAAATCGTCTGAAAAAACTAGCCAGCCCGATGAATTGCCGAACCTCGTGTTGATTTGTAGGTCTGGGAAATTTTGAAACTGCATCTGTCTTATTAGCGCCCGGTCGAATGCCATCTTTAGAGACTTCAAATCCCAAGTAGTCAATGGTGTCATAAAAGAAGTGACACTTGGACATCTTTAAAGTTAAGCCTCCTTGTCGCAAGAGATTTAAAACTTCACGCAAACGAGTCATACCTTCAATGAAATCCCGAGCTGGAATTAATATGTCGTCCATGTAAATTATAGCAAATTTAATTTTTGCATCAGCAAGGATTTTATTGATTGTGCGTTGGAAGACAGAGGGGGCGTTAACCAAGCCAAAGGGCATTCGAAGGTATTCAAATTGTCCATCTGGAGTGACAAAAGCGGTTTTGTGTCGAGACTCCTCCGTAATGGGCACCTGGTAATAACCAGATGCCAAATCCAATGTTATGAACACCGAGTTACCGGCAAGCATGTCTAGTTGGTCTTCGACCCGAGGTAAGGGATAGTGGTCTTTTTTCGTCTTACGGTTTAGGGCTCTGTAATCGACACAGAGCCGCTTTTCTCCAGTTTTCTTTTTTACAAGTACAATCGGACTAGCGTAAGGAGAGGAAGACTCGCGTATAATGTTGGCATCGAGCATTAATTCCTGCACCATATCTCGTACTAGAGATCTTTCGCTAAATGACATACGATAGGGTCGGTATACAACAGGCTCGGAGTCAGTCAGTTGTATCTCCATTTCTCCAGCATTAGTGAATCCGAGATCTTTAAGGTTTTTAGAGAAACAATCCTTGTACTCATCTAAAAGCGCTGACAATTCTTGTTTTTGTGTTTCAGTAACATTTTCACCAATGTTGATGGAGTC
Organism: Athrips mouffetella; assembly: GCA_947532105.1. Lineage (NCBI taxonomy): Eukaryota > Metazoa > Arthropoda > Insecta > Lepidoptera > Gelechiidae > Athrips > Athrips mouffetella. The sequence goes on from OX383984.1 coordinate 12,401,796, forward strand.
GTCGTCTATGTCAAAATGTTTTTGAATAGTTTGAACCTCTTTAGTGCACTTTATTGGTAGTGCTCTAGTTGCAAGTGAATTTTGAGTGAATATTATAGTTTTAGAACCTACATTTTGAATTAATAGATTTCCCTTTCCATTCTGAATCATGTACTCGCCTGGAAGAAGGTAAAACTCACTGCCTACTTGACCTCTTACAGAACCGTGAACGTATATTTTACCAGAATACGAGTTATTACTTGTTACAGGGACAGCTTTTAAGTCGTTTGATTCGATAATCACATCATTTGCAACTGTTAGTAACAATTTATTTGATTCTGTAATATCCTCAAAAATTAACTGGGAGGGCGTTTTTGTAATTACGATATTGGGGTGCTCTGTAAAATCATGACCTAAAAGCACAAATTGCTTAATGACGTCATCATGCACTACATACATCTCAATCGGTAGAATAATATCCTGTACCTCCACCGAGACGGCAATGCGTGCATGAGGCTGTATCATTCCACTACCTAAGCCTTTCAAAAAGGGCAAATTATCAGTTTTTAAAGGGACTTTTAGGGCATCTGCGTCAGATTTCCGAATCAAGGAACATTCGCTACCAAGGTCTACATAGCAATCGAATGTCAAGTTGTTCACATTTATAAAAATATTATATTTATCTTTTGTACTCTCTTCGGGGGGAACTTTTGGTTTGTTCGTATTTATATAATCATTTGAAAAGAGATCAGGGATTTGAGTGTCTAATGGTCGGTCTAATGAGACTTTTAATACTTGTTTTTCCTTTAAGTTATTGTTTTCTTTTGCTTTAGTATTAGTGTGATCATTGGTACCACTCTTTTCTGTTTGGATAGTGGGACAAGATGTAATTTTATGACCCAACTTAAAACAATTACTACATTTTTCAATTGGTTTATTACAGCGGAAGCTTGGGTGACCCTCCACACCACAGTTGAAACACTTAATAGGAGGTTTCACAGAAGCATTCGTGCCTCTACCCGAAAACGACGCACCGCCCTGATTTGATTTTTTATCATTCGCAACTCTATTGGATTTGCTGGAACTTTCTTTAATGTTACCAACTCGTACAGATTTTAAATATTTAAGCACGTTTTCTGGAGATTCATATTGACCTCCCTGAGCTCCCAGCCTTATACTCCTGTCCTCGATTCCATGTAAAATACAGTCCACGGCTCTTCTACCTGTGATTTGACAACGATTTAACCAGTTAAGTTTAGCATAGAAATATGGTTCCAGAGGCTCCCCATAACGAACTTTTAAGGCAAGCATATCCGATAGTAATTCAGCATAGTTTTCTTGACAAGGAAATGCTTCCTTCAACTTTGCCTTCCATTCCGACCAATTGAGACGCACGCTTGGCAAATTTTCATACCAAGACTTTGCTAAACCTGTAAGTTTTGGCAGAGAATAATGGATTTTCTCGCGCTCATCCCAGTTGTAAATTTCGGCACATTCTTCCACTTTGATAAGCCAATTTTCAATAGTTTGATTCTTGGACAATGGATCAAATTCAGGGACTACATTATTGACAGAGTTAAGCTTATGGTTGTCGGACTTGGTTATATTTTTCAATACATCCACAAATTCATGCAATAAACTAGAAGTTCCTGCCTGATCACGTTTCCTGAATGATTGAGATTCATTTCGGAATCGAGAGAGATCACGGCTCCTTGGAGTAGACCTATCATTTGTAGAATACTCAGACCTACTTCGTCGATTAGAATCAGGAATTTCAACTCGAGGGCTCCGTGTCGGAGTCTCAATAAATCTGGTGCGCTGTCTTCGTGAAGATGGCGTATAGTCTTCATTCGGGCGACGGCGGAAGCACTGCTCCCTTAACAAGCTCAAATTTTCGGGGGTGGGACTCCTAACTCGTTTTCTTCCTTGCTCACGTCTTCTCTGTTCAAGTTCATGTTTTTCAGTTAAACGTCGCTCAAGCTCATCGTTTAACTGTTCAATAGTCATGTTTTGTAAGGCAGTATGGTGTTGCTCAAGCTCTTCACCACGCCTTTTGTCACTTGAGTGTCGCTCAAGCTCCACACTCAAGTTTCTCCCTAAATTATGCAGACGTCTCTCTAGTTCATCGCCTGGTGACGGTCGACGAAGGGAATGTTCCCTCTCACTCCTTGGAACGCTTTCTCGAAATAAGGAATGTGTTCCACTTACTTGTTCTCCGGTAGATCGTAAGGTTCGGCCACCACGTGGTGTTTCATACTCCGCGTTTATTTCTCGAACTTGTCCAGGTCTTATATTGATGATCGGACTTAGCGGGTAATTATTTCCATCGTCTTCATCACGTGTCTCCATTATCTGAAACTCACATAAAAACGTTGTAAAAACAAATAATAAATGCAGTGTAAAGAATAAACCAAGCTTCTTTGTTTGTTTTTAATAAGTAAAATAAATATAACGTAGGTACTAGTTTTAATTACCTTTCCATTGCCCTTGCTTATCACAAACCGTCAAAGTAATTACAGGAAAAAAAATATTGAAATACAAGCATTAAGGAGTAGGTGAAGCTGCCTGTAATAGAGCTTGGTAAGAACTAAGCTCGTATTTTATATTGTAAAATACTAACCTTAACTATTCACATATGTATTTCACTTTTTTAAAAAGGAAAAACGCTTTTCTAGAAGGAAAAACTTCCACGTCTAAGTAAGTGTAAGTGTTGCCTAAGGAGGTTTATTTACTACACACTTCATCTACGACAGATTTATTTTAAGTTTTTCTCTTCAGCGCAATCTATCGACACTCAGTTTACACTGGACTGTGAAAACAGCTCATTAGAACACATCACTAAACTATGGAAAACAAATGCCTATAACTATGAGAGTGACCAACTACACAGGGTGTGAAATAGCTCCATACACGTGATCTGATCACCCGTCTGCGCGAGCCCCATCAGAAATAATAACTATATATTAAGCTACCGCAAATCCTAGCCGCAAGCAATAAAAGTAAATGAGCATAGCACATTTTATTAAAATAATTCTGTTACTTACAAAGAGAAATATTGTTATTATTTCACCATTAGTTATAAGTATTGGTTAAAACTACAGTAAATAACCATATTCAGATGTATTTAATTACACAACAGGGTTGTTATAATATTGATGTTACTTGTAGGTAGGCACATAAAGTTCTATTAATCAGGTCTGTCATATATTGATGTGGGTAGGAAAATAAATCAGTCTTTGTCTAGCAATCGGTTGTTTTATTACAAAGGTGAAAGTATAGGTATTGTTATTAAATGAAAGGCTTAAACTACCATTATCATAAGTCACCACAAATTTTAGGGCTCAACCTCGTTTTCAAAATAAAAAAAAAAACCTTTATGCCTGTACGTATCCATATTAATTTAGCTCTTATGGCTCCCTACACACATTTCACAAAAAAAACGAGAAAAATAAGAAATAATACATACATACTACCTAAAAGAAAATATATGTGTTTTACTTACTTGAAAGTTCTTTTTACTCCACTTTTGTGGTCGTGAACAGTATCGATCCAACTTCTGAGTTTTTAAGAACTCAAACGATATAATTCAGTTTATAACACTTTTTTATTACACTCAAACACTAGGTACACAATACAGCTCTTCAGCAATTCACACCACTGAAATATATTTTATAAGCGACTTGCCGTCTCTAACGTACAGAAGTGACTGACCCTAAAGTAAAGTAGTGGTACGATTCCACCACCAATCCTTCCCCTTCCGTTTCCGTTTTCACCTCACTTCACTACTCGACGCCGATTGGTCGAGCTCTGCGGTCGGTCAACTCACATGATTGGTGGAGGATTCGAACCACAGAATCATTACAACTACTTGTTAATTTTAATAACAAAGGATCAATAAATAAATACATTGTTAATTTACACAATATTAATAAACGCATTGTTATTTAATAATCCAAATAATTTTGTAACACTATGTTGAAACTGCTGGGAATTTTTTTATTACTATTTTTACCATAATACTTAATCAAATTTTACTAATCCATCTATGCCCACAACTTACAAACAAACAATGATTCAAACGGAACTAGACCGATTCGAACGGAAATATGTATTTGGCTTACTTCCTTGCAACTTTATAAGCTTTGTTTCATTTCAGCTAGGCTTAGCCACTCGAAAATTTGTAAGTACTCACATATTTTCTGTTTGAGTGAACCGATCGCAATAAAACAAAGTTTAAATGTTGTACGGAAGTAACACAAATACGTTATTGAAAACCCCGTTTAGATCGATCCAGTAGTTTGTGAGTTATTGGTGCCACCGCTTGAAACTTTGCGTACCTTCTGTCTGAGTGAACCATTTGCAATGAAACTAATCTTTTCGTTGCACGGAAAGAAGCATAACGAGTCATTGAAAACCCCGTTTGAATCGGTTACGTAATTTGCGAGTTATTGGCGCCGCCGTTTGAAATTTCGCGTACCTTTTGTCTAAGTGAACTGTTTCTAATGAAACTAAGCTTTTAGTTGCACGGAAAGAAGCCCAACGCGTCATTGAAAACAACTTAAGAATAGTTTCAGTAGTTTGTGAGTTATTGGGGCCGTCGCTTGAAACTTCGCTTACCTTTTGTCAATAAAGTGTTCTATCTATTTATTAGTGATGGGCCGACTATGGGATTTGCCGATCAGCCGACTAGTCGGTTTTGAAATTGCCGGATAGTCGGCCGACTAGTCGGCAGTGCCGATCGTCCGTATTTCGTATTCGATCCCAGGTATAAACTGCAGTTTTTTTGAGCCAAAAATATAATAAAAATGAGGTTACAATTTTTACTAGAAATTTTACAGATTCCTTGAGCAACGATGATAGTGATGCACAGCTTAAGTCATAGCTAAGGACAGAACATAATGATTATTAAGGTCCTGTATTTTTCAGGTTCCGTGTGGTGCCGGCAAAGAATAGTACCAACCCTTCCATACCCGTGGGTGTCGTAAGAGGCGACTAAGGGTTATAAACTGGAGGATGGGCAGCAGCATCCTCATTTGTATCTAACATCTTACTTACTGCGGTCACCTACAACCGCGGTCCTTGGTGCCAGCCGTAACGCTAACAAGCGAGGTGACTATGGTACTTCCCCTCTACATTTTTCCAGAAAAAGCTAGAATTCTAGAGGGAGCTCCCTGTCCTGTAGTGGACGTTTAATGGGATGTTATGATGATGATGATGATTTTTATTTCATACTTTTACTGCCGAATAATCGGCGCAGTTTTTACCGATTAGTCGCTGACTAGTAACCGACTATAAAATATGCCGAATAGTCGGTTTTACCGACTAGTCGGTGAATAGTCGGCCCATCTCTACTATTTATCTTATGTCTGAGTGAACCGTTTGCAATGAAACTAAGCTAATATGTTGCCCTTAAGTAAGTTAAACACGTTGTTGTAAAGTTTGTGAATTATTCGCCCCGCCGCTTTTCTGTCTGAGTGAACCGTTTGCAATGAAACTAAGCTTTTAGTTGCACGGAAAGAAGCCCAACGCGTCATTGAAAACCCCGATTAAATCGGTTAAGTAGTTTGTGAGTTATTAGCGCTGCCGCTTGAATACCTTCTGTCTTAGTGAACCGTTTGCAATGAAACTAAGCTAATACCTACACTGCACAGAAGAAAGGTAAATACGTTTTTAAAAACCCTGTTTTAATCAGTTCAGTAGTTTGTGAGTTACTTGCGCTGTCGCTTAAAATTTGCGTACCTTCTGTCTGAGTAAACCGTTTGCAATTGAACTAAGCTTACATGTTGCACGGAATAACTCAATTACGTTGTTGAAACCCCTGTTTTAATCAGTTTAGTAGTTTGTGAGGGTGCGCATCATTTCATATAAATTTTTCGTATATAGAATAGAATAACATTAATTCCCAAAAAACAGTGAAAAATAACAATTTTAAATTACAAAATAAAGTAAGGTACACTGCCCAGGGAAAATGGACTGACTCAGCATTTTGTTGCAAAGAGTAGTACAGGTACTAACTCTTAGCAACACTGATATTCTGTCAGTACCAAAGCTACGCTCAACAGTATGGAAAAAATAAAGTTGTATATTGCTAACAAAGTACCTATGTGTCGTGTTCTGTGTGAAAGTGGGTATTGATAGAGTGCCAGAAAATAAAAAGGATATTATGCGGTATTATATTTACAAAACAGCAGAAAACATAGAAAAAAATACACAAGTATATACATATATACAGATAGATATACAGCGATATATACAGATAGATATAAGCGAGGCAAGCCTTGAGGTTGGACTTAAGATGAATATGTCAAAGACTCAAATCATGTATAGCACCAAACGTAGGGTCGAGGTAGATGGGCAGGTAATACATTTTGTTGACGAGTACACCTACTTGGGCCAGATAGCATCCTTCGAAAACAGGCAGGACAAGGAGGTCGAAAGACGCATTCAAAACGCCTGGAAGAGCTACTGGTCCATGAAAGAGCTAATGAAGGGAGAACTTCCACTGTCACTAAAGCGAAAACTCGTCGACATGTGTATCCTGCCTTTCCTAACCTACGGGGCACAAACGTGGTCTTTGACAGAGTCGCAGAAGTCCAGGCTCAAGGTTTGCCAGCGCGCCATGGAGCGCAGTATTCTAGGTGTAAAGCGGATAGACCGGATTAGAAACACTACGCTGCGCTCGAAAACTGGAATTGTAGACGTCGGAAAAAAGTCTGCTAAGCTGAAGTGGGACTGGGCAGGACATGTATGCCGCATGCATCCGGATAGGTGGGCTAGAGTAGCTACAGAATGGGTGCCAGAGGATGGTCATCGCCGTCGAGGCCGACCTCGGAGACGATCTTTTTAGAAAACTGGGCAACAGAGGCTCAGAACAGAGACGAATGGCGAAAAAGAGGGGAGGCCTTTGCCCTGCAGTGGGACACCATACAGGCTACATAAAAAAAAAAAATTGAAAAGCTTAATCACCGGTTATTTTTTGAATGTTAAGGAGATATTCTCGATAATTTTTCTTAAAAGAAAATTTATATCAACGTTTCAATAACATTCAATTGATATAATAAACGTTTCATATAACAACTATTAGCATAATTTTGTTTGACATAACGTACCTTTACTATAATGAACGTTTTCTATACTAAAATTTGGCATAACTATCATTTCACCTAAATATCTTTCATATAAAATTTAATTCATATAAAAATTCATTTGATACATTATTTTTTTATTACTTTACTTATTATTAATTTAATTTATAATAATAAAACAAAAAAATATAATAATCAATTAGTTTATAATAATTTTGTATAGTTATATGCTTATTTAATAAAAATTGTTGTAAAAACGAAAAGATAAGGCTCCATTAAATTGATCATAGGCGAGCGAAGCGAGCAAAAGAGTTCGGGGCACCCCTACACAGTTGGTTAGGTTCGAAGGGTACGACGGAATTGAGCGCAGGCGAGCGGAGCGAGCTCCGCTCCATTCCGCCATACCCTTCAGGTTAGGTTGACATGAATGCATGCGTATGCCTGCTTGCCTGCATGCTTGCTTGCATGCTTGAATGCTTGCTTACTTGTCTGTTAATGACAAGGGCATAGTAGAATGGATAATAGGCGAGCGGAGCGAGCAAAAGAGTTCGGGGCACCCCGACACAGTTGGTTAGGTTGACATGAATGTATGCGCATGTCTGCTTGCCTGCATGCATGCATGCATGCTTGCTTGATTGCTTGTTTCTTGCTTGCTTGCATGCATGCCTGCTTGCCTTTCCTTGCTTTTTTTGCATAATGCATGCTTGCTTGTTCATTTACTTAATAATAAATGTGGATATTATAACTAACCAATGAAAAAAACGAACTGATATTATATGAAATGGGTATTATACGAAATGATGATTATATGAAACATTTTTATAGGAAATGTTTATTATACGTTTTGAAATTATATGAAATGAAAATATGTGAAATGTCGATTATACGAAATAATTATTATATGGAACAAAATTATATGAAACGTTGTTATATCAATTAAATGTTATATTAAAAGTTGTTATATCATCTATTACACACCCTTTGTGAGTTATTTGCGCCGCCGCATGAAACTTCACGTCCCTTCTGTCCGAGTGAACCGTTTGCAATGAAACTTAACTTTTATGTTGCAAGAAAGTTAGCCGAACTCGTAATTGAAAACCTGGTTTGAATCGGTTTGGTAGTTTGTGAGTTATTGGCGCACAGGCAGTTTGACACTTTACATTAGTGTAGCTTCTGATTGAGTGAACCGATTTAAATGAAACATAGCCTATATGTCGTTCAGATCTAAGCTTATGCGCAATGTTAAGGTTTTTTTTTATGCGACAAGTGAGCAAACGAGCAGGTGGGCCACCTGATGGGAAGTCTTATTAGTGCCATAACTTGCCACTAATAAGACAGCAAAGCAGGTTGCCCACCCTGAGAACTAAGATGGTGTGTCTCGTGTGCCAGTAATTTCGCTGGCTCTCTCACCCTTCAAACCGAAACAAAGCAGTGTAAACACTGCTATTTTACGGCAGAAATAGGCAAAGGGGTGGTACTTTCCCAGATGAACTTTGCACAAAAGCTCTACCACCTCCTAATAAAAAGGCGACTTTTTCCTAAATCAAAGGCTGACTGGCAGGAATCAGACACGTTGCCCGATGCGATGCGACGGCTGTGCGAGGGTGTCAGCACCTGCGATTACTAAAATTTACTCCCTAATGTACAACCACCTTAAGGTGATCTGTGACGGCCATCTTAGACCCGAACGCAACTAGATGGAGCCACTGCTGCAAATATAAGGTTTTATTTTTTAATGCAATAAGTACCAACTATATATGTGCAAAAAGTTGATTCGCGTAAATTTCATCGTGCAACTTCAACGCCTAACAACAATTTCGATAAGAAAAATATCTCCATATGTCCACTAAAGTCAATTACTCTCGTCAGTCCGTGTTTACATGAGTACGATCACCCACACATGCATACAAAGCACAACCGTACAGTTTTGACTGCACGCCCACAATCGTAGGTAATTTTTGTATTAATTAGCGAATAATTTGACTAAAAATAGCAGTATTCGTTCGTTTTGGCTTAGCGTATATTGACACGCAGATGGCGCAGGGCAGGGCAGAGCAGAGCAGATTTGTGTAATGTATGAACCTTCATAGAGCAGCGCAAGTTGGGATGCAGACATGTGTACGCAGACACATGTCTGCGCCTTGTTTCTGCCGGCAATTGTAGAATTTTATGTCCCGCGTAAGAATGCAAGTCATTTGAATTTTTGTATGGAAAACGGATCACCTTAAGTAGTAGGTATAAAGGATGTAACAAAAAGGGTATACCAACCTTGAAGGATGTGAATCTGTTCATTAAACTGAACAACATTCCCTAAAGATAATAGGTCAAAATACGAAAAAATATTTTTACATATAGCATCCTCAGCTGATAGCGCAATTCGTATGGGAGTTGAAACATTTTTATTCGTATTTCGACCTATGTTCCTTAGGGAAAGTTGTTCAGTTTCATGGGCAGAATCACATCCTTCAGGGTTGATATACCCTTCCTGTTACACATGTATAGGTATACATACAAGTAGAATGGTATAGACCGGTTGCTGTGTTATCAAGAGTCGCTAAGGTACCAGAGTCAGCTATACATGCAAAAATATTGGATCAAGTTAAAACAGCTCTCAGACACACAGCACGGGTTTAGGTCAGGTAGAAACTCAACCAGCAATCTGCTCAGCTACATTATGGACGTTATACCAATTATAGATGAAGGAGGGCAAGTCGACGCGGCTTGTTTAGATTTTTAAAAAGCTTTCGTAGTCAACAATGATGTTTTAATCCAGAAGTTGGCAGCTGTAGGTGTCACTCCACATCTTCTGAACTTTTTTGCTGGCTATCTATGTGATAGGCAGCAATACGTGGACTAGACGGGAATCTGATCCATATTTTACTCGAACAGGGGTTAGCCAGGGCAGTAATCTCGGACCTCTACAATTTCACACATTTCAATCAACTTCACACTTACAGTATTAAACACGCAAACACTCTCGCATTCTTGATATCGTTTTCAGCACCGCTCCGCTGATTGTCTTAAAGCCTAATTGACATTTTTCGGATGACTAACATCTATAACACAGGTTCTTCCTAGCTTAGATGTTAGCTGGCAAAACTATTATGTATTATCTTAAGGCAAACTACTGTTTTTATTGTGTACATCTAGCTATTTTATCTTGTTGTTTGCAAATAAAGATTTAATTTATTTATTTATGCTAATGGTAAATGATTTACCAACAGTCGTTAAAAACTCTAAATAAGAAGACTGCAGAAAGATGCAAGCCGATATCGACAGAGTAGTGATGTGGAGTAAAAACAACTTATTGGAGTTTAATACCTCAGTGTGTAACGATTACCTTTACAAGAAAACAGAATCCCATAGTGTACAATTATAAGGTAGATGGTACTTCAATGCCCAGGGTAGAGCAAGTGAAAGATTTAGGCTTCCACTTTAAGAGGCCTATTACATTTTGAGCGTGTTTTTGCGCATAATAGCTAATTTCGGCGTCCTTAATCTGAGAAACGGAAAGATTTTGACAACTTTATCTTATAAAATGTTGAAGAATAGTTATTATTTAAGTTCGTAGCGGCCTCGCTCTTTAAATTTTTTTCTTATATTGGTAGATATAGCCAATATTCCGAAGCAAGTTTTCATAAAATGCGCGAAGGCACTTTTTTGAGCTCGTGGATTGAACTATTGGGCTAAGCAAAAAAAAATTAAATAATGCAATAAAATCTCTTATATAATAGTGTAGTTCGTAGCGGCCTCGGAATTTTGAAAAATATATTGGAAAATATAGAAAAAAACCGGCCAAGTGCGAGTCGGACTCGCGCACTGAGGGTTCCGTACCACCACATAAACAATTGTATTAGTTGAAATTTCAGTAAGTTAATGTGCTAGATTTTTTGAGTCCGACACGCGCTTGACCAAATTTTATTATTTGTTGTTATTTTATAGCCTATGCCCTATAAACATACCAATTTTCAAGTTTGTAAGTGTTCCCGTTTTTAAATAGAACTAAAACAAAACTCGCCTCAGCAACCATCCAACTTGACCCCTGTCTTATATGAATGTTCTTGAAACGGGAGCTCACCACAATTGGTTACCATTAGTTGTGAGAAAAGTTGTAATATTTAATGATTTCAGACTTTTCCCATTATTTGTACTGTGAGACCTAGCTTCTTGCCAAATTTCATAATTTTAGGTCAACGGGAAGTACCCTGTAGGTTTTTCATTTTTGAATAAATGTATGGAGATGAAGACATAAAATGCCATATCTTTTGATTGCGTCGTTGTAAAAAATTGAAATTTTCAGATCTTGTGTGGTTCATGGATCCTAATATATGGTATTAATTTCAACCTGATACCTCTACCCGTTCGTGAGATAAAGGGTCTTGACAGACAGACAGACAGACAGACAGACAGACAGACAGACAGACAGACAGACGGACAACAAAGTGATCCTATAAGGGTTCCGTTTTTTTCTTTTGAGGTACGGAACCCTAAAAATCAATTCCGAACGAAAAAAACTACAAAAAACGCTCAGGTTTAACTGCAAATTGCTCTTTACTATATTAATATTATTTCGTACAACTTATACCATACTAAACTTTGGTATAAAGGAAATGAAAATCGCTTACGTTTGTTTAAAAACAGTTCGTTTTAATACCTTAATTGAATGTACTTAAAACTGCCAAAATTCTCCATAATCCGATGCGCTGGCCTTTCAAACGCAATAATAGTATCAAATAACTTGAAAATACAAAAAGTATTTACATCGTTCAGTTTCAGCTACAAAACAGTGTCGAAAAATCTGGACGCCGAGTGAGATTTTCCACTTTTAATTTTTTTGAACGAAATTTTGTAATAGGCCTCTTAACCGGAATCTTACCTTTCGAGATCATATGATGTGTTGTAAAAAGGCGTTCAGAAACTTAGGATTTGTTCTCAGAACAGGTCGTGGCTTTACAAATATCAAAGCTATATTAGTGAGAAGTAACTTGGAATGTAACGCGATTATTTGGTCACCTTATGAATCTAAATACATTCAAATGGTAGAAAGGGTGCAAAATAAATATGTTCGATATTTGTATATGTTACCCAACCCTATAGTGTAGGCAACGAAGCAGTTGACCCCCGCATTAATTCCTCAGTCGATGAAACTTTGCTGGGGTATTACACTATATGAGACAAACCTTCTATAAAAAAATCCAATCCAAATCGGTACTTTTAATATTTTCATACATTTTTTTATATGGAAAAATTAAAAGTTTCTTTTTTGGGTTTTTTTATAGAAGGTTTGTCTCATATAGTGTAATACCCCAGCAAAGTTTCATCGACAGAGGATTTAATGCGGGGGTCTTCATACAACGATCCGCTTCGTTGCCTAGACTACTATTCATTTTGGTAGGATATAATGAAATGCGGAAGAGGCGGTAAGGATAGGAAGTGGCCCTCGTAACATTAATGTTCAAAGTTCTATGAGGGGCGGTTGACAATAGTGACGTTGTGAGTTGAATATGGCTGTGTGTGCCGAACGAATTCGTGTCGCGGCGGCGGCGGCGGCCTGCGCTGTTGGCCGTGCCGCGCGCCTGAACCAACCTGCTCAGAGAAGCAAAGCACCACTCACTCGAGGACTCCGCACTCTCTACCTTATCGATGCGAAAGTTTCTTTACTTTGAGTGAATTCACTAGGGCGGCATTATTTGTCATTTCTTATATTAGTAAGTAAAATTTTTCTGATAAAATGCACTATCGCATTAGGTTTATCCTGTAGTAATGATAGATGTAAGTTATGTGTATGAAATAAATAAATAAAAAATAAATAAATAAAGGGTGACTTTTAATTAGTTCTTGATAGAAAAAGGTATACATGTACTCATGATACTGAACAACTTTTCCCAAGGAACATAGGTCGAAATACGAAAATCGAGTTTTGACCTCCAATAGAAACTGCATCAGCTGATAGCGCATTTTGTATCGAAGGTCAAATTTGGTTTTTACCTATGATCCTTGGGAAAAGTTGTTACTTGTTCATATCATGCATAAGTACATGCAATATATCTTTTGCTATCAAGAACTAATTAAAAGTCACCCTATATGATTTACTACTATTTCTTTCACACTGCTGCATCCCTCTGCTGGACGCGCCAAACGATAGTGCGTTCTGGGCTTCAGGTGAACGCGCATATAGGAGCATCTGTGGTAAGTTAGTTACAGCGCGTTCTATGACGGTTATTTTCGGTCACAGACAGAGTTATTTTGCACACCGTATAAAGCTAAATTTACACATTTGTGCGAATGGCGACGCGAGTCACGAACACGTATATTGTAAACAGTGCGTTCACAGTCCTCGCGACTCGCGCTCTACGCGAAATTACCGTTTACACATACGCAGCATCCGCTCACATTTAGTCGACAGCCAGCGCCCAATCAAAACATATGTAAGCAAAATAGAGTAGATTAATGCACTATTCTTTTTACTTTTGTGCGTTTACATTCAAATACTTAAATATACCTATTCAATAAATTTAACGCACACACAGCCATTTCTCCATATTCAGATAAGTGCTGTACAACGGATGTGTGAACGGTAATTCGCGCTTGCACTCGTATGAACGGTTCGTCGAGCGGCCAGGCGAGTAGCGAGCGCGAATGTGTATCCAGGGTAACGGGATGGGTGCCCGCGCACAGTCAATCTTAATCGCGATCGGGTAGAGATGCAGCTATAAGAAAGAAAGAGAAAGCTATAGGACCTTAGACTAGATACTTCTTTCTTACCTATAGCTAAACCTCTACCGGATCGCGATCAGATTGACTGTGTGCGGGCACCCGAAGACTGATTGCGCTGGTGATGAAGTCTGACTGCGATCAAGACTGACTGGTAAAGTCAAAAAGCTTGACACATTAGTTTAGATTTATCTACATTTTCCTTCGGTAGAGTAATTATGTTTTATAAATGATACCTATTTGCAAATAAAAATATTATAACAGTTGGTATCTTAAACAATCAATGAGATTTTTTTTCGAGTTCATGCATCCATATTACACAACATTTACTTCTGTTCCTCATTATAATTATGTACATATATCCCTGACTAGGAACAGAAATAAATAATAAGTTTTATGAATGTTCGTTCACACAATGTGCGCGATACGTATCGAACATGTAAACGCCGAAAGCGCGACAGCCCTACTGGCATTGCGCCCACAAGTCGCGCCGCCGCCGCGCCGTAGGTACTTAATTCATGCCTAGTCGCAACCTTAATTAAACGAGGTAACTATGATATAATGCGCGGAGCGAAAGATTAGACCTGTCAGATGAAAGTAGAGGGAATTCACTTGCCGCCGAAAAGGCCTGCGAACTGTCTACTGCGCAGGTTAATCACGTGATCCGTCAAGTCTCATCTTTCGTTGCGCGCGTTGTACTTCTCTAAAATACATATGCTGTGAAATTCTGCAAGGAGCTCATGTCTCGCAGTGGGTTTAAAATGAGATGTTGATGAAACAAGTTGTTGTAAAATGTACTTAAATAAAACATCCACAGACATTTTCTATGTACAGCATTTATTTTTTCCATTATCTTCTATTTCCGTAACTAAGATAGTCGACGTAGCTTAATTAAAATAATAATAGCAGTGTGATAGCAGGCCGCCGGAGCGATGGTCAAGATATTGGAGCGACTCACTCGTGCTCTCACATACAGATCTCTCAATCTCTTTACTCATTCTTATTAAGCTACAATTTCGACTTGTTACAATAAAATGTATTGACTATAAGAACTAAAGTTAGTGCTATAATACAATGTGTATCGTTGACCAAAACCAGGCGACAGGAGTGTAATGCCTGTACTGGTACAGCCGTTCTTATTTCGGTTTTTTAAATTTGATACTTTGTGATTGATAAAAATTTATTGATAAAAAAAAAACAAAATATATAAAATAAATATCAAATTTAAAAAACCGAAATAGAAGGGGTAAGTTAGCTGTGTGAAAAATTAAGGCGCTTATACATTGATTTTAGAATTTTCTTCAAAGAAGTCTCATTTGAAGGCTGAGAGTACCTAGCTAAGAAGATAACAATATATTTAGTAAAGAAAACCACATTATTAGAAAATAAGGACAAAATAGTAGATTTTACAACAAGTGCACAAAACGAACCAAGGCGAGGGCTGATAGTAATGTCGAGGATAAAATGGTTTTGTGGACGAGTTATAAACTCTGCTTTTCACTTTGATTGCGAGGAAATAAAACGTAAAAGTACTCTCTAAATGTAACTGAAGAATGAGTTGTTCTGCTTTAGTGAAGAATATGTTGACGCATGGGGGGTGCAGCAGCCCGCGCGCAGGGCGTACACCACCGCGATTACTTGCATGCCCTAGTGCACAAAATTAGATTTTGTGCAGCCTAAATCCTGCACAAAAAAGCACTTTCAGAGCATGAGAAGTGAAAAAAATTTTTTTTCCAATTTTAGAACTAAGTCGTTAGGTAGATTTTTGACATGCTTTGTTCATATCTTTGTTTGTTATGTTATTGACTCATTGATCTACTACTAGGAGCTAGAAGATTAATGTCACTCAGTGTATTCACTATTTAAATTGGTAATCTCATAAATGTAAAAAAGCAACAAAAATGATTTTCATATTAATAACAGGCTCCGCAGACCGAAGTCAAAAAGTCATTACGGTTTCTCGCCTGTGTGTATTCGCCGATGGATGGCTACATTACCCTTTTGATTAAAGCGTTTATGACATATATCACAAGAATACGGTTTTTCACCTGTGTGTATTCCCAGATGTTTAACTAAACTTTTCTTTAAAGTAAAGCTTTTATTACATAGATGACAAGAATAAAGATTCTCACCTGTATGTATTCGAAGATGTATAACTAAGGCATACTTTCGACTAAAGCTTTTAAGACATACATCACAAGAATATGGTTCTTTACCTGTGTGTATTCGCAGATGTGATGTCAAACTATACTTTTGATTAAAGCTTTCATGACATACCTCACAAGAATACTTCTTTGTATGAAGTCGCTCACGATGTCTGTCTAAATGATGTTTTTCATCAAAGCGTTTGTGACATACATCACAAGGATATGGTTTCTCACATGTCCGTGTTAGCCGATGACTACGTAAAGAAGAGGAATCACTGAAACATTTGTGACATACATCACAAGAAAATGGTTTCTCACCTGTGTGTATTCGCCGATGTGTAATTAGAATGCGCTTTTGATTAAAGCTTTTATTACATAGATCACAAGAATATGGTTTCTCGCCTGTGTGTATTAGTCGATGTTTGCGTAAACTACACGCCTGACCAAAGCTTTTATGACATATATCACAAGAATATGGTTTTTCACCTGTGTGCATACGCCGATGTTTAATTAAAGAAGAAGATTCACTAAAACTTTTATGACATACTACACAAGCATATGGTTTCTCACCTGTGTGAATTCGCTGATGTTTGTAACAAGTAGAGGAATCACTAAACATTTTATGACACACATTGCAAGAATACGGTTTCTCGCCTGTGTGTGTTCGTCGATGTACGACTAAAGCAAACTTTTGACTATAGCTCTTACCACACGCAGAACAAGAATATGGTTTCTCAAGTTCCTTACGTGTATGTAATCGCTGATGTACTTGTAAACTACGCTTGTAACTAAACTTTTTGTGACATACATCGCAAGAAAATAGTTTCTCCAATTTTTTCTTTTCTGTATGTGTTCGCTTATGTCTGCCAAGATGTTTCTTATCTTTGTAGGTTTTAGGACATAAATCACAAGAATATGGTCTTTCACCAGTATGTACTACCTGATGTCTATTGAAGCTAGACTTTAGATGAAAGCTTTTATAACATACAACACAAGAATATGGTTTTTCACCTGTGTGTGTACGCTGATGTATGTTTAAAAGATACTTCTCCCTGAAGCTTTTATGACATACATCGCAAAGAAATGGTTTCTCCCATGTTTCTATCTCTGAATGGGTTTTCTGATGTCTGTTCAGATGATGCTTTTCAACATAGCTTTTATTGCATACATCACAAGAGTATGGTTTCTCACCTGTGTGCATTCTCCGATGTGTGTATAAACGATTCTTTCTATTAAAGTTTTTTTGACATACATCACAAGAATATGGTTTGTCCCCTGTGTGTATTCGCAGATGAATGCCTAAGCCATGCTTTGCACTAAAGCTTTTATGACATACATCACAAGAAAATGGTTTCTCACCTGTATGTATACGTCGATGTACGAGTAAATTACTACTCTGTTTAAAGCTTTTATTACACACCTCACAAGAAAATGGCTCCTCACCTGTGTGTACTCGCCGATGTTGCTTTAAACTAGATTTAACAGCAAAGCTTACTAGACACACTTCACAAGAAAATGGTTTCTCACCTGTGTGTGTTCGCTGATGACTTTCTAAATGGCACTTTGCAATAAAACTTTTATTACATACATCACAAGAATATAATTTAGCGTGTGTACGCCGATGTTTTCGTAAAGGAGAGGTTTCACTAAAAACTTTATGAGACACATCGCAACACAATGGTTTTTCTCCTGTGTGTATTTTTAAGTGCTTTTTTAAAAGGCCGTGATGTTTAAATTTTGCATCACAAGTCTCACAAACGAAAGGGTTGACATTTGTGTGAATTTTTTTAAAATGTGCAATTAATAAACGCTTCTTGGTAGTCATGTAAGAACACATATCACAGTAAAACTTATTTGCAGCAGCATGCGTCTTTAAATGAGAGTTTAAATCCCTTGCAGTTCTCGTCGAATGTTCACAAATATCACATGAATATTTGAGGACTCTATCACTGAGAACATTAGTATCATTATTCACAGTTCTAGTTTTTCTTACTCTTTTTTTTGTTCTGACTACATCTCTATCACTGAGAACATTAGTATCATTATTCACAGTACTAGTTTTTCTTACTCTTTTTTTCATGCTGACTACATCTCTATCACTGAGAACATTAGTATCATTATTCACAGTACTAGTTTTTCTTACTCTTTTTTTCATGCTGACTACATCTCTATCACTGAGAACATTAGTATCGGTTTTCACAGTTCTAGTTATTCTTACTCTTTTTTTTGTGCTGACTACATCTCTATCACTGAGAACATTAGTATCATTATTCACAGTTCTAGTTTTTCTTACTCTTTTTTTTGTGCTGACTACATCTCTATCACTGAGAACATTAGTATCATTATTCACAGTTCTAGTTATTCTTACTCTTTTTTTTGTGCTGACTACATCTCTATCACTGAGAACATTAGTATCAATCTTCACAGTTCTAGTTTTTCTTACTCTTTTTTTTGTGCTGACTACATCTCTATCACTGAGAACATTAGTATCATTATTCACAGTACTAGTTTTTCTTACTCTTTTTTTTATGCTGACTACATCTCTATCACTTAGAACATTAGTATCGGTTTTCACAGTTCTAGTTATTCTTGCTCTTTTTTTTGTGCTGACTACTTTTTTAGATACTTCATGTTGACTGTCTACACTTACATATATGTTTAGTTTTCTATCAGATACAGGATTCTTTGAAATATTTGAGGTGTTTTGTTGTGTAACTTCAACTGCATTTTCTGGTATTGGAATATTTTTCGCTGCTGGATACTTTTCTTTTTTTTCATTGTCGTTCATCTTATTCTTCTCTGACATCGCAGCACCTACACAAATAATTCAAACTTATAATTACGCCATTTTATAAACAAATACCGTTTATGTGGTGCCGGCAAAGAATAGTACCAACCTACTTTACCCATGGGTGTCTTAAGAGGCGACTAAATGCTTATGAACCAGAGAATGGACAGCAGCATCTTTCTGTGTATCATAAAATCTTAAATACTGCGGTTACCAACAACAGCTGTCGCCAGCCGCAACGCTTACAAGTGTGGTGACTATGGTAAATCCCCACGATTCTGAACACCACGATTTTTTATCGAGTTTTGGAGGGAGCTCTCTGTCCTGAAGTGGACGTTTCATGGGATGTTATGATGATAAACAGGCTTAAGGGTAATCCTTCCTAAATGACCTTGAGACTAAAATAACTTCGTAAACACTTTTTAGCCTTAAGAACTACGAGTATCTTCACACACATGAGTAGAAAAAA
This sequence comes from Athrips mouffetella, assembly GCA_947532105.1. Lineage (NCBI taxonomy): Eukaryota > Metazoa > Arthropoda > Insecta > Lepidoptera > Gelechiidae > Athrips > Athrips mouffetella. Next base: position 12,420,978 of record OX383984.1, read on the forward strand.
TATACTTTATTACTTTAAGGATATCTTATGTACAGACAGCCGCGCGTCTATTGCAACACTATGACGTTGAGCCGGTCTCTGGTTTCTATAACCGATCAAACATCTACAAGTCAATACAATAATGTTAATAGATATATGTGAAAAAAATAAGAAAGCACCTTTCTTACTTGAGCCTATGCTTGAGTACTCAAAGATCTGTGTATGAAACACAGTGGGGCCGATGACCATCTCCTCCTTGATCTGATGATCTTCGTACAGGCTGTAAGCTCCATCCGGGTCCAAGGGTAACTCGTCCACGTGATGCTGTGTTTCTTCCGGATCTTCTTTAATTTTCTGTGTATCTGTAACAAATAGGTATACATTTTTATACTCTTATCTACTTACATTTAATATTGTATTGAGATTCTCAGGAATAAAAGAAGGAATTAATTAATTATGTTTAAAGGAATCTGAACAAAGAAGTTGAAATGAAGTCAAAACCAAAAGTTTTCTTCCAAAAGAGACAATAATAAGGATTAACCGAAAACTGTTGTTCTTAGGGTTCCGTACCCAAAATGAGAAAATACGGGACCCTATTAATATGCCTCCGATGTCTTGTCCGATGTCTGTCTATCAGTGTGCTGTAGATATCTCATGAACCGTAATATGTAGACAGTTAAATTTTCACAGATTACATATTTCTGTTGGCTTAGTGTACATCTCGCCCCCTCGAAAACTCGCCCATGGGCTAGATGTACCTTTTGAAAAATTGCTAGGGCCAGATTCGCCCTAAAGCAAATTCGTGTTCGGGCCAGTTGTACCTTTCAAAAGGTCAACAGGGTACATTTCGCCCGAAACTATCTGAATGAATTTTTTAGGTAAAATGCAATATGTTTGTGCTGAGGGCGGCGGCGTGTGGGCGATGGCAGTGTGCACATCTTTGGACATTTCACGAGTCTGATCACTGATGTAAAATTATAGATCTCGTTGAGATCTTCATTTCGGTTGACAGCTGTCAAACTTAAAACCGCTATAACTCGGAAAATACTGATCCTAGACTACTCGCATGCTGGAACAAATGATAGATCTAGACGAGATGTTCATTTCGGTTGACAGCTGTCAAACTTAAAACCGCTGTAACTTGAAAAATACTGATCTTAGACCACTCGCATGCTGGAACAAATGATAGATCTAGTCGAGATCTTCATTTCGGATGACAGCTGTCAAACTTAAAACCGCTATAACTCGGAAAATACTGATCCTAGACTACTCGCATGCTGGAACAAATGATAGATCTAGTCGAGATGTTCATTTGGTTGACAGCTGTCACACTTAAAACCGCTATAACTTGAAAAATACTGATCCTAGACTACTCACACGCTGGAACAAATGATAGATCCAGTCGAGATTTTCATTTCGGATGACAGCTGTCAAACTTAAAATCACTGTAACTCGGAAACTACTAATTATAGACTACTCGTATGTTTAGAGAACTGATAAGAGCTCATCGAGTTCTTCATTCCGGTTGACAGTCTGTTGTCAAATTGAAAATTGCCATAACTCGGAAAATACTGAAAAAAAAAGAAAAATGTTTATTGGTAACCGAATTAACATAGAATACACACTATTTAGTTAGTAAAATTAGGTTAATTAATTACAGAAACACCAGAGGCCTTCAAACTAGGCAAAGCCTGTATCGTGAAGGACCAGTATTCAAATTACAATACAGAGTTTGAACTAACATATACAGTCGTGGTCAACTAATTAGGGACTTTCAAGATAGTGAAGAGCAATAACCGGTTATGTACATATAAATATAAAACCCTATTGATTTCTCAGCACCTATTATTTGCATAATTTGGTCCGATTATTATGCTATAAATGGCTGTGAATAAAAGAATAAATAAATAGAAAAAAGTATTTAATATCAAAGGTTGAACATGTATTCAATTTTAAGGTATAGTTCTGTAGCTGGACATTTAATTAAGGACAGTAAACTATAATGAAAAATAGAGTTAAACAAAACTAATAATCTGCAGTATTAAAATATCTTTAACAGCTCCATTTTATTACGTGTAAAATCAGTACCCAGTAGCAAAACCTTTGTTAGTATTAGTAATTACCGCTTGACACCGATGTGGCATAGACATTATCAGTTTCTGGCATGTTTCGACAGGAATGTTTGCCCATGCCTCACAAAAAGCTTCATTAAGTTCATCTAAAGTTGTGGTACGATAAGTGGATACTTTTTTCTTGATTTCGTGCCAAAGGTGCTTGATTGGGTTAAGGTCCGGGCTATTTGCTGGCCAATCTAGCACCGATACGAGTACTGACTGACTGGTAAGAAACGACTTGACTGAACGGGCGGTATGTTTCGGGTCGTTATCATGCTGAAACGTCCATATAATAGGGAGATGCTCCTCAGCATAAGGAAGCATCGTTTCCTCCAATATTGCCTTGTATTGATGTTGGTCTAAGTTACCCTGAACTTTCCTCACAGGTCCCACTCCACGTCCAGAAAATGAACCCCATATTTTAATGTTTCCACCGCCATGTTTCACCTGCTTTTTTGTGAATCTTGGATTCATTTCCGCTTTTACTGGACGCCGTACGTATTGCCTTCTATCTGAAGAAATCAAATTAACCTTGGTCTCGTCAGAGAATAATACATGTTGCCATTGGGCGTAGGTCCAATGTCCATATTTACGTGCAAACGCCAAACGAGCATTTGGCTTAACTAGAGATTGTCCCTAATTAGTTGACCACGACTATATATAAAAACTAATAAAAATAAAATTGGAGGAATGAGTAGGTATGAACTAAAGCTAACACAGAAGCAAAAAGTGAGTGAAAAGAAGAGAGAGTGGAAAGAAAGAGTGTAAAAAATGAAGTTTAAGAAGGGATTAAACTTTCGGTCGTCATGTGATCTAGTTTGTAAAAAAAGGTGTGAAGTTTCTTTTTTAATTCAACGGCTGAGCAAAATTTTATGTCATTGTGTTTTAAGATATTATTATAGATGGCAGGGAGGCATTATGAGTGATTTGAAAACCTTTTCGCAAAAGAGGTTCTAACAGGCTGAATACGAGGGCCAAACCGAAAAGATCGGGAATAGAATACTCAGGAATAAATTAGATTAAAACCTTTTTGGTTTATGACATGTAGTATTATTTCAAACACAATTCCATTTTTGAATATTAAAAAAAGTAAAAAAGAAAAGAGTAGTAGCCATTTGAATTTGACAAGTCAGTGGGGAAAATGGAGCTTACGCGGGAACATTTCCGTGCCATAATTTTTCATAACTTTCGTCGAGGTTTATCTCAAGAACAATGTCTCGCCGAGCTTGTTTCTGTTTATGAACTTGAAGCACCCAGTAAAACGACTATATATCGCTGGTATTCTGAGTTTCGTCGTGGACGTTCCTCTCTCACGACAGTTCCTTCTACTGGTCGACCAAAAACAGCGGTAACACAAGATAACATCGATGCTGTGCGCCAATTAATAAAAGAAGATAGACATGTGACATACGAGCAGATTCGGGCTTCTCTCAGCATTGGTATGACAGCGATTCAAACTATTTTACATGATGAACTGGATGTCAAGAAGTTAGTTTCCCGCTGGGTGCCCCATCGTTTGACCGAGGAACAAAAGTCGGCTCGTGTTAATTGGTGTCGGTCTACTCTGCAACGGTTCAATAGAGGGAGCTCAAATGCAGTTTACAATATCGTCTCTGGTGATGAATCGTGGATTTATTCATATGAGCCCGAAAGAAAACATCAATCGGCTGTTTGGGTCTTCGAAGGCGAGGTCAAGCCAACAAAAGTTGTCCGCTCTCGTAGCGTGTCGAAAAAAATGGTCGCTTCGTTTGTATCGAAAACTGGTCATGTGGCTACGATTCTTTTACAAGAACGCAGAACGGTTACTGATAATTGGTACACAATAGTTTGTTTGCCGGAAGTCATAAGAGAACTTCGTAAAATTAATCCGAATCGTCGCATCATTCTTCACCAGGATAATGCGAGCTCACATACCGCTCGCAAAACGATCGCGTTTTTAAATCAGGAAAACGTGGAGTTAATGGACCATCCACCGTATAGCCCTGACTTGAGCCCCAATGATTATTTTACATTCCCAAGAATTAAAGATATGCTACGTGGTCAACGATTTCAAGTCCCAGAAGAGGCAGTCGAAGCTTACAAATCGGCCGTTTCGACTATATCCACTTCAGACTGGAATTACTGTTATAATAATTGGTTTGGTAGAATGCAAAAGTGCATCGATTGTCACGGAGAATACTTCGAAAAACAATGAAAGTAAATATTGTTGTATTATTTTTGTACTTTTTTCTATTCCCGATTATTTCGGTGTGGCCCTCGTATACTCGTTTTTTGATACTGACCCTAGACTTCTCGTGTGCTGGGACAAATGATAGATCTCGCCGGGATCTTTATTTCGGTTGAGAGCTGTCAAATTTAAAATCGCTATAACTTGGAAACTACAGATAGATAAAAAAGAAATAGAAAGCTAGATTCTTCTTTCTAGATCTCCATCTTGATCGCGATCCAGATTAACTGTGTAACGATTATTTACGTATCTCGCGATCCGGCTTTTTCTTTCTTCCCTATACCTGCATCCTGATTGGATGAACACGATAGAACACGAAATCAAAAATATTTACGAGGATTTGAACTACTATTATGCCAAATTGTGAAAGAAATTTCAGTAAGTTTCAGAAGTAACCGCGTAGACTAGACAATCGAACTTTCTGTACAATACTTGATCCTCAAGATATATTCAAGGCCATCGTGCCTTGAAAAACAGCTACAGGTTATGATTGAATAACTTCGAACTTGAGGCACATAGAATTTCTGCAGAACTTGTCAGTGTCAATCTAACCTATCATTCAAAGCTTCCATTTTGTTCAAATTTTGAACAAGAATGTTTTCGTCTAGGCATAAAATGGTCTGCCCTCTTTATAAGAAAGGAGATTAGCGTAGGCAAATTGAAACTCTGATTTTAGTGATAAAAAATTAGGACGGGTGGCAATCTGGGAGTGCCAGCAGAAGTGAAAACTTGAATTTTTGAATAGTATGCTTTTTGTAAGGGTCAATCGCGCCATATTGCTCGCGTACTTCTTCATCGAGACCTATCATAGTCTAGGGTCAGTAGTTTTCAAGTTATAGCGATTTTTAGTTTGTCAGCTGTCATCCAAAATGTAGATATCATCGAGACCTATCATTAGACTCAGCACACGAGTAGTTTAGGGTCAGTAGTTTTCGAGTTATAGCGATTTTTAGTTTGACAGCTGTTATCCGAAATGTAGATCTCATCGAGACCTATCATTTGTCTTAGCACACGAATAGTCTAGGGTCAGTAGTTTTCGAGTTATAGCGATTTTTAGTTTGACAGCTGTTATCCGAAATGTAGATCTCATCGAGACCTATCATTTGTCTTAGCACACGAGTAGTCTAGGGTCAGTAGTTTTCGAGTTATAGCGATTTTTAGTTTGACCCACAAAAAAAGCCGAGACTATGAAAAAGACAAAAAAGATGTTTTGGTCTTTATCACACTAGAAATTTTGTATATATTGATTTGTATATATACATTGCATTTTACCTAAAAAAATCATTCAGATAGTTTCGGGCGAAACCGAGTGACCTTTTGAAAGGTACAACTGGCCCGAACACGAATTTGCTTTAGGGCGAATCTGGCCCTAGCAATTTTTCAAAAGGTACATCTCGCCCATGGGCGAGTTTTTGAGGGGGCGAGATGTACCCTAAGCCTTTCTGTTACCGCTATATAAACAAATAATAATAAAAAAACTTTAATTAACCTTAATTAGCTACCCTACTAAAAACGTGTTTTATAAGCGATTTTTGCTCGATTTTTGTTTTAGCTCTATCGTAAAAACGGGAGAACACTTACAACCGTGAAAATAATGTTTATAGTGCATAATAAGTACGTGTCGGACTCACGCGTATTTAATACGCTTCTGCTTGACTGCGCGTCCATAACTAAGACGGTATTTTTACCTTAGTGGTACGGAACGGTGCGCTATTCCGACTCGCACTTGGCTGGTTTCTTTTAAGGATCGGCATCCGTAAATTTTGCAAAACAGGGTTCGATGTTACAGTAACTGAATGATAGAGGATAGTAAAATTTCCAAACAAAATCAATACCATTCACTTATAGTAAGGGTGATGAAGGACAAATTTATATATGATTTGCTCATGTCTGCCTCTTTGACTGATGATAAAGAGCATCCTCTAAAAGATACAAAAGATATTGGCGGATATCCACACCCCAGCGTTTTTGAGGAATTAAGTGTTAACTATTTTGAAATTTGACAATGAAACGTACACCTGGCAGACTATGACTATCTCATTAAATACAATGTATAAAACCCCAGAAAAATGGTCTGCCACCATAATAGCCCTGCGTCGTAAAGTTACAGCGCTACAAAATGCAAAAATTCACTACTTCGTCCCGTGATAATGCAGAGCCCTGCATGTATGCCTCTTCAATTTTCTACATCTTTAGAAGTATTTTAAACAGGAGCCACAAAGGCAGACAAAAAAAAACATTATTTCGTATCTTTTTTTTATTTTTTTTGCTTTAACTCAAACACGCAGCGACACACAGAAAAACGTGTAAGGACCAAATCGATTCGTATTGAGCTGATCTATCATCCCTATTAATATGAATCATGAGCAAATCATATACCCAAATTGCAGCCAGCACCCTAACTATTATGTAATTCATGAAATGTAGCTATGCTATGTTTACAAATCTTGTACTATCAACTGCAAAAGATAGGGAATTTCGTTAAAATATCCAAAATGGCACATCAGAGTATCAGTAACCCTGATTAAATTAGATACGAATTATCGACAAAAGGCATTTTAAAAATGATTTTTATTTTAACACTTCCTGCGTTCGGATAAATCTACAAAGTAGAAACAACATCGGGCAGGACCACAGTAGCCCAGTTGGTAAAGCGTCTGCGGTACTTACGCAGAAGGCGCAGGTTCGACTGGATGCAACAATGGCGCCCGAGTATTTCGACTCTCGCGGCACTCGCACGGAGTCGAAAGTCTCGCTCATTACTCATTACCAGCGTTTTACGCGCGAGTGAGGAAATGCGTGGCACTAGAGCTAAATATATTCCGTCCAGATGATGCCGCGCGTTTCCTCACTCGCACGTCAAATGCGCATAAATGGCTGGTACAGGAACGCGCGTAAAACACGCTATCTAGACGCAATATAAATTAAAACGCCTCATCTGGACAGGCTGTAAGCTATCCTGGCGCTTGCGCGCACGCCACGCCCACTTCCATCCCCTCCTCACCGCTCATGCACCGCGCGCCGCGCCGCTTCGCGTAGCCACAGAAATATTTAGAAGCAGCAAAAATATTAATGATAAAAATAATAAAAATAGTTTTAACAAAAAGGTTTTACCTCCTTCAAAAAAGCACTAAAAAGTATGAAATAAAATAAAATCATCAGGAAAAAAAAGAATCATAAAGGAAAATAACCAAGCCCTCTCATTTTAATTAAAAATTATAAAAATCGTATGGTTTTTGGAGTCGGTGCCAGCCAAAAAGTTTTCTGAATTAGTTATCTATCTGACTGGATATTCTACTTCTATTTTTTGCAAAAATCTAGTATACAGGGTGTACCAAAACTGAAAGGGCTTGCTCAGTGTAGACGAAACTGAAAAACTTTTCCATGAAATATGTCTAGGAAACGAAAAAATAAAATTCCATGCAAGTATCTCGCTGTAGTATAAATTGATATGTTAAAATTCCAGTAGGTACTGCCAAAATTTCAACATGTGATTTAATCAAAAAGATTCCGAGAAGGAAACCAGCCCTCGTTTTTGGACTTGGTATTAACCAATGATGACTCGTTAATAGCACACATAAAACATGAAGCACCTATAGGTAAAAGTGACCACTCATGCCTTATAGCAACAATTCAACTTGAAGCAAATGAACAAAATAAAACAACCGTAAGATGGAACTACAAAAAGGCAGACTATGATAAAATAAATGAAAAATTACAGTCTATCCTGGGAAGTATTCGAGACCTAAATAATGCTGAGACTCAATTTCGGATTTTTCTAACCAAATTCAAGGAGGCCATTCGTCTATATGTACCCCAAATAAAACTGAGCAATAACATAAAGAACAAACAATGGATAACGAAAGAAACCCAAGACTTAATTAAACAAAAACTAATACTCTGGAATAGATACATGTTAACAGGCTTGGACACAACTTACAAAGAGTATAGAAAAATTAATAACAAACTGTCTAATCAAAGCAAAAGATCACGCATCCATTTTGAAAAAGATCTTCTTCGAGCTGGACCAAAGCGCTTTCACTCGTACATAAGGCAACAAGTTACGTCGAAAGTCAACACGCCCTCTGTTTTACGCAATAAACATGGACAAATAGTTTCGCAAGCTTATGAGATTTCAGAGGCATTTGCTGATCAGTTTGCAGGAGTGTTTCAAAAGGAACCACAGGGCCAACTACCTGTTTTGGACCCATGCACTCGAATACAGGAAAGTATAACAGATGTTACTTTCTCAGTGTCAAAAATTCAACAAGCTGTTAAAGAAATGAAACCAGACTCTGCACCAGGACCAGACGAAATCCCTGTAACAGTAATACAGAAATGCAACCTTGCAGAGACATTATCAGTTTTAATGCAGACTTCATATGACACTGGACTCCTGCCACCGTTGTGGAAAACTGCATCAGTAACACCAATTTTCAAGAAAGGAAGTAAACTGGAACCGTCAAATTACAGACCTATAAGCCTGACCAGTGTAGTATGCAAAATAATGGAAAAAGTTATAGTTCGGCACATAAGGGAATTTCTGCATACACATGAAATAATTAGTGACCAGCAACATGGCTTCTGCCCTCACCGTTCGACAGTATCAAATCTATTATCTTGCCTAGCATCCTGGACTGATAGTTTCAACAAAAGAGAACCTGTAGACGTCATATACCTAGACTATGAAAAGGCATTTGACAAAGTACCCACTACAAGGCTTCTACACAAACTAGAACACATAGGTATACGAGGAAAACTGTTAGAATGGATCGAGGCCTTCCTGCGAAACAGAACAATGCGAGTTCGAGTCGGCGATACTATGTCTGAAGAAAGAGAAATACATAGTGGTGTGCCACAAGGCTCTGTCCTGGGCCCCGTTCTGTATATTATTTATACACTTGACCTGCCACATTGCCTGAAATGCAATGTCAGCATTTTTGCTGACGACACCAAGATTTTTGGAAACCCACTCACTGATTACGACAGTCTGCAAAGAGACCTAGATGCAATAGCGAACTGGTCAAAAGAATGGCTCATAAACCTTAATGCTGACAAATGTACCACACTGCACATAGGTAATAGAAACCCACACTTAAAATATAAGATGAATGGAGTAGAACTGCGAGCAGTCAAAGAGCAAACTGACTTGGGTGTTATTATCACGGATAACCTTAAGTGGGAAGATCAAATTTGCACAATCACGAAGAGAGCAAAAAGCTTTATCTATCTTATCCGAAAAGCCTTTGGAATTCTTACTCCAGACATGTTGCTGAATATACACAAGACATACATAAGACCAATACTGGAGTATGCTTTTCAGGCTTGGAGCCCGTATTTTGTCAAGGACATTGAATTATTGGAGAAAGTACAGCGCAGCTTCACCAAAATACCAAGACAATTAAAGAGACTACCATACGATGACAGACTAGAAGCACTGAAGTTATGCACCCTCAAAGAGCGACGGGAGCGTGGAGACCTTATAGAAACCTATAAAATCTTAAACGGCCACTACAATCTGAAAAATCTCCAGACAATGTTCAGAAAGGACAATAATACCCGTCTAAGAGGTCACCACTTGAAACTAGAAACCTGTCTCTCCCACAACAATCCTCACAGAAACTTCTTTGCTAATAGAGTCGTCAACCCATGGAATAAACTGCCCGAAGAAGTAGTCTCAGCACCAAATGTCAACATTTTTAAGAACAAACTAGACAAACATATAATAGAAATTAAGAAAAAGAAAGCACACTAGTTAACTGGATACAGGCATTATCAGTTGTATATCGACTGCCTGCCTGCTCAATGATAATAATAATAAAAAAAAAATTTTTAATGTTTAACATTTCGAATTCTGAATTGATCTGCATATTTAATGAGAATTTTTTTCGGAAAAACCTAAATTTAAATTTGTATTCCCATACTATATTTAAAGCATTACAAATTTAAGTATGCAGTTGATACTTTTTACTTGCCTATCGCGAGGAAGTAAGTGCAATGCTGCTATCCCATTTATTTATTAAATCTGTTCGGAATAACATTACATAGAGGGAAGGTACTGTAAGTATTTACATGATTACAATCTTATAGTTGCCACCTCAGAGGAATTATATTGTTGCAACTAAATTCCGTTAGAATTTGACGGTTCTCTGGCGGATCAATATAGTTGAAATCACGGAGTTCAACTTCAGCAACTTTAAAAACCAAGAATCCTAAAAAAATCTATTTTGGAATGAACAAGTAAAGCTTTTTCATACGATACCCCATTCAACCTAGTAATGACATTTTAAAATTTGTTCCCAAATTTATTTAGGCCCCATTTACAATAATAATAATAATATAATTTTAATTCTTTTGTTTGCATTTCTTTAAGTTGGGCAATTTTATTCTTAAACTATTCCAAATTTCAAGTCGTTAGCATTAGTAGTTGCTGATACTAATGCTAAATTGAAATTTGAAATAGTTTAATTTAAAATTTCAATTTAGCATTAGTATCAGCAACCACTAATGCTAACGACTTGAAATTTGGAATAGTTTAAGAATAACAGGTCTGACAGACAAACGTCGACGAAATCGAACCATAAGGGTTCCATTTTTACTATTTTGGATCGGAACACTAAAAATATATATTTTTTGTGGGGTCTTTTTTAATGTAAAAAATTACTTTTTATTGGTACTTGTTAATGCATAATTTACCTGCACTAGGTGGGTTTGGTATGGGAGTTATGCGCTCATACATCCCATAGTTGATGAACCCGTGCCTTTCTAAGAAGGTGTGAGTGCGTAACACTAGAGCTGGGTCGCTGTTGTAAGGGGCCTGCAAGTGAAAAACCATTTTCTTAGTAAATAAATACATAAATAAGTAGATAAAGTTGCTAAAATTTTAAAGCAGATTGGTTTTTGCTTGAAGTAAAACAGATGCTGACCTCTTTTTTCTGAACTGCATCTGCTGTAAGCTGCTTCTTGGGGTTTTCAAGCCACATATTCAAAATCCTGTTCCTGATCTGAATTAAGGCAGGGGTCTTTTCCTCTTTGAGATCTGAGAAACATTCCACTTCCTGGGAAGACAACTTGTCAAATGGCAGACAATATTGAAGGGCTCCTCTTTCCGAACTGGAAAATAAATTTACATAAGGTTATTTAATTATCAAGCTATAGTTACATTACACACTTCTGAAAAATCACTAGCCTTTTTTAGTACACAAAGCATCTGTAACATTAGAATTAACTTATGGGTGTATGTTGAACAGTGTTCAAGTGTTGACAACAAGTAGTAAATAAATAATACAGCAGCACTGCACTTACTTTCTTGCCATATGCGAGAGTCATTATCATCATATCGTGTGACTTGTAAGATTGATGACCGACCTCACAAACCCTGGTGTAGGAATTGTTGAGCCGCCCAAGCGCACTGACATGGCTCACCTAACCACCACTGTCGTAGATAGTAGCTGAGACCAACACCTTAACGTGCTTAACTTTTCAGACAATCAGATGATTCATGATGCAATTTCCTAACCAAACTGGGGAAGTCACACAAAGTGATGTTTGTTTGTTAGAGTCCCCACCGGGAATCGAACCCAGAACCTCCAGATCTAGAGCCGAATGCTCTAACTACTAGATTATAGAGGCTGTGGATAATGAAGACTAAACAAGTACCAACTGCAAACTTAAATTTGTGTTTCAAAATACAAACGTACCTGTGGTAGTTTTTTGTAATAAATATCCTATACTATTAAAAAAGCAATATTTGTATATATATAAATATATACATATTTGTAATCGGTTTCTCGAACACGGCTCTAACGATTTCGATGAAGTTTATCATACGGGGGTTTTAGGGGGTGAACAATCGATCTAGCTAGGTCTCATGTCTGGGAAAATTCCTTTTCTCCGTTTTTTTTCTTATTTCTTTAAGCGTTTAAGAAACTAACAGCGCCATCTGTTGGCAAGTAGCGTAGCTTGCTCACCCGATTATATTTTCAGGTTGAGACGGCTATTATAGAGCGAAGCTCGGTCGCCAAGGTACTAATGTTTAAATTAAATATGCAGTCAGTATAACTAATTCAGAATCCAAATTATAGGAAGAGTCCATATTATGGACAGTTTTGGGAGACTTGCTTTTTATGATGTATAAGTGATATGGAACACATTTTTTAGAAAATTAGTAACTTTTTTTTTCCCAAACACAAAACCTTCCCACTACACTTGAAAGTAAAAATTACAAACAAGAAGTAGTAAACTAAATAATCAAAAAGTCTACTTGATACTGGCAACAAATATTACCAACCCATCTCTACTAATGGGTGTCATAAGAGGCAACTATGGAATTATGAGCCAGAGGATAGGCAACAGTGTCTTTCTATGTATCATCTTACATACTGCGGTCACCAACAACCGAAGTCTGTGGTGCCAGCTGCAATGCTAACAATTTTGGTGACTTTAGTAACTCTCCCTAAAATGTACCACACATCTTTGATGGAATTCTGAAGGGAGCTTCCTATCCTGCTGTGGCTGTTTCTATACTCTCTTGTAAGACTATTTGTATGAAGGCAATGAACTCGACATCAATTCAATTTGTATACCAGTGAGTAGTAAGTGAAAATATAAAATATTTAATGAAAAACCAACCTATTCAATATTTCTTTGGGGTCAGTCTCCTCTGTCACATCATTTGTAGCTCCTTCTATGACCGGTTTGTTAGGTTCCTTCGTCTCAGCGTTTTCACAATATGAGGACTGTTGCCGGCCCCGCGAGGACGTAGGGCTCGAAGACGTGACCTGGCTCATGTCCGACTGATCCGGTTCGTAGCCATCTTGCTGCTTCAGAACACCATCTAACTCACGGGTAACAACCTACAGAACAATATACATAACCTCTGAGCAAAAGAAAATACCAGAAAAACATAAACCTAAACCGCTACCATATCATAACTTACCCTCGCACCCTTACAACGACTCATTTTCAATAGTCAAAAAACACACCAAGTAAAGAAAACACACTCAAAAGGTAAAATAAATTTTAACAATAATGACGCTGTGTTCCAAATTGTACAAACGCTGCTAAAAGCGTATACAGTACTCACGGACGGTCCAAATTGATTTAGCACGCTCACAAAGCTATCACTGCTTTAATGGCTCTAGTCAATTTGGAATGGATTTAAGCGCGCTCACGTGTTCATCTGTCAAAATGTCAGTTTTGTTTTTATTTTCTTTAACAAAGCCTAAGCTAATCCCTGAAAAATGTGCGCCAAATCCACTCTCATTTCCATTAGAGACAAACTCATTAAAATCAAAACTTGAGAAACATCAGCTGGCTGCAAACGTGTGGGATTTTATATGTGTCAAATCGATTTTGACATTAGCGCTTTCACTGCTCCACCTATTTGACTAAAGCACTCATAGCAGAAACGATGACGTCATCAATGACGTAAGGCGGTGAAAGAGCGAGTGCTTTAGAGCACGCTTTAGGTCAATTTGGACCGACTTAAGCGCGCTCACAGTGCTCTAAAGCAGTCTGTTAGTGCATATTGGAACGCACAGTGAGTCGTATGCTTTTTTTTTTGGTTTCATTCTTCCTTTCGGAAAGGCAAAGAGTACAAAGCCCATACAGCCATGTCTGATGTCTTTAATCTGTCTTTCTTTTTGCTCCCCTCGTAAAGCGATAGTGAACTTTACGAACTATGTAAAATGTTCGTGACTTTTTGGGACAACATTTAGTATTATATAGTCTAAGGGACAACACAAACGGGGCTTAAACACGAGATCACTTGAAATCTTCATCAGCTGCGCACTCCGTAGTAAATTTGCTGCATAACACACTAACTTTATTATCCACTAAATCACTAAATGCACAAAAAAACAAAATTTCAATTAAGCAGGCAAACGCCTATGTCGAGTTCCCGCCAAAAAGGCCGCCCTGCGAATGAATTATTTGTACCAGATACAGCGGGTCCCTTATTTTAAAAGGCAACAAATTGGCAATCAGTGGCTTGAGAAAAATGTTGAAAATTTGTGAGAGATATGCTCAAGATCATGGTCTGCTATATAACACGAAAAAAAGTGAATGGTTGGTGTTTAAGGCAGGGTGTAAAGGACCTAATGTTGTGCCACATATTCAGTTAAATGGGGTAGTTTTGAATAGAGTTGCACAGTTCAAATACTTAGGACATATTGTCACTGAAGATCTACACGATGATCTGGATTTGGATCGGGAACGGAGAGCATTAGCAGTGCGTAGTAATATGTTGATCCGAAGATTTTCTCGTTGTTCAAAAGATGCTAAGATTATCCTCTTCTAGGCGTACTGTCAGGTGTTTTACACCAGCAGTCTTTGGGTCAACTACACACTTAAAGCATATATTGCTCTCCGTATCCAATATAATAATGCCTTTAGGATGCTGGTGGGATGGCCACGCTTCTGTAGCGCTTCAACAATGTTTGCTGAGGAACGCACTGACGATTTTTTTGCGATTAGGCGCAAACGGATAGCTTCTTTGTTGATCAGAATGCGGGCTAGTGCTAACAGTATCCTAAGGACAATACCTGACAAAATGGACTGTGCAATGTTAAAGTTTTGGGTGGGCGTGTTGCTTAAACTTAATCAGTAATACTGTTGTTTTTTTTTTCTTGACATGGTATTTAATTGAATTTTATTGTTTATTTTTATTTATGATTTGACATTTAATAACTCTAATCTATGAATTGACATTGTTTAAATTATGGATTGACTTATTGACTGTTGTATTTTACTTAACTTGAATTTTGACTAACATAGTTTTTAAGTTCTTATGTACTAACAATACATGGACCATGTTGTCTGATATTAATTAATAAATTGAAATTAAATGATTCCCAAAATATTTTTTTATACCCCAATACACTTGAGACAAAATCGATGAATGTACACCAAATTGGCTGAACGTACACCAAATTTGGGTAACCGGTTCGGTTAGGTTGTGTTAGGTTATCTTGCAACCAAAACGCACGAGTTGAGCGAGCGGAGCGAGCGTGCCGCGGCAGCGGCCGGCGAAGTGCCAGAAGCAAATTTGGTGTACATTCATCCATTTTGGTAGACAAAATTTGGTGAATATTATTTGATAAAAATTTACTCAAATTTGGTGGCACGTTAATACACAGCCATTTTAAAATAAAGGACCCGAAACGGTTAAATATAGATATCAATCGTTAACGTTACTTTAATCGTTATAAAATTATAGACCCGTTGACGTCTGTTTTTTTTTGGGCCCACGCGACAGTATTTGCCATAAACAAGGTAGGGGAACGAATATACCTTAGACTATATAATACTAACAAGATATAATACTAACGTATAAAAGACAGATTGTATTGAGCATTAGTTCATAACCACGTTTTATCTCACTTCAACTAGAAGTGATTCACCGTAATAGAAAGAGCTAGAAATATATCGTCTGGTTATACTCGATTCTCCCCCGCCACAGGCATTTTTTGGTCGGATTATAATGATAAGCATAATCCGACTAAAAATGCAGGATCCATAAAGATAGGACAAAACCCCCTCCTGTAAGGTGTCACTTAATTTGGAAGGTTTATGCCTCCATTTTTCTGTCAGACTGTGAAAGTTGTTGTTTATTTGCTTACTGGTTGTTTTTGCAAAATTTTAGTATATAAGTGTGTTTCAGCCAATGTTTTGAGCTCAGAAATTGCTCAGAAAGTTAGTGAAAAATGTTTTGTTCCGTATAAGGCTGCAATGCCCGAGAAAATTACAAAGAAAACAGTGCCGAAGTCATATCGTATCATTCGTAAGTATTTTTTAGTTTATTTTTGATAATACGCAATATTTTGCTTCACGAAATATTGTGTAGTACTCGATACATTGTGGTATATTAGGTGTATGCTCAATATCGCATTTAATTAGTAAATTTTACATAAAAATATGATGATAAACATTGATATCAAAACATGATATAGTGATGGGATTTCTTACATCGATATATTTTTATCCAACTGAGGCACAAATCTCGTAACTACCAAATGGCTTGATATATTTTATATAGGCTGTTCAGCTAGGTTTTAGTAAAATTTTAAACACTGATGCCAAATTTTCAACCGATGATATTGTACATAAAATACGTTTTGTTAAAGGCTATTATGATTGTTTATCTATATTGAAAAAGACAACTGTTGGTTGTAACAATATCGTAGCCTGGGAGACCAATAAACTGAGATACACCCTTAACACTTTGATAGCATAGTTTATAACTTATGACTTTGTACATAAAAATACATTATGTTACAGGTTAATCATTATTAATCTTTAAGTAAGTACATAGTGAAAAAGACAGCTGATGGTGGAATCAATATTGGAGCCTGAGAGGATAACAAAGTAAGTTATGTTTTAATAGTTTTTAACGGCTACAAATTAAATGATTCCCAAAATATTTTTTTATACCCCAATACACTTGAGACAAAATGGATGAATGTACACCAAATTGGCTGAACGTACACCAAATTTGGGTAACCGGTTCGGTTAAGTTGTGTTATCTTGCGACCACAACGCATGAGCCGAGCGAGCGTGCCGCGGCCGCTGCCGGCGAAGTGCCAGAAGCAAATTTGGTGTACATTCATCCATTTTGGTAGACAAAATTTGGTGGATTTTATTTGGTAAAAATTTACTCAAATTTGGTGGCACGTTAATACACCCGTTTTTAACTTATGATATTGTACATTAAAATGTATTTTGTTACAGGTGTTTATGTTTGTACATTTTAAATAAGGAGAGAAATAGACAACTGTTGGTGGTATTAATATCGGAGCCTGGAAGGCCAATAAACTGAGTTCTGTTCTAAACCCTTTAATAGCATAATTTTGAACTTATGATGATGTACAAAGTAGAAAATCGCAAAATTTTACAACCACAAGAAGGATTCAAACCGGTGTCTTCTCCGTCAGTACCGGAGACGCTTTACCAACTAGGCTACTGTGATCCTGCCTGATGTTGTGAAATCTGCGACCTCTATAGGCATTTCAACGTTGTGGTAAGTAAGTGTAGTGTATAGCCTTTGTCTCAAGCGTGCATACTCAGTCTGCAACCGACCGTACAGCGAGTAGGATGTGCAACGTGGTGTGTGCGTTGGCGAGCCAAATAAAGAGCTAAACAACTAACATCGGCGACGCTACAGTTGGCGACGAGGATTAAAAGTGAGTACTTGCTTAGAAAATAATAAAACAGAAAAAAAAGGAAAGGAATTACTTAATTTCACCGAATAGTTGTGAAAAAAAAATTTTGGCCTGATGTAAACAAACATAGTTATTGTCGGCCGGCTATAAATAGAACAGGTTTGAACGGACAAAGGATGCGTGTTAGCCCATCCAGATTTTGCATTATATTTAAAGATTTCCTTGGCTGTGGTTTGAGTATTTTAACCAAAGAAATCGGAACGGATAGAAGTCAATACGTAGGTAGTTGCGTCAAGCCAATCAAAATGAGGAGGATTTATGGATTTAAGGAAACTTGAAAATAACCTATAGGGTCAGTCCTGTAGGTTTCGCCGAACAGTGGTTCGGTCGGTCGTTGACAACTTGTCACGGCAAGAATTATTTTTGATGAATATACCTATGAACTACCTACACAAACTTATTTCCTTTACTATTAAAAGGGCTGACCCCTCATAATTGACCCACCGTGTGGCATATTACGGGGTTACCAGTACAGTAGATACTAATACTTTGATACATATTTACCATTGGTTTTGATACCACCACCCATGTAATAATATTTGGACTGCTACTTCGAATAACGTATAAAACTAGAACGCAAGGATATTACATGAGATAAAACGATACACTTCGTAGCGCAGACGCAGATAGAATGACTGAAAAAATGTTCGATGAAACTCGATTCAAAAATAAGGTTATTTTTTAGAGTATACGTCGTTGAGTTTTTAGGGCCGCTGCTAGAAAACTCCACTGAACCCAAAAAACTAACTAGCTGGATGCTAACTCAGCGCAGGTTATTTGTGCTGTTTTTACTACTATTTATAGAATAATTTACTTACCTTGGATCCAACGAACCAGCCACGAGTTAGTTTTAATGATCCTAATTATTTTATATCCCGTGTAGTGCCGGCAAGAATGGTACCAACCCATACATACTCGTGGGTGTCGTAATAGGCGACTATGGCTCATAAACGGGAGGAGGTAACTGACATGCCAATTTTTATTTATCAATAAATTTTGAATTGTATTGATGGGTTATCCTCCTGTGTGCCTTACCATATTACATACTGCGGTCACCTACAACCGGGTTCCATGGTGTTAGCCGTAGCGCTGACAGGCGAGGTTCCCCTCCTCACTTTATACAGAAAAAGCTAGAATTCTGGAGGGAACTCAGCGTCCTGTAGTCGTCGTTACTTTGGATTATGATGAAATATTATATGATATAAAATATACTCTGAATTTGTCAAATGCAATCTATTTAAGTTGCGTTAAGTGGTACTTGTGCTACATATGTACCATGTTATGAGCAGTTATGATTATACTAGGGCATTAAATTGCATATTACACGTATTGGAAGTTAAATACGGGGCATTAAATTGCATATTGTCTTTTAATAATTTGGCATATTGGCAGTTATATACTGGGCATTAAATTGCATACTATCTTTAATAATTCGACATGTAAGCAGTTATATACTGGGCATTAAATTGCATATTGTCTTTTAATAATTCGATATATAAGCAGTTATATACTGGGATTTTAATTGCATATTGTGTTTTCAATAATCTGATAAACAAGCAGTTACAAACTGAGCATTAAATTGAATATTGTCTTGTTAATGATGCGATATGTTATAAACGGTTACAAACTGGGAATTTAATTGCATATTGGCTAATAATTGTGCCAATAATGAGATACATACGAGCAGCTACATACTGGGCATTAAATTGCATATTGTCTTTTAATAATTTGACATGTAAACATTTATAAACTGGGCATTAAATTGCATATTGTCCTTTCAATAATCTGACAAACAAGCAGTTACAAACTGAGCATTAAATTGAATATTGTCTTGTTAATAATGTGATATGTTATAAGCGGTTACAAACTGGGCATTTAATTGCATATTGGCTAATAGTTTTGTCAATCTTGAGATACATACGAGCAGCTACATACTGGCCATTAAATTGCATATTGTCTTTTCAACAATTTAAAATATGAGCAGTTACTAACTGGGCATTAGATTGCATTATGTCAATTATAAAATGAGGCATAATTGGAGCAGTTGTGAATTCCAACTGAATTATTAATTGGTCGGCTCCAATGGTTGGAACGGCTTACTCCTCACCAGTAAACAAAACCATAGAATTACCATTATATGCATGTTTATGCAGGTAACATGAACAATACCTACATAATTATTTAACAATTCTGTAAACTGAATCAGCTTTCATTTCCTTTTGTTTAATATGTAGGCGTATGGAAAAAATATTTAATTATTAGACAAAAATGATAGTAAATCGTATGTTCATATTTGTTGCATCAATAATATTATGAAACTCAAAGAATAGTCACGCATAAACAAAATATAAAGAGAATAAGGTCTAGATACGATAGCACAGTGGTCTGTGCATTGAATTCGTGCTGCTTCTGATGTTTGTTGTATGTAAATACAATTCATGCTTGGTACGTTCCAAAGGTGCGGGTTTAAATCTAGCTCGCGTCTTAAAATATTTCTCATATATTTTCAGAAAGGTTATATGCGTGGGCGAATGACATGTGTTGTTTTGAGCCATGGTATTAAAGAGTGCAAGGAAAGTCCGGGTGGATAATGGATAATGATATGATACGATTCGGGAACCGATTAGTGTGAATTATAAATAACAAAATGCTTCCTTGTTTAGTTGAAAAGAAGTAACAAATGGATTTCAGATTCACACACATTGTTTGACAGTCAAGTCATCTTTATAAGGACATATGGTGACAATTTTATTTTGTCCCTAAATTCAGTTTAAACATGCTGAGTGTTTGGAAAAGGTATGATAAAAAGTACCAACCTACAGTTTGAAATTTAAATAGTTTGATACCTACCTTACCGTTTTCAATACCACTGACTGGTGTAGTTAGGGAGCAGGTAAATTCTGGCACTTGTAGCGAGAGTACCCATTACTGTACATTTCCTACTATAATTAATACATACCCACGAAAAGTCAAATTATTCTGGAAGGGTTTATTTAATGATCATGTCCCTATTTCATTATGTTTAACATACGTGCTTTGTACAACGATGCCATAGAAAAAAAAAAATAACTTGTGTACATCGGCGTGTAGCTAGTATATTGTATTGAACGATTTCACTTAAATTGGAAGGACCGGTACATAGACAATATGCGTACTTAATACATCTTAAAGTTATATTGATTCTCCTCTATGGGCCAAGACAACCACAAATAATACCTACCAACCTATTTCAAGTGCCTAAATCAAGACATTGGGATCAAGGATTATTTCTTCTTCTTGTCGTGTTAATCAATAAATAAATAAAGCTCAAGAAGCAATCGATTTTAAAGATAATTAAGTAAATAATTTTACAATGTTTGAAATAAATTATGTGGTTTGTCCATTTACAACGAAAAAAAAACTAACCTATCATTCTTAATAGGTACCTATTTAAAATTAGTGCATACTCAAATATACTTTGGTTGGTAAATAGCTTGGTTCCTGTGAAAGGCTACAGAAATTGGAATAATAATCCGGTCACCTAGTAGGATTTTTGTGGTAAATAAGCCTCGCAGGTAACTATTGAAAAGCAGTTTTAATTTAGGTTTTCTTATGTAACTTTACTGTAAAGCAACAAAATACTCTTTAAAAGCGTTGTAAAAATAAAGATACCTATGAACTTACGAAAACGTAATTAGGTATATTTGCTTAAATAAATGAATAGTTCTGTCCGAATAATGAGTCCCAATGACTTAAAAATTTAATGGAAAAGTTGATTTGTCGACATACACGGTACAGGTAAGATAATAAAATCAACAAAGTGGACAAGCAGCAATTCCACAAGAAATTTGTGAGCAATGGTTTTAAGAGATTAGAAAAAAATAAACGTGGTATAAAAAAGGGGTGCTGTTCTTTTGTGCAGCGGCAAATGTATAAATAATTCATTTACAAAATTGATACAACTGAAAGAAGTCTTAAAAATAAAAATAAACAATAATAATAATTCCTTAAATTTGACAATAAGGTTTGAAAATTGATCAGTAACATAAAAAATAGTTTTCGACAAACATTTCGAGTTTAATTCTGGTGAGATACTACATTCAGATTAAAGGTACCAGTAGTTGAATTAGATTGAAAAATAACTTCATTTGATATCGCCATCTTATTAATTTATGTCAAATTGTGACGAAGCACTTTATTGCGATCAGGACAACTTTAGTTTCCTTTTTATATGGAAAAAACACCATGGTAAACAGAGATCATTCACCTGAAAGCTATCATTAGCCTATCTATATTATAAATGATTGATGTCATAATTGCCACCGTGCTAACAGAAATAATATAGTACAATAATAGTTTAAAATACTTATTCTTATCATAATAGTCTTGGAAGATGTGTTGGACGCTCGATCCAGACGTGGTGGGTTGGAGTTCAGCAGGTACGTGCAGAGTAATGAGCCGAATTGATAGATCGACTTTCCGAGGAGTTCCTGGTTTGAAACAGCCAGTTTGTATCATCACCACACATTTCGATGACATAGGTGTGCACCATATAAATATGTACTTTGAAGAGTGCGTTTTGTATGTCTGGGTATAGATCATAATTTTAATAGGTGTAATTAGAACACCAAGAATTCGTTGACCCTGCAAACCATACGAAAAAAATAATAAAAGAAATTATATACCTATAATAAATAGCTGAAGAACTTGTTATTGTTCTGGATTAGTTGTAATATTTAAAACCTGCATTTAATTTGAATAGTCTTTGTATTTTTCTTTGTTTATCACCTGCAAACCTATGGAAACCAGTAGTGTGAAATAAAAATATTAAGAAAAAAGGTAGAGGAAAGACAGGTAGTGGTGTTTCTCACTCTTGCCTTCCTCTCAAGGCTTTAAAGTAACACAGGGCTTAAAAGTAAGGTCCTCCTGGAGTTTCTGGGTTGGCTGCTGTAGGCAAGCTTCATTGGTCAATAGTTGTTGTAAGTCCAGAACAAGGAGACGGGGCAGATAAGAAGAAACGTAGTACATTTGAAGAATATACAAGGAGACAGGAAAGTGTTAGACATAAAGAATAATTTGGGAAAAGATAACATTTGCAACAGTAGTGGAGAGGAGGAGTAACTAAGGAAACTATGAAAAACTATTTTGTAGAAGGTACCGCTAGAAGCGTATTATGATTTGATAATTTCCGATTCAAATGTAATTTATTATTTTAATTAGGTAATTTATGAACGATATAAAAATCTAATTAAAATAGGGAAGGGATGTAGTGTATAGGCTTTGTCTCAAGCGTGCATACTCAGTCTGCAACCGACCGTACAGCGAGTAGGATGTGCAACGTGGTGTGTGCGTTTGCGAGCCAAATAAAGAGCTAAACAACTAACATCGGCGACGCTACAGTAAGCATTAGCTGTACTAGACTACTAGCTCAAGTAGTCTATTATTGCAAAAAGAATTCAAGTCGAAAATTGGTAACACTACGTATGATTGAAAATGATTTTATTTTAACATTTCCTGTGTTCGGATAAATCTACCAAGTAGAAAATTGCAAAACTCAATCATTTTGAATTATACGTAGTGTTACCAATTCTTGACTTGAATTATATTTACAAAAATAGGACTTGTTGAGCTAGTACAGCTAATGCTTATTAGGTGGAAGCACAAACGCAACGTTGAAATACGTATAGAGATCGCAAATTTTACAACATCATGCGGGACCCTGAGCCTAGTTGGTAAAGCGTCTCCGGTACTGACGGAGAAGATGCAGGTTCGAATCCTGCCTGTGGTTGTGAAATTTTGCAATTTTCTACTTTATAGATCTATCCGAACACAGGAAGTGTTAAAATAAAATATTCTTATGATATTGTACTTAAAAATGCGTTATGTTACAGATTATTATGATTGTTAATCTTGAGTACGTAGTGAAAAAGACAACTGCTGGTCATGAAGAATCATGAGTGAAACCTGTACTAATAATAGCTTTTTGTACATTTTATTTAAGTATTAGTAGTATTATTAAGGATAAAATACACTGCCTAATGAAAAATAATAAAATGATTATCCATTGTCATAATGATAGTTATTGTTAAGGATACCTATTTAAGAATCTTTTTTCTTTAAGCTAAAAATAAAATTAGAAACTTATATTAGCCTTTTTATTTACATAATACAAGTTTAAAAATAAGTAATCCATAATAATAAAAAAAATCTGATAGTATTTGTTTTCTTTTTCACAAATTTTGTCACCTGTATCCAAAATTCATCGATATAAAAATCGACAATACCTCATCACTACTTGATTATGACAGTTAAACAGTGTGACGTCACAAATGTCAGGCGCTGAAAGCATTTGAGACGGCTTACACGGGGGGAATATACAAAAGAAAATTTGGAACGAATAGTACGGGAAAGGAAAGGATAGGTAGGATTATACTATATTTACAAAAATTATATTTTTATGTTGTTATCTACAATAAATATGTACAAAGAGCTATAAACGCAATAATATTACATGAAAGTAGTATGGAAGTGGACGTTGGAAAGGGAAGTTTAAAAGAAAGTAGACTTTCGTACAGAACATAGTTATTACGGAGAGGACAGGAAAGGAAAATATTTATACGTTAGTATTATATAGTCTAAGGGAAAATATGATTTAAATCGCCATGCTCAATACCACACTCACAGGCAGCACTAGTGACCATCCCAAGCCGAGCTAGGTGAGCTGGAGTGCAAACATGGCCTAACCTCATTCTGACCAAAATGCTTGTGGCCTTCTTAATAAAACTCCATCTGAAAAACCATGGTCTACAAGTTATGTCTTCCTGAATTGACCTGTAATATTTGCATTTTTCTTGGCTACTAAGGGCCCACGCTTCACTCCAGGATTCACGAAGGAAAGTGGTTGGGAGAGAAGAAATATCATGAGAGAAATTCTTGTAAGGTACAGTGTCTCCACATGACACAGCATCATTGGCAGCCTGATCGGCCCTTTCATTGCCAGGAATTCCACTATGCCAAGGAACCCAGGTCCTGAAGGACGCACTTTAAAAGTAATTCCCGATTTTTTCCAAAAGGATACTTTAATAATGTTTGCAAGGCACTTAAGGAATCTGTTATTATTATCGTTCTCTGCAACTTCATTAGAAGTACATACTCTACTGCTTTAAAAATCCCGAAACATTCACTAGTAAAAGTAGATGTTTCTGGAGGGAACTTAATTTTCTGAACAATATTATATTGAGAGTGGTATACTCCAACACCTACATGACCCGAAGAAGAATGTTTAGAGGCATCAGTATAAACACAATGGAAATCTCTGAAATCTCTCTCTATAACAGAGTTAAATATAAACCTTGCAGAATCATCACCTTTACTGATTCCAACATTTAGGTGAACGTCCGGAACAAAAGTTAGAGAATCAAATGAGGCACTGAATATAGGAAAAGAAAGTGAGTTATGGACCGGGGCTTGAATAGCAAGAAATTTTTGGTAACTTTTAACAAGGCAAGGAGAATTTTTATGAGAACAATAGTTTGATGATGAAATGTAGTCGGTTAGTAATGCAAGTTTTGAGCGAAGAGGATGAATAGAAAATTTAAAGATATTGAATAGAAATTTATCAGATAAGTACTGACGGCGTAAATGTAAAGGCGGATCGCAACATTCTACTTGTAAAGCGTTAATCGGACTGGACCTCATTGCACCTACAACCAACCTCAAAGCTTTTGCTTGTATGGTATCCAATTTTTTAAAAGCAGTTACACTACCTGTCTCTAAAAGAAAAGTGCCATAATCAAAGACACTGCGGATTAAGGCATTATAAATTAATTTCATAGAAAATGGATGTGCACCCCACAAAACCACGGTGAGACATCTAAGCATATTAAGTAGACGTTCACACTTAGCAGAGATGTATTCGCAATGTGGAATACCAGTAAGTTTGGATTCAAGGACCACTCCCAAAAATTTTGTATGACCAGAAACTGGTATTTCGCAATTATACAGGACTAAAACTGGAGGAGGAAGCCTCATCCTACTAAATAAAACCACCGAGCTCTTAGAAGGCGACAAGTCAAGCCCGTTCGAATCAAGCCATACCTTCAAGCGAGCAAGAGCTGAAGTAAGTGATGAGCTTGCTTTCTCCACGGAGCGGTCTGAAGAATATATAAGTAAATCATCTGCATATAGTAAAACACTTACACTGCCACTCAATGATGCCTCCAAGTCGTACGTATAAATATTATATAGTAATGGGCTCAACACGGAACCCTGAGGCAGTCCTCTCCAAATCAACCTTGACTCTTCACTCAAGTCATTCAACACTACTTTAATTTGCCTTTCAGATAAGGAATTGATGATAAAATTTGTGAGCTTAAATGGAACCCCCAATCTCTGCAGCTTTTTGTAAAGGATATTCAATACAACACTATCATATTCCGCATTTATATCTAAGAATGCAGCTACAACAGAGTCATTACATGAAAATGCCAATTTTATATCAGTTACAAATATACCAATACTGTCCATGGTACTTCTACCCCGTCTAAATCCAAATTGACTTTCACTTAATAATCTGTTAGATTCAACGAACCACTCTAGCCTGTTTTTTACAAGATGTTCTGTAATTTTCATTAAAACGGATGATAAAGCAACAGGTCTATATAGTCCTTGAGCCCGTGACAAAATCACTTACCTGTCATGAGAACATCTTAAGATGTATGGCAACAGATCGGCAAAGTGGTGCTGAGCAAGAATCAGTTACATTTGGCATCCGAAATTTGCCGGTAGTCCGAGAATTTCTTCCACTTCCGGTCAAAATTTGGGGGTGCAAGTTACGTGTCATGAGAACACTCTGAAACCCTCGGCAACATGTAGTCCTTCATTGACAGAGTAGAAAAATACAAGTCTGCCAGTTCCTAGTCTGCCGGAAGTACTTGGTAGACGGTCTCAAAGGATGGCCACCACCCAGTAAACAGATCTAAGTTTTTTACTATAAAATTAAATACGTATTAATAATCGTGCAAGTCTGCTACGGCTATGGTTTTTTAGTTTCACCAGTCACCGTAACTGAGTACTCCAAGGGTCTGATGATGACCAGCTGTCAAGCAACTGGATCTGAGGGCCAACTACACCCAAGAGCTCCAGATTTCAACTCAAATACTTTGTAGGTGGCGCCGTTCCTGGACCTGCTGGCTCGA
Source organism: Athrips mouffetella (assembly GCA_947532105.1). Classification (NCBI taxonomy): domain Eukaryota; kingdom Metazoa; phylum Arthropoda; class Insecta; order Lepidoptera; family Gelechiidae; genus Athrips; species Athrips mouffetella. The sequence continues at coordinate 12,447,694 of OX383984.1, forward strand.
GGGACTGATGATGACCAGCTATCAAGCAACTGTATCTGAGGACCAACTACACCCAAGAGCTCAAGATTTGGACTAAAATGCATTGTAGGTGGCTGCCATTCCTAGACTTGCTGGCTCGAGAGTCTGATGATGACCAGCTGTCAAGCAACTGGATCTTAGGACGAACTACACCCAAGAGCTCCAGATTTCGACTCAAATGCTTTGTAGGTGGCTGCCGTTCCTGGACCTGCTGGCTCGAGGGTCTGATACTGACCAGCATCCAAGAAAATGGCTATATTCGAACTTGAGGACTACTCAATTAAATTGTGAACTAAATTAATTTTAAACTACTAAATAAACGTATAAAATTGCTTGTCCTGACTGACTGATTCATCAACGCCGAGCCGTAACCGCTACAGCTACGGATCTGAATTTTTTTACACAGGTTTTTTGCACTTCAAAACCACCCACTAAGAAAGGATTTTGGAAAATTCGTCCTCCAAAGGGGTGAAATAAGGGATGAAAGTTTGTATGAAAGTCCTTTGTTTCTAGAGCTAGATTCACACAAATTTGAATTTAAGCTTTTGGTAAAAAATAAAGAAATAGGTGTTTAAGCATTTTTTTTAAATCACCCTTGAATGGGGTGAAATAGGGGATGATTTTTTTCCGTATGTTGATCCATAAGTTTTTCATTTTTAGGGTTCCGTACCTCAAAATAAAAAACGGAACCCTTATAGGAACACTTTGTTGTCCGTCTGTCTGTCTGTCAAGACCCTTTTTCTCACGAACAAGAAGAGATATCAGGTTGAAATTGATAACGAATATTAAGGTCTATAGACCACACAAGATCTGAAAATTTCAATTTTTTACAACGACGCAATCAAAAGATATGGCTTTTTATGTCCTCATCTCCATACATTTATGCAAAAATGCAAAACCTACAGGGTACTTCCCGTTGACCTAAAATTATGAAATTTGGCAAGAAGCTAGGTCTCACAGTACAAATAAATGGAAAAGTCTAAAATCATTAAATATTTCAATTTTCCTTACAACCAATTAAGGTGAGCTCCCGTTTCAAGAACTTTTCTATAAAAGAGGGGTCAAGTTGGATGGTCGCGGAGTTTTTAAAATCAAAGAGCAAAACCTTTTAGTATATCATATGGTAGATAGGTACGGAACCCTTAGGGCGCGAGTCCGACTCGCACTTGGCCGGTTTTTTTAAGGTAGAATTATAGAAATTTGGGTCTGAGCTCTTGGTAAAAAATAAAAAAGCACGTGTTTTAGAATTCTTCAAAATTCATCCCCTAAGGGGGTGAAATAAGGGTTGAAAGTTTGTATGAAAGTCCTTTGTTTCTTGAGTTAGATTCACACAAATTTGACTTTAAGCTTTTTGTAGAAAATAAAGAAATTTGTGTTTAAGCATTTCTGAAAAACCACCCTTCAAGAGGCTCAAAAAGGGGATGATTTGATGATGAGCCCTATTAAGGTTAAGAAAATTTGGACCGTTCGATTCCAATGGCTGGGCATATGAAGGTAAGCTAAGCTTGTTTATGATACCTAATTGTCAATAAAAAGTAATCTTTTTTGATAGCTGGTCATCATCAAACCCTCGAGCCAGCAGGTCCAGGAACGGCAGCCACCTACAAAGCATTTGAGTTGAAATCTTGAGCTCTTGGGTGTAGTTGGTCCTTAGATACAGTTGCTTGACAGCTGGTCATCATCAGACTCTCGAGCCAGCAAGTCTAGGAACGGCAGCCACCTACAATGCATTTAAGTTAAAATCTGGAGCTTTTGGGTGTAGTTGGCCCTCAGATCCAGTTGCTTGATAGCTGATCATCATCAGACCCTTGGAGTACTCAGTTACGATGACTAGTGAAACTAAAAAACCATAGCAGTAGCAGATTTGCACGATTATTAATACGTATTTAATTTTATAGTAAAAAACTTAGATCTGTTTACTGGGTGGTGGCCATCCTTTGAGACCGTCTACCAAGTACTTCCGGCAGACTAGGAACTGGCAGACTTGTATTTTTCTACTCTGTCAATGAAGGACTACATGTTGCCGAGGGTTTCAGAGTGTTCTCATGACACGTAACTTGCACCCCCAAATTTTGACCGGAAGTGGAAGAAATTCTCGGACTTCCGGCAAATTTCGGATGCCAAATGTAACTGATTCTTGCTCAGCACCACTTTGCCGATCTGTTGCCATACATCTTAAGATGTTCTCATGACAGGTAAGTGATTTTGTCACGGGCTCAAGGACAAGAAATCTGAGGAATCTTTATTGGGCTTTAAGATTGGCAGTACTTCCTGAACTCTCCATGAAGGCGGGACAATACCAGAATTCATAATGCTATTAATAAGGTCTAGAAAGTACGAAAGAGAACTATTACTAAGATGAGCAATAAATGAATAAGGTATTCCATCTAAGCCAGGGGCAGAATCCTTAACATAATCTAAGACACCTTTAAGTTCAACAAGCGAAAATGGCTCATCAAGATCAGAAGTTGAGTTGGATATTGGAGAAGGGATAGAAAAGTTAAGGTTTTCCGAAACAGAAGGTGGGGCTAGCTTGTCTAAAAATTTGTTGTGCAAATGCAGGAGAAAAGCATGGTGAAGCACCTTCGCGAAAAGCAGAACGGAATCTTCTTATGTTACGCCATACTTCGGATGGGCAAACATCAGGTGATAAGGAGAGACAGAAAGCCCTCCAACTTTCAATTTTTTTCTTTTTAAACAATTGACTAGTACTGGCAATAATTTCAGTCAGACAAATAAAGTTTTCATCTGATCCACATTCATTGTAAGCTAGCTCCAACTCTCTTCTTCTTACAATAGCCTCAGGGCACTCGCTGTCCCACCATGGAGGTGAAGGTATAAAATTTTCAGCTCTGTTTTATTTGAAAAATCATATCAGCACATTCAATAATGGCTCTTGCCAGGGCCTCCGCACATGCCAGTTCCCCACCCTGATAAATATGAGGAAGGGATGAAATTTTAAGCTCCAAACATCTAGAAAAAGAATCCCAATCAGAGTTTACATCAATTTTATACTTAAGCCTTGGAGGCCTCTTTGATAAAGGGCCAAAGTTAACTGGAAACTCTATCAATATAGAAAAATTATCGCTACCATGAGATAATTTAAGAGCACTCCATGACAGAGAGGAAGCTAATCCTGGCGTACAAATAGTTAAATCGGGAGCACTGACTCCTTCGGGGGGACCTGTCCGCCTGGTAGGGAGACCGATTGTTGTGCGATTCCAGGAGATCCAAAACAGTATAACCGCTAGGATTTGATGAAGAACTTCCCCATGTAGGATGTTGTGCATTAAAGTTGCCTAAAAGAACAAAAGGCCGGGGAAAAGAAGAAATTATTGTAATTATTTCTGAAAAATTTGTAGGTGAAGGGTGAGGTATGTATAAAGAAATAAAACAAATATTTTTAACAGTAATAGCAATAATAGAAAATTCGTTACTGTGTGAGAGAATGGGAAAATAAGAATAAGGAATAGGTTGTTTAATTAGTAAGGCAACACCGCCATATCCATCATAGCGGTCCTCCCTAATGACAGTATATGTTCGCGACGACTGTCAAATTTAAAATTACCGCCTAATAATTATGGATAAAAATGGCAACACTAAAAAGTATTATTCGTCTGTGGCAAGCCTGACAGCTTCAACCACTCGACACAAGATGGCGGTATTGGGTAGACAGCTGTCATGAACCATCGCTAACTACGAGTTATTGACTCATCGACGCGCTAGATGGCATTACACGTTGGGGATATCATAATGTCTCGTAATCGTAGAAATAATTATTCTGCTTCCTACCAGGCGGCACCACCAGCGCGCGAGAGCTTTGTCGAATATTCCAGAAAGCCGAAGCCGTATAGAAGGAACGAAGAAATTTACTAGAAAATTCCAAGTTGCCAGAATTTTCCCTGAAAAATAGTATATAAACCAACCGCAACCGCGCCACTATATTCAGTTCTCTCTGAGCAATCGTACAGTAAATACGAAGCAAGAAGAGTGAAATAAACAGTGATACAGTACAGTCAGTGAATCTTACAGTAAAATAGTGCCGCGTTTTTTTATCCGTCCAGCCACCCAGTCAGTCAGTTCGTACAGTCATTCCGTTCAGCCCGTGTCCAGTTCGTCAGTGTATCTAGTGTACCGTGTGCGTAATAGTATTCCGTGTTACCTTTTTTCGCGCGCCTCTATTAATGAACCTGACAGTCCTAGTGTTGCCAAGTCCTAATTATAATTTTTAATACTAATAGTGTTGCCAGTACGTACATGCCTATTCGTATTTCTATTTTTCTGTAAATGTACAGTCTTGTGAATAAATACAGTCCATTAATAGTTAGTGTTTTCATCATGTACATTGGGATGGTCAGGAAGCTCTGCGAGCGACCCCCGTCCCGTACATAATGGTCCTTCGAGCCGGATCATAGTATTCCGCGAGTGATAGACAGTTCTACAAAAAACAGTTCATTCCGATTCAAGTAAACAGTATAGTGTCGTAATTTCCGAGGACAGTGATTTATTCGTAAACGTTCCGTATCGTGTTCGTACAGACAGAGAAAATATTCAAACAGTGAGTACAGACTCAGTGAACATTTGGAAATTTTGTAAAAATAGTGGACAATTTTGAATTGTGTGTATACAGACTAATAGACCGTATACAAACATAGTTAACCTTTGTGGACAGTGAGCACAGACCAAGTGAACATTTTTAGTATCACCGTTTTCATTCAGTTACAGTGAATAGTTACGTGTACAGATTGAGCAAACAGTTTTATACAGACTGAGTGAACTGTGTTGCCAGCAGTAAACAGTTTAAAGTTGTGGACAGTTTTGTGTAATTCGAACAGTTATAAAAAAACAGTGTGAAATGAAAATTGTCGAGGTATGCAATGCCGTATCGTCTGACCGACAGAAGCGCCTTGAAGCTGCAGTTCAGAAGGTCAACGAAGTGATGTTGGAAGTCGACAGAGCAGAAAATAAACTTACCGATGCTCGCCGTCACAGAAAGGAAGTCGAACAGAAATATATAGTCTGTCAAACTAGAAAGTTTGAACGCATGATGAGCAATACAGAAACAGCTGAGAAGTCTGCTGAAAAGAAATTAGAATTAGCACAAAAGAAGTGTGAAATAGCTATAGCCATACTCCGACAGATAGAAGCCGAGGAAGAGCAGAACAGTGAAGAGTGTCAGTCAAGGATAGAAACAGGATCCGTACGAAGTTCTGTTAAGTCTGAAAAGTCTGAAAGTAATAAATCTATGTCGGAAAAGCTCGCCCGAGCATCACAGGATGAAGCCGAAGCAGAAAAGCAATTCGCCGAAGCTGAACAAAGAGAAGCTGAAGCTAAAATAAAACAACAGAAAATTCGTGAACAGCTTAGAAAACTTGAAATGGAAGAATTGGAAATACAGAACACACAGTCTGACTCTGAAGAGCTGAATCATCCGCAGCAGAACGAAGATCAGAAGACTGAACAGTTAAGAAGAAAGAAGTTGGAAGAACAGAAAACTGAAGAAAACAGAAAAGTGATGACCGTATCCTACAAGGCAAAAGAACACAGTGTAAGCGCATTTGAAGAGCAGCAGACAGCGAAATACAGAATAATGAAGACAGAACCCGAAACAGAGAGAACAGAACCCCACAGAATAATGAATCTGGAAGATACAGAAGTCCGTCCTGAGTCCGAAGAACAGAAAACAGATCAGAAAACGGAATATCAGAAATTAAAAGAGCAAAAAAGATTGAAGAGTGAAGAAACGAAGGTCGACCAGCCGAAGTCCGAAGATCCGATGACCCATAGTCCGAGGGTCTATAGTCCGAGGGTCTACAGTCCGATGGCCCATAGTCCGAAGGTCTACAGTCCGATGGCCCATAGTCCGAGGGTCGACAGTCCGATGACCCATAGTCCGAGAGTCGACAGTCAGATGGCCCATAGTCCGAGGGTCGACAGTCCGATGGCCCATAGTCCGAGGGTCTACAGTCCGATGGCCCATAGTCCGAGGGTCTACAGTCCGATGGCCCATAGTCCGAGGGTCCACAGTCCGATGGCCCATAGTCCGAGGGTCTACAGTCCGATGACCCATAGTCCAAGGGTCGACAGTCCGATGGCCCATAGTCCGAGGGTCTACAATCCGATGGCCCATAGTCCGAGGGTCTACAGTCCGAGGGTTCACAGTCCGATGACCTACAGTCCGAAGGTCCGCCGTCCGATGGCCAACCGTCCGAAGTCCTACAGTCTGATGGCCTACAGTCCGAGATCTGAAAAGTTTGAAAAGGATAAACCTACAGAATACAGAAAACAGATGACCGAGGAAAAGAAGTCCGAAGATATTAAGACAGAACAGCCAAGAGAATCCAAGAAACAGAAGACAGAAAGGTTTCAACAGAAAACAGAAGAGAAGAAAACAGAACAGTTCAGAAGACAGAAGCTGCAAAAAGCTAAATCAATGATAACAGATCATTCCCGTAAACTGAAGATAGATTATCAAGAAAGAAGACAGAATACAGAAGCAAACAGAAAACCTACAGACGAAGGAAAATGGAAAACTGAAGGAAACAAGACCGAAGAATTCAACAGAAGTTCAGACAGGAGAAAAGGAATCCGTCCGGAACTACACCATCCGCCCGTACGTCAGCTAAATTCCAAATGGTACGGAAGCAACCGATATCATCCATGTTGCATCTTGTGCATAGAGATAGGGCATGAAGCTAAACATTCATCATCATCATCATCATATCAGCCGAAAGACGTCCACTGCTGGACATAGGCCTCCCCTAAAGATCCCCATGACGACCGGTCCTGCGCTGCTCGCATCCAGCGGCTTCCCGCGACCTTGACAAGATCGTCGGTCCACCTTGTGGGGGGCCTGCCAACGCTTCGTCTTCCGGTACGTGGTCGCCACTCTAGAACCCTTACGCCCCATCGGCCATCAGTTCTTCTTGCGATGTGCCCTGCCCACTGCCACTTTAATTTAGCGACTCTCAGAGCTATGTCAGTTACTTTTGTTCTTCTGCGGATCTCCTCATTTCTGATTCGATCTCGCAGAGAGACTCCGAGCATAACCCTTTCCATAGCTCTTTGGGTGACCTTGAGCTTCCTGATAAGGCCCATCGTGAGCGGCCACGTCTCGGTTCCATATGTCATCACTGGCAACACACACTGGTCAAAGACTTTCGTCTTGAGACACTGCGGTATTTTGGACGTGAAGATGTTGCGGAGCTTCCCGAACGCTGCCCATCCGAGTCGGATTCGACGAGTAACCTCTTTCTCTAAGTTGGATTTACCCAGCTGGACTGTTTGTCCCAGGTATACGTATTCATCGACAACTTCGAGCGTAGAGTCTCCAACTTTGAGTGGAGTGGGTACAACAAGGGCGTTAGACATAATTTTCGTCTTATCCATGTTCATTTTAAGACCCACTTGTTGTGAAACTCTACTGAGGTTATTGAGCATCGTGCCGAGATCTTCCAGGGTCTCAGACATTACGACAATATCGTCGGCAAATCGAAGGTGGGTCATGTACTCGCCATTGATGTTGATGCCAAGTCCTTTCCAGTCCAGGAGTTTGAAGACGTCTTCCAATGCAGCGGTGAACAGTTTAGGAGATATGACGTCTCCCTGTCTCACTCCTCGATGCAATTGGATAGGTTTCGAGTCCTGGTCCTGAAGACGGACTGACATAGTGGCGTTTTTGTACTAAACTAAACATTGCAAACAGCTAAACATTGACAACATTGCAAACAGTTAATACTAGTCGACAGTGACAGCAGATGGGATATTGCAAAGAAGTACAACTTATGTTTCCGTTGCCTCAGACAGAGAATAAACCGAGAGCACAAATGCAGAGCTTACAGGTGTAATGTTAACAGTTGTATCCGTTTACATCATCCACTGCTTCACTTCAAGAAGAAGGAAGAAGATACTGCTGAAGAAAAATACGAGAAAAAACTGATTCCAACATACAAAAAACTGATTCCAACATACGAAGATAAATTGACCAGAAAAGAAGTTTTGCTGAAGAAAACATCGCAAGCCGACTCGGAGAACATAAATCGACGCACGTCAGATAAAGAGGCTGAATCACTAAAGATGAAATTAAAACAGTTGGAAGAGAAACTGGACAGCCTACAGCAACAGATTTCCGAATTAGTCCAGTCATTCGCTGAAACAGTTCGTCCGATACCGAAACAATTTTCGACCGTTCAATACCGGCGGGAGGGACGCCCTACAGACATAAGAATGAAGACCGTCAATCAACTCGACAGAACAAGTTACCGGTGGGAGGAACCGCAAATAGAATCAGTTTCAGCACAGACAGACAGAATACTCCGTATACCAGAATATCGGCGGGAGCATATCGAAAATTGGCGTAACCGAAGCTCACCGCAAGTAACGGAACAGTCACTGCAGTCATCACCGTCAATTCAACTGGAGGCAAAGTCGTCGCTTCACCAACGGAGTCAATGCGCCGCCGATATCGACGTCGCACGGCGGGAGTATGTTCGCGACGACTGTCAAATTTAAAATTACCGCCAAATAATTATGGATAAAAATGGCAACACTAAAAAGTATTATTCGTCTGTGGCAAGCCTGACAGCTTCAACCACTCGACACAAGATGGCGGTATTGGGTAGACAGCTGTCATGAACCATCGCTAACTACGAGTTATTGACTCATCGACGCGCTAGATGGCATTACACGTTGGGGATATCATAATCTCTCGTAATCGTAGAAATAATTATTCTGCTTCCTACCAGGCGGCACCACCAGCGCGCGAGAGCTTTGTCGAATATTCCAGAAAGCCGAAGCCGTATAGAAGGAACGAAGAAATTTACTAGAAAATTCCAAGTTGCCAGAATTTTCCCTGAAAAATAGTATATTTTTTATTTTTTTATTTTATTTATTTAGGATACCAACAGCGTTTTTATAGTATATCTTATAATTAATTTCTTAAATAACAATCAATAGCCAATTACAGGTATCCACTATTTTAAATACATGTTATGAGAGAGCAGAGGTAAGACTTTTTAATAAAAATAAAATAAGATGGAACATTCACACTTGAATTACCAGGCATATTATGTATACATATTGAAAAGTAAATATAATGTTAAAATTGCATAAAATACAATGTTAACTACTTTTACTACATAAATATGTCGGTCTTGTATAAATAATAATAATAAAATTAATATAATATAATAATAGTAAAACAAAAATAAATAAAAATAAAATACAAAACAAAAATACACTTAAAAAATATACTTAAATACATAGAAACATAAACAATAAATGTTATAAATATAGAAGGTGAGAATTGAAAATATCAGAGACCTACAACAATAAAAAAACAAAGTTGTTAATAGCTTAGTCATACCTAAATGTAGTAATGAGAAAGATCCGACCAAGCGTACTGTCAAAAGCACATCAAGCCCATCACGTTGGACCCTGTACTGTTCTTATTACAAAAGAAACACGGGCTAGAGTCGCACTATGAGTGTCAAGCGTCACTAATCTCATTATTATCTTGACTAAAAAATAAACTAAATAAAACTCAAGCAACTGTTACGCTCCACATGCCATGCCACCAGCCTCATATTTAAATTATTTTCTATATAAATTACACAAGAAGAACCTTACGATGAGTCAAATGATTTTATGATGATTTTATTTTTAAAAGTTTGTTTGGTACAAGTAAAGGGATCAATATCGTCGAATTTTTTATTATAAGTACGAACTAAGCGAGTCAAAACTGCGTTATTTCCATAATTGGTTGAATGGGGCGGCACACTAAACATAATTGTGCTCCGAGTCCGCCGAGCGGGCACACGAAACAATATGCCCGAGAGTAGATAGGGGCAATCCAGGCGACCGTTCAGAATATCATAAAGTAGACCCATGTCTAAAATATCGCGTCTTTCTTCTAGAGTTAAGAGATTGTAATTGCGACAGTTCAAAACGTATGACTCTGCATGATTTTTAAAGATATAATTTAAATGTGATATGAATTTTTTTTGAATTCTCTCAACTCTTTTAATGTGAATAGCATAGTATGGGGACCATATTGGACTGGCATATTCCAAAATACACCTTACATACGCGTAGAAGACGATTTTCAAGCTAATCAAACGTTTGAAGGGTGAACATGTACGCATTACGAAACCGAGATTGCGAAAGGCTCTGTTGGTTATGTAGTCCAGGTGAGCCGACATATCAAGCTTAGAGTCTAGCAACACACCCAGATCCCGCACCACCTCGGCCCTCTCAATCACAACGCCGTCAAAATTATAAGAATAAATTATGGGATTTCGTTTTCGAGTAAAGCTGATACATTGACACTTTGTAATACTTAATGTTATCTTATTTTCAATATAGTATTCGACTAGATTATTGAGGTCATTTTGCAACAACTCACAATCAACAGAAGTTTTTACTGTCATATAAACTTTTTTATCATCTGCGTATAAAAGATGATTAGAGTTGCTGAAACATTTATAAATATCATATATATAGGCGTTGTAAAAGAGTGGGCCGAGGTGGGATCCTTGTGGGACTCCGGATGGAACAGTGACGTAATCAGATTTGTGTCCGCCCAGTATGACTGCTTGAGAACGATTAATAAGATAAGAACGAACCCATCTTAATAAATCACCATGTATACCCAACGAGTTGAGCTTATCCAGGAGGATGATGTGGTCCACACGGTCGAAAGCTTTTTCAAAGTCCGTGTAGACCACATCAACCTGTCCACCACCTTCTATATTATTTAAAATATAGTCTGTAAACGAGGCTAAGTTCGAAACTGTTGAACGACCTTTCAAAAAGCCGTGTTGAAATTCTGATATACCTTGCGAAATGGTGTGATACATATGATTATAAACGTATTTCTCAAATAACTTTGCGAGTGTATTAAGGATAGAGATAGGTCTATAATTAACGATTTCAGATTTTGGACCTTTTTTGTGTATAGGAATGATGTTGGCTTTCTTCCAGATACTAGGAAAAACACATTCGTTCAGCGACCGTCTGAACAAGATTGTTATGGGGACAGCGACGCTATCAGCACATGAAGATAAGAAAACTGGAGGTACAAGATCACACCCAGGACCTTTATGTTTATTAAGAGATTTCAACAATCTAAGTACCACGCTTTCGGATACGTCTATGTGTGATAAAATATCAGTTGATGTGTTAGGAGGTGAATTTGAGTCATTATGTAGATTGACAGAAGGTGTCGACGATTTATTGAAAACACTTTCAAAATAGGAATTGAACGCTGTGCAAATTTGTAATGGATCCTCGAACGAAGTGTTGCCGAGTGAAAACTTTTGTGGATAGCTAGATCCACCTCGTTTTGATTTTACATACTTCCAAAATATTTTAGGGGAATACCTAATGAGAGCTTCAGTATTTTCAGTAAAACGATCGAAACATTGGTTCTGTACACGATGCTGTCGCGCTCTCAAAAGTGAGAAGACATCATAATCTCGCGGATTGCCATATGTTTTCCACTTGTTATAAACCAACCGCAACCGCGCCACTATATTCAGTTCTCTCTGAGCAATCGTACAGTAAATACGAAGCAAGAAGAGTGAAATAAACAGTGATACAGTACAGTCAGTGAATCTTACAGTAAAATAGTGCCGCGTTTTTTTATCCGTCCAGCCACCCAGTCAGTCAGTTCGTACAGTCATTCCGTTCAGCCCGTGTCCAGTTCGTCAGTGTATCTAGTGTACCGTGTGCGTAATAGTATTCCGTGTTACCTTTTTTCGCGCCTCTATTAATGAACCTGACAGTCCTAGTGTTGCCAAGTCCTAATTATAATTTTTAATACTAATAGTGTTGCCAGTACGTACATGCCTATTCGTATTTCTATTTTTCTGTAAATGTACAGTCTTGTGAATAAATACAGTCCATTAATAGTTAGTGTTTTCATCATGTACATTGGGATGGTCAGGAAGCTCTGCGAGCGACCCCCGTCCCGTACAGTATATAACCAGGTATCTTGAAGAGACCTCCTGGTTTAAGCCAAGTTTCTTGTAAAGCTACAAGAAACGGTCTATATTTATTAATTAAATAAATGAGATCTGATTTTTTAGGAGCTACGCTCCTGCAGTTCCATTGGAGAATTTTGGAGACTTCCATTATTAAACAATTTTAAGATATCGTGAACATTAACAGTTGAGGCAGCGTTGGACAGTGTATAATTTTTCAAATCTTTATTCAATAATACTTTTAGTAAAGCCATTATGTGTTCCATAGTTGAAACCTCAGAAGGTTCAGCAACCAAGACACAACCATTTGAAGATGGTATATTACTATAATCTTTAGTGAGAGCCTTATGAGCACCCACATCATATCCTTTTGAGGAAGCTGGTCGGGGAACGTGGGGTTTTGTGAGTATTGTTTTTTTGTAAGGGAAACTAGAGTTATGTTTTCTAATGGGATCATTTTGTAAAGGAGAAGTTACTGAAGCCGAGGTACTTGGGGATGATATTAAAGCCTCGGCATAGGAAATTCTTGAGATAGGTGGATGTTGTTTGGATGCCTCTGCATAAGAAAGGCTACATTTAGCCATTGTTTCTTTTATACATCTTTGCCTTTCAAATTCCAGACAATTCTTACTGGTGGCAATATGGGATCCTTTACATAGACAGCAATGGATATCATCTTCATTCACCTCACAAGAATTTCCCTCATGTTCTTGTCCACATTTAAAGCAACGAGGAGACTTGGCTCTGCAGTTTGCTCTCACATGTCCAAATCGAGAACATCTGTAACATTGAACTGTGGGAAAAATATATAAGTCCACTGGCAAAGCGGTGTAACAAATGAAAATGCGTTTGGGAAGGAGTTGTCCGTCAAATGTAATGACAACAGTTTCAGTTGTTTTTAGTTGTGCTCCATTTTCAGAGATAACTTTACTTTTTAAACGTCTCACTTTTAGGTTAGGCCCACATGTAATTGGTACACTAACATTCTCCATAATTTCCTCCTCTGAAAATTCAACTGGAATGCCCCTAACAATTCCCATTCGGGTAACATAAAAAGATGGTATGAATGCTTTGTAGTTGTGGGTGTCCAGTAATGGGGTTTCAATGAAAGAATTTACATCACTGAAGTGAGAGAATGACAGCGCAAGTCTGTTTCTCCCAATTCGTTTCAAGCTGCTATCAATGATATTTTTAAAATCATGTTTCTTTAAAAATCGGCCAAAGGAAACTGGGTGTAAAATTACATTGTCACTTGGAGACTCTACTTTTTTCTGCACATGAACTAGGTAGGGACCTGCATCTGACGCCTGATAAATTATTCTTGCAGGGGACGGTGGAGACATGGCAGGGACCTGATTAGACATGGTAGGATGTTGTGTCATGACAGGGGATTGTTGTTGAGACAAAGGTTGAGTTGGGGTTACTCCAGGATGTGTAGGCTTACTATGTGGAATTTCATTACTTTGTAGTTTTTCGACCATTTTAATAACATTGCCTGAGGTCGGTCTGGGATGGGCACCACATGCTGATTGGGAATTTGGTTGGTACAAGTTTTCTAAACAATGGCAGTCATTATCCGGCAAATCCTTACCCTTCCGAGTCTTACTACGTTTTTTGTTACATTGCCTGCATACAACACGAGAAGAAACGCGTTTCCGGCCTGCTCGGAGAGGTTCATTTACTGACCCGTCCGTGTCCATACTGGAGTCGGCCGTGATGGTAACATTATATCCAACCGGAGGGCCAGGCTTGGCTGAGCCTGTTCCCCCTGGGTCGGTTCCTCCGGGATCACCCGGAGGCTCCATATCCCGCAACAAAAATTAAAAAACTTACCAATATATAATTCTCAAATATCCATACTAATATTATAAATGCGAAAGTAACTCTGTCTGTCTGTCTGTCTGTTTGTTTGTTGCTCTTTCACGCCTAAACGGCTGAACGGATTTTGATGAAATTTGGTATGGTGATAGATGGTAACTTGGAGACGGACATAGGCTACTTTTTACCCCGGGAAAATATCTCATTCCCGTGGGAATCTACACATACAATAATACTCTAGCGGGCTCTTTCACGCCTAAACGGCTGAACGGATTTTGATGAAATTTGGTATGGTGATAGATGGTAACTTGGAGACGGACATAGGCTACTTTTTACCCCGGGAAAATATCTCATTCCCGTGGGAATCTACACATACAATAATACTCTAGCGGGGTTGTATCTGCTACAGCACACCGAAACTACTTAACCGATTTTGATGGGACTTCTTTTTTTACTCAACTAAGTATCGCTGATTACGAAAACTACAACAATTTTGAAATCCAACGTGGTAGACGTAAACTACCATTATCCCCTGGGGATAAGGTTGAGGTGCGATAGGGTTGAAATGTCTAAAAATCAATATGGGTGTCGTTTGTAAGGTTTATCGAGCCGCTGATTACAAAAACTACAACAATTTTGAAATCCAACATGGTGGACGTGAAATGCTATCATCCCTTGGGGATGAGGTTGGGGTGCGATAGGGTTGAAATGTCTAAAAATCAATATGGGTGTCGTTTGTAAGGTTTATCGAGCCGCTGATTACAAAAACTACAACAATTTTGAAATCCAACATGGTGGACGTGAAATGCTATCATCCCTTGGGGATGAGGTTGGGGTGCGATAGAGTTGATATGTCTAAAAATCAATATGGGTGTCGTTCGTATGGTTTATCGGGTCGCTGATTACGAAAACTACAATGATTTTGAAATCCAACGTGGTGGACGTGAAATACCACCACCCCTGGGATGGGGTTGGGATTCGATAGGTTTGAAATGTCTAAAAATCAATATGAGTGTCAGTTGTATGTTTATATATAAGGATAGGGATAGCGGTTAAGATGGCGTTAGGGGTAGAAGCAGGGATAGGGGTAGGGTCAGGGATAGGGAGAGGCAGAGGGGGAGGGATAGGGAGAGAGTGTAAGGGAGGGGAAAATGAGGGGAGAGAAAGGGGGAGGGAGGGGTAGAGGGCGTGGGAGGGGGTAGAGGGAGGGAGAGGGGGAAGGGGAGGATGAGTGAGGGGAAGGGGGAAAGGGAGGGGAATGGGAGGAGGGCGAGGGGGGAAAGGGAGGGTGATGGGGAGAGGGGAAGGGGGGAAATGGAGGGGGAAGGAAGGGTGAGGGGGGAAGAGGGAGGGGCGAGGGAGAGGAAGAGAGAGTGGGAGAGGGTGAGGGAGGGGGAGTGGGAATGTAGGGGGGGGGATACAAAAGGATAGATAGGGAGGAATAGGGACCTTTTTTACTTTTATGAATACCTCCTCGCTACCCATTCACTTCACTCCCTTTATTGCCTTCTTTTTTAAGTTCGCCTGTAACGGTTGACAATGAAAATTCCGCACTACCTACCAGTTAAATAAAATCAAAAGATAATTAAGTTTGTAGTAAGATGCATTTATTCAACTTGGATAAGTACAAATGCATCTTTTACGTAGGGATCAAGAAGGATAAGCGCTCCGTAAAATATGTTTCAATTAAGTTCGAGTTCTGTTTTTTTATAAAATCTACGCGGACGAAGTCGCGGGTAACAGCTAGTTTACACTATACACAAAAAAATAAGTGGAATTTATATTACGAGTAAATACATATAATACAACACTAAACACCAATATAGACACCTAAATATCCTATCCTTTACCACAAATTAAATACTCGTAAATAAAGAAAAAGCTACTAAAAATCCGTGAGCCAAAGGCAACGTTTCCCGCGCTTTCCACGTCTGTTTTATTTCAATGTGATCTGAAATATAGGGTTAAGTTTGCAGTGAATGAGTGCTAAATGAGTAAATGGGTAATCAGTAGTAAGTGCAAACTTAACTCTATATTTCAGATACTAAAGGTCACATTGAAATAAAATAGGTGTCAACGGGTCGGTAATATTATAACGATTAAAGTAACCTTAACGATTTTCATCTATCTGTCTTTAACCGTTTCTGAGGTTAATTAAAAAAAACTAAAACCAGGGACTCGTTTAAGGTTGGGGAGGGGGGAGCGTACATGGGATCAACATAGAATTTTCTAATTTTCACAACATCAGGCAGGACCACAGTTTAGCCTAAGCGTCTCCGGTACTGACGGAGAAGACGCAGGTTCGAACCCTGCCTGTGGTTGTGAAATTTTGCGATTTTATACTTTGTAAACCATATTCTTGTGATATATGTCTTAAAAGCTTTAGTCAAAAGTATACTTTAGTTACACATCTACGAATACACATAGGTGAGAATCTATATTCTTGTGATGTATGTAATAAAATCTTTAATCACAAGAATAATTTAGTTAGCCATCTGAGAATACACACAGGTGAAAAACCGTATTCTTGTGATGTATGTTATAAAAGCTTTAATCGAAAGGGTAATGTAGACATCTATCGGCGAATACACACAGGCCAGAAACCGTAATGACTTTGTCAATAAATTTTTTGAGTACCAATTTAAATAGTGATTATGTTATCGTTAAAGTGCGGTATACGTTAATGTGCACATTAACTAGGTAATCTGCAGATTACCTGATTCGATACGTTAAAGTTCGAAATTTACTTAGTTTAGCTGAGTTTCGCACTTTATCTAGTCAATCTACACATTAACGGATGGTGAACCGTTAAATCGCGGAAAACAGTAAATGAAACACAAATCTAACTAAACTGACCTTGTACATATTACCAAATCTAGGTAAATTTAAGAATGCCGTCGCACGTTTTGCTTCCCTTCGCTCGCTCGGCTTGTGCGTTGTGGTCTTAAGAGTACCTAACACAGGTTGTGTTTGCCTTACCTAACGCACCTACTTTATTCACGGTAGCTAAACCGAAAATCTAAAATTTTATATTGCGCCAGACATAAAATGCTGTTGAAAAACAAGTGTTTACTGCTATTTTTAGTAAAAAATTTCGCTCTAATGCTCCGAAAGTACTAGATTTTGTTAGAAATTTTTGGTTCAATATTAGTTGCTCGAACAGACGACTTTTATGCTGTGATTCGAAAAAGGACAGCGTCACTGTTCGCCAGAATGCGTAGCAGTCGGAACAGCATCCTGAAGTTGTTCGCGGAAAAGTACGACACACCCATGTTTATGCATTTTATGCGTGTATTGGTCAGGCCGAGTGTCACTTTGTCCTAGGCAAATAAATTGAGAATTGCTAATTATTATATTATGACCATGATTTGTGATTTTGTTTTTTGTGATACTAACATAGATATAAGTTTTCTTGTCTTACTAACAAATGGGCCCTTGTTGCCATAATAAATGAATTTAATTATTATTATTATTATTTATTATTAGCATTGTGGGTGTGCGATCTATATATATACCTTAGTACTTTCGGTGCATTAGCTGTAGCTTTGTATTAATCAGCGAAAAATGTACCCAAAAATAGCAGTATACACTCGCATGAGAATGCAAGTCATTTGAATTTAGTATGAAAAACGGATCGCCTTAAGCAAACCAAACCTCACCTAACCGATTTAAAACCTAATGATGCACTTTACTGTATGCTAAGTCGTCAATCTGCAGATTACATAGTTAATGTGCGAACAGAAATTGTCAGGCCCGTTGGCGTGGTTGGTAGCTTACCTTCTACGCCGTAGGCCTCGGGTTCGATCCCCGCCCAGGGCATTTGGGTGATGAACACGAGTGTTTGTTCTGTGTCTGAGTGTTATTTATATATTTATGTATGTATATCAGTCTCTGGTACGGTGGTACCCATACAGACTTTGCCTATTCTGGGATCAGATGGCTGTGTGAATTGTTCCCCAATATACATTTTATATTAATATGGTTTTTTGGCAAGTGAGCAAACGAGCAGGCCACCTGGTGGTAAGTGGTCACCACCGCCCATGACTCCCAATGCCTTATCAGTAAAATAATTTGACACTAATAAGACAGCAAAGCGCGGTACCCACCCTGAGAACTAAGATGGTAGGTATGTCTCATGTGCCGGTAATTTCACTGGCTCCCTTACCCTTCAAACCGAAACACTACTGTGCAAGCTCTTCTGCTTCACGGCAGAAAATGACAAGGGGGTGGCACTTCCCCTGACGGACTTTACTCAAAAGCCCGACCATCTACAAAAGAGTATATTTTTAGAATCAGCTTAAGGGCGATATTTCACTGGGACACCATGGCGGCGCAACCAACAAAATGTATACAGCTCTATAGAGAGTTACTCACCTGGTGTCCGTTTGGTTGCGCAACCAATTTGGCGGCGCGACTAGCTCGGATGCTGGTCGCGCTACCACTCCCAGTGAAATACTGTGGCCGCAGGGTGTGGCGACTCTGGTGTCTTTACTGGTGTCTAGTTACGGACACCAGGGTGGTGCGACTGGTTGCACCGCCATGCCATGGTGTCCCAGTGAAATATCGGCCTAAAAAGCCCTTTCATTCAACATACCGCACGGTAGATTACATAAACAAATCTTTTTTAAATCCCGTGCACAAAATTTATACGTCATAACTATCCCCTCCACCCTTTTAGAAAGCGACTACATTACTATGCGCGAGAGCAGAACGAAGCAATAAGTGTCTCTGTCGCGACATGTGTCGCTCCAATATCTTACCTATCGCTCCGTTCTGTTCTGCTGGCTCACTGCTGTCATTCTAATCGAGCTACATCAAAGCTACCTACATTACTTCTAGTAGTCATAATAATTATGGAATTAGAAGATATTTGGAAAAATAAATGTTCATTCAAAATGTTTGTGGATGTTTTATTTAAGTAATTTTTTTTACGTTGGTGACATGAGTAAACAACGTGTTTCATCACAACATCTCATCTATTAATAGTCCACTGCTGGACGGGAGCTCCTTCCAAAATTTCCCAGCATCAATATTTCGGGGGGTATTATTTTTTTAGTACCGTAGAATTTCAAATTTATTAATTTTTTGCAAGGTATAAACAACAGTAGGACATAAAAGTAAAATACAATTATTGTCTAGCAATGCCTCTTTAAAAACATTCAAATGTTGGGAACTAGAATCTAAACTAGGCCTAGCCTGTGTCTTAGATCCTAGTTTCTAGGAACTTAGGACGCACACGTCCGTTGTTAAGGTGGTTGCTGAGCAGAAGTGCTGCCACTTTGAGAAATAAATTTATTGCGTCATAAATACAAGACATATAATAAGGATTGTTTGATTGGCGGCAATTTGGGGTACCGAAAAGTTTTGTATTTGCGACGCAATAAATTTATTTCTAAAAGTAAGGTGCTGTGCTGCCACCCAGCAACCGCTTTAAAGGAATGGCCAAGAGCGCGTCGAAGCTGACATGTCTTATCTTGATACCTTTTTTTTCATTTACGGTAAAGTATATGCATGCAACATGGTTGATTAGTTACTAAATTAGTTACTCAATCTAAGTAAGTAAAATTTACATAAACTCAGCGACAGATAACTCATATTATAGATAATAAATACTTATGCATAAGTAATAGAGGAATAAATAACACTCATTCTTTTTTTATGAAGAATGAAGTGATAATACTATAATACAGAAAGGACATTCTTCGCCCTCCTTGTAATCCACCCCGCACCCCCGCCCGGACCCGCCCGCGCGATTGTCGTGGTCCTTCCTTCAGAGGGTCCTTCCAATTTCAAATTCGCGCTCGATGTATGTAGTGTCCGGGATAACTAGCATCATGGACGGTGGTAAGGGGGTAGGTAGCACTAGAATTGAATTGAATTGCATTCGTTTACATTAGTCCCCCAGGGGACTCTACGGCACTCAATATTCCGAAGGAAGGATAACCTATGCCGGTGGGGGTTCCTAAGTAGCGCAGACGCCAGCTGTGAATGTGGAGAACTCGTGCAAACCATGGCAAACCTCACTAATTTTCACGCCTGCCCTGATTTTTAATTAAAATATCCCATCTAAAACATAAATGTAAAATGAGGCTAAGTTCGGCGCAACAGCTTTTCCACAAAAATAAGTTAGATCTCTCTCTCAGAAATTTGAGTTAAAAGATTTTCCAGACATTATAGTAATTGTGATGAAGTACAAATTTCTATATGATTTGCTCATGTCTGCCTCTTTGACTGATGATAAGGAGCATCCTCTAAAAGATACAAAAAATATTGGCGGACATCCACACCCCTAGGTTTTTGAGGAATTAAGTTTTCACTACTTATTTTGAAATTTGGCAATGAAACGTACACCTGGCAGACTATGACTATCTGATTAAATACAATGTATAAAACCCCAGAAAAATGGTCTGCCACCATTAAGTTACAGCGCTTCAAAATGCAAAAATTCACTACTTCGTCCCGTGATAATGCAGAGCCCTGTATGTCTGCCTCTTCGACTTTCTACATCTTCAGAAGTATTTCAAACAGGAGCCACAAAGCCAGACAAAAAGAACATTATTTAGTATCTTATTTTGATTTTTTTGCTTTAACTCAAAAACGCATTGACTCACAGAAAAACTTGTTAGGACCAAATCGATTCGTATTGAGCTGATTATCACCCTATTAATATGAATCATGAGCAAATCATATACCCAAACTGCAGCCAGCACCCTAACTATTACAGATTTTACAGAACTCATACGCCAAATGCCAATATCATTCAAATTCAAAAATTTTATTGCATTCCACAAATTAAAAATTATGTTATAAATTACAGTTTCATCTCATTTGTGGACCCTGGTGGGCACAGCAAAATTTAATTCTAAACTAATTAACAAATTCCAATTCATTTTTCCTTTAGAATAAGGTTAATAATCACTTAGAATTTAAATACAAAAACAAATAATTTACAATTAGGTATAATTTTAATTAGGAGGCCTATGTCCAGCAGTGGACGTCTTTCGGCTGATATGATGAAGTCAATTAATTAATTCGTCATGCAAAATACATTATTTAATTTGAAATAATCAATTAAAATGAAAAAAAAAAAACAAAATAATTATACTAAAACTTCAATTATGATAGGATCACAGAATAACATTAATACGTAGGTAAATCAAATATTGCAGTCAGTCTCAATTTACATTTTTAAACTATTGCTAATCTCTTATACTCGTACCTAATTGTCTATCAAAAATTCATTAATTGTATAATAACATTTTTCCCATAACAAAACCTTTAATTTTGTAACAAATCTTCTGTCTGTTTCCTCATTCCTTATAGTTTCCGGTATTTTGTTATATATTTTGACACACATTTTGTGTGTGCCCTTTGAGTGGATATTTAATCGGGAAGAAGGTAATATTAGTCCGTCTCGAGGTCTTAATGACTAATATGTATATCACTGTGTTTTATAAATAAGTCTGGATATTTTCTTACGAACTTACATATTTCGAGTATGTATATACAAGTTAAGGTGAGAATTTTATGTTTTATAAAATGAGGTTTGCAGCTTTCCGTGCTTTTAATATTGACTAATATACGTATTAGTTTTTTTGTCTAAGAAACAGGTCAGGTGCATCTGTACTATTCCCCCATAAAATAATTCCATAAGATAGCCACGCGTAGGCAAAGGCGTAGTAGGCGTAGTGCAGTTTGCATATCAGTCGTCTTTTTTATCTCTCTGAAGGCAAATGCAAACTTAGACAATTTACCACGTATTTTCTCGACATGCGACTTCGTTACGTTAGTGTCTATATTTAGTCCGAGTAGTGTAAACTCATTGACACAATCTAATTTTGTACCATTATATATACGTAAAGTTAATACTTAAAGATCTTTTTTGGTGGGGGTGGAATGCCATTATTTTAGTTTTCGCATAATTAATGTCAAGATTATGATCGTGAAGCCAACTAATTGTTTTGTCTAAGATTGTTTGCTAAGTTTGATTTAAGTTCTGGCCATTTCTGTAAGACGTTAAAAGGGAAATACCATCCGCAAATCTTAATAGTTTGTGGAGTACTGAAAATTGTACTCCTTCAAAAATTACGGTTATGGGTTAATTCCCCATCTATCATTTCAAATCCTTAAACATAGTAAAGTAACTAACTACTTAGTAATTAGTACGCAAGTACGGCAACAAGTGAGTGGTTAATCAAGCCTAATGTTTATACAAAGAACCCAACCAAACGCAGTAAACACAATGATACCGTGATTCGGAAACGAATAGTGCCACCTAGAGTTGAAATAATATAGCATCATTAGAATAACAGCAAGAAAAACTCTGTGAGAGCCATAGATTTAATACTTCACGCGCGGCGCTTGTGCAGCCGACTTAGCACGCTCCAGTTGTCAGTTTATCTAGGCCCATAGATTAAAGACTTTAAGCATGGTCACGTTTTTTTGACATCCGAGCAGTGCGACACATTTTTAAAGACAAGGACGGCTACATGTATAAGTGTATTAAGCTATCTCTGTCTAAAATATCAAAGACGTAATTTGTGGATTTGCTAAACATTTTCCTCCACTGACATTTCTTCGACGCCCACGGGTATGTATGGGTTATAAGCTGGAGGATGGGCAGCAGCGTCCTCCTGTGTATCATACCATCTTACTTACTGCGGTCACCAGCAACAGCGGTCCATGGTGCCAGCCGTAACGCTAACAAGCGTGGTGACTATGGTATCTCCCCTCCACATTTAAATATTGTTGGCTGTAATAGGTTTGAGGTAAAATTTAAACTAGAGAAGTGGCTTAAAACTCTAGATTATGCATCCACTGAACAACTTTTAAAAATTGAATGCTAAAACACACACACACACACGATCCCACTGACACTCATACACACACCCACATATACATAAACACATTATTACTAACATATAATGTTTTAATATATATGTATTTTTATTTATTTATCTATTTTTATTCTCATCCTATTGTTTTCAATAACCTTTACCTGGTACGTACAATGGACATACTGGTCTCATTAACTGTACACTGTCCCCTAAGATACAGGCTATGCTTAGCTTAGTTTAGGTGGCAGAGTTTTACTATTTGCAAATGTATAAATTCATTTATTGTGATTTTGTTGAAACACAAGTGTAGAATGAATAAAAAAAAATTATTTATACAAAAACGACATTGTTTCAGCAAAGGCTAGAATTCTGGAGGGAGTTCCCTGTCCTGTAGTGGACGTTTGATGGGATGTCATGATGATGATGACATTTCTTCGCGCTTGGAGGTGATAGAATAAATGACATATTTTTTCAAATAAAGTGACATTTCTCCGAGATATATTTTCTCGCAGGAGGCGTGCTAAACGGGCTGGTCGGATCGATACTTGTCTCTGTCGCTCCAATGTGTAACGCATCGCTCCGTCTCGCTCTTACACTTCTGTCATTCTAATCAAGCTAAATTATTTCGACTGTAGAGTCAAGTGGCAAAACTAACAATTTTTAACAGCCTCGATGTTGTACCCGATATTAGAGCCCTTCCAGATGAGGCGTTTTACGCGCGAGTCGACTCGCGCGTTGCCGAGATACTAGAGCTACATACAAGGAATTTAGAATTAGTTGTTGTTTGGCTACATACTTATATTCCGTCCAGATGATAACGCGCGTTTCCTCACTCGCGCGTAAGAAACTGTCCTGGGACTCAATTCTTGAAAATCACCTGGAGATAAAATATCACTTTTAAGACTTTAAAAATTTTTTGAGTGATATTTTATCACCCGGTGATATTCAAGAATTGAGTCCCTGGACGCAATATATGACTAGCAAAGTAAATACTTTATCTGAGAGCTCTAGTATCTCGGCAACGCGCGAGTCTCATCTGGACACGGTCTTATAATGAGTCTACATTGATGACGAGTAGATGAGCAATAGGATGTAAAAATCAGGTTATAAACGTTATGAAATACTTACTCAAAACTCGCTTTGCGATAAAAAAAAATCGTAAATAATATGCTATACTGCGCGTGGCATGGCATCATGATGATGATGTATAGTACTTATCTAGTCCCTGGATGATGGTGACTGCGCGTGGCCCGACACGCACTTGGCCGGTTTTTTTTTTTCGTTTATTCCAACCACTCCCAACGTTCACCAATTTATTTTGCAGCCATGACAATAAGGGTGCCCGCACACAGTCAGTCTTGATCACGATCAGGTAGAGATGCAGCTATACGAAAGAAAGAGAAAGCTATAGGACCACAGCTGCATCTCTACCGGATCGCAATCAGATAGATTGACAGCATTGACGTAAGAAAAACGCTGCGCTTCTTGGCGTAGTTTCCAAAATCTTTGATTGACAGTCACTTAACCAGAGTATAATTTTGACGGATATTTTCTGACAGCTTGATTCGATTACTGCAAGAACACAGTAGAGCATAGGGTGCTACTCTCAATTTTCGATATATCGATAAGTACTAATCAAAATATGCAAATTCAACAACCGCGGGCCGCAACGCTAAAAAACGTGGTGACTATTCAAGGTGTAACGGACAGGTGTGATAATACTGAAGGGTCCCATGAAACTGAAAAAAAGCTTTCTTGTGTCTAGAAGTGACAGTTTTTGAAGTGAAAACTTCTTTAGCGGCGCGTCAGATCTGACGAAGATTGTCTATCTATATATATAAAAGAAGAAAGTGACTGACTGACTGACTGACATATCAACGCACAGCCCAAACCGCTGGGTCTAGAGATTCCAAATTTGGCATGTAGGTTCCTTATGAGGCCTAGGGGTGCACTAAGAAAGGGTTTTACAAAATTCCACCCCTAAGAGGGTAAAATAGGGGATGAAAGTTTGTATGAAAGTCCGTCAGTTTTGAAGTTAGGATCTTCAAAATTTGTATTTAGGCTGACGACTAAAAATAAATATTTACGTGTCTCAGGGTTTTTGAAAATTCGACACCCTTAAGGGTGAAAAGGGGGATGAAGTTGAAAATTCTTTATTTTTAAAGTAAAATCCAGATAATTTATTATTTAGGCATTAATGATGTAATTCTATGCAACGTTCATCACTGTTATTGAAATCCACCCCAAATTCAACCCCTAAAAAAGGGAAATAGGGTGAAAAAGTCTAAAAACGAATATGGGTATCGTTTGTACTCGTATGGTTTATCGGGTCGCTGATTACGAAAATAATCATTCCAAAATATTCAAAAATGCACAACGTTGATGTTTAAGATTTCACTTCCGCCGGCACTCCCGGAGTGCAACCCGTCCTTTTTTTTCTAATTTATGATAGGCTATGGCTCTGTTCCATTCCGCCATACGGGAATCGACATCTTTTAAATAAACGCCAGTTTGGCAGAAATACAGTCTTGTTAAGAGACCAAGGTCGACCATTTGAAGACAATACCAGTAATGGCGTACACTCCATAAGACAGAAAGACCCTGCCTACCCTACAAGTCGGATCCCCTTAACAACTCGAATAATCAGATTAAGTATGTCTATCTGCCTATCCGTCCGTCCGTAGGCTATCTGTCTGTCCGTCCGTCCCTATCAGAAAGTGGTCATATTTGGAAGTAGTCATTTTGGGAAGTGGACATTGTGGGAATATGGTCATTTTGGTAAGTGGTAGGACATTGGACGTTTTGTGTTGTTATGCGTTTAAGACATTATGCGTTTAGAAATTATAGTAGAATGTAAAGGAGAATGCCCAAGTGACTATGTGACTTAGTATCGGTCAAAAATCGGTATAAACTTTGTTGTGTCACAATGCTTTATGGTTTAATTTAAAGTTAGCTCTACGCACTTCATAAAATAATTAGGCATTTGATTGTAGTTCTCTGGGTTTCACAGTAATTAGCCCAGGTATTTAGTCTTGAATTCCAATTTTTGAATTAGAGATTTCATACCCCGCGTTCCAAATTGCGCTAAGTGTACTTTAGAGCACTGTGAACGCGCTTAGGGCGTCTGTCACATGAAGCGTATAAGCTGGCGTGAGGAGATGTCCAACTAAGAATGATATTCCTTTCTTCACAATCTATAGGTACTCTTGATGTTCGTACACGTAGTATGGATATTCTACAAGAAAAACATATACTTGTATGTCCAAAAACAGGAGCTGGTGCTGGCCCAGCTAGATGAGCATTTTTCAGACAAGTAAAACACTCCATGCAAACTATGCCATCACGTGAAATCTGTAAAAACAAATAACTCAGTCAACAACAAACTGCAGTTGTAGATACCCTGCGTGACGAAAAAAATTGTACATATCGGGTAGATGGTATAGATAGTGGTGGTGTGGTGTTATATTTTTTTCCTAGCACTCTACCGCTGTTCTGCCAGAATATAAAATAGTACTTAGTTCTTTTACCTATCAGGTGCGTTTGCATACTCGTACGTATAAATATCCCCAATATAAATGAATCTCACTTTTCAACAAAACTTACCGGTGTAGGAAAAATCCATGTATATGTAATATTATATATACTGTAATTAACTGCTCTTAGTGATTGCCAGCGTAAATGCCGCAGTCGTAGTGAGCAATTAATACACCGGCGAACTGTATCTTCCATAACGAAACCGAATTTTCATCCCATCTATTCGAACGGCGAAAAGGTGAACTAAATAACTGTTTTCTCCAAGAGACTTTAGTAGCGGGTAAAAACGGGATTTAAAATTCAAACATGAATTTAGGTCCACCATAGGAACCATACAATATTTTAGGTCAACCAAAGATATCGGAAAAAAATATTGTATGAAAAATGATACTGGCCGGTTCTATTTTTTATGTTATTATGAATTAAAAAAAAAGAAATACGCTCGAAATGTAAACAAGACTACCAACCAAAAAGGTTCTGTTCCTAGTTTATACAAAGTGGAGGACGACCGTCGGCGACGGCCGACAACAGTCGCGCGCGATTCTCGACAACCGCCGGCGACAATCATTGGAGTTTGTTTTCTCACCTTGTAGCTGGTTTGTAAGCTTCTTTACTGCTTGATATACTGTTATCAACTCTGGCGGTACTTGACGTGCGCTTGAATGTACATAAAGGCGCGGCGTTCGAACGCGGCGGCGCGAAGTTTACCATTTGGAACGCGAGGTGATCCGAGGTGACTTTGTCACTGACGTTACTGCTGACAAGTGTAGTGTTGCCAGGCAAGTCTTACCTGATATGTATAAAAATGTCCCCCTTTTGTGGGTACGATAACCTTGTGAATGAGAAAAGAGCTGATAACTTCGCAAATGGATACTCATTTAAATGGTAAACGCCGCAGCAGGAACCTGCTGCACCTAACCTATCAACTGTTGATACCCTTCTACAGGAATGAGTTTTAAAGATATATTTTATTTGTACAAAAAACGTACCTTTTTTACGGTTTATGTAAGTTTGACGTGGCAGGCAACTCTGAAAAGGCGCATCGGAAATACGAAAATCATAAAAAATCTAATATATTTTTACTTTTTTACCCGGCGAAGTGGACAATTCCTATTAATACATAAAGTTATCTTTAATATGAACAAGAATTACTGATGTCATAGACTTGTGACACAACTTCGATGTGAACAATTTTGAATTATTTTGCGATACCATTCATGGCCATTCTCCTTTATTCATAACATGCTTGGAAAACTTTTTTCGCTCAAGTCATCTCGGAAATGGGCATATATAGTATCAATGCATTCAGTGTCATGTCCTGAATTGATGTATATGAGATGACAAGCGCGCATGTGGTGGAGGTGGAAACTGTGACGTCATAAAGACGTTCATACAAAAAAAAAGTCAATATTCTCTTAAACATACCATGTGTGGTATCAAATGAAAGGGCTTTACAAGTAGAGTACAAATATATAACACACTGTAAAATTTTCACTACTTTGTCTAACGAATTACTAGAAAACGTCCAAAAATTTCTCAATTCAGAGTTGAATTTGAACTGCTCTACATTGAAAATGACTGAATGGATTTTTACAAAATACATATCAAGTGACCCTGAATATCCTCTTTATAGTGTCCAAAAATAATTAACCGGATATATAAAAAAATAAAAGAAGTACAACAATTTGAATAACAGTATCATTTAATGCTTTTACAAAAATTACCCTGCGACAAATAAATAGGCAAAAACGCGTTACTGTTTACTAAATCTACCAAGAAATATAGTGGGAGAGCCGGCTGCAAAAATACCTACCTCATCGAGTACCCCAATAGGCTATCTCTAGATCGTTAACCACTGGCAGACCTTTTCTTTTAAAACACTTACAAAAATTGTTGTAGTTCTCTTATTTTTTTATATAATTGGTTAATTATTTTTGGACACTATAAAGAGGATATTCAGGGTCACTTGGTATGTATTTTGTAAAAATCCATTCAGTCATTTTCAATGTAGAGCACTTCAAATTCAACTCTGAATTGTGAAATTGTTTGACGTTTTCTAATAAATTGTTAGACCAAGTAGCAAAAGTGTTGTAGTGTGTTATATATTTGTAATCTACTTGTAAAGCCCTTTCATTAGATAGCCCACATGGTATGTTTTAGAGACTTTTGATTTTTTTTTGTATGACCGTCTTTATGACGTCTCAGTTTCCACCTCCACCACATGCGCGCTTGTCATCTCATATACATCAATTCAGGACATGATACTGAATGCATTGATACTATATATGCCCATTTCCGAGATGACTTGAACGGAGACTAACCTATAAACCTCAATTTACATTCTACTATTAGGTCATTATGCGTCGGGACGAAGATACCAGCCTCCTCCGTAACAACAGTCAATAGGCTTCTTATGGGCAAGCTCGTTCCATTGTCGACCTCATCTCTGTCCTCAAGGCTAAATGGAGGTCAAGAGTAAGCCCGCTAACAGTAAAAAAAAATTCCTTGTTGGCTGTCCTTGATGCGGCCGTAATTTTAACGTGGATACGTCTATGTAGGTACCATCAACAAAGTTGGCGCCTGACCAAAGTTGTTTCCTGTGCAGTAGTGGCTCCCGGGAACCTAGTTTTAATCCACTGAGCAAATTGTAACTGGCTAATATGTGACAAATGGACCCTGAAGAACACGAAAAGGTCATAAAACTCATAAAAACAAAAGCGTTGTCGTCTCTCAATGGTTAACAAAAGAAAGGGCGGGGCGGGACATGCAAGCGAAAAGGATTTGAAACTGGTCAGGCGCCAACTTGATAGTACGTACAGTCAAGCTCCCACCAACAACGTCTACTCACCCCTGACTCATCCAAAGCTCGATGTACAGTCAAACGCTTGTCGGTAGAAACTTTTTCAACTCTATTACCACGCCATAAGGTCCAAAAGTGTTTCTACTGATGTGCGGTCGTGTGTACTACCAATTATTGCCGCCAGAGGGCCTATATCCACTATGTACGAAATGACCTCCAAATGAATGGGTAGACGTATTTTTGTACCTAGGTAACCAAAGAGTTTTAAAGTAATCTAGTTGATTCGATAGGAATAAATGTAAAAGGAAATTTTACTATTAAGGGTGTTTAGACTGGGATGAATGTCAGAACTTAAATGGGAACAGATCTGACAGTCAAGTCAACACCGCAGAATTCAAAAATCAATGTTGTCAAGCCGAAATCCTACTAGTCCAAAAAAGTCAAACAATAACCTAGGCTAAACATATGTATCTTATCATATGACTGTATCTGTTTAAGTTACTTATTTATTTATCATTAGCATCATTTAAGTATGATTATTGTTACTACACTGCACTGCTCATTTCATTATTACGGATTCCTCTCCCAAAGGTTGTCTGGAAGAGATCGCTTCCAGCGATAAGGCCACCTTTGCCCACATTTAGTTAAGTATTTTTGTGACTGTATTGATTTTGTTTCTGTAATTGTGTGCAATAAAGTGTTTATTTATCTATCTAAACTACAGTACTGTAAGAGGTTTCTTGTTTTAAAAGTGTTCCTTAGGTCCCCCTGAACATATATCTGGAAAATTCTCCGTTGATCCCATGTACACTCCCAACTACCCACCCTCAAACAGGTCCCTGATTTTAGTTTTTGTCATTTATCTCAGAAACGGTTAAAGATAGATGAAAATCGTTAACGTTAATTTAAACGTTATAAAATTACCAACCCGTTGACATCTCTTTTATTTCAATGTGACCTATAATAGCTGAAATATAGGGTTAGGTCCCCAAGAAACAGTTTAAAAACCTCACACCGTAAATTAGCCTAGGTTATTTTTTGACTTTTATGAACTTTTTCGGCTTGACAACATTGTAGTAAGGGTGATGAAGGACAAATTTCTATATGATTTGCTCATGTCTGCCTCTTTGACTGATGATAAGGAGCATCCTCTAGAAGATACAAAAAATATTGGCGGACATCCACACCCCTGCGTTTTTGAGGAATTAAGTTTTAACTATTTTGAAATTTGACAATGAAACGTACACCTGGCAGACTATGACTATCTGATTAAATACAATGTATAAAACCCCAGAAAAATGGTCTGCCACCATAATAGCCCTGCGTCGTAAAGTTACAGCGCTTCAAAATGCAAAAATTCACTACTTCGTCCCGTGATAATGCAGAGCCCTGCATGTCTGCCTCTTCGATTTTCTACATCTTCAGAAGTATTTTAAACAGGAGCCACAAAGGCAGACCAAAAAAACATTATTTAGTATCTTATTTTCATTTTTTTTGCTTTAACTCAAAAACGCAGCGACGCACAGAAAAACTTGTAAGGACCAAATCGATTCGTATTGAGCTGATCTATCATCCCTATTAATATGAATCATGAGCAAATCATATACCCAAATTGCAGCCAGCACCCTAACTATTGATTTCTGGATTCTGTGATGTTCGAAACTCCATTAAACCTTTGTTGTCAAAAATGGTCCCGTGATAGTTCTGAGAAAATTTAATTACAGCCTTCCGAATACTGAAAGGGCGTGCTCAGTCTACGTAACTGAACATGTTTCAGGGAATAAAACTTTATATATATTATTTATTGCACACAAACTTAAAATAAAATTACAAAATTAAAGGACATATACAAGGGCGGGCTTATCTCTAAAAGAGATTTCTTCCAGCCAACCTAAGGCAGTGAGAAAGTTAATAGCAGCGGGCAGTTAAGTTAACTTTCAGGAAATGAAAAAAAAAAACATCGGCCTCTCCATACAAACTGGCCAATCAAGTTTGCAATTTTGTATGGAGGCCGATATTTTTT
Organism: Athrips mouffetella; assembly: GCA_947532105.1. Taxonomy (NCBI): domain Eukaryota; kingdom Metazoa; phylum Arthropoda; class Insecta; order Lepidoptera; family Gelechiidae; genus Athrips; species Athrips mouffetella. The sequence goes on from OX383984.1 coordinate 12,478,705, forward strand.
TTTATTTCCTGAAAGTTTTATTCACTGAAATATGTTCACTTACGTTGACTGATCATGCCCTTTCAGAATTCGGACAGCTGTCACCCTGTATTTTACAGTTGATTTGATAAGAACAAATGTCCGCATCGAGTTCCATTCTGATTCTACTAGTTGATCCGTTGAGTTGATCCAAGTGGAAGTAGTGGTATCTCCACGTCAAAAACAGAATGAGGCTGCCTGTCCATTGACGCGGAACGGAGAAACATTAACCAATAGGATTGCATAAAATCTCCGCTCCGCTCCAGTAAACAGGGATTTGCGAGCTAGTTTAAAAATTCATACATTTTCGGAAGCGGCGCGTGGAGCGGTGCGAGGCGGCGGAGTGGGGCAATAAAGTAAGGCTGACTGTTCAGTCCATTGATGCGGAGCGAGCTGGCGGAGCGGCGAAATATTAACCAATAGGATTGCATAAAAACTCCGCTCCGCAATCCCATTAGTTAATAATTAATGTTTCCACGTTTCTCCGCTCCGCCAGCTCGCTCCGCATCAATGGACAGCCAGCCTAATAAGTCAATGGACACACAGAGTCCGTAACTCCGCTCCGCTGCCTTGCTCCTACGCCAGCCTAAGGGTGCCTGTCCATTGACGCGGAGCGGAGAAACGAGGAAATAATAGGTCTTTACCTATGAAATTGCCGAAATTTTCTTAAAGATTAATGTGATCATAATTCCTATAATTCTAATGCTATTTTTTTCATTTGACTTATATTTGAAAGTTGACTTCAAGGTTATCAATTTACACATAAAATTAAGTTTTTATTTTTAGTTTGATATAAGCCCGCCTTTGTAAATGTCCTTTTGTATGTAACTTTCTGTATGTGACTTTGTGCAATAAAGAATATATATAAAGTTAAAGGTTCGAAAATTGTTCGTCTTAAATGTCGTCCGATTTCATCATTAGATTTGTTATATTTTTTTACAGATAATATTTCTCGAAAATTAAATTTAAGCTTCTGTTAGCTTAATGTCTTCCCAATAATACTCAAAAAACAAAAAAAAAAATGGATTTATAATTCCTAAGAAAAATTCAAAAATGTTAGTACTGAAAATTGAGCTTACCTAAAATTCGCCATACAAAACGGCAATTTCATACGAGTAGGTAGACCTTTTACTTGTGTAACAACTTGGTGTAAATACGAGGAAGTCGTCCTATTATTAGCCAATAGGATTGCAGAGCGATTGCGGAGCGGAGTTTTTATGCAATCGTATTGGTTTCGCTCCGCGTCAATGGACAGGCAGCATCTAGTTTGGGCAATGATGATGTATGACCCCATTTTTAGGGTTCCGATACCAAAATGGTAAAAAAAGGAACCCTTATGGTGCCGCTCTGTCTGTCCGTCTGTCTGTCACACCTCTATATCTCAGCAACCACTTATGCTATCAACCTGAAATTTGGAATAGTTTTAGAATATAGTTGCCCAACTTAATTGCACAAGAAAAAAATTTGAAAAAAGTATGATTATTAATATAAAGGGGGCCAAAATAGGGGGGGCCAAATTTCAAATTGTCGCTACTAGGTCGAGTGGGGTATCATATGAAAGGGCTTTACTTGTACATTTTAAAATATATTTTTGTATTTTTTTAAATTTCTTAGTTTTAAAGTTATGATGAAAAATGTCAAGAAAAATACCATTCCCCCCCCCTTATCTCCGAAGTTTGAGTAAGGAAAAATCTGAATTAATTACAGTTGACAGAAGTTTATATAAACTTTACAGCAAAAATAAAACGATCTTTCTAAGTTGCACAGTTTTTCAGAAATCTGCAAAAAACCTTTACAAACAAATTTAGTTTTGCGGTCCTGAAAATGGACTTTATTGCTTCCAAAAATACTATAGGTATATCGGAACCCTCGGCGCGCGAGTCCGACTCGCACTTGACCGGTTTTTTTTAGTTTACCCATCGCTTACCAACACATTTTGCAGCTATGTCAAAAGCAATCGGCTAAAGCTGCCAGAAAAAACAAGTTTGTAAAACAGTGTTATTCTTTCCGTCACATATACTCTGGTTTTAGTGTTTCGGCTGCAAAATGTGTTGGTAAATTGGAATAAAAGAAAAAAAAGGCCAAGTGCGAGTCGGAAACGCGCACCGAGGGTTCCGTACCACCACATAATCATAATTGTATTAGTTGAAATTTCAGTAAGTTAATGTGCTAGATTTTTTGAGTCCGACACGCGCTTGACCAAATTTTATTATTTGTTGTTATTTTATAGCTTATGCACTATAAACATACCAATTTTCAAGTTTGTAAGTGTTCCCGTTTTTAAAATAGAAAAACAAAAATCGCCTCCGCGACCATCCAACTTATGTCCGTAAGGATTGAGGAGCCACCCTCGATTTCAAAAGGCAGTTTGTACCCTTAGTAGCAAACCAGCTGATTTTGTAGGACAAATTCTGTAATTGACCCCTCTCTATGTTCTTGAAACAGGAGCTCACCACAATTGGTTACCATTAGTTGTGAGAAAGTTGTAATATTTAATGATTTCAGACTTTTTCCATTATTTGTACTGTGAGACCTAGCTTCTTGCCAAATTTCATAATTTTAGGTCAACGGGAAGTACCCTGTAGGTTTTGCTTTTTTGCATAAATGTATGGAGATGAGGACATAAAATGCCATATCTTTTGATTGCGTCGTTGTAAAAAAATTGAAATTTTCAGATCTTGTGTGGTTCATGGATCCTAATATGTGGTATTTATTTCAACCTGATACCTTTACCCGTTCGTGAGATAAAGGGTCTTGACTGACAGACAGACAGACAGACGGACGGACAACAAAGTGATCCTATAAGGGTTCAGTTTTTTTTCTTTTGAGGTACGGAACCTTAAAAAGGATTATAATTAAAACTATCACGGACATTTTCTATAAATAACATTTATTTTTCACATAAATTATCTTCTAATTCTACAATTACATGATTAGATATAGAGTAGTTCACATAAAAACCGAAGTTTACATTTACATATATGTACTACTTAAAAAAAGATCTGTTACATTACATATACATTTTTATCAAGAGAATAATCATAAAGTACTTTTATTTTCTAAGAAATATAGAAAACATATTTTTCAGCATAATATGTACAATCGTAATAATGTAACCTAATAAGAATGAGAGCAGGACTGAGCGATACGTGTCTCTCTCGCTCCCACATCTTACGCATCGCTGCGTCCTGCTCTAACACTGCTGTATTCTATTCAAGCGACATTATACCGTCTGCAGTTAATTTTATTTTACACATGGATATTTACTTCGTATTCTCTCGTATAATTCGTTTAATTCAAAAAATAAAAGCACATTATTATGAAAGTGACATACATCGATTTAATTTTAACACGTTGCATACGTATTGAAAATGAAAAACTATTAACTAGATATAATATTACCTTTATAGGTAGTTATAGTATACTAAAAAACCAGGGTTTAAGTTAAGAATTATTCTTTACTTGTTAAGAGCTGGAAGGATTATGATAGAATGCGGCCAAGTGACTTAATCTGTCCTGACAAGCGACCAAGTGACTTAAACTGCCTTCATAAGCGACTTAGTGACGACTTAATCTGCCCTTATGAGCGACCAAGTGACTTAATCTGCTCTCACAAGCGACGAAGTGACTTAATCTGCCTTCATAAGCGACTTAGTGACGACTTAATCTGCCCTTATGAGCGACCAAGTGACTTAATCTGCCTTCATAAGCGACTTAGTGACGACTTAATCTGCCCTTATGAGCGACCAAGTGACTTAATCTGCCTTAACAAGCGATAAAGTGACAATATGCCTTCACAAGCGACTTAATCTGCGGTCACAAGGGACCAAGTGACTTAATCTGCCTTCATAAGCGACTTAGTGACGACTTAATCTGCCCTTATAAGCGACCAAGTGACTTAACAAGCGACTAAGTGCCTTAATCTGCCGTCAAGCGACTAAGTGACTTAATCTGCCTTCATAAGCGACTTAGTGACAATCTACCCTTATAAGCGACCAAGTGACTTTATCTGCCCTCACAGGCGACCAAGTGACTTCTTATAAGCGAACAAGTGACTTAGTCAGCCCTCTTAAGCGACTAAGTGACTTAATGTGCCGTCGCAGGCGACCAAGTGACTTATTCTGCCGTAAAAAGTGACCAAGTGATTTAATCTTCCCTCACAAGCGGTAAAGTGACTTAATCTGCCCTTATCAGCGATCAAGTGACTTAATCTGCCCTTATAAGCGACCAAGTGATTTAATCTGCCCTTATAAGCGACCAAGTGACTTAGTCTGCCCTTATAAGCGACCAAGTGACTTAACAAGCGACTAAGTGCCTTAATCTGCAGTCACAAGCGACCAAGTGACTCAATCTGCAGTCACAAACGATCAAGTGTCTTAATGTGCCGTCACAAGCGATCAAGTGTCTTAATCTGCCTTCATAAGCGACTTAGTGACAATCTGCCCTTATAAGCGACCAAGTGACTTTATCTGCCCTCACATGCGACCAAGTGACTTCTTATAAGCGACCAAGTGACTAAGTCAGCCCCATTAAGCGACTATGTGACTTAATGTGCCGTCACAGGCGACCAAGTGACTTAATCTGCCTTTATAAGTGACAAAGTGGTTTAATCTTCCCTCACAAGCGGTAAAGTGACTTAATCTACTCTTAATTAATTAAGTCACTTAGTCGCCTTTTATCATAAAGGGCAGTACTATTATTATTTACACCGACAAAATATAATTTCACACAATCTTACACTAAAACTCCAAAAAATAAACTTTTATTTACAATATCTAGAACAAAATCGGTACAGTCAAGAATCAATCAAGCTTGACGCTTGAAGCGGAAATTTAGAACTTACGGCTATCGAAGGAAGAACGATGCAGTGTCAAGCTTGAGGTGCCGTTGACTGTACATTTTACATAGAATTTTGAACGCTTAGAGAAATAAGGATAGAGAAAATATGCGCTGTAGTACTTGTGGATCCTTAAAACTGTGTATTTAGCCTAAAGAACATAGGTCGAAAAAAGAAGTTTTTATCACTTCTATTCGAAAAGAGCTAGTTCGTTCTACGTTAACAGGGACTTAAATCGAGTTTTAATCCCTGAGGGGCTAAAAGTGACTCGAATTAGGAATGTAGATATTTCTATTAATTATTTCTATGTCATGTTGTCTTATTGTTCTTATGAGGTAAATACTCAAAACAAAATAAGGGCCAGCAGGTTTTTTTGATATGTCATTAATTGTAATTTTTCAATTAAAGTTCAACATTTATTAGTTCGTATAAAACGTACATAAAAATATACATTACTTTTATCATTTTAATGATATATCGGCGCTTATTTTGTTTTGAGTAGTAACGTAACGTTCTTTTCTTACATATTCATAATTACATTTACTTATTTTCTCATAGAGGGTTATAATAAGTAGAGTCTACCTCGGGAGCAACACAATTTTCAAATCCCTTGCGCTCAGCTCAAATAACCCTCTCGCCCTTAAACTAGTTCTTTGCTTCCTTGGTATACAATCTACTATTTCATCTCCCATATAAAACGCGCAATTAGCTGTTGCAGTTTCTATGGGAAGCTAATATTTTTTTTTTCGTACTTCGACCTACGTTCCTTAGGGAAAGTCGTTCGTTTCACAAAGATCACAGAAACACAGTGTTTACTCTAACATCCTGTAATAGGGGTGATTCTTGCGTATCCGCAAAATTTTTGACTCGTGTCTAAGTTATGTTGTCTCTTTCTCGATTTAAAGAGGATAAAGACAGCGCCACTTTTAGCCCTTTCAAATCTAATGCTAAAACATTAGCACTAAGGTTTAAAACTTGCTTATGAGCGCTGTGTGCGGTGTTAGCGCGCTAATAGTCGGTTCAAAACTTGGTCGTATTCACTCGTTTAAGCGACGTGACGTCATCAGTGACGTCACTTTAACGCGCTATCATTGCATACGAAAAGGAGGTAGTTCAGCGTGTGCGAAACGTCAAATTCATAAGACATTAGTCATCAATCTCGTTTTAGAGAGTATTTTCAACTTTTTTTAGGGTTTATGGATTTAATTATCTTGTTGAATAATCATTTTCTCTTAATAATTTCCTAAAACGCAAAATAAAATCAAAATTTTAATTTTTCTCGGTGACATTGACATAAGCGCGCTCTAGTCCGGTTTAAAACTGTATTCGATCGTATTCGACGAATGCACGCATATAGAAATAAACCGACTATATTCAGTGAATGTAATGTGTGCGATGTATTCATAAAATAAACCGTAGTGTAGATTTGTTAGGTCTAAAAGTAGCGCCGTTTTTAAATCGGGTAGAAATTACCCTGACAGATTCATATGAAATATCCATATGTGTGGTCGAGACCTGCTGTCAAAGTGTAATTATTACCCGTTTTGGAACCCACCCTAAATTTTGCGACCACGCAAGAATCCGCCCCAATATAAATTTAAATATTAGTTTATATCTATAGCTACAACACTCTACTAACAGCGAGTTGCACAAAGCGTTTTTAAAGGTAAAGCTTCTTTAAGACTATATCTGACACTATCTCTGTAAACAAAACGAGAAAGAGCATAGATTCTACAGGATTTCTTACAAGGTAGTGAAGGCGTCGTTCTATATACCTGGTGGGTTATTTCGAATATTTCATAATGCACGATTATTAATTATTTATATTTTATTATATGACATTTCAATTTGAGACATGCTGGTGATGTCATCCCACCCAATTTCCTTGTTAGATTAAAAGGAGCTTTAACTTTACAGACACTTGTGCAACTGGCGATAAAAAAGTCTATTTCACTCACATTGTAAAATGTCTTTATAAGTTTAACCCACATTCCGCACAAATATCTGGATCGCACTCGAAAGTACCTGTACAGAAAATAAACATCATCAGAATTTCCCATAAAAAGAACACTTGCAAAGCAATCATGAGTCACTGGCAAGGCAATCACGAGTCACTGACAAGGCAACCATGAGTCACTGGCAAAGCAATCATGAGTCACTGACAAGGCAACCATGAGTCACTGGCAAGGCAATCATGAGTCACTGACAAAGCAACCATGAGTCACTGGCCAAATTTTATTATTTGTTGTTATTTTACAGCTTATGCACTATAAACATACCAATTTTCAAGTTTGTAAGTGTTCCCGTTTTTAAAATAGAACAAACAAAAAACGCCTCAGTGACCATCCAACTTGACCCCTCTCTTATATGAATGATCTTGAAACGGGAGCTCACCACAATTGGTTACCATTAGTTGTGAGAAAAGTTGTAATATTTAATGATTTCAGACTTTTCCCATTATTTGTACTGTGAGACCTAGCTTCTTGCCAAATTTCATAATTTTAGGTCAGCGGGAAGTACCCTGTAGGTTTTGCATTTTTGAATAAATGTATGGAGATGAGGACATAAAAGCCATATCTTTTGATTGCGTCATTGTAAAAAATTTAAATTTTCAGATCTTGTGTGGTTCGTGGATCCTAATATATGGTATTAATTTCAACTTGATACCTTTACCCGTTCGTGAGATAAAGCGTCTTGACAGACAGACAGACGGACAACAAAGTTATCCTATAAGGGTTCCGTTTTTTTCTTTTGAGGTACGGAACCCTAAAAATAAGTCACTGGCAAAGCAAATATGTAAAGTCACTGACAAGGCAATCATAATAAGCCACTGGCTAGGCTATCATGTAAAGTCACTGGCAAATATGTCGAATCACTGGCTGGGCAACTATGATGAGTCATTGGCAAGTATGTCAAGTCATTGGCAAAGGATTCATAAGAAGGCACTAGCAAGTATGTTGAGTTGCTTTGCCAGCAAACCTGAGTCACTGGCATGGAAATTATTCTGAGGCACTAGAAAGTATGTCGAGTCACAGGCAAGTATGTCAAGATACTGGCAAGGCAATTATGTCAAGTTACTGACAAGGCAATCATGATTAGTAACAGTGAATAACCAAGCTATATGAGATTGCCTGATTGGCGATTTATAATATTCATATGGATTTACGTCAAGCGCTGTGGGGCGGTGCCTTGCCTTTAAGCAAGGTGTCTCTGGTGCGAGGTTCACCGAATCATTAGTAAGTACTTCAAGTGACATGTTGAGTCACTGACAAGTATGTCGAGTCACTAACAAATATGTAGTTACTAGCAAATATGTTGTAACTGTATGTTTAGAGTCATTGGCAAGTAAGTAGTGTATTGCAATTACTGCAAAGCATGTAGTCAGTGGCCAGCATGTAGAGTCACTGGCAACTATTTCGAGTCACTGGCAAGTATGTTCAGTCATTGGCAAGTATATCGAGTCACTGGCAAGGCAATCATTCTGAGTAATTGGCAAGGCCATTATGTTTTATTACTGGTTAGGTCATTATGTGGGTTAAAGACAAGACCATCATGTTGGGTGACTGGCAAGTCAATCGTAAAGGAACATTATTAGCGATTGAATGAATATGGACTTACGTCGAGCGGTGTGGGGGCGGTGCCCGGCCTGCGCTTACAGGCGGGGCGCCCCCTGCGCGAGGTCCACCGAGAGGACCGCGGCGGGGGCAGCGCGCCCTCAGCTGCGCCGGTGGCGGCCCCCGCGCCGGCGACGCTCGCGCCTCACCTGCAACAGTTACAGTCACACTTTAAAACCTGGATGAGGCCTCAAAATCCTGGGTGTGATTGTGGCTTAACGAGTTCTCTTTGTCCCACTGGCAAACTTCCCTGGCAGGCTCTAAATAGACTGCGCACCCAAGTTGTGACAAGCAAAGACAACCTGAGCCGGGGGGGCACATACACAACAATTAACAATACCACAGTAGAACGGAAACTCCCGCTCCTGACGGGCTCAAGGTCATATGCCATACCTACGCGTTAAACGGTATACTCTCGATGGTGTGAGGAACAGGATGCTCCTCAGAAACGAACCATGTCGAACGTTACACGACCGGGATATAGATAGGAAACAATCAATACACAACGCTCAAAAGAACCTCAATATCCAGCGCAGCGAAGGTTGATTTTATTTCTAATCACAAAAAATTGCACACTCTGGGAGATTCAGAGAACACCTTTTCTATAATGTTTTTATGATAATTTGGGTGAGGTTTAGGTGATGGAGAGGTGAGGGGGGTGAGTGGACGTGGAAGGGAGCTTAACGTGCTCTTGAGTGTACCTACCTACATAGACGTATCCACGTAAAACTTACAGCCGTATCAAGAATACAGTCAACCAGAATTTTTTTGTGCATGGTTTTAATCACAGAACAATAAGTGCAATAGAAGGCGAATTAAAGAAATAATTCGTCACAAAGTAGTAAAGGCGTCGTTCTATTAATTTGGTAAGGTTATTTTGAATATTTCATAATACAAATACAAATAATTTATTAATAATATACATTATAAGTCAAATTAAATTATACATTATAGTCTAATGTAATACATTATAGTATAATAGGAACGCTATTTTAATTATTATTAAATAAACATTAATGTAAAACAAAAAAAAAGGGTTTAAGTCAATCTTACTAATAACAATGAAATTACAGCATCTTCTAGGAAAGAATTTTAAGGAAGTCGTACGTGTAGTACGCTTGCTCGACCAGCCAGCTTTTAAGTTTACGTTTGTTAATCGAGATGGAGTTGACTTCGACAACATGCTTTGGTAGTCGGTTGTACACATAAGGTGCCAACACGTGTGACACCCTGTCGGACTTGGCCAGCCTGTGAGGGACAGACTTAAGTTTACTAGCTCCACGTAAATTATAGGTGTTAATGCTCGATGATGATGAGACATGTCGGTTGTTGCTTGGCCGTTGAGCAAGACAGACGTTTCCGCTCGCGCTCCGGCCGGTGCCTGGATCAAACAATAAGATTTTTGCTCCCATTGTTTCCCGAACGCGTTCTTGTATAGCCCAGCAACCGGGCCGGCACAGCCACGCCTGACCGTGTTGAAACTTGCAAAATATCCAGTGCTGTGTTAAAGCTTACTCTTTCTTTTACTAGATTAATTAGTTATCTTGCGTACTATTAAATACTAAACAAATATAGGTAATACAGTGTGCCCGGATACTTCTGGAGAAGCAACCGAAGAAGCGAACCGCATTCGAGGGTGGACGCTTCACCGACACGTGCGCGGTCGCAAATCTCTGTCCATCCCTTGTTTGTTTTTTGTTCGATACTAAAGTGTCTCAATATCGTGTTTTATTTTAACTCTTTTTACGAAGCGCGTGATATTTATGTGTTTTATTAAGGTTTTGTTTAGTGCATTTTAAGGTGTACCTATTAAGTGTTTTAGAATTACCTCAAGAGATCGTGTGCGATGCGTGAAGTGTTTTTTTGTTAATTTCAGATTGTGTACTCAACGCCAAGTTACTGAGAATTTACTACAGAATTGGACATGAAAGCGTTGTAACGTTTATCCATAAGTTATATCGAATAAATAGGTACCTACGCCTAAAAATGCGGACATAAGGAGGCGCTGACATTTACAATACAAATACAAAAAACTTTATTATTCTCTCACATAGATAATTTGTACAGTATGGGTAAGTAAGACACACTAGTAAAGTTCGTCTATGTGAAAGACTGGTGTCTATACTAGGAGACCTGTATGACAGACACCAGCCTCTGCTACACTGGACCGGGAGCAGATACAGACATAGTGAGTACTTACAAGCAGTAGGTATTGACATAAAAATGCTAATCAGGTGAGAGGAATGGTGGGTATTTAGGTGTATGTGCGCGAGTATTTGTGAGTGGGTATGTGTGTATGTATGTATACGTGTGTATGTGTGGGTATGTGTTTGTGTGCATGTATTAGGGTGATTTTGTAAAATGATTAGGTAAAATTGTTAACAAAACTACTTACTGATAAAAACAGGTAAAAGGATTTATTTGAGTAGTGCTGAATAAAGTAAATAAATATTATATAATAAGTCAAATATTAAAGGAAAGTAAGGTAAGAAGTAATTAGGAAGGAACTAGAAGGAGGTTTTCTGTGTCATTATAGTTAAGGGTTTTTAGCCACAAGGTGATAATTTTTTTGCACTTGAATTTGGTGTGAGGGTGAGATCTTTCTGATTACATTATATGCATGCAAGTAGCAGCAGATTCAGATTCCATCCCTGCACTTTTACATCGTTTTGGCTACTATATACGGTTCATATTAAAATTAGGTACCTACATACTGTGAAACAGTACCAGCTTAGCCGCAAGTATGGGGTGACATGAAAGTCAGCGAACGTCTTATTCTACATTCACAAGAATAAAAGTAAACCCAAAGAACTCCAGAAACGTAAACCTTCGGAGGAGACTAGGAAATGTACCCCAAACACCATTGAATAATACGTTGACAGACCTTGCCAGCGAGTTTCGCTTTTTTGTTCGACGCTGAGGCCACAGGCCCGGGGTTTTACCACACTCCAGGTACAGACAAAAATTTAAGCATCTGCTAAGCAAAAACAAAAGTATAAACGGAAACAAGGCCTGTCTAAAAAAAAAACAATTCGATCCCGACCCCGTTGTCTAGTGTAAACAATAACTTTGTGGCACCCTTTGTGTCGAAGCGAGACGGCCGGTAACAGTGAATTCTTTATAATTCAGTCATTAGTGTTGCCAAACCAAAAAGTGATAAAATATACAAGTCATCCCAACATGCAGCAAGTAGCAACGAACGTTAACGACTTTAAAGTTGGACTTCCAACCTTAACTTGGAACTAGGGGATCTTTCAAGCAAGATGGTGTGAAATTGAGTGACAGGATTAGAAATAGTGTGATAAGAGAACGTTGTGGCGTAAAAGAAGACGTAGTGACTAAAATTGAGAAAGGGATGCTGAGATGGTTTGGCCATGTAGAGAGGATGAATGAAGGAAGATTGACGAAATAGATCTACAAGGCGAGAGTGAATGGAAACGTTGGAAGGGGAAGGCCTCGGCGAACGTACCAGGACCAAATTCAGGACTTTCTGAATAAAGGCCAGGTTAAAAGTACCCTAAGCCGACGAGCATGTATGAAAGGATTGATGAAAGTTCAGGAAGCAAGGGAAGTATGTCAAGATCGTAGCAGGTGGAGAACTGTGGTCTCTGCCTACCCCGACGGGAACAAGGCGTGATGTTATGTATGCATGTATGTATAGCTTTCAACAAGGAGTTTACAAGGAAAAACATGTCTTATTGACATGAAATAGCAACCAATCGGTAAGGGAAAAACGGGAACGGCAGCATAACAACGTGTTACTTATATAACGGAAAGGACAGAAGAAACTTCAGATCAAGATGTCCAGTACACCCCGCCGCCGCTACAAGCAACACGAGTCAACACATCATGAAGCAAGCTTTCATATTTAAGCGGATTAGAGACAACCAACAACCTCGCTTTTTCTACCAGCACCTTCAGCACAGCACCCAACTAAGGCACTGAAATACTACAACAAAATACCTGACAATATAGTGCAATTACCTGAGAGAAAGTTTAAAGAATGTGTAAAGCAAACGTTATGTAAAAAAGCTTACTATAGATTGGATGACTATATGAATGACAAAGAGGTATGGTGCTCTGATATTCCAGCGAAACACAAGAAACACATTGTAAAAAGCCGACTCTTAAAGTAGGCCGTGCTGCAGTGGTTTCTTGCCGTTTCTTTTACGCTGCCATAGCACGATCCGAAACGGCGTAGACTCGCTCTATTTGCATTGTATTCTGCATGACATTCAATAAGTATTCTGTAAAGAATCTACATTGAATAAAATTATCTGAATCTGAATCTGAAAGCCCAACTGCCACTGTCGTCAACGCCCATTCCTAATAAGATCCGTCTCTCCCTCTTCCTACTGGCTAAAGGCTGTACAGTCGGTCGGTTCTCAGCAAATACGTTGCAGTGTTTTGCTGTCTACCCTCCCTCGGGCACGTTTTCCAAAAATCTCCAAAAACGCACACACTGGTGTTATCCGGCTTGCCGGGGACAGGTCTGTCTGGCTGGTGTCGTGCCCCATCTATCTATGCTCGATGATGAGGTGACATTGCAATTTGGGATATGCTGACAGATGTCATCTCATAGTGAAATAATTTAGCGCGGTTTCTATTCCGAGCGAAGCAAGGAGGTCCAATTTCCTTGGTTTGAATCAAATAATTCGGACTCCTTGCTCCGCTTCGAATATAAGGAATACTAAGTTATTTTACTATGGGATGACGTCTGCCTTTGTGTCTCAAGTTGAAATGTCAAATCATCAAACGTGATTTGACATCCTCATACAAAATTTACAGAACGATGTCTATGCCGTATTTACAGTGACTGAATGAATGTCAGAATACCTTGTGACACATATTTTCATTAATCTTTCTTTTATTGAAATTTTTAAAATATTGGTTCCATTTCTATTATATTATTATATAATTTTGTGACATGTAAAATGTTATATTTTTATCAATAAATGAATTGAATTGAATTACCCTTACATTTCTATGGTTGTAATACTCACAGTGGTGTGCTCCTGGTCGGCCTAGCGCTCGTAGGCTCGCTATCCTTGATACGTCGTAAGTTTTACGTGGATACGTCTATATAAGTAGGCACAGCCAAAAAAGCACGTCAAGCTCCCCATACACGTCCACTTACCCCCTTTTCTCCCTCCCCCTTACCCTCTCCCCCCATCCTCAACCCCTTTCCTCCATCCCCCCCACCCTCAACCCCTTTCCCCCCCCTCCCTCTCCCCACACCCTCAACCCCTTTCCTCCCCCCCCTACCCTCTCTCCACACCCTCAACCCCTTTCCTCCCTCCTCCCTACCCTCTCCCCCCACCCTCAACCCCTTTCCTCCCCCCTTACCCTCTCCCCCCACCCTCAACCCCTTTCCTCCCTCCCCCCTACCCTCTACCCCCACCCTCAACCCCTTTCTCCCCCCCCTACCCTCTCCCCACACCCTCAACCCCCTTCCACCCTCCCCCCTACCCTCTCCCCCCACCCTCAACCCCTTTCCTCCCTCCCCCTACCCTCTACCCCCACCCTCAACCCCTTCCCTCCCCCCCCTACCCTCTCCCCACACCCTCAACCCCTTTCCTCCCTCCCCCCTACCCTCTCCCCCCACCCTATACCCCTTTCCGCCCTCCCCCCCACCCTCTCCCCCTTTCCTTCCCCCTCCCTATTCCGAGCGAAGCAAGGAGGTTGTGATACTCACAGTGGTGTGCTCCTGGTCGGCCCAGCGCTCGTAGGCTCGCTCGCGCTTGAGCCACTCCTGGTACTTGTACCACCAGTCCTCCCACTTCACGTAGTCCGCGAGGGTTAGGCCTGTGGACAAACAAAACGTATCTAAACATTTATTTAAAACCACCCTGATCAAAATTTTAGCACAATATTTTCAATAAAAAGAAATTATGAAATTTAGTATGTATTTTTAGCATTGCCTCATCGCCCACCAAATAGCAAAACAGGTTATTTCTTCATGTACATGTACACTGAACAGTACATCAGTAGAAACACTTTTGGACTTTATGGCATGGTAATAGAGTTGAAAAAGTTTCTACCGACGACGTGCGGTTGACCGTACATAGTACATGTATGCATAAGTATTAATTAATAGGCACAAAATAACCAGGGTTGCCTTGCCTAAACCCGGCAGTTTAGGGAGTAGCAATATCATTTTTACTCGTAGGTTATGTCAACTCACTAAGTAGCAGGTTTGGGCGAGGCAATCCTGTTGTTTTTGGTACTTCTTAATTAGTACTTTTCCATACACTATGCACTTACTTGGTACACGATTTGGTAATAGTAGTTTAAGATACAAGTTCCGTAAGTAGGGTTATTACAAAGGAGTTGACGTTTTGTAAGCCCGAGACGAAGTTGAGGGTTTACCATCGGCACGAGTTTGTCATAACCTTTACGGACGTGTATCTTACGACGTTTTTCAATACGTTTGTGAGAAAACAGGTATAAGTAATACACTTGGTAAAGGAACCAACCATGGGTACTGTCAGCCTCTTGTCGATTTATGTTCTCCTGGTACTCTCTATTTTATTTTAAATATAGGTAGGCAGTCCTCACCCAAGTAAAAAGTCACCCTGTAGTATTTTTTACAAAATTATTTTATGATCAGAGTGTAAAAACTCCTTGGTATTATACTTTTTTTACTTACCGCACTAGTTGGGTAAGTAACTACTTACGAGCAATGTTAACGTCCTTGTAAGTACGTTTTTTCGAGCAAATGTATTGAAAAAATAAAATAAACAGTTTTTGCTGACTGCACAAAACGTGCCAGGTCGCGCCCAGGCAACCCTGTTTTTAGGACTCACCTTTTTATTGTGCACCAGCTTAGATAGGTCGCTTTTTGGTGGACGATGAGGTAGGGTTGCCAACCGCCAGATCTTGCCGCCATTTTAAAGTTAAAGCTCCTTTAGGTTTTTGGAAGGTGGTAGGGCTTTTGTGGAAAGTCCGTCTGGGGAAGTACCACCCCCTTGCTTTTTTCTGCCGTGAAGCAGCAGTGTTTGCTCTGCTGTGTTTCGGTTTGAAGGGCAAGGGAGCCAGTGAAATTACCGGCACATGAGATACCATCTTAGTTCTTAAAGTGAGCAACGCGCTAGGCTGTCTTATTAGTGTCAAGATATGTCATTAATAAGACAGTGGGTGCCATGGGCGGTGGTGACCACTTACCATCAGGTGGCCCACCTGCTCGTTTGCTCACTTGTAACATTAAAAAAAAAGGTCTATTGCTGACTCTTTCTGTTTTGTTGGCAAAGAAAGTGACAGCAATAGATTTAAAGGAACTTTAACTTTAGAGACGCTTTGTGCAACTGGCTGTTAGTCTACTATAATAACTTCCCAGATCATTTGTCATCATCGCCATCTAGCTAACTTTTCCGAGTTACGATTTCTATGGGGATGCTATAGGGGGCGCTATAGTAACTTATCCGCCTTTTAATTCACCTCGCAGGTAGCCGCGCTTCTTGTAATAGTCGTATCGAACTCGCACATCGTCCCAGCTGAGTCCGGCCGGGGCGACGGCCAGCAACTCCTCCGGGTAACTCCCGACCGGGGCCTCGTCCAGCTCTCTGTAACGGAAAATAAACTGATGTAAAGGAATAATAGTAGATTAGTAGCCAGGGGCTGTAAGGCATCAATTGCAGCCCGAGATATTTAGGCGCACGAGCGCAGCGAAGGCGCCTATAGTTCGAGGGTGCAATTGATGCTTACACCCAAGCTAACTACTCTGCTTTTAGGTGACCAATTAGCCCACTACTATCGCTACAAAGTTGCAAACTTCGTGTACTAGATGACGTAGGATAACATGCAGTGCCCTTACGGTCTAACTGTAGTTTTTCGTATTTCGATCTATGTTCTTTTGGGAATTTTTTTCAGTTTCATGAACTAAAAACCAGATTACTATTTCATTAGAACCGAATACAACGTGTAAATGGAATAAGCGAAACCCTCAATTGATTTAGATTTAGATATTGTTAATTTAAAGTTTCATCATTGTTCTAGTCCGCGCACGCCACGCCCACTTCCCTCCCCTTCTCACCGCTCATGAACCGCGCGGCGCCGCCGCCAGCGCGCGTATCCACAGTAACATTTAGAATAGAAGCGGCAAAAGTTTTAACAATAAACATAAAAAAATTATCCCTATCAAAAACCCGTGAAATTGATTCTACTCTCGATTCTGAACAAACTATTTTCTCAGTTTCGCTTATTTTGTTTACACGTTTAAATATATACATAGAAGCTAGCAAAACATCTGAGACTGCGGTGTAATGCCACAAACTATGTCCCACTTCACAACATGCGCATCATGCTCATCATGCACAATATGCTCGCTAAAGGATCTGTACAAGGCCAGATCAAATGCCATCTGCGTCGCCGAATACTGGTCTAAGAGAGTATGAGTTTTGCCATCGACACGATAGAAGAAGAATAATATATACAAATAGATGTTGTGAATTGACCACCGTGTATATAGTTTACTCTTGAAGGTGGTAGGGCTTTTGTGGAAAGTCCGTCTGTGGAAGTACCACCCCCTTGCTTTTTTCTGCCGTGAAGCAGCAGTGTATGCACTGCTGTGTTTCGGTTTGTAGGGCAAGGGAGCCAGTGAAATTACTGGCACATGAGAGATACCATCTTAGTTCTCAAAGTGAGCAACGCGTTTTGCTGTCTTATTAGTGTCAAAATATGCCATTAATAAGACAGTGGGTGCTATGGGCGGTGGTGACTACTTACCATCAGGTGGCCCACCTGCTCGTTTGTTCACTTATAAAATTAAAAAAATAAACTCACGGGCAGTCCTCTCGGAGCTGCGCCGCGGAGTTGGCGCGGTCGATGTAGGACACGTGGAGCGCCGAGTCCCGCCGCGTGATGCGCATGTTCTCGAGTCGCGCCGACCGGTCCAACGACCACACGGCCATCTTGCCGAAACGCTCCGACAATGTTAGTCTGTCGACAAAATATTACATCATTATTGAATCAAGGAGGTTTTAGTAGCTGCTGCTAAGGAGGGAGCCATAAGCGTAGCACTTTCTTGCGAGGGACCTCCATACTAACTTGTATGGATTTTTTTCAAATCCTAAAGACGTAAAATTTTTATCTTTCTCTCTGAGAAATATGTGACATGGGACTAATAAATGCTACTACCACAGTTTTTCTGGTGAAAACACTTACCATTCAGGAAAAAAACGGTGTTAAAAATCACGCATAAAATGGCTATTACGGATTATTTACGCTTCCGTTCTTAGTATTAATGATCAATTCACAAGTAAAAAACTATATATTTTCACTTTCGCAAACAAAGTTTAAACTAAAACATTAAATTTTTAAAGATATCTTGATTTTTTTAAAACTTAACTGAGTTTTTTGACCGACTAGCATGGGCGACAGTGCGACGCTTTACACTTCACTAACTCATACAGAATATGTATATGGCGGACTCTATAGTTTTTTACTCTGAGTATTGAATAATCTCTTCTATTCTTAATAATCTTGGAATTCTTGGAAGCTAAATTCAAAAGCAGTTGGCTGTGATGGTGGGGCCTGCTATTTGTGGGGGCTCACTGCTACAGTATAAATTATGTAGCTTGTAGCTTGATTTAAAGTAGTCTCTATCCAGAATGTTTTTTTTTTTTAAACTTCCTGTGTTCGGATATATCAATCAGAAAATTTCACAACCACAGGCAAGATTCGAACCTGCGTTTTCTCCGTCAGTACCGGAAACACTTTACCAACTAGGCTACTGTGGTCCTGCCTGATGTTGTGAAATCTGCGACCTCTATACGCATAACAATGTTGCGTTTATGCTGCCACCAAGTAAGCATTTGCTGTAAGTTCGAATCCTCCCTGTGGTTGTGAAATTTTGCGATTTTTTACTTTTTAGTCAATATCTTACGTATGCTACGTGTTGATCTAACACTACTGTCAATTATTTATTACGTTATTTCTACTTTAGTTGTGTGTGACACTAAAAGTAGAATGATAAAAGATGTTATGTGATGTGATAAAGGTTGCCTGGTAGAGATTGCTACCTTAGCAATAAGGCCGCCTTTTGTACATTTTTTTGTTTTAATGTTTCTTGTTTTGTAAATTTCTGTCCTGTGGTGTGCAATAAAGTATATTTGTATTGTATTGTTATGACTGAAAAGTGAAGCTATTTTGACAGAAGGGGAAAGCTATCTCCTGACTGCGAGAAAAGGAAGAAGTTATCTTTTCACCTGAGCTAAGGGGGACTAGCTGTGTTTTGTATGACTGTGAATAGGAGGTGGCTGTCTGTATAGGGGGCTGACTGTGTATAGGGGGCTGGTTGTGTATGGAGGGTGGTTGTATAGGGGGCTGAGGTTGACTGTGTATGGGGGCTGGTTGTGTATGGAGGGTGGTTGTATAGGGGGCTGGTTGTGTATGGAGGGTGGTTGTATAGGAGGCTAGTTGTGTATGGAGGGTGGTTGTATAGTGGGCTGACTGTGTATGGGGGCTGGTTGTGTATGGAGGGTGGTTGTATAGGAGGCTGGTTGTGTATGGAGGGTGGTTGTATAGTGGGCTGACTGTGTATGGGGGGCTGGTTGTGTATGGAGGGTGGTTGTATAGGAGGCTAGTTGTGTATGGAGGGTGGTTGAACCATAGACATAAGCAATATAAGCATAGAAGACCAACAATGAGTGCGAGCGAGAAACAAATCTCTTACGGTGATACTGCAAGATAGCAAAGGATAGCGAATCGAATAGCTCTGTAACCGATTTTGAATGACAGGGGGTCACTTTGAGCCACGCGAAAAACCAGCTTTCCAGTTTTTTGTAAAAAATTGCGTAAAAACTACATATTTATATAAAAATAAGGATACTTTTAATTATGACGGTGTGTAGTGTAGTTGGATGTGGTGTTAATCACAAAAATAGTCCAGAGAAATGTACATTTCACGGGTAAATTCCTAGGACGTTATTACTTTTGAACTATGTGTTTTTTGCTTAAAATAACTTATATTTCATGTTTAAAATATAGAATAGCTTCTTCTGAATTGCTAATTTTCGTATTTTGCATTGAAATAAGTTAAGTTGTTGATAATGTTCTGAATTTTAGTGTTATATTTTTCATCAATATAGCTCACATTTACGCTAGGGCTTGACTCAAATTTATCGATACCTATTTCCTTTACGAGCTCACAGACGCATTGTTACGCGTCGCGTACTGAAATACTTGATTTACCATTTTCGTCTTGAAATAAACAGAAGTAGGTCAGTCATAACTTTGTTTTGCCATTTTGTTCAACAGTTTCCAAAGGATTCGAATATAAAAGGAAAATTGGTAAGGGTGATTGGACGAGTTGGAATCCTAAAAAAATACTCTTAAGTTTGTAGCAAACATTTTCTAGATGTAGGTATATAAAAGAAAATGTCGACTAAATACAACTTTATTAAAAGGAGCTAACTGATTCGGCAGCTTGGGATCGGGGTTGATTAATTTAGTTCTGTTACCAATTTTAAAAAAAATCAGCGCCGGCAGCAGCGGAGGCACTTCCGTATAGTTATTATCGGCTCAAACAAATTGTTACCAAAATATAATGTCATTCCTTCCTTAAAACTGACTATTTTAAAATTTTTGTTTATGGAGTAGAAAATCGCAAAATTTCACTACCACAGACAGTATTCGAACCTGCGTCTTCTCCGTAAGTACCGATGACGTTTTACCTACTAGGCTAAATTGTGGTTCTGTCTGATGTTGTGAAATATGCGTCATCAATACGCATTCCAACGTTGCGTTGCGTTTGTGGTTGTGAAATTTAGCGATTTTCTGCTTTGTAGAATTATCAGCCATTAACGTCTTCCGTGGTCTAGTGGTTAGAGCGCTCGGCTCTCGATCCGGAGTCCGGAGGTTCTGTGTTTGATTCCCGGTGGGGACTCTGTCAGACAAAAATTCCTTTGTGCGACTTCCCCAGTTTGGTTAGGACATTGCAGGATGAATCACCTGATAGTCCGATAAGTTGGATGATTCCGTGCTTCGGAAGGCACGTTAAGCCGTTGGTCCCGACTGCTACCTATGGATGTAGTCGTTAAAGGGCCATATGTCAGAGGCCTTTGGCGGCCTCAAATGCTGTAATTTGACATTTCCTCCATACATTAAAAATAAAAAAAGTACATTTGGCCTAAGATAGGGGCTCATGCTGGTGGCACTGGTCGTGCAGTGACGAAGATAAAAAAATGGGATTTGAACAAAGAAACATAAATTAGAGTTCCACCGACTTTTTTGGGTTGGTACCTAGAAAAGGGGCTTTCTGTAATCGTAAACGGTAGTTGCATATAATATAGCCATAGCCGTCACGCAACATTTCGTCAGTGAATATCAATCTCATACATTTTTATTCTATACTACTGGCATTTACTATAGTAGAAATCCACTTATCTACGGCCCCAGGCGGAGAAATGGAGGATTATCGACCCTACTACCTACTACAAGTGAAACACTGCGATTGTTGACAGCGACGCTACCGCCTGAACAGACAAGTCAATGTCGCCAGGGTACACGAATATCGATACCAAAATGTACATCACTATCTAACGCACACATTGACAAATCAAAATTGGTTACGCGTTTTCGGGCTCTTTGTTTATCTATAGGCAGTAAGCTGCCGTTATTCATAATCTAAGGGTTGAACAGTGGGCTGACTGTGTATGGGGGCTGGTTGTGTATGGAGGGTGGTTGAACAAGTGGGCTGACTGTGTATGTGGGCTGGTTGTGTATGGAGGGTGGTTGTATAGTGGGCTGACTGTGTATGGAGGGTGGTTGTATAGTGGGCTGACTGTGTATGGGGATCTGGTTATGTGTGGGAGGTGGCTATGTATGGGAAGCTGACTGTGAGTGGGCTGACTATGTATGGGGATCTGGTTATGTGTGGGAGGTGGCTATGTATGGGAGACTGACTGTGAGTGGGGGTGGTTGTGTATTCATATTAATTTATTGCAGTCGCAAGTCTAACATAAATAAAAGTACAGGTGACGGATGCCCTGCAAGGGCACAGCTATTAAGAGAGTATAGTGATATAGATAGTGGTTGTATATGGGAGGCTGGCTGTGTATGGGGGGGCTATGTGTATAGGGGGGCCGTGTGTATGGGAGGCTGTGTGTATGGGGTGGCTGTGTGTGTGGGGGGCCGAATGTGTATGGGGGAGCTGGCAGTGTATGGGGGGCCGACTATGGGGGAGCTAGTAGTGTATGGGAGGGGGCTGGCTGTGGATAAGAGGGGGCTGGCTGTGGATAAGAGGGGGCTGGCTGTGTATGGGAGGGGGCTGGTTGTGTATGGGGGGGCTGGTTGTGTATGGGGGAGCTGGCTGTATGTGGGGGGTGTGTGTATGGCCGCTCACCGGGGCGGCGGGTGGTCGCTGGCCTCGCTCTCGCTGTCGCTCCCGCTGTCGTTGAGCGCGGCCGCGATGGCCGCCGGGGAGACGGGGCGCGGCGCGGCGGGGGCGGGGCGCGCGGGCGCGGGGGGCGGCGCGCGCGGCCGGCGCTCGCCCTCGCGCTTGATGTGCGCGGGGGGGATGGGGGCGCGCGGGGCCACCGCCAGCTGCGAGCGCTGCCATTCCAACACCTGCATGCGACGCGTCAGTGAGGACTGAGTGTCTACTCACTATTTTCAATACGATACTATTCGAAACATACAAATTCATAACTTTGTCCCTTGACAATAGAGTAGGATATTGGCTGGATGCAATCAATGCCAGTTTGACAATTCATTCAAACCAATATTCTACTCTATTATCAGTGTATAAAGATAGGAATTCGACTGTATGAAAGTTAGATATATTGAAAATTAAAAGTAGACATTTAGGACTCTACTACACCCACAAGAACAAAATCCTTTGAAGCACCTTGTAAAAATTTGAAACAATGAAAAAGAAAACTTAGTTATATACGCAATTAACCTTAATTTTGCATACATTTCAATACATTTTTTATACTTTTTCCATTTTCGGGAACCTCTACGAGAAATTGCTATAAGGATCAAATGTAATTTATTTTCCGAGTTCTCATGTGACACTCTAAAGATTAAACACCACAAAAAAAAAATTACCGCAAATATTCCGAAGCACATTACACTGTAACATATCCAACGTTGATACAACAACCTCTGTCTTGACGTTATTATAATCCACTAGCGGCCCGCCCCGGCTTCGCACGGATACTACTGATCTACGGGTAGAGGTGGTGCCTGTTATTGCGATATATGACGTAGCTTTCAACTTACTACACAATTTATAAAACATTCAAAAATATTTCGTTGTACCTCAGGACGACAACCACAAAAGAATATACCTAAAATTTAAAAAATCAGGTTTCGGACGACCAGTCGCAACGACATGTACCCTCCGTGCGTGCCCTGTCGGGTTCCTGGCTCGCTGATATTAACTTCGGAAACTCTCGGCTACGATAGGCTATCAATGGAAATGCGCATCGAGTGTAAAGCTCATTCTAGGACTTTAATTAGTGATTTTAATTTAAATTACACTTTAGATGACAATTTTGATCTATGTTCATTGCTTATTATTACTAACCTTTTAAATTAGACAAGGATCTTGAGGGCAAAAATACGTTCATAAATACCTTAATTTGAAAATCTACTTTTATGATATAAATAGTTAGTTACTGTGGGTAATCCTTAAAAGATAGACAAATACTATCACGGACTTTTTTTTAGAATTCTTAAAGAGCAACAATTCTTTCATACATAATTTTCATATTAATGAAACCATATACGCAGCGCACGCCCAGAAAGCTCTCAAGAGGCACGTTGTTTTCCGACTCGATCGACAAACATCATCACAGTTCAGTTAATTTGCACTCAATATTTATAAATTATAGCCTCAAACCTTTCTATTGAATTAATCTATCTATTAGTGAAAACCGGATGGAAATCAATATAGTAGTTCCTGAGTTTAGCGATTACACACGGACATGATGGACGACGACAGAAAAACGTTTCGGGGGACTTTCTTTTGTAATAGTGATTATTTTCGTTTATTGGACGATGGACAAACTACAAGGCGTAACAGAAAGGATATATAAACCCTGAAAGATGTGATTCTGTCCATGAAAATCAATAACTTTACCCAAGGGACATAAGTCGAAACACGAAAAACATATTTTTTTTTTACTCTGTCTAGAGTCGCGATATTTCACCCTTTATCAAATTCTTCGGGGTTAATATTAGGTCTTTACCTATGAAATTGCCGTTTTGTATGGCGAATTTTAGGTAAACTCAATTTTCAGTACTAACATTTTCAGTATTAACATTTTCAGTATTAACATTTTTCTTAGGAATTATAAATCCAATCTTTTTTATTTTTTTAAGCATTATTGGGAAGACATTAAGCTAACAGAAGCTTAAATTTGATTTTCGAAAAATATTATCTGTAAAAAAATATAACAAATCTAATGATGAAATCGGACGACAATTAAGACGAACAATTTTCGAACCTTAAATTTTATATATCAAACTAAAAATAAAAACTTTATTTTATGCGTAAATTAATAACCTTGAAGTCAACTTTCAAATATAAGACAAATGAAAAAAATTTAATTAGTATTATAGAAATTATGATCTCATTAATCTGTAAGAAAATTTCGGCAATTTCATAGGTAAAGAACTATTATACCCTTCCTGTATAGTGTCAATGCGTAAAGCCTACCTTCTCCTCCCTCGACCGCTTGCTGGCTTCCCTCGCCTTCAGCAGCTCCCTTGTGGGCTGCACGGCACGCGAGGGGGGCGCGGGGGGCGGGGGCTGCGGGGCGCGGGAGGGGGGCGGGGGCTTCACGCGCCGGGGGGAAGCCGCCTCCGGTCTGCAATCAATCAATATTGGGGGACATATCATACAAGGTCATCTGATCACAAACTAGGCAAAGCCTGTATTAAACCCATTGCTTCGGAAGGCACGTTAAGCCGTTGGTTCCAACTACTAGTGTAGGCAACGAAGCAGTTGACCCCAACAAAAATTTCTCAAACAGATTTTATTTGACTGGATGATAAAGAATTATGAATTAAATGTAAATTCAAAATATCCAAAAAAAAAACATTTACAAAAAAAAAATTCATACAATTTTTGTAGTTTTTGTATGGAAAAATTAAAAGTACCGATTTTTTTTTGGATTTTTTTTAAAAAGGTTTGTCTCATGTAGAGTAATACCCCAGCAAAGTTTCATCGACTGAGGATTTAATGCGGGGATCTTCATACAACGATCCGCTTCGTTGCCTAAACTATACTATCTACGGATGTAGTCGTTAATGAGCCATGTCCGAGACCTTTGGGGGCTCAACAACTGTGACACCGGTCGGTCATCGTCCTCGCAACCCACACGATATGACGACGACTTACCTAACCGGTTTGACAATCGGCTTGGGCGGCGGCGGCGGCCCCTTCTTGTTTTTGGCCGAACAAACTGAGCAGGACTCATCCGAACAGCTGCTCATAGACGATCCACTGCCCGACGACTGAAACAATATGCACAAGTTTTGTGTTAATGGAGCGTAAATTTATGTTGTAGAGGATCTGTAACTGTGTATGGAATCTTAATTATGAATTTAATAGAATGAATGGAACCTGAATGTCTAAACTGAACATTAAACCCCGAGTGTCTTAACAGACCGCTGACTAAACAGACCCCTGAGTGACTAAACAGACCTCTGAGTGACTAAACAGACCCCTGAGTGTCCAAACAGACCCTGAGTGTCCAAACAGACCCCTGAGTGTCCAAACAGACCCTGAGTGTCCAAACAGACCCCTGAGTGACTAAACAGATCCCTGAGTGATTAAAAAAACTTTTGAGTGACTAAACAGACCTCTGAGTGACAAAACAGACTTTTGAGTGACTAAACAGACTTCTGAGTAACTAAACAGACTTTTGAGGGACTAAACAGACTTCTGAGCAACTAAACAGACTTTTAAGTGACTAAACAGGCTCCTGTGTGACTAAACAGACCCCTGAGTGACTAAACAGACTCCTGAGTGACTAAACAAACTTTTGAATGACTAAATAGACCTCTGAGTGGCTAAACAGACTTCTGAGTGACAAAACAGACTTTTGAGTGACTAAACAGACTTCTGAGTAACTAAACAGACTTTTAAGTGACTAAACAGGCTCCTGAGTGACTAAACAGACCCCTGAGTGAGTAAACAGACTCCTGAGTGACTAAACAGACCTCTGAGTGACCAATCGGACCTCTGAGTGACTAAACAGACCTCTGAGTAACTAGACAAACCTCTGAGTGACTACACAGACCCCTGAGTGTTCAAACAGACCCTGAGTGTCCAAACAGACCCTTGAGTGACTAAACAGATCCCTGAGTGACTAAACAAACTTTTGAGTGACTAAACAGACTTCTTTGTGAAAAACAGACTTTTGAGTGACTAAACAGACTTCTGAGTAACTAAACAGACTTTCAAGTGACTAAACAGGCTCCTGAGTGAGTAAACAGACCCCTGAGTGACTAAACAGACTTTTAAGTGACTAAACAGGCTCCTGAGTGACTAAACAGACTCCTGAGTGACTAAACAGACCTCTGAGTGACGAAACGGACCTCTGAGTGACTAAACAGACCTCTGAGTGAAAAACAGACTTTTGAGTGACTAAACAGACTTCTGAGTAACTAAACAGACTTTTAAGTGACTAAACAGGCTCCTGAGTGACTAAACAGACCCCTGAGTGACTAAACAGACTTCTGAGTGACTAAACAGACCTCTGAGTGACTAAACGGACCTCTGAGTGACTAAACAGACGTCTGAGTAACTAGACAACTTCTGAGTGACTACACAGACCTCTGAGTGACTAAAAAGACCCCTGAGTAACTAAACAGACCTCTGAGTGACTAAACAGACCCCTGAGTAACTAGACAAACCTCTGAGTGACTAAACAGACCCCTGAGTAACTAGACAAACCTCTGAGTGACTACACAGACCTCTGAGTGACTACACAGACCTCTGAGTGACTACACAGACCTCTGAGTGACTAAACAAAATAAAAACAAAAATCGTTTATTCATTGTTGGATATTAAATTATCTTTATCTACACTCATGTCGTAATCTTTGAATAATGATTCAAAAAGTTGATACATAAGGCTGAATATTACGCAGAGAATTGTATAAAAAAATTAAAAGTTACCATTACGTAACGATTTTTGTATGAAAATTTTGCAAAGGTGTTACGTAATTTAATTTTTTTATCATTACATAACACTTGGATAAAATTCTTCTTGAACCTAAACCTTTTTAAAGAAGACTGAATATAAGGTCTTTTAGAGAGCCGGTTATAAATGTAACAGTTTTTCTTAGTAGCTGTCAAATATCAGTAGCATATTTACAAAGTGTGCCTTATAAACAACCTATTATTTTGGAGCAGTTACAGTAACAGTTACTATAGTTACAATTATTTCATCTGTGGTGAAAAAGATGCGCGCGCAGCCTGAAATTATAGTGGGCCTGGGAGATAGGTATTAGATTTGCCGCCATTTCCCAATATTTACCTTTTTCAAGTATTTCGTGCCCGTAAAATTTTATAGTAAAAGTAGAAACAGCGGTACAGGCAGGACACATGCAGTGACACCAAAAGATTATCTTGAAGTGGCTACTAAAATAACTTACGATCTTCTCCGATAGAAGTCTATAAAATTGAACAACAAAACCTACATAATTGGGAAATATTGAAAATCGAAAAGAAAACCACGTCACATTAAGAAAATATTCTGCTTGATTTCAAAAACCTAGCAGACTGATATAAGGCGGTTATTTACACACATAACAGTAAACAGTAACTGTAATATAGGTACATCATGTAAGTTGCCTTTGTTGTTTACTTACCTTTGTTTAATTTATAGAAGTACGTAGGTACCTTTTGCATGAATGAAGATAAAGTAGTATACGCAACTGCATATAATATGGTATTAAAACACTCGTTTTATACTATTATCACACTCGGCTACGCCTCGTGTGATAAACCCAAACTCGTGTTTTAATAACCTGTTTTATATGACAGTTGCATAAACTACTATAATGACATCAGCTAAACTACATCGCTTTACAAACAAGTTGGCGCCATGGTGGGAGAAAAAAGATACGACAATTTGACCTCTGAGTAACTAAACAAACCTCTAAGTGACTAAACAGACCCATGAGTATCCAAACAGACCCATGCGTATCCAAACAGATCCTAAGAGTCCAAATAGACCCTGAGTGTCCAAACAGACCCTGAGTGTCCAAAATGATCCTGAGTGTCCAAACAGACCCTGAGTGTCCAAAATGATCCTGAGTGTCCAAACAGATCCTGAGTGTCAAAATTAACCTTAAGTGTCAAAACTGAGCCCGTGTGTCAAAACTAAACCCCGAATGTCTAGTTAAATTGGCCCCCGTGAGTTTAAACTGACCTCGAGTGTCTAAACTGAACATTGACTAAATAGTAAGGGTGATGAAGGACAAATTTCTATATGATTTGCTCATGTCTGCCTCTTTGACTGATGATAAGGAGCATCCTCTAGAAGATACAAAAAATATTGGCGGATATCCACACCCCTGCGTTTTTGAGGAATTAAGTTTTAACTATTTTGAGATAATGAAACGTACACCTGGCAGACTATGACTTTCTGATTAAATACAATATAAAAAACCCTAGAAAAATGGTCTGCCCCCATAATAGCCCTGCGTCGTAAAGTTACAGCGCTTCAAAATGCAAAAATTCACTACCCCGTCCCGTGATAATGCAGAGCCCTGCATGTCAGCCTCTTCGATTTTCTACATCTTCAGAAGTATTTTAAACAGGAGCCACAAAGGCAGACAAAAAAAACATTATTAAGTATCTTATTTTCATTTTTTTTGCTTTAACTCAAAAACGCAGCGACGCACAGAAAAATTTGTAAAGGCCAAATCGATTCGTATTGAACTGATCTATCATCCTTATTAATATGAATCATGAGCAAATCATATACCCAAATTGCAGCCAGCACTCTTAACTAAAACTGCTTGCTAACTGTCTATTTTTAAATTGACCTGTGGGTGTCAAAATTGATTTGTGAATGTCTGAATTGTATTCTGAGTGCGCAAATAGACCACGTGTAGATGTTTTGCTGCGGATGCTGTACAGTGTATACTCACGGGCCTGTGCGGCGGTTTGGGCAAGGGCAGCCTGTTGGTAACCGGTCGCTTGTGGGGCGCGGGGAGAGGTGTGTCTTTGTCTAAACAGACCCAGGAGTGCCGAAACCGACCCACGAATGCTTAAGCTGACCCAAGATTGTTTAAATAATGGCGTTAGTGTGTATTGAATGTGTGGTGATTGGGAGTGTATATGTCAGTGTGGTGGTGTAGTGTAGTGTGGTGTATACTCACCTGTCGGCGCGGCGGGTCGGGTTGCGGCGAGGGCGGGCGGTTGGCGACGCCGGGGCGCTTGCGGGCGGGGGGCGGGGAGGGGCGGCGCGCGGGGGGCGGCGGGGAGCGCGGCCGGGCGCGACGCGGGGGCGGGGAGCGTCTGCAGACGACCACATGAGTACACATTCGGAATATAACAATTTCGAAACAAATAACAAATTCAAAATAGAGGTCATGCATTGTCGCTATGTTTTTTATTTCCTTACATCTCGAAACTATAAGCTGTAAGGAAATGTGAATGGATTTTCACTGCGCAACTGTTATACTTCTTGATTTACATTCTACCTAAGGCTAAGACAACACTTCCTTAGCACCCACATACAGCCCACTAGTAATAAAAACATCTTTCTAAAAAAAATAGTTTAAAAAAGTTTTAATTCATTTTTTTTAAAACAACCGCAACCTCCTTTTACTTGAAATATGCAGTGCGCCATCATGAATATTTTTTTATTTTAAATCTTTGTTTATTTTCGTGATCGTAGAAAGTTTTGTATGCAACTATACGCAAAAAGACCCTCATTTACATCCAGTTGCAGAATAGTTATTTATGCAACTGTTGCGTAATGAGAGTAATTTTAACACGAGATCTGGTTTTTGATACGAGGCGCAGCCGAGTATCAAAATAGTATTGATCGAGTGTTAAAATGACTAATTACGTATAGTTGCATAGAAAACTTTATCTACGACCGCCGAAAAAAAAATTTTTTTAAAGAGTAGTGATCAATTTATTGAACTAAGAGGACAGTTAGTACAGTTAATTAAAGTTATTCCCGAAGTTATTCCAGATCCAGAGCTGGTGGATGGCGTTGCTTTAACATTAATTTCATGTATATGGTTACTGACAGCCTCTTGTAGAATCATGTTCTCCTGGTACATACTTTCCATTTTGTTCAAATCACTTCTTTTGTTGCCAATGTCACTTTATATAGAAGCGAGCCAACTGTCAGCTTCTTGTCGATTTATGTACTCCTAGTCACGCCTGGTACTCTCCGTTTTCAGTCGTCACCCCAGTAAAAATTATTTTTACAAAATTACTTTAAAATATGCTGTATGTAGTACTGTGGTAGTATTGCCTTAGCCTATGCAGATTGAAAATTATGTATTATAACAGTTGCGGAATGAAAATCCATACTCCATTTCCGTACTGCTCGTAGTATGGAACAGTGTGGAAATGAAAATGATAGCGGACAATGACCTCAATTTCGAATCTGTCATTGGTTTCGAATTCGGAATATTCCGGTACGGGAGTAGATAAATAACTATTATGCAACGATACATAATGAGAGGTATAAAATCCGAGTGGCAGTTTATCGTTCAATGACACGATGGTTCTTATATCGTGAATCCTAAAATATTGTGTTCAAAAACAAACACTCTCCTAACTTTTATCCCTTTTGCCAGTGATACATACATAAATAATATCACGCCTTGTTCCCGTCGGGGTAGGCAAAGACCACAGTTCTCCACCTGCTGCGATCTTGACATACTTCCCTTGCTTCCTGTTCTTTCATCAATCCTTTCATACATGCTCGTCGGTTTAGGGTACTTTTAACCTGGCCTTTATTCAGAACGTCCTGATAACTACTAAACAATATTCCTAGTTATTTAAAAAACACCCGAAGGCAAATCATGAACGGTTATATCACACAAAACTAATAGAAATAATGTGTAAATACAACTTGTGTTTGTTTTCGAGCATCGCTGGCCATTGCAATGCAACCTCCTTGCGGCCACAGACTACATAACATGTAGCGCGCTATCATGGCATGCCCATAAAAAAATAAGTTAGTTAATCTGAGTATTTAATAGTTCTCCCGCGATGACTGTTATAAAATTCAAGACTTCATAATACATTCCCACAGACAAAAATTGCTGCTAAGAGTGTTTCTAGACACAAATTTACATTATGTAGATAGTAACCTACAATTTCAATGTATAACAAACCTAGGTCAACATAGCCCATTGCATCGCATATGCACTGCCTATAATGCTATTAGAAATGACTTTGATATTTTCAATGGTTCTGTGCTTTCTGCTAAGAAGTCCGTTAGGTCTTGCCTCACAAGACCTAAACCAGAATAATTTCTCTGATATTTGTTTAAGTTTGTAGTTAAGATCGTTGTTGTTAGTTACTAAGCAATAATTTTTACTAGTGTATATTTGTTATTTGCATGCTGTGTTCACTCATAGTAGGGTACATTCTAAAACCTGTTTTATTTGTGCTTGTTTATTATCTCATTTTCTTGAGCTGTATCCAGTTATTGAGGACTTACGATATGAGTGAAGATAACAATAATACTAGAACAAAAAATACTATCCATACATAACCAAAAAAGGTTCTCTTTTTCCACGAGCACAGACAAGTTTGAAATATTTCTGATATATTTAGACACTTATAGGTGTCACTTTTAATATAATTTAATAAACAAAATCTAGATACTATTTTAACTGTAGATATATGTATGCCTTAACTACACTTACCTAGCTACAGGGCTCCGCCTAGGGCTTCGCCGAGGGCTCCGACGCAGCGGGCTGCGCTCTCGTCTGATCGGAGAGCGCGATCTTCTAGCTATCGGCGACCGGGAGCGACGAGCAATCGGCGACCGAGATCGACGAGCAATCGGCGACCTGGAGCGGCGACCTATCGGCGATCTAGAGCGACGCGCGATTATAGGCGAGCGAGAGCGACGCCCGATTGGAGATCTGAGGGAGAAATATATTGTATTTAAAATTTTATTCTTTTACATCTAAATGAAGCCATTCTGTCTGTATCTAAACCACAGAATATTTAAAATAACCCTAGTGTCTAAGAGCTGGTTCCCACTATGTCGGATATCGGATTCCGTTTTGAACAGCGCCATATGCGATCATATGCGAGCGTTGATCCGACACGAAAGTCGGCTGACAAAACACACGACATTTCTTGTCGGATCCGACACAAAATCGTTGTCGGACGAGTGTGAATATAATGATCCCCAAGTATCCAAAATGACCCTTGAGTGTTGTCTTAAATTACATAAGTGTAAAAAATAAAAATAAACTTACTGTCTTTGAACCTCTGATAACTTAAATTACCCTAGGTGTCTAAAATGACGCTCATCATCATATCGTGTGGGTTACAAGGTCGATGACCGACCTCACAAACCCCGGTCAGAGTTGTTGAGCCGCCAAAGGCCCCTGACACGACTCATTAACGACTACATCCGTAGATAGTTGTCGGGACCAACGACTTAACGTGCCTTCCGAAGCACGGAATCATCTAACTTTTCGGACAATCAGGTGATTCATCCTGCAATGTCCTAACCAAACTGGGGAGGTCGCACAAGTGATTTTTGTTTGACAGTGTCCCCACCTGGAAACGAACCCAGGACCTCCGGATCGAGAGCCGAGCTTAAGTGTCTATACTGGCCCCTTAATGTCAGAACCGTTTTCAGCTAAATATAAATGATCCCCAAGTATCTTAAAACGACCCCCAAATATCCTAAATGAACCGCAATGGTTCTTTTAGACCTTTAACGGTCAATTTAAGATATGTCAGTGACTAAAACCACCTATGAGTGTCTAAAATAGCTACAGGTATCTAAAACAGCTCTAGTTGCAAAAGGCTCAATTTGACAGGACCCCCCTCTCACCTGGACCGC
The DNA here is from genome assembly GCA_947532105.1 of Athrips mouffetella. Taxonomy (NCBI): domain Eukaryota; kingdom Metazoa; phylum Arthropoda; class Insecta; order Lepidoptera; family Gelechiidae; genus Athrips; species Athrips mouffetella. The sequence continues at coordinate 12,511,199 of OX383984.1, forward strand.
CTGGGCTCCCCTTCGAGGTACAGCTGCTTGTACCCCGTGTGGCGCCACCTGTTGGGATCCTTCTCCTCAACTTCCAGCAGCTTCCGGTCCCAGCTGCCAGGTGACGCCTGCCGCGCCCTCTTCATCACGTTGTCTATTTCTTTGCGACGTCCTGCTGGATTCGCTGGATCTGTGGAAACGAATATATTTGTAATCGGGTTTTAGAAATTTACCATACGGGGGTTTTCGGGAGCGACATATCGATCTACCTAGGTCTCATGTGAGGGAATATTTTTAAAATACCGCGTTTTTGGCAAAAACCAATAGTGCCATCTTTTGGCGGGTAGTATAATTTACCATATGGGGGTTTTTTGAGCCAATATCTATCTAGCTAGGTCCCATGTCTGGTAATATTTTTAAAATACCGCGATGCCATCTGTTGGCGGGTAGCATAATTTACCAAACGGGGGTTTTTTGGGCCAAATATCGATCTAGCTAGGTCTCATGTCTGGGAATATTTTTAAAATACCGTGTTTTTTAAGAAACCAATAGTGCCATCTGTTGGTGGGTAGCATAGCTTCCTCACCCGATGATATTTTCATGTTGAGGCCCTTTCGGTCTATTAGGTCCAGTTCCTCAAACGTCCATTTCCGCGAACGTCCATTTCCGTGAACGTCCATTTCCGCGAAAGTCCATTTCTAGCTCATTTTTCGAAGTCTGTACTTCAAACTTAAACTTAACCTAACCCCCACCACTCTTCTACCAACATGAAGAAGGGTTTTGAAACTTCGTTGTTTTTGATGATGGTGACTTAAAAATTGGTTTTTATTGACGTATTAATGCAAATAAAATTATGTTTTAGCATTTTTAGGGTTCCGTACCTCAAAAGAAAAAAACGGAACCCTTATAGGATCACTTTGTTGTCCGTCTGTCTGTCTGTCTGTCTGTCTGTCTGTCTGTCTGTCTGTCTGTCTGTCTGTCAAGACCCTTTATCTCACGAACGGGTTAAGGTATCAGGTTGAAATTAATACCATATATTAGGATCCATGAACCACACAAGATCTGAAAATGTCAATTTTTTACAACGACGCAATCAAAAGATATGGCATTTTATGTCCTCATCTCCATACATTTTTTCAAAAATGAAAAACCTACAGGGTACTTCCCGTTGACCTAAAATTATGAAATTTGGCAAGAAGTTAGGTCTCACAGTACAAATAATGGGAAAAGTCTGAAATCATTAAATATTACAACTTTTCTCACAACTAATGGTAACCAATTGTGGTGAGCTCCCGTTTCAAGAACATTCATATAAGAGAGGGGTCAAGTTGGATGGTCGCTGAGGGGATTTTTGGTTTAGTTCTATTTAAAAACGGGAACACTTACAAACTTGAAAATTGGTATGTTTATAGTGCATAAGCTATAAAATAACAACAAATAATAAAATTTGGTCAAGCGCGTGTCGGACTCAAAATATCTAGCACATTAACTTACTGAAATTTCAACTAATACAATTATGTTTATGTGGTGGTACGGAACCCTCAGTGCGCGAGTCCGACTCGCACTTGGCCGGTTTTTTGAAACTCTTTTCTTTTGGGGTTCGTTGCCTTCGAGGGGTTAAGAAACAATGACTTGAAAAAATAAGTTGAAATTTTTTTTCACAAAAATGGACTATCGCGGAAATGGACGTTCACGGAAATGGACCTAATAGACCGAAAGGGTTGAGGCGGCTATTATAGAGCGAAGCTTGTCGCCTAGGTACTATTGCATTTACTACACTCTGAAGTTAGTTACACTAACAGGCAATTCCACAAAGTTTCTTTAAAGTTAAAGCTCTGTTAAGTCTATTGCTGTCACTTTCTGTTTAGATGAGAAAAAAGTGATAACGATATCTATCGGAGTTGAAGGAACTTTAACTTTGAAGATTACTTTGAAGATTTGAGAAAACTCAAAATGAAGCTCACTGTGGGCAGAATAGTTTATAAATTTGAGTGGAAATACTTGATGTGTTGTGCCGGCAAAGAATAATATCAAACCATATCTACAACATGTTAATGGAATTAGCGAAACCCTCATACACCCCAACTGATTTTTATTAAAATAAATCATTTCCCGAAAAAAAAAAACTCGTAAAAAAGTTTTTTTTATCTAGATATTGTTATTTTAAAGTTTCATCGTTGTTCTAGTTTCGTCGATGTTTCGCACGCCACGCTCGCTTTCCCCGCCGCCAGCGCGCATATCCACAGAAATGTTTAGAATAGACGCGGCCAAAATAAAAAATAAAAAAAAAATTACCCCTATCCAAAAAACCATTAAAATTTATTCTACTCTCGATTCTGAACAAACTATTTTCTCAGTTTCGCTTATTCCGTTAACACGTTGTACTCGTATAATATCTAGGTCCATTTTGACAGCTGTCAAACGTATGAAAAGTTACGACGTGCAAACAAAAATGAACCCTGTGTGTTGGTGATAAGAAAACATCAAAACGGACTCCTGACGTTGGCCCTGCTTTAACATGACGTCATTTCCCATTCGGAGGCGACTACTGTACCATATCTTTATTTATATTTTAGTATTTTTTCTATGCTACTACAAATAACTACAAGAAGTTCGTGACTGTTGTAAAGCCATGTCAAAGACCATTTGATCATCTGTATTGTAATTCGAATATTGGTCGTTCAAGATACAGGCGCCTAGTTTGGAGGCCTCTGGTGTTTCTGTGAATGATGAACCAAACTTTTAGGGTTCCGTACCCAAAGGGTGAAAAACGGGACCCTATTGATATGCCTAGGTATATAGAAATTTGAAATTTTCACAAATTGTGTATATCTGTTGCCGCTACAACAACAAATACTAAAAATAAAAAATGAAGGGGGCTCCCAAACAGCTAAAGGGCGGAGCGTAAAAAAAAGTTTGACCTACCCCATCGAGTGGGATATCGTTGTTTAGAGCTCGTTGACTAGATAAATGCTACGTTTTTTGTTTTAAAATATATTTAAAAACAAAAGAAAAAGATGCCATCAAAGTCAGCTGTTTTTACAAAATTTTGTTTGAACTATATCTCATGAACAGTAATAGCTAGACAGTTAAAATTTTCACAGATTATGTATTTATGTTGCTTCTACAACAACAAATACTAAAAATAAAAAAAAGAAATACATTAAGGGCTCCCATACTAAAGACCTGTTTTTATAGGAGGTTTTTGTTTTAGCTCTATCTTAAAAACGGGATCACTTACAAACGTGAAAATTGGTATGATTATAGTGCATAAGCTATAAAATAACAACAAATAATAAAAACTGGTCAAGTGCACGTTGGACTCAAAAAAATTTGCGCAGTAACTTACTGTAATTTCAACTAATACAGTTATGATTATGTGGTGGTGCGGAACCCTCAGTGCACGAGTCCGACTCGCACTTGGCCGGTTTTTAATAACTAGTGTCTATTCTATGTTAATTCGGGTGGAACAAAGAACTAAAAAAATTGAGAAAGAAGACAAGACGTGCACTAAGAGTCGCGCTAAAGAAGAAGGACGACGCAGTCAGCTGGCAGGCCTACAGAGACCAAAGAAATGAATTGAGTAACGCATGCCAAAGGGAGAGTAGAAAAGGGTGGAAAACATACTCTGGTAGCATATCGGAACATCCCGAAGCAGCCAGGCTTATGAAAGCACTAGCTAAAGACAAAGTAAGTAAACTAGGCAGTATAAGAATAGATAGTGAGGTAATCACGGATCCTAAGGAAGTTTTATGGATAATGATGAACACTCACTTTCCTGACAACAAAGAAATTCAAATTCAATTCAAATTCAAAAAATTTTATTCACGATACACAGGTACATAAGATGTTAAACACAATTTTTTAAGTTCTGCTGCGATCCACCTTTCGGTATATGAATTTTCATTTAAGTTACAATGTCACATTTTAATATTTTTTTAAAATTTAAATCTAATGCATTATAACATCATTAAAATATCATCATTCAATACATCATTATTCAATTATATTATAAAAATTTATGTCAAATATATTATTATTAAAAAGATAAAAACAAGTAACAAATAAATTAGTGTGAGAACTGTCAAAATCTAAGGTCAAAATATTCAATAAAATTCAATAAACTAAATAATGATATCATGTCCAAGTTGAGCTAAGTATAGCGACCACTAGTTACGTCAAAATATTCTTTGATGGAATAGAACGCTTTGTCAATTAAATATTCGAAAAGTTTCTTCTTAAATAGGATAGTGCTGGTACATTTTATTATGTTCTCAGGGAGACTATTATATATTCTGGTAGCCATACCTAGCACACTTTTTTTAAATGTTTCAGTTTTACATGGTTTCGTACAAAGCTTTTCCTGGTGACGTATATTCTGGACATGTTCAAATGCATTTGGATGCCGCTTAATAAATAAAGCCATTTCATATATATACATTGATGTGAATGTTAAAACTTTAAGATTTATAAAATGAGGTTTACAACTATCTGTGTTATTAAGGGAACATATAGAGCGCAAGCATCTTTTCTGAGCTAGGAATACCTGTGAAATGCAGGAAGAGGAGCCAGAAACAAGTATAATAAATGCGTGGGAGGATACTGGCTTAGTAGTAACAGAAGAACTTTTGGAATGGAGCATAAACACCTTCTTACCGTACAAAACGGCGGGACCGGACGGAATATTTCCAAAGATGCTACAAAGCGCCTTGAAAATCATAAAAAAGAAACTAGCGTATATTCTAAAGGGCATCCTATCCTTGGGTCACATACCAGATAACTGGAGAATAGTAAGGGCGAGCTTCCTACCGAAACCAGGGAAGAAGACATACCAAGATCCGAAGTCATTCCGATGCATAAGCTTGTCCTCGTTTATGCTGAAGACACTAGAAAAGCTAATCGACAGATACATAAGAATGAAGGTCGGAACTGGAATTAGTCCCCTGCATGTTAATCAGCATGCATATAGGGAGAACAAATCAACAGAAACGGTGTTTCATAATCTGGCAATAAGAGTAGACAGAGCTCTGGAAGCGAAAGAGTTGGCGATGGCATGCTTCTTTGACGTCGAAGGGGCCTTCGATAAGGCAACCTCACAAGCTATAGAGGCATCACTAGCAAGAGACAATATAGAAACATACATTAGTCGCTGGATAATGAATATGCTGAGGCATAGACGGATCACAGCTGAACTAGGAGGCACCACTCACACAATAAAGACCAACAGGGGATTCCCTCAAGGAGGATGTCTTTCACCTCTCTTGTGGTGCCTTCTCATAAATGACCTAATAAAGAATATAAACAGAATGCATCTCTTCATGCAAGCATATTCAGATGATGGTGTGATACTAGTTACCGGGAAAGATATAATAATGATCAGGAATAGAATGAATGTTGGCATAAAGGCAACCCTAGCATGGTCCAGAAAGAGGGGACTGAATCTCAATCCCACAAAAACCAAGCTAATGCTGTTCACAAAGACAAGGAAGAAGATAGAAATGGTACCAATCACTATAGATGGGATCTAAATAGAAACAGTAAAAGACATAAAGTACCTAGGTGTGACAATAGACGACAAAATGTCGTTCAATTTACACATAAAGACACAAAGCAACAAAGCCAAGATAGCACTCATACAATGCAGCAGGGCAATTGGTAAGACTTGGGAATTGCCACTTACTACCTAAGGGTAGGTTATCTTTCGACCACAACGCACGAGCCGAGCGAGGGAAGCGAGCGAGACGCAGCAGCGGCCGGCGAGTGCCAGAAACAAATTACGCGCCGTTTTGTGAAATGGAGGATGGGCAGCAGCATCCTCCTTTGTATATTACATCTAACTTACTGCGGTCACCTACAACCGCGGTCCATGGTGCCAGCCGTAACGCCAACAAGCGAGGTGACTATGGTACTTCCTCTCTAAATTTTTCCAGCAAAAGCTAGAATTCTGGAGGGAGCTCCTTGTCCTGTAGTGGACGTTTCATGGGATGTTATGATGATGACTGTTTTTGGTCGTAATTTGTCGGCGCTTTTCTCTCGTTATCGGTATAGACTCGAAATCGTCGCGGTGGACGAACAGCTTTAACGAGCGTTCCGAAGCACGCAATCATTCTACTTTTCGGACAATCAGATGGTTCACCCTGCAGTGTACTACAAACTGGGAAAGTCTCACAAAGTGATGTATGTTTGTCCGGGACTCAAACCCAGATGCTTAGGATCGAGAGCCAAACGCTCTTACCACTAGAACTGACTACACGTCACATCATCAGCGCACTTATATTTCTTATGGTCGTGTCTAACTATAGTAGAGAAGTTGTATGAAAATCAATAGGAGATAGGTCATAATAATTCCCACAGATACGGAGTTAGATTTTTTTTAGTTCTACGTTGGTACCTTTTTGACATATTAAAAATCTAGAAAAATCGAAGTGCCTTTAATAAATTTTTTTTGGAAAAAAAAAACAAAAGATCATGTGAGGTATTAAATTTCAGGAAATTACATGCTGGAAAATCTGTCATCTCAATTACTATGAACCCGAATTCTATATCTCCTCTACAGGTCCGACAATAGGTCGGTTTCTTTTGCAGTCGGTAGGCAACAATTGTGGTCCTGATTAGTTTACTCCAAGAGACCCTGTCTTCAGCCCATCGGAGAGCAGTAGTGATGGGCAGTTTGAGAACCGCTTTGATCGGATCTGACTCCATCTCAAGATCTTCTCCCCTCTACCACACCCCGGACCTACATACATCGAGCGCGAATTTGAAACTGGAAGGTCGCTTAGACCCGCATATTCAGTACAAAAAACTCTCGCGGGCGGATGTGCGCGGGGGTGCGGGGTAGATTGCAAGGGGAGCGTAGAGTGTCGGTTGTATTAAAGTACTATTACTTTAAGACTTTCACTCACTGCGCCCGATGCGCAAGAGGCAGATCGCAACAGACCGGCGTGCGATATACCACCGGCAGTTAGTACCCATACACAGGCGGCCATTGGTTACAGAGAACTCATGCGTCACATCGCAGTGAGTGAAAGTCTTTGTTCTGTACCTCTACTCTGCCCAACATGATAAGCTTATCCAGATGACTATAAGTAACTAACCAGAAATTCTAACATGCCATGGCTTCCTATCCATTCGTAAGCGGCTTCTAACGGGCGAAATTCTTGAGATCACCGGTTGATTTTTCCTGTGGTAACCTTTATTCCACATCATCACAAATGAACCTGAGTGAAAAGTTAAAGTAAATGAACTATTTAAAAAAGCCAGTCAAGTGCGAGTCGGGCTCGCGCGCCGAGGGTTCCGATATAATACCAATTGTATTTTTAGAAGCAATAAAGTCCATGTTAGGACCGCATAACTAAATTTGTTTGTAAATGTTTTTGCAGATTTGAAAAAACTGCTCTGCGGGGAATTGCTGCACTCTCAAGGTAGGTGCGTGTCATCATTGAATCCCCACCTGAGTCTGTTGAGGGAAAACGACCCAGAGGACGAAGCCCTAAGAGATGGACCAGATTACCGAACAGCTGGAGATAACCCTAGGTCTGCTGGAAGACATTTCTTTATTGATATAAGTAGTACCTGTTGTGTCATTTTTCTTTATTAATTTGTCCATTGTATTTTCTTGTGTGCAATAAACAATAATAATAAATAAATAATAATAATAATAACCATTAGTGCTGCCCTCCATCAAGCGACCGACCGAAATAAATGGAGAGATATTGTTGTCAAGCTGACACAGAGTCACGATCCTCAGTAGTGAGGGAACGATGAAGAAGTCTATTGTCCGGCCGACCTGAGTACAGAGTCTTAAGAGACCTCCAGGTCAGCCATGGAAGCTCATGACCAGGTGGGAGGCTCTCCTTAAAAGGGACGAAATGGGCCACAATCTGCAATGGCTTATAAGATAAGATTGAGATAATAATAAGGTACAAACCAGTAATCCTAGAATGTTGTGGGTTACGATCCATGTGCAGACGGCTCTTCGAAGCGGCCTCTGCTGCTTTATTTACAGACCCGTTACGTCGGGAGGACGACATCCTGGAATAAATTGGCAACTCTTGTAATCTCAATCAATAACATATCAGGCAATAAAAATAAACTTTACAGGTGGTTTTATTTAACTCAAATGCTGACCATTAACATTCAGAAATAAAAAAACTAGACACGGGGTTGCGCGGGGCAGGTGGGGGAAGGCGTGTAAATTATTACTAGGCTTTCCTCATGTCACCCATGTACAGAAAATAATCATCAGCATTAGAGTTAAAAAAATCTAATTATTATAAATTGACTATGCCTTTTCCTATAGAACATTATACATTGCACTGTATGCAATATTCTGAAAATAAACTATTTCTCTGTTAAACATTTTAGAACGCTATCATTCTTTGTATGGACAATATCACGAAATCGAGCATTCTTCTTGCACATGCGCCATCTATGTGATGCACCTTTATTTAAACATACTACGTCTTACTACAAAGAAGTTAGACATCTGTTGAACACTTGATAAAAAAAAACTCATACAAAATAACTCTGGCTATGTCATTGATGCGCAGATTTAAAAAATGACTTATTTTCTTATGACTTGGCTTCTGAGCATCAACTGACATAGCCTAGTTATTTTGTGCGATTTTTTTTATCAAGTGTTCAACAGATGTCTAACTTTTTTGTAGTAAGACGCACTGTTTCTAAACATAAGTCTATGATGGCTTATAGTTTTTTTTTATTTGGACCCATATGACTTGTAACAAATAATGAATGAGTAATGCAAATGGAGTGGAATCTATCAAAATATATTATAAGTAGGCAAATATTTTATGAATATATAACTAAACTAGCTGGTGCCCGCGACTTCGTCTGCGCAGAACCTGCGGTATCACCTGCATTAAATGCGTTTTCCCGTGAGAATGAAGTGTTTTCCCGCGGTAAAAAGTAGCCTATGTGTTATTCCAGGACCTAACCTATATGTGTGCCATGTTTCATTAAAATCCATTCAGTAGTTTTTAAGTGAAAGAGTAACAAACATACATCCATACATGTTTACAAACTTTTGCATTTATAGAGACATATAAGATACTCAACGGTCACTACAACGTCAAAAACATCAAGGATCTGTACATGATGAACCAGAATGAACAACTAAGAGGACACTCTTTGAAGTTAACAAAGCCTCCATGTGCTAGCAACCCCAGAAGGCACTTCTTGCCAATGCGAGTGGTGAACTTGTGGAACTCCCTCCCAGAAACTGTGATAAGTGCTCCAACAGTGAATTGTTTCAAAAATAGACTTGACAGACATTTATAAAATGAACAAACACATGTGCAGTGATATTCACGCATCAGCTCGCAGAGCTGCTAGTGAATCAAGAAATAATAATAATATTAGTAGGACCAAATAAATAGAGGAACAATTTGGTGTGAGCTGGGTTTTAACCAATGAACTTTGGTGCACCATGCCAACACTCATTGCATAGAGCTATTGTTTATGTACCTATTCAATTGATTCAGTTTTTAATGATAATTGTATCTTGTTATAATTTCAAAGGAGTAGTTCAAACATCCTACTAATATTATAAACGCGAAAGTTTGTAATAATGGATGGATGTTAATTAATCTTTCACGTAAAAACTACTGAATGGATTTTAATGAAACTTTACAATAATACAGCTTATACATCAGAATAACACAAAGGCTACAATTAATAAACCTGCGCAGATGAAGTCGCGGGCACCACCTAGTCTTGTTATAATTTCAAGGAGTAGTTCAAACAAACTCACACCAATACAATTATACCCATTTGACACAAAGATAAAAATAGTTATACCCAATGAAAAAAAAACAGGCTAATAAAGAAAAATTTTTGAAGTCCAGTTGAGAGAGGCTGACTAGAAGAAATCTTAGGAAAGAAAATATAACCCATAGATGATTGATATTTAACAAGTGAAACTCTTCAATTTTGTCATATCTTTGACTTGAAGTTGGCAAGAATGGTTATTTACTTTTATGAGAACTAAACACCATCGAATTTATTTAAAGAAGGTAATTGATCTCATTAAAAAGCTAGTTTTTAAAGTCTGCAGCCACTTCCACTGCTGCCTGGCTAAGATGCGCACCGAGACTTGGTCCAGTCGCGCCCAACTGTCAATTTCTAAGAATGGATGTGACAAGATATAACAGGTTTAGCTTGACCCAGTGGTTTCGGTCTCTTTCATTTATTGGTTAACAGTAAAAAAGGTATAATATCATTAAAAATAAAGACTGATAATATCATTAAAAAACAGAATAGAGACATCTGAAAAGTTAAAACATAGGTCCCCATTAGTCTTGTTAGTCCCCATTTTCACTAGCTGAATGACACCCTCACAAAATTCTTGTATCTTATACAAATTTGACAAAAGATAAATAAAAAAGTAGACTTTGTCAGGGACAAACCCTGACATAAATATAGGTCACAATTTCTAATAAAGCTTGTAATATTGACTGTGTGGGAATAGCCCTAGTTTTTGTGTTTAACTGAGCTGGATCATGCAGTTATTAGTGTTATAACACAAGTGGTGATTATTAGTATGATGGTGTATTAAAATCTGAGGGTGATGGAAGTTATTCAACGTCAATGGGTACAAGAAGTTTGTAACTTTTTTGAGAGATTAGTGGCCTTTTAGATCCATAAAACCTTGGTATGCCAATGTGCAAATTGGCAGGTCCGAGAGAAATGTAGTTACATCATGGAGCACACAAATGAAACCTGTTCGTTGAAATAGAAGGTACCTTGAAAGTCTCGGACCACACTTGTGGTTTGGTTTGACTAGCGGTGAAACTGCCAATAGGATGTATTTCATATGTACTTTCTATTTCTACCAACAGATTTCATTTGTGTACTCCGTACTTTGAATGTACCGAACCTGCCAGGTTTCACATTGGCAGACAAAGGTTTTGTAGATCTAATAGGCCACTACATACTAAACAAAGTTGAAAATTTCTTCTAATTGATGGCGTAGGATAACTTGCAGTGCTCTAATGGTCTATAGTTTGCACTGTCACTGACACCCCTTTCTGCCTCGCTCAGCTAGGTAGGAATAGTAAATTTTGAATTTTCTCTGCATGCATAGGACTTAGTTGTGTATATAAACTGCCATACCTTTATACACTCAACCAAAGCTCCCGCATGCGCGGAGCCATACGAATTAATGAAAATAAGGCTAAATTTATGATTTTCAGGAGCCATACGAATTAATGAAAATAAGGCTAAATTTATGATTTTCAGACTTGAAAATAATGCTGTAGTTACAAATTCATATTAATGTGTACCCCCTATATCTATAGATGTAAAATGAAAAACGAACAAGCCAAGAACATGGCTTAGAAAGCCTGTGGAGTTTCTCTATATAAATTATGTCCCAATTACAGTCCAATCTATTTATACTTTCACAAGATGGCCGCTGACTCACCTGCAGGAAATATATTAAGAGAGCTTACCTCTAGGGCTGCGCTAACGGACCGGGTGGAGCGAGGGCTCCTTACGCGACGCGGAGACGCGGGGGCGAAGTCGCGCCCAAGGGGCAGAGCCCGACGCGAAGCCCGACGGCGCCGCTGCAAGACAACGGACTTTGATCATCACGGAAGCGGCGCGCGGGCTCGTAAAGCGACCGACAACGAAGTAACGGTACTCGAGACAGGCCTAGCGGAAAGGCATCGCGAAATACGCCCACGCGAGGCAAACATGCAGCCTCCGGGCCAACGCGGCGAGGCCTCACGGAACAGGCCAGACACGACTCCCACGGATCACCTCGATTGATAACTTCAACTTGCTTGAATTCCTTTGTTCTACAGCGACGATCATTGTAGACAGCATCCTCCAATGCGTAGAAAGCTGAACATCAAACATACTAAATCCACTTATACTAATCACAAAACAAAGTTACGAACCAGTAGTAATACACCTAAACTTTTTCACTGAAGTTCCACGTAAAATCCAAAGGTAAATACGACGGAGAAATCTCGCTAAAACCAGCGACACACCTTTCTCTGTGCACCGTCGGCCATTTTCCTTTCGAATTTTTGATCGATTGTTCGTCGTTCGACACAAAGGTTGCGTTCCAAAATATTGAAATATCACTCTGACTGCAGGATAGCATTATATGATATTTATTGGTGTGACCGAGACAGGATTTTTGGGATTTACCAAGGAGGTTTTAATCCACGCTACGCTCTAGGAAGGAGTGTTTAATGCAAAAATCTTGCTACACAAATTTAGTCAATCGTATATTGTAATACGGTATAAATTCCTGTGATTTGCGAAGAAGAGAAATTGTGCCGAGCGAGAGGTCAATTAGTCGCGGTTGTGTCACGCTCACACAGTTGCCATAGCAAAACGAAATTGCGGGTTGGTAGGAAAAAATCTTTTGACATTATGCTTGGTTTTCATATAGAAAACCTTTTTAGAGCTAAATCTTAAAAATTGAATATTTTTCGGGTGCTTTTGGTTCTGTGATTTATCTCGGAAACTATAAAATATTTTTGATCTAATTGTGTTGTTTAAGGTCAAGCAGGTTATGTACTTCTTCATTCGTCATCAACCTTTTTGGTAATAGTTTTTAATACATTACTGGTATCCCCGTCTTTGACACATTTTTATGTCATGCTAAATTTTGTTTAAAAACGCGTATTTTTTCTGCAAAAACAGTGAAATATTGTAGAGTAAATGGCTGCAAAATTGATAGTTATGCTATTTGCGGAATATTCTTCTATGGGTATCCATTATTCCTGTAATTTTTCTATGAAAAAGCCGAACTGTTTTACGTATGAAGTAGGGTGGCTGTAATGTACGATATTTGAACACAAAGGAAACTAAAAAGGTACAACCACATCAGTATTGTGGGATGTGAATCTGCAGAATCTGCCCATAAAACTGAACAACTTATCCCAAAGAACATTATGATGAAATAACATTATGATGAAGATATCTGAATCTAAACATGAAAGAGAAAAACAGCTTGCATTAGTTTTAAAAGAAAATCAAACAAAACAACGGAACCTGTACTGTTGTACAATAATAGGAAAATAGTACATCTGATGCTGCCGGTTATTTTCTGCGTTCTTATTGACGACATGCGGGAAGCCTCACGCGCCTGCCCTGCGCTCCCTCGCGATAGATATTTCGAGCCATTTACGGTCAGCATCAAAGTTTTGTTCCGGGCATTATTGAGAGAATTTATGTGATGCCCTTGGGTTGGAATTTGTTTAAAAAAGTTTCAGATGTGGACAGATGTCACTTGGTAGGTAAGAATGATTCATTCATTTAAAATAATAATATTAAAAAAAAACGATCGAATAGAGAACCTCCGCCTTTTTGAAGTCGGTTAAAAAGTAGGTGGCTCGCAATTAGGCCCAAATGAAGTTGGTTGATGATGAGTTTTTAGAAGAATAACAACAAAAACCTGTATCGACCTGTTGTTCCCGGACAGCCAGACGGATCGCAAATATAGATGGACAGAGAGACAGCTGATGTTACGAGGGCTGTTCAATAAGTAGTGAGAATGAACAACATATTGGTTTTAAGTCTTTTAATGTTTGTGAGTATTGATAGTTTATTTCAGTAAAAAGATAGTGACAAAAACTTGGGCCATAATATTTAGAAACGTATAAATGAGGCAAAGTTCAACAGCCAGTCCATATTTTTAAATTATTGTTATTCCATGTGAGTGAAAAAAATGTAAAGTCAGAACTGAATCAATGAAATAAGAAATAAAATCTTATATTTGTACGATTATTTTGTAACATGTCGTACCTATAATGAATTTTGTATATCAATAAACCATAAATCATAAAATACACGTCAAATTTTATTAATTGCTTTGCTTCTTGATGATGAGGCATGCAACGTACCTGGAGAACAATTCTTGAATATCACCGGGTGATAAAATATCACTCAAAAAATTAAAAATTATAGATTTATGTTTTCAAAAGTTGAAATTGATCTTCTTAAAATATAAAGGAGTCCTTTATTGTTAATTTTCATGTATTCTGATTTACCTTTCAACAGTTTATCAACGGAAATGTGAATTTTTAAAGTCTCAAAAGTGCTATTTTATCACCCGGTGATTTTCAAGAATTCCCTGGGCTTTTCTGGAAAGCAAGAAGAAAGAAATGAAAAAAGGTTTATTATGGAAACAAACAAAAAGAATGCTGCTGCTGAAAAAACTCTGACCCAATTGTTGAATATTACCGAGTGATAAAATATAATTTTTGAGACATCAAATAAGAATGGGCGGTGGTGGTGACCACTTACCATCAGGTGGCCCACTGCTCGTTTGCTCACTTTAAACATAAAAAATATCAAATGTACCTTGATAATCTGTTAAAAATGTAAACCATAATACATGAAAAGTAACAATCAATCACTACTTTATATTTTACGAATATCATTCTGCACTTTTGTAAAGAATTTTTTTTAATTTTTAAGGTGATAATTATTTATCATCCGGTGTTATTCAAGAATTGAGCCCAAGGTACTCATGACATGCTTGAATAATATCCTCATGTTGTACATGACACCCCATGAAACGTACACTGTACGTACATTACGATACCCACGGGTGGAGATGGGTTGGTAGTTGGTACTATACTTTGCCGGCACCAAACGGACTTGACTTCATTTACCTCTATGACTCTATAATTGAGCCACGAGCCAAGCGAGTGGTTCTAAAGAAGAATAATCAGCGCTGCGAGGATTTTAAGACACGAAACACTTTGTTGCCGAGGGAAGCACAACTTATCAGGTAGAAACTAAAGGATAATATCCATACATACATAACATCACGCATCTTTCCCGTTGGGGTAGGCAGAGACCACAGTCCTCCACCTGCTACGATCTTGACATACTTCCCTTGCTTCCTGTACTTTCATCAATCCTTTCATACATGCTCGTCGGTTTAGGGTACTTTTAACCTGGCCATTATTCAGAACGTCCTGAATTTGGTCCTGGTACGTTCGCCTAGGCCTCCCCTTCCAACGTTTCCATTCCTGATAATATCCTGCCAAATAAAATATTAAAAATGAAGCTGCTGTTCCAGAGGGCTTTAATAATATTACATCCCCAAGCGTAAAATAGTTAGGTCACCCTACTGTGTGAAAGAGATGCCACCGCGACTATTGGATATACTCGTCGTCACGCTTTTTTTGGCCATTCATCTCTCCTTCCTAGAGCGTAGCGTGGATTAAAACCTCCTTGGGATTTACAGACTGCTGTCAAAAAATGCGGAACGAAGCCTAACTTTATAGGACAGCCTAGGGCTGCCAGTAGCCGTTAGTACAAAACCAGCTAGTGCGAGTCGGACTCGCGCAGCAAGGGTTCCGTACCACTAAGGTAAAAATACCGTATTCAAGAAGGGCCAACGTATGAAGTCTGTTTTGATGTTCTCTTATCACCATCACTCAGGGTTAGTTTTTCTTTGCAGGTTGTAATTTTTCATACGTTTGCCAGCTGTAAAAATGGACTTATTACGGTGGTTTTCCAAATTTCGCGAAATTCCTAGACCTGTTATATCAACCATTAGTCAAATTAGACTAGGCCACTCTAGCACACCGGTGCACTTAAACTAGATATGGGTACGGGATAACTATCTTTGCGAATGTGGAATAGACGAAGGCGATCTGGATCACATCTTTTTAAACTGTCCGAAACTTGATATTTCCCTTTATAATGTAGGGTTTTCAAATATGCGAACTCTTTAGAAACATTTATAAAGACAATTGGACGTAGTTATGCGAAAGGGATCCAATCCACACTACTTGAGTTTCGAGAAAAGGGTAGTTTTGTAAAAGAGGTTATATTTAAATAAGGGCACTAGGTTTGACTTTGCCAAGTTAAAACTACCATAGAATATACTTTAAAGTATATATTTAAGCTTCTTTTTTGCAGAATAACATGGAAATTTACTGATTTTTCATGGAAAACATCGGTTGGATCTTTGTTGCAAAAAACTAATTGAGGCTTGGATCTTTAATCAACAGCAAATATAAACTCGAAAACGGTATCTTACAGCGTAGAAACTTAAAGAACATAACATTTTAACAAATTTTATTATTACACTAGGTTTTTTTGTACCTGACATCCGTTTGCCCATTTATTAGAGAGGTCAAAAGCAAGAACTTTCCTATGGGAAAGGATAATTCCCTATGAATGACACTAATGGTAGTGCCACGCAGTTTTGCCACGGAAAACAAACGTCCTCTATGACTTTGCCAGCAACGCAAAAAAAAAATCAACCTGCAATACAAATAAACGTAACTGACCGACACACTATGTATGGGAAGTTGTAATGAATAATGGGAAGATGGAAGAAGTAATGAAGCTCTGTAACAAAAATAAACTAATGCATGTACACCGTATGCAAAAAAAGATTTCATTTCATCTTATAAATTGGAGAATGAAAAGTCTAACAGAAAAAAAAGTCTGAAGAGATGGATCCAAAATGTCATGGCTCAAAACAATATTTTTTTTTTTTTTTATGAATCAGTATCAAACACTTCTACTGAAAGAATTAATGGAACCACTTTGGCCAGTAGGTAAACCAATACATACAGCAAAATTACAAGATCTCAAGATACCCTAAGGGGTATCAAATGCAGCATAATCTTCACAATGCACAATGTTTTGATAAGCGCATACTCCCGGTGCCAATATTGAAGATGACGTTGATAAATTTTCGGGTGTACCTGATTTTAATGTAAGAAGTTAACTATTGCGATGTTATGAATATCGAATAATATAATAAGCGATTTCTGCCTTATAAAATAAGACACTCATCAAACACAAAACACAATCACACTACAAACTTACATACACAAAACAAAGTTACACTACAGACTCACTTACCCACACAAAACAAATCACACTACAAATACATATTATACCTACACAAAACACAATCACACACATCTTATCATACACATCTGACTTTATGATTTTTATAAAACTGCATTTACATTTACAAACTATTAAATTAATAATTTCTTTTTTTTCCCTTAAATATCTTCTTTTATTGCTATCATTCGTTTTTAAACAAGGTTCTATTTTTGTACCTAACATCTGTTTGCTGACTTATTATTGAGGTCAAAAGCAACGACTTTTGTTCTGCGACTTTGCTAGGTAAACAACCCCTAAAAAGATGTCAACTTCCTATACAGAGAGTGTCGGTGAGTGTGTCGGTCAGTTACGTTTATTTGTATGGAATGTTGAATATTTTTTGCGTTGTTAGCAAAGTCGTAGAGGAAAGTTCTTGATTTTGACCTCTTTAATAAGTGGGCAAACGGATGTCAGAAACACTAAAAAGAAACCTGTGTTGTAATAAAATGTGTTAAAATGTTATGTTCCTTAAGTTTCTTTGCTATAAAATACCGTTTTCTAGTTTATATTTGCTGTTGAATAAGTGCTCCCGCACACGACCGAGAATCGGTGGGCGATTATCGGCCAGGACAAGGACGGAAGATTCAGGTGATAACACGTCAGAGCGGGATGCCGACAAAAAATCGGTCACCGATTCTCGGTCGTGTGCGGGATCCCTAAAGATCCAAGCCCCAATTTATTTTTTGCAACAAAGATCCAACCGATGTTTTCCATGAAAAATTTGAAAATTTCGATGTAATTCTGCATGATAGGAGCTTAAATATATACTTTAAAGTATATTCTATGGTAGTTTTAACTTGGCAAGGTCAAACCTAGTGCCCATATTTAAAAATATCTTCTTTTACAAGACTACCCTTTACTCAAAACTCAAGTAGTGTGGATTGGATCCTGTTTGCATCTACGTTTGAAAAATAATTGACAACCAAAGACTCAGGGTAGCCTGGTATATTGTTAAAATATCCCAAAACGAATAACATGGATTGGAATCAATAACATGGATCAAACAAGATCCAAGCTTCATGGTACGGTCAACCGCTTGTCGGTAGAAACTTTTTCAACTCTATTACCACGCCATAAGGTCCAAAAGAGTTTCTACCGATGTGCGGCCGTGTGTACGTACAAAAATATGAAACAGTTTGCTATAAAGATCCAAGTGACATGGTCCTGTATCAATAAACCGATATATTATTAAATCAAGCGGCATGAATCTTTGTTTGTTTTCTATAAAGCGATTTATAATTTGGTATCTTTGAGGATACGAAATATTTTTAAGAAAACGTCATCAAGCAGCATGGATCTTTTTAAATCTAAAAGTAGGCTTACTTTTGGATCGTTCTATATTATTATATCAGAAAAACTGATGTTGTGGGTCGGATCTTGTTTGCATAACTACGTCCAATTTTTATATTCGGAAAAGTGTCAAATGTCAGTTTCTGCAAAAATATCGTAGTGAAAACCATACTAAATCACGTTCGTAAATATAATTAAAATAATTCGCGTAAATCTAGCTTTATAAACAGTTCCGGTATCACAGAGTTCACTGTGCGTATGAATTCGGAACCACTAACAGGTTTAAGACCCCGCGCAAAAATTGAATGACCAATAATGGACCCAATAAAAATATGACGATCGGTCTTCTAAGTGGAAAGTCCAACTGGGAAACTTGGAAATACAAGATGTGCATACTTTAACGAACTGTTGATCGCGCGCTAGACGTAGTCGAGGGCAGATTCGTGCGACCTGAAAGCCCGAGTACAGCAACGTCAGATTCACCGAAAAATGCGAGTACATCAGCAGAACTCCAGGCATTTATTAAGGCTGACACTAGTGCGCTGCTACTCCTGACCACGAACCTTGATGACGGAACGCTAAAGAAGGTCATGAGATACACCAATTCTAGAGATGTTTGGCTAGAGCTACACAGGCTCTTCGACGGGATCACCGAAGATCGCGCATACAATGTATGTATGAAGTTTTTTGGTTTTAAGAGAGACTCGAATGACGATGTTGCTACCCACCTTTCAAAATTGAAAAATATTTGGACTGAGCTTAATATTGAGATGTCTAAATCAGAGTACAAGAAGGAACTACCCGAGCTCCTCCTTACATGCAAGATTTTGGACACTTTGGGCGATAAATATTTTACATTCCGTAGCAGCTGGCTCCTAACACCGAAAAAGGAAAGAACTGTCGAGAACCTGACCAGCCGACTACCTATGTGCTTTTGAGAGAGCTTTGCCAAGTAATAAAGTACCTGAGCAGGATATTCTCAGTGCCTCGACGTCGGGCACACAGAAGCATTCTAAGAAGAAGGAACCGAAGTTGAAATGCAACTATTGCTTGAAAATCGGGCACCGCGTTAAGAACTGTCCGAAATAGATTAACGACGGCAAGCCACCGAAGAGCATGAACCCGAAGCCCCCTTCATCTTTGCATAGTCAGAAAGCCAACATGATTCTTTTGACTATAGAAGCAAACTCAGGTACTGTAATCAATTCACTTAACGATAACGACAGCGAGAACTGTCACGTCGACAATGGCGTGACTAGCCATGTTAGGAACCGAGCACACCTCTTCCAGAGTTTTGAGCATTTCGTTGAGACGCATACTGTAACAACTGCAAGTGGTAATGCGATTCGTGCCAAGGGCAAAGGTTCAGTCACTCTCAAATCCAATGTAAAAGGGAAAGAATTCGTCATTACCCTTCAAGATGTATGGTATGTCCCTGCTATCAATAATTTTTATGTTAATCATTTTATCATTTTGACACCCTCGAGTATAAAATGGTTATTTAGAAAGGTTCAAGAGAAGGGTAAGAACTGAAAACCAGAGCTTTCAGTGTTGCCTAGTGTAGCCTGGGAGCAAGAACTGAGTTTCTTGCCTTTTGCTTACAAAATTGTTGAATAAGAATAAGAATGATCGTGATTTATTTCCGAAATTTTTTGTTAATCGTTTTGTTTTTCATATGTGTAAGCAATAAAGATTTATGATTATGATTATGAAAAGTTTTTTCAGTTCTCGCGCTGCACGACATACTCCCGAATAGCTTTTTCTCATCGACGACAAAAGAATGCACCATCTATGTCAACGGAGAATGCTTACGAGGAAAACGCCTGAGACTAGGTGGCTTATACCGACTCGAAGCAACGAACGTGCCACCTGCTCAACCACAAGAAGTTTACCTGACAACTTCTACGCTGCAGCTCTATCACGAGAGACTAGCTCACCAAAACAAGAGAAACGTAAAAGCCACAGTTAAACGCGAACTGGGACTCGATTTACCTCTTGATAAGGAGAACTGCGAAGGCTGCATTTATGGGAAAGCCCATAGACTTAAATTCGGGACGAGAACGCGTGCTAGTGCACTGGGAGAGCTCGTTCATACCGACGTTTGTGGCCCATTTCAACCGAGTTACTCATACTACAGATACTACGTTTTGTTCAAAGATGACTATACTGGCTACCGTATGGTGTACATGCTGCGACACAAGTCTGGGGCCAAGAATAAACTCGTCTTGATGCTTAAACGAACGGAAACAGTTGGACACACTGTAAAATGCCTGCTTAGTGATAACGGAGGTAAATTCAACAACAAGTCCATTCGAGAAGTCCTGAACGCGCATGGAATTCAACAAAGACTTGTGACACCTTACACGCCAGAGCAAAATGGAGTGAGCGAACGAGAGAATCGAACTCTGGTCGAAACTGCGAGATCCATGATGTATGCGCACGAAACTTTGCCGCAACAACTGTGGGCAGAACTTATTAACAAGGCTCCAACAAAAACTGAGGAAAAATCTCCCTACGAAGTTTGGTGTGGAAAAAAGCCGATTATTGAGCATTTGAGAATCATCGGATCAAATGCTTACGCCCACATTCCAAAACAGAAACGAAAGAAATTAGATAAGAAAGCCATCAGAGGCAGACTCGTTGGCTACGACGAAGACTGTTACCAGATCTGGATCACAGATGGAAAGAAGAACACGCTTATCCGCTTGCGTGACGTAATCTTTGACGAGAGACCACTTCCCATTGATGAAAAGTCTTCTAATGAGAAACAAACAGAAACTAGGGATTATATCCTTTTAAACTGCCATTGAATAACACCAACGACAGCGAGGCCTCTCAGTCACATCATGATCCACCAAGTTTAACAGCCCCTATAGAAAACGAGGGAGACCGTATCGATGACGATCTGGAGATGAGCACAAGCAACGATGGACATGATCTCGAGGGAGAGAACCCAGACCCAGTTCCAGACGAATATCATATCTAGGAACAAGACGTGCTAGATCCACCAGACGACAATCTTGAAGAATTTCATGATGCTGAATCTGCTACTCCACGCTTCAACCTACGAGACAGAAGTCTAATTAAGCGCCCGGAGAGATACGACGATTTCGTGTGCGCCGCGGAAACGTTCCCTTCGAATTTCTCCGATGCGATGCAACGTGATGACAATGTGGAATGGAAGAAGGCCATGGACAGTGAAATGAAATCCTTTGAATATTTAAACGTTTGGACCCCGTGTGTGACCCAAGGGCAGAAAGGCTCTACCATGCAAGTGGGTTTTACGAATCAAAAAGAACCCAGATGGAACTATCGACCAGTATAAAGCTCGCCTTGTTGTAAATGGCTATAAACAGCGAAAAAGAGAGGACTATGATCAGACGTATAGTCCTACTGAGTGTCATTGCATAAGAAAACTTACATCTCATACAGTTTGATGTTTGTACAGCATTCCTTAACGGCAAATTAAAGGAAGAGATTTATGTCAAACAACCGGAAGGCTATGGAGACGGAACATCAAATGTTTGGAAGCTTAACCGAAGCCTGTACAGGTAAAAACAAGCTCCGAGATGCTGGAAATCTTGCTTTGAAAGCATATTACTGAGCATGGGTTTCAATCAATCCGAAGCAGACTGCTGCCTGTATACCAAACATTTTGAAAATGGACAGAAGATACTAATGATATGTATGTCGACGATGGATTAGTAGCTGCAACAGTTGAGAAACTGTCGACCGCCTTCATAAACGACCTCAAGGAACGGCTGAACATTACAACGAAGCCTACTACCTGGGATTACAAATATCCAGAGAAAAGGACGGTTCCATTCTTATCAATCAGGAAGCCTACGCTAAGAAGCTACTTCAGCGCTTCGGAATGGAAAACTGCAACCCTGTTGCTACGCCAATTGAGAAGGCAACACCTACTGAAGCAGGGAAAGTGAATGACACGGAGGCGAACTTCCCCTATCGTGAGGCTCAATCAATCTGCTAAATCCTCTGCAAAACTCCCTCCTTCAAGTAGGGTGGGGACCCAGCTTACTTAATTAGCTTACTACTTAACTTATATTAACTTTTCTTTGTTACTCGACTACTTTTTTTATGTTAGGTCATCTTTATCATAACATCCCATAAAACGTACACTACAGGAGAGGGAGCTCCCTCCAGAATTCTAGCTTTTGCTGGAAAAATGTGGGGGTTTTGTTTTTATGTTAGGTACTCCGCCATAATAACACATATTTAATGAACATTTCAACTACTATAGCTACTACGGTTCAAAAGATATAGCCCTTTTTAGGTCTGATAGACGGACAGATCATTTAAACCTAAAGAAGAACAGACGACGTAGGATTAGCAATAGAGTTCCATTGGCACCCTTCGGGTACGGAACCCTAAAAACACTCAGCCTTTACTTAAGGGCTCCCGCACACGACCGAGAATCGGTGACCGATTTTTTGTCGGCATCCCGCTCTGACGTGTTATCACCTGAATCTTCCGTCCTTGTCCTGGCCGATAATAGCCCACTGATTCTCGGTCGTGTGCGGGAGCCCTTACCGTTGAAAAAATTGCGTACGACATTCATTTCATATTTCTACGAGAAAAGCCAATAATTAAATTCTGGCAACTCCAATTTAAATTTTAATCGCACCCTTCGCACCATCTATCAATGAGTAGGATTACTAATAAAAGATTTTGGCGGCTTGCAACGGCCGTATAGCCCTCAGTCACAAAATGTTGCCATTTCAGGTTTTTTTGGGCCAGATCAGTAATTTTTACTTTGTTTGAACTCTCTCTTCAGTCCTTTAGCCCGAAATGGGCAATGTAGGTAGCCCTTATAAATGATGAATGATTCCTGTTACGAGCTGAGGGCTTCAGATAACCATATAACTTTTAAACTATTAAGTATTTTAAGTTCACTTACACAAACAAGCCTTTGAATTCACTCTTCAAGGTCTGTAATTGACGATCCGCCAATCAAGCGCAGAGTCTTTATTGAGTTGTATACTCAGATGTATAATCTTTTTGGTTCTTCACATTGGCCCGTTGGTTAATTTTAAATTTAAAATTACTCTTTGTTGTTTGTGGTTGTTGACCAAGTTGTTGACACACTCTCTGCAATATTTTTTATCTTATCACGTATGTAAATTCTTCCATATCATAACATTGCTAATACTCGTGTGAATCTCACTTTTTTGTGGAAGTTGAATAAATCGTTAATAATGGATGTGTTATGGTGTTTATTGGTCCCCACAATTCACAATCCTCGGTGTATCGCGCTTTTTCCTTCCTTGGGTCACATACGCTAAGTCTTCTTTCTGAGTCCTACTTCGGATATTTTCTTTTCGCCTGTGTGGTGCTGGCAAAGAACCTACCCTATACTGCAGTCACCATCATCCGCGGTCCATGGTGCCAGCCGCAACCTTATCAAGGTACTATGGTAGTTCCCCTCCAAATTATACAATGCGTTTCTAGAGGGAGCTACCTGTCCTGTAGTCGATATTTTATAGGATACTCGTATTATGAGAATGATGACTATCACAATCACCTTTAAGATGCCCTAGATAATGTTTTATTTCTTCTCGCGCGATAAGTAACATTCGTTCAGAAAAGTCAATAATAACATTTGATCTTATTAGACATTTTAGGCTCAAGCTTCTTCTACTTTGCGTATCGATGGTTATAGTTATAGAACTTATGGATATGGTTATAGAACTTACTTGCGACCTTGTTACGATTCACTTCTAGCCCTATTTCCCCGAATGCACAAAGCTCAAAAGAAGGGTGATTTATTACCTTTTTTATTAGTAGCTCTCTTCAATTCAATTTTTGATGGTTATGGCTCACTGACCTCTATATATACAAGTACGCTGGACTGATGATTCCCCATAAAATGACAACTCTCTATTGTGCCTATTTGAAGCGCCCCCAATGCGGGGGAAAGGAACTAAATCTGACGTAAACTGCAAATGACCGTTGCTTAGTTTGGATTGTCTCCGTATTTATAAAGTGTTTTTGAAGGTTTACCGCGATTACGCTTGTTTTTTGTGTCATATTACTATAGTTGATACATAAATAAGTGGTGGTAGTTAATAGGTAAACCATGAAAGAGTGCGTGTTATGCAAAACTCGTTACCAGAAGGGAAGTGGGGTTACATTCCACAAGTAAGTAAATTTACTGCTAATATTCAACAAATTAAACTTCTATTGATATAACAGGCACTTAAAAATCGTTACTAATCATATTATACATGATTTTGCCTTTGTACTACCGGTTTTCCATAAATAATAAAATCCAATAGTGCTGAAAAGTTCCTTGTCGATAAAACATCGATATTTTTCTATCAGTACCTATCTATTTACTTTCAAAAACGGAAATAGCCGACGACAGATTTTTATTATCAAATACATATTATTTTGAAACAACGATTACTAATTCTCAGGTTTCCGATTTAAAACAACGATTACTAATTCACAGGTTTCCGACTGACGATAGAAGACTGGAATTATGGCTGAAAAACATTCAAAAACCTAGTTGGCGTCCGAAGAAATATGATTGTTTCCTAATCTACAGAACCACTTCAAGGATACTTTAGTGTCAGATAATTTTAACAGCCACTTTCATATTTTATTGAAACAAATTATCACCAAATATATAGACATCCGTCTGTTCGCAGCCGCTAAAAACTATTCCCTATATATTACAGGTGTAAATGTTCGAAATTTTTTGTCGCGACAAATTATTTGGGATTCAGATTCAGATTCAGATAATTTTTATTCAATGTAGATTCTTTACAGTATACTTATTGAATATCATGCAGAATACAATGCAAATAGAGCGAGTCTACGCCCCGTTTCGGATCGTGCTATGGCAGCGTAAAAGAAACGGCAAGAAACCACTGCAGCACGGCCTACTTTAAGAGTCGGCTTTTTACAACGTGTTTCTTGTGTTTCGCTGGAATATCAGAGCACCATACCTCTTTGTCATTCATATAGTCATCCAATCTATAGTAAGCTTTTTTACATAACGTTTGCTATACACATTCTTTAAACTTTCTCTCAGGTAATTGCACTATATTGTCAGGTATTTTGTTGTAGTATCGTATACACAGACCAACGAAAGATGTATTGACTTTAGTTAATCTAGTATATGGTTGATCAATTTCATGCTTATTTCTAGTATTAAAATTATGCCTGTCACAAATTTTAGGTAATTGATGAATGTTCTTTCTAGCATACATTATATTTTCATAGATATACTGGCATGGCACTGTCATAATGTTGATTTCCTTGAACAGTTCTCTCAGGGAATCACGAGTCTTCAGGCAATAAATTGCTCTTATAGCCCTCTTTTGTAAAACGAATATTGAATGTATATCAGCTGCTCGGCCCCAAAGCAGTATGCCATAAGACATAATGCTATGGAAGTAGCTAAAGTAAACCAGCCTTGCAGTAGCTACATCAGTAAGTTGTCTGATTTTTCTAACAGCATATGCAGCCGAGCTCAATCGACCAGAAAGAGCCGTTATATGAGGGCCCCATTGAAGTTTAGAGTCTAGTGTTAACCCTAAGAAAACTGTACTATTTACAAAATCTAATGGTTCATTATTCAATACTATGTTATGTGAAGTAGACCTTACATTTGGTAGTGCAAATTTAATACATTTAGTTTTTTTGGCGTTTAGGACTAGATTGTTAACAGTAAACGATGCATGAATCTGTCGGCTCGCCAATGATTAGTTTGTTGCGGCAAAAAGCCCTTTCTTTTATTTGTAGACTACAGGGTGACTTTGAAGGCATTAGGCAAACTTTGAGGGTAAGTTCTGTTATCGATATAGATAACTTTTTAGGTCTAAAGATATTTGGAGTTGTATTTTTTCTTATTTTATTACGGTAAACATACTTTAAATCGATAAACAAACGTACTTGCATAAACATTTAAATAATAAAATAAGCATAATTAATGCTCAAAAATAAAAATGCATCATCTATGCTTCTTTTATACTTTTTAGGTAATTAGGTCAGTGTATCAGTTTCAAGAATATAACTCAATAAATACAAAAAAAAAATCGACAGCTACAAATTTCCTAAGACCTATACAAAGTTGATCTATATCAATAACAGAACACACCCTTAAAATTTGTCGATTGTCTTCAAAGTCACCCTGTATCTACAGGGTATCTACACTTTTTACTTTTTGCCTACCCCGAAGTTATGTAGCGTGATAAAATGTATCATAAGTTTGAGTCCAGGTAACACTCAGTTGAATAGAAAAAGTCCCATCCAAATCGGTTCAGTAGTTCTGGCGTGTTGTGGTAACATACATACATACAGACAGACAGACATAGACAAAAAAATTAAAATAATTATCTTGGTCTTGGTGTCGCTGATGTTGACTGTTGCATTTATTATTTCATAAAAACATTTAATGTACAGTACAGACACGACCCCGTTAGAGTTTTAGTGTATGTATGTAGATTTTAGTTTTAAAGTAATAACTAATAAAAAACGTTAAAGTATTGTACATATTTTTTTATTATCTATAAATACCTTACCTACTCCATTCCTTTCGAAAAAACGTCAAATCTATTAAAAAACGTTCCCTATTTTATTGTTGGATCTAGCTAGCACCCCTTAGTCCGACTTCGGCTTATTCTAAGATATGAGCGATTCGGCTATTTGCTTAATCTAAGTATTAACCAATTGCTATCATTAAAGGAATAGATCATAATTATTTTCATTTTACTGCATGGGTAAGTTTTAAGTACAGTCATTTTTATCGATGTATTTTATCTCACTGTCCCATCTCTATTATTAGTTCCGTTCCCACCCACTGCTGCTATCAGCGCGAAATGGCGAAAATCAAATCGCCTCACTATGACCCGGCTTAAAATTAGTCCAGCGTACTTGTATATATAGAGGTCAGTGTGGCTCCATCGCTACTTGCGGTGATTCTGCCAATGTCAGAGTTAAATAAGACATGTGATTTTTTTTTAAACAATGGGCGGTAGGTACACAATAGGTACATAACACAAGTCAATTCCCAGGTGAACTGAAAAGAGGACAACACAAACATTTAACATCACAAATAAATAGATACAAGCATATAGCTATCTTAGATAGCTCTCTTAGATTATTATAATACTAAGTAGCTCTTCCATAAAAAAAAAGTGTGGCAACACTCCTCTGTCACTGTCACAACTGTCACTTCGACATCGACCGACCGAAAAAAAAAAGAGGCCGCGTTCCAAAACAGTATGAGAGCTGGATAGCTTTACATGACGTCCATATGTGTGATAGAGATAGACTGCTGTCAAAGGTAATTATAATATCAATATGGAACGGAACGGAACGGTTTCTAAGTTTGTTTGTGGAGGAGTAGATTTATAAGTTTATTTTATAAAATAGTCGTAGCATAAGCATACTATAAAAACCCTTTGCGTAGAAATAGGTAGGTAAGAATATTTTTAAGGCTTATAACTTGCGTCGCCGGTTTCATCACTTATTACTTCCCGAATGAAATAAACTGTGCACAAGACGATAAAAATCAAGAATGAAGAGACCTTCCTGAGACCTTCTGATTCCTTAGTGGACGTCGAAGTACAACCCCGATGAATTTTACAAACAAATTTTGAAGGTAGGTGTAACATTAATTATATATTTTTCTTATTGTTGGTTCGTAATATTGTTGTGGGCAGTGGATGTGGGCTGTGTTTGGTACAAAGGTATAATCATGATCATAATCACTGTTTTTAATATTAGCTAGAAACAACAGCTTCACATGCTTCTATTTTATTACACTTTTAGTGGTTAATGCGGTCACCCAACCGACCCCTTCCAAGAGGATTGTGACATGTGATTATTGCTTATCTTTTGTGCTTGAAGAGAAAGAGCAAATGCCAGTGAGTGACCAAACTTTTTTTGTCTATGTTTTATTTTATTTCTTTTTCTATTTGGCCATCTAACAATTATTAGGAGTGCATTTCAAGGAGGTGAGAAATTACCTGTTTGTTACTCTTTGATGTAAAAACTACTAAATGGATTTTAATGAAACTTTACAATAATATAGCTAATACATCAGAATAACACATAGGCTACAATTTATAAAGATATTGTGTGAATTGTCCAATTCTGTACAGACGAAGTCTCGGGCACCAGTTAGTAGTCCATATGTGTGGTCGAGACAGAATGCTGTCAACGGGTAATTATTACCTGATTTGAAGTCTGGCCTAGTTCACATAATGTAAATGAGAAAAGGGCTGGTTGATGACTAACTTCACAGTGGTTCCCAGCTGTTGTACAAAACTAAATTTAAACAGGGTGAAGTTAATTTGATAGCTGCTACTTCATAATGATTGTAGCTGAAAATCTAGGTCCAGTCCTATTCTCGTTTGAAACCCATAGTGCACACAAGTCACTTCTACTTAACAAGAACAGGTGGCTTATCAATTTTACTATAGAAAAGCATGGTGCAAGTTATGTGCGAGTGAATCCTGATAGATGCAAATTATTGTTTCATTCATGACATAGATGTTATTCAGGTTTGGCATGTTGTACAAATCATTGGTACTTCCCCTCCACATTTTTCCAGCAAAAGCTAGAATTCTGGAGGGAGCTCCCTGTCCTGTAGTGGACATTCATGGGATGTTATGATGATGATCATGATGACAAATCATTACCAACCATGTGACTGACCATTGTTTTTATTTTTATCACAAATAGACAAACAAGCAGGTGGGCCACCTGGTGGTGTGTTCACCAGCGCCCATGACACCCACTGTCTTATTAGTGAATTTTTTTTATTTTTTTTTTACCATTGTATGTTTGCTATCTGTGATCAGTTTTTCAACTATAAACAGATCTGATTTAGTTTCTATGGCGTTTTGGAATGAAGAGTCCGTCGACCTTCCTCTTCCTTCATTTTCATGCTTATGTGGCTTTCATAAAATTCTGCGCTTCTTAAGACGACTTGTACAATCTTCTTGTGCTGGTACTAATGAGCGAGCAAGTGCATTCTTATGGCATAGTAGCTTAGCTTTGTAGCAATCTTTTCGCGCTTTGATCTCGTCTCGAATAGTGGGGATATGTTGATACTCATGGACTTCGTGATTTTTGGTGAACCATGGTGCTTGTGCATGGTTAAAACATTGTTTTGAAATCTCTGTAGAATTTCCACATTTGAGTTGCTGTGCGTAGGTCCATACAGGCTTTAGAATAGTTTTGTAAATGAGTACTTTATTCTCTAGAGACAACTTAGAGCTTCTTCCCATTAGCCATTGCAGTGAAATAATTTGACGCTAATAAGACAGAAAAGCACGGTACCCACCTTGAGAACTAAGATGGTACTCGTATGTCTCATGTGCCCTTCAAACCGAAACACAGCAGAGCAAACACTGCTGCTTTACGGCAGAAAAAGGCAAGAGGGTGGTACTTCTCCAGACGGACTTTTCTCAAAAGTCCTGCCACCTACAAATTCTTATAATAAGATGATAAAACTATTAAAAGAATACCTAATAAATAAAACTTACTATAATTTAAACGAATATTTCAATGATAAAAATAAATAAACTAAAAAAATATACCTACATTATATAAATACATAATTAAATATTGTTGATAACTATTTAAAATCTCGGTCTATCTCAATTATTGCAATGCCTCTGAAAATGGGCTCATATGAGATACCTTATTTATAATACCATCTTGTTATGTACCATATGAAGGCAATAAATGAGTAAGTACACCTACATTGTAGTCTGTGTGGTGCCGGCAAAGAATAGTACCAACCCATCTCTACCCCATGGGTGTTGTAAGGGCGACTATAGGTTTATAAAACAGAAGATGGGCTGCAGCGTCCTTCTCTATATTGAACCAACTTACATACTGTGGTCACAAACAACCACAGTCTATGATGCCAGCCACAATGCTAAAATATGCGTGGTGACTATGTTACTTCCTCTACTTAACTTATACCACACCTTTTTGTTGGGATTCTGGAGGGAACTTTCTGTCCTGCAGTGGACGTTTCATGGCATGTTATGACAAACCATTTAAAATCTTGTACGTTTCTATAACATCTCTATATTTCCATCTTTCCTCTAAGGAAAAAGGCCGGCAACACACTAGTATCGCCTCTTCTGGTGTTAAAAGTGTCCTTGGGCGGCAGTGACACTTTCCATGAGGTGGGCTGTCTGGTCGTTTGTCTGTTTTGACATAAAAAAAGGTTTATTTTAAGCATTATAGTCTAGGTTTTAAATGCAGGTAATCATTTCTGTAGCTCTTCATTATACTCTCTCTAGAAGGTTGTTATCTTTCTGAAAGTATGTACGCACGGCAGCAAGCAAGTGGAAACAAAACCAGTATAAGCTGAACCAGCGTTCCGCTACAAACGCCCGAAACGGTCAGAGTGTTTCTATCGAGCGGCCGTGTTTACTTGTTTTTTGAAAGGCTTACATAACATGTAGGTCTTATACATGTAGACATATAGGTCTTGTAAATTTTTATTATCATCTCTAGTATGTATTATGTTAAAGGAAGTATTATAATTATGTAAGCTGATCTACATTCAAGATTGGCCTTGTATATTTCCATGTGCTGTCTCGAGGTTTGTGGTCAATTTGTCACCGGTATTCAATTACAAACTTAATATTATAATGTTGTTGTTGTCGTTATCCTATGGCACCCCGCTGGTGCAAAGGGCTTTCACGAGCTGTCTCCACTTCCCCCTGTCTTGCGCCGCCCTTCTTGCTTCTTCCCACGTCAGTCCCGCAGCCTTGAGCTCGCTCTCGACGGTACGTCGCCAGGAGTGAACGTGTCGCCCAGGTCTTCGTCTGCCACTCGGCTGCCACTCGAATGCTATTGACGCCGCGTTTATGTCGTTACGCAGGGTATGCCCAATCCACCGCCACTTTCGCTGCGCAATTTCTTGTTTCATAGGCCTTTGCTGGCATCGATAATAAATTATATTAATAATTCTAGAGATATGACACAAATATATCTTTGCAGCTACTGTCCAGTGGTTATTACATAAGGAAAAAACGAATTTTCCTAATCTATATTTGTAATCGGTTTCTCGAAAACGGCTCTAACAATATCGATGAAATTTGCCATACGGAGGTTTACGGGGGCGAAAAATCGATCTAGATAGATAGATAGATAGGTAGATAAATTCTTTATTGTCACACAAAAACAAAACAATACACATGAGACTCTTAAAACTAGGGTGGACAAAGGCGGTCTTATCGCTTAAAGCGATCTCTTCCAGACAACCTTAGTTGCTTGTAGGAAAATGTAAATAGTAACTGTAGTATAGTGTGCCAATGCCAATATATAGATAATATTTAATGTAAGTACATGGGTCTCATGTCTGGGAAAATTCGTTTTCCCCGTGTTTTGAAGCATTTTTCTTTTAATACCACTTTTTAGACAGAAACCTACAGCGCCATGTGTTGGCGAGTAGCATAGCTTGCTTAACAATAATGATTCCTGAAGTAACTACGGAACCCTATAATGCGCGTGGCTAGACACGCACTTGGACGGTTTTTAGGGTTCCGATACCAAAATGGTAAAAAAAGGAATCCTTATGGTGCGACTTTGTCTGTCTGTCTCTCACACCTCTATATCTCAGCAACCACTCATCCTATCGACTTGAAGTTTGGAATAGTTATAGAATATAGTTGCCCAACTTAATTGCACATGAAATAATTTTGAAAATATAGGGGGGGCTAAATTTCAAATTGTCGCTGCTAGGTCGAATGGGGTATCATATAAAAGGACTTTACTTGTAAATTCTATTTTTGTATTTTTTTTCGTTTCTTAGTTTTCAAGTTATGATGAAAAATGTCACAAAAATACCATTCCCCCCCCCCCCTTATCTCCGAAGTTTGTGAAAGAAAAAATCTGAATTAATTACAGTTGACAGAAGTTTATGTAAATATTACAGCAAAAATAAAACGATCTTTCTAAATTGCACAGTTTTTTAGAAATCTGCAAATAACCTTTACAAACAAATTTAGTTTTGCGGTCCTAAAAATTGACTTTATTGCTTCCGAAAATACAAAAAGTATATCGAAACCCTCGGCGCGCGAGTCCGACTCGCACTGGACCGGTTTTTAGGGTTCCGTACCTCAAAAGAAAAAAGCGGAACCCTTATAGGATCACTTTGTTGTCCGTCTGTCTGTCAAGACCCTTTATCTCGCGAACGGGTAAAGGTATCAGGTTGAAATTAATACCATATATTAGGATCCATGAACCACACAAGATCTGAAAATTTCAATTTTTTACAACGACGCAATCAAAAGATATGGCATTTTATGTCCTCATCTCCATACATTTATTCAAAAATGCAAAACCTACAGGGTACTTCCCGTTGACTTAAAATTATGAAATTTGGCAAGAAGCTAGGTCTCACAGTACAAATAATGGGAAAAGTCTGAAATCATTAAATAATAGGTCTTTACCTATGAAATTGCCGAAATTTTCTTACAGATTAATGAGATCATAATTCCTATAATACTAATGCAATTTTTTTCATTTAACTTATATTTGAAAGTTGACTTCAAGGTTATTAATTTACGCATAAAATAAAGTTTTTATTTTTAGTTTGATATATAAAATTTAGGGTTCGAAAATTGTTCGTCTTAATTGTCGTCCGATTTCATCATTAGATTTGTTATATTTTTTTACAGATAATATTTTTCGACAATTAAATTTAAGCTTCTGTTAGCTTAATGTCTTCCCAATAATGCTTAAAAAAATAAAAAAGATTGGATTTATAATTCCTAAGAAAAATGCAAAAATGTTAGTACTGAAAATTTAGTTTACCTAAAATTCGCCATACAAAACGGCAATTTCATAGGTAAAGACCTAATATTACAACTTTTCTCACAACTAATGGTAACCAATTTTGGTGAGCCCCCGTTTCAAGAACATTCATATAAGAGAGGGGTCAAGTTGGATGGTCGCTGAGGCGATTTTTGTTTTAGTTCTATTTAAAAACGGGAACACTTACAAACTTGAAAATTGGTATGTTTATAGTGCATAAACTATAAAATAACAACAAATAATAAAATTTGGTCAAGCGCGTGTCGGACTCAAAAAATCTAGCACATTAACTTACTGAAATTTCAACTAATACAATTATGTTTATGTGGTGCTACGGAACCCTCAGTGCGCGAGTCCGACTCGCACTTGTCTGGTTTTTTTCTTTATGGACTTATGGCTATGCCTGCTATTTGTGTTGTTATTATTTATTACAAATATGATATTTTGTTTATTGTAACATATTTATTTATGATATTTTGTCTATATTTGACACTTAATTTCATTAATATCTTATCTTAAATAGCCCTAACTGTCCCACTGCTGGGCAAAGGCCTCCCTCCGTTCTCTCCACGACGTCCTATCCTGTGCTTCCTCCGGCCAATTAGTTTGAAAGGCGTCCATCTCATCTCGCCATCTCCGTCTGGGTCTACCGCGGCGCCTTCTATTCTTTGGTGGCATCCACTGAGTGGTGGTTTTAGCCCACAATATATCTAGCATGTGGCAGACATGGCCAGCCCAATCCCATTTTAGTTTGGCGGCTGCTCGGGTCACGTCAGAAATTTGCGTTATTGAGCGCAGTATATTCCCGACCTTATCGGTTAGTTTCAGGCCTAATTAATTACAATGGGTAATTAAAAAATATTAATAATACATGGGGGGGTAATAAACTGTGATAGCTTATTGTAATGGGTCAAAACTTTTGAGCGATAGTTAGTTAGGTAGATAGTTAGGTGATTGCCCCCTTGGCGTAGTCGTAGTGACCTAGCCTTCTGCGCCAAAGGACGCGCGGGTTTGATCTTTTTTAGGGTTCCGCACCTCAAAAGGAAAATAAACGGAACCCTCATAGGATCACATTGTTGTAGGTCTGTCTGTCAAGACCCTTAAAATTTAAAATTGTCGTTACTAGGTCGAGTAGGGTATCATATGAAGGAGCTTCACTTGTACGTACATTCTAAAATGTATTTTTGTACTTTTTTACGACTCATAGTTTTCAAGTTATGATAAAAAAAAAAACTTTTATCTCCGAAGTTTGTGAAAGGAAAAATTTAAAATCTAAATTAATTATAGTCGAAAGACGTATACGTATATATTACAGGAAAATAAAACGATCTCTAACAAGCACCGGTTTTTAGAAATTTGCAAAAAAAAGTGGTAAATGGTACTGAAAATTGAATTTCGTAGGTAACGACCTAATATTATTTTTATAATAGAAAACAAGTTAACCTTCACAAGAGAAAGTACATTGTCTGTAATATACCTTTGTTTAGTTATCTGTAATACTTAATGGAGGATTAACTCTTATCTGCTTTCCACATTCTTTAGGCGGCATTCTTAAGGATTTATGGCGGACATTGCAAGTCTACATTTGAAACCAACAACAGCACGCTAGAGGTGCGTGTCAACCACGCGTCGTGCTAGCGTTATCGCACGTTTTGTTTTAATCCCAACTATCTAATACAACATGCGTTAAATTGGGATTTTATCACATACATAACATGATGCCCCTTTCCATTCGAGGAGGCAGAGACCAAAGCATTCCACCTTTTTTTTTACTCGGGGAAATCCGTCATGGATACACTGCCGTATGAGGGAACGATAGTGTTATGGCATTACTGACTAAAACCCTGTGGTGGCCAACTCTGGCATGTTTGGAGAGGTCCCGGGAATTGACACAGGTGTACGGCCGGTACTCTCCGTGCCTTGTCTGTCGCTGCCAAAGCAGAGACCCACCTCAGGGAAGTTTTTGGTTGCCCCATAGCACCGTCTCGGTGCCACAATATTATAGCACACGGCCACTGTCGCCTAGAGTCGCTCGTTGGTTATTCCGAGCCCCCGCTCTGAATAGACATGACTCCAAAGGTTCGCTTTTAGTCGCTTCTTACCTCCTGCTAAGATTTCACATCCGAGATCTTTTATCCCTCGCTTCCTCTCGCGGAGCACAGAAGGGCGAGGAGGTCCCTCCAAAATTTTTGTACGAAACAAAGAGCGACGCGAAACGGGGGTGAAGATCTAATAGTAAGGGTGGTGAAGAACAAATTTCTATATTATTTGCTCATGTCTGCCTCTTTGACTGATGATAAGGAGCATCCTCTAAAAGATACAAAAAATATTGGCGGACATCCACACCCCTGCGTTTTTGAGGAATTAAGTTTTAACTATTTTGAAATTTTACAATGAAACGTACACCTGGCAGACAATGACTATCTGATTAAATACAATGTATAAAACCCCAGAAAAATGGTCTGCCACCATAATAGCCCTGCGTCGTAAAGTTACAGCGCTTCAAAAAGCAAAAATTCACTATTACGTCCCGTGATAATGCAGACCCCTGCATGTCTGCCTCTTCGATTTTCTACATCTTCAGAAGTATTTTAAACAGGAGCCACAAATGCAGACAAAAAAAAAACATTATTTAGTATCTTATTTTTTAATTTAACTCAAAAACGTAGCGACGCACAGAAAAACTTGTAAGGACCAAATCGATTCGTATTGAGCTGATCTATCATCCCTATTAATATGAATCATGAGCAAAGCCGTTGCTTTGAGGATTCCGGGTTTTCTACAATCTGGCTACTGGTGGACACCGGGGTTGAGAAATCTCTCTACGCCGGTGTCTATCGGTCGCACAGCAGTGACGAGGAGACATCCAGGCTCTTTGAACAGCTAATGGAGAAGGCGGATTGTGCCCAACAACGGTACCCAACAGCGCAGCTTCATTTTCTGGGGGACTTTAATGCCCACCACAGCGAGTGGTTGTTCCCATACCAGAAAACTGACCATGCTGGGAGAGAGGCGCGCAAACTAGCACTGTCGCTAGATCTCACCCAGCTGGTGAATGTTGCTACGCGGGTGCCAGACGTTGACGGACACACGCCCAATTGCTTGGACTTGCTGCTGACCACAGATCCGGACAGGCACTCCGTGTCGGTATCAGCCCCGCTGGGAACATCCGACCACTGTCTGGTGAAGTCCGTGTCAATCATCTCTCCTCCGGATGATAGCCCAAGAGGCACGAGGCGAGTTTGGCGATACGAGTCAGCAGACTGGGATGAGATGCGGCACTTCTTTGCGTCCTACCCATGGCAGCCAGTGTGTTTTTCTTCGGGCGACCCCACCTGTTCAGCTGAAGCGGTTGCAGATGTGATACGGCAGGGAATGGAATACTATATTCCATTCTCCGATATACCGCTCGGTCACAAAGCCCGACCTTGGTTCAATGCAGACTGCGCTCGCGCTGAGGCTCGAATGCAGTCTGCATACCAAGCCTGGGTTCAAGCCCGTGACCGCAAAGTTCGAGCTCGGCGGGTTCGCGCGAAGAAAAGAGCATTTAATGTTGCTGCAAAGTCCTGCAAGCGGGTGATCCGGAAGGCCCGTTACGACCACGTCAGTCGCATAGGGACCAAACTTGCATCCTACCCCTCTGGTAGTAAGCAATTTTGGTCTCTTTCCAAGTCAGTCGAAAACAACTTCTGCCGTCCTACATTACCTCCCCTGCTGAAACCAGACGGGTCACTAGCCCACTCCGCAACAGAGAAAGCAAATTTATTTGCATCTCTATTTGCGAGCAATTCTCGCCTAGATGCAGACTCTAATCGGCCACCGACGATTCCTCGCTGTGATTCTTCAATGTCGGAGATCACAATACACTCAAAAGAGGTTCGTAGAGTACTTCGAAGTCTAGACGTGAACAAAGCTAGCGGTCCTGATGGAATACCAGCAAGAGTCTTGAGGAACTGTGCGCCTGAGTTGTCTCCTGTGCTGACGCGTTTGTACCGCCTCTCTCTTAAAACAAGAACGGTGCCTAAACCTTGGAAGGTTGCCAATGTACAGCCGGTACCCAAGAAGGGTAGTCGTGCCGACCCCACCAACTATCGTCCGATCGCCATCACCTCCATACTCTGCAAAGTTATGGAAAGGGTACTAAATGGAAAATTGCTGACTTACCTAGAAACTAACGACCTACTCAGTGATCGTCACTATGGCTTCCGCCGGGGACGATCAACTGGGGATCTTCTAGTGTATGTTACGCATTTCTGGGGCGAGGCCATCGAGAAACACGGCGAAGCCCTTGCCGTATCGCTGGACATCTCGAAGGCCTTTGACAGGGTATGGCACGCAAGTCTGCTGAGCAAACTTCCTGCATACGGCATTCCCGCTGACTTTTGCTC
Organism: Athrips mouffetella; assembly: GCA_947532105.1. Taxonomy (NCBI): domain Eukaryota; kingdom Metazoa; phylum Arthropoda; class Insecta; order Lepidoptera; family Gelechiidae; genus Athrips; species Athrips mouffetella. The sequence continues at coordinate 12,548,572 of OX383984.1, forward strand.
TTGGATTTCTGACTTCCTGAGTGAACGGTCGATCCGAGTAGTCCTTGATGGCTGCTCCTCTGACCTCATGGCTATTGACGCCGGGGTTCCTCAGGGGTCTGTTCTCTCTGCGACTCTTTTCCTGCTGCACATCAACGACCTACTTGGTCCTAATATTGTTGGGTACGCAGATGACAGTACTGTCGTCGAGAGATATATGTCAAGCGCAAAAGCCAGCAGTGACGAAATACGTTCTTTGAGAGAGACCACGGTAGAGCGTATAAACTCAACCTTAAGTCTTGTCTCCGACTGGGGTGACAAAAATCTGGTGAGTTTCAACGCCACCAAAACACAAGCGTGTCTATTCACTGCCAAAAGGAGTCCATTCAATCTGGCTCCTACTTTTCGAGGTACATCTGTACCGGTCACCGACAGCCTCGAGCTTCTTGGCATGAAGCTGTGTGCAAACCTGAACTTCGGCGCCAACATTGAGTCAAAAGCTCAAACTGCGGCCAAAAAGTTGGGCATCCTCAATAAGGTTAAGCGTTACTTCACTCCTGGACAGCTTCTAGTTTTATACAAAGCACAAGTCCGATCCTGCATGGAGAATTGCTGCCACCTTTGGGATGGCTCAGCCAAATACCAACTAGCCGCACTTGACTCGATAGATCGCAGAGCCAAGAAGCTCGTTGGTGATGAGATGCTAGTGAAAACCAAGTTTCACAGCCTAGCCCACCGGCGCAAAATTGCATGTCTGTCGGTCTTTTACAGATTGTACTTCGGAGAGTGTGCCCAAGAGCTCCATGAGCTTATTCCGCCATCCCCCTTTTACCATCGGGAATCCAGACGCACCGCAGGATATCACCCATATCTGGTTGATATTCCACACATTCGCACAAAGCGCTTTGAAACATCCTTTATAATGCGCACAGCTAAGGAGTGGAATTCTCTGCCTACGTCTGTGTTCCCGAGCTCTTATAACCCGAATCTATTTAAGTCGCGAGTGAATAGGCTTCTTCTGGGCAAGCTCGTTCCATCGTCGACCTCATCTCTGTCCTCAAGGCTAGATCGAGGTCAAGAGTAAGCCCGTACATAGTAAATAAAAAAAAAAAAAAAATCGTATACCCAAATTGCAGCCAGCACCCTAACTATAACATATATCCCGCCCCCCTTTCCGGGACGTTATAGCCGGATTGATTATCATACGCTTGGAGTCTATATAAGTTCTAAGTTTTGTGTGGTATCCGCACTTTGTCCTTTGTGGACCAATGTGCGTGGGCCTATGTGACCGTCAATTTAGCCGTAACTGTTGCCAGAACTCCTTTCACGCAATTCATATCAGTCATACTCCTCTACGCTCTTATTTCTACAGAATTAATTCTACTCGGAGGGAAAACTCCAACGTTTCCATTCGCCCTCGACTTGTAGATCTTGTTCTTCAATCTTCTTTCATTAATCTCTCTACATGACCTTCTCTCTAGATAAGCCATTCAATTAAAGTCTCACTCACCAGCGCGGTCACCCATTCAGGTTCTGACTACGACTGTTGTAGCTTAAATTTTGTGATAGGAAAAATACTACCACTTGACAACGCTATAAGTTTTTTTCCAATCTTGTCTAAATACATCATATCTTCAACCATTTTAAAACGAGAAAGCTTCACGCAATCATCACGCGCACGTCTCATGCGCACTCGAAATCAAATATTTAAATTTGGAAGTGCCCAGACCGGTTGGAAAGGACATCTTGCCACCGCCGTAGGTATTGGTGTGATAAGAACATGTAAAAATGTAAGGTTAAAAGATGTTTTATTTTTATTCAATACGGGCTTGTTCTTGACCTTAAACTAGCCTTCAAGATAGGGATCAGGTCAAGGGAGGGACGAGTTTGTGCAGAAAAAGCTCTTGAAATTAGTTTCAGGTTAGGTTTCATGTTATCTTGTTCCGGAACACTTCAATAAGATTTAACTTAATGGGAATCCAATTTTCAGAAAATTCAACATAATGGGAATTCAACTTAATGGTCCCGAAGCGGACTACTAAATACTTCATACAACGAGCGGTATAACCTTCAGCCAAACAAAGTTGAATATAGTATCCTAAGTTAGTCTCGAAGACCAGTCGCTTACATAAAAAGGCCCTCATATTTTTGGTAGAGGAGTGTGCACCTAAAGGGCCAGGTTAAAAGTACCCTAAACCGTAGAGTATGTATGAAAGGATTGATGAAAGTACAGGAAGCAAGGGTAGTATGTCAAGATCGTAGCAGGTGGAGGACTGTGGTCTCTGCCTACCCTGACGAGAAAAAGGCGTGATATTATGTATGTATGAGTGTGCAAATCTCTATGTATGAGAGATACTCCGCGGCAACTAGTCCTAGGCAGAGACAGAGAGATGAGGTGGTGCTCCGCCTCGTCTCTCTGCTCCTCTTTATACATTTTGAATGCAAATGGGTGCTCCCGCTGGCGCAACGCGTGCTGGCAGGCGCTCATAGAGGTTCGCCGCTCCATACGCACTTCCATAAATGTATGAAAGGGACGCGGTGCAAGCCAGACCGAAGAGGCGCTCCGCCTCGTCTTGCTGCTCCTCTTCATACATTTTGTAAACAAGTGCTTCGCGAGCACTTGCATACAAACTATATGGAAACGTGGCGGAAGCCAGAAAAAATAGATGTGCCGCTCGGCGCGCCGTGCGTAGCGTATTGGGAGAACGGCCTCGTGCTTTTATAATTTAAGTACCAATAGTACTCTCAACCACCGGCGTTATCCCCAATCAGCTACATCAGTCCTTAAAATTACTTTACTTCCCACAACTACATACATTAGCCTACAAAAGGCAGTTATTCTAAAAACTTGCCGAATAGTCAGAAAATGCTTACGATCCGACAACACCATAAATTATCAATACTCACTTGACTTAGGTCCGTGAGTATTGTTATAACTGGCATACGAAGGCCGAGAAGACGTAGTCTTAAATAAATAACCAAATTTAATACTATCATTAATTCAAATCGTTGAACAGTTATTACTTATAGGTTTTCTTTCCTGTACAATTTATTTCTTATTATGTGTGCAATAAAGAATCAATCAATCTATCTATCTAAACTTATGCATTACAGTCAAAGATAAATTACATTTGCCTGAACTAGAAGAATCCTGTATTTCAGGTGGAAACAGGGCTTACAAACTTATAAAATTAAAAATAAATAATATTGCATTTCATCATAACATCCCATGAAACGTCCACTACACGACAGGGAGCTCCCTCCAGAATTCTTTTGCTGGAAAAATGTGGAGGGGAAGTACCATAGTCACCTCGCTTGGCAGCGTTACGGCTGGCACCATGGACCGCGGTTGTAGGTGACTGCAGTAAGTAAGATGGTATCATACGCAGGAGGATGCTACTGCCCATCCTCCAGTTTATAACCCTTAGTCGCCTCTTACAACACCTACGGGTATGTACCTATGGGTTGGTACTATTCTTTGCCGGCACCACACGGGACCAATTGCAATTACATAATCTAAATATTGGAATAAATTATTTTGTTAACTACGAGTATTTACAATTTTTTCTGTGTCTTCGTACGACATACTTAAGAGAGCATCTTTGAGATGTTTCTTGTCTTCACTATAGCAATGGGAATATAGATCAAGCCTCAAATTTAGTCTATTGTAGAGGACCTAGAAATACAAAAATTCTGGAAGTAGAAGCAAACCTTGTGTTCCTTTGAGGGCAAACAATATCGTTCCTTCTTTTGGTAATTAGCTCCTTTATGAACCTCTTGGCAATCTTACTAGTGCCAAAGGCCACGCCCCCAAGGGAAATAGACGTCACTGTATGTATGTATTGCATCACATGTGCTTATTTAAATATATAACCTATCACGTGAAAGCGCATGCCTGCAAAAGGAATGCGATGTCTGAAATTCCATATCAACGTGAGTCGCCTTGGAATTATTTGGCACAGACAAACAAGAATTCCAGTCGGACCCAACGTTATGATTACAAGACTATAGACAATATTTGTTACTTTTGTATAATTTTTGAGCTTGCGCACAGTCTATCTGCCTTCTCCAATATTTTTCACACTCGCCTAGGTCTGCTGGAAGACATTTCTTTATTGAAATAAGTAGTACCTGTTGTGTCGTTTTTCTTTATGTATTGTCCATTGTATTTTCTTCTGTGCAATAAACAATAAATAATAAATAAAATAATAATATTTTTTAATGTCACAAGTGGACAAAAGAGTAGTTGGGCTACCTGATGGTAATTGGTCATCAACTCACCACCGCCCATAAGACCCACTGGATTATTAGTGACGTAACTTGACACTAATAAATAAGACAGCATTGCGCGTTGCCCACCCTGAGAACTAACATGCTATGTCTCATGTGCCAGTAATTTCGCTGGCTCCCTTACCTTTCGAACGTAGGCATAGCAGGTGGGCCACCTAATGGTAAGTGGTCCCTAACTCACCACTGCGCATAAGACCCACTGTCTTGTTAGTGACGTAACTTGACACTAATAACACAGCAAAGCGTGTTGCCCACCCTGAGAACTGAGATGTTGTGTCTCATGTAAATCTCAGGCCAGTAATTTCACTGGCTGCCTTACTCTTACCCTTCGAACTGATAAACAGCATTGCAAACACAGCTGATTTACGGCAGAAAGATGTAAGAGGGTGGGTCCGACTCGCACTTGGCCGGATTTTTTTAATTCACTGCGTACATGCTTGCTTGGAACTCAAGTCAACCACGGCGCAAGAAACTCGACGCTAAAAACAGCTCGCTGCTTTAAGGAGTGATCACACCTAGCTGAATTCAAAGACTAATTCGGCATACATTGCTCGTTGAAGTAAGGATATTGCAATTAACATAACCAAGCCTCCCAGCAATGTATGCCGAATAAGGGTTCCCGCACACGGGCAACTGGCCACAACCACAAAACGCCTTCACTGGCATATTTCCTACAGTTTTCATACATTTTATATGGACTCGCCGCACACGTTTGACGCCGGTGGCCGCCACACGCTACAAATCGTCGTTGCTCGCTTCTTGTGGCCCGTACCGGCAAACATACAAACATACAAAACGCCACCACACGCCACTCGCGCGATTCCCCACCCCTCCCTCCTTTAGGGTTTCCGCACACGGGCCACCGGCCGCAACCACAAAACGCCGCCACTGGCATATTTCCTACAGTTTTCATACATTTTATATGGACTCGCCGCACACGATTGACGCCGGTGGCCGCCACACGCTACAAATCGTCGTTGCTCGCTTTTGTGGCCCACACCGGCCACAAAACGCCGATACAAAACGCCACCACACGCCACTCGCGCAATTCCCCACCCCTCCCTCCTTTAACCTCATTCAACCTATGCAACACGGGCGATAATCTTCATAGTGCATGGGTTAAAAAAAGTAGCAGCCACCGACCGCAAGTGTCGACCACCGGCCACAAGTGGCTGTCGCGCGCTTCAGCCACCTTTGTGGCCACTTCTAGCTTCTTGTGGCGACGGTTGTGCTTGTGGCCGGTGGCCCGTGTGCGGGAACACTTAGTCTTTGAATTCAGCTAGGTGTGATCACTCCTTTAATTATAGTCCGTAGGGCTTGTTGGTTATAGCGATTAGCGACACTGCAGCAGTTTCTCAGATTTGCTACAGTGGCAATGATAATTGATAAATGATTACAGGCGCTCAATATCCGCATATATAAATTGTGTCAACCCCGTTTCACCCGTGTGCATCTTATCAGTTACGTGGTTATCTTGACATTATATGCGAAACGATTACTCTGACTGACCTAAATCTTCAGGGCTGTGTCGTTTTACAATGTAACCAAAAGCGTGTAACAACCAACCCTGAATTATGTGATTTTTCCTAAGGAACATAGGGTCCTACAGAAGAAGTAGTGAAAATAATTTTAGCATGTTACTTAGACCATAAAACTGAACAACTTTCCCGTAGGAACATAGCTCGAAATACGAATAAAAAATGTTTTACCTCCCATGCAAAAATGCGCAATCAGCTGGTGCAGTTTCTATGGGAAGTTGATTTTTTTTTCGTATTTCGACAAAAAGTTGCTCAGTTTCACGGTCTGAGGGTGAAACTGAACAACGGCTCACGATCCGGGAGGAATTCTCGATGGGGACCCTGACAAACTAGGGATTCCTTTCCGAAATATTTAGCTTGAAAGTGCATTGTTTTGTTGGAGTCGAGTGTCCCTCCCCCCTACCAGCTAAACGGTTGTTATTAGAAATACTAGCTGGTGCCCGCGACTTCGTCTGCGCAGGTTTATAAATTGTAGCCTATGTGTTATTCTGATATATAAGCTATATTATTGTAAAGTTTCATTTAAATCCATTCAGTAGTTTTTACGTGAAAGAGTAACAAACATCCATCCATCCACACTTAGAAACTTTCGCGTTTATAGTATTAGTAGGAAGTAGGATGAAATAAACCGGCCAAGTGCGAGTCGGACTCGCGCACCGAGGGTTCCGTACCATATCATAATTGTATTAGTTGAAATTTCAGTAAGTTAATGTGCTAGATTTTTTGAGTCCGACACGCGCTTGACCTAATTTTATTATTTGTTGTTATTTTATAGCTTATGCACTATAAACATACCAATTTTCAAGTTTGTAAGTGTTCCCGTTTTTAAATAGAACTAAAACAATAATCGCCTCAGTGACCATCCAACTTGACCCCTCTCTTATATGAATGTTCTTGCAACGGGAGCTCACCACAATTGGTTACCATTAGTTGTGAGAAAAGTTGTAATATTTAATGATTTCAGACTTTTCCCATTATTTGTACTGTGAGACCTAGCTTCTTGCCAAATTTCATAATTTTAGGTCAACGGGAAGTACCCTCTAGGTTTTTCATTTTTGAATAAATGTATGGAGATGAGGACATAAAATGCCATATCTTTTGATTGCGTCAATGTAAAAAATTGAAATTTTCAGATCTTGTGTGGTTCATGGATCCTAATATATGGTATTAATTTCAACCTGATACCTTTACCCGTTCGTGAGATAAAGGGTCTTGACAGACAGACAGACAGACAGACAGACAGACAGACGGACAACAAAGTGATCCTATAAGGGTTCCGTTTTTTTATTTTGAGGTACGGAACCCTAAAAATCACAGTAGTATGATGAAATTAAAAGAAAAACTATCACAGCTAAGAAGGCTTCAAAGGTTAATTAGATATAGACGAAAAATTTAAATTATGAAAATAGTAAAAGCAACACGTCGCTGAGCATAAGGAGGTTAAAAGGCGCAGCGAAGTTCAAATTTCTTTGGTAAGGAGTGGTCACACCTAGCTGAATTCAAAGACTAATTCGGCATACATTGCTGGGAGGTTTGGTTATGTTACTTGCAATATCCTTACTTCAACGAGCAATGTATGCCGAATTAGTCTTTGAATTCAGCCAGGTGTGATCACTCCCTAAAAAGTAAACGTTATGAAATACTTAATCAAAACCTGCTTAGCGATAAAAAAAAACAGCCAAGTGCGAGTCGGACTCTCGCCCTAAGGGTTCCGTACCTATCTACCATACGATATACTAAAAGCTTTTGCTCTTTGATTTTAAAAACTATGGACCATTCAACTTGACCCCTCTTTTATAGAAAAGTTCTTGAAACGGGAGCTCACCTTAATTGGTTATTATTTGTTGTGAGAAAAATTGAAATATTTAATGATTTTAGACTTTTCCCTTTATTTGTACTGTAAGGCCTAGCTTCTTGCCAAATTTCATAATTTTAGGTCAACGGGAAGTACCCTGTAGGTTTTGCTTTTTTGCATAAATGTATGGAGATGAGTACATAAAAAGCCATATCTTTTGATTGCGTCGTTGTAAAAAATTTAAATTTTCAGATCTTTCTGGTTTATGGACCTTAACATTCGTTATCAATTTCAACCTGATACCTCTTCTCGTTCGTGAGAAAAAGGGTCTTGACAGACAGACGGACAACAAAGTGATCCTATAAGGGTTCCGTTTTTTATTTTGAGGTACGGAACCCTAAAAAGGGTTTCTGAATCATGCTGTTTCCAAGAAATCTTAACAAATCGAATTTTCCCGGATATGAGACTTAGCTAAATCGATTTTTCGCCGAAATCGTTAGTTCAGTTTTGAGAATCTCTTTCCTTTAACCCATTCGAGTACCCATTAATTTGACATCATTTCTGTCTAGCTTATAGATTCAGATTCAGATAATTTTATTCAATGTAGATTCTTTACAGAATACTTATTGAATGTCATGCAGAATACAATGCAAATAGAGCGAGTCTACGCCGTTTCGGATCGTGCTATGGCAGCGTAAAAGAAACGGCAAGAAACCACTGCAGCACGGCTTACTTTAAGAGTCTGCTTTTTACAATGTGTTTCTTGTGTTTCGCTGGAATATCAGAGCACCATACCTCCTTGTCATTGATATAGTCATCTAATCTATAGTAAGCTTAACGTTTGCTTTACACAGTCTTTAAACTTTCTCTCAGGTAATTACACTATATTGTCAGGTATTTTGTTGTAGTATCGTACGAACAGACCAACGAAAGATATATTGACATACCTTTCATTCTTCGCCAACACCACATATCGAACGCCTCCAGCGTCTCTCTGTCTCTTTGTATCATTGTCCACGTTTCTCCCTCATAGAGTGTGATAGTCCAAATATAGATAACAGAAAGGGTATATCAACCCTGAAGGATGTGAATCTGTCCATGAAACTGAACAACTTTCCCTAAGGAACATAGGTCGAAATACCGAAAAAAAATTTTGACCTCCCTTAGATACAAAATGCGCTAAACTGATTCAGTTTCTATGGGAGATTGGGAGGTCAAAACTTTTGCAGGGAAAGTTGTTCAGTTTCATGGGCAGATTCACACCCTTCAGGGTTGTTATACCCTTTTTGTTACACCCGGTATGATTTAATGGATTAGATCAGATTAGATTTCTTTATTTCATATTATCAAATTCAAAATTACATAGATTGTTCAGATGTCAATAAATAATATGATCGTCAATAATCATCATATCAGCCGAAAGACGTCCACTGCTGGACATAGGCCTCCCCTAAAGAACTCCATGACGACCGGTCCTGCGCTGCTCGCATCCAGCGGCTTCCCGCGACCTTGACCAGATCGTCGGTCCACCTTGTGGGGGGCCTGCCAACGCTTCGTCTTCCGGTACGTGGTCGCTACTCTAGAACCCTTATGCCCCATCGGCCATCGGTTCTTCTTGCGATGTACCCTGCCCACTGCCACTTTAGTTTAGCGATTCTCAGGGATATGTCAGTTACTTTAGTTCTTCTGCGGATCTCCTCATTTCTGATTCGATCGCGCAGAGAGACTCCGAGCATAGCCCTTTCCATAGCCCTTTGGGCTTCCCGAGAAAATATTTATAATAATAAACCTTATTCGAGGATAGGCCTAGATTTTATTTATTCTATGACCTCAATTTCCCCTCAATAGATCATTTATGAAACTCTTATCAAACACTCACCGATTATCTATACAGTCTGTTTGCCAATATGGGCTAGCAGACATCTCGTGGCCAGCCACGTGTATCTAACAGAGCGTAGGTACGCTTGTCGATAACGTAGGGCAAGTTACGTTTTATTGTCTAGCCATGGATGGGTGACCGAACCGATAACGATAGTAAACGCTTTCTCAATACATTTGCTCGAAAAACGTACTTACAAGGACGTAAACATTGCTCGTAAATAGTTATATAATAAGTAAAAAAAGTAAACTACTAAGGAGTTTCACACTCTGATCATAAAATTATTTTAACTTTTTACGAAAAATAAAATAAAATGTGATTTTAATTTTGGTCTTGATTTTATCAGTTGCTTAGCACTAAAATTTATTTGATATTCCTTTAACAAGTTTATTACTTATACCTGTTTTCTCACAAATGTATTGAAATACGTCGTAAGATACACGGCCGTAAGGGTTATGACAAACTCGTGCCGATGGTAAACTCTCGACTTCGTCTCGGGATTACAAAACGTCAACTCGTTTCAAATAACCCTACTTACGGCACTTGTATCTTAATAGTAGTTTAAGATACAAGATCCGTAAGTAGGGTTATTACAAACGAGTTGACGTTCTGTAAGCCCGAGACGAAGTCGAGGGTTTACCATCGGCACGAGTTTGTCATAACCCTTACGGACATGTATCTTACGACGTCTTTCAATACATTTGGGGGAAAACAGGTATAAGTAATACACTTTGTAAAGGAGCCAACCATGGGTACTGTCAGCCTCTTGTCGATTTATGTTCTCCTGGTACTCTCCATTTTATTTTAAATATAGGTAGGCAGTCGTCACCCAAGTAAAAAGTCACCACTGTAGTATTCTTACAAAATAATTTTATGATCAGAGTGTAAAAACTCCTTGGTATTATACTTTTTTTACTTACCGCACTAGTTCGGTAAGTAACTACTTACGAGCAATGTTTACGTCCTTGTAAGTACGTTTTTCGAGCATTTCTTTCTTTCCACAGTCGAAATGTGGTCGAAATACTGAAGCTTGATTAGAATGACAGCTGGACAGAGCTATGCGTGAGAGCAGGACGGAGCGATACGTGTCTCTCTCGCTCCAATGGCTTGCGTATCGCTCCGTCCCGCTCTCACACTGCTGTCATTCTAATCATACATACATAACATCACGCCTCCTTCCCGTCGGAGTAGGCAGAGACCACCTGCTACGATCTTGACATACTTCCTTCGCTTCCTGAACTTTCATAAATCAAGCTATAATTATTTCGATTGTAAATATCATCATCGGCGTTCGGCTCTTGATCCGGATGTCTTGGGTTCGATTCCCGGTGGGGAGACTGTCAAACGAACTCCACTTTGTGAGACTACCCTGGCTTGGTTATGTATGACCAAAGAGATTTGAACCTCGCTACGCTCGGTCATAGAGGGATTTGAAGGCTTGTCAAGTGTTGCACTTTTGAAACGTCAAGGTTTGTTTTGGTTCTTTTTGCACTTCTGCTAATTTAAAAAGTTATCTGATTGTTCTCTTGACAACTAGTATGACGTTGTCTTTACTTTCAGTCGTCTATGAAACTATTTGTTTTGATGTTGTCGTGAGCGAACCGGCTCTGTAGTTTTTATAATTTTACTGTTATTAAAATACTTATATCTAATCAAATAAGTGTTGTACACAAAAGCCTAAATGCTGAACAATACATATATCGTACCGGCATGCGGATCTCATTCTTCTAGGAAACAGGACATCGAAGAATTCTTATGCTTTCATTTGTAAGTAATATTTAAAAGCTTATTTTTGCAAAAAAATGTGTAATACTCATTAAAGTGACAACAAATTTTATTAAAGATTAGGTAAATCAATTTAAAAAAACCTTCCACAAAGAAATATACTGCAAATTACAAGAAAAATTCAAGAATATCTACATAACGCGAATGATTTTGAGTATCCACCATTAGAGATGTAAATAGTGGTTATCGATAATGTCTAAAAAGTTATCGAATTAAATCAGATGCTCACTTCATAATTCTAGTACGGTCTCTGTAAATGGTTATATCGCTACATGTTAATCTACCGAGTAATATAAAAACTGGCCAAGTGCGTGTCGGACTTGGTAGATTTAGGGTTCCGTGGTGTTGTCTAATTCATCAATATATTGCTATTTGTTAGTAAAATACATTAAAAAAAAAAGTATTGACGTTTGCAAATTTCAGGAAATGTGTGATTTTATTATTATTAAATTAATTGATTTAAAAGACATTATTTCAAATTCTGTGTCAAAGATAAAGCTCTTCTTTCGCAAAACTTGTATAATACAGGGTGTTCAATAATGTTTATTTTAAAAACATCTTACTCGGAGTAATGATTGGCATCACTAATAGGTACATAGGGTCTTCATGCCCTGATACCATGCTAATCTGTTGTAGGCAATTTTATCACTAAACAACTCGTGAGTGTTACAAGCGTGATTTTAGCTTCTACAGCAATTGAAATAAGATCGGTACACCGTCCAATGTGTCAAGCTTGACGTACTCTTGACTGTACCATATCATCGGTAGCCAATATTTATTTATTTTCAGGTCCCTTCAAGTTTTAAAGATAAAGTAGAACTGCATAGCAGCGGCATTGCAACTAGGCAATAAAACTACTAAATAAACAACACTTGCAGAGAGACTTGAGTGAAAATGGTGACGAAAATAAGAGTTATTATTAGGTAGTAGGTAACTTTATTAGTAGATTCATAACTTTTTAAATATACTTCGTAACGTTCTGTAATTTTATTTTAGGTAGTAGGTAACTTTATAAGTAGATTCATAACTTTTTAAATATACTTCGTAACGTTCTATAATTTTATTTTAGGTAGTAGGTAACTTTATTAGTAGATTCATAACTTTTTAAATATACTTCGTAACATTCTGTAATTTTATTCATCTACTCTTCATTTGAATTAAATGAGAGAATAAATAAAGCAGCTTAATTCATTTCTGATGAATTCCTTTTTTTTTATAATATTAACTATAAATACAGAAATGCGAAAAAGACACTCTACGCACCTCTTGGAATAGACTCCTTCACCATACGCGACCCGCGCCCGCGCGATTGCCGGGTTCTTTATCGAGCCTAGTTGTACTGCGTGGACGTGCGTAAGTCTCTGTCATTTTAAAATTCTGACGATTTGTGGTTTCGCGTTTGATGTATGAATTGTTCGGGGTGCGCTTTTATAAACATAAGTGCAACGACAAATGTTGGTTCTATTCATTTGATTTCTCTTAAAAGATCATTATTGTAAATAGCATACAAAACATTAGAATTCAAGACTATTTTTTTAAGTCACAAAATTTTGAATTCATCATGAGCATCTAACATCTGCTCAAAGCCTCGTCAATATTTAATGTGTGAATGTTAATACTATCGTTTTAAAAAAGTCGAAATATTACATTATCGCACTCGTCATATCGAGTGCCTGCACATCTCTAGCTGGTCAAAAAGCGTTACAACGACGTTTGAAAGTAGATAATCATAAACATGTTTATCTCTTTTTTTCTAATATGACTCTTAACATGAGTAAAAAGTCAAGCTATAGCCAACACTTTTCGGATCCCTCTATGACCGAGCGTAGCGAGGTTCAAATCTCTTTGTGTATGACATTGCAGTGCAGGGGACCAATTCTTGAATATCACCGGGTGATAAAGTATCACTAAAAAAATTCAAAATCACATATTTTTCTTTTCAAAAGTTCAGATTGATCTTCGTAAAATATAAAGCAGTCCTTGATTGTTAATTTTCATGTATTCTGATTTACCTTTTAACTGTTAATCAGGGTAAATGTAAATTTTTAAAGTCTCAAAAGTAATATTTTATCACCCGGTGATTTTCAAGAATCGAGTCCCAGGATGAATTATCTGATTATCCGAAAGGTAAGGTGAGTAATATACAAAATATCCAGTCCCATCAGCGTACGTACCGCCAGCAAAAACTCTGCCACCTAGACACAAACACTAAGTGGCCAGTGGGTAGGTCGCTGCAGAGAAAATGTAATGGAGGTTTCACAGACCAGTTAGTAGCTAAAGCACTGTGATTTTTTAGAAAGTTTTTAAGAAATCTGCAAAATACCTTTACACACAAACTTAGTTTTAGGCCGGTATTTCACTGGGACACCATAGCAGCGCAACCAGTCGCCGATACCAACAAAATGTATACAGCTCTATAGAGAGTTACTCACCTGGTGTTTGGCGGCGCAACCAGTTCGGATGCTGGTCGCGCTACCACTCCCAGTGAAATATAGCCCTTAATACTATGGCCGCAGGGTGTGTCTTTACCTACTGGTGTCTAGTTACGGACACCAGTGGCGCAACCAGTCGCGCTACCAGTGTCCCAGTGAAATACACCGGCCTTACGGTCCTAAAATGGACTTTATTGCTTCTAAAAATAATATTAGTTATATTAGAACCCATGGCGCGTGAGTCCGACTCGCACTTGACCAGTTTTACTTCTTTGTTACAGATATACCAATATTGCAAGTATACTAATCAAGACTTCGCTGATTGACTTTCACAAAACTGGCAACCAAACATTTCTAAGGTAAGCATTTTATTTTATTCCTGGAGGCCAATTCTTGAAAATCACCAGGTGATAAAATGTCACTTGAGATTATAACAATTCAAATTCAGCCTGATACTGTCAAATTTTTTAAAAAAATGGATGTAAAAATTACCATTTATACAGCACTATATTTAACGAATATCAATCTTCACTTTTGAAAATTAAAATCGATTTTGTTTTTTTGAGTGACATTTTACCACCCGGTGATTTTTAAGAATTGACTCCCTGGCCGACCGAGCTTAGCTCTGTATAATTTTAACCATAGCCCATCAAGAGAATGCGCTGAAGGATTTCTGAAACTCGCTATAATCAAGTTCAAAAAACGGAAAAAACGAATTTTCCCAGACAAGAATGAAATTTCATCATCAAGCATACAACGCCATCTAGTTTGGAGTAGAAAAACGACAGTTTATGAACCTCAATTCTTGACCGGGTGATTTTCGGGGTTGTAAAAATTTTATTAAGCTTCGAACTCTTTAAACGTAAATCATAATTAAATATTATTATAAAACCTTTAACAGCTTAACATTGAAATATCACCAGGTGAGCAAGCTATGCTACCCACTAACAGATGGCGCTGTACCTACGGTTTTCCCGTGGGTTTTCCTAAACGCGCATTTTTCTTTTTTCAAAGAAATGATTTAAAAAAAACGCAGACAACGAATTTTCCCAGACGTGAGACCTAAATAGATAGATTTTTCGCCCCCGAAATGCCCTTAAAGTAAATTTCATTGAAATCTTTAGAGCCGGTTTCGAGAAACAGTATCGGATTATTACCTGTGCCCAAGCATAAAAATATAATAAAAAAACTCGTGTAGTGCCGTAATTATAATAATACTAGACAGTATTATCTTAATAATAACAACCTTATAATAACAATGATATTCTTAATCTTAATAATGCCTTCACGTGCAACCTTTAGTTAACGCTAAGTTGTCCGCGTTTTTGAGTTTTTTTAAACCATCTAAGACGTAGAAAATGGTGTTATTAATTATGAAAGAAAAAATATAGGTAAATAAAGGTTACAAGTTCTAACTTGATTTGATAAAAAATAACCTTTTTAGGGTTCCGTACCTCAAAATAAAAACCGGTCAAGTGCGAGTCGGACTCGCGCGCCGAGGGTTCCGATATACCTATAGTATTTTTGGAAGCAATAAAGTCCATTTTCAGGACCGCAAAACTAAATTTGTTTGTAAAGGTTTTTTGCAGATTTCTGAAAAACTGTGCAACTTAGAAAGATCGTTTTATTTTTGCTGTAAAGTTTATATAAACTTCTGTCAACTGTAATTAATTCAGATTTTTCCTTACTCAAACTTCGGAGATAAGGGGGGGGGAATGGTATTTTTCTTGACATTTTTCATCATAACTTTAAAACTAAGAAATTTAAAAAAATACAAAAATATATTTTAAAATGTACAAGTAAAGCCCTTTCATATGATACCCCACTCGACCTAGTAGCGACAATTTGAAATTTGGCCCCCCCTATTTTGGCCCCCTTTATATTAATAATCATACTTTTTTCAAAATTTTTTCTTGTGCAATTAAGTTGGGCAACTATATTCTAAAACTATTCCAAATTTCAGGTTGATAGCATAAGTGGTTGCTGAGATATAGAGGTGTGACAGACAGACGGACAGACAGAGCGGCACCATAAGGGTTCCTTTTTTTTACCATTTTGGTATCGGAACCCTAAAAACGGAACCCTTATAGGATCATTTTGTTGTCCGTCTGTCTGACTGTCTGTCTGTCAAGACCCTTTTTCTCACGAACAAGAAGAGGTAGCAAGTTGAAATTGATAACGAATATTAAGGTCCATGAACCACTCAAGATCTGAAAATTTCAATTTTTTACAACGACGCAATCTCCAAACGTTTATGCAAAAAAGCAAAACCTAGAGGGTACTTCCCGTTGACGTAAAATTATGAAATTTGGCAAGAAGCTAGGTCTCACAGTACAAATAAAGGGAAAAGTCTAAAATCATTAAATATTTAAATTTTTTTCTCACAACTAATAGTAACCAATTAAGGTGAGCTCTCGTTTCAAGAACTTTTCTATAAAAGAGGGGTCAAGTTGGATGGTCGCGGAGTTTTTAAAATCAAAGAGCAAAAGCTTTTAGTATATCATATGGTAGATGGTACGAAACCCTTTGGGCGCGAGACCGACTCGCAATTGCCCGGTTTTTTTCAATATTATGATAAAATGACTGATATTTAACTTTTTATTTTAATACTTCACTAAAAACATTAAACTTTTCTAGACCATTTCGCAGAATTTAGAGCTTAGAAATTCGTTGTTTTGCGATCCTGCGTTAAATTATTTTTTTATTATTTAAATACTTACATACCAGGCCACTCAGAAAGTATTGCGAAAAATAGTTTTTATATATGGGAGACTGGCCGGTCAGAATCTTTTTCGAAAATATGATTACTTGTAAGTAAAAATATGTGTGTTCCATTTTCAAAATTTCCCTCCACATTTTTTGCGAGCCAATTCAAAGTATCGTGTCTTACTGAAAAATGGATCTGCGCCGGGAACATTTTAGAGCTATGATTTTTTACGATTTCAAGTGTCGCCTGAAACCGGATGAATCGTTCGATAGACTTCAAATGGCATTTATGGATGAAGGCCCCTCCAAGGCAACCGTGTATCGTTGGTATAACGAATTTAGGCGCGGTCGACCAACCTTGGGGGATGAAGAAAGAAGCGGTCGCCCTTTGACGGCTATTACGGAAGAAAACGTGCTAGCAGTGAAAAATTTAATCCAAGATAATAGGCGAATTACATATCAGGAGATTCAGCACATATTAAAGATTGGATCGGGAAGCGTTCACGAGATTCTACACGGGCATCTTCGCGTGAGGAGGATAGTATCGCGCTGGGTGCCGCACTACCTCACCGACGCTCAGAAGCAGGCCCGGGTGGAATGGTGCCGTGATATGCTGAACAAATTTGAAGCAGGCTCGTCTCGGCGTGTTTACGACATCGTAACAGGTGATGAGTCCTGGATTTATCAATACGATCCAGAAACCAAGCGCCAGTCGACAGTTTGGGTGTTTCAAAATGAACCAACGCCTACCAAAGTGAAGCGGGGGGAAGATTTTGATCGCCAGCTTTTTTAATTTGACTGGCCACTTGGCCTCAATTCCCTTACGAGATCAAAGAAGCATCAACGCCGAATGGTATACTACCAAATGTTTACCAGAAGTTTTTTCTGTTGTGAGCAACAAGCGACCAAACACAGGGCTCCGCGGACTACTGCTCCACCACGACAATGCGCCTGCACACACCGCGCTCAAAACGAGGGACTTCCTGGACAGCACACCAGTCAAACTCCTGGGTCACCCTCCTTACAGCCCTGATCTAGCACCGTGTGACTTCTTTTTATTTCCAAAAATAAAAAATCAGCTCAAGGGGATACAATTTTCGTCGCCGGAAGATGCGCTGGCTGCGTTCGAGCAGGCTGTAAACGAGGTGTCTACGGCGGACTGGAAAAAGTGTTTTGAAAACTGGTTCAGACGCATGAATCTTTGTATAGAGGCTGGTGGAGAGTACTTTGAAAAGATTTAATAAAAATATATGTACCTGTAGAACAATTTTTTTTAGTGTCGCAAATATTTCTGAGTGTCCCACGTAGGTACACATACAATTAAAGCGACATGGCTAATTGCGAACTTGTGCTTGTGCTTAAAAGAGACGCTTGCACTATGATAACCTGGCCTTACAGTTATTATTATTAATATTATCATAAAAGGTAGGTATTTTGTTACTCAACGTTATTCATTTATGGCAACGTTATTCATTCGCGGCAGCGGCCGGCGAAGTGCCATCAGCACATCCATTTTGGTAGACAAAATTTGGTGAATATTATTTGGTAAAAATTTACTCAAATTTGGTGGCACGTTAATACACAGCCTTCATTTATCTGCAAAGAACCTTTACAAACAAACATAGTTTGCTGTCCTAAAAATTGACTTTATTGCACCTAAAAATACTATAGGTATATCGAAACACCGGTTAGGTGCGAGTCCGACTCAAGCAAACAAGGCCGTCGCAAAAAGCCCATTTTTCCCGTTCGGACTTTGTACAGTTCTTATTTCAAACTTTTTACGTACATTTCATCCACGCCGACAAACATGTAAAATAAAAACTGGAAAAATATTTTTTTACCTCCAAAGCTCGGAAACATTTGTTTTGTCGGTTAAATTCTGCGGCCAAAAGCGATTTTTGGCCCCTAGCGGGCAAAAGGTTTTTCTGCGGCCAAAAGCGATTTTTGGCCGCTAGCGGGCAAAAGGTTTTTGAAATTCGAACGTGATGCTGTATGGCAGACCTCCACGCTGCGGTACTGGCTGCTTCCTCGCTTTAGTGAGGTGAAAAATTTTGTGTTTCGCTCGGCAGCAAAGTTATTTTGCGTTTCGTGCCTTGAAACCTTCGCTACGCTCAGGATTCTTCTTTTGAACCACGAGCGAAATCCTTCGCTTGCTCAGGTTTCAATACAAGGCACTCACGCCAAATAACGCTTTTGCTGCCTTGCATAACAAATAACTATTTACGGTACTCCCCTAGAAATAAAGTGGGGGTGAAAATTTTTTTCTTTGTCTACCCCATAGTGCTGGGTGTCGTTGGAAATAGATCTTTGAAAATTAATGTGAGTATCCAAAATCATTTTTCGATTTAGCGATCCGTTTGCGGAATATTAATCTTGAAAGCGCAATTTTTTGTTGGAGTCGAGTGTCTCCCCCCTGCAAGCAAAACGGTTGTTATTGGAAATGTGAAAAAATTCACCGTAGTAGTATATAGGGTGACTTTTAATTAGTTTTTGATAGCAAAAGATATGCATGTACTCATGAAACTGAACAAGTTTTCCCAAGGAACATAGGTCGAAATACGAAAAACCAAATTTGACCTCCCATACAAAATGCGCTATCAGCTGATGCAGTTTCTATGGGAGGTCAAAGCTTGATTTTCGTATTTCGACCTATGTTCCTTGGGGAAAGTTGTTCAGTTTCATGAATACATGCATACTTTTTTCTATAAAGAACTAATTGTTAATTTGATTGCGTGCCATAGCTTAGGGGGTGGTTCAGTAACGATAAAGAAACTCAAAAATTTTTTTTAAAAAAATCCTGCTTAAAAAAAATTTACTCCATTGAAACTAAAACTAACGCGGAGGGCAATGACCCGGAGCACCGCGCTATCAAAAGCGCGCAAAAGAGTTTCAGTTATGGATGTGCCTACCTTATCCACTGATTCCCACGCGCTGGCTCGGTGATAGCGCGGTGCTCCGCGTTAGTTAAGTTTCAATGTAGTTATAGTTTTTTTCAGTAGGATTTTATTTATATTTTTTTTTGTTCCTTTATCGTAACTGAAGCACCCCTTAAGCTATGGCACGCAATTAAATTAACATCCTGTATAATGAAATTAATAGGAAAACTATCACAGCTAAGTAGGCTTCACAGGTCAATGAACTATAACCGAAAACTAGAAATAATAAAAATAGCAACCAGGCGCTAGGACCTCGCTGAGCATTAGGAGGTAAAAAGTTTATGTTATGATCGTTATGAAATACTTTATTAAAATCTGCTT
Source organism: Athrips mouffetella (assembly GCA_947532105.1). Classification (NCBI taxonomy): domain Eukaryota; kingdom Metazoa; phylum Arthropoda; class Insecta; order Lepidoptera; family Gelechiidae; genus Athrips; species Athrips mouffetella. Next base: position 12,568,233 of record OX383984.1, read on the forward strand.
CGCGATAAAAAAAAATCGCAAATAAACCTGCGGAACCCTATACTGCTCGTGGCCCGACACGCACTTTTTTATTTTGTTATAGCGTCAACAGAAATAAAACAGTTGAAAATTTCAACCTAACCTATTGGGGTTCCGTTTTTCACCTTTTGGGTACGGAACCCTAAAAATGAAAACCCGATCCGTTCAATTTGTATGGAGAACAATTATTTTATTAATTTCAATTTTCAAAAGTTGTAGAACAAAAGTAATTCAGGTACCCATGTAGAACTACCCCCCGAGAGGTTTTTTGCATATATGGAATTACACGTTGTCTAAAAGTCACAATAAAATTTCATAAAGATTGTATAAAGCAAACGTTATGTAAAAAAGCTTACTATAGATTAGATGACTATATCAATGACAAAGAAGTATGGTGCTCTGATATTCCAGCGAAACACAAGAAACACATTGTTGAAAGTCGAATCTTAAAGTAGGCCGTGCTGCAGTGGTTTCTTGCCGTTGCTTTTACGCTGCCATAACACGATCCGAAACGGCGTAGGCTCGCTCTATTTGCATTGTATTCTGCATGACATTTAATAAGTATTCTGTAAAGAATCTTCATTGTTTAAAAATATCTGAATCTGAGTCATACTCGTATGTCAATATTAAAACTTAATACAACAAAGTAAAATCAATAAAATTAAAAGAAAAAAAAAGATAACAATGTCCTCTTATTGGGCGGACTAGTCAAAAAGCCCGCCCCGAATCGTGCCAGACGCGAAGGCCCATGACACTCACCGCATTACCGCGTTGCATATAATTACCACGTGGTACAAAGGCCAACGTGTCAAGCTTAAGCTGCTGTGGACTGTACCTTCTTATCGTCCACGTAACACAACATCCTCTACCTGTTCTTATAATATTTTTCTCAAATATTAATAAATAAACAACATATTTGTCTTAATGTCTCGATAACCTCTGGATTCTATTTGCGTCTCATATTTTATGCAGGACACGTGGATTCATCACGTCACGTCTCATTCGTTGCCTTTACTTACCTTTTTAGGGTTCCGTACCTCCCAAATAAAAAAAACGGAACCCTAATAGGATCACTTTGTTGTCCGTCTGTCTGTCTGTCTGTCTGTCAAGACTCTTTTTCTCACAAACGGGTAGAGGTATCAGGTTAAAATTAATAATGAATATTAAAGTCCATGAACCACACAAGATCTGACAAGTTCAATTTTTTATAACGACGCAATCAAAAGATATGGCTTTTTATGTCCTCATCTCCATACATTTATGCACTAAAGCAAAACCTATAGGGTACTTCCCGTTGACCTAAAATTTGGCAAGAAGCCAGGTCTCACAGTACAAATAAAGGGAAAAGTCTAAAATCATAAAATATATCAATTTTTATCACAACTTAGTTGTAACCAATTAAGGTGAGCTCCCGTTTCAAGAACTTTTATATAAAAGAGGGGTCAAGTTGGAGGGTCGCGGAGTTTTTAAAGTCAAAGAGCAAAAGCTTTTAGTTTATTATATGGTAGATAGGTACGGAACCCTTAGGGCGCGAGTCTGACTCGCACTTGGCCGGTTTTTTAGGGTTCCGTACCTCAAAAGAAAAAACGGAATCCTTATAGGATCACTTTGTTGTCCGTCTGTCTGTCTGTCCGTCTGTCTGTCTGTCAAGAACCTTTATCTCACGAACGGGTAGAGGTATCAGGTTGAAATTAATACCATATGTTAGGGTCCATGAACCACACAAGATCTGACAAGTTCAATTTTTTACAACGACGCAATCAAAAGATATGGCTTTTTATGTCCTCATCTCCATACATTTATGCACTAAAGCAAAACCTATAGGGTACTTCCCGTTGACCTAAAATTTGGCAAGAAGCCAGGTCTCACAATACAAATAAAGGGAAAAGTCTAAAATCATAAAATATATCAATTTTTATCACAACTTAGTTGTAACCAATTAAGGTGAGCTCCCGTTTCAAGAACTTTTCTATAAAAGAGGGGTCAAGTTGGAGGGTCGCGGAGTTTTTAAAGTCAAAGAGCAAAAGCTTTTAGTTTATTATATGGTATATAGGTACGGAACCCTTAGGGCGCGAGTCTGACTCGCACTTGGCCGGTTTTTTAGGGTTCCGTACCTCTAAAGAAAAAAACGGAACCCTTATAGGATCACTTGGTTGTCCGTCTGTCTGTCTGTCTGTCTGTCCGTCTGTCTGTCCGTCTGTCTGTCTGTCTGTCAAGACCCTTTATCTCACGAACGGGTAGAGGTATCAGGTTGAAATTAATACCATATGTTAGAGTCCATGAACCACACAAGATCTGAAAATTTAAATTTTTTACGACGCAATTAAAAGATATGTCTTTTTATGTCCTCATCTCCATACATTTATTCAAAAATGCAAAACCTACAGGGTACTTCCCGTTGACCTAAAATTATGAAATTTGGCAAGAAGCTAGGTCTCACAGTACAAATAATGGGAAAAGTCTGAAATCATTAAAAATTACAACTTTTCTCACAACTAATGGTAACCAATTGTGGTGAGCTCCCGTTTCAAGAACATTCATATAAGAGAGGGGTCAAGTTGGATGGTCGCTGAGGCGCTTTTTGTTTTAGTTCTTTTTAAAAACGGGAACACTTACAAACTTGAAAATTGGTATGTTTATAGTGCATAAGCTATAAAATAACAACAAATAATAAAATTTTGTCAAGCGCGTGTCGGACTCAAAAAATCTAGCACATTAACTTACTGAAATTTCAACTAATACAATTATGTTTATGTGGTGGTACGGAACCCTCAGTGCGCGAGTCCGACTCGCACTTGGCCGGTTTTTTTTTACTTTAGTAAGCTATCTAAAGCCACGATCACACCTAACTGAATTCAAGGACTAATTCGGCATAGATTACTGGGAGGCTTGGTTATGTTAATTGCAATACTCGTATCCTTACTTTAACATATCCAAGCCTCCCAGCAATGTATGCCGAATTAGTCTTTGAATTCAGCTAGGTGAAATGAAAAAAAAAACCGGCCACATGTTTGTCTACATGTTTGCTGCCATGCGTACATTGTTTTGTCACGTTTTTACAGACCGTCTGAGCATATATCTAAATTCCAAGAGTTGGCCGGTTTTTAGTAAACAAATAAACTTTGCGGCAAGAGGTGATCTCTTATTTTTTTTTTTACACGTGTAAACCTGTTTACTAGGTATTATAATATTCTGTGACACGAGGCATTTGTTTGTACAATAACCTCAAATAATCAAACACCGTCGCAAAGTGGCCTGTTGTTTAAGCGTGTGCGGGATAACTTAAAGATTTCGGACCTCCTTGCTTCGCACATCTGCCAACATGTCACAACCCCATCATCGATGATCCATAGGAAATATTCAAATAACCTGTCAAATTCATAGAACGACGCCTTCACTACCTTGTGACGAATTATTTCTTTAATTCATAATTCATAATTCATTTATTTGCATTCAAATGGTAATGTATAAAGGTCTTAAGTTCTAGTATAGTTTCACATTTGATACCTTCTAATTACTTAATCCTCCTTCTAATTACTTTTATTTTTCTGTGGGATAACCACACGGCCTAGCCACATATTTTGACTAAGGTGTAGAATTTGTGAGGTGTAGAGCAAAGAGATTTGAACCTCGTTGCGCCGAGCGTAGCGAGGTTCAAATCTCTTTGGTGTAGAGTTAGGGCTTGTACAGTTAAGACGATATGTAATTTTTTTTGGGTATTTTGAAGACAAGTATCTTTTTATTTACTCAGTATCTTGTTGTGATTTTCAGGTATGTGTTTCTTGACCATTCAAGTGAGAGAATCACCACGACCAAAACGTGATTAGTGAATATCGACTCGACAAAATAAAACACTAAAGTTGCCTCTTCAATTTTCATCTATTCCTCTTTTTGTGGAATCTGAGGTGTTTTAAGTAGTGAAATTAGGTATCATCATCATCATCATCATAACATCCCATGAAACATCCACTACAGGACAGGGAGCTCCCTCTAGAATTCAAGCTTTTACTGGAAAAATGTAGAGGGGAAGTACCTTAGTCACCTCGCTTGTTAGCGTTACGGCTGGCACCATGGACCGCGGTTGTAGGTGACCGCAGTAAGTAAGATGTTAGATACAAAGGAGGATGCTGCTGCCCATCCTCCAGTTTATAACCCTTAGTCGCCTCTTACGACACCCACGGGTACGTAAGGGTTGGTACTATTCTTTGCCGGCACCACACGGGACAAATTAGGGCAAATTAGGTATACAGGAAGGTATTTGTAGTTGCTAGGGTTTGCCCAGCCTAAAATTTTATTTTATTACTTTTTACAAATAGTCAATATTTTATATCAGGCCCTTACGTCATTTAGTTTTGGTAACACGCACAGTATATCTGTCGCAATCTAATGCGTTGCGGATTGCGCACTTTTCCCTTTCTTTCAAGCGAAAAGACTGCGCCCGCTGTCAAATAACTATCTTTTCACATATCCTCTTAAGGCGTGTAGAGTTAGAATAGAAGCTTGGCTCTACATGAGATCTCATAACTTTTTGAAAATGCTAGCTGTATGGTCTCGTCTTGGCAACATTTTACATGAAAATGTTTTTGATGGGATACTTTATTTAGTACAGCGTTTCTTTATTTATTTATTTTTTCGCACCGGGAGCTCTAAGTTTGATACAAAAACCCATAGGAAAAAAGCACTTTTAGTTTTTCCATAGTGCGTGACTTTCCGGGAAACACTAACATTGTCCTTGTTAAAAAAATATATTTATTTATAAAAAAATGTCAAAAATATCCTTAATATAACAGCAAAAATTACAAATAGCATAAAAAATAATTGTCCAAAAATTAATCGAATAACCCGCCCCTGATCGTTCCCGGTGCAAAGGTGCCCGTTACACTAGCTGCATTGCCGCGCTGAATGGCGACGGCTAACCTTTGCATCAGGAACGATCCTGAGCGGGAGTCGCCCCCTTTTTCACGAAGTCGCCGGCCGATCTCGGCGACAAAACATTTTGCGTCGGAGCCCCAACACCCTGTCGTCTCCACTGCCAGCGGCACAAATATATATTGCGGCAAGAGGGCTGCATATTTCTCCATTTTCTTTTGAGCGGCTAATTCGGCGGCTGCAACATTGTCCTTGATTTTGCAAACAGAACGAAAAAGAATCGGTCTACTTTTTTAAAACGATGTAGTTGAGCTGACGTCATTAAGATATTTTAATATCCAATAATGAATAATGAGGAACTGCTGAATAAGCTAGAGGGACTTCAGATTCAGATAATTTCATTCAATGTAGATTCTTTACAGAATACTTATTGAATGTCATGCAGAATACAATGCAAATAGAGCGAGTCTACGCCGTTTCGGATCGTGCTATGGCATCGTACAAGAAACGGCAAGAAACCACTGCAGCTCGGCCTACTTTAAGAGTCGGCTTTTTACAATGACTTTTTACAACGGCTTTTTACTTCAAAACATGCATCAGGTTCATATTCGGCTTGCGCAAGTTCGACCATGTGTCACGGGAATAAGTTGATATCTACCTATCAGGCTTCGTCGTGATGATCACGTTCTTACACTCGTTTACAAAGTGCTGTGTGACCCTCGATCCCCTCCCTATCTCAAAGAACGCTTCCGTCTCCTCGGTGCTGAACGCAGCCGTGACCTTCGGTCTTGTGGTGATAATAAGCTGGATATTTCCTTTACTTCGATCTAGGTACTACGGAGATTCCTTCACCGTCAAGGCCACCAAATTGTAGAATGACCTGCCATCGGAAGTGTGCCAGTCCAAGTCTCTGGCCATATTTAAAGCCCACGTTCGTCAACATTAAGTAGGGCCAACGTAAGAAGTCCGTTTTGACGTTTCCTTATCACCAACACTCAGGGTTAATTTTTCTTTGCAGCTCGAAATTTTTTATACGTTTGATAGCTGTCAAAATGGACCTATTACGATGGCCTTATTTGAAGTCATGAGTTTGCAACCGTATACAGGGTGTTAATTTGATTGCGTGTCATAGCTCAGGGTGTCTACTCTCAAAGTCCGATATATCGAAACGATACCATTCGAAACATGCAAATTCAAAACTTCGACCCTTGACAATACAGTAGAATATTGGTTGGATGAATTTTCAAACTGCCAGTAGTTAGCATCCAACCAATATTCTACTGTATTGTCAAGGGACGAAGTTTTGCATTTGCATGTTTCGAATAGTATCGTTTCGATATATCGGACTTTGAGAGTAGACACCCAGGGGCGGGATCAGTATCAGTAATTGGACAACTTCCCAAGGAACATAGGTCGAAAAACGAATATCAATGTTTGATCTCCCATAAAATCTGCATCAGCTGATAGCGCATTTTGTATGGAAGGTCAAATTTGGTTTTTCGTATTTCCTTGGGAAAAATGTTCAGTTTCTGATACTGATCCCGCCCCTGAGCTATGGCACGCAATCAAATTAACACCCTGTATATATAGTATGTATTTAGTATGTATTTTATAATACGTATGTATGTAGTATGTTTTTATATATTATGTTATCTATTTTAACATGTTCAGCTTTTACATTTATGTCATGATACCTATGTATAGTCATGGGGTTTCATTCCGTACTACGGTTTTTTTGACGGAGTATTTACTCCGTGATAAGGCCGCCTTTTGTCCACATTTTATAAGCTCTTCTATTTTTTATAGTTTTACTTTGTGTACAATAAGGTGTTATTCATTCATTCAATAAATGATTTTGGGTTTGAGTTTGAAAGAAACATAGGTCGAAATCGGAGATTTTGTTGCCTAAAACAGTACGTTTATAAGATACACCAGCTTTCCGCCTGCGGTTTCATCCGCATTAAATGCGTTTTCCCGTGGGAATGAAGTCTTTCCCCGCGGTAAAAAGTAGCCTATGTGCTATTCCAGGACCTAACCTATATGTGTGCCAAGTTTCATTAAAATCCATTCAGTAGTTAGTGAAAGAGTAACAAACATCCATCCATCCATCCATCCATCCATACTTACAAACTTCCGCGTCTATAATTTTAAGATCCATTTCTGTCTATCCGTCTATCAGGACCCTTTTATTCTCGAAAAGATAACGCGTCAAATAATATCAAATAAGTAAGTAGAGTGTAAAAAAAAACTTCTGCTGGATGAAACTATGGGTTAATACCATGAAACTGAACAACTTTAAAATTTTCAGGGTTTCGTACATCAAAAGAAACAAAAACGGAACCCTTATAGAATAATTTTGTTGCCCGTCTGTCCGTCAGTCAAGACCCTTTCTCTCCCGAATGGTAAGGGTATTAAGTTGAAATTAATATGAAATGTTACTCCATAGACCCTTGAAGCTGTGAAAATTATAAGCTTCTACGACAAGACAATCAAAAGATAAGGCTATTTATGTCTTCATCTCCATACATTTATAAACCAAACCAAAATATCTCCATACATTTAAAGGAGGTTGTATAAACCCTCTGAATTTTAAGATTCGTGACCGAAAGGATACCAACGGTACTTACCTTAAAAACAGGATACCTTTGTCTGTCCGTATGTCAAGAGTCAAGACTCTTTTATTTACGAAAGGGTAGAAGTATTGCGTTAAATTAAGAGGGGATCGTAGCTGCATTTCTTCCTTACAAATTGATACTAATGTATTCCCCTATTTCCTCCCTAAATTATGCCTGTTGAGCGATGGTATTTTGTTTTTAAATCAAGGTCTACTGTAGGCTTGCCCCTGTCAATTATTTCTTTTCGAAATATAATTACCAAAAGAAATATTACTCCCTAAAAACCTGGGAAAGTGCCCCGTTTTTCAGCCATATTTAGACGACTACCAAAAAGAAATTAAAAGTTGTCGAGATAAAAGAAAAAAAAATAGGAGCGTCTAATCTACTCTTCCTTTGAATTTTGATACCAAAAATAAATGAATCAACTCAGTTTTGAAGAAGAAAACAGGGGAAAGCGGAGTCGTTTTGTAGGTAAAACCGGTCTAAAGTGTAGGTTGTGGGAGACAACAATAGTTTGTACAAATACCTATTTCGCGTACTAGAATGCCCTCTTAATATCAAATAAGTAAGAGAGCTATATAAAGTGTAGGGGGTGAGATATTTCTATTCTTCTTTTTACATTCCAAAAAGGGGCAGAGGAAGGCCAAAAAAGCGATGGAGGGATGACCTGGTTGCTTTCGAAGAGGAGTGGCCGACGATGGCGATCGATAGGGAAGAGTGGAAACGTAGGGGGAGGCCTTTGCCCAGCAGTGGGACAGCACAGGCTAAATAAAAAAAAACATTCTAAAGGTTGCCGAGTGGCAGCACCTTACTTTTAGAAATAAATTTATTGCGTCGCAAATACAAAACTTTTCATTAGTATTATTCATTTGGCGGCAATATGGGGTAGTTATGTATGTTATAACCCATAACATCATAGCTTATCATTTATAGCTTTGTATTGGTAAAGTGCTATAAGTGGCCGTTTTTTGCACTTTTGCAATACAAAGCTATTCACAAGGTGTGATGTGATGGATAATAAAATGTAGAACTACCCCAAATTGCCGCTAAACAAACATTTCTTATTAAATGTTTTGTATTTATGACGCAATATATTTATTTCTCAAAGTGGCAGCACCTCTGCTCGGAAACCACCTTAAGAGAGACGCTACCCCGGAACCCTCAACTTGCTAGTACTGCTTGCACTTGATCAGTTTGCATCCCATTCAATTATATCTTAAATCATTTTACACTATCTTTTCTGTGACAAAATTATTTTCATTATCAGGAAGCACATTTATAAAATTGTTCATATTCATATTTATTTGCTTTCAAATGGTACAATATAGGTCTTAAACTAACTTAGGTATCTCACTTGATGCCTGAACTAGGCGTAGCAAACACTGGCTTAATAATTATAGAAATGAAATAATTAAAAAATTTATACAATCAATTTCCCAAATTAATACTAATTAAAAAACAAAAAAGATTATAAAACGGAATCAATCAATTAAAAATATCTATGTCAGTCTTACGTATAGTGTCATAATAATTAAAATTTAAAATATTGGACTAGGTATTGTTTATATTATATTAGGATTGAGCAATTTATTCAGTTTAGAAAATCTTTAGTTGTGTAAAAACCATTTTCCAATAAATATTTCTTTAACTTTTTACAAAACTTATTATAATCGTTTTCTGATTTTATGTCTTCAGGTATTTTATTATAGATTTTTATCGCAGTAGTTTTATCGTAGGGTCCTTTGCGGTACATATGCATTTTTGATTGAGGTTCTTTAAGATTATTAATATATTTATATATTTTGATGTTACTAATGTAGCAACAAAGTCTCTAAAGTCACGTGCTGCTGATAAGCACAATAACCAAACAACATATTTACCATCTTCACTTGCATACAAAAATGGACTTAATATTAACATGTGTAGTGTAGATATTTGTATGCGTTTGCTATGCTTTTACTATTTATGCAGTTGATAATTTATTGTCTGTCATCATCATACTAGACTAGACGTTTCAATCTAGTAAGGTCTAGAAATTAGGGACTTCGGGAGTGCTCGGCGTGCGCAATTATGTCAAAACAGACTAACGGTGGTAATGATGGTCATCATAACATCCCATGAAACGTCCACTACAGGATAGGCAGCTCCCTCCAGAATTCTAGCTTTTGCTGGAAAAATGTACAGGGGAAGTACCATAGTCACCTCGCTTGTTAGCGTTACGGCTGGCACCATGGACCGCGGTTGTAGGTGACCGCAGTAAGTAAGATGTAAGATACAAAGGAGGATGCTGCTGCCCATCCTCCAGTTTATAACCCTTAGTCGCCTCTTACGATACCCACGGGTACGTATGGGTTGGTACTATTCTTTGCCGGCACCACACGGGACGGTAATGATGGTATTTTTTTAAATTTAACAAGTGAGCAAAAGAGCAGATTAGGTACCTGATGAGGTCACCACATAATTTAAAACTGTACAACAGCAAAGCGCGTTGCCCATCCTGAGAACTAATATGGTACAACTCAAATGCCGGTGGTTTCACTAGCTCCCTTACCTGAACTGAAACACAGCAGTGCAGCAGAAATAGGCAAGAGGTTGGTATGTCCGCAGACGTACTTCGCACAAAAGCCCTATCTTTACAAAAGCACCCTACCTTTACAGAAGCTAGCACCTATCTGGCCTCTTTATACTTAGTTAACCCGCTTTTTTAAAGCCCCCATATCGTAAAGAACTATGAGGAAAAGCGGCAGAACGAAGTTTGTTCCAAATCTTATACCTACACTTGCGATGTGCGCATCATCATCATAACATCCCATCAAATGTCCACTACAGGACAGGGAGCTTCCTCCAGTATTCTAGCTTTTGCTGGAAAAATGTGGAGGGAGTACCATAGTACCATAGTCACCTCGCTTGTCAGCGCAGCGTTACGGCTGGCACCGGACCTCTTTTGTAGCTGACCGCAGTAAGTAAGATGGTATGATACACAGGAGGACGCTGCTGCCCATCCTCCTAGTCCCATCTTACGACACCCACGGATATGTATGGGATGGTACTATTCTTTGCCGGCACCACACGGGACGCGATGTGTGCATGCGCAAGATAAACAACGCAAACAACGTTGTGTTGCAAAGTTGCAACGCCCAAATCATGTGGATGTAACCTTAGGATCCACCAGAGAAGCCGGCTCCTCAGAACAGACTCATAAAGAACCAACTTGGTTTTAGGAGTGATCACACCAAGGAGGTTTTAGTAGCAGCTCTTCTTGCTAAGGAGGGAGCCATAAGCGTAGCACTTTCTTGCGAGGGACCTCCATACTAAAATGTATGGAATTTTATAAAAATCCTAAAAACTTAAAATTTTTATCTTTCTCTTCGAGAAATATGTGACATGGGACTAATAAATGCTACTACCACAGTTTTTCTGGTGAAAACACTTACCATTCAGGAAAAAAACGGTGTTAAAAATCACACATAAAATGGCTATAACGGATTATTTACGCTTCCGTTCAGAGTATTAATGATCAATTCTTCACTTTCGCAAACAAAGTTTATACTAAAACATTAGATTTTTAAAGATATCTTGATTTTTGTAAAACTTAACTGAGTTTTTTGACCGACTAGCATGGGCGACAGTGAGACGCTTTACACTTCACTAGCTCATACAGAATATGTATATGGCGGACTCTATAGTTTTTTACTCTGAGGATCACACCACTTCAAAACGACCATGTGTCAGAGTTCGGGAATAAGTTGAGATGGCTACCTATCAGGCTTCCTCGTGATGAGCACGTTCTTACACTCGTTTACAAAGTGCTGTATGACCCTCGATCCCCTCCCTATCTCAAAGAACGCTTCCGTCTCCTCGGTGCTGAACGCAGCCGTGACCTTCGATCTTGCAGTGATAATAAGCTGGATATTTCCTTTAAGCCACGATCACACCTAGCTGAATTCAAAGACTAATTCGGCATGTGTCAGAGTTCGGGAATATGTTGAGATGGCTACCTATCAGGCTTCCTCGTGATGAGCACGTTCTTACACTCGTTTACAAAGTGCTGTATGACCCTCGATCCCCTCCCTATCTCAAAGAACGCTTCCGTCTCCTCGGTGCTGAACGCAGCCGTGACCTTCGATCTTGCAGTGATAATAAGCTGGATATTTCCTTTAAGCCACGATCACACCTAGCTGAATTCAAAGACTAATTCGGCATGTGTCAGAGTTCGGGAATAAGTTGAGATGGCTACCTATCAGGCTTCCTCGTGATGAGCACGTTCTTACACTCGTTTACAAAGTGCTGTATGACCCTCGATCCCCTCCCTATCTCAAAGAACGCTTCCGTCTCCTCGGTGCTGAACGCAGCCGTGACCTTCGATCTTGCAGTGATAATAAGCTGGATATTTCCTTTAAGCCACGATCACACCTAGCTGAATTCAAAGACTAATTCGGCATACATTGCTCGTTGAAGTAAGGATATTGCAATTAACATAACCAAGCCTCCCAGCAATGTATGCCGAATTAGTCAAAGTGGCAGCACCTCTGCTCGGAAACCACCTTAAGAGAGACGCTACCCCGGAACCCTCAACTTGCTAGTACTGCTTGCACTTGATCAGTTTGCATCCCATTCAATGAATTACGCTTGGAAGTCATATTATGTATTTCTTGCAAAACTAGAGAAAATTCCAAGAAAAACTGCATTTTTATTTTTGTCCTATCTTTTAAAATGGCTGAGATAATGAGCACTTAATTTCGCTTTCCCGCGCGATGTCTTCGTGAGCGTTCGGCCGGCCGAACATATTGAAATGACGTCATAACCCTCGTCGCGCCGCGCGCTGTATAGGTACTTACCGTGTCGCTGACAATTTCGAGCAATTTTTTCACCGTTCGTGATCGTTATTTTTGATAAAAATGCCTTATAAGTATTGTGTCGTCCCCAAGTGCTACAACACGACCAAAAAAACACCTGAGAAACTGTTTTTTATGGTGCCATACGAGCCCAAAGTCAGGAAAAAGTGGATGAACGTTATGAAGAGAGCAGATCCTGTTGGTCCGAAAACTTGCGCATTCTGTTGTGAAGATCATTTTGATGTAAGTAAATTGTAAGATCTTATAATAATTTTGAAACTGCATAGGTACTTACTCGTACGTCTACCACATAAAAAACAATAGATACGTAGGTATGTACCTACATACAGGTAACGAGTTCATAGGTATTTTGTCTCACAACCAACACTACTGTCGCTGTGTTTAGTACGATCAAGAGCACGTCAAGCTTAACACTTTTAATAACCTCCATATTTTATTCACTGTAGGGGTTATAATCGCGCGGCACGTATTCTTGACACAGTATCTACATCAGATGTATTTGAAAACATCAGAAATATCAAAACAATAGCAATCGAAGTTTTGTTTCGTCTGTTTATCGATTAACATTAAAAAAAAAAAATACTTAGGCAGGGTTGTTCAATATATAGCAGCTAGCGGGCCGCAGTGTTTGTAACACAAAAAAAAAAAAACAAGAAAATTGCTATAAGTAATAAACTTGCGGCCCGCATTTGTATATTGAGTCTGTGCAAAAAAATTACTAGATAAGTTTAGAACATGTACACACGGCCGCAAGTCCGTGGAAACACATTGTACGCACAGCAGCAAAGACTTAGAAACAAAACAACTACAAGCTGAACCAGCACTACGATTAACATATATCTGAAACTAGAGACCCGCTCAAGGTCAACGTGTCTCTACCAAAGGGCAGCCGTTTGTACAACGATTTCGTGTCTCGTTTGCTCTGGTGGCAAAAATTGGTACTACATTGAACTTTGGACGTGTCAGGGAGTACGATGAGAAGTGAGGGGGGGGAGGGGGTAGAGGGAGGGTATGCAGTGAAAAGCGGTGAGGTGAGGGGTGCGGTGAGGGGGTGAGAAGGGGATGCGGGAAGGGGGTTGAAGTGAGGGATTGCGGGAAGGGGAGTGATGTAAGGGGTGCGGGGAGAGAAGGTGAAGAGAAGGGATGCAAGAGAGCAGACTGAGCTTTACAATGGCAGTGCAATATAAAATAAGCAAAGTTTAGGGACCAGTGTGTCAAGTTTGACGTGCTCTTGACTTTTTACTACATAAACGTATCCACGTAAAATAAGTTTTACGCTAGTTTTAGGCTTACGGCCGTATCAAGTATAAAGCCAACCAGGATTTTTTTTGCCAGAATCTGCTGCCCACAAAATCAATCCCGGAGACCGTGATAAGCTGCACATTATTAGTCGCTTTAAAATGAATTTATTTTGTTCTCAGGTTGAAAATGACATGGAGAACTATGTCAAGTATAAACTAGTAGGAGGACAGCTGAAACTTAAGAAAGGCGTACTGCCTCATAAATTTTCGTGTCAAAAGCAGTTAGATGAAAAGTCTGAACGGTCAGCTGTAGAAAAACGTAAAAAAGTAGAAATTATAAACAAAGTAATGAGTGAGAATTTTAGTGGAGATGTTGAGTCTACTTCACACGATATTGAAGATATCTACATTGTTGATTCTGCAGAAGTAGAAGAGGACCCTTTGGAAGATGCGACAGTTAATTACAGTTTGGAAGGTACCAGCGACAAGATTATTAAGAAAAAACACAAAAACATTCAAGTAGTCATAAAAAATAAAGTTCATCACAAGGGTACTATAACTGATGATAAGTTATTCAATGTGCCAGCGACCAAAAATAAAATTAGAAAAACAGTTAAAAAACAAGAAGCACAACAGATGAATACAAGTTTTGAAGAAACATCGCTAACGTCTGTCTCATATAATAATGAATGCGATACAGGTTCAGATGTAACTGGTACAGAAGCTGAATTTGAAAAGATCTCTTTTAAAATGTACATGCAAAAAGCTTCCCTTTTATGTATATCTCGGGAACCACAGTTACTTTTAGGTCTCCCTAAAGAATGTTACTTTTGCATTCAACTATTGAGTGAATCGTGCAAATGTACACCCAGAGATGTGATGATAGTCTTAAAAAAGATTCGCTTGTACCATTCTAATGCCATCCTTGCGTTAGATTTCGGCATTTCAAGCAGCCATCTTGGATTTATTTTCAGGAAGAAGTTACCTCTCATTGCATCTTGTATGGCATCCCTTGTATTTTTTCCAAAACCAAATGAGGTACTGGCTAACTTACCAATGCCTTTTAGAAAAAGATATAGTAACGTTCAAAGTATAATCGATTGCTTGGAAATTCAGATCGAAAAGCCGAGTAATGCCATACATCAGGCTCTTACATGGTCTGAGTACAAGTCATGCAATGCAATCAAATACCTGATATCCATAACCCCGGACGGTCTTATAAATTTTATATCAGAAGGTTACGGAGGCCGAACATCGGACTCACAAATTTTTGAAGACTGTGGGATTCTTAATAAATTACCCAAAAATAAAGCAGTAATGGCCGATCGAGGCTTCAAAAATGTGGCTCATCTTTTGCAGCAACATGAATGCACTTTAATAAGACCACCTAGTGTCAGTGCTAAAGTAACTCCCACAAAAAGCGAGGTGCTCGAAACAAAAAAAATCGCAGCTTTGCGCATACATGTGGAGAGATCCATTGGGAGATTAAGAAATTTTGCATTATTGGCACCGCATGCTACTGTTGACCTTAAACAAGTTGATTTACTAGACTGCATTGTTTCAACTGCATGCGGCATTGTTAACTTGCAAAATCCTCTGTTTGATGTAACAAGTTGATTTTTGAAATAAAAGACAAATAATACTGGACTCGATATTATTATTTTATTAAATTATGCTCTTTTTGGTTCCCCCATTTTGATAAGCTTGTCATAAACACTCTCTTGCCAAAACTTTATTATTTTCTCAAATAAATCTTGACAGTAGATTTTATCGTAATTAACCTCGTATATGTCAACATTTTTAGTATTCTCAAAATCTGCGTGTGCTATGGCGAATAGACCTTTTTCTTTTCCAGTCAAATGCATTTGTGTCTGAATTTGTGCATAATATTTCTTTCCCAACATACCATCTTTATAATATGAATGGTACGCCGCAGGTTTTGATGGGCATTTAATCTCTATAACGTGAGTCTCGGTAATCCCATCTGGTGAAGCTCCAAAAAATGGTTCATTCGCACTTAGGACGATCCCAGCCTGCTTTATAGTGATATTTTTTAAACTTGCTACTTCGTTCCTAACTCTTTCTTCTAAAAGCTTTCCTCTTTTCATAGCGTCTGTTTCTATTAATGTTTTGGCTCCAAATATTGCTTCCACTAGGGACCCGTCCTTTGTATGGCAGTGCGCTGCTTCATGAGCTATCGACGCTGTAACTCGCCCATAACGCATTTCAAACCATAGATTTGAGTCGGCTTGCTGTACCGTGGCGCTTTGTACTAATTTTATTCTGTTCTCGGTAATCTCGCTTTTACAAAACGTCAAAAACTTATCGAATTCAAAACTTGTCGATTTAGTTTTAAAGGTATTTATTAGATAGTGCATGGAAAGTTTTGCCGTGTCAGGTTTATCCTTAAAATAACTAGAAAGTTGACATTCAGTCCCAATATGATGTATTTTATCCGCGACTTTACTTAAAAAATCATCATTTATATTTACATTTGTCATTTGAGCACCAATATCCTTAGCTTTAATAAACTTTAATGATGTTCCGACACCTGCAAAATTAATGAAATCAAATAAAAGAACAATAAACACAAGTACAGCTCGATCAAGGTAACTTTAGCGCTGAAGGTTATTTTCTGCACAAAGATGACAGGCGTAGAGACCGCGACTCGATTTTAAGTTCTGCGCATTAACCGTCAGCGCTAGAGTTATGTTAATCCATCTGACTTTACCATTATTGCTTTACCTGAGAGAGTAGACTTTTTCCAATAGCACTTAACTGATGTCGTAGATGGTTCCTCAGTTCTACGATGTAGCCACATTATAAACGCCACGGCATGTTTGCACCCGCCGTTGCTAGCTGCACAGTCTTCACATAAAACACCTAATATATCTTCTCCTTTTTCGTCACATTTCAAAGTGCAGTGATATGGTTTTGTTCGTACTTTGTGTTCTGGAGTTATTCTACATTTTACCGTGCATATATCGCCATCTCTTTTTAGCTGTATATATCCAATGGCTTCGTCACCGTAGTTTTCTCGTCCTGATCTAAAATACATTAAAAGAAACCAATCAAGAAATACTAATACGTAAATAGGAGTTTTCTTATAGCGTAAAGACAACATACACCAAACTAAAATTTATTTATTTA
The DNA here is from genome assembly GCA_947532105.1 of Athrips mouffetella. Lineage (NCBI taxonomy): Eukaryota > Metazoa > Arthropoda > Insecta > Lepidoptera > Gelechiidae > Athrips > Athrips mouffetella. Next base: position 12,584,982 of record OX383984.1, read on the forward strand.
TATATTCATTCAAATTGCAAAATGTACATACAATATTAATACATAAATTATTAAGAGATTATCGTTTACTGCCAGTTTCACATCCGGAAGTTTCAGTGTTTACTTATATTTTAGCTGATGCGGCCCTTTGTTAGCTTTGTTGCATCAGCCCTGGTTGTTGTTCACTCGGCAGCAAGGAGGTAAGTGAAAGAAAACCAGAATAAATTGAATCTCACATCCGGAAGTTTCAGTGTTTACTTATATTTTAGCTGATGCGGCCCTTTGTTAGCTTTGTTGCATCAGCCCTGGTTGTTGTTCACTCGGCAGCAAGGAGGTAAGTGAAAGGAAAAATCTATCTTCACTAAAAACGTCTTGAAACAGTGTACAAAGCCAAAGTGTTACCACTGAAGTGCAGCCATGTGTACGGCATCATGATGGTAGGTATGTTATATATTCATAACTAAGTAATGCTATTTAATCCATAAATTAATGCTTACCTTTGCATTTTTATGCCACGCATTTCAGCTGCCATAAAGTCACTATTTTTAAAAAAATATTGCGCTACCATAAAATTTTCCACTTTAGGTAAATTGTCGGATTGACCTTTTTCATAGCCGGCTTCCATTATAAAATTCACTCTACACACATCCTCACAAACACAGATTCGATAGAATGTATCCTATTTACCACTCTGACAAGCTTTAAACGTTAAAAATCGCCGAGAAACATGCGCGTTCCACTGTTTTTGACCGTAGGTGAGTTAATGAACAATGAGAGTAGCGAGAAATGACGTCACAAAGCGCGCGAAATCTCGGGAATTTGAAAAACCATTAAAAACTTCTCGTTGTCATAACTTCGGAATTACTGCAAGTATTGACTTGAAACAAAAACTAGTGTGATGTACGTAAAATATGCTCTTAGAATATGTATATACTAATGCCAAATTCTAACCTACCGCTGTTGTTTATTATATCTTAAATCATTTTACACTATCTTTTCTGTGACAAAATTATTTTCATTATCAGGAAGCATATTTATAAAATTGTTCATATTCATATTTATTTGCTTTCAAATGGTACAATATAGGTCTTAAACTAACTTAGGTATCTCACTTGATGCCTGAACTAGGCGTAGCAAACACTGGCTTAATAATTATAGAAATGAAATAATTAAAAAATTTATACAATCAATTTCCCAAATTAATACTAATTAAAAAACAAAAAAGATTATAAAACGGAATCAATCAATTAAAAATATCTATGTCAGTCTTACGTATAGTGTCATAATAATTAAAATTTAAAATATTGGACTATTGTTTATATTATATTAGGATTGAGCAATTTATTCAGTTTAGAAAATCTTTAGTTGTGTAAAAACCATTTTCCAATAAATATTTCTTTAACTTTTTACAAAACTTATTATAATCGTTTTCTGATTTTATGTCTTCAGGTATTTTATTATAGATTTTTATCGCAGTATAGTAGGCTCCTTTGCGGTACATATGCATTTTTGATTGAGGTTCTTTAAGATTATTAATATATTTATATATTTTGATGTTACTAATGTAGCAACAAAGTCTCTAAAGTCACGTGCTGCTGATAAGCACAGTAACCAAACAACATATTTACCATCATCACTTGCATACAAAAATGGACTTAATATTAACATGTGTAGTGTAGATATTTGTATACGTTTGCTATGCTTTTACTATTTATTGAGTTGATAATTTACTGTCTGTCATCATCATACTAGACTAGACGTTTCAATCTAGTAAGGTCTAGAAATTAGGGACTTCGGGAGTGCTCGGCGTGCGCAATTATGTCAAAACAGACTAACGGTGGTAATGATGGTCATCATAACATCCCATGAAACGTCCACTACAGGATAGGCAGCTCCCTCCAGAATTCTAGCTTTTGCTGGAAAAATGTACAGGGGAAGTACCATAGTCACCTCGCTTGTTAGCGTTACGGCTGGCACCATGGACCGCGGTTGTAGGTGACCGCAGTAAGTAAGATGTAAGATACAAAGGAGGATGCTGCTGCCCATCCTCCAGTTTATAACCCTTAGTCGCCTCTTACGATACCCACGGGTACGTATGGGTTGGTACTATTCTTTGCCGGCACCACACGGGACGGTAATGATGGTATTTTTTTAAATTTAACAAGTGAGCAAAAGAGCAGATTAGGTACCTGATGAGGTCACCACATAATTTAAAACTGTACAACAGCAAAGCGCGTTGCCCATCCTGAGAACTAATATGGTACAACTCAAATGCCGGTGGTTTCACTAGCTCCCTTACCTGAACTGAAACACAGCAGTGCAGCAGAAATAGGCAAGAGGTTGGTATGTCCGCAGACGTACTTCGCACAAAAGCCCTATCTTTACAAAAGCACCCTACCTTTACAGAAGCTAGCACCTATCTGGCCTCTTTATACTTAGTTAACCCGCTTTTTTAAAGCCCCCATATCGTAAAGAACTATGAGGAAAAGCGGCAGAACGAAGTTTGTTCCAAATCTTATACCTACACTTGCGATGTGCGCATCATCATCATAACATCCCATCAAATGTCCACTACAGGACAGGGAGCTTCCTCCAGAATTCTAGCTTTTGCTGGAAAAATGTGGAGGGAGTACCATAGTACCATAGTCACCTCGCTTGTCAGCGCAGCGTTACGGCTGGCACCGGACCTCTTTTGTAGCTGACCGCAGTAAGTAAGATGGTATGATACACAGGAGGACGCTGCTGCCCATCCTCCTAGTCCCATCTTACGACACCCACGGATATGTATGGGATGGTACTATTCTTTGCCGGCACCACACGGGACGCGATGTGTGCATGCGCAAGATAAACAACGCAAACAACGTTGTGTTGCAAAGTTGCAACGCCCAAATCATGTGGATGTAACCTTAGGATCCACCAGAGAAGCCGGCTCCTCAGAACAGACTCATAAAGAACCAACTTGGTTTTAGGAGTGATCACACCAAGGAGGTTTTAGTAGCAGCTCTTCTTGCTAAGGAGGGAGCCATAAGCGTAGCACTTTCTTGCGAGGGACCTCCATACTAAAATGTATGGAATTTTATAAAAATCCTAAAAACTTAAAATTTTTTTCTTTCTCTTCGAGAAATATGTGACATGGGACTAATAAATGCTACTACCACAGTTTTTCTGGTGAAAACACTTACCATTCAGGAAAAAAACGGTGTTAAAAATCACACATAAAATGGCTATAACGGATTATTTACGCTTCCGTTCAGAGTATTAATGATCAATTCTTCACTTTCGCAAACAAAGTTTATACTAAAACATTAGATTTTTAAAGATATCTTGATTTTTGTAAAACTTAACTGAGTTTTTTGACCGACTAGCATGGGCGACAGTGAGACGCTTTACACTTCACTAGCTCATACAGAATATGTATATGGCGGACTCTATAGTTTTTTACTCTGAGGATCACACCACTTCAAAACGACCATGTGTCAGAGTTCGGGAATAAGTTGAGATGGCTACCTATCAGGCTTCCTCGTGATGAGCACGTTCTTACACTCGTTTACAAAGTGCTGTATGACCCTCGATCCCCTCCCTATCTCAAAGAACGCTTCCGTCTCCTCGGTGCTGAACGCAGCCGTGACCTTCGATCTTGCAGTGATAATAAGCTGGATATTTCCTTTAAGCCACGATCACACCTAGCTGAATTCAAAGACTAATTCGGCATGTGTCAGAGTTCGGGAATAAGTTGAGATGGCTACCTATCAGGCTTCCTCGTGATGAGCACGTTCTTACACTCGTTTACAAAGTGCTGTATGACCCTCGATCCCCTCCCTATCTCAAAGAACGCTTCCGTCTCCTCGGTGCTGAACGCAGCCGTGACCTTCGATCTTGCAGTGATAATAAGCTGGATATTTCCTTTAAGCCACGATCACACCTAGCTGAATTCAAAGACTAATTCGGCATGTGTCAGAGTTCGGGAATAAGTTGAGATGGCTACCTATCAGGCTTCCTCGTGATGAGCACGTTCTTACACTCGTTTACAAAGTGCTGTATGACCCTCGATCCCCTCCCTATCTCAAAGAACGCTTCCGTCTCCTCGGTGCTGAACGCAGCCGTGACCTTCGATCTTGCAGTGATAATAAGCTGGATATTTCCTTTAAGCCACGATCACACCTAGCTGAATTCAAAGACTAATTCGGCATGTGTCAGAGTTCGGGAATAAGTTGAGATGGCTACCTATCAGGCTTCCTCGTGATGAGCACGTTCTTACACTCGTTTACAAAGTGCTGTATGACCCTCGATCCCCTCCCTATCTCAAAGAACGCTTCCGTCTCCTCGGTGCTGAACGCAGCCGTGACCTTCGGTCTTGCAGTGATAATAAGCTGGATATTTCCTTTAAGCCACGATCACTCCTAGCTGAATTCAAAGACTAATTCGGCATACATTGCTGGGAGGCTTGGTTATGTTAATTGCAATATCCTTACTTCAACGAGCAATGTATGCCGAATTAGTCTTTGAATTCAGCTAGGTGTGATCACTCCTTTCGGCACACCTTGGACACTAAATACCTACATCGAGCTCGAATTTGTCTTTTGAAGTTCGCGTAGGCTCGCAATATTCAGTACAAAAGACCCTCACCCTGGTCCTGCCACGAGAACATCGCTCGGTTATACGCCCCACAGACTAGTTTGGTGACTGTTTAGTGATAAAAAATAGGACAGTTCACCATAGGTTGGACTGGTGAGAATAGTTGGGCTTAAGGGTTAGCGTAAGCCGAGACGTAGATGGCGCAACGCACTAGAACAGTATTTGAATCTTTCAGTATTCTTTTTAATAAAGCGAGAGAAAAGACGTGCTCTGCCCTGCGCTGCGCCATCTGCGTCTTAGCATACGCCCACCCTAACGACTACTACCAGCGACAGTAGCCGGGCAAGGAAAACGCTCAAACTGTTTTACGACTGGCTTACCCATCCAAGCTCTGACCACCGCCGTTGTTGCTTAACTGTCATGATCTAAAAGAGGCACAGCAGACGGCAGACTTTTTAAGCTGCCGTTATTCATAATCTAAGGTTATGACAGTCCGCCAGTGTGGCCGGTACTGCAATTATTTTCGATATTGACATGAGAAAAACGCTCCCCTTCTGTGCGCGTATTGTCCAAAATCTTTAGTTTGGAAGGAGAAATAGCTTGGATAGGTTGTTCAATGTAAAGAGTCATTTAGTCCAAAAGGTTGTTCAGACTGATTGTTATTTAGTTTAAAACGTAGAGCAATTTCTAAAAATGATATTTTATTTACCCACCCATACACACGTATACATACATACACACATACCCACTCACAAATACTCGCACACATACACCTAAATACCCACCATTCCTCTCACCTGATTAGCATTTTTATGTCAATACCTACTGCTTGTAAGTACTCACTATGTCTGTATCTGCTCCCGGTCCAGTGTAGGAGAGGCTGGTGTCTGTCATACAGGTCTCCTAGTATAGACACCAGTCTTTCACATAGACGAACTTTACTAGTGTGTCTTACTTACCCATACTGTACAAATTATCTATGTGAGAGAATAATAAAGTTTTTTGTATTGTATTTTGTATATTCTGATAAAAACTATATTTTTCGCTCTACCGGCCATACTGGCGGACAAAGTCCGTGACTGCCCGTGTCTGCCTCTCGTCTGCTGAGCCTCAAAGAAGCGTTTCATGCGTCAAATGATCATACAAAAATTCCTATGTCATCGGACACGCTTCCATAGCCAATATAATGGTCTTAGACATCATTGGATCATTATCGGCGCAAACGCCGTACTTACAGACGAAAATGTCAGTTTTTGTGTGTCAGAAAGCGGGTAGCACGCGATATACAAACATGCAAAGGCAATGTCTAGTCAAGAGCATGTCAAGCTTGACAACGCAGCACGACTTAAGCTCTTATGGCTATTGAAATAAGAACGGTAGAAAGACCAATGTGTTAAGCGTGATGTGGTCTTGGCTGTACCAATGTGGTGCAATGTTTTATAGCTTGGTAACTATGTGTACAGTCGTACAACGTGTGGTGCCGGCTATGATTAATACCAACCCATATCTACCCGTGAATGTTGTAAAAGGCGACTAAGAGAGGTAAAACCGGAGGATGGGCAGTATTGGGCAGCAGCTTCTTTCTGCGCTTCGTACACACGGCTACACGTCGGTATAAAAGAAACCCTTTGACCTTGGACGGGTCTCTGGTTTCTGGCGCTTGTAGCGTAGCGCTAGTTCAGCTTATACTGGTTTTGTTTCTACGTACTCCCTGCCGCGCGAACCATCATACATACTGCGGTCACCAACAACTGCGACCCATGGTGCCCTATTGTTATTCAGACACTACGCACACGATGGAAAACGCGGGTATACGCGGACAAACACTTAATATCAACAAACAACGGCGGACATTTTGTATACCTTTGTCCCATGTCCGTATACTTAGCATGACTCCGCGTGTGATTTGATTAGTTAAAGACCTATATTGTCGAGTAAGTATCTATTTCTTAAACTTTTAGTATCCTATACTACGAGTATTAAACGAGCAATATTTGTATAAATATATTATATTAATCGGTTTCTCGAAAACTGCTCTTACGATTTCGATGAAATTTACCATACGGGAGTTTTTGGGGGCAATAAATCGATCAAGCTAGGTCTCATCTCATGTCTGGGAAAATTCGTTTTTCCCGTGTTTTTGAGCATTTTGTAATTTTAGACAGAAACTTACAGCGCCATCTGTTGGCGAGTATCATAGCTTACTCACCCGATAATATTTTAATGTTGAGGTGGCTATTATAGAGCGAAGCTCGGTTGACCAGGTACTAAAAATAAAAATACTAATCCATAATGTACAAATATCGAACATAACAGAGGTAGAACATTTCGCCGCTCATGAACATAATGGCGAAACTCATTTAAGTCTAAAATGAGTTAAATATACCAAAATGTTCATCTTTTCATGGTTAATGTTACCACAAAGAGGCATATCTCTTACAACTTCGGTTTAATAAATACTCATAAAATTATTTTATTCAACGGAAACCCCAATATGCGACTGACTGTACACCGCATTATAGGTAATAAGGTTTAATTCGTTTAATTACTATATTTTTTGTTAAATGTTGCCAACCAAGCGGATAGTGATGTAAAAAGGTTTTTAACTACCGGTTTTGTTGAAACTATAGAAGCGCTCAAAGTCAAAATAGTTTATTCATTGTTGGATATTAAAATCTCTTAATGACGTCAGCTGAACTACATCGCTTCACAAACAAATTGGCGCTATGGTGGGAAAAAAAGAAGCGACAATAAAAACCCACGCGCTCTTTTAAATATGTTTGAATGGGTGAATGGGTTGATACAATTAGCCTGTTAGAACCGCAGCCTAATACCATGGATTTTTCTCTTCTAGATAATCTGATATTTTATAATAACTTTTCTTATATAGTTTCTGCTTGATAACAGTTTTGAATTTATCTAACGGTAAACTTTCAATATGAGTGGGTAGCTTATTATAGAAGCGTTTACATTCCGTTTAACATATATTAAATTCTCATAAATTTATTGCGACACAAAAGTCAAAATGTTGATTTCTGTAAATTTATTTCTTAGAGAATCTCTAGGCTTTATTTTATAAGCTCTCGGCCGAGTAACAATTTTATTCCGATCGCCAAAGTTAAGCTTCGTTGAGCGTGTTCAAAACCTGGATGGGTGACCGCTATAGTTCCTCCATCTTATGAATGCAGTGAGTCATCGCCTTCCGCCGCTGGTAGACAAGCCCCGTCGCTTAAAATTATAAAGTCAATGCACAATGACTAACTGAAGTCAAATCTTCGAAAGAAGCGGTTGTGTTCCTTTGTGTGATACCTAAAAAACTAAAAAAAAACTTTCTTTTTTTTGCATTCACATTAATGACTTACATTACATTAATGACTTACTGCATTCTTAACGCGGACGAATATAGTGATAAACGTCTCGAGCTTTTTCTTTTATGCGATTCGAAAAAACGCTACCCGGTCGGCTGGGGGTACTATCGCTAAATAAGACGTCTAGGCAATAGGGTATTTTCAACCAGCTTTTGGCAGTTTAACTGGATAGTGCGGCTGCTACTAAGAAAATAGAAAATTGAAATAGGAAAATAGAAAATGAACGTTCACCCAGTATGAAAATTATTAAGTCAGTTTGAATGGTGCTGTCGAAGTTCGTGAAATAGTTTCTTCTAAAAAATTTTTATCAATTTTACTGAGCTTTAAAAAAAGACATTACCAACAGTGATCAGCGTACCACCCATCGACATTTAAAACAACGTAGTAAAAATCGTAAAATTCAGAAGGTGGTTGGTTGTCATAAGTGTAAAAAAACAAGTCAATAAAAAAACGAGAGGCAACCAATGATATTACAATTATATAAGGCAACCCTAAAATGTAAAGAAAGAGGCAACCCTATCGCCAAGTGATCACTATGGTGATAAACAAAAACAACCTTGGCATTCAAATTTAAAAATGGAACGTCAGATAACCGTACATTGACATTAGCCTGATAAGGCTTAGATAAGCTTTGTATTGACAAAATAAGTTGTAAAAATATTTTGTTATGCATTCTACACGCTCTTTTTTTGGACGTCATATTCGTAATATTATTACATATTTGACAAAAATATAAATGCTGTGCCACCACAGATAAATAATTTTTGATGTGTGACGTTTTTCTTGACGTTTGTCAATTTGTCAATTACGTTTTTTTAAGTGTCGATTGGTGGTACGCTGATCACTGTTGGTAATTTCTTTTTTTGACAGTAAAATATATAAAATATTTTTGCAAAAAAAAATATTATGATCTGGACAACAGCAATCAAACTGGCTTATTTTGTCACCACAAATGTTATGTGGTGCTGAAATTAAATTAGTCCGGTCCAGTAAGCTGCCGTTATTCATAATCTAAGGTCCGGTCCCTTATAGTCTTATATCACCAAATTGTGACAATTTTTTTCCAGGTACTAGTTAGGTACATATAGCTCTCAATTTTTGATAGGAGCCAATTCTTGAATTTTCTATGGAATTTTTTCTGAATTTTCTATGGATTTTTTGAAATTCAAGAATTGGCTCCTATCAAAAATTAAGAGCTATGTACTATGAACTAGTACCTGGAAAAAATAGGCGTGACTACATGAAACAGCTAACTGATCGCACTAAATGGCCCTATCTATTGATTGTGTATTTGCAGAACCTTAAATTTTTTACATAACATTACCTCGGTTAAAAAGACACACCCTAAATTAATTGCCACTTACTTTAATTATCCTCAATAATCGGTCATTTAGCTGTATTCCGTCCGTTTTATATAGTCGGCTACTTAAGGCCACAATCACACCTAACTGAATTGCTGGAAGGCTTGGTTATGTTAATTGCAATATCCTTACTTTAAAGAGCAATGTATGCCGAATTAGTCTTTGAATTCGGCTAGGTATGATCGCTGTTTAAGTTAGGAGATTTTGCGAGGGCATTAGTTTTTACACAGAGCGACTGCCATCCGACCTGCTAGAGGACAAACCAGACCAAAGAGATTTGAACCTCGCTTGACCGAGCGTAGCGAGGTTCAAATCTCTTTGAACCAGACCCAATCCTAGAATAGGCTTTGCCAGGTGCCGATCAGGACGAATGATACCCGCGGGTGTCGTAAGAGACGACTTAGGTAATATGAACTGGAGGATGGGCAGCAGCGCCCTCCTGTTTATCGTACCATCTTTATTACAGCGGTCACTAACAATTGCGGTCTATGATGCCAGCCGCACGCAACGCTATCAAGCGTGGTTACTATGGTCGTTCCTCTCCAAATTGTACTGCGCGTTTTTGCTAGAGTTCTGGAGGGAGCTCCCTGTCCCGCAGTGAACGTTTAAGGGTAACAATAAAGGGTGTTAATGTCCTGAACTGAACAACTTTTCCCAAGGAACATAGGTCATATATCAAAATCAATTTTTGACCTCTCATAGAAACTGCATCAGCTGATAGCGCATTTTGTATGGGAAGTCAAATTTGTTTTTTCGTATTTCGACCTATGTTCCTTGGGGAAAGTTGTTCAGTTTCATGGGCAGATTCACACCCTTCAGTATTATCACACCTTTCAGTTACACTCTGTATATATTTTTTTTCGTTTATTCCAACTTATACCAAGACATTTTGCAGCCATGACACAAAAGCTAGAGTATATTTGACGGAAAGAATAACATTGTTTTACAAACTTTTTTTTTCTTACAGCTTTAACAGATTGCTTTTGACGTAGCAGCAAATGTGTTGGTAAGCGTTGGATTTAACGTGAAAAATATGAATCACTAGCTGGTGCCCGCGACTTCGTCTGCGCAGGATAAATTGTAGCCTATGTGTTATTCTGATAGATGAGATATTATTGTAGTTTCATTAAAATCCATTCAGTAGTTTTTACGTGAAAGAGAAACAAACATCTATCCATTCATACTTACAAACTTTCGCGTTTATAATATTAGTAGGATAGGATAGCCGTGTCATTATGTTTATTATGGAGGACAGACGGATGGGTGACCGCTCGGGTCACCCATCCGTCTGTCCTCCATAATTTACCTAAAAAGTTTATTCACCCAAAGTCTAAATGCAATTTTATTTACCGAAACTGCGCCGATCTATACTAAAAGCAAAAAATATGTAATATTGTGCTAAAAGTAAAGCTATTAAATTGTCTTCAGTTTAATTTATGAGTTTATGACCTTGGATTTAAGCCAAAACTATTTCCATACTTTGTTTTTCCTGAATAGAAGGAATAGACATAATAATGTAATTTATACAAGGTGTTACAGAAAGGGTATATCAATCCTGAAGGATGTGAATCTGCCCATGAAACTGAACAACTTTCCCTAAGGAACATATGTCGAAATACGAAAAAAATAATATGGCCTCCTATCAAAATGCGCTATCAGCTGATTCATTTTCTATGGGAGGGCAAAATCTTATTTTCGTATTTCGACCTATGTTCCTTAGCGAAAGTTGTTTAGTTTCATTCGCAGATTCACATCCTTTAGGATTGACTTGACGAATCTATAAACAGTAGGTTTTCGCAAAAATACAGAATATTATCAGAATCAGAAATCTTTAGGTGTTGCATAACGGGTTTACACGGGTGACAAACTCAGATCTTATTTGTGTTTTTTGTGAAAATTCAAAATTAGCTAGCCGTGGCTCACTTACTTACTTACTTACTCCTTTGGCGCAACGACCCAAAATGAGTCTTGGCCTCCGAAACGAAAATACGCCACTGGTCCCGGTCTTGTGCGGTGGTTCGCCAGTCGCCTGCCTGGAGCTCGCGCAGGTCTGAGCTCACTACGTCGATCCACCGATATCTGGGGGGGCCAACCGGGCGTCGACCCGTCGGTTGACCCACGAAGGCTTTCTTGACGTGGCGGTCCTCCCCCATTCTTTCTAGGTGGCCGAGCCAGCGGAGTCTGTGAGCCTTCGTCTCTCCTATTATATTAGGGTCAGCCACAAGTTCTTGAATTTCCGCGTTCTTAAGAATCCTCCAGCTTCCATTACTTCTTAACTTTGGCCCAAGGATTTTACGGAGAATTTTCCTCTCGGCGACCAGGAGTTTGTTCTCCTCTTTAAGCGTTAGTGTCCAAGCCTCGCACCCGTACATTAATATTGGTCTTATTACGGTCTTATAGATCCGGATCTTAGTGCCTCTACTGAGAAGCTTGGACACTAGCACTTTATGCAAAGCGGCACTGCATCGCAGGGCATTTAGTATTCGAATGTCGACTTCTTGGTCACGGGTATTAGTATCGTTGACGGTGCAGCCCAGATATTTGAAATTAGCCACCCCATTGTACACAGTATCTCCAACATCTAGGTCTTTGGGTTTGGTGCGTGTGTTTTTATATCGCCTCATGTGAAGGTACTCAGTCTTACTGTGGTTAATCCTTAGGCCTACTTTCAACGCTTCCGCTTCCAGCACCTTAGCCGCCATCTGTACCTCAGCGCTTGTCTCACCCAACAGGGCTAGGTCGTCTGCATACCCTATCACCTTGTGCCTGCCGTTTAGTTTTAGTCCACAGTCTAGAATCAACACTCTCCTTAACACATACTCCAGAACTATATTGAAAAGCATAGGTGATAGGGCATCGCCCTGTTTTAGTCCAGTGATGACATCGAACGCATCCGTCAGCTCGCCCTCAACCCGCACTTTCATATTGCTCTTCTTTGTAGCAGTCTCAATCAGGTTGACTAATTTGCTAGGTACGTTAAAGTTCCTCAGTATTACATACATGGCGCCCCGGTCGATGCTATCGTAAGCCTTAGCAAAGTCAACAAAGAGTGCGTGCATACTCTGTGCATATTCCCACCTCTTTTCCATGAGTTGTTTGAGGAGGAAGATTTGGTCAATGGTACTGCGATTAGTTCGAAAACCACACTGATAGTCCCCGAGGATTTTTTCCGCGTACGGTTCCAATCTTTTAAGCAGTACGTATAATAGCACCTTATACGCAGTTGGGAGCAGAGCAATGCCTCTGTAGTTCGTGCACTTCTTTTTACTGCCTTTTTTATGAACGGGGCAGATCACACCTGTATTCCACTCGACTGGCTGTTTTTCAGCTTCCCATATTTTAAGCAGCAGCTCGTACAACTGAGATTGAACTGTCCCTCCGCCGTATTTCCAAACCTCTGATGGCAATTCGTCGAAACCGGGGGCTTTGTTATTCTTAAGCCTCAATATGGCTTGTCGGACCTCATCGAATGTTAGAGGCTCTACCTCACTGTCATTATCGGCGGTAGTGCGAGACAGGGGTTCATCGAGCGGGGGGCAGTTTAGGAGTTGTAAAAAGTTGTTACGCCATCGGGTCTTTATTTCTTCGCAAGCCGTAACAAGATTGCCATCCTTATCCTCGAGAAATTGAGCTGTGGGTTGATATCCTTTCTTAACCGTCTTTACTTCTTTATAAAACTTCCTTGATTCGTTGGCTCGAATGAGCGTTTCCATTTCCTTCACGATGTTGTCCAAGTACTGACGTTTTGCTGTTCTAATCACTTTTTTTGCTTCTGTCTTCACCTCTTTGTATTTATGTTCCCATTTCTGGTCTTGTTCCGATAATATTATGTATTTCCTTCTTTCTTGCACTACTTTCTCGCACTCCAGGTTCCACCATTTTTTCCTTTTCCTCCTCTTTTTCCGTCCCAGTACCTTCACTGCAGCATTTTTTACGGTATTTTTTAAGCAATGCCAATTTCTGTCTATATCATCTTCTATTACCAAGTCTTTAAATCGATTATTTAGTTCCAATTTAAATTTAAGTGAATGTTCTTTGTCTTTAAGTTTGTCTGTATCAATGGGTTCTTCCTTTTTATTATGTTTAATCCTATCCACTTTAATCTTTACTCTTACTTTAATCCCCAAAAGGTAATGGTCGGTATCACAGTCAGCGCCTCGGAAGGAACGTACGTCTTGTATGGTGCCCTTATGTCGGTCATCTACCAGTACATGATCGATTTGATTGATAGTGGCTCACCATTCTGGCGATTGAAATGAGAAAAGGAAGGCCTTTGCAGTGTGACACTTAAGCCCGCGTCACACAGAGGCGGTAGCGGAAGCGTTCCGGGGCCGGTATTTTTTGTAAAGTATGAGTTCTTATGCACCCTGTCACATTGAAAAGCGGTCGCGGCGCGGTATTTTGTTCCCGCCAAACCGCCCCGGACCGCTTTCGCAATCATACCGCCTCTGTCTGACTTTTAAGGGCTCAGGGGACCAATTCTTGAATATCACCGGGTGATAAAATATCACTCGAAGAATTCAAAATCACAGATTTTTCTTTTCAAAAGTAGAGATTGATATTCGTTAAATATAAAGCAGTCCTTGATTGTTAATTTTCATGTATTCTGATTTACCTTTCAACTGTTTATCAGGGCAAACGTGAATTATTAAAGTCTCAAAAGTGATATTTTATCACCCGGTGATTTTCAAGATTTGAGTCCCAGCAGACGAGAGCCAGGCAGACACGGGCAGTCACAGACTTTGTCCGCCAGTGTGGCCGGTATTGCGAAAATTATAGCTTTTATCAGAATAAAATTCAAACGTATAATTTTTCAAAATTGCTCTCTACGTTTTAAACTAAATAACGATAAATCGGATCAGGCAAGTCCCCCCGGTTTCAATTCCTAAACAACCCTTTTACGACTTAATAACTCTTTGAACTGAACAACTATTTAAGCTGTTTTCCTTCCAAACCATAGATTTTGGAAAATAGGTATACGCGCACAGAAGTCGAGCGTTTTTCTCATGTCAATGACTATAATAATATCGAAAATAATTGCAGTACCGGCCACACTTCTTCTTCTTCTTTCGTGTCGGCAAGAACACAGGCTAAATCTTACTTGCCCAGAAAGGGGCTACCGTGGTAGCCCTTTGGTTACCGTCAAGTAAGTCTTCACGCGAGCAGGTGGTCGGGCACGCGGGACAATTAGTGAGGTGTGCCATGGTTTGCAGGAGTTCTCCACATTCACAGCTGGCGTCTGCGCTACTTAGGAACCCCCACCGGCATAGGTTATCCTTGCTTCGGCCAACTTGGGTCCTCAGCCTATTTAGACTTCTCCAGGTTGGCCAAGGTTCCTTATAGCCAGGAGGCATGTTTTCGTTGGGGGGGTACAGTGAATGTGGGTACACGCTTGCCCAAAGTCTGCACCTCACGTCGGAAGGGTTTTGGTCGGTAGGCTGTGTGGATCGCAGGAAGCTTTTGCGGCTTCGCAACCGACCTGCGGCGGGAGAGAGCCCGTAGAGTGGATGTCTCGGGTCGCTTTCCTGTTTTTGTTTTTCTAGCGAACAGGTCACTTCTCTACGGACTCTGGGAGGAGCTATCCCCGCAAGAGGGAACAGCATACCGACAGGAGTTGGCTTGAGACAGCCAGTCACGATGCGGCAGGTGTCATTTAGCTTCGCGTCCACCTCTCTAGTGTGAGCTGACCTAGCCCACACTTGACACGCGTACTCTCCTGCTGAGAAACACAGAGCTAGCCCCGTAATGCGCATAACCATTGGGTTTGCTCCCCAGGCCGGCCACACTGGTGGAGTGTCACAACAAAACGTTTGCCGTCTGCTCAGTCTCTCAAATGTCAAAATCCAATAAAATTTTGACACTCGTGAGACTGGGCGCACGCTTAGTTTCGTCTCTGAATCTCAGTCTAAGCGCTAATATTATTTAAGCAAGCCACTGCAGCTTGGCCTAAGTTGCGCCGTGACGCGATAATGAACAATAAAAAAACTGGCCAAGTGCGAGCCGAACTCGCACCCTTAGGGTTCCGTACCTGTCCACCATATACCACGCGATATACCACAAGCTTTTGCCTTTTGATTTTAAAAACTCTGCGTCCACTCAAACTTGACCCATCTTTAATATAAATGTACTTGAAACGGGAGCTTACCTTAATTGGTTTTAATTAGTAGTTATTTTTTAAAATATTTAATAAAAGACCTTTTCAAAAAACAAATACAAATTCATTTATTTCCATACATAAAAACACTTTGAAAACATTTTCCTTTGTCTGACCTAGCTTGCTGCCAAATTTCATGATTCTAGGTCAACGGGAAGTACCCTATAGATTTTGGTTTGGTTCATAAATTTATAAAGGTGAGGACTTGAATGGCCGTATGTATTAATTGTAAATTGTAAAAGGTTGATTTTTTTACAGTTTCAAGGGTTCATTGACCTTAATATTCCATGCTAATTTCAACTTAATACCTTTACCCATTCGTGAGAAAAAGGGTCTTGTCAGACAGACAGAAGGACAGAAGTGATAAGGGTTCAGTTTTTTTTTCTTTTACGGTACGGAACCCTAAAATTCCAAATTGATTTCGTAATATAACTACTATACGTAGTGTTAAACAAACCGTCGTGGCTAAAGCGAATCAACTACATAATCGATATCAATTTGGTTACATAATCCCGATTTCATTATTCACCGTTAAATCGATGTTGATCGTTTGAAGTTTGTATGCCACTGGTGAATGGTGCCCTGCACGCCTTTATGAGGAGTCAGAAGGTGTCTCACAAGGCTCGTTTGGCTGTTCATAGGGGAGTTTTGGTACCAACACTGATGTATGGCAGTGAAAGCTGGGTATGGCAGAAGAAGCATGAAAGTAAAATTAATGCAGTGGAAATGAGAGCGCTAAGGAGTATGATTGGTGTTAAATTGAGTGACAGGATTAGAAATAGTGTGATAAGAGTACGGTGTGGCGTAAAAGAAGACGTAGTGACCAAAATCGAGAAAGGGATGCTGAGATGGTTTGGTCATGTAGAGAGGATGAATGAACGAAGATTGACGAAAGAGATCTACCAGGCGAGAGTGAATGGAAACGTTGGAAGGGGAAGGCCTAGGCGAACGTACCAGGACCAAATTCAGGACGTTCTGAATAAAGGCCAGGTTAAAAGTACCCTAAACCGACGAGCATGTATGAAAGGATTGATGAAAGTACAGGAAGCAAGGGAAGTATGTCAAGATCGTAGCAGGTGGAGGACTGTGGTCTCTGCCTACCCCAACGGGAAAGAGGCGTGATGTTATGTATGTATGTATGTATGTATGCCACTTTAGGTATGATGATGTATTATGTATGATGCAATACGTACAATGGGTAGTCGGCAACCAGATGACCTATGGGGTTATTGTTTATCACGCAGGAAAATTTTGGCAATGCTTCTGCCTTGAGAACTGACCTTAAGGAACATTGGTCCAAATACGGAAAAGATATAATTGAACTTCCTATGATAATTTTTTTCCTTCCCTTCCAACGTTTCCATTCACTCTCCCATGTAGATCTCTTTCGTCAATCTTCGTTCATTCATCCTCTCTACATGACCAAACCATATCAGCATTCCTTTCTCAATTTGAGTCACTACATCTTCTTTTAGGCCACGACCTATAGATAGAAACTACATAACCTGTAAGTGCATTTCGGAAATCACATTTTTTTTGTTTTTTGACCTATGTTCCTGGTGACAAGTAGTTCCACATAAATTTTAAGACTTTCAATTTTAAGAGCACCTTCAGTTAACGAAACTGTACAACTTTCCCTAAGAAACATAGGTTGAAATAAAAAAAAATATTTGCCCTCTCATTAAATTTTTTCCGTATTTCAACCATATGTCATAGGGAAAGTTGTTCAATTTCATTTACTGAACGTGCTTTTAAAGTTAATGCATAACACGAAAAACAAAAATTTTGTATGGGAAGGGAAATTTCTTTTTCGTATTTCAACTTATGTTTTTTAGCCACCGCGGACAAGCGATTTTTTAGTTGGCTGATCAACGACGAGGAATCAGTATGGACCCCTATGGTAGTGCGCGCATTTATCGATCGATTTGTCTATAGAAAGTACGATTGCGACTAAACTGTCGGCCAACTAAAAATCGCTAGTGCGCGGTGGCTCTTAAAGTTAATGCATATCCTCAGGAGCACGGTGTATAAACAGTAGTTCAGGTCTCTAGGCTCTCATTGAAAGAGTACAATCGTATCATATCCTATACTATTAAACGAGCAATATTTGTATATATATATTTGTAATCGGTTTCTCGAAAACGGCTATAACGATATCGATGAAGTTTTTGGGGGCAAAAAATCGATCTAAGGTCTCATGTCAGGGAAAATTAGTTTTTACCGTCTTTTTAGGGTTCCGATACCAAAATGGTAAAAAAAAGGAACCCTTATGGTGCCGCTCTGTCTGTCTGTCTGTCTGTCACACCTCTATATCTCAGCAACCACTTACGCTATCGAGCTGAAATTTGGAATAGTTTTAGAATATAGTTGCCCAACTTAATTGCACATGAAAATTTTTTGAAAAAAGTATGATTATTAATGTAAAGGGGGCCAAAATAGGGGGGGCCAAATTTCAAATTGTCGCTACTAGGTCGAGTGGGGTATCATATGAAAGGGCTTTACTTGTACATTTTAAAATATATTTTTGTATTTTTTTAAGTTTCTTAGTTTTTAAGTTATGATGAAAAATGTCAAAAAAAATACCATTCCCCCCCCCCTTATCTCCGAAGTTTGAGTAAGGGAAAATCTGAATTAATTACAGTTGACAGAGGTTTATGTAAACTTTACAGCAAAAATAAAACGATCTTTCTAAGTTGCACAGTTTTTCAGAAATCTGCAAAAAACCTTTACAAACAAATTTAGTTTTGCGGTCCTGAAAATGGACTTTATTGCTTCCAAAAATACTATAGGTATATCGGAACCCTCGGCGCGCGAGTCCGACTCGCACTTGACCGGTTTTTTAATATTTATTAGCGCGTTTTAGTGCGTTCAAGAAACTTACAGCGCCATCTGTTGTTGAGTAGCATAGCTTGCTCACCCGATAATATTTTAATCATACAGAGCATAGCTCGGTCGCCCAGGTACTTATAATAATATTGTACAATTTAAAAGAGCGCGTGGTTTTTTTTTATTGTCGCTTCTTTTTAGGGTTCCGATACCAAAATGGTAAACTAAGGAAACCCTTATGGTGCCGCTCTGTCTGTCTGTCTGTCTGTCCGTCTGTCTGTCACACCTCTATATCTCAGCAACCACTTATGCTATCAACCTGAAATTTGGAATAGTTTTAGAATATAGTTGCCCAACTTAATTGCACAAGAAAAATTTTTGAAAAAAGTATGATTATTAATATAAAGGGGGCCAAAATAGGGGGGGCCAAATTTCAAATTGTCGCTACTAGGTCGAGTGGGGTATCATATGAAAGGGCTTTACTTGTACATTTTAAAATATATTTTTGTATTTTTTTAAATTTCTTAGTTTTAAAGTTATGATGAAAAATGTCAAGAAAAATACCATTCCCCCCCCCCTTATCTCCGAAGTTTGAGTAAGGAAAAATCTGAATTAATTACAGTTGACAGAAGTTTATATAAACTTTACAGCAAAAATAAAACGATCTTTCTAAGTTGCACAGTTTTTCAGAAATCTGCAAAAAACCTTTACAAACAAATTTAGTTTTGCGGTCCTGAAAATGGACTTTATTGCTTCCAAAAATACTATAGGTATATCGGAACCCTCGGCGCGCGAGTCCGACTCGCACTTGACCGGTTTTTTAATATTTATAAGCGCGTTTTAGTGCGTTCAAGAAACTTACAGCGCCATCTGTTGTTGAGTAGCATAGCTTGCTCACCCGATAATATTTTAATCATACAGAGCATAGCTCGGTCGCCCAGGTACTTATAATAATATTGTACAATTTAAAAGAGCGCGTGGGTTTTTTTTTATTGTCGCTTCTTTTTAGGGTTCCGATACCAAAATGGTAAAAAAAAGGAACCCTTATGGTGCCGCTCTGTCTGTCTGGTTGTCCGTCTGTCTGTCACACCTCTATATCTCTGCAACCACTTATGCTATCGACCTGAAATTTGGAAAAGTTTTAGAATATAGTTGCCCAACTTAATTGCACATGAAATTTTTTTGAAAAAAGTATGATTATTAATGTAAAGCGGGCCAAAATAGGGGGGGCCAAATTTCAAATCGTCGCTACTAGGTCGAGTGGGATATCATATGAAAGGGCTTTACTTGTACATTTTAAAATATATTTTTGTATTTTTTTAAGTTTCTTAGTTTTCATGTTATGATGAAAAATGTCAAAAAAAATACCATTCCCCCCCCCTTATCTCCGAAGTTTGAGTAAGTAAAAATCTGAATTCATTACAGTTGACAGAGGTTTATGTAAACTTTACAGCAAAAATAAAACGATCTTTCTAAGTTGCACAGTTTTTCAGAAATCTGCAAAAAACCTTTACAAACAAATTTAGTTTTGCGGTCCTGAAAATGGACTTTATTGCTTCCAAAAATACTATAGGTATATCGGAACCCTCGGCGCGCGAGTCCGACTCGCACTTGACCGGTTTTTTTCCTACATGGCGCCGTTTTGTTTGTGAAGCGACGTCAATGTAACTGACGTTAGGAGATTTTTAATATCCTACAATGAATAAAGAACATTTTGATTTTGATAGTTTATATGGGAAGTAAAATAATCTTCGTATACGTACTACTTAAATGCAGATCACGACATTGATACATGCTACTCGGTTTCCGGTTCAGCTTATTTACATTTTAAACGAATAGTAATATAAATAGATCGTCAGCGTAGAAATATTATCTACATCTACATTAATATTTAATAGTTAAACAGGTAAAATTGATTGTATGTTTGTGTGGGATAATCTGTGGCATAACTCGGACACATAACATCCAGCGCGAATTTGAAATTGGAAGGTCGCGTAGGCTCGCATATTCAATACAGACCTTCAGAAGGACCGCGAGAATCTCGCGGGCGGGAGCGCGCGGGGGTGCGGAGGAGATTGCAAGGGGGGCGGAGAGTGTCCGTTCTGTACGATAGTACGGTCAACCGCTTGTCGGTAGAAACTTTTTCAACTCTATTACCACGCCATAAGGTCCAAAAGTGTTTCTACTGACTTGCTGTTGAGTGTACTACCTATTACTTTGTTCTGTGTCTGTGGAGTGGGATAATATTTTTTCTTATTTAAGAGCTACACTTTTAACGGAGGAGCAACTTCCACGCCTCCCTATCATCTGCAACTTCCTTAACTTTCTGATACGACACGACATTGTCTGGAACTACTGAAGCAATCCCGTTATAGAGAAGCCCGTTGGTGTGGTTGGTAGTGAGTCTGTCTCACACGCCGTGGGCCGCGGGTTCGATCCCCGCCCAGGGCAAACATTTGTGTGATGAACACAAGTGTTTGTTCTATGTCTGGGTGTTATTTATCTATTTATGTATGTATATCAGACTCTGGTACCCATAGTACAGGCTTTCCCTAGTTTGGGATCATATGACCTTCTGGAAATGTCCCCCAATATTGAAAAAAAAAAAAATCTTTCTCTTATACAGCGTGTAACGGTGTGAATCGAGAAATAATATTATGCACATCAAAATTTATGATTATGCATCGAAATTACTAACTGTGCATCAAAAATACATATTTTGCATCAAAAAGTTGTTGGGTTGTCTTGCGTCCACAACACACGAACCGAGCGAACGAAGCGAGCGTGCTGCCGCAGCGGCCCGCGAGTGCCAGAAAGAAATTAGTGGCTAAGAAAGTTTTATTTAGTTGCACGTTGTTTGTGGCTGAGTTAGTAATTTAGAATGCAATAATGGTATTAAAAAGAAGTCTGTTTAATTAACACCCGTGTGAATCTGCCCATAAAACTGAACAACTTTTCCCAAGCAACACAGGTCATAGAACAAAATAAATTTTTGACCTCCCATAGAAACTGCATCTGCAGATAGCGCATTTTGAATGGGAGGTCAAATTAGGTTTTTCGTATTTTGACCTATGTTGCTTGGGAAAAAGTTGTTCAGTTTCATAGGCAGATTCACGCCCTTCAGTATTATCACACCTTTCTTTTACACGTTTTCGAAAGCTACAGGATTCCAGTGTAGGCAACGAAGCAGTTGACCCCAACAGTAATTTCTCAGGCAGATTTTATTTGACAGGATGATAAAGAATCATGAATTAAATGTAAATTCAAAATATCAAAAAAAAATTACAAAAAGTTTTTTCATACATTTTTTGTAATTTTTGTATGGAAAAATTAAAAGTACGGATTTTTTTTTTATAGGAGGTTTGTCTCATGTAGTGTAATACCCCAGCAAAGTTTCATCGACTGAGGCTTTAATGCGGGGGTCTTCATACAACGATCCGCTTCGTTGCCTAGACTAAATTATCGACTTTGGCTGCTTTTTACTAAGCATCTCATTCTCATGAAAGAAGTGCTTAAAGCAAAGTCGCGGAGAACAGGAATTCTTTAATAAAACTTATACTTTATATCTTTCATTAAGATTTTTACTGCTTAAGCGTCAGCGTATGAGCTAATTTTTACTGGAAATTTACACTTCCAATCCTAAATTAAGATTTTTATTCGATGACTTCATACAAACTGTGATGCTTTTATTAAATATTTTACTGTTGTAGATAGCGTTAGCGTATTTATTGCAGCATCTACATTTCAAATCACTATTAATTCGTCCTTGTTATATTTAGATGATAGTAAGGGTAATGAAAGACAAATTTCTATATGATCTGCTCATGTCTGCCTCTTTGGCTGATGATAAGGAGCATCCTCTAGAAGATACAAAAAATATTGGCGGACATCCACACCCCTGCGTTTTTGAGGAATTAAGTTTTAACTATTTTGAAATTTGACAATGAAACGTACACCTGGCAGACTATGACTATCTGATTAAATACAATGTATAAAACCCCAGAAAAATGGTCTGCCACCATAATAGCCCTGCGTCGTAAAGTTACTGCGCTTCAAAATGCAAAAATTCACTACTTCGTCCCGTGATAATGCAGAACCCTGCATGTCTGCCTCTTCGATTTTCTACATCTTCAGAAGTATTTTAAACATGAGCCACAAAGGCAGACAAAAAAAACATTATTTAGTATCTTATTTTCATTTTTTTCCTTTAACTCAAAAACGCAGCGACGCACAGAAAAACTTGTAAGGACCAAATCGATTCGTATTGAGCTGATCTATCATCCCTATTAATATGAATCATGAGAAAATCATACACCCAAATGGCAGCCTATCTATGACTTCATACAAACTTCGTAACACGGTGGTGGGTGGAAATGTTCGCTTTTGCAACTGAAAAATTAAAAATATATTTTTTTAAATGTACTGCGTCATTTTCATTGTTTACCAATATTTAAAGACATAGTTCACTGAGTGGTCACCATGACAATAGCGTCAAAATTAAACCATAATTACTGTAAATAATTTTTGAAATGTGTGAAATCCTATGACAAAAGGAACATTTACGTAATAACCGAAGTAAAACCACAAATGTTTTACGTCAACGACAGTCACTAATTGTGGTAAATTTTCTTTTATTTTTGTGAAGAATGTATACAAATTAGAACAATGAAAGAACACATGTTTTGTAAAACTTTTTTTTTCAATATCCAATTTGCTCCATCACACGTACACCCGACAGCACGTCAGTAGAAACACTTTAGACTTAATGGCGTGGTAATAGAGTTGAAAATATTTCCACTTGAGTGTTGTTGACCGTACGGTATTTTTACAGGCGATAATTTAGACAGCGATTAAATTGTGAACGCACACAGCTCATTCATTTCATACAAGACCTCCTAGGGTTGTTCATACTATAGTTAACATGGTCCAATCATATTTGCCTTATCAATAATGTTTGAAGTTTAAATCATTTAAATTGATAATGATATTGTGTTAAATCAATACTTCATTACCTATATTACCCGTTGTAAAAAGGCTAATTTATTAATGAGTTCAAAAATTTGATGAGTTTAGACTATAAACTGAAAACAAGTCTAATTTGTTGTTTCTATTTATTAATTATTTATTCTTACATACATTTACAGATTGTGTCATAGCCATAGCCCGGTCCCCTTATATCGCCAAATTCACCAAATTGCACCAAATTTTTTCCAGGTACTAGTTAGGTACATAGCTCTCAATTTTTGATAAGAGCCAATTTTTGAATTTCAAAAAATTTCCATACAAAATTCAAGAATTGGCTCCTATCAAAAATTGAGAGCCATGTACCTAACTAGTACCTGGAAAAAAAAAATTTTTCCATACTATTCAAGAATTGGCTCCTATCAAAAATTGAGAGCTATGTACCTAACTAGTACCTGGAAAATTTGGTGAAATTGTAAGGCGTGTCTACGTGAAACAGCTAACTGACCGCACTATCATTCTTTCCTTACAATTCATCTCTACTAATGGCAATAATTATTTGTTAATATTAATCTATATACGTGGGACACTCAGAAATATTTGCGACACTAAAAAAAATTGTTCTACAGGTACATATATTTTTATTAAATCTTTTCAAAGTACTCTCCACCAGCCTCTATACAAAGATTCATGCGTCTGAACCAGTTTTCAAAACACTTTTTCCAGTCCGCCGTAGACACCTCGTTTACAGCCTGCTCGAACGCAGCCAGCGCATCTTCCGGCGACGAAAATTGTATCCCCTTGAGCTGATTTTTTATTTTTGGAAATAAAAAGAAGTCACACGGTGCTAGATCAGGGCTGTAAGGAGGGTGACCCAGGAGTTTGACTGGTGTGCTGTCCAGGAAGTCCCTCGTTTTGAGCGCGGTGTGTGCAGGCGCATTGTCGTGGTGGAGCAGTAGTCCGCGGAGCCCTGTGTTTGGTCGCTTGTTGCTCACAACAGAAAAAACTTCTGGTAAACATTTGGTAGTATACCATTCGGCGTTGATGCTTCTTTGATCTCGTAAGGGAATTGAGGCCAAGTGGCCAGTCAAATTAAAAAAGCTGGCGATCAAAATCTTCCCCCCGCTTCGAGATCGCTTCACTTTGGTAGGCGTTGGTTCATTTTGAAACACCCAAACTGTCGACTGGCGCTTGGTTTCTGGATCGTATTGATAAATCCAGGACTCATCACCTGTTACGATGTCGTAAACACGCCGAGACGAGCCTGCTTCAAATTTGTTCAGCATATCACGGCACCATTCCACCCGGGCCTGCTTCTGAGCGTCGGTGAGGTAGTGCGGCACCCAGCGCGATACTATCCTCCTCACGCGAAGATGCCCGTGTAGAATCTCGTGAACGCTTCCCGATCCAATCTTTAATATGTGCTGAATCTCCTGATATGTAATTCGCCTATTATCTTGGATTAAATTTTTCACTGCTAGCACGTTTTCTTCCGTAATAGCCGTCAAAGGGCGACCGCTTCTTTCTTCATCCCCCAAGGTTGGTCGACCGCGCCTAAATTCGTTATACCAACGATACACGTTGCCATTTGAAGTCTATCGAACGATTCATCCGGTTTCAGGCGACACTTGAAATCGTAAAAAATCATAGCTCTAAAATGTTCCCGGCGCAGATCCATTTTTCAGTAAGACACGATACTTTGAATTGGCTCGCAAAAAATGTGGAGGGAAATTTTGAAAATGGAACACACATATTTTTACTTACAAGTAATCATATTTTCGAAAAAGATTCTGACCGGCCAGTCTCCCATATATAAAAACTATTTTTCGCAATACTTTCTGAGTGGCCTGGTATATAAAAGAAGAAGGTGACTGACTGACTGACTGACTGACTGACTGACATATCAACGCACAGCCCAAACCACTGGGTCTAGAGATTCCAAATTTGGCATGTAGGTTCCTTATGAGGCCTAGGGGTGCACTAAGAAAGGGTTTTACGAAATTCCACCCCTAAGGGGGTAAAATAGGGGATGAAAGTTTATATGAAAGTCCGTCAGTTTTGAAGTTAGGATCTTTAAAATTTGTATTTAGGCTGACGACAAAAAATTAATAATTACGTGTCTCAGGGTTTTTGATAATTCGACACCCTTAAGGGTGAAAAGGGGGATGAAGTTGGAAATTCTTTATTCTTAAAGTAAAATCCACATTATTTATTATTTAGGCATTAATGATGTAATTCTATGCAACGTTCATCACTGTTATTGAAATTCTACCCCAAATTCAACCCCTAAAAAAGGGAAATGGGGTGAAAAAGTCTAAAAACCAATATGGGTATCGTTTGTATGGTTTATCGGGTCGCTGATTACGAAAACTACAACAATTTTGAAATCAAACGTGGTGGACGTGAAATACCATCATCCCCTTGGGGATGGAGTTGGGGTGCGATAGGTTTGAAACATTGAAATGTCTAAAAATCAATATGGGTGTCGTTTGTATGGTTTATCGGGTCGCTGATTACGAAAACTACAACAATATTGAAATCCAACGAGGTGGACGTGAAATACCATCATCCCCCTGAGGATGGAGTTGGGGTGCGATAGGTTCGAAATGTCTAAAAATCAATATGGGTGTCGTTTGTATGGTTTATCGGGTCGCTGATTACGAAAACTACAACAATTTTGAAATCCCACGTGGTGGAGGTGAAATACCATCATCCCCCTGGGGATAAAGTTGGGGTGCGATAGGTTTGAAATGTCTAAAAATCAATATGGGTGTCGTTTGTATAGTTTATCGGGTCGCTGATTACGAAAGCTACAACTACTTTGAAATCCAACGTGGTGGACGTGAATACCATCGTCCTCTGGGAATGGGGTTGGGGTGCGATAGGTTTGAAATGTCTAAAAATAAATATGGGTGTCATTTCTATGTTAGGGATAGCGGTTAAATTGGCGTAAGGGGTAGGGATAGGGACAGGTAGAGAGGTAGAGAGGTAGAGAGGTAGAGTGATAGAGAGGTAGAGAGGTAGAGAGGTAGAGAGGTAAAGAGGTAGAGAGGTAGAGAGGTAGAGAGGTAGAGAGGTAGAGAGGTAGAGAGGTAGAGAGGTAGAGAGGTAGAGAGGTAGAGAGGTAGAGAGGTAATGAGGTAGAGAGGTAGAGAGGTAGAGAGGTAGAGAGGTAATGAGGTAGAGAGGTAGAGAGGTAGATAGGTAGAGATGTAGAGAGGTAGAGACATAGAGACGTAGGGACGTAGAGAGGAAGAGACGTAGAGACGTAGAGAGGTAGAGAGGTAGAGAGGTAGAGAGGTAGAGGGGTAGAGAGGTAGGGGGGTTGAGGGGTAGAGAGTTCGAGATGTAGAGAGGAAGAGAGATAGAGAGGTACAGGTAAAGGGAGAGGGAGAATGAGGGGAAGGTGGAGAGGGAGGGGGATAGGGAGGGGCAGTGGAAGAGGGAGGAGGGGGAGAGACAGAGGAAGGGGGAGGGGGAGAGGAAGGGAGGAGAGGGAGAGAGAGGGAGAGGGTTTCAGTTTTTCTCAATTACTTCTGCGAATTGGCTCTGTTTTGAAATATGACATAAAGGTGTCTCTCATCTCTCTCTTTACATTTGTTACGATACTGCTGCTAAGTTCCTCTGTTCTGAGTTATTTATGAGGAACGTCAGTATATTATGTAAAATTCAGCTGGATCTTGAATTATACTCATTGATTTGCGCAGGGTTAGTCCTGTTTTTCCTTAGTTTAAAATTACCCCGAAATGATGGGGCAACAATTTCCCTGGACTAAAATATCTCATTGCTTAGGAAAACCGGTAACAACCTAAATACGAAATCCACGCGAGCGAAGCCGCGGGCAACAGCTAGTAGAAAATAAGAGGAGTGGCCGACGATGGCGATCGATAGAGAAGAGTGGAAACGTAGGGGGGAGGCGTTTGCCCAGCAGTGGGACAACACAGGCTAAATAAAAAAAAAAAAATTAATTAAAGAAACTCAAAAATTATTACAAAATCTTGCCTATTTCTTTCTTCTCCCCCCACCTTTTTTGTCTTTGTATTTATTTTATTTAAATTGACGTTATTAGGCTGTTATGACGTGTCGACATTATCTTTTTTTTATGTCACAAGTGGCTAAAAGAGCAGGTGGGCCACCTGATGGTAAGTGGTCACCACCGCCCATGACACCCATCATAACATCCCATGAAACGTCCACTACAGGACAGCGAGCTTCCTCCAGAATTCTAGCTTTTGCTGGAAAAATGTAGAGGGGAAGTACCATAGTCACCTCGCTTGTCAGCGTTACGGCTGGCACCATGGACCACGGTTGTAGGTGACCGCAGTAAGTAAGATGTAAGATACAAAGGAGGATGTCGCTGCCCATCCTCCAGTTTATAACCCTTAGTCGCCTCTTACGACACCTACGGGTATGTATGGGTTGGTACTATTATTTGCCGGCACCCACTGTCATATTAATTAAATCGTTTGACAGTAATAAGACAGCAAAGCGCGTTACCTACCCTGTGAACTAACTAAGATGGTATGTCTCATGTGCCGGTAATTTTTCTCTACTCTGTGATACCTACGAATGAGATATGTCAACCGATTACGAATAGTGCATGCGCATAACGTGACATCCGAAATACGCCGGACACCCATCCAAAACGCACGTCTGTGTCACGCACCTCAGCAGCGCAATGTTTTTCCATTTATCGTGTACCTATCTACTCTCATTCAAACCTGCGCGCGCGCCGTTTATAATATAAGCAATCACGCGTTGAACGAGTGCCAGACGGCTGTCGGTAGTGGCAATGGTGGCGTGTTGAGTAGGGTGGCCATGATGGCCGAGAAATAGGGATAGTCCTGGAAACTTATCATTTAATTTTTTTCTTGCAATAAGTTTTTTTAATAAATTTAATACTATATTAGTTTAATATTAGTGTTTTTGTTTAATTCGTTATGTTTGAATATGGTAAGAATGTCTAGTATACTTTCTTTTTGTTTATAAAATTTTGAAAATATCGAAAAAACAACTACGAAAATGTTCTCTCTCTTTCTGTTTTGGTATTCTTTTTTTATTTATCTCAATTTTGGTATCCATCTAAACCTTGAGCTCAATGCTTTATCATTGCAATAATTCATTTTTGCATAGGCGTTGAGATAAGATTCGATGGCTTAAACTTGTTCCTGTTATCACGGAAGGTGTTAGAAAATTTGTTATTGTGAGAATTTCACATTGATTGGTTACCTATTCGTTTCATTTTGATTACCTACTTTTAACAATTTAGTATGGCATAATATGAACGAAACATTATTTATGGTCTAAAAAGAGTTCTATTTTATCTAGAAAGTCATTTCGCTAATTGGTTACACTTGTTTTTGAAGCATTCTAGCTACTTGTTTTTACACTTTTTTATTTGAAATGAACATTATACTTTTCTAAAAGTCTATTAATTCAACAGGAGTTTTTAAAACGATTGACAATATAAACACCACTTTAATAGCTCAATCTGTTTAACATCGCTGCGAAATTTTCCTGAAGTCATAAAAAGAAATGGGTCAAAAACAATCGTAAAATTCGGGAATTTAAACAAGCCATGAAATCATTTGCGAAAACTCGACCTCCAGAGCAATAAAAACACACTAAACTATCTTTGAACCCGTCCCTGACCTACATGTTCAAACATCTCAATGTCAACATTAATTCCTAAATTAAATACTCTAATTTATGGTAACAGTACACATCTTTATCGGCATAAGCGCCGGGTATATAAGCGAGCAGCGCGACAGCTTCTGTTTAGTTCGTGACTGACTTTAAAAGAATTTACACGTATATTTCTTTACTTACAGACACAAAAATGTGCGCTGCGATCGACATGTTGGCATCAGAGCATGTGTATTACGGACACAGTCCTCCGGCGGGGTTCCTCACAGACTACACCCAAACAAACTATACTAGAAGACCTACAAAACTCACTACAAGGGGATTTTCCGCGCCTTGCTTGGCAAGTTTAAAACCAGTGCAGCTGACTTTGAAACAGGCTCCACGGTCTTGCATCAGAACACCAACAGACAAGACGAAAAAGAAGGTGGTCTTCGCTGACGACAGAGGATATGCGTTGGAACAAGTGAAGTTTATGACCGAGCCGTCCCATGTCCCACCTTACTGGGCGTTAAAAATCGTCGCAAGCCCACCTTTAGAAAGAAAACCTCCACCCCAATCTGCAGTCGATACTTGGGAAATAACATTCCTGCAACCAGCGTCAGACTACTTGGAATTCCGCCGAAGAATCACAGAAGACTGTGTTGCTTTGGAAAATGTTATCGTGAAACAGAACGAGTGTGCTCTAGATGGAACAGTTAAAGTGAAAAACCTGGATTTCTCTAAAGAAGTTTTCGTCAGGGCCAGTGCAGATGGTTGGAATACAAGTGAAGATTCTTACTGTGCCTTTGTCGAATCAGGCCCTCAAGGAAGCGACGGACAGTCCTTATACGACACCTTCGGATTCAGATTGCCTTTGCCTATTCACTCGAGAAGGTTAGAATTCTGTGTCTGCTTCAGATGCAAAGGAGTAGAGTTTTGGGACAATAACAAAGGGAACAACTATGTCATAGAGAAGTCTTCTGTCCGACAAACTCCGACTCAAGTGGCTTGTGCCAGAATTAAATTCGGCAATTCTTGGACGGCTAGGACAGCTCTAAATGGGAACACTCCTTATTGGTGAAGAATTTGGATCTCCTTTGGACGTCCTGGACTAGAGATTTCTTGGAAGATGGAATCCTCAATCATCATTGGAGATGAAGCCTGGAATTCCTTTCCCCCAAATTCTTCGGAAAATGTCTCAATTTCTGTGATCTTCGTGTGCCATGAAATGTGCTAGAATTTTTTATACAGTGAAAAGTTTTTAAAAGTGCTCGACTTGCGTACCTGATTTGAAAGAGGTCTGATTCGGTAAGTTAGTAGTTTTCTTGAATTATCTAAAATGTTGAATGTTTTGTAGCTAAGCAGTCCTATCTTGTTTGTATGAGTCAACGAATCGTCATAAAAGTCGAATGGATAATGATGTCTTTGACTCCAAATAACAATAGATACAGCTGTTGCTATGCTAAGATATATAAATGATATTGTATCTGAACTGTTGAACTTGATACAACGTTTGAATATTCTGATATACAATACAATTTGGCGTAACTTGCTGATTTCCTATAAACACCAAATAAGTTTTTGAAGGTATAGGTTTAATCAGCTAGTAGGTACAGATATTGTAAGTAATTCTTAAACCTTAGTTGCAGAAAACGGAATTAAAGTTAACCTTACTTTCTTTACCATCCAAAAACTTGATGCTATTCAAAATGTTGTTTAGTTCTTTAGGCATTCCATGAAGATATTATTGTATAGTTGTTGTTATTAATTATCATAATACCATTTAATGTTTACAAAATAATTTAAACTTAAAAAAATATAGTTGTAAATTATTTTGTTTTAAATGATATTGTGATGTTAATAATAATAAATAAATAAATAAGTAAAAAATCTTAATTTATGGTATTTCTGTTCTTGTTAAACAAAATGAATCTTGGATTTGACTAATTTTAATCGTTAGGGTTGCTATACTACTGGCTGGCTTTTTCTAAGGTACTTGTCAGTCAATTTGTATGGTGAAAGCCGACCTGGAGTATTGCAAACTTGATTCCCACAAAAAGTAGTTGCGATAAGCGATGAGAGCTTCTTTTTCTATGGCCAATACAACGTATGAGATTAGTTTATAAGTGGTCTGAAATGTGTCTCAAGGCTAGTACAGTCAACGACAGGTCAAGGTTGACACTCGCAGTGCTACTTTAGCCCGTATGTCTATTGAAATAAGAACGATACAAAGTCCAATGTGTCAAGCTTGATGTGCTCTAGACTGTACATAGCTGATACTTTTTGCAGGAAGCCATTTACATTGTAAAGGTGAAGCTGAGAATCATTATACTTTTTGTGTAAACTTGTTATGTTCTGCCCACGAAACTGAACAACTTTCTTCCTTAGTATGGTAACTTAGAATAAAAGGTTTTAAAAAAATTTGTAAACACAGTTTTAGCGTGTTACTCAGACCGTGGAACTGAACAACTTTTGCCAAAAACATTGGTCAAAATTGTAAGCACTATTTAACATAGTGTTTAGAAATACAAAAAAATAAATCAACTTCCTATAGAATCTGCACCAGCAGCTGACTGATTGCACATTTTGTATGGGAAAATATTTTTTTGTATTTCGACCTATGGTCCTTGGGGAAAGTTGTTCACTTTCTCGGTCTAAGTACTGTGTTAAAATAGTGCTTACAACTTTTTTTACGCCCGATGGAGCAAACGAATATTTTCGCTTTAGACCTATGTTCCTTGGAGAAAGTTTGCGGTTTCATGGGATGTGGTTAAAAAATTGCAGTGCTTTTGTTTACACCGTATGTACAGTCAACCGCACGTCTGTGGAAACATTTGTAAACTCTATTACAATGGCATAATGTCCAAAGTGCTACTAATGGTGTGCTTACCAAAAGGGCGTATTTAAATTTTTCTTATTTTAAAAATTTGGTTAAATTAGCCGTTTTGATGCGGAAGGCATTTTTTGCTAGTCAAGTTTTATAATGAAACAAGATGCCTTGAAAAATAAAAGTAAAAGTAAGCTATGTAACATTGTATGGAGAATTCAATGGCATTGTAGTTTTAAAAAGACAAAATTGAAATAAGCCCTTTTGAAAAGACTCCTCAGTTATATCATCAATACAGTGTGTAACAGAAGGGTTTGATGGAACAACTTTTCCCAAGGAAGATCACGGACCAAAATTAATGTTTGACCTCCCATAGAAACTGCATCAGCTCATAGCGCAGTTTGTATGGGAGGTCAAATTTGGTTTTTCGTATTTCGACCTATGTTCCTTGGGAAAAGTTGTTCAGTTTTATGGGCAGATTCACACCCTTCAGTATTATCACACCTTTCCCTAACACCTTGTATAAAGTCAAGTTCTTTGTTTGTTATGGATTTGTAATTTTTAAAGGCGTGTAACACCCGCCTCTAACATATTATGACGTCAAATTGAAAAGAAGCCAAGTGATGTTTATTTCGGTGCGCGCGTGGTGTGATTCGATTCCCTGGAATCATTTCAAGGGGTAAATGCATTCTTTAAAATGTTGCCTTTGAGCCAAATGACTGATGTTAATACATACATACATAAGATCACGCCTCTTTCTCTCTTTCGATGTTAATTTTAAATAAAAAATCATTGTTCTCTAAACTTTCCATACAAATTGCAATTTAGAAGTTATGGTTAAATCAACTTGTAAAAAATATTCTAATAATAAACACTACCCGTGAGTTGTCGCCCGCGTGGTGCCGGCTTATCAACCCATCTCTACCCGTGGGTGTCGTAAGAGGCGACTAAGGGCTCAAGTTTCACTTCCTTCCCCTTTTATTACACCTTCAGAGAGTCTTTCGCCTGGACAGAATTTGCCATGGCTGACCTGGAAGTCTCTAAATAGACTTCGGACTCAGGTTGGCTGCAGTAAAGACAACATGTCCAGGTGGGGTTTCTCAAAGGATCCTAATCTGATCTGCACGTGTGGTGCGATACAGACTATGGCCCACCTAACATCGTGTTCTGCGTCCCTTTCCACCTGCACACAGCAAGAGTTAATGGACGCCACACAAAATGCAGTGCATGTTGCCGAATTTTGGGCTAAACAAATATAAAATTAAAATGACGATGCCATCGACACGCAAAGAAGAAG
Source organism: Athrips mouffetella (assembly GCA_947532105.1). Taxonomy (NCBI): domain Eukaryota; kingdom Metazoa; phylum Arthropoda; class Insecta; order Lepidoptera; family Gelechiidae; genus Athrips; species Athrips mouffetella. Next base: position 12,617,956 of record OX383984.1, read on the forward strand.
AAGAAGGGCTCATAAACTGGAGGATGGGCAGCAGCATCTTTCTGTGTATCGTAGCGTCTTACAAACTGCGGTGATCATTTTTACACGTGTGGTGACTATGGTAAATCCCCTCTTAAATACCACGCATTTTTGCTAGAGTTCTAGATGGTGCTCCCTGACCTGCAGTGGACGTATCTTTGGATGTTATGATGACCCGTGAGTTGCGAGAAAGCCCATTAATAATAATTTCACTAGTCTCTTATTGCTGTCCTTATATGTTTTGTTGAAATAATAACAGTAATGGATTTAAAAGGATTAATCTTAATGAGGCTTTCCGTAATTGACTGTTAATGACTAGTTTTTTAAACTTAGACAAACAAATAAATTAGGGTATCATTGTCGTGGCCAGATCGTTAGAAATGATCACTTCATGATGTGGCTGAACTTCTCATGACCACTTCATGAAAGGTCATGACCACTTCATGAAAGGTTCGGTTATGTTAGGTTGCATTTCATGAAAAAACCAACATGAAAGTGGCCACATCATGAAATAGCCAATACCACGATCTGGCCACGACATCATCATAACAACCCATGAAACGTCCACTGCAGGACAGGGAGCTCTCTCCAAAACTCCAGCAAAAGGCGTGGTAATTTGGAGGGGATTTACCACAGTCACCACGCTTGTAAGCGTTGCGGCTGGCGACCGCTGTTGTTGGTGACCGCAATATGTAAGATAGTACGATACCTACTCAGAAAGATGCTGCTGCCCATCCTCCGGTTCATAAGCCCTTAGTCGCTTCTTACGACACCCACGGGTAGAGATGGGTTGGTACTATTCTTTGCACCACACGGGCAAAAATTTGGGTCTATCAACCAATAAGTCAAAAATTTATTGCTAGCATAGTTACCTTTTCTAAAAGTTAAGTTTAAATTGTTATTTGTTTGTTAGAAACTGGTCAAAGTAAATATTGTGCCAAAAAAATGTATGGAATTTGAAATTTGTATCAGATAAATCCTATTCTATGCTAGTCATAATTTTCGAAATTTATACAAGTGTGAGAAAAAACACTGTGGTCTTTTAAATCACATACTTACATATTGTAAACTAAACTTTCCTCAAGAAACATACTCGTAGGTCGAATTACGAAAACGTTTTTTTTTACTTTCTGTGTCATTAATTTAAGCAAACAATATAGTCTACTGGTATAATAGACTATGAGGGCCCTGCAATTTATCCTATATCATCAAGATGAAGGATAACTTACAGTGTATTCATAGACTACACTGTAGGATAATTTGTAGTGTTTTCACAGTCTACACTGCACTGCAAGTTATCCCATATTATCCAGATATAGGATAACTTACAGTGTATTCATAGTCTACACTGTAGGATAATTTGCAGTGTTTTCACAGTCTACACTGCACTGCAAGTTATCCCATATTATCCAGATATAGGATAACTTACAGTGTTTTCATAGTCTACACTGCACTGCAAATTATCCCATAACATCAAGAAGTAGGATAATTTGCGGTGTTTTCACACTGCACAACGCTACAACTCATTTGTATGGGAAGTTGATTTTTTTCGTACGTTCCTTGGGCAAAGTTCTTCAGTTTTATGGGTAGACCATGTCGGTTTAAATGATCTCAGTACTTTCCCTTGCAGCCTGAAATAAAATATAGTAGGGGGTTCTGATGCTGAATCAACTGCCTAAACGAAAACTATTTTATAGTGATAATGGTGTCGATTCTGGCAGACCTAAACTAAAACTACGAGATTTGACAGGTCTAAAAATGATGCTGTCCCTTATTAGTCTGTAGGGAGTAACAAAGACATGACCTGTCAAATTTAGTTCAGTTTTAGTTTGGGTCTGCCAGAATCGACACTAGTAGATGCTTCACGGTTACGGAATTCAATCCGCTGAGAAAGTGTATGTCTAAGGGCCGTTTGCACTAGACTTAAGAATCGCCCCTAAGTTGTTTAGGACACTCTTACCAATACTTTGGCGACTCTTAAGTTTAGTGCAAACGGTCCTAATTTCACTACATAATTTGTTTATGTATCTTATGAGGTAGTTGATTAAGCAGCGGGACCCCGGACTATAATAAGAAGTGTTAAAAAGCTTGTAAAAATAAAAATGTACTAGTTTTAAATCTGAATTATGTGTCTTATAAATGTGCCAAACAAATATATGGTTTGCCAATACCTATACATATAAAAATAAGTTTAGAAATAAGTATTATTAATAAAATAAAATTTAATTAAATGTTACTTACGTAATTATTTTGGCTGTCAATTTACCAGTCAAAATATAATTAATAAAAATTATAGACATTCATACAAACATTTTTGTTTTTCAAAAATGATTCTGTGTGAATTTTGTTAATTATATGAATAGTATAATGATAAATGTGAAATAAAAAATGTTGTATGATTCCAATAGGTAGGTACTTATTTACTTTTTTATTATGAAAGAATTATGATGTATGTAAGTAATTTATAGATAGTGATTGAGTTTTTTTGTTACTATAGTTTTAAACTCAATATAATGGAAAATATTTTTTTATGTTGAAAAAATACTGTAATTTTTGTATTATTTGAAGGGTATGACGCCACGTGCAATTTTTTCATGTCAATCGATCGAATAATTCTTATTATTACCCTTTAAACAAAACAAAAATGTATGAGAAATAAAAAAATATTTCCGTTTTCTAATCGGGGTTGTACATAGCCACTATTTTTTAATAAAAAGAACTGATTAATTTTATACTAATTAATTAATCAAGTAGAATATTTAATTTTAAAATATTAATGGTTTAGATTTTTTACATAATTTGGTATGTGAATGACTGTTCCCATTTCCTGTGAAATATAAAAAATAAATATAATTTTATATAAAAAAATGTCACTTTTATTGTTACCTTATTCCTTAAGGGCTTTCTTGCAATAAACTAGCGCCCCTATTAGTTAAAAAAAATTTACTCGCTAAATACAAAACTTATCGAAAATCTGTCTTATCAGATTGAAGTAAAGGTTTATTTAGAACCTATCAATCCTGAAAAATATAGTTTGTAGATACAGATACTTTTTTTTTTTTTTAGGGTTCCGTACCTCAAAAGAAAAAAACGGAACCCTTATAGGATCACTTTGTTGTCCGTCTGTCTGTCTGTCTGTCTGTCTGTCTGTCAAGACCCTTTATCTCACGAACCGGTAAAGGTATCAGGTTGAAATTAATACCACATATTAGGATCCATGAACCACACAAGATCTGAAAATTTCAATTTTTTACAACAACGCAATCAAAAGATATGGCATTTTATGTCCTAATCTCCATACATTTATGCATAAAACCAAAACCTACAGGGTACTTCCCGTTGACCTAAAATTATGAAATTTGGCAAGAAGCTAGGTCTCACAGTATAAATAATGGAAAAAGTCTGAAATCATTAAATATTACAACTTTTCTCACAACTAATGGTAACCAACTGTGGTGAGCTCCCGCTTCAAGAACATTCATATAAGAGAGGGGTCAAGTTGAATGGTCGCTGTCGTCGCTGAGGCGATTTTTGTTTTAGTTCTATTTTATAAACGGGAACACTTACAAACTTGAAAATTGATATGTTTATAGTGCATAAGCTATAAAATATTAACAAATAATAAAATTTTGTCAAGCGCGTGTCGGACTCAAAAATCTAGCACATTAACTTACTGAAATTTCAACTAAGTAATACAATTATGATTATGTGGTGGTACGGAACCCTCTGTGCGCGAGTCCGACTCGCACTTGGCCGGTTTTTTTTTAAATTTTATTCATAAAACATAATTTAAATACAAAATGACTTATATACTCTTCTGAAGAAACTTAAGGTAAGTTTATGCTCAGGAGAGCGTCGTCGCTCTAAAACATTACATAAAATTATACACTATGCTGCGGTATTGACATTTTCAGTCACTTTTTCCATAAAATGTTTTTTTAATATTTGCTTATGTATATTAGGTTTGGGGTTTTGTGTTAGTAAGTTGAGGACTTCAGTAGGCAGCTCGTTCAGGAATTCCGGTAGCATATATTCATGTGTTCTTTTACCATATGTATTTTTATACTTTGGCAGTGAGTATGTAGGTAAGTATGTTACTTGTCGGAGGTTCCCTGATCGAGCGTGCTTTGTCATGAGTGATATCTTATCGTAATACTCTGTGATTATGGCGAATTTAACCATGTCAAAAACAGTATGTACTTTACAAAATTCAAATAGTTTCCTTTCGTTATCTTTAAATAATTCTTTTTTGTTAGGTGGGATAATAGTTTTAAGTAATCTAATTTGTAACCTGTATATATCCTCAAGGTAAGTCTTATACGTACGGCCGTAGCTGCTTATACTATAACTGATAATGGAGTTTGCTAGTGATAAATATAACATTCTAAGTGTCATGAAAGGTAGCCTGTATTTTAATATGGATAGTTTAGACAGTATAGCTCTTAATTTTCCACAGATGTGATCGATGTGTTTGCGCCAATTAAATTTGTTGTCTATAACTACACCGAGGTAAGTATGCTGATTAACTACATCTAATTTACGGCAGTTGCACCTACCATCACAAGCGGAACCATGCATGCACTGGTGCTCATGGGCAACGATCGTGGGTTTGTCTTCATTTTTGAGATATGCTGAGTGTATATGTATTAATTTTGTTTTTTTATCATTAATGGCTAATCCCAGGTCATGTGCCCACTTGCACAGAGCATCATAGTTCCGCTGCATGATAGATTGTGCTTCTAGTACATCTTTATGTGCTACAAGTAGACATGTGTCATCAGCGAACTGGTATACAGATCCGCTGCTGAATATATTAGGCATATCATTGACGTATAGTAGATACTCTGTTGGCGCCAAGATTGATCCCTGGGCCGTACCTTCTTCTGTTAGGATCTTATCACTATATTGTTCAGCGATTTTAACCATCGTGTATCTATTGTTGTGGTAGTTCTTAAACCATTTCAGCAGCGGACCTTGTATACCGTTTTGTTCTAGCTTCTTATACAGTGTACTATAATTTAACCTCTAGGGGCCTTGCGTCGTACCTGTACGACATAGGATTCAAAAAAATATTTCACTGCCATCTTTAGGATTATGACCGTACCTTCAACGCCAATTAGTAGCTAATAGATTCGGATGCCATATTAGTTTGCAATTGGCTGGTTAGTCTGACAGTTTTTTGGCATTTCGTGCTTAGCAGGGAACGATGTCGTTACGACCGCCGCCACGTGGTAAGTAAAAAAAATATTTTACAAAAAGTTTTCAGTTTTTGACAAGTTTATTATTATCATAGCAAAGTTAACGTATTGATCTTCTAAACTGTAGTAAAAGTGAACTGATTTCGTTGATTACTGAAGGTAAATTAGAAAATCATTTTTTATGTCGTTTATATACGACGTTGGTTCCTACTCCCGTAGCCCAAATCATAGGTCTCGATGTATTACCTGTACGACATAAAATTAAATTGTCTTATTCTTCTTTATTTCTTTCAGCTTTGAGAGACATCGACATAACTGAAGCATTAAATGATTCAGATCTGGATATTTTATCTGATGAGGCAGAAGATGATGCCCCGGTAGGAGAATTCATCACGATCCCGATAGTGATTCCGATTCAGTCAAAATATTTTGTCATCAGATTCGGAGTCCTGCTCTGAATATGAAGAGCTAGCACCAAAACATAAAAAACGAAGGGTCACGATAAATCCTGTGCCTGCGGAGCCATTTCGTTTGCACAGAGCAGAGCACTTAATTGATCATAGTGACAAACAAAATAGATGCAGATAAACTGACTGCAAAAAAGTTACTACAGCATTCTGCATAAAATGCAATATCTTTTTGTGTTGCACAAGGCAAAGAAACTGTTTTCTACAATTTCATCAAAAGTTGTAAAATATTCGAATTACCTTTTATATTTTCTATTTCTTTATTTTTTGATACGGTTGATTTTAGTGTTTCTAACGGTCTTACCATGAATAGATAAGATAGTAAGAAAAGTTATATAAACTTAGTTTACTGAAAATTATTACCTGTTTGTAAGTCAAGTCTATTTTCTTTATGTTAAATTTATTAAATATGTTTATTAATAGTAATAAGTGTAATAAGCTAATCTGCTGACTGTGATTTATTAGTTCCTAGGGTCTATGGACACATATGTTCCTTATTTCTAGTTAACTATTTGTGTCAAGTACAAAAAAAAGTTGATATTAATAATAATAACGTTTCAATTATTAAAATTCTGTTTTATTTAATTAATATAAAATAAAAACACAGACAATAGTTATACACAGAATATAATAATTGAGAACCGACGTCGTACAGGTACGACATAAAGAAAACTGCAGTTTTCCACATAAGAATTTTTTAAAAATTTTTCCCTACTTGGATGCCTATTATTAAAACCACCTGTAAATTTTCAACGCAATCGACGCACCTAAAATTCTCTGGGCCTCAGGAGGTTAAGGTGTCGAACGCCTTACTGAAATCAACAAATATGACAAGCACATGTTTTTGATCGTTAAGATATCCGTTGATTTATACAAAAACTGCTAAAAGTGGCCGTTTTTCGCACTCACATAGAGTAAGAACTAACAACACCGTCGTTCTGAAAGATGGGTCTGATTTATTAGAGTGGTAGTATTAGAACAAAATAATAAAAATATCGAATACATCTGTTTTTAAATAATCATCATAGCATCCCATGAAACTGTCCAGAAGGCGTGGATCGTGATGAAGCTCAGAGGTGGTAAATAATAGAAGAAACTACTCTCAACAAATATCAATTTATTGATAGTAAAAAGGAAACAAACACTTTGGATAAAAACTGTGAGATTCTTAAAGATTAATTTTATATTTCCAATTAACAAGACTGTGTTCGGGACGGCGGCCATAAGAGAGAGAGAACAGAGAGAGCGAGATAGTCTTACCTTACTTTTTATCAAAAAAGTAATGCGAAGACAATCAATACATACAGCCTAGTATATAGTGTACTCTAAATTATTTTAACAGAAACGTCCACTACAGGACAGAATCCTAACTTTTGCAGGAAAAATGTAGAGGGGAAGTACCATAGTCACCTCGCTTGTTAGCGTTACGGCTGGCACCATGGACCGCGGTTGTAGGTGACCGCAGTAAGTAAGATACAAAGGAGGATGCTGCTGTCCATCCTCCAGTTAACCCTTAGTCGCCTCTTACGAAACCCACGGGTATGTATGGGTTGGTACTATTATTTGCCGGCACCACACGGGGCAAAACAAAAATTCAGATTTTAAATAATACTGCCTATAAATAAATCTACAAAGTCGCAAGAGGCCACTATAAAGTCGTAGGATGAGGACGAGGAGAGTGGTTCAAAAAACTCATTTCTGATTATAATAAGTACCAGTTTATTTTGATCCATCCATCGAGGTGGGTATTAATAGGTTATCACGTATCGCCAAGCCCGTGGCCTAGTTGGGACAAAGAAAAACAGTGTATGATAATAAGGTAATTACTACTTAATTAAAATAAAAACCGGCCAAGTTCGAGTCGGACTTGCTCACCCAAGGTTCCGTTATCTTATTAACCGGAAAAAGCCTACACACCGACCAGGGTGTAGACTCTCAATTTTCGATATATCGATACGATACTACTTCGATACGTCGAATTCATAACTTCGTTCACGGCAACCCGTACTAGTGTGGCTTATCCTAATTAAACTATTATGGTGATGTACCTTTTGGTGCTACAACTAACATACTTTTTAAAACATCAAAATCGATTCATTCGTTGCAAATTTATTGACCATTTTGTATCAACAGATTTTAGAAAATATACAGGCCAGTAGCGCGAGGCTGTGACGTCATAAGGACCGAACGCCCTGGGGACCAATTCTTGAATATCACTCAAAAAATTCAAAATCACATATTTTTCTTTTCAAAAGTTAATATTTATCTTCGTAAAATATAAAACAGTCCTTGATTATTAATTTTCATGTATTCTGATTTACCTTTCAACAGTTAATCAGGGCATGGGATCTCATTCCGTACTACGGTTTTTTCGACGGAGTAAATAGCCCGAATTCATTTGGCCCTTTTGTTTCTAATAATTAAACTAAATGTTACTACTAAGTTGGTAGATAAAGGTGTAAACTATGACATTAATTCAATTTTAACATCCAGATATCAATTTATTCTAAGAAAATACCTTATGGAAAAAATAGCCCGAACAATTTTCGGCACAAATTCGTTCTATGACGTGAGGCATTTGTACGGTCAACCGCTTGTGGGTAGAAACTTTTTCAACTCTATTAACACGCCATAAGGTCCAAAAGTGTTTCTACCGAAGTGCGGCCGTGTGTACTAGTATAGTATTATATTATCTGTGATCAGGGTAAATGTGAATTTTTAAAGTCTCAAAAGTGATATTTTATCACCCGGTGATTTTCAAGAATCGAGTCCCTGCGCTCGCTTAGTTTCGCCTTCACTTTTGAAACAGGTGGTACATTTGAAACAAGGTGGTGCTTTTGAAATAGGTCGTAATTATGAAACTGGTAGTACTTTTGAAACGGGATATTGCTTTTGAACCGGGCGGTACTTTTGAAGCAAGGTGGTTCTTTTGAATAATGTGGTAATTTAGAATCGGGTGGTACTTTTTAAACGTGTGGTACTTTTGGAACGTGTGGTAGGTACTTTTGAAATATGGTATCTTTTTAAACAGGTGGTACTTTTGAAACGGGTGGTACATTTGAAACAAGGTGGTACTTTTGAAATAGGTCGTAATTTTGAAACTGGTAGTACTTTTGAAACGGGATATTACTTTTGAACCGGGGTGGTACTTTTGAAACGGGTGGTACTTTTAAAACAAGGTGGTTCTTTTGAATAATGTGGTAATTTTGAATCGAGTGGTACATTTGAAACGTGTGGTACTTTTGAAATAAATGGTTTTATTTTTTAAACGGGTGGTACTTTTGAATCGGGTAATACTTTGTAATCGGGTGGTACTTTTGAAACGGGTGGTACCTACTTTTAAAATGAGTGGTACAGTCAATGACATGTCAAGCTTGACACTCGCAGTGCGACTTTAGTCCGTACGTCTTTATAAAAAAAAAACTTGATGTGCTCTTAACTGTACCTACTTTTGAAAAGGGTCGTACTTTTTAAAGGTTGGTACTTTTAAAACGGGTAATGTACTTTAAATGAGTACATGTACTTACTCAAACACCATAAAATGTTGACTATAGGGTGATTATCCGATTTACCTTGGACAAAACGGGCTTCCAATTTATTACACATTCTTACGATTAGAAAATTTACAGCATAGTATATTGCCTAGGAATACTTTTTATCACATTTATTTATGTGAAATGAACAATTCAATAAATGTAATAATATTAATTTACTCGTTTAAAGGGAACAGATTCGCATGAAACGCTACACGTAGTTAGATACTTAGTTGGCGGATTCGGTCCTAGTGACGTCATTTGGTGAGCTCAGTCGGTATTTTGATCATAACTTCGTCAACTATCGTCGTAGTAAAAAAAAATTGCTACAGAAAATTTTGTTTTTTCAATTACTATAAAACTGCATTTATAGTTCATAGTGATACGGATTGTCAATTGGATGAATTTTCAAACTGGCAATCTCACTCTAACGTCAAGGGACGAAGTATTGAATTTGCATGTTTTGAATAGTAAATTTTGTTTGTATCGAAAATTGAGAGAAGGCACCCAGTTCTGCGCTGCACGCATGCACTGACTTCGTCAACCTTATTCACTTCGTCGGTCCACCACCACGGCCCTTTTGGTTCGGTTGACAAAACAACAAAACTACTGTGACTAGACGCGGACACCAGGGTTTGTGAGTTCGGTCATCGATCTTACAACCCGGACGATATGATGATTGATTGACTTGAAATTGAACCTCTAAAGCCCCGGTGTATCCCCGGGGATACAGAATAGGATCGAGCTCCTATTCTGCCTTATTGCGTCGAAACTACGGTTTATTTTGGTTTGGTGTGTATTAGGAGTAACGACCTATTAAAATTACCTTTCGAATGACGTATAAACCATAGACTAAAATTGGCGGGAATTGGACGGATGACGCGCCAAAGTTAAAAAAAATTGAAAATCCTGGTCACGTGGCACCAACCGACTGATTTGAGTCGGTCAATGGCGGCCAGGGTTCAAGGCCATATTATACGACCGTAAAAATTCGCAACCCTCTTTTTAATTGCATAGATTATTGCGAATTTTTTGTATGATGGGATCAGAGAGGTGAAGTTATGATAAGTGTTTTAGGTAAGTTAAGTTATGATAAGTGTTTTAGGCAAACGTTTTTGTTTTGGTAATATCTTTGAAATTACCCCCCAGTTTACGTGCTTTCCAAACCACGGAATCTTTCTTTTTGGACAATCAGGTGATTCATCCTGCAATGTCCTAACCAAACTGGGAAACGCCCACAGTGTGATTTTTGTTTGACAGTGCCCCACCGGGAATCCAACCCAGAACCTCCGTACCCAAAGCCATACGCTCTAACCACTAGATCACGGAGGCAATGAAAGAGACATGATAAACCCACGTGTCTTGTCACATGGCCCTCATAAAATATGAAATACAAATAGGAACAAGAGGTTATCTGAACAGACAGACAAACATGTTATTAATATTTGAGATAAATATTATTAGAACAGGTAGTGCATGATTGTATTGCGTGGATGATAAGAAGGTACAGATAATAGCAGCTTAAGCTTGACACATTGGACTTTGTATAGTCAAGAGTAGGTAGGTAAATCTACATACATAATATCACGCCTTGTTCCCGCCGGGGTAGGCAGAGACCACAGTTCTCCACCTGCTACGATCTTGACATACTTCCCTTGCTTCCTGTACTTTCATCAATCCTTTCATACATGCTCGTCGGTTTAGGGTACTTTTAACCTGGCCTTTATTCAGAACGTCCTGAATTTGGTCCTGGTACGTTTGCCGAGGCCTTCCCCTTCCAACTTTTCCATTCACTCTCGCCTTGTAGATCTCTTTCGTCAATCTCCCTTCATTCATCCTCTCTACATGACCAAACCATCTCAGCATCCCTTTCTCAATTTTAGTCACTACGTCTTCTTTTACGCCACAACGTTCTCTTACACACTATTTCTAATCCTGTCACTCAATTTCACACCAATCATACTCCTCAACGCTCTCATTTCTACTGCAACCTCTAAGACTCCACCATACAAAAAAATCGCAAAAATCTATGCAATTAAGTAGATAGTTGTGAATTTTCACGGTCGTATAATATGGCCTTGAACCCTGGCGGCCATTGGCCTACTCAAATCGGTAGGGTAACACCACGTGACTCGGGCTTCTGAACTTGGTCGGGTTATAACTCGATTCCCCCCCAACTTGTGTCTATGGCTTATACGTCAGTCGAAAGGTGATTTCACTAGGTCGTAAGTCATTGTACATACCAAACCAAAATAAACCGTAATTTCTACGCAATAAGGCATAATCTCGAGCTCCACCCCGGTCGCACTTAGCGATGCCGATCGGCATCACCGGTTCTACTTTCATGCTTTTTCTGCCAATTCTGCCATACCCAGCTTTCACGGCCGTACATCCGTGTTGGTACCAAAACGCCTAGGCGCGCCTCTATGAACAGCCAGACGAGCCTTGTGAGACACCTTCTGACTCTTCATAAAAGCATGCATAGCACCATTCACCATATTTCCAGCATTCACTCTTCTTTCGATATCACTTTCACACTTTCCATCTCTCGTAAGCTTAGAACCCAGATACACATTAATATAGTACACTCTGTCATACACTCTTCTCTTTCAAGTACCATTACTTTCGTCTTGCTTACATTTACTTCATTCATTCATTCCTTTCCTATCAAAAGCCACATTCATCATTGTTACCATCTCCTGTAACTCGTCAGCAGATGACGCAAATATAACTTGGTCATCAGCGTAGAGAAGACATTTGATGAGTAACTCATTCATTCTCAGTCCACACATACCTACTCTCTTTCAGATCAGTCAAACAATTATCCATGAATAGGTTAAACAGCCAAGGTGACGGTACACATCCCTGCCTAACACCATTCAGTGTACGCCCCGTTTATTCTGACGCAAGCACTGGAATCCTCATAGAGAGATTTCAGTGCTTGAATCAGATGACCGTTCTCCCCATACATACACATAAATCTATAAAGTAGAAAATTGCAATATTTCACAACCACAGGCAGGTTCGAACCTGCGTCTTCTCCGTCAGTACCACAGACCACTTAGATGATACTGACGTAGTCAGTACCAACTAGGCTACTGTGGTCCTGCCCATGTCCTGCCCGATCTTGTGAAATCTGCGACCACTATACGCATACAAGCAACGTTGCGTTAGTGCTGCCACCTAGTAAGCATTACCTGTACTTTTTCTTTAGTTTTGTAGATTTATCCGAGCCCCCGCGCGTTGTTTCCAAAATCTTTGATCCGAACCATGTCCGAACAAAGGAAGTGTTAAAACTAAATCATTTGAGTAGGTAAAGCTTGACGCTTGCGAGTGCTCGCAAAACCAGTAATAAGCTGGGGACCTATTCTTGAATATCACCGGGTGATAAAATATCACTCAAAAAATTCAAAATCACAGATTTTTCTTTTCAAAAGTTAAAATTGATGTTCGTAAAATATAAAGGAGTCCTTGGTGGTTAATTTTCATGTATTCTGTTTACCTTTCAACAGTTTATCAAGGTAAATGTGAATTTTTAAAGTCTCAAAAGTGATATTTTATCAACCGGTGATTTTCAAGAATTGAATCCCCGAACGGGCGAAACCAGAGAGCAGCTCAAAGTCAGTGTTACTAAGTATAGGCCGCGCAATTCTAGCACTGACCGAAGTCCCAAGTCCTGACTGATTGATCGATCGATTGCCAGCTGAAACCACGGGGGAACGCTCCAAAACGACGTAGTAGTTTAGTAGTATTAGGTATCTTATACTAAATAAACGAGCAATATTTGTATACAGGGTGTTAATTTGATTGCGTGCCATAGCTCAGGGGCGGGATCAGTATCAGTAACTGAACAACTTTTCCCAAAGAACATCGGTCGAAATACGAAGATCAATTTTTGACCTCCCATAGAAACTGCATCAGCTGATAGCGCATTTTGTATGGAAGGTCAAATTTGGTTTTTCGTATTTCGACCTATGTTCCTTGGGAAAAGTTGTTCAGTATCATGAGTATATGTATATCTTTTACTATCAAGAACTAATTAAAAGTCACCCCTCCGAAGTCCCAAGTCCTGACTGATTGATCGATCGAATGCAAGCTGAAACCACGGGGGAACGCTCCAAAACGACGTAGTAGTTTAGTTAGGTATCCTATACCAATAAACGAGCAATATATGTAAAGAAAATACTAAAGCGTTTATTTTCATGCGTTTTGCTTCCGAACCCCAGTGATTCTAGTCATGAAAACAAGCAACTTTCCCAGAGATAATAATTTTTTCTCCTTCCCATATAAAATGAATCGAATCGATCACGTCACGTCACTTTATTGGGGAGACGTATTTTTTTTCTGTGCTGTAGCTTTGCCTGTTATCATGAGTAGAATCACTGGTTCAATCATGAGTAGAATCACTGGTTTAATCATGAGTAGAATCACTGGTTCAATCATGAGTAGAATCACTGGTTCAATCATGAGTAGAATCACCGGGATGTTTGCTGAGTATCAAACCGATGGCTTTGCAGCCATAATACGCAAAAAAACAGCATCCCTGATCAACAAATTTTTCCCACACAAACTAACATACTAACTAACAAGGCAAGTTAAATAAAAGCTACTTAATCCTACTTACCACACTTATTATGTAATATACTATCATCGAACAGTAACAGAACACATCAATATTAACATTAATAATATGTATAAATGTCTCAAAGAATGGTCAACCATTTTGGAAACTTCGCCATATTGGCTAAACGCGCCGTCATAGTGTGGTAGACTTTTCACCATCGTTTTCTACAGAAAATTTCCATTAGGAAACCACTTACAGAAATTGTGTTGCAATCATTGCAATTAGTTTGACGTTGCTCCATTTTTCGAGCTAACTTGCCTAATCTAAGAGGTGAAAAATAATATGCTAACCAAAACGAGAAACAACATAATATGCTACCTACGTACCTACTTGTATTATAGTAGTGTCATGGGAAATATTGTAATCCACGGGTAATTTTTTTGTATGAACCTAATCAGCCAATGAGAATAGTAGTGTCACGGGATAGGAAAATTCCCCATGGGTAGTGATACGCAGTAGTGCCACGGGGAACAAGCGGTAAAAACTACCGAATGGATTTTAATGAACCTTGGCACACATATAGTTTAGGTCCTGGAATAGCACATAGGCTACTTTTTACCGCGGGAAAACAATTCATTCTCACGGGAAAACGCATTTAATGCAGGTGAAGTGAAACCGCAGGCGGAATGCTAGTTTATAATAAAAGACAAAATCACAGTAAAATAAAGAATGTATTTCATATTTCAATGCAAAATATAATCACATGTTCTGTCAACTAAATACATTTAATTAAAATATATTTATCTTAGCGTAACATAGAGTAAATAATATTATTATTTAGCTAAAAGTAAATACGTTGCTAATTAATATAATATTTATGTTATAACTTGTTTATATTTTATATTCATCTAATAAATAAGATATCATTAAGCGTAGTGGCTTTTTTATACAGGGTGCTAGGGACGAATTTCATAAATAGTTGCACACAAATTTCTTTCACAAAAAGCATTTTATTAAGGGCGCCCGCTCGCTCGCGACTTTTTGTCGGCCGACTTCCAATCCAATGGTTAGTGAAGTGATGATATACAGGTGTAAAAAAAAGTACGTGAACGTTCTAAGGTGATTCTCCATCACTGATAGATTGTATAAAAATATATAAAAAATACTTTTCCTTAAAAAAAGTAGTTTTAGCTCAAAAAGACGTGAAGCGCCTGGAGGGTTGAATGACCTCTATCATCAGCTGGTGACGCAGTCAAAGATGTTTTTTGTTATAATATTATTCAGTCACAGAATACCTATGCATTTCAATAAATTACTGTAATGTAATTAGAATGAAAATCTAATTTTAGATCACCAAAATAAAAAAAAATGAAATAAAAAAATTGCATTTTTTTTTCTACAATCTTTTTTATTTTATTTATTTACAATATATTAAAATTCATGTCAATTTACAGTAACAACCAATACAACAAGCAAGTACAATATTTAGGACGTCTATACAATTTTAATACGTGTTAGACATTTTTCAGTCTCTTTGGTGAACTCGAACAGACAACAGCTGAACAAATCAACAAATCTATTAGTGATGTACCATCAACCATTAAAAGAACCATCGTACTTTTTTTTACATCCTGTATTCACACACAACTTACACGCCAAATTTTTTTTAGGTTAACATTTGTTAGATTTGATAGGCTACATAGTAATATAAGGTAAATATTAATACTGAGAACTTACTAAAAAAAATCAAATCATCGACACTGTGTGTCGATATTTGATCGATCACCTCACTAATCGTCCGATTTGAAGTCGGCCGACAAAATATCGGTCGTGTGAGGGCGCCCTAAGGATTGTGCAGGTTGCTTCCTATTCATACGAATTCTAGTGTAATAAAAAAAAGTCCAGCTTTTTAAAGTTAAAGGTCCTTTAAATCTCTTCTTTGTCAACAAAACAGACGTTGTTAGCAATACATTTAAAGGGGCCTTAACTTCAAAAGCGCTTTTGTGCAACTGGAGGTTAACTTACAGAATAAGCCTTTGGGTTTTATAATTTATTAAAATCCTGTGTTTAGTAAAAATACCCACATTTAAGTAATTTCAATATTTTCAATATAACACCATGGACGAACAATAAGAAGGACTGACCATCTCCTTTCAGAAATCGTAACCCGGAAAAGTATAAAACTAGATGGCGCTAATAAATAGTCCGGGAAGTTATTATGATTTACCGAGTATTCTGCTAAAAAATAAACCGAATTTCAATGTTAGCGTTTCTTTATAATAACGAAACTATGTTGAAATTTTGAATGATTTTTTGGCAGAACACTCGGTAGACCATAATTATTTGAAAGCGCCATCTAGTTTCCTTGAGTTTTATGCCTTTCCGGGTTACGTTTTCTAGTATGGGGATTGTCAGTCTTATTATTATTCGTCCATGATAACACTCACTACATAACTATTTTCTAATTTATCAACATTGAAATATTCAAAATCTCACTATATTTTTCGAATCCGGGGATTCCTTAGATAATAATCTTTATTTATAAATAATTTAATTAATAAGGTGTAACAAAAAGGAAAATAGTATATATCAGGTTTTGAAGAACTGGTGTGAAACTTTTTTGGGGTTTATTCTGGGGGCTAATTAATTTCATTTATCGATAAAAATATTACATTTTACTCAAATTATGAAAAAATCATATTTTTTTTTACAATTTTGAAAAGTTTTAGAACAAAAGGTCGCATTTAGCCCTCAGAATAAGCCCTTAAAATATTTTATACCATTGCCCTGAAGGATGTGAATCTGCCAAGAAACTGAACAACTTTTCCTAAGGAACATAGATCTGTGCACAAACATAGGGTCGAGGTAGACAGGCAGGTGATACGCTATGTCAATGAATACTTGGCCCAGTAAGTCTCCTTCCAGAACTGGCCAGAAAAAGAAATAGAACGCCGTATCAAAAAACGCCTGGAGGAGCTACTGGTCCATGAAACAATTTATGAAACTCGTGGATATGTGTATTCTGTCCGATATAACCTTTGGTGCATAAATCTGGTCCCTTACAGAGAGTCAAAAGTCCAAACTCAAGGTTTGTCAGAGAGCATTCTTAGTATCAAACGGATCGACCGAGTACGGAATACTTCGCTACGTTCCAAGACAGGAATAGCTGATGTGGGTGGAAAGATAGCCAGGCTCAAGTGGGACTGAGCTGGGCACGTGAGCCGCATGCATCTGCAACGGTGGGCGAAAGTCGCCACACAAAAACCCCACGATGGCCAACGCCGCCGGGTTAGACCACGAAAAAGATGACGTGATGGCTTGGACTCGTACAGACGCGATTGGTGGGAATTTGCTCAGGACCGCGATGGTTGGAGGAACGAGGGGGAGGCCTTTGCTCAGCAGTGGGACAGTACAAGTTAGAAGAAAAAAAAAGATGGGTTTTCCTCTGACCTCGACCTAGCCCTGAGGACAGAGATGAGGTCGGCGGTGGAACGAGCTTGCCCAGAAGAAGTCTATTCACTCGCAACTTGAATAGATTCGAGTTCGAGTCGCAGGCAGAGAATGCCACTCCTTAGCTATGCGCATTATAAAATATATAGCATGTGTAGAATGGTTGTCACAGGGTTGTATTCAGTTTGCAGATGATACAACACTAATGATAAGACACGAAAACAATGAATCTTTTGAAGGTTCAATTAACAATCCTTTCAAAAACGTAGTTGACTGGTTGGCTGGTAACAATCTCCAAATTAATTTAAGTAAGACAAAATTTGTGCAATTTCAGTCTTACCACTCAAATCCAAGCCAAATTCATCTTTGTTATGGTGGTGAAACAGTAAATAAAGTTGATTTTGTAAAGTTCCTCGGTTTAATGATTGACCAAAATCTTAACTGGAAGCAGCACATCGAGCAAGTTTGCACTAAATTAAACCGCTTTGTATTTGCATTAAAAAGACTGAGACAATCAGTATCCACCGAGGCTGCAATAACAGCGTATCACGGCTATGTATCTTCTGTCCTCAGTTACGGTCTGATTCTATGGGGGAACTCGGTTGATGTAGAAAAAGCTTTCATCGCTCAAAAAAAGAGTATACGCGCTATTTGTAATGTTAAATTTGACGATAGTTGTAGGCCGCTTTTAAAAAAGTTAAATATATTACGCCTAGCATGTATGTACATTAGACACGTTTGTGTATTTGTTGTCTCAAACCCAGACTATTGGAAAACACGAGGTGAAGTTACTGAAAGGCATACCCGATCGAGAATAATGAACTTATTGTATCAACCTCCTGCTCATAAAGAAAGATATAAGAGAAATGTTTTCTATATGTGTACCTTGTTATATAATAACCTACCTGATGACTTAAAATCTTTGACTGGTAAACCTTTTAAATCTAAATTGACTAAGTGGCTGCTGCAAAAGTGTTTTTATAATGTAAGAGAGTATATGATCTATAGGAATATTGAGATTTATAAGTAAGTTTTGTAATGATTGTATTTTTATTAAATTTTTTCTCATCTCCATTTTATTATTATTTTTATTCTTGCTTCAATTTGGTGGACTTATTCATATTTGCATGCCTGCATGCAGGCTGAATACATTGTACAAATGTAATTTTAAGACTTTTTTCCATACTGTATTCTAGCAAATAAACATTTTGAATTGAATTGAATGTCAACCAAATGTGGGTGATATTCTGCGGTGCCTCTGGACTTCCGATGGTAGAAGATGGTAGGGCTCCTATGACTTACGTTGCTTGAGAAAACTTGTTCAGTCTCATGAGTAGTCACCAAGCGATTTTCGAGATTTTTAAAATCCTTTTTTAAGTTTCTCAAAGATTTTTTGAATTTTTTACTTAAGAATTGGGTCAATGTCTCCACAAAAAAAAATCTTATTTTTATATTATTTTTCAGTTTTGTTACAAGTAACAAAAAGGACTTTCAGTAAACGTCTAATTATTACCTACACTTTGGTAAAATATGATACTGTGAACATATATTATTTTAATATAATTTAATTTACATTTATATAACATAATACAATTATAAAAAACACTGATAAATATAAAAGGCATACATTTATTGTATCGACTAGGGCAATAAAGTTATCAGCAGTTCATTGACGATTACCTATAATTTACAGGGTGTAAAGTAAATTGCGCAAAACCTCTCTGGTGGTAGCTCTGAACATGAAACTGAACAACTTTTGTTCAGCTTTTGTAAATTCGCAAAAAGAAAAGCTTTTCATACAAATTGTATGAATTTTCAAAAGTTGTAAAACAAAAGTTGTTCAGTTTCATGTCCAGAGCTTCCACCCGAAAGGTTTTGCGTAATTGAATTAACTTTTTTTGTAGAGTTAAAATTTATAACCACTATTATAGCCATTTACTTTGACCCTAAAACTGAAATACTTTCTGATTTCTGGTTCTTTCTGGTTTAAATAAAAAAAATTGTTTACCTCCCAAACAAAATGCGCTATCAGCTGGTGAAGTTTATGTAGAAATTTTTTTTCGTATTTCGAACTATGTTCCTTGAAGAAAGTTGAGTTCAATGGTCTAAGTGGCATGCTAAAATAGTGCTTACTATTTTTCTTACACATTATACAGCATGAATTTTCACTGGTATTGCTCACGAAGCTCAGTGATTCTACTCATGATAACCATCAACTTTCTTGAAGAAAAAATATTTTTCGCCTACATAGTAGTTGTCACGTGATCGACTCATCAAAAAGAGTCAAAGAAGGCCTTCCAAAGAAGCCGAAAAATTTTTTTGAGGAAACATTTTTTTTCGACGGGAAAGTGGCTTGATTTACGCTGTATTTTTGAAATTAAGTATTATCTTGTTCTCATTCATAAGTTTTATTTTCAACACCTTTACAAAGATTATTAAGCCGTTTAAGTTCTTGTATTGTTATTATGTCCAAGTTAGGTATTGGCAGTCAAGCTACAGAGATAAGTGAACAAAATGCTAGACAAAACATATCTTCAAGATTTTATCAAAACTCAAGTTCTTACAATAAACCAAAGTAAACGAGGTGTACTCGAAATTTGTGTAAGCGGAAAACATGATAATTTGGCCAGGAATCCCGAAGACCCAAAAAAAACTGGACTTCCCATAATAAACTAAAAGTGATAAAAACACTTGTGGGTGTCAAAGCAGAAAGGGTTCAGTGTTCGGCGTTTTTACCCTACTTTTTTATCTATCATTTGGATCAGGTATCTGATATAGGTCTCAAATCTGGTCTCAACTCAAAACCAACTCCAACCAAACCAACTCTCTTTTGCTTGGACGCCCACATTTGTATAGGAAGACCGAAATTTTTTATAATTTTATGACCACTGTTTTTTCTTAAAAGTTTTGACATGTTTTTCGCTTGCTCAAATTTCTGGGACTTCCGATACTATATTCAGAGTAATATAGTTAGAAACAATCTTTGATTGCGTTTTATTTACTTATTTTTCAATAGACTTTAGGCACCACCAGGGCCATCTGTAAAAAATAAGCTAAAATCATCTGTCATATGATGGTCATGTTTACTCATAATGAAGGCTGTTTGACAGCTTCTATTTCTTTTTGTTTCATTTCGGATTTATAAGATCATTCTAGCAACCACTATTAAAATATTTACCGCGTAGATCGGCTTTAGTTTCTATATCATTAGCAATCACTATGTTGCTTTTTCATGAACGAAAAGAATAACTTAGGTTAATTTACTCAGAATATGCTATAATGGCAAAATAGCCAACAAGTATGTATTTTAATCATTAGTAATCCACTCTGTAGGCAAATTAACGCTTTGATTATCATCAAATTCCATTTCTATGCCAGTTTTTTTATTGTCATTGTCAAGTGTCAATTCATTGTCATTTCTGTCAATCTCGTTTGATATAAACGTTTCATCCTGTATGTCTTCAACGTCGTCTAAACTTGCTTGTCCACCTTTAAGCTCGTTTTCTGTTGGTTTATCCGAGTCTAGATTTAGTTGTTTTGGACTTTTATTACGTTCTTCTAACGATTCATCAATAATTTCTAGTCTAGATTTTGAAAAGAACTTAGTCAAAGATTCAAGTTTATCTAGCGCTTTTTGATCAAAACTATTACTTAATGATGTATCTTCAGTGTTACTTGAATTTGATTCTGAAATTTCTGTTGTCGAAGTTGATTTGTCAACTTTAACTACTTTAGGTTTAATTATCATGCTCGGTGGTAAGTCTGGAATGTTTCGTAAGTCAATTAAAGATATTGATGATCGTTTTAGTTCGTAATCAAATTCGTCTGTATCTGAATCTGACACGCAAGGTTGTATTTTGTCTTCGATATACTCCATTAAATCTTCCGCTAATCTTTTTGCGTATTCGTAGCGTTCTTTATCGTTCATTTTGTCAAAACCAGTTGAAGAAAATTCGTCTTCTTCAATTATATCAGATAATTCTACACTATACGGAAATAATTGTACGAATTGAGGCTTGGTGTAAGCGTTGAAATTTAGCAAGTCTTCCTGATCTGACATCGTATCATCTACATATATTATATTGCTAATTTCACACACTTTGTTGGCAGCTAAATCAAATATTTCTTCCAAATCTTGTTTTACAAAACTTAAGTCGACTACCGTTTCAGAAATTCGCCTAGACTTATCGGATCGCTCCTCAAACCTATCTATAACGGTATCTTGAGTTTGAGTTAACGTAGAATCTGATTTGGTTTTACTCATATCACTGAAATTGTCTAATTTACTAATAGTAACATCAGATTTTGATTTTTCTGATAAAGATGGCGTGATTGATATTGCTTTAGAATTCTTACGCTTATCATTAGGACTGTAGCTGTCCATATAGTTTATTATTAAATCCACTAGATTTCCACTGTCTTCATCGACAGGAGTTTCATCAATGTAGCTTAGCCCTTTCACGTTTATATTTGATTCTGATAAACTAAGCCCTTTAATTATTTCTGGCTGAACATTTATTTCTATTGCAGGTTTATTTCTACCTTCAACACCAAATAAAAATTCCATTAATGTAATTTTTTTATCTTCTTTTTTGACTTCGTTCTCTATACATCCAGTACTAGCTAGAAATTCTATTAAAGTCTCCATTTTCTTTTCTAATTCAATGTTCACTTTGACAGGAGTGAACGGAGCGAGTTTCTCTTCTGGTGGACTAGCTTCACTTTTGAAGCAACTACCTCCACTGCTCTTTCGTTCTTCTTTCTGACTCCTGACTATAGTGAAGAAGAAATCTATTAAATTCGCTATTCTTCTCTCTCCGTCTTCTTCGTCAGAGCTGAGTCCTGATTCTTCTTTGACTAACGGACATCTTTTAGGTGTGTCGTCGAATTTACGGAGTACAGTTTCTTGTACGACTTGTAAAAGATCTCTGGCAAGCCTGACGGGTGATTTAGCGTGTGCGTCGGTTTGTATGGGTTCGTAGGAAGCAGGGGCGGACCTTCGTCTGTCCTTGTCTATCTTGAACAAGTCCCAGAGAGAGCCGAGCTCTGTGGACAGTGTTGCCCGCTGATTGGCCAGACTTACGCCTAATCGACGGAGCACCTGGAATTTTACATATTAAGTTGATTATCCCACACAAAACCAGAATCCGGTCATAAAAATCAAATTGTATGTGGCGTACGCACTTATAAACTAGATATTTTTGAAAGACGTTGGGTATAGCACCTTTCTATTCTATACTATAGTATTGCATAATGATATGTACCTATTGTCACATGTTTTTGTGACAGTGTCGATTGGGTCTAAAACCAGTCACACTTAGGATTGACAAGCTATTTTCCATGTTGTTACTTTTATCAATTTTGTGACAAATGATTTATTATTACATCAGTATATAAATTTTGTGGCAAATGATTTATTATATCACTATTCTTACGTTGTTTTTGTGTCAAACAGCATCTCTAAACACTGTTCTTACCTACTTTAGGTACTTTATTTTTATAACATTCTTTTTGTCAAGTAAAATTTGTGACAGCTTTAATCTAAGAACCTAATATACACTGGTTTACCTTGCACAAAATGTCTGTGTTGTCATTTCTGTGACGGTCATTTATGTCACAAATATTTTTGTTACGTAAGTTCCATTCTCAGGACCGCCACGCGTGTAGTTTCCGCAACGAAACCTACTTGAAGCGCACCACATGTGGTACTACACTGCTATAATATTTTTGACTTTATATTGGGTGTAAAAAAAATTGCACTATTTTAACCTGTCACTAAGATCATGAAATTGAACAACTTTCTCTAAGGAACATTGGTCATAAAAAGAAATTACCTCCTCTATAGAAAATGCATAATCAGCTGGTGCAGTTTATATGAGAAGTAAATGTTATTTTTCGCATTTTGACCTATTTTTTTGGGAAAAGTTGTTCAGTTTCACGGTTTGAGTAACACACTAAAATAGCACAAATTTTTATCACCTTGTATATGTAATGTTCTTCTAATTGCGGTTTATTTAAATGAAGTTAGGCACGGTATTACATCACACTCAGTGTCCATGTCATTACGTCATTTTCGTGACAGTCATTTTTGAGACAGCCATTTTTGTGACAGTCATTTTTGTGACAGTAATTTTTGTGACAGTAATTTTTGTGACAGTCATTTTTGTGACAGTCATTTTTGTGACAGTCATTTTTGTGACAGTCACTTTTGTTACTCACCTGCCACACTCAGGACCGCCAGGCGCGCAGTTTCCGTAAGGAGACCCTCTTGAACCGCGCCACCTGTGCTGCTAACGCCTCAGCTCCTAACGACCCGCCTGTCGTCTCCCCTTCTGAATGAACCTGGTGAATTAAATAGATAGGTTTTTCGAAAACGGCTCGATGAAATTTACTAAACGGGAGTTTTCGTAAGAAAAAATCGATTAAGCTAGATCTAATTTCTGGGAAAATTCGTTTTCGTCGTTTCTTTGACCATTTCTTGAAATCTTTGCAGCCTATTTTATTGGATTTACTGCAAGATTACCCATAGAATAATAGGGAACAGATACTTATTTTTTTTAATCATTTATTAATTTTTTTTAGTTTATAAAGGCTTTCATTTCTCTCGGAAATGACGTCACACAGCTTTTATATCAACAGTGTATTGGAGTCTCAGTTGTGCTGTCATCGCACGAATTTAGCAATATTTATAATATCCCTAAAAAAATTACGGAGTAAATCTATGAAAAACAAAAACCGGCCTAGTGCGAGTCGGACTCGCGCCCTAAGGGTTCCGTACCTATCTACCATATGATATATTAAAAACGCGACCATCCAACTTGACCCCTCTTTTATAGAATAGTTCTTGAAACGGGAGCTCACGTTCATTGGTTACTATTAGTTGTGAGAAAAATTGAAATATTTAATGATTTTAGACTTTTCCCTTTATTTGTACTGTGAGACCTAGCTTTTTGCCCAAATAATTCTTTCATAATTTTAGGTCAACGGGAAGTACCTGCTGTAAGTGCTTTTTTGCATAAATGTATGGAGATGAGGACATACAAAGCCATATCTCTTGATTGCAACGTTGTAAAAAACTGAAATTTTCAGATCTTGTGTGGCCCACGGACCTTAACATTCATTATCAATTTCAACCTGATACCTCTACCCATTCGTGAGAAAAAGGGTCTAGACAGACAGACAAACGGACAACAAAGTGATCCTATAAGGGTTCCGTTTTTTATTTTGAGGTACGGAACCCTAAAAAGGACGGGTTGCACTCCGGGAGTGTCGGCAGAACTGAAAACTTGCATTTTTGAATATTATGCTTTTTGTAAGGGTCATCGCGCCATTGCTCGCGTACTTCTTTGATGGCATTGAATAAAAACCCGTATTGTAATAACAATACGGTTGACGCTTTTTCAATCAGGCTACGGATCTGACGCGAGTTTACCCATCTAAAAAAGTGCCAAGCGCCGTTAAAGAAGTTTTCACTTCAAAAATTTTGAGGAGCGTGAAACTAAATCTCAGTTTTGAAATGTTATCGTTTTGTGGTTACCGATATTTAGCAGTTGTCGATTAAGCGATTTAGATACCCTACAACGTAATGTGCTTTGGATAAGATTATAATTTCGCGAGCGCTCAGGTACCTACTCTAGATAAATTTGTCACTTCACTTTTTTAAAATATATGGCAATCGCCCGTTATAAAGGCAACAGCCATTCCTGCCAATCTCAAGTCAAAAGAAAAACACGGAAGAGGAGTAGTTAGGCAGGGTGTCCACAGCTAATGCCCAAAAAAATTCCCTGACTTTTCCCTGACTTTCCCTGACCATTTTCAAAAAATTCCCTGACAAATTTTATTCATTTTAAAGAAAAATAAAGTATAAATGAATATATTTTCGATAAAATGTTAAGACCAAAAACAATGTCTTAATGTAGGTCACTCTTTGGAGAAAAAAAATATGCCTGAAAAATAATGCTTCAACAGTCTGGATTAAGGGGCTGATAAGAGCTAAATACGCTTCACTAGAGCAGGTTTTTAACGAAAAGTGATGTACAGTAGAATCCGTTTATTATGACTCCGCCTATATTGACCAACCGTTTATTATGGCGTAATTACACTACGAAGTTTGGTTTTCATATAAAATTCTTTATAAAAAGTCGGATATAATGACTTCGCTTACAGTGACATGTCGCTTATTATGATAATTTTTTTATAAATTATGTCCGGTTATAATGACCGACATGGTTCTTTACACCTTCGGTAATGGTCGTTAGATTCCCGACGACGTTCGGTACGTGGCTTCTCGACAAGAAAATGTTGATCAAGCATTAATTGAGTGGTTTAAAACCATGAGAAACAAAAGAATACCCGTCAGCGGCCCTATGCTACAGGAAAAGGCAAATGTTTTTGCCACGCGATTTGGTATTCTCGACTTCAATTGTTCTGCAAGCTGGATCAGTCGTTTTAAAGTTCGACATAACATTGTGGCGGGAAAAATTGTCGGTGAATCTTCGTCTGTTGATCAAAATTCACCAACAAACTGGTTGACATCTGTGTGGCCGAAACTACGAAGACAATTTTCTGAAGACGATACTTAAGTTTTTTTTTCACAAAACGCTTTGTATGACGTCCGCTTAATATGGCGTGTTTGTCAATTCCCTTCGATGTCATTATAAACGGATTCTACTGTATACGAGTATACGGCCGTTGAAAAAAAATGTGATAATTAAGCATCTTTACAATAATATGGCCGACTCAGAAACGCGATTAAATATATTTTGTACGCCATAAAAAAAACAACCTCTACCCCTCTTTACCTCTGATTTTTGCTTTTAAACCGTTTTTCTTAAGTACCCATTAATCTATGATGCCAAAACTTTTACACATTATTCAATACGTTATGCATAACTATAGCTATTTAATAATTAATATTATGGGTTCAGATTTTGAGAATAATGCAGAAATGAGCGAAAAACGTAAAACAGCGCGAATCCGCTCCGTTCTAGCACGCGCATTATGCCCTTTGTTAGAAAGGGAGGTAATTCAGCTCTTATCAGCCCCTTAAGAGTCCGACAAGAGCATGAATAACAGGAGTAAATAAAAGATTTCAATGAACCAAAACTATTGAAATTTATAAAAATAAAAAGCAGTAATCTAATTATTGTGACCACAAATTATGCCTTATTGTAGGTCACTCGGAACCTGGAAAAAAATGCTTCAATAGTCTGGATTAAGAGTCAGACTAGACTCTAGTCACTAGAGAATGATTTATCCCTTATTTTACAATCGCTGGGACATTTTGGAAAGCAAACTGTAAATTCTTAATTTTTCCCTGACTTTCCAGGTGGCTCCTCGATTTCACTGACTTTCCCTGACCACCTTGAGCTTCCCTGACTTTTCCCTGACTTTCCATGATTTTCAAGAATGTGGACACCCTGTTAGGGTGCTGGCTGCAATTTGGGTATATGATTTGCTCATGATTCATATTAATAGGGATGATAGATCAGCTCAATACGAATCGATTTGGTCCTTACAAGTTTTTCTGTGCGTCGCTGCGTATTTGAGTTAAAGCAAAAAAAATGAAAAAAAAAAGATACTAAATAATGTTTTTTTTGTCTGCCTTTGTGGCTCCTGTTTAAAATACTTCTGAAGATGTAGAAAATCGAAGAGGCAGACATGCAGGGCTCTGCATTACACGGGACGAAGTAGTGAATTTTTGCATTTTAAAGCGCTGTAACTTTACGACGCAGGGCTATAATGGTGGCAGACCATTTTTCTGGGGTTTTATACATTGTATTTCATCAGATAGTCATAGTCTGCTAGGTGTACGTTTCATTGTCAAATTTCAAAATAGTTAAAACTTAATTTCTCAAAAACGCAGGGGTGTGGATGTCCGCCAATATTTTTTGTATCTTTTAGAGGATGCTCCTTATCATCAGTGAAAGAGGAAGACATGAGCAAATCATATAGAAATTTGTCCTTTATCACCCTTACTAGAGAGATTGACCAGTTAGAATGACGAAAAGTGAAATTTGTCGTTAAAGAATTTAATTTATAACAAGAAAAATTTGAGTGAATGGAAACGTTGGAAGTAAGGCCTAGGCGAACGTACCAGGACCAAATTCAGGACGTTTTGAATAAAGGCCAGGTTAAAAGTACCCTAAACCGGCGAGCATGTATGAAACGATTGATGAAAGTACAGGAAGCAAGGGAAGTATGTCAAGATCGTAGCAGGTGGAGGACTGTGGTCTCTGCCTACCCCAACGGGAAAGAGGCGTGATGTTATGTATGTATGTATTATGTATGTAAAAATTTGACAAATGTCTCTGACAGTACCTCTCTGTGCGCCGTCCGGCGCTGCATGTAAGCGCGCATGTCCTTGTCGGAGTGTCCCTTGGAGCGCGCGATGCCGCGACCCAGCGGCGTCACCGACACTCTCCTGCTCACAATACAACACAGACTGTTCAAGGTTCAACTGTTGATTGTAGATTATAGCGTCGTAGTGTGCCGAGGGTCTTTAGGATTATTTGCCACATAAATAATACAACTTCTATATCACTGAGTTCACTGGTTTACCATGTAACTTACTAATAGCTCAGGCGTAAAAGAACGCTCATGTATGGAGGGGGTCAAACAAATTCCTAACAGTTTTTTTTCTGCTTTTTTATGTTTGCATAGGTGTTCTAAATATATAATAAAAAAATCCCTAGTTTTACCTAGAAAGCTTCTCTCATTTTTGGGTCATGTATGAAAGGATAGATGAAAGTTCAGGAAGCAAGGGAAGTATGTCAAGATCGTAGCAGGTGGAGAACTGTGGTCTGTGCCTACCCCGACGGTAACAAGGCGTGATGTTATGTATGTATTTTTGGGTCCACTTTGGAAAAATTATCAAGTAACTTAAGTTTATCAAGCTTGGTAGAGATAATTTGAACTCACAATAAATAATAGGAGTAGGTATAATCGAAAACGATCTCTAGCCGTGCGTGCGACGCTTCGATCCTATGATATAACATAATTAATACTGATGCGCTAATAGCATTCCTTGCGCTTCAAACATATAAGGTCTTTACCTATGAAATTGCCGAAATTTTCTTACAGATTAATGAGATCATAATTCCTATAATTCTAATGCTATTTTTTCCATTTGTCCTATATTTGAAAGATGACTTCAAGGTTATCAATTTACGCATAAAATAAAGTTTTTATTTTTAGTTTGATATATAAAATTAAAGGTTCGAAAATTGTTCGTCTTCAATGTCGTCCGATTTCATCATTAGATTTGTTATATTTTTTTACAGATAATATTTTTCGAAAATTAAATTTAAGCTTCTGTTAGCTTAATGTCTTCCCAATCATTCTTAAAAAAAATGAAAAAAATTGGATTTATAATTCCTAAGAAAAATGCAAAAATGTTAGTACTGAAAATTGAGTTTACCTAAAATTCGCCATACAAAACGGCAATTTCATAGGTAAAGACCTAATATTTCAGTATTGTTTCTGCTTCTGAGACACAATTTACGTCGTAATTTGGTAAAAATTTGTTGAAAATTCGCATATCTTATGATATTTCAAAAATTCAAGTTACTCTGTAGTTACAGATCGGGATCTTTAAAAAAAAAATAGAGGACCTATGTAGGTATAGTTTAAATTAACAATTAAACTGTTAGGAATTTGTTTGACCCTCGGAACTGTTTACGCCTGGGCTATAAGCCACAGTAAATATATAAGCTAAAGCAGTATGGAAACTCCTTACAAACGTCCAAAACTGGCGCACTCACACATGCGCACACCGCTACAGGAAAATAAGCAGTTTTCGCGCTGACGTAATCGTGGGTGCCTAAACCATAATACAAACAAATAGGTACGTATAGGGTCCCTATAAGTATGTACCTGTCCTTGTGCGATAAAAGGCGACTAAGCATCTTGATCTGCCCTTGTGTCATAAAAGGCGACTAAGTGTCTTAATCTGCCCTTGCGTCATAAAAGGAGACTAAGTGTCTTAATCTGCCCTTGCGTGATAAAAGGCGACGAAGTGTCTTCATCTGCCCTTGTGTCATAAAAGGCGACTAAGTGCCTTAATCTAAGCTTATGTGACTTAACATTTTATGCATAACTTTTTCTGTGTAACTTTTCTTAAAGAACCTAGGTCTAAAGACGAAAAAATTGCCCCCCCCCCCATGCAAAACGCGCTATCGGCTGACACAGTTTCTAATGCTATTGCTAATTGGACATAAAAAATATTATTTCTTATTTATTTTCTTTACGGTCCAAAAACATACCGAAAGGAACAAAGTTGATAGAAGCACCCAATATTTGAGTTCATACTATTCTTATTTCAAAAATTCTGGGTTACAACCCAGACGCTCCGACGCAGAATAGTTATTTTTTCAAAAAAAGGCCTGAGTTTCCATACTGCTTTAGCTTTATATTTACTGTGCTATAAGTATCACACTATGCACTAGAGACGGCCGACATGCGACCGAGCCGACCGTCCACTTGCGAATGGTATTTATTGACCCAGGGAGGGGGAATTAGAATAAAGCTAGCATTGTACAACGTCAATCAACCTTCAGTCTATACTCATGACTGTGAGAGAGGTTAGCTTTCCATATTCATATAAATCTATTAAATTATGATCCCAAAACCTTCACTACAGATGGTAACCCCAATGCAACGCATACTAAAAAGCGACCAAATAAGCGAGGGTCCATAATAAAAAATTGAGTAAAATACCTGCATTGCGTGGGGTCACTGTAAGCGCCGTGTACGGGTGGTTTCCCTTCTACCGTTGGGTCAGACGAACCGAACGTCGTACCTAAAATATACATACAATATGTACACAACGGACCTATGGATCTACGAATTTCCTACGAGTTTAAAATTTTTCGAAAGTTTATCAACTTGTAAGGAAATTGATCAACCTACAATTCTCATAATTTTCCGGTGACATATACATACCCCGTGTAGTGCCGGAAAAGAATAATACCAACCCATACATACCCGTGGGTGTCGTAAGAGGCGACTAAGGGTTATAAACTAGAGAATGGGCAGCAGCATCCTCCTTTGTATCTTACAGCTTACTTACTGCGGTCACCTACAACCGCGATCCATGGTGCCAGCCGTAACGCTAACAAGCGACGTGACTATGGTAGTTCCCCTCTACATTTCCCGTCCTGTAGTGGACGTTTCATGGGATGTTATGATGATGATGATGATATACATAGAATATTAGGAGAGCAGGCAACCATTCTTGCTTTATCCCAGTCTCCAATCACAACATTGGCAACCATCTTATATTATCTATTTGATGGTTTAGAAGCTCTGACAAAGACAGACTAGTCACTGGCTTGACAATACCAACAAGATAACTTACTACGAACCTAGTTAGCTCTTTTAGTAATGCTCAGTCTCCTCTGAATTCTGGCAATGATGACTCTATGGCACGGTGTTGTCTTTCTCTTGCAATGCGAACTGTCTGAAAGCTATTCAGCTTGTTCACATAAAGGTTGAATAGTCGGAGGCAACTCAACCTTCCTTGCCTTACCCGCCACCCCAACCTATACAATCATATAATAACCCACTTCATTTCACTTAGTTCTACCATATGAATACCAATATAAATCGAAGGTTTTGTTTCTGAAGTCACGGTAGTCTCCTACCTTAACTTACTCCATAGTACATCATATGAGACTAAGTCAAATGCCTTAGATAGGTTCAAATGGAGTCAGAACGCTTTGCGGAGAACGTTCCCAGTTATTTTTTATAGCAAAATTGATTAAGGTCTTTTATGCTTGTGTAAGAGAACAGAAGAAATACCTATAGCTCCTCTAGTGATGCTGAGTCCTCTCTGTATCCTGGCTATGGCGGCTCTATGGCGCGGTATGGGAGCGGTGCTGCCTTTTTCTTGTAACACGAAACGCCCGAGTGTTTTCCAGCTGGCCTGAAGAAAATACAGGAAAAATAATATAAAACAATAATTTGGAAAGGTATATATTATAGGTGGTTAGTTATGTATTTGGATTTTGCACTCAACCTGTCAGGTACGAGGTCGCTCATTCATCATTATTCTACTTTACATATTTGTAAGGAAAAGTAGGTTCGGTACTGCCATCCTTGTATTGAAACTCGGGCAAGTGAGGGATTCTAGGATTGAGTAAAGTAATAGTACTGTCGTGCCCCGTGTGGTGTCGGCAAAAAATAGTACCAACCCATGCATACGCGTGGGTGTCGTAAGAGGTTATAAACTGGAGGATGGGCAGCAGCATTCTCCTTTGTATCTTACTTACATCTTACTTACAGCGGTCACCTACAACCGCAGTCCATGGTGCCAGCCGTAACGCTAACAAGCGAGGTGACTATGGTACTTCCCCTCCACATTTTTCCAGCAAAAGCTATAATTCTGGAGGGAGCTCCCTGTCCTGTAGTGGACGTTTCATGGGATGTTATGATGATGATGACTATTATACAGAATAGGGTATAGACACTCTCCGCCACCCTTGTGCACCACCCCGCACCCCCGCGCGCGAGATTCTCATGGTGCCCTGCGAGTCTTTTGTACTGAATATGCAGCTTACGCGATCTTCCAATTTCAAATTTCAAATTTGCGCAAATTTGAAATTGGATCGATGTATATAGTGTCCGGGTGTGATTATTGGTATAAGTATATTATATATTTGTCACTACATTTGCTCGGAAAACGTACTTACAAGGACGTAAACATTGCTCGTAAGTAGTTACTTACCGAACTAGTGCGGTAAGTAAAAAAAGTATAATACCAAGGAGTTTTTATACTCTGATAATAAAATTATTTTGTAAAAATACTACAGTGGTGACTTTTTACTTGGGTGAGGACTGCCTACCTATATTTAAAATAAAATGCAGAGTACCAGGAGAACATAAATCGACAAGAGGCTGACAGTACCCATGGTTGGTCCCTTTAACAAGTGTAT
This sequence comes from Athrips mouffetella, assembly GCA_947532105.1. Taxonomy (NCBI): domain Eukaryota; kingdom Metazoa; phylum Arthropoda; class Insecta; order Lepidoptera; family Gelechiidae; genus Athrips; species Athrips mouffetella. The sequence continues at coordinate 12,650,119 of OX383984.1, forward strand.
TACTTATACCTATTTTCTCACAAATGTATTGAAAAACGTCGTAAGATACACGTCCGTAAGGGTTATGACAAACTCGTGCCGATGGTAAACCCTCGACTTCGTCTCGGGCTTACAAAACGTCAACTCGTTTGTAATAACCCTACTTACGGAACTTGTATCTTAAACTACTATTATTATATATCTATCCTAGTGGACTTAAAGTGCCGATCCCAAGATTTATATGTCGTAGGGCTAGGTCACACATACAAAAAAAAACACCCACACACATACACACACACACTCACCAAAATACTAGCTATAAGAAAACATTTCTTGAAATCGAAATAAACATTTTTGTATTTTTTGAAGTGAAGACTTCTTTAGCGGCGCTAGGCACTTTTTAAGATGGGTAAAAAATTATAAACTCGAGTCAGATATAGCGTCAGATCTCGCGTCAGATCCATAGCCTGATCGAAAAAGCGTCAACTGTCAACCGTATTGTTGTTACAATACGGGTTTTTATTCAGTGACATCAAAGAAGTACGCGAGCAATGGTGCGATTGACTCTTACAAAAATCATAATATTCAAAAATGCAAGTTTTCACTACTGCCGGCACTCCCGGAGTGCAACCCGTCCTTTTTTTGTATTGGTTTATAAGAAGAATCCTGATATAGCGAGGGTCAGAAGACAAGAGATGCAACATACCTGCGCGGTGTATACCACTTCATCGTCCGCTAGCGCCCTCTGCTGAGGACCAGTACCCACTCGGCCGCCCCACTCCAGTTCTTCCACCAATACGAACCTGAAATTAAAAATAACTGTCAAATGTAGGCCAACTCTTAAATAGGGTGACTTTTAATTAGTTCTCGATAGCAAAAGATATGCATGTACTTATGATACTGAACAACTTTTCCCAAGGAACATAGATCGAAATACGAAAAACCAAATTTGACCTCCCATACAAAATGCGCTATCAACTGATGCAGTTTCTATGGGAGGTCAACACTTGATTTTCGTATTTCGACCTATGTTCCTTGGGGAAAGTTGTTCAGTATCATGAGTACATTCATACCTTTTTCTATCAAGAACTAATTAAAAGTCACCCTATATACAAGCATGTACGAATAATAATAAGACTGACAATCCCCATACTAGAAAACTCATAGAAACTAGATGGCGCTTTCAAATAATCTGGAAATTAATGGTCTACCGAGTATTCTGCCAAAAAATCATTCAAAATTTCGACATAGTTTCAATGTAAAGAAACGCTAACATTGAAATTCGGTTTATTTTTTTAGCAGAATACTCGATAAATCATAATAACTTCCCGGACTATTTATTAGCGCCATCTAGTTTTATACTTTTCCGAGTTACGATTTCTAAAAGGGGATGGTCAGTCCTTCTTATTGTTCGTCCATGATACAAGGTTATTTTTTTGAAGCTGAAATGAGTCTTTTTCGAAAATTTCGACTTCCCATACAAAGTACCAACATTTGTATGGGAAGTCGAAATTTTTATATGTGTTAGGAAAGTCGTAGAACAAAAGTTGTTGCTTTTGACCTCACTAACAATGTAGGCATACTCATATCAGGTCCAAAAAATACTTTGTATACAGCGTGTAACGAATATGTATAATGGGTGTGAATTTGCTTATGAAACTAAACAACTTTTCCCAAGGAACATAGGTTTAAAGGACAATAGTAGATTAGTAGCCAAGGGCTGTAAGGATATTTAGGCTTACGAGCGCAGCGAGGGCGCCTATAGTTCGAGGGTGCAATTGATGCTTACACCCGAGCTAACTACTCTGCTTTACATCTCGATTGTGAGGTAAGTAGGTCCTTATTACCACCAAATTGTAGGTGACCAATTAGCGCTCTAGGGTAATAATGTAGCTAGAAAAGCCCTAGGGCGGTAAGTAATAAAAAAAAACTTCACTCTTTCAAAACTCAATTACTTACCGCCCTAGGGCTTTTCTAGCTACATTATTACCCTAGAGCGCTAATTGGTCACCTACAAACCCCATTTGGGGGTAATAAGGACCTACATACCGAATATGAGAGATGTAAAATATTTTTTTTACCTCCCATAGAAATTGCATCAGCTGATAGCGTATTTTATATGGGAGGTCAACTTTGGTTTTTCGTATTTCGACCTATGTTCCTTGGGGAAAGCTGCTCATTTTCATGAGAAGATTCACACATGATTCACACCCTTTACTTTCCGTTACACGTTGCATACTTTTCATCAGTTATAAGGGTACCAACCCATCTCTACCCGTGGATGTCGTAAGAGACGACTAAGGGCTTATGAAGCGTTGGATGGGCAGCAGCATCTTTCTGTGTATCGTACCATCTTATACATTGCGGTCACCAACAACAGCGGTCGCCAGCTTCAACGCTTACAAGCGTGGTGACCATGGTAAATTCCACAGATCAGAAATTAGTCTAGATGACTCAAGTGTACCTACTTTGCGTGCCCAAACCCATGGCCCAAACTAAGCTCAAAACGCTTAGTTTGCTTGTCATGGGCTTGTCATAATATTGCCGAAATTTTCTTACATATTAATGAGATCATAATTCTTATAATGTTAATGTTTTTTTTTCATTTGTCTTATATTTGAAAGTTGACTTCAAGGTTATAAATTTACGCATAAAATGAAGTTTTTATTTTTAGTTTGATATATAAAATTAAAATTTTGATAATTGTTCGTCTTAAATGTCGTCCGATTTCATCATTAGATTTGTTATATTTTTTACAGATCATATTTTTCGAAAATTAAATTTAAGCTTCTGTTAGCTTAATGTCTTCCCAATAATGCTTAAAAAAATAAAAATAATTTGATTTATAATTCCTAAGAAAAATGCAAAAATGTTAGTACTGAAAATTGAGTTTACCTAAAATTCGCCATACAAAACGGCAATTTCATAGGTAAAGACCTAATATCACCGAGAACAGTGACACGCTTCGTTTTCATACAAATGGCGGAGTTTGCGTTATCTAGACTTATTTCTGATCTGTGGTAAATCCCCTCCAAAGTACCACACGTGTTTGTTGGAGTTCTGGAGGGAGCTCCCTGTCCTGCAGTGGACATTTCATGGGATGTTATGATGTTAAGGTTACCTAAAATCCTACCTTTTAGGATCGTCGTGGCATCTTGCCTTCGTGAGGGCCTGGTATACCACGTAAGAGGCTGATGCGCTCAGCGGCACCTGTCAACAAAATTTAATATGATTTTATGTAAATAATCCTATATTTGTAAGGTAATCGGTTTCTCAAAAACGGCTCTAACGATTTAGATGAAACATAACATACAATTTTTTGAGGCAAAGAATCGATCTAGCTGGGTCTCATGTTTGAAAAACCTCGCTTTCCCGTGTTTATAAGCATTTTAAAAAATACCGCGTTTTAGACAGACACCTACAGCGCCACCTGTTGGCAGGTAGCATAGCCTGTTCATCCGATGATATTTTTTTATGTTAAGGTGATCTGTGACGGCCATCTCAGACCCGAACGCAACTAGATGGAGCCACTGCTGCAAATATAAGGTTTTATTTTTTAATGCAATAAGTACCAACTATATATGTGCAAAAAGTTGATTCGCGTAAATTTCATCGTGCAACTTCAACGCCTAACAACAATTTCGATAAAAAAAATATCTCTATATGTCCACTAAAGCACACCTCGGAAGCTCCATACAATCGGGCTTTAATAATAAAAATTGTTTATTTTCTCTCACAATTTTTAGAGGTAATTTAAAGTAATGAGTGAATACAGTTGGCGTGGTAGTGAGAGACAGGAGCCTAAACTAGGTTATCCTGTGTCTCAGGACTCCTGGTCTCCACCCCTCGGACATAAGTAACAATTTTTCAAAATTTAAAGTTTAAGAGTTAAACACGAAGGTAAACAAACACTATGAAATACTTCTAAACTAGACCACGGTAAAAACTTTGATCAGTTGCAGAAAGGCCTACCTATAAAAAGTGTGATAAACAGATTAGAAGTTAGGCTTTCTGCAACTCACCGAAACGTTCGTGAAATAAGAAAAACGGTTTTCAACTACGAATATAAGGTGTATGTGTTTATGTGTGAGTATGAGTGTATGTGCATATATAAGTGTGTGTGTGTGTGTGTGTGTGGATACTCTGGTGGGGTACAAAAGTAAAAACTTATTTGAAAAACCTTACCTACAAAAAAAAAAAAAAAAAAATGTATTTATTTGTGACAGTTTTGTAATAGTGTAAAGCTATATATAAAGCCATATCGCAGCATTGATGTAAAACAATACTCAGCAACTATTTTAAACCAAAGTATCTAATTTAACTCATTATGTGTAACAAATTTTCAGTTTTATTATAGGTTAAATTTAGAAGCCATGCAGTTATTTTTGCTTTATTTTCCCTTTTCGTAGAAAGGTATAAATTGAGATGTTTATTTATTTTATTATAAAGTACCCCTCCCCAATAGTAGAAAAAACGCTGCGCGAAACTAGTTCTAACCGCTATTTGTGAAGAAACGGTATAATATCTTCTGGATTGGTGTAGCAAGTAGGAGTTGTCGAACGGTACAAGACTGTGTTGGCGAAGTGTGCAAGCTAGAACGAAAAGCAAAAGTTGCACATTTTTCGTTCGACTATAAAGCGACTTACACAATTCACAAACGAATTATAACTTTACTATCACTCGTCACCTTACTTTGTTGTATTTAGTAATCGAATTTCAATTAAAACAAACAAACACACGTTGAAATAATCTCACAAACTCTAAAAACAATCATTTTTTTCACTAAACTTCATCTTTGACGGCTGGCTGGCCGCCGCCGCCGGTGCACCAGGGTGACTATCGCGAAAATGGCGAATCTGCTCATATCATCACTGCAAAAAAATCTGCCAAACTTTATTCCAGAAAATGAAAAAAAATGCTGTCATATTATTGCTTTAATGTGGAAAGGAATAAATAAATACATACCATTCAAAGCTTTATTTTTTTCATTTAACCCAAAAAATGCTCTATTAAATCTATCAATGACAGAAATGTTTAAAGGAAAGAAAACATCTGTGTCTACCTTATGGTGTTTATTCCATAATAATTGCTTCTTATTATTGTTTAACTTTATTCCAAATTTTACTTTGTCTTGGAGAGTCGAAAGACAACCGTAAACTGCACAACCACGCACCATTTTTTCAACTTTTGCAAGCGTTGCATATCGCGTGGCAACAGGACGAGAAATGGGACGAGATATCGCGCAGGGCCCCGCGGGGTGAGGCGCGCGCACTTGAGGTACTCCGATTGGTGGGAGGCGGAGAGCTTCCGTTCTGTATGTAGTACTATTATGAATTCTGTGACTAAAGTCAACTACTCTCGTCAGTCCGTGTTTACATGAGTACGATCACTCACACATGCACACAAAGCACAACCGTACAGTTTTGACCGCACGCCCACAATCGTAATATTGAACCAAAAATTGCTAACAAAAATAGTACTTTCAGTACATTAACTGTATTTTTGTATTAATTAGCGAAAAATTTAACTAAAAATAGCGTATTCGTTCTTTTTTCAACAGAATTTTATATCTGCGTAAGAATGCAAGTCATTTGAATTTTTGTATGGAAAACGGATCACCTTAAGGCGGCTTTATAACCTAAACTAACAGGCCTTTTCGAGCTTACAAGGAGTTAATCACCCCTAATATAAGTATCCAACTTTGTTAAGAGAAATAAAGATTTTTTTTATTATTATAGAGCGAAGCTCGGTCGCCCAGGTGTTGCAATTTATTTGACAACAGGACACTACACGTTAGATTAATATTTTGGATAAATATCTGGTCCATATAGATATTTTCAACTAAGTCACAGATTATATAATAGTAAACTAACGTTTACGGATCCGACACTCCCAGGCGGGGTGCCGACAAATTTCAACCCAACGGTTTAAGCATAAAGTCGATACTTGCAGTGCCCGCTTAGGACACGTTTTTAAATCGCAGGTGATCGCGGACAGGTGGGCTAAGGCGATGATTTTGTCACTTTATGAGATACTGAGCGAGATTTTTAATCAAACATGCAAATACTTACTCACCTATTTTGCCGCCATAAGCTTAAAATGACATAAAGAAAAGTAAAATCGACTGCCTCACCCAGTCGACTTCCAGCGCCGCGTTGCATACCTAGAGTGCGGAGTGTCACAGGTCATAAAATAGTAGATGAGTGGCGCTAGGTTAGTACAATATTACCTTGAGTATGGCGTAGGGTATCTCGTGCGACACGTTATGCACACACACCAGGAAGCTGTGCGGCTTGCGCGGCTCCTCGCTCGCGCTCGAGTCCTCGTCCGAAGGCAGCGAGCGCTCCTTGGACCGGTCCGATGACGCTGACCTGGTGGACACACCATGGAGTCACAGGAGAGATCATAAGTGTATTAATTAAATTATTTTCTATACATGCAACGTGAATTTGTATATTGGTTTCGCTTCCGAAGCCCAGTGATTCTACTCATGAAAACAAGCAACTTTACAGAAGAAAATCATTTTTTCATCATCATCATATCAGCCGAAAGACGTCCATTGCTGGACATAGGCCTCCCCTAAAGAACTCCATGACTCGCGGTCCTGCGCTGCTCGCATCCAGCGGCTTCCCGCGACCTTGACCAAATCGTCGGTCCACCTTGTGGGTGTCTTCCGGTACGTGGTCGCCACTCTAGAACCCTCACGCCCCATCGGCCATCGGTTCTTCTTGCGATGTGCCCTGCCCACTGCCACTTCAGTTCAGCGATTCTCAGGGCTATGTCAGTTAGTTTAGTTCTTCTGCGGATCTCCTCATTTCTGATTCGATCGCGCAGAGAGACTCCGAGCATAGCCCTTTACAAAGCCCTTTGGGTGACTTTATCAGAAAGCTCATTTCTTACTCGTAAATTGTTTTTTCGCCTTTCCATAGTAAAGTGGTCACGTGATCGACTCATTTTGTAAAATAGCGAAAAGTTTTTTTCGAGTAAAGAATTTTTTTTTTCTGGAAAGTTGCTTGTTTTCATGAGTAGAATCACTGGGCTTCGAAAGCGAAACCAATACAAATTCACGCTGTATAATAAAGTCTAAAAAAAACTCGCTGAATCTCGGCGTCTACTGTCAATTTTCGATACATCGACACAATACTACTTCGATACAGTCGAATTCATGACTTCTGTCACTGACAATAGAGTAGAATATTGGTTGGAAAAATGGTCAACTGCCAGTCAAATATCCTGTGGATTGCCTTATCTCACCTGATGCTAGTGAGCCAGGCGCGACTGCTGAAATATCTTGACAATTTCCTGTCAAATATCTTGTAAATTTCCTGTCCAATATCTTGTCAATTTCCTGTCAAATATCTTGACAATTTTCTGTTAAATATCTTGACAATTTTATGTCTAATATCTTGACAATTTCCTGTCAAATATCTTGTCAATTTTCTGTGAAATATCTTGTCAATTTTCTGTCAAATACCTTGACAATTTTCTGTCAAATATCTTGACAGTTTTCTGTTAAATATCTTGTCAACTGCATGTGAAATATCCTGTGGATTGCCTTATCTCACCTGATGCTAGTGAGCCAGGCGCGACTGCTCGGGTCGTCGCCCACTCGCTTCAGCAGCAGCCGGGCGCCCGCGCGCGAGCCCGCTCGCAGCACCCGCTCGTGGGGTCCGAGCACTCTTTGTGTGGGAGCCCTGGAGGGAACCTCTTCAACCAACACGTAGGACCCCCTAGCGGTGCGACACACTCCCGCTTTGGTTAGGCATTGGGCTATAGCCTGGAAAGAGAGAAACACTACTTAATTTTGAAATCCTATTTTTATTTTGCTTTGAATGGATAGATGTATGGAAATAAAAGGATCGATACGATAAGAAACAAGTATGCAACGTGTAATTCTAAATACGCATATTCTCTCGGAGGCTAAGTAGTTCTGCCCATGTAACTGAACAACTTTTGGATTTCAAAATAATAAATATTTGATTCTGCATACAGATCAGATTATAATTTTGTACGTAGACTACATTTTTTTTTATTTCCAAAAGTTTTAGAACAAAAGTTGTTCAGTTAAATGGATCAGTAAAGACGTAAATACTAAATATATGGGTAGAACCCAAGAATTCGGACTCCTTGCTCCACTCGGACTAGAAGGAATACTAATATTACTAATTAATTTTACTATGGGATGACATCTGCCATTGTGTTCCAACTTGAAATGTCAAATCATCAAACGTGATTTGACATCCTCTGAATGAATGTCAGAATACCTTGTAACACATACAGGGTGTAACGGTGTACCGAAAACTGAAAGGGCGTGCTCAGTCAACGAAACTGAACAACTTTCCCAAAGAAACATATGTTGGGAAATTAAAAAAAAATACACCTCTCCATATAGGGTGACTTTTAATTAGTTATTGATAGCAAAAGATATGCATGTACTCATGATACTGAACAACTTTCCCCAAGGAACATAAGTCACAATACGAAAATCAAGTTTTGACCTCCCATAGAAACTGCATCAGCTGATGGCGCATTTTGTATGGGAAGTCAAATTTGGTATTTCGTATTTCGACCTATGTTCCCTGGGAAAAGTTGTTCAGTATCATGAGTATATGCATATCTTTTGCTATCAAGAACTAATTAAAAGTCAACCTATATAACCTTTTTTATCAGAGTGAGCAATTTGTATGGAGAAGTCAAAATTTTTTTTTCATTTCCCAAAAATGTTTCTTTTGGGATGTTGTTCAATCTCATTAATTAAGTACGCCCTTTCAGTTTTCAAAACACCGTCTCTTACACACTTTATTTTCATTAATCTTTCTTCTATGAAACTATCACCCGAATGCTTTGCGTATTTAGAATTAGGTACACGTTGTATTAAGAAAACTTGAAAGTGGCACTTATTACAGAAAAAAATGTGAGGGAAGCGTTACATGGTATGGACGAACAATAAGAAGGACTGACCATCCCCTTTTAGAAATCGTAACTCGGAAAAGTATAAAACTAGATGGCGCTAATAAATAGTCCGGGAAGTTATTATGATTTATCGAGTATTCTGCTAAAAAAAACGAATTTCAATGTTAGCGTTTCTTTACATTGAAACTATGTTGAAGTTTTGTATGTTTTTTTGGCAGAATACTAGGTAGAACATAATTAATTTGCCGATTATTTGAAAGCGCCATCTAGTTTCCATGAGTTTTATGCCTTTCCGGGTTACGTTTTCTAGTATGGAGATTGTCAGTCTAAGGGCTCCCGCACACGACCGAGAATCGGTGGGCGATTATCGGCCAGAACAAGGACGGAAGATCAAGGTGATAACACGTCAGAGCGGGATGCCGACAAAAAATCGGTCACCGATTCTCGGTCGTGTGCGGGAGCCCTTATTATTATTGATGATGGTATGGACATATTATGAGGAGTGAGGTGACTTACCTCATTGGCCGTGGTATCCTGTGTGACCTTCAATATGGAGTAGGGCTCATGTCTGGCCACAGCATACACCACTAGAAAGTGTATCTTCCTCCGCTGCCCGGGAGAGGAAGGCTCCGTGTCGTCTCGGCAGCAGTCCGGAGCTGCCAACTCCTCGCAGCAGCGGGAGAAGATAAGCAGAGACGCCATGTTCAGGGGCTGGTTGGTTGGTGATCTGGTGCGAACAATATAATGTTATAGTCACAGGCTTTACAAACGTCTTCGTTGCCTGTCTCTATCCCTAACCCTAACACCATCTTAACCGCTATCCCTATTTTTCTGTGAACCGTACCTAACCGTTTTTTGTGTTACCAGATACTTATATCTGGTTAACCTTTTAAAATGGTTCGCCATATGAATGGGTTTTCAGTTCCCTGATTTTTACACATATTTATGTGTATTCTGATATAAGTGTGTATATGAATTTTGATTACTGTATTATAAAGTATCTCACCGTAATCTGACAAGCCTATAACCAGGCTTTAGGCAATGTAAAAGTATGACTCGTTGATACAGCATATGGTTGGTATCCGCGTCGTAGATTAGAAGTATATAATGTACACTAACCGGAATATACAGACATATATGACATTTGTATGTATATGTATTCTGACAACTGAGCATATATGTCTGTGTATTCTGGTAAGTGTGTATATGTATTCTGATAAGTGTGTATATGAATTCTGATTACTGTATTTTAAAGTACCTTACCGTAATCTGACATGCCTATAACCAGGCCTCAGGCAATGTAAAGGTATAACTCGTTGAGATAGCATATAGTTGGTATCCGCGTCGTAGATTTCAAAACGGACGAATGCCAGTTCTGGGAAGTTAATCTGAAAATTAAAAAGTAAAGTCTTTTTTTAAGACTGCATCGTGCGCACACTAACGCCCTCATAAGAATTTAATTAATTTCTTTGAATTGGAGACAAAATGAAACACCTCAGATTTTTCCTTTCTCAAACTTCGGAGATGGTATTTTTTTGACATTTTTCATCATAACTTGAAAGCTAAGAGTTGTAAAAAAATACAAAAATATATTTTAGTTACTCTCATATCGTTAATCCTCAATAATGCGTTCAAAAATTGTAGATTAACATCTTCATAATGTCAATCTGTGCTTAGAAACACTCTTAGCAGCTTTTTTTTATCTGTGGGAGTGTATTATGAAGTATTGAATTTACTAACAGTCATCGCGGGAGACCATAGAGGTTTTAATCCACGCTACTAGCGTGGATTAAAACCTCCTTGCGGGAGACCTATTAAACAATTTTTTAATTTTTATAGGCGCGCCATTGACAGCGTGATGAGTTTGTAGTCTGTGGCTGCAAGGAGGTTTGAGAGAAAACTCAGCAAACAAAAGTTGTATTTACATATTTTTATTAGTTTTGCAATGAAATAAGTGATAAAATCGTTTACGATTTGCCTTTGAGTGTTTTCAAAGCAGCTATAGGAACTTCGCTTAGTAGTTATCACCGGAAAAAGAGAAAACAATAAGGTTTGTTTTTGAACACATTATTTTAGGATTCACGATATGAGAGTAGATAAAGTTGTGTATGCAACTCCACATAATTAGGTATAAAACACTCGTGTCTTCTATTATGGAACTTGGCTCGCTACGCTCGCCTGCGTCCCATCAACCGACACTCGAGTTTTATACCCTTCATTATGTACCGTTGCATAAACTACTATTAGAATGTGCAAGTAAAGCCCTTTCATATGATCTCTCGACTCGACCTAGTAACGACAATTTAAAATTTTGCCTCCTCTATTTGGACCCCCTTTACATTAATAATATATATATATTTTTTATTATTTCATGTTCAATTAAGTTGGGCAACCAGATTCTAAAACTGTTCTAAATTTTAAGTCGATAGCATGAGTGGTTGCTGAGATATACAGGTGTGACAGAAAGACAAACAGACAAAGTCGCACCATAAGGGTTCCTTGTTTTTTACCATTTTGGTGGTGGCATTTTACCATGCGGTGGTGGTTCTTTGTCAGGATAGCGTTATTTTAAACTAAGTTACGTTTTATGTAATCTTGTTTATTTATTCAAAACCCTTTGAACGGAATTGGCGGCCACCGCGTTTGAAAAATGCGCGCGAAGAAGCGGAGCGTTTTTTTTTGTCAATGACCATAATAATATCGAAAATAAAGTCAGTACTGGCCACACTGACGGAATGCCACAGCAAAAAGTCTGCCGTATGCTGTGCCTTCTAACTGATTAGGATTAAAAATTTAAACCAATATTGTGAAGAAAAGGTTTAGCCGCTCGACGCTAGATGACGCTACAAGTACTCTGAATCGCTGGATCTTTGTATTTACGGCTTTTAACTGGTCTCGAACTGAGAGCTGAAGAAAGTCACGGTAATGATGATGAAGGTTCACTATCTAGGAGTCCATACGCTCTCCATCATCTCCATGTCATAATACTATTAATTTTTGTAAAGTTACTCATTTGGAGTGACTTAATTCAGGCACAGAATAAAAAAGTTATACGAGAATTTATGCGATTTTTTTGCCAAGCAATTAATTTGCAATTCTTATTATTTTGCAAATAAGTGAAACTTTTAGTAATTTTTTTGAAGTGAAAACTTCTTTAGCGGCGCTTGGCACTTTTTTAGATGGGTAAAAAATGTTAAACTTGCGTCAGATGTCGCGTCAGATCCGTAGCCTGATCGAAAAAGCGTCAACTGTCAACCGTATTGTTATTACAATACGAGTTTTTAATCAGTGACATCAAAGAAGTACGCGAGCAATGGCGCGATTGACCCTTACAAAAAGCATAATATTCAAAAATGCAAGTTTTCACTTCTGCCGGCACTCCCGAAGTGCAACCCGTCCTTTTTTATTGTCAATGGGCTTAGGTACTCTTGACCTCGATCTAGTCTAGAAGACAGAGATGAGGGACGATGGAACGAGCTTGTCTAGAAGAAGCCTATTCACTCGCGACTTGAAAAGATTCGGGTTATATGAACTCGGGAACACAGACGCAGGCAGATAGATAGATTGGGCAAAGAACTACAAATGGAGCTATTCATGAACTGTAGTAAAATTGATATTTTGTGCGTGACAGAACACTGGCTCAAGAAGCATCAGTTCATGTTTAACTTCAAGAACCACCAGGTTGTTAGTTCGTTCAGCAGAGACAATGCGATACGCGGTGGCTCCTTAATACTTGCCAATAAGTTGCTAAAGTGTAAGGAACGTACAGATGTTGTATGCCTGTCTGTTGAGCGAACTATTGAACTGGCCTGTGTAGAATTTGAGCACCTTATTGTTATAAGCGTATACAGACCTCCAGCTTCATCATTTGATATGTTCGAAAAAACAATGGATGAAGCTTTAATTAAAGTTAGTAACAGCAACAAAGGCATTATAGTATGTGGAGACTTTAATGTTAACATTTTAGAAGAATCCAGTGTGTGCAATAGATTGAAATCTTTGTTCCTATGCTACAATCTTGTGAATCTTTTTTTGGTGCCCACCAGAATATCAGCGTCCTCATCTACTTGTATTGATAAAATTTTTACGAATTTAGAACCAGTAGATAAATCAATTATCAATAAGTTGGGCTCTGATCATTCTGGCCAGTTGGCAGTTTTCAAAGTCACGACTAAAAAAGCATTGAAAAAGGATATCACGTGCGTACCTATCAATGAAGGTAGACTTGTCCGCTACAAAAGTAGTGTTGAAGAAAAACTGCCAAACGTACCATATTGTGATAATCCAAATAAATTGTATGAGTCTCTATTTACTTTAACTAAAAGTGAGTACGATGCAATTTTCAAGGAAAAGAAAATTACTGTAAATGAGAATCTAATGTTTAGTGATTGGGCCACAGTGGGAATACACAGAAGCAGGCTAAGGTTATATGAACTTTACGAGGAAAGAACATATAACAATAGTGATGCATTTGCGCAATTTGTAAAGGATTATTCAAAAACATTCAAACGGGTTTGTGCTGCAGCCAAATCAAATTTCATTAAGAATAAAATCAAAAATAGTTCCAACATTACGAAAACGACTTGGGAAACTATAAATAGTGAAACTGGAAAATCTAAAGCTCCTCGGAATGACTTCCAGCTTAAGATTGATGATCAGATCATAAGTACAGATATAGAAGTTGCTGAAGCTTTTGAAAACTTCTTTACGGATATTCCAGTTTCAACTACCAAAACCTTGAACTCATCTCCCACTCTTGCCAAATCTTATCTCGAACGACACGTAGATGTTTGCAATGTAGATTTTAAATTCAGTTACGTCAATGCTTTCGTTATAATTAAAGCCTTTAAATCACTTAAAATGAAAAAGACCGCCGATATAGATGGCCTGTCAGTTAAAATTATTAGTGCCGTTATAGAAAGCATTGCACCATACTTATCTAGTATTTTTAATAAATGTGTAGATGATGGTGTATTTCCTGATTTGATGAAACATAGTAAAATTATTCCGTTGTTTATAGCTGGTAGTAAATCAGACCCCATTAATTTTAGACCTATTTCTGTTCTACCAACTCTTAGTAAGATATTTGAAAAGATAATTTTAAATCAGGTTCAGAGCCACTTTTATCGCAACAACTTGATGAACCTAAAACAGTTCGGTTTTACCAGGGGTCGCTCAACAGTCGATGCAGGTGTTGAGCTTATTCAAAGTATATTTGACGCCTGGGAGGAGTCAAGTGATGCCATTGGCGTTTTCTGTGACTTGTCCAAGGCTTTCGATTGTGTACATCATGATATTCTTATCAGGAAATTACACCATTATGGAATTAGAGACCAGGCTCTAAGCCTTCTGGAGTCGTATCTAAGTGAAAGGATCCAGAAGGTTGATGTAAATGGTAAAAGGTCACTAGGATCAAAAATTTGTATGGGCGTTCCACAAGGCTCAATCCTGGGACCATTCCTGTTCATTGTCTACATTAACGATTTGCCAAACCTTGTAAAGGACAAGAATGAGATAGTACTATTTGCAGATGATACATCTTTGATTTTTAAAGTCAAAAGACAACAATCAAATTTTGACGACGTAAATAGTACTATCTCTAATGTAGTTGAGTGGTTCACCGTAAATAATCTTTTACTTAACGAAAAGAAAACTAAGTGTGTTAAATTTGTTTTGCCTCATGTAAAGCCAACTGCTACAAGCCTATTAGTGAAAACGATAAATTGAGTCTTGTGGAATCAGCTGTGTTCCTAGGTATTACCTTAGACAACAAATTACAATGGGGACCGCATATTAATAAATTGTCGAACAGACTCAGTTCTGCAGCATACCATAGAGTAATATAATACTGGGCGTAGCATACGCAGTGAAAAGAATAAGAGCTCTGACGGATGTAGACACCGCGAGGTTAGTCTACTTCAGTTATTTCCATAGTCTCATGTCATATGGCCTTTTGTTATGGGGTCATGCTGCGGATGCAAACAGCATTTTTTTACTACAAAAGCGAGCTGTTCGTGCAATTTATAAAATGAAGCCTAGAGAATCTCTTCGAAATAAATTTAAAGAAATCAACATTTTGACTTTTGTGTCGCAATACATTTATGAGAATTTAATATATGCTAAACGGAATATACATATTTTTGATAAAAATTGTGACAGGCACAGTGTCAACATAAGAAACAAGAATCAACTTGCTTCTCATGTCAGCCGTATTCACAAAATTAGTAAAACATATAAAGGTCAATGTATACGCTTCTATAATAAGGTACCCACTGATATTGAAAGTTTACCGCTAGATAAATTCAAAACTGTAATCAAGCAGAAATTATGTAAGCAGGGTTATTATAAAATATCAGATTATCTAGAAGAGAAAAATCCATGGGATTAGACTACGGTTCTAACAGGCTAATTCAAAATTAAAACTGACCTATGTATGTTGTATATCAACCTTGTACGTTCAAACATATTTAAAAGAGCGCGTGGGTTTTTATTGTCGCTTCTTTTTTTCCCACAATGGCGCCACATTGTTTGTGAAGCGATGTAGTTTAGCTGACGTCATTAAGAGATTTTAATATCCAACAATGAATAAACGATTTTGATTTGATTTGATTTGATTTGATTTGATTGATAAATACTTTATTACAGATAATTCCACTCTTTAGCCGTGCGCTTTGAACATCTTGTAGATGTTTCAAAGCGCTTTGTGCGAATGTGCGGAATATCAACCAAGTGTGGGTGATATCCTGCGGTGTGTCTGGACTCCCGATGGTACAAGGGAGATGGTTGAATAAGCTCGTGGAGCTCTAGAGCACACTCTCTAAGGTACAATCTGAAGAAGGCCGACAGACATGAACCTTTGCGACGGTGGGCCAGGCTGAATCTTGGTCTTCATCAGCATCTCATCACCAACGAGCTTCATCTTAGTCTCAGTCATCGTGAGGTCATGTGACACATCACTTGTGGTGTGCTGGGGTATTAGAGGTGGCAGTTAAACGCACGAGCCTAATAGTTCTAGTTAGTATTTTAAATTGATTGTTGTCACCATTCGTTTTGATGACAAAGTGACGCTATAGATTTAAACAAGCATTTACTTTGAAGACGCTTTGTACAGCTAGCTGTATCTCTGTGATTTCAAACCTGTCGCTCGAAAAATGTTTAAACCAGACTTCCATTTTAGATTTGTTTAAAAATTAAAAACATTAATACAACGATCATGAATTTCCATAGTCTCTTTCTTTCAAAATGCATTGCACTGCTATCATCATCATATCGTGTGGATTGCAAGGTCGGTGACCGACCTCACTAACCATGGTGTCAGAGTTGTTGAGCCGCCAAAGGCCTCTGACATGGCTCGAATTAGTGGTCGGGACCAACGGCTTAACGTGCCTTCCAAAGCACGGAATCATCTAACTTTTCGGACAATCAGGTGATTTATCCTGCAATGTCTTAACCAAACTGAGGAGGTCGCACCAATGACCTTACATATACCATGATAGCGTACTCTTAACAATTTGTACAGAGGCAAAACGAGCAGAGTAAGACATCATAGGCGATGTACTTCGTCCCTTTCTAATTATTGCCATACTAATGAAGTTTGCACAATTTCCGTGCAAAAAGTTAAGTTTTATATCCACAAATTTTTATTTATACGTATTTTTAAATACTTATTTGAATTATTTTCAACGTGCAAAGTGTAAACTTCTCTCTCAGTTTTCATTAAATATTGATTAATGCAGAAAATCATTTTATTTTGATTTATCTGGATTAAAAACTCTTTGGTAAATGATATTTAACAAAGATTTTGCATGACATTTTGTTGATGTTGTCATGGCAACATAAACAAAATGTCATGCAAAATCTATTAGAAAGGGACAGCTTCCTCTCATCTTACGTCCTACTCTGCTCGCATAATTTTTGGAAGAGCGCAATCTGGTTAAAAGCGCCACGCGCGAAGTAATAAATCTATGGGTCGCACTGTCAGGAAAACGAAAGTCTAACTCCTTGGAAAGTACCTATTCAGTGTGACCATGCTTAAAATAAGTAAATTAGCTACACTGTTTCTGTAATTTATGGACCTAAATAAACACAAAAACGCAACGTGCTACCTCTGCAGTTGGGAACAGAACCTCTTTGGTTTTTGTAGTCTTGTTTACGATCGAGCCAAGGAGTTCAAGCTCAGAGTAAAAAACTATAGAGTCCGCCATATACATATTCTGTATGAGCTAAGCGTCTCACTGTCGCCCATTCTAGTCGGTCAAAAAACTCAGTTAAGTTTTACAAAATTCAAGATATCATTGAAAATATAATGTATTAGTATAAACTTTGTTTGTGAAAGTGAAAATATATAGTTTTTTACAGATAAATTGATCATTAATACTAAGGACGGAAGCGTAAAGAATCCATAATAGCCATTTTATTCGTGATTTTTAACAGCGTTTTTTTCCTGAATGGTAAGTGTTTTCAGCAGAAAAACTGTGTTAGTAGCATTTATTAGTCCCATGTCACATATTTCTCAGAGAGAAAGACAAAAATTTTACGTTTTTAGGATTTGAAAAAAATCCATACATTTTAGTATGGAGGTCCCTCGCAAGAAAGTGCTACGCTTATGGCTCCCTCCTTAGCAGCAACAGCTGCTACTGAAACCTCCTTGAGTTCAAGCGTATTTTTTTCCCAGCCAGTACTCGTAATATTATTCATACAATAATTTTGATCGAACTCTTTTGTCGCAGATCACTGGACGTCACATGTTCTAAATTCAAATCTCATTTTTACCCACTACGAAAATTTGATTGACGAACCATTCAGAGATTTTCAAATAGATGGTATGACAAAGTCTTACATAATACCTATTACTGCTTCCTACCTTAAAGTTAAAAGTATCGTTCCATACTGGATTTAACGCGTTTCTTCTGGTAACTTTGGTCCTTAGTTTTCTGCAATCAGCCGGTACGCCTGAAACAAGTAATGCAATACATCGTCTATAATATAATACGCCTGAAACAAGTAATGCAATACAATGAAACGTCCACTACAGGCCAGGGAGCTCCCTCCAGAATTCTAGCTTTTGTTGGAAAAATGTGGAGGGGAAGTACCATAGTCACCTCGCTTGTTAGCGTTACGGCTGGCACCATGGTCCGCGGTTGTAGGTGACCGCAGTAAGTAAGATACAAAGGAGGATGCTGCTGCCTATCCTCCAGTTTATAACCCTTAGTCGCCTCTTACGACACCCACGGGTATGTATGGGTTAGTACTATTCTTTGCCGGCACCACACGGGACCATGCAATACATACAATACAGAAAATCTTAATAATTAATTTAAATGGGAGGTTTCATCTCCGGCCATGTCTATGTACATCATCATCATAACATCCCTTGAAACGTCCACTACAGGACAGCTCTCTCCAGAATTCCAACAAAAATACGTGGTACTTTGGAGGGGATTCACCATAGTCACCACGCTTATGCGTTGCGGCTGGCGACCGCTGTTGTTGGTGACCGCAGTATGTAAGATGGTACGATATACAGAAAGATGCTTCTGCCCATCATTCATAAACCCTAAGGCCCGTATTTGACTGGGACACCACGGTGGCGCGACTGGTTGCGCCACCGTGGTGTCCGTAACTAGACACCAGTAGGTAAAGACACACCCTGCGGCCACAGTATTAAGGGCTATATTTCACTGGGAGTGGTAGCGCGACCAGCAGCCGAACTGGTTGCGCCGCCAAATTGGTTGCGCAACCAAACGGACACCAGGTGAGTAACTCTCTATAGAGCTGTATAGGTATACATTTTGTTGGTAGCGGTGACTGGTTGCGCTGCCATGGTGTCCCGGTGAAATACCGGCCTAAGTCACCTCTTACGACACACACGGGTAGAAATGGATTGGTACTGTGGTGGTTTCTTGCAACAACAATAAAAACTCCATTATATTTCTTGCCTTAACGCCATATATCAAGAAAAATGTAATTAATTTTGAATCGAGGCTGATCGAACGTCATTCGATCATTCTCATAGCGTCCGTTTTCCATACGAAAATTCAAATGACTTGCATTCTTACGCGGGACATAAATTTCTGTTGAAAAACGAACGAATACTGCTATTTTTAGGGTTCCGTACCTCAAAAGAAAAAACGGAACCCTTATAGGATCACTTTGTTGTCCGTCTGTCTGTCTGTCTGTCTGTCTGTCTGTCTGTCTGTCTGTCTGTCAAGACCCTTTATCTCACGAACGGGTAAAGGTATCAGGTTGAAATTAATACCATATATTAGGATCCATGAACCACACAAGATCTGAAGATTTAATTTTTTTACAACGACGCAATCAAAAGATATGGCATTTTATGTCCTCATCTCCATACATTTTTTCAAAAATGAAAAACCTACAGGGTACTTCCCGTTGACCTAAAATTATGAAATTTGGCAAGAAGCTAGGTCTCACAGTACAAATAATGGGAAAAGTCTGAAATCATTAAATATTACAACTTTTCTCACAACTAATGGTAACCAATTGTGGTGAGCTCCCGTTTCAAGAACATTCATATAAGAGAGGGGTCAAGTTGGATGGTTGCTGAGGCGATTTTTGTTTTAGTTCTATTTAAAAACGGGAACACTTACAAACTTGAAAATTGATATGTTTATAGAGCATAGGCTATAAAATAACAACAAATAATAAAATTTGGTCAAGCGCGTGTCGGACTCAAAAAATCTAGCACATTAACTTACTGAAATTTCAAATAATACAATTACGTTTATGTGGTGGTACGGAATCCTCAGTGCGCGAGTCCGACTCGCACTTGGCCGGTTTTTTAGTTAAATTTTTCGCTAATTAATACAAAAATACAGTTAATGTACTGAAAGTACTATTTTTGTTAGCAATTTTTGGTTCAATATTACGATTGTGGGCGTGCGGTCAAAACTGTACGGTTGTGCTTTGTGTGCATGTGTGAGTGATAGTACTAGTATGATGTAAACACGGACTGACGAGAGTAATTGACTTTAGTGGACATATGGAGATATTTTTCTTATCGAAATTGTTGTTAGGCGTTGAAGTTGCACGATGAAATTTACGCGAATCAACTTTTTGCACATATATAGTTGGTACTTATTGCATTAAAAAATAAAACCTTATATTTGCAGCAGTGGCTCCATCTAGTTGCGTTCGGGGCTAAGCTGGCCGTCACAGATCACCTTAAGGTTTATTACTAGGTTCTTTGCTGGCATCACATAGGCAGACTTAGGAGTGCTTAGAGGTAATTTTATAATCTCACGGATTAGTAACGTACCATGGAACCGACCGCGTGAGTCCTTCTCTGATAACGACAAGTGTGTATGCGGTACTTTGCAAACCATGTCTCACTAGCTGTCGTGCCCTATTTCTCCAGTTTACTGCACTCGGAGGGACTTTTTTGAAGGCCAAAAGGCTATTGATGTGGCTTATGGTCAAAGTTTTATAGTCAGTTTTGCCACTGACTCGAAAAGAAGTAGAATGGTAAGACTTAAAGCCCGAGTCACATAGAAGCGGTAGCGGAAGCGGGGCGGTATTTTTTGTAAAGTATAAGTTCTCATGCACCCTGTCACATAAAAACCGGTCGCGGTGCGGTATTGTCTTCCCACAGGTCCGCCCCCGGAGCGCTTTCGCAATCATACCGCCTCTGTGTGACTTAGGCTTACGGACCGGAACAAAATAAACATGACGAACTAACTCACCCAATATTTCAACTTCGACGAATACGTTGTAAAATGAGTATACGTTTTCAGCTACATACTGGCCGGATATCACTGACAGAGTTAGCTGCCCCGCGTGGATACCATCTAGCTCCTTATCCATCGGGTTGAACCTACAACAATAAAACAATAGTTATTTCAGTTATTTGATTACGTTAAGTCAATACATCTTTCGTTGGTCTATGCGTATCGTATCTAAAACAAAATAACTGACGATGTAGTGCAATACATGAGAGAAAGTTTAAACAATGTGTAAAACGGTATGTAAAAAAGCTTACTATAGAATATATCAATGACAAAGAGGCATGGTGCTCTGATATTCCAGCGAAACACATTGTAAAAAGCCAACTCTTAAAGTAGGCCGTGCTGCAGTGGTTTCTTGCCGTTTTGCACCATTTTTTAGGGTTCCGTACCTCAAAATAAAAAAACGGAACCCTTATAGGATCACTTTGTTGTCCGTCTGTCTGTCTGTCAAGACCCTTTTTCTCACGAACGTGTAGAAGTATCAGGTTGAAATTGATAACGAATATTTACGGTCCATAAACCACACAAGATCTGAAAATCTCAATTTTTTAAGATATGGCTTTTTATGTCCTCATCTCCATACATTTATGCAAAAAAGCAAAACCTACAGGGTACTTCCCGTTGACCTAAAATTATGAAATTTGGCAAGAAGCTAGGTCTCACAGTACAAATAAAGGGAAAAGTCTAAAATCATTAAATATTTCAATTTTTCTCACAACTAATAGTAACCAATTAAGGTTAGCTCCCGTTTCAAGAACTTTTCTATAAAAGGGGGGTCAAGTTAGATGGTCGCGGAGTATTTAAAATCAAAGAGCAAAAGTTTTTAGAATATCATATGGTACATAGGTACGGAACCCTTAGGGTGCGAGTCCGACTCGCTCTTGGCCGGTTTTTTTTCGTTACAGTACAGAAATAAGCGTAAATGTCTGCGATATTTAATAAAACATTATCTTTAGTGTAGGCAACGAAGCAGTTAACCCCAACATAAATTTCTCTGGCAGATTTATTTGACAGGATGACTAAGAAATGTAAATTCAAAATATCAAAAAAAAAAAATTACAAATAATCTTTTCATACATTTTTTGTAATTTTTGTATGGAAAAATTACACACACTACAAATAAAGGGAAAAGTCTAAAATCATTAAATATTTCAATTTTTCTCAAAACTAACAGTAACCAATTAAGGTGAGCTCCTGTTTCAAGAACTTTTCTATAAAAGAGGGGTCAAGTTGATTGGTCGCTGAGTTTTTAAAGTCAAAAAGCTAAAGCTTTTAGTATATCATATGGTAGATAGGTACGGAACCCTTAGGACGCGAGTCCTTTTTTTTTACCATATATGGGCTTACTCTTGACCTCGATCTAGCCTTGAGGACAGAGATGAGGTCGACGATGGAACGAGCTTGCCCAGAAGAAGCCTATTCACTCGCGACTTGAATAGATTCGGGTTATAAGAGCTCGGGAACACAGACGCAGGCAGAGAATTCCACTCCTTAGCTGTGCGCATTATAAAGGATGTTTCAAAGCGCTTTGTGCGAATGTGTGGAATATCAACCAGATATGGGTGATATCCTGCGGTGCGTCTGGATTCCCGATGGTAGAATGGTAGAAGTCCAACTCGCACTTGGCCGGTTTTTTTTCGTAAAGCGATGTAACTAACATAAAAGATAAAAAAAAAAAAAAAAAATACAAAGTCATAAAGTCATATGATCAAAAACTAGGCAAAGCCTCAAATGTTTGCTCTGCGTGGGGATCGAATCCGCGGCCCCGGCGTAGAAGGGCAGGCTCATTACCAGCCACGCCGACGGGCCAGTCAGCATTTTAGACAGCTGTGCCTAATTTTAGATACTCGAGTATGATTTTAGATATTTGAAGTTCGTTTCAATTTTAAAATGGGTATTCGTTGGATATTTCAAACATTGCGGGTTTTATAACGGGTGTAAGGGACAGCCCTCCGAATACAGAAAGGGCATGATCAGTCAACGTAATTGAACATTTTTCAGTAAACAAAACTTTCAGGAAACGAAAAAAAAATGGGCCTCTTCATACAAACTGTCCAATCAAGTTTGCAATTTTGTATGGAGAGGCCGATTTTTTCTTTCATTTCCTGAAAGTTTTATTCGCTGAAATATGTTCAGTTACGTTGCCTGATCATGCCCTTTCAGTATTCGGAGGGCTGTCCCTTACATCCTGTATACTCGGTCCTCACTTTTGATACTCCGAAGTGACTTTTGATACTCAAAGATCAGTTTTTAAACTCAGAGGTCACTTTTATTTATGCAGAGATCACTTTTGATACTCACGAGGTAACTTTTGACACTCGGGAGTCACTTTTGATACTGAGAGGTCAGTTTAGATACTCAAAGGTAACTTTTGACACTCAGGAGTGAGTTTTGATACTCAAAGATCAGTTTTGATACTCAGAGGTAACTTTTGACACTCAGGAGTCAGTTTTGATACTCAGAGGTTAGTTTTATTACTCAGAGGTAACTTTTGATACTCAGAGATCACTTTTTTTTTTACTATGAATGGGCTTACTCTTGACCTCGATCTAGCCTTGAGGACAGAGATGAGGTCGATGATGGAACGAGCTTGCCCAGAAGAAGCCTATTCACTCGCGACTTAAATAGATTCGGGTTATAAGAGCTCGGGAACACAGACGCAGGCAGAGAATTCCACTCCTTAGCTGTGCACATTATAAAGGATGTTTCAAAGCGCTTTGTGCGGATGTGTGGAATATCAACCAAATATGGGTGATATCCTGCGGTGCATCTGGATTCCCGATGGTAGAAGGGGGATGGCGGAATAAGCTCATGGAGCTCTTGGGCAGACCTTTGTTACTCAGAGGTCACTTTTGATATTTAGAGACTAATTTTGTTACTCAGAGGTCACTTTTGATATTTAGATATCACTTTTGTTACTCAGAGGTCATTTTTGATATTCAGAGATCACTTTTGTTACTCAGAGGTCACTTTTGATATTCAGAGATCACTTTTGTAACAAAGAGGTAACTTTGATATTCAGAGATCACTTTTGTTACTCAGAGATCACTTTCGATATTCAGAGATCACTTTGTTGCTCAGAGGTCACTTTTGATATTCAGAGATCACTTTTGTTACTCAGAGGTCATTTTTGATATTCAGAGATTACTTTTGTTACTCAGAGGTCACTTTTGATATTCAGAGATCACTTTTGTAACTAAGAGGTAACTTTTGATATTCAGAGTTCACTTTTCAGGGTGTCCACAGCTAATGCCCAAAAAAATTCCCTGACTTTTCCCTGACTTTCCCTGACCATTTTCAAAAATTTCCCTGACCAATTTTATTCATTTTAAAGAAAAATAAAGTATAAATGATTATATTTTCGAAAAAATGTTAAGACCAAAAACACTGCCAAAAACACTGCCAGCGGCCAATAGACAAAAATAACATGAGGCAGTTCAAAAAGTAACATTTTCACGAGAAAAGTAACATTATCCAATTTTATGTAGAAAACGCATTTAGTCCTTTTTTTCCTTTTCTTTGGTGAACTTTAGTAATCAACGTCATTATAACCTATTATTGAGACGGGGTAGCTAATTCAAATTCGTACTTGAACCTGAACCTTGGTCGCTTTACTGCGAAGACACTGATGAAACAGAATACGACTGTGCTGGCCGGAATTCAGCCTACTCAAACTACAATTATTGAAGCACACACAAGTTCACAACCAAAAAACCAAAAAAGAAACTAAAGAAAGTTCCAATGTTCCATGCAAATACACTCCAACCAAAATTTTTCAGTGTTCTTATACTTTACTTCGAAGTCGAACGAACTTTCGAAGTTCTATTGTTATCTTCTTCATTCTTCCAAGTGTGAGAAAGAGAAAGAAGATGGCTTAAATCAAGTTCGCCAACACGACAAACGAAAACTTTTTCGAGTGCGTTCCGTTTTCGATTATTTTTGCCAGAAAATTTGGATATTTTAATTTAGTCCTGAAATATTGCTAAAAGTAACATTTTAATTCGTGTAACATGTAGGTAACATGACAGGGTCAAAAGTAACACAAAATGTTACAAAAGTCTGGCAAGTTCTGGCAACGCTGCTTGGGAAAAGAAAAAAAAATGCCTGAAAAATAATGCTTCACCAGTCTGGATTAAGGGGCTGATAAGAGCTAAATACGCTTCACTTGAGCAGGTTTTTAACGAAAAGTGATGTATATATGGCCGTGAAAAAAAAATGTGATAATTAAGCATCTTTACAATAATATGGCCGACTCAGAAACGCGATTAAATATATTTTGTACGCCATAAAAAAAAAACCCTCTACCCCTCTTTACCTCTGCTTTTTGCTTTTAAACCGTTTTTCTTAAGTACCCATTAATCTATGATGCCAAAACTTTTACACATTATTCAATATATTATGCGTAATAATACAGCTGTTTAATAATTAATATTATGGGTACAGATTTTGAGAAAAATGCAGAAATTAGCGAAAAACGTAAAACAGCGCGAATCCGCTCCGTTCTAGCACGCGCATTATGTCCTTTAATAGAAAGGGAGGTAATTCAGCTCTTATCAGCTCGACTAGAGCATGAATTACAGGAGTAAATAAAAGATTTCACTGAACCAAAACTATTATTGTGACCACAAATTATGCCTTATTGTAGGTCACTCGGAACCTGGAAAAAAATGCTTCAATAGTCTGGATTAAGAGTCAGACTAGACTCTAGTCACTAGAGAATGATTTATCCCTTATTTTACAATCACTGGGACATTTTGGAAAGCAAACTGTAAATTCTTAATTTTTCCCTGACTTTCCAGGTGGCTCCTCGGTTTCACTGACATTCCCTGACCACCTTGAGCTTCCCTGACTTTTCCCTGACTTTCCCTGATTTTCAAGAATGTGGACACCCTGCTTTTGTTACTCAGAGGTCACTTTTGATACTCCGAGATCACTTTCTTACTCAGAGGTCACTTTTGATACTCAGGAGTCATTTTAGCACACTTCGATATCAGATATATATTTCAGAGGTAATTTTTTATACTCAGAGATTCCTTTTTAATACTCGAGAGTGACTCGAGATACTTACCTCCTATACGCTATGTGCCTCGGGTCCCACATGACTCTCGGTCTCCTCACATAGCCCAAGTTGCCGTTGCTCTCAAACATAGCCGCGTTGACTGCCATCGCCGCGTCCTCTGTCTGGTAGTTGAGTGCCACCATTTGTACGCCGCAACACCAGAAGGCCACGGGGTCGAAGTTTGATGAGTCTATTCTTAGGCTGAAGAAGAGAAAGAAAATGCGTCATAAATATTTTATCAATACATTTGCTCGAAAAACGTACTTACAAGGACGTAAACATTGCTCGTAA
Organism: Athrips mouffetella; assembly: GCA_947532105.1. NCBI lineage: Eukaryota > Metazoa > Arthropoda > Insecta > Lepidoptera > Gelechiidae > Athrips > Athrips mouffetella. Next base: position 12,676,108 of record OX383984.1, read on the forward strand.
GCAGTTCCTTACCCAACTAGTGCGGTGAGTAAAAAAAGTATAATACCAAGGAGTTTTTACACTCTGATCATAAAATTATTTTATAAAAATACTACAGTGGTGACTTTTTACATGGGTGACGACTGCCTACCTATATTTAAAATAAAATGGAGAGTACGAGGAGAACATAAATCGGCAAGAGGCTGACAGAACCCATGGTTGGTTCCTTTACCAAGTGTATTACGAGTATTTATACCTGTTTTCTCACAAATGTATTGAAAAACGTCGTAAGATACACGTCCGTAAGGGTTATGACAAAACTCGTGCCGATGGTAAACCCTCGACTTCGTCTCGGGCTTACAAAACGTCAACTCGTTTGTAATAACCCTACTTACGGAACTTGTATCTTAAACTACTATAAATACGTCATTGCTTTAGCCTTAGTCCTTTCTAGTTTAGTCACATTTAGAGAAAATAATTTTAAATAGTAATATAGGCTATTTGAAGCTATAAATGATTAAATCCGGCAATTTAGCAAAAACACCTTTTTTTGTAAAATTACCAGCATAAGCCGACCACAACCAGAAGCTACATGGTAAATATTATACAGGTTGAGTTCATCTTATACTGGTTTTAAGAATATCAACGTTATGTCGGGGTTTACTGTGGTTTTTAAATTCTGAATGTTTTTAGTGGTAATTTTATAAATGATCCAACCTTCTCCATCTAAACTTTCGTAGACTGACTGGACTAGTTAATAGTATTGTAATATGATGCGTGGTCCTTTTTTTTGAATGTTACAAGTGAGCAAACGAGCAGGTGGGCTACCTGATGGTAAGTGGTCGCCACCGCCCATAACACCTACTGTCTTATTAATGGCATATTTTGACACTAATAAGACAGCTAAGCGCTTTGCTCACTTTGAGAACTAAGATGATATGTCTCATGTGCCGGTAATTTCGCTGGCTCCCTTGTCCTTTTTATGTTTCCGGACCAAAATGGTAAAAACTTCGTCTGTCGGTCTGTCTCTCTGTCTGTCACACCTTTTTGTTTCAGCAACTACTCACCCTATCGTCTATTTAAAATAAAAGAATTTATAAAAATACTTTCTTGATTATTGTTAAAATTTTAAATGTTCATTACTAGGCTAAGAGGGGCATCATATGAAAGGAATTTACTTGTGCATTCCAATATAGGTATTTTTTTTGCGAAAAAGTTTTCAGGTTATGATAAAAAAATGTTTAAAAAAAAGTACCATCCCGCCGCGCCCCCTTAACTCCAAAGTTCGCTAGACGAAAAATCTGAATTAATAGGGAGTATGCATGTCATATAAATTAACTTGATTTTTTTATTTCCGATACTTTATTGCCCTGACATTACACCTAAACCATTATTTTCTTGTTTAGTGTGGATTTAAATGCACAAAATATGAATTAAAAAGTGATAAATAAGCGAGGGAAGTTCAAATTTGCAAAAAGCCTCGCCATTGGTCGAATCGAAACGTGACGTCAAGCGCCATGTCGTAGTGTCGATATTCATACTGATCTGTTGTATTTGGAAGAAAAATTTGGCTTAGCTCAGAGACCCTTCGTACAAGAAAGCTGAAATTTTGTATGAATACGTATTTTATTCACGCCGAGAAAGTGGTAAAATAAAATCTAACAAAATATTTTTTTTTAGGGTACCTCCCCTACAAGTAAAGTGGGGGTGAATTTTTTTTTGTTCACCCCATTGTGTGGAGTGTCGTTAGATAGGTCTTTTAAAAATAATGTGAGTTTGCGAAGATAATTTTTCGGTTTAGGGATCCGTGCGTAATATTTAGCTTGAAAGCGAAATTGATTGTTGGAATCACCCCCGCCTTTCCTGTCAGATAAACTGTTGTTATTGGAAATGTATAAAAATTCACAGTAGTAGTATACAAAATTGAAAGGACAACTATCACAGACAGCTAAGTAGGCTTTACAGGTAAAGAAGGTAGCTATAGCGGAAATAATAAAAATTGTAATATCAGTCAGGCGCTAGGACCTCGCTGAGCATATTAGGAGGTAAAAAGTTTATGTTATAAACGTTATGAAATACTTAAGCAAAACCTGCTCTGCGTAAAAAATCGTAAAAAAAAACTACAGAACCCTATACTGCGCGTGGCCCGATACGCACATGGCCGGTTTTATGAATTAGGGATTCGTTTGCGAAAAAATTTGCTCAAAAGGGCAATTTATTGTCAGGGTCGAGTCCCCCTGCCAGCTAAACGGTTAATATGGAAACGTGGAAAAATATACAGTTCTTACCACCACATGAATATGAATAATTTAAAAGAAAAACAGCTAAGTAAGCTTTACAGGTTAACGAGAAATAGTCAAAATACTGAAAACAATGGAAATTGCAATGAGGCGCTGAATCTCGCTGTTCGTTAGGAACCTGCTTAACAATAATCATTTCTAACTATGGAAGCCTATGCGCATGGCTCGACACGCATGTTAACTGTACAAACATGATAAACTTAGATCTTCACAACAATTTAAATACGATATTGAAAATACTTCAGTTCTTCTCATCACCTTATAATGACCTTATACCATTTTTTTCGTGTTTTCACATCTCTCGGATCCGCAAAAACCACATTATCTGTAAACTTCTCATAGTATTTGGGCACTTTGGCATAAGACAATACCCTATAAAATGTATTTTTAACATTTTCCATCATCTAATAGCGATTAAAACTGAAGATCTTCAGGTTTTACCTTTACAAGCATAGATTTATATAGTCAAGATAGGGTCTTGGGAACAAGCGGTTCAAAATTTCCCCATACAAGAAAAATAGCGCCATCTGTGAAAAATCCCGTGAACTACGTTGTGTAGTACTTCGGTCGGTGCTAAATACACGGAACGGAAATAATATGGCGGGAAAAAACAAAACAAACTTTTTACTGTTTATATGTGATTTAGGCCTGGTTTTTCAATTTCATTAATTGTATTATAGTCAAAAACAATAATAAGAAATAATAATAATAAGTGTATATTGTTTCTTCAACTAAGAACATTCCTTTTTGTTGGTAAGTTTATTTGCATTCAATGTTGACAATATGACTGACAACGACTGACGTTTGTTGGTCCTAAACGTCAGATTTCGGACCAACGAATTGGGGACATGGTAACGTACCGATGGGCTTGTACTTATATATAAGTAAATGTTTACAAGCCTATAGTGAACAATACAGAACGCGGCATGTGACGTCATCCAAAACGCGCGTAAAATGGCGGCGTTTATCCATGTCAAATTTAATCGATTTTTCAAATATTACTTTATGAAATTATTTAAACATTTCCAACAGTATTTGTATATTTTACCATGGTATAACGATATAAGAAGTAAATTAAACAAATAAAAAAAATAGATGAATACTCCCTATTACAGTCGATAGAGGTTTACAAAAGTATTACAGGAAAAATAAAACGATTTCCCTAAGTAGCACAGTTTTTTTTTGTAATCTGCAAAAAATGCTTTAACAAAGGCTGTGTATTAACGTGCCACCAAATTTGAGTAAATTTTTACCAAATAATATTCACCAAATTTTGTCTACCAAAATGGATGAATGTACACCAAATTTGCTTCTGGCATTTCGCCGGCCGCTGCCGCGGCACGCTCGCTCAGCTCGTCGGCTCGTGCGTTGTGGTCGCAAGATAGCCTAACACAACCTAACGGAACCGGTTACCCAAATTTGGTGTACGTTCAGCCAATTTGGTGTACATTCATCCATTTTGTCTGAAGTGTATTGGGGTCATCATCATCATAACATCCCATGAAACGTCCACTACAGGACAGTCAAGCTTTTGCTGGAAAAATGTAGAGGGGAAGTACCATAGTCACCTCGCTTGTTAGCGTTACGGTTGGCACCATGGACCGCGGTTGTAGGTAGGTGACCGCAGTAAGTAAGATGTTAGATACAAAGAAGGATGCTGCTGCCCATCCTCCTGTTTATAACACTTAGTCGCCTCTTACGACACCCACGGGTATTAAGGGTTGGTACTATTCTTTGCCGGCACCACACGGGACGGGATGGTATTGAGGTATAAAAAAATATTTTGGGAATCATTTAATTTGTTGCCGTTTACAAACAACTTAGTTTTGCGGTCCTAAAAATGGACTTAATTATTTCTTAAAAAATACTATGGGTAGTCATACTTGATCGGTTTTTTAGGGTGCCGTATCAAAATGGTAAAAACGGAACCCTTATGGTGTGAGTTATAAGATTGATGACCGACCTGACAAATCCTGGTGTCAGAGTTGTTGAGCTGCCAAAGTCATACTGAATACTAACCCGGCATAGGATACATCCAAACAAGCTGCGTCTCGGTATGAGCGATGACAGCTATCGCATGCTTCCTGCAGATCTTGCCTATAGCCTCGTTGACTAAAGAGCAACGGTAGCAGGGGTGAGACACGATAAGGTTGATGGGACTGTAGCCTTTTTACCAATAAGCAGTGGAAATAGGCGTGAGAAAGGAAACAAACTATAAACAGGAACAAAAGAAATAAAGAAACAAAAATAAAGGACAAAAATCAAGGAAAGAATACAAACAAGGGAAATAAAGCTTGGTAGAAGGAAAAGGAAAAATAAGACGAAAGGTATATAAGAAAAATCCGGCCAAGTGCGAGTAGGACTCGCGCACTGAGGGTTCCGTACCACCACATAAACATAATTGTATTAGTTGAAATTTCAGTAAGTTAATGTGCCAGATTTTTTGAGTCCGACACGCGCTTGACCAAATTTTATTATTTGTTGTTATTTTATAGCTTATGCACTATAAACATACCAATTTTCAAGTTTGTAAGTGTTCCCGTTTTTAAAATAGAAGTAAAACAAAAATCGCCTCAGCGACCATCCAACTTGACCCCTCTCTTATATGAATGTTCTTAAAACGGGAGCTCACCACACTTGGTTACCATTAGTTGTGAGGAAAGTTTTCAGACTTTTCCCTTTATTTGTACTGTGAGACCTAGCTTCTTGCCAAATTTCATAATTTTAGGTCAACGGGAAGTACCCTGTAGAATTCCTTTTTTGCATAAATGTATGCAGATGAGGACATAAAAAGCCATATCATTTGATAGCGTCGTTGTAAAAAAAATAAATTTTCAGATCTTGTGTGGTTCATGGACACCTAACATATGGTATGAATTTCAACCTGATACCTTTACCCGTTCGTGAGATAAAGGGTCTTGACAGACAGACAGACAGACGGACAACAAAGTGATCCTATAAGGGTTCCGTTTTTTTCTTTTGAGGTACGGAACCCTAAAAAAGGAAAGATTACTAAAGGAACGAACGGGAAGACAGGGAATAAAGGAAAGAAAAGGAGAAAGAAAGCATAACAGGTAAACACAGATTAAATACAATGCTGAGTACTAACCCGGCAGGATATGTCCGAACAAGCTGCGTCTCGGTATGAGCGATGACAGCCATCGGGTGCTTTCTGCAGATCTTCTTGCCGATAGCCTCATTGACTGAGGAACAGCGGTAACAGGGGTGAGACGCGGCCGGCTGGTTGAGGCAGCGACCGCGGGTTGATAACGTTGAGGGGGGGGCTAGTTGCTGAAAGAATTGTACGCAATAAATAAAACTTTAAAAAATTATAACATAGATTTGAGCCTCATTCCAGTGTTTGGAGGATCCAACAACGAAAAGATGGAAAAAATAAGACAATACAAGTTGTGGGAAATTGATCAATCAACGCAACTGAGCAACATTTTCCAAGAAACATACATTACATTCTTTATTACAGCCAAAACTTTAGCACTTATGTTAGTTAAACAACAAAGAGTTTGTATGGAAAAACCTAAAAAAAAATAAAGGAAGAAAATTATGTAAGAAAAAAAAGAAAAAAAATTATAGAAAGAAGAAAAAAGAAAGATAAAAAAGAAAAAATAGGTACCTATAAATAAAAAAAAACTCGACTTACTGTTGTATTACTGTCGCTACTTTCACTGGACTCGAAGCTGCTACAGACCGCACTGCCGTCCTTAGCGGCCGCAGGTTGCTTCATGGAGCTACGCGGCGACAGTGGGAAGAGGAAGATAAAAGAAGGAAGGAAGAAAACAAATGAAAGAGAAGAGAGCAAGAATGGGTAGAGGGAAGGAATGAAGAAAAGAAAAGACAGGGCAAGAAAGAAAACTAAACAAAGGAAGGAAATAAAAAAGAAAGAAGAGAGAGCAAGAATGGACAGAAAGAAGAAACGAAGACAACAAAGAAAACAAAATAAAAGAAGGAAACAAAAAGAAAGAAAATGGAGAAAAGAACGATAGGAAATAAAGAAAAGAAAAGGAAAGGAAAGGAAAGGAAAGGAAAGGAAAGGAAAGGAAAGGAAAGGAAAGGAAAGGAAAGGAAAGGAAAGGAAAGGAAAGGAAAGGAAAGGAAAGGAAAGGAAAGGAAAGGAAAGGAAAGGAAAGAATTAGTAAATAAAGAAAATAAACACAACTCACTGTGGCGTTACTGTCGCTACTCTCACTGGACTCGAAGCTGCTACAGGCCGCACTGCCGTCCTTAGCGGCCGCAGGTTGCTTCATGGAGCTACGCGGCGACAGCGGGCTGAGACCGCGGAACTTTATCGCCTGCGAACACCGTTTAACATCATCATCATTGACGCCTCATTCATCATCATATCGTGTTGGTTGCAACTTGTAAGGTCGATGACCGACCTCCCAACCCTGGTGCCGCCAAAGGCCTCTGACATGGCTTATTAAGGACTACATCCGTAGATAGTAGTAGGGACCAACGGCATAGCGTGCCTTCCAAAAAAAGGAATCATCTAACTATTCTGACAATCAGGATTCATCTTGCAATAGGGAACATGCATACATTTTTTTTGTCGCATTTATTAACATAATATGATAATATCGTAGTAGAGATGACAAAAAGTGAAATTTAAATTTAAATCGGGTAGGAAATACGGCCGATATAAGCATTTAAAACTACTAATCACGCGCCGAGTAGACAGAGAGATCCGACATGAATATTGACGTCACAATGCACTACGGCCATATAACCTCCATATTAAATTTCGTTTTGCTAGAATGAGACAGAAACAAATCTTCGATGGCTTATATCTTTTTTAATATTATAGTTATTCGAAAGATAGTTTTACTAGACTGTTTATTACATGAATGAGAATAAATATTTTAAATAAAAAAAATTCGTGCATGTTTCCTATTATTTATTTATTTAACTTCATGGACAAACGTGCAAAGACGGACTTAACTCCTAAAGGCATTATCTAAATGCAGAGACAAGTTGGTAGGTGCATAAATAATTTTAAAATAAATGAAATTAAATACAATATCCGCGTACAATGTCCCAACCATACTGGTGAAGACGCACAAAGGGATTTTTGTTTGACAGTGTCCCCTCCGGGAATCGAATCCAGGACCGTTGGATCGAGAGTCGAGCGCTCTAATCTGACCAACCACGGAGACAGTTTATGAAGGCCCTGGGGGCCAATTCTTAAAAGTCACCGGGTGATTTTCGAGATTTTTAAAATTAAAAAAAAGCCGCGATAAACTCATAAAATTCAAATTATGTTGGTAATTTTAAAACTGAACATTATTTTATAATTAACAAATAGTGATCCTTACTTTTGAGTAATTTAACAGTATTTAATTTTAAAAATCTCGAAAATCGCCCGGTGACTTTCAAGAATTGGCCCCCTGGGACTCAATTCTTGAATATTACCGGATGATAAAATATCACTCGAAAAATTCGGAATCATTACTATTACATCGAGATAGATTGAAGTTAGTTTGACAGCTACTACTTCATATGATTGTGGCCACAAATCTATTCGGCTAAAGAGTGGAATTCTCTGCCTGCGGCTGTGTTCCCGAGTTCATATAACCCGAATATATTCAAGTGTCGAGTGAATAGGATTCTTCTGGGCAAGCTCGTTCCATCGTCGACCTCATCTTTGTCCTCAAGACTAGACAATAAAAAAAAGGCTCAGTCCCATTCCCATTTGACCCTCATAGTAGAATACCATCAAACTAGTACAGTATTAGTTCAATGTCATCTTCATCATCATCATAACATCCCATAATACGTCCACTGCAGGACAGGGAGCTCCCTCCAGAATTCCAACACAAACGCGTGGTACTTAGGAGGGGATTTACCATAGTCACCACGCTTGTAAGCGTTGCGGCTGGCGACCGCTGTTGTTGGTGACCGCAGACACCGCAGTATGTAAGATAGTACGATACACAAAAAAATGCTGCTACCCATCCTCCGGTTCATAAACCCTTAGTCACCCCTTACGACACCCACGGGTAGTAATGGGTTGGTTGGTACTATTCTTTGCCGACACCACAAGGGTCCAGTTAGTACATAAACCCTTAGTCACCCCTTACGACACCCACGGGTAGTAATGGGTTGGTTGGTACTATTCTTTACCGGTACCACAAGGGTCTAGTTAGTTCAATGTAGGATCCACATTTTTTTTTTAAATAATAAAATGAATTAAATTAAAAACAGTAGCTTGAACTAAAATGTAAGCTTCTTCAAAAATTGGGAAGTAATTTCACTAGCTGACCCTATAACGACATACAAAGACCCCAACCAAACGCAGTAAACATAACAGTACCGCGATTTAGAAACAAATAGCGCCATCTAGTGGGTAGTAGCAAACGTAAAAGGTAGTTGTAACCAGTTTATGCTTCCATTTTGCTTCTTGGAAACCAAACAAAGAATATACTACCATTGAGTGCTAGCGAGAAAAATCTCTTATAATAATAATGTAAGATAGATAAGGATATCGAATTTATTTTCAGTAATTGCAGTGTAGTTGGTTGTGGTGTTTATAATAAAAACCGGCCAAGTGCGAGTCGGACTCGCGCACCGAGGGATCCGTACCACTATGGTAAAAATACCGTCTTAGTTATAGACGCGCAGTCACTCAGAAGTATATTGAATTCGCGCGAGTCTGACACGCATTTGACCAGTTTTTATTATAATAGATCTTTACCTATGAAATTGCCGTTTTGTATGGCGAATTTTAGGTAAACTCAATTTTAAATACTTACATTTTTGCATTTTTCTTAGGAATTATAAATCCAATGTTTTTTATTTTTTTAAGCATTATTGGGAAGACATTAAGCTAACAGAAGCTTAAATTTAATTTCCGAAAAATATTATCTGCAAAAAAATATAACAAATCTAATGATGAAATCGGACGACATTTAAGACGAACAATTTTCGAACCTTTAATTTTATATATCAAACTGTTAATAAAAACTTTATGCGTAAATTGATAAACTTGAAGTCATCTTTCAAATATAAGACAAATGAAAAAAATAGCATTAGAATTATAGGAATTATGATCTCATTAATCTATAAGAAAATTTCGGCAATTTCATAGGTAAAGACCTATTATGTAGTTATTTTATAGCTTATGCACTATAAACATTCTTATTTTCACGCTTGTAAATGCAGTCATTTTTACGATAGAGCTAAAACAAAAGTCAAGCAAAAATCTACAAAACCACGTTTTTTTTTCTAATTTTTCTTTATTATTTGTTGTTATAGTGGCAACAGAAACCCATAATCTGTGAAAGTGAATTAAATATTAATTTTAATTTAATTATTATTGTTAATTTTTATTATAAATGTTAATTTTCTCAGGACCGCAATGGTTGGTGGAACGAGGGGGAGACCTTTGCCCAGCAGTGGGACAGTACAGGCTAAGAAAAAAAAATCTTTTTGTTAATTATAACGAAAAAAAAACCGGTCAAGTGCGAGTCGTACTCGCGCGCCGAGGGTTCCGATATACTTGTTTGTATTTTTGGAAGCAAAAGAGTCCTTTTTAAGGACCGCAAAACTAAATTTGTTTGTAAAGGTTATTTGCAGATTTATAAAAAACTGTGCAACTTAGAAAGATCGTTTTATTTTTGCTGTAATGTATAGATAAACTTCTGTCAACTGTAATTAATTCAGATTTTTCCTTTCACAAACTTCGGAGATAAGGGGGAATGGTATTTTTTTTGACATTTTTCATCATAACTTGAAAAATAAAACATGTAAAAAAATACAAAAATATATTTTAGAATGTACAAGTAAAGCCCTTTCATATGATACCCCATTCGACCTAGTAGCGACAATTTTAATATGGCCCCCCGTATTTTGGCCCCCTTTACATTAATAATCATAATTTTTTCAAAATTCCTTCATGTGCAATTAAGTTGGGCAACTATATTCTAAAACTATTCCAAATTTCAGGTCGATAGCATGAGTGGTTGCTAAGATATAGAGGTGTGACAGACAGACGGACAGACAGACAGACAAAGTCGCACCATGAGGGTTCCTTTTTTTTACCATTTTGGTATCGGAACCTTAAAAAACTAACGAAAATCATACCTGTACATAAGTGACCATATCGCTAAGCTCCTTAGCGATCTGATTGCTCCTCTTCCTGCCAGTATGTTTGCCAGCGTTCCTCTCCCCTCCCCGCCAACTCTGGTAGAAAGACAGCGCTGCCCCGTGGATACCCGTCTCGCTCACTTCCATCGAGTTCAGGATGCCGTGGAGATCTTTCTCTGTTGATAAAAGACAATAATCAATTTAAACAGTATAGAATCAGGCGTAGGTGACTTTGCGCAAGTTAATTTTACAAAAGTTATGGAAAACAAATATACAACCTGTTAATGGAATAAGCGAAACCCTCATACACTCCAACTGATTTTTATTAAAATAAATCCAATCCCGTACAAAAAACCTTGAAAAATTTTTTTTTTATCTAGATATCTTTACTTTAAAGTTTCATCACTCTTCTAGTTTCATCGTTGTTCTATTCCGCGCACGCCACGTTCACTTCCCTCCCCTCCTCACCGCTCATTAACCACGCGGCGCCCGACCGCCAGCGCGCGTATCCACAGAAATGTTTAGAATAGAAGCGGCAAAAATTTAAGTAATAAACATTAAAAAAAATTACCCCTATCAAAAACCCGTGAATTGACTCCACTCTCGATTCGGAACTAGCTATTTTCTCAGTTTCGCTTGTTCAGGGACGAAATGGCTCCCTTAAAATATGATTGTCGACAAGTAGGTTAGATTATAAGCATTTTATTTTCGAAATTTTTGACATTTTTAATTTAATTCAATTCAACTTAATTTATTTTATTGTAGTTTTATTTGATTGATTATTTTTAATTTAAGTGAAATATTTTGATTTAGGTACTGTTTTGACTTTCATGTTTTGTGTTTATGATTAATGATTGTAGTATGGACTTGTGTCTGAAATAAAGATTAATAAGACAAATAATAATTGACGGGACCAATTCTTGAATATCACCGGGTGATAAAATATCACTCAAAAAATTCAAAATCACAGATTTTTCTTTTCAAAAGTTTAGATTGATCTTCGTAAATTATAAAGCAGTCCTTGATTGTTAATTTTCATGTATTTTAATGTACCTTTCAACAGTTTATCAGAGCAAATGTGAATTTTTAAAGTCTCAAAAGTGATATTTTATCACCCGGTGATTTTCAAGAATGCAGAAACGAAGAAACGTTTAGTGAAATGCCGCGGCAAAATATATTCATTCGGCATTTTGTAGAATGCCAAGACTTAATATCGACGAATAATACAATTTGCCTGCAACATATAGAATGTCGGTAACATATATGTATGATCAGGGACTCAATTCTTGAAAATCACCGGGTGATAAAATATCACTTTTGAGACTTTAAAAATTCACATTTGCCCTGATAAACTGTTGACAGGTAAATCAGAATACATAAAAGTTTATAATTAAGGACTGCTTTATATTTTACAAATATCAATCTTCACTTTCGAAAAGAAAAATCTGTGATTTTTAATTTTTTGAGTGATATTTTGTCACCCGGTGATATATTCCTCATAAGTGATTAACTCCAAGTTAGCTTTAACTTGAAGTAATTCACTTCACAAAAATTTAATCAATTATAATTGACTTCTAAAGGACCATTGACGTAAGTAAAACGCGCTGCCCTAGTAGCACGTAGTTTCCAAAATCTGTGCGTGAAATTTTTAGCACTGGCCTTTATTGGCCGCCGTAGTCACAGCGACACCGCGATTCCGAAAACCCATAGCGCCATCTAGCGTGGAGAAGCTAGCATGGCGCAGATGGCTTGCTAAATCAGCTATTTACATAATCGCCAGAACCGCTCGGTTTTTTTACATAAAAATTTTTAGATTTTAGGCTTGGCTACCAAGAATTTTAGGGCGCAAATTTTATTGTGGTTATCAACTGCGTTCCACTGCGTCACACGGTCCATAAAATTTAACAACTTTCCATAATAAGTCGAAATACTAATAACTAAATTGACTTCCTATACAAAATTATGTAAGTAAATATAGAATAACATCTAGTAATTATTATACTTATTTTTTTTATTATTATTATTAAGCTAGGTACGTATTTAATGTTTCTTTATTCTTCTATTAGTCTTATAAATTCTTATTTTCTTTCATGTATGTTATTAAGCAGCTATTTTCTACTTAAAATTATGCTTCACTGTAACTGCCAACCTATTATATAGATAGATAGATAGATAAAACGTTTATTTGGGAACGGTACAATTATTTGACTAAACTTTAACTTTTTAACATATACAAATAAAACCGCTTATATATTTGCTACCGGCTTTTTAAATCCCTAATTCAGATTAATTTGTCGCCGCGTTAAATACATGCCAATGAATAATTCTACTATAGTGAATAAAATAAATCTTTAGTATGCAGCGTCGAAGTATAAGTAATATGACCACGGCTATTATCTGAACATCACCATGAATATTTATTAAATACCATAGTTTATACATAATAATTTCAAATTTTCTTGTTTCATACTTTTTAGATCAATATTTGCCGGTTCTAGTTTTTGAAAAATTATTTTTATTGACTTTTATACAGGGTGTTAATTTAATTGCGTGCCATAGTTCAGAGGCGGGAATAATATTAACTATGATTTAGTTAGTTCCCTTCCCTCTAATCTGTCACTAAAAGGACGTGCCAACGTGCTTGCAGGAGAGTAGTGTATGTGTATTACTGATAATAAATAAATAAGTCACTCTAAAGAAGTGACTATACAAAAATTGATATAAATTTTGGCCGAAGTGCCAGATTTGACAGCTACTGAAAAATTCTAAATAAGTGTTATTAAACGCCGTAAACGAGGATACCGCGATTCAGAATACTGACAGCGCCATCTAGGGTGGAGCAGCTAACATGGCGCAGATGGATTGCCAAATCCGTTATTTACATAATCGCCAGTTGTTTTATATAACTGCTCGGTTTTTCTGAATAAAGAGGGAAATATTGAAGGTAGAAGAGGTCGAGGAAGATAAAAGAACTTCGTGGACGACAAATATATGAGCCTGGTTGAAGATGGAGAGCACAGAATAGTAGATTTTACAACAAGTGCACAAAACGAACCATTTCTCTGAGACTTTTAGCAGTTTTAGCAGACTGATAGTAATGTCGAGGATAAAATGGTTTTGTGGACGAGTTATAAACTCTGCTTTTCACTTTGATTGCAAGGAAATAAAACGTAAAAGTACTCTCTAAATGTAAGTGAAGAATGAGTTGTTCTGCTTTAGTGAAGAATATGTTGACGCATGGGGGGTGCAGCAGGCCCGCGCGCAGGGCGTACACCACCGCGATTACTTGCATGCCCGCGGTGCACAAAATTCGATTTTGTGCAGCCTATATCCTGCACAAAGAAGCACTTTCAGAGCATGAGAAGTGAAAAATATCATTCGTATTACAGGAAATAGAGACATATACAGACAAATGGTAACCGACCTCCGGGATGGAGATAGTACATGAAGACGAAGAAGACAAAGCCTTTTAGGGTGCAAACCTATTAGTAGTAAAGTCTTCTCAAAGGTCTGTTATGTAAAGCGAACACAACCTTATCGATCCGTGGGGTTTGCTTATACATAAAATATTAATAATTATCAAATACATAACCTTGTTTAATATTCAGTACATATTCTGTGATTTAGCTTTGAGTTAACAGTTAATTCGAATTTTTTAATTCAGTAAATCACTCAGTAATATTCAAGAAAAGGATCCATGTTTGAGCTTGACCGTACTAACTAGCTTAGTAGCAAGCAGTGCGACTTAGGCTGCTTACAGATGAGCAGCACTTTGCTCTCGACAGAGTCAACAGCTGCAGCCGTCGACGTGTCGATAGCTGCTGCTGACCAACGTCGACAGACGACGACGACGGCTCGGCAGCAAGCGCTGACCAATGCTGACAGCCGAAGTTGACTCTGTCGACAGCATAGTGCTGCTCATCTGAAAGCAGCCTTAATTAATTGAAAATAAATCTCCAATGGTTAAGTTAGATAAGATTTGGTTTAAAATAGAGATAGGTAAGTAAGGCGTGTAATATCACGCGACGAAGTAATGTAACATCGTAGTCGTGAAAGTAATGTAACAAGCACGTTCCTTTTATTGCTTTACGATGCTATAAAGGTGGCAATAATACTCGAGTAAGAGAAATTTTCACGTTTACACTATACTCAATACATTTATTGCATCCCATGAGATTTACAAGGTGGTCATATAATAAATATGTACATCATGGACCAGCAAAAGTAGGAGAGAGGAAGATTCTTTAACTAAAAAATAATATTTTATGTTACGTACCATTTATCTAAAATTATTTTTAAAATTTATAGTCCTAAATTACAAAAATAACAAATTTTCCATAGTTAAATTATTTTATTTTACTACGCGAAATGGGCATAAATTATTCAGACTAAAGTGCAGTAAGAGTGAAGTGAAGTTATTTTATTATTTTTATATTCTATTATGAAATTGACATGTCCGATTGAATATTGATGTAATCTTTCTATATATTTTTTTTAAGACTAAGATTTTATATCTATGTAAAACAAGGTTTTATAATAAGTTCATGTTATTTATACGATGTCGCCTTGGGACTTCTGCCTGTAGACATCGTTTGTAAATTTTAATGAATAAATTGAATTGAATTGAAGTTTTGTCTAAGCAAAAAAGTGCTACTAACAGCGCTGCAACAGCAACAAAAACGCACTTATATGAGTATTTGTTCTATATAATGAATTGATTTTATTTTATCTGTGCGTAGTTTCAGTGATACTGAGGCTAATTTCCGTACCTTTTACTAAAGTAGCCCCCACTACCTTATTTCATAGTTACTATTAGATAGATGGTATAATAGGTCTTTACATATGAAATTGCCGAAATTTTCTCACAGATTAATGAGATCATAATTCCTATAATTCTAATGCATTTTTTTTTCATTTGTCTTATATTTGAAAGTTGACTTCAAGGTAATAAATTAACGCATAAAATAAAGTTTTTATTTTTAGTTTGATATATAAAACTAAAGGTTCGACAATTGTTCGTCGTCCGATTTCATCATTAGACTTGTTATATTTTTCTACAGATGATATTTTTCGAAAATTAAATTTAGGATTCTGTTAGCTTAATGTCTTCCCAATAATTCTTAAAAACATAAAAAACATTGGATTTATAATTTCTAAGAAAAATGCAAAAATGTTAGTACTGAAAATTGAGTTTACCTAAAATTCGCCATACAAAACGGCAATTTCATAGGTAAAGACCTATTATAATATAATGCTATGTGCAAGAACTCAATTAAAGTCACTCTAAAGTAATGACTTTACAAAAATTAGTATATTTGACATTTGAAAGCCCGGTTGTCGGTTAAAATTTAAAATTCTAAATAAGTGTTATTAAACGCCGTAAACGCAACGATATCGCGATTTGGAACACTTACAGCGCCATCTAGCGTGGAGCAGCTAACATGGCGCAGATGGATTGCCAAATCAGCTATTTACATAATCGCCAGTTGTTTCATAAATGCTCGATTTTATAACAAAATTTTTCTTTCTCAATTTAAGGCTTGGCTACCTAGACTTTTAAAGCGCAATCTATTAGTAGTGAAGTCTTGCCAAAGGTCCGTTATAGTAAGGGTGATGAAGGACAAATTTCTATATGATTTGCTCATATCTGCCTCTTTGACTGATGATAAGGAGCATCCTCTAGAAGATACAAAACATATTAGCGGACATCCACACCCCTGCGTTTTTGAAAAATTAAGTTTTAACTATTTCGAAATTTGTCGGCACCGCCGCCGTGAATCACGCTTTACGTAATTAATTAATTTGCTTGTTTGGCGCCGCCTCAAAATTACTATTCTTACATTAGTTTAAGAACTTTGTTATTAAGGTTAAATAAATAAGTTTAATTATTTCTTGCTTTTCAGTTTTTTCGGCGGTTCAATTTTTTGTTAAAAAGTTTTTATTTTACAATTTTTTGTGACTATAAATTTTATTTTCCCTCCCTTAGGGTAAATCGGACTACTCTGTAAAAAGTTATGCGTGGTCATACATTACAATCAGTCAGTGAAGTTCAGTTCACAATCAATCATCCCCCGTTTTCCTACCCTTAGGGTTGGAATTTTTTTTCCAAATTTATATGGGACCAACTTCGGGGTATATATACCCTTTCCAATAAAAAAAGAATTATCAAAATTATCGGACTACTCTGTAAAAAGTTATGCGTGGTCATACATAAAAAAATAATAAAAAAATATACGCGTCGACTTGAGAACCTCCTCCGTTTTTTTTTTCGTCGGTTAAAAATGGAAAAAAAATTACCTCTCTATACAAATTCGTTGATAAGACTATATTGGGGAATTGATGGGCACAAGTAGCTAGTTGGAAAGTTAAAACAAAACATTTTTAAAAAACAAATATAAAAAGCACAAAAAAGTAAAGTGAGCAAAGAGTCTGCGACAGAGGCCGATTGGTTTTTTTTTTATTTCCTGAAAGTTTTTACTTACGTTTTTTTTTTTTTTTTTATTGTCAATGGGCTTACTCTTGTCTTGACCTCGATCTAGTCTTGAGGACAGAGATGAGGTCGACGATGGGACGAGCTTGCCCAGAAGAAGCCTATAATATATTAGGTCTTTACCTATGAAATTGCCGTTTTGTATGGAGAATTTTAGGTAAACTCAATTTTCAGTACTAACATTTTTGCATTTTTCTTAGGAATTATAAATACAATTTTTCTTATTTTTTTAAGCATCATTGTGAAGACATTAAGCTAACAGAAGGTTAAATTTAATTTTCGAAAAATATTATCTGTAAAAAAATATAACAAATCTAACGATTTTTCTTTTCAAAAGTGGAGATTGATATTTGTTAAATAGGTATAAAGCAGTCCTTGATTGTTAATTTTCATGTATTCTGATTTACCTTTCAACTGTTTATCAGGGCAAATGTGAATTATTAAAGTCTCAAAAGTGATATTTTATCACCCGGTGATTTTCAAGAATTGAGTCCCTGTCCATCATTTAGCATATCCTCAACTTCAAAGATGCTATTTGCAACTGCATAAAAGTTACTCTAAAGGAGTAACTGAGCAAAAATTATTCGTCAATCAAGTCGTCTGACGTGATTGACTTATTGGTGCTTAGAACCCTTGTAACACCAAACCAATGGACCATACATTTAGATAGACAAAACCTATACAAAACGATACAATGATTCAGAACATACAGCGTGATTTTGTAGTGGTTTCGCACCCGAAGCCCAGTGATTCTACTCATGATAACAAGCAACTTTCCCGAAGAAAAAATTTTTTTACACAAAAAATTTTTTTCGCCTCTCCATAGTAAACTGGTCACGTGATCGACTCATTTTGTATGGGGAGGTGAAAAATTTTTTTCGAGTAAAGTATTTTTTTCTTTGGGAAAGTTACTTGTTTTCATGAGTAGAATCACTGGGCTTCGGGTGCGAAACCACTACAAATTCACGCTGTATACAGCGCCATCTGGCGTCGAGCGGCTTTCCTCTTCAAAATATTATTTTTTGCAGACCATAAACCAAGATTATTGATAAACGCTTGATTGATTTTAATTTATTTTTACAATGATTTTTAATACATTCTACGATCGCTCCTAATTGTTTCTCATTATAACAAAATTTTGTATCGTTTGCAATATTTCGTACTGCTACAATTTAAATATGTACTTTGGTTAGTCCTCGTTCAATAAAATTGTCATCATTTAAAATTTTTAAGAATTTCAAAAACCAAAAAAAAGCAGTATTTAAATAAAAATAACGATAAGTTTGATTCGTATGTTAAAAATATTGGTGATAAATATCGATTAATTTAGGAAAAAATCGATCATTTAATTTCTCGATACATTTTGCCCATCCCTATACTATAGACACAATAGTAGCTCGTAATCACAGTAAATAAATGGGCTTATCAGCAGTATGGAAACTCGGCCTATTTTTTGAAAATTGAATCTTGCATCATTGAAGCGTCAGGGTTGTACCAAATCAAACATCAAATAAACATTTATTTTTCGAGTAACAAAGACCCATACATTGCAAAACCAAACAATCAATAAATACATTAAATAATAAATTAAAAACGAAAACAAATTCAATTTCAAACAAAGATTAGGACACTTAGTCGCCTTTTATGACACAAGGGCAGATTAAGACACTTAGTCGCCTTTTAAGACACTAGGGCAGATGAAGACACTTAGTGGAAGATAAGGACACTGAATCGCCTTTTATGACACAATGGCAGATTAAGACACTTAGTCGCCTTTTATCATACCCGGAAAGGGGAAGTCTCTAAGTCGCCTTTTATCGCAAAACGTCACTTAGCCGCCATTTATCACACAAGGGCAGGGCAGAAATAAAATTTATATATCCATATGCCGCACAATATGACATTATGAAACGACCGACAGCAAACTAACCCACCGCTTCCCTTCACGCTACAACCGCGACAGAATTCAGGGCGAACTTTGCTTAGCGGCCCGTAGAGACGTGCGTCTGTGTGAGTGCGCCATTTTGGACGTTTGTACGAGTATGAAGCAGAGACGTGCGT
The DNA here is from genome assembly GCA_947532105.1 of Athrips mouffetella. Taxonomy (NCBI): domain Eukaryota; kingdom Metazoa; phylum Arthropoda; class Insecta; order Lepidoptera; family Gelechiidae; genus Athrips; species Athrips mouffetella. Next base: position 12,695,035 of record OX383984.1, read on the forward strand.
CTGTGTGAGTGCGCCATTTTGGACGTTTGTACGAGTATGAAGCTTCCATACTGTTGATAAGCGCATCTATTTACTGTGCCGTAATCTTTGATTTTTAATATAGTGTTTATGCAGGAAATCTACGGAGTGTGCAGTTAATTAAGATTTCCCTTGATTAGAATTTCTACATTCCCTGTTTACATCTTTTTTGGTTCATTATCGCTTTACGAGGAGCATAAAGAAGAGCCGACAGGTCAACGAGGAGGATAGCTTCCCATACAAAATGGGCTAAAAGTATTGCAAGTTTCTATGAGAAGTTGCTTTATTCATTGTGAAAACTTGTAAAATTTTATGATCTGAATCAACCATTTGATTTTGTACAATTGTTCCACAAACATATTGCAAAGAAAACGTCAATATTGTTTTCTACAGCTGGCTATAAAAGAAAAGGAGTAACTGGCTGATTGTAGGTAAGTTGACGGACCTATGCCACAGAATAAAGTAAATAGTACTATCATACAGAACGGACACCCTCCGCCGCCCTTGTAATCTACCCCGTAACCCCGTGCGCATCCGCCCGCGAGTTGTTTTGGTCCTTCTGAGGGTCTTTGGTACTAAATATGCGAGCCTACGCGATCTTCCAATTTCAAATTCAAATTCGCGCTCGATGTATGTACTGTCCGGGATGTGCCTATGCATAACACTTACAATGTTAGGGATGAAGTATCTTACCATCAATTTCTTCATCATCTTCATCATAATCCTCGTCGCTGAAGTAGTCCGCGAGCGAGCCGGCGGACTGCTGGCAAGTTGTCGACGAGCCTGTGCGTGACGCTTGCTCCGGAAGCGACGCTGAAGTGTGACGTATGCCGTTGGATCTGGAAACCCATATGGCATTCCAAATGAAAACTTTCCAAAGGATTGACCCTATGGCGGCTTGCACTTTTTGATGGGCACGTTAGTGTGGTTGGTAGTGTGCCTGTTTTTAAGGCCGCGGGTCGTAGGTTCAATCACCATCCAGGGCAAAACATTTTGTGATGAACACGAGTGCTTGTTATTTGTCTGGGTGTTATTTATTTATGTATGTATATCAGTCTCTTGCTCAGTTTGGGATCAGATTGATTTTGTGTAAATTGCCCTGCAATATTTTTGTCCAGCAATACTATCAAATAAAATAAAAAAGTCCTTTATTAATAAATCTTTAGTGCAATTAAATTAAATTTGACGGATCTAAAAGTTATCTTTTTATACTCTAGTAGAGGGTAACAAAGAGAAACCATTTTTGACCTATAAAATTTAGTAAAATTTTAGTTTGAACCCTCTCAGAAATGACACCAAGAATAAAAAGTTCTTAGTGACAGTTAAATTACATCGCTTTAGCAGCTAGCTTGTACCTAATTTTAAGTTGCCAAACACATTATTTTTTTTCTTCTTCGACGTTATATGGGAATATAAAAATCAAAAGTGCATGTCGATGCCGGAGAGCACACTTTGGTCCCTATTTACTTGAATACTATACTAGGTATGACTTAAGACAAAGGGATACGCAAAATTACAGGCTTTGGCCGAGCATATACCAGACAGAAAATATCTAATCAAGTAAAATCTATGAGTAAAAGGTACGGTGCTTTGGCAAAAAGTCAACCAACCCAACCTTTCAACCGGACCATCCTTTAGTTAAAAAGAAAATTTTAAGCAATGTAAACGTCTTACCTAAAACCTCCAGTTAAAACGCCGCTATACCCGCCTTGGGCAGAGCTGGCCCCGGTCAAACCAATGGTTGGACTTGCTTCAACCGGAGGCAGTTTCTTGTTCTTTATGAGCACCTGATGGAAAAAACTGTCTTACTGTCAGATGCACAAAGCACCGTTAAAGTTAAAGCTGCTTTAAATCTAGTGTGTAACTTTCTTTTTCATCTAAACAGAAAATGTCAACAACGGATTTCACTGCCTTGTTAAGTGAAAAAAATAGCGACAGATATTGGACATGTACAACAAAAATTACAGTGTGGTGATTGGTTGCACCTGCCACCTGGTTTGGGTTTCGCAAGAGTTGGGACGGACGATAAATAGATAAAGTCCATTCCAAAAAGTGTTGAAAATGTGGATATTTCTGGCTTATATGTTAAGCAATACTTAAAGTGTTTTAAAAATTATAAATCAAGGGAAATCTTTTATTTAGCGCAAGTTATTTCTTAACTAAAAGTCTTATTCTTTCGAGGAATGTTGAATATTTATTTGGTTCACAAACAAATTATTAATGCAATTATAAGCAGGTGTATAAATCTTGAATGATGATGTAATTTGTAAGCATGAATTCGGGAAATACAAGGCTATATTATTATTATTATATTATAACAAAAAATGGCTTTATGTATTTGCATACAAAAGCAAGCGGTAAATACAAAGAGAGGGGGCTTTTGGCTAGCAACGGTAAATACCTTGTACTTGAGCTGTTCTGGACTGGGCAGCCTTGGCTCGTCGGTGTAATCCACTTCGAACAGAAACGACGTCACCAGCTTCTCTCCGAATACTGCCTGGATAAAGACACAGTGTAACGTATCACAGAATACAAAAAACACAAACTATAACTGAAGTTTACGAAAGAGTCATTTGTATCGTAAACAAAATCATAACTTCAAATTCATGTAAAATATGTTAAAAATATTGACATTTCTGACTTTCTGTAATTGTATGTTTAAAAACGTGTTACTCATGAAACTGAAGATAAATCTTTTCTTAACTAAAAATGTTTGTTTACAAAACATCTACATACATACATAACATCACGCCTTGTTCCCGTCGGGGTAGGCAGAGACCACAGTTCTCCACCTGCTACGATCTTGACATACTTCCCTTGCTTCCTGAACCTTCATCAATCCTTTCATACATGCTCATCGGTTTAGGGTAGGTACTTTTAACCAGGCCTTTATTCAGAACGTCCTGAATTTGGCCCAGGTACGTTCGCCGAGGCCTTCCCCTTCCAACGTTTCCATTCCCTCTCGCCTTGTGGATCTCTTTCGTCAATCTTCCTTTATTCATCCTCTCTACATGAAAAAACCATCTCAGCATCCCTTTCTCAATTTTAGTCACTACGTCTTCTTTTACGCCACAACGTTCTCTTATCACACTATTTCTAATCCTGTCACTCAATTTCACACCAATCATACTCCTCAACGCTCTCATTTCTACTGCATTAATTCTACTTTCATGCTTCTTCTGCCATACCCAGCTTTCACTGCCCTACATCAGTGTTGGTACCAAAACGCCTCTATGAACAGCCAGACGAGCCTTGTGAGACACCTTCTGACTCTTCATAAAAGCATGCAGAGCACCATTCACCATGTTTCCAGCATTCACTCTTCTTTCGATATCACTTTCACACTTTCCATCTCTCGTAAACTTAGAACCCAGATACACAAACTCCTTCACTTGTTCGACTTGTTCACCACCTATTAATATAGTACACTCTGTCATACACTCTTCTCTTTCAAGTATCATTACTTTCGTCTTGCTTACATTAACTTTCATTCTTTCCTATCGAAAGCCACATTCATCATTGTTACCATCATTGTAAACATCTAAATCTTTCGTAACTCTATTATACCTACATTCATTATTTAAAATATACCCACAATGTAATTTCATATAAAATTGGTCATAACAATCTTACAAATAAAGTCAATCGCACAAGGCGTCTTCTGTTGGTGTGGTTGGTAGCGAGCCTGCCTTCTACGCCTCTGCAGTTGGATCCTTGCCTAGGGAAAACATAAGTTCAACTCGAACTTGACTAGTCTTTACTAAATGTTGTCATAAAATATCAACCAAACTAACACATAATCTTTGAATTTAACTGACTAGCTATTTAGTTCAAAAGATAGAGCTCTTTAAATAATGAACAGCCAGACAGAGGACGCAGGCTGTTGCTACTTTAGGCTACGGAACCCTAAAAAGAATAGAACAACGACTGACCTCAAAAGTGCTAGCCATAACTTGTTGTTGCGGGAGACTACAGTGGTTTTCTATACTCAGGATCAAAGGGTATGGTGACGCAATGAACGCACTCCTGTTGAATAAAATAATACCAATTAAAAACACGACTTTTATTGTACAGTCAAGAGCACATCAGGCTTGACAGATTGGACTTTATACCATTCCAATTTCAATAGAAGTACGGGCTAGAGTCGCACTGCGAGTGTCAAGCTTGACCTATCCTTGACTGTATAAAAATAATATAACGTGAACTTTTCTTTATAAAAATGTTTTAATGTCGTCCACACAATAACGAAGTCGCGGGTAACAGCTAGTGCTAAACATCGACCCTTGCACATCACTAAACATACCTGGCAATAGTTTCTACGACTCTTCGAAACGGTATTTTCGTCGTAAATGTGTGACCATGGTATATGACTGGACTGCCGTCGTCGCCGTCCCAACAATCTAACTCCACACAGCGGCATCCTGTTAGCAAAACCTGTGAAAAACAGACGAAAATGCTATGAAAAACTCTTTGGCAGAAGCTTGTATGACAGCTCTGGAGTTGAGTCGTTTAGGTTTTGAAAGATTGTCTTATCCAATGAGGATATAATTACTGACGTTTGTCTTATCGATAAAAGAGATAAGCCTTTCACATGCCGTCCGTTTACCGGTGATTTTATAACGCGCATGTCCGGAAGTATTGATTACTTCAATTTTCATCCATTTAACATTGCGGTAGCCATTTGCTCAGCAGACTAAGCAGCTGAGGTGTGGTGTAAAACTAATCGATTTGAAGTTCTTTGTTCAAAATCGCGTAGGAAGTCCGCACGTAAAAAGAAAATCATAGACAATCACTACGGTTCGTCACCCGCATATGAGCACTGTGTGCGGTGTGTGCGCGCTCAAAGTCGGATCATACCTTGCTCGTATTCACTCGTTCAAGCAACGTGACGTCATCGGTGACGTCACATTAGCGCGCTATCATTGCATACGAAAATGAGGTAGTGCAGTGTGTGCGATACGTCAAATTAAACGTCAAAATTAATTTTGGTTGAGTTACGTGGGATTTTTTTCGGTTTGTTTGGAGTTCGAAAGCAAACTAAAGAAATGTATACAATTCACAGGGTCCAAATACTTTGTGGCTAAAAAGTACTTTGATTCGAACAGTGACATTGACATAAGAGCAGTCATATCGGATCGTTTAGATATTCGATTGTGTTCGACGTTTGCACGCTAATGAAAACGATCCGACTCGAATGCGCCGATTGCAGCGTTGGTAAAATATTTCCTTAATGAACCGCACTGAATGTTTGAAACGTCAAGTTGTTGTCAAACATAACCTAAGCGCGTCGGTGTAATTTTTCACCGGTTTTGTGTGATTATCTAAAATTTTCTCGAAAAATTGTGTGAATATGAAGGAAAATACAGGCGATGTTGACTCCAGGAACGTCGTTAAGAACCGGGAGTTGCTTTATCGCATGATGATCAGGTAAAAACTTCACTCGAATTGCTTTTGCATCTTGATCATTTCGTAACTTTTTAGAACATTTTATCTTTGTAAACTTAGTAATACGGCTAACAACGATCCTAGGCAGATTGTCAGCTTCTTTGAGGCTGTCGGTGTGGCCGAGGAAATGTAACATAAAGGGTTGGCTACAATAGATCTGCACAGGTCGCAGTGGCCGTCGGGAATTAGGAGCCCGGCCCCTTTACCCTCAAAACATAAACGGCTAACAACTGTTCAGAAGATCGTATTTATAGCTTCTTTGTAACAAGCGCGGATGTTAAATATCCGGTATTTTTCATCTTATCAACATTGAGGTTAAACATGGGTTAAACATTCCTTTTGATGTAGGTAAACTTTTGTTTTACCCCTATCTTACCCAGAAACAAACTTCTGACGTAGAAAAGTACCTGCAGAAGCGACGTAACTTTTACTCTGCCCAATCCTCTCACTATAGAGATAAGTGGCGAAAGGTGAGGTTTTTGCCAAGCAAAGTGATATTTTACAGGCTTCATCCTATCCTATTAATATTATAAACGCGAAATTTTATAAGTATGGATGGACGTTTGTTACTCTTTCACGTAAAAACTACTGAATGGATTTTAATGAAACTTTACAATGATATAGCTTATACATCAGAACAACTCAAAGGTTACAATTTATAAACCTGTGCAGACGAATTCGCACCAGCTAGTTAAAAATAAATTCTCTCATGGAACAGTCTATATATCTGTCATGGCAATCTATATAATTGAGGCATTCTATACAATGTCTCGGCTATGTATAGAATGGCTGGTATGTTTAGCAATGTATGAAATAGTATAATAGTCCAGTCAATCTACGAAAGTTTGTATGGTGAGGGTTGCATTAAATGCACTTTGGGGGATAGTTTATTAAATTACCAGTAAAAACATTCAAAAATTGAAAACCACAGTAATCCCTGAATAACATTGATATTCTTAAAACCAGTATAAGGTGAACTTAACCTGTTTAATATTTACCATGTAGCACCGGTCAGCTTATTCTGGAACTTTTACAAAAAAATGTGTTTTCACAAAATTGCCGGATTTAATTATTTACAGTTTCAAATACATAGCATATTACTGTTTAAAACTAATTTCTATAACTGTGCATTTTATACAACCTTATATTGTGGATTCACTGGACTATAAATATTATTGTCCAGTTCTTACTTTGCCTGGCATTGTATAGAATACCTTCTGGTCCACTGGAAATGTGTAAAATGAGTACAAATTGGTCTATATTTACCAATTTTTGGTACAAGGTTGGACAGGTTAGGTTTCGTTAGGTTAGGTTTGATTTAGTTAGATTTTACATTTTAATGGATGCATATTAGGCATTTAGAATGCCTAAAGAAGTTTTTTTTACTAAGATAATCAACAGCACATTTCATAAATAACATTTCCAAAGTCTAGTTGCAGAGCCAATAATAGATTAAAATAAAAATTAATAAAATAAATATTGGGGGACATTTCACACAAGGTCATCTGATCTCAAACTAGGCAAAGCCTGTACTATGGGTACCAGAGACTGATATACATACATAAAAAGATAAATAACAACCAGACACAGAACCAGACACAGACTTGCGTTCATCACACAAATGTTTGCCCTGGATGAAGATCGAACCTTCTAATAATATTTCATACATTGCCTGGATGTTTTAATACATTAAGCCGGATTATACTCATTGCCAGTAACATATATCTCTATTTTGCTTTCAGCCAACTCTACTATGATGGGTTCCAGCCTATTGCAGCCACTTTATCGGCTGCCGTGCACGCAGACCCACCCTGCCCGCCTAGTGACAGGTATAGTTCTTTAGTAATTAACGGACTTCAACAGATTTTTGAGACGTAGTAAATTTTTATAGTATCTTATGAGGGCTATGAAATGATTGCCCTGTATGTCCTAAATTGTCCTTTTTTGTGACAAGTTAGAGGCACAGCTGACAGCTGACTTTTTGTGCTGACAGCCCGCCAGTGCAGCCGGTACTGCAGTTATTTTCGTATTATTATAGTCATTGTTATAAGAAAAACGCTCTGCTTCTATGCGCATATTTACCAAAATCTATTTTTTGGAAGGAAAGCAGCTTGAAAAGTTGTTCAGTTCAAAGAGTTATGTAGTCGAAAAGGTTGTTCAGATTGATTGTTATTTAGTTTAAAATGTAGAGCAATTTTGAAAAATGATGTTTGAATTTAATCTGATAAAAACTATTTTCCCAATACCAGCCACACTGGTGGACAAAGTATGTGACTGCCCGTGTCTACCCGGCTCTCATCTGCTGACCCTTTGATATAATGAAATCTACTTTCAAATTTTTGGTGTTACAGGCTGCTCAACCTGATGATGGTTGGGTTGCAACACGAACCTGACCGCAAGGACCGCTTGGCAGCGTCAAGTGGCGCTGAGCATCTACTTGGGACTACTGGATTTGGTATGATCATGATCTTGCAGATCGTCAGCTTCTTTGAGGTTATCAACAAGTTGAAAACAATTTTAAAAATATTGAAACCGAAACTAGATAAATAGGATAAGGTTTTCAACTAAAAACGGTTCTACACAAAAAATTTCCAAGTCATTGGACATGTAGTTTGCAAATTATTAAATTTAGGATCTGACTGCAGTTTCCTTTTTGTTATTACGTCACAAGTGGGCAAACTGACGGTAAGTGGTTACGTACCACCGCTCCGCTCAAAGCACCTTATACGTTCTTTGTGTCATAATTTGACACTCATATGACAGCTAAGCGCGTTGCCTACCCTGAGAACTAAGATGGTTTGTCTTTTGTGCCGATAAATTTAGTGGCTCTCTTACCCTTCAAACCGAAACACAGCAGTTAAAACCCTGTTGCCTTCAGGGTTGGTGGTCAAGCCCATTGGTGTGGTTGGTAGTGAGACTGCCTCTCACGCCGTGGGCCGCTTCGGTCCCCGCCCGGGCAAACATTTGTGTGATGAACACAAGTGTTTGTTCTGTGTCTGGGTGTTATTTATCTATTTATGTATGTATATCAGTCTCTGATTGTCATAGTACTGGCTTTGCCTAGTTTGGGATCAGATGACCTTGTGTGAAATGTCCCCCAATATTTCTTTGAGGAGACATAGGAGTATCAAGGGTTGGCTACAATAGATCTATGCAGGTCGCAGTGACCATTGGGTACTGGGAGCCCGGCCCCTTTACTTCTTATGAGGTTTCATACCCAAGAGGAGTCCCGTAGCCCGTGTACTGGCAAAAAATAGTACCAACCCATCTCTTCTCGTGGCTGTCATTAGAAGCGACTAAGTATCGGCCTTACTGGGACACCACGGTGGCGCGACTGGTTGCACCACTGTGGTGTCCGTAACTAGACACCAGTAAAGACACCAGAGTCGCCACACCCTGCGGCCACAGTATTAAGGGCTATATTTCACTGGGGGTGGTAGCGCGACCAGCATCCGAACTGGTTGCGCCGCCAAATTGGTTGCGCAACCAAACGGACACCAGGTGAGTAACTCTCTATAGAGCTGTATACATTTTGTTGGTAGCGGCGACTGGTTGCGCTGCCATGGTGTCCCAGTGAAATACCGGCCTAAGGGATTATGAATAGGAGGGTTTGCGCATTAAACTGAACGAATTTTTCGATAGACTGTGAGTTGAAATATGAGAGAAAAAAAATGCATAAAAACTATGCTGTGTACTAAACTATACTCTGTTTCGATTTAGTTTTGCACAACCACTGGGAACTACTGTGAAGTTAGCTACAAACCACTGTGATTCTCATTTGAAATGAAAAGTGTATGATTTCTATTCAATAAAAAGTTTGGCTTTAAACAAAATTACAGATCTGGAGTTCGAAATGGATGCATCGTCTCTAGCCCCGGAGCCCGCTACATATGAAACGGCCTATGTGACCTCTCACAAGATGGCTTGCAGAGCGGGGGCCTTCAGTGCTTGCGGACAGTTGGTGGCCACGGGCAGTGTTGATGCTAGTATTAAGGTAAAAATTATTATTTTTTTTATTGTCAATGGGCTTATTTTTTTTTGGCTTACTCTTGACCTTGACCTAGCCTTGAGTACAGAGATGAGGTCGACGATGGGACGAGCTTGCCCAGGAGAAGCCTATTCACTCGCGACTTGAATAGATTCAGTTTATATGAACTCGGCAACACAGTCACAGGCAGAGATTTCCACTCTATTTATGACCAAAGAATTCAGTCTCAAAACAAAAAATAAATTCACCACAGAGTAAAAACTGTATATAGTCCGTCAAATACATAGTGTGTATGAGGTAGTGAAGTGTAAAACGTCTCCTAGTCGACTATGACTAGTCGGTCAAAAAACTTTGTTACGTTTTACAAAATCTAATGTTTTATTTATTTATTTAGTTTATTTCCAGAAAATTGCTTACAAGTAGTTACATTCAAATATATCGCCAAACTACAGAGTAGTTTGTTGTCATTTGTGAAAGTGAAAATATATCTTTTTTATCTGTTTGTTGATCATTACTAGTAAGAAAGGAAACGTAAATGATTCGTAATAGCCATTTTATGTGTAATTTTTAACACTATTTTTTTCTTTTTTTTCTTAAATTGTTTGTATTTTTACTTGAAACACTGTGGTAATAACATTTATTAGTCCCAAGTTATATATTTCTCAGAGAGAGATAAAAATTTATCGTTTTTGAGATTTGATAAAAGTTCATACATTTTAGTATGGAGGTCTCTGGCATGAAATTGATACGCTTATGGCATTAGTAGAAAGTGTTACAACCTCTTTAAAATTCACCATAGCATCTCATGAAAATATCCACTACAAGACAGGAAGCTCCCTCCAGAAGTTCAGCAAAAGTACGTGGTACTCAGGAAAGGAATTACCATAGTCACCACGGTTGTAAGCGTTGCGGCTGGCGACCGCTGTTGTTGGTGACCGCAGTATGTAAGATGGTACGATACACAGAAAGATGCTGCTGCCCACTGCTTCATGAGCCCTTAGTCGTCTCTTACGACACCCACGGGTAGAGAGAGAGATGGGTTGGTACTTTTCTTTGCCGGCACCACACAGCACAGAAATGAAATTGACATTGAATATATTTTTTTTGTCGTCTCATCATAACATCCCATGAAATGTCTGCTCCCTACAGGACAGGGAGCTCACTCCAGAATTCTAGCTTTTGCTGGAAAAATGTAGAGGGGAAGTACCATAGTCACCTCGCTTGTTACTCGTAGCGTTACGGCTGGCACTGTGGACCGCGGTTGTAGATGACCGCAGTAAGTAAGATGGTATGACAAACAGAAGAATGCTGCTGCCCATCCTCCAGTTTATAACCCTTACGCCTCTTACGACTCCCACGGGTATGTTTGGGATGGTACTATTCGTCTATTCGTATTTTTTTCGTGTATGTTTTCAGATATTGGACGTGGAACGTATGCTCGCTAAGTCTGCTCCTGAGGAGGTGGATCCTGGGAGGGAACAGCAGGGGCATCCCGTCATCAGGACTTTGTAAGTTATACAAAGTTATATTTTTTGGAAATTGGCGGCCACCGCGTTCCGTTCAAAGGATTTTGAGTAAACAAGATAACATAAAGCTTATTGTAATAGTTTAGAATAAAGCTATCCTGACAAAGAACACTTTATCGGTCTTTAATTTTTAATTTTCGTCTCCAATTCAAAGAAATTAATTAAATTCAGATGAGGGCGCTAGTGTGCGCACGATGCAGTCTTCAAACTTTAAAATTGTTAATCCGAATAAATATTTTGTATTTTTGTATTTCGTAAATATATGTAAAAAAAATAGCAAATAAAAGCGTGTTGGAGCGCAGCGAGAAAGCAATAGTTTGTTCAAATATCTATTTCCCGTACTGGAATACTGTCTTAAGAGGCTACCAGCGGTCCACTGGCGCCCCTATCAGTTAAAAAAATATTACTCGCTAAATACAAAACTTATCGAAAATCCAGAAAGATTGAAGTAAAAGTACCCTAGTATTTATATAGTTACATTATACAAAAAGTGCCAAAAACGGCCACTTTTAACAGTTTGTATCTGTAAGTACAGTCAACTTTATTTTACAGATTAAATAGGTTCTAAATAAACAAACGTAGTTTTACTTTAATCTGTCGTTACGGATTTTCGATAAGTTTTGTTTTCATCATCATCATATCTTTATTCAAAAAACAGTACAAACTGTGTGCGAAAAGAGATGCTTAAATTAAATAAATTACTAATATGATTTTACAACTTGTCAAAAGTATCTATACAATAATTAATTTAATAACACAATAAAAAATCATGTCATGGAAAAATTAAAAACATAAATTAAGTTAAATATGTCAAACAAAACTAAAATTACAACAAAAAATAACAAATGATTGAATTGCAACACTTGAATGGATCAGAAAATTACTAAAAATAATGTCAACTAAATTATACTAAAAATAATGTCAAATAATAAGAACTAAAACTCGTCAATTGAATAACAATTTTTATCTAAGAGTATTTTTTTCAGTTTGTCCTTGAATGTTTGTATTTATCGAGTAATATTTTTTTAACTGATGGGGCGCTAGTGGTCTCTATCACTACGGTTTATTACGCAAATACATTGCACACACTGCATTCACTGAATATAATTGGTTTATTTCTATATGCGTGCATTCGTCGAATAGATTTGAACCGGACTAGAGCGCGCTTATGTCAATGTCAGTGAGAAAAATTTAACTTTTGGTTTTGTTCTGCGTTTTTGAAAATAATTGAGAGATAATGATTATTCAATAACATAAGACTTAATTTATTCGCTTGACTTAATTTATTCGCTTAAAACATTGTATAAACGATCTTAAAAGTTATGGTATTACATTAATGTTTTGCTTACTAGTGCAAGCATGCAAACAATAACTACAATTAAAAATGAGAAAAAAAATGGCAAATAAAAATTCAAAATCAATTTAGGACATGCACAGAAACATAACATATCAAAATTATAGTAGGTATGTCAGATTTAAACGTATTTGTCAAATGAATAGATATTTAGCGCAATCAAATTAAAATATAAAGTCAAAATAAAAAAAATCATAATCAAACAAAGTCCATAAAATTCTTAATATCATAGAAGAGCTATTATAAAAACAGTTTGACGGGTTCTTACCACGATATAACTGTTTTTATAATAGTGTTAGTGACCGCGAAACTCTCATAGAAGAGCTGTTCGCGCAATCATGAGAACAAGTATTTTTTAAACAATCTTATATTGCTAGACTTTATGTAATTAGGTATTTTATTATTATAAGATAATTTAATCCAAAAACCCCTAAAAAGTCGAAAAAATCTTTCGTAAACATGATTGGTGACAAATAACATTTGAATTTTGACGTTCCGCACACGCTGCACTACCTCATTTTCTTATGCAATGATAGCGCGCTAAAAAGACGTCACTGGTGACGTCACGTCGCTTAAACGAGTGAATACGAGCAAGTTTTGAACCTACTCTTAGCGCGCTAACACCGCACACAGTGCTCATATGCGAGTAATAAACCGTATTGTATTTATGAGCCAACTTTTTTTAATGTGACAAGTGAGCAAACGGGCAAGTGAGCCACCTGATGGAAAATGGTCACCACCGCCCTTAAAGCCCGCTGTCTTATTAGTGGCATAACTTGACACTAATAAGACAGCAAAGCACGTTGCCCACCCTGAGAATTAAGATGGTGTGTCTCGTGTGCCGGTAATTTCGCTGGCTCCCTTACCCTTCAAACCGAAACACAGCAGTGTAACAGCTATTGTGTAACACTGCTATGTCACGGCAGTAATAGGAAAGGGGGTGGTACTTCCCCAGACGGACTTTGCACAAAAGCCCTACCACCTTTTGAACTTTCGAAGCTCCTTACATTTAGGATTCTGTTCAGAATTTTGCTGCCTAACAAATAACTATCAAATTAAAGGTACGACCACACTGACGAGATCACGGCGCTGGACTTCCACCCGCGAGAACAGATCCTGGTGTCCGCGTCACGTGACTGCTGCATCAAACTCTTCGACATCGCCAAGGCGTCCGCCAAGAAGGCCTACAAGTCTATCACGGTGAGAATAAAAGGCGACCAAGTGACTTAACTTGCATATTTATGAACTAAAGGCGGCTCAATGACTCAATCTGCCCTTACGTGATAAAAGTAGGCTCAGTGTTTCAATCTGCCCTCAAGTGATAAAAGTCGGCTCAGTGACTCAATCTGCCCTCACGTGATAAAAGTCGGCTCAGTGACTCAATCTGCCCTCACGTGATAAAAGGCGGCTAAGTGACTTAATTCTACTCTCTTATGTAAAAAAGGCGGCCAAGTTGCTTAAATCTGCCCTTATACGATAAAATTCGGGTAAGTGAATGCTGTATCAAACTCTTTGACATCGCCAAGGCGTCCGCCAAGAAGGCTTACAAGTCTATCATGTTGAGAACAAAATGCGGCTAAATGACTTAATTTTCCCCTTTTTAAAATTTTATTTTGCAACAAACAGTTGTGTACATAAATATTTATACAATTTCTTATGATTTAAAGAAAAACCTTGAGTGCCCAAAAGTGCGTTCTTAACATATAGTAAGGATATCAAAACAGAGAGAGTGACGTGTGGATAACAATAAGAATAAAAAATTTCACCCCATTTCCATCTTTTAGGGGTTGAATTTGGGGTGGAATTTCAATAACAGTGATGTACGTTCCACAGAATTACAACCTTGATGCCTAAATAATAAATTTAGAGGAAAATCCACTGAAAATTAAGGATTTTCAACTTCATCCCCCTTTTCACCCCTTAGGATGTTGAATTTCCAAAAACCCTGAAACACATAAAACTTATTTTCAAAACTGACGGACTTTCATACAACCTTTCATTCATTATTTCACCCCTTTAGGGGATGAATTTTGAAAAATTCTTAAACGTGCTTTTTTATTTTTTACCAAAAGCTCAAAATCAAGTTTCTATAATTCTACGTTTAAAAATGAAAGACTTAAAGACCACCATACGGAAAAAAATAATCCCCCTTTTCACCTTCTTTAAGGGTGATTTTGAAAAATTCTTAAACGTGCTTTTTTATTTTTTACCAAAAGCTCAAAATCAAGTTTCTATAATTCTACCTTTAAAAATGAAAGACTAAAGACCACCATACGGAAAAAAATAATCCCCCTTTTCACCCTCTTTAAGGGTGATTTTTAAGAAATGCTTTAACACGTGTTTTTGTATTTTTTACCAAAAGCTTGAATTCAAATTTGTGTGAATCTAGCTCAAGAAATAAAGGACTTTCAGACAAACCTTCTTCCCTTATTTCACCCCCTTGGAAGATGAATTTTCCAAAATCCTTTCTTAGTAGGTGGTTTTGACATGCAAAGAACCTGTTTACAAAATTCCAGATCTGTATCTATAGCGGTTACGGCTCGGCGTTGATGAATCAGTCAGTCAGTCAGTCAGGACAAGCAATTTTATATATTTAGATTATAACATCCCATGAAACGTCCACTACAGGACAGGGAGCTCCCTCTAGAATTCTAGCTTTTGCTGGAAAAATGTAGAGGGGAAGTACCATAGTTACCTTACCTCGCTTGTTAGCGTTACGGCTGGCACCATGGACCGCGGTTGTAGGTTACCGCAGTAAGTAAGATGTTAGATACAAAGGAGGATGCTGCTGCCCATCCTCCAGTTTATAACCCTTAGTCGCCTCTTACGACACCCACGGGTATGTATGAGTTGGTACTATTCTTTGCCGGCACCACACGGGAAAGACTACTACTACTTTACTAAGAAATATATGACACTAATTATAAACTGACAAATCAGTAGAAAACTTATGATTAAACTTAGGATAAAGAATTTGTCGAAACACTAATTATTTTTTGGGTGCTTTATTTGAGAGTTTATTTGGCTAATGAGACGGTTTTTAAATTTCAAAATATTCCTTTATGTGATAAAAGGCTGCTTTGTGACTTAATTGTACTATCTTATGTGAGAAAGGCGGATAAGTGACGGAATCTGCCTTTATATGATAAAAGGCAGCTAAGTGACTTAATTTTCCCTTATGTGATAAAAGTCTGCTTTGTGACTTAATTCTACTATCTTATATGAGAAAGGCGGATAAGTGACGGAATCTGCCTTTATATGATATAAGGCAGCTAAGTTACTTAACTTTCCCTTATGTGATAAAAGTCTGCTTTGTGACTTAATTTTACTATCTTATATGAGAAAGGCGGATAAGTGACGGAATCTGCCTTTATATAAAAGGCAGATAGGTTGGTTGGTAATGGTTTTCTGAGTATATAAAATCGCATTTAAATTTGAGACTGTCTGATATCGACAACTAGCTTTTCTGATATTGTTTTTATTTTTCTGTTACATTGGAACAGAGTTGAGAAAGGAAGTATTTTTATTTATAATCTACATAGATTTAGACATTCGGAAGTATTTTTTGTTTTAATGTAACTGCTATGGTTTTTTAAAAAACATTGTTTCAATTGTGAACGGAACGCTTGCTTTGCCAACTACGTTCAAGAGTACCGGCGGCCGCAAAGCCCGGACGTTCAAGGACGCGCATTTCCGTACGGAAATAACTTACCAAAAATTCAATATTCTGCATTAATAATAATAGATTTATATCAGGCATCGAAGGCCCATATCAATAAATACCTTGACCTAATAATACATATTCAAAATAAACTTAAAAACTAATTAGTTGACTTGACGAGTACGGGTGGTCGATATCTACTCCAGTAAAATTACGAGAGATTGTATGGCGAAACGGAAATAATTGATAATAGCCGTGATTCTTTTTCAGATCGGTAGATTATATTAAATTTACTTCATTTATTTATTTATTTTGCCGTCCAAACATTAAAAAAATATGGAATTTCGGAAAAAAATATTAATAGATAATTTTTTTTATTTACGGCTTGCTATATATTCAGAACTTCATATTATAAATGATCCACCTAAAAATATTAGCTTTTTTGTATTGTTTAACTTTTATAGCACAAAATTTAAATACAGCTTATCTTCGCAACCAAAAATAGTAATAGATCCGTTTTGCTTTCTAATAATTTAAATAGTGCTATATATTCACATTTTTGGCAAATCCAACATAAATGTTTACAAAATCATTGTAAACCAGCGATTACAAAAATTTTTTTTTTAATTTAGTATGGCATTTTTGTGAATATATATAAGAATCACTTACATTTAAAAAGGTTGAGTTTAGCTTAGTTTATTGCTATTATTTTACCTCGACTTTATTGGCCCTTATATGTAAAAATAAGTGGAGATTTTATATTTTGAAATAAATTGATATTTTTAAATATATTTATGGTGGATTTTGATGCCTATATGTAAAGTATACATTTATCTATGATATAAAGTATATAATTATCTATTACTATTTTTGCCTTAGCTGTTATTCGAAAAAAATATTCCGCTTTAAATTTTAGGTGGATTCGTAAATATTGCGTCTTAACATCATATTTAAATACGATATACACAAAAAAGTAGCTATTAGCATTTAATGTTTTGCAAAACCGTATTTTTACTGGAGTAATCGTCGAAATACGACTCCCAACGGCCAAAATGCAGCATTCAGGAACACGCTCTCTTGGAACTTGGATACATTAAAACAAAAAACACTACTTGCATTAAAACTCAGATCATAAAAGTGTTACTGTTGCCTCCAAATTAAAAATTATCTATTAAATTCAAATATTGTGGCTATCCTCATCTAGTTCTTTGACTCTCAAAGTATCCGGAAGAAGTAAAACTAAACTAAAGTTTAATTTTGCACGGCTAAAAAAAAAAAAAAAAAAACAGATCGTGTATCAGTCGACCAATACTCATGTTTGAAATTCAAATCTCATTTTTATCAACAAAGAAAAAATCTGCTACTTTGATCGCCTTTATATCCGAAGGATGAAGACTTTTTACGCTTGCTACTTGTCACTAGATGGCGCTATTCATTTCTGAATCGCGGTATTGTTATGTTTACTGCATTTGGTTGGGCTCTTTGATGTCAATTTTTAACTCCATCTTACTTACTTACTTACTCAATTTTTGAAGAAGCTTGTTAGTTCAAGCTCCTGCATTTGCTTGCAAATACTTTATTTAAGCAATTGCCGAGAGACGGCAAATTTCAGATCTGTCTGTAGCTATTGCGATTACTGCTCGGCGTGTCAGTCATTAAGTCAGGATAAGCTGTTTATAGTGTTTATATATTTAGATTTAGGTGCGACCTCCATAGTCGTATATCAATCGATCATTACTCATGTTCGAAATACGAATTTAATTTTTACCCACAAGGAATCAGCTACTTTGTTCGCCTTCATTAACGGACCGATCTGTGATTTTCGAATAAAATGGATAAAAAAATACTTCTTACACTTGCTACTTGCCACTAGATGGCGCTATTCGTTTCTGAATCGCGGCATTGTTATGTTTTCTGCATTTGGTTGGGCTCTTTATATGTCAATTTAACGTTTCACTAAGCAAGTTATCAAGAACTAAGAAGTAAAACTAACAGTACGGATTAAAACCTGCTCATAAGCTTTGTGTGCGGTTTTAGCGCGCTAATAGTCGGTTCAAAACTTGCTCGTATTCACTTGTTTAAGCGACGTGACGTCATCAGTGACGTCACTTTAGCGCGCTATCATTGCATACGAAAATGAGGTAGTGCAGCGTGTGCGAAACGTCAAATTCATAAGACATTTGTCATCAATCTCGTTTTCGAGAGATTTTTTTTAACTTTTTTTGGGGTTTTAGATTAAATTATCTTATCGAATAATCATTATCTCTCAATAATTTCTTAAAACGCAAAACAAAATCAAACTTTTAATTTTTCTCAGTGACATTGACATAAGCGCGCTCAGTTTGGTTTAAAACTGTATTCGATGATATTCGACGAATGCACGCATATAGAAATAAACCGACTATATTCAGTGAATGTGATGTGTGCGTTGATTTCAAGAAACAATCCGTAGTGTAAACTTCTAAGATCGTGTATCAGTCGACCAATACTCATAGTTAGGGTGCTGGCTGCAATTTGGGTATATGATTTGCTCATGATTCATATTAGAGCCCAATTATATGTCAATATAACGTTTCATTATGCAATGACTTACCGATATAAATTTTTGGAGAAGCCTGTTAGTTCAAGCTTCTGGCTGGCTAGTGGCTACCAATTCTATAATTTCACCGGGTGATAAAATATCACTTAAAAAATTTAAACACAGATTTTTGTTTTCAAAAGTTAAGATTGATCTTCGTAAAATATAAAACTGTCCTTGATTGTTAATTTTCATGTATTCTGATTTATATTTCAACAGTTTATCAGGGTAAAGCCCGCGTCACACAAAGGCGGTAGCGGAAGCGTTCCGGGGCCCGTATTTTTTGTAAAGTATGAGTTCTTATGCACCCTGCTCAGGTGGCCTACCTGGTCGTTTAGCCACTTGTGATATATATAAAAAAAACCCTGTCACATTGGCAGCGGCGCGGCACGGCGCGGTGCGGTGCGGTCCGAGCGCGGACTTTGGCGTTGTATTTTTTTTACAAGAATTTATTTAAAATTGTAATTCTAATAACAGTATCAATTCTTCTTCGTCACTGTCCATCGTCAGAAAAAAAATATCACTCAGAAGCTTTCGCAATCATACCACTCTGTGTGACTTGGGCTTATATGTGAATTTTTAAAGTCTCAAAAGTGATATTTTATCACCCGGTGATTTTCAAGAATTGAGTCCCCGTTCTACAAATCTACCTACTAGACAATTTTGCATTGAATAGGTTCCGAAACTACTGGAGGTCAATTCTTGAAAATCACCGGTTGATAAAAAAACCGGCCAAGTGCGAGTCGGACTCGCGCACTCAGGGTTCCGTACCACCACATAAACATAATTGTATTAGTTGAAATTTCAGTAAGTTACTGTGCTAGATTTTTTGAGTCCGACACGCGCTTGACCAAATTGTATTATTTGTTGTTATTTTATAGCCTATACCCTATAAGCATACCAATTTTCAAGTTTGTAAGTGTTCCCGTTTTTAAATAGAACTAAAACAAAAATCGCCTCAGCAACCATCCAACTTGACCTCTCTCTTATATGAATGTTCTTGAAACGGGAGCTCACCACAATTGGTTACCATTAGTTGTGAGAAAAGTTGTAATATTTAATGATTTCAGACTTTTCCCATTATTTGTACTGTGAGACCTAGCTTCTTGCCGAATTTCATAATTTTAGGTCAACGGGAAGTACCCTGTAGGTTTTTCATTTTTGAATAAATGTATGGAGATGAGGACATAAAAAGCCATATCTTTTGATTGCGTCGTTGTAAAAAATTTAAATTTTCAGATCTTGTGTGGTTCATGGATCCTAATATATGGTATTAATTTCAACCTGATACCTTTACCCGTTCGTGAGATAAAGGGTCTTGACAGACAGACAGACAGACAGACAGACAGACAGACGGACAACAAAGTGATCCTATAAGGGTTCCGTTTTTTTCTTTTGAGGTACGGAACCCTAAAAATATCACTTTCAAGACTTAAAATTCCTATTCACCCTGTTAAACCCTTCAAAGGTAATTCAAATTAACAATAAAATATAAGTTTTTATTTAAGAAATATCATTCAATCAAACTTTTGAAAAGAAAAATCTGTGATTTTGAATTTTTTGAGTGATATTTTAACCCAAGGTGTGAAGAAAATACACAGCATCCTTATATCGCGTACGCTGCGGAAACTATTCATATTAGAGGAAAGTGATGTATGACAGTTTTATAGACGACATCAATATCTACAAAAATGTCCGCCATACCATACGTCTAACTATTACAGTTATGTCACAATAACCACTTTTTCATGTTAAAATACGGTACATTATTCGTACCTTATTAGTCCTTATCCAAGTAATTCAAGGCTACAGTACCTGTAAATTACTTTTTGAATTATTCAAATCGGACATACCATTCGAAAGTTATCATGACTGTAATATTTACCAAAATTAAAATTTAAGTAACACCGTTCTAAAATTTTACAAATGGTTAGGAACCATGTATAGCTTTGTCTATTACTTAAGAACCTAAACGGACATAAACATGTATAATTAAAAATAACATCCAAATTTTCTCTATATTGTACTCTTTTTTAGTAACCCCCGACGACGCAACAAGAATCTATATCTACCCGTGCGAATCCGGGGCGGACCGCTAGTACTCTATATAATTCAACTAGATAGATGTTAGTTCAAGCTCCTCTATTATATTTTTAAACCATTTATTTCCACATACATACATACATAACATCACGCCTTGATCCCGTCGGGGTAGGCAGAGACCACAGTTCTCCACCTGCTACGATCTTGACATACTTCCCTTGCTTCCTGAACCTTCATCAATCCTTTCATACATACTCGTCGGTTTAGGGTACTTTTAACCTGGCCTTTATTCAGAACGTCCTGAATTCCGAGGCCTTCCCCTTCCAACGTTTCCATTCACTCTCACCTTGTGGTCTTTCGTCAATCTTCCTTCATTCATCCTCTCTACATGACCAAACCATCTCAGCATCCCTTTCTCAATTTTAATCACTACGTCTTCTTTTACGCCACAACGTTCTCTTATCTGTATTCCACACGGTCTATCTAATAAGAAAAGAATGTATTTTAGATTTTAAATGACATGTAAAAATTCGAATTTATTTATTGACAATTTTTTAAATTTTAATTGAATTCAATTTTTATTTATAATTATTTAAAGTGGATTATAATTAAAAAATAAATAAATACTAGTAGTAGTATTTTAATTTTAATATAATATAATTTTAGGTACTAACTATTAACTGTTGTTAATATTAGTATATTATGTCTTGTCTTGTACGACAAAATATGGGTCTATAACCTGAAATAAAACATGATTTATTTATTTTTTATTTATTTATCACACTTTTTCTAATCCTGTCACTCAATTTCACACCAATCATACTCCTCAACGCTCTCATTTCCACATACTTACAAAATAGGTACAAAATAGAGGGAACATTTAAATTCACAGCATGTGGGGGGTTCAGGCTTAGCGTACGCTTTGTGTCCATTATACAGGGCGTGTTCAGTCGATGAAACTAAACAACTTTGCCAAAGAAACATTTCTGGGAAATGAAAAAAAAAAATTGACCTTCCCATACAAATTGCTCACTTTGGTCGAACAGTTTGTATGGAGATGTCAAAAATTTTATTCATTTACCAGAAATGTTTCTTTGGAAAAGTTGTTCAGTTTCGTTGACTGAACATGCCCTTTCAGTTTTGGGACCGTCCCTTACTAAATAATGTTTTTTTGGTCTGCCTTTGTGGCTCCTGTTTAAAATACTTCTGAAGATGTAGAAAATCGAAGAGGCAGACATGCAGGGTTCTGCATTATCACGGGACGAAGTAGTGAATTTTTGCATTTTGAAGTGCTGTAACTTTACGACGCAGGGCTATTATGGTGGCAGACCATTTTTCTGGGGTTTTATACATTGTATTTAATGAGATAGTCATAGTCTGCCAGGTGTACGTTACATTGTCAAATTTCAAAATAGTTAAAACTTAATTCTTCAAAAACGCAGGGATGTGGATGTCCGCCAATATTTTTTGTATATTCTAGAGGATGCTTCTTATTATCAGACAAAGAGGCAGACATGAGCAAATCATATAGAAATTTGTCCTTCATCATCCTTACTATTAGATCCAAGGGATGAAGCGTTATACTTACGATTTCTACTTGCCACTAGATGGCGCTATTCGTTTCTGAATCGCGGTATTGTTACGTTTACTGCATTTGGTTGGGCTCTTTGTATGTCAATTTAGTAGCCATTGTATCTTACATACTTACTTACAAAATTTTTGAATAAGCTTGTTAGTTCAAGCTCATATAATGCAAATTATTGCAAAATATTGCAAATGCTTTAAGGTGGTTGCTGAGCAGAGGTGCTGCCACTTTGTGTAAATAAATTTATTGCGTCATAAATACAAAACATTTAATAATGATTGTTTGTTTGGCGGCAATTTGGGGTAGTTCTATATTTTATTATCCATCACATCACAACTTAGCTTATCGTGAATAGCTTTGTATTCCTAAAGTGCCAAAAACGGCCACTTTTAGCACTTTACCAATACCACCTTATTTTTACTTATCTTTGATGTTTTGCGGTAACAATTTTTCTGTGCAATCAGTATTTTTGTTTGGAATTTTTTTTTATTTGCTGATTCAGATTTTTATACAACCAATAACAATAATGGTGATTGAATTCGGCTCGCGATAAGATTGGCTGTGTGCGGACCACCCAAAGAATAATTTGTCATTTTTAGGGTTCCTTACCTCAAAATAAAAAACCGGTCAAGTGCGAGTCGGACTCGCGCGCCGAGGGTTCCGATATACCTATAGTATTTTTGGAAGCAATAAAGTCCATTTTCAGGACCGCAAAACTAAATTTGTTTGTAAAGGTTTTTTGCAGATTTCTGAAAAACTGTGCAACTTAGAAAGATCGTTTTATTTTTGCTGTAAAGTTTACATAAACCTCTGTCTACTGTAATTAATTCAGATTTTCCCTTACTCAAACTTCGGAGATAAGGGGGGGGGAATGGTATTTTTTTTGTCATTTTTCATCATAACTTGAAAACTAAGAAACTTAAAAAAATACAAAAATATATTTTAAAATGTACAAGTAAAGCCCTTTCATATGATACCCCACTCGACCTAGTAGCGACAATTTGAAATTTGGCCCCCCCTATTTTGGCCCCCTTTACATTAATAATCATACTTTTTTCAAAAAATTTTCATGTGCAATTAAGTTGGGCAACTATATTCTAAAACTATTCCAAATTTCAGCTCGATAGCGTAAGTGGTTGCTGAGATATAGAGGTGTGACAGACAGACGGACAGACAGACAGACAGACAGAGCGGCACCATAAGGGTTCCTTTTTTTTACCATTTTGGTATCGGAACCCTAAAAAACAGATCCCTTATAGGATCACTTTGTTGTCCGTCTGTCTGTCTGTCAAGACTTTTTTTCACAATAAAAGGTTATTTTTTTGGACCTGATTTCCTTTTGCCCACTTATTAGTGAGGTCAAAAGCAACAACTTTTGTTCTACGACTTTGCTAACAACGCACGAAAAATTATCAACTTCCCATACAAAATGTGGGTGGGTCACGTGAGTACTTTAGTATGGAGAGTCGAAATTTTTTTTGTGCGTTGTTAGGAAAGTCGTAGAACAAAAGTTGTTGCTTTTGACCTCACTAAAAAGTGGGCAAAAGGAAATCAGGTCCAAAAAAATAACCTTTTATTTAAATTGAAGTTGAAAATTTGAGCCCGACCTACTATAAATACTCCAGTAAAATTACGAGACCATTGTATGGCGAAACGGAAATAATTTGTAATAGCCGTGTTTCTTTTTCATACGAGTATCTATAGATTATATTTCTGTGTAAAGCTTTTTAATGGAATCCACCTAAATTTACCCCATTTATTTATTTAGCCGTCCAAAGATTAAAAAAATATGGAATTTCGGAAAAAAATGTTAATAGATTATTGTTTTTATTTACGGCTTGCTACGTATACATGACATGAAATGTCCCGTGTGGTGCCGGCAAAGAATAGTACCAACCCTTACATACCCGTGGGTGTCGTAAGAGGCGACTAAGGGTTATAAACTGGAGGATGGGCAGCAGCATCCTCCTTTTCATCTAACATCTTACTTACTGCGGTCACCTACAACCGCGGTTCTTGGTGCCAGCCGTAATGCTACGAGTAACAAGCGAGGTGACTATGGTACTTCGCCTCTACATTTTTCCAGCAAAAGCTAGAATTCTAGAGGGAGCTCCCTGTCCATACATACTTTCATTTTATACATGAATCCACCTAAAAATATTACCTTTTTTGTATTATTTAACTTTTATACCTCGAAATTTAAATAAAGTTTATCTTCGCAACCAAAAATAGTAATAGAGCCGTTTTGCTTTCTAATAATTTAAATAGTGCTAAGTACTCACATTTTTGGCAAATCCAACATAAATGTTTACAAAATCTTTGTAAACCACCGATTACAAAAAAAATATTTTTATTGTTTATGGGATTTCTGTGAATATATATAAGAATCACTTACATTTAAAAAGGTTAAGTTTAGCTCAGTTTATTTCTATTATTTTACCTCGACTTTATTGGGCCTTATATATGAAAATAAGTGTCGATATTATATTTTGAAAAATATTGATATTTTTAAATATATTTATGGTGGATTTTGATGCCTATATGTAAAATATACGTTTATCTATGATATTAAGTATATAATTGTCTATTACTATTTTTGCCTAAGCTGTATTTCGAAAAAAATATTCCGATTTAAATTTTAGGTGGATTCGTAAATATTGTGTCTTAACATCATATTTAGATACGATATACACAAAAAAGTAGCTATTAACATTTAATGTTTTGCAAAACCGTATTTTTACTGGAGTAAAACTAAAATTCTTACTTTCAATAGTTTTTGAGTAACTTGCAGCAATGTCAAGAAGTCAATTACGAGAAGATTACATATAGAACGATCATGTCATAAAAAATATCTGAAAAATACTATTCATAAAAAAAAAATTTTATCCCGCCCCGCAGAAATTTTTTGAATACATGTATTGCATTCCATGAGATTTAAAATGTGTTTAAGGTGATCTGTGACGGCCAGCTTAGCCCCGAACGCAACTAGATGGAGCCACTGCTGCAAATATAAGGTTTTATTTTTTAATGCAATAAGTACCAACTATATATGTGTAAAAGTTGATTCGCGTAAATTTCATCGTGCAACTTCAACGCCTAACAACAATTTCGATAAGAAAAATATCTCCATATGTCCACTAAAGTCAATTACTCTCGTCAGTCCGTGTTTACATGAGTACGATCACTCACATGCACACAAAGCACAACCGTACAGTTTTGACCGCACGCCCACAATCGTAATGTTGAACCAAAAATTACTAACAAAAATAATACTTTCAGGACATTAACTGTAGTTTTGTATTTAGCGAAAAATTTAACTAAAAATAGCAGTATTCGTTCGTTTTTCAACAGAATTTTATGTCCCGCGTAATAATGCAAGTCATTTGAATTTTTGTATGGAAAACGGATCACCTTAAGTATAATTAATAGGTAAATAATAGACCCTGTCGGGCTTAGCAAATGTAGGAGAGAAGAAGATTCTTTAGCCAAAAATAATGTTTTATGTTACTATTAATCCAAAATTATTTTTAATCCTTATAGTTCTTACTTACAAGAATAACAATGTTTTATTATTAATTTGCAATAGTTAAATAATTTTATTTATTTATTCTATGACTAGATTACTATCACTTCTTTTATAGTTGGTAATTGTTTGTCTACATGAATGGTTTTTTTCAGCTTACCCAGAAGAAGCCTATTCACTCGCGACTTGAAAATAAAATTATTCTTTTTTAATGCAGGACGCAGAGCAAGTGTTAGCCGTGGCATTCCATCCGCTGGGTGACCACATAATAGCAGCAACTACTCATCCCGTCATCAGATTGTATGACGTCACTACTAGCCAATGTTTCGTGTGCCCCATACCGAGCCATCACCACACTAAGACTGTCAATTCTATAAAGTAAGTCGAATCTAATGTTATAGATAAAAAGGAAGAAAAAAATTACCCTCTCGGTGCATAATGTCACGTTCGGAAGATGTCGCTTTCTCAAAATGTCACGTTCGCAGAATGTCACGATCGCAAAATTTTACGTTCTCAAAATGTCACCTTATAGATTTGGGTCGTAGGATTTTTTTTTTGTTTGGATTAGGGACTTAGAAAAATTTTCATTCTTTGTGGACTAAGAATTTTTTTTTTGTGTTTCTTGCAAACGTTTGTCCTGCAAGTAGTTTTCTGTATTATCTTACTTATGAACTTACTTTTGTATAGTAGAAATGTCCTTAGGTACAATGTTTCGTTCGCAGAATGTCACGATTCATTTCATTTCATTTCATTTATTTATTAATAAAACAATTTTACACGTCAATAAATACACAGGTTACTAATAATAAAACATTGTCAATTGAATTATAAAATTAAAATATCAATGTTAAACAACTAATAAATATCGTAATTTAATAAGTATTAAATTCTTCTTACTTTTTATTTTATTTGTGCGTGGGTCAATGATAAATTTTTGTTTTTTATAAATTCGTCTATACTGTAGCAGGCCAATCTAAGCAGTAGTTTTTTTATGCTATTCGCAAATACAGCGTCGCTTGAAGAATTAATAATCTCGTTGACTGTTTTACAGGATTTGGTAAGTCGTTGTAGTGGGACATACAATTTGTTACGACTGCGAGTGTTACGATCATGTTGTTGAGCATTTGTCTCGAATAAACTTAAATTCTTCCTGACATACTCGCACGCTTCCAATATGTATACACTAGGCAGTGTCAGTATACTATACTGTCTAAAGAGTTCCTGTGCCGGATGGTCAACAGGCTTTTTTGCAATTACACGTACAGCTCGCTTTTGTAATTTAAACATTTTGTCACGATCTGCCGCTGTACCCCAAAGATCAATTTCGTAAATTAATATGGAGTGGAAATATCCAAAGTAGGCCTTTTTAATGTTTTCTACTGATAGATGGTGTACGAGTCTAGAGATTAGGTGTGACATTGTGCGAACGTGACATTTTGCGAACGTGGCATGCGCCGGGAGGAAAAAATTACGCTAGCCGGGCTATCGTACGCAATTAAATTACACCCTGCATATTAAAAAAAAAACAACCAGAAAAAGCGTCCATTGTTCGATTTTTGTTCACAAGGACTAATCGGCCCATATAGTGCTATGTAAGTCAAGAGTAGATGGCGGTAGTCGTCCTCTTGAAATCAAGCGACCACCCATTCTGTGATCAGACTAGTCTACGAATAAATAAGTCAGGAACTCGAACTCAGAACAAATTCCACACAAAAAGTGGCCCAACGTGAAACCAAAAGGACGTATATTCAAAATACGAATCAATTGGTTCAAATTCAGAACGAGAGCAGGGATTGGTTCGCGTGGGTCACAATGTCAGTAGTTGAGTAATTGACGCGGTGACACGACTTCTTATAATATACTTTCGTTGGGTTATTTTTTGAGCGCAGTTACATTTCCTGCCTTATTATTTATTCGTAGAGTAGACGTAGGTTTTCTGGGGCAAAAAATCGATCTACCTAGGTCTCATTTCTTTGAAAATTTGCTTTCTCCGTGTTTTTGAGCATTTCTTGAAAAAAAGCGCGATTCCAGGTTCAGGTGTATCGCGCTAGTCAGGTCTTTGAAAAATATTGTAAGTTTGAACGGTTTGTGAAATATTTAGCTTAGAAGCGCAAGTGTTTGTTAGAATCAAGTGTCCCCTTCCCTGCCAGCTAAACGGTCATTAAAGAAAATTCGAAAAAAGTCATAGTAGTGTCTTACATATGATAAAATTAAAATAAAAAGTATCACAGCTAAGAAAGACTTTACAAGTTTAAGAGTAACAATCTAAAAACTGAAAATAATGGAAATATAAATTGCAATCAAGCAGTGGACCTCGCTGGTCGTTGGAAGGTTAAATTTATGAAAAAATCAAAACTTCTCCTAAAGTAATTTTGCCACGGAACCCTACATTGCGCGTGGCCCGACACGCACTTGACCGGTCTTTTTACCAATAATGGTGTATACGGAATCGGCTACCTAATATAACTAACCTCACCGTCAAAAAAAAAATTATGGCCTTGGAGACCTTGTGTAATTATGTCCCAGAATATTTACTTATTTACTTTTTGCAGATTCTCCCCGAACGGCAAATACTTCGCAAGTGGCAGCGCCGATGGGTGTGTTAAGTTGTGGGACACGGTGTCTAACCGTTGTTTCAACACTTTCATCAACGCGCACGAAGGGAACGAAATTTGCTCCGTCGCGTTCACTAGAAACAGCAAGGTACTCGAACAAATAATTAGCTCAAAGAAACTCGTTACTCAAACAAATATTGCACTCAGACAACACACTCAAACAAACAACTTACTCAAACAAACATCGCACTCATACGACAAGCTCAACCAACAAACTGACTTAATCAAACAACTTACTCAAACAAATATCGCACTCATACGTAAGGCTCAAACAAACAATACACTTAA
Organism: Athrips mouffetella; assembly: GCA_947532105.1. Taxonomy (NCBI): domain Eukaryota; kingdom Metazoa; phylum Arthropoda; class Insecta; order Lepidoptera; family Gelechiidae; genus Athrips; species Athrips mouffetella. The sequence goes on from OX383984.1 coordinate 12,723,659, forward strand.
ACATACAACAAATTCAATCAAACAACACTCTCTAAGAAACAACACACTCAAACAAACAACAATCACATTCAAACAAACAACCGACTCATACAACAAACTCAAACAAACAACACAGATAAATAATCAATCAAACAACAAACTCAATCAAACAACACAATGCAACAAACAACACATTCAAACAAACAACGCACTCAAACAAACAACAAATGAACAAGGGAGCAATTTGTATTTTACTAAATACCCACATAGTTGAATGAACAAGAACTCCAGAAACATACATTATTAAATCATACAGCAAACAAAATAATACACTCCAACTAACAACACATTCAAACAAACAACCGACTCATATAACAAACTCAAACAAACAACACACTCAATAAAAAAAACACTTAATCAAACGACACACTCAAACAAACAATACACTCAAACAAACAACATACTCAAACAAACAACACACTCAAACAATCTAACTTTCTGTTTGTTAATTTGTGCTATAAAGAGTATAATGTCAATGTTTTTGTTGGTCAGTATTTGCTGACGTCAGCACTGGACTCTTCTATCAAACTTTGGGAGCTGGCTAGCAGTCGCTGCCTCATACAGTACACCGGGGCTGGCACCACCGGTGAGTATATTCTGAACATAATCTTAGTAGGTGCAAGGGACGGTATACCGAAAACTGAAAGGGCAATGAAACTGAACAAATTTCGACATTTTTGGAATAAAAAAAAATTGATTTATGTAGACAACAGACACAACACTTGTGTTCATCACACAAATGTTTGCCCTGAACGGGAATCGAACCCGCGGCCCACGGCGTGTAAGGCAGACTCACTATTGACCCAACAGGCTTGTCTAAGAGGCATTTTTATTGGGAAGCAATTATTTGGGAAGCATTTTATTTAACTTTATTTAAATTAACATAAATTTGATGATTGTTTCAACTTTGCTATTCTAGCTCATTATGGTATGTCAGTTTTGTGACTGAAGTAGGGCCGACGTAAGAAGTCCGTTTTGACGTTTTCTTATCACCAACACACAGGGTTCAATTTTCTTTGCAGGTCGTAATTTTTTATACGTTTGAAAGCTGTCACAACGAGCCTATTACGATGGCCCCACTCACAGGTCCCACTTAGTGTAATTAGTCAATTTATAATTCATTAATATTATTATTTTTTATTGTCATTCGGCTTACTCTTGACCTCGATCTAGTATTGAAATGAAATGAAATGAAATAATTTATTGGTAACATTGTTACACGTCTATAAATTGTATACAATAAGAAATATTTTATAATTGCAAGGGTAATTTAAAAAAGGTAATATAATCATAAAATAATTTCTCGTGAAGCCAAAGCTTCATTTTGTTTTTAAAAATTTGAGTGGAAGGTGCATCACGTATTAGGTCTGGTAAACGATTGTAAACCTCAGGACCTATTACGTACACGGAACGTTCTGACTTTAACAATATATGCGGGTCTGCGATAAGCCGGTTTTTATATTTATTACTGCGGAGGTTAATGTTAAGATTGACACCCTTCCGCTGAAAATCATCTAGGTGCTCATGCACAAAAAGGGCTACATGAAGCAGAAAGAGGCAGGGTAGTGGCAGTATTTTTAAACTTTGCGAAATGTTCGCGCGCAGATTCGTCGTCTGGTATGCCCGCCATCGCCCGTACCGCTCGCTTCTGCATAACGAACACACGATTCCAATCGGCGGCGCGTGCCCATAGCTCGGTACCGTACAGCAGAAGCGAGTGTACTGTGGCGTAATAGCATGACATAACCACGCCGATATTCACCGTTTTAGCGAGGCGGCGCAGTGCAAAGCAATTGAGGACAGATATGAGGTCGACGATATAACGACCTTGCCCAGAAGAAGCCTATTCACTCGCGACTTGAAAAGATTCGGTTTATATGAACTCGGGAACTCAGACGCAGGCAGAGAATTCCACTTTTTTTATTTTATTTCCACTTTTTATTTATTACAACCATCAAACCTTTAGGTAATACCTACTATTGAATGTAAATTTTATGACTGTGTGAAATTATTGAATTTAAGACGATTGTCTTCATATACAGGGTTATTTTTGGACCCCTAGCCAAATTTTTGTATATTGCTCAGAACATGAAACTGAACAACTTTCCCAAAGAAACATGGGTCGTAAAGCGAGAAAAAATTTTGGTCGTCCCAAACAAATTCCACTGTTGCTGGTGCAACGTTTGTATGGGAGACCCAAAAGCAAAATTAATTTTTCGAACCATGTTTCTTTGGGAAAATTGTTCAGATTTTTTTCTGAGTAACATACTTAAATTTGGCTTATTTAAATAACCCTGTATATTGAATACGGATTTGAATTTAAATGCAATAAACAAATGTTTCTTTATTGTCAATGGGCTCACTCTTGACCTCGATCTAGTCTTCATTAGTAATTCTTTCATTCCTTCCCCTTTTCTTACACAGGCAAACAAGAGCACCCCGCCCAAGCGGTATTCAATCACACAGAAGACTACGTGATGTTCCCCGATGAAGCGACCACCTCTCTGTGCACGTGGCATTCAAGAAACGCTTCTAGATGTCAATTAATGTCGCTCGGACATAATGGAGCCGTAAGGTAAGACTAACCATCTAGTTTGGTAGAGCGACACTGTAGCCTATGAGAGCGACACTGTAGCCTATGAGAGCGACACTGTAGCCTACGAGAGCGACACTGTAGCCTATGAGAGCGATACTGTAGCCTATGAGAGTGACACTGTAGCCTATGAGAGCGATACTGTAGCCTATGAGAGCGACACTGTAGCCTATGAGAGCGATACTGTAGCCTATGAGAGCGACACTGTAGCCTATGAGAGCGACACTGTAGCCTACGAGAGTGACACTGTAGCCTATGAGAGTGACACTGTAGCCTATGAGAGCGATACTGTAGCCTATGAGGGTGACACTGTAGCCTATGAGAGCGACACTGTAGCCTATGAGAGCGACACTGTAGCCTATGAGAGCGACACTGTAGCCTACGAGAGCGACACTGTAGCCTATGAGAGCGATACTGTAGCCAATGAGAGTGACACTGTAGCTTATGAGAGCGATACTGTAGCCTATGAGAGCGACACTGTAGCCTATGAGAGCGATACTGTAGCCTATGAGAGCGACACTGTAGCCTATGAGAGCGACACTGTAGCCTACGAGAGCGACACTGTAGCCTATGAGAGCGACACTGTAGCCTATGAGAGCGATACTGTGGCCTATGAGGGTGACACTGTAGCCTATGAGAGCGACACTGTAGCCTATGAGAGCGACATTGTAGCCTATGAGAGCGACACTGTAGCCTATGAGAGCGACACTGTAACCTATGAGAGCGACACTGCAGCCCATGAGAGCGACACTAAGACTACGTGATGTTCCCCGATGAAGCGACCACGTCTCTGAGCACGTGGCATTCTAGAAACGCCTCCAGGTGTCAACTGATGTCACTCGGACATAATGGAGCCGTTAGGTGAGCAACTATGTAGTTTAGGAGAGCGATACTGTAGCCTATGAGAGCGACGCTATTGCTTATGAGAGCGACACTATAACTTATGAGAGCCACACTATAACTTATGAGAGTGACACTTTAACTTACGAGAGCGAAACTGTAGCTTATGAGAGCGACACTTTAGCTTATGAGAGCGACACAGTAGCTTATGCGAGCGACAATATAACTTACGAGAGCGGCACTATAACTTATTAGAGCGACACTAAGATTACGTGCTTTTACCCGATGAAGCCACATGTGCGCACGTGGCATTCTACAGGGTGAAATTGAAAACATTCGACAAATTTTGAGATTGAGTTCAGACCGCGAAACTGAACAATTTTCGCCTAGGAACATAGGTCATCGGACGAAATTTTTTTTTTACCCTTTCATAGTGAAGTCAGTCAGCTGCGGCATTTTGTATGAGAGATAGAATTTTTTTACGTCTAACGACCTATGTTCCTTGGGGAAAGTTGCTCAGTTTCGTGGTCTGAACTCAATCTTAAAATTTGTCGAATGTTTTCAAATTCAGCCTGTAGAAAAGCCTACAGGTGCCAACTGATGTCTGATGTGGAAGGTGAGCAACTATGTAGTTTAGGAGAGCGACACTGTAGCCTATGAGTGCGACACTGTAGCTTATAAGAGAGACACTGTAACTTATGAGAGGGATTCTTTAGACTTAGAGAAGATACTGAAGTTTACGAAAAGGATAATGTGGCTTATGAGTGTAACGTTGTATCTTATGAGTGTGACATTGTAGATTATGAGTGTGACATTGTAACGCTTGAGTGTGTCGTAGCTTATGAGTGTGACGTTGTAGCTTATGAGTGTGATATTTTAACTTATGAGTGTGATGTTGTAGCTTATGAGTGTGACATGTAACTTATGAGTGTGACATGTAACTTATGAGTGTGACATTGTAGCTCTTATAAGCATGTCAAAAAAAACTTTTGAGTCTAACATTGTAACTTATGAGTGTAACATTGAAGCTTATAAATATGACAAAGTACGAGTAACTTATGAGTGTGACATTGTAACTTATGCATATGACATAGTAACTTATGAGTGTGACATTGTTACTAATAAGTGTGCTTCTGCAGGTATACAGAGAGGCACCGTTCTAACTTATCCTAACCTCTGAAGGTTAAAATAACATGTAATCAAAGTGAAAAAAAAAGTAGTTTGACATTTTTTGTATGCTTTTTTACAGGTACATAGTGCACTCTGGCACCGCGCCTGCGTTTCTGACCTGCAGCGACGATTACAGGGCAAGGTTCTGGTATCGCCGTAACACACATTAAATTGACACTCTCTATCTAATTTTATTTTTGTATATAGGGTGACTTTTAATTAGTTCTTTATAGAAAAAGGTATGAATGTACTCATGATACTGAACAACTTTCCCCAAGGAACATAGGTCGAAATACGAAAATCAAGTGTTGACCTCCCATAGAAACTGCATCAGCTGATAGCGCATTTTATATGGGAGATCAAATTTGATTTTTCGTATTTCAACTTATGTTCCTTGGGAAAAGTTGTTCAGTATCAAGAGTACATGCATATCTTTTGCTATCAAGAACTAATTAAAAGTCACCCTATATGTATACAGTGTAACGGAAAGTTGTGATAATACTGAAGGGTGTGAATCTGCCCATGAAACTGAACAACTTTTCCCAAGGAACATAGGTCGAAATACGAAAAACCAAATTTGACCTCTCATACAAAATGCGCTATCAGCTATGGGAGGTCAAAAATTTATTTTGTTCTATGACCTTTGTACCTTCGGAAAAGTTGTTCAGTTTCATGGGCAGATTCTCACCCTACAGTATTATCATACCTTTCCGTTACACGCTGTATAATAAAACTGAACAACATTTTTCTTTTACTATGTATGGGCTTACTCTTGACCTCGATCTAGCCCTGAGGACAGAGATGAGGTCGACGATGGAACGAGCTTGCCCAGAAGAAGCCTATTCACTCGCGACTTAAATAGATTCCTCAGGAACTTAGGTCGAAATCCGATTTATACTATAACCTATAGGGACTGCTTCAGCTAATAGTGCATTTTGTATGGGAGGTCAAAAATTGCTTTTCGTATTTCGAGCTAAGTTTATTGGAAAAAGTTGTTCAGTTTCATGGTCTAAGTAACATGCTAAAATTATGTTCACTATTTCTGTAGGATTTTCAATACGAAATATAGGGGTATATTTCGTATTGAAAATGGGCTTACTCTTGACCTCGAACTAGACCTGAGGACAAAAATGAGGTCGACAATCGACAGAAGAAGCATATTCACTCGCGACTTGAATAGATTCGGGTTATATGAACTCGGGAACACAGACGACGGCATAAATAACCTTAAGATAATTCAAATTGTTTAAGTATCGTATATATATGATAGGTAAACACATGCATTAAGCTGTGACAAAATATTGTAATCGGTATTTTTCGCTAATATTAGATAATTATTGTGTGTTTTAACTATACAAGCTCCGTGCTACTGGTTTTATACGGCGTGCAAAATAACTCTGTCTGTGACCGTTAATGCGCAGAAGTCAAAAATGAGTCGCGGGGGTGAGCGCGGCTCCCCCCGGGGGCGAGCGAGTCGTTCATTGGCTCTCCGCCTGTCACCCATGCGCGGAAAATAACCGTCATAGACAGACTTGTCCTGAACGCGCTGTAAGACATACAATTCTTGATCCTGTATTGTCTAATAGCGTTAAGATGTAGTTTCAGTAATATTTTGTGTTAGGTTAGGTTTAAATTAAATATAAGTAAATTTCAAGAATAAATGTTATATTTCGTGTCCTATCTTTTACTTGTAGTAAATGTGAACACCTAACCGAAAGAAGTTTTATTCTCTATATACTCGCGTTTCCTCATAGGTTAGGTTAGAGGTAGTAGCTGAAAAACGGTGTTTTGCCCTTCCGGGCGATATAATACACTGAGCTACGGCCTTTTTGTACCGCTGCGGCACACATGTACTCGCGCCAGTTTAAAAAAAAATGTAGAAATTTGTATCTTTTGTATTTGTCTTTCATAAGTAGTTTACTGTCCCTTAAACATTTTTATCTATCTATTAACTAAACAAATTCAGGTTTAAATGTAAAAATGGTTAAACATGCGGATATTTCTGACAAGTTGTATGTTAAACGTTGTCCAAAGAGTTTTCTTTCCATTTATTGTGTGCGTCGTGTAATTAAACAGAAATTTTTTTCTTGCTATCGTCAGTCACTGGTAAGTATCTTTCCTTTTCTGGTATTAATTAATTAATATTTTTTCTATACTTTGGTGGGATTTTGTCGTTGGTAGCTAGATTTAAAACAGAATACAATTTTATCTTTTTTGGTAGAACTTTTCCATTAGTGGTAGGATTTTGTCCGGTGTATTAGTAGTTATATTGTTCCACGGATGAATCTGCTTTCGACTATTTTCGACTTGAATTATATTTTCAATAATAGACTTGTTGAGCTAGTATAGCTAATGCTTACTAGGCGGCAGCACTAACGCAACGTTGAAATGCGTACAGAGGTCGCAGATTTCACAACATCAGGCAGGACAACAGTAGCCTAGTTGAAAGCGTCTCCGGTACTGACGGAGAAGACGCAGGTTCGAACCCTGCCTGTGATTGTGAAATTTTGCGATTTTCTAGTTTGTAGACTCTGCTTTCCCTTTCAACTGATGTCCCGTAAAATAATTTGTATTGTAGCTACTAACGGTGCAAGTTTCTCAGTAAAGTAGTTTTATTTAGAATTTTATCATTTTTGGTAGAATTTTTACATGTTTTAGTAGAATTTTTCCATTGTTTGTAATATCTTTTGGAAGGATTTTGCCCGTTTTAGTAGGATTTTGGCCGATTTAGTAGGATTTCGCCTTATTTAAGTCACTTAGGTACATTTTAGTCACTTACCTGGCTATATAGTTCTACCGACGATTCGCCTTTCAGCTGGTGTCCAGTCAGGTAAGTGTTGTGGCTGCTAGCGATGTAGTACTGGCTAAGAGGTCCCGTCATGTCCTTGGATATCTCCCTCTGAGTGTCCTCGTCTTCGGATGACGATCTACTGCGAAAGAAGTAACTAATAATATTCTGTATTATGTACCTGGGGGCCAATTCTTGAAAGTCACCGAGTGATTTTCGAGATTTTTGAAATAAGCCCTGTTAAACTTCTCAAAAGTAACGATCAATATTTGTTAATCATAAAATAATGTTCAGTTTTAAAATCACCATCATAACAATTTGAGTTTTATGAGTTTATCTTGGCTCTTTTTAATTTTAAAAATCTCTTAAATCACCCGGTGACTTTCAAGAATTGGCCCCCTGGGCGACCGAACTTCGCTCTATAATAGCCGCCTCAACATTAAAATATCATCGGGTGAGCAGGCTATGCTACTCGCCAACAGATGGCGCTGTAGGTTGATTAAAACAGGTTAGGTATTTTTTTTAAATGTTTAAAAACACGGGGACAACGAATTTTCTCAGACATGAGATCTAGCTGAATGGGAAAACCCTCGTATGGTATGGTTTTCGAGAAACCGATTACAAATACAATATGTACAAATATCGCTTGTTTATACAGGGTGTAAATGCAAAAGCGAGTTTCCTTTTAAGGGAAAGCTCAGACCACAAAACTCAACAACTTTTCCAAAGAAACATGGGTCGAAATCGGAATTTTTTTGTGGGTGTTTCATACAAATTGCACTGTCGACTAATCAAGGTTTGTATGGAGAAGCCAATAAATTTCTGCTATTTCGACCCATGTTTCTATGGAAAAGTTGTTCAGTTTCGTGGTCTGAAAACCCCTTTGAAATGAAACTTGCTTTGACATTTACACCCTGTATAGGGTAACTGTGTCCCGTGTGGTGCCGGCAAAGAATAGTACCAACCCATACATACCCGTGGGTGTCGTAAGAGGCGACTATGGGTTAACTGGAGGATGGGCAGCAGCATCCCCCTCTGTATCTTACATCTTACTTACTGCGGTCACCTACAATCGCGGTCCATAGTGCCAGCCGTAACGCTAACAAGCGAGGTGACTATGGTACTTCCCCTCCACATATTTCCAGCAAAAGCTAGAATTCTGGAGGGAGCTCCCTGTCCTGTAGTGGACGTTGCATGGGATGTTATTATGATGATGATGATAGGGTAACTTATAATTAGTCTTGATAGACAAAGGTATGAATGTACTCATAGCGGATAGTCGCTCCGGACCCACCATACCCCTGGCCATACTGAACAACTTTCCCCTAGGAACATAATGTCGAAATACAAAAATCAAGTTTTGACCTCCCATAGAAACTGCATCAGCTGATAGCGCATTTTGTATGGGAGGTCAAATTTGGTTTTTCGTATTTCGACCTATGTTCCTTGGGAAAAGTTGTTCAGTATCATGAGTACATGCATATCTTTTGCTATCAAAAACTAATTAAAAGTCATCCTATATACAAATATCGCTCGTTTATATACTTCTTCATTTCATTGCGTGAGAAGTCTGCTAAATAAACTTGTTGGCTTTACGACTGGCACAAAGGAGCACGGTGGTTGGTGAAGTCAAGAACTCATCAGGGACTCAATTCTTGAATATCACTCAAAAAATTCAAAATCACAGTTTTTTCTTTTCACATTTGAAGATTGATATTCGTAAAATATAAACTGGTGTATAATTGTTAATTTTCATAACATTTTATATGCAATTATCGAATCAATTATCGAATTTTTAAAGCCTCAAAAGTGATATTTTATCACCCGGTGATACTCAAGAATTGGCTCCCAGGCTTGAAACTTGTAACGCGTCTGTAGCACTTAGTGCGTTTGATATAAGAACTGTACTCTCGGCCACACGTCGATGGTAATACTTTGAGCTTGAGCGGGTCTCTGGTTTCGGGAGTTTGTGGCGTAGCGCTAGATCAACTTATACTGGTTTTGTTTCCACTTGCTTGCTGCCGTGCGTACAAGTCCAATGTGTCAGGCTTGACGTGCTCTTGACTGAATGATACGCGACGCGCTGTAAAGTTTTGGAGCTGGCCAGTGGCCCGTGACTTGGCTTAAAAAGAGCCACGGTAAACTCATAAAACTCAAATTGCTATGATGGTAATTTTAAAACTGAACATTATTTTATAATGAACAAATATTGATCCTTACTTTTGAGGAGTTTAACAGGGCTTATTTTTATTTTAAAAATCTCGAAAATCACCCGGTGACTTTCAAGAATTGTCCCTCAGTGGCCTGTGACTTGGCTTAACGACTACCATCGTTGACAGTAGCCGAAACTAACAGCTTAACGTGCCTTCCGAAGCACGGAAACACTCTGGTTGTTGTAGCTACCATTACCAATTACGCAACCAGGTTCTGACTCCGGTCAAAGTTGTTCAACGTGATCGGATCATCATCATGACATCCCATGAAACGTCCACTACAGGACAGGAAACTCCCTCCAAAATTCCACCTTTAGCTGAAACAATGTGGAGGGGAAGTACCATAGTCACCACGCTTGTTAGCGTTACGGCTGGCACCATGGACCGCGGTTGTTGGTGACCGCAGAATGTAAGATGATACGATACACAGAAGGATGCTGCTGCCCATCCTACGGCTCGTAAGCCCTCAGTTGGCTCTTACGACACCCACAGGTAGAGATGGGTTGGCACTACTCTTTGCCGGCACCACACGGGGCACTCGTGATCGAATATACGGCATGCAAAATAACTCAGTCTGTGACCGTTATTGCGCAGAAGTCAAAAAATGAGTCGCGGGGGTGAGATGCGGCATGTGGGGAGAGGCGAGCGAGTCCTTCATTGGCTCTCCCTCTGTCACCCATGCGCAGAAAATAAACGTCATGGACAGACCAGGTTGCCAATTCTTAAAAGTCACCGGGTGATTTTCGACAATTTCAAAATTAAAATAAGCCCTGTTAAACTCCTCAAAAGTAAGGATCAATATTTGTTAAATAAAAAATAATGTTCAGTTTTAAAATTACCCTCATAACAATTTGAGTGTTATGAGTTGGCTTAAAAATCTCGAAAATCACCCGGTGACTTTTAAAATTGGCCCCCTGTTTCGTAAGGCCTTAGTCGCCTCTTACGACACCGGGTAGAGATGGGTTGGCACTATTCTGTGCCGGTACCACTATTCTGTGCCGGTACCACTATTCTGTGCCGGTACCACTATTCTGTGCCGGTACCACACGGGGCACTCGTGATCGGATACTCACCCAATAAAGTTGTTCGCCCTCCTTTGTTCTGGCACGAACGCGTAGTTGTCCTTGTCCACAAGGAATCTGACGAAGCCCTCGAATGACAGACAGTTTTCTGCTCGCAACGCCGGGTCTGGCTCGTGCCTCTGTTGAAAGACAAAGGTTCTAAAAATTAACCCGAATGGGTTCGGTTTTTTTAACTTCCCATTGACTTACGAACTTGAAATTTGTAATATACAGGGTGTCTTAAAAGGACCCAACTACTTTCGTTGAAAGTAAAAAAAAAAAATACTTATTGTAGTTATTATTTATTGCTGTTATGAAAAGAAAATAAACAAAATTTCGGCCATTTCGTTGACGACACTTCAAACCACTGAAGGCTTTATTATTAGAAAAGTGCTGTTATAAGGTAGAGGATTTTTAATTTTTATATGTAGAAATTTTTGACATTATTATCTATCATTTTGACAATAGATTTATAGAATTTTTGACATTAGATTAAGAGAATTTTGGACATCAGATTTACAGGAATTTTGACATCAGATTTAGAGAATTTTTGACATTATTAATTTTAGTTCGTTTTGACATAAGTAGTAATTTGAAGTAAATTTTTGATATTGTTGTTTATTATTATTTTTATATTAAATGGCATGATATTGTGGAGTCTTAACTTCATCCTGTTTGGTTGTAGGTGTACTTTTATCTTATATTGTTTAAGTGGTTTTATTATTTTAATTTGTGTATTTTTTTAAATTGTAATATTCAAACACAATCATGAATTGTTCTATGAATAAATGATATGATGATGAACCGACTGCGAACAATATTCAAAACTTTTCCAAGATGTTGTCGGAGCCAATTTTTGAAAGTCACCGGGTGATTTTCGAGTTTTTAAATTAAAATAAGCCCTGTTAAACTCTTCAAAAGTAATAGTAGGAGATCTAAGGCGGAGCTTGTTTGGGGTACCTTGCACAATAACCTGCTGGGATGAAACTTGGCACAATTCAAGTAAACACTCATAGGTAACATATAAGAAGTGGTGCTCCCCGGCAGGACGCGACAGAGACGCACGGTGGGGCATAATGTCGAAAATGTGTCGTGTTGTATCTTTTGAACTGAAATAGGTAGCCGTTTGAAAATTTCACAGGATATGTGTTTTTAAGACAAATATATTACCTAATAATAAAAACTATAAAAACTTAAAAAATATGGGGGGTCGCTATACAAGAAACGTATTGTATTTTGTTTGTTTTTGCTCTGTCGTCAGAATGGTTATTAATTCGAACGTCAAACTTGGTATGAAATATAGTTCACTAAAATGTCAATAAAATGACATGTCCTGACTGACTAACTGACTTATTAACTGACTGACTGACGCCAACCCGTAACCCGCTTTAGCTACACGTTTGAAATTTTGTGTGCTAATTTAACGCATACCACAAACACCATATCAGAAAGGATTTTCAAAAACTCATCCCCAAGCGGTTGAAATAAGGGATAAAAGTTTTTCAAAATTTTTTACTTAGCTTTAACTTTCATCACTTATTTCACATCATTTCAGGACGATTTTTGGAAAATCCTTTCTGATATGGTCTTCTTCTTCTTTCGTGTCGGCAAGAAAACGGGCTAAATCTTACTTGCCCAGAAAGCGGCTACCGTGGTAGCCCTCTGGTTACCATCAAGTAGTCCTCACGCGAGCAGGTGGTCGGGCACGCGGGACAATTAGTGAGGTGTGCCATGGTGTGAAGGGGTTCACCACATTCACAGCTGGCGTCTGCGCTACTTAGGAACCCTCACCGGCACAGGTTGTCCTTGCTTCGGCCAACCTGTGTCCTCATCAGCCTATTTCGACTTCTCCAGGTTGGCCAAGGTTCCTTATAGCCAGGAGGCAGGTTTTAGTTGGGGGTGCAGTGAATGTGGGTACTCGCTTGCCCAAAGGCTGCACCTCACGTCGGAAGGGTTTTGGTCGGTAGGCTGTGTAGATAGCAGGAAGCTTTTGCGGCTTCGCAACCGACCTGCGGAGTGGATGTCTCGGGTTGCTTTCCTGTTTTTGTTTTTCGAGCGAACAGTTCACCACTCTACGGACTCTGGGAGGAGCTATTCCCGTAAGAGGGAGCAGCATACCGACCGGAGTTGGCTTGAGACAGCCAGTCACGATGCGGCAGGTGTCGTTTAGCTCCGCGTCTACCTCTCTGGTGTGAGCTGTCCTAGCGCACACTGGACACGCGTACTCTCCTGCTGAGAAACACAGAGCTAGCCCCGTATAACACCTTGTCATCAAAATGTAAGGTGTATTACCAATAAGACTAAAAAACTCGAGGTAGGTACTTCTGACTAAGAGCCATATCACACAAGCGAGTTGCGAGCGAGTGGCAGGCGGGGCAAATGCGCGGCGAACTCGCCGCATGTTCGCAGCGTGTGCGCGACGAACACGCCGCGAAGACGCTGCGGGTGCGAAGCGAGCTCGCCATTTTGTACGCTCGCGTTCAGTCGCAGTCTGTCGAAACTAGGAAGAAAAATACCGTTCTATGGGGATTGCTTTATCTAAAAATCTAACCAAAACACGCATAGAAGCACGAGAATCAGGTGTTTTGTAAACAAAATCATAATCTCAAATTCATGTAAAATGTGTTGTACGAGTAGGTCGGGGAAAAAGTCTCTTCGTACTTTGTAAGAAAACTCAATCGTTTGCAGAACAGCACATAGTAGTCGCTCTCTCCCAGTCGATTACTTGATAATGGATCCTCCCATATTTGTGGTTTTATCTGCTTTAGTTTCCGTCCTAACAGCAGTTGCTTCCTCGTCGGAATCCATTCTGGCACTGAATGTACAAACTCGCTGCCTACCCGCGGCGTGTTCGTCGCGCACACAGTGCGAACACGCGGCGAGTTCGCCGCACACTCGCCCCGCCCGCCACTCGCACGCAACTCGCTAGTGTGATAGGGCTCTAAAGAATTAAGTTGTGATATCCTTATTCTTACCGAACACTGGCTTCGTAGTTTTCAATTAGACGCAGTTACACTATGTAATTATGATTTAATTTCATACAGCTCAGATAGCCCACGGTGGTAGCTGCATCTATGCTCGAACGGGTGTAAAAATAATAAATAACAAAGATTATTGCAAGTTGTCACAGGCACAGGTAATGGACGTATGCGCTGCACTTTTAGTTGACGATAATAAGTATATCATGGGCATTTACCACTCAAATCAAACAAGTCCCACAGAATATTTAAAATTATTTGAAAAACTGCTTGGTAAAATTAACAATGACGCTTTAGATGCTATTATTATGGGGGACGTGAACATTAACTATCTCGAAAACTCATCCCCAAAAAAGAGCTCTCTGACATACTATCCACTCATAATTTCTCACAACTCGTAGATTTTCCCACCCGGGTACAAGGTAGCAGCAATACTTTACTCGACCACATCTAAGTACACAAACATCGCGGAGCGCGCGCGCACTGTCGCCGCCGTACATACCTACCTGAGCGACCACGACGCCCAGCGCTTGTGCTTGTTGCGTCACCCGGCCACGCCTGCCACACCTGCTACTATTAGCGTACGTACATTTAGCGGTGCTAACAGGACTCTTTTTTTATACTGCACTGGAATCAATAGACTGGATTGAAGTAATCCAAAAATACAAAGATGACTGCAATATGCTCTCCGGAACTGTGATAAATATAATATTAAATAAATATGACACAAAAAACTTGCTGATGAATACCTTATGAAATATAACTTACTATTAAAACAAAAACCGGCCAAGTGCGAGTCGGACTCGCGCACCAAGGGTTCCGTACTACCACATAATCATCATTGTATTAGTTGAAATTTCAGTAAGTTAATGTGCTAGATTTTTTGAGTCCGACACGCGCTTGACCAAATTTTATTATTTGTTGTTATTTATAGCTTATGCACTATAAACATACCAATTTTCAAGTTTGTAAGTGTTCCCGTTTTTAAAATAGAACTAAAACAAAAATCGCCTCCGCGACCATCGAACTTGACCCCTGTCTTATATGAATGTTCTTGAAATGGGAGCTTACCTCAATTGGTTACCATTAGTTGTGAGAAAAGTAGTAATATTTAATGATTTCAGACTTTTCCCTTTATTTGTACTGTAAGACCTAGCTTCTTGCCAAATTTCATAATTTTAGGTCAACGGGAAGTACCCCATAGGTTTTGCTTTAGTGCATAAATGTATGGAGATGAGGACATAAAATGCCATATCTTTTGATTGCGTCGTTGTAAAAAAATTAAATTTTCAGATCTTGTGTGGTTCATGGACTCTAACCTGATACCTCTACCCGTTCGTGAGATAAAGGGTCTTGACAGACAGACAGACAGACGGACAACAAAGTGATCCTATAAGGGTTCCGTTTTTTTCTTTTGAGGTACGGAACCCTAAAAACGGACACATTACTATTCCAATCTAATTTCGAATGACCTTAACAAGGGTAAATGTATGTGGAAAGTAATCAATACTGAGCTTGGTCGTGGGGTTCGTGATCGCGCTGACTTCACCGACCTAGTACGGAATAGTGCCGGGCAACAGTACTTCTCAAAGCAGGAGCTATTGGATGCGCTGAATATGGAGTTCGTGACAGCAGCGGCCAAGTGCGGCTCCCCGCCAGCCGACCCACCGCAAGCAGTGACAGCATTGTGCGCAGGAGCGCCCGCCAGCGATTCCACACTCCGTCTGGTACCATTTACACCTTACGAAATTGATAAAATAATGCGCGCTCACATCCCACCATAAAGAAGCACGGACTTGTATGGATTGTCAGCCAATATTTTAAAAGGCGCAATAACACCAATAGCCGTTGTGATTTGCCATCTCTTTAATATGTGTATTCAGACAAGCATGTATCCACCGTCGCTTAAAAGGGTGAAGATATCTCTTTATAAAGGGAAAGGCAAAAAGGCAGACATCACGTCGTACCGACCCATTTCACTAGTCCCAGTGATCAGCAAGATATTTGAGGTGGGCCTTAACAAACGGTTGCTGCCATTCACTGCCTAGTGGTAACGTATTATCGGACAGGCAGTACGCATATCGCGCAGGCCGCTCCACCACAGACTTGGTTCGAGAGGTGGTGTGGCGCGTGCTGAGCGAGCGAGAGGAGGGTCGACATGTCGCACTGGTGTGTTGCGACCTCTCGCGCGCGTTTGACACCGCCAACCACGCGCTCTTTGCAGAAAAACTGACTCACTATGGGATACGCGGTCCACCACTAGCCCTCCTTGTGTCCTTCATGTCACAGAGAACAAAGTTTGTAGTCGGCGATAAAGGTCGATTAGCGTCTGCAGAGATGGAGAACGTCATGGGAGTCCCGCAGGGGTCATGCTTGTCCAACACGTTGTTTAGCTTACTGCTGAATGACCTACCTCAATCGATCAAGAACGTTGAAACGTACATGTACGCAGATGACGTGGTCGCAGTGGTCACAGCAACCACAAAGCGAGAGCTCGAGCACAAGCTCAACGAAACAGTTCAACAACTCGATTGGTGGTTCAGGTCAAACGGCTTGGCGCGCGACAAGACGTGTTTCATGACGTTCAACCTAAACGGGAAAGCATCTATGCCTTTCCAGGTGTATGCAGGAGATACCCAGCTCAAACAAGTCTACAAAATTGTTGCGCTTTCATATAGACTACGCCCTGACATGGGAAACACATATTGAAGAGGTTCGCGCAAAACTCGGACGCGCGTGTTTTGCACTTCGTCGTCTTGCCGGTACCGCAACCTGGAACTCTGTGGGTGTGCAGCCGATTGGCAGCGTGCATTTGTAATGCCGAAGCTTGCGTTACGAGCCATTGCCGGAGTGCAGGATGACGAGTCATGTCCACCTCTATTTAAAACGTTTAATGAACTCACTTTGCCTTGTGAGTACGTATACCAAATTGCCCTATTTACCCACCTAAACCTTGACCTATTTGCAAGAAAACAAGAAAATAAAACGCAAAATCTGCGGAGCAATGTGTTAATAAAACAGCTGGTCACACCATTCCACAAATTGGCTAAATCAGATAAGTCGATGTACATAATAGGCCCACCCGTATACAATCGCCTACCACGCTCTATAAGAGATGCAGCTTCCACCGCATTATTTAAGCCGACTATTAAAGTAGGCCGTGCTGCAGTGGTTTCTTGCCATTTCTTTTACGCTGCCATAGCACGATCCGAAACGGCGTCGACTCGCTCTATTTGCATTGTATTCTGCATGACATTCAAAAAGTATTCTGTAAAGAATCTACATTGAATAAAATTATCTGAATCTAAAAAAATGGCTATCCAATTACCAGTTTTACAGCTTTAAAGATTTTTTATCTACCTATTCTATGACATGTAATCAGTTACTCGGTCGCTGCGAACCGGTTCGGACGCTAGGCCTATCTACTGCGCTTTTCAAAGTTACCTACTTACGAAAACTCTCGCGCATCGATCGTAAACATGAAGTGTGCGAAGTGTAGCAAAGGAGTAACCAAAAAATCTCCTGGATTGCAGTGTACAAACTGTAACAAATGGTTACATGCATCGTGTGCGCGTATCTCAACGGAACAGCTAGGCGCGCTTCAATCTACCGATTCCGTTGCTTGGAAATGTGGTAGTTGTGTACCCACACACTTGAAACATAAACGGATATCTTGTATAATGCCTGACCCTGAAGATGATGAAAATACTGACACCGAGATCTTGTCTAACAGTGTGTCAGCTCAAATCATCATGGAGCTGCGAAAAGAAGTTCGTGAAACCATCCGCGTTGAAATGCAATCAATACAAACTACACTCCAGTTTTATTCCGACAAAATCGATGAGTATGAGGAGAAAATAAGGTCATACGATATTCGTTTCAAGACACTCGACAACCAATATAACGATCTCAAAAACCAGTATAAAAATATTAAGTTGAATAATGGGAACCTGGAGCAAAGAATGGTGGTGTTGGAGCAAGCACAACTTGCTAATCAAATCGAGATTTGCGGAATAGTGGAACAAGAAAATGAAAATCTAGACAAAATAACATCAAATATATGCATGACTTTCCAGCTAAACCCCGATGACATCATCAAGGCATACCGTAAAAGGAGCCGCACGAAAAAAGCCCCGAAAAAAGACCAGCCCTCTGTTATCGTGGTCGGACTTCGAGATGGCCACCGAGACAAGTGGTTACTTGCATCCAGGAACAACCAAAAAACAGGCAAGGATATTGGGCTTGAGGATGACGGCAAAATTTACTTCCGTGAATCTCTTTCACCCAACTCAGCGTTCCTGCTCTGGAGAGCTAAGTCTGACCTAAAAGATGCGAGCCTATATAAATATGTTTGGTTTAAAAATGGTCACGTATTAGCGCGTAAAACTGAGAATGAAAAAATCTACCAAATACTGTCTGAAGGTGATATTGAGAAACTGAAAGTCATGGCACAAAACGACAAAAATAGACCCACTTAAGCTTTCTCCTCCAGATGAATATATTCTTTATGCTATTATCAATAATATAACTACCCTCCCGCCTAATTATAAATGGCTTCTATAGATGATTGCTTCCAATCAATACATGAAAACAATCATAATACATGGGCTGATTTTATGAAGAGTGTAGATTATTCTCGCCATAACCACTTAAATGTTCTCCACGTAAATATTCGCTCCATGCTTGCAAGCTTAAGCAAAGTGGTATACAGGGTCCTCTTCTAGAATGGTTCAAAAACTACCATCAAAACCGTCACACAGTTGTTCGCTTAGACTCTTGCTATAGCGACAAAATACCTACTGTAATGGGTACGGCCCAGGGGTCAATAGTCGGCCCAACTGAGTATTTATTGTATGTCAACGATATGACTAATGTTCTAGAGGAGGACTCTGTATTCCAATTTGCCGACGACACATGTTTACTTTCCCATAATAAAGATGTTGTACTTGCACAATAGGTATGCAATGCAACGTAATTTCGACAAATTGTGTAAATGGGCACACGACGTGGGACTGGTTATCAATGCCAGTAAAACGAAAATCATCCATATCCACTCACCTTATATAAAAGCTACTCAAGTACCTTCGATTATTGCGCACGATCACCTGTGCCTACATCGTGGGCTCACCTCCAACGAGTGCACTTGTCCTACGTTACAGTCTGTAGATCAGCACACATATCTTGGCCTTACTATAGATTCAAAATTTAACTGGGGTCCTCATATTGACAGTGTGGTCAATAAACTCAGATCTATTAACGCTAAGTTAGCTATTCTCAAATATAAGCTGCCCTTCCATGGATACGGTCTCTGTAGTTATGGACGCACTTATAGAACATATATTAATAAAATATATATACTTCAATTGAGTATACTAAAAAACATTGTACCTAAAAATATAAAAAATAAATATAAAGACGATGAAAATGGTTTGTTTAAATATTGTAAAGTTATGTCAGTCTTTGATAAAATTAAAATGTCTATTATCCTAGATAAAATTCACAACATTAACTCTCTGGCTAAAAACTGTAGAAATGATCGATTGCGTAATATTGATTATTTACCAACATATAGACTACCTAAAACTATCAATGTCTACGGTATGAGGACTTGGGAATACTTTCTACCAGACATACTCAATTCATTGCCTGAGCATGTTCTGTCAAATATCCTTAATAATAAGAACAAATGTAAAAAAGTTTTATCTAAATGCTTAATATCTAACTAGCGATTTAATATTATGTATATTAGCGATCTTGTGACTAATCACTTTTCGCATAAACCTCTTTAGGTTTTTAGATAAGTGTTTCACTGTAATAATTTTGTGTACAAAAATTGTGTTGAATAAACAATATAAAAAAAAAAAACTATTGTTATCAATAAATAATTGTATTGTAGTGCGCATAACCGTTGGTTTTGCTCCCCAGTTAGTGGACGGCGCAGCAGGTTGTTACGGGAACTAACTTTTTGTTTTGCATTTCTGCAGTGGGTCTTGTACTCGTACGTCAGAGAGCGGTCCAGTGTCACTCCCAGGTATCTAGGGCAACTGCAGTGCTGGATAGCGGCGCCCTATTGCCTTTCCAGTAAATTTTCATTTTTTTTGTTTGCCTCCCTCCTCTCCTCTCTCATATGGTGTTTGTTGTATTCATTAAATTAGCACACACAATTTCAAACGTAAAGCGGTTAAGGGTCGGCGTCAGTCAGTTAGTCAGTAAGTCAAGACATGTAATTTTATTAACATTTTAGTGAACTATATTTCATGCCAAGTTTGAAGCTCAAATTAATAACCGTTCTGACGACAGAGCAAAAACAAACAAAATAAGTTTCTTGTATGGCGACACCCCTTATTTTTTTTTTTTTAGATTTTATAATTAGGTAATACATATCCTGTGAATTTTCAACCAGCTACCTATTTCGGTTCAAAAGATACAACTATCGACCTAGTAAAACACGACACATTTTCGACATTATGCCCACTGTGCGTCTCAGTCGCGTCCTGCCGGGGAGACCTCTTTTTATATGTTACCTATAAGTGTTTACTTGTATTGTGCCAAGTTTCATTCCAGCAGGTTAATGTGAAAGGTACGCCTTGTTGGATCTCCTACTATAAGGATCAATATTTGTTATCTAATTATAATATAACGTTCAGTTTTAAAATTACCAAAATAATAATTTGAGTTTTATGAGTTTATCGTGGCTTTTTGTAATTTAAAAAATCTCGATAATCACCCAGTGACTTTTAAAAATTGAATGCCAGGTTCTTTTCTTAAATATTCCTTCTTAAATCTGTCAAATATCGTGGATTGTTATCTCGAGAGGGTTATCTTAAGAGTGAAGTGTATGAGAACAAATACATCAAATACGAATATAATGATAAATCTGATGATTTCTTAGAAATTCCCTCAATTTTCCTTTTACAACCCAATAGAACCCTAAACACAGCTAAATGTGCGAAGTCCGACACGCATTCGACGATAGATGGCGGTATCAGTTTCTGAATCGCGCTATCGTTGTGTTCATTGTATTTGGTTGGGGTCGATTAATAAATTTTCAGGATCATGTTTCAGGTCTTCAGATTGGAAAAATCATGGGGATAAATAAAGGATAAATAAAGTGAACATAAAAAAAGTGAACCAAATTTTTGAAAGCTACTCTTCTGAGTAGATAAAAATCTATTGAACGATCGAGCATAGCATATTAAAATATTATTATAACGGGTGTAAGGGACAGCCCTCCGAATACTGAAAGCACAGTAAATATATAAGCTAAAGCAGTATGGAAACTCGGGCCTTTTTTTGAAAAAAGAACTATTCTGCGTTGGAGCGTCAGGGTTGTAACATTGTTGTAACCCACAAGTTTTGAAATAAGAATAGTATGATGAACTCACATATTGGTTGCTTCTACGAGTATCAACTGTGTTCCTTTCAGCATGTTTTCGGACCGTAAAACTAAACAACTTTCCGTAAGAAGTCAAAATACAAAAAAAGAATTATGTCCATCAGCATTAGAAAAGAAACTGCGTCAGTCGATAGCGCGTTTTGTATGGGGGGACAAATTTTTACGTCTTTTGACCTAGGTTCTTTAAGGAAAGCTATTCAATTTTATGGTCCTGGGACACCTGATCGTGTCAAGATAAAGTTAAAATTAAATTTAGCAGACAATCTTGCATGAAATGTTAAGTCAGAAGGTTAAGCCACTTAGTCGCCTTTTAGCACCCAAGGGAAGGTTAAGTTACCTCTATCACACAAGGGCAGATTGAATCACTTAGTCGCCTTTTACGACACAAGGAAAGGTTAAGTCACTTAGTCGACTTTTATTACACAAAGGCAGATAAAGACACTTAGTCGCCTTTTATGACACAAGGGCAGTTGAAGACACTTAGTCGCCTTTTATGACACAAGGGCAGATTAAGATACTTAGTCGCCTTTTATCGCACAAGGACAGATACATACTTATAGGGACCTTATATTATGTACCTATTTGTTTGTATCATGGTTTTTGCACCCACGACTGACTTCAGCGCGAAAACTGCTTATTTTCCTGTAGCGGTGTGCGCATGTGTGAGTGCGCCATTTTTAGACGTTTGGTAGGAGTTTCCATACTGCTTTAGCTTATATATTTACTGTGCTGAAAGGGCATGATCAGTCAACGTAATTGAACAACCTTCAGTGAACAAAACTTTCAGGAAACAAAAAAAAAATCGGTCTCCATACAAATTGTCCAATCAAGTTTGCAATTTTGTATGGAGAGTCCAATTTCTTTTTCGTTTCCTGAAAGTTTTGTTCACTGATAGTTGTATAATTACGTTGCATAATTAATTGCCTTGTAGTAATTCATCTGAAATAAACAATATCCTTTCTTACAACTTTCAACTTATAGAAAACTGGCTTAAAGATCACAATTTAGATATAAATTTAATGAAAACTAAAATTATTCAGTTTAGACCTCACCAAAAAAATCCAATAGACATTGAATTTACTCATAACAATATACAAATAGAGCAAGTAAACAGTTGTTCTCTCTTAGGTATTGAAATTGATACCAATGTTAATTGGAAAGCGCATATTGAAAAGCTTGCTTCTAAATTGTCGAGATTTACTTACGCACTGTATGAGTTAAAGCGAACAACAGATCTACAAACTGCTACCAGCGCTTACTATGCTTATGCTCACGCGTGGTTGCAGTATGGCGTCATGTTATGGGGTAACAGCACTGATGTTAACGATGTGTTTATTCTGCAGAAAAAATGTATCAGAATTCTTGTAAACATTAAACAAACAGATAGCTGCAGACCATTTTTTGGGAAGTTGAATATTCTTACATTAACATCTATGTACATTTTAGAAATAAGTAAATTTGTTAGGTATCACAAACATCTTTTTACACAATCCAAAGACCACCATTCGCGACAACTTAATCTGCGCCACCAGAATAGACTTGCTCTACCAGTAATAAAACTCCAAATGTTTCATGCTAGTCCCTATGTAATGGCCATCAAAGTATATAATAAAATCCCAAATGATATAGTCAAGGAAGAAAAAGATTATGTGTTTATTCATAAGCTTAGAAGTTACTTAGAAATTGTTTTTATAATTTAACTGAATTTTTTCAAAGTAAAGAATAGAATAAGAAATGTGAATACGGATATGTTCCTATAGTTTTATAAACCTTTTGTTCTTTTTTGTAGTTTTTTTAAGAGTACTTTGATCTCATTTAGTTAAAATAATCAAGGTACTTTAACTTGCAGTGCCCTTACAGGGCTTCATATGTGATTCTGAATGTATTGAATTAGTAACATCTTTGTACCATATGAAAGCAAATAAGCATTATGATTATGATTAACTGATCATGCCCTTTCAGTATTCGGAGGGCTGTCCCTTACACCCTGTATATGTATGTTAAAAACCTCATTGCCTTGATATCGGGTTTTTATTTTTACGGTTTCGAATCAAAATTACTCTGTCTGCATGTCTGTCTGTCACTCACACCTATATCTCAGCAACAATGCTATCAACTTGTAAAGGAACATGCCTAATTTTTCCCCACCCAGATTCAAACGATTGTACACACGGCCGCACATCAGTAGAAACACTTTTGAACCTTATGGCGTCGTAATAGAGTTGAAAAAGTTTCTACCGACAAGCGGTTGACCGTACTAATTATTGCTACGTAATAATGCTACGTAACCAGTTTCGTTTGAAGAATATTTTTCTTCCTACGAAACTAGTTACCTACAAAGAAATTTATTTCTTTTAACGAAACTAGTTTCGTAGAGCGAAAAATAATTATCTCCTGGCCCCTGCGTTTACAGCAGTTAAAACGAACGACGACGGAATAACGAGACAAAAGTAGACTAAGTTCTTCCCCGGGCCTTCATCTCCTGCTTTATTGTTGGGCGATTGACCATTGTTGGGCAAGTAACCGATATTGGGAAAATGTCTACTGCTGGGTAAATACCACTGCTGGGCAATCACCACTATAAGCAACATTTACCAATCAGTGGTCATTTGCCCAACAATGATCATTCGCCCAACAATGGAAATTTGTTCAATGTTAAGATTGCCCAGCAGTGGACATATGCCCAGCAGTGTTCATTTCGCAACCTTTCCTTTGTACCAGTCCAACAATTGGACATTTCTGTGCACCAGCCCAGTAATGGCCATCACTTTGTTGGACTGGTCTCTCTAGTAGTAAATAATACATATTAAAAGAAAATTTTAAGAACAATTGTTGTTCACACGTTACTGGTTACGTAGCTTATTTGTTTCGTAGACGGTCGTGCGTAACAAATTTCGTAGGAAGAAAAAAAATTTCTTCACATGAAACTGGTTACGTAGCATTGGTTTCGTAGGCGGCCGAAGGGAACATGCCTGGGCGACCGAGTTTCGCTCTATAATAGCCGCCTGGGGCCCAATTCTTGAATATCACCGGGTGATAATATATCACTCAAAAATTCAAAATCACTAATTTTCCTTCTTATAAGTGAAAATTGATATTCGTTAAATATGAAGTAGTGTACCTATGATTGTTTTTTTTTATATATTATTTTATTGGCTTTTTGTCAGTTTATCAGGGTGAATTTGAATTTTTAGTCTCAACAGTGATATTTTATCACCCGGTGATATTTTATCACCCGGTGATATTTTATCACCCGGTGATATTCAAGAATTGGCTTCCTGAACATAAAAATATCATCGGGTGAGCAAGCTTTGCTACCCGCCAACAGGTGGCGCGGTAGGCTTCTGTCTAAAATGCGCTATTTTAAAAAATGCTTAAAACACGGTGATAAGATTATGGGTTCTAGCAGAGATATAAAATAGAAAAGCAGCAGATAAACGAAAAATAACGTGTGCTTTATTGAAGCTATTGACACAGAGAGAACGACATATATCATTAGAAACACAATAAACTCATATGAAACATGCAGCCAGTATCAAGAGAGCATTCCACCTCTTTAACACTCCCCCTGAATGCTCACTTCATACACCAGCATTCCCAAACTATCACGAAGATATCCATCATACCGCCCATTGTTCTCGTAACGGTCCATCTATCTCATACAGAAGTAAGTATAAAGGACTTACCAACTGATCAGACTTACAATTCCACCATCTAGAGGACTTAAGTTTACATACAAGTCCCTTTGCGTCTAATCTAGGTGAGGGCTCCATATACACATCTTGTGTACGAGTATCATCATTGAAGAATGCACATTTCTCAACAAACTGAGCCATCTGTAGCTTTTTTTTAGCTGACAAGCAAGGCATACTTTTCTTTGTTTCACACCTTACTTGGTACCTTATGCTTCGTGCATTCTGTTGTTTCAATCGAAACACATTTTTTTTTCCAACAATTTCTTTGTTAACTTCGCATTCAACAAGCTCCGAAGTATGAGCTATTTCATAAGCATCCATCTCCTCCTGAATAGCCTTTGAAAACAAACTGCTTTCATCAAATGTCATGGCCTCCTCAAACGAATCTGGTTCAAAAACCTCTGTAAAATGAGCCTCTTCAATCCGTCGCGATCTCAAATTGTACCGTGGTTCCTCAGTAACTTCCTTCTCAGTCTCCGCTGTTGGTGTACTTTCTGTCACAACTTTTTCATAAAAGTCTTCAAATGACTCGTAATCATATGACTTCTCATCATCATCCAGACATATGAAATACTCCGAGGCACCTGTTCCTTCCTCTGGAACCCCTGGAAATCCATCCTCATTCTCATTAAAGATCACATCTCGTGACACTAAAACCTTCCTGGTCTCTGGATCGTACAATCTATAACTGTCCGAATCGCCATCATATCCCACCAAGAGAAGCTTCTTGCTCTTAGGATCTGACTTGTAATAAGCGGCACAACCAAATGTCCTGACATGTGTCAAAGAAGGCTTTGAATTTGTCCACAACTCATATGGAGTCTTCTCGTTACTCGACCTTCTATTCTTCAAATATGCAAATGTCTGAACAGCCTCAGCCCACAAGCATAAGGGCAATCTTTTCGCATATAACATTGAACGAGCTCCTTCCATGAGTGTTCTATTAGCTCTCTCACTCCTTCCATTCTGTTGCGGAGTATAAGGGGCTGAATATTCCAATTCTATTCCCTTTTCAGATGCATACTTCCTGAACTCTTCATTACAGTACTCGGTACCATTATCGCTATGCAACACCTGTACTTTTTTATTGAATTTGCTCTCAACAATTTTCACATATTTCTTAAAAGCATCCAAAGCATCATTCTTATGCTTCAAGAAATAAACGGTCACAAAACCTGATGCTCCATCAATAAATGTCATAAAATATCTCGAACCTCCCACTGAAGGAACGGGTATCGGTCCACACAAATCTGAGTATACTTTTTCTTTTACTGAATCGCTCTTCTTGCGAAACAGCAATCTATGTTGCTTCCCAAGCACACATGCTTCACAGAAAAAGTCGCTGCCAGAATCACTAACCTGAGGTAGCTGACCATTCCGAATCATTTCTCGCAAAGTATTCACATTGACATGACCCAGCCGTTCATGCCACTGTTTCAAGCTCACAACATTTACTTGTTGATAGTCACTCTCACTGGACGCAATCACTGTTTTGAACAATAATTTGTACAAGTTGTTTGGCTGCTTGACAGCACGAGCCACAACAGTTCCTTTATTGTTTTCAATAACAGCAAAGTCTTGAAATTTCGTAACACTGAAACCTTTCGACGTA
This sequence comes from Athrips mouffetella, assembly GCA_947532105.1. Taxonomy (NCBI): domain Eukaryota; kingdom Metazoa; phylum Arthropoda; class Insecta; order Lepidoptera; family Gelechiidae; genus Athrips; species Athrips mouffetella. The sequence goes on from OX383984.1 coordinate 12,750,044, forward strand.
ACCACACCTTCAGAGAACAAATTCCGCTTCAGGTCGGGCACGTACAGCACGTCGTTGATTGTCGAATTGTACCAATGACCCTCTATTTGCTTTCGTATTTTCACTGTTCCAGTTCCCTGAACTGACAGTTCACTCTTGTCGCCGAGCCTCACGCTGTTCGATCGTGGTTGAAAATTAGTGAGGAAATCTCGCCGGTAGGTCATATGAGCCGACGCTCCACTGTCTAATATCCACATCGAATCATCAAGCTGCAACATAGCCGTGAAAGCACAATCATCATTTAGTTTGTTGTTGTTTGAATTTGACGTATTTGAACTTGTCGAACTTTGACAGGAGTCATTGAACTTTTGACGGCAATCTCGAGCAAAATGGCCTTTCTTTTTGCACTTGAAACATCGAAATATTTTCTTCGATTTTGGTCTTTCTGTAGTCAAGGCAATTTCTTCTTCAGATTTCAGGGTATTTTCTTCATCTAACAAACGAGCTGTGAGATTAGCTACCGTTTGTTTGCTCGCGTCGAGTGACATCCACGCTTGTCGTAACATTCTATACTTTTGCGGCAATGATCCAATAATTCGCGTTACCACCGCAAGCTCTGATACGGATTCGCCTGCATCTCTTAGCTGTTGAGCTATATTTTCAACCCTTGAGATATAAGCAGCCATACTGTGCGTTCCAATATGCACTAACAGACTGCTTTAGAGCACTGTGAGCGCGCTTAAGTCGGTCCAAATTGACCTAAAGCGTGCTCTAAAGCACTCGCTCTTTCACCGCCTTACGTCATTGATGACGTCATCGTTTCTGCTATCAGTGCTTTAGTCAAATAGGTGGAGCAGTGAAAGCGCTAATGTCAAAATCGATTTGACACATATAAAATCCCACACGTTTGCAGCCAGCTGATGTTTTTCAAGTTTTGATTTTAATGAGTTTGTCTCTAATGGAAATGAGAGTGGATTTGGCGCACATTTTTCATTGATTAGCTTAGGCTTTGTTAAAGAAAATAAAAACAAAACTGACATTTTGACAGATGAACACGTGAGCGCGCTTAAATCCATTCCAAATTGACTAGAGCCATTAAAGCAGTGATAGCTTTGTGAGCGTGCTAAATCAATTTGGACCGTCCGTGAGTACTGTATACGCTTTTAGCAGCGTTTGTACAATTTGGAACACAGCCATATTGTCACCATCTTTGAACTTCAAGTTATGGAATTGCTCAAACAAAAGCATTTTACTGTTTTCGCTTCTTTGCTCATAAATAGCATCCAACTTATCTATCATGGATTTTGCGGTATCGCAATTCTCAATCAGCGAAATCTGATTCATTTCCATCCCTGACGTCAAAATAAACATGGCTTTCGCATCTTCTTGATGCCACTTTTCCGTACCTGCGACATCTTTCGCATCTGGCTTGACTCCACTGGTAATATGGTCACACAGACCCTTAGCTCTCAACGCACACTTCACCGTGAACTTCCATTGCCGGTATCCTTCGCCTCCAAATCGCTTGGCGAGGTTTAGAGTACCCAACTCCATTTTTTACGACACGTATCGCGCTACGTCACGCACGTATACCAGTGTCCCGACACAGAACTTTTCCGGCCAAACTAGGATTTTTATTTTACGTTTTCACTCGCGTAACATCTGGGCCAATAACCTGATAAGATTATGGGTTCTAGCAGAGATATAAAATAGAAAAGCAGCAGATAAACGAAAAATAACGTGTGCTTTATTGAAGCTATTGACACAGAGAGAACGACATATATCATTAGAAACACAATAAACTCATATGAAACATGCAGCCAGTATCAAGAGAGCATTCCACCTCTTTAACACACGGGAAAAACGAATTTTCCCAGACATGAGACCTAGCTAGATCGATTTTTCGCCCCCGAAAACTCGCGTGTGGTAAATATCGTGGATTGTTATCTTGAGAGGGTTATCTTATGTGTGTTTTAAAACGTAAATTATAATTTTGAAGAACACTTTTCTAGGTAAAATGCACCTAAACGAAGATACAAGCGTTTTAAACACATACTAAACATCATATCAAACATTTTGAAGTGTCGGACCGTTTGCAAGGAAACCTTCCTCCATTCAGTGGATTATTATATCAGCTCTACAAAAATATGAGTGGTTAATTTTATCATAATAAATCGTTCAGTTTTCATACCCGTATAATATCTTTAAGCTGCTTTTCCGTCTTGGGCTCGTTTTGCCTTGTTTCACAAAATTTTCCCAGCGTCGGCAGGGAGAGGACTCTGCCAGACACGTCTGGACATGCACCTAGATAAAAAAGAAACACATTTATAAAGCCGGCTCCACACGCTTGGCAAACAACGGCAAACAGCGAACACCAAACAACAAACACGAACATGTGGATAGGTGTTTGCCTGGTTTTGTTTGGTATTCGCTGTTTGTGGCAGTGATCGGCGTCGGTGTCGGTTTTTCTGCACAAATCAAAGAATATTCGACGATCGTGTTGCGGTGTATCCAGACGCTTGCGGTGTATCAGTAGTACGTGCAAGCTTGCCGGCGGCGGACGCCTTTGTGTGCTAGATAATCAATGGTGTATTTCGTTTTGGGTGCCAATTATTACTTTGACAATTAGTTAATTTCGTTTATGCCATGGCGGCGATTAGAAATTTTACGACTACGAGCTCGTCGTCCGCCATGTTTGCCAATCCGGAATATAGGTAGGTACATACTGACACGACCTCCAAGCGTGGGTATGCCTGTTTGTGTTGGGTGTTTGTGTTCGGTGTTTGACACGTGTTTGCTGTTTGTGGCAAACACCAAGCGTGTGGAGCCGGCTTAATGGCTGATGTACACGGGACAAAATTAAGGCGCCTCTGAGGGGTGCAGCTATACGAAAGAAAGAAATAATCAAATAGTTTTCTCATTCTTCCGTATAGCTGCATCCCTCAGAGGCGACTAAATTTTGCCGTCGTGTAAATCCGTCATAACGCCGTAACGCGGTAATTTAAAAAAAAATCTACACTAATAAATTGAAAGTCTTGTAAATTTATTTAATCGTATTGCGTTTATACATAGGCGGATACTATAAATTAACATTCAGGTTTCTCAGCCAGTCTTTTAAATAAATGAATAAAAGAGAATGAAGAATGGAAAGAAAAAAAAGAATGTCATACAATTAAATGTATGAATGTAATACAAAGGCCCTTGCCCTGCATTGGGACACAACAGGATCCTAATAATAATAATAAATTATAATAATACAATTAAAAATAAATAATTAAATAGATTAAATATACCTACAGTGTCAGGAAAAACACTGTGAAACTGCACCATTTGATTGTGCATTTTGTTTGGGAGATAATTTTTTTTTTCGTATTTCTACCTGCTTAAGGAAAGTTGTTCAGTTTCATGGTCTGAATGCACAGTTTTAAGGATCACAGTGTTCACCCTGACACCCGATATTTTAAGTCATGGCGGGGTCTAAACGGATAAGAAACGTTAGTTGATCAATCTCCTAGTAAGTTAATCAACTTTCAAAAAACCATAAACGGCAGTTGAATTGTTTTATTTAACGCAATAAATTTCAGCTAATTGATCAACTTACGCTGCCTGGCGGTAACTAACGATTTTGCCACACGTCAAATCATATAGTTTGCAGTTTCTATGGGAGGTCAAAACTTGATTTTCGGATTTCGACCTATGTTCCTTGGGGAAAGTTGTTCAGTATCATGAGTACATGCATACCTTTTTCTATCAAAAACTAATTAAAAGTCAACCTATATACGAAGATACGAATGGACCAATCGCTGCTCAGTGTACAATTTTACGTCAAAGCTTACACCTCACATTCGTCGGATCATTTTATCGCGAGACTCCGTTTTATCAATTATCTGAAATCTATACGTAAAAATCTATACATACATTTCAACGGCCGTTTATGATTTGTCAAAAGTTCACATCACCTTACTAGGAAATTGATCAACTTACGATTTTTATCATTTTCCGTCGACATATAGGGTGAATTTTAATTAGTTCTTGATAGAAAAAGGTATGCATGTACTCATGATACTGAACAACTTTCCCCAAGGAACATAGGTCGAAATACGAAAATCCATTTTAGACCTCCCATAGAAACTGCATCAGCTGATAGCGCATTTTGTATGGGAGGTCAAATTTGGTTTTTCGTATTTCGACCAATGTTCATTGGAAAAAGTTGTTCAGTATCATGAGTACAAGCATGTATTTTGCTATCAAGAACTAATTAAAAGTTACCCTATATACAAACGACCGGTGCGTCGGATCCCTCTTTCGTTACGTAAACTTGGCTGACACACTATCGTGCATCTAGAAGGCCATTGCACAAAACCTCTTTAAAAAAAATAAAGTTATGTTAAATCTCTTGGTGTCACTTTCTATTCTGATGAGAAAGAAAGTGACAGCAAAATATTTAAAAGAGCTTTAACTTTAAGGAGGCTTTGTTCAACTGGCAGAAGATCTGACCGGGTAACGCAGCTGCAGCAAGTAGGTCGAAGGCTTTCTTCCGACCCGACTTGTCGCCAGGTTTCAGGTCCAAAGATCCATTCCTTGTTAATAGGCCTGCGGAAGTAAACAGAAATTATATTCATGAATAAGTATTACCTACTGTTCAAATTACTACGATAAATTTATTCATATCCGCTGGTAGATTAGCAAAGTATAGTTTAGGCATGTGGTCAGGGATACAAATAGACGAAATAAATGTAATAAATTTGAAACTTAGAATAACGCCATCTAGCGAGCACCCACGCTTATAAACTCACCGCTTTTAAGCGCTTGGTCGGCGAACAGTTCGGGCGAGCTTCTGCTCTTCTCGTGTAGCGGGAGCGAGCGAGAGCGCGGCACGGCGAGCTGCTCGAACACCGAGCGGAGCTCCGAGCGCATTACTAGGCTGGGGGTGAAAAAACATCATTCGACATCTCATTGCCAAGGAGAAAACGTCTAAGATGAACGACGTTACGTCAATACGAATGAAAAGTTACTTTTTTACAGAGCAATGTCTGTTAAATAATAGCTTATTGGGCCATTTTACAGTATATTTCAACAGTAGGTAAATATCTTATTAGAATCTTACCTAAAACTTCTGAAAAGCGCTACGAAATCTATAAAATCTAGTTGCGTGTCGTAGCCGACAGAGCCAGTTCGCAAATGCTTTAAGTTCTCCCAAAATCTTTCGCTGGTTTCTAGTCTTCTTAAACTGTGAAATAAAAGATAACTTTATTATTATTATCATCTGCTAGAGGACTTCCAACATCCACTTCATATAACACTTAATTTTACCTGCTTTGTCTATTAGTAGAGCTAGCCATGATGCTGGTGGCAGCCGCTGTGAGACTGCTGTGTCTTGGAGCGCACGGTTGGTGGTGGCTCATTGCCGCTGAATATGAACTGAAATAACATAGAAACAGAATGTGTTAAGAGAAACATGTACTTTATGCTGAGCGAGAAGGCTTTTTACAGAGACGCATAAATGTCACTAGCCAAAGTAATTCGCAAAAGTAATACGACCCTAATAGACGGAGAGCGCGTGGTCGTCAACCCCACCTCATCGATTACCAAGATGCGACTAATCTAGGGTGATGCACGTTAAAAAGTTGTATCCGAATCAATAGGGTTGCCTGGGCGCAACCTGGCAGGTTTTGTTCAGTAGGCAAAAAACTTGTCATTTTTTGGGCAAAAATTACCTCATCGAATACCAAATAGTTACATAGTACATTCGATAGTACTCATCAAGGAGTGCCTAAATCAACAGGGTTGCCTCACTCAATCCTGGCACATTCGGAAGTCGGCCTTATTTTAAGGTGGTCAAAAATGACAAAAATTACCTCATCGATTACCAAGTAGGTACTTATTACAACTGATAGAGCTCTTCAAGAAGGGGCAAAATCAACAGGGTTGCCTCGCCAAATCCTGGCACATTCGTGAGTCGGCCTAATTTTAGGTTGGCAAAAAATACAAAACTTACTTACGATAATGAGTAATGAAATGAAACTTATGCCATTTGAAGGTTCTAGACATCTTAATAATATTTGCTATAGTATGCCAACACTTAAACTCATTTTTCATATTATTATACAGGACGAAAAGTTAGGATGGGGTACACTATAAGCATTATAGCTACAAGAAAACTTAGTACAGAGACTAACCCTAACTTTTAGAGATATTTTGATCTAAATTCACAGATTTTTGAAAAGATGTACAGGCAACAAGAAAAATGGCAATTTCCACATAAACTTTTATCATTCCATTTCATCTTCTTATCGATAAAGAACATAATTTTTTATGGGGTTAACCGAGCCGACCATACATGTTATAGGAGAAACAGAAATTTTCATGTAACTTTTTTACGAAATATTGTACGTTTTTTACGAAATATTATATTCTCTTGTTACTATGAAAAAAAAAGTCTTTAAAGGTCAACCAGGGTCAAGTTTATTTATTTATTTATTTACAGTTTATTGTACACATGAAAATACATTGAGAAAATTAAAATTAAGAAAAAGGACACAACAGGCGCTGCTTATTTCTAAATTAAATTTCTTCCAGCAGACCTACAGAAGCGTGATTTGACTGGAAGAGGCAGATAGGACGTGCACAAAAACTAGACCTTAACATTATACTTAAACTATATAAATACACAAGTATACATATATAAATATACATATATAAATATATATTATATATATACATAAATACATAAATACACTATATGGATCACTTAGACAAAGAAAGATAATGCTCCTTAACTCGCTTCTTGAAGACAGCGATAGTAGGACTGTCACGTATTGTGTGAGGGAGGGAGTTCCACAGCCTGGCCGCATGAACAGTGAAAGAGTAGGAGTAGAAATCGGAGTGGTGGGAGGGGATAGAGAGGTTGAATCTGACGCTGCGGCGACAGGGCTCCTCTTGAGGACGCGAAAATTCAAAACGCTCGCGGAGATATGGAGGGGAATTGGGATTATTCAGGATATTATAAAGAAGCGAAAGGATATGAGTATTCCTGCGGAAACGGATCGGGAGCCACTTGAGCTGCGAACGGAAATGAGACACGTGGTCATACTTGCGCAAACCGAATATGAATCGAATGCACAAGTTTTGGAGACGCTCAAGCTTGTTTAAGAGCTCCTCAGTGACGTCCAAATAGCATGAGTTGGCGTAGTCAAGGATAGGAAAAAGGAGACTTTGGGCAAGGGAAATCTTAGTTTTTAGGGGTAGGAAACTTTGAAGGCGTTTAAGTGAATGCAGAGAAAAATGCATCTTCCGGCTGACCTCATTTACATGTGAAACCCAGGAGAGATTAGGGTCCATTACCACACCAAGATTCTTGACGGTTTTGACAAAATCAATGGGAGTGCCATTGTAAACAACTGGTGTAATAGCGTAAGAATCCAGTTGTCTGCACATATATGGACTACCGATAATCATAGCCTTAGACTTGTTCGGGTTGACAAGCAGGCCAAACGTTTCGGCCCATGTGGAAATACATTCCAAATCTGCGTTAAGACTGTTAATAGCACTATTGACATCACAGACGTTACAGCTGCGATAGATTTGCAAGTCGTCTGCGTAGAGATGGAAGTTAGAGGAGATGACTGATGTAACAGTATTGATGAAGATAGAGAAGAGAAGAGGAGAGAGAACGCCACCCTGCGGTACACCCGCAACCAGATCACACCAGTCAGAGGATTCCTCGTCCGAGCGGACCCGCTGCGAGCGACCGCGAAGGTAAGAATCAAACCACGCTGTAGCTGAAGCGGAGATGTTGAGTGAGCGAAGGATAGCGAGGAGCACATCAAAGTCAACAGAATTAAATGCACTACTAAAGTCAAGTAACGTAAGAATGGTAATCGTTTTGTTCTCCATGGCAAGCCGGATGTCGTCGGTGACTTTTAGTAGTGCAGTAACCGTGCTGTGACCTGGCCTAAAGCCAGACTGAAATTGAGAGAGAAGACTGTTAGATGCTATGTGACCAGCTAGCTGCTTGTGGACAATGTGTTCGAGGACTTTAGAGAGAAAGGGAAGTATAGATATCGGGCGAAACTCGGTAAAGGATGTAGGATTGGCGGTTTTAGGAAGTGGAATAATGTTGGCAAGTTTCCATGCCAAAGGGAAAGAACTTGTTACCAGAGAATGGTTAAAGACATGAGTGAGAATTGGTAAAAGCTCGGGAAGGATAAGGGAAATCATGCGAAAACAAAGGTTATCATTGCCCACAGCAGTAGAAGTAATTGAAATAATATGCTTTCTAACCTCCTCTTCAGCCACAGTGTTAAAGTGAAAGGAAGAACAAACTGGCAATGGTTGATTACTAATTTGAGAGATTGTATTCGCTTTGACACGATAGTCTAAACTTACAGGAGGAGAAGAGAAGAAAACATTAAGTGAATTAAGATCAACGGGAGAGTCTGAAGAAACTGACGACTTGCCGATACCCAGGGTCCTGAGGAATTTCCACACTGTCCCGGGATCGCAATTATCGATGGAGCTATGAATGTGACGTCTCTTAGCATCTCTACACAGTCGACCACAAAAGCTACGCAGGTGCTTATATCTGGTTAAATTTAACTCTGAGGGGAACCTCTGAAACCGTTTTTTCGCTTTATCACGCCGAGCCATCCAATCTTTAATGTCCTGCGTGAGCCAAGGAGCAGGTGCATGTTTAATTTTAACGCGTTTTACAGGAGCATGAATGTCATACAATTTAAGAATGATTGACTGTAATTCCTGGACTTTCACATCGATGTGGTCAGCGGCAAAGACAGGGGTCCAGTCGATGTTGGACGCATCACGTCTTAAAGCCTCCAAGTTGATACCCCTGAAACTACGCAAAAAACGGAATTTAGGTCTACGACGAGGAGGTTTTATTTTATACGATAAATAAATAAGGTCATGATATGAAAAATTTGCAGGAAATTGGCCATGATCGGCGATGTTATCGGGACAGGAAGTGATCATTAGATCAAGAAGGGAAGGTGTGTTGTTAGGGGAGTGGTGCGTTGGGGAAAGGGGAAGGATATGCAGACTGAGTGAGGAAACGAGTAGCTTAAGTTTACGAGAGCGGGTGTCATCCTTAATGAGGCAGGTGTTAAAATCCCCGAGTAGAATAATGTGGTCATAGCTGGGGCATAAATTGGTTAAGAGAGTTTCTAATGAATCGAAATAGTCAATATGTAGTGAGGGGCTATAATACACTGCCAGCAACAACTTCTTATGCCTAAGCGTAACCTCAATGAAGAGGTGTTCAGCGGATCTTGAGTACACACTAGGAGACACACTTAATACCGCGTGTACTATATCAGCACGCAGGTAAATCGCGACACCACCGCCTCCTTTACCCGTCCGGTCATTGCGTATGAGCTTGTAACCAGGAAGAGGAAACTGGGTAGAAGGAAGGGACGGTTTTAGAAAGGATTCAGATATGAGGATTGCATCGACAGAGGAATTGCTAAAGGACGCCAGAAGATCGGAGTAGTGGCAAGGAATACTCTGAGCATTGATATGAACGACGTTAAAATTATTTGGGAATTTGGAGAAGGCAACTTTCAACTGATCATGAACAGACAAGTCTATAGAACTCTCCCCATCACTTTCAGCACTAAGAAAAAGATCAGACGAGGAAGAGCAAGAGAAAAAGCTATTGTTGATGTCGGCTAAGTCATCCATAAATAATAATAATACCTACTATATAAATATATAACTATATAGCTTACCTATTAAAGATACTTCAAATTACTTAAATACAATTGATAGACCCTAATTAATAAACGCCATCCAAATCCACACTTGCTACAATATTTTAAACACAATATTTTGAGCACTCAATATTGTTAACCTACTTACAAAACAATAAAAATAATAAAGAACAAACATTTAAAAAAGAAAAGACGAACAACTAGTGAGATCCAAATGAAATTCGATTCACAAGGTACCACTGCGCGTGAGCGATGAGAAAAGTTTAAAAAGTAAAATGTCATTCGACATCACAAACAAAACAGACAATTATTTTATTTGCTCACCTACATGAAATAAAGTGTTAAAATCGTAAATAATTTTGATAAAAACTACCTGACAAAGAATATAAATCAATAATATACCATACCTATAATACGACTAAAAGAGAGAGGTCGACGAATCTATGTGTTCCTTGGAGTAGGACTTTACGTGTATGATGGATGCCCGTGAAGGATGCTATTTCTTAGCACCAGCCCTCTTTCTTGGCTTGGTCGGCGCTACTACATTGACTGGCGATGCTGGCTGTGGGCTGGGGGGCTCTTGCTCTTGTGAGGTTGGAAACAGCAAAGTAAGAGACTCCAGTTCGGAAGCTGTTTCAATCTTCTTGCGGGACTTGTCTGGCAAGATTATGACCACTTTACCCTCTGAAGACCAGCAGTTTCTTACGCCAAAATATTTTCTAGCTGCCATAAAGACGTCGTGGCGGGCTTTGGTGAGGAACTCAGAAATTACAATCCCCGTGTCCTTCAGTGTTGTTTTTGAGTCCCAAGTTAGACGTCTAATTTCATAGTCGCGGAATCGAACTAGAACAGGTCGTGACTTCTTTGTTGTAGTCCCCAGGCGATGACAAGAATGCAAATCCCCCAAGGTAATGTCAGGTAAATTCATTTTGTTGGTTAATAGCGACTTAATCACTTCACTGACCTTTTCGTCCTTTACTTCAGGGATCCCATGGAATAACAAGACCTTTCTGCGCAGGAATGTTTCATGGCGGTCATGTCCCAGGGTCAGAAGCTCGGTCTGAGAAGCAAGTTTATTTAGCACCTGCCACACCGCCGTCTTGAAAGAAGCGAACTCTTGAGCTAGAGCTGGCAGGTCCGTCTGCACTGGTGCTGCTGTAGATGTTGCTGTTGCTGTCTTGAGCCTCTCCTCGAAGGTACCCATCCGCTGGAACAGTCCTGCGATGTCGTTTTTGTGGGAAGCCAAAAGTGATGACAAGTCCATAATGTGTGAAGTGATGATAAAGGACTCCTGAAGTGCACGAGTGATAATTTATGTATGTTGCAAGTGTAGATGCGGTGACGAATTTAAACTAGTGCATATGTGTAGGAAAATAACACTGTAAGTATTTTATTTTAATAAAATATGCACTTGAATACGAAAAGATGTTGCGTCGGCGACGTCTACCCGCAAAAAAAAAACAAGTTATTAAAATTCTCAGTAAATGCAAAATAAATTTTTATTCAGTAATAAAATAAAATCAGGCCAAAAGTGCCAGGATTTGGTAAGGCAACCGTGTTGATACTGCCACTTCTTAAAGAGCACTATATCAACATACACACATACATCCTACACTACACACACACATCACATGCACACAAAAACACACAAACACACACATACATCCACTACATCTACATTCGTACAGGTAATTGTAGGGCTTGCCGCGTCGTCCTACTGGAGTGTCGCTCTGGTAGGTGGACGGGGAATTCGCAATTCTCCCTCGACCTACTGCACTAGTATTCGAAACAAACTAGTTTTCATGTATCGATATTTTTTCTATTAAGTAAAAAAAATATATTTTCCATACAGTCTCTTTAAAATGAACGGGCATTTGGGCAACTAATACATCTCGTTGAGATCTTCATTTCGGTTGACAGCTGTCAAATCTAAAACCACCATAACTCAAAAACGACTTACCCTAGACTTTTGCACGTTCGAACAAACGATAGATCTCGTCAAGGTCTTTACTTCGGTTGACAGCTGTCAAATCTAAAACCACCATAACTCAAAAACTACTCACCCTAGACTACTTTACGTTCGGATGAAAGATAGATCTCGTCGATGACTTTATTTCGGTTGACAGCTGTCAAACTATAAATCGCTATAACTAAAAAAACTACTAACCCTAGACTACTCGTTTGTTAAGACAAAGGATAGATCTCTTTGAGATCTTCATTTCGCTTGACAGCTGTAAAATCTAAAACTATCACAACTCAAAATTACTGACCCTACACTACTTGTATGTTTGGACAAGTGATAGATCTCGTCGAGATCTTTATTTTGGTCTGTCGAACTTAAAATCACTTTTACTTGGAAGCTACTGACCCTAGACTCCTCGTTTGGACGAGATCTTTTATTAATTGTCCTAGCATACGAGTTGTCTAGGGTCAGCAGTTTTTAAGTTATAGTTATTTTAAGTTTGACAGCTGTCAAACAAAATGAAGATCTCGACGAGACCTATCATTCGTCCAAACATAAAAGTAGTCTAGTATCAGTAATTTTTGGGCTGTAGTGGTTTTAAATTTGACAGCTGTCAACCGAAATGAAGATCTTAACTAGATCTATCATTTGTCCGAACATACAAGTAGTCTAGGGTCAGTAATTTCCAAGTTATAGTGATTTTAAGTTTGACAGCTGTCAACCGAAATAAAGATTTTGACTAGATCTATAGATCTATCATTTGTCCCACCATACAAGTAGTCTATTGTCAGTAGTTTCCAAGTTATAACGATTTTAAGTTTGACAGCTGTCAACCGAAATAAAGATTTCGACGAGATGTATCATTTGTCCGAACATACAAGTAGTCTAGGGTCAGTAGTTTCCAAAAAATTGTGATTTAAAGTTTGACAGCTGTCAAACGAAATAAAGATCTCGACTAGATATATCATTTGTCCTAACATACGAGTAGTTTTATATTATAGCGATTTTAAATTTGACAGCTGTTAACCTAAATAAATACCTCGACGAGATCTGTATTCGTTCGATCATAAAATAGTTAAGGGTGAGCAGTTTTTGAGTTAAAGTGGTTTTAGATTTGACAGCTTTCAACCGAAATGAAGATCGCAACGAAATTTAACCTCAGTTATTTTCATAAGTCCTGAAATGTATTTTATTGTATTTTATGTAGTCTTGAAAGAAACTTTATCTTTATCTTTGTCCTAACAATCGAGAAGTTTAGGGTTAATAGATTTTAGAGGATATTATGTGAAAAGATAGTTACTTGACAGTAGGCGCAGTCTTTTTGCTTGAAAGAAAGGGATAATGTGCGCAATACGCAACGCATAAGATTGCGACAGATATAATGTGCGTGTTACCAAAACTAAATGACGTAAGCGCCTGATATAATATATCCACTTTAAGTAAAAACTAAGTAATAAAATAAAATTTAAGGTTAATCATATGATAGCAAATACGAATGCCTTTCTGTGTTCTTAATTTCACTACTTAAAACACCTCTGATTCCACAAAAAGAGTAAATCATGAAAATTGAAGAGGTAACTTTTGATTTTTATTTTGTCGAGCCAATTTTTACTAATCGTGTTTTGGTCTTAGCGGTATTATCACTTGAATGGTCATAAAACACATAACTGAAAATCACGGCAAGATACTGAGTAAATAAAAAGATATTTGTCTTCAAAATACACAAAAAAAATCCATGTCGTCTTAAAATATAGCAATTTTGTTTGACAGCAGTCAACCGAAATAAAGACCAGAAATGAAGATCTCAACGAGATCTGTTATTTGCGGGTGCCCGATTACCCGTTTTTTTTAAGAGACTTTGTATCGAAAATATATTTTACATGTACTTGTTAGGAAAAAAATATCGATAACTAGTTTGTTTCGAACGCTAGTGCAGTAGGACGAGGGGGAATTGTGAATTCCCCGTCCACCTACCAGTGGGACACTGCAGTAGGACGACTGGGCATTTACCCAAATGTGTTTTGCCCACTTAGAAATTGCTAATGGCCCTAAAAGTCAGTAAAAAAAATATTTTGCGATTTCTGAGAGTTCTAATACCTTTACCCTAGTAGACCTTTTACAGACTTCTGTTTCTTAGTATCAAAAGGATATAATGTTTCGAAAAAAAGGTACATGAAAATTTCTGTTGTTTCTATTACATGTTTGGGAAAATAATTCTGTGCTTTCTGACAGTTCTAATACATTAACCTCGGTTGACCCCATAGAAAATTATGTTCTTTATGAATAAGAAGATCAAATTGAAAAAAAAAATGTGGAAATTGCCGTTTTTCTTTTTGACTGTACATTTTTTCCAAAATCTGTGAATGTAGGTCAAAATATCTGTAAAAGTAAGGGTTAGTCTCTGTACTAAGTTTTCTTGTAGCTATAATGCTTATAGTAGCTGCCCTGTATACCCCATCTTAACTTTTCATTCTGTATAATAATATGAAACGTGAGTTTCAAGTGTCAGCATACTATAGCAATATTATTAAGCTCTAGAACCTTCAAATGGCATAAGTTTCAATTCATTACTCGTTACCGGTTTACTGCACAGTCTAACTGAGCTACGTATACTCGAGCACTGCCAGCCAATAAATCGCAACAGATAGATAACGTATAATATTTAAGTTAGTTTTGTAGTTATGATCGCTGTCTATTGTCGCGCAATGAATGTATCTAACAGTGTACGGAAAAACCTAACTAGGTTTATGCAACACTGTAAAAAAAAACCTTATGTAAATTCTTTTGTAATTTTTCAATAAATAAATAAATAAAAATCGTAAGTAAGTTTTGTATTTTTTTGCCAACCTAAAATCAGGCCGACTCACGAATGTGCCAGGATTTGGCGAGGCAACCCTGTTGATTTTGCTCCTTCTTGAAGAGCTCTATCAGTTGTAATAAGTACGTACTTGGTAATCGATGAGGTAATTTTTGTCATTTTTGACCACCTTAAAATCAGGCCGACTCCCGAATGTGCCAGGATTGAGTGAGGCAACCCTGTTGATTTAGGCACTCTTTGATGAGTACTATCGAATGTACTATGTACCTATTTGGTATTCGATGAGGTAATTTTTGCCCAAATAATGACAAGTTTTTTGCCCACTGTACCAAACCTGCCAGGTTGCGCCCAGGCAACCCTGTTGATTCGGATACAACTTTTTAACGTGCATCACCCTAGATTAGTCGCATCTTGGTAATCGATGAGGTAGGGTTGACGACCACGCGCTCTCCGTCTATAAGTACTTACTTCTACCGTCAAGTAGTGTGTCATGGTCGAATAGAGAGAACACTTTACAGCACCAAAATGGGTATATCATAGCACCAATTTATTTCGCTGTGTTATATACCTAACTCCGTTTTGTACATCGTTATAATGAGTTACAGAGAAATAAAATTTTAAGACACTCTAGAATTTGTCTAGCCAATGGTGACAATTTAAAGTTTCTGAATGGCAACATTCTTTTCTTTACGTCACCTTGAAGTTACGTACTTCAGAGTTCGCGCATTGTTTATTATATTTGAAAAACGCTTTTTTAAGAAACCATGTTGAAACCAATGGAAAAGGGTCTTGACAGAAAGAAGAACAGAAAGTCGGACAACAAAATAATCCCATAAAGGTTCCGTTTTCTTTTTTCATTGAGATGCGGAACCCTTCAATATTTATTGTGACTAAAGGACTTTGCAGATTACAGACACCATAAACTAATTTACGTCTTCATAATAATAGGTCTTTACCTATGAAATTGCCAGTACTAACATTTTCAGTCAACTCAATTTTCAGTACTAACATTTTTGCATTTTTTTTCAGAAATTAAATATACAACAATTTTTTTTAGCATGATTGGGAAGACATTAAGCTAACAGAAGCTTAAATTTAATTTTTGAAAAATAATATCTGTAAAAAAGTATAACAAATCTAATGATGAAATCGGACGACATTTAAGACGAACAATTTTCGAACCTTTTATTTTGTATATCAAACTAAAAATAAAAACTTTAATTTTTGCTTAAATTGATAACCTTGAAAACAACTTTCAAATAAAAGACAAATGAAAAAATTAGCTTTAGAATAATATTGTATTGTATTTATTTATTTACTCACAATTTAATGTTACAATTTCGGAACTTAACACTATAAACCTTCATAGGTTTTTTAAGTGCTGCACACTTCTCATGACATAAATACTACAAATTAGGAATAGGAATTATGAACTCATTAATCTGTAAGAAAATTACGACAATTTCATAGGTAAAGACCTATTATTAGTGTAGAGTTGAATCAAATCCACTTTTCCGCAAAAAAACCAGTGTTTATAGCCCAAAAATTTTTGAAATTGCCGCGCTTTAGAATAGTCATGTTTGGCTAGACAAGCTCTATCACCACATTCAGTGGCTACGTAGCGCCATCTATCATCAATTATATGTACCTGTGTCGCGGTGATCCGTGTATGACTTCGTCGTCACTCCTCGCGCTCGACGTATGTGATGACCCGAAACTTTTTGGAGAGCTTTTCAGTTCTGATGTGGATTTGTTTTTCTGAAACAATAGGCTAGATAACAACCTAGTCAAATCCACTAATTAATTAAATATCAAAAATAAAAGCTATATATTTTGTATGTAATCAGCTATGTATAGTCTTTTACGATATTTTTCATACAAAATTATTTAAATGCCTTTGAAACTGCACACAAAATTTTAAATGGTTAGTTTCAGCAATTTTGCAGGTGTCTTTTTTTAGATGAAACGACCACCAGGACGGGGAGTTCCCTCCAGAATTCTAGCTGTAACGCGTGGTACCACGCTTTTCAGCGTTGGTTGTGGCTGGCACCAGGGGCTGCGGTCGCTGATGACCACAGTATGTAAGATGGTACGATACTTACGCAGGCGGACACTGCTGCCCATCCTCCAGTTCTTAATCTCTTAGTCGCCTCTTACAACACCCACGGCTAGAGATTGGTTGGTGAAATGAAATGAAATATATTTATTTGCACGCAAACACGGTATGTTGCAGCTGTTAAAGTGAAAAAAAAAAAGTACAAGCGTGGTGCACCAACAAGTTGGTATGCAAATTTTTTAAAAAGCATGAATGAAATATTATTTATAAGGTAATGTCAAATATAAAATGTCAAAATAAAAATGTCAAATAAAACTCTAAATGTCAAATAAAAAAAAAAAAAATTCTAAATAAATTAAATGTGATGTATGTCATTTCATATTGGACGCCACCAAGGAGGTTTTAATCCACGCTACGCTCTAGGATGGAGAGATGAATGGCCAAAAAAAGCGTGACGACGAGTATATCCAATAGTCGCGGTGGCATCTCTTTCACACAGTAGGGTGACCTTACTATTTTACGCTTGGGGATGTAATGTTATTAAAGCCCTCTGGAACAGCAGCTTCATTTTAAATATTTTTTTGGCAGGATATTATCCTTTAGTTTCTACCTGATAAGTTGTGCTTCCTCGGCAACAAAGTGTTTCGTGTCTTAAAATCCTCGCAACGCTGAGGATTCTTCTTTAGAACCACTCGCTTGGCTTGTGGCTCAATTATAGAGTCATAGAGGTAAATGAAGTCAAGTCCGTTTGGTGCCGGCAAAGTATAGTACCAAGTACCAACCCATCTCCACCCGTGGGTATCGTAATGTACGTACAGTGTACGTTTCGTGGGATGTCATGTACAACATGAGAATATTATTCAAGCATGGTATGTGCATGTCATGAATATAATTCAAGCATGTCATGAGTACCTAGTCAAGTTGTACCAAGTGGAGCGCCAAGGATTGCGCTCCTATAAAAAAATCTTCAGTACAATTCCTAATACAGAATTCAATGAGTGTGAAAGAGAAACATCAACACGCTCGAGCGCGTGAAACAAAAGATTTTCTATGAGAAATCAGCCTAATCAGGAGCGCTGCTCAATGCTACGTTGCCAGGTCGCGATGCGCATGCAGTTCGGTGACAAGGCGCTGTTGCCGATCATACGTAAACAAATTTTTCGTATACAGCTTTTAGTTACTGTTTTAGTTGCTTGAAAATTTAGAAATAATCGTTTTTAAATAGTAGACGTGCCTAATTACTGTAAAAATGGACGAATACAGTGTCGTTTACATAAAAAAATGTGAAAAAGACTATACAAATACGACTTGAACTCAATGAAAAGGGGCCGCCACGACCTGAAACCGCGATAGTTCAAAAATGTAGTACAACAAATAAAACTTTTAATCGTGTGATCAAACCAGAACAATATTTAAAAACACCTTGGATGTGCGGTTGTAAATAAATTGTTTTGTTTCCCGTGTCTGGTATTTGGAGCTGGCGCTGGCTCGCATAATATGTAACAATAAAGCCATAAAAAATATTGCATGGCCCAAGTTTTTGTCACTATCTTTTTACTGAAATAAACTATAAATACTCACAAACATTAAAAGACTTAAAACCAATATGTTGTTCATTCTCACTACTTATTGAACAGCCCTCGTAACATTAGCTGTCTCTTCATCCATCTATATTTGCGATCCGTCTGGCTGTCCGGGAACAACAGGTCGATACAGGTTTTTGTTGGTATTCTTCTAAAAACTCATCATCAACCAACTTCATTTGGGCCTGTAATGACCCTACCTACCTATTAATCCATTCTATTAAAATAGATGTATGAATGTTTAAAAGATAATGAAGAACCTGAAATGTATAACTGAATTAAATATTAACTAAAATATTAACTAAGTCTAACTATTCCTAGATAGATATAATTTATCTATAATTTAATAAAACCTAGCGCAAGTTCAGATCTACCTAAAACCTAAAATTTATTGAGTCCGTTTTAAACTGTTTAGTGGCCTTTTGCGTAATCGTCTAGAAAAATACCCCACACTAAGTAGCAACCCAGAAATTCTAAGTGTGAACCGTAATAAAATAAATATAATATCCTAAAAATAAATATAATTCCCTAAAAATAAATATGTACCTGAATATTTCTAGTCTATGTTTTAAATTATTTCTCCGTCGAATAAAAGCAAATAAGTAGATTTTAAATTGAAGTAGAATATTGAGTATTTAATCACTTATTATTTTATAAAATCATTCCCTAGAGATTATTTTATTATACCAAACCCATGTTATAGTTATTTACTCAGTTAAATGTATGGAAGCAAGCAAAAACAATATAACAAACATAATTCATAAAAGAACCAATCAAACTTCTCTAAAACTGTAATTTATCTTATTACATTTTCCTTTAGTTTTCTTTGACAATGAAAGAGACTGATATTATTACCTATAGTCCTTTTAGTTCAATCTGTTTTGATATTGAATCAATAATTTTCTTTGATACTATGTACTAGATGATACATAAAACTGTTTTTGTGTATATAATGACTCCATATGGTATATCACTAATATACTGAGATTGTATTTTCTCAAACAATTTCATACATTATCAGCTATTTATGTAAGCTTGTAGTCTTAGTAAAAGAATAAACAATTTGAATATTTGAATGTATGATATCTCCATTCTGTAGAAACATTTTGAACCAATAAAACTTTACTTTAAAATAGCTCATCAGAAATGTTAATTTATATTTGTTTTCGTAAATAAAATTGATTGTATTAAACAAAACTTAGAGAAGTTTGACCAAGTTTAAGTATATAATATATGATGTAAACAATCTAAACTTTCATACCAATCTTGGGAAAGTTGTCATATACTTATCGGTCCGGGTGAAAAAGAAAGTACAAATTTGAACAAAGGCTACTTTACCAGTCTGTTCCTGTTCATCCTAGGTTCTCATAGACGAACTGAGGTGAAGTGAACTAATCAGCAATTTGAGTAGATTTTGATACTCTCCATATTCTTAGGATTGAATCACTTACTAGACAAATTTCAGCTAAGTCTCTTTGCATGCACCTCCTGTAAAGTTTAAAGAAAAATTAAACTAAGATTTTAAGATGCTTTGCCATCTCTTGAATATATGGTTATATTTAAAATACCGTAATATTTCTCACAAAATCCGTTTAGACCTCCAGAGCTCTGTTTGTCCTGCTAAAAAGGTAACACAAAAAATAAAACATTGAAATAAAACTCCTTTGCAAAAGCCATTTTCAATGGAAACCCTTGAAAGAAATCTTTAGAAACCTAAAACGAGATTTGAGCCTATTTTATCTAACTGAGAGGCAAATCACCCTAAAATACTTAGCTTATTGTGTTTTTCGTAGAAATCTTCTTTCTCTGCTGCTGCTCCTGAACTTTCACTTTTCCAAATTTACATTTGGAAATTTTGACTTTTCACTAAAAATTACTCCTCCATTCTGCTCGCATAGAAAAACTGACGCTTCCTTGTTCCAAAATATTTAAATAAAATTCAAACCTGCACAAACTCTTCCAACCAATCACGACTCAGCATTACAAACAACTAATTAAAACTCTTTGTTTTGCTCTCTTCCAATACATATTCAACCTTTTTAATATTTGAAGAAGTTTTAGAGTTCCGTAGATCAAATAAATTACGAAAATATTAATTCAAAGTTCAGTATCTTTTAGTATTGTAAATGATTTTAAGATCAACTAAAGTTTTGAGTGAAATTGTACGGACGAAGCTAGTTCCGTTACAGCCAACCCCCAAAATTTACGCAGAAGCCTAAGCGTCCTCCGAAGTAAATTTTCTCATTTGAATTTCACGAATAAAATTTTTAGCATTTATTAACTCTCAACCCATAAAATGAACACACGTAGATCCTGTTGTAGTGTAAGTTTTAAACCAAAAGAAAAATTTCTTCGATATGAATTCAAGAGCTTAAACTTTAACATATTGGTTATACCCCAGATAATGTCGAGTATTGCGAACCAAATAATACCCTCACAAGGAGAAGATTTGCGAGATCTCCTTGACCGAATGTCAGAATTCTTAACATCTCCTTAATTCAAAAGGCAAAACTGTTTTTATTTTTCAGATTTTACCCCCGGATAGTCAAAAACACCCCTGCCAAGAATATATTTAATTCTGTCCTCTAAATTACTGTTTTACAATCAATTGTCGCAGCTTAATACTTGATTCAATATCGCCTCCACTTTGTTTTGGAGCATGTGCAGTGTGGGGAAATTGCATATAAGCTATTTGCTTCGTGTAGAGTAGAAGTCATTTACAGGGAGCATTAACGCTCATATTGGACATCAAAGTATCTTCGAACTCAATGTCACATAAAATTAACCTAACTCCTATGATCCCATAAATACTTCGTTGTAAGTGTAATGTACAGGGTCAACAGTCAATAAATTTTTGTTCCACTGGTTGAGAATCCATTAATTCATTGCAACCCTCCATAATATGAAATTCTTTACATGTTTTTTTCTCATATTCAACTAGTCGCTAGTCATTCAACCCCAACCAAAATGATAATTTCTTTCATCATCTTCATTCAACCTTTTTCACCTTTCTCTCCGTCCTCTTATACGCTATTACTACGAACCACTGGTCCCGACCAATGAAACATATGAAATCAGAAACAATTAATTATGCAACTAAGTGAAAACTTTCCAGTAAAACGCTCAGGTACTGCGCAAATTAGTTTAATAATTTTAATTCCCAAAAACTCTTTGTTAATTATACTGATCTAATCACTTCCAATGTCTAACTATCTAACACCTATGCGCAACTGATGCAATAATTCAAAACAGAAAAATAACACCAATTGTAAATTTACCCCATCAACCCTCGATTTACACCATGCAAAATCAAATATATTGGAAAACAGTATTTTGCCAAGCCAATTGGAAATGCGGCTATAGATTCATTCCATAAATCAAAATGATTCCTGAGAAAACATCTTCTTTTACAAGAATCTATGAGTCGGTCCCCCAAGAAACCCTTCAAATAAAGTTCCTCGACAGCCTTGTCGCGACGGATTACTCACGTGTAAACAAGTCGTCTAGCACAATACTTTAAAAGTGAATCATCGAACTCTCTCTCAAACCCTTCCTATTACTATTCCACTTTAATTTATTTAAATTTATTTTATTTTATTCAAATTTATTTAATTTTATTTAATTTTATTTTATTTTATTCAACCCCCAGACCCGAAAACACTCCTTGTCGTATAATCGTTTGAACAACCATGTCCTAGAAAACCTTGAAAACTCTTCCACCAGATATAAAAAGTCGGTCGATGACATTTATTATGCAAAAACTTCTTTATTAATTATGCTACGGCACTGTCGCGAAGCAATGTCAATTAATTATAAAAATTAGAACCCAGCCTCCACTCTAA
Source organism: Athrips mouffetella (assembly GCA_947532105.1). Taxonomy (NCBI): domain Eukaryota; kingdom Metazoa; phylum Arthropoda; class Insecta; order Lepidoptera; family Gelechiidae; genus Athrips; species Athrips mouffetella. The sequence goes on from OX383984.1 coordinate 12,772,010, forward strand.
AATAACCATCTCAACATCAAAATATTAACAGGTGTTCAAGGTAAATTACCCCCGCCGACTAATGACGTTGTAGAATTCTATTTATAATGCGATATTTTCTCAGACATGAAATTTATCTAAATCAAACTCTTTCTAACCCCATAAAACCCCACATGATTAATTTCTTCGAAATCGGTAAAACCGTCTTCGAATGTCAGTACAATTATTTAAAAATATTCAGTTTTCGGCTAAAATATTGAATATTGTTATCTAATCTAAATTCGAATTTATTTATACAACCCCCCAAATTTAAAACTCTTGAAAAACTTGTTGAATTTATGCTACATTAATGAATTATTTGAATGTTTATTTTCCTAATTAACTATTCCTAAATCGTAACGGTTCACACTCTCCACTTCACGTCAACAAATTGTGGCTGAAATAACAACCACGTTCCAGATTAAAACAGACTCAAGAATCGAAATAAAACCCTAAAATAACCTAAAACATAATTTAACGAAAGAATATTTACCAAACAATTCAATCTATCGTTTACTATTTTCCAATCTTTCGCAACTCTACAAGTTTTTTAAATATGCTTTATTGAACGAAAATGTTTAATGTCAATCTTGATTGTCAAAATGTCGAGCGTCAGATATTGCCCAACCAATTTTGAAATCCTTCATTTATTTACCATTTTTCCTACTATATTTTTGAATAACCCCTCTTTTTTAATAATCAAAAATTCTCATATGTTAACTGCAGATTTTTTTTTTATTATTTGTACAAGTCTTTTTATTTACTTTACTGTTTGTTTACATTCCATGATTGTTTTATAAAGCAATCAACAAAAACAAAAAATTATATTAAAATAAATAAACGAATAAATGTGCGATTTAAATTAAATCACAAAATGCGTTGCTCATTTTGAGAATCAAAATTTAACTTGTAATGTTACCTTTGCGTAAGAAAATATTCAATGAGAACTCTTACATAATAAAAATCGCACTTGTTTTTTTTTTCCACTTTTCTAATCAAATCATAAATTCTACTGTTTTCTTTTAATTACCTATTCTGGCAACATTATAACCACATATTAAAAAAAAAACTATTTAAAATTTATAATAAGTAAAAAAAAGTTCAAGTCAGAAATGTTTTGAATTAGCTAAATTATAAAAATAAAACTTTTGTTGCATTTGAAGAAACATAGACCTAGACTCTAGTTCGCCTAGCTTTGAAAAACAATTAGTATTCCTATTACTAAAATTTTCTTAATAAATCTAAAGTTACAATTCTGTCTCATCAACATTATAACATGAAAATTCTAAAACCGTTGACCGACTTCACTAATCCCAATGTCAAAGTTATTGAACCTCAAATACTCTAAACTGTCTTCATAGAAACTACCTCAAAAAATTTAAATGATTTTAAAATTAATGATCTAACGTGCCCTCCGAAGCAAGAAGTCTTCAAACTTCGAGCAACCAAACGATTAACCCCTCAACATCCCATTCAAACAGAGAAAGTTGCACAAATCACTGTTTGACAACGTCCCCTTCTAGAATCAAACCCATAACCAAGCGCGAAATAAAATGTTATGTACAAGTTTCTTAGATATATAAATTAATGCTTTGAAATTTTTCAAAAACAAACTAATTTATAAAGTTACTTTACTAGTGGCGAAAAAAGTTAAGTATTTAAAGCGAATGCCATGCTTCGTTTAAAAATAAAAATAACTTTCCGACCAAAGAGTTTTAAGTAACAGCTCTTTCCGCCAAGAAAAGAGCCACATGCGCAGCTCTTTCTTGCGAGGAACTTCCATACCAAAATGTATGGATTTTTTTCCGAATCCTGAAACGTAAATTTTTTTCTTTCTTTCTGAGAAATATGTGACATGGGACTAATAAATGCTAGTACCATAGTTTTTCTGGTGAAAACACTTACCATTCAGGAAAAGAAACAGTGTTTAAAATCACGAATTAAATGACTATTACGGATAATTTACGCTTCCGTTCTTAGTATTAATGATCAATTCGCAAGTAAAAAACGATATATTTTCACTTTCGCAAACAAAGTTTATACTAATACATTAGATTTTAAAAGATATCTTGATTTTTGTAAAACTTAACTAAGTTTTTTTTGACCGACTAGAATGGGCGATAGTGAGACGCTTTACACTTCACAAAAGCTCATACAAAACATGTATATGACGGACTCTATAGTTTTTTACTCTGAGTTTCCGACACCCCGTTCCAAAATGTTCCTCAATCTGCTATAGAGTACTCAATCAATAAAAGAATGGTAATGAATATGAATTTGACATAAAATTTTGATGAAATAACTTAGGCGTTGTTGAGATATTTAAAAATTAAAAGAAAAAAAACACTAAAACTGCGATAGTACCGTGAACGTGCCAAATAATTTAGATCGTTCATCAACACCACAAAACAAACACCTTTAGTAACATTTACTCAATTTGGAACAACGTAGTCTGCGTCTCAAATTGTTGATTTTATTTCCATATCCAACTCTGATTCTAACCATTTTTATTGCATATAGAAAGTCAAAAGTTTGTACCAAATCTAACTTACTGTCTATTAATCCAACATCGTTTGACCGCAAACGCAATTTCCGCTGTGAAGTTCAGTTTGTATAACCCTACTTTATTTGAAACCAATGTTCTAAGCTAACCTGCCTATTTTATAGTAATATACTTGTATTCGCTCAATTTCAGGATAGTGCTTACAACTTCCAAGCCATTACAACAATAAGACAACACCCAAACATTGTAAAACTTCAGTGTTGTGTCCGCTTAAGAAAAACCTTGATGCTAAACTCAACATCTCCAAAGGTACTTTGCACAAACAAAAATGAAGGATTTTATGAAATTTTAGTTGCTACTATGATGATTTAACTATTCCTTTCGTTTCACAGAGATTTTCAAACCTGCCTATCTATAAATACTTGCAAGACAGCTTGATGGACTAGTTCAATAAATCTAATCTTTTACAAGTAAATACCTTTTGTTTTCTCTAAAAAGAACTTAAAATTCTACCTTTACAGTTGTTGTAATAAGATATTAACCTAATAGTCCTTGAGCCCGTGACAAAATCACTTACCTGTCATGAGAACATCTTAAGATGTATGGCAACAGATCGGCAAAGTGGTGCTGAGCAAGAATCAGTTACATTTGGCATCCGAAATTTGCCGGAAGTCCGAGAATTTCTTCCACTTCCGGTCGAAATTTGGGGGTGCAAGTTACGTGTCATGAGAACACTCTGAAACCCTCGGCAACATGTAGTCCTTCATTGACAGAGTAGAAAAATACAAGTCTGCCAGTTCCTAGTTTGCCGGAAGTACTTGGTAGACGGACTCAAAGGATGGCCGCCAGCCGCCACCCAGTAAACAGATCTAAGTTTTTTACTATAAAATTAAATACGTACTCGTATTAACAATCGTGCAAGTCTATTACGGCTATGGTTTTTTAGTTTCCTAGTCATCGTAACTGAGTACTCCAAGGGTCTGATGATGACCAGCTATCAAGCAACTGGATCTGAGAGCCAACTACACCCAAAAGCTCCAGATTTTAACTAAAATGCATTGTAGGTGGCTGCCGTTTCTGGAACTGCTGGCTCGAGGGTCTGATGATGACCAGCTATCAAAAAAGAATAATTTTTATTGACAATTAGGTATCATAAACAAGCTTAGCTTACCTTCATATGCCCAGCCATTGGAATCCAACGGTCAAAATTTTCTTAACCTTAATAGCGCTCATCATCAAATCATGCCCTTTTTTACCCCCTTGAAGGGTGTTTTTTTTTATGAAATGCTTAAACACATGTTTCTTATTTTCTACAAAAAGCTTAAAGTCAAAATTGTGCGAATCTAACTCAAGATACAAAGGACTTTCATACAAACTTTCATCCCTTATTTCACCCCCTTAGGGGATGAATTTTGAAGAATTCTAAAACATGTACTTTTTTATTCTTTACCAAGAGCTCAGACCCAAATTTCTATAATTCTACCTTGACAGCTGGTCATCATCAGACTCTCGAGCCAGCAAGTCTAGGAATGGCAGCCACCTGCTATGCATTTTAGTCCAAATCTGGAGCTCTTGGGTGTAGTTGGCCCTCAGATCCAGTTGCTTGATAGCTGGTCATCATCAGACCCTCGGAGTACTCAGTTACGATGACTAGTGAAGCTTAAAAACCATAGCCGTAGCAGACTTGCACGATTATTAATACGTATTTAATTTTATAGGAAAAAACTTAGATCTGTTTACTGGGTGGCGGCCATCCTTTGAGACCGTCTACCAAGTACTTCCGGCAAACTAGGAACTGGCAGACTTGTATTTTTCTACTCTGTCAATGAAGGACTACATGTTGCCGAGGGTTTCAGAGTATTCTCATGACACGTAACTTGCACCCCCAAATTTTGACCGGAAGTGGAAGAAATTCTCGGACTTCCGGCAAATTTCGGATGCCAAATGTAACTGATTCTTGCTCAGCACCACTTTGCCGATCTGTTGCCATACATCTTAAGATGTTCTCATGACAGGTAAGTGATTTTGTCACGGGCTCAAGGACTATAATGTTTGTATTTTTTTAGAGAATTATGAACTTCATAACACCCGAACACAAAGCTCAAACTTTGACAAAAGTAAAAAAAAACCAACCGCAAGAAACCCCATATAATATCAACCACAGTTGAAAATTAACCCGACGACTCACTCAAACCCAAAGAAATTTAAAGTATTAAGTGCAAAAATGACTCTCACACAGTGTTAAAGAACATTTTTTTTTAGTGAGACTAAATGTTTTGTGTGCCCCTTTGTAATAAAATAAAAGTGTATTGTGTTCTAAAGTGTTATTATTAATTATTCAATTTATAAGTAAGTACTTATCCGATAAGTAACACGACTAGTATATCTGTTGTCACTCTTTATCACAGATTTTGACTAAACTCTAATAAGCTTTTAAATAACATAGCGGCAGTAAGGTAAAGATTCTAAAATCTAGTCTAAAACTCACAACAGATGATGCCTAACCTAGTCAATTTGCATATTCTTAGTAACAAATTAGATTCTAAATCAGCTTACTTATGTACCTACCCTAAAATCAAGCAAATTTTGCTAAAAGAATATTGAATTCTCCCTAATAAGTAAATAATTAAATTCTAACCTAGCAACCATATTAAAACAAAGCCTAAATATTCCCCATTTACAAAAAGGAAAAAGTATAACTAAACCTATAGTAACTCAAAATTCACATACTGGGAAGAGGCACCAAAATGTAATGGGATATAGCCAGATCACTGGTCAACCTAGACTAAAATAGCTAGAAATTCATCCTGGTCACGGCACCAAATTGTAATGACCCTACCTACCTATTAATCCATTCTATTAAAATAGATGTATGAATGTTTAAAAGATAATGAAGAACCTGAAATGTATAACTGAATTAAATATTAACTAAAATATTAACTAAGTCTAACTATTCCTAGATAGATATAATTTATCTATAATTTAATAAAACCTAGCGCAAGTTCAGATCTACCTAAAACCTAAAATTTATTGAGTCCGTTTTAAACTGTTTAGTGGCCTTTTGCGTAATCGTCTAGAAAAATACCCCACACTAAGTAGCAACCCAGAAATTCTAAGTGTGAACCGTAATAAAATAAATATAATATCCTAAAAATAAATATAATTCCCTAAAAATAAATATGTACCTGAATATTTCTAGTCTATGTTTTAAATTATTTCTCCGTCGAATAAAAGCAAATAAGTAGATTTTAAATTGAAGTAGAATATTGAGTATTTAATCACTTATTATTTTATAAAATCATTCCCTAGAGATTATTTTATTATACCAAACCCATGTTATAGTTATTTACTCAGTTAAATGTATGGAAGCAAGCAAAAACAATATAACAAACATAATTCATAAAAGAACCAATCAAACTTCTCTAAAACTGTAATTTATCTTATTACATTTTCCTTTAGTTTTCTTTGACAATGAAAGAGACTGATATTATTACCTATAGTCCTTTTAGTTCAATCTGTTTTGATATTGAATCAATAATTTTCTTTGATACTATGTACTAGATGATACATAAAACTGTTTTTGTGTATATAATGACTCCATATGGTATATCACTAATATACTGAGATTGTATTTTCTCAAACAATTTCATACATTATCAGCTATTTATGTAAGCTTGTAGTCTTAGTAAAAGAATAAACAATTTGAATATTTGAATGTATGATATCTCCATTCTGTAGAAACATTTTGAACCAATAAAACTTTACTTTAAAATAGCTCATCAGAAATGTTAATTTATATTTGTTTTCGTAAATAAAATTGATTGTATTAAACAAAACTTAGAGAAGTTTGACCAAGTTTAAGTATATAATATATGATGTAAACAATCTAAACTTTCATACCAATCTTGGGAAAGTTGTCATATACTTATCGGTCCGGGTGAAAAAGAAAGTACAAATTTGAACAAAGGCTACTTTACCAGTCTGTTTCTGTTCATCCTAGGTTCTCATAGACGAACTGAGGTGAAGTGAACTAATCAGCAATTTGAGTAGATTTTGATACTCTCCATATTCTTAGGATTGAATCACTTACTAGACAAATTTCAGCTAAGTCTCTTTGCATGCACCTCCTGTAAAGTTTAAAGAAAAATTAAACTAAGATTTTAAGATGCTTTGCCATCTCTTGAATATATGGTTATATTTAAAATACCGTAATATTTCTCACAAAATCCGTTTAGACCTCCAGAGCTCTGTTTGTCCTGCTAAAAAGGTAACACAAAAAATAAAACATTGAAATAAAACTCCTTTGCAAAAGCCATTTTCAATGGAAACCCTTGAAAGAAATCTTTAGAAACCTAAAACGAGATTTGAGCCTATTTTATCTAACTGAGAGGCAAATCACCCTAAAATACTTAGCTTATTGTGTTTTTCGTAGAAATCTTCTTTCTCTGCTGCTGCTCCTGAACTTTCACTTTTCCAAATTTACATTTGGAAATTTTGACTTTTCACTAAAAATTACTCCTCCATTCTGCTCGCATAGAAAAACTGACGCTTCCTTGTTCCAAAATATTTAAATAAAATTCAAACCTGCACAAACTCTTCCAACCAATCACGACTCAGCATTACAAACAACTAATTAAAACTCTTTGTTTTGCTCTCTTCCAATACATATTCAACCTTTTTAATATTTGAAGAAGTTTTAGAGTTCCGTAGATCAAATAAATTACGAAAATATTAATTCAAAGTTCAGTATCTTTTAGTATTGTAAATGATTTTAAGATCAACTAAAGTTTTGAGTGAAATTGTACGGACGAAGCTAGTTCCGTTACAGGCCTAATTGCGAGCCACCTACTTTTTAACCGACTTCAAAAAGGCGGAGGTTCTCTATTCGATCGTTTTTTTTATTATTATTTTTTTAAATTAATGAATCATTCTTACCTACCAAGTGACATCTGTCCACATCTGAAACTTTTTTAAACAAATTCCAACCCAAGGGCATCACATAAAATCTTTCAATAATGCCCGGCACAAAACTTTGATGCTGACCGTAAATGGCTCGGAATATCTATCGCGCAGGGCAGGCGTGTGAATTATTGGCTTCCCGCATGTCGTCAATAAGAACGCAGCAAATAACCGGCAGCATCAGATGTACTATTTTCCTATTATTGTACAACAGTACAGGTTCCGTTGTTTTGTTTGATTGTCTTTTAAAACTAATGCAAGCTGTTTTTCTCTTTCATGTTTAGATTCAGATATCTTCATCATAATGTTATTTCATCATAATATTCTTTGGGACAAGTTGTTCAGTTTTATGGGCAGATTCTGCAGATTCACATCCCACTATACTGATGTGGTTGTACCTTTAGTTTCCTTTGTGTTAAAATATCGTACATTACAGCCACCCTACTTCATACGTAAAACAGTTAGGCTTTTTCATAGAAAAATTAAAGGAATAATGCATACCCATAGAAGAATATTCCGCAAATAGCATAACTATCAATTTTGCAGCCATTTACTCTACAATATTTCACTGTTTTTGCAGAAAAAATACGCGATTTTAAACAACATTTAGCATGACATAAAAATGTGTCAAAGACGGGGATACCAGTAATGTATTAAAAAATATTACCAAAAAGGTTGATGACCAATGAAGAAGTACATAACCTGCTTGACCTTAAACAACACAATTAGATCAAAAATATTTTTGAGAGTTTCCTAGATAAATCACAGAACCAAAAGCACCCGAAAAATATTAAATTTTTAAGATTTAGCTCTAAAAAGGTTTTCTATATGAAAACCAAGCATAATGTCAAAATATGTTTTCCTACTAACCCGCAATTTCGTTTTGCTATGGCAACTGTGTGAGCGTGACACAACCGCGACTAATTGACCTCTCGCTCGGCACAATTTCTCTTCTTCGCGAATCACAGGAATTTATTCCGTATTACAATATACAATTGACTAAATTTGTGTAGCAAGATTTTTGCATTAGACACTCCTTCCTAGAGCGTAGCGTGGATTAAAACCTCCTTGGACGCCACCTATTAAAGTCGAAATTTACAAATTCTGTCACAGAATAAAAACAATTTATTACAAGCATGTTGTGAAGAAGTTTTTTAAATTTGATTTCCGGTAATAATTTTAGAGAGTCTGGTAAAAGATTGTACAGCTTTACACACATATTTGAACTGTTTCTGGCAAAAGAAGTGGTAGTATGCGTAGTGCTGGCTAACCTGTTAGGCTACCTTGTTCGAAAGCTGTAATTCCTGTTCTCAAAGAGGTTTTGGTTCTTTTTAACAAACGTACACGCCTCGTAAATATACATTGAGGGTAGAGTCAGGAGATTGTGCCCCCTAAACAGAGGTCTGCATAGTTCTATCGGCCCTGCACCACACATGGCTCTAACACACTTTTTCTGTATAATGAACAGTTTATGGATTTCTACAGAGTTCCCCCACATTATTAGTCCGTATCGTAACGCAGAACACACATAACCATAGTAAGCTATAAGGGCAGTCTTTTCATTGCAAATACTTCGCAGACGGTACAAGGCGTATATAAATCTGTTGATTTTGGTAATGACTGCCTCTACATGCTGTTTCCATGACAAATGTGTCTCCAGCGTGATACCAAGGAATTTCGATGGGAATGTTTGTAACTAATATGGTGATGTTTTCTGGTCGTTTGTTTCTATTCATGAACTGTAAGTTTGTAGTTTTCTCATGGTTAATTTTTTTATTTTTTATTTTATTTTATTTATTTAACTAAGATCTACAGCATTAATACTTAAAATACAAACCAATACAATAAACAGTACATTAGCCAATTACAGATCTTCACTACGTAAACAAAAAATATTATCAAGTTAATTTAGGGCAGGTAGGAAAAAATTTCGAAATAAAAATTAAGACAGTTACAAAGTTAAACAAAATTGATAAGGTTTGTCGCTCACAAATCACATTAGCAATGAAGATACGGTGTGTGTGTGAAGTAGTGTGTATTTGTGTTGAGTAGTGTCAGTGTAGTTGTATCTTAAAATGGGTTTACATGCATTAATATTTAGATTATTGCGCACTAGCCAATCAACAACTTTACTGATGGTTATATTATTTTTTATTCATAGTCTAGATCAGGGGTTTTGTATATTGAAATAGATAAATCATCTGCAAATAGTGTGGAAGGGTATTGTGTGATGGCTGGTAGATCATTCACGTACAAGATGAATAACAAAGGTCCCAGGATACCACCTTGGGGAACCCCAACCTCATTATGCTTAAAATCTGATCTATGATTGGAGGTTTCCGGCTGGTCACTAATATTATTTAACTCTACACATTGTGATCTGTGACTGAGGTAGTCTTTAATCAGTTTATTGGCTACACCCCGAATTCCATACCTGTCTAGTTTCCTTAAAAGGATTTCATGGGAAACGCAGTGGTAATATTCTTTGCCAGCACCACACCACATTTCAACATAAAATCGCATAAAGAGACCACTACTGCTGGACAGGGAGCAAGAATCCTTACCTTAAATTTGATCCCAGAACTCTTTGTAGAGTCAGTATGGGAATCATTGAAGGCACCTTTGACTGGAGTTGAATGTGAAGAACTACCGCAAGTTGACTCTCTGCCACCGAACACCTGGCAAATATAGAAATAACTAGAAACATTCTCCATACCTTAAATATAATATAATATAAATCTAGGATAGCTCATCTACCTTAAAACGATTTCGTAAATAAAACTTTGAGGTTGGTAGGATTTGCAAAGGAACTAGAAGATTTACCAACACATGAGAAACTTCATGCACTTATTCTGTCTTTATAGACTTTATATTTATGTTACGAATGGGCCACCTTGTGGTAAAATGGTACTTTCCCTGTAAGACTTTGCACAAAAGCCTTAACACCTAAAGACAGCTCTACCATGACTTAAGGTAAGGCTGCTGTAGATAGAAGTAAGGATTTCTCGTATGCTACCTTTCAAGTAAAGTAGGCCATATAATACTCGCTAAGCCCGAAATCAGACTCACTTAAAATTATAATTGAGAAAAAAAAATACGCGCTATTAAGCCTGAAATTAAACTTACCCGTATAGCATCCGATACCAGAGGCTCGCAGCAGCACCCATCTTCGTAATATAAGGCCGTATACTTGTTTTTGAGCCACGCCAGGCTCCTGTCTGCCAACTTAGCTTGACTCATCAACGCTCTTATCACTGCATGCAGGCCAACTGTCCATACTCTGTAAATAAAAGCAGTTAAGTAGTCTTCAAAGTCTAGGTAGACTCTGTACTGTAGGTCTCTTGGCCTCTGCCTGGTCTATACCAACTAGATCACTGTGATTCTGTCCGTGAAAAGGAAAAGAGAAGATAAGGATACTGAACTTGAGCGTGAATGGAAGAACCCCAGAAAAGCCCCGTACCGTAAATTTCATCCAAATTTTTAGAACCGTTTTAAAAAAATCGATGTCAATACAGCTTGTAACGGAAAGGTGTGATAATACAAAAGGGTGTATTCACACCATCTGATCATGAAACTGAACAACTTTTCCCAAAGAACATAGGTCATGAACAAATCAATTTTGAATAGAAACTGCATCAGCTGATAGCGCATGTTGTATGGGAGGTCAAATTTGGTTTTTCGTTTTTCGACTTATTATGTTCCTTGGGAACATTGTTCAGTACCATGGGCAGATTCACGCCCTTCAGTATTATCACACCTTTCCATTATATGTTTATAAATACTGTTTGTTTAATAGTATAGGATATACAAAGAGATGCACATACCTGTAAGAAAAAGGCGGGAACATAAAATGCACAGTCCTGTTATCACTAAGAGTTCTCCCGTAGACCAAGCTGATGATATGAGGAGCTTGAGTGGACATCTCCAAGCCATGCTTCCTGGCGCAGCAGACCAGCTCTGATATGTCGCGAGGATCGAGGAGTTTACCGCCGACTCGCATGTCTTTCACGCACTGGAGGTCAATAAACCTAAAAAAGGTTGAAAAGCAAGTTAGTGCTAAGGGATACCAAAAGATGGCGTTATGATATTTTTTCTATTAGTGCACGGTTTTCTACCTGCCCTTCTCTAAATTCGAATTTTAAGACCCGTTCTTAGACTAATTATCAGTTTTCAAGCCTACAAGCAACTATACAAAAAAATTTTTAGCATGGCAAAAGCTTACCAACATATTTTGCAGCTATATCAAGGCTATTGTGCTCTATGATTAATAGTAATCAGCTAGAGCTTTTTTTTTTTATTGAAAATGGGCTTACTCTTGACCTCGATCTAGTCTTGAAGACAGAGATGAGGTCGACGATGGAACGAGCTTACCCAGAAGAAGCCTATTCACTCGCGACTTGAATAGATTCGGGTTATATAAACTCGGGAACACAGACGCAGGCAGAGAATTCCACTCTTTAGCCGTGCGCATTATAAAAGATGTTTCAAAGCGCTTTGTGCGAATGTGCGGAACATCAACCAAATATGGGTAATATCCTGCGGTGCGTCTGGACTCCCGATGGTAGAAGGGAGATGGTGGAATAAGCTCGTGGAGCTCTAGAGCACACTCTCCGAAGTACAATCTGTAGAAGACCGACAGACATGCAACTTTGCGACTGTGGGCCAGACTGTGAAACTTGGTTTTCACCAGCATCTCATCACCAACAAGCTTCTTGGCTCTGCGATCTATCGAGTCGAGCTGTCAGAAAAAACAAGTTTGTAAAACAATGTTATTTTTTCGGTTAAATATACTCTGGCTCGTCTGTTTCGTGGTAGTTTGTCTGGTTCTATGGCTGCAAAATGTGTTGGTAAGCGTTTGCCATGCTAAATTTTTTTATAGCAATTTTTATTTTGTTTTTTTACTCAATCAAACTGTAAAAATGTAGAAACATTGCACTGTACTGTGATTTTGCTTATAAAAAAAACCGGTCAAGTGCGAGTCGGACTCGCGCGCCGAGGGTTCCGATATACCTATAGTATTTTTGGAAGCAATAAAGTCCATTTTCAGGACCGCAAAACTAAATTTGTTTGTAAAGGTTTTTTGCAGATTTCTGAAAAACTGTGCAACTTAGAAAGATCGTTTTATTTTTGCTGTAAAGTTTATATAAACTTCTGTCAACTGTAATTAATTCAGATTTTTCCTTACTCAAACTTCGGAGATAAGGGGGGGGAATGGTATTTTTCTTGACATTTTTCATCATAACTTTAAAACTAAGAAATTTAAAAAAATACAAAAATATATTTTAAAATGTACAAGTAAAGTCCTTTCATATGATACCCCACTCGACCTAGTAGCGACAATTTGAAATTTGGCCCCCCCTATTTTGGCCCCCTTTATATTAATAATCATACTTCTTTCAAATTTTTTTCTTGTGCAATTAAGTTGGGCAACTATATTCTAAAACTATTCCAAATTTCAGGTTGATAGCATAAGTGGTTGCTGAGATATAGAGGTGTGACAGACAGACGGACAGACAGACAGACAGACAGACAGAGCGGCACCATAAGGGTTCCTTTTTTTTTACCATTTTGGTATCGGAACCCTAAAAAGACACAGGTTGATATTTTTTGTCCCTTTCTGCGTCCTGTAGGTATTTTTCTTCTGAGGTACACCGTGTCCATTAGAGAGGGGTGGGTATTTTCTATCCTTTTCAGTGTCACGCTCATTCAAGTGTAACAAGATTTAAAAACGACTTCTTGATCTATCATCATAACATCCCAGGAAACGTCCACTGCAGGACAGGGAGCTCCCTCCAGAGCTCCAGCTAAAACACGTGGTACTTTGGAGTACGATACACAGGAAGATGCTGCTGCCTACCCACCGGTTCATAAGCTCTTGAGTAGAGATGGATTGGTACTATTCTCTGCTAGCGCGGCAGCACACGGACGCTCTATCAGCGCCATCTATTCTAAAACGGCAGGTACTACTCACCCCTCTTCGCCGACTATCCCCGCCTCGTTCTCGTGAAGATTGGAGGTGTATTTCAGGGGAATCACCTCCTCAGGGTTGTACGAAAGACTCACTTCTGGTTGTGGAACGTTTTCACTTGGAGTTTCTCCTATAAAAAGTAATTAAAAATAAGGTATTTTGCGATCATTATCATCGCAGCGGTTTACAGCAAAAGATTAGTAGCTTTGCTATTGATAGCTTTGTTGTGATTCTACAAGCCTCTACAGCGTGATTTTTTATTCACCAGAAAAAAATTAAAGTATGATTCTGCCCATGAAACTGAACAACTTTTCCCAGGGAACATAGGTTGAAATACGAAAATCAATTTTTGACCTCTCATAGAAACTGCATCAGCTGATACCGCATTTTGTATGGGAGGTCAAATTTGGTTTTTCGTATTTCGACCTACGTTCCTTGGGAAAAGTTGTTCAGTTTCATGGGCAGAATCATCGTTTATATTTTTTCTGGTGAATGAAAAATCACGCTGTATACCTTGTATAAATGCGATTGGTGTTCTGAATAAAGTTATCCTATCCTACTTCCTTCCTACTATTAATATTATAAACGCGAAAGTTTGTAAGTATGGATGGATGTCTGTTACTCTTTCACGTAAAAACTACTAAATGGATTTTATAGAAACTTTACAATAATATAGCTCATACATCAGAATAACACATAAGCTACAATTTATAAACTTGCGCAGACGAGGTCGCGGGCACCAGCTAGTATAAAATAAATAAAGATTGTAGTATGTTTTTAATGTAACTACCATAGTCACCACGCTTGTTAGCGTTGCGACTAGGCTTGCCAACTTCAAATCTGCGGGAAGTTATGATTTCAAATGCGGGACAAGGGTTTAAAAAGCGGGATTCAATAAATTTTGTTTAGAATACAAACAACGTGAACTTTTCTTTTCAAATAATGAGGCTAAGAAGTAAAATGAAACACCTTGTCAGATTAATAATACTTAGTCCATATTAAAAAAAAATACCTTTTTAGGTTATACTCGTAGCTTAGTGTATTTTACACTTGATTATGAAAAGTATTTATTACTTTTTATATTAGTATTTTTTTTTGATTTGGCACTTTTAAGGATTTTTTTTATTTTTAGGCGCTTTGAGCGCTTTTCTAGCCTGTTTCTGACGGTCGTGCGCGGTCAGTGTATATGTGTGGCTAATTCCTAAAAGCGGGATATTTAGCGTCCCGCGCACTCTCTGGGCGGGACGTCTCCTTAAAGGTCTCAGAAACGGGACGTAACGAAATAAGATACACAGGAGGACTGTCCATCCGTCGTTTCAAAATACCTTAGACGCCTTTTGAGGCACCCACAGCTATCTGTCAAGAATATTACAACACCATCTCTACAGATGGGATTGTAATATTCTTTACATCTCTCATATTCGGTAAGTAAGTCCTTATTACCACCAAATGGGGCTTGTAGGTGACCAATTAGCGCTCTAGAGTAATAATGTAGCTAGAAAAGCCCTAGGGCGGTAAGTAATTAAATTTTGAAAGAGTGAAGTGTTTTTTTTTATTACTTACCGCCCTAGGGCTTTTCTAGCTACATTATTACCCTATAGCGCTAATTGGTCACCTACAATTTGGTGGTAATAAGGACCTACTTACCTCACAATCGAGATGTAAAGCAGAGTAGTTAGCTCGGGTGTAAGCATCAATTGCACCCTCGAACTATAGGCGCACGAGCGCACTGCAATTGATGCCTTACAGCCCTTGGCTACTAATCTACTATAGCCATCACTACAGGGACTAAAATATAATTGTAAAAAGACATCTCCCGAAAATGGAAACTGTAATTTTCGACCATGAAACTGAACAACTTTCCCTAAGAAATAATTGTTTGGGAGCCGAGAAATTATTTTCCTTGGTTTTCACGTTTGCACGGAAAGTAAAAAAGGTTTTTTTATATCACCCATAATAATTCCTCGTGAAAAGTTGTTTAGTTTCAATGTTTGACCGTACAGTTTCGGTTTGAAGATGTCTTAACATACTATATGCCTCACCATGTTGTGATTGAGGCCTATGCGCAGTCCGACACCAAGTGAGCAGTGCGCACGCGCGCTCCAGTTTCAAATGCGCCATCGTGCCGCCCCACTCCGCCTCGCCGACTACGCAGGTTGTACCGTGGTGCATTATCTATGAAAAAAATTAAGTAACCAAAATTTTTTTTTTGTCCGTTATGACATTATTAGACAAAGGTTGAAAGAAAGAATACACAGGGTGTTAATTTAAATGTGTGCCATAGCTTAGAGTTTTTTTCAGTAACGATAAAGGAACACAAAAAGTCCTACTTAAAAAAATCAATACCTACCTAGTTACCTACTTCTGTTAAGTGATACGAATCATTTATTAGGTATTGCATTTTGACAATCCTAAGCCCGTTAAAGTATGAAGGGAAAATCGGAGTCACACACAAAAAAGAAAGAGTTTCAGTTATGTATGTGCCTACCTTATCCACTGATACTCGCGCGCCGGCTCGGTGATAACGCATTGCTCCGTCCGGGTCATTGCCCTCAGCATTAGTTTAGTTTCAATAGAGTTAAATTTTTTTTAAATAGGAATTTTTTTAATATTGTTTTTGTGTTCCTTTATGTTACCGAAAAACCCCCTTAGCTATGGCACGCAATGAAATTAACACCCTGTTTAGGCCCAAAATCGGAGATTGGAGGTTAGAAGCGAGATCAGGAGTCCAAAGTCAGCAGATGCAGATCAAATGACAGAGGCTGACTTGACTTCAAGGTCAGAAGACGGAGGGCAGATGACAGAAGTCCTGAGGTCACGGGATCAATTTTAGAAGTTAATGTATAGGTCAGAAATAAAAGGAGAAAATGTTTATTTTGCAAGAAAAATTATACTTTATTTTCCCGAAGTGAGATGGAAATGTTCAAAATAAAAACCTCAGAAGACAGAGGATAAAAGACTATAGTCAGAAGAAAACTGAGGGTCGAAGACTGACTCATGAGTACAAAAAGACAGCAGATAGAGAAGAAGAAGAAGTCAATTTTATAGGTCAGGATATAAATGCTAGAAGAAATCTTGAAGGCGGTAGGGCTTTTGTGGAAAGTCCGTCTGGGGAAGTACCACCCACTTGCTTTTTTCTGCCGTGAAGCAGCAGTGTTTGCGCTGCTGTGTTTAGGTTTGAAAGGCAAGGGAGCCAGTGAAATTACCGGCACATGAGACGTATCATTTAGTGTCAAAATATACCATTAATAAGACAGTGGGTGCTATGAGTGGAGGTGACAACTTACCATTAGGTGGCCCACCTGCTCGTTTGCTCACTTGTAACATAAAAATAAAATAAAATAAAAATCCCACCTGCAAAATATGCCTATCCATCCTTTCTCCGCATTGGGGCGCCAACGGGAACATCGTCACCCCGTGGTCATGTGGGGGCGGCTGCACGGGGCAGTAACCTCCCCCTTCAAGCTCGTACAGCGCCTCGTTCTCGAAGGAGTCCGAAGGTCTGATAGAGGGCTGAGCGAAGACTGGCTCGTCGCACGCAGACATTGCTGCTCTGAAAAGAGGATGTTTGTAAAAGTCAGGTGGTAGATTGGTAGAGACAGAGAGATTTAACAGTAAATTGATAGGTTCGATGGTAGATTGTTAGTTTGAATGGTAGATTGGTGTGTTGGGTGATAGACTGAGTACGGTTGGCAGACTGATTACTGTTGGTAGTTAAGTTAGGCTTTAGTAGGATGACAAATTTACTAATAAGGTAATCGAAGAGTTGAAATACTATTAGATGCTATCTTAGATGGACATGTAAAGGTCTTCTACGAACCGTATGCTTTTGTTGATAGCTACTGGCTATGACTACTGTTTCACCCTACAAATTCACCAGACCTTCGGGCCCCATTCCTTTTCTCCAATTAGTGAGACTGTAGGTTGGGTGGCTGGATAGATGGGTTGAATAGTAGATCGGTGAGTTGAATGGTAGATTGGTAGGTTGGATAATTGATTGGTAGGTTGGATTTTAGATTGGTAGGTTTTATCGTACATAGGTCGCGTTGGCAGATTGGTAATTAGACGGATATGCGTAGTTCAAAGGCTTAGTTAGTAGGTTGACAAGTTTACTAAACAGACTAAACATGGTCAGTTGACAGTGTACAAATGTGACGATGCCCTCTGAGCCTTAGCCCGGAGGCTGTGTTTACCCGTATGGGGTTCAGTTGACCGCTTTCTGTTTTTTTCATGGTCGGCTCGACCCACCAGGACCGTCACTAAGCCCGCAGACTCAGTAGGCAACTTCCAACCCCTGAAGGGACAACTTAGTCAAAGGACAAAATCACCCTCTTACAACCCCTTAAGGGTAAACTCAGCCTCCAGGCTAAGGCGACTACGAGCCCGCGGGCTCAGTGCAATCAGTATTTTTTATTAGGATTGGGATTTTCTTTAATTAGCTGATTCTGATTTGCAGTTAAATGACATCCATTTCCAAAAACCAGTCGCTTTAATTAAAACATTTCTACATTTGTGTTGGAATACTGGTTGATCCCTTTGTGTGACCTCCCGAGTTTAGTTGGAGCAAAATAAATCACCTGATTGTCCGAAAAGTTAGATGATTCCGTGCTTCGGAAGGCACTTTAAGCCGTTGGTCCCGAATACTATCTACGGATATACCTACTCGTTAATGAGCCATGTCAGAGGCTTTGGTGCTCAACAACTGTGAAACCAGGCTTTGTAAGGTCGGTCATCGACAATGAAATGGAATGGACTGGAACGGAATGGAATGGAGTGGACTGGAACAGAATGGAATGGAATGGAGTGGACTGGAACAGAATGGAATGGAATGCAATGATGATGACTGGTTGATCTCACCTGAGATGGTCATGTAGTGGTCCCCTGTGAGCCGCGTGCCGATGTTGATGACAGCTCGCTATGTGGTCCATAACAGCTTGTGTCCTGTACACCTTCTCCAAGTTCACCAGACCCTCAGGGCCTACTCTTCTCCATCCAGGCGTCTGTTCTCCACTTTCTTCGTCGAATGAGGCTATATACTGGAATCGTGAAGGAGAAACGTTTATAACGACTAGACTACGCTTTCTACATTTGAAAATTTCTATGACAAAGCAAGAATTTTTGAAATAGTTTGGACCATCTGGACATTTTTAATCAAAGTACAATCAATAGATACTTAAAGTACCTGAAGCAAGGATGTCTGAAGTCTTTGGTATTATCAGTAATTACATTTTTACGAAAATTAAACATAAAAAAAAACTATCTAAGATTGATTTCAAGGCCAAGTCGAGGCAAATCCAGTCGAATATTCAAAATCTCGATATTTGGATGCTTACTAGGTGACTGAGCTATGCTCTCTATGAACAACAGATGGCGCTGTAGGGTTCTTGGATCGCGTTATTTTTGTAACATACTAAAAAAACGGTGAAAATTAATTTTGCCATTTTATTCAGACAGTCTAGCAAAATCAATTCGTTAGAGCCGTTTTCGTGAGACTGCATTACAAATGTAGGGTCCTACAGAAATAGTGAACATAATAGACCGTGACTCTGAACAAATTTTCTCAAAAAACATAGGCCGAAATACGAAAAACCAAAATTGACCTCCCATACAAATTGCGCTATCAGCTGGTGCAGTTTCTATAGGAGGTCAAAACTGATTTTCATATTTCGACCTATGTTACTTGGGGAAAGTTATTTAGTTTCATGGTCTGAGTAACATATAAAAATTATGTTCATTGTTTAATTTGGACCTTATGCAACGTGTTAACGGAATAAGAGAAACTGAGAAAATAGTTTGTTCAGAGTCGAGTTTAGAATTTCTTGGGTTTTTGATAGGGGCGCGCGGTGCATGAGCGGCGAGGAGGGGAGGGAAATGGTCGTAGCGTGCGCGCACTCTTCATGATGTACTAAAGAGCTTACTAGAACGATGGTTTAGTTAGTAGTTATAGAACAATGGTTTATTTAGTACCACAATGGTTTATTTAGTACCAACACTGATGTACGGCAGTGAAAGCTGGGTATGGCAGAAAAAGCATGAAAGTAGAATTAGTGCAGTAGAAATGAGAGCGTTGAGGAGTATGATTGGTGTGAAATTGAGTGACAGGATTAGAAATAGTGTGATAAGAGAACGTTGTGGCGTAAAAGAAGACGTAGTGACTAAAATTGAGAAAGGGATGCTGAGATGGTTTGGTCATGTAGAGAGGATGAATGAAGGAAGATTGACGAAAGAGATCCACAAGGCGAGAGTGAATGGAAACGTTGGAAGGGGAAGGCCTCGGCGAACGTACCAGGACCAAATTCAGGACGTTCTGAATAAAGGCCAGGTTAAAAGTACCCTAAACCGACGAGCATGTATGAAGGGATTGATGAAGGTTCAGGAAGCAAGGGAAGTATGTCAAGATCGTAGCAGGTGGAGGACTGTGGTCTCTGCCTACCCCGACGGGAACAAGGCGTGATGTTATGTATGTATGTATATAGAACAATGGTGAAACTATAAAATAATAATAAAATATATTTTTTTAAAGATTTGTTTACGAGAATGGATTTATTTTAATAAAAATCAGTTGGGGTGTATGAGGGTCTCGCTTATTCCATTAACACGTGTACAACAAATATTGCTCGTTTAAGGTGATCTGTGGCGGCCAGCTTAGACCCGAACGCAACTAGATGGAGCCACTGCTGCAAATATAAGGTTTTATTTTTTTAATGCAATAAGTACCAACTATATACGTGCAAAAAGTTGATCAGCGTAAATTTCATGGTGCAACTTCAACGCATTAAAACAATTTTGATAAAAAAATATCTCCGTATGTCCAGTAAAGTCAATTACTCTCGTCAGTCCGTGATTTACATGAGTATGATCACTCACACATGCACACAAAGCACAACCGTACAGTTTTGACCGCACGCCCACAATCGTAATATTGAACCAAAAATTGGTAACAAAAACTATTACTTTCAGTACATTAGCTGTATTTTTGTATTAATCAGCGAAAAATTTTACTAAAAATAGCAGTATTCGTTCGTTTATCAACAGAATTGTATGTCCCGCGTAAGAATGCAAGTCGTTTGAATTTTTGTATGGAAAACGGATCACCTTAATAGGATAAGATACTTACCACTGCTCTGCTAGGTTCTCTATCTCTGTCTCGTTTACTCTCTCTGTGTGGACTCGTGGTAGAGTCGTGCCGTTTCGTACTCTCCCTCCTGCTTTTCGTTGAGCCTCTGTAAATAGTGCGGTCAGTTAGCTGTTTCACGTAGACACGCCTTACAATTTCACTAAATTTTTTCCAGGTACTAGTTAGGTACATAGCTCTCAATTTTTGATAGGAGCCAATTCTTGAATTTCAAAAAATTGGCTCCTATCCATTTACTTATATATAAGTACTAGCCCATCGGCACGTTACAATGTCCCCAATTCGTTAGTCCGAAATCTGACGTTTAGGACCAACAAATGTCAGTCGTTGTCAGTCATATTGTCAACATTGGATGCAAATAAACTTACCAACTAAGTGTTGTTCTTCGTTGAAGAAACAATATACTCTTATTATTATTATTGTTATTTCTTATTATTGTTTTTGACTATAATCCAATTAATGAAACTGAAAAACCAGGCCTTAATCACATATAAACAGTAAAAAGTTTGTTTTGTTTTTTCCCGCCATATTATTTCCGTTCCGTGTATTTAGTACCGACCGAAGTACTACACAACGTAGTTCACGCGATTTTTCACAGATGGCGCTATTTTTTCTTGTATGGGGAAATTTTGAACCGCTTGTTCCCAAGACCCTATCTTGACTATATAAATCTATGCTCCTATCAAAAATTGAGAGCTATATACCTTACTATACCAGCCCACTTAGCACGCTGCAGTTGTCAGTTTATCTAGGCCCATAGATTAAAGACTTTAAGCATAGTCTCGTTTTTTGACATCCGAGCAGTACGACACATTTTGAAAGACAAGGACGGCTACATGTATTAGTGTATAAAACTATCTCTGTCTAAAATATCAAAAACGTAATTTGTGGATTTGCTAAACATTTTCCTCCACTGACATTTCCTCGCGCTTGGAGGTGATAGATTAGATGACATAATTCCCCAATTAAAGTGACGTTTCTCCGAGATATATTTTCTCTCGGGGAGCGTGCTAAACAGGCTGGAAAAAATTTGGTGCAATTTGGTGAATTTGGCGATATAAGACTATAAGGACCGGACTTAAAGGAATCATTAACATTACAACCAATGAAAAATCTTTTTAAAATCATTCGTACAGTCAACAACAACTCACATTTAACCTGATAAACTCTTTAAAAAAAAACCGGCCAAGTGCGAGTCGGACTCGCGCACAGAGGGTTCCGTACCACCACATAATCATAATTGTATTAGTTGAAATTTCAGTAAGTTAATGTGCTAAATTTTTTGAGTCCGACACGCGCTTGACCAAATTTTATTATTTGTTGTTATTTTATAGCTTATGCACTATGAACATACCAATTTTCAAGTTTGTAAGTGTTCCCATTTTTAAAATAGAACTAAAACAAAAATCGCCTTCGCGACCATCCAACTTGACCCCTATCTTATATGAATGTTCGTGAAACGGGAGCTCACCACAATTGGTTACCATTAGTTGTGAGAAAAGTTGTAATATTTAATGATTTCAGACTTTTCCCATTATTTGTACTGTGAGACCTAGCTTCTTGCCAAATTTCATAATTTTAAGTCAACGGGAGTACCCTGTAGGTTTTGCTATTTCGCATAAATGTATGGAGATGAGGACATAAAATGCCATATCTTTTGATTGCGTCGTTGTAAAAAATTGAAATTTTCAGATCTTTTGTGGTTCATGGATCCTAATATATGGTATTAATTTCAACCTGATACCTTTACCCGATCGTGAGATAAAGGGTCTTGACAGACAGACAGACAGACGGACAACAAAGTGATCCTATAAGGGTTCCTTTTTTTTATTTTGAGGTACGGAACCCTAAAAAATACGAAAATTAACAATTGTATACTAATTGATAAATAAAATATAAATTAAATGAAAGAAAATCACCGGGTAGTAAAATATCACGAAAAAAATTCTACTCCACACTGTTTGAACAAAAGCTGGAATTTTGTAGTTTTTTTTTCTGGGAGTTCCCTGTCCCATAGTCGACGTTTCATGGGATGTCATGATGAGCTAGCTAATCATGTAAAATTTAAAAGTCTCAAAAGTGATATTTTGACTTCCGGTGATATACAAGAATTGGGTCCCTGACCACATTCAGGGAATAGATTTAAATTTAAATTGATTGCATTACTACATGGTTAAAAGGCTCTTAAAATTAAAATGTACAACATGTAGTACCCCGTTGGGGCACCACAATGGCGAGAGGTAGCAAATTTTCCATTATTCTCTTAAAGTACAATTAAAATCAATAAAAATAATTACCTACAAATAATAAGTTCAATTCAATTCAAGTCTAAATCATGCTAAAATTAATAAAATTATGTACACACACACGGCTGCACATCAGTAGAAACACTTTTGGACCTTATGGCGTGGTAATAGAGTTGAAAAAGTTTCTACCGACAAGCGGTTGACCGTACATCTTTTAAATGTCATGTAACTATCCTAATGTCTAAAAGGTAACAGAACATAATTTCTAGTAATACATAATAAAAATAAAAATAATAATTAAATTAAATTCATTCATTACTTATATGTACAGGCACTTGTTTCTAATATTTGTTCATCTTTATTTTTGTCGTCGAACATTTCATTTATCTATCTATATATATAAAAGAAGAAGGTGACTGACTGACTGACTGACTGACTGAATGACTGACTGACTGACTGACTGACTGACTGACTGACTGACATATCAACGCACACCCCAAACCGCTGGGTCTAGAGATTCCAAATTTGGCATGTAGGTTCCTTATGAGACCTAGGGGTGCACTAAGCAAGGGTTTTACAAAATTCTACCCCTAAGGGGGTAAAATAGGGGATGAAAGTTTGTATGAAAGTCCGTCACTTTTGAAGTTAGGATCTTCAAAATTTGTATTTAGGCTGACGACTAAAAATTTATAATTACGTGTCTCAGGGTTTTTGAAAATTCGACACCCTTAAGGGTGAAAAGGGGGATGAAGTTGAAAATTCTTTATTTTTAAAGTAAAATCCACATAATTTATTATTTAGGCATTAATGATGTAATTCTATGCAACGTTCATCACTGTTATTGAAATTCCACCCCAAATTCAACCCCTAAAAAAGGGGAATGGGGTGAAAAATTCTAAAAACCAATATGGGTATCGTTTGTATGGTTTATCGGGTCGCTGATTACGAAAACTACAACAATTTTGAAATCCAACGTGGAGGACGTAAAATACCATCATTCCCTTGGGATGGGGTTGGAGTGCGATAGGGTTGAAATGTGAATATGGGTGTCGTTTGTATGGTTTATCGGGTCGCTGATTAAAAAAACTACAACAATTTTGAAATCCAACGTGGTGGACGTGAAATACCATCATCCCCCTGGGGATGGAATTGGGGTGCGATAGGTTTGAAATGTCTAAAAATCAATATGGGTGTCGTTTGTATGGTTTATCGGGTCGCTAATTACGAAAGCTACAACAACTTTGAAATCCAACGTGGTGGACGTGAAATACCATCATCCCCTGGGGATGGGGTTGGGGTGCGATAGTTTTTGAAATGTCTAAAAATAAATATGGGTGTCGTTTCTATGTTAGGGATAGCGGTTAAATTGGCGTTAGGGATAGGGATAGGGATAGGGAGAGGTAGAGGTAGAGAGGTAGAGAGGTAGAGAGGTAGAGAGGTAGAGAGGTAGAGAGGTAGAGAGGTAGAGAGGTAGAGAGGTAGAGAGGTAGAGAGGTAGAGAGGTAGAGAGGTAGAGAGGTAGAGAGGTAGAGAGGTAGAGAGGTAGAGAGGTAGAGAGGTAGAGAGGTAGAGAGGTAGAGACGTAGAGACGTAGAGACGTAGAGACGTAGAGACTTAGAGACGTAGAGAGGTAGAGACGTAGAGAGGTAGAGACTTAGAGAGGTAGAGAGGTAAAGACGTAGAGACGTCGAGATGTAGAGACGTAGAGAGTTAGAGAGGTAGAGAGGTAGAGGTACAGGTACAGGTAAAGTAGAGGGAGAGTGAGAAGGAGGGGAAGGGGGAGAGGGAGGGAGATGGAGGGGGAAGGGGTGAAGGAGAGGGAGGGGTAGGGGGAGGGGGAGAGGAAGTGGGGACAGGGAGGGAGAGGGAGAGGGTTTTTAGTTTTTCTCAATTCTGCGAATTGGCTCTGTTTTGAAATATTACATAAAGGTGTCTCTCATCTCTCTCTTTACATTTGTTAGGATACTGCTGCTAAGTTCCTCTGTTCTGAGTAACTTATGAGTAACGTCTGTATATTATATAAAATTCAGCTGGGTCTTGAATTATACTCATTGATTTGCGCAGGGTTAGTCCTGTTTTTCCTTAGTTTAAAATTACCCCGAAATGACAGTATAATATCTCAATGCTTCGGAAAACCGGTAACAACCTAAATACGAAATCCACGCGAGCGAGCCGCGGGCAACAGCTAATATTATAATAAGCTTTGTGAATTAAGTATTTTTTTAGGAGAATATATATATATATATTACCTGTCTTCTCTAACCGAGTCCCTTTTGAGGTCTCTTCTGTGATGTGTCGGTGTGGTTGTGTGACTTCCAGTCAAAGATGGCGCCGCTGCTAATATCTCTCTGTAACCAACAAAACAAAATAAAAATCTGGCCAAGTGCGAGTCGGACTCGCGCACCGAGGGTTCCGTACCACTAAGATAAAAATACCGTCTTAGTTATAGACGCGCAGTCTCCCAGAAGTGTATAAAATTCGCGCGAGTCCAACACGCACTTGGTCAGTTTTTATCATTTATTCTTATTCTATAGTTTATGCACTATAAATATACCAATTTTCACGTTTGCAAGTGTTCCCGTTTTTACGATAGAGCTAAAACAAAAATCGAGCAAAAATTGCCTAAAAAAGACGCTATTAGAAGCAAACCCGTTCAATTTTTTTATTATTAAAAACCGTTTACACCTCGCCTACTGTCCTGTATAGATTATTGGCGCCAACATTTTGCCGTCGTCTAAACCAGCCGAGGCACGCCAAAAACTGTTTACACGATGCATATTGTCTTGCCTAGGAGGTAGGTGCCTAGGATTTGCCTCAGTCTTAATCCAGCATTATTTGTTGTTGTAGCAGCAACTGAACTACATAATCTGAGAAAATTTCAACTGTCTACCTGTTACGGTTCATGAGATACAGCCCGCTGACAGACAGACAGACATCGGAGGCATATTAACGGGTTCCTATTTTTCACCCTTGGGTACGGAACCCTAAAAACGTTAAAAAATAAGTGGGCGACCCAGCTATACTGGAAATCATCTAGTACCAACATGGACCAACAGATTGCGCTGTACAAATGAACAAATTTTCTGAAAGGCAATAAAAGAGCATTGCAAAATGATCCTACGTCATCGAGGACACGACATAATAACTTTGCACTTAAAGTAGTGGTATATTAGATCCACAAAACTTTCGTCTGCCCGTCCGTGCAGTCTAAAAGAAATGATTCACCGTAAGTTACGTTATGGACAACACGAATTAAACCTGTTTGAAGTAATCGAAGTTACTTTAAAAAATAACGGCCCTGCCTTGACAGTTTCGCTAGACGAACCACATTCCGGTCACCAAATGTGATACTTCCCAATTCCCATAGATACTGCAGTAAGCGATTTAGAAAGCGAAACAAGTAAACAAACAGAGCGAAGAGAAACCCTCAAGAAGAAAGACTCAAGAGGAAGGACCTAGGGGGGCATTAAAACATAACTATTGTGAATTTATAGTATGTTTGTTGGTTTTTAAATATGTCAAAATTAAACTATTCATTAAATTTAAAATCTAGAAATTCTTTCACACTGTAAAAGCAATGTTAATAGCCGTTTTGTCAAATTATTTTTCAATGCATGTCATGGATTTTTTGAATGATTAGTCATGGATTTAAAATTGTAGCCTATTAAATAACAAAATGCACATATTAAATATGTTCCTCTTGTAAATGTCTTTCTTAGTAGGAGGTTGATACAATAGTTTCATGATCTTTGATCTTGTTTGTCTTAACGTAACTTCTCCACGAGTTTTCCAATAATTTGGATTTGAGGAAACAAAAATACACACATCTCTAATATACAAACAAGGAAGGGTAATATATTCAGTTGATTAAAAAGAGGTCTACAGCTGTCAGCGAATTTAGCGTTGCATATTATTCAATGACCAACCCTAGTAGGTAACTAACAGTTAACTTACAGTTTTTTTCGCTGTATCGCTACAGCATGCGAACGCGACGGTGTACTAAATGCGTTAATATGCCTTCCGAAGCAAGAACTCTTCTTACTTTTCGGACAATCAGATGATTCACCTGGGGCATTCTCACAGAGTGGTTTTTGTTAGACAACTCCCAACCAAAAATAAACGCGGACGCGCCGCCTACGGCATGAAAGGCAGGCTCACTACCAACCACACCAAATGGCTTGTCAATTAATAAATAAAGTACCTGGGTGACCGAGCTTCGCTCTATAATAGCCGCCTCAACCTGAAAATATCATCGTGTGAGCAAGCTAACGGTGAAAACGAATTTTCCCAGACATGAGACCCAGCTAGATCGACTTTTTGTCCCCAAAACCCCTGTATACTAAATTTCATCGAAATCGTTAGAGCCGTTTTCTAGAAACCGATTACAAATATATATATATATATATATATATATACAAATATTGCTCGTTTAATAGTATAGGATATTTAAATAAATTAAGAAATATTTTAACGGTACATGTTTTCTTACCAAACGTCCCTTCTCTCGTAGTATGGACTGTAGGTATTTGTCTAAGGCCATGTCCCCACTAAGCCCACAGTGAGCCGCTCACTGTCTGCCTCCAGTACGCCTCCCTATATATTTTGAACGGAGTGTCCATTCCGCGCTTACTGTACACAGTTTGCGGCGTTACGCTTGCGAATTCATTCAGTGAGCAGCTGAGTCGCCGCAAACTATGCTCCCGGTCGGCGGCTCAGTCAGCTCACTACGCTGACGGAACGAATTGAGTGAGCGACCGATACGCCGCTCAGAGTCAGTCGGCTCACTGTGAGTTTGACATGGCCTAAGTTTTGTACCTACTGTTCGGATTCGAGCAACAATCTAGCCCGCGTTCAATTTGTATGTGATCCCACGTGTAAACATCGCACTAATTAAAAAACAACATACACGAGTTGAAATTGAGTGGGTGCGATGATTGCTATATATATGGAGCTGGTATTACCACTTATTATGAGCAAAATACTTGTATTTAACACCTTGGTGTAAGGGGGCGGTGTACCTGTAACTGAAACAATCATTTTTGGGATATGAAAAAAATTTTGACCTCTCCATACAAATTACTCACTCTGATCGATCAGTTTGTATGTAGAGGTCAAAATTGTTTTTCATTTCCCAAAACTGATTCTTTGGGAAAGTTGTTCAGTTTCGTTGACTGAGCACGCCCTTTCAGTTTACGGTACACCGTCCCTTACACCCTGTATGAGTCCCAAAATCTGGAAACAATTTTATTAATTTAGAGTACTTATAGAACTGAATAAATTTTGACTTAAGGTGATCTGTTTTCCATACAAACATTCAAATGACTTGCATTCTTACGCGGGACATAAAATTCTGTTGAAAAACGAACGAATACTGCTATTTTTAGTTAAATTTTTCGCTAATTAATACAAAAATCCAGTTAATGTACTGAAAATACTATTTTTGTTAGCAATTTTTGGTTCAAATCAAATCAAAAATCAAATCAAAATCGTTTATTCATTGTTGGATATTGAAATCTCTTAATGACGCCAGCTAAACTACATCGCTTCACAAACAATGTGGCGCCATTGTGGAAAAAAAAGAAGCGACAATAAAAAAACCCACGCGCTCTTTTAAATATGTAAGATGCTCGTTCAATATTACGATTGTGGGCGTGCGGTCAAAACTGTACGGTTGTGCTTTGTGTGCATGTGTGAGTGATCGTACTCATGTAAACACGGACTGACAAGAGTAATTGACTTTAGTGGACATATGGAGATATTTTTCTTATCGAAATTGTTGTTAGGCGTTGAAGTTGCACGATGAAATTTACGCGAATCAACTTTTTGCACATATATAGTTGGTACTTAGTGCATAAAAAAATAAAACCTTATATTTGCAGCAGTGGCTCCATCTAGTGGCGTTCGGAACTAAGCTGGCCGTAACAGATCACCTTAAAGGAAGGTAGTCCGCTTGAAAAGTAATGTACTTAGACGGATAAAACCTCAGAACAAAAACCTCCTTGCTTCGCTCGGAGAAGAAACCATGCTATTTTTTTTCAGTATGGGATGACAACTGCTAGCATGTCTCATGCCATGTCAAGTGGTCAGTGATCACATCCTACCAAATTAGATGAACGACGCGTTCATTGCATTTACAAAGTTTATAGGATTATTGAAACTTGTTGGGATTTTAACGATTGAAAATATTTCCTGAATTATATGTTGTAAACAATGTGTAAATTATAAAAAACATGTAGTGAATAACTTCAAAATATCGTGAATTTATTCTTAAGTTGCTCTCCATATTAGTGATTGTTCTTTTTAATAATAACGTGTGTAGTTGATGGCTGTACATCTTTAAAACAACAAAACGAAAATTGCAAAGAAATTTTGTCTTTTCATCTGTAAGTTTTATTCAGTATTTTTCATGTTTGTGGATTATTATCACAAATATTGCATAAAAAAATGTCAACTTATCATTCCTACAGTCACATAATATGGAAATTGTTACGTATTTTACTGTAATTTATCGTTTTTTGTGGGATCATGTTGGAGTTTATGAGTGATGTATTTTTTATCGATAGTAGTATTTTTACTTTCGAGCTGAGCGAGAAAGGTATTGTATTCGTGAAAAAAGTTGCACAAACTTTCTCAAAAATGTGTTCTATATCACTTAAGCAAGTCCCCTAAAAAATGTCCGTCTGACGGTTGGTCGGTCTGTCCGTCACGCTTTGGCCTAGCGGCTAAACGAATGGTCCTATTAACACCATATTTTTAATTTAAGACTTTTATTTCCGAATGGTTTTTTGCTGGCTCTCATTTTGAGGGTCAACAAAAATGAAGAATTGATTTTTTTTTTAATAGTTCAAATTATTTTTATGAAACTTTGCTTGACTAAGCATCTCTATGCAAGGTATCTTGCGCCATCATCAGTTTGTCTGTGTGATTCCATATAAGGGGTGTTCCTGTACTACCAAAACGTAAACTTGTGATTTACATAGGGTCAGTGCTCCACTAGATGACCAAGCACCAATAGCTGACCAAAACTTAAATTTGAACTGAAAGTAAGAAAATTTAAAAATACCGCGATTTTATATGGAATTTAACTATGTTGGCGTCTTACAATAAAGTTATGGGTTTGTCTAGCTAGTACTTTAGTATGTTTATTCGAAGTGGTCATGCAATGTAACATTTCAAAAAAAAAAAAAACTTTAAGAGCATATTTTGTAAAGTCCTTAAAACTTATTATATCACAAGCCTAACTAATTAATAGTCGAACTTTTAGAAGTGACTCTGAAAGTAGAACTAATAATTTAGTTTTTTTATGAATTTTGTTATAAAACCGCTTAAATGGTCAACTAGTGGTACCTACATTGACCCTAATTGACTCCATTAAGTTTGTATTATTTTCTATAATTTTAATTTTGTTTTGGTTATCTACCTGAATGGATATTCAATTTGATTGGATTTTGTGAAAATTTAGTACATGGATGTACCAAAAACTGAAAGAGCTTTACAGTCGACAAAACTGAACAACTATTCATAAGAAACAGAGTTTTGAAATTTAAAAATCTGTGAAAATTCATATAAAAGGTGTTCCAGTACTACCAAAATTTGAACATGTGATTTGTTCGAAATCGTTTACGGTTGGTTTGTTTTAATATTTTACAATTCGAGTTCCGAATTCATGTGGTAGAACATTTTTCAGAAAAACCTTAATAAACGTTTGTAATTCCATACTATGTGTAGGTATGGTATTACAAATTTAAGTTTGCGGTTGACAGTTCTACTTGCATATCGCGAGAAAGTAAGTGCAGTGCTGCTGTACCATTTATTATATTTTACAACATTCAACGCGTTTTGTTTTCATTCTGGGTTCGATTCCCGATGGGGACACTGTCAAACAAATATAACTTTGTGTGTCTTCGCCAAATTGAAATGTCTCAATCAGCATGAATCATCCTGAATCAACAAATTGTAAGAAAATTAATAAAAATACTAAATTAATCTATATAAAATTCTCTACAAAAAAGGTTTTAAAGTTTTTCGCTACAAACAATTCTGACAAGCAATTCTTGTGCTCATGCAACGCTTTGGCTCACAAGCGTATGAAGATTCTGGGTCAAGCTTATCCGAAACCAGAAGACTACAGGCTCCTTGTGCTCTAAGGTCCAATAAGGAACTCAGCTCCACGTTATAAGGCAAGATAAGATACACGAAATTTCGCTTGAAAATTGATTTGAGCTATTTAGAAGAAAAACACAAACCCGTATTTCAGCATTTTTGCAAAACCATCCCAAAGGGATTGAATTGAGGGATAAAAGTTTGTTTTAAAATCCTACATAATTTGTATGTAAGCTAGAGATATTCATGAAAATAAAAAAAAAGAACCTTTACACCTCCTACCCCTCTTGCCTCCACCGCTACCGTCCATTACTTTTAGTAAGTAAGTAAGTAAGAAATTTGGTATCTTTAATATTAAAACACCTACGTAAGAAATCACCTTTAGTAAAAAATGCAAAAATATATTTTTTTAATGAATTTAATCACTGCTTTTAACAGATTTGCCTTTTATTAAAGTTTAGTACTTCAACTTTTTGGTCAAAGTTTAAACATCGATTTGTCCTTGTGTAACTTATCGACTATCGATAGATGAAAGCATGCCCACATCCCTACTTGTGACGAATTATTTCTTATATATTACTTCTATATGAGGTCAAATTTCTTTGGATAAAACTCAAGTTTTATATTGACAGCTTAGCATAGGGCCGACAGGTTTCGATCCCATTTGCGGATCATCTTCAGGATGGTCAGCAGTTTCACGTATCGCCGTCCGTCGTGTCCCGCCGAGCTCACCACGCAGCGCTCCGCAGTGCTCAGCGGGACACGACATACCTACAGCGGTCCGTGAGAATGTCAATGCTACGAAACGGGTACGAAATGCGTAGCATATTCTACGCGGCGTAGAGGTTTGCTACATCAATTCTACGAAATGCTTAGCAATTCTACGCGGCGTAGATATTTGCTACATCAATTTCCGAGGCTATTTTGGCGCCGTTACGGAAAAAATAGCGAAAAGAAAGAGAACCTTCTACCCTTGGGTTTCATAGATATTTAACTGGGGGATTGTCAGCAACATCCA
Source organism: Athrips mouffetella (assembly GCA_947532105.1). Classification (NCBI taxonomy): domain Eukaryota; kingdom Metazoa; phylum Arthropoda; class Insecta; order Lepidoptera; family Gelechiidae; genus Athrips; species Athrips mouffetella. Next base: position 12,803,960 of record OX383984.1, read on the forward strand.
ACTGCGTATCGATCGTACCGTACCATCTTACATACTGCAGTTACCAACCACCATCGTTCTCTTTGCCAGCCCCAACACTGATACCCAATTGACTACTACATACTGATGTTGTACTTACTTAAACTTAATAAAGATATTATATTATATATATTACTAGCGGCCCGCCCCGGCTTCGCACGGGTACAAAAATACGTTCAAAAATACCTTATTTTGAAAATCTGCTTTTTTGCTATAAATAGTTGTATGTTTTATCTTATGTAGTTTATGTTATTCATGTAGTTGTTTAAGAGATTATTATTTGGCATTGTAGTGTTTATATTAATTAGGTACCTACTTTTTATGCTTTTTGTATTTCATGGCACTTGTGATCGCATGAATACTTGCAGAGCTCTGTTTATGTATCTCTAACATCAAAGGTTGCCTGTAAGAGATCGCTTGCAGCGATAAGGCCGCCTTTGCCCACATTAGGTTAAGTTCTCCATGTACTTTTTTTTTGTTGTTAAGTGAGCAATAAAGAGTTCTATCTATCTATCTATCTATAGTTGGTTACTGTGGGTTATCCTTAAAAGATAGACAAATACTATTGCAGACTTTTCTTTAGAGCTCTTAGAGAGCAACAATTCTTTCATACATAACTTTCATTTAAATGAAGCCAACGCAGCGCACGCCCAGAAAGCTCTCAAGAGGCACGTTTTTTCCGACTCGATCGACAAACATCATCACAGTTCAGTTAATTTTCACTCAATATTTTGCTTCCTATTGAATTAATCTATCTATTAGTGAAAACCGGATCGAAATCAATATAGTAGTTCCTGAGTTTAGCGATCACAGACAGACATGATAGATGTATGACGACAGAAGAACGTTTTTGGGGACTTTCTTTTATAATATGTAGTGATGATGACTATGGTACTTCTCCCCCAAGATATGTCACGAATTTTTGGCGTAAACTAGGGAGTCCCTGTCCAGCAGTGGACGTTTTCTGGGATATGTAACAATCTCCGTAGTCTAGTGGTAAGAGCATTCGGCTCTCGTTCCGGGGAGGTTCTGGGTTCGATTCCCGGTGGCGGGAACACAGAGAAAACGAAAAATGACAGAGACTTCTCCAGTTTGGTTAGAACATTGCAGAATGAACCACCTGATTGTCCAAAAAGTAAGAAGATTTTGTGCTTCGGAAGGCACGTTAAGCCATTAGTTCCGTCTACTATTTAGGGATGTAGTCGTTAGAACCATGTCAAAAACCTTTGGCTGCTTTACAACTATGACTCCAGGTTAATAAGGTCGGTTATCGACCTTACAATAGAAACATTTGCTTAAAACATGGTAGTAGGATGTTGAACAGTCACGTTTTTCCAACAAAGGGCATGCAAATATTTTTAGAGTATATATTACAAAATTTCGTCAATAAATTCCATGAATAACACTAAATATACCCTAAGAGCTATCCCATATTTTGGAGAAAAAAATCATATCAGGCCAAATTTTTGTAAACGGCTTTTAAATGCAATTTTAAGAGACTATATTTTTGAATCCACCCAAATTTCAATTTCTGGAGGTTTCAATTTCCATTTTTTTTTTGTTGGATTTAGTAAACTATATGTTAAGAGACGTTAATGAAACAAAAGCATTGAAGAACTGATCTGATAGCATTTTTATCATAGGTCAAATGCAACTTTGAGATTTACGTAAATTTATTTTTTGGATTTAATTGTGTTTCTTTTACAAATATAGGAGGATTATATACTTAAAAAAAGATAAAATTAAGGTAATTAAATGTAAAGTAAATAATATTTAAAGCATTTTTGCCCTTCTTTTGTGGAATTTATAATACCTTTATTATTATTTTTTAAATCATGCGGTTGTAAATTTGGGTGGATTACTAATGAATTATTTTATAGACCAGCTAATCTAATTTTTGTCGAAAAAAAAATGCTGATATGAATTTTTGTTGAATCTTCATACAGTGAAATCGTTTGGCTCTCAGGCATAATAAAAAAAATTAATAATTCAAATTTTGTCAGACAGAAATTCCTTAACACTATAATAGTTTTTGTCACTTAGACATTTATATAATTTTGTCTTAAATTGCTTTATGTTGAGGCTCTTAAATTCGTTAGGAATTTTATTATATATAATAAAATATATAATAACGAATATATTCTTATACTCATACATAAGCAATTAGTTTCAGTACCTGGGCGACCGAGTTCGCTCTATAATAGGCGCCTCAACATTAAAATATCATCGGGTGAGCAAGCTATGCTACTCGCCAACAGATGACGCTGTAGGTTTCTATAACGCGATATTTTAAAATAATGCTTAAAAACAAGGAAAACGAATTTTCCCAGAAATGAGACCTACATCGATTTTCACCCCCCAAAAACCCCTGTATGGTGAATTTCATCGCAAACGTTAGAGCCGCTTTCGAGAAACCGATTTTAAATATAAACATATATGTCGGCATATTACTACCAGCACCTCATTAGTCCGAGTGAAGACTCCTTGGTCGTGGCTTCTGGAATAGAGTTTCAGCTAAGTAATTGTAGACTAGACAGCTGTTGCTCTGAGAAAGTGCCGATGTCAAAGAACACGACACAAAAATCTAGCTTTGAAAAATATTGGTGCAAGTTCTATTTCATCCGCAAATTGTAATAATATTCCAGTAGTGCAATCATCAATAATAATGATTCAGTGTATAATTAGCAGACAATAGTACTTCAGTTATAATAGTCAAATTACTGATGTGCCTACAAAATTATATCTGGACCCACTATAGATAAGGAGCTCGCTGACATTTTCACTATATGATTTGCACGTATTTCATATCTCTGGACTATTGGCCTCCTGCGCCGATATATACAAATATTGCTCGTTTATAGTATAGGATATTTTTTCGGCTTCCCGTTTTCTTAACATTCGTGATCGGAAGGACAGAGCATTCTCCACTCGGCCACGAGCGTTTCATTGTATTATTCAACCACCCTTTGCATACAGAGTGGGAAACTCGTAACTAGCTTTGTTACAAGTCCCTTGGCAATCAACTTCATTTCCTTTAATATACAGGGTGTTTTAAAATTAAACTAAAATAAATAGGTATTAAAAAAAAAACGAAATGTGAAGCGCAGTAATTTTATTTTTAGAGTCCAATTTCTTATTAGTGGCATAACTTGACATATAATAAGACAGCAAAGCACGTTGCACATCTTGAGAACTAAGATGGTGTGTCTCGTGTGCCAGTAATTTCTCTGGCTCCCTCCTTAAAATCAAAACACAGCAGTAAAAACACTGCTATTTTACGGCAGGAATAGACAAGGGGTGGAACTTCCCCAGACGGACTTTGCACGAAAGCCCTACCACCTATAAACCAAAACTACTTTAACAGATGTCAAAGAGATAAGTAATATCCTACAATGAATAAAAAACTTCAATAATCCAGATGCAGTAGGACAATGGCAGGATGCATCAACAGTTGCAAGAGCAAGTTATTAATATCGCCTGAATGATTAATATCGCCCGAGTGATTTATATGGCTGTGATTAATATCGCCCGAGTGATTAATATCGCCCGAGTGATTAATATCGCCCGAGTGATTAATATCGCCCGAGTGATTAATATCGCCCGAGTGATTAATATCGCCCGAGTGATTAATATCGCCCGAGTGATTAATATCGCCCGAGTGATTTATACCGCTTGAGTGATAAATTTTGCATACGTGGACAGAGACTCTAAGAAACAATTTACCCCCAAGGATTAAGACCCTTGATGATTTGTCCTTCATCAAAGCGCACGACAGTGCGCCGGCCAAGTTCTAAGCACAGGCCGCGTGCACACCGTGCACTATTTACCCGAACCGCTTCGAGCCACTTTTGACCCCCCTGTATCTTCTTACCTGATTAATATATCTGGATGAAACTTTACGGACAGTATAACACTATTTAATATACTTTGAGTAAAAACTTTCAATATTGTAGCTATTACAGAAAAAAAGTTATAGACTCGAGAAAATTGTAAATTTGGTACTCACTGACTCACGTATTCACTGACAGCTCATCAAAATGTTTGACCACTTCTAGAAGACCTACAAAGCTGAAATTTGGTATTTAACTAGTCGTCAGGGTAAGAGTAATGGGAAAATTCGAATATTGGAAATTAGTCAAGTGCGAGTCAGGTTATAGTCATTATTATGTATAAAAATATTGGTCATACTTCTCTAAGACCTACAAATCTGAAATTTGGCATTGGGGTAGTCGTTAGCATAAAAGTAAAGGAAAACTTTAGAAAATAGAAAATGGTCAAGTGCGAGTCAGACTAAAAATAATTTACTAAATATTTAAAAAAGTAGTACTTCTAGAAGGTCAGAAACTATGAACGAACATTCAGATTTTATAAAACATATCTATCTTAAAATATTGCTTTGGTAATCAACATAAAGCTGGAAGTACCTCCACGCGGTGAAGGTGGTAACAGTTTAACGCTTTGATACTGGCTAAAACTCCCATTTCAATTACTATTTATATGCCTTCGGGCTTATGTTGTGTGTGTCGTTTACGTTTACGTGTTATTTGGTTAGGCTACCCCGGTAACGCAGGTGAGGCCGCTATCAAATTTTTCGTACATTTTCGATATCATTTATCGTTACCGATTCGAATTGAACCTCGAATAATATGGAGATAATCCAACTTTTAGTGGGTGAAGAACCCATGCCACATTCATACCAAGATGTCGTGCAACGTATTTATTTTATATTTCCAATTGTATTTTAATTTTAAATCTATTTAATTTAAATTTTTCTAATTCGTCATTTTGAATTTTCTGTTTCATTTTCTAAATTGAAACTGTAATATAGTTTTTAGGATAATCTTGCCGTGCCCTTCCGGGTCCATATGTGTTTCTAATACTGTAAATAATATGTTACCATCTTTCTACCATATGGGTTGCAATAAACAATTTGACTTTGACTTTGACACGCACTTGACCGGTTTTTTTCCCATTTTTATATGTTACAAATGAGCAAAGGAGCAAGCGAAGGAGGGCGATCTGATGGTAAGAACTGTCTTAGTACTGACATACTTTTACACTATAAGACAGCAAAGCGCGTTGCCCACTCAGAGAATTAAGATAGTACATCTCATATGCCAGTAATTTCACTGGCTCCCTTACCTTTTAAACCAAAACACGGCAGTGCAAACACTGCTGCTTTACGGCAGAAATAGGCAAGGGGATGGTACTTTTCCAGACGGACTTTGCACAAAAGCCCTAACACTTCCCAAAACATCCTCCATTTTTATTGCTTTGCGCTTACAGGCAGAACGCTTATAATAAATACTACAAAGGAAATACTACAATACATATTTTTTCTTTGATTACTTTTGCTGTAGGTACTGCCATCTGTTGTTTATAAACAACATCGAACACATATTTTATAGAAATTACTTACATTAAATACAGTGCTAAATTAAATATAGGTTAAATATTAGTCGACTCGGGTACTGTCATGTCATCACGAAGTAAAGCGCCACACCAGCGGAATAATCAAATATCAAATATAAGCATTTAAAACTATTAATTACGCCCCGATTAGAAAGAGAGATCCGACATGGACAGTGACGTCACATGTCACTACGGGCATATAAACACCCTGTTTGCTAGATAGAGACAGAAACAAAATAATCTGCAATGGGTTATATCTTTTTTATAGTTATTCGAAAAATAGTTTTATTAAACTGTTCAGGTATTACATGAATGAGGATATATTTTTTTAATAAATTAAAATCATGCATATTCCCGATTATTTCAATCTCTTTATATTACGGGCTCGCGGGCAGGACCGAACCCAAACCAATGTTTTCCTAAATTAGGGATGCCTTACAAAAACAATCGTTGTTTTTCTACTGTTGATTGAAACACGGAATAACAAGGTGTAAACTGAATATTTGTCTGCGAAACTGGACTATGTATTTCTTTAAAAAAAATAGATATTTATGTCACAAGGAAGAAAATGAGCAGATAGGCCACAACTATAACACCCACTGTCGTATTTGTAGCATATTTTGGCATCAATTTAAATACTATACAATTAAACGGGCAATTTTTGTATATAAATAATATGTAATCGGTTTCTCGAAAACGGGTCTAAATATTTCGTTGAAATTCACCATATGTGGGTTTTCGGGGACAAAAATATATTAACCTAGGTCTAAAGTCCGGAAAAATTCGCTTTTCCCGCGTTTTTAAGCATTTTTTTCAAATACCGCATTTTAGACAAAAACCTCCAGCGCCATCTGTTGGCGGGTAGCATAGTTTGTTCAACCGATGATATTTCATGTTGAGGTGGCTATCACAGAGCGAAGCTCGGTCACCCAGGTACTATTATAAACTAACTAAAAAATCACCTCTAAGGCTTTTATTCCAACGCTTGCTAACACATTAGCAAAACTAATCGGCTAAATCTGTCAGAGAAAACAAGTTTCTAAAACAATGTTATTCTTTCCGTCACAATGTACTCTGGTTTTAGTGTCATGACTGCACAATAAATTAATAAGCGTTAAATATGCGTTAGTATCTCAGTTAGAGCTAAGTCCGCCCTTACATATGTCCTTTAATATTGTTATTTTATTTTAAATGTGTATGCAATAAAGAATAGATCATAAACAAAATGATAATTTTTCATGAAAAATCGGAATTTCTCGTTTGTAAATTTCGAAACAAAAGTTGTACTATTAAAAGGTTTCAGACGAATTGTAAAAGCCCTGATAAATTTTATTATGACAAAAATAAATTAAATTTACCTCAACTCCCTCAAGAAAGCTCCAAAAAACGGAATCAGTCTGCATTCACTCATAGCTAACGCTCTGCCCAGCGCTCGTTCGTACTCAGCTGATAACAGAGCCGCCGATAAGAAGTCAAGCGCTGGGATAGGCTCATCCGATATCGTGAACCAGAACGCCTTCAATTTATTGGACCTGAGGACAACCACATAGTAGATTAGCAAAATTCAAAATAGTAAGTTTTTTTTATATATGGGCTGGGCTTATTCTTGACCTCGATCTAGCCCTGAGGACAAAGATGAGGTCGACGATGGATCGAACTTGCCCAGAAGAAGCCTATTCACTCGCGACTTAAATAGATTCGGGTTATAAGAGCTCGGGAATACAGACGCAGGCAGAGAATTCCACTCTTATAAAGGATGTTTCAAAGCACTTTGTGCGGATGTGTGGAATATCAACCAAGTATGGGTGATATCTTGCGGTGCGTCTGGATTCCCCATGGTAGAAGGGGGATGGCGGAATAAGCTCATGGAGCTCTTGGGAGCACTCTCCGACTCCAAAGACCGACAGACATGCAACTTTGCGCCGGTGGGCTAGGCTGTGAAACTTGGTTTTCACTAGCATATAGAGAATTCAAAACTTCGTGCATGAAAAGTTAAATAATAGAGTAGAATATTGATTGATAGAAAAAAGTGTAGCTTGTTTCTCAACAAGTTCGTGTAGCTATTTGCTACGCTGCCACGTAGTAAGTGCTACGCCATTAGTAGCAGTTCGTAGCATGCGCAAATTTTCGCTTACTCCCGTTGAATTCTAAATCTCGGTCTAGAATCGAAACTTGCTAAAGGATGCAGGGCACCACCTATCTTTTTTTGAAGCGTTTAGTCAAGTTTAGACCGTATTTTTCAAGAAATTCAGCGTGTATTTGAAATTATTTCAAAAGCAGTTCGTGCTAGACGGATTATAATGCTTTCTGAAGTATCACGGACTACTAGTTTTGTAAAAAGTTCTGCATTTTGTTATTCTGCACTAGCTGTCTTCAGGTCTGTAGACCAAGGGTTTTAGGCTGTGCTTTGATTTGTCAGTCAATTTATCTTTTTACACGTGTTAAGAGGATATGGGAAAAGATAGATATTTGACAGTGCGCGCAGTCTTTTCGTTTGAAAGAAAGGGATAAAGTGCGCACTTCGCAACGCATTAGATTGCGACAGATATACTGTGCGTGTTACTAAAACTAACTGACGTAAGCGCCTGATATAAAATATCAACTTTTTGTAAAAACTAAGAAATAAAATAAAATTTTAGGTTGGGCAAACCAAAGCAACTACAAATACCTTTCTGTATACTTAATTTCAGACTCCACAAAAAGAGGAATAAATGAAAAATTAAGAGACAACTTTGGATTTTTATTTTGTCGAGCCGATTCTCATTAATCGTGTTTTGGTCTTCGTAATTCCCTCACTTTAATGGTCAAGAAACACATACCTGAAAATTACGGCAAGATACTGGGTAAATAAAAAGATATTTGTCTTCAGAATACCCAAAAAAACTTACATATCGCCTCGCCCTCATACACCCCAGCTGATTTTTATTAAAATAAATCTAATCACGTAAAAATAATCTTAAAAAATAAAATTTCTAGATACCTATTATTATTCTAAATTTTCATCGTTGTTTTAGTAGATTTTTGAGCTATTATGGTGCGTTCAAGGTTCAGGAAGCAAGGGAAGTATGTCAAGATCGTAGCAGGTAGAGAACTGTGGTCTCTGCCTACCCCGACGGGAACAAGGCGTGGCGTATTTATGTATGTATGGCGCGTCCTCCTCGCCTCCGCGCACGCCACGCCCACCTTCCTCCCCTCCTCACCGCTCATGAACCACGCGCCGACCGTGCGCGTAGTCACAGAAATATTTAGAAGCGGCAAAAAATTAATAATTAAAAATATAAAAAAAATATCCCTATCAAAATTCGTGAAATTGATTCTACTCTCAATTCTGAACAAACTATTTTCTTAGTTTTGCTTATTCCGTTAACACGTTGTATAGAGCCCAAATAATCAACTTTATCGCCTTAGATTTTTGTCAGGTCTCCGAGCGCGCGTAGACAATCTAAGTTTTTTGTCATAAATTTTCGTTAAACGGTAAAGTTAACTTCAAATTATCATTCCATAGGTCTCTTATTATGAAGGTTCCCCCTCTTCAGCGTTTCATTATGTGCCGACCAATACCATCAAATAATATTGCGTATTTATAAGATCCTCTCAATATTGGGTAAAATTGGCAAGCGAAATTATTAATTTTGTATTTTGGTTCTGTATAATCAAAATGTGGTGCCGGCAAAGAATAGTATCAACCCATCTCTACCCGTGGGTGTCGTAAGAGGCGACTAAGGGTAAATGAACAAGAGGATGGGGAGCATCATCCTTCTGTGTATAGCATTATCTTATATTCTGTGGTCACCAACAACCGCGGTGCCTTAATAGTTTGTGCGCAGTGCATGGTGCCAGCTGTAACGCTGACAAGTGTGGTGACTTCTGCCCTGTCCTGTAGCGGACGTTTAATTGGATGTTATGATGAATCATGATGTTGAATCCAGGCTTGGGTCTTGTGTTTTTTTAAGCTCTTGACCTCGATCTAGCCGCGTGAGCCAATTCTTGAATATCACTTCTAAATTACAGATTTTTCTATAGTGAAGATTGATATTCGTTAAATATAGTGTGTAGTATGTAATTGTTAATATTCATATTTATTTATTAACTTTACTTATTCATTCTTTTATTTTTTTTTTATATTTGGGTAATCAACAGTATTACAGACAGCTTAGTAAGGGCAACAAAAAACCAATTACAGATCTCCACAAATAGAAACAATGTAGGAATGAAATTACTAATAAGTTATGCACAACAGAGTAAGAACTGTTTACGAGTAAAGACATCCAGTTATTTACTCTTTAACAGTATATCAGGGTGAATTTGAATTTTTAAAGTCTCAAAAGTAATATTTTATCACCCGGTGATATTCTAGAATTGGCTACCTGAAGACCGAAACGAAGTCGACACGGTCTTTCGTCAAATCTGTGCCAAACTCTAATAATGGAACTTGTTTAGAATTACAGCTGTGTGAGCGCAGGACGGAGTGATGCGCTACACTTTGGAGCGATAAAGACATGGATTAATCCCACCTGCTTTCACGCATAGTTTAGCTATCATTCTAATCAACCTATATTATTTCAACTGGAGGTAGCTAACCTGTGAGCTATCCAAATAATCCAACGAATAAGATTGTTTTATTTGCCTAGCCTAGAGCTTTACTCGAAAATGTCTTGATAATGTCAGCTAACAAAGTTGCGCCATGGTGGGTAAAAAAAGTGACGATAAAAACCCACGCGCTCTTTTTAATATGTTTGAATGTACAGGGTTGATACAATAAACATAAGTCAATTTGAATTCAGAATTTCGAATTAGCCTATTTTATAATCCTATGGATTTTTCTCTTCTAGATGATCCTGATATTTTATAATAACCTTTCTTATATAATTTGTGCTTGATAAGTTTTTAATTTATCTAACGATAAACCTTTAAATGTTAGTAGATACCTTATTATACAGCGTGCAACGGAAAGTTGTGATAATACTAAAGGGTGTGAATCTGCACAAGAAACTGAACAACTTTTCCCTAGGAACGTAGCTCATAGAACGAAATAAATTTTTGACCTCATATTGAAACTGCATCAGCTGATAGCATAGAGTAACACGATTTTCGCGCGCAAAGCCCGGAACTGCGCGGTTTGACGCGTTGCTCTAAGGCTGATAGCGCATTTTGTATGGACGGTTAAATTTGGTTTTTCGTATTTCGACCTATGTTCCTTGGGAAAAGTTGTTCAGTGTCATGAGCAGATTCACAACCTTTAGTATTATCACACTTTTGCGTTTCACTTTGTAGAACTAAGAGGAATTCTATTTGTAGGAATTATAAAGCTTACAGGTAGAAGGCAACTAACAAGCTTACCAAATATAGGGTGTTAGGATAAATACTGTGATTCAGACCATGAAAATGAACAACTTTCGCTAAGAAACTATGGTTGAAATATTACGAAAAAAAAATTGACTCCAAAGAAACTGCACCAGATGATTACGCATTTTTAATGGCAGATGAATTTTTTTTCGTATTTCGACTTATGTTCCTTAGGAAATGTACGTAACTTTCATGCACAGTTTCATGGATCACTGTGTTTACTCTAACACCCGGTATTATTCTTTACTTTCAGGATTTAATCAGTACTTACAAAAAATATTTAAATCTCGAATGTTTCTCGGCGATATTCAAGAATTGGGCTCCAGAACCAATTTTATGTAATTCAGTCACTGTTAACCGAATGAGCACGCGGAACCCTGAAATTGAAATCAGGTCGTTTCCATTCGCACCTCCTTCTGGAACGGAGCGCAGTATTCAGACCGTAAACGCTTTATAGCGAAACGGTTATTACACTAAACTTTGAAAACGCGGCGGTTTTAGGCGATGCTGCTCGTGCTTATTTTTGAAATGTAGTGGAGTACTTAAACCGTAAACGCTTTATAAACAAACTGGCATCACACTCAACTTAAAAAACGCAGTGGTTTTTTAATGGCTTTTCAATTAGAACTTCATTCTAAAATTCAGTATATAGACCGCAAACACTTTAAAGTCATGATACGTTACTTAAGAAACGCGGCAATTTTTGACGACTCTGCTATTCGCATCTCTTTCTGAAACAAAGCGCAGTATTTTGACCGTAAACACTTTATAGCTATCATACAAATCTCAGGAGTCATGGCGGTTAATTAAAGAAGTATCATATGAACAAAAGAAACGCGGCGGTAATGGACGACACTACTATTCACACCTCTTTCTGAAATGAAGTGCAATACTCAGACGTCTTTATAGCAGGACGGATATCACATTGGACCGAGTTAACGCGGCGGCCTTTTGAGGTCGTGTATTTTTATTCCTACTTATGAATTGCTTATTTTAACCATGAACGGGTATCAGAATCAAGAAATGCAGCTGTTTTATAAAGTATTTTATTTTACCTTCTAATTAAAACGCTTTACATCGGAATGGGTGAACAGGAGTAAGGCATTTTGTGAAATCCTTCCTATAAAACAATGAAAAACAGATAAAAGCAACCTGAACGATAACAACTCTAATGAGCGTTTTAACTGCTACGTTTTATTCTCTCCGTGTGAAAGCATTAAAAGCTATTAAATGTCTGAAGCACGTGACAGCTATTTGTAAAAGCGAGCGCGGCAGCAATGAGTGTGACAATGATTTAGGGCGCTGGAAGGAACTTTGGTTAGTTCTTGGCAACTCATTTTCACCTTACTAGCTCGGAAAACATGGTTTTCTCGGTAGAAATCAGCGTGCAAAAGTCATTTTTGGCCGCTAGCGTGGAAAAGGATTTAGAAATTTAACCGGTCGAAATCAGCGTAAAAATTAATTTTTGGATTATTTTTTGATGAATTATGATATAAAGTAATGACGCTATTTGTTACAATTTTCCTCGAAGTAGTAAATAAATATGTTTCGCTCGGCAGGAAAGTTATTTTGCGTCTCGTACCTTCAAACCCTCACTACGCTCATAGCTACGCTCGGGATTCTTCTTTTGTGGCTCAGTCTAGAATCCTTCGTGGGCACTCGCGCCAAATAACAATTTTGATGCTTTGCAAAACAAATAATATCTGTTTATAAATCAATGAAATCCGCGAACTTCCTGGGTCAAAAATAAAATGAAAACCTTGCGTCTAAGAAAGAATCATTTAAAATTTATCAAAACCAAGTAAATTTCATAAGTAGTTTTAAATTTTTAATAATTAATTTAGGGATCCTGGCGGGCTCTGCCAGGATGGACCGTAATCCCTTGCTACTCGTGGGAACGCAATGTTGCAATGCAACCCATCACGTCACGTTCCTCCCATCACGTCACGTTCCTCCCGGGGGCGAAAAGCGGGCTACGGAGAGCCGCTTTGCTACGATGAATGTCAGAGGTGGAATGAATGGCAAAATAGATGAAGTATGTCAGATGATGGATGAAAGGCGTATAGACGTTCTCTGTGTGAATGAGACTAAACGGAAAGGTTGTGACACCACAGAACACGGCCCTTACACAGCGTACTGGTCTGGTGTTCCCAGTACCAGCAGAGGCTGTCAGGGAGTCGGTGTCATACTTTCCGGAAGAATGGTAGAGTGCGTGAAAGAAGTCGAGTGTGTGAGCCCAAGACTCATCTGGGTCAGACTGAAAGTCGGACTGACCCGAATTTTTGTTCTAGGTGCATATGCACCAACGAATATTGGTTCGCGAAAGTCCCTGAAAGCCCAGAAAGAAACAGATGAGTTTTGGGAAAATATGAGAGATACGTTAGAGAAATGTGATCAGAATGAACGAGTTATCATGCTAGGTGATTTTAATGGATGGGTAGGAAGAAAGCGTGACGGTTATGAAAGAGTTGTTGGTAAGTTTGGTGATGAACGTGTGAATGATAATGGAATAAGTTTGCTTGAGATATGTTTGGAATGGAGTCTTTTTGTGGCAAACACTATGTTTGACCACAAAAGGATCCATATGTATACAAGAGAGGAGGGTGATGCGAGAAGTATGATCGATTTTGTAGTTGTGGATGAAAGATTGAGAAAAAGAGTTCTGGACGCTCGCGCATATCGTGGAGCCGCCATCGACACAGACCACCACCTGGTTGTGACCCGAATTGGTGGTCTATTTAACCGGTGGCGGCATAGACCACAAGAGCAGACGAGCGTTCTAGAACGTATCAAAGTAGAGAGATTGCAAGAGGAGGATGTCAGAAAAGAATACTTGAAAGACTTGAGTGAAAGATTTGAGAACCTGGATGAAGTAAATGATATTGAATGTTTGTGGAATGAATTTAAAGATGGAGTAGTAGGTATAGCTGTCAATGTTTATGGGGTGTCAAAAAGGAGAAAGGGTGGAAAGAAGAAGAATATGTGGATGGATAAAAGTGTACAGGCAGCTGTTTGTGAGAAGAAGAAAGCATGGTCAGATTGATTAGCAGTAAAAGCTAACCAAAGAATGCAGAGGGCAACAAGTGATGACGTAAGTGTAGCAAGAAAGGTATATAAAAGAGCGAAAGGTATTGTTAAGGAAGTTGTTGAGAGAAAGAAAGAAGAGTGTAAGGATGAGTTTGACAGAAGGCTTACTGAAGATTTCCAGTCCAACCAAAAGTTTTTCTGGAAATCCATACGGACAGCCCGAGGAAAGTTTGGAACATCGGAGCTGAGTAAAATCAGAAGCCAGGATGGAAGTATTATAAAAGGTGAAGAATGTGTTCTGAGGAGGTGGAAGGAATATTTTGAAAGTCTGTTTGAGAGAGAAAAAGCAGAGGCCAGCGAACCTAGGTCTTCTGTGGAAATGAATGAGAATGAAGAAGAGAATTGTGTAAGTGAGATAAGTATGAATGAGATTATGAAAGCGATGAAAAGTATGAAATCAGGTAAAGCAGCTGGGTATGATAGAGTGTCGGTCGAGATGTTGAAGGCTGGGCGAGGCATTGTGGCTAGTCAGTTGTACCGCCTTTTCAACTTGTGTTGGACGAACGGCCAAGTACCAGGTGACTGGTGCAAGGCTGTGATTGTGCCGCTGTACAAGGGAAAAGGGTCACAACAGGACTGCAAAAATTATCGCGGGATAAGCCTTCTCAGTGTCGTCGGCAAACTGTATGCAAAGGTTTTGATTGAAAGAGTGATGAAAGATACTGACGATAAAATATGGAATGTACAAGCGGGATTTAGAAAGGGAATGGGATGTACAGATCAGGTCTTTTTCTTGCGGTGCATAGCTGAAAAGTTTTTGGCTAAAAACCAAAAAGTCTACTGCGCGTTCGTGGATTTGGAAAAGGCCTATGACCGAGTGGTGAGGAATGAATTGTGGTCAGCATTGTCTATGTATGGGGTAATAAACGGTCATCTGATTCAAGCACTGAAATCTCTCTATGAGGATTCCAGTGCTTGTGTCAGAATAAACGGGGCGTACACTGAATGGTTTAGCATCGAAAAAGGTGTTAGGCAGGGATGTGTAGCGTCACCTTGGCTGTTTAACCTGTTCATGGATAATTGTTTGATTGATCTGAAAGAGAGTATGTGTGGACTGAGAATGAATGAGTTACTCATCAAATGTCTTCTCTACGCTGATGACCAAGTTGTACTTGCGTCATCTGCTGACGAGTTGCAGGAGATGGTAACAATGATGAATGTGGCTTTGGAAAGGAAAGGAATGAAAGTAAATGTAAGCAAGACTAAAGTAATGGTACTTGAAAGAGCAGAATGTATGACAGAGTGTACTATATTAATAGATGGTGAACAAGTCGAACAAGTGAAGGAGTTTGTGTATCTGGGCTCAAAGTTTACGATAAATGGAAAGTGTGAAAGTGATATTGAAAGAAGAGTGAATGCTGGAAACATGGTGAATGGTGCCCTGCACGCCTTTATGAGGAGTCAAAAGGTGTCTCACAAGGCTCGTTTGGCTGTTCATGGGGGAGTTTTGGTACCAACACTGATGTATGGCAGTGAAAGCTGGGTATGGCAGAAGAAGCATGAAAGTAGAATTAATGCAGTGGAAATGAGAGCGCTAAGGAGTATGATTGGTGTTAAATTGAGTGACAGGATTAGAAATAGTGTGATAAGAGAACCGAACGGTGTGGCGTAAAAGAAGACGTAGTGACCAAAATCGAGAAAGGGATGCTGAGATGGTTTGGTCATGTAGAGAGGATGAATGAACGAAGATTGACGAAAGAGATCTACCAGGCGAGAGTGAATGGAAACGTTGGAAGGGGAAGGCCTAGGCGAACGTACCAGGACCAAATTCAGGACGTTCTGAATAAAGGCCAGGTTAAAAGTACCCTAAACCGACGAGCATGTATGAAAGGATTGATGAAAGTACAGGAAGCAAGGGAAGTATGTCAAGATCGTAGCAGGTGGAGGACTGTGGTCTCTGCCTACCCCAACGGGAAAGAGGCGTGATGTTATGTATGTATGTAATTTAGGGAATATGCATACATTTTTTTAGTCGCATTTATTACAAGGCGTGATGTTATGTATGTATGTATGTATTAACAAAATCTGAAAAACCGTAGTAGAGATGACAAAAAGTTAAATACGGCTGATATAAGCATTTAAAACTATTAATTACGCGCCGATTAGACAGAGAGATCCGACATGGCATGTGACGTCACATGCCACTACGGTCATATAAACTTCATATTAAATTTCGTTTTGCTAGAAAAAGACAGAAACAATTCTTCGATGGCTTATATCTTTTTTAATTTCATAGTTATTCGAGAAATTGTTTTACTAAACTGTTTATTACATGAATGAAGATATTTTTTTTAAATAAAAAAACATCATGCATATTCCCAATTAAACGATGGCAAAAGTTATGACGTCGTTACGTTCAAAAATTTCATACAATATCTATGGGAGATTTTTGTTTTGACGTTCTATAAAGAGTATGTCAATTGACTAGGTTGGAAACTTGCAGATTGGCCAAAGATTTTACGAGGTATGTTTACATTCGTGGCTGAGTGGTAAGTAGTTGCTCTTTCTTTCGTCGGAATCCTGATGAGTGACCGCTAGTGAGTGACAACAACTACAGCATTACCGTGCCTTAGAAGGAACGTTAAAGGAGTGATCACACCTAGCTGAGTTCAAAGACTAATTCGGCATACATTGCTGGGAGGCTTGGTTATGTTAATTGCAATATCCTTACTTCAACGAGCAATGTATGCCGAATTAGTCTTTGAATTCAGCTAGAACCGCCTAAATGAGTCCTCGCCCGCGGGGTACAAGGGCAGGTGCGGGGGACGGATGCGCGTAGAGAATGAGAATGCCCCGCCGACCGCCGCCGCCCGCACCTCTTTCGTTCCCCCGCCTGTCGTCTTACCCCCGCGCCCCTGTACCCCGCGGGCGAGGACTCATTTAGGCGGTTTGATCACTCCTTAAGCCGTTAGTTTTGGTTACTGTCATCGATAGAAGTCAACTTGAAAACTCAGACAGATAGGTTGGAAATCTGTAAAAGCCCAATCTAGGGTTGGTTCTAGTTTGCGGAGGTCGCATAGCTGTCGCTCTGTGTGAAAACCGAATGTATTCGTCAAATCCCCTAGTTTAGGAAGTCGACTCCGTAAAAACTTAAGGAAAAACGAAATAAGGCTATAATATTTTGTTTTTGTTTATTCCATTGCTTTATTCTAAGACATTTTGCAGCCATGACATTAAAACCAGAGTAGGTACAAGAGCGTGAACTACTTTTATGCCACCATGCGGGCGCGAGCTTCCGCGATAGTGGGCAGGCCGCAGGGTGCGGGCCAGCAGCAACAGCCTCCTCCAGGTCGCCAGCAGGTTGGACGGACCGTTTATGAGGCATTGGCAGGCACTTCATGCCCCAGTGCCTCAATTCTAATAAGCTGGAAGGGTTCACTAAAAATGACTATTGTGTGATATTTATAAGTGAAGAGCACTTCAAGACTATAAACGAATATTTACAGTTAGTTGAATACATAAGAAAAACTTTGCTAAAATTTGACTTTACTAACATAATAATCTCTTTACCTACATATAAATCAGGTAGTTTCACTAAAAAAAGCTTTTTTAATTGGAATGTAGAAATGTTTAACAATCTATTGTATTGCGATAATTTAAACCATAATTTCTGTTCTATTTATGATGCTAATTCGAAGTTAGACTATTATGACTACAATTTGTATAACAGATATAGTTATAATTTAAACAACAAAGGTTTTGACATTTTAATTAATGATTTATGCAATTTTATCAATGACATGCGAAAGAACTATATAAAAACACGCCAAAACACATCGAGCCTAACAAGCAGCATAGATGATACAGCAATTTTTTTTCGTTGTTAACAGTGACATTGTACTGATTTCGAGCCCTCCCAACAATGAAAAAAATTGCGAAATTGAGACAACAGCGGACAATACGGTTAATTTGGGTATTTATTTCCAAAACGTATGTGGGCTTACCTCTAAAAAGGATGATCTGGAAATTTATTTAGATAATTTAGGCCCTAAACGTCCCTTATACTTATGTGTTTGTGAACATTTTATGAATAAAACAAATTTACGCTACATTTAAGTGATTATTCCTTAGTGTCTTACAATGCACGAGAAAAAAAGAAACGAGGAGGTACATTAATGCTGGGACTAAAAGGACGTAGTACAGAGGATTTAGAGATCTGCCGAAAATTGTATAGAGTTGATAGCTTTGAAATATGTGGCGTTAGGGACTTAGAAACTAATTTATATCTACATATGTTGCTGCTATAGAATACCTGTAATCAAAACCTTTGATAGTTTTATGTCTCAATTTGAAAAAATGCTTGAAGTCTTGTTTGATAAAAAGTCTGTTATCTGCGGAGACTTTAATGTTAATCTGTTGATAGACAACGCGTACACAAGTAAATTCATGAGTTTATTGAAATGTTATAACTTTAGACCTTTGTATAATTGTGTCACTTATATTAGAGGTGATTCGCAATCGTGTCTTGATAATATAATAACGAACATAGAGGAAGACGATATCGTTAATACATTAGTTGACTTTAATGGCATGTCAGACGGACATGCATCGTTGTTATGCGATGTGGTTATGACTAGTATAATCTCTCAGAATTCAGAGACAGAATTCATAATAATACAGCGTAGAGTTTTTAACGAGGAGAACAATAATTATTTTAGAACACAACTGTCTGACATTAGTAAATCACCAGGAATCAATTGTTTCATTTCCAAGTTTACAAAAATTTTTAAACATACTTTTACATATCGCTCAAGAAAAATTGTTTCAAAAAGAGCCAGAACTGTCAAATGGATAACTAAGGGCATACGAACATCGAGTGTAATGAAGCGATTTTTAAGTACGGCTGATCGCGGTATTAATCACTGTTCAATATTTGATTATCGTTCAAAGTATTTTACCATTTATCGTAAAATCGTGAGATACGCAAAAAAACTTTCTGCGCAATCAGATATACAGCAGGCTGATAATTCAATAAAAGCAATCTGGCAAGTGGTTAATAAACATAGGAACCAAACCCGAGCAAAGCAAAAACGCGATATTATGATGAAAGTTGATAACAAAATGGTCAATGATCCAAGTGCTATTGCTGATACTTTTGTAAAGCAATTTAACTACAGTAATGCTAACAATACTAGGGATGTAGATAAATCTTTTGAGGTTCTTGTAAGAAGTACTCAGAGAGTAGACAGAGAACTTCGCTGGGATAAAACTTCTCCTACAGAAATCACTAAAATCATAAATTCTATGGAAAATAAAAAATCTAGCGGCTATGATGAGGTTCCCATCACAGTACTTAAACAGAACATAGATATTTTGGCTATGCCCCTTTCCGATTTCTTTAACGATTGTTTTCAACAAAATGTTTTCCCAGATCAGTTTAAAATTGCCAAAATTGTTCCAATCCACAAAAAAGGCAGTAAGACCGACCCAAAAAATTACAGGCCTATATCCTTACTGCCAGTTCTGTCTAAGATATTTGAAAAACTTATGAAAATACGTCTAGTTAGGCATCTGAACGTAAATAATGTGCTTAATTCACGTCAGTTTGGATACCAAAAAGGTACAGGTACAGTGGAAGCTATCGACACCCTTGTAGAAGATATTTTAACAAAGCTGAACGACAGACAGAAAGTGGTAGGAATATTCCTAGATCTGAGCTCAGCATTCGACAGTGTTGATCATGACATTCTCATACGGAAGTTTCATCACTATGGTGTTCGAAATGAACAATTAGGTCTATTACAGAGTTACCTTAAGAATAGAAAACAGTATGTGGAATTGATAGCCTCCAGTGGTAACAGGGAAGTCATTTATAGATCTAAAATGGTCAACTTTACAAAAGGAGTTCCCCAGGGATCAATCTTAGGACCGGTTTTTTTTATTGTATTTGTGAACGATCTCATTAATTTCATCTACAATGAGCTGACAGACGTTAAACCAATAGTTTATGCTGATGACACGAATGCTGTTGTTTCTGCACCAAACATTGATGGATTTATAAAAAAAACCAATCAGACTCTGGATACTTTTTCAAAATGGTTTAGAATAAACAACTTGCATCTCAACTCGTCCAAGACGAATGTTATATTATTTCGATCCACGGCTAGAAATAAAGAAACACTGGAATTAAAATTAGATGATAATATAATTAGGACGGTCGAAGTAGTTAAATTTCTCGGAGTGCACATAGATTCTTTTTTCAATTGGAAACCGGAACTTGAACGTATCGTAAATAAAATAAGTTCAGCGTGCTTCGCCCTACGAACTCTGAGAGACGAGGCTACTATCCCGCAGCTTAAAATGGTCTATCATGCTCTAGTAGAGTCACATTTACGCTATAGCATTAAGTTGTGGGGTAATAGCTATGCGTATAATATAGGGAATGCCTTCATTATTCAAAAAAGGGCGATCAAAACAATATTTCGTATTCCCCAAATGGTATCCTGTAGGGATTACTTTATTAAACTAGGCGTGTTGACAGCACCAAGTCTCTACATATTTGTATTGTTGTGTAATTTCGTCAAGCATCCACAATACATGGAGACGACTGCAGAAAGAGACTTGAGACTTTCAACAAGGCGAAAAGACATCCCAATTAAAAGTGACACAATTTTACCAAAACTCTCTGTTTTTTCACATAGTGCTTATTGCCAAACCATTCGCTGCTTCAATAAACTTCCAACGTCGTTGAAATCTGTCAACAGAGTAACATCATTCAAAAGAATTCTATACGCCTTATTACTCGAAAGATGTTTTTATTCAGTGAACGAGTTTATGACATTTAAATTTGATTCTTAAATACTAAATACCTAATTTCCATTTGTTTGTGTTGCTGTTGTTTGTTTTTTTTTTTATTTTGTTTCTTGGACATATTAATTGTTATTCCAAATAATGTACCTAGATTAAGTTATATTCAATGCAATATGTATTTTGCTCAGAATAAAGGATAATAATTATGGACTACATATGTACCTACTAGCACCGGTTAATATATATTTTTCTTTTAAATATAAATTATTTTTATTTAATTTTTTTGTTTTCTAAATTATGAATTTTTGATGCATTAACATTTATTTATAATTATTTATATTTGACGGAAAGAATAACATTTATTTACAAACTTGTTTTTTCTGACAGCTTTAGCCGGTAGCTTTTGAAATAGCTGCAAAATGTGTTGGTAAGCGTCGGAATAGACCAAAACAATGGATCATAGCCAATTAGGTATGTTCACATTATATTTCAGAACTATTTCCTGCCGGGATATTAGGTTTTCGGACTCCGCGTCTCTGTCATAATAAATTTATAATATACAGATAAAAGGACATTTATTTCGTCTTCCTTTAATAAACTGAAGCCGTATATAAAGAGTATTTTACACGATCAACAATAGCTATGCTGCCCTAATTATACAAAGGTGGGCAGCTAAGTGACCCGCACCTCTTTCGTTCCCCCTTTGTTGTCTTACCCCCGCGCCCCTGTACACCGCGGGCGAGGACTCACTTAGGCGGTTTATCTATAGTACCTATATTTTTTAGACTGAGCCCTTAAAGCCCTTTCATTCAATAGGTTACACAATGGGTTTCATAAATTGATAACGTCATAGCTGGAACATGTACTAAATGGGGGATATCCATCCAAGTCTTAGATGCTTCATAGGACACCTAATGAAAAATACATATATTACGCGAACTATGATAGCCTTGGACTTTTTTTTAATTGTCAATGGGCTTAATCTTGACCTCAATTCAAGTCTTGAGGATAGAGATGAGGTCGACGATGGAACGAGCTTGCCCAGAAGAAGCCTATTCATATTCATATTTATTTGCTTTCAAATGGGACAATATAGGTCTTAAACTAACTTAGGTGTCTCACTTGATGCCTGAACTAGGCGTAGCAAACACTGGCTTAATAATTATAGAAACCACGACTGAATATATTCGGGTTATATGAACTCGGGAACACAGACGCAGGTGGAGAATTCCACTCTTTTGCCGTGCGCATTATAAAAGATGTTTCCAAGCGCTTTGTTCGATGACATCAGGAAATGGACAGGAGTGCAGTACCACGAGTTGAAGAGGGTGGCTCAACGCCGCGACGAGTACCGATTGCTGACCTTCAAACTTCATTTTGAAGATGGCACCTCATGACACAGAATAAAGTAATAGTACCATCATATCCTCCTATGTATCTGACATCTTACTTACTGCGGTCAAATACAACCGCGGTCCATGGTGCCAGCCGTAACGCTAACAAGCGAGGTGACTATGGTACTTCCCCGCTACATTTTTCCAGCAAAAGCTAGAATTCTAGAGGGAGCTCCCTGTCCTGTAGTGGACGTTTCATGGGATAATATGATGACTATCATATAGAAAGGACACTCTCCACCCCCTTTGCAATACACCCCGCACCCCCACTCGCACCCACCCGCGAGATTCTCCTGGTCCTTCTGGGGGTCTTTTGCGTCTTTTGTACTCAATATGCGGGCCTACGCGACCTTCCAATTTCAAATTTGAAATTCGCGCTCGATGTACGTAGCGTCAGGGGTATGCCCATGATGATGATCATAAAAGGGCAGTGTAGACGGCCTCTTATCTACGTTGAGGAAAACATAATTCCCAGACGTCAGTTTCTATTAAGCAGACGATTGGAGGGATTTGTCGGTATTCTTTGAAGGTTAAATGAATTCGGATATTAAAGATATCCAGGTATTTTACTGTATGTAAGTATCTTGTGTCCCGTGTGGTGCCGGCAAAGAATAGTACCAACCCATACATACCCGTGGGTGTCGTAAGAGGCGACTAAGGGTTAACTGGAGGATGGGCAGCAGCATCCTCCTTTGTATCTTACATCTTACTTACTGCGGTCACCTAAAACCGCGGTCCATGGTGCCAGCCGTAGCGCTGGCAAGCGAGGTGACTACGGTGCTTCCCCTCCACGTTTTTCCAGCGAAAGCTGGAATTCTGGAGGGAGCTCCCTGTCCTGTAGTGGACGTTTCATGGGATGTTATGATGAAGTATCTTGTTCCTTTGCAAAAGAAATACCTAGACAAGAAGATACATGCCTGAGTGTACTTATATAATAATTTTGGATTAGTTTAGACTTCTCGAATAAAAAAAACGGCTAAGTGCGAGTCGGACTCGCGTACCGAGGGTTCCGCACCACGACATAAAATTAATTGTATTAGTTGAAATTTCAGTAAATCACTGTGCTAGATTTTTTGAATCCGACTCGGACTTGACCAGTTTTTAATATTTGTTGTTATTTTAAAGCTTAATTTTCACGCTGATAAATGATCCCGTTTTAACGATAGAGCTAAAACAAAAAATCGAACAACATGCGCTTACAAACACGCCTCCCTTATTTTTAGGGTTCCGTACCTCAAAATAAAGAAACGGAACCCTTATAGGATCACTTTGTTGTTCGTCTGTCTGTCTGTCAAGAACCTTTTTCTCACGAACGAGAAGAGGTATCAGGTTGAAATTGATAACAAATATTAAGGTCCATAAACCACACAAGATCTGAAAATTTAATTTTTTTACAAAGACGCAATCAAAAGATATGTCTTTTTATGTCCTCATCTCCATACATTTATGCCAAAAAGCAAAACCTACAGGGTACTTCCCGTTGACCTAAAATTATGAAATTTTGCAAGAAGCTAGGTTATAAAGGGAAAAGTCTAAAATCATTAAATATTTAAATTTTTCTCACAACTAATAGTAACCAATTAAGGTGAGCTCCCGTTTCAAGAACTTTTTTATAAAAGTGGGGTCAAGTTGGATGGTCGCGGAGTTTTTAAAATCAAAGATCAAAAGCTTTTAGTATATCATATGGTAGATAGGTACGGACGGAACCCTTAGGGCGCGATTCGACTCGCACTTGGCCGGTTTTTTTTCTAATATATGCTGTTATAGCGGTAACATAATTACATAGTCTTTGAAAGTTTCAACTGTCTACCTATTTTCATGAGATACAGCCCAAACAAAATTTTGTAAGAAGAGCTGGCATCTTATTCCTTTGTTTTTAAATATTAAAAAAAATAAAAAAAATACAGTAAGTATTTATCTACTCAACGAGCTCTAAATAATGAAACCCCACTTGTTAGGGTAAGTCAAAAATTTTTTTCGCGCCTCCCTTTAGCTGTTTGGGACCCTTCATTTTTGATTTTTAAATTTTTTTATTATTTGTTGTTGTAGCAGCAACAGTCATACATAATTTGTAAAAATTTCAAATATCTACCTATTACGATTCATAAGATACAGCCCGCTGACAGGCAGACAGACATTGGAGGCATATCAATTAGGGTCCCGTTTTTCACCCTTTGGGTACGGAACCCTAAAAAAATATCATAGTACAGTTTGATTTTATAAGGCAATAAAATATATTTTTTAAACCAGAGGGAATGATGTGATTCTAAAGTAGAATTATAAACAAAGTGAGGGATTCCATACGTCACCCAAGTAAAAAAATAATTTTGCGGCCAAGTGTTACACCATACTTTTCATCTTCCTATATGAGAAAAATATAATAGATCCATTGGAACTAGTGGCTTTATTGACATTTGAATTTATCACTGTGTCATTAGCAGTCAATGGTAAAGAAGTAAAGGAATAAATACCATCTTACATACTGCGGTCACCAACAACAACGGTTGCCAGTCGCAACGCTTACAAGCGTAGTGTCTATGGTAGATTCCTTCCAATGCACCACGCATTACTGCTGGAGTTCTGGAGGGAGCTCCCTGTCCTACAGTGGACGTTTTATAGGACATTATGTTGACTAAAATCATATCGCTATCGATCAAAAACAGAAATATGTGATTTCGTTTCCGTTTGAACCAACCTAAAATGTATCTCTCTCTTTTAAATGTTGTAGATGCGAATAACCAGCCTGCTTAGCACGCTCCCCAAGAGAAAATATATCTCGGAGAAATGTCACTTTAATTGGGGAATTATGTCATCTTATCTATCACTTCCAAGCGCGAAGAAATGTCAGTGGAGGAAAATGTTTAGCAAATTTACAAATTACGTCTTTGATATTTTAGACCGAGATAGCTTTATGCACTAATAAATGTAGCTATCCTTGTCTTTAAAAATGTCGGCTGTCAAAAAAACGTGACCATGCTTAAAGTCTTTAATCTATGGGCCTAGATAAACTGACAACTGGAGCGTGCTAAGTCGGCAGGTCTGAAATTATAATCAAGCCCTGAATCATAGTAAAATTAGTGAAACATAACATCCCATTAAAACGTGCACTGCAGGTCAGGGAACTCCCTCCATGATGTCTTCTCCTAGTCTACTCTCATTTTCTATATTTCGATATGATACCATGCGAAACATGCAAATTCGAAAGTTCCTTGACGATAGAGTAGGATATTGGTTGGTTGCCAATCGCTGCTAATTTGACAATTCATCCAATCAATATTCTACTCTATTGTCAGTGTTCAAAGTTATGAATTCGACTGTATCGAAGTAGTATCGTATCTTGTATCGTGGTACTTTGTAGGGGAGGGTAAGCGTTGCTGCTGGCAACCGCTGTTGTTGGTGACCGCAGTATGTAAGATGGTACGATACACAGAAATATACTGCTGCCCACCCTACGGTTCATAAGCCCTTAGTTGCCTCTTACGACACCCATCACATCACATGGTACTATTTTTTGCCGACATCAAACGGCTTAAAAGTAATTGAATATTATAAAATAGTAGTTAGGTGTCCCGTGTGGTACCGGCATGAAACAGTACCAACCCATACATACCCGTGTGTGTCGTAAGAGGCGACAAAGGGTTAACTGGAGGATGGGCAGCAGCATCCTCCTCTGTATCTTACATCTTACTAAGTGCGGTCACCTAAAGCGAGATGACTATGGTACTTCCCCTCCACATATTTCCAGCAAAAGCTAGAATTCTGGAGGGAGCTCCCTGTCCTGTAGTGGACGTTTCATGGGATGTTATGATGAGTAGTTAGGTAAATAATATAAAACTATCATTTCTTTCTTGACCTGCGGCGCAGAAATACTTCTTTTCTGAGGCAGTCGATTGCCACGCATAGCACGCGCTCAACGGACTGCACGGCTTGAGAAAAATTACTCAAATAGTTTTCTTTTTAACTTAAAGTAACTTAAGACAAAAAATATTGTTTAGTGTACGCGTGTCACGTAAATCGCACGGTCGCACGCCGATAAGATTAAGGTTGATCAGCATTTGCACTTTTGATTGAGCAATATTACAATTCTACCTACTTGCGTCTCAGTCACTACAGGTACTTGTATCTCGTAAAGTGACATCACGACCTGGTGTTGAGCGATTCAAAAAGGTCTTATGGACTTTATGCTCTATGCATAAGGTTGAAATTTGTCGGCACCCCGCCTGGGAATGAAGGATCTGTAAACTTAGTTAACGATTATCTAATCTGTGACTGGTTTACACAGAAGTATCAAGGATACATTATTATTACCAGTTAACCAGGGATTTCTTATCATCTGTCATATTTGCAACGTAATTCTTCAGCTATTGATCTTCCTTCTTCATCCCTGATGATGAGGATAATGTGGCTGATGATGAGAGTACAGTCAGCAAGTAGTTTCCGCCGGCCTACAGTCTTTGAACAGCTGAAGGCCGAAAGAAACCCCTGCTGACCGTACCCAGGCTTCTTCTATCTTCTTGGTCTTCTTCTTATTCTTAACCTTTTTCTTCTTCTCCTCGGTTAGTTTTGTGCACGTTACCTAAATCGTGCTTCGTGTTGCCGGCTAAGAATAGCCTCACCGATAGGTCAGTCTTTTCACGTGGGTAAAACAAAAGGTATCCAAAAGACCTTGCACGGCGCAGGTTGTGCAGTGTGCCACTTATCACATCGATGGCGGCTTTAAGTTTGTGAAACGCGGTAATGCTTGTGTAACGGCAGTTATTCATATAGAACCGAGGCAACAACCTAATAGATCGAGAACGCCTGCCAATGTTATATTTGAATTCAGTGAATTACTAGCTATAAAACCACACCAAACACAGAACTATATAAATGGCTCAACTCCAATTGATTTTTCAACACCTTTGGAGCCCCACCACTCCCACCCCCACCAACGCACGCACAGCTGGCAGGTGCCTGGATCAATGAATAATTGTAGTAGGGCTTACTAACTAGCAACTTTAGTACAGTCTTTACATCAATAGTCAAATACTCACTTAAACCCAGCAACGATCTCCATAGCCGCGTTGAAGTTGCCGATATTCCAGCAAGTGAGAGCAGTCCTCAGGATACACGCTAAAACCACCTTCCGATCCTCAAGCGAAGATTGGGAGACCACCAGCTCCGTAACCCACGCTGACACCTGGAGACAAGGATAAAACTTTAGAATAAACAAACTACGTTTTATAAAAAAAGCGGCTAAGTGACAAATCTGTCCTTAAATGAAAAAAAAAGAGTTAAGGCAAGTTGCATAAAACTTCTTCAAACTCGAACCTATTTTTAGTTTTTTACTGTCACTTCGAGTTTTGATGTATAAGAAAGTGAACAATATATTTAAAGAAGCTTTAAATTTAAAGACGCTTGGTGCAATCGCCTGTAAAAGACATAATCTACCCTTACATAAGAAAAGTCCTCCGATAAGAGCATTGCTCTTTAGTTGAAGAAGAAGAAATACAAAAACCTTACTAGGGACACTAATATGGCGCCCTATGGGCACATAACCCTTTAAATAAACCAAATCAAGTCATCTCTTTCAATTACAAAATACATTAAATTCAAGCCTTTTTCATTTAATGTATTTCGAAATGTTTATGGGCTTAAGGGTTTAAAAGGTAAAAACGGATTAAGATTTTCGGAAGAAGATTAAAGAAAAATATTATTTTAGGTATAAATGATTTCTTGGAAGATAACAAGGGCTTTGGGTTTTCACAGAACAACGATTACAATTCTAAGCAACTGGCGAAAAAAATTTTTTTCGATAAAATTTTTACGTCTGCGTCTGCATAGAGTAAAGTGGTCACGTCACCCACTCATTTTGTATGGGAAGGCGAAAAATTTTTTTTTTGAGTAAAATTTTAGTTTATGGGTTGTTGTTTGTTTTCATGATAGAGTAGGATCAGTGGGCTTCGGGAGCAAAACCAATGAAAATTCACGCTGTATAGGGTAATTTATAGGGTTCCGATACCAAAATGGTAAAAAATGGAACCCTTAAGCTCAAGTCACACAGAGGTATGATTGCGAAAGCGGTCCGGGGCGGTTTGGCGGGAACAAAATACCGCGCCGCGACCGCTTTTCAATGTGACAGGGTGCATAAGAACTCATACTTTACAAAAAATACCGGCCCCGGAACGCTTCCGCTACTTTAAGGTGCCGCTATGTCTGTCTGTCTGTCCCACCTGTATATCTCAGCAACCACTCATGCTATCAACTTGAAATTTGGAATAGTTTTAGAATATGATTTTCCAACTTAAATGCATATGAAATAATAAAAAAAGAATCAGGATTATTAATGTAAGGGGGCCCGAATAGTGGGGGGGCAAATTTTAAAATTGTTGTTACTAGGTTGTGTGAGGTATCATATGAAAGGGCTTTACGTATACATTCTAAAATATATTTTTGTATTTCTTTACGACACTTTATTTTTCATGTTATGATGAAAAATGTAAAAAAAAATACCGTTCCCCCCCCTTATCTCCGAAGTTTGTGAAAGGAAAAATCTGAATTAATTACAGTCAATAGAAGTTTATGTAAATATTACAGCAAAAATAAAACGATCTTTCTAAATTGCACACTTTTTTAGTAATCTGCAAAAAACCTTTACAAACAAATTTAGTTTGGCGGTCCTAAAAATGGACTTTATCGCTTCAAAAAATACTATAGGTATATTGGAACCCTCGGCGCGCGAGTCCAACTCGCACTTGACCGGTTTTTTTTGTACCTGGCCTACTTTTAAGGGAGGGGAAAAGCGTGTTGGTTACTTTGTATGGGAAGTTGAAAATTTTTGTGCGTTGTTAGCGAAGTCGTAGATTAAAAGTTGTTACTCTTGATCTCACTTATAAATGGGCAAACGACATGTAAAAACCGGTCAAGTGCGAGTCGGACTCGCGCGCCGAGGGTTCCGATATACCTATAGTATTTTTGGAAGCAATAAAGTCCATTTTCAGGACCGCAAAACTAAATTTGTTTGTAAAGGTTTTTTGCAGATTTCTGAAAAACTGTGCAACTTAGAAAGATCGTTTTATTTTTGCTGTAAAGTTTATATAAACTTCTGTCAACTGTAATTAATTCAGATTTTTCCTTACTCAAACTTCGGAGATAAGGGGGGGGAATGGTATTTTTCTTGACATTTTTCATCATAACTTTAAAACTAAGAAATTTAAAAAAATACAAAAATATATTTTAAAATGTACAAGTAAAGCCCTTTCATATGATACCCCACTCGACCTAGTAGCGACAATTTGAAATTTGGCCCCCCCTATTTTGGCCCCCTTTATATTAATAATCATACTTTTTTCAAAATTTTTTCTTGTGCAATTAAGTTGGGCAACTATATTCTAAAACTATTCCAAATTTCAGGTTGATAGCATAAGTGGTTGCTGAGATATAGAGGTGTGACAGACAGACGGACAGACAGACAGAGCGGCACCATAAGGGTTCCTTTTCTTTACCATTTTGGTATCGGAACCCTAAAAAGAAACCTTTTATACGAACGGTTAGTTCCTCTTTTTTTCCGAAGCCTTCTACACGCCCTGACATGATAGAAGGCGGCTAAGTAACTCAATCTGTCCTCTCCTGTGGATCTTTCCGGTGCGGAAAGTTTCGTTCTTTACGCTCGCTACGCTTTTTTTTTTCTTTTTTTTATGTATGTATGTATGACACATCTGGCGGAATTCCTGCTGGTGTTGTACTTGACTGAGTTTTCGGTCGTGAAACTTTCCGGAATTGGCACTTCACTTAAATATTGGCCAAAATTAATATAAAATAGATGAAAAACATTGTAAGCACTATTCAAGCATGTTACTTATATCGAGAAACCAAACCACTTTTTCTAAGGAGAATGGGTTGGAAAACAAAAATATTTGGGACCTCCCATTCAAAATACTCACTATACAATTCTTTTTCGTTACTTAGTCATGTAAATGTATGTAAGCTGGCCCGGGGACTATAAGAAGTTCAATTACAATTCTTTTCTAAGTGTTGAAGAGTAGTTTTTAGTTAAATAATATTTTTTATTTTAACCTAGTATACTGATTTTCATGTTACTTACTGCGGTCACCTACAACCGCGGTCCATGGTGCCGGCCGTAACGCTAACAAGCGAGGTGACTATGGTACTTCCCTTCCACATTTTTCCAGCAAAAGCTATAATTCTGGAGGGAGCTCCCTGTCCTGTAGTGGACGTTTCATGGGATGTTATGATGATGTTATGATGACTGATTTTCAATTTTTCAAATCCCAACACTATTATGGTGGTATGGTTCAGTCCCACCCTACCCCCAGGGTAATTATGCGTATGGCCCAGGGGTATGGTGGATCCGGAGGGATTCCACTTATGTTTTTAGGAAAAGTTGTTCAGTTTCATGGTCTAAAATTGTGTAGATTTTTTTTTACACATTGTAATGTTGCATTACACCATTATTTTTAATACTTTATATGGAATTGAATGAATAATTAGATAACACCTGAACATATTGTATAGAACCCTCGCTATTCCGAGACCTCGATTCGCACTTGACCGCTTTTATTTTAGTTTATAATTTAGAGTAATCAAAAAGTTTATTAAACTTGAGTTTCTATAAAATCGATCGTCTACGTTAAGCCTTAGTAGAAATTTAAGTGGACTATGAATATTAATGAAGTAATAAAGCAAGTGACTATATAAGTGACTCAATCAATTCAAAATTATTGAATTTGTGTAAAGATGAATAACATATTTTTTTAAAGTATAACAAAAAAAATATTACCAAGCTTGAAGTAGTGAAGAAGAAACTGAACAAATTTCATTAAGGAACATAGGTCGACAACGAAAAAAAAATTCCCTTCCAAAAAGGTGATAGTTTTATATTTATAAAAAAGTTGTTCAGGGAGCTAATTCTTAAATAACACCGGGTGATAAAATAAAAAATCATAGATAAAAAAAAAGTAAAGACTGATAATAATTAAAGTAGTGTATAAATTGATAATTTTTGATATCTTTTATTTACTTTATGGTTTAAAAAAAAATAAAAAAAGAGAAAAAGGCCTGATATTATGTACGAGTATGTATGTCCTTTTTAGTTTATCACGGTGAATTTTTAAAGTCTCAATAGTGATATTTTATCACCCGGTGAAATTCAAGAATTTACTCTCAGCGAAGCAAGGAGGTCATTATTATGAGGTCAAACCCAAGGAAATTGGATCTCCTTGCTTCGCTCGGAATAAAAACCGGGCTAAATGCCAGCATGTCCATAATAGGGTATTTTCCAGCACCTTTTAAAAGTCGAACTAGATGGCGCTGCTGATCATCGTAGGAAAATTGAAGTACTGACAGAAAATGATTAATCATCATCATAACATACCATGAAACGTCCACTACAGGACAGGGAGCTCCCTCCAGAATTCTAGCTTTTGCTGGAAAAATGTAGAGGGGATTGTTAGCGTTACGGCTGGCACCATGGACCGCGGTTGTAGGTGACCGCAGTAAGTAAGATGTAAGATACAAAGGAGGATGCTGCTGCCCATCCTCCAGTTTATAACCCTTAGTCGCCTCTTACGACACCCACGGGTATGTATGGGTTGGTACTATTCTTTGCCGGCACCACACGGGTCAGTTTGATTGCTACTATCAAATGTCTGTAACATACTTTCTTATTAAAATATTTCATTTATTCTACAAAGTCATAAAAAAAGAATTTACCAACAGTTTTGAGCATGCTATCTATCGACACTTAAAGAAACGTAGTTGACAAACGTCAAGGAAAACTCCCTACTGCAATGTCACACCTTCACCGAGAATTAGGCCGATATTTCACTGGGTTGTGCTTTGTTGCGCCACCATGGTGTCCGTAACTAGACACCAGTAAAGACACCAGAGACGCCACACCCTGCGGCCACAGTATTAAGGGCTATATTTCACTGGGAGTGGTAGCGCGACCAGCGTCCGAGCTGGTTGCGCCGCCAAATTGGTTGTACAACACGGAGCAACCAAACGGACCCTCTATAGAGCTGTATACATTTTGTTGGTAGCGGCGACTGGTTGCGCTGCCATGGTGTCCCAGTGAAATACCGGCCTTATATTATGAAATATTCAAAATAACGCTACCAAATTAATTATTATTCTGTGGTATATCCCCTTTACGCCTGAGAACAGGTAGAGTACATGGACGAATTGTAATTATAAGACCTTTGTAAAACTGTATTCATGCAAATAAATGTTTGATTTGATTTGATTTTATATACCTATGTCGCAGGTAAATCGAATAATTCGCCGTTTACAAAACTGTAAGCGGTCGGCAAAATGTAAAACGGCGACTGCAGATGGAAAACAGGTTTAGATCACTGGTGCATTTTAGGTTCGTTAGCAGGCAACGGTTAGGTTGGGTTATCTTTCGACCACAATGAAACGAATTACGCGCTGTTTTGTGAAATGCCGCGGCATTTTGTAAAATGCCGAATTGAAAATTTTTCGGCATTTTGTAGAATGCCAAGGCAATTTGCCTGCGACATATATGGGTATGTTACAAGTTGAATAATGAAATAAGGTTCACTGTGGGACAGGGAGCTCCTCACAAAATTTCACAGGAAAATTTTGGCGGGGACGTACCATAGTTACCACGCTGCTGAGGCTCTTACATTGGAACGCGGTTGTTAAAAACCCCAGTTTAATGGTACGATACGCTGAAGGACACTACTGCCTATCTTAAGATTCACAATTACTTAGTTGCTTATTATGACACAAGGGATGGTACTCGTATTTTTGGTTACATCTGTAAATATGGTAACCACTATTTGGATCTTTAATGGACAAAATTGAGCTTGATAATAAAGACTGCAGGAAAGAGTTTGAGAGCAGCACGGACAGTTATGTGTCTCTTTCACTCCAATATTTTACGTACCACTCAATTTTACGACAAAATTTTAAATTATTCTTCCATACAAATATTATACTGAAATGTACAAATGCAACAAAAAAAGAATCAACCAAATCATTTGAGTCGTTGTCAAGTGATGCTCTGTCATACATGCGACCATTCATTTTCATACAACGTGTAACG
The DNA here is from genome assembly GCA_947532105.1 of Athrips mouffetella. Classification (NCBI taxonomy): domain Eukaryota; kingdom Metazoa; phylum Arthropoda; class Insecta; order Lepidoptera; family Gelechiidae; genus Athrips; species Athrips mouffetella. The sequence continues at coordinate 12,837,035 of OX383984.1, forward strand.
GAAAGGTGTGAATCTGACCATGAAACAGAACAATTTTTACATAAGAACATAGGTCGAAAAACTAAAAACCTGACCTTCCATACAAAATACGCTGCTGATGTAATTTCTACGGGAGCTCAAATTTTTTTTTCGTATTTCCACCTATGTTGCTTGGGGAAAGTTGTTCAGTTTCAAGGATAGATAGGATCCTTCAGTATTATCACAAATTTCCGTTACACGTTGTACACCTTTACATACATAAGTATATGATTCTTGTTATAGTAGATGATAGACTAAGTAATATCCAGAAAATGATTTCATCCTATCCTAAGGCTATGTTCATAAAGAGATTCCTACAACTTTTATCGTTATTTCCTTATCTTGTACGTCAGTAAAAAAGAGTTGTACTAAAGATGAGCTTTAGTTACGTGGCCGGCCCTCCACTTGCTTGTGTAGGTAATAAGGGTAATAGAAGACGGATTGACAGTTGACCCCCAACATAAATTTCTCAAGCAGGATGATAAAGAATCATGAATTAAATGCAAATTCAAAATATCCAAAAAAATATTTTACAAAACATTTTTTTCATCCATTTTTTGTAATTTTTGTATGGAAAAATTAAAAGTACCGATCTTTTTTTGGATTTTTTTATAGAAGGTTTGTCTCATGTTGTGTAATACTCCAGCAAAGTTTCATCGACTGAGGATTTAATGCGGGGGTCTTCATACAACGATCCGCTTCGTTGCCTAGACGTGCTTTATATGCTTGTGGCTAGAAATTCTTTCAAGACGGATGGGTTTTGCTGAAATTTTGACAGTAAGTAGGGAATACCCCAAAAAGCAAAATCTATACTATGCCAAGGTGTGCTTTTTCGCTGGGGGGTGAATACCACCCCAACTAGGGAGTCGTTTCGTTTCTTTTAATCAAAAGCTTTATACTTTTTTTCATTCGTTAAATGCCTTTTGTGAATTTATCAATTTTTGTCAATTAGGGGTAGTTTTCACCCCTAAGAGTCAAAGGCACACATCATCACCCCTAAGAGTCATCAGCATAGTATAAATTTTGAAGTGGATGGTAAGAAGAGCTTAATCCAAATTTTGAAGAAAATCCATTTGTCTCGAAAGAATTTCTCACCGTCATTTCCTGTACTAGTAGTAAAGGCGTCGTTTTAGGTAAGGCGTTAGTTTCGGTAGGGTTATTTTGAATTTTTCATAACGCCTGATTTAGACGGAGGCAAATTTCAGGCGCCTACCTTCCAGGCAAGACAATATGCATCGTGTAAACAGTTTTTGCCGTGCCTCGGCTGGTTTAGACGACGGCAAAATATTGGAGCCAATACTCTAGGCAGGACGGTAGGCAACGTGTAAACGGTTTTTAACGCTCGATGATGATGTCACATTACAATTTGGAACATGCAAACATATGTCATTTCACATAGTTAAATTTGCTACCGAAGCCCAGTGATTCTACAACTTTCCCGAAGAAAGATATTTTCGGCTCCTCATAGTAAAGTGTTCACGTAACCGACTCATTTTGTATGGGAAGGCGAAATTTTTCTTTTCCAGTAAAAATATTTTTAGACTTGTAGAATCACTGGGCTTCGGGAGCAAACCCAATAAAAATTCAATTTCAATATTTTTTTTAAATCTTATATTTTTTTTAAATCTTATATTTTTTTTTATTCGAGTTCACGCTCTACAGAAGCAAAGTTTTTTTTTCAATTCAAGGAAGTTCTTTTATTGAAAGTTGTAATGAAAGCGGTACGTCTACTGTAGGATGGCCGTGCGTAGTAAAAATCTGTTTTCTGCGCTAAGGGTCTTGTTATAAAGAGGTATTTGCATATTACGATGTCTATGATCGGATTACGTAAATGGGACACGTCCTTTGGGTAGTTTAAGTAGGGTGACCATGCTACTTCCTTCCTTCCATTATACCTAAAGCATAATTAACAGAATTGCAAAACAATTTGTTCTCCTTTGCGTTTTTTGATTGCTACTTTGAATTTTACAAAAGATTTTCTTAGAAATGTTTATTTCCATTTCAATAATAAATATATGAAGAATTTACATTTATACAAAAACATCATAAAATAATATCGATGAAAGTTATTTTAATTTTATACTAGCGACCTGCCACGGCTTTGGACGGGAAGCCTTAAGTTTATGAGCTGTAGTACATACAACAACAAATGAGGGTTATGTATTAGATTTTATGTACAATGTTGAATACATTTTAGTTATCAAAACCCACTATAAAGAACCAAACTAGCTTTCAAAAGTAGAGTTTGGTTTCAAAATTCGCTATAACATGGAACCAAAATAGATGGCGGCATATACAAGGTGTAACAAAAAGGGTATATCAACCCTAAAGGATGTGATTCTGCCCATGAAACTGAACAACTTTCCCTAAGGAACATAGGTCGAAATACGAAAAAAAAAATTTGAGCTCCCATAGAAACTGAATCCGCTGATCGCGCATTTTGTATGGGAGGTCAACATTTTTTTTTCGTATTTCGACCTATGTTCCTTAGGGAAAGTTGTTCAGTTTCATGTGCAGAATCACATCCTTCAGGGTTGATATACCCTTTCTGTTACACCTTGTATACAGGGTGTAAGGGACGGTGGACCGGAAACTGTAAGGGCGTGCTCAGCAAACGAAACTGAACAACTTTCCCAAAGAAATATTTTTGTCATATGAAAAAATTGCTTACTCTGATCGAACAGTTTGTATGGAGATTTAAATTTTTTTGAATACAGCTCTAATGATTTCGAAGAAATTTACCATACGGGGGTTCCCGGGGGCGAAAAACCGATCTAGCTAGATCTCATATCAGAGAAAATTCGTTTTTCCCGTGCTTTTAAGCATTTTAGACAGAAACCTACAGCGCCATCTGTTGGCGGGTAGCATAGCTTGCTCACCCGTTAATATTTTAACGTTGAGATGGCTATTAAAGAGCGAAGCTCGATCGACCCGGTACTTCTTTCTAAAAAGGGTAAAAATTTATAAAAAAAAAAAATGTCCTTTAAATTAAATAAAATCAGATGGTCACCCTACAATAAACCTTAGCCCACACCAGTGGCTAGTGAGATATGGTAATGAAACGCTTCTGTTATACATTCAGGGCCTACTTACACCACTAGGAAATATGAGTATCTATCTCAAACTAGGGTTTGCCGATTGTATTTTGAATATAAAACATTGACGGACATTTCATTATTTCACACGAAATCATCTGCGGACAATTTTTGAATATTACTTTTGATACTTTGAAATTTCAAATTCACCCCGATAAACTGTTAAAATGTAAATTAAAAAATATGAAAAATTACAATTATACACAATTTTGTGTTTAACGAATAATTCATCACCACTTTTCAAAAACAAAATCTACGATTTGTATTTTTGGTGTGATATTCAAGAATTGACTCCCTGATCCCTAACTAGGCGAAACAAGTACTAAGGGTATCAGAGACTGTAATATACGAACATACATAAGTAGATAAATAACACCTAGACACAGAACGAACACTCGTGTTCATCACACAAGTATTTGCCCTGGGCGGGGATTGAACCCGCGGTCCACTTCGTAGATGGCAGGCTCACTACCAACCAGACTCATGGACTCAGAGGCTTCCATCATCATATCATGTGGTTTGTAAGATCGATAACCATCCTTACAAACCCTGGTCACAGATTAAATAATAGTTACCTAACGTTTACAGATCTGTCACTCCCAGGCGGGGTGCCGACAAATTTCAACCTTACCTGTCTATGCATGAAGTCGATACTTTCAGTGCACCGCTTAGGACACGTTTTTAAATCGCGGGTGATCGCGGACAGGTGGGCTAAGGCAATGATTTTGTCACTTTATGAGATACTGAGCAAGATGCAAGTAGGTATGTTATATTGTTCAATCAAATATGCAAATACTTACTTACCTATTTTGCCGCCATAAGCTTAAGATGACATAAAGAAAAGTAAAATCGACTGCGTCACCCAGTCGGCTTCTAGCGCTGCGTTGCATACCTAGAGTGCGGAGTGTCAAAGGCCTGCCCTGGTGTCAGACTTATAGGCCAAAGGCTTTTGACACGATTCAGATAATTTTATTCAATGTAGATTCTTTACAGAATACTTATCGAATGTCATGCAGAATACAATGCAAATAGAGCGAGTCTACACCGTTTCGGATCGTGCTATGGAAGCATAAAAGTAACGGCAAGAAACTACTGCAGCTCGGCCTACTTTACAATGTGTTTCTTGTGTTTCGATGGAATATCAGGGTGCGTATTCCGAAGTTTTATCGGAGCTCCAATATTATCAGATTGACAACAATAATTACGTTCGGAAAATTACTTTGTATGGAAATTTCTTTGTCAAAGGCCGAACCATAGACTAATTATCGGCGCGATATTATCGTAGTTTCACTTCGGAATACGGCAGCAGAGCACCATCTTTGTCATTGATATAGTCATCTAATCCATATAGTAAGCTTTTTATATAACGTTTGCTTTACACATTGTTTTTAACTATCTCTCAGGTAATTGTTCTACATCGTCAGGTATTTTGTTGTAATATCGTGCACACAATACCAACGAAAGATGTATTAACTTTTGCTAATCTTAAAAACGACCAATTCTGTAGATAAAGCCGGGACTAACGGTTTAACGTGCCTTCCGAAGCACGGAACCATCTTACTTTTCGGACAATCAGACGATCTTTCCTGCAATTTCCAATTTCCTCATTAAACTGAGGTGGTACCACAAAGTCGTTTTTGTTTGACAGTGTCCCGACTGGGAATTTGACCCAGAACCTCCTAGGCCTCAATTCTTGAAAATCACCGGGTGATAAAATATCACTTTTCAGACTTTATACATTCAAATATACCCTGTTAAACTATTAAAAGATAAATCACAATCCATGGAAATTAATCAATCTTCACTTTTGAAAAGAAAAATCAGTAAGTTTGAATTTTTTGAGTGATATTTTATCACCGGGTGATAAAATATCACTCAAAAAATTCAAAATCACTGATTTTTCTATTTCGATAGTTAAGATTGATATTCGTAAAATTTAAAGCAGTCCTTGATTAGTATTTTTTATGTATTCTGATTTACCTTTCAACAGTGTATCAAGGCAAATGTAAATTTTTAAAGTCTCAAAAGTGATATTTTATCACCCAGTGATATTCAAGAATTAAGCTCCTGGAGACCAATTCTTGAATATTATTTTATATCTTATTTTATTATTATTATTATATCTTATTTTATTATTTATATGCAAGTACTTTTATGCATCGAAGTATGTTTAACTTAAAAAAATACAACTGAAAATATCCTTATAGTAAGGGTGATGAAGGATAAATTTCTGTATGATTTTCTCATGTCTGCCTCTTTGACTGATGATAAGGAGCATCCCCTAGAAGATACAAAAAATATTGGCGGACATCCACACCCCTGCGTTTTTGAGGAATTAAGTTTTAACTATTTTGAAATTTGACAATGAAACGTACAATTGGCAGACTATGACTATCTGATTAAATACAATGTATAAAACCCCAGAAAAATGGTCTGCCACCATAATAGCCCTGCGTCGTAAAGTTACAGCTCTTCAAAATGCAAAAATTCATTACTTCGTCCCGTGATAATGCAGAACCCTGCATGTCTGCCTCTTCGATTTTATACATCTTCAGAAGTATTTAAACAGTAAAAACATTATTTAGTATCTTGTTTTCATTTTTTTTGCTTTAACTCAAAAACGCAGCGACGCACAGAAAAACTTGTAAGGACCAAATCGATTCGTATTGAGCTGATCTATCATCCCTATTTATATGAATCATGAGCATATCATATACCCAAATTGCAGCCAGCACCCTGACTGTTAGACCTAAAGAGACTCTTTGATTAGACCTATACAAAATTGTGCTATATCGATAAAAGAACTTTTCCTCAAAATTTGTCAAATGTCTTCAAAGTCTATTGCAAGTTATTTTTCTATCTGTTACAAAGAAAGGACTTCAAAGGAAAAATCACCCGTTTTTTTATGAATCTAGTCGACGCTAGATGTCAGTTTCATTTTCTGAATCACGGTATCGATGTGTCTAGTATATTTAGTTGGGGTCGTATATTATACAAAGTCGGGTTCACTTGACACTTCGCAAATCACAATTAATTTTTGTAGAGCTATTTTTTGAGTAGCTTTGTTGGAAAATCAATACGATACGAGACAGAGCCAATAACGCCACTGTTTATTTGCTAATTTTTTAGACATTCTCTTTATATACCACTGCAATCCTTAGTTCTAGTATTTAGTTATCAAAAATACCACGAGCTCACAAAAGATGTTTTGTGCGTAGTAATGTTTACTAAGTACCTACGTACGTGCTATTCATAAGTTATTTTTCTTTCTTTTTCAAAGAAAGAACTTCAAAGGGAAAGTTCGCATTCGTTCATTGTTATCACTGCCATAGCCATATTCCGTTTTTTTTTCTGAGTCTACCACCTAACCAAAAGAATATAACGAAAGCTCCACCAGTTTTTACACAGAGCGCCTGTCAGATAGTTGGACTTTTGTATCTAAAAAGACGCATTTTGCATGAATTTCACAATAGTAATCGGTAATATTTTACAAAACTAGGAGATAAACCAGCCGCCGTAGCATGAGCCCTAGATAAACGCATTTCAGTCACTCGCGCGAGAGAAATTTTGATGTTTGCTTCATAAGTAAATTAAAAGTCAAAAAGTGACATTTAGCTTTATAGTTTTTCTATCTTAAGAATGCAGTGAGTCATCTCTTTCCGCCGCTGGTAGCCTAGCTCTATGAAAGAAATGCGGTTTTCTTTGTGTGTCACCTAAAAACATAAAAAAATTAATATTAATGTTTATTTTTGCGTTTTAGCTCCACTGTGAATACACCTTTACTCTGAATTTGCACTAATAATGACTCACTGCATTCTTAACACGTACAAACTATAACTGGACGCTTGATATATTTTTTTTCGAGCTGGGAGCCAATTCTTGAATATCACTGGGTGATAAAATATCACTCAAAAAATTCAAAATCATAGATTTTTATTTTCAAAAATGAAGATTGATATTCGTAAAATATAAAGCAGTCCTTGATAGTTAATTTTCATGTTTTCTGATTTACCTTTCAACAGTTTATCAGGGCAAATGTGAATTTTTAAAGTCTCGTGATTTTCAAGAATTGAGTCCCTGAGCCGGCAGACCCATTGCTAGAATAAGCGTGCTATCGATGCTATACTAGACTAGTGCTGCCCTCACGAAAGAAGACTGCTAAGGAAATTAATTTGCCCTCCGCCCGCCAGTGTGATTGGTACTGCAATTATTTTAGATATTATTATAGTCATTAAAACTTATCGAAAATCCAGAAAGACAGATTGAAATAAAGGTACCTTAGTTTATTTAGAACCTATCAATTCTGAAAAACATAGTTCACGGTAGTTACAGACAGATAGAAAAAGTGCGAAAAATGGCCACTTTTAGCAGTTTTTAGGGTTCCGTACCTAAAAAAAACGGAACCCTTATAGGATCACTTTGTTGTCCGTCTGTCTGTCAAGACCCTTTATCTCACGAACGGGTAAAGGTATCAGGTTGAAATTGATACCATATATTAGGGTCCATGAACCACACAAGATCTGAAAATTTAAATTTTTTACAATGACGCAATCAAAAGATATGGCATTTTATTTCCTCATCTCCATACATTTATGCAAAAATGTAAAACCTACAGGGTACTTCCCGTTGACCTAAAATTATGAAATTTGGCAAGAAGCTAGGTCTCACAGTACAAATTATGGGAAAAGTCTGAAATCATTAAATATTACAACTTTTCTCACAACTAATGGTAACCAATTGTGGTGAGCTCCCGTTTCAAGAACATTCATATAAGAGAGGGGTCAAGTTGGATGGTCCCGGAGGCGATTTCTGTTTTAGTTCTATTTTAAAAACGGGAACACTTACAAACTTGAAAATTGGTATGTTTATAGTGCATAAGCTATAAAATAACAACAAATAATAAAATTTGGTCAAGCGCGTGTCGAACTCAAAAAATCTAGCACATTAACTTACTGAAATTTCAACTAATACAATTATGATTATGTGTTGGTACGGAACCCTCGGTGCGCGAGTCCGACTCGCACTTGGCTGGTTTTTGTATCTGTAACTACATTGAACTTTATTTTGGAGAGATTTTTTGGAGAGAGTTTCTAAAAAAATACAACAGAACACTCTCTCTCTCTCTCTTCTGTATAATTCGCCGCTTCACATAACGGCTGGCCATTTTACAAAATGCAGAATTATTTTTAATTTCGTCATTTTATATAATGCCCCGTTATTTTGTATCGATGTAATACGTTTCTGGCACTCGCCAGCCGCTCTCGCGCTCGCTTCGCTTGTTCGGCTCGTACGTTGTGGTCGTAAGATAAACAACGCAACCTAACCGGAAGGTTGGGTTTGCCTAAACTAACCTAAAACGCACCAGAACAGATCTAACTCAGTTTACAATCTGCCGATGCCCTTTTTGCCAGCCGTTTGCGACATGAACACAAACACACAGTAAATTTACTCGACGCTAGATGGCGGCTTGTGTTTCTGAATCGCGGTATCGTTGTGTTGGTGTATTTAAGTTGGGGTCGTTTATTTTAATTGCTGGAGATGAAGTACCTACCGACCTGCTACCATGATAATTTGAATTTTTGTATAGCTACTTTTTCAAGTAGTTTCGTCGATATTTCAATATAATCCGTTTATTTCATTTATTCCATTTTGCAGCCATGACACTAAATAAGAGTATAATATAGGTCTTTACCTATGAAATTGCCGAAATTTTCTTACAGATTAATGAGATCATAATTCCTATTATTCTAAATTTCTAATGCAATTTTTTTCATTTGTCTTATATTTGAAAGTTGACGTCAAGGTTATCAATTTACGCATAAAATAAAGTGTTTATTTTTAGTTTGATATACATATAGTACATAGTATACAAGGCGTAAAGAGAACGGACAGGGTCCGCAACACTACCCTGCGCTCCAAGACTCGCATTGCTGACGTTACCGAAAAAACTGCAAAGCTGAAATGGGAGTGGGCGGGTCACGTGTACAGGAAGCACCCGGAGAGATGGGCCAGAGCCTCTACTGAGTGGGTTCCCGTCGATAGCCGGCGAGGAAGAGGAAGGCCTAGGAAACGATGGCGCGACGACCTAGATGCTTTTGAAGCCTATTGGCAAACCGTGGCCGATGATCGCGATCTTTGGAAAGAAAAAGGGGAGGCCTATGCCCAGCAGTGGGACATTTAGGGCTACTAAAAAAAAAACATATAGAATTAAAGGTTCGAAAATTGTTCGTCTTAAATGTCGTCCGATTTCATCATTAGATTTGTTATATCTTTTTACAGATAATATTTTTCGAAAATTAAATTTCAGTTTCTGTTAGCTTAATGCCTTCCCAATAATGCTTAAAAGAAATAAAGTTAATTGGATTTATAAGTCCTAAGAAAAATGCAAAAATGTTAGTACTGAAAATAGAGTTTACCTAAAATTCGCCATATAAAACGGCAATTTCATAGGTAAAGACCTATTATGTGACGGAAAGAATAACATTGTTTTACAAACTTTTCTTTTTGGACAGTTTTAGCCGACTGCTATGGACAATGGACGGAGATGCAAAGTATGTTAGTCAGTGGATCGTACGTAGAGTTCGTTCAGACAAAAATTTAAAACGTATTACTTAAGCAAACTCTAACTCATCAGTTTTATATATAACTCCTAGATGTTACTTCGACACACCCTGTTGTCGTGTCGTGTAACCGGTTTACTGCACAGTCTAACTGAGCTACGTATACTCGAGCACTGCCAGCCAATAAATCGCAACAGATAGATAACGTATAATATTTAAGTTAGTTTTGTAGTTATGATCGCTGTCTTTTGTCGCGCAATGAATGTATCTAACAGTGTACGGAAAAACCTAACTAGGTTTATGCAACACTGTAAAAAAAAAAACCTTATGTAAATTCTTTTGTAATTTTTCAATAAATAAATAGACGACAGAGCCAATTTACGCAACTGTTTACTTATACCACTCGAGTTTTAGCATGTTTTAGAAAAAAATTCCATATTTCAAAAGCCGGTATGGTAAACAAAATAATAAATAATAATAATAACAGTACCTACCTCTAATTCAGGTAAAAAGTTTTATAAATGGGGATATAAACTAGGGTAACTTTACTACAATCTGTCTTTCTGGATTTTCGATACGTTTTGTATTTTTTTTGTCGCTAGTGGACGGCGGAAAACTCGCTGAATAAAAAGCTTATCGAAAATCCGGAAAGACGCAAAATTTTTTTTTTCGTCTCTTCACATAATGCCTTGGCATTTTACAAATTCCCGAGAAATTTTTAAATTCGTCATTTTATTTTATACAGGGTGTTAGTGTAAACACTGTGATCCTTGAAACTTTGCATTGAGACCTTGAAACTAAACAACTTTCCCTAAGGAACAAAGGTCGAAATACGGAAAAAACTTTTTCAGCTTCAATCAGCTTGTGCAGTTCCTATGAGAAGTCAATTTTTTTTTCCGTATTTCGTACTATGTTCCTTAGGGAAGGTTGTTCAGTTTCATGGTCTCAATGCACAGTTTCAAGGATCACAGTGTTTATAGTAATACTCGGTATAATGCCACGTTATTTTACTTAAAGATGCGCTAATAAGACAGTGGGTGTCATGGGCGGTGGTGACCACTTACCACCAGGTGGCCCACCTGCTCGTTTGCCCACCTGTGACATAAAAAAAAAATCTGGCACTCGCCAGCCGCTCCCGCGGCACGCTCGCTTCGCTAGCTCGGCTCGTGCGTTGCGGTCGCAAGATAACCTCACCCAACCTAACCGATTCCGAATGGGTTTGCCTTAAATAACTAACCATAAATGCACCAGCACTGATCTAACCCCATTTACTATCTGCCGATGCCCTTTTACAATATGCCGAATGTATACAATTATCCGGCCGTTTTTTTATATGTGTAGGTAGATTACTACCAGCGCCTCATTAGTCCGAGTGAAGACTCCTTGGTCGTTGCTACTGGAATAGAGCATAAGTGTTGTAGATAGCTGTCGCTCTGACAAAGTGCCAATGTGAAGGGACAAGACACAATCAAATCCAAATTTGTGCAGTTCCTAAATAAATATTAAATAATAATTAAAAAAATTCCCACTGACAGGAAAGTCTAAACCACCAGTTTCAGTGGATTTTCCACTCAGTTGGCAACCCTGGTAATATTTTTTTAACTGATGGGGGCGCTAGTGGGTTGGGGGAAAGCATTTGTATTATAGGAGCTTGAACTAACAAGCTTATTCAAAAATATAGTACAATGAAAAAATATAATACAATGGCTGCTAAATTGACATACAAAGAGCCCAACCAAAAGCAGTAAACGTAACAATACCGCGATTCAGAAACGAATAGCGCTATCTAGGGGCAAGTAGAAAATGTAAGAATAACGTAAGTATAATGTGAAAGTATAAAGTAGTTGATCTTTCCAAGAGATAATTCTTTGTGGTTAAAAATGAGATTTTAATTTCGAACATGAGTATTGGTCGACTGATACACGACCATAGAGGTCGCACCTAATAATGGTACTGCAGGACTTTTTGGCCGGAACTCGGCGTGGGCTCTTGCCTGCTCGTTGAAATTCTTGTTTTTTGTTTCTGTAGTTATTTAGTGGATAATAAAGATAGTGTGTTATGCAGTGAATTGACTAAGGAGTGCGCAACTAATGAAGATTTCAGGCGATCTTGTGTTTGAACCCCGTTTGTGTTGTCTCAAAAAAATGCGGACGTTTTCCGACGTAAAGTCCACTATCGCTTTACGGGAGGAGCAATTAACAATTCCCCCATTCGACACTAACAGTTCGCTATAGGGTTCCGTACCCAAAAGGTGAAAAACAGGACCCTATTAATATGTCTGTCCGTCGGATGTTCTGTCAGCGGTCTGTATCTCATAAACCGTAATATTTAGACGGTTGAAATTTTCACACATTATTTATTTCTGTTGCCGATATAACAAAAAATAAATACGCACAAATGTGTTTTTAGATAATTTTTTACATGCTCAAAAAAATAATCCAATCAATCCATTCATCCATTCAAGGCATTCTTTAAATCGACTTCTGTTGGTACTCGACACGAATTCTCTTTAATGTGTCGTTTATTGACTGAAAACTGGTGCCTCGCAGTGGTAATTTTAGTTTTGGAAAATGAAAAATGTCGGCTGGAGCCATATCAGGAGAATATAGTAACTGTTCGTTATGACTTGTTGAGTTTATGGCCAGAATTCGTTTAGAATGTCTTGAATTAATTTGGAAAAAAATTACCGTCGAGTTGCGGAAAACACCCGCACAATTATATTATTATAATATAGTCAGTGTTATGGATGGTCAACTTACCTCGTTAAACCTCCTAATAAGAGATCTGACAGAACTCTTGACAGGCTGCGCGTGAGTGGGCGGAGATCTCCTGATCATGTGACGTTCGGTCACAGCTCCAACGACGCCTTCTCCGCCAAGATCCAGGGTCACCTGGCGTAGGTAGTCTATAGGGGGTACCTGAAACAAAACAAAAAACAGATTCAGATTTGTTTATTCAATGAATAAATTCTTTAGTGAATAAATTCTTTAGTAAATAAATTCTTTGGTAAATTAATTCTTTCGTGAATAAATTATTTAGTGAATAAATTATTTAGTGAATAAATTCTTTACGAAGAATTCTTTAGTCCGCTGCGGTCCATCCCATCACGGGAATCCCAGCCGTAACGCTGACAAGCGAGGTGACTGTGGAACTTCCCCTCCACATTTTTCAGCAAAAGCTAGAATTCTGGAGGAAGTTCCCTGTCCTATAGTGGACGTTTCATGGGATGTTATGTGATGTGAAATTCTTCACGAATAATTATTTAGTGAATAAATCGTTCCATCGTTGACCTCATATCTGTCCTTATGACTAGATCGAGATTCGAGATCAAGAAAGCCCATTGACGACACAAAGAAATTCTTTTGCGAATAAATTATATAGTGAATAAATTCTTTCGTGAATAAATTCTTTACGGAATAGTGAAAAGACAAAAGAAAAACTCCAGTCTTAACAATATTACTACGACATTACTTATTCAATGTAGAAATTACAGGAAGATGAGGCATACCATCTTAGATCTCAAGGTTCGCAACGCGCTTTGCTGTCTTATTACTGTCAAAATATGCCACTAATAAGACACTGGGCGCTATGGGAGGTGGTGACCTTTTACCATCAGGTGGTCCACCAACTTGTTTGCCCACTTGTGACATGAAAAAAATTATACAGAATTGAACATCAAAATATGTAGATTTAGATTTCTGATAGGTTTCCGCGCGCTTCGTATATACAATCCTATACTATTAAACGAGCAATATTTATATATATTTGTAATCGGTTTCTCAAAAACAGCTGTAACGATTTCGATGAAATTTTATATACAGGGGTTTTTGTGGGCAAAAAATCGATCTAGCTAGGCCTCCCTCCCTCCCCCCCTTCCTTCCTTCCTTCCTTCCTTTCCTTCCTTCCTTCCTTCCTTCCTTCCTTCCTTCCTTCCTTCCTTCCTTCCTTCCTTCCTTCCTTCCTTCCTTCCTTCCTTCCTTTCCTTCCTTCCTTCCTTCCTTCCTTCCTTCCTTCCTTCCTTCCTTCCTTCCGTCCTTCCTTTCTTTCTTTCTTTCTTTCTTTCTTCATTCCTTTCTTTCTTTCTTTCTTTCAGAGCATAGGTCGGTCGTCCAGGTACCGCAAATAAAGCGAGTCTACTGCTGTTATGGCAGCGTACAAGAAACGGCAAGAAACGGTTTACTTTTTAAGGGGTGTTAATTAAACAGACTTCCTTTTAATACCATTAAACTTCTATATCTACTGCCGTACCGGAATATTCCGAATTCGAAACCAATGACAGATTCGAAATTGAGGTCATTGTCCGCTATCATTTTCATTTCCACACTGTTCCATACTACGAGCAGTACGGAAATGGAGTATGGATTTTCATTCCGCAACTGTTATAATACATAATTTTCAATCTGCATAGGCTAAGGCAATACTACCACAGTACTACATACAGCCTATTTTAAAGTAATTTTGTAAAAATACTTTTTACTGGGGTGACGACTGCCTACCTATATTTAAAAGAAAACGGAGAGTACCAGGCGTGACTAGGAGTACATAAATCGACAAGAAGCTGACAGTTGGCTCGCTTCTATATAAAGTGACATTGGCAACAAAAGAAGTGATTTGAACAAAATGGAAAGTATGTACCAGGAGAACATGATTCTACAAGAGGCTCAGTAACCATATACATGAAATTAATGTTAAAGCAACGCCATCCACAAGCTCTGGATCTGGAATAACTTCGGGAATAACTTTAATTAACTGTACTAACTGTCCTCTTAGTTCAATAAATTGATCACTACTCTTTAAAAAAAAGTTATTTCTTCGGTCGTAGATAAAGTTTTGTATGCAACTATACGTAATTAGTCATTTTAACACTCGATCTATACTATTTTGATACCAGATCTCGTGTTAAAATTACTCTCATTACGCAACAGTTGCATAAATAACTATTCTCCTTTTTAAGAGTCGGCTTTTTATTTCAGCACACCTTATTTATTATCACTGATGCGTCATCCTGATCTACAGGACTACTAAAAGGGTATACCTACTCTTTAAAGATGTGAATCTGCCTATGAAACTGAACATAGGTCGAAAATCTAAGGCGTTGGCCAGACAGCAGCGGTGCGCCGCACGGCACGCCTTCAGCGCACCTCTTCTGTCTGGCTTGCACCGCGTCGTTCTCCTACATTTTGTATGCATGTGATTTGAACAGGCGACGAGACGGCATTCCTTAGGCGCACTGTCGGTGCACCACCGGCGCACCGCCGGCGTGACCGCCAGCACGCCGCCGCACAGCACAGTCCGCCATCGATTGCGTCGTCCAGCCGAAAAGTGTACCACGGGGGCGCTCGAAGCGCGCCTCGGGCGCACCCGAAGCGCGCCGCGCCCGTTCTGTCTGGCTTGCACCTAAAAAAATTGTTTGACCTCCCATAGAAACTGAATTAGCTGATAGTCTCTGCATTTTGTATGGGAGGTCTTAATTTTTTTCGTATTTCGACCCATGTTCCTTAGGGAAAGTTGTTCAGTTTAATGGGCGAAATCACATCCTTCAGGGTTGGTATACCTTCCCGTTATACAGGGTTATTTTTGGACCCATAGCTAAATTTTAGTATTTTGTTCAAAAAATGAAACTGAACAACTTTCCCAAAGAAACCTAGCTCGAAAAACGAGAAAAAATGTTGCTCGTCCCATACAAATTTCACTGTTGCTTGGGCAAATTTGTATGGGAGACCAAAAAAACAAAATTCGTTTTTCGACCCATGTTTCTTTGGGAAAGTTATTCGGATTCGCGTTGTTAGTAACATAAACGTAAGTAACGTAAACTTAGATAAATACAACTATCAACTATCTGTAACGTAGTCAACTGGTTAAAACAAAATAGCCTTCGTGTCAACCTGTAAAAAACAACATTCTTACAAAAACAATTTCTCTAACAAAAACGCCAATCCTGTAACTCTTTCTATATCACATAACCAGCATTCTATAACAGAATCCACAACAACTAAGTTCTTGGGTTTGATGCTCGACAAACATTTGTCATGAAAAGATCATGTAGAGTTTATCTGTAACAGAATCAACAGATTTGTATACGCATGATATCGCTTGAAAACCTTATGCGATCAGAAAACAGCCTTGACAGCCTACCATGGCTATGTTTGTTCGGCTTTACGGTATGGACTCGTTTTGTGCGGTAATTCTGTTGACATGCGTAGAGCTTTCATCTTGCAAAAGAAGTGTGTAAGAGCGATTAGTGGAGCTGGACCTATTGATAGTTGCAGGCCTTTATTTAAAGATCTAAATTTATTGACTTTACCATCTCTATATATATTTGAAATTTGCATGTTTGTTAGGAAAAACACTGAGTTGTTTGAACAGAAACCCGTGACATTTGCAACAACATATCCAAGTCGTTTGGCTACGCACTCTCATAGTACCACATGCTTAGCTAGGAACAGCTATAACATGGCCATCAAGTTCTATAATTTATTGCCTATTGATGTCAAGAAGTTGCCAGTTACTACATTTAGGAAGTGGTTTCATGACATGCTTGTTAAAAATTGTTTTTATGACTTACGAGAATTTGTTAATTTTAAGTGGACACTGGACATAGGAGTTTTATGGTGAATTTTGAATTATTTAATATATTTAAATTGTTATTAATTTTACTGTTACATGTGACCTTATTTTTATTATTTGACTGTATTTAACTTGATGAATTTTAATAATTTTAAATTTGAATTTGTGACCCTGTATAGTGAAATGTAATTTTTGTGATATTTTTAATTTTATGAATTCTTTATTTTAATTATTTTAATTTTAATATTAGTTCTATTTCTAATATGTGCATGCCGATTCGAGGCGCATCACGCATGAACGTTGTATCATTCTTACATGTATATTTAACCGTGTATGCTAGCGAATAAATGTATCTATTCATTCATACTAAAATTTTCCTAGAGGTCCAAAAATAACCCTGTATAGCGTACCGTATAATAAACTTGTTTACGTAACGTTTGCTTTAAACATTCTTCATTGTTGTAATATCGTATGGAATAGAATAGTCGTTCGCACAAATCAACGAAAGATGTTTGTCGTCACCACAGATTTATAAAGGAGAGCGTCTCCTGTCGTCACAAAAAAAAAACACCGAGGGTTCCGTACCACCACATAAACATAATTGTATTAGTTGAAATTTCAGTAAGTTAATGTGCTAGATTTTTTGAGTCCGACACGCGCTTGACCAAATTTTATTATTTTTTGTTATTTTATAGCTTATGCACTATAAACATACCAATTTTCAAGTTTGTAAGTGTTCCCGTTTTTAAATAGAACTAAAACAAAAATCGCCTGCGCGACCATCCAACTTGACCCCTCTCTTATATGAATGTTCTTGAAACAGGAGCTCACCGCAATTGGTTACTATTAGTTGTGAGAAAAAATGTAATATTTAATGATTTCAGACTTTTCCCATTATTTGTACTATGAGACCTAGCTTCTTGCCAAATTTCATAATTATAGGTCAACGGGAAGTACCCTGTAGGTTTTGTTTTTTTTCATAAATATAGGGAGATGAGGACATAAAAAGCCATATCTTTTGATTGCACCGTTGTAAAAAATTTAAATTTTCAGATCTTGTTGTTGTTTATAAACCTTAATATTCGTTATCAATTTCAACCTGATACCTCTTCTCGTTTGTGAGAAAAAAGGTCTTGACAGACAGACAGACATACAGACGGACAACAAAGTGATCCTGTAAGGTTTCTTTTTTTTTATTTTGAGGTACGGAACCCTAAAAATAGGCTTCGCCACACAATTTGTCCGATCAAATAAAAAAAAAAGTATGGAGATTTAGATTACTTTTTCATTTCCTTAAAGATTCATTCACTGAAAGTTGTTCAGTTTCATCCCTTCAGTTTTCGAAAAACTGTAAGTTACACCCTGAACTATCTAATAAATAAATCTATTGGGGTGCTCTAGAACAATAACACCCACCCTGTACTTTTAGTTTACTCTACTTAGCACCCTGTATAAATCTAGTCCAAAGCAATTTAAATACGAACAAGGCAGTTAGTTAAGAAGTTAATTTATTAACTGTTGCTGTAAGGGCAAACTTTCTTTGAGGACATTGAATTAAAGAGCCTTTGATATATTTTATTTAAGAGTTTGCCTTAACTGGAGTCCTATTCTTAAATATCACTGGGTAATAAAATGTCAATAGAAAACATTAAAATTACTCCTCTTATTTATACATACATAACATCACGCCTTGTTCCCGTCGAGGTAGGCAGAGACCACAGTTCTCCACCTGCTACGATCTTGACATACTTCCCTTGCTTCCTGAACTTTCATCAATCCTTTCATACATGCTCGTCGGCTTAGGGTACTTTTAACCTGGCCTTTATTCAGAACGTCCTGAATTTGGTCCTGGTGCGTTCGCCGAGGCCTTCCCCTTCCAACGTTTCCGTTTTCTTATTTATCCAAAGCAATATATATATACAATATACAACGTGTTAACGGAATAAGCGAAACTGAGAAAATAGTTTGTTCAGAATCGAGAGTAGAACCAATTTCACGGGTTTTTGACAGGGGTAATTTTTTTTAAATTATTATTGTTTAAATATTTGCCTCTTCTATTCTAAATATTTCTGTGGATATGCGCGCTGGCGGCGGCTTCGCGCGGATCATGAGCAGCGAGGAGGGGAGAAGAGTGGGCGCGTGGCGTGCGTGCCCGGAGTGCGCGGAATAGAACAACGATGAAACTAGAACTATGATGAAACTTTAAAATAGCAATATCTAGTAAAAAAAACGTTTTGTAAGATTTTTTTTACGAGAATGGATTTATTTTAATAAATATCAGTTGGTGTGTATGAGGATTTCGCTTATTCCATTAACACATTGTATAAACCGGTTGGATTCAGATATTTTTATTCAATGTTTTTTTTTAATGTCAATGGACTTTTTCTTGACCTCGATCTAGTCTTGAGGACAGAAATGAGGTCGACGATGGGACGAGCATGCCCAGAGGAAGCCTATTAACTCGCAACTTGAATAGATTCGGGTTATATAACAAACCCATACGTGTGGGGTATCTATGGATAGGTCTTCAAAAATTATATTGAGGTTTCTAATATATTTTTTTTCTAAACTGAATAGTTTGCGCGAGACACACTTCCAAAGTGGTAAAATGTGTGTCCCCTCTGTAACTTCTAAAATAAAAGAATGATAAAACTAAAAAAAATATATAATGCACATTACCATGCAAACTTCCACCGAAAATTGGTTTGAACGAGATCTAGCAAGTAGTTTCTTTTAAATACGTCATAAATCCTAAACCGCAATTTACCTTTCATTCAATCAACTCAAATCAGCTTATTTAATTAATATAATGTGGTGGTACGGAACCCTCAGTGCGCGAGTCCGACACGCACTTGGCCAGTTTTTTTTGTGCGTTGTTAGTAAAGCCGAACAACAAAAGTTATTGCTTTTGACCATAGAGTAACACGATTTTCGGGCTGGCGCGGTTTGACGCGTTGCTCTAAGCTTTTGACTCACAGTTTTGACCTCACTAATAAGTGGGAAAACGGAAGTCGTGTACAAAAATTAACCTAGTAATTTTGTGTTTCAATAATTGCTTGCATGTCATGAAAAAAAAAATTGTTTATTTTCTCTCACTACAGATTTTTGACATATTTAACAGCTAAGTACATATAATCGCTCCACGTATTATAGATGTTACCGTAAAAAGCTGTCATATAATTGTCTGAAAACTAAATATTCTATTACTTCACTTCAATCAAGACGAACCCAGTTAGATACTATGTTTTTCTACAAAATTTGCAATAATATGGTAGACTGTCCTAATCTTGCTGCACAACTAGCTTATCGTGTCCCCTTTCGACCACAACGTAAAACACACCCGCACAAGCTGTTTAGCACAATTTTTTGCAATACTAATGCCGGAGTACGCTCTCCTTTGAGGCGCTTAATTGCAACTTACAATGATAACTTCGCTCATTTGGACATTTATGCGCATTCTTATCACCGATTTAGGAGTTTGCTTATAAAAGAACTAAAACAACAATAGATTTAATATATTTTTTTTTTCTTTTTTAGAACTAAGGCTTCTCTATGTAAATTAAGGGTAGTTTGCGCCACCTAACTTATAATTTAATTTAAATGAAGCCACATGCACAAAACGTAACATTTTTCTATTAGTTCATATGTATCGCTACTACCAACATTATGAAAAGTAATCTGTGAATAGTGCTGTGGATTGTGTATAAATTTTAATCTGTTTTCAAGTATGAACTGTTAATTTTAAGCTATGTACACAATTGTTAACTATTCCCAATAAATAAAATAAAATAAATAAATAAAATAAATCTTTTTAATTATTAAAATCTGAAAATAGTGAGAGACAGGAGCGTAAATAAGGTAGACCCTGTGCTCTATAGGTCTCCTGGTCTCACCACTCGGATAGATGTTCAAACTTAAAATTTAAAGTACAGTAAGTTTTAAGGCCAAAATTTTCTTTATGAGTGAATTGAGGTGTGTATCTGTTTATTTGTGTAAAATGACTAATTATGTGTCAAATCAAATCAATCAAATCAAAATCGTTTATTCATTGTTGGATATTAAAATCTCTTAATGACGTCAGCTAAACTACATCGCTTCACAAACAATGTGGCGCCATTGTGGGAAAAAAAAGAAGCGACAATAAAAACCCACGTGTAGGTAACTAACTCTATTATAATATCAACGAGTACTTATCATATTTTTAGCAAATATACAGGGTGTAAAGAAAAGTACCGATTTCCTTTTAACCACATGTTCTATAAATAAAATATAGAACAATAAGCATGTTTAAACAACAAAAAAAAAAAAAAAAAAAAAAAAAAACAGAAATATTTTTTTTTATTAAAATTTAATTGTGTCAACCCTCGCCAGAGTCACAGCGCGCCTGAAGGTACCTATTTTCTTGTTTACAATTGGTGCGCGCCGCCGCGCCGCGCCGGGTGGGAGGAGCGTGTTGTGATTCTTAGAATAGGGTTGGCAACTTGAACTTTTTATTTCATAGGAAGTATTTTATTCTTATGTTATTTTTTTTTATTAATATGTTTTATGTACTTTATTCTACTTACACAATATGTGGTTAAAAGGAAATCGGTACTTTTCCTTAAACCCTGTATAATTCATTTACTCGTAAGCAGTGTCGGTTCGTGGCGATTATTAAACTGAAGCATTGTCCGTGCTTCAGAAGACAAGCCTTTTCTCTACATGATGTTGTGGTACGGAACCATCTGTACGCGAGTCCGACTCAGTACCCTAAAATATTAGCACTGGTAAAAAATAGAGTACGTATATCACCAAGCTAAACCCGTACATCAGTTAGCTTTGATGTCACCGACTAACTGCGAGCAATTTTCCACGAGCCACCCATCAAAAGATTACCGGCTTTAACGGGACACAACATAATGGCACTGACTGTACAAAGGTACAATCAAGGACACGTTGATATATGCAAGGGATTTTTCAGCCACGCGTAGTTAATTGACTGCATTAAATGATAAGTATGTTTTATTGTGTGTAGGATTTCATATTATTTTTGTGGTTAATGGGCTTAGGTACTCTTGACCTCGATTTACCATTAAAAAAAATAAGGTCGACGATGGAACGAGCTTACACAGAAGAAGCCTATTCACTCGCGACTTCAATAGTTTCGGGCAATAACTCGGGATCACAACATGTAACAAAAAAAACAGGCCAAGTGCAAGTCGGACTCTTGCACCGAGGGTTCCGTACCACTAAGATGAAAATATCGTCTTACTTATGGACGCGCACTACGCGCAGTCACGAAAACGCGTATTGAATGCGATGCGCGGGAGTTCGACACGCATTGAAATGAAAACCAAGTTTCACAGCCTAGCCCACCGGCGCAAAATTGCATGTCTGTCGGTCTTTTACAGATTGTACTTCGGAGAGTGTGCCCAAGAGCTCCATGAGCTTATTCCGCCATCCCCCTTCTACCATCGGGAATCCAGACGCACCGCAGGATATCACCCATATCTGGTTGATATTCCACACATTCGCACAAAGCGCTTTGAAACATCCTTTATAATGCGCACAGCTAAGGAGTGGAATTCTCTGCCTGCGTCTGTGTTCCCGAGCTCTTTTAACCCGAATCTATTTAAGTCGCGAGTGAATAGGCTTCTTCTGGGCAAGCTCGTTCCATCGTCGACCTCATCTCTGTCCTCAAGGCTAGATCGAGGTCAAGAGTAAGCCCATACATAGTAAAAAAAAAAAAAAAAATTTAGCTAGGTTTTATTATTTGTTGTTGTTCGTTAAAACTTATGCACTATAAACAAACCAATTTTCACATTTGTAGGTGTTCCCGTTTTTACGATAAAGGTAAAACAAATACATCGAGCTAAGATCGCCTAAAAAACATGTTGTTAGTAGGGGAAGTCCCCCCTTAATTTTTATCTTATTTTTTATTTTTAATGTTTTTTATTTTTAAGCTTAGCAGGAGACACCTGCCCCTATTTTCAAAATACTTTGTTAAATGCAAAATAAACATATTTTATTTTATTTTTATTTATTTATTTAATGTTTTTTGTTACAGTGGCAACAGAAATACATATTCTGTGAAAATTTCAACTCTCTAACTCAACTCTCTCTCTATCTCACTCTCTTTCAACTATTACGGTTCATGAGATACAGCCCGCTGACAGACAGACATCGGAGGCATATCAATAGGGACCCGTTTTTTACCCTTTGGGTTATCATCATCATCATAACATCCCGAGAAACGTCTACTACAGGACTCTCTCCCTCTAAAATTCTACCTTTTGCTGGAAAAATGTAGAGGGGAAGTACCATAGTCACCTCGCTTGTTAGCGTTACGGCTGGCACCCTGGACCGCGGTTGTAGGTGACCGCAGTAAGTATGATGTTAGATACAAAGGAGGATGCTGCTGCCCATCCTCCAGTTTATAACCCTTAGTCGCCTCTTACGACACTCACGGGTATGTAAGGGTTGGTACTATTCTTTGCCGGCACCACACGGGGTACGGAACCCTAAAAAGAGTATAACAACCCTGATGGATGTGAATCGCGACCAGCGGCTTGACAGACCTTCCGAAGCACAGAAAACACACAATACTATTAGCGATCACCTATTCTAGGTTCTGACAACGGCCAAAGTTACTTTTGATCCGTTTCACGAGTCAATGCCAAAGCTTAGCTATATCAGAAATCAATCAGAAATCAGAAATTTTTATTAACACTAAGACATCACAACACAATTCTATAAAAAATACAATAAATATGTAGCAACACCAAATAAATATTATCGTAAGGGTAGAATACAAAAGTAGAAAATAAAATAAAAATAAAATCAGTGCTGTGACATCGGCAGTGATAAAAGGGCCTCACTCAGCAAAAGCCGCAGCACGCATGCTGCGACGCTGGTTTTCAGTGGACCCTGCGCTGAGTGAGGCTCAATAGCACGTCCTGTTTATGCCATACATTGTACTTTTCTCCTCAGTTCAGACAGATGGCGCAAGCAACGTCATTTTAAAATGTGAAAATATGTTTCGTAATATTATAAAGTTCCTTCCTACTATCCTACTAATAGTAAAAGTTTGTAAGTATGGATGGATGGATGGATGGATGTTTGTTACTCTTTCACGCAAAAACTACTGAATGGATTTTAATGACACATTATTATGTACTGTTTTTAAAAATAAAGAATTTTTGTATTTTGTAATGAAAAAGCTTCGGTCCTGGAATAGCACATAGGCTACTCTTTACCGCGACAAAACACATTTAAGAGCGCGTATAAAGCCAGGAAAAAATCCGATTTCACCCGCGCGTCTTGCATCCCCCGCGCCGCGCAGCGGGCAGGAAATGATCGCACGGCGCTCGACACTTAGTATCATAGTTCGCTTGATTTCATACGACGCGCATAGTATATAAGCCAAAAATAAGAGGAATCTGCTAGAATGTAGGATATTTCAAACGGATCACTACGGGTCGGGTTCATATTTATCATTTTGTAAACATCATACACGCAATCTAAATTTAGTAAAAATAACGTAATTTAGATTATTTGAACAACAACAAACAACTACAACTAACGTAATGAGCTATGCCAAAAGGAGAATAGGCATTTTGGCCTATCGGCGGCTATTGATCTTTCTGCTACTGTTCTTTCTCTTGACAGCTCCTTACAATATTATTATAATTTATTTTACCGGGAAAATGTTGTAATCGTAATAATATTAATTTAAAAAAAATGAAAAATCATTGGTCACTAAAATTCGGTATCGCGGTTGACCCTGGTAAATGCCAATCTATTATTTTAGGTAGTTCATATTAATGTTGGTAGTACACAATAATAATGTTAAACTCTGTAAAAACGTGAAGGATCTTGGCTTAATTCTTGACAACACCCTCAGTTGGAAAGACCAACAACATTAGCCGCAGGGTCATAAATTCTCTTAAACTTCTTTATAGATTTAAAAACTTCCATCCAAATCTTCCAATTGAGACAAAGCGTATGCTTCTGCAAGTCATCTGCGTCCTTGTCATTTATTATGCAGACACACGTAGCCTCGATGTCGACGATGAGGTCGACGATGGAAGCCTTTTCACTCGCGACTTGAATAGATTAGGGTTAAATGAACTCGGGAACACAGACGCAGACAGAGAGTACCACTCTTTAGCCGTGCGCATTATAAAAGATGTTTAAAAGCGCTTTGTGCGAATGTGCTGAATATCAACCAAGTATGTGTAAATTCCCGCGGTGCGTCTGTACTCCCGATGGTAGAAGGGAGATGGTGGAATAAGCTCGTAGAGCTCTCGAGCATACTCTCCGAATTACAATCTATAAAAGACCGACAGACATGCAACTTTGCGACGGTGGGCAAGACTGTGAAACTTGGTTTTCACTAGCATCTCTTCTCATCATCTCTCATCACCAACGAGCTTCTTGGCTCTGCTATCTATCGAGTCTAGTGCTTCTAGTTGGTATTTAGCTGAGCCATCCCAAAGGTGACAGCAATTCTCCATGCAGGATCGGACTTGGGCTTTGTATAAAACTAGAAGCTAACCAGGAATGAAGTATCGTTTAACACTATTGAGGATGTCCAGCTTTTTTGCCGCAGTTTGGGCTTTTGAATCAACGCTAGCGCCGAAGTTCAGGTTTACACACAACGTCATGCCAAGTAGCTCGAGGCTGTCAGTAACTGGTACAGTTGTACCTCGAAAAGTAGGAGCCAGATTGAACGGACTCCTTTTGGCGGTGAACAGACTCGTCTGTGTTTTGGTGGCGTTGAAACTCATCAGATTTTTGTCACCCTACTCGGAGACACGACTTAAGGTCAAGTTTATTCGCTCTAACAGAGCGAATAACATATCTTTCGAATAACGTATGTCGTCACTGCTGGATCTTGTGCTAGACATATATAATTCTCGACGGCAGTACTGTCATCTGCGTACCCAACAATACCAGGACCAAGAAGGTAACCGTTCACAGGACGCATCACTCTTTCTGTTCTGCCTTTAGGTTGGCCGGTAGATAATGCTGCATGGCATCAGGCCCGCCCTTTGTACGTTTGTGCAATTAATTTAAATTAACAAAAAAATGTAATATTCTCATTATTATCACTTGAATTAATTTCGTTTTCAATACGTAAATCATCAAACATTAGACATTCTTTTCTAGACATTGACCCCTAAAATCGTACTTAAAAAAAAAGCAAGAAACAAAAGTATTAAGCTAAAAACATGCATTTTAGTTGAGGAATTATCAACAGTGTGGGTTGGTACTATTTGGACCAAAATTATCGTTATTTTCCGGCCTTACTGTTGAGCTAAAAAGTTATTTATTTAGGCATAATTCATTAGGCATAATCCATAATAAAATCAAAGTCCGGTAAACAAAGCTTAGTTCAACATTATAAAGAATAAATTGGGGTCTAAGATATTTGCCAAGTCACCAAAAAGACCACAGATAAGTGCACGGTAACGTTTCTAACGACTGCAAAGACTCCATGAAGGTGACGTGGGTTTATTGCCTAGGAGATAACAGGCGAGAAAGAGACAGAACACATGGCTGCGATCCTGTTTGCGTCATTACTCATTACTCAGACTAGAGATAAATGCTAGTGTGTATGACAGCGGTATCACGCGCTCAAAGCATGCGTGCGCGATCTACAAGCGAAGTTCGACCGACTCGTTGTGACTTGTAACTGTTTTTAGACTTTCTATTTCTAACGAGCTTATTTGATTATTGAATATTCCACGGGCGACGGGACTTTTTTTCGAGCCACTAAGAAAAATGTGTATGCATTTTCAAATTGTTTATGTTAAGACAGACTAGCATAGGGTCAGGGTGTGAAGACCATTTGGTTTCTATTAATGATACCAATTATTACTCCGAGTTAGATGTTTATAGGAAAAAATATATTTTAACACTCTTCTTCTTCTTGTTTCGTGTTGGCAAGAACACGGGCTAAATTTTACTTGCCCAGAAAGCGGCTACCGTGGTAGCCCTCTGGTTACCGTCAAGTAAGTCCTCACGCGAGCAGGTGGTCGGGCACGCGGGACAATTAGTGAGGTGCGCCATGGTTTGCAGGGATTCTCCACATTCACAGCTGGCGTCTGCTCTACTTAGGAACCCCCACCGGCACAGGTTATCCTTGCTTCGGCCAACCTGGGTCCTTAGCCTATTTAGACTTCTCCAGGTTGGCCACGGTTCCTTATAGCCAGGAGGAAATTCGATAATTATGAAATCACATAATTCCTGAAATTTGCAAGGTCATAACTTTTTTTCACCGGGACCTATATTTTTGGTGCTATAGTAAAAGTTGTTAGTAATTATAAAGTCTATCATTTGACATAGGTTTCGCTCTTGTACAACACCTTTCAAAATGTTGGACCAGAGGTCTATGGAAAAGTTGCATTGTCTTTTGTAAGGTGTTTGTTTTTTTTTTGTGTTGTTAGCAAAGTCGTTGAACAAAAGCTGTTCAGATTGATCGCATCAATACAAGGTAAAAAAAAAATATATAAACCAAAAAAACTAAACGAAAACTACGAATACATTCACAGCCCCTCACAAAAAGATTTGTTTTCCGTATTTATTCATGTTTTCTTTGTTGGTTATGTTTATTTTACCGTGCGGTGCACATAATCACAGTCTTCCCGTCTCAACGGAGCGAACAAGACTGATTCGTGAAACAAAACACGCTTGATGCCTGCCGTTAGCTGCGATGGACGATAACTTGCTGCGCGGAATAAAAATGTCGTAAGCGCCGAATGTTGTTTATTTTAATAACTCGTAAAATATAATTTCTTTTGTAAAATCGCTAATAGTGGCGCTCGATAATATGTTAAGGATGTAATTATTAAATAATGGCTTAATAATATGCAATACAGCCTGAGAAAAACTCATTTTAGATGAAAATAAGAGGTTACTTTGGGATTTTTTTCTATCAAGATAGTTTTATTCTACTGTGAATTGAATTAATTAAAAATCTTGCAAATACGATGTTGTAACCATATATATTTATTATTTATTAATTGGATCTTATTTTGCGATAATAAATTCAATCTAAGATAGGTAATTTGCCTTTATACCCGCTCTTACCCAGGTAGCAAAATGACGTCAAAATGACGTCATAATACAGTCATTTTCGACGTAGGAGACGTCATATTATGACGTCTGTATGACCAGCCAATGACGTACTATTGTCACAGCCTTATGACGTCATATTAGGACGGTAGGATGACGTCTCTGAAGACGTACTGATGACGTCTCTTACGACGTACTGATGACGTCTCTTATGACGTACTCACGACGTACTGTAGTAGTTCATTCTGTAGACGTGGCTTCAAGACAAAGGCAAAGCGGCGCTGCTGTAGGTGGCTTAATAAAAATAAATAGCTGCATAACTGAAGATGTGATGTTATAAGTGATGTTAAGTCACTTTAACCAATCTAGCCATCTAGGAACGTTATTTATAGGTATAACCTATAACCCTACATTTCCACCACCAAGGAAATGTCACGGCTACATACCACGTCATACTGCGAGAGGGTCATTCTACGAGAAAAAATCTCAATACCACGATATACAAAATGCTGCGTTTTGTACAGCGCCATCTCCTACATATATTTATTACTATAAAAATGACGTCAGTTTGACGTACGATTCCGACGAATGCAGTACCCTACCAACCTTATATTAACCAGAAAAAAAATTACGTACAATTTCGATAAATAAATTACTGACCCGTTATTCATTGAATAAACTGTAAGATTACGTCACTCTCCCGACTTTGTCGACCTACCAAAGACTGACCACAGCTGACCTTTCGCTAACTGACCCAAAGTGACCAGGATGGACATTAAATTTGAATGACCTTTAATGGACTTCAGCTGATTCTTGAAAAACGCTCACTGTTCACTGGTACAGCACAGTCCTAAAATGACCAAGAAGTGACGACATTTTGGCGATTTTTCCAAATAATCGATATCGATTTGGGACTTCATTCTTTGTGGACATAGAAAAAATTTATTATAATTTCATTAGTTTTCTGTATTTCGTATAGTAGAAATGTCCTTAGGCACAATGTCACGTTCGCAGAACGTGATATTTTGCGAACGTCACATTTTGCTATGGTGAACCCTAGTGTGACATTTTGCGAACGTGACATTATGCGCCGGGAAGCTATATTCATTACTTCGGCTATGATTTATGAATGAACTTTCTGGTCCGATCCGACTGAGCGGCGATGGCTTTTCAATATACACTGGGTACATGTTAGTATTATTATAATCTAAGGTACATTTTATTCGTAGAGTTAATTGATCACAAGTAGGTACAGTAATGACTGAAAGTGACGACATCTTGACAGACGATTTCGACCAATACAGTACGGTCTTAAACTGACTAAAAATGACGTCAGTTAGACGAACGATTCCGACCAATGTAGTACCGACCCTGTCCTGACCAAAAAATGACGTCAGTTTTACGTCCTATCTCGACGAATGTAGTACTGACCCTAAATTGACCTTAAAATGACGTCAGTTTTTCGTCCTATCTCGACGAATGTAGTACTGACCCTAAATTGACCTTAAAATGACGTCAGTTTTACGCCTTATCTCGGCGAGTGTAGTACTGACCCTAAATTGACCTTAAAATGACGTCAGTTTTACGTCCTATCTCGACGAATGTAGTACTGACCCTAAATTGACCTTAAAATGACGTCAGTTTTACGTCCTATCTCGACGAGTGTAGTACTGACCCTAAATTGACCTTAAAATGACGTCAGTTTTACGTCCTATCTCGACGAATGTAGTACTGACCCTAAATTGACCTTAAAATGACGTCAATTTTACGTCCTATCTTGACAAATGTAGTACTGACCCTAAATTGACCTTAAAATGACGTCAGTTTTACGTCCTATCTCGACGAATGTAGTACTGACCCTAAATTGACCTTAAAATGACGTACTTTTTTCGTCCCAGACGTCATTTTGCTACCTGGGTAATGCGGGTGAAACCGCAGGCGGAAAGCTAGTAGTTAGGGTGCTGGCTGCAATTTGGGTATATGATTTGCTCATAATTCATATTAATAGGGATGATAGATCAGCTCAATACGAATCGATTTGGTCCTTACAAGTTTTTCTGTGCGTAACTGCGTTTTTGAGTTAAAGCAAAAAAAACCGGCCAAGTGCGAGTCGGACTCGCGCACCGAGGGTTCCGTACCACCACATAATCATAATTGTATTACCTAGTTGAAATTTCAGTAAGTTGTTGTGCTACGTTTTTGAGTCCGACACGCGCTTGACCAAATTATATTATTTGTTGTTATTTTATAGCTTATGCACTATAAACATACCAATTTCCAAGTTTGTAAGTGTTCCCGTTTTTTAAATAGAACTAAAACAAAAATCGCCTCCGCGACCATCCAACTTGACCCCTCTCTTATATGAATGTTCTTGAAACGGGAGCTCACCACAATTGGTTACCATTAGTTGTGAGAAAAGTTGTAATATTTAATGATTTCAGACTTTTCCCTTTATTTGTACTGTGAGACCTAGCTTCTTGCCAAATTTCAAAATTTTAGGTCATCTGGAAGTACCCTGTAGGTTTTGCATTTTTGCATAAATGTATGGAGATGAGGACATAAAAAGCCATATCTTTTGATTGCGTTGTTGTAAAAAATTGAAATTTTCAGATCTTGTGTGGTTCATAGACCTTAATAGACAGACAGACAGACAGACGGACAACAAAGTGATCCTATAAAGGTTCCGTTTTTTTCTTTTGAGGTACGGAACCCTAAAAATTAAAAAAAAGATACTAAATAATGTTTTATTTGTCTGCCTTTGTGGCTCCTGTTTAAAATACTTCTGAAGATGTAGAAAATCGAAGAGGCAGACATGCAGGGCTCTGCATTATCACGGGACGAAGTAGTGATTGTTTGCATTTTGAGGCGCTGTAACTTTACGACGCAGGGCCATTATGGTGGCAGACCATTTTTCAGGGGTTTTATACATTGTATTTAATCAGATAGTCATAGCCTGCCAGGTGTACGTTTCATTGTCAAATTTCAAAATAGTTAAAACTTAATTCCTCAAAAACGCGGGGTGTGGATGTCCGCCAATATTTTTTGTATCTTTTAGAGGATGCTCCTTATCATCAGTCAAAGAGGCAGACATGAGCAAATCATATAGAAATTTGTCCTCATCTCCCTTACTATAGTAGTAACATATAATTTTAAACTTACAGCAATTATGTAATCGACATTTATAAGAGCGCCATCTAGGCAGGTGAGAGCATAACGCCATCTACCTGACATGAACGAAAGAATTATAGCGATTTTGTTAGTTCTTATTGTAATTGTCATGTTAGTTCCTCGTGTTAGCGTTGGCGCTATAATAATTAGTATTAGGGGGGTCCAAGTGTACTAGGGCGATGATATCTGTTACGCCCAGTATTATATTACTCTATGTCAATAGTAATCAACTAATCAGCCAAAGTTGTCAGAAAAAAAACCGGCCAAGTGCGAGTCGGACTCGCGCACCGAGGGTTCCGTACCACCACATAATCATAATTGTATTTATATGAATGTTCTTGAAACGGGAGCTCACCACAATTGGTTACCATTAGTTGTGAGAAAAGTTGTAATATTTAATGATTTCAGAATTTTCCCTTTATTTGTACTGTGAGACCTAGCTTCTTGCCAAATTTCATAATTTTAGGTCAACGGGAAAGTACCCTGTAGGTTTTGCATTTTTGCATAAATGTATGGAGATGAGGACATAAAATGCCATATCTTTTGATTGCGTCGTTGTAAAAAATTTAAATTTTCAGATCTTGTGTGGTTCATAGATCCTAATATATGGTATTAATTTCAACCTGATAGCTTTACCCGTTCGTGAGATAAAGGGTCTTGACAGACAGACAGACAGACGGACAACAAAGTGATCCTATAAGGGTTCCGTTTTTTTCTTTTGAGGTACGGAACCCTAAAAACGGCAAAGAATAGTACCAACCCACCTCTACCAGTGGGTGTTGTAAGAGGGCTTATCACTTATGAACCGGAGGGTGGGCAGCAGCATATTTCTGTACATCGTACCATTTTACTTACTGCGGTCACCAACAACAGCGGTCGCCAGCCGCAACGCTTACAAGCGTGGTGAATGTGGTACATCCCCTCCTTAGTACCACATTGTGTGGAGTTCTGGAGGAAGCTCCCTGTCCTGCAGTGAACGTTTCATGGGATGTTATGAATAATCCACCATAATAATATACTTTATTGTACAATGATTTTAGAAAATTAGATTTTTCTATATTTTCTACGCTAACTGTACCTTTACAGGTATCTTGAAATTTCCGAATAGCTATGTCTATTTTTAGAAAGCGATACCGCAAAATAATTTACATCAAAAGGCCACTGTTTTTTTTAAGGTAGGTACAGACCTACCTACTTCTTCCCTTGTTACTTTACAAAGTATTTTTTATAAAGAAATTTACTTTGAAATGTACAAAGAGATCTAATAAAGCTATGTGCAAATTTGATTCCCTTTGAGAACGATACAGTCCAAATAAAACTCCCTCTAAGCTCCGTAACTAGAGATTTGTAGAAGAGAACCAAGAACTGATTTAAATTTCTTCTAGGGTCGATTATTGACCTTACAAACTTAATAAAACAATAACTGGCCACGGTGCGTATTCCGAAGTTTTATCGGAGCTCCGATATTATCAGATTGACAACAACAATTACGTTCGGAAATTTACTTTGTATTAGCGACTCGACTTAAGGTCGGAAAGGGCCAGAACGTTTCGGATGATGAACCTAGTACCAACTTTTAGTATGTTGTTAAACATGATATAACACCTTCAAAACCACTGGGACGAAAGCTGTCAAATGCCTGGATCAGGAGGTATGACGTGATAAATTTTTTGTATGGGTTTTCAAATTATTTTTTATAGCACGATCCGAAACGGCGTAGACTCGCTCTATTTTCATTGTATTCTGCATGACATTCAATAAGTATTCTGTAAAGAATCTACATTTAATAAAATTATCTGAATCTGAATATATATTTCTATCGTGTAGTATATCAAATGAAGGGGCTTTAGAAGCTGATTCTGGAAATATTTGAGCATCTGGTTATCTTAAAATCAAAGAAACATTTTCGAAACACACCAAGTTTGAGCTCCTCCAGGGAACAAACGGCTGAATATTTTTTTACAGAATATACGTCCAACGACGTATATTTACGAACGTATATTTTATAAAAAATATTCAGCTGTTTGTTCCCTGGAGGAGCTCAAACTTGGTGTGTTTCGAAAATGTTTCCTTGATTTTAAGATAACCAAATGCTCAAATGTGACAATGTAGTATATTTCCAGAGTCAGCTCCTAAAGTCCTTTGATTTGATATACTACACGATAGGAATATATAAAAAATAATTTGAAAACCCATACAAAAAATTTATCACGTCATACCTCCTGATCCAGGCATTTGACAGCTTTCGTCCCGGTGGTTTTGAAGGTGTAATATCATCTTTGCTAACATATTAAAAGTTGGTACTAGGTTCATCATCCGAAACGTGTTTACCTTAAGTCAAGTTACTATATGGGAATTTCTTTGTCAAGGGCCGAACCATAGACTCATTATCGGCGCGATATTATCGTAGTTTCACTTCGGAATACGGCAGCAGCTATTGTAATAATTTGACGGGTTCTTACCACTATGGGATTTTAATACCAGAATACTGTTTGTGACCGTGAAATTCCCAACAAAATGATTATGCTCATGTGAGTGAGTAAATAAATAAGGGGGATTATTATACTCAAAGTCATTTGATCCCAAACTATGTAACGCCTGTACTATATAAGGTCCTAATGATACTCAGTCCCGTGTGGTGCCGAGTCCCGTGCGGTTCCGGCAAAAAATAGTATCAACCCATACGTACCCGTGGATGTCGTAAGACGCGACTAAGGGCTATAAACTGGAGGATGGGTAGCAGCATACTCCTGTGGTGTATCATACCATCTTACTTACGGAGGTCACCTACAACCGCGGTCCATGGTGCCAGCCGTAACGCTAACAAGCGAGGTGACTATGGTACTTCCCCTCTACATTTTTCCAGCAAAAGCTAGAATTCTGGAGGGAGCTCCCTGTCTTGTAGTGGACGTTTCATGGGATGTTATGATGACTCAGATCATGAAACTGACCAATTTACTCCAAGGAACAGAGTTCGAAATACGAAAATAATTTTTTTACCTCCCATAGAAACTGCATCAGCTGATAGCGCATTTTCTGTGGGAAGTCAAATTTGGTTTTTCGTATTTCGACCTATTTTCCTTGGGGAAGTTGTCCGGTTTCAGGATCAGAGTAATATACTAAAATTATGTTTACTATTTCATTAGGACCTTATATCGAAACTGCGGTCCCGTGTGGTGCCGGCAAAGAATAGTACCAACCCATACATACCCGTGGGTGTCGTAAGAGGCGACTAAGGGTTAACTGGAGGATGGGCAGCAGCATCCTCCTGTGTATCTTACATCTTACTAACTGCGGTCACCTACAACCGCGGACCATAGTGCCAGCCGTAACGCTAACAAGCGAGGTGACTATGGTACTTCCCCTCCACATATTTCCAGCTAAAGCTAGAATTCTGGAGGGAGCTCCCTGTCTTGTAGTGGACGTTTCATGGGATGTTATCTCAGATCATGAAACTGACCAATTTTCCCCAAGGAACATAGTTCGAAATACGAAAATAATTTTTTGACCTCCCATAGAAACTGCATCAGCTGATAGCGCATTTTCTACGGGAAGTCAAATTTGGTTTTCCGTATTTCGACCTATGTTCCTTGGGGAAGTTGTCCGGTTTCAGGATCAGAGTAATATACTAAAATTATGTTCACTATTTCATTAGGACCTTATATCGAAACTGCGAAGTACGGGATACTTCCAACTACACTATAGGCACAGTAAAGAGATGGGCTTATCAGCAGTATGGAAGCTTCATACAAACGTCCAAAATGGCGCACTCACACAGACGCACGTTTCTACAGGCCGCTAAGCAAAGTTCGCCCTGAATTCTCTCGCGGTTGTCGCGTGACGGGAAGCGGTGGGTTAGTTTGCTGTCGGTTGTTTCATGTCATATTTTGCGGCATATGGATATATACATTTTTATTTCTGCCCTGCCCTTGTGTGATAAATGACGTTAAGTGACGTTTTGCGATTACAAGTAAAGGTGACTTAGAGACTTACCCTTTCCGGGTGTGATAAAAGGCGACTAAGTGTCTTAATCATCCACTAAGTATCTTAATCTGCACTAGGGCAGATTAAGATACTTAAAAGGCGACTAAGTGCCTTAATCTGCCACTGTGTCATAAAAGGCGACTAAATGTCCTAATCTTTGTTTGAAATTGAATTTGTTTAAAATTCGTTTTCGTTTTTCATTTATTATTTAATGTATGTATTTATTGTTTGGTTATGCAATGTATGGGTGTTTATTGCTCGAAAAATAAAATTTTGATTTGATGTTCAATTTGTTACCAAAGATTTCGGACCTTTCCTTTATTTTTCTGTGTTTGTTACAACCCTGACGTTGCAATGATGCAAGATTCGATTTTCAAAAAATAGGCCGAGTTTCCATACTGCTGATAAGCCCATCTCTTTACTGTGCTAATCTATAGGGCTTGTTAATCTTATCTAGAAGATTTTTAGGGTTCGGATACCAAAATGGTAAAAAAAGGAACCCTTATAGTGCCGTTTTGTCTGTCTGTGTGTCACACCTGTATATCTCAGCAACCACTCATGCTATCGACTTGAAATTTGGAATCATTTTAGAATATGGTTGTCCAACTTAATTGTACGTGAAATTAAGAAAAAAAAATATGAATATTGATGTAAAGGGGGCCCAAATGGGGGGAGGGGGGGAATTTCAAATTATCGGTACTAGGTCGAGTGGGGTATCATATGAAAGGGCTCTACTTGTACATTCTAAAATATATTTTTAATTTTTTTTAAAACTCTTTGTTTTCAAGTTATGATGGAAAATGTCATAAAAAAATACCGTTCCCTCCCCCTTATCTCAGAAGTTTGTTAATGGAAAAATCTGAATTAATTACAGTCGATGGACGTTTCTGTAAATATTACCGAAAAATTAAATGATCTTTCTAATTAGCACAGTTTTTTAGAAATCTGCAAAAAACCATTACAAAGAAATTTAGTTTTGCGGTCCTAAAAATTAACTTTTTTGCTTCCAAAAATACTAATGGTACATCGGAACCCTCGGCGCGCGAGTCCAACTCGCACTTGACCGTTTTTTTTCCTTTAACATTACACCAAATTGATGGTATTCAAGCCGTAGTATACAATGCAATAAGATCCTTGTTCATATAAGATGTATCTCTCCTTCTTTAACGTGTGGTGCCGGCAAACCAACCCATTTCTACCCGTAGGTGTCATAAAAAGCGACTAAGGGCTTATGAACCGGAGAATAGGTAGGGCAATCTTTTTGTGTACCGTACTATCTTACCAACAAGATCGGTTGCCAACCGCAACGCTTAATAGCGTGGTGACTATGGTAAATCCCCTCCAAAGTATCAACCTGCCTCCTGGCTATAAGGAACCTTGGCCAACCTGGAGAAGTCTAAATAGGCTGAGGACCCACGTTGGCCGAAGCAAGGATAACCTATGCCGGTGGGGGTTCCTAAGTAGCGCAGACGCCAGCTTGTGAATGTGGAGACCTCCTGCAAACCATGGCACACCTCACTAATTCGCAAAGGAAACTTATTTGTAAGGTACCTTGAAACTTGGCTCATAAACAGGAATAGGATCATTAATGATAAATAAAAAATACCAATTTTTTTCGGCCATAAATGACGAAGTTTTTAAAAAAAATTGTTTTCGTCAAAAATCGATAGGTCGTATGGCAGAATGTGATGAGTAGTCATTGCCTATCATAAAAAAAACTAATAGGTACCACAGTTTTTTTTTTTGAAGTTTGGCCATGGCTACGTTTCATTCTGCCATACGGATAATCGATATTTGACAAAAATAAAATTATTTTTTAACTTTATTATATGCAACCGAAAAAGGTTTGATTTTTTATTATTACTTATTGACCTTATCCCTGTCTATGAGCCAAGTTTCGAGGTACCTTACACATACGTTTCCTATGCGAATTGTCCCGCGTGCCCGACCACCTGCTCGCGTGAGGACTTACTTGACGGTAACCAGAGGGCTACCACGGTAGCCGTTTTCTGGGCAAGTAAGATTTAGCTCGTGTTCTTGCCGACACTAAAGAAAAAGAAGAAGAATCCGACTGTCTATCTGGATTTCTAAAGGGTGCTCCTTGTCCTACAGTGGACCTTTCACGGGATGTTATAAGTATCTCTTTAAGTCATAAATTGGTGCCTTTTGAAAAGAAAAAGCGACACAAAAATCCCACACGCTCATTTGTACACCAACCGCGCTTCAGTAGAAACATTTTGGACTTTATTGCATGGTAATAGAGTTGAAATAGTTTCCACTGACTTGCGGTTGACCGTACGTAGAGAAATCATCATCGTCCTCGCCTTATTCTGCTTTTTTGCGTTATAAGAGAAATGTGGCGTACAAAAGTTAAAACAAAAACAATAACAAAACCGCAGAAGTGTTTTATATTCTTGGTTCTCTCTCGAATTCAACTGTTAATTTGTGGACGCTGAGTCAATTTGTCTGGCGCTTAGCGGATACCTCGCCATCTTGAATTAGGTTCGTGCAAAGCTGCGGGCGATAGCTTAGTTCATCGCATTTTAATGATCTGCCTTATGCATTTTTTATATTTATTTCTTTATTCAGATTATGTATATTGCCTAGTTTCTAACTAAAAGAGATTTTAGGGTAGTCACAACAATAAGAAAAAAACAAATTGTACAGATCGTACTGGAAGTCTGTCGGTGAATATTTTTGTTTAAATTTCATTTTTATACACTACTAGCGGCCCGCCCCGGCTGCGCACGGGTACTAATCTACGGGTAGAGTGGTGCCTTTTATTACGATATTATGACGTAGTATTCAACTTGCTACACAATTTTTAAAACATTCTAAAATATTTCCTTGTACACAACATTTTTAACTTCTTCAGGATTAGGTGCAAAAATGAACATATTGAGTTTCAGGGCCCCACGTGACAGGGCCCCATACAATTGCCCGTGTGAAAGACAGGAGCATCTAAGAAAATTATTTTCCCTGTGTTATTGTTGACTGGTGACATTATCGAATCGTATACATTTTTTTCTCTGGATTCAAACGACACTCATTTTGAACTATCTGTAAAAGTCGAGAATGGTTGAATATATCTAAAATTTAAAAAATCAGGCTTAAGGGCTCCCGCACACGACCGAGAATCGGTGGGCGATTATCGGCCAGAACAAGGAGGGAAGATGCAGGTGCTAACACGTCAGAGCGGGATGTCGACAAAAAATCGGTCACCGATTCTCGGTCGTGTGCGGGAGCCCTCAGACGGCCAGTTGCAACGACGTGTGCCCTCCGTGTATGCCCCCGGTGCCCTGGGTGTCTACTCTCAAAGTCCGATTTATCGAAACGATACAACTCGAAACATGCAAATGCAAAACTTCGTCCCTTGACAATAGAGTAGAATATTGATTGGATGCAGTTTGAAAATTCATCCAACCAATATTCTGCTCTATTGTCAAGGGACGAAGTTTTGCATTTGCATGTTTCGAGTAGTATCGTTTCGATATTTCGGACTTTGAGAGTAGACACCCTGAAATGCGCATCGAGTGCGAAGCTCATTCTAGGACTTTAATTAGAGTGATTTTAATATTGTGATATCTTCTAAGATATTCATTTAAATAACATGGTGTCAAGGACAATTTTGATCTATGTTCATTGTTTATTATTACTAACACTTTAAATTTGATAAGGATCCGTACCTTAAGGGCAAAAATACGTTCCAAAATACCTTATTTTGAAAATCTGCTTTTTTGCTATAAAAAGTTGGTTACTATGGATAATCCTTAAAAGATAGATAAATACTATCGCGGACTTTTCTTTAGAGCTCTTAGAGAGCAACAATTCTTTCATACATAACTTTCATATAAATGAAACCATTAACGCAGCGCACGCCCAGAAAGCTCTCAAGAGGCACGTTTTTTCCAACTTGATTGACAAACATCATCATAGTTCAGTTAATTTGCAATAAATATTTATAAATTATAACCGAAAACTTTTCTATTGAATTAATCTATCTATTAGTGAAAACCGAATCAAAATCCATACAGTAGTTCCTGAGTTTAGCGATCACAGACAGACATGATGCATGCACGACAGAAAAACGTTTCGGGGGACTTTCTTTTATACTCGTAATATGTAGTGATGTATTTAAAATAGATTGCCCCTGTGGTGCCGGCAACGAATAGTACCAACCCATCTCTACCCATGGGTGTCGTAAGAGGCGACTTAGGGATTATGAACCAGAGGATGGGCAGCGCCATCCTTCTGTGTATCGTACCATCTTACATACTGCGGTCACTGAAAACCACGGTCAATGTTGCCAGCCGCAACGCTAACAAGCGTGGTGACTATGGTACTTCCCCTCAACAATGTTCCAGCAAAAGCTGAAATTCTGGAAGGAGCTCCTTGTCCTGCAGATAACGTAACATGAGATGTTATGATGAGTTAAAATAGAGATAAATGAAGCAGTATTTGAGATCTGGCTATCACAAGTTTCGTTTTTTAGGTTTCCGTAGTCAATAAGGAACCCTTATAGTTTCGTCATGTCCGTCTGTCTGTCTGTCCGCGGCTTAGCTCAAAAACCCTTAGTACTAGAAAGCTGAAATTTTGAACGAATATACATTTCATTTACGCCGACAAAGCGGTAGAATAAAATTTTGAAAAATATATTTTTTTAGGGTACCTCCCCTACAAGTAAAGTGGGGATGGTTTTTTTTCTTGTCTACTCCATAGTGTAGCTAAGCTAAGATTGAAAGTGCAATTTTTTGTTGGAGTCAAGTGTCCCCCCCCCCCCTGCCGGCTACACGGTTGTTACTGGAAATGTGAAAAAATTCACAGTAGTAGCGTTACGGCTGGCTCCATGGACCGTGGTTGTTGGTGACCGCATTAAGTAACATTATACGAGATACCCCGTAGGGTGGCAGCAAATAATATTACCAACCCATCTGTACCTGTGGGTGTCGTAAGAGGTGACTAAGGGTTAATGAACCAGAGGATGGACAGCAGCATCCTTCTGTGTCCGAAGAAAAGTAGATAAATATAAAAAGCGAAAAATAAAAACTAAATCGAGAGTGTAACCGACAGGTACATTTATTTTCTTGGTTCTATCTCGAATAAAACTGTGTAATTGTGTACACGGTGTCAATTTGTCTGGCGCTTAGCGGATTCCTCGCCAGCTTGAATTAGACTCGTGTAAAGCTGCGGGCGAATGCTTAGTTCCCGGTAAGTTAATGATAGGTAGGTAGATATTTGTGAGTGTGTCGGCGGCGAAGTTCAAAAGGAGGGTTATGTGTTTGATCCACAGAGCTCTGAAGCGCATGCGTCTTGTTTTACATCTAGAGACGAATTCTTTATGTCATTCAATACAAATCAGTGTCACCATTTACTAAAACCAAAGAGATTTGAACCTCGCTGCGCTCGGTCAAGCGAGGTTCAAATCTCTTTGACTAAAACTGACACGTTTTCCGCATCGACACTACGAGCGTCATTTGAGTGCGATAAACATAGTACCATTATTGCGAGAGAGTAAGATGCAAAAAACCAGTGACAGCGTCTCTATGGCAACTAATGTGTTTATGATGTGCATTCAAAATAAGCGCCTACATAAATTGGATAGTATACCTCTTCAATAAGGAACCAAATTTTACTATATTCGCTTCTATGGGGGGATGCGCGCGCAGGCGGAGTGGCCCTATCGTTGTTCTGTGGTTTGATCTGTATATCTATTTCTTTGTTCCCTCGTAACTACTACGACCGAGAAGAAATAAGTTGTACAGTTAGTAACACATCAAGTTTGACACGTTGGACATTGTAACGTTTTTCGTTCGCCTTCCACCCGGACCGCCGCAAGGTGTTGACGTGCCCGGCGTACTGTGTGTCTTTATTTAATCCAAATAAATATAATACTACATTTTAAAGTTTAAAGTTTTGTGCGTCTGCGTTACTCGCCTTTACCTATAACTACATCGAATTCCGTTAAATTGGTGTATTATAGCAGAAAATATGAACAACTCGGACCCGCATAACATGTCGATCTCTGGAGAAGTGGGTAGTGCAAACGAATCTTCCCCGGACTATGTTA
This sequence comes from Athrips mouffetella, assembly GCA_947532105.1. Lineage (NCBI taxonomy): Eukaryota > Metazoa > Arthropoda > Insecta > Lepidoptera > Gelechiidae > Athrips > Athrips mouffetella. Next base: position 12,877,552 of record OX383984.1, read on the forward strand.
ATACTCACCGTCCAGGCAGAATCCAACCGCAACCTTCTATCGACAATCATTTTGAAGAATTCAGAGTAGAAATGAGAAAGTTAATGATGCATTTTACAAATACCCAAGCCGCTGAACTCCAGACACTTAACTCGACCTTGAAGGAATTACAAGATAAAACTGAAAATATCCAGACGTCTATTGATTTGTTAACCTCACAGAACAAAGAATTCGAGAAAAGATTTGATCGATTGGAAAAATACGCAAAAGAGGACAGGGACTATCTTATATTTCTGGAGAATAAATTAGAAGACATGCAAGTGAGTATCCGTAAGACCAACTTCGAGATTAAAAATGTGCCTAAAAAAGATCGCGAGTCTAAGCAAGATCTTGTTGACATGGTAATGTGTCTTTCTAATAACCTAGACTGCAAGATTAATAAATCCGACATCAAAGATATATACAGGGTGCGTGGAAAGAAACCTGATCAACGGAGCACGCCCATTGTAGTGGAAACTAATTCTGCTTTACTGAAATTTGATATACTTAAAAGTGCGAAGTCTTTTAACATCAAACACAAATCCAAACTGTGTGCTAAACATTTGGGTTTTACTACGAACGAGGACACCCCTGTTTACATCTCGGAACACCTCACTGCCAAAGGTTCCCGTCTCCACTTCCTGGCACGTGATCTTGTTAAATCAAAGGATTTCAAATTTTGTTGGACCTCGTACGGCAAGATTTATGTACGCAAAAATGATCAATCTCCGATCATATTGATAAAGAGTGAAGATCAAGTACATCGCCTACTACTAGAAGAATGACTAACCTGGAGTGATTTACACTATAACCTAGCGAAATATTTTAACCTACACGTCTTGCTACTGTTGGTTTTGTTATTTGTTATGATTATAAACACAAACATATCTCAATTCATCTACAAATACTACTATACTGCCAAACACTCACTTCTACACAAACCACATTCCTACATATTTACACAAACAACTACAAACTTAACGACATTTCTCCGTCCTATCATACATATTATACATAATTTTTCACTAATAAACAAACGCTCCGCACATCGATACATCAAACCTAATTCATTGCAAGCGAATGCAGTCTGTGGCCAGAACCGGTTTCCGTCGCAGCCGCTGTCGGTATACAAACTGTACTACGCTATCACAACATCGACTTGTTTACCTATCGTAAGTAAAATTAATGAGTGACACACTTCGTTCTTTGCATGAGATAGATAATATTGAGATTGCGCGCGTTTTTGAATGCGACAGCGCCGAGGAACTTATGAAACAAGTAAATATAACTAAAAGTGACTTCACAATAATTTCACAGAATATAAGGAGCATTTACTGTAATTTTGACGATTTTATAATCTTGTTATCTAGATTCACATTTAACATGGATGCCATTGTACTTACGGAATGTAGACTTAACCCTAACAAACCTTTACCACAACTCGAAAATTACGATTCGTACTTTACTACATGTCAGTTGAACCAAAACGATGGGGTAGTTCTATATGTTAAAAGCACTCTGAAACATAAAGTAAACGAAATAAAACTATCGCAAGCGTCTTGTCTTCAACTGGACATTTTGAATAGTACGGTTTTGTGTATTTACCGATCTCCGTCAAATACAAACGCAGATAGTTTTGTAGAATCTCTCGGTACCTACTTAGAAACTATAAATACAAGTAAAAGTATTATAATTACGGGAGACATCAATATTAATATTCGACTTAAACAACTAGAGCCTACATACGAACAAAAAAACAGAATAAATTATCTAAATATGTTATCGAATTTTGGTATTTTAGCTGGCCACACACAACCTACCAGGGAAAAAAATTGCTTGGATCACTTTTTGCTTAAATTTAATAACACTCGGTTTTCAGCTGATATTGGCGTTATTCATACGACTATAACTGATCACTATACAACTTTTCTTTCTCTGTCTAAAATAAAAAATCGACCTCTAATAAAGAAAACAAAAATTACAATATGTTTTGATGACGCCCTGAAATATTTGCAAAATAAAAATTTGTCTGAACTGATGTTTTGCAGCGACCCTAACGTTGTTACTGACCGCTTGATACACACTTTAATTGACTCTATAAAAGAAAATACTAAACTTGCTTCGATACCTAGTAAAAAACGTATCATTAAACCGTGGATTTCTCAAGGTATTTTACGTTGTATACGAAATCGTAACAAGTTACAAAAACAATTACGGAGCGACCCTGATAACGAGATATTAAAAATTACTTATAAGCGTTACAGAAACTACTGTAATTACCTCATAAAAAAGCTTAAAAGAAAATATGAAAGAGAATTACTAGCTCAATCTGTCAAAAACAATAAACTGCTATGGAAAAATATAAAAACACTCACTTATACAAAAAAATCAAATAAACTAAATACAGAATTACTAAACATAAAATCCAACCCAATTAATTCAGCTAACTTCATTAATAATTATTTTGCAAATATTGGTAAACAGCTAGCCCTGCAAATTCCTTCCGATCCAGCGATTAAAGCAAATTACTTTCTTGACAATCTTCCCGCACAGCCTAACTCGTTCGTTTTATTACCCGCTGATCATGATGAAGTTAATAGTATTTTATTAAACCTTAAATCAAGTAGTGCTCCAGGATGGGACAATATTTCTACAAGCTTTCTAAAATCTGTCTCTAAAGAGGTAGTCCCCATCATAACTCATCTAGCGAATCTCTGCTTTGATCAAGGAATTTTTCCAAATTCCTTAAAGCAATCCATTACCACACCCGTGTATAAGAATGGGGACAGAGGCGATGTCAGTAACTACAGGCCAATTTCAGTCCTTCCTGTTATAGCAAAGATCCTGGAAAAACTACTAAATAAGAGACTGCTTAACTATTTAAACAAATTCAATCTATTATCACCTTCCCAGTACGGATTCAGGCATGGAAAATCAACTGAAGATGCAATTATTGCTCTTAGCTCGTTAGTTGTAGAAAAATTGGACAAAAGTAGAAAGTGTCTAGCAGTCTTCTTAGACCTGAAAAAGGCTTTTGACACCGTTTCTCTTCCCATCCTTATACACAAACTAGATAAGAAAGGAATAAGAGGAAACCCACTTTCTCTTTTTATAAGCTATCTCAGTGATAGAAAACAACGAGTTAAGCTGAATGAATTTACTAGTGAAGACGCAGATGTATCATTCGGTGTCCCACAGGGAAGTGTATTAGGGCCCACGCTTTTTCTGATATATATAAATGATCTCTGCGATTCGAACATCCTAAACGCAAAAATATTTTCATACGCCGATGATACAGCTGTCGTCTTCACAGGCGATACATGGGAAGAAGTCAAAACTAGTGCTGAACTAGGTATGGCTCAGATTGATAAGTGGTTGAAAGGTAACCTACTAACATTAAACACCTCTAAAACTAACTATATCTGTTTTAGCATCAGAAGCAGAAATCAGCCTAAAAACGACATGAGCTTGAGAATACATTCTTGCAAGCCCACTATTATTGGCAACTGTAACTGTCCAACTATCCAAAAAGTTACAAAAACTAAATATCTAGGAGTCATGCTTGATGAGAATCTTACTTGGTATCCCCACCTTGAACACGTCATCAATAGGCTTAGAAAACTTGTTTGGATTTTCAAGACACTGCGACACATTGTGCCAGGGAATGTCAAGCAAACGTATTCAAGAAACATATTGAATGAAATTTACATATCCCTTGTACAATCTGTCTTAATATACTGCATCGCTGTATGGGGTGGTGCGGCGAAAACACGTTTTCTTGACCTTGAACGTGCTCAACGAGCATTGATAAAGGTGATGTACTTCAAAAAGAGAAGATTTCCAACTGAAAGCCTTTATCAGATCAGCGATCTTATTTCTGTTAGGAAACTGTATGTAATCCAAATAATTTTAAAAACACACAAATCCTTACCTTATGTTACCGACTGTGGGAATACCAGAAGAAAATACAGAGTAGTTCAGGTCCCATGCGCCAATACAACATTCGCAAGCATACAGTTAAAAGATCGGCATACTTATACAATAAAATCAATAAAGAAATTAATATCTACTCGAAGCAATACCATGAATGTAGATCGTTTCTTACAAAATGGCTTAAAAGTAAAACCTACAACGAAACGGAGACTTTATTATTATATACATAATACCTACAGGTTAACACCACTCACAGACACTCACACATACACACACTTACGCACTCACACTATACAGACTTACACACACACACACACTCACACTATACAGACTCACACACCCACACACACTTTTACGTAATACATTCTACTGACACACAGTTACTTGGGCACTCGCCAACATATTCATTTGAAGGAAGAGCGGAGCCTCCTGACACAGGCAACCTGATTGCTTAATAGGAAGTTCCATCCTCGAGTTTTGTACCACATTGTATAAAAATATTAATAAAACATTTTGTATTTTGTATTTGTATTTGTATTTATGTCACGTGGTTGTGTCACGATACAATTGTCAAGCTTTATTTGCTGTTCACTGTACGTATCGAGCAAACTTTACTGTAATGCTACTTACGTTGCTGTTTCGCAGCTTTTACAGCAAACTTTAAATTGTTACAATTGATTTTAGGTTGTGAAAAGGCAGTTAAGTTTCAAGTTTTTTGTAAGCATAAAAATGTGTAACTCTCAATGGAAAACAAACGATTGTTAACCTCGTTTTATTTTTCTACTGTTTGTTCTCATGTAAGTGAGGTAATTGTCTTTAATGAGAAATACAGTATCTTTTAACCTAACTTCTTAAAAATTACAGTTATAAATATCTGATATTTTCTACTCAAGAGATAATCATTTAGGAGGAAAATCTCAAAACGTCTAGGTCGTATACGGCGAATGGATAAAAGGGAATATTTTACGATCTGTTTAAGCAAATGTAATATTTCATGACTTCTGACGTTCTAATCTTATTATGAAGTACGGCGTAGGCCGTTACGAACAAGAACATGAAATATTTTTAATATACATAATACGTACATCCCACACATCTCTTTTATGGGTATCGTAAGAGACGACTAAGGGATTATGCATCCTGTTATGTGTATCGTACAATCTCACATACTGCGGACACCCACAACAGCGGTCCATGGTACGGTTAAGTGTGTGGTTTCCGCACTTAGTCCTATATGGACCATTGTGCATGGGCCTATCTGGCCTTCAATTTAGCCACCCTAACTGTTGCCAGAACTCAGTCAGTCTGTCCAGTTTGTTTGGTAGTTGGTCTAGGGTTATGTCTGCTCCAAGTGTGTTTTCACTGACAGTGTTGATTACTTTGCACTCCAGAATGACGTGTTCAATGGTTTCGTCCCTTTCCATACAGGCCCTGCATAGAGGGCTGTCTGTTATTCCTAAAGTGTAATAGTGTTTGTTGAGAGCAGTGTGTCCTGTTATTGTGCCTACTGCATTACGGAGCTTGGTCCTGTTCATCTGTAATAGCCGTCTTGTCAATCGGCTGTTATATTAGTTGATGCTATTATTTTTTTGGACTGTTTGCATGTTGCAATGTCATTCCATTGTTTGTCTGCTTCTTTACAATACAATACAAATATACTTTATTGCACACCACAGGACAGAAATTTACAAAACAAGAAACATTAAAACAAAAAAATGTACAAAAGGCGGCCTTATTGCTAAGGTAGCAATCTCTACCAGGCAACCTTTTATCTTTACGTGTTTGTTCTCGTATCCATGTCCGAAACTGGTTGAAGGGAAGCGGTACTTCCCCTTCACATTGTTCCAGCAAAAGTTGAAATTCTGGAGGAAGCTCCTTGTGCTGCAGTAGCCGACGAGATACAATATACGTTAGTAAAGCATTTTGTACTAGATATAATAATTTTTTTTCGTTTTTAGGTTTCCATACCTCCGATGAAAAAAATACGGAACCCTTATATTATCACTTTGTCGTCCGTCTATCTGTCTGTCAAGACCCTTTTTCACACGAACGGGTAAAGGTATTAAATTGAAATAAATACTAAATATTAAGAAAACTGATGTTGTGAAAACTTCAAGCCTCTACAACAACACAATCAAAAGTTACGGCCACTTATAACCCCTTCTCCATACGTTTAAGAACTTTACAAAAACCTATAGGGTAGGGTAGGGGTAGGCTATTATATAACGTGTTAACGGAATAAGCGAAACTGAGAAAATAGTTTGTTCAGAATCGAGAGTAGAATCAATTTCACGGGTTTTTGATAGGGGTAATTTAATTTTGTTTTATGCCGCTTCTTTTCTAAATATTTCTGTGGATACGCGCGCTGGCGGCGCGTGAGCGGTGAGGAGGGGAGGGAAGTGTGCGTGGCGGGGCGGAGCGCGCGGACTAGAACCACGAAGAAACTAACACGATGATAAAACTTTAAAATAACAATATCTAGAAAAAAAAACTATTTTTAAGATTTTTTTACGGAAATGGATTTATTTGAATAAAAATCAGTTGGGGTGTATGAGGGTTTCACTTATTTTATTAACACGTTGTATAGGGCATACTTCCTGTTGAACTAGAATTGCGAAATTTGGCAAGAAGCTCATGGCATATCATGACATGGCATGGCAAAGAAACATCTTTTATAATGCGCACGGCTAAAGAGTGGAATTCTCTGCCTTCGTCTGTGTTCCCGAGTTCATATAACCCGAATCTATTCAAGTCGCGAGTGAATAGGCTTCTTCTGGGTAAGCTCGTTCCATCGTCGACCTCATCTCTGTCTTCAAGACTAGATCGAGGTCAAGAGTAAGCCCATTTTCAATAAAAAAAAAAGAAAAGAGTCTAAAAGCAACGCTCTCGATTCAAGTACATTCACATTAAAGAAGGTTAGGGTTTAAGTGGATGCGGAGTTTTTAAAATCAAAGGGCGAAATCTTTTAGTATATTATGGTGGTTAGGGTTCCGTACCCTTAGTGCGCTATTTCAAGTCGCACTTGGCCGTTTCTCATAAAAGAAAATGTAGATGGAAAGTACTAATATGTAGAGTGTCACACTCGTATATCTAGCATATTAAGTTGGCATTCAAAAGAAAGAAAATATTAGTAAATGTTCTTGCTGTGGTGATTGTAGTACATAAGCTCTTTTCTAACAAAAAAACCGGCCAAGTGCGAGTCAGACTCGCGCACTGAGGGTTCCGTACCACCACATAAACATAATTGTATTAGTTGAAATTTCAGTAAGTTAATGTGCTAGATTTTTTGAGTCCGACACGCGCTTGACCAAATTTTATTATTTATTGTTATTTTATAGCCGATTCACTATAAACATACCAATTTTCAAGTTTGTAAGTGTTCCCGTTTTTAAATAGAACTAAAACAAAAATCGCCTCAGCGGCCATCCAACTTGACCCCTCTCTTATATGAATGTTCTTGAAACGGGAGCTCACCACAATTGGTTACCATTAGTTGTGAGAAAAGTTGTAATATTTAATGATTTCAGACTTTTCCCATTATTTGTACTGTGAGACCTTGCTTCTTGCCAAATTTCATAATTTTAGGTCAACGGGAAGTACCCTGTAGGTTTTGCATTTTTGAATAAATGTATGGAGATGAGGACATAAAATGCCATATCTTTTGATTGCGTTGTTTTAAAAAATTTAAATTTTCAGACCTTGTGTGGTTCATGGATCCTAATATGTGGTATTAATTTCAACCTGATACCTTTACCCGTTCGTGAGATAAAGGGTCTTGACAGACAGACAGACAGACAGACAGACAGACAGACAGACGGACAACAAAGTGATCCTATAAGGGTTCCGTTTTTTTCTTTTGAGGTACGGAACCCTAAAAATAATAAAAACTGGTCAAGTACGAGTAATATATTATGTGGTATCGAACCCTCAGAGCGTGATACTATGCGACTCACACTTGGTTAAATCCCTGTTTATATTTAATCCTTGGTTACATTTTGTTTGTGAAATGGCGACACAAAACACGTTCATGTCCTCTAATTATGTAGGAGGGCATTTTATGTAGTATCGCGTTTCAAAAGAGAGCCAAAAGGTTATTATTACAAAATTCCTTAAAAGAATGTCTGTTTAAAAAAAGTTTTTTTTTTATGAAGAGGCATGTGAAGAGGAATGCCAATGCGATGGGCCGACGCTATAAAAGAAGCTACTGGAGCGACACTACAGGCCAACATCCACCGTGCTCAAGATAGGACGATTTGGAGAGGTGTGGCAGCACAAGCAGCAGCCCACGACTGTCACGTCCCTCAGTCATGAGGATACGTCTAAGAAGAAGAAGATGTGAAGAGGAATTATGTAATTTCATTGACGTCATAAGGTAATAATGTCTATCCTAATTTGTACAGTGAAGAGCACGTTAAGCTTGACACTTTGGAGTTTGTACCATTCTTATTTCAAGAGCCGTAGGAACTAAAGTCCTCTGCAAGGGTCAAATTCAAATATGTTTATTCCGTAACTATAGGTTTTTACATACAAATGTTCACAATATGTCATTTCATTACAATATTTCATTTCTCTATAGTTTACCAAAATGGTGTACAATGCCAAAAAAACCGGCCAAGTGCGAGTCGGACTCGCGCCCTAAGGGTTCCGTACCTATCTACCATATGATATGCTGATAGTAGATTTTACAACAAGTGCACAAAACGAACCATTTTTCCGAGACTTTTAGCAGCCCGAGCCGAAGGCGAGGGCTGATAGTAATGTCGAGGATAAAATGGTTTTGTGGACGAGTTATAAACTCTGCTTTTCACTTTGATTGCGAGGAAATAAAACGTAAAAGTACTCTCTAAATGTAACTGAAGAATGAGTTGTTCTGCTTTAGTGAAGAATATGTTGACGCATGGGGGGGTGCAGCAGGCCCGCACGCAGGGAGTACACCACTTGCATGCCCTAGTGCACAAAATTCGACTTTGTGCAGCCTATATCCTGCACAAAGAAGCACTTTCAGAGCATGAGAAGTAAAAAAGCTTTTGCTCTTTCATTTTATGAACTCTGCGGCCATCCAACTTGACCCCTCTTTTATAGAAAAGTTCTTGAAACGGGAGCTCACCTTCATTCGTTACTATTAGTTGTGAGAAAAATTGAACTATTTAATGATTTTAGACTTTTCCGTTTATTTGTACTGTGAGACCTAGCTTCTTGCCAAATTTCATAATTTCAGGTCAACGGGAAGTACCCTGTAGGTTTTGCTTTTTTGCATAAATGTATGGAGATGAGGACATAAAAAGCCATATCTTTTGATTGCGTCGTTGTAAAAAAATTTAATTTTCAGATCTTGTGTAGTTTATAGACCTGAATATTCGTTATCAATTTTATTTCAACCTGATACCTCTTCTCGTTCGTGAGAAAAAGGGTCTTGCCAGACAGACAGACGGACAACAAAGTGATCCTATAAGGGTTCCGTTTTTTATTTTGAGGTAAAAATTAAAGTCAAGCTTGACTTTACTTGACTTGACTCTTGACTGTACTTTCATTTTTAGGGTTCCGTTCCCAAAGGGAAAAACGTGACCCTATTACCTCCGATGTCCATCTCTCAGTTAGTCTGTCTGTCTGTCAGCTGGCTGTATCAAAATTTTTTTTAAGTAGGATTTTTTTAAATATTTTTTTTGTGTTCCTTTATCGTTACTGAAACACCCCCTAAGCTATGGCACGCAATTAAATTAACACCCTGTATATGTGCAAAAAGTTGATCAGCGTAAATTTCGTGGTGCAACTTCAACGCCTAACAACAATTTCGATAAAAAAATATCTCCATATGTTCAGTAAAGTCAATTACTCTCGTCAGTCCGTGACTTACATGATTACGATCACTCACACATGCACACAAAGCACAACCGTACAGTTTTGACCGCACGCCCACAATCGTAATATTGAACCAAAAATTGCTAACAAAAACTAGTACTTTCAGTATATTAGCTGTATTTTTGTATTGATCAGCGAAAAATTTAACTAAAAATAGCAGTATTCGTTCGTTTTTCAACAGAATTGTATGTCCCGCGTAAGAATGCAAGTCATTTGAATTTTTGTATGGAAAACAGTTCACCATAAGGCAGCTACTATAGAGCGAAGCTCGGTCGCCCTGATACTAGGTACTATACGATTTAAAATAATGGACAAAAAAAATGTTTTCGCCAGTCTATTTGAATTAAAAAGTTAATCCTCCCTTTGAAGTAGGCAACAAATTGGGTCTCTTTGATCGCATTTCCCGGGGGCGTTGTTAAAAAAATAATCGTTTATATAAATAACGCTAGGAAAGTCTTGTATCAGGGATACCGGACGCAAACACGCACACTGAAATGCGCAAAGATATTCCCAGATCAGGGAACAGATACTAAGGGCTCGTCGTCTCACTGCTTGCTACTTAAGTTCTCGATAGTAAGCTGACAAATATAATATTTGCCAGATAAATATGTTTGATTTTTTCACAGAAAAATAAAAGTAATTAGAAGGAGGATTAAAGAAATAATTCGTCACAAGACAGCAAAGGCGTCGTTCTATGGATTTGACATGTTATTTTGAATATTTCCTAGTGATCATCGATAATGGGATTGGGACATGTTGGCAGATGTCATCCCCTACTAAAATAAATTAGCAAGGTATCTATTCCGTGCGGCTTTTTGGCGGGAACTCGACATGGGCGTTTGCCTGCTTAATTGAAATTTAGTTTTTTTGTGCATTTAGTGATTTAGTGGATAATAAAGATAGTGTGTTATGCAGTAAATTTACTACGGAGTGCGCAGCTGATGAAGATTTCAAGTGATCTCGTGTTTAAGCCCCGTTTGTGTTGTCCCAAAAAGTCACGAACATTTTCCTTCGTAAAGTTCACTATCGCTTTACGAGGGGAGCAAAAAGAAAGATTAAAGACATCAGACATGGCTGTATGGGCTTTGTACTCTTTGCCTTTCCGAAAGGAAGAATGAAACCAAAAAAAAATCTATTCCGTGCGAAGCAAGGAGGTCCGAAATCTTTGGATTTTTTTGTTAATCTGTCAGTTAGAGCAATCAGGCCACAGAGCTCTGAAGCGCATGTGATAGATTATAATACCTGAAAATATGTCTAAAAATATTGCTAAATGGCTAAATTGTATTTCAGAGATAATAGATAGTTAGGAGTAATAAATTTTATTGTAATAGTATTGATTTCATCTCTTTCCTAACGGAAGTTGTAAAATGTAATTGACTAAAGTATTGTATGAAGTAAAATCATAAAAATGACATGTGTTGCAAGGTTTATAATGTGTTCAAAATATTGTATTAATATTGTTATCGATTCATCTAGTAAAATATACCAAATCGTATGTAAAAGTAGTAATTTTGATGCTGTTCAATGTAGCTCATTGGCTAATGTAACTAGAATAATTTTTATTGGTTAATATGTGGCTAATATCACTCACCTTGTTCCTGATTGGATAATAGTATTGCTCACTACCTGTACAAACTTCATTTCATATTGTATGATAAAAAGCTCCGTCAGAGCATTAAATCTCTCTTATATTAGTGTCGGCGAAACTGGAAGTATCCCTAGTCCTGAGTTAAGTAATTTTCTTTAATATTTAAAATATGTTGTTGTAATAGAAGTAAATCTCATTGTAAACGTGTTATTTTCTTGTCTTTAAATGTAGATAACTGTATTTTCAACTCTGCTTGGATTAGAAACTGTTTTACTGCTGTTTCTTTGAATAATCAAGTACATTTATAACTACCATTTATTTCGTTTATCATTTGTTCTAAAATTCCCTTCCTATGTAGCTATAATCCACGAAAAGGCGTGGTTAATTTAGGTAGGTAGTACAAGACAGCTTGGCTGTATCCTCGTATTTTAGAGTACAATAGGTAAATAACTCAAGACCTAGTATTCCTTTAATAGAAAACTCATATTAAAAAGCTTTTATTTGTAACTGCACATGTCTCTATCCTTAAAATTCTAACACATGCGTCTTGCTCTACATCTAGAGACGAACTCTTTATGTCATTCAATACAAGTCAGTGTCACCATTTACTAAAACTAACACGTTTTCCGCGTCATTTGAGTACGATAAACATAGTACTATTATTGCGAGAGAGTAAGATGCAAAAAACCAGCGACAGCGTCTCTATGGCAACGAACGTGGTTATAATGTGCATTCAAAATAAGCGCCTACAAAAATTGGATAGTATGACTCTTCAATAAGGAACCAAATTTTTTTACGATACTCACTTCTATGGGGGGGTGCGCGCGCAGGCGAAGTGGCCCTATCGTTGTTCTGTGAATCAGGCACTGTTAAACAAAACATTTTCACTATCTGTCAGAATAACTAGCAGATAGGCTATCTGCAACTTAGCAGCGAGCGGTGAAACGGGCCCTTAACCACTTCATTAGGCCCAATCATGAATTGAACTCGGAACCTTCGAGCAGGCAGCTGCTCTACCACTGCACCATACATTCCATCTAACATTTATTTATGGTAATCTGGCCTTTTTAGGGTTCCGTACCCAAAGGGTGAAAAACGAAGGGTGATGACAGTCTGTCAGCGGGCTGTATCTCATGAACCGTAAGGTAGACAGTTCCTGTGAAATCTGTATTTAAGCTTTCCTGTTGGCGCTATAATAACAAAATGAAAAATGACGGGGGGGGCTTCTTTTTTTTTATGTCACAAATGGGTAAACGAGCAGGTGGGCCACCTGGTGGTAAGTGGTCACCACCACTCATGACACCCACTGTATTATTAGTGAAATAATTTGACACTAATAAGACAGTAAAGCGCGTTACCTACCCTGAGAACTAAGATGTTATGTCTCGTGTGCCTGTAATTTCACTGGCTCCCTTACCCTTCAAACCGAAACACAGTAGTGCAAACACTGCTGCTTCACGGCAGAAAAAGGCAAGGGGGTGGTACTTCTCCAGGCGGACTTTACACAAAAGCCCTACCACCTACAAAATTCTATACTAATAACAGTTTTTTTTAGAAAATTTTTGCTTGGTTTTATTTTTTTAGCTCTATCGTACAAACAGGAACTCTTTACAACCGTGAAAATTGGTATGTGTTAGTCATAGATTTATATAGTCAAGATAGGGTCTTGGGAACAAGCGGTTCAAAATTTCCCCCTACAAGAAAAAATAGCGCCATCTGTGAAAAATCGCGTGAACTACGTTGTGTAGTACTTCGGTCGGTGCTAAATACACGGAACGGAAATAATATGGCGGGAAAAAACAAAACAAACTTTTTACAGTTTATATGTGATTTAGGCCTGGGTTTTCAGTTTCATTAATTGGATTATAGTCAAAAACAATAATAAGAAATAACAATAATAATAATAAGTGTATATTGTTTCTTCAACTAAGAACATTCCATTTTGTTGGTAAGTTTATTTGCATCCAATGTTGACAATATGACTGACAACGACTGACGTTTGTTGGTCCTAAACGTCAGATTTCGGACCAACGAATTGGGGACATTGTAACGTGCCGATGGGCTAGTACTTATATATAAGTAAATGGTGTTAGTGCATAACCTATAGAACAAAAACAAATAATAAAAACAGGTCAAGTGCGTGTCGGATTCACGCGAAAATACACTACTGCGTGACTGTGCGTCCATAACTAAGACGGTATTTTTAACTGACTTCAAAAAAAGGAGGAAGTTCTATGTTCCACTGTATGTATTTTTTTTACTTAAGTGGAACCCTGGGTGAGTGAGTCTGATTCGAACTTGGCCGATTTTTAGGGTTCCGTACCTCAAAAGAAAAAAACGGAACCCTTATAGGATCACTTTGTTGTCCGTCTGTCTGTCCGTCTGTCTGTCCGTCTGTCTGTCAGTCTGTCTGTCTGTCAAGACCCTTTATCTCACGAACGGGTAGAGTTATCAGGTTGAAATTAATACCACATATTAGGATCCATGAACCACACAAGATCTGAAAATTTAAATTTTTTACAACGACGCAATCAAAAGATATGGCATTTTATGTCCTCATCTCCATACATTTATTCAAAAATGCAAAACCTACAGGGTACTTCCCGTTGACCTAAAATTATGAAATTTGGCAAGAAGCTAGGTCTCACAGTACAAATAATGGGAAAAGTCTGAAATCATTAAATATTACAACTTTTCTCACAACTAATGGTAACCAATTGTGGTGAGCTCCCGTTTCAAGAACATTCATATAAGAGAGGGGTCAAGTTGGATGGTCGCTCAGGCGATATTTGTTTTAGTTCTATTTAAAAACGGGAACACTTACAAATTTGAAAATTGGTATGTTTATAGTGTATAAGCTATAAAATAACAACAAATAATAAAATTTGGTCAAGCGCGTGTCGGACTCAAAAAATCTAGCACATTAACTTACTGAAATTTCAACTAATACAATTATGTTTATGTGGTGGTACGGAACCCTCAGTGCGCGAGTCCGACTCGCACTTGGCCGGTTTTTTATATGGCAATCGTCTACCATTTTTTGAGGAATTTCCTGCCAGTGTCCACCGCTACTTCATGAGAGGATCACGAAAAACTATGTAAGAAGTTCCAGACCGGAGCCCGGTGTTCAGGAGGCAATTGTCTGGAAATGAAAAGTATTTTTTTTTACGGGATATTCTAGGCGAACGAAAGTGATTGCTTGTAATAGAGAAGCTTATACTGATAAGAAATACACAAAAACCAGACTAAAATTTGAAGACGTTTGGCAAACCAGACCATTAAATTGTTTTCTATTGACGACTTTCTATTGATAATCCAGACCGGAGCCCGTTGTTCAGGAGGCCAGTCTGGAAATGAAACACGACAAAAAAACGTGATCTTCAGCAAAAACAATTGTCATGACAAAAGATGATGATGATGAGTAGTGATATGAAAACTTTGACCAAACAAGAAAACCAGTCATACCGTCAGTCATTCAGTCATTCCAGACAAGCCTAAAAATCTGAAAAGGGACAATTTACGACAGATTTAGGGTGAACAAAAGTGATTGCCCGTAGAAGATTATACTCATACGAAAAACCGGCCAAGTGCGAGTCGGACTCACGCACCGAGGGTTCCGTACCACCACATAATCATAATTGTATTAGGTAGTTGAAATTTCAGTAAGTTAATGTGCTAGATTTTTTGAGTCCGACACGAGCTTGACCAAATGTTATTATTTGTTGTTATTTTATAGCTTATGCACTATAAACATACCAATTTTAAAGATTGTAAGTGTTCCCGATATTTTAAATAGAACTAAAACAAAAATCGCCTCCACGACCATCCAACTTGACCCCTCTCTCATATGAATGTTCATCAAACGGGAGCTCAACACAATTGGTTACCATTAGTTGTGACAAAAGTTGTAATATTTAATGATTTCAGACGTTTTCCTTTGTTTGTACTGTGAGACCTAGCTTCTTGCCAAATTTCATAATTTTAGGTCAACGGAACCCTATAGGTTTTGCTTTAGTGCATAAATGTATGGAGATGAGGACATAAAATGCCATATCTTTTGATTGCGTCGTTGTAAAAAATTAAAATTTTCAGATCTTGTGTGGTTCATAGACCCTAATATATGGTATTAATTTTAATCTGATACCTTTACCCGTTCGTGAGATAAAGGGTCTTGACAGATAGACAGACAGACGGACAACAAAGTGATCCTATAAGGGTTGCGTTTTTTTCTTTTGAGGTACGGCACCCTAAAAACACTGACCAGTCATGAAACCTGATACTATTTTTTTTGCAAACAAAAGTCATTACTTGTTAAAGAGAAGCTTATAATAATAACAAATACATAAAAACCAGATAAAAGAAGAAATTTTGGCAAACTAGACTATAATTTGTTCTCTATTTAGTACTTGATAAAATTTACCGCGATTTTCAGGGCGATCAAAAATTATTGCTCTACTCATACTGTAAAACAGTGGCCAGACAAGAAAACTGGGGTCTTTATCGCGTTAAATTTTATCAGGTACTCAATAGAAAACAATTTAATGGTCTGGTTTGCCAAAAGTCTTCAGATTTTAGTCTGGTTTTTGTGTATTTCTTATCAGTATAAGCTTCTCTATTACAAGCAATCACTTTCGTTCGCCTAGAATATCACGATAAAAAATTCTTTTCATTTCCAGACAATGGCCTCCTGAACACCGGGCTCCGGTCTGGAGCTTCTTACATAGTTTTTCGTGATCCTCTCATGAAGCAGCTTCTATTGAGACATCCCTTTTTTGCCTTGATTATCGCATTAAATTTTAATTATCAATAGAAAGTCGTCAATAAAAAACAATTTAATGGTCTGGTTTGCCAAAAGTCTTCAGATTTTAGTCTGATTTTTGTGTATTTATTATCAGTATAAGCTTCTCTTTGTAAAAATATTTGTATCAAGCACACTTTCGTTCGCCTAGAATATCCCGTAAAAAAAAAACTTTTCATTTCCAGACAATGGCCTCCTGAACACCTTGCTCCGGTCTGGAACTTTTTACATAGTTTTTCGTGACCCTCTCATAAAGCTCCATCTCTTAAGACATCTCTTTGCCCTGATTATCACGTGAAAAATTCTTGTCGGCTCCTCTACCATTAGTATCAATTTCTAAGAAAGAAATTCAGCTAAGATCCCCTCTTAATTCACGTAAATAACGCAATGGAGATCTGAAGGTTCTTCGTCATTCACTTAAGAAGATTAGCCGCTCTTTGTTTGTAAAGCCTTTCAATATGCCATCACGGCTCTTTCAGCGCCAAAGTTAATTGATTTTGAAATAATTAAGTACACACGGCCGCACATCAGTAGAAACACTTTTGAACCTTATAGCGTGGTAATAGAGTTGAAAAAGTTTCTGCCGACAAGCAGTTGACCGTACCTTACCTACCCTCTGATTCATTTTTAGGGTTCCGTACCTCAAAATAAAAAAAACGTAGCCCTTATAGGATGACTTTGTTGTCCGTCTGTCTATCTGTCTGTCAAGACCCTTTTTCTCACGAACGAGAAGAGGTATCAGGTTGAAATTGATAACGAATATTAAGATCTATAAATCACACAAGATCAGAAAATTTCAATTTTTAACAACTACGCAATCAAAAGATATGACTTTTTATGTCCTCATCTCCATACATTTATGCATAAAAGCAAAACCTACAGGGTACTTCCCGTTGACCTAAAATTATGAAATTTGGCAAGAAGCTGGGTCTAACAGTACAAATAAAGGGAAATGTCTGAAATCATTAAATATTTAAATTTTTCTCACAACTAATAATAACCAATTAAGGTGAGCTCCCGTTTCAAGAACTTTTCTATAAAAGAGGGGTCAAGTTGGATGGTCACGGAATTTTTAAAATCAAAGAGCAAAAGCTTTTAGTATATCATATGGTAGATAGGTTCGGAACCCTTAGGGCGCGAGTCCAACTCGCACTTGGCCGGTTTTTTTCGTTTATTCCAACGCTTGCCAACCCATTCTGCAGCTATGTCAAAACTGTCAAAAGCAGTCGGCTAAAGCTGTCAGAAAAAATAAGCTTGTGAAACAATGTTGTCTGGAAGAAATCACTTTTAGTGATAAGGCCGCCTTTTGCCCACTTATTGTAAAACCGTAATTTTTAATTTTTATTCCTAGATGTGTGCAATAAAGAGTTATTCATTCATTCATTCATTCAATGTTTTTCATTCCGCCAATTACGCTCTGGTTTTAGTGTCATGGCTGCAAAATGGATTTGTAAAACTTTCTTACTAAGAATTAAAAATATAAAAAAAAATTGTAAAAAAAACGTCAAGAAAAACCAACGCGTTTTAAAAATGTTTTTGATTTCGTGTATTTAATTTACTTGGTTGATTCAATATAGATACTATTTATTGTACTGGGTTGATTCAATAATATTAAATCAATATATATTTGCCTTTCAGAGCAGCTTCAAAGTAATCCGATATTTTGTAATAACCATTCTTAATCAGCTCTTATTAAGAATTGAGAACAGTTGACATGCTACAGACAACAACATTTTAACTTCAAAAGCTAACAAAGAACCCTTTGTTTATTATTTATTTATTTATTTATTTATTACGAAAGGTACATGCATTTCTTACAAACAAATGATCGCCAAACTGTGACAGTTTGTTGGCGAAGAAGGCGCAATACTAACAAAATCATGCACCTGGTACTAGTTGTGATAACATTTAGTTATTAACTGTCATTCTGTCTGTTATTTTGTGTATTTCATTTAGATTTAAGTGATATTAACTATACTATTAAACGAGCTATATCTGTTTATATTATTTGTTATCGGTTTCTCGGAAGCGGCTCTAACGATTTTGATGAAATTTACCACAAGGGAGCTTTTGGGGGCGAAAAATAGATCTAGCTACGTCTCATGTCTGCGAAAATTCGTCCACCTCGTGTTTATAAGCATTTTTTAAAAATACCGCGATTTAGACAAAAACCTACAGCGCCATCTGTTGGCGGGTAACATAGCTCACCCGATAATATTTTAATGTTGAGGCGGTTATTATAGAGCGAAGTTCGGCCGCCCAGGTACTAACTAATAAGTAATTTTGTCAACTTCGTGACAACCGGGCACATAGGCGCCGTCATCTTGTAATCCTTATCGTCTCGGTATCTTTACTCAGGGCAAACGGCCTAAGCGCTGTTGTTGACGACTGTACAAAAGTATTACAAAGTACTATAGGTACAGTCGTAGCTGGTAAGCGGACCGAATTAGATTCGATCGATGCTCCATCTCAGGGCGAGTGAACTGAAAAATTGGATATTATATAATGTCTTTACCTATGAAATTGCCGTTTTGTATGGCGAATTTTAGGTAAACTCAATTTTCAGTACTAACATTTTTTGCATTTTTCTTAGGAGTTATAAATCCAATTGTTTTTAGTCTTTTAAGCATTATTGGGAAGACAATAAGCTAACAGAAGCTTAAATTTAATTTTCGAAAAATATTATCTGTTAAAAAATATAACAAATCTAATGATGAAATCGGACGACATTTAAGACGAACAATTTTCGAACCTTTAATTTTATATATCAAACTAAAAATTAAAACTTTATTTTATGCGTAAATTGATAACCTTGAAGTCAACTTTCAAATATAAGACAAGTAAAAAAAATAGCATTAGAATTATAGGAATTATGATATGATTAATCTGTAAGAAAATTTCGGCAATTTTATAGGTAAAGACCTATTATACGAGTATGTCTTTATACATGCTTTATACGTTAAAGAGCAAGGGAGCCATTGCAATTACCGGCACATGAGACATACCATTTTAGTTCTCAAAGTGAGCAACGCGCTTTACTGTCTTATTAGTTTAAAAAAATGTCATTAAAAAGACAGTAGGTGCTATGGGCGGTGGTGACCACTTACCATCAGGTGGCCCACCTGCTCGTTTGCTCACTTGTAACATAAAAAAGAATAATAAAAATACGTTTTAAAAAAAATATGATTTGGTGATTGCCTTTGGTCAAAAGTAGTTGATTGTACAAAGTAGAAAATCGCAAAATTCTACTTTGTAGATTTATCCAAAAACTGGAAGTGTTAAAATAAAATCATTTTCAGTAGTTGATTGCTCGAAATCATTTTAAACTTTTAACTGTCCTACTCGTGTCTATCTCAGCGATCCCCAGTTGTAAGGTTGCCTGGAAGAGATTGATCTAAGCAATAAGGCCGCCTTTGCGCGCAATAAGATATAAGTTGTTCTTGCGCAATTATTGTATAATATCCGCTCACTTGCACCGGTTTTTTTTTTTTTTTGAAATGAAAAATCTTTAGCGGCGCTTGGCACTTTCTTAGATGGGTAAAAAAGGTTAAACTCGCGTCAGATATCGCGTCAGATCTCGCGTCAGATCCGTAGCCTGATAGAAAAAGCGTCAACTGTCAACCGTATTGTTATTACAATACGGGTTTTTATTCAGTGGCATCAAAGAAGTACGCGAGCAATGGCGCGATTGACCCTTACAAACAGTATAATATTCAAAAATGCAAGTTTCACTTCTGCCGGCACTCCCGGAGTGCAACCCGTCCTTTTTTTAAATATTTTTTTAACAATCCATTAGTGATGTAAAATCACCCCTTAGAAGGATCATCATACTTTTTGACACCCTGTATTTAACGAATATCAATCGTCAAAACAATAAAAAAAAATGTTCAATGATTTTTAATTTTTGAGTCGTATTTTATCACCAGGATATATTCAAGAATTGAGTTCCTGTTCTCATAACTTTTTGGAAAGGGACTGTTACCAAACTCGAACGCGGTCTTAAAACCCAAAGGTAGAAAGAAGGTAAATACAAACCACAATAAAGTCTACGTTTTCTCGTGAATTTCAAAATCTGTGACCGCAAATATTTACAGAGGGCCTGAGGTCGTTAAGGTCACGCCAGAGACGTACTTAGAAATTCAAACGACCTCGAAAAAAAAAACGGTTAAGTGCGAGTCGGACTTGCTCACCGAGGGTTCCGTACCACTAAGGTACGGTGTTAGTTATGGACGCGCAGTCACGCAGAAGTGTATTACGCACTCAACTAGTTTTTATTATTTGATGTTATTCTGTATCTTATGGACTATAAACATTTGTGTAACTGAAGTTTGTAGGGCCCGTGTGGTACCACCAAATAATAGTACCAACACAAAGAGCTTATGAACCGGAGATTGAGCAGCAGCATCTTTCTGTGTACCGTACCATCATACATACTGCGGTCATCAACAAGAGCGGTCGCCAACCGCAATGCTAACATGCGTAGTAGCTATGGTAAATATCTTCCAAATTGGTACGTTTTTGCTGGAGTTCTGGAGGGAGCTCCCTGTCCTGCAGTGGATGTTTCATGGAATGTAATGGTAGTTTTTCCTAAATTAGCTTTACATTTTTAACTTCCTAAAGTGAAGAAACGAGATTTCCCTTAGAGATTGTTGTTTAAGTATCCACCTTCCTGAATAGATCAAATGAATAACTTCGCAACCACTTTTTACTTTAAATATAGCATTTATCTTAACAGAAAAAAACGAAGTAACCAACAAGACGAGAAGTGATGTGGTCGAGATATAAATTTAATTTAATTTGCATAACAGAAGAAACAAATTCTAAAATGACACATTATTTGTCCATTTTTAGGGTTCCGTACCTCAAAATAAAAAAAACGGAACCCTTAGGATCACTTTGTTGTCCGTTTGTCTGTCTGTCTGTCAAGACCCTTTTTTTCACGAACGAGAAAAGGTATCAGGTTGAAATTGATCACAAGATCTGACAATTTAAATTTTTTACAACGACGCAATCAAAAGATATGGCTTTTTATGTCCTCATCTCCATACATTTATGCAAAAAAGCAAAACCTACAGGGTACTTCTCGTTGACCTTAAATTATGAAATTTGGCAAGAAGCTAGGTCTCACGGTATAAATAAAGGGAAAAGTCTAAAATCATTAAATATTTAAATTTTTCTCACAACTAATAGTAACCAATTAAGGTGAGCTCCCGTTTCAAGAATTTTTCTATACAAGAGGGGTCAAGTTGGATGGTCGCGGAGTTTTTATAATTAAAGAGCAAAAGCTTTTAGTATATCATATGGTAGATAGGTACGGAACCCTTAGGGCGCGAGTCCGACTCGCACTTGGCCGGTTTTTATTTTTGTAACCATTTTACTGCTACATTTTTTTATCAAAAATATATGAAAATTTACAATATTTTATACAAAACAATACTCAATTGAGTGAATTTTGGGGTCACCGTCTTAACAGCTACGTTGCAAGGCACGCATAGTAAATGTTATTGACGTGTAAAAATGAGGTCGAAATTAACATTGACGAGCGTTTAGCTGCTTTTAGCGACGGTATAGCCTTAATATACGATATTAAGCTTCCTCCTTGAAGGGATTCATTGTTGACTGCAACCGCCCCTGTGTAATTTGTGCGTACGATAAAGAGTAAACTACCTAAATACGTCTCTGGAGTACCTAAGTAAGAACAGTAGCTGCAAAATTTATCACTTTTACGCAAAATAAACGTGAATGAATGGCCTTTGTACATTTTTCATACTTTCCCCGCAACATAGGGTGCCTAAAAACATTTGGGTTATAAAAATAAATTGCCAGAGTAACCCTTGGCAACAAAAACCTGTTGTTTTATAAATTTTATACAAGTTCACTTTTTGAAAATACAAGGACACTCTTCCGAAAACTGCAAACAACGTTACTGAACAAGTTTCAGCGAATAAAACTTTCAGGAATTGAAAAAAAAATCAAATAGGCTTCTCCAGACAAACTGCCCAATCAAGTTTGCGGTTTTGTATGGAGAAGCCGATTTTTTTCGTTTCCTGAAAGTTTTATTCATTGAAATATGTTCAGTTACGTCACAGATGAGATAATAGTAAACTGAGTTACATTGACTGATCATGGTCTCTGAGTTTTCGGAAGATTGTTCGTTACCAAAAATCGGTTGGTTCAACCGTAAATGATGAGTACGAGTATTTACCCAAAAAGCTCTGAAGTCCATGCGTCTTGCTCTGCATCTAGAGACGAATTCTTTATTTCATTCAATAGAAATCAGTGTCACCATTTACTAAAACTAACACGCTTTCCGCACCCACACTACTAGCGTCATTTGAGTGCGATAAACATAGTACCATTATTGCGAGAGAGTAAGATGCAAAACACCAGTGACAGCTTCTCTATGGCAACGAATGTGTTTATGATGTGCATTCAAAATAAGCGCTCATATAAATTGGATAGTAGGTATAACTCCTTGGTATACTTTGACTAGGGTCAATAAGGAACCAATTCTTTTTACTCTCTACGCTTGGGGGGTGCGCGCGCAGGCGGAGTGGCCCTATCGTTGTTCTGTGGTATTTGCCCATGAAACTGAACAATTTTTGCCATGGAACATCAAGGGACAACAGGTCTAAATAAGAATAAATAAATCGGCCAAGTGCGAGTCGGACTATTGCACCGATGGTTCCGTACCACTAAGATAAAAATACCGTCATAGTCACGGCACGACAACCAGCTATCAGAGGCTCGTTTTTCACTCTTTGGGTACAGAACCCTAAAAAAAACTGTAGACGAACATACTAGGTAATTACAATTCTATTAAGAATTCCAAGCAAATGAAACCGCAGGAGAAGCTAGTAAAGAAATAAGCTACTATTTTGTTCAAAATGGCTTCGTTTGATGAAAATTTTAAGCTTTTTCAACTTTTGAACAATCTTAATCTAATAAGCCTCTCGTTGTTCTGTTGTTAGGGCCTCAAAAGTTTAGTAAAAGCCTCTTAAAGAGTTTTTATAAATAAAACTTTGTAGGGACTTATAATCAAATGAAAAAGTTAATTTTAAGAGACAAAGTGTTTCTTAAGGGGCTACCTGCCTAAAATATTACTCGCTGAATACAAAATTTATCGAAAATCCGGAAAGACAGATTGAAGTAAAGGTACCATTGTTTATGTAGAACGTGGTAGAACCAATTCACTCTGTAAAATAAAGTTTGCTGTACTTATTAATACAAAAACAGCTAAAAGTGGCCGTTTTTGGCACTTTTTGTATCTGTAACTACAGTCAACTACATTTTACAGAATTGATAGGTTCTAAATAAACTAGGGTACCTTTACTTCAATCTATTTTTCCGGATTTTCATAAAATTTGTGTTAAGCGAGTAATATTTTTTTAACTGATGGGAGCGCTAGTTGGCTGCAGGAATCCCCTTGACAGGGAGGGATTTGATCTTTTCGACGAGGAGAGTTTTATTTATTACGCCCACAACGCTTTTTAGGTTATCTATGAAACATCTGGCGGAATTTCCTCTGGTGTCATACTCGATAGATTTTTCAGTCGCGGATTTTCTACGCTCAAGGTTCCCCACTTAAAGGGTGCTAATGCAAACCAGCGATATACAACAAATAGCCGAAGACCATGTAGACACCCCATAGCTGAATGTGTGTACAGATCAGCCAAATTTACAGTTTTGTTACCTACTAGCTATGCCCAAGACTTCGTTCACTTATACACAAATGACTAAACCGATTCAATCCATCAGTTTAAATCAGTTCAGTAGTTTGTGAGGTATTGGCGCACAGGCTGCTTTATACTACATTCGTGTAGCTTCTGTTTGAGTGAATCGATTGAAATTATTATATGTTGCATGAAAATAAGCCATATACATGCAGTTCCGACTTGGAGCAGCTGAGCCAGGTAGAGTTCCGATTAGGAGTAGTTGCTACTTACCTATTTGAATCGGTCCAGTAGTTTGTGAGTTATTTTCGCACAGACAGACAAAAAATCTAAAATGATCTGATGGTCCGGTAACCATTATATTTACGCAAAAATTTGCCAAAGCAAACATACATCCACAAGACAAAACAAGCAAACGATACATCTGAACAAATACAGATCCGCCGAGTTTACAGTTTATTACAAAGTTCCGATGATGATCATGAAGATATACAACGTGTTGACGGAATAAGCGAAACTGAGAAAATATTTGTTCAGAATCGAAAGTAGAATCAATTTCACGGGTTTTTGATAGGGGTAATTTTTTTATTACTATTTAAATTTTTGCCGCTTCTATTCTAAACATTTCTGTGGATACGCGCGCTGGCGGTGGGAAAAGTGGGCGTGGCATGCGCGGTGTGCGCGGACTAGAACAGCGATGAATCAAGAACTATGATGAAACTTTAAAATAACAATATCTCAATAAAAAAAACTTTTTTTAAGATTTTTTTTACGGGAACGGATTTATTTTAATAAAAATCAGTTGGGGTGTATGAGGGTTTCGCTTATTCCATTAACACGTATAAACTGTGAACATTTCTCAAGCCTACACTTTCTGAAGGATACATCATCACCATCATAACATCCCATTAAACTTCCACTTCTGCAAAGAATCGTGGTAGGTACTTAGGATGGGATCTACCATAGTCACCACGCTTGCAAGCGTTACGGCGGGCGACCGTTGTTGTTGGTGACCACAGTATGTAAGATGGTACGATACTCAGGAAGATGTTGCTGCCCATCCTCCGGTTCATAAGCCCATAGTCGCCTTTTACGACACCCACGGGTAGAGATGGGTTAGTACCGTGGTGGGTACTGTTCTTTGCCGGCACCACACCGATGAAAGATAAATACATACATCCCTATGACTGTCGAACAGACGGACGGACAAATCCTATGCGGGAATAGTCGCAAGGCATAACTATAACAATTAGTTGCACAAAACGTCTTTAAAACTAAAGCAGACAGCTCCTTTAATTACACTTTATTTGTCATCAAAAAAGCAAAAATATAGAAAAAGATTTAACAGATATTTAACTTTAATTAAGCTTTGTGCAACTCTACAACTCGCATCGCAGGTGCTCTCTAATGCAATGCAGGTAAATTTGCTGCTCGAGTCTGTTCCAACCAGTTTCCGTTGCTATCTGCAATAATTACTACTGGGGAGCGAGTTTTAAAGCACTCGCATTAAGTGTGTATCAGTATGTATAAAAATAACGAATGACTTTTAAAAATTGTTCATGTAACTTAAGAGGCTACCGCCCGTCCACTAGCGCCCCCATCACTTAAAAAAATATTACTCGCTAAATACAAAACTTATCGAAAATCCGGAAAGTAAGTTTAGAGTAAAGGTACCTAGCTTATTTAAAACTTATAAATTCTGACTTCACTGTTAAAAAAGTGAAAAAAAAACTGACACTTTTAGCAGTTTTTGTATTTGTTGTAAATGGAGTGAACTTTATTTTACAGAATATAATAGTTTCTAAACAAACAAAGGTACCTTTACTTAAATCTGTTTTTCTGGATTTTCGATAAGTTTTGTATATAGCAAGTAATATTTTTTTAACGGATGAGGGCGCTAGTGGACGGCAGGTAGCCCCTTAAGGTGATCTGTGATGGCCAGCTTAGCCCCGAACGCAACTAGATGGAGCCACTGCTGCAAATATAAGGTTTTATTTTTTAATGCAATAAGTACCAACTATACATGTGCAAAAAGTTGATTCGCGTAAATTTCATTGTGCAACTTCAACGCCTAACAACAATTTCGATAAGAAAAATATTTCCAAATGTCCTCTAAAGTCAATTACTCTCGTCAGTCCGTGTTTACATAAATACGATCTCTCACACATGCACACAAAGCACAACCGTACAGTTTTGACCGCACGCCCACAATCGTAATATTGAATAAAAAATTGCTACCAAAATAGTACTTTCAGTACATTAACCGTATTTTTGTATTAATTAGCGAAAAATTTAACTAAAAATAACAGTATTCGTTCGTTTTTCAACAGAATTGTATGTCCCGCGTAGGAATGCAAGTCATTTGAATTTTTGTATGGAAAACGGATCACCTTAATAAACTTTGTCTTATTAATGGGTTGTATTCATCACCGTGTAGGCTGTAAGATCGATGATCGACCACAAAAAATGGCAGAACTTGTTGAGCCGTCACAGCCCCCTGACATGGCTTATTAATGACTTCTTCCTTAGCTAGTAGGCGGGACCAACGGCTTAACGTGACTTCCGAAGCACAGACTCATCTAACTTTTCGGACAAATAAGTGAATCATCCTGCAACGTCCTAACCAAACTGGGGAAGTTTTACAAAGTATTTTTTATTTAACAGTCTCCCACCGGGAATCGAACTCAAAACCTTTTGATCGAGAGCCGAATGCTCTAACCAATAGACCTCGGAGAATGTTTAGAAACTCACTTCAAAACTTTCCGTTTTTTAAATTCCTTACCTCAAAAGGAAAAAAAAGCCGGAACCTTATAGGATTCTGTCTGTCTGACAAGAACCTTTTTCTCACGCACGAGTAAAAGTATCAAGTTAAAATTATAAACACCATGTCAATTGCGAATTTTCGCAGGAATCGAAAAGAAAACGTAGTAATTTACGCGATAAGGCATAGTTTTGCTTAGATTGCAGTACATCTTTCATGAATTTTCCATTTTCGGGGAACTCTATGGGATATTGACATAGGGGTCAATGTCAAAAGTTTCCTGATGCCGATGCCATCGGATATTAAGAGTCTTCACTGGTTAATAACATACACTAAGGTCTATATATAACCCTTGAAGGTGTGAAAATTTCTTGATTCTGCGACAACACAATCAATAATACAAAGGTGGTAGGGCTTTTGTGCAAAGTCCGTCTGGGGAAGTACCACCCTCTTGCTTTTTTCTGCCGTGAAGCAGCAGTGTTTGCACTGCTGTGTTTCGGTTTAATTTGAAGGGCAAGAGAGCCAGGGAAATTATTGGCACATGAGACATACCATCTTAGTTCTCAGAGTGGGTAACGCGCTTTGCTGTCTTATTAGTGTCATATTATTTCACTAATAAGACAGTGGGTGTCATGGGCGGTGGTGACCACTTACCATCAGGTGGCCCACCTGCTCGTTTAGCCACTTGTGACATTAAAAAAAAAAAAGATACGGCTTACATTTTTGGAACAAACCCAAACTTATAGAGTATACTTCTCCTTGACCTAGAATCATGTTCGGCAAGAAGCTAGTAATAATAAAAAAAGTATAAAGTTATTTTATAACAACTTCTCTCAAAACCAATTATAACCAAAGGTGGTTCCCGTTTCAAGTACATTTTACGAGTATGCTAAATTCAACTCTAAATAAAACGGGTGATTCAAAAATGGCCCACTGCACAGAGTGCACAGTGTGGTCGGTCAGCTAGCAGACTATTGAAGTAAATCGTCCGTCGCTTTGTAGAGTTAGATAGTAAATGTGAAACTGCACAGTGGTGCTCTTTGCAATTTAGTGGAGCTCAAATTGTGGAAAGGTTTTATATTTTAATATTTAATGAGTTCTTTGACGGTTTACAGAAAATTTCGAGAAGACAATAAATAAGGGATAATGCTTTAGTTTCCAACCTAGTCCAATAAAATAAATACAATTAATTTGGGTAATGTCGCAGGCAAGTTGTGCTATTCGCTAGGCATTTTATAATTTGTTTCTTGCTTGTCATGTAGACGCAAGATAACCTAACCCAAGCTAACCGATGCTATTCACTAGTGACTTGAATATATTCGAGTTATATGAACTGGGGAATACAGACGCAGGCAGAGAATTCCATTCCTTTTGCTGTGCACATTGTAAATAAGATGTTGCAGAACGCTTTATGCAAATGTGCGGTATATCATCCCAATGCGGTGCGTCTGAACTCCCGATGGTAGAATAGGGGGATGGCGGAATAAGCTCATGGAGCTCTTAAGTTCACTCACCGAAAAACAATCTGTAAAAGACAGACAGACAGACATGCAATCTTGCGACGGTGGGCCAGACGGTAAAACCAGCATCTTACCACATTACCAACAAACGACACAGTGCCAGTTGCCAAAATAATTTGTCAGAAGAGGATTTTATTTTATTTAGCTTTTTGAGGGTAATTCAAAAAACTTACTTGGTAAAACAGCTGATACTCAGTATCGGTGAGCTTAAGAGCTACTTCTTCAGGGAAATGGAGGATGCTCTTCAGCGAGGCTAGCTCCTCGTAGCTGCTGTCTTCCCGCTCTGATGACCCTGAAAGAGAAAGTAGTTTTAGATAAAAAAAAAATCACCTCACTTATTCGGAAAACTTTGCTTTATCGGTAAAAATCTACGTGCAAAAGTCAAGTTTGGCCGCTAGCGTGGAAAAGGATTTGAAATTAGAACATGATAAAGAATGGTGGTACTGGCGCTATTTATATTTGTTAGCATTTTCCTCGCTGTAGTCAGGTGAAATATTGTGTATTTCGCTCGGCTGACATTGCCGTTTTGTATAGCAAATTTTAGGTAAACTTAATTTTCAGTTCGTTAACATTTTTGCTTTTTTTTTTTAAATTAAATATCCAACTTTTTTATTTTTTTTAGCATGTTTGGGAAGACATTAAGCTAACAGAAGCTTAAATTTAATTTTCGAAAAATATTATCTGTAAAAATATTATCTGGACATTAACTAAGAGAGACAAAGAAAGATTAGAGGCTTTCGAAATGTGGTGTTGGAGGCGAATGGAGAAAATAAGCTGGACAGAGAAAAGGACGAATAAGGAAGTATTGGATGGAATAAATCAAAATAGAGAAACTATAAATGTAATAGAAAACCGAAGAGGAAAAATGTTTGGTCACATCATCAGGCACGACACATTTATAAAAACTATTGTGGAAGGAAAAGTGGAAGGAAGAAGAGGCCGCGGCCGGCCTAGAATAGAGTACTGCCAAGGGATGAAAGAGAGGGCGGGGGTAAATACTTACGGAGAACTGAAAAACCTAATACAAGACAGAGACAGATGGAGAAAGCTACACCGACAAGAGCATGGCTCTTAAATAATGAATGAATGTAAAAAAGTATAACAAATCTAATGATGAAATTGAACGTCATTTAAGACGAACAATTTTCGAACCTTTTGTTTTGTATATCAAACTAAAAATAAAAACTTTATTTTGTGCGTAAATTGATAACCCTGAAGTCAACTTTCAAATGTAAGACGATATGAAAAAAATAGCTTTAGAATTATAGGAATAATGACCTCATTAATCTGTAAGAAAATTTCGGCAATTTAATATGTAAAGACCTATTATTTTGCGTATTGTGAATAGATCTAAAGGTGGTAGGGCTTTTGTAAAAACTCTGTCTGGGGAAGTACTCGTACCATCAGTGTTTGCACTGCTGTGTTTCGGTTTGAAGGGCAAGGGAGCCAGTAAAATTACCGGCACACAAGACATACCATCTTAGTTCTCAAAGTGAGCAACGCGCTTTGCTGTCTTATTAGTGTCAAAATATGCCATTAATAAGACAGTGGGTGCTATGATAATGGACGGTGGTGACCACTTACCATCAGGTGGCCCATCTGCTCGTTTGCTCACTTGTAACATAAAAAACAATTATTTGCTCAGGATTCTCCTTTTGAACCATACGCTTTGCTCGAGTTTCAATAGAAGGTACTCGCGCCAAATAATAATTTGCCGTCTTAAATAAAATTAGCTCTTCCTGTGAGTTGTTGTCGTTGTTGCATAATCTTTATTGCACGTAAATTACAAAATAACTATTCTTGGAAAAATAAAAGCAAAGGCGGACTTATCCCTAGGTGTGATCTCTACCAGTCAACCTTATAGTGAGTGAAGGAAAAAGTATGATGATGCTGGATGTATAATTCTACAAAGAAAAAGTCGCAAATTTTCACAACCACAGACAGGATTCGAACCTGCGTCTTATTAGTACCGGAGGCGCCTTAACCAACTAGGATACCGTGGTCCTGTCTAATGTTGTGAAAGGGCTTTGAACCTTTTGGCGTAGTGGTGCGGGATTTGCGTTTTTTTTTCAAAATAGCGACGCGATATGAAACCTGTGTATATCGATAGAGGATCTATAGACGAACAAAAAATGTAATGTGACATAAATTCCTCCTACGCAACGTTTACGAGATAATCCATGTTAAAGATCCATTATAAAAAAATCAAAGTAACCAATTCTACTCAAAGGGGAACCATATCCATCCAGTGCCAAAAATAGATAAGAGCGCTTTCCTTAGACACACGCCCGAAAATATCCGCTGCTTGCTTACCTACAGGGTCGTCCGCAACTTATATACGCGTTCAACGTTGCTTTGGTAGGACCTCAATAGCCTAGTTGGAGGCGTCTTTAGTACCTTTTTTAAATTTATTTATTATGTACAAAGTAACAAAAACATAATGGACATCGTTAGCACGCAAACCTCTTGGGTTTATTTGCGCTAACGGGTCGTCTTACTAATATTTTTAAATACAGATATAAAGCTAAATTTTTTAGGTTTACATCCCGGCTGGTTAAGCAAGTCAGTACATCTTCATTTTATTCTTGTATTTACATTTTTTCATGTACATTTTTTTTTATTGAAAATGGGCTTACTCTTGACCTCGATCTAGTCTTGAAGACAGAGATGAGGTCGACGATGGAACGAGCTTACCCAGAAGAAGCCTATTCACTCACGACTTGAATAGATTAGGGTTATATGAACTCGGGAACACAGACGCAGGCAGAGAATTCCACTCTTTAGCCGTGCGCATTATAAAAGATGTTTCAAAGCGCTTTGTGCGAATGTGCGGAATATCAGCCAAGTATGGGTGATATCCTGCGGTGCGTCTGGACTCCCGATGGTAGAAGGGAGATGGTGGAATAAGCTCGTGGAACTCTAGAGCACACTCTCCGAAGTACAAACTGTAGAAGACCGACAGACATGCAACTTTGCGACGGTGGGCCAGAGTGTGAAACTTGGTTTTCACCAGCATCTCATCACCAACGAGCTTCTTGGCTCTGCGATCTATCGAGTCAAGTGCGGCTAGTTGGTATTTGGCTGAGCCATCCCAAAGGTGACAGCGATTCTGCATGCACGATCGGACTTGCGCTTTATATAAAACTATAAGCTGTCCAGAAGTGAAGTAACGCTTAAGGCGGTTGCCGGGTGGCAGCACCTTACTTTTAGAAATAAATTTATTGCGTCGCAAATACAAAACTTTTCAGTAGTATTGTTCGTTTGGCGGCAATATAGGGTAGTTATATATGTTATAACCCATGACATCATAGCTTAGCTTATCATTTATAGCTTTGTATTGGTAAAGTGCTAAAAGTGGCCGTTTTTGACAGTTTTACAATACAAAGCTATTCACGATAAGCTAAGATGTGATGTGATGGATAATAAAATATAGAACTACCCCAAATTGCCGCCAATCAAACAATCCTTATTAAATGTTGTATTTATGACGCCATAAATTTATTTCTCAAAGTGGCAGCACTTCTGCTCAGCAACCACCTTAACCTCAATGTTATCTTGCAAGTCTTCCGTCAATTTATTTATATGGCTTGGTATCTGATAATTTAGAAGTCTGGTTCCATAAAAATTTGTAGTTTTAGGTACTATTGTAACGGAACAGGTGTCTTCCGTACAATTTCACTCAAAACTTTAGTTATTCTTGAAATCATTTATAACATTTTAAGATACAAAACCTTGCTTTATTATTTTCATAATTTATTTGAACTAAGGAACTCTAAATTTTGAATTTTGAGGGCGATATTTTCAAAATTGTGCTTCATAGCTCTAAACAAAAGAAAAACGATACTATAAATAGATCTGACGCAGATGTTTTTGGATTATTGTTCATTTGATTTTACTCGCGGAAGTGCTCCTTTTGAGCTTACGTTTTCCAAGTTTTATTAGGTAATATTTTAATTTTTCTAAGTTATTTTTGCTGTGTAAAATCGAGAGTTGTTTGTTCTACACCTTTAAAGGATTTATGTGTGATGGCTTGTTCCAAAATCTTGCCCGTCTGTGTAAAGGAGGACGGAACAAACCCATCATAGGTAGTATTTCAAGGGAATTTTGGAGAACCGCCTCGTAGACCTTTGTGAAGAGAAATGTTTTCTTTGGAATCATTTCGATTCATGGAGAGGTCTATAGCCGCATTTGCAATTTCCCAGGTTAAATACTTCACCTAGCATGAATAATTTAATGGTGTAAAACGTGGGTTGCTGGGGTAAATTAGAATCGGTGTTATATTCCTCTCGTGAATTATGGCATCTTTTCTGCTTAGGAGTGAGTTAGGCACTGGAAGTGATTCTCCAGTGGGATTTCATGATGTTGGAAATCTCAGTGAATCTCTTCAATTTTATGTCTCTATTTCGGTAGCAGGGGCATGTCGAAGTGTGTCATGGATGTCATTCCTTCCTGCTACTTCATCAGAGGTATATTTTTGAAGAATAGGGCTTGTTGGTTAGCGAAATCCATTTACCGAACTGAGTGATGGGGGTGATCACGGCGTGTGGTGGATTTCTTAGGATTCTTCGTACACGGCTTAGGGTACTAGGCACTCATTGGATTATGCCAAAATCCGTTTGTAAGGTAAATTCTTTAGCTTAGGGGTCGACTCCAGTGAGCGTGCTGGCTTAGACAAATCACTACACACCACGAATTTAAATTTACACCCGAGACTCGTGTCTCTTGTTTGATTTACAACACTGTCTTATAGGTAGTATTCTCACAATTTATTTTCTATAGATTTACTCAATCTTTCGCAAGCTCAGGGTCTCTACCTTCCATCTGGGTGTGGAAGTGGCCAAACTCATCACGTTTAAAGTAAATGTGAGACCGGGTTCTCTAGTTTGAATAAAAATACACTCTAGATTAGGAAAACAACAGTAGAATCAAAGCTTTTTTCCATCAAAATAATAAAATAATAATGTATAAATCTTGTTGCAAAATTACTATAAAAATTATAAATTTAAAAATTAAAAACCGACTTTCAAAATGTTGCAGACAAAAATATATTTCGCTCATTTATAACTGACCTTTTTAATTCTTTGTACGTCAGATAATTTATTGCAGTTTTATTGATTGATTTGCATTCTAAAGATTGAGAAGTTTTGTTATTAAATATGGTTTTGTTAGTTCAATTTGCTATATCAAATATGAAAAATAGCATATTAAAAGAACTCATATATAAATTATCTTATAGAATACTATAAATAGCTTACGAGCAGTATTCTTTATACAGATTTCATATAACTTGCAAACCGGCTAAAATTATGGCTTGATGGTTAAAGAAACTGATAGGGAAACTAAAACCCTAGAATTTGATGATATACCTTATGGAGTCATTACTTTCACTGTGTCAGTTTAATGTATCATCTTCTTGTTACAAATTTCTGTAAATAACATTTCCTTTTCAAGCGAAATGAGTTGAAAAGCTAGAAAGGTAACAGATTTTCTCATTGAATAGAAATAACTTAAAATTTTCGTTGTCAAAGATATAAAAGTTCAAATAAAGATGCTTACCGTTTGACTAAAAGATGCTGACTGTTGATAAAAAAGTAAAGTTATTTTCGACTTTATTTCCCTGACTTTTAAATGTAAATTGTCTAAGTAGGTAGTCAATGTCCCAAGGCACTTCCCAATAAACTTTGTTTTGCTGAAAGAAATGATCATATTATGTATATGTGTATATATTTTATATTCTGGTTTTCGGGACAGTCCAGAATTTGAATCCTTCTCCTGTCTGAAGTTTGACAGTACAATTTACTAACTTACTTACATTCTGAATAAGACTTGGATAAGATAAGATTCCCCAATTTATTTTATA
This sequence comes from Athrips mouffetella, assembly GCA_947532105.1. Lineage (NCBI taxonomy): Eukaryota > Metazoa > Arthropoda > Insecta > Lepidoptera > Gelechiidae > Athrips > Athrips mouffetella. The sequence goes on from OX383984.1 coordinate 12,911,562, forward strand.
AGGTTAAAAAAACCTGTATGCGAATTTAAGCATATGAGTGCAGTCTTGGAGGATGACCGTCCGCCACTGGTCTGAGGTCAACTGAGGGGTTCGGCGGAGGGGAGCTCCTCCCCTGAAAAGGGCCACATAGACTAAAAGAAATACTATATTAAGTTTTTATTTGATTTTCCTTACAATACTTTCCATAATCTATCATATAAAATCATAAAATACTAAGAAATAACTCAATTTACCCATTTCCTTAATATCTTCTTGACTATAAGACTTTCACTGACTTATCTTATTTACCACTTTCTGTTATAAATTGGCTCAGGACTTATACTTCTTCCAAGTACATTATAGTAAGAACTAATAAAGACGGTTAGAAAATTTTCTTTTCCATATTAGGTAATCAAAAATTTAATAGGTTGTCTGGAAGAAATCACTCTTAGTGATAAGTCCACCTTTTGCAACATTTATAAGCTTTTGTGGGAAAAAATAGATAAATTTAAATATTTAGGTATTAGAACGGTTCTGACTGAAAGAATTTTAGGGTTGCTTAGGCGCGGTACATAAAGTAGGGTTTTATAACTACTAGACGTTTCATTGGCCACTTTATAGATCAAAGCAGACTTATTCAGATTTTAGGAAGTTAGGTAAAGTATTAGGCAATATTAGGTCTTTCTTAGTTAAAATTAGGATATTCAAATAAACTACGGTTCTAAAGCTAACTAAGTTAGGTCTTTAGGTACAGATAGGTTAGATATTAGAATAAACGTGCGGGTTACATGGGGGGGGTTGTTACACTATATTTGCTCTAAGGTTATCTGAACTTTTTCTACCTACTTACGGAAAAGACGCAGCGCAGGTTCGAATCCTGCCTGTGGTTGTGAAATTTTACGAATTTCTACTTTGTAGTTCGGGCAAAATTTTAAATTGTCCTTACAGGATCGAGTGGGTAGGTATCATGTAAGAGGGCTTCAGGTACCTACTTGTAAAATTGTAAAACTTCTTTTAACAACTATTAGTTTTCAGGATATCATGAAAAACGTCTAAAACGTCGTAACGGATTTATGTAAATATTACAGAAAAATAAAACGATCTCTCTAAGTGCCACAGTTTTTTGAAATTTACAAAAACCTTTACAAACACATTTAGTTTTACGGTCCTAAAAATAGACTTTATTGCTTATAAAAATACTTAAGGTCTATCGAAACCCTCGGCGTGCGAGTCCGACTCGCACTTGTACGGAATTTTTTCTTTGAATTTCTAGTTTAGGATTAGTTGTTCAGTTTCAAGGTCAGATTTACATCCTTCAGGGTTATTATAAAGTATTAGTTACACGACAAAATGCTATGTGGGGGATATATTGTTAAACTCATGGTGGGCGTATGGTGAGACACAGAAGGTGCAGCATAGGGCAAAGCGCATCTTCCCTTTCGCTTTATTACGAAGACAACTGAAAAATAGAAATACTGTTCTGTGTTGCGCTGCACGGTCTGCGTCTCAGCATACGGCCACCCTCAATGAGTTTTATTCGAGTTGTACCGATTTACGTTCTAAAACCACTACCCTAGCCTTATATTCCGTTTTTGCTAAATGGTTTTTACGAAGTCGGCTACCTAACTTAGGGGATTTGACGGGGCATTGGTTTTAACACAGAGCGACAAACAAGACCCAATTCTAGATAGGCTTTGCTAGGTTAGTGGCCAACCTGGCTGTCAGAGTTTTTAAGCCGTCAAATGGCCAAGTCAGAACTTGGCTTTACAACTACTATCATTAACAGTAGCCGGAACCAACGGCTTAACGTGCCTTTCGAATCACGAAAACGCTCTAGTTCTGGTGCTACTAACATCGGCAAGAAACAGCAAATACCATTCAGCCACGAACGCTTCGATTTACGTTCTAAAACCAGGTTATCTAAAAATAATTCAATTTTTATCGCAAACCGCACAGCGCGCCTTTTGTACAAAAATTGCATTTTTATGCATACAAACTTATTATACTGTATTTGCATGGCATTATTTAATAAAAATATAAAAAGTGTAGCTAAGCAGAAAATAAATGGTACGCCATGTACACAGGGTGGTAGATAATAGTTATTTTCGATACAAGTGAGGAATGGAAGTAAATCCTGATTACAACTATTAACTATGCAATTATACGACACAAGACTTAGAAACATATTTTATAAAGAGTGGAAATCCCTGCCTGCGTCTGTGTTCCCGAGTTCATATGACCCGAATCTAATTAAGTCGGCAGTGAAAAGGTTTCTACTGGGCAAGCTCGTTCCATCGTCGACTTCACCTCTGTCCTCAAAACTAGATCGAGGTCAAGAGTAGGCCCATTGAAAAAAAAAAAATTCAGGATTTATTCCGAAATTTTACAATACATTGTGTGAATACATTAATATAACAACTCATCCGAATTAAAAATGAAATAAATATTAAACAAAATGGCGCCTTACGTCACGCATCTGCACATGTGCAAACATTGTTTAACCTTGTGAGACAAATACCTAGTATCTAGTATTCATATTACGGAAAACTGACAGAAAGTGTATGATTGCAAAATAAAATCGTAATAATTAAGTACTATTAAACGAGCAATATTTGTATACTAGGTTATTTTTTTGGACCTGATATACCTTATTACAGAGGTCAAAAGCAAAAACTTTTGTTCTACGGCTTTGCTGACAACGAACAAAAAAATTTCGACTGTCTATACTAAAGTGGTCACGTAACCGACCCATTTTGTATGGGAAGTTGAAAATTTTGCGAATCAAATCAAATCAAATCAAATATTTTATTGTATAACTATAGGTATAAAAAAGGTATAACAATTTATTACATGGGTCCACTATAGCTACCTAATTAGGTGTACAATATTGTAATTACAATTATTTAACACTTTTAACGAATGTCACAATACAAATTCAATTACTAGCCGATGATAATTATAATTTACCGCGGTTCTCCAAAAATTCATTAATACTGTAAAACAATCTCGTTTGTAGCCAGGAATGCACCTCTTGTTTAAATTTAATCTCGGTTAAGTCTCTGAATTCATCAGGAATACTATTGAAAATTGACACAGTCATGTAAAATATACTTTTTATGATAAAATGCAGAAAGGTGCTCACCAGATTGCAACAGTTTGTGCTTACCTCTCAGATTTCTATTAAGCTTACTTTTAGTTTCATATAGAGCCTTATTTTTCTTTACAAACATTGCAACTTCTTTAATGTAGAGACACGGAAGGGGTGAAATCTTGTATTTTCTGAACAGCGGCTTGCATGAGTCAATTTGGGCTAATCCTTCTAGGGCTCTAACGCAGCGCTTTTGTGCAATGAATGCATGTGAAACATCAGTAGAGTTGCCCCAGAATATTAGGCCATAGACTAGAACCGGCGTGCGTTGTTAGCAAAGTCGTAGAACAAAAGTTGTTGCTTTTGACCTCACTAATAAGTGGGCAAAAGGAAATCAGGTCCAAAAAAAACCGGCCAAGTGCGAGTCGGACTCGCGCACTGAGGGTTCCGTAGCACCACATAAACATAATTGTTTTAGTTGAAATTTCAGTAAGTTAATGTGCTAGATTTTTTGAGTCCGACACGCGCTTGACCAAAATTTATTATTTGTTGTTATTTTATAGCTTATGCACTATAAACATACCAATTTTCAAGTTTGTAAGTGTTCCCGTTTTTAAATAGAACTAAAACAAAAATCTCCTCAGCGACCATCCAACAAATATGTTCTTGAAACGGGAGCTCACCACAATTGGTTACCATTAGTTGTAAGAAAAGTTGTAATATTTAATGATTTCAGACTTTTCCCACTATTTGTACTGTGAGACCTAGCTTCTTGCCAAATTTCATAATTTTAGGTCAACGGGAAGTACCCTATAGGTTTTACATTTTTGAATAAATGTATGGAGATGAGGACATAAAATGCCATATCTTTTGATTGCGTCATTGTAAAAAATTCAAATTTTCAGATCTTGTGTGGTTCATGGATCCTAATATATGGTATTAATTTCAACCTAATACCTTTACCGCGAAGTGGTGGAAGCGAGTGGTTCAAAAGAAGAATCCTGAGCGTGGCGAAGGTTTCAAGGCACGAGACGCAAAATAACTTTGCTGCCGAGCGAAACACAAAATTTTTCACCTCATTAAAGCGAGGAAGTGTTAACATAATGCAATATAAGAAATAAGTGTTTAATTAATTACTCATACGTTTTAACGTAATAAACATAATACCTACATAATGGTACTGACAGCAGCAAGCAAGTGGAAACATAACCAGTATAACCTGAACCAGCGCTTCGCTACAAACCTCCGAAACCAGAGACCAGCTCAAGGTCAAAGAGTTTTCACGGACGAGTGGCCATGTGTTGATTAAGAAAACATTAAAAAGTAAATCACTATAATCAAATTATTATTATTTTTGGGACTGTTGTGCTTATGTAAACTACTTAATAAATTTGCAGAACAAGGTTCATTTTCATTGGATTTCAATGTGGAGACAGAGGATAGGCAGTGGCAGGCAAATCTATTTTATATTGCGTTGATTTGAAGTCAAAGGGCGAGTCCATTAATCTGGGCAAGAGAACAAAAAAAAAGGCGATCGAATTTTAAATTTACTTTTCATTATCAGCCAGTACCTTACCCACCAGGCATTCACTATTCATAATACTATTTGTTTCTTTCCTATAGCTGCATCCCTCTTTCTCATCTTGAAAACGATAGTGCGTGGCTGGTTTTACAAGCGGCCAGTACTGCAGCATACTACAAAATAATAAGTACATCGCGTTCGAATTTCAAAAACCTTTTGCCCGCTAGGGGCCAAAAATCGCTTTTGGCCGCAGAATTTAACCGACAAAACAAATGTTTCCGAGCTTTGGAGGTGAAAAAAAAATTTTGTTCACCAGATCGCGGACATAGTGTATTAAGGTGATCCGTTTTCCATACAAAAATTCAAATGAGTTGCATTCTTACGCGGGACACAAAATTCTGTTGAAAATCGAAAGAATACTGCTATTTTTAGTTAAATTTTTCGCTGATCAATACAAAAATACAGCTAATGTACTGAAAGTACTAGTTTTAGTTAGCAATTTTTGGTTCAATATTACGATTGTGGGCGTGCGGTCAAAACTGTACGGTTGTGCTTTGTGTGCATGTGTGAGTGATCGTACTCATGTAAATCACGGACTGACGAGAGTAATTGACTTTACTGGACATATGGAGATATTATTATTATCGAAATTGTTGTTAGGCGTTGAAGTTGCACAATGAAATTTACGCTGATCAACTTTTTGTACATACATAAATGGTGCTTATTGCATAAAAAAAATAAAACCTTATATTTGCAGCAGTGGGTCCATCTAGTTGCGTTCGGCTCTAAGCTGTACGTCACAGATCACCTTAAGTGCTGGCAGACCTGCCCGCTTAGCACGCCTCCAGCGAAAAAATATATCTCGGAGAAATGTCACTTTATTTGAGGAGTTATGTCATCTAATCTATCATCTCAAAGCGCGAAGAAATGTCAGTGGATGTAAATGTTTAGCAAATCCACAAATTACGTTTTTGATATTTTAGACAGAGATAGCTTTATACACTAATACATGTAGCCGTCCTTGCCTTTCAAAAAACGTGACCATGCTTAAAGTCTTTTATCTATGGGCCTAGATAAACTGACAACTGCAGCGTGCTAAGCAGGCTGATCTGTTGGGTTATAGGCCAATACTACAGTAAATATATAAGTTAAAGCATTATGGAAACTCCTAACAATCACAGACGCACAACTGAACAACTTTTCAAACTGAACAATATTTTAACCTGAATAACCATCCAGACTGATCAACCTTCTAAACTGAACAACCTTCTAAACCAAGCAACCTAATATCAAATATCCGAGAAGTTTGCAGAAAAAAAATTCAGAGTAGCAACCCTGACGCTCCAATACAGAAGTTCGTCAATTTGACTAATAGGCCGAGTTTCCATACTGCTTTAGCTTATATATTTACTGTGCCAATATCTTGCTCGAGCTTCATTGTGAAAACAGGGACGGGAACAATTTGAATCACGCAAACGGTCAAAATAAGTAATGACCAACGTTAGTAAGACTCGCTGTGTATACAACGCCTTGCGTATTATATTATTATCAAACACCCTTATAATTTAAATTGACAGTTTCCTATAACATTTGTTCTTATCTTATTCATCTCTGTCATTGCAACTTGGGTGCATGTCTTACCTTCATCATATTCGAAGCCCGTCGCGGCTCCACTAGGGCCCGGCCTAGACCCGTCTCTCATTTCACACTAAATTGACTAAACACTACACTATAACACTATCACTATACACTATAAACACTTCACACTGACAGCACTAATGTTTGACATAATTCACTACGGCACTATAATTCGGTTGACGTTTGAATTTCATGATTTAGGCGCCATCTTTGTTTGGCCCATAGGAAGTTTTCTACAATTCGGTTGCTGCATATTTAATGATTAGTTTTTAGTCTATAACGCGGTTGATCTTCAGATATTGTTGTAAATCTGAAAAAAGAGAAAAAAAATATTAGCACATCAAGGAAACACTGATGAATGATGATCAAGATCAGGAAGTGGCGATCGATTCTTTTTTGTAGCGAATGGATAGCCGGATCCATAGGCAGAGTAAGAATAAAATTTAAGATTGTCATAAAAATACTAGAATTTATTTATATTTATCTTATACAGTAAACTAGGTTATACGAACTACTCGCGCTATAACCCGGTTATACAAAACCGCTTATTATAATTTTGCGGAGATGAGTTGGCGCTAGAGTATCCCCCCTTAAAAATATATAAAAAAAAACAAGGAAAGCTCATGAACAACATAAAACAAAAATAGTACGGTACCAGAGTACTCCCCTGTGGGACACCCAATGTATTTATGAATGTGAGTGCACCTTTGTTGTGCATTTCATTTTCGAGTTACTAAACTAATTATAATGATTAAAAAACGCTTTCTTCCTAATTCCCCTATCATGATTTGTCCCTAATGTCCGTCAATTTTCGTGACAGAAATTATAAATGTGATTATGTTTTTAAGTTTATTATTAATAAATCATCTAAATATCTTCCACAGGAAATGGAAGAGGTAATGACCGGAACCCGGTATACAAAATTTACGGAACAACTTGTTGCAAGAAAATTGACGTTCACATTAACGGCCACAAGTGCACTATGGACTGAGATCCAGGCTCCATCTATTCTATTATTAACAAGATTTTTTGGGAAAAGATTGGCAAACCGCCTTTACGTAAAGGCCCAAAGCGGCCTTACAGAAGTAGTAGTTCAAATAAAAGGCAACCAAAGAACTTTACCACTGGTTGTACTCGAAAAAGCAGAACCAATGTTTTTTGGTCTGGTGTGGAGTGAAGCTTTCAACATGCCTTTTCCAGCGTCTGTTTACTCAATCAAAAACAATTCTGACATCATACTCAAACAAGTACTGGACAAACACGCTAAGCTTTTTGATGATTAGCTAGGAAAAGTAAAAAACTACCAGGTAAACATTCATATCAAGCCAGGAGCTGAACCCAAACACCTACCTCCTAGACACATCAGATTTAGTCTGAGAAAGAACATAGAACACGAATTGGATCTCCTTGTAGCAGAAGGGATTATCTCACCGATAGACCAAAACATAACACCAGCAACCCTAACAGTCAACGCCCTCAAGAAGAATGGTCAAGTATGGATATGTGGTTACTACAGAACCACCATTAACCCCGTATTGATAGCACATGCACGCCCAGTGCCAGTCTTCGCCCAACTACGATAACGCCTCGCTCAAGGCGATAAATTTACTAAACTTGACCTTAAAGATGCATACCTTCAATTCGAGATTGCCCCGGAATCCAAAATATATACAACTATTACAACTCACAAAGGTTGTTTCCAATATAACCGAATGCCCTTTGGGATCACAACAGCCCCTTCGATATTTCAACGCTTTATTGAAGGACTGTTTAACGATATAACACAACTTGCAGTATGCTTTGATGATACAGCCATTACAGGGAAGGACGATACGGAACACATTCAAACGCTTGCTCGTGTTTTTGACAAAATGGCTCAGGCTGGACTTTAAGTCAACTTACAAAAATGCGTATTCTTACAACCAGAAAATGAATATCTAGGACACATAATTGACAAGAATGGCGTACGCCTAGCAAAATATAAAATAGAAGCCATCATAAACGTACCACCACTAAAAGACGAAAAATAACTTCTATCATTTTTGGAACTTGTTAATTTCTACGAACGTTTCACTCCTTATCTACAAAGTGTTTGCGCTGACTTGCATGCGCTCACTGCAAAACATAAGTAATGGCAATGGACAGAAAAAGAAAATACAGCCTTTGAAAACACAAAACGTCTAGTAATCAAGTCTAAACCATTAATTGCGTTGAATGTGAAGCGGTCACTATTCTTAGCCTGTGACGCCTCTGATAAAGGCGTTGGCGCAGTATTATTCCGTATGCACAAAAAACGAGATCAACCAATAGCTTTTTCCTCACGCAAACTCAATCAAGGAGTTTTTATGTTTATTACGTAAGTAACATTTTCATGAAATTAAGCTGCATTCGAGAAAATTTGATAAATGAACATTCATTCTATGAAATTATTATAACCAGAAATTCAATTTTTGATAATTTATTTTATGGATCAAGGAATAGGATGTTTAGCAGTTTAGTCTTTGCCTCTCGAAAAAAAAATAATGAAAAAATGCGCGCCGTCATCATATATATGTCGTAGATAGAAAAAGAAAAAAAAGGAGAGCACAGAATATTTGCCGAACTAATTTGTAGCGGACATCGATAACATCTTCGACCATCGCCTAATTCATTCGAGTTTGACTTACTTGCATAACGACCATTCATCCTTACTTGCCATTGACCGGTCGTACCCATTCTCCTCTATCACGTCGTCGGTAACCACAGCGGTGTGCAGGACTGCTTTTACCACCTGTTGTTTTAAGGTAACATTAACTAAGTGGCACAATCCTGTCAACCCCAAACGTTGGAGGCTTATTCTAAGATTCTATTCACATGTTCTACTACAGCAAACTGACAGTGCACCGTGTTCTACTATCACAAAATAGGTATTCGCGTATCATAACCCAAAATCTCATAGTTTAAAGCAGACAAACATTGTAAAACACTTAGCTTCAATCTATTGTTGCTCCTGTCGTTGTAGAATGGCCATGGCTTCTTCAATCAGTAGAGGTAACTGGATACTAGCCCGCCTACGATCTCAAATTATAACTTTACTGAGCTCTTAACGTTACGACGATTTGATTAGCAATGCTCGCTGTCGGTCGACCTTATCTTAGAATGCCGCGAGTAAACACTAGCGACACCACTCTCGTTCAGTGTACTAAAATAAGCCAATAGGAGCAAGCCCCAACCAAATCGAATAGACAGTAGCGCCGCCGCTCGTACTAAAAACAACCAATAGGGAGCAAGCATCAATCAAACCGAATAGCCAATCAGGAAAGACTACTTCACCGAGACCACACTCGCTAAACATCGCGCGAAAATTCAAAAAACAGACTCTTTACCGACATATATTTGTGGTGTTTATTATTGTAATTATTTCTAAAAGTGTTGACTTCTACAAATAAAAAAAATTGAAATTAATGTATTTACTGAACCGTCTAAAATAATAAGACACGAAATACAAGAAAATCAATGGAGACACTAACATATGCAGCCTGAAAAATGTTCCGCTGGACGTGCGGTGGACATATTGCAAATTTTTGTATTTTTACTCGCAAATGTGTTGAAAAACGTCGTAAGACGCACGTGCGCATTGTCATTACACTCTCAGCTCCTGAGCCTCGTGTGTAATAAGCGAAATATTGCATCTTAATGTACTTTTTCAATACACTATTTGCCCAACTGTGTTTGTACAAACTAAAATTAACACAGTGGTGTCTGTACCAACTGCGAAAAGTGGTCCTGTGAAATAAATACTTCATAAATCAAAGGTGGCCTTGATAATTCCTGTATAAATCGGTCCCAACACGTATTTGGTTCAATTCTACGAGTACACACAACTCAACAACAACTTGTTCATTTATTTTCAACTGGTAAGTAAGTAATATTTTTTTATATTCCATACATTATTATTTTGGGATTTGATTCATACTAGGTTTCTGACATCCGTTTGCCCACTTATATATAAGTGAGGTCAAAAGCAACAACTATTGTTCTACGACTTTGCTAACAACGACCAAAAAAATAACAGACCAATTTCTCTTTTTGTATGGACGAGCACGTACTATTCTTCCCTCTTAACGAAACTGAACCGTTTTCAGTGAATAATACTTGCAGGAAATTTAAAAAAGTCTGCCTTTCCTTACAGAACAGTAAGCTTGATGATTATTCACTGAAAGTTGTTCATTTATGTTGACTGATCACGTACTTTCAGTTTTCGATGCCTTATGCCTAACACCCTGTATTTAATTATAAAATAGTTTCCGTTGTAATTTGCATAGCTAATAGATATACGTTTTGTTACTTTTTCATTGCTTATTAAAAAAATTAAAATCTCTAAAGTCACCCGGTGATATTCAGAAATGGGCTCCCTGGAGTTGACGAACGACTCGGATTTTTAGGGTTCTTAACTAAAATGCCCTTATGGTGCGACTTCTTCTGTCAGTCTGACACACCTGTATATCTCAGCAACCACAATTTGGAACAGTTTTAGAATATGCCTTACTTAATTGCCAATGAAAGAATTGTTAAAATATTATTATTAATATAGTAAAGGGGGCTCAAAGAGGGAAGGCAAAAATTTTAATTGTTGTTACTAGGTCGAGTGGGGTATCATATGAAAGGACTTTTTTTTTGTACATTTCAAAATAGATTTTTGTGTTTTTAACTCTTAATTTTCAAGTTATAAAGAAAATTTACCTAAAAATACCATTATCTCGTGAAAAAAAAACAAAAAATTGATTGTAATCGATAGACATTTATGTAAATATTACAGGAAAAACCAGCCCCTTACAACAAATTAAGTTTTGCGGTCCTATAAATGGATTTTATTGCTTCCAAAAATATCATAGGTATATGGAACCCTCGGCGCGCGAACCCGACTCGAACTCAACCGGTTTTTAGGGTTCCGTACCTCAAAATAAAAAAACGGAACCCTTGTAGGATCACTTTGTTGTCCGTCTGTCTGTCTGTCAAGATTCTTTTTCTCACGAACGGGTAGAGGTATCATCAGGTTGAAATCGATAAAGAATATTAAAGTCCATAAACCACACAAGATCTGAAAATTTCATTTTTTTTTAAGGACGCAATCATAAGATATGGCTTTTTATGTCCTCAACTCCATATGTGTATTTATAAACAAAACCTAGAGGGTACTTCCCGTTGACCTAAAATTATGAACGGCAAGAAGCTAGGTCTCATAGAAATAAAGGGAAAAGTGTTTTCAAAGCAGCTACAGGAACTTCGCTTAGCAGTTATCACCGGAAAAAAAAAAACATTAAGGTTTGTTTTTTAACACATTATTTTAGGATTCACGATATGAGAGAAGATAAAGTTGTGTATGCAACTCCACATAATTAGTTAGGTATAAAACACTCGTGTCTTCTATTATGGAACTTGGCTCGCTACGCTCGCCTGCGTCCCATAAACCGACACTCGAGTTTTATACCCCTCGTTATGTACCGTTGCATAAACTACTATAGTACTCGTATTATGCTGTCGAATGTCTTCCCTAATATGCCTTTTTACTTTTTTGTCAAGTTCTTTATAGTCGTTGTCAAATCTGCATACACTTGCTCTTTTTAGGGTTCCGATACCAAAATGGTAAAAAAAGGAACCCTTATGGTGTGACTTTGTCTGTCTGTCCGTCTGTCTGTCTGTCTGTCACACCTGTATATCTCGGCAACCACTCACGCTATCGACTTGAAATTTGGAATAGTTTTAGAATATGGTTGCCCAACTAAATTGCACATGAAATAATATAAAAAAAAATATGACTATTGATGTAAAGGGGGCGCAAATAGAGGGGGGGGGGGGGGCAAAATTCAAATTATTGCTACTAGGTTGAGTGTGGTATCGTATGTAAGGGCTCTACTTGCACATTCCAAAATATATTTTTGTACTTTTTTACGACTCTTAGTTTTCAAGTTATGATGAAAAATGTAAAAAAAATACCATTCCCCCCCCTTATCTCCGAAACTTGTGGTAGGAAAAATCTGAATTAATTACAGTCGATAGAAATTTATGTAAATATTACAGCAAAAATAAAAAGATATTTCTAAGTTGCACAGCTTTTAGAAATCTGCAAAACAACCTTTACAAACAAATTTAGTTTTGCGGTCCTAAAAATGGACTTTATTGCTTCCAAAAAATACTAAAGGTACATCGGAACGGAACCCTTGGCGCGCGAGTCTGACTCGCACTTGACCGGTTTTTTTTCTATTAGGGATACAGTTTTGTTGGAAAGTTTGCTTTCACTGGATTTAATTTGTTTAATAGCTCATAATTGTCCCACTGCTCGGCCTTTCCACCGTTCTCTCCATTTACAATAATAATAAAAATATTCTTTAACCTATTTTTTTTGCCAAAAAGTTGGGAAAGCAATGTTCTGAAACTATTCCAAATTTTAAGTTGATACCACGGAATATAAAACAGTAGAGGAAGCGGCATGAATATTATTTGTAAGAGAACCGGTGTCGCCAAATTCACACATAGACAGCCATGTTTTAACAATAAACTCACACAAACACATTTCGCAGAAACCAATCAGAGCGGTCACATTTTTCCGAAACCAGAACGATGTATCTTAATGTTCTCTTATTGCAATAAACGCTCAACTTCCTTGGAATTGAGTAACTTTTTGCATGCTGGAAAACTTCAAATAAGCCTTTTTGTCATTAGCTCTAGTTACGTAGGGATTACGAGTACATATGTTAGTTCAGCCACTCGACGCTAGACAAAGCTCTTCAAGCTGCATACGAATTCGTACCTTAGTAGCGAGTGACTAATATTATTTTAGCTTGCCTAATAGGGGGAAATTCGCTAGGGAAACTTATATGTAAGGTACCTTGAAACTTGGCTCATAAACAGGAATAGGATCATTAAAGATAAATAAAAAATACCAATTTTTTTGGGCATAAATGACGAGGTTTTAAAAAAATCGTTTACGTCCAACATCGATAGGTCGTATGGCAGAATGTGATGAGTAGTCATTGCCTATCATAAAAAAAAACTAACAGCTGTATAAACCGACCACAGACTACTTAGAACAGCTGTCAGTTTTTTTTTAAGACTGGCCATGGCTATTTTTCATTTTGCCATACGACCTATCAATATTTGACAAAAGCAAAATTATTTTTTAACTTCATTATTTGCAACCGAAAAAAATCGTATTTTTTATTTTTACTTATTGACCTTATCCCTGTCTATGAGCCATATTTCGAGGTACCTTACACATACGTTTCCTAAACTTTCTTATGCGAACTGGGAATCCACTAAGCCGTCCGCTAAACTCGCGCGGGCGCACGGAGCGGGTGGCATGTCTCGGCATTCACTGCGTGCTTAGTAAGAAAGTTATGTAAGCGCGGAGCTGTGTGACACGCAGTGAATGCCGAGACATGCCACCCGCTCCGTGCGTAGCGGAACAATCTAGAAAGGAACTGGTGCCGTACGATTCAGCACGAGTTCTAATATCGACTTTATTGCGACGTGATAGGGTGGAAATTTGTTTGTAGTTGAGCCATTAAATTGTTTTAATTATATATATTGTAAAACAAATTGATAAAATAAAACAGAATAAAGACTAATATACTCGTATGATATGAAATGTCGCCTTGCGGTCGGTTATTAGTCCAGCTTTTATTTTGGCATTGAAAGATTGCTCAATTGGGCATTTTTCAATTTTGTTTTTTATTTTCGAGAAGTTGAGTCCACACGTCACTTTCGCTTTGCGTAAAACTCCAACTGACCGAAGCGTGGGAACAAAGTAAGCACAACTTTTACTACTTGCGACACACTCAGCCACCTACTGTGCTGTGAACATGCCCCTTCGATACTATGAGTGGTTGCTGAGATAAACAGGTGTGACAGACAGACAGACAACTGAAGTCTTACCATAAGGGTTCTGTTTTTACCATTTTAGTTCGGAACCCTAAAAAGGAAGAAGACAGGATTTTATTAAATGTAATTTTTTGTTGCAGGATAGTTAATAAAAAATGGCGAAAATTTTCACACTGTCTCTTTGGATTATCGGTTTGATCATTGTCATTTTGATGATGACCGCTTCTTGCACGGAAGATGAAGATGAAGGATGTCTTAAACCTGGTGATGCAGTAAGTGTTTCTCTTTTTATAAGTCTTGATATTAATGCAGCGAGGCTGGGGACCAATTCTTGAATACCACTGGGCTGGCATAAAATTTCACCCAACAATTCAAAATCACTGTTTCTTTTTCAAAAGTGATTTATCCTACCAAAAAAGGTTTTCTATTTAAAAATTTGCTAAGTCTCGTAACTAACATAAAAATAATTGAGATGTAACCAGTAACCATGTCTGGCTGCTTGTTTTTGAATCAGTATTCAGAAAATTTGACCGTTGTTTTATTTTTAAGATACTATGTCTAATGTGATGCTAAAATAGCTTATCCTGACTGATTCATCAACGCCGAGCCGTAACCTCTACAGCTACAGAACTGAAATTTTGTACACAGGTTTTACACACTTCAAAACCATCCACTAAAGAAGGATTTTCAAAATTCATCCCCTTAGGGGTTGAAAGTCTGTATGTAAGTCCTTTGTTTCTTGGCTTGGATTCACACTTTTGAATTTGAATTTAAGCTATTGGTAAAAAATTAAAAACACGTATTTAAGCATTTCTTACTAATCACCCTTCAAGGAGGTGAAAAAGGGGATGATGTTTAGTGTTTCGTACCTCAAAAGGAAAAAACGGAACCCTTATAGGATCACTTTGTTGTCCGTCTGTCTGTCTGTCTGTCACGACCCTTTTTCTCAGGAACGCGCGGAGGTATCAAACTAAATTCATACCGAATACTCAGGTTTACTGTCCCTAGGAGCTGTGAAAAAATCAAACTTCTAAATCGACGCAATCAAAAGATACAGCCGTTTATGCCGCAAATTTTCGAGTTTTTCGACACTCGCAAGGGAATCAAAACAGGGTACTTCCCGTGAACTCAGAATCTTGAAATTTGGTTCGAAGCAACGTCTAATAGCACAAATAAAGGGAAAATTGCGAAAAGCATAATTTTAAGTTACATCATATAGTAAAAATATTTTTTAAAATTTAAACTTACTACCCTTTTCCTCATAAACGCATAAAGGAATTAAATTTAAAAAATATGTGTTTAAGCAATTTCAAGATATCACCACCCAAAGGGGTGAAATAAGGAATGAAAGTTTGTAATAAAATCCTACAGTTTTGACATGCAGTACTTGAAAATGGATTTTAGCATAGATTTTAGCTAAGAAACAAAAAACACGTGTTTCAGAAATTTTGAAATATCACCCAAGGGGGTAAAATAAGGGATGAAAATTCGTATGAAAATCCTCAAAATCCTTAATTTAAAATTCGTATGAAAATCCTTAAACAGGATACTTGGCTCTTTCTGGTCGATTGAGCTCGGCCGCATATGCTGTCAAAAAAATCAGACAGCTTACTGATGTGGCTACCGCAAGGCTGGTTTACTTTAGCTACTTCCATAGCATTATATCTTATGGCATACTGCTTTGGGGCCGGGCAGCTGATATTCATTCAGTATTCGTTTTACAAAAAAGGGCTATTAAAGCAATTTATTGCCTGAAGATTCGTGATTCCCTGAGAGAACTGTTTAAGGAGATCAACATTATGACAGTGCCATGCCAATTTATTTATGAAAAAATAGTTTTAATAAAAACTACACACCTCCTTCAAAGTTTGGCAAGGTTTCTAGTAGCACTAAAAAGTATAAAATAACATAACCATAGCAGAAAAAAACCGGCCAAGTGCGAGTCGGACTCGCGCACTGAGGGTTCCGTCCCACCACATAAACATAATTGTATTAGTTGAAATTTCAGTAAGTTAATGTGCTAGATTTTTTGAGTCCGACACGCGCTTGACCAAATTTTATTATGTGTTATTATTTTATAGCTTATGCACTATAAACATACCAATTTTCAAGTTTGTAAGTGTTCCCGTTTTTAAATAGAACTAAAACAAAAATCGCCTCAGCGACCATCCAACTTGACCCCTCTCTTATATGAATGTTCTTGAAACGGGAGCTCACCACAATTGGTTACCATTAGTTGTAAGAAAAGTTGTAATATTTAATGATTTCAGACTTTTCCCATTATTTGTACTGTGAGACCTAGCTTCTTGCCAAATTTCATAATTTTAGGTCAACGGGAAGTACCCTGTAGGTTTTGCATTTTTTAATAAATGTATGGAGATGAGGACATAAAATGCCATATCTTTTGATTGCGTCGTTGTAAAAAATTTAAATTTTCAGATCTTGTGTGGTTCATGGATCCTAATATATGGTATTAATTTCAACCTGATCCCTTCACTCGTTCGTGAAATAAAGGGTCTTGACAGACAGACCGACAGACAGACAGACAGACAGACAGACAGACGAACAACAAAGTGATCCTATAAGGGTTCCGTTTTTTTCTTTTGAGGTACGGAACCCTAAAAACAGCATAGCATAACCATATGTTAAAATAACCATAGCAGTTAATAGTCAGTAACTAAGTCAAGTAATAGAAAATAACCAAGCCAGTTTTTTATTTCAATTATAAATTTATAGGTACATTACAACACTATATTTTGGAGTCGGTGCCAGCCAAGAAGTTGCATTGCTGGTAACACCATCTAATCTGGTGCCTTTATTGCAGAAGTCGTTGAACTTCTTTTTTATTTGCCTTCGAGGGGATCCTATCTTAAATTGTTAATATTTAAGATTTGCAAAACTTGTCGTAATTTAGTAACGGCATACCTACACCTCATGAAACGCGAGTTAGTACACTTAATATATTTGGCTAGTAGCATAATATACACTCACCGGCAGAAAAAACCGGCCGGTCGTACATTTTCATACAAGTAAGGGATCAAATGAAGCGTCAATATATTTCCTAAACGAAATAAATATCTGTGAAAAAACAGTGAGATCGATTCTTGAAGATTAGACCTGTGCACGGTATCTAGGAAATTGCGTGTATCGTTCAGAAAAAAATATACGTTATTTTGTCAAAAATCTCTTACATTTAGCGAATTAAAATGTTTTCAGAGTCGCATGGGTTTTCTTCAACATTTTAGATATACCTAATTTTTGACAATATTGTTAATAAGGTTCTTATCTTAAGACCTCATCAATCAGATTTGTATTTTAATTCAATTTAGGTAAGATATTGACGCTTCGTTTGCCCCTATATTTGTATGAAAATATATGAAAGAATAAAGACCGGCCGGTTATTTCTGCCGGTGAGTGTAGTAGCTCAATTGGTTTTGCAACTTGGCTGGCACCGGCTCCAAAATGTACTTTGTAATGTACATAAATTTCTAATTGAAATAAAAAACTGGCTTGGTTATTTTCTATTACTTCACTAAGTTACTGATTAGTAACTGCTATGGTTATTTTATACTTTTTAGTGCTACTAGAAACCTTGCCAAACTTTGAAGGAGGTGTGTAGTTTTTGTTAAAACTATTTTTTCATAAATATATTGTCATGGCACTGTCATAATGTTGGTCAATACGTTCGTATAATTTTAAAGAATTATCCCCCAACTCTTAACCGGTGATCAGATCCTCAACATGAAAAGATGATCACCAGATCAATTTACCTGTACAGCTTTGAAAAATATATGAAACACGTATAACGTGCCTACAAAATTTGAGTTGATTTCCCTAGGATTCCATCATCAGATCCTGACTTGGTGACAATGGGACCACCTCAGGAGTATACCCTTTCAGATAAAAAATAATTTTCTTAATCGGTTTACATCTGACGGAGTAATCGGTGAACATACATAAAAAAATAAATAAATTAAATACATACAGTGGAACATAGAACCTCCTCCTTTTTTGAAGTCGGTTAAAAACATTATGTACGCTAGAAAGAACATAATCAATTACCTAAAAATTGTGACAGGCATAATTTTAATACTAGAAATAAGTACAAACTTGATCAACCATATACTAGATTAGCAAAAGTCAATACATCCTTCGTTGGTCTGTGTGTACGATACTACAACAAAATACCTTACAATGTAGTGCAATTGCCTGAGAGAAAGTTTAAACAATGTGTAAAGCAAACGTTATGTAAAAAAGCTTACTATAGATTAGATGACTATATAAATGACAAAGAGGTATGGTGCTCTGATATTCCAGCGAAACACAAGAAACACATTGTATAAAGCCGACTCTTAAAGTAGGCCGTGCTGCAGTGGTTTCTTGCCGTTTCTTTTACGCTGCCATAGCACGATCCGAAACGGCGTAGACTCGCTCTATTTGCACTGTATTCCGCATAACATTCAAACAGTATTCTGTAAAGAATCTACATTGAATAAAATTATCTGAATCTGAAAGGTCAAAAACTGATTTTCGTATTTCGACCTATGTTCCAAAGTTGTTCAGTTTCATGGTCTAAGTCACATACTAAAATTATGTTCACTATTTCCTTATATTTAACGAAAAAACTACGGTACATCTATTATTGACGTTAATTCCCTACTGCTCCTAATAGTCCTTGAGCCCGTGACAAAATCACTTACCTGTCATGAGAACATCTTAAGATGTATGGCAACAGATCGCCAAAGTGGTGCTGAGCAAGAATCAGTTACATTTGGCATCCGAAATTTGCCGGAAGTCCGAGAATTTCTTTCACTTCCGGTCAAAATTTGGGGGTGCAAGTTACGTGTCATGAGAACACTCTGAAACCCTCGGCAACATGTAGTCCTTCATTGACAGAGTAGAAAAATACAAGTCTGCCAGTTCCTAGTTTGCCGGAAGTACTTGGTAGACGGACTCAAAGGATGGCCGCCACCCAGTAAACAGATCTTTTTTACTATAAAATTAAATACGTATTAATAATCGTGCAAGTCTGCTACGGCTTTGGTTTTTTAGCTTCACTAGTCATCGTAACTGATTACTCCAAGGGTCTGATGATGACCAGCTATCAAGCAACTGGATCTGAGGGCCAACTACACCCAAGAGCTCCAGATTTTGACTAAAATGCATTGTAGGTGGCTGCCGTTCCTAGACTTGCTGGCTCGAGAGTCTGATGATGACCAGATGTCAAGCAACTGGATCTAAGGACCAACAACACCCAAGAGCTCCAGATTTCGACTCAAACGCTTTGTAGGTGACTGCCGTTCCTGGACCTGCTGGCTCGAGGGTCTGATGATGACCAGCTATCAAAAAAGATTAATTTTTACTGAAAATTAGGTATCATAAACAAGCTTAGCTTACCTCCTATGCCCAGCCAATGGAATCGAACAGACAAAATTTTCTTAACCTTAATAGGGCTCGCACGCAACTTCGCATCGCAAGCCACAGAGGAAGTAAATGTCGCGAGCAGTGTTGCCGTTTTAGCGACTTTGGAATCGACTGGCTTGCTGGATGGCTTCAATGGCTTGTTTATGATACCGAATTTTCAATAGAATCATCATCATTCAAAATCATTTAAAAAAAGTATTTTATTCGAATTTCCAAGCATTTGAGTGAAAATCTGGACCTCTTGGGCGTAATTGGCCAATAATAATAAAAAAAATAAAACTGTTTATTTTTATCAAGAAAAACTTAATATTATGTCTAAACAACCCTGGAAACCCTTGGGGTGTATGTTGGGCTGGCGACTCGGTTTCACTTAAATATAAAAACAACTAGCTATGCCCGCGGCTTCGCCCGCGTGGAATTCACACAATGTGCAGTATTGTGCAGCTCCTTCTCTCTCTGCCTCTCCCTCTCTCCCTCTCTCTCTTCTCCCTCACTCTCCCCCTCCAAATTTTCAATTACCGCTTTCAAAATTGTAAGATTTTCATACAAACTTTTATCCCTTATTACACCCCTTTAGGGGCTGAATTTTGAGAAATTCTTAAACAGGTACTTTTTCATTTTTCACCAAGAGCTCAGAACCAAATTTCTATTATTCTACCTTTAAAAATGAAAGACTTATAGACCAAAATACGGAAAAAAAATCACCCCCTTTTTCACCCCCTTGAAGGGTGGTTTTTAAGAAATGCTTAAACACATGTTTATTTATTTTCTACCAAAAGCTTAAAGTTAAATTTGTGTGAATCTAACTCAAGAAACAAAGGACTTTCATACAATCTTTCATCCCGTATTTCACCCCCTTAGAAGATGAATTTTGAAAAATTCTAAAACACGTACTTTTTTATTATTTACCAAGAAATTAGACTCAAATTTGTATAATTCTACCTTTGAAAATGAAAGACTTATAGATCAACATACGGAAAAAAATCATCCCCTTTTTCACCCCCTTCAAGGATGATTTTAAAAAAATGATTAAACACCTGTTTCTTAATTTTTTAACAAAAGCTTAAATTCAAATTTGTGTGAATCTAGCTCAAGAAATAAAGGACTTTCATACAAACTTTCATACCTTATTTCACCCCCTTGGAAGACGAACTTTCCAAAATCCTTTCTTAGTAGGTAATTTTGAAGTGCAAAAAAACTTGTGTTAAACATTTCAGATCTGCAGCTCTAGCGGTTACGGCTCGGAGTTGATGAATCAGTCAGTCAGGACAAGCAATTTCACATGTCAAAGACACGACTGGGGATGAAGAGGGATTGCACTATGTGGGCAAGGGATAGACATCGGGAATAGCAGAGAACACGATATTGGCCGAACTATTGGTAGTGGACATCGATAACATCTTCGACAATCGCCTAATTCATTCGAGTGTGACTTACTTGCATAACGATCATTCATCCTGACCTGCCATCGACCACTCATACGGTATTCTCCTCCATCACGTCGTCGGTAACCACAGCGGTATGCAGGTTTAGTCGTCCCACCTGTTGTTTTATTTTAAGAAGATTAACTAAGTGCCACAATCCTGTCAACCCCAAAGTTAGAGGCTTTCATAAGAATCTATCCAAATGTTCAACTACAGCAAAATCACAGTGCACCGTGTTTTACTATCACAAAAGGTATTCGCGTATCATAACCTAAAATCTCCCAGTTTAAAGCAGAAAAGATCATAAACACTTAGCTCGATTAAAGGGTCGCTCCTGTCATCGCAGAATTGCCACGACTCATCCGCCAGCGGCTGCAGGCTTCATCTCGCGGCCAACTATCACTTTAGAACTAAACGTGGTAAAATCTCAAACAAGAATGAGCTGTTGAAAATGGCGGCCTCGTCTTCACGTTGCTACGTGTTGGCTAAACTGACACAAACCACGCCCCTTTACGCGCCATTCGTAATAGTAGTACCAACCTCACGATCTAAATGAAGCCATCATTTCCAATATCATCGTCCAACATCGACAATCTACACTGGTACAGAAATTCAGTACTAATTTGACGTTCGGCGTAGCTTCGCCGTGCTTAGGCCACTGCATGGGTGCTGCTGGCATGAACGTTTGTCTTTTAAAATACCGCGGGAAATTCGAAATGAGAGTCGCTCTACGACATATATATTTAGATTTAGTATTTCTAGTTATAATTAAGTTCACAATTTAATTGAGTAGTCGTCAAGTTCAAATACAGCTATATGCTTGGATGCTGGTCATCATCAGACCCTCGAGCCAGCAGTTCCAGGAACGGCAGCCACCTACAACGCATTTGAGTTGACATCTGGAGCTCTTGGGTGTAGTTGGTCCTTAGATCCAGTTGCTTGACAGCTGGTCATCATCAGACTCTCGAGCCAGCAAGTCTAAGAACGGCAGCCACCTACAATGCATTTTAGTCAAAATCTGGAGCTCTTGGGGGTAGTTGGCCCTCAGATCCAGTTGCTTGATAGCTGGTCATCATCAGACCCTCGGAGTACTCAGTTACGATGACTAGTGAAGCTAAAAAACCATAGCCGCAGCAGACTTGCACGATTATTAATACGTATTTAATTTTATAGTGAAAAACTTAGATCTGTTTACTGGGTGGCGGCTGGCGGCCATCCTTTGAGACCGTCTACCAAGTACTTCCGGCAAACTAGGAACTGGCAGACTTGTATTTTTCTACTCTGTCAATGAATGACTACATGTTGCCGAGGGTTTCAGAGTGTTCTCATTACACGTAACTTGCACCCCCAAATTTTGACTGGAAGTGGAAGAAATTCTCGGACTTCCGGCAATTTTCGGATGCCAAATGTAACTGATTCTTGCTCAGCACCACTTTGGCGATCTGTTGCCATACATCTTAAGATGTTCTCATGACAGGTAAGTGATTTTGTCACGGGCTCAAGGACTATAAAGCGCTATGCTATTTGGAAATGTTTTTGCACTAATAAATTAAAAAGCCCTTATACTTTAAATACAACATATGTTTTTTTTTATCTGCTATATTTTATACGAAAAAGTAAGGTTTTCCTCATTTTTGCCGAAATTCCGTCTCATTGATGGTTGTAACAGCCACGTTAAAGAGCACTCTTATGTGAACGCTATAAATATGTTAATAAGGTCGATATTTGCATTGACGATCGCGTAGCTTCTAATTTGAGGGCTATTAATCCCCTTAAAAATGCGCGATTCCGACACACACTAGACAAGTTTTTAATATTTGTTGTTATTTTTAGGGTTCCGTACCTCAATAGAAAAAAACGGAGCCCTTATAGGATCACTTTGTTGTCCGTCTGTCTGTCTGTCTGTCTGTCTGTCAAGACCCTTTATCTCACGAACGGGTAAAGGTATTAGGTTGAAATTAATACAATATATTAGGATCCATGAATCACACAAGATCTGAAAATTTCATTTTTTTACAACGACGCAATCAAAAGATATGGCATTTTATGTCCTCATCTCCATATATTTATTCAAAAATGAAAAACCTACAGGGTACTTCCCGTTGACCTAAAATTATGAAATTTGGCAAGAAGCTAGGTCTCACAGTACAAATAATGGGAAAAGTCTGAAATCATTAAATATTACAACTTTTCTCACAACTAATGGTAACCAATTGTGGTGAGCTCCCGTTTCAAGAACATTCATATAAGAGAGGGGTCAAGTTGGATGGTTGCTGAGGCGATTTTTGTTTTAGTTCTATTTAAAAACGGGAACACTTACAAACTTGAAAATTGGTATATTTATAGGGCATAGGCTATAAAATAACAACAAATAATAAAATTTGGTCAAGCGCGTGTCGGACTCAAAAAATCTATCACATTAACGTACTGAAATTTCAACTAATACAATTATGTTTATGTGGTGGTACGGAACCCTAAGTGCGCGAGTCCTACTCGCTTTTGGCCGGTTTTTAGCTTATACTATCAACGTACTAATATTCACGTTTGAACGTGTTCCCGTTTTTAAGATAGAGCTAAAACAAAAATCGAACAAAAATAGCCTATAAAACTGGTTTTTAGTATGTGAGCCCCCCTTATTATATTAATTTTAAAAATTTTTGTATTTGTTCTTATAGCGGCAATAGAAATACGAGTACATAATCTGTGAACATTTTAACTGTCTAGCTATTACAGTTTATGAGATACAGCCCGCTGACATACAAACAGCAATCGGAGGCATATTTAATAGGGTTCCGTTTTTCACCCTTTGGGTACTGAACCCAAAACGGACAAATAATCGAATCATGGTGGGGAAACATTAAGCACATTTGTAGGGTTCCGTACCTCAAAAGAAAAAACGGAACCCTTATAGGATCACTTTGTTGTACGTCTGTCTGTCTGTCTGTCTGTCAAGACCCTTAATCTCACGAACGGGTAAAGGTATCAGGTTGAAATTAATACCATATATTAGGATCCATGAACCACACAAGATCTGAAAATTTGAATTTTTTACAACGACGCAATCAAAAGATATGGCATTTTATGTCCTCATCTCCATACATTTATTCAAAAATGCAAAACCTACAGGGTACTTCCCGTTGACCTAAAATTATGAAATTTGGCAAGAAGCTAGGTCTCACAGTACAAATAATGGGAAAAGTCTGAAATCATTAAATATTACAACTTTTCTCACAACTAATGGTAACCAATTGTGGTGAGCTCCCGTTTCAAGAACATTCATATAAGAGAGGGGTCAAGTTGGATGGTTGCTGAGGCGATTTTTGTTTTAGTTCTATTTAAAAACGGGAACACTTACAAACTTGAAAATTGGTATGTTTATAGTGCATAAGCTATAAAATAACAACAAATAATAAAATTTGGTCAAGCGCGTGTCGGACTCAAAAAATCTAGCACATTAACTTACTGAAATTTCAACTAATACAATTATGTTTATGTGGTGCTACGGAACCCTCAGTGCGTGAGTCCGACTCGCACTTGGCCGGTTTTTTGTAGTCTAGAATGAGTCGTATAACATAACATCATCGTCATATCAATTTTTAACAACCGACTTCAAAAAGGAGGTTTACAATTATTGTAATAGGTTTTGTTTTTCTTTACAGTGTTCATTTGAAGACCAATGCTGTAGGAACTTGACTTGTACTTGTAAGTATTGTTTTCTTGAATAAAGGTTGTATTTTGAGGGCCAAATGGAACCACTTTTGTTCTACGACTTTAAATCGCAAAAAAATATATTAGACTTCTCAAATTGGAGCAATTAGCTGATCATTATGTATGGTTAGCTAAAGTTGTTGCATTTAGTCCCCTGAATAAACCTGTAAAGGGTTTTTTATACACAATTTAAAATCATGATATATTGAAATGTAGAGGAATAAACCAATCAGCGGCGTAGTCATCATAGCATCCCATAAAATGTCCACTGCAGGACAGGGAGCCCCCTCCAGAACTAGAGCGAAAACGCGGGGTACTTTGGAGGGGATCTATCATAGTTACCACGCGTGTAAGCGTTGCGGCTGGTGACCGCTGTTGTTTGGTAACCGCAGTATGTAAGATGGTACGAAACGCAGAAAGATGCTGCTGCCCATCCTCAGGTTCATACGCCCTTAGTCGTACGACACCCACGGGTAGAGACGGGTTGGTACTATTCTTTTCCGGCACCACACAGAGCTCAAAAATTCTAATGAAATACATTTTGCGAACACGACCGGCTCCGATGGATCCTGCGAGTATCTTAGAAAAACTAACTTTATTGCTTTTCGTATATGATTGACTTTGCCAGGCACTCGAAACCTCCAGGGAGAGTTGCCTGCGCTTTTTGACAGTTGTATCCGCGCTGAAATAGTAGTTGATACAAGTTCCGTAAGTAGGGTTAAAACGAGTTGACGTTTTGTAAGCCCGAGACGAAGTCGAGGGTTTAACATCGGCACGAGTTTGTCATACCCCTTACGGACGTGTATCTTACAACGTTTTTCAATACTTTGTGAGAAAACAGGTATAAGTAATACACTTGGTAAAGGAACCAACCATGGGTACTGTCAGCCTCTTGTCGATTTATGTTCTCCTGGTACTCTCCATTTTATTTTAAATATAGATAGGCAGGTGGAGGACTGTGGTCTCTGCCTACCCCAACGGGAAAGAGGCGTGATGTTATGTATGTATGTATGTATAGGCAGTCGTCACTCAAGTAAAAAGTCACCACTGTACAGTAGTATTTTTTACAAAATAATTTTATGATGAGTGTAAAAACTCCTTGGTATTATACTTTTTTTACTTACCGTACTAGTTCGGTAAGTAACTACTTACGAGCAATTTTTACGTCCTTGTAAGTACGTTTTTAGAGCAAATGTATTGAAAAATATTTTTTGTAACCCAAAATTCGTTTAATTTAATCACTGCCCGCCCTTACTTCATTTGATAGAATAATGTCCAATCACTTTAACAAAAGTTTTTCCCTAAATGCTTTATAGGTTTCGCGTTACACGATCTGTAATATTGATCCCACCAAAAACATAACTGGTAAAAAGGGGGCCAAGTTCCTATCGGCTAATTGTTTGCCTAAAAAAGGGTTGAAATCCGATCCAATGCCAAGTTTAGATGCACTTTAATATCGATCATAATCGTCTTCATCAGCAGTCTGACCCGCTAGTAAATATTTGCCGTTCCCAAGACTCGCCACCACATCCAGTCCTCCGCCAGTAGGGGGGATAGGCCGGTTCTGGACCAGCTAGAGGTGATGTGGTCGAAAGTCGGTCACCGGGATTCGACCTGGTTCGGTAGCTCTAAAAAGAGCTCATTCAATGAAATCTGAATTGAAATTGAATGAAACGATGAATGGCAGGTGCAAATCTAGATCTACCTACCCAACTCTGCAAGTTGTTACCGGACGGGGACGGTGATGCGGGCGAGGAAGCGGCTGGGGACGGGGAAGCGGATGGGACAGTGATGCGGGCGAGGAAGCGGATGGGGACAGGGACGGGGGAGCGGATGGGGACGGGGACAGGGTCGGTGACGGGAACTGGGATGGGGCGGGCAGGGACGGGGATGGGTACGGAGACGGGGACAGGGACGGGGCGGTGATGCGGGGGACGGGGAAGCGGATGGGAACAGGAACGGGGACGGTGATACGAGCGAGGAAGTGGATGGGGACGGGGACGGGGGAGCGGATGGGGACGGGGACAGGGACGGTGACGGGGATGGGTACGGGGACGGGTAGGGTACGGAGACGGGGACTGGGACGGGGCGGGCAGGGACGGGGATGGGTACGGAGACGGGGACAGGGTCGGGGGCGGTGATGCGGGGGGCGAGGAAGCGGATGGAGTACAATACGACTGATTACGGTTTCGTTAGCAGTTTTAATTTGCAGGCTTAATTCTGGTTCATTTGCATTGCAATATGTGATGTATTTAACTAGCTGAGAACTTTTTTGGGGGCACCCTCAGTGGAGTCAGGTACAGATGCCGACTCATTGTGTTAAAATTTTTACCTGACGGAATCTTTTTTGTAAGGGCTGTGGGGTGCTTTTATTGCTTGCCCTTATGGAAAGATTAAGTCCGCATAAGATAAAAAGCAAGTTACATAAAAACATTTCAACTCAACGTGTTGGCAATGGATTTCCTTTTATTTATATCAGGTACGCTAAGGACATTAATTTAAAAGCTGATAGTTTACAAGTTATGATATGATGCTAAAAGCAATTAACGTTTGCCAAATTTAATTTAGCACTTCGCTGCAGTCCGTAGGAAAAACATTCAACATGTCAAAGTATAAAAATCAGGTACAAATAGATATGTAGGTACAAATATAATAACCTAACCTAACCTAACCTAAATACCTACAACTTAAAGGGGGCACTATTCCAAATTAATTCACCTAAATACGTAACACAACCTTGTTTTGTTAGAGCAGCTTGTTTTTAAAAATATAGAATAAAGATGTCAACAAATAAATTATTCAAGTTCAATATCGCAATTATTCTTAAAAACCATGTCAGAAAAATAAAAATCTGCGTCAGGAAAATAAAATTATTGAATTACTTAAACAGAAAAAAAGGCGAAGAAATAAAAAAAAGAAAAACCTATAGTCTTGGTGAACTTGCAGACAGATTTATAATAGCATCCAAATCGTTGATTAAAATCCAAGTTCAACGTATGCATGCTACAACTAACGCCGACCGACGAGGATCTAAGTGTATTGGCTATCTAAAATAGATCGCTCCGTTGATCGAAATATTTCGTACTATGCTTGAAGGTGATATGTATGCTCAAAGGATGGCTAGTTCTGGTGATAATTCAAAGATGGTGCTATTTGAAGCTTCTTGTTTTTATTTCAAATGTTTTCGAAATTTAATTGTTCGTAAAGGTATTCCTTGGATTGTCTTTACAAAATCTGAAAAGAGAAAAATAGTTTTTGATACCTTTAATTTTTACTGCTTTTTTAATTTGAGACTAGGTTTTTTATACACATTTCACAACTTATTTTCAAATTACACTATTATTTTTAATAAAAGCAATCCTTGATAGATAGATAGATAAATGCTTTATTGTGCACATAACAAAAATATTAACTAGTTTGATATAACTAGTTTGTTTTGTTTGTTTCTAGCTTGATATTATTGTTTTAAAAATCATAAGCATCACAAGTTATTTTCAGTAGACTTCAAAACGATAATTTCTACGATTATAAAAGTTTCTTTCGATTTCGTTTTTATTCGATGTATTATAAATTAATTTTCAAAGCTTCATAATAAAACTCTTTTTCTTAAAAAGTTATCAATGAAATTTATATTTTTACATTCGATCAAGGTTTAATTAGCACTCGAACTCGTACGTTTTATTAATGGTTGATTTGACTTGTAAAGATTTTTTTTTTAAGGTCGAGACCAATCAATGAAATGGCGGGGTGCTACCTGTCCAACTGAGTTCGGTCCATCTAGTCACAATCTAGTCACGATTAAAAAATACCTATCAAAAAGTGTCATCTGATCACGAATTCCTTAGTTGTAGATAAACAATAGAAATACATTTGGAAAGAAAAGTTTTTCTTACTTTGGTATGATATCATTTTGGTCGAAATAATTCTAAAGATGAAATAGTAAATGAGTTTTAAAAACTGCTTTGTTTTACTAAATAAAATTGCAATTGCTAAAAATGCGAAAAAAAATATATCAGCATAATAAATCAGTATAATATGTTAAGAAAAGAATCTAAGTTACAGTTATGATTATATTAAACAACAACACAACAAATGTAAATAGCGAAATTTGCAAAATCAACACTAAAAATACCTATAATAAATTATTCACAATGTGTAATTTCAAATACGCGAAACCTAACCGGTTTTATCCATGTAACTGAATAACTTATCCTAAAGAACATAGTTCCAATTAAGAAAAAAAAATATTTCCCACAGAAACTGCATCCGCTGATAGCGCATTTTGTAAAGGAGTCTAACATATTAAAGCTAGATTTCCTCACTTGACTTTTTAAATTAATACATAAACCGTAACACTTTTCGATGCAACGCGTAAAATTTATTACTTCACATTATGGAAAGAATTATTGATTGTTATAAATAACGGCGAAGTCACGGGTATTTAATAGTTTCCATTCGTATGAAATGACGCTGAGATACATACCTGTTTTTCGAGATTCCCATGCATTGAAGTGATTATTTAACGTATTAACAAGTTAGTGAATCTTTGTGTTCGTGTATAAAATGGATGTAATTTATAACATCACGAAGCAGGTAGTTTCAAGCCCAGACTAACCTAACCTAACCTAACCACGAATTCAATCACTTTAAACATTTTTCCTCTCAACATTTACTGCTCACCTAAAACCGAGACGGAAAATTTATCTGTAGTTCATAAAGTATCACAATTTACCTCAAACATTTTTCTTTCTACAATTACCTACTGCTAACTTCAAACCCTGAAAACAAAGATGAGATGGACGAATGAACATTTGGTTGCTTTTTGCATGCCAGGCACTAACTTTCAGAACATTTGTGAGTAATCACACCAAAAGTGTTGTTAATCTTAAACTGTAAACGAACTTTTGAAGGTACGCACTATATTAACCAGTTGCTCTTAACTTCAATCTAGAATAGAACAAAGATGGGGCTGACGATGAACAGAGTCACTCAGAAGAAGTCTAACGCCTCTTGATTATCAACATGCGATTATTACTTCTGAATTTATTGGAGTCAGGAACTGGCATTTAATGTTAAAATTATTTTAATATACATATGACGACATATCTTATGAAAAAGAACTAAATAATGAGTAAAAGCAAAACTTCACAAAATCACGAGTTTCTGCACGAACAATAGGATACGTTTTTGCTTGCTGGGGTGCTAACTTTCAGAACATTATTTCTCCCACATGCAATTTCAAGCCACGATGAAGACATTTCTTGCGTCATACCTGTTTGAACTCATCGCACGTACGTATTTAACAAGTTAACAGTTTTGTAATTACGAAAGATGGCGGTACTGACCACAACAGGTTTAGAATTCTAAAGGACGGTGTATGGTTAACGTATTGAAAGCTCTAATTATTAATAGCAAATTTTTCAAAAATTACTAAATTAAAATGAAAATATAAAACTAACAATCTCGACTGAATCAAAATATTTGAATTAGTCGTTACAACCAAAACTTTTATGTAAAAGAAAATTATAACAAAACTTGTTCAACCAAAAACTACAAACGAAATTACAAATAAAAATATTTGAATGAACTATTACAACACAACGTTTATGAAAAAAGGAAAAAAAAATCAAAATCTCAATTACAATTTCTAAATAAAATGTTTAAAAGTAAACGTCTCGAAAACTCGTTTTAAAAAATACTTACAGATTTTTCTTCATATAAATTATCAATTTGAAACTTGAATCCAAATTGTACTATAGTATTGAAAGTTAAGATTTTTTTTATGGGATGAACAGTATGAATCAAAAGAAGTTTATTAAAACTTTTTAAATGAAAATCTGAAAACCAAAAGTACTTTATTGACAATTACTAAGCTAAGACTTTTAAACCAATAATATTTAAAGGAATACTTTTATAAAAAAGAATTGCAAAAAAAAAAATGTTGCTGAAAAGATAACTTGACATAAAAATAAATTTTCATAATCTCAAGTTGAATATGTTAAAAAAAATACGAAATGAAACCTTTATTGACAATTTCTTAGCTAAAATTTAAAAAATATAAATTTAATTGAATACTTTTAGGAAAATGAATTTTTATTTTTGAATAAAAAACGAAATCGGAAAACTTTTATGGTCATGGAAATTATCGTTTTGAAGTCTATTAAAAATAACTATGATTTTCTAAACAATAATATCAAGGATTGCTTTTGTGATGAAGAATAATGCAACTTTAAAAAATAATATGTGAAATGCTTTTGGGAAGGAAACCAAAAAAAACGAAAAACTTTTAAAAATCTCAAATCAAAAAGATGTAAAAATTTTACGTATCGAAATCTATTTAAGATTTTATAAAGATAACTCAAGGAATACCTTTACGAACAATTAAATTTTGAAAACTTACGAAATAAAAACAAAAAGCTTCAAAACGAAATGAACTTTTAAAATCTCAAATAAAAAAGTTTAAAAATTAAACTTGTCGAAAACTCGTTTCGCAATTTGCTAAGATGTTTAAAACTATAATGTTTCGAAGAAAATTTTATGACAAAAGAAAATATTGCTATAAAAATGTAACAAGCAAGACTTACAAACATAGCAAGAAGTTGATTCAAATATAAAATCGATGAATCTCGTTGCTAAAAATACATTTTCAGTGACGAGTCATTATATTCTACGTGGCAACCACCTACCAATTTAAGAAATAAAATAATTATGAGTTGTTTGTTACCGTTTAAGTTAAATCAAATATCGTTTATGGATATCCAATAAACTCAGTACATAATGGAATTGCATATAAAAATAATGCAAATTTAACACTTTAAATTACAAATTAAATAAAAATAAACCATAATCACAAATTATAGATTTAGATTAAAACGAACGAAGAGGTTTGATACGTGTTCGTGGTGTTTTTTTTTTCTGCGTTAAGGTTAAGTTAGGTTATATTAGAAAAGGCTCGAGCGAAGAGGTATTTTAAAAATGTTGAATATTAACTAAAGATTTGATAAAGATGTAAGTTAGGTGTTCAACCCGCTAAATATTTTTTGTACTTAAGAAAAAATATAGATGGCACTACTGGCATCCACTTAGTTTGCTGAAACGCGGTATCGAGGTGTCAACTGCGAAACTATTAGCAGTGTGTGATCTCTTTTTCTCGCGTTACTCCGTCCACCATTGCATACGGGCATATTTGAATATACATTTCTATAGTATAATAAATTATTCACAATGTGTAATTTCAAATACGCGAAACCTAACCGGTTTTATCCATGTAACTGAATAACTTATCCTAAAGAACATAGTTCCAATTAAGAAAAAAAAATATTTCCCACAGAAACTGCATCCGCTGATAGCGCATTTGGTAAAGGAGTCTAACATATTAAAGCTAGATTTCCTCACTTGACTTTTTAAATTAATACATAAACCGTAACACTTTTCGATGCAACGCGTAAAATTTATTACTTCACATTATGGAAAGAATTATTGATTGTTATAAATAACGGCGAAGTCACGGGTATTTAATAGTTTCCATTCGTATGAAATGACGCTGAGATACATACCTGTTTTTCGAGATTCCCATGCATTGAAGTGATTATTTAACGTATTAACAAGTTAGTGAATCTTTGTGTTCGTGTATAAAATGGATGTAATTTATAACATCACGAAGCAGGTAGTTTCAAGCCCAGACTAACCTAACCTAACCTAACCACGAATTCAATCACTTTAAAGATAATTTTAAATCAGGTTCAGAGCCACTTTTATCGCAACAACTTGATGAACCTAAAACAGTTCGGTTTTACCAGGGGTCGCTCAACAGTCGATGCAGGTGTTGAGCTTATTCAAAGTATATTTGACGCCTGGGAGGAGTCAAGTGATGCCATTGGCGTTTTCTGTGACTTGTCCAAGGCTTTCGATTGTGTACATTATGATATTCTTATCAGGAAATTACACCATTATGGAATTAGAGACCAGGCTCTAAGCCTTCTGGAGTCGTATCTAAGTGAAAGGATCCAGAAGGTTGATGTAAATGGGAAAAGGTCACTAGGATCAAAAATTTGTATGGGCGTTCCACAAGGCTCAATCCTGGGACCATTCCTATTCATTGTCTACATTAACGATTTGCCAAACCTTGTAAAGGACAAGAATGAGATAGTACTATTTGCAGATGATACGTCTTTGATTTTTAAAGTCAAAAGACAACAATCAAATTTTGACGACGTAAATAGTACAATCTCTAATGTAGTTGAGTGGTTCACCGTAAATAATCTTTTACTTAACGAAAAGAAAACTAAGTGTGTTAAATTTGTTTTGCCTAATGTTAAGCCAACTGCTACAAGCCTATAAGTGAAAAACGATAAATTGAGTCTTGTGGAATCAGCTGTGTTCCTAGGTATTACCTTAGACAACAAATTACAATGGGGACCGCATATTAATAAATTGTCGAACAGACTTAGTTCTGCAGCATACGCAGTGAAAAGAATAAGAGCTCTGACGGATGTAGACACCGCGAGGTTAGTCTACTTCAGTTATTTCCATAGTCTCATGTCATATGGCCTTTTGTTATGGGGTCATGCTGCGGATGCAAACAGCATTTTTTTACTACAAAAGCGAGCTGTTCGTGCAATTTATAAAATGAAGCCTAGAGAATCTCTTCGAAATAAATTTAAAGAAATCAACATTTTGACTTTTGTGTCGCAATCCATTTATGAGAATTTAATATATGCTAAACGGAATATACATATTTTTGATAAAAATTGTGACAGGCACAGTGTCAACATAAGAAACAAGAATCAACTTGCTTCTCATGTCAGCCGTATTCACAAAATTAGTAAAACATATAAAGGTCAATGTATACGCTTCTATAATAAGGTACCCACTGATATTGAAAGTTTACCGTTAGATAAATTCAAAACTGTAATCAAGCAGAAATTATGTAAGAAGGGTTATTATAAAATATCAGATTATCTAGAAGAGAAAAATCCATGGGATTAGACTACGGTTCTAACAGGCTAATTCAAAATTAAAACTGACCTATGTATGTTGTATATCAACCTTGTACATTCAAACAAAAAAGAGCGAGTGGGTTTTTATTGTCGCTTCTTTTTTTCCCACAATGGCGCCACATTGTTTGTGAAGCGATGTAGTTTAGCTGACGTCATTAAGAGATTTTAATATCCAACAATGAATAAACGATTTTGATTTGATTTTTGATTTTGATTTGAAACATTTTTCCTCTCAACATTTACTGCTCACCTAAAACTGAGACGGAAAATTTATCTGTAGCTCATAAGTTATCACAATTTACCTCAAACATTTTTCTTTCTACAATTACCTACTGCTACCTTCAAACCCTGAAAACAAAGATGAGATGGACGAATGAACATTTGGTTGCTTTTTGCATGCCAGGCACTAACTTTCAGAACATTTGTGAGTAATCACACCAAAGTGTTGTTAATCTTAAACTGTAAACGAACTTTTGAAGGTACGCACTATATTAACCAGTTGCTCTTAACTTCAATCTAGAATAGAACAAAGATGGGGCTGACGATTGTAACAACCCCCCCCAGGTACCCGCACGTTTATTCTAATATCTAACCTATCTGTACCTAAAGACCTAACTTAGTTAGCTTTAGAACCGTAGTTTATTTGAATATCCTAATTTTAACTAAGAAAGACCTAATATTGCCTAATACTTTACCTAACTTCCTAAAATCTGAATAAGTCTGCTTTGATCTATAAAATGGCCAATGAAACGTCTAGTAGTTATAAAACCCTACTTTATGTACCGCGCCTAAGCAACCCTAAAATTCTTTCAGTCAGAACCGTTCTAATACCTAAATATTTAAATTTATCTATTTTTCCCACAAAAGCTTATAAATGTTGCAAAAGGTGGACTTATCACTAAGAGTGATTTCTTCCAGACAACCTATTAAATTTTTGATTACCTAATATGGAAAAGAAAATATTTTAACCGTCTTTATTAGTTCTTACTATAATGTACTTGGAAGAAGTATAAGTCCTGAGCCAATTTATATCAAAAAGTGGTAAATAAGATAAGTCAGTGAAAGTCTTATAGTCAAGAAGATAATAAGGAAATGGGTAAATTGAGTTATTTCTTAGTATTTTATGATTTTATATGATAGATTATGGAAAGTATTGTAAGGAAAATCAAATAAAAACTTAATATAGTATTTCTTTTAGTCTATGTGGCCCTTTTCAGGGGAGGAGCTCCCCTCCGCCGAACCCCTCAGTTGACCTCAGACCAGTGGCGGACGGTCATCCTCCAAGACTGCACTCATATGCTTAAATTCGCTTTCAGGCTTTTTAAATCTTATAAAATAAAATTGGGGAATCTTATCTTGTCCAAGTCTTATTCCGAATGTAAGTAAGTTGGTAAATTGTACTGTCAAACTTCAGACAGGAGAAGGATTCAAATTCTGGACTGTCCCGAAAACCAGAATATAAAATACTAGCTGTTACCCGCGACTTCGTCCGCGTAGATTTTATAAAAAAACAGAACTCGAACTTAATTGAAACATATTTTACGGAGCGCTTATCCTTCTTGATCCCTACGTAAAAGATGCATTTGTACTTATCCAAGTTGAATAAATGCATCTTACTACAAACTTAATTATCTTTTGATTTTATTTAACTGGTAGGTAGTGCGGAATTTTCATTGTCAACTGTTACAGGCGAACTTAAAAAAGAAGGCAATAAAGGGAGTGAAGTGAATGGGTAGCGAGGAGGTATTCATAAAAGTAAAAAAGGTCCCTATTCCTCCCTATCTATCCTTTTGTATCCCCCCCCCTACATTCCCACTCCCCCTCCCTCACCCTCTCCCACTCTCTCTTCCACTCTCTCTTCCACTCCCTCGCCCCTCCCTCTTCCCCCCCTCACCCTTCCTTCCCCCTCCATTTCCCCCCTTCCCCTCTCCCCATCACCCTCCCTTTCCCCCCTCGCCCTCCTCCCATTCCCCTCCCTTTCCCCCTTCCCCTCACTCATCCTCCCCTTCCCCCTCTCCCTCCCTCTACCCCCCCTCCCTCTACCCCCTCACACGCCCTCTACCCCTCCCTCCCCCTTTCTCTCCCCTCATTTTCCCCTCCCTTAAACTCTCTCCCTATCCCTCCCCCTCTCCCTCTCCCTATCCCTGACCCTACCCCTATCCCTGCTTCTACCCCTAACGCCATCTTAACCGCTATCCCTATCCTTATATAAACATACAACTGACACTCATATTGATTTTTAGACATTTCAAACCTATCAACCCCATCCCAGGGGTGGTGGTATTTCACGTCCACCACGTTGGATTTCAAAATCATTGTAGTTTTCGTAATCAGCGACCCGATAAACCATACGAACGACACCCATATTGATTTTTAGACATATCAACTCTATCGCACCCCAACCTTATCCCCAGGGGATAATGGTAGTTTACGTCTACCACGTTGGATTTCAAAATTGTAGTAGTCTTCGTAATCAGCGATACTTAGTTGAATAAAAAAAGTCCCATCAAAATCGGTTAAGTAGTTTCGGTGTGCTGTAGCAGATACAACCCCGCTAGAGTATTATTGTATGTGTAGATTCCCACGGGAATGAGATATTTTCCCGGGGTAAAAAGTAGCCTATGTCCGTCTCCAAGTTACCATCTATCACCATACCAAATTTCATCAAAATCCGTTCAGCCGTTTAGGCGTGAAAGAGCAACAAACAAACAGACAGACAGACAGACAGACAGAGTTACTTTCGCATTTATAATATTAGTAAGTAAGTAAGTATGGATATACACATATACATAATATGATCATTTCTTTCAGCAAAACAAAGTTTATTGGGAAGTGCCTTGGGACATTGACTACCTACTTAGACAATTTACATTTAAAAGTCAGGGAAATAAAGTCGAAAATAACCTTACTTTTTTTATCAACAGTCAGCATCTTTTAGTCAAACGGTCAGCATCTTTATTTGAACTTTTATATCTTTGACAACGAAAATTTTAAGTTATTTCTATCAAATGAGAAAATCTGTTACCTTTCTAGCTTTTCAACTCATTTCGCTTGAAAAGGAAATGTTATTTACAGAAATTTGTAACAAGAAGATGATACATTAAACTGACACAGTGAAAGTAATGACTCCATAAGGTATATCATCAAATTCTAGGGTTTTAGTTTCCCTATCAGTTTCTTTAACCATCAAGCCATAATTTTAGCCGGTTTGCAAGTTATATGAAATCTGTATAAAGAATACTGCTCGTAAGCTATTTATAGTATTCTATAAGATAATTTATAAATGAGTTCTTTTAATATGCTATTTTTCATATTTGATATAGCAAATTGAACTAACAAAACCATATTTAATAACAAAACTTCTCAATCTTTAGAATGCAAATCAATCAATAAAACTGCAATAAATTATCTGACGTACAAAGAATTAAAAAGGTCAGTTATAAATGAGCGAAATATATTTTTGTCTGCAACATTTTGAAAGTCGGTTTTTAATTTTTAAATTTATAATTTTTATAGTAATTTTGCAACAAGATTTATACATTATTATTTTATTATTTTGAAGGAAAAAAGCTTTGATTCTACTGTTGTTTTCCTAATCTAGAGTGTATTTTTATTCTAACTAGAGAACCCGGTCTCACATTTACTTTAAACGTGATGAGTTTGGCCACTTCCACACCCAGATGGAAGGTAGAGACCCTGAGCTTGCGAAAGATTGAGTAAATCTATAGAAAATAAATTGTGAGAATACTACCTATAAGACAGTGTTGTAAATCAAACAAGAGACACGAGTCTCGGGTGTAAATTTAAATTCGTGGTGTGTAGTGATTTGTCTAAGCCAGCACGCTCACTGGAGTCGACCCCTAAGCTAAAGAATTTACCTTACAGACGGATTTTGGCATAATCCAATGAGTGCCTAGTACCCTAAGCCGTGTACGAAGAATCCTAAGAAATCCACCACACGCCGTGATCACCCCCATCACTCAGTTCGGTAAATGGATTTCGCTAACCAACAAGCCCTATTCTTCAAAAATATACCTCTGATGAAGTAGCAGGAAGGAATGACATCCATGACACACTTCGGCATGCCCCTGCTACCGAAATAGAGACATAAAATTGAAGAGATTCACTGAGATTTCCAACATCATGAAATCCCACTGGAGAATCACATCCAGTGCCTAACTCACTCCTAAGCAGAATAGATGCCATAATTCACGAGAGGAATATAACACCGATTCTAATTTACCCCAGCAACCCACGTTTTACACCATTAAATTATTCATGCTAGGTGAAGTATTTATCCTGGGAAATTGCAAATGCGGCTATAGACTTCTCCATGAATCGAAATGATTCCTAAGAAAACATTTCTCTTCACAAAGGTCTACGAGGCGGTTCTCCAAAATTCCCTTGAAATACTACCTATGATGGGTTTGTTCCGTCTTCCTTTCACAGACGGGCAAGATTTAGGAACAAGCCATCGCACACAAATCCTTTAAAGGTGTAGAACAAACAACTCTCGATTTTACACAGCAAAAATAACTTAGAAAAAATTAAATATTACCTAATAAAACTTGGAAAACGTAAGCTCAAAAGGAGCACTTCCGCGAGTAAAATCAAATGAACAATAATCCAAAAACATCTGCGTCGGATCTATTTATAGTATCGTTTTTCTTTTGTTTAGAGCTATGAAGCACAATTTTGAAAATATCGCCCTCAAAATTCAAAATTTAGAGTTCCTTAGTT
This sequence comes from Athrips mouffetella, assembly GCA_947532105.1. Classification (NCBI taxonomy): domain Eukaryota; kingdom Metazoa; phylum Arthropoda; class Insecta; order Lepidoptera; family Gelechiidae; genus Athrips; species Athrips mouffetella. Next base: position 12,949,944 of record OX383984.1, read on the forward strand.
CAAATAAATTATGAAAATAATAAAGCAAGGTTCTGTATCTTAAAATGTTATAAATGATTTCAAGAATAACTAAAGTTTTGAGTGAAATTGTACGGAAGACACCTGTTCCGTTACACGATGATCAGAGTCACTCAGAAGAAGTCTAACACCTCTTGATTATCAACATGCGATTATTACTTCTGAATTTATTGGAGTCAGGAACTGGCATTTAATGTTAAAATTATTTTAATATACATATGACGACATATCTTATGAAAAAGAACTAAATAATTAGTAAAAGCAAAACTTCACAAAATCACGAGTTTCTGCACGAACAATAGGATACGTTTTTGCTTGCTGGGGTGCTAACTTTCAGAACATTATTTCTCCCACATGCAATTTCAAGCCACGACGAAGACATTTCTTGCGTCATACCTGTTTGAACTCATCGCACGTACGTATTTAACAAGTTAACAGTTTTGTAATTACGAAAGATGGCGGTACTGACCACGACAGGTTTAGAATTCTAAAGGACGGTATATGGTTAACGTATTGAAAGCTTTAATAATTAATAGCAAATTTTTCAAAAATTACTAAATTAAAATGAAAATATAAAACTAACAATCTCGACTGAATCAAAATATTTGAATTAGTCGTTACAACCAAAACTTTTATGTAAAAGAAAATTATAACAAAACTTGTTCAACCAAAAACTACAAACGAAATTACAAATAAAAATATTTGAATGAACTATTACAACACAACGTTTATGAAAAAAGGAAAAAAAAAATCAAAATCTCAATTACAATTTCTAAATAAAATGTTCAAAAGTAAACGTCTCGAAAACTCGTTTTAAAAAATACTTACAGATTTTTCTTCATATAAATTATCAATTTGAAACTTGAATCAAAATTGTACTATATAGTATTGAAAGTTAAGATTTTTTTTATGGGATGAACAGTATGAATCAAAAGAAGTTTATTAAAACTTTTTAAATGAAAATCTGAAAACCAAAAATACTTTATTGACAATTACTAAGCTAAGACTTTTAAACCAATAATATTTAAAGGAATACTTTTATAAAAAAGAATTGCAAAAAAAAAATGTTGCTGAAAAGATAACTTGACATAAAAATAAATTTTCATAATCTCAAGTTGAATATGTTAAAAAAAATACGAAATGAAACCTTTATTGACAATTTCTTAGCTAAAATTTAAAAAATATAAATTTAATTGAATACTTTTAGGAAAATGAATTTTTATTTTTGAATAAAAAACGAAATCGGAAAACTTTTATGGTCATAGAAATTATCGTTTTGAAGTCTATTAAAAATAACTAGGATTTTCTAAACAATAATATCAAGGATTGCTTTTGTGATGAAGAATAATGCAACTTTAAAAAATAATATGTGAAATGCTTTTGGGAAGGAAACCAAAAAAAACGAAAAACTTTTAAAAATCTCAAATCAAAAAGATGTAAAAATTTTACGTATCGAAATCTATTTAAGATTTTATAAAGATAACTCAAGGAATACCTTTACGAACAATTAAATTTTGAAAACTTACGAAATAAAAACAAAAAGCTTCAAAACGAAATGAACTTTTAAAATCTCAAATAAAAAAGTTTAAAAATTAAACTTGTCGAAAACTCGTTTCGCAATTTACTAAGATATTTAAAACTATAATGTTTCGAAGAAAATTTTATGACAAAAGAAAATATTGCTATAAAAATGTAACAAGCAAGACTTACAAACATAGCAAGAAGTTGATTCAAATATAAAATCGATGAATCTCGTTGCTAAAAATACATTTTCAGTGACGAGTCATTATATTCTACGTGGCAACCACCTACCAATTTAAGAAATAAAATAATTATGAGTTGTTTGTTACCGTTTAAGTTAAATCAAATATCGTTTATGGATATCCAATAAACTCAGTACATAATGGAATTGCATATAAAAATAATGCAAATTTAACACTTTAAATTACAAATTAAATAAAAATAAACCATAATCACAAATTATAGTTTCAGATTAAAACGAACGAAGAGGTTTGATACGTGTTCGTGGTGTTTTTTTTTTCTGCGTTAAGGTTAAGTTAGGTTATATTAGAAAAGGCTCGAGCGAAGAGGTATTTTAAAAATGTTGAATATTAACTAAAGATTTGATAAAGATGTAAGTTAGGTGTTCAACCCGCTAAATATTTTTTGTACTTAAGAAAAAATATAGATGGCACTACTGGCATCCACTTAGTTTGCTGAAACGCGGTATCGAGGTGTCAACTGCGAAACTATTAGCAGTGTGTGATCTCTTTTTCTCGCGTTACTCCGTCCACCATTGTTGAGAATTTTGTTTTATTTCTCACAAGTAGAAGTTTGTTGGTGTGTAGCATGTAGATAATGGAATTGAATATAAAAATAATGCAAATTTAACGCTTTAAACCTTACTGTTCATCCCATAAAAAAAATCTTAACTTTCAATACTATAGTACAATTTTGATTCAAGTTTCAAATTGATAATTTATAGGAAGAAAAATCTGTTAGTATTTTTTAAAACGAGTTTTTGAGACGTTTACTTTTAAACATTTTATTTAGAAATTGTACTTGAAATTTTGATTTTTTTTTCCTTTTTTCATAAACGTTGTGTTGTAATAGTTCATTCAAATATTTTTATTTGTAATTTCGTTTGTAGTTTTTGGTTGAACAAGTTTTGTTATAATTTTCTTTTACATAAAAGTTTTGGTTGTAACGACTAATTCAAATATTTTGATTCAGTCGAGATTGTTAGTTTTATATTTTCATTTTAATTTAGTAATTTTTGAAAAATTTGCTAATAATTATTAGAGCTTTCAATACGTTAACCATACACCGTCCTTTAGAATTCTAAACCTGTCGTGGTCAGTACCGCCATCTTTCGTAATTACAAAACTGTTAACTTGTTAAATACGTACGTGCGATGAGTTCAAACAGGTATGACGCAAGAAATGTCTTCGTCGTGGCTTGAAATTGCATGTGGGAGAAATAATGTTCTGAAAGTTAGCACCCCAGCAAGCAAAAACGTATCCTATTGTTCGTGCAGAAACTCGTGATTTTGTGAAGTTTTGCTTTTACTCATTATTTAGTTCTTTTTCATAAGATATGTCGTCATATGTATATTAAAATAATTTTAACATTAAATGCCAGTTCCTGACTCCAATAAATTCAGAAGTAATAATCGCATGTTGATAATCAAGAGGTGTTAGACTTCTTCTGAGTGACTCTGTTCATCGTCAGCCCCATCTTTGTTCTATTCTAGATTGAAGTTAAGAGCAACTGGTTAATATAGTGCGTACCTTCAAAAGTTCGTTTACAGTTTAAGATTAACAACACTTTGGTGTGATTACTCACAAATGTTCTGAAAGTTAGTGCCTGGCATGCAAAAAGCAACCAAATGTTCATTCGTCCATCTCATCTTTGTTTTCAGGGTTTGAAGTTAGCAGTAGGTAATTGTAGAAAGAAAAATGTTTGAGGTAAATTGTGATACTTTATGAACTACAGATAAATTTTCCGTCTCGGTTTTAGGTGAGCAGTAAATGTTGAGAGGAAAAATGTTTAAAGTGATTGAATTCGTGGTTAGGTTTGGTTAGGTTAGTCTGGGCTTGAAACTACCTGCTTCGTGATGTTATAAATTACATCCATTTTATACACGAACACAAAGATTCACTAACTTGTTAATACGTTAAATAATCACTTCAATGCATGGGAATCTCGAAAAACAGGTATGTATCTCAGCGTCATTTCATACGAATGGAAACTATTAAATACCCGTGACTTCGCCGTTATTTATAACAATCAATAATTCTTTCCATAATGTGAAGTAATAAATTTTACGCGTTGCATCGAAAAGTGTTACGGTTTATGTATTAATTTAAAAAGTCAAGTGAGGAAATCTAGCTTTAATATGTTAGACTCCCTTACAAAATGCGCTATCAGCGAATGCAGTTTCTGTGGGAAATATTTTTTTTTCTTAATTGGAACTATGTTCTTTAGGATAAGTTATTCAGTTACATGGATAAAACCGGTTAGGTTTCGCGTATTTGAAATATCACATTGTGAATAATTTATTATAGGTATTTTTAGTGTTGATTTTGCAAATTTCGCTATTTACATTTGTTGTGTTGTTGTTTAATATAATCATAACTGTAACTTAGATTCTTTTCTTAACATATTATACTGATTTATTATGCTGATATATTTTTTTTCGCATTTTTAGCAATTGCAATTTTATTTAGTAAAACAAAGCAGTTTATAAAACTCATTTACTATTTCATCTTTAGAATTATTTCGACCAAAATGATATCATACCAAAGTAAGAAAAACTTTTCTTTCCAAATGTATTTCTATTGTTTATCTACAACTAAGGAATTCGTGATCAGATGACACTTTTTGATAGGTATTTTTTAATCGTGACTAGATTGTGACTAGATGGACCGAACTCAGTTGGACAGGTAGCACCCCGCCATTTCATTGATTGGTCTCGACCTTAAAAAAAAAATCTTTACAAGTCAAATCAACCATTAATAAAACGTACGAGTTCGAGTGCTAATTAAACCTTGATCGAATGTAAAAATATAAATTTCATTGAATACTTTTTAAGAAAAAGAGTTTTATTATGAAGCTTTGAAAATTAATTTATAATACATCGAATAAAAACGAAATCGAAAGAAACTTTTATAATCGTAGAAATTATCGTTTTGAAGTCTACTGAAAATAACTTGTGATGCTTATGATTTTTAAAACAATAATATCAAGCTAGAAACAAACAAAACAAACTAGTTATATCAAACTAGTTAATATTTTTGTTATGTGCACAATAAAGCATTTATCTATCTATCTATCAAGGATTGCTTTTATTAAAAATAATAGTGCAATTTGAAAATAAGTTGTGAAATGTGTATAAAAAACCTAGTCTCAAATTTAAAAAGCAGTAAAAATTAAAGGTATCAAAAACTATTTTTCTCTTTTCAGATTTTGTAAAGACAATCCAAGGAATACCTTTACGAACAATTAAATTTCGAAAACATTTGAAATAAAAACAAGAAGCTTCAAATAGCACCATCTTTGAATTATCACCAGAACTAGCCATCCTTTGAGCATACATATCACCTTCAAGCATAGTACGAAATATTTCGATCAACGGAGCGATCTATTTTAGATAGCCAATACACTTAGATCCTCGTCGGTCGGCGTTAGTTGTAGCATGCATACGTTGAACTTGGATTTTAATCAACGATTTGGATGCCATTATAAATCTGTCTGCAAGTTCACCAAGACTATAGGTTTTTCTTTTTTTTATTTCTTCGCCTTTTTTTCTGTTTAAGTAATTCAATAATTTTATTTTCCTGACGCAGATTTTTATTTTTCTGACATGGTTTTTAAGAATAATTGCGATATTGAACTTGAATAATTTATTTGTTGACATCTTTATTCTATATTTTTAAAAACAAGCTGCTCTAACAAAACAAGGTTGTGTTACGTATTTAGGTGAATTAATTTGGAATAGTGCCCCCTTTAAGTTGTAGGTATTTAGGTTAGGTTAGGTTATTATATTTGTACCTACATATCTATTTGTACCTGATTTTTATACTTTGACATGTTGAATGTTTTTCCTACGGACTGCAGCGAAGTGCTAAATTAAATTTGGCAAACTTGTAAACTATCAGCTTTTAAATTAATGTCCTTAGCGTACCTGATATTAATAAAAGGAAATCCATTGCCAACACGTTGAGTTGAAATGTTTTTATGTAACTTGCTTTTTATCTTATGCGGACTTAATCTTTCCATAAGGGCAAGCAATAAAAGCACCCCACAGCCCTTACAAAAAAGATTCCGTCAGGTAAAAATTTTAACACAATGAGTCGGCATCTGTACCTGACTCCACTGAGGGTGCCCCCAAAAAAGTTCTCAGCTAGTTAAATACATCACATATTGCAATGCAAATGAACCAGAATTAAGCCTGCAAATTAAAACTGCTAACGAAACCGTAATCAGTCGTATTGTACTCCATCCGCTTCCTCGCCCCCCGCATCACCGCCCCCGACCCTGTCCCCGTCTCCGTACCCATCCCCGTCCCTGCCCGCCCCGTCCCAGTCCCCGTCTCCGTACCCTACCCGTCCCCGTACCCATCCCCGTCACCGTCCCTGTCCCCGTCCCCATCCGCTCCCCCGTCCCCGTCCCCATCCACTTCCTCGCTCGTATCACCGTCCCCGTTCCTGTGCCCATCCGCTTCCCCGTCCCCCGCATCACCGCCCCCGTCCCTGTCCCCGTCTCCGTACCCATCCCCGTCCCTGCCCGCCCCGTCCCAGTTCCCGTCACCGACCCTGTCCCCGTCCCCATCCGCTCCCCCGTCCCTGTCCCCATCCGCTTCCTCGCCCGCATCACTGTCCCATCCGCTTCCCCGTCCCCAGCCGCTTCCTCGCCCGCATCACCGTCCCCGTCCGGTAACAACTTGCAGAGTTGGGTAGGTAGATCTAGATTTGCACCTGCCATTCATCGTTTCATTCAATTTTCCATTATTTATTTTGTTCCCGTCACTTCCACCACAGATTTCATTGAATGAGCTCTTTTTAGAGCTACCGAACCAGGTCGAATCCCGGTGACCGACTTTCGACCACATCACCTCTAGCTGGTCCAGAACCGGCCTATCCCTCTACTATAGTCCAAACGCGATTTTAACAAAAATTTAGGTCTGAATTTTATTTGATGAGCCTTTTTTTAGAAACTGGTCAAAAAAGTGGCCCACAATCGGCAGCCGTTCCTCGACCACATTAGCTACCGAACCAGGTCGAATCCCGGTGACCGACTTTCGACCACATCACCTCTAGCTGGTCCAGAACCGGCCTATCCCCCCTACTTCCGCCTGCCGCATCCAGCCACTATCCGCCACCTTATTCAAGTCAACGGTTCATCTGGCCGAAATTCATTTTACCATACACCCAACTTAAAATATGGTATAGCTGTGAAAATACGCAGGTACGTTGAAAATAATATCTACAATGAAATACTTCTAAATTTGACCTTGGCAGGTGTTTGTGCTGTAAGTAACACTTGATTAATTGTGTAATTAGATTTATTATTTATGTAATTAAATTAACCTGCCAAGTTCAAATTCAAAACTATTTCATTTTATATATTATTTTCAACGTACCTGCGTATTTTCACAGCTATACGATATTTTAAGTTGGGTGTATGGTAAAGTGAATTTCGGCCAGATGAACCGTTGACGTGAATAAGGTGGCGGATAGTGGCTGGATGCGGAAGGCGGAGGACTGCATGTGGTGGCGAGTCTTGGGAACGGCAAATGTTTACTAGTGGGTCATACTGCTGATGAAGACGATTATGATCGATATTAAAGTGCATCTAAACTTGACATTGAATCGGATTTCAACCCTTTTTTAGGCAAACAATTAGCCAATAGGAACTTGGCCCCCTTTTTTTAACTCTTATGTTTTTGGTGGGATTTCATTTCTTTTTGTTCAGTTTGCTATATTATATTTATAGTAACTATCGCAACGTTGTTTGTATTTTCATAGTTTCGTTAAAACATAGAGGTACTTGTTTTCATGCATGACTTAGTCTGACCTTCTAGAAATACTACCTTTTTAATATTCGGTACATTAATTTTAGTCTGACTCGCACTTGACCATTTTCTATTTTCTAAAGTTTTCCTTTACTTTTATGCTAACGACCACCCCGATGCCAAATTTCAGATTTGTAGGTCTTAGAGAAGTATGACCAACATTTTTATACATAATAATGACTATAACCTGACTCGCACTTGACCAATTTCCAATTTTCGATGTTTTCTTTACTTTTTAGGGTTTCGTACCTCAAAAGAAAAAAACGGAACCCTTATAGGATCACTTTGTTGTTCGTCTGTCTGTCTGTCAAGACCCTTCATCTCACGAACGGGTAAAGGTATCAGGTTGAAATTAATACCATATATTAGGATTAATGAACCACACAAGATCTGAAAATTTAAATTTTTTATAACGACGCAATCAAAATATATGGCATTTTATGTCCTCATCTCCATACATTTATGCAAAAAAGCAAAACCTACAGGGTACTTCCCGTTGACCTAAAATTATGAAATTTGGCAAGAAGCTAGGTCTCAGTACAAATAATTGGAAAAGTCTGAAATCATTAAATATTACAACTTTTCTCACAACTAATGGTAACCAATTGTGGTGAGCTCCCGTTTCAAGAACATTCATATAAGAGAGGGGTCAAGTTGGATGGTCGCGGAGGCGATTTTTGTTTTAGTTCTACTTTAAAAACGGGAACACTTACAAAGTTGAAAATAATGTTTATAGTGTATAAGCTATAAAATAACAACAAATAATAAAATTTTGTCATGCGCTTGTCGGACTCAAAAAATCTAGCACATTAACTTACTGAAATTTCAACGAATACAATTATGATTATGTGGTGGTACGGAACCCTCAGTGCGCGAGTCCGACTCGCACTTGGCCAGTTTTTTTAAATGTTAACGACTATCCCCATGCCAAATCTCAGATTTTTAAGTCTTAGAGAAGTATTACCAACATTCTTATACATAATTTTGACTAAAACCTGACTCGCACTTGACCAATTTCCAATATTCGAATTTTCCCATTATTCTTACCCTGACGACTAGCTAAATGCCAAATTTCAGCTTTGTAGGTCTTCTAGAAGTGGTCAAACATTTTGATCAGCTGTCAGTGAGACAGTGAGTACCAAATTTACAATTTTCTCGAGTCTATAACTTTTTTTCTGTAATAGCTACAATATTGAAACTTTTTATTCAAAGTAAATTAAATGGTGTTATTATGTCCGTAAAGTTTCATCCAGATCTATTAATCAGGTAAGAAGATACAGGGGGTCAAAAGTGGCTCGAAGCGATTCGGGTAAATAGTGCACGGTGTGCGCGCGGCCTGTGCTTAGAACTTGGCTGGCGCACTGTCGTGCGGTTTGATACGCACGATCGTGTTATATCGGTAGCCGTTAACCAAACTAAATGTTAGTATTTGAATCAGATATTTTGTCAAGAATGCTTCAAAATCGACTCACTCTTGCAATTTTGGGGATTACTTTGCCCGACCTAGAATATACTATAATATAAAAATGTCCAAAATTCAAAGAAAAACATATTTTTCACAAGCGTGCACTTAACTTTAATTCCTGAACCTCACGATCGAGAGGGTCTGATTGGCGGAGACCAGCGAAGCCTGAATTTTTTTAAAGATTTTTTGATGCTCTATAGTTCCTAAAAATGAACTGACTTAAATTTTATGTGTTACTACTCGTACTAACTTTCGTTTTTCTGTTGCAAAGCGAAAGGTGAGGCCGACCAGGCGCCGGATGGTGAGATTTATGGTTAGTATTATTATAGTTTAAAATTGCTGGTTTTTTGTATTTTACTCTCCCACAATAATCGTAATATGTATGTACTTTATCGCACACACAATGTAGTGTGGGTGTGGAAAGCGTCTTGGTAGAGTAAATGGTGACACCTATTTTGTATTGAATGATAGAATGCAACACGCATGGACTTCAAAGCTCTGTGTGTCTTAAGAACTGTAATAAGTACTGAACGTAAATGATTGATAGCTTCAAATTGAGTGAACCGAACCGAGTGAATTAATTTAAATGAAACATAGTTTTTATGAAAACCGCGAGAAAATCCGTTCAGTAGTTGCGAAGATTGTCGAATACATACTCGTACATACAGACAGACAAAAAAATCAAAAAATATATTTTTGTGTTCTATTAGTTCTTTCTTATCGCTCACACTCAATTTTTGATAAATTGTTCAAAAGTACCGACACACGGTCTCTACTGTTTTATTATTCGATAAAATTTAAGAATTGACTCCCTGGGCCCTATTCAACAAAGCAGACAATTCGACAAATTTGTCAAAAAGTTAAATAATTGTCGAATTGTCGCGACAAGTGCCCTTCTACATAATTACAAATATGTAGAATAGTGACATGTGGTAGTGGTCTGTGGAATAACGATAGTGTCAGGTCAAGACCTGTCAAATTTTTGGAATTTTAACTCCGTTCAACGAAGCTCGACAGGCGATTGAAACCATTGTCAGCCTGACATTGACAAATATGTAGTGACGTCACGACAGGTGACAGTTAATTGTCGCCACTTGACAATATTTTTAATAAAGGGTGTAGCTTCAATTTTTCAAATATATCCTATATATATATATATATACAGAGTGAATTTGTATTGGTTTCGCACCCGACGCCCAGTGATTCTACTCATGATAACAAGCAACTTTCCCGAAGAAAAAATTTTTTTATTCGAAAAAATTTTTTCGCCTCTCCATAGTAAAGTGGTCACGTGATCGACTCATGTTGTATGGGGAGGCGAAAAATTTTTTTCGAGTAAAAAATTTTTTTCTTCGGGAAAGTTGCTTGTTTTCATGAACAGAATCACTGGGCTTCGGATGCGAAACCACTACAAATTCACGCTGTATATATATATTATATAATATATATACGATTTCGACGAAATGTACCATACGGGGGTTTTCGGGGGCGAAACATCGATTTAGCCAGGTCTCATATAAGTACATGAGAAAACGACTTTTCCCGTTTTCTCCGTGTTTTAAGTCATTTTTTAAAATACCGCGTTTTGGACGAAAACAGCACCATCTGTTGGCGGGTAGCATAGCTTGCTCACCCGATGATATTTTAATGTTGAAGTGGCTATAATAGGGCGAAGCTCGGTCAATAAAGAGGGTATTAGGTACGTTTTTATATTAAATATTTATTGTCTGTGTTTAAATCCCATTCGTCTTGTTCTCGTTACAGATGGCGTCTGTAAAGCTAACTCGCCCGACATGTTCCCGCCATCATAGCTGCGGCACTCCACAACGAATTCTGAGCGCGTGTTCACCATAATAGGAGATGTTAAGTGTCTTTCCGGTTCTATTGTTAAAGGTAGTGACGTTAAATAAAATTGAAACTTTATAATTTTAACCACAGTTTTTTATTAGCACATGTTATTTAATGTTACAGAGGTTACGCCATATTATGTTAATACTAACCGGAAACTACGTCACAACAATATGTGATGTATCCGATTTTTACCAACTAGTAGTTGGTAAAAATCGGATACAATCTCATGTTATACTTTTGGTGTTAACATACTGGGGCCTCAGCCAAAAGAATTACTAACAAAACCACAAGCAATAAACTTAGGTTTTAAGAGTGAAAAGGTAGGTAAAATTTTACACAGAATATTACATTTTAAATAAATAAAACTATTAAGAAAGCATTCACTTTTGGAAGAAAACCTCAAAAAGCTACTCACACCTACTTTTAAGAAGTAAGAACTCACAAGCAACATTGTGAAATGCATACCTACTTTGTAAATTGTATATACAAGTTATACTACTAATAGAAGTTATCCTAAGTCCTAAGGATCCTGAATAAGAGATCTTATTTGGAAAACAGTAGGTAATAAACAAAATTATATACCTATCTAATAAAGAAAAGCAATACCTGCTTATAAAAAGAAAAATGATATCTACTTATCTATTTCTTACCTACTTATCTAGGTGAGAGTTGGCCCACACAAAATAAAATATGTTAAAGGTATGGAAATATGAACCTAAACTTACTTAATTGTAAAAACGTTCAAACAATCATGGGTCAGCTACCTGAAAGTAGAACTAAATTTGAATTTCCATTTTTATACATTGCATTTGACTACGCAGGACCAATTTTGATAGTCGATCAAAAAGGTCGTGGTTGTAAAGTGCTCGGCAGTCAAAGCTGTGCATCTGGAGCTCATAACCGACCTGAGTGAAGAGAGTCATTTATGGCTGCGCTCCACCGTTTCATGAGTCGTCGAGGCAAGCAACAAACTATTACATCAGATAATGGTAACAATTTTGTCGGTGCATGTAACGAGATGCGTTCATTTCTATCTCAATCAAATGTAGCTTCTAGTCTGGCAGACAAAGGAATCAAATTTCTTGTTGCACCTGCGTACTCGCCTCATTTTAATGGAATGGCAGAATCTGCAGTTCGCTCTACTAAACACCACTTATGTAGAATGTCAAACGTAACTCATTTTACTTTCGAGGAAATGTCCACACTTCTCACTTAAGTCGAAGCTATTTTCAAGACCCTTAATTCCTCTATCAACTGATCCTTTCAACATGTCCGTCCTAACCCCTTCACACTTCCTCATTGGACGAACTTTAACGTCAGGGCCCTGTCAACAGATAGCTGAGACTGCTAAAATCAATCTACTTCAACGTCATAAGCGAGTAAAATTAATCAAACAACACTTTTGGCTATAAAATTCTCTAATGATTATATTTGTACACTCCAGTAGAAATCTAGTTGGAGCAGATTCAAAGATAGCCTCGCCATAAACTCCCTTGTCTTAGTTAAGGAAAAGATGACGTCAACACTCCTCTGGTCTCTTGGGCGCATTGTTGAGGTCTTCCCTGGAGCCAACGGTGTCAATCGAGTGGCCGAGATAAAAACCAAGAAAGGTACCATACGCAGAGGATGGAATAATCTGTGTGTCCTTCCCCTGGATGAAAACTTTTGTAGAGTACCCTTCAACCCCGGGAGCATGTTCATGCGCTGTCATCGTGCCTCGCTTCCCCCGCCGCCTCAAACCTCGCCCCGCACTGGCCTGCCATCGCTGCGGCACTCCACAACAAATTCTGAGCGCCTACCGATTCACACGCGTTTTTAATACGGTTACAATAAACAAGCTTTATACATACAGTCCGCTATATTTTATTTCTACAGGACCCTGAACAGGTGAAAACTTGTCGTAAAAAACTTGACATATTTGTTTTGTTGAACAAAGATTTATCGCGACAATTTGACAAACTTGTTGAATTGTTACAGAAATCCGACATACGGTAGCCATTTATGTCAGTGAGGTGCAAAGACAAAGTTAAGTGATAAGATAAATCAAAGGAAAGTTTCTAAGAGACTCTGAGACCAAGAATAAGTTATTTTATTATTCATATCCATTGATAATAACATTGATCGGATGTGATTTAAACACAGACAATGAATATTTAATATAAAAAATCTGCCAAGTGCGAGTCGGACTCTTGCACTGAGGGTTCCGTACCACCACATAGTATTAATTGTATTAGTTGAAATTTCAGTGACTTAGTTTCAGTGACTGGCATTACACCAGTTTTTATTATGTGTTGTTATTTATTAGCTTATGTTCTATAAATGTATACATTTTCACGCTTGTACATGTTCCCGTTTTTACGATACTACAAAAAATTAAACAAAAAATTTTGCAAAAATCGCCTAACAACACGTATGTAGTAGCTACATGGCAAATGAATTTTAGTTTTGTAACGTTCACTACGATGCGATGCGACATAAACAAAGAGAGATTAATTTTGACGAAAACAGAAACTTCTAAAATATATAGACAGCTAAGGAGTGGAATTCTCTGCCTGCATCTGTGTTCCCGAGCTCTTATAACCCGAATCAATTTAAGTCGCGAGTGAATAGGCTTCTTCTGGGCAGGCTTGTTTCATCGTCGACCTCATCTCTGTCCTCAAGGCTAGATCGAGGTCAAGAGTAAGCCCATACATAGTAAAAAAAAAACATGGCAATGTAAGGAGGTTCTCGCTTTTAAAGTAAGGCTCACAAGATTCCCAAGGTTTCAAGCCACATACAGATCTGATAAAAAAAAATTGTGCAATAAAATCATCTTGTACATCCGTAGAATTTCCCCAGAAGATGAAACCGTATCTCAATATTGATTCAGCATGTGCCCGGTATGAAGTTAAAAGTGTAGATCTGTTAACAACTCTTGAGAGTTGGTAAAGTGCATATGAAAACTGATTTAAGCGGCCACATGCACTTTTGACATGTTCTTTAAATTTGAGCTGTGAATCCGATTGAACGCCCAAAAATCTATTAGTATCAAGTTCTTCAATTGTTTCATTGTCGAATTCAATATTTAATTTAGTTTTTGGTGGTATTTTATTAAAGAAGCGCATATACTTGTTTTTCCCCGATTAAGGTGAAGATTTTTAGCTTTCAACCAGTTAATTATTTTGACTATTGTGTCGTTGATGTCAGTCTCGAGCGCCTTATCATCTTTATCTGAAAATACTACAGTGCTATCGTCCGCATAGAGTACCATATCAAGTCTAATGGCTGCGGGAAAGTCATTGATATATATCACGAATAATAGTGGGCCGAGAATGCTTCCCTGCGGCACACCAACAGACACTGGTCTATACTCGGAGCGATGCTTTATTTCGGTTTTATTTCGTGCGCTCAAACATTCTATTTCAGTTACCTGAATTCTATTTGTTAAATATGATTTGATCAATTCTAAAGCGTTACATCGTATACCAAGAGCATATAACTTTTTAACAAAATCGAGTGATCCACGTGGTCAAATGCTTTGCTTAGTGAAACGGTTCACACGTTGCCCCGTGTCTGTTTCAACAAATATTACAAATATCTTGTACTTAAACATCGCCATGTGCATGTCGGCTACATGGGAACGTTGCCCCATTTTTCGTGCAGGCGTTTTCTTAGATTTAAAACATGAAATGTCTTTTGAAAGTTGCAGTGAACAACCTTTAAAACACCCAAAGTAATTAAAATGTAAAAGTGGTGTTTTGAATGAACTATTGGTTCGTGACGGTAAAATTGAGGTAAACAAACATTGCGTCATCGCGGGCGGCTCATGCGTTTTGAGCGGTCCGCGCGCGGTTTAAGCGGCGCGAGCGGCTTATCTGTAATTCAAACACGATTGGGGCCGTAAAGAGCCATATTCGTCGCTTGAGCATAGTTCGGACTTAGTTAAACTCGGCTTGAGCCATGCTGAAACAAAATAGAAAGTATAAAAAGGCGAAGGTAGGTAGGACGGACAGTCATTCTTCTTCGCGCGCTCGGGCAGAACGGTATCGCTCTTCGAACTATTTTCTATAATTTTTACTAATGTAAGCACATAGACGGTGTTGGAAATTCAGTCGCCCAAGTGAAAGATGAGAATTCCCCATCACTCTGAAATGTGCTGTAAAACATATTTGATCGCGCTACCAAAAAAGAGTAGTTTCGATTCAATAAGTTATAATCTTTATTAATGTAGATGTCGTGGCCAGATCGTGGTATTGGCTATTTCATGATGTGGCCACTTTCATGTTGGTTTTTTCATGAAATGCAACCTAACATAACCGAACCTTTCATGAAGTGGTCATGACCTTTCATGAAGTGGTCATGAGAAGTTCAGCCACATCATGAAGTGATCATTTCTAACGATCTGGCCACGACATAGACACTACGACGGTGTTGGAGATTCAGTCGCCCAAGTGAAAGATGCGAAAATCCATCACCCTGAACAGTGTTGTAAATCATATTTGATCGCGAACAATAAATTATAAGTTCTTTAATGTAGGCGCCTTGACGGTGTTGGAAATTCAGTCGCCCATTGTGAAAGATGAGAATTTTCCAGCATTCTAAGAGGTGCCGTGAATCATACTTGGTCGCGCTATCGACTTTTGGGTAGGGTTTTCGATTCAGTATATTTCAGTTCGGTTATCAGCAAGTCCAGAAGCCCGCATGCTTTTGAGACTGCTTCGCGTCGCGTAGATCTTCGAAGCAATCGTTTGCTGAATGCCAACTCAGTGTCTGTAAAATAATTTAACGTAATTAAGACAGTGCGCCGGATGTCTCCTAAGTTTTGGGGTTATATTGAGGGAGGGAAACGACCTACCGAGGACAAAAGAGGCCGCTGGAAGCGAGCAGCGTGGAGCCGGTCGCCATGGAGGCCTAGGGAGAGGCTTCTGACCAGCGGTGGACATTCTCCGTCTTGCCTAGGGGGAGAAGCTAATCATCTTAGGTCCGGTCATTGCAAAGGCCTAGGGAGAGGCTTATAACCAGCAGTGGGCGTCCACCGGCGAGGTCATATCAAGGTTTGATCGAAGAAAAACCGTGAGTAATTTTAAAACCACCTTGTCGTTTACACCATGTTTTATCTATTTTGTGCTATTCAAATCGCGAGATGTGTCAAAAATGCTTATAAAAGACTGTTGAAATCGTCCTAAATTCAGTGACTATATTAAAATGTGATAGGTATTCTGGCTATTATTAATTCTGTGATTCTGGTATATTTTACGGGGTTGTTCAAGGCCTTATGGCACAGCAATAGAGCTGAAGGGTTCATAGTAATGTGGGTAGACCGTACAAAGTTTTACACATGCCATTTAGTAGCAAGCTGTCCATGAAAATGAAAATGAAATTTATTTAACTCAAGAGGTTTATTTATAGTTTATCTAGTCCTTACACTAGGATTCCCTGTATCGCAAGGACTAGGTATTTCTACCTGGAGTAACAATTTGTCTTAAAACTAAACCAATGGTATAAGAACTAAAAAATAATAATAAATATACAAGACTATGTGTGAGTAAGTGATTTGAGTATATGTTATTTTACATAATATGGTATTTTTATACATCGGCGACCGGGGGTTCCACAGACATTCATGACTACGGTATAACTAACAAATTATAACGTTTTTTCGTCGCCCCAGCGAGACATTTTGATCAAAGAACACTATTACTTGTATTTTGATGCGATACACAGCTGTGACACCTTTCAACTGGTTGACACTAAATAGCAAGCTCATAAGCAAACTTGTTCACACGTGTTCAAAGCACACCCCCTTCCACCCGCGCCGCAGGTAGCATGCTTGAAAACTGAACGACTGTAAATTTTTGACGTTGACATAAGTATGCTAGAAATGAGCATGCTTATATCAAGCAAAGCGTGTACACACATGCTAGGTACTAGGTAGCATTTGCTACTTAGTAGCATGCTTTACTAGCATGTCTATATGAGCCCTAATTTGTTATTGCTATTTTTCGAGATATGGGCGTTCTGAGAATGACAGCTGTCACTCAAAATAAACATTTAGACGAGACCTATCATTTGTTCTTACAAATTCATATTCTAGAATCGTTATTGACTGAGATAAGGTTGTTTCACTTTTGACAACAGTCATCCAAAATTTTGATCAAATTATCGGTTTTGCCTAAGTCTTGGTTTGCTAGTTTCGAAGTTTTGCTAGTTTTAATTTTCAAAGCGATCACTCAAATATTTCGTTTAGACCTAACCACACCACCACCTTGACAACTACTGGTATTCTAGAATCGCAAAATTCTGAGATTTTGCTGTTTTTATTCTGGCAGTTACTATAAGGCCAGTCCCCCAGCCATCTATCACCTTTCATCAACATTATATCTTATAATATGTCTTGCCACCAGCCGTCTTTCCACCCGATCATAAATTAAATAAATGTCACTTTAATTCAAGGCTGAGTATTCTTGTTTTATAATTTCAATTAGTATTTTAATTTAAGAATTAATTTTAAGTGGTTTCGAGACAATCAAGGTAGGAATTGAAACTAAGATTTTTTTCTAATTTCCGTTACATCTGTCTAATTTCCGTAGCTAGATCTATCTATTTATCTAGATTTATGCTTATTTTGATAGCCAAAATCACCAAAAAAAAACTCGAAAAAACTGAAATAAAATCGTGACGGAAATTAGGCTGAGAACACCGCAGTGAGAATGAAGCGTCAACATACACACATCAACTATGACTAGGGATATTTTGATTTTACTCAATTTTTAGAAAACCTGTTGATTATTTCTTAGGACATGTTTAAACAGAATGAAAGTGTATTTTATGCTTTACGCGTTTAATAAAATAAAGAGCTGTAACAGAGATGTTTCGTTGCTTCTTTTTTTAATTAATTAAAAGTCTCTAATTAATACTAAGTACACAATATCTCTTTTTTGATGAAGTTTTGAAAAAAAAAGGTCGCGAATAACAAAAGAATGCATATTATTAAATTTAATAATCAGTATTTCCTCCCCTAACGTTAATAAGTGTTCGGCATCGGTTATTCATACTCAAAATTAGGTTGTCCAAGTCTTACTGCGGTATAAGGTCCCAGGTTCTTTTTAAGTGCAAGAAAAGTTGCTCTTCAGTCCTCAAATTTGGAGGGAAATTGATCAAAGCCCTTCTTTGTGATTCATGTCAGGGGACTGAGCAGGTCAGTTCATAACTCTGACATCATGTTCCCGACGCGCAGTAGATACCAACTCTGCCGTATGTGCTCGCGCATTATCGTGCATGAGTTCGAACTCCTGGCCCATTTGGATCCTGTGTGGGATAATAACAGGTTCCACTACCTCTTCTCGGTATTTTCTCGAAGTCATACTCCCTCTAATCGAAATGAGATCGGTTCGCGCTCCCATACGAATTCCAGCCCATACCATGATTGTCCCGCCTTGATACGAATGGACCTCTTGAGGATGCTGGAGACGGTTCCGTCTACCTGGAAGTCGCCAAACTCTTATTCTTCGCGAATCCGGATGAAATCCGAACCGAGACTCGTCTGAAAAGAGAACCATTGACCATTGCTCGTCGCTCCAAGCCAAATGTTCGCGAGCCCACAAAAGTCTTCGCCCGCGATTGTCACGCCGCAAAGCTGGATTTCGCAGTGGTCTGCGAGAATGAAGACCGGCTTCATGTAACCTTCTTCTCACAGTTTGGTCACTTACTAACAATTGTTGTTTAGATTGAAGCCTTTGAACCATTTGCATAGCCGTGACATTGGGTTGTCTCCTGGCCATATTTTGCAGAAAACGGTCCTGTCTTGGAGTGGTGATACGATTTCTGCCGGAATGCCGTGCCGCTACGTCTCCTGTGACACGATAGCGTGACCACAACCTGGAGATCACGTTTTGGTGGGTTCGTAGAGTGTCAGCAACCACGCGTTGAATAGCGCCAGCTTCTAGCATGCCTACAGCTCTAATCTGTTCTTCCCTTGTTAAATGTCGACGTGACATGACAATAATGTTATGTAATAAACGTTCAACATGAATTTAAAAAATGCGCAATCTGCTACAATTCACAAAAACTGCACTTTTTAATTGTAACAGAAACTAACAGCTAAAGTCAAATTCAAATTATCGCGCATTCTTTTGTTTTGACACGAACTTTTATTTTTATTTTTTTGAATTTCGAAAGAAGGAACCATGTAGATTATTATTCATGTACAAACTTTTTCTACACCGTTAATAGTTTTTGAGTTATGACGTCAATAGTATAATATCCCTAGGCATAGTTGATGTGTGTATTATCCCAATAGAAAATAAAAAACCGGCCAAGTGCGAGTCGGACTCGCGCACCGAGGGTTCCGTATAATGTGCTTGATTTTTTTGACTCCAACACGCGCTTGACCAAATTTTATTATATGTTGTTATTTTATAGCTTATGCACTATTCTGCCGACATAAGAAAAAGGCGGCATCTACTAAAAATGAGAATTTACGTTATTGATATTGTTAGAATCGTAATCTGAAGGCCTTTATAATGAACAATATAAAAAAGCGGCAACTGACTGGGTTATTAAAATTTTCATCAAGATTTTGCCGTATGTACATCGATTTTGTGTACAAAACAGAGTGAAAAAGCGGGATATGCAAGAACATAAGAAAGAAAGCGGAAACTACATTCAGATGCCGCCTTTATAATCTTTTATTGCAGATGCCGCTCTTTCACTATGCAGCGGCATACATTAATTCATTCATACTCATCATATCAGCCGAAAGACGTCCCAATTTTCAAGTTTGTAAGTGTTCCCGTTTTTAAAATAGAACTAAAACAAGAATCGCCTTCGCGACCATTCAACTTGACCCCTTTCTTATATTTCTTATAGGTTTTGCTTTAGTGCATAAATGTATGGAGACATTTATGCACTAAAGCAAACCTATAGGGTACTTCCCGTTGACCTAAAATTATGAGGACATAAAATTGCGTCGTTGTAAAAAATTTTAACTTTCAGATTTTGTGTGGTTCATAAACCCTAATATATGGTATAAATTTCAACCTGATACCTCTACCCGTTCGTGAGATAAAGGGTCTTGACAGACAGACAGTCACACAGACAGACAGACAGACAGACGGACAACAAAGTGATCCTATAAGGGTTCCGTTTTCTTCTTTTGAGGTACGGAACCCTAAAAATATACGCAGCTGTACAGTAATCCGCCGTTATAACACAAACAACTTAAATTTTCATTGGTTTTGCTCTTAGAGTAACACGATTTTCGCGCGCAAAGGCGGTTTGACGCGTTGCTCTAAGGTTTTGCTACCTATCTAAGCCCAGTGATTCTACTCATGAAAACAAACAACTTTCACGAAGAAAACATTTTTAACTCGAATATATATTTTTGCCTTACCATACAAATTGAGTCAATTACGTGACCACTTCCCCTTGGAACTCTAAAAACGGGACCCTAAAAAGAAACTTCGAGCGATTATCTATAAATATCAAAATTTGTTTAAATTATTCAAGAATTAAATTTTTTGAACTAAAAATAGTATTCTTCAATAAACTATTTGTCCAACTGTGTTTGTACAGTCAACGACAGATCAAGCTTGACACTCGCAGCGCGATTCTAGCCCGTACGTATATTAAATAAAGAACGGTAAAAAGTCCAATGTGTCAAGCTTGATGTGCTCTTGACGGTACAAACTAAAATAAACAGACTGCTCCTGTATAATTCTTACATCAAAGGTGGCCTTGATAAATTCTGTATAAATAGGAACCCAACACGTTTTTGGTTCAATTCCACACACAACTCAAGCCTACTTTGTTCAGTTATTTTCGACTGGTAAGTACCTAAGTATTTTTTTTTATTCCATACAATACTATTTTGGAATTTGATTCATACTAGGATTCTGACATCCGTTTGCCAACTTATATATAAGTGAGGTCAAAAGCAACAACTATTGTTCTACGACTTTGCTAACAACGACCAAAAAAATAACAGACCAATTTCTCTTTTTGTAGGGACGAGCATGTACCCTCCCCTCTTAACGTAAGCGAACTGTTTTCAGTGAATAATACTTGCAGGAAATTTAAAAAAGTCTGCCTTTCCTTACAAAACAGTAAGCTTGATGATTATTCACTGAAAGTTGTTCAGTTATGTTGACTGATCACACACTTTCGCTTTTCGGAGACCAGTCCCAAACACCCTTTATTTAATTAAAACAATAGTCTTCCGTTGTTAATTTGCATAGCTAATAATTTTACGTTTTATTAGTTTCTCAGTGCTTATTTTAATTTTTAAATACGCGAAAATCAGCTGGTGATATTCAGAAATAGGGGGTTTTTTGGGGTTCCTAACCAAAATGGTAAAAACGGAACCCATATGGTGCAATTTCTTCTGCCAGTCTGACACATCCGTATGTCTCAGCAACCACAGTTTGGAATAGTTTTAAAATATGATTGCCCAACTTAATTGCCAATGAAAGAAACTGTTAAAATATTTTTATTATTATATTAATATAGTAAAGGGGGCTCAAATAGGGGGGCAACAATTTAAATTGAGGAGGACTTTACTTTTACATTCCAAAATAGATTTTTGTGTTTTTAATTAACTCTTAATTTTCAAGTTATGAAGAAAAATTATAAGAAAATACCATTCTTCCTTTATCTCCTATGTTTGCGAGAAGAAAACTTAGAATTTATTATAATCGATAGAAATTTATGTAAATATTATAGGAAAAACATGCCCCTTACAAAAAAATTTTGTTTAGCGGTCCTATAAATTGACTTTATTGCTTCCAAAAATACTATTGGTATATCGGACCTCTTGGCGCGCAAACTCGACTCGAACTTGACCGGTTTTTAGGGTTCCGTACCTCAAAAGAAAAAAACGGAACCCTTATAGGATCACTTTGTTGTCCGTCTGTCTGTCTGTCTGTCAAGACCCTTTATCTCACGAACGGGTAAAGGTATCAGGTTGAAATTGATACCATATATTAGGGTCTATGTGTTACACAAGATCTGAAAATTTCAATTTTTCACAACGACGCAGTCAAAAGATATGGCATTTTATGTCCTCATCTCCATACATTTATGCACTAAAGCACAACCTATAGGGTACTTCCCGTTGACCTAAAATTATGAAATTGGGCAAGAAGCTAGGTCTTACAGTACAAATAAAGGGAAAAGTCTGAAATCATTAAATATTACAACTTTTCTCATAACTTATGGTAACCAATTGAGGAGAGCTCCCGTTTCAAGAACATTCATATAAGAGAGGGGTCAAGTTGAATGGTCGCGGAGCCGATTTTTGTTTTAGTTCTATTTTAAAAAATAGGAACACTTACAAACTTGAAAATTGGTATGTTTATAGTGCATAAGCTATAAAATAACAACAAATAATAAAATTTGGTCAAGCGCGCGTCGGACTCAAAAAATCTAGCACACATTAACTGACTGAAATTTCAACTAATACACATATGATTATGTGGTGGTACGGAACCCTCGGTGCGCGAGTCCGACTCGCACTTGGCCGGTTTTTTTATATATGTGGCAGATAAAATTGTCACAGCCGTTAAACTATAATTTAACGGTAAATTGTCAATCTGCTCCATTTTTCACTATTCAACTAGGCAAATTATAGTTTAAGGGGGCCTATTTTACGTAATTCACGGGCTAGTTTAGGGTTGGCAGTCACATTGAAGATTCGAACGAAAAAAAAAACAGTGGAACATAGAACCTCCTCCTTTTTTGAAGTTGGTTAAAAAGTATGTACATTTTCGTATGTTTGAATTTAAACGTATGAAATTTCAATGTATCATTACATAGTATAAAACAAAGTCGCTTCCCGGTGTCTGTCTGTATGTATGCTTAGATCTTTAAAACTACGCAACGGATTTTGATGCAGTTTTTTTAAAACAGATAGAGTGATTCAAGAGGAAGGTTTGTATGTATAATACATGCATAATATATTTGAGAAACACTGATATTTTTATAGGGTTCTAATATGATGTCGTAAATAATCTAATTTTTTGCGCTTACATTGCAAACGCTGGCTGAACCGTACGAGATAGATCAAAATAATGTAATACAGGAAGGTCTACAAAAAAGTCCGCGATGGTATATACCTATTGGTGTAGGTGACCTTATCTTAAATAATAATAATAATAACGGATTTTGATGCGGTTTTTTAAATAGATAAGAGTGATTCAAGAGGAAGGTTTGTATGTATAATACATGCATAATATAGTAGAGAAACACTGATAATTTTAGAGGGTTCTAATGTGATGTCGTAAAATAATCTCATTTTTTGCGCTTACATTGCAAACGCTGGCTGAACAGTACGAGATAGATCAAAATAATACAGTATTGTACACCTTAAGAAGGTTTACAAAAAAGTCCGCTATGGTATATACCTATCTCTTAGGGATAACCCACAATAACCAGTTTTTATCCTTTATTCTTATTACGAAGCGATTTTAAGCAATACAGCATTAATCCTTATCCAATTAAGTACCTCAAATATATTATTGTGCATTTAATATAGATCAATTTGGCTCTTTGCAGTATGTAATTCAAATTAATATTTTCGAAGATATTACAGATTTAAAATGCAGGGATATAGCCGTTGCGGCGGTACCGGCCGGGGGGCCGGGCGACGGCGCGTGCCTATAAATAGCATATTTAGTATCATCATTTCGCCCGTGCGAAGCCGGGGCGGGTCGCTAGTAAGATATAAGACAGAGAGCCTCGAGCCTTCTTTGAGCAACAATCGTGCATCTACCAAATGTATGATACTCGTAGAAAAAAAAATGCGGAAAAGTGAGAGTCAGACTCGTGCGCCTAGGGTCCCGATATGGCTGTTGTGTTTTTAGAAACAATCAAGTAAATTTTAGGACCGCAAAACTAAGTTTGTTCGTAAAGTTTTTTAGCAGATTTGTAAGACTGGTTTCAGAGCGTGGCATGTGACACGCGCTGGCGAAACGCGCGCCTGTGAAAGTGCACTACATAGATAGAAGGTAGCGTTTTAGAGCCGCACCGGCCGCCGCTACACGCCACGCTCTGAAACCAGCCTAAAAAACTGTGCTGTAATATTAAAATAATCCTCTATCGACTCTAATAAATTTAGGTTTTCTTTTGGCAAACTTTGAAGTAAAGGGCGGGGGGGGAGGGGGTTAGTAAGTTTTCATCATAACTTGAAAACTAAGCGCCGTAAAAAATTCAAAAACGTACTTTGAAATTTACTAGTAAAGCCCTTTCATATGATACCCCATTTTACCTAGATAAGGGTTCCGTTTTTACCATTTAAGTTCAGAACCCTAAAAAGGAAGAAGACAGGATTTTATTCAATGTAAATTTTTCTTGCAGGCTAGTTGATAAAAAATGGCGAAAATTATCACACTGTCTCTTTGGATTATCGGTTTGGTCATTGTTACTTTGTTGATGACCGCTTCTTGCACGGAAGAAGGTTGTATAGGGCATGAAGATGAAGATGTAAGTGTTTCTTTATTTTGTCAATAAAGTCCTGATTAGTGCAGCAAGGCTGGCGACCAATTCCTGAATACCACTGGGCTTGCATAAAATTTCACTCAAAAATTCAAAATCACAGTTTCTTTTTCTAAATCAGAAGTGATTTATCCCACCATAAACTTTTGTTTTATGTGAAAATTCGCCAAGTCTCGTGACTACCATAAAAATAATTTGAGATGTAACGTGAAACCATTTCCTCTATGGTGGCTGCATGTATTTGAATCAGTATCCAGAAAATTTTACCTTTGTTTTATTTTTTTACCGACTTCAAAAAAGGAGGAGGTTCAATGTTCCACTGTATGTATTTTTTTTTATTTTTTACTTTTTTTTATGTATGTTCACCGATTACCCCGTCAGTTGTGAACCGATTTGCAAAATTCTTTTTTTATCTGAAAGGGTATACTCCTGAGGTAGTTCCATTGTCACTAAGTCAAGATTTGATGATGGAATCCTAGGGAAATCGAGGGCAACCCTCAAATTTCGTAGGCACGTATAACGTGTTTCATATAATTTTCGAAGCTGTACAAGTATTTGCGTCTGGTAGTCATCTTTTCATGTTAATGGTCTGATGATGGTTGGTGCAACTCCTTAACGGTTAGGAGTTTGGAGATAATTCTTTAAAATTATAGGTATGTATTGACCGATAGTTCGAAGCGCTCGTGGCCGAGTGGTAGTTCTTCCGATCACGAAAGATAAGTTAGCCGTGGTGTCGTCAGACTCTGGATGGGTGACCGCTAGTGTTACAATAATTTATGCGTTCTGTCAATTGTAGACCAACTGAAAAGTCTAACGGCCAGTTTTACAAAGCATCTTCAAAGTAAAGCCCCTTTAAATATGTTGTTGTCACTTTTGCAGTCATCAAAAGTGGCTTAATGCTAATGGCTTTATAGTGATATGACAACACCATGTCTTTTGTACTTCGGAAGGCCTTTTAAGTCATTTGTCCTAGCCACTTAAGGAGTAATCATCGGGACATGGTTTTATAACATTATAAGTCAGGGTTACCAACCACCTGGTAGTGACTGTAAGGTACAGTCACTACCTTGCTTAACACTAAAACTTGTAAAATAAAAATAGTTTTAACAAAAACTACGCACCTCCTTAAAATCTTGCAAGATGTCTATTAGGACTAAAAAGTATAAAATAACCATAGTAGTTAATCAGTAACTAAGTGAAGTAATAGAAAATAACCAAGCCTATTTTTATTTCAATTATGAATTTATAGGAATATTATAACAGCACATTTTGGAGTCCTTTTTTACCACCCGACTTCAAAAAGGAGGTTTACAATTTAATTTAATTTTATTTAATTTCTTTACAGTGTCACACTGGCGGTCCTGAATGCTGTCCTGGTCTTTTTTGTTTCGATGATGTTAGCTGTCAATTTGAAGAAAAATAAAGATGCAATTGCGCTATTTTGTTCATTACAGTCGAGGCTCAGAAATTTCAGCCCGAGCCGCAGGCGAGGGCGTAATGTAGCCGAGAGTGTAATGACAATGCGCACGTGCATCTTATGACGTTTTTCAACACATCTGCGAGTGAAAATAAGAAAATTTGCTAACCTTATGTCATGGAACATCTTGTAGGCTGCATATGTTGGTGTTTTCCTTTGATTTTTACAACCTGCCAACTTGTGTTTCGTGTTAAGTATTTTAGACGATTCAGGAACTACATTAATTACAGTTTTTTTTTTTATTTTAGAAGTCGACGCTTTTAGAAATAATTACGATTATAAACAATACAAATATTTTTTAATTTAGCGCGCATGGGTACAGATTATACGCGTATATTTGAGAGGTACAGACTAAACTCCAAACAGCCATAAAAAATTTATATCTTATTATTACTTAAACGACAAATTTATTGTTGATTAGTTAATTAGTGTTGATTAGTCCCGTGTGGTGTCGGCAAAGAATATTACCAACCCATACACACCCGTGGGTGTCATAAGAGGTGACTAAGGGTTAACTGGAGGATGGGCAGCAGCATCCTCCTTTATATCTTACTTACTGCGGTCACCTACAACCGCGGTCCATGGTGCCAGCCGTAACGCTAACAAGCGAGGTGACTATGGTACTTCCCCTCCACATTTTTCCGGCTTTAGCTAGAATTCTGGAGGGAGCTCCCTGTCCTGTAGTGGACGTTTCATGGGATGTTATGATGATGAGTTAATTAAATATCATAAAATAAATATACATTCATCATATTTTCTCGAATACCTACAGCATAATTTGCTGACCCCCCGTTTGCTATCACCTCTTTTTTTATATTTATGCTCTCGTGGTAGGTACTTTTTATTTTATGCCCCTCTAAGCCTCCAGTTGCTGTCCTCCTCTTTAAAATTCATGTTCTCCTGGTAATTCGTATTGAGTCGCTGCTCTTAATAGGCACAAAATCTCCTCGCTCCATGCAGAGATAAAAAATAAAATAGAAAAATAAAACACTAGTGCGGTAATATAATGAAAAAAGCACGCGTGCTGGATGTCCTTAAATACAATGCAAATAGAGCTGTTTTATGAGCAAATGTGTTGAAAAAATAATTTATTGTAAAGGGTATATTTTGAGGGCTAAATGCAACCACTTTTGTTCTACGACTTTAAGAACTAAGCAATAAAAAAATATATTAGACTTCTCAAATTGGAGCGATCAGCTGATCATTTTGTATGGAGACACAAATTAATTTGCTTTCCAAAAGTCGTAGAATTAAAGTTGTTGCATGTAGTCCCCTCAATAAGCCTTTAAAAGGTTATATTGAAATGTCTAAAAATTTATGGTGTATAAAAATACATGGTGTTTGCAATAAAATTATCGTAAAGAAATCGATTTGTTTCATCATAAACCGATTCCAACACACTTCCAACAACACCTGGGCACAGATTATATAATAGTAAACTGACGTTTACAGATCCGTCATTCCCAGGCAGGGTGCCAACAAATTTAAAACTTATCTTTTACGCATAAAGTCAATAATTGCAGTGTATCATGTGTCCGCAATCACCCGCGATTTGAAAACGTGATACACAAAGTGACATCCAGACAGAGGGCTGAGCGGGTCAGGGATGTCACTTTACGAGATACTCAGCGAGATGCAAGTACGTATGTAATATTGTTCAATCAAACAGGCAAATGCTTACTTAGCAATTTTGCCGCCACAGAAAGAAAGAAAAGTTTAAAAAAATATATTACATACATACATAACATCACGCCTTAAAAAAAAAAAATAAAAAAAATAATAATAAAAAAAAAAACTAAAAACTAAAAACTAGATTTTTTACAAAAATTGTAGTAAAACGAAAAAAAAGTATTTTATGCAAAGGTCTTGCTGATAAATGTTAGATGAATATAATAAAATACATCGATCGAAATCATGCATAAAACTTTATAATATTATATGACATACGATTGGAAAGCTTGTAGCGCGCATAAAGTTTATTAAGTTTCAATTCCTCTTTTTTTATTTGCCTTTTTTAGGGTTCCGTACCTCAAAATAAAATACGAAACCCTTATAGGATCACTTTGTTGTCCGTCTGTCTGTCTGTCAAGGCTCTTTTTCTGACGAATGGGTAAAGGTATCAGGTTGAAATTGATAACGAATATTAAAGTCTATAAACCACACAAGATCTTAAAATTTAACTTTTTTACAACGACGCAATCAAAAGATATGGCTTTTTATGTCCTCATCTCCATACATTTATGCACTAAAGCAAAACCTAGAGGGTACTTCCCGTTGACCTAAAATTATGAAATTTTGCAAGAAGCTAGTTCTCATAGTACAAATAAAGGGAAAAGTCTAAAATCATTAAATATTACAAATTTTCTCACAACTTCTAGTAACCAATTAAGGTGAGCTCCCGTTTCAAGAACTGTTCTATAAAGATGGGTCAAGTTGGATGGTCGCGGAGTTTTTAAAGTCAAAGAGCAAAAGCTTTTATAGTTAGGGGGTTAACCGCCAAATTTCCCTCTCTAAACAAGATTTCGTGAGTAAGTTCTGTGCTCATCTACAACAGGTATGGATGTATTGGGTGTGATCTCCAACTATGATCCCTGGATGTTGTGAAGTTCCTGAGTGGTGGAGGGGGTAGCAGTGACGTCACCAAGATGGTGGTACAAAGAAAAAAACGTTTTTCTTTAATCATATGAAAGGGTTTCTTGAGAGCATACTATAACATTTCCAGCACTTGGTTGAACAAATTATTATAAAATGTGTAAAAATGCTGCAATTCAGTGTTTTCTTTGAACTGCTGTAGATCAGAAACCACATTATGGATTTTGGTAAAATATATTTTAAAATACTAACAATAATACTGTCAATCACCTTAAAAAAATTATAATCAGAAATGTTTAAAAATAACTGTTGTACATAAATTTTAAAATTAATCACTACTACTTAATGTAAAAATTCTTAGAATTAACGTTTTATTTCGCAAAATCTATTAGGTACAACTGTTCCTTTACATAAAATATGAGTATCTAATAAATTATTCCACACATACATATTTTCTATTTTGACAATGAAGACACCTTCCGTTTATTAAAAGAAAAGCTGTTGGCTACACCAACACGAGTTCGGGGTTCACCGGGTGCTTTGTGACTGGCTGTCTCGCTCGCTTTGTGCTCTCGCGGCGTCGGTGCGGGGCGCGGGGGCGGGTGACGTTCGTGCGTAGCTTGCTCTGGTACTTGAGTGTTGCGTTCCGTGTCGCCGTCCGCAACAAAAAGCCATTACAGCAGTCTAGGTATTATTTTAGCGAAATATAAAAAAAAACCACTGTCTGTCTCTTGCCGCTCCATGAGATAGGTAATTTCCTTTGGATTGGCACTCAACATGTTCAAGACAAAGTTCATAAGCCTGTGGAAGGCACATTAACACTTGTAAGTAATGAAGTACTTTTTTACGCAACATTTTATTAAGCACCTAAATTTGTAAATTAGTTACTATTCCTTCCTTTAAACAATTAAGGCGATCCGTTTTACAAACTAAATTCAAAAGACTTGCATTCTTATGTGGGACATAAAATGCTGTTGAAAAACGAGTAGAAAAACTACTATTTTTAATTAAATGTTTCGCTGATCAATACAAAGATACAGCTAATGCACCGAAAGTACTAGTTTTTGTTAGTAATTTTTGCTATATTACTATTGTGGGTGTCCGATCTATACTGTAGTACTTTCGGTGCATTATCTGTATCTTTAGCATTAATCAGCGAAAAACTAAAAATAGCCGTATACACTCGTTTTTCAACAGCTTTTTATGACCCGCATAAGAATGCAAGTAATTTCAATTTAGTATGGAAAACGGATCGCCTTAAGGCATAACATTAAAACACGCCATAGGGGTCTCCGCAGCAAGAAGCGAATATGCTGCTCTGCGGCTGCTGTCTTTTTAGGGTTCCGATACCAAAATGGTAAAAAAAAGGAACCGTTATGGTGCCGCTCTGTCTGTCTGTCTGTCTGTCTGTCCGTCTGTCTGTCACACCTCTATATCTCAGCAACCACTTACGCTATCGAGCTGAAATTTGGAATAGTTTTAGAATATAGTTGCCCAACTTAATTGCCCATGAAAATTTTTTGAAAAAAGTATGGTTATTAATGTAAAGGGGGCCAAAATAGGGGGGGCCAAATTTCAAATTGTCGCTACTAGGTCGAGTGGGGTATCATATGAAAGGGCTTTACTTGTATATTTTAAAATATATTTTTGTATTTTTTTAAGTTTCTTAGTTTTCAAGTTATGATGAAAAATGTCAAAAAAAATACCATTCCCCCCCCTTATCTCCGAAGTTTGAGTAAGGGAAAATCTGAATTAATTACAGTTGACAGAGGTTTATGTAAACTTTACAGCAAAAATAAAACGATCTTTCTAAGTTGCACAGTTTTTCAGAAATCTGCAAAAAACCTTTACAAACAAATTTAGTTTTGCGGTCCTGAAAATGGACTTTATTGCTTCCAAAAATACTATAGGTATATCGGAACCCTCGGCGCGCGAGTCCGACTCGCACTTGACCGGTTTTTTTCTATGAACAACGCAACGTGACGCATATTGTTTGGCGCGGCTCTATGTTTGCGTGCGGCTCTATATTTGCGCGCGGCTCTATATTTGCGCGCGGCTCATTTATCGCGTGAGCCGCGCGCAAATATAGAGCCCGAGTGCGGGCACTGCGGGCACTCGAAATTGTGTGCACGGAAAACGATAAAAAGATATTTACTTAGTAATAAACGAAAATTTATTTCATAAATAATTAAAGATTTACAAAAGTCAAGAAATAATAAATAATCATTAATAGTAATTAGTATTTTTGTGGTTCCTAGGACATAGAATTAAAGTTTCTACGATTTTAAACCTTTCTGTGTCTGAATTTTCTATTTAGTTCATAATTATGACTACATAATAGCTTATTATGGTAACTTAATACGTAATTTTAGCTTTTTCAAAACTTGAAGTAAATATTTTTATTTAAAGATACTGTTTCTAATACTAGTTAAGTATTTGGATATTTTGACAATCAATAATGCGTTTACTTTTTCTATTTTCTTGAACAATAGTAGATTTTTTTTTACGTCAGCCAGCATGATGTGAATTTAGGTTAGGTTCTCGATATTAAGATATACCTACTATAGCTATACTATTTTTTTACGTCAGCCAGCATGATGTGAATTTAGGTTAGGTTCTCGATATTAACTAGTGTGAATAATTTGTGCCATTCAATTACCTACCTATAAAACCGTACACGGTAGTTTTCAATATAAAAAAAAATGTCGATGAAGCGTACTCCACCACCAAAATCGAAAAACAAACCGAATAAAGGGGCATTATCCTCAAAGGACAACGATATACCAGGTTCTACAGTCGAGAAAAAAATCGTATTTACTCCAGAAACAAATGTAGAAGATGATGATCCGGATTTCGTCACTCAACGCACCCCGAGTAACAAGAAACTATTCGAGATTTTAAACGAGATTAAGACCAGCCAGAACATCAAATTTTCAAAATTAGAAGCTGATATTGCAGAAGTCATGACACAAAATTCATCCATGCAATCATCTCTAAACTTTCTAAGCTCACAGTATGATGCTTTGTTGGTTAGACTAACAGCAGTTGAGAATGATAATAAAGCATATAAAACACAAATCAAAAGCTTAGAAAACTCATATGTAACGCAGATCAAGACTCTAGAGAAAAAAATTGACAGCTTTGAACGTAGTACTAAAAGTGCCACTGTTGAAATAAGAAACATTCCAGCCAGTCAACTCGAGGACAAAATTTTGCTTCGCAAACATGTTCTGGCTTTAGGCACCACCGTCAGTCAGCCGATGCAGGAAAGTGACATAAGAAATATTTTTCGTGTAAAAACGACCTCTGAAAAAACTGGGCCGATCATAGTGGAGTTTACGTCAACTTCTCTCAAGGAAAA
This sequence comes from Athrips mouffetella, assembly GCA_947532105.1. Classification (NCBI taxonomy): domain Eukaryota; kingdom Metazoa; phylum Arthropoda; class Insecta; order Lepidoptera; family Gelechiidae; genus Athrips; species Athrips mouffetella. The sequence goes on from OX383984.1 coordinate 12,981,751, forward strand.
TCTCGTTAAATCTGCAGCCCAGTTCAACAAAAATAAAGATAAGCAACACAAGCTTAATACATCTCACCTTCAACTGGACGGACCCCCAAAGCCCGTTTACATCTCAGATTGTTTAACTACCAGAGCCAGACGGCTACTTTTTCAAGCAAGAGAGTTGGCAAAAACCCAAAATTACGAAGGATGTTGGACGTCTTATGGGAAAATTTTTATACGAAAATCTAAACAAATGCCGGCAATTCGCATCGACTGTGAAGAAGACCTAAACAATTTGGTTAATATTTGACTAGTATTAATCTACCTTCATAACTCATATCTTACCTTATGTTTAAATTCCATCGATAAAACCTACTCGTTCACTAGAATGTTTTACGTAATTACCCACATGTCTTATTACGTGTTTATTCTTTGCAACCGCTATAACATTACACACGCATATCAAACACACACTAACACTACATGTCACAACAAACCTACAACCCGGAGTACATGCATAAACAAACGCCCTATCTTCATGCTGTTCGTAGAGAGACTACTCGTATACTTGTACCTACAATGTTTATACCTTTATCCGCTCGACTCGCTTGCAGCTGACTTACTCCTTGCAATCGATTACATTCGATGACTTGAATAATATTAATAATCTGGATAATTTTGAACTGACTGACTTACAGATCTGTGAACCAGAGCACTGTAAAAATCTTATATCAATTCCTGCGTCATACTTAAAAATATTGCAACATAATATAAGAAGTCTAAATAAAAATTACAATGGTTTAAGCGTTCTGCTTGCTAGGCTTGATCTCGTTTGTGACGTCATTATTTTGTCGGAATGTTGGCTCTCATGTGTAAGTAAGCTACCGATGAAACGGGGTTATTCTAGCTTTTGCACTTCGGATAATTACAATCAAAATGATGGAGTTGTAATTTTAATTAATGACGATTTGAAATATGTTGTGGAGGAACCGAATGTTTTGGATGCTAACTGTCTGGTGATTAAAATTAATAACGAAACTGCTATTATTGCTATCTATCGGCCACCGAGCTTTCTTAGCTTAGATAATTTTTTTCAGTCACTGCAAAATCTTTTAGGTCAGCTTTCCTCCTTTAGGAACATATTATTGGTTGGAGACATAAATATTAATATTTTACAGTTGAACCAAACAGTATCAAGTTATCTTGATATTCTTGCTTTTTTTGGAGTGATTCCCGCTTACTATGTACCTACCAGAGGAGACAGCTGTTTAGACCATGTTTGTTTAAAAACAAATTTACCTTCGCTAACTTTTATTTTAAATACAGTTACAACTGATCATAGCCCAGTTCTGTTCTGCCTTAAAACTAAAATAAAAAAATATTACACAATACATAAATACTACAAAAAAATTAACTTTGAACACTTATATGAAGACTGTAAAAATATAAATTTTACCCCCATTTATCAAGCTAAAAATTCTGAAGATTCACTTAATTTATTTTTATGTTACATCCAAAGTATAATAATAAAAAATACATTGACTATTAGAATACCCCGAAATAAAGTAACTATAAAGCCATGGATTACCACCGGTTTATTAAAATGTATCAGAAATAGAGATCGTATGCACTACAAACTCAGACAAAATCCTGAAAATGAAATTCTTAAAATTACATACAAGCGTTATAGAAATTTTTGCAACGATATATTAAAAAAACCGGTCAAGTGCGAGTCGGACTCGCGCGCCGAGGGTTCCGATATACCTATAGTATTTTTGGAAGCAATAAAGTCCATTTTCAGGACCGCAAAACTAAATTTGTTTGTAAAGGTTTTTTGCAGATTTCTGAAAAACTGTGCAACTTAGAAAGATCGTTTTATTTTTGCTGTAAAGTTTACATAAACCTCTGTCAACTGTAATTAATTCAGATTTTCCCTTACTCAAACTTCGGAGATAAGGGGGGGGGAATGGTATTTTTTTTGACATTTTTCATCATAACTTGAAAACTAAGAAACTTAAAAAAATACAAAAATATATTTTAAAATGTACAAGTAAAGCCCTTTCATATGATACCCCACTCGACCTAGTAGCGACAATTTGAAATTTGGCCCCCCCTATTTTGGCCCCCTTTACATTAATAATCATACTTTTTTCAAAAAATTTTCATGTGCAATTAAGTTGGGCAACTATATTCTAAAACTATTCCAAATTTCAGCTCGATAGCGTAAGTGGTTGCTGAGATATAGAGGTGTGACAGACAGACGGACAGACAGAGCGGCACCATAAGGGTTCCTTTTTTTTACCATTTTGGTATCGGAACCCTAAAAATGTAAGAGACAGTATGAAAAGAATAAATTGAATGAGGCAGGTAAAAATAATAAAAAAATCTGGAAAACTATAAAAGATATTAATAATTTAAATAAGCCTAAAGAATTTGCAACAGATCTTTTAAAGGTGAATATTACACCTGAAGAATCGCTAAACTCAGTAAATAGATTCTTTTCAACAATTGGTTCAGAATTAGCGAGTAAAATTTCTACAAGTGTACATTCTATCCCGGCTAACCAAATTAACACCGCGGTAGTGAGAGATTCATTTGTCTTGTTAGATACGAGTGTAGAAGAGGTAGAAAAACTTATCTGTAGTCTTAAGTCGGATTGTGGCTCTGGTTGGGACGGTATCTCACCGAAAGTTCTCAAACACTTGAAAAATCTTATAGTCCCTCCATTAACTCATATCATAAACATGTGTTTAAATGAAGGCATCTTTCCGACTGCCCTTAAAAAGTCAATAATAGTCCCTATTTTTAAAAGTGGTAAAAGAGATGAGGTAACAAATTACCGACCCATATCTTTACTTCCGTCAATCTCAAAACTTTTAGAAAGATTAGTTAATATTAGATTAAATAATTACCTTGAGTCAAAAAAGTTAATTTCAGAGCATCAATATGGTTTTAGAAAGGGCAAATCTACCTCTGAAGCTGTTCATTCATTTACGGAGTTTATTGTTAAAAAATTGGATAGTAAAATGAAATGTGTAACCATATTTATTGACCTGCAGAAGGCTTTTGATACGGTTTCTTTTGCTACGCTTATTACCAAACTAGAGAACCTGGGAATTAGAAACACACAGCTGAAACTCTTACAAGACTACCTTCGGAATCGTTCCCAAAGAGTTCGTATTGGTGATAAGTTTAGTGATGAGAATCTGATCAACTATGGCGTTCCACAAGGAAGCATATTAGGCCCTACATTATTCATATGCTACATAAATGAGTTATGCCAGTTAAATCTACAAAATTGCAATATTATTGCCTACGCTGATGATGCCACGCTTACATTTTATGGTAACTCCTGGGATGAAGTTTTTGACCTGGCACAAAATGGTTTCAATACTGTGTGTCAATGGCTGTCTTTAAACTCTCTGACACTTAACACTTGCAAAACAAAGTATATTTGTTTTTCGATCACAAACGTATCTTACGACTTCAGCAGACATAATATTAAAGCTCATTCGTGTTCATATCCAATCTCTTGCACTGCCTGTGATTGCCCCGTGTTAGAAAACAGTCGCACGGTGAAGTACTTGGGATTACTGATTGATAATAACTTAACTTTTAGAGATCATATTATGAGTTTATCTAAACGATTGCGAAAATTAACATATATTTTTAAAAATATTAGACATATTTCTAATTGGTCACTGATCAAAACGATTTATGAAGCTCTGTGTCAATCTGTGATCTCATACTGTATCACTACATGGGGTGGTGCAGGTAAGACGCTTATGCTTGAAGTGGAACGGTCTCAACGAATGATCTTAAAGCTGTCTCTTTTTAAACCGCGTTTGTTTCCTACTACGGATTTATACATGGAAGCTAAAGTGTTAACTGTCCGCAAATTGTACATTTTAAACACTATCTTACTAAAACATTCCTCTATTCAATTTGCTTTAGAGAAAGAGACAGTCGCAAGAAGAAAGCCTAGAGTATGTGAAACTTCTTCTGTTAAAACTAGTTTTGGGGGGAGATTCTTTAGTTTCAGGGGAAGTATACTTTATAACAGAGCAAATGAATCACATTCAATATATAGCCTATCCAAAATAGAATGTAAAAGAAAAATCGCGGACTGGCTACAAAGTCTTGATTATGAAGAAACGGAGCGTTTACTATCTATTGTGTCATAAGTTACCTACTTTTCCCGTTTATGCAAGTACTCAAAAGCTTTTTTTCATACACCACACACACACACATACATACACACATACCTACACGCGCGTTGCCTTTTTATTTATTTTTACTGTTAATCTGAAGTTTTCAAAATTTTGTTTAAATTTATTTTATCTTCCTTTTTATTTTTAATACGTCGCTGAAATTTTAGTTAATAAATTTAATGTTCAGTTATCAACTTAATACTAGATCGCACAGTTATTATATTTTTGTAGTTTGGTTCATTTTCCGAGTGAGGGAGCCAGGAGTCTCTTAGCACAGGGTTTTCCTAGTTTGAGCTCCTGTCTCCCACATAATACAAGTTCTTTACAGTAGTGTAAGTTTAATGTCTAAGTTGATCTTAATATATTTGTAGAAACTTTTTGTGGGAGAAAATAAACAAATTTATTTATTTATTATTATTTATTTATTATAGCAGATAATGATCGTAAAGTGAAAGGCAAGTCAGTCGGTCGAGTATATAAATATCTTCGAGTATACGAATCCAAACAAAGACAAGAGACAACTATGATACCTGGAAAGTGCAAGTTGTGGCTTTATTGATTAAAAGTGATTATTGGGAGTACGTCTGTGGTGAGAAACAAAAGCCCAGCGACGGCGATGCTACTTTGTCAGCGTGGAAGGCAGCTGACAAAAAAGCGAAATTAGAGTTGATTTCATCGTTGGATCCAAGTGTTGTTCATCATGTGAAAAAAGTGGGAACTGCACAAGAAGTTTGGCTGATATTGGAGAGTATGTTTGCGTCGAGAGTTCCCGCAAAAAAAGCAACGCTGTTGAAAAGACTCATGAAAACAAGCAACGGATTATCTGTTAGTAAGTATCAGTATTTATTTAAATTATTCAAGAATTAAATTTTGTTAGCTAAATGTTATCTTATACTATTTTTCAATACACTATTTGTCCAACTGTGTTCGTACAGAGTGGGCCTGTATCTGGGGGCACGGCAGTGCCCCCGCAAGTCGAGCAAAAAAAGAAATAGTGGCGCGGCCGTACTATCCTTTTCTCGAAGTAGTTCAGGCCTTTTTCGACCCCCCTGTAACTTCGTTGTGGATAAAACTAGAAGCTTGTTTTTTTAGTAACCAAACAGGCATTGTATAAACACGGTATATTTTAAATTTCATTCAATTTGAACTATTAGTTTAAGAATTATAGCAAGTCAAAGTTACTCAATTTTGTCACTGACTGACTGACTGACCGATAATCAAAACTCTTAGGCACAGAGCAAAAGCTTTTAGTATATCATATTGTAGATAGGTACGGAACCCTTAGGGCGCGAGTCCGACTCGCACTTGGCCGGTTTTTTTACTATGTAGATTATCGTGAAACAATTTCAACTTCCCATACAAAGTAAGTGGATCACTTCACCAGTTTAGTATGGAAAGACATGTTTATTTTATTCCGGGTCTTAACGTGATAATAATTATCAGGCAAAATAAATTACCTTACTATTCCCGACGTTTCGGCTGCGTTGCATCAGCCGTGGTCATGGGTAGACTGAAGAGAGGTGAACTACGCAGATATTTTTGTGAGGGTAGACTAAAATTGTTATTGTCTCGCACAGGAAAGTCACGACACACAACACTCACAACGTCCGCGGACCGGTCCGAAGATGCTACGCGCGGTTTTATGCGATCTATCACTTGGTTTCATGTCACCGATAATTTAAACCCATCTTCTCTATTTAAAAGTTTTGTATTTCTTAATCTAAATAGCTTCACGGACCATTCTAAGGAAACATTGAAGGTCGGTGGAGAGGACTTTCGGCACACGTAGCTCTATCCAGTGGTTAGTTCTGGAGTTCGGCAGATGGTCGGCTATTGCGGATTTGTAAGTTTGTCGGTTTTTTTACTGCCGTAATGTGATCCTTATTTTTTTTTTGCGATAGCGCGTTTTGCTTGGCCGATGTGTGAGCTTCCACAGCTACAGTCAACTTTCCTGTTAGACTGGGATGAATTTCATAATTTGGCTCTCCTTCTTAGGGTCAGAACTTAAATGGGACCAGATCTGACAGTCAAGTTTTTCTGGGTTATGAACACCACAGAATTCAAAAATCAATGTTGTCAAGCCGAAATCCTACTAGTCCAACAAAGTCAAACAATAACCAAGGCTAAATTACTGTAAGAGGTTTATTGTTTTAAAAGTGTTCCTTAGGTCCCCCTGAACATATATCTGGAAAATTCTCCGTTGATCCCATGTACGCTCCCCCTCCCCACCCTCAAACAGGTCCCAGATTTTAGTTTTTGGCATTTATCTCAGAAACGGTTAAAGATAGATGAAAATCGTTAACGTTAATTTAAACGTTATAAAATTACCAATCCGTTGACACCTGTTTTATTTCAATGTAACCTTTAGTAGCTGAAATATAGGGTTAAGTTTGCACTTACAACTGAATACCTCTTAGCAAGCTTCTGGTAATACTCGTAGTTGTCTAAATAAGTAAGATTTCGAACATTTTGGTGCAAACTTAACCCTATATTTCAGCTACTATAGGTCACATTGAAATTAAACAGGTGTCAACGGGTTGTTAATTTTATAACGATTTAAGTAACGTTAACGATTTACATCTATCTTAAACCGTTTCTGAAATAAATGAAAAAAACTAAAATCAGGGACCTGTTTGAGGGTGGGGAGGGGGGAGCGTACATGGGATCAACCATGGATCAACGGAGAATTTTTCAGATATGTTTAAGGGGACCTAAGGAACAGTTTTAAAACAAAAAACCTCACACCCTAAATTAGCCTAGATTATTTTTTGACTTTTTTGAACTAGTAGGATTTCGGCTTGACAACATTGATTTCTGGACTCTGTGATGTCCAAAACCCCATAAAACCTTTGTTGTCCCGTTTTAATTCTGAGAAAATTTAATTATCATTTATTTCCTTCTCTATGTGCTAGACAATGACAATTTTAGTCTACCCTCACAAAAATATCTGCGTAGTTCACCTCTCCGTAACCACGGCTGATGCAACGCAGCCGAGACGTCAGGAATGGTAAGGTAATTTATTTTGCCTAATAATTATTATCGCGCTACGACCCGGAATAAAACAAACATAAGTGAAATTTGCGAAAGTTTAAAACAAACCTTAGTAATACGGAAAGTACAAAAATTTTTTTGAAGTAAAATTTTTTTTTCTTTGGAAAATTGCTTGTTTTCATGAGTAGAATGTTTTTTTTTAAATCAACGTCATAACCTTTTTAGCATTTAATTTCCAGTAATTTGATACCACATTTGACTTCAGGTTTCCGTACCTAAAAGTTGACAAACGGGACCCTATTAATATGCCTGCAATGTCTGTCTGTCAGCGGGCTGTATCTCATGAAACTTATAGGTAGACAGTTAAAGTTTTTACAGATTTTGCATTTCTGTTGCCGCTATAATAACAAATACTTACTAAACGATTTTAGATTTAGCTCTATCGTAAAAGCGGGAACACGAAAGCGCTCAAAAGATGAAGAGGCAGGCATACGAGGCAAGGTTTTTTATGTCCTGACAGCCCGCCAATGTGGCCGGTACTGCAATTATTTTCGTAGTCATTGACATGAGATAAACGCTCCGTTTCTATGCGCGTATTTTCCAAAATCTTTGGTTTGGAAGGAAATTAGCTTGAATAGTTGTTCAATTCAAAGAGTTATTCTTTCGAAAAGGTTGTTCAGATTGATTATTATTAGTTTAAAACATAGAGCAATTTTCAAAAATTATAAATTTGAATTTTATTCTGATAGAACCTCCTCCTTATTTGAAGTCGGTTAAAAAACTATAATTTTCGCAATACCAGCCACACACGGACAATGTCCGTGACTGCCCGCGTCTGCCCGCCCCATCATCTGCTGAGCGCTGAAAAGTAACGTTTATGGTATAGAATAACAACAAAATTGTGATGTAGGATGATATCCAGTGAATGCATGACTTGATGACCTTAACAAAATATCTTCATTCATATTAGGATGCTTTAATTCACTTTATGATGTTAATAAAATGTACGTCATAGATTATATCAACATTAACCATAAGAGGTGTTATCAAAGAAGCGTCTCAGGGGGATACTGAAAACCAGCAGCATGCTGAGTGTCTTTCCTTTTCACCAATCACATATTGTATAACTTAGAGTAAGCATAATTATTTACCACTATATTTATGTTGTGCATTTGGTGAATAAAGTTCTTTTTTTTTAATAATAAAAACTGGTCAAGTGCGTGTTGGACTCACACTTTTTTAATACCTTCTCTTCTGCGTGACTGCGCGTCCACATACTAAGACGGTATTTTAGTGGAACGAAACCCTCGGCGCGCGAGTCCGTCTCGCACTTGGCCGGTTTTTTAATTCAGTGGTTCAGTTAAAGTTAAGTTTTAAAGGTGGTAGGGCTTTTGTGCAAGTCCGTCTGGAGAAGTACCACCCCCTTGTCTATTTCTGCCGTAAAGCAGCAGTGTTTGCACTGCTGTGTTTCGGTTTGAAGGGTAAGGGAGCCAGTGAAATTACTGGCACATGAGACATAACATCTTAGTTCTCAGGGTGAGCAACGCGCTTTGCTGTCTTATTAGCGTCAAAGTATTTCTTAAGACAGTGGGTGCTATGGGCGGTAAAGACCATTTACCATCAGGTGGCTCACCGGCTCGTTTGCTCACTTGTAACATAAAAAAAAGTTATCTTAGTAAGGTGTAAATGTCCCCCAATATTTTATTTACGAGTATAGCTTATGCACTATCAACATACTAATTTTCACGTTTGTAAGTGGACCCGTTTTGACATTGGAAATGTCTTTTCGCTCGTTCCATTATAGGCCCCGATTTCACGAAAAAGTGCGATTCCCTTATATCTCGGAGAGTTGTGAAGATATGATATTTCAAAATAGCTCAAAAGACGCGTATTTACAAGATCTGTAAGATGCAAAAAGAGTTATTCTAGAATATCAATAACTAAAAAAGTTATGGCCCAAAATAGTGAAAAAAAAATCAATTTTTTCAGATTTTTTATTTTGGCGCTTGATATTTTTGAAACGAAGAATGATATCAAAAATTTGTGAAAAATTCCTCTGGAAAATTTAATTAGCTACAATTTGAGTCTAAAACAAAGATGATCGTGTTAAGGTTTTGCCCTGTAGCCTTACCTTTTCATTACAAGGTTTTAGTAACTTGTCTTGTTAGTGTGGGACTAATCTGGTAACAGAATTTTAGACCAGTTATCATTATTCGATCGGGCTGAAATTTTGCATACTTAAGTAAGTTTGGTGACAGTACAATGTTATGGTATTATCCAGCTGGTCTGGTAATGGAGACGGAAGGTGGCCATAGGAACTTTTAAACGGAACAACGTAACCCCGTCAGGTTTGGGTTCGTTGGATTTGTCTTTTTATGTACTCTGGTCTCAGATGATCACCAGGATCCTGATGATGAAGTCGGAAGGTGGCCATACGAACTCCTAAATTAAACAAGACAATGTCGTCAAATTTGAGTTCGTTAGATTTTATTCCCAAGCACTTTGGTTTCAGATGATGATCACGGTCCAGATGTTGGAGTTGGACGGTGGCCATAGGAACTCATAGAATAACCAAGATAGACCCATCGAATTTGGGTTCGTTAGACTTGTATTCCCAGGCATTTTGATCAAAGATGATGATCAGGGTACAGACGATCCATTATAAGTACTGAACGTAAATGATGGATAGCTTCAAATTGAGTGAAGCGATTTTAATGAAACATAGCATTTATGTTGCTCGGAGTGCTCGTAAGCTTCATCTATCTGTGAAAACCGCGAGAAAATCCGTTCAGTAGTTGCGGACATTATCGAATACATACAGACAGACCAAAAGACAGACAGACAGACAAAAAAATCATAAAATATGTTTTTGTGTTCTACTACTCGTAGTTCTTTCTATTATCGCCCACACTATTTTTTTTGATAAATTCATCAAAAGTACAGACACAAGGTTCCTACTGCTTAATTATATGTATAGATTTAGATTTAGATTTCTTTATTTCATATTATCAAATTCAAAATTACATAGATTGTTCAGATGTCAATGAATAATATGAATATAGATTAATCATTCGATGATATTTAAGAGTTGACTCCCTGATGTTCGACGCTATAGGTCGAGTTCAGTGCGACGCGGACGCTGAGTGGACGTTCGTTGCGGACATCCACGAGGGACAGTAATACGTGTGGAAGCCTATGCAGTCCGCTCAGTGCGTAGCGGAGCGGGTCCGAAGCGGATAGCTCCGCATTAGAATATTTCATATTTTATTTAATGCAGTCACAGGTATAAAAGATGTTAAAATTATAAAATAAGTACAGGTGACACCCTGCAAGGGCACAGCAAACATGAGAGGTCTAGTTGCCACAATAAAAATAAAATTTATGTACGTTAGTATTTATTAGTATATGTTAAGTACCTATATTATATTAGTGAATGTTAGTACGCAATAATTTAACTTCATAAAAAAATTATTATAATAATTTAACAATACAATCATAAAATTATCTACGTCATTATTTCTATGTATTTATTTTATAATATTATTACCCATTCATAGTTATTATCATAATTTATTCATTTGTTATTAAATTATTTATTTTAAAATATTAGAATATTTATTTATAAGATTGTGTATTTATTTACTTAATTTTATTATACTTTATTCTAATTTGTCAGTAAAAAATTCAGTTATGCGGTAGTAACTTTTTTTGACTAGAAATTCTTTTAGTTGGTTTTCAAACGTTGCGGTTTTAGTTATGTTTTTAATATAGTTCGGAATGTGATTCCATATTTTAATCATCATAGAGTGGGGAGCGGATGTGTATAATTCTAATTTGGAGAAGGGTCGTTGAAGTTTATTTAGGTGGCGATTGTTGCGCTAACTTTTTTTGACTAGAAATTCTTTTAGTTGGTTTTCAAACGTTGCGGTTTTAGTTATGTTTTTAATATAGTTCGGAATGTGATTCCATATTTTAATCATCATAGAGTGGGGAGCGGATGTGTATAATTCTAATTTCGAGAAGGGTCGTTGAAGTTTATTTAGGTGGCGATTGTTGCGCTTTATCGTTTTTTCAGGAGAATACAATTGTGGGTGTTTTTGTACGAATTTACAAGCTTCAAAAATATAAATACCTGTTATAGTCAGTATGCTCAGTTTGATAAAGTAGGGTTTGCAGGAGTCAATTTGATCGATGTTCACCAGTATTCTAACGCATTTTTTTTGGAGTACAAATATTTCTTGTATATTGCAACAGTTTCCCCATAGAATGATGCCATAAGACAGCCTTGAATGAGCGTATGCGTAGTACGCTGAGAGTGCGGTATTTAAGTTTGTGACCCGTTTTAGTTGACGGAGAGCGTATATAAACGAAGACAGTTTATTTGATAGCTTTTCTATGTAAGACTTCCAGTTAACATGAGAGTCAATTTCTATCCCTAATAGTGTTGCAGAGTTTACAGTTTCTAATTCGTTAGATTTATATTTATCATTTATTTGCAATGCAGCTTTTTGGTACGGTCTAAATTGAATTAGTTTAGTTTTTTTTAAGTTAAGTTCTAAGTTATTACAATCGAGCCAGTTTAAAATTTTTTCAAGAACAATATTCATTTTATTTTCTAGTTCTGTTGTATTGTTACAAGAAACTACCACTGACAGGTCATCCGCAAAACAAACACAAGATATAGAGTTTTGCTGCAATAGCTGGGGGAGGTCGTTAATATAAACAAGGAAGAGAACACATCCCAACACGCTTCCCTGTGGGATAGAGCCAGTAATGTTAACTTGCTCAGACCTTATACGTTCAATAGTTCCGACACTAAAGTTAATATTTTCTATTTCCACGTATTGACATCGGTTTTCTAGATAAGATTTGAACCATTTAAAGGCAATTCCTCGAATCCCAAGACCATAAAGTTTGTCGAGCAGAATTTTATAATTGACTCTGTCATACGCTTTACTCATGTCGAGCAGCAGACCCACAGCAATTTTTTTATTATCTATTATGTCAAGTATATTTTGTATCTATATATATAAAAGAAGAAGGTGACTGACTGACTGACTGACTGACTGACTGACTGACTGACTGACATATCAACGCACAGCCCAAACCGCTGGGTATAGAGATTCCAAATTTGGCATGTAGGTTCCTTATGAGACCTAAGGGTGCACTAAGAAAGGGTTTTACAAAATTCCACCCCTAAGGGGGTAAAATAGGGGCTGAAAGTTTGTATGAAAGTCCGTCAGTTTTGAAGTTAGGATCTTCAAAATTTGTATTTAGGCTGACAACTAAAAATAAATATTAACGTGTCTCAGGGTTTTTGAAAATTCGACACCCTTAAGGGTGAAAGGGGGATGAAGTTGAAAATTCTTTATTTTTAAAGTAAAATCCACATAATTTATTATTTAGGCATTAATGATGTAATTCTAAGCAACGTTCATCACTGTTATTGAAATTCCACCCCAAATTCAACCCTTAAAAAGGGAAATGGGGTGAAAAAGTCTAAAAACCAATATGGGTATCGTTTGTATGGTTTATCGGGTCGCTGATTACGAAAACTACAACAATTTTTAAATCCAACGTGGTAGACGTTAAATACCATCATTCCCTTGGGATGGGGTTGGGGTGCGATAGGGTTGAAATGGGAATATGGGTGTCGTTTGTATGGTTTATCGGGTCGCTGATTACGAAACCTACAACAATTTTGAAATCCGACGTGGTGGACGTGAAATACCATCATCCCCCTGGGGATGGATTTGGGGTGCGATAGGTTTGAAATGTCTAAAAATAAATATGGGTGTCGTTTCTATGTTAGGGATAGCGGTTAAATTGGCGTTAGGGGTAGGGATAGGGAGAGGTAGAGAGGTAGAGAGTAGAGAGGTAGAGAGGTAGAGAGGTAGATAGGTAGAGAGGTAGAGAGGTAGAGAGGTAGAGAGGTAGAAAGGTAGAGAGGTAGAGAGGTAGAGAGGTAGAGAGGTAGAGAGGTAGAGAGGTAGAGAGGTAGAGAGGTAGAGAGGTAGAGAGGTAGAGAGGTAGAGAGGTAGAGACTTAGAGACGTAGAGACGTAGAGACGTAGAGACGTAGAGACGTAGAGAGGTAGAGAGGTAGAGAGGTAGAGAGGTAGAGAGGTAGAGAGGTAGAGAGGTAGAGAGGTAGAGAGATAGAGAGATAGAGAGGCAGAGAGGCAGAGAAGCAGAGAGGTAGAGGTACAGGTACAGGTAGAGGTAGAGAGAGAGGGAGAAGGAGGGGCAGGGGGAGAGGGGGGAGGGGGAAAGACAGAGGGAGGGGGAGGGGGAGAGGAAGGGGGGAGAGAGAGAGAGAGGGAGAGGGTTTTAGTTTTTCTCAATTACTTCTGCGAATTGGCTCTGTTTTGAAATCCATACTAATATTATAAATGCGAAAGTAACTCTGTCTGTCTGTCTGTCTGTCTGTTTGTTTGTTGCTCTTTCACGCCTAAACGGCTGAACGGATTTTGATGAAATTTGGTATGGTGATAGATGGTAACTTGGAGACGGACATAGGCTACTTTTTACCCCGGGAAAATATCTCATTCCCGTGGGAATCTACACATACAATAATACTCTAGCGGGCTCTTTCACGCCTAAACGGCTGAACGGATTTTGATGAAATTTGGTATGGTGATAGATGGTAACTTGGAGACGGACATAGGCTACTTTTTACCCCGGGAAAATATCTCATTCCCGTGGGAATCTACACATACAATAATACTCTAGCGGGGTTGTATCTGCTACAGCACACCGAAACTACTTTACCGATTTTGATGGGACTTCTTTTTTTACTCAACTAAGTATCGCTGATTACGAAAACTACTACAATTTTGAAATCCAACGTGGTAGACGTAAACTACCATTATCCCCTGGGGATAAGGTTGAGGTGCGATAGGGTTGAAATGTCTAAAAATCAATATGGGTGTCGTTTGTAAGGTTTATCGAGCCGCTGATTACAAAAACTACAACAATTTTGAAATCCAACATGGTGGACGTGAAATGCTATCATCCCTTGGGGATGAGGTTGGGGTGCGATAGAGTTGATATGTCTAAAAATCAATATGGGTGTCGTTCGTATGGTTTATCGGGTCGCTGATTACGAAAACTACAATGATTTTGAAATCCAACGTGGTGGACGTGAAATACCACCACCCCTGGGATGGGGTTGGGATTCGATAGGTTTGAAATGTCTAAAAATCAATATGAGTGTCAGTTGTATGTTTATATAAGGATAGGGATAGCGGTTAAGATGGCGTTAGGGGTAGAAGCAGGGATAGGGGTAGGGTCAGGGATAGGGAGAGGGAGAGGGGGAGGGATAGGGAGAGAGTGTAAGGGAGGGGAAAATGAGGGGAGAGAAAGGGGGAGGGAGGGGTAGAGGGCGTGGGAGGGGGTAGAGGGAGGGGGGGGTAGAGGGAGGGAGAGGGGGAAGGGGAGGATGAGTGAGGGGAAGGGGGAAAGGGAGGGGAATGGGAGGAGGGCGAGGGGAGAAAGGGAGGGTGATGGGGAGAGGGGAAGGGGGGAAATGGAGGGGGAAGGAAGGGTGAGGGGGGGAAGAGGGAGGGGCGAGGGAGAGGAAGAGAGAGTGGGAGAGGGTGAGGGAGGGGGAGTGGGAATGTAGGGGGGGGGGATACAAAAGGATAGATAGGGAGGAATAGGGACCTTTTTTACTTTTATGAATACCTCCTTGCTACCCATTCACTTCACTCCCTTTATTGCCTTCTTTTTTAAGTTCGCCTGTAACGGTTGACAATGAAAATTCCGCACTACCTACCAGTTAAATAAAATCAAAAGATAATTAAGTTTGTAGTAAGATGCATTTATTCAACTTGGATAAGTACAAATGCATCTTTTACGTAGGGATCAAGAAGGATAAGCGCTCCGTAAAATATGTTTCAATTAAGTTCGAGTTCTGTTTTTTTATAAAATCTACGCGGACGAAGTCGCGGGTAACAGCTAGTATTACATAAAGGTGTCTCTCATCTCTCTCTTTACATTTGTAAGGATACTGCTGCTAAGTTCCTCTGTTCTGAGTAATTTATAAGTAACGTCTGTATCCATACTAATATTATAAATGCGAAAGTAACTCTGTCTGTCTGTCTGTCTGTTTGTTTGTTTGTTTGTTGCTCTTTCACGCCTAAACGGCTGAACGGATTTTGATGAAATTTGGTATGGTGATAGATGGTAACTTGGAGACGGACATAGGCTACTTTTTACCCCGGGAAAATATCTCATTCCCGTGGGAATCTACACATACAATAATACTCTAGCGGGGTTGTATCTGCTACAGCACACCGAAACTACTTAACCGATTTTGATGGGACTTTTTTTATTCAACTAAGTATCGCTGATTACGAAAACTACTACAATTTTGAAATCCAACGTGGTAGACGTAAACTACCATTATCCCCTGGGGATAAGGTTGAGGTGCGATAGGTTTGAAATGTCTAAAAATCAATATGGGTGTCGTTTGTAAGGTTTATCGAGCCGCTGATTACAAAAACTACAACAATTTTGAAATCCAACATGGTGGACGTGAAATGCTATCATCCCTTGGGGATGAGGTTGGGGTGCGATAGAGTTGATATGTCTAAAAATCAATATGGGTGTCGTTCGTATGGTTAATCGGGTCGCTGATTACGAAAACTACAATGATTTTGAAATCCAACGTGGTGGACGTGAAATACCACCACCCCTGGGATGGGGTTGGGATTCGATAGGTTTGAAATGTCTAAAAATCAATATGAGTGTCAGTTGTATGTTTATATAAGGATAGGGATAGCGGTTAAGATGGCGTTAGGGGTAGAAGCAGGGATAGGGGTAGGGTCAGGGATAGGGAGAGGGAGAGGGGGAGGGATAGGGAGAGAGTGTAAGGGAGGGGAAAATGAGGGGAGAGAAAGGGGGAGGGAGGGGTAGAGGGCGTAGGAGGGAGAGGGGGAAGGGGAGGATGAGTGAGGGGAAGGGGGAAAGGGAGGGGAATGGGAGGAGGGCGAGGGGGGAAAGGGAGGGTGATGGGGAGAGGGGAAGGGGGGAAATGGAGGGGGAAGGAAGGGCGAGGGGGGGAAGAGGGAGGGGCGAGGGAGAGGAAGAGAGAGTGGGAGAGGGTGAGGGAGGGGGAGTGGGAATGTAGGGGGGGGGGATACAAAAGGATAGATAGGGAGGAATAGGGACCTTTTTTACTTTTATGAATACCTCCTCGCTACCCATTCACTTCACTCCCTTTATTGCCTTCTTTTTTAAGTTCGCCTGTAACGGTTGACAATGAAAATTCCGCACTACCTACCAGTTAAATAAAATCAAAAGATAATTAAGTTTGTAGTAAGATGCATTTATTCAACTTGGATAAGTACAAATGCATCTTTTACGTAGGGATCAAGAAGGATAAGCGCTCCGTAAAATATGTTTCAATTAAGTTCGAGTTCTGTTTTTTTATAAAATCTACGCGGACGAAGTCGCGGGTAACAGCTAGTATATTTATAGACAGCTAGGGTAGTTGATCGATTTTTACGAAACCCATATTGACTGTCATGGAGAAGCTTGAACTTTTCTAAAAATGAATTAAGGCGTTTAGCCATAGCTGTTTCAAAGATTTTTGAAGCTGTCGGTAATAAAGCGATTGGTCGATAATTATTTGCGTCTGTTTTTTTATCTTTCTTATGAACTGGTTTTACCAGTGCAGCCTTAAGGGAGTCGGGAAAACAGCCCTCCTGGAATGACTGATTAATCAGTTGAGTGAAGGGGATAGTAAGTTCACTGGCGCATTTTTTTATCAGAGTTGGGGGAATTTCGTCTATTCCAAAACTAGTTTTGTTTTTGAGATTTTTTATAATTGTGTAGGTTTCATTTGGCTCAATTGGTCGCAGGTAAAATGTGTTCTCTACATTGTTTATAATTTTCGAGCTTAGTTTATTAGCATTATCAGAGGAGTTACTGATTGATGTGAAAAATTTGTTGAAATAATTTGCCACCAATTTTGGTTTTTTTATGACCGCTTGTTTGTCTAATAAATAAATATTTTGTTTAAGATTACGAGATTTTCGATTAGTTTCAGAATTAATTATTTTCCACATGACCCTGCTTTTATTTTTAGAACTAACAATAAGAATACATTTATTAATTCCACACAGAAATAATTTACAAAAGAGTGCACTAGAGGTTCCCAAACTAGGACGCAGCCTGTCTCTTGGACAACCGGTTAATAGTTACTTTATACATATAATTTACATAGGACTAGAGGGACGTTTAACATAGTTACATAGCTCAGTTGTAAGGAAGTTGACAAAGTCACAATGTTTAAAACCTATTTTTACTTTAGCCTTTAAATTTATCTTATGTTTAATATTGTCAATAGATGGCACTAGTGTCTTACTGAAACACGGTAACTGTGTGTTAAGCGGTGGATTTATAAGCTTTGCCCAATAAATTTTGCGCATTCTCCAGCCAACCACCGAAGGCTGTAGTTTCATTTACCGAGATCACCTGATCATATTGGGATCTTGTTCATGGTCCTTCGAGCCGGATCCAGTACAGACTCCAGTGAGTAAGTGCCTGCCGCCGTTTTTGCTGCTACGCACCAGGACGGTGCGCACCGCCGTGACCTGACCAGGGTCACCAACGGGAGGCTGAGGAGCGGAGGAGCCGCTTCCAGTCGAGGAGCAGCGGGACGCGGAGGCAGTTGATCAGCGTCGCCATCGTGGATGAGCGCGCACCTGCACGTGCAAGGCACGTAGCGGAAGTCCAAGTGGAGGAAGTTAACGTGGTTTGTGATATGCCAAACTGTGAGTACATTTGTGGTGTTAATAGAGTGAAATTTAATTGAAGTCAAATTTAACAACAAGATAACGTTTGGAGTTAATTAAGGACTTAGAAAATTTGGACAGTAGTTTAGGACTTAGAATAATTTTACGAAAAGTGTTCAGACGGGGAACCTACGCCCGTTTTTTGTTTTTAGTTCCTAAACACTTGTAATTTTTTTGAGATTGTATTTTTCCGAATTTTGACTTTGTTATTTTGTAAGTTGAATTTTGAGAATTTGAACTAAACACGGCGGCATTTGTTGATTGTTTTTGGTCTATATTTTTACATTTTGTTGAAATGGAAAATTTACGGAAATTTCAACAAAATTTGATAAATTCTTTTACAAATTCTTATGAGAATTTTAAAAAGGCCTCGAAAGATCGCAAAGCTAAAGCTTCATATCTTACAATTCGTATAGAAGATACGAAAAAGGAATGGGCTAAAATAAAAGAGAATCATAATATACTTGGGCCTTCGTTTGAGGACAAAGAGGATGTTTATTTTGAAGAATTTGAAATAGCTCAAGAATTATATTATGATTATCAGTCTGACATGATTGAAAGTTTAAATGCTTTGCCGTCTGCAAGTTCAAGTTCCCAAAATCAAAATCCATCATCAATTAACACAGGCAATAATAATCTCAAATTGCCCAAAATTTCTATTAAACCCTTCACTGGAAATTACGTGGAATGGACGACTTTCAAGGAACTGTATTTGTCTTTGGTCCATAACAATGCCAATTTGGATGATGTGCAAAGGATGCATTACCTGAAAAGCTATCTTTCAGGTGAAGCTGAACAACTTCTTAGGCATGTACCAATAACTTCAGCTAATTATAATGAATCCTGGTTAATTTTGCTTAAAAGGTACGATAACAAAAAATACCTTGTAAATTGTATGTTGAAGCGTTTTATGGACCATCCAAATATTACTACTGAATCTAGCGCAAGTCTTAGGGAATTACTTGACACTACCGTTAACACCTTAAACGGATTGAAAAATTTAGGAGTAGATGTTAATTCTTGGGATGCTATAGTCATACATATCATCTGTTCAAAATTAGACGCCCAGTCGCGACGACAATGGGAGCTAACTATCAGCTCATCAGATGAACTTCCAAATTTGACACAAATGAAAAGTTTTTTGGAATCACGATTTCGGTCGCTTGAATTTTTGGACACCAAGAATAAACAAAAACCAAGTTTGAGTAATTTTAACCCTAAGGTCATGCATGCTAGACTTAGTGTGAAATCTTCGATTAAAAAGTGTCTATTCTGTGAAGGGACTAACCACAGAGTTGGCTTATGTAAGGGATTTGCCAAAATAAAATTAGAAACACGACGTGATTTTGTTCAAACCAATGGTCTGTGTTTTAATTGTCTTGGCCCAAATCACAATGCTAATGCTTGCCGCGTCATATCAAGATGCAAAGTATGCAGGAGCAAACACCACTCGTTACTCCATCCACTTCAAGAGCCCACCCCAGTGTCACACAAACCTGAGATCGCGGTAAGAGTTGCTGCCGCAAAGGTTCCTCCTCATGTTGGAGAATCGTCGAAAAAATGTGAAACTGAAAGTTTACCATGTCAAATTCTGCTGGCTACCGCCCTGGTCGAAGTGAAGAAAAGGAATGGTAGAACGTTAGTAATGAGAGCCTTGATAGATCCGGGATCTCAGGCGTCTTTCGTTACGGAGTCAGCAGGTACGATTACTTGGATTAAAAAAGAGGCCTACAAAAGCGGCAATTTCTAGTTTAGGCTGCGATAAGAATATTTTTGCCTCCAAGAACATCGCAATTATGGAAATACAATCACGCCTAAATTCAGATTTTCAAGTCCAAGTAAATGCACATGTTTTGGGAGCGATTACAAGTCTTCTTCCTTCAGAGAAGTTGACTTATTATAGTTGGCCAGAATTGGCAACTACTAACCTGGCCGATCCAAAGTTTCACACTCCCAGTAAAATTGACATTTTGCTTGGCGCAGATGTTTACGGCCAAATTATTAGGGAAGGATTGATCAGAGGTCCTCAAGGATTGCCCATGGCACAAAATACGATTTTCGGTTGGACGTTATCGGGTCCTACACATTTGAATAAAAATGATAATCATTCAAACATTCAAATGTGTCACCATAATGTATTGTGCATGCATCTAAGAATTGATGATAAAGAAATTTTATCAGAACGTAAACCGCTGCCTGTGCTGTCTAATAGACACACAGGTCAAATTTCTTTAACACCAGGTCATTTCAGTATCGATGAACCATTAGTTGATGTTCCCGAACAAAGTTTTATACAGTCCACTTTCAGCAATTCAAATCGGTTTCAATTGACTAAGAAAATGGTTCAAGATTTGAGGCCTCGAAGGTTAAACGAGTATTTGGTGTTTCGCTCGCAAAATTTAACTAGGTAGATAAGTTGTGAACTTAAAACAAACGGCGACGTAGCTTTAGTACAAAAAAATAGTTTTCTTCCGGCTTGTTGGCTAATAACACAGAAGCATACAGGTTTGAACCAAATCACTCGAGTTATAATTCTCAAATGTATTTGCTCCTTAACTAGTACGCTGTTTCAAACCTTTGTATATAACTATTTGTATTATTTTACATTGCCATGATGTTTGTTTTAGTTTGCTTTTATATTTTTCTATGTAACTATCTAGTCTACTAGTCCATGGTTACTTTGTATGTTCATGGTGGGCGGTAGATTTAAGAACGGACTGAAACGCCGTTCTTGGTGGGCGGAATGTTTAAAACCTATTTTTACTTTAGCCTTTAAATTTATGTTATGTTTAATATTGTCAATAGATGGCACTAGTGTCTTACTGAAACACGGTAACTGTGTGTTAAGCGGTGGATTTATAAGCTTTGCCCAATAAATTTTGCGCATTCTCCAGCCAACCACCGAAGGCTGTAGTTTCATTTACCTAGATCACCTGATCATATTGGGATCTTGTTCACACAATTTAGCTAAATTAACTAATTTAAATGATATGTGCATGTGTGTGTGTGTGGGAGCGCATGTGTTGTGTATGTATGTGTAAGTGTGAATGGTGTGACAGGTCTATTAAGGGATGATGGGTTCGGTTTGGATGTAATTCATCCCAAGTAACCATATGTGAACCGCATCTTTTGTCTTTTTCATTGAGGAACCTTTTATATCACATACTTTAGCGACTTTATTATAGATGGAGGGGAATGCAAAGAACGAAAATTTGCTTGCAGAATGAGTTTTTATGGGCTTTACTGGGATACTAAATGTCCTTTTTTGTAACAACATGTCATGATCGCGAGAAATAAGAATATTTTTATGAGTGGTAAGACAAGCCTTTTTTATATAGATTTACCTGACTCTCAGCACCTTCGTCTCTCCATATAAGATGTCAGTAGGGAATCTAAATCGTTTTTTGAGCATCGTTTTGAGGACTGCACGCTGTGCTCTTTCAAGTACTATTAGAAATGTCTTGGCAGCGCAGCAAACTGAACGGACTGTATAGGCTTCATACACTTTACGGTCGGTCGCGCACATCCGCGGTCCGCTTTGCGTCCGCATCCCACTGATCCAGGCCTATGTGTTCTCGGTTATGGTTCATTTACACAGGACAAAACTTAGCAACTTAGAGCGATGCCAGCTATAGAAAAGAAAGAAAAATAAACTGCATCCCTCCGGGGCACCAGTATTTGACCCGTGTAAATCTGTCTTATTCCTGACCCATAGCTACCATCCTGTTCCGTCCTACAGCTATCTCCTTCCCTCACTCAATTTCATACATAGTCAAGTCATGCTTGTGTGATAGAGTGGACCTCAGAATAAAGACCTCCTTGCGTCTGTGGAGTGGGCACCAGCGAGATTCAAATCTCTTTAGTGGACACCCTACATATAAACGTCATCAGCATAAAACTGGTAAGTCAATGCAGGCCGAGTGCGGGCAAACTGCGTGTGATTGCCTGAGATATCACAATAAATGATGTCCTGACCGAGTTGATCTTTCTGTCATTACCCATCCTCCTCAATCACGAAAACAGTGTGAAAGTTTTATTTGTCGTGATTAGACATTGGCGATAGAGATGGCTTTAAGGGCTTCTCTTCGATTACAATCACTCATCATCTTAGCCAACACATCGCGTCTCATCTCATTGTAGTCAAACTTACGTATTTCTGCTGATGGTTCATATCAGCCCCACACTATGATCTGATGTCCAGCACAAGTCAGGACCCATGTAACTTGCTCGGCTGCCGCTTGTCGACTGATCCAAAAATGGAAGCAGGGAAGGGACGCGCCCTCACAGTCACACCACTCTGAAGTTAGTTGCCTTTCAAATAATTGCTTGTCAGTACAAGAACCGTACTCATGACCCGGAAGTATACCCGACATATTAATTTGATACACAAAATGTACCATTTTCCTACATCCTATACCATTGTGTATGTACAGTTAAGAGCACGTCAAGCCTGATGCTTTGGACATTGTACCGTTCTTATTTTAATCACCGTTAGAGCTAGAGTCAAGACTCGCTCTGCAAGTCCTCATCTCGGTCTTTAAGACTAGATCGAGGTCAAGAGTAAGCCCATTTTCAATAAAAAAAAAAAGAAAAAAAAGTGTCAGCTTTTCTTTTAAAGTAACTAGTGGAGAAGCGAGCTTGTGGGCCACCTGCTGGTAAGTGGTCACCACCGCCCATAGCGCCCACTGTCTTATTAGCAGCATAATTGACACTAGTAAGACAGCAAAGCGCGTTGCCCACGCTGAGAACTAAGATGGCCTATGGATGGGATAGCTTGACCTACTCTTGACTGTACACTACATCTTCGAACTGGAAAAGCCACTTGTACTGTTAGTAACAGAGTTCCATTCGTATGTAATTCCGGTGAGTTAAGAAGCGAGGATGTTGGTATAGATAGCAAAAAAGTTTGTAAACATCTACGGATAAAATAACGTTGTGCATGATTTTATTTGTCACTAAATAAATAATAACTGTAAATAAGAAAATTGCAAAATTTCACATCCACAGGCACGATTCAAACCTGCGTCTTCTCCGTTAGTACCGGAGACGCTTTACCAAATACGTATCCTACCTGGCGTTGTGAAATTTGCGATACGCATTTCAACGTTGCGTTTGTGCTGCCACCTAGTAAGGATTTGCTGTACTAGCTCAACTAGTCCATCATTGCAAATAGATTTCAAGTCGAAAATAGGTAACGCTACGAATAATTGAAAAACGGTAGCCTAGTTGGTACAGCGTCTCTGGTACTGACGGAGAAGACACAAGTTGAAATCCTGCCTGTGGTTGTGAAGTTTGCAATTTTCTACTTTGTAGATTTATCCGAACATAGGAAGTGTTAAAACATAAATCATTTTCAAATATTAGCTGGAATATAGCAGGGCAAAGTTTTGCATTTGCATTGCTATGCATGAAACTTTGGGAAAGTTTTTCAGATTCATGCTCTGAGTAACATACTATAATTTGGCTAGAGGTCCAAAAATAACCCTGTATAAGAGTGCAAAAACGGTAAGGCAATTTTTTTTGTATATAATTTGAAAAAAATCAAAAAATAACCAGAAAAAATACGCTCAAATAGTCTGAAGGTCACAAATAAACCTTAATACATGAACTTAAAATACACTTTACGTATAAAACAAACCCGAAATATCGAGAACATAACCTCCGGATTAACGAATAAAGTTGGTGTTTGTTTCGTTGACCGTACCCAACTTGGAGGCAATTTATCACTTTTTGCTCCGACTCGTTCTGTTGTCGGTTTTGCGAATCGACATAATTATGATTTCTGGTATAATATAGTATGTATGTAAGGGATGGTGTACCGAAAACTGAAAGGGTGTGCTCAGCAAACGAAACTGAAACACTCACCCAAAGAAACATTTTTGGGAAATTAAAAAAGGTTTGACCTTTCCATGCAAACTGTTCGATCAGATTGAGCAATTTTTATGGCGGGGTTGAATTTTTTTTTTATTTCTCAAAAATGTACCTTTGGGAAAGATGTTCAGTTTCGTTGACTGATATGTTCAGTTTTCGGTACACCGTCCCTTACACCCTGGTTTTTGGTATCATGGCTATTGTAAGAGTAATAACTAACGAAAAAAAATTATCATATAGAAAAAGTTTTTTTTTTATTTTATTTCTTTTTTATTGAAAATGGGCTTACTCTTGACCTCGATCTAGTCTTGTAGACAGAGATGAGGTCGACAATGGAACGAGCTTGCCCAGAAAAAGCCTATTCACTCGCGACTTGAAAAGATTCGGGTTATATGAACTAGGGAACACAGACGCAGGCAGAGAATTCCACTAAGCCGTGCGCATTATAAAAGACGTTTCATAGCGCTTTGTGCGAATGTGCGGAATATCAACCAAGTATGGGTGATATCCTGAGGTGCGTCTGGACTCCTGGTAGAAGGAAGTTGAATATAAAATGAGCTCGACTACAAATTCGACCTCGCAATTATTCTTTTATTTTGCATATGACATAAACGACCCTTTGTACAGCCTCATTATTTTCAACGCGAAGGGCAATATTTTCTTCCAGTTTGCAATAAAATCTGCCCGGGGTTTTGTTTAGGGGCAAATTTTGGTTCGAAAAGCCTTTGAGCTGGCAACACTGGATGACAAACGACTGTTCACAGGCTTTAATAAAACAGCTGGGGGTTATTTATGTAACGCTCGCGTTATAGCGAGTTATTGGAAATTCAAAGAAAATATCGAGTGGAGTGTTCCACTCGATATTTGCCAGGAATTTAAAATTTTTTATTTACTTTTATTATACTTTTTTGGGACATATTCATATGCCTGACATCCGTTAGCCCACTTATTAGTGAGGTCAAAAGCAACAACCTTTTGTTCTACGACTTTGCTACCGTAACACAAAAAAAAATATTTTTTCTATACAGAGGTAAGTGACCAACACATCTTGTATGGAAAGGTGATTTTTTTTAAGCAAAGTCGTAGAACAAAAGTTGTTGCTTTTCACCTCACTAATAAGTGACCAAACGGATGTCAGGTAAAAAAAAATAACCTAGCATAAGACCTGAGAGAAACTTCAACTGCCTACGCCATTCTTCTGCTTTTACTTCTTGATCCGATAAGACACGAACGAGTACACACTTTGTACTGTCTCCTTAATTTGGTCAAAATAGATAGATAGGTCTGAGTGCAGTGTGGTGCCGGCAAAGAATAGTACCGACCCATCTCTACCCGTGGGTGTCGTAGGAGGGGACTGAGGGCGGAAGCGGAGGATGGGCAGCAGCATCTTTCTGTGTATCGTATCATCATAGATAGATAGATAGATAAACACTTTATTGTCACACACAGAACACATTAACAATTACAAAAGAGTCTTAAATCTAGGGTGACAAAGGCGGTCTTATCGCTGGGAGCGATCTCTTCCAGACAACCTTTGCATGTAGGAAAGTGTGATAGAAAACTGCAGTAGTGTGCCAATCTATAATATTAATATACTATTACAATACAATATGTACATATACAAATACATATAATATATATACAAATAAATAATTATATAATATATATCATATGGGTGATCCATCGGGACGGGTAAGTATAGGAAAGTTTAAAACTATAAGACAGAGAGATATTTGTTCTGAGGAAACATTTCATCGATTTTTGAATTAAGAAAAACTCGTACACTACCCGGTAATTGACATGAACTGATGATGGAGAAGGTAGGTGGCTATAGGAACACTTCTTCTTCTTCTTTCGTGTCGGCAAGAACACGGGCTAAATCTTACTTGCCCAGAAAGCGGCTACCTTGGTAGCCCTCTGGTTACCATCAAGTAAGTCCTCACGCGAGCAGGTGGTCGGGCACGCGGGACAATTGGTGAGGTGTTTCATGGTTTGCAGGAGTTCTCCACATTCACAGCTGGCGTCTGCGCTACTTAGGAACCCCCACCGGCACAGGTTATCCTTGCTTCGGCCAACCTGGGTCCTCAGCCTATTTAGACTTCTCCAGGTTGGCCAAGGTTCCTTATAGCCAGGAGGCAGCTGTAATAACACGAAGCAGCCCTATCGAGTTTGGGCTTGTCTGATTTAACTTCAAAAAAATGTTCTTAGATTATAATATCTCTCTCTCGTCTCTCTTATTCTGTCTTTTTTGTCTTGGTCTTTTTACATCTTATTCTTTGTCAACACAGAAATTGTTGATTTCGAGAAAATTAATTCTAATAGTGCATAATCCCCCCCCCCCCCCCTTGGATGAAAAAAGATGGTCGCCATGTTTTTTTATTTTAAACTAGCTGGTGCCCGCGACTTCGTCTGCGCAGGTTTTTAAATTGTGGCCTATGCGTTATTGTAAAGTTTCACTAAAATCCATCCAGTAGTTTTTACGTGAAAGAGCAACAAACATACATCCATACATACATGTTTACAAACTTTCGCGTTTATAAGATTAGTATGATAGAGTAGTTCAATAATCGCCCCCTTCGAACGACGAACGCTTCGCTTTAGAACCGGGTGACATGTGCTACTAACACTTAGGACTTAGTCCAGACAGGTCTTGACTTCCAAGAAGGATGGAAGTCGGTCGTCTGAACTAAGCTTTAAGTTCCTGTTAACTTTAAATTCGATTACAGATTTCACTAATAAAGAGCGACAATGGTTATTTCGGTCCCATCTATACTAGTAAGGGTGATGAAGGACAAATTTCTATATGATTTGCTCATGTCTGCCTCTTTGACTGATGATAAGGAGCATCCTCTAGAAGATACAAAAAATATTGGTGGACATCCACACCCTGTCACACCTTGTCTGTGTTTTTGAGGAATTAAGTTTTGATTATTTTGAAAATTGACAATGAAACGTACACCTGGCAGACTATGACTATCTGATTAAATACAATGTATAAAACCCCATAATAATGGTCTGCCACTATAATAGCCCTACTTCGTCCCGTGATAATGCCTCTTCGATTGTCTACATCTTCAGAAGTATTTTAAACAGGAGCCACAAAGGCAGACAAAAAAAACGTTACTTAGTATCTTATTTTCATTTTTTTTTTGCTTTAACTCAAAAACGCAGCGACGCACAGAAAAACTTGTAAGGACCAAATCGATTCGTATTGAGCTGATCTATCATCCCCATCAATATGAATCATGAGCAAATCATATACCCAAATTGCAGCCAGCACCCTAACTATACAGCGTGTAACGGAAAGGTGTGATCATACTGAAGGGTGTGAAACTGCCCATGAAACTGAACAACTTTTCCCAATAAACACAGGTCTTTTGTGAGGATTTTTGTGAGCACCCATTGTCTCAGGAAGCTAACAATAATTTGAATAGTAGTGTTAGAGTTTCAATGACTGACTGACTGACTCTTGTATGTTTTTTTTTTGCTTTGATAGAAATATGTTTATCGCAGGAAAATTTTAAATAATAATTGGTAATAGTAAATTGTCAATAGGCTCCATTTCTTATAATATAATTGATTATAATTTCACGAGGCCTAATTTTGTAATTTCAATGGCTTATTAGGTAAGTTAGGTTACGTTACTTAATAATTTAATATTTACAATTTACCGGTTAAATTATAATTTTTTACTAGGTAAATTATAATGGCTCTTGACAATGTACCTGCGATACATACATATCCGTGTAAGTGGACTCAGTATCTTGGAAAATCCTTATCACGGATAGGCGGAAGTCGTAAGGCAGATTTAGTTCACATCTGATATATACAAAAGTACGACACTATGGAGGTTTACTAGAGTTCCCTAGGAAAGTATACTTGTTGAATTATTTAAAAGAAAAAGAAGTTGTTGAATTATTGAAAACATCTAAAAGAAAAAAAAGATTACAAGTCATTCTGTAAAGAATTGAAAGTTTTCCTGATAAAAAAATGTTTTTACACAGTAAATGAGTACCTGTCTCAGAAACGATAGGATTATGAATAAGTTTTATATTGTATTTAAATTCCATAAATAGTTATTTGTTATGCAAGGCAGCAAAAGCGTTATGTGCCTTGTATTGAAACCTGAGCAAGCGAAGGATTCTAGAATTGAACCGCGAGCGAAGCGAGTGGTTCAAAAGAAGAATCCTGAGCGTAGCGAAGGTTTCAAGGCACGAAACGCAAAATAACTTTGCTGCCGAGCGAAACACAAAATTTTTCCCCTCACTAAAGCGAGGAAGCAGCCAGTACCGCAGCGTGGTCTGCCATACTGCATCACGTTCGAATTTCAAAAACCTTTTGCCCGCTAGCGGCCAAAAATCGCTTTTGGCCGCAGAAAAACCTTTTGCCCGCTAGGGGCCAAAAATCGCTTTTGGCCGCAGAATTTAACCGACAAAACAAATGTTTCCGAGCTTTGGAGGTGAAAAAAATATTATTGTTTAAAATAATTGTTGTTAGGTTATATCTTGTTTGTCTCTCTACAAGTTGCAGTGCCCTATAAACATGGTCCATAATGTGAATATATAAATTAGTTTAATATCTTTGTACCACTATGGAAACAATAAATACATTGAAATTAAAAATATACTATGATTTAAGGTGTGTACGCAAAACCCAACTATCCAGCAGCTTTTGTGTAAATTCGCAGTATTTTTGGAGTGACAGAAGTTCATATTACACGAAATTTTTAACATGTCTTTTCGGAATTTCGTCGTTGCCAAATTAAAACAGTTATGTGCCGATGTTAGCATTTTTTTGTCAGCATCAAATTGTATTTTGCTCTTAAAACATTGAGCAAAATCTCCAATATGCGTATCACTTTAATTACTAAAGTCATAAAATATGTTTATTAAAACTTCACCATAGGTGGGGTTGGAGTAAACAGTCGGTAGCTATCCCTTGAGCTAGAAAAATTCCAACCAATTCCAATTTTCAATTCAATTTTAATCAATTAATGATTTTTATTTAATTTTTTTTCCATTTTCTTTAGCTTAGAGCTGTGCTTGAAAATGGAGCAATCGTATTAATTGGAAATTCCCCAGCTCATAGACTGATTAGCTACCTGCCTATTCAGGCACCTTTAGACTTCCTGTTTTACCGTTTGGGTACGGAACCCCAAGATCAGCTCAAAAATCCACTGCAGAAAACACGAATCACTCTTGACCTATTCTGATAGAAGCAGGTGTTGTGAATGTGAAAGCTCTAAATCAGACACGTATCCTTCTTAAGTCCAATGTACGGAAATGTTAACCTTGACATTAATCCCATTGATGCCTAAGTTTCTTACTCTGTACAGTATGAATATGGATAAGGCTACATCACACGTATAAGGTGAGCGTAAGCTTAGCAGCATAGAACAGAATTTCTATGTTTCAGTTTTCTTTGTAATAAAGCAAGAGGGAAGACGTGTTGTGCCCTGCCCTGCGCCATCTGCGTCTTCATTAAGTTAATTGAAGTCAATTCATTACCAGTTTTGAGTTGAACTTTAAAGAAATTTATATTATAAAACCTGTGACTGATAAACAAAAGTGAAAACCGTGCTCTGGGTATAATTTTTTGAATATTACCGAGTGAAAATCAAAATTTGAACAATCGACATAACATTCTCCGCAAAACCTCTTAAAAAGTGTTTTAAAAAGATAAAAAGGAAAAAAGTTGGACGCGACTCGGATTTGAATCTGCAATTTTCGGCGTACCGTGCCGACACTCTCCCAACTGAGCTATTGCGTCTCATGCCAACGCTCTTCTAACCGACTTATTGCATCTTCAAGATGCTAGTTCAAATTTTTCGTCGCTAACAGGACGACTAGCGCCATCTACCCTTGGCTTGTAGCACTACATGGGCCGATTAGTCCTTGTGGGCACAAATCGAACGGTGGACGTTTTTCATAAAAAGTCACTTAATCATAAAAAGTAGCTCATTCTGCAATGCTATTATTTCTCTTTCATCTATAGCAATATTCAAGATTAAAAAGATACTATTGTACTCGTATACCTACCAAGTAGTATAATTTCGTTATAGGGTTTTTTGATTTTTTTTAAATCTATTAAGTAATTGGTGATATTCGAAAATTGACACCTAGTTAAACATTTTTGGTCTTGTAGAGAGTACATTTGGGACTTTGGATCCGGTAATATTCTTATTCTGAGAAGTGTAGTTTGGCAAATGTTTAAAATTGAAAAAATTGTGTTTGATCACCATGAATAAACGTATTTTTCATCCTTCATTTTTTTTTCCAAAGATGTGTGGCCTGTGCGCCGCTTTCGAAAATAAGTCGGGGCCGAGCCTAACATGAGAATCGTACATCAAAATATTCCAATAATTATTGTCAAGGTTGTCATATGAAAAAAGTCATTGTTGATTTGGGTACTCTCCGATAAAGCTCTGGCCTTTACAAAGAAAATAATAAAATACCCGAACCAACGTGAAAGGTGGACTTTTTTAGGTTTTCTTGTATTCTGCCGTTTATGCCGAATAATGCAAGATTTTAGACGAACAGACGAAATAAGGGTTATAATTTGAAAAAGTGATATTAGGAGCATTATCATATGTGTAGACTGTAAGGTCGATGACCGACCTCACAAACATTGATGTCATAGCTATAGCTATAGAGCCACCAATGGCCTCTGACATAGTTAATTTACATACTTCCATAAATAGTATCCGCATCCAAAGGGTGCAAACTGATTAACGTGCCTTCCGAAGCAAGGTGTCAACTTAATTTTCAAAAAATCTGGTGATTCATCCTGCAATGTCTTAACCAAACTGAGGAAGAGCCATAAAATAAAATCACAATTGTTGTGTATAGGGGTCCGTACCCAAAGGTGAAAAAAGGGACCCTTTTAATATGCCTCCGATGTCTGTCTGTGTGTCAGCGGGCTATATCTCATGAACCGCAATAGGCTTATAAACGTGTTTAGGCGATTTTTGCTCGATTTTTATTTAGCTCTATCGTGAGAACCGGAACACGCATGCAATTTGGTATGAAAGTACGAAAATCGGTATAGTTTATACTGTGCCATAAAATAACAACGAATAATAAAAACTGGTCAAGTGCGTTTCGGACTCTTGCGAAATTAATATACTTTTGCGTGAAAGCGCGTCCATAACTACTCGTAAGACGACATTTTTGCCTTAGTCATTGGGAAGTTAGTATACAGAGTGTAACAAAAAAGGTATACCAACCCTGAAGGGTGTGAGTCTGCCCATGAAACTGAACAACTTTCCCTAAGGAACATAGGTCGAAGTACGAAAAAAAAATTGACCGCCTATAGAAAGAGTATCAGCTGATGAGTTCAATTTTTTTATATTTCGACCTATGTTCATTGGGGAAAGTTGTTCAGTTTCATGGGCCGATAGACCCTTTCTGATACACGTTGTATAACTGTTGTACCTACTATTTTTTTTATTTGTCACAAGTGGGTAGGCAAGAAGTAAGCGGTCACCCACCAAATGGTAAGTGGTCATCATCGCTCAGAGCACTTTCATATTAGTGGCGTATTTTACGCTAATAAGGGCCCGCGCACACCAATAGGCAGAGCAGACAAGAGCAGTTTTTCATAACATTACAAAATGGACTTTATATCTAAAACATAAAATACAAAATTGCCTGAGAGACAGAGCCGCGAGCAGTTTTCGTGCCTCTCAGGCAATTTTGCATTTATTTCTTAAGATACAAAGCCCGTTTTGCAATGTTATCAAAACCTGCTCTTGTCTACTCTGCCTTTCGGTGTGCGCGGACCCTAAGACGGCAGATCGCGTTACCCACCCTGAGAACTATGATGATATATCTCATGTACAGGTAATTTCACTGGCTCTCTTAACCTTCGAACTGAAACACAGCAGGGAAAAACTGCTGTTTTACGGCAAAAGAAGGCAAGAGGTTACACTTCGCCTCCTTAATTCTTTGTACAAAAGCCCTACCAGCTTATATAAATAAATAAATACAGCCATGAGCGTGATAAACTTCTGTGTTTTAAAAACGCGTGAGTCCGACACGCGCTTGACCGGTTTTTATTATTAGTTGTTTACGGTAGAGCTAAAACAAAAATCGAGCAAAAATCACCCAAAAAACACGTTTTTAGTAGGGAAGCTTCCCTTAATTAAGTAGACACTCCCCCTTAACGTTGTTGTAGTGGCAACATATAAATACATAGTCTGTGAAAATTTCGATTGTCTGTCTATAACGGTTCATGAGATACAGCCTGATACAGCCCTCTGACTCATTCATTCATTCATTTATTCATAAACAATTTTTTACAATTGTGTTAGACTGACAGACAGACATCGTTGGCATATTAATAGGGTCCCGTTTTTCACCCTTTAGGTACGGAACCCTAAAAATACTTGTATAAAAGTTTCCATTATTGAGATATAACACCCAGGATGTCGTTAAGTAAACGCCTCTCTCTATTGACACATTGATCTTGAGTTATAGAGGCTCACTCACCCTTGACCCATTTCTCTTGTGAACGTGACCTTAGTTTATCGAAGATGTTTATCTTTCTACTCTTCGTATATGCATGCAGCATTATAATTGGCACGATGACAGAATTTTGAAATACCCTCTTATATGTAGACACAGTCACGTCTAAATTATATAAAAAAAATGTTTTTGGCAATAAATTAAGTTTTAATTCAAATTACTTATTTCATTTTTACCCACGACGGAACGGAGACGGTATATGCGTTTGGGGTTAGAGGTTGTTTGTGTGTATGTTTGTATGTCTGTTACCATTTTCCAGCTAAACTACTGAACCGATTTCGATGCGGTTTTTTGAATTTGATAGCTGTTGTTTCAGAGCAGGTTGTTAGATATATTTTACGATTGTAAGTCTATATTGTATAGTCTGCAGTGGCCAGAATGGGTGGGGAGAAAAATATACTTTCTCGTTTACCCTATAGTGCGGGGTGTCGATAGATGGGTCTTTTAAAAATATTGTGTTTTCTGAAATCATTTTTCGATTAAGGGAATTGTTTGTGAAATATCTAGCTTTAAAGCGCAGGCGTGGGTTTTACAAAATTTTTAATTTTATTCGCTTGTATCATATCCAAATCGCTAGTCGGTGTCATAGGCCCGTAGTCAAGTGGCCCAGTACTTAAATTTGAATAAAATGTATGAGATTGATATAAGTTAACGAAATGTTTCGTGACAGCTAATGTCAATCCTAAGCATTTCCATTCTATTCTATGTTTCACATAAGAATTTCCATCCTGTCATGTTGTCTTTCATACAATATGTATGACAGCCAATATGACGGGAAGCGAACTCTTTTACAAAACAGGCTCTACAAGCGTTTTAGATTATAGAAATTTGGTTGTCTATGGCCTTCGCAGTGACGTCCCACCTAGACAAAAAAAAAAAAAAGTATAGCCGGATTTAAACGACGCAGAGGCAACATCTACAAACTAAGCAATGTTTGCACTGCTGTGTTTCGGCTTAAAGGGCAAGGGAGCCAGTGACATTACTGGCACATGAAACCCACCATCTTAGTTCCCAGGGTGGGCAACGCGCTTTCATGTCTTATTACTGTCAAACTATTTCACTAATAAGACAGTGGATGTCATGGGCAGTGATGACCACTTACCATCAGGTGGCCCTCAAGCTCGCTGGCTCTCTTGTTAGACAAAAAAAAATTACTGCGGAATAAACAAAGTCGAAGTACCAACTAGTATAAACTAAAAACAAATTTAACAACTCATATTTGTACATGGATAAAGTATCCCGACGGATCCGGTTAAAACTAGTCTGAACATGTCCAAACTCGTTATACCCAGGCTGGATTACCCCAAAGTTTTGGGTTGCCAACTGATTTGTAGCTAGTTGAATATTATATCCCTTTTAAATAGAGCATTACCACTATTTCTCATAAGGCGCTGCTGTCCACAGTTAAAATAGCAGTTTAGATACCATAAATAACAGCAGAGAAGAAGAGAGAGTTGAAGTAGCAGTTTAGATACTTGTACGATTAGGTACCTCAACAGCTGTGATTTTTTTATGTACAGTAGGTAATATATTTTGTTTAAAAATATTTCTTTAAAATATAGTGCTTTTTTGTATTATAAAACAAATCCCTTAAAATCTTTTATAGTAACTTCAATCAGCTGCCGTACTCCGAAGTGAAACTACGACATTATCGCGCCGATAATTAGTCTATGGTTCGGCCTTTGACAAAGAAATTCCCATACAAAGTAAATTTCCGAACGTTGTTGTTGTCAATCTGATAATATCGGAGCTCCGATAAAACTTCAAAGATACGACTGGATTCAGGGTCTAAGGAGATGTTGAAGGTACATAAAAAAGAGCATTATTAATTTATTAAGGAGAGAAATAAGTTACAAAGATTGTACAGAAGTAAAGTCCAACAGTTTTGTATGTAGGTACATGTACATTGTGAAGCTAGACACGTTGGGCTTTGTACCGCTCTTTTTTCAGTAGCCACAGAAGCTAAAGTGACTGAGCCTCAGATTTAGTTAGGCTTTGTTTTGTATAAGAAATAACGAAACCCGTATCACAAATCGTCCGCGTGTAATTCGACTATAATTTTACACTTACGAGGATAGTGGGCGACCTAACAGTCCAGTTCAGTCAGTAACAGGTGTTTAATTTACAAAAAATCCGTACTATCTGTACTCTGTATATACCCAATAATATAAAAGCGAGAACTGCACTGTCTGTCTGTCTGTCTGTTACGCTTTTATGACTAATCCGATAAACCGATTGTGATAAAAACTTGGTACGAAGATAGTTTGAACCATGGGAAAAGTCATTATCTGCTTTTTCGGAACCCCACGCAGACGGAGTCGCGGACAACAGCTAGTTTACAAATAGTTGATTATTTTCTGAGTCATTCTCACTACTTACTTACGCCGTAGCATATCATATGGTGGGCTGGTACAGAACCTTTAGTAGACGAGTCCAACTCGCACTTGACCGTTGTTTTATAGAAAAGGAAAACAGGAGAGGATTTTTGAAAGATTTTATCTCATATTCTGCCTAAATAAGATTATTAATGCATGACAAAAAAATACGGAATTCCTGATAAAAGGTAGCAAATGATCTTGACACACGCGAAGCATCGGGAAATTCACTTACGACCCCGGTTCGGCTTTTAAAGGAAAATATATTGAGTTATGGAAAATCCACTTACCCCTATATCCTTGAGAACCGTCGATGTTCATTATAAATGAATTATATAAATTGTAGCCAATCAACCAGACATTGCCCGTGTGGTGCCGGCAAAGAATAGTAAAAACTTGTCTCATCCCGTTGGTGTTTTAAGAGGCGACTAAAAAATTATGAACAGAAGGAAGGACACGCACGATGGCGTGTACTCGTATCGTGCCATATAAAGCCGTTTAAACACCTCCCTTAACTAAATAACCAATTTGGCATACAGTGCTCGTTTATGTAAGGATATTGGAATTCACAGAACCAAGCCTCCCAGCAATGTATGCCGAATTGGTCTTTGAATTTTGGAAGGTGTGATTGCGGTCAATCACAACCGCAGTCCATGGTGCCAGTCGCAATGCTAAAAAGCGTGGTGACTATGGTATATTCCCTCCAAATCGAAACACGTGATCTTGCTGGTATTTTGGAGCGAGCTCACTGACTTGCAGTGGATGTTTTTTTTTTAAATGATTTTTATTTTAACACTACCTGAGTTCGGATAAATCTACAAAGTAGAAATCGCAAAATTTCACAAATTTCACAGTAGCTAGTTGGTAAAGCGTCTGTGGTACTTACGCAGAAGACGCAGGTTCGAATCCTGCCTGTGGTTGTGAAATTTTGCGATTTTCTACTTTGTACATGTTTTTTTTTATTATTAAACGGTTTATAAAACTGGAAACTAATTCGAAACATACAAAGAATAGGAATGACAACAAATATATGAGGATTGTATCCTTCTCGATGCAGACACAGCATGCAACACAAGCTTACTTATAATTAATAATGTTATGATGATGAATCAGGAATCTTATACAAGAATACAGAAACATAATAATTACCCACTTGTGTGGGATTTAAGATCAATAACCATATCACAAACCCTGGTGTCAGAGTTGATCAACTGAAGACCTCTAAAATGGCTCATTAGCTACTCAATGTCATACATTATTGTATTGTATTGTATTGTATTGTATTGTATTGTATTGTATTGTATTGTATTGTATTGTATTGTATTGTATTGTATTGTATTGTATTGTATTTTATTGTATTGTATTGTATTGTATTGTATTGTATTGTATTGTATTGTATTGTATTGTATATTTATTTAATGGCATCACATCTCATTACAAAACGTATTTCGCCAATGTCAAAGTAAAGGAATTGTTATACAAGCTGTAAGGATGTGACAGAACGGTGGAAAGTCACTTCAGGGATGTTCGTGGGTTCGGGCTCAGAAGTTGCAGTTGCAGTGGTGGAGAACGGGTTGAATATGGACCAGGAGTAAATAAGGAGAGATGATTGTACTTACAGTTAGTTTATTTGATATTTACAAGTATTTATAATTTAGGGTGTAAAGAATGTGTAAAGCAAACGTTATGTAAAGTTTAAAGAATGTGTAAAGCAAACGTTATGTAACAAAGCTTACTATAGATTGGATGACTATATGAATGACAAAGAGGTATGGTGCTCTGATATTCCAGCGAAACACAAGAAACACATTGTAAAAAGCCGACTCTTAAAGTAGGCCGTGCTGCAGTGGTTTCTTGCCGTTTCTTTTACGCTGCCATAGCACGATCCGAAACGGCGTAGACTCGCTCTATTTGCATTGTATTCTGCATGACATTCAATAAGTATTCTGTAAAGAATCTACATTGAATAAAAATTATCTGAATCTGAATCTGAATCTGACACCTGAAATAATATACAATGTTTTAGAGATCACAGACAATTTTGATAATTTTCCTACAGATAAACGAAGTGATAAATAAGCACTTACCAATAACTGATGCCTACAAACGTTTATAATTCGATATTACAAATAAAAAATATAGATTTACCGATCTATGAACGATCGATCGATATGAAGTGCTGAAAAACGTCAAAACATTGCGAGTGCGCAGAATAATTTTGAATTTAGAACGTAAGCTGATTGTAAACCGACACTGGCTGAATGAATTTAGAACAATGCAAAACGAAACGCTTGCGTTTCGTTACAAGGTAAAGGTTTCGGGAAACTGTTAGGGTCTTACAACCCTAACAAACGGCCCTGTAACTCAAAATTTTTGATATGTTGTCTAGGATAGTAAGCGTCCACGCCTGCTTCCTTATTTTTCACTTATATCTTCGTTTAAGTGCAAAGTGTAAGGCATAATGTTGTATACACAAAAATTTCTTATAATTAATTCTTAAAATTTTGTTTCTAGATTATTTTTAAATTAAAAAAATTTCTTTTACCGGAAATTTCTCAAACTTCTAGGAAAACAAGTATCAGAATAAAATTAGTAAGGAGTTTGAAATATTCTCGGAAAATGTGATTGATTCTTGCAAAGTGGGGGGAAGGTCTCTCCATACAAACTGCCCAATCAAATTTGCAATTTTATATGCAGAGGCCGATTATGTTTTTCCAACTGAAAGTTGTTCAGTTACGTTGACTGATCATGCCCTTTCAGTATTCGGAAGGCTGTCCCTTACACCCAGTATGTATACAAAATAGTATAGTTTTGTAGGCGGTAGGGCTTTTGTGCAATGTCCGCCTGGAGAAGTACGGTCAACCGCTTGTCGGTAGAAACTTTTACAACTCTATTACCACGCCTTAAGGTCCAAAAGTGTTTCTACTGATGTGCTGTCGAGTGTACCACCCCCTTACCTATTTCTGCCGTAAAGCAGCTGTGCTTGCACTGCTGTGTTTCCGTTTGAAGGGTAAGAGAGCCAGTGAAATTACTGGCACATGAGACTAACATCTTATTTCTCAGGGTGGACAACGCACTTTGCTGTCTTATTAGCGTCAAAGTATGTCACTAATAAGACAGTGGGTGCTATGGGCGGTGGAGACCACTAAACATCAGGTGGCTTACCTGCTCGTTTGCTCACTTGTAACATAAAAAAAGTATGTTCATACGTCTAGAAACAGTTAAATCCTTTTTAATAAACGTAGTACAAAACGGCCCCTAAATCTAACCCTCTGTCGCGCTCGGGGTCAACGCGACCCCAGATATTTGTAAGTTTGTCCGTAACACCTAATGGCTACCCCGACCACTTTCACCTCTCAGCCCCTCACCCTCTTAACAGCCGAGTAGGGTACGAATAAATACCAGAAAAGAGTGAATATCTCTGTAGTACATACTTTAGAGTAGCATACGTCAATAAGGATGTAACATAATATGTGACATAAAAACAGGCCAAGCATGAGTCGGACATGCGCACTGAGGGTTTCGTACCAATAAGGTAATAATACCGTGTAAGTCAGGGACGCGCAGTCGCGCAGAAGTGTATTAAATGCGCACGAGTCTGACTCGTACTTGATCAGTATTTATTATTTATTTTTATTGTATAGCTTATGCAGTATACAAACCTAACAATTTTCACGCTTGTAAGTGTTCCCGTTTTTACGATAGAGCTGAAACAAAAAATACTCGTTTATTGTAAGGGGACTCCCCTATATTTCATTGTTTTTATTGTCTGTTAGATAATCAACCATAATAACACACATTATGTAGAAAAATCAATCACATAGCTACTACGTTTCAAAAGATACAGCCCCCGGACAGACAGATAGGGTTTTTGGACCCTTCGAGTACGGAACTCTAAAAACTAAATACTAGAGCGTTTCCGTGCTTTCGAAGGCACGTTAAATCGTTGTTTCCAGCTACTTTATAAGGTGTATGTTAGGAAGCCATGTTTAATTTTATTTAAACTAAGGTATGTACGTCACGGTCACATTTAGTTTGGGCCTGAAAGCCAGACAATGTCATAATAAAAATGAACTAAATTAAAAATAAAACAAGAAGAAATCATTAATTAGAATTTTCAACTAAGAGAAAATCCCAAGAATGAATCATTTTGAAATCTCATAAATTCTGTTCTACGAAAGTTCTACGTACTACTACAAGTGTAGCAGCACTACGGCGTAGCATAGGTGCTACACCGACCGTGGAATCTACTACAGTTCTGTTGTAGTCTAAATAGTTCTATGGCTACAGATGATATCATGTATGACAGCAGTGTGAACGGAGTGATGCGTAAAACATTGGAGCAGTAAAGACACGTATCGCTCCGTCCTGCTCTCACGCATAGCTTGTCCTGCTCTCACGCATAGCTTGTCCTGCTCTCACGCATAGCTTGTCTTGCTATAATGTAATATAATTTCTAACAAAACGACCTATAAGTAAGCACCAGAAGGAAAATAGAAGTGAGAAATGTATTACTAGAAAGTCTCGATGTCGGTTCAGACACTGATTAAAGAAGACTGCAGAGCTCGTCTGACGGTTGCGTTTTTAATTTTGTATCCAATCAGTCAACAATTAGGACTTGATTTTGATTACCCTAATGCCTTAAGCAATGCAACAATTGGGCGACATTTCTACATAGAGTGCTTCCTATTCAACCGCGTTGCTTTGATGGAACGTATGTAGTTACTTCAACAACTTTCGTCGAAGTAAGAAAAAATATCTTGCCCTATCAGTGTCTATCGCTAAACAAAAGTGTCAATGGACAGGGCACATCTCAAGACAAACCGATGGCCGATGGGGCGTAAAGGTACTAGAGTAGCGAACACGTACCGGAAGACGAAGCGTAGGCAGGCCCCCACAAGGTGGACCGACGATCTGGTCAAAGTCGCGGGAAGCCGCTGCCGCCGGTCGTCATGGAGATCTTTAGGGGAAGCCTATGTCCAGCAGTGGACGTCTTTCGGCTGATATGATGATGATGATTAGTCACTATGGGCGCAATAAAAAAAAATACTATTTCGTCCTAAGTTCCTTGGGAAAGTTGTACTATTTTATGGTTCAAGTAACATTCTAATGTAATGGAGTTTGTGAATGGAACATGTTGTAAATAGGTTCTTTTCATCATCTGCGCTTCTTTTGGTATGTTACTTAAAACCATAAAACAGTACAACTTTCTCTGAGGAACTTAGGACGAAAGAGTATTTTAAAAATAAATTGCGCCCATAGTGACTAATCATCATGATCATATCAGCCGAAAGACGTCCACTGCTGGACATTGGCTTCCCCTAAAGATCTGCATGAAGACCGGTCCAGCGCTGCTCACATCCAGCGGCTTCCCGCGACTTTGCCCAGATCGTCGGCCATGACATGACACAGAATGAACAACTTTCTGTCTGTCTGTCCGACCTATAAAGAGCTGCTATCTTTTGAACTGTTGTAACACAAGTTTTTTTTTTCTGCTGGGTGTTACACCACCTTCAGGGGGAGTTTATTAATTATAGACAACATCATAGCACACACAATGCTACTACATTTTACAAAATTTCAACTTTGTAACTAAAGTAAAGCCAACGTAAGAAGTCCGTTTTGACGTTTCCTTAACACCAACACACAGGGTTCATTTTTCTTTGCAGGTCGTAATTTTGCGTACATTTGACAGCTGTCAGAAAAGACCTATTAGGATGGCCGTACTTTAAGTCCTCGCTATTTGGTACGGGCGGCTTGGTTAACGCATTAAGTAACACAAGTTTTACTTAGCTCGGGACCACTGTTTAATTTAATTTGCTCAAATCTAGTGACTAATTAACAACTTTCATTTTATTTTATTTATTACTAGCTGTTGCCCGCGGCTTCGCTCGCGTGGATTTCGTATTTATTTTATTACCGGTTTTCCGAAGCAATGAGATATTTTCCCGTCTTTTCGGGATAATTTTAAATTAAGGAAGAACAGGACTAACCCTGCGCATATCAATGAGTATAATTCAAGATCCAGCTGAATTTTATATAATATACAGACGTTACTCATAAATTACTCAGAACAGAGGAACTTAGCAGCAGTATCCTAACAAAAGTAAAGAGAGAGATGAGAGACACCTTTATGTAATACTCGTATTTCAAAACAGAGCCAATTCGCAGAAGTACCAATACTTCTTCTAAAAACTAAAACCCTCTCCCCCTCCTCCCTCTCCCCCTGCCCCTCCCTCTCCCCCTACCTCTCGCTCTCCCTCACCCACCCTCCCTCTCTCCCTCCCTCTTCCCCTTCCCCTCCCTCTCTCCCTCCCTCTCCCCCTTCCCCTCCTTCTCCCTCTCCCTCTCCCTCTACCTGTACCTCTACGTCTCTACGTCTCTACGTCTCTACGTCTCTACGTCTCTACATCTCTACGTCTATACGTCTCTACCTCTCTACCTCTCTACCTCTCTACCTCTCTACCTCTCTACCTCTCTACCTCTCTACCTCTCTATCTCTCTACCTGTCTATCTCTCTACCTCTGTACCTCTACCTCTCCCTATCCCTATCCCTATCCCTATCCCTATCCCTGCCCCTATCCCTACCCCTAATGCCAATTTAACCGCTATCCCTAACATAGAAACGATACCAATATATATCTTTAGACATTTCAGACCTATCGCACCCCAACCCCATCCCCAGGGGATGATGGTATTTCACGTCCACCACGTTAAATTTCAAAGTTGTTGTAGCTTACGTAATCAGCGACCCGATAAACCATACAAACGATACCCATATTGGTTTTTAGACTTTTTCACCCCATTTCCCTTTTTTAGGGGTTGAATTTGGGGTGGAATTTCAGTGACAGTGATGAACGTTGCATAGAATTACATAATTAATGCCTAAATAATAAATTATGTGGATTTTACTTTAAAAATAAAGAATTTTCAACTTCATCCCCCTTTTCACCCTTAAGGGTGTCGAATTTTCAAAAACCCTGAGACACATAAATATTAATTTTTAGTCGTTAGCCTAAATACAAATTTTGAAGATCCTAACTTCAAAACTGACGGACTTTCATACAAACTTTCATCCCCTATTTTACCCCCTAAGGGGTGGAATTTTGTAAAACCCTTTCTTAGTGCACCCCTAGGCCTCATAAGGAACCTACATGCCAAATTTGGAATCTCTAGACCCAGCGGTTTGGGCTGTGCGTTGATATGTCAGTCAGTCAGTCAGTCAGTCAGTCCGTCAGTCAGTCCGTCAGTCAGTCCGTTAGTCAGTCAGTCAGTCAGTCAGTCACCTTCTTCTTTTATATATACAGATTGGTATATGGTTAAAATTTTCAAATGTGTTTTTTTTGTTGTGGGAATTCCAGAACAGGACATTGTTCAAAAACGTTATGGTTTCGGGAGAGGGCCAAATTACAAACGGGACATTACGCTCCGCTTCGATACTTACGAGGATTCAGATTCAGATTCAGATAATTTTATTCAATGTAGATTCTTTACAGAATACTTATTGAATGTCATGCAGAATACAATGCAAATAGAGCGAGTCTACGCCGTTTCGGATCGTGCTATGGCAGCGTAAAAGAAACGGCAAGAAACCACTGCAGCACGGCCTACTTTAAGAGTCGGCTTTTTACAATGTGTTTCTTGTGTTTCGCTGGAATATCAGAGCACCATACCTCTTTGTCATTCATATAGTCATCCAATCTATAGTAAGCTTTTTTACATAACGTTTGCTTTACACATTCTTTAAACTTTCTCTCAGGTAATTGCACTATATTGTCAGGTATTTTGTTGTAGTATCGTATACACAGACCAACGAAAGATGTATTGACTTTAGTTAATCTAGTATATGGTTGATCAATTTTATGCTTATTTCTAGTATTAAAATTATGCCTGTCACAAATTTTTGGTAATTGATGAATGTTCTTTCTAGCATACATTATATTTTCATAGATATACTGGCATGGCACTGTCATAATGTTGATTTCCTTGAACAGTTCTCTCAGGGAATCACGAGTCTTCAGGCAATAAATTGCTCTTATAGCCCTCTTTTGTAAAACGAATATTGAATGTATATCAGCTGCTCGGCCCCAAAGCAGTATGCCATAAGACATAATGCTATGGAAGTAGCTAAAGTAAACCAGCCTTGCAGTAGCTACATCAGTAAGTTGTCTGATTTTTCTAACAGCATATGCAGCCGAGCTCAATCGACCAGAAAGAGCCGTTATATGAGGGCCCCATTGAAGTTTAGAGTCTAGTGTTAACCCTAAGAAAACTGTACTATTTACAAAATCTAATGGCTCATTATTCAATACTATGTTATGTGAAGTAGACCTTACATTTGGTAGTGCAAATTTAATACATTTAGTTTTTTTGGCGTTTAGGACTAGATTGTTAACAGTAAACCATGCATGAATCTGTCCAAGTGCATCGTTGACTTCGTTATAATTTTGTGATTTCCTACTTACATTGAATATTAATGAAGTATCATCAGCAAATAACACAATCTTTGACAGATTCTTCACCACAGAAGGAAGGTCATTAATATAAATAAGGAATAAAAATGGCCCTAATATGGACCCTTGAGGTACGCCAATTTTGACAACAGATCCCAGTGATTTCGTCCTGTTTACTTGTACCTGTGAGGGTCAAAACTGTTACGTTTTTAGTACATAAACTCAATAACAACAAAAATTAAAAATGGTCAAACGCGACTCGGACTTGCGCGTAATCAATACACTTCTGCGCGTCCCTGACTAAGACGGTTTTTAGGGTTCCGTAGCCAAATGGCAAAAAACGGAACCCTTATGGATTCGTCATGTCTGTCTGTCTTTCTGTCCGTCCGTCCGTATGTCACAGCCACTTTTTTCCGAAACTATAAGAACTATACTGTTGAAACTTGGTAAGTAGATGTATTCTGTTAACAGCATTAAGATTTTCACACAAAAATAGAAAAAAATACAATAAATTTTAGGGTTCCCCAGACTTAGAACTGAAACTTTTTTTTTTTTTCATTAAACCCATACGTTTGGGGTATCAATAATGGTCTTCAAAAATGATATTGAGGTTTCTAATATAATTTTTTCTAAACTGAATAGTTAGCGCGAGAGACACTTCCAAAGTGGTAAAATGTGTGTAACTTCTAACTTCCCCCTGTGACTTCTAAAATAAGAGAATGATAAAACTAAAAAAAATGTATACCATGCAAACTTCCACCGAAAATTGGTTTGAACGAGTTCTAACAAGTAGTGTTTTTTTAACACGTCATAAATGGTAAACCGCAATTTACCTTTTATTCAATCAACTCAAAGATAAATTTTAGTTACATCACATAATAAAGTTATTTAGCAATAAAAATACCATAACTTTTACTTATACAAGGTGTTACAGAAAGGGTATATCAACCCTGAAGGCTGTGATTCTGCCCATGAAACTGAACAACTTTCCCTAAGGAACATAGGACGAAATACGAAAAAAAAATTTTTAACCTCCCATACAAAATGCGCGATCGGCTGATTCAGTTTCTATGGGAGGTCAAATTTTCTTTTTATTATTTCGACCTATGTTAGGGAAAGTTG
The DNA here is from genome assembly GCA_947532105.1 of Athrips mouffetella. Classification (NCBI taxonomy): domain Eukaryota; kingdom Metazoa; phylum Arthropoda; class Insecta; order Lepidoptera; family Gelechiidae; genus Athrips; species Athrips mouffetella. The sequence goes on from OX383984.1 coordinate 13,026,073, forward strand.
TGCAGTTTCATGGGCAGAATCACATCCTTCAGGGTTGATATACCCTTTTTGTTACACCTTGTATACATACAGGTTTGTACGGAACCCTCAGTGCGCGAGTTCGACTCGCACTTGGCTGGTTTTTTAACTTGGTGGTACGGAACCCTTGGTGCGCGAGTCCAACTTGCAATGGACCTGATTTTGGTAATCTTGCTTATATTCTATCGTCATTTTCACCAAGTTCCGTGCATACATAAAACACCGGATGTGCCGGCCGGAACTTCCGTCGGGCGCCGGAAGTCAGCTGATTTGATCACGTCGACGTTTAACTTCATTATATTGAGTCATTTATCGAGGCCGGTCCGTGACTATTGCTCCTGTGACTTGGATATGTTTATGCTTTCATTTAAGGGGTCATTTAAGGGGTTATTTAGTGCAAAGTGGATACAGGCGCTCTGGCGTCAATAATTGGTACTACAGCGAACTTTCGACGAGTTAGAGGGTGAGGGGAATTAAATCGTAGCCTATCACAGAATAAAAAAAAATTTAATGTCACTTTGAGAGGTGAGTTTTTTTTTATTTCTTCAAAAGGCTCTGACAATGTTCCATTCTGCCATAAAAGAATCGATGTTTAACGAAAAAAAATCTCCGTTATTTATGTACGGAAATATTTTATGTTTTTATAATGAGTTTATGACCCTCTCTCCTTACATTTAGGCTTCTGTTACGAATCCGAAATTGATGACACTGGTCGGAGTGAGGGTCACATGACTGTGAACTTGCATCAGCTTGACTCTTGTCCTCGGCTTGATTTGACTGCAAGCTTTTGGTTCTCGTGAATTTCGAGTCTGAACACAAAACTAATGTGGGCAGTGATGGGTAGAGGCGATCTTTTTGTCTGGCAGACTTTTCGATCTCGTGTACGTGTGTGTAATATTATAAGCTCGGTTTTATGAAAGTAGACACCTCATATGTATGTATGAGATAGACGGAGCCACTAGACAAATTGTGATAGATTCCTTGATAAGGGTCGACTTATGACATGATACCTACTCACTTACACCTAGTTTTAGGGTAACGTAGCTTAAAAGAAAAAGGAACCCTTGTACAACTAGTGTCAAATTATTTCACTAATAAGACAGTGGGTGTCATGGGCGGTGGTGACCACTTACCATCAGGTGGCCCACCTGCTCGTTTAGCCACTTGTGACATAAAAAAGAAAAAAGCTTTTAATTCTAAGTACTTCAACTTATGGAATAGGTGGTAGGGCTCTTGTGCAAAGTCCGTCTGGTGAAGACCACCCCTTGTTTATAATTCTACCGTAAAGCAACAATGTTTGCACTGCTGTGTTTTGGTTCGAAAGTTAAGAGAGGCCAATGAAAATACCAGCACTTAATATACCTGCCATCTTAGTTCTGAGGATAGGCAGCGCACTTTTCACTCTCTTTTTTGTATCAAATTAGTGGTGCCTTCCTACCATCAGGTGGGCCATCTACTCGTTTGCTCACTTATAAAATAAACTTTGCCCCAAAACCCTAACTCTATACCTTCGAATTTCTTATTTCGTCCCCACTGGCTCCGTGATCGGTGCTTCGAATCAGCTGTCACATTTTGCGGGTACATTACGACGTCCCAATGCTTAAGTTGCCAACTACCGTCACTGCTCTTTTTTAATTTTTTGAGCTGATAGGTAAACATCTGTTTTTTATTTTATTATACTTTCTCTTTTTGTGTGGCTTTATTTCAACTAAAGCTCTGCTCATCCCGACTGATATTTATGTATTTTTGAATCCTATGCTATTAAACGAGCAATATTTGTATATGTATTTTTAATCGGTTTCTCGACGACGCGCGACGGCTCTAAAGATTTCGATGAAATTTACCATACGGGTTTTGGAGGGCGAAATATTGATCTGGGTAGGTCTCATGTCAAGGCAACATTCGTTTTCCCCGTGTTTTTAAATACTTTTTGAAAATATCGCGTTTAAGACAGAAACCTACAGCGCCATTAATTGTTGGCGGGTAGCATAATAGCTTGCTCACCCGATGATATTTTAATGTTGAGGCAGTTATCATAGAGGGAAGCTCGGTCGACCAGGTACTGTACTATAAACAGATTACAGTAATGATATTTACATTGCGATCACAAAAGCTTAGTCATATTACATTGAAAGGCAAAGTAAGCCGTGCATCATAACATCATCATATCATCCCATAAGACGTGCACTTCAGGGTAGGGAGCTCCCTCCCTCCAGAATTCCAGCTAAAGCGCGTGGTACATGTGGAGGAAAAGTACCTTGATAGCGTTGTGGCTGGCACCATGGACCGCGATTGTTGGTGACCGCAGTATGTAAGATTTTTTTTTATGTGACAAGTGAGCAAACGAGCAGGTGGGCCACCTGATGGAAAGTGGTCACCACCGCCCATGGAGCCCGCTGTCTTATTAGTGGCAGAACTTGACACTAACAAGACAGCAAAGCACGTTACCCACCCCGAGAACTAAAATAGTGTGCCTCGTGTGCCGGTAATTTCCCTGGCTCCCTCACCCTTCAAATCGAAACACAGCAGTGCAATCCCTGCTATTTCACGGCAGAAAAAGGCAAGGGGGTGGTACTTCCCCAGACGGACTTTGCACAAAAGCCCTACCACCTGTAAGATGGTACGATAAACAGGAAAATGCTGCTATCCACTCCTTTTTACTCCTGTATAGTAAGCGACAGCTCAGTATGGGCGCCATAGACTTCGCTTGCACTTCTGAGATGTCTGGAACTTACCTACCGTCGAAGTATGTTGCTTGATCAGAATGTGAGCAGGATAGATCTATGCGTGAGAGAAAGACGTAGCTTTACGAGTCTATGTCACTTTTCTAAAAGTCTTACGCATGGCCGTAAAAAATATTTTTTTAATAAAAATATATCTTTTTGCACTTGGCAACACTGAGAATAAGATGCCAAAACTGAAATCAATACTTTGAGTACCTCCACAAAGGTATTTCTTAGGTACAGTCAGCAGAAATAACGTTCAAATAACGCCTTTTTCAAATAAAAAAAAAGATTGTGATAAAAATTAGAGAATAAATAAAAAAAACAATATTTTACTGTTGTAAAGGGCCCAAATACAAAGTGACCAAAATTCAAATGGAAAGATTTTGACAGAATTTTATGTATAAGCAAATGTTTCAGAATAATCAAAAGTAGATAACAAATCTGAAAACTAAATAGTTTTAAACAATAAACCAACCTTAGGAGCTTATAGGATTTTTATAAGATGTTGCAGGCAGGGGACGGAGACAAAATTTTTTTTTGGGATGGCTGGCATATTCATTTTGATAAGTTACAAAGTCAGGTTTCTTGTTTTTTTAATTAATTATGTTCCCTCTCGTGCATTTTACCATTATTCTTGGTAAGAGCATAGTAAATACCACTTTTCAAATTCGACCTATCATTCATAACATCCCATGAAAATGTCCACTGCAGCACAGGGAGCTCCCTCCAGAAATTCGACCTATTATAAGCCTTATGAAATATTTTTAATGTGGGTACCAGAGACATGGCTATATACCAAAGAACGAACGTCAGTGAGTATACTTTATCTGAGGTAGGCACCAACTTATTCTAGGTCTGTGGTGTTAGAAACTATATAAGTTCCGATTCAAAGCAAGACGGAACCCAATTATACGAATATCTACTACCTCATACCTTCCTAAGCAAGTTACTTATATCGAAGTTAGCGATACAAGTTTGTTCCACATTGTTAAATAATTAAACGCAGAGGGACACCGGGTTTTAAGACACCTACTGAAATAGTAATAAAATGAAAGTTAAAAGCAGTAATAAAAGGTTATTTTTTAGACCTGATATGTGTATGCCGTCAGTATGGTTCCGGCAAGGAATACTACCAGAATAGTGTCGTAAAAGGCGACGAATGGCTTATGAAGCGGAGGATGGGCTGCAGCATCGTTTTGGTATCGTACCATCTTACTGCGGTCACCAACAACAAGCGTGGTGACTATGGTAAATCCCCTCTAAAGTCATCATCATCATAACATCCCATGAAACGTCCACTACAGGACAGGGAGCTCCCTCCAGAATTCTAGCTTTTGCTGGAAAAATGTGGAGGGGAAGTACCATAGTCACCTCGCTTGTTAGCGTTACGGCTGGCACCATGGACCGCGGTTGTAGGTGACCGCAGTAAGTAAGATGTAAGATACAAAGGAGGATGCTGCTGCCCATCCTCCAGTTAACCCTTAGTCGCCTCTTACGACACCCACGGGTATGTATGGGTTGGTACTATTCTTTGCCGGCACCACACGGGACTGCCTCTAAAGTACCAGGCGTTTTTGCTGGAGTTCTGGAGGGAGCTCCCTTTCCTGCAGTGGACGCTTTTCTTTGGGATGTTACCTTATTAGTGAGGTCAAAAGTATTAAGTTCCAAAAAATAACCCATTAAACATAGTGTAACAGACAGGATATTTCAACCCCGAAGGATGTGATTCTTCCCATAAAAGAACAACTTTCCCCAAGAAACGTACGTTGAAATATGAAAGCAGTTTTCAAAAAGCTACTGTTTATTTAACCAGCCCGACAAGACTCTGTATACAATACTCATTTATGAAGCCCGAGAAATATATTCCTTTGAATTGTTTCTTACAGAAGCGGTATTTCATTCGCTTTTGACACAAAAGTATCTGATTCCGAACAATTTAATTTACCCTCGGCATGCAATATATTTGATACCTTTGTGGTAAACGTTTTTCATTTTATAACATAAAGAAATACATCTTGATTTATCCTAAAAATATTCAATTTCTAAAGGTTTTGCGGCCCAAAATTATTTTGTTTGGCTTGATTGACTGCTTTCTTTGTTCCTGAGTTCATATTATACTTACTAATCTAGGGTTCATATCATCATAACATCCCATGACGAAGCAAGGAGGTTTTTGTTCTGAGACGTCCACTACAGCAGTTGTTCGATATCTATGGTTCTCTCTTTGACAAGTAAATTTCCGAACGTAATTGTTGTTGTCAATCCCAAGGAGGTTTTAACCCACGCTACGCTAGTAAAACCTCCTTGGTCAATCCATATTGGTGCGATAATATCGGAGCTCCGATAAAACTTCAGAGTACGACTGCAGGATAAGGAGCTCCCTCCATAATTCCAGCATTAACTCGCGGTACTTAGCAGTGGATTTACCATAGCCGCCATAGCGTTGCGGCTGGCGACCGCTGTTATTGGTGACCGCAGTATGTAAGATGGTACGATACACAGAAAGATGCTGCTGACCATCTTCTGATTCATAAGCCCTTAGTCGCCTCTTACGATGTAAGAACCCACGGATAAAGATGGTACTATTCTTTGCCGGCAATACACAGGCGGTTCATATAAACCGAATCTATTCAAGTCGCGAGTGAATGGGCTTCTTCTGGGCTAGCACGTCCCATCGTCAACCTCTTCCCTATTCTTAGGGCTCCTAGGTTTGATAACCGAATTACTTCCCTGCTTTTCTAAATCTGCTAACCTTTTATCTCATATACCGAATATAACTGACAACCGAAATAAACTGGTAACAGAATTTTGAATAGGTTAAAAACAGATACATACGGTTGGGTTAACCCTAACCGTCCGTTCCCTGGTCGAGGTCAATGGGCACGAGGCATACGCCTATAAAAAAAAAACTGGCAAAGTGCAAGTCGGACTCGCCTCGTAAGGGTTCCGTACCTATCTACCATATGATATACTAAAAGCTTTTGCTCTTTTATTTTAAAAACTACGCGACCATCCAACTTGACCCCTCTTTTATAGAAAAGTTCTTAAAACGGGAGCTCACCTTTAATTGGTTACTATTAGTTGTGAGAAAAATTTAAATATCATTTTAGACTTTTGCCTTTATTTGTACTGTGAGACCTAGCTTCTTGCCAAATTTCATAATTTTAGGTCAACGGGAAGTACCCTGTAGGCTTTGCTTTTTTGCATAAATGTATGGAGATGAGGACATAAAAAGTCATATCTTTTGATTGCGTCATTGTAAAAAAGTTAAATTTTCAGATCTTGTGAGGTTTATAGACTTTAATATTTGTTATCAATTTCAACCTGATACCTCTTCTCGTTCGTGAGAAAAGGAGTCTTGATAGACAGACAGACGGACAACAAAGTGATCCTATAAGGGTTCCGTTTGTTTTTTTATTTTGAGGTACGGAACCCTAATGTCCATCTCGAAATAAATTATCCATTTTCACAAAAAAAAGTTTACTTCCTTTTATCATTTCAAAGAGAATAAAGTTTATTACGAGTAAAAGTATAATTTGGTGGTTAAATTATAGGGAGGCACTTGTAGTAACTCCAAATTTAAGGGCTCCTCAGACGAGATGTTACTCTTGACTTTGACAGTGCCTTAAGTGCTTTGCAGGGGCTTGGCAGTTATTTTTCTGAACTTTTGTGGACGTCAAACAGGGTGACGAAGGTAAATTATTTTTTTGAAGTGAAAACTTCTTTAGCGGCGCTTTCCACTTTTTTATATGGGTGTTAAACTCGCGTCAGATGTCGCGTCAGATGTCGCGTCAGATGTCGCGTCAGATGAAGACAAAGCGTCAACGAAAAAGCGTCAACTGTCAACCGTATTGTTATTACAATACGGGTTTTATTCAGTGACATCAAAGAAGTACGCGAGTAATGGCGCGATTGACCCTTACAAAAAGCATATATAATACTCGTATTCAAAAATGCAAGTTTTCACTTCTTCCGGCACTCCCGGAGTGCAACCCGTCCCTTTTTTTATGATTTTATGACCGGCTTCACTAACGTTATACAGAGTGTCACGGAAAGGTGTGATAATACTAAAGGGTCTGAATCTGACCATGAAACTGAACAACTTTTCCCAAGGAACATAGGTTATAGAACAATAGTAGATTGTATCACAAGGCTGTAAAATAGTATTTTTAAGGCGAGGGCGCTATTTTGAATCCAGAGCGCAGTGAAGGATTCTTGAGTAGAATCCCGAGCATGGCGAGGGATTCTAAAGTAGAATCCTGAACGTAGCAAGGGATTCAATAGGTCGCCCAAGGTAAAAATATTTTTGCAGCCGCGTAATAACTTTTCACCTCCCTCTATGAGAAAATAATAAGAGGCTCATTGAGACACACACTCGTCATTAATTTTAAATATAAAATACCATTACAATATTATTACTTGATGAAACAATACTAAAAATCATATTAAGTAATATTTGTAACAACTGAGAATGTTATTGACATTTTATATCAATTAGGAACAGAACCTCTTTGGTTGGTAGTCTTGTTTACATTTCAAGCATATTTCTGTTTTTGTATTCTGAATCACTGACCTCTATATATGGTATATATAGAGGTCAGTGATTCTGAATATTTTTAACAGTACAACCGGCCAGTATCATTTGTCATACAATATTTTGGTTCGACCTCTATGGTTGACCTAAATTCAAATTCTAATTTATTTTAAATCTCATTTTTACCCGCTACGAAAGTCTCTTGGAGAAAACAGCTATTTTGTTCGCCTTTATTGACGAACCGTTTAGCGATTTTCGAATAGATGGGATGAAAAATCTTTTGAGCTCGCATAGAAATTGCATTAGCTGATAGCGCATGTATGGGAGGTCGAATTTGATTTTTCGTATTTAACCTATGTTTCATGGGAAAAGTTGTTCAGTTTTATGGACAGATTCACACCCTTCAGTATTATCACACCTTTCGATGACACGCTGCTGTATAGTCTTTGTGTCATCCTAGTGTTAGAATTACTCGTTCTGTCCAGGTATTCACTTTTTACCACTCTAATTATAACTCACTTATTTTAACACTAACAATTTCTTAATTTGTCTACTCGTGTTGGTTCCTGAGGCTCGACTGATTGGCTGGCCACAATGGCCATCTTTCCTCACCTCCATCCTTTCCACTCCTACCTGATACTTGTTAGGGTTCCGATACCAAAATGGTAAAAAAAGGAACCCTTATGGTGCCGCTCTGTCTGTCTGTCTGTCCGTCTGTCTGTCACACCTCTATATACCAGCAACCACATATGCTATCGACCTGAAATTTGGAATGGTTTTAGAATATAGTTGCCCAACTTAATTTCAAATGAAAAATTTTTGAAAATAGTATGATTATTAATGTAAAGGGGGCCAAAATAGGGGGGGCCAAATTTCAAATTGTCGCTACTAGGTCGAATGGGGTATCATATGAAAGGGCTTTACTTGTATATTTTAAAATATATTTTTGTATTTTCTTATCTCCGAAGTTTGAGTAAGGAAAAATCTGAATTCATTACAGTTGACAGAGGTTCATGTAAACTTCACAGCAAAAATAAAACGATCTTTCTAAGTTGCACAGTTTTTCAGAAATCTGTAAAAAACCTTTACAAACAAATTTAGATTTGCGGTCCTGAAAATGGACTTTATTGCTTCCAAAAATACTATAGGTATATCGAAACCCCCGGCGCGTGATTCCGACTCGCACTTGACCGTTTTTTTTTAACTTAACATATTGATCGAAAACCAGCCAATCAGAAAAAGCAAAAGGACTGTGAAATCAATAGAACCACTTTTAAAGTTGATAAATCAATAGCGAATTTAGCGAAACTTAACACTAGTGTCTTCTAAAGGAACCATTCATTTTTCGGGGATAAATTGTAGCTTATTTTTTTAGTCCAGTGCTCGGTCTATCTACCTCCCAAATTTCATCGAAATCAGTTTAGCCGTTTAGGCGTGATAGTAGAACAAACAAACAAATTAGTGATATATTGAGATGAGAAGTGAGATGCGAAGTGTGAAGTGATATGAAATGAGAAGTAAGATGGGCTTACTCTTGACTTCGATTTAGCCCTGAGGGCAGATAATGAACGAGCTTACCACGAATTAGCCGGGCATTCCACCCGCTTGGTTCACCTGGGTGTACCGCGGGAGATTTTTTTCTCCCGTAGTTTTAGCTGCAGCTAATATTTTCTTCCAACTCTTACGTGCACGTCACGTGCACTGTTAAAACCTATCTGGCCAGACTTGGTGTACATGTCGCAGCCATATCATAAAACATGCCTTATTACAAACGGCTTGCAAATTGTAAACGATCGGAATAGTGTAAAACGGCATCGACAGATTGTAAACGGGTTTAGATCACTGACGGTCGGCAAATTGTAAAACGCGGCAGACTGTAAGTGGGTTTAGACCATTGGTGCATTTCAGTATCGTTAGACCCAACTTAACCGATCCCGAGTAGGGATAGGTAAGGTTGGGTTAGGTGATCTTACGACCCGCCCCCGATGGGCTTCCACCTTGTCGTGGCGGGGGGGCTCAGTACCCGTCGGCCCCAGGCGGGGCTGCTCCTCCGGGCGTTGGTTACGCTGTGCCGCTCTCCCTATCCTCTGCGGCCGAAGTGGCAGGCAGCGGGGTCACAGACATGACCCGTCGCAAGGGACCCCGGGGGTTCAGACACGGGGATGTCTGGCGTCCATCTGGCTTGGTCCCAAGCGGGTGGGAATGGCCACGCACTCACGGTCGTTCCCGGCCCCATCTTCGAAAGGGGCGTGAAGGGCCTGCCGTACAGGCGGGCGGTCGCCGGTGTAGGACTGGACGTAAAGGCTCTGCAGGTTTCCCAGTCCCCCACCACTCAGGCGATGCGGGAGTGCCGCTGGGTTGTTTTAGTGGGTGGGAGTCCCACATACCCCTCTCAGTCCCCGATGGGAGGGAGATGCATAATGCATTTTTTCCCAGCGTCAAAAAAAAAAAAGTTGATCTTACGACCACAATCGAATTACGAACCATTTTGTAAAATTCCACGTGATTATGTACAACGGCCGGTCGTTTGTAATACGGCGTTCTGTGAGTACGATATGATTGCGACATTTACATAAATGTCATTTATGAAAGGCAATCTTCGGAGAGCTATTTATAACGAAGATCACTTACTCGTAGCTTTGTAAATGTTTGTTTTTTATTTCACGTTACAAAAATGTCTGACCAGAAACGGAATCACATTTGCCAAGTCATCCTAAATAAAGATAAAAAAACATTAATCAGAGAGAAAGCTCTCTAACGATTTTGACATCAAAGGGAGGTTTAGATCTCCTCCGGGAAAGATGAAGAGCCTTTTCTATTTATTCTGCAATCAGAAAAAGTGGGCACGGTTTGAGGTTATTTGTGGTCTGATATCCTGTCGCAAATTCAAGGTTATTTTTCGTTTATAAGATGTGCTTAAAAGTAAATCGTAAACATTGCTCGTAACTCATTTAGCTTACTAGTGCGATTTACTTAGAGCTTTTCTTTTCTTAATACCGACAAAAAAGTATTCTAGCTAGGAGTTTTATATTCGGAGAATAATTTCAACTATGTACGAAAATTAAAATAAATGAAACTCAGGAACAGCTTACAATATGCCGGTTTCGTAGCATAATAGCTAAGCGTCAACTGAGTATTCAAAGGTGTCGATAGATGGCTCTTTGCCAAAGATCTTAAAATAAATGTGTCATAGATGAAGCGGGAAGTAAATAAACCTCCTAAGACAACACCTACAACACATAGAAAAAATAAGTTGACAGTTAAATTTTCCTACAACAACGCTATCTACCAAGAAAATGAAAACTAGTTTTCTTTTTTAAAAACCGGCTTATTATCGGCGCGATATTATCGTAGTTTCACTTCAGAATACGGCAGCAGAATAAGCGCCCACGCTGAACTAATTCTTAGTGTAGACGTCAGGTGCCCAGCCTGGCTACAATATTATACAAGTAATCTTGTTGTCTCATGGAAAAATCTGGTCAAGGATGAACCGGACTCAGGCACGTTCCCGTACCACCACACAGTATATTTTCGATAAACAAGTTTAATCGCAATGGAAATAGTGGGACAAGCAGTCGCAAACAGTCTCACTATTTCCATCAATGGAAATTCATAATGGAAATAGTGGGATACACCCACAAATTTTTGTGCTTCAAAAATAAGGTACCAAATTTTTTTTGTGATCCACTTACGCTTGACTGTTTTTGTTATTATCCTACAACTACTAAAATTTTGATTTATACCTACATCAATTTTTATGCATGTATGAATGATCGTTTTCACGATGGAGCTAAAGAAAGGAAAGTTGAAGAAAGAATCACGGTTTTTGTGAGGGACCTCCATTTTGTTTTTACTTAATTTTTTTTTCGTCCGTTATAATATGATCACTTACGGTTGAAATATTAACTAGGACATATCTAGGTTACTCACCTAAGGGCACATTTCCATTGGTAGATAATTCGGTCTGTATCTGCAATCTGCATGCGGGAACTTCCAGCAGCGGAGCATAGCTTTTAAATACAGTGGATTCTGTTTGAAAATATTAATACAGAGTATAAATCTAAAATGCAAGTCTACAAATTGTAAATAAAGAGCAAAGATTAAGATTTGTTTTTTCAATCTTTTTTACAGAATTATTAATGTCATAACTTACAGAATATAATAAGAAATTGTCGTGATTTTTGTGGGAGACTGGAATATGGTAAGTCTCCGTCCTTTTACAATATCGGAGTTCACACAAGGACATTGTGGATCTTGAAGATACTACAAAGCTAAATTAAAAAGATATTCTAAATAATTTTTAGGGTTCCGTACCTCAAAATAAAAAAACGGAACCCTTATAAGATCACTTTGTTGTCCGTTTGTCTGTCTGTTAAGACCCTTTTTCTCACAAACGGGAAGAGGTATCAGGTTGAAATTAATAACGAATATTGAGGTCTACAAATCACACAAGATCTGAAAATTTCAATTTTTTATCAAAAGATATGACTTGTTATGTCTTCATCTCCATACATTTATGCAAAAAAGCAAAATCTAAAGGGTACTTCCCGTTGACCTAAAATTATGAAATTTGGCAAGAAACTAGGTCTCACAGTACAAATAAAGGTAAAAGTCTAAAATCATTAAATATTAATCAATTTCTCTGACAACTAATAGGAACCAATTAAGGTGAGCTCCCGTTTCAAGAACTTTTTCATAAAGGAGGGGTCAAGTTGGATGGTCACGGAGTTTTCAAAATTAAAGAGCAAAAGCTTTTAGTATATCATATGGTAGATAGGTACGGAACCCTTAGGGCGCGAGTCCGACTCGCACTTGGCCGGTTTTTATTAATTATTTCATTAGCATGGCCGTGCTGTTTGGTTTCTTGCCGTTTTATTTATGCTGCCATAGTCCGATTCAAAATTGTAGTAGACTCGCTCTATTCCCAATTTATTCTACATGTTATGACTTATGAATAAGAATTTTTGTAAAGAATATACATTAAATAAATAAATCTGAAATCTAAATATCTCCCGCATCCCGCATGTGTTGGCAATCAACCATTGAAAATGAGTCACCTAGGTAACGCAGGTATCCTAGATTGAACCTTATTGTTCTACAGATTGGCTTCATTCAATAGAAAGCAATTAAGATATCCCTCTGTCCGATATTCCTATATAAGGGTATATAATAGAATTGTTAGAATAGAATAGTGTTACGAAAACAGTTCCGAACAGAAATATTGCTAAGAAAGTAACTAGGTAAGTCGTTTTTTTAAAAACCGGTCAAGTGCGAGTTGGATCGCGCGTCGAGGTTTCCGATATACCTAAGTATAGTATTTTTGAAAGCAATAAAGTCCACTTTTAGGACTGCAAAACTAAATTTATTTGTAAAGGCTTCTTGCAGATTTTGAAAATAACTGTGCAACTTAGAACGATCGTTTTATTTTTGCTGTAATATTTACATAAACTGCTATCTACTGTAATGAATACAGATTATTTTTTCACTAACTTCGCAGATTAGATTAGTTAATAATCATATTTTCTTTTTATTCCATCATGTGCAATTAAGTTGGGCAAACAGACTCAAAAACTATTCCAAATTTCAAGTCGATAGCATGAGTGGTTGCTGAGATATACAGGTGTGATAGACAGATGAACAGTCGCACCATAAGGGTTCCTTTTTTTACCATTATGGTATCGGAACCATAAAAATGAGGAAGAATGTACGTCATTGCAGTCATACAAATATACAAAGATTTCGGACCTCTTTGCTTCGCTCGGAATAGATACAATACCTTGCTAATTAGAGAGATAGATATTTATTTAATGGCGTCACATCTCAGATGTATTTTGCACAATGCCAAGTTAACAAATTATTATAAAATTATAGCGAGTTCGCCAATGTCAAGTGAAAGATTTACACAGGAATCCACATCACGAGGACGAGGGCCTGTGTACTATGATGACTCCGATAAGTTGATGGGGAAAATTATTGAAGTCTCGATGGGCCGCTTCTCTCCATCCAAAAATCTTGATAAATGAATGTATTCCAATCTTCTAATAGATGTTCATTCAAAGACGTTTACTGCATAACACCCAATCAAATAATTCATTAAACTCTTCAATCAACAAATAAAACTAATATTGAAATAGAAACACGACCGCCATCTTCAAATGTTGAAAAACGAACCTACCTTGCTAATTTATTTTAGTAGGGGATGACATCTGCCAACATGTCCCAATCCCATCATCGATGATCACTAGGGAATATTCAAAATAATCTGTTAAATCCATAGAACGACGCCTTCACTAGAACGAATTATTTCTTTAATCCTCCTTCTAATTATCTTTATTTTTCTGTGCTAATATCTATTGTGCCTTTTTAGGGTTCCGATACCAAAATGGTAAAAAAAAGGAACCCTTATGGTGCCGCTCTGTCTGTCCGTCTGTCTGTCACACCTCTATATCTCAGCAACCACTTACGCTATCGAGCTGAAATTTGGAATAGTTTTAGAATATAGTTGCCCAACTTAATTGCACATGAAAATTTTTTGAAAAAAGTATGATTATTAATGTAAAGGGGGCCAAAATAGGGGGGGCCAAATTTCAAATTGTCGCTACTAGGTCGAGTGGGGTATCATATGAAAGGGCTTTACTTGTACATTTTAAAATATATTTTTGTATTTTTTTAAGTTTCTTAGTTTTCAAGTTATGATGAAAAATGTCAAAAAAAATACCATTCCCCCCCCCTTATCTCCGAAGTTTGAGTAAGGGAAAATCTGAATTAATTACAGTTGACAGAGGTTTATGTAAACTTTACAGCAAAAATAAAACGATCTTTCTAAGTTGCACAGTTTTTCAGAAATCTGCAAAAAACCTTTACAAACAAATTTAGTTTTGCGGTCCTGAAAATGGACTTTATTGCTTCCAAAAATACTATAGGTATATCGGAACCCTCGGCGCGCGAGTCCGACTCGCACTTGACCGGTTTTTTTATTTAGGTCAATGTCGGTTGATGGCCTTCTTTTAATATCATAATGCCAAAAGTGTGGCCAAAAGCCACAAAGTTTTTATTTCTAAGTCCCGCAAAATGCTACTGGCCACTTGCAATTTTGCGAAATTAAAAAACAAATATAGTGCAATTACCTGAGAGAAAGTTTAAAGAATGTGTAAAGCAAACGTTATGTAAAAAAGCTTACTATAGATTGGATGACTATATGAATGACAAAGAGGTATGGTGCTCTGATATTCCAGCGAAACACAAGAAACACATTGTAAAAAGCCGACTCTTAAAGTAGGCCGTGCTGCAGTGGTTTCTTGCCGTTTCTTTTACGCTGCCATAGCACGATCCGAAACGGCGTAGACTCGCTCTATTTGCATTGTATTCTGCATGACATTCAATAAGTATTCTGTAAAGAATCTACATTGAATAAAATTATCTGAATCTGAATCTGAAATATCAATAAAAACTTTTTTGAGATTGGCGAAATTCACGTAAAGAGATGTGAATGCCATAAAATAAATATTAGAAGACAATGAAGTTCTGAATTTTAGAAAATTAAAGGAACGGAACGTTAATGTTAGGTAGGGATCAGGAAAGTCTAGGATAGGATACCTACCTTTTACTTGAAATTGGCACAAAGATAACACTAGTGCCACAAATAAAAAAAAAAGTTCAGAATTTTCAATTTTGTGTCGTTTTTTCTCCTTATAGGTGAAGAATAAAGCACTATGCATCACTCGAAAGAAAGTACAATTCCTACCTCGGGTGTATTGCGGCCCTCGACTGCGCCTCAGTGTGTCTACTCTCAATTTTCGATGCATCGAAGAAACGATACTATTCGAAACATGCCAATTCAAAACTTCATCCCTTGACGGTCTTACCCGTATATCTCCGAAGTTTGTGTTAGGAAAAATCTGAATTAATTACAGTTGACATACGTTTATGTAAACTTTACAGCAAAAATAAAACGATCTTTCTAAGTTGCACAGTTTTTCAAAAATCTGCAAAAAACCTTTACAAACAAATTTAGTTTTGCGGTCCTGAAAATGGACTTTATTGCTTCCAAAAATACTATAGGTATATCTGACCCCCGGCGCGCGAGCCCGACTCGCACTTGACCGGTTTTTTTTACTCTCGCAACTCGCGAGAAAGTAACTGTAGTGCTGTTGTACAACTTAAGGCAGTATGGGCTATGCTGCCTTTGCCCTGGTTTGTGAACGCAACCACATCCCTTTGGAATTTGGTCTATTGCTCAGCACTTACGATTGTTTTACTCTCTTGGAACAAGCACGCAATTTTATCACCGCATATGTGCTTATAATAACCATAATTAATTAAATAATACACTCGCGTGAGATCTGTGATATCTAGTTGTTATTTTTTTATGTCGCCATTTCGGCGACTAAATAGTAGTTTTTACAACAAGTGCATAAAAAATGACTTTTTATACAAGGCTTACGTATTTGGACGACTCGTAGGGAAGTGCGAATAATTAAGCGCGGATAAATAGTAGTTTTTACAACAAGTGCATAAATCATGACTTTTTATACAAGGCTTACGTATTAGGACGACCCGTAGGGAGTGCGAATAACTAAGCCGCGGATAAAAAGTGTTTTATGGTCGAGTTATAAATTCTGCTTTTTACATTACATAAACATAAAAGTGGTTTCGAAAAGTAGTATTTTTGTTACTCATGTTGATCCCATATCTTTCTATTCAATACTTTTAGGATTATAAACTCCGAATATAAGTATATTGTTAGTGTATCACGAAATGAGAGGTTATTTCTTAAGAGTTATATGGTATGACTGGCGCTGAAAAGTAAATTTATATACATATATATATGACTTTTTTGAACAAGAGCACAAAATACAATTTTAGGCTGCCTATACCCAGCAAAAAATACAACTTTTTGAGGATGAAAAGTGTAAAACTTTAATACAATTGGTTTTCAAAAAGCCGCTAAAACACCCTGTATATTAAAAAAACACTTACCATTCATGATCAGTATTGGTCCGTGACCTGAAAAAGAAGAGAATAGATTAGTTTAAAAAACGGAGCATTGGATCGACTTGGCTTTTTCTGCAGAAATCTTAGTAGAAGCACAGAGATGTACTAAGGAAAAACTAGAAACACAGGGATGTACTGAGGATGAAATAAACTATTGATAGTTCCCTGACCTTCCATAGTTTGTAAAATAATCGAATGAAATTTTCAGGTTTTTCATAAACTCAAACTCAAAATAGTTTATTTATTGTTGGATATTAAAAGCTCTTAATGAGGTCAGCTAAACTACATCGCTTCACAAACACTTGTAGGGTTCCGTACCTTTAAAAAAAAAACAGAACCCTCATAGGATCACTATATTGTCCGTTAGTCTATCTATCTATTGCTCTGTCTGTCTCTAAAAGCCCTTTTTTTCAGGGACGGGTAAAGGTATTAAGTTCGAATTAGTATCAAGTATTAAGGTCTATGAACCTTTGAATGAAAGAAGAAAGAAAGAAAAAAAAATATTTTAGTAATACAGTACTAAAAAGCCGGTCAAGTGCGAGTCGGACTCGCGCGCCGAGGGTTCCGATATACCTATAGTATTTTTGGAAGCAATAAAGTCCATTTTCAGGACCGCAAAACTAAATTTGTTTGTAAAGGTTTTTTGCAGATTTCTGAAAAACTGTGCAACTTAGAAAGATCGTTTTATTTTTGCTGTATAGTTTATATAAACTTCTGCCAACTGTAATTAATTCAGATTTTTCCTTACTCAAACTTCGGAGATAAGGGGGGGGGGAATGGTATTTTTCTTGACATTTTTCATCATAACTTTAAAACTAAGAAATTTAAAAAAATACAAAAATATATTTTAAAATGTACAAGTAAAGCCCTTTCATATGATACCCCACTCGACCTAGTAGCGACAATTTGAAATTTGGCCCCCCCTATTTTGGCCCCCTTTATATTAATAATCATACTTTTTTCAAATTTTTTTCTTGTGCAATTAAGTTGGGCAACTATATTCTAAAACTATTCCAAATTTCAGGTTGATAGCATAAGTGGTTGCTGAGATATAGAGGTGTGACAGACAGACGGACAGACAGACAGACAGACAGAGCGGCACCATAAGGGTTCCTTTTTTTTACCATTTTGGTATCGGAACCCTAAAAAGGTAGCCACTCAGCGTATGCTACAGCACCTTGCGCTGCTGTAGCGCTGGTCTTCCGTGACCCCTGAAAGGTAGGTGTAGCAACATACATTTTACCTTACAATAGTTTCAATACTTACAAGGTAAGACTACAACTTAACCAAGCTATTTGAAAACATTATTAAATTCTTACATAGTTCTTCTTCTGTATAGTTTCATGAAATATCTCTATAAATATCATAGAAATCTAATAGGTAGTTATATAAATTTTATATTTATTTAAAACGACTGAAGTCATATTTTATACCACTTAGCAATAAAGCTTATGGTAGCATATTTAGGGTAGGCGGCATAATATAACCACGACTATATTATCTGAACGTCACTATATATTCTTTTTTAAATACTTTTTTTCTAGTTTTTGAACAAATTTTCTTTTTGTTTATTTTTAGGTTAGAAGTACGTTATATAATTCATATTATATATGTATGTATTATAGTATGATCATTAAGTTTTTGGTATTTTTGAAGTGAAAACTTCTTTAGCGGCGCTTAGAATATTTTATATGGGGACAAAATGATAGATTCGCATCAGATGTCGCATCAGATGGCGCGTCAGATCTCAGATGAAGTATAGAAATGGATTTGCAACTAATCATACCAAGTTAGAGCAGGCTCAATATATACAAAAGTTCTAGTGTGATAAAGACCAAAAAATCTTTTTTGTCTTTGTCATAGTCTCGGCTTTTTTAGTTTTGCACAAGCTGTCAAACTAAAAATCGCTATAACTCGAAACTACTGACCCTAGACTACTCGTGTGCTGAGACAAATGATAGGTCTCGATGAGATCTACATTTCGGATGACAGCTGTCAAATTAAGAATCGCTATAACTCGAAAAATACTGACCCTAGACTACTCGTGTGCTGAGACAAATGATAGGTCTCGATGAGATCTACATTTCGGATGACAGCTGTAAAACAAAAAATCGCTATAACTCGAAAACTACTGACCCTAGACTACTCGTGTGCTGAGACAAATGATAGGTCTCGATGAGATCTACATTTCGGATGACAGCTGTCAAACTAAAAATCGCTTTCACTCGAAAACTACTGACCCTAGACTACTCGTGTGCTGAGACAAATGATAGGTATCGATGAGATCTACATTTTGGATGACAGCTGTCAAACTAAAAATCGCCTTAACTCAAAAACTACTGACCGTAGACTACTCGTGTGCTGAGACAAATGATAGGTATCGATGAGATCTTCATTTCGGATGACAGCTGTCAAACTAAAAATCGCTATAACTTGAAAACAACTGACCCTAGACTACTCGTGTGCTGAGTCAAATGATAGGTCTCGATGAGATCTACATTTCGGATGGCAGCTGTCAAACTAAAAAAAATTTGTTTTCACTTCTGCCGGCACTCCCGGAGTGCAACCCGTCCTTTTTTTTCGTGCATGACTTAACTCCTCTAGAGGGTACCACAATCAATTTAATGTGAAGAATATCCTACAACCAGCGGATGATAAAGACGTTTCTAGCGATACCTCATTTGTCAAATTACGATAAGTAGCTATGAGGGAATAGATGAACTGTACGGTTTCATCACCGTACATATGTTTTAATGCAGACGCGGCAACCTAGTTTTGGCCGCGCGCAAGCCACACTTTAAATAATAATTTTTACAAAAATAACATTGAGTTCGTACGCAACCGGCAACTAACCAAGACCTCAAGGAAAGAGCCGCCAAATCATTTTACTGTTAGTACGTTACACTGTGGTTATACTATTATACCATTTATCTACATTGATCCGATCTTTCCTTCTACGGGCTCCATCAAACTTACCACAACTCTACTATAACTTCAATGTATGGGTAACTGAACCGTACATGAACATACCGGTCAAAATCATTACCCACCTTTTTGCCATAATCAGGTAAAAAAGCAGGTAAAAGTTGTACAGATACTCAACCCGCCTCTGAGTTATGGGACGCAACTTCACAATTTAAAGCTGTTTTTTTGACGTTGATACGTCTAGGCTTTTGTTTGGGGGGTCTTTTCGTGCAAAGTTGATGTAGGCTCTGGCGGCAATAATTGGTACACACGGCCGCACGTCAGTAGAAATACTTTTGAACCTTAAGGCATGGTAATAGAGTTGAAAAAGTTTCTACCGGCGTGCGGTTGACCGTACTACATCGAGCATTGTGTGCGTTAGACGCAGAGAGGATGAGTTTGAGACGGGTGGGAAGGAGAAAGGGGGATAGGGGAAAGGGTCATTACGTTTTCTTTTATGCAACTACTTTGTGACCACAGAGCTCTGAAGTCCATGCGTCTTCCTCTGCATCTAGACACGAATTCTTTATTTCATTCAATACACTGTGTGTCACTATTTACTAAAACTAACACGCTTTCCGCACCCACACTACTAGCGTCATTTGAGTGCGATAAACCCATTATTGCGAGAGAGTGAGATGCAAAAAACCAGTGACAGCGTCTCTATGGCAACGAATGTGTTTATGATGTGCATTCAAAATAAGCGCTTACATAAATTGGATAGTATACCTAACCTAGTCAATAAGTGGCACAGCAGACGACAGACATTTTGTTCTGACAGTCCGCCAGTGTGGTCGGTACCTACTGCAATTATTTTCGTATGTGAACCCGCGGTGCTTGACGAAAGGAAGCGATCTGGGTTCACATGTGAACCCACGGTGCTTCTGAGGTTAGATTAATTTTGATATGATAGAGCAACTTTGAAACTTGTTACAATTGAATTTTATTCCGATAAAAACTATAATTTTCGCAATACCGGCCACACTGGCGACAATGTCCGTGACTGCCCGCGTGTGTCCGCCCCTTCATCTGCTGAGCGCCTAAGGAACCAATTTTTTTTACTCTCCTCGCTTCTATGGGGGGGTGCGCGCGCAGGCGGAGTGGCCCTATCGTTTTTCTGTGGTTGTGACCCTGTTCTTTACGTAAAGCACAGGGTCACACACCGGAAACCACATACATCGACCTCAAATTTGAAATTGGCAGGTCACGTAGCCCAGTATATTCAGTATAAAAGACCCTTAGAAGGACCACGAGAATCTCGCGGGCGGGTGCGTGCAGGCGGGAGCGCGCGGGGGTGCGGGGTAGATTGCAAGGGGGGCGGAGAGGGTCCGTTCTGTATGATAGTTCTATTACTTACTTTATCTACACTCATGTCGTAATCTTCGAATTATGATTCAAAAAGTTGGTACATAAGGCTGAATATTACGCAGAATATGCATAAAAAATTAAAAAGTTGCCATTACGTAACGATTTCTGTATGAAAATTTTGCAAAGGTGTTACGTAATTTAACTTTTTAATCATAACATAACACTTGAATAAAATTCTTCTTGAACCTAAACCTTTTTAAAGAAGACTGAATATAAGGTCTTTTAGAGAGCCGGTTATAAAAGTGACAGTTTTTCTTAGTAGCTGTCAAATATCAGTAGCATATTTACAAAGTGTACCTTATAAACAACCTATTATTTTGGAGCAGTTACAGTAACAGTTACTACTATAGTTACAATTATTTTATCTGTAGTGGAAAATATGCGCGCGCAGCCTGAAATTAGAAGGACTTGGAAATAGATATTAGATTTGCCGCCATTTTCAAATATTTTACCTTTTTCAAGTATTTTGTGCCCGTGAAAGTAATGTGAAAGTTTATTGAAAAAATAGATAAAGTGTTGCAGTCAGGATACTGTAGTTACACCAGAAGATACTCAATAACTTATGATCTTCTCCCATATAAGTCTAGGACATTTTATGACATAACCTACAATGAATTGGGAAAGAATGAAAATCGAAAAGAAAACCATGTCTTGTTAAGAAAATGTTCTGCTTGTATATTTCAAAGAAGACCTAGCGGATATATTAAGGCGGCTTCTTCAGACTCATATCAGAACTGTAATATACATAATATAAGTTACCTTTGTTGTTTACTTACATTTGTTTAATTTTTATAAGTAAGTACCTACCTATTGCATGAGTGAAGATAAAGTAGTATACGCAACTGCATATAATATGGTAGTAAAACACTCGTTTGATGCTATTATCACACTCGGCTACGCCTCGTGTGATAAACCCAAACTCGTGTTTTAATAACCTGTTTTATATGACAGTTGCATAAACTACTATTATTCTGTGGTTAATCCTTAGCAAATGGTGCCTTCAGACGCAATTACATATATACATAACATCACGCCTCTTTCCCGTCGGGGTAGGCAGAGACCACAGTCACAGTAAATATATAAGCTAAAGCAGTATGGAAACTCCTAACAAACGTCCAAAACTGGCGCACTCACACATGCGCACACCGCTACAGGAAAATAAGCAGTTTTCGCGCTGAAGTCAGTCGTGGGTGCCAAAACCATAATACAAACAAATAGGTACATATATGGTCCCTATAAGTATGTCCCTGTCCTTGTGCGATAAAAGGCGACTAAGTATCTTAGTCTGCCCTTGTGTCATAAAAGGCGACTAAGTGACTTAACCTTTTCTTGTGTCGTAAAAGGCGACTAAGTGTGAAAAAAAAAACATGAAAAATTTAAAACATGCTGAAAGGAACAAAGTTGATAGAAGCACCCAATATTTGAGTTCATCATACTATTCTTATTTCAAAAATTCTGGGTTACAACCCTGACGCTCCGACGCAGAATAGTTCTTTTTATAAAAAAAAGCCCGAGTTTCCATTCTGCTTTAGCTTATATGTATGACTGTGCCACAGTCCTCCACCTGCTACGATCTTGACATACTTCCCTTGCTTCCTGTACTTTCATCAATCCTTTCATTCATGCTCGTCCTTTCATACATGCTCGTCGGTTTAGGGTGCTTTTAACCTGGCCTTTATTCAGAACGTCCTGAATTTGGTCCTGGTACGTTCGCCTAGGCCTTCCCCTTCCAACGTTTCCATTCACTCTCGCCTGGTAGATCGCTTTCGTCAGTCTTCGTTCATTCATCCTCTCTACAATTTATGTGGCAATATAACGTATCTAGGTAAGTAATTACAAATTAGTTAATAGGTAATGAAATAAGGTAGGTAATTACAAAATGAATTTATTAGGGTTTCAAAGGTAACTTTTTAGGGTTTCGCAGTCAACAAGGAACCCTTATAGTTTCGTCATGTACTGGAAGGCTGTAATTTAGTATTTATTTAGTAGATACGTATATGTATACATTTCATCATAATGTAGGTAATTACAAAATGAAATTATTAGGGTTTCAAAGGTAACTTTTTAGGGTTTCGCAGTCAACAAGGAACGCTTATAGTTTCGTCATGTACTGGAAGGCTGTAATTTAGTATTTATTTAGTAGGTACGTATATGTATACATTTCATCATAATGTAGGTAATTACAAAATGAAATTATTAGGGTTTCAAAGGTAACTTTTTAGGGTTTCGCAGTCAACAAGGAACCCTTATAGTTTCGTCATGTACTGGAAGGCTGTAATTTAGTATTTAATTAGTAGGTACGTATACATTTCATCCCTGCTGACAAAGTTTCATCAATCATCAATGTTTATTTAGATCATTAGTTTTAGGCCTCTATTATTCAGGAACTCCGATTTCATTATTTTTTTTGGATAAGACAAAATATGTACATATGTACACGAAAATAAAATACACGTGTTTTTTTACATATTTTTTATGTTATGTTAAGAAAATAAAATAAATGGTACAGCAGCACTGCAATTACTTTCTCGCAATACTCAAGGAAAAACTATCAACCGCAAACTTAAATTTGTAATGCCATACACATAGTATGGAATCACAAACTTTTATTTACGTTTTTCCAAAAAAAAATGACCGAATGAACTATACAGATCAATTCAGAATTCAAATTGTCAAACATTAAAACAAACAAACATCAAACGATTTCGAGTAAATCACATGTTTAACTTTTGATAGTACTGGAACAGCCTTTATATGAATTTTCACAGATCAATTAATACTACCGTAGGATACTTGCATGGTGATTTTTTAAATTTCCCAACACATGTTTCTTGTGGATAATTGTTCAGTTTAGTCTACTGAGCAAGCCCTTTCAGATTTTGGTACACCCTGTGCACTAAATATTGTTCAAAAAAATCATAAAGAATATCCAGAGAATATCCAGTCAGATAGACAACCAATCCAGGATTAATATTATAGAAAATTTTAATAAACCCAATGGAACCAATTTTGGGCAAATCACATATTTACGATTTGGTCGTACAGGAACACCCCTTATATGAAATTACACAGATCAATTGATACTGGCTCAAGATATCTTACATGGTGATGCTTGGTCATGTAAAGTATCATCAAGATTCTATGAGCCGTTTTTGAGAAAATGTCAATTTTTTATTTTCGTTTTATGACAGCTACCCTCAAAATGAGAGCCAGCAAGAAACCACTTAAAACCCTTCGATGGATTTGCATAAAACTCCTAAATTCAAAATATGGTGTCAATCGGACCATTCGTTTAGCCGCTAGGCCAAAGCGTGACGGACAGACCGACCGACGGACCGACCGACCGACGGACGGACATTTTTAGGAGACTTGTTTGATGATGTATAAGTGATATAGAACACATTTTTGAGAAAATTAGAAAAACTTTTTTTTTTCACGAATACAATACCTTTCTCGCTCAGCTCGAAAGTAAAAATAGAAGATTTCTGCCTCCAACAAAACATCATACAAAAACCAAAAAAAAAACCGGCCAAGTGCGAGTCGGACTCGCGCACTGAGGGTTCCGTACCAACACATAAACATAATTGTATTAGTTGAAATTTCAGTAAGTTAATGTGCTAGATTTTTTGAGTCCGACACGCGCTTGACCAAATTTTATTATTTGTTGTTATTTTATAGCCTATGCCCTATAAACATACCAATTTTCAAGTTTGTAAGTGTTCCCGTTTTTAAATAGAACTAAAACAAAAATCGCCTCAGCAACCATCCAACTTGACCCCTCTCTTATATGAATGTTCTTGAAACGGGAGCTCACCACAATTGGTTACCATTAGTTGTGAGAAAAGTTGTAATATTTAATGATTTCAGACTTTTCCCATTATTTGTACTGTGAGACCTAGCTTCTAGCCAGATTTCATAATTTTAGGTCAACGGGAAGTACCCTGTAGGTTTTTCATTTTTGAATAAATGTATGGAGATGAGGACATAAAATGCCCTATCTTTTGATTGCGTCGTTGTAAAAAATTGAAATTTTCAGATCTTGTGTGGTTCATGGATCCTAATATATAGTATTAATTTCAACCTGATACCTTTACCCGTTCGTGAGATAAAGGGTCTTGACAGACAGACAGACAGACAGACAGACAGACAGACAGACAGACAGACAGACAGACAGACAGACAGACGGACAACAAAGTGAAGTGATCCTATAAGGGTTCCGTTTTTTTCTTTTGAGGTACGGAACCCTAAAAATGAAAGAAATAGGTATATCAAAGGCAACATTGTACGTTAAAGTTGGAACGAGTAAGTCTCTACATTTCCAAAAGAACTTAAAGAACTCACGCAGAACTATTTTTTACAGTTTTTAGGGTTCCGATACCAAAATGGTAAAAAAGGAACCCTTATGGTGCGACTTTGTCTGTCTGCCCTCTTAATTTCAGCAACCGCTCATGCTATAGACTTGAAATTTGGAACAGGTTTAGAATATGGTTGTCCAACTTGATTGCACATGAAATAATTTAAAAAGTTATGATTATTACTGTGAAGGGGGCCCAAATAGGGGGGGAAAAATTTATTTATTTATTAAAATTATTGTTACTAGGTCGAGTGGGCTTTATGTTTTTACTATTTTACTTTATAGTTGTTACCTAGGTCGAGTGGGCATATGAAAGGGCTTTAATTGTACATTCTAAAATATATTTTTGTATTTTTTTACGACTCTTAGTTTTCAAGTTGCCCACCTCCCCCTTATCTCCGAAGTTTGTGAAAGGAAAAATCTGAATTAATTACAGTCGATAGAAGTTTTTGTATATATATTACAGAAAAAATAAAACGATATTTCTGAGTTGCACAGTTTTTTAAAAATCTGCAAAAAAACCTTTACAAACAAACGGTCCTAAAAATGGACTTAATTGATTCCAAAAATACTATAGGTACATCGGAACCCTCAGCGCGCGAGCCCGACTCGCACTTGAATGGTTTTTTTTCTGTATGTAGCACGGACACAATTTTTGTAAATACCGACAATCCAACAAACAACCTCAATTTTGAGACAACTAGTACCATCTAGTTAGGTTTCTTGGTACTAGTTTGGTTCTTAGGAGTGTAGTGCGTGGTTACATAATAAAACTAATTGTGTTAATTTTTCAGAAGGCCGAACGGTATGGTGCCTATTATTAAGTCTACAGCATGCTACAGAGGTTAGTTCAGAGATTAGGTTATTTTTAACGCGGCCTATATTTAGAACGTCCTGAATTTAGACCTGAAACGTTCGCCGAAGCCTTTCCCTTCATATTTCCATTCGCTATCGTCTTGTAAATCTCTGTTGTAAACAACAACATTCCGTTACAAAAAGGTTTCTTTATACAAAAACAAATTGAATTAATAAAGGGTTCTCAAGTGCTCAGTGAGTTTGAAGCGCATTAATAACCTATTTTTAGAATTACAGGCTTTTACCAGCGATTTCGTCATTTTGATCCATTTTTAAGGTTCCGTACCTCAAATTAAAAAAACGGAACCCTTATAGGATCACTTTGTTGTCCGTCTGTCTGTCCGTCAAGACCCTTTTATCAGGTATGTATCAGGTTGAAATTGATAACGAATATTAAGGTCCATGAACCAAACAAGATCGGAAAATTTCAGTTTTTTACAACGACGCAATCAAAAGATATGGCTTTTTATGTCCTCATCTCCATACATTTATGCAAAAAAGCAAAACCTACAGGGTACTTCCCGTTGACCTAAAATTATGAAATTTGGCAAGAAGCTAGGTATTACCGTAAAAATAAAGGGAAAAATCATTAAATATTTAAATTTTTCTCACAACTAATAGTTACAAATTAAGGTGAGCTCCCGTTTCATGAACTTTTCCATAAAAGAGGGGTCAATGTGGATGGTCGCGGAGTTTTTAAAATCAAATAGCATAAGCTTTTAGTATATCATATGGTAGATAGGTACGGAACCCTTAGAGCGCGAGTCTGAGTCGCACTTGGCCGGATTTTTTCGTTTATCAACGCTTACCAACACATTTTGCAGCCATGAACCTAAAATAAGAGTATATTTTGATGGAAAGAATAACAATGTTTTACAAACTTGTTTTTTCTGACAGCTTTAGCCGATTGCTTTTGTCATAGCTGCAAATGTGTTGGTAATCGTTGGAATAAAGTGACCGTACATTGAACTACGAGAAAATAAATTTACTTTATATTTCAGCGAAACACAAGAAACACATTGTAAAAAGCCGACTCTTAAAGTAGGCCGTGCTGCAGTGGTTTCTTGCCGTTTCTTTTACGCTGCGATAGCACGATCTGAAACGGCGTAGACTCGCTCTATTTGCATTGTATTCTGCATGACATTCAATAAGTATTCTGTAAAGAATCTATATTGAATTAAATTATCTGAATCTTCCTCTTCAAAACGAGCTATTATTTGCTGATACTGTTTCCATCGGGTACTACATTCCTTAGGAAATTTGACCAGTTAGTCAGGAACGTATTTGGTAAGAACTCACCCTATTAAGGTCCTAATACAATAGCGAACATAATTTTTTCAAGGAAGATAGGTCAAAACACAAAAAAAATCGACTCGTCATATGAACCCCAGATTAGTAAGTTAATGTACAGAGTAATATGAACTGCATCAGCTGACAGCACATTTTGTATGACAGGTCAAAAAAAATATTTTTGAAGTGAAAACTTCTTTAGTGGCGCTTGGCACTTTTTTAGATGGGTAAAAAATGTTAAACTCGCGTCAGATGTCGCGTCAGATCTCGCGTCAGATCCGTAGCCTGATGGAAAAAGCGTCAACTGTCAACCGTATTGTTATTACAATACGGGTTTTATTCAGTGACATCAAAGAAGTACGCGAGCAATGGCGCGATTGACCCTTACAAAAAGCATAATATTCAAAAATGCAAGTTTTCACTTCTGCCGGCACTCCCGAAGTGCAACCCGTCCTTTTTTTTTTGATCAGTTTCTAGGACCAAGTAATAAAATTATGTTTAGTATTTCATTAGGGCTGTTTATAAAGTAAACCAGCGCTACTCTACAAACAATTTAAAATAATCAAATTGACGTGCTTTCGACTGTACTTAATGTCGAATCATAAAGCGGTATAGTGGACAAACATTCCTTAATTAGGTCAATCGTAAATTTTTTATAACAGAGTCAATCTTCGCGACCTGTATTCGGGTCGATCGATAATGTACGTAACTAGAGTCGATTCGATATTGTAATTATTGGTTGTGTTCAAAGTACAGCCGCACTAACTCCTTTTTATACCCAAAAAATTAAGTATAAAAAATGTCCACTACAGGACAGGGAGCTCCCTCCAGAATTCTAGCTTTTGCTGGAAAAAATGTTGAGGGGAAGTACCATAGTCACCTCGCTTGTTAGCGTTACGGCTGGCTCCATGGACCGTCGAAGTAAGATGTGAGATACAAAGGAGGATGCTGCTGCCCATCCTCCAGTTTATAACCCTTAGTCGCCTCTTACGACTCCCACGGGTATGTATGGGTTGGTACTATTCTTTGCCGGCACCAAAAATTAAATAATACTTAGTAAATATTTAATAAAACTGGAAAGAGTTCCGCCTTCGTTTACCATTAAAATGAGTCGTTGAAGTTTCGCTAATAGCCATGGCGCGCCCAAAATCGAAGAATACCTACTAAGAGGGATGCATCAAAAATCTAAGCAAATAAAGTTAAAAACAGAGGCTAAGAGGCGTCAACTTCTTTAAAAGTCATTGCAATCGGCTTACAAAAACCCCACCAACCAGACCTCCGAAGTTAAGAGGCTGATAAGAGCTGAATTACCTCCCTTTCTGACAAAAGGGCAGAAAGCGCTTGCTAGAACGGAGCGGATTTGCGCCGTTTTACGTTTTTCGCTCATTTTTGCATTTTTCTCAAAATCTGTACCCATAATATTAATTATCAAATAGCTTTATTATTATGCATAATGTATTGATTAAAGTGTAAAAGTTTTGGCATCATTCGTTTAATGGGTATTTAAGAGAAACGGTTTAAAAGCAAAAAGCAGACGTAATTTTGAATTTTTTTATGGCGTACAAAACATATTTAATCGTGTTTCGGAGTCAGCCATATTCTTGGAAAGATTCTTAATTATCACATAATTTTTTTTCACGGCCATATATTCATCACTTTTCGTTAAAAACCTGCTCAAGTGAAGCGTATTTAGCTCTTATCAGCCCCTTAAGTGCGAAAAGATAAATAGTCTGTTTACTCGTCTGAAGTATACAATTTATCGTGTCACCGTTTTACCGAAAACCAAAGCTATGCATATTCACTCCTCTCATAACAAGACAGCCTACATGCCTGTAATCGTAGCACATGATCATGATTGCCTGCATACTCGTGACACCAACGCATGCAGCTGTAACCACATCGAGTTTGTAACAGAGCACATGTATATAGGTCTTGTAATTGATAGCAAACTTAACTGGGTCCCTCATATTACGTATGTCTGTAACAAACTTAGAGCAATTCTAGGAAGAATTGCAATCCTAAAACACAAGCTACCTTACAACATATTAAGACTGTTGTATCTAGCCTTAGCTAACTCAGTCATAAACTATGGCCTGAGTGGCTACGGCAGAACATACAAAACCCATCTTTATAATATCTACAATCTCCAAATAAGACTGTTAAAAAACATTGTACCAAAAAATATTAAAACAAAGTATAATGACGATTATTCTAAATTATTTCAACATTGCAATGTTCTCCCTATCCAAAACATGATAAAATTATCAATATTAAAAGAAGAATATTATAATGTTTCAAACCTACACAAAAAACAACGAAAAAATAATCTGAGAACACTAAAGGACACAAATATTTTTACACTTCCTAATTTTAACAACGTTTATGGCAAAAGAGTTTACGAATATATATTACCCAAAATTATAAATAATCTACCTACTGACATACAGGAGCAATACCTTCACACCCCGAAGTCAATACCAAATATCAAAAAAGTTCTTCTGTCCACAAGTAATCCCGATTTTGTAATTTAAGCACGTACGGCCAGCAGCACATCAGTCTTGACAAATGTGTCGCGCCTGATGTGCAGTTGACTGTACCTATATCGATAGTGTATATAACCGAACTCATAGATTGCGCATAAGCCCTTAAGGCTTAAGTAGTCTGTAATATAAATAAGAAATTCAAAACTCTGTAATGTAGATCTATTCAAATAAAAAAAAAAAAAACCGCCGTGACCCGTGACCCCCGTACCTCGGAGTAAGACGTTCATCGAATTCACGTCAGAAAGTAAAAGGGTTCACTGTTTTAAAAATTGCGACACGACCCGATCGTGTTTCCGCCCGTTTATTTTGAGAATTCGTAAAGCTGTTGTTATTATAGCTCACTTACCTAAAGTAAGGCACCCCTAGTAAGTACCTAGGCACGTCTGATATTTTTATTTTATGTTACAATTGAAAAAACGAGCAGGTAGGCCACCTGATGGTAAGTGCTCACCACCACCCAATGCCATTAATACAGCAAAGCGCGTTGCTCACTTTGAGAACTAATATGGTATACGTCTCATATACCGGTAATTTCACTGGCTCCCTTACCTTTCTAACCAAAACACAGCAGTGCAAACACCGCTGCTTCACGGCAGAAATAGGCAAGGGGGTTGTACTTCCCCAGACGGACTTTGCACTAAAGCCCTACCACTAAAAAGGACGAAAACGGAGTAAACCTTTCTTTGAAAGAAGAAAACGAGTCAATTGTAAAAGGCGCCAAAAGTACCAAAACTCTTTTAAATCTTCTTTGTGATAAGAGACGATTCAGTGGAGATTTAAACTGAGAAAGATTTCTATTCTAATATTCTTTTGCAGTATTTTGTTTAAAGTTACTTTTCACCGGTGATGCAGGGCTTTATTTTTGGTTAGTATCTTTTTTTATATTTGTTCCTAACTTCATTAGATAGATAAAGTACGGCCGTCGTAAGAATTACGTTTTGACATTTCTTTAACATCAACACACAGGGTTGACTTTTAGGGTTCCGTACTTCAAAATGAAGGAACCCTTAGAGGATCATATTGGTGTCCGTCTGTTTGCCTGTCTGTCAAGACCCTTTTTCTCCTGAACGGGTAAAGGTATCAATTTGAAATTAATATCAAATATAAAAGACTTAAGACTTCTGAAAAAATTAAAATTTCATGCTTTTGCATTGACACAATCAAAAGATATGACCACTTATGTTCTTATCTCTGTACC
The DNA here is from genome assembly GCA_947532105.1 of Athrips mouffetella. NCBI lineage: Eukaryota > Metazoa > Arthropoda > Insecta > Lepidoptera > Gelechiidae > Athrips > Athrips mouffetella. The sequence continues at coordinate 13,056,917 of OX383984.1, forward strand.
AGAACAAAATGTACAGGGTAATTCCCGTTGACCTAGAATCTTAAAATTTTGCAAGAAGCGGTCTCATAGCACAACCGAAGAAAAAAGTCTAAAATAATTAAATACTACAACTTTTCTTACAACTAATGATCACCAATCCATTTCAAATATATTCATATTAAAGAGGGGTGAAGTTTGAGTGGACGATTTTCTTTAGTTTTTAATTTATTTATTCTAGCAAAAGTTCATGTTCATTGAACACGCTCGAAAATGGCAAACATCATCAACATCAACGGTTTCTTCAGAGTCAGCTACCTAACCTAGGGGATTTGACGAGGGCACTGGTTTTTACACAGAGCGACTGCCATCTGACCTCCGCAACTCAGAAGGCAAACCAGACTCCAATCCCAGATTAGACTTTTGCCAGGTTAGTGGCCACCCTGGCTGTCAGAGTTCACAAGCCACTAAATTGCCTAACTACTATTGACAGTAGCCGGGACCAACGGCTTTACGTGCCTTCCGAAGCACTAAAACGCTCCAGATCTTGTGCCAATTGTCAATGATAAACTCAGCCTAAAACGGGTTGTGTGGAAGGACGGAAGTGGTCATGACCGATGTTTCACCTTGTATAATAACATAAATTAAGAGAAAGTTTCCTGGAAGCAAAACAAAGAAGCACTTTGTGCAAACAAACAAAAAGCTACAAGAAAAAACACCCAGTAGGTAATAATATATTCAAGCACGTATTTATGAATTATTAAAATTGTTCTCCGAAGTTCAGACAGGCGCCCAAGATAAGAACTTGCAGTAAAATGTAAACACAATATTCTGGACCAATTTTCTGAGAAAATCAGATAGAGTTACGAGTAAAAACACTGTCTACGTACTACCTAAGCGACATTAATCACCCAAGTGATATAAATCAGTTTGGCGATATTAATCACATCATCATAACATCCCATGAAAAGTTTACTACAGGACAGGGAGCTCCCTCCAGAATTCTAGAATTTGCTAGAAAAATGTGGAGGGGAAATACCATAGTCACCTCGCTTGGCACCAAGGACCGCGTTTGTAAGTGAACGCAGTAAGTAAGATGGTATGATACACAGCATGATGCTGCTGCCCATCTTCCAGTTTATAACCCTTAGTCGTCTCTTACGACACCCACGGGTATGTATGGGTTGGTACTATTCTTTGCCGGCACCACACGGGACACATCACAATCACATCACTCAGGTGACATTAATCATATCACTCAAGCGATATATATCACTCGCCTGAGTGATATATATCGCCTGAGTCATTTATATCGCTTGGGTGATTAATTTCGCGTTCGTAGACAGTGACTCTTACAATTATGTATTTGGTTCAACAACTTGGGAATCCGCTATTTGACACCCTTATCAAATGAGCAACTCTTGCAAGTCAAAACTATTTATTTCTATAGAGTTTGTATGATCCATTTATTTTGTTTATCCCAACGCTGGTCAATTTATTTTGCAGCCATGAAACAAAAACCAGAGTGTATTTGACGGAAAGAATAACGTTGTTTTACAAACTTGTTTTTTCTGACAGCTTTAGCCGATTGCTTTTGACATAGCTGCAAAATGTGTTGGTAAGCGTTGAAATAAAATAAAAAAAATAAGTTACTTGCTTGTGACGTCATAATTTATTGCCATCTTGTACGAACTTATTAACACTAAATTAACTTTGTTTTAAAAGTACACGCTAAATGTCAAAATTAGTTCTTCACGTATCTTACGTGAATCTTTCTTAAATGTAAGCACATTTAATTTTTGATAAAAGCAAAAAGTACATTTTTATGCCATTAGTAAGCAAACGAACAAATCGGCCAGCTGCTACCACCATCCATAGCATAATACAAAGTTTATAAGACAGCAAAGCGCGTTGCCCACCCAGAGAACTAATATGGTGTCCAAGTAATTTCACTGGCTCTTGGATCACAACAGTGCTCAGCTGTTGTATCTAAGGGATGGTACTTCCCCAGACAGCACTTTGCACAAAAGGCTGCTAAAGTAAACAAAACCTCAGAAAGGCCGTTTATAATTGTCGCCTGATAAAAACCAATGTACTATTGCGGTCTCTCATGCCTGATCACTTAATTTTTTCTTTTCTCCAAAGCTGTGCCAGGTAGTTTAGCACAGCACAGCCCTAAGTTAGGGTTAGGGGCTTAAGCTTTCGCATAATACTCCGTTTTAAATTGTACACTGTGATTTTACGGACGAAATGTTGTATTAAAGAGCGGGCGTGACTCGAGACCGCTTTTATGTTTCGTGGGCAACCGAAAATTTGCAAAATGCGATATAGACTATTCGTCAGTAAGAGAGCCCCAAGCGATTAAGATATAAAATTTGCTGATAGTAAAAACAGTAAATCGATGTTCAAAAATCCCGACTTTGAGCATCCATAGAACTTATACCGGACCGATTTTGTCAAAATGACCAATAGTCTCGACGTCAGTAGAAGTGCCCCAAGCGATCTAGACAGATAATTTGCTGATAGTCGAAAGAGTAAAATGATGGACATGGGCTTGAGTACTAATAGAAGTGATCAGAAGTGAATGGCCGTAATAGTACTCAGCTTTTTATCTTATCTGAGTTCATTATGGATCGATAACACTGAATCACAACTACTAAGTTATATTTTTTACCAGATTTCCATTCGCCCACTTAGTAAGGCGTTTGGTGCACAGAAATATTAATGATTTGGAAAACCAGCGAAGAATTATGATTGACGCAAAACGTGACGCGCTGAAGGCCAGACCACCGGCGGCCATACTTTATAACTACGTTGATGGTGTGCTTACGTGTCGGGATTGTTCCCGCACTTTCACTAATAAAATTTGCTACTGCGGCCATCTTAGAGCACATGAAAGGGCGAAACAGCGCGCCCAAGTAACAAATTAGAAGCGGTCATCATCATCTTCAGAACATCCCATGAAATGTCCACTACAGGACAGTGAGCTTCCGTCAGAATTCTTTCAGCTTTTGCTGTGGTCGAAATCGGCTAGGAGGATAAGGTCAAAAGCAACAACTTTAGTTGAACGACTTTTCTAACAACACACGAAAAAAAAACAACTTTCCAAAATGTGTTTGTACGGTCAACCGCACGTCGACAGAAACATTTTTAACTCTATTACCACGCCATAAGATCTAAAAGTGTTTCTACTGATGTGCCGTTGAGTGTACATTATTTGATTAGAGCGACCAGGATCTCTTGTCACTTGAATAAAATCAAAACTAACGTCTCTACCTTACAAATTCTTTTACTATTATAAAATTTAAAATGAATTTGGTTTAGATTAAAGATATATATGTACAACGTGTTAACGGAATAAGTAAAACCGAGAAAATAGTTTGTGCAGGGTGTCTACTCTCAAAGTCCGAAATATCGAAACGATACTACTCGAAACATGCAAATGCAAAACGTCGTCCCTTGACAATAGAGTAGAATATTGGTTGGATGAATTTTCAAACTGCATCCAATCAATATTGTACTCTATTGTCAAGGGACGAAGTTTTGCATTTGCATGTTTCGAGTTGTATCGTTTCGATATATCGGACTTTGAGAGTAGACACCCAGAATCGAGAGTAGAATCGGTTTCACGGGTTTTCGATAAGGGTAATTTTTTTTATTTCTGTTGTCAAAGTTTTGCCGCTTCTAAATATTTCTGTAGCTACGCGCGTAAAGCGCGCTGGCGACGCGCTGTTCATGAACGGTGAGGAGGGGAGGAAAAAAAATCTTTATGCTATTGCAAACTTGCAATTCATTGTATTCTCACATTCAGTGATTTTCATGAGGAAATCGTCAAAATAATCAGAGACCGAATTCTGCTAAAATAGCAAAAACTAGCTTATGTCTGGTCACTGCTATGTCCACGGCACGGCGTCGTGCCGGAGCTATGTGAAACCACACTTACTTTTCGGAAAATCCGATGAGTACTAACCAAACTGCGTCCAAACTGTCCTACTCACAGCGACATCGCAGATAAAACAGAATTGAGAATTGCGCCATTATCGACGCAAAATCGGAGAAAAATTGGCGCAATATCAGCTCCAATTTTTATCGGCTCTTGTTCTTTTGTTATCGGTTACGGCACGGAATCGTCGCGGTGAACAAACACAAAATATTTTTCGGGTAACAGTCAAGTCGCTGGCAGGCAACACAATTTTCAATTGTTTTACACACATTGAGTGGCTTCATTCGTGGAGCTGTTGTTTGTAGGTAGGGCGGTATCTGGTCGGAGCGCAGCGAATCATTTATACATACATACATAACATCACGCCTCTTTCCCCTCGGGGTAGGCAGAGACCACAGTCCTCCACCTGCTACGATCTTGACATACTTCCCTTGCTTCCTGTACTTTCATCAATCCTTTCATACATGCTCGTCGGTTTAGGGTATTTTTAACCTGGCCTATATTCAGAACGTCCTGAATTTGGTCCTGGTACGTTCGCCTAGGCCTTCCCCTTCCAACGTTTCCATTCACTCTCGCCTGGTAGATCTCTTTCGTCAGTCTTCGTTCATTGTTAACGACCTGTGTAATCTACCACTGCGAAATGGTCAAGTATTCACATATGCGGACGACACTGCACTGATTTTTCATGGTGATACCTGGGACGAAGTTCATCATTACGCTGAGATAGGACTTTACACAGTGTCTCACTGGTTAAAGGCGAACTTACTTTCACTGAACCTATCAAAGACTGTTTACCTGCAATTTACTCTAAGAAAATTTAAACCCCCACTTCCGGTACTTAAATTACATTCCTGTGATTCACCTCTTAATTCTAATTGTTAATGTCTAGCCCTAAATAAATCTTCCTCGATCAAATATCTTGGTGTGTTGCTGGATGATCAACTACGTTGGAACGAGCATATCAATCTTGTTGCAACACGAGTAAGGAAAGCAATCTGGATATTTAAGAAACTAAGGCACGTGGCTGACTTTGAATTGCTACGGACAGTATACTAAATTCAAATTCAAATTCTTTATTACTATGCTTTATTTCAGTCGATTCTAGGATATTGTATCACGGTATGGGGTGGCTCATGTAAGACATTTATGATAAAACTAGAGAGAGCACAACGTTCGCTTTTGAAAGTGATGACTTTTAGTCCTTTTAGGTTTCCCACAAAGTCCCTGTATGAAAAAGTCGAAGTAATGACAGTTAGACAATTATATATACTAAAGCTCATATGTAAACAGCACACTCTTACCCCACTAGACAAGAATATTTATGGCAAAACGCGGACGATAAGAAATGTCTGTCTCTCTATTAATTCTATGCCTATTTATTTTATCTTATTGTTTGCTATTTGTACTATGTCTATGGGTGTATAGTATACCTGACAATAAAGATTTATTTATTTATTTATTACCTGTAACACTGCTTTTGCCGGACGTCAACATGGTCCAATGGCTGTGTTTGTTAACAACAGGGTAAATAGGTCCTTAAACATACATCCTCTTACGCTGCATGAGGTAAAAGAAAAACTTAGGAAATGGTTACTATCCCAGGAGACGCATTTTTGAAGCGTTCGAAGTGAATCTTTAGTTCGCATACGAAAACGAATCGTGTACGAATTTAATTTCTAATGCTCTCGATTTTACGCATTTTTGAATCATTCGAAAGCAATGTTGCCATTAAATTACAATCTTTAAACAATTTTCTTTTCACGCAGAAAAAATAAAAACCGGAAAGCAATCACTCGTTGATTTTAAAAACCGGTAACGAATTTCGAGGGAATGGAACGCAAATTAAAAAGTTGATATGTCAGTACAATGTCATGTGTCAATGTCGTTCTCATCACAGATTATACATCACGTTTATCATTTCGAGTGGTAGAAATGAAAAACGAGTGGGTCGGACCACTCGTTGCAGAATTCACAGGTATGAATATTCAAAAATTGCGATTTTACGGATTCGTATACGAATCTTGCCAATTCGAATGCGAATTGAAGTTCGAACGCTTCAAAAATGCGTCACCTGGACTATAACCTGACAGAAATATTGCCCCTTTAATCATCAACACCAACACCATGCGCATATACACACAAACACACACTCACATACACACACATACACAATTACTCACACCATATTTTGACGTTGTACGTTACTTATTCATCGTGAATCGTAGACAAATCTTTAAACTGATTAATGTTACGAATAATACATACATAATATTTATAATATTTATTTGTTGTCATAGATCAACTAGTATAATATTAATTTTTTTCTTTGGATAAGTCTCACAATTTTTAGTTCATATTAATTTTCTTGTTTTTTTTTTTCATATAATGGGTATATTTGTTAGTAGATACAAGTCCTGCAACGAGCGAAGCAGCGTAAGCCCGAGCTGTTGTTGACCATTGCCAGAAGGAAAGTGGCCTTCTTTGGGCACTTGCAAAGAGGCTCCGCATTTCAATTCCTGCGGACAATTCTTGAAGGCAAGATACCAGGTAGAAAGCCACCAGGAAGGCCGAGACGGAAATGGTACGATGACATAAGGGACTGGACCGGATTACACTACCACGAGTTGAAGAGGGTGGCGGAACGCTGCGACGAATACCGATTGCTGACCTCCAAACTTCATTTCGAATATGGCACCCCATGATGATGATGAGATACAACTGTTTCCTGTAACACAGGTTTTTACCTAGCTCAGGAATCAGAGTGTCAATATTATTTTGTGACTTTTATGGAAATTTTGTGACTTTTATGGAAATAAACAACAATTTTATTTATTTTATTTTAGTATTTATTTATTCATCCTCTCTACATGACCAAACCATCTCAGCATCTCATACATCAGAATAACACATTTTGTCCTGCGCAGACGAAGTCGCGGGCACCAGCTAGTAATAAAATAAAATGAAAATAAAAATCACCACGCTTGTAAGCGTTGCGTCTGGCACCATGTAGTGTGGTTGTTGGTGAGCGCAGTATGTAAGATTGTACGATACACAGAAGGACGTTGCTGCCCATCCTCCAGTTAGTAATCCCTTAGTCGCCTATTACGACACCCACGCGTAGAGATGGTCTTTGCTGGCACGACACTTTCTGTTTCGATGTCAGCAGTAGATTTCGAGGACCATTAAATTAAAAAACGCTTTAAATTTAAAGGATCATTGTGCAGCTGGCAGTTAGAGGGCAACAAACGAGAGGGCCCCAAAGTTAACGAAAGTCAATAGAAAAGTTATAATGGGAAACTGAAAACCGATCTCCTTGCATCAATTTAACAGAAGCCAGAAAATGGAATCTTTTATTCGTTTTTTTTTTTTACTATTTATGGGCTTACTATTGACCTCGATCTAGTCTTGAGGACAAAGATGGGGTCGATGGAACGAGCTTGCCCAAAAGAAGCCTATTCACTCGCGACTTAAATAGATTCGGGTTATAAGAGCTCGGGAACACAGACTCAGGCAAAGAATTCCACTCCTTAGATGTGCGCATTAGGAAGGATGTTTCAAAGCGCTTTGTGCGGATGTGTGGAATATCAACCAAATATGGGTGACATGTTTGAAATTGTTGATTGTATCGACTTGCCTATTAGCGTGGTTGGTACAGACCAGTTTAGGGCATAATGTAATTAACTACTAATTCATCATCATCATAACATCTCGTAAAACGTCCTCTATGGGACCGGGAGCTCCCTCCAAAATTCCAGGTTACGTTACGGCTGGCACCATGGACCGCGGTTGTTGTTGACCGCAGTATGTAAGATGGTACGATACATTGAAGGACGCTGATGCCCATCCTCCGGTTTATAAACCCTTAATCGCCTCTTACGACACCCAAGGGTGGAGATGGGTTGGTACTATTCTTTGTCGGCACTGAACGGGAAAGTAATTGCAATTACTAATTAATTTGTAATTTAAATGTCACTTAATTTTATCTTGATTCAAGGAATAATTAGTAGTTTGTCACTGCACTGCAATAGTACAGTAAATAGGGTTAAGAGCAGGCGAAAAAATATTGTTATATAAATAAATAAATTATTATTACATAATTTGAATCAAATGTGATTGTGATAATTGAGTAATTTAATTACAAAAGTAATTGATGAAGCCCAACACTGGCACAGACCCCGCATTTTGCGTCGTGGGTCACAAGTTTGATTCCCGTCCAGGGTAAACATTGGTGTGAACACAGGCTTAGCACAAAGGACTTGTGTGATGTTTAAACTTACTTTTTTATAATTAAGGGGCTGATAAGAGCTGAATTACCCCCCTTTTTAACAAAGGGCAGAATGCGCGTGCTAGAACGGAGCGGATTCACGCTGTTTTACGTTTTTCGCTCATTTTTGCATTTTCCTCAAAATCTGTAGCCATAATATTAAATATAAAACCGCTATATTATTAGGCATAATATATTGAATAATGTGTAAAAGTTATGGCATCATAGATTAATGGGTACTTAAGAAAAACGGTTTAAAAGCAAAAAGCACAGGTAACTTTGGATTTTTTTTTATGGCATACAAAATATATTTAATCGTGTTTCAGAGTCAGTCATATTCTTGGAAAGATGCTTAATTATCACATAAATTTTTTCATGGCCATATATTCATCACTTTTCGTTAAAAACAAACCCATGTCTCATCAGCCCCTTAAGATAGAATCAGTTTGTAGTATTCTCATATATTAGAACTTTAGAGATTAAAGATGGTTTCCGTGGTTCAAAAAGCACGTTAGAGTTTTCCAATTAGTGGTCGCCACTCGCAATGTGCCTTGACCACTGCCACATTCATTTACTTACATATAAATACAGGCAAAGATTTCGGACCTTCTTGCTTCGCTCGTAATAGATACCTGCTAATTTATTTTACTATGGGCTGATATCTACCAACATGCCAATTTTTATGTCAAATCATCAATGATCACTAGGAAATATTCAAAATTACCCGTCAAATCCATAGAACGATGCCTTCACTACCTTGTGACAAATTATTTCTTTAATCCTCCTTCTAATGAGTCTTACTTTCCTGTGAGTACAGGCTTATCACGCGTCACACTGTCGCCACTTGTTTGGTCGCAGCAAGGTTCAAATCTCTTTGGATTGGTCCACATTCTGACGTGTCCACGTCAAAAAGTGCTAGCAAAAGATTTAAAAGAGTTTTAAATTTAAAGACGCTTTGCGAAACAGGTGGTAAGCTACTTTGGGTCTTCTATGGATCTCCTCATTGATTATACTTACTGCATTATCCTCATAATATAAAAGAAGGCAGCTCATATGGAAAAGGCTACTAAGTGACTCAGTTTTTTCTTTTTGCTTCGGCTTTTTCTGCATTGCTGTGTTTCGGTTTGAAGGGTTTGAAGGGGCCAGTGAAATTACCGGCACATGAGACATACTATCTTAGTTCTCAGGGTGGGTAACCAGCTTTGCTGTCTTATTAGTATCAAATTATATCATTAATACGACGTGAGTGTCATGAGCGGTGGTGACCACTTACCACTAGGTGGCCCACCTGCTCATTTGCCCACTTGTTACATAATAAAGAAGAATAGGGTGGAGAGAACAAGATGTATCAACCCACCCATTTCACCTAGCTGCCTTTTTGAATATATGATGGCTGTAAAAAAATATTTTTGCAATGCCAAGTGTTACTCATAAAAAATACTAATTCAAAAGTTACGGGAATTTCATGGTGTACTAAAAAGGGCGGAAATATTTCCCCCTTGAATATAAAGTAAGATGAGATGACAAAAAATATGCTCGGGAATAATAAAAATGTATTTTGATGAATAATTTGGTAAAATTTTCTCTTTTGAACTGGCTGCTCCTATTAAGCCGTGAAAGGAGATTTTTTTTATATGTGACAAGTGAGCACACGAGCCAGTGAGCCACTTGATGGAAAGTGTTTACCGCCGCCGATAGAGCCTGTTGTCTTATTAGTGGCATAACTTGACACTAATAAGGCAGCAAAGCACGTTGCACACCCTGAAAACTAAGATGGTGTGTCTCGTGTGCCAGTAATTTCGCAGCACCCTTCAACCCGAAACTCAGCAGTGCAAACATCATCGGTGGTACGGTCAACCGCTTGTCGGTAGAAACTTTTTCAACTCTATTACCACGCCATAAGGTCCAAAAGTGTTTCTACCGATGTGCGGCCGTGTGTACTTCCCCAGACGGACTTTGCACAAAACCCCTACCACCTTCAAAAAGGGTTTTTACGGATTTACTAGCTACCTAGAGACATTGGTTTTTACACAGAGTGGCTGTTATCTGACCTCTGCAACCCACAGTGACCCAATCTTAGATTTATAAATATAGATACTCTTAGATATAATGACCAGCCTGGCTGCCATAGTTTACAAGCCACTAAATGGCTTTTGACTTGGCTTTACGACTAATATCATTGTAGTCGAGACCAACGACTAAACGTGCCTTCCGAAGCACAGAAACGCCCTAGTTAAAGAGCAACTATAGGATCACTTTGTTGTCCGTTTGTCTGTCTGTCCGTCTGTCTGTCTATCTGTCTGTCAAGACCCTTTATCTCACGAACGGGTAGAGGTATCAGGTTGAAACTGATACCAAATATTAGAGTTTATAAACCACACAAGATCTGAAAACTTCAATTTTTTACAACGACGCAATCAAAAGATATGGCGTTTTATGTCCTCATCTCCATACATTTATGCACTAAAGCAAAACCTAGAGGGTACTTCCCGTTGAACCAAAATTATGAAATTTGGCAAGAAGCTAGGAATTACAGTACAAATAAAGGGAAAAGCAATCATTAAATATTACAACTTTTCTCACAACTAATGGTAACCAATTGTGGTGAGCTGGTCATGGAGCTTTTTAAGTGATTTTTATTTTAGTTCTATCTTAAAAACGGGAACAATTACAAACTTGAAAATTGGTATGTTTATAAGCTATCAAAAACAAAAAATAATAAAATTTGGTCAAGCGCGTGTCGGACTCACTATCTAACACATTTCAACTAAAACAATTATGATTATGTGGTGGTACGGAACCCTCGGTGTGCGAGTCTGACTCGCACTTGGCCGGTTTTTTTTAAACCTAGTTAGGTTAAAAATACCTAATGCAATAACTTCTCGGCTATTTACACGCGCGGTTTGCCGTTATTTCCCACGGGAGTCACGTGTTTCCATTACCATGAAAAGTAGTCCTATTAGAAAGGTAAATTCTTTTTGCTCATTCTGGGAGCCAATTCCTGAATATCACCGTGTAATAAAATATTACTTTTGAGACTGAAAATTCAAATTCACCCAGATAAACTGTTAAAAAAAGGTTAAAGTATATAAAATTAACAATTATTTATTAGTTTATATTTAAATAATACCAATCTTAACTTTTGAAAAATTCTAATTCACCCTGATAAACTGTAAAAAAAGTTAAAGTATATAAAATTAACAATTATTTATTAGTTTATATTTAAATAATACCAATCTTAACTTTTGAAAAGCAGTCTGTGATTTTAAATTTTTTGAGTGATATTTTATAAAAATATTTACCGGGTTTAATGCATTGAGTTAAAAACTGAATCAGCTAATAGCACATTTTCTATGGGTGCTCGAAATTTTTGAAGTGAAAACTTCTGCGGCGCTTGGCACTTTCTTTAGATGGGTAAAAAATGTTAAACTCGCGTCAGATGTCGCGTCAGATCTGTAGCCTGATCGAAAAAGCGTCTCTGTCAACCGTATTGTTATTTTGTTATTACAATACGGGTTTTTATTCAGTGACATCAAAGAAGTACGCGTGCAATGGCGCGATTGACCCTTACAAAAAGCATAATATTCAAAAATGCAAGTTTTCACTTCTGCCGGCACTCCCGGAGTGCAACGCGTCCGTTTTTTGCAGTTTATAAGGAAAATTTGCTCATTTCGTGGGCAGATTCACAGTCATTATTTATTTAGACTTAATACCCGTATACCCGTTACACCTTGTATACTTGCCCTAGCTTTATTACGGTTTTTGGGTTCCGTATCCAAAGGGTGAAAACGGAACCCTATTAATATGCCTCTGATGTCTGTCTGTCTGTCGGGCTATATCTCATGAACCGTAATAGGTTGACAGTTGAAATTTTTACAGATTATGTATTTCTGTTCATAAAACCTTAGTCGCCTCTTACGACACCCACGGCTAGCAGTGGGTAGGTACTATTCTTTGCCGGCACCACACGGGGTTATTATGGACCGGAGGGTGGGCAGCAGCATCTTTCTGAGTACCATCTTACATACTGCGGTCACCAACAACATCGGTCGCCAGCCGCAACGCTTACAAGCGTGGTGAATGTGGTAAGTCCCCTCCGATGTGCCAGGCGTTTTTGCTGGAGTTCTGGAGGGAAGTTCATGGGATGTTATGATGATGTATTGCTGTTGCCGCTACAACAACAAATGAAAATAAAAAACCGGTGAAGTGCGAGTCGGACTCGAGCGCATAGGGTTCCTATATATCTGTAGTATTTTTGGAAGCCATAAAGGACCGCAAAACTAAATTTGTTTGTAAAGGTTTTTTCAGATTTATAAAAACTGTGCAATTTAGAAAGATATTTTTATTTTTGCTGTAATATTTACATAAATTTCTATTGACTGTAGAATTTATTATAAAACATATAAAATATTAAAATATAATTTAAGTCTAAACCCACATTTATAAATTATATATTTCGTCGAGAGCGTCTCCGCAAGACATAGTGCCAAGCAGACTGGCAGCATTGCCTCTTTGTACAGCGAGGCGCAAACGCTGGGCCAGGAAGCTGCCAGCCCTGCGGTCGCCAGAGGTCTCGATGAGACGCTCCGAAAGATCTCTCAAAAAATTTTTTGTAGAAGGACCCCAGGTGCCCATCGTCTCAAAACCCAGTGGTAAGAACATGTAGCTCCCGGCTAGCTCTTGGTATTTAAGGCTTTTGCCACGTTCCGCAAACGAAGCCGCTGATAATTCCGATTTTCCTTTTTACAAACTTAGGATATAAGGCGGATAAGATTTGACATTTTTCATCATAACTTGAAAACTAAGAGTTGTAAAAATATACTTACAAAAAAAAATTTAGTTTCATATGATATCCCACTCGACCTAGTAACGACAATTTGGAATTTTTCTAAAACTGTTCCAAATTTCAAGTCGATAACATGAGTAGTGGCTGAGATATACAGGTGTGACAGACAGACAAAGTCGCACCATAAGGGTTCCTTTTTTTACCATTTTGGTGTCCGAACCCTAAAAATAAAAAACTGAGGGACTCCCCTACAAAAAACGTGTTTTTAGGCGATTTTTGCTCGATTTTTGTTTTAGCTCTATCGTAAAAACGGAAACACTTACAAGCGTGAAATTATACTACGTAAACTATAGAATAACAACAAATACTAAAAACTGGTCAAGTGCATGTCGGACTTACGTACTTGCAGAACTCGCACTCAGGCAGAATACATTACTGCGGGACTGCGCGTCCATAACTAAGACAGTATTTTTACCTTAGTCGAACGGAACCCTCGGTGCGCGAGTCCGACTCGCACTTGGCCGGTTGTTTATTACTAATATTTTTCACGGAGTCACCTACCTAACCCAGGGGATTAGACGAGGGCACTAGTTTTTACACAGAGAGACTGCCATCTGACCACAAATTGTCAGAATTTTCGAACCGCCAAATAGCCTGTAATTACTACTACTTTGACTACTATCTGAAACGTATGGCGTGCCTTTCATTTCGTCCGCATTCCTAAGTTGTCACGTACTTTATAATTAAGCCTAAATACAAGAGTATAATTAACCATAATGACCTAAATCTTTCTTTGAAACAAAGTTTAGACTTTCTGGTTATTAAATTGCCTCCTCAATTGGACATTTTAATGTCCTCTAATTATAATGATACATTAGAACACAGAGCTAAGAAGAGAAAGAGAGAGAAAAACTCTGAAGAAGAAGAAAAAAGAACAAGAAGCCCTTCAAAAGCAAGCTGAAATAAGCAATCAAGCTCGAGCAAGCAAGCTTAAGCAAGCAAGTTCGAGCAAGCAAGCAAGCTCAAGCAAGCTAGCTCAAGCAAACAAGCTCGAGCAAGCATGCTCAAGCAAATAAAGAAGCTCATTTATCTACTAATGTGCAGTCGGTGGATACCTTAACTCCATAGTTTGGCCCATTGCCTCACAGTTGCATGCCTGTCTTTTACGGATTGCACTTCGATGCGCCCAAGAGGTCAAGTGGGAAACATACTCTATAAAATATGTCTTAAATAGTAGTTTGGAATCCACTACTAAAACGTGTAATACGGTATGATGTGACGTTACGGGAACCGCTGCTGTGCGCAATTTTTTCTAACCTCATACTATAGTCTTAGAGAATGGTGTAATCTCGCGGCGTTACATATTAGAATTGTGTAACTTCGTACACTTGTTTCTTAGTCCTATTAGACTAATATGACTCGGAGCACCGGAAATTCCATTGATGTATGGGAGAGTTATGACGTCATCAATTTTTGGTATGGATTTTTTTTTATGACCTCATACTAAAAGCACACCCTGGACACTTACATACAACGAGAGCGAATTTGAAATAGGAAAGTCGCGTAGGCCCTCATATTCAATACAAAAGACCCTCAGGAGCAACGGGAGAGGCGCGGGGGAGGCGCGGGTGGATTGCGGGCGGGGGGCTGAGAGTGTCCACTCTGTATGATAGTACTATTACTTTATTCCAAGGAGTTAGTATAGTTTATTAGAGGGATTTGAAAAAGTTGAGCTAAAAACCTTATTTACATCCTTTTCTAGTCTAAATTACAACTGCCCGTTTGAAAAAAGAAGATAACACTATTTTGACAACGTCGTCTTGAAGTCCGCGGGCCCCCATTCGATGGACTGACAGTTGCGTGATCACCAACTGGTGATCGTTTATAAGTTGTGTATTTTGCTTTAATTGTTTAAAAAAGTTCCAAAAAAACAGAAGTGAAGCATACTTAACAAAAAATGGTGTGTGTTGTTCCCAGATGCAATAGCCATTTAAGTATTTCGAAACATATACAAGGAAATATTTCAAAACATATCCCTAGAGCACTACATAATGCGATATCTATAGGTATCTATAGTAAAAGTAGCGACATTCTGGAAAAAGAGAAGTAGCTGTATTCCTATGATCCTCTCTTTCTTCAAATCACTACAAACAT
This sequence comes from Athrips mouffetella, assembly GCA_947532105.1. Lineage (NCBI taxonomy): Eukaryota > Metazoa > Arthropoda > Insecta > Lepidoptera > Gelechiidae > Athrips > Athrips mouffetella. Next base: position 13,072,040 of record OX383984.1, read on the forward strand.
TTGTGAAACAAGGATAGATACTGGTTTCAAATTCAACTTTTTAAAATCCCTCTAATAAACTATACTAACTCCTTGCTTTATTCTGTGTTATAAGTCCGATATTAAGCAACAAAAGTTATAATCAACCCTGTTGTATGTACACTATGTACGGTACTGAGAAAAGCGATCGCATTCGTTTTGTACAGTCAGCATAGCCGTCAAGTTTTTCAAAAAGTGTGCTAGTTGTTACAGAAAAAATATGACCAGCTTCAAACTAAGCAACTTTTGTTTAGAAACATCTATTGAAGTACGCAAACTAACAGAACAGAATAGAATAAGAGCCTGTCCAGATGAAGCGTTTTACGCGCGAGTCGACTCGCGCTTAGACACTCGCGCGTTCCCGAGATACTAGAGCTACATGTATTCCATTCAGGACAGGCTCTTATGCGCGAGTCTCAATGAGGAAACACGTGGCATCATCTGGATGGAATATACAGGGTGTAAATGCAAAAGCGAGTTTCCTTTTAAGGGAATGCTCAGACCACAAAACTGAACAACTTTTCCAAAGAAACATGGGTCGAAATCGGAATTATTTTTGTGGGTGTTTCATACAAATTGCACTATCAACTAATGAAGGTTTGTATGGAAGAGCCAAAACAAAATCTGCTATTTCGACCCATGTTTCTATGGAAAAGTTGTTCAGTTTCGTGGTCAAAGCACACCCTTGAAAGGAAACTTGCTTTGGCATTTACACCCTGTATGGAGCTCTAGTATGTCGGGAACGCGCGAGTGTCTACGCGCCAGTCGACTCGCGTGTAAAACGCCTCATCTGGACAGGCTCTAAGGGGCTAACCAAACGTGAACAAAGTGCGTGATAGCACAGTAAATATATAAGCTAAAGCAGTATGGAAACTCCTAACAAACGTCCAAAACTGGCGCACTCACACATGCGCACACCGCTACAGGAAAATAAGCAGTTTTCGCGCTGAAGTAAGTCCTGGGTGCCAAAACCATAATACAAACAAATAGGTACATATAGGGTGACTTTTAATTAGTTCTTGATAGCAAAAGATATGCATGTACTCATGATACTGAACAACTTTTCCCAAGGAACATAGGTCGAAATACGAAAAACCAAATTTGATCTCTCATACAAAATGCTCTATCAGCTGATGCAGTTTCTAAGGGAGGTCAAAACTTGATTTTCGTATTTCGACCTATGTTCCTTGGGGAAAGTTGTTCAGTATCATGAGTACATTCATACATTTCTCTATCAAGAACTAATTAAAATTCACCCTATATAGGGTCCCCATAAGTATGTCCCTGTCCTTCTGCGATAAAAGGCGACTAAGTATCTTAATCTGCCCTTGTGTCATAAAAGGCGACTAAGTGTCTTTTTTATTCATATTTTGACTTCTTACGGAAAGTTGTTTAGTTTCGGTCCGAAAACATGCTGAAAGGAACACAGTTGATAGAAGCACCCAATATTTGAGTTCATCATACTATTTTTATTACAAAAATTCTGGGTTACAACCCTGGCGCTCCGACGCAGAATAGTTCTTTTTTCAAAAATAGGCCCGAGTTTCCATACTGCTTTAGCTTATATATTTACTGTGGTGATAGTCTGCCATTGTGGCCAGGGCCTATAGACAAACGCTAGGAGAATAGAATAAAAATGTAAAGGATTGACATTAGCTAACTAAAGGTTGCATGACAGCTAATGTAAATTCCGTATGTTTTTATTCTATTCTATAGCGTTTGCGATGATAGAAGGCCACTTGTCTCAGGGCCCAGTACTGCAAGAATAATATCATTGACATAAGAAAAACGCTCCACGCGTAGTTTCCAGGACATTTAAATAATATTTATTTTGTTTACGTAGTTTCGGAAGGAAAACAGTTCAGTTCGAAGAGATATTTAGTCCAAAAGGTTGTTCAGATTGATTATTATTTGGTTAAAAACGTAGAGTAACTTAGAAAAATTATAAGTTTAAATTTTATTCTGATAAAAACGATAATTCTGTCGAACTGTCACGGGCATAAAGTTAGCTGACTGGCTGCCCCCTTGCAGACATTTGCTGTACTATTAGGTCTTTTCCTATGAAATTGCCGAAATTTTCTTACAGATTAATGAGATCATAATTCCTATAATTCTAAAGCTATTTTTTTCATTTTTCTTATATTTGAAAGTTGATTTCAAGGTTATCAATTTACACATAAAATAAAGTTTTTATTATTAGTTTGATATACAAAACAAAAGGTTCGAAAAGTGTTCGTCTTAAATGTCGTCCGATTTCAACATTAGATTTGTTATACTTTTTTACAGATAATATTTTTCGAAAATTAAATTTAAGCTTCTGTTAGGTTAATATCTTCTAAAATGGGATATTTAATTTCTAAAAAAATGCAAACATGTTAGTACTGAAAATTGAATTTACCTGAAATTCGCTATACAAAACGGCAATTTCATAGGTAAAGACATATTATTTAACAAATGATGGTTCTTTATACTTCTTCTAAGAGGTGATTCTACATCTCAAATATATTGTAAAAATACTTTTTCTTTTATTTAATATTTTTTATTTTATTTGATCATGAATTTGGATTATCCTTTGAATTAGATTACAGTAATCTGGATATTATGACAAAAAATAAAAAAAAATATTTTTACGTCACCAAGAAAAAGTATTTTTTTTTCTATACAATTTATTAGTGATGTAGAATCACTTGTTCGAAGACTTGTATTTTTTACTATATAATAGTTAAATATAATCTTGACATGGTCGAAATTAATCCTAAGCATCGAATATTATAAAAAAATTCTATCAAAATTATTGCTAACTAAAGTTTAACATCATTTTAATCAGGCATTTTAAACGTATGACTTTTTTTACTTTCCATCCATCGGCTAGATTTCTTTTCATTCCTTCTCCTTCCCTCCTTATTTTGTATTTGTGGCATTTATTTTGCGAACCGTACCTCTAGTGCGTCATCCAGAATGTTGTGGCATCTAATTATGTTTACTTAGTCTGTGTACACACGGAGGAGGCGCGCATTCTTGTTCAACAAACAATCTCCTAGATGACTAGTCTGTACACTACAGCTTTATAAGAGTTAATAAAGGGTGTTTTTATTAGGGTGGGCGTAAGCTGAGACGCATGTGGTGCAGAGCAGTCTTCTTCTTCTCATATTTAAGAGCCGCGCTCTTGTCGGTGGAGCAATCTCCATTTCTCTCTAGAGCAGTACGGTACCTATAATCATTTGTTTTCGTTTATTCCTACACTTACCAACTCATTTTGCAGCCATGACATTAAAACGAGAGTATATTTGACGGAAAGGACAACATTTTTGTAATTATTCATTCATTATAATTTAATTCCTCTGTCTCTCTCTCTGATCTTGACCAGCTCTGTTTAAAAGATGTAGCGCGTGCTCCATAAAACCCTGTATTAAAATTATAAAAGTGAAAACCGAACCAGTGCTTTTCAATTAACTCTCATGCATTTATAATTGTAAAAATACAGTCAATATCGAACAATTGCTTTACAAACTTGTTTTTTCTAACAGCTATAGCCAATTGCTTTTGACATAAGAAAAATGTGTGGGTAAGCGTTGGAATAAGAATAAATTTTATTAATGCTACACAGAAATAATTTACAAAAGAGTGCACTAAGGTTCCCAAAATAGGACGCAGCCTGTCTCTAGGGCAACCAATTAATAGACTTTATATGTATAATTTATAATAATATAATACCTACATACATACATAACATCACGCATCTTTCCCGTCGGGGTAGGCAGAGACCACAGTCCTCCACCTGCTACGATCTTTACATACTTCCCTTGCTTCCTGTACTTTCATCAATCCTTTAAAAAAATATAAATAAATACACATAACCTCCAATCCACCTACACTGAAAAAATCACCAAATACTCTGATCTGGCGATTGAAATCCAAACTCAATGGCAAGTAAATAAGGTCAAAACAATACCCATCATCATATCAGCCACAGGAGTAATACCAAACACCTTACATACCAGTGTGATGATTCAGTTTTATTTTTAGTTATTTTTTTTAAATTATGGCAACACTTTGAGCTGTCAAATTCAAACTGGCCAATCACAAAATTCCGCCAACCGGAAGTTTGCACTTGGTGGTGGCTCATGGAGGGGGATAACAGCCTTCGAGGTCTTGCGACAGTCAGTCGGACGACAGTGCTTTTCGAACCGTCGTAGAAGTAAGATCTCCTGCTTATACTTAATAGTGCGTAATTTTATAAGAACGTGTTACAGTGAAAATATACTAGTTAAAAGTGAACGTTGTTTGGCTTTTCCTAAAAAGTCAGAAGAGGGGACACTCCCCTGCTGCCCACAAGTGGAACACGAAAATCAAGGTATGTTTCTATTATATTTTGTTCATTAAAAACTCATTATATTAAAATATACGATGGGTACCTTCCTTAAATTATGGTTGGAATTAATTTGCGTGTACTATTTCGTTGCACGTGGCTAGATAATTGGATTTGGCATTAAGGTCGGGCTACTCTCGAATAATGCCTATCTGATCGCATTTCTGAGTTTCCTAGATTTGGATATTCTATATCCTTTCAGTTCTCTCAGGAACGATTTGGCCACACACACAAAATAAGCCTAGTATTGCATAATGATTTGATATTCCTATCGTTTGAGAAACGAATTGCATATTTTACTAAAGTAAAATTTAGGGAAGGCGTCAAAACAATACCACTAAATTATTTTTGTAAATGCATATTTGAATACCTACCTTAACTATATGTCAAATAGTGAATTAGTGATCCATCAACCCCCTTTTTTTTTAACGGTTATTGATTTTTATTAGCCATCGAAATTCTGCCACAAGCAGTACTCGAACCCGCAACTTTATGCATCAATAAGTAAACTTGGCGCTTTGTCATTTTAAAATCAAATAGCTAGCTAGGTACATACTAGAAGTAAAAGCTACAGTACTTCTGTAAAAGTTTACAAAGGAAATGAAACAGTTGCACTATCATATTATTCTGCTTTAGTTTATCTATTTATTTTAAACTAAGTCTTGTTTCGTACGAGTAGCTGTGTACAAAGCGGTATAAAAAAAAAACAGTTGGCGGTTTGGTGTACTATTGGCTATCTAAATGCTCTCTAATACAATGGCAAGTGGTTTAGTGTACCACTGTTAGCTAGCTACGTTTTTGAATGGACTTTCGGTGGTTTAGTGTACCGCTGACCGTCTTCAAAAATGGCAGTTAAGTGTACTGCTTTTGAGTTCAGTGTACTCTAAAATATGATCGGCTTTTAGTGGTTTAGTGTACCGCTGACTGTAGCCAGAAGAGGCAGTTGAGTGTACTGCCAACTTTTGAGCTAAGTGTGCTCTAAGCAAGATCGATTTTCGGTGGTTTATATACCGCTGATTGGTGTCAGAAAGGTCAGTTTTAACTACTACCATGATTACAATTAATACTATGAGACTTATTAAAGCATTGTTGATAAACCAGGATATATTATTATTTGAAAGCTGCTAGAAACACACAATTATTCCAGTTCACTTCGAAGTGACTGTTATACCTACATTCATTGTTATTTCCATAATTAATGTCCATGGTTTATGTGGGATTTTGTCGACTATTCAATAAAAAAAGACAAAATCTTAAAAATAAATTTTATTACTTCCTAAAGCTAATTTTTTATTTTGCAAGTGGAGATGGACGATACTCCGACGCGCAGCCGGCACCGTACCCGTGGTCGAAAGAGGAGGTGCCCGCTTGTTCTGGAAGACTGAACACCTAAAACAAGAAAAGAGTCTGGGACCTCAACCTGGATAGTAGAAGAAGTCGAACAGGAACCAGACTGCACACCGCCGCCAGATCCTGTCCCAGAAGAATATCCAGCAACTGCGACAGGGTTTTCTAATGACGAGGTACTGAAAATGCTTTCAATTTTTCAAAAGGACAAGGCTAGGTCCAATCAATTTAATAGCAACCAACTCAATAATGTGATCCCCGAATTCGATCCCTCTAGCAAGGCCCAAAGTATAGAGAGCTGGATTAGAAAGGTTAACGAGTGTGCGGGCATATACGAATGGGATGAGAAGCAAACCATCCATTTTGCGCTTCAAAAACTCACTGGTCTATCAAAGAAATGGTTCGAGTCATTGCCTTCTGTTGTATTCTCATGGACGGAGTGGCAATCTAAACTCAGGAAGGCATTCCCGAACGAGCAAAATTATGGTAGGCTTCTTGAAGAGATGCTTGCCCGCACAACACGTTTTAACGAGAGCTATCGCGAATATTTTTATGACAAACTAACCTTAGTGAATCGCTGTGAGATCGTAGGGAAGAAAGCCGTGGATTGTATAATACACGGAATCGTTGACAAGTCCGTCAGAAGAACTGTGAGGAACCAGAAGATTTATTGGTTTTTCTGAACTCGCAGCGACAAAACGATTCGCAAAACGTTAAGAAACGACCTGATTTTACACCGACAGAGCGTAATACCATTCCTCCTTCAAACGAAATTTCTGTAACTTGTTACAATTGTAGAGCCAAGGGTCACCCATTCCATAAATGTCCCAAGCCTCTCATCAAGTGCCAAAAATGTCACAGGGTTGGACATGACTCGCCCACTTGCAGACTCAACCCTCTCGGTGCTAGTACACGAACGGAGGACAAAGGTGATAGTAAGGATGAACGCAAGACTATGGCGATATTTACTTCTGACAACGCAAACGATAAGTTTTATAAAAAAGCTATCGTAAATGGAAAGGTTTTCGTCGGTTACGTCGATTTCGGAAGCGAATGCACTCTTATGCGTGAATCTGAAGCTCGCAATTTGTGTCTAACTAAGTCTTTTACGGAGTTGCCAACTATAAAGGGCTTCGGTAATTCTGCCATCACTCCCTTGTACAAAAGTTTTGTAAACTTGAAAATCGATGACGTGGATGCAATGGTCGAAGTCTTTATAGTTAGCGATGAATTCATGCAGACACCGGTGCTTATTGGGCAAAATTTTACTGAACTTTCATTCATTACGGTACTAAAGGACAACAAACAGCTTTACTTTTACAAGAGCCCTTCCTCCGACATACACAATCAAAAATCTAATTTGAAATTAATAGTGTCGAATCCTACCGAAATCAACAACATTTGCTTGGTCGAAGTACATACCCAAGACCCTTCATTTACCGGAGACGTATATGTGGAAGGATACAGCTGCTGTGAGGCTTCAAAAGCTTATCGTCTACACCAAGGTGCCTATACAATTACTAACGGGAAAGGTTACGTTGTGGTATCTCACTTAGCACCACAGCCCTTTGTGATCGAACCTGAAACTGTGTTAGCAAGAGCGATGCCTTTCGTGGAAAAAAGGATGTATAGTGTGAAGCGAATTACGACTGACATTTCCTCGTTACAACCTCTACCAGAAACTGATATAAAGGTTGGCGCGGACGTTGACGAAAATGCTAAGAAGAGACTTTATAGTCTTCTGCAGTCCTACCGGGACTGTTTTGCGATGAACCTGAGCGAGATAGGATGTGCAACTGGGGTAGAGATGACGATAAATTTGACCGATGATAAGCCAGTAATATACCGTCCGTATAGACTCTCGCATTCGGAAAGGGAACAAGTACGCAGTATCATTGACGACCTTTTACAGAACGATATCATAAGAGAGTCTGACTCTGACTATGCGAGCCCGATATTGATGGTCAAGAGAAAGACAGGGGAGCCACGTCTTTGTGTCGATTACAGGGCGCTTAATAATAAGACTCAGAAAGACTGCTTTCCCCTACCTCTAATAGAAGACCAACTCACCAATCTCAGCGGTAATCGGTTCTTTACCACATTAGACCTGGCATCCGGGTACTATCAGGTTCCCATGTCTGAAGACAGCCGGCGCTTTACGAGTTTCGTGACACCAGACGGCCACTATGAATTTAATAGAATGCCGTTTGGTTTGGCCAATGCGCCGGCCGTCTTTCAAAGACTCATAAACCGGATGCTCGGAACTAAACGATTTGAGTCGGCACTTGCATATTTGGATGACATACTGGTGCCTTCAAAAGATTTAGAGCAGGGTTTCGAGAGGCTCGAAGATCTGTTAAAACTTCTTAGGCTTAATGGCCTCACCCTCAAACTGCCGAAGTGTCGTTTTTTTGACGACACTATAACCTACCTTGGTTACGACATTTCGGCACAAGGTGTCAGACCCAGTGAGCTGAAAATTAAGGCCGTCAATGAGTTTCCTACACCTACCACCGTCCATGAAGTTCGTCAGTTTTTGGGCTTGGCGGGCTATTTCAGAAAATTTGTTAAGGGATTCGGTGAAATAGCCCGCCCCCTTACAAATTTACTAAGAAAAGACGTTTCTTTTCAATGGACGGAGGGTGAAGTTCAGGCGTTTACGACACTGAAGCAAAAGTTGGTGGATAGACCAATACTTGCCTTATATGATCCCAAACTTCAGACTGAACTCCACACTGACGCCAGCGCCCTAGGCATAGGGGGTATTTTGCTCCAGTGGCAAGAAAATCCACGCGTTCTCAAGCCGGTGGCCTATTTCAGTAGACAGACTACACCTGAAGAACGACATCTTCATTCTTATGAACTAGAGACGTTGGCGATTGTGTGCTCTTTGAAGAAGTTCAGAGTCTATCTGCTAGGTATCCAATTTAAAGTCGTCACAGATTGTGGAGCTTTAAGGACGACACTTACTAAGCGCGACTTGGTGCCACGTATAGCACGTTGGTGGCTCCAAATCAGCGAGTTCACCTTCGATATTGAGTACCGGCCTGGGACTCAGATGAATCATGTCGACGCCTTAAGTCGGAACACCAAATTGATCGATTGCGTTGATGAGTCCACGGCCTTGGTGTACAATATCGAGAAGGACCATTGGCTACTTGCATTACAGATGACTGATCCTGAAATATTGCGCATAGTGAGAATTCTCAAACCACAAAAAAATGAAGAGTCGAAAGATATAAAACAGAACTATGTAATCAAGGATAACAAACTCTACCGAAAGCTGAATGAAAGACTCTGTCTTGTGGTACCGCGGAACGCGAGATTTCAGATTTGTCGAGCAAATCATGATGACGTAGGTCATTTGGGCATTACTAAAACTATTGAGAAAGTCCAACAACAATTCTGGTTCCCAAAATTACGTCGTTTCATAAAAAAATATATATCGTCATGTATAGAGTGTGCGTATAATAAAGACAGTGAGGCAAAAACCAAAGCGGGCCATCTTTACCCCATCAAAAAGGTTGACATCCCACTGCACACTATACATATCGATCACTTGGGGCCTTTTGTGAGGAGTAAACATGGCAACGCTTACATTTTAACCATTGTTGACGGCTTCACAAAATATGTTTTTGTCAAACCCGTAAAGAACACAAAAACTAAAACGACCTTAAAGGTGCTGCAGAATGTATTTTACGATTTTGGCTTACCAGCACGTATTATTTCGGACCGTGGTACTTCATTCACCTCCGCAGCATTCAAGAAGTTTTGTGCTCTTTACGGCATTAAACATACCCTAAATGCCGTGGCGTGTCCCAGGGCGAATGGCCAAGCTGAACGCTTCAATCAAACCATTCTGAATTCGATGAGTAAATATAATTTAGATAAGGATGAGCGCGACTGGGACTCCTGCCTTGGCAAAATACAATGGGGCATAAATAATACGATCAATTCATCTACAAAGAAGGCAGCTTCGGAAGTTTTGTTTGGCACAAAGCTAAGAGATCATTTGGCCAATAAACTTGATATTACAGAAGCTATGAATAATGACGTGCAGCAAATTAGAGATGAAGTTAAAAATAATATTGAGATCAGCCAAGAAAAACAAAAACGAAGTTACGATGCGAACAGATCTCCCGCTGCTGCTTACAAAGTAGATGACTTGGTTAAGATTACAAGAACTAACTTTTATAACAAAGGAAATAGTACTAAACTAATGTCAAAATTTATTGGACCGTATAAAATCGCACAAGTCTTAGGTAACGATAGATATAAAATTAAAGACATCCCTGGATATAAAAAAAATCGCAAACCTTTTGAAAGCGTTGTTGCAGCCGATAGAATCAGACCCTGGATCAATATAAATAGTATGAATGAAAACTCCGATAAATCCTCTACCGAAGATGATTCTTCTGAATTCGATAGTGACGACGACGTCCCGCTGTCGCGGCAGCAACGCCAGCAAAAGTGAATATATACGTAGATTCAACTAGTCAGTATTTAGATAAAATAATGTAACTTTTAAAGAGAATTTGTAGAATTTAAGTGTATATAAATATATATAAAAAAAAAAAACAAAAAAAAATGTTCAAAAAGTAAAACTTATGAAAAAGCAAGAATGATTTGTAAAATATTGGTTTAAATGAGAACTTGATAATATAGTGTCATTAGTTAAAATAATCTTAAATTTAAATCTGTAAGTATAAAAAGGCGAAATTGTAACTGAAAACCGAATGTGATGATTTGTTTTATGTTTATGTAGCCATACATAAACTTTTACATACATATATAAAAGTACAAATATTATACTTGTTTAATATGGTTGATATTTCAATGTATGGAATTGATATTTTAATGTGTGTAAATATGACTGACATTTTATTGTAATACAAAAAATATTACCTTGGGCTGGTAGATTAGGAAATTATTGTGAATGTAGAACTATCATTTAGGTAGACTTGGATACATTTTGAGGGGTGCTCCGGGAGGTAGCACCAGGTCGGATGGCCGAATGTGATGATTCAGTTTTATTTTTAGTTATTTTTTTTAAATTATGGCAACACTTTGAGCTGTCAAATTCAAACTGGCCAATCACAAAATTCCGCCAAACGGAAGTTTGCACTTGGTGGTGGCTCATGGAGGGGGATAACAGCCTTCGAGGTCTTGCGACAGTCAGTCGGACGACAGTGCTTTTCGAACCGTCGTAGAAGTAAGATCTCCTGCTTATACTTAATAGTGCGTAATTTTATAAGAACGTGTTACAGTGAAAATATACTAGTTAAAAGTGAACGTTGTTTGGCTTTTCCTAAAACCAGTTTGAAATTACTAGACATACACCCAATGACATACATCCTCCTCCAAAAAGCTGTTGTTTTGAATACTTGTCGCATCGTTCGAAAGTTCCTTTCAGCCTCCACCTAGAACACCAATTAATTCTTCTATCCTACTTCTTCTCCTTTTCATTTCTTCATTTTCGTTTTGGCCAAAAGCCCGCGAAAGTGTCGTATTTCCCCACAAAAGGGTGAATAAAAACAAAAAAAAACAAAATAATAAATAATAAAAATCATTTATTCACTTACACAGTACAAAACAAATTAATTAATTACTAGTTACAAAATAATACTATTACTAGTCTTAGTCTAAAGTATAATTATATTTTTGTGGTGTACTGTGGGAGCGAAAAGGTTGCCTGGCTCAGCATGGACCGCAGCAGCACTGCGATGCTGTTATTCTGCCAGGTCCTTGTGCTCCTGCACCCACTTCACTCTCACATTACCCATAGTACGTTTATAATGAGTCTTATAACATAATTTTATGAAGTATATTCCCTAAACTAAGTTCAGAAGAAACCTGTGATATAGGTAACCGATCGCCGAAAAATGTTGTTAAAAATATTTTATTGTGAGGCTAGAGGCCGTATGCACTAAACTTAAGAATCGCCCCTAACTTGTTTAGGACACTCCTAGCAATAGTTTGACGGCCCTTACGCAAGAACTTGGGCAATTCTTTAGTTTAGTGCAAACGACCCTAGGTGTAGTCCAGTCAGTTAGTCATTAAGATAGGACTAGAGGGACGTTTAACATAGTTATATAGCTCAGTTGTAAGGAAGTTGACAAAGTCACAAATTAAATAATTTAAGTGATGAGAGTGGCTTCTAGGGTGTGTGCATGTGTGTGTGGGAGCGCATGTGTAAATGGTCTATCGTCTCTATATCATTGATTGATTTCCAAAAATAATGACCAAAAGTAATTATTATGTAACTATCCGGCAGCTGCAAGGAGTCTCTCCAAAACCAAACCTTCTTCAACCTGACTGCTGCTACCTTTCTTCACACCTCGGATAATACATACAACGAGCGCGTATTTGAAATTTGAAATTGGAATCGCGCGTAGGCCTGCGTATTCAGTACAACTGCCCTCAGGAGGACCACGCGAATTGCATGAGCGGGTGCGCGGGAGGATGCGGGGTCGATTGCAAGGGGAGCCGAAACTGTACGTTCTGTATGATAGTACTCATCATCATAACATCCCATGAAACGTCCACTAAAAGACACTCACGCTCTCTCTAAAATTCCAGCTTATGCTGAAAAAATGTGGAGAGGAAGAACCACAGTCACCAACCTTATTAGCGTTACGGCTGGCACCATGGACTGCGGTAACGTTTTTGGTGACCGCCGAATGTAAGATGATACGATACACAGAAGGATGCTGCTGCCCATCCTCTGGTTCATTAACCCTTAGTCGCCTCTTACGACACCCACACGTAGAGATGGGTTGGTACTATTCTTTGCTGGCACCACACGGGACGCGCGCGACTATTACATTCCGTAACAAAAAAGCATATTTTCGTAGCCCGTAGCACGTCTACGAAAGTGTAGCGATTCCGTAGACATTGCTACAACAATTACACAATACAATTTCACTGGCTCTTTCCCTTCACAAGAAAACACAACAACGCATGCACTGCTACTTCACGTCAGAATAAGACAGTGGAGTGGTACTTTCCAAACGGACTTCACACAAAAGATTCACACAGAACATTAACGCATTTTAACTAAGACATGCTTTTTATAAGTTAGATGATCTATTTACCGACTATTATAGTAATAAAACAAGCTACTAACTCATTCAAAATTAAAATATTATGGTTTCTTATAGTAAAGTATGTAAATTTTTATTCCAATAAGTAAGATTTAATGTAATTTTTTTATTGTAATTAATAAGTAGTTTTTGCTGTGATCTTACGGGGTACGATACGTAGTACCCAACATTCATGTTTCTTTTTTGTTTTTTTTTGTTTTTTTTTTGTTCTTTTTTTTTGTACTCCAAACCGCTAACATTTTTTATTTTATCATGTTACACCTTTATTGAACCATGTGGCAAGCATATAAATAAAATATGAAATAATGGTACCAAAAATCTGTTAACTTTCGTGTTAGGAAACAATCACTACGCCACACTAACTAACCCTTAAATCTCTGGTTAATACGCCGAGACTAGACAAGCACGCTCCCACCCTAAAGGGCTTTAAACAGAGTTACATGTTAAATTGTTAATCTTCTCGGGTTGTACAGAGTAACTTTGCGATACAGAGTAAATATACATACATAACATCACGCCTTGTTCCTGTCGGGGTAGGCAGAGACCACAGTTCTCCACCTGCTACGATCTTGACATACTTCCCTTGCTTCCAGAACTTTCATCAATCCTTTCATACATGCTCGTCGGTTTAGGGTACTATTAACCTGGCCTTTATTCAGAACGTCCTGAATTTGGTCCTGGTACGTTCGCCGAGGCCTTCCCCTTCCAAAGTTTCCATTCACTCTCGCCTTGTGGATCTCTTTCGTCAATCTTCCTTCATTCATCCTCTCTACATGACCAAACCATCTCAGCATCCCTTTCTCATTTTAGTCACTACGTCTTCTTTTACGCCACAACGTTCTCTTATCACACTATTTCTAATCCTGTCACTCAATTTCACACCAATCATACTCCTCAACGCTAATATATGTAACTACGTAAATAAAACTACGTAAATATATGTTTTGTTTACGTCACAAGTGGGTAAACGAGCAGGTGGGCCACCTGGTAGTAAGTGGTCACCACCGCCCATGACACCCACTGTCTTATTAATGAAATAATTTGACACTAATAATACAGCAACGCGTTACCCACCCTGAGAACTAAGATGGTATGTCTTGTGTGCCGGTAATATCACTGGCTCCCTTACCCTTCAAACTGAAACACAGCAGTGTAAACACTGCTGCTTTACGGCAGAAAAAGGCTAGGGGGTGGTACTTCCCCAGACGGACTTTTTACAAAAGCCGCACCTAATAAAATGTATGCTTCCTAATTAACCGCGTTTCTTTACTTTGAAAATGTTACTCGAATAATGACCCTGAACAACTTTCCTTAATGAACATAGGTCGAAATACGAAAAGTCTTTGACCTCCAGCACATTCAATTTTAATTTTGCACGCAGTATTATCATATCATCATAATATGATGGTATTAAAATGACAGGATAATATATAATTTATAATGTCATCATAATATCGTTTAATGTTTGTTTATGTCATTGTAACCTCCCATGAAACGTCCACTACAAGACAGCTCCCTCCAAAATTCCAGCTTTTACTGGAATAGTTTCGGTTGCCTACGCAACCGAGTTTTGCAACCAGTTGCGCAAGAATAATTTGGAGGGGAAGTACCATAGTCACCACGCTTGTTAGCGTTACGGCTGGCACCATGGACTGCGGTGGTTGGTTATCGCAAAATGTATCGCAAAAGAATGCTGCTGCCCATCCTCTGGTTGATTAACCCTTAGTTGCCTCTTACGGCACCCACGATGGGTTGGTTCTACTATTTGCTGGCACCACTTTGTGTTTATGTGTATGGTACTAATGAAATAGTGAACATAATTTTAATATGTTACTCAGACCATGAAACTGAACAACTTTCCTCAAGAAATAAGGTCCAAAAACGAAAATTAATTTTTGAATTCCCATAGAAAAGAACTGCATCAGCTGATAGCGCATTTTGAATGGGGGGTCAATTTTGGTTTTTCGTAATCCGACCTATGTTCCTGGGGTGAGTTGTTCAGTTTCATAGTCTGAGTAACTGCTAAAATTATGTTCACTTTTTAATTAGGACCTTATATGTTTCAAAGACTAATTCAGTCAGGTCAACTCTGTCGACAAAACTGCTCTGTTTTATATGACCTCAGTATTCCTAAAGTTCGTGACCCAAGCCTTTGCTTCTGACAACGCCTAATACAGCTGAATACAGACTAACAACGTAATTTCTGACGAGCAGTCCTCATATCTCTTAACCTTTTATTAGTGGTAAGGCTTTTGTGCAAAGTCCACTGCAGTATCACCCCCTTACCTTTTTCTGCCGTAAAGCAGCAGTGTTTGCACTGCTATGTTTTGGTCTGGTAAGGGAGCCAGTGAAATTACCGGAACATGAGACATACCACCTTAGTTCTCAGGGTGGGTATCGCGCTTTGCTGTCTTATTAGCGTCAAATTATTTCACTAATAAGACAGTGGTGTGACATTAGCAGTGGTAACCAATTACCATCAGGTGGCCTACGTGCTCGGTTAGCCACTTACGACATAGAAAAAACCTGAGAAAGTATAAAACTAGATGGCACTAAAAATTATTTGGAAAGTTATTACGGTCTATCGAGTATTTTGCTAAGATAAGACATATCAAATTTCAAAAAAATCATTTCTTTTTGTTGAAATTTTGATAAAATTTTTCGGTTCTTTTAGCAGGATACTTGATAGACCACAATTACTTTCTAGATTATTTATCAGCGCGATCTTGTTTCAGTAAGTTTTATGCTTTTCGGATTACGTTTTCACTTCGCTATTTCTACTGACATTAAATAATAATGGAGTATCATCAGCAAATAACACAACGTTTGACAGATCCTTCAACACAAAAGAGGGGTCATTAAATATAATTAAGGAATAAAAATGGCCCTAATATGGACCCTTGAGGTACTCCACTTTTGACAACAGATCCCAGTGACTTCGTCCTGTTCACCTGTACCTTTTGAATCCTGTTCTCCAAATATGACTTTAGGAGTTACAGTGAATTGTTCTTAATACCGTAATGTTCATGTTTTAGCAACAATGTGCGATGATCTGCGCAATCAAATGCTTTGGATAGATCACAAAAGATACCAATTGTTGTAAATTTCATCGAAATCATTTTAATCGTTTTCAAGAATGCTATTACCAATATATTATAGTTATTTTTTGTATAGGATTTCGAAAGTATTTTTTTGACGCAGTACTTTTGCTAATACTTAGGTACATTAGTAACTTTAGTGGACCCTGAAGGATGTGAATTTGTCAAAAAAACTGAAAAACGTTTCCTAAGGCACACAAAAAGGCATTTAATGGCTTGTATACTTTACCAATAACAAGATAAAAACGCAGTTTATGGATTTGTTATAACTTTTTTATGATCAAGTAAATGGCGAAACCGATAAATGGATAAAGAGTGTTTTTAGGATTCCGTATCAAAATAGTGCTAACGGTGCTTAACCTATGTTGCTTCGTCTGTCTCCCAAACGAGTAAACTAGTCGAACTTAATATTTGACTAAGTATTTTGAAGCTGTACCTACGTCTGTGTTTTCTAGTTCATAATATTATATACAACGTGTTAATGGAATAAGCGAAACCCTCATACACCCCAAATGATTTTTATTCCAATGCATTGGAGGGGACCAGACTGGTATAAATAGAGGGCGATGGGGCGACGATGCTCACTCGGTGTTTGGCACTGGTCGGTCTAACATCTCCTGAGGATGCCTCGTGTAGAGGCGAAACACGTGTAGAGTGTTTTTGGGTGGTTGCTGTGTTGCAGTTGCCTGCGCATGCGCATTTATTAGCGGGCGGGCGGGCGGTGCACAGTGAGTACATAGCATCCATCATTGTTGCGGAAGGTGGCTATATATTTGTTTCATTTCTTTGAGATGGACTTCCGCAAAGTAACGCCTGATTCTATTAACTGATTTTTATTAAAATTAATTCCCGTTAAAAAAATCTTAAAAAAAGATTTTTTTTTTCAGGATATTGTTATTTTAAAGTTTCATGATTGTTCTATTGTCATCGTTGTTCTAGTCCGCGCATTACACGCACGCGGCGCCGGCCGCCAGCGCGCGTATCCACATAAATATTTAGAATAGAAGCGGCAAAAATTAAAATAATAAAAAGAAAAAAAAAACTACCCCTATCAAAAACCCGTGAAATTGATTCTACTCTCGATTCTGAACAAACTATTTTCTCAGTTTCGCTTATTCCGTCAACACGATGTATATTATGACCAAAAAATTATTCTAATCGCGATTAAGTAGGCAAGCTTGTATCCGTTGTCGATCTCATCTCTGTCTTCAAGACTATATCGTGGTCAAGAGCAGATCCATTTACAATAAAAAAGTACCTACAACTGAAATACATCTAACACCATAAGTAGTATTCATCATATCGTGTGGGTTGCAAGGTCGATGACCGACCTCACAAACCCTGGTGTCAGAGTGGTTGAGCCGCCAAAGGCCTCTGACACGGCTCATTAACGACTACATCCGTAGATAGTAGTCGGGACCAACGGCTTAACGTGCCTTCCGAAGCACGGAATCATCTAACTTTTCGGACAATCAGGTGATTCATCCTGCAATGTCCTAACCAAACTGGGGAGGTCGCACAAAGGGATTTTTGTTTGACAGTGTCCCCACCGGGAATCGAACCCAGAACCTCCGGATCGAGAGCCGAGCCCTCTAACCACTAGACCACAGAGGCTGTTTGACCACAGTATTGTGGGGTGGTATATACGGGACCTCGTTATGCGCGAGTATGACTCACACTTGGCCGGTCTTTTTAAGTCACAAACGACCGCCACATCACCCACCGTTTTATTTATAGCATACTTTGACACAATACCAGCAAAACAGCAAATCGCGTTGCTCACCAAAAGAACTGAAATGGAATGTCTCGAGTGCTGGTTATTTCACTGCCTGTTGCCCTTCGTATTGAAACACAGCAGTTTAAATACTACTGCTTCATGGCTCAAATAAGCAAGGGAATGGACCTCCCTAGACAGATTTAGCAAATCGTTTCTTGACATAACGTGTGGATTTGGTTGATGCCTTAGTCGTCTTTTACGACACCCACCGAAATGGATGGGGTGGTAAGTACTACTTTATATAACCCGCAACTGTTATCAGTAACGCAACGTAAACAAACCTTTTTTTCCTTCCTTATCCTTTTTGAGATTTGCTTTCAAATACACGACCCACAATTCGACTACCGTTTAACATATAGGTACAATAAGTCAGAAATATATCCACGATTTTAACCCATTTTACTTAGAAAATTGAGGTTATTTTCTTTAATAAGCATAATTTTCTGTCGTCATGGAGTCCCATTTACCTAATGACAAGTTGTACAAACTTGTACTGCTAACTTCAAGATAGCTTACTTATCTGGGTGTAAAGGACAGCCTTCCGAATACTGAAAGGGCATGATCAGTCAATGTAACGAAACAACTTTCAGCGAATAAAACTTACAGGAAAAAAAAATTCGGCCTCTCCATACAAACTGTGAAATCAAGTTTGCAATTTTGTATGGAGAGGCTGTTTTATTTTTCATTTCCTGAAAGTTTTATTCGCGGTAAGTTGTTCAGTTACGTTGACTGATCATGCCCTTTTAGCATTCGGAAGGCTGTCCCTTACACTAATTCGCTATTTTACATAATGCCTGGCACTGGCTACCGCGATACGTTTACATTGCTTGCTCGGCTCGTGCGTTGTGGTCGCAAGATAACCTTCAAATTCAGATTCAGATTAGATTCAGATTCAGATTATTTATTCAATGTAGATTCTTTACAGAATACTTATTGAATGTCATGCAGAATACATTTCAAATAGAGCGAGTCTACGCCGTAACATCCCTAGAAACGTCCTTTGCAGTACAGGGAGCTCCCTCCAGAAGACCAACAATAACGCGTGATACTTTGGATTGGATTTACCATAGTCACCACGCTTGTAAGAGTTGCGGCTGGCGACCACTGTATGTAAGATGGTACGATACACAGAAAGATGCTGCTGCCCATCCTCTGGTTCGTAAGACCGTGTGGTGCCATCATAGAATAGTACCAACCCATGTCTACCCGTGGGTGTCGTAAGAGGCGTAAAGGGCTTACGAACCTTACCTACGAACCTTAAATGCACCAGTAATCTAAAACCATTTACAATTTATCGATGCAGTTTTACAATTTGCCGACTGTTTACAATTTGCCGACCGTTTTACAATTTGTAATACGGCTTGTTATATGATATGGCTGCGACCAATACACTATACACGAAGAAGTTTAGGGATATCGAATTATCTCAGACATGAGACCTAGCTAGATCGATTTTTCGTCTCTAAAAACTTTCAAATTAACACAAACTTTTATCAAAATCAATAGAACCGTTCTTGAGAAATCGATCACAAATACTAAATTATTTTTTTGGACCTGATTTGCGTATGCCCATGTTATTACAGAGGTCAAAAGCAACAACTTTTGTTCTACGAATTTTCTAACGCACAAAAAAATTTCGACTCCCCATACTAAAGTGGTCAGGTGACCGACCCATTTAGTATGGGAAGTTGAAAATTTTTCGTGCGTTGTTAGAAAACTGGTAGAACAAAAGTGGTAGAACAGTCTTGCAGCATTGTGGATAGACTAGGATGTAACTCTTCACAAATCCGACTATCGTCATTAAAAGTTAAGATTATATTATTGGAGAAATGGCCTCCATAGTGCCTTACCGTGTCCCTCCCCGTTTACTTATTAACTAGTTGTGCAAACTTGTATTGCTAACTTTGAGATAACTTACTTAGAAAGGTATGAGGGAGTAGCCAGGGACGTTGTTGTGGAGTTTTGTCGCAATTCAAATAGTAATTTAACCATTTTAAGTTAAGGGTCATTGCCCACAGCGGCGACATTTGTCGAACGCATGCAGCCTACAAATTTCGTTTGCATTTTAGTTCTTTCCAAGTAATCGACATCCAAGTGATAAAACAGTGACCTAACATCTGCAGTTGCAAGCAAGTGCTTAATATCGCTAGAGTGATCAATGTCGCTAGTTGATGTCGGGCGGCATACGCGACAGTTTTGTTTGTTATGCAGGATGCATGTGAGATACAAGCAGCAAGTGATCAATATCGCTATCATGCGGATATCGTGTAGCGTACGTGGACAGTGACCCTTATGCGATAGAGACACTATGTTAATTGTAAGCTTTGTAAAGGATATAAAAAATCGAAAATGATTTTCGTTTTAACTCTTCATGTGTTCGGATAAATCTATAAAGTAGAAAATCGCAAAATTTCACAACCACAGGCAGGATTCGAACCTGCGTCTTCACTGATAGTACCGGAGACAAGCTTTACCAACTAGGCTATCGTGGTCCTGCCTGAAGTCGTGAAATTTGCTACCTCAATATCTACGCATTTCAACGTTGCGTTTGTGCTGCCACCTAGTAAGCATTTGCTGTACTAGGTCGAAATTTTCACGACATCAGGCAGGACCACGGGGACTGGGTACCAACTTGTCCAAGTCTTATTTCGTCCAACCGCGAAATTCTGTCCAAGTCTCATTAAGTCCAAGTCTTATTTTGGTAAAGCGTCTCCGGTACTGACGGAGAAGACGCAGGTTCGAATTCTGGCTGTTGTCCTGAAATTTTGCGATTTTCTACTTTGTAGATATAAAACACCGTTTACGAGAGAAAGGTCCCTAGCTAGTATCCTGTTTGGGTTTTTCACTGAGCGTCCGCACATTGACCATAACTTTGACTTTCGCCATCCAGAGGGCAAACCAGACCCTATCCTAAATTAGTTTTTCCCAGGTTAGTTACCTGTCAGAATTTTCAAGCTTGGCTTATCGACTGCATCAGTGAAAATAGCCGAAACAAAAGTCTTAACGTGCCTTCCGAAGCACTGAAATGTTAAATTTTTTGTGCCACTACTATTGATTTGACCACGGCCGACGTTGATAACTAACTTAACATCCCATGAAACCTTGCTTGAAACGTCCACTGCACATACTCGTAAAAATATATTTGGATTTGTAATTCCTAAAAAAATGCAAAAGCGTTAGAACTGAAAATTGAGTCTACCTAAAAACTCCACACAAAGCGCAAATTTCATATGTAACGGACCTAATATAAATTTTTAGGGTTCCGTACATCAACATAAAAAAAAACGGAACCCTTAAAGGATCACTTTCTTGTACGTCTGTCTGTCTGTCTAGACCCTTTTTCTCACGAACGAGAAGAGGTATGAGGTTGAAATTGATAACAAATATTAAGGTCCATAAATCACACAAGATCTGGAAATTTCAATCTTTTACAACGACGCAATCAAAAGATATGGCTTTTTATGTCCTCATCTCCATACATTTATGCAAAAAAGCAAAACCTACAGGGTACTTCCCGTTGACCTAAAATTATGAAATTTGGCAAGAAGCTATGTCTCACAGTACAAATAAAGGGAAAAGTCTATAATCATTAAATATTTCAAATTTTCTCTCAACTAATAGTAACCAATTAAGGTGAGCTCCCGTTTCAAGAACTTTTCTATAAAAGAGGGGTCAAGTTGATGGTCGCGGAGTTTTTAAAATCAAAGAGCAAAAGCTTTTAGTATATCATATGGTAGATAGGTACGGACTCTTAGGGTGCGAGTCCGACTCGCACTTGGCCGGTTTTTTTCTAGATCAAACATATTTATTAAGAGCGCTTGGGTTTTTTATTGTCGCTTCTTTTTTTTCCACATGGCGCCACTCTGTTTGTTGTAAATGTAACTGACGTCAATAAGAGATTTTTAATATTCTACAACCATTGACGTAAGAAAAAAACGCCCCCTGGCGTAGTTTCCAAAATCTTTGCCTACAACCTTAGACTATATAATACTAACCTACAACGAATAAAGAATATTTTGATTTTGATTTTTTTGATGTTTCTGAACTGACAGTATCTTTTTTCTTTAAAGGGGAGACACGTTTTCTGCGAGCGTGGTTTATTGTTTCAGTCTGAACGTCAATCAAAAGAGAAGTAGAGTGCGGCAGCTTTACTGTCAAAACTTGCTCTGTGGTCAAAACCTCAGAACAAAAACCTCCTTGCTTCGCTCGAATTTCTTTGGTCAAAACCAAAGAAATTTGACCTCATATAGAAGTAATATATAAGAAATAATTCGTCACAAGTAGGGATGTGGGCATGCTTTCATCTATCGATAGTCGATAAGTTACACAAGGACAAATCGATGTCGAAACTTTGACCAAAAAGTTGAAGTACTAAACTTTAATAAAAGGCAAATCTGTTAAAAGCAGTGATTAAATTCATTAAAAAAAATACTTTTTGCATTTTTTACTACAGGTGATTTCTTACGTAGGTGTTTTAATATTAAAGATACCAAATTTCTTACTTACTTACTAAAAGTAATGGACGGTAGCGGTGGAGGCAAGAGGGGTAGGAGGTGTAAAGGTTCTTTTTTTTTATTTTCATGAATATCTCTAGCTTACATACAAATTATGTAGGATTTTAAAACAAACTTTTATCCCTCAATTCAATCCATTTGGGATGGTTTTGCAAAAATGCTGAAATACGGGTTTGTGTTTTTCTTCTAAGTAGCTCAAATAAATTTTCAAGCGAAATTTCGTGTATCTTATCTTGCCTTATAACGTGGAGCTGAGTTCCTTATTGGACCTTAGAGCACAAGGAGCCTGTAGTCTTCTGGTTTCGGATAAGCTTGACCCAGAATCTTCATACGCTTGTGAGCCAAAGCGTTGCATGAGCACAAGAATTGCTTGTCAGTATTGTTTGTAGCGAAAAACTTTCAAACCTTTTTTGTAGAGAATTTTATGTAGATTAATTTAGTATTTTTATTAATTTTCTTACAATTTGTTGATTCAGGATGATTCATGCTGATTGAGACATTTCAATTTGGCGAAGACACACAAAGTTATATTTGTGTCCCCATCGGGAATCAAACCCAGAATGAAAACAAAACGCGTTGAATGTTGTAAAATATAATAAATGGTACAGCAGCACTGCACTTACTTTCTCGCGATATGCAATTAGAACTGTCAACCGCAAACTTAAATTTGTAATACCATACCTACACATAGTATGGAATTACAAACGTTTATTAAGGTTCTGAAAAATGTTCTACCACATGAATTCGGAACTCGAATTGTAAAATATTAAAACAAACCAACCGTAAACGATTTCGAACAAATCACATGTTCAAATTTTGGTAGTACTGGAACACCTTTTATATGAATTTTCACAGATTTTTAAATTTCAAAACTCTGTTTCTTATGAATAGTTGTTCAGTTTTGTCGACTGTAAAGCTCTTTAAGTTTTTGGTACATCCTGTGTACTAAATTTTCACAAAATCCAATCAAATTGAATATCCATTCAGGTAGATAACCAAAACAAAATTGAAATTATAGAAAATAATACAAACTTAATGTAGTCAATTAGGGTCAATGTAGGTACCACTAGTTGACCATTTAAGCGGTTTTATGACGAAATTCATAAAAAAACTAAATTATTAGTTCTACTTTCAGAGTCACTTCTAAAAGTTCGACTATGAATTAGTTAGGCTTGTGATATAATAAGTGTTAAGGACTTTACAAAATATGCTCTTAAAGTTTTTTTTTTTTTCAAATGTAACATTGCATGACCACTTCGAATAAACATACTAAAGTACTAGCTAGACAAACCCATAACTTTATTGTAAGACGCCAACATAGTTAAATTCTATATAAAATCGCGGTATTTTAAAATTTTCTTACTTTCAGTTCAAATTTAAGTTTTGGTCAGCTATTGGTGCTTGGTCATCTAGTGGTGCACTGACCCTATGAGTAAATCACAAGTTTACGTTTTGGTAGTACAGGAACACCCCTTATATGGAATCACACAGACAAACTGATGATGGCGCAAGATACCTTGCATAGAGATGCTTAGTCAAGCAAAGTTTCATAAAAATAATTTGAACCGTTTTTAAAAAAAATTCAATTCTTCATTTTTGTTGAATGACAGCTACCCTCAAAATGAGAGCCAGCAAAAAACCATTCGGAAATAAAAGTCTTAAATTAAAAATATGGTGTTAATAGGACCATTCGTTTAGCCGCTAGGCCAAAGCGTGACGGACAGACCGACCAACCGACAGACGGACATTTTTAGGGGACTTGCTTAAGTGATATAGAACACATTTTTGAGAAAGTTTGTGCACCTTTTTTCACGAATACAATACCTTTCTCGCTCAGCTCGAAAGTAAAAATACTACTATCGATAAAAAATACATCACTCATAAACTCCAACATGATCCCACAAAAAACGATAAATTACAGTAAAATACGTAACAATTTCCATATTATCTGACTGTAGAAATGATAAGTTGACATTTTTTTATGCAATATTTGTGATAATAATCCACAAACATGAAAAATACTGAATAAAACTTACAGATGAAAAGAAAAAATTTCTTTGCAATTTTCGTTTTGTTGTTTTGAAGATGTACAGCCATCAACTACACACGTTATTATTAAAAAGAACAATCACTAATATGGAGAGCAACTTAAGAATAAATTCACGATATTTTCATGTTATTCACTACATGTTTTTTATAATTTACACAATGTTTACAACATATAATTTAGGAAATATTTTCAACCGTTAAAATCCCAACAAGTTACAATAATCCTATAAACTTTGTAAATGCAATGAACGCGTCGTTCATCTAATTTGGTAGGATGTGATCACTGACGACTTGACATGGCATGAGACATGCTAGCAGTTGTCATCCCATACTGAAAAAAAATAGCATGGTTTCTTCTCCGAGCGAAGCAAGGAGGTTTTTGTTCTGAGGTCAAAACCATCAATATTATCAAATTGACGTTTTTATCGCACCACTTCGCGCCTCAAATTTACTCAACATTTGTTAGGCAGAACCTCAGAACAAAAACCTCCTTGCTTCGCTCGGAGGGCAGAACGCTGTACTGCATAGTGCTTCGCCTAACTAAAGTTGCGAAGAACGCGCCAACTGTTAGCAAACAAACGTGCAATAGATTTAAATTACGTCTAACTGTAAAGTAGCTTCATGCAATTGGCAGATACTAAGGTCACCACTATTAACTGGATAGTATAAACCGACACTAGTTTTATAACTAGAACTAAACTAGACTGCACTAGAACCTAGACTTTTACTACACCTCGTAAAAGAATGCACTTATATTAATGTCTGTCCTTTTCTTACACCGCCAGCTGCAAAGAGCGTTTTTAAAGTTAAAGGTACTTTTAATATATTGCTAACTTGTCCTGTTTTGTTGAAAGAGAAAGTCATAGCAATATACCGGGTGTAAGGGACGGTGTACCGAAAACTGAAAGGGCGTGCTCAGTCAACGAAACTGAACAACTTTGCTAAAGAAAAATTTTTGGGAAATAAAAAAAAAAATATTTCTCCATACAAACTGTTCGGATCAGAGTGAGCAATTTGTATGGAGAGGTCAATTTTTTTTCCAGATATGTTTCTTGTTCACTTTCGTTGACAGTATATAGGGTGACTTTTAATTAGTTCTTGATAGAAAAAGGTATGAATGTACTCATGATACTGAACAACTTTCCCCAAGGAACATAGGTCGAAATACGAAGATCAAGTTTTGACCTCCCATATTAACTGCATCAGCTGATAGCGCATTTTGTATGGGAGGTCAAATTTGGTTTTTCATATTTTGACCTATGTTCCTTGGGAAAAGTGGTTCAGTATCATGAGTACATTCATATGTTTTGCTATCAAGAACTAATAAAAAGTCACCCTATATAAGGTGCTGATAAAAAGTCTGCAACCACTTCAAGGGGTGTTTCTACTGAACAACTTTCCCTAAGGAACCCATAGTCAGTAGTTGTTCAGTTTCATAAAAAGAATCACCCCTTGAAGCGGTGGCAGACGTTTTATCAGCACCTTATATTGCTAACTAACAAGTCCTGTTTTGTTTACAAAGAAAGTCTTTGCAATAGATTTTACCGTCAATAGTGGAATTTGTATGGGGCAACCAATTTTTTTGTCCCGTGTGGTGCCGGCAAAGAATAGTACCAACCCATACATACCCGTGGGTCTCGTAAGAGGCGACTAAGGGTTAACTGGACGATGGGCAGCAGCATCCTCCTTTATTTGTTACATCTTACTTACTGCGGTCACCTACAACCGCGGTCCATGGTGCCAGCCGTAACGCTAACAAGCGAGGTGACTATGGTACTTCCCCTCCACATTTTTCCAGCAAAAGCTAGAATTCTGGAGGGAGCTCCCTGTCCTGTAGTGGACGTTTCATGGGATGTTATGATGAACCAACTTTTTGGGAAAAGTTGTTCATATTACATCCCAACTTCAATATACATTTTTTTATTGTCAATTATAGGCTTACTCTTAACCTCGATGTAGTCTTGAGGACAAAGACGATGGGATGGGCTTGCCCAGAAGAAGCTTATTCACTCGCGATTTGAATAGATTCGGGTTATATAAACTCGGGAACACAGACACAGGCAGAGAATTCCACTCTTTGTAGATACACAGTAGCGTATCAGATTTGTAAGAAAACGTGTTCCCCTTAAGTGTGTTCTAAATTTGAAATTTATTCTCTAAATTTGGGCGATAAAGCGACTAAGAGCAAAGGCGGTTGCTGGGTGGCAGCACCTTACTTTTAGAAATAAATTTATTGCGTCGCAAATACAAAACTTTTCGGTAGTATTGTTCGTTTGGCGGCAATATATGGTAGTTATATATGTTATAACCTATGACATCATAGCTTAGCTTATCATTTATAGCTTTGTATTGGTAAAGTGCTAAAAGTGGCCGTTTTTGGCAGTTTTACAATACAAAGCTCACGATAAGCTAAGTTGTGATGTGGTGGATAATAAAATATAGAACGACCCAAAATTGCCGCCAATCAAACAA
The DNA here is from genome assembly GCA_947532105.1 of Athrips mouffetella. Taxonomy (NCBI): domain Eukaryota; kingdom Metazoa; phylum Arthropoda; class Insecta; order Lepidoptera; family Gelechiidae; genus Athrips; species Athrips mouffetella. The sequence goes on from OX383984.1 coordinate 13,098,787, forward strand.
TCCTTATTATATGTCTTGTATTTATGACGCAATAAATTTATTTCTCAAAGTGATCTTAAAGCCTTTTGACGCTGCTATTTTTTGAGCAGCCATTGCGCATCTAACAAAATTTACGATCGAAGTCCTTGATAAATGTTGTGAGTATTCATACTCTTTTTATTCCACCTTGTATAATCTTGAAACAGTCTCTGAACATCCTGTAGGTAGCGATGAGTGCATAAGGTGTCGTGTCAAACTGTGATCACCCTATGTATGAGGTCAGCATTAGTTGAAGACATGCAACAGGCCAATGGACTTTACGGTGCAATGCATTAAATTTTCTTACAGAATCTGCCTTTATACCTGATTTCCTTTTGCCCACTTATTAGTGAGGTCAAAAGCAACAACTTTTGTTCTACGACTTTGCTAACAACGTACAAAATATTTTCAACTTCCCATACAAAATGGGTCGGTCACGTGACCACTTTGGTATGGAGAGTCGAATTTTTTTTGTATAAAATACTTTATGGTCAAAAGAAATAAAAAACCGGCCAAGTGCGAGTCGGACTCGCGCACTGATGGTTCCGTACAAACCTTTAAGTATATAAGTAAAATTTATGATATTTTTATTGCTAAGTAACAAAAAATTATATTCGAGTTGATTAAAATTAAAAGGTGAATTGCGGTTTAAGATTTATGACGTGTTAAAAAAAAACTTCTTACTAGATCTCGTTCAAACCAATTTTCGGTTGAAGTTTGCATGGTTAATGTACATCATATATTTATTTAGTTTTATCATTCTCATATTTAAGAAAATACAGGGGGGGGACACACATTTTACCACTTTGGAAGTGTCTCTCGCGCAAAATATTCAGTTTAGAAAAAAAAATTTATTAAAAACCTTACTATAATTTTTGAAGACCTATCCATAGATACCCACCCCACACATATGGGTTTGATGAAAAAACTTTTTTTTTAGTTTCAGTTCGAAGTATATAATAGGGAACCCGATTTTTTTTTTTTCTATTTTGTGTGAAAATCTTAATGCGGTTCAAAGACTACATCTACTTACCAAGTTTCAATAGTTACAGTTCTTATAGTTTCGGAAAAAAGTGGCTGTGACATACGGACGGACGGACAGACAGACAGACAGACATGATGAATCCATAAGGGTTCCGTTTTTTGCCATTTGGCTACGGAACCCTAAAAATACATCATTTCTGCTTATTTTATATTTTTTAGGTAAGTACAAGCTAGACCAACTTTTCTGTAGAATGGCCAAAAGCGGAACTACTTACGTCATTTTGACAACCTCAGAGTAAAAATGTATAGAGTCCTTCATATACATATCCGTGTTAAGCGTCTCCTAGTCGACTGAGACAAGTCGGTCAAAAAACTAGGGTCTAGGTTACGTTTTACAAATCAAACAAATCTAATGTTTCATCCAAACCTTATAATATGCGAAAGTAAAAATATATCTTTTTAACTTGTGAATTGATCATTAAAAATAAGAAAGGAAGCGTAAATGATCCGTAATAGCCAAAATGCACGATTTTTAACAGCGTTTTTTTAGGGTCCCGATACCAAAATGGTAAAAAAAGGAACCCTTATGGTGCGACTTTATCTGTCTGTCTGTCACACCTGTACCACTCATGCTTTAGACTTGAAATTTGGAATAGTTTTAGAATATGGTTGTCCAACTTAACTGCACATGAGAGAATCAACAAAAAGTTATGATTATTAATGTAAAGGGGGCCCAAATAGGGGTGGGGGCCAAATTTCAAATTGTCATTACTAGGTTGAGTGGGGTATTATATGAAAGGGCTTTTCTTGTAAATTCTAAAATATATTTTTACAACTCTTAGTTTTCAAATTATGAGGAAAAATGTCAAAAAAAAATACTATTCCCCTCCCCTAAAAACCATCTCCGAAGTTTGTGAAAGGAAAAATTGGAATTAATGACAGGCGATAGAAGTTTATGTAAATATTACAGCAAAAATAAAACGATCTTTCTAAGTTGCAGTTTTTTTAGAAATGGACTTTATTGCGTCCAAAAATACTATAGGCACATCGGAACCTATCGGAATCCGCACGAGTCCGACTCGCATTTGACCAGTTTTTTCTTGAATGGTAAGTATTCTTACCAGAAAAACTGTAATAACAAGATTTATTAGTTCTAAGCTATATATTTCTTAAAGAGAAAGACAAAACTTTAACGTTTTTGGGATTTAAAAAAAAATTTATACATTTTAGTATGGAGGTCCCTCGCAAGAAATGGATACGGTTATGGCTCCCTCCTTAGCATAAAGAGCTGCTACTTAAACCTCCTTGTGTCAGTCAGTGTTGCCTGTGCTGTTCTTGTTTTCCTGCATATTTCCAAGTATTTTATGAGAAAGTCATACCAAAAGCGATCGAAAGTGGTGTGCGAGAAATGGTTCTCATAATGACATCGTTCTTTGATGCAGAAAACCATTTGTTCATGTATACAAACAAATTGCTGCCTCTACAGGTCAGAGTTACCCAGATCTTCTTCTTTTCGTGTCGACGCAAATCCAATATTGATCCTGATTATTATTGCAGTAACAAGTAGAAGTACTAGTTAAAGCCCTGTGTAAAGTTTCATTAACCTAGGTTTAAAACTCTAAGCACTAGAGCATTTTGAAAGCCTAAATTTTGCCAATTGTAAAAACATGCTGTAATTCCGTAAATTCCGTAGAATTTACCTTGTACTTGATAGGAACGGTGCCATAATCACTTTCCAATAAGATTTAACTTTTATTTTCTTGTTTTGGAGAAATTTTGCAAATTATCACAAAAACAGGTGCTGCTGGGGATTTTGAAGTGAAAACTTTTTTAGCGGCGCCTATCACTTTTCTAGATAGGGAAAAAATTATATATTTGCATTAGATGTCGCGTCTTTGTCGCGTCAGATCTCATACCAAGTTAGAGCAGGCTCAATAAATACAAAAGTTCTAAATTGTGATAAAGACCAAAACATGTATTTTGTCTTTGTCATAGTCTCGGCTTCTTTTTTAGCAGTCAAAGTAAATACAGTTGTCAAACTAAAAATCGCTATAACTTGAAAACTACTTCCCCTAGACTACTCATGTGCTGAGACAAATGATAACTCTCGATGAGATCTACATTTCGGATGACAGCTGTCAAACTAAAAATCGCTATAACTCGAAAACTACTGACCCTAGACTACTCATGTGCTGAGACAAATGAAAGGTCTCGGTGAGATCTACATTTCGGATGACAGCTGTCAAACTAAAAATCGCTATAAATCGAAAACTACTGACCCTAGTCTATTAGTGTGCTGAAACAAATGATAGGTCTCGTTGAGATCTACATTTCGGATGACAGCTGTCAAACTGAAAATCGCTATAACTCAAAAACTACTGACCCTAGACTATTCGTGTGCCGAGACAAATGATAGGTCTCGATGAGATCTACATTTCGGATGGCAGCACTTCAAAATGAACTGTTGTAATGTACCTATAAATTTGTAAATGGAACAAATAACAGGCTTGGTTATTTTCTATTACCTCACTTAGTTACTGATTATTATCTGTTATAGTTATTTTATACTTTTTATTGCTAATAGAAACCTTGCAAAACTTTGAAGGAAGTGTGTAGTTTTTGTTAAAACTATTTTTATTCAACGTAAAGTTAGGCATTTGACCGCTATTAGTATAATTCTAAAACTATTCCAAATTTCAAGTCGATAGCATGAGTGGTTGCTGTAATACAGGTGTGAGTGTGACAGACGGACAGACAGACAGACAAAGTTGCACCATAGAAAAGGGTTCCTTTTTTTACCGTTTCGATATCGGAACACTAAAAAGGCAGAAGTTGTTCATTTTTGTAATAGGTGGCAATCCTTTTCGATCGTAGCGCCATCGTAAAATTCTACAGATAAGTTGGTCAAGCTTGTACGTTAGTTATTGTATCAGTTTCATGAATCATCAAGACATCTGCCACGAGTTTAACATTTTTTACCCATCTACAAAAGTGTCAAGCGCCGCTAAAGAAGTTTTCACTTCAAAAAATTATGAACATAAAATGAATGACATAAAGCCGATACTTAGCCGCCTTCTATCATACGAGAATACAGCAGAATAAGCAAGGTTCCTTTGAAAACATAAAAGGGGCACTCAAAAAGTTTTGCGCTGATTCTTTTCCATTGATTTTCGTCCAATACTCACTAACTAGTGGACCATTCGAACTATTCCAATCGTTAACTGAAGCTTCGGAAAAAGGAAACTTTTTCTATTTGTGCCAGCGGCGGGATTCCATTACCGCGAGTTTTTTTCCCGACTATGGATTATACCTCTACTATCTACATAATTGCAGCATTAGTTTGCTAGGTGATTTAAATTTCTTTCGTAACACTGATGCTAAAGAGTCTACCCGCCCCAACAGGAAAACAATATTAGTCACTAAATAATTTGTCAAAAATCCAGTTACATAGATTAGAGTGGTTTCTTGGCGTTTTTAGGGTTCTGTACCTCAAAATAAAAAAAACGGTACCCTTATAGGATCACTTTGTCGTCCGTCTGTCTATCTGTCTGTCTGTCAAGACCCTTTTTCTCACGAACGAGAAGAGGTATCAGGTTGAAATTGATAACGAATATTAAGGTCTATAAACTACACAAGATCTGAAAATTTAAATTTTTTACAACGACGCAATTAAAAGATATGGCTTTTTATGTCCTCATCTCCATATATTTATGCAAAAAAGCAAAACCTACAGGGTACTTCCCGTTGACCTAAAATTATGAAATTTGGCAAGAAGCTAGGTCTCACACTACAAATAAAGGAAAAAGTCTAAAATCATTAAATATTTAATTTTTTTTCACAATTAATAGTAACCAATTAAGGTGAGCTCCCGTTTCAAGAACTTTTCTATTAAAAGAGGGGTCAAGTTGGATGGTCGCGGAGTTTTTAAAATCAAAGAGCAAAAGCTTTTAGTATATCATATGGTAGATAGATAGGTACGGAACCCTAAGGGCGCGAGTCTAACTCGCACTTGGCCGGTTTTTTTTTTAAATACAAAAATCTTTGCCCTTTTATATCGACCTGCTCACGACAATTTTAAATTTTGCCCCCCTATTTGGGCCCCATATTTCCAATAATAATAAAAATTGTTTATTGATTATTTTGTTTGCAATAAGGTTGGGCAAGCATATTCTAAAATTATTCCAAATTTCAAGTGGATAGCGCAAACACTTGCAGTGACAGACAGACCGACACACAAACAGTCGAAGTCGCACCATAAGGGTTCCGTTTCCACCATTTTGGTTCCGATCCCTAATAAGGGCTTTAAAGGTAAAGTTGTAAAAAAACATCAATCACACCAGTTGAAACTTATTACGACGCAGGAACGATTTCAGACTATTCCAATTTAGAAGTAAGTCCCAAGTTTTTAGGTTCGGAAGCTGTAAAAAAGTTTCATCTCAACATGCTTCTTGAATGGGGCCACGAAATCGGCTGTGAGGCTATTTATCCTCCGCGACTATTTTGGGCGACTAATCTTAATTTTCAATGTATCGATACGATACTACTTCGATACAGTCGAATTCAAAACTTCTGTCACTGACAATAGAGAAGAATATGGATTGGATGAATTGTCAAATTGGCAGTGATTAGCATCCAACTAATATCCTACTCTATTGTCAAGGGGCGAAGTTTTGAATTTACATGTTCCGAATAGTATCGTATCGATTATTTTTCTGTGGTATCGATACATCGGAAATTGAGAGTATGTATTGTATATTCATTTAATGGCATCACATCTCATTACAAAACGTATTTCACCAGTGTCAAAGCAAAAGCCATAGAGTAACACGATTTTCGCGCGCAAAACCCGAGCTTGCGCGTTTTGACGCGTTGCTCTTTCTAAGCCTAAAGCCGATACCGATAAAACAAGAGAACAGCGTCGATAGATGTGAGACTATGAGTAACAGACACAGTAATAGGTACTGTTTCTGCTCCAAACTTTATCGGTGCTCTTGTTTTATTATCGGTTTCGGCTCGAAATCGTCGCGTTGGACAAATAGCCTAAGAATACAGTTACTTTTTTAATGAAGTAAAATAACTTAAATGAAATAACTTTAAGCCCAATTACAGCTTTTTTGAGTAGCTTCACCCTAATGGCCCTTCAGTACTAGGCCTCGTTACTACTTTCTTTAAGTACCTGCCTCTATTTTCAAGTCACTGAATTGCTTAGAATAATAGCAATACATAGAGCTACGCGTGAGAGCAAGACGGAGCCATGCGTGTCTATCGCTCCAATATCTTAGTACAATATAATACAATTTATTGATAATTAAATAATTATAGGTCAAAGTTACAATACTAATTGGTAAGTAAAATTACAATTTACAGCACAATATCTAATTTGAAAATGTACACAAGATAATAAGTAAAAATATTATTTGTCATACAGATGTATTTTAACACAGATTCAAAATAAACAGGTATACTTAGGTACATTCATCCTCAATTATGTTTTTAAAAAACTCCGCCACACTATAAAAATGGATGGCCGCTAAATACTTCTTGATCTTTATTTTATAATTTCATTAAAGATGCGATTCATCCGCGTTACTACGCAAGGCATAGCTCCTTTGCGTCTTAACATATCCGGGTTTTTGTGTACAAATAAGGCAACTTGATATATGTATTCGCAGGGCACCGGTATAATGTACAATTAACAAGTTTCATTATTCGATGTACCGTTATTTTCTAAGTAACTGCTTCCACAATCTTATTTGACCAGAAGGCCACGACACTGTTTCAGAAATAAAGACGCTGCCACTGGCACAGACAACCGTACATACGTCAGTGGAAAAAGTTGTAACTAAGTATCCCAATTCCATGAAGTCCAATGTGTTTCTACTAACGTGCTGTTGGGTATACCTAATAATTTTGTGACACACTTAATTTAATTTGACCATTGTTGTATACTGATTTGTAATTTTAATAATTTTGTGACCAACTGTAATTTATCTTTATTATTATAAATGTACATTGCATGCTGACACAGTAAGATACAGTGAAACTTTATATAAATTTTAACACCTTATGTACCTGTTTCTGGCAATAAATGAATTATGAATTATTATGAATTATAAAGGTAAGTTAAGACAACAGCTGTTTTTACAATAAATATTTATTTCAAAAAAATAATAATACCGCTATTCTTATGGCCCAACTGCCTCACTACGTGACCTCATTACGTGGTCTTAAGAAAGCCACTGTTTTTCTTCTTTGTTTGAAATTACGCTGTTTACACAGGCGAGATGCAAACTGTAGTAGGTTATAAGCTTCTTGCTTTGTTTTGTATCTAAAATTACATGCTTTATTTTATGAAACAAGTGTGCGAGCGAGCTTGTAGGGCACCTAATGGTAACTGATCACCACCGCCAATAGCGCCCACTGTCTTTTTAGTAGAATAATTGACACTAACAAGACAGCAATGCACGTTTCCCACCCGGAGAACTAAGATGGTGTCTCCCTTGCCCTTCAAACCGAAACACAGCAGTTAAAATACTGCTGCTTCACATGGCCACCTGTGGTACATCGCCGCCTCATAACTCAACTCAAAAGTCCTGCTTAAGGGCTCCCGCACACGACCGAGAATCGGTGGGCGATTATCGGCCAGGACAAGGAGGGAAGATTCAGGTGATAACACGTCAGAGCGGGATGCCGACAAAAAATCGGTCACCGATTCTCGGTCGTGTGCGGGATCCCTAAATAATATCCAGCTCCCGAGGCATATGAAAATTTGTCTATTTTTAGGGTTCCGATACCAAAATGATAAAAAAGGGACCCTTATGGTGCCGCTTTGTCTGTCTGTCTGTCACACCTGTATATCTCGGCAACCACTCATACTACCGACTTGAAATTTGGAATAGTTTTAGAATATGGTTGTCCAACTCAATTGCACGTGAAAGAATTAAAAAAATATATTATTATTAATGTAAAAGGGGCCCAAATAGGGGGGGCAAAATTTCAAATTATCGGTACTAGGTTGAATGGGGAATCATATGAAAGGGCTTTACTTGTACATTCTAAAATATATTTTTGTATTTTTTTACAACTCTTGGTTTTCAAGTTATGATGAAAAATGTCAAAAAAATACCATTCCCTGATCTCCGAAGTTTGTGAATGGAAAAATCTGAATTAATTACAGTCGATAGACGTTTATATAAATATTATAGCAAAATTAAAATGATCTTTCTAAGTAGCACAGAAGAGAAGAGAAGAAGAAGAAATCTGCAAAAAACCTTTACAAACGAATTTAGTTTTGCGGTCCTAAAAATGGACTTTATTGCTTCCAAAAATACTAAAAGTATATCGGAACCCTCGGCGCGCGAGTCCAACTCGCACTTGACCGGTTTTTTTTGTCATTGTATGATGATGACACAACAGGCTCCTAATAATAATAATATTGATTGTCCTTGGATGCATTAGTATTAATGTAGACAGGGATAATCGCCGGTTGGTGTCACATCACTTTTATAAATTAAACTGTTTAACGGGCCTCTACGTGTTGGCTTCGGCCCCACGCACGCCTTCCAAAGGTCCGGGACTTAATTGCCCGAGATTCAGGAATGATAAACAACATAATAATAATAATGATGATGACAAGGGGACGATAGAAGACGAAGGCGCGAATTCTCGCGCAAAACCAGCTCGTTGGTGATGAGATGCTGGTGAAAACCAAGTTTCACAGTCTGGCCCACCGTCGCAAAGTTGCATGTCTTTCGGTCTTCTACAGATTGTACTTCGGAGAGTGTGCTCAAGAGCTCCATGAGCTTATTCCACCATCTCCCTTCTACCATCGGGAGTCCAGACGCACCGCAGGATATCACCCATACGTGGTTGATATTCCGCACATTCGCACAAAGCGCTTTGAAACATCTTTTATAATGCGCACGGCTAAAGAGTGGAATTCTCTGCCTGCGTCTGTGTTCCCGAGTTCATATAACCCGAATCTATTCAAGTCGCGAGTGAATAGGCTTCTTCTGGGTAAGCTCGTTCCATCGTCGACCTCATCTCTGTCTTCAAGACTAGATCGAGGTCAAGAGTAAGCCCATTTTCAATAAAAAAAAAAAAGAACCAAAGTAAAAATGACAAAACTTTAGCGTACTGTTTTGCAAAGGAAATGGTTCATACATGACAGACAAGTTCCGGCTACCGTAATAGCCACCCTGGTAGCTCCTTTGAAAATTAGTGGTTATTTACAGCGCTTGTTAGCGACGCGGTTAGCACAATGAACCGTGGTGGTTGGTGAGCGCAGTATGTTGGTACGATAAGGAAGTTGCTGACCATTCTCCGGGTATAATCCCTTAGTCGCCTTTTACGACGCCCGTGGGAAGAGAAGGAAATGGAGTGGTACTTCTTTTTAAACGACACCGCGCGGATATTAAATTATTGTAGGTTTGTAAGTATGTTATATTATATTCTTTATTGCACAATTGACAACTACATTGTGACATGCAACCCATTTTAATGGATTTTCTGCAAGATTATAGAATAAAAGGGGACACATATTTTTTCATTTTATAAAACTTTCATCCTTTATTATATTTATTTGAGTTTAAAATGTCGTCATTTTTTTCCGGTAATGACGTCACAGCTGAGGCTCCTTAAGAATTTTATATCAAAATTGTATTGGAGCCTCAGTTGTGACGTCATCGCAGGAATTGTACAATTTTCATAAATTCTTTAAAATTACGGAGTAAAAGGTAAAAAAAAAATTGTTTTGTAGCGTGGAACTATCTTGATATGGTTTTAGAGATTTTATGTGGTTACCGAAATTGAGCGGTTGTCAATTAACACAATCAGAATTACATACAAGAGAACATTTACAAAGGCGAGCTTATCTCTACAAGAAATCGATGATAGATGTATTGTTTTATCAAAAGAAATATTTTTATTAAAGGCAAATGGAATTGCATACAATATTTTATATCAAAACAATTTTCATTCGCAGTTGACCCACAAACCGTAGGTTTTATTTCTTGGGCGCAATCTTAAAAACGTGGACACGTGTGCCTGGAGGTGTTAGGGGGTGCTAGAAAGGGCGTATCCAGGGACGCGACCCCCTTCAAGAAGCCCGAGAAAAAAAAGACTTATTCACAACAGAAACACAAATATAAGAAATAATAATAGAAAAGTTAAGTTATTATGAAAAATATCAAATTTCTTCGAACAGAAATTACGCAGTAACATTTGTATGGCAGATTGGGAAATAGTCAGTCATAGCCTCAAAAAAGCTAACATGTTGCTAAAAAAGGTGACAGATTTGACCGGTCGATGACCAGCCTGACTGACACTTAACCGGTTTTTGAAATACCAGAAAAAAAAATCGGTGGCTGGGCGCCCCGACACTGACCTATTAGATAAGTTGGATGTTGTATTCCTAATGGCACCTAGCTGGTGCAGAGGTCCTCAATAAGTTGTCTCTACGCCGGCCGGTCCTGCGCAGTTTTCCTAGCATCGCTCCACGACAGTCCAGCTTCCTTCAGCTCCTTGTCTACAGAGCGCCTCTATAAGTGTGAGTGAGAGGTCCACGTCTCCTTCTGCATTCCGGCTGCCATTCGAAGCCAATGCTGGCCAAATGCCCCTCCTTTCTTAGAGTGTGACCAATCCACCTCCATTTGCGCATTATTATACAAGTGGCTTACTATTATTATAAACGCTAGTTGAATAGAATAAAAATATACAGTATGTGATTCACATTTGCTGTCACGCAATATGACAATCAATACATTTTTGTTTCTAGCCACATGCTAAGGCCCACGACCCCCTGTTTTCCAAATCTGGATACGCGCTTGGGTACTAGGGTGTAAGGAGGTGCCAGGGGGTAGCTTTTAGTACAGTGGGCGTTAAGTTAACTTGACCTCGGCTTGCGGTGTCCATTGTCCGCTGTCTAATAGGCATACGGAGGGTTAATGAGTTGTGTGTTTTGAGTAACATGAGAAACATTATAATGTGGTGTAACCCGATCAGCTGAAAAGGTTTCACGAGAAGCGAAAAAACATTGACATTTTCTCATAAGGACACTTGTTTAAGGCGATCCGTTTTCCATACTAAATTCAAATGATTCGCATTCTTATGCGGGTTTTAAAATGCTGTTGAAAAACAAGTGTATGCTGTTATTTATACCTAGTTAAATGTTTCGCTGATTATTAAAAAGATACAGCTAATGCACCGAAAGTACTACAGTATAGATCGCACACCCACAATGGTAATATTGAATAAAAATTGCTAACAAAAAATTGTACTTTCCGTGCATTAGTGTATTAGTCAGCGAAAAATTTAAAATGGCAACACTCGGTTTTCAACAGCATTTTATGTCCCGCATGAGAATGCGAGTCATTTGAATTTAGTATTGAAAACGGATCGCTATAAGTGTAGCTACATAACTGTGGAAATGTCGACGCGGAAAGTTTCGCAACCAAAAATCTGTCAAGTATGACAGCACTAGCAGAAATTCCGCCAGAGGTGACATAAGTAACCAAAAACCGGTCAAGTGCGAGTCAGACTCGCGCGCTGAGGGTTCCGATATACTTTTAGTATTTTTAGAAGCATTAAAGTCCATTTTTAGGACCGCAAAACTAAATTTGCTTGTAATGGTTATTTGCAGATTTCTAAAAAAACTGTGCAACTTAGAAAGATCGTTTTATTTTTGTTTTAATTTTATATAAACTTCTATCAACTGTAATTAATTCAGATTTTTCCTTTTACAATTTTCGGAGATAAGGGGTGGGGGGGGGAATGGTATTTTTATTGAAATTTTTTATTATAACTTGAAAACTAAGAGACATAAAAAAATACAAAAATATATTTCAGAATGTACAAGTAAATCCCTTTCATATGATACCCCACTCGACCTAGTAACGACAATTTGAAATGTTGTCCCCCCTATTTGGGCCCCCTTTACAGTAATAATATTTTTTTTTATGTAGCCTGTATGGTGTCCAACTGCAGGGCAAAGGCCTCCCCTCTAGTTCGCCATTTGTCTCTGTTCTGAGCCTCTGATGGCCAGTTTCTAAAAGGTTGTTTAAATCATATCTTTTTTTTAATTCTTTCATGTGCAATTAAGTTGGGCAACCAAACTCTACAACTATTCCAAATTTCAAGTCGATAGCATGGGTGGTTGCTGAGATATAGAGGTGTGACAGACAGACGGATAGACAGACAGACAAAGTCGCAAGATAAGGGTTCCTTTTTTACCATTTTGGTATCGGAACCCTAAAAAACCGGAGAGAAAATGGACAAACAGACGAAGACGTAGGCTTAGTAAAAGTTGACGACCAGCACTTTTCTCCTTTTTGACTCGAGTTTCTTTGTAAAAGTGATTCAATTTTAGTATTATATAAATAGATTAGAAATATCTTTTCAGTAATTAATGATTAGATACAATAGATTTTCGTTTCCTTTTTCTAATCAAAATCAATCACTCATGACCTCGATAAGTAGTAAGTATCTAAAACTTTGTAGAACCTTCGAGAATTCCGATACAAGAGAGAAGTTTACTAATAAGCCTAAGTTATATAGAATAATTATGTTAAGGCCATTCCGAAAATATTTATTTATTTATTTACATACATTACAATTATCATTACAGTAAAATATTAATAAATTAAAATATTAAATATAAATTAAAATTAAAATATTAAATATAAAATATTAAATATTAATAAATAAATTTTTGTCCTGCATAGGACGTTTTGTACCACATAATATTTGAGACTGATTAAATTTTTGAGACCTTGGATCATAAAAAATTTTGAGACTAAACTGCAGTTCTAAAAGGCTAATTTAAATGAAGGGCTGATAAGAGCTAAATTACCTCCCTTTCTAACAAAGCACAGAACGCCCGTGTTAGACGGAGCGGACTCGCGGTGTTTTACGTTATTCGCTCATTTTTGCATATTTTTCGAAATCTGTACCCATAATATTAATTATAAAACTGCTATATGTTAATGCAAAATATATTGAATAATGTGTAAAAGTTTTAGCATCATAGATTAATGGTTACTTAAGAAATAAGATTTACAAGCAAAAAGGAGAGGTAACTTTGGATTTTTTTATGGCGTATAAAATATGTTTAATCGTGTTTCAGAGTCAGCCATCTTCTTGGAAAGATGTTAGTTATCACATTATTAATTTTTTCATGGCCATTATATTCATTACTTTTTGTTAAAAATCTACTCAAGTGAAGCGTATTTAGCTCATAACAGCCCCTTAAATAATGATATTGTATAATCCCTATACATTTTATACAGTCATAATATATTTAAAAGATCGCGTGGGTAGCTTTTCTCCGAGTTTTTCTCCAACATGGCGTCCTGACGTCACAGTGATAAAAGAATTTCCTATTATATGAATAAATAATATAAAGCATCTAGTCATATCGTCTGTCTCTATTATTCATCATCATCATATCATCCCATAACACTTCCATCCCGTTTGGTGCCGGCAGTCCCGTTTGGTGCCTGCAAAGAATAGTATCAACCCATCTCTGCCCGTGGGTGTCGTAAGAGGCGACTAAGGGCATTAGAACCAGAGGATGGTCAGCAGCATCTTTCTGTGTATCTTACCATCTTACATACTGCGGTCACCAACAACAGCGGTTGCCAGCCGCAACGTTTACAAGCGTGGTGACTATGGTAAATCCTAAGTACCACGTATTTTTGCTAAAGTTTTGGAGGGAGTTCCCTCTACTATTACAAAATTGGTTTTGTCTGTTCATTGATGTTATTAGTAAATAAAAATAAATATCTCGTTATGCTATTTATGCGCCTGAATACAAATCAAAGATTTTTGGACTATTTGTCTGTTTCTTTATTTGTTTATTTGTTCGAGCATCACGAAAAAACTACTGAAACAGTTTTTTGTTTCATAGGCTAATTTGACTTAAACACTCGTATATACATTTTTGTTGGTAATGGGAACCGGAGATATAATATTATTATCCTATTTCGTTTCGTTTTTTTACTATCATTGAACACACAAAGTTAGTTATTTTTATGTGTTTTTATAGGGTTTGAAAAAATCGTGTCCTTTTAATGGCTTATTATGACGGCTAAATGAAACGACATTGGAAATCAACGGATAATCAACATTTCATACAAATTGAACCAGTCAAAACTCTTTTGTATAAAAGTCGATTTATTTGCGCAATTTTCAAAATTCGTAGAATAAAAGTTGTTGCATTTAGCCCTCAGAGCCCTTAAATTGTTTTGCACTAATGTATCAATAATTAGTTATTCCTAAAATTATTTAAAGATTTTGTCATCGAGTGAACAAAAAATGTGAAAAGTTTATGGTATGTTTCAATAATACAATATTACCAATTCCCGTTTCGTCCCAAAAAGCTTGGTACTGGGTCGTAACGGGAACGACTCATTGTATTTGGAAGCAAGAATGTTTTCATTCAACAAATTATCGATTTGATGAATCATTGAATGACGTCAATTGATTAGCTAAGTGGGTGTAGTGGGTGTGAATTAAGTCGATTAAGCAACAAACAAACATGGTCTGACATTTACACGAATTGACAGATATAAAAAAAAACAACGTTTTTACCACAGATGAATAATAACAAGCACACCCCCTTATCCGTGTGGTGCCGGCAAAGAATAGTACTAACTCATTTCTATAGCCATGGGTGTCGTAAGAGGCGACTAAGGGCTTAAGAACCGGGAGATGGACAGCACCATCTATCTGTATATCGTACCATCTTACATATGGCGGTCACCAACAACAGCAGTCACCAGCCGCAACGATTACAAACTTTAGATAGATAGATAGATAGATGAATGCTTTATTGCGCACATAACAAAAATATAACTAATTTTACACGAAACCTTAAACATAATGTGAGCAAAGGCGGCCTTATCGCTACAAGCGATCTTTTAAAGGCAACCTTAAATAATTGGATAAATATAAACAAAAGCACTGCGTCAATTGGAACCAAGGAGAAAGAAAACAGCAATTAATTTAAATCAAATGATAAATACATTAAAAGTAAACAAAATAAAAAGACAAAATATATAATCATATAATATTCAATTATAATAAAAATGTATATATACATCAAAATGACAAATATATAAATATACATAAATACGGTATAAATATATAAAATAAATATACTACATGAAATAAATAAATATATATCTTGTGTTAATAATAGGAAAACTAAACTATTTTATTTAGGAGATGTGCACGCAACTTAGATTTAAAGATGGCGAGAGACTTTGAGTGACGAATCTCTCGAGGAAGATCATTCCACAAACAAGCAGCCTTCACAGTGAAGGATTCCCTGAAGTAGCCAGATCGGGTGAAAGGCAATTTTAAAATATTATCCGATTTTGATCGAAGAGCTAGCTCGCGGTCGGAACCCAGATATTTGAAGCACTCCTTCAAGTACGGCGGAGAACGAGAGTCGTACAGAACATTGTAAAGGAGAACAAGAGCATGCTCTTCCCGCCGTAACCTGATTGGGAGCCACCCCAGCCTCTTCCGATACTCAGACACATGGTCGAACTTGCGCAACCCATATATAAACCTTATGCAGATGTTTTGGAGACGCTCTAGCTTGTTCAAAAATTCCTCATTGAGGTCTATGAGGCAAACATCTGCATAGTCTAAAATAGGGAGAAGAAGTGATTGCGCAAGTTCGACCTTTGTCCTCACGGGAAGCAGATTCTTCCACCTTTTAAGTGCCCCTACAGCTGCAAAAAGTTTCCTACTTATCTGGGAAATGTGGTGAGACCAGGATAGAGTGGAGTCAAAGTATACCATCAACGCCCTGAGCGTTGGATTTGATAGTCGTGATGTTCTTTTCAACTTCTCGCAGAGTAACAGGTCTTAGGATAAAAGGAGGGTACGATGGCTCAGGGATAGATAAAAGGGCATCTATGGACGATTGTATTGACTTTATATTAAGTTTTATCTAAGTGTTTTAGGCAAACGTTTTTATTTTGGTAATATCGTTGAAATTAACACCCTGCAGAGGATGTTTCATAGGATGTTATGATGATGATGATCAACTTACAGAAAATAAAAAAAACCGGCCAAGTGCGAGTTGACTCGGCGACTGCGAGGAGGGGATTTACCATAGTCACCACGCTTGTAAGCGTTGGGGCTGGCTACCACTGATGTTAGTGATCGATCGCAGTATGTAAGATAGTACGATAGGTACAGTCAATAGCACTAGACTAGACTTTGTACCGTTCTTATTTAAATCTAGAGTCGCACTGCGAGTGTCAAGCTTGACCAGTCGTTGTCTGTACACAGAAAGATGCTGCTGCCCATCGTCCGGTTCATAATCCCTTAGTTGCCTCTTACGATATGATTCTAGATTATGATGCAACGGAGCGACTACTTAACGTTGCCATGTGAACCTACTTCGTGTATTCTGACGTTTAACTTTACATTGTTTATTCATTGTCCGCAGTTGTATGCTAAAGTATTAATTTATCTTATCACATGTTCAAACTTTATTCTACCTGTCACACACTGACGTATACACTGCCACACATACACATCTACACTGTTACATACATTCGTTCTTCTTTTTTAATTATTTACACTTACCTCACACCATGAAGGAAAAAACATTTTTTTCCTTCATGCCTCACACACACACTCCATCAATGCACTTACATATTACATATTATATTTGAATCTTTCCATTAATTTGCTTTGTTTTGATTATTTAATTATAGTTATCTTAGTTATAATTATTTTGGTTATAATTATTTTAGTTATGATTATTTAGTTATAAATATATTTTTCTTGTTATTCATAGCTTTTAAAAATTTCTCCTTGTTTGCGATTTTTTGCACAGTTTTTTACTATTGTACTAATGTACTTCTAACCCGCGGAGTGGAAGCCTGGTGATCCATAACACTGGTTCTTACCTAGCTTGGACACCAGTCTCCCAACACAGCTATGACTTGTATTCACAACACTGCTATGTCACTTATTGAAAGCTTGTGGGAGAAATAAACTTGATTTGATTTTGATTTTGATAGTCATGGGTAGAGTTTGGTTGGTACTATTCTTTGCCACACACGGATTATGATAATGATAATTTATTTTATAACATTCGTATGTTAACGCCATCTATCGATACCAAGTGGAACCAGACTCAATTTATCAGACTCACTCGTTCTATGTAGTCGTTCTGTCGATCCGTTCGTTCGGTCATTCTTCATTCATTAATTTGCTCGACACCGATGAGCAGCGCCGTAAAAAAAAAAAAAAATTTAAAAAATATATATTTTATTGAAGAAATATCATCTTTCAACTCAAACCCCCTAGCCACCGAAGACCATAGGACCCTAACAGATTATGGTACCTCATCATAACATGCCATCAAACGTCCACTACAGGACAGGGAGCTCCCTTCAGAATTCTAGCTATTGCTGGAAAAAATGTGGAGGGGAAGTACCATAGCCACCTCGCTTATTAGCGTTACGGCTGGCACTATGGACCGCGGTTGTAGGTGACCGCAGTAAGTAAGATATAAAGGAGGATGCTGCTGCCCATCCTCCAGTAAACCTTTAGTCGCCTCTTACGACACGCACGGGTATGTATGGGTTGGTACTATTCTTTGCTGGCACCACACGGGACCTGTTACCTAAGGAACCCTAAAACCCTTACAACGTAAATAATTCACCACGCTAATGGGTTAACAGAGTTTTTTAAATTTTTAATAAACTCCAGACCGAACACGACGACCCCGCCTGACCTCACAAATTTTATTTTCATCCTTTACGTCTAAAAATAAGAATGAAATTAACTTTTGGCTTCAATATAAGGGGAACCATACATTTCGTCTGCACTGTGGAGTTGTCGAATACTAAGGCCGGTATTTCACTGGGACACCATGGTGGCGCGACTGGTGTCCGTAACTAGACACCAGTAAAGACACCAGAGTCGCCACACCCTGCTGCCACAGTATTAACCCGTGAGACACCGCTGGGCTAGACAAGTATAAAAACCCAAAGAGACCACGCGTTTATGTAATTCGACACCGCGGCGAGCTCTTAACGACCCACTTGAGATTTAATCGCTCGCCAGTCACAATGTTTACATTATGGGTTTTTAGAAGTGTTTGTTTTTTGTAAGCTAATGATGTTAGCGTTCTAATAAATTATTCACACAGTTGTTCTAGTATATGGTTCGTTTATACAACCGATTTATACGACGGCATGACGAAAAAAATGGCGTTGAAAAAAAACGGGCCCCCGATTTTTTATTTTAGCCTGGTTTTCGGTTTATTATTATGGACGTATGAGACGTTTCTTTTAAAAATACGTAATAAATATATGAAACTAAACTTACATAAGTGGTTTTGTCCAAAACACCGTAAAACACCAAGGCACAAACACTAAAACCGAAGCCGTCTACCAGCCATCTTGCAAGAACGCGCACTGAGTGACAACTGAGTGAACTTCAAACTGCCAAAATTTATATTTTTTCTATGAAGGACGCGGCTATTTTGTTCTCATTGGTCAGTTTATTTCATACTGAACGTAGCAACATAACATTGTGATAACATTCAACCGACTTTGATCCATATTTCTAACAATATAAGTCAATATTAAGGGCTATATTTCACTGGGAGTGGTAGCGCGACCAGCATCCGAACTGGTTGCGCAGCCAAATTGGTTGCGCAACCAAACCGACACCAGGTGAGTAACTCTTTATAGAGCTGTATACATTTTGTTGGTAGCGGCGACTGGTTGCGCTGCCATGGTGTCCCAGTGAAATACTGGCCTTAATACTGTAGCCGCAGGGTGTGTCTTTACTGGTGTCTAGTTACGGACACCAGTGGCGCAACCAGTCGCGCAACTAGTCGCGCCACCGTGGTGTCCCAGTGAAATACCGGCCTAATATATCGGCTGGCACCACGGTCCATGGTGCCAGCCATAAGGTGACTATGGTACTTCCCCTCTACATTTTTCCAGCAAAAGCTAGAATTCTGGAGGGAGCTCCCTGTCCTGTAGTGGACGTTTCTTGGGATGTTATGATGAATATATCACTGGACTACAGTGTGACTTTGAAGACATTCGACAAATAAGGGTTAAGTTAATTGAATGAAAGGTAAATTGCGGTTTACGATTTATAAAGTATTAAAAAAAACTACTTATTAGATTTCGTTCAAACTAATTTTCGGTGGAGGTTTGCATGTTAATGTACATCATATTTCTTTTTTTTTTGTTTTATCATTCTCTGATTTCAGAAGTTACAGGGGAGGGGGGGGAATCTATAAGGGTTCCATTTTTTGCCATTCGGCTACGGAACCCTAAAAACGTAGTTGATAGACGTCAAAGAAAAGTCCCTATTAGTTTGCAAGACACACACCCAAGTCAAAGCCAAGCAAGGAAGAGAGTAGCCCCACGCAGCATACCGCTCTGCTAAAGTCAATAATGTCAGAACTATTTGCGTACTTCCCTTACCGAGCTTTGCGAAGGAAATCGTGGTACAAAGGAAATTAATGGTTCGCATATTGTAGACACGTTCCTGCTACCGTAATAGCGAACCAATTGAAGTCCAAGTGCCCCTATACATTGAACAGTTTTACATCAACAATGGAAAATTTCGGGGGAATTGAAATTTCACCCGCCCATTCTCCCGTATCGTCTCGCTTTACAGATAAAGGGTGATCCAATTCGAGGTTCCTACATTAGAAACTCTGTCGACAGGCCTGTTGGTGTGGTTGGTAGTGAGCTTGCCTTCTACGCTGCGGGCCACGGGTTCGATCCCCGCCCAGGGCAAACATTTATGCAATATATTCTTTATTGCGCATAAATAACATACAGTTTTTGAATAATAATTGTTTATTTATGTGACGATCACGAGTGTTTGTTTACAAATCTAGTAAACAAGCACTTCAATACATATATTACACATACACTCACACATACACACACACATACATATACACACTTCTCTCTGCTGTTGCCAAACGTATTTCAAAATCTGCGATTTTTATTTTATTTTATCAGTATCATAGTGTTTAATTTAAAATTTTAGTTTATCTTTAAGACATATCTTAAGTTTTGCACTTTGTTTAGTGGGGAAGATACTGCAGTCTGTAACACAGTTATAATATAACTACCACAGGCTGCAGGACTTCATGTGTTCTGATTATGTTATTAAGTTGAATAAACGTTTTTATTATTATTATTAATGTCTATGTCTAAAAAAATATGTATTGGGTGAAATTTAATCAGTTATTGATGAAAGATATGCATGTCCTCATGATACTGAACAACTTTTCCCAAGGAACTAGGTCGAAATACGAAAGACCAAATTTGACTTCCCATACAAAATGCGCTATCAGCTGATGTAGTTTTTATGGGAGATAAAGACTTGATTTTCGTATTTTGACCTACGTTCCTTGGGGAAAGTTGTTCAGTATCATACCTTTTTCTATCAAGAACTAATTAAAAGTCACCCTATATATCAGTGTCAGGCTTTGCCTAGTTGGGGATCAGATGACTTTGTGTGAATTGTCCCCAATAATGTTTATCTATTTACTGTAAATTTGACAGCTTATTGATAATGGTGCATATTTTTTATTGTCACATGTTATTGAAACAACACATTTACGAAATGAATGGCTCAAAGATTGTTAGTTACAAGTTTTTTTTTTTTTTATAGAAGAGGGAGGCAGACGAGCAGGCGGGTCACCTGATGGTAAGTGATCACCGACGCCCATAAACACCCGAAACACCAGGGGGATCACAGGTGCGCTGCCGGCCTTTAAGATATTTGTAGGCTCGTTTCTTAAAGGCTGCCTTGTTGTACCCGTCCGGAAATACCTGCGCAGGAAGCTGATTCCACAGTGCCGTCGTACGTGGTAAGAAGTTTCTTGTAAAACGTACGGTGGAAGATTGCCAATTATCTAAGTGGTAAGGATGAAATGCTAAGTTCTGGCGAGTGGTGCGGTGGTGAAATTCTGCAGCAGGTATTAGCTCGAACAATTCAAGTTAAAATTGTTCAGTTGTTAAAATTCCATTTTTGATGTTGATGTTTGACGTGGATACGTATATGCTTTCGTTACATTTTGTGAAAAGTGTATATAGGCCCCCTGGCGGCGATAATTGGTACTACATCGAGCTTTGCTTCGTTAGGGGGTGAGGAGAAGGGTGACGAGGGGGAGAGGGGGTGTGAGTGGACATGGGTGGGAGCTTGTCGTGCTCTTGTGATTCTTATGTTTTGGTCACTTCTTTGGTGTCTCGATTTCAAATTCGGTAGTTTATTATTATTATTATTTATTAAATTATTAATTTTAAAATTATTACACTTTAATATTAAAAATTTAAAACAATGCCCCGCAAAACTGTTTCAACAGTTTGACTGCGGGAAAGAAAATATACGTTAGAAAAAATATATTAATGATATAACTGATAGTTTACGTAACTAGTTACTGCAAGTATTTAATTTATACAGGGAGTGTATCTAAAATATATCTTGAATTACCTGGAAATAATAAACTGCTGCAAACTGTCCAGAGCCGGCAATTCGCCCGACATGTTTTTCCTTAATAAAGAATATTGTATTATAAATATACGATCAAAGAAAAAATATTTAGAAATTGTTATTTTGTATATTTTTTTTATACAATGTTATTTTTTTGGATCTGATATGCCCACCCACCTTGTTACAGAGGTCAAAAGCAACAACTTTTGTTCTACGACTTTGCTAACAACGCACGAAAAGTTTTCGACTCCCCATACTAAAGTGGTCACGTGACAGACACATTTTGTATGGGAAGTTGAAAATTTTTCGTGCGTTGTTAGCAAAGTCGTAGAACAAAAGTTTTTTTTTAAATCTCAGTAATAAGGTGGGCATACGCATATCAGGTCCAAAAAATAACCTTGTATAATTCTAGGAACCTCGTTTTGGATCACCCTATATAACAAAAATTGCGACGTGACGCGTACCAGTGTGTTTTCCGCCTAAACACGTGGGTGGAGGGTAGGTAGAACCTCAGGGTAAAAACCGCAATGTTTTTTTAACGTTTCGGCTGTGTACCCCTCGGGCTAAAAGCAGACGCTCGCATTCACAAATTTTATTCAATTTTAGTTCGACTATTCTTTTTTAGGGTTCTGTTGTAATGGAGGCAAAAAGTTTATTAAAGAATTTAGTCATCATAACTTCCCGTGTGGTGCCGGCAAAAAATAGTACCATCCCATACATACCCGTGGGTGTCGTAAGAGGCGACTAAGGTATTTAAACAGGAGGATGGGCAGCAGCATCCTCCTGTGTATCATACCATCTTGCTTACTGCGGTCACCTACAACCGCGGTTCATGGTGCCAACCGTAACGCTGACAAGCGAGGTGAGTGACGTCACATATCACTAAGGTCATATAAATTCCGTGTTAAATTTCGTCTTGCTAGAAAGAGACAGAAACAAATCTTCGATGTCTTGTATTTTTTAAATTTCATTGTTATTCGAAAAACAGTTTTATTCAAATATTTATTACATGTATCGGCGCAGGAGGCCATAATATCATAATCACAAGATTCACTAGGATATAGTGGGTTTAGGTATAATTAACCAGGATCTAATTATTGTCACGTTACGTTTCGTGCTCCGGGCTTATGATGAGGCACCCGGACCTTTCTGTTCCAGTCTGACCCTGGGTAGCTATTACAATTGACTCCATGTTTGCACATCCTGTGCTGTGATACCACTAATCATTAGTTCAGGAGTTATTATGATTCGTTTTGGGTCCAGGACAGTCGCAACCCTCCACCAAGATGGTTTGTTGTGACGTCCTATCACCTTGACGCTTCATAAGATCGACAGCTAACTAAATACTCAGCTGCCAGTCTATTCCTGAAGCAAGGAGGCCTCACTCGGTGTCGCTAAGAAGGTGCTGCTAGTATGTGCCTACACATGTATAAGATATGTAAATAAAAAAAATCAAGCATATTCCCCATTGTACCGATCATCCCATGAAACGTCAACTGCAGGACCTGGGACCTCCCTCCGGAATTCCAAGAAAACCGCGTGGCGGAGGGGAAGTACCTACCATAGTCATCACGCTTGTTAACGTTGCGGTTGGCACCATGGACCGCTGTTGTTGGTGACCGCAGTGTTTAAGATGGTACGATACACAGAAAGACGCTGCTGCCCATCCTCCTGTTCACAATGTCTTAGTCGCCTCTTACGACATCCATGGGTAGATATGGGATGGTTCTATTCTTAACCGACACCACACGGGCTAATCGACCTATGTTCAGATAATATCCTATACTATTAAACGAGCAATATATATATTTGTAATCGGTTTCTCGAAAACGGCTCTAACGATTTCGATGAAATTTAGTATACAGGGGTTTTAGGGAGCAAGAAATCGATCTAGCTAGGACTCATGTCTTGGAAAATTAGTTTTCACCATCTTTTTTAATATTTCTTAGCGCGTTTTAGTGCGTTCACGAAACTTACAGCGCCATCTGTTGTTGAGTAGCATAGCTTGCTCACCCGATGATAATTTTAATCATACAGATCATAGCTCGGTCGCCCAGGTACTTATTTACTTAAGCATCGTTAGAAATAATTGGTTAAAGTTTTTGTATATTTTACTGAGGATATAGGGAACCCTCTAAATTTGTCGCAGATTCAATCTTAGCTGCTTTTTATCTTCCCGTTTATTAACATAGAGCATTAAAACCATTTTGAGCTAGCAAATTAATGTTTCTACTTTTGAGAAGAATTTACCTTATTCTTCCTGACTAAATGTACTGATGTATAAATTCCATTATATTTTATAATGCAATTTAATTAATGTATTGTTTTATATTGCAATTAATTTATTACTTTATAATTTACAAATTTGACCTGTAAAAATTTAATTTTTACCAAATAAAATGATATGATAAGTTAATTACTTTTGATTTGAGCTCTAGTGGCAGTTGCTCTGTCTTTTCGATTGCGAAAGTTAAGTTAAATTAAAAATTTTAAATTTTAAAATTTCAAAACTTTATTCCAAAAAAATACTACAGTTATTATTATTACAAATTCCGCCAAACTGTATAACAGTTTGTTGGCAGAAATTGGCTCCCAATGTTATACTGTTACATAATTGTTACATGCAAAAAAAATTTTTTTTAAATTTATTTAAAGATAATGAAAACATAATTTTTGAATTTATTTAAAGATACAGAAACACCTTGCAAATAAAAGTAAGCACGCTATATACCTATCTACCTATGTAATATCTAAACATCTACGCACAAGCTCTGAATCTGATCTTGAAATTTATTTAATAAATATTGCCTAACTTTATTTTTGAATAATCGTTTACTAGTACAGCTTCTTAAATCATCAGGTATTTTGTTAGTAACGCTGGCCGTGGTAAGAACCCGGATGGGTGACCGCAAGTGGCAAAAACCTAGGTTCTAAAGAATCCCGGTGCGGACACTGTCAAACAACAAAAAACTCCCCAGCTTTGTCCATCGTAAGAATGAACGACCTGATTGTCTAAAAAGGTTCCGTGCTTCTGTGCCTGGTACTACGAGTATTTTTTTTTTTTTTTTTTTAAGGAAATACAAGGAATGTAGGATGAAGGAAGGTACTCGGGTGACCGTGTGGAGCTGGCAAATAACAGTACCAACCCATCTCTACCCGTAGGTGTCGCAACTAAGGGCTTGTGAACCGTAGGATGGGCAGCATCTTCCTGTGTATCGTACGATCATACATACTGCGGTCACCAACAACAGCGGTCGCCAGCCTCAACGGTTGCAAGCGTGGTGACCGTGGTAAATCTCCTCCAGAGTATCACGCGTCCTTGCTGGAGTTCTGGAGGGAGCTCCCTGTTCTGCGGTGCATGTTTTATGGGATGTTATGATGATGATGATGAATCTTTAGGTGCAGGATACAACCTACCATTAGGTTTATTCATTTACTTATATATAAGTACTAGCCCATCGGCACGTTACAATGTCCCCAATTCGTTGGTCCGAAATCTGACGTTTAGGATCAACAAATGTCAGTCGTTGTCAGTCATATTGTCAACATTGGATGCAAATAAACTTACCAACAAAATGGAATGTTCTTAGTTGAAAAAACAATATACTCTTATTTCTTATTATTGTTTTTGACTATAATCCAATTAATGAAACTGAAAAACCAGGCCTAAATCACATATAAACAGTAAAAAGTTTGTTTTGTTTTTTCCCGCCATATTATTTCCGTTCCGTGTATTTAGTACCGACCGAAGTACTACACAACGTAGTTCACGCGATTTTTCACAGATGGCGCTATTTTTTCTTGTATGGGGAAATTTTGAACCGCTTGTTCCCAAGACCCTATCTTGACTATATAAATCTATGGGTTTATTATATCATTATTCTCACCTTGTTACTTCACTCTGCACTTCCTACTCGTTTATCTTTGTTGGATTCCTCTTCCCAAACCCAAAGATTGTCTGGAAGAGATCGCTTACAGCGATAAGGCCGTCTTTGCTCACTTTTTGTAATTTATTTTAGTAATTTGAATTTGTTTTTAGTGTGCAATAAAGTGTTCATCGATCTGTCTACAGATTCAGAGACAAACGCTCTAACCGCTAGACCTCAGAGACTGATTTTCATTAAAATGTCTGTACATTGAAATTTCAGAGATTTACGTTATTTATTTAAGGGCGAATCCGAACGTATTTTCTTAAAGCCAGTTACAGAAACCACTGGTTCTAACATAAACAGCTACGAATTCGGTCAGGCTATAAATTAAACTTAGCAACTAACAGACCAAGCTTCATAATATTCTATGTAGCCATCATACTTACGCCAAATTTTTTTATTGTACAGATTCAGCGAGACTTTCGAGTTCCTTAAGAAATCCCCATTTTTGAAAACCACCACCGATTCAAAATAATTTTTCGATGACGTATGTGATGGTTTATTTCTATGCAACATTATTAAATTTATTTTATTGCAATTGGCTAACTTGAACAGAAGCTACATGAATGCAAAGTACCAAGCTGTTTGTGCGCCTATAACTGAAAAAGTACTAAACCGATTCAAACGAGGTGATTAATAGTATATTAACCCTACTTTTTAAAACTATATACATTTCATTTTATTGAAATCGGTTCTCTTAAACAGAAGATATGCGAAACAAAGTTTTAAGCGGCGAAGCTAAGTTGTCAGGAAGTACTTGATGACATTTTCCCCTCCACCACTACGCACTACTTACAGACGTCTTTCTTCTTATTTCTTTATGTTGGTTGACCCTGATTTATCGGTAACAAATTAGTCCAGACTAGCAATATCGCTCCTTATGTTTTAATTCAACCAACTTGTTTTCTTAAGCTGCGTTCACAGCCGAGTAGCTTTTACAACTTGTAACAAAAGTGTACCTAAATTTATTTGCCCGAATCTATTTAAGTGGCAAGTAAGTTTTCTTTAGGTTTCTTCTTGGCAAGTTCGTTCTATTGTTAACCTCATTTCTGTAAAAGTTTCTTCGTGTCAAGTTCGTTCTATTGTCAACCTCATACTCGTATCTGTCCTTAGGGCGAAATTGAGGTCAAGACGAGTGAAAAATCATCTTTTTCATGTTTCCACTGGTCCCAGAACATAGGTCGAAATACAAAAAGATATCCATTTTCCATAGCGCATTTTGTATGGGAGGTACATTTTAAGGGTTCCGTACCTAAACGGTGCCCACGGGACCCTATTATTAGCCTACATCGTCTGTCTGACATTTAAAGAGCTATGTGGTTGAAATTTTCACAGAATATATTATTATGGCGGATTACCACACAAATTATAGACACACCCACATCCTTGCCTATTTCTTCTGTGAAGTGGCCCACCTGCTCGTTTGCTCACTTGTATAAAAAACGGAACCCCCGGTTCAGGAGTCCGACTCGCACTTGGCTGATTTTTTTTCATAGTTCGACTTAAATTCCTAAGGGAAGGTTGATATGCCCTTTCTGTAACACCTTGTACAATTGCAAAGATCACATTTCATAACTTTAGGGTTACTAAAACTAGTTATAATAATATAATTAAGTTAGTCTATTATGGTATAATGTTATAAAGATATAATTGCGTGGGTGGTGAAATTTTCTAATTAAGTCTAAGTACCTACTAGAATATCATTTCATCATCAAAGTGAAAACGAAAATGTTGTTACAATACCTACAAAACATCTGTGTCTGGTTGTTATTTATCTATTTATGTATGACTCTGGTACCCATAGTACAGGCTTTGCCTAGTTTGGGATCAGATGACTTTATGCCCCCCAATATTATTATACTTACAAGGTTATTTTTTTGGACCTGATATGCGTATGCCCGCTCACCTTGGCCCTGAGTCAAGTGGCATTCTATTATCGCAAACGCTATAGAATAGAATAAAAATGTATGGGATTGACATTAGCTGTCACGCAACATTTCGTTAGCTAATGTCAATCCCATACATTTTCATTCTATTCTGCTAGCGTTTGCGATTGTAGAAAGCCACTTGACTCAAGGCCCTTATCAGAAGTCAGAAGCAACAACTTTTGTTCTACGACTTTGCTAACAACGCACGAAAAATTTTCAACTTCCCATACAAAATGGGTCGGTCACGTGACCACTTTTTTATGGGGAGTCGAAAATTGTTTGTGCGTTGTTAGCAAAGTCGTAGAACAAAAGTTGTTGCTTTTGACCTCAGTAATAAGATGGGCATACGCATATCAGGTCCAAAAAAATAACCTTGTATATTATTTATCAAGCCTCTTTTCTCTCGGGGTGGGCAAAAACTACAGACCTCCACCTGCTATGGTCTTGGCATACTCAAATTCTTATTTATTCGTAACTATTGATTTTACCGTCATTGGTTTACTTTACACGTCATAAGTTTACTTTACGTTTCATTGTGTTCTAAATTCAAACATCAAAACAGTGATTAAAAGTGCTTTTTATTCACTGTTTTCAGTGAATAAAAGAATATTTTTAGAGGGGGAATGGTATAAATGACTTTTGAGAATTCAACCGATTAAAATTTAAAAAACTGTTTCGGTTTCTAAAAAACTAAATATAGAAACTTAACAACTTCAAGAATTCCATTACCGGAAATAGAAAAAACATCGGACGCTCTAAACAAAATAAAAAATTTCGGACAGTTTGCATGGGAAGGTAGATTTATTTAACGTTTTCTGTGATATTTTTCTTGGTAAAAGTTAAACAGCAATCACACCTTTCTAAATTTAAAGACTAATCCAGCACACATTGCTGGGAGGCTTGGTTCTGTTAATACCAATATCCCTACTTCAACGAACAAAGTGTGCCGAACTAGTTTCTGAATTAAGGAAGATGTGATAGAGGCTTTATTGAGTTTTTGCTAAACTTTTAACGTTCCTTTCACTCTGTATGGTTGATTTTGGTAAAATTTTGTTGCAGATTAATGAGTTCATAATTTCTATGAGCTATTTTCGTTATTAATTTAATATTTGAAAGTTTATCAATCAAGGCTATCGATCTTCGTATTAATAGAACATTGTTCATCAAGAAGAGAAAGGGACCGATTCCCAACGAGGTGGGAATCGTATTTTCTTTCGAGTGATGCATAGTGGTTTATACTTCACCTATAAGGAAAAAACTATACTAAAATAAAACACAAAATTTAAGATTCAGAACGTCATCGCGTCATTCTCTTCTAATATATTTTTTATGGCGTTCACATCTCTTTACGTGTATTTTGCCAATGTCAAAAAAGGTTCTCATTGATATTTGTTTTTTAATTTTGGAAAAGTGCAAGTGGCCAGTAGCATTCCGCTGAATTAGAAATCAAAACTTTTTGGGTTTTGGCATTATGATATTAAAAGAAGGCTATCTACTGACATTGACCTAAATAAAAAAATAACAGCACGTTAGGAATGGATTTTCATAGAAAATTCCATGCCGCGTATTTGTAAGATAGCAATGTCGTACATTCTTCCTCATCTTCCAAAAAGAATTTAAGTACCTTCTGAGATGGTGAAGTATATTAAATATTGTTTTTATTTTGAAAACTAAAGTTTCGAAAATTGTCCGTCCTATAGCCATGTCATGTTCGTTTTCATCATTAGATTTATTTTTTACACATGATATTTAATGTACCTACTTAGAATATAAAATTTGGATTTTTAATCCCTATTAAAATTCAAAAATGTTCGTACTGAAAACGAAGTTTACTTAAAATTCTCCATACAAAAATAAAAATATATTTTCTCATAGACATAAGCATAGGCAGTAAGCTGCCGTTATTCATAATCTAAGTATTTTCTAGCCAATACACTTATTTTGCAGCCAAGACAACCGGAGTATATTTGACGGAAAGAATAACATTGTTTTACAAACTTGTTTTTTCTGACAGCTATAGCCGATTGCTTTAGACCAAAGAGATTTGAACCTCGCTACGCTCGGTCATAGAGGGATCCGAAAAGTGTTGGCTATAGCTTGACTTTTTACTCATGTTAAGAGTCATATTAGAAAAAAAGAGATAAACATGTTTATGATTATCTACTTTCAAACGTCGCTGTAACGCTTTTTGACCAGCTAGAGATGTGCAGGCACTCGATATGACGAGTGCGATAATGTAGTATTTCGACTTTTTTAAAACGATAGTATTAACATTCACACATTAAATATTGACGAGGCTTTGAGCAGATGTTAGACGCTCATGATGAATTCAAAATTTTGTGACTTTTAAAAAAATCGTCTTGAATTCTAATGTTTTGTATGCTATTTACAATAGTGATCTTTGAAGAGAAATCAAATGAATAGAACCAACATTTGTCGTTGCACTTATGTTTATAAAAGCGCACCCCGAACAATTCATACATCAAGCGCGAAACCACAAATCGTCAGAATTTGAAAATGACAGAGAAATACACACGTCCACGCAGTACAACTAGGTTCGATAAAGAACACGGCAATCGCGCGGGCGCGGGTCGCGTATGGTGAAGGAGTCTATTCCAAGGGGTGCGTAGAGTGTCTTTTTCGCATTTCTGTATTTATAGTTAATATTATAAAAAAAAAGGAATTCATCAGAAATGAATTAAGCTGCTTTATTTATTCTCTCATTTAATTCAAATGAAGAGTAAATGAATAAAATTACAGAACGTTACGAAGTATATTTAAAAAGTTATGAATCTACTAATAAAGTTACCTACTACCTAAAATAAAATTACAGAACGTTACGAAGTATATTTAAAAAGTTATGAATCTACTAATAAAGTGACCTACTACTTAATAATAACTCTTATTTTCGTCACCATTTTCACTCAAGTCTCTCTGCAAGTGTTGTTTATTTAGTAGTTTTATTGCCTAGTTGCAATGCCACTGCTATGCAGTTCTACTTTATCTTTAAAACTTGAAGGGATCTGAAAATAAATAAATATTGACTACTCAAGAGTACGTCAAGCTTGACACATTGGACGGTGTACTGATTTTATTTCAATTGCTGTAGAAGCTAAAATCACGCTTGTAACACTCACGAGTTGTTTAGTGATAAAATAGCCCACAACAGATTAGCATGGTGTCAGGGAATGAAGACTCTATGTACCTATTAGTGATGCCAATCATTACTCCGAGTAAGATGTTTTTAAAATAAACATTATTGAACACCCTGTATTATACAAGTTTTGTCATTCGTTTATTTGACACAGAATTTGAAATTATGTCTTTTAAATCAATTAATTTAATAATAATAAAATCACACATTTCCTGAAATTTGCAAAGGTCAATACTTTTTTTCACGGAGACCGATTTTTTTTGGTGCCATAGTAAAAGACGTTAGTGATGATTAGGTCTATTATTTGACATAGGTTTCACTTATGTACAATACTTTTCAAATTTTTTGGCTAGAGGTCTAGGGAAGAGTCGCATTGTCTTTGGTTATAATGTTTATTATTAAATATATTTTACTAACAGATAGCAATATATTGATGAATTAGACAACACAACGGAACCCTAAATCTACCAAGTCCGACACGCACTTGGCCAGTTTTTATATTACTCGGTAGATTAACATGTAGCGATATAACCATTTACAGAGACCGTACTAGAATTATGAAGTGAGCATCTGATTTAATTCGATAACTTTTTAGACATTATCGATAACCACTATTTACATCTCTAATGGTGGATAATCAAAATCATTCGCGTTATGTAGATATTCTTGAATTTTTCTTGTAATTTGCAGTATATTTCTTTGTGGAAGGTTTTTTTAAATTGATTTACCTAATCTTTAATATAATTTGTTGTCACTTTAATGAGTATTAACATTTTTTTGCAAAAATAAGCTTTTAAATATTACTTACAAATGAAAGCATAAGAATTCTTCGATGTCCTGTTTCCTAGAAGAATGAGATCCGCATGCCGGTACGATTTATATATTGTTCAGCATTTAGGCTTTTGTGTACAATACTTATTTGATTAGATATAAGTATTTTAATAACAGTAAAATTATAAAAACTACAGAGCCGGTTCGCTCACGACAACATCAAAACAAATAGTTTCATAGACGACTGAAAGTAAAGACAACGTCATACTAGTTGTCAAGAGAACAATCAGATAACTTTTTAAATTAGCAGAAGTGTAAAAAGAACCAAAACAAACCTGGTTCCAACTTGACGTTTCAAAAGTGCAACACTTGACAAGCCTTCAAATCCCTCTATGACCGAGCGTAGCGAGGTTCAAATCTCTTTGCTTTAGACATTGCTGCAAAATTTATTGACAAGCGTTGGAGTAAAGGAGAAAAATACATATTATTGATCTATTGCAGTTCCTAGCTCAAATTTTATTATTCTTGCCCGACGTACGGTTGACTGGAAAAAATGTTTTTGGATGTTAAATAAAACGAATGTACTTGTTTCACTCAAAAAAAGAGTACACCCTCCCATAAAAAACTCTACTGACGACCCAGTTTTCATAGGAAAGCCAGATTTTTTACTGGATTAAAATTCTAGTTTCTTAGGAAAATGTATCAGTAACATACTTTAAATGGTGACAAAAATAACAACCCAATATTAATATAGATTCATGAATGTCTACCAAAAATCAACTAAACATCAGAAGTAAAAAATATTTTTTTAAATACATTTAATCCAAAGGTGTTAAACTTAAACCACAACATTTCTATACAAAAAAAAATATTCTTTAGTTTTTAAGAATTCATGATTTTTTTTTTTATCTCATAAGTCACTCAGCATTTAAAAATTTTATACCACGTATTATCAATCACTATCGATGGTCGAAATCAAATTTTTATACTTTCTCATGTCACAAGTTTTCATACAGAAAAGCTTACTTTAATAAAGCACACATAATCAAATAACACAAACATCATTTCCAACCTGAAAAAAAAAAACAAATAAAAAAGCCACTTACCTAACCAAAACCTCCTTCCAGTGACGTCACCAACCACAACATTTCTAAAAAAACATCAAATTTTCAAAACAAACTGTTATAACTTAGATATACCGTAAAATGTTATAATTTTGGCGGTAAACGTGTATAATAGTATATCTCGGTATCTTTAAAAATCGCGTCCGCTCCCGTAAGCGGTCCCGAATCGACTAACGGTGGAAAGTGGGGAAAGCGAAGTTATGTAGCTTCTATAGGTAGGTGGGTGGCTGGGGTGGGCGGTGCGGAGAATGTTGTAAGTGAAAATTTTCTAAATTTATACAAATTCCTCATAATCATGTGATCCCCCTGGTGTTGCAGGTGTCTATGGGCGTCGGTGATCACTTACCATCAGGTGACCCGCCTGCTCGTCTGCCTCCCTCTTCTATAAAAAAAAAAAATACGGCACTTAAGGGAGTATAACTGCTCTCATAATATTGTTATAAAGGAAGATGGCTTAGTGACTCTAAGGATAGATTAATTTACTTAGCCGCTTTTTAGGATAGAATCACGGCGTCTTCTTATATGCTAAAAGGTAAATCAATACACAATACACAATTGATATCTGCAGCGTATTTCTGTAGGGAGAGATCCAGCAAATGAGTTTTACATGAGATAATATAGGTAGACCACGAAAAAGGTCGCCGACGATTTAGATTTTCTTGAAATACTGCAATCATGTTATTTATGAATTAAAGAATAAAAAAAAAACCGGCCAAGTGCGAGTCGGACTCGCGCACTGAGGGTTCCGTACCACCACATAAACATAATTGTATTAGTTGAAATTTCAATAAGTTAATGTGCTAGATTTTTTGAGTCCGACACGCGCTTGACCAAACTTTATTATTTGTTGTTATTTTATAGCTTATGCACTATAAACATACCAATTTTCAAGTTTGTAAGTGTTCCCGTTTTTAAATAGAACTAAAACAAAAATCGCCTCAGCGTCCATCCAACTTGACCCCTCTCTTATATGAATGTTCTTGAAACGGGAGCTCACCACAATTGGTTACCATTAGTTGTGAGAAAAGTTGTAATAATTAATGATTTCAGACTTTTCCCTTTATTTGTACTGTGAGACCTAGCTTCTTGCCAAATTTCATAATTTTAGGTCAACGGGAAGTACCCTGTAGGTTTTTCATTTTTGAATAAATGTAGGGAGATGAGGACATAAAATGCCATATCTTTTGATTGCGTCGTTGTAAAAAAATTAAATTTTCAGATCTTGTGTGGTTCGAGGATCCTAATATATGGTATTAATTTCAGCCTGATACCTTTACCCGTTCTTGAGATAAAGGGTCTTGACAGACAGACAGACGGACAACAAAGTGATCCTATAAGGGTTCCGTTTTTTTCTTTTGAGGTACGGAACCCTAAAAATGATTTCCAGAATTCGCTATGGACCGCTACAGAGGACCTAGGGGAGGCCTTTGCCCAGCAGTGGGACAGTATAGGCTAGTGAAAAAAAATATAGCTATAGTTATAAAGAATGTAGTTACATTCATATCATTAATAATATCTCCCTATACTATATGAGGGTTTTCGGGGTGAAAAAAATATCTAGCTACCTAGGTCTCATATCTGGAAACATTCGTTTTCTCAGTTTCTTTAGTATTTCTTGCGTGTTTCAGAAACCCTACAGAGCCATCTGTTATTGGGATTTGGTTAAGATTATACAGAGCAAAACTCGGTCGCCCAGGTAGTGTTTTTTTTATTAAAGAACACATATTAATCCGCGAGTTTACAACCTAGTCAATTGAGCTACTCTTTATTGAACGTTAAAACAGAATAGGAACAATAGATTTTGGTAGAAGTTTTTGAACGATGACGTCATTATTTTTTGCCATAGTTTACTAACTTTTACCACTAAATTAATTATTAAATATTTAAAAGTACATATGAATTTTAGATTATTAGCTTTTCATGAATTTTAAACGATTCTTAGATGAAAACTGAATTTAGGCGTGGTAGGGCTTTTGTGGAAAGTCCGTATGGGGAAGTACCACCCCGTTGCTTTTTTCTGCCGTGACGCAACAGTGTTTGCACTGTTGTGTTTCGGTTTGAAGGGCAAGGGAGCCAGTGAAATTACCGGCACATGAGACATTCCATCTTAGTTCTCAAAGTGAGCAGCGCGCTTTGCTGTCTTATTAGTGTCAAAACATGCCATTAATAAGACATGTGCGATGGGCAGTGGTGACCACTTACCATCAGGTGGCCCACCAGCTCGTTTGCTCACTTATAACATTAAAAAAAAATTAACGTAGTAAACTCGCGGATTATCTGTAAAACATTGTAAACTTTCTGAGTTACACAACTTTTCACACCAGACTACTTAGTATGCCCTGCGCATGTTACAAAGGACGTATGTTTAATAATCCATTTTTCACGGTTTTGAGTTCGAAAAGGATGTTTAACAATTTTTTAAGGGTTGAGCGATTATTCACAAAGACCTGAAAATCATATTTTCAGGGATATAACATTTTAAACCTACTTAATTTATTATCTAGGTAGAACAGAGTAAACGAATCAATACAGGGTGTTAGTTGTATAACAAAATAAGATTATTCTGGTGGCATGAACCAGAATGAAATGAATGAAAAAATTTATCATTTTACCCGAAGAAATAGAGTAAAAAAAAATTCGCCTTCCCATTCAAGCTCTTATTCTATCTATCTCTTTTATTTATATTCAATTATAAAAAGACGCGTCTATAATAAAGCCTTTTTTATCATGGGGTAGCACGGAACCACAGTAAATATATTAGCTTATATATTTACTGTGACGGAACCCTTAGTGCGTGAGTCTGACTCGCACTTAAGTTTCTTGTTTCTTTATTTAACTTAAGCACTTAATAATCCTGTTAAGTAAATACAAAGTCGTTCTAAAGTTAAATGCTTTAGTACAATTGTTTCAGAATTAAGGCGACTTACTCTGTTTGAATTATGTTTCCCTAGTTCTGTTCACCGGATAGGACGGCTTTACAAAAAAAAACTTTTTTTTAATGTCACGAGTGGGAAAACGAGCAGGTGGGCCTTCTGGTGGTAAGTGGTCACCACCGTCCATGACAACCACTGTCTTACTTACTACTTACTAACTTACTTTCGCTGGCTCGGGGACCCAAAATGGATCTTGGCCTCTGACATCAAAAGCCGCCAGTCGTCCCTTTTCTGCACCTCTTTGGAGGATGCTCACGGGAAAGCGGCCGGTTGGACGTCCTAGGTACCGCTGGAGTGACGAAGTGCAAAAGGACCTGAGCACCCACTGTCTTACTAGTGAAATTATTTGACACTAATAATACAGCAAAGCGCGTAACCCACCCTGAGAACTAAGATGGTATGTCTTATGTTCCGGTAATTCCACTGGCTTCCTTACCTTTCAAACCGTAACACAGCAGTGCAAACTGCTGTTTTACGGCAGGTAAAGGTAAGGGGGTGGTACTACTCTAGATGAACTTTGCACAAAACCCCTATCACCTACGAAAGATCAAGTGCGAGTTAGTTTCGCAAACACAGTTCCGTAACACTAAAGCCACGATCACACCTAGCTGAATTCAAAGACTAATTCGGCATACATTGCTGGGAGGCTTGGTTATATTAATTGCAATATCCTTACTTCAACGAGCAATGTATGCCGAATTAGTCTTTAAATTCAGCTAGGTGAGATCGTGGCTTAAGGTAAAAGTATCGGCTTTGTCAGGTAATGGCATTCGCGCAGAAATAAAGTTAATGCGTACGAGTTCAACTCGTGCTTGATCAGTTTTTATTCATCATCATAACATCCCATGAAACGAAAGGTCCACTACAGGACAGGGTTCTCCCTCCAAAATTTCAGCTTGTGTTGGAACAATATGGAGGGTACATTGTACATTTTAAAGTAGTTTTATATACAAGTTCCGTAAGTAGGGTTGTTACAAACGAGTTGACGTTTTGTAAGCCCGAGACGAAGTCGAGGGTTAACCATCGGCACGAGTTTGTCATAACCTCTACGGACGTATATCTTACGATGTTTTTCAATACATTTGTGAGAAAACAGGTATAAGTAATAAACTTGGTAAAGGAACCAACCATGGATACTGTCAGCCTCTTGTCGATTTATGTTCTCCTGGTACTCTCCTGCTTATTTTATTTTAAATATAGGTAGGCAGTCGTCACCCAAGTAAAAAGTCACCACTGTAGTATTTTTACAAAATAATTTTATGATCAGAGTGTAAAAACTACTTGGTATTTTACTATTTTTACTTACCGCACTAGTTCGGTAAGTAGCTACTTACGAGCAATGTTTACGTCCTTGTAAGTACGGTTTTCGAGCAAATGTATTGAAAAATTGATTTTTGTATTTTTGTTAGCCGTATGTGCGTTTCAAAGCAAAAAAAAACATGTCAAGTGCGAGTTGGACTCGCGCGCCGAGGGTTCCGATATACCTTTAGTACTTTTGGAAGCAATAAAGTCCATTTTTAAGACCGCAAAACTAAATTTGTTAGTAAAGGTTTTTTGCCGATTTCTAAAAAACTGTGCAATATCGTTTTATTCTTGCTGTAATATTTACATAAACATCTATCGACTGTAATTAATTAAGATTTTTTCATTCAAAACTTCGGAGATATGGAGGGGGGGGGAACGGTATTTTTTTGAAATTTTTCATCATAACTTGAAAACTAAGAGTTGTAAAAAAATACAAAAATATACAGGGTGTTAATTTAATTGCGTGCCATAGCTTAAGGGGTGTTTCAGTTGCGATAAAGGAAAACAAAAAAAATATAAAAAAAATCTTCTGAAAAAAAAAATTGCATTGAAACTTAACTAACGCGGAGCCACGTCACTAGCGCGCGAGTATCAGTGAATAAGGTAGGCACATCATCGTCATATCAGCCGAAAGACGTCCACTGCTGGACATAGGCCTCCCCTAAAGATCTCTATGACGACTACATAACTAAAACTCTTTCGCGCGCTTTTGATAGCGCGCCCATTTGCGCCGTCATTGCCCTCCGCGTTAGTTTAGTTTCAATGGAGTTTTAATTTTTTTTAGTAGGATTTTTTTTATAATTTTTTTGAGATTCTTTATCGTTACTGAACCACCCCTTAAGCTATGGCACGCAATCAAATTAACACCCTGTATTTTAGAATGTACAAGTAAAGTCATATGATACCCTACCCGACCTAGTACCGATAATTTGAAATTTTGCCCCCCCCCCTATTTGGGCCCCCTTTACATTAATAATCACAATTTTTGCTTATTTCTTTCACGTGCAGTTAAGTTGGACAACCATTTATTCTAAAACTATTCCAAATTTTAAGTCGATAGCATGAGTGGTTGCTGAGATATACAGGTGTGACAGACAGACAAAGCGGCACCATAAGGGTTCCTTTTTTTACCATTTTGGTATCGAAACCCTAATTATTTGGATATACCAAACGGCTCCACCTCCAGGTAGACCAAATAAGAGATGAACTTCTGCCAAGATCTAATATAGTATCATCGTAGCAAATGTCTACGGAACTGCTACACTTGCGTAGACGTACTACGAAACATGTTTAACCTGGCTGACTGAGGAATGTGCCAGGAGGGAAGGTGGCTATTGTAGCTTAGAACCATGCGGTTATTTTGTATGGAGAGGTTGTATCTTTTTTCATTGCTAAAAACATGATTCGTAGGAAAAGTTGTTCAGTTTAGTCTACAGAGTCCTTTAAGTTTTTAGTACACCGTCTCTGAGGTACGAAACTCTCCCTGGCTTGGCTGTTTTTTTTTATTCTCTCACACTAGTGTATTTTTAATAAGAATAAAAAAGTAAGTAGCAATGGATAGCATACTTGGAGGAGCTCGTCATATCATATGACATCTAGTCGCTGCGCTGTAAATGAACCACTACTTTTCCTGACATCCAGTTGAAATAATGTAGCTAGATAAAGGGCTTTCCTGCAGCTAACTAGCGCCCCCATCAGTTAAAAAAATATTACTCGCTAAATACAAAACTTATCGAAAGTCTGTCTTACCAGATTGAAGTAAAGGTACCCTAGTTTATTTAGAACTTATCAATCTTGGAAAATATAGTACACTGTAGTTACAGATACAAAAACTGCTAAAAGTGGCCGTTTTTCGCACTTTTTGTCTCTGTATCTACAGTGAACTATATTGTTCAGGATTGATAGGTTCTAAATAAACTAGGGTACCTTTACTTCAATCTGGTAAGACAGATTTTCGATAAGTTTTGTATTCAGCGAGTAATATTTTTTTAACTGATGGGGGTGCTAGTTGGCTGGGGGTAACCTCTGAAGCCTCTAACACACTTTCATTACGTCAGAAACTAATTTGGCATACATTGCTTGTTGAAATAAGGATATTTGAATTAACAGGAACAAGCATCCCAGCAAATGTATGCCAAATTGGGGCGTGCCCCGTCGTCCTACTGGAGTGTCCAACTGGTAGGACGACGGGGAATTCGCGATTCCCCCTCGTCCTACTGCACTAGTGTTCGAAACTAACTAGTTTTTTCTATTCAGGGATGTGTGATTGCGGCTTTAGATGGACATATCTTACATATCGCTCCATCCTGCCATCATACTGCTGTCATCCTAACGAGTTACAGAGGCGAGAAAAATGGGGCAGTTATTAAGTGCCAATTTTAGTGGCATGCGAGTTACTATCTTGATGTAAACGAACTCACATAGGGAAAAGTTATGGGCCAGACGTTTAGATGCGTATTTAGGTTTGCGAGTACTGTCTCTGTTTAAATGAACTCGTAGCAAGAAAAATAATAGGGCAGATATTTAGTGTCAGTTTCAGCACTTTAATAAATTTTGTTGTACTTTGATTTTGTAATAATAG
This sequence comes from Athrips mouffetella, assembly GCA_947532105.1. Classification (NCBI taxonomy): domain Eukaryota; kingdom Metazoa; phylum Arthropoda; class Insecta; order Lepidoptera; family Gelechiidae; genus Athrips; species Athrips mouffetella. The sequence goes on from OX383984.1 coordinate 13,138,019, forward strand.
GCTAGACATTCAGTGAGTTGCACCGCTCTCACCTCGTTTCAGTCGGTTTTCGAGTCATCCGTGCGTACAATAATGAGGAAATGGTGTGCGTAAATGGGTGACGCCCCCTGGGTGCCCCTGACACGCTTGATTAGTATGGCAAGTACTGACCACGCCGCCTCTAGAAGCGGCGGCACGCAACCATTAAGTGCTTTGTGAGTCTAAACTGAGAAAACTATGTGCCACAGCAGACGGCAGACTTTTTGTTGTGCCTGTCCGACAGTGTGGCCGGTACTGCAATTATTTGCGATATTATGAATAAGGTGGCATAGCCGGTTTCTGTTATATCACAGCTAAGTTACTTAATCTGCCCTCTGATTTATTTAGTCGCCGTCTTTCATATGATAGCATATTAAAGCCGCAATCACACCTTCCTAAATTCAAAGACTAATTCGGCATACATTGCTGATAGACTTGGTTTTATTAATTCCAATATGCCTACTTCAATAAGCGCAATGTATGCCGAATTATTATCTGAATTAAAGAAGTGATGATAACGGCTTAAATCATCCAGATCTTGATGTAAATAAACTTTCAATAAGCAAAAATAACGAGTCAGGCTATAATTTTCCGTTTCAGTGGAAGGAAAGTTATAATATTATCTTGCTGCGAACCTAATTTCTGTGGACTGGTAAACTGCGTCTGACGTTTTGCATCCCTTTAAGTACCACCTGTTACTTTCCAGTGTAAATTAACTTGCAACAGCATATTAGTAACTATCCAGTTGTGAACGTACTCGCAACAGGCAAAAGTGAGAACAGAAGTTTAATGCCACTTTTATATACATGCGAGCTACTACGAGTATCATAGAGAGAATGAGCTTACAAAGGCAGACCTTACGATATAGACGTTGTATTAATTTTAGTCGTACCATCATCGCGAGTTATTTTATTTTATTATTTTATTTATTAGGTACACAAACAGATTGCAGTACAAAAATGAAAGAAATGAACATTAAAGCTGTTATACTTCACTACAACCCAAAAAAAGTGTACACAACAGTACCAAATAATTGTTACAAAAAATTTCTGACGGTCACAAGAAAAGCACACATACAACAACATTTCAACATTTTTTTTTATTTTCTAACTAGAATAATGAGAGCTGAAAATATCAAGTTAAAATCTTGGTAAAAACAAACTTGCAATATGCTGAAATAATTCGTTTAATATCAAGTTTAAAAGGATGTAATTCGATTCCAGGTGGGGATACTATCAAACAAGAATCACTCTATTACCCAATTGTAGGAAATACAAGATGATTTCTTGCTTCGGAAGGTACGTTAAGCCGTCGGTTCCGGCTTCTATCTACAAAAGTCGTTATATGTGCCATGTCAGAGGCCTTTGGCTCAAAAACACCAGAACTTGTAAAGTCGGTCATCGATTTAACAACCTAAACCATAATGTTTTATTTTATGTTTTCTTTTTTTTTTTTTTTTATTTGGGAAAGCCTACTATAAGGAATAATGCATATTTTTTTTAGTCGCATTTATAAACAAAATATGAAAACACTGTTGTAGAGATGACAAAAAGTTAAATTTAAATTTAAATCGGCTGAGAAGTACGGCCGATATAAGCATTTAAAACTATTAATTGCGCGCCGATTAGACAGAGAGATCCGACATGGACAGTGACGTCACATGTCACTACGGCCATATAAACTCCGTGCTAAATTTCGTTTTGTTAGAAAGAGACAGAAACAAATCTTCGATGGCTTTTATCTTTTTTTAATTTCGTAGAAAAATTGTTTTACTAATCTGTTTATTACATGAATGAAGATGTTTTTTTAAATAAAAATAATCATGCATATTCCATATTACATGATAAAATTTATTAAGTAAGTGTAAGACTTACTATTATTTTTAGTAATCATGCAACTAGCAACGCAATCCACGAATTACAAATGTGAGTTACTTTGTTGTTGTTGTGTGGTGTTGGTGACTATGATTGGCATGCGAGCTACTATCCCGGTGTAAATGAACACGCACCAGTCAGAAGTAATGGGGCCGACGTTTAGTGCCAATTTACACCCGAACCCAGCCCTCATACAGAAACGATAGGGACAGGGGTGGATCTAGTAAGAGTAACATTCCGTTTTTATAAATGAGCTGTTGAGTTAAGGAGTGATCACACCTAGCTGAATTCAAAGACTAATTCGGCATACATTGGTCGTTGAAGTAAGGATATTACAATTAACATAACCAAGCCTCCTAGCAATGTATGCCGATTAGTCTTTGAATTCAGCTAGGTGTGATCACTCCTTTAACGTTACGACCATGTGGTACCGGCACAGATAAGTACCAACCCAACTGTACGCATGGAGATAGGAAGCAGTATCTTTCAGATTATTCAATAATTTTATACAATGTTATTCAATGAATTTATTCTTTACAGAATATTTCTTCAATGTAACATGCAGAATACAATGCAAGTAGAGTGAGTCTACACCGTTTCGGATCGTGGTATGGCAGCGTAAAAGAAACGGCAAGAAACCACTGCAGCACGGCCTACTGTAAGAGTCTGCTTTTTATTATGAGTTTCTTGTGTTTCGCTGGAATATCAGATCACCATACATACCCCTTTGTCATTGATATAGTATAATTAATTATTTTCTCTTTCTGTGTACCTTTCATACCATGTTACATACTGCGGTCACCAACAAAAGCGGTCGCCAGCAGCAACGCTTACAAACTATGTTAGATCCCCTCCAAAGTACCACGCGTTTATGCTGGAGTTCTGGAGGGAGCTCCCTGTCCTGCAGTGGACGTTTCGTGGGATGCGATGTTATGACAGTCCATGCCATGTGGCCCCAACTTAAAATAGTTCCACTGAATTGACCCACTGAACCCATAGCGGTTGATAAAAGTGACTAAAGGACTACGAATTGGGCAGCAGCGTTTAGAAGGGATCGGTTCAAAATTGGAAAACAGAAGTCTAAACACAGATCACTGAATGGTCGCACGCCCCGCTACTAGACTCGGCGGTAATAATAATAGTCGTGCTATGCAACTGCGTTACACGCAAATGTGCTGCCCAGTGGCCGCCAGTTCCTGTTTGCGCGTTGTAGAGTAAACATTATCAAAAAATAGCATATGAAAAGCCAAATTGTATCGTAATTTGGTGTAGTAATCAAAGTTAAACGTATATAGACAAAATTCTGGCGTATCATATTACAACCTAGTAATTTAGAGCAATATTTAGCAGAAAACTGGTCAATGAAGGAAATATTCAAGGGACCTTTACCAATAAAACTAAAAACAAAAGCAATGAACATATGTCTGACACCTTGCTTAACCTATGCATGCCAAACCTGGCCACTAAAAGTCTCTCACCTGAACAAAATAAGATCATGTCAAAGGGGAATGGAACGAAGCTTTTTGAACATTAAATTAAAAGACCGGATCAAAAGCGCATCTATTAGAAAAAAGACAAAGGCAAAAGATGTAGCCAAACAAATCCTGACCCTTAAATGGAGGTGGGCTGGCCATATTCAAAGAGTAACGGATAGCAGATGGTCACAAACCGTAACAAATTGGTACCCAATGTATAAAAAGAGGAGACGAGGGAGACCACTGAAAAGATGGAAAGACGACATAATAAATAAATTAAAAAAAAAAAAAATCTCTTTATTTTCAGGCACAGGACCCATATCAAACAACCATAACAATATACATAATAGCAATAGCCGGAAAAAATTGGCATAGAGTGGCTCAAGATAGAGAAAACTGGCACAATTTGGAGGAGGCTTTCACCGCAAAAGGCGGCCCTTACACCTAACAAAAACTAACATAATTTTTAAGAAACAAAACTAATAAAACTAACATATACAAATAAGAACTCATTATTTTAAGAAATACTGTAGACAGATTATTTTGTAAGGGAAAAATAAAAGCTATATATATATATATATATATTTAGCAGAAAATGATTTTTATTTTAACAGTTCCTGTGCTCGGATAAATCTACAAAGAAAAAAAACCCATAATTTCACAACCACAGGCAGGATTCGAACCTGCGTCTTCTGTGTAAGTACCACAGACGCTTTACCAACTAGGCTACTGTGGTCCTGCCTGATTTTGTGAAATTTAGCGACCTCTATACGCATTTCAACGTTGCGTTTGTGCTGCCACCTAGTAAGTTTTAGCTGTATTGTGACTGCTTGTGTCTTCCCGGCTCTCGTCTGCTGAGCCTCTATATCTTAACACTCCTAAATAGAAGTAGATCCACACTCTGCGATTGAGTTACTTAGCCACCTTCTCTCATTGACAGCAAGCACTAGTACGAGCGTCTCTAACTTAGCTGGGTTATATTTTGTACTTTATTTTTTTAGTTTTTAATTTTCTTCTATCTGGCAACCGCCGAGTGACAGACGGCGTCGAGGCCGACTACGGCGCAGATGGCGCAATGAACTCGACGCTTTTTGTAAAGACTGGCAACATTAGGCTCGGGGAAGAGACCAGTGGAAGGAATGGAGGGAGGCCTTTGGCCAGCAGTGGGACAGGAATGGATAATAAGATAAGATGCGGTTCTAAATACGGCCCTGGACAATAATTAAATTCTTTTCTTGTCCACTGATTTGTGGTCCAACGTTTACTGAACAATTATTGGCCCATTGGGCCGCACTTTATTGAAGAATTGGGCCAAACGTTCAGTGTTTCCAGCTTAGAATGAAACCACCCATTTTCTCCCATTACCTGATTGTCCGAGTTTAATTTTTACAAAAACCCACCAACAGATGGCGCTGTAAGATTTCTGAATAACGCTATAGCGAAACAAAAATAGAGAAAACGAATTTCCCCAGACATACTAGATCGATTTTTATATTGTAAATTTCACCGAAATCGTTAAGAGCCGTTTTTTAGAACGCCATCATCATCACATCATGTGGGTTACAAGGTCGATGACCGACATTACAACCCTGGTTTCAGAGTAACGACTTTTAAAAAGTCGCTCAGTCAGTAGTAGTCGCTCTGTTGAGTGATTACATTCGAACAATTCGGAACAACGGCTTAACGTAGCTTCCAAAGAACGGAATCAACGCGATATACGAATATTACTCATTTATAGATTAGTACCTGGGAGACCGAGCTTCGCTGAGCAAGCTATGCTACCCGCCAACAGATGGCGCTGTAGGTTGCGGTATTTTAAAAAATGCTTAAAAACTCGGGGATAACGAATTTCCCTAGACATGAGACCTAGCTAGATCGATTTCTCGCCCCCAAAAACCCCCGTATGGTAAATTTCATCGAAATCGTTAGAGCCGTTTTCGAGAAACCGATTAATATACAAATATTGCTCTTTTAATAGTATAGGATTTTGTAAACCTCAAAGGTACCGCTATCGAACTATTTCTCAGATTTAGTTACGCGTTTAACACGTGACTCCCTTTGTACTTAGAACATGTTATACAGGATGAGTCGAGTATAAACGGTTCCTTTACACCCGCTTAGGCTCCGTTTGTGCGTTCGGTCCGTAGCCAACTCAGTGAACACCCTTTGATCATGAGCCTTTTGATCGTGCGCCGTGTAAACATATCGGGTCTTAATATTAGCTGCCCTTACATTATAGAATAACCTCTGTGATCTAGTGGTTAGAGAGCTCGGCTCTCGATCCGGAGGTGGGGACACTGTCAAACAAAAATCCCTTTGTGCGACCTCCCCAGTTTGGTTAAGACATTTCAGGATGACCTGATTGTCTGAAAAGTAAGGTGATTCCGTGCTTCGGAAGGCACGTTAAGCCATTGGTCCCGACTACTATTTGCTGATGAAGTCGTTAATGAAATGAGCCATATCAGAGGCCTTTGGTGGCTCAAACTGTAACTCTGACACCAGGGTTAGTAAGGTCGGTCATCGACCTTGCAACCCACACAGTAAATTAAAATAAAAAATATGAAAATGATAATGAATCCAATATTTTTCATTACTTATTAAATTGTGTACTTAGTCCATGGGCCAGATGGTCAAAAATGAGGAAATGGTATAATTTAAATTATACAATTATACCAATTATTTTAAATTATAACAAATATGGGCAGCATCTGAACACTTGGATTGGCTGCTATTTTGGTCAGCTACCACTTTGAGACAGCAATCATAGTTTATTGACATCCTTACGAGTATAAACCTATCTAACTGTGATAAAAAGGAAAATGGGTACCCCAAATTATACCGATATATTTTCTGGCCTAAGGACTAACTAGTTTCTTTATTACTTAAGCATAATTATTACGGATGGTTCCGACGCATAGTTCCGCTAAAAATCGTTGAGCGTAAAACCTTATACGTTTGTATTATAATAATCTAAGGTAAAACCTAAACATGTGACTCATTTAGCGGAACTTGCGCTGTGTCATACTTGATTCATTTTAACGTCGAAATTTTATGTAATTTGTTATCTGTTAAGAAGTAGACAAACAATTATCTGTAATTTGGACCTACCCTCTCCGATTTGAGCATATACATTGGAATCAGTTTTGGGCAGGGTTGGGGATTAATCAATTGTTTTAAAACAATTAAATGTACTTATAGCATGTGTAAACTTGTTGTTTTTAGGGTTCCGTACCTCAAAATAAAAAAACGGAAACCTTATAGGATCACTTTGTTGTCCGTCTGTCTGTCTGTCTGTCTGTCAAGACCCCTTTTCTCACGAACGAGAAGAGGTATCAGGTCAAAATTGATAACGAATGTTAAGGTCCATAAACCACACAAGATCTGAAAATTTAATTTTTTTACAAGGACGCAATTAAAACATACGGCTTTTTATGTCCTCATCTCCATACAATTCTGCAAAAAAGCAAAACCTACAGGGTACTTCCCGTGACCTAAAATTATGAAATTTAGCAAGAAGCTAGGTCTCACAGTACAAATAAAGGAAAAAGTCTAAAATCATTAAATATTTAAATTTTTCTCACAACCAATAGTAACCAATTAAGGTGAGCTCCCGTTTCAAGAACTTTTCTATAAAAGAGGGGTCAAGTTGGATAGTCGCGGAGTTTTTAAAATCAAAGAGCAAAAGCTTTTAGTATATCATATGGTAGATATGTACGGAACCCTTAGGGCGTGAGTCCGACTCGCACTTGGCCGGTTTTTTATTTAAGGACCCTAGAAACCCAGTAACAAAATATATTGTGGTCCTAACAGGTTAATTCAAATTTACTCGTATCAACACTTTACATTGTATACAAAATATTAGAGCGCATAGGCTTTTTCTCGTTTTTAGGGTTCCGTATGCAAATGGCAAAAAACGGAACCCTTATGGATTCGTCATGTCTGTCCGTATGTCACAGCCACTTTTTTCCGAAACTGTAAAAACTATACTGTTGAAACTTGGTAAGTAGATGTATTCTGTGAACTGCATTAAGATGTGCACTTAAAAATATAAAAAAACAGTAAATTTTAGGGTTCCCCATACTTAGAACTGAAACTCAAAAGAGTTTTTTTTTCATCAATAGGATAGGTCATTAAAAATGATATAGAGGTTTCTAATATCATTTTTATCTCAACTGAATATTTTGCGCGAGACACTTCCAAAGTGGTAAAACGTTGTCCCCTCCCCCCTGTAACTTCTAAAATAAGAGAATGATAAAACTAAAAAAAATATATGATATACATTACCATGCAAACTTCCACCGAAAATCGGTTTAACGAGATCAAGTAAGTAGTTTTTTTTTAATTCCTCATAAATCGTAAACCGCAATTTACCATTCATTCAATCATCAAAAATATAAATTTTAGTTATATCACTTAATAAAGTTTATTAGCAATAAAAATACCTTAACTTTTAATTATATACGTACATGTTTGTACGGAACCCTCAGTGCGCAAGTCTGACTTGAACTTGGCCGGTTTTTTTTCCGCATATCTATAACTTAGTTTGTGAAGCGATGTATTTTTAGTTTAACTGACGTCATAAAGTAATTAAAGAATCTTAATATGAATAAAGTATACTAATATGAATAAAGTATAAAGGCCAGGTTAAAAGTACCCTAAACCGACGAGCATGTATGAAAGGATTGATGAAAGTACAGGAAGCAAGGGAAGTATGTCAAGATCGTAGCAGGTGGAGGACTGTGGTCTCTGCCTACCCCGACGGGAAAGAGGCGTGATGTTATATATGTATGTATGAATTTTGACTTTGACTTTCATGTGCCTCACCCACTGCGGTTTTTCATTGTGTTGGAGAATGGTTTATAGTTGTTTATGCAACGGTACATAATGAGGGGTATAAATCCCGAGTGTTGGTTCATGGAACGCAGCCGAGCGTAGCTAAGCAAGTTCCATAATAAAATGGCAGGAGGGATTTTATACATAACTAATTAAGTGTAGTTGCATACACAATTTTATCTCCACTTAAGGAATAGTACTAACATCGGTTTATATAATTGTAATATCATTGAGTAATAAAAAAACGGACATTCTCCGCCCCCTTGCAATCTACCCCGCACCCCCGCGCGCATCCGACGGCGCGATTCTCGTGGTGCTCCTGCGGGTCTATGTACCGAATATGCAGTGTTCCAATTTTAAATTTCTAATTCGCACTCATTGTATTTTAATTTATATTTTTTATTTTGCCCGGGGTGTAACCCTGCTCAGATAAAAGCCGAACGGAGCTTGGCTCAAAACTCCTTATGACCCAATATATGAATGTATCCGTGTGTAAGGATGTATCTAAGCTGTAACGTAATTTGTGTGAATGTCGCAGGCTAGTAAATACGTTTGATTATGAATAAAGTCCTTTACAACCATAGGGTATCAAAGTAAATAAGATTAGGTTCCTTGTTAACTGATTTGGTTTCGGAAAGATGTATCATTAATAAATAGATTCATGTTTCATTTACATGATGAAGTGTTTTTTATAGAATACTTTTAGAAAAAATCTGAATACAATGCAAATGGAGCGAGTCTACTACCGTTTCGGATCGTGCTATGGCAGCGTAAAAGAAACGGTAAGAAACCACTGCAACACGGCCTACGACGAGAGGTCGGCTTAAGTGTTTTTTTTGTGTTCGCTGTGAAATCAGAGAATTTACCTCTTTGTTATTGATGTAGTCATCTAATCTATTATTATTAAGAAAAGAAAAACAAAAACTAAAATATAATAGTTATTTTTTATTTAAGGCAGAAAATTTTTAATTTGGCGCGAATACCTTGTAATGAAACTCAAGGTTCTAAAGAAAAGTCCTAAGCGCAGCGAGGGTTTCAACGCACAAGACGCGAAATAACTTGGCTTCCGAGCGAAACACAATTTTTCAGTTCACTACATTATACCATACTTCATCATCATCATAACATCCCATGAAACGTTCACTACAGGACAGGGAGCTCCCTCCATTCCAGATTTTGCTAAAACAATGTGGAGGGGAAATACCATAGTCACCACGCTTTGTTAGCGTTACGGCTGGCACCATGGACCGCGGTTGTTGGTGACCGTAGAATGTAAGATGCACAGAAGCATGCTGCTGCACATCCTCTGGTTCATTAACTTTTAGTCGCCTCTTACGACACCCACGGGTAGAGATGGGTTGATACTATTGTTTGCCGGCAATACTACATCATCGCGTTCTAATTTTAAAACTTTGAACTTTTTTTGACAGATTTGAATTTCAAAAACCTTTTCCAGATTTCAATCGATAAAGCTATGTTTTCCGAGCCAGCGAGATGAAGGGGGTGATCGTGGTAATTATAACGATATTACCAAAATTAAAACGTTTCCCTTAAACGTTACGTCAAGCCTTAACTAAGCGTTTTAGGCAAACGTTTTTGTTCTGGTAATATCGTTGAAATTACCACGATCACCCCCAAGATATTTAAATACCTTACCAATCTTGTCCTGACAACTTCATCCCTCAATTTAAAGCAGCCATTTACATCATTCTCCTCATTTAGTTCGTGACAAGAATTACATTCGGTTATATGAGCATCTTTAGTCCTAGCTGATTAGAAGATGGGTGGCCGGTCTGCCGTCATTTGACAAAAGGCCAATAAGTGACTTAATCACGACCTACTTTTCAATGCGTTATTTAATTTTAAGAGCGTTCGGCTCATGACCTAAATTCGAATACGGGTGGGGACACAAATAAAACTAAAATCCTTTGTGAGCTGTATCTTTGATACTCGTACGGCCGTGAGTTTTACGTGGATACGTCTGTGTAATTAAGTGACCGGTCTGCCGTCATTTGATAAAAGGCCACTAAGTGACTTAATCACAACCTACTTTTCGATGCGTTATTTTTTTATTTTAGGACAGATTGAGACATTTAGTCGTCTTTTAACATGTACTACGAGGCAGCCTGCTTAGTGTAGTGGTTAATAAGAGCGTTCGGCTCATGACCTAAATTCGAATACCGGTGGGGACACAAATAAAACTAAAATCCTTTGTGAGCTGTATCTTTGATACTCGTACGGCCGTGAGTTTTACGTGGATACGTCTGTGTAATTAAGTGACCGGTCTGCCGTCATTTGATAAAAGGCCACTAAGTGACTTAATCACAACCTACTTTTCGATGCGTTATTTTTTTATTTTAGGACAGATTGAGACATTTAGTCGTCTTTTAACATGTACTACGAGGCAGCCTGCTTAGTGTAGTGGTTAATAAGAGCGTTCGGCTCATGACCTAAATTCGAATACCGGTGGGGACTCAAATAAAACTAAAATCCTTTGTGAGCTGTATCTTTGATACTCGTACGGCAGTGAGTTTTACGTGGATACGTCTGTGTAATTAAGTGACCGGTCTGCCGTCATTTGATAAAAGGCCACTAAGTGACTTAATCACAACCTACTTTCGATGCGTTATTTTTTTATTTTAGGACAGATGAAATGAAATGAAATGAAATATATTTATTTGCACGCAAACACGGTATGTTACAGCTGTTAAAGTGAAAAAAAAAAGTACAAGCGTGGTGCACCAACAAGTTGGTATGCAAATTTTTTTAAAAGAATGAATGAGATATTATTTATAAGGTAATGTCAAATATAAAATGTCAAAATAAAAATGTCAAATAAAACTCTAAATGTCAAATTAAAAAATTCTTAATAAATTGAATGTGATGTATGTCATTTCATATTGGACGCCACCTATTAAAGTCGAAATTTACAAATTCTGTCACAGAATAAAAACAATTTATTACAAGCATGTTGTGAAGAAGTTTTTTAAATTTGATTTCCGGTAATAATTTTAGAGAGTCTGGTAAAAGATTGTACAGCTTTACACACATATTTGAACTGTTTCTGGCAAAAGAAGTGCTGGTATGCGTAGTGCTGGCTAACCTGTTAGGGTACCTTGTTCGAAAGCTGTAATTCCTGTTCTCAAAGAGGTTTTGGTTCTTTTTAACAAACGTACACGCCTCGTAAATATACATTGAGGGTAGAGTCAGGAGATTGAGACATTTAGTCGTCTTTTAACATGTACTACTAGGCAGCCTGCTTAAGAGCGTTCGGCTTATGACCTAAATTCGAATTTCGGTAGGGTCACAAATAAAACTAAAATCCTTGGTGACCTGTATCCTTGATACGGCTGTAAGTGTTATAGGTACAGACAAGAGCACGTCAAGCTCCCATACACGTCCACTCACCCCCCGCCCCTTAACTCCTCTCTTACCAACCCCTCCCCTCACCCTTACCCTCAACCCCCTCCCCTAACTTCCTCCCCTCGCAACCCCCGCCTCACCTCCTCTGACTCATGTAAAGCTCGATGTAGTACCAATTTTTGTCGCCAGAGGGCCTATATAAGGAGTTTTTGAATTAGACCCAAATATTGTTAGGGTTACCTCAAGCACCTAAATGAATACTATTGGTGTTATTTTTTTACATTTCTATTCGCTAGTTTTCTAGAAAAATCCTAAAAGCAATATCGCTAAATATCGTAAAATGAACACTCCGTATCAGCACAGGCGGCAGCGCAGAGTCGTGAGCCAATCACGCGCAAGCCGAGTGCGCGGTTCGGGCGGTTTCGGCTCGGTTTCGGGCTCTAAGTACGGTCGAAATCATTACTACAGGATGATTGCAAATAATAATTAATTTTTTGTTTGAAAATAATAAAAAAAACTAGCCAGAGGATTTTTTTAAAACTTTGATAAACCTTTTTCTTTTTCATAGTTACACCACCCCTAGAAATATTTGGGTCTAATTAAAAAACACCTTATTTACGCTTTACACGAAATGACCTCCCAAACGAAAGCATAGACGAATCAACGTCAAAATCACTAAGTCACTTGGGCACTACAGGTTAAATACCTTAATACAGGGTGCAAGGGACGGTGTACCGAAAACTAAAAGAGCGTGCTTAGTCAACGAAACTGAACAACTTTCCCCAAGTAACATATGTTGAGAAATGAAAAAAAAAATTATCTCTCCATACAAATTGCCCACTCTTGTCGAACAGTTTGTATGGAGAGTACAAAATTTCTTTTCATTTCCCAACATATGTTTCTTTGGAAAAGTTGTTCAGTTTCGTTAACTGAACACGCCCTTTCAGTTTTCGGTACACCGTCCCTTACACCCTTTATATGGTCATAATTTTAGCATGTTATTTAGACCATAAAACTGAACAACTTTCCCAAAGGATAGGTCGAAATACGAAAAACTGATTTGACTTCCCATACAAAATGCGCTATCAGCTGATGCAGTTTATATGGAAGGTCAAAAATTTATTTTCGTTCCTTGGGGAAAATTGATCAGTTTCATCGTCTGAGTAACATACATAAATTGTCTTCACTATTTCAGAATAAAGGCCAGGATAAAAGTACCCTAAACCGACACGCATGTATGAAAGGATTGATGAATGTACAGGAAGCGAGGGAAGTATGTCAAGATCGTAGCAGGTGGAGGACTGTGGTCTCTGCCTACCCCGACGGAAAAGAGGCGTGATGTTATGTATGTATGTACCTTATATTTCTCCGAAAAGATGATCCCTTGCTTTGGAAGGCACGTTATGCCGTTAATTCCGACTAATAACTGAATAACTATTCGTAAAGTCATGTGAGAGACTCACGGCTCAAAAATTCTGTCACCATGGTTTGTGAGGTCGGTCATCGACCTTACAATCTATTCAATATAAGGATGATGAAATAGTGTTTTCCTTGCTTAAAATTAGGCTACTATTTAGTTATCGTTAAGCCATAATTTATGAGAGGTTTTAAAACTATTTTTTTTCGTAACTGTAGTCTACGAAAGCGTAGCCTGTCCGCTACGATAATAAGCTTGTCCGTAGATATGCTACAAAACTACACTTTGCTACAATCTTTGGCTACAATCTTCAGTGAACCAACACAAAACCCACCACAGAAAGATTTTTTTTTTGTTATAAGTGGGCAAACGAATAGGTGGGCTACCTGGTGGTAAGTGGTCACCACCGCCCATGACACCCACTGTCTTATTAGTGAAATCATTTGACACTAATAAGACAGCAAAGCGCGTTACCCACCCTGAGAACTAAGATGGTATGTCTTGTGTGCCGGTAATTTCACTGGCTCCCTTACCCTTCAAACCGAAACACAGCAGTGCAAACACTGCTGATTTACGGCAGAAAAAGGCAAGCCCTACCACCTACATTCCGTGTCAGAACGATCCGCGACGGAATCTTCTTTCAAGTATGACATATTAGAGCGGAATTTGATCGTCGGAACCTCGGAACAATCCGCACCCACAAAGCAAATGCCAAAAGTGACTGTGACGTACACAATAAATGTGGGTACTCGGGGAGAATATCACTTCATAGCCAGCCGGCGAGCGGGGATGTTCTGTCTGTGTCCTACGTACCATTATTAGCTAGTTTTACTAGATGCATCCCGATAAATAACAGTACGTCCTACCGGACGCAACAGTGACAAGACCTTGCGGTAAGTTCCAACGCGGAAGCTCCGCTCCAGTATGGATCGTTACAACTATAATGAGTGTAGCAACACATCATATAATATCCTATCATGTGTCCACTATGTGGAGGAGAAGTAAGCGCCTCTTACGACACCCACGGGTAGAGATGAGTTGGTACAATATTTTGCTGGCACCACTCGGCTTAGTGACAAACCCGCTGATACGAGTATTGCGACGCAGAAAGTGGAACTCTCGTCGACCGTGACTAAAAAAATTGTCAAGTATGACAATATCCAATAAAGTATGGCAATAAAGTGTACATCTATCTATCTATCTATCTATCCCGCCAGGTGTGTCATAGGTACTATAATGATAGAATTCGTTGGCTTCGGTGCCTCCACCAATTATAATGGGCCTTGTGGGATCCTGTAGGTTAGGAAACTCAGAGGGAGTTTCTTCTAATGAGCCGGTTTCGCAGCTAATCGTCAACTGAGTATTAAAAGGTCGATAGATGGCGCTAAATAGAGTTGCTAAAGAACAATAAATCTGTCATAGATGAAGCGGAAAGTAAATAAACCTCCTTAGGCAAAACTTACATTTACTGAGACACTAGATAGGAAAAAATAAGTGGACAGTTATATTTTCCTACAACAACGCTATCTACCAAGAAAATTAAAACTAGTTTTTCTTTTTTTTAAACCGGCTCATTAGCTTTCTGTGACGATCATACCAGTTTAGAATAGAATAGAATAATCTTTATTCATTAATTATTTTACAAAAATTAAGCAACATGATGCCTCCTTTTAAGCAAACAATGCCTGTGCTAGGAGACATCTCTCTTCCATTGGCACCGATTAAGTTTAATGAATATAAATATTAAAATTTTAAATTTTAGGGTTAGTACTAATCTATGTGTGTTTATGTGCATGTGTGCGTGCGTGCGTGTCCATGGGTGTATGTATGGATGTATGTAGGTGTGTGTGTGTGTGTGTGTGTGTGTGTGTGTGTGTGTGTGGGTGTATTATGTTATACATTTCAAAAACTCTTCTTTTAGCTCCTCAACAATAAAAATCGTAGATCAATTTCACGAATAGCAGCTTATTCGATATTAAATAGTAATTAAATCACAGCTGAAAAATAAACACAATTCACAAAGCTTTATAAGCTTTATCGGATTTTATATAAAACAGAACGCAAAGAAATAACTCAAGGCAAACGTTTCGGTTCTCGGTCGGAGATAGAATGATTGGAAAATTTTCGCAATTCAAAAATAAGTTTATTCTTTTGGATTAAATGTCCTTGAGGCTGAGTTCGCTGCCTTGAGGCAAGAAAAGTATCATAGAGTTTCTATAGCTGCCGCTAAGAACCTCCACAGTACCTATAAACTCCTTTAAAGCGTTGCAAGTGTGATGAGCGGAACTCTCCGCATCGGAAAGATCCGCAAGTGTGTCGCCACACTTATATTTTATGTGGGATGAAATTTTTCTATAGCTGATAATTATCCCTACGTTTCGAATTACGCTAATTGCACTTGTAAAATATTGTAAATGTATTTTTTTTTTGGGTATTTTGAAGACAAATATCTTTTTATTTACTCAGTATCTTGCCGTGATTTTCAGGTATGTGTTTCTTGACCATTCAAGTGATAATATCACCAAGACCAAAACATGATTAGTGAAAATCAACTCGACAAAATAATAATCCAAAGTTGCCTCTTAAATTTTCATTCTTTTTTCTTTTTGTAGAATCTAAGGTGTTTTAAGTAGTGAAATTAAGTGTACAGAAAGATATTTGTAGTTGCTATCATATGCCCAACCTAATATTTCATTTCTTACTTTTTACAAAAAGTTTATATGTTATATAAGGCGCTTACGTCATTTAGTTTTGATAACCCGCACAGTATATCTTAAGTTAAGTTGCCGCGCTTAAGTTGGTCCGAATTAACTGAAAACGTGCTCTAGTGCACTCGCTTATTCACCGTCTTACGTCATCGTCATCGTTACTGTTATCAGTGCTTTAGACAAATAGGTGGAGTAGTAAAAGCGCTAATGTCAAAATCGATTTAACAAATATAAAATCCCACACATTTGCAGCCGGCTAACATGTCTCAGGATTTGTTTATGACGAGTTAGTAACTAATGGTAATGAGAGTGGATTTGGTACAAATTTTGAAGGTATTATCACAGGCTTTGTTAAAAAAAATAAAAACAAAACCTACATTTTGACAGATGAACTCGAGAGTGCGCTTACATTCGTTCAAAATTGACTAGAGCCACTAAAGCTGTGATAGCTCTATGACCGTGCAAAATCAATTCCGTATACGCTTTTAGCAGTGTTAGCTCATTTCGGAACACGACGTATATTTATTGCCAGAAAATCTTAGCAGAAAATAAACACCATATTTGAAGACTTCGCTTCTCAATCTGTGGAGCCATTAACATTTTACGCCTCATTTACTCTGTGACAGGCTATCCTTTCAGTCTGACAGCTTTCGCATGACAAGGGATTTACTTTTGAATCACTCGTATTTCTGTGGGCGTGGATTTATTCTTGTCACCGCATATATAATTTATACAGGGTGTGATAGAAAGGGTAACAAGCGAAGGTTAACAATTTTTTTTTCTCGCAAGTGTATTGGGTATTTTGTTGTGTGTACATACTAATAAGACAGTTAGTGTAGGCAACGAAGCAGTTGACCCCAACATAAATTTCTCAGGCAGATTTTATTTGACAGGATGATAAAGTATCGATTTAAATGTAAATTCAAAAAATCCAAAAAAATATTCCCAAAAAAATTTTTTCATACATTTTTTGTAATTTTTAATGTAATACCCCAGCAAAGTTTTATCGACTGAGGATTTAATGCGGGGGTCTTCATACAACGATCCGCTTCGTTGCCCACACTAAGTGGGCGCTATGGGCGGTGGTGACCATAATACAATACAATACAATACAATACAATACAATACAATACAATACAATACAATACAATACAATACAATACAATACAATACAATACAATACAATACAATACAATACAATACAATACAATACAATACAATACAATACAATACAATACAATACAATATAATACAATACAATACAATACAATACAATACAATACAATACAATACAATACAATACAATATTCTTTATTGCACACGAAATTTTGTGAAATGTACAATATTAGAAACAGGTGTACAATAAACAGCAATTTCTTCCAGGCAACCTTTGGGTGCAGGATATAATACCATCAGGATCATTTTCAAATTAGGTGACCGTTTAGAGCAAGGTATTTGAACCTCGCTGCGCTGCTCGGTCCTAGGTTTAGAGGCACAGCAGACGGCAGACTGGCCGTGGCCGGTACTGCAATAATTTTCGATGTTATTATAGTAATTGACAAATGAAAAGCGCTGCGCTTCTATGCGCCTATTTTCCAAAATCTTTGGTTTGGAAGGAAGACAGTTTGAATAGTTGTTTAATTTAAAGAGTTGTTTAGTCGAAAAAGGTTATTCAGATTGATTGTTATTTAGTTTAAAACGAAGAGCCATTTTGTAAAATTCTAAGTTTCAATTTGATTCCTATGTAAACTATAGTTCTCGCAATACTGGCCTCACAGGTGGACAAAGTCCTTGACTGCCCGTATCTGCCCGGCTCTCGTCTGCTGAGCATCTCAGTATTTTATTTATTTTATTTAGTATCGTAGGAAGACCAACAGCTACAATAATATTACAATAGACTTATAAACAGAAATAGAATAGCCAAATGTAGGTCCCCGAAGGAAAGAACAAATTTAAAAACAGAAGAAAGAAGACAATCACGTTGAGACAGCACGTTAACTATAACCTACATCTGTGTTTACATTATCCTAACGACAATTACGAGTAGCAGCGTCATTGCAGTTGAACTTTCAAACCGTGCTTGAAAACACCCTATGGAATTTATTTCAACCCTCCTACTAATTAGATATGACCGGGCGCAGCGAGGTTCAAATCTCATTGGTAGGTATAGTTTGAGCATCCGAGTTTTTGGCGTTTCAAGCACGTAGAAACAAAACCAGTATAAGTTGAACCAGCGCTGCGCTTCCAATGCCTGAAACCAGAGGTCAAAGTGTTTCCACCGATGAGCGGCCGTGTGTACCAAATTTAAATAGGTATAGTGCCAGGAAATATTTGTGGTTAACACATTTTTAAAAGCTTTTATTTATTGCTTTTACTGTAGTTTTTTTAGGGTTCCGTACCTCAAAAGAAAAAAACGGAACCCTTATAGGATTACTTTGTTGTCCGTCTGTCTGTCTGTCTGTCAAGACCCTTTATCTCATGAACGGGTAGAGGTATTAGGATGAAATTTATACCATATATTAGGGTTCATGAACCACACAAGATCTGAAAATTTCAATTTATTACAACGACGCAATCAAAAGATATGGCAGTTTATGTCCTCATCTCCATACATTTATGCAAAAATGCAAAACCTACAGGGTACTTCCCGTTGACCTAAAATTATGAAATTTGGCAAGAAGCTAGGTCTCACAGTACAAATAAAGGGAAAAGTCTAAAATCATTAAATATTTCACACAAGTAATAGTAACCAATTAAGGCGAGCTCCCGTTTAAAGAACTTTTCTATAAAAGAGGGGTCAAGTTGGATGGTCGCGGAGTTTTTAAAGTCAAAGAGCATAAGCTTTTTAGTATATCATATGGTAGATAGGTACGGAACCCTTAGGGCGCGAGTCCGACTCGCACTTGGCCGGTTTTTCTATACTAGAGGCGCTGTTTTATGTAAACTTACGTACGAAGAAAAATATCTTAGGTTTGGGCTCGTAGCTGATTCTAGTGTCTGTAGATAGTTGTTTTCAGTATTTGAAATCAAAAATTCTAAAAAGTAAAAAAAAAAATATGTTAAAAAATGGAAAACAAGCTTTTTTTAGATGTACGTTATTAAAGAAACCTGAGACAGTGATAACGTTATAGTTCTTTTTCTACATTTTATATAAAAGCATGTTTTAATTTTTGTTTCACATATTTTTATTTAAAACTACGTTCCCTCTACCATAATACACACAACAGACTTATTAGATGCACATCAGAACGGCCACTTACCCCTTTGTAATTTTAAACTTATTCATCCGTAAGACGATCAAAGTCCTCGCTTCATTAGAAGCTAAGCTGCTTAGTCTGTGGCACGATGACCAATCACGGCCCGCCACGTCATTATTCACGCTTGCGTTCTCTTTTTAAAATTATAACGCTAAACGGTCAGTCGAGCTTTAGACTTCGCATGAGTAGGAAGCTGTTTAGATCAGTGAGCTGTCTTTTGCGCTCTATTTAAGTATTTATTTTAAAATAAGCTTTTGTGGTCCAGTTTGTGTAATAATTTAGTATTTTTAGTAAACAGGCTACCCAAGGTCTAGTGGCAAAAAAATTTTTAATACTCGTTAAGTACATAATTTATAGAAAAATTGGTAAGACAGATTAAAGTGGCCTCTGTTTTGAACATATCAACTATGTAAAATAGAGATCCGAAATCTGCTAAAAGTGACCGGTTGCCCCACTTTTTGTGTCTCTGTACTTCACATTGTTGATAGGCTCTATATCATCATAACATCCCATGAAACGTCCACTACAGGACTGGGAGCTCCCTCCATAATTCTAGCTTTTGCTGGAAAAATGTAGAGTGGAAGTACCATAGTCACCTCGCTTGTTAGCGTTACAGCTAAACTACGGTGTTTCCTTCAATCTGTCCTGATTTGATTTTCGATTAATTTTGTGCTCGGACTACTTACATAATGCTTTTTTAACAGATGGGGGCGCTAATGGAGGGTAGGTGGCCCCTTTAAGAATAATAATAGAATAATGGGTGGGTACAGGTCGACATTATGTAAGAAAACTATGCCTTACAAATTTCATTACCCAATCGGGTTTTTGTTAAAAAAAATTGTTAAAAACTTTTCCACATATTTAGGTTTGGTTTTTTGTTAGCTTTATATTAGTTCTCATATTATTGTAAAAAATAACCAATAAAGACAAATCTTAAGACGGTTGCCGGGTGGCAGCACCTTACTTTTTGAAATAAATTTACGAGTATTGCGTCGCAAATACAAAACTTTTCAGTAGTATTGTTCGTTTGGCGGCAATATAGGGTAGTTATATATGTTATAACCCATGACATTATAGCTTAGCTTATCATTTATGGCTTTGTATTGGTAAAGTGCTAAAAGTGGCCGTTTTTGGCACTTTTACAATACAAAGCTATTCATGATAAGCTAAGATGTGATGTGATGGATAATAAAATATAGAACTACCCCAAATTGCCGCCAATCAAACAATCCTTATTAAATGTTTTGTATTCATGACGCAATAAATTTATTTCTCAAAGTGGCAGCACTTCTGCTCAGCAACCACCTCAAGTCATAACGGTTTACTACAGTTTCGGATCGAGCTTTGGCAGCGTAAAAGAAACGGCAAGAAACCACTGCAGCACGGCCCACTTTAACAGACGGATATGTGTTTCTTGCGTTTTGCTGTTGATGTGGTCATACCTCTTTGTTATTGATGTGGTCATCTAATTTATAGTATGTAAGCTTATGTACATAACGTTTGGTTGACTCATTTTTACTTTCGAGCGGAGCGAGAAAGGTATTGTGTTCGTAAAAAAAAAAGTTTTTCTAATTTTCTCAAAAATGTGTTCTATATCACTTATACATCATAAAAAACCGGTCAAGTGCGAGTCGGACTCGCGTGCCGAGGGTTCCGATATACCTATAGTATTTTTGGAAGCAATAAAGTCCATTTTCAGGACCGCAAAACTAAATTTGTTTGTAAAGGTTTTTTGCAGATTTCTGAAAAACTGTGCAACTTAGAAAGATCGTTTTATTTTTGCTGTAAAGTTTATATAAACTTCTGTCAACTGTAATTAATTCAGATTTTTCCTTACTCAAACTTCGGAGATAAGGGGGGGGGAATGGTATTTTTCTTGACATTTTTCATCATAACTTTAAAACTAAGAAATTTAAAAAAATACAAAAATATATTTTAAAATGTACAAGTAAAGCCCGTTCATATGATACCCCACTCGACCTAGTAGCGACAATTTGAAATTTGGCCCCCCCTATTTTGGCCCCCTTTATATTAATAATCATACTTTTTTCAAAATTTTTTCTTGTGCAATTAAGTTGGGCAACTATATTCTAAAACTATTCCAAATTTCAGGTTGATAGCATAAGTGGTTGCTGAGATATAGAGGTGTGACAGACAGACGGACAGACAGACAGAGCGGCACCATAAGGGTTCCTTTTTTTTACCATTTTGGTATCGGAACCCTAAAAACAAGTCTCCCAAAAATGTCCATCCGTCGGTCGGTCGGTCGGTCCGTCGGTCGGTCTGTCCGTCACGCTTTGGCCTAGCGGCTAAACGAATGGTCCGATTGACACTATATTTTGAATTTAGGAGTTTTATGCAAATCCATCGAAGGGTTCTAAGTGGTTTCTTGCTGGCTCTCATTTTGAGGGTAGCTGTCATACAACGAAAATGAAAAATTGAAATTTTCTCAAAAACGGCTCAAAGAATCTTGATGACACTTTGCATGACCAAGCATCTCCATGTAAGATATCTTGCGCCAGTATCAATTGATCTGCGTAATGTCATATAAGGGGTGTTTCTGTACCACCAAAACGTAAATATGTGGTTGACCCAAAATTGGTTCCATTGATTTTATTAAAATTTTCTATAATATTGATCCTGGATTGGTTGTCTACCTGACTGGATATTCTTTATGATTTTTTTGAATAAAATTAAGTACACAGGGTGTACCAAAAACTGAAAGGTCTTGCTCAGTAGACTAAACTGAACAATTATCCATAAGGAACATGGGTTGGGAAATTAAAAAATCTCCATGCAAGTATCCTACAGTAGTATCCATTGATCTGTGAAAATTCATATAAAGGGTGTTCCAGTACTACCAAAAGTTAAACATGTGATTTACTCGAAATCGATTGAGGTTTGTTTGTTTTAATGTTTGACAATTTGAATTCTGAATTGATCTGTATATTTCATTCGAACATTTTTTTGGAAACACGTAAATAAAAGTTTGTATTTCCATACTATGGCATTACAAATTTAAGTTTGCGGTTGATAGTTTTTCCTTGACTATTGCGAGAAAGTAAGTGTAGTGCTGCTGTACCATTTATTTAACTTTCTCTCAGGTTATTTTACTACTATTTATCAGGTATTTTGTTGAAATATCAAAGCCCAGAGCCCAAAGGTCTGTGGTACACTTGCACTTCGAAGGCAAAAGGTTGGATTTTAATATCCGACTTATCTTCTTTAATTTAAGAGCTTGGCTCTTGTCGATGGAGTATAACATTCATAAAATTATAAATTTTGGGATCTGAACGAAATATATTGATGAACATAAGATATTGGTGCCAAAAAAATGTATTCATACATACCGCCTAAAAGGAAAAAATAAATGAGAAATTGGGTCGGACGTCGCCCATGTTACAACTATAATAGAGGGTGTTAATTTAATTGCGTGCCATAGCGTAGGAGGTGTTTCCGTTACGATAAAGAACCATACGCAGGATTTTTTTGGGTTCCGTACCTCAAAAGAAAAAAACGGGACCCTTATAGGATCACTTTGTTGTCCGTCTGTCTGTCTGTCTGTCAAGACCCTTTATCTCACGAACGGGTAGAGGTATCAGAATGAAATTAATATCATATATTAGGGTCTATGAACCACACCAGATCTGAAAATTTCATTTTTTTACAACGATGCAATCAAAAGATATCGCATTTTATGTCCTCCTCTCCATACATTTATGCACTAAAGCAAAACCTATAGGGTATTTAACCTAAAATTATGAAATTTGGCAAGAAGCTAGGTCTCACAGTACAAATAAAGGGAAAAGTCTGAAATCATTAAATATTACAAATTTTCTCACAACTAATGGTAACCAATTGTGGTGAGCTCCCGTTTCAAGAACATTCATATATGAGAGCGGTCAAGTTGGATGGTCGTGGAGGCGATTTTTGTTTTAGTTCTATTTTAAAAACGGGAACACTTAGAAACTTGAAAGTTGGTATGTTTATAGTGCATAAGCTATAAAATAACAAGAATTAATAAAATTTGGTCAAACGCGTGTCGGACTAAAAAAATCTAGCACATTAACTTACTGAAATTTCAACTAATACAAATATGATTATGTGGTGGTACAGAACCCTCGGTGCGCAAGTCCGACTCGCACATGGCCGGTTTTTTTATTCTTGTTTGTGTTCCTTTATCGTTACTAAAACACCCCCTAAGCCATGGCATGCAATTTAATTAACAACTTGTATAATTAAATTATTTACTTGTACTGAAAAGTTGTAAAAATAGACATGCAACGTTTTGCCTCTAGGCCGTAGAAAAGACGTTTTGACTTTTGCTGATATCTATTATTTTATCATGTCAGACATATGGGTCAAACTGTGGGTCAAACACATAAGGTTGAATTTACATTAGGTAAGTAAAAAAAACCGGCCAAGTGCCAGTCGTACTCGCGCCCTAAGGGTTCCGTACGTGTCTACCATATGAAATACTAAAAGCTTTTGCTCTTTGATTTTAAAAACTCTTCGACCATCCAAGTTGACCCCTCTTTTATAGAAAAGCTCTTGAAACGGGAGCTCACCTTAATTGGTTACTATTAGTTGTGAGAAAAATTTAAATATTTAATGATTTTAGACTTTTCCCTTTATTTGTACTGTGAGACCTAGCTTCTTGCCAAATTTCATAATTTTAGGTCAACGGGAAGTACCCTGTAGGTTTTGCTTTTTTGCATAAATGTATGGAGATAAGGACATAAAAAGTCATATCTTTTGATTGCGTCGTTGTAAAAAATTGCAATTTACAGGTCTTGTGTGGTGATGTGACCTTAAATTTCGTTATCAATTTCAATCTGATACCTCTTCTCGTTCGTGAGAAAAAGGGTCTTGACAGACAGACGGACAACAAAGTGATCCAATAAGGGTTCCGTTTTTTTATTTTGAAGTACGGAACCCTCAAAACGGGTCAGTAGGCGTGCATTGCTTGCTGCATTCAAGTGTTTTCGTACAGACAACATATGGAACAAGCACTGCATAACTGACCATATTTTGTTTACTCTAAATCTTGCCCTCCTTTTAGGTTTTTCGGCAGTCAGATAAAAACACGGTCAATCTTAACATTTTTTTATTGTCTGTAATAACAATGTTTGACATATTCCTATTAACTTATTTTAAATGCTAATCTATACAAACTCCGCAAGCTGTGTTCATATAAGCTTGGGGTACGAGAACTACAGTTTCATCGGTCGTATAATACACAAGAACCCCTGTCAATTGAGATCGTATTATGTTGGCTGTTCTACCTTCGCTGTCCGAAACGTACTTCCTGAAAATAAAAAAATATTTTTATTAAGAAATTTTAAAAATAGTAGATTGTTTACCAAGGGAGCAAAGAACTATTATAAGGGCGAGAGCCTTTTTTGAATCCAGAACGGAGCGAAGGATTCTAGAGTAAAATCCCGAGAGTAGCATGGGATTCTAAAGTACGTCGCTCGAGCTTTAAAATAGTGTTGCTCCCGAGGTGGACACTCTTCTTTTTATCACCCTCTATGAGAAAATAAAACAATTTAAATAAAATATTTTTTACTATCATCTGTTACTAACAATATTTACGAGTACTTAGAATTACACGTTGTAATTTCGTCATGTCTGTATGTCTGTCCGCAGCTTAGTTCTATTAATTCCGCGTGCGGAAACGCTGGCAACTGCTAGTATGTTATAAACTTACTTAAATTCATCCAAGGCATACGAGGTCATCGAAATATTCTTGTTTGTAAATACAACTGAGTTGGTAGTCGCATGAGTGTTACTCGTACAGTCTTCGCAATTCGCTTTTATTATGGCGAACCTGTAAAAAAATAAGTAAATATAATAAATACCTACCTTATTTTCTGCGAATGCAAACTTAGATACTTACTATGTAAGGCTTAAGGGATAGCCTTCGAAATACTGAAAGGACATGATTAGTCAACGTAACTGAGCAACTTTCAGCGAACAAAACTTTCATTAAATGAAGAATAAAATCGGCCTATCCACACAAACTATCCAATGAAGTTTGCAATTTTGTATGGAGAGGTCAACTAAGTGGTGTCACTAGTACCATCAATGGAACTAGTGACACTAATCAGTGTCAGTAGCACCATTAATGGTACAAATCAATGGTACTACTGACACTACGCCGATCTTTTTAGGGTTCCGTACCTCAAAAGATAAAACGGAACCCTTTTAGGATCACTTTGTTGTCCGTCTGTCTGTCTGTCTATCTGTCAAGACCCTTTATCTCACGAACGGGTAAAGGTATCAGGTTGAAATTAATAACACATATTAGGATCCATGAACCACACAAGATCTGAAAATTTCAATTTTTTACAACGACGCAATCAAAAGATATGGCATTTTATGTCCTCATCTCCATATATTTATTCAAAAATGCAAAACCTACAGGGTACTTCCCGTTGACCTAAAATTATGAAATTTGGCAAGAAGCTAGGTCTCACAGTACAAATAATGGGAAAAGTCTGAAATCATTCAATATTACAACTTTTCTCGCAACTAATGGTAACCAATTGTAGTGAGATCCCGTTTCAAGAACATTCATATAAGAGAGGGGTCAAGTTGGATGGTCGCTGAGGCGATTTTTGTTTTAGTTCTATTTAAAAACGGGAACACTTACAAACTTGAAAATTGGTGTGTTTATAGTGCATAAGCTATAAAATAACAACAAATAATAAAATTTGGTCAAGTGCGTGTCGGACTCAAAAAATCTAGCACATTAACTTACTGAAATTTCAACTAATACAATTATGTTTATGTGGTGGTACGGAACCCTCAGTGCGCGAGTCCGACTCGCACTTGGCCGGTTTTTTTTTTCATTATATGAAAGTTTTATTCGCTGAAAGTTGTTCAGTTACGTTGACTGATCAAGCCCTTTCAGTATTCGGAAGGCTGTCCCTTACTGACACCCTGTATACAGGGTGTTAATTTAATTGCGTGCCATAGCTTAGGGGGTGTTTCAGTAACGATAAAGGAACACAAAAAAAATATTTAAAAAATCCATTTTTTTTCATAATTTTTTCGTATTTTTTTATTATTATTTTTATTTACTTTTTTGATAATATTTTAGTGTGTGCATCTGCCCATGACACTGAACACCTTTTCCGAAGGAACATAGGTCGAAATAAGACAAAAAAATTCGCCCTCCCATACTAAAAATGTGCTGTCAGCTGATGCAGTTTGTATGGGAAGTCGAAAAATGTTTTTCGTATTTCGACCTATGTTCCTTGGGAAAAGTTGTTCAGTGTCTTGGGCAGATGCACATCCTAAAATATTATCAAGAAAATAAAATAAGAAAAAAAATTTAAAAAAATTGAAAAAAAAAAGGAATTATTTTATAATTTTTTTGTGTTCCTTTATTGTTACTGAAACACCCCTTAAGCTATGGCACGCAATTAAATTAACACCCTGTATAATTCGATCAAAAACTAACACCCTACCACGAGCGCTTCATTACCAGAAAAAAAAAACAGACATTAAAACACTCGTATGATGTTATCATGGAACTCGCCTTCGCTTCGGTGCTGCGTCCCATATACTAACGCACTAGTTTTTAATACCCCTCTTTATGTGAAAGTTGCATAAAATGCTATTACGTACCTTGGTTTATTAGTACAGTCTCCTATAACAAGTTGTTTCCCTGACTCTAAAGGAGAATGGTCTATTCTGCATTCATCTGGAAAACAAATTAAGGTTTACGATACGACACGATAGGATTACGTAGGTTGGCCACCGCCATGACAATATTAACGGGATAACTTACCAACTAAATAAAGAATCATGCTTTTTCCGCACCAGATTCGAACAATAGTACTTTTTTTACAGACGTTTTCGAAACCATTTACAAAATATAAATATACAAATATCGCTTGTCTAATAGTTTAGAAAATATCTATTATGATTCACAATATGTTATGATTCGCAATATGTCATGCATTTGTTAATACAAATTTTAATATTATCTATTCAAAATAAGGAACATTCGATATAACAACGGGTCCAGACATAATAGTTACGATCAAATCTCTTTGGTTACGATATTTAGCCGATAGAAAAAAAGAGTTGGCCAATGTTTTTCTATACTTACGATAAAAGCCAAGTCTCTTGAGAATCTGGACTGCCGTCATGCTGGGAGGTAACCAAACGTCACTAACTGCCTTTTCAGACTGTTTGTCGTTCCATTTCACCCAATTTTCTCCATCTTCTACCTGTTTAAAAAATTGTTTTGCAATCAACATATCGTGTGGGTTGCAAGGTCGATGACCGACCTTACAAACCTCATAAACCTCTGACATGGCTCATTAACGTTTACATCCGTAGCAAGGAACATACTACTCTCTAATCTGATCCGTAGATAGTAATCGGGACCAACGGCTTAACGCGCCTTCCAAAGCACGGAATCGGACGGACTAGGGAGGTCGCACAAAGAGATTTTCGTTTGACAATGCCCCCACCGGGAATAGAACCCAGAATCTCCGGATCGAGAACCGAGCGCTCTCACTAGGCCATGGAGCTGTTAGCAATGGTGCACCGATAAATCAAAAGTTTACTCAATCAACTGTGAGACAAGTTGGATGAGACTATGAATACACCCCACAGTTTGTATAGGATATTGTAGGTTAAATCACTTGACTATCTGAAGAAAAGGATGATTGCGTGTCACGGAAGGCACGTTAACTCGTAGAACGCGGATAATATCTACAGAGGAAGTCGTTAATGTTAGAGGCCTTTTGCGGCTTAACAACTTCAACACCAGGGTTTGTAAGGTCGGCCATTGACCTTACAACTCATATGATATGAATAACTATGCCAACGCCTTGGTCCGGTGTGGACTCTTTTATTGATACAGTTTTTTTAAGGTGGATGGATATTATTTAAACAGACAGACGACTTAGGTTTAGAAGAGGGTCCTGTTGGCCCCGTTTAAGTAGGGAACCCTAAAAATGTTCTTGCGATGCGGACGCACGGATGTTCACTCGCCTCACTTTTTACGGATCCGATACCAAAATGGTAAAAAAGGAACCCTTATGGCGTGACGTCTGTCTGTCTGTCTGTCGCACCTGTATATCTCAGCAATCACTCATACTTCTTCTCATATTTAAGAGCCGCGCTCTTGTCGGTGGAGCAATCTCCATTTCTCTCTGTCCTCTGCCAATGATTTGACATCCTGATAAGACTCGACGTTTACCCTCTCTTTTATCTGGTCAAAATAAGTGCGTCTTGGTCTTCCTCTTCCTCTTCTGCCCTCTACTTTTCCTTCAATAATATTCTTTATGAAATATCACTCATACTATCGACTTGAAATTTGAAATAGTTTTAGAACCTGGTTGCCCAACTTAAATGCACATGAAATAATAAAAAAAAAATATGATTATTGTAAAGGGGGCCCAAATAGGGGGGGGGCGAAAATTCAAATTGTCGTTACAAGGTCGAGTGGGGTATCATATGAAAGGATTTTACTTGTACATCCTAAAACTCACTTTTTTGTATTTTTTTCAACTATTAGTTTTCTAGTTATGAAGAAAAATGTCAAAAATAATACCATCCCCCCCCCCTCCCTTATCTCCGAAGTTAGTGTAAGGAATAATCTGAATTAATTACAGTCGATACATGTTTATGTAAATATCACAACAAAAGTAAAATGATATTTCTAAATTGCACAGTTTTTTTGAAATCAGCGAAAAACCTTTACAAACAAATTTAGTTTTGCGGTCCTAAAAATGGACTTTATTGCTTCCAAAAATACTATAGGTTTATAGGAACCCTCGGCGCAAGAGTCCGACTCGCACTTGACGGTTTTTTTATGTCAATGGGCTTACTTTTGACCTCGATCTAGTTTTGAGCTTTTTCCACCATCTCCCTTTTACCATCGGGGGTACAGACGCATCGCAGGATCGACACTTGGTTGATATTTCACACATTCGCACACACACGTTCACATGTGAACCCAGATCGCTTCCTTCCGTCAAGCACCGCGGGTTCACATGTGAACCCGGAAACAGATTTTCGAATTTTGCCTTATTGGAGAAAAAATACGGTTTATTTTGATTTGACATGTATGATGACTTTAGACCTTATAAAATTACCTTTCGAATGACATATAAACCATAGAGGTACAGTGGCTACGTTCGGAAATATCAGCGATTACTTCCCGCGCACTGAATACCCGACCAATGTAAGTAGGTCTATTGGCGGGAAAAAATTGCAAATTCGCAATGTCATTTTGTTTTTGCACGGTTGTTGCGAATTTTTGTATGGCAGAGCTAGACGGTTATTCTGCGGTGCTTAGTGGAGTTTTTTATTATATTTGGCGGAGCTATAGAGGTTAAAATGCGCATGAGCAAAGATATAACCCGAATCTATTCAAGTCGCGAGTAAATAGGCTTCTTCTTGCCCATTATCGACCTCATCTCTGCCCTCAAGACTAGATCCAGGTCAAGAGAAAGCCCATTGACAATAAAAAAAAAACAGTTTGTAGGTGTAGGGCTTTTGTGCAAAGTCCGTCTGGGAAATTACCACCCCCTTACCTTTTTTGCCGTAAAGCAGCAGTGTCTGGGTTTGAAGGGTAAGGGAGCCAGTGAAATTACCGGCATGAGACATACCTACCATTTTAGTTCTCAGGGTGGGTAACGCGCTTTGCTGTCTTGTTAGTGTCAAATTATTTCACTAATAAGGCAATGGGTGATATGGGCGGTGGTGACCAGGTGGCCCATCTGCTCGTTTGCCCACTTATACATGAAACAATTTTTTTTTTCACTCACCTTTATACTAATCGAATTATCGAATCCAGAGTCAAAATTATCTGTCGTCAGAAGCCGCAGATACGGATTGTCCGCGTAGCCCAAAAATAGCATGCTTTCGGCAACCTCCTTTCTCAATCCGAAAATGGACTAGAAGAGAATAAAAATATATAGGGTGATAAAAATTTGCAAGCACTATTTAATAGACCACATGGGTACGGGTTGGTACTATTATTTTCAATACATTTGCTCGAAAAACGTACAAGGACGTAAACATTGCTCGTCAGTAGTTACTTACCGAACTAGTGCGGTAAGTAAAAAAAAAGTATAATACCAAGGAGTTTTTACACCCTGATCATAAAATTATTTTGTAAAAATACTACAGTGGTGACTTTTTACTTGGGTGACGACTGCCTACCTGTATTGAAAATAAAATGGAGAGTACTAGGAGAACATAAATCGACAAGAGGCTGACAGTACCCACGGTTGGTTCCTTTACCAAGTGTATTACTTATACCTGTTTTCTCACAAAAGTATTGAAAAACGTCGTAAGATACACGTCCGTAAGGGTTGTGACAAACTCGTGCCAATGGTAAACCCTCGACTTCGTCTCGGGCTTACAAAACGCCAACTCGT
Organism: Athrips mouffetella; assembly: GCA_947532105.1. Classification (NCBI taxonomy): domain Eukaryota; kingdom Metazoa; phylum Arthropoda; class Insecta; order Lepidoptera; family Gelechiidae; genus Athrips; species Athrips mouffetella. The sequence continues at coordinate 13,168,375 of OX383984.1, forward strand.
TTGTAATAACCCTATTTACGGAACTTGTGTCTTAAACTACTATTTCCGGCACCACACGGGTGTCGTAAGAGGCGACTAAGGGACTTTAAATCAGAGAATGGGCAGCGGCGTCCTTCAGTGTATCGTTCCATCTTGCATACTGCGGTCACCAACAACCGCGGTCCATGGTGCGAGCCGCAACGCTAACTAACAAGCAGCGTGGTGACTATGGTACTTACTTCCCCGTGCTGGCAACCAACATGCTGCTCTACTATTTTAGCGCGAAACTAGCCGATTTACTTAGTGGTAGTACTTTCCTCGTACGGTCAACCGCTTGTCGGTAGAAACTTTTTCAACACTATTACCGCGCCATAAGGTCCAAAAGTGTTTCTACTGATGTGCGGCCGTGTGTACCACATTTTTTTTTTTGCTGGAATTCTAGAGGGAACTCCCTGTCTTGCAGTGGCCGTTTCATGGGATGTTACGAATTTAATCAAAATAAAAATAAGATAAAAGTGTGTTTTTCTATGTTATTTCAAAGATTTCAAAAAATTAAAAAACCCCCATCATCATATTGTTTTGTCTAGAATATTGTAAACTTTCATATAGGTATTTTTGTTAAAAAAATGTACAATAAAATGGTTACAAATGGAAAAAAAATTGACAAAATAAGGGTAATTTTAGAACTTTTTTAATACTAAATTAAAATAATATCTCGACCACATCACTTCTCATATCTTGTTTGTTATAACGTTTATGTTAAGATAAATGCAATATTTAAACAAAAATGGTTACCAAGTTATTCAGTCTCAAGCTCATTCAAGAAGGATTGCCCTTAAACAGTTATTACTTATTTGTTAACACTAGCCGGCTTAGCACGCTGCAGTTGTCAGTTTATCTAGGCCCATAGATTAAAAACTTTAAGCATGGTCACGTTTTTTGACATCCGAGCAGTGCGACATATTTTGAAAGACAAGGACGGCTACATGTATTAGTGTATAAAGCTATCTCTGTCCAAAATATCAAAAACGTAATTTGTGGATTAGCTAAACATTTTCCTCCACTGACATTTCTTTGCGCTTGGAGGTGATAGATTAGATGACATAACTCCTCAAATAAAGTGACATTTCTCCGAGATATATTTTCTCTCGGGCAACGTGCTAAGCCGGCTGATAATTATATAGGTACAAGATTTAAAAGAAAAGTATATCAACACTGAAGCAAGAGGTTCAAACACGGACTTGTCGGTCTATACTTACACTGTCCGAAGCGACGCTAACGTCGAACACCCTCCCGTGATGGTCGGTCGTATCTTGATTTTTATTCTTGTACCGAATTTCTAAACGATACTGTTCTTTGTTCCTGTTTTGAAAAAAAAAATGTACATTACTGCCATGGCCGACAAAAAAACTTACGCATTGCTTACGACAAAAAGACTTACGCATGTGGGCAGAGGCAAATAATATCTGGTTGCGGCCAAGGCTTGTGTATACAGGGTGTTAATTTAATTCCGTGCCATAGCTTAAGGGGTGGTTCAGTAACGATAAAGGAACTCAAAAAAAAATATTTAAAAAAATCCTACTTAAAAAATTTTTAACTCCATTGAAACTACACTAACGCGGAGAGCAATGACCTTGAGCACTGCGCGATCAAAAGCGCGCGAAAGAGTTTCAGTTATGTATGTGCCTATTGTGCCTACCTTATCCACTGATACTGCGTACCACTGGTGCTCCACCCGGGTCATTGCCCTCCGCGTTAGTTAAGTTTCAATGGAGTTTTTTTTAAGCAGGATTTTGTTAAATATTTTTTTTGTGTTCCTTTATCGTTACTGAAACACCCCCTTAGCTATGGCACGCAATTAAATTAACACCCTGTATAGTACTTTTCTCAATAAATGCGGGGAATTTCAAACTAAGTTTAATCCAAACGAACATTAAAAACTTTCTACTTAGGTACCAATGTATTCCATTGTTTACATCGCAGTTTTTCATTTTCATATTCTATTTAATCTGTGTTTGTTTATTTTTTTTTACAAATAATATCAAGCCAAATCGTAATTTCAACAAAATCTTTGATAAGTTAAGGGTCTGGGACTCAATTCTTGAAAATCACCGGGTGATCTCGTAAAATATCACTCAAAAAATTCAAAATCACAGATTTTTTTTAGGGCCTGTCCGCACAGCGAATTTTCACCGCGCGAAAGTTATTCGCGCAAATTATATTCCGTGCTTGCAATAGCAAAGAATTGCGCCGCAACAATTCGCGCGATTTTTTTTTCTATTTCAAGCACGGAATATAATTCGCGCGAATAAATATCGCGCGGCAACAATTCGCTGTGCGGACAGGCCCTAAACTCTTCGGTTGTTATGCTTGGATAAGTAACAGCATAGAGTAATATAATACTGGGCGTCGCAAAAGTCGCAAAATTAGATAGAAATGGATTTTCATACTAACATTGCCGGCAGCTGCTCGCGAGTAGGGGGTACAGTTATTTTGATTTATCTCGTAGACGGTTGTCAAAATAATGATCGAATTTCTTAGCATGTTTGAGAAAACATAATTACTAACATAAAATAAAAAAACTGGACAAGTGCGAGTCGGACTCGCGCCCTAAGGGTTCCGTACCTATCTACCATATGATATACTAAAAGCTTTTGCTCATTGATTTTAAAAACTCCGCGACCATCCAACTTGACCCCTCTTTTAAAAAAAAGTTCTTGAAACGAGAGCTCACCTTAATTGGTTACTATTAGTTGTGAGAAAAATTGAAATATTTAATGATTTTAGACTTTTCCCTTTATTTGTACTGTGAGATGTAGCTTCTTGCCAAATTTCATAATTTTAGGTCAACGGGAAGAACCCTGTAGGTTTTTCTTTTTGCATAAATGTATGGAGATGAGGACATAAAAAGCCATATCTTTTGATTGCGTCGTTGTAAAAAAATTTAAATTTTCAGATCTTGTGTGGTTTATGGACCTTAATATTCGGTATCAATTTCAATCTGATACCTCTTCTCGTTCCGTGTGGTGCCGGCAAAGAATAGTACCAACCCTTCCATACCCGTGGGTGTCGTAAGAGGCGACTAAGGGTTATAAACTGGAGGATGGGCAGCAGCATCCTCATTTGTATCTAACATCTTACTTACTGCGGTCACCTACAACCGCGGTCCATGGTAACGCTAACAAGCGAGGCGACTATGGTACTTCCCCTCTACATTTTTCCAGCAAAAGCTAGAATTCTAGAGGGAGCTCCCTGTCCTGTAGTGGACGTTTAATGGGATGTTATGATGACCTCTTCTCGTTCGTGAGAAAAAGGGTCTTTACAGACATACAGACGGACAACAAAGTGGTCCTATAAGGGTTCCGTTTTTTTATTTTGAGGTACGGAACCCTAAAAATTTGAGTTTTTAACACTGTTAAAGTTTGGGTATGTTACTAAAAGATAAACAATGTTAAGCCTGTTGGTGTAGTTATTGTTATTCTGCCTTTTACGTCGTGGGCCGCGGGTTCGATCCCGCCCAGGGCAAATATTTGTGTGATTCAACCCATAGAACTGATATACCCATAGCAGGAATTATATAATACTAATAGTACAGGCTATGTCTAGTTTGGGATCAGATGACCTTGTGTGAAATGTCCCCCATATTTGGTCAAAAAACTAAATTATTTTGGCATTTCAATCAAGCCATGCGCAAAAAAATAAGAGGCTACAAAATAAATTGCTTATTTTTCGAGTCATGCTTCAGAGATCGTGGTAATTTAAACGATATTACTTAAAACAAATCACCAGGATCACCCTCTTGAGTACCATTACTAAAGCTATTGTAGTGATAAAATTAGTAGTTTAAGATACAAGCGCCGTAAGTAGGGTTATTACAAACGAGTTGACGTTTTGTAAACCCGAGACGAAGTCTTACGACGTTTTTCAATAGATTTGTGAGAAAACAGGTATAAGTCATACACTTGTTAAAGGAACATCTGCAAGGACCAACTGATAAAATCAAGACAAAATTAAAATCACAAATACTAGTTGTTAAAATTAATAGTGAAATTTGAACAATTACTGAAATTTTATTTTATTTTTCGTATAAAGTTAAAATAATTTTATGATCAGAGTGTAAAAACTCCTTGGTAGTATACTTTTACTTACCGCACTAGTTCGGTAAGTAACTACTTACGAGCAATGTTTGCGCCCTTGTAAGTACGTTTTTCGAGCAAATGTGTTGAAAAAAAATAAAGTTACTATTTGAAAGAAACAAACTGTGCCTGAAGAGATTCTCTTTAATTCCGATCACGATAGTCACTTATTCCCCTACCTGAGCAACTATACCCTGGACACCACCCGCCCTGGCTGACGTGGAAGTCATTAAACAGACTCCGGACTCAAGTCAACCAGAGCAAACAAAACATGTGACTGTGGGGCAACAGCACCGATGCTTTACGTATGTGTGGTTTCTCTCCCCAAGCAATCACACAACTTTTGTCTTGCCCTAGTTGCCTTTCGATCTGCTCACGCGAGGCCTTTTACAACGCTACCGATAAAGCTGTCTGTGTGGCGGAGTATTGGTCCAAAACAAATATCATAACATGAAACATCCACTGCAGGACAGAGAGCTCCCTCCACAACTCCAGCAAAACCTCGTGGTACTTTGGAGGGGATTTACCAAGCGTTGCGGCTGGCGACCGCTGTTGTTGGTGACCGCAGTACTCAAGATGATACGATACACAGAAAGATGCTGCTGCCCATCCTCCAGTTCATAAGCCCTTAGTCGCCTCTTACGACACCACGGGTAGAGATAGGTTGGTACTATTCTTTGCCGGCATCAAACAAATATAACGCTGTGGAATCGTCAAGAATAAGAAGATCACGAAAGTTAAGAAACGTTTAACAACAATTAAGACATTTAGAAATAGACCGTTTTCTCAGCTTCGGAATGCTTTCATACACACAACGGTAATTTTACTCAAGTTCATTTTATTAGCAAAAGCTAATAAGCACGGCAGCAAGCGATTGGAAACAATGCCACATATCGAAAGTTATACGGGGTGTATCTGTCGTGGCCAGATCGTTAGAAATGATCACTTCATGATGTGGCTGAACACTTCATGAAAGGTTCGGTTATGTTAGGTTGCATTTCATGAAGTAACTAATTGCATTTCATGAAGTAACCAACATGAAAGTGGCCACATCATGAAATAGCCAATACCACGATCTGGCCACGACATATCCTTTCTTCCCATTAAAGTACCCGTCATTGTTCGTCCTAGGCATGGTGGGCTACTACAGACTTGAAGTTAGAAGAAACACGGCACTGGTAGTTTACGTGTTTAAAGTATTTAGAGGTTTAATTTGTAGCCCTCAAATATTAGGCTCTTTAGGATTGCATGTCCCCAAAGACGGACGGGAAACTAGGCGCCGACGGCGTATGTTTGTCGAGCCGGCAAGTAGGACCAACCTTGGCGCCTCTGCTCCGGTCAGGCGGGCTGTCCGGTCCGCGCGATTAACGACACTGCGATGGGAAACTTTAATATAGATTTGTATACATGTTCGTTGGTGAAATTCACAAACCTCGCGTTAGATTATTTTTCTAAGTGATTGTTTGTATATACATACTCGATTTGGGTGTGCCTGTGCTGGTTATGTTAATAGTAAATAATAAAAAAAACGAAAGCCCGAAACCAGAGACCCAAGGTTGTTTCCATTGACGAGCGGCCGTGGGGGTATCAGATATACACAAAACAAATATGGCGTGCACAGAACAAGTTTGGCTCTGACGGTTATTTTCTGCGCCTGGGTGACAGGCGGTGAGCCAATAAACTTGGTTCACCTCTCCCACCTGCCGCATATACCACCGCGATATGTTTTTCGAGTTCTGCGCATTAACGGTCATAGCAAGAGTTTTTTGTACGTCGTATACCTAAGCTCAACTCAACACACAAATTATTGCCCTGGGCGAGAATCAAACCCCCAACCTACGGCGCAGAACGTAGAGGCAGTACCGCAGACATACCAATCAGAACTATTAAGAAGAAATATAGATACTTACCTATCGTGTGTAGGGCCACAGTCTGCAGCTATGTAGGATGTAAAACCACCAATATATTCCGCCGGGAAATCGGTAAAATCTATATCAAATGAGGAGTCTACTTCGTGGTAGCCAAACCAGCACACCTGTAAAATTAAATAGGGTTGTGTAAATCGCACGCAGCCCACACAATTTTTTTGGACAATCAGGTGATTCACCCTGCAATGTCCTAACCAAACTGGGGAGGTCACACAAAGGGATTTTTGTTTAACAGTGTCCCCACCGGGAATCGAACCCAGAACCTCCGGATCGAGAACCGATGTGGTCCGGCAAAGAACAGTACTTATCCCAACTCTACCCTTGGGTGTCTTAAGAGGTGATTAAGGAATTAAGATTATGATGATGACCACTCACACTAAAATTGTTCCCGTGATCCTGGTACACGTTAATAGCTCCATGAAGAGTGCCGTTTGTGCCATCACTGTCTATTTCAACGACGCCGTGTGAGATGAAATAGTTGTTCCGATTATCTCCTTTTCCTCTGTAAACAGAAAATAAAAAATATCTCCTAATGATTTCGTTAAAAAATTGTTATATTTTGTTGAAAGTTCATCGAAAGTAAATAATAGTTACCCGAGCGCAAGTCGGAGGCACCCGTACACAAAAATAATTAATTTCATTTTTCAAAAAGATTTAGTTTAACATAATTTAATTCAATTTATATTAATTGAATTAAAATTTAATAGCTTGTTTGCTATCAAAATTAGTGTCATTTTTAGACAGATCGACTACAGTCAAAACATGACGCTTAATTATAATGACAAGGTGTGTCAGAGCCTTAGATTATGAATAACGACAGCTTTACTGCCTAGTCAGAGCATTATTGAGCGATGCGTAAGGCGTAGGCCAGACAGCAGCGGTGCGCCGTACGGCACGCCTTCAGCGCACCTCTTCTGTCTGGCCTGCGTCGCGTCGTTCTCCTACATTTTGTATGCAAGTGATTTGAACAGGCGACGAGACGGCCTGCCAAAGGCGCACTGGTGGTGCATGCCGCCGCACAGCACAGTCTGCTGTGAGTGACGCGCCGGTTCAGACGTAGCACCCGAAGTGCGCCACGGGCGCAAACTATGTGCGCTCGTAGCGTGCCACAGACACACCCGATGCGCGCCGCGCCCGTTCTGTCTGGCTTGCACCTTAGGATGCGTAAGATATTGGAGCGACAGAGACAAGTATCGCTTCATCCTGCTCTCATATGCATAGTTCAATCCTCACTCACTCACTCACTCCTAGCATCCCATGAAACGTCCACAGCAGAACAGGGACCTCCAGAATTCTAACTTTTGCTGGAACAATGTGAGGAGGGTAAGTATCATAGTCACCACGCTTGTTAGAACTGCGACTGGCACCATGGACCACGGCTGTTGGTGACCGTAATCTGTAAGCTAGTACGATACAAAGAAAGGCGCTGCTGCCCATTCTACACATATTTTTTTTTATCGTCAACGGGCTTACTCTTGACCTCGAAGAAGCCTATTTACTCGCGACTTGAATAGATTCGGGTTATATGTAATCCCTTAGTCGCCTCTTACGACACCCACGGGGAGAGATGGGTTGGTATGGTACTATCCTTTGCCGGCACCGCCGCGTTAAGATTGCAATGAGTCATTAGTGCAAATGCAAGGTAAAGGTGTATTCATAGTGGAGTTAAAATGCTTAAAAAAATATACTTTTTTCTACTCTCATTTGTTAAAGTTCGAAATACGAAACCGGAAACAGTATCACAAACATTGCCATTCTGACAACAGTTGCGTAATATTTATAAATGCAACTGTCTACAATACGGTAATATAATTTTTTCACCTTTTTGTTAGGTTTGGCAACAAAATTACGTCAATACTATGTTGTGTTGGATGCCATCGGCTAATATGCTAGTTACTAAGCCATAAAGGACAACTTCAAAAAAGAATTCATGCACTTATGAACTGAACCCCCCCATACACAGTATTATATGATGGCTGGCCGAGAGGGATGCAGGATCCAGCAGTGTGAAAAAAAGAGAAAGATATACACTGTAATACATGAACGTATGATTTACATTCGCGCTTATTTAATCTGTCAAAAAATGACTTTTAATAGTTTTAATTTATAATTTAACGACAAACATCTTGATTTCCATTGAAAACTTGTAAATATGAGTAAAATATTCACGCCGACCGAAAGAATCAAAGCAGCGTACGAAACTCAAGAGGACTTTAATGCCGAAAAATAGGAGGTGTTCTAGTGCTCAACTACTACGACAAAAGAAAACAAAATTTGTACGTTTTTAACATAGATTTATATAGTCAAGATAGGGTCTTGGGAACAAGCGGTTCAAAATTTCCCCATACAAGAAAAAATAGCGCCATCTGCGAAAAATCGCGTGAACTACGTTGTGTAGTTCTTCGGTCGGTGCTAAATACACGGAACGGAAATAATATGGCGGGAAAAAACAAAACAAACTTTTAACTGTTTATATGTGATTTAGGCCTGGTTTTTCAGTTTCATTAATTGGATTATAGTCAAAAACAATAATAAGAAATAACAATAATAATAATAAGAGTATATTGTTTCTTCAACTAAGAACATTCCATTTTGTTGGTAAGTGTATTTGCATCCAATGTTGACAATATGACTGACAACGACTGACATTTGTTGGTCCTAAACGTCAAATTTCGGACCAACGAATTGGGGACATTGTAAAGTGCCGATGGGCTAGTACTTATATATAAGTAAATGGTTTTTAATGATTTTTATGCTCGTAGAAAAAGTAATATATGTCACTGATTGCAAATTAGTCATTGTAACATTCGTGCTGTCCATTGTGACATTTGGCTTCGCCTCATGTCACAAACAAGCACTCATGTTACAATGACTATCTTTACTTGACAGTGGCATAAACTATTATTTTAAGCTTAGATTATTAATAACGGCAGCTTAATTTTAAGTTACACATAAAGTAAATGCTTCTTTCGAAGATCTGCTTTCAGTTAGTCATAGTGCATTTGACTTTATAATTTTAAGCGACCTAATTGGTTACGTGGCTTGGCTACCAGCGGCGGAAAGCGATGAATCACTGCATTCTTAAGATAGACGAACAACGTTAGTTTACTATTATTTAATCTGTGTACGAACTATAGTTTGCTGGCAGAAATTGAGAATACCTATTGTGAACTGCCGTCCCTAAAAATGACGACAGGTTTAATGACACCAAATTTTAATAATTTAAATAATTTTATTTTCGAAAATGATAAGGATATGGAACTGAGGGAATCCACAAGAAGAAAAGATATGCCCAGAATTATACACCCTACTCTTACCGTAGCAGAACATTGCTCTCGGAATCAGTCTGTCAGACTGTTTAACAGAATGCCTATAGAATTTAAAACTATTAAAATTGTTAATGTTTTTAAAAGGAAACTTAAATCGCATCTTCTGGAAAAATGTTGTTATTCAACTGATGAGTTCTAATTTTACCACTTCTAACTTATGATAGTTTTATTTTAGGTACTTTTGACATTAGACATTTTTAATACTCCCCTTTTTATTTAATTTTTTTTTGACATATCATTAGTGTTATTTGAAATTCGTAGACATTTATTACTTTTGACATTTTATTAATTTTAAACTTCGTAGACATTTTTTTTTTGACATTTTATTTTATTCAACAAATTTCTATTTAATATGACTTTTTTGTATTTTTATAATGTTTTAGATAGACAATGTATTTTATATTTTATTTTTGTAAAATTTCAAACACAATGTATATTGTAAATGAATAAACGTAATAATAAATTAAGGAGTTTTAGGCAAATTTGTTAAAACATTTTGAGTAGTTTCTTTCTGACTCTCATTTTGAGGGTAACTGACATACGAAAAAAATACGCGATTATCTCGAAAACGGCTGTAACAAATTTTGATGAAACATTGCATGACCGAGAACTTTGTTCAAGGTATCTTACGGTAGTATTAATTGCACTGAAAAAAATTATAGAAGGGTGGTTCCAATACAACAAAAATGTTGATATGTGTTTTTAAGGTATTTGCGGCAAGAAATTTCTATGCAATTTCTATGCATTGTATGATCCCATGTATAACCTTCCATATAGAGCACATTTCGTTCAAATAACAGATAGGTGCATAATCTTTTATGGGATACTATTATTTATGCCCCGTGTGGTGCCGGCAAAGAATAGTACCAACCCTTACATACCCGTGGGTGTCGTAAGAGGCGACTAAGGGTTATAAACTGGAAGATGGGCAGCAGCATCCTCCTTTGTATCTAACATCTTACTTACTGCGGCACCTACAACCGCGGTCCATGGTGCCAGCCGTAACGCTAACAAGCGAGGTGACTATGGTACTTCCCCTCTACATTTCTCCAGCAAAAGCTAGAATTCTAGAGGGAGCTCCCTGTCCTGTAGTGGACGTTTCATGGGATGTTATGATGATGATTATTTAATGCACGTCTCAATCATATCAACATGAATTTTAACTATAAACTAACCTGTAATAATCCAATCCAAAACTAATTTTAACCCTGAACCTCGCCTCATCTTCTTCGGGCTTATCACTCCATTCATCAACCTTGAAGGTAAGGTCCACTTTGTTTCCCATAGGCAGCTGCATTGGTGGAAGGATGATCCCACAAGACCCCGAAGTTGGTGAGGTTAGCAGGCGTATCGTGTTGAGGAGGATTTGGGAGGGCTGCAGTGAGGTTATTATGCTGGAAGATGACAAAATCACTTGAAGTAATGCCATCGTAATAGGTCCATTCTGACAGCTGTCAAAGAAAAATGAACCCTTTGTGTTGTGGATAATAAAACGTCAAAATGGACTTGTTATGTTGGCCCTACTTTAATAACGGCTCGACTAATTTGGCTGATTCTTTTATTATTGGGTTTATAATTTTTGGAACAATGTCATACATTATTGAAGGAAAAGTAGAGGGCAGGAGAGGAAGAAGAAGACCAAGACGCACTTATTATGACCAGATAAAAGAGAGGGTAAACGTCGAGTCTTATCAGGATGTCAAATCATTGACAGAGGACAGAGAGAAATGAAGATTGCTCCACCGACAAGAGCGCGGCTCTTAAATATGAGAAGAAGAAAGTCATAAACATTTCCCAGAAAATTATCAAAATCGGGAAAAGTTAAAAATGCTTTTTGTATAAAGATAAACTTTTCGTGCAAAGCTTGAGCAATAAATTTAATTTTTATCATTATTATTTATTGTTAGTGTAGGCACCCATGTAACTGAAAAACTTTTTCAAATTAAATTGAAAAGAATCGGAACTCAATACAAAATTAAAATCGAATGTGGTCAATTTGTATGAAGAACAACTTTTTTTTATTTTAAAATTTCCAAAAGTAGTAGAACAAAAGTTGTTCAGTTACATGGCTAGCTCCCGAGAGGTTTTGAGTACCTATTTGAAATTAGACATAGAGATGTCAAAATTACGATAAGTAGTTTAGAAGTTGTGTGGGAACAGATGAACATACGTACAAACATACATTCATACATACAATTAAAGTTACGTTTACTGATCATACCTGTCCCTAACACCCTGTATTATAAGTACAGTTTAGTACATACTTGTAGTTTCTTGATGTTAAATGTTGTGATATTTGTGATGACGTCATGGGGCGCTCGCAGTCAAAATATATTCCTTGTTCCATCTGAAAAACAATGACTTATAAAAATATTGATTACAACAAAACCATCATATCGGTCCCTATATGACGTCATTCTAACGTCCTTCTATGACGTCGTAAGGCTGTGACAATAGTAGGTACGTACTAGACAGGTCAAACAGACGTAATAATATAACGTCTCTTACGTCAAAAAAGACTGTATTATGACGTCATTCTGAACGTACGTACGTACGTATTTAGTGTCGGATGTATATTAAATGACCAACATGTAACAAAAAGTACCACTAGTTTTGGCAAATAAATGATTTGATTTGACATTTTGCTACCTGGGTTAAACTTGACTTTTGAATTTATTAAAAAAACGGTCATTTGCGCACTAACCGTCTTACTACAAAAAAGTTAGACATCTGTTGAACACTTGATTAAAAAAATCGTACCAAATAACTCGGTCTATGTGATTGATGCGCAGAAGTCAAAAATTACTTATTTTCTTATGACTTGACTTCTGCGCATCAACTGACATAGCTAGTTATTTTGTGCGCATTTTTTTAATCAAGTGTTCAACATATGTCTAACTTTTTTGTAGTAAGACCCTCAGGGTTCTGTACCTGACTACCATAGTATTCAAGTGGTAGTCAGGTACAGAACCCTGTATTATTTTCCCGTTTCATTTTATTTTGATTTATGTTTGATTTTATTTTTGTGGATGTTTAACTTGTTTAGAAAATTTTATTGATTTTTAACTTATTTGTATAAATCAGTTTGAACCGTCTCCTTTAGAAAGCAGTTGTCACCTGTAATTGGGTTACCATTTAGTGTTAAGCTCATATATGTTACTCGGTAATAATTGTATTGGTGTGTAATCTGTAGGTGACCTTATCTTTAAATAAATAAATAAGTGTAGTATACAAGTTTTAGCCTTAATTTATAAAATTTGGCGTCTACTCAAATCTGAACCCTCTTCTTATGAACGTACGAGTAATTTAAACGGGATGGTATTTTATGATTTTAGACCTTTTCCTTTGCTTGTGAACGGGAAGTACCCTACCCCTTGGTTGGGTTCATAAATGTATGGAAAAGAGTAATGAATGTATCAAGCTTGATTAGCTTGATGTACTCTTGACTGCACTTCCTTAAAGATATTATACAACGTGTTGATGGAATAAGCGAAACCCTCCTACACCCCAACTGGTTTTTTTAAATAAATCAATTCCCGTAAAAAAAACTTTATAAAATAAATTTTCTTCTTGATATTGTTATTTATTTATTTTTATTTATTATTGTTATTTATTTATTTTGTATATTTTTTAGCTATCCCTCCCGCGTATCCACGGAAATATGAAGAGCGCCAAAAATTTTAATTAAAAAAAATTACCCATATCAAAAACCCGTGTAATTGATTCTACTCTCGATTCTGAAAAAAACTATTTTCTCAGTTTCGCTTATTCCGTTAACACGTTGTATAAGTATGTCCTAATTAAAGATCTAACAAATACGACAGTTGCCATTTTTTTACATTTTTGCACGATCCGATAAATTTTACTTGATAGAAATAACTCCCAAATAATTTTAGTACTAAGTATGATTTCTTCAATAAATCGGCAAGTTTGTCTTGAGGTTTGTCTTGAACAACGTGTTAGCGGAATAAGCGAAACTGAGAAAATAGTTTGTTCAAAATCGAGGGTAGAATCAATTTCACGGGTTTTTGAAAGGGGTAATTATTTTTTTTATTATAAAAAAATTTGCCGCTCTATTCTAAATATTTCTGTGATACGCGCACTGGCTGCCGGTGGCGTGGCGTGCGCGAAGTGCGCTAGAACTAGAACAATCAAATGATGAAACTTTAAAATATCTAGACAAAAAAAATCTTTTTTTATGTTTTTTTTACGGGAATTTCTGTTGGGGTATATGAGGTTTTCGCTTATTCCATTAACACGTATTTTTATGTACGTTCTCGACAGTGTAGGTACCTAAAAATTTACAGTCGCTCTTTAGCACTCTTTAGCCGCTCGACGGTGATCTTAGTCTGTACTTTCCGCGACGATCATCATAACGTTAACGCCCTTCGAGTTCAGTATAATAACGCATTCAGGGTGCTATTGGGGTGGCCCCGTTACTGTAGCGCATCAGGGATGTTCGCGGATGCGAAAGTAGATTGCTTCTATGCAATAATGCGCAAGAGAAGTGGATCCCTGGTGCGCCGCGTGCGGGGCAGCTCCAATACCATTCTGAACATGATCGCGGGCCGGCTAGACTGTTGCTACGTAAATCATTGCTGCGCCATTTCAAATGGGATGGGGCAGCGATGATTTACGTTTTTCAACTTTATTATTGACTTCCTTTTGTTTTTGTCATTTTTTGTTTTACGAACATAGTTGTAAGCTTACTAACCTCATAAGTCTTGGTTACTTGAATAAAAAATATATAATAATAATAATAACATCCCATGAAAATGTCCATTACAGGACAGGGATCTCCCTCCAGAATTCTAGCTATTGCTGGAAAATGTAGGGGAAGTATTATAGTCACCTCGCATGTCAGCGTTATGGCTGGCACCATGGACCGCGGTTGTAAGTGACCGCAGTAAGTAAGATGGTATGATATACAGGAGGATGCTGCCACCCATCCGCCAGTTTCTAACCCTTAGTCGCCTCTTACGACACCCACAGGTATATGTATGGGATGGTACTATTCTTTACCGGCACCACACGCGACGATCGCTTGAGTAAAATATAATAATAATAATGTAATAGTCTAACCTTTTTTCCTTCTATTATTAACTGCTGGATAGAGTAAAGATACTATTATTTCAATTAGTTATAAGTACATATAATTAGATACCTATAATTTGTTCCACTAACAAAAATCATGCTGTATGTACACTTTTTCGGATTTCTGTCAAGAACAAAACCAATGTTATTAAAATTTTGATACTTAAAATGATGATGATCTGTTGTGTATATCTAAATAAATAAATATATATTGTTCTCGGTGTATAACTTTCTTACTTCTTTTGTTACGGAACCCTAAAACCAACCTGACGGTTCCGTTTAGTAGATATCGTGTGAACGTCTTTTCCGTTCTTGGAAGCAGTTGCTATTTGGGTTCTCGAGTGCATCGCTACGCCCCCATTTTGAGCTGGATTCGTCCATTTTAATCTGTAATAAAATTTTAATAAAAAAAAAATATTAATGTGTAGTAAAATTTTAATAATTACTTATAAAAAAGTTCGCACGGTCGCAGGTAAATGGTCCTCGCAGACAGATACCACGGGCCTACACCTGCTACGATCTTGACATACTTCCCTCGTTTCCTGTACTGTCGAGGGGTACGGAACTCTTAGGGCCCGAGTCCGACTGGTACTATGCCGGTTTTTTAACTTACAAGGAATAAGAAACGGTTTGTTAGATGTTGGTTGATAGTTGCTTGTAAATTAGTTGATCATTGGCATGAACCACAGTAAAGTAACTTTGCAGTTAAGTTACTTTGTCCAATATTGTGGTAATTTTTGGTTGGTTGTAAATTGGTTGGAAGAAGAACCGCAAGAAGAACCGATGGCCGATGGGGCGTGAGGGTTCTGGAGTGGCGACTACGTACCGGGAGACGAAGCGTTGGCAGGCCCCCCACAAGGTGGACCGACGAGCTGGTCAAGGTCGCGGGAAGCCGCTGGATGCAAGCAGCGCAGGACCGCGAGTCATTGCGATCTTTTGGGGAGGCCTATGTCCAGCAGTGGACGTCTTTCGGCTGATGTGATGAAATTGGTTGGTGGTTGGAACGAAGGTGCTGGTTGAAATTTGATTGTTGTTTCGTTTGAAGTAAATTTGTGGTAGGTTGATGGTCGGTTGGTAGTTAGAATTAGAAGACGGTTTTTAATTGGTATGGTAGTTTGAGGTCCGTTTACAGTTCGTTAACTTACTCAAAAGACCGTGTCTCTGGGGACAGCTTGACGTCAAACTTCATTGGCAAGTGCACCACCATTGATTGCTGCAGCCTAGCTGTGTGCTTAGAAGGTTGGAGAGGACCATCAATGGATACTGATGTCACAGCCGTGCCTTGGTATCTGACGACAAAGTTATTGTTTAGTTGGAAAGCATGAATAGGGATGATTCCTATGCCAAAAATTACATAAAAAAGATTCACGTAAAATTAAAAAAAAAACTCTTTCACATCAAAACCTTCATATCGTATATATCGTAAGTAAATATTATATTCCATACAAAATTGATTTTGATACGTGGCACACAATAAGGACCACAAGACACACATACAACATTTCTTTGACTTTTATAACCGTATTCTTTGCTATACTATAAGACTGAGTAGCATGAACGCCTAGCGCGAGTTCAGGAAAAACTGTAAAAGGGATTTTATAAGAAGCGTTATACATATACGCCTGGGGCTCAACTCTTGAATATCAAATATCACTGTTGGAATTTAAAAAATTCAAATTTACCCTGATAAAACTTTAAAGGGTAAATGATTATGTATACAGCGTGTTAATGGAATAAGCGAAACTCTCATTCACCCCAACTGATTTATATTAAAATAATACCATTCCCGTAAAAAAATCTTAAAAAAAGTCATAAGTAACGAGTTTTTTTTTATCTAGATATTGTTATTTTAAAGTTTCATCATTGTTCTAGTTTCATCGTTGTTCTAGTACGCGTACTCCGCGCACGCCACGCCCACTTCCCTCCCCGCCAGCGCGTGTATCCACAGAAATATTTAGAATAGAAGCGGCAGAATTTTGAATAATAAAAAAAATACCCCTATCAAAAACCCGTGAAACTGATTCTACTCTCGATTCTGAACAAACTATTTTCTCAGTTTCGCTTATTCCGTTAACACGTTGTATAAATTATCAATCAAACAATTCTTTATATTTATCGAATATCAATCTTTACTTTTGAAAACATAATCGGTGTTTTTTTTTTTTGAGTCATATTTTATAGTCCGTTGATATTCAAGAATTCACTTCTGTGTAACGAAACTGATTTTTTATACATTAAAATTAAACTAAATTAAAATATAAACTGACCTTATATGCAGATCGTTTCTCCAAGTAAGGTCGTCAGTGCTAGGAGCTGTCAAGTTTCCTCTAATGGACGTAAAAGTGACTATAGTTGAATGTAGTCTCACTGGTGTTCCTGAAGTAAAATTTAAATTGAATTTTAATTAAACGTCCATATACAGGGTGTTAATTTAATTGCGTGCCATAGCTTAGGGGGTGTTTCAGTAACGATAAAGGAATACAAAAAAAATATGAAAAAAAATCCTACTTAAAAAAATGTAACTCCATTGAAACTAAACTAACACAGCGCGCGAGTTTCAAGTAATTCTTTCTTTTTTTGTGTGTGACTCCAATTTTCCCTTCATACTTTAACGGGCTTAGGACCGTCAAAATATAATACCTAATAAATTATAAAAAAAATATAATTGAAGATAAAAAAAATAAGTAGGATTTTTTTTATATTTTTTTTGTGTTCCTTTATCGTTACTGATACACCCCCTAAGCTATGGCACGCAATTAAATTAAAACCCTGTATAACAAGTTACGCTTACAATATAACGATGCGTTCAGGATCCTAATCAAGCAACCGATTGCAGCATATAATTTTAATATCATTGATTGCAGCGCAAAAAGCATGTTTGCGGAAGCGAGAGTAGCGGACATCTATGCAATCCTCCGCTTCTGGCAAAGACTACGCACTAGTAGTAACGCAATAGTAGTAACGCAATACAAAGCCGCTGTTAAATATTATTAGGGTTCCGATACCAAAATGGTAAAAAAAGGAACCCTTATGGTGCCGCTCTGTCTGTCTGTCTGTCTGTCACACCTCTATATCTCAGCAACCACTTACGCTATCGAGCTGAAATTTGGAATAGTTTTAGAATATAGTTGCCCAACTTAATTGCACATGAAAATTTTTTGAAAAAAGTATGATTATTAATGTAAAGGGGGCCAAAATAGGGGGGGCCAAATTTCAAATTGTCGCTACTAGGTCGAGTGGGGTATCATATGAAAGGGCTTTACTTGTACATTTTAAAATATATTTTTGTATTTTTTTAAGTTTCTTAGTTTTCAAGTTATGATGAAAAATGTCAAAAAAAATACCATTCCCCCCCCCTTATCTCCGAAGTTTGAGTAAGGGAAAATCTGAATTAATTACAGTTGACAGAGGTTTATGTAAACTTTACAGCAAAAATAAAACGATCTTTCTAAGTTGCACAGTTTTTCAGAAATCTGCAAGAAACCTTTACAAACAAATTTAGTTTTGCGGTCCTGAAAATGGACTTTATTGCTTCCAAAAATACTATAGGTATATCGGAACCCTCGGCGCGCGAGTCCGACTCGCACTTGACCGGTTTTTTTACAAAGCATAGGACAGCGGTGTGCGGAGCCCGAATACCAAGTAATTTATTGTGTATGTTATTTTCTACTTTTTATTTATTTGGTTTGTATATTGTGTATGGGATGCCTGATAATAAAGATTTTATAATAATAATAATATTAAATGAAAATCCGAGAACGACCACATCGTTTGTTTATCTTGTAGGTTTACTTTGTCCTTCGTCTCTCCGTAACTCAAGACCCTGTTTCTCACGAACGTGTAAAGTTGAAATTAATATCAAATATTGAAGCACATAGACCCTTGAAGGTGTAAAAGTTTGAAGCTACTGCAACAACATAATCTAAAGAATCGATTTATGTCCCCATCTCCATACATTTATGAAGCAAACCAAACCTATATGGCACTTACTTTTCGTTGATCTAGAATCATGTAATTTGGCAAGAAGCTAGTCCATCTATCTTTCAGTTGATCAGAGGATGAATGAAAGAAGATTGACGAAAGCGATCTACAAGGCGAGAGTGAATGGTAACGTTGGAAGGGGAAGGCCTCGGCGAACGAAGCAGGACCAAATTCAGGAGGTTCTGAATAAAGGCCAGGTTAAAAGTACTTTAAACCGACGAGCATGTATGAAAGGATTGATGAAAGTACAGGAAGCAAGGGAAGTATGTCAAGGGAAGGTGGAGAACTGTAGTCTCTGCCTACCTTGACGGGAAAAAGGCGTGATATTATGTATGTATATGTTTGCATGTATATTTCAGTTGTCTTCGTAATAAAGCAAGAGGTTAGAGTAGTAGCGTCTCAGCTAACGCTCACCATAAGGTCGTTTGCGTTGGCACAACCCTTAATAAAACTTGCTTTTCTTACCTATTTCTGTAGGGAAATCTTTGACCATCTGAGTAGGGTAGTATACTACTTGCTGATTTATATGGCTTCCGAAACGAACGAAATCGTCTATAGATTTTCGCACTGAAACACACAAAAACTATATGAGTTAGAGCCACCGCGCACTAGCGATTTTTAGTTGACCGACAGTTTAGTCGCAATCGTACTTTCTAGAGACAAATCGATCGACAAATGCGCGCACTACCATAGGGGTACATACTGATTCCCAGAACGATCAAACTATCGGCCAACTAAAAAATCGCTAGTGCGCGGTGGCTCTTAATAGTAAGATCAAAATTAGGGTTGACACTACAAATTTTGAAGACACGATGACTTTTGCGTCTTAATCAAATTGTATATGTTTGTGAACCTCTCACGTGGTTACTCTACCATAAAACTGAACAACGTTCCCTGAGGAACATAATATTAGGTCGAGATACGAAAAAAAATGTTCAACGTCCCATAGAAACTGCATCAGCTGGTAGCGTAGTCTTCATATTTTGACCTACGTTTCTTAGGGAAAGTTGTTCAGTTTTATGGTCAGAGCAACCCCCTGAAAGGTTTGCAGACATACAACTTGTATATATGTCTGTCTATCTGTTTGTCTGTCAAGCTTTCATGGCTGAACCGCCGAACTGCTTTTGATGAAAGTATGCAGGTAATTTGAACCATAGGAGAGGGCAATATGGTAGCCCTTTTTCGCAGGTAACAGCTAGTATTAGACACTGCAAGGGCACTGCATGTTATCCTACGTCATCTAGTACACGAAATTTGCAACTTTGTAGCGATAGTAGTGGCCTAGTAGGTCCACTAAACGTTGGTCTGCCAATCCGAAACCTGGCAGGTTTTGTACAGATGGAGAGAAAAGTGGTTAAATGACAGATTACACGAATGAAATCTATTCGTAGAAATAGAAGGTACCTATACAAGTAAAAAACAGCAGGTCTGCCTTGCATCCTCTTGGCAGTTTCGCTAGTCGGACCACAAATGTGGTCGGATGTGATCGGACCACAAATTTGGTCAGACTGGCGAAACTGCCAAAAGGATGCAAGGCAGACCTGTTGTTTTGTAATTATGTAGGTACCTTCTATTTCTACGAATAGATTTCATTCGTGTAATCTGTCATTTAACCACCTTTCTCTCCATCTGTACAAAACCTGCCAGGTTTCGGATTGGCAGACCAACGTTTAGTGGACCTACTAGGCCACTACTATCGCTACAAAGTTGCAAATTTCGTGTACTAGATGACGTAGTCTATAACTTTGCAGAAGAAAATTTATAAGGAAAAACATCATCATTCTAAAAACGGGGTGATAGAGTTAGGAGTATGTAGGCTGTCTCTGATATTTTACACTGTCTATACTATTTCCATGCATTTTTATTTTCTTTTTGACAGCGGTCAAGTCCGTAAATTCAGTTCGATCTGTCTTCTTCTTACTCACTTTTATCGTATCTTTCTTACTCACTGTAATCGAAAAATAAATAATTGGAAGGGGTATCAGTAACCATTAACCAAACCAACCAACCATAACCATTAACCATTTACCAACCACCAACCAAACCATAACCATTATAACCACCATAACCAACCATTACCATTAACCAACCACCATAACCATTAACCAACCATAACCATTTATTTTTATGGAATTTTTTTATGGCATGGCATTGGGACAAACCCGATTGGGGTTTATCAATGCACTTTAGTTTTTATAATGTGTTCTGTTTGTAAATTTGATGTTTAAATTTTAAAAAATCATGTGTTCCTTGATAAATAACTGTATTTATCATACAAAATATACTACATATTTAGCTATCTGAGACGCATTTACAGTAGGGGGAACGTGTCTGGTCATATACGAACCATTGCTTTTGCATTTTTTAACCTAGACTGATTTAGCTGTTAGCTTCCCGAAGAAAATAAAATAAATAATAATAAATAATAGCAAGAATTCCCGCGCAAAGCCAAATAAGCAAATAGTTTTAATATCTTTGACTTAGGAGGAATACTGCCTATAGCTATAGTTCGTCCGTCTTAAGAATGCAGTGACGCGTCGCTTTCCGCCGCTGGTAGCCAAGCCCCACAACGAATCAGATCGCTTAAAATTATTAATCAAAATGCACAATGACTAACTAAAGGTAAACCATCGAAAGAAGCAGTTGTCTGTTTTGTGTGTTACTCAAAAAACGAAAAAAAATATATTAAAAAGTAATTTTTCTTGCTTTTTAACTCCATTGTGTCTCCAAATCTTTACGGCTGATTGAGGAGCTGAGGAGTACTGGCATCGGCTGCCATATTGGTAATCTGTGTGTTAACAATTTGAGCTATGCCGATGACATGGTGCTCCTTTGCCCCTCAATCAGGGGTATGAGAAGGTTATTAGAAATATGTGAAAGCTATGCCAAGCGGAATGGCCTATTGTACAATGTTGCCAAATCCGAGATGTTGGTGTTCAGGTATAAGAGAGGTCCGGAGAACGTGCCGCCGGTTTATTTGGACGGTTCTTTGATAAGGGTTGTGGGGTCTTTCAAATACCTTGGTCACATATTAACCGAAGACCTTCGTGATGACCAAGACATGGAGAGGGAGCGCCGGGCTCTCGCAGTTCGCTGCAATATGCTCGCGCGCAGATTTGGTAAAAGTACGGAGGAAGTTAAGTGTACCCTATTCAAAGCGTTTTGCCAGTGCTTTTATACGTGTCCGTTATGGATAGGGTACACGAAACGTTCCTGTAACAAGTTACGCGTACAATATAACGACGCGTTCAGGATCCTAATGAAGCAACCGCGCTATTGCAGCGCAAAAAGCATGTTTGCGGAAGCGAGAGTCCCGGACTTCTATGCGATCCTCCGCTCACGTATTGCATGCTTCTGGCAAAGACTACGCACTAGTAATAACGCAATACTAGCCGCTGTTAATGACGATGTAATGAATATTTTTGCAAAGCATTGGACAGCGGTGCACCGGAGCCCGAATACCAAATAATTTATTGTGTTATTTTTTAGTTTTTGTACATTTTCTTTGTATATTGTGTATGGGTGTATGCCTGATAATAAAGATTAATAATAATAATAATTTACCCTGCATTTGCATAAAACTTATTATTTTCGAGGCAACTAACAGTTTGCATCTAATAAATTAATAAAACTGGCAGCGATTAAATATTTTAGCATCAATTATATTAGATGAGCTCCAAAATGCAAGGATTTATAAAAACTAAATAATGGCTGATTCTTTGTTATTTATGACCGTCTTAATATTTTCTTCTCACCTTAGTTCACTTTATATACAACCTCATTGTATAATTTAAGAAAGCCTATTTTCTAGTTTTTATCCGCCGTTAAGAGTTCGCTTAACAATAAATTCAGTTACCAAAACAAAAAATCGATGCCAGTTTAAATTAAAACAAAGCTTACAACTGATTATATAAAGCAGCTATTTTCTACTTAAAATGATCCTTCACTGTAGCTGCCAACCTATTATTTTTGCTACCTGCTTTAATATTTTTCAAACCCTAATTCAGATTAATTTGTCGCCGCGTTATATACATGCCTTTGCATAAATGACTTACTGCATTTATAACGCGGACGAACTATAGTCTCTTCCGGGCTTAGCGCGGGAATTCGTTTTGCAAAGGAAATGGTTCGCATATGGCAGATGCGTTCCGGCTACCGTAATAGCGCTCCTAAAAAGAGATAATAAGTCAGAATCCCTAATGTTATAAAAGATGACGCACCGCAGGATATCACCCATACTTGGTTGATATTCCGCTCATTCGCACAAAGCGCTTTGAAACATCTTTCATAATGCGCACGGCTAAAGAGTGGAATTATCTGCCTGCGTCTGTGTTCCCGAGTTCATATAATCCGAATCTATTCAAAACGCGAGTAAATAGGCTTCTTCTGGGCAAGCTCATTCCATCGTCGACCTCATCTCTGTCTTCAAAACTAGATCGAGGTCAAGAGTAAGCCCATTTTCAATAAAAAAAAATCGTTTTCAACCAATGATATTAACAATTATATAAACCGACGTTTTCAACACATTTTTTGAGGAAAAGTAGTATAGTTTTGTGGTCATAAAATTTTTTATGGTCTGAAACATATATTAAAATTGTTGAATTGATAACAAAATTGCTTACATTCTTCAGCATTCCAACTGTCAAATTTATCTTGATCGATATAAGTTGCGTACACGATTTTATCGTAAATTTTTACTATAATATCGATATGGACCTGAAAACATTAAAAATAATACTGGATTATTCTACGAAGATTATTCACCTATCATGCCGGCTTAGCACGCTGCGGTTGACAGTTTATCTAGGCCCATAGATTAAATATTAAAAGCATGGTCGCGTTTTTTTCACATCCGAGCAGTGCGACACATTTTGAAAGACAAAGACGGCTACATGTATAAAGCTATATCTCTGTCTAAAATACCAAAAACGTAATTTGTGGATTTGCTAAACATTTTCCTCAGCTGACATTTCTTCGCACTTGGAGGTGATAGATTAGATGACATAATTCCTCAAAAAAGTGACATTTCTCCGAGATATATTTTCTCTCGGGCAGCGTGCTAAGCCGGCTGGTGGTCTACTCAGAGAGAGTAGACCTTCGATACTATCCAAAACGTTCAAATTCAAAATATAGTCCCATAACAATAGAGTAGGATATCGGTTGGACAAATTTTCAAACTTCCAGTGATTAGCACTCGATCAATATCCTACTCTATGACTAGGGACGAAGTTTTGAATTTGCATGTTTCTTTTAGTATCATTTCGATATATCGAAAACTGAACGTAGACACCATGGACTTAAAGAGTGCACTGGGTTTTTAAACAGTTTTTTCCATCACCTATCTGACCACCTCAACCCAGAGGTCAAACCAGATCCAATTCTAAGACGAGCGTCATTTGCAAGTACGAGTATATAGCTACACTAGAAGTTATTAAGCCACGAAGAAGTCTCTGACTTGGCTCAGTGACTACTTTCATTGCATGTGGGCTGCATTAAGATCTTCACGTGCCTTCCAAAGCGCGGAGAAAGTTTTTTTATACTATTAGCCACGAGTGACTTACTTACACTTATAATTTTTAGGGTTCCGATACCAAAATGGTAAAAAAAAGGAACCCTTATGGTGCCGCTCTTTCTGTTTGTCTGTCCGTCTGTCTGTCACACCTCTATGTCTCAGCAACCACTTATGCTATCGACCTGAAATTTGGAATAGTTTTAAAATATAGTTGCCCAACTTAATTGCACATGAAAAAATTTTGAAAAAAGTATGTTTATTAATGTAAAGGGGGCCAAAATAGGGGGGGGCCAAATTTCAAATTGTCCCTACTAGGTCGATTGGGGTATCATATGAAAGGGCTTTACCTGTACATTTTAAAATATATTTTTGTATTTTTTTAAGTTTCTTAGTTTTGAAGTTAAGATGAAAAATGACAAAAAAAATACCATTCCCCCCCCCCCTTATCTCCGAAATTTGAGTAAGGAAAAATCTGAATTAATTACAAATGACAGAGGTTCACGTAAACTTTACAGCAAAATAAAACGATCTTTCTAAGTTGCACAGTTTTTCATAAATCTGCAAAAAACGTTTACAAACAAATTTAGTTTTTCGGTCCTGAAAATGGACTTTATTGCTTCGAAAAATACTATAGGTATATCGGAACCCTCGGCGCGCGAGTCCGACTCGCACTTGACCGTTTTTTTTTTTTCATTCGTAGCGACTTACTTTTTCAGGGTCCACAACCTCAATTTTAACTTCTTTCAAAATGTTCAGAATATACTGGGAAATCTGGTCCGTTTTTTCGGAGGTCTGGATTCTTCGAAAAACGTTCGAGGTCACTCCTTCTGCTACAATGTAAATCTGAAAAAAAAAAACACGTTAACTTTTTTTTAATTGTCAATGGGACACTCTTGACCTAGATGTAGCCTTGAGGACAGAGATGAGGTGGACGATAGGACGAGCTTGCCCAGAAGAAGCCTATTCAGCCCAAGCCGTAGCCGAGGGTGTAATCACCAAAGCGCACGAGCTTCTAACGACGTTGTTCAACACATTTGCGAATGAAAACAAATCTTTGTTTACCTTTTGTACCGAAGGAAAATTCTTTTTACTTTTACTTAAATTTCTAGGGTCACTCGATGCTCCACACTTGTGTTTTGTGTCTTAGTGTTTTCGACGTTGAGGAACTACAATTACTGTTCTTTTATTTGTAAAAGTCAATACTTTTGAATCATAATAAATAGAACAAATATTTGTTAAAATGGCGGGCGTATTAATTTTTCGGAAGACCCAGGCGCGCGCAGGAGACAATGACTATTCCCAAACAGTCTGCTCTTAAAATTATTTTATAATTGAATTTTGTTACTTAAAAGACAAATTTGTAGTAAGTTTTGATTTATATAAATAGTTTTATGTAATTAACGGTTATTTATCATATTATCGAACACAGTTTCATTATTCCTGAAAATATTATGAAACTCCTAGCACCTTATCGCTATAAAAATTTTATTTTTTTTATTTGCAAAAGGTACAATTACAGACTACAGACTAAATTATACAACATAGAAGCACAACAATGTAAACAAATAAATCTGAAGTCCTATTAAAATTGTACACAACACTTTCATAAATTAGTTTTTAAATAATCTATAACAATATGGATACATAAATATGTCATGAAGAAAAAATATTAATTAATTATGTTAACAGGAACATCCAGGGGGGGATTTTTTGACTAACGAAGCCACGAGCGGATTTTTGAGCCAATTTTTATTTTATTATGTTAATGTTATTTAGATTTAGTTATTTTAATAATATTAGATTTAAATATAAGAAAGCTACAGCCAAAAATATCAACGTGAGCACAGATTAAATTGAAAGCTCTACATATTCTAAACAATCGATTATTATGAGATACATTATTCTTAGTCACGGGTAAATCAAACAGTTGGGGAATACGCACAGACCTCGACGGGATCTTAAAGTGTAAATAACACAATAACCGACCACCCAATTCAACAAAAATAATACACTAGTACGGTAATATAATGACAAAAGCACGCGTGTTTAATAAGCTTGATTATAGACATTAATACAGTGCAAATATAGCTGGTTTATGAGCAAGTGTGTTGAAAAAAAACTTACAGCACCATTGAAAGCCAGTTCTCCACCGGTGGAGAATTCTGTCACCACCAGCTCTGGAGCTCCACTCCATGGTCCTCCGACTGTCAGGAGTTGGAAGGTCGGACCTGAGGATAAGAGGAGTAAATCAGATATGTGATTATTTTCGTATCGTGTTAGTTGGAAGATCGTTGACCGACCCTGGTGTTATTCGTAGAGTTGTCAAGCCGCCCTTAAAAAATGAGTAGAGCCACGATCTCACCTAGCTGGGCATACATTGCTCGTTGAAGTAAGGATATTGCAATTAACATAACCAAGCCTCCCTGCAATGTATGCCGAATTAGTCTTTGAATTCAGCTAGATGTGATCGTGGCTTAAATCAAACTGTAAAAATGCTTGATATATCACCGTTTTGACAGCTGTCAAACGTATAAAAAATTATGACCTGCAAAGAGAAATGAACCTTGGGTATTTGGTGTTAAGAATTCTTACGTTGGCCCATCTTTACGTCAATTATAAAGATGTATGGTGCTCATATATACCAACGACACACATTGCAAAAATTCGATTCTTAAACTAGGCCGTGCTTCAGTGGTTGATTGTTTTTTTTTACGCTGCCATAGCACGATCCAAAACGGTAGAAGACTCGATTTATTTGCATTGTCTACATGTTATGTTAACATTTAATACGTATTCTGTAAATAATCTACATTGAAAATGTAAATCTAAATATGCCCAAGGCGTATGACAAGGTTCATTTAATGGACCAACGGCTTAACATGCCTTCCAAATCATCCTAGTTTTTTGACAATCTAGGGAAGTCTCACAAAATGATTTTAATTTGATAGTGTCCAGGTATCGAACCCAAAACCTCAGGAGCGAGAGCCAAACGCTTTACTAGACCACAGAGGCTGTAAATCATTGGAAACAGAAAGGGTATATGAACACTGAAGGATAAAACTAAACAAAAAAAAAACAAAAAAAAACTGAACAAGTTTCCCAAAAACTAAAAAAATTACAACGTAGAAACAGAAAAACGAAAATAAATTGTTGACCTCCCATAGAAACTGAATCTGCTGATCACGCATGTTGTATACCTTTTTTTTTCTTCTATGTTTCTTGGGGAATGTTGTTCAGTTTTATGGTCAGAATCACATCTTTCAGGGTTGATATACCCATTCTGTTACAACTTGTATGTACTTTACCTTGGATATCCAAAGAAGGCTCTTGGCTGATTATGTAGTTGTTAGTTGCCCATTCTTTCGACCCGGGGCTATTAAGTTGCGGTGCCAAAAACGGTATGTAGTACGACCTAGAAAAAAAATATAGGTAAGGTTGTAACGAAACGCTTGCGTTTCGTTTTGACTTGTTCTAAATTGATACAGCCAGTGTCGGTTTACAATCAGCTGACGTTCTAAATTCAAAATTATTCTGCGCACTCGCAATGTTTTGACGTTTTTCATCATTTGACATCGATCGATCATTGATCGATAAATAAATATTTTAATTTTAATATCCCTATTATAAACGTTTTGCAGGCACCAGTAATTGGTAACAACTGTATGTAAGTACAAACATCTATCTCCTTCTTTGATCCTGATCAATCCGCAACTTCTGAGCCTTCTTCGAACCCACTAGGCGTGATGTATGTATGTACGATATCATATTAGCCGAAAGACGTCCACTGCTGGACATAGGCCTCCCCTAAAGACTTCCATCACCTCCATGACAACCGGTCCTGCGCTGCTCGCATCCAGCGGCTATTGCACGAACTGATGGTTTTCATTTTCTAACGATATAGAATAGACAGAAGTCCAGGGAGCAATCCTTAGTGCCATGGAACCACGGGTAATTAAAATTTGCCGTGGACCCGGCAATGGGTCGATCCACCGGGACTACGGGCAAACAGTGCTTCCCGCGACCCTGACCAGATCGTTGTGGTATTGGTATCAGGACGGATGCCGTCGGGATGTGTCAGTGAGGTAGATTGAAGATGGTGATGGAAGCAGTAGAAACTCGTCACATGTTGATAAGTGTTTATTCAGTAGGACGTCCTTACAGAATGGGTTCTAAATTAAGTCTCTTAAATGTACGATGCGCGTTACAAGACAAATAATGCTTAGTCTAATTTAACCTAGTTACTTACTTATTACGCATACTATGCACATACACTACATCTTCCCCGTTTTTGAGAAAAAAAAAATAAGGATAGATACTCATACTTATTTTTTTTTACCTACCCATATTAGACACTAATCATCATCATCATCATATCGTGTGGGTTGCAAGGTCGATGACCGACCTCACAAACCCTGGTGTCAGAGTTGTTGAGCCGCCAAAGGAAACTAAACTATCTCAACTCAATCTTATTTTACATACTCATAATATCTTACTATTTATTTATCTATACATTTTTGTCCTATTTTTATGTACAATCACCTGTTTACCATTTATGTCTATTTTTACATTTGGCGGCAACTCTTCAATTACGTCATATGGACCTAAATACAAACTATCGAGTTTGTTGCCGGTTTCATTTTTCAATAACAAATTTATCGCCGGGCTTGTAAACAATCGGATTTAAGCTTTTATCATAAGTTTGCTTTCTAGCGATTTTGCTCTTAATTAAGTTATTTTTAGCATCATTTTGTGCTCTTTGCAACCTATACTTAAACTCTATTGGATAACTCTCATAATTATACATGGGATCTACTATATTGTTATCTATACTCAAGTTATGAGGTCACCTACATACTTGGCCAAACACTAGTTCAAATGGTGAATACTTGGTTTCTGTATGCACACAAGTATTGTATGAAAAGCTCCAATAGGGAAGCCAAGAACTCCACGAAGAAGGGTGGTTATTTGTTTGGATTCGTAAGTATGCTCCGAGTACCTTATGAGAATTCTCCAAAGATCCTATACTCTGATGATGGTAAGCAGTAGCAAATGTTTGCTCAATTTTTAATATTTTACAAAGTTCTGACATAGTACTTGATATGAACTCTGTGCCTCGATCAGTAGCGATCTCTTTCGGGATTCCATATCTCAAGATAAAATTTTCGGCAAAAGATCTTGCAACTTCTTCCGTTGTCTTCGATCTCAACGGGTACGCTTCGGTGTACTTTGACAATTCGCATTGTAATGTGAGAATATAGCTGTAACCAAGAGGTCCTACTAGATCTAAGAATACTTTCTCAAACGCGGTTGAAGCCGTTGTTGTTATATTCATTTGCTCCTTAGCAATGCTAGTGTATTTTTGTTTTTGACACTTTTCGCATTTATTTACGTAATTAGAAATATCTTTTTCCATTGATGGCCAATAATAAAACTTTTTAATATTATTTAACATACGTTTAATTCCTACATGACCACTACTTGGTAATAAATGAAAATCATTTATGATTACTCGCTTCGCATGTTCTTCGTCTATTCTTTGTACGTCGCGTACAATACAAATTCTGGGTCCTTCCCATTTATTACTCTTTATATATTTCGCTAACCACTCAATAAACTCTTTGTTTGACTTATTTTTCAAAATAACAATTTCACTTATTTGTTTCATCTTACATAATTCTGCCAGTTCTTTCAACAACTCGACTCGCGATGAAGCTGATAAAGAATTATGGCTTATGCAGAGATTTGACTTTTCTTCTAAATAAATAACCCTACTATTCTTAGATACACATAACTTTTGTCTCCTCTGATTTAGTAGTCTACTTAACTTAAAATCTGTCATTATTATTAATTCTACGTCCTTATCCTGGCAGGGTCGCCATGTGGTATCAGGACGGATGCCGTCGGGATGTGTCAGTGAGGTAGATTGAAGATGGTGATGGAAGCAGTAGAAACTCGTCACATGTTGATAAGTGTTTATTCAGTAGGACGTCCTTACAGAATGGGTTCTAAATTAAGTCTCTTAAATGTACGATGCGCGTTACAAGACAAATAATGCTTAGTCTAATTTAACCTAGTTACTTACTTATTACGCATACTATGCACATACACTACATCGTCGGTCCACCTTATAGGGGGCCTGCCAACGCTTCGTTTTCCGGTACGTGGTCGCCACTCGCTAATACTTATTTTTGTAGGTGACCGCAGTAAGTAAGATGTTAGATACAAAGGAGGATGCTGCTGCCCATCCTCCAGTTTATAACCCTTAGTCGCCTCTTACGACACCCACGGGTATGTCAGGGTTGGTAGTGTACTATTCTTTGCCGGCACCACACGGGACCATGGTGCCAGCCGTTATCAGCCGTAACGCTAACAAGCGAGGTGACTATGGTACTTCCCCTCCTCATTTTACCAGCAAAAGCTAGAATTCTAGAGGGAGCTCCCTGTCCTGGAGTGGACGTTTCATGGGATGTTATGATAATTCTTATTTAATATATGTTCTGCCAATTTCGAATAATCTTACAAGGAAGTTATTTTCTTGGACATCCGTTTTTTCACTTATAATATAAGTGAGGCTTATAACTTGAAGTGAGGTCAAAGCAACAACTTTTGTTCTACGACTTTTACAAAATCGCACAAAATGTCGACTTCTCATACAAAGGAACATCATTGACCAACCAGATGATAACCCATAGAAAAAAAATTAAATACTCACGCAGATTTGTACTTGTCATAAAACCTGTTATTTTCCAAACTTTTCATAGTTGTATACCAAAATCGTTTCAATTGGTTATTATTACAAGTCTTCAAGTAGTTGTGGACGTTGAAAAAGTCTCTTGGACCTAGAGGTGAAGTGAGAATCGCGTGGAGAGCGATCACTCTTAGTTGTATGTGTTCAGTGTCGTTCATTAATATGGGAAGAGTGTTTTCAAGGGTCTGAAAAATACGAAAATAATCATTAAATTTAATGGTATGGTAAGAGCATGTATGAAAGGATTGATGAAAGTACAGGAAGCAAGGGAAGTATGTCAAGATCGTAGTAGGTGGAGGACTGTGGTTTCTCCCTACCCCGACGGGAAAGAGGCGTGATGTTATGTATGTATGTATGTAAGCCCTACAACTATAGGTCTAAGGAAATTTAGAGTTGACGAAAATTTTTGTAGGTAATAAGTTAAATAATAATATTCTTAAATTTGATACACTAATGTAATTTCCTAAAAAAATATAAAATAAGCATAAATAATGCATTTTTATTAGGGTTCCGTACCTGAAAATAAAAAAAACGGAACCCTTATAGGATCACTTTGTTGTCCGTCTGTCTGTCAAGACCCTTTTTCAAGAACGGGTAAAGGTATCAGGTTGAAATTGATAATGTATGTTAAGCTCCGTGGAACACACAAGATCTGAAAATTTCATTTTTTTACAACGACGCAATCAAAAGATATGGCTTTTTATGTCCTCATCTCCATACATTTATGCAAAAAAGCAAAACCTACAGGGTACTTCCCATTGACCTAAAATTATGAAATTTGGCAAGAAGCTAGGTCTCACAGTACAAATAAAGGGAAAAGTCTAAAATCATTAAATATTACAATTTTTCTCACAACTAATGGTAACCAATTAAGGTGAGCTCCCGTTTCAAGGACTTGTCTATAAAAGAGGGGTCAAGTTGGATGGTCGCGGAGTTTTTAAAGTCAAAGAGCAAAAGCTTTTAGTATATCATATGGTAGATAGGTACGGAACCCTTAGGGCGCCAGTCCAACTCGCACTTGGCCGGTTTTTTTTAGGATAATTATGCTCACTTTATTATTTTCATACAAGTCCATTTGTGTAACAATGTCAAGTATGTTTAACTTAATAACGTAATAAATCAAAATAAGGAGAGCTGTTGGACTTAACACTTTTGGAGGCCAATTCTTGAAAATCCCCGGGTGATAAAATATCACTTTTAAGACTATGAAAATTTAAATTTACCACGTTAAGCCCTTAAGGTAAATAATAATACTATGAAAAATAACAATACAACATTAGTTTATATTTAACAAATATCAATCTTATCTTTTGAAAAGAAAAATCTGTAATTTTGAATTTTTTGAGTGATATTTTATACATACATACATACATAATATTACGCCTTGTTCCCGGTGATATTCAAGAATTGAGTCCCTGGCCTGTAGCAAGCTGCAAGTTTGACTCTTATGTCAAGCCCTTGACTCTTATGTCAAGCCCTTTGGCTTATTACACCTTCCTAAATTCAGTTCACTAAATCACAATTTTAATTACAATTTTCAAATAATTTAATAAAAGTTTCTTTCTAATCTCACCTTCATAAATTCAGTCGAAAAAAGATTCAGTTACAAAATTTTGTCAAGTTTAATTTCATTTAGTAAGTTATATAGGGCCACACAGAAATAGTGTTTTAACATGTTACTAAGACCATTAAGCTGAACAACTTTTACAAAAATATTTTTTTGAACTCCCACACAAAATGCGCTATCAGCTGATGCAGTTTCTATGGGAGGTCAAAATTTTATTTTCTTTTTCGACTTATGCTCCTTAGGGAAAGTGGTTCAGTTTCGTGGTCAGATTAAAATATTAAAATTATGTTCACTGTTTCATTAGGACCTTATATTTAGTTAAATTATTTAATTTAGTCTTAAAATTCTAATTAGAAATCCTACTTCAGTAGACTAAATTTAGGTAGGTAGTTGTAATAACACCTTAACTATGTTGTCAAGAGTTAAGCTGATGATTGTGTTTGGATAAATCTACAAAGTAGAAACTAATACAGCTAATGCTTACTAGGTGGCGGTACTAACGCAACGTCGAAATGCGTATATAGGTCGCACATTTTCACGACATCAAGCAGGACCGCAGTAGCCTAGTTGGTAAAGCGTCTCCGGTACTGACGGAGAAGACGCAGGTTCGAGTCCTGCCTGTGGTTGTGAAATTTTGCGATTTTCTACTTTGTAGTTAAGCTGATTGCCAAAATGGGCAGGTTATGACGAAATGTAATAAAAAAGTAACATCCTACCGCTCCCTTCCAAATACTGATACTAGCCAGGGCTGCCCACAGTCTTTCGTGTCTGTTTTTTTTAGTGTCCGTATATATTTCGTCCAAATAGTTGACACTGTTTTTGCCGATGTTAGCCAGCCCTTGCAACCAGACTAAGCGGTCGATGTATTGAGGACAATCTGCAACCAATGAATTTATTATATTTTATTGTTTCAGCGGTCAGTCTTCAGGGTGTCTCAGTACAAGTTTATTTTATTCCGGGTCATAGCGCGATAATTATATCTTATCTTATCTAGCCTATAATGTCCCACTGCTGGGCAAAGGCCTCTCTCTCTTCCCTCCATTGGTCCCTATCTAAAGCCCGCTCGGTCCCTATCTAAAGCGGGCGATAATTATAAACAGGCAAAATAAATTAACTAACTTTTCCCGAAGTTTCGGGTGAGTTGCATCACCCGTGCATTTAATATCCAATTTTTATAATAAAATTTCTATCGCGAGGGAATGAAATGCGTTAATTTAAGGGGCTGGTGCTGCCGTAGCTGGTATGCATCAAAAGACAGAAATAGTTGTGTAGCTATCTCTTTCATTTCTATAGATGAATCATATTATTATCTTTTATGATGAACAAATGGTAAAAAATGGAACCCTTATGGTGCGACTTTGTCTGTCTGTCTCTCTGTCTGTCACACCACACCTCTATATCTCAGCAACCACTCATGCTATCGACATAAAATTTGGAATAGTTTTAGAATATGGTTGCCCAACTTAATTATTAATGTAAAGGGGCCCAAAATAGGGGGGGGAGGAGGGTCAAATTTCAAATTGTCGCTACTAGATCGAGTGGGGTATCATATAAAAGGGCTTTACTTGTACATTCTAGATCGTTTTATTACAGCAAAAATAAAACGATCTTTCTAAGTTGCACAGTTTTTTAGAAATCTGCAAATAACCTGTACAAACAAACTTAGTTTTGCGGTCCTAAAAATGGACTTTAGTGCTTCCAAAAATACAAAAAGTATATCGGAACCCTCGGCGCACGAGTCCGACTTGAACTTGACCGGTTTTTTTAAATAGATGGCACAAGGGATGTAAAATGACTTACAGTTATACATCCTCAAATATTTATCGTAGATATCATCAAAATACTGTTGATCGAAGTCTGCTTCCATTGCTATGTTCATCATAGTGGCGAAACTTAGAATGGCGGCATGCCTGATATCCTGGAAAGAAGAAAATATAGGGTGTTAATTTAATTGCGTGCCAAAGCTCAGGGGCGGGTACAGCATCCGTAATTGAACAACTTTTACCAAGGAACAATGGTCGAAAAATGAAAAATAATTTAGTACTTACCATACTAAGTGACCAATACAAATTATATGGAAATTCAAAATTTTTGTCCTTTATCGACCTGGGAAAGTTGTTCAGTTACTGAAACTGACGACGCCCCTGAGCTGCAATTAAATTAACACCCTGTATAAGAAGAAAAAAATAAAATATAAAAGAGTAAGATTCTGATCATATATAACATCTTATTAACAGTCCGGGAAATCGGAATGTACAACCTCGGATTGTACGACCGCGGAATACGAAGTAATGACCGCCCTCGGAATCCGCGTACACCCTGGCAGGCAATTCCCTGGCTGTGCAATCCGTGGCCGTACTTTGTTTGTCCTAGCTTGGAATGTCCAATCAAGAATGTACAACCACGGAATGTACGACCTCGGAAGCCGAAGCCAGATGGCTCCGTAATATTGGCTGCGTTTTCCGCGATCGTATATAACAATCATGTCCGACTGCGGATTGTAGAACCACGGAAGTCGATGCCAATCCAATATGAGTTTTGAGTCTTTTCAGAGGTCCGTTAGGTAAAGTGAACTCAATTTAATTGATCCCGAAACGGATCGGTTAGGTTGAGTTTGGTTCTCTTGCGACCACAACGCACGAGCCGAGCGAGCGAAGCGATCGTGCCGCGGTAGCGGCCGACGAGTACCAAAAGTAAACTTGTGTCACAGAATACTCTGCTATATAAGTCTTTGCTTGTACACGTTTTCCGTGTTCGTTTATTATTGGACCTATACAAGAAAGGCCGGCCCAGTATTGTACGGCCAGGAATGACCGCCCTCGGAATTCATGTTAGTACCTTGCCTTGCAATGCGCGGCCGGACATTCCTTCTAATGTTCAGCCAAGAACGCATGACTGTGGATTGTACAACCTCGGAATCCGAAGTCAGATGGTTGGCTTTGTATTGCGTGGTCGTACAATCTGTGGACGTACATTCCGGGCATTCCACAGTCCCTGTTTGCTGTACAGAGAGCTGCCTCAAGAATTTCACAGTAAAATTATTTTTTCTTATTATTATTTACTAGCATCCAACCTAGCGGCTAAGCACGCACTTGTCATTTCGTCATACAAATTCAAATACAAAATAGCACTTTCAGTTTTTCACAGTTTGGTAATATTCCGGGATTTTTTTTTCATACTAGTTCCTTGCCTGAGGAAAGTCAGGTCCAAGTTTGGTGAAGACCTCCAGCTCCTCAAGAAGTGGTCTGGAGAAGGTCGTGATGCTGTAAGGAAGCTTCCTGATGAGGGACACCAGCATGGAGTCTTCTATTCTATTCTGTAACAAAGAGCAAGGCATTTTTTACGAGTTGTTCTGACTTGTTTAATGTTTCTTTCTACTAATTTTATAAATTAATCTTATTTTCTTTGATGTTTTGCTCTGTTTGCATGCTTGCATCCTGCATCATTCATTATACTTTCTCCTTTAGTCACTCTAAGGTTGACTGGGAGAGATCTCACCTAGGGATAAGTCCGCCTTTGCATGCAATCTTTCAGACAATAGTACTTTTGTAATTTTCGTGCAATAAAGACTATAACAACAACAACTGGTAGGTATACTGCCTCCGCTAATAGGTTCATAATCTTTCAAAAAACTTTTTCGATTTCATAAAATATTTCACTACAGCAAAAAATCTTAACAAAAACAAAAAAAAAAAACAAAATAAATAAATGGTACAGCAGCACTGCACTTACTTTCTCGCAATACTCAAGGAAAAACTACCAACCGCAACCTTAAATTTGTAATGCCATACACATAGTATGGAAATACCAACTTTTATTTACGTATCAAAGAAAATAAGATAAATTTATAAAATTAGTAGAAAGAAACATTAAACAAGTCAGATCAATTCAAAATTCAAATTGTCAAACATTAAAACAAACAAACCTCAAAAGATTTCTAGTAAATCACATGTTTAACTTTTAGTAGTACTGGAACACCCTTTATATGAATTTTCACAGATCATTGGATACTACCGTAGGATACTTGCATGGAGATTTTTTTTATTTTCCAACACATGTTCCTTTTGGATAGTTGTTCAGTTTAGTCTACTGAGCAAGCCCTTTCAGTTTTTGGTACACCCTGTATACTAAATTTTATTTAAAAAAATCATAAAGAATATCCAGCCAGGAAGACAACCAATCCAGGATTAAAATTATAGAAAATTTTAATAAACTCAATGGAATCAATTTTGGGTAAATCACATATTTACGATTTGGTGGTACAGGAACACCCCTTATATGAAATTACACAGATCAATTGATACTTTCGCAAGATATCTTACATGAAGATGCTTGGTCATGCAAAGTTTCATCAAGATTCTATGAGCCGTTTTTGAGAAAATTTCAATTTTTCATTTTTGTTGTATGAAAGCTACCCTCAAAATGAGAGCCAGCAAGAAACCATTTAGAACTCTTCGATGGATTTGCATAAAACTTCAAAATCCAAAATATGGTGTCAATCGGACCATTCGTTTAGCCGCTAAGCCAAAGCGTGACAGACAGACCGACCGACGACGGACCGACCGACCGACCGACCGACCGACCGATCGACCGACCGACCGACCGACGGACGGACATTTTTGGGAGACTTGTTTTTTATGATGTATAAGTGATATACGAGTAGAACAGATTTTTGAGAAAATTAGAAAAACTTTTTTTTTTCACGAATACAATACCTTTCTCGCTCCGCTCGAAAGTAAAAATTATATATTCTTTCTTTTCTTTTAAAAAAGACCTTCTGGCTACATTATTTTTTATTTTGGGAAATACCTAAAAACCAGCTAAGTGTGAGTCGGATATGCGCACCGAGGGTTTTGTACCACTAATGTAAAAATACCGTCTCAGTTATGAACGCACAGTCACGCAGAAGCGTATTGAATGTGCGCGAGTCACACAATTGACCATTATTTATTGTTTGTTATTTTATAGCTTATGCACTAAAAACAAACCAATTTTCACGCTAATAAGTGTTCCTGTTTTAACGATAGAGCTATAACACAAATAGAGTAAAAAACGCCTAAAAAACATGTTTTTGGTAGGGAAGCCCCCTTAATTTTTATTTTATTTAAATGTTTAGTACTGTGGTCTCTGCCTACCCCAATGGGAAAGAGGCGTGATGTTATGTATGTATGTAACACAAATAGAGTAAAAAACGCCTAAAAAACATGTTTTTGGTAGGGAAGCCCCCTTAATTTTTATTTTATTTAAATGTTTAGTACTGTGGTCTCTGCCTACCCCAACGGGAAAGAGGCGTGATGTTATGTATGTATGTATGTACTTTTTGGTTTAGCGGCAACAGAAGGACATAATGAGATACAGCTCATACAGCCCGCTGATACACACATAGACCGACAGACAGACAGACATTGGAGTAATAGTTTTCCGTTTTTCACCCTTTGGGTACGGAACCCTGAAAACCAATGTGTCTTTGACCCAGAGATATGGGTATATACTAAACGTAGTGAGTATACTTAATCTGAGCTTTGATATAAGGTTTTATTTTTTTTATGCAATAAGTACCAACTATATATGTGCAAAAAGTTGATCAGTGTAAATGTCATGGTGCAACTTCAACGCCTAACAACAATTTCTAAAAAAAAAATATATCTCCATATGTCCATTAAAGTCAATTACTCTCGTCAGTCCGTGATTTACATGAGTACGATCACTCACACATGCACACAAAGCACAACCGTACAGTTTTAACCGCACGCCCACAATCGTAATATTGAACCAAAAATTGTTAACAAAAACTAGTACTTCCAGTACATTAGCTGTATTTTTGTATTAATCAACAAAAAATTTAACTAAAAATAGCAGTATTCGTTCGTTTTTCAACAGAATTTTATGTCCCGCGTAAGAATGCAAGTCATTTGAATTTTTGTATAGAAAACGGATCACCTTGACGTAAGAAAACTCGCGTTCCGCATTTCTAACGCCCTGCGCAAGGGTTTATTAGCATTTGACGAAAGCAATGAAATGTATGGATGGTATATTATATTGTGTCATCCACAGGTGACATTCCTTTCAATTTATGACGTTCACTTTCGTCATCTCTTTAATGGCACATTGTCTAGCTAGACCTACTGAATCCATTCTATATTTCATTATGAGTAACCTTCGTCTTCAAAGATATCTTATTCCCATAACAAAAACACTTCAAGGCGGACTTAGAAGGCTGATTAAGTAACTTAGCCGTCTTCTATCCTTTCATGGCAAAGCTATATCCACTCACCTTTAAATCCACTATAAGATGCCTGACCAGCCTGGCCCCAGCCTCATTCCTCACATAAGGAAGCACTTCCAAGAAGATATTCCTGGAGGTCTCCAACTCATAGCTAGTGCCCAGGACGTCTTGAAAGAGCTGGGTTAAGGATTCGTAGGATAACTGAGACATGGTGCTGGAAATAAATTAATAAAAAAATAAAATAAAAAAATTATAAAAAGAATACATTTTCTCTGTACATTAGACATTTTTGGACTTTTCGTCTGTTTATTTGTTCGATCATCACGATAAAACTACTGAACCAATTTTAATGAAACTTTTTTGTTTAATCACTAATAGTTTGACCTTAACACTGGTATATATCCTGCACCACAATATTAAACGAGCATTATTCTTATATCCAAATTTGTAATTGGTTTCTCGAAAACGACTCGATTGATTTCGATGACATTTACTATATGGGCGTTTTTGAGGGCGAAAAATCGGTCTAACTAGGTCTAATGTCTGGTAAGAGTTGTTCACATGTTCGATTTGGCAAGTTAGGTTCAGCTTTTATCGTACAGCTGACAACTCAAGTTCTAAGAAAAAGCCGAACCCAACATGCTGAATTGAACATGTGTGTTTTCTTCTTTAATTTAAGAGCTAGCCTCTTGTCGGTGCAGCATCCCTGTCAGTTCAACTGTGCAAATCAAATCAAATCAAAATCGGTTATTCATTGTTGGATATTAAAATCTCTTAATGACGTCAGCTAAACTACATCGCTTCACAAACAATGTGGCGCCATTGTGGGAAAAAAAAGAAGCGACAATAAAAACCCACGCGCTCTTTGAAATATGTTTGAATGTACAAGGTTGATATACAACATACATAGGTCAGTTTTAATTTTGAATTAGCCTGTTAGAACCGTAGTCTAATCCCATGGATTTTTCTCTTCTAGATAATCTGATATTTTATAATAACCCTTCTTACATAATTTCTGCTTGATTACAGTTTTAAATTTATCTAACGGTAAACTTTCAATATCAGTGGGTACCTTATTATAGAAGCGTATACATTGACCTTTATATGTTTTACTAATTTTGTGAATACGGCTGACATGAGAAGCAAGTTGATTCTTGTTTCTTATGTGCAACTCCCTTCATCTTTTTCTGTCCGCAAAGCCGCCTCTTTTACCTCCTTATACGATCTGACGCCTATCTTCTTCTTAATTTGTGATACATAACTTAACCTTGACCTCCCTCTACCACGCTTTCCTTCTATCTTTCTTTCTATGATGTTGTTAATAAATCTGTCATGTCGTATTAGGTGGCCTATCATCTTTTCTCTGCGATTTTCTATTACTTCAATTATAGTAGATAGATAGATAGATTGATTCTTTATTGCACACATAATAAGAAATAAATTGTACAGGAAAGAAAACTTAAAACAAATGTGGGCAAAGGCGGCCTTATTGCTACAAGCGATTTTTTAAAGGCAACCTTTGAAGATAGGATAGATATACAATAGGAGCACAGCGTGTTTACACTTATACTTCTCTTCTCATTTATTCTTTGCGTACCATGTGTAACATGTGTGTAGCTACCTTAAAATTCGTTTTCTCCGTTTATTTTTAGCATTTATTGAAAATAGCGCGTTTCACAAACCCTACGGCGCCATCTCTTATTGGGCTTCGGTTAAGATTATACAGAGTTACTCGGTCGCCCAGGTACTTTATATTTATCATGTAAACGAAGCCGCGGCCAAAAGCTTGTTAGTAAACTAAGATTTAAATGGTTTTTAATTTCAACACTTCATGTGTTCTAATATTTCTACAAGGTAGAAAATCGCAAACGAATTTAACCACAAACTGCGTCTTCGGTCTGCTTTAGATGTCTGCTTGACAGATGGCAGCACAAACGCAAGGTTCAATCGGTTCAATGAATAAGAGGTCGCAAATAATCCCCCGTAAAAAACCCTGTTAGTGGAAACATTTGCAAGTCTACAGGGTGTTAATTTAATTGCGTGCCATAGCTCAGGGTGGGTTCAGCATCCGTAACTGAACAACTTTTCCCAAGGAACATAGGTCGAAAAACGAAAAATAATTTTGGACTTCCCATACTATTTGACTAACACAATTGTATGGGAAGTTCATTTTTTTTTTCTTTATGTGATTCTGCCCATGAAACTGAACAACTTTCTCCAAAAAACGTAGGTCGAAATACGAAAAGAATGTTTTGACCTCCCATATAAAATGCGCTAGCAGCTGATTCAGTTTCTATTTCTTTCGTATTTCAACCTATGTCATCTGTTTCTTATAATCATAAATCTTTATGATTATAAGATTTGAGCTGGAGCGATTTGAGCTGGCGCCCAGCGATTTAAGCTGCCAAGGAAGCATTTTTTGTCGCCCGAAATGGGGCAATTGAAACGTCAATTTGATCATGTTAATAGTGCTGAGCGCTCTTCTTCTTTATTGATTAGCGCTCAGACTGAAACAAAAAACCAAGCTCGCTTTTAACGCATCTAAAGTCCCCTTATAATAAAAAAGTTATTGTCAGTTGAAAATATACGGTTCTCGTCAGCGGTTTTTCGCTACGCGTGTTTTAACATAGTTTGGTGTGATTATTGTGCTGTAAAGTGCGAAATTTAGTGATAGTGGAAGGATAATATATCCTTTGTGCTCTAAATCACAAAAAATGGGCAATATAGTGGCAGCAATGTGTGAAAAATGCGTTTGTGTGCCATTGAACGGCTGTTACAAGGTTACCGGGATTCAACTTCAATTTCTTTGGTAAGTTATTCACTTTGCATACTTTTGTAGCGATTATCTGATACATAATTTGTAATTCTTTTAAGAGTAATACCATTTAAGACAACTTTGAAAGAAAAAAACCATAAAAATTGAGGATTTTCTCCAAGATAAACCGCTAAGTGCTATATGCTTCCTAGGAAGCAAACGCTAGTTTCGTGGCCCAGCGAAAACATTTCTAAAATAAATCACAATAAACAGACAGACAGACAGACGGACATGACAAAACTATAAGGGTTCCTTGTTAAGTACGAAACCCTAAAAACAAGCAACTTCCCGAAGAAAAAGAAATCTCGATACTAAAGTGGTCATGCGATCGACTCATTTTGTACGAAAAAAAATTTTTTTGTCATATTTTTTTT
This sequence comes from Athrips mouffetella, assembly GCA_947532105.1. Taxonomy (NCBI): domain Eukaryota; kingdom Metazoa; phylum Arthropoda; class Insecta; order Lepidoptera; family Gelechiidae; genus Athrips; species Athrips mouffetella. The sequence continues at coordinate 13,210,064 of OX383984.1, forward strand.
ACCAAAGTTACTTGTTTGTTGAGTAAAATCACTGGGCTTCAGGAGCAAATCCAATGAAAATTCAAGCGGTATAATAACTTACTTTAACAAGTTAATGAAGTCCAAACTGTGTATTAATGAAGCATTTCTAACGATGTTGTCAGAATCTATACCTTTTCTTACTATTGTCAGTAGCATCTGAAAAAAAAAAGTTTTTGGTTATTTAGTTCACAAGCAAGTTGTAGAATTCGGAAAACGGCGGCATTTTGTGAAACTAGCTGAGCCCCCGAGTTCGTTCGCATGGAGTTTGGTCTTTTATAGTATACTAGCTGACCCGGCGAACTTTGTTCCGCCTTACAGGCAATAAATAAGCAGATTTTATTCATTTTAAAAGTACAATTTTATGCCCTGCCCATGCCCCTACATCTACCCCTGCCCCTACCCCTGCCCCTACCCCTACCCCTGCCTCTACCTCTACCCCTACCCCTGCCCCTACCCCAACCCTACCCCTACCCTTACACCTACCCCTCCCCCGACTAAGAAGAGAAGAAGGACCAAAGCTTGAAACTTTGTACTCGCAAATACGTATCTTCCGTTTGTATTGTGAAATTTGCGACTAATACACATAATGCTTGCATTTATAGTTGTGTTTGCAAGATACCGTAATCCAACCGTTTTAATATTTGCCGGATGTTTGTAATCCCCTCGATCCGGAGGTTCTGAGTTCGATCCCCGGTGGGGACATTGTCAAACAAAAATCCCTTCACTAGTGCGACCTTCACACATTTCCCCAAATAGCATTTTACTCCATTTAAGAGTACACATTTAGTTCCCAGGTGTACTTGAAGCATCATTACAGTTCACTCGTGATGTATAAGCGGCATTATTGCGATTAATAACATTTATACCTGTGTAAGGGACTTATAGGAGTGTAGAGTTATACTTTTATACGATTGTTGGTGTTATAATACTCTTACAACTATCTTTTAGTCAGCCGTCTGACTAAAAGCATTATAGGAGGGTAGAGATACGGTAACCGCTGTTTAACGGCCTACTTGTACGATGTTATAGAGCTAGCATTTTAATAGAACACACGTGGTCATTTATAAAGCCAAAGGCTGTTATGTTTACTTGTTTTAGACTGTTATACAGCTAGTAGCTGTAGTAGGACTTGTTTGTGATCATTAAAATTACCTTTTTTTACTATCTGTACAGAAGTGTTTAAATGGTTCACATGTGCACTGTAAGCTGTTAAAAGGACTATATGTGTTGTCCATTACATTAATAGCAGTTTATTTGTCCACCAGTACTACTCTTATTTGCTGTAAGCTGAACATGAATGTGAATGTGATATTCTATTACACATATCCCACAAGCTGTGTGTTTATTACGTAGCGTGCAAAAAATTGTGACAATGAATAAAAAATTCTGGAAAAAAAGAGCGAGAACTGGTGGAATAAGAAGAAAAATTGCAAAAGATTTAACGGACAATAATTATTATGTATTATTGCGGATCTCTAAAATTTCAGTATATTGAAAGAATTAAACGATGATACACAATTGACCTGAACTACATCTTAAAGCTGTACATAAGTTCACATTAGAATAAATTTATAGACATTGGCTCTGTAGTGGTACAAATGTGGGACTTCATATAGATAACAGCATTCTAACAGAACACATGTGAACCTATATGCGTATCACCGCATTAAATTGGAGTTATAACAATTCACATAGCCGTATTTCATTTCCACCATTTTGTTCTACGTAACCTAAAATATTTACCAAATAAATCTCCAAAATTATCATGCAGATTTATCACAAAATACGCAGATAGAGCGATTGAGTTTTGGTTTCATGTTATAATTAATTACCGTAGTATAATTATAATGCCAATATAATATCAAAAACTGAAAATTGTTGATTTCCTCTCAGCCATTTTTAAATATTTTAAAATGAATATCGCGTTTTTACAGAGGCGCGTGAATATTTTAGCTGTAAATATGTATACATTTCACGATATAATTGCATTCCCATGGCATTAACATTACTAAGTATTTAAAACAGGTACTACCGCGTGTTATCATAAATATTTATCCAGTTGAAAGGCTTCTGATGGCACAACAAAACCAAACTAATGAGGAATAATTAATAAAATAAAGAAATAATTTAGGACACACGTGAATTTAAGGTAGCACTGGAGTACTTTTGACGGACTTTATAACTGTGAAGGCTGTGTATTTAGCCACTTGTTACTCTTTATTACACTCATGTACGTTGTATGGTTCACACTGCGTCCCATATAGTGCCGTAAGTCAGCCTTAAGTCCGATGTTACTACTTAAACTGCTATTATAATGCTATTATACTGCTAATGTACAGCCATAGTGAACTTAAGGCTGTCTAATTTGTGCCCAAACTGGTTCTATAAGAGCATTATAGCAAGCTAAACAGCTGTAACCGGAGCCGTTGATCCCTACTACTATCTACGGATGTAGTCGTTAATGTGCCATGTCAGAGGCCTTTGGCGGCTCAACTGACACCAGGTTTAAAAGGTGGTAGGACTTTTGTGCAAAGTCCGTCGGGGGAAGTACCACCCCCTTGCCTATTTCTGCCGTAAAATATCAGTGATTGCACTGTTGTGTTTCGGTTTGAGGGTAAGGGAGCCAGCAAAGTTACCGCGGCACGATCTTAGTTCTCGGGGTGGGCAATGTGCTTTGCTGTCTTATCAGTGTCAAGTTATGCCACTAATAATACAGCGGGTTTTATGGGCGGTGGTGACCACTTTCCATCAGGTGGCTCACATGCTCGTTTGCTCACTAGTCACATAAAAAAACAGGATTTTTCAGGACGGTCATTGACCTTGCAAACCACACGATATAATGAAAAGTCGAATGTTCCCACTGACGTGCAGTTGACCGTACCTAACACTTACCTCGTAAGTTGTGTTTTTCATTTCACTCTGAGTAGTATTCCATATACCATTGGACGGGTTACTGAAGTTGTGGAATTCGTATTGTATGGGGGACTCCGTTAGGTTTAACTTTTGTATGATTTCACCCGGTTTTGAACTTTCGTATGTAAGAGATAGGCTATAAAAAAGAATATGAGTAAGCAAATGTTCAAATCCTATACAAAATCATATACTATTAAAAAATATTTGTTTAGATAATTGTATAGTAAATTTCATCGAAATCGTTAAAGCCGTTTTCGAGAAAACGATTACAAATATACATCGTGTAACAAAAAGGGTATATGAAGGATGTGAATCTGCCCATGAAACTGAACAACTTTTCCCAAGAAACATAGGTTGAAATACAAAAAAAAAATTACCTCCCATAGGAACTGCATATCAGCTGATTGCGCATTTTGTATGGGAGGACAGAATTTTTTTTTTCGTATTTTGACCTATGTTTCTTAGGGAAAGTTGTTCAGTTCCAAGGGCAGAGTCACATCCTTCAGGGTTGATAGGTGTACCCTTTTAGTTACACCTTGTATATTTGTAATCGTTTTCTCGAAAACGGCCTTAACGATTTCGATGAAATTTACAATACAGGGATTTTCGGGAGCGAAATCGGCGAAATGTACCTAGCTTGGTCTCATCTCTGGGAAAATTCAGTTTGTCCATTTTATTGAGCATTTCTCGAAAATAGCGTGTTTCAGAAAATTTACAGCGCCATCTGTTATTGAGCTTTGGTTAAGATTATGTAGGACAAAGCTCGGTTAACCTGGTACTAAGCATAAAACAAGCAATATTTGTAATCATCATCATCATAACACCCCATGAAACATCCACACACACACAGGACAAGGAGCTCCCTCCAAAATTCCAGCTTTTGCTAGAGCAATGTGGTCCCCACACTTGTTAGCATTACGGCTGGCACAATAGACCGCGTTTGTTGGTGACCGCAGTATGTAAGATTACGATACATAGAAGGACGTTGCTGCCAATCCTTCAGTTTATAATCCTTTAATCGCCTCTTACGACACCCACGGGTAGAGATGGGTTGGTACTATTCTTTGCCGGCAACAGATCGGCGCGTCTACGACGCCCACCGGTAGAGATGAGTTCGTATGTAAGTATAATTATTACACAAATATGTACCTACATGATAAATACAGAGATTTGGTTAAAGTCCTAAGCGATTTTACAATAACCAGGTTTTGATCAAAATCCTTATATGATATTTTTTCGTTTATTCCAACGGTTACCAAGCTATTTTGCAGCCACTAAAACCAGAGTTTAAACGGAAAGAATAACGTTGTTATTTCTGACAGCTTTAGCCGATTGCTTTTCACATATAACTGCAAATGTTTTGGTAAGCGTTGGAATCAAAGAGATTTGAACGTCGCTGCGCTGCTCGATTGGAATTCATGAAAATAATTGATTATGTGGCCGTTTTCTCCGTTTTATTGTTATGGAAACAACACGATTCAGAAAATCCTAAAGCGCCATCTATTGACTTTAAAACGGTACAAAGTTGAACTGTATAAAGGAATAAGGCTAATGGAATCTAATGGCTATGAACTTACTCAGTCATTACGCTTAGTATGTGGTCGTGCGTCTTATATTGAAATTCGCCTCTAAGCTGCATTGTCTTAAGGCCTATTTTAGTATCTAAGTAGTAGTCTCTTTCGGCTGTCAGCAAGTAATTTGGCTGGAATGGAAAAAACAATAAAGAAGTTATTATAGCGTAGCTTAGTTAAAATATTCACTACTTTATAAGTCCAATCCAAAACTTCTTCACACGAAAAATTACTGAATTTGGTTCAGTAATTGTTGCAACAACGGGACAACAATCAACAACACACTAACACACACACACTCACACTATACAGACTTACACACACACACTCACTCACACTATACAGACTCACACACACACAATTTTACGAAATACATTCTACTAACACACAGATACTTGGGCTACAGCCAACATATTTATTTGAAGGAAGAGCGGAGCCTCCTCACAGGCAACCTGATTGCTTAATAGGAAGTTCCATCCTCAAGTTTTGTACCACATTGTATAAAAGTATTAATAAAACATTTTGTATTTTGTACAATCAAAATTACATAAATGTTTTCAAAGTATTTTTTTCAATAATAAATGGCTTTGCGAAATTGCTACCATACGTTTCTTTTTAGTTCCAAACCAAAATTGCAAAATAATGGTGCGACTTCGTCTGCCTGTCTGTCACCTGTTTATCTCAGCAACTACTCACGAAATTATAAATTTAAAATATTGGGTGACTTTTAATTAGTTCTTGATTGAAAAAAGTATGAATGTACTCATGATACTGAACAACGCTTTCCCTAAGGAACATAGGTCGAAATACGAAAATCAAGTTTTGACCTCCCATAGAAACTGCATCAGCTGATAGCGCATTTTGTATGGGAGGTCAAATTTGGTTTTTCGTATTTCGCCCTATGATCTTTGGGAAAAGTTGTTCAGTATCATGAGTACGCACATATTGTATGCACATGTATGGACATATTTTGCTATCAAGAACTAATTAAAAGTCACCCTATAGAATTATGCTTGCCCAACTATATTGCAAGCAAAATAATTATTGGAAATGATGCCCAACTTTAAAAAAAATTAAATCAGGTCGAGTGGCGTAACATAACATTCCAAAATAGATTTTTGTATTTTTTTACGACTCTCAGTTTTCATGTTATGATGAAACATACTAAAAAATATATCATTCCCCCCTTATTTCCAAGGTTTGCAAAGCGAAAAATCCAAATTAATTATAGTCGATAGAAAATTGTGTACACACTACACCAAAAATAAAACGATCTCTCTAAGTAGCACTGTTTTTCAAAAAATCTGCAAAAAAAAACCTTTACAAATAAACTTAATTTATCAATCTTAAAAATAGACCTTATTGCTTCCAAAATAACTTCGTAACCCTCGACGCGCTAGTCCAATTTGCCCTTGACTGGTTTTTTTTATTAGCTCGAATCCAAACTTTAGTGGAATTATTTTTCTGATCATTTATTATTATTAGGCAAGCTGTTTGTCCAGGCTTAAAAAATTAGGGATGCTCCGAATAACTTAAAGCTTTACTTACATCAATATCTATAGGTGTCCTGCTCCTCCACTCGGCAACTCGCGGCGCAGCACATCGTGACGTCATCTGATATGTCACTGGTCTTCTGGCGACGCCGGCGCAGTACTTGCGTGTGAGATTCCCGACACGCGAGTACACCCATACACAGTTTCCATACAGGCATGGCTGAGAAAACATGTGAGTCATCATAGCATCCCATGAAACGTCTACTGCAGGACATGAAGCTCCCTCCAGAACTCCAGCAAATCGGTACTTTGGAGGGGATATAACATTGCCACCGCGCTTGTAAGCGTTGCGGCTGGCTACTGCTGTTGTTGTAGACCGCAGTATGTAAGATGTTACGATACACAGAAAGTTTCTGCGGCTCATCCTCCGATTCGAAAGCCCTTAGTCGCCTCTTACAACATCCACGGGTACCCACTCTCGGCTCCGTTACGAAAAACCAGTCAGTAGATTCGGTCGTATGTTGATATCTAAGGAAAAATACGTAGCTTGTTGTCTACGAATATTACTTTGGGAAAAGAGGTTTATTCGCAAATGTTTTGAAAAACGTCGTTAGAAGCGCTTACGCTTTGGTCATTACACTATTACTCGGGCTGCAATACTCGAGCCTAGTGTTCACCAAAATAGAGCACTTGTATCTTAATGTAGTATTATTTTTATTTTCGCTGCACTACCTTAAAAAGTTAGTATTACTGACCTCCTCAACATTCTTCAGGGACCCATTCGGTTCAGCAACCAGAAAATTAAAAGCAAGGGCTCTCTTTACATTGGTCACCCAGACTGGTTCCTCTCCGGAATGTATGGTAGAGAAACAGATGTCCACTTCAAAAGGACCCGTCAGGTATTCCACTGCGTCTGATGATTGATCAGTGCTTGGGCCATGTTTTGTGTTAACTAGAGTCTGTAAGAAAGTAAAAAAAAATGATACAGCAGCACTGCACTTACTTTCTCGAGATATGCAAGGAAAAAGTATCAACTGCTATGATCAACTGCTAACTTAAATTTGTAACGCCATAATATAGTAAGGAATTAAGTAATTGCATGTTGTGTTTGCCTGTGATTGGGTGTACCTATATGTAAGTCCTGTAAAAGATGTTAGTAGAGTTAAGTCTATGTGTATTACCTATTGGCAAACCTTAATAAATTAAAAAAAAAATACAAACTTTTATTTAAGTTATTCAAAAAAACGATTCTAATGAAATATCAATTGTTAAATATTACAACAAACTAACCGCGTAAAGTTTACGCCGTAAACGATTTCGTGTAAATCTTTTTATTGATTGGACAGTTTGTATTATGAGGCCGATTCTCTTTATCATTTTTAGGGTTCCGATACCAAAATGGTAAAAAAAAGGAACCCTTATGGTGCCGCTCTGTCTGTCTGTCCGTCTGTCTGTCACACCTCTATATCTCAGCAACCACTTATGCTATCAACCTGAAATTTGGAATAGTTTTAGAATATAGTTGCCCAACTTAATTGCACAAGAAAAAATTTTGAAAAAAGTATGATTATTAATATAAAGGGGGCCAAAATAGGGGGGGCCAAATTTCAAATTGTCGCTACTAGGTCGAGTGGGGTATCATATGAAAGGGCTTTACTTGTACATTTTAAAATATATTTTTGTATTTTTTTAAATTTCTTAGTTTTAAAGTTATGATGAAAAATGTCAAGAAAAATACCATTCCCCCCCCCTTATCTCCGAAGTTTGAGTAAGGAAAAATCTGAATTAATTACAGTTGACAGAAGTTTATATAAACTTTACAGCAATAATAAAACGATCTTTCTAAGTTGCACAGTTTTTCAGAAATCTGCAAAAAACCTTTACAAACAAATTTAGTTTTGCGGTCCTGAAAATGGACTTTATTGCTTCCAAAAATACTATAGGTATATCGGAACCCTCGGCGCGCGAGTCCGACTCGCACTTGACCGGTTTTTTTTTTAAGGTATTATTCGCTAAAAGTTGTTTAGTTACAATGACTGATCACATGCACTTTAATTTTTCGGAAATCTGTCCCTTACACCCTATACAGGGTGTTTATTTGATTGCGTGCCATAGCTTAGGGGGTGGTTCAGTAACGATAAAGGAACTCAAAAAAAATATTTAAAAAAATCCTACATATTTTTTTTAACTCCATTGAAACTAAACTAACGCGGAGGGCAATGACCTTGAGCACCGCGCTATCAAAAGCGCGCGAAAGAGTTTCAGTTATGTATGTGCCTACCTTATCCACTGATACTGCGTACACTCGACAGCACGTCAGTAGAAACACTTTTGGACCTTATGGCATGGTAATAGAGTTGAAAAAGTTTCTACCGACGAGCGGTTGACCGTACCACTAATGCTCCGTCGGGTCATTGCCCTCCGCGTTCGTTAAGTTTCAATGGAGCTTTGTTTTTTTTTTTAAGTAGGATTATTTTAAATATTTTTTTTGTGTTCCTTTATCGTTACTCAAGTAGGTGGTGTTACTTGTAAACTAACACCAAAGGATAGGGCTCTCAACGTAAGAACCTGGAATGTGCAGGGTATGCTCAAACCGGGCAAACAAGAAACAATTAAATGATTGGAGAGCCCTAACCCTTAGGGCTACTTTTGGTGGTCACGACCCTCAGCCATGAGGAAACGACGAAGAAGAAGATCGTTACTCAAACACCCCCTAAGCTATGGCACGCAATCAAATTAACAATTAACCTATATACATTTAAGTTTGCGTACGGAGTTGATTAAATTGCTGTAAGTACACCTTTAACTAACCGGTCAATTAGTTCACAAACTCGCAGTCAGTTGCACAAAGCATCTTTAAATTTAAAGCTCCTTTAAGTTTATTGCTGATTCTTTCTGTTTTGTTGACAAACAAAGTGACAGCAACAGCTTTAACTGCGGATAATATGGTGAAATTAGGGCTAAGTGATTTGGAGGGCAGATTAAGTTACTTACCAGACTTTTTTAGGTTCCGATACCAAAATGGTAAAAAAAAGAAACCCTTGTGGTGCGACTTTGTCTGTCTGTCCGTCTGTCTGTCTGTCACACCTCTATATCTCAGCAACCACTCATGCCATCGACTTGAAACTTGGAACCGTTGTAGAATTTGGTTGCCCAACTTAATTGCAGATGAAAAAAAAAAAATGATTATTACTGTAAAGGGGGCCCAAATAGGGGGAGCTTAATTTCAAATTGTTGTTACTAGGTCGAGTGGGGTATCATATGAAAGGGCTTTACTTGTAAATTCTAAAATATATTTTTTGTATTTTTTACAACTCTTAGTTTTTAAGTTGTGATGACAAATGTCAAAAAAAAACACCATTCCTTATCTCCGAAGTTTGAGAAAGGAAAAATCTGAATTAATTACAGTCAATAGAAGTTTATGTAAATATTACAGCAAAAATAAAACGATCTTTCTTAGTTGCACAGTTTTTTTAGAAGTCTGCAAAAACCTTTACAAACAAATTTAGTTTTGCGGTTCTAAAAATGGACTTTATTGCTCCCAAAAATACTATAGATATATTGGAACCCTCGGCGAGTGAGTCCGACTCGCACTTGTTTCATTAGCGAATTACTGCAACTAAAGGAAGTATACAGTGTGTATCGCGAGTTCAGGATAAGTCTGTCTATGACGGTTATTTTCTGCACATGGGTGACAAGCGGAGAGCCAATGAACGATTCACCCCCCACTTGCCGCGCTCACCTCCGTGACTCATTTTTCGACTCGAGTTATTTTGTACGCCGTATACCTTACCTTTATATCATGTAACTGCAGCCTTATCCTTCCAAAGTCATCATAAACTTGTGCAGTTAAAACTCCTTCCAACATCCAATATGAAGCATCGTGAATAGGTGATATAGTGCCAGTAGAAACATTGGTCTTTATTTCGTAAGAAAAGAGTCTATTTTGCTCTGGAAGTAGCGTTTGAAACGTGTGGCACAACGAAGTTGAAAGTAAAGCTGGAAAATGATACACATACAAATATAATTTATGGGTCATTTCACTCCTATCTCAATATTAAATAAAACATTTTTTTTTATTTGGTAATTTAGTACTTATAAAAAAAAACTTTTTATTTTTACTGTTGATTCTTCTTGTACTAGATTAAGTTTTGAAAATAATCATTGTAACCAAACTTTTAGAAGGATCTGGTTATACCTTTTGTTAACTTTTTCCTAAGTCATGCTAATAAATTAGGTATTGTTGCAGGTGGACGACTGTGGTCTTTTTTTTGTTTCACAAGTGGGCAAACCCACCTGGTGGTAAGTGGTCACCACCGCCCATAACACCCACTGTCTTATTAGTGAAATATTAGACAGTAATAAGACAGCAAAGCGCGCTGCCCACCCTGAGAACTAAGATGGTATGTCTTATGTGCCGGTAATTTTACTGGTTCTCTTACCCTTTGAACCGAAACACAGCAGTGCTAACACTGCTGTTTTTATGGCAGAAAAAGGCAAGGGGGTAGTATTTCCCCAGACACACTTTTCACAAAAGCCTTACCACCTAGTTTCTGCCTACCCCGACGGGTAAGAGGCGTGATATAATATGTATACAGGGTGTTAATTTAATTGCGTGCCATAGCTTGGGGGGTGTTTCAGTAACGATAAATGAACACAAGAAAAAAAAATCCTACTTATTTTTTTTAATTATCAGTGATATTTTTTTTTACAATTTATTAGGTATTACCTTTTGACGGTCCTAACTCTGTTAAAGTATGAAGGGAAAATTGGAGTCACACACAAAAAAAGAAAGAATTACTTGATACTCGTGCGCTGGCTCTGTGATAGCGCGGTGTTTAGTTTCAATGCAGTTTTAAATTTTTTAAGCAGGATTTTTTTATAATATTTTTTTTGTGTTCCTTTATCGTTACTGAAACACCCCCTAAACTATGGCACGCAATTAAATTAACACCCTGTATAATAAGGTAACATATAACAATGAAAGTCATTCCTAAAGTCCCCCAGTGGACTACACAGCACTCAATGTTTTATAACGATCCCTTATGCTGGGGATTCTGCAAGTACTGATAAGGGTGAGCGTCAACTCATACGCAGATGGCGCGGCCCAGGGCGGAACGCGTCTACCCTCTCGTTTTATTACAAAGAAAACTGAAAGATAGATATACTGTTCTGTGTTGACCTGCATCGTCATCAGTGTCTCAGCATACGCCCAGCCTAAATACTTACCTATTTCTTGCAGTCCTCTCTACATCGAAAAATCCACTTAGAAATTATAACAACATATACACATAGCAAACCTGAAGCAAAAATGAACAACTAATACAAAAATAAACAACTTCCCATAAAAACTGCATCTGCTGATAACGTGTGGTGGTAGGTCAACATTTTTTCTTCGTATATTAAGAGCCTATGCACACCTCGATTTTGTTATCGCGCCGTCGTCGTCGCGCGATTAGGTAACGCGCGTCGACAGCGCGTTTTCCTTTCCACACAGCAGCAAAGAGTAGCGAGCTTTATACCAAGTTTGTTTTCGATTGCAGCGATACAAACGCGCCGTCGACGCGCGTTGCTGGCGCGTCTACGGCGCGTTTCTTAACGTTAAACGTGCTACAGCATCGTATGAGTATCAATACAAACGCGCAATAAAATATCGCGGTGTGCACAGGCCCTTAGACCCACATAACACCCATGTTGCTTTGAAGTTGTTCAGTTTTGATCAGATTCACATCCTCCAGGTTTGTGGCATATTGTGTAGGCACATACTGACTGTGACATTCTTTGTTGGTACTTATATTTTATCTTCTTATCTTATATATATATATATGATAAGATTTCGGATTTTCGGATTTCGGATTTACTCTCTCCGTCCCTATCGAGAGCCTTCTCTTGCCAATTTTTACATCGCATCGAGATCGAGTTCATCGCGCCATCGTCGCCTTGGTTGTCCTCGACGCCTCCTGTAGCTCTGTGGCTCGCAGGTGGTGGTGATTTTGGGCTCATACTTCATGTGGCATGCGGGAAACGTAACCCGCCCAATCCCATTTAAGCTTATAGGTTTTGCAGAATGCATCAGCTGTTTGTGTTTTCGAGCGCAATATGGTATTTCTGACCCGATCTGTCAGTTTCAGACCCAGAATACCACGCTTCATTGCTCGCTAGCGAGCCGTGAGCCTGGATCTTTGATGTTCTGTCAAAGACTAAGCATGTGCACCGTACGTGAGAATCGGGAGAATGGTACTTACCAAGCAAAATTGTTGTAACTTTTAAAAACATGATCACACTTCACAATTAAGATAATTCAAAACATTATTCTCATTCAAAAGCTTAAAAAAACAAAAACTGAACTTTATGCCACACGTTCTTCTAAACACAAAACAATTTATATTATGATTGTATGACTTCATCAACAAAGTGATTTATTAATTTATGACAAGATGTACGCCGTTGTATAGCACAAAGATATGACTGATTGGTTTATAAGACGATTCACTACATGAAACAGTGAATGAACGGTTTGTTTGTCTGAGTTCCAAAAACATTTAGTTTGTATATTGATTTATTTTTACTTTCTTAGTGCTTGATACCAAACGGGGCAAATTAGCTTTTTAGTAAATTAAACTATCAGGAATAAAAACTCCATACAACTTCGTGCAATTAATTATTTGGAGATGCTGATTATTTTTCTTTCTTGATAGTTTTATTCCCTGAAGTGGTTCAGTTTCACTAATCATGCCCTTTCTGTATAGTACTGAACAAAAATACAAAGCAAAATTTAAATTTTTGAAAATTTCTTCTTTCATAAATAAACTTCGTATTGATACCGAACCCTCGGTGCGCGATTACCGCTCGTACTTGGCAAGTTTTTATGAGAATTGAATTCTGAAACACTGTATGAAAGCAAAGCTGCGGCATTTCGCTAGTTATAAGCCTGCATTCATGTAAAAGTGTAGTATACTCATATTTATATTTTGATAAAGAAAAAATAATGAGTGAAGTGATGGTCTACCGTTAGCTTGAACATTATAAGTGTGTAGCCCTTAAAAAAATATTTTCTAGACGCAAAAATTTAATATTGGGTCTCTACCTATGAAATAGCCATTTTGTATGGCAAAGTTTAGGTAAACTCAATTTTAACATTTTTGCATTTTTTTTTTAAGAATTTAAATCCAAATTTTTAATATTTTTTAAGCATGATTGGGAAGACCAAGACATTTAGCTTACAGAAGCTTAAATTTTTTTTTTAAATATATTAGTGAAAAGAAATATAACAATGAAATAGGATGACATTTAAAAATAAAAATAAAATTTCATGCGTAAATTGATAACCTTGAAGTCAACTTTCAAATATAAGACAAATGAAAAAATCCCTTTAGAATTATATTTCGGCAATTTAACAGTTACAGACAGATTTACCTACTTTAATTATTTTTTTTTCTTTTTAGGGTTCCGTACTGCAAAAGAAAAAATCTGAATTTTCTTGCCTTCTTTTTTGCACTGGTTGCTTGTCTGTCACGACCATTGTTCTCACTTACAGGTATTAAGTTGAAATTTATATATAATTCTAAGGTTTATATACCCTTGAAAATGTGTTGAACATGGAAGAACTAAATCTCCAATCAAAAAACACGTCTATTGAATATTTTACGACGACTACAACACCCTTCTGTCACCAACATGCAACTGCCATAAGATCCGTTCCGTTCTATAAGATAATAGGAAAAGACTATACATTTTCACAGAATATTTATAGCGGATTGCCTAAAAAATAATAAAAACAATTATACATACATACATACATAACATCACGCCTTGTTCCCGTCGGGGTAGGCAGAGACCACAGTTTTCCACCTGCTACGATCTTGACATACTTCCCTTGCTTCCTGAACTTTCATCAATCCTTCCATACATGCTCCTCGTCGGCTTAGGGTACTTTTAACCTGGCCTTTATTCAGAACGTCCTGAATTTGGTCCTGGTACGTTCGCCGAGGCCTTCCCCTTCCAACGTTTCCATTCACTCTCGCCTTGTAGATCTCTTTCGTCAATCTTCCTTCATTCATCCTCTCTACATGACCAAACCATCTCAGCATCCCTTTCTCAATTTTAGTCACTACGTCTTCTTTTACGCCACAACGTTCTCTTATCACACTATTTCTAATCCTGTCACTCAATTTCACACCAATCATACTCCTCAACGCTCTCATTTCTACTGCATTAATTCTACTTTCATGCTTTTTCTGCCATACCCAGCTTTAATAACCCAAAGTAATAATTGGGGCATAGGAGACGTGGTTTTTGGTGTATTTTTTGTTTAGGGGGAGCACTTACGATCGCGGTGAAAATTGGTACGTTTATATTGCATAAGCTACAGAATAAAAACAAATATTAAAAACTGGTAAAGTGCAAGTCGGACTCGGGCGCATTTAATACACTTTTGGCGCGTCCTTGACTAAGACGGTATTTTTAGCTTAGTGGTACGGAACCTTCGGTGCCAGAATCGGACTCGCACTTGGCCGGTTTTTTTATGTTTGGACTCTATTAACGTAAAAATTTAAAAACTCAGTTACACACTTTTGCCGCTGTGCCGTTATCGTATCGCAGTGCGTCGATAAGCACTTGAACTTAGACCCCTGAATTAAACAGTCACTAATGGCTTCAAGTGGGAGGAGATGACCATTCCGCCGTCGCCGCCATCTTGGATTTTTTCCATTTACAAACAAAAAAAACCGGCCGATTGCGTGTTGGACCACGCGCGTAGTAAAGAGTGAAAATATGTTGGTCGAGTCTTGTGTTTTTAGGGTTCCGATACCAAAATGGTAAAAAAAAGGAACCCTTATGGTGCCGCTCTGTCTGTCTGTCTGTCTGTCCGTCTGTCTGTCACACCTCTATATCTCAGCAACCACTTATGCTATCAACCTGAAATTTGGAATAGTTTTAGAATATAGTTGCCCAACTTAATTGCACAAGAAAAAATTTTGAAAAAAGTATGATTATTAATATAAAGGGGGCCAAAATAGGGGGGGCCAAATTTCAAATTGTCGCTACTAGGTCGAGTGGGGTATCATATGAAAGGGCTTTACTTGTACATTTTAAAATATATTTTTGTATTTTTTTAAATTTCTTAGTTTTAAAGTTATGATGAAAAATGTCAAGAAAAATACCATTCCCCCCCCTTATCTCCGAAGTTTGAGTAAGGAAAAATCTGAATTAATTACAGTTGACAGAAGTTTATATAAACTTTACAGCAAAAATAAAACGATCTTTCTAAGTTGCACAGTTTTTCAGAAATCTGCAAAAAACCTTTACAAACAAATTTAGTTTTGCGGTCCTGAAAATGGACTTTATTGCTTCCAAAAATACTATAGGTATATCGGAACCCTCGGTGCGCGAGTCCGACTCGCACTTGACCGGTTTTTTACTTTCGAGCGGAGCGAGTATTCGTGAAAAAAAAAAAGTTTTTCAAATTTTCTCTAAAATGTGTTCTATATCACTTATACATCATAAAAAACAAGTCTCCCAAAAATGTCCGTCCGTCGGTCGGTCGATCGGTCGGTCGGTCGGTCGGTCCGTCGGTCGGTCGGTCTGTCCGTCACGCTTTGGCTTAGCAGCTAAACGAATGGTCCGATTGACACCATATTTGGAATTTAGGAGTTTTATGCAAATCCATCGAAGGGTTTTAAGTGGTTTCTGGCTGGCTCTCATTTTGAGGGTAGCTGTCATACAACGAAAATGATAAATTGTAATTTTCTCAAAAACGGCTCATAGAATCTTAATGAAACTTTGCATGACCAAGCATCTCCATGTAAGATATCTTGCGCGAGTATCAAATGATCTGTGTAATTTCATATAAGGAGTGTTCCAGTACCACCAAATCGTAAATATGTGATTTACCCAAAATTGGTTCCATTGAGTTTATTAAAATTTTCTATAATATTACTCCTGGATTGGTTGTCTACCTGACTGGATATTCTTTATGATTTTTTGAATAAAATTGATTACACAGGGTGTACCAAAAACTGAAAGGGCTTGCTCAGTAGACTAAACTGAACAATAATCCATAAGGAACATGTGTTGGGAAATTAAAAAAATCTCCATGCAAGTATCCTACGGTAGTATCTATTGATCTTTGAAAATTCATATAAAGGGTGTTCCAGTACTACCAAAGTTAAACATGTGATTTACTCGAAATCGTTTGATGTTTGTTTGTTTTAATGTTTGTCAATTTGAATTCTGAATTGATCTGTATATTTCATTCAAACATTTTTTTGGAAAAACGTAAATAAAAGTTTGTATTTCCATACTATGTATATGGCATTACAAATTTAAGTTTGCGGTTGATAGTTTTTCCTTGCGTTTTGCGAGAAAGTAAGTGCAGTGCTGCTGTACCATTTATTTTTTATATTTAGGGTTTAAGCTTTTAAGTTCTTATTTTTAAGTTTGACTTTTTTTTTATCATAGTTTAGCATTTGACCCCGATCTCACCAGTAGTACCTCGACAGCGCAGAAATGCGGAAGAATTGTATGGCTGCCGCGCACTTCAACTGCAACGTGATTTTTTGTGGTTTTTCTCCTAAAGCCCAGTGTTCTACTCATGATAACAAACAACTTTCCAGACGACAAGAAACTGCGCGAAAAAAATGTGCAGTTTCTTGGACATTGGGGAAAATAACTAAAAACTCACGTTGTAGGTAAATGTGGCAGGTAAATTGTCAGAGCCGTGATATTATGATTTGACTAATGAAATCTAGTAAAATCGGTAAATTGTCAATCGGCTCCATTTCTTACAATATTGTATCATTGCATAGAGTAACACGATTTTCGCGCGCAAAGCCCGCGGTTTGACGCGTTGCTCTAAGTATCATTGTAATTTCACGGGACTTATTCTTCTAGGTTGGTTATAAAACAACTTTAGAACAACTTTACAACAACTTTAGAACCCTACACTGCACACGCACTTTTTTACGTCGTTATTATTTGTCCTCTTAATTATTCCGATAAGTGTAAGTTAAGTTTTTTTTCTTTGCACAGTTCAAAATGTTTAATAATATCTGTACTTTCTGCTGAAATGTTATTGTAAGTTTACAGGTCTTACTCTAAAGTACTTTTTTTTCTACATTTTGTGCTATGTGGTGAAATAAACGTTTTCTATTCTATTCTATTCTAATTTTAGGGTTCCCTACCCGAGGGCGCCACTGAACCAAATTACTCATTTAGTCTGAACCTAAACCTACCACTATTTCGGCTAACAGGAGCACAATGAGTTCCGAACCACAACACAACAAAACCCTTTGTCGTGAGTCCGACTCGCACTTGTCCGGATTTTCTTTATTACAGATAATAATGTAATTCTACCCGCATAAGGGGACTGATTTTTCTTAATCAAAACGTTATCATTACCTACGTTACAAAATAATAATAAGGGTATTATTATATTTTGTTTAAAAAGCAGTAAAAATGAAAAAAACATTCAAATCACTGCAAAATGGTGAACCATAAACCTTTTATTTTGGTTATCATACTGCTGATTTTAGAAAAAGGTAAATGTTCAATTTCTTTTATCTGTTTATTTACCGCCTTTTTTACATTATTAGTACATGATGAAAATTGAATTTAACCGACTTTCGATTTAGAGCTGAAAATAATATATATACCGTTTCTTGTATGGTGGAGACCCCCTTTTTAAAATTTCTTTATATGCATTATTTGCTAGGATATCCGCCAGCATACAGTCATAGTATAAAAAAATCTAAATCTAGTTAAAGCCACGATCACACCTAGCTGAATTCAAAGACTAAATCGGCATACATGCATACAGGCTTGGTTATGTTAATTGCATTATCCGAATTAGTCATTGAACTCAGCTAGGTGTGATCGTGGCTTAAATGAGCTCCTGGGGTCCAGGGGTCCGCCTAATACACATGTGACGGGTCTGTGGACCCCACTTTGTGAAACTCTGTTTTGAGGTGACTAACAATTTAATCCTCTAAGATTCAGACAGATAGTTGAATAAGGTAGGCTTAAGAATTTGGCACCCGTTGGCACTCTTTGGGAATGAATCTGCATTCTTACGAAACCTTAAAAATAACCATCCATACATAGAGCAGTATCTGGTGCATTTGCATCTTATCTTAAATAGCCCCTAAATGTCCCACTGCTGAGCAAAGTAGCCCCTAAATGTTCCACAGCTGGGCAAAGGCCCCTCTCTCCTTTCTCTCCACGAAATCCTATCCTGTTCTTCCTCCAGTAATTAAGAGCGTCTAGGTCATCTCGCATTTGTATAAAAAGATTATTTTGTTCGTTTTCTGCCATTGTTTTGTACACCTTTTGTATATTTGTTACAGGAATAGATGGTGCTCGGTTTCCGCAAATAAATAGACAAAAAAGGTGAGAACTCACAATATTGTTTTTTTTTTCATCATCATCATAACATCCCATAAAACGTCCACTACAGTACAGGGAGCTCCTTCCAAAATACAGCTTTTGCTGAAACAATGTCGAGGGGAAGTATATACCATAGTCACCACGCTAGTTAGCATTACGGTTGGCACGATGGACCGCGGTTGTTGGTGACCGCAGAATGTAAGATGATACGACACACAGAAGGATGCTGCAGCCAATCCTCTGATTCATTCACGGGTAGAGATCGGTTGGTACATACCACCACCACCACCCGGGACTTTTCCGGCACCAAACGGGACTTTACCTGCAAGTTTTTTTTTTAGTAGACCTAATTCATTTGGCTGCTTGGTTGCATTGTTTTTGTATTTACTCCGATTATGAAAGCCAATCATAATGACATCTTCTTCTGCTCGACCCTGTCAAGATCTTTTAGTTTGCCCACATAAACATTGCGTCGACCGAAATTTTTTCTCCAAAGTTATTCAGGTTCATTTTCCGAATACTGACCCTAGTATGTCAAATTAGGACAGAACAACGTGTCATTTTACGAAAGCTATACGAAAGCGAACTTCATGAATAACTATGGAATAACTACGTATGGGATAACTTTTGACATATTATGTCATCCCATACAGTTCATGACTTACGTTTTCCTCATCTCTAAATTTAACGTCACGTTATCTAGACCTTCCAAAGTCTATTATGATTCCTTAATTTTATACAGATGCATAGTAGTCCAGAAGCAATCAGGCACTCACGGTGATAGCAAGGAAGGGGCAGACGATGGTGATGATGACGACTTCAAGAAGCCGATGAACAAGGATCCTCATGCCTCGGACAAACGGTGGAACACACAGCAAAGGGATGATAATATAGAGGTTAGTCTTATCGCAGGCGAAATGATATGATTTATTACTGTACCAATGCCCGGGCATGTTGCGAAACGGTGGGAAAATTATTTCCATCAAAATTTAAGGAATAGGTCTGGTTTAACCTCTGGGTCGCGGAGGACAGATAGCAGTTGCTCTGTGTAAAAAGCAGTGCTCTCGTCAAGTCCATTGGCTAGGGCAATGATAAAATAATTTTAAAATAAATGGCCAAATCAGTTGGCAGTCGTTTTGTGTAAACCAGTATCTTCCCCAGGAGGAGGAGTACCCCAAGGATCCGTCTTCAAAATCAAATCAAAAATCAAAAACATGTTTATTTCTCACCACAAATCATGCAAGCAATAAAAGTAACTCAAAAATTGACTTGGTATTTGTGGGAGACTGGAGCCTAAACTAAGCAAAGGCCTGTATTTTAGGACTCCAGGTCTCCGCCCTGTATAAATGTCGAAATTCATCCGGGACATTAATGTGGATTAAAATATACTACAAAGTAGAAAAACAAAAGTATTGCAAAACGAAAACATTAAAAGCTACAGTAAAACAATTTTTAGAAGATATAACATATTCAAATTTTTTCAATAAAAGAAAAGAGAGTTGTGTACAGGATACGTCAGAGAGGGAGTGTGAGTGTAGGAGTGTGTGAGAGTGTTGTGTGAGAGTGGTGTGTAAGTGTGTGTGAAAGTGAGTGAGTGGGAGTGTATATGATGAGCGTGATACCTTCACCTGCTTTATGATTGAATCTTTAGAAGATTTTCTGTCTCCTCATAACTAAGCACAATCAGCCACTGGGTAACCAATTTTTTACACTCAGGTCTACAACAGGTATACATGTTGACTTTTTTGTTTATACGATTGTATAAAATTGCACCACGGACTATAAAAAATCTGTGAGCTAAAGCTGTTTGTACCAAAACATGACTACAGACCGTATAGTGTCTTCTGATTGGATTCAGAGGACGCTCGAAAGGTAAGGTCGAATGTTGTCGTAGAATTGTAGCCAAAATGTATAGCTGACGCACGCTTAAAACCTTTGCCTCACTGTAAAGCTCAACTGTTGAAAACAGTCGCGGTTTGAAAAGACAGACTTTGAGGATCAGTCTCTGAGCCCTTTCCAATTCGATAAGTTTTGTCTTATCAGCTCCACCCCATGAGCTAATACAATATGACAAGATTGACTGCACCAGTGCAAGATAAACATTTATTACCAATTTGGAATCAGCGACATGGCGTAATTGTTTAAAAATGTATGTTAACTTTCGTATTTTTTGGGAAGTATTATGAATGTGAGATTCAAATGTTAATTTTCTATCAATAGTAACTCCCAAGTATCTCACGCTGTTCACTAACTCGATTTTAGGGCAGATAGTTTCGCATGGTTGCAGATGGGGTATTTTACAATTGTGTGCTACTATAGGGGGAAATGACTTAGGTACACCAGGGTGATCGATGATAGTAAAAACTATGGCTTTGGTTTTGTCTGAGTTTAATGTTAAAGAATTAGCCGCAAGCCAGTCACATACTACGTTGAAACCTGACTGAGCATGGTGAAATAATTCCTCCCATGTGTTCGCATAAAACGTGAGAGTCGTGTCATCGGCATAGGCTACAATTTGGCAGTTTTCAAGATCAAGTTGGCATAATTGGTTTATGTAGCATAGAAAAAGAGTGGGACCCAAGATGCTGCCCTGCGGCACGCCGAAAGTTACTGGAACTTCCTCACTAATGTGTTCACCTATTTTAACACGTTGAAATCGTTTTGTGAGGTAATCAGTAAGTAATGCTAGCTGAGTTCCTCTGATGCCTAAACACTCTAACTTTTTCACAAGTATGGGAATAGAGACAGTATCAAAGGCTTTTGCCAGATCAAGGAAGATTGAGAGGCACTTTTTCCCACCATCCATTTTTTTAACTAAAAAGTCTGTGTATTTATGAACAGCATCATCAGTCGAGCGACGCGATCTGAATCCGTACTGACAACTACTTAATAGTTGGGATTCCTCGAGATATTTGACGAGACGATTATTGATGATGCGTTCAAATACTTTAGACAGAGTTGTGAGGATAGAGATTGGCCTATAATTATTAACACTGTCTCTGCTCCCAGACTTGTGAACAGGGTGAACAATAGATTTTTTCAAGGCATCTGGGAAAATTCCATCCTGCAGACAACGATTTATTAGATCAGTCAGCACTGGTGTAATATTTGCAGAAATTGCTTTTAGTGATAACGCTGTTATGTCATCCCATCCGGGGGCACAGTCATGTTTTAAATTTTTTATTATTAATTCCACCTCACTACAGTCTGTCGGCAATAGAACAAATGAACCAGCTGAGGATAAGTTACAAGTGGAAAAACTAATTAAGTGGTCTGGGGATTGTATGCGTTCTGCTAAGGTTTTGCCTATGCCAGCAAAAAACAAATTTACATTATCTATGGCTAATTGAGGTGTCTTATCTGCAGATAAAAGTTCCTGTGATGCTGGAGATTTGCGCGAACCCATGTTAGTTACATTAATTATAGTGCGCCAAAGTTTTTTTGAGTTTTTCTTGACCAAATCTATTTGTACTTTGTCATATTGTCGTTTTAATTTTTTTATTAGAGTGTTACAAAAGTTTCTATAACGTTTATAGGTAACTTTGAACACTTCATTATTCGGCTCCGATCTAACTTTCATATGCATCCTGTCACGATTTCTTATGCAACGCAGAACTCCGATGGAGATCCAAGGCTTTATAGTAATTTTGCTTCGCGGCGTTTTCATAATAAGAGAGTTATTTGTAATCGCCTGAGAAATGACAGCGATCAGTTGGTTTGTAGCATTGTTTAAGTCTACTTCAGAGTATATGTGTGCTAAGTCAGTTTGAGATATTTCAGCCTTAAATGAATTTACATTTAACTTGAGCCACTCTCTATTTTTCTGAGGGATACGAGATTGTTTGGTTTTTAAGCAAAATAAAACAGCTTGGTGATCAGTGCAAGTAGTTGTAAGTGTAAATGTATGAGCTTTTAATTTAGTTTTGAGAATGACATGATCGATGCATCTATCACCCCTCGTAGGAATATAAGAGGCCGGCATCAAACCATGAAATGCTATAGTATCTAAATATGCAGATGAATTAGCAGTCAATTCTCGTATATTGATATTTATATCTCCTACTATAATGATGTTTCTGTAAGATGATAATTTAGTCAATAAGTTGTGAAGAGATACTAAAAAGTTATCTAAATTAAGAAATGATGGAGATCTATAAAAAGCAATCACAACTGTATCTCTACCAAGTGAAAGAGTAAGGCAATTAGCTTCTGCAAAATTTGGCTCATTTACTTTATATTTTAACTGGCTTTTAATATAAACAACGACTCCATCGTTCTGATTAAAGTTATCATTCGTTTTATATGCATTATAACCCTGAAGGTTTGGTAATTGAGTATCCTCAGATACCCAGCACTCCGACAGCACTATAATATCACAGGCAAAGACAAACCTAGCCAACATTATCTCTAATTCATTAAAATTACATTTAAGGCTGCGGATGTTCTGCTGCACTATCTTAAGGTAAGAGCATGGGTTCTTTAAGTATGTATCGCAATCTTCTGGATCACATAAGACGGATGCCGCAATATTAAACTGGTCAATATTATTTAATAAATGCTGTGTGTTATCGAATTTTAACGTTAATTAAATTAGAAATATGACAAAGTGCAAATGTTTTGTTATGCACTAGGCACATTAAAAGTCGAGTTTGCAGGTGTAAAAGCATGGGTTTAAATAGCTGGGACAGGTAACTTTTTTCCAGAGCTGATGATGTATAGAGGATGAAGATATATGTAGCAGCTGCGTAATATGTGTAAGAATGTGTGAGGGTGTGTGTGTGGAAATTACTTAACATTAAAATACAGATAGGGATTACAACTGGCATAATGGAAGACATAAGTGCAGTCTCAGAACAAATAATAAATAGTCATTTCTCTCGAAGCACAGATTGTAGATGTTGTTCGTTAGTAACGTGTATAGCCTTTTCATCAGGATGCAACTTTAGAAGAATTTTACCGTTCGAGTGCCAGCAAGAGCAGTCTTTGTTTTTCTTGATAGCTCGCCTGGTTTCGAAAAGAAGTTTCTTTACCGATGGCGCCAGATGTTCGTCAACGTATATTGGATTCTTAGGTCCAGTGAGACCAATTGTTTCGGTATTTAGCTTTTCGTTGATAATACGCTCCTTGTTATATTGGCGTAAGTTAGTTAAAAACATGCTTCGTTTAGAAACTTGAGCAAATTCGGCAACTACAGGTCTAGATTTTCCATCATGAGCAATCCCGGGGAGACGGTACACATCGCGTAAATCCGGTGATTGAATGTCTAAGTTAGCAATTAAGCCTATTTTCGTGACGATGTTACGAAGATCTTCTTCACGTTCGTTTTTCACATTCGGGATACCTCGGAGTTCAATCGTTGACGCCCTGGTCCTCAATTGAATATCTAAAACTTGTTTTTCAAAACATGAGACGTTTTCTGTGTATTTCTTCTTTTCTTTTTCCAAGCCTTCTAGCCGGCACTTCATTTCTTCAAATTTTGTGTTTATAAAATCCATTCCTTCCCTCATTTTGTGATTTTCTTCCTGAATTAATTTGCACTGAGTTTTAAGTTCGCGGACATCGGCGACGAGACGAGATAGGGTAACATCTTGATCTTTTTTCCAGGAATCTAACCTATGTTCCTGCTCAGTTTTCCATGAATGGAGTAAGTCTAACAAGTCTTTTTTTAACATAGCGATTTCGTTGCCTTCAGTACCTCCTGTTTCGGACTTTGATTTTTCTGGCTGGAACCGAGTACCTCTCGTAGTTGTCACATTTCTAGTGAAAGTATCGTTTAATGTTCGCACAGGGGTACCAGAGTTGTCTCCTCTCGGTAACTGGCTAGTACAGGAAGGACAAAGCCATGTCGCTTTAAAATCCTCAGAAAATTTCTCAAACTGTTCTTTGGTCTTGTTGAGACAGATTAAATCGTACAATAAATTACAATTACAGCACTCCATATAAAACAAATCAAGTATTTTGTTACCGCAACCACCACAAGACGTCATTATTCTTACTCAGATGGCCGTGTGCGCACTTCGATGTAGACGTTTGTAGCTGTAAGCTACAACTCGCGTAGCTGTCACTACGAAAACAGGAAGGTCGTAGCTGTCTGACGTCACTCACTGCGTGCGCGCGCTCGGTCGTCGCGTGGCAAGCGATGCGTAATTTCGCCGGGTAGCGTAACTGAGTCGCAGTACCGTCGGGGCAGCGCTCGCCTCACATTCACAGGCACCTGGTTCGAATCACGGCAGTACTCACCAAAAATATTTACTGTTTATTTTCTAAAGGCCAGTCGATGAGGTGAGAGGTCCGACAATAAGCAATATGGCCGCTGCGTTTAATGATGATCCCCTCAAGATGGAACAGGAGCCACCGATAAAGCCGGATCGAGAGCCAAATACGTCACGCCAGCAAAGCGAGAGGTCCGATATGTCAGTGTAATGGCCGCCGAGTGTAATGGATAGTTCCACAAGATGAAAAAGGAGCCACCGAGAAATTGATATATTAGCACTGTTTAATAGCAATCTTTAAATAAAATTTCATAATAAAATAAATACAGCAACAAGAAACACGTCTGTCCGTAATCAGAGCTCAGGACGGAAAGCCATTCTTAGGGCCAATTCTGTTTATTCTATTTACTAACGATATTGTACATTATATAAAATCAATGGTTTCGGACATAAGCTTGATCATGTTTGCAGATGACACTAATGCTGTGATCTCTGCAAACAATATCCAAGATCTACAAAATAGAGTCAATCTAGCATTAAAGTTATTTCAGTTTTGGTTTTGCACGAACAATTTATCACTAAACTCTACTAAAACAAACGTTATTTTGTTTAAATCTACGAGCCGAAATAAAGAGAAACTATTGATTATGCTGAACAGCGAAGTAGTTCCTCTAGTAGATGTTGTTAGATTTTTAGGAGTTAATATTGACGTTTACTTGAACTGGAAGGCGGAATTAACTGCTCTTGACAGTTCCTTAAGCTCTGGTTGTTACGCTCTTAGAAGCCTAAGAGATGAAATTTGTCTAAACCAATTCAAAATTGTTTACTACGCCCTTATCGAATCCAAGTTAAGATACAGCGTAAAATTGTGGGGTAACAGTTATGATTATAACATACACAGAGCATTTGTGTTACAAAAACGAGCAATACGAACTATGGTGCGTATCCCGCAATGGGAATCCTGCAAATCCTACTTTAAAGAGCTCGGAATTTTAACATTGCCGTGTCTGTATATATTAGTTTTATTGTGTGATCTAGTAAAGAACTCAGTAAAGCTTGAAACCGAAGAACAGAGAGCAGCACGCCTTAACACTAGAAGGAAAGATCTGACGTATACAGTAACGCCCAGTTTAAACGTAGTCAAACATAGTGCGCGATACCAAGCCGTTAAGTTGTTTAATGCATTGCCTGGGGAGATCAAAATTCTTGATAAATCCAAAGCTTTTAAGCCGACATTGAAAGCCTTCTTACTGGAAAAAAATTTTTACTCTGTAGAAGAATATTTAAAGGTTAGGGCTTGATATGTAAGATTTTAACAGAAACTTAAATTTTATTGATTTATTTAAATTGACCTTTGTGATCGTTTTATTTCCTTATTAGTTTAATGAATATATATTTTTTTTATTATTGTTATTAATATTTGTTGACAGTTTTAATTGTAATTAGGTATTTAATTGATTGATTATGATTATTGTAAGATATTTTCGACACAATTTTATTGTTAAGAAATAAATAAACTTGAAACTTGAAACTTGAAACTTCGTCAAATCCCCTAAAAAAACGATTGCTCAAAAACAGAATAAGGCTAGGCGATGATGAAGAAGTTGCCAAATTAGTCCAATCACTCTCAGGTGATGGACTTCATTTCTAAATGGAAATCTCGCACTCTCTAATCTTTCATTCTTTTCCTTCTTCTATCTAAATAGATACAACAAGGTACATTTTTCGACAATATGGTACTTTATATAATCCAGTACTGACTTCTTTGTGCTCATATATCCTGCATTTCTTTACTCACAGCCAAATAATTTATATGAACCTCCAGAGCAACAAGTATCTGTTGGCTGCTGAATAAAACTTAACGGAACTAAGGCCACTTCTCTAGGAATTTGACAATTTGCGAGAAAAATATCTTAAATCAGTCATATCCTTGTCATGTGGCAGGAAGCATGTAAAAACAAAACCAGTTTAAGCTGAACTAGAGCTACGCTACAAACGCCCAAAACCAGAGACCCGCTCAAGGTCAAAGTATTTCCACCGACGTGCAGCCATGAACTAGGGGACACTGTCAAACAAAATTCGCTTTGTGAGTTTTCTAGTATGGATGAATCATCTGATTGTCTGAAGGAAGAGTAAGATGATTCCGTACGGAATGTGCTTCGGAAGACACGTTAAACTATTGGTCCCGGCTACTATCTACGGAAGTAGTCATTAATGAGCCATGTCAGAGGCCTTTGATGACTCAACAACTCTGACACCAAGTTGTATGAGATCGGTCATCGACCTTGCATCTCAGTATGAGAAATAAGAAATCAACATCATATAGTAATATAAGAAATTATAAGAAATCAACATCATATAGTAATATGATGTTGATTTCTTATAATTAATTTATTTCTTTTGTTCCAGACATTATCATCGTTTCCAGTCAAATACAAAATATTGCCCAAATTCTGGCTCAACCGAAACCTACGCTTGAAACAATGAAACTACTATTAATTAACTTTTCAAAATGTTTATTTGTTTAAAAGTTAATATTATCATTAATATAATACAATAAAATATATGTTATAATAATATTAAACATCATGCTACTTTTCAAACCGATATGGGACGTATTCTTTCGAAGAACTTTCGTCAGTGTTTTCACTAGAACTCCGTTTAGTGTCCTCTGAATTAGAGTAATCAGGATTGGAAGGACCTAGTATACCTAAAAATCTTCTCAACCTCTTCCTTCTATTTGGAAATAGTTCTGCTGCAACCATATCTAGTTCGTAAGTTCCTCTATTGCCAGTTATTTGCAACGGCATGTCATAAAATAAAACGTTTTGAGCTTTGTTGCTCTTTTTAGTATCAATAAGCTTATCTACTACTGTATTTTTTGTGGTTTGTAACATGTCTTCGAAGGGATCTTTAGTTGGACTGCCATCGTGTGGATCTAATGAAGATCCATCCCTGACTTTTTTAACCGGCCTTTGAACTGCTTGCGCCGGTAGTATATTACTAAAACTATATTGATTGTGGATATTTGGTTTTATTACGTCGTCATTTGTATTTAAGATTGTATCTTTCTTTGTCGTTATGATGGCGTTAGGCAGATTGTGCCATGGTACTTGTTGTGCCGGTAGTAAATTTTGAAAAGGGTCTTTAGTCGATTGAATGTATTGTACTGTTTCTTCGCTGTTTATCTTAGTTCTACTTGGCTTATCTCCAGCAATTTTTTTATTGATGGATTTAGTAGTGCTATTTTGAGTATCCGAAACGTTTTCAGACGAATTTTTAGCTAACTCACTGTCATTTTCTTCTTCTAATGTGCTTTCGTCATCTTTTTCATTAATAACAGAGGATTTACGGGTAGTCTTTTCTGTAGTCTCTTTCGTTATCTCCTTCGTTGTCCGTTTCGATGTCTCTGTCACTATCTCTTTTGTAGTCTTTTTTGTAGGTTTTGGCCTGTATCTGTTTGAAAACCATAATTCAGTTGTAGTAGTTTTCTCAGTTTGTGTTCTTAAACGCTTTTTGCGCTTAGTTTTCTCATCTTCAGAATATATATTTGAAGGTGGTCGAGCGAACGTTAGTCTCTGTACACGTCGGGTGACTTTTTTATTTGGTGTTCTTTTTCTGAAGACATTTTCAGTGTCTTTGTTGATTCTTAAAAACATTTCCTTACTGTTGTTTTTGAAAGCTGGTACTTCGATTTCAATGTTTAATGATTTTTCATCGCTAAAACTATCATTTGCATCACTGCCGTCATTATTTTCGTTGAAAATACCTTCGACAGAACTTCGTTCGTTTCTTGGTTCCGCTGTCTCCAAAAATATATTGAAAAATAAGATTAACTAGTTACGTCAAGCATTATTAAATTAGGACAAGGTACTGCGATCCTATAAAACCCATGAAACTGAAGAACTTTCTCCAATGATCATAGATAGGATAGAGTTTATCTATTTGCATGAGAAGCAGATTTTTTTTTTCGGATATTAACTTAGTTTATCTTCTTTTATTTAATAGCTAGGCTCTTGTCGGTACAGCATCCCTATCAATTCAACTGTGCATCTTTTTTTGTCCAAGTTACACAAATAAAGAAATTAACGTCCTTGACAACGGGCTTACACATCGTAATATCCCGTGGTGATCCGGTAGGCACAAGGCTACTCCGGTCGTCATCATGCAAAACTTTTGTCACATAGGAGCATGGAATGTCCGCACGATGCTAGTGCGAAGAACGTTTAGTTTATCGGGCAAAGTTATTAAGTTTTATGGGTTGATTACGTTGGGCAAAATTTTAACTAAAATGTATTCACGCCAATTTGAATGACCTTCAATAATATTAACATCACAGTTTATTAATCAGTTTTAAATCACTTTAAAAGAAATTTGAATACCAATGAAACAATTTCTGGCAAATTTTAAATCAATCAACAAATTGATGAGCATCCAAAATGAGATGACAACATTACTGTAGGTCACTTAGTCGAATTATATCATATGACGGCAAATTATATTATTTCAACAGCAAGATCCACACGGACTATGATCATCGAACATCATACAAAATGTAAATTTTTATATGAACATGTTTAATCAAATCAAAATTTGGCATCAAATAATACACAATCTTTTCTTTTTAAAATTGGTTTATTACAATATTGTTTGTGTCATGGAAAGTTTACATTGCTTAAATTCTGTTTGATTTGAACGATTTAATTTTGGTTTCTGAAGTTCTTGTCCGTTCGTGTGAACCTGGCCGTAATTGTTACAGTCGAAATAATATGTAGCTTGATAAGAATAATGGCTGCAGTGTAACAGCAAGACGGAGTGATGTCTAAGATATTGGAGCGACAGAATCACGTATCGCTCCGTCCTGCCGCGCTAGCATGTAAACTCAATGGGAATCGTTTTGAAGCCGATTGCAAGCTGTCAAACGCAAACAGTATGAAGCTGGCTCCCATTTACGTCATAAAAAGGATCCGGCTTCATACTATTTGCGTTTAACAGCTTTCAATCGGCTACATAATGAGCCCCATTGAGTTTCAATTCTAGCGCAGCTGCTCTCACGCTAGCTCTCTCCTGCTGTCACTTTTATCGAGCTACGTAATTTCTACTGTAATGTAGACGTGATTGAGATATGGTTATGAAATTATTAGGTAGAAAGCGACAAGGATATGTTGGCAGGTGGATAAAATCGGAACTCACACCGCTGACCTGAAAATTTTACAATTTATAGGTTCCCTCGGGTTACCTGCTACGATCTTGACATAGGTACTTCCCTTGCTTCCTTTACTTTCAACAACCTTTTCCTGCACGCTTGTCGGTTAAGGATACTTTATATCGGCCTTTCTTTAGAACGTCTTGAATTTGGTCTTGAAACGTTCGCCGAGGCCTTCCCCTTCCAAAGTTTCCATGCACTCTCACCTGGTAGATCAATGACGAAATCATCTCACCATTCCTTTCTCAATTTTAATCACTACATCTTTTTTTTACGCCACAGCGTTCTATTATTACACTATTTTTAATCCTGGCACTCAATTTTACACTAATCATACCCCATCGCTCTCATTTCCACAGCATTAATTCTACTTTCATGCTTCTGCCATAAACTTTTTCATTTTCACAATAAAATTTACGACCAAAGTATAAGACAGAGCGCTCTCCCCTACTTTATCCAACTACCAAGATCTTGTTGAACTTTAGTTACTCGTAGATGACATTGAGCAAGCATGAATAAACCAAAAGAAACAATGAAAAAAAAAAACAAAAATGAGAAAAACGATTCCCAACTGCCAGACACAAAAAACATAGATCCTCAAACAAATAACTAGACTTATTATTTGGATTGACGCGTCGGCTGGGAATCGAACCCGAAACCTTATCATTTAGGTATACGTGTCGTCTTTAAATGTTTTGGCCACCAATCGGGATAAATATTAAAGTAGTCCTCATTGGGGTTTTCGGTATTATATACGTTTCGGGCAGGCTTTAAGTGATAATAATCTGGCTCCGCCTTATCCCTTTTAAAGGAACCACGCTTCCTTAATCCTATCAACAGTATGGCATCATTATTTTTCGTTACCATTCTGTCTTGTCCATAATCTGAATCGTCACCAGCAAATTTTTGTTGTCTGAATGATCTATACGTGTCACTATTTCTCTTCCAAGCGACATGATTTGTTTGCAAGAGATCTGCAAAAGGATCTTCTGTGGTAGGCCATTTCC
The DNA here is from genome assembly GCA_947532105.1 of Athrips mouffetella. NCBI lineage: Eukaryota > Metazoa > Arthropoda > Insecta > Lepidoptera > Gelechiidae > Athrips > Athrips mouffetella. The sequence goes on from OX383984.1 coordinate 13,240,868, forward strand.
ATTCCTGTGCTCCTGCTCGGCCGGGCTCTATTGGTTTTCTTTCTTTATTCGATTCTTCATTCTCAGAATAGACGACTGAGGACTGTCTCCGTGGAATAGAAGTCAGTTTAAGTATAATTGGTGTAGTTTTCTTCTTTTTTACATCTTTCTTGGTGTTTGCAGAACGCAGCGGAATTCTTAGGAATACTTCTCTGCTGTTGTTTTTTATTTCTACATTGTCTGTGTCCAATATAGGTGTAGCTTCATCATTTTGTTGGATATCTTTTATTTTTTCATTTAGATTTTCAGTTCCTTCATCTTCATTGCTAACAGTAATGTTTTCTGTCGTTTCTGTAGTCGTAGTAGTACTGTATTCTTTATGTTTTTCTTCACTTTCAACAGACCCTTTAGTTCTGGCAATTTTTTTTGAGTCTCCTATAGGCGTGTTCATAGTCTCCAGAAAGTTTTTGATGAATAATTGTAGAGCACCACCGCGGGTTTCTGAGAATTTGAAATCGACATCATCTGTTCTCACATTTTCAACCAGGATTTTCAAAATAAGTATCACCATAATCTTGTTCATGATTTTGGTATGAAAAGGCTTACATATTTAAAAATATTTTTTCTGTAGAAATGTTTCTACTGAAGTACGTAATAAAAATAGCGTTCAGTCAGATTGCGTTTGATAATAAAAAATATTGAGTTTCGAAACATAGAATTGCCTTGGTTTGCACAATTCGTTCATAGGTTTGTTTACCATAGATCGTAGTTGTTGTTACTGTTTTACTGGTGAATTTTACTTACTGTTACTTTAAGATAAAACTATCTTTTTGTCGGTTAGGTCAAATCAAGGTTGTCGTTTATGTGGTCATTTTTTTATTGTCAATGGGCTTACAGTTGACCTCGATCTAGTCTTGAAGACAGAAATGAGGTCGACGATGGAACGTTTACATACACCATGGATATTTCATGATACACTGCGCTTCAGATATTCACAGATATTCGCAAAATCTCTGAGGTGCAGTTAGTTTTGAACAACTTATCTTACAACTTTTGAAAATTGAAATTATAAAAGAAATATTTTCCATTAGTTTATTTTACGGTGAAAAATTCTTGAATTTCAAAAAATTTCCATAGAAAATTCAAGAATTGGCTCCTATCAAAAATTGAGAGCTATGTACCTAACTAGTACCTGGAAAAAATTTGGTGCAATTTGGTGAATTTGGCGATATAAGATTATAAGATACCGGACTATTACGGCTGGATTTAGATATTACAAGTAAATGGATATTACTCAAAAATTATATAGGGTGACTTTTAAATTAGTTCTTGATAGGAAAAGGTATCAATGAACTCATGATAGAAAAAGGTGTGAATGTACTAATGATACTGAACACTTTCGTCGAAATACGAAAATCAAGTTTTGACCTCCCATAGAAACTGCATCAGCTGATAGCGCATTTTGTATGGGAGGTCAAATTTGGTTTCTCGTATTTCGACCTATGTTCCTTGTGAAAAGTTGTTCAGTATCATGAGTACATGCATATCTTTTGCTACCCTATATAGGTGGAAATAGCAACGCGTTTAAAAAAAGTAAACGTTCGTGTTTTTTTTTTTGTTTTTGTAAGAAATGTAAGTAGTTATTTGAATCGCATCTTATCTGATGGTATAATCCTTTTTCTTTTTAAGTTTATTTTAACTCTTACCAACACCTTTTGCAGCTATGTTAAAAGCAATCTGCTAAAGCTGTCAAAAGAACCGGTCAAGTGCGAGTCGAACTCACGCGCCGAGGGTTCCGATATACCTATAGTATTTTTGGAAGCAATAAAGTCCAATTTCAGGACCGCAAAACTAAATTTACAAACGTAAAGGTTTTTTGCAGATTTCTAAAAAACTGTGCAACTTAGAAAGATTGTTTTATTTTTGCTGTAAAGTTTACATAAACCTCTGTCAACTGTAATTAATTCAGATTTTTCTTTACTCAAACTTCGGAGATAAGGGGGGGGAATGGTATTTTTTTTGTCATTTTTCATCATAACTTGAAAACTAAGAACTTAAAAAAATACAAAAATATATCTTAAAATGTACAAGTGAAGCCCTTTCATATGATACCCCACTCAACCTAGTAGCGACAATTTAAAATTTGGCCCCCCCCATTTTGGCCCCCTTTACATTAATAATCATACTTTTTTCAACAAAACTTCATGTGCAATTAGGTTGGGCAACTATATTCTAAAACTATTCCAAATTTCAGGTCGATAGCATAAGTGGTTGCTGAGATATAGAGGTGTGACAGACAGATGGACAGACAGACAGACAGAGCGGCACCATAAGGGTTCCTTTTTTTTACCATTTTGGTATCGGAACCCTAAAAACATGTTCGTAAAACACTGATATTCTTTTCGTCAAATATAGGTATTCTGGTTTAGTGTCATGGCTGCTAAATGTTTCGGTAACCGATGATGGAATACACAAAAAAAATACCAAAGAAATTTGGCTTCATAATAGAAGGAATATTTAAGATTTTTTTTAATTTAAAATTAAAATATTTATTTATTTATTTATTTATTATAGTAGTCAGCAGTCAAATATTACATAAATTAAATTACAAGTCAATTACTAATCGAATAAGCCGCCTCTGATCGATCCCGGTACAAAGGTGCCCATGACACTTGCGGCGTTTCCGCGTTGGATGGCGATGGACACTCTTTGCACCAGGAACGACCCGGAGCGGCAGTCACCGCCTTGTGCCCTAATAGTTAGGGTGCTGGCTGCAATTTGGGTATATGATTTGCTCATGATTAATATTAATAGGGATGATAGATCAGCTCAATACGAATCGATTTGATCCTTACAAGTTTTTCTGTGCGTCGCTGCGTTTTTGAGTTAAAGCAAAAAAAATGAAAATAAGATACTAGATAATGTTTTTTTGGTCTGCCTTTTATGCTCCTGTTTAAAATACTTCTGAAGATGTAGAAAATCGAAGAGGCAGACATGCAGGGCTCTGCATTATCACGGGACGAAGTAGTGAATTTTTGCATTTTGAAGAGCTGTAACTTTTCGACGCAGGGCTATAATGGTGGCAGACTATTTTTCTGGAGTTTTATATATTGATAGTCATAGTCTGCCAGGTGTACGTTTCATTATCAAATGTCAAAATAGTTAAAACTTAATTCCTCAAAAACGCAGGGGTGTGGATGTCCACCAATATTTTTTGTATATAAAAGAGTTGAAAAGAATTATGTAATTTTTATTAAAATGAATAATATAATACAGGATTTAGTAATTTATTAAAATTTTAAATTTTAAGTTGAGCTCGTATTTATTTAGATTTTAATGTACGTACTGTTCTTTGACATTGTAATCTTTCTTTTTATAATTTTAACGATGATGTATTGATTGTTAGCTTTAAGTCAAATTTCGAACACAATCTAACTATTGTTATCGAATAAATAATAATAATAATAATATCTTCTAGAGGATACTCCTTATCATCAGTCAAAGAGGCAGACATGAGCAAATCATATAGAAATTTTTCCTTCATCACCCTTACTATAAGTCGACGCCCGATCTCCCTGACAAATTCAAGGGCCTCGGTACTCCAGCAACCCGATGTCTCCACCGCAAACGGCACGAAAAGGTACCGGTCCAGAAGTGCCGCATATTTGCCTCGCTTGGTCGCCGCCACCAACTCAGCTGCTGCACCGGCTGTCTGCGTAGTACGGCTAAGGTGACTAGGGGCAAAAGTGCTGACGCACGTGGCGTCCCACAAGAGGCACTTCCCCTTTTGCCATGGCACCAGAGTCAAGCCACCGTGCCTCTTACCGTCAGAGCGGCTGAGCCCCGACGGCTCTAATCTGCACGAGATGTTCGCAGACACAAGAGCTCTCCGGACGATGTCGTTGAGAGCATGATGACGCGGAAATCTTCCTGATCACCGACAGCAACTCAACGCGTGATGGGCATTGGCCTCCACCAAAGAGCCGCAAAGGCAATTTTGAAAATACTGAATCCGAAACTAGATAAATAGAAAAATAAAGGTTTTAAAGGTTTTTCTATTTATCTATTTTCCTATTTACATATTTTCAAAATTGCTTTCATACAATTTATCAATGAGGATAAAGCGAGTCATTAGACGTATATTTTACAAAAAAATATTCAGCTGTTTTTTTTTCCTGGAGGAGCTCAAACTTGGTGTAAAGTAAAATAATTTTTTATTTCCTCTACAAAAAACATGGGCAAAAAAGTAGGCACAATAAAATGTCTGTAGAGGCTGGTTCCTAAGCTAGGTAGTCCTGTGTTTTAGGCAACCAGGCCTCCACCTCCAGAATAAATGAATACAATTACAATTAAAACATATTATAAGCTAGACATCGAGGAGTTTTTACAATAATTTTTAAATTTGTATTAGTGTTATATAAAACCAAAAAAACGGAAACAAAAATTTAAACTTAAAGAGTGAGCGTGTGTAAGAGAGCGTGTGTAAGTGTGTGTGTGTGCGTGTGTATGTGTGTGTGCGTGTGTATGTGTGTGTGCTTGTGTATGGGTGTGTGCGTGAGAATGTGTGTGTGCGTGTGTATGTGTATCAAGAAACTTAACTATGATTAGAGGTACTTCACAGAATTAGGAGAGAAAAAAATAAATAAATAAATCAAATTTAAAATGTGTGTTTCGAAAATGTTTTTTTTTTTATATTTGTGGCACTAGTGTTATCTTTGTGCCAATTTCAAGTAAAAGGTTGGGAATCTATAGAAGATTAAAGGAACGGAACGTTAAAGTTAGGTAGGGATAAGGAAAGTCTAGGATAGGATTTAATAATCGGATATATGATACATATTTACAATAAACATATACAGACCAGTAAGAAATAGGCAAACACATACATAAAAATTTAAAACTTAATATCGTTGTGAAATAAGAAATCAGAGATCAGACTGTAATATAAATGAGGTGACATAACAAGGCAGGAAACTTTAGTAGGTAAAGGAAGTTGGTTTGATACAACGGAAAGCAGGAAGGGATCACGGTCGTATCGAGAACAGGAGAAGAAAATGTGGTCTAAGTCACCAACATCAACTCCACATTCACACATGTTACTGTCGACAATACGTAATTTTGCTAGATGTGAAGGAGTACATACATGACCCAAACGCATACGGATAATCATACTCGTAATTAATTTTGGACATTTCACTTTGAAGAACCATGGTTTTACGGGAATAGAACATTGAATTTCAAAATATTTCTTGCCCTTGTTCCGACTGCTACTCTCCCAAATTCCACTTCAAGAATCCCGGAGATAGGACTCGGGAAGAGACAGTAGGTCATGGGCATAGTTTGTGTAAGGAAACATGTCACCATTTTGCACCGCATCCTTGGCTAGCTGATCTGCTCTTTCGTTAACCTTGATGCCGCAGTGACTTGGGATCCAGAAAAAAACTACTGAACATCCCTTTAAACTAATCTCGTATAGCATTCGCCTAATTCAAATACGATGGGGTAAAATGTTTTCATTTTAAATTGATATTTTTCTATAATTTGTAAAGCACTTTTTGAGTCACTGAATATTACTGTTTGTTGAAGTTTCGCGATTCTTATATACTCCAAATCTTTGAACAAACCAAAACATTCTCCTGTAAATACCGAAGATTCAGGGGGGAGTTTAATTTTTTGTATTACATTATATTGAAAATGGAACATACCTACTCCAACACAACTTGAAGAAGTTTTAGATGCATCAGTGTAAATATGATGCCACTGTTGCCAATTATTATCTAATTCGGATTTAAATTTGATACCAGCGGCTACTTCATTCTTTTCTATGTCTATTGAATACATAATTAGTAAAGAGTAGGGAGAAAATAGTAAAGAGTCATAAACCTGATTATGGAATAGGGGAAGAGAAGGAATGCGGTGTATTTTCGAGTTAATAGAAAGTAATTTCCTATAGCTGTGGATAAGACATGGAATGGATCTACGTCTCCAGAATCTAGAATTTTGTATGACTATATCGAGCTCTTGAAGTTTGGAATATAATGGATGATCGGAAAACTGTATAAATTTATATAAGAACCTATCTGAAAGATACTGGCGTCGGATATGAAGTGGAGGCTCTACACACTCCACCTGCAATGCATTGAGAGGGCTAGATCTCATAGCGCCAGAAATTATTCTTAGTGCCTTAGATTGAATATTATCTAAACTTTTAAATCCTTTTTTACTTCCGCCTTCCAACAAAAAAGTGCCGTAGTCAATAACACTTCGAATAATACAATTATAAAGAAGTTTTAAATTAAAGGGGTGGGCACCCCACCAACACCCGAAAGGCATCTCATAATATTAAGTGACTTCTCACATTTTTCTGTAATATAACTAAAATATGGTGTGCCAGTTAGTTTACTGTCTCATATGACTCCTAAAAATTTCGAGTGATTTTTTGTCTGACAGACTCAAACCGTTATTATTGAGCCATTGTTTTAATAAAGTAAGAGGTGATGTTAAATTATCACAAGCAGCATGTACATTAGTGTCAGAACAGTATAAAAGTAAATCATCAGCATATTGAAGTACGTTAACTCTTCCATTCAATGACAATTCTAAATCGTAAGCATATATGTTATATAATAAAGGACTAAGGACAGATCCTTGGGGTAATCCCTTGAAAACAGTACGAGTCATCTTGTTACCATCACTAGAAATTAAGGAAATGATCCTTACAGACAAAAAATTTATTATAAATTTAACTAAAACTAAAGGGACGTTTAATTGTTACAGTTTATCCCGCAAAACTCAAATAATAACGTAGTCATAGGCTGCCAAAATGTCTAAGAAAGTAGCTATAGTAGCTCTATTGTGCGAAAATTTTTAATGAATATCTGTGGTAAAAATGCTAATATTATCCATTGTACTTTTTCCCTTACGGAAACCAAACTGGCATTTAGCTAACAGTTGTTTACTTTCAATATACCACTCCAGCCTATTTTTGACAAGGTGCTCAGCAACCCTAGCAACAACTGATGACAACGCTATAGGTCTGTATGAGGCAGCATCGTTAGCCGGTTTATTAGGTTTATGTATGGGGATTATTTCTTGTGATCGCCAGGATACGGGAATATTACCGGAAATCAGAACTGAATTAATCAAATCTAAATAGTATTTTAAAGCCAAATCGCTAAGCTGAGCCATGAATGAGTAGGGTATCCCATCTTCTCCAGGAGATGAATCTGTAACACTAGATAAAATTCCCTTTAACTCGCTCATTCTGAAAGGAAAGCTAAGTGATGAGTGGTCGTCGTTTTAAACGCTAGATGGAAATATACACCTAACTGGTACTGAAGGTGGAGCTAACCTGTCAAGAAAACTATCTGCTAAGAAAGGGGGAAGAGGGGACGAATAAGAGGCATCATCAAATGCTTTTCTGAAACGCTTAATGCTACGCCAGACCTCTGAAGGACAAGTTCTAGGCGAAAGGGAGGCACAAAATGCTCGCCAACCCGCCCTTTTCCTGTCCCTTAGGAAAATTCTTGTTTCTCTTATTATATTTGTCAAGAAATCTAAGTTTTCCTCGGACATATCCTCGGCATAATCTCGTTCAGCCTCTTTCCGCTTCATTACCGCTTCAGAACACTCTGAGTCCCACCACGATGGCATAGGAATTCTGTCAGATGAAATATTTTTTATATGGAATGTTTGATCAGTTACTTCTATTATTAATTGTGCCAGGGCATTGGCACAATCGTTTTCGCCATTAGCAACAATTTCTGGCAGCTGTGACAGTTTGGCTTCTATTAGATTACGAAACTTAGTCCAATCAGCTTTATTTAGCTTATATTTCAAACGAGGGGGACGCCTATTGTTTGGAGGAGATCTTACAGGAGAAGATTTTATGAGTGGAAAATGAACAAATTGATAGATCCACAGCGCTTACAATTTCCCCAGGACCTGATCGTCGAGTTGGTAGGCCCGTGTTTAGAATACATAAATTATGCTCATCTATTAATTCTAAGAGTCGAACACCTTCTCTTCTTGTTTCCCCACTACCCCAAAATTGATGGTGACAATTAAAATCACCCATTGCCAAAAAAGGCCTATTTAGATTACTAAAAATATTATGTAATTCAAGAAATGAATTATTATTAGCACGTGGAGTGTAAATTGAGACGTAGTTTATATTATCTACACAAACACCAACAATATCAACATGAGAAAAATTATTTGTGAAAGAAATGCGTGAAAAGGAAACACTATTTTTAACTAGTATGGCAACACCGCCATACCCTGTCACTACGAAGACAGGTATTACCTGGGATTCCGAATATTAATCCATATTTTAGCCATATTTCGGATAAAGAAACGACGATCGGTTTGAATTTATTTACAAGATAATATAGATCAGTTTTTTTAGGAATTACGGAACGGCAATTCCATTGAATTATGTTGTCCATAATTAGATTTTTTGTGTTGTAAAGCATCAATTATAAATTCAACGTAGTTCGGTTTTATGATATTGGACTTTAATAACATATCTAAGAGTTCAAGCACAATGTTTGTTATTTGCTCATGTTCATCAGATTGAAAATGATTTTTATTTTAACACTTCCTGTGTTCGGATAAATCTACAAAGTAGAAAAATCAGATCAGATTGTTTATGTTTTTCAGTATCATTCAGTGCACAACCATTGGGGGAAGGTGGCATTTGATACTCTCGAATGATAGCATTATGAGCTGCTTTGTCATAACCCTGAACGGGCTTGGAAGGCACACGAGGCTTCAAAAACACTGTTTTTCTGTATGAGGATACATCAGGAGTGAGGGGAAGGCCAGCATTCTTATTTGTATGAGAAGGAGTGGAAGGATTTGGATCTGAAGTGGATTTTAAATAACTGGAGGTTACATCTGCATAGGACCGAGTGACAGAGGGATGATGTTTACTAGCTTCAGCATAAGATATACATGAGTGGGCCATAGTGTATTTAATATCTTTTTGCCTTTTAAATTCAGGACAAGCCTTGTCTGTAGCAAAGTGGAACCCTGAGCAAATAACACAAGATGCTTGATCTTTTTCAACATTACAAGACGAACCCAAATGATTTTGATCACATTTAAAGCACCTAGGCTGAGAGGCTCGACATTGATCTTTAGTGTGTCCGTATCTACAGCATCTGTAACACTGAATAGTAGGATAGATATATATTTCTACTGGTAAATCGTTGTAACATATGTACACTCTTTTGGGGAGTACCTGACCATCAAAAGTAATGACAATTGTCTGAGATGGCTTCTAAATAGAATCACCATTGACTTGAACTTTATAGTTGAGTCGCCTTATTTTTAAAATTTTGCCACATCCTGTAGGAGTTGATAAATTTTCTAAAACTTCTTCAACAGTCCAGTCAACTGGGACACCCCTGACAAGACCCATTCTTGTTACATTGTATGTGGTTAAAAAGCTCATAAATTTATTGTTTATCAAAGCCTGACTGTTCAAGAATTCGTTGGCATCCTTTGGAGTAGTAAATGCAACAGTACATTTATTGCGGCCTATTCTTTTCACACTACCAGGTACTATATTTTGAAAGCAATTTTTCTTTAAGAAGTTTCCAATGCATGTGATGTTGGGGGAGGATTCTATAAGCAGGATTGCTTCTTATATAGCGATGGACTCACCCGTGAAGACTGACGAGTGGGGAGGGCATTTAAAGTTGAGGATAGTATTATGTTTGGGGATCCAAACAGCAGCCCCAACATTTCCATCGTCGGACAATTTGGACGCGTCCGTGTAGAACTGAGTCCAATCTGGCCAATTTCTCTCGACTATTCTGTTGAACTCAGAATTGGCTGCAGGAGAGTTTTTATCAATACCCAGAGTCATCGTTTTGGGAGTAAATAATAAAGAATCGAAATTAAATGTAAAAATGGGGTTTTTATTAATTTGGAAGATTGAGTCTTTATTGATTCTGGAAAGAGAATTTAATAATGGGGGAATGGTCTTGTTGCTCCAGTAGGGAGAATTGTCAGTTAGCTCTGAGAGAGCATTCAATTTTTGAATTAGAGGGTGATCGGAATTTTGGATAATGTTGAAAAGAAAACGGTCAGCAAGGTATTCCCTTCTCAGGAATAAAGGAGGTTCCAAGCATTCCACTTGCAATGCAGTTGATGGGGATGACTTCATAGCACCCGTGATGACACGCAGACACTTTGACTGGATTTTATTCAGAACAGAAAGAGCTGTTTTATTACATGGCTCAAGAACAAAACTGGCGTAATCAAAGTGACTGCGAATCAAAGCATTGTACAAAAGCTTTTGACTATAGGGGTGAGAGCCCCACCATACACCTGAAAGGGACCTAATGATATTAACATTTGATTCACATTTGTTAGCTATGTAGTTTAGATGTGACTTTCCTGTTAATTTTGAGTCAAGAATGACTCCTAAAAATTTTGCCTGGTCTTGAACTGCTATAGGTTGGTTGTTTACAAAAAGATTAATGGGCGGGACAGAGCGTTTGCGAGAGAAGACAACTGCTTTGCATTTGGAAACTGAGAGAGACAGGCCATGATTAATGAGCCAGTCGTGTAAGTAATACAAGGCGGAGTTTATGTGCGATGCAGCAGAGGAGAATGAAGGTGAGCTGCAATAGAGAGCGATGTCGTCGGCGTATTGAAGAATGTCACAAAAGCTTAAAACGGATCTATCTACATCATATGTATACAGGTTGTACAATAAAGGGCTGAGGACCGACCCCTGAGGGAGGCCTTTCCAAACCAGGCGGGGGGGTGATATAGATCCTTGGGTTCGAACTGATATAGAGCGGCCCATAAAAAGATTACATATTAATCTAATCAGCTTCCCGGGAATACTCAGCTGGATCATTTTCTCCCTGAGTAATGAGAGCTGAACATTGTCATATGCTGATGCGACATCCAAAAACACGCCGACAACATGCTCATCCTTGCTGAATGCTTTTCTGACATCAGTGGTAAATATACTTAAACTGTCTAGTGTTCCCATACCCCTTCTAAACCCGAACTGAAATTTAGAAAGCAGATTTCTATTCTCCAAAATCCATTCCAGGCGGTTTTTAATAAGGTGTTCCAGAATTTTAGCTAGACATGAAGAAAGGGCAATAGGTCTATATGAGGAGGATTCATTAGGGTCTTTGCCAGGTTTAAGAATAGGGATTACAATTTGCGTCTTCCAAGATTCTTCTTATTTAAGACCACAAGGCCAGAGATTTCGCATCACAAGTAGCGCATGAGAAATATCTTATCCAAAGTAACAAATTACGTAGGTTGAGGTTAATACAGCACTGTGATGGTGGTGGTGGTGGTGGTAGAAGTGGTGGTGGTACTGATGGTGGCAGTTGTAGTAATTTGTGTAGTAGCTGTGGTGAAGGTAATTTTGGGTGTGGTGGCGGTTGTAATGGTGGTCATGATGGGAGTGACGGAGAAGGTGACGGTATATCTGATCATGTTTTTTATCCTCGGGTGGAGAACATGACGGATGTACAGTTCACCAGAAATGAACTAACGTTGATGGAGAAGGGTATCAAATATAATATTGCACCAAAATTAACACAAAAGCAGGTGGAGGAAATAGCAGTGGATGCAGAGGTTGCATGTGCTATTAACCGTAAAGATAATTTGGTTAAGGGTGAGATTGCTAGTGAGTTAAGGAAGGTAAACATAACAAACAATACTGTTGGACCCGAGATACGAACGGTAAGGTCGTTACAACACAAAATTACTAGTAACGACTTGATTATAACAAAAGCCGATAAAGGCAATAGTATAGTTATTCTGAAACGTGATGATTATAATGAAAAAGTTGGGAACATTATTCAAAGTGATGATTTCACGGTTCTACGCTCGGACCCAACGATGCGGTACAACACGGAAGTAAAGTCAGCAATAGAGAATTCAAATTATCTATTTCAAAATGAAAGTTCATCCAGGCAGATTGCCCCGATGAACCCACAAGCTCCTGTGCTGTACGGCTTACCTAAGATCCATAAAGACAATGTTCCTGTTCGTCCAGTAGTTTCGTATATTGGTTGCCCAGCATATGAGTTAGCAAGAAGATTAAACGCTATTATCAAAGAGAAAACTTTATTTTCTCCAAAATACAGCCTCCAGAATTCCCTGGATTTGATTGGAAAAATAAAGGATGTTACTTTACCAACTGACTGCTTTTTGCTATCTCTGGATGTAGACAGTTTGTTTACTAACGTACCATACCAAGAAAGCCTACAAATTTTATTAGATATTCTTAATAGGCGGCGTCTGCATCCAGAGGAAGTAAACGAAATTATACATTTAACTACAATTTGCATGCAACAAAATTACTTTAGGTTTAATGGTCGGTTTTATAAGCAGAGGGAGGGGTTGGCCATGGGTTCTCCGTTATCACCATTGATGGCGGAGATCTTTATGGATAATTATGAGAATAGGCACATTGTGGGCAATAGTAACATCCTTTATTACTACAGATATGTTGATGACATACTCATATGCTGGACGGGTACGAGACAATCTTTAGATGTTTTTGTTGAGGATTTAAATAAATGTCATCCGAAAATCAAGTTTAAGTTGGAACTAGAGGAGAATAACTCCATCAACTTCTTAGACTTGACGATTACACGGGAACATTGTCAACATGCTTTCCAAATCTATAGGAAACCAACACACACTGATGTAGTTATCCCTGCGGCCTCCTGTCACCCTTGGCAACACAAACTAGCAGCTTTCCATTCTTATGTTAATAGACTGTTAAATTATCCTTTGTCAACTCGTGCTTATAACAAGGAATTGCATACTATCTATGCAATAGCTGTTGCAAATGGTTACGACCGGCGAATGGTGGATTCTTTAATTAAGAAAAAGAATAATCAACTGGTGATGGGTCTTCTATATGCGGTGCCACGTGAACGGGTTATTCATCACTATAAGTCAAGCATGGTTTATGCAGGTAAAATATCAGAAAAGGTCAACAGAATCTTGATGAGAAACGACGTTCACGTGGCGTTCAAAACTAACAACACTATTCGCCGGACTGTTTGCAATGGTAAAGAAAAGACTGAGGTTGGCAGGAGGTCAGGGGTGTATAAATTAACTTGTAACGAATGTAACGGGGTATACGTTGGTCAAACTGGCCGTAGTTTTGATGTACGTTATAAAGAACACATTTCTGCGTACAGGAATGGCCGTCCGGAGAGATCACATTTTGCAAAACACTTATTAGATTCAAACCATCACTTGCCAGACGGCCATTCATACAATATTCTTCACACTTGTAATAAAGGCTTGAGACTGGGCGTATTGGAACAACAAGAAATAATACGACATAGTAGGACTGGAACTATATTTAATGAACAAATTAACGTTTCCTCCTCTCCACTGTTGCGTATATTTCCGTCTCTTTCTTCCACATGAAAACCACTTTCATTTTTTATATGTAAATTGACGGTAAAACGACAAAAACACCTGATCGTATGACTAAAACAACGCGCGACGTGTCTATGCGTCAGCATTGGAGGGGACCAGACTGGTATAAATAGAGGGCGATGGGGCGACGATGCTCACTCGGTGTTTGGCACTGGTCGGTCTAACATCTCCTGAGGATGCCTCGTGTAGAGGCGAAACACGTGTAGACTGTTTTTGGGTGGTTGCTGTGTTGCAGTTGCCTGCGCATGCGCATTTATTTGCGGGCGGGCGGGCGGTGCACAGTGAGTACATAGCATCCATCATTGTTGCGGAAGGTGGCTATATATTTGTTTCATTTCTTTGAGATGGACTTCCGCAAAGTAACGCCTGATTCTATTAACTAAGAACTTTTCTATAAAAGAGGGGTCAAGTTGGATGGTCGTGGAGTTTTTAAAATCAAAGAGCAAAAGCTTTTAGTATATCATATGGTAGAACGGAACCCTTAGGGCGCGAGTCCGACTCGCACTTGGCCGGTTTTGTTTAGGGTTCCGTACCTCAAAATAAAAAAATGGAACCCTTATAGGATCACTTTGTTGTCCGTCTGTCTGTCTGTCTGTCAAGACCCTTTTTCTCACGAACGAGAAGAGGTATCAGATTGAAATTTATGAAGAATATTAAGGTCCATAAACCACTCTAGATCTGAAAATTTCAATTTTTTACAATGACGCAATCAAAATATATGGCTTTTTATGTCCTCATCTCCATACATTTATGCAAAAAAGCAAAACCTACAGGGTACTTTCCGTTGACCTAAAATTATGAAATTTGGCAAGAAGCTAGGTCTCACAGTACAAATAAAGGGAAAAGTCTAAAATCATTAAATATTTCAATTTTTCTCACAACTTATAGTAACCAATTAAGGTGAGCTCCCGTTTCAAGATCTTTTCTATAAAAGAGGGGTCAAGTTGGATGGTGGCGGAGTTTTTAAAATCAAATAGCAAAAGCTTTTAGTATATCATATGGTAGATAGGTACGGAACCCTTAGGGCGCGAGACTCTTACTTCGCCGGTTTTTTATAAAAATCACCATTTGATATCTTGGATTTGATAGGCAATGTATAAGATTTCGAATAAGACTAGAAGAGAAATCGTAATATAGCTGTTTTTCCCTGTTAAAATTAAGTAGGTCCCATTATCTCGTATGGTATAGTACCATCCCATACATACCCATGGGTGTCGTAAGAGGCGACTAAGGGTTAAAAAGTAGAGGATGGGTAGCAGCATCCTCCTGTGTATCTTACTTACTGCGGGCCATGGTGCCAGCCGTAACGCTGACAAGCGAGGTGACTATGGTACTCCCCCTCCACATTTTTCTAGCAAGAGCTAGAATTCTAGTGGGAGCTCCCTGTCCTATAGTGGACATTTCATGGGATGATATGATGATGATGGTGTAAGATTTCGAATAAGACTGGAAGAGAAATGATAATTAAGTAATTTTTCTCAAAACTTAACGGGAGCAGACTTTTGTTGTCAAGATTGGTCCAGTTTAAGTTTTGACCCTAAGACGGAGAGCCTAATTCTGAATTTCATCTTAATCTATCAGGAATTACTGTTTGTCACAACCTGCACTACGCCCCTGATGCTGAGCTCTGTGTAGTGCCGGCAAACCCAAAAATAGGCAAATAAAAATTGGATGGCAGCAGCATCTTTCTGTGTATCGTACCATCTTACATACTGCGGTCAGCAACAACAGCGGTCGCCAGCCGCAACGCTTAAACGCGTGGTGACTATGGTAAATCCCCTCCAAAGTACCACGCGTTTTCGCTGGAGTTCTGGAGGGAGCTCCCTGTCCTGCAGAGGACGTTTCCTGGGATGTTCTGATGACTACGCCGCTGATTGGTCAATTCCTCTCAAGGGCCGAGGTGTTGTTGGAATCGGTTGATAATGAAAAACATCGATTTCTTTACGATAATTTTATTGATTCAAAACATCATGTAATTTTTTTTTATTATGGGTCTAAATGAAACAACTTTAGTTCTACAATTTTTGTAAATATGCAAATAAAAATGTTTCTCCAAACAAAATGATCAGTTGATCGCTTCAATTTGAGAAGTCTTATATTTTTTTTGCTAAATTCTTAAAGTCGTAGAGCAAAAGTGGTTGCATTTAGACCTCAAAATAAACCTTTTACAAAGAATCTGTAAAATCAATCTATGCCAAAATTAAATACACATTCACCTTTTAAACAACGATAGTTATCAAGATCACAGCATTTGCGAGGGCCATCACGTTCACACTGTAAAGAAAAACAAAACCTAGTCAAATTGTAAACCTCGTTTTTGAAATCGTTTGGTAAAAATTACAATGAGTATAATATTATTTACGAGAAAATGTTTTAATTTTTAATTTTCTCCGACGACTCAATTTAAACTACAAAGGAAAATGCCTAATTATTTCCCACCAAGATTTGAATTATCGTCCTAGGGTTTCGTACCAAAAGGGTGAAAAACGGGACCCTTATGTCTGCCTGTCAGCGGGCTGTATCTCATGAACCGTATAGGTAGACAGTTGAATTTTTTACAGACTCTTTTGTCTGCCTTAAATGTTTCTTTTATGTATTTCTGTTGTTGCTATAACAACAAATAAATACTAAAAATAAAAAATAAAACTAATAAACTCCCATACTAAAAACCAATTTTTAGGCTTTTTCGCTCAATTTTTGTTTTAGCTCTCTTAAAAACGGGAACACGTGCAAATAGTACAGGATATGACGGTGAAAAGACTGTACAACCTAGAAATTATTTCGAGACAGATGGATTTTCTTCAAAATTTGGAATTAAGCTCTACACCATCCACTTCAAAATCTACCGTATGCCGATGTGTGTTTTTGACTCTTAGGGGTGACAACTACCCCTAATTGACAAAAATTGAAATTGAATTTAACGAATGAAAAAATGTGTAAAGCTTTTGATTAATGATAGTAATATAGTTTTAAAAACTATTTGTGATTTTTCAACCCCTATTTTATACCTTACCTTTTAAAACTCCCATTTTCCCAAAATAAAAAAAAAAACAAAATTGTTGAAATTTTATTTCTTGTTATATTTGGCAAAATTGATCTGATAGAATTTCTAGCCACAAACCGTCATTTCTCTGCCTAAAACGTGAATAACAGCGATGACAGACATACAATATCTGTGAAAATTTCAACTGTCTACCTATTTAGAGTTCATAAGACAGCCGGCTGACAGACAGAAGAACAAACAGACCGACAGACAGACAAAGGCATATGAATAGGGTCCCGTTTTTTACATTTTGGGTACGGAAAACAAAAATCATTATGTAGTATCTACTGCCTTAGTAAAGACGCATTCGAGCGCCGCGGGTCGTACCTACAGTGCAGAGTGAAACAGGCCTGGCAATGCGAATAGTAACTTATTATGTTACGCGCGTGAATTTATTATTTTATGTGATTATTTAATTGTTTGTTGAAGTGTGAAATTTATATTCTTTAAAACGTTGGATTATTTTAAGTGGCACGGAAGATATCAGCTGATTCAGTTTCTGTAGAACTTGAGGAAAGTAGTAAAAGAAGTTGTAGAAAAGTAATTTCGTGCATATGGGCACTATTGGGCACCATACGGTATTGGGTCCTGTTTATAAAGGACCAACTCGGTTTTAAAGTAACATTAGTTACACAAAATGATGAATGTAGCCCCATGGTATTGGCATGGTCTGCCAATTGTGTTTTAACATGATTTAATGCATGTCAACGCCATGATTCTAAAAAACTAATTGAACTAAAATATATTTGACGGAAAAAATAACGTTTTAAAAACTTGTTTTAGGGTTCCGTACCTCAAAAGAAAAAATCGGAACCCTTATAGGATCACTTTGTTGTCCGTCTGTCTGTCTGTCTGCCTGTCTGTCTGTCTGTCTGTCAAGACCCTTTATCTCACGAACGGGTAAAGGTATCAGAATGAAATTAATACCATATATTAGAATGCATGAACCACACAAGATCTGAAAATTTAAATTTTTTACAACGACGCAGTCAAAAGATATGGCATTTTATGTCATCATCTCCATACATTTATTCAAAAATGCAAAACCTACAGGGTCCTTCCCGTTAACCTAAAATTATGAAATTTGGCAAGAAGCTAGGTCTCACAGTACAAATAATGGGAAAAGTCTGAAATCATTAAATATTACAACTTTTCTCACAACTAATGGTAACCAATTGTGGTGAGCTCCCGTTTCAAGAACTTTATAAGAGAGGGGTCAAGTTGGATGGTCGCTGAGGCGATTTTTGTTTTAGTTCTATTTAAAAACGGGAACACTTATAAACTTGAAAATTGGTATGTTTATAGTGCATAAGCTATAAAATAACAACAAATAATAAAATTTGGTCAAGCGCATGTCGGACTCAAAAAATCTAGCACATTAACTTACTGAAATTTCAACTAATACAATAATGTTTATGTGGTGGTACGGAACCCTCAGTGCGCGAGTCTGACTCGCACTTGGCCGGTTTTTTCTGACAGTTTTAGCTGATCATTACTATGATAAAGCTTTTAATATAGCTGCAAAATGTATTGGTAATCTTTGACATTGAACGGTGAAAGGGACATAAATGGTACAGCAGCACTGCACTTTTTTCTCGCAATATTCAAGGAAAAACTATCAACCGCAAACTTAAATTTGTAATGCCATACTCATAGTATGGAAATACAAACTTTTATTTAAGTTTTTCAAAAAAAATGTTCGAATGAAATATACAGATCAATTCAGAATTCAAATTGTCAAACATTAAAACAAACAAACAATTTCGAGTAAATCATATGTTTAACTTTTGGTAGTACTGGAACACCCTTTATATGAATTTTCAAAGATCAATAGATACTACCGTATGTAACGGGCCGATGGTCCGTCACGGAATTACACGAAGAATATAATAGAGTATATTCTATGTTAGGAGTTTTAAAATGAGTAATAATACAATAGGAATCTTAATATAAATGATCATAGATTTTGTTCAACTCGTAATGAAAATAAAGGCCTGATTATTCATTATTACTTAAAATAATTGCTTGAAAATACTCGTCTAGCGCCGCGAATCGGCGCATATTAGAACCTCCTTGGTTAAAGTCTACTTGTCAAACAGGAAATAGAAATGTGTGAGGGAAGTAGGTAGGATTGGTGACGTTAGCCGTAGCTGCTGGTTTGTAGCTCTCTGATTGGCTGGTTTGGGCGGTCTTATCTCTAAATTCGAAAGGAGTGGAACATGGAAGCTACATCGCCCTTTTTTGCTGCGACCGCACGAGTACAAGATGGACTCCAAAAAAAATGTGAGAAAATTCTTCAAAAAAAGGTTACCGAACGTCGAGTTTCACCGCTGCAATTTGTCAAAAGCTAAGTATCTAGGGCATTTCGTCACCCAATTAGTAAATTAAGTTCAATTCGACATTACGATTAGATGACGCTTTCCTAAGTTGGCGATGGCGATCTTTGTTAAGAAAATTATTATTATACTAAAAATTTTTGTGTTATAGCGACCTTTGGAGCTCTAAACGTCAAAACGCGTGTTGAGTAAGAATAAAAACCAATATTTATAGAGTAGTTTTACCCGAAGGGGGACTAAATGTCCTAGTGCTTAGTTCATCGTCTTTTTAAACTTACAGGAGGTCTATGGACCATGTGAAATCGGAACCAAAGCTACAAACCATTTGAGCGCAGGGGAGCTGAGCGTCCAATTCCAAGCCAGCAGCAGTCCAGACGACCCAGTCATCATTACAGTATGCCAGTCGCAGACGGGTAAGAAGATTTAATATTTACTTCTCAAATCGACCAATCTACTTTGAACGATTTATGCCAGTCAATTATTTGAGCATATCTATCCTTCTCTGGGATTCTATACAATCAATTTTACTAACTTTAAAAGGTATAGCTACAACTGAAAGCTACTACCCACTTCAATATAAAATTCAATTCTAAGTCTGTTATAAAGAAGGTCTTTTTGGCTCAAATGCTGCAAATGAAAAACGCATTTGATTCATCTAATAAACTCATTCTTTTCTATGCCGCAAGCTAAGATACAAAGCTGATGATATATAGATTCGACTTTGGGAAAGACAAAACCCAGTATATTGCAATACATCCATATCGGGGTTGCAAATACAACAGGAGTCAGTTTATAAGTCATCTCGCACATAGAAAGTAATAAAACACCTTTATCTATATGGAAAGATTGAGCTGAAAGGACTCGATATATTTCAGGCCTTTACATTGTTAAAAATAAACTAAATTTCCTTGAAGGAAGTCAAATATCAATCTCGGAGGAGTTTAGATGTACTATTTTGATGTTCTCATGTACCATTTACAGCCTTCGGATCTACCTGCTTCCTTTCACACAAATTATTTACTTCTCTATTAATCTATGCATTTAATCTAGGAATTTATCTACTCGACTTGTGAACGGTTCTGACTAAAAGAATTTCTAGGGTTACATTGCCACGGTACAAAAGTAGGGTTCCTAATAGACGAAGCTTTGGCCATTTTATAGATCAAAACAGACTTATACAGATTTTATAGGAAATTCAGAATAAGCATTTGGAAATGTTAGGTAAATAGTTAGGGTTCCCTTTAGATACAGTGAGGATAGTTAGAAATTTAGGTATTATTATATACAGATAACATTACAGATTCATCATAAACTTATATTCCTCTTAATAGTAAAGGCATTAGAAGCTTTAGGGCGTTACAAAGTGTTGCTTGGGTTCGTGCCCAGGATAGGAAACTAGTAAGTAAGCTGTTAGGGTTAGGTAGACTGTTACAAGATGGTGCCGCGAGCCATGATATAGAAATAGCTTAGAATTTTTATATTAATAGCCTTTAGGCTAGGTAGACCAGGGTTGATCTAGCTTCGAGCTGCATCCTACCCATCCTACGGTGCCGCTTATAAAATGGTTAGTCGTGACCATAAGATTTTGGCTCGTACGGTTACACGTAGGATACTTGCATGGAGATTTTTTTAATTTCCCAACACATGTTCCTTATGGATTATTGTTCAGTTTAGTCTACAAGCCCTTTCAGTTTTTGGTACACCTGTGTACTAAATTTTATTCAAAAAATCATAAAGAACATCCAGTCAGGTAGACAACCAATCCAGGAGTAATATTATAGAAAATTTTAATAAACTCAATGGAACCAATTTTGGGTAAATCACATATTTACGATATGGTGGTACAGGAACACCCCTTATATGAAATTACACAGCCAGAAACCACTTAGAACCCTTCGATGGATTAGCATAAAACTCCTAAATTCTAAATATGGTGTAAATCGGACCATTCGTTTAGCCGCTAGGCCAAAGAGTGACGGACAGACCGACCGACTTGTTTTTTATGATGTACTAGCTGTTGCCCGCGACTCCGTCCGCGTGGGGTTCAGAAAAAGTAGCTAATGACTTTTCCCATGGTTCAAACTATCTTCGTACCAAGTTTATATCACAATCGGTTTATCGGATTAGTCATAAAAGCTTACCAGACAGACAGACAGTGCAGTTCTCGCCTTTATATTATTAGGTATACAGAGTACTGATAGTACGGATTTTTGTAAATTAAACATGTCTTGTTTACGTGTGGACTGTTAGGTCGCCCACTATCCTCGTAAGTGTAAAATTATAGCGGGCGGACGATACGGGTTTCGTTCTATCTTATACAAAACAAAGCCTAACTAAATCTGAGGCTCAGTCATTTTAGCTTCTGTGGTAACTGAAAAAAGAGCGGTACAAAGTCCAACGTGGCTTCACATGCTTTTAACATTAAACCTGCATAGAAAACTGTTGGACTACACTTCTGTACAATCGTTGTAACTTATTTCTCCCCTCAATTCCCAAAAAACAATGATTCACATCTCTCTTTATTTATTTAAGTATTTTGTTAATAAGTACCTACTTCCCAAGTTTTCAAAACTTTAGAACTTTCATATATTTTTTTTACATTTGTTGCACTGCTATGCCGAAACAGGATTTTTTTTATTATTATTTTTATAATAAAACTAGATCTAGATTTTACCTATCTTTAGCTGTACCCACAACTTTTGCACAAACAACTGGACCGGATCAAACGGAATTTTCAACAACGTATTTGGCTTTCTTCCGTACAAATATAAGCTTTGTCTGATTTCAGCTCGGTTTCACAGCTTGAAACTTTGAACTCGCCCATGTTCTGTTTGAGTGAACCGATTGCAATAAACAAAAGTTCAAATATTGCACGAAAGCAACCCAAACACGTTATTGAAAACTCCGTTTAAGTCGTTCAAGTACTTTGAGAGGTATTGGTGTGGCCGCTTAAAATTTCGCGAACCTTCTGTGTGAATGAACCATTTGCAATGGAATAAAGCTTATATGTTGCACAGAAAGAAGCCCGACGCGTCATTGAAAACCTCGTTTGAATGCGTTTGAACCAGTTCAGTACGTGAGTTCTTGGTTCTGCATCTTGAAACTTTGCGTATCTTCTGTCAGAGTGAACCTTTCGTAATGAAACTAATCTTGTTTATTGCACAGGAGTAAGTCAAACGCGTTACTGAAAGCCACGTTTGAATCTGCACAAAAGTTTGTGAGTTATTCGCGCCTTTGCTTGAAACTTTGCGTTACTTCTATCTGAGTGAACCGTTTTCAAATAACCTATGCTTATATGTTGCACGAAAGTACCTAATCCAAGCACGTCATGTAAATGCCAGTTGGAATCGGTACAGTAGTTTGTTCGCTATTGGCGCCGCCTATTGAAACTTCGGGCATTTTCTGACGGAGTGAACCGTTTTCAATGAAAATAAGCTAATACATTGCAAAGAATTAAGCTAAATACGTTATTGAAAACCCCGTTTAAATCCGTTTAGTAGTTGGTGAGTTATTGGGGCCGCCGCTTGAAACTTAGTGAATTTTATGTCTGAGTGAACCGTTTGCAATGAAACTAAGCATACAACAACAATAACAACAACAATAACAATAACTTTATTGGGTACAAAAAGTGATTTTACATTGATTCGCTAGTCCTCACACTAGGATTCCCTGTATCGTGAGGGCTAGGTTCTCTTTCAGGATACATGTTGCATGGAGTAGCCAAATACGTTAATGAAAACTTCGTTTTAATCAGTTAAGTTGTTTGTGAGATATTGGCGCCTCCGCTGGAAATTTCGCGCACCTGTCTGAGTGAGCCGTTTTTAATGATAGTAAGCTAATATGTTGCAAAGTAGTAAGCTTGACAGTTTATTGAAAACCCCGTTTGAATCCGTTCAATAGTTTGTGAGTAATTTGCGCCACCGCATGAAACTAAGCGTACCTTCTGTCTGAGTGAACCGTTTGCAATTAAACTAAGTTTTTATGTTGCGTTGCGTTGAGTTATTGTCGTACAGGCAATTTAATACTTTACATTGGTGTAGCTTCTGATTGAGTGAACCGATTTGAATGAAACATAGCCTGTATGTTGCTCAGACCTAGACTTAATCTATCTGCGAAAACCGCAAGGAAATCAGTTCAGTAGTTTCGGAGTTTATCGAAAACATACAGACAGACAGACAAAAAGTTCAGAAAACATATTTTTGAGTTTTATTAGTCGTTCCTTATCGCTCACACTATTTTTTTTATTAATTTATCAAAAGTACAGACACGCGGTTTCTACTCTTTTATTATATGTATAGATAAGTGATATAGAACACATTTTTGAGAAAATTAGAAAAACTTTTTTTTTCACGAATACAATACCTTTCTCGCTCCGCTCGAAAGTAAAAAAGCATCACATTTCACATAGTATCTTAAGAATAAAACAACGGTGAAATTTTCTGAATACTGATTTAAATACATGCAGCCAGACTTGGTTTCACGTTACATCTCAATTATTTTTATGGTAGTCATGATAGTTTTTATGGTAGTGAGACTTGGCGAATTTTTACGTAAAATAATGTTTATGGGTGGATATATGACTTCAGAAAAAGAGACTGTGAAAGAAACTGTGTATTTGAATTGTTTTGTGAAATTTTATGCCAGCCCAGTGAAATTGAAGAATTGGTCGCCAGGCTTGCTGCACTAATCAGGACTTTATTGATAAAAGAAAGGAACACTTACTGAACCTCCTTCCGCAATACAATCTTCTGCTCCCGAGCAATAACCGGTGATCATCAAAGTGACAATGATCAAACCGATAACCCAAAGAGACAGTGAAAAAATTTTCGCCATATTTAATCCACTATCCTGTAACAAAAAATTAAAATCGTATTTTCCGAACTAAAATGGTAAAAACATAAATTTGTAATAGTCTCAGAACATGCTTTTCCAACTTTTTTGCAAACAAAACAATTAAAAAATATATTTTCATTGTTCTTGCAAAATTATTATTGTAATGGGGGGAGTCCTTTGACCAGCTATGGGACAGTAAGGGTTATTTGAGATAAGATAAGATTGTAAATAGGTCCCTAATTGGGAGGGGGGGCAGTTTCAAAATGTCGTTACTAGGTCAAATGAGGTATGCATATGAAAGGGTTACACTTAGTTTTGCGGTCCTAAAAATGTACTATAACGCTTCTAAAAATACAACAGTTATATCGAAACCCTCGGCGCAGGAGCCTGACTCGCACTTGGCCGTTTTTAGGGTTCCGTACCTCAAAAGAAAAAACGGAACCCTTATAGGATCACTTTGTTGTCCTTCTGTCTGTCTGTCTGTCTGTCAAGACCCTTTATCTCACGAACGGGTAAAGGTATCAAGTTAAAATTAATACCATATATTAAGGTCTATGAACCACACAAGATCTGAAAATTTCAATTTTTTACAACGACGCAATCAAAAGATATGGCAGTGTATGTCCTCATCTCCATACATTTATGCAAAAATGCAAAACCTACAGGGTACTTCCCATTGACCTAAAATTATGAAATTTAGCAAGAAGCTAGGTCTCACAGTACAAATAAAGGAAAAAGTCTGAAATCATTAAATATTACAACTTTCCTCACAACTAATGGTAACCAATTGTGGTGAGCTCCCGTTTCAAGAACATAATTATAAGAGAGGGGTCAAGTTGGATGGTCGCGAAGGCGATTTTTGTTTTAGTTCTATTTTAAAAACGGGAACACTTACAAAATTGATAATTGGTATGTTTATAGTGCATAAGCTATAAAATAGCAACAAATAATAAAATTTGGTCAATCGCGTGTCGGACTCAAAAAAATTAACACATTAACTTACTGAAATTTCAACTAATACAATAATGATTATGTGTTGGTACGGAACCCTCGGTGCGCGAGTCCGACTCGCACTTGGCCGGTTTTTTTTTTTCTATCATACATTTGGTAGATGCGCGATTGTTTTAAAGATTTTTTTTCTCTCAAAATATGGCACATTAAAGGGCTCGTGGCTCTCTGTTGCTTTACGGCTCAAGAATCTTATTATACTTTGAAATTTCATACGTTTAAATTTCAAACTCACGAAATTGTAGACCCTTTTCCAATCGAATCTTGAATGTTAATGCAACCCTAAACTAATAATAGCACGTGAATTACAAAAATGGGCCCCGTTAACTTATAATTTACCTAGTTAAATTGTGAAATGGAGTAGATTGACAATTTACCGTTATATTATAATTTTCAACACATTT
The DNA here is from genome assembly GCA_947532105.1 of Athrips mouffetella. Taxonomy (NCBI): domain Eukaryota; kingdom Metazoa; phylum Arthropoda; class Insecta; order Lepidoptera; family Gelechiidae; genus Athrips; species Athrips mouffetella. The sequence goes on from OX383984.1 coordinate 13,265,914, forward strand.
GCTCATAAAACAGCTCCATTTGCACTGCATTAACGTGCATAATCCAGGTTATTAAACACGTGTGCTTTATTTCATTATATTACCGCACTAGTGTTTAATTATTTTTTTTTATCTCGGCAAGGAGCAAGAAGTTTTTATGTTTTTTACGTACGTTACTACCATTTTCATGAAATGAAGCTGCATTCGAGAAAATATGATAAATGAATATTCATTTTACAATAGTACATTGAGATGCACGTGCGCTATTTTGGATATTACGGCCGAGGCTCAGAAATTGCAGCCCGAGCCGCAGGCGAGGGCGTAATGGAGCCGAGGGTGTAATCACCAAAGCGCACAAGCTTCTTTTGACGTTTTTCAAACACATTTGCGAATAAAAACGAATCAAATTCGCTTAACTTTTTGCGATTCGGGCTGCAATTCCTGAGCCTCCATTTTTCGTTCTCACAATACTTTTCAACATGGAATAAATACACCACAAAGAGCTAGGTTTATACTTATTCGCCAGCTCATTGAAATAAGCCAAAAAGACATTCTCTGAAAACGAATTAGCATTTTTGCTGTTCTTCCATTCAATGAACTTTTCGTAGGCAAGAATGTATTTTTCCATTGATTTTGCTGGAAGAAGACTCTCACTTGCATTTTGTGCCCCAGTAATTATTTCCTGTGGGGTTAAATTAAGTTCTTCTTCATTGCTTGAAACCAACGACGGCATTGTTACTTAGTCACAAAAATCAAAGCAAATGAAAATACTTCTGAAAAATGGCGCGCGGAATTCTTGTTGCGCGCGCATTTCTTTTTTCAAATAAAGAGCTGTGACGAAGCAGTGGCAATGCTCCCAAACAGCGTAGTCATTGAAAAAGTACAAAAACTTAAAATTTATTGCTTACAAAATCAATTAATGTTAATTTGTTGTCAAATTTAACTAGTCTCATGCAACAAACTGTTTACCTATATATTATTTTTTCATCCACATTTGGTATATAAGTATTTACGAAAATGTCATAAATACTTTAGACATTAGAACTCCTTGCTCTTTGTTAATATAAAAAAGAAACAAAAATTAAACACCTAGTGCTGTAATATATAATGAGAAAAGCACGCGTTTTTAATAAGCTGGATTATGGACCTAGATACAGTGCAAATAGAGCTGTTTTATGAGCAAATGTGTTGAAAAATTATTTAACAATTTGTAAGTTTGTTTAAGTAACAAGATTTTAAATTTTTAATAATTTATTTTTCAACACATTTGCTCATAAAACAGCTATATTTGCACTGTGTTAAGATCCATAATCCAGCTTCACAACACGCAAGCCATCCAGCAACACGCGTGCTTTTTTCATTAATATTACCGCACTAGTGTTGTAATTTTTGTCTTTTTAGGGTTCCGATACCAAAATGGTAAAAAAAGGAACCCTTATGGTGTCGCTTTGTCTGTCTGTCTGTCTGTCCGTCTGTCTGTCTGACACACCTCTATATCTCAGCAACCACTAATGCTATCGACTTGAAATTTGGAACAGTTTTAGAATATGGTTGCCCAACTTAATTGCACATGAAAGAATTGTGAAAAAATTATGATTATTAATGTAAAGGGGGCTAAAATAAGGGGGCTAATAGGCCAAATTTCAAATTGTCGCTACTAGGTCGAGTGCGGTATGAAAGGGCTTTACTTGTACATTCTAAAATATATTTTTTTATTTATTACGTCTCTTAGTTTTCAAGTTATGATGAAAAATGAAAAAAAAATACCATTCCCCCCTTATCTCCGAAGTTTGTGAAAGGAAAAATCTGAATTAATTACAGTTGACAGAAATTTATGTATACATTACAGCAAAAATAAAACGATCTTTCTAAGTTTCACAGTTTTTTAGAAATCTGCAAATAAATTTAGTTTTGCGGTCCTAAAATTAGACTTTAAAAAATATAAAAAGTATATCGGAACCCTCGGCGCGCGAGTCCAACTCGCAGTTGACCGGTTTTTTATTTTTTAATCGGCAAGATGCAAGGAGTTTCTTTATCTATAACATTCATAATATTTTCATGAATTAATAAATTGTGTTCGATAATATGATAAATAAATGTTAATTACATGGAAATACTTATATTAATCAACCAACTCACCACAAATTTGTCTTTAAAGTAACAAAATATTCAATTTTAAATAATTCAAGGGAGTGAGCCTCAGAACAAAGACGTCCTTGCTGAGTAAGCTGTTTGACAGGTTAGTGTTTTTTTTTTGTGTTTTTAATTATTTCATATAAATGTATTTAACTATTTCATATAAATATAATGAACATAAAGTTAAAATTTTGTATTTTTTAAATAGCTTTCTACATGACGTTCTTAGTTTTGCCCCAGCTATTGTCCTTAGTGCGCGTTTTTGGAGAACGAAGATACGATGGTGATCTGTAGATCAAACCCTGGTCATGTATCTATCGGCATTCCTCAAGGATCAGCCTTAGGAAACACATCATTTCTTGTTTTCATTAACGACTTAGCAATGATGTGATGTGATGGATAATAAAATATAGAACTACCCCAAATTGCCGCCAATCAAACAATCCTTATTAAATGTTTTGTATTTATGACGCAATAAATTTATTTCTCAAAGTGGCAGCACTTCTGCTCAGCAAAAACCTTAATAAAATCTACTCCATATTAGATGGCGGGGCTGTATTTACTCGTATTTTGATAATATTTCTTAGCAGGTATATTCGTTAATATTATACAGAATAAATGAGCGTTCAGAGCAAATCTCCGTCGCTCACATACTGTATAGCTAAGAGCACATCAAGTTTGACACATTGGACTTTGCCGTTTTTATTAAGACATACGGGCTAGAGTCGCACTGCGAGTGTCAAGCTTGACCTGTCGTTGACTGTACCATAGTCAAATGGTACGCTTGTGTTACAATGTGGTTGGTGATCCTAGTAAGTTATTGGTACAGTGCGCAGAAGGACGCTTGGCCCATCCTTAGTTGCCTTTTACGACATCCAGAAATTGTGTGCTACTTCTTAGCTTTAAGCTCCTTTAAGGTTAAATCTATTGCTGTTTTGATGAGTAAGAAAATGATAGCAATACCTACATTTAAATGAGCTTTAACTTCTTAAAAGATTATTTGGCAACAGGCCTTTAGAACATAAAAAAAAAACATTATTAATGCGAACAACTCTTTAAAAGAGTTTTATTACCATTATAATCTTGATCTCCCATACAAAACCCTCTATTGAAGTTGCTTGCTATGTCTGAGAAACCAATACATATCTCTTTTCCCGTATTTTTTTCTTTGAGAAAGTTGCTCAGTTTTTTGGTTTGGTTATAAAACAATAATTACTTGTACAGTTTGAGTGAAACCTTACATATAAACCAAATTGAGAAATGTATGCTGTTATTTTTTGAGGAGTTTTAGTCTCATATTCCATCATCAGATTTTGACCAAATTTGTATAAGACCACCTCGGAGATAAACTATATTGAATGAAAAAAGAATGATTGAAATCGGTTCACTACCGGCGGAGATATCGCGAAACGAACATACAAAAATAAATGGTACAGCAAAACTGCACTTACTTTCTCGCAATACTTAAGGAAAAACTATCATCCGCAAACTTAAATTTGTAATTCCATATACGTAGTGTGAAAATACAAACTTTTATTTACGTTTTTCCAAATAAATGCTCGAATGAAATATACAGATCAATTCAGAATTCAAATTGTCAAACATTAAAACAAACAAATCTCGACTGATTTTGAGTAAATCACAAATGTTTAACTTTAGGTAGTACTGGAACATCCTTTATATGAATTTTCACAGATCAATGGATACTACCGTAGGATACTTGCATGGAGATTTTTTTAATTTCCCAATACATGTTCCTTATGGATAATTGGTCAGTTTAGTCTACTGAGCAAGCCCTTTCAGTTTTTGGTACACCCTGTGTACTAAATTTTATTCAAAAAATCACAAAGAATATTCAGTCAGGTAGACAACCAATCCAGGATTAATATTATAGAAAAATTTAATAAACTCAATGATTTTGGGTAAATCACATAAGTATTTACGATTTGGTGGTACAGGAACACCCCTTATACGAAATAACACAGATCAATTGATACTGGCGCAAGATATCTTACATGGATCAAGATTCTATTTGCCGTTTTGGAGTAAATTTTAATTTTTCATTTTCGTTGTATGACAGCTACCCTCAAAATGAGAGCCAGCAAGAAACCACTTAGAACCCTTCGATGGATTTGCATAAAACTCCTAAATTCAAAATATGGTGTCAATTGGACCATTCGCTTAGCCGCTAGGCCAAAGAGTGACGGACAGACCGACCGACGGACCGACCGACCGACGGACCGACCGACCGACGGACGGACATTTTTGAGAGACTTGTTTTTTATAATGTATAAGTGATGTAGAACATATTTTTGAAAAAATTAGAAATCTTTTTTTTTCACGAATACAATACCTTTCTCGCTCCGCTCCAAAGTAAAAAAAACATACAGCCGAGTAGTACCTAAACCTCCTCCTTTTTAAGTCGGTTAACAAAACACAAGTCTGGAGTACTGGGTGTACGTAGTAATGAAAGGGAAATGTCTTAGAATATTCCTTTGGGAAAAAAGGTAAGCAAATTTGTTTTTTTTTATTCGCAAATGTGTTGAAAAACGTCGTAAGAAACTCGTGCGCTTTGGTGATTACACCCTCGTCAATTACGCCTTCGCCTGCGGCTCGTGCTGCAATTTCTGAGCCTCGGTTGTGCTGATCTAAATATAGCGCATTTGCATCTTAAGGGGCTGATAAGAGCTGAATTACCTCCCTTTCTAACAAAGGGCAGAATGCGCGTGCTAGAACGGAGCGGATTCGCGCTATTTTACGTTTTTCGCTCATTTTTCTCAAAATCTGAACCCATAATGTTAATTATCAAATAGCTATATTATTATGCATAATGTATTGAATAATGTGTTAAAGTTTTGGCATCATAGATTAATGTGTACTTAAGAAAAATGGTTTAAAAGCAAAAATCAGAGGTAATTTTGATTTTTTTTTATGGCATACAAAATATATTTATTCGTCGGCCATATTCTTGGAAAGATGCTTAATTATCACATCAGTTTTCGTTAAAAACCTGCTCAATTGAAGCCTATTTAGCTCTTATCAGCCCCTTAATGTACTATTGACGGTTCTAATCTGCGAAATGTATAAAAACCAGTCAAGTGCGAGTCAGACTCGCGCGCCGAGGGTTCCGATATACCTATAGTGTTTTTGGAAGCAATCGTTTCCATTTGTAAGACCGCAAAGCTAAGTTTGTTTCTTTACGTTTTTTGAAGATTTCTATAGAACTATGCTATTTAGAGAAATTGTTTCATTCTTCCTGTTATATTCAATTTTTATCGACTATAATTTATTCTGATTTTTTTTTCGCAAAGATCGGAGATAAGGGCGTATGAATTGGCTGCTATGAATTTTTCCAATCGGCGCTTATAAGCTAATTACGAGTATTTCGCAAATGGATTCCTAAATGGAAAAGTAGTCTTTTCAAACACAATATCAACGAGAAAAAAAAATTGTTACCCCCGTTTGGACTCGTGCGTTGAGAGTTCCGATATACATATAGTATTTTTGTGACAGACAGACAGACATAAGAAGTCGCACCATAAGGGTTCCGTTTTTACCATTTTAGTTCAGAAACCTAAAAGAGCCTATTTTTGAATATCTTCGGATGATTTTCAAGATTTTTAAAATTAAAATAAGCACTGAAAAAGTAATAAAACGTAAAACTATTTTTTTCTTCGTCCTAGCTTGTATTGTCCCACTGCTGGGCAAAGGCCTCCCCCTCGTTCCTCCAACCATCGCAGTCCTGAGGAAATGCCCACCAACCGCGACGGTGCAAGGTGGACCAGAAAGGTGGGTCACCTCAAGGTCCAAAACCCAGCATGACAAGTAGAACTAGAGTAAAACTATTAGCTACGCTAATTAACAACGGAAGACAATTTTTTTAATTAAATACAGGGTGTAGGGATAGGCCTCCGAAAACTGAAACGGCGCGTGATCAGTATCAGTCAACTTAATAAACATTTTTCAGGGAATAAACTTTTCAATCAAGTTTGTAGTTTTGTATGGAGAGTTTTATTCTCTGAAAATTAATCGGTTACGTTGACTGATCCTGTTCTTTTATCCTTCACTCCCTTTGTACAAGGTTATTGGACCACTTCGGGGAAGTCGACATTTTTTTGGTCGTAGTTAGTAAAGTCGTAGAACAAAAGTTGTTGTTTTTGACCTCACTTATAAGTGGGCAAACTGATGTCAGGAACCTAGTATGAATGAAATTCTAAAATAGTATAGTCCTACTATCCTACTTCCTACTAATATTATAAACGCGAAAGTTTGTAAGTATGGATGGATGGATGGATGTTTGTTACTCTTTCACGTAAAAACTACTGAATGGATTTTAATGAAACTTTACAGTAATACGAGTATAGCTTATACATCAGAATAACAAATAGATTAAAATTTATAAACCTGCGCAGACAAAGTCGCAGGCACCAGCTAGTATGAAATAAACAAAAAAAAATACTTACCAGTTGAAAATAATTGAACAAAGTCGTCTTGAGTTGCGTGTAGAATTGAACCTAAAACACTTTGGGGTAACTATTTATACGGGAATTTTCAGGGCCACGTATGACGTAAAAAGTATAAACAGCCATCCACAGACAATGATTCAAGAATAAAATTTTATTAACTGAATGTTATTTATTACTTATTTGCAATACACTATTTGCCCAACTGCGGCGCGCTACTGCACAGTAATAAATAACATTTACTTCATAAAATTTAATTCTTAAATAATTATATAAATTATATCTCACATAATCGCTCGAAGATTCATTTTAGCGTTCCAAGGTAAAGTGGTCACGTAATTGACTCATTTCGTATGGGAAGATGAAAAAACTATAAAAAATATTTTCTTTGGGAAAGTTGCTTGTTTTCATGAGTAGCATCACTGGGCTTCGGGAGCAAAACTAATGAAAATTCACGCTGTATATGTAACGGCGCATTACTGTTCAGATGCTTACTCAGGGTGTAAAAAAGGATATATCAACCCAAGGATGTGAACTGAACAACTTTCCTCAAGGAACATTGGTCATATTTAAAAGCAAATTGCGGCAACATTTCCTTGCTTTAGTTACGAGTTTGCAACAATAATTATTATTGGTATATAATTATATTTATGTAAGTATATATAATTTATTTTAATGTAAGTATATACATACAAAATTATATATGTTTGTATATTTATGTAATGTATTTATGTATTTGATATTTATTTTGAGTATTTTATGTAAATACAATGTCTTTTTTGTTTTTCATTTATGTAGTTTATATGAGTGCACTACACTGCAGAATTCTGTAAATGTTGATTTCGTCAAAAGGTTGTCTGGAAGAGATCACTCGTAGTGATAAGACCACCTTTTGCTCACATTTTATTACTGGTTATGTGTAAATGTTACTTTATTAGTGTGCAATAAAGTTATTATTCATTCATTCATTCATTCAACATTGGTCGAAACATGAAAAAACAAATTTGACCTCCCATAGAAACTGAATGAGCTGATAGCGCATTTTTATTGGTCAAATTTTTTTTTCGTATTTCGACGTATGTTCCTTGGAGAAAATAGTTCAGTTTCATAGGCAGAATCACATCCTTCAGGGTTGATAAAATAAAAAAAAAATAAATAAATAATAAATAAATAGCATGTATGAAAGGATTGATGAAAGTTCAGGAAGCAAGGGAAGTATGTCAAGATCGTAGCAGGTGGAGAACTGTGGTCTCTGCCTACCCCGACGGGAACAAGGCGTGATGTTATGTATGTATGCATGTATGTATAAATATACCCTTCTGTTACACCTCGTACAAGATAAAATTTTTAACCTAGTAAAAAACTACACATTTTCGACATTAAGCCCCACTGTGCACCTCAGTCGCGTCCTGCTGGGATGCACCACTTCTAATATGTTACCTATGGGTATGTACTTGACTCCTGCCAAGTTTCATCCCAGCAGGTTTAGGTGCAAGGTTCGCCTTCTTAGTTATCCTACTATAGGTCTAAACAAAATCTTTGAGTGATCACTTTGAAAATTTTCCAAGACTAGGCAAAACCGATAATTCGATCTAAATTTCGGATGACAGCTGTCAAAACTGACCTTCTTTCCCGTCCCTCTTCCCCCTCATCATCTTCCCAGTCCTGTTTTGGAGGCAATACTAGCCGCGTACATCCCGCGGTAACATCCGCGCTGAACCCGATACGGCGCGGATGTTACGCGCGAGTGCGAGGGACGCACCTCCTACCCCGACTGCGCAGGTCCAGACTCCTCTGGTTTGACCGGTCTTCGAGGACCTTGGTCCTCCAAGCCCCGAAACAGAGAAGACCAAAATTACATATTTTTTGCCTTTGTTGCGTCAGATCTCGGATGAAGTATAGAAATGGATTTGCAAATAATCATACCAAGTTAGAGCAGGCTCAATATATACAAAAGTTCTAAAGTGTGATAAAGACCAAAACATCTTTTTTGTCTTTGACATAGTCTCGGCTTTTTTTGCTGTGCACAAGCTGTCAAAGAAAAATACAGCTTGACCAACTTATCTGTAGAATTTTACGATGGCGCTACGATCGAAAAGGATTGCCACCTATTACAAAATAAACAATTTCTGCCTTTTTAGTGTTCCGATATCAAAATGGTTAAAAAAGGAACCCTTTTCTATGGTGCGACTTTGTCTGTCTGTCTGTCCGTCTGTCACACTTACACATGTATTAAAGCAACCACTCATGCTATCGACTTGAAATTTGGAATAGTTTTAGAATTATACTAATAGCGGTCAAATGCCTAACTTTACGTTGAATAAAAATAGTTTTAACAAAAACTACACACCTCCTTCAAAGTTTTGCAAGGTTTATATTAGCAATAAAAAGTATAAAATAACTATAACATTTAATAATCTCTAACTAAGTGAAGTAATAGAAAATAACCAAGCCTGTTATTTGTTTCAATTATAAATTTATAGTTACATTACAACAGTTCATTTTGAAGTGCTGCCATCCGAAATGTAGATCTCATCGAGACCTATCATTTGAGTCAGCACACAAATAGTCTAGGGTTAGTAGTTTTCAAGTTATAGCGATTTTTAGTTTGACAGCTGTCATCCGAAATGTAGATCTCATCGAGACCTATCATTTGTCTCAGCACATGAGTAGTCTAGGGTCAGTAGTTTTCAAGTCATAGCGATTTTTAGTTTGACAGCTGTCATCCGAAATGTAGATCTCATCGAGACCTATCATTTGTCTTAGCACATGAGTAGTCTAGGGTCAGTAGTTTTCGAGTTATAGTGATTTTTAGTTTGACAGCTGTCATCCGAAATGTAGATTTCATCGAGACCTATCATTTGTCTCAGCACATGAGTAGTCTAGGGTCAGTAGTTTTCAAGTTATAGCGATTTTTAGTTTTACAACTGTATTTAGTTTGACTGCTAAAAATAGAGCCGAGACTATGACAAAGACAAAAAAGATGTTATGGTCTTTATCACACTTTAGAACTTTTGTATGTATAAATTGAGCCTGCTCTAACTTGGTATGATTATTTGTGAACAAACTCACCCTTGGTGCCCTACAATACTTTACTTTACTACTAATCTACATAAAGAAACACGTTACTGCAGGAACACGCACAATACATTTTATTCAAATCCCTTAAACAATTCACGTAAACATGTTGATATCACGTTCTACAAATCCATCAAATATATACACTGACATCTGTGACTCAAATTGTGAACTACTCATTTAACACGTTAAACATACCGCCCACTATTTAAGGACTAAGTCCTTAAATCAAATATTAATATTGTCATAAATAAAAATACAAAATAATCAAACAGCAAAAAACCTATAAAAATATTTACAGAATAGGACAAGTTTATTTGACTGGAAAGAGATAACTAGCAGGAGACATATTCTTGGTCACCGTTTATTTTAATACCCGTTTTGTAATCACTGTATCCCACCCAGAAAAATATCAATCACTGCACCGTGAGTACTTGACTTCATCTTTTTGTATCCAATGAGGGATGAAATTAGGCTATATAATTTTACTATTTTCTCGGTGGGAACGCCATTTACAAAACCACGAAGATGGAACCCCTGCATCTCGATCTAAGCTACGTCCAATCATTTTCCTTTCATTCTTACTCGGGTCAGACTTTATTCGTACTATTCTTTCAAACAACCTCCCACCAAAGTCATTGTTATCCACTGTGCAGTGCATGGTCGAGGTGACGTGGTTTGTTTCAGGTACCAAACCAGACAAAATCCACCATAATGTTGTGGATTGAGCAATAAGAGACCCAAAGTGTCTTACGCCTTCACAAATAATCTGACCAAGTACTTCAGCTCCCAACAACAAATCTATGCAATTCGGTGTATTGAAACTTGGATCTGCTAATTTAATTTCCTTCGATCCGTTCCATTTAAACGATTTTATTTTACGGTGGGGTAAATGAGTGGTGATCGACTCAAGAACATAAGCCCTTACATTTATTATTACCTTCGGATTAATACGTGAACTAATTTTAATATCAACCATTGCCTTGGAGACGTCTCTTATATCTCCACCTAGTCCCGAAATCTTATTATATATAGGAAGCTTTTTTAAACCAAGGTTCTGAACTTTACTTTCAGTAATAAATGACAATTCCGAGCCCTGATCTATTAAAGCTCGCATCATACATTTTTTTCCAGTTTTTGCCCTAGTTTTTACTAGAGCTGTAGCTAATAAAACCTCATTGTGTAACTTTCTTGTTGGAATACAAGAATCTACCGGCCCTCGATTTGGGGGAAGCATTACTTCACCCAAATCACTATTTGCAGACTTTTTGCTGTCCTTCAATGAGTAGGTAGGATGTAGGAGTGTATGATGTTTACTATGACAACGATCACACCGCACATTGTTTCGACAAAATTTCGCAAAGTGATTAGTCTCCAAACAACAATAACAAGTATTATGAGTACGAACGAAAGCGCGCCGTCTCCCAACTGATTCTTTAAAGAATTTTTCACAGTTACTAATCCTATGCGTCTCCGAACAAAACTGACATATAATTTTTACGGAATGAAAACTATGAACATGGTGATTGTCGGGATGAAATTGTAGTTTCTGAATATTATTAACTCTATTCTCCAGGGGCAAACATTCTATAGCACGGTAACGTTTGATTAGGAAATCTTTAAACTGAAAAAGTGTAGGCAGTTCATCATTAGAATTACTATTTGATACTCTGAACTCCCACTGTCTTCTTGTCTCGGGATCTAATTTTGTCGTGAGAATGTGTATTATAATTACATCCCAACTGTCAACACTCACACCGATATTTTGCAAAGATGACAAACAATCATTTGTGGTATCAATTAACGCTTTTAAACCTTCAGGAGATTCTTTATGCAAAGCTTCTTGTCTAAAAAGTCGTCTTAAATGTAAATTACAGATATATTTTCTATTGTTATACCTTTGTTCTAATAAATCCCAACATTTTTCATAGTTATCCTCAGAAATAGGGATATGCCGCAACAGCTGCTCAGCCTCACCCGACAAATATCCTTTTAAATAATATAATTTTTGTACATTATTTAAATCCCTACTCTTATGAATTAATAAATAGAATAATTCACGGAAGGTATTCCATTCACAATAGTTGCCCGAAAACACCGGTATATTTATTTTTGGTAATCTAACCTGGCCAACTTTTACCTCAGTTTGTTTTATTTCATTTTGTCCAGGTGCAACTGAAGTAAAACCTTTCAACACTTCTTTTATCAAAGATCGACAAGTTAAATACTTTTCCTCTGTATTGTCATACAGGTCAGCGTTCATGTAATCAGTCGTGCTTAAAATTTTGCGTGGGATACTTCGTAATAAATTTTCGTGTCCAGCTGTAAACTGAGTCCACAATTTATCTAGATTTTCCAGACGACCTTCAATGTAGGCTTCTGTCAGCTGCTCTTTTGGCGACCTTTCAAAAATTGAAAGAGATTTTGAAATCCGCACGTAAATGTCCTCTTGATATTGTAACAAGATATCAAGTTCACAAGCATCCCCTTTTGGTGTCATTTTGACTGATGTAAATAACGACCAATTAAATGAATCAATATCGAACAGTTCAACATCACTTATAAAGTTGTCTTATTTTATCACTGCAGCGAAGTTAAAACATGTTAAAGTACTCACAGTTGTCACAATAATGACTATAAAATATAAGTTTCCTCAGTTAATAGTCATCCTCCGCGCCCACAGGTGCGGCCCTTGCGCTGAGGCAGCCCTCTCGCAGAGGCGGTTCTCCCACAGGGATGGTCCTCTCGCCGCAGAGGAGATCCTCTCGCAGAATCGGTCCTCCCGCAGGTGCGGTCCTCCAGTAGAGGCAGCCCTCTCGCAGGACTGGCTCTCCCGAACTGGCGATCCTCTCTTCCGTGAGGCACGCCTTCCGTGAAACACGGCCCTCCGTGCTACACGGTCCTCCGCAAAAACGCGGTCCTCTTTCGACAGCTTCAGGCACTGTCTGACCTGACCATCAGCCACTGGCTCACTACTGGCACCCGGTGGTGGTCAACTTCCAACTCGAAGGACCATGAACAAACTCACCCTTGGTGCCCTACAATACTTTACTTTACTACTAATCTACATAAAGAAACACGTTACTGCAGGAACACGCACAATACATTTTATTCAAATCCCTTAAACAATTCACGTAAACATGTTGATATCACGTTCTACAAATCCATCAAATATATACACTGACATCTGTGACTCAAATTGTGAACTACTCATTTAACACGTTAAACAATTTGCAAATCCATTTCTATACTTCATCCGAGATCTAAAGATCTGACGCGACAAAGACAAAATAGATGTTTTGGTCTTTATGACACTTTAGAACTTTTGTATATACTGAGTCTACTCTAACTTGGTATGAGATCTGACGCAACAAAGACGCGACATCTGATGCGAATTTATAATTTTTTCCCCATCTAAAAAAGTGCTAGGCGCTGCTAAAAACGTTTTCACTTCAAAAATCCCCAGCAGCACCTGTTTTTCTGATAATTTGCAAAATTTCTTTAAAACAAGAAAAGAAAAGTTAAATCTTATTGGTAATGTCTAAAAAGTGATTATGGCACCGTTCCTATCAAGTACGAGGTAAATTCTACGGAATTTACGGAATTACAGCATGTTTTTACAATTAGCTAAATTTGAGATTTTCAAAATGCTCTAGTGCTTAGAGTTTTAAACCTAGGTTAATGAAACTTTACACAGGTCTTTAAATAGTACTTTTAATTGTTACTGCAATAATAATCTGAATCAATATTGGATTTGCGTCGACACGAAAAGAAGAAGATCTGGGTAACACTGACCTGTAGCGGCAGCAATGCGTTTGTATACATGAACAAATGGTGTTATTGGAGATTTTTGCTCCTTTTCTGCATCAAAGAACGATGTCATTATGAGAATCATTTCTCGCATACCACTTTCGATCGCTTTTGGCTCAGAACAAAAACCTCCTTGCTTCGCTCGGAGAAGAAACCATACTATTTTTTTTCAGTATGGGATGACAACTGCTAGCATGACTCATGCCATGTCAAGTCGTCAGTGATCACATCCTACCAAATTAGATGAACGACGCGTTCATTGCATTTACAAAGTTTATAGGATTATTGTAACTTGTTGGGATTTTAACGGTTGAAAATATTTCCTAAATTATATGTTGTAAACATTGTGTAAATTATAAAAAACATGTAGTGAATAACTTGAAAATATCGTGAATTTATTCTTAAGTTGCTCTCCATATTAGTGATTGTTCTTTTTAATAATAACGTGTGTAGTTGATGGCTGTACATCTTCAAAACAACAAAACGAAAATTGCAAAGAAATTTTGTCTTTTCATCTGTAAGTTTTATTCAGTATTTTTCATGTTTGTGGATTATTATCACAAATATTGCATAAAAAAATGTCAACTTATCATTTCTACAGTCAGAAAATATGGAAATTGTTACGTATTTTACTGTAATTTATCGTTTTTTGTGGGATCATGTTGGAGTTTATGAGTGATGTATTTTTTATCGATAGTAGTATTTTTACTTTCGAGCTGAGCGAGAAAGGTATTGTATTCGTGAAAAAAGTTGCACAAACTTTCTCAAAAATGTGTTCTATATCACTTAAGCAAGTCCCCTAAAAATGTCCGTCTGTCGGTTGGTCGGTCTGTCCGTCACGCTTTGGCCTAGCGGCTAAACGAATGGTCCTATTAACACCATATTTTTAATTTAAGGCTTTTATTTCCGAATGAATTTTTGCTGGCTCTCATTTTGAGGGTAGCTGTCATTCAACAAAAATGAAGAACTGAATTTTTTTTAAAAACGGTTCAAATTATTTTTATGAAACTTTGCTTGACTAAGCATCTCTATGCAAGGTATCTTGCGCCATCATCAGTTTGTCTGTGTGATTCCATATAAGGGGTGTTCCTGTACTACCAAAACGTAAACTTGTGATTTACTCATAGGGTCAGTGCACCACTAGATGACCAAGCACCAATAGCTGACCAAAACTTAAATTTGAACTGAAAGTAAGAAAATTTAAAAATACTGCGATTTCATATAGAATTTAACTATGTTGGCGTCTTACAATAAAGTTATGGGTTTGTCTAGCTAGTACTTTAGTATGTTTATTCGAAGTGGTCATGCAATGTAAAATTAAAAAAAAAAACTTTAAGAGCATATTTTGTAAAGTCCTTAACACTTATTATATCACAAGCCTAACTAATTCATAGTCGAACTTTTAGAAGTGACTCTGAAAGTAGAACTAATAATTTAGTTTTTTTATGAATTTCGTCATAAAACCGCTTAAATGTTCAACTAGTGGTACCTACATTGACCCTAATTGACTACATTAAGTTTGTATTATTTTCTATAATTTTAATTTTGTTTTGGTTATCTACCTGAATGGATATTCAATTTGATTGGATTTTGTGAAAATTTAGTACACAGGATGTACCAAAAACTTAAAGAGCTTTACAGTCGACAAAACTGAACAACTATTCATAAGAAACAGAGTTTTGAAATTTAAAAATCTGTGAAAATTCATATAAAAGGTGTTCCAGTACTACCAAAATTTGAACATGTGATTTGTTCGAAATCGTTTACGGTTGGTTTGTTTTAATATTTTACAATTCGAGTTCCGAATTCATGTGGTAGAACATTTTTCAGAAAAACCTTAATAAACGTTTGTAATTCCATACTATGTGTAGGTATGGTATTACAAATTTAAGTTTGCGGTTGACAGTTCTAATTGCATATCGCGAGAAAGTAAGTGCAGTGCTGCTGTACCATTTATTATATTTTACAACATTCAACGCGTTTTGTTTTCATTCTGGGTTCGATTCCCGATGAGGACACTGTCAAACAAATATAACTTTGTGTGTCTTCGCCAAATTGAAATGTCTCAATCAGCATGAATCATCCTGAATCAACAAATTGTAAGAAAATTAATCATCATCATCATATCGTGTGGGTAGCAAGGTCGATGAAAAAAAAAAATTATAAAAATACTAAATTAATCTACATAAAATTCTCTACAAAAAAGGTTTGAAAGTTTTTCGCTACAAACAATACTGACAAGCAATTCTTGTGCTCATGCAACGCTTTGGCTCACAAGCGTATGAAGATTCTGGGTCAA
The DNA here is from genome assembly GCA_947532105.1 of Athrips mouffetella. Classification (NCBI taxonomy): domain Eukaryota; kingdom Metazoa; phylum Arthropoda; class Insecta; order Lepidoptera; family Gelechiidae; genus Athrips; species Athrips mouffetella. The sequence continues at coordinate 13,281,679 of OX383984.1, forward strand.
GCTTATCCGAAACCAGAAGACTACAGGCTCCTTGTGCTCTAAGGTCCAATAAGGAACTCAGCTCCACGTTATAAGGCAAGATAAGATACACGAAATTTCGCTTGAAAATTTATTTGAGCTACTTAGAAGAAAAACACAAACCCGTATTTCAGCATTTTTGCAAAACCATCCCAAATGGATTGAATTGAGGGATAAAAGTTTGTTTTAAAATCCTACATAATTTGTATGTAAGCTAGAGATATTCATGAAAATAAAAAAAAAGAACCTTTACACCTCCTACCCCTCTTGCCTCCACCGCTACCGTCCATTACTTTTAGTAAGTAAGTAAGTAAGAAATTTGGTATCTTTAATATTAAAACACCTACGTAAGAAATCACCTGTAGTAAAAAATGCAAAAAGTATTTTTTTTTAATGAATTTAATCACTGCTTTTAACAGATTTGCCTTTTATTAAAGTTTAGTACTTCAACTTTTTGGTCAAAGTTTCGACATCGATTTGTCCTTGTGTAACTTATCGACTATCGATAGATGAAAGCATGCCCACATCCCTACTTGTGACGAATTATTTCTTATATATTACTTCTATATGAGGTCAAATTTCTTTGGCTTTTGGTATGACTTTCTCATAAAATTACTTGGAAATATGCAGGAAAACAAGAACAGCACAGGCAACACTGACTGACACAAGGAGGTTTAAGTAGCAGCTCTTTATGCTAAGGAGGGAGCCATAACCGTATCCATTTCTTGCGAGGGACCTCCATACTAAAATGTATGATTTTTTTTATATCCCAAAAACGTAAAAGTTTTGTCTTTCTCTTTAAGAAATAAATAGCTTAGAACTAATAAATCTTGTTACTACAGTTTTTCTGGTAAGAATACTTACCATTCAAGAAAAAAACCGGTCAAATGCGAGTAGGACTCGCGCGGATTCCGATGGGTTCCGATGTGCTTAAAGTATTTTTGGAAGCAATAAAGTCCATTTCTAAAAAACTGCAACTTAGAAAGATCGTTTTTTTTTGCTGTAATATTTACAAACTTCTATCGCCTGTAATTAATTCAATTTTTTTCTTTCAAAAACTTCGAAGATGGTTTTTAGGGGAGGGAATGGTATTTTTTTTGAAATTTTTCTTCATAATTTGAAAACTAAGAGTTGTAAAAAAATATAAAGATATATTGTAGAAAATACAAAAAAAGCCCTTTCATATAATACCCCACTCGATCTAGTTATGACAATTTGAAATTTTGCCCCCCCACCCCTATTTGGGCCCCCTTTACATTAATAATCATAACTTTTTGTTGATTCTCTCATGTGCAGTTAAGTTGGACAACCATATTCTAAAACTATTTAAAATTTCAAGTCTAAAGCATGAGTGGTTGATGAGATATACAGGTGTGACAGACAGACCGATAAAGTTGCACCGTAAGGGTTCCTTTTTTACCATTTTGGTATCGGGACCCTAAAAAATGCTGTTAAAAATCGTGCATTTTTGGCTATTACATATCATTTACGTTTCCTTTCTTATTATTAATTATCAATTCACAAGTTAAAAAGATATATTTTTACTTTCGCATATTATAAGGTTTGGATTAAACATTAGATTTGTTTGATTTGTAAAACGTAACCTAGACCCTAGTTTTTTGACCGACTTGTCATAGTCGACTAGGAGACGCTTAACACGACTATGTATATGACGGACTCTATACATTTTTACTCTGAGGTTGTCAAAATGACGTAAGTAGTTCCGCTTTTGGCCATTCTACAGAAAAGTTGGTCAAGCTGTAGCTATAACTTGAAACCAAAGAGATTTGAACCTCGCTGAGCACAGCGAGGTTAAAATCTCTTTGCTTGAAACTACTGACCCTAGACCACTCATATCCTGAGAAAAATAATGAGAGATCTACATTTCGGATGACAGCTGTCGTACTAAATATCGCTATAACTCGAAAACTACAGAACCTAGACTACTCGTGTGCTGAGTCAAATGATAGGTCTCAATGAGATCTACATTTCTGATGACAGCTTTCAAACTAAATATCGCTATACTCGAAAACTACTGACCCTAGACTACTCGTATGCTGAGTCAAATGATAGGTCTCGATGAGATCTACATTTCGGATGACAGCTGTCGTACTAAATATCGCTATAACTCGAAAACTACAGACCCTAGACCACTCGTGTACTGAGTCAAATGATAGGTCTCGATGAGATCTACATTTCGGATGACAGCTGTCAAACTAAAAATCGCTATAACTCGAAAACTACAGACCCTAGACCACTCGTGTACTGAGTCAAATGATAGGTCTCGATGAGATCTACATTTCGGATGACAGCTGTCAAACTAAAAATCGCTATAACTCGAAAACTCCTGACCCTAAACTACTCGTGTGCTGAGTCAAATAATAGGTCTCGATGAGATCTACATTTCGGATGACAGCTGTCAAACTAAAAATTGCTATAACTCGAAAACTCCTGACCCTAAACTACTCGTGTGCTGAGTCAAATGATAGGTTCCGATGAGATCTACATTTCGCATGACAGCTGTCAAGCTAAATATCGCTATAACTCGAAAACTTCAGACCCTAGACTACTCGTGTGCTGAGTCAAATGATAGGTCCCAATAAGATCTACATTTCTGATGACAGCTTTCAAACTAAATATCGCTATACTCGAAAACTACTGACCCTAGACTACTCGTGTACCGAGACAAAAATGATAGGTCTCGATGAGATCTATATTTTAGATGACAGCTGTCAAACTAAATATCGCAATAACTTGAAAACTATACAGACCCTAGACTACTCGTATGCTGAGTCAAATGATAGGTCTCGATGAGATGACAGCGATGGTCGGATGACAGCTGTCAAACTAAAAATCGCTATAACTCGAAAACTCCTGACCCTAAACTACTCGTGTGCTGAGTCAAATGATAGGTTCCGATGAGATCTACATTTCGCATGACAGCTGTCAAGCTAAATACCGCTATAACTCGAAAACTACAGACCCTAGACTACTCGTGTACTAAAAATTCACAACGTTGATGTTTAAGTTTTCACTGCTGCCGGCACTCCCGGAGTGCAACCCGTCCTTTTTTTTGCCTACCTATTAAAATTAACTATTCGGGAATTTTTATTTTTCTTATGACAACTGAAAACATAGGTATCAAAGTTTACTTTTTTTGCCCTTAGGTGAAAGAAGGCGGCTAACTGCATTAAAATCAAATGTTACCATTTTTAAATAAAAATCAGATGAACATTCTTTGTTTTTAATAAATTAAATGTTGTTTTTTTACATTCACAACATTCTAAAAACAAACAAACTTCACAAAATCATAATTTACTACAACATTTAAAAATATTGGCAGTATTTTTATCCAAATGTTTGGATTAATTTACAGGGTGTGTTTTTATAATATACAGGGTGTAAATGCAAAACTGTGCTCAGACCACGAAACTGAACAACTTTTCCGAAGAAACATGAAACATTACTTCTCCATACAAAATGCACTTACTGTTGAAGGTTTTTATGGAGAAGTCAATGGTTTGTTCTTTCGTAGGATAGATTTTGATTTACACTGGTTACTGACACTGTAAATTTTTTTGTACATCACTTAGATCATAAAAAGTTACTCAGTTTTGTTAAATAATTCTCCTTTGTGAAAATTGGAAGTATTCTGAAAATATTTTTCGCTGACTGAAAGCCCTTTGAATTATCATATACCAACTACACCCTGTATATTTTAAGAAAAGACGTTCTTTTATTTAAAAAAGTTACATTATTTCATACATATTAAGTGCAAAATACTTTTCGTGTAACACATCCTTACATTTACATGTAAACACACACTTTATAAAATATTGGATTTATATTTAATGACTTAATTACTCATTTACATTTAGGTAACAGATTAGGCTTAGTCTACAAAAAACAATAAACTTTCCTTCTCAAGAATAACAAGAAATTTTGAAAAAAATAAGATCCTACCTAGCACACCCCGGACGGACACCACATACATCGAGCGCGAATTTGAAATTTGAAATTGGAAGGTTGCGTAGACTCGCATATTCTTACAAAAGACCTACTATAGTGGACAATGTACCTACAAAGCTCATATTGATAGAAAGCCGCAAATCGATGTAATATTTAATAATATGTAATATTTTTTTCCGGCAGCTCTTAAAAATACTCTCTAGTTGGGGGCAGCTATGACGTCATCAAATTTTTATATGGGATTTGATTTTTTTGTTTGTGATATCAAATGAAAGGGCATCATATGCCGGTTCCAAAAATATACTACACATTTACCTTTCGGCCACCGGTTTTGTAAAAATCTTAGAAATATTTTCAAAACATACCAAGTTTGGGCTCCTCCAGGCAGGAGACGGCATGGTCAGTTTTTGTAAAACTTACGCCAAATGTCTCGCAATATACTCATGTCTAACGTCAAAAAGGCAATTACCAAAATATTAATATTTAAATTTTTTTATGATTTATTTTCTTCAGTAAAAAGTTGGACATATCTCTGAGATAAAAATTTCTTACTCTTCTTTATTGTACTGGCTGTTATTGTGTTTTATGGTAGTGGAAGTTGAAAGGAGAAAGTTAAATGTCTTCTTCGTCTGTTTAATTTAGAGAGCAGCAGCAGTGGGAGAGATCAAAGAGAGTGTCTTTTCACTTTTGGCTCGCACCGTGTCATCAGACCCTCTCACAGATGTAGGAAGGAGTGGGATTCGGGAAAGAACTCCAAATCGTGAAAAATTCAAATCCCATACAAAAATTTATGACGTCATAGCTGCCCCCACCCCGGGAGTATTTTTAAGAGCTGCCGGAAAAAAATATTGTTGTAACCTAAAGTACCTGTGTACTAAACGGCAACGCTGTACATCGAAATGAGGCATTATCTTTCGTAGGCTGACCACTACTAGTACTGTAGCCCGTGGACATTTAAATTACAAAAAGGTTACCGTTTGTCTTTGTGAAATTGTTATAGATTTCACCATTTCACATACTAATAGTGAAGTCTTAAAGATCGTAACCCGCCGTAACCATATATAGTGACGAGTGATGTAGTCCGGCCATATTGAAAATAATGAATGAATGAATAACACTTTATTGCACACTAATAAAATAATTTACATTTAAGAGTTACCTCAAATTTATACATCTGTTAAAAGACCCTCTGAACAAACCATATACCTATTTTAAGACTGTTTCTGTGGCTGGTTCAGATTTTAAGACTCATTTGGTCTTAAATTTGTTTTTGGCACATTTCCATAGTCTTACTATTACGTATGGTAATTCAATAAAGCTGTACAACTTGACAGTAACGAAACAATGCGGTAACCTAGAAATGTATACAACTAACATTATAGATTATAGTTTGGTCACTATAATTATTATGGTTACGGCGGGTTACGAACATTAAGACTTGGCTTTTAGTATGTGAAATGACGAAATCTATAACAATTTCACAATGACAAACGGTAACCTTTTTCGTAATTTGAATGTCCACGGGCTACAGGACTAACCGGACCACGAAAATCTCGCGGGGGGGTGCGCGCGGGGGTGCGGGATGGATTGCGGGCGGGGGGCGGAGAGTGAACGTTCTCTGTGATTATAGTACCATTACTTTATTCTGTATCTAAAGTCTGTTCGTATAGTCAAAAAGGTCTGTTTAAAATTAAGTGGCAACAATTATCATGCTGCGCCACATTCTTTCTTAAATTTTTTTAAAATTTTTGCATATTTACGTATATATCTCGGCCAGTTAATCTCACAGCCTCCGTGGCCGAGATATATACGTAAGTATGCAAAAATCCTCTAGTGGTTAGAGGGCTCGGCTCTCAATCCGGAGGTTCTGGGTTCGATTCCCGGTGGGGACACTGTCACACAAAAGTCCCTTTGTGCGACCTCCCCAGTTTGGTTAGGACATTGCAGGATGAATCACCTGATTGTCTGAAAAGTTAGATGATTCCGTGCTTCGGAAGGCACGTTAAGCCGTTGGTCCCGACTACTATCTAAGGATGTAGTCGTTAATGAGCCATGTCAGAGGCCTTTGGCGGCTCAACAACTCTGACACCAGGGTTTGTGAGGTCGGTCATCGACCTTGCTACCCACACGATATGATGATGATGAGTTAATCTTTGAGTAAAATTTAGTTCTGGCCAGCATGTTAACTAAATTAGAGTCGTTTTCAATCCGATTGAAAGCTGTCGAACGCAAAAAGTATGAAGCTAGATCACATTTATGCCATAGTAGCATGTTTATAGATAGGTAGTAGCTACCTACCACTTATAGTTTCAGAAAGCATATTTGAGTACAGAACTCAGATTTTGACCGGCTTTAACAAACCAATCGTGCCATACGAAGAAGGGCAAGTTGCAACAAGCTTTTAGTCTACCTCTTTAAAAAATTTACTGGAATCAATTTATTCCATCGCTTACCAACAAATTTTACAGCTATCTCAAAAGCAAGCTGTCAGAAAAAACAAGTTTGTAAAACAATGTTATTCTTTCCGTCAAACATACTCTGTTTTTAGTGTCATGGCTGCAAAATAGATGTTGGAATTAATAAAAAAACCTTTATATATTTTTTTTGTAAGTCAGCCAGACACACCAGATATTCTCACAATATTTTTATAAATTACACCTAACACAATTATTATTTTAATATTTACAAAATATATGAAAGAGATTGAAAAGGTATAGGTAGGAGTTTTAGATTTATATTACTTTTATTAATTAATTACCAACACGCCAAAACCGGCCCTAGTATGTGAGAAGACGGCTATACAGCGTTTAACGGAAAGGAGTGATAATACTGACCATAAAACTGAACAACTTTTCCCAAGGAACATAGGTTGAAATACGAAAAACCAAATTTGACCTGCCATACAAAATGCACTATCAGATATCTAATGCATTTTCTATGGGAGGTCGAAATTTGACTTTTTTCTATGACCTTTGTTGCTTGGGAAACGTTGTTCAGTTTCGCAGGTTCATACCCTTTTATCACACCTTTCCGCATGCTGTATAAGAGCATTGAATTTTAATGAATTTTGCCGCCTTTTCCATTTTTGGGCAGTAAAAGAATATCATTATTCTACCGGGTTAAGTTACTCAGAATACATAAACAACTTTCCTACATGGGTCGAACAACAAAATCTAGCTTTTACACCTTGATGCCCAATTCTTGTATATCACCGGGTGACAAAATAAACTGATAAATGATATTCGGTATGTAAATATAAAGTAATGGAGAAAGCAGTGATTTTTTTCTTTTTTTTATTGGCTTACTTTTGACCTCGATCTAGTCTAGATGACAGAGCTGAGCTCGACGATGGGATGAGTTTGCCCAGAAGAAGCTTATTCACTAGCCACTTGAATACATTCGGCATATCCTATCGGATCGAATATTAATTTTGATGTATTATGATTTTCCTTTTTTACCTCGTGTTTTTATTATTTTTAGGGTTCCGTACCTCAAAAGAAAAAAACGGAACCCTTATAGGATCACTTTGTTGTCCGTCTGTCTGTCTGTCTGTCTGTCAAGACCCTTTATCTCACGAACAGGTAAAAGTATCAGGTTGAAATTAATATCATATATTAGGGTCTATGAACCACACAAGATCTGAAAATTTAAATTTTTTACAACGACACAATCAAAACATATGGCATTTTATGTCCTCTTCTCCATACATTTATGCAAAAAAGCAAAACCTACAGGGTACTTCCCGTTGACCTAAAATTATGAAATTTGGCAAGAAGCTAGGTCTCACAGTACAAATAATGGAATATTGAAATTAATATCATATATTAGGGTCTATGAACCACACAAGATCTGAAAATTTAAATTTTTTACAACGACACAATCAAAACATATGGCATTTTATGTCCTCTTCTCCATACATTTATGCAAAAAAGCAAAACCTACAGGGTACTTCCCGTTGACCTAAAATTATGAAATTTGGCAAGAAGCTAGGTCTCACAGTACAAATCCATCCATACTAATATTATAAATGCGAAAGTAACTCTGTCTGTCTGTTTGTTTGTTGCTCTTTCACGCCTAAACGGCTGAACGGATTTTGATGAAATTTGATACGGTGATAGATGGTAACTTGGAGACGGACATAGGCTACTTTTTACCCCGGGAAAATATCTCATTCCCGTGGGAATCTACACATACAATAATACTCTAGCGGGGTTGTATCTGCTACAGCACACCGAAACTACTTAACCGATTTTGATGGGACTTTTTTTATTCAACTAAGTATCGCTGATTACGAAAACTACTACAATTTTGAAATCCAACGTGGTAGACGTAAACTACCATTATCCCCTGGGGATAAGGTTGAGGTGCGATAGGGTTGAAATGTCTAAAAATCAATATGGGTGTCGTTTGTAAGGTTTATCGAGCCGCTGATTACAAAAACTACAACAATTTTGAAATCCAACATGGTGGACGTGAAATGCTATCATCCCTTGGGGATGAGGTTGGGGTGCGATAGAGTTGATATGTCTAAAAATCAATATGGGTGTCGTTCGTATGGTTTATCGGGTCGCTGATTACGAAAACTACAATGATTATGAGTGTCAGTTGTATGTTTATATAAGGATAGGGATAGCGGTTAAGATGGCGTTAGGGGTAGAAGCAGGGATAGGGGTAGGGTCAGGGATAGGGAGAGGGAGAGGGGGAGGGATAGGGAGAGAGTGTAAGGGAGGGGAAAATGAGGGGAGAGAAAGGGGGAGGGAGGGGGTAGAGGGAGGGAGAGGGGGAAGGGGAGGATGAGTGAGGGGAAGGGGGAAAGGGAGGGGAATGGGAGGAGGGCGAGTGGGGAAAGGGAGGGTGATGGGGAGAGGGGAAGGGGGGAAATGGAGGGGGAAGGAAGGGTGAGGGGGGGAAGAGGGAGGGGCGAGGGAGAGGAAGAGAGAGTGGGAGAGGGTGAGGGAGGGGGAGTGGGAATGTAGGGGGGGGGATACAAAAGGATAGATAGGGAGGAATAGGGACCTTTTTTACTTTTATGAATACCTCCTCGCTACCCATTCACTTCACTCCCTTTATTGCCTTCTTTTTTAAGTTCGCCTGTAACGGTTGACAATGAAAATTCCGCACTACCTACCAGTTAAATAAAATCAAAAGATAATTAAGTTTGTAGTAAGATGCATTTATTCAACTTGGATAAGTACAAATGCATCTTTTACGTAGGGATCAAGAAGGATAAGCGCTCCGTAAAATATGTTTCAATTAAGTTCGAGTTCTGTTTTTTTATAAAATCTACGCGGACGAAGTCGCGGGTAACAGCTAGTAATGGAATAAGTCTGAAATCATTAAATATTACAACTTTTCTCACAACTAATGGTAACCAATTGTGGTGAGCTCCCGTTTCAAGAACATTCATATAAGAGAGGGGTCAAGTTGGATGGTCATTGAGGAACACTTACAAACTTGAAAGTTTGTATAAAATAACAAATAATAATAAAATTTGGTCAAGCGCGTGTCGGACTCAAAAAATCTAGCACATTAACTTACTGAAATTTCAACTAATACAATTATGATTATGTGGTGGTACGGAACCCCTTTAACTTGGCCGGTTTTTTTATATCTAAAATAACATTCGGTGATATTCAAAAATAGGGTCCCAGTATATTATCGTGTCATCCCTTTCATCCAACATACAAGGTGTAACAGAAAGGGTATAATTATCAACCCTGAAGGATGTGAATCTGCTAATGAAACTGAACAACTTTTTCAAAGGAACATAGGTTGAAATACGAAAAACCAAATTTGACCTCCCATACAAAATGCGCTATCAGCTGATGCAGTTTCTATGGGAGGTCAAAAATTTATTTTCGTATTTCGACTGGGCAGATTCACATCCTTTAGGCTCAGCGCAGACAGAGAGAGCGCATCGAAGAGGATTTTATTAAGGCACTCGAAAATCAACTTTAACTTCATTGAAATAAAGTGCATATATGCTTGAACCCGACAAAAAATGCTCTAGCATCCTCGAGGATACGCGGGCATCCGCGCGCGGCGTCGAGACAGCGCGTGGCGGCGAGCGCGAAGTGTTGTCAGTGAGTTCAAAGAGGGAGGGCGTGTTTTTTTTTGAGATTTACCTACCTAGAGCGCAATTATAACGATATCCCAGTCCACCATTGTTGACGAATCGCGACAAACTGGCATGTTTCGGTAGAAGCTGACGGTGTTTTGGTACCAACACTGATGTATGGCAGTGAAAGCTGGGTATGGCAGAAGAAGCATGAAAGTAGAATTAATGCAGTGGAAATGAGAGCGCTAAGGAGTATGATTGGTGTTAAATTGAGTGACAGGATTAGAAATAGTGTGGGCGTAAAAGAAGGCGTAGTGACCAAAATCGAGAAAGGGATGCTGAGATGGTTTGGTCATGTAGAGAGGATGAATGAACGTAGATTGACGAAAGAGATCTACCAGGCGAGAGTGAATGAAACGTTGGAAGGGGAAGGCCTAGGCGAACGTACCAGGACCAAATTCAGGACGTTCTGAATAAAGGCCAGGTTAAAAGTACCCTAAACCGACGAGCATGTATGAAAGGATTGATGAAAGTACAGGAAGCAAGGGAAGTATGCCAGAATTCGTCTGTGGGTAGTTGCCTAGTAAACACCTTTTTAATGTGCTCTCCTTATTTTTCGTACTAAAAATAGTAATTTACATATTTACAACCAAATTTTTATGCTAACTCCTAATGCATAAATAGAACTACTCGCCTGCAGTGTAGATTCTCCTTGAAATCTTCTCCTACTCCATAATCTCATCACCGCAGCATGGATCACACACAATTGAAAGCTAACATGGACAACATGGTCAAAATGTTTGAAACAAAGATGGCGGAGTTCCAGGCTGAGCTGAGTCAGGCGGCGCGAAAGAATCCAAATTCCATTGCTACTCTCAACACAGAATTTCAAACATTTAAAGCCTTTGTGTGCAATGGTCTTTTACTTCTCCGTGCCGAGATAGATGTGTTGGCTAGGAGCTTTGACCGCTTGGAAATGCGTTCTCGTCGCAAAATGTTGCTCGTGCACGGCGTGCCAGAAGGAAAAAATGAGGTAACATCTGAGAAAGTAGTCGCTTCTTTAGCACAAAAGATTAAAGTTGCTAATTTCTCAGCATCTAGTATTTCTAGTAGCTTTCGAATGGGTAAAGTAAGCGCCAGCAAACCACGACCGATAGTCGTGAAGTTCGCAGATGCCGCAGTGCGCGAGGAAGTATGGAGAGGCAAGAATGGCCTTAAGGGATCGACCGTCACTCTGTCGGAATTCCTTACGAAGCCCCGACATAAGACCTTCATGGCTGCGAGGGATAAATTCGGCGTATCCAACTGCTGGACGACAAGTGGCTGGATTTACATCAAGACCCCGGACGGCATTAAACACAAGCTGGAATCTATGTCCGAACTCCTCCTCATATCCTGAGTGCCAGAATGGTTGAGTGTTCATCCACTGTATAGCCATTGTTTCGGTCAGAGAGAAGGTATTCACTAAATTTCGGTATTATAAGTAATTGTCTTTTTTGTTCCTGTACACTGTTCATAAAATCTATGCACAATCTATGTTAATTTGAAGGTTAGACAAAAATACTGTTTATATTTTGTAATGTATGTTCCGATTCAGTGAAAGACTGCCCTACCCAAGTAACGCTTCAAAATCCAGCCGATCAAAACTAAGGGCTGCCCACTTTTACTCGTAAACGTGGGAAGTTTTATACTGAAACCTCAGACTGAAACGTTTATTTTATTCAAGGTTTGTTAATTTTTTGTTTTTCGTATTTTTCACTTATTCCATTTGGTACGAGTAGTTTTTCACTATTTTGGAGCGTAATCTTAATCTGTCAACGCTGCGTTTTGTTAACAATCTTTTTTCTTTTCAGTTTGTTTAGTTGCTATAATTTAAGAGCAGCTTTTTGTCTATATTCCCTTGTTTCTTCTTTTGCGTTCTGTTTATTATATTGCTCCTTGCTTGTTTTGTTGTGTTGGTGTTATGTTGTGTGTGAGTAGCGATCTCTTTCACACTGCCGGCGTGTAGGAAAATCACACATTACATATTTTATAAGTAGGTTTACTTCTACATTTTTATTTATTATTATTTTTACTATATTTTTAATATTATTTGTTTATTTATTTATTTATGTTGCAAACAAGTTGCGATGACAGCAGCGGTAACTCTGAAGATGACAGTTTTGACTTCTTCTCTGCATCATCCTCTTCTGATGGTAGCTTCTACAGCACTACACAGTCGTTAAATTCTCTGCTAAATGATAGCTTTTCACCGTTTTCTAAAAATTTTAATGCGGTACACATCAATGCGCAGAGCATACCTGCGCATTACCCTGACTTGTTGTCAACCTTCGGTGACAACAAAAACGTCCATGCCATCTTGGTATCGGAAACGTTCTTAAAACCTTGTCTTCCCTCCACTTCCTATTCTACCCCAGGATTCCACATTATTCGCAATGATAGGACTGGCAAGGGTGGCGGCGGCGTAGCTATATACCTACGAAGCCATTTTCCGTTTACTATTGTATCAAAGTCTCCTTCTGAGCATTCTGAATCATTAGAGCATCTTTTTATTGAGGTGCTACTAGGACATCATAAGGTTCTTTTAGGTGTATGTTACAGTCCATCAATGCGTATTGACTATTTTGCCAAATTCGAATCTTTGTTGGAGGTTCTGGTCCCTACGGTTGATCACACTATCATTATGGGTGATTTCAACACCTGTCTTCTTAAGAAAGATTCTCGTTCCTCTCGACTGTGCTCAATCGTAGAGTCCACGAACCTCAATATAGTCCCACTCTCATCAACACACCATTTTCCCGGTTGTCAACCATCCTTGCTTGATCTTATCTTTGTCTCCTCTCCAGACCTCGTGTCTACTCACGGGCAATTTCCCGCCGAAGCCTTTTCCTATCACGACCTTGTTTTCCTCTCCTATAAAATCCGATGTCCCAAACCGAAACCTCGAGTGGTCATGCAGCGTAGTTTCAATAACATCGATACTGCATCTTTCATGAGCGACCTTAGCAGTATTGACTGGGATGCGGTGTTTGAAGCCCCGACTATTGATAGAAAGATGGAAGTTTTTAATTCTCTCCTGATCCAGTTATTTGATACTCATGCTCCGCTTCGTCCAGTTCGGCTCAAACATCTCCCCGCTCCTTGGCTTACGGATGGCATTAAGGCCCTCATGGCTAAGAGAAATGCTGCTAAGGCGAAGTTCAGGAAGGATCCATCCGATGAAAACCGCAGTAGGTATAGGGACCTCCGAAATCGTTGTAGCAGAATGTGCAGGGATGCGCAGCGTCGTCACATACATTCCTCTGTTGAAAATGGCGATCCGGCAAAGGTGTGGTCTTTCCTAAATTCGCTTGGCATAGGTAAATCTAAATCCGCTTTACAGCCCAATTTAGACCTCGATTCACTTAATCGCCATTTTTCAGCATCCTCTCCTTTACCTTCAACTACCAAACAAGCCACCTTACAAACCTTGTCCTCTATCCCTGCTCCGCAACACAATCCTTTCAGCTTTAGATCTGTTACTGAGCGTGAAGTTGAGAAACACATCCTTAGCATCAAATCCAATGCCGAAGGTGTTGATGGCATAAGTCGCAGGATGATTTTACTGGGGCTTAAAACCCTGTTACCTATTCTTTGCCATATTTTTAACTTCTCGCTCAGTACCAGTACCTTCCCTAGCTGCTGGCGCGAGGCTGCAGTAATTCCTATTCCCAAGATCTCTAATCCTTCTTTACTTTCACATTTCAGGCCTATTTCCATCCTTCCTTTCCTTTCCAAAGTCCTTGAACGCCTTGTGCAGCACCAACTGAGTTTGTTTGTTAACAGTAACAATATCCTCAGCTCTCTTCAATCCGGTTTTCGCCCTGGACATAGCACCGCTACTGCTCTGACTAAAGTGTCCGATGACATCCGGTTTGGAATGTCAAATCAACAGGTTACGGCAATTGTTCTTCTTGATTTCAGTAACGCTTTCAACACCGTTGATTTTGACATCCTTTTGGCCATGTTAGAATCTCTCTCCGTCTCGGACTCGGCAGTCGAGTGGTTTCGTGGTTATCTCTACGGGCGCCGACAGCGTATCCGTGCTGATGATAAACTCTCAGATTGTTGCGACGTAGTTGCTGGTGTGCCTCAGGGCGGTGTTCTTTCCCCTCTCCTTTTTTCCATCTTTATCAATTTCCTAACTCCCCTTCTATCCTGTCATTACCACCTGTATGCTGATGATCTGCAAATTTACTGGCATGCTTCCACTGATGATATCGTGAATCTGATTTCCAAACTCAACGACGATCTCGCGACTGTCCATCGTTGGAGTGAGTCACATGGTCTTTTAGTAAATCCTAACAAGTCGCAGGTTATCATCATTGGAGGCTCAAAACAGATATCACGGCTCAATTTTGACGTAATTCCACCTGTCACCTTCAGTCACGTTGCGTTACCTTACAGCAAGGTTGTCAAAAACCTTGGTGTCCTATTTGACAATACTCTTTCTTGGCGGCCACACATTACTGAAACCAGCCGTAAGGTATTTGCTGCTGCTGGGGCACTTCGTAGGTGGAAAAACTTGCTCCCCGTGAAGACCAAAGTTGAACTTGCGCAGTCCTTACTCTTGCCAATTCTTGATTATGCTGATGTCTGCCTTACTGACCTCAATGAGGATCTGCTGAGTAAGCTCCAGCGCCTGCAAAACCTTTGCATAAGATTCATATTTGGGCTGCGTAAGTTCGACCATGTGTCTGAATACAGGAGCAAGTTAAAATGGCTTCCTATCAGATTGCGCCGTGATAAGCATGTCCTTGCACTTCTCTACAACATACTGCATGACCCCCGTACTCCATCATACCTTAAAGAACGTTTCCGATACCACTGTTCCGATCTTTCTCGAGACCTGCGATCCAAAACTGATAATCTATTGCTAGTTCCATTTACTCGGTCAGGTTATTATAAGGAATCGTTTACGTTGAAAGCTGTCAGTCTTTGGAATGATTTGCCGTCTGATATTCGTCAGTCGAAGTCTCTTGCTGTTTTTAAAACAAAACTACATAATCATTTCCTTAATAAAACTCTTCCATAGTTTGCAACAAGTTTGTATGTATTTTATTTACCTGTATATATTTATAGATATATATATATATATTTATTTATTTATTTATTTATTCTTATACTTACATTATATATATATTTATTGTATTGCAGTAGTATATTAATATTATAAGTATATTGGCACACTACTACAGTTTTCATTCAAACTTTCCTGCATGCAAAGGTTGTCTGGAAGAGATCGCTCCTAGCGATAAGACCGCCTTTGTCACCCTAGATTTAAGAGTCTCCTTTTATTGTTAATGTGTTTTGTGTGTGACAATAAAGTATTTATCTATCTATCTATGTCAAGATCGTAGTAGGTGGAGGACTGTGGTCTCTGCCTACCCCAACGGGAGAGAGGCGTGATGTTATGTATGTATGTATGTAAGATGACGGTTTTCTCGCGCAGGCTCGCGAAATGCCCGAGCCCGCGCGAGGATAATTCCGTTCTGTCTGCGCATGCTCAGAGTTGGTGTAACCTTCTTGTTACACCTGTATAAATGACACAGAATACACATCACGTTCATACACAAATGGAAAGTGATGCGATACGTTTTCGATAACTTTTAAATTTTTGATACAAGTAACACAGTTATTTTTTGCATATCTTAAATTCATTTTAACAACACATTTGGCAAAGCTTATTCGTATTCAAAAATTCGAAGTCTTTTTTGAAGTGTCAATAAAGTTTCTCTTTCCTCAGTCGAAATAATGGAGCATTATTAGAATGAAAGCAGGACGGAGCGATACGGTGTCTCTGTCTCTCCAATATCTTACGCATCGTTCCGTTCTGGGCTCTGAGACAAGTAGCTTTCTCGCAAACTCTATATAGAATAGAAAAAAAAATTATGGGATTAATAACCAGTCAGATTCGAGGAGACTCAACTATGTCAAAAGCAACTTTTTACCTAGTTCGGCAGCAGATGGCTCATGGTTTATTTTTTACATTATATTTTACAAATTTCTCGGAGGAATTTCTCGGAGGAGAGAAATTTGAACTAGCTGCTTGAAGACGCGATAGCTCAGTTGGTAGAGCGTCGGCACGGTACGCCGAAAGTCGCAGGTTCAAATCCGGCTCGCGTCAAATTTTTCTTCTTCTTTATCTATTATTAAGCCGCTAGTTAAAAAAAATAAACAGTTAAAATTTAAACAGTGACACCTGCTGTGTCTAAATGACAAAAATAAATTTTAAAAAAATTACATTATAAGTTAAATTGAGATGGGCCGAATGTGGTTTGAACCTAATTCGAAGTTCGGCCGAAGATTCGGTAAAAATAAAAAAATCCGTCGAAATTCGGCCGAACTTCGGTTTAACTTCGCCACGCTTTCTCCTTAGTTTATGCTTTGTATAAATAAGATCAATCTGTTACCAATTAATTTATAAAATAAACCATTATTATTATCTACCTTTCTTTTTTTCTCTCTTTCTTAAGAGGTTAATTCCCCTACCTCACGGGCCTTAGCCTTGTGAGAAGGGGTCTTTTGATGAGGTTATTATTAGCTGTCACGCAACATTTCGTTAGCTAATGTCAATCCCATACATTTTCATTCTATTCTACTTGCGTTTAGCGATAGTAGCAAGCCACTTGTCTACGGCCCCTGCTGTCAATAAAATTACGCCACATTTTTTCAGCTGTAGCAAGCCAATAAGGAATATTAACCTCGCCATAAAAACGCACAAGGCCACTGCATACGTTTCACTACCGCTCGCAATTCACAACATTTCATACAATTTCTTACAACACAATTTTGAATTTTATAGCCAAAAAACATGGCCGCATTAGTTTTTGTCGGAAAACTAAATAAAATCGACAAAATGCCGTTTTGCGTCTAGATAGAGTCGTATAGGTAGATGAGGCCTTTCCCTAGTCTAATCATAAAAATAAACTCGCGCTTGTCAATATTTGATTGATACATGAATGGACTTAGGCCGGTATTTCACTGGGACACCATGGCAGCGCAACCAGTCGCCGCTACCAACAAAATGTATACAGCTCTATAGAGAGACTCACCTGGTGTCCGTTTGGTTGCGCAACCAATTTGGCGGCGCAACCAGCTCGGATGCTGGTCGCGCTACCACTCCCAGTGAAATATAGCCCTTAATACTGTGGCCGCAGGGTGTAGCGATTCTGGTGTCTTTACTGGTGTCTAGTTACGGACACCAGTCGCGCCACCGCACCGTCGTGACCCAGTGAAATATCAGCCTACATGTATATTTTTAAGTACCTATTTGTTTATGTTTTTGTAGAACCTAATAAGTTTTTTTAAATAGAAAAATTTGAATCAATCCAGACTAAAAAAATATTTAAGTAATTGAGTTTTATTTTGATTAATTTGATTTTATTTTATTAATTCAACTTGATTATATTTTTTTATTAATTTGATTCAAATTTGTATAATTACCAACATAGTTTTTATAAGTTACTTGTTTGCTAACATAATTATGGACTCAGTCTGAAATAAAATATATTGTAAAATAATAGTAGTTTCACATAATAAGTGTTCTATGCAATAATATAGACATAGAAAAATTTATTGATCTTAATTGAAGTATTTGATGGCGGGGTTAATGCCCTCTATTGCCTAAACCGCACTGACTATACTATAGTGTACAAAAAAATCAAACAGTACGTAACGTATATATGTTTTAGTTAAGAATATTAGCACACCTTCGTAAATTATTTTTAATTAATATCACGTTTTTACGCGATTTACACTAGGCCACTATCTGAACATGTTTTTTTGGTGGTTCAGTTCTGGGTTCTTTTAAGACGTAAGACGTCGTTCTTCTGAGGGATCCAACTGAATCTGAAACAAAGATAGTATAAGTCAAGGAGGTTTTAGTAGCAGCTCTTCCTGCTAAGGAGGGAGCCATAAGCGTAGCACTTTCTTGCGAGGGACCTCCATACTAAAATGTATGGAATTTTATCAAAATCCTAAAAACGTAAAATTTTTATCTTTCTCTCTCAGAAATATGTGACATGGGTCTAATAAATGCTACTACCATAGTTTTTCTGGTGAAAACACTTACCATTCAGGAAAAAAACGGCGTTAAAAATCACACATAAAATGGCTATTACGGATTATTTACGCTTCCGTTCAAAGTATTAATGATCAATTCACAAGTAAAAAACGATATATTTTCACATTCGCAAACAAAGTTTATACTAAAACATTAGATTTTTAAAGATATCTTGATTTTTGTAAAAGTTTACTGAGTTTTTTGACCGACTAGTACGAGTATGAACGCGCTTCTGTTCAAAGTATTAATGATCAATTCACAAGTAAAATACGATATATTTTCACTTTCGCAAACAAAGTTTATACTAAAACATTAGATTTTTAAAGATATCTTGATTTTTGTAAAACTTTACTGAGTTTTTTGACCGACTAGTACGAGTATGAACGACAGTGAGACGCTTTACACTTCACTTGCTCATACAGAATATGTATATGGCGGAGTAGTCCTAGTGCCATAACAAAAAAAAAGGTAGTATATTTAATGGCGTCACATCTCATTACAAGTCGTATTTCGCCAGTGTCAAAGCAGAGATATTGTTACACAATTATGGCGAGATAGCCAATGTCCAGTGAAAGATTTACCCAGGACTCCACATCGCGGACATGGCCATGTGTACAATGATGACTCCGATAAGTTGATAGGGGAAATAATTGAAGTCACGATGACAGCCTCTTTTCACCATCCAAAAATTTAAGAACCTCGTTTGGGCTTGAAGCTTGATGAAAATGACAGCTGTTAGACAGCAGGACAGAGCGATGCGTAAGATATTAGAGCATTTGAGACACGTATCGCTCCATCCTGTTCTCACGCATAGATCTGTCCTGTTGTTATTGTAATCAACCAAAGATTTCGGACCTCCTTGCTTCGCTCGGAATAGATACCTTGCTAATTTATTTTACTATGGGATGACATCTGCCAACGTGTCCCAAATTTTTATGTCAAATCATCAATGATCACTAGGAAATATTCAAAATAACCCGTCAAATCCATAGAACGACCCCTTCACTACCTTGTGACAACTTATTTCTTTAATCCTCCTTCTAATTACCCTTATTTTTCTATGTAATCAACCCACGTTATTTTGATTGTAGACCTGGCACATGGCAAAACAATGGGGTACATACATACATACATAACATCACGCCTCTTTCCCGTTGGGGTAGGCAGAGACCACAGTCCTCCACCTGCTACGATCTTGACATACTTCCCTTGCTTCCTGTACTTCCATCAATCCTTTCATACATGCTCGTCGGTTTAGGGTACTTTTAACCTGGCCTTTATTCAGAACGTCCTGAATTTGGTCCTGGTACGTTCGCCTAGGCCTTCCCCTTCCAATGTTTCCATTCACTCTCGCCTGGTAGATTGTACGCTGGTAGATTGTAGGGGTACAATATGTAGGTTATGAGCCAATATTCTTGGTCACGTCACCGTCACTTCTAGTGTCTCTATTGTGTCATTATTGTATCACTGTCGTGCTAATGTCACGTCACTATCACCTCCAAGTTATGTAAGGGCATAGAGGAAAGGTAAGGGTTCATCATCATCATCATAACATCCCATGAAACGTCCACTACAGGACAGGGAACTCCCTCTAGAATTCTAGCTTTTGCTGGAAAAATGAAGAGGGGAAGTACCATAGTCACCTCGCTTGTCAGCGTTACGGCTGGCACCATGGACCGCGGTTGTAGGTGACCGCAGTAAGTAAGATGTTAGATACAAAGGAGGATGCTGCTGCCCATCCTCCAGTTTATAACCCTTAGTCGCCTCTTACGACACCCACGGGTATGTCAGGGTTGGTACTATTCTTTGCCGGCACCACACGGGACTAAGGGACTAGGTAAGGGTTACTTTCTAGTAATCTTTGCATCACTGACTGCTTTTTCACAGTCCCATCACTGACTTATTTCAGTCAGTCAAGTCACTGTCGCTGTCACTATTATGTCACTTTCTGTTGCGTCACAATCTCGATCGCATCAAAGTCTTCATTGGATTATTCACGAGTCACTTTCGTTTTACTGTGTATGCAACTATTATGTAACCCTACTCACGGTGCAGGCGCGTGTGTCGCGCGCAGCGTTGCGGCGAGGCCGGCGCGGACGCCGGGTCCCGACGCTACGACCAGCGCAACTCCTTCAGCTCCATCCTGTTGTTTGGAGCTTCTTGGATCTGCAACAGTTAACTATTTTAAGCCGCCGGTTGACGATAAAATAAAATACCGAATGATTCTTAAACCCCTATGTTATTCAAAACACAAATCTGAACGAGATCGCTCAATATCCGAAACAGAAACAACCGACTCGCACACCGAGGGTTTAGATTTGCATAATATAATATTTTTGGGAGCAATAAAGTCTAGTGGACCGCAAAACTAAATTAGTTTTTAAAGGTTTATTGCTTTGTAAAAACTGCGCTACTTACAGATACCCTATTCAACCTACTAACGACAGTTCAATATTCGTTCACTTCGACGAGGCAGCCAGCACGTGTGTAGCCTCCTGGCTGTATATAAATGTTGATAGAAGGAAGCTAAGTGAGTCACCTCGTGCCTGGACGAGGCGGGGGGCACGTGTGTGGCCGGGGAGCACCTGGAGCAGCCGGCCCGCAGCACCCTCCTGCTGGACGCACCTCCCCGCATGGCTGTACGCAGCTCCTAAACATAACAGACTTGATCATCTTTATATCATGGGCCTTATCAGGAAGCTCAAAGTCACCCAAAGGGCTATGGTAACGATGGTAATAGCTATGGTCGGAGTCTCTCTGCGGGATCGGATCAAAAACGAGAAGATCCGCAGAAGATCTAAAGTAACTGACATAGCCCTGAGAATCGCTAAACTAATGTGGCAGTGGGCAGGGCACATCGCAAGAAGAACCGATAGCCGATGGAGCGTAAGGGTTCTGGAGTGGCGACCACGTACCGGGAGACGAAGCGTAGGCAAGCCCCCCACAAGGTGGACCGACGAGCTGATGGCGATCGCGGGAAGCCGCTGGATGCGAGCCAAGCAGGACCGCGAGTCATGGAGATCTTTAGGGGAGGCCTATGTCCAGCAGTGGACGTCTTTCGGCTGATATGATGATGATATCATGTGAAGCCCTCGTGGCCGAGTGGTAGTTGCTCTTTCTTTCAGATCATGAATGTAAAGCAACGTTATCCGTGGTCAGAACTCGGATGGATGACCGCTAATCGCTTTTGAAGACACTTCAAACCATTGTTCCAAAGTCAGTGATAGTAGTATTTAATGGGCTGATCGACACGCTAGAAGAAGAAGAAGGGGCTGATAAAACCTAAATACGCTTCACTTGAGCAGGTTTTTAACGAAAAGTGATGAATATATGGCAGTAAAAAAAAGTGATAATTAAGCTTATTTACAAGAATATGGCCGACTCCGAAACACGATTAAATATATTTTGTACACAGTAAAAAAATTCCAAAGTTAATTCTGCTTTTTGCTTTTAAACCGTTTTTCTTGATGTTAATCTATGATTCCAAAACTTTTACACATTATTCAATATATTACGCATAATAATATAGCTGTTTTATAATTAATATTATGTGTACAGATTTTGAGAAAAATGCAAAAATGAGCAAAAAACGTAAAACAGCGCGAATTCGCTCCGTTCTAGCACGCGCATTCTGCCCTTTGTTAGAAAGGGAGATAATTCAGCTCTAATTAGCCCCTTAAGTCAGAGGCCCTTTGGCGACTTCAAGACTCTGACAGTCAGGTTGGCCACTAACCTGGCAAAGCCTAATCCAGGATTGGTCAGATAGCAGTCGTTCTGTGTAAAAGCCATTAATAATAAAGCTAGGGCCATATCCTGTCAGTTGTGAGATCGATAACCAACCTTGCAAACTCTGATGTCAGAATAGTTCAACTGCCTATAGACACTAGCTGGGACAAACAGCTTTTTGTGCCTTCCGAAGTACGGAAACATCTAACAATAAAATTTCTGACAAATCCTCATCATCATCATATAACCCGAAAGACGTCCACAGCTGGACATAGGCCTCCCCTAAAGATCTCCATGACTCGCGGTCCTGCGCTGCTCGCATCCAGCGGCTTCCCGCGACCGCCACCAGATCGTCGGTCCACCTTGTGGGGGCCTGCCAATGCTTCGTCGCGTGAAAAATCCTGCAAAGTCCTAAATTTAACTATAAAGCAGCGAACTACAATACTATAGAACGATAACTACGCTTCAAACTTGACCCAATGAAATAGTTACCTAAGTAGGCGGAGCTAAAATAGTTACCTCTCAACTACCACTAGCTGACATTGCAGCACGCGCGCGAACCATCGCTGCTCTCGTTCTAAATTTGAACCAATGGATTCGTATTTTGAATATACGTCCTTTTGGTTTCACGTAGGGCCACTTTTTGTGTGGAATTTGTTCTGAGTTAGAGTTCCATAGTATTGTAGTTCGCTGCTATAAAGTCGTACCTGTATGTAAACACGGCCGCTCATCAGTGAAAATACTCGTATAGCGAGGGAGACCCTCGCTATTCATGAAGAAGGGAAAACCACTTATTACAGTACTATCACTTTATTATAGTATATCACAATACAATTCAGGTTACCAGGAAGACGCGGATCAAAATCTTTCGGTCCTACATAAATAAACACCGTAACACTAACAATACCGAGTTGCAGTATCTCAGTGCCGCCATCTAGCGGTGGCAGTAGTGGGCACACTACAAAAACACTGTCATTGAGGTCTACGGTTTCGGGCGTTTGTAGCGTAGCGCTAGTTCAGCTTATACTGGTTTTGTTTCCACTCCCTTGCTGCCATGCGTACGAAAATACAATAGATGGAGTCCAGACGCACTGCAGGATATCACCCATACTTGGTTGATATTCCACACATTCGCACAAAGCGCTTTGAAACATCTTTTATAATGCGCACGGCCAAAGAGTGGAATTCTCTGCCTGCGTCTGTGTTCCCGAGATCATATAACCCGAATCTATTCAAGTCGTGAGTGAATAGGCTTTTTCTGGGCAAGCTCGTTCCATCGTCGACCTCATCTCTGTCTTTAAGACAAGATGGAGGTCAGGAGTAAGCACATTTATAATAAAACTAGCTGTTGCCCGCGACTCCGTCCGCGTGGGGTTCAGAAAAAGTAGCAAATGACTTTTCCCATGGTTCAAACTATCTTCGTACCAAGTTTTTATCACAATCGGTTTATCGGATTAGTCGTAAAATTGTAACAGACAGACAGACAGACAGTGCAGTTCTCGCCTTTATATTATTAGGTATACAGAATACCGATAATACGGATTTTTGTAAATTAAACACCTCTTGTTTACGTGCGGACTGTTTAGGTCGCCTACTATCCTCGTAAGTGTAAAATCATAGTCGAATTCCACGCGGAGTAACTATGATACGGGTTTCGTTATTTCTTATACAAAACAAAGCCTAATTAAATCTGAGGCCCAGTCACTTTAGCTTCTGTGGCTACTGCGAAAGAAAAGAGAAAGAGCGGTACAAAGTCCAACGTGTCTAGCTTCACATGCTTTTAACTCTACATGTACCTACATTATTATGACCTACATACAAAACTTTACTGTTGGACTTCACTTCCGTACAATCTTTGTAACTTATCTCTCCCCTTAAAAGACAATTCCTAAAAAACAATTATTCACTTCTCTCTTTATTTTTTGAAGTATTTCGTTTATAAGTACCTACTTCCTAAGTTTTCAAAACTTTTGAACTTTCATAATTTTTTTACATTTGTTGCGCCGAAATGCCGAAACAGGATTTTTTTTATTATTATTTTTACAATAAAACTAAATCTAGATTTTAGCAATCTTTAGCTGTACCCACGACTTTTACACAAACAACTGGACCGGATCGAACGGAATTTTCAACAACGTATTTGGCTTTCTTCCGTACAAAATTATAAGCTTTGTTTGATTTTAGCTCGGTTTCACAGCTTGAAACTTTGAACTCTCCTATTATCGGTTTGAATGAAACGATGGCAATAAAAAAAAGTTCAAATATTGCACAAAAGCAACCCAAATACGTTATTGAAAATCCCGTTTAAGTCGTTCAAGTAGTTTGTGAGGTATTGGTGCGGCCGCTTATAATTTCGAGAACCTTCTGTCTGAGTGAACCGTTTGCAATGAAATAAAGCTTATATGTTGCAAAGAAAGAAGCCCGACGCGTCATTGAAAACCTCGTTTGACTTTGAACCAGTTCAGTAGGTTAGTTCTTGGTTCTGCAGCTTGAAACTTTGCCTATCTTCTGTCAGAGTGAACCTACCTATCGCAATGAAACTAAGCTTATTTATTGCACAGGAGTAAGCCAAACGCGTTATTGAAAGCCACGTTTGAATCTGTTCAAAAGTTTTTGAATTATTCGCGCCTTCGCTTGAAACTTTGCGTAACTTCTATCTGAGTGAACCGTTTTCAACTAACCTAAGCTTATATGTTGGCACGTCATGGAAATGCCTAATCCAGGCACGTCATGGAAATGCCAGTTGGAGTCGGTACAGTAGTTAGTTCGCTATTGGCGCCGCCTATTGAAACTTCGGGCATTTTCTGTCTGAGTGAACCGTTTTCAATGAAAGTAAGCTAATACATTGCAAAGAATTAAGCTAAACACGTTGTTGAAAACCCCGTTTAAATCCGTTTAGTAGTTTGTGAGTTATTGGTACCGCCGCTTGAAACTTAGTGTATTTTATGTCTGAGTGAACCGTTTGCAATGAAACTAAGCATACATGTTGCATGGAGTAAGCCAAATACGTTACTGAAAACCTCGTTTTAATTGGTTCAGTTGTTTGTGAGATATTGGCGCCTCCGCTGGAAATTTCACGCACCTGTCTGAGTGAGCCGTTTTCAATGAAAGTAAGCTAATATGTTGCAAAGAAGTAAGCTTGACAGTTTATTGAAAACCCCGTTTGAATCCGTTCAATAGTTTGTGAGTTATTTGCGCCGCCGCATGAAACTTAACGTACCTTCTGTCTGGGTGAACCGTTTGCAATGAAACTAAACTTTTATGTTGCACAAAAGTAAGCCAAACTCGTAATTGAAAACTCAGTTTGAATCGGTTTGTGAGTTATTATCTTACAGGCAATTTTATACTTTACATTAGTGTAGCTTCTGATTGAGTGAACCGATTTGAATGAAACATAGCCTATATGTTGCTCAGAGCTAAGCTGAATCTATTTGCGAAAACCGCGAGAAAATCCGTTCAGTAGTTTCGGAGTTTATCGAAAACATACAGACAGACAGACAGACAGACAAAAAGTTCAGAAAACATATTTTTGAGTTCTATTAGTCGTTTCTTATCGCCCACACTATTTTTTTTATAAATTTATCAAAAGTACAGACACGCGATTTCTACTCTTTTATTATATGTATAGAAGAAATAGATTCAGAAAGCAAATTTTATTTGTGGGTAATCTTACGATTTTCTTAAAATAGCAGACTTTACGTATGTACCTGCCCCATCTCACTACAGAGCGACTGCCTCCCTTGGGATGCATGCTTTCTCGTATTCCAACAGAACTCCAAGATGGCGACCACTATCGCTAGCACCAGACCACAGAGCAACGTTACAAACACACCACCTGAAATTAACAAGTTACCTTTATTACCAACATACCTCCTATTACTTATATCTGGTGTAACGGACAGCCTTCCGAATACTGAAACCGCATGATCAGTCAACGTAACTGAACAACTTACAGCGAATAAAAGTTTTAGAAAAATAAAATTCCCTTCCGTACAAACCGTCCAATCAAGTTTGCAATTTTGTATGGAGAGGCCAACTATTATTTTTTTTCATTTCTCGATATTTTTATTTGCTGAAAGTTGGTCAATTACTTTGACTGATCATTCCCTTTCAGTATTCGGAAGGCTGTCCCTTACACCCGTATAGGGTCCTAAAGTGAACATAATTTTAGCACGTTTCTTAGACCATAACACTGAACAACTTTCCCAAAGAAACATAGGTAGAAATACGAAAAACCAAATTTGATACAAAATGCGCTTTCTATGGGAGGTCATAAATTGATTTTCGTATTTCAACCTATGTTCCTAGGGGAAGATTGTTCAGTTTTATGGTCTGAATAAGATGTTCACTTTTCATTATGACCTTAATACCAAGTTATCACCAAGTTATTTATTATGGTCAAAATAATGTAGTTCGATCAGAATAACAGCAGTGTGAGAGCAGGACATAGCGATGCGTAAGATATTGGAGCGACAGAGACATGTATTGCTACGTCCTGTCCTCACGCATAGCTCTTTCTAATCCACCTACACCTTATCTATTATAGTCCAACGCGCACACACGAGACACCTAGCCTACCTGGTTCCAGGTATCACTCACAAAGAACCATACATTCAGCGTTTGGCATTTTTTGAGATGCACACACTTCGTAATCGTAGAGTGATAGCTGACCTTATATTTCTCCACAAAATCATCAATAATAAAATCAAGTGTACTCATATTCTCAATGAAATAAAAATTAATGTTCCATATAATTTCCCGCGAAAGCCAGTTACCCGAATTTTCAATGTAGAAAAGTGCCGAACCAATCTAGGCTTACATCAACCACTCGCCAGAATGTGCTCGCTCTATAATGATGTTAGTGCAAAATTACCCGAAATCGACATTTTTGGTGACTCTCTTACTGTTTTTAAAAACAAATTGCTAAAACACATGTCCTGACTGTTTCTCTGTTTCTCTTATAAATGAGTTATATTTTATTTATCCAATGTTTCTTTAATGTGATATTTATGTAATGGTGTTTATAAAACCCTATTACTGTTAAATTATAGTAAAATTGTGTAAACTATCCCTAAAATTCCAATTTAGAATTTGTCTTGTTCTTAACTTTATTTTTCACGATAATTACTGTTGATTGATCTTATTTAATTATAATACTGTTGCCGAATATGGTCAATGCTGTGCACACCTATAATTGGCATACATATTCTACCCTTACCTATTTGAATGTATCCACATTGTAATTTTAATATGTTATGCTGTTGGTTTGCCTTAATAAATAAAATAAATAAATAAATAGTTCGTCCATCTTTAGAATGCAGCGAGTCATCGCTTTCCGCCGCAGTAGCCAAGCCCCGTAACCAATCGGGTCTTTTTAATTTATAAAGTCAAATGCACAATGACTAACTGAAGACAAACCTTCGAAAGAAGCGGTTCTTTCCTTTGTGCGTTACCAAGAAAACTAAAAAAAAACTGTTTTCATTTTAACTCCGCTATAAATACACCTTTAACCTGCATTTGCGCTAATAACTTATTGCATTCATAATAACGCGAACGAACTATAGTTCATATAATAACGCGGACGAACTATAGTTCATACTAACGCGGACAAACTATAGTTCATATAACGCAGACGAACTAGTTCATATAATAATGTGGACGAACTATATTTCATATAATAACGCGGACGAAATATAGTTAATACTAACGCGGACGAACTATATTCATATAATAATGCGGATGAACTATATTTCATATAATAACGCGGATGAACTTTAGTTCTTATAATAACGCGGACGAACTATAGTTAATACTAACGCGGACGAACTATAGTTCATATAACGTGGACGAACTATAGTTCACATTGATATTTAATAATGGAAATACTCACCAATATTCTGAACCCCCAACGGATTGGCTTTGCTGTCTTTGCCTTCCCTGTTACAAACATCCCCAGTATTCTTCCACCACTTATCATACAGGATCTGGATCACCCCTTTCTCTTGAAGCTCTAAGATGGCCAGTGATATCTTGTCGCGCCACGGACTGCCCTTCCAGGTAGCTATGCCGTAACCCTGCAACAATTTTATTATTCATAGGAGGTTAGTGATATTTTAAAGGTTTTATGGTCGTTTACACTCAATTTGTGAAGATTCAAAGAAATCATACTCCAGGTAGTCAGAAATAAATTAATTGATTTGGTTTGGTAAGGCAGAAGCTGCAGAGCCTTGAGCGTGTCTAAATTGCACAACCTCTGGATTCCACCGTCCCCTTTCATATTCGTAGGACTATCTGGATGATGGTTGGGTTCCCACCCCCATGTAGTTTACTTACTTACCCGCACAAAATGCTTTGCTTCTTCATTCTTGGTGTGCACTGTGCACAGCTAAGGAGTGAAACTCCCTCTATGTCGGTATTTCCTTGAATAATTATTGTCTGGATTTTTTCAAGGTTAGATGAACCAGGCATTGTTTATGTAAGTATTTTACAACTTTGACCCCATCTTCACGCAGCAATGTTTGCACTGCTGTGTTTCAGTTTGAAGGGTAAGGGATCCAGTCTTAGTTCTTAAATCTTAGTTCTCAGGGTGGGCAACGCGCTTTGCTATCTTATTAGCGTCAAAGTATGTCACTAATAAGACAGTGGGTGCTGCTATGGGCGGACGAGACCACTTACCATCAAAGTGGACCACCAGCTCGTTTGCTCACTTGTAACATAAAAAACTTACCGATATTGTTAAAACCAGGGGTCAAATGCTTACCTACCTACCTACATACATACGAGTACATAACATCACGCCCTGTTCCCGTCGGGGTAGGCAGAGACCACAGTTCTCCACCTGCTACGATCTTGACATACTTCCCTTGCTTCCTGTAGGTACTTTCATCAATCCTCTCATACATGTTCGTCGGTTTAGGGTAATTTTAACCTGGCCTTTATTCAGAACGTCCTGAATTTGGTCCTGGTATGTTCGCCGAAGCCTTCCCCTTCTAACGTTCCCATTCACTCTCGCCTTGTAGACCTCCATGGAAAAAAAACTTTACTTGAAGAAAAAACTGCTAAGATACCTTAGAGTCTAGCAGTCCTCCAATCTGCGTCAAATTGCAGTCCCTCTGCACTCTATGGTCCAACATGGTGGATTCCATGAGGAAGGCGTAGTTCCCAGCCAGGACTCTCCTCACTCCTTCTTCATACGAGGAGACCAGCGCCGGCGGGGAGGCTGTGGTCATGTGCTGCCACATCTTCTGGTAGATGTCTATGTTGGAGTCCTGGAACCAGTTGACAACAGATGGTGTAACTAAGTGAAGTGTAATTTCTGTTGGACACAAACTGAAACTAAACTTTATTTGATAGGGGTAAAAGTGTTGCTGTCTTTGTTACCCCGTTTGGCAATACTTTTATATCTGTCTTTATTAGTTTAATTTCTCTGCCAGAGTTGATGTTTTCCATTACACTAATTTAGCTCTACTTATTTGTGTGCCTGTTTCCGTGTGAAGCCGGAAAATAATAGTACCAACCCATTTCCACCCGTAGTTTTCTAAAAGAGGACTTAGGGATTACGATCCGGAAGATAGACATCAGCTTCCTTCTATATATCTAAGCATCTTACATAATACGGTCACCGGTAGCGGTCCATGGTGACAGCCGCAGCGCTCACAACGACTTCCCCTACACATTGTTCCAGTAATAACGGAAGTTCTGGGGGGAGTTTCTTGTCACCGTTTCACTGACTTTGAGTCACGTAACGTGGCACCTGGTATGCCTGGTATGAAAAAGGTCGCACGAGGTAAGTTACAAAAAATTTTAAGCTCTGTCTCAACCAATTCAAGGTGAGCTCCGATTATAAGAACATTGATGTAAAAGATGAATCATGGATGGAGCAGGTACTACGCGGGCAAAATTTTTACAATTAACAACGTAGTAAATGTTTTTCGTAGGCAGGTTTTCGTGGTTACCATTACCACCTTTAATGCGCGAGTCCGACTCGCATTTGACCGTTTTCGATTTTGTAACAAACTCAGACAGCGCCATCTGTCGAGCCACGCCTCAAAGCCAGCCAGCCAACGTCATCGCCCCACCGAGCACGCCGCCTGCCACGTGACCACCATCGTCTTGCCGCGGTGGCGGTGGAAGGTGACAAAGCGAGCGCGCGCAAATGAAGTTCATTCTCTGTTGAAAAACTCCTAATAGGGGAAACTCTGCCCGATAGCGATAGTTGTCATAAAATAATTTGTTATTGTCATCCTTCTTTATAATTTACTTTATGATTCTTACCCTGAAGAAAGTCATAGTGCTGCCGCCATTCAAGGTGCCATATTGCACCTCTTTCTGCTGCGCCAAGTCCGCCGCGCTCTGTATCGGCAGCACCGTTCTCTCCACTGTGAGGAAGGCTGCCAGGTTCGCCGTGTACGACGACAGGATGATCAGGGTGAAGAACCACCAGATACCCCCCACGATCCGGGTTGAGGTTGCCTGCAAGAGAGTAACAAGTGAACAATCGAGTAGATGGGCCACCTGATGGTAATTGGTCATCGTCGCACTGTTTTATTATTATTAGTAAAAGTACTTATCACTCCTCTTGGAGGCTTACACCTTCACACGGGCATTTGACGGGCCTTATTATTATTATTTGTTAAGGCAAATGTTTTTAGGGCGGTAAGGATTTTTTGCCAAGTTTCCTCTGAGGAAGCACCATTCCTTTGTCTATGGCCACTGTAAAGTAG
This sequence comes from Athrips mouffetella, assembly GCA_947532105.1. Taxonomy (NCBI): domain Eukaryota; kingdom Metazoa; phylum Arthropoda; class Insecta; order Lepidoptera; family Gelechiidae; genus Athrips; species Athrips mouffetella. The sequence continues at coordinate 13,312,277 of OX383984.1, forward strand.
CGGCGTATGCGCTGCTATGTTTCGGCTCAAAGATTAATGGAGCCGGTGAAATCACCGGCACATGAGACCATCTTTGGTCGCAGGGTGAGCAACGCGATTAGCTGTCTTGTAAGATTTATAAGACAGTGAGTGTTATGACCCGTGGTTACCATTACCACTAGGTGGCCCACCTGCTCGTACGCTCATTTGTAACATTGAAAATATTGAACCTAATAAGACAACACAGCCCGTTGCCCAACTTGAGAACTAAGATGTTAGGTCTCATGTGCTGATTATTTCACTGGTTCCCTTATCCTTCGAACTGAAAAACAGCAGTGCAAGTATTGCTGCTTTACGGCAAATATGTGCAGGGGATTGATATTTCCAAAAACCACTTTCAAACATGGCAATGGGCAGATAAATGTGCAAGTGGTGAGTAACCTAAAACCTTAGAGTTAAACCCAGACCCCTGTCTGAGGAAGGTCCCAGTGATGAAACAAAAATGTTTGCAGATGCTCAATAGCCCTTTTGTGTTTAAAGGTTTTAAGGTTGACGAATGGCCTGACTTTACCTTATTATTCAACACAGACCAGAACCCTTTCTGAAAAACGTTCCAGTGATACTCATAAAACAAAAATAGTAGCAGCTGTATTGACCTGGCCTCTAAGTCTTGTCAGGTTGTAAGGTTCATGACCGACCTAACCTTACCTTGGGGTTCAACCTAGGCCCCTGTCTGAGAAAGTTGTGGAACAAAAATATAAGCAGATGCTTTACTGGCCTGGCCTCTAAGTCTTGTCAGGTTGTAAGGTTGACGACCGACCTTACCTTAGGGTTCAACCCAGACCCCTGTCTCAGAAAGGTTCCAGTGATGAACCAGAATGAGTTGCACACGCTGAACTGGTTCGTGAGGAGTTTGGTCTCATGTCCACATAGGTGGGTGCCTGTTGACCTGCGAATAAGAAATTGAATTTTGTACTGTCTATTCAAAATTCAAAAAATCTGCACTTTTATTCATCTGCTCGTACTTCTTAGTAGTGACCTCATGATTCAGATTCAGATAATTTTATTCAATGTAGATTCTTTACAGAACACTTATTGAATGTCATGCAGAATACAATGCAAATAGAGCGAGTCTACGCCGTTTCGGATCGTGCTATGGCAGCGTAAAAGAAACGGCAAGAAACCACTGCAGCACGGCCTACTTTAAGAACCATCGGGACGTGACAATTGTGGGATGTTACTCGTACCACCACTCCTCTCTAGGCCGCCCTATCTTGTGTACTGCGAATATTGGCCTTAAGTTTCGATCCAGTATTTTATTAATATCAGTCAATTGTATTGGCATACGCCCTCTGCTCCATTTACCCTCCATTCGGCCAGTGATGATAAGCTTTTCTAGGCTACCTGTAACTCTTCTGACTGGGTCTCGGAAGAATTTTAAGACTCGTTGCTTTCATATGGTAGAGTCTGGTCTTAACTTTTAAATCGCTCAGGACAGACTCATTTGTGCGGCATTTGGTCCAGGATATATAATAAAGCATTATGCGCCAGCACCACATTTTGAATGCATATATGCTTCTTAAGTTCGAGCTTTCAATGTCCAGATTTCAAACACGTATAATATGGATAATAAGTGCCCCTTATTAAAGAATGCTAAGATACTGCTGCCTACCAACTTATCGAAGTCAAGTGTATGGATAGGGATGTAATAGTGAAGGTACATCTTTTAATTGACACATTGACGATCTTGCTATAATTTTGTATCTTATCTACGAAATAGGACTCTTACAATTTTGTGAACAAACTACTTTTACAAACTGTCACTCATAATTTTTATGCTTATAAAGGGTTTATATAAGTTTATGTACCTATATATTGATGGATAGGTAATTTTATAACATCTTAAAATAATTTTTTTTATTACCATTCGTAAGGAGAGAACCTCGCCATGACGAAAAGAGTGAAGGAGACGAGTATGTAGGCGGCGAGGACGTACAGCCAGATCTCTATAGCGAGGGGGTTGAGGAAGCTGAACAGACGGGTCGGTTGGGAGGTCGGCACCTGGAACGGGTGGCATTACTAAATACACTGAGAAGCCAAGAAAACGGGTCGGTAGTTTTTTAATGTAACAATTGAACAAGCGAGCTGGTGGGCCACCTGATATCCACCACCGCCCATAGCACCCACTGTCTTATTAGTGAAAGTGCAAAGCGCGTTGCCTATCCTGAGAACTAAGATGCTGCTTCTCATGTGCTGGTAATTTCACTGGCTCTCTTCAAACTGAAACAAAGTAGTGTGCTGCTTTACGGCAGAAGTATGCGAGGGGTGGTAATTCCCCAAACCACGAAACTTATAATACATCATCATCATAAAATTTCGTGTGGGTTATAAGGTCGATGACCGACCTTACAAGCCCTAGTGTCAGAGTTGTTGAGCCGCCTAAAGCCTCTGAGAAAGCTCATTAGGTAGTAGTAGACCTTTGAATTTGAAGTCGGACTGACCCACTGAGGATTCCGTATATATTAACACACAATATCAAAACAAATGAATAAAATATAAATAAATACTAGTCTTAAATAATAAATATTTAACAATGAATATTAAAAAATATGTAATTTGTAAACAATGTTTCAATATAATTTAATTTCAAAAATAATTGACAATATTTTTATTTTTTTATACCATATGCAGTGACATTATAAGTAGCATACCTTGAAAAGAATGCCGATACCAAGATTCATAAATGGCTTTGTAAAGTCAATGACGGCTTCTCGTGCATAGTTTATAGTCATCGATGCTACTGCTATGTCTGCTTTCTGTAAAAAAGTAATTCATTAGTTCGTAATCAATAATCACATATCCTTGAATTTTCATTGGATTCGCTCCCGAAAACTAATGGTGCCCGCAGACAGTCAATCATGATCGCGATCAGGAGCGCCAGCAAGTAAACTCAATGGGAATCGTTTTGAAGCCGATTGCAAGCTGTCAAACGCAAATAGTATGAAACTGGATCCCATTTACGCTATAAAAAGGATCCGGCTTCATACAATTTGCGTTTGACAGCTCTCAATCGGCTTCATAACGATTTCCATTGAGTTTCAATTATAGAGAAGCAGATCGGGATGCAGCTATAAGAAAGAAAGAAACAGCTGAGCGTCCTTCTTGGCCGCCATGTTGATCGCGATCAAGATTGACCGTGTGACGCGCCGATTGACAAGCTTTTGATCTAGCCTGCATCTCGATCGGATATAATAATAATGCGATGTGCGGACCCGGGAGCGGTGATAAATATAAACACGTGTTGCCAGTAAAAGGTTCTATATTGTACTGTCGATTAATACATGCTACAATAACTATATAAGTGTGGGTGAAGGCGAGTCTGCACACTACACCTCCCCCGTTTTTTTGAAAAAAAAAATACAGTTTCTTTTTTTTTAACAGAAATAAAATAAAAATCTTTCGGAAAATAAATCAGAAACCATATGACCAAATCAGTTACTGTCAGAAATCAAATCAGAAGCTATATGATTACATAATCTTGAGGTTTATATATTTTTTAACATTTATTTTTCAAATTAATATCTTGTACATTCCGAATAAAAAAAGTTTAAACCAAATTAAAAATTTTGTGTAAACCTCTTTACATACTGACATTCTATTATTATTACTTTACCCATTTATCTACCGCTAATACATGGTGTTATTTATAACTTATTTACCTACTGTTGACAAAATATAAATTTTACTTATTTTATCATTTTCCTTTCCATTTTCACGTCAATATGTTTTACTTATTCTATGATTATATGCTTGGTTACAATGTTATTCTATATAAACCTAAATTGGTATTTACTTATATCACTATCGTCAATTCCGGTAAAAAAAATATAGACACAGCTGTGTTTTACAGGTGCTTTTTTCAATACATCTATGGTGTTTTATATCTCTTGATGTTTCAATGTTTCGATAGCTATCGTCAAGTCTTGTAAAGAATATTCTGTCATGTCATATGTCGAAAGTCGTCTTACGCGTCTTGTCTTGTCATAATTTTTTGAAATATTATATTACATTATTTATTTTTAGGCCTATTAATCGTTTGTCATGGAGCTTTTACGTAATTTAATAATACTTTACTTGCATGCATATCATTACATTTTACTTTTACACATTAATATTTCATTTATTTATTTATTTATGGGCCGGCCCCTTTTTTATTTATTTATTTGTATTGCTACTTTTATTATTTAGTCGACTTTTTACTATAATTTAATTTATTGGCAACTTTGCGCCTTTTTATGCATGGGTCGTGGACACGAACAACTCCCGGCGCCCTGCTTATTCCTCATCATCTGACACCAACAACTCCCTGCGCCCAGCAACACATCATCTATCATCTGACTCCGTCTATCTCCCTGCGCCCTGCTCTACACTCACAAAATAAGATTCTTCCATTTTCTTCTGTTCTTCCATTCTCCGTCTTCATACATGGTCTTCTTTAGAAACTTTTCTTGCTGTTGTTTTTCTTCAAAATTTTACTGAGACGTATCTTCTTATTTAATGTAAATTCTTCTTTCTTCTCAAATTACAACTACTTCAAGCCACTGATTCACCATAGTACTTTGCTTTGCATTTGATTTTTATTCTGTCACTTTTCACTACAATAAATCCTCGTATAAATCACATTTTTTCTTCACGTTAGATCTTTCCGACTCATATTGCACAGCGCTGCCATATTAGGCAGCACTGGCAGGGTCGCCATGCGATGTGCGGACCCGGGAGCGGTGATAAATATAAACACGTGTTGCCAGTAAAAGGTTCTATATTGTACTGTCGATTAATACATGCTACAATAACTATATAAGTGTGGGTGAAGGCGAGTCTGCACACTACAATAATACTGGGCTTTGAAAGCGAAACTAATGAAAATTCACTTTGTACTCGTAAGTACGAGTATACTTGATTGAACACCACAGGACAAACATTTACAAAGAGTGCATTAAGATAACAAAAATGTACAAAAGGCGGCTATAGATATTTCTAGGGTACCGATGCCTACCAGGCAACCTCCCACCCAATATAGTACCACCCCATCTTTACCTGTGGGTGTCGTAAAAAGCGACTAAGGGATCTATAACCAGAGGATGTCCTTTTGTAAATCGTATCATCTTTCATACTACGGTCGACAGCAACCGCGGTCCGTAGTGCCAAACGTAAAGCTAATAAACGTGGTGATATGTGCTACTCATTTTTGCTCGCCGTCCAACTATGGAGTTTTTGGAGTGGAACTGTCTGCCTGCATGTGTGTTCCCGAGTTAATATAACCTGAGTGAATAGGCTTCTTCTGGACAAGCTCGTTCCATCGTCGACCTCATCTATGTCCTCAAGACTAGAACGAGGTCAAGAGTTAGCCTATTGCAAGTAAAAAAAAAATGTCATGTTAAACGAGAGAAACATAAAAGTTGACTTAACTTACCCTATCTAGCAGCTCTCTGACGATCCCGTTCCAATGTCCGGTGTCCGGGTCGCGAGCTCCGTACATATTGTCCGGTACGAGACGCAGGCGGTAGTGGAAACCAGCCCTCGAAGCCACCCGAGCAAGTAAATCTATACAGAACCCCTCAAAGCGAGCATTGCCTTGGAGATTCCATCCTTCTTTCACCATCACGTAAGGCTTTTCCTGGTGGTATAAAGAAAATAATTAACATTTCATTTCTCTTACCATAATTACCTACGTCAAATCTTTTTCCCAAATAAAATAATAAATTGTATACCGAGTGCGTAAAAAAAGTCATTTCATTCGAGGCGTTCATCCACCGGCCGAGCCGAAAGCGAGGGTATGGATAACATTTCAGGTTGTGGCCCGGGGTCGGAGATAAATGGCTTTGAAAATGCCTGTAGTTCCCAAATTATGGGACTGAACTAAAGCGGACCTGGAGTGTAGCCTACTTTTGTTGACTGACCCGAGGTATTTCGTGGTGGCTTCATCAGGATCGGTAAGGAAGTTGGCCCACACGGTGTTACCGGTCACATCCGCTCATAGCACCCACTCTCTTAGTAGTCACAGAATATAACACTAATATGACAGCTTCTTCTTCTTCTTTCGTGTCGGCAAGAACACGGGCTAAATCTTACTTGCCCAGAAAGCGGCTACCTTGGTAGCCCTCTGGTTACCATCAAGTAAGTCCTCACGCGAGCAGGTGGTCGGGCACGCGGGACAATTGGTAAGGTGTGCCATGGTTTGCAGGAGTTCTCCACATTCACAGCTGGCGTCTGCGCTACTTAGGAACCCCCACAGGCACAGGTTATCCTTGCTTCGGCCAACTTGGGTCCTCAGCCTATTTAGACTTCTCCAGGTTGGCCAAGGTTCCTTATAGATATATGACAGCAAAGCGCCGGAATAGGCAAGGCGGTGGTACTTCCCGGACGGACTTTGCACAATAGCCCTACCACCTTATCCTTTATTTAACAATCTATTGGGGGCGATTCTAGCATAGCCGCTAAATTTATGATTAAAATGTGACAGGTCTAAAAGAGATGCTGTCTTTTTTTAGCCTATAAGCAGTAACAAAGATAGAAACATTTTTGGACCAGTCAAATTATAGCCTTAAATTTAGCGGCCATGCTAGAATCACCCCCACTGTTTACTTACCTCTCTAGTAACAAAACTCAGAGTGACATTGGGCAGTGGGTCTCTCCTATAAGCAGCTGGGTCCGTGATGACCAGACCTTCGGCCGGAAACCAGGTGCCAGACAGCGTCATGGCACCATCTTCAAGAGGGAGCTTCCTGTCGTGCAGTGGACGTTGCATGGGAGGTTATAATGACTGTTTACTTACCTCTCTAGTAACAAGAGTCAGAGTGACATTAGGCGGTGGGTCTCTTCTATAAGCAGCTGGGTCCGTGATGACCAGACCTTCGGCCGGAAACCAGGTGCCAGACAGCGTCATGGCACCATCTTCTAGAGGGAGCTTCCTGTCTTGCAGTGGACGTTGCATGGGAGGTTATAATGACTGTTTACTTACCTCTCTAGTAACAACAGTCAGAGTGACATTAGGCGGTGGGTCTCTCCTATAGGCAGCTGGATCCGTGATGACCAGACCTTCGGCCGGAGACCAGGTGCCAGACAGCGTCATGGCACCATCTTCGCCTCCCACTAATCGCATAAGTTGCAAGTTGAAGTTCGTTCTGGCGCCGTTTTTGAATTCTAGAGGGCCAGTCAAGCCATGGGTCTGGACCTGGAAATGTTCACAATAATACATTTCTTTTTCTTTTCGTTTACTTCAAAGCTTACCAAGATATTTTCAGCCATAAAGCTAAAACCAGAGTATATTTGACGGAAAGAATAACATTGTTTTACAAACCTGTTTTTTTCTGATAGCTTCAGCCAATTCTATTTGATATAGCTACAAAATGAGTTGGTAAGCGTTTGAATAAACGAAAAAATGCATCATTAATAGTACTAAATTGGTAGTGTAAGGGTGACAGCCTCTGTGGTCTAGTGGTTATAGGGCTTAGTTCTCGATCCGGAGGTTCTGGTTTCGATTCCCAGTGTCAAACTATTCGTTTTCTCCGTTCTTTTGAGAGATTTTAGAAAATAGCGCGTTTCAGAAAGCCAACAGCGCCATCTGTTAGTGGGCTTCGGTTAAATAATAAATAAAAAATATATTTATTTCCTCACACAAACAAATTAAGTGACTAAAATGGTAACAATAACCTAAATTAAAAGAAAAACATGACTTTGTTTGTGAAGGCTTGCCCCTAAACTAGGTAAACCTGTATTATATGTGAACAGGCCTCCACCTCCGGAAACGGATATTTCTATATTATCTAGGGGAGAAAAGAGTTTACATATATAAATACAAAGTTATGACTAATGACTGCGAGAAAGAAGTAAGATTATACAGAATAAAGTTTGGTTGCCCAGGTACGGGCCACAGAGCAGAAACAAAGGTACTGGCAGATTAAGTCAATTCGCCACTTTCTTTCATGTGGAACAACTGAACAACCACTTACCTTGTTAATGTTTTCAAGCAGAGCCTTCCCGTGGGCCCAGGGCGTATCGTTTTCACACGACACGTTGGTCACTCGCACGTCTTTGGTCGAGGCTAGTGCTAGCGCCAACACTTGAACTGCATCGTAAAGTAATGCTGGCTCCGTCTGAAACCAAAACAAATACAGATATCATCATCATAACATCCCTTGAACGTCCACGGCAGAAATAGATAACATGATGTTTTTCGGGCATATAGTTTCCTTAGCGAATGTCCAAATCTACCAACCTTGATGTGTCCTCCGCTGAGTATACTCGTAAACGCCCCTATGGGGTGGAAGCGTTCCATCACTTGCAGCGTCTCCTTCACTCGCTCCGATCCCCTCTCAACTACCCTCCAGCCACTCATCTCCGTTGCAGTAGACAAATCTACCAACCTTGATGTGTCCTCCGCTGAGTATAGACGCCCCTATGGGGTGGAAGCGTTCCATCACTTGCAGGGTCTCCTTCACTCGCTCCGATCCCCTCTCAACTACTCTCCATCCACTCATGTTTACTCGGTTGTAGTAGAAATCTTCCAAGTCGAATAGCTCCATGTCCTGAAAAGACAAGACACGGTGACTTTGAAGACTTTCGACAAATTTTAAGCATACGATTTTTGCATTTTAATTAGCATACGATTTTGAATACTTACAAACGTTGTGAAAATGTAGTGATAATCTTCGTTGTTCATTTGTAGTTGGAGTATCTGTAAATAAAAAAGTTTATGGAGCTGTTTCAAAAATTTCATTGCCATGTTTAGCCATCTTGCTAAGAACAGTCCTCGCTACTTTCCTAAAACTGTTGCAAAATTTCATTGGCATCTTTAGCCATCTTGCTGGGACCAATCTTTGCTAATATCTACAACTATCAGCCTATCCTTCGATCTCTCAGTCGCCTCTACACGATACCCACTCCGTATAGTGTTTTGGCGGATTATCAGCTCCGACGACAGAATTTGTGAGGTCGGTCGTCGATCTTACAAGCCACACGATAGCTCTAGCCAGCCATCTTCTAATGTCGAGGCTAGGTCACGCACGGCCGTCTTTGACTAGGTCGACGATGTTTGTACTTTCCATACAACATCCACTACTAGATAAAACCTCCCCTTAAAATGGCAACAAGCGACGGTGGTGACTGTTTAATTCGTTTCGTGTTTAATTATAAAGTCACGTACATTCATTACATTGTCTAAATCGTCAAACGTCAAATAACAGTAACACTTTCCCATTACTCGAAAAACCAATGGCCGATGGGTCAGAAAGGTTCTAGAGGGGCGACCAAGAACCAAAAGACGTATCGTGGGCAGGCCTCAGGCCAGGCCAAGGTGGACACAAGATCTAGACAAAGTCGCGGAAAGCCTCGTCAATCAAAGAATAATCGCGAGTAACTAGTAGAGATTTTCCGGTATTTTGTGGCCATATCATTCGGACGATAATTTTTTTTTTATGTTAGAGCAGGCAAACGAGCAGACAGCTCACCTGATGGTAAGTGTCACTGCCGTCCATTGACACTTTCAACACCTGCGGGGTGGTACTAGTGCGTTTCCGGCCTTTGAGAATTTTGTTAACCCGCTTTTTGAATGACCCCATGTCGTTACTACCAGGGGAATCCGCAGGGGGAAGATCGTTAACTTAAAATAAACATTACAAAGTAATACTAACCGCTCTAGCTAGCATCTTCCAATGTTGAGGGTCAGTATCAACGATGATATGGCTTACTTTCTGCGCCTTCAGTTGTGCCAAAGCCCTACGATACTCCTTAGGCGACTCGCATCGCACCGCGTACATGTCGCGGCCATCTTTGGCCAGATTTAGGAGGTTTAGCTCTCCTGAAAAAGAGGGTGAATTGTTAAGTTTAGCGACACACCAGCGGAAACTCCAACGCTGGAGGTCCGCGAATTACGCTCACAATCCTTTTTAGATTACCTACGACACATTATAATATAATATGGAATTTTCTGTGGTGTCATTTTTCCGCGTCGGACATTTCGCAGGTGTGACGCTAAACAAAGCATTCAAAAAGTATGTGTATCTGCGTGCTGCAATGTCAGCTAGTAGGTAGTTGAGAGGTAACTAACAGTGCGGTTCATTAAGGAAATATTTTACCAACGCTGCAATCGGCGCATTCGAGTCGGATCGTTTTCATTAGCGTGCAAACGTCGAACACAATCGAATATCTAAACGATCCGATATGACTGCTCTTATGTCAATGTCACTGTTCGAATCAAAGTACTTTTTAGCCACAAAGTATTTGGACCCTTTGAATTGTATCCATTTCTTTAGTTTGCTTTCGAACTCCAAACAAACCGAAAAAAATCCCACGAAACTCAACCAAAATTAATTTTGACGTTTAATTTGACGTATCGCACACACTGCACTACCTCATTTTCGTATGCAATGATAGCGCGCTAATGTGACGTCACCGATGACGTCACGTTGCTTGAACGAATGAATACGAGCAAGGTATGATCCGACTTTGAGCGCGCACACACCGCACACAGTGCTCATATGCGGGTGACGAACCGTAGTGTAAGGGTCTTACTACTAAATAGTTAGGCATCTGTTGAACACATTGACGTAAGAAAAAACGCTGAACGCCCCCTGGCGTAGTTTCCAAAATCTTTGGTTGAACACTTGATTAAAAAAATGCGCACAAAATAACTGGCTATTTCAGTTGATGCGCAGAAGTCAAGTCATAAGAAAATAAGTCATTTTTGACTTCAGCGCATCAATGACATAGACAGAGTTATTTGGTACGATTTTTTTAATCAAGTGTTCAACATGTCTAACTTTTTTGTAGTAAGACGGTTAGTATTTTAGCTCCGCCTACTTGGGGTCAAGTTTGAAGCGTAGTTATCGTTCTATAGTATTGTAGTTCGCTGGTATCTGCTCATAAAACTCAAAAAACTGGCCAACTGCGAGTCGGACACGCGCACCAAGGGTTCCGTTTAAGTAAAAATGCCTTCTTAGTAACGGACGCGCAGTCACGCAGAAGTGTATTAAAAACGTGCGAGTTCGAGACGAGTTTGTTGTTATTCTATAACTTATGCACCAAAATGTACCAATTTTCACGCTTGTAAGTGTCCCCGTTTTAACGATAGAGCTAAAACAAAAATTGAGCTAAAATTGCCTAAAGAAACAGGGTCTTAGTTCCCTAACTATACTTAAAAGATTAAGGGGGGCTCCCTATCCCCCCTTATTTTTTTTTTAATTTTTAGTATTCATTGTTATAGGGGCAACAGAAATACAAAAGAGAAAATTTTAACTGTCAACCTATTACGGTTCATGAGATACAGCCCGCTGACAGACAGACAGACATCGGAGGCATATTAATAGAGTCCCGTTTTTCATCCTTTGGGTACGGAACCCTAAAAACTAGTCCCAAAATAAAAATTAAGAGAATCCATACCACTACAAAACAACACGTGTTGAACGAAATTTTGGTGGTATGTTAAATATGACAAGTTTTGTTGAGTTCAACTCGCACTATGGCACTACTCGTACAACCGTACAAAGTTTGAAGCTTGTACAGTCAACCACACGTAATTGAAAACATTTGTGACTCTATTACCACGAAATAAAGTCTAAAGTGTTACTACGACGTGCTGTTTTGTGTACGTGTTAAGGCTTATTGCGCTTCAGCTAAAACAATAAAACCAGACGTATCTTGTTGGGGACCTACTTATACTTATTTATTATGCTCTTCATTTCATTGTTTTTAAAATACAAGTATTATTTTTATCACCCCGTACATTATAAAAGGTGTTTCTGCCAATGAAACTGAACAACTTTTCCCAAGGCAAATATGCAGAAATACGAAAAAAATTATTCGACCTCCCGCACTATGATACATGATGCACTTTGTATGGAAAGTCGATTATTGAAGTGAAAAGTTCTTTAGCGGCGCTTGGCACTTTTTTAGATGGGTAAAAAATGTTAAACTCACGTCAGATGTCGCGTCAGATCCGTAGCCTGATCGAAAAAGCGTCAACTGTCAACCGTATTGTTATTACCATACGGGTTTTTATTCAGTGACATCAAAGAAGTACGCGAGTAATGGCGCGATTGACCCTTACAAAAAGCATAATATTCAAAAATGCAAGTTTTCACTTCTGCCGGCACTCCCGGAGTGCAACCCGTCTTTTTAGGGTTCCGATACCAAAATGGTAAAAAAAGGAACCCTTATGGTGCGACTTTGTCTGTCTGTCTGTCTGTCACACCTCTATATCTCAGCAACCACTTATGCTATCGAATTGAAATTTGGAACAGTTTTAGAATATAGTTGCCCAACTTAATTGCACATGTAAGAATTTTGAAAAAATTATGAACATTAATGTAAATGGGGCCAAAATAGGGGGGCCAAATTTCAAATTGTCGCTACTAGGTCGAGTGGGGTTTCATATGAAAGGGCTTTACTTGTACATATTAAAACATATTTTTGTATTTTTTTACGTTTCTTAGTTTTCAAGTTATGATGAAAAATGTCAAAAAAAAACACCATTCTCCCCCCTTATCTCCGAAGTTTGTGTAAGGGAAAATCTGAATTAATTACAGTTGACAGAAGTTTATGTAAACTTTACAGCAAAAATAAAACGAACTTTCTAAGTTGCATAGTTTTTCAGAAATCTGAAAAAAACCTTTACAAACAAATTTAGTTTTGCGGTCCTGAAAATGGACTTTATTGCTTCCAAAAATACTATAGGTATATCGGAACCCACGGCGCGCGAGTCCGACTCGCCCTTGACTGGTTTTTTTTTCATATTTCGACCTATGTTCCTTGGGAAAAGTTGTTCAGTTTCATGGACAGAACCACCTCTTAAAATAGCCGGATGATAAAAAATAAGGGTGAATGTTAGCATATCACTTGGACTAAAAGACTTACCATAACCGTATTCCTCATAAATGACCCCCATCCTACTCCAGTTGAGGTACGCAGTCAGGTCCTCAAATGCCTTGATGAGGAGTTCCCTTGCTGGATACAGGTTGATGGTGAAACTTTCCGTGTCGTTGGAGGCTGGAATACGTTTTTAGTAAGTTAGTTAATACGTTCCTAGCAGATCTCACAAAAGAACGCGCCTTTTTGTAAACAACATATCTTGCAGTTAAGAAAGAATTCCAAGTTAAACAAAGGTATTAGACGCTGATGTACACCATAAAATGATACACAATAAAAAACACGTAGATTTAAGGTCGGACCACACGCTGCGCCGCCTTACGCGCCGACATTGCGTTTCATACAATTTCGACATACCGTTCACAACATGCGCAAGATACGCTATAGCGCTGTGTCATCGCACGCGAGTAAGCATAAAGCCAGCTACGGCAACATTGAGCGTAAGTTGCGCCGCGTATCTTACGCTATTACGCAGCGCAAGATACGCTGTGTTTGAACCGACCCTATTGAACCCGAAACCTTTGGTGTTAAAGGCAAAGGTTCTGCTAATAACACCAGTGGGCCTGCCTTTATACATTACTAGTCGGTTTGTTGGCAGACAGCCTCTAACGTGGCTAAACCGCCACAACTAAATATCGCTACGCAACCTTACACAATTTGATTTACGGTCTTCATTCGAAGCGACATTCAAGTTCGGCGCATCCTAACACTCCCAACGGTCTAGCACGACAAGCTATTGCTACTCAACTTGACTTAGTTTGGTACTTACGATCTTTGCTTGGCAGATAGCCCCTGGGTGCTTTTTAACCAGAGCTGTGCGAGGTCGTTTGATACTTACGGTCTTCATTAGGTGCAGCGATCAAATATAGTGCATATATTGCTTGGCAGACAGATCCTAATGCACCTAAAGGTCTTTCGCCATTGAATATCACTACTCAACCTGATTCAATTTGATACTTACGGTCTTCATTAGGTGCAGCGATCAAGTTCGGTGCATGCATTGCTTGGCATAGAGATCCTAAAGCTCCTAAAGATCTTTCGCCATTGAATGTCACTCCGCAACCTGATTTGATTTGATACTCATTAGGTGCAGCGATCAAATTTGGCGCAAGCATTGATTGGCAGACAGATCACTACCTATAGGCCACTGAATATTACTACGCAACCTGATTCAATTTGGTACTTACGGTCTTCATTAGGTGCAGCGATCGAATTCGGCGCAAGCATTGCTTGGCAGACAGATCACCACCTAAAGGTCTTCCGCCACTGAATATTACTACGCAACCTGATTAAATTTGGTACTTACGATCTTCATTAAGTGCAGCGATCAAGTTCGGCCCATGCATCGCTTGGCAGAGAGATCACCACCTAAAGATCTTCCGCCACTGAATATTACTACGCAACTTGATTTCATTTAGTACTTACGATCTTCATTAGGTGCAGCGATCAAGTTCGGCGCATGCATCGCTTGGCACACAGATCTTAATGCGCCTGAAGGTCCGCTGCCGCTGAATATCGCTACGCAACCTGACTTGATTTGCGCACAAGCTGGAAAAGAGGAAAAAAAAATACTGATCAAACAATATACCTCTCACATAGTTTAAACGATGTGATGTTTATATTATTTATGGGGTCCATAAAGTAAACCAGAGTGTAAAATCTTTTAAGAGCTTTTTAGCCTGCAGATATTACTCTATGCCTGCAGAAAACTGCCTGCAACATTTGGGTTGGGCGTTAGCAGGGCAGCACAGAACCAATATTTCTTTTCAGATTTCTTTGCAATAAAGCGGGAGGGAAGTCGTGTCTTGCCTTGCCCTGCGCTATCTGCGTCTCACCTTTTTTCTACGACTTTTGGAAACACGCAAAAACATTTTACACCATGTCCGGACAAAATAATGCATTATGTAAGCACCAAATTCTAAGAAAATTATGAAAATGAAGAATTCTCAAAATGAAGTTTTCCCAGTATCTCTATTCATGATATAATATGCAACTTTTCCAAAGAAAAAAAAATTAAAAAAAAAATACGACCCAAACAAAACCGATTACGTGACCACTTTAGTATGGAGACAAAAAAAAATTTAACCATTAAAAATTTTCTTCCTTCAGGAAAGTTGCTTGTTTTAATTAGTTGTATCACTGAACTTAGGGACCGATACCAATGAAAACTCCCGCTGTATAAAATACGACTTATAAGTAGGTGTACTAGTGGATAAGGCTTATTATAAACTAGATTATTGCATTGACGTAAGAAAAACGCTGCGCTTCTAAACGCCCCCTGGCGTAGTTTCCAAAATCTTTGATTGATTGACATTGATATTTTTGTATAGTGACATTGCTAGAATTTGAAGTGACATTGCTATTGTTTTTGTATTTAATTTGTTTGTTTAATATATTCTATTTTTTTTTAATTTTATTAATGTTTTGTATTTTAAATGATAATTTTTTTTCTTTTGTACGCTGGAATTTTGCATACCTATTCAGGTGAAATAGTGTCGGATGTATATTAAATGACCAACATGTAACAAAAAGTACCACTACTTTTGGCAAATAAATGATTTGATTTGTATTACTACATATAGTTCTAAGTCGTAACCCCAGGGAAAGGGGATCGTGACCATCATATTAAGTCAGAAGATTTGATTGGGGCCGGGTTAGGTACTTCCCTGTCAGCTGCGGTGTAGATAGCATCGTGCAGTTGCAGTGATTTACTTGGTCACACCATCTAGCTGGTGCACGGCCCCTTTGTCTTTTCCCCTCCACTTGGACTCTGGCTCTCTTCACGCTATGTGACCGAGGAATTTGAGCATGCGGGTGCGGCAAGTGTCTGACAGGCGTGTCGTGATTTTTAGCTCTTCTAGAATAGAGTCGTAGTAGAAGGTAGTAGTCCACGGGATTCGCAAAATTCTCCGCCAGCACCAAGTAGTAGTAGTAATACACAGACAGCTTTTATCACATCAAAATCAATCAAAATGTTCCTTATTCATCGTAGGATATTACCAATCTCACACCACACTAATATTATAAAGGTAAAAGTTTGGTTGTTTGTTACTCTGTCACCTATCCGCTGAACAGAACTTGACGTTTCAAATATAGATTATGACCTGGAAACTTAGAGCAATGCGTCAAACCACGCAAGCCCGCGAAAATCGTGTTACTCTATGCCTGGAAAAGCATAAAATTGTCTTTCTTGCGAATCCCACGCGGACGAAGTCGCGGGCAGCAGCTAAACTTATATGAAGCACATCAAATCAGCTACTTCAAGCTTGGGGAGCTTTTAGTTTCATATACTATTAAACGAACAATATTTGTATAAATAGGGTGACTTTTAATTAGTTCTTGATAGAAAAAGGTATGAATGTACTCATGATACTGAACAACTTTCCCCAAGGAACATAGGTCGAAATACGAAAATCAAGTTTTGACCTCCCATAGAAACTGCATCAGCTGATAGCGCATTTTGTATGGGAGGTCAAATTTGGTTTTTCGTATTTCGACCTATGTTCCTTGGGAAAAGTTGTTCAGTATCATGAGTACATGCATATACGGCCGCTGGATAGACTCTATAGCACTGCAATGGGGCCTATACTTCGGCGCGGATGATTTAGGAGTCAAACGGCTACATATAGGACTGTAAGGGTGTGGAATGTTGTTGTGTAGTTTTAAGTCTTTTAAAGTTAACTACCTATTGAGGGTTTCGCCAACAAACTGCGCTGCAGTTTGGCGTGCTGTAATTTAAGTAGCTTGTTCTTTTCATTTTTATAAAAAAAAATAAAAAAAAAATATATATTTTGCTATCAAGAACTAATTAAAAGTCACCCTCAGTTTCTCGAAAACGGCTCTAACGATTTCGTAGAAATTTACGGACATACGGGCGTTTTCGGGGGCAAAAAATCGATATAGCTAGCAAGGTCTCCTGTCTGGGAAAATATTCGTGTTTTTAATTTTTTTTTTTAAACTGCGTTTTAGACAGAAACTTACAGCGCCATCTGTAGGCGGGCAGCACAGCTTGCTCGCCGAATGATATTTTTAATTTTAAGGTGGCCATTATTAAGATCGGTCGCCCAGGTACTTGTATAAATTTGTTGTAGCGATCACGTAGTACTTACATTCAGTATCTATTGCTAAGAAGGAAATGGACGGCAATACCAGACCGGATATGCAATATGGCCACCGGAAATTCCACGAGGCTAGCGGAAGTGAAATGTGAGAGTTCCTGTCAGAAGTGGCGCGGTTTCGGCGGTACGTTGGCAATGATGGATTAAAGCAAGCTTATGTCTTACTCTTACATCCGATCCGACTATTTATTCATTTATTTATATACATATATAAGGTGTTTTTTAATTAGACCCAAATATTTTTAGGGTTACCTCAAGGACCTAAATGAATACTATTGGTGTTATTTTTTTACATTTCTATTCCCTAGTTTTCGAGAAAAATCCTAAAAACAATATCGTTAAATGAACACTCCGTATCAGCACAGGCGGCAGCGCGGAGTCGTGAGCCAATCACGCGCAAGCCGAGTGCGCGGTTCGGGCGGTTTCGGCTCGGTTTCGGGCTCTTAGTACTGTCGAAATCATTACAGCATGATTGCAAATAATAATATTTTTTTTTGTTTGAAAATTATAAAAAAAAACTAGCGGGAGGATTTTTCTAAAACTTTGATAAACCTTTTTCTTTATCATAGTTACACCACCCCTAGAAATATTTGGGTCTAATTAAAAAACACCTTATATACGTACACAACGTGTAACGGAAAGATTTGATAAAACTGATTGGTGTGAATCTGTCAATGAAACTGAACAACTTTTCCCAAGAAAAAGAAAGAGAGAAATAGGTCGAAATACGAAAATGCGCTATCAGCTGATGCAGTTTTATTGGGGGTCAAAAATTTATTTTGTCCTATAACCTGTGCTGGGAAAAGTTGTTCAGTTTCATAGACAGATTCACACCCTTTAGTATTATCCTTTCCGTTACACGCTGTATATAAACCATTTGGTCTTAAAGTAGGCCGTGCTGTAGTGGTTTCTTGCCGTTTCTTTTACGCTACTATAGCCCCGGCCCGCAACCGTCTGATATACAAAGTATTCTGTTAAAACTCTACATTGAATAAACAAAATCCGTGGGTTTTTATTGTCCCTTCTTTTTTTCCCACCATGGTGCCACTTTGTTTGTGAATCGATGTAGTTATGCTGTCGTGATTGAAAGATTTAATATCCAACAATGAATAAACTATATTTGATTTGATTCTAAATTTTATTTGGAACCCTCGGCGCGCGAATCCAACTGGCACTTCACCGGTTTATTTTTAATTACGAGGGCTATATTGTTTCAAAGCGCTGTGGTTGATGAGGGGCTGAGAGTTTTCAAGTGGGCAGTAACCTACCTTCTACCTTGTCTGGAGGGTAAAATTTCAAACCCAGACAGGCTTTATAAAAAATATTTTGTACTCGGCTGCACAGGCAGTTGCTAGGTTTCGTTTAGCGCAGATTGATTGCTTTTTTTTGGCTTGCTCGAAAATATAGAACGTATTGAAATGAAAATGATAATTTCTTTATTTAATTAATACTTTAGACTAGAGGACAAGCTCCACAGGTTTTCAGTACCTATGTATTAGGTCCTCACCTCTCCAGATTGATAACCTTGAAATCAACTTTCAAAAAGAAAACAAATAGGTAATGAAAATGGCTAAAGAAATATAGGAATTATGATGTCATTGCACTGCGAGTAAAAAAACCGGCCAAGTGCGAGTCGGACTCGCGCACCGAGGGTTCCGTACCACCACATAATCATAATTGTATTAGTTGAAATTTCAATGTGCAAGATTTTTTGAGTCCGACACGCGCTTGACCAAATTTTATTATTTGTTGTTATTTTATAGCTTATGCACTATAAACATACCAATTTTCAAGTTTGTAAGTGTTCCCGTTTTTAAATAGAACTAAAACAAAAATCACCTCAGCGACCATCCAACTTGACCCCTCTCTTACATAAATGTTCTTGAAACGGGAGCTCACCACAATTGGTTACCATTAGTTGTGAGAAAAGTTGTAATATTTAATGATTTCAGACTTTTCCCATTATTTGCACTGTGAGACCTAGCTTCTTGCCAAATTTCATAATATTAGGTCAGCGGGAAGTACCCTGTAGGTTTTGCATTTTTGAATAAATGTATGGAGATGAGGTCATAAAATGCCTATATTTTGATTGCGTCGTTGTAAAAAATTGAAATTTTCAGATCTTGTGTGGTTCATAGATCCTAATATATGGTATTAATTTCAAACTGGTAACTTTACCCGTTCGTGAGATAAAGGGTCTTGACAGACAGACAGACAGACGGACAACCAAGTGATCCTATAAGGGTTCCGTTTTTTTCGTTTGAGGTACGGAACCCTAAAAAATATCGCCAGTTTAAAAAGTATGGACCCAATATGAACTGTAGCCCCGAGCTTGATCAGGTCTCTGGTGTTGGGCGTTTATAGCGTAGCACTGGTTCAGCATATACTGGTTTTGTTACTACTTTCCAACATGCTGCCGTTGTTTTACATATTGGGTCAAAACAGAAATTCCAAAATGCTGCTGTGTCACCCTTTTTAATAAAAATTTTAATTTGGCTCGATAGACCCTGCCGGTAGAAGAAAAATCTTGCAGAAGTTAGAAAAAGGACATTGTCAATTTTGATATAAATTTGGCCCATGTTCTGCACAGATTAAAAATGACTGTCAATAGAATCTACAATGATCAATAAACAGATTTAATACTTTTGCTAATGCCAAAACGTCACCATATTTGTTTAGGAGTTCAAAAAATTTTTGTTGTTGTTTTTTTTAATAATATTTCGAAACGACAAAATGTTTCAAAACGTAGCAAGATGATATTTACACAATCGTTAATGTTGTCTACCTACCTGATGAAATACCCCGTGATTTTTGTCCACCAAAATAAAATTAAAGAGATGAAACTGAACAACTTTTTCCAAAATTGTAAAAAAAATCGACTTCCCTTAGAAGCTGTGAGCTGGATAGCACCATTTTCTTATGTCGATGATCCCTGAGAAAAGTTGTTCAGTTTCATGGGCATAACCATCCCTCCATTTTTATGTGGTTAATAAAAATCTAATGACAGTCGAAAAGTGTCTTAAAATTACATAAGGTATGTGTAATAAAAATATAGCAATGTGAAAGTGACAAAAGGTGTCAAATAGTTTCAACTATGTGCGGCCCGCCAAGCGGCGCATTCTTTTAGAATGCTTGCTGGTAGCCCGGGAAGGAAAACAACGATACTGACCGTTAATGTGCAGATATTGATAAAATGAGTTGCGTGAGTGCGCGGAGCAGGACGTGCGAATTGTGATTGACTTCCCGCCTGTCACTTATGCATAGTAAAGAATTGTCAGCATCAAAGATTATACCAACTTCTTCTGGCAACATTAAGCTATCATAGTGCTAATGGGTGACGCAAGGACGTACTTGCTTGACCCAACTCTAAATTATAAAATACTGGTAAACTAAAAGTCATGCGATAAATAATACAATTAAATTAACTTACCTTTACTGTGTATATGAAAGGAATCAGCCGCAGGGATGTACTGTATATCATAAACTAATGTGCTCTCTGGAAACAGCGTCCGTTCCTTGTTGATTCTGTACACTGCGTACTTGAAAGCCAGCTCGGCGCTGCCTCCTCGGCCTTCTTCGCTGAAGATGGCTCCTGAAACAGAAGATTTTTTTCAATTAATTTTCCAAAAATGCAGATGGGATTCACTATGGTAACTGTTTTAGAACGCAATAAATATCTTGAATAATTACAAAATAACAAAATACTAGGTACTAGAGATGAAATAATGAAGCTTGATTAAAATGACAGCAGGATAGAGCTATGCACAAGAGCAGGACAGAGTGATACCTGTCTTTGTGAGCACAGTATGTTACGTAGTACGTCGTGCTGTCATGATAGTCATTATATCGTATCTCGATACAAGGCGTTCAGCATTCACCTCACCTTTCTTTCTGGTGAGTCATTATCATTGTCTTCGTCTTGTCTTTGTCATTGATCATGAGAAAATATTGCAATATTTCTGACAACAGTGCTATGAAATGAAATGAAATTGTTTTATTTGCTATAGATATGGTAACATGTAGATGAAGCCATATATCTAGCCTATATTTTGGCATGCAAATTTCTTTGAAATTAATTATATTCAAAATAAGATTACAAATTCATTAAATCTACCAGTCAAAAATATAATAATTAAGCGTGAAATAATCTCAATAATGTCATAAAAGTTGTAAATTGTCAAATATTATTCTGTCATAAAAATTATAAAATAAGATTTTGAACATGTTCCAGGTATTCTCTAACCGAATAGAAGCATTTCGATATCAACCATTGTCTCAGCTGGGATTGAAATCCTCGTAACGGCAAGTTTTTTAGTTCCACTGGCAAATGATTATAGATCCTAACTGACATTGCATAACAGTTTAAACTACATATATTATATCTTAGACTTGGAAGCACCAATCTGTTCGGGTACCTTGTATTAAAACCACAAATATCCTTATTTATCTGAAACAGTCTCGGGTGTAGTTTAACAAAATAACATACCACGCATATATAGACGCATGGTACAGATAACAACTGTAATCTTTGAAACAAAGGCTTACATGGGGTGATGGGACCAACATCACAGATAGCGCGGACACATTTCTTTTAAGCGATGAATGCCCTATTTATCTCGACTGGATTTCCCCAGATTAGTATGCCGTACCTGAGATTGGATGCTACGAGTACATAGGCATGATATGCCTGAACAGCAGTATCTAAATTGCTTATTTTCACTAGTTTCCAAAGTGCATAGACAAACCTATTAATTTTGTTGCAAACTCTTTCTGTATGTGATTTCCAGTTACAATGTTCGTTAAATTTAACCCTAAGAATACTGTTTTTTCTACTTCGTTAATTGTTTTATCCTCATATCGTGCTTTGACAGTTTGTCAGTTTTTAATCTGTGAAACATTCGTCACCGTCATTTCGGCGCTGCCGTCGGCAAGTTCGCAACTGTTTCCAGATATCTTTATGTCATAAGCATAGAATACTTTTCACTACAATTTTTAGACAAGATTGTCACATGAAAATTTTTTTTGTGGCGTAAACAGAAGTTGCTAATGCATGCTTGCTCTTACCAATTTTAATGACAGGCGACAGTGCAGCGACAGCGTTGAGTGTAACAATCAGCCAGCGCCACATCGTGTGCCGTGTCAACGGCCGGACATCGTGCAATCTGGTAACAAAAAAATACGGTATGATATAAAAGTCTCCTAACATGTTATTGATCTTTCAATTGTTTTGGATTCACGAAATTGCTCTCTTATTGCTCTCTTCACGAAATTGTTATACGATAAGATTGCGTTATTTGTTTACGTTTTGTTTGTACCTACAGTATGAAAAAAAATTATAACTATATACGGAATTTAATTTAAATACTTGTACGGTCAAACGCACGTGAGTGGAAACATTTGCAACTCAATTACCATGCCATACAGTCCAAAAAACTTTTTAATTATGTGATGTTGGGTGTGTCTCATGTTGATCGTGACATAAATGATTTCTGAAATAAATGATTTTATTTATTATTTATTTATTTATAAAAGGTCCACAACCTGTTTTTTTTTACTTTTATGACAATGATGGCTTCATTTTTTGTTTTTTTTTTTAATACCTAACCAGAAATAACGAAATTGCTAATCTAAATAGGGTGCGATGTGTTACAGTCAAAAGTCCGCTATATAAAAAAATATATATTTGCAAACAACAAACATACAGTTTTTACAGTTTTTTAAGTGTGCCTATCGTACTTGCTGTTGTTGATAAATTTAATTTTCTCTGCATTTTAATAAAGCCAAACTCTACGTAATGAAGAAAGGAAAATTATTTGTCATTAAGCTAGCTATACTAGTTGTGAGGGACAGGTTGGCAAATACTGAAAGGGCATGATCAGTCAACGTAACTGAACAACTTTCAGTAAATAAAAGTTTCCGGAAATGAAAAAAAAAGTCGGGCTCGCCATACAAACTGTTCAATCAAGATTGCAATTTTTCATGGATATGCCGATTTTTTTTCCATTTCCGGAAAGTTTTATTTACTAAAAGTTGTTCAGTTACGTTGACTGATCATGCCCTTCCAGTGTTTGCCAAGCTTTCCCTTACACCGAGTTACCCAGTATAACTAATCTACAATATATAGGCCCAGTCACCATGCATTTTTGAAACATCTCCTTTAAAAACATAAGTTCTGTTCTGAGTCGAGAATAAATTAAGAAATTCTCATAGATTATAGTGGCTTGCTATTTTCTTCTGAGCATCATGAGTCTTGCTAGTGGTAAAATAATTACAGCGTTTTTCGTGCTTCGGAAGGCAGGTTAAGCCATTGTTCTTGACTACAATTTGATTAAGTAATCCTTGGGCATGCATGTCCGAGGCCATTTGGTAGCTTTCTTGTATATTTTATTTGAATATGGAAGAAACCAGTTCATAAGTTTCTTTTTATAATATTTTGGGGGATGATGATAAAATCCCATAGATTTAATTTAATTTGATTGGCCCGTTGGTGTTATTAGTAGTGAGCCCGCCTTTTACGCTGCGTTCGATCCCCGCCCAGGGCAAAAATTTGTGTGATGAATATGAATGTTTGTTCTGTGTCTGGGTGTTATTTATCTATTTATGTTTGCATATCAGCATAATATCAATCACTGATATTCATGGATTTGCCTAGATTTCAATTTTTGAAAATCACCGTGTGATAAAATATTACTTTTGAGACTTTAAAAATTCACTTTTTTTTATTTATTAAGGGAAATATACAGTCATTAACAAATCATGAAATGAAATTTTGTATATAAACTGTTAAAAGGTAAATCAGAAAACATGAAATTTAGCAATCAAGGACTGATTTAAATTTAGGCAGTATCAACCTTCACTTTTGAAAATAAAAAAATCTGTGATTTAATACTTTTGTTTGAGTGATATTTTATCACCCGGTAATATTCAAGAATTGACTCCTTGGCGCCTTTCTGTGAATTGTCACCCAAGACCCGGGAGTCCCCTGTGGTGGCGGCAAAGAATAGTACCAACCCATCTCTACCAGTGGGTGTCGTAAGAGGTGACTAAGGGCTTATGAATCAGAAGATGGGCAGCAGCATCTTTCTGTGTATCATACCATCTTACATACTGCGGTCACCAACAACCGTTGTCGCCAGCCGCAACGCTTACAAGCGTGGTGAGTATGGTAAATCCTAAAAACCACGCTTTTTTTTGGAATTCGGGAGGGAGCTCCCTGTCCTGCAGTGGATGTTTTATGGGATGTTATGATGATGATGATATTTTAAGGGTTCCGTACCCAAAAGGTAGACCCTATTAATATGCCTCCGATGTCTGTTTGTCTATCTGTTAGGGGGCTGTATCTCATGATCCGAAATAGGAAAGATCCGGATTCAACACAGAGGTAGGCTTTTTTTGTTATTTTTGTAGTATTTTAAAATAAGTAGTCAAGTCATAAATAGATTGTCACTTAATTTCTGTTGTCTTTCTTGCCCTTTAAAATAAGTAATACTTAGTAAACTTGTAACATTCCTAATCTGTACATTTAGCCTCGTTTTGGCGCGAAGCCTCAAGAATGCGTATCGAATTACTGCTGGTGTGGCCAGTTTATTCAAAAACATCTGTTTTGTAACTAAAATGCTCAACCAACATTACATTACATGATTTTATTGAGCGAAGGTATATGTGGTTCTATTTTTACTTGGACGACGTTTTTTTTATAATAAAGCATCTCAAATGAACCTTGAACATAGTGTGATTATACTTAAGTAGCGCGATTAACTAACCATTTTTAGAGTATGGCAAAAACGGAACCCTTATGGTGCGACTTCGTCTGTCTGTCTGTCAGACCTATTAGTCACACTATCGACTTGAAATTTGGAACAGTATTAAAATATGAAACAGTATTAAAACATGGCCCCGTGTGGTACCGGCAAAGAATAGTACCAACCCTTACATACCCGTGGGTGTCGTAAAAGGCGACTAAGGGTTATAAACTGGAGGATGGGCAGCAGCATCCTGCTTTGTATCTAACATCTTACTTACTGCGGTCACCTACAACCACGGTCCATGGTGCCGGCCGTAACGCTAACAAGCGAGGTGACTACGGTACTTCCCCTCTACATTTTTCCAGCAAAAGCTAGAATTATAGAGGGAGGGAGCTCCCTGTCCTGTAGTGGACGTTTTCATGGGATGTTATGATTTGATTAAAATATGATTGCCCAACTTAATTTCAAGTATAAGAATAAAAAGAAATATTATTATTGTAAAGGGGGTCCAAATAGGAGGGGCAAAATTTTAAATTTTCGTTACTAGGATGAGTCAGGTAACATATAAAAGGGCTTTAGTTGTACATTTTAAGATATATTTCTTCTACCTCTTTTTCAAGTTATGTTCAAAAAGGTCAAAAAACTGACTGCTCCTACGTTGCTTCATAATTTTCATGATTCTTAAAAAGTAATTTCAGCATTTGGGCACGAGTGGTTTAACAAATAAACCATTTCTTTTTTTAGGTATCTCATACGTATACAGGTTGTAACGGACAGGTTGGCAAAAATTTTAAGGGCGTGATCAGTCGATGAAACTTTACAACTTTTTCCATGAAACATAAATATATAGGTGACTTTTAATTAGTTCTTGATAGAAAAAGGTATGAATGTTCTCATGATACTGAACAACTTTCCCCAAGGAACATAGGTCGAAATACGAAAATCAAGTTTTGAACTCCCATAGAAACTGCATCAGCTGATAACGCATTTTCTATGGGAGGTAAAAGTCGCCCTATATAACCGAAAACGTGCCGGAAACGTAAATTATAGGCCTCTCCACACAAACTGCCAAGTAAAGATTGTAATTTTTTATGGAGCAGCGGCCGATATTTTTTTTTGTTTCACATTTGAATATATCATTATATAGGAGAAAGTCATTCAGTTTCATCGTCTGATCGTGCCCTTTCAGAATTTGCCATCTTCTCCCTCTCGGCCAGTGTACGAGTATAAAATGAATTGCCACATACTTATATGACGGAGCAATGAGCATCATTTGAGAACAGCTCGATCGATTAAGCTGATTATTTTTTGTTGGGTTCGAAATTCAAAAGACAATGTTTGTATTTTTATCCATATTTTTTATTTCGTTTTTAGGGTTCCGTACCTCAAAATAAAAAAAACGGAACCCTTATAGGATCACTTTGTTGTCCGTCTGTCTGTCTGTCTGTCAAGACCCTTTTTCTCACGAACGAGAAGAAGTATCAGGTTGAACTTGATAACGAATATTAAGGTCCATGAACCACACAAGATCTGAAAATTTCAATTTTTTACAACGACGCAATCAAAAGATATGGCTTTTTATGTCTTCATCTCCATACATTTATGCAAAGATGCAAAGCCTACAGGGTACTTCCCGTTGACCTAAAATTATGAAATTTGGCAAGAAGCTAGGTCTCACAGTACAAATAAAGGGAAAAGTCTAAAATCATTAAATATTTCAATTTTTCTCACAACTAATAGTAACCAATTAAGGTGAGCTCCCGTTACAAGAAGTTTTCTATAAAAGAGGGGTCAAGTCGGATGGTCGTGGAGTTTGAAAATCAAAGAGCAAAAGCTTTTAATATATCATATGGTAGATAGGTACGGAACCCTTAGGGCGCGAGTCCGACTCGCACTTGGCCGGATTTTTTTTTATTATTTCGGAAAAATAAAAAAAATGGGAATACTGAAGATCCTTTTTCTGTGTGATTTTGTATGAACTAAGTACGTTTACAAGCTATATGCGTGAGAAGCCGCCGGCAAGAACGCTAGTTATAAAATAAAAACCATTATTCGAGACAAGACCCCTGAAAAATTATGATAATGACGATTCCCATTTGAATCTTATTGCAAAACTTTTCAATGTGATTTGAATTTGCAACTCAAAAAAGTAATTTCATATTCAGAAAGCAAAATTGGATTTGGTTCTCGAATCGTTCGTACATATCTAGTGATGTATCTACCCTCAATTTAATATACGAATGAATAAAGATGGTATTTTATGTTAATAATAATAATAATAAAGCTTTCTAAATATGTAGACCTTAAAGATGAAATAATACGGATGTGGAACCTTAATAAAGTAACTATAGTACTAATAGTACTCTCAACCACCGGCGTAATCCCCAATCAGCTACATCTGTCCTTAAAATTACTTAACTTCCCACAACATACATACATTAGCCTACAGAAGGCAGTTATTCTAAATACTTGCCGATTAGTCAGAAAATGTTTACGATCCGACAACACCACAAATCCTCAATACTCACTTGACTTAGGTCCGTGAGTATTGTTATCACCGGCATACGAAGGCCGAGAAGACGAAGTCTTAAATAAATAAATAATAATAATAATAATATAACATTTATTTCAGATAACAAGATCCATACAAAAAGCAAAATACTTAAAAAAAAATAAAATTAGAGCATAATAAAAATTACGTTCATGTCAGTCATTTTAAGCAGCTAGTTCCATCCATCGCCAGAACATGTCCGTCAGATGCAGTCTACAATTTATTTCTCTAATAATACTGTTATTACACGCGTCAACTCTGTCCATAAATGAAGCGATTCTTTGTCTCACAATGGCATTAAACGCGTTAACTCTAGACTCCAAAAACATACCCGAGGCACTGCACCATGGGGGCAGCCCCATTAACTTCCGAAAGGTGTTATTGTATTGCACGCGAATGACATTGTGAGACTTCTTCGTATAGTTGGTCCAAGCTTGTTAAGACTTTTGGATTGTGGTCGTTCTTTTGTTCAAATATCTTCAGCCTACTATCCAAAGATTTTGGAAACTACGCCAGGGGGCGTTTAGAAGCGCAGCGTTTTTCTTACGTCAATGCTACTATCCCATTGCTTATTTCTGCCGTAAAGCAGCAATGATTGCGCTGTTGTGGTTTGGTTTGAAGGGTTAGGGAGCGGCACGTGAGACATACCATCTTAGTTCTCTGGGTGGGCAACGCGCTTTGCTGTCTTATTTTGCTCGTGTAAGACTCACGCGTCAAGGTTTCCTATATATTTAAAGCTATAAAGTACATTTTTAGGACTGCAAAACTAAATTTGTTTGTGATGGTTATTTGTAGTTTTCTAAAAAATGGTGCTACTTGAGAGATTGTTTTATTTTTAAAAGTGTATCGACTATAATTAATTTGTAAACTATAGCAAACTTCCGAGATAAGGGGAAGGAAAATCTAAAAACTAAGAGTCGTAAAAAATTAAAAAATCTATTTAGGAATGTACAAGTGAAGGAAGCCCTTTCATTATGATACCCCACTCGACCTACAGTCTGCGCTGTGGGATGGTGCGGGTGACATTAGTCGAAACGTTCCTTTTCACTTTTGAATGTCAGCCGCGATTTACAAGCATGACTTAATATTTTAGTTATACCTAAAATATCATAGTCGTAAAATACTAAATATGTAATAACTATAGTAAATTAAATAACTTAACCCTATCAAAATGTTATGGTCTATTAATAAAATTAAATTGAAATAAATATGAAGCTAAGTATTATGCGTATAAAGAATTTTCGAGTGATGGGATGAGTTTTGCTACGATGGATAGTCGATATTTTTTTAAAGAAAGGGAAGTTTACTGTATGTATTATAAAACATTTTTGTATATCTATAGAGTTATATGAAACCATAAACCATACATTATTATTACATAACATCCCACGAAACGTCCACTGCAGGACAGAAAACTCCCTGCCGGCAAAAAAGCGGGGAAAATTTTAAGGGAATGACTACGATCATGGAAACGAGTAGATTTGTTTTATGGGCTGTAGAGTGATTCACGCCCTAAGGGTTCCGCACCCATCCACCATATCATATCCTTCAGTCTTATTTTAGGCCGTCAGTAGATAGTACAAAAAGCAGCACAAACGCACTTTGTAGAGAAACAGGACACTTAGTAGATTCATAATCGACTGGTCGGCCGAGGCGCAGCCTGACACGTTTTCCGCAGTAAGCGCCAAAGTGACCCGTCCGACAAGTTAAAATACCTTATCGAAAAGCAGAATAAAACTAGTCTGTGGGGCTTCTGGTCCGGTTAGGTTAGGTTTGCCCTTTGATTCAAAAAACTACGCATCCACTCAAACCTGACCCGCCTTTTATATGAATGTACTTGAAACGGGAGCTAACCTTAATTGGTTATATTTACTTGTAAGAAAAGTCGAAATATATAATAATTTTAGACCATTCCCTTTGCTTGTGTTAAGAGACCTATTTTTTTAATATTTTTTTTCCTATTTTTTTGCCAAATTTCGTTATCTTAGGTCGTGGGAAATTCCCAGGTTTTGGTTTGGTTTTCATATACTCCAAAATGGCAGCAGGACGCAAAACTAGTATGGTTATGTCAGGTGAGTCATTTACATGTGCTCTCGCGATAATTTCGGCATATTTCGCGGTATGGTTCAATTATGTTGTTGTAGAAGCCATATACTAACACACGGACCACAAATTGTTAAGTTAAGAGGGTATTCTATTCTGAGAAATAGATATTCGATAGGGACAACCTACAGCTTTGAGCGATTTTACCTACAAAATGACGTTCCGCTTTCCCCTGTTTTTTTCTCCAAAACTGAGCTGATTCAATTATTTTTGGTATCTAAATTTTAAGGAAGAGTAGATCTACGCTTCTGTTTTCATTTTTCTTGAAAAATTTAAATTTAAATTTTTTCTGGTAGTCGTCTAAATATGGCTGAAAAACGGGGCATTTTTTCAGGATTTTGGGTAGTTCTTTTGGTAATTATTTTTAGTAAATAAATAATTGACAGGGGCATGCCTACAGTAGACCTTGATTTAAAAAAATACCATCTCTCAACAGGCATTATCCAGGGAGGGAATAGGGGAATACATTAGTATCAATTTGTATGGAAGAAATGCAGCAAAGTTTCGAAACCCTAAAAATAACGTTTGAACAAGTCCAGCTGTTAGTGTTTACTGTGAGACTCCAAACTCCACGCGAATGAAGTCCTGGGCACCACTTATTTTATAATAAATTTCATGTTGACTAAAAAGGGAACGAGATTTTTGCCGAGAGAATCGATAACGATAAAATTGAATTCACTTCCCTTGTCTTGCAACATTGACAATGTCACCCGCACCATCCCACAGCAAACAGAGTGCAGTAACATCAACTTAAAATTTTGCCCCCTATTAGGACCGCTTTATAATACTAATAGTATATATTTTCTCGTTTTCATTTAAGTTGAATCATATTCAAAAATTATTCCAAATTTCCAGACGATAGCGTTAGTAGTTGCTGAGATAAACAGGTGTGACGGACAGACAGACAGACGAAGTTGCACAGAGTATGAGATTCCGTTTTTACCGTTTTGGTTCGGAACCCTAAAAACTTTTTATAAAACCATTGAATGACTCATTATGGATGCTAAATGTAACGAGCTTGCCGTGAAGAAGCCTATTCACTCACGACTTGAATAGATAAGGGTTATATGAACTCGGGAATACAGACGAATTTATTTAATGTAGAACTAGAGCTAAGAACTAGAGCTTTTTTGTGCTTCAGAAGGCACGTGAAGCCGTTCGTCCCGGCTACCTGCTCGTTAAGCCAATGCAAGGTCATTTATCGTCTTGAAAATTTTTAAAGCTAGGTTAGCCACTATGGGTCTGCTTAGCTCCCAGAATGAGTCCTTAAAATGTTTCGCACCAAATTAAAGCCTTGCATCACAAGTCCTATAATACTTTAGTTCCAGCCACCCTGTATTTTTGTTCCATCTCCTTTATTTTCTGAGTTTTGTTGTTTTCCTCCCTAAAATAGGGTAATCAGGGGATAATTTGACGAGGAATTTTTACGATAAAACTTGGCGTTCTAACCAAATATCGAGTTAAGTTAGGCCTTTCGGTTGATAACTTTTGTAGGTCAGGATCGGATTGCTATTCTTATAGTATTTAATGGTAAAACGAAATAAAATTTAAAATTCACGCACGGAAATCATTTTAGCTTCTAGTTTCAATACTATTTGCGATTTAAAAGGAGTTTGCTTAATTTTCGTGATCGGAATAAATTGTCAAGTTTAATTAAAATTATTATTTATTGTGTTGTAATTCGATCGAAATTAATTACATTTAATTTTTTAATTTCTGGAAAGTAAGTTTAAAATCCGAAAGGGTACTAAGCGATAATATGCGATTTCATGTAATATTAAGCATATTTTATGGTAATGTTATCATTTTAGAAGATTTTATCATACGTAGTATAGTAGGTATTTAGTAGAATATACTAAGGCATTAAATGTTTTTGCCAACATATAACTTTTCATGTAGATCTGATTTATAAGCACATTTAAAAAGATGTACAACAAAAATTGTTGCATGCGCCCCAAATCGCCATTAGTTTGAAATTGGAATAAATAAATTCTATTACATAGAGCCAGTATTAATAGGTATCTTGTTTCGTGTAAAGCCGATGAATAGAGCTCACCATAAGTAAACCTTCATAGAGAATCCTTCGAGCATGATTAGAAACCGTTCTCACACAAACATTTCAACAAAAAACACAGCATTCACTCCATTTTTCACTACAGACACTAATCTATCCCCATAATCGCACTAATTATTGCACTAAACACAATTTTTTGCATTAAAATACGGAGCTTTCTACGAAAAATACGTTTTCCTGTGAGCTCCCGTGAAAATTTTTCTTGTACTGATTATTCTATCTATGCGTTGTATTTAAAGCTATGTAGTCAAATTCCTAGATTACAAAAGACAACTGTAACATACCGTAAATATATTCGCAATAAGTCGAAGTTTGCTTGTATTCAAAAGGGTGGTGTCTCACCTCACCCCATCCTACCCTCGTTCGCGCCGCCGCCGCCGCCACCCAGTCCGGTAGCCAGTATTGCCATCACTTTGGAGTTGCTATTATAAATTTATATTAAACGTAACGTTGATTTGTTCAATAATTCGTGTATTCCTCTTCATCTCCAAGTTAGTTAATTTTTCAATTTTATTTTATGTTTTTACAAAACTAGACTTTGTCGTGATAAGAACCTCAACAATCTGTCAAGGTGTAGAAATTACCCTGACAGCAGGATAGCTTTATATGACGTCCATATGTGTAGTCGAGAAAGATTTAGATTGCCGTTTTGGAACCCAGCCCAAGTCAATTGGTGTTACCAGTTAAAGACCAGATGGCGTATTTTTTCCTGATTCTGGGAATAATTGTTTTTGCGGTTGAAGATAAAAAAATACATCACGTGACCAATTTACTATAGGGAGGCGAAAAATTTTTCGAGTAAAAATTTTTTTCCTTCGGTAAAGTTGCTTGTTTTCGTGAGTAGAATCACTGGGCTTCGGGACTAAAACGAATGAAAATTCACGCTGTATAAACAAAATTGACGATCATGTTACATTAACTAAGACTGTAATATTTTATAATTAGGTACATTTATAATATAACGAGGTAGTGCATTTCTCTCTTATAAAAGCTGACGACCTGACGTTATGGTCGTGATAATAATATTTAAAAAATGAACTAAACTAAGCCAGACTCCGAGGTCTTTGTTGTTCTATTAAAAGAATGCTTTACTTTGGTATTCAAATAAAATGCTAAAAATCAAACAGATTTGGCGCCGAGGATGAGAATCGAATCCACACTCGAAGCACAGAAGGAGGCACGTTGGATAAGCGTTAAAATGACTTACGTAAATTTTGAAATTGTATCTGGCAGCCCTGTAATCCTGTATCTGTCAAAGTCATTTTCACGGTACCTACAATTTTGCGAGGTAACCTAAAAAAATATTTAATTGTTGCGGTTAAATAAAAAATATTTCCATTTAACAACTAAATAATTGCGCAAAATAAGCTTCTGATTTTTATTCCTAGTGTCTTCATTACGTAACTATGAATATCGCTCGATCATTATGTGTTATACGAAACCAAAATTTCGGTCGCACTCTATCGCGAAACTTTCGTATTTCATCTGTAAATTTGGAGTCTACACAAGCTTCACAGCCTCAGGTGCAAGAAGAAAAATACGATTTTGAAGATATAAAGGTCTTGGAGCGCACAGAGCGCCGTAAAGAGAAAATACAGCCATTTATGAAAGATGTTTTTGTGTCTGTCTTCAACCGCGATTTGCTTGCCTTTCCTGAGATTTTGAATAAAGAAGAAAGTGAAAATCTTGAGCAGAGGGTTGCCGCTCTTGAGAAAGTGTTTGGAGACGCGGGAAAAACTACAGAAGAGCGCAAGGAGGTTCTAAAAAGAACTAGGATGTATGCCGCACCAGTTCCTTTAACAAACGGTGGGCTGGCTATGAATGTTACTGAGAGTTTGAGGTAAGTAGATAGACAAGCTGACTTGGAATAGTTTTTTTTATTTATGTAACAAATGAGCAGACGGACCACATAATGGTAGTAAGTAAGTAGTCACTGCCGCCCAGTTCTAACAAGTATTACTGCATATCTCTAGGGCAATTGTTTTTACCTGACATCTGTAAATCTGTTTACCCGCTTATTATTGAGGTCAAAAGCAACAACTTTTGTTTGACCACTTTTGCAATAATGCAAATAAATCTATGTCCCATACACAGATACAAAGTAACTTAACCAACAAATTTTGTTTGGGAAGGAAGTTAAAAATTTTTTGTTAATTGTTGCAATGAATGAAATTTATAATTTAAAATAACATTGTAACAGGTGAAGCAGTATATTACAAGGTACAATAATAAAACATTAATTTAAATATTAGGTCTTTACCTTTGAAATTGCCGTTTTGTATGGCGAATTTTAGGTAAACTCAATTTTCAGTACTAACATTTTTGCATTTTTCTTAGGAATTATAAATCCAATTTTTTTTATTTTTTTGAGCATTATTGGAAAGACATTAAACTAACAGAAGCTTAAATTTAATTTTCGAAAAATATTATCTGTAAAAAAATATAACAAATCTAATCCTTATTCTCTTATTTTTAGTTTGATATATAAAATTAAATTTTATATATCAAACTAAAAATAAAAACTTTATTTTATGCGTAAATTGATAACCTTGAAGTCAACTTTCAAATAAAAGACAAATGAAAAAAATTGCATTAGAATTATAGGAATTATGATCTCATTAATCTGTAAGAAAATTTCGGCAATTTCATAGGTAAAGACCTATTACATTCACTACATTATCATTATCGACATAATGAGTTACATAATGATTATTTTTATATTTTATAATTATAAAAATAATCATAATAAATACACTTTAATTGCATAGGCAATTTGAAGAATTTGTCGTGGCTATAAAATAAATTTTCAGTCAGCCGACCTTTGATTTTACTTCTGAACAACATGATGAATGTCATGTCTCTTATAATGATCAGTATGTAGTTGTACACCTTGGTACAGATAATGTACAAGTTGTAGAAAAAGTTGTTGCTTTTGACCTTACTAATAAGTGGAAAAACTGATGACAGGCCTAAAAAACCAACTTTAAAGGTTTACAGTTTCATAGATGCATAGATTTTAAGTCATTGTATGTACGCAACATTAATCACCCAAGCGATATAAATCACTCAGGCTACATTAATCACTTGCTCTTGCACGCCATGAAGAATGCCAGTTTCAGAGAATTTAATCCGTGACCCGGAGTCCATAGTAGATTCGGTCACTGTTTTATCGCTTGCATGTCAATTGCGTGGACAGATCTAAAATGCAAAAGATTTTTGAGCTTGCATGCATTCAACAAATATTGCCCCTGTGAATAGTGACTCTAAGGTTTAATAAAAACTCTAGTAACCTATTAAGAAATAAACTTTTTCCCCCAGATACTTGGAAACCATATCTTCGGATATGAAACTAGCACAAGAGATAAGCAACCACTGGGTGGGGCTAGAAACCCTAAGAATTGGTCTGGAAAGAGATCAGGTATGCTATATCTTTAAATGCCTCAGTAGACAAGAAGATTGTCTGCCTGTGTGATTTTCATTCTGTATATGAATTCAACCTTTTTTAGGGTTCGGTTCCTCCAAAAGGAATTAGAACGGAACCCTTTTTTATCATGGCTTTCACATCTCATAAGGATGGAGATCTATCTTGCCAACATCAGAGTTACTCAACTTAAAACACATGTGCTTGTACTTTGGTTGTTTCTTAAGGCAAAAATATTTTTTTATTATATTTAAGGTTCTTTACCTCAAAAAGAAAAACAACATAACCATATAGGATCACTTTGTTTTCCATCTGTCTGTCTATTTGTCAACAGTCTTTTTCTCCTGAACCGGTCAAGGTATCAAGTTGAATTTAGTATCAAATATTAAAGTCCACAAACCCTTGAAGCTGTGAAAAATTCAAAATTCTATAACAACACAATCAAAAGATACGCCATTTATGTCTCCATTTCCATACATTTATAAACCCAACGAAAACCTATAGGGTACTTTCTGTTGACCTAAAATAATGAAGGCAGTCGTCACCCAAGTAAAAAGACAGTCACCACTGTAGCTTTAATCTGCATAATATTGTGTGTTGTAAGATCAATGACCGACCTTATAAACCATTTTTTTATTTCTATTTAGTTCCAGACAATCATAGATGATCTGACTACGGGAGAGAAAACTATAGCTTTGTGTATCAAAGAGAAAGTTTCTGAAAGAATAGCCCAAGCTGATTTTAGGACCACCGCTGAGATGGATGGGAAAGGTAATCTTTATTTAGAAATAAAAGAAAATATTTTTTAAATTCAAACCATTTTATTGTTGTAACATAATCTAGAAAATAGAACTAATAAAAAAATACACAAATCTGGGACCTATAAAGGGTGTAACTGTTACATGTGTCCAGGCGTTTATTCCGTAACTATTAAAGATGTCAAAAAACTTTAATCTGATATCGAAAGTACGTTACCTAATGCGTAAAATGACATCAATTGATCTGTATACAATGTAGGTAGTTAGAGATTTGTTTCAGATTAAATTGATCAGTCTCGTATTAATGGTGTTTGCATGTGTATTGCTTCCTTCATAAATATTTAGTGCTAGCTGGTGCCCGCGATTTCATCTGCGTAGGATAAATAAAATTTTAGCCTATGTGTTATTCTGATGTATAAGCTACATTATTGTAAAGTTTCATCAAAATCCATTCAGTAGTTTTTGCGTGAAAGAGTAACAAACATCCATCCATGCATACTTACAATCTTTCGCGTTTATAATATTAGTAGGATAAACCACAGTGATGCAATAATATAAAACACATTACAGGAATATGGCGCATTACCGGTGAGAAATACAGCCAACTAAATGATGGATACCGTATTGTGCTTAGTACCACTGAAGCGGGAAAATTCAAGGTTTTCCTAGTCCACCCCGGGGCTGAAGGGATGGAGCAACATGGAGTATATGTTCACTTTAGAAACACACCCGGTAAGCTTGCACCAAAATACTGCTGACGTATGATAAAAGGTGGCTAAGTGACTGAGTCGGCTGTCATATGATAAAAGGCAGCTTTGTGACTAGTGCACCCCGGGGCTGAAGGGATGGAGCAACATGGAATATATGTTCACTTTAGAAACACACCCGGTAAGCTTTCACCAAAATACTGCTGACATATGATAAAAAGCGGCTAAGTTATTAACTATCCACCTCAGGGATGAAGGAATTGCAGCATGGAATATTTTACATTAGAAACACTCCTGGTAAGCATATACCAAAATACTGGTGACATATGACAAAAGGCGGCTAAGTGACTTACTGCCGCACTCAGAGACGTCACTTAAAGTTAATATTTCATTAAATCTCATGCTGTCCTTTTCGAATTCATTGAAATTGAAAGCGACAGCATGAGACTTAATGAAAGATTAACCTTTAAGTGACGTCTCTGAGTACGGCAGTTAGTCTACCGCCATATTATGTAAGTGACTAGTGCACCCTGGGGCTGAAGGAATGGAGCAACATGGAATATTATGTTCACTTTAGAAACACACCCGGTAAGCTTTCACCAAAATACTGCTGATTAAATTTATTTTTGACATTTAGACAGCAGGCGTCACTGTAAAATTTTTAAAGAGTAGATGGCGCTAGTCGTCCTGTTAGCGAGCAAGTGTATAATGAATGAGGAGAGGAATTTGAACTAGCCACTTGAAGAAGCGATAGCTCTGTTGGTAGAGCGTCGGTACGCCGAAAGTCGCAGGTTCAAATCCGGCTCGCGTCAAATTGTTCCTCCTCTTTATCTATTTATAAAAATACTGCTGACTTATGAATGATAAAAGGCGGCTAAGTTATTAACTGTCCACCTCGGGGATGAAGGAATTGCAGCATGGAATATTTTACATTAGAAACACTCCTGGTAAGTATTTACCAAAATACTGGTGACATATGATTAAAGGCGGATAAGTGACTTAGTCGGCTGTAATATGATAAAAGGCGGCTAAGTGACTTAGTCTACCGAGCCCTCTAACCACTAGACCACAGAAGCTGTTAACAAACATATAATAAAAGGCGGTTTAGTGACTTAGTCTGCCGTCATATGATAAAAGGCGGTAAAGTGACTAAATCGGCTGACATGTGTTAAAAGGCGGCTAAGTGACTTAGTCTACGGCCATATGATAAAAGGCAGCTAAGTTTCTAGTCCATCCCGCGGCCGAACGGATGGAGCAGCATAGAATATAATATGTTCGCTTTAGAATTACTCCTGGTAAGCATTCTTGGTGGTCTCTGTTAAGAAGTCTAATAGGTCTTGCCTAATAAGATAAGATAAAAGATAAGATGAAATTTATTTCAAATAAAACCTTAGCCTTATTATAGTTATAAGACAGAAAATTCTAAGATTATTTTGTGATGGTTTACATTCCAAACATTCTTATATAATCCGCACAATACTCAGCTTACGTCTGTGTTCCAGAGTTAATATAACCCGAATATATTCAAGTCGCAATTAAATAGGCTTTTCCTGGGAAAGCTCGTTCCATCGTCGACCTCATCTCTGTCCTACAATAAAAAAGCCCTGGGTGGCTGTATTCTTGATACAGCCGAGGTTTTACGTGCATACGTCTATGTAGGTCAGGTGAAGCTCCCACCCACGTCCACTCACCCCCCCCCCCCCCCTCACCCTGCTTAAGATATACGAGTATGTCCACGTCAAAATAAAAATAAAATATTGTAAGTTGGTGGTGCAGAACCCTTTGTGTGCGAGCTTTAAGAATCCTTTTAAGCTACAATAAAATATTAATTAATTAATTTATCCGTCTATTCTCCCCAGCTGTTCCCCTGGACTTCGGCTCGGATAGCCAGATGGCCCAAAGACTAGGCTTGTCGCGACTCCATGCCGCTACCTTGTGTAGGTGCATACTGACTCAAGCGTTACACGTCTGCAGCGAATATGTGCACTCTAAGGCATTTTCTGGTAAGTAAAAGGCGACTAAGTGACTTGATTTGGCCTTATGTGATAAAAGGCAGATGACTTGGTTTGCTGTAATATGATAAAAGGCGGTTACGTGACTCCATGCGGCCTCCTAGTGTAGGTGCATACTGACTAAAGCATTATACGCCTGCAGCGAATATATGCACTCTAAGGCATTCTCTGGTAAGTTGAGATAGAAGGCGACATGATAAAAGGCGGCTAAGTGACATAATAAAAGGTGGCTAAGTGACTAAATCTATCCTCTAAGTCACTTAGCTGCCTTCGATCCATATGAGTAAGGCATTTTCTGAATTCATTTCGCACACGAAATGGTAAGATTCGTATCCCAGATAATAATAGCATGATTTTTTATCACCCCAAAAATTTTAATAGGTGGTTCTGCCCATGAAACTGAACAACTTTTCTCAAGAAACATAGGTCGAAATAAGAAAAAAAAATTTGAACTCTCATACAATATGTGCTGTCAGCTAATTCAGTTTATATGTTATTGTAACAAAAACTCGTTCTGTCCAGATATTCACTTATTTATTCCGGTATTTCTTCAATAGTGAATCAACTATATTTTTCATCTCATCTATTCGAAAATAGCTGAACGGTTCGTCAATAAAGGCGAACAAAATAGCTGTTTTCTCCAAGAGACTTTCGTAGCGGGTAAAAATGAGATTTAAAATTAGAATTTGAATTTAGGTCCACCATAGGGATATTTTAAGTCAACCATAGAGGTCGAACCAAAATATTGTATGAAAAATGATACTGGCCGGTTGCAAAAAAGAAATATGCTCTAAATGTAAACAAGACTACCAACCAAAGAGGTTCTGTGCCTAATTGATACAAAAATGTCAATAACATTTTCAGTTGTTACAAATAATACTTAATATGATTTTTAGTATTGTTTCATACTAATATTGTAATGGTATTTTATATTTAAAATTAATGACGAGCGTGTGTCTCCATGAGCCTCTTATTCTTTTCTCATAGAGGGAGATGAAAAGTAGAGTGTATTACGCGGCTGCAAAAATATTTTTACCTTGGGCGACCTATTGAATCCCTCGCTACGTTCAGGATTCTACTCTAGAATCCCTCGCCATGCTCGGGATTCTACTCAAGAATCCTTCACTTCGCTCTGGATTCAAAATAGCGCCCTCGCCTTAAAAATATTATTTTACAGCCTCGTGATACAATCTACTATTTAGTATGACATATTTTATTTTTTTAAAGACTAACGCTGTAACAATTCTTAATTTGTGTACCCGTGTTCGTGCCTCTCGCTCGAGACGCTGGCCCTTCTCTCACCTGCATGTCCTACACCACTACCCGATATTTTTTCTAACTTCATAGTGGTCAAAAGCCAGCCAATAAGAAAATGATAAAAGACTACACAGTAGTCAATCGAATTTCTTTTAAATCTTCTTGTAAAATTAACAAGTCAACCGTGAATTTAGCGCAACCTAACAGTATCGAAATGTTAACCACCTCTAAAAATATCTGGGACGATAAGAAATAATACTGTATCTAATAACTCCCTATAAAATGTTATAATGTTGACTAAACAGACAATTTATTGTTTCTCGTGCCTCTCGAAGTAATGAAAACGCGTGTTTATTACAGGTAAACCCCTCTCAGAGCTGTCGACAGTAAAACAAACGTTTGGAGATACATTACTAGATATATACTCGAGTGAAAGTGCGGAGTACTTCACTGCGGGTCTGTTGGACGGATACCATGAACCGGACGCAGAGTTGGAGATGGCTATGTGTAGGTAAGATCCTTTATTACTCCAGGACACCACTATACAAAAAATTCGCAATAATCTATGCGTTTAAGTAAACAGTTGCGAATTTACAACATTGTATTACGTTGGACTGGAACCTGTGCTGTGCGGTGTGCGGTGCCGGCCTTAAAAGAATAGTACCGACCCATCTCTTCCCGTGGGTGTCGTAAGAGGCGACTAAGGGAATGAAATCCAGAGGATGGGCAGCAGCGTCCTTCTGTGTATTATTCCATCTCACTGCGGGCGCCAACCCGTCTGCCAAGCGTGGCGACTATGGTAAACCCCCCTATAAATCACCATGAACTACAATAACAAGCACCGGCCCCTAGTCCCCGGCGGCCCCGCTATTCCTGGCTCCGGTAGCGGCCATGGTAACGGTGGGGCAGGGGGTGCGAGGAATCCCGGCAGATGTCGAGCTAGAAGCCCCCACGAGGTGGACCTCTGGTCTGGTGGCGATCGCGGGAGGCGGCTGGATATGTGAGCAGCGCAGGACCGCGAGTCATGGAGACCTTTAAGGAAGACCTATGTCCAGCAGTGGACGTCTTTCGGCTGATATGATGGAACCCTGACAGCCATTGGCCTACTCAAATCGGTAGGGTAATGACACGTGACCCGGGTTTCTGAACTTGGTCGGTATATACCTCAGATTCCCGTCAACTTTTGTTATGTTTTATACGTCATTCGATAGGTGATTTCAATAGGTCGTAAGTCACCATACATGCCGAACCAAAATAAACCATAGTTTTTACGCAATAAGGCATAATCTCGAGCTCTACCCGGGTAGCAATTACCGTATCCCATGGGATGCTCTGGACTACTTTAAGGCCGATATTTCACTAGGACACTGGTAGCGCGACTGGTTGCGCCACTGGTGTCCGTAACAAGACACCAGTAAAGACACCAGAGTCGCTACACCCTGCGGCCACAGTATAAAGAGCTATATTTCACTGGGAGTGGTAACGCGACCAGCAGCCGAGCTGGTTGCGCCACCAAATTGGTCGCGCTACCACTCCCACTGAAATATAGCCCTTAATACTGTGGCCGCAGGGTGTAGCGACTCTGGTGTCTAGTTACGGACACCAGTAGCGCAACCAGTCGCGCTACCAGTCGCGCCACCATGGTGTCCCAGTGAAATACCGGCCTATGATACAAGTTCCGTAAGTAAGGGGGATAAACGAATTGACGTTTTGAGGCGAAGTCGAGGGTTTCCGTCGTCAAGGGTTTGCAATAAACTTTACGGACGTGTATCTTACGACGTTTTTCAATACATTTGTGAGAAAATGAATTGAATTACTCACAAATTTTGTTTTTACATCGGAACTCAGTCCATAGTGCTAAATTTAATCAAAAAGAGGGCACGTACTTCTCAAGGTCACTTTATAGACCAACTTTATCTACGGTGTATCTCTCGAAGTGAGAGTAAATCCCACAGAGTAAAAACTGTATAAAGTCCGTCATATACATAATCTGTATGAGGTAGTGAAGAGAAAAACTACTCTTAGTCGACTATGACTAGTCGGTCAAAAAACACGGTTACATTTTAAAAATATCTTTAAAAAATCTAATGTTCATCCAAACTTTATGTGTAAAAGTTAAAATATATCCTTTTTACTTGTGTGTTGATCAATAATATTAAGAAAGGAAATGTAAATTATTCGTAATAGCCATTTTATGTGTGATTTAGAAAAACTGTAGTAACATTTAATAGTCCTAAGCTAAGTTACATCTTTCTCAAAGAGGAAAATAAAAATTTTACGTTTTCGGGATTTGATACAAATTCATACATTTTTGTACGGAGATCCCTCGCAAGAAATGGATGTGCTTATGGTTCCCTCCTTAGCAGAAAAAGCTGCTACTTAAACCTCCTTGGTAAAGGCAGTTCGATAGCTCGTGTCGTTACCCCTTCTTGAGTAATGTATTGTAATGTATACATTTAAATTTTTGAGTCTATCTATCTTTGTGTCTGTCCGTGTGGTGCCGGCAAAGAATAGTACCAACCCATCTCTACCCGTGGGTGTCGTAAGAGGCGACTAAGGGCTTATGAACTGGAAGATGGGCAGCAGCATCTTATATAATGCAGTCACCAACAACAGCGTCCGTCAGCCGCAACGCTTACAAGCGTGGTAACACTGGTGACTATAGTAAATCCCCTCCACAGTACCCCGCGTTTTTCTGGAGTTCTGGAGCTCCCTGTCCTGCAGTGGACGTTTTATGGGATGTTGAGTCATAATGATAGTTTTATGGGATGTTGAGTCATACTGATAGTTTTATGGGATGTTGAGTCATAATGATAGTTTTATGGGATGTTGAGTCATAATGATAGTTTTATGGGATGTTGAGTCATAATGATAGTTTTATGGGATGTTGAGTCATAATGATAGTTTTATGGGATGTTGAGTCATAATGATAGTTTTATGGGATGTTATGATGAGTCATAATGATAATTATTGTGTTGTATAAAGGGTGTAAGGGACGGTGTACCGAAAACTGAAAGGGCGTGTACAGTAAACGAAACTGAACAACTTTCCCAAAAAAACATAAGTTGGGAAATGAAAAAAAATTTACCTCTCCATAGAAACTGTTCGACTACAGTAGGCAATTTGTATGGAGAGGTCAAATTTCTTTTTCCAGCGTGTTTCTTTTGGAAAGCTGTTCAGTTTCGTTGACTGAGCACGCCTTTTCAGTTATCGTTACACCGTCCCTTACCATGTATTTTGACAGAAACTTGATGGCAACTCACGCTTTACCGACCCTGCTCAACCTTCTCTCCGTGCCCGCTATGGAGTGCCCGGAGCAGACGGCGCGACTGCTAGACGGGGCCAGGGAGCTCGTACTATCAGGAGAAACTTTATTTAGCGTCAACATGTACATAGGTATGTGGCATAAAAGGCGTCTAAGTGACATGACCAACACGCGACGACAGTGACATTGAATTTGTTTACTATTGTATATTCTGTGGTGACATGATAAAATGCGACTTAGTGACGCGATAAAAGGCGGCTAAGAGATATGGTGGCGGGAGCTCGTTCTTATTTGGAGAAACTTTATTTAGCGTCAACATGTTCATAGGAACGTGGCATAAAAGGCGTCTAAGTGACATGACCAACACGCGACGACAGTGACATTGAATTTGTTTACTATTGTATATTCTGTGGTGACATGATAAAAGGCGACTTAGTGACGCGATAAAAGGCGGCTAAGAGATATGGCGGCGGGAGCTCGTTCTATCTGGAGAAACTTTATTTAGCGTCAACATGTTCATAGGTACGTGGCATAAAAGGCGGCTAAGTTACATGACGACACGCGACGACAGTGACATTTTATATATTCTGTGGTGACATGATAAAAGGCGGCTTAGTGACGCGATTAAAGTCGGCTAAGAGACATGGCGGCAGGCAGTTTGTTCCTTTAGGAGAAACGTTATTTAGCGTCAACATGTACATAGGTATGTGGCATAATAGGCGGCTAAGTGACATGACCAACACGCGACGACAGTGACATTGAATTTGTTTACTATTGTATATTCTGTGGTGACATGATAAAAGGCGACTTAGTGACGCGATAAAAGGTGGCTAAGATATATGGCGGCGGGAGCTCGTTCTATCTGGAGAAACTTTATTTAGCGTCAACATGTTAATAGGTACGTGGCATAAAAGGCGGCTAAGTGACATGACGACACGCGACGACAGTGACATTTTATATATTATGTGGTGACATGATAAAAGGCGGCTTAGTGACGCGATTAAAGGCGGCTAAGAGACATGGCGGCAGGCCGTTTGTTTTATTAGGAGAAACGTTATTTAACGTCAACATGTACATAGGTACGTGGCATAAAAGTCAGCTTTCTGACATGACCAACATTCGACGACAGTGACATTGAACTTGTTTATAATTGTATATTCTGTGGTGACATGATAAAAGGCGGCTTAGTGACGCGATAAAAGGCGGCTAAAAGACTCATGTCATAAATTTTATTCAACTTTAATACAAAAATAATCTAAGCACTGAAAAAAACGGACCCAGCTGAGCATAAGCTACAGCCAAAGACTGAAAATATGCAAATTTTAAAAAGTTAACTTTATAAACTTATATCAAGCTAAAGGTAATAAAAAGAAAACAATAATACAACAAACATGAAGCAATTTGATAAATAATAAATAAATAAATCTTTAATGTCAGGTATACACCTATAGACATAGTACAAATAGCAAAAAATAAAATAAATAGACATTACAAGTTATAAAGTGCTTTATAACTAACAAGTTTCAGGTTATGTTATGTTTTATGCTATGTCACTTATCCCTATCGAAAACGGAGGCTGTCTGCTAGCCTTATGCTGAAAGACTTCTGTAAATATGTATATTTGAACCTAGACGTAAGCAAATTCCAAATTACGACATTGATTTGTTTCGGCAGTTTTCTTTGGTTTGTTATAAAGTGTTTGTGTTATTTATTTTATATTTTAAGTTGTTAAGTCTAAGGACCCGGTTTTCTAATTTCGTAGGTTAACTGCGCCATCGGTAATAATCCCGTTGCTTTTTTAGTTTGATAGAAAAATTACGTACAGTAAGACGCTTACGTAAGGAGGGAGGCAGATCGGTTCATATTTTTGACACAGCGTAATTAAAACTACGTTCAAATGAACTAGAGCT
The DNA here is from genome assembly GCA_947532105.1 of Athrips mouffetella. NCBI lineage: Eukaryota > Metazoa > Arthropoda > Insecta > Lepidoptera > Gelechiidae > Athrips > Athrips mouffetella. The sequence goes on from OX383984.1 coordinate 13,357,101, forward strand.
GAGTTTTATGCTATGTCTAATGACTTGGTTTCTACCGTTACAATAGGCATCGAAAACTGACCTTTTATTGTATCTCTATCTTGTTGCACAACTGCATGATGAGGCAAATAATTTGAGATTGGATTATCGATTTCATCGAGATGTTTTTTGACGACCAGACCAAATTCTTATACAAGTTTGCACTTTTTACACCAAACAATAAAGTTGCGAGATGTAAGTACCGAAGTGACGACTCCTCATTTTATATATGTTTTAAATTGCTTTGACATGAAAGAAGGTGGCGAAATGGATTAATCTGCGCTCAAAAAATAGAAGGTGGCAAAGTGACTTAATCTGCTCTTGTGTGATAAAGGGCAGCTAGTATAGAGCAGGTACGACATGGATCTGTTGGCCGGTGGTTAAAATCGGTAGTAACGCCGCTGCTATGAGTATTCGACTCTATACGAGCAAAATATATCACAGCAGTGCCCTCCTGTCATAGTCATACAACTGGTAATAAATCCTTGTCGCTCTATGACTATTGATTAACCAAATTGTCTTGATATTTAACTTTCAGCCCTGAATGGCATCCATCACGCTGGCAAACAGATGGCGGAAGAAATAAAGAAGATACGGAATCCGCTGTTCAATCCTACTTTTATTATTAAAAAAGTCATCGCAAGCAGACATCAGGTTAGTTAAAATGCAAAAAAACCGAGAAGTGCCAGTCAGACTCGCGCACATAGTTTCATATTATATATTTATATCCCATAAAACGTCCACTGCAGGACAGGGAGCTCCCGCTAGAACGCCATCAAAAAAGCGTGGTACTTTGGAGGGAATTTACCATAGTCACCACGCTTGTAAGTGTTGCGGCTGGTGACCGCAGAATGTATACTCTGAAAGATGCAAATAAAACAGCGCGTTAGAAATGGATTATCATACACTATTCCATCCTGCTCAGCACTTTAGAAATGGATTATTATAATAGGTCTTTACCTATGAAATTGCCGAAATTTTCTTACAGATTAATGAGATCATAATTCCTATAATTCTAATGATATTTTTTTCATTTGATTTACATTTGAAAGTTGACTTCAAGGTTATCAATTTACGCATAAAATGAAGTTTTTATTTTTAGTTTTATATATAAAATTAATAGTTTGAAAGCTGTTCGTCTTAAATGTCGTCCGATTTCATCATTAGATTTGTTATATTTTTTTACAGATAATATTTTTCGAAAATTAAATTTAAGCTTCTGTTAGCTTAATGTCTTACCAAAAATGCTTAAAAAAATAAAAAAAATTGGATTTATAATTCCTAAGAAAAATGCAAAAATGTTAGTACTGAAAATTGAGTTTACCTAAAATTCGCCATACAAAACGGCAATTTCATAGGTAAAGACCTAATAAATAAAAAGGATTTAGGTTTTTTCCGAGATGGTGAAGTATAAAACATTAGCGTTTCTTTTTATTGAAACTATTTTGAAATTGTGTATGTTTTTAGTAGGATACAGAGGATACACGGTATCCATGATAAGTTTCCAGATTATTTGACAACGTGAGTTTTACGCTTTTTCGGGTTATGAGTTCTAGTCAGAATGTTTGTCAGTCATTTCTTATTATTTGTTCATGGTTTATAAATACAATCGGTTTGTGTTTTACTTTATGACTGGTTGGTAGCGAGCCTGCCTTCTACGCCGCGGGCCGCGGGTTCAATCTCCGCTCAAGGCAAACATTTGAGTGATGAACACAATTGTTTTTTCTGTATCCGGGTGTTATTTATCTATTTATGTCTGTCTATCAGGCTAAATACGCCTCGCAAACTAAATTAACGTTGACTGTTATTTCTGCGCGTGGGGGACAGGCGGAGAGCCAATGAACGAATCGCTCGCCTCCCCTCACCTGCCGCGCTCACCCCCGCGACTCATTTTTTTACTTCTGTGCATGAACGGTCAGGACTAGAATTAATTTGCGCTCCGCCCATAGTACAGGTTTCGCCTTATTTGGGATCAGATGACCATGTGTGAATAATCCCGCAATATTTATTTATTACTAGCAGTTACCCGCTAAACACTCACGACTTAACCCACGTGGATCTATCGAAAAACATGAAGAAAAGATAATCTTCAAATTTACCCCGATAAAAGCTAGTTTTATGTTTTTCTGAATCATAATCTACAACACTACAAAGGACGACGGGGCATGCCCCAAAATTTCAGCAAATCCTGTTCAGCGGTTAGGACGTGAAAGAGTAACAAACATCTAAAAATACAGACTTTCATCTTTATAATATTAGTGTGATGTGATTTGTTGTAGTCTGACCGCAACCGCTGTATCTTAGTATAGGTAGTGGCGGGGAGGGGGGGGAGTGGGAAGGAGAGAGTAAGAACTAGTTGCCGCCGGGAGCGGGGACGAGCGATGTATAGGTAGTGGCGGGGAGGGGGGGGGAGGGGGAAGGAGAGAGCAAGAACTAGTTGCCGCCGGGAGCGGGGACGAGCGATGTATAGGTAGTGGCGGGGAGGGGGGGGAGTGGGAAGGAGAGAGCAAGAACTAGTTGCTGTCGGGAGCGGGGACGAGCGATGTATAGGTAGTGGCGGGGAGGGGGGGGAGTGGGAAGGAGAGAGCAAGAACTAGTTGCTGTCGGGAGCGGGGACGAGCGATGTATAGGTAGTGGCGGGGAGGGGGGGAGTGGGAAGGAGAGAGCAAGAACTAGTTGCTGTCGGGAGCGGGGACGAGCGATGTATAGGTAGTGGCGGGGAGGGGGAGAGAGGGAAGGAGAGAGCAAGAACTAGTTGCCGCCGGGAGCGGGGACGAGCGATGTATAGGTAGTGGCGGGGAGGGGTGGGAGGGGGAAGGAGAGAGCAAGAACTAGTTGCCGCCGGGAGCGGGGACGAGCGATGTATAGGTAGTGGCGGGGTGGGGGGGAGTGGGAAGGAGAGAGCAAGAACTAGTTGCCGCCGGGAGCGGGGACGAGCGATGTATAGGTAGTGGCGGGGAGGGGGGGGAGTGGGAAGGAGAGACCAAGAACTAGTTGCCGCCGGGAGCGGGGACGAGCGATGTATAGGTAGTGGCGGGGAGGGGGGGAGTGGGAAGGAGAGAGCAAGAACTAGTTGCTGTCGGGAGCGGGGGGGAGCGATGTATAGGTAGTGGCGGGGAGGGGGGGAGTGGGAAGGAGAGAGCAAGAACTAGTTGCCGCCGGGAGCGGGGACGAGCGATGTATAGGTAGTGGTGGGGAGGGGGGGGAGTGGGAAGGAAACAGCAAGAACTAGTTGCTGTCGGGAGCGGGGGGGGAGCGATGTATAGGTAGTGGCGGGGAGGGGGGGAGTGGGAAGGAGAGAGCAAGAACTAGTTGCCGCCGGGAGCGGGGACGAGCGATGTATAGGTAGTGGTGGGGAGGGGGGGGAGTGGGAAGGAAACAGCAAGAACTAGTTGCTGTCGGGAGCGGGGGGGAGCGATGTATAGGTAGTGGCGGGGAGGGGGAGAGTGGGAAGGAGAGAGCAAGAACTAGTTGCCGCCGGGAGCGGGGACGAGCGATGTATAGGTAGTGGCGGGGAGGGGGGGGAGTGGGAAGGAAACAGCAAGAACTAGTTGCTGCCGGGAGCGGGGGGAAGCGATGTATAGGTAGTGGCGTGGAGGGGGGGAGTGGGAAGGAAACACCAAGAACCAGTTGCCGCCGGGAGCGGGGACGAGCGTTGCCCCCAGCGACCCGTCTTGCCGTGAGCATACCGCCCGCTCGGTACAGCGGTTGCGGTCAGACTATACAAGGTGAAATTGAAAACATTCGACAAATTTTGAGATTGAGTTCAGACCGAGAAAACGAATTATTTCGCCTAGGAACATAGGTCATAGGACGAAAAAAAAAAATACCCTTTCATAGACAGTCAACTGACCATACATTTTGTATGGGAGATCGAATTTTTTTTTACGTCTAACTACCTATCTTCCTTGAGGAAAGTTGTTCAGTTTCGTGGTTTGAACTCAATTTCAAAATTAGTTGAATGCTTTCAAATTCACCCTGTAGTTTGAAGTGATTTATTTATTCCAGGAGAAGGACGACCCTAAGCTGACTCTGTACCTAGCGGAGCACCTGCACCCGAGCTTGCGGCCGCACGCCGAGCAGCTGGAGTACTGCGTGCTCAGAATGAAGTACGCGAGCGAGACTATGATGAGCCGACACGGGAAAGACATCTCACAGGCTTACACGTAAGTATCCATCCATATAATAGGTCTTTACCTATGAAATTGCCGAAATTTTCTTACAGATTAATGAGATCATAATTCCTATAATTCTAATGCTATTTCCTTCATTTGTGTTATTTTTCAAAGTTGACTTCAAGGTTATTAATTTACGCATAAAATACAGTTTTTATTTTTAGTTAGATATATAAAATTAAAGGATCGAAAATTGTTCGTCTTAAATGTCGTCCGATTTCATCATTAGATTTGTTATATCTTTTTATAGATGATATTTATCGAAAATAAAATTTAAGCTTCTGTTAGCTTAATGTCTTCTCAATAATGCCTAAAAAAATAAAAAGAATTGGATTTATAATTCCTAAGAAAAATGCAAACATGTTAGTACTGAAAATTGAGTTTACCTAAAATTCGCCATACAAAACGGCAATTTCATAGGTAAAGACCTATTATTAATCCACCAATCTACGCAGGAGTGCAAGAAAATCGGGTCGGTAGTTTTTCCACCGTATATTTCATACAACAATGGACTCAAAGTAATTGTCAATATCTTATTCAAATCAAATAAAAATACGAATCTGATCAGTCCGATCTTTAAATAAGAATCCATCAATCAACCCATCTTTGTATTTGTCTATCCACCTATGCATCCACTCATCTATACTAGGTTATTTTTTTGGACCTGATTTCCTTTTGCCCACTTATTAGTGAGGTCAGAAGCAACAACTTTTGTTCTATGACTTTGCTAACAACGCACTAAAAATTTTCGACTCCATACTAAAGTGGTCACGTGACCGACCCATTTTGTATGGGAAGTTGAAAATTTTTCATGCGTTGTTAGCAAAGTCGTAGAACAAAAGTTGTTGATTTCGACCTCACTAATAGGGTCAGGTTCAGAAGGACGTCGCAGCCTTTTCTTTTTTAATTTTAAATTTTTGGCTTGGCTACCGAGACTTTTAGTAATGTTCATACAGCCAAATGTTTGTTTAGCTTGCCCAAATATTTTTTATCGATATTGCTTTCTCTTTCTTTCACATTATTGCATCTCTCTCTGGAAGAATTATATGTTATGGCAATACCAAAAAAATTGTGTTTTACCCATAAATTAATAAATAAATAAAATAAATTGGTAACAGAACTGAATTAATCAACCCCGATTCCAAGCTGCCGACTCTAATGGATGGAGTTTGTTTTTATAAAGCCGAAGCTGCGGAAGCGAATGTGGGTGCCTGGCTCTTGTTACGGCGGCGGGCGAAGGGGCTGCACTTCCCGCAGCTCCAGAGCTGTAAAAATTCAAAATTCCTACTTTTTTCTAGTTTTTATAAACGAATGAACTTGGCTGTATGTCATTATTCTTAGCCCACATCCTTAAAAAAAAACGGGCCAAGTGCGAGTCGGACTCGCGCACCGAGGGTTCCGTACTACCACATAATCATAATTGTATTAGTTGAAATCTCAGTAAATTACACGCGCTTGACCAAATTTTATTATTTGTTGTTATTTTATAGCTTATGCACTATAAACATACCTATTTTCAAGTTTGTAAGTGTTCCCGTTTTTAAAATTGAACTTAAACAAAAATCGCCTGTGACCATTCAACTTGACCCCTCTCTTATATGAATGTACTTGAGCTCACCTCAATTGGTTATCGTTAGTTGTGAGAAAAGTTGTAATATTTAATGATTTCAGACTTTTCCCTTTATTTTTACTTAGAGACCTAGCTTCTTGCCAAATTTCATAATTTTAGGTCATCGGGAAATGTACGGAGATGAGGACATAAAATGCCATATCTGTTGATTGCGTCGTTGTAGAAAATTGAAATTTTCAGATCTTGTGTGGTTCATAGACCCTAACATATGGTATCAATTTCAACCTGATACCTCTACCCGTTCGTGAGATAAAGGGTCTTGACAGACAGACAGACGGACCACAAAGTGATCCTATAAGGGTTCCGTTTTTTTCTTTTGAGGTACGGAACCCTAAAAATAACTATCTAGTAGCCAAACTATAAAAAAAGTGCGACGACCTTCTATAATTTTCCCCACTCCTAAGTGGGCAAAAGGAAATCAGGTCCAAAAAAATAACCTTATATATCGGTCAAACCGTCTATCTACGTATCCTTTCACTAGTCTACCCACGTATTCATCCATCCATCCACCCGTATATATCCACGTGACTATCCATTTAACTATCAATCCCTCTACTCATCTTTCTATCAATGCAGTCATCTATCCATCAGTCCGTCCGCCTCGCTCTTGATCTATCCAAATATTTTGATTAAATATATTGCTCAATATTTCATCAATAAAAATTCAAGTCTGAAAGTATAACAGGTCTGTCAACTCATAAACAAGTATTTTTTACCCACGACGGAACGGAGAAGGTGTATGCGTTTAGGGTGAGATGTTGTGTGTTTGTTCGTTTGTGTGTGCAAAGTTATGTTGCCTTTTATCTTAAAAACGGCTTAACCGATTTAGATACGGTTTTCAGTAATGGATTTATAATTTATCAATGATGGTTTGTAGATTAGAGTTCTGGCGCCAAGTCACCAGGGGGCGCTGTAATGATAATTTTTATCTAAGCAAATGTTGCCATTTATCTCCAAAACGGTGTGACCGATTTAGGTACGGTTTTCAGTAAAAGATTTATGATTTATCAGTGATGGTTCTTAGACCAGAGTTATGGCGCCAACTCACCAGGGGGCACTGTAATAATAAATTTTATCTAAGCAAATGTTGCCATTTATTTCCAAAACGGTTTGACCGATTTAGGTACAGTTTTCAGTAAAAGATTTATGATTATTCAGTGATGGTTCTTAGACCAGAGTTGTGGCGCCAACTCACCAGGGGGCACTGTAATAATAAATTTTTATTTACGCAAATGTTCCCATTTATCTCCAAAACGGTTTGACCGATTTAGATACGGTTTTCAGTATAAGATTTATCTATCAGTATCATATTTATCAGTCACAGTTTTTAGACTATAGTTGTGGAGTCAACTCACCAGGGGGCGCTGTGTAGTAATAATTATTCTTTACTCGCGCAACGTCCTTCTTAATCGCTCTAGTAAAGTGGGAATTCTCTAAAAAAATAAAAATAAAAAGCAAAATTAAAAATTTTGAGAAAAACCCACGACGGCTGTCATTCAAAAAACATTTAATAAAACTTTGGAAATTCCCCCGACTAAAAATAAATATTTTCACCTATCTATTCATATATTTTATAAGCCAAGAAAATCCGTCGGGGCTGCCATTCCTTATCTTACGTAAATTAATAGTGCATACGAGCTAGTTGTAAAATAGCTTTTGTTTGCTGCAGTTAAGTATAAATTATGAAAAGATGGCAATGACAGCCCCCGACGGATTTTCTTGACTTATAAAATATATGAATAGATAGGTGAAAATATTTATTTTTAGTCGGGGGAATTACCAAAGTTTTATTAAATGTTTTTTGAATGACAGCCGTCGTGGGTTTTTCTCAAAATTTTCAATTTTGCTTTTTTACGAATTATGTTTAATTTAATGGCGTTTCAACATAATATCTCTTAATTCGTAAAACTTCTAGTGCTAGTATCATACATACATACATAACATCACGCCTCTTTCCCGTCGGCGTAGGCAGAGACCACAGTCCTCCACCTGCTACGATCTTGACATACTTCCCTTGCTTCCTGTACTTTCATCAATCCTTTCATACATGCTCGTTGGTTTAGGGTACTTTTAACCTGGCCTTCATTCAGAACGTCCTGAATTTGAATTTTGAATTGCTAGTATCACTATCACCTGAATATGTTTACCCCAAACCCTAAACTACGTTACCCCACAGCGTCTAAATAACCCCAACGCCTGAATTGCGTGGCGTGTTTTTCAATTTATTTGTGATGGTAATTTGTAAGTTCATATGTTTAAAGGTGTCACAATGTTTATAGAATAAACGTTTTCTCTCCCTATCTCTCTCTAAATTACCCCGTAGGTATCTGTACACCTTCATACAGCGTTAAGAAAATTGTTCAATCATGTGTCTACTCTACCCATGAATTTGAATAACTTTTCATGAAGAACATAGACACACATTTTTTTTTTGTGGGTAGACAGGAAAGTGGAAACATCTAAATTTTGCTCTCCTTATATTTTAATTGAAATAAATAGAAAAGTACTACTTACATGTCTTAAATCATTTTCACTAGCACAAATTGACTGTTAACTACCTATTTCTCAAATTGAACACACTGCCACATCACCAAACCACTATCATGGACAGCACTGCAAAACTTGCTCAAAGCATGGAAGAACTCTCCGCCTGGTTTGAGTCCCGCATGTCAGAGTTTGAGCAGAACCAGCAGCTGGCCGCTACAGCAGGTACACCTACTGTTAAGAACTTGTCCGCAGACTATGTCATTTTCAAAGGGCTCGTGTGGAAAGCACTTGAGATGCTCAAGGTGCAGCTGGCCCTTGTAGTCAATGGACTGGACAGAGTGGAGACACATTCGCGTCGGAAGGTCCTCTTGCTTCATCGCGTGTCTGAGGAGGACACAGAAAATCTTCCCACAAAGGTCCGGAAACTGATAATGGGGCAACTGAAGTTATCAACCATGAGTACAGATGCGTTAGAGGCTTGCCATCGCCTTGGGGCTAAAAAGGACAAGGCTCGCCCTATTTTAGTCCGCTTTGCTGCTATGAAGGACCGGGCGGCGGTGTGGAACGCCAAGACAGCTCACAAGGGCACAAAAATCTCAGTGTCGGAGTTCCTGACCAAGACAAGGCAGCAGGTCTTTGTCGCGGCTAGAAAACACTTCGGGATCAAGAATTCGTGGACCTCGGATGGCGCGATACTGATTCTTCTGCCGGATAAGCTCAGGAGAAAAGTAACAAGCATGACCGAGCTTATGGAGCTAACTGCGAAGTTTCCGCCGAGTAAATAATAGGTTAATCCATCTCCTACCGTAGTAAGATTAATTAACTTCATATTGCGATTGTCATTGTTATATTATTCTCTATATTTGGTGTTGTTTTTTGAATCGGCTTGTAACCACATTGCCGAAGAGAATATATTACTGTAAGCTTTACACGTACATGTTGATGTATAGCACAACGCCAGTTCTAAAATCTTCATATATTTTTAGGGTAGTAAAATATCTCCACCATAACTCGTATTATTATTGTAATGGAACGAAACACAATTTTCTTTTTGAGGTTGTTTTACTTTTTATTTGACATGTCGGGTTTTCGTTCAAAAATTTCGTGCAGCTGTTAGTTTTTTTTTTTCTGTTTAGATATAAGGCTTTTGGCCATAGTATTTTTTTTGTCAAAGTATTTATTTTTAGTTTTATCAATGGTTTAAACCTTGTTTGGATGTTAAGTCTTGTGTTTTAGTGTGTAAATTGCTTTAATATTTCCAGTCAACTTGTGCAGGTGTTTTGAAAGAAGTCTTCGTAATTTGGTACCATCTATAGTATTTTAAATATATATTTATTTTTATTTATATTTATAGGTATATTATATTATGTTAGATGATAATTTCTTCTCTTGCTCATCTTCAGATGATTTCGAAAGTGCTGAAAGTGACTGTTCCTCTCTTTTTGACTCGGAGCCTCTATGTAAAAAACTTTTATCTGTATTTAACCATAGTTCGCCATTCCTCTCCCTAGTGCACATTAATGCACAGAGCATACCGGCTCACTACTCTGATCTTCTCACGTCATTTAGCACCAGCGTCGTCGATGCCATCCTAGTTTCAGAGACGTGGCTTAAGCCCTCTCTTCCATCAACTTCTTGTTCTCTGCCGGGTTATCGGCTTTTCCGTAATGATCGCGTGGGTGCCGGGGGTGGCGGAGTAGGTATTTACCTGCGAAGTGACATCTCGGCTACCGTGGTCAGTACTTCTCCCTCACAATATTCTGGTTCTCTTGAATATCTTTTCCTAGAAGTCGTTCTTCATCATAGGAAAGTAATGCTTGGTGTGGTGTATAGCCCTAATGATAAAGTTGACTACTTTAGTTCTTTTGAATCAACACTTGAGCATCATAGCACTCTCTATGAACACTTTATTATAATGGGTGACCTAAATACTTGCATTCTGAAGGACGACCATAGGTCACGTAAACTAACGTCACTCTTATCTTCAATTCAATTTTTAAATGTTTATGGCTCCACCGCCGCTTGCGGTGATTCTGCCAATGTCAGAGTTTGATAAGACAAGGAAGTATATATAACTATGGGCGGTAGGTACACAATTGATTTCTTGTTGACCTGGCCTGCAAAGGACAACACAGATATATACTTATATGTAAAGATAACACATATATATATATATAAAGACAACACATCATGTCATTAAAAATGGACAGAAAGCGGAGTGGACAGAAGCAAAGGGGATGTACATAATTTTAATAAATAAATATTTATAGTTTTAAGTTGTTAATTTTAATAAATTTACCTAAAATATAAATTAAGGGGGAATGTGCCTGGGTAAGCAGGAAATTTATATTAACAGGACGACTAATCTTGGGGGGAAGCAGGTCATAGAGATGCGTGGATATGAGGGGGCAGCGGAAAAACAGGTGTTCGATATTACCCTCTTCAATGCCACACTCACATAATGAGCTATCGCGGGCGTGAATTTTCGCTAAGAAGACAGGAGAGCAAACATGGCCAAGACGTAAGCGAATTATCACCGACGTTATTAACTTAGGCAGCTTTCTTTGGGTGAAAAACCAAGGCTTCGGTGGAATGTAGGGTTGCAAAGAGCCATAGTATTTGCCTTTGATCTGGCGAGTTCTTTGCCATGTTTCGTTCCATGTTTTAATCATCTCGGAACGGGCAGCGCAACGAAGGTCCCGGGCAAAGGATTTGTCATAGGAGTCTATTCCCGTTTGAATGGCCTGTTTTGCACACGCATCAGCTGATTCATTCCCTGAGATATTTGTGTGGCCCGGGATCCAGGCTAAAACAACCTTCAGGCCGGACATTTCACATTCATAAAGGATTTTTCTGATATTGAAAATGATATTGAAATAATTTTTGGAGCGAAAGGGGGTTTTTTTAATATCTTGCAGGCAGCTTAAGCAATCAGAAAAGATGATGGATTTGCTAATTTTGTGTGATTGAACAAAGGACACGGCTTCTAGTAGTGCAATTGCTTCACCAGAGTAAACTGAGCACACTGGAGGAGATTTAAAGTTAAGGATAATCTTGTAACGGGGAATCCAAACAGCTGAACCCGTATAGCCATCCTCACTTAGTTTAGACGCGTCTGTGTACAAGGTAAGCCATCCTGGCCAATCCCTATCTAGTATGCTTAGGAACACATTATTGGCGTCAGGACATTCCTTTTTAACACCGAAGTTAAGGATGATATTGGGTTGAAAGAGCAAGGATTCAAAGGGGCAGTCAAAAAGAGGATTTCTAGGAATTTTTAAAACTGGAGAAGGAAGGTTCTTAATTTTGTTGAAACTGGTGATTAAATGGGGAGGATCTTTATGGGACCAGTAATTGGATGTGGAAACTAATTCGGATAGGTTTTGAAGTTTATCATGGAGAGGATGGGATGAATATTGGGATAAGTTAAAATAAAATCGGTCGCACATAAACCGGCGTCTGAGGTGAAGAGGGGGTTCCAGGCACTCAACCTGAAGGGCGTTAATGGGGGAACTTTTCATGGCACCAGTAACGATTCTCAAGCATTTTGCTTGGATCTTGATTAGATTTGTTAGAGCGAGTTTACTGCATGGTTCCAGGATAAAACTGCCATAGTCAAAATGGCTACGGACTATGGCATTATATAGTAGTTTTTGGCTATACGGGTGTGAGCCCCATCGAACCCCAGAAAGAGAGCGCAAAATATTCACACTTTTTTCTGCTTTGTTACAGATGTAATTCAAGTGGTTGATACCATTAAGTCTTGAATCTAATATAATGCCTAAAAATTTTGACTTACTAGTTACCTCAATCGGTTGGCTGTCTACCGATATCGCCACATCAGGGATATTTCTCTTACGAGTAAATATTACAGCGTTAGATTTATTCGGGGACAAAGACAAGCCGTGGTCCGAGAGCCAAAGATTGAGATAATAAAGGGCAGAGTTAAGTCGGGAGGTAGCTTCCGTAAAATTATTTGATGAGACGTATAGGGCGATGTCATCGGCGTATTGCAAGATGGAGCAGAAGCTATTTACAGATAGATGGAGATCGTATGTATAGATGTTATAGAGCAAAGGACTCAGTACTGAGCCTTGAGGCAAACCTTTCCAGACAGATCTTGAGCAATAAATCTGTCCATTAAGGCGAACCGATATCGATCTATCCATAAGTAGACTAGATACAATGTTGACTAACCTCACTGGTAAACTCAGCTGAAGCAGTTTACTTCTGAGCACAGGAAGCAGGACATTGTCGTAAGCAGATGCTACATCCAGAAACACGCCGATGACAGAGTCATTATTTGAGAAAGCGCGGCGAATGTCCGTAGTGAGAATACTGAGGCTATCTAATGTACCCATGCCTCTGCGAAAACCGAATTGAGAACATGATATAATACCTTTGTGTTCGACAATCCACTCTAACCTATTCTTAACCAGATGCTCAAGGATTTTGCACAAGGTAGAGGACAGAGCAATCGGCCTGTAAGAAGATGGATCAGAGGGGTCCTTACCCGGTTTTAGGATAGGGATGATCAGTTGACATTTCCATGAAGGTGGGATAATTCCACTAGTGAAGATACAATTTAAAATGTTAAGAAAATATAATTTGGAAGAGTTAGAGCATTTGATAATAAACGAGTAAGGAATCCCGTCACTACCTGGAGCAGAATCCTTCAAACCATCCAATGCACAAAGAAGTTCAGAGAAAGAAAAAGGAGCGTCCATGCTATCTGAGGATTCGATAAAGGAATTAGGAGGAAAAGCGTTAGCGGATGGAACATATGGAGGTGCGAGTTTGTCAATAAAACCAGGAAGCCAAGAATCTGTCTCATTGGAAGTGATATTTTGGTTGTTGACAGAACGGCGATAACACCCAATTTTCCTCCAAACTAAAGAAGGGGGGGTGGATGGGGACAAAGATTCACAAAATTTCCACCATCCAAAACGCTTTTTCTTTGATAAGACCCTTTTTGATCTGGCTGTGGTTCTTTGAAAAGCTCGGAAGTTATCATAAGACGTAAGGTCTTCCGCAAACTTCATCTCAGAAGCATTACGTCTCTTTACTTGTTCTGTGCACTCAGAATCCCACCATGGAGGGGAAGGAATTTTAGAACTGGCTGAATTTTTAAGGGGGATAGCCTGGTCAGCAGCAGATGTTAAATGGTTCGCAAACAGGTTATAGATGTGTAATAGATTTTGGGGAAGAACAGGTGGGAGAGTGGAAATAAACGAATCTACAAGAGAAGCGAATTTTTCCCAATCAGCCTGCTGAGTTCTATATTTCAGTAAAGGGGAAGGGTCAGGGGAAGGAGGGAGAGGACGGGAAATTGTTGTCACTATAGGGAAGTGGTCGCTCCCATACGAAAGAGGGAGCACTTTCCAAGAAAGAGAAGTTATCAGATCGGCAGATGCTAAAGTTAGATCAACGCAGCTTTTACTTTGAGAGGGGGATGTTCTACGAGTAGCTGAATGCTCATTAGCTATACATAGGTTTAACTCATCCAGGAGGTCTAAAAGGAAGGTTGCGTTGGGGCAGGAGTGAGGAGAACCCCACAGGGGATGGTGACAATTAAAATCGCCAAGGATGATGATACTACCTGATAAAGAAGTTGAAAGTAGGGATTTTAATTCAGAGATGATAGGGCCAGAAGGGTGAGGAATGTAAACAGAAACAAAGGATATATTCATGGCTTTGACAGCAACCACTTGAAAGTCATTGCTATGGGGAGGGAGGGGGATTTGGGTAAAGGGAATTTTGCGACTGACTAGGAGAGCAGATCCAGCTCTGCCGTCGTCTCTATCATCCCGAAGACAGGAATAGTCAGGCACCCTGAAATGGGAGCCAGGACGAAGCCATGTCTCCGAGACAGCAGAGACAACCGGGTGGAATTTGTTTAATAAATAGATAATGTCAGGTTTTTTATGTCTGATACTTTTACAATTCCATTGGAGTAAATGAGCCGTTGTTTTTAATTTGGATTATAAGAGTTTCAAGTAGATCAAAGACATTGGACGGTATGGCATCTCCAAATTTTGCTAAAATATTGACTACCGTTGATAGCAATAAGCTAAGCAAGTTTTCATTGGGAGAAGGTGAGGGAGGAGGACAATTTTGACTGGAGGAATTATTTGGAGGGTTTAGAGCACAACCATTTGGAAAAGAGGATGTCGGGGTTCGGAGAATACTTTGGAGCTCAGTATCAAATGTTTTGACAGGGGAAGGACGTGGAGAGCGGGGAATGGTAACAGTTTTTTTGTAGGAGCGAGCAGGGGATGAGGGGGAGGAGGAACAGGTCTGTTGTGAAAAAAGTGGAGGGGAAGGAGGGGGAGCAAAGACTGTACGGGCTTTCTCCGCATAGGAAGGGCGGGAGGGTCGGAAGCGTTGCGATGCTTCGAGGAAGCTTATGTTTTCATCCGACATAACCAGCTTAATGGCTCTCTGTCTTGAGTGTTCGGGGCAAGATGGGTCCGTGGCCTTATGTTTTCCAAGGCACAAAAGACACGAAACAGAGGAGTCTGCAACCATACAGGACAAGCCAGGGTGATTCTGGGCGCACTTAAAGCATCGAGGGTTTGAGCGGCACTGTTCAGCAACATGTCCAAACCTACAACATTTGTGGCATTGGATAGTTGGGAGCTGATATGTTTCCACTACAACAGCCGTATGGAAACAGAAGACTTTCTTGGGGAGATACTGCCCTTGGAAGGTTATCACTACAGTGTTAGATGGAGTCCACTGAGGAGCTCCATCTTTGTATGTCTTTCTATTAAGTCGTCTTGCCTTTATTACAGAGCCACATCTGTCCGTGTATGTCAGTCCGTCAATTAACTCTTCTAGAGTCCACTCAGTGGGGATGCCCCGAAGGACACCCATTCGTGTAATGTGGTATCTAGGGATTTGGACCGTGAATGAATCTCCCAAAACTTTGCTGCCTAGGAAATCATTTGCTGCTTGAGCTGACCTGAATTCCACCGAAACTTTGTTGCGACCTATGCCTTTAATCCCTCCTACAACAATATCCGGGACACTATTTTTGTGCAACACTTGAGCGAGTTTTAAGGCACGAATAGTCATGCCCGCAGATGCATCAGGTTCAGTGCGGGTTATGTGAACTATGAAAGGGGCAACATCTTGGTCTGAGTACGTAAGTGTCGTGTCATCTGCAAATTTAGGGTTGACATACGTACTTTGCATTGAGTCTGATGGACGGTTAGCTTTTTTCTTTTGAGCCGAAGCGTCTGGGCCTGATGCAGGTCTTTTCAGAGATGTATCAACACTATCAACATCCATGGCCGCAGTAGGATCGTCCTTCGCAGAGGACACGACACCACCACCTCCGCCACCCCCATCAGGGGGATCGGGATCTAGCATTAGAGTATCCAAATTTATCTATTATTTGTTAGTAATCACTCACCAATACACAAAAAACAAACACAACAAGTACAGATCACAAGTAGAAAAGAAGATTTTGATAATTCTATCACCGGCACGTGTCTTATCCAACGTCGTGACGAACAGAATCTCACTCTTATCTTCTCTTAATTTAAACATCCTCCCACTGTCACCAACACATCATTTCCCAAATTGCAGACCTTCCATGATAGACTTAATTATGACTTCGAAACCTGATTCCGTCATATCACATGGACAAATGACAGCTCCCTTCTCTTATCATGACCTCATTTTTCTTTCTTATAAAGTACGTCCTCCTAAAATTAAAAGTAAAGTTATTCTTCAGCGTAATTTTCGCAACATGGATTTGGATCGCTTGAGGGAGGACGCTGAGAATATTGAGTGGTCCCCAGTTTTGAAGGCCGATAGTGTGGATGCCAAGGTAGCTGCTTTTGAAATTATAGTTACCAAACTTTTTGATTCTCATGCTCCGGTGCGACCTGTGCGTGTGAAGCATGCTCCTGCTCCCTGGCTGACGCCAATAATTAAGAGGGTTATGGCAAAACGGGATAGGGCTAAAAGTCGATATAAAAAAGATCCTACAAATGATAACCTATCAGCGTACAAAAAGCTTCGTAACATCTGCAACAGGATGTGTAGGGATGCAAAACGCCGCTATATCCATTCTACTCTTAAAAACCTATCTCAGGCTCTTACCTGGAGGTTCTTAAAGTCACTTGGGGTAGGTAAGGCCATGGATACTTGTAAAAGTACCATGGATGTTAATGATTTAAATAAACATTTTTCAACTCCACCCGTAATTCTAAATGACAACACTAAGTTATCTTCTCTCATATATCTTTCGAACCTTGCTCTACCTGACTGCACTCCATTCTCGTTCCAACCGGTCACTGAGGATAACGTCAAGAAGAGTATCCTTTCTATATCCACAAAGGCAGTGGGTAGCGATGACCTGAGTCTCGATATGCTTAAACCTATCCTGGAAGTTGTCACACCTCCTATCACACACATCATAAACTCTTCTCTGGAGGTTAATGTCTTTCCTTCCACTTGGAAAAAGGCTTATGTTATCCCACTGCCTAAAGTTTCCACTCCAACTTCCCTTTCTCAATATCGTCCCATCTCTATCCTACCGGTACTTTCGAAAGTTCTCGAAAGTGTCGTTCACAAGCAACTTTACTCCTATCTCATATCCAATAATCTCCTTTGTCCATTCCAATCCGGATTCCGCCCTTCCCATAGCACGGTTAGTGCGTTGCTGAATGTCACAGAAGACATCCGTTATGCTATGGATAATACTAAGTTCACGATTGTCACTCTCCTGGACTTCAGCAACGTATTTAACTCTGTTGATTATGATATTTTACTTGGTTCCCTTCGCTCTCTTAACGTTGCTCCTCCTGTGGTCGAGTGGTTTCGTTCCTATCTTCAAGGTCGCCAGCAATGTGTTAGGACCGACGACCAATCCTCGGAATGGTTGAACCTAACTTCTGGCGTACCTCAAGGCGGTGTACTTTCTCCTTTATTATTTTCTATTTTTATAAACAATATTTCTCGTGTTATCTCTTCTCCCTTCCACCTGTATGCAGATGATTTACAAATCTATAGGCACTTCTCTCCATCTGAAGTCAATGAAGCTGTGAGTGCAGTGAATTCAGATCTTGCTGCTATTCAGCTGTGGGCTGATAATTTCGGGCTTCTAGTGAACCCAAACAAGTCGCAGGCAATGATAGTTGGTAGCAGCAGACTAAGGGGTAGATTGGGGGATGCGTTGCCAAAAATATTTTATAACGGAGTCTGTATTCCCTACACGGACAAGGCAAAGAACCTAGGGATTATTATAGACCGTGACCTCTCATGGTCCGCGCAGGTTAGTGAGGTGAGTAGGCGCATGCATTATTCTTTTCACTCCCTTAAGCGACTCCAGTACTTCCTTCCCTTTCAAACTAAAATCTTGCTTGCACAAGCTCTACTCCTTCCCATTCTCGACTACGCTGATGTGTGCTACCTTGATGTGACTGAAGAATTGCTGAACAAACTTGAGCGCCTGCAAAATCTGGCTATTCGTTTCATCTTTGGTCTTCGCAAATATGATCATGTCTCCGAATTTCGCGCTCAATTAAAGTGGCTTCCTATCCGACTTCGTCGTAATGTGCACATCCTTTCTGTCCTGTATAAGATCCTGAATGACCCTGCCACTCCTGACTATCTTCGCTCCCGCTTCCAACTTTTACCTCCTGATCCGCGCTCTAGGCGCGACTGCATCACTGCGATGTTGGAGTGTCCTAGAGCGAACACCAAATTCTTTTTTAACTCCTTTTCTTCCCAAGCTGTGCGACTATGGAACAAACTTCCAAAGGCTATACAAAGCAGTCCATCAATAACATCGTTTAAGATGCGATTAAGAGAGCACTACTTATCGCAATCATCTTGAGTAATGTATTTTTTTTATGTATTATTATGTATCATTATATAGTATGTCTATGTATTATTTTTATGTATTTTATAAGTAAGTTTATAAATTTTATATATGCCTTAATATTAATACTGTTATTAGGAATATAAGTATATTCGTGTGTAGTTTAAGTAGGTTTATCCCTATTTTATATTACACTGTATTTTGAAATTAATTTTAATTTAAAAATGTTTTTTAAAATTTCTTATCACGAATATTAATGCACATTCCTGTGCCCGCTTTAATGACACTCTTCCACACCTAATAGGTTGGCTGGAAGAGATCTCTTAAAGAGATAAGCTCGCCTTTGTAAACAATTTTCATTTAAAAACTGTATTTTATTTGTGTGCAATAAAGAATATATAGATCGTATTACGGTTTTTTTTATTCCTATGTGATGTAAGTTACAACACATTTGTTTGAAAATTTGATTTATTTTTTCGTAATTCGTAAATAGGTCATGCTGTTAAAAGGATTTAGATTCAGATAATTTTATTCAATGAAGATTCTTTACAGAATACTTATTGGATCGTAACGGATCGTAACCAACTCCGTATGTATACTAGGTTATTTTTTTGCGGAGGCAACAACTTTTGTTCTACGAGTTTTCTAACAACGCACGAAAATTTTTCAACTTCCCATACAAAATGGGTCGGTCACGTGACCACTTTAGAATGGGGAGTCGAAAATTTTTTGTGCGTTAGAAAAGTCGTAGAACAAAAGTTGTTGCTTTTGATATCTGTAATAACGTGGGCATACGCAAATCATGTCCAAAAAAATAACCTAGTATAGTCACCGGGAGAGATTTTATTTAGGCGCTGGGGTTGTTTAGGCCCTAAAGGATGGGCGTTGGGGGGAAATGGGGGTTTCAAAACACTGTATTTTTTTTTATTTATTTACAGCGAGTTGAGTCGTCTGGCCGAGGCTGCAACAGAGATATTAGCTATGACTGCGGTTCTGGCACGAGCGTCGAGGTAAATACCGTCACATGTTAAAAGACGACTAAGTGATTAACTTTTTGTTATACATATAAGAACATTTGCACAGCCTTATTAGTTTTTACGGAGTTGGCTACCTAACCTTGCGGATTTGACACAGACACGGTTTGTACACAGCGACTACCATCTGACCTCCGCAACTCAGAGGGCAAACAGTTAGGGACTAAAGGCTTAACGTACCACTAGCGATCACCCATCCGTTCTCTGACCACGGCCAAAACTGCTTGACTATTTCGTGATCGAAAAAAAATCATACTCCTATTTCTATTAACAACTGTCCTTATATGAAAGAAGGCGTCCAAGTAACATACTGCTAGTGGCACGAAGCGTATTTATAGTTGACGCTTCTTTAAATCTATTGCTGTAACATTCTTTGTCAAAAATTTCGAGTTTATACTTACAAAATGATCAGGCGATAGTCCAATTTTAGGGTTCCGTAGTCAAACAAGGTTTTGCTACCGAAGCCCAGTGATTCTGTCTAATGCCTGTTCTGTGTTCACTCTAGCCTTGGAAAAGATCCAGATTATTTATTATTATTTATTTCATACACATAACTTACATCTATAATTATAATGCAGCCAAGTTAGACAAGGAAAAGGGGTCGTGCTTGCAAAAGGTACGATCTTTCTGAATTTTTCATATGTTATTAGGACCTAAACCAATATTAAAAAACCAGATTTGCAATTTCCAAAGTACTTTGGAAGCGGCGGTGTACCCAAAAAACCATGGAATTTTCGGACTTTTTTCAGTTTTTGCTCAATATCTCAGTGAAGGAAGGTACTGACTGGCATAGTCAGTATACATACTTTAAAGTAGTCTTAATTTGTTACAATTTGTGATCAGAACGAGCTCAATACAGCCATTGGTTCGCAAGATACAGTTCTTTGAAAATTGTGGACAAATGTACGACAAGGTAGTAATAAACCGGAAAAAATCAAAATTACCACGCTGGCTTCGATCACCTCATCCGTTAAATTGCCAAGAAAAAACAGAATAAGAAGAGTAGCTGTAGATCCACTCACAATTTTACAACGAGTGTTTATGTTTATAGCAAAGCAATCTGAACAGGATATACAGGATAACTTCAAGTATGAGTTGGCCCTGTTCCCGATGTATCTGTTTGTGTCTCGATGTCAAAGTATGTACTTTAAAAGAAGATAAAGCTTGCTACAATTTGAGACTAAAGCGAGCTCAATACAACTATTGCTTCGGGAATAGGAGGAAACGAGGTGGCAGATGAACTGGCAAGAGAAGGCTCTGGATCTAAATTTACTGGACCGGAGCCAGTCCTAGGTATACCTAAATCTGCCACCAGGTTTCAGCTAGGGGCTTGGGCGAAGTGCGAAGCCATCCTAGCTTGGCAAGGTTCAACTGGTCTCTCACACTCAAAACAGTTGATCCGAGGCTTCTCAAAGAAATACACATCTGAAGCGCTCAAGCTAAATCGGAATCAATTTAAGAGCCCTAACGGGACACTGTAGGTTGTGCAAGCACCTAAACAGAATAGGCCTATACGAAAACCCATATTGCAGATTCTGTGCAGAAGACGATGAAACGCCTATACACCTGATCTGCCACTGTGATGCACTGACTCACAGTAGAAGTCGGGAAACGGGAGGACACATACTATACCCTGAAGATGCTCGAACTCTCAATCCTAGGCAAATTGTCAGCTTCTTTAAGGCTGTCGGTGTGGCCGAGGAAATGTAATATAAAGGGTTGGCTACAATAGATCTGTACAGGTCGCAGTGGCCGTCGGGAATTAGGAGCCCGGCCCCTTTACCCTCAAAACATAAACATTGCTTCCCAAGATACAGGTCATCGTAAATGGGCCATTTTCTCCAAAAAGTGACTTTTTTCTAAATTGTCACTTATTTTGTGATATATCTTCTAAAATACGCATTCCACGTCAAATAATGGGACCCAATAGATGAACAGTTCTCGGTGTGGTCTCAAATTGTAGCAAATATTATCTTCTTTAAAAGTATGTATACCGAGTATACCATTCAGACCCTTCCTTTTTTTTTTATTTATTATCATAACAATAAGTTTACAATTTTTTAAATAACAATAAACGCTACTCAAAAACCTGCAGGGTTTATGCGAGAAGCGAGTGAGCGGAAGCTCGCTACGTATGACTTACATATACATAATTAATTACAAAAAGAACAAAAAGTTTGAACCATGAATGTCACTAAAAGAAAAGAAAAAAGAAGACATTTAACCGAGATACAATTTTTTTAACGTATTTTTACATTTTTTACGTGTGATAAACAAGTCTTCATGCAACTCTTTAGGTATATTATTGAGTATACTAGGCAGTAGGTATTCCCACATTCTCGTACCATAAACGTTAGTATGCTTAGGTAGTTTGTAAGTAGGTAGGTGAGTTAGGACTCGCAATGATTTTGGCCTCGTGTTTTGAGTTAGAAGACTTATGTTATCATATTTATCCAACAACACTGACATATTTATTTTATCAAAAATTGACATTACTTTGCAAGCCGCCATCATCGTCCTTATATTTAAGCTTGGTTTTCTGGATACAATAGTTTTAAGTATGGAGATTTGAATTTTATATATGTTGTCAAGGTAAGTCCTATAGGTACGTCCATAACTACTCAGCCCATAACTGATAATTGAATCAGCCAACGATAAGTACAACATTCTCAAGATATCATATGGCAGCTTATATTTTAGTATAGCTAGTTTAGAATTTATGGACCTGAGCTTATTACAAATAGTGTCAATATGAACCCCCCAGTTAAAGTGTGTATCTACTCGTATAATGAGGCCTAGGTACGTGTGGTGGTCAACTGTTTGAAGAGTTTCGCACCCACATACCTTCACCGAGATATTGAGCAAAAACTTAAATAAGTCCGAAAATTTCATGGTTTTTAGGGTTCCGATACCAAAATGGTAAAAAAAAGGAACCCTTACGGTGCCGCTCTGTCTGTCTGTCTGTCTGTCTGTCCGTCTGTCTGTCACACCTCTATATCTCAGCAACCACTTACGCTATCGAGCTGAAATTTGGAATAGTTTTAGAATATAGTTGCCCAACTTAATTGCACATGAAATTTTTTTGAAAAAAGTATGATTATTAATGTAAAGGGGGCCAAAATAGGGGGGGCCAAATTTCAAATTGTCGCTACTAGGTCGAATGGGGTATCATATGAAAGGGCTTTACTTGTACATTTTAAAATATATTTTTGTATTTTTTTAAGTTTCTTAGTTTTCAAGTTATGATGAAAAATGTCAAAAAAAATACCATTCCCCCCCCCCTTATCTCCGAAGTTTGAGTAAGGGAAAATCTGAATTAATTACAGTTGACAGAGGTTTATGTAAACTTTACAGCAAAAATAAAACGATCTTTCTAAGTTGCACAGTTTTTCAGAAATCTGCAAAAAACCTTTACAAACAAATTTAGTTTTGCTGTCCTGAAAATGGACTTTATTGCTTCCAAAAATACTATAGGTATATCGGAACCCTCGGCGCGCGAGTCCGACTCGCACTTGACCGGTTTTTTTTGAGTTTACTGCTGCTCCCACAGCACTTTGGAAATTGCAAATCTGTTTTTTTTTTATATTGGTTTAGGTCCCAACAACATATGAAAATTCAGAGCGATCCGACCTTTTGCAAGCACGAATGTAGATCTTGGCTGCATTATTACAGGATAAACCTAATGCGATAGTGCAGTTTTTCAGAATATGTAAATTGAGTGACAGGATTAGAAATAGTGTGATAAGAGAACGGTGTGGCGTAAAAGAAGACGTAGTGACTAAAATTGAGAAAGGGATGCTGAGATGGTTTGGTCATGTAGAGAGAATGAATGAACGAAGACTGACGAAAGAGATCTACCAGGCGGGAGTGAATGGAAACGTTGGAAGGGGAAGGCCTAGGCGAACGTACCAGGACCAAATTCAGGACGTTCTGAATAAAGGCCAGGTTAAAAGTACCCTAAACCGACGAGCATGTATAAAAGGATTTATGAAAGTACAGGAAGCAAGGGAAGTATGTCAAGATCGTAGCAGGTGGAGGACTGTGGTCTCTGCCTACCTATGTATGTATGTAATAATATAAGAAATGACAAATAATGTTGTAATTGTATAGTATGGAGAGTTATAAAATAGTGAACATAATTTCAGTATGTTACTCAGACCATGAAACTGGCCTACTTTTCCAAAGGAACATAGGTTGAAATACAAAAAAGAATTGTCAACTTCCAATAAAAACTGCATCAGCTGACAGCACATTTTATTAGGTCTTTACCTATGAAATTGCCGTTTTGTACGAGTATGGCGAATTTTAGGTCAACTCAATTTTCAGTACTAACATTTTTGCATTTTTCTTAGAAATTATAAATCCAATTGATTTAATTTTTTTAAGCATTATTGGGAAAACATTAATTAGCTAACAGAAGCTTCCGATACCAAATTGATAAAAAAAAGGAACCCTTATGGTGTGACTTTGTCTGTCTGTCTGTCACACCTGTATATCTCAGCAACCACTCATGCAATCGACTTGAAATTTGGAATAGTTTTAGAATATGGTTGCTCAATTTAATTGCCGTGAAAAAATTTGAAAAAGCTCATGATTTTTAATGTAAAGGGGGCCCAAAGAGGGGTGGGGGGGGGGCAATATTTAAAATTGTCGTTACGAGGTCGAGTGGGGTATCATATGAAAGGGCTTTACGTGTACATTCTTAAACATATTTTTGCAATTTTTTCCAACTTTTAGTTTTTAGGTTATGATTAAAAAAAAATACCATCCCCCCCCCTTTATCTCCGAAGTTTGTGAAAGGAAAAATTTGAATTAATTACAGTCGATAGAAATTTATGTAAACATTACAGCAAAAATACCCCGATCCTTCTAAATTGCACAGTTTTTTTTAGAAATCTACACTAATCTTTACAAACAAATTTAGTTTTGCGGTGCTAAAAATGGGACTTTATTGCTTCTAAAAATACTATAGGTATATCGGAACCCTTGGTCCGTGAGTCCGACTCGCACTTGACCGTTTTTTTTTTCTCTTTCAGAGCCTACTGTATTGGTCTACGGAACGCCGAAGTAGAGATGAAGCTAGCCGCTTGCTTCGTCGAAAGTCGGAAGAATAAAGTTAAGAAGCTTATACTAGATATCGATGACGGCGAATATATTAACTTGGACCACTTCAAAGTTCAATTCGGAAAGAAAATATTAGATACACATTCTACTGTTGTTGAGAAAGCTATATCAAGAGTGTTTTGGTAATTATATTGATATGTAAATGTTCTTAGTTTAATAAAATAACATTATGCGAAAATTGTGTATTTTTGACAATCCTACTAATATCATAAATCCTACCGTCTTGTCTCAGTAGTTCGGTTGTTTTGTCCGGGACCGAACTACTGAGACTTTTTTTGTCTCAGTAGTTCGGTTGTCAACATCAACCGGACTACTGAGACTCGTTCAGTAGTTCGGTTAGGGATGTCTGATTAAAAAAAATTCGTATGTCGACCATGAGAAAAGTTATTCAATTTCACGGGTATACGGGGTTTTTATATCCTTTATGTTACACGTTGTACAGTCAAGATCACGTCAATCTTGATATATTGGACTTTTTACAGTTCTTATTTCAATAGATGTACGGGCTAGAGTCGCACTGCGAGGTCTGCGAGTGTCAACCTAGACCTGTCGTTGGCTGTACTACATAGTTAAAAAAAACCGGCCAAGTGCGAGTGCGATCATATGATATACTAGGTGCTTTTGCCCTTTAATTTGAAAACTTGTTTATGTATAATGGGAAAATTAAAGATATCGTTGAGATCTTACGGTACGGATTAAAACCTGCTCATGAGCTTTGTGTGCGGTTTTAGCGCGCTAATAGTCGGTTCAAAACTTGCTCGTATTCACTCGTTTAAGCGACGTGACGTCATCAGTGACGTCACTTTAGCGCGCTATCATTGCATACGAAAATGAGGTAGTGCAGCGTGTGCGAAACGCCAAATTCATAAGACATTTGTCATCAATCTCGTTTTCGAGAGATTTTTTTCAACTTTTTTGGGGTTTTTAGATTTAATTATCTTATCGAATAATCATTATCTCTCAATAATTTCTTAAAACGCAAAACAAAATCAAAATTTTAATTTTTCTCAGTGACATTGACATAGGCGCGCTCTAGTCTGGTTTAAAACTGTATTCGACGAATGCACGCATATAGAAATGAACCGACTATATTCAGAGAATGTGATGTGTGCGTTGAATTCAAGAAACAATCCGTAGTGTTAATTTCGGTTGACAGCTGTCAAATTGTAAACCGCTATAACTTTGAAACTACTGACCCTAGACTACTCGTGTGCTGGGACAAATGATAGATCTCGTCGAGATCTTCATTTCGGTTGACAACTGTCAAACTTAAAACCGCTATAACTCGGAAACTACTGACCCTAGACTACTCGCGTGCTGGGACAAAAGATCTACTATATTAATATCATAAACTGGAAAGTTTGTAAGATGGATGGATGTTTGTTACTCTTTAACGTAAAAACTACTGAATGGATTATAATGAAACTGTACAATAATATAGCTTATACATCAGAATAACACATAGGCTACAATTTATAAACCTGAGCAGACGAAGTCGCGGGCACCAGCTAGTATTACTTACATACGGGTCGAATTGATAACCTCCTTTTTTGGAGGCTGTTAATAATAAATCTGGAATAGCACATAGGCTACTTCTTACCGCGGGAAAACACTTTATTCCCACGGGAAAACGCATTTAATGCGGGTGAAACCGCAGGCGGAAAGCTAGTAACTTATAATTATGTAAACGGTAGACGCAAGTGCCCTTATTGTGCGCGTGAGTTTACTGAAAAAAATGTGTTTACTAGTATTATATGATATGTGATGTAAGGCCGATATTTCACTGGGACACCACGGTGGCGCGACTGGTTGCGCCACTGGTGTTCGTAACTAGACACCAGAGTCGCTACACCCTGCGGCCACAGTATTAAGGGCTATATTTCACTGGGAGTGGTAGCGCGAACAGCATCCGAGCTGGTTGCGCCGCCAAATTGCTTGCGCAACCAAACGGACACCAGGTGAGTAACTCTCTATGGAGCTGTATACATTTTGTTGGTAGCGGCGACTGGTTGCGCTGCCATGGTGTCCCAGTGAAATACCGGCCTAAGTCACATAAGGGCACATCAACGCAATACCTTTATGTAGGAGTTGACAGCGGTCGCCATGACCGATAACGGTCGGATGATGATGATGACTAGCTCGCGAGAGGTACATTCCGGGCAATTTTGACACTCGCAGCGTGAGATTCGCTCCTACGGCAATTCGAAACAAAAACCCAAATACAAGGAAACTCAAAACTTGGCCTGTGGTGTCCAGTGTCTGTCCAGGGTTGGGTAATGGCGATATATTAATTAAAACAGTTTTATTTGCAAGACTCGACTCTCCGTCATCAGTGTTGCCAGCCCGTGTACGCAAGGTCGGACAATTTTATTTCATTACATTACACCTCTTCTCATTTAACAAATTAGACTAGTATACCTAGGTATTTAATAAATCTAGAGTGATCATGACATCCCATGAAACCGTCCACTACAGGACAGGGAACTCCCTCCAAAATTCCAGCTTTTGCTGAAACAATGTGCAGGGGAAGTACCATAGTCACCACGCTTGTTAGCGTTACGGCTGGCACCATGGACCGCGGTTGTTGGTGACCGCAGAATGTTAAATGATACGATACACAGAAGGATGCTGCTGACCATCCTCTGGTTCATTTCGCCTCTTACGACACCCACGGGTAGAGATGGGTTGAGATGGGCCCAGTGTGGTACCGGCAAATAATCTAGAGAACCTTCATATAATTGACAACCTTTCATTGTGACATGCAACCCATTTTACTGGATTTTCTACAAGATTATAGAATAATAGGGGACACGTACTTTTTCATTTTATAAAACTTTCATCCTTTATTATATTTATTTGAGTTTAAAATGTCGTCCATTTTTTCCGGTGATGACGTCACAGCTGAGGCTCCTTAAGAATTTTATATCAAAATTGAGTTGGAGCCTCAGTTGTGACGTCATCGCAGGAGCTGTACAATTTTCATATATTCTTTAAAATTACGGAGCCAAACGTAATAAAATAAAAAATCGAGAAGCGTGGAACCTAATCTCGAAATGGTTTTGAGATTTTATGTGGTTACCGAAATTGAGCGGTTGTCAATTATAGATTTAAAAAAAACCTATTTTCTGTGTCATCGACTTGGTCTGCCTTCAATTTTACAGGTGCAATACATTCGTTTCTTCTTCCTTTATGGTTGCTTCTGTCGTACTTAACATTAATTTATTTTCCTTTGTCATTAGTCAGTCTCTTTTTAATAGAATAGAATAGAATAATATTTATTTGTGAAAGCAGGTGTTTACAAGGTGTTACAAAAAGGACATTGTTCTCTGCAATCTACCATAAGAGGTGTACAAATTTTTTGAGGATCTTAAAAATAATAAACTCTAAATAAAATAAGGAAACCAACTAAACAAAATAAAAAACTTACGGGTCTATACCTTACAGATCTCTTAATGCGTACTATAAACCTTAGGTAAGTACAAACCAAACTATACAATAATTTAACACTTACTAGGTACTTTATAAACTAATTTTTAAAATTTTCATTCAAAAAGTCTATAATTTTATAATATGATTTATTTACAAGAAATCCATGTAATTGGTTTTTAAAATGAGGAAGTTCCAAGTTCCTTATGTAATTGGGCAAGTGGTTGTAAACCTTTGGTGCCATGCAAAGGATACTGCTGTGCATGTATCCTTTTCATGTCATGTGTCCTTTTCCCTGTTCTCCCCTCTCTAACGCCTTTAATTGCATCTATACTGCCAGCAAACTGTTATGATTCAATGTATTTAATAATTTCATGGTTTTGAGAAAGAAACTATTCGGTACAAGATGGGACATGAAGCAATATAGGGTTTCACAATGTTATAAATGGAGTTAGCAGTTTAATATTGGATATGAGTTCTAGACTATCAATTTCGCCCTGAGCTATTTTCAGCAGCACTGTATCGTAAATTTCTCGCCGTAATTTCAAAATTTAAATCCAAACTTATATGTCAAGAATTTTTTTAAATTTTAGTTACATAGACATCATGTCCTGGTGGTGCCGGCAAAGAATAGTGCCAACCCTTACATACCCGTGGGTGTTGTAAAAGGCGACTAAGGGTTATAAACTGGAGGATGGGCAGCAGCAACCTCCTTTGTATCTAACATCTTGCTCACTGCGGTCACCTACAACCGCGGTCCATGGTGCCAGAGGTGACTATGGTACTTCCCCTCTACATTATTCCAGCAAAAGCTAGAATTCTGAAGGGAGCTCCCTGTCCCGTAGTGGACGTTTCATGGGATGTTATGATGATAATGAGACATCATAGCATGGGTTACGTTGCAAACCGCGACTTTCGACCGTCCCTCAAACGTTTGTACGACGTCACACCATGACGTCATCCACATCGGTCATTTTGGTCCTACGGACGTCAGTGTACTTGTGCTACCCGACGGTTATATAATTGTAATATCATTGGTGCTACCTGGGTATTTGCCGCGTTCCGAGTCAAGTGTCCGCGGCTGCATTAGTCTTATTGATTTTAGAGTATCTCAGAAATAAACCACAACGACGTTCAAAACTAGTATTTATTTCCAAACTTATTATATATCTTTATAACTTCAAAACTTATCACGGCTTGGGACTAAACTTATTACCGTTTGCTTTTAACAAAACTTACTAACCACGTGCTCAAAACTTATTTTCTTCACGTCCGAACTCTCCAGTCGCTCGACACCGAATGGCTGCCTTCTGTACTATACTTTCTTAAACTTAAGGGGCAGGTACATTGTATCCTGCGGTAATGTAAAATAATGAATAAAATTATTCATGTTATCAAATACTGTAAATGTAAATTCATTCTGTGATACATTTGTTGTGTTGCTCAGTGATATTTGAACAATATGGAAATTTACAAAGAATAAACCAAGGTACACTTCGTTTAACTCTGTATTTTATTTAACAATGTCACAAAATTGGTTGATGGTAATCTACTTATGTCAGAATGATTGCCTACCACGAGAACAACAGTGGTATTTATGTCAAACTTGCCTGCCGCAATCTTTTTTACAAGACCATCAAAAGAAATATCGGACAGCAAATATTACTTATAGTTCGTCTGCGTTGTGAGCGTTAAGAATGCAGTAAGTCATTTATACAAATGCAAGGTAAAGATGTATTCACAATGGAGTTAAAATGCAAGAAAATTTAAAAATGATTGAAAATGAATAAATGAAATTACTTTTCAAAAAAAAATTTTGTTTTTTTGTTTTTTGGATAACACACAAAGGAAACAACCGCTTATTCGATGGGTTACCTTTAGTAAGTCATTGTGCATTTGACTTAATAATTTTAAGCGACCTGATTCGTTACGGGGCTTAGCTACCAGCGGCGGAAAGCGACGCGTCATTGCATTCTTAGACGGACGAACTATAGTCACCTGCTGATTGACAGTAATTCAAAATAGATCATAGACCTGACCTACTCCTATCCTGTGATTGGTTAGCGTTTGACAAATCAGCAGAAGTTTATTTCCACTGCAGTTGATCGACTTACTAGGAAATCAATTGATCAGCATACGATTCTTATAATTTACGGTGACATATGCAATAAAATAATTCCTCGAAAACATATATCGTCGAACCCACACGTCATATGAAATAGTACTTTGTTCATCGAGAACAGAAAGAGACCGATTTCCAACGCGGGTGAGCCCATCATACCCATTTTAAAGGCTAAGGAAAAAAAATCAAGATGCTTGATTTGGCCCCTAAAATCCACCATATTGACTTTACATAATTTTACATACTTTTGTATCAAAATCGGTTTATAAGTGAATCTGCTCATGAAACTGCAACAACTTTTCCCAAGGAACACAGGTCGAAATACGAAAAACCGAATTTGACCTCCCATACAAAATGCGCTATCAGCTGATGCAATTTCTATGGGCGGTCAAAAATTAATTTTGTTCTATGACCTATGTTCCTTGGGAAATGTTGTTCAGTTTCTTGGTCAGATTCACACCCTTTAGTATTATCACACCTTTCCATGTCACGCTGTATACAAGTCAAACACATAACCTTCCTTTTGGGCTTAGCCGCAGTAGGGTAATAAAGTAAAGTATTATAAGTATTGTAAGATTTATTTACATTATTTTAATCAATCATGAATGTGTTTAGAGAGGTGGCCAGAACAGCGTAACTTCGTTGTGTGCCGACTCGGGTACCCATTTTAAATATTCTTCGAGCAAATCTGAAAAATAAAACATTGTTAGCTAATAAATTCACATAATTATTTAGTGTTATTTTCTTTTTAGTGTTTTGAACCAAAATAGTAATAAAAATAATAGGTCTTTACCTATGAAATTGCCGAAATTTTCTTACAGATTAATGAGATCATAATTCCTATAATTCTAATGCTATTTTTTTCATTTGTCTTATATTTGAAAGTTGACTTCAACGTTATCAATTTACGCATAAAATAAAGTTTTTATTTTTAGTTTTATATATAAAATTAAAGGTTCGAAAATTGATCGTCTTAAATGTCGTCAGATTTCATCATTAGATTTGTTATATTTTTTTACAGATAATATTTTTCGAAAATTAAATTTAAGCTTCTGTTAGCTTAATGTCTTCCCAATAATGCTTAAAAAAATAATTAATTAAGTTAACCTTAATTAATTGAGTTTACCTAAAATTCGCCATACAAAACGGCAATTTCATAGGTAAAGACCTAATATTAAAAAAACAAAACACTACGGCGTAACTGAAAAGAGGAAAAATTGCTAAAAAGATTAGAAATACGTTGTGGTGGTTCACATATTGTTTTAATAATTTTATTTGTGCAATATTTTATCTGATAAAAGTGTACATCTGGAGCATTGCATTATATGTTCAGTTACTGATACTGATCCCGCCCCTGAGCTATGGCACGCAATCAAATTAACACCCTGTATAACGAAATCTACTCACAATTCGACTGCGCTTCCCAAACTTCCTTCAAATCATCCCTTGTACCCGCTCTTCTCGCTACGAGAGCTTTCAACAACGCTTCGGTGCGCGGCTGCAGTTTGGCCCAACTCTTGACCATAGTGGACGGCGGCGATAGCAGGGAACACGCGTATTTCTTCAGTTTGGTAAACACTGCGCCCTCTAAGAGGAAACGTGCGAACCATCTATAGTGAAAGAAGAAATATTACAATTAAAAGTAGTTCTAAATCCTCTACATTTAATTTTGCATTTAATTCTACATTTAACTGACAAGCCCGTTGGTGTGGTTGGTAGTGAGCCTGCCTCTCACGCCGTGGGCCGCGGGTTCGATCCCCGCCCAGGGCAAACATTTGTGTGATGAACACAAGTGTTTGTTCTGTGTCTGGGTGTTATTTATCTATTTATGTATGTATATCAGTGTCTGGTACCCATAGTACAGGCTTTGCCTAGTTTGGGATCAGATGACCTTGTGTGAATGGTCCCCCCAATTATTGATCGCACCACTTTTCTCTACACTATTACTACATTTAATTGTAAATATTACATATATTAAATATTACGATTAAATGTAGTTTTAAATTAAATTTACTTTTAAATAATTTTAAATCCTTTAGTTAAAAATGTACCTGGACCAAATTCAGGACCTTCTAAATAAAGGCCAGATTAAAAGTACCCTAAACTGACGAGCATGTATGAAAGGATTGATGAAAGTACAGGAAGCGAGGGAAGTATGTCAAGATCGTAGCAGGTGGAGGACTGTGGTCTCTGCCTACCCCACAGGGAAATAGGCGTGATTTTATGTATGTATTTAAATCCTCAAAGCCACTTATCGGTGACCACAGAGAGGTGTCGGTTTTAGAAAGAGGAGCACTCACTCACTGAGTTTATTCAGTCAGCAGAGTTTTTTATTGTCAATGGGCTTACTCTTGACCTCGATCTAGTCTTGAAGACAGAGATCAGGTCGAAGATGGAACGAGCTTGCCCAGAAGAATCCTATTCACTCGTGACTTGAATAGATTCGGGTTATATGAACACGGGAACACAGACGCAGGCAGAGAATTCCACTCTTGCCGTGCGCATCATAAAAGATGTTTCAAGCGCTTTGTGCGAATGTGCGGAATATCAACCAAGTATGGGTGATATCCTGCGGTGCGTCTGGACTCCCGATGGTAGAAGGGAGACCTAACGTGACATGCACAGACCGATCTGGAAGTCTTTAAACAGACTACGGACACAGGTCGGTCCCCACAAACAATGGAACACCTAACCTCCTGTTCCGCATGCCCCGATGCATGTACACATGACCTTTTTAAAGCCACAAATGACGCAGTAAATGTGGCAACGTTCTTGGCTACAAAATTTTTAATATTTGTGATTGATCGACACGCTAAGAAGATTAAACTGGGCCCTATGACAAGTATGTATGTATGTATATATTCTTTATTGCATCACGAATAAAAGGAGACAAATTACAAACAAGAAAAGTACATATGCAAAGGCGGACTTATCCCTAAATGGAATTTCTTCCAGCCAACCTTAGAGAGGCTAAAGGAGTTGACAATATCATCATCAAGTCATCATAGCATCCCATAAAAAAATCCACTGCAGGACAGGGAGCTCCCTCCAGAAGTCCAGCATAAACACGTGTTACTTAGGAAGGGATTTACCATAGTTACCACGCTTGTAAGCGTTGCGGCTGGCGACCGTTGTTGTTGGTGACACGATACACAGAAAGATGCTGCTGCCCATCCTCCGGTTCATAACCCTTAGTCGCCTATTACGACAGCCATGGGTAGAGATAACTAACTTACGACCCCATAATAGATTAGCACTTCCCGAAACGAAGATGATACTTATTAGCTCCGGGCCAGTAGCCATGGCAGCAAAAATTTATAATAATCTTCCTCAAGCTATTCAGGTAGAAGAAAACCTAAATAAATTCAAAAAATCCCTAAAACACTACCTAACGACTAAATGTTTCTATACGTTGCAAGAGTTCTTTGATGAAAAATAATATTTAATTTTTTTTTATGTTTATCTTTGAAAATATTTAATGCCTATTGACTTTCAAATATTAGCTTTTATATTTACGTATACCTCTTAGGTTTTAAATATCTAATTGATTTAATTAATTTTCATTGTTTCTATTTTAATCGTTACTTTTATTTTCTAATTTAATTTAGTGTTAACTTCAATTCTATTTATTTTATATTTCCAATTGTATTTTAATTTTAAATCGATTTAATTTAATTTTTTCTAATTCGTCATTTTGAATTTTCTGTTTCATTTTAATAATGTTAATTACAATTCTAAATTGAAACTGTAATATAGTTTTTAGGATAATCTTGCCGTGCCCTTCCGGGTCCATATGTGTTTCTAATACTGTAAATAATATGTTACCATCTTTCTACCATATGGGTTGCAATAAACAATTTGACTTTGACTCTGAGATGGGATGGGACTATTCTTTGCCGGTACTATAATATAATAGTAAGGGTGCTGACGGACAAAATTTCTATATGATTTGCTCATATCTGCCTCTTCGAATAATGATAAGAAGCATCCTCTAAAAGATACAAAAAATATTGGCAGACATCCACACCCTGCGTTTTTGAGGAATTAAGTTTTAACTATTTTGAAATTTGACAATAAAAACGTACACTGGGA
Organism: Athrips mouffetella; assembly: GCA_947532105.1. NCBI lineage: Eukaryota > Metazoa > Arthropoda > Insecta > Lepidoptera > Gelechiidae > Athrips > Athrips mouffetella. The sequence continues at coordinate 13,391,044 of OX383984.1, forward strand.
GCCAATTTTTGAAGGTCACCGAGTGATTTTCGAGATTTTTAAAATTAAAAAGGCCACGATAAACTCATAAAACTCAAATTGTTATGTTGGTAATTTTAAAACTGAACATTATTTTATAATTAACAAATATTGATTCTTACTTTTGAGGAGTTTAACTGGGCTTATTTTAATTTTAAAAATCTCGAAAATCACCCGGTGACTTCCAAAATTTGGTTCCCTGGCAGACTATGGCTGTCCGATTGAACACAATGTATGAAAGACTGCCAGCATAATAGTCTTGCGTGCGTTGTAAAGTGACAGCGCTTCAAAATGCAAAAAACCACCACTTCGTCCCGTGATAATGCAGCGCCCTGCATGTCTGCCTCTTTGATTTTCTACATCTTTAGAAGTATTTTAGACAGCAGCCACAAAGGCAGACAAAAAAAAACCGGCCAAGTGCGAGCCGGACTCGTGCACTGAGGGGTCCGTACCACCACATAAACATAATTATATTAGTTGAAATTTCAGTAAGTTAATGTGCTAGATTTTTTGAGTCCGACACGCGCTTGACCAAATTTTATTATTTGTTGTTATTTTATAGCTTATGCACTATAAACATACAAATTTTCAAGTTTGTAAGTGTTCCCGTTTTTAAATAGAACTAAAACAAAAATCGCCTCAGCGACCATCCAACTTGACCCCTCTCTTATATGAATGTTCTTGAAACGGGAGCTCACCACAATTGGTTACCATTAGTTGTGAGGAAAGTTGTAATATTTAATGATTTCAGACTTTTCCCATTATTTGTACTGTGAGACCTAGCTTCTTGCCAAATTTCATAATTTTAGGTCAACGGGAAGTACCCTGTAGGTTTTGCATTTTTGAATAAATGTATGGAGATGAGGACATAAAATGCCATATCTTTTGATTGCGTCGTTGTAAAAAATTTAAATTTTCAGATCTTGTGTGGTTCATGGATCCTAATATATGGTATTAATTTCAACCTGATACCTTTACCCGTTCGTGAGATAAAGGGTCTTGACAGACAGACAGACAGACAGACGGACAACAAAGTGATCCTATAAGGGTTCCGTTTTTTTCTTTTGAGGTACGGAACCCTAAAAACATTATTTAGTATCTTATTTTTTTTCTGCTTTAACTCAAAAACACAGCGACGCACAGATAAACTTGTAAGGACCAAATCGATTCGTATTGAGCTGATCTATCATCCCTATTAATATGAGTCATGGATTAAATGCGCTGTCGATTGGAGCAATCTTATTGTTTGGAATTTTCCCGCTCACTGCTTATAGTCTAGGCAACGAAGCGGACCGTTGTATGAAGACCCCGCATTAAATCCTCAGTCGATTAAACTTTGCTGGGGTATTACACTATATGAGACAAACCTTCTATAAAAAATCCAAAAAATCGGTACTTTTAATTTTTCCATACAAAAATTACAAAAAATGTATGAATTTTTTTTTCTAATTTTTTTATATATTTTGAATTTACATTTAATTCATGATTCTTTATCATCCTGTCAAATAAAACCTGCCTGAGAAATTTATGTTGGGGTCAAATGCTTATACACTATTAGCTACACAGCTCTGGTGGTATATCTCTGAATCTTACTTGTATCGATCGATTTTATCCGGGAAATCGATTTCCACTTCTGGCAGCTCCCAGCCCGCTTTGCCGAACGTTCCCTTGAAGTGGCACTTCACGCGGCCGGATCTATCGTCGATACGAGGTTCCGGCTCCGACAGGGGGTCACCTGGAAAAGCAAAGATTTGAAAGTGATTTTACATAAAACATCAGTACCTGGGCGACGACGGAGCTTCGCTCTATAACAGCCGCCTCATAATTAAATATCATCGGGTGAGCAAGCTACGCTACCAGCCAACAGATGGCGCTGTAGGTTTCTGTCTAAAAAATGCTTGAAATACGGAAAAAAAATATTCGTAAATTCCTTAAATAATATGTTTCCCTGTGGGGTAGGCAGAGACAGCAGCTCTCCACCTGCTACGATCTTGACATACTTCCCTTGCCTCCCTCAAAGGAATATTTTCCGTAATGTGTGTTTCGAAGCTCATATTTCTGTATTTGTTATTATTTCTTTTCTGAATTTTCAGTTATTTTTAAGGAATAATCATTTTTAGGGTTCCGTACCTCAAACGAAAAAAAAGGAACCCTTATAGGATCACTTTGTTGTCCGTCTGTCTGTCTGTCAAGACCCTTTATCTCACGAACGGGTAAAGTTATCAGGTTGAAATTAATACCATATATTAGGATCCATGAACCACACAAGAGCTGAAAATTTCAATTTTTTACAACGACGCAATTAAAAGATATGGCATTTTATGTCCTCATCTCCATACATTTATTCAAAAATGCAAAACCAACAGGGTACTTCCCGTTGACCTAAAATTATGAAAAATCGCAAGAAGCTAGGTCTCACAGTACAAATAATGGGAAAAGTCTGAAATCATGAAATATTACAACTTTTCTCACAACTACTGGTAACCAATTGTGGTGAGCTCCCGTTTGATGAACATTCATATAAGAGAGGGGTCAAGTTGGATGGTCACTGAGGCGATTTTTGTTTTTAGTTCTATTTAAAAACGGGAACACTTACAAACTTGAAAATTGGTATGTTTATAGTGCATAAGCTATAAAATAACAACAAGTAATAAAATTTGGTCAAGCGCGTGTCGGACTCAAAAAATCTAGCACATTAACTTACTGAAATTTCAACCAAAATGATTATGTGGTGGTACGGAACCCTCAGTGCGCGAGTCCGACTCGCACTTGGCCGGTTTTTTTTTTGTGTTCGTTTATTGTGTGTTATTTTGTTTTATTGACGCTCACAATGTAATTACTTTATTTGAAACTTGTGTCGATTCTGGCAGACCCAAACTAAAACTAAACTAAATTTGACAGGTCTAAAAATGATGCTGTCTTTTATTAGTCTGTAGGGAGTAACACAGACAGCAACACTTTTAGACCTGTCAAATTTAGTTTAGTTTTAGTTTGGGTCTGCCAGAATCGACACCACTAGCTTTCCACCTGCGGTTTCACCCGCATTAAATGCGTTTTCCCGTGGGAATGAAGTGTTTTCCCGCGGTAAAAAGTAGCCTATGTGTTATTCCAGGACCTAAACTATATGTGTGCCAAGTTTCATTTAAATCCATTCAGTAGTTTTTGCGTGAAAGAGTAACAAACATACAGCCATCCATACTTACAAACTTTCGCGTTTATATTAGTGGGATGTGATTTTAAATGGTAAACAAATGTAATCATAAAGCTATCAGTCTCTGGAATGATCTGCCATCTGAGATTCGTCACTCCAAGTCACTACCTATTTTTAAATCTAAACTGCACTTCTTACTTAATAAAATTGTACCTTAGTTTGCAACTGTGTTTGTATATATTTATATGTTATCTATTTGTCTATATATTTTATATATATTTTAATATGTATTTTTATTTATTTATTTGTGTATATTTTGTTTTTATTGTAGTTGTATTTACATTAAATATTATCTATATATTGGCATTGGCACACTACTACAGTTACTATTTACATTCTCCTACAAGCAACTAAGGTTGTCTGGAAGAGATCGCTTTAAGCGATAAGACCGTCTTTGTCCACCCTAGTTTTAAGAGTCTCCTGTGTATTGTTTTGTTTTTGTGTGACAATAAAGAATTTATCTATCTATCTATCTATCATACCTAAGTGACACAGCGCGGGCACATATAGCGGCAGCCACTCCGGTTCGATAGCCGTCACATTTCTCACGACCATCTTCCTGCGACCCTCAGCTCCAGTCTCATACATCTCCTGGTACACCACCCACTCGGGAATGGTCTTCCGCAGGATGCACTCCGAGTGGAGATGCACCGGTTCTTCCAAGTCGCCGCAGTGGTACGCGTATTTATATTTCCGTTTGTCTTCACCTGAGTTCGGAATAAGGTGTAAAAGGTTACCGTCTTACTACAAAAAACTTAAACATCTGTTGAACAATTGATCAAAAAAATCGTACTAAATAACTCTGGCTATGTCATTGATGCGCAGAAGTCAAAGATGACTTATTTTCTTTTGACTTGACCTCTGCGCATCAACTGACATAGCCAGTTATTTTGTGCGATTTTTTTGATCAAGTGTTCAACAGATGTCTAACTTTTTTGTAGTAAGACCCTCCATGTCTTAAAAAAATCATTACAGTGGAACAGCCTCCGTGGTGTAGTGGTTAGAGCGCTCGACTCTCGATCCGGAGGTTCTGGGTTCGATTCCCGGTGGGGACACTGTCAAACAAAGATCTCTTTGTGCGACCTCCCCAGTTTGGTTAGGACATTGCAGGATGAATCACCTGATTGTCCGAAAAGTTAGATGATTCCGTGCTTCGGAAGGCACGTAAAGCCGTTGGTCCCGACTACTATCTACGGATGTAGTCGTTAATGAGCCGTGTCAGAGGCCTTTGGCGGCTCAACAACTCTGACACCAGGGTTTGTGAGGTCGGTCATCGACCTTGCAACCCACACGATATGATGATGATGATGAGTGGAAATAATATAGGTTGATTGGAATGACAGCAGTGCATAATAAGGATGGAGCGATTGGTAAGATATTGGAGCGAAGGAGACACGTATCGCTGCGTCTTACTCTCATCTCATCCGTCCTTACACCACCCATTCGGGAATGCTCTTCCGCAGTGTGGCGCGTGACTGAACTCCTTGGTTTAAACTCTGTCGCGCGGTGTTTTGTTTTTTCGAGCTGTCAAAAAAAGAGACAGATTTTTCACGACGCTAGAGACTTTTTGGCGGGAACTCGACATGGACGTTTGCCTGCTTAATTGAAATTTAGTTTTTTTGTGCATTTAGTGATTTAGTGGATAATAAAGATAGTGTGTTATGCAGTAAATTTACTACGGAGTGCGCAGCTGATGAAGATTTCAAGTGATCTCGTGTTTAAGCCCCGTTTGTGTTGTCCCAAAAAGTCACGAACATTTTTCTTCGTAAAGTTCACTATCGCTTTACGAGGGGAGCAAAAAGAAAGATTAAACACATCAGACATGGCTGTATGGGCTTTGTACTCTTTGCCTTTCCGAAAGGAAGAATGAAACCAAAAAAAAATCACGACGCTAGAAATTTCTCCGATGTAAATTGACTTTATTAAATGTGCTAAGTAAATGTAAATACCTCTTCAATGTTACGTGTACATTGTATTGTAAATAAACTTGTAAATACATAAATATGGGTTTCATGCATATATATAGTTTCATGTCCACATACCCATACGCAGGATGCACTCCGAGTGGAGATGCACTGGTTCTTCTAAGTCGCCGCAGTGGTACGCGTCTTCGTATTAGCGTTTGTCCTCACCAGTTTATATGCGTTACGACGTGACAGACGCGGAAATTATGCACGCAATGCAAACACGTTTGATCTAGTGAGACACTCGCTCGAAAAAAACAGCTCGGACAATAGGTACGTCACTCCAAGTCACTACCTATTTTTAAATCTAAACTGCATAACTTCTTACTTAATAAAATTGTACCTTAGTTTGCAACTGAGTTTGTATATATTTATATGTTATCTATTTGTCTATATATTTTATATGTATTTTTTATTTATTTATTTGTGTATATTTTGTTTTTATTGTAGTTGTATTTACATTAAATATTATCTATACGAGTATATTGGCATTGGCACACTACTACAGTTACTATTTACATTTTCCTACAAGCAACTAAGGTTGTCTGGAAGAGATCGCTTTAAGCGATAAGACCGCCTTTGTCCACCCTAGTTTTAAGAGTCTCCTGTGTATTGTTTTGTTTTTGTGTGACAATAAAGAATTTATCTATCTATCTAGGTACCTGTCACGGGTCCGAAAGTGTTGAAAAAAAGCTCCTAGCTATAATTGATTCAAAGCTAAGCTTAAGGCCTGGCTTGTGGAACGGGCATTCTATAGTTTTAACCTCCTGCCTACCAGACACACTTTTTGTAAGCTATTATTTTGAAAATTTCATATGGTAATGTTGGTACATTAAGAACTGTAGGAAAAATAGTAAAAAAAATCGAATAATAGGAAAATCAGTTTTTCCCTATGTACTATATATAGGACAAAGTGACGCTATTACCATGTTCTTTGTATAGGACATAAAATAGTTTTAGGGTATGAATAGTGATTATTGAAGGATTAAAAGCAAAAGAAAATTTATATTAACGTCTTACATTATATTTGTTACAAAATTGAACCAAAAAAACAAATAATAAACGTTCTTCCATAACTAAATGACCAAAATTAAGGATTTTCTCCAACAACAAAAAAAAACTGAACATAATCTATAAAACTTTCTAACTGAAGTAATAATTATCAGTCGTAAATTAAGTTTAGTAATGCTTATAGTATAAAATTATCTATATCTTGATGAAAACCAGTATTTACAATTACGATGTGGCGGGAAACAAAGGTATATGTCACATTTTTTGCAGAAAACTGGTTTTATAGGTGCATCCAATTTTCTAACAGCACGATTATTTTGCTCCATATTCCGGCAAATATGCAGCAGCCTTTGTACGGCGTTCCTTGAAAAGTGTTGGCTAGATAAGAACTTTGGGTTTCTTATATTTTGGTTCCAGTTCATTATATTCCTCACCTTCACTTCCATCGTCACTTTCTTCATTATCGGCAATAAGTTAAGTACCTAAATTTTACTTGGATTCCCGAAGCTGCTAAATGTGTTTCTTGCGTATTTCTTTTTCAGCTTGCACAATTCTGTATCGCAACCATGCATTCGGCAACTCGAATCGTCCACTTTTTTGTCCCATTGTGATCTAGACAGACTGAAAACATGCGGTATGTTACGTCCACACCACCCATATTGTGGTTGTAAGCCTTATTACGATACTCCTTCTGACTTTCTCATACCGTTTGTCGTTTTTGGACCATCGCATCACTGGCACTCGTCATGGTCTTGATCACAATAACATGTGGAAATCATCAACACCTATCAAATCATCAAAATTTGTTATTACGCAGTGGCTGGACAACCAACCAGGCATTGCGTAATAACAATTTTACCGTTCTTCCTTGATGACGAGAAGACATCGTAATTACTAAACAGCACTGGAAAAGCAGCTGGAGTAACCAACACATTATTATCTTCATTTAAACTGCTAAACTCGCCAGTCTTATGGTCATTGGATCTTCGGGATATTTCTACGGGTATAAACTCCAGATTAACATCTGAGTCTTCTCCCGAGAAGTTCAATTCAGAGTCAAGTAATGCTTCTGTTAGGTCCTTATCACTTAAAGCTAAAACAAACATAAATGATGGTAGAAAACTTACTATGTACTTTACAAAGTACATTGAGAGTTAAACCATCAAAACTTTCATTGCGTACATTTGTACTCTGAAAAGAACATTGAAAATAACCTTAATGCGTCTTCCACCTTATTTGAGATTTCTGCTAAAATAACACGGTACATTATTATTTTAGAGTTTCAATTACTTACTTATCATGATAAATCTAATAATTTTTAAGTTTTCAATAAGATTACAAACGATTAACTTACGACTGCGTGAGAGCGTCTGTACACGCCTACCCTCCGTCGCCATTTTTGATAAAATTTCATATTGTAATTGACACCTTTACGTTTTAATACAGCTTTTGACAGTCCGTAGACAGTATTATCAATATCTTTTGGTGTTGCCATTCATAGAAACGGTAACATATTTTTTTTATTGTTATGTACTTCGTATAGGACAGATGTAGGTAGGAGGTTAAGGAATTTATAAATTATAAAACTACTACCAGTTTGGTAGCAAATTAATATTATTATTTTTAAATGAATTTATGACTTGTAATGTATAATTATCAATAAATTATCTCTATCTCTTTTCGGAATAAGATAGATAGATAAATTTTTTATTGTCACACAAAAACAAAACAATACACAGGAGACTCTTAAAACTAGGGTGGACAAAGGCGGTCTTATCGCTAAAAGCGATCTCTTCCAGACAACCTTAGTTGCTTGTAGGAAAATGTAAATAGTAACTGTAGTAGTGTGCCAATGCCAATATAAGATTCCGGTTTAAAAAAAATCCTTCACTCGAAATGGTAAAGATTGCAGGGGAAGCCTGCAATCACCATCAAAGGCCTATACACTTTAATATTTCATATTAACTTCAACTTGATACCATTATTCATTCGTAGGAAAAAGGGTCTTGAGACATACCATCTTAGTTCTCAGGGTTGGTAACGCGCTTTGCTGTCTTATTAGTGTCAAATTATTTCACTAATAAGACAGTGGGTGTCATGGGCGGTGGTGACCACTTACCACCAGGTGGCCCACCTGCTCGTTTGCCCACCTGTGACATAAAAAAAAGATAGACAGACAAAGAGATCGAAAAACGAACGGACAAAAAAGGAGCCCTATAAAAGTTCCGGTATTTTTTTCTTTTTGAGGCACGAAACTTTAATAAAAAATACACAATTAACTACCTTCTTGACATTTTTGGGAGAAATCGGCGCGGGCTTTTACCTGAACGATTGTTTAATTTTTTGTGTATCGATTCGATTCAGCTGTTAATAAAGGTAGTGTGTTATGCAATGAATTGACGTCAGAGTGCGCAGCTGATGAAGATTACAAGCAATTTCGTATTTGAACCCCTATTGTGTTGTCTCAAAAAGTCAATTTCACTATCGCTTTACGGGGGGAGCGCTGTATTAATCTCTCTCTCGACACTGGCGAATTCGCCATAATATTTTAATTTCTTATAGTTATTATACTAAAAATTTGCATATTCTAGATCAAGACACTGGCAGAAATGTCCCCAAAAAATGGTTAGACGATTGCCAAATTATAAAAAAAACTACCTTCTTTGACTTCCTGCAGTCCTATCTTCCTCCCGACCTGGTCTCCGAGCCCACTGAGCAGCAGCTGCCTCAAGAGTCTCGCCTGGTCCTCATCAGGCGGCCTCATCTGAGGGTCGATAGTGAGGTCCACGCCGGCTACACTCAGGTTGATCTCTGAGGTTAACTGCTTGCGAATTTTTCGGATTTCTTTTATTGCCTGAAGATTTAAGTTCACGTTTTAGATATGTCGCAGGCAAATAGTATAATTCGCCGTTTACAAACGTCGGGCAAACTGTAAACGGTCGACAATAGTAGTTTAAGAGACTGTACAAGTGCGGTAAGTAGGGTAATTACAAACGAGTTGATGTTTTGTAAACACGAGTTTGTCATAACCCTTACGGCCGTGTATCTTACGACGTTTTTCAATACGTTTATGAGAAAACAGGTATAAGTAATACACATGTTAAGGGAACCAACCATGGGTACTGTCAGCCTCTTGTCGATTTATGTTCTCCTGGTACTCTCCATTTTATTTAAAATTTCGTCACCCAAGTTAAAAGTCACCACTGTCGTATTTTTACAAATTAATTTTTGATCAGAGTGTAATAGCTCCTTGGTAATATACTTTTTTTACTTACTGCACTAGTTCGGTAAGTAACTACTTACGAGCAATGTTTACGTCCTTGTAAGTACGTTTTTCGAGCAAATGTATTGAAAAATGAAAAACGGCGCCGTAAGATTGTAAACGGGTTTAGATCACTGGTGCAGTGTAGGTTCGTTAGCCACGGTAAAACCAACCTAACTGACCCCGAAACGAGTGAGTTACGCGCCGTTTTGTGAAATGCCGCGGTCTTATGTAAAATGACGAATTACAAATTTTTCGGCACTTTGAAGAATGTCAAGGCATAATGCAAATTGACGGATTGCCTGCGACAGATATATGGGAAGTGTATGATACATTTTTTTCGTTTATTCCAAGGCTTACTAACACATTTTGAAGCTACGTCAAAATCAATCGCCTATTGCTATCAGCAAAAGCAAGTTTGTATAACATTTACTTATTACGTTTACAATTCTATAAGGCTAACATAATGTTAACATAATGTGATATTCATTTGTAATACTTAAGTGTTAATTTTGACCTCGGTAGTTCTTTACTCGATTGTGATAGGTTGTAAGTTGCTATAATGACCAATTTAGTTATTTACCTGTTTGTGATGGGTCGTAAGTTGCTGTTTTGACTAGTGCAGTTGTATACTTAAATGCGATTGGTTCATACAGCCCCACTAAACGAGTATTCCCTACTCTCCCTACCACTGAGACACTGTCGAGATGAGGCTGGATCAAACAGGGAAAAGGGCAGTATTCTGCAGACGTGTAATAAAATCAGCGATCGTTACAAAGCACTGCCCATGTAAGGAAGTCGTAATAAAAGTGTATCTAGAAATATCGAAGTTTCACTTGAAAGCAAATATTATGTAGTAGATGTTTTTGTTGATCGAAGGCTGGTAACACTTGTGGTCTGACAGTTGAATATATGCTTTTGTAAAACGATTTTGCGGTGGGAAAAAGTGGTCGGCTTAGGTTTTATGTTGTAAAACTGTTCAAAAGTAATTAAATATGTTTCTGTGTTCTATTTTGGATTGTTAATTATGAGCCACTAGCTACATTGTTCATCTACCAAGCTGGAGTAAGTTTTCAATCAGAAGTGGTCTACTTACCTACCCACTTACACAAGCGGATGATGATGATCCCGTTCCCGGACGAACAGCTTCGAGGTACCGTAGTGAATTTTGTACATTTCTTTTGATCGTGATACAGTGTAACGTGTTTTTTTTTAACGGAGAAATAACGCAAATAGTGATTTACCTGATTATTGTATGTTAATAGTGTCATTTCTGTAGTTAAAACTGAAACACATACCTACCTGCCTACATAAGTTCAGACTGAAACTTTTATTACAAGTGTTTATGTGGGTATTGTGCAGTGTAAATAAGTGGTATAGCAAAGTAACCCAAGTGGATTCATCGAAAATAGGTTATAAGTACCTAAATAAACTTTGTTATTCGCTTTATCGTAGTCAAAGTACTCAAGGCCACAAATTGTAATATTTTTGGTGTACATAGTGTAGACAACAAAAAAAAACAAAACAAGAATTTTGTAAACGTTTTTTTTTGTATAAAAAAAGATAAAACATTATGTAAATAGTTCATGTAACGCGTATGTATCTGTGTAATACGGTGTAAATATTTTCTTTGTTGTTGTGTGAATACTTTTGTCGAGTATCGCTCAGTATGGGGTCAAATAAGCGTTCTAGATCTCGTCAGCGGCGACATAATTCGGCCGAACGCACGAGATCTCGTAAACGGCACAATTCAAAATCTAATAGACGTACACGGTCACGTAAGCGTCATGAGTCTAAGCGACGTCATCGTCATCGCGAACGTTATGCGAACTCTTCTGATAGACGTAAAAGATCCACCTCTTCATCAAGTTCGTCTAGTTATAATCAAACGCCTCCCAAACGCACCAAAAATACAAAATCGCGAGAAAAAAGTAAACGCGATTTAAACAGGTCACAAACACAAACTCCGCCTATTCCATTTGATACTCAGAAGGTTGGCTCAAATAATACTATTTTAGGTACAGCTGCATGTTCTAGCGCGACGAATACGTTCCCAAACATTTCGAACCCCATTCCTGAGTTCGATCCAAGTGATGGGTCTCAAAGTATTGAACAATGGATTCACAAAGTCAACGAATGTGCACAAATATATGTGTGGCAGGAAACGCAAACTCGCCACTACGCCCTGAGTAAATTGACAGGTTTGGCAAAAAAAATGGTATCAAGGGCTACCGTCACTGCTATACACCTGGGAACAATGGACAGGAAAGTTAAAGGCTGCATTTCCTTCCAACGAGAACTATGGTGATCTATTGCAGCAAATGCTTCAGCTTCGTTGTTAAATTGGTCAGCCTCTAGACGTTTATTACTACGAAAAAATGATACTCATAAACAAATGTGAAATCACAGGTCGAAAAGCCGTTGGATGTCTTATACACGGAATAGACGATAAGTTTGTAAGAATGGGTGCTGATGCCAGTCGTCACGATGATGTCGGTCACTTCAGTTATGACAAAACTTATGACAGAGTACGAAAAGTGTATTGGTCCAAAAACATGCGCAAATTTATTAAAACGTATTGTCGATCGTGTTTACACTGTGCCCACAACAAAGTGCCCGGAGGCCCTAAAGAAGGCATGCTCCACCCAATCCCAAAATCGATTAAACCGTTTGAAACATTGCATGCTGATCACTGTGGCCCTTTTCCTATAATCAAACGTCGTAACAGCTATATTTTGGCTATCATCGATTCTTTTACGAAGTTTATTTACATAAAACCTGTTAAAAACACAAAAACTAAAACAACCATATGCGTCTTCGAAGAGTACTTTTCCCTATTCGGTGTACCGCGTCGTTTAATTACGGACAGAGGTAGTAGTTTTACTAGTCATGATTTTGAGAGGTTCACGAAAGATAAAGGTATTACTCACGTTTTAAACGCAGTGGCTACTCCGCGAGCAAACGGTCAGATTGAGCGGTACAACCGCTCAATCGTTGACGCTTTAAATGCGTCAAATCATAATAATCAGGATAGTGAATGAGATTTAAAAATCCCTCAGATCCAATGAGGATTAAATAACACTGTGAATAAAACTACAGGCAAAACACCCTCAGAACTTTTGTTTGGAGTTGTACCTACTGGATCTTCAGACAGTGTTATGAATCCAATTGTATATGACATGAGTTAGAGAATCGGGAAGATATAAGATCCGCAACAAGTAAGAGAACTGTACAAGAGCAAGAAAAACAAAAGGCGCGTTTTGATAGTCATAGGAAAGAAGCACAGAAATACAAAGTAGGAGATTTAGTTCGTATAGAAAGGGAAGTTTGTGGTACCCCAGGTCAAAGTAAAAAATTACAACCTTAGTGTTACGGACCTTACAAAATTATAAATGTTTTGGGCAACGATAGGTAAGAAATAGAGGACACACCGATAACTAAAAAGGCTGGAAAAGCACTTTACAGGGCCGTGTATTCCGTTGATAAAATTCACCCATGGCTTGTGTTTTCTAATGACCCTGTAGAGAGTGACTATACTCGTAGTACTGACGAATGAGGCTCATAAAAGTATTCATACATGTTGCAGTATTGTGCACATAAAATATCTTGATTCTTGTCGTTTATTTTACTGTAAAGTAATAAAAATAAAAAAATAAAATCTAATAGAAATTGATATTAAGTTGTGCTAAAAATATCTAATGTCATGTATGGGTCACAACAAAATATGAAAATGTATTTATATGGTTTCGTTATATTTTGTAACCTTAATATGTATATTTTAAAACATATGTATTTTTTTGTTTAATTCTCATTTCACACTTCTAAATGCACATTCCTGTGCCCCTTTTCATGTCATTCTTTCACACAAGCTAGGTTGGCTGGAAGAGATCTCTTATAGAGATAAGCTCACCTTTGTAAACAAATTTTATGTTAACTACAATTTTATGTAATTTGTGCACAATAAAGAATAATAATAATAATTTGTGTAAATTTTGTGTAATTATCGTTTCTAGCCATTATGGCGGTAACTAGCCCTTGTGGCGTTGATGATTAGCCCTTGTGGCGGTAACTAGCCCGATGTGGCGTTGATGATTAGCCCTTGTGGCGGTAACTAGCCCGATGTGGCGTTGATGATTAGCCCTCGTGGCGGTAACTAGCCCGATGTGGCGTTGATGATTAGCCCTTGTGGCGGTAACTAGCCCGATGTGGCGTTGATGATTAGCCCTTTTGGCGGTAACTAGCCCAGCATGACGGTGATGATAAGTCAGATGTGGCGTTGAAGATAAACTGGATGTACCGATCATGATAAGCTCGATGCAGCATTGATGATGAGCCTTTGTGTCGATCATGAACCTGACGTGGCGTTGCAGATTACCTTGTGTTGCGGTAACCATTCTGTGTGGTGGCAAATAACCCAATGTGGCAAAGTATCATCTAATCGGAGATCATTCGAGTTAGGTGGAGGCGAAAGAACGGAAGATATATTGAAGTCCTGCCACCAGCTTAACAAACAAGAAGTAAACACTAGGAAACAAGATTTGTCGATGAAAAAAAAAGTATCCACTTGAGATTTAAACTCGATTGATTGAGTGTCAAACTGCAATAATTTAAGTATAATTATGTAAGTTCAGCCTGTTAGTATAGAAAATATGAGTCTCATACTGATTACATACCTACATAATTTTTTTTTATATTTAGCTAGATTTGACTTGTGTATAATCAAGTATTTGTAATGTGATTAGCATAATTAAGCTTACACTTGTCAGACCTCCAAAATATTAAGCTTTTGGTAAGTCACAAATCTCTTCACTCATGCGGGGACGCATGCTAAGTCAGAATTGGCCGAATGAAAGCAAATATTATGTAGTAGATGTTTTTGTTGATCGAAGGCTGGTAACACTTGTGGTCTGACAGTTGAATATATGCTTTTGTAAAACGATTTTGCGGTGGGAAAAAGTGGTCGGCTTAGGTTTTATGTTGTAAAACTGTTCAAAAGTAATTAAATATGTTTCTGTGTTCTATTTTGGATTGTTAATTATGAGCCACTAGCTACATTGTTCATCTACCAAGCTGGAGTAAGTTTTCACACTCCAGCACAATGTTATTCTGCCACCGGAAACTACTCAGCGGCAGACAGAAGTTGAGGATCCTCACAGGGTCGTGGTCGTAGGGGTTAGGCAAAAACCAACGTAAGGGAACGAGTTTATTATGACAAAGTAGGTACAAAATACAAGGCGGTGGTCGTGCTGCGCGCGGGCACGTCCGAGCACGACCAGAATCAAAGGTAAACTGACTGTTTTTGACACGAATGACACCGAAAGACAGAGATAGAAGACATTTGAAATAGGAATTTGGAATTTTGGGCCAGGACGATAGAGCCAGGATCACGAAAGGAGGCAGCATGCGAGGCATGCAGCCCCGCTCCTTGACAATTCTTTCCGTCAAATACTCGTATACTCTGGTCTTAGTGTCATAGCTGCAAATAGATAGGTAAGCGTTGGAATATACGAAATAAATGGATTTAGGGACATCATCGTCATCATGGCCGAATAATAAGAAGGACTTACAATTTCCCTACTAGAAAACGTAACCCGGAAAAGCATAAAACTCGTTGAAACTAGATAGCATACATACATAACATCACGCCTCTTTCCCTGTGGGGTAGGCAGAGACCTCAGTCCTCCACCAGCTACGATCTTGACATACTTCCCTTGCTTCCTGTACTTTCATCAATCCTTTCATACATGCTCGTCGGTTTAGGGTATTTTTAATCTGGCCTTTATTTAGAAGGTCCTGAATTTGGTCCTGAAACTAGATAGCGCTGACAAATAATCTGGAAAATGAATATGTAGTGTAAGAAATAAAGCAATTGACCCCAACATAATTCTCTCAGGCAGATTTTTCAGATTCAGATTCAGATTTATTTCATAATTCAAATAATTACATGTCAAATGTATTAAAATATAGTAATCTAGAATATTATTCTAATTATTAATTATTTTAAAATAAAATAATTAAATTAGGCATATTACATTTACCTATGATAGGTAGTCTAAAATAACTAATTTGTTTGTGTCTGGGATACCGATGCGCGCATGCCCTTATGGAAGTCATTAATGTTATAACAGGCAAGTTTTAGCAATATACACTCAGCGGCACGGAATTTAACCCAAACTTTATTTTTAAGCTTACGCAAAATAGAACTTATTTTTTTAAAAACTTCCTTTTCGGTTTCAAACCTCATTTAATGCTGGCTGTTTTTTGGCAGTATCATGAAAAAAAAAATGCAAGCTGTCAATGCCAGTTTCAAAACTTGCGGCGGGAAACGGTTTCCCGGAAAATTATTGCTAAGTACAGGTAAATTTAATTTGAGTTAAATTAAATTTAATGCTAATAGCGTGAGTTAAATTGAAATTTTATTGTTTTTAATTGAATTTTTATGATTTTTAGGTTTACAATATGCCGCTTACTCCTGCACAAGTTGCTCAAGCTGTCGCTTTAATCGACGAGGGCTTGACTCAGCGCCAAGTGGCCGCCAAATTCCGTGCCGCTAAGTGTATCTTTAAGTTTATTTATGAACGTTTGTGTACTTGGTGAGGCTGTCACGTGTGCGGGCAATGCGTTATACAAGTGCGGGCCAACAACATCAAGCAGTTTGCGGGACTTGGCACGGCTTTATTACGATTTTATTTGACAATATGATAAGGTATCATGAATTTTATGAAAATTCAAAATATAAAAAAAAAATACATTTTTTGGCATTTTTGTATACATAAATTAAAAGTACCGATTTTTAGGGTTCCGATACCAAAATGGTAAAAAAAAGGAACCCTTATGGTGCCGCTCTGTCTGTCTGTCTGTCTGTCTGTCCGTCTGTCTGTCACACCTCTATATCTCAGCAACCACTTACGCTATCGAGCTGAAATTTGGAATAGTTTTAGAATATAGCTGCCCAACTTAATTGCAGATGAAAATTTTTTGAAAAAAGTATGATTATTAATGTAAAGGGGGCCAAAATAGGGGGGGCCAAATTTCAAATTGTCGCTACTAGGTCGAGTGGGGTATCATATGAAAGGGCTTTACTTGTACATTTTAAAATATATTTTTGTATTTTTTTAAGTTTCTTAGTTTTCAAGTTATGATGAAAAATGTCAAAAAAAATACCATTCCCCCCCCCCTTATCTCCGAAGTTTGAGTAAGGGAAAATCTGAATTAATTACAGTTGACAGAGGTTTATGTAAACTTTACAGCAAAAATAAAACGATCTTTCTAAGTTGCACAGTTTTTCAGAAATCTGCAAAAAACCTTTACAAACAAATTTAGTTTTGCGGTCCTGAAAATGGACTTTATTGCTTCCAAAAATACTATAGGTATATCGGAACCCTCGGCGCGCGAGTCCGACTCGCACTTGACCGGTTTTTTTTTTTTTCATAAAGGTTTGTCTCATATACTGCCGCCCTCACCCCCGCAACTCACTTCTTGACAGCCAGAGTTATTTTGCACGCAGTTATGGGACGTTATAATGATGATGATGAGTAGTAACAAATAAGACTAGGGCATTGATGCTTGCGGGCTACATTAACACGGTCGGGCTACTACAAGGAGTCTTTTGTTTTAAAATCTGCTCAACTGTGGAATAATTTGCCCTCTGAAGTTCGTCACTCCGAGTCGCTTGCTATTTTCAAAACAAAACTGCATAATTATCTCCTAAGTCGTTCCTCTTCTGTTTGCAACTGAGTATACATGTATTCGTAACACTATAGTTATATATATGTATATTTATATTTGTTTGTTTATATTTTTGTATTTATTTTATTTATATATATATATGTGTTTTTTGTATGCAATTTTTTATTGGTATACTACCTGCTGTGATTATTTATGTATGTCTTTTCCTCTATACAAAGGTTGTCTGGTAGAGATCGCTCTCAGCGATAAGACCGCCTTTGCCCACTATAACCTTAAGTGTTATTCTTTGTGTGTTCTTATGTTTATGTGTGCAATAAAGAATTTATTCATTCATTCATTCATTGATGAGTCAATTATTTTATGTATCATTCTCACTACTTACTGAACGCTGTACTATCTTACCTTCTCTCTCAGTCCATGTTTGGCGCAGAACAATTCCTCCTCTCCCCTCACGTAAGCGTATTCCGCCGCCCCCACGGCTCGTAGCAACACCCCCGGGTCACCCAGTAGTAGCAAGTTGCCCGTTGCGGGCCAGTTGTCTGCTTTGCCAGTCATTACCTGCAAAATATAATCATTTAGTCATATTTTCTTTTAATTTTTACTTTCGAGCGGAGCGAGCGTTGTATTCGTGAAAAAAAAAAGTTTTTCTAAATATCTCAAAAATGTGTTCCATATCACTTATACATCGTAAAAAGCAAGTCCCCTAAAAATGTCCGTCCGTCGGTCGGTCGACATAAGAAATCAACATACATACATACATTCAAAAAACATAACCCTCCTGTTTTGGGGCAGTCGGGTAAAAATAAAGGTTATTACCTCGGGTACACTGAGAGCGGACACCAGAGCTATAGTATACGGCAGGAGGTTCTGCTGGTGACTGAGCGCCAGCATTTTGCCGTAACGAGGTAGCAGCGGGAACGCCGATACCGCTTTGCCCAGTGGAGTCACTTTTAGGATCTAAAATTAAAAAAAAAAATAGTTCAAAAACTAAAACCTAACTACTGGCAAATCTTGCTCTAAAACGTATAAAACAAGTAAACGTGTCATCTGAAACTGTTATGTACAAAGTATAGTATAGTACCTGGGCGACCGAGCTTCGCTCTATAATAGCCGCCTCAACATTAGAATATCATCGGGTGAGCAAGCTATGCTACCCGCCAACAGATGGTGCTGTTTAAAAAATGCTTAAAAACACGGGAAAAACGAATTTTCCCAGACATGAGACCTAGCTAGATCGATTTTTCGCCACTGAGAACCCCGCATGGTAAATTTCATCGAAATCGTTAGAGCCGTTTTCGAGAAACCGATTACAAATATAAAATATTGCCCGTTTAATAGTATTGGATTCATAGTGATGTTCAGATAATAGCCGTGGTCATATTTCCCAATTGGGAATATGCATAATTTTTTTTTTGTTGCATTCATTAACAAAATATGAAAATACCGAAGTCAAGATGACAAGAAGTGAAATTAAAATTTAAATCGGCTCATAAATACGGCTGATATAAGCATTTAAAACTGCTAATTACGCGCCGATTAGACAGAGAGATCCGACATGGCGAGTGACGTCACATGCCACTACGGCCATATAAACTCGGTGTTAAATTTCGTTTTGCTAGAAAGAGACAGAAACAAATCTTTGATGGCTTATATCTTTTTTAATTTCATAGTTATTCGAAAAATAGTTTTACTAAATTGTTTATTACATGAATCAGAATAAATAATTTAAATTAAAGAAAATCATGCATATTCCCTATTGTAAATAGATCTTCTCTTGTTAAAATAATTAGTTTGTGGGGCTTTTGTGCAAAGTCCGTCTGGGGAAGTACCACCCCCTTACCTTTTTCTGCCATAAAGCAGCTGCTGTGTTTCGGTTTGAAGGGTAAGGGAGCATGTTAAATTACCGGCACATGAGACATACCGTCTTAGTTCTCAGAGTGGGTAATGCGCTTTGCTGTGTTATTATTTAAAATTATTTCACTAATAAGACAAGACAGTGGGTGTGAAGAGCAGTGATGACCACTTATCATCAGGTAGCATAAAAAAAACCGGTCAAGTGGGAGTCGGTCTCGCGCACCGAGCGTTTCAATATACCTTTAATATTTTTAGAAGCCATAGGTTCCATTATTATTTTAATGAAACGCAAAACTAAATTTGCTTGTAAAGGTTTTTTGCAGATTTCTAAAAAACGGTACTATTTAGAGAGATAGATTATAAACGTCTATAGACTGTAATTAATTCAGATTTTTCCTATTGAAAACTTCCAAGATAAGGGGGGGGGGGGAGGGGGTGGTATTTATTTATACTCTTTTCATCATAACTTGAAAACTAAAAATCATAAAGAAATGCTATTTTACAATGTACAAGTAAAGCCCTTGTGATACCCCACTTGACCTAGTAACGATAATTTTAAATTTTGACCCCCTCATTTGGGTCCACCATAACATCCCATGAAACGTCCACTACAGGACAGGGAGCTCCCTCCAGAATTCTAGCTCTTGTTGGAAAAATGTGGAGGGGAAGTACCATAGTCACCTCGCTTGTTAGCGTTACGGCTGGCACCATGGACCGCGGTTGTAGGCGACCGCAGTAAGTAAGATGATGATGAAAGGAGGATGCTGCTGCCCATCCTCCTGTTAACCCTTTGTCGCCTCTTACGACACCCACGGGTATGTATGGGTTGGTACTATTCTTTGCCGGCACCACACGGGACATTTGGGTCCCCTTTATTAATAATATTTTATTGATAATAATATTTTTATTCATTCATACTCTAAAACTGTTCTTAATTTCAAGTTGATAGCTTTAGTACTTCTTGAGATAATGAGGTGTGACAGACAGACAGACAAAGTCGCACCATAAGGGTTGCTTTTTTTACCATTTTGGTATCGTAACCCTAAAAATGTATTATTCTACTGTATGTAACGGAATCGTGTGATAATACTGAAGGGTGTGAATCTGTTCGTGAAACCGAACAACTTTTCCCAAGGAACATCATAGAATAAAATAAATTTTTGACCTTCCATAGAGAAACTGCATCAGCTTTGTATGGGAGGTCAAATTTGGTTGTTGGTATTTCGACCTATGTTCCTTGGAAGAAGTTGTTCAGTTTCATAGACAGATTCTCACGCTTCAGTATTATAATATCTTTCTGTTACACGGTACCCTTCATCATCATCATTCGTGTGGGTTGCAAGGTCGATGACCGACCTCACAAACCCTGGTGTCAGAGTTTTTGAGCCGCCAAAGCCTTCTGACATGGCTCATTAACGACTATATCCTTAGATAATAATCTGGACCAACAGCTTAACGTGCCTTTCGAAGCACAGAATCATGTAACTTTTCGGACAATCAGGTGATTCATCCTGCAATGTCCTAACCAAACTGGGGACCGCAAAACTAAGTTTGTTTGTAAAGGTTTCTGCAGATTTTTAAAAAACTGTGCTGCTTAGAGAAACTCTTTTATTTTTGCTGCAATATTTATATAGACTTCTATTGAATATAATTAATTCAGATTTGTCGCATTGTAAACTTCGGAGATAAGGGGAATGGTATTTTTTGTAATTTTTCATCACATCTCAAAAACTGAAAAAAAAAATATTAAATTTACCTGTAAAGCTCTTTTATATGATACCTCACTCGACCTAATAACGACAATTTAAAATTATGCCCAACTATTTGGGTTCCATTTAAATAAAAATAAGAATATTTTTTCATTTCTTTCGTTTTCAATACAGTTGGGCAAGCATATTCTATAGGGTGTAGTGTAAACACTGTGATCCTTGAAACTGTGCATTGAGACCATGAAACTGAACAACTTTCCCTAAGGTCGAAATACGAAAAAAATTTTTTCATCTCCCATACAAAATGCGCAATCAGCTCGTGCAGTTTCTATTGGAAGTAATTTTTTTTTATCGTATTTCGACCTATGTTCCTGGGAAAGTTGTTCAGTTTTATGGTCTCAAATTCAAGGATCACAATTTACACTAACACCCGTGTACGGTTTACAACCGCACAAAATATTGCTTGCGTTGTGACCTAGTTTTTATTTGTATATATATTATATACTAGCTGTTGCCCGCGACTCCGTCCGCGTGGGGTTCAGAAAAAGTAGCGAATGACTTTTCCCATGGTTCAAACTATCTTTGTACCAAGTTTTTATCACATTCGGTTTATCGGATTAGTCATAAAAGTGTAACGGACAGATAGACAGACGGTGCAGTTTTCGCCTTTGTAATATTAGGCATACAGAGTACAGATAATACGGATTTTTGTAAATTAAACACCTCTTGTTTACGTGTGAACTGTTAGGTCGCCCACTATCCTCGTTAGTGTAAAATTTTAGTCGAATTCCACGCGGAGTAACTTTGATACGGATTTCGTTATTTCTTATACAAAACAAAGCCTAACTAAATCTGAGGCTCAGTCACTTTAGCTTCTGTGGCTACTGAAAAAAGAGCGGTACAAAGTCCAACGTGTCTAGCTTCACATGCTTTTAACTGTACATGTACCTACATACAAAACTGTTGGACTTCACTTCCGTACAAACTTTGTAACTTATCTCTCCCCTTAAAAGACAATTCCTAAAAAAACAATGATTCACTTCTCTCTTTATTTTTTGAAGTATTTCGTTTATAAGTACCTACTTCCTAAGTTTTTAAAACTTTAGAACGTTCATATTTTTTTTACATTTGTTGCACCGCCATGCCGAAACAGGATTTTTTTTTATTATTATTTTTACAATAAAACTAAATCTAGATTTTACCAATCTTTAGCGGTACCCACGACTTTTACACAAACAACTGGACCGAATCAAACGGAATTTTCAACAACGTACTCGTATTTGTCTTCCTTCGGTACAAAATTATAAGCTTTGTTTGATTTCAGCTCGGTTTCACAGCTTGAAACTTTGAACTCGCCTAATTATCTGTTTGAATGAACTGATGGCAATAGAAAAAAGTCCAAATATTGCACGAAAGCAACCCAAATACGTTATTGAAAACCCCGTTTAAGTCGTTCAAGTAGTTTGTGAGGTATTGGTGCGGCCGCTTAAAATTTCGCGAACCTTCTGTCTGAGTGAACCGTTTGCAATGAAATAAAGCTTATTGCACAGAAAGAAGCCCGACGCGTCATTGAAAACCTCGTTTGACTTTGAACCAGTTCAGTAGGTTTGTATATATATTATATATATTTGTATATGTACATAATGTATTGTAATAGTATATAAATATTATAGATTGGCACACTACTGCAGTTTTCTATCACACTTTCCTAAATGCAAAGGTTGTCTGGAAGAGATCGCTCCCAGCGATAAGACCGCCTTTGTCACCCTAGATTTAAGACTCTCTTTTGTAATTGTTAATGTGTTCTGTGTGTGACAATAAAGTGTTTATCTATCTATATATCTAGTTTTGGTCGACGGCGACGCTCGCTTTGCGTCGAATTAATTTAGTGATCTAACATCAACCACTCAAACAACATCAGAGATACACAGCCCCGAATCCTGTGTACCTCCCTCTAATAAACGAGTTAACTTTCAACCGTCTATCCTTTTACGAGAAGGCGCCCGTCTGACGACTAGGACCGGCCCCTTCAACCCGGTATAACTATTCCAAATCCCAAGACGATGGCGTGAGTATAGTCCGTTCCACGAGTCAATGCCAAAGCTTACCAACACATTTTGCAGCTATATCAAGGCTATTGTGCTCCATGATCAATAGTAATCGGCTAAAGCTGTCAGAAAAAACAAGTTATTTTTTCCATTTCTCTGGTTCGTCTGATTCGTGGTGGTATGTCTGGTTCTATGGCTGCAAAATGTTGGTAAGCGTTGGCATTGACTCGTGAAACAGATTATAGTTAATTTAATAATTATTTATTAGGTCTGCCAACAGATTATTACACCAGGGACTTTTACTAGTATCATAGTTAGGTAAAACTTAATTTTTATAGTGCATATCCAATTATAGGCAAACACAGCATATGTTACAATAACTTATCCTAAGGACAAACTTATGACAATTAAAATAGGAGACTACAATTTACTTAACTTAATAAGATAATTTTTGAATCTGTAAAAATAATTATTGAAAATGTCTATATTGAAGTCCTTTAACAAAGCGTTATGCTGACGGCAAACTCAAAAGAAGCCAAGGTTAGTTCTGCAGTTACTAAGAGCAGTCAAGAAGACCCTATCTATAAAGAAGCTGCTGGTCATTTATCCATTTTCTGTCCTCCAAAGATATCGTTGCTGAGATATACAGGTGTGTCAGACAGACAGACGAAGTCGCACCATAAGGGTTCTGTTTTTACTATTTTGTTCGGAACTATAAAAAAAAGTTACCTCCTCTTCATCTCGCCTCTTGTTGCTAGCTTCATGTTTCTCCAGTACTCCTAATATCTCAAGTCGTTTCTCCGCCAAACGCAACTGCAATCGGTCGGGTGCAGTTGGAAAGGGGAAATTTACTACCTGCAAGTTAAAAACTAGTTTTAGTTTTCTAGTAGTAGAACTATCATCATCATCATAACATCCCATGAAACGTCCACTACAGGACAGCGAGCTCCCTCCAGAATTCTAGCTTTTGTATTATATATGTATTATTCTGTAAAGAATCTACATTGAATAAAATTATCTGAATCTGAATCTTGATAGATAGCGTTGTTGTAGGAAAATTTAACTGTCAACTTATTTTTTCCTATCTTTTGTCTAAGTAAATGTAAGTTTTGCCTAAGGAGGTTTATTTACATCACGCTTCATCTATGACAGATTTATTTTAAGTTTTGAATCATCCTAATCATAACATCTCATGGAACATCCACTACAGGACAGGGAGCTCCCTCCAGAATTCTAGCTTTTGCTGGAAAAATGTGGAGGGGAAGTACCACAGTCACCTCGCTTGTCAGCGTTACGGCTGGCACCATGGACCGCGGTTGTAGGTGACCGCAGTGAGTAAGATAGTATAATACACAGGAGGATGCTGCAGCTCATCCTCCAGTTTATGACCCTTAGTCGCCTCTTACGTTACGATACCCACAGGTATGCATAGGATGGTACTACTCTTTGCGGGCACCACACGGGACGGGTAGTAAAACTAGCCTAGTACTAAAACTAGACAGCTTAGTCCAGTCAATCTACGAAAGTTTGTATGGAGAGGGTTGCATTAAATGCACTTTAGGCGATATGTAAATCTTTTTGGGTATTCTGAAGAGAAATATCTTTTTATTTACCCAGTATCTTGCCGTGATTTTCAGGCATGTATTTCTTCACCATTAAAGTGAGGGCATCACCAAGACCAAATCATGATTAGTGAAAATCGACTCGCGAAAATAAAATTCCAAAGTTGCCTCTTCAATTTTCATTCATTCCTCTTTTTGTGGAATCTGAGGTGTTTTAAGTAGTGAAATTAAGTACACAGAAAGGTAATTGTAGTTGCTAGGGTTTGTCCAACCTAAAATTTTAATTTATTACTTAGTTTTTACAAAAAGTCGATATTTTATATCAGGCGCTTACGTCATTTAGTTTTGGTAACACGCACAGTATATCTGTCACAATCGAATGCGTTGCGGATTGCGCACTTTATCCCTTTCTTTCAAGCGAAAAGACTGCGCGCACTGTCAAATATCTATCTTTTCCCATAGCCTCTTTAGGGGATAATTTATAAAATTTACAGTAAAAGCATAAAATTTAAAACCTCGGTAATCCCCGACATAACGCTGATATTCTTAAAACCAATACAAGGTGAACTCTACCTGTATAAAATTTACCATGTAGCACCGGTCAGCTTATAGTGGTACTTTTACAAAAAAATGTGATTTTAAAAATTGCCCGTTTTAATTATTTACAGCTTCAAATAGCCTATATTTATTTCTCTAAATTGCATTTAATGCAATCTCATATCGTAGATTGACTGGACTAGCTCTGATGTTCCAGTGAAACACAAGAAACTCATTGTACAAAGCCGACTCTTAAAGTAGGCCGTGCTGCAGTGGTCTCTTGCCGTTCCTTTTACGCTGCCATAGCACGATCCGAAACGGCGTAGACTCGCTCTATTTGCATTGAATTCTGCATGCCATTATATTAAATAAGTATTGTGTAAACAATCTACATGTGTTGTTGGCAAAATAATATTTTTCTTTTGAAGAAATTGTGGGCTTTACAGTGACACAATAAACCTTAACATATTTTTAAAGTTTTTCTTTGTCCATCAGTAGGACAACTCAGTCTAATTAAAAAAAAGTCGGGTGGAAGTCGTGTTCATCTGCCTTTTCACTCTCCCTTCTGCCAATAAACTGCTGCGCAGTTTGATTTTGTAAACTTTTCGTGTTTTACTGTGAACAAACTTGTTTACTATTGTGAATATTAGGTCTTTACCTATGAAATTGCCGTTTTGTATGGAGAATTTTAGGTAAACTCAATTTTCAGTACTAACATTTTTGCATTTTTCTTAGGAATCATAAATCCAATTTTTTTATTTTTTTTAAGCATTATTGGGAAGACATTAAGCTAACAGAAGCTTAAATTTAATTTTCGAATAATATTATTTATAAAAAAATATAACAAATCTAATGATGAAATCGGACGACATTTAAGACGAACAATTTTAAAACCTTTAATTTTATATATCAAACTAAAAATAAAAACTTTATTTTATGCGTAAATTGATAACCTTGAAGTCAACTTTCAAATATAAATCAAATTAAAAAAATAGTATTAGAATTATAGGAATTATGATGTCATTAATCTGTAAGAACATTTCGGCAATTTCATAGGTAAAGACCTATTATACATACATTTACCTCTGACTTCATACCTCTCACTTCTGACCTCTCGTTTCTGACCTCTCACTTCAGACCTCTCACTTCAGACCTCCCACTTCACACCTCTAACTTCAGACCTTCTTGTGACAACTAAACTACGCACCTTGTCTATGCCCATGCACTTGAGGTGTAACAGAAGATCATCAACCGGTCGTCTGCACAAGTCGGGCGGGTGGTGAGGTGTATGTACAGTCGTGCTTCTCTGCCTACTGACACTTTGTGACCTCTGACTTCAGACCTTTGACTTCAGACCTCTCACTTCAGACCTCTAACTTCACACCTCTAACTTCAGACCTCTGACTTGTAACCACGAAACTACGCACCTTGTCTATGCCCATGCACTTGAGGTGTAACAGAAGATCATCAACCGGTCGTCTGCACAGGTCGGGCGGGTGGTGAGGTGTATGTACAGTCGTGCTTCTCTGCCTACTGACACTTTGTGACCTCTGACTTCAGACCTTTGACTTCAGCCCTCTGACTTCAGACCTCTGACTTCAGACCTCTCACTTCAGACCTCTGACTTCAGACCTCTAACTTCAGACCTCTGACTTGTAACCACGAAACTACGCACCTTGTCTATGCCCATGCACTTGAGGTGTAACAGAAGATCATCAACCGGTCGTCTGCACAAGTCGGGCGGGTGGTGAGGTGTACAGTCGTGCTTCTCTGCCTACTGACACTTTGTGACCTCTGACTTCAGACCTTTGACTTCAGCCCTCTGACTTCAGACCTCTCACTTCAGACCTCTGACTTCAGACCTCTGACTTGAGACCTCTAACTTCAGACCTCTGACTTCAGACCTCTAACTTCAGACCTCTGACTTGTAACCACGAAACTACGCACCTTGTCTATGCCCATGCACTTGAGGTGTAACAGAAGATCATCAACCGGTCGTCTGCACAAGTCGGGCGGGTGGTGAGGTGTACAGTCGTGCTTCTCTGCCTACTGACACTTTGTGACCTCTGACTTCAGACCTTTGACTTCAGCCCTCTGACTTCAGACCTCTCACTTCAGACCTCTGACTTCAGACCTCTGACTTGAGACCTCTAACTTCAGACCTCTGACTTCAGACCTCTAACTTCAGACCTCTGACTTGTAACCACGAAACTACGCACCTTGTCTATGCCCATGCACTTGAGGTGTAACAGAAGATCATCAACCGGTCGTCTGCACAAGTCGGGCGGGTGGTGAGGTGTACAGTCGTGCTTCTCTGCCTACTGACACTTTGTGACCTCTGACTTCAGACCTTTGACTTCAGCCCTCTGACTTCAGACCTCTCACTTCAGACCTCTGACTTCAGACCTCTGACTTGAGACCTCTAACTTCAGACCTCTGACTTCAGACCTCTAACTTCAGACCTCTGACTTGTAACCACGAAACTACGCACCTTGTCTATGCCCATGCACTTGAGGTGTAACAGAAGATCATCAACCGGTCGTCTGCACAAGTCGGGCGGGTGGTGAGGTGTACAGTCGTGCTTCTCTGCCTACTGACACTTTGTGACCTCTGACTTCAGACCTTTGACTTCAGCCCTCTGACTTCAGACCTCTCACTTCAGACCTCTGACTTCAGACCTCTGACTTGAGACCTCTAACTTCAGACCTCTGACTTCAGACCTCTAACTTCAGACCTCTGACTTGTAACCACGAAACTACGCACCTTGTCTATGCCCATGCACTTGAGGTGTAACAGAAGATCATCAACTGGCCGTCTGCACAGGTCGGGCGGATGGTGAGGCGGGCAATCGTGTTGATACACCGCGCTACTGTATAACCTGCAAATTTTTTATTATTTATTTATTAGCATGCTACAGACAGTAATCTAAATAAAAAAAAAAAAATTTAATGAACGATACAAAATGTGTTAAAGGTTAAAGAATGTTGACTTCTAACTTCAGTTTTTTGACTTCAGACCTCTGACTTGTCTATGCCCTGCATGGGTGTAACAGAAGATCATCAACTGGTCGTCTGCACAAATCGGGCGGGTGGTGAGGTGTACAGTCGTGTTGCTCTGCCAACTGACACTTTGTGACCTCTGACTTCAGACCTCTAACTTCAGACCTCTGACTTGAAACTACGCACCTTTACGACTTCTAACTTCAGTTTTTTTACTTCAGACCTCTTTCTTGTGAACAAGTTTAAGTAGGGCTTACAATTAAATATCGTGCAAAGAAATGGAACTAAACACATAGTTGCACCATGTTCGGGCACAGCAAAATTTCAAAACAAAATTACCTTCATTCGTCGATTACAATTCCATTTCCTTAATTACATTCCAAGGTAAGTAGATAGTTAGATGAGAGGCCTATTGGTAGTTTTTTTTCCCACCATGGCGCCACCTTTTTTTTGTGAAGCGGTGTAGTTTAGCAGACGTCATTAACAGATTTTAATATCCAACAATGAATAAACGATTTTGAGTTTGAGTCTGAAAACTAAAAAGTATAGACAAGCCTGTTGGTGTGGTTGGTAGTGAGCTTGCCTTCTACGCCGCGGGCCGCGGGTTCGATCCCCGCCCAGGGCAAGCATTTGTGTGATGAACACGAGTGTTTGTTCTGTGTCTGGGTGTTATTTATCTATTTATGTAAGTACTAGCTGGTGCCCGCGACTTCGTCTGCGCAGGTTTATAAATTGTAGCCTATGTGTTATTCTGATGTATAAGCTATATAGGGTGACTTTTAATTAGTTCTTGATAGCAAAAGATATGCATGTACTCATGATACTGAACAACTTTTCCCAAAGAACATAGGTCGAAATACGAAAAACCAAATTTGACCTCCCATACAAAATGCGCTATCAGCTGATGCAGTTTCTATGGGAGGTCAAAACTTGATTTTCGTATTTCGACCAATGTTCTTTGGGGAAAGTTGTTCAGTATCATGAGTACATTCATATCTTTTTCTATCAAGAACTAATTAAAAGTCACCCTATATTATTGTAAAGTTTCATTAAAATCCATGCCGTAGTTTTTACGTGAAAGAGTAACAAACATCCGTCCATCCATCCATACTTACAAACTTTCGCGTTTATAATATTAGTAGGATTAGTAGAAAGGATATCAGTGTCTGGTACCCATAGAGGTAGTACAGGCTTTGCCTAGTTTGGGATCATATTACTTTGTGTTAATTTGTCCCCAATATTTATTTACAATTTATTTCAAAATGATTCATAAGTAGGATCTTAGAAATTTTATTGCTATGTCTACAAGGTTTAAAAGAAAGGGTACAAAAAGCCCGAACAATATGCACATGCCCATACAACTGAACAACTTTACAATAGGTCAAATAACTGAAAAATTATTTTGACCTTCCGTACAAAAAGCGCTTCACCTGATGCAGTTTCTACAACGTGTAACGGAAAGTTGTAATAATACTGAAGAATGTGAATCTGTCCACGAAACTGAACAACTTTTCCCAAGTCAACTAGAAACATCGCTCAGTAGTTTCGCGGGGAAAAGAGAAAAACATTACGAAAAGGTTTGTTCTTGCACGTATAATTTTAGGATTCACGATATGAGAGTAGATAAAGTTGTGTATGCAACTCCACACAATTAGGTATAACAACTCGTGTCATCTATTATGGAACTTAGCTCGCTACGCTCGCATGATCCGTCACTCGAGTTTAATACGCCTCATTATGTACCGTTGGATAAACTACTATAAAAAAGTATTCGGAAAGCTGTCCCGTCCACTTTTGAGGACAACAGGGTTTGGCGGCGCTATATGCTATTAGTGTAGTGTACTGAGTGTGAGTATAGTGATGGGTGACCGACCTGTAGGCGTGTCCCGGCGCCGTGCGTCCGGCGCGTTTGGCCTGCTGATTGGCGGACGCTTGTGAGGGAGTGTACTGAGTGTGGAGTGTACTGAGTGTGGAGTGTACTGAGTGTGAGTGTAGTGATGGGTGACCGACCTGTAGGCGTGTCCCGGCGCCGTGCGTCCGGCGCGTCCGGCCCGCTGGTTGGCGGACGCTTGTGAGGGAGTGTACTGAGTGTGAAGTGTACTGAGTGTGAAGTGTACTGAGTGTGAAGTGTACTGAGTGTGAAGTGTACTGAGTGTGAGTGTAGTGATGGGTGACCGACCTGTAGGCGTGTCCCGGCGCCGTGCTTCCAGCGCGTCCGGCCCGCTGTTTGGCGGACGCTTGTGAGGGAGTGTACTGAGTGGCGGACGCTTGTGTGGGAGTGTACTGAGTGTGAGTGTAGTGATGGGTGACCGACCTGTAGGCGTGTCCCGGCGCCGTGCTTCCAGCGCGTCCGGCCCGCTGGTTGGCGGACGCTTGTGAGGGAGTGTACTGAGTGGCGGACGCTTGTGAGGGAGTGTACTGAGTGTGGAGTGTACTGAGTGTGAGTGTAGTGATGGGTGACCGACCTGTAGGCGTGTCCCGGCGCCGTGCGTCCGGCGCGTCCGGCCCGCTGGTTGGCGGACGCTTGTGAGGGAGTGTACTGAGTGGCGGACGCTTGTGTGGGAGTGTACTGAGTGTGAGTGTAGTGATGGGTGACCGACCTGTAGGCGTGTCCCGGCGCCGTGCTTCCAGCGCGTCCGGCCCGCTGGTTGGCGGACGCTTGTGAGGGAGTGTACTGAGTGGCGGACGCTTGTGAGGGAGTGTACTGAGTGTGGAGTGTACTGAGTGTGAGTGTAGTGATGGGTGACCGACCTGTAGGCGTGTCCCGGCGCCGTGCGTCCGGCGCGTCCGGCCCGCTGGTTGGCGGACGCTTGTGACGTCCACACCACGCGCCATGCGCTCGCGCCGGTCAGGTGGTCGTACACTCTGCAAGTAACCAAACCTTTAGTTAGATCGTCCGCGCAACTGTAAAGGTGTATTCACAGTGGAGTTCAAATTCAATCAAACTACTCGTATTTTTAAAAGATTACCTACTAGCTGCACGATGCATCTTTAGGGTTAAGCTCCTTTAAGTCTAGTCTTGTTTTGTTTAGAAAAAATGTAACAACAAGACCTATTGTTGTTACATTTTTTCTAAACAAAACAAGAAAGTTGAAAACCGCTATAAAAAATTGAAAATTCTCCCCCTCCCATGAATGCACTCAGAATTCCGAATGAATGCACTCAACTTGTCCGATCACAATATTCTACTAAACTCCATAAGTTTCTAATAAGATGATACTACTTTTGTATACAGTTCATGTCGTAGTTGCCTGTAATTAGGGTAACATTAAGTCTTATAAATGTATGTTTAAAAAAAAATATTTGATGTATACTCTGTAGGTAACCTAATTAATTAATTAAATAAATAAATAAACCTCGTGTCCGTTTTTACATCTACGGTAAAAGCTCTTACAGCACATCGATTGTGCTTTAATAAATTACCTGAGAGTTTGAGATCAGCTACGACGCAGTTAACCTTTGAAGCATCATGTCAAAATTTTAAGGAATCAAAAAGAAAATGTATGAATGAATGAATAACCGTTTATTATGGATGCAGTACTTACGCTACTAACACTTTCTTATACGTATATATGTATTGTATTACAATAAATATTGAATAAAAAAGAAAAACTTTTATTTGTGTACCACACCCATAGTAGGCCCTAACTCAGCATTATGGTAAGACCCGACTGACGAACTTTAGCGCTGTTTTTCAGTTAGTACCTAAGTGCGCGTGAGCGCTGACGTGGAGAAACCCTCAAATATATATATATATATATATGACAAATGTAGTTGTTTACGTAATTATATTTGAATGAACTTTAAAACAATTTTCATAAATTTTCCATTTTCCGGGAACTCTATGGGATATTGATATAGGGTTTATATGTTAATTGTCAAGGCGTTCCCGTTTCGGCACAACAATATTATAAAGAGGAAAGATTTGATTGTTTGTTTGTTTGCATCGAATAGGCTCCGAAACTACTGGACCGATTTGAAAACATCTTTCACCATTGGAAACCTGCATTATTTGTGATTAACATAGGCTATAAAGTATTTTCAAAAAAGTTAGGGTTCCGTATGAAAACTTCGATAATGAAACCCAAGGTGTGAAAAAAATACCAAATAGCATCCTTATATCGCGTACGCTGCCGAAACTATTAACAACAGAGCAAAGTGATGTACTACAGGTTTATAGAAGACATTAATATCTACAAAAAAGTCCGTGATATCATATGTCTAACTGTTACAGTTATGTCACAATAATTACTTTTCATGTTAAAATATGCAATAGTATCGCCGGTACAAACTATATAGGCCACATTATTCGTACCTATTATTCCTTATCCAAATAAATGATTTTGTATTCAAGGCTATATCAGTACCTGTAAATAACTTCTTGAATTATTCAAATCGGACATACTGTTCAAAAGTTATCATGTGTGTAATCGTTATCAAAATTGAAATTAAAGAAACAGCGCTCTAAATGACTGTAATGGTTTTATCCACAAAGAGAGAATAGACACGAAAAATTTGGCTTATGTTTCCTGTATGTGTAATTGAGTGTTATCTCACGCCTATATCCCTTCCTCACGGGGTAGGCAGGCAGGGCATCAAAGAGTGTATGTGATGATGAGAAATCTAGCTTTGTCTATTACTTAAGTACCTAAACATTTAATTCAAAATATTATCCAAATTTTCTTTAAAATGTACTCTTTTTAGGGTTCCATATCAAACGGGTGAAAAACGGGACCCTATTAATATGCCTCCGATGTCTGTCTGTCTGTCAGCGGGCTGTATCTCATGAACCGTAATAGGTAGACAGTTGAAATTTTCAGATTATCTATTTCTGTTGCCGCTATAACAACAAATACTAAAAACAAAATATAAATAATGGGGGGCTCCCCTACTAAAAACGTGTTTTTCCACAGATTAAATAATAGTAAACTAACGTTTAGTTTTTCTGAGCGATTTTTGCTCGAGTTTTGATTTAGCTCTATCGTAAAAAGGGGAACACTTACAAGCGTGAAAATTGGTATATTTATAGTGCATAAGCTATAGAATAACAACAAATAATAAAAACTGGTCAAGTGCGTGTCGTTCCATGTGGTAGCGGCAAAGAATAATACCGACCAATCTCTACCTGTAGGTGTCGTAAGAGCCGACTAAGGGTTTACAAACCGGAAGATGGGCAGCAGCATCTTTCCGTGTATCGCACCATCTTACATACTGCGGTCACCAACAAACGCGGTCCATGATGCCAGCCATAATGCTAACAAGCGTGGTGACTAAGGTACTTCCCCTTCACATTCTTCTAGCTAGAGCTGGAATCCTGGAGGGAGCTCCCTGTCCTGTAGTGGACGTATTATGGGATGTTATGATGGTTATGATGAAGTGCGTGTTAGCTAGAGCGAATTTAATGCACTTCTGCGTGACTAAGACGGTGTGACTGCTCATAACTAGGACGGTATTTTTACCTTAGTTGTACGGAACTCTTGGTGCGAGTCCGACTTTCGCTTGGCCGGTTTTTTTAGTAACCCTCGACACAACAAGAACCTATATCGACCCGTGCGAAGCCGGGGCGGACCGCTAGTAAATAATAAGTCAAGAAATGTAACTGGCTCAAAAAATTACCCAACGAAAGTCGTTCCATAAGAAGAAGTCGTGTCACCGCGTCAATTACTCAACTACCACTAGCTGACAGTGCAGCGCGCGCGCGAACCAATCGCTGCTCTCGTTCTCAATTTGAACCAATTGATTCGTATTTTGAGTATACGTCCTTTTGGTTTCACGTTGGGCCACTTTTTGTGTGGAATTTGTTCTGAGTTCGAGTTCCTGACTTATTATTTATTCGAAGGTTTAATATTTGTTCGGACACGACCTGTGTAGGTATTCTGAGGTATTAAAATGTAATAGCTTAGGTTCCTTACATCTCTATAGCTATTATTAACTAACTAATAATCTTTGTTTCACAACGTTATCTTTAATTATTGAATTAACTGTTTTATTAATTTTTATCATAATTTTGCATGCCCTCCATTTGTTAACCTGAAAACAGGTTGAATATATTTACTTTACTACACTTAAGATCTTTAACATTATATATTCACGCAAATAAGTGAATGATTATGATTATGAAAGGAGCTTTAAACTTAAAGTTGCTTTGTGCAAATGGCTGTAAGTTGGACAAAAGTTGGAGCTCGACTGCCTGTCCTGCAGTGGAAGTTTCATGGCATGTATGCTGATGATGTGAAAGACAATACTTACTTCATTTTCTTCTTGCCAGTATCGACGACATACTTCACGTTCGGTATGGTCAGAGATGTTTCAGCCACGTCAGTACTGACCACACATAGCCTCGCCCCGACCGGTATAGGGGCAAACACCCGCGCTTGCTTTGAAGAACTGAGCATTGAGTATAGAGGCAACACCCATAGAGGTTGACGGCAGGACTTGATTTCGGGTGTTAGGAGGTCCTCTTCGCCATCTTTGGTACAAAGGAAAATAGTAGATAAATTATTTAGGGATGATCTCACACTGAATTAACGACTCGTGAGTGTGACACATATTTTTTTATGTACTTCGACGGATAAACTCACGTTTTATGGCCATCTTACCTGAATCGCTAAGATGGCTATCACTGTCGTCGCTGACTAGCTCGGCCATTCCTTCATCTGGAGGCAAATCCTATGCTTTGATATTAGGATGAAGATGACTAATTGCCATCTTACCTGACTCGCTAAAATAACCATCACTATCGTTGAAGATTAGCTCGGCCTGTCCGTCATCTGGTGGCATATCTTATGCTATAAGATTATGATGAAGATTACTCATGGCTATCTTACCTGACTCGCTAAGATGACCATCACTATCGTCGCTGACCAGGTCAGCCTGTCCGTCATCTGGTGGCATTTCGTAGTCATCAAGATTTATTTTGGGTAAACTTTTCTTCTTAAGTTTGGCTTTCCGGCGCGCTTTGCGAGCCCGTTTCATTTCTCTTTCTACCTGAAATGTTAAATTAAAATTATCGAGTGTAAAAATTGTAAGCATTATTTTAGCTAGACCATGATACAGCAACTTTTCCTAAGGAACATAAGTCGAAATACGAAAAAAAAATATTGTGGTACTTTTCTCACAAGGTCATCTGATCCAAAACTAGGCAAAGCCTGTACTAAGGGTAGCAGAGGCTAATATACATACATACATTGGCATTGATAGAAGCACCCAATATTTGAGTTCATCATACTATTCTTATTACAAAACTTCTGGGTTACAACCCTGACGCTCCGACGCAGAATAGTTCGTTTTTCAAAAAAAAGGCTCGAGTTTCCATACTGCTTTAGCTTATATATTTACTGTGCCAACGGGCTGCGCATCAGTTAAATTGTTTTTTGTTATTTTATTTTAAAAAATGTGTTTATTTTCTACCAAAAAACTTAATTTACAATTTTTGTAGGCGCAATATTATTAGGAGTAATAAAAACCTCTATTTGGGAGACAGGAGCCTAAACTAGGTTTGACCTGTGTCATGGTCTCCTATAATTTTGCCCTGTGTTGCTGATAGGCTTTGACTAGATACACTTTAGGGCTGTTATAATACTAGTAAAACCTACCTCATCATCATCAGACTCGATGTCATCAGGTTCCGAGTCCAATGCCGCATCAGCTTCATCTCTCGTTACTGATCAGCTTCCGATAGTGGACTATTAATGATAGTAAAACCTACCTCATCATCAGCAGACTCGATGTCATCAGGTTCCAAGGCCAATCCCGCGTCAGCTTCATCTCTCGTTACTGATCAGCTTCCGATGGTGGACTATTAATGATAGTAAAACCTACCTCATCATCAGCAGACTCGATGTCATCAGGTTCCAAGGCCAATCCCGCGTCAGCTTCATCTCTCGTTACTGATCAGCTTCCGATGGTGGACTATTAATGATAGTAAAACCTACCTCATCATCAGCAGACTCGATGTCATCAGGTTCCAAGGCCAATCCCGCGTCAGCTTCATCTCTCGTTACTGATCAGCTTCCGATGGTGGACTATTAATGATGATAAAACTTACCTCATCATCATCAGGTTCCAAGGCCAGTCCCGCGTCAGCTTCATCTTCCTACTTCTTGTTGCTGATCAGCTTCCGATAATGGACTATTAAAGATAAATTGATGATGATAAAACCTACCTCATCATCATCAGAGTCGATGTCATCAGGTTTCGAGTCCAATGCCGCATTAGCTTCATCTCCCCGCTTCTTGTTGCCGATCAGCTTCTGATGATGGACTATTAAAGTTAAATTGATGATGATACAACCTACCTCATCATCATCAGACTCGATGTCATCAGGTTCCGAGTCCAATGCCGCGTCAGCTTCATCTCCCTGCTTTTTGCTGCTGATCAGCTTCGAATAGTCCACGTCTTTACGGTACGGAAAAGCTGCCTTCAATTTACGGACTAGATAGTGTACCTAGAAGAAAACGTGCTCGTATTGTGGATGTTCCTTATGTCGAAAAGGTCGTTGGTAATGAGATGCTGGTGAAAACCAAGTTTCACAGTCTGACCCACCGTCGCAAGGTTGCGTGTCTGTCGGTCTTCTACAGATTGTACTTCAGAGTGTGCTCAAGGGCTCCATGAGCTTATTATATTCCACCATCCCACTTCTACCATCGGGAGTCCAGACGCACCGCAAGATATCACCCACACTTGGATGATATTCGACACATTCGCACAAAGCGCTTTGAAACATCTTTTATTTGCGTATGGCTAAAGAGTGGAATTCTCTGCCTGCATCTGTGTTCCCGAGTTCATATAACCCGAATCTATGCAAGTCGCGAGTGAATAGACTTCTTCTGGGCAAACTCGTCTCAACGTCGACCTCATCTCTGTCCTCCAGTCTAGGTCGTCGAGGTCAAGAGTAAACCCATTGACGATGAAATATGTAAGGTTCTTTACCTCAAATGAAAAAAATCGGAACCCTTATAGGATCACTGTTTTGTACGTCTGTTTGTCAAGACCCTTTTTCTCTCGGACGGGAAAAGGTATCGAATTAAAATAAATATCGAATATTAAGAGCCATTGACCCTTTAAGCTTCAAGCAAAAATTCCAAAAATCTACAACAACACAATCAAAAGATTATACATTTATAAACCAAACTAAAACCTATAGGGTACTTAATATTGACCTAGAATAATAAAAGTACATTCAAAAGGAGTTTGGCAAAAGCTGGAAGAATAAGATAGGACGGAACCCTTAGGGCGCTAATCCGACTCGCACTTGGCCGGTTTTTTTGCATTCAAGAAACATTCACGATACATGAGCAACTTATTATTTTACAGTACCTGGGCGACCGAGCTTCGCTCAACATTAAAATATCATCCCAACAGATGGCGCTGCAGGTTGCTGTCTAAAACGTGGTATTTTTTTTAAATGCTTAAAAACACGGGGAAAACGAATTTTCCCAGAAATGACACCTAGCTAGTTGATTTTTCGCCCCCTAAACCGCAGTATAGTAAATTTCATCGAAATCGTTAGAGCCGTTTTCGAGAAACCGATCACAAATATAGGGCGACGTTTAATTAGTTCTTGATAGCAAAAGATATGCATGTACTCATGATACTGAACAACTTTTCCCAAGGAACATAGGTCGAAATACGAAAAACCAAATTTGACCTCCCATACAAAATGCGCTATCAGCTGATGCAGTTTCTATGGGAGGTCAACACTTGATTTTCGTATTTCGACCTATGTTCCTTGGGGAAAGTTGTTCAGTATCATGAGTACATTCATACCTTTTTCTATCAAGAACTAATTAAAAGTCACCCTGTATGTATACTATACAAATATTGCTCGTTTAATTGTATAGGATAAAATTAAATACCAATTATTATTATTATTAACACTGGGTGGGACTTATAATTAAATAAATTTATGACATTGTTCACTAACATAGGCTAAGTATTTACTAACATAAATGGATTTTGTGGTCTGATCTAATAAATGATAATAATAATAATTATTATTCTGGGTATTACCAACCCATCTCTAACCGTGGGTGTCGTAAGAGGCGATTAAGGGTTTATGAACCGGAGGATGGGCAGCAGCATCTTTACGTGTATCGCACCATCTTACATACTGCGGTCACCAACAACAGCGGTCTCCAGCCCCAACGCTCACAGGCGTGGTGACTGGTAAATCCTCTTCAAATTACCACGCGTTATTCCTGGAGTTCTGGAGGGAGCTCCCTGTCCTGCAGTGGACGTTTCATGGCTTGTTATGATGATGCTATCAGAGTCGCTTTACGTGATTTACCGACTCAAACGTGCCCACAAAAAAAACTCTCACAGATATTGCCACAGTTTTTTTATCAATGAATAGAATATTTGTAGGTTTTGTCATAGTTGCCGAAAAATAAAGATCCAGAGGGGCTAGAATTGAACACAATCGTTATCGATTCTCTCTTTTTTTCTATACAAGAAGAAAAGAGAGATTCGATAACGATTGAGTTCGGTTCTAGCCCCTCTGTTTGGACTGAATTGAAATGAAAATGATGATCTTACCTCCTGTTGTCCAGTGACGAATATAAGTATAGCCCCTTCGGGCAAGCGAGTGTGGATTTTGACTGCCTTCTTGTAAGCTTCCTTGAGGTAATCGCTGTAAGTGTGCTTGTTGAAGTGAATCGTCACTGGGAATTGACGGGAGTCAATCTGAAACGAAACCAAACAAAAATCTTAAACAAACTTTGAAAGAAACGAAGCTAAACTGTTTCTGTTTTGTTGACAATATTATCAGAAACAGATTTAGTTAAGGATCAACTTTAATTATAATTCGTCAGCGTTAAGAACAGTAAGCCATTATAAAAAATTCAGGGTAAAGATGTATTCACTCAAAATGGAGTCAAATTGCAAAAAAAAAAATATTTAATTTTTATTATTTTGTTAGTTTTTTAGGTAACACAAAGGTAACAACCGATTCTTTCGAAGGTTTGCCTTCAATTAGTCATTGTGCATTTGACTTTATATTTTAAGCGACCTGAT
Source organism: Athrips mouffetella (assembly GCA_947532105.1). Taxonomy (NCBI): domain Eukaryota; kingdom Metazoa; phylum Arthropoda; class Insecta; order Lepidoptera; family Gelechiidae; genus Athrips; species Athrips mouffetella. The sequence goes on from OX383984.1 coordinate 13,429,921, forward strand.
TGGTTACGGGGCTTGGCTACCAGCGGCGGATAGCGATGACTCACTGTATTCTTAAGGGGCTGATGAGAGCTAAATACGCTTCACTTGAGCAGGTTTCAAACAAAAAGTGATGAATATATGGCCGTGAAAAAAATTTATGTGATAATTAAGCATATTTCCAAGAATATGGCCGACTCTGAAACACGATTAAAGATATTATCTACGCCATAAAAATCCAAAGTTACCTCTGCTTTTTGCTTTTAAACCTTTTTTCTTAAGTATCCATTAATCTATGATGCCATAACTTATACACATTATTCAATATATTATGCATAATAATATAGCTGTTTTATAATTAATATTATAGGTACAAATTTTGAGAAAATTGTAAAAATCAGCAAAAAACGTAAAACAGTGCGAATCCGCTCCGTTCTAACACGCGCCTAATGTTCTTTGTTAGAAAGGGAGGTAATTTAGCTCTTATCAGCCCCATAAGATGGACGAACTATAGTATACAAAAATCTTGCTGTTGAATATAAAATTAATACAACGCCATCTACCAAAATTATCGAGTACTATATTAATCCGTGTGGTGCCGGCAAAGAATAGCACCAACCCATCTCTACCCGTGGGTGTCGTAAGAGGCGACTAAGGGCTTAAGAACCGGAGGATGGGCAGCAGCATCTTTCTGTGTATCGTACCATCTTACATACTGCGGTCACCAACAACAGCCGCAACGGTTACAAGCGTGGTGACTATGGTAAATCCCCTCCAAGTACCACGATTTTTTTTTTGCTGGAGCTCTGGAGGGAGCTCCCTGTCCTGCAGTGGACGTTTCATGGTATGTTATGATAATATTAATTTAGTTCACTGTAGTTCCTCACCTCGATAACAGGGGGCGGTACTTTGAACAATCTCGTATTCTCAGTAAAGTCTTCAACCCTGAGTGTAGCCGACATTATGATCAACCTACAAAAATAAAAAAGAGAAGTTGTTATTTGTTCCACCATCAACTAAATTTGTGCAGCAAATACTTTTGCTCGCAGACTTCGACCGATAAAGCAAAGTTTTCAGAGCTAGTGCGGTGAAAAATAAATAGTTGAACCAAAAATTAAAATTTGAGCAGCAGAATAATTGAATGAGCAGCAAGATAACATAATTGCGCTGTCGAAAATGAGCTTCATTTTCAATAGGGAATATGCATGACTTTTCTTATTTTAAAAAGTTATCCAAATTCATGTAATAAATAGTTTAGTAAAACAATTTTTCGAATAACAATTAAATTAAAAAAGATATAAGCCGTTGAAGATTTGTTTCTGTCTCTTTCTAGCAAAACGAAATTTAACACGGAGTTTATATGACCGAAGTGGCATGTGACGTCAAAGTCAATTTCAATTATTTATTGCTTCCATATGGTACAATAGATGGAAAATAACAATTATACAGAACACAATATGGACCCTGGAAGGGCACTGCAATTTTTGGAATCGACATTTCAAAATACAATTATTTTTACAATAGTTACGTGGTAGCATGACAATAACCACAATAACACTTACAAAAAACAATAACACAAAATAACATATTAGACAATGTCTGTCCATGTCGGATCTCTCTGTCTAATCGGCGCGTAATTAACAGTTTTAAATGCTTATATCGGCCGTATTTCTTAGCCGATTTAAATTTTGATTTGACTTTTTGTCATCTCTACTACGGTATTTACATATTTTAAAAAATAAACAATTTACAATAAATAATTTACATATTTTTTAGTAAATGCGACTAAAAAAAAATGCATATTCCCTATTAAGCATGTATTTTATTAAAAAATCAGCAGTTCTACAGTGGGCGGAGTTACAATGCAAAACAAAATTAATTCCCCAATGTCTCATCCTTCACAGGAAAAATCCAAGTTTTCCATTTGGATTCCGCAGGATAAAGGCCCTTTATAAACCATTTATTTCGTTTATACCAACGCTTACCTACACATTTTACTGCTCAGTCAAAAGCAGAGAGATGGAAAGTGTGAAAGTGATATCGAAAGAAGAGTGAATGCTGGAAACATGGTGAATGGTGCCCTGCACGCCTTTATGAAGAGTCAGAAGGTGTCTCGCAAGGCTCGTCTAGCTGTTCATAGAGGCGTTTTGGTACCAACACTGATGTACGGCAGTGAAAGCTGGGTATGGCAGAAAAACCATGAAAGTAGAATTAATGCAGTGGAAATGAGAGCGTTGAGGAGTATGATTGGTGTGAAATTGAGTGACAGGATTAGAAATAGTGTGATAAGAGAACGTTGTGGCGTAAAAGAAGACGTAGTGACTAAAATTGAGAAAGGGATGCTGAGATGGTTTGGTCATGTAGAGAGGATGAATGAAGGAAGATTGACGAAAGAGATCCACAAGGCGAGAGTGAATGGAAACGTTGGAAGGGGAAGGCCTCGGCGAACGTACCAGGACCAAATTCAGGACGTTCTGAATAAAGGCAAGGTTAAAAGTACCCTAAACCGACGAGCATGTATGAAAGGATTGATGAAGGTTCAGGAAGCAAGGGAAGTATGTCAAGATCGTAGCAGGTGGAGAACTGTGGTCTCTGCCTACCCCGACGGGAACAAGGCGTGATGTTATGTATGTATGTATGTACGAGTATGTATGTCAAAAGCAATCGGCTAAAGCTGTCAGAAAAAACAAGTTTGTAAAACAATGTCATTCTTTCTGTCAAATATACTCTGGTTTTAATGTCATGGCTGCAAAATGTTAAGCGATGAAATAAACGAAAAAAAATAGATATTACACACTGTGAATTTTTGATGAATTGCCTGTGATGATAGGGATATGCATGACTCTTTTTTATTTAAAAAAAATATCGTCATTCATGTAATAAACAGTTTAGTAAAACTATTTTTCGAATAACTATGAAATTCAAAAAGATATAAGCCATTGAAGATTTGTTTCTGTCTCTTTCTAGCAAAACAACATTTACGTCTCTCATATTCGGTAAGTAAGTCCTTATTACCACCAAATGGGGCTTGTAGGTGACCAATTAGTGCTCTAGGGTAATAATGTAGCTAGAAAAGCCCTAGGGCGGTAAGTAATTAAATTTTGAAAGAGTGAAGTGTTTTTTTTAATTACTTACCGCCCTAGGGCTTTTCTAGCTACATTATTACCCTGTAGCGCTAATTGGTTACCTACAATTTGGTGGTAATAAGGACCTACTTACCTCACAATCGAGATGTAAAGCAGAGTAGTTAGCTCGGGTGTAAGCATCAATTGCACCCTCGAACTATAGGCGTCCTCGCTGCGCTCGTGCGCCTAAATATCTCTGGCTGCAATTGATGCCTTACAGCCCTTGGCTACTAATCTACTATTAATACGGAGTTTATATGGCCGTAGTGGCATGTGACGTCAAATACCATGTCGGATCTCTCTGTCTAATCGCCATTTTAAATGCTTATATCGGCCGTATTTCTTAGCCGATAAAAATTTTAATTTAACTTTTTGTCATCTCTACTACGGTATTTTTGTATTTTGTTAATAAATGCGACAAAAAAAATTATGCATATTCCCTATACCGCGTTGCCCCATAGTGGTAATATTGGAGCGATACAGTCGTCTGGTGGCAAACGAGCGGGTTTGTATTTTTTTTAAGTCACAAGTGGCTAAACGAGCAGGTGGGCCACCTGATGGTAAGTGGTCACCACCGCCCATGACACCCACTGTCTTATTAGTGAAATAATTTGACACTAATAAAACAGCAAAGCGTGTTACCCACCCTGAGAATTAAGGTGGTGTGTCTCATGTGCTACTAATTTCACTGGCTCTCTTAAACTCTCTCATTTGCTGTGCCCTTGCAGGGCGTCACTTGTACTGTCCATTATTTATGTAACACCTCCATCATTAAAATCGCTGCAAAAAGTCGCAGTGTATATGTCGTAGGTCGATCCTTGAATTGGGCCGATCGCGATCTGCCTGGGCACATCACGATATGCCGGCATTTCTTGATTTGTCTATCTAATACCCGCCATATCGTTCAAAGCATAACGTTTGACGATTTTCCCGGTCATGCTTGGGCAAATCGATTCTTTAGGGTGACCAAAGTACAAGCAAATAGAAAGTTTAGATAATAATTATTTTCATAGAAAATAAAACCTTACCTAACGCACAACTAACAGCGCCACAATTTTACTAGATAATAAAACCTAACCTAACTAACTTAACCTAACACACAGCGCAAATAGCGCCACAAGCGTCACGAAACGGAACTACATTACGATACGCCCAGCCACATCTCGATGTGCCCAGCCATATCTCGATGTGCCCAGCCATCTCTCGATGTGCCCAGCCATATCTCGATGTACCCAGCCATATATCGATGTGCCCAGCCATATCTCGATGTGCCCAGCCACATCTCGATGTGCCCAGCCATATCTCGATGTGCCCAGCCATATCTCGATGTGCCCAGCCATATCTCGATGTGCCCAGCCATATATCGATTTGTCCAGCCATATCTCGATGTGCCCAGGCATATATCGATTTGTCCAGCCATATCTCGATGTGCCCAGCCATATCTCGATGTGCCCAGCCACATCTCGATGTGCCCAGCCATATCTCGATGTGCCCAGCCATATCTCGATGTGCCCAGCCATATCTCGATGTGCCCAGCCATATCTCGATGTGCCCAGCCATATCTCAATGTGCCCAGCCATATCTCGATGTGCCCAGCCAAATCTCGATGTGGCCAAAAGAGTAGTAGGGCAAATCGACAAATAGGTTGCTCTCATCGATCTGCCCAATTTTACACTGGGCACGTCATGTAATCATTGGCCAGATCACGAAATGCCGGCACATCGTGATGTGCCCAGGCAGATCGCTATCGGCCCAGTTTAACGGTCGGCCTACGACATATACAGGGCGTAAGAAGAAAGGAAAATAAACGTACGGTCAACCGCTTGTCGGTAGAAACTTTTTCAACTCTATTACCACGCCATAAGATCCAAAAGTGTTTCTACCGATGTGCGGCTGTGTGTAAGTACATACCTCAAAGGATTCCCTCTCTTTCTTCTAAGCGGCACTATTCGTGACAATAGTCCGAGCAGTATGTCAGTATAGACGGACCTTTCGTGCGCCTCGTCGATAATTACGACTGAGTATTTTGATAGCAGAAAATCCGACTGAATTTCTTTTAAGAGGACACCTGCAAAAAATATGAAATTTGAGATTTATTTTTTTATTTTATTTATTTATCTAAGATCTACAGCATATAACATAAACCAATACAATAATCTATACATTAGCCAATTACAGATCTTCACTACATAATTAAAACATTTAAATTGAGGGCAAGTTATTTGAAGGTAGGTAGCAAGAATAAAAAAAAATAAAAACATAAAAAATATTAAACTTAAAAATAACATTTGTCGCTCACAAATCATGATAGCAATCAGATATGGGGTGTGAGTGTATTTGTGTTGTGTGTGTTTGTGTTGAGTTGTGTTGATGTTATTATACCATTCTTATTATCCATATTATAGTAGGTATAATTACATCTATGAATGTATCTTAGCACTTTAACATGCCGTCAAGTAAAATGAACAATTTATTTATTTTTATTTTGCAAAGTAGGTAGCTGAAATGTGTTTAAGAAATTTAGTTTTAAATCAAATCAAATCATTTATTACTGTGAGACACAAGTCAGAGAAAAGTTAAAGAGAAAGGGTCTGTGTGAGAACCTTTTGTTGTAAATTCGAGGTAGACGCGTTTTGACAGAGTTCGCTGCATAATTTGTTCGGAGATACAGCACTATAGTTCGTCTATCTTAAGAATGCAGTGAGTCATCACTTTCCGCCACTCGTAGCCAAGCCCCGTAACCCATCAGGTTGATTAAGGCGATTATAGCCCTCAAATGGGCATTTCGTAAAGCCTTCTCATTTATCATGAAAAGTTGAAAAAATATATTATGTAAAACATCAGTTCAAGGATTACATTGTATAACGCAATTTTTTGATGCACCGATTGCCATGAAACATAGTTTATATTTTACAAAAAGTAATCAAAATAGATAACTGAAAGTTTCGTTAGAATCGGTTCAGTAGTTTGTGAGTTATTGGTGCAGAGGCCGTTTGATCTTTGCATACGTGTAGTTTCTGTTTGAATGAACCGTTGCAATGAAACCAAGCTTAGATGTTGCACGGAAATAAGCTTAATACATAAGCTTATTACATAAATAAGCTTAATACATAATTACTATTTAATTTTTTTGTATATAAATTTCACATACAATGTAATTTGTTATTGAAATAAATGAATTGAACTCGAAAACCCGGTATCAATCGGTTCAGTGGTTTGCGAGTTTATCGCGAACATACAAACAGAAAAAAAAATCAAAAATGTCCTGAATGGGTTCTATTCATCATCATCATTACCTTTTCTGTGACCCCATATTCTCGCGAAAATTTTTAATGTACAGAATCGGCGAGTTTACGATTTTAATATATGTATAGATTTGGATTTTTTATTCCTAAACAAAATTCAAAAATGTTAGTACTGAAAATTGAGTTTACCTAAAATTCTCCATACAAAACAGCATAGTTAAAGACCCAACACATTTCAACTGTAGTTCATGATTTTTCGAAAGTTGACCAACTTACTACACGGGCAACATTTGAACACACAGAAAAATAAAGGTACTTAGAAGGAGTATTAAAGAAATAATTCGTCACTAGGTGGTGTAGGCGTTTTTCTATGGATTTGACAGGTTATTATGAATATTTTCTATGGATTATCGATGATGGGGTTGTGACATGTTGGCAGATGTCATCCCCAACTAAAATAAATTAGCAAGGTATCTATTTCGAGCGAAGCAAGGAGGTCCGAAATCTTTGTTCGAACCCTTACCATCAGTCATGAATTTGATCCTGGTGTCTTTGGTCACGTTGCCTTCGAACCTCATCAGATATGCCACCTCCTTGCTCAGCCCTAGCTCGTAGCCCACCCGCTGGGACATGGCCACGGTGGCCACTCTGCGCGGCTCCGTAACCGCTATCATCTTGTGTACTGCGTAGCCGGCCTCGTACAGAAACTGGGGAAGCTGAGTAGTTTTGCCGCTGCCTGAAAATAGCCAGATATGTTACGAAAAACGGCCAACTGCGAGTCGGCGCATTGAGGGGGACTCCGCACCACCAAAATAAAATTTTCATTCCATCTATTCAAATGTCCCGTGTGGTGCCGGCAAAGAATAATACCATCCCATACATACTCGTGGGTGGGTGGTTAAAGGCGACTAAGGGTTATAAACTGGAGGATGGGCAGCAGCATCCTCCTGTGTATCATACCATCTTACTTACTGCGGTCACCTAAAACCGCGGTCCATGGTGCCAGCCGTAACGCTAACAAGCGAGGTGACTATGGTACTTCCCCTCCACATTTTTCCAGCAAAAGCTAGAATTTAGGAGGGAGCTCCCTGTCCTGTAGTGGACGTTCCATGAGATGTTATGATTATGATGATTCAAAACTTAAAATAAATCTGTCATAGATGAAGCGTGATGTAAATAAACCTCCTTAGGCAACACTTACATTTACTTATACAAAAGATAGGAAAAAATAAGTTGACAGTTAAATTTTCCTACAACAACGCTATCTATCAAGATTCAGATTCAGATAATTTTATTCAATGTAGATTCTTTACAGAATACTTATTGAATGTCATGCAGAATACAATGCAAATAGAGCGAGTCTACGCCGTTTCGGATCGTGCTATGGCAGCGTAAAAGAAACGGCAAGAAACCACTGCAGCACGGCCTACTTTAACAGTCGACTTTTTACAATGTGTTTCTTGTGTTTCGCTGGAATATCAGAGCACCATACCTCTTTGTCATTCATATAGACATCCAATCTATAATAAGCTTTTTTACATAACGTTTGCTTTACACATTCTTTAAACTTTCTCTCAGGTAATTGCACTATATTGTCAGGTATTTTGTTGTAGTATCGTATACACAGACCAACGAAAGATGTATAATACATCTTTCGTTGGTCTTCTCGATGATCTTTCTTTTAATTTTCTTGGTATACACAGACCAAGAAAATTAAAAGTAGTTTTTCTTTTTTTTAAACCGACTCATTGTAAACAAAACTACAACCAAAAAGGTTGTTTCTAATTAATACAATAATACCTTATTATTATTTTACTATTTATTGTTGTTTCTTACCAGTTTCTCCAGCAACAATCAAAAATTCATTTTCATTCACCAGCTCCATGATTCTCTGTTCTTCACCCAAAATCGGTAATTTCAGTCTTGCTACTTGTATTTTAGGGTCCCTTTTGACTTCTACATGTACTGTTGGATGGTCTAGCACTGGTTTCTTTATTTCTTCTTCCTCTGGAACATCTTTTACCTCCACTTTTGTTTCATTTGCTTTTTCTCTTGATATTTTAGAGCCTAAATCATCTTTGGATGCATTTTTACTTGTATCTTCATCAACAGATTGGTTAGTTTCATTACTTATTTCATTTTCTTGAGATTTCGTATCAGTAGTGTTTTCTGTTTCAATTTCAATGTTTTCTCTGTTAACTGTAACTTCTGGTTCATCATCATCATCCGATTCTGAGCTTTCTTCATCAGTTGATGATTCCTCTAATCCAACTACATTGGGATCATATTTTGATTTCTTTTTTTTGTCGCCACCCTCCATTTTTAAAAGGCGTAGGCGTTTTTTAGCTCCTATAAAAAATATTACCTATGTAAAATTATGTGTAGTAAAATTGTATTACTGTTTGACAAGCCCGCTGGTATGGTAGGTAGTGCGCCTGCCTTTCACACCGTGGGCCGCGGGTTCGATCCCCGCCCAGGGCAAACATTTGTATGATGAACACAAGTGTTTGTTCTGTGTGTTATCTATTTATGTATGTATATCAATCTCTGATACCCATACGGTAGTACAGGCTTTGCCTAGTTTGGGATCAGGTGATTTTTTGTGAAGTGTCCCTCAATATTTATTTATTTTTAGCATGATCGATTAGTCGCCTTTTGCGACACCCATGGGAAAATATAGGGTGGTACGCACGGCAGTAAGCACGTCAAAACAAAACCAGTGTAAGCTGAACCAGCGCTACGCTACAAACGCCCAAAACCAGAGAACCGCTCAAGGTGAGTGTTTCCACCGACGTGCGGCCGTGTGTACTATTTCAAGCAAACGCTTAGGGGACAGTTTTTATCTCACCAGCACTTGAAGCGCTCTTGGCCAAGTGGCGGCTGCTCTTTCTTTCCAGTCACAAAGGTGAAGCAGTGTTGGTTGTAGGTAGAACCCAGATGGGTGACCTAGTGGGTGAACTAGAGCGTTTCCGTGCTTCGGAATGCACGTTAAGCCGTTGGTCCTAGCTATTTTCAATGACAGTAGTCGTTAAGCCAAGTCACAGGCCTTTTAGCAGCTAAAATCTCTGACAACCAGGTTGGCCACTAACTAACAAAGCTAGGATTGGGCTGGTTTGCCATCTGGGCTGCGGAGATCAGATGGCAGTTGCTCTGTGTAAAAGTCAGTGCCTGCGTAAAATCCCCCAAGTTAAGTAGCGGACTCCGTAAAATCCTTGATAAATACGGAATAAGGCTTGTATATAGGGTGTTTTTAATTAGACCCAAATATTGGGTTACCTGAAGCACCTATAAATGAAAATAATTGGTGTTATTTTTTTACATTTCTATACGCTAGTTTTCGAGAAAAATCTTAAAAACAATAACGCTAAATATCGTAAAATGAACACTCCGTATCAGCACAAGCGGCAGCGCGGGGTCGTGAGCCAATCACGGGCAAGCCGAGTGCGTAGTTCGGGCGGTTTCGGCTCGTTTTAGGGCTTAGTACGGCCAAAATCATTACTACAGGATGATTGTTCTAAAACTTTGATAAACCTTCTTCTTTATCATAGTTACACCACCCCTAGAAATATTTAGGTCTAATTAAAAAACACCTTATATAATATGTAATCACTTTCTCGAAAACGGCTCTAATGACTTCCATGAAATATGGGGGGGGTATTTCGGAACGAAAAATCGATCTAGCTAGCTGTCTGATTTTTTGAGCATTTCTTGAAAATAGTGCGTTTCAGAAATCCTTCAGCGCCATCTATTAGCGGGCTTCGGTTAAGAATATACAGAGCCAAGCTCGGTTACGCAGGTACTTAATATTAGGGATTTATCTATGAAATTGCCGTTTTGTATAGCGAATTTTAGGTAAACTCAATTTTCAGTACTAACATTTTTGCATTTTTTTAGGAATATAAAATCCAAATTTCTAATATTTTTTAAGCTTGATTGGAAAGACATTAGCCGTACAGAAGCTTAAATTTAATTTTGGAAAATTATTATCTGTATAAAAATATAACAAATCTAATGATGAAATCGGACGACATTTAAGACGAACACAATTTTCGAACCTTTAATTTTATATATCAAACTAAAAATGAAAACTTTATTTTATGCGTAAATTGATAACCTTGAAGTCAACTTTCAAATATAAGACAAATTAAAAAAAATAGCTTTAGAATTATAGGCATTATGATCTCATTAATCTGTAAGAAAATTTCAGCAATTTAATTTTCAAAGACCTATTATAATATTAAAAGGCAGTGATAATGATTAGTACCCTAAACCGACGAGCATGTATGAAAGGATTGATGAAAGTACAGGAAGCAAGGGAAGTATGTCAAGATCGTAGCAGGTGGAGGACTGTGGTCTCTGCCTACCCCAACGGGAAAGAGGCGTGATATTATGTATGTATGTATGTAATGATTACTCTCACCAGCAACACTGCTAAACTTGTTCTGTCCAGTACTTGTATCAACCTCCTTGACAGCAGCGCTTAATGAGTCAAACTCATGGAGTCTCCTCAAACCCATCGTTTGCATAGCTGATATTCCAGTCAGCTGCTTCACTTCATCTGGACTAGCTTGGACTTGTGCCAGGGATTCTAGGAGAGCTGCTCGCTGGAAGATCAAAAAACCTTTTGTTCACAATTTTTTTGTTTTTTTTTTTGACAGAGCCCAATTCTGGGTGAATTGGGCTCGAGATAGGAAGAGAAGTGTGGGGAAGATATTTTAAGCGGTGGGAAGATGGCCTACCTAAGGCTCTAAGAAACTGATTTCTAAAGTAGGGCCGACGTAAGAAGTCTGTTTTGATATTTTCTTATCACAAACACAATAGTAGATTTTACAACAAGTGCACAAAACGAACCACTCATCAAGACTTTTAGCAGCCCGAGCCGAAGGCGAGGGCTGGTAGTAATGTCGAGGATAAAATGGTTTTGTGGACGAGTTATAAACTCTGCTTTTCTCTTTGATTGCGAGGAAATAAAACGTAAAAGTACTCTCTAAATGTAAGATGTTGTTGAGTCTAAGATGTTGACGCATGGGGGGGTGCAGCAGGCCCGCGCGCAGGGCGTACACCACCGCAATTACTTTTTTGCCCTAGTGCACAAAATTCGATTTTGAGCAGCCTATATCCTGCACAAAAAAGCACTTTCAGAGCATGAGAAGTGAAAAAGGTTTTTTCATACATTTGACAGCTGTCCTTCAAAGAAGCTTTCGCAATTGGCAAGATGAATAAATACAATACTTACATTTTCCTTTTTCTTCTTTTTTTCAACAATCTTCTCAAATCTCTTCCTCTGTTGTTTCGAGAGGATCCTAGTGTGTTCCTTCTTTTCCTTGATGACTCTTGTCTCTCGTTTTTTTGAAGGCAGAGCGAGTAGGTTACTTGCATCAGATGAACCATATTCAGTGTTCGCAAATTCTAATTTTATCTGAAAGTATTAATTTATTTTGTTGTTAGGATAGAAGGTTATAATACTTGGTTGTCTTAGGAGACGGTCGTCTGATCTGAGACTTTACAAATCCAATCAAATCTAGTGTATTATACACTGTATTAGTCCATGTGGTGCCGGCAAAGACTTGAAACAAACAAATCACATTTGATGATTTGACATTTCAACTTAGGACACAATGACATATGTCATTTCATAGTAAAATAAACTAGTATTCCTTCTATTCCAAGCGGAGCAAGGAGTCCGAATTCTTTGGGTAAAATCTATTCTACTAAAGAATGTGGATGCATTATTTAGGTATATGGGAATTATTTTATTGCTACACCTGAGATAAGGTATCAAATATGAAACTATACTAGAACTTAAGACCTTTATACATTACCATTTGAATGCAAATAAATGAATTATGAATATTGTAAACAAACATTGTGCAGTTTAATTAAATGAGGTACATGTTTGTAACCACAACACACACAAAGAAAAACTCTTACATGTATAACATACAGCTAGCAAGATTGCATCCACAATTTTTAAAATTGAGGTTATAGTATCTACAAAATGTCTTTCAGTTGAATAGATTACTACGACCCTTAGAACTGGGAGAGCAACTAAAATTAAGAAGGCCAGGCAGTATCAAAATTGATGCAAAAATACTGGAAAATAGCTAGTGATCGGAGCAATTTTATTGAACAAAGTTGAAGTAACATACCTATAATAGCTATGTTTATTGAAGCATGCACAATAAATTATTTCATTTATAGCAATAAAAAAGAAATCATAATGAACCTCATTACTGAATGGTGCCGGTGAGGAATGCCAGCCCCGTAGGTGGAAACACTTTGACCTTGAGCCGATCTACTAGTACGGTTACAGGCTTTTGTAGCATAGCACTGGTTCAGCTTATACTGGTTTTATTTCTATGTGGGTGGGTGTCGTAAGAGACGACTAAAGGATTATGAACTGGAGGATGGACAGCAGCGTCCTTCTGTGTATTGTATGTAACATCTTACATTCAGCAATTAACAACAATCTAGGCCCACGGTGCCAGCCGAAACACCAACAAGCGTCGTGAGTATAGAACTTCTCTTCAAATCAAATCAAAAATTTGTAATATGGCTTCTGTCTACATGGACAACACAATGTCCCAGCATTAGATGGAATTCTAGAGGGGGGGGTTTTTCCCTGTTGTAGACGTTTCATGGGCGATGTTATACAAAACAGAACATTCGAAAAGAATAAAGAACGAAATGTAAACACATACCCCTTTAGTTTGAGAGTCATCGATACTGGTATTAACCACTTGACGCGCCTTTGCGTTATGCCTACGTTTTCCCATGTTTCGTGTCAATAAACTACGTAAAATATCTGCGAAATACGAAAGTAATTAGATAAAACAAACACTTTTTACTCATTGCGATCCACAACCCAGATTAGTAAGTTTATGTACAGAGTAATCCACAATAACCTCGCCTCGTGGCCTTTGTTATGACTTTTTACTTTTTAATATTTCTACTTTTTTTATTGTCTGTCCTTCGCAGATATTTTTAAAAGTTTGACGTTTTTTTTAAATGTGCGTCCACCCACTGTACGTCACTTACTTCGCATAGGAAACGTATGTTTTCGGTTGCAAACATAGAATACATGAAACAGAGTTAGAAAGGCGAAGTAGGCGGGCCCCGCGTGCCACGGATAGGTCCGTAGGACAAACAAACGTCAAAACCTCAAAATTACCCCTTCAGTCATTTGCCCGACTCAATGGCGTAAAGAGCAGCGACGTATTTTTTAAGAAAATGCCGTTTTGTGCGATATTATCACGTCGAGTTCACAGCAAAGATAAAAATTAGCAAAATGGAGGCCTATTGTACCACCGATAACCATTTTGAATACCTTTTTATCCACTATATTTGTTAAAACAAAAATATTTTTTAGCCGGTCGAAACCAGAGCAAAAGTGCTTCCAAAAATACAACGATATCGATAAATTTCTGTATACTGGAATTATTCCTGTAATGTTGAATACTTACTTGTATATATTTTTTAGCTTTGAAGTTAACCAATAATTTTTTAATAATTAAAAAATAAAAAATTGTTTGCACTCATACTAAATCCCAACTTTAGAAAGAGATTTTTGGCAGCTACCCAGGTGATCCAAAAGAAAAGCAAAGATGGATCGATGCCACAGGGCAAAAAGATTGGTTAGCCACCAAAACAAGTTCTACTTGCTCCAAACACTTTTTGGAGAGTGACATCATCTTTTCGGCACAAAGAAGACATTTAAAGACTCTTGCTATACGCTATACCTGTTAGAAACCGAAATCACTTCCCGGAGGGACACCAACTTTACCACACACGTCTTTACTGGTAGGTATATTAATTTAATTTGTTGGTTCTTCTTATTGCTGACTAGCAGTTGCCCACGACTTCATTTGCGTGGGATTCGAAAAAAGAGTAGATATTATGCTTTTCTAGGTCTAAGTCCATATTCCTGCCAAATTTAATCAAATTCTGTTTAGTGGCTGGGTCGTGAAAGAGTAACAAACATCCAAACATATAAAAATTTAAACTAAAATAAATTATCTTTATAATATTAGTGAGATATAAATAAGAAAAATGTAAATATCATGTAAATAATAAAACAAAACAATGCTTCATGATCTATTTTATTGTTGAAGAATATTTACACGCAGGGATCTTCTAATAAAAAACCGGCCAAAAGCGAGTCGGACTCGCGCACCGAGGGATCCGTACCACCACATAATCACGATTGTATTAGAAATTTCAGTATGTTCCTGTGCTAGATTTTTTGAGTCCGACACGAGCTTGACTAGATTTTATTATTTTTTGTTATTTTATAGCTTAAGCACTATAAACATTGCAATTTTTATTTTATAGCTTATGCACTATAAACATTGCAATTTTCTTGTTTTCAAGTGTTCCCGTTTTTAAGATAGAGCATAAATAAAATTCGCCTAAAAAAAGGTCTTTAGTATCGGAGCCACACTTAATTTATATATTTATTACTCTGTTCATGAGATACAGCTCAAACAAAATTTTGTTGTTGTAGCGGCAACAGATATACACAATTTGTGAAAATTTCAAATTTCTACCTATTACGGTTCATGAGATACAGCCCACTGACAGTCAGACAGACATCGGAGGCATATCAATAGGTCCCGTTTTTCACCCTTTCGGTACGAAACCCTAATAAAGAATGAGTATAAAACTAAAACTCGTATACAAGGTGTAAGTAAATACTTGGCTTCTCAAACAAAAGTTATTATGATGCGTTTCCAGGCAATACACAACACAATAAAACTAATTAAGAACGCATCCTTTCCTTCCCTCTCTTCCCCCCCCCCCCCCCCGTACCTGCCTGAAACATCAATGAAAAAGCCATGGCCGCGCGCGCAATTCTGTTCTCATGAAAATAATATCTAAAACGACAAAAACACCTGTGTATAATACAAAGTGACTTTGAATTTACAATGTTTTGTGTAAAGATTGATTGATGCAGTGTGACCTCTAATAAGAACCAGCGCCTGGATTCCCTATCATCAGGTACGTCCTTCTTCACCCCGCCGCCTGAGAATCGGATCTGTAAACGTTAGTTTAGTATTATTTAATCTGTGATTTTAGTGAGATATAAAAAATAAAACAGCTTGCACAACCTAACATTAGCGTGACGATTAGTTTCTGCGCATGGTGACACGCGGAGAGCCAATAAACGCTTCGCAGTCCTTCCCCCACCATACCCCGCGCACCCCCGCGACTCGTTTTTTGTGTTCTGCGCATTAACCGCCATCGCTAGAGTTAGTTATTGCAAGCTGTACGAATCTAAAACCAACCTATGTTTCGTGGAAAAGTTGTAATCCAGAGTACAATAATCCATTTTATCGATAATTTGCCTAATGAAACATACATCCATGGCATTTGCACAATAATGATACCAGTATAACACAACAATTTAATATTTCAAAATCGCTAACTTTCTATTTTCAGTAACGAAAAATCTAAATTATTTTTTTAAGTATATGCATAATGTTGCACACATTTATAAATATATTGTTAGGGAAATATTTAAAAAGAAAGTTAAAACAAAGAAAGATCCAATGGATACTTTTTGAACCGTTTTGTGCAAACTTTATTAGTATGGCCACATTTTATCTTTGTCTCTTTCTCACCCAAAAACGTCAGATTTTGACGTTTTTGAAAATAATGTTATAACCAAAGAAATTTGACCTCATATAGAAGTAATATATAAGAAATAATTCGTCACAAGTAGGGATGTGGGCATGCTTTCATCTATCGATAGTCGATAAGTTACACAAGGACAAATCGATGTCGAAACTTTGACCAAAAAGTTGAAGTACTAAACTTTAATAAAAGGCAAATCTGTTAAAAGCAGTGATTAAATTCATTAAAAAAAAATACTTTTTGCATTTTTTACTACAGGTGATTTCTTACGTAGGTGTTTTAATATTAAAGATACCAAATTTCTTACTTACTTACTTACTTACTAAAAGTAATGGACGGTAACGGTGGAGGCAAGAGGGGTAGGAGGTGTAAAGGTTCTTTTTTTTTATTTTCATGAATATCTCTAGCTTACATTCAAATTATGTAGGATTTTAAAACAAACTTTTATCCCTCAATTCAATCCATTTGGGATGGTTTTGCAAAAATGCTGAAATACGGGTTTGTGTTTTTCTTCTAAGTAGCTCAAATAAATTTTCAAGCGAAATTTCGTGTATCTTATCTTGCCTTATAACGTGGAGCTGAGTTCCTTATTGGACCTTAGAGCACAAGGAGCCTGTAGTCTTCTGGTTTCGGATAAGCTTGACCCAGAATCTTCATACGCTTGTGAGCCAAAGCGTTGCATGAGCACAAGAATTGCTTGTCAGTATTGTTTGTAGCGAAAAACTTTCAAACCTTTTTTGTAGAGAATTTTATGTAGATTAATTTAGTATTTTAATTAATTTTCTTACAATTTGTTGATTCAGGATGATTCATGCTGATTGAGACATTTCAATTTGGCGAAGACACACAAAGTTATATTTGTTTGACAGTGTCTCCATCGGGAATCGAACCCAGAATGAAAACAAAACGCGTTGAATGTTGTAAAATATAATAAATGGTACAGCAGCACTGCACTTACTTTCTCGCGATATGCAATTAGAACTGTCAACCGCAAACTTAAATTTGTAATACCATACCTACACATAGTATGGAATTACAAACGTTTATTAAGGTTTTTCTGAAAAATGTTCTACCACATGAATTCGGAACTCGAATTGTAAAATATTAAAACAAACCAACCGTAAACGATTTCGAACAAATCACATGTTCAAATTTTGGTAGTACTGGAACACCTTTTATATGAATTTTCAAAGATTTTTAAATTTCAAAACTCTGTTTCTTATGAATAGTTGTTCAGTTTTGTCGACTGTAAAGCTCTTTAAGTTTTTGGTACATCCTGTGTACTAAATTTTCACAAAATCCAATCAAATTGAATATCCATTCAGGTAGATAACCAAAACAAAATTAAAATTATAGAAAATAATACAAACTTAATGTAGTCAATTAGGGTCAATGTAGGTACCACTAGTTGACCATTTAAGCGGTTTTATGACGAAATTCATAAAAAAACTAAATTATTAGTTCTACTTTCAGAGTCACTTCTAAAAGTTCGACTATGAATTAGTTAGGCTTGTGATATAATAAGTGTTAAGGACTTTACAAAATATGCTCTTAAAGTTTTTTTTTCAAATGTTACATTGCATGACCACTTCGAATAAACATACTAAAGTACTAGCTAGACAAACCCATAACTTTATTGTAAGACGCCAACATAGTTGAATTCTATATAAAATCGCGGTATTTTTAAATTTTCTTACTTTCAGTTCAAATTTAAGTTTTGGTCAGCTATTGGTGCTTGGTCATCTAGTGGTGCACTGACCCTATGAGTAAATCACAAGTTTACGTTTTGGTAGTACAGGAACAGCCCTTATATGGAATCACACAGACAAACTGATGATGGCGCAAGATACCTTGCATAGTGTCCGTCTCCCCAGCAACCCGTGCGAGATATGGCCAACTGGCATACACCAAAATTTAGTGGAAATTGGTTCATTCCATCAGTACTTAAACCCGCTCCGCGACAAAGTGTCAGATTCAGTGCATCAAAACTGATGACACTACGAGGTGAAAACTTTGGGTGGCTGTAGAGACGTCTCGTCAGCCAGCCCATTCTATACAGGGAAAACTACGAAGATTACATAAAAGCAAAATAGTTCCACATTTACTGCATGTCTAGTGCAATTGATTGTAAAAAAGCCGAATCGAAAATGTCCATATGGTAGGAGCACTTCATCAATAATTATGGGTGGCTGGAGAGACGTTTTCCCAGCCAGCCCCGGTGATATCTCGGAACATATAGTAGTTAGGAAGATAAAACAAAGCTTAGTATTTACTACCTACTCGGAACAGTAGGAACCAAATATTTCAAAATCCTAGCTCCACTAACTTTTGAGATATTTGTATTTTTTCATGGGCTTGCTGGGGAGACGTCTCGCCAGCAAGCCCATGCTGTAACTCAAAAAGTACTGCACGTAGAATGCTGAACGATATACCAATAAGAGTGCATATTTGATGCAATAAGCACCAAGAAAAGTGAGTCCCTAGGTCTTACGGTTTCGGTGCTAGAAACAAAAATCATTTTCCCGCCGAAAATTTTGAATGCATGATGTGAAGTGTGACGTTGCCGTTCTGTGCATCTCTACATGTTGCTGTTAGAGCATTCAAAAATCAATCTTGTGTCCTTATAGTTAAAAGGTACTGTAGACGCACGTGTAGATTATTTGTAATTTGAGAATAGTTCAGGAGACGGTGTACTTAAAAGGCTGATTGGTTAACAAGAAGTTTTTATTTATTTGTGGACAACATGTGAAGAACAAAAGACATAATATCTTAACATGTTGTCCACAAATAAATAAAAACTCCTTGTTAACCAATCAGTCTTTTACTAAGTACACCGTCTCCCGAACTATTCTCAAATTACAAATAATCTACACGTGCGTCTACAGTACCTTTTAACTATAAGGATACAAGATTGTTTTTTGAATGATCTAAAAGCAACATGTAGAGTTGCACAGAACGGCAACGTCGCACTTCACATCATGCATTCAAAATTTTTGGCGGGAAAATGATTTTTGTTTCTAGCACCGAAACCGTAAGACCTAGGGACTCACTTTTCTTGGTGCTTATTGCATCAAATATGCACTCTCTATTGGTATATCGCTCAGCATTCTACGTGCAGTACTTTTTGAGTTACAGCATGGGCTTGCTGGCGAGACGTCTCCCCAGCAAGCCCATGAAAAAATACAAATATCTCAAAAGTTAGTGGAGCTAGGATTTTGAAATATTTGCTTCCTACTGTTCCGAGTAGGTAGTAAATATTAAGCTTTGTTTTATCTTCCTACCTACTATATGTTCCGAGATATCACATGGGCTGGCTGGGAAAACGTCTCTCCAGCCACCCATAATTATTGATGAAGTGCTCCTACCATATGGACATTTTCAATTCGGCTTTTTTACAATCAATTGCACTAGACATGCAGTAAATGTAGAACTATTTTGCTTTTATGTAATCTTCGTAGTTTTTCCTGTATAGAATGGGCTGGCTGACGAGACGTCTCTACAGCCACCCAAAGTTTTCAGCTCGTAGAGTCGTCAGTTTTGATGCACTGAATCTGACACTTTACTGATGGAATGAAACAATTTCCACTAAATTTTGATGTATGCCACTTGGCTATATCTCGCACGGGCTTGCTGGGAAGACGGACACCCTTGCATAGAGATGCTTAGTCAAGCAAAGTTTCATAAAAATAATTTGAACCGTTTTTAAAAAAAATTCAATTCTTCATTTTTGTTGAATGACAGCTACCCTCAAAGTGAGAGCCAGCAAAAAACCATTCGGAAATAAAAGTCTTAAATTAAAAATATGGTGTTAATAGGACCATTCGTTTAGCCGCTAGGCCAAAGCGTGACGGACAGACCGACCAACCGACAGACGGACATTTTTAGTATATAGAACACATTTTTGAGAAAGTTTGTGCAACTTTTTTCACGAATACAATACCTTTCTCGCTCAGCTCGAAAGTAAAAATACTACTATCGATAAAAAATACATCACTCATAAACTCCAACATGATCCCACAAAAAACGATAAATTACAGTAAAACACGTAACAATTTCTATATTATCTGACTGTAGAAATGATAAGATGACATTTTTTTATGCAATATTTGTGATAATAATCCACAAACATGAAAAATACTGAATAAAACTTACAGATGAAAAGACAAAATTTCTTTGCAATTTTTGTTTTGTTGTTTTGAAGATGTACAGCCATCAACTACACACGTTATTATTAAAAAGAACAATCACTAATATGGAGAGCAACTTAAGAATAAATTCACGATATTTTAAAGTTATTCACTACATGTTTTTTATAATTTACACAATGTTTACACCATATAATTTAGGAAATATTTTCAACCGTTAAAATCCCAACAAGTTACAAGATTCCTATAAACTTTGAAAAGCAATGAACGCGTCGTTCATCTAATTTGGTAGGATGTGATCACTGACGACTTGACATGGCATGAGACATGCTAGCAGTTGTCATCCCATACTGAAAAAAAATAGCATGGTTTCTTCTCCGAGCGAAGCAAGGAGGTTTTTGTTCTGAGGTTATAACGTAATGTAATACGGTAAATTTTTGATTGCTTGGATTTGGCTCTTTTGACTTTTTCGATTCACCAGTAGACGACAAATAGCTAGCGGTTTTTTTATGTAGTGAAAATATAATTTATCGTGTAAATGTGTGCAAACTGGCGACACCGGTTCCCGTACAAAATTGTCAGCATTGCCTTTCTAACTCTGTTTCATGTATTCTATGGTTGCAAATAACACTACGGTTTGTTTCTTGAAATCAACGCACACATCACATTCACTGAATATAGTCGGTTTATTTCTATATGCGTGCATTCGTCGAATATCATCGAATACAGTTTTAAACCAGACTAGAGCGCGCTTATGTCAATGTCACTGAGAAAAATTAAAAGTTTGATTTTGTTTTGCGTTTTAAGAAATTATTGAGAGGTAATGATTATTCGATAAGATAATTTAATCTAAAACCCCAAAAAAAGTTGGAAAAAATCTCTCGAAAACGAGATTGATGACAAATGTCTTATGAATTTGACGTTTCGCACACGCTGCACTACCTCATTTTCGTATGCAATGATAGCGCGCTAAAGTGAGGTCACTGATGACGTCACGTCGCTTAAACGAGTGAATACGAGCAAGTTTTGAACCAACTATTAGCGCGCTAAAACCGCACACAAAGCTCATGAGCAGGTTTTAATCCGTACTGTAATAAAGTTAAAAAATAATTCAGTTTTTGTCAAATATCGATTAGCCGTATGGCAGAATGAAACGTAGCCATGGCCGGTCTTAAAAAAAACTGACAACTGTTCTAAGTAGTCATTAGTAGTCTGTGGTCGGTTTAAGATGCAAGCGCATTTAGGCGGATCGCCTCGCGGATTTTGAATACTTTGTATGAAAATCTATGGAACAACGCGCACCTAGTCGCATCGCACTCTCGCAATACCGGAATTTGTTGAACTCCCCCAGACGATGCGATCGCACTATGCGCGCGCCTCGCGCGGATCACCGCGCGGCCGCACGCCACTCTGCTCGCTGTTTCAGTGCTGCCAGATGCGAAAGATGAAATGCGATAAAATTGTTTCATTGTATTTTCAATAAATTTTTTTTGTTTATAATAAAATAAATTATATTATAATTTATTTTTTAAAATTTTTTAATTTAAATATATATTTATTATATATTAGAATATTGATTGCTGCGCTAAAACAATTTCAGTTCCACTAGCTATCCTATTTAAGAAATCACTGGATATTGGTGTGGTTCCGCTTTTGTGGAAGCAAGCGTTTGTTACCCCAATCCATAAAAAAGGCCCTAAAACTAACATAGAAAACTATAGGCCCATATCCAAACTTTGTATTGTATCAAAAGTTTTAGAGAAACTGGTATATGATCAACTATACCCAGCTCTTAGACAGTCGTTCAGTGCCTCGCAGCATGGATTCTTGCGTGGACGCTCTACGGTAACTAATTTGGTGCTACTTAATGATACCGTTACGGAAGCCATGGACTGTGGGGACCAGGTCGATGTCATTTATACTGACTATAGTAAGGCTTTTGACAGAATTCAGCATGATCTCTTACTTCTGAAGTTATCTCGAACCGGTGTTAGAGGGAATCTCTTAAGATGGTTTTCGTCGTACATTGATAATCGGTCTCAAGCTGTCGTTGTTAACAACTACATATCTGGATGGGTGACTATAACAAGCGGAGTACCACAAGGTTCCCTCTTAGGTCCATTGCTTTTTATAGTCTTTGTAAATGACATCGATCTGTGCTTCCAATCCTCACAAGTTCTATGCTTCGCGGACGACATGAAAATTTTTGCCCGTATTTCTAACATCGCTGATGCTGAAGCCCTTCAGTCGGATCTCATTCGTTTAGAAGAGTACTGTGCAAGATATATGCTAGATTTAAATCCTACAAAGTGTAGCGTTGTCTCGTTTACCCGTAAGCGCTCTCCAATCATGTTCAGTTATAATCTTAAAGGCGAGTGCCTCCGAAGGGACCGTTTGATACGCGATCTTGGTGTCTATCATGATGATAAATTATTATTCGATGTCCATATTGACAAAATAACAACCAAGGCCTACAGGGCACTTGGGTTTGTGATGCGTACTTCAAAAGACTTCGTCAGGATAAAAACATTAAAAATATTATACTGCACTTACGTACGGAGTAATTTGGAGTATGCATCGCAACTCTGGAACCCTAGGTATGCCAAATACAAAGAACAAATCGAAAACATTCAAAAGAAGTTTATACGCTACCTTTCCTACCGCACTAAACAACGATACTCCTCCACTTTGTACCTGGTCATGTGTAAAAAACACCATTTGCTTCCCCTCGATCGTAGACGTGACACCGCTGACCTTATTTTACTGTTGAAGATAGCCTCTGGTGCCATTGACTGTCCTAACCTTCTATCTAAAATTAATATCAGCCCCCCAAATAAAAATTTGCGTAATAACGCAATACTTGACCTTCCGTCTGCTTCTACAAACTACAGACAAAATGCATTTATATGGCGAGCGAGCAACAACTTTAACCAACTAAGCGTAGCTCTGGATCTGGATATATTTAATACTGGTTTTGAAGCGGCGAGGCGCTTACTCAGCAAACAATTCTTTGATTGTTAAATAGTTTTATTTTAGTTATTAATAGTTTTATTTTAGTTCGTATTTACCTTTGATGCTGGTTGTGCATAACTTTCTACGTAACTTCATTCCTACATTGGTTCTATTTGTGGAGACCTGTAATTGGTTTTTTGATGCCTATTTACCTTATTATTCTGTCTGTAATACTGTTGGTCACCCGAATATTAAATAAATAAATAAATAAATAATATTTTGAGAACATTGTTATGTGTAGTTTAGGGTTTCTGTCAGTGTAACTATTCTAAAACCTGCTATATTTTGTATTTGTATTTCGCTTGGACGAATAAACCAAGGTATTTCAACAAAATAATCGGTCAAAATAAAAATTCAATAGCCAAATTGAAATGAGAAATCTCCCACAAATGGTCACACCATCTGATATAATATTATGTGTAGCCTAGCTTTAGACTCACTAATTATGAACCCATGCGCAGTGAATTGGATAAGAATACACAATAAATATTAGTTTTACGTTTATTTGTGTATCATTGCTGAAAGAATTTTTCACGAGTGATAGACTTGACAATCTGTTCCAAAAACATCACAAACAAATAAACAACATTTGAAATTGACATTAGGTCTCATAGAAAACTTCATTGTCCATGCAGACTCTAATCTAACACTCCTCCTCAATTTCAAACGTACAGGCCCATCCCATTCACACACCAGCTAAACTTTCCTTTCAGTAACGGCTTCGTCAACACATCAGCAATCATTCGTTCCGTCTCCACATACTTCAGCTTGACATCCCCTCGTTCAACTGCTTCTCTCACAAAGTGGTGACGAACGTCAATATGTTTAGTTCGCTGGTGATGTACAGGGTTCTGCGCTATAGCCACTGCAGACTGGCTGTCACTATACAACCATGTCGGAAGCTCTGGCTCACGTGTGATTTCAGCGATTAACCTTTTTAGGAAAATAGCTTCTCTAGTGGCTTCAGACATGGCTACATATTCAGCCTCTGCTGTCGAGAGAGCCACCGTCCGCTGCTTCCTGCTTTCCCAGCTGACAGCACCTTCTTTCCACAGAAACACGCTACCTGAGTATGACCTTCTGTCATAGCAGGATGCATGACTTGCATCTGCATAGCCTAGTAGTTGTGGCATTGCTTTTCCTTTGGTATACCGCAGTCCTAGGGTTTTCATTCCCTTTAGGTACCGGAGTACACGTTTAGCAGCTGTAAAATGCGTCTCAGTGTAGCAGCTGTTGAATTGACTCAGGTGATTCACTGCATGTGCAATGTCTGGCCTCGTGCAGACAGAAAGGTACATCAGTGAACCTATTAAATTTTGGTAGGGGATTCTATCGTCACATCTGTGATCATCTCCTGGTCTTTCCAGTTTTTGACCGGGAGCCATGGGTGTCGAAGCAATCTTGCAGTCTGACATCCCAAAAGTTGATAAGATCTTGTCAATGTACTTCTCTTGATCGACTTTGATATAGGTGCTTGTCTGAGTTATGCGCATTCCCAACATCAGTTCGGCTTTGCCCAGGTCCTTCATCTCGAACTTGGATGTGAGGTCTCTCTTAACCTTTTCCAGTTCCTTTTTATCCTTCCAGAACAGAAGCATATCATCTACATAGACTGCTAGGATGATGTCCGATCTGGTGTAGATGCATGGTTCAAGTTGGGACCGTCTAAATCCCAGGTTCAGCAACTCCGCGTTCAATTTATTGTTCCACTCTCTTGGGGCTTGCTTCAAGCCATACAATGAACGCTTCAGTAGACATACATGATCCTCCTTCCCTTTGACCTCGAATCCTTCCGGCTGCTTCATATATACTGTTTCAGTTAAATCTCCATTCAGGAACGCAGTTTTTACGTCCATTTGATCGATATTCCACTCATATTTAGCTGCCATCGCTAACAGGACTCGAAGGGAACTGTGCCTGACTACGGGAGAAAAAGTTTCATCGTAGTCGACTCCATATCTTTAGCTGAAACCTCTCGCAACAAGTCGCGCTTTATAGCGTCTCTTATCCCCCGCCTCTTCTTTGATTCTAAATAGCCATTTAGAATCAACGATGTTGCACTTTGTTGGAGGTTTTGCAAGAATCCACGTATTGTTTTTTGATAGGGCGTCCAGCTCCTCCTGGATTGCCTTTCTCCACTCTTTACTGTCAGATCTCGACAGTGCGTCTTCAACAGAAGTTGGATCACCTCTTGTTTCTGCTTGATACAGGACAAAGTCTGGAAACTGCTTCGGCGTTCGATTCCGCTGTGGATATCTGCGTTCGCTTCCTGCTGAAGCTTGCTCATCATGGCTTTCTGATTCCTCAATGCATGTTTCACTCTCTGCTGAAGTAGGCCTTCGGACGATCTCTGCTTCATCATTTCGCCGTTGAAGTGTGTTCTCCACTTCCTGATTCTCAAGTGTGTTCTCCACTTCCTGATTTTCAAGTGTATTTTCCACTTCCTGATGCTCAACTATTAACTCATTAACAGTTTCATTATCCACTGGAAGTTGACCATTCTCAGGTTTCGCATTGTAGTCTTCAGTGTTCCCACAGTGATTCTGATTTTCAAAGAACACCACGTCTCTGGCTTTGAAGACTTTCCCAGTATTGGGTTCAATAAGTCTGTAGGCTTTTGCATCGTCACAAAATCCTGTATAGACCAGCTCTCTGCTTTTCGCGTCCCATTTAACTCGTTTCTGGTCAGGAATGTGCATGAAGGCTTTGCATCCGAAGATTTTCAGGTTGCTTAAGTCACATTTCCTTCCAGACCATTTCTCCTCTGGTGTTGTATTCCTCACAGCAACTGTTGGAGATCTGTTCTTCAAGTAGACGGCATGGTGAACCGCCTCGGCCCAGAAACGTTTTGGCAGCTTTGCATCTGCAAGCATAGATCTTGCTTTTTCGCAAATGGTGCGATTCGCTCGCTCTGCCACACCATTCTGCTCAGGCGTATATTCCACAGACAGTTGACGTTGGATGCCACACTCTCTCAGGTAGCTATCCATCCGTTTGTTGACGAACTCCGTTCCATTGTCTGTCCGTATTGCTTTTATTTTCTTGCCTGTTTGGTTTTCAACAAGCTTCTTAAACTCTGTAAACTTCTCAAAAACTTCACTCTTCTGTTTAAGGAAATATACAAAAGTTTTTCGAGTAAAATCATCAATAAATATCAAAAAATAACGGCCGTTGCCGACGGAAGGCACTTCCATTGGTCCACATACATCCGAATGTACTAGTCCAAGCACTTCCTCAGCCCTACGTGCACCACTCTTTTGAAATGGTTGTTTGGTTTGTTTTCCTTTGACGCAAGGTATGCACTCGAGTTTAGAGAATGAGTTAGGAAAACTTACCCCAATAGCCATCTTATCTCTTAGTAATCTGAGGTTTCCTATACCAAGGTGTCCCATCCTCCGATGCCACAGCATTAGCAGGTCGGTATCTCCCTCCGTTGTGACTAGTGCAGAGCCCTGTAAACAGCACTTAATTTTATAAACGCCCCTCTCCTCTACACCTTTCACCACAGGCATACCTTTAACCTCACATTCTTCACTCTTATAGATATCACAACCAGTTTTTGTAAACACCACCACGTGTCCCTTTTTCACAATACGAAACACGCTTAACAGATTTGACGATAAATCAGGTACAAATGTAACATCACTAATGGTCAAGCACTGACCACACTTGCACTTGCATTCCACTGAACCTACACTTTTTCCAAGCACTTCATTGCCATTCGCACACGTAATGTTCAAAGGCTTTGAAGTTTTCTTTAAGCTTTTAAACCACGATTTCTTGCATGACATGTGATTTGAAGCACCAGAGTCAATGATCCAGTCGTTTGTCTCTTTTACAGATGTCCCAAAAGCATAAGCGGTTCTCGCATCTCTTTTGCTGTTTGGGTTATCCGGACAATCCTTTGCTTTGTGCGGCCCTTCGCAGATAAAGCACTTGCACTTCCCCTTCTCTGGTTTAATGCCCTTTGCTTTGGGCTTCTGTCTTCTCTTAGACAGGAGTGCAGAGCTTGGTTTGCTAGTGCTTGAACTCGCTTCGTAAATGTCTTCCATCTGGAAGAGCTTTCCTTTGACGTAATCTGTAGTGAGGATCACGTTGGTATTCTCAATCGCCAGTCGCATGGGCTGAAAATCTTCTGTCAGTCCTTGAAGAAGTAGCGCTGCCAACAGCTCATCATCTATCTCTTTGCCTAAGTCACGTAGCTCCTGAGCTACTGTCATGGAGGTAGTGACGTATTGCCTAACTGATGTAAACTGCTCCAACCTAAGGCTCACTAATCTTGTTAGCAACTTGCATCTGTTGTTAAGACCTTTATCTTCGAAAGCTTTTTGCAGCGCTTCCCAGGCTTCTTTGGCATTTTTCGCTTGACGTACGTGCACCAGACAGTGTGGTTTTATCATGAGGCAAATTTTTGCTCTCGCCTTCTGGTCGCGTTTGCAGCCTGTAACGTCTGTAGGAGGTGGTGTGTTGCTCACATATTCCCAAAGATCATCATGAATCAACTGAAGTTCCATCATGAATTTCCATGTCGAGTATTCGGCGCTACCGTTCAGCTTCTCTGTCGCGTAGCCCGAGCCCAATGAGGACCGCTCGATGATGGTTACAGTACCCGGTGTACCACTACCCGGTGTACCACCGGTACCACTCACTTCACTATTAGTTTGACTCATACTTATATCCAGCAATCCAATGTGCTGGGCCCATAACCTGATATAATATTATGTGTAGCCTAGCTTTAGACTCACTAATTATGAACCCATGCGCAGTGAATTGGATAAGAATACACAATAAATATTAGTTTTACGTTTATTTGTGTATCATTGCTGAAAGAATTTTTCACGAGTGATAGACTTGACAATCTGTTCCAAAAACATCACAAACAAATAAACAACATTTGAAATTGACATTAGGTCTCATAGAAAACTTCATTGTCCATGCAGACTCTAATCTAACAC
This sequence comes from Athrips mouffetella, assembly GCA_947532105.1. Lineage (NCBI taxonomy): Eukaryota > Metazoa > Arthropoda > Insecta > Lepidoptera > Gelechiidae > Athrips > Athrips mouffetella. The sequence goes on from OX383984.1 coordinate 13,458,012, forward strand.
CATCCCATGCGATGCGCGCGCTGCGAGCTGGCCGCGCGAGCCGCACGGATCCGCGAGGTGAGGCCAGGTGCGCGAGCACAGATATTATATATAGTTCTGTGTGCGCGAGGGTGACAGTGACAGCATCATGCGCGCGGCCCGCATGATCCGCCTAAAAGCGCGTTCACCTTTATACAGCTGTTAGTTTTTCTAATGATAGGCAATGACTACTTATCACATTCTGCCATGCAACCTATCGATATTTGACGAACACGTTTATTTTTAAACTTCGTCATTTATGTCTGAAAAAATTGGTATTTTTTAAATATCTTTAATGATCCTATTCCGGTTTATGAGCAAGGTACCTTACATATAAGTTTCCTTTTCGTTAATCTTTGATTGCGTATACTCGTATTCATGTTTAAAGGTACTAACAGACGATCGGATCGGACTGCTCCGAGTTTAGCTCCAGACCACGATTTTGTCCAATAGCGTTGCGGATTGACCCAAACGACAATTTTGCTATTGGGCAAAATCGTGGTACGGAGCTAAATTCGGAGCAGTCCGATCCGATCGTCTGTTAGTACTCTTAAACCGAACTGCAAAACATGACAACTGTCAGTGTCAACTGTCATTTTATATCACCACATCGTGTTTAATTTCAATGCTTGTTGTCAGCGACTGTGTAGTTGAAACGGACCCAAATGGCTGCAAACCAAGGTGACCTCTGTCGGGACCTTGTATTGTTGCCGACCGTGTATCAGTATCAGGCACTAATAGAGAAAAGTGATAGAACTTGACCTTTTAAAACGTGACGTGAGTTTCATGGTGCACATTTTTGAAACGCGCCACTAATGTGCGATTGTGGAATTGGCGTCATGACGCCTACACGTTGTGGAGTTGCGCATTTTATGCTGCTCATTATCCAACTCCAAGGTTTTATTGTGCAGAGAGAGAGGTTATTTTAGTTGATTGTATGTAGCCTGATTCAGGCCTGATTCTGGCTAAACAATTTCAATAATGATCCAAGAAATATCAAGATCCTCTATATCGTTAACCAGAAATGAAGAGGCATACCTTACATGGTGTAATGCCATCCTTATGGTACGTACAGATAAAGACATTGTACTCTTCGAGTTTACAAAAAATTTGCAGTGTTTGGATAAAAAAATCGATATGAAATCATATTCCATGCCTGTGTCAAAGTCTAGTCCACTCATGGGATTAATACCACATAATCTCTTATCGCACAGAGTGAAAAATATTGACTATACTGAAATGATTTTAGATCCTAGCCTTTGGCCTCACAATCCAAATATTCTGGAAGAGATGACGGTCATAGCCGATATTAAATGGTCACCTATCGGCGTCATGCGTAGCAACGAATGTGCGTTAGCAGTCTTGAACAATGTTGGTAACATCGACTTTCTAGGAAGAGGACGGTTTGTATGGAATACTGTCCTAAATCTATCTGACATCATAAAAGAGATTTATTTAGCATCTGGTGAATTTGCTGACCCTAGAACTTTATCTCAGTTGAAGCGACTGGCTTATGCTGTAGAAACAAGCGCTATTTGTTGGGGACCGAAACTTGAAAGCAATTGTTTATTTGCAACCGCTCAGAAAAATGGTGATATTTTATTTTGGAGTATTGTTCACCAAAATTTCGTGTTGAAAGCACAGTTTCTAAATAAAATTCCAACAGAATTTGGAGAAATTGTCTCAATGGTGTGGATACCGAAAGAAAAAACTGACTTCACTGTTGTTTGTTCAAATGTCTTTGGTGAAATATTTGCTTTAAATTGCACATTGTTAAAAGATTCACAGATAGAAGTTGTTGGTACAACCATCTTGTGGTCGCAAAAAGATAAAATGGTAGTAAAATATATTTGCCATAACATTATTGATGATAAAATTATACTAATATGCAATAAACATAGGCATTTATTAATTCTAGTTGTTGACAAAACTGGCCAAGTAGTAGCTCAGTGTGCGAAGAATGTGAATGACTACAAAATAACTGATATAAAATCAAATAATTATGGCAATTACTTGACGACTGCTAATTGTAAATTTTATAGAATCTTCGTGAAAGTTGACAAATCGCATCAGGTAGATTTGGATCTAGAGTTAATAGATATGAATAATATTTATTCTTCATATGAGTTGTACGGTCTTTCATTTTCCACTAACAGTGTTATTTGGGCGCTCTCTGTAAAACAAAAAAGGATTATCCATCGACAACGCAAACAAAAAATTCTTGATGTCGTGTTTGTGACACTGACAAACCCACAGCAATCTGAATCGAAAGAACTTACGTTGCTCTTGAAGAATCAAACTGGAAAGTTAACAAACTACTGGGACTGCATTGAACTGCTTCGGTACAGAACCATGAAAACTAGTACAATGCCACTAATAGATTATCAAGATTTTTGGTCAGAAGCAGAAAAAGATATTTACAAACTTAAACTTTACTTTATCTTCCTGAATTTATTTCTCAGTTTAGAAAAACTGACACGGAACCCTTCAAGGACAAGGTTACCAGAAATGTCTTTAAACGCAGTCAAAGAAAAAATCCTGGCACTACATGCAAAAAATCTGATTACAGAAATTAATTGTAGCATGAACAACGAAGGGATGCTAGAGAAAATTGAGTATGATAAATATTATGGTGCTAAAAGATATTTACTTTATTACTGCAAGAAATTTGACAGAGATGTAGGAGACTTTGTTGAATTTCCAGAATGGATGTCAACGAATAAACATATGCCGAAAACTTCAGACATTTGCCAAAGTTGTGATAATGAATTACAAGGGTTCACTTGTAATGAAGGACATTTTAATATTTTCTGTTCGTTAACATTCACTCCAATACCTGGGTTTGATTATCTTGTCTGCAGCAGTTGTGGTGCAACGGCAAGATCAGAACTTTATTCAACAGATCCTCTATGTGTATTTTGTGATATCTATCTGAGTAACGAAACTTTGCCTACGTGAATAAAACATCTCAAAATATTATTCAGTATTATTTTTTATTTTGCCTGTCTGGTGCCGGCAAAGAATAGGACCACAAAATAAAATTTAAATTATTCGAGGCTAGACCCAACACATTTTTTCTCTTATTTGAGTTTTACTGGCCTCTGGTGTGGTTGGTAGTGAGCCTGCCATTTACGCCGCGGGTTCGATCCCCGCCCAGGGCAAGCATTTGTGTGATAACACGAGTGTTTGCCCTGTGTCTGGGTGTTATTTATCTATTTATGTATGTTTATGCTTTGCCTAGTTTGAGAGCAGATGACTTTGTGTGAAATGTTCCCGATAAAAAAAAAACATTTCGGCACTGACTTTACAAGATATGCAATCGAGCTTTACACATTGGGCGTTATACCATTCTTATTTTAATCATCATTGGGGCTAGAGTGGCACTGCAAGTGTCAAGCTTGACCTGGTCTTGACTGTAATACCCGTCTGTCTGTCTACTTTTTAGGCATGTAATTGACACTAAAAGATACTTAAAATATACGCGTAGGTGAGTATATGTGTTCTGTGGCCATGTTACACGTAAAATCCAAATGTGAAGTCCATACAAATACGCATAGGTTAATTAGCATGATAGGAGCGTAAGAGCAGGACGGGGAGATGCGTTAGATATTGGAGCGACAGAGACACATATCTCGTAATCTCTTACGCATACATAGTTCTAACCTGCAGCTGTCATTCTAATCAAGCTCCGACTATTACGGTCCTAGAGAATATAATCACTACGCTTTTATTTACGGTCTAGCCCGGGACCGCATGACCGGCGAAGCGACCAGCGAATTTACAATACAGCGCCTACGCACCGCTGCGTGCGTGCTGAATAGTTGGTACTCAACGCAACGTGTATTGCAAAATCGCAGGTCGCGCCGCGTGGTCCTGTGGCTCTGCCGTAAGAAAAACATATAGGGCATCAGTGATTGAAAAGGAACTAAATATTAACTTTACCCCTACAGTGTAGGGTCTATAATCAGTTTCATTCCGCTTACCCACACATATTTCAGCCATGTCTCTAAGACCAGAGTATATTTGACGGAAAATATAACATTGTTTTACAAACTTATTTTTTTCTGAGAGCTTTAGCTGATTACTATTGACGTAGCTGCAAAATGTGTTGGTAAGCGTTGGCATTAACAAATGAAACGGATTATACACAAATATAACTGCTCCATATTAGCTGCCTACCTAATTAGTTACAGTGTGCATCTTGTATAAGCTTGTATGGAGAGAGCGTTCTTCTCTTTCCCGGTGACAAGTTTCATGGTAAAAATGATTCAGTTTCATGGACTAGGGCGAACGCTGCGTCAGGCGTGCTCACGTCGCGTGGACACGCTGCGTAGCAAAACATGCGTCGCGTCGCGAGCACGCCCCACGCAGTGCCGCCTTTGTTTCTGCTCTGTGGCGCCGCCAGTACTATTTTGATTGAGCGTGTGTACAGTCGCGCGCGAAGTCTCGTTATCAAAAATGCTTCTAATGGCCATTATTTGTTCATATACAGGGTATTAGGCTAAGATAACAATACAGGATGTTAGGGTAAGTATACAAGGTGTTAGATTAGGATGACTACTATATGTACAGGGTGTTAGGGTAAGTATACAGGGTGTTAGGATATAAATACTCTACAGGATGTTAGGATAGGATAACTATACAGGGTGTTAAGGTAAGTATACAAGGTGTTAGATTAGGATGACTACTATATGTACAGGGTTTTAGGCTAAGTACACAGGGTGTTAGGTGAGGGTTATAATACAGGGTATTAGGGTAAGTATACAGGTTGTTAGATTAGGATCAATATATGTACAGGGTCTTAGGGTAAGTATACAGGGTCTTAGGATAGAATAACTATACAGGGTCTTAAAATAGGATAACTATACACGGTGTTAGGATAAGATAACTATACAGGGTGTTAGGATAGGATAACTACACAGGGTTTTGGGTTAGGATAAATGGTGTTAGGTTAGGATCACTATACATATAATGATCCTACCCTAACACCTTGTATACTTATCCTATCCTAACACCCTGTATTCTTACCATAACACCCTGAATACTTACCCTAAGACCCTGTACATATTGTGATCCTAATCTAACACCCTGTATATTAATCCTAACCTAACACCCTGTATAATTACCCTAACAACCTGTATTGTTACCCTAACACCCTGTATAGTTACTCTAATACGCTGTATAGTTACCCTAACAGCCTGTATAGTTACCCTGACGCCCTGTATAGTTACCCTAACACCCTGTATAGTTACCTTAACACCCTGTTTAGTTACCCTACCACCCTGTATAGTTACCCTAATACCCTTTATAGTTACCCTAACACCGTATAGTTACCTGTATAGTTACCCTAACACCCTGTATAGTAATCCTAACCTAACACCCGGTATAGTTACCCTAAAACCCTGTACATGTGATCCTAACCTAACACCCTGTATAGTTACCCTAACACCCTGTATACTTACCCTAACACCCTGTATAGTAATCCTAACCTAACACCCGGTATACTTACCCTAAAACCCTGTACAAGTGATCCTAACCTAACACCCTGTATACTTACCCTAACACCCTGTATAGTAATCCTAACCTAACACCCTGTAAACTTACCCTAAAACCCTGTACAAGTGATCCTAACCTAACACCCTGTATAGTTACCCTCGTCCCTAACACCCTGATAATTATCCTCTCCTAACACCCTGTATACTTACCCTAAGACCCTGTACATTAGTGATCCTATCCTAACACCCTGTATACTTACCGTTAGACCCTGTACATATAGTGATCCTATCCTAACACCCTGTATACTTACCTTAAGACCCTGTATATATAGTGATCCTATCCTAACACCCTGTATACTTACCCTAAGACCCTGTACATATAGTGATCCTAATCTAACACCCTGTATACTTACCTTAAAACCCTGTGTATTTATCCTAACCTAACACCTTGTATACCTACTTACCCCAACATCCTGTATAGTTATCCTAGCCTAACACCCTGTATATTAACAAATAAGGATCTTAGAAGCATTTTTGATAATACCGAGACTTAAAAACAATAAAATACCATATTTATTACATCACATCCAGCCGACTTAGCACGCTCCAGTTGTCAGTTTATCTAGGCCTATAGATTAGACTTTAAGCATGGTCACGTTTTTTTGACAGCCGAGCAGTGCGACACACTTTTAAAGACAAGGATGGCTACATGTATTAGTGTATAAAGCTATCTCTGTCTAAAATATCAAAAACGTAATTTGTAAATTTGCTAAACATTTTCCTCCACTGACATTTCTTCGCGCTTGGAAGTGATAGATTAGATGACGATTAAAGTGACATTTCTCCGAGATATATTTTCTCTCGGGGAGCGTGCTAAGCAGGCAGGTGTCATCGTGATGTGCGTACCGGACTGTACGATTTCGATACGCCCCGCGTGTGCTCCGCTTGACGTAGCGGCGAGGACTGAATTTTGTGAAACAAACACGCCCGAGCGACACGTGCCGCGCGACACGCTGCGTCGGTGCGTTCCGTATTTCTAGGCCGCGGCGTGTGGTCGTTCGACGCGCGCTAGCTAGCGGTGCCCTTGCATTTTTAATAGTATTATTTTGTAACTAGTAATTAATTTGTTTTGTACTGTGTAAGTGAATAAATGATTTTTATTATTATTATTATTATTTTGCTGAATTTGCTACGCGCGCGTGGAAACGCGACGTGAGCACGCCTGACGCAGCGTTCGCCCTTAGAGTCATGGCTGCAATATGTGTAGGTAAGCGTTGGCATTAACGAATGAAACTGATTATAGACCCTACACTGTAGGGGTAAAGTTAGGGGCATCTTTATCACAGGTACAAAAACAATGTTAATAATAATAATTGAAATGTTTATTTGGCCCCAAAGTCACTTCTTAGTACAAATTAAAATAAATTCTTATAAACTAAAGTAAGAAGACAAATACATGATTATAATCATTACAAACCTGTCATGCAAATAACTTACACAATAACATAATACAAAGATCAATAAAGTTGTCGACACAACAAACAAAGTGACCTCTTGACGAACCAGGACAAGCATTGCGACTTAGAATAGAATAGAAATAACATTTATTCATTGTAATTCATAATACATAAAACGATTAGCTATCATGAACATTATTTATAGTCAAGAGTTTAAAAAAATAAATATGAGGCAACTTAAAATCCTGAATAAAAAAGACTGAATAACTTCGTAACCACTTTTGAGATTAAATATACCATTTATCTTAACAGAAAAAACGTATTAACAAACAAGATATAAGAAGTGATGTGGTCGAGATAGAATTTTAATTTATAGTATAGCTGAAGAAAAACAATCTAAATTGACTCTTGTTTTGTCCATTTTTTCTCATTTGTAAACATTTTACTACTACATTTTTTAGCAAAAATATATGAACATTTACAATATTCTAGACAAAACAAAATTTGTAGTCGTTTTACATTTTTGATATTTAAAAATACTTTTCTCTCATTTTTATGAATTTCAGGGTATAGTCTATACAACATAGCTTGATCTTTTTGACAGATGTAAAATTGGTGACCGACATAACTTTGCAATGACGAACATAATATTTTTTTATTTTATCAATTTCAAAAATTGTTAAAACTTTAAAAATAGACACACAACACACAAAAGTATCTAATATTCAAACATTTTCCGAAAATCTTAGTGGTTTTTATAGCTTCAAAGTAAGATTTAAATAGAAAAACTGAAAACAATGAACGCTCGTGCAATGTTACGTCGTTTGGTCGGATGGGACACAAATAACAGGCAGTGACTGTTACAAATATCGGTTACAAAGAAGCCTTATTAAAAATCATTTTATCGAATTATCGCATACATATAATAAAAGAGTAGAATCGGCGTGTCTGTAAATTTAGTTTTTTTACCGAGGGAGTGATAAAAGAAGAGTAACAGAATACAAAAAACCTATTTTTGGAATTCTTTTCTAAAACCAAGGTGGCAACACTGGCTGGTGTCGTCCGCCCGCCTGGCCGGTTACGGTTATATAGTACGAGTGCGACAGCCTTGTATGCGTCACGTCCTGAGTGTTTTGAATTATAACCTCAAGCTACTTTGTTGTTCTTTTGTTTTGTTGTGTTGTTATTTAATATTTGTTAAGTTCTTATTGTTGAATTTTAGTTTTCGTTGTGAACTTTTGTTAATCATGCCTAAAAGGGTGAAAAAAACTGTGCTTAACAGTGAAACGCGTGAGTTTGTAATACGCTTACGCGATTATTTTGAGCGTGAGTGTCAAAATGGCGGACCTTTACTGCCATTGTCTCAAGTGCGGCAACGTGTAGCTGACGCTTTGGGAATTGGATTAGCTACTGTAACACGAATATCGACTGAAAAATTTGGCAAAGAAGGTGATGAAGAGAACAAACTATCGACTCCAAATAAAAAACGAAGACGTATCCAACCTATAGTCGATATTGACGATTTTCAATGTGCGGCTATACGAAACCACATTTATGGGTATTATTCAAAGAAAGAATTGCCCACACTTAAAGAGTTGCTGGGAACATTAAGAGAAGCTGGTTTATATGACGGTGGTCGAACTTCGCTGTCAAAACTATTAAATAAAATTGGTTTCCATTACCAAAAAGCAAACAAACGCAAGATCCTTATGGAAAGGACGGACATAGCACTCAAAAGATTTACTTTTTTAAGAAAAGCTAAAAATATTTCTGATTGGAAGAAGGTTGTGTTTTTAGACGAGACGTGGTTGAATGCCAATCACACTGTGCAAAAAACATGGAACGATGGTACTGCCCAATCATCCACAAAAGTACCAGAAGGAAAGGGGGAGAGACTAATAATTTGCCACGCAGGTACTGCCGAAGGTTTCGTGTCAAACTGTTTAATGGCATTTAAATCCCAGAAAACGAATGAATACCATGAAGAGATGAACTTCGAAAAATTTTCAGAATGGTTCTATAAAATGATGGACAACCTGGACGGTCCTCATATAATAATAATGGATAATGCATCCTACCATTCCGTGCAACTTGACAAGGCTCCGACGACGGCAAATAAAAAAGCCGATATAATAGAGTGGCTTATGAACAAGGGCGTAAATGCCGATATGACAATGCTCAAGTGCGAACTGCTTGGGCTGGTGGCCATACACAAACCAAGGGAGCCAGTGTATTTGCTGGATGAAGCAGCAAAGCAACGTGGTCACACTGTTATCAGATTGCCACCCTATCACTGTCAATATAATGCCATAGAACTCATATGGGCACAAATCAAAGGTTAGTGAAAATGCGTAAATATTTCTTTTTTTCTTGATAAATATTTATTTTTTTCATGAATACTAAAACATATACTGCATTAAATAGTATTACTTTATTCATCATTTGTTTCATTCACAGGACATGCAGCCCGCAACAACACATCTCCTCCCTTCACCGCAAACAAAATGCTCCGTTTGTTGGAAGAAGCTTGTGGTCAGGTGACCGCTGAAAACTGGGCGAATGTTGTTCGACACGTGAAAGAAGAAGTTTTGTCTGACTGGATGCGCGATGTGCGCTTCGACAACTTCGTTGAAAACGAATTAATAATTCAAGTTGGAGATGATGACACAAGTTCTGAAGACGATTCTGACGATGAAAACCTATGTTGTGTTCCTCTTCCCGATTAAAAACTATGCTTTAAAGATAAAATTTTGTTTTATTTTTCAACTTTGATTTTAACTCAATATTATAATAATATAACCCATCGTCGCATACATACCCAATATTTTTATGTCTAGTGAAATAAAGTGGATTGATTAATGAATTAATTTATTTTGAATAGTTTAAAACATACAGCCACACCATCTCATCACACTTACAAGTACCTATATAAAAACGTTATTTTTTGTACTACTAGATATTGCCTGTTTCCCATCACTAGACCCATCTGTCAAAACGATCAAGCTATGTTGTACAGAGTTATAACCGTTGGTCGTAACAGCCACGTTGCAAGGCACGCTTATGTGAACGTTATTGACATGTCAATGAGGTCGAAATTAACATTGACGAACGTGTAGCTACTAATTTTAGGGAAGGTAAAGCCTTAACGCCGTCCGCCGTCCCGTGTGGTGCCGGCAAAGAATAGTACCAACCCATACATACCCGTGGGTGTCGTAATAGGCGACTAAGGGTTAACTGAAGGATGGGCAGCAGCATCCTCCTTTGTATCTTACATCTTACTGCGGTCACCTACAACCGCGGTAAATAGTGCCAGCCGTAACGCTAACAAGCGAGGTGACTATGGTACTTCCCCTCCACATATTTCCAGAGGGAGCTCCCTGTCCTGTAGTGGACGTTTCATGGGATGTTATGATGAAAGCCTTAACATGGGCGAGTTGTATATGACCGCTAGCAACTACAGGATGCTGTCTCGACTGCTTCTCATTCTTGCGAGTAGTGATGCTGTCTGTTTCTGATAACTGCATAGAAGTCAACATGCAAGAAGCACTGCAAGAACGAGTAAGACCGAACAGCACCCTGAAGCCATTGTTGTATTGCACACGGAGGGCGCTCAAGGCTTTCTGCGAATAATTGATTCATAGGCCACACATGTAGGTTGGGCAATACGCTTTAAGAGGCTACCTCCCGTCCACTAGCGCCCCATCAGTTAAAAAATAGATAGATAGATAGATAAATACTTTATTGTCACACACAAAACACATTAACAATAAAAGGAGACTTAAATCTAGGGTGACAAAGTAAGACGATCTCTTCCAGACAACCTTTGCATGCAGGAAAGTTTGAATGAAAACTGTAGTAGTGTGCCAATATATACTTATAATATTAAAATACTACTGCAATACAATAAATATATCTATAGAATATTACTCGCTAAATACAAAACTTAACGAATATCCGGAAAGACTGATTGAAGTAAAGGTACCCTAGTTTATTTAGAACCTATAAATTCTGTAAAATATATTTCAATGTATTTACGGATACAAAAAGTGCGAAAAACGGCCACTTTTAGCAGTTTTTGTATCAGTAACTACAGTAAACTTTATTTTACAGCGTTGAACAAGGGCACCTATTCTTCAATTTGTCTTTCTGGATTTCCGATAAGTTAGGTACGTAGCGAGTAATATTTTTATAACTGATGGGGGAGCTAATGGACGGGAGGGAGGGGGCTCCCTCCCGTCTCAGCAAGGAAGTTAAAATTAACTTATTTAAGGGGTTAAATAAGTTAATTTTAACCTCCTTGCTACAACGGCCAACATGTTGCACCTTGCTGCCAGCGCCCTCCGTTCGCGCTCAATGTCTACATGATCTTTATGGTCTTCAGATTCAAATATACGTACAATAAAACCGAAGTATCTAAGGGGTGTAAGAAACATATTTTGGGAAATGAAAAAAAAAATTGACCTCTCCATACAAACTGTTCGACCATTGGGCAATTTGTATGGAAAGGTAAATTTTTTTTTTTCATTTCTCAACATATGTTTCTTTGGGAAAGTTGTTCAGTTTCGTTGACTGAGCACGCCCTTTCAGTTTTCGGCACACCGTCCCTTACACCCTGTGAAGTAGTTAAATTTAATTGAATTTGTAATTTTTTCTCTATAATGGATCCTGGTCATCTGAATAAATAATTTTATTATTATTATTATAGTAACTTAAATAACTATAGTGTTTTTTTTTTTACCCCAAAAGGAGGGTTATGTGTTTGACCTGTATGTATGTAAGTCCGTTTCTTTGTTCCCTTTTACGGCATAACGTATTTCGATGAGTTTTTCATCGGTTTTGTCTTAATAGCGCGAGTGAAACTGGGTATATTAAAATTACGAGTATGAAAAATCAATATGGCGGATTGAGCATTTGGCTTAACTTTATTGAGTTAAGTCAATTATATTTATTTAGGTAATAAGTTTAGTTTATTACCTAAATAAATATAATTGACTTAACTATGTGGGTTTTTTATCACCTACAATAAAGATATTTTATTTTTATTTATTTCAGCGAAGACACTGCAGGAGAATGTGTTTATTGGCAGATTTCCGAATAATATTGAAAAATCACCAAAAAGCACAGAAATTTAACCAAACCTGTGCATGTTTGTTGTTAAACTTTACTATTGAGTTGTTTTAATTTAATGTCATTCGTTACATTAGATTCCAAGGGGTGTCTGTTCAAATAAAATTGAAGAATCGCAATTTATTGAAAAACACATCCTATACGTATTTTTGTGACACTATTTTTCATTTATTTAATTCCCTAAGACATTAATGATTTGATGTTTATACCAATAATGTACAAGAATATGAACTGTGGTGTCTAAGGTAATTCAATGCTTATTTCCTTCAAATACTGAGAGAAGATAAATTCCTTTTCTTCACACATCATGATTACAGCAAGACGCACCACACAACCCCTGGCTTTACATTTTTAGCCATCAAAGACATCTCCTGACAAACATGATTGCCAGAACTGGTCCCATTTTCTCAAAAAATTAGTTCAAAAACTAGAACCCGACTATTCTTTATTTTAATTATTTTGGAGTTATAAATACGTAATAAGGCTAACAATATTTATAAATTAGAAATGGGCTCATTAAGCCCTTTCATTTGATACCCAACGCGGTATAATATTTTTTTTGTCGTTCATCACTTAATCTCCTGTAGAAGGCGCCACATTTAATTTAGAGTGACGTCTTATACTCTATAACCAGCAGATGATTAAGACGCTTCTAACGATATCTCATTTGTCAAATTACGATGAGTAATTTAGAAGTTATGAGGGAAACACATGAACATAACATAATACATACCGGTCAAAATCATAATCCTTTATGCTGTAGTCGGGTAAAAACCCATTTTCATACATACATACATACATAACATCACGCCTTGTTCCCGTTGGGGTAGGCAGAGACCACAGTTCAGTTTTTTCATTTCATTCCAATTACTCAATCGAGTTCTTAGGTTAAACTTGAGCAAAAGAAATCAATAGGAAATAATAAACCTTCTTTTTTTGCTTTTAAAGTTACATACCTGGTCCCATTACTACAAAAGTAGTGTGAAGAAACATATAAATGCGCTAGCGCAATTTTTTTGAATATAGTATACTTATGGATAAACTTTATTTTTCAAACTATCAACATTTTCCATGACTTTTTGACTGACTTAACGTTGTTCCCTGGCATCCAAATGGAAGCAAATGGTGGTCAGGCTCAGGGATAGAGCCTGACCACCATTTGCTTCCCTGACTTACACTGATTTTTCAGATAATGGACACCCAGTTAATGTGCGATGGCGGTTAAGATTTATCACATGTATGTACTCATCGATGTTGGCATAGAACAGAGGCATCCCTAAAGCTTAAAAAAATTGACTTTTGGTAAAGGCTTTTACTACATAGATTACGAGAAAATGTTTTTTTTTTTTTTTTACCTTTTGTGTAATCGTCGATGTTTGTTTAAAACGTACTTTCGAGTAAAACTTTTATGACATACATCACAAGAAAATGGTTTCTCACCTGTGTGTTTTAGCTGATGTGCGACAAAATTTAGCTTATCATTAAATCTTTTGTGGCATACGTCACAAGAATAAGGATCCTTATCTGCGTGTATTAGCTGATGTTTGCGTAAACTTGAGACGTCACCAAAGCTTTTATGGCACACATCACAAGAGAATGGTTTCTCTCCTGTGTGTGTTCGCCGATGTGTGTCTAAACTACCTTTATGACTTAAGCTTTTATGACACACAGTACAAGAGAATGGTTTTTCTCCTGTATGCGTTCGCCGATGGACGTTTAAATGACTCTTTTGATAAAAACTTTTATGACAGAAATCACAAGAAAATGATTTCTCACCTGTGTGTTTCTGCAGATGTGTGCGTAACGCAGATTTTGTAAAAAAGCTGCTATGACACACATCACAAGAAAATGGTTTCTCTCCAGTGTGTGTTCGCCGATGGTTGTCTAAATTAATCTTTTGATAAAAGCTTTTATGACACAAATCACAATGAAATGATTTCTCACCTGTGTGTTTCTGCAGATGTGTGCCTAAAGCAGATTTTTTAATAAAGCTGCTATGACACAAATCACAAGTAAATGGTTTTTCCCCTGAATGTGTTCGCCGATGGTTGTCGAAACTACTTTTATGACTAAAGCTTTTTTGACAAATATCGCAAGTATATTTTTCATTCGTGTGACTACGACGATGCTTGGTAAAATATTTTTTGTCATTAAAGCTTTTATAACAAACATCGCAAGTATATGGTTTCTCTCCTGTGTGAATTCGCCGATGTGTTTCAACATGTTTCTTCTCATAAAACCTTTTATCGCATACATCACAAGAAAATGGTCTTTTACCTGTGTGTACACGCCAATGTTTTCGTAAAGTAGAGGGATCACTAAAGCTTTTATGGCACACATCACACGAAAATGGTTTCTCCCCTGTATGTATTCGCCGATGCCTGTCTAAATCATACTTACGGATAAAGCTTTTAAGACACACAGAACAAGAATGTGGTTTCTCACCTGTGTGTATTCGCCGATGGGTGCTTAAACTATGCTTTAGAGTAAAGCTAATATAACACACTTCACAGGAGTATGGTTTCTCACTTGTATGTATACGCCGGTGTGAGTCTAAATGACCCGTTTGAGTAAAGCTTTTATGACAGACATCACAAGAATATGGTTTCTCACCTGTGTGTATTCGGCGATGTGTGCTTAAACTCTGCTTCAGAGTAAAGCTTTTATAACACACTTCACAAAAGTACGGTTTCTCGTCAGTGTGTATTCGCCGGTGTATGTCTAAACTATTCCTATTAGCAAAGCTTTTATCACATACAGGACAAGAAAATGGTTTCTGCACTGTATGTATCCATCTATGGTTGTCACATGAAGATTTTTTAATAAATCTTTTATAACACACATCACAAGAAAATGGTTTCTCACCTGTGTGTATTCGTAGGTGTGTTTTTAAAGTATTCTTTCGGTTAAAGCTTCTATTACACATATCGCAAGTATACGGTTTCTTACCTGTGTGTATTATCAAGTGATCTTTCAAAGTGCTTAGGTTTTTAAAGTTTCTATCACAAATCTCACAATGGAAGGGCCTGTCATCACTGTGGGTTTTTAAATGTACAATTAATAACTGTCTTACGGTAGTTATGTAAGAACACATATCACAGCAGAACTTCTCTGCAGCAGCGTGCGCCCTTAAATGAGCGTTTAAATCTTTTGCATTATTCGTTGGGTGTTTGCAAATATCACACGAGTAGTTAGGACCGTTATTCGCAGTTTTGTTTATTTTTACTCTACTTTCTGTGCCGACTGCTTTGTAAGACACTTCATGTTCACTGTCTACACTTACAGATTTGTCAAATAGTTTACTCTTCACATTTGGAGTGTTTTGTTGTGCGTCTTTATCAACATTTTCTGTTGTTGGAATATTTTTCTCTGCTTTCTGCTTTTCTGTCTCTTCAACGGTACTCAGCCCATTTGTCTTCGGCACTGCAACACCTAGAAGAAAACAATTGTTTTTAATTTTATAAACATGGTACAAAGACCTAGAAGTCCTGTCCCTACCTTACTTCTGTAAGGAAATGCGCGTATAGAGAGTTTATACGAAATATCGTTTTTTTTTTCTTATTTTAAAGTATACAATGGGCACATTTAAAAATCATCTCTAAGGTTTATCAGCAGTACTGGAGTTCTATACAATTTTTCATTATTAATTTCATACCTACAAGTTACGAATTTATAAAGAGGATTTTTACGAAGAGCTTACATTACATTAAATTTTGAACGAATCTTCTTAAGGGAACGAAGGACTTTCTTCATACATCGAATTTTCCCCTATTTTACCCTCCTTAGGGGACGAATTATACCCTCCAAATTTCGTGCTTCTGGCTTCAGTAGTTTCGGCTGTGCGTTAATGAATCAGTCAATCAATCAGGACTTACCTCTTTATTAAATTAGTATGATATGATAAGTAATTATAGCTCTTTTCAAAATGACATATGTGAAGAAAAAAAAAGATAAACTATATTGCCGATAGATGGCTTTACCAAAAGATCAACTGTCAATGTCACGTAAAAAAAACAGGATTGATGGCAGAATTGTCCTTGTTGAAACAAGCCACATTATAAAATATTTGATTTGTCATTCTTTTCTTTACACTTTGTTTGTTTATACCATACGAACAAGATACAAATAAGAACAGACTGATTCGTGATTATCAAGCAAGATCATGCTCGTAAAACAATTTAAAAATTGCTATTCCTTCCATATTCGCACGGAATCAGCAACAAGACGAAGTTTCCCAGGAACTAGTTTTCGATCCTTAAAGGGTACAAACAACACTCGAACTCCTCCAATTCAGTATGTTGAAACATTTCAATTTTTGGACACACAAACAGAGGAAAAAGTGGACCCATTACAACTATCAGATCAAGAACTAGAATATCAACAAGCGGATATTTTAGTATACATACAAAGGAACTGTATGAAAATTTCAACGAGTCAGCTAAGAGCCGCGTGGTCCACTGGATAGGGCGTTGGACTTCCAAGTTGATGGTCGTCGGTTCGAATCCCACCCATCCATGAATGTTTTATCATTTGTAATTTGTTTGCCGCCGAACTGCTACACCGTAGTTCAGTGGAAAGCGATCTAATGTGAGGAACAAGCAAAAGAAGAAAAGTCCCAAGTAAGAGGAAACCTCAGAGGTAACTCAAGAGGGTACAGAGGGAAAAGACTCTGTAGAAAAGGTGCCGGAGGAAGAGGTCCCGGAGGGAAGAGTGCTCGGAGGGAAGCCGCGCATAGAAGAGATCCCGGAGGAAAGAGTATTCGGAGGGAAGATAGTGCTCGGAGGGAAGTTGCGCATTGAAGTGGTCCCAGAGGCAAGAGGAACTCGCAGGGAAGAGTTCGCAGAAAAGGTCCCAGAGGGATGAGTGCTAGGAGGGAAGACTCCATTGAAGAGGTCCTAGAGCGAGGAGTGTAGAAAGTAGAAAATATTTAGCAAGGAATTTCCATAGAAACGCAAACCCTCGGCAACGTAAACTATGGTTTTAGTGTTAATTATTACAAAAATGATGACGATCTTTGCACTTTTATACATGCCTAGAAAATTTCCAAAAGATATTGCTTGTGTTATTTCCTTTACTTCCTTTCTTGAAACATGTTTATACAATATTTATCACATGGATTCGGTTTATTTATTTATATATTTTTGTTTCCTATGGAGTGAAAGTAATCATGCCAGCTTTTTTCAATAAACCGGCCAAGTGCGAGTCGGACTCGCGCCCTGAGGGTTCCGTACCTATCTACCATATGATATACTAGCTGTTGCCCGCGGCTTCGCTCGCGTGGATTTCGTATTTATGTTGTTACCGGTTTTCCGAAGCAATGAGATATTTTCCCGTAATTTCGGGGTAATTTTAAACTAAGGAAAAACAGGACTAACCCTGCGCAAATCAATGAGTATAATTCAAGATCCAGCTGAATTGTATATAATATACAGACGTTACTCATAAATTACTCAGAACAGAGGAACTTAGCAGCAGTATCCTAACAAATGTAAAGAGAGAGATGAGAGACACCTTTATGTAATATTTCAAAACAGAGCCAATTCGCAGAAGTAATTGAGAAAAACTAAAACCCTCTCCCTCTCTCTCCCTCTCCCCCTCCCTCTGTCTCTCCCCCTCCCCCTCCTCCCTCTTCCCCTGCCTCTCCCCCTCCCCCTCCCTTTTCATCACCCCCTCCCCCTCCCTCCCTCTCCCCCTTCCCCTCCTTCTCCCTCTACCTGTACCTGTACCCCTCTACCTCTCTACGTCTCTACCTCTCTACATCTCTACGTCTCTACCTCTATACCTCTCTACCTGTCTACCTGTCTACCTCTCTACCTCTCTACCACTCTACCTCTCTACCTATCTATCTCTCTACCTCTCTACCTCTACCTGTCGCTATCCCTACCCCTTACGCCAATTTAACCGCTATCCCTAACATAGAAATGACACCCATATTTATTTTTAAACATTTCAAACCTATCGCACCCCAACCCCATCCCCAGGGGACGATGGTATTTCCCGTCCACCACGTTGGATTTCAAAGTTGTTGTAGCTTTCGTAATCAGCGACCCGATAAACCATACAAACGACACCCATATTGATTTTTAGACTTTTCAAACCTATCGCAGCCCAACTCCATCCCCAGGGGGATAATGGTATTTCACGTCCACCACGTTGGATTTCAAAATTGTTGTAGTTTTCGTAATCAGCGACCCGATAAACCATACAAACGACACCCATATTGATTTTTAGACATTTCAAACCTATTGCACCCCAACTCCATCCCCAGGGGGATGAAGGTATTTCACGTCCACCACGTTGGATTTCAAAATTGTTGTAGTTTTCGTAATCAGCGACCCGATAAACCATACAAACGACACCCATATTGATTTTTAGACATTTCAAACCTATCGCATCCCAACCCCATCCCCAGGGGGATGATGGTATTTCACGTCCACCACGTTGGATTTCAAAATTGTTGTAGTTTTCGTAATCAGCGACCCGATAAACCATACAAACGATACCCATATTGGTTTTTAGACTTTTTCACCCCATTTCCCTTTTTTAGGGGTTGAATTTGGGGTGGAATTTCAATAACAGTGATGAATGTTGCATAGAATTACATCATTAATGCCTAAATAATAAATTATGTGGATTTCACTTTAAGAATAAAGAATTTTCAACTTCATCCCCCTTTTCACCCTTTAGTGTGTCGAATTTTCAAAAACCCTGAGACACGTAATTATTAATTTTTAGTCGTCAGCCTAAATACAAATTTTGAAGATCCTAACTTCAAAACTGACGGACTTTCATACAAACTTTCATCCCCTATTTTACCCCCTCAGGGGTGGAATTTTGTAAAACCCTTTCTTAGTGCACCCCTAGGCCTCATAAGGAACCTACGTGCCAAATTTGGAATCTCTCGACCCAGTAGTTTGGGCTGTGCGTTGATATGTCAGTCAGTCAGTCAGTCAGTCAGTCAGTCACCTTCTTCTTTTATATATATAGATTATAGCGACTCGTCTTAAGGTCGCAAAGGGCCAGAACGTTTCTGATGCCAACTTTTAGTATGTTATTAAACATACACTGTCAAAACCACCGGGACGAAAGCTGTCAAATGCCTGGATCAGGAGGTATGACGTCATAAATTTTTTGTATGGGATTTAAAAAAAAAATGTATTCCTATCGTGTAGTATATCAAATGATAGGGCTTTTGGAGCTGATTCTGTAAATATACTACATTGTCACATTTGAGCATCTGGTTATCTTGAAATCAAAGAAACATTTTCGAAACACACCATGTTTGAGCTCCTCCAGGGAAAAAACGGCTGAATATTTTTTTGTAAAATATACGTCCAATGTCTCGCTATATCCTCATTAATAAATTGTATAAAAGCAATTTTGAAAATATTGAACAGAAAACTATATAATTAGTAAAACCTTTAAAACCTATCCTATCCTATTGTACTCGTAATGTAATTATTTTAGACTTTTCCTTTTATTTGTACTGTACTCGTAAGACCTAGCTTCTTGCCAAATTGCATAATTTTAGGTCAACAGGAAGTACCCTCTAGGTTTTTCTTTAGTGCATAAATGTATGGAGATAAGGACATAAAATGCCATATCTTTTGATTGCGTCGCTATAAAAAATTGAAATTTTCAGATCTTGTGTGACCTTGAAAAGAGCTTATTGCAAATAATCTAAACTATTATATTATAAATGCGAAAGTAACTCTCTCTGTGTGTCTGTCTGTTACGCTATCACGGCTAAGCCACCGAACCAATTTTGATGAAATTTGGTATGAATATAGTTTGAACCACGGGAAAGGACATAGGTTACTTTGAATTGCAAAAATAAAACAGGTAGGTGAAATAGGGGATGAAAGGTTGAATGGGAAATCAATTTAATGCCTTTGCTTACGCTGTCACGGCCAATCCGCTAAACGGATTTTAATGAGTTTTGGTAATAAGATAGTTCAAACTATGAGAAATTATAGAATTTACTTTTAATTCTCAAAGGGGGTGAAATAGGGAACAAACGTTTGTATGGAAAATCAATTATATAATATTGGTTACGCTTTCGTGGCTAAACCGCTGAACCGATTTTGATGAAGTTCTGTATGAATATATTCTGCACCGTGTGGTGCCAGCAAAGAATAATACCAACCCGTATCTACCCGTGGGTATCGTAAGAGGCGACTAAGGGTTTATGAACCGGAGGATGGGCTGCAGCATCTTTCTGTGTATCGTACCATCTTACAAACTGCGGTCACCAACAACAGCGGTCGCCAGCCGAAACGCTCACAAGCGTGGTGACTATGGTAAATCCCCTTTAATGTATCACGCGTTTTGCTATAGTTCAATGGGATGTTATGATGATATTCTGCACCACGGAAAAGAACAAAGGTTACTTTGAATTATAATAATAATAAATATTTATTTTTCAAGGTATAAACAACACTAGGACATAGAAGTGAAATACAATCCCTGATTAGCTTTTTTTGCTATTATGAAATAGAAAAGGGTTGAAAACTTGAAATATGGGATAAAAGATTGTATGGGAAATATATTTAATAATTTTAGCTACTCTTTCACTGCTAATCCGCTGGATCGATTTTAATTCGTTTTTATACAAAGATAGTGTAACCTATGGGAAAGAACAAAGGCTACTTTTTATTGAAAAATGAAACTAAAAGGGAGTGAAATAGGGGATGAAAGTTTGTATGGAAAATCAATTTAATAATATTGGTTACGCCCTCATGGCTAAACCGCTGAACTGATTTCGATGAAATTTGGTATGAATAAAGTCTGCACCATAGGAAAGGACAAAAGCCACTTTCAGTTACAAAAATGAAACTTAAAGGGGTTGAAATAGGGGATGAAAGTTTATATGGGAAAACAATTTAATATTTGTGGTTACGCTTTCACGGCTAAACCGCTGAACCAATTTCGATGAAATTTAATATTAATATAGTTTGCACCATAGGAAAGGAAGGTTACTTTGAATTGCAAAAATGAAACTGGAAATGGGTTGAAATAGGGGATGAAAAATTGTATGGGAAAACAATTGAATAATTATGGTTACGATTTTACAGCTAAACCGCTAAACTAATTTCGATGAAATTTAATATTAATATAGTTTGCACCATAGGAAAGGACATGGGTTACTTTGAATTGCAAAAATGAAGCTGGAAAGAGGTTAATTAAGAGATGAAAGTTTGTACACGATACCAATTAAATTATTTTTGTTACGCTTTCACATCTAATCCACCGAACTGATTTTAATGAAATTTGGTATGAAGATAGTGGAAACCATAGGAAAAGACGAAGGCTACTTTTTATTGCAAAAATGAAACTTAAAAAGGGGTGAAATAAAGGATGAAAGTTTGTAGGGGTACTCAATAATTTGATTACCGGACACAATATTGAATAAAGGTGATTTGTTTGTTTGTCGTTGTCACTATTTCAAATGTATATGATAGAAAGTATTTTTTTTTTTTATTATTGAGGTAGGGTACCCTAAAGATATCTTACTGATATTACAATCTAGCTGTATAGTATAGCTAATAAGTAGTTTTCATTTAACACTACTACATAAACAATTAAGCCTAAGAATGCGTCCAATAACACTATTCTTATTGTCTCTAATTACTTAAGGGGAAGACACTTTGTTTTTGTGTTTCCTTGAAAAGATTTTGACTTTGTTGAAGCTAAATATAGCTTAAGTTTACTTCAGTTAAGTTAGAGTTTTATGCTTTGTGGAAGATGCATGCGGACGAAGTCGCGGGTACCGGCTAGTTGCAAATACGTTTCGAATACCTATCTATAGCATACGCTCCTCAGAGCAGTCGTGGCGCGGCGTTTGTATGCATGCTTATAAGGAGGGACATGCCTAAGTTGGGAAGGATTTAAGGAATAAATGGGCGACATATAATAAATTTTAAACCAGCTATATTGACAAAATATTTCAAAAACAGGAATGGGTAGTTTCGTTATAAAGGAAAATTCTGAACGGACAAATGGCGGCGCAGGCGCAGAACTACTCGACGGGTCGGCGCGCGATAACAAACAAAAAGTCTAAAAACACTAAGATAATAAAAACAGTACCAAACTTACTTGAGTATTCAAAAGTCTCCTTATAAAACACAGTGGGGCCGATGACCATCTCCTCCTTGATCTGATGATCTTCGTACAGGCTGTAGGCTCCATCCGGGTCCAAGGGTAACTCGTCCACGTGATGCTGAGCTAGTTCAGGATCTTGTTTGATTTCCTTTTCATCTGTAACAAATAGGTACACTATTTTAACATGTCCAATCAAATCCACAGATCAAATATTTTTTTTTAGTAGGTCTAGCCTGGGTGCTAAGTGTTTTGGCCGCATGCATAATTTTTTCTTTAATTTAGCCTGGATGCTAAGCCCTTTGGCCATCTAAATATTTGTTTATTGTGGTTTTTTTAATGATCTAAGATAGGAATGAGCATTAATTTTAAAGACACTTTCTGTCCTTCGGTAAGAACTAGAATAAAACATGTATACACGTTCTGGATAAATATTCTCCTAAAATATGAATTAGGGGCCGATTTTTTTCTGTTAGTTGATCTAAAATTATTTATTAAACAGTATAGGATTTAGTCTTAGCAAAAAAATAAAAATAGACCTGTGTAGGCATTTTCGGAAATGGGAGGAATTAAGGAGATGAAATGTATAATATTTGTGCTTCTATGTTTGTTTGTATTAAAACTTCTTCGTTTTTTAAAAAAAACTAAGACATACGTGATGAAAGCCACGTTAGTAGTTTGTATGCAACTCTTTTATTTTTTATTAAGGTTTAGTGGAGACATGTATTCAAGCTAACAACAAGACATAAAAAACACGAATATATCCCCTTTTTGAAAAATAATGGCTGAAAGGAGAGAAACAAATTTTTGTATTTTTAGGAAATCATACGTCAAAATTTGTTTTCACACTATTATACTAGTATTATAAAGGTTAAAATTAGTATGTTGATGTGTTAGATGTTTGTTACTCTTTCACGCCCTAATCACTGAACAGAATTTGCTGAAATTTAACAGGGTGGTAGAATATAATCCACAAAAGCATAAAATTTCCTTTTGCCAGGAAAAGATTTCTATAGGGATATATGAAAATGCATAAAATTGACTTTTTTGTGAATCCAACACGGACGAAGTAGCGGGCCACTACTAGAAATTCATAATTTTGAAACACACTTGTCAGTACTTTCAAAAAATCATGCCCCAATATATAAGGGGATGAAAATTTGTTAGGTTGAATGACTGTGCCAGGCAGATCATGCAAAAGTAGTAGGAAATTAAGTGCTACCCATGCGAAGCTGGGAAAAATAAAACAATAGGAATGATTGTCAGTGTCAGTTTTATGCTTTCTTCCTAAAAATAAAACTAAACATTTTTTTATACTTTCTTGTTATGCCAGAAATCAAATATGTTTTGTATCTGGAACTGGAAGAGCTGATTGTTACTAACTAACCCTTCTCTTTAATGTAAGCTTGTGCGTTGGTTATTAATAGCAGGTGAGTAACCTATTCATTATCACTATTTAACTGCTAAGGATAATAAAATGTTATATTTGTTAAGTACCTCGACTATACAAAAAAAATACCTGCGCTATGTAGATTTGGTATGGGACTGACGCGCTCACACATCCCATAGTTGATGAACCCGTGCCTCTCTAGGAAAGCGTGAGTCCGTAACACTAGAGCTGGGTCGCTGTTGTACTGGGTCTGCAAATAAGTAAAATTTCTTATTAGCTAAAATAAAGGCTGATAAGATGAGTTGCCAAATAATTAATTGTTTCCTATCTTAAGTAAAACAGATTCTGACCTCTATTTTCTGAACAGCATATTCCATAAGTTGCTTCTTGCGGTTTTCAAACCACATTTTCATAATCCTGTTCCTGATCTCAATCACGGCAAGACTAGAAGGCCCTTGCAGATCTGAGAAACATTCCAACTCCAGGGAAGACATCTTGTCAAACGGCAAGCAAGATACAAAGGCTGCTCCCTTCAAACTGGAAAATAAATTAGTTGAACACAATCAATATCAGGATTTTTTAAGAAGAGATTGTTAGTATAACTGAATTTAAAAAAATTGTAGTCAATTTATTTTCATCTCTAACCATTTGAAAAAGAAAGAAAGAAAGAAAAACTATTTATTCCCATTTTACTGCTATATTTTTTATCAAAGACAAAAAAATATTTAATGATGTGGTCTTTTTACTTTTTTGATATTTATGTAATGACATAAATGTATGAAGAAAAAACTTTTCTCTCAATTTTTGTCACTTTCGGGGTCAGCGTTGGTTGTAACAGCCATGTTGCAAGGCACGCTTGTGTGAACATGTTTACTTTTAAATGAAGTCTATTTTTGCATTGACGAGTGTATAGCTGCAAATTTTCGGGAAGGTTGAACCTTATTGCGCGCGGCTGACGCTCGTCCAACGCGCGTTCGAACCAAAATCTGAGAGCGCGCATTTGACGTGCCATTGACCAGTAGCGCGCGATTGTATGTGTACACCTCAATAGAACTTATTGAGGTGTTGACGTACAAGCGCGTTCACAGATTATGGTTCGAAAGCATGTTGGTTGGACGAGCGTTAGCCGCGCGCCAACAACAGGAAAAGGCCGAAATTAGGGAAATTAGTTTAACATCAAGGTTCTTTGCACTTAGAAAAGATTATCCAAAAATAATTAAATTCCAGAAATACTTAATCTGTGAAAATTTAAACTAAATATTAAGGTTCATGAGATACAGACTGCTGACAGAGAGACACACAGAGATCAGAGGTCCCGTTCTCACACTTTGGGTCTAAAAAGGGGTCGGGTTTAGAAGGCCGTCGCAGCCTTTTCTTTTTTAATTTTAGATTTTAGGTTTGGCTACCGAGACTTTTAGTAATGTTTATACTGCCTTGTTCCATTGTATTTGTCACAAATATTTTTTTATCGATATTGCTTTATATAATATCAATGGAGGCGATTTGTCCAAAGAAATAAAAAGGACCCCTTTTTAGCGCTTGTTGATGCTATAAAAAAAATATATATAGTTGATTAAATATGACTTTGTTTACTTTTCACTACATAACCTATCTAAATTCAGGGCAGAAATCGGAAGCCACCAAACCCATAAATTGGTAACAGAACTGAATTGGTCAACCCCGATTCCAAGCTGCCGACTTTAATGGATGGAGTTTGTTTTTATAAAACCGGAGGAGCGGAGGGAGAGCAGCCCCCGCCCGCCGTAACAAGAGCCAGGCACCACGCGAGCCGCAGCGGCTGAGGCCAACGTGGGTGCCTGGCTCTTGTTACGCAAGGGCGAAGGGGCTGCACTTCCCGCAGCTCCGGAGCTGTGAAAATTCAAAATTCCTAGTTTTTCTAAACGAATTAACTTGGCTGTATGTCATTATTCTTAGCCCACTTCCTTAAAAAAAAAAAATTAACTATCTAGTAGCTAAATATTAAAAAAAAAAAAAAGTCTGCGATGCCTTCTAAAATTTTCCCCTAAAAAGCGACCTTTACACCACCCCAACCCCCTTGTTCAAGACACTTTCTTTTACAACTGTGCCAAAAATTGCCCACCCATTCATTATTTCTCCTATATTTCCTTCGTTGGAAAAGCTATTAGCAAAGCACGCATTTGAAATCTGCTTCAAAACATGTGTTGGGATAAGATAGTAGATAAAACATATCTTACGTATATTACAGTTGGAAGTAAACCTAAAGAATTTAAGATTGCACAAGTTGGCGAGCAAAAGATAAAAAATGCTTAATCAGATATTCAGTATATTGCTTCAAACTTAACCAATGCATTGCTCATCCCAAATATGTATGTACTGTTTCTTAAAAGAGACTGTCTTGTAGGCTGTTAATGAACACAAACAAAGAGGCAATTTTATGAATAGGTAGTTAAAGATACAAACAGTTCTATAAAAACAAGCAGCAATCTGAATAAAAAAAGAAAGAAAATCCAACCTATTCAACATTTCTTTAGAGTCAGTCTCCTCTATATCACCAGCTTCTTCTATCACCGGTTTGTCATCTAGGTTAGGTTTCATTGACCCTGCGTTTGTATTAGATGCGGCCTCTCGCCGGCTCCGCGAGGACGAAGGGCTCGAAAATGTGAGTTTGCCCCTGTCCGACTGAGAGCCGTCCTGATGCTTCAGAACAGCATCCATCTGACGAGTAACAACCTTGAGCAAGAAACATAACCTCTAATTTCAACCATTTAAAATAGTAATTCTTGGTTAAAATCAAATAGACTAACATCATTAGATAGATAGATCATTACATACCTTTACCCGCTTTCGACAATTCATTTTTAACAGAAAGCACTCAACAAATTCACTACTTGCGTTTTCTTTCTACAAACAAACGTAGTGTACAACAGTGGGTAGAAACTCTCATATAAAAAATAAAATGTATGAGAATGGAGGAATTCTCGTAGGCAAACCCATAAAATGACAGTGGACTGCTAGCGTTAAAAATAAATATGTTTGTGGTAGCAAAATACGTCGATTAAAATTTGCCAATTTCTTTAAATGGACGGTAATGTTATAGTGATTCTAATCCGAAATCTTCAATCGACATGTTTAAGTTAAAGAAATATCGTTAAAATTGCTTTAGTCAATTTACGGAGCCATAAAGCTTATTCATTAGAAATTTTGAAAGATTCAACATGGTATCACCACAAAACAAAATGTCTTCCTGTATGGTTCGCGTATCGATGGTTTTGTTTTGTTTTTATCTCTCTTAATTGTGAATATTGTGATTTATTTAGTAAAATAGCGTTGAGTTTGAGAGTTTTCTCGTCCGCATCAAACTTTTCTGTGAGACAGGACTCAATTTATAAGTGAAACGTATGGAGATAGGACTCACTGTTTGTTTTCCCATTGTTTTTTCATTAACTGTATTTATAATGGGCTCTGCTAATACAAATCGTGATATTTGTGTTATTCTCCTCTGCATAAAACTTTTTTGTGAGACAGGACTCTATTAAAACTGCAATTTTCTGAGATTGGACTCGCTTTGTTTTCTGTTGTTTTTTTCATTACATTACCTTATCACAATGGGCGGTGCACGCAGAAAATGTGAAATTTGTGATATCAAAGAGAAAGACTGTGGTGAAAAGTTATTGTTTGCAAAAGACCCTTTAAGGGAGCATGTGTAAGTATAATTTATGTAATTCATATGCCA
This sequence comes from Athrips mouffetella, assembly GCA_947532105.1. Lineage (NCBI taxonomy): Eukaryota > Metazoa > Arthropoda > Insecta > Lepidoptera > Gelechiidae > Athrips > Athrips mouffetella. The sequence continues at coordinate 13,485,312 of OX383984.1, forward strand.
AACACTTGTTACATTACAAGTTTTGTATTGTTGTGAAGAAAAGACAAGCTGTACAACAGCTGTAAGCCATGGATTAGCTTACTTTTTTCAAATATTGCAAGACATAAATGCTTCATTCAAAATCTATAGACTGCAACATCAATGCCACTTATTTTCTTCAATTTGATTTATCTAAGTGTACAGTAGTAATGCGTTTCAAATGAGAATAAAACTGAGCCTAAAGAATAAAGGTAATTTTATTTAAACTAATTTAAATCTTTTTATTTATAGATGTAAACAGTGGGTCAAGGTAGTAGGCAAAGAGGATCTTGTTTACTTGCCCATTGAAAAGCTTCATGATCTCCGCTATGTTTGTGGAAATCGTTTTGGAAAACGGGATTACACAAAATCAAAAACCAGATTAAAGAAGCATGCCATACCAAAATTTGGTCTCAAACGGCCTCCACTTCCTGATGAACTTCTTGAAGGTTTTCCTCTGCATATGGCGAGAAGCAGCCAAGGTAAGTTGGTATAGGCCTCTCTCTCTAGCTCTGACCGTTAGTGCGCAGAACTCGAAAATGAATTGCGGGAGTGAGCGGGGCAGGTGAAGGCGATGAATTGTTCGCAGAAAGTAACAGTCAGGGCTAGAGTTACTTTGTGTTTAGTGTAATTCATGTTTTCTTAGATATTGCCTGTGACTGTGTTTGCATAGAATTTTATTATTTCATCATCATGCCTCATCATGTCTCCATTGACAACAATGCAATATTTTCAAGAAATTTGTTTAGGTTATTCCTCCTAGGGTTTCTTACCCAAAGGGTGAAAAATTGGAACCCTATCAATATGCCTCCAATGTCTGTCTGCGGGATGTCTGTCTGTCAGTGGGATGTCTGTCTGTCAGTGGGATGTCTGTCTGTATCTCATGAACCATAAGGTAGACAGTAGAAATTTTCACAGATAATGTATTTCTGTTGCCGCTGTACATCAAAGAATAAAAATAAAAAAGTTATAAATTAAGGGAACTTTCCTTATAAAAAGTGGTTTTTAAAACGGAAACACTTGCAAGTGTAAAAATAGGTGCCCAATAAATAGTGCATTAGCTATAGAATTTTTTTATTCTTTAGCCTGGTTTGTCCCACTGCAGGGCAAAGGCCTCCCCTTTTTCTTTCCAATTGTCACGGTCTATAGAATAGCAACAAATAATACAAACTGGTCAAGTGCGTGTCGGACTCGCGCGAATTTAATACACTTCTGCATATTGCACGTCCATAACTAAGACGGTATTTTTACTTTAGTGGTACGGAACCCTCGGTGCACGAGTACGACTCGCACTTGCTTGTTTTTGTTTTAATTATTATGAATAAATTTTAATTCAAAATATAATATAAACAAATAACTTTTAATTTCTGTAGATCTGGTATCCAACTGGAAACTACATATTATAAAAAGGCTTTAAATTTTCATAAATATAATTTGAAAAAAGAAATATATGAAGTACATAATATAAACTAGATTTGGACCAAGGACTACTATTCTTATACTACTATTCTTATCCCCGGCAAGCATCCCTTCAATTGTGGCTCTACGGCTATGCGAGTGAGGCAATAGTTTAATGTTATAATATGAACATTATTTTATAGTCGTAGTTGTTTGTTTTTCAAAATATTTGTTTCAATCCTAGAACATGTGCTTTATACAATGCTGATTTCACATTTGTTATTACAGTAGTCATCCCGTTGGAGGCTGCGAAAGCTGCGGATGTTGGTCTAGGTCCTCCTGCAATGGGACCCGTTGAGTCAACTTCCCAAGACCAAAAATTTGAGTCTGTTCCACTCTCCGGCCAGATAGCTCGTGAAGCAGGTATGTTGAAAATTAAAAAGTTAATGACAATATTATTATTATTTGATTTGATAGCCCAGGATATATAAAGCTGGATTCGGGTGACTCACTTATAGAAATTATTAGGGTATAAGGAGTAGATTTGGAAGGGTATGATGTATGGAGAAAATGTTTGAAGGTGTCTGAAACCAAAAGGAAAATTTTCAAGTGTAGACCAAGAGGTCCTGATGAAAAGTTGTTGAACTGCCCGCCAAAACGAAAAGAGATGGAGGGAAGCTGTCATACAACAAAATGTAGCAAACCTTGGGCAGTTTGTTGGTGGGTTGAAAAAAAATAAAAAATATAAAAACCAAGATGGCGGCGGGTCGAGAAACGTTTGTATGAAAAACTTTGAGGTGGAAAAACACCCCGAAGGAGAAATTTTAGAGGCCATAAACTCAAGTCAGATCTGGAGTGGGTGGAGTTGTTTATCGATGTGACGAAAAAAAATGTGGTGAAGACCTTCTTGGTGACAAGTTGATATACTGCCCGCCGAAACGGTAGGAGATGGGGAGTGACCGCTATACAAGAAAATGCTGCAAACCCTGGGCAATTTGATGGCAAATTAAAAAAAGTTGGAATTGTGAAAAACAAGATGGCGGCGAGGGGGTAAAGTTTGTATGAAAACCATTCGAGGGGGAAAATCACCCAGAAAGCGGATTTTCGGGGGTATAGGCTATGATTGTGCTTGTATATGGTCACCGGATGTATGGGAAGATGTCATAAAAATGTGGTCTCCATGGACTCGTTTAGAAGCTGGTGAACTGCCCGCCGAAACGGTAAGAGATAGAGAGTGGCCGTCATACAAGAAAATGTTGCAAACCCTGGTCAATTTGACGGAAAATTTAAAAAAAGTTGAAATTTTGAAAAAAAAGATGGCGGCGAACCAGTGAAATATCGAAAATCAAACTCGCTCCAAGAACTCTTACCAGAGATTTTATTCGGGATATTTTAAAATTTTGTTGTATAGAAAGCTAAGGTGTGTATTTGAGAAAAATACGAAAAGTTGGAGATCAGGTCGATGTGAAATTTTGGTCAACTGCCCGCAAAAACCATAAGAGGTGGAACTTGGCCGGTATACAAGAAAATGTGTCAATTCCTGGGCAATTTGACGAGGAATAAAAAAAAATTCATAATATTTAAAAACAAGATGGCGGCGAGCAGATAAGTTTTGTATGGGGCAAACTCGCTCCAAGAGCTTTTTCCAGAGACTTTTTAAGGCATTTTTTAAAATTTGATTGTATAGAAGGCTATGGTGTGTATTTGGGAAAACTATAGAAAGTTGGAGATCAGGTCGTTGTGAAATGTTGGTGAACTGCCCGCAGAAACCATAAGAGATGGAGTAAAGCCACCATACAAAAAAATGTGTCAAACCCTAATCAATTTGACGGCAAATTAAAAAAAAATCAAAATATTGAAAAACAAGATGGCGGCAAACCGATATAGTTTTGTATCGAGCAAACTTTTTTAGCCAACAGAAAAGTTAAGTTTGCCTTGCATACATTTTGTACACACTTTGTAGGGAATACAAACTTAAATTTGCTTACGCGAAACTCGGCTTTGAAGATTTTGTAACTTGCGAGGCCCCCCCCCCCCCTTATCTCCGAAGTTTGTGAAAGGAAAAATCTGAATTAATTACAGTTGACAGAAGTTTATGTAAACATTACAGCAAAAATAAAACGATCTTTCTAAGTTGCACAGTTTTTTAGAAATCTGCAAATAACCTCTTCAAACAAATTTAGTTTGGCGGTCCTAAAAATGGACTTCCAAAAATACAAAAAGTATATCGGAACCATCGGCGCGCGAATCCGACTCGCACTTGACCGGTTTTTTTGATCTTGTATCAATTTATTGATTTATTTTATATTTGTTCTACAGTGGTCAACCCGTTTGAGGTTGCGAAAAATATGGATGTTGCTCCCATGGAACCTGTTGCCTCTACATCCCAAGACCAGCAAGCCCAGAAAGTTATGTCTGTTCCACTGTCCGGCCAGACAGATTATGAAGCAGGTCCATCGAAAAAAAAGAATTTAAAAACTATTGCTACTGGTATGTATAGTATAGGAGTTAATTAATTAATTTTTTAAATTTAATATTTTGTTTTAATCTCTAATAAAAATACTTTTCCTATTATAAAATTGCAAAAGAATTTGGCTTGGTAGTATTAAAGATATTTAAAGAAATATTTCCATATACTCTGATTATAGGAACCGGAGATACAACAATTTTTTACATCCATACTTAATATTATAAATGCGAAAGTAACTCTGTCTGTCTGTCTGTTTGTTTGTTTGTTGCTCTTTCACGTCTAAACGGCTGAACGGATTTTGATGAAATTTGGTATGGTGATAGATGGTAACTTGGAGACGGACATAGGCTACTTTTTACCCCGGGAAAATATCTCATTCCCGTGGGAATCTACACATACAATAATACTCTAGCGGGGTTGTATCTGCTACAGCACACCGAAACTACTTAACCGATTTTGATGGGACTTTTTTTATTCAACTAAGTATCGCTGATTACGAAAACTACTACAATTTTGAAATCCAACGTGGTAGACGTAAACTACCATTATCCCCTGGGGATAAGGTTGAGGTGCGATAGGGTTGAAATGTCTAAAAATCAATATGGGTGTCGTTTGTAAGGTTTATCGAGCCGCTGATTACAAAAACTACAACAATTTTGAAATCCAACATGGTGGACGTGAAATGCTATCATCCCTTGGGGATGAGGTTGGGGTGCGATGGAGTTGATATGTCTAAAAATCAATATGGGTGTCGTTCGTATGGTTTATCGGGTCGCTGATTACGAAAACTACAATGATTTTGAAATCCAACGTGGTGGACGTGAAATACCACCACCCCTGGGATGGGGTTGGGATTCGATAGGTTTGAAATGTCTAAAAATCAATATGAGTGTGAGTTGTATGTTTATATATATAAGGATAGGGATAGCGGTTAAGATGGCGTTAGGGGTAGAAGCAGGGATAGGTCAGGAATAGGGAGAGGGGGAGGGATAGGGAGAGAGTGTAAGGGAGGGGAAAATTAGGGGAGAGAAAGGGGGAGGGAGGGGTAGAGGGCGTGGGAGGGGGTAGAGGGAGGGGGGGGTCGAGGGAGGGAGAGGGGGAAGGGGAGGATGAGTGAGGGGAAGGGGGAAAGGGAGGGGAATGGGAGGAGGGCGAGGGGGGAAAGGGAGGGTGATGGGGAGAGAGGAAGGGGGGAAATGGAGGGGGAAGGAAGGGTGAGGGGGGGAAGAGGGAGGGGCGAGGGAGAGGAAGAGAGAGTGGGAGAGGGTTAGGGAGGGGGAGTGGGAATGTAGGGGGGGGGGATGCAAAAGGATAGATAGGGAGGAATAGGGACCTTTTTTACTTTTATGAATACCTCCTCGCTACCCATTCACTTCACTCCCTTTATTGCCTTCTTTTTTAAGTTCGCCTGTAACGGTTGACAATGAAAATTCCGCACTACCTACCAGTTAAATAAAATCAAAAGATAATTAAGTTTGTAGTAAGATGCATTTATTCAACTTGGATAAGTACAAATGCATCTTTTACGTAGGGATCAAGAAGGATAAGCGCTCCGTAAAATATGTTTCAATTAAGTTCGAGTTCTGTTTTTTTATAAAATCTACGCGGACGAAGTCGCGGGTAACAGCTAGTCAAAGTATAAGTGAGTGTAAGCAGTGAAAAAAAATGAACCTCCCATACAAAATGAACTACCAGCTGATGAAGGTTCTTTCTCCTCAATGCAAATGTCGATTTCATTGACACGTCAATAAAGTTCATATAAGAGTGCGCTGCAACATGGCTGTTACGACCGAACGTACATACTGATTGGTTGTATAGTTTCAAGAAAAACTTATAAAAAATAATTTTGCTTAAAAATTTTGGAAATCCATCCATCCGTTTAGGAGAAATATCAAATTTAGTTGGATTTTGGGAGAAAAAAAGCGCTTTGCTTTATTATTTTTTTCTTAAGGTATTTTAAAATAAAAATGTACCAACCATAGATATACACACACACACTTATACACACTCTATTCAAACTTACATTCGTACACACACATTCACAATTATATTTCATTTAAGAGATGTTAAATCACTTTTTGTACCCAACAAAGTTATTTTTTATTTATAGGATAAACTCGGATAGTCAGCATATATTCTTTTCTCAGATTTTTTTTTAGAATAATTATCTACTTATATCGTCTCAAAAATGCCCAAATTTGCAGAACACAGTGAGAATGGCCTTAATAGGTTCTAAAAGTTCTTTAAATAAGCTAATACATTAATGTCTTCAGTACATTCACGTTAAAGAGAATTAAGCTTTAATTTCGTTTTTGTACAGGATTGTTTTTTGACTAGTCCAACAGTTAATTAGTATTGGTAACTGTGATTTTTCGATCTTGTCTCAGTTTGTTGATATATTTTATATTTGTTCTACAGTGGTCACCTCGTCTGAGGTTGCGAAAAATGTAGATTTTGCTCCAATGGAACCCGTTGCCTCTACATCCCAAGACCAGCAAGCCCAGAAAGTAGTGTCTGTTCCACTGTCCGGCCAGACAGATTGTGAAGCAGCTCCATCGAAAAATAAGAACTTAAAAATTCTTGCTACTGGTAAGTATAGTATGGGAGTTAATTTTAAAAATTAATATGTATACAGGCCAAGTTTTAGGAACATGAAACTGAAAAACAACCGAGAGGAAACACAGGTCAAAAAGTCTTAATTCTTTTTTGTTGTTTACCCTAAAAAAATATATTTTCTTAGATTTAATTTTACCACTTTCTCGGTGTGAATAAAATACATATCCATACTAAATTTCAGATTTCTTGTACGAAGGGTCTTTGAGCTAAGCCGCGGACAGACAGACGGACATGATGAAACTATAAGGGTTCCTTGTTGACTAAGGAGCCCTAAAAAAATAAAGATAAACTGGTCATGAAATTTGTTTAACACGTGGTTTAAAGGAAATCGTTACTTTTCCTAACACCCTGTATAATTGTATGTACTATGTTCAAGGTATGGCGTCCGCACAGAGAACCAAGTGGTGCGACATCAACATCTACAACCCGAAACCTGGTGAGCCTCAGATAATGATGCTGTCCAGGAAGCCAAGAAGCACATGAACGGCACATACAGCAAATAACATTCCAGTTTAGCCATTCGAGAGCGTCAGCAAGCAACTAGCACCAGAACCAGCCGGGCAACTACAAGGAAAGAATCAGCCCGGGTCTTCACTACCTTCACTGAGACAACACCAGAAGGTTTCTATGTGCTGTAGAAAAGACTTCACCCTAGCACAGTGCAAGAAGCTACAGCAACAGACGTCCTTCGAGGAACGCTGACCATATTGAAGGATGACGTGTACATCTTGTACGTTTATGACAAGGGCCAAGACAAAAAAGTGCGGGATCTACAATTGCCCGCACTCACACCATGATACATAACAAGCATCCCTGCCCCCAGAACAGAAGGTCCAGAACGAGAGACCGTGGCAACGGCCTCGCACATCACATTCAGCAGTCTGTGGTACTGTTGACTGCTTTGTCATGGTCCAAGCACATGGTGAGCTGTGGGTGCACGATATTCTCGACAAGGGCTCGACCATATCACACTTACGGAGGCCGGTCTCATTAGTGAATACAGAAAACTAACCAGCTAAAGCGTCTGCTTGTGGGTACAAAGGCAAGCCTCAAAGAAGCACCCGAACCCGTCACTTTGGAACCTGTTGTCTGTCTGCAGACCCGATCCCTCAGAATTTGGCGACTCTCAATCCGATAGGAGGCGTCAACGATCCAGATATCGCTGAACGCTGAAGAAGTCGTCGCCGAACGAGTCGTCACCAAATAAGATGTAATCGAACCAGACTTTACAAAGAACGTAACGCGGAGAGATACCATAATGTGACCGAACACCGTCATTGCGACTTCAGACCCCAGAGCACCGAACTGCAGGGCGCAAAAGAACTTGATTCGCATCGTTGCCGAATACATGAACGCTGCAGCAGACATCGCATCAGATCATCTTTAAAGTCAAAGCCACTTTCTGTTTAGTTGACAAAGAAAGTTTCAGATAATCACAAACAGATCTATAGGTTCTATATCTACAGTTTACTATGTGATTTAAATTCATGAAAGATATTACCGTAAAATAAGGAAGGTTCAGTCAAGAGCACATCAAGCTTGCTTGACACATTGGACTTTGTATCGTCTTTATTTCAATAGACGAACAGGTTAGAGTCGCACTGCGAGTTTCAAGCTTGACCAGTCGTTGACTGTACCATAAATAGGTTCACATGTCTTTTTTGGAATAAAATTCAGGCTTGCTGTCATAGAAAAGAATAAAACTACTACTCAAAGAGGGCAACAAGGACCAGCATAGTTCGATACGGTCAAGAGCACGTCAGTGAAAATACTGTTGCCAGTGTTTCTACTGACGTGCTGTTAGGTGTACTACCCCTCTTCCTTTATTTTTCACCATGCAGATTAATGCTGTCATTTAATAAGTAATAACATTTATTGAATTGATCATTCAAATATATATTGTCCAATAAAGTTTTCGTGCGAAAATTATTTCAGTGTTTTACTTTACTTAAAAAAGAAAATAATTCCATTAATGCGGCTAGCATCAATAATTTTAATCGATGTCGATAAACTAGTGCGCAACACTATTCGCTCTATCGATATCATCGAACACTTTGTCCCAACACTACTTGTCACCATGACATTCAACACTGCTGTCATTATGACAAGTTAGCTTTTCAACGTTTGCCGAGGCGAGTCCTCTAGTTTCATACTATTGCTGAAGTATCATTGTAGTATGAAACTTCGGACTCTTAAACGGTAGTGTTTATATCCTCTTTGGTGTACAAACGAAATTAATAGCAGTGCTGCCAGATCCAAATTTATCATTTGCTACAATATTTTATCGTACAACTTCTTTACCTTTCGTTCGGATGTACTAGGACTGGGCTGGACTAGGTATTCATGCAGTCGTATAAAAACATACTAGTTTTTTTAAGATACTAAAGATTAGCAAGCAAGCGTTACAAAATTAATCGGTCCATTAAACAATGAAGCCTACATGAATGTAAACAAGCGATTCATATCGACTGCCAGAAGCTGCCGTTATTCATAATCTAAGACTGCCAGATTATCTTGTAAGCGATTAGCTCTAGTACGATCCCCTAGATAAAACTTTATAAGATCAAATGGACGGAGTATTGAACCGGACGATTTGATGCCAAAAAGAACAAAAATATACATTTTGAGACAATATGGGAATGCTGAAATGTCAAATCGTTTCGAGCAGTTTCCGAACGAATACTTAGCTCGCTGAATTTTAGGTCTACATTAGCTACGTTAGTACGACTACTATAGGTAGACCAAAATCTCATGAATAAAAAATAAAAAGAAGATTTGCATATGGCAATGTTGAGCTGACACATGTCTAGGCAAAGATAAAATACGATCGGATCGGACTGCTCTGAATTTAGCTGTGTACCACGATTTTGCCCAATAGCAAAATGGTCGTTAGGGTCAATCCGCAACGCTATTGGACAAAACTGTGGTCCGGAGCTAAATTTGGAGCAGTCCGATCCGATCGTCTGTTAGTACTCTACGGTTAGAGAGTATATAATATACCTTGGTACTCTGAGTCGTGTCAACAATACTGAGATTTTTCTTTGTTTACTTGAAAACGCTTAAATATTTAGTAAGAATGTCAGAAAAACTGGTACGATTGGGAGCAGGATTTTTCTTTTATAATGTATATCGTTAAATTCGTGAAGAAACAGTTATAAATAAAACACAATTTTCGATTTTAAAGCGCCACGGATTAAGTAGGGCTGACTAGTTGATACTTATGAGGGTCTGCTCCGCGTGCGGTTGTACCGTTGTAGCCCTGCGTCCACTTTCGGTGCGGCTCTTTACCGCTTGCGTCTTCCGCCACGCGGTCAGAACTAGTTTCTATAGTAAGCGTAACATAACGCGTATCGTCCGGTGCGGTTATTATCCGCCCGGGCCCCGGTGTCGTCTGCCTGACGCGCTGCGCTCAGAATCATTAAGTTCGTCATCCGTCTCAAACGCCGCGGTTCATGTACTCTTGCGGGATTTCACGCCTGATCACTTTTTATGGTTCCATACCTCAAAAGGAAAAAACAGAACCCTTACAGGATCACTTTGTTGTCCGTCTGCCTGTCCCGACCCTTTTTCTCAGGAACGCGTGGAGGTATTAAACTGAAATTCATATCAAATACTCAAATTCTTTTATTCATGATGTTTTCTGGTCCGATTATGATAGAATGTAATTTAGATGTTATTTTACCAAAAATATTTGACACAGCTGTTTATCGTAGCCAAGTCGTGTGGGGGGAGAGAAGTCAGCAACAGATTTATATCTATCAAAGAGAATGTCATGATTGATTAAAACTATTCGACTTTCCACACGAACTTGGTGGTTGCTGTGACGGTGTTTGTAACAACCGAAGTCATAGAAAAGTTTAGATAAGTTGTATTCTGATATTGTGTCAGCTATCAGCAAGTCTGCTGTCGTTGGCCGTCAAACAAGTAAATCTTGTAAAAAAAAGACCATTGTAGGATGTAATAAACATGTTGCTGAAGCTCACACGGAGGCAAGGCTAAAGTTTCACCTATGGGTGTGGTATGGTAGGCTCATGTCTGGAAATATTTATGCAGAAATGTGTGAGGCTAGGAAAATATTTAAATCACGGTTGAAATGGTGTCAAGATCACGACATCCTTGCATCAAATCACGCGAGCAATGATTTCAGATCGTTTTGGAAAAACACAAATAGGCTGCAATGTAAACCAGGCCTCCCTGTGAGCGTTAGCGGAGTGAGTAAACCAGATGAAATAGCCGACGTATTTAAAGACCTCTTTTTTGTCAAGTCACCTTTAGGACCCTCGTGTTTTTGTTTAAAAAAATAAAGGTCTCAAGATCTTTATTTCGGTTGACATCTTAAAACCGCTTTATTTCTGTAACTACTGGCCCTAGACAATATGTACGTACGGACCAGAGATTTTGAAAATTACGCACATAGTCCGGACAAATAATAGATCTCGTCGAGATTTTTATTTCAGTGTACAGCTGTCAAACAGAAAACCGGTATAACTCTGTAACTACGGTCCTCGAACTATTCATATGTTTGGAAAAATTATAGATCTCGGCGAGATCTTTATTTTGGTGACACTTGTCAAACTTGAAACCGCTATAACTCTGAGCTACTGTTCCTAGACTACTCGTATGTCAGGACAAATGATAGATCTGGTCTAGGTTAAATCGCTATAACTTGCAAACTGTTGACTTTAAACTACTCGTATGCTAAGATAAATGATAGATCTCATCGAGATCTTTATTTCGGTTGACAGTTGTCAATCTTAAAATGGCTATAATTTATAATTATTCATTAAATGGGAAATTCAACAAAGATCGTCAAAGGGTGATAGTGCGCTGGCTAAAAAGATAGGCAAGGGTTTCAAAATTTTAATTTATTTTATAACCTACGGCTCATTAAATAAAACCAAAGTTAATAATAATGGGTTATTCTGCATCATCTTTACCAATGACAACCGTAAATCTGGTAGAGCATTTGGATTACGAGTTATATAACAAAGCAATAAATTATTATACTTCTCTTATTTTGGTCGGAGGCTAAGATTCTGGCCACGAAACCGTGCGACCGGCGGCATGAATTTTAAATACAGCGCCCACACACGGCTGCGGGCTTGCGATATAGTAGGTACTCAAAATCAAAGGTCGTTCTGCCGGTCGCGCGGTCCTGTTACCCTACCACAAGTACAAAAAGTATCAAGAAGTTATAGTCCAATTACCCCAGTGTTGCTTACTTTAAATTTGCATTTCCCTATTATTCATCAGTTTTCGGTCGACCTATACCGCAGATAGTACGACTACTACCGTAGATAGTACGACTACTACCGTAGATAGTACGACTACTACCGTAGATAGTACGACTACTACCGTAGATAGTACGACTACTACCGTAGATAGTACGACTACTACCAGGGCTAACGGCACGGAATCATCTTACTTTTCGAATAATCAGGTGTTTCATCATGCAACATCCTATCCAAACTGGAGAGTCCATTGCGGTGGTCCCCTCGTGTGGTGCCGACAAAGAATAGTACCAACCCCTCTCTACCATGGGTGACGTAAGAGGCGACTAAGGGTTTATGACCTGGGATATGGGCACCAGCATCTTTATGTGTATCGTATTATCTTGTATGTACCTATACCTACCTACTGCGGTCACCAACAACAGCGGTCGCCAGCCGCAACGCTTAGGTACAAGCGTGGTGATTATGGTACATCCCCTCCAAAGTAAAGAACCACGCGATTTCGCTACAGTTCTGGAGGGAGCTTGCAGTGGACGTTTCATGGGACTTTATAATATCTACGTCTGGGATACGAACCCAGGACCACCGGATCGAGAGCTAACTACTGGACCAAGGGGATTATTAAATGTTACACCTACACACATGTTCGATTCGGCATGTTCGGTTCGGTTTTTTCTTAGAACTTGAGTTGTCCGTTGTATGCAACAAGTCGAACCGAACATGCCGAATTAAACATGTGTGTAGCAACCCTTAGCTAATGAAGGAAGTCAAGAACTATGTTAAATGAAACACTCAAGGATTTCTTTTTTTAATATATATATTTTTTAAAGTTTTGTAATAAATTGTTTACATAATTCACTTTACTCAGTAATATCACAGTAAATATATAAGCTAAAGCAGTATGGAAACTCGGGCCTTTTTTTGAAAAAAGAACTATTCTGCGTCGGAGCGTCAGGGTTGTAACCCAGATGTTTTGAAATAAGAATAGTATGATGAACTCAAATATTGGGGTGCTTCTATCAACTTAGTTCCTTTCAGCATATTTTCGGACCGTAAAACTAAACAAGTTTTTCCGAAACCCTTAGTCGCCTTTTACGACACACGGGAAGGTTACGTCACTTAGTCGTCTTTTATGACACAAGGGCAGATAAAGACACTTAGTCGCCTTTTATGACACAAGGGCAGATGAGGACACTTAGTCGCCTTTTATCACGCAAGGGCAGATTAAGATACTTAGTCGCCTTTTATCGCACAAGGACAGGGACATACTTATAGGAACTCTATATATATACGAGTATGTACCTATTTGTTTGTATTATGGTTTTAGCACCCACGACTTACTTCAGCGCGAAAACTGCTTATTTTCCTGTAGCGGTGTGCGCATGTGTGAGTGCGCCTGTTTTGGACGTTTGTTAGGAGTTTCCATACTGCTTTAGCTTATATATTTACTGTGGTAATATGGTTACACTTCTGTAGAACTTCTCAGTTTGAACAACAAAATACGACTGACAGCGAGGCTGGCTCAATCGTTGAGGAAATCCCCCACCACTCCAATATTATATTACCCTTTCCATAAAAGTCTCTGATTGGTCGCAAGAGCCGCCTCGATCTGACAGCTCATACCAAGGGATCAATACAATAACTATTTACAAAGAATATAGTAAAACTATGACAAATATACACTAGTGATATAAATTCATTGACGCGCTATACGCAGTCAAAAGTAGCATTTTAGATACCACAAATAAAACCTCAAATATGTTTTTTTATACGTTGGTACATCTTTAGTTAAATAGTTAGTTGTCTTACTGGATAACACCAATCAAAATCAAACAATAAACTCTCAAATAAACAGGAACAACTAAAATTAAAACAGATATATGACCGCCATCTTCAAAAACACAATTACTTAGAAAATTCCCGATGGAATATATTTTTGAAAAATGTGTTTTTTTCGTTCTATAAACCAAATCACTTAAAAACCATTACACAGGGTGTTAATTTGATTGCGTGCCATAGCTCAGGGGCGGGATCAGTATCAGTAACTGAACAACATAGGTCGAAATACGAAAACCAATTTTTAACCTTCCATAGAAACTGCATCAGCTGATAGCGCATTTTGTATGGAAGCTAAGTTTGACCTACCCCATCGTGTGGAGTATCGTTGTTTAGAGCTCATTGAGAAAATAAATACTGTATTTTTTGTTTCAAAAAATATTTAAAAACAAAGGAATAAGATGCCACCGAAGTCAGCTGTTTTTACAATATTTTGTTTGAGCTGTATGTCATGAACAGTAATGGCTAGACCAAAGAAATTTGACCTCATATAGAAGTAATATATAAGAAATAATTCGTCACAAGTAGGGATGTGGGCATGCTTTCATCTATCGATAGTCGATAAGTTACACAAGGACAAATCGATTTCGAAACTTTGACCAAAAAGTTGAAGTACTAAACATTAATAAAAGGCAAATCTGTTAAAAGCAGTGATTAAATTCATTACAAAAAAAATACTTTTTGCATTTTTTACTACAGGTGATTTCTTACGTAGGTGTTTTAATATTAAAGATACCAAATTTCTTACTTACTTACTTACTAAAAGTAATGGATGGTAGCGGTGGAGGCAAGAGGGGTAGGAGGTGTAAAGGTTCTTTTTTTTTTTCATGAATATCTCTAGCTTACATACAAATTATGTAGGATTTTAAAACAAACTTTTATCCCTCAATTCAATCCATTTGGGATGGTTTTGCAAAAATGCTGAAATACGGGTTTGTGTTTTTCTTCTAAGTAGCTCAAATAAAATTTCAAGCGAAATTTCGTGTATCTTATCTTGCCTTATAACGTGGAGCTGAGTTCCTTATTGGACCTTAGAGCACAAGGAGCCTGTAGTCTTCTGGTTTCGGATAAGCTTGACCCAGAATCTTCATACGCTTGTGAGCCAAAGCGTTGCATGAGCACAAGAATTGCTTGTCAGTATTGTTTGTAGCGAAAAACTTTCAAACCTTTTTTGTAGAGAATTTTATGTAGATTAATTTAGTATTTTTATTAATTTTCTTACAATTTGTTGATTCAGGATGATTCATGCTGATTGAGACATTTCAATTTGGCGAAGACACACAAAGTTATATTTGTTTGACAGTGTCCCCATCGGGAATCGAACCCAGAATGAAAACAAAACGCGTTGAATGTTGTAAAATATAATAAATGGTACAGCAGCACTGCACTTACTTTCTCGCGATATGCAATTAGAACTGTCAACCGCAAACTTTAATTTGTAATACCATACCTACACATAGTATGGAATTACAAACGTTTATTAAGGTTTTTCTGAAAAATGTTCTACCACATGAATTCGGAACTCGAATTGTAAAATATTAAGGGCTCCCGCACACGACCGAGTTTTTGTAGGTCCGATTATCGGGCACATTTTTCCCCCGATTTTACGACCGATTTTGTGACCGACCCAACGCACACGGGCGATAATCGGTGACCGATTTTCTTGTATGGGCCCGCGCAGACCGACCGGCAAAATGCTCGCGCATGCTCGAGCATGCTCGAGCATGCTCGAGCATGCGCGAGCATGACGATGACTGCTCTCGGGGTTACCATGCCGTGTTGTCAGTTTGTTGTGAACATTCAACTAGGTGAGACGTTTTTGCGTAAATATGGTAGATTGGGATATTGTAATAATAGCACTATTGGCGGAAGAGGAAGAGGTGGAGCGGCATAAAAATAAATTATCACATAACAATAAAAATAGGAGGTCAATATGGATGGAGGAAACCTGGCAAGAGAGAAGCATTTTTGGTGAATTTCATACTTTATGCAATTTTTTACCATCGCGAGGAAGTTTGTTTTACGATTATTATAAAATGGACTACGAAAAATTTGAAATGTTAGTAAACTTATTACGACCTCATATTCATAAAAGAAATAATAACTTTCCCATTTCTGTGGAAATTCTTTCCCACGCATTGTTTTTAACTATTTTATCTGCGTATAATCTGCTGGATACGTCATACAAGCATTCATATAACTGCACAAGACTAATTAGTTTTTCTTCGTCCATTGTGTCCAAAAAGTTTTCTAACGCGTTATAACAAGTCGACACTACAGGAAGCAATGAATGAATGAATGGAGAGTCGGTCGGTCGGCCGGCATGCGCGCGGACGGCTGAGGAGGGATGGGCAAAATATATCGATATAGGTATCAGAATATACAATGTGTATTGACGAACCTTGATCAAACGAAATATGTGAAGATAAGATAAATAAATGGTACAGCAGCACTGCACTTACTTTCTCGCAATACTCAAGGAAAAACTATCAACCGCAAACTTAAATTTGTAATGCCATACACATAGTATGGAAATACAAACTTTTATTTACGTTTTTCCAATAAAATGTTCGAATGAAATATACAGATCAATTCAGAATTCAAATTGTCAAACATTAAAACAAACAAACATCAAACGATTTCGAGTAAATCACATGTTTAACTTTTGGTAGTACTGGAACACCCTTTATATGAAATTTAGATACTACCGTAGGATACTTGCATGGAGATTTTTTTAATTTCCCAACACATGTTCCTTATGGATTATTGTTCAGTTTAGTCTACTGAGCAAGCCCTTTCAGTATTTGGTACACCCTGTGTACTAAATTTTATTCAAAAAATCATAAAGAATATCCAGTCAGGTAGACAACCAATCCAGGAGTAATATTATAGAAAATTTTAATAAACTCAATGGAACCAATTTTAGGTATATCACATATTTACGTTTTGGTGGTACAGGAACACCCCTTATATGAAATTACACAGATCAATTGATACTGGCGCAAGATATCTTACATGGAGATGCTTGGTCATGCAAAGTTTCATCAAGATTCTATGAGCCGCTTCGCTCGCTCGGCTCGTGCGTTGTGGTCGCAAGAGTACCTAACACAACCTAACCGATCCCTTTCGGGATCGGTTAGGTTGTGTTTTGCCGTACCTAACAAACCTATAGGTCGGTTCGCTTGTCGGAGGTTCAGTATTTTATTCGGAAGTTTAGTAATTTTATTCGGAAGTTTAGTTTACATTTAATTTGAACATGCTTTTATTTGTTAGTTAAATTCGATTTTTTTTTTCGGCACGTTTTGGGTTTTTTGTCGGTAGTTCATTATAACGCTGGTTAATTAGAATAATAGTTGGACACAGATCGCTGGAGGTTAATTTGTTTTTCGGAACCATTATTATTTTCCATTTATTTATATTACACAAGGTGTAACAAAAAGGGTAGACTAAACTTGAAGGATGTGAATCTGCCAAGGAAACTGAAACTTTCCGTAAGGAACATAGGTGGAAATGGAAAAAAAATTGGCCTTCCATAAACTGAGTTAGCTGAAAGTGCATTTTCAAGGGGAGGTAAACATTTTTTTTTTCATTTGTCGAATAGGGAAAATTGTTTCGTATCATGGGCAGATTAACATCCTTAAGGGTCGATATACCCTTTCTGTTTCACGTAATATTTTTTTTTAATTTTTTTTTTATTAGTTAGGTACCCATTTTAATGGTGAATATCAGTGCAACGAAAAAGGATAGACAAATAGTTGTATAGGAGACTTTGTCGATAAAATTATGAAAAACAAAACATCCCAGAAATTTACTCAACAGCCTTGTTTGAAAGTACAGAACTAAAAATAATCAGTATATTTTTTAGTGTTCCGGACCAAAATAGTAGAAACGGTACCCTTATGGTGCAACATTGTCTGCCTAATATTACAAACGAAAGAATACAAAAATATATTTTTATTGGAAATGGGGCCCAAATAGGGGCAAAAATTTAAACTATCGTGGCTAGGTCGAGTGGGGTATCATATAAAAGAGTTTTAATTGAAAATTCCAAAATATATTCTTGTATTTTTTACGGCTCTTAGTTACCAAATTATGTAGAAAAATACCAAAAAAAATACCATTTCCCTTTTCTCCGAAGTTTGCAAAGCGAAAAATTTTAATTAATTACAGTCGATAGACATATTTTATGTAAACATTACAGCAAAAATAAAACGATCTCTGTTAGTAACACAGGTTTTTATAAATGGGCAAAAAAAAATTGCAGTCCTAAAAATAGACTTAATTGCTTCCAAAAATACTATAGGTATATCGGTACCTACGGTGCGAGAGTCCGTAGTAATAGAAATCTGAAGTTTGTGCAGATATAAAGTTCATCCACGCCGACAAAGTGGTAGAATAAAATTTTGAAAAATATTTTTTCTTGTCTACCCCATCGTGTGGGATGTCGTTAGATAGGTCTTTTAAAAATAATGTGAGTCTGCAAAGATCATTATTCGATTTAAGGATCCCTTTGTGAAATATTCAGCCCAAAGCAATTTTTTTGTTGGAGTTAAACAGGTTAAACAGTTAAACGGTTAAACAGTTGTTATTTGAAATGTGGAAAACTCACAGTAGTAGCATATATGATGAAATTATAAGGTAAACTATCACAGGCAATTCGGTTTTACAGGTTAATGAGCTATAGACGAAAATCTGGATATAATAAAAATAGCAATAGCAATCAGGCGCTAGGACCTCACTGAGCAATTAGAAGGGTAAATAAATTATGTTATAAACGTCATAAAATACTTAGTCAAAACCCACTTGGCGATAAAAACAGCGTAAAAAACTACGGAACCCTTTATTGCGCGTGGCCCAATAGGCACTTGGTACTTATTTTGTACCCGCGCCCCTCGCTTCCCTTCGATTAGCGATTACCTCTCTGTCTGCGTGAGTGCAGTTGTGCTACTGATAGAATTATCGTAATTATGTGGTAGTGGCGGATGAGGCTGGTCTCAGCCTCACCCTTACATGAAACACCCCTGAGGTGAGATTGAGGTATGGAGGACTCACAGTGCGTCTTTTGTCTCTACGCTGCTGTCAAGCTTGACGTGCTCTTGACTGCACCTACATAGACGTATTCATGTATAACTTACAGCCTTATCAAGGATACAGCCAACCAGGATATTTTTTTATAAATATATCGATAGGTTTATCATCATCATGACAAAAAAAAAAAAATTCCAGCTTTTGCTGAAACAATGTGGAGGGGAAGTACCATAGTCACCATGCTTGTTAGCGTTACGGCTGGCGCCATGGACCGCGGTTGTAGGTGACCGCAGAATATAAGATGAAACGATACACAGAAGGATGCTGCTGCCCATCGTCTGGTTCATTAAGCCTTAGTCGCCTCTTACGACACCCAGGGGTAGAGATGGGTAGTTACTATTCTTTGCCGGCACCACACGGGGCGACCGATACTTACGAGATACCTATCTATAACATAGGTCCGATATCGATAATATTTTTTCATTCGCCCATCTCTACGACTGAACTGAGCAGTGCTGCCACCTTGAGAATTTGGTTGCAGTTCTATGTATGAGCCTGAAACTTCCAACAATAGGTATCCCAAATTTATTTTAAAAAATGTATCCCAAATCATATGTAGGTAGGTGTATTGCCGTTTTCCGTGCTTTATAAATAGGTAAGTGAAACCACAGGTGCTACTAAATTATTTAAAGCAAGTTGCTAGATACATTTAAGTGCCACATATACCTACAAAATAAGAGCAAAATATTTTTATTTTACCTAACTATTTATTTACAAATAATTCGATGCACTATACTTACAAGAAAGTAGATTTATTTGTAGTTTTCACTCAAAAGCACGTCAAGCTTAACACTTGCAGCGTTTCTCTAGTATCAACCTAACCTACGTCAAGTAAATATGGTACAAAGTCCAATGTGTTAAGATCGACGTGCTCCTGATTGTACCTACTCTGTGACAAACGAGATCCAACTACAGTAAAAAAGGTTAAATCTAGCCCAAAATTAACTAAGATGGCAACACTACGACAAAGCGCCTGCCTACTGCCGCGCGGCTGCTCGAGCATGCTCGAGCATGCTCGAGCATGCGCGAGCAGTTTTAGTGCCTCTCAGGCAATTTTCAATTTTATTCATATGAATATAAAGTCCATTTTGCAATGTTATCAAAAACTGCTCTCGTCTGCTCTGCCGCTTGGTGTGCGCGGAGCCTATGACGAATGACGATAGGGAGGTGATCGATCAAAATAATATCGACACACGATGTCGATGATTTTATTTTTTGTTAGTGAGATAAGATTCCATGAACATATTTTTTTTAAGTATCGGTATTATCAAAAATGCTTCTAATGGTCATTATTTGGTAATATACAGGGTGTTAGGCTAGGATACCTATACAGGATGTAAGAGTAAGTATAAAAGGTGTTAGGTTAGAATGACTAAGTACTATACGTGCAGGGTGCTAGGGTAAGTATACAGGGTGTTAGGTTAGGATTACTATACAGGATGTTAGGGTAAGTATACAGGGTGTTAGTTTAGGATAAATATACAGGGTTTTAGGGTAAGTATACAGGGTGTTAGATTAGGATCACTATATGTACAGGGTCTTATGGTAAGTATACATGGTGTTAGGATAGGATAACTATACCGGGTGTTAGGTTAGGATCACTATATGTACAGGGTTTTAAAGTAAGTATAGAGGGTGTTAGGTTAAGATTACTATACAGGGTGTTAGATTAGGATAACTACATGTCCAGAGTCATCTATACCCGTGGGTGTCGTAAGAGGCGACTAAGGGCATATGAACCGGAGGATGGGCAGCAACAACTTTCTGTGTATCGTACGATCTTACATACTGCGGTCACCAACAACAGCGGTCGCCAGCCGCAACGCTTACAAGTGTGGTGACTATGGTAAATCCCCCTCAAAGTACCACGCGATTTTGCTGGAGATCTGGTTGGAGCTCCCTGTCGTGCAGTGGACGTTTATATGGGATGTCATGATGATATTACGATGTGTACATCGTGTGGCCTGCAACAGCGGCAAATAAAATTAATGGACCGTCCATAGGGTATCACTGATCGATTGATAGTACTTGCAGGTATCCTAAACCAATAAATTCTTCACAATAAATACAATAAACTTTTAATTCACTACCCGACTACGGCAACAAGGAGGGTTATGATTTTGAACGGTATGTATGTATACTGGTCCTTCATATCTTCTAAACTAGTGATCGTTATTTGACAAATGAGGTACTGTTAGGAGCGTCTTGATCATCCGCTGGGTATAGTAGGACTAGCGGTCCGCCCCGGCTTCGCTCGGGTAGATATAGTTTCTTTTGTGTCGGTGGTTACTAAAAAAGATTAAAAACGATTTGGATGTATTTTTAAATTACTTAGTGGTAGGGATTTTGTGCAAAGTCCTTCTGGTGAAGTACCACCCCCTTGCCTATTTCTGCCGTGAAGCAGCAATTCGAAGGGTAAGACAGCCAGTAAAACTACCGGCACATGAGACATACCATCTTAGTTCTCAAAGTAAGCAACGCGCTTTTCTATCTTGTTAGTTTCCAAATATCCTATACTATTAAACGAGCAATATTTGTACAGTACCTGGTCGACCGAGCTTCGCTCTATAATAGCTGCCTGAACATTAAAATATCATCGTGTGAGCAAGCTATTCTACTCGCCAACAGATAGCGCTGTAGGTCTCTGTCTTAAAGGCGGTGTTTAAAAAGAATGCTTAAAAATACGGGGTAAACAAATTTTCCTAGACATGAGACCTAGCTACATCGATTTTTCGCCCCCGAAAGCTCTCTTATAGTAAATTTCATCGAAATTGTTAGAGCCGTTTTCGAGAAACAGATTGCAAACATATATATTTGTACACAAATATTGCTCGTTTAATAGTATTTTCCCAAGGAACATAGTTCGAAATACGAAAAACCAAATTTGACCTTCCATACAAAATGCGCTATCAGCTGATGCAGTTTCTATGGGAGGTCAAAAATTGATTTTCGTATTTCGACCTATGTTCCTTGGCAAAAGTTGTTCCGTTACTGATACTGATCCCGCCCCTGATCTATGGCACGCAATCAAATTACCCGGTATATATATTTGTAAACGGCTTCTCGAAAACGGCTCTAACGATTTCGATGAAATTTACAATTTTATTTTATTATATTAGGGGAGCTTACAGCTACATTTACAAAGTGGTAAATAATATGGGTCATTAAAGGCCAATAACAAGCTTCCACAAATGGATATAAGAGTAATCTAAACAATTTTACATAAATAACTAAGTAACTATTTAAGAGAATTAGATTAGTAAATTTATATATACTTAATTCATAAATTTGACTCAAGGTCAGGAACTATTGCTTTCTTCGCGCTACGAGTACTTCCGGCAAATAGGTCAAAGTTGCTGTCTTCATTTAATTTATTGCACAACTTTAGGCACCCAGGTAGATAGCTGTTCATTCTAAAATTAGAGTGGCTAGGAGGGATGTCAAATAGGGTATATTTACGAAGTGTTCGCTTTGGAGTCCTTAACTTAATTTTGCCGAGGAACTCCGGACTGTCAACTTCATTTTGGGCAATCTTCATCAAAAAGTTCACATCCGAGATATCTCTTCTAACACTTAGAGGCAGTAGATGAAACTTCTTACAACGCTGTGGGTATTTAAGGTAAGGTACGTGAAACTTATGGGCTAAAAATATAGAATTTTTTTTCTGCATTTGCTAAATTTGGTACATTAAGTAATATATAAAGGGTTCCAGATTTGAGACGCATATTCTGATTTCTCCGCGATTTAGACAGAAATCTACAGTGCCATCTGTTGGCGGGTAGAATAGCTTGCTTATCCAATGATATTTTAATGTTGAGGCGGCTATTATAGAGCGAAGCTCGGTCGACCAACTACTGCCACTAATATGGGTGCTATGGGCGGTAGTAACCACTTATAAGGTAGCCCACAACATAAAAAAAATTTTTAGGTTCATAAGTAATAGACAAAGCTAGATTTCTCATCTTTGTAGAACTCTTTGATGCTCTACCTATGGGATAAAGGCTTGATGATGCACTTATTTACACATACAGAAAACATTACTAAAATTTTGCGTGTCGATTCTCTGTTGTAGATAAAACCATTAGAGTCACTTAGAGTGCTGTTTTTTATTATGATAACTTTTGAATGGTATTTCCGATTTAAACAATTTAAAAAGTAATTTACAGGTACTGATACAGCCTTGAATTCGAAGTCATTCATATATTAATGTGGCCTAAGCGTTACTAATGCATGTTTTAAAAGTAATTATTGTGACATAACTATACATAAGCAGAATTAGACGAAGGAAATATTTAGGCGCCAAAACTGAGACACGGCAAAAATGTTACCTGCCGCGCGAAGGCATGCCTAGCCGGTCGTTTACACGGAGCCGCCACGCCACCGCCGCCGCTGCCTCTTGTGATGACCACTGTTTAAGCCACGATCACACCTAGTTGAATTCAAAGACTAATTCGGCATACATTGCTGGGAGGCTTGGTTATGTTATTTGCAATATCCTTACTTCAACGAGCAATGTATGCCGAATGTATGTATGCTTCAACGAGCAATGTACTCGTATGTCTGTATTTATAGCGGTTACGACTCGGCTTTGATGAATCGTCAGTCAGTCCGGACAAGCTCTTATCTACATTTACACTTCTACACTAATATTATAAAGAGGAAAGATTTGTACCTATTTTTGTATGTTTGTATGTTTGTAATGAATAGGCTCCGAAACTAATGGACCGATTTGAAAAATTCTTTCTTCATTAGAAACCTGCAATATCCGTGATGAACATAGGCTATAAAATATTTAAAAAAAAGTTAGGATTCTGTATGAAAACTTCGATAATGTAACCCAAGGTGTGAAAAAAATACTAAATAGCATCCTTATATCGAGTACGCTGCCGAAACTATTAACAATAGAGCAAAGTAATGTCTACAAAATTATAGAAGCCATCAATATCTACAAAAAAGTCCGCGATACCATATGTCTAACTATTACAGTTATGTCACAATAACTACTTTTTGATGTTAAAATATGTAATAGTAACGCCGGTACAAACTATATAGGCCACATTATTCGTACCTATTAATCCTTATCCAAATAAATGATTTCGTATTCAAGGCTATATTAGTACCTGTAAATAACTTTTTGAATTATTCAAATCGGACATACCATTCAAAAGTTATCAGATTTGAGTCTCAGATTTCAGATAATTTTATTCAATGTAGATTCTTTACAGAATACTTATTGAATGTCATGCAGAATACAATGCAAATAGAGCGAGTCTACGCCGTTTCGGATCGTGCTATGGCAGCGTAAAAGAAACGGCAAGAAACCACTGCAGCACGGCCTACTTTAAGAGTCGGCTTTTTACAATGTGTTTCTTGTGTTTCGCTGGAATATCAGAGCACCATACCTCTTTGTCATTCATATAGTCATCCAATCTATAGTAAGCTTTTTTACATAACGTTTGCTTTACACATTCTTTAAACTTTCTCTCAGGTAATTGCACTATATTGTCAGGTATTTTGTTGTAGTATCGTATACACAGACCAACGAAAGATGTATTGACTTTAGTTAATCTAGTATATGGTTGATCAATTTTATGCTTATTTCTAGTATTAAAATTATGCCTGTCACAAATTTTAGGTAATTGATGAATGTTCTTTCTAGCATACATTATATTTTCATAGATATACTGGCATGGCACTGTCATAATGTTGATTTCCTTGAACAGTTCTCTCAGGGAATCACGAGTCTTCAGGCAATAAATTGCTCTTATAGCCCTTTTTTGTAAAACGAATATTGAATGTATATCAGCTGCTCGGCCCCAAAGCAGTATGCCATAAGACATAATGCTATGGAAGTAGCTAAAGTAAACCAGCCTTGCAGTAGCTACATCAGTAAGTTGTCTGATTTTT
Organism: Athrips mouffetella; assembly: GCA_947532105.1. Classification (NCBI taxonomy): domain Eukaryota; kingdom Metazoa; phylum Arthropoda; class Insecta; order Lepidoptera; family Gelechiidae; genus Athrips; species Athrips mouffetella. The sequence goes on from OX383984.1 coordinate 13,509,876, forward strand.
CTAACAGCATATGCAGCCGAGCTCAATCGACCAGAAAGAGCCGTTATATGAGGTCCCCATTGAAGTTTAGAGTCTAGTATTAACCCTAAGAAAACTGTACTATTTACAAAATCTAATGGTTCATTATTCAATACTATGTTATGTGAAGTAGACCTTACATTTGGTAGTGCAAATTTAATACATTTAGTTTTTTTGGCGTTTAGGACTAGATTGTTAACAGTAAACCATGCATGAATCTGTCGAAGTGCATCATTGACTTCGTTATAATTTTGTGATTTCCTACTTACATTGAATATTAATGAAGTATCATCAGCAAATAACACAATCTTTGACAGATTCTTCACCACAGAAGGAAGGTCATTAATATAAATAAGGAATAAAAATGGCCCCAATATGGACCCTTGAGGTACGCCAATTTTGACAACAGATCCCAGTGATTTCGTCCTGTTTACTTGTACCCTTTGAATCCTGTTTTCCAAATATGACCTAAGTAGTTTAAGTGAATTATTCTTAACACCGTAATGTTCAAGTTTTAGCAACAATGTGCTATGATCTACGCAATCAAATGCTTTGGATAGATCACAGAAGATACCAATAGCATCTTCAGATTTTTCCCACGCGCAAAAGATGTATTTTAAAAGTGCAGTCCCGGCATCCGTTGTACTGCGCCCTTTCGTGAAACCAAATTGATGGTCATGTAGTAAGTTATTTCTATTGAAGTGTGAAAGCATTTGATTGAGTATGACCTTCTCAAAAATTTTACTAAGTACAGGTAAGACTGATATTGGTCTAAAATTACTGGGATCCTTTTTGTCACCAGCTTTGAATAATGGAACTACTTTACTTTTTTTCATTAAGTCAGGAAATGTACCATGATCGACACAATCATTGAATATAACAGCTAAATATGGAGATATAGTATCAATGATCGCACTACAGACTTTTACTGACATTCCCCATAGGTCCTCAGTGGTTTTCATTTTAATACTTTTAAAGGCTTTAACAATTTCGTTAGGGGTGACATGATTAAACCCAAATTCAGTTTCGCAGGCGTCCACATTCTTTTGAAGTAAATCGCTAGCAAGTGAAGATGATGAATTGAGTGACTCTGTTGTTTTCAAAGGAATATTAGTAAAAAAGGTTTCGAATTCTTGAGCCACTTCTACGTTTGAACTAATAGTTCCGCGATTTGTATGAAGTGTGATTTGATTGTCACGCGGTTTCACTTTTCCAGTTTCACTGTTTATAACATTCCATACAGCCTTAATTTTGTTATCAGCAGACTGTATTTTTTTCCGTAGAAAAAATGATTTTGCTTTTAAACAAACTAATTTAAACAATTTTGAATAATTTTTGACATATTCAATGAAATTGTCGTCATTTGAATAATTTCTAAGCTCATATAATTCAAAAAGTCTCTCTCTACTTTTGCGAATACCAGCGGTAGCCCAGTCACTGAATTTGAATTTTACAATAATTTGCTTTTTTCTAATAGTGAAAATTTTACTGAATTCAGTATTAATCAATGTGAATAAATCTTCATATGAGTTATTAGGGTTGTTAGTATTATAATTGTGACAGGGCAGTTTTTCTAGCAACGTGTTTTTGTACTTTTCTAACCTACCGCTCGTTAGGCTCCTGGTTTCTATATCTATATTCTGGGTTACTCGAGAATAATTAAAAGTAACACTTTGACCAGAGTGGTCAGACTGAAGCGAGTTTATGATACTTTTCTCAAAATAATCGCAATTACAAAAGACGTTATCAATACAGGTAGCCGAGGATGACGTCACCCTTGTAGGTTCAAAAAATACATGCTCTAAATTAAAACATTTGAAAAGACTTATAAGTTTGTTACTATAGGTATTATTTTCTAAGATATTGACGTTAAAGTCACCACACACTATCACAAACTTATTTTCTTTTGTCACTATTTTTAAAACATCTTCCATTACTAACTCGAACATTGAAAAATTTTGAAAAGCGGGAGGTCTGTATACGCATACTACAACATGCTTGTCCAGCTCAACACAAGATATTTCAATACATCTTTCAACCGAAAGTCGAACAATATCTTTACGGTTCTTTATCTTAAAACTGTTACGAACTAAAATCAGTGATCCACCGTGTAAAGCAGACTTTCGATTGAAAGCACTGGCTATACAATAATTTTCATAATTTATCAACATTTGATAGTCTTTTTGCCAGTGTTCTGTCAGACAAATAATGTCAAATTTTGTTCTTTCTAAGAATAATTCTAATTCTAAAATTTTTCCAGAAAAACCTTGAATATTTTGGTGTAAAATTTTCAAAATATTAGATTTTTCCTTTGTCTTTGCTATAGGAAGTTTTTTGCCAGAAGGTTTTTTTTCATTTACTTCAGTAAAATTTTGTGTAGAAAAACCCTCTTTTGTCGTATGAACTAGTTTAAAGAATTGGTGTTAGTAATGTTACTAACTATAGAAGTTTTTTGTGTATAACTTCCTATAACAGAGTCAGATATATTATATGCTATCAATGTAGCCAGGTCTTTCTTAAACTTAAGAGGCAGATACATAGTATCCTTTGTCAATCTAAAATAACTTACAAAAATATTCATGTCAAGATATAAAATGTCACTATGACGACTTGTCAAATTTTGTAAATGTAAATTCATTCTGTGTATACATTTGTTGTGTTGCTCAGTAACATTTGAACAGTATGGAAAGTTACACAGAATAAACCTACACTTAGTTTCACTCTGTATCTTGTTTAACAATGTCACAAAATTGTTTAATTTTAATCTACTTATGTCAGAATGATTGCCTACCACGATAACAACAGTGGTGTTTATGTCAAACTTGCCTACAGCAATCTTTCTTACAAGACCATCGAAAGTAATATCGGGACAGCAAATATTGGTCACCTGCTGATTAAAAATAGACCCTAGACCCTGGCAGTAATTAAAAATAGACCCTAGACCTACTCCTATCCTGTCTGAATATACAAAGGTCTTCTTTTTATTGGAAGTCGACGAAAAGTCCTCGCCATCCGTGGTCTCTGTGCTATTATCGACAGGTGGCTGCTGTTCCACCGTGGCGCCACCAGCGGCGGAATCATGTGTTGGCGACATTGGCGACGTGGTGATGTCTTGACTCGCAGTCACCACTCTCTCATCGATGTGCTGCCGTGGTGCCACCACGATGACGTCATTCACAGCAGTTTGCTCACGCGCGGCGGCATCATGTGTTGGCGACATTGGCGACGTGGTGATGTCTTTACTCGCAGTCACCACGCTCTCATCGATGTGCTGCCGTGGTGCCACCACGATGACGTCACTCACTGCGGTCTGCTCATGCTGGTCTCCGCGCTGCTGGCGTCGATTGTACGCGTGTCGCTTTTGGCGGCGTCGTTGTTTCCTTGTAAGGCGAGCTGAAAATCGCCAGTTAAAAAATGTTGAGGTTGAACCGCAGGTTGCAGGCGTACAGCTAGAAGACATGCTGATATTTGATGTCCGCGGTGGTTCTAGACCACAAGCAACCTCTTTGTCATTGGTGAGGGTGGCTATCAGTTGCTGCTGAGTGGTATTAAGCTGCTTGAGCTCAGCTGTGGATGACAACATTTCATGCATGCGCTGCTCACTTTCTTCATATTTATTTGTCAACAGTTGAAGCGAAGATTGACTTTTATCATAAGCCGTTGTAATCTCCCTCAGTCTAGAATGAAGCGCATCAATACATTGTTGTGCCTTTGTTAACTCAACATCCTTGTTTTTTATTATTTTCTCCAGCTCCTCAAGTTCCTCCTTGTGCTCTTCTACAATTGATAACTCGTGGTGTAAGGATACTGCATGCTTAGTGTCTTCCTCTTCTTTCTCCTTGTGTAATTCTTCCAGTTGCGAATGTGCTTCCTGCAGCTGAAGATGCAGCAAACTATTTCTGTCAAGGGCAGATTGATGTTGATCTGATTGATGATATCATGAGTGTAATCGTTATCAAAATTGAAATTAAAGAAACAGCGCCCTAAGTGACTGTAATGGTTTTATCTACAACAGAGAATAGACACGAAAAATTTGACTGGTCTAGTGCGTGTCGTTCCGTGTGGTAGCGGCAAAGAATAGTGCCAACCCATCTCAACCTGTAGGTGTCGTAAGAGGCGACCATGGGTTTACAAACCGGAAGATGGGCAGCGACATCTTTCCGTGTATCGCACCATCTTACATACTGCGGTCACCAACACCCGCGGTCCATGGTGCCAGCCTTAATGCTAACAAGCGTGGTGACTAAGATACTCCCCTCCACATTCTTCTAGCAAGGGCTCGAATTCTGGAGGGAGCTCCCTGTCCTGTAGTGGACGTATTATGGGATGTTATGATGGTTTTGATGAAGTGCGTGTCGGCTCGAGCGAATTTAATGCACTTCTGCGTGACTAAGATGGTATGACTGCCCATAACTAGGACAGTATTTTTACCTTAGTGGTACGGAACCCTCGGTGGGAGTCCAACTTGCGCTTGGCTGGTTTCTTTAGTAACCACCGATGCAACAAGAACCTATATCTACCCGTGCGAAGCCGGGGCGAACCGCTATTATCTGAACATCAAGTACGAATATTTTAGATGACAATATTTTCTTGTTTCATACTGTTGAGAGCAAGATTTGCCAGTAGTCGGGTTCTAGTTTTTGAAAAAAAAAAATTTTCAATGAATGAAAGCTTAACAATATTGTCCTTCGAGGCCAACTAAATACGAGTGACAGCCGACTAAAAACGATGTGTTGTTTATCGTTTAGTGGTTTTTGAGTGAGTTTAATCAATATTAAAATTGGTTGCCAACCTGTAGACCCCGCTTTAGTTTCACGGCCGCACTTCGGTAGAAACACTTTTGGACCTTATGGCGTGGTAATAGAGTTGAAAAAGTTTTTACCCACAAGCGGTTGACCGTACAATCACCCCTTAGAAGGATCATCCTACTTTTTTTTTACATCCTGTATACACATTCGTCCACGGCTGGCAATGTTGATCGTAGTGGCACGACAATTTCTGTAGGTAGGACAAGGATTTCCAATTTCTATGAGGTAGATACTTACCAAGAGGTACTTATGTAAACCTACCTAGAAAACCAAACGTGAAGCAAATCTAGAATAAAATAGGTACATAATTTTACTTATTTATCGTCGTTCATTCGTCCGGCGGAAAACAGAAAAACGTTCGGTTTTTATTTTTGTCTGAGACTTGTCTTCATACGTTGTTTATTACCTACACGTAATACAGGAATCAAAATCTCGATGTCAATATCCATCGTGCGTGATGCAACACGCACCTCTCCCTAGCGAGTGTACGGAGCTGACTGACGAGACCGCGACGGCCGGCGACGGTGAGTCGTGTGCGTTGAAGTATAGATTTACGTATGTTCCATTTCTCGCCGACAAACGGATCGGCCGTGACGGCCGATTTTATTTCTCACCGAGTTTTTGTCGGTCGTGTGCGTTGAAGTATGGCAATAAGTACGTTCCATTTTTGACCTACAAAAAATCGGTCACCGATTCTCGGTCGTGTGCGGGAGCCCTAAAACAAACCAACCGTAAACGATTTCGAACAAATCACATGTTCAAATTTTGGTAGTACTGGAACACCTTTTAAATGAATTGTCACAGATTTTTAAATTTCAAAACTCTGTTTCTTATGAATAGTTGTTCAGTTTTGTCGACTGTAAAGCTCTTTCAGTTTTTGGTACATCCTGTGTACTAAATTTTCACAAAATCCAATCAAATTGAATATCCATTCAGGTAGATAACCAAAACAAAATTAAAATTATAGAAAATAATACAAACTTAATGTAGTCAATTAGGGTCAATGTAGGTACCACTAGTTGACCATTTAAGCGGTTTTATGACGAAATTCATAAAAAAACTAAATTATTAGTTCTACTTTCAGAGTCACTTCTAAAAGTTCGACTATGAATTAGTTAGGCTTGTGATATAATAAGTGTTAAGGACTTTACAAAATATGCTCTTAAAGTATTTTTTTTTCAAATGTTACATTGCATGACCACTTCGAATAAACATACTAAAGTACTAGCTAGACAAACCCATAACTTTATTGTAAGACGCCAACATAGTTAAATTCTATATAAAATCGCGGTATTTTTAAATTTTCTTACTTTCAGTTCAAATTTAAGTTTTGGTCAGCTATTGGTGCTTGGTCATCTAGTGGTGCACTGACCCTATGAGTAAATCACAAGTTTACGTTTTGGTAGTACAGGAACACCCCTTATATGGAATCACACAGACAAACTGATGATGGCGCAAGATACCTTGCATAGAGATGCTTAGTCAAGCAAAGTTTCATAAAAATAATTTGAACCGTTTTTAAAAAAAATTCAATTCTTCATTTTTGTTGAATGACAGCTACCCTCAAAATGAGAGCCAGCAAAAAACCATTCGGAAATAAAAGTCTTAAATTAAAAATATGGTGTTAATAGGACCATTCGTTTAGCCGCTAGGCCAAAGCGTGACGGACAGACCGAACAACCGACAGACGGACATTTTTAGGGGACTTGCTTAAGTGATATAGAACACATTTTTGAGAAAGTTTGTGCAACTTTTTTCACGAATACAATACCTTTCTCGCTCAGCTCAAAAGTAAAAATACTACTATGGATAAAAAATACATCACTCATAAACTCCAACATGATCCCACAAAAAACGATAAATTACAGTAAAATACGTAACAATTTCCATATTATCTGACTGTAGAAATGATGCTGACATTTTTTTATGCAATATTTGTGATAATAATCCACAAATATGAAAAATACTGAATAAAACTTACAGATGAAAAGACAAAATTTCTTTGCAATTTTCGTTTTGTTGTTTTGAAGATGTACAGCCAACAACTACACACGTTATTATTAAAAAGAACAATCACTAATATGGAGAGCAACTTAAGAATAAATTCACGATATTTTCAAGTTATTCACTACATGTTTTTTATAATTTACACAATGTTTACAACATATAATTTAGGAAATATTTTCAACCGTTAAAATTCCAACAAGTTACAATAATCCTATAAACTTTGTAAATGCACTGAACGCGTCGTTCATCTAATTTGGTAGGATGTGATCACTGACGACTTGACATGGCATGAGACATGCTAGCAGTTGTCATCCCATACTGAAAAAAAATAGCATGGTTTCTTCTCCGAGCGAAGCAAGGAGGTTTTTGTTCTGAGGGCTAGACAGTTAAAATTTTTACAGATTATGTATTTTGTTGCCGCTATAACAACAAATACTAAAAATAAAAAAAAGTAATAAATTAAGGGGGGCTACCATACTAAAGACATGTTTTTTTAAGGCGATTTTTGTTTTAGCTCTCTTAAAAACAGGAACACTTATAAACGTGAAAATTGGTATGTTTATAGTGTATCAGCTATTAAATAACAACAAATAATAATGTCTGGTCAAGCGCGTGTCGGACTCAAAAAATCTAGCACAGTAACTTACTGAAATTTCAACTACTACAATTATAATTATGTGGTGGTACGAAACCCTTTGTGTGCGAGTCCGACTCGCACTTGGCCGGTTTTTTTAATATTTTCAGTGTAGGTCGAGAAAAATTGCAAAAATGTGCGAAGAACGTAAATATTAATAATATTTTCTATTACAGATATAATGCCCATCCTACTAATATTATAAACGCGAAAGTTTGCAAGTATGGATGGATGGATGTTTGTTACTCTTTCACGTAAAATCTACTTGATGGATTTTAATGAAACTTGGCACACATATAGATTGGGTCCTGGAATAGCACATAGGCTACTTTTTACCGCGGGAAAATACTTCATTCCCACGGGAAAACGCATTTAATGTTAATGAAGAAGGTGACTGACTCTTTGACTGACATATCAACGCACAGTCTAAACCGCTTGGTCTAGAAATTCCAAATTTGGCATGTAGGTTCCTTATGAAGTTTAAGGGAGCACTAAGAAAGGGTTTTACAAAATTCCACCCCTAAAGGGGTAAAAAAGGGGATAAAAATTTGTATGAAAGTCCGTCAGTTTTTAAGTTAGGATCTTCAAATTTTGTATTTAGGCTGACGATTAAAAATTAATATTTCAGTGTTTCAGGGTTTTTGAAAATTCGACACCCTAAAGGGTGAAAAGGGGGATGAAGTTGAAAATCCTTTATTTTTAAAGTAAAATCCACATAATTTAGGGTTGTAATTCTATGCAACGTTTATCACTGTTATTGAAATTCCACCCCAGAATGCAACCCCTAAAAAAGGGAAATGGGGTGAAAAAGTCTAAAACCAATATGGGTATCGTTGGTATGGTCGCTGGTTACGAAAACTACAACAATTTTGAAATCCAACGTGGCGGATGTGAAATACCATCATCCCCTGGGGATGGGGTTGGGGTGCGATAGGGTTGGAATGTCTAAAGATCAATATGGGTGTCGTTTTATGTTTATGTGAGGATAGGGATAGCGGCTAAGATGGCGTTGGGGGAAGGAATAGGCGAAGGGATAGGGAGGGGTAGGGGTAGAGAGAGGGACAGGGAGCTGGAGAGGGAGAGGGAAGGAGAGAGAGGGGGGAAGGGGGAGAGGGAGCGGGAGAGGGAGGACGAGGTAGGGGGCGAGGGAGGGGGAAGGGGAGAGGGGCAGGGACTGGGATGGTTTGACGGACGGTTGGACAGACGGTTGGACGGACGGACGACAGATAGACGGAAGGGTGGATGAATGGATGGATGGTCAGATAGATAGATAGAATCCCTCGCGGACGAAGTCGCGGGCAACAGCTAGTATTACATAATAAATGATAAAATAGGAATATAAAACAGCGCGAATAATCGCATTCTGCCCTTTGTTACAAAGGGAGGTAATTTTAATTATGGACACCGCCTTAAATATTACCATAATGGGGATCAGCATATCAGACATGATAACAACTATTACCTACTTAACCAAGTTATCAAATCTTACTTCTTTTATTAAGTCTCAATCTCAAGCTGCTCTTTTTAATATCAACCCTGAAGGATGTAAATCTGCCAATGAAACTCTGCCAATTTAACAAGCGCTCCAATAAATTATATAATTTAATAAATAAAGAGCTTTCAATTTACCCTAAAACGCTATACGAATGCAAGAAATGCATTCATAATTGGATAATGGATAAGACTTATGACTATACTTTTTTATTTTATTTTTGATTTTATTGAGGAGCTGCTGAGCAGCTAGTGGAACTTGTACTCATGTTGTCGATCCCAAGACTATTGTCGTAGGGCTAGCTGCTCAGTAGTTACTAGATGTGCGCTCGACAGCGCATCGGTAGAAGAAGTTTTTGCTGACGTGCGGTTGACCGTACGTCTAATATAATAATATAATATATAATAAAAGGCTTGAACTCTGTATATGTAATCATTTATATTATGTATGATCATACTACTAGTAACACTAACTTCACATACGCTCACACATACGCACATACACACACCCATACACAAACTCACACATAAACACGCACATATACACACATACACTCTACTTGTACTCATATACTTCCTCTTAAAAAATTGTCAAAATAAGTGACTCTAGGTAATCTTCCTATTTTTCACTTATGATGTATTGTTTCTTTTTATTAAACACTGGTGGAGTAAAGCAACTTAACTGTAATTTAATATAAGTCTTGGAAGAGCGGTGACTCCTAACACAGGCGATAAGCTTAGCAGGAGACACCTGCCCCTATTTTCAAAATGCTTTGTTAAATGCAAAATAAACATATTTTATTTATTTTTATTTATTAGCAACTTTCCCTATGGAACATAGGTAGAAATACGAAAAAAAATGTTGACCTTCCATACAAAATGCGCTATCAGCTGATTCAGTTTCTATGGGAGGCCAAAATTTATTTTTCCTATTTCGACCTTTATTTAGTTTCATGGGCAGATTCACATCCTTCGGGTATCCTTTTTGTTACACCCTGTATAAGATACCGCCGTATGAGAGTGAAAGGGATAGAGATAATGTAAAGGCGCGACGCGAGTTACGCGAGGCCAGCATACGGCATCGGGCATCAGCGCGAGCTCGAATCAAGTTATTTGAGAAAAAAAAAACCGGCCAAGTGCGAGTCGGACTCGCGCACTGAGGGTTCTGTACCACCACATAATCATAATTGTATTAGTTGAAATTTCAGTAAGTTAATGTGCTAGATTTTTTGAGTCCGACATGCGCTTGACCAAATTTTATTATTTGTTGTTATTTTATAGCTTATGCACTATAAACATACCAATTTTCAAGTTTGTATGTGTTCCCGTTTTTAAAATAGAACTAAAACAAAAATCGCCTCCGCGTGCATTCAACTTGACCCCTCTCTTATATGAATGTTCTTGAAACGGGAGCTCACCTCAATTGGTTACCATTAGTTGTGAGAAAAGTTGTAATATTTAATGATTTCAGACTTTTCCCTTTATTTGTACTGTGAGACCTAGCTTCTTGCCAAATTTCATAATTTTAGGTCAACGGGAAGTACCCTATAGGTTTTCCTTTAGTGCATAAATGTATGGAGATGAGGACATAAAATGCCATATCTTTTGATTGCGTCGTTGTAAAAAATTTAAATTTTTAGATCTTGTGTGGTTCATGGACCCTAATATATGGTATCAATTTCAACCTGATACCTATACCCGTTCGTGAGATAAAGGGTCTTGACAGACAGACAGACGGACAACAAAGTGATCCTATAAGGGTTCCGTTTTTTTCTTTTGAGGTACGGAACCCTAAAAATCAGATGTTAGGTACAGTCAAGAACATATCAAACTTTAGATTTTGTACCGTTCTTATTTCAGTACCATAGGGGCTAGAGTCGCACTGCAAGTGTTACGCTTTACCTGTTTTCTAATTTCCCTACAAACGAATTAAGCAGTTTAATCGCTAAAAGCTAAACTGTATAGCTTTTAGCGATTTACCTATCGTAAAAATTGCTTCTATCGTCCACAAGCTCTCTAACCGCAAGTTGCAGAAAGAGTAAGGGCGCATTTCCACGTTCCCGGTTTGCGCCGGGCCGCAGCGGGCGGTGGAGCCTCGCTTCTGTACGCGTTAGCGTAATATTACATATTCTTTGTGTCACCCGTGTGTTTAAGCCTATGATTTTTGTAAGTAGTGGAATCACGATAGCTTTTATGGCACACTACACAGGAATATGGTTTCTCACCCGTGTGACTTCGCCTATGTACGTTTAAATGATACATTCGATTAAAGTTTTTATGACATACTTCACAAGAAAACGGTTTCTCACCTGTGTGCATACGCCGATGTATGCGTAATGTAGATGGATGACTGAAGCTTTTATGACATATATCACAAGAAAACAGTTTCTCGCCTGTGTGTATTCGCCGATGTAAGTCTAAACTACCCTTTTGATTAAAGCTTTTACTACATACATCACAAGAATATGGTTTCATGCCTGTATGTATTCGTCGATGTTTTTGTAAAGTAGAGCCATCACAAAAGTTTTTATGACAATCCTCACAAAAATATGACTTCTCGCCTGTGTGTACTCTTAAGTGTTTTTTTAAATTCCATGGATTTTTGAATTTGGAATCACAAGTCTTACAAACGAAAGGCCTGTCATTACTGTGTGATTTAAAATGTGAAATTAATAAATATTTTTGGGTAGTTATATAAGAACACACATCACAGCGAAATTTCTCTGCAGCAGCATGCGCCTTTAAATGAGCGTTTAAATCTTTTGCTTGATTCACTGAATATTCACAAATATCACACGAATATTTAAGGACTTTATCACAGATAACAGTGACACTGACTCTATTTGAACTGTTATTTTCGTTTTCCTCTTTCACTGTTGTTGGAAGATTTTTCTCTGCTGTCTGTTTTTTTGTCTCTTGTTTGTTTCTTGGCCTTTTTTTCTTTGACACTGCAACACCTAGATGATACGAATCACTTTAAGTTTTATAAATAGGGTATTTTTTTATTAAAAAAACCGGTCAAGTGCGAATTGGACTCGCGCGCCGAGGGTTCCGATACACCTTTAGTATCTTTGGAAGCAATAAAGTCCATTTTTATAGGACCGCAAAACTAAATTTGTTTGTAAAGGTTTTTTGCAGATTTATAAAAAACTGTGTAACTTAGAAAGATCGTTTTATTTTTGCTGTAATATTTAATAAAATGTCTATCGACTGTAATTAATTTAGATTTTTCCATTCACAAACTTCGGAGATAAGGGGGGGGGGAACGCTATTTTTTTTACATTTTTCATCATAACTTGAAAACCAAGAGTTGTATAAAAATACAAAAATATATTGTAGAATGTACAAGTAAAGCCCTTTCACATGATACCCCTCTCAACCTAGTAACGATAATTTGAAATTTTGCCCCCCCTATTTGGGCCCCCTTTACATTAATATTCATAATTTTTTCTTAATTCTCTCAAGTGCAATTAAGTTGGACAGCCATATTCTAAAACTTTTCCAAATTTCAAGTCGATAGCATGATTGGTTGCCTAGATATACAGGTGTGACAGACAGACAGACGGACAGACAGACAGACAAAGCGGCACCATAAGAGTTCCTTTTTTTTACCGTTTTGATATCGGAACCCTAAAAATCATAAATCCCGACTGCGTAACTAATAAGAGAAGAAACAAGCTAGGGTTTTAGGATCTATAGGAGTTGGTTAGTTAAAATTTTATAAAATATTGCTGGCGGGGACAGATTTTGCTTTGTGGTGGTTCACAAAATTTTATTTGCCCCGCCTGCAATATTTCAAAAAAAATAAGTTAACTAAGTCCTTATACAAAAATTCCGAATACGAAAAACCTTTCGGGTGGTTTTTACTTATGATACTGAATAACTTTTGTACTACAACTTTTGGAAATTAATATCCAAAAATAATTATTATCCATACAAGTTGTCCGGATCAGATTTTCATTTTGTATGGTAATTTTTTTTTACATTTCAATTGCCATACAGTTATGGAACAAAAGTTCTATAATTACAAATGTAGAACTTACGCCAAAAAGGTTTTGCGTATTTGAAATTACACGTTGTAGATCCTAAAATCAGCTTGTTTTGCTCTTTATTTATTTATTAATTTGCTTACATGAACAGTATAATATAACAAGGTATCTTATTAACTAGAACATGTACCCTGTTAGGGTGTAGCAGAATAATCGTAAGTTTCCCTATAGTAATTTTAGTACTTATACATAAGTAATTCCTTAAAGTAATTTTAGTATTTATACATAAGTAAAATAAAACAGTATAAGTATTAATAATTTTTCAGTTAGGCAGGCATAAAAAATGCCGAAAAGTTTTTAGTCCGGCATTTTACAAAACGGCGCCTGGCACTCGCCGGTCGCTGCCACGGCACGTAACTAGTGCGGCTTACTAACCGTTTTTATTTTCATATATCATGCTCAGCGAGGTCCTGATTGCTAATTGCTATTTTTATTATTTCCTATTTAGCTATGATAGTTTTCCTTTTAATTTAATCATATATGCTACTTTTGTGAATTTTTTTCACATTTCCCAACCGTTTAGCTGGCGGGGGGGAGAGAACACTCGACTCTAACACAAAATTGAGTTTTCTAGCTATATATTTCACAAACAGAAACCTAATTCGAAAAATGATACATTAAGACTCATATTGTTTTTAAAAGAGCTATCTAACAACACCCAACACGATGGGGTAGAAAAGAAAAAAAAAATCACACCCAGTTTACTTGTAGGTAACCTAAAAAAAATTTTTTTTCAAGCTTTTATTGTACCACTTTGTCGGACTGGATGAAATGTACGTCCATACCAAATTACAACTTTCTAGTACTAAGGGTCTCTGAGCTAAGCCGCGGAGAGACAGACAGACGGACATGAAGAAAATATAAGGGGTCCTTGTCGACTACGGAATCCTAAAAACTGATCGCTGAGTAAGCGTCTGGCCACAGACCCACATCTAGCTAGGGCGGAGCGCTTCAAACGATATGGTCGGCACCATTCAGTCTTTGAATAAGCAAGCGTGCATACGTCTCGAATGCCCATATATGGCATACGCCACAGGTGTTTGTTCCCCAGAGCATTAGTGGCACACGCATGCATGTTTATGGGGACATACCTTTATTTAGTCTAAAAACACAAAAACAATGAAAACAGAACCAAACTTACTTGAACATTCATTCACTGGCCTTAACTCAGTGGGGCCGATGACCATCTCCTCCTTGATCTGATGATCTTCGTACAGGCTGTAGGCTCCATCCGGGTTCAAGGGTAACTCGTCCACGTGATGCTGTGTTTCTTCTGGTGCTAGTTTGCTTTTGTGTTCATCTGTAATGAATAGATACACATTTAAATATTACCTATTTAACATTATCACTATTAGAGCTGGTTCATTGAACCAATCTAATATCTAGAAATCAAAATACTGTACAGCGTTTAACGGAATTGTGAATGAAATTGAACAACTTTTCCCAAGAAAAAAATGGTCATAGAAAAAAGTAAATTTTTTACCTCTCAAGGAAACTGCATCAGCTGATAGCGCATTTTGTATAGGAGGTCAAATTTGGTTTTTCGTATTTTGACCTATGTTCCTTGAGAAAAGTTGTTCAGTTTCATGTTCAGATTCACACCCTTCAGTATTCTCACACCTTTTCTTTACAAGTTGTATAATCAAAAGGAAAATAAAGTTACTCGTTGTTACAAAACATAAGGTTCATTAGATCAGCAATAGAAGTATGTAATAACCGGCCAAGTGCGAGTCGGACTCGCGCACCAAGGGTTCCGTACCATTAAGGTAAAAATATCGTCTAAGGGTAAATGTCCACCAGTGCTGTGCGAGGGGGCTAAGCTGTGAACTGGGGGGATGGACAGGTGGGGATGCCCCGATGAAAGCCAACGAGCAGCTCACCCATACACTGGCAGTCTCGTGGCTGGGGGTCAAAGCAAAGCATGCCAAGCCGTCCGTATCTCCTGGGATAATGGGGGAAATGCTTCCAATCATGTGATCCGATCACCCGTCTGCGTGTGTCGCGGCGTCTCCAACTTAAATAATATAAGTTGTGAGTTGGGAAAATTTCAACCACTAGGGTTGCACCATATAGCACTGGTGGAAATTCACTCTTAGTCCGATATTTCACTGGGACACCATGGCGGCGCAACCAGTCACCGCTACCAAGAAAATGTATACAGTTCTATAGAGAGTTACTCACCTGGTGTCCGTTTGGGTGCGCAACCAATTTGGCGGCGCGACCAGCTCGGATACTGGTCGCGCTACCACTCCCAGTGAAATATAGCCCTTAATACAGTGGCCGCAGGGTGTAGCGACTCTGGTGTCTTTACTGGTGTCTAGTTACGGACTGGTTGCGCCGCCATGGTGTCCCAGTGAAATATCGGCCTAAGTCAATTAAAGGCCGGCGAGTCCGACTCGCACTTGAAGAGTTATTATTATTTGTTTATGTACCAATTTTCACACTTGTAAGTATTCCCGTGGGGCCGATGATCATCTCCTCCTTGATCTGATGATCTTCGTACAGGCTGTGGGCTCCATCCGGGTCCAAGGGTAACTCGTCCACGTGATGCAGAGTTAGTTCAGGATCTTGTTTGATTTCCTGTTCATCTGTAACAAATAGGTACAAATTGTATTATTATCAACTGTATATAGAAGAAAAAGTGCCAAAAGACTTCAAAGTAACTAAAACTGTAACACTACCAAAAAAACAGAACACCCTCAAATGCGAGGAGCACAGAACTTTGAGTCTCATAACACGGGCTTCAAAAATTATCTTGAAAATAATACAGAACAGATTGAGACCTAAAGTAGAGGAAGTGGTGGGAGATGACCAATATGGGTTCAGACAGCAAAAGGGTACTTGAGAAGGTATACTGGCTGGCACTGCGGATGATAATTGACAGGAGGATGGATCTAGGGCTAAACACGCATAAAGCATTCATCGATTTAGAGAAGGCATTTGACAGGGTGGACTGGAGGTTGATGATGACAGCACTTAAGGATATTGGAGTGGACTACAGGGATAGAAGGATTATAATGGAATTGTACAAGGCGCAGGAAACAATAATTGAGACTGGCGAAGAAAAAGGAACAGCAAGGATTCGACAAGGAGTTAGACAGGGTTGTCCTCTTTTACCGTTGATATTCAACATTTTCATAGAGTGTGCAATTAAGGAAATTAAAGAGAATGCTTAAGGGGGGTCAAAATTAATGGAGAAAATATTAAATTTATACGTTTTGTAGATGATATTGCTGCATTAGCAGAAACTGATATACAGCTACAAAATCTGATTAGCACCATGGATTCTATATTTGAAAAATACCAATTAAAGATAAATGCCAACAAAACTAAAATAATGACAACATCCAAAAAGCCACCGAACAATAGACCTGTTAAACTGGGTAATAACATAATAGAGCAAGTGAATAGTTTTAAATATCTTGGAAGTATAATAAATAATGACTCTCGATGCACACAAGACATAATAGCCAGAATTGCAATAGCCAAACAAGCCTTCAACCGCAAGGAACATATACTTAAATCTAAAAATTAGAAAAAGGTTTACTAAATCATATATCTGGACTATCGCACTCTATGGGGGAGAAACGTGGACAATGATACAAAGAGACAGAGAGAGGCTGGAGGCGTTTGAGATGTGGTGTTGGCGAACACATTGTAGACTCATTAATAATGTTATTATTACGCGAAAAAAGTTGAAAAATATCTTTCGCGCCTTGATACCAGCAAGGGTAGCGGTCCTGACGGGATTCACCCAATTTTTTTTGAAACGATGTTGTAGGCACCTGTCAATGTAAGAGGGTTATCTTTAAAAGGTGAAAACAAAGTATTTAAAATGATGGACAGTGGACATCTTGTGGCTTCTTCCAGAAACAAATTGTCTTCTTTTGCTTTTTGAATTAAAGCCAGAGTCACACTGAGGCGGTAGCGGAAGCGTTCCGGGGGCGGCGGTATTATTTGTAAAGTATGAGTTCTTATGCACCCTGTCACATTTAAAACCGGTCGCGGCGCGGTATTTTCTTCCCACAGATCCGCACCAGGACCGCTTTTGCAATCATATCGCCTCTGTGTGACTTGGGCTTGAGTGTCTCTATGTTGAAGTGCCCAGTGTTGTCTCGTGTGGTGCCGGCAAAGAATAGTACCATCCCATACATACCCGTGGGTGTCGTAAGAGACGACTAAGGGTTATAAACTGGAGGATGGGCAGCAGCATCCTTCTGTGTATCATACCATCCTACTTACTGCGGTCATCTACAACCGTGGTCCATGGTGCCAGCCATAATGCTGACAAGCGAGGTGATTATGGTACTTTCCCTACACACGTCCTAGTGCCTGATTGCTATTTTCCTTATTTCCAGTACTTCAGCTATACCTCATTAACCTGTGACACAAAACTGTAAGGGTTCTTATTTACTACAGAACCATAAAAACATTATTATTACTATTATTATTGGGGTTCTTTTTTCTCCCTTTTTCTAGGGGTGTTATTCAATAACGCGGGTTCGAAAACCAAGGATTATTGAAGTAAAACACATTAGGTCTGTGAGTGAGTTTGTTCTGTTTCGGATGTGAGGAACTTGCGGACTATTCGACACGTATTATTATTATTTCTTGATGCACTAGCAGCTCTGCGAGCTTATGCGTGAATATCACTGCACATGTGTTTGGTTATTTTGTAAATGTCTGTCAAGTCTATTTTTGAAACAATTCACTGTTAGAGCACTTATCACAGTTTCTGGGAGGGAGTTCCACAAGTTCATCACTCACATTGGCAAGAAGTGCCTTCTGGGGTTGCTAGCACATGGAGGCTTGGTTAACTTCAAAGAGTGTCCTCTTAGTTCTTAATTCTGGTTCATCATGTACAGATCCTTGATGTTTTTAATAATAATAATAATAAAATCATTTATTTCAGGCCAGTGACCCATAATTAATTAATTATAAAAACAAATGTCAAAATCAAAATACAAATACAAAAATAAATTAAAATTAAATACAAAAATTAAATAATAATTGAATTCAAAATTAAAATAAAATTGGAAATTATCATGCAAATGTCAAACCTATACTAAACTAAAATTAACAAATTATTTAATGAAAGGGGATGCAGTGGCATGCAGCTGCAACCACCTTCGCATCATCGGTGAATCCCACCGCCCGGACAGTGCTCTCAGGATTCTATTGGGGCTGGCCCATACGCGAGTCATTAATGAAGCGCTCCGTTTACGTATGACACCATAAAAGTCGTCTATATGGGCTTCCGCAAACATTGCAGAGGCGCTACAAAAACGCGGCAATTTCAACAGAATCCTGAGTGCATCGTTGTACTGTACGCGTAGCGCGTTGTACGCCCGCTGCGTAAAGTTGGCCCACAGGCTGCACGTGTAAAAGCTCTGACAGTATGCTCTAAAGAGCGTCAACTTTACTTGTGTAGTACAGCGTGCGAACCTGCGCGCCCACATGTTGCAGCGGACGGCCAGCGCCCTACGCTCCCTATCAATATCCTCGCAATCACATAAGTCGTCAGTGACCCAGTGGCCCAGATACTTAAATGTATGTACCCTTTTCAAGGGAGTGCCGCAAAGAGTGATGGGTACTGAAGAGTGAGATTTGGTACCAGCTTTAAAAATCATCCATTCACTCTTTTTGATGTTGTAGTGACCGTTGAGTATCTTATATGTCTCTATTAGGTCTCCTCTTTTCCGTGTCCGTTCCAGTGTTGTCAAGTTAAGTTCTACAAGGCGTTCTTCGTAAGACTTCTTTCTTAGGGACACAACAATTTTTGTTGCTCTCCTCTGGACTTTCTCCAACATTTCTTATGAAATTGAAATAGGGACACCAAATTTGAAAAGCTCCAGCAATGGACGAATGTAGGTTTTATAAATTTTGATGAACAATTCCTTGGTAAAAATATAGACAGCTTTCCTGATCATTTACAGCATGGAATTGGCTCTTTTTGTTATATTGGTGACGTGGACGTCACATTTTAGGTTATGCGTTATCGTAACACCAAGATCTTTTTGGGTATTTACAGCTCACATTGTCTATGTTATATTTCAGTTCCGGATTATTATTTCCTATGTGCAAAACTGTACACTTCGTGGCATTAAGTGAGATAAGCCAGTCCTTTGTTCATTGTACTATAGGGTCCAAGTCTTGTTGTATTATATTGTGAGTGATGAGAGGATTTCCCATAATTTTTGTGTCATCCGCGAATATTGACAAGTCAGACTGAACGACACTTTTCAAGTCGGTGATGAAGATTCCAAACAAAATGGGTCCAAGCACAGATCCTTGTGGCACGCCACTGTGGACGTCAAACGCATCTGACAGGGTATCTCCAACTCTTAATTTGAATTTTCTATTGCTTAGGAAGTCTTTTATCCACTGAAGGAGCTGTCCGCGTATTCCGCTTGTGATTCAGCTTTGCTATTAGCCTTTTAATAGGGACTCGATCGAATGCCTTTTCATAGTCTAGGTACACGACATCTGTTCATTGGCGATTATCCCAGTTATAAGTCCATTTGTCCAGGCACATGAGATGACAAAAAGAAAGGAAAGTGGGAAGATACCTTTCTATAGTCTAAAAACTCTAAAATAATGAAAATAGTATCAAACTTACTTAAATATTCATCCATTGGCCTAAACACAGTAGAGCTGATGACTATTTCTGTCTTGACCTGATGATCTTCATACAGGCTGTACGCCCCATTCGGGTCCAAGGACAACTCTTCATTATGACGATGTGTTTCTTCTACATCTTGTTTAATTTTCTGTGAATCTGTAACAAATAGATAAAGAACCACATACTCGTAATTAAAGATTTTTGCAAAATTATCCCCTAAGGGAGTATGAATTTTTTTACTGGGGTATGAATTTTTGTACAGCAAGTGTATTTTAAATTTAGTTGATATAGTTTATGTGTAGGTAATTGTTTTTATAATAAATTTTACAGGAAAATAAATTCCATGCATGCGAAGCCGCAGGACAGAATGGTATATTACAAATAACAATAAATTTTTAATGTTTTTCACTTCTCATGCTCGAAAAGTTGTAGTTTAGCCTAAAATTGTATTTTATGCACTTGGTCAAAAAAGTAATGTATTCTTCTACGAGTACATTGACTTCTCTCATACTATAATATATACTATCTGTCCTCGGCTCCAACTCTCCTGTTTGTAGACTTAGTAAATTGGCCAATAGCTACAGTGACAAGGTGGACATATTCACGGACTCTATCTATAAGCTCCGTAAAATCTTAGCTAAGTAAGTTGCCTTATTGTATGTTTATATCGCATGAGGTGTTCGTCTATAATTAGTTATAGCACTTAAAATTGTTCCTTTGTTGCCTACAAATAAGTTTGTGTAGAATTGGTGTGTATAACTGTTGATGAACCTAAATAAATAAAATAATAAAAAATATAAAACTCTAATTCAACTTTAATTAAAATACTTCTTTTCTAAACTATTTTTACATTTCATTTCCTGGCAATCAAAGTGAAAAGCAGAGTTTATAACTAGAACATAAAACACGTTTTATCCGCGGATTTATTATTCGCACTCATAATTGTCGTGCAAATACGTAAGCCATGTATAAAAAGTCATATTTTATGCACTTCTTGTAAAAACTACTATTATTAGATAGGTTCCCCAGGTTCTAATTCATGTATAATTTACCTGCACTAGGTGGGTTTAGTATGGGAGTGATGCGCTCATACATCCCATAGTTGATGAACCCGTGCCTTTCTAGGAAAGTGTGAGTGCGTAACACTAGAACTGGGTTGCTGTTGTATGAGGCCTGCAAATACAAAACAAATTTTTAAGTAGCTCAAGATGGTATAATATTAAATCTGGTAAGATAAACTAGGTTGTAACAAAGCTAATTTGTTTATCGTTTTAAATAAAACAAATGCATAAAACAGATGTGGAATCAGCTTCCTGCGCAGGTATTTCTGGACGGGTACAACAAGACAGCCTTTAAGAAACGAGCCTATAAATATCTCAAAGGCCGGCAGCGCACTTGTGACCCCCCTGGTGTTGCGGGTGTCTATGGGCATCGGTGATCACTTACCATCAGGTGACCCGTCTGCTCTTCTGCCTCCCTCTTCTATAAAAAAAAGATGCTGACCTCCATTTTCTGAACAGCATATTCTGTAAGTTTCTTCTTAGTGTTTTCAAACCACATTTTCAAAATCCTGTTCCTGATCTCAACTAAGGCCAGCCTAGAAGGCTCTTGCAGATCTGAGAAAAATTCCACCTCCAGGGGAGACATCCCTTCAAAAGGCAGACGAGATAGAGAGGCTCCCTTCAAACTGAAAAACAAGTTATAAAAAAAAATTATAACACTATGTCAGGCTAAATTGTCTACTCAGAACTTCTTGTAGACCAAGGAGTTGGTATAGTTTAGTTAGTATTTTTATTATTACAAAAAAATAATAAAAACAAGGCTGTAATAATAGTTTAGTTAGTATAAACTATACTAACTCCTTGTTGTACTGTTAATAAACACACAAAGATTTGTTGGGCAGACACATCTATTTATGTAGGTATAGTATAAGGTAGTTTACGTAGTAAAAAGTAAAAACATGCAACCCTAAAACATAAGAAAACCAACCTATTCAACATCTCTTTAGAGTCAGACTCCTCTATATCGTCATTTCTAGCTTCTTCTATCACCGGTTTGTCAATTTTGTTAGGTTTCTTAGACCCTGCGTTTTTATTAGGACTCTCACCGGCCCCACGAGGACGTAGGGCTCGAAGACGTGACCTTGCTCCTGTCCTGCTGCTTCAGAACTGTATCAAACCCAAGGATAACAACTTAACCTCCTCATAATGACCTATATATGCAACAATAACATAATCTCTAATAACGACTGGACCACAAATTCAAGGAAAACAACACACCCCCCGTATAATCCGTCTCAAATCCTAAAAGAATATAATATAAATAGTATAATCCTAGATTTAAATCCTACATCACTTCACTTTTTAAAATATATGGCAAATTATGGAGCAAAAATGTATGTTTTTTTTTTTTGAATTTTTTGGCCTGGTTACAAAGACCTTTAAGCCAAGTCTTATTGTAACACTTCACTTCACTGGATTTATCTGTTTATTTACAATTTATTGAAAGTATTTTTAATATATTTATAAAGCGGATAATAACACTCTTTTACTTCTAATAGATGTATTAATGGTGTTGGCCAAAGAGATTTGAACCTCGCTACGCGCGGTCATAGAGGGATTTGAAGGCTTGTCAAGTGTTGCACTTTTGAAACGTCCTGCTAATTTAAAAAGTTATCTGATTGTTCTCTTGACAACTAGTATCAAAGAGGATATACTAGTATGACATTGTCTTTACTTTCAGTCGTCTATGAAACTATTTGTTTTGATCTTGTCGTGAGCGAACCGGCTCTGTAGTTTTTATAATTTTACTGTTATTAAAATACTTATATCTAATCAAATAAGTGTTGTACACAAAAGCCTAAATGCTGAACAATACATATATCGTACCGGCATGCGGACCTCATTCTTCTAGGAAGCAGGACATCGAAGAATACTTATGCTTTCATTTGTAAGTAAAATTTATAAGCTTATTTTGCTAAAATATGTGTAATACTCATTAAAGTGACAACAAATTATATTAAAGTTTAGGTAATTCAATTTAAAAAAAACCTTCCACAAAGAAATATACTGCATCAAGAATATAAACATATCGAGAATGGTTTTGATTATCCGCCATTAGAGATGTAAATAGTGGTTATCGATAATGTCTAAAAAGTTATCGAATTAAATCAGATGCTAACTTTATTTTTCTAGTACGGTCTCTGTAAATGGTCACAAGTCAATCTACCATGTAATAAAAAAACTAGCCAAGTGCGTGTCGGACTTGGCATATTTAGGGCTCCGTTGTGTTGTAATATTAAAAATGAGAGAATTATAGTTACAAAGAAAGAACGTGATTCATCAATATCAATATTTGTTAGTAAAATATACATAACAATAAACATTATCACCAAAAGACAATGCAACTTTTCCCTAGATCTCTGGCTCAAAATTTTGAAAGGTAGAGTGAAACCCTTGTCAAATAATAGACCTTATAATCACTATCAACTTTTTCTATGTCATCAGAATAATCATAGAGGGTGAAAAAAAGGTAAATCATAGAGGTTTTGATCCCACGTGGCCTTAAATCTAAATATGTAAATTTTTCAAAGCCTTACTCTTTCTTGTGTTACTTGCTCGTTTGCCCACTTGTGAAATAAAATAAAAAAGCAGAAAAGCAACAATACACCATTCCATGGTGTAGGCTAAAATTTTGTTTTTATGACCCCATTTAGGTGTATGGGAGCCCACTTTTAAAAAATTTAAAAACATTTTTGTCAATTTTAATGGCTTTGGGTCAACAAGATGCTTTTACTGTTATATTATAGTTTGGCTATAAAACCTGTGCGACAGACGACGGACATAATATTGAAGTGACAACTATAGGGCTCCGTTTGGACCCTTCGAGTGTAACAAAATAAAATTTTAAATCATATAGAGACGGCTTGAACGTTCTGTTATCACAGTGGTGAAGTCAAAAATAGGTCAAGCTTGACAGTCGCAGCGCGATTTTAGCTTCTACAGCTATTGAAATAATAGGTCTTTCACTATGAAATTGCCGAAATGTTTTACAGATTAATGAGATCATAATTCATATAATTCTAAAGCAATTTTTTCATTTGTCTTATATTTGAAAGTTGTATTTAAGATTAAGTATCAATTTTAGCAAAAAATTAAGATTTAATTTTTAGTTTGATTTTTAAAATTAAAAGTTTGAAAATGGTTCGTTTTAAATGTCTTCCGATTTCATCATTAGATTTGTTATATTTTTTACTGATAATATTTTTCGAAATTTAACTTTTAGCTCCTTAAAGAAGCTAAGTTAATGTTTTCCCAATCATGCTCAAAAAATTTGAAAATTCGCCATACAAAACGCCTACGTCATAGTTGAAGACCCGATAAGAACGATACAAGGCCAATATGTCAATCTTGACGTACTCTTGACTGTACCATATCATTGGTAGTCGATATTTATTTATTTTCAGATCCCTTCAAGTGTTAAAGATAAAGTAAAACACCATAGCAGCGGCATTGCAACTAGGCATTAAAACTACTAAATAAACAACACTTGCAGAGAGACTTGAGTGAAAATGGTGACAAAAATAAGAATTATTTTTAGGTAGTAGGTAACTTTATTAGTAGATTCATAACTTTTTAAATATACATACGTACCGTTCTGTTATTTTATTTGTGTCTTTTCTTTTCTTTCTTTCTTTGTAAATGAGAAAATAAATAAAGCAGCTTAATTCATTTCTGATGAATCCCTATTTTTATAGTTTTAACTATAAATATAGAAATGCGAAAAAGACACTCTACGCACCCCTTGGAATAGACTCCTTCACCTAACGCGACCCGCGCCCGCGCGATTGCCGGGTTCTTTATCGAGTCTAGTTGTACTGCGTGGACGTGCGTAAGTCTCTGTCATTTTCAAATTCTGACAATTTGTGGTTTCGCGCTTGATGTATGAACGGTTCGGGGTGCGCTATTATAAATATAAAGCAATTTCCAGACAACATAGTGAAAACTGCAAGTAGTTTCCTGTCGAGTATCTCATTTTGCAACGTCAAATGGTTCTATTCATTTGATTTATCTTCAAAGAACATTATTGTGAATAGCATACAAAACATTCGAATTCAACGATTTTTTTTTAAGTCACAAAATTTTGAATTCATCATGAGCGTCTTACATCTGCTCAAAGCCTCGTCAATATTTAATATGTGAGTGTTAATACTATCGTTATAAAAAAATCGAAATACTACATTATCGCTATCGTCATATCGAGTGCCTGCACATCTCTAGCTGGTCAAAAAGCATTACAGCGACGTTTGAAAGTAGATAATCATAAACATGTTTATCTCTTTTTTTCTAATATGACTCTTTACATGAGTAAAAAGTCAAGCTATAGCCGACAATTTTCGGATCCCTCTATGACCGAGCGTAGCGAGGTTCAAATCTCTTTGGTGTTGGCAGCACTACTCTGTGGTAGGATGCTTTTGACACCAGTCAATGTCTTGTAAGAATTTGCAATATATCGTTTTACTAAAATTACCATTTTTATCATTTCCACCATCAATTGGTAGCGGATACGTGGTTTATCCATGAAAAAATAAATATATTTTCGGTGAGATTAAAGTGGATGAAATAAAAATGTTATAAATATAAAAACAAAAACGTAAAGGTTCAAGATGGCTACTTCGTATCGTGTCGAAACTCTGACTCGAGAAAACTACGACACGTGGTGTCTGCAAGCTCAAGCCGTGCTAATAAAAAATGATCTGTGGATCTATGTTAACGGTGATAAGAGCATATCTGCGACATCAACTGCGGAAGAAAAAGAAAAGTTCAAAAAGAGTGATCAAATGGCCAGAGCCGAACTCTTATTGCTCATATCGCCATCTGAGCTGAAGCAAATTAAAAGCTGCACCACAGCTAAGGAAATATGGGATAAACTAAAAGCAATTTATCAAAGCCAAGGTCCCGCTCGCAAGGCAACCCTGCTGAAGCAGTTAGTATTGAAAAACCGGTCAAGTGCGAGTCGGACTCGCGCGCCGAGGGTTCCGATATACCTATAGTATTTTTGGAAGCAATAAAGTCCATTTTCAGGACCGCAAAACTAAATTTGTTTGTAAAGGTTTTTTGCAGATTTCTGAAAAACTGTGCAACTTAGAAAGATCGTTTTATTTTTGCTGTAAAGTTTACATAAACCTCTGTCAACTGTAATTAATTCAGATTTTCCCTTACTCAAACTTCGGAGATAAGGGGGGGGGAATGGTATTTTTTTTGACATTTTTCATCATAACTTGAAAACTAAGAAACTTAAAAAAATACAAAAATATATTTTAAAATGTACAAGTAAAGCCCTTTCATATGATACCCCACTCGACCTAGTAGCGACAATTTGAAATTTGGCCCCCCCTATTTTGGCCCCCTTTACATTAATAATCATACTTTTTTCAAAAAATTTTCATGTGCAATTAAGTTGGGCAACTATATTCTAAAACTATTCCAAATTTCAGCTCGATAGCGTAAGTGGTTGCTGAGATATAGAGGTGTGACAGACAGACGGACAGACAGACAGACAGAGCGGCACCATAAAGGTTCCTTTTTTTTACCATTTTGGTATCGGAACCCTAAAAACTGAGTGCCGGTGAAGACGTACGTGAACACTTAAATAATTTTAACGACGTTGTCGACAAATTAGCGGACATGGAAGTAAAAATAAATCCAGAGCTGCTTAGTATTATGATGCTCTACAGTTTACCCAGCAGCTACGAAAATTTTCGTATAGCTATCGAGTCGAGGGACTTACTGCCAAGCCCCGAAGAATTAAAAGTGAAGATTCTTGAGGAGAGCGAAGCTCGTAAAAATGCTCATAGTGAAGTACATCAAGAGGCTTTTCATTCCAAGTCTAAGTTCAAATTTTGCCAAAACTGCCGGAAGAAAGGTCATACTACAGAAACTTGTTGGAGTGGCAAGAAAAATAAAAACAAACAGGCTAAAGGAGAACGCCATTTCAGCATAACTCCAACGTGCATGGCTATGACTTCGACCAACGTATGGTGTTTAGACAGTGGCTGCACTTCGCATATGTGCGGACAGAAAGAATACTTCGAGAAGTTACAGCCAGATTCTGGTACCCTAAACTTGGCATCTGAAAACCTCACAACTACAGTCGAGGGTAAAGGAAAAGTAACTCTGAACGTGCAAGATACGGTATGCAATTTCCATGAGACTTTGTATGTACCAAAACTAACAACAAACCTCATGAGTGTGGCAAAGATAACCGAAAAAGGTTATAATGTCGAGTTTACCAAAGAGAAGGCATATATCAAAAATAAAGACGAAACTATTTTCATTGCTGAAAAACAAAATGGGCTCTATTATGTCAAAAGTCAAAATGACAATATTGCTTACACAACTTCAAATATTGTGACGCCATTAAATAAATATCTATCTATCTATAATAATAATATGATGTTGTGGCACAAAAAACTCGGTCATATAAATGAAAAAGACCTAAAACTAGTTGGCAAGAAAAATCTGATTAAAGGCGTAAATCTGGAAGATGGAACTTTACCAACCTGCGAAACCTGTATCAAAGGTAAAATGACTCAGTTACCATTCACATCTGTTGGTGGACTACTATCAAGTGAGCCATTAGAAATAATTCACAGCGATGTGTGTGGGCCAATGCAGACTGAAACATTAGCAGGAGCCAGATATTTTGTTACGTTTATTGACGATTTTACAAAATATTGTTGTATTTATTTTATGTCACAAAAACGAAGTTTTCGAAAAGTTCAGAGAATATAAGAACAAAGTTGAGAATTTCTTGCAGAAAAAGGTTAAAAATCTGCAGAGTGACAATGGCAGAGAATACTGTAACAAAGAATTTGATGATTACTTGAAGCAACATGGCATTAAACGAAGGCTAACAGCGCCATATACACCGCAGCAAAACGGGCAGAGTGAGAGAAAGAACCGATCTTTATTAGATAAAGCCCGATGCCTGATGCTGGAATCAAAAATACCAGAAAAATTATGGGCAGAAGCTGTGTATACTGCTAACTATCTGATTAACAGAAGCCCTGCAAAAGCTCTTAACGACAGCACACCCTATGAAAAGTGGACAGGGCGTATACCTTCTGGTAATCACTTACATGTTTTTGGAAACAAAACTTTCGTATTAAATAAACGAAGACGAGGCAAATTTAAACCAAAAGCAGATGAGGGTGTTTTTGTAGGATATGCGCAGAATGCGAAGGGATTCCGAGTTTATATACCTGAAAAAGAAACAGTCATAATTAGCAGAGACGTGAAAGTCATCGAGAAAATGTATTATGACAACACTGATGATCAAAACTATGACGATTTGTTTGATGAGCCGGATCAACCGCAGCCACAACCTGAAACACAAAAGAAAATAAATAAAACAAAAAAGAAAAATGAAGAAAAAACTGTTAATAAAATGATAGACGTTGAAACGATTCCTGAACCTGAACACAAGCAAATAAATGATGTAGACCAGGATAGGAGGAGTATAGAAGATGACCTGCAAGAAGGTAGACCACAAAGAGAAAGACGTCTCCCAGATCGGTTGAACGATTATCTTTTGTTCTGTGAATCTGAAAATCCAAGTGTTGATGATCCTGAATGGCGAGAAGCTATAAAAAAGGAAATAAAAGCACATATTAAAAATGGTGCCTGATGCTGGAATCAAAAATACCAGAAAAATTATGGGCAGAAGCTGTGTATACTGCTAACTATCTGATTAACAGAAGCCCTGCAAAAGCTCTTAACGACAGCACACCCTATGAAAAGTGGACAGGGCGTATACCTTCTGGTAATCACTTACATGTTTTTGGAAACAAAACTTTCGTATTAAATAAACGAAGACGAGGAAAATTTAAACCAAAAGCATATGAGGGTGTTTTTGTAGGATATGCGCAGAATGCGAAAGGATTCCGAGTTTATATACCTGAAAAAGAAACAGTCATAATTAGCAGAGACGTGAAAGTCATCGAGAAAATGTATTATGACAACACTGATGATCAAAACTATGATGATTTGTTTGATGAGCCGGATCAACCGCAGCCACAACCTGAAACACAAAAGAAAATAAATAAAACAAAAAAGAAAAATTAAGAAAAAACTGTTAATAAAATGATAGACGTTGAAACGATTCCTGAACCTGAACACAAGCAAATAAATGATGTAGACCAGGATAGGAGGAGTATAGAAGATGACCTGCAAGAAGGTAGACCACAAAGAGAAAGACGTCTCCCAGATCGGTTGAACGATTATCTTTTGTTCTGTGAATCTGAAAATCCAAGTGTTGATGATCCTGAATGGCGAGAAGCTATAAAAAAGGAAATAAAAGCACATATTAAAAATGGTACTTGGGTTATCAAAAAGAAAGGACAAGAGGAAAATATAGTAGATTACAAAATGATTCTAAAACACAAAGGTGAAATGAAAAAGGCTCGATTATATTATTATTTATTTATTTAAGACTTCGTCTTCTCGGCCTTCGTATGCCGGTGATAACAATACTCACGGACCTAAGTCAAGTGAGTATTGAGGATTTGTGGTGTTGTCGGATCGTAAACATTTTCTGACTATTCGGCAAGTATTTAGAATAACTGCCTTCTGTAGGCTAATGTATGTATGTTGTGGGAAGTCAAGTAATTTTAAGGACAGATGTAGCTGATTGGGGATTACGCCGGTGGTTGAGAGTACTATTGGTACTATTGTTACTTTATTAAGGTTCCACATCCGTATTATTTCATCTTTAAGGTCTACATATTTAGAAAGCTTTTCCGATATTGTGGATTGCAAGTTGTGGGTGTTGGGAATGGCAATATCAATAAGCTGTGCGGTATTTTCGCGTTTGTCTATTAATGTTATATCTGGTCTATTGTAGTGTACTGTCCTGTCTGTAAGTATAGCTCTGTCAAAATATAACTTATGAGTTGTGTTTTCAAGGATACTTTCTGGGCTATATTTATAGTAAGGTACGGTGGGAGGCGATATAAAGTTATATTGCTGTGCTAGTTTCTGGTGGATAATGTTTGCAACTTGATCATGCCGATGCTTATAGTCGGTTTGGGCTATTGCAGAACATGCTCCGGTGATATGTTGTATTGTTTCAGAAGCGCGATTACAACGGCGGCAGTTATCTATTGTGTTTGGAATTTTCATAATATGTTTTTGATAGTTACGTGTCTCTACGACCTGATCTTGAATCGAAATCATGAACCCTTCAGTTTCAGGAAATAGCTCTCCACGGTTGAGCCATTCGTTCGACGCTAATTTGTCGACGTTAGGCTGACTCAAATCGTGATAGTGCCTGCCATGTAATGACTTCCGGGCCCATTCATCTATTTTTGTCTGTCTGTCGGTTTGTAATTGGTTATGTTGTGGTTTTTTATCTTGTAAGTTGAGGGGTGTGTATTTATGATCATTTTCAACTATGGCATTGTGTAGCCTGGACTCTAATGTTTTGCTGTGGAAGTATGACCTGAGGTTAGAAATCTGTTTATTATGTAAGTTTGTCACATCTATGAATCCCCGTCCTCCCTCACTCCTTGCCAGCGTCTGTCGTTGAACACAGGCACGAGGATGGTGTTTCCTATTCTTCGTCATTGTAGTATTAATCAAGCGTTGGAGATTCAAAAGTTCTGCTCTAGACCATTTGATGACACCGAAGGAGTAAGTCAAGACCGGGACTGCATAGGTATTAACAGCTTTAGTTATATTTTTGGAGTATAATTGCGTTTTCATAATAGAATTAAGTCTGTGTTTAAATTGCTGTTTTAAGGTGCCTTTTACTTCTTTATATTGGATTTGTTCTGCCTGTTTGTATCCCAGATATTTGTATGTTTCGTTGTCGTCCAAAGAGTCTATGCGCTGTCCAGTTTGCAGTTCGTACGAATGACCATACTTCTGCCCTTGCTTGAGAGAGTTAATTTTACATTTGTCGATTCCGAATTCCATACAAATATCTTGGGAGTACATTTCTGTGATATCAACTAGGTGGTTTAAGTCTTCTTGAGTGGAAGCATAAAGTTTTATGTCATCCATGTAAAGGAGGTGGTTTAATCGGCATTCTGATGTATCTGGTTGTCGGTCAGTCTCAACGTAGGTTAGTGAATATCCTATATTTGATTCATTTAGCATTGTAGATAGAGGGTTTAATGCAAGACAGAACCATAAAGGGCTAAGGGCATCACCCTGGAATATTCCGCGCTGTATTTTAATTGATTCTGTAACTAAAGTCTCTGTAGGTGTTGTCAATCTCAGTCTTGTTGTCCAGTTTTTCATTATACTTTGCAGAAAATACACAATTTTAGGATGGATCTTGTAGATATCTAGTACTTCTAACAACCAGGAGTGAGGAACTGAATCATAGGCTTTCTTATAGTCTATATACATTGTAAATAAGTCTCTTTTCTTTTGCTTTACCTGCCCTAATACTACAGAATCGATGACAAGTTGCTCTTTGCACCCCTGACTTAGCTTTCTACATCCTTTCTGCTGCTCAGCTAGTATATTATTTTTGTCAATGTGTGCATAAATAATCTGCGTCAGGCAAGATGTAATAACCTTGTAGATGGTCTGTAGGCAAGTAATGGGTCTGTATTTTGCTGGGTCAGATAAGTCGTTCCGGTCTTTGGGTATCGTATAAGTAATTCCTGCTGATAAGTAAGTGGGCATGCGTTCAGGATGTTCTAGGAACTCATTTATAAAATTATGCAGAAAAGGGTGTAAGTATGTATATTTTTTAATCCAGTAATTATGTATATTATCTGAGCCAGGGGCCTTCCAATTGTGTAGGTTTTTAATGACTGTCTTGAAAACTTCTATCGGTATAAATTGAAACTCCATCGGTTCAGTGTTTTGAGTGTTTAATTTTTCGTTTCCAATCCAGGTTGCTTTATTATTATGAGTTAAAGGGTTTTCCCATATTTGGGACCAGAAATGATGGATATCTTCTCTTTGTGGCGTCAAATTAGATTCATCTATATTATTGGGGTTGTCCTGTGAATGATTGGTTGTTCCAACTTTGAGATTTCTATAGAATTGCTTTTCATTTGATGAGAATTGGATATTTTGTGTCTTACGCAATGTGCAGCTCTTGTAACGTTTTAGACGAGTACTAGCAACTGCTAGTTTTTGTCGGAGAGTATCCAAAAATTGTGTAAGTTGGGTGTTTGGTTCTTCATGAATTGTGTGGGTTTTATACTCTCTCATAATATTGTTAACATGCCTAGATAAGTTATTAGATCTATTTCCTCTAATATATTGGATTAGTCTGCCTATTTTAGCTCTTAATTTCTCTATTTTCTTTTCAATTCGAATCTGCCACTTTGGTTTCCTTTTGTATTTATTAGTAAATGCTGTGTTTTTGGGTGGTATGTCTATATTCGCCCCGTTGGCTTTAGCTGCAGTCCATGCAGCGCAATATAATACTGTCTGCAAAATATCAAAATCTGTATCTGCGCTGATGTAGTTTGGGATTACTTTGGTATTAACGTAATCTACAATTAACGCAAGTTTCTTTGAAGATTTTTGCTTTGGAATGTAGTCTCTTTCTGTTGGTTCTATATGTGTATAATATTCTATTGCCTGTTTAAATATCCTGTTTATTTCTATAGTCCTTTTACAATCATCTATTTGTTTGTTTTGAGATTTTTCGTTTTCGTTGGTAGATACTTCAGATCTTTCGCTAGGCGCTTGCTGTAAATTTATTGTCAGTGTGTCATTATTACTAACTACAAGTGGAGTAGATAGCTGTCGGGATTCGTCGGGTTGGGTTCTGGAGAAACTATTAGGTAAGTAATTAAATTCTGCCACACTTGCGTGTGTCTGCTGGGGTTGAAGATGGTTTTGAGAGTGGTGCTTTCTCCTCCTAGTTATTTGTCGTTGCGACGGTTGCGAAGCTTCTATCGTATTTGTCTCATATTGAATGTTAATATCTGTTGCTACTTGTTCCTTTATTTGTTCTCTAACTGTAGGCTGTATATAGTTGCTGTGTATTATTAATCGTATTTGGTCTGCAAGTCTTTGCTCAGTTACAAAATTTAGTTCGGGAAAGGTGTCAGTGAATTTTCTATGTAACAGTGTCCGGTAAGTAGTCAGGTTAGTTTCATTATTAGTAACAATGTAATAGCATTTAAGTAGTTCCCTGTTAACTTCGTGAGTCCATTGCATTCTTTGTCTGCTCTTTCCTGCCTTTGTGGTCGGAGGTCGCATATTGGCTAAAATATTCTGTAAGGGTGCAGCTGTATTCGGTGTAGCAATTAATTGAGATTGGTGAATAGTATTATTGGGCTGCGTGGTGTCACTAGACTGGGGCTGTTCGGTGTTAAGAGTCGGTGAGAATAGGGTAAGTTTAGCTTGTTGTCTGATTTGTTCTAAAATATCTATCGGTAATAATCTATCATTCACAATTTTTCGTCTCTGACTAGCAACTTTCTGTTTTGTGACCGGTATTTCCGGATATTGTTCGATAAATTTCGTATATAGTGTGTCAATAAACTTTTTTGTGTGTACTTCTAATTTCGTTATTATCAGATATGTGCGCCATATAAATATGTTCATTTCTTCAGTGAAATTTATTCTCGCACGTTTTGTGCCTGCAGTGGGAGCAAACTCTAGACATTCAGCCTCTTGCTCAACATCTGCTGACATTGGGGTAACTGTGGATGAGCGGGAATTGGCTAGGTACTCGAAGGGGTTCGGGGATGAGAATGGTGACTGAAAAAGGCTGTGGGTGGAAGATATGGGGGATGATAGGTTTGAAGTACGCATGTTGGCGGTAGAGTCTGCAACAGCTGTAGGCTGGGCAGACGGCGATATGTTGCCCCCCCCAGAGTACGCGGGGCTGCCCGAACTAAAAGGTTCGGGGCGGGATTCTCCATAGCTCTCAGCGCTGGTACCCGCCTGGGGTACTTTACTTCTGGTGATAACCATTTCATATCGCGTTTTTGCCTTTACCTTGTTGGCCGCATAAGTTTCAATAATACGCGTGTCCGCCCCCCACGTGGCTAGGTGTTCAGCACGGACGTAAGGTAGGACTTTAGGGGGCTATTATTATTATTATTATATTATTATTAAGGTATCTAAAAGGTACAAATAAGACCGGACTAATTTATACAAACAATGATAAACCTCTTATTGGATATGCAGATGCAGACTGGGCTGGATGTACTATAGACAGACGGTCAAACACTGGATATTGTTTTGAGATGGCAGATGCTATAGTCAGCTGGGAAACTCGAAAACAGAGATCTACAGCATTATCAACAGCTGAAGCAGAATATATGGCCTTGTCTGACTCTGTAAAAGAAGCATTGCACCTGAAGATATTACTGAATGATATTGCTACAAAGAAGCAAGATAAAATTGTTATTTACAGTGATAATCAGGCATAAGAGAACGGTGTGGCGATAAGAGAACGGTGATAAGAGAACGGTGTGGCGTAAAAGAAGACGTAGTGACCAAAATCGAGAAAGGGATGCTGAGATGGTTTGGTCATGTAGAGAGGATGAATGAACGAAGATTGACGAAAGAGATCTACCAGGCGAGAGTGAATGGAAACGTTGGAAGGGGAAGGCCTAGGCGAACGTACCAGGACCAAATTCAGGACGTTCTGAATAAAGGCCAGGTTAAAAGTACCCTAAACCGACGAGCATGTATGAAAGGATTGATGAAAGTACAGGAAGCAAGGGAAGTATGTCAAGATCGTAGCAGGTGGAGAACTGTGGTCTCTGCCTACCCCAACGGGAAAGAGGCGTGATGTTATGTATTAAAACTGTGCAAAAATGCTATTATTAGCAATAAAGTAAAGCACATCGATCTAAGAGTGCATTTCCTGAGAGAACATGTTGAAAAGAAAAATATAGATGTTCTATACTTGGAAACAGCTAAAATGAAAGCTGACATCTTTACCAAAGGATTGCCAGGGCCTCGTTTTGAAGAATTGCGAGGGTTACTGGGATTGCACACGAGGAGTGTTGCATGCTAACCACAAGAAGTGAGGAGGAGTTTGTTGGCAGCACTACTCTGTGGTAGGATGCTTTTGACACCAGTCAATGTCTTGTACAGCTTGACCAACTTATCTGGAGAATTTTGTGATGGCGCCACGATCGAAAAGGGTTGCCACCTATTACAAAAATAAACAAATTCAGCCTTTTTTAATACTCTTACCTACATGATAAAATACGACATGACCTTTTACTGTTTGCCTCCTTGCTCGCAATCACAGATAAAAGATACCTATACAGGGTGTAAAAAAAAAGTACGATGATCCTTCTTAGGGGTGATTCTACATCACTAATAATTTAATATTTTTCGGGACGCTTCACTTCTACTTGAGCTAAATCTATTTTTTTAAGAAAAAGTATTTTTAATATTTTTTGTACAATCTATTAATGATGTAGAATCATGCCTTAGAAGGATCATCGTACTTTTTAGGGCTCCGTACCTCAAAATAAAAAAACGGAACCCTTATTATAGGATCACTGTGTTGTCCGTCAGTCTATCTGTCTGTCAAGACCCTTTTTCTCCAAAGATATTGGAAACTACGCCAGCAGCGTTTTTCTTACGTCAATGTTTTTCTCACGAACGAGAAGAGGTATCAGGTTGAAATTGATAAACAATATTTAGGTCCATAAACCACACAAGATCTCACAATTTATTTTTTTACAACGACGCAATCAAAAGATATGGCTCTTTATGTGCTCATCTCCATACATTTATGCAAAAAAGCAAAACATACAGGGTACTTCCCGTTGACCTAACATTATGAAATTTGACAAGAAGCTAGGTCTCAAAGTACAAATAAAGGGAAAAGTCTAAAAACTAATATTTCAATTTCAATTTTTCTCACAACTAATAGTAACCAATTAAAGTGAGCTCCCGTTTCAAGAACTTTTCTATAAAGGAGGGGTCAAGTTGGATGGTTGCGGAGATTTTAAAATCAAAGAGCTAAAGCTTACGGTACGGAACCCTAAGGGCGCGAGTCCGACTCGCACTTGGCCGGTTTTTCACACCCTGTATAAGTAAATACAAAGATCGATGATAAAGACAACGGCCCTGACTAAACAGTAAGGGTTTTTAGGCAAATTGGCCTCGGCATAATTAAAGTTTAAAGCATACAAGTAATATATTAAATGTTAATTTTTTTTTCATATTAGCTAGTGCCCGCGACTTCGTCTGCGCAGGTTTATAAGTTGTAGCCTATGTGTTATTCTGATGTATAAGCTATATTATTGTAAAGTTTGATTAAAATCCATTAAGTAGTTGTTACATAAAAGAGTAACAAACATCCATCCACCCATACTTACAAACTTTCGCGTTTATAATATTAGTAGGGAGGATAACATATCAATATAGCTATTTTTATTTTAAGAATTTTTTTTATAGAAAAAGAAGACCCTGATTATTCCTTTTACTGATAACCTTTCACACAGTAATTAAATTAAATTTTGATTAAACTGCCCAACGCAAAGGCCTTAGCAACGGCTTAATCCCTGAACCTTTAAATAAATTATTAAAATAGAATGTCTTTTTACTTCAATCACAAAATTGTAAATTTCTTAATTAATATAAATAATTTCATGGATTGTGGATCTTAATACAGTGCAAATAGAGCTGTTTTATGAGAAAATGTGTTGAAAATAATAAATAAAAAAAACCGGCCAAGTGCGAGTCGGACTCGCGCACTGAGGGTTCCGTACCACCACATAATCATAATTTTATTAGTTGAAATTTCAGTAAGTTAATGTGCTAAATTTTTTGAGTCCAACACGCGCTTGACCAAATTTTATTATTTGATGTTATTTTATAGCTTATGCACTATAAACATACCAATTTTCAAGTTTGTAAGTGTTCCCGTTTTTAAATAGAACTAAAACAAAAATCGCCTCCGTGACCATCCAACTTGACCCCTCTCTTTTATGAATGTTCTTGAAACGAGAGCTCACCACAATTGGTTACCATTAGTTGTGAGAAAAGTTGCAATATTTAATGATTTCAGACTTTTCCCATTATTTGTACTGTGAGACCTAGCTTCTTGCCAAATTTCATAATTTTAGGTCAACGGGAAGTACCCTGTAGGTTTTGCATTTTTCAATAAATGTATGGAGATGAGGACATAAAATGCCATATCTTTTGATTGCGTCGTTGTAAAAAATTGAAATTTTCAGATCTTGTGTGGTTCATGGATCCTAATATATGGTATTAATTTCAACCTGATACCTTTACCCGTTCGTGAGATAAAGGGTCTTGACAGACAGACAGACAGACAGACAGACAGACGGACAACAAAGTGATCCTATAAGATCCTATAAGGGTTCCGTTTTTTTCTTTTGAGGTACGGAACCCTAAAAACGACACTTGCAGTGCCACTCTAGCCCCAATGATGATTGAAATAAGAACGGTATGAAGCTCAATGTGTAAAGCTCGACGTGCTCTCGACTGTACGTTAGGATCATCTAGTACAGTCAAGAGAATGTCAAGCTTTAGTACCGTTCTTATTTCAAACGCCCTACGTGCTAGAGTTGCCCTGCAAGAGTCTTAAGCTAGACCTGCATTTGACTGTAATGTTATACACGTTAGTTTACTATTATTTAATCTGTGGTTATACCTAGATAAGGTAGGTATCGATGTTGTGCTAGTGAGATAAGTAACTTACTTAGAAGTTATTGAATAAAAAATAATGTTTTCTTACGTCATTTATATTTATTTTGTAAGGTATAAGTAATTAAATCTGTGTAAATGTTTTACTAATAAATATTTAAAAAAAATATTTCGATATCTGATCTTTATTCTTTTTAGGGTTCCATAGACAACCAGGAACCCTTATACATAGATTTCTGTCTGTCTGTCTGTCCGCGGCTTAGCTCAGTCAGAGACCCTTATTACAAGAAAGCTGTAGTTTGGTACAGATATACATTTCATCCACGCCGACAAAGTGGTAAAATTAAAAAAAAACATGATTTTTTTTCTACCCTATCTTGAGGGGTGTCATTGGGTAGGTCTTTTAAAAATGATTTTAGTCAGCAAACATAATTTTTCGATTTAGAAGCCAGTTTACGAAAAATTCTGCTTCAAAACTCAATTTTTTTGTTGGAGTCGAGTGTCTCATCCTCTTCCCAACCAGCTTAACGATTGTTATTGGAAATGTGAAAAAATTCACAGTAGTATGCAGGGTGTTAATTTGATTGCGTGCCGTAGCTCAGGGGCGGGATCAGTATCAGTAACAACAACTTTTCCCAAAGAACCAGTTGCCAGTTTTGACAATGGCACCGAGTGATGACATATGACACCGAGACGTGGCCGCTCACGATGGGCCTTATCAAAAAGCTCAAATTCACCCAAAGGGCTATGCTCGGAGTCTCTCTGCGCGATCGAATCAGAAATGAGGAGATCCGCAGAAGAACAAAAGTAACTGACATAGCCCTGAGAATCGCTAAACTGAAGTGGCAGTAGGCAGGGCACATCGCAAGAAGAACCGATGGCCGATGGGGCGTGAGGGTTCTAGAGTGGCGACCACGTACCGGAAGACGAAGCGTTGGCAGGCCCCCCACAAGGTGGACCGACGATCTGGTCAAGGTCGCGGGAAGCCGCTGGATGCGAGCAGCGCAGGACCGGTCGTCATGGAGATCTTTAAGGGAGGCAGATGTCCAGCAGTGGACGTCTCTCGGCTGATATGATGAACCGCCTTCAAGCAGATGCCGAGAATACCCTAGTAGCACTTACTAGGCTCTTCAGTGGCATCTTGCGCATAGGCCATTTCTCCACGTCATGGAAAAGAGGCAAAATCATTGTCATTCCTAAGCCGGTAAAAGACCGGAGGCTACCGAGCAGTTATCGTCCGATAACCCTCTTATCCCATGTTGCGAAGTTGTTTTGTTTGTTGGGTCCTGCGTAGAATTCTCCCTCACATCACACAGAGAGGAGCAATTTGGATTCCGCGAGGGACACTCAACGACTTTGTAGCTGGGCTTAACTTTTTTTATACAATGAACTGATTCAGAATAGATGGGGCTAGTTATTATGAGAACTACCTTCCAACTTCAAGAATAAAGATCGCCGATAAAAGAATGCGTAGGTATAGGTACAGTTCTTGTAGCGGCGCACTTTATTCTGACGGTTGTAAACAAAATGAAGTTGGAAGGTAGTTTTTAAAATAGTCTGAATCAGTTCACTTGTTCTTTGGTGGGAGTTAGCCCTTCTGGTATAAAGCTGTACTCTTTGGAGTTAGCAGCCATTTTGGATAAAATTATGTATTAGAATTCAGTCCAGTTGTCTGCCGGGAGCGGAAAGCTAGTATCAAGGTTGGTTAACCTTAAGATACGTAGATAGTTTACCCACTTTGTAATAATCATTTTCATAGTCTGCTAGTGTTGTTCTTTCGGCGGCTGATGTACAACGTGTTAACGGAATAAGCGAAACTGAGAAAATAGTTTTATTTGTTCAGAATCGAAAGTAGAATCAATTTCACGGGTTTTTGATACGGGTATTTTTTTTTTCTTTTATTATTTAAATATTAGCCGCTTCTATTCTAAATATTTCTGTGGATACGCGCGATGCCGCGCGGATCATAAGCGGTGAGGAGGGGAGGGAAGCGTGAGCGGAGTGCGCGGACTAGAACACCGATGAAACTAGAACTATGATGAAACTTTAAAATAACAATACCTAGAAAAAAAAACTTTTTTTAAGATTTTTTTACGAAAATGGATTTATTTTAATAAAAATCAGTTGGGGTTTATGAGGGTTTCGCTTTTTCCATTAACACGTTGTATAATATGATGAGTAGGTTCGGTGCACTGAGCTTACAGAATATTAGCTGGTTTTATTATATCCTCTTTTGATGCATAGATAGAACGATAGGATAGAAGTCCCCATGATGCATCATATCTTTGTGATGAGTGTGATCTTAGTAATGGTGAATTTACACCAACTGTGTAGGAGAAAGAGTCTTGCCCATGTGTTAAGTGCCAGGCGCCTGACGAAAGAAGGAGTACAAGCAGTCATGGTACGGTAGTTTTTAGTTGGTAGATTAAAGATGGTATGACGTTCTGCTAGTTCCCCAGCCATACCTATTCCATACCCATGCAATCTTTATGATTCGATGTATAATATGTCGAATCAGAAGAAATGTTGGGAGGCTGTTCTAGCGTAATTCCTACGAGCTGGACTAGAATCAACTAACTGACAACTACAATGCGCGCAGCGAAAGATGAGACTTGACGAATCACGTGGTTAACCTGCGACAGTAAAAACCCACGCGCTCTTCCTCTATAACCCCGCCAAATATAATAAAACACTCCACTAAGCACCGCTAATAACCGTCTAGCTCTGCCATACAAAAATTCGCAACAACCGTGCAAAAACAAAGTGACATTGCGAATTTGCAATTTTTTCCCGCCAATAGACCTACTTACATTGGTCGGGTATTCAGTGCGCGGGAAGTAATCGCTGATATTTCCGAACGTAGCCACTGTACCTCTATGGTTTATATGAATACTCGGCAATGAGCTTGTTGATACTCTTGCCAAGTCAACAGAAAATGTTACAGGTTGTGACTATAGTGTCCCTTATTCAGATTTAGTGGTCTTTCTTAAACAGAATATGATTAATCGTTGGTCTTTATCTTTACAAGCTTCCCGACAAATTAAAGGTAAATGGTTAGCTAATATAGCCGCGGTTCCTAGCACTAAGGCATGGTTTGAAAAGGACTCGATATATCTTTATAGATCTTTTATTACTGCTTTATGTAGACTCCGGATAGGACATTGTAAATTTCCATCTCATTTAAATAGATTAAGACTTATTAATAGCGCCTCATGTACATACTGTAATACTTGTGACTTAGATCATATAATGTTCGATTGCCCCAACTTTAATTTACAAAGAATGTTATTTATAGGTTTATTTTATGAAGTGTATAAAGATTCAGGTAGAAGCAATGTTTGTATTCCCAATAATATGCAGAATTTGTTACAACATAGAGAAATTTACAGTTTAATTTATGAATATTTTAAAGACACGTGTGGTATATTGTAAAAATATTTTCATTTTATGTTTGAGTAAAGTTGGACTCCTTTTCTTTTTGTTAATGTATAGTAATTGTATGGTTATATTACTTAAGTTACTTTTTAGGTTCTTTTACTTTTTCTAATTTAGAATTAATTAGAAGTTAAGATAAGATGTTTTGTTATTTGTTTAATTTTCGGCAGATGGCCTAGTTACCAATGCCGTAATAAATTGAAAAAAAAAAATCATTCGAAAGGTAATTTTATAAGGTCTAAAGTCATCATACATGTCAAACCAAAATAAACCGTATTTTTTCTGCAATAAGGCAAAATTCGAAAATCTGTTTCCGGGTTCACCGGTGCTTGACGAAAGGAAGCGATCTGGGTTCACATGTGAACCCACGGTGCTTCTGAGGTTAAATATGTTTGAATGTACAATAAACACAAGTCAATTTTAATTTTAAATTAGCCTGTTAGAACCGTAGCCTAATCCCATGGATTTTTCTCTTCTAGATAATCTGATATTTTATAATAACCTTTCTTATATAATTTTAATTTTTAACAGCTTTCTCTTTCTTTCACGCTGCTGCATCCCTCTCTGCTGGATGAGCAAAACGACTGGGTAAAAGAAGTGCTTAAGCCA
Organism: Athrips mouffetella; assembly: GCA_947532105.1. Classification (NCBI taxonomy): domain Eukaryota; kingdom Metazoa; phylum Arthropoda; class Insecta; order Lepidoptera; family Gelechiidae; genus Athrips; species Athrips mouffetella. Next base: position 13,551,173 of record OX383984.1, read on the forward strand.
GCTACGAACCATCCATCATGTTAGGGGTGCAATAGGAGAGAAACAATTAGTTGCTATACCACTGTTTCTTTTTTTCACAATGCTGCATCTCTCTCTGCTGGACGTGCAAACGATGGTGCGTAGCTGGCTTTAGGTGTTACATAAAAAAAAGACCATGTTACGCATAAATAATGTAACTTTAATATAATAAAATTTCACACAAATGCACAATGTTAGAGAAACTAAAAGAAATTGTAATTCATCGAATCTGATCAACTGTCCTGTACATTATTATTTATTTATTGAATTGCTTACATGTACAGTACACACGGCCGCACATCAGTAGAAATACTTTTGGACCTTATGGCGTGGTAATAGAGTTGAAAAAGTTTCTACCGACAAGCGGTTGACCGTACGTTATACAGCGTGTAACGAAAGGTGTGACAATACTGAAGGGTGTGAATCGGCCCATGAAACTGAACAACTTTTCAGAAGGAACATACGTCTAAATACGAAAAACCTGACCTCCCATACAAAATGCGCTATCAGCTGGTGCAGTTTCTATGGGAGGTCATAAATTGATTTTGTTCTATGACCTTTGTTCCTTGGGAAAAGTTGTTCAGTTTTATGGGCAGATTCACTCCTTTAGTGTTATCACACCTTTCCTTTACGCGCTGTGGTCTTATAATAACATTTTTTGTATGGTACATGTACCCTGTCAGGGCATTGCAATGTAAACTTAACATTACAGCTAAAACTAAATTGCATTTTAAATAATAAATCATAAATTGACGTCATGAAATAGTAACCACCAATTAAATTGTCAATACAAAAATTCATTAATCATTTTAGCGTGATAACTGAGTACATGCATTCGTCCTGAAATGTCAAATACTTATACCTAATATAATATTTAAAAAAATACCCGACTGAAAACAGAAAAAACAAGTTCAACTAAAAGAAGCAAAAAGAAAAAAAGAATCAGGGATAAGATGCTTGAATTGGTTAGGGATGCTTAGCTCAATAAAATAGCAATCATATTATAATTATTTAAGTTATAGGTATACTTTAATCTAAGTTCCCGTCTATCCTAACAATGCGTGCTGTTATTACCTTAAATAGAGTGTACATTTAGCCATTACTTCAAATCATTGTTATTCGCTGCCGATCCTAATTATCAATAAATAGATAAATAAAATCCAGAATTACAAATAAAAAACTATAAGTTATACAATTAACCATCCAAATAATTAATTAATTATACCTAAAATAAAAATTAAGTAAAAAAATGTAAATTTTTCTAATTATCATTACCGTTTGGCATTTTAATTCCTATTTTTTTTTTATTTAATTTCACTAATTTATACAATAATGTTGATTAACTATACACCGTGTTCCAGAGGACGTAAAAAAATTGTATGGGAGGAAATTTTTTTTTTGTATATCAACCTATGTTTCTTAGGAATAGTTGTACAATTTCGTGCTCTTAAAATTAATGGATACGACGAAAAAAAAAATGTATGATAGGGCAATTTTTTTCCGTGTTTCAACCTATGTTTCTTAGATGCTCATAAAGTTGATGCTTATCCTCAGGAAGACGGTGTAGATTAATACTATTATCATGCTAGGTTGCCTGTTGACCCTCGCCATGGACGAATAACCCTAGCGCCTAGAAGGAAGGCCTAAATAGAGAGCCTCCTACATGCCTCAAACTTAAGGTCGTATTAATAAATCCCTCTCAAATGTGAGATTACGCGCAAGTTGTACTTTACACATACAACATACAAATTATTTGTTAATACCCTTAAGCCCAAGTCACACAGAGGCGGAATGATTGCGAAAGCGGTCCGAGGGCGGACCTGCTGCGGGAAGAAAATACCGCGCCGCGACCGGTTTTCAATGTGACAGGACAGGGTGCATAAGAACTTTACAAAAAATACCGCCCCCGGAACGCTTCCGCCTCAGTTTGACTCGGGCTTCAGGGTGCCAAGCCATAACAAGCTGTCGAATGTGGACTGCGCACATTGGCCGGTGCGCGGGGCTAAATAACACCACCTAGTCCTCAGTCGAAGTGATGAAGCTTAATTTGAATGAAAGCTGTGTGAGAGCACGACGGAGCGATGCGTTACAAATTGGAGCGCCAGAGACACTTGTCTATCCGACCTGATATTTATTTGAATACGAATTGTTCTTCCTGCTATAAGCTATATTATTATGACTATAAGTGAAAGTGGCCACAATATAGATATACGTTGTAAAATATGACTGGCTAGGACCGTTAATGCGCAGAACTCAAAAATTATTCTAGGGGGTGAGCGCGGCATGTGGGGGGAGGCGAGAGAATCGTTCATTGGCTCTCCACCTGTCACCCATGCGCAGAAAATAACCGTCACAGCCAAACTTATCGCGCGCTTAACATAGTGGAACAGGAATGGGATATGGAATTTGAGGGATCCATATCTTTTTTTTATGGTCGATGGGCTTACTCTTGATCTCGATCTAGCCCTAAGGGCAGAGATGAAATCGACGATGGAACGAGCTTGCCCAGTAAAAGCCTATTCACTCGCAACTTGAATAGATTCTTTATATATAGGGTGACTTTTAATTAGTTCTTGATAGCAAAAGATTTTTCCTAAGGAACTTTTCCTAAGGAACATAGGTCGAAATACGAGAAACCAAATGTGAAACCATACAAAATGCGCTATCAGCTGATGCAGTTTCTATGGGAGGTCAAAACTTGATTTTCGTATTTCGACCTATGTTCCTTGGGGAGAGTTGTTCGGTATCATGAGTACATTCATACATTTTTCTATCAAGAACTAATTAAAAGTCACCCTATATAAACTCGGGAACACAGACGCCCGTAGATAATTATCCCATACCTTACGACCTGCAGAACTCTGCAACCAGCTGTCGGTCATACTTAAATCTTCACTAAGGATTGGACAGTCTCTTTTAAACTATTTCACAATTAAAATCATGTTTCTCTACAATAAGGCTAAGTTCGTATCTTTATTTAAAGAGTTTTGTCATATGAATGACAATGTCACTCCATTATGCAACATACATATTCTACATAAAGGTTAACTAAGTGCACAAAAAAGAAAGGAAATGGAGATGAGCATCCGTAAGAGACAAATATTTATCTCCTACGCATACCCACCAAAACAAGTTTATATAATGATCTGGCCTCTTCCGACAAGGGAAAGGACAGAACACTACTGACACCAAGTGAGTCTAAATTAACTTTAGAAAACCTCCTTAACATTAGAGATCTTTCGGCTTCGTTCCGGACACACTCCACCACAATATGGACAACATCCTCTGTGATATTACACTCTGTACATAAAGGAGATGGAACCCGCGCGGACCTACTAAGCGCGCGATACAAGATAAAATTAAAGTGTTTGTTGTTTATGTAAACATGCGCAAGATCTTGCACCGCGTGACAGCGATCGATCTACAATCCTGTTACGACTTGTTCAGTTGATCCGCGCGGTTTGAGACAGACAGACGCATGATGCTGATGTTGATGCTAGACTGCTGCGCGTACCTATGCTGTCATGTGAATGGTTACTTTCTAAAGGAGTGATCACACCTAGCTGAATTCAAAGATTAATTCGGCATACATTGCTCGTTGAAGTAAGGATATTGCAATTAACATAACCAAGCCTCCCAGCAATGTATGCCGAAATAGTCTTTGAATTCAGCTAGGTGTGATCACTCCTTAACCTAACCAAAGTAAGCATCCACGTTCGTCTAGAAATCAGGATATTACCATGCATCCAACAAAATGACGTGTCCGAGTTCAGTCACTGATTTTTTTACCCATTCGGTAACAACACGGTTTATAAATTTATAATACTTTTGCTGTAGTATTATTATTATTAAGATTTTATTCAGAAAAGAAATAAATACACAATTCATTGATTTTGAAGGCTGACATGAGCACAGATAATATAATACTATACTAGTACAGATGCCTCACGTCATAGAACGAATTTGTGCCGAAAATTGTTCGGGCTATTTTTCCATAAGGTATTTTCTTAGAATAAATTGATATCTGGATGTTAAAATTGAATTAATGTCATAGTTTACACCTTTACCAACCAACCTAGTAGTAACATTTAGTTTAATTATTAGAAACAAAAGGGCCAAATGAATTCGGGCTAATTACTCCGTCGAAAAAACCGTAGTACGGAATGGGACCCCATGACATGAGGGAAAAATTTCTCACCACAGAGGATGCCAAAGACCGGGCAAAGTGGATGAAATCAAGACGGAAAGCGGACCCTAGCAATAGGCCGGGATAACGCTAGGCAGAAAAAGATTATACAATTAATATTCGCCTAACTGCATGACAGTTTTTTGGCGATATATTAGCACTATTAAAGTAGTTAACAAAAAACAAGCACAACAATGTGACGGCGAAAGAATAGGTATTACTAAGCTTTTATGACACGCATGAAAAAAAGTTCGTTTATTAGGTACCTGTGTATGACTGCCAATGTTGGATAGACATCACAGTACGTGTTCACCGTCTATTTCTCTTTTGTATGTATTCGCCGATGTTTCTTTAAATTTTGCTTTAGACTAAAGCTTTTATGACATAAATCACAAGAAAATTCTTTCACCCCTGAATGTATCCGCCCATGTCGGAGTAAAGAAGAGGGATCACTAAAGCTTCTATGACATACGTCACATGAATATGGCTTCTCACCAGTGTGTGTTCGACGATGCGTGACTAAAGATACTTTTTGGTTAAAGCTTTTATTGCATACTTCACAAGGATATGGTTTCTCGCCTGTGTGTATTCTCCGATGCGTATCTAAACCAGCCTTTTGAATAAATCGCTTAAGACACACATCGCAAGAAAATGGTTTCTCACCTGTGTGTATTCGTCGATGTCTGTATAAGTCAGATGTTGTAATAAAGCTTCTTTGACACATATCACAGGAAAATGGTTTTTCACCTGGGTGTCTGTGGGTTTTTAGCCGATACGTGTCTAAAACAGTTTTTTGATCAACGTTTTTATGACCCACATCACAAGAAAGTGTTTTCTTGCCTGTGTGTATCTGGCGACGGATGCGATGAGCAGAAGAATCACTCAAGACTTTACTACACATATTATCAGAAATTGGTTTCTTTTCTGTTCGGGCTCGACGAGGTGTGACTACAGATTTTATTTCTTTAACCCTTTTATGATTAACATCAGAAGAAAGTGTTTTCTTGCCTGTGTGTATCTGGCGACGGATGCGATGAGCAGAAGAATCACTCAAGCTACACACATTATCAGACATAGGTTTCTTTTCTGTTCGTGTTCGACGAGGTATGACTACAGGTTTTATTTCCTTAACCCTTTTATGACTTTCATTAGGAGAAAGTGTTTTCTTGCCTGTGAGTATCTGGCGACGGATGCGATGAGCAGAAGAATCACTCAAGATTTTACTACACACATTATCAGAAATTGGTTTCTTTTCTGTTCGTGTTCGACGATGTATCACTACAGGTTTTATTACCTTAACCCTTTTATGACTTTCATCGGGAGAAAGTGTTTTCTTGCCTGTGTGTATCTGACGACGGATGAGACGAGCAGAAGAATCACTCAAAATTTTACTACACATATTATCACAAATTGGTTTCTTTTCTGTTCGTGTTCGACGATGTATCACTACAGGTTTTATTTCCTTAACCCTTTTATGACTTTTATCGGGAGAAAGTGTTTTCTTGCCTGTGTGTATCTGACGACGGATGAGACGAGCAGAAGAATCACTCAAAATTTTACTACACATATTATCAGAAATTGGTTTCTTTTTTGTTCGTGTTCGACGATGTATCACTACAGGTTTTATTTCCTTAACCCTTTTATGACTTTCATCAGGAGATAGTGTTCTCTTGCCTGTGTGTATCTGGCGACGGATGAGACGAGCAGAAGAATCACTCAAGATTTTACTAGACACATTATTAGACATTACATTCTTTTTTGTTTGTGGTCTACGAGGTGCGAATACAGATTTTATTACCTTAACCCTTTTATGACTTACATCACAAGAAAGTGTTTTTTTGTCTCTGTTTATCTGGCGACGGACGCGATGAGCAGAAGAATCACTCAAGATTTTACTACACATATTATCAGAAATTTGTTTCTTTTCTGTTCGTGTTCCACGAGGTATGGCTGCTGATTTTATTTCCTTAACCATTTCATGACTTACATCAGAAGAAGATGATTTCTCCTTTGTATGTATTCGCCGATGATGTTTGTTTAAATTTTGCTTTAGACTAAAGGTTTTATGACATAAATCACAAGAAAATCGTTTCTCCCCTGTATGTATCAGCTGATGACGGAGTAAAGAAGAGGGATCACTAAAGCTTCTATGACAGACATCACATGAATATGGTTTCTCACCTGTGTGTATTCGACAATGTGTGTCTAAACAAGCCTTTTGGTTAAAGCTTTTATGGCATACATCACAAGTATATGGTTTCTCACCTGTGTGTATTCGCCGATGCGTATCTAAACCGGACTTTTGAATAAAGCTTTTATGACAAACATCGCAAGTAAATGGTTTCTCGCCTGTGTGTATTCTTTCATGTCTGTATAAGTCAGATGTTGTAATAAAGCTTTTACAACACACATCACAAGAAAATGGTTTTTCACCTGTGTGTGTTCGCCGATGTGCATGTAAAGCAGCCCTTTGATTAAACCTTTTATAACACACAGTACAAAAAAATGGTTTCTCACCTGTGTGTATTTTTAAATGCTGATGTAAAACGTACAGTTGTTTGAATTTCGCATCACAAGTCTTACAAGCGAAAGGCCTATCATTACTGTGCGTTTTAAAATGCGCAATTAACAAATGTTTTTGGGTAGCCATATAAGAACACATATCACAGCAAAATTTCTCTGCAGCAGTGTGCGCCTTTAGATGGGCGTCTAAATTTCTAGCATTGTTCGTTGAATATTCACAAATATCACACGAATATTTAAGGACTCTATCACAGATAACAGTCACAGTGAATCTATTTGAATAGGTTTCGTTTTCAGATACTTCATGTTGACCGTTTTCAATAATGCACATAATATCAGGTAGTTTACTCTCAGACACAGGTTTCTTTCCAATATTTGGGGTGTTTTCTTGTGCGACTTCATCGACGTCTTCTGTTGTCTGTTTTTCCGTCTCTTCTCTGTTACTTAGTTTATTTTTCTTCGGCAGCGCAGCACCTAAGCGAATAGATTTACTTGTAATTTTATGAAGAAGGTAAACAAAATAGTCTGCGACAAAAATGTAGTTTATTCTATACTATTAAACGAGCAATATTTGTATATATATATATATATTTTATTTATTTAAAAGAGATCTACAGCATTAATACTTAAAATACAAACCAATAAAATAAACAGTACATAAGCCAATTACAGATCTTCAATACTATATTAGTAATTGGTTTCTCGAAAACGGCTCTAACGATTTAGATGAAATTTACCTTAATGGGGTTTTCGGTGGCGACAAATCGATCTAGCTAGGTCTCATGTCTGGGGAAATTCATTTTCCTCGTGTTTTTTTAAATACGGCGTTTTAGACAAAAATTTTTAGCGCCATAGTTTGCTCACCTGATGATATTTTAATGTTGAGGCGGCTATTATTGAGCAAAGCTCGGTCGCCCAGGTACTCTTAAATAATATTACAGGCAGAGACAGTGTCACACTTCACTGTAATTTACTAAAATATAAAACTGTTTGCTGAGTAAGGTCTCGCCGCGTCAAACCCAGTACTATACCGACTCACATTTAGCGGAGCGCTACAAACGATATGACACTACAAATTAGTATTTGAATACGCCTCGAATGCCTATACTATTAATGGCATTTTTATGGGGACACGCCTTTTTAAGCCTTAAAACATTAAAAACAGTTCCAAACTTACTAGAGACTTCATTGATTGGCCTAATGAACACAGTGGGGCCAATGACCATGTCTTCCTTGATCTGATGATCTTCGTATGGTCCGCAGGCTTCATCCGAGTCCAAGGGTGATGTTGGAAGCTCGTCCACGTAAGGGTGATGTTGGAAGGCATCTGATACAAAACAAAAGAGTTGAAAAAATAATATGCTTTTTGTGTAAATTACGTGATTTAGTGACGCAAAATGAGTCAACAGATTTTACAACATCACCGTGTGGCCCAGAAAGTACTTTTATATGAAACAGAATGCAACCGAAATTACGCGACTCATTTTACATGACTCATACTTCAAAAAATAATGCTTGTTTGGAATCACCCTTTCTCGGAAAGACTGTCGGTTTTTATAACCCCTTTTTTTTGTAGTTTAAAGTAGTGGTAATGAATTTGTTTATTATTTGTAATTTATTTAATCCTTGATGTATTAAGGATTTGTATAAAACAAAATGAAAGCAGAAATGTAAAAATTTGTAAAACCATGTTAATTTTTATTAAATAAATGATAAAATAGAAACATATCTTTTGGTTGTTAACTCAGCATGAAACTACGTTTTACATCTTTTAAATAAAGCAAAACAAACGGCTGACGAAGCCAATTTGCAATTTGAAGGTGGTAGGGCTTTTGTGGAAAGTCCGTCTGGGGAAGTACCGTATGTTTTTTTCTGCCGTGAAGCAGCAGTGTTTGCATTAGCTGTATCTTTGTATTAATCAGCAAAAAATTTAAATAAAAATAGCAGTATACACTCGTTTTTCAACAGCATTTTATATCCCGCTTAAGAATACAAGTCATTTGAATTTAGTATGGAAAACGGATCGCGTTAATGTCACCTGTCACTGAAAAATTATGAGAGTCGTAAGTAGACCAATTTCCTATTAAGTTGATCAACTTTCGAAAAATCATAAACGGCAGTTGAAATGTATTATTTTACGCAATAAATTTCAGCTAATTGATCAACTTACAACACGTCAAACACGTATGGACCAATCCCTGCTCAATGTACAATTTACGTTAACCACAGAGCTCTGAAGTCCATGCGTCTTGCTCTGCATCTAGAGACGAATTTTTTATTTCATTCAATACAAATCAGTGTCACCATTTACTAAAATTAACACGCTTTCCGCACCCACACTACTAGCGTCATTTGAGTGCAATAAACATAGTACCATTATTGCAAGAGAGTAAGATGCAAAAAACCAGTGACAACGTCTCTATGGCAACGAATGTGTTTATGATGTGCATTTAAAATAAGCGCTTACATGAATTGGATAGATACCTAGTCAATAAGGAACCAATTTTTTTTTACTGTCTTCGCTTCTTTGGGGGGGGTGCGCGCGCAGGCGGAGTGGCCCTATCGTTGTTCTGTGCGTTAAACTAACACCCGTAAAATAATACACTGTTCTCTGATTGGTCGTTGGCATTGGCAAGTTTATTCATACTATTCATAGAGTTGACAATCGACATTCAATTCAACCAATCAGAGTAATGCTCGCGTTCGTCGGTTCATTTTACTGAGAGACTCTGTAAATTGATAAATTACCTGAAATATATTCTAAAAAATAATACATTTCAACTGCCGTGTATATTTTTTCGAAAGTTGTTCAACTTACTAAGAAATTGATCAAATTACGATTTTATCATAACCCAGTGACATATCCACGCAAACATTCTTGGCGCTGAGTAACTTCGTAATCACTTTGTACCTACATTAAATAGGTATATAACTTTTCATGAAAGAATATAAAACGTAATAATATACAAGATATGACAAAATATGATTTAGTCGTTCTCGAATTTCAATTAAATAAAACATTACTAAAAAATCTAAGTTTACACTTATTTATTTTTCATTTGTAATCATTTTAACGCTGCTGACTGTAAATTTCTACAATATTTATATGCCACAAAACAATCCTACTAATATTATAAACGTGAAAGTTTGTAAGTATGGATGGATGTTTGTTACTCTTTCACGTAAAAACTACTGAATGGATTTTAATGAAACTTTACAATAATATCCTATCCTACTTCCTACCTACTAATATTATAAACGCGAAAGTTTGTAAGTATGGATGGATGTATGTTTGTTACTCTTTCACGTAAAAACTACTGAATGGATTTTAATGAAACTTGGCACACATATAGGTTAGGTCCTGGAATAGCACTTTTTACCGCGGGAAAACGCATTTAATGTTAATTAAGAAGGTGAATGACTCACTGCCTGACATGTCAACGCACAGCCCAAACCACTGGGTCTCGAAATTCCAAATTTGGCATGTAGGTTCCATATGAGGTCTAGGGGTGCACTAAGAAAGGGTTTTACAAAATTCCACCCCTAAGGGGGTAAAATAGGGGATGAAAGTTTGTATAAAAGTCCGTCAGTTTTGAAGTTAGGATCTTCAAATTTTGTATTTAGGCCGACGACTAAAAATTAATATTTACATGTCTCAGGGTTTTCGAAAATTCGACACCCTAAAGGGTGAAAAGGGGGATGAAGTTGAAAATCCTATATTTTTAAAGTAAAATCTACATAATTTATTATTTAGGCATTAGGGTTGTATCTTGTTGTATTAGGGGGTAGGGATAGGGGAAGGGATAGGAATAGGGGTAGGGACAGGGAGTGGCAGAGGGACAGGAGGAGGGAAGGGGAGGAGAGGGAGGGGGAGAGGGGCAGGGACAGGGATGGTTTGACGGATGGTTTGACGGACGGTTTGACAGATGGTTGGACGGACGGACGGACGACAAATAGACGGAAGGGTGGATGGATGGATTATCAGATAGATAGATAGAATCCCTCGCGGACGAAGTCGCGGGCAACAGCTAGTAGCTCAGAATAACACAAAGGCTACAATTTATAAACCTGCGCAGACGAAGTCGCGGGCACCAGCTAGTACAAAATGATTTGCTATTTTCACTTTCAAGCGGAGCGAGTAAGGTATTATATTCGAAAAAAAAAAACAATTTTTCTCAAGAATGTGGAACACGTTATACAATGTGTCCCAGGGTTAAGTGACCGCCCGGCGTTTTTTGAATATTTGTACAAAATTAATAATAATTACTTTTATATTTGGGAATTTGAAATTAATAATAATTAATTTAAGTTAAATAATAAATTAAAAAAAAATTATATTAAGGGGGCATTTTTTAGACTTATTTTGAAGAAACTGAAAAAAAGACTTCTTGTTTTTGCGAATTTTAATTTTGTTTTTTTATTTAATGAATGTTGTACTACATTTTAGTTATGTTTAATAATTTTAATTGATAAACTATGATGTCGGCTAGTCAATAAAAAAAATCATGGAAAAAAAGAAGAAATTTAGGAAATATCGTAAAAAAACTGCAGCACGTCAATCAAGTCTTTACAAAAAAAATAAAAAAAACCAAAGCCGCTAAGTCCCAAATATAAAAGTAATTGTTAATAATTTTGTAAAAATATTCAAAAAACGCCGGGCGGTCACTTATCCCTGGGACACATTGTATAACACTTATTCTTCTGTCTGTATATATAAAACGAAAGCGTGACTGACTGCTCTATCAACGCACAACTAAAACCACTGAAGGAATCGAACTGAAATTTAGCACACTGGTAACGTAGGCCTCCGCTATGAAAAGAAATTTGCGATTCATGTCCCAAGGAGGTTAAATAAGGGTTGAAAGTTTGAATGATAGTCCTAAGTTAGGATCTTAAAATTAGCTCAGGCTGACGAAAGGTTGAATATTTGAATGAAAGTCCGTCAGTTTCGAAGTTAGGAATTTGGAAAACGGCTCTTAAAGATTTCGATCAAGTTTAGTGTATGGGGGTTTTCGGGAGCGATAAATCGATCTACCTGGGTCTCATATCTGGGAAAATTATAGTATTCCTTTGATAGACTTTGGTTAAGATTATACAGAGCGAAGCTCGGTCGCCCAGGTACTCCTATTCTATTAAAAGAGCAATATTTGTAATCGGTTTCTCGAAAACGGCTTTTACGATTTCGATGAAATCAAGTATACGGGCGTTTTCGGGGGCGAAAAATCGATGAAGTTTAAAAATCGTTTTCTCTGTTTTTTGAGCATTTCTTGAAAGTAGTGCGTTTCAGAAATTCTTCATTTCAAGAACTTTCCATTAACTCGCAAAACGCAATATTAAATTGCATATAATAATAATGCACCTACTCTGCGGACGGATCTGTGTGCATCCGCACGGCGCGCCGCCGCGAGCTGCTCGCCCCACCTCGCCACCCGGCGCCGGCGCCACATCGCTTCTATGAAACACGAAGTGACGGGCGCCGCGACCGTGCCATACCCGCACCTCGCCCGCGACCGACGCCTCATAGATGTGTCCGCTCGTTTAAAAATGATTTTCTTGTACAATTGAATTTTACAGGTAACTCCAATGCTGACCGTTTATGCGCAAAACTCAAAAATTTACCGTTGGTGAGCGCAGGGCAGGCGTGAGAATTGTCCATTGCCTCCAAAGCCGCTATCCATGCACATCAAATAACCGTCAGCATCAGAGTAAAAAAAACAACCTGTAGGTTCCTCTCATGCAAAAAACACTTAACAAGCCATGTAAATGAGTAATTTACCAGGTTCGTTTGGTGTGGGAGTGATGCGCTCGTACATTCCATAGTTGATAAACCCGTGCTTTTCTAGGAAAGTGTGAATGCGTAGAACCAGATCTGGATCACCGTTGTACGAGGCCTGCAAGTAGGAAAGGAATATTGTTAAATAACAAGTAAATTAATGACTTCACATTGCACAATTTTAGATTTATTATTAAGCTACTCGTAAAATCGATATTTTTCGTTAATTACAACGCTTTCCAGGACATTTTGCAGCCATGACAATAAGAAGCTCAGCAGACGGCAAACTTTATGCTCCGCTTCTATGCCCTTAGTTTTCAAAATCATAGGTTTGGAGGGAAAACAGCTTGAATAGAGTTCAAAGAGTTATTTAAACCAAAAGGTTGTTCATATCAGAGGCGGCTCGTCCTGAAGAGCACTGGTGCAGTGCACTCCCTCTTTCACAAAACTCAAACTTAGGATGTATTACCTACCTAGTTACGTTACATAAAATTACATACCTATTTTCAGAACCCTATGCGTTGTTTACATTTATAATAGCCTAAGAAATAATTACGCAACAATTTACGTAGTTAAGTTGTACCAAGTGGAGCGCTAAGGATTTTGCTCCTATGAAAAAATCTTCAGTACAATTCCTAATACAGAATTCAATGAGTGTGAAAGAGAAACATCAACACCCTCGAGTGCGTGAAACAAAAGATTTTCTATGAGAAATTAGCCTAATCAGGAGCGCCGCTCCGTGCTACGTTGCCAGGTCGCGATTGCATTATTTGCATTGCAGTTCGATAACATAGCGCTGTTGCCGATCTTACGTAAACAATCTTTTTAAAAAGGTTTCAGTTACTGTTCGGAATTTGTGCTTGAAAATTAAGAAATAATTGTGTACGTGCCTAATTACTATAAAAATGGACGAATACAGTGTCTTTTATATAAAAGAATGTGAAAAGACTTTACAAATGCGGCTTGAACTCAAAGAAAAGGGGCCGCCAAGACCTGAAATTGTGCTAGTTCAAAAGTGTAGTTCAAAAAACAAAACTTTTAATCGTTTTTTCAAACGAGAACAATATTTAAAAACACCTTGGATGTGCGGTTGTAAAGATACAAATAAATTGTTTTGTTTCCCGTGTCTGGTGTTTGGAGCTGGCGCTGGCAGTGGTGGTGAGTCTGCGTGGACAGAAACTGGTGTTGACGATTTAGCACATCTTTCAATAAAAGTAAAGAAACATTCGCAATCTCGTTTTCATATGTTATGTGAAGTTCAACTGGCATCTATCGGGCGACAAGATATTCGAAAGGCGCTTGATTCTGCGTATCGAAAATCTATTAGAGAGTTCAATGAACGGGTTGATGAAAATCGATATATTTTACGGCGATTAATAGATTGCGTGGTATTTTGTGGTGCATTCCAAGTTGCCTTACGGGGACATGATGAATCAGCAGAATCCCTGAATCCTGGAATCTATAGAGGTTTGGTTGATTTTGTATCCGAGATCGATTTGGCCATGAAACAGCATTTATCCAGCAGCTCTGTTTTTAAAGGTACGTCCAAAACCATCCAAAACGACCTTTTAGATGCTATTTATGAAGTTTGTTTATGCGAAATACAGACACAAATAAATAAAGCAGAGTTTGTTGCAATTCAGGCAGACGAATCGACTGATTGCTCTACGATTCAGCAGCTAGTGTTGATTATAAGATACATCCATGATGGTAAAATATACGAAAGATTTTTAAAGTTTTTACAGCCTAAGGGCTACACAGCAGAAGTAATAGCGGCTGAAATCGTGAGAGAGCTCGATTCCTTAAATATTGATAAAAACAAATTAATTGGTCAGAGTTACGACGGTGCTGCTGTCATGAGTGGAAGTACCAATGGTGTGCAAAAGATTGTTAGAAATATCTACCCGTTTGCTTATTATGTACATTGCTACGCGCATCAACTTAATTTAATTTTAGAAAAATGCGCATCGATAAACCATACAGTGCGAAGCTTCTTTTGCAATTTGCATGCATTTCCATCGTTTTTCACGCGATCGCCGAAACGATCCATTATTTTAAAAGAAATCGTGCATAAAAGAATACCTGCCGCTCCACAGACGAGATGGAATTATAACACACGTACAGTGATGGTTATACACGATAACAAAGAGCTCCTGAAAGAGTGTATGCAAGCAATAATGGACAGCTATGACAATGACCCCAATACCTACAATCAAGCGCAAACGCTCCTGTCATATTTAAATAATGACAATTTTTCGTACTGGCTGAGTTTTTTCGCGACGCTCATGCCGCACTGTGAAATGCTGTTTAAATTTTTACAGTCTCGATCACTTGATTCGATTAAAATTATGAATGAAGTCAGTAAATTCGAAAAAGTCGTAAACAAGCTACGTGATGAAGTCCCACCACCTTCGCCGAAAAAAAAACGACGACCGGATAACGTGAACCATTCAGTTATGAGAAAAGAAGTATGTGACGTATTAAGAGTACAGATCAAAGATAGATTTGTACATACGGACCATTTATTGGCGTCAAAATTATTTTACACGGATAGATTTGCGGACTACAATAAAAGTTTTCCTGAAAATGATTTTAAGAAAGTGGTAAACACGTACAATTTCTTGGAAAAAAATAAACTGAAAAATGAATTATTAGTCATTTATAGCAGAGAAGACTTTCACAATGCTGACGGCGCCGTCGCTTTACTTCAGCATTTTATGGAATTTTCATTGGAATCCGTATTTGCTGAAACCATGACACTTTTAAAAATTGTGTGTACTATTCCTATGACTTCAGTAGAAAGTGAACGGTGTTTTTCGACGTTAAATAAAGTGAAAACGTTTACGCGCAACACTATGACACAAGACCGCCTGAATGCACTGTGTATGATAAGCATAGAAAAACGATTAATTAATTCCATATCTGATTTTCATAAGAAAGTGATAGAGGTCTTTGCTCATCAAAAAGACCGGCGGATGGATTTTCTCTACAAATAAATAATAGGTAGGTATGTAACACTAAAGCCTTAAAAAATATTTCATTAATAAATGGTGTCAATTTATTTATTTTATTTTTTTGTGAACACCCATAAAAAAATGTCACAAGCCGCCTCTGGTTCATATTGATCGTTATTTAGTTTAAAAACACAAAGAATCAGTTATCTAGTTTCTCAAAAATTTGATTCGTATATATTCCGACTAAGTAAAACAGATTCTTACCTCTATCTTCTGAACATCATATTCTGTAAGTTGCTTCTTCGGGTTTTCAAACCACATTTTCAATATTTGATTCCTTATCTCAACTAAGGCAAGACTAGAATATCCTTGATGATCTGCAAAAAATTCCACCTCCAGGGGAGACATCTTGTCAAACGGCAGACGAGATAGAAAGGCGGCTCTCTCCATACTGAAAAATGAACTAATGTAAGTAAATTTTGGATGTCATCGGAAAATTATTGGAATTGTAAGTTGATAAATTTGCTAGTAAGTTGATCGACTTTCGAAAAATCATAAACGGCAGTTGGAATGAATTACTTTATGTATATGTCCCAGGCAAATTGTGTCATTCGTCGTTTCACACTTTGCCTTGGCATTCTACAAAATTCCGAAAAATTTTTAATTCGGCATTTCACAAAACGGCACGTAATTAGTTTTATAGCACTCGCCGGCCGCTGCCACGGCACGTACGTCGTGGTCCAAAGATAACCTTTTTTTTTTTTGTGATGGTGAAAATGCCTACGCATACCGCACCGTTCGGGGAAACGGTACGGTTATGTGGGGCAAAACACCACCGTGTGCCACTCTCGCATTTCGGGTGGGTCACGAGCACTGTACGTTCGCACTACTTTCGCAACCCACCCTGCGACAGCTTCTGGAGAGGCTCCCTCACCTAGACGACGTCTAAGCACACATCGGACGTCGCCCCCTCACTGGCCTTTTAGTGCGACCGACGGGTTCCCCGGCCCGCCGACCGCGGGCCTACGCTTAGGACGGAAGACGGGCGTATTCCCGTCTCCTACGCCCTCTGCGCCTTCTGCGAAGTGGGTGAGAAAGAAGATTATCCTCTCTATCCCGCTCCGCGGCCTCCTTCTGCGAGATTACTGACTCACAGAAGGAGACCATGGCCTCCCAAGACCTCTTGCTGCCGACCATTGCCTGAACAACAACCGGCAGCGTGAGATCTTCACCCACTACCGCCACTAAGGCAGCACGTTCCTCCGCCCATCTAGGGCATTCCACCACTGTGTGCTGCACTGTGTCCTCAGCGCAGTCACAGTGATGGCAAGCAGGAGTCGGTTCTCTGCCGGCTATGTGGTGCAGATACCGGCCAAAACAACCATGTCCGGTCAGTACCTGCACCAGCCGGAAGGTCAGCCCACCGAATTTACGGTCCACCCACTCTTTGAGGAGCGGGCGGACCGCCTCCACCGTCCTGATGCCTGCAGAGGGCAATTCGAGGCGCAGGCTCCACTTCTGGAGCAGAGCAATCCGCGCCTCATCCCTCCAGGCCTCGATTTCCTCCTGAGGAGGATGTACTCCCTCGTTACGGGCCTCTAGCTTCCTGGCATAAATTTCTGCCAGGACCTCCGCTTCCAGATCCCACGGTGGGGACCCTGCTAATACGCACGCCGCCTCAAAACTAATCGTGCGATACCCTCTAGTCACCCGCGTCGCCGTTATGCGTTGCGGGCGGCGCAGCTCTGCCCTGTTTTGGGCAGAGAGGGCATCAACCCAGATGGGCGCTCCATAAAGTGCCATGGAGCGCACTACACTAGTGTAGAGGCGGCGACACCCCACATTTGGGAGTAGACCTCCGAGAGCAGCTGCTGTCCCGATGAGTTTTGGAGCCAGCAGCCGAAAATGTTCTCGGAAGTGTCCAAAGATAACCTAACCCAACCCAACCGATACCTGCTCGAGATCGGTTAGGTTAGGTTTACCGTGGCTAGCGAACCTAAAATGCACCAGTGATCTAAACCCGTTTACAATCTGCCGGCGCCGTTTTACAATTTGCCGACCGTTTACAGTTTGCCCGCCGTTTATAAACGGCGAATTATACGATTTGCCTGCGACATATAGATTTCAGGTAATTGATCAATTTACGGAGTCTCGCGGGTAAATGATCCGAAGAACGCGAGGTGTAAGCTGATTGGTTGAATGTCAATTGTTAACTCTACGAATAAACACTTACCACATGCCTGCCACCAAGGCACCAATGCTATCGACCAATCAGAGAACACTGTATTTTTTTGCGGGTTGCAGTTAAACGTAAAATTGTACAGTGAGCAGCGACTGGTCCATACGTGTATGATTTGACGTGTGGCAAAATCTTACTGCCAGGCAGCGTAAGTTGATCAAGTAGCTAACATTTATTGATTTAAATAATACATCAGTAATACAATTCAAATTCAAAATGATGTATTATCAGACAACATACAGTCCATTTTTAGTAAGAAACTTAATTAACTATGTTAGTAACTAAAGTCAAATCTGTCATATTATATTATTATCATTATCATAATTTATTATTATCATTCATATTAAATTAAGATTAAATTTAATAAAAGAATTTCACATTTTTTCATTTTCATCTTGTGCTGTCGTTCAACCCCACCATGATAAGATTCCAATGTCTTAGTATGGGGCACTCCCACCTGTCCCTGAGCACAATCAAGATGCTGTTTGAGCTCGCACGTACTCTCTGTAGCAAGGATGTTACGCTCTTGCGTCTTATCGCGAAAAAATCATTGGTTCGCGCTTCTGCAAACATATTAGAGGCACTACAGTGACGTGGGAGCCCCAACAGCAACCTAAAGGCATTGTTATAGGTGACTCGAAGTGCGTTGTAGGTTTTCTTTGTGTAATTGACCCAGAGACTGTTCGTGTAAAGACTTTGACAGTAGGCTTTAAAAAGTGTTACTTTTACCTCCACTGTACAGCAAGCAAATCTCCGAGCCAACATATTACTACGCACTATCAACGCCCTTCGAGCCCTCTCAATGTCCATATCATCCTTACCATCTTCTGACAAAAAATTACCCAAATATTTAAACTGAGCAACTCTTACTAAATCAACACCGCATAGCCTTATAGGGGGAACATAGCTAGGGGGTCTACAGCCAGCCGTGAAGACCACATATTCGCTCTTTTCTGTGTTATATTCAAGCCCATGTGCTTTAGCATAATCTTCACTGTCTAGCAATAGCTCCCGAAGAGAACTGACAGCCGGACTCAGCAGCACCATATCATCAGCGTAGCTAATGTTATTGACCATAGTGCCATCTACTGAGCAACCTGATTGTTTACTGCTGAGTCCAACTATCAAGTCATTCATGTAAAGGTTGAAGAGTCTTGGAGATGTTTTACCACCTTGACGAACAGCACACTCCAACCTGTACATGTCCGACACACCACTACCCCATTTTACATAATTAACTTGATTCCCATACCAATACTTAAATATTCCAATCATTTCAACAGGCATATTAGTTTTCTGCAGCTTGTTCCATAGCACCTCATAAGAGACCCTGTCAAATGCCTTTGACAAATCCAAAAAGCAGGCGTACACTGGGGTCTTTCTAACATTATAATACTTGACAGTCTGCTTGACTGCCAATATGGCATTTTCTGTGGACAGACCAGCACGGAATCCAAACTGTGCTTCATGCAAGTCAAGACACTGATCCAGCTGGCTGTCAAGCAGACCATCAAGAATCTTAGCTGCTGTAGTTGCTAATGAAATTGGTCTGTAATTATTCACATCTGACGTATCACCAGTTTTGTTCTTTGTGATTGGTATTACAACTGTTTTCATGAGCTTAGATGGCAGGTAGGAGTGACCAATACATAGATTAAAGAACTATGACAGCACCCTAGGAAGGTGTACCCCCGAATTCTGGTAGTGTTCAATACTTAGTTCATCGTGACCAGGGGACTTTCCCCTCGTCATTCCTTTCAAAATTTTAGCAACTTGTTTTGTGGTAAAATAAATCGAGGATTTGTCACCAGAATTCCTAAGATTCACATGTTCACTGTCACATGAAGAAACCTGAAGGGTCTTTGCAGGAACTTTAAAGTGATTCATAAAACAGTTGGCAATGTCATGACTATCACATAACCCAGAAACGCTCACCGGTATACCAGGTCTAGGGTTTAATTTTTGAGTCTGCTTCCAAAACTTTTTAAAATCTTTTTTCTATGATGTTCTGCAATGATATCTAATTTAATTTTCTCTTGATTTTTAAGGCACCACTTTAGCCTTGATTTAAATATTCTACGTGATTCACACATCTGTTCGTAGATCGGCCCAGAAGTAGGTTTGTTATATAACAGCCAATTTTGAAAGGAGAATCTGGCAGACCCATGAGCGTCACTGACGTGCTTATTCCAGCCTACTCCTTTTTTCCTAGAGCCAACCGTACGAGGTGCACCCTGATGATAACAAGTTAAGATAGCTGCCTCAGTGAGTGTTGAGATAATTGACCCATACATTTTATCTAAAATTATTCTGTGATTGGCGTTGTTATCACATATGCCGTCCATACAGCTATTCATTTCAGCTGGAAAGTTGATGTCACAGAGTCTACTGTGGCAAGCATTACGGAATGCTTCCGTTTGAGCAGTGTCCCTATCACCCCATGCTACCCCGCTAACAATTTTACCCTTATAATTTACCCTAGACCCTACCATGCCAAGGTCACACTCCAGCACAAGAGGAAAATGATCCGACCAAAATACATTATATTTAGTATTAACATTTATCACTGTCAACCATGAAGCCTTGGATACTACAATATGGTCAAGCCAGCTTCTGCAACCGTTAGAGTCACTAACGTAGGTAAAATTATCAGTGTTTATTCCTAGCTTTTCAAAGTCTGCTATCACCCAGTTATTCTCATTACAGAAGGAGATCAATTCACTACCAAATGGTTTAGTAGGGTGTGCATTAAAATCCCCAAGAACAAACACTGATTCTACATTACAACTATCAATTATAGCGCTAATATTCCCCAAATAATTTTGAAATGAAAGAAAGTTACTTGAAATGTCTGTTGGCATATAAACATTAATAACCAAAAATTCTTTATCACTCGTATTCACTTTTATAGCAATTATTTTATCACTTTTTGTATCAACTACCGAGACGTTCGTGAAGACACTTTTCCTCCAGAGTAAACCAGTCCCACCGAAGGGAAGGGAAGGGAGCCACAATATGTTCATATTTCATATTTTATTGCAAAGTCACAAGTTGAAAGGTGTTACATAAAAGAAAAGTACAAGTGACGCCCTGCAAGGGCACAGCAAATAAGAGAGGCTCTAGATGCCATAATTACTTAAAAAAATACATTTAAATTTTGTAAGTTAGTAATTATTAGTAATAATACAAGTCCTACCTATATTATGTTAGTGTTATGTTAGTATCTATCTATATTGAACTAATTAATCAATGATAAAAGTTTTAAAGTCATTACATGTCAAAATAAATTAGATTAAATGAGCCATTGAAGCATCTTACTTTTTAATTTTATCATCAAAAAATTCAGAAATATTGTAAAAGCATTTATTGAGAAGGATTTTTTTTACATTTTTATTAAATAGATTTGGTTTTTCAATATTTTTCAGATCATTAGGTAAATGGTTGTATATTTTTATTAACATGTGATGGGGGCTATTTGATACTAATGTCAATTTTGTATATGGTGTTACTAATTTGTTTTGGTTTCGATTATTTCTCTTATTGGTATTATTCATTAGGGAGTATAATTCTGCATGCTTTCTTACAAATTTACATGATTCTAGTATATAGATAGACGTTAGTGTTAATATTCTGTACTTAATGAAATAAGGTCTGCAGGATTCGGTTTGCTCGATGTTTGTCAATATTCTTACACATTTTTTCTGGAGAATAAACACATCACCCGCTTCACAACAGTTGCCCCATATTATGATTCCATACGAGAGCCTTGACTGCGCATATGCATAGTAGGCTGTAAGCGCAGTACTAAAGTCTGTAGCTCGTTTTAATTGATTGAGAGCATATATAAAAGAAGAAATTTTATTTTTTAGGTTTTGTATATGTGGTTTCCAGGTCAGGTTTGTGTCAAGTTCAATTCCCAATAACGTAGCAGTATCTTCTAATTCCAATACTGTGCTTTTGTAATTATAAGAAGTATTTAGTGGTAATTTTTGCGAGGGTTTAAACTGAATAAGTTTTGTCTTTTTTAGATTAACTTCCAAATTATTTATTTCATATTCATACTTTCCGGAAGAATGGTAGAGTGCGTGAAAGAAGTCGAGTGTGTGAGCCCAAGACTCATCTGGGTCAGACTGAAAGTCGGACTGACCCGAATTTTTGTTCTAGGTGCATATGCACCAACGAATATTGGTTCGCGAAAGTCCCTGAAAGCCCAGAAAGAAACAGATGAGTTTTGGGAAAATATGAGAGATACGTTAGAGAAATGTGATCAGAATGAACGAGTTATCATGCTAGGTGATTTTAATGGATGGGTAGGAAGAAAGCGTGACGGTTATGAAAGAGTTGTTGGTAAGTTTGGTGATGAACGTGTGAATGATAATGGAATAAGTTTGCTTGAGATATGTTTGGAATGGAGTCTTTTTGTGGCAAACACTATGTTTGACCACAAAAGGATCCATATGTATACAAGAGAGGAGGGTGATGCGAGAAGTATGATCGATTTTGTAGTTGTGGATGAAAGATTGAGAAAAAGAGTTCTGGACGCTCGCGCATATCGTGGAGCCGCCATCGACGCAGACCACCACCTGGTTGTGACCCGAATTGGTGGTCTATTTAACCGGTGGCGGCATAGACCACAAGAGCAGACGAGCGTTCTAGAACGTATCAAAGTAGAGAGATTGCAAGAGGAGGATGTCAGAAAAGAATACTTGAAAGAATTGAGTGAAAGATTTGAGAACCTGGATGAAGTAAATGATATTGAATGTTTGTGGAATGAATTTAAAGATGGAGTAGTAAGTATAGCTGTCAATGTTTGTGGGGTGTCAAAAAGGAGAAAGGGTGGAAAGAAGAAGAATATGTGGATGGATAAAAGTGTACAGGCAGCTGTTTGTGAGAAGAAGAAAGCATGGTCAGATTGGTTAGCAGTAAAAGCTAACCAAAGAATGCAGAGGGCAACAAGTGATGACGTAAGTGTAGCAAGAAAGGTATATAAAAGAGCGAAAGGTATTGTTAAGGAAGTTGTTGAGAGAAAGAAAGAGGAGTGTAAGGATGAGTTTGACAGAAGGCTTACTGAAGATTTCCAGTCCAACCAAAAGTTTTTCTGGAAATCCATACGGACAGCCCGAGGAAAGTTTGGAACATCGGAGCTGAGTAAAATCAGAAGCCAGGATGGAAGTATTATAAAAGGTGAAGAATGTGTTCTGAGGAGGTGGAAGGAATATTTTGAAAGTCTGTTTGAGAGAGAAAAAGCAGAGGCCAGCGAACCTAGGTCTTCTGTGGAAATGAATGAGAATGAAGAGGAGAATTGTGTAAGTGAGATAAGTATGGATGAGATTATGAAAGCGATGAAAAGTATGAAATCAGGTAAAGCAGCTGGGTATGATAGAGTGTCGGTCGAGATGTTGAAGGCTGGGCGAGGCATTGTGGCTAGTCAGTTGTACCGCCTTTTCAACTTGTGTTGGACGAACGGCCAAGTACCAGGTGACTGGTGCAAGGCTGTGATTGTGCCGCTGTACAAGGGAAAAGGGTCACAACAGGACTGCAAAAATTATCGCGGGATAAGCCTTCTCAGTGTCGTCGGCAAACTGTATGCAAAGGTTTTGATTGAAAGAGTGATGAAAGATACTGACGATAAAATATGGGATGTACAAGCGGGATTTAGAAAGGGAATGGGATGTACAGATCAGGTCTTTTCCTTGCGGTGCATAGCTGAAAAGTTTTTGGCTAAAAACCAAAAAGTCTACTGCGCGTTCGTGGATTTGGAAAAGGCCTATGACCGAGTGGTGAGGAATGAATTGTGGTCAGCATTGTCTATGTATGGGGTAAACGGTCATCTGATTCAAGCACTGAAATCTCTCTATGAGGATTCCAGTGCTTGTGTCAGAATAAACGGGGCGTACACTGAATGGTTTAGCATCGAAAAAGGTGTTAGGCAGGGATGTGTAGCGTCACCTTGGCTGTTTATTCTGTTCATGGATAATTGTTTGATTGATCTGAAAGAGAGTATGTGTGGACTGAGAATAAATGAGTTACTCATCAAATGTCTTCTCTACGCTGATGACCAAGTTGTACTTGCGTCATCTGCTGACGAGTTGCAGGAGATGGTAACAATGATGAATGTGGCTTTGGACAGGAAAGGAATGAAAGTAAATGTAAGCAAGACTAAAGTAATGGTACTTGAAAGAGAAGAATGTATGACAGAGTGTACTATATTAATAGATGGTGAACAAGTCGAACAAGTGAAGGAGTTTGTGTATCTGGGCTCAAAGTTTACGAGAGATGGAAAGTGTGAAAGTGATATTGAAAGAAGAGTGAATGCTGGAAACATGGTGAATGGTGCCCTGCACGCCTTTATGAGGAGTCAGAAGGTGTCACACAAGGCTCGTTTGGCTGTTCATGGGGGAGTTTTGGTACCAACACTGATGTATGGCAGTGAAAGCTGGGTATGGCAGAAGAAGCATGAAAGTAGAATTAATGCAGTGGAAATGAGAGCGCTAAGGAGTATGATTGGTGTTAAATTGAGTGACAGGATTAGAAATAGTGTGATAAGAGAACGGTGTGGCGTAAAAGAAGACGTAGTGACCAAAATCGAGAAAGGGATGCTGAGATGGTTTGCTCATGTAGAGAGGATGAATGAACGAAGATTGACGAAAGAGATCTACCAGGCGAGAGTGAATGGAAACGTTGGAAGGGGAAGGCCTAGGCGAACGTACCAGGACCAAATTCAGGACGTTCTGAATAAAGGCCAGGTTAAAAGTACCCTAAACCGACGAGCATGTATGAAAGGATTGATGAAAGTACAGGAAGCAAGGGAAGTATGTCAAGATCGTAGCAGGTGGAGGACTGTGGTCTCTGCCTACCCCAACGGGAAAGAGGCGTGATGTTATGTATGTATGTATGTTATTTATATCTAACCAGTGTAGTATTTTATCTAAAGTAGAAGTTAATTTATCTTTTAGTTCGGTCGCGTCTGAGCAAGAAATTAAAATAGAAATATCGTCTGCGAATAGGAAACATTCTTCATTAATTTGATTTGGGAGGTTGTTAATGTAGACAAGAAACAGCACACATCCTAAGACGCTACCTTGAGGAATAGAGGTAGTTGAAAGGGCTTTATCAGATCTTATATAATCAATGTTACCCGTCTCAAAGTTTGTGTGTTTAATTTCCACTAATTGAAAGCGATTTTTAAGGTACGATTTAAACCATTCATGGGCTATTCCTCTTATTCCCGATGAGTAAAGAGTGTTTAATAATGTTCCGTGACAGACTCTATCATATGCTTTACTTAAATCCAGTAGGAGGCCTACTGCATACTTCTTATCATTTACACATTCGAATATCTTTTGAACAAATTTATAAATTGCTAGACTCGTAGATCGATTTTTCCTGAAGCCGTATTGGTTTTCATGCAGAATTTTATATTTATCAAAAAATTTGTTAAGGCGTTTTACCATAGCTGTTTCGAATATTTTAGCCGATGTCGGTAAGAGCGCTATGGGTCTATAATTATTTAAGTCTGTGGAGCTTCCCTTTTTGTATATTGGTTTTATTAAAGATACTTTTAAAGCGTCTGGAAAGGTCCCTTCAACAAATGATTGATTTATCAGTTTTGTATAGGGGGCGGTTAAAATATTGGCACATTGCTTTATTAATTTTGGCGGGAGGTCATCTATACCGAAATAATCTTTATTCTTCAGGTTTTTTATTATATGGTATATTTCCATAGGTTCGACAGGGCTTAAAAAGAATGTGTTTGCCACTGGATTTGTGTCATTAGTAGTAATTTTTGATTTAGTATTTGAGCGCGAGTTTCCAATCGAAGCAAAAAAGTTATTGAATTCTTCTGCGATTATTCTTGGGTTATGTATAGTTTGTTTCGATATTTGTAGTCTTATATTATTTATATTTTTAACATTATTTTTATTAGTTTCATTATTTATGATTTTCCACGTACACTGCATTTTATTTTCAGAGGCATCGAATTTGCGTTTGTTAGTAATTTTTTTAGATTCACTTACAGCTTTTTTTAGTATTTTGCTATATTCTTTGTAGTTATTTCGTAGAGTTTTATTTTTAGTTTGTGATATGAGTAGTTTTAGCAATTTTTTATTACGGCATGATGTTTTTAATCCGAGGGTTAAATATGTTTTCTTTTGTTTTATATTAAATTTTATTTGTACTTTTGGAATACATTTATTGAGACAATTTTGCAGGATTTCATTAAAAATATTGTAGTTATCGTTAATGTGGTTTTCAGGGTTAAGTTCAGTGTCCCAATTTATTTTAGCGATCTCATTTTTAAAAGATTGAATGTTAGAACGGCTATAAATTCGTTTTTCTAGCGATAGCTGTTTCAGGTTTTGAGAAATAATTGGAGTTGAGAAAATCACTCCTCTGTGGTCCGAGAAACCAAATTCGTGGACAGTGGCCTTTGAAGTTTTTATATTAAAATTTGTGAAAACCAAATCTATGCACTTTTTGCTTGTTTTTGTGATTCTTGTTGGTTTCGTAACCTTTTGGTGTAAGTTAAACGTTAACATTAAAGACGATAGCCTATTTTTTTCTTTTTCATCCATGAAGTTTATATTCATGTCTCCTGTTATTACAATATTTTTATTATTATCTTTTTTATGAATTGTTTTTAATAGTTTCTCCAAGGAGGTATAGAATACTTCAATTTCTCGACTGCTATTTGGCCAATATAAATTAATGAGCAGTAAGTTAATTTTGGGTACTTCGATTGCACATATTTCAAAAATCATTTCTACAGACATCAGCGATATATCTATTCGTTCCCTATATTCTAAATTGTTTCTAACTAAAATACACACACCACCACCGTCATGATTTTCACGACAGAATGAGGCGCCCATAACATAATTGTTTATTTTTAGCAATTTCATCTTCTCAGCTTTCAACCAGGTCTCAGATATACAAATAATGTTCAAATTTGGTTTCTCTTCAATGCGCTCATCAAGTAAGTGAATTTTATTAAAGACGCTTTGCATATTTTGGTTCACAATGTTGAATTCACTTTCGAAATGTATAATTTTTATTTGAATTTGTTCTTCTAGGATTTTTATTTAGGTCATTGTAGTTTTGACTTGGGTTTAATACATTTGGCTGTAAGTCAGATGTGCCTTTATGCGTCGAATTTTGTTCTAGAACTATTTCTTCAATTTTATGTTCCGTACATGGTTCTGATATATATTCTTTACCATTGATTATTAATTTATTTCCTCTGAAGATGGCATGTTTCCCTTCCCGTCTTGCTTCTTTTAGGATATTTTTTAACTTGATTCTCGCGTGCATTTTTTCTTTGTCTAGTAGTTCCGAGATTGCTAATCCAGTTCTCGCAAATTTACGACAGTTTTTTAAAATATAGTTTGTTATCCGCTTGCTAATTAGTTCAATAACTAACGGTCTCCGATATCCTCGTTTACCTAATCTTGTAAGATCTTCGATACATCCCTCCAGATTAATATGCAGTCTCGTAAAAAATATTTGTTATACGTTCATACAACTCAGTTTCAGATTCCCATGCCAGCTCGTCTAGACCGTAAAGTACAATTGTTTTGCTTAAGTCTTGGCTCGTAGAAAGGGCAGGCTTATGTTGAATACTCTTGATTTGATTTTCCAACTTAGTGTTTTCGTTATTGAGATATAGAATTTTCTTTTCAAGATTTTCAATTTTAGCTTGGATTTGGTCTTTTTCTGCAGTAATATAATTTAGACGTTCATCAATGTCTTGTTTTACCTTTGACAATAAATTATGAATCTCTTCATGGATCATGATTCCTATGTCGCTTCTTAATTTAGTGAGTATATCATATTTCTGCGATTCAAGCTTCTTATCCAAAAGTTCGCTTATTTGTTCGAGAGTTATTGGCGATTCAGTTAGTGGTTTAGTGTCGTTTAATGAAAGCAGCGTATTTCCTGAAAAGCTTTGGCTTGTGAGGTCTTCAACTGAGAAGTTGGTGGTTTCTGTTGCCGCAATATTTTTATTTGGTTTCCTAATTGTTACTTTAGAAATTTCGGCTTCAGAAAAATCAAAGTTAATTTTTGATGAGTCCATAGACTGCTTAACTGGTGTATCATCTGTTTTATGTGCTCGTCGTATGGACAGTTGACATTCTGGACAAATCCATGTTCTCTCTAAATTTTGTTTGTTGGCAAAGACAAATTCATTCGTAAGATTAAGGCACTGATAGTGGTAATGTTTCAGGCATTTTATGCACATTAAGTCATCTCTGACGTTTATATGGTTTGCACATGCCGCACAATTTCTCATTTTATCTTATTTTGTTATTTCTGATATAAAGTATATTGTAATATAACTGTTGTTATTACATAAGCGTCATCTAGTGTTTGGTGGCAGTACTAACAGTATAACAGAAATACGTCAATTCAATACGTTGTTCGGCGGGTCGATACTAGATGGCAGTGTTAGCTGTAATTATTTTCCAAGATATCAGATGGGGACAGTGTTGTATACAATATGACACCTGATTTGATGTCAGCTGATTGGTCGTATGAGTTTGTTTACGTGCTTCAATGACAGTTCAAAATCTTAACGGAGGATACTTGTTGTAGCGGTTATTGCACAAAGGTTTTATCACAATTATCAGATGTTATTGTAATTCTACAAGTCAATAATGGTTTCACTCTGGTTAAAATTTGTGTGTGAATAGTGGTGCACTAATTATTTACCGTATAAATGGTCTTTTCACTGTTGGACGGGTTGGACTGTCGCGATATATTTTTGTTCACTTATTTCTCTCTATAGAAGCCAAATTGTTCCGCAAACGTTTGTGCGTGGTTATTAACACTATTTCCGAGTTTTAGAAGGTAAATAAGTACATTTAAATCACTGTTTAAAAATATATTGCGCGATTTTCACTGAGCCAGTGTTAACTGTTGCAGAGCTAGCGCCCTCCCATGTTGATCAATTTACTAAGAAATTGATACAATATCAGACATAGTTATGCAATCCCCCTTAGGAAACTATTTATAGGCTGTTAAAAAAAACTATAATCGCAATGGGAGAAAATATGCAAGTCATTTTAGCAAGAACTTAAGAGTAAATGGAAAAACAAGGTGTAAAAATAATTAGACCGATGACGGTTAACCTAACCAAAACAATATATGAAAAGATTAAACCCCTCATATTTGAAAATCAACACTTAAATAAGGAGGTAAATAGCATGAAAACTAAAATGAAGAGCTTAGAGACAAACGCTAGACGAAAAAACCCGATCCTTCATGAATTACCCGAAATAGAGAAGAACAATGAAGAACTCCTGAATTAATAAACTATAAATCAACGAACATAACACAACAGAACACAAAATACTCAAAGACAACATAATTTATCTAATCAATAAACAAACAGAGCAAAAAAGAGATACAATCTGAGATCGAGACATAGACATATTGAAGAAGCTCATCTTACAGAGGTTTTTGAGCCAAATTCGTATGAGGAGACCATGTCCTGTGATGAAGCCTGTTTGCAATGAAAGCCTATACAGGAGGAGATGGATGCTTATGAAACAGCTCACACTTCGGTGCTTGTGGAACATGAAGTTAACAAAGAAATTGTTGGAAACTATGTGTTTCGATTGAAACAACAGAATGCACAAAGCATAAGGTACCAAGTAAGGTGTGAAACAGAGAAAAGCATGCCTTGCTTGTCAGCTAAAGAAAAGCTACAGATGGCTCAGTTTGTTGGGATATGTGCATTCTTCAATAATGATACACAAGACAGATAAGACACAAAGGGACTTGTATGTAAACTTAAGTCCTCTAGATGGGGGAATAGTAAGTCTGATCAGTTGGTAAGTTCTTTATACTTAGATAGATAGATAGATAAATTCTTTATTGTCACACAAAAACAAAACAATACACAGGAGACTCTTAAAACTAGGGTGGACAAAGGCGGTCTTATCGCTTAAAGCGATCTCTTCCAGACAACCTTAGTTGCTTGTAGGAAAATGTAAATAGTAACTGTAGTAGTGTGCCAATGCCAATATATAGATAATATTTAATGTAATTACAACTACAATAAAAACAAAATATACACAAGTAAATAATTAAAAAATACATATAAAAATATATATATATAAAATATATAGACAAATAGATAACATATAAATATATACAAACTCAGTTGCAAACTAAGGTAAAATTTTATTAAGTAAGAAGTTATGCAGTTTAGATTTAAAAATAGGTAGTGACTTGGAGTGACGAATCTCAGATGGCAGATCATTCCAGAGACTGATAGCTTTTAAAGTGAAAGATTCCTTATAGTGGCCTGACCGAGTAAAGGGTATTTCCAACACATTATCAGTCTTGGATCGCAAATCACGAGAGCGGTAAACACCAAGGTATCGGAAACGTTCTTTAAGGTATGAGGGAGTCCGAGGGTCATGCAGAACGTTGTAGAGAAGTACAAGGACATGCTCATCTCGGCGCAACCTGATAGGAAGCCATTTTAACTTGCTCCTGTATTCAGACACATGGTCAAACTTACGCAGCCCAAATATAAATCTTATGCAAAGATTTTGCAGGCGTTGGAGCTTATTTAGCAGATCCTCATTGAG
Organism: Athrips mouffetella; assembly: GCA_947532105.1. NCBI lineage: Eukaryota > Metazoa > Arthropoda > Insecta > Lepidoptera > Gelechiidae > Athrips > Athrips mouffetella. The sequence goes on from OX383984.1 coordinate 13,581,465, forward strand.
ATCAATGAGGCAGACATCCGCATAATCAAGAATCGGTAATAGTAAAGACTGCGCAAGTACTTACTTCTGTATGAGATTGATGGACCGTTACGAGAACAATGGGCGGTATGATGGATATCTTCGTGATAGTTTGGGAATGCTGGTGTATAAAGTGAGCATTCAGGGGGAGTGTTAAAGAGGTGGAATGCTCTCTTGATACTGGCTGCATGTTTCATATGCACTTTTTGTTTTTCTAATAACATATGTCATTCTCTCTGTGTCAATAGCTTCAATAAAGCACACATTATTTTGCATCTATCCACTGATTTTCTATTTTATATCTCTGCTAGGACCCATAATCTTATCACTTATTGAATGTCATGCAGAATACAATACAAATAGAGCAAGTCTACACCATGTATTCACTCCATTTGAATTGAAACCTTTTTAATGAGTCAGTTTAAACAGCTTTTATGATGATTCTTGTACTGCAGTTTTAAAAAATTTACTATAGTTAAATTGTGACAAATGAAGCAGCGATTAATAATTTACTAAACTATAAATGTAGCTAAATTTCACCATTGAAATTACAATTCTGACAATACAACTGCGAGATTTACAGAGTTAAAGATTCAAAAAGATAGGTATAGTATGTGAAGGATAACTTTGGCTCTGATGGTTATTTTCTGCGCATGGGTAACAGGCCCAAGAGCCAACAAACAATTTGCACGCCTCCCCCCACCGGCTGCACGTATTCCTGTGACTTATTTTTTTATTTCGGCACATTGACTGTAACAGCCAGTCATTTTTTACGCCGTATACGTAAGTGAAAATAAGCAACCCAAAACATTAAAAGAAAACCAACCTAAAAGAAATGAATCAAATATATAGCCACCTTCCGCAACAATGATGGATGCTATGTACTCACTGTGCACCGCCCGCCCGCCCGCAAATAAATGCGCATGCGCAAGCAACTGCAACACAGCAACCACCCAAAAACACTCTACACGTGTTTCGCCTCTACACGAGGCATCCTCAGGAGATGTTAGACCGACCAGTGCCAAACACCCACTCACTCACAACACGTGTAGAGTGTTTTTGGGTGGTTGCTGTGTTGCAGTTGCCTGCGCATGCGCATTTATTTGCGGGCGGGCGGGCGGTGCACAGTGAGTACATAGCATCCATCATTGTTGCGGAAGGTGGCTATATATTTGTTTCATTTCTTTGAGATGGACTTCCGCAAAGTAACGCCTGATTCTATTAACTACTTAAAACCAACCTATTTAATAATTCTCGAGAGTCAGCCTCCTCTTCATAATTTCTAGCTTTCTCTATCACCGGTTCGTCGTCTTTGTTAGGTTTCTTCGACCCAGCGTTTCCACTAGACGAGGACTCTCGCTGGCCCCGCGAGGACGTAGGGCTCGAAGAGTTGACCTTGCTCCTGTCCGACTGATCTGACTCAAACCCATTCTGCTGCTTCACAAGAGCTTCTGATTCGCGGGTAGCAACCTGAAGTTCAATAAACATAACCTCTGATTTCGAGTACATAAAATATCACGAGTATATAACACCAACCTATAGATTAACCGCAACCATAATATCTTAACTTACCCTCACACGCTTTCGACGCCTCATTTTTGACAAGAAGCACTAAATAAATTCACAATGAGCGTTTCTTTTCTACATACTGTGAGTGAAATAGGAATAAAACGTGATTCAACAGACAGCCAGATGAAAAGAGACGTGATTATTAATAAAAGTGTTGCCACATCGAACTTTGAGAAATATCACTAATCGCAACAATATTTATGGTGCAGCCAACGACACGTCAATCAGTCTATAAAACATTAAAGTTGACGTAGCTGTACTTAATCCGTTCGATTCATATCGAGTGCCATGAGATGCGATTATTTTGTAAGCCAGCAGCAAGCAGCTCTGATCCCTATGATAAAAAATATATCTATCAAATGGACGGAGTACAGAACTATATATAAGCTAACGCTAGTCTTCGTCGATTCGTACGGGAACCGAGCGTGTAACATTTTTGGTAAATACTTTGACGTCACGAGTGCAATTTAGTGATGGGAATCGCAAGCCGGGCGAAATCGATTCAAAGGCGCCGCCATCTTCGTTGCGGCATATCGATTCAAAGTTTCAACGTGACTCGCATCGGCGCTGGTGCCGCGCGCGCCAACCGTCAGTTCAGTCGTTTTTAGAATTTAAAGCGGGAAGCCGGCGGTAAGGCATCGGTCGCACTGAATCAAAGTAAAAACTTTTACCTAAGTATATTAATGTGACAACAAACTACCCATTTTCAAATTATCTAGCTAATTTACATAAAGCTCATGAGCAGACAAATAACCAAAACCAGAGAGCTGCGGGATCGATGTGATTTTCTATCGATCAGAATCGACAGAGGTAATGATAATTAGAATTGGCAGAAGAAATGATAATTAGAATCAGCAGATGAAATGAATATAACATCTTATCTTACGGTCAATATTTGTTTATGTGTAATCGATTTCTCGGAAACGGCCCTAACGATTTAAAAAAAATATTATTATCATGTCCGGGAAAAATCGTTTTTTCTGTTTCTTTGAGCATTTCTTGAAATAGAACGTTTCATAAACCTGCAGCGTCATCTATTAGTGGGCTTTGGTTAATTATACAAATGTTAAACGTTATCACAGTCTCAGGTTTTCGAATAACAGTATAAAACAGAATGAGGAAAAAGAAAAGAGGGTATAATGACACGCTTTTCTTTGAAAGCCTGAGACTATGATAACGTTTAACGTGTTATTAGTTCTTTTTCTACATTTACTAAAAGCTTGTTTTAAATATTTTTTTACTAGTATTTTTAATAAGACCTAATTATTTCTGTCCCTGAAAAAGGATAAACTTGGTTTGGTGAAAAAGCATATACTTGTTGTAAATTTGTCTTTTTGTTGTTGTAGTTTTCATGTGCATGATAAGTGAATAAATATCAAAGACGTAAGAAGTACCCATTACCAGCGGTTCGATTATAATATTTGATTTTCACTACCTACATTATGTAGTTACGTAATAATAATTTAAAATAAAATTATCATTTCCTCTACTTTCAAAATCGATTTTAATCGAATATGAAATCGGCATCGAAAATTGCACTGTACAACACTAATTACTACTTTTGATAGAGGAAATGAGAAATTGACCTTGAACATGACTCGAAAGGTTTTAGCACTTATTTTTACATTGCTGGTTTTCAATGCACGACAAGTCTGGCTCGTTAAATTAAAGCCGCAATGGAAAAATATATGGACACATTACCGTTTGGATGAAAATATCAAAATAAAATGTTTTATAAATAAAAACAGATTATTTTAAGACAAATAGTACTTACTGATGATACTAAATACCTAAATTACCAGCTCCAACTTTGCGATTGGAATTAGGGCTGTTAATTACTGCACATCAAGGCATTTTGTTTTTATAACGAGACGTCACACGCTGAAAGCGGTCGGGGGCAGATTGAAGCTCGCGGCGAGCAATGGTGCACCTGCTCACCATTTCTCCACGAAAAGTACCTACACTTGTGTAATCTAGCGTAATCTATATCTGTGGGACGGAGTATGTGAACCGACAGCGAAACGTCGAGACGGTTTGATGCAAAAAGAACAAAAATATCCTTTTTTATACAAGTTGGCAACGCCTGAAATGTCAAATCAAAACGAGCAATTTCCGAACGAAAACAAAAGCCAGCTTTGGCGGTGCGCACACAAGCGCATTTAGGCGGATCGCCAAGCGGATTTTGAATACTTTGTATGAAAATCTATGGAACAACGCGCACCTAGTCGCATCGCATTCTCGCATATTGAACTCCGCCAGGCGATACGATCGCATTATGCGCGCGGCCCGCGCGGATCGCCGCGCGACCGCACGCCATGCGCCACTCCGCGCGCTGTTTCAGTGCTGCCAGATGCAGAAGATGAATACGATAAAATTATTTCATAGTATTTTCAATAACAAAAACGAAAGCATTGTTATGTGTAGTGTAGTGTGCTCGCCTCTCCTACCTTAGTATATAAGTATTAGTCATTAAACCTGCATCATACGGAACACACGTGTGTCTTATTAAACGCTCTCCCGGGTCCCCGCACAGCATGGCGACCCTGCCAGTGCTGCCTTAAACTGCCCATACAAAGCCCTGCCTGCAGGGCCCTGCTTGCAGTGCGCACTGCCAATCGTACCGTGTGTGGTCTTGCAGGGCCGATGTAACGGCGATTTTGTCGGCCCTGCATGCCCACACAAAGTACGATTGGCAGTGAAAGAAAGAAAGAAAGAAAGAAAGAAATAATATTTATTTAGCATGCAAAAGAAAAACAAAAACATAAGTGTAAACACATTAAAAAGCAGCTAAATAGGCCTCCAGCTCAGCACATGCCAAAGCCAAAGGCTAAGGCGCTGATTTTCAGCTGGAACCATTTTTAGAGTTCAGATGAACGAAAACATATGGATGGCTACATTATAATTTGTTAACACAAAACAAAATTATACTTAATTATAAAATAAAAAACAAAAGACATAAAAACTAGAACTAATCAAATGTGTAATTTGCAAATTACTGTGTTAGTAAAGAATTTAGAATTTGTTGTTGTGTGTCAGTAAATAAAAAATTAAAACGCTAAAAAAAGAGGATGTGTGAAAAGAGGGATTACGGAAACTCAAAATATATACTTAGGTGGAAATAGGACAAGCATGTTGTAGTATGTGTATACCGACCTCCCGCTTATCAAAATTTTTCTTTGTTTGAGTTAGTAATGGAAGATGTTTTAAAAATAGTGACCAAAGTAAATAAGTTTGCGGTAGTGTGTGGCGACTTTAATGTAAATATTTTAGAAAATACTTCCTATAGTACCAAACTTTTAAGTCTTTTTAAAAGTTATAATTTAGAGCATGTATTTTTTGAACCTACTAGGGTGACGTCATCCTCGGCTACCTGTATTGATAACGTATTTTGTAACTGCGATTATTTTGATAAAAGTATCATAAACTCGCTTCAGTCGGACCACTCGGGTCAAAGTGTTACTTTTAATTATTCTCGAGTAACCCAGAAGATAGATATAGAAACCAGGAGTCTAACGAACGACAGGTTAGAAAAGTACAAAAACACGTTACTAGAAAAACTGCCCTGTCACAATTATAATCCTAACAACCCTAATAACTCATATGAAGATTTATTCACATTGATTAATACTGAATTCAGTAAAATTTTCACTATTAGGAAAAAGCAAATCATTGTAAAATTCAAGTTCAGTGACTGGGCTACCGCTGGTATTCGCAAAAGTAGAGACAGACTTTTTGAATTATATGAGATAAGAAATTATTCAAATGACGACAGTTTCATTGAATATGTAAAAAATTATTCAAAATTGTTTAAATTAGTTTGTTTAAAAGCAAAATCATTTTTCCTACGGAAAAAAATACAGTCTGCTGATAACAAAATTAAGGCTGTATGGAATGTTATAAACAGTGAAACTGGTAAAGTGAAACCGCGTGACAATCAAATCACACTTCATACAAATCGCGGAACCATTAGTTCAAACGTAGAAGTGGCTCAAGAATTCGAAACCTTTTTTACTAATATTCCTTTGAAAACAACAGAGTCACTCAATTCATCATCTTCACTTGCTAGCGGTTTACTTCAAAAGAATGTGGACGCCTGCGAAACTGAATTTGGGTTCAATCATGTCACCCCTAACGAAATTGTTAAAGCCTTTAAAAGTATTAAAATGAAAACTACTGAGGACCTATGGGGAATGTCAGTAAAAGTCTGCAGTGCGATCATTGATACTATATCTCCATATTTAGCTGTTATATTCAATGATTGTGTCGATCATGGTACTTTTCCTGACTTAATGAAAAAAAGTAAAGTAGTTCCATTATTCAAAGCTGGTGACAAAAAGGATCCCAGTAATTTTAGACCAATATCAGTCTTACCTGTACTTAGTAAAATTTTTGAGAAGGTCATACTCAATCAAATGCTTTCGCACTTTAATAGAAATAACTTACTACATGACCATCAATTTGGTTTTACGAAAGGGCGCAGTACAACGGATGCCGGAACTGCACTTTTAAAATACATTTTTGGCGCGTGGGAAAAATCTGAAGATGCTATTGGTATCTTCTGTGATCTATCCAAAGCATTTGATTGCGTAGATCATAGCACATTGTTGTTAAAACTTGAACATTACGGTGTTAAGAATAATTCACTTAAACTACTTAAGTCATATTTGGAAAACAGGATTCAAAAGGTACAAGTAAACAAAACGAAATCACTGGGATCTGTTGTCAAAATTGGCGTACCTCAAGGGTCCATATTGGGGCCATTTTTATTCCTTATTTATATTAATGACCTCCCTACTGTAGTGAAGAATCTGTCAAAGATTGTGTTATTTGCTGATGATACTTCATTAATATTCAATGTAAGTAGAAAATCACAAAATTATAACGAAGTCAATGATGCACTTGGACAGATTCATGCATGGTTTACTGTTAACAATTTAGTCCTAAACGCCAAAAAAACTAAATGTATTAAATTTGCACTACCAAATGTAAGGTCTACTTCACATAACATAGTATTGAATAATGAACCATTAGATTTTGTAAATAGTACAGTTTTCTTAGGGTTAATACTAGACTCTAAACTTCAATGGGGCCCTCATATAACGGCTCTTTCTGGTCGATTGAGCTCGGCTGCATATGCTGTCAGAAAAATCAGACAACTTACTGATGTAGCTACCGCAAGGCTGGTTTACTTTAGCTACTTCCATAGCATTATGTCTTATGGCTTACTGCTTTGGGGCCGAGCAGCTGATATACATTCAATATTCGTTTTACAAAAGAGAGCTATAAGAGCAATTTATTGCCTGAAGACTCGTGATTCCCTGAGAGAACTGTTCAAGGAAATCAACATAATGACAGTGCCATGCCAGTATATCTATGAAAATATTATGTATGCTAGAAAGAACATTCATCAATTACCTAAAATTTGTGACAGGCATAATTTTAATACTAGAAATAAGCACAAAATTGATCAACCATATACTAGATTAACTAAAGTCAATACATCTTTCGTTGGTCTGTGTGTACGATACTACAACAAAATACCTGACAATATAGTGCAATTACCTGAGAGAAAGTTTAAAGAATGTGTAAAGCAAACGTTATATAAAAAAGCTTACTATAGATTAGATGACTATATGAATGACAAAGAGGTATGGTGCTCTGATATTCCAGCGAAACACAAGAAACACATTGTAAAAAGCCGACTCTTAAAGTAGGCCGTGCTGCAGTGGTTTCTTGCCGTTTCTTTTACGCTGCCACAGCACGATCCGAAACGGCGTAGACTCGCTCTATTTGAATTGTATTCTGCATGACATTCAATAAGTATTCTGTAAAGAATCTACATTGAATAAAATAATCTGAATCTGAATCTGAATTGTATGTATACAAAACTAGTTGGGTGAAGAGTTAATCAGAGGATGGCAGAACCGCTGATTTGTAAATTTAGAACATATTGTTTAAATTTATTACTGAACGAACGAACTGATTTTAAATTTCGTAAAGGAGGTGGAATATCATTCCAGATTTTAGCGGCGGTATATTTAAAACTACCCTTGAAAGCAGCTGTTTTGTGAGGGGGAATAATTGCAAGTCGCGCAAGTCGGATACGGGAAGACCAAGTTATTTTCTCATATAGGTACAAAGGTTTAAGGTTTTTTATGGTGCCGAACAAAAGTGTAGCAAAATGGACGTGTCTTCTGGAGGACATGTTTAGCAATTTAGCTTGATTTATAAAAGGTGATACATGACTTCTAGGTGGAATATTAAAACAGAATCTGGCACAAGCATTTTGTACACGTTGTATTAAGCCTTTAGAAGTAGCTAAAAGTCTAGGTCCGTATACTGTATCGGCATAATTAAATTTGGACAGAACTAATGAATCGGTAAGTTGTATTCGAAGAGAGGTATTTAGATAGCTACGAATCCTGTAGAGCACTTTTAGACGATAGAAGCAGTTACGTGCAACTTCCTGTATATGCTTCTCAAACCTAAGCTCTGGATCCATTATCAGACCCAAATTACGTGCGTCAAGGATGGAGCTGATTAGCGTGTCCCTCAATCTTATGCGTGGATTCTGACGGTTTATTTTGCTTATCTGTTGTTTAGAGCCCATAACCATATATTTAGTTTTTGATGGATTTAGTGCTAAGCAATTAGTGTCTGACCAGCGAAGTATCCTATCAAGGTCTTCGTTAATTTTTTCGACCGTAGAGTTGACTTCATTAGGATGACAAGACAGGTAAAGCTGCAGGTCATCTGCGTATATATGAAATTTACAGTTTTTTATGCATCCAACTATGTCCGCACTGTACAAGATGAAAAGTAACGGCCCAAGGATAGAACCTTGAGGTACGCCTCTAGTGACCGCAGAAAGAGAAGAAGAAGATACAGAACCATTGCTATGATACACTTCTACATATTGATAACGACCAATGAGATAACTCTCAAACCACTTCACTGTAGCTGCGTCAAAACCGTAGTATGATAATTTAGATAGCAACAACGAAATATTAATGGTATCGAAAGCGCGAGAAAAGTCCAACAAGACGAGTATTGTACCTCGCCCTACGTCTTGAGACTCTAAGATATTACTGGTCACGTCTGATAAAGCAGTAGCGGTACTCCTATTTTTACGGAACCCAGACTGAACTTGAGGGAGAATATTGTTACTCTCTAAATAATCCACAAGCTGTAGGTACACTACCCTCTCCATGACCTTCGATAAGCAAGGCAAAATGCTAATAGGTCGGAGATCTTTAAAAGTTGAAGGATTTGTTACCTTCGGAAGGGGCTTGACAATTGCAGTTTTCCACGGCTGAGGGTAGGTGCAAGAGATTATGGATCTATTTATTATTGAAGTTATAGCCTCCAGTGAACTAGGTAAAATAAGCAAGATCATGTCTAATGAAATTAAGTCAACACCAAGTGCATTTGAATTTAAGGAATAGATTATAGCAGAAACGTCCTTTTCACTGACACATTTAAGGTAAAAAGATGTTGAACCGTATCTGTTGAACTCAAAGTAAGTTAGATCTGAAATATTGACTTGATTAGAACCGGGTAAATCCAAAAAATTGTCATTTAATTCATCAGCAGAGCAGAGGTGAACAGGAATATCTTTGTCTGGTTTAGGAGGAAGTGCATTTAATTTGAGATTTTTCCACATGGTTTTAGGGTGATTATAGTGTCGATTAATATAGTGTCGAAAATAGGCAGACTTCTCGTTATGAAAGGTGGTTATAACTAGGTTTTTAATTGTTTATAATAATCAATATGCGAATCATTTCCCGACAGTAGACAACGTTTGTGTGCCTGGTTCCGTAAATTCATCATAAACTGAACATTATCAGTTATCCAGGGGTACGAATGATGCTTAACAAGCAAAGACTTTCTAGGTGCATGAATATCAAACAAAGTAATTATAAAGTTATTTAGACATAGGACCATATCATCCACATTATACAAATTTTTTATACTATACCAAGGAATCAAGTTTACGTCACAATTGAAATAACTGGGGTTGATGTTCTTCAATGGTCTAAAAGTTATAAATTTGGGAGGAATCTTAGGTTTTTTAAAATTTAATTCGCAAACTACGAAAGCATGATTAGATAGCTTACTACCTATTACATCAGTAAAAACATTACGAACCTGAGCATCAGTACAAACTACGTCGAGTAGTGTTTTACTATGGTCTGTGAAATGAGTTGGAGAATTAACTACCTGGGTTAGATTGAAAAAATTAATGAAGTCTATAAATTGAGGATAATTAGTATTACTTGTATCGAATAAATCAATGTTGAAATCGCCAAGGAGAATCAATTTATCAAAGTAACCTATTGCGTTAACAGAATCCAATAAAGCATTAAAAAAAGTATCGGCGTTGAGCCAGGGGGGTCGATACGCTGTGCCTAGTACAATTTTGTTACCATTTATATTTAGCGTCAGCCATAATTGTTCTACGGGCGAGCACACAGGAAACTCACAATACTTAACTCTCAAGCCTTTCCTAATATAAAACGCGACTCCTCCGCCGCGACCACCTCGCACAGCAGAGGGCCTTGGAACGCTACGGAGAGTGTAACCAGGAAAGTTAGGGGCTTTACCCTCCTCACCAGGCCGTAACCACGTCTCATTAATAGCTAACATGTCCACAGAGTGATGCATCACTGCCAAGAGAAGCTCATCATGATTCTTACCCAAAGATCCCGGGTTGTAAAGTCCAACTTTGAAAAAAGATTTTATAGCCATTTAGGTAAGAAAAGGGTAAAGGCCAGAAAAATTAAAATTGCGTGTAGTGTGAGGGATGTAGAGTGGTGACAGTGACTATGACAGTTACCGTTATAAGTAATAATACAGTATACATTTTTGCTCAAAAATACATAACGACACAAATATGTGGATGTATAAAATTTCACAAATCCAAAAATATTATACATTAAAATATCAGAACAGGCAAATATTTTCGGCGTGACGGAAAAAATATCATAAAATATATGCAAACAGTCAAAAGTATTTGCAAACATATTGAATAAACTGTTAAAACAACAAAACACAATGAAAAATTACAGTAAGCAAGCAGGGCCCTGCTTGCAGTACTGCCGCAGAGGATGTTGCCACACAAAGCCCTGCAAGTCATAAGAGCGCGTTGCGCTGTTGCCTAAGCTATTTTAAAAAAAATATTATGATAAAACTATTTTAAAATTATAATTTTTAAAAAGATTTTTTTTGTTATCATCGGGGTCTCAGTAAATAAGCGTGACCCAACGTCTCTCGCAGTAGTTAGGTACATACACCATTGTTTTCTTTTCGTGTTATTTCCGCCACAAGTACAGCTAACGCAATTTTTGGTGTTTTGATAATGATGGAGCCATTTTAGTATAGGTAATTGTATGGGAAAGACAGCACTGGACACGTCTGAACGCAACAGCGCAACGCGCTCTTATGACTTGCAGGGCTTTGTGTGGCAACATCCTCTGCGGCAGTACTGCAAGCAGGGCCCTGCAGGCAGGGCTTTGTATGGGCCCTTTTTGGAAAGCAAATGGAAACATATATCTACACATAAACATTGTAGCTTTGTGATATTTCTCAAAGAGTAACTTGAAGTTATGTGTGTTCCCGAGTTCTTAAAACCCAAATCTATTTAACTCGGAGTGAATAGGCTTCTTCTGGGTAAACTCTTTTTATCAGGGAGTACAATACGCGCAAAGAAAGAAGAGACTTGACGGATTACGTGGTTAACCTGCGCAGTAGACAGTTCGCAGGCCATTTTGGTGGCAAGTGGGGAGGGACCTTGGGAGGGACGCTGGCTGTATACGACGCACAAAATAACTGTGGCCCTGTCATTGATGCGCAGAAGAAAAAATGGCCCATTTTTGCACATTTTTGACTTCTGCGCATCAATGACAGGGCCACAGTTATTTTGTGCGTCGTATACCTGCGCGAAATCCCAACTGACAGGTCTCTTCATTCGTTGCGCGTATGGTAAGCCCATGATACAAAAAAAAAGAAGATATTTCTGAAATTTCGATCTGGCAGCATTGATTTTAATTGTCTTGTCTTTGTTGATGGCGGTCGTGTTTCTATTTTAATTTCAGTTTTATTTGTTTATTGAAGAGTTTAATGAATAATTTGATAGGGTGTTATGCTGTAAACGTCTTTGAAAATGAACATCTATTAGAAGATTGGAATACATGCATTTATCAAGATTTTTGGATGGAGAGAAGCGGCCCATCGAGACTTCAATAAGTTTCCCCATCAACTTATCGGAGTCATCATAGTACACAGGCCATCGTCCTCGTGATGTGGATTCCTGTGTAAATCTTCCACTTGACATTGGCGAACTCGCCATAATTTTATAATAATTTGTTAACTTGACATTGTGCAAAATACATCTGAGATGTGACGCCATTAAATAAATATCTATCTATCTACAATTTATTTGCATTCTGTCGAAAATGAGTCCTCCCAAACGTGTAAGGGTATATTTTTACATTATTTTTATACCTGTGGTTAACCAAGAACGTCTGTGGTTCATATGCTCAAAATTAGAGGTTATTTTTATTGATCTTTAGATTGTTACCTGTGAGTTGGATGCTGTTCTGAAGCAGCAGGATGGCTCCGAGTTGGATCAGTCAGACAAAAGAAAAGTCACGTTTTCGAGTACTACGTCCTCTCGGGGCCGGCGAGAGGCCTCATCCGGTAGAAACGACAAACTGGTGATAGAAAATAGAAGTGATGATATAGAGGAGGCTGACTGTAAAGAGGAGTTGTTAAATAGGTTGGTATTCTTTCACTGATTTTTTTTTGGATTGGTGCATGATTTCACTATTTGATGGATCCTAACTACCTATACACAATTTGTTGTGCCAGTTTGTTTTTATACAAGACATAGTCTTAAAAGAAAGTATTCTAAGTACAAAGTGACTCCAGCCCTGACAGTTATTTTCCTTCCCTCTACCTGCCTCTCTCCATGACTCACTTTTTGATTTCTGCACACTAACAGTCAAGAGGTAAAGTTAGTTTACGCGGCATGTACATACTTGGGATGAGCAATGCATGGGCTATTTTTAATTTATGTTACTAGTGAGCAAAGTAACAAAGTAATAATGGCTCGCTGATTGTTTTGCAACTTTATATTAGCCCTCCTCTGCAAATTGTGCAAATTGCACTGTTCAATAAATATTAATTAAGTTCTAATAGTATACATATAGATTTCTATGTGTATTAAAGAGGGTTTATGATGTTCTACTAGGTTGTTACAAAGCTTATTGATTGACCTTTGAAAGATTTACTTTACAACTTTAGGTTTTAAATAATAATTGTAAATAAATACAAAGATAGCTTACTTCATTTTCTTCTTGAAAAAGTCTGATATTGTGTTGAACTTATTTATTTTCCAGTCTAGAGGGAGCAGCCTTTCTATCTCGTCTGCCATTTGATAAGATGTCTTGCCTGGAGATGGAACATTTCTCAGACCTCCAAGGGCCTTCCAGACTTGCCTTAATTCAGATCAGGAACAGAATTTTAAAAATGTGGTTTGAAAACCCTAAGAAGCAACTTACAGAATATGATGTTCAGAAAATAGAGGTCAGCATCTAGTTTACAACATAACTAAATAAACAATATTAATTCTTATCTAGCTTGACTTCAATTGAAAATTATTACCATGTTATTGAATAAAGAAATTGTTTTTTCTTGCAGGCCCCATACAACAGCGACCCTGCTCTAGTGTCACGCACTCACACTTTCCTAGAGAGGCACGGGTTCTTCAACTATGGCCTGTATGAGCATATCAGTCCTACATCAAACTCACCTAGTGCAGGTAATTAATACATTAACAGTTCCAACTCAAGTATCTTTCTTGCATTAAAAAGGCACCTACCAAAAATTTTGTAATTTGCTCCAGTTTGTTTTTTCATTCAGAGCGCTGCGCTGGTAGGTTATCCAAATGACCATTATATGCCAGAGCAAAAATTTAAACAATAAGGGACCTCGCGCACTAGCGGCCACGACCACGGCCAACAACCAGATGATTATTGCGGCCGGGTGCGCGACGTTCATAATATGGTATATTAGTGTCTGGTTTGGGACTGGACCCTTTATATTTTTTATCCGCCATGGTTTAAAAGTGATCATAGACCGTCAGCCCACAGTAGAGAGGCCAGGTCATTTGTCAGCATTTGAAGATGGTGGTCATGAATTCGTTTCAATTTTAGTTTTACCTGTTTGTTTGAGACTAAAGTATAATTTTGATAGGGAGTTATCTAGTAAACATCTGTGAAAGTGAACATATAAAAGGAAATGGAAATTTATTCATTTACTCTATGGTGAAAAGCAGTTGTCATCGTGACTAATAGTTTCCCCTATCAAGTTATCAGAGTCATCATAGTACACAGGGGTTTTCGTGTTCGATCTTAGTGATGAGGATTCCTGTGTAAATCATTCTTTCACTGGACATTTGCGATGTCGCCATAATTTTGTTACAATTTCTTTACTTAGAAACTGGCGAAATACGACTTGTAATGAGATGTGATACCATTAAAAAATATCTATCTAGTAGAGAGACCTACCTTACAAAAAAGCAGAACAAACGCACTTTGTAGAGACAGAGGACACTTAGTAGATTCATAAACGACTGGTCGGCCGCGGCACAACTTGCACGTTTTCTGCAGTAAGCGCTAAAATGGACCCATCCGAACGGTTAAAATACCTCATCGAAAACCAGAATAAAACTAGTCTGTGGGGCTTCTAACCACTTAGCAAAGCTCAAAGTATTAAACATAAATGTTTCAGATATGCAGACAATCAAGCAAAATCCAGAAGATACACAGCATCACGTCTTTGAGTTACCCGTGGACCTGGATAGAGCCTACAGCCTGGGAGCTGCCATCAAAGAGGAGAAGATCATCGGCTCCGCTGTGTCTCATACACTGACCTCTGAATATTCAAGTAAGTTAGGTACTGTTTTTAACAATTTTGTGTTTTAAGAGTTAACAATGATGTTCTGGACCTTTGCATCTTTCTTCATCCACTCTTCTAATTTGTCTTCTTTGGGACAGGAATAGAACCATCAACGATACCAAGGCGATCGGCCGCCTTAGCATGAGCTTTACTTTAAATTGCCAGCAGCGCCATCGACAAGCCTCCGGACGCCGGTCCGGCCCCACCCCGCCCCTCCCCCCCCGCCCCCCGCAGCACGCACTCGACGTTGTTACTTCACTTGACCGCCCACGCCTCCGCCCTTGAGCCTCGCCCAGCTCAAACCATGTTTTTACCAACGCGTACACGCCACGACCCTGAAACCGGCTCGTCGTCGACGCTACAATTCCTGCCAACAAATAGAACCCGCGATTCGCCTTAGCCACCACATTTTCATGCATTTCATTAAACTTTATCATTACTGTGCCAATAAAACTCATAAAACTTCATACTAGAAATATCAGTGCTTTTGTTCGGTTAGGCCGATATTTCACTGGGACACCACGGTGGCGCGACTGGTTGCGCCACTGGTGTCCGTAACTAGACACCAGTAAAGACACCAGAGTCGCTACACCCTGCGGCTACAGTATTAAGGGCTATATTTCACTGGGAGTGGTAGCGCGAGCAGCATCCGAGCTGGTCGCGCCGCCAAATTGGTTGCGCAACCAAACGGACATCAGGTGAGTAACTCTCTATAGAGCTGTATACATTTTGTTGGTAGCGGCGACTGGTTGCGCTACCATGGTGTCCCAGTGAAATACCGGCCTTATTGTTTTGTGGTCACTATTATGATAATTTTTTGACGTGTTCTTATCTTACTGTGACATGGGATTATTAAAAGTTCCCGATATTTACCCGTGATCATAGTGTTTGTAACAGGACCGAAATATGAGGATCTCACAACAATCCTACATCACGGTTAGATTTCATCCTCACCCTTTCATCATCAGGGAATGAAAATGTTCAAACTAGCTTGATGAAAAACAGATTTGATTTGATTTGTTTATGAATACATGTATGTACGCCTAATAGTGAGTGGGCAATATTTAAATATATGTATCTATTTGGTCCCGAAGTATTAATTAAAATCGAAATAATTTTAGAGTACTAAGAAAAGTGTCCCGTGTGGTGCCGGCAAACAATAGTACCAACCCATACATACCCGTGGGTGTCGTAAGAAGCGACTAAGGGTTAACTGGAGGATGGGCAGCAGCATCCTCCTTTGTATCTTACATCTTACTGCGGTCACCTACAACCGCGGTCCATGGTGCCAGCCGTAACGCTGACAAGCGAGGTGACTATGGTACTTCCCTTCCGCATTTTCCCAGCAAAAACTGGAATTCTGGAGGGAGCTCCCTGTCCTGTGGTGGACGTTTCATGGGATGTTATGATGATGATGAAGAAAGAGCCCTAATAGTGTAAGATCCAAATGAAATTGAGGCTAGTTCCGTCGGAGTTACCTCCGCCATAGCGACTACTGGTATATACTTGTTCAGGCTGTTTTTCAGAACATCAAAAATATGGTAGTCGCTTTCTAAAAGGGTGGAAGGGATATCAAACGTGTTAATAGAATAAGCGAGACCCTCATACACCCCAACTGATTTTTATCAAAATAAATCCATTCATGTGAAAAAAATCTACAAAACAGTATTTTTTTTTCTTAATGTTGTTACTTTTAAGTTCAACGTTGTTCTAGTAGGTTTCAAAACTATCATGGCGCTTCCGCGCACGCCACGCCCACTTCCCTCCCCTCCTCACCGCTCATGAACCGCGCGCCGCAGCCACAAAGATATTTAGAAGCGGGCAAAATATACATAATAGAAATAGAAAAAAAAACCCCTGTCAAAAACCCGTGAAATTGATTCTACTCTCGATTCGGAACAAACAATTTTTTGTTGTATATGACCTCATCAATTTGTGTATGGTATTTTAAAATTTTTGTGTACGTAATAGGTATACCGTGTGACTTGTTGAATGAAAGGGCTTTTTAAGCTGATTCTAAAAATATATTACATTGTCCAAGTTTGAAGTCCTTGTTATATTTAAATCCAATAAATATTTTCAAAACAAATCAAGTTTTGGCTCCTCCAGGTAAGAAACGGCTGTATATTTTTTTGCAAAATATACTTCAAATGACTCGTTATGTCTGCGTATTAAATGTCAAGAAAGCATTTTTGAAATACTTATTATATTTTTTTTTTATAAATGCGTAGGTAACCTAACCCAATCTTGTACGTGACCTAGTACCGGTATCTGAACAATATTTTTTATTGATAAAAAAATCCTGATATTAAAATCTGATATTCCGATATGATATGAAGATATATCGACGCATTGAACGTATATTTAAAAAATAAATTCTACAGGAGCCAAAACTTAGTATATTTTGAAATAATTTAATATATTTTTAGAAACAGCTCTCAAAGCCTCTTCATTCCATGTATCACACGTTAGGTTTCAAGTGGAATACTTTTAAAATCCCATACAAAAAAATTATGGCGTCATAATCGTCCCCTCCACCCTTTTAGAAAGCGACTACCACTTTTGTGATGTTTAGAAGAACAGCCTGAACAACTACTTACCAGTAGTCGGTGTAGCGGAGGTAACTTTTATGAACAGCTTTTCCTGAAGGATTTTGAGATTTGGATCTAACACTATAACGGGACATTGTAGTTTTTGCAAGCACCTAAACAGAATGGGCTTATACGAAAACCCATACTGCAGATTTTGTGCCGAGGACAACGAAACGCCTATACAATCTGCCCACTGTGATGCACTAATTCACAGCAGAAGTCGGGCAATAGCCCGAACTCTTCTTTGCAGCTGTCAGTGTGGTCGAGCAGATGTAGCTTAAAGAGTTAGCTTCAATAGATCTTTACAGGCCATAGTGGTTGTTGAAAACGTCGAGCCCAGAAACATATACGTTTCAGATATGCAGAAAATTAAACAAAATCCAGAAGAAACACAGCATCACGTCGTTGAGGTACCCTTGGACCTGGATAGAGCCTACAGCCTGGGAGCTGCCATCAAAGAGGAAAAGATCATCGGCCCCGCTGTGACTCATACACTGACCTCTGAATATTCAAGTAAGTTACGTACTGTGTAATGGTGTTACCCAGGCTAGCTGGTCCAATGACATTTAGATCTAGGCTTAGGTGTTTATCCTAAGGGCTCTTTAGGGGAAGGTCAGAGGAAACGGCATTATTAGATAATAACAGTATAGTATTATATATTTCGTTTAATTCTTGTACGTAGGTAGGATACAGATGAGCGCAGCTCTAATAATACACTGCGGGCGCTATGGTAGAGTTATACGGGGTGCGTGTTAGGGGCGGACACGGGGCTATCGTGACTCGCCCAGGGGTAAGGCTTCGCCCTTTGTGGGCCTCGGGAACGCGCTAATATTCGAGACACCGGGAGAGCACTGCGGCAACGATACTTGTGCTTCGGAGTGCACGTTACAGGGGTCCGGGATCACGGATGTTTTCGCCTAATGCTAATCACGTAAAGGGCGACGTGCAATGTAACTGCCAACGGAAGTCGGAACGGCTGCTCTATCCTGGGAGCTAGCCGCGTCGGTGGTTTAAGGTTCAGAAGGAACGGCGGGGGTGGACTGTGTCAATAAATCTCATAACCCAACCCTCAAAATATTAAACATATATGTTTCAGAAATGCAGAAAATCAAGCAAAATCCAGAAGAAACACAGCATCACGACTTTGAGATACCCTTAGACCTGGATGGAGCCTACAGCCTGAGAGATGCCATCAAAGAGGAAAAGATCATCGGCCCCACCTTTGAATATTCAAGTAAGTTAGGTACTGTTTTTAATAACTTAGTGTTGACGTGTCCCTATAAGTAACGAATGCTGTGGGGAGCGTACACCTGTGGCGTATGCCATGGCAAATGACAACACAGACACAAAAACTGGAAATGGGTTACTCTTATCACTACGAAAAATATTTTTGCTTTTACTAAACCAACAGTTCTTCGTCTCATGATCAGACTTTTTACCGTTACTCCAGTGCTTTTTACTAAAACTTGACTTAAAATCTTTCAAAAATGTCGTATACCGCATTTGAAACACTAACGGTTACTTTTGTGCGAGAAGGCTCTTGCCTCCTCTTCGCTTCCACGACGCGAGTGATACTGATGCCCTGCGATTGATTCACTAAGCTGTGAGCATGCCTGGACCCATAACCTAAGGAATATCGCAGGGTTTTATCTATTTTTGGGAAATATAGCACCAGGAGAATTTTCAGATGCTTGTTTATTCTGACAGCTACTACAGGAGAAGAGAGCGACACCTAGCGGATATCAATGAAACTAAACTATGCGTTTTAGTATTACAAAATTACAACCATATTGATGACATATTTGTTGCGTTTTGATCAATAGTTGGTGTGTACGTGAAACGTTAAGCATTACGGTGTGATGCTATATCTGCCTATAATATTAATTGTGTTTAAGATATAGAAAATTTTCCTGATGAATATTTGATGGCTTACGGTCTTAAGCTAGTTGTGTTGTGTAAGCCTTCTTCTCATATTTAAGAGCCGCGCTCTTGTCGGTGGAGCAATCTCCATTTCTCTCTGTCCTCTGCCAATGATTTGACATCCTGATAAGACTCGACGTTTACCCTCTCTTTTATCTGGTCAAAATAAGTGCGTCTTGGTCTTCCTCTTCCTCTTCTGCCCTCTACTTTTCCTTCAATAATATTCTTTATGAAAGTGTCATGTCTTATCAGGTGTCCGACCATCGTCCCTCTTCTATTTTCGATGGTTCTCAGCAAATTTCTCTTCTCTTTAACCAAATCTAGAACTTCCTCGTTTGTCTTTTTCTCTGTCCAACTGATCCCTTCCATTCTCCTCCAACACCACATCTCAAACGCTTCTAACCTCTCTCTAATACAAGTAAATTTTATAAGCCTGTTTATAATACAAGTAAATTTTTTCGTTTAGGTGTTGCGGTGTCGAAGATAAAAAAGCTAAGTAACAAAGAAGAGACAGAAAAACAGACAGCAGAGGAAACTCTTCGAAGAACAGAAGACATCGATGAAGTTGCACAACAAAACACCCCAAATGTTAAGAGTAAACTATATGATATATCTGTAAGTGTAGATAGTAAACAAGAAGTATCTAAAGAAGCAGTTGGCACAAAACATAAAATAAAATCAAATAAAACTGTGAAAAGCGGTCCTAACTCAGTTACAGTGAGAGCGGATGATATAAACTATGCTTCAAATAGAGTCAGTGTTACTGTTACCTGTGAATCAGTCCTTGAACACTCGTGTGATATTTGTGAATACTCAACAAATAATGCAAGACATTTTGACTCTCATCTAAAGGCGCATGCTGCTGCAAAGAATTATTACTGTGATATATGTTCTTACAAGACTACCAGAAAACAGACATTAATTTCACATTTAATATCTCACAGTAATGACAGACCCTTCGTTTGTAAGACTTGTGATGCAAAATTTAAACGTCTATGTATTTTAAAACAACACTTAAGAATACACTCAGGTGAGAAGTCATATTTTTGCGGCGTTTGTAATAAAAGATTTATTTATAAGGCAAGTTTAGATAGACATCAGCGGATACACACAAGGGAAAAATTTTCTTGTGATTTTTGTCCAAAAAGCTTTAATCAAAAGGGTCATTTAGACACGCATCGTCGAATTCACACGGGTGATAAACCATTTTCTTGCGATTTGTGTCATGAAAGCTTTAGTAGGAAGTATCTTTTAAATAGACATGAGCGCATACATACTGGGGAGAAACCATTCTTATGTGATGTTTGTCATAAAAGTTTTAGTCAAAAAGGTAACTTAGACGAGCATCGTCGAATACACACTGGTGAGAAACCTTTTTCTTGCAGTGTGTGTCAAAAAAGCTTTAACCGTAAGACTGTTTTGGACACGCATCGTCTAGTACACACAGGTGAGAAACCTTTTTCTTGTGATGTTTGTCATAAAAGCTTTAGCCGAAAGTCTTATTTAAACGACCATCAGCGAATACACACATGTGAAAAACCGTTTTCTTGTGAAGTGTGTCATAAAAACTTTAGGTATCTCTCTGGTCTATGCCAGCATCGGCGAGTACATACACATGAGAAATCATAATCACCGTCGTACATTATGACAGTTTATTTTTAGATATCAGTAGGATAGTTTATTTTTAGATTTGTTTTCGATGGTCTTATTTCTAGGGCTTCTTACACTCGGCCGCACGCCAGTCGAAACATTTTGAGCTTGAGCAGGTCTCTGGTTTCAGGCGTTTGTATCGTAGCGGAACTTAGGAAAATTATAAATGTAGAGGCTATCACGCGATGGGAGAACGTGGAGGGGCATCGTCAATCCAAACTCTTCATCAAGGGATATGATAGGAAAAAGACTAAACACCTTTTACAGCTCTCGAAACCAGATATAACGGTAATGGTAGGCATTATGACAGGTCATTGTAATTTAAACAGACATCCGACCATAATGAAGAGAAAGGAGGACCCAGCTTGTCCAGAATGCGGAGAGGAGGAGACCGGCTTCCATTTCTTCGCCGAGTGTCCCATGTACTACATGCCCCGATGGTTAGCAACGGGTAAGGACAAAATATCAGAGGAGGACATCAGGGAAGTATCAGTAGCAGACATGGTAAGGTACTACAAAGCAACAGGTAGGTTCCACGGGGTAACGCTGCAGGAGCACCAGTAAACCAGTGCCCCGGGCGGGGTGGATTGTGGAGCAGTGAGCCTTACACCAGGGGACACAGAATTGTGTGCGAAATGCTTCGGAGGCCCTCTCAGGATCCTCATTTAGTGCATCTCAACCAGTAGTTAGGGGGGATGGAAAATGAGGACACCCCTGATGAAGCCAAAAGAGCGGCTCGCCACATATAACTGGCCGTCATCCTGGATGGGGCTTGAAGCGAAACAACCCACGCCGCCCGTCTCCAGCTGGGATAGTGGGTG
This sequence comes from Athrips mouffetella, assembly GCA_947532105.1. NCBI lineage: Eukaryota > Metazoa > Arthropoda > Insecta > Lepidoptera > Gelechiidae > Athrips > Athrips mouffetella. The sequence goes on from OX383984.1 coordinate 13,602,994, forward strand.
AAATAGATCCATAGACGTGATCTGATCACCCGTCTGCGCGAGCCGCGGCGTCCCGATATAATAATCGTAGCGCTGGTTCAGCTTGTACTGCTTTTGTTTCTACGTGATTGAAGCCGTGCGTACCAAAAATTTTCTGGTGTGACTTAATCGGTCTTACTGTATGGCCCATCTTTTCAACTCCGCAATCACGACTTGTAGCGACGAGAAAAAAAAAACCATGACGAAAATCAGAAACACTTCTATCTTGTTTGTAATCGACCTCTCGCGCGCCTTCGATACCGCCGACCACAATCTTATCGCCCGCAAGCTGGCGCACTACGGCATCGCGGGGCCGGCCCTCTCGCTAGTCATGTCCTTCATGTCGGGGAGGGTGCAGGTAGTGGTCGGCGATAGAGGCAACGTGAGATCTACCCAGATGACGAACGTCATGGGCGTGCCTCAAGGCTCGTGCCTCTCGAACACGTTGTTTAGCATTTTGCTAAATGACCTTCCCGGCGCCCTCCGCGACGTGGAAGTTTTCATGTACGCGGACGACGTTACGGCAGTAGTCGTCGCTCCTTCCGCTTCGGAGCTCGAAGAGAGGCTCAACAGAACTGTTCAGGTGCTTCATATGTGGTTCGGTTCGAACGGGCTGGCACTAAACATTGACAAAACCTGTTTTATGGGTGTAAGTCTAAATGGGCACAGACCAAAATCAATGACAGTACTCGCCGCCAACACACCCATTCAACAGGTAACTACTACCCGACTTCTCGGTTTCCACATCGACAGTGCTCTCGTGTGGAACACACACGTCGAAGAGATGTGCAAACGGTTGGGACGGAGTTGTTATGCGTTACGACGGTTGGCATCTACCGCGTCCAGAGACGTCGTCAGGAGCTGCTACTTCGCCACCGTGCACTCGGTGTTGACGTACGGCACGGAATTGTGGGCGCGCGCGGGTGACTGGCGCCGCGTCTTTGTCATGCAAAAGCGAGCCGTGCGTGCGGTGGCCTCGGTCCCTGACGACGAATCTGCGCGCGAACATTTTAAAAACCTTCATATACTGCCTCTTCCTTGCCTGTGGGTGTACAGCGTCGCAGTATTTGTGTTTACACACTTAGAATCTTATAAACGAAGAGGAACAAACTCTACATACTCCCTTCGTAGCAATAAACGCCACAACCAGCTGATCGCTCCCAATCATAAATTAGTAAGATCCGAGCAGTCCGTGTACGTTGTCGGTCCGACGGTGTACAACCGGCTGCCGGACAAAGTGCGAAATGCAACTTCCATGCCGGCTTTTAAGAACAGCCTTAAAAAATGGCTACTAGATAGACAATTTTACGAATATCATGACTTTTTTAAAGTAGATGAGTCTTAAACGCTTATTCTTATTATAAATAATTGTATTTTACCAATTATCATTATTATTTTGTATATCTCAAATTTTATATTGACTTATAACAATTGTTATAGAATAAATTTTCATTTTCATTTTCATTTAATCATACCAAAAATTAACAGCCTCCGTGGTCTAGTGGTTAGAGGGTTCGGCTCTCGATCCGGAGGTTCTGGGTTCGATTCCCGGTGGGGACACTGTCAAACAAAAAATCTCTTTGTGCGACCTCCCCAGTTTGGTTAGGGCATTGCAGGATGAATCACCTGATTGCCCGAAAAGTTAGATGATTCCGTGCTTCGGAAGGCACGTAAAGCCGTTGGTCCCGACTACTATCTACGGATGTAGTCGTTAATGAGCCATGTCAGAGGCCTTTGGCGGCTCAACAACTCTGACACCAGGGTTTGTGAGGTCGGTCATCGACCTTGCAACCCACACGATATGATGATGATGATGATCATACATACATACATAACATCACGCCTCTTTCCCGTCGGGGTAGGCAGAGACCACAGTCCTCCACCTGCTACGATCTTGACATACTTCCCTTGCTTCCTGTACTTTCATCAATCCTTTCATACATGCTCGTCGGTTTAGGATACTTTTAATCAACTTGTAATCAACTTTTGTATATTTTGTAATCTCCCTACAAACCTACAACAGGTATGGATGTGTTAGAGGGCACAGTGCAGTGCTTTTACTTTTACGATTTAGAAGTGAGGACAGATCTCATACATACTGCATGTATCATATAAAATAGGTGTAAGGTAAAACTGAAAAGGCGTAATCAGTCAACGTAATTGAACAACTTTCTGCAAGTAAAACTATCAGGAAATGAAAAAAAAAACCGGCCAAGTGCGAGTCGGACTCGCGCAACGAGGGTTCCGTACCACCACATAATCATAATTGTATTAGTTGAAATTTCAGAAAGTTAATGTGCTAGATTTTTTTAGTCCGACACGCGCTTGACCAAATTTTATTATTTGTTGTTATTTTATAGCTTATGCACTATAAACATACCAATTTTCAAGTTTGTAAGTGTTCCCGTTTTTAAAATAGAACTAAAACAAAAATCGCCTCAGCGACCATCCAACTTGACCCCTCTCTTATATCAATGTTCTTGAAACGGGAGCTCACCACAATTGGTTACCATTAGTTGTGAGAAAAGTTGTAATATTTAATGATTTCAGACTTTTCCCATTATTTGTACTGTGAGACCTAGCTTCTTGCCAAATTTCATAATTTTAGGTCAACGGGAAGTACCCCGTAGGTTTGATTTTTTGCATAAATGTATGGAGATGAGGACATAAAATGCCATATCTTTTGATTGCGTCGTTGTAAAAAATTGAAATTTTCAGATCTCGTGTGGTTCATGGATCCTAATATATGATATTAATTTCAACCTGATACCTTTACCCGTTCGTGAGATAAAGGGTCTTGACAGACAGACAGACAGACGTACAACAAAGTGATCCTATAAGGGTTCCGTTTTTTTCTTTTGAGGTACGGAACCCTAAAAATCAGCCCCTCTTCACAAATTTGCCAACTTGATTGGACAATTTGTACTGAGTGGCCGATTTCTTTCGATTGGTTCAGTTACGTTGGCTGATCGTGTCCTTCCAGGTTTCGGAAACCTGTTTGTTACACTCTGTTTAAACAATTTGTTTCAAGCAAAAAAAAATATAAATTACAAGAAGATCAACCATAAAGCCAAATACGCTGTGTGAACTTGGTTAAAGGCAGTGCTAACGTTTCATCAGCAGGAGCACCAGTAAACCAGTGCCCCGGGCGGGGTGGCTTGTGGAGCAGTGAGCCTTACACCAGGGGACACAGAATTGTGTGCGAAATGCTGCGGAGGCCCTCTCAGGATCCTCATTTAGTACATCTCAACCAGTAGTTAGGGGGGATGGAAAATGAGGACACCCCTGATGAAGCCAAAAGAGCAGCTCGCCACATATAACTGGCCGTCATCCTGGATGGGGCTTGAAGCGAAACAGCCCACGCCGTCCGTCTCCAGCTGGGATAGTGGGTGAAATAGATCCATAGACGTGATCTGATCACCCGTCTGCGCGAGCCGCGGCGTCCCGATTAGAAATAATAATAATAACGTTTCATCACCTCAAGTTCTTTACAGACCAGGCGACTTTGTATACAGTCTATTATGCACTAACTGATTCGATACTCTTATGAGCTCAGTACCTACGGGCGAACATTCAAAACCTACCTTGATAAAATAAAAAGTACCTGGGCGACCGAGCTATGCTCTGTATGATTAAAATATCATAGGGTGAGCAAGCTATGCTACTCAACAACAGATGGCGCTGTAAGTTTCTTGAACGCACTAAAACGCGCTAAGAAATATTAAAAAATGAATTTTCCCAGACATGATACCTAGCTAGATCGATTTTTTGGCCCCAAAAACCCCTGTATTTAAATTTCATCGAAATCATTAGAGCCGTTTTCGGGAAACCGATTACAAATATATATATACAAATATTGGTCGTTTAATAGTATAGGATACAGATCAGGTTTATGAAAGTCTTGGTAGATGAAAAAACAAAATAGACCGTAAGGGCACTGCATATTATCTACGTCATCTAGTACACGAAATTTGCAACTTTGTAGCGATAGTAGTGGCCTAGTAGGTCCACAAAACGTTGGTCTGCCAATCCAAAACCTGGCAGGTTTTGTACAGATGGAGAGAAAAGTGGTTAAATGACAGATTACACGAATGAAATCTATTCGTAGAAATAGAAGGTATCTATACAAGTAAAAAACAACAGGTCTGCCTTGCATCCTCTTGGCAGTTTCGCTAGTCGGACCACAAATGTGGTCGGATGTGATCGGACCACAAATTTGGTCGGACTGGCGAAACTGCCAAGAGGATGCAAGGCAGACCTGTTGTTTTTTATTTATATAGGTACCTTCTATTTCTACGAATAGATTTCATTCGTGTAATCTGTCATTTAACCATTTTTCTCTCCACCTGTACAAAACCTGCCAGGTTTCGGATTGGCAGACCAACGTTTTGTGGATCTACTAGGCCACTACTATCGCTACAAAGTTGCAAATTTCGTGTACTAGATGACGTAGGATAACATGCAGTGCCCTTACGGTCTAAAACAACTGTAGTCAAGATACACAAAAACACAAGATTCACAAGATACATAAACAACCATAGTTTTTAATTTTTATTCCTTAATGTGTGCAATACAGAGTTATTCGTTCATTCATTCAAGATTATAATGCATTGTTTTTGAAATGTTAAATGTTGCCAGTCCATGAGAGGATAGCCAGTCCAGATAGCGTTAGAGGAATTTAGATGTACTGATTATAAAGACCCTGTAACGCGTCACATCTAGTCAGAAAGGTGAATAATGAGGCACTAATTGTTCCTAGTTCTGTTAACTATTATGGTGAGCGAACCAGATTGTATCTAGTTCCCAAAATCTATAACAATATACCGCTGGAGATTAGGGAAAGCACCACATAATCTATTTTCAAAAATAAATTTAAGAGGCATGTTTTAAAAATGTTAGCAGATAAACTTGAATCTGTCTGTATTACTTAGTTACTTATAATTGTAGTTTTTTGTAGCTAATCTTAATGCAGTTAAATATGTACAAAGTATTTTATAGTTTAGCGGAACTTGATTGAAAAGATTCAGATATGAATTAGATATGAAATAAACAATTTATTTATTTATTTTTATTTTATTTACACGTAAACCTCAGTCAGATCTCATCCAGTCACCCTTGGAATGGGCCATTTTCTTTTTTTTATGACAAACATGGGCAAACGAGCAAATAGACCACCTGCAGCGCTAGAATTGAAACTCAATCGTTAACGATTTGAATCGGTATCATGATTCCCATTGAGTCGTAATCGTGTTGAACAAAACGGTAGCATGTAACTATCAGTTTGGTTGAATACGATTGATGGGGTTCATGAATGATTAAAGTGAACTAAATATATGCGTTATATTTCTTCACCATGAAAATATTTCGGAAGCAATTTACAAATCTTTGATTAGAAGAATGTTACTTTTTATACAGTATTTTGGCTTGAAAGGGATTAATTGAGTGAAATAATTATTTTTTATTTGATTTTTAGCTCAAAAAAATAAAAAGTATTGAATAAAAAGCGAGCAACTAAACGCACGACTTTTCAGTCTTCTTTTAGGTTATGTTTTCCACCCTATGTTATAAAATTTTCTATCTGGCGCTTTTGACGATGTTTCTTTCATATTGTGTGTGAAAAGCCCTTACCTACCCCTAATATTCGCTCAGCAGCAGTCACAAATTATTAAACGACAAAAAGAAAGAAGAAAGTGGAAGTCAAGGTTAGTTACAAATTTTCTGTTTCTCTTGTAATTTCCTCTGCAGATACATATAGGCTATGTCTAGTTTGTAGTGATTCTCAATTACAGAAATGTTTTAGTTTAATCATGCACTTTCCTTTCGACTGAAATCCAAATATTTTGTGAATTACTTTTTGTCTGCATTTCGGTAGTCTAGTCTGCCATTCTTGTTTAAAAAAAGATATGCATTTAACATTTTGTACAACATTTCAGGATGCTAGCTCCCCGAGCGGTTTCAAGAGAGCAGCAGATGGATGTAATGCTTATGTATAATATGGAGACATACTAATTTTGTTTGGAGTGGCATAGCTAATAGTGGTGACCCCCATTGCAACCTCTAGTCACCTCCCAGTGGGTGCGAAAAGTAAAATGATTTCGTGCTTCAGAAGGCACATAAGCCATTGGTCCTATTTTCTGAAGAAGTCACAGGCCTTAACAGCTTAACAATTCTGTCAACAGGGTTTGTCAGTCATCAACCTTACAACCTACATAGTGACACGAGCATGACGTCAGGTTGCCAGCTTTCAAAAAGAACTATCAAAATTTCATCGTTAATAGCCCCATGGTCCAGTGGTTAGGGCGTTGGGCTAACAAGCCAATGGTTGCCGGTTCGAATACCACCCACCCATATAGCTGTTTTATCATTTGTTTTTTGTTCAGAACATTCTAGAAAGAAAAGAAAGAGAGCTAATTACTAGAAATATCTAACAAAAACCTAAATAAAAAAATGAGTCCAGAATGTTCGGAAACAAGTAGCATGGGTATATATATAAGCCGGGCCACCGAGCGGCTACGCCGTTGAGGCCCCTCCCCTCCCCCGCCGCACCCTGCGGCCACTAGGCAGCCCATGCTCACTACTCCTCGTCAAACAGTTAGGACTGTGGGCGCCTGAGAAGATACCAATGATGATGGCTACTCCGCAGTTCAGTGGAAAGCAAACTAAAAAGAGAAAAGAAGAACAAGGAAAAGTCCTAAGGAAGAGGAAGCCTCAGAGGGAACTCAAGAGGGTACAGAGGGAAGACTCTGAAAGAGGTGCCGGAGGTAGTACAGTACAGAGGGAAGACTCCATACAAGAGGTCCTGGAGGGAAGACCCCTTACAAGAGGTCCCGGAGGGAAGACTCCGTTGAAGAGGTCCCAGAGCGAGAAAACTCTGTGGAACAGTGCACGGAGGGGAGTCCGTACGAAGAGGCTCAGAGGGCGAACTTGGTGAGGTGTGAACAAGAAGCTCGGGTTGTATATAAGTCCTAACTATTAAGCAAGCAATATTTGTATATATATATTTGTAATCGGTTTCTCGAAAACGGCTCTTACGATTTCGATGAAATTATCATTCGGGGGTTTTTGGGGGCAAAAAATCGATCTAGCTAGGTCTTATGTCTGAGAAAATTCGTTTTCCTCGTGTTTTTGAGCATTTTGTAAATTTCGCGTTTTAGACAGAACCTTACAGCGCCATCTGTTGGCGAGTAGCATAGCTTGCTCACCTGATGATATTTTAATGTTGAGGCAGTTATTGTAGAGCAAAGCTCGGTCGCCCAGGTACTAAGTCCTTATCTTATCTAGCCTATAAACGGAAAAACTTACTTTGGTGTTTCACTCCAATCCCGAACCGCTAGCTCATAACAATATGATATTATCTGACGATGATTGTAAAAGCCAGTAAATACTGTGATTATACAAAAACTTAATTTAGGCTACGGTGTTTTATTAACAAGAACCGGCTGTGATTAAAACAAAGTTATAGTAGGTATATGTTTATTTTCTATTAAAAAAATACAAATTTTGAACATTGTTTTCTTTTAAAAAAATATTCTTATACTACTATAAGAATATTTTATAAAATTGTTTAAGGTAAAGTCCACAATTTACCTTAAATAATTTTATAAATAACAATAAATAAACAATAGGCCGCCTTTGCCCACATTAGGTTTAAGTTCTCCATGTACATTTGTTTTTAGGGTTCCGATACCTAAATGGTAAAAAAAGGAACCCTTATGGCGCGACTTTGTCTGTCATACATGTATATCTCGGCAACCACTCATGCTATTAGGCCCGTCCACACCAAGCGAGCAGCCGCGCCCGAGGCCCGCCGCGCGCGGCAGTCGCCCTGCCGCGCCCACGGCGTGCGGGGTCGTCAAATTCCACGCAACTAGTCTGCCTCGCTTATAGATGTAAAACAACGAATTTAGAACGTTTTAAACAAAATGTTGCGGTTTTAAACCTCAAAAAAACCGTTTTAAACGGTTGAAAACTCGCCTACAAAAATAAAAGAACTGTGTTTTACACGTCGTTATGGGGAAGTTTTGGTCACTTGACGTCATGTTTCGTTTAATTAGTTTTAAAATACCTACCTACTACCAAAACGAAAACTTAAGTATGTAGGTATACGGTATAACACACAATACTTATTTATTATATTACACATACTAGATTTGAAGACATCATTAACATAATGCCGTCCGTTTTACTTTTAACCGAATGAAATTGATTATTTACATCGTTTGAAATCAATGAAAAACATATTTATTTACCAACACACGAGTTTTTATTACTTGTGTGTTGCGCTTCTTGGTCGGACGGACCAAACCCGCTAAGTATATCAATATCAGAATATCACACTTATAAAAAATCTTTACACAGTTGATAGGTAGGTACTCCGTTATATCCCTACTTCGGTAATATCCAGAAAATGTAGTTATTATAAAGAAAAACATAGACATCCATCAACACCGTTTTAAACCGAAAAAAATTGTTTATTTCGTTTTTAAACGGTTTTTTTCGTTTTAAACGGATTGGTTTAATTGGTTTTAAACCGGCCTTACATCTATAGCCTCGCTAAAGCAGCCCGAGCCATCAAACGGAAAAGATGGCGCCGTACATGCGCACGGCCGTGGCAGCTTTTGCTTTTATTGTGCTACACACGAATATAAACAAGAAAGCCGACCAATTGACCACCAGCCAACCACTCGACCATAAGTCGACCACTTTACCACTAACCGACTACTTGACCACCATCCGATCACTTGACCAGCAGCCGACCACTTGACAACCAGCCGACCGGTCGGGCGACCACGGGCGGCCGGCGCCCAAAGCCAATTACTTGCGGCATACAAACGTCGACACTGATCTTTATCAATTTTTTGCGGCACCTTCAATTAGGCCCGTCCACACCAAGCGAGCAGCCGCGCCCGAGGCCCGCCGCGCACGGCAGTCGCCCTGCCGCGGCATGCGGGGTCGTAAAATTCCACGCAACTAGTCTGCCTCGCTAAAGCAGCCCGAGCAAGCTCGAGCAATCAAACGGAAAAGATGGCGCCGTACATGCGCACGGCCGTGGCAGCTTTTGCTTTTATTCAAATTCAAAATTTTTATTTCAGACAACGTCCATAGTATGTTAGTAATACAAAACACTTATACACTATTGTTAGTTAAAACTAAAAATTATTATTTATTTCTTAGCCTATGTAGCTGGTCCTAATGTTGCAACATTGGAGAGTCCCAGCGGTACACAAACACCTTCAGGAGACTGTTGGTGCTGGTGCAGAGCCGGTGCATGAGAGAGGCGCAACGTTTTCTCATGATGGCGTAGAAGTCATCCGTGTGCGCCTCCGCGAACATTGCCGACGCACTGCAGCGCCACTCCAGCCCCATCAGAATCCTGAATGCGTTGTTGTACTGCACACGAAGGTCGCTGTATGTCCGTTTATTGTGCTACACACCAATATAAACAAGAAAGCCGAGCTGGCAGCCGACCACTTGACCATTAGCAGACCACTAGCCGACCATTTGACCACTAGCCGACCATTTGACCACTAGCCGACCACTTGATCACTAGAAGACCACTTGACTATTAGTCGACCATTTGACCACTAGCCGACCACTTGATCACTAGAAGACCACTTGACCACTAGACGACCACTTGACCAATAGTTGACCATTTGACTACTAGCTGACCACTAGACGACCATTTGACCACCAGCCAACCACTTGACCACCATCCGATCACTTGACCAGCAGCTGTCCACTTGACCACCAGCCGACCGGTCGGGCGACCACGGGCGGCCAGCCAATTATTTGCGGCATATACAAACTTATCAAACGTCGACGCTGATCTTTGTCCATTTTTTGCGGCACCTTCAAACGACGCGTCTACACCGAGCGCGGCAAACGACTGAGGCACCTTTGAGCAAACCGTTTTACCGACACCGCGCGGCGGGCCTCGGGCGCGGCTGCCGCTTGGTGTGGACGGGCCTATTGACTTGAAATTTGAAATAGTTTTAGAATATGGTTGCCCAACGAAATTGCACATGAAAGAATATTAAAAAAATATGACTATTGAATTACCCAAGGCAAAATTCAAATTATTGCTATTAGGTTGAGTGGGGTGTCGTATAAAAGGGCTTTACTTGCACATTCTAAAATATATTTTTGTACTTTTTTAGGGTTCCGTACCTCAAAAGAAAAAAACGAAACCCTTATAAGATCACTTTGTTGTCCGTCTGTCTGTCTGTCTGTCAAGACCCTTTATCTCACGAACTGGTAAAGGTATCAGGTTGAAATTAATACCATATATTAGGATCCATGAACCACACAAGGTCTAAAAATTTCAATTTTTTGTAACGACGCAATCAAAAGATATGGCATTTTATGTCCTCATCTCCATACATTTATTCAAAAATGCAAAACCTACAGGGTACTTCCCGTTGACCTAAAATTATGAAATTTGGCAAGAAGCTAGGTCTCACAGTACAAATAATGGGAAAAGTCTGAAATCATTAAATATTACAACTTTTCTCACAACTAATGGTAACCAATTGTGGTGAGCTCCCGTTTAAAGAACATTCATATAAGAGAGGGGTCAAGTTTTTTTTAAGGTTTTATTTAAAAACGGGAACACTTACAAACTTGAAAATTGGTATGTTTATAGTGCATAAGCTATAAAATAACAATAAATAATAAAATTTGGTCAAGCGCGTGTCAGACTCAAAAAATCTAGCACATTAACTTACTGAAATTTCAACTAATACAATTGATTATGTGGTGGTACGGAACCCTCAGTGCGCGAGTCCGACTCGCACTTGGCTGGTTTTTTTTAAGACTTAGTTTTCAAAATATGATGAAAAATGTCAAAGAAAATACCATTCCCCCCCCCCTTCAAAATATGATGAAAAATGTCAAAGAAAATACCATTCCCCCCCCCCCCCCCCCCTTTTCTCCGAAGTTTGCGGTAGGAAAAATCTGAATTAATTACTGTCGATAGAAATTTGTTTAAATATTACAGAAAAAATAAAAAAAAATATTTCTAGGTTGCACAGGTTTTTAGAAATCTGCAAAAAACCTTTACAAACAAATTTAGTTTTGCGGTCCTAAAAATGGACTTTATTGCTTCCAAAAATACTAAAGATATATCGGAAACCTCGGCGCGCGAGTCTGACTCGCACTTGACCGGTTTTTTTTTGTTATTATGTGAGCAATAAAGTGATATCTAACTAAATAGTAGGTCAATAAAGATGTAATGGTTTTAAACATAACTTTACCTACTTTAAAAATAGTATGGCAAATAAAAAAACAAGTGCGAGTCGGACTCGCGCGCCGAGGGTTCCGATATACCTATAGTATTTTTGGAAGCAATAAACTCCATTTTCAGGACCGCAAAACTAAATTTGTTTGTAAAGGTTTTTTGCAGATTTCTGAAAAACTGTGCAACTTAGAAAGATCGTTTTATTTTTGCTGTAAAGTTTATATAAACTTCTGTCAACTGTAATTAATTCAGATTTTTCCTTACTCAAACTTCGGAGATAAGGGGGGGGGAATGGTATTTTTCTTGACATTTTTCATCATAACTTTAAAACTAAGAAATTTAAAAAAATACAAAAATATATTTTAAAATGTACAAGTAAAGCCCTTTCATATGATACCCCACTCGACCTAGTAGCGACAATTTGAAATTTGGCCCCCTTTATATTAATAATCATACTTTTTTCAAATTTTTTTCTTGTGCAATTAAGTTGGGCAACTATATTCTAAAACTATTCCAAATTTCAGGTTGATAGCATAAGTGGTTGCTGAGATATAGAGGTGTGACAGACAGACGGACAGACAGACAGACAGAGCGGCACCGTAAGGGTTCCTTTTTTTTACCATTTTGGTATCGGAACCCTAAAAATAGTTAAAAATCTAGAACCCGACTACAGCTGGCAAATCTTGCTCTAAATTGTATGAAACAAGAAAATATTGTCACTAAAATTGTTATGTATAAACTATGGTATTTAATAAATATTGATAGTGATATTCATATAATAGCCGTGGTTATATTGTTGTCACTTTTCCCTAAAGCCTTTGCTCGCTTTTAGGGTTGGTGGCATAATATGACCACGGCTATTATCTGACATCACTATGAATATTTATTTAATATAATAGTTTGTACATAATAATTTGAGTTGACAATTTTTCTTGTTTCATACTTTTTAAAACAACATTTTGCAGTACCTACTTGTTGAGTTTTTGAACTTAAAATATATCTATATATCTGATTTGCGGATTGGGCCCTTGTCAGACCGACAATGGTTTCGATCGCTTGTTGAGCTTCTTTGAACGGAGTTACAATTCACCCTTTTTTTGCCGTAGTCGGGTAATGCCATGCCACCTTCCCTCAAAGAAGCCTTAGGGCAAACAGCCAGTTGCACAAAGCGTCTTTAGAGTTAAAGCTGATTTAAATCTATTACTGTCACTTTCTTTGTCAGCAAAACAGAAAGAGTCAGCAATAGACTTAAAGGAGCTTTAATTTTAAAGATGCTTTGAGCAACTGGCGAAAAGTGGCATAAACTTAATAACTTCATTTAGTTAGGGAATGTGGCATGGCATATGACCATGGCTATTATCTAAACATCATTATGAATATTTATTTGATAAAATAGTTATCGATGAAGTGGAAGCTAGTTTCATCTTCTCCTCACTCCAGGCTGGACAGGCTGGATCTTCCTTCATCTTCATTAAAGTTAGGTGTCTATTCAGGATAAAGTGTCCTGTTATTATTACACCTACTATCTTAGTTATATCTGCTTTCGGAAACTGTAATAAATGTCTGATCTTTGTCTTATCATACTCTTTTATAAAGAGTTTGGATTGTCGGCCTCTGTTATAATTATTCTCTTGAAAACCCCTTTAATTATCTTGCTAGGGATGGGTAGGCGGGGTTCTGGGCCTATCAAGACTTCATCCACTCCCAACCTAGCCAATTTATCAGCATATTTCCATATGTCTCTTTTCCCTTATTTCTATATGTCCAGGCATCCGGGCTATGAATACCTCCTTGCCTGAAGCTAGTTTTAGGCAGGGAGGAGTTTCTATATGGTAAGTCATGAGTTTTGTTTTTATTTCATCTCCAATGCAACTTTTTAACTTTCTTGAGCAAGTGATTGGAGCATTTGTCTTAGGTTTTTAGCCCAGTACTCGTGGAAACTGAACTTTTCAATGAATCTAAAAAAAATCAACTGTTAAGGGCATTTAGGTTGAAATTGTATCATCATCAATCATAACATCCCATGAAAACTTCCACTACAGGACAGGGAGCTCCCTCCAGAATTCTAGCTTTTGCTGGAAAAATGTAGAGGGGAAGTACCATAGTCACCTCGCTTGTTAGCGTTACGGCTGGCACCATGGACCGCGGTTGTAGGTGACCGCAGTAAGTAAGATGTAAGATATAAAGGAGGATGCTGCTGCCCATCCTCCAGTTAACCCTTAGTCGCCTCTTACGACACCCACGGGTATGTATGGGTTGGTACTATTCTTTGCCGGTACCACACGGGGCAAGAAAGTGAAAGTGTATATAATATCTAAATTAATTATTCATCATCATGACATCCCATGAAACGTACACTACAGGACAGGGAGCTCCCTCCAGAATTCTAGCTTTTGCTGGAAAAACATGGAGGGGAAGTACCAGTAACCTCGCTTGTCAGTGTTATGGCTGGCACCATGGACCGCAGTTGTAGGTGACCGCAGTAAGTAACATGGTGTGATACACAGGAGGATGCTGCTGCCCATCCTCGAGTTTTTAACCCTTAGTCGTCTCCTACGACACCCACGGGTAAGTTCTAAAGAGAATCTAAAAAAAAATCAACTGTTAAGGGCATTTAGGTTGAAAGTGTATATAATATCTAAATTAATTATTCATCATCATAACATCCCATGAAACGTCCACTACAGGACAGGGAGCTCCCTCCAGAATTCTAGCTTTTGCTGGAAAAACATGGAGGGGAAGTACCAGTAACCTCACTTGTCAGCGTTATGGCTGGCACCATGGACCGCAGTAAGTAACATGGTATTATACACAGGAGGATGCTGCTGCCCATCCCCGAGTTTTTAACCCTTAGTCGCCTCCTACGACACCCACGGGTAAGTTCTAAAGTTCGAGACTATACGAATGCTTGTGTTAGTTATGTTCCTCGCTGTTGTTGCTTGTGCAGCTTGTATAATGCCGACACATTCAGCTTGGTATACTGTGTGAAATTGTCCTAGGGCGCTTGATATTTCAATATTAAGGTCTTGTGAATATGTACCTGCACCTGTGCCTAGTTTTGTTTTTGACCGATCAGTGTATATGCGCAGTTCATTTATACCTGAGTAGTCATGTGTTTCTTCTTGTAAGTTTATGTTGTATGTTTTGTTAAAGGTGTTTTGTTAAGGGTGTTTTGTTTAGGTATCCTGTCACATGGTGCGGCTAATAGCGGCTGGTGACTTAGGGCTTTCTCTTTTATTTTTGTGTGGTGAATTCTAGAGTCTACGCTTAGTGTCCCTGACAGTCCTAGCCTGAGTGATGCTAGAGTTGCCTCCTGTTGTATGTATAAGTCTAGGGGTGGCAGGTCTAGCATCACCTGCAGGACTGCTGTTGGTGTGGTGCGCATTGCACCCGTTATGCAGATGCATGCTGGTCTCTGTAGCTTTTCTAGGTCCGCTCGAGCGGTTCTTAGAGTTGTCCTGGGCCACCATACCACGCGCCGTATGTGGTGATTGGTCTTATTACTGTTGTGTATAGCCAGTGCGCAATTTTGGGAGAGAGACCCCAGTTCTGACCTAGGAGTCTTTTACATTGGCTTTTTTCAGTGTGTTGTCTAGGTGTTTTTGCCAAGTTAATTTGCTGTCTATCATTATTCCAAGGTATTTAACCTCGGTTGAAAGAGTTAATTTTGTTTTGAAAAATGTTGGCATTCCCATTGTTGAAAGTTTCCTTTTCTTTGTGAAAAGGACCATTTCGGTTTTGATAGGGTTAACGGAGAGATCATATTTATCACACTAGTGCCTGTCCCATGAGGTTGCATAGAGTGTGCTCATGGTTTCCGTTGATTAGGATGGTAATATCATCGGCATATCCTATTGTGAAATAACCTTTGTCATTTAGTTGTGTGAGGAGACTGTCTATTACAAGATTCCATAGCAGCGGAGACAATACACCTCCTTGTGGGCATCCCCTCGCCACTACGGCTCTTGTTTTGTCGTTCACTGTTACCTGTATCGCTCTTTGTTCTAGCACATTGCATATCCAGTTCTTGAGGGTTGTTCCCACCCCATGGTGGTGTAGTGCCGTTCTCATGCTGTGGAACATTGTTTTGTCAAAGGCTCCTTCAATGTCTATGAAAACGCCTAGTGTTGATAATTTGTGATGTATCGCACACTCTATTTTCCCTACTACCTCGTGTAGTGCTGAATCTGTGCATTTACCTGTGGTGCATTTACCGGTGGTGTAAGCGAATATGCATCACACTTAAAGGCTGCCACATCATGCTAGAAGTTAAAAATTACATAATAATTATTATATCATTATAAGAACTAAAATATCATGCATGTCATGTCAATTTACCGTTAAAACTTACATACCTAATTATAATATCACTAAAAGAACTAAAATATCATGCATGTCAATTCAATTTTCATTTTACATTAACATTCAATTCAAATATCATTTACGAAAAGTATAATTTTATCTTAAACAGATCAGATTACCTAAAAGCATATTACATTATTGTTTCTCATACAAATATCTTTTAATTTTATTTTTGTACATGGGTGAGGTATCGTTGAATACATCCAAACCGAAATGCTTGTACATAGAATTATAAGTTTTTATCATTCTGTTAATAGGAGCTGAAGCACCAAGATTTGTTCTATATCCAAGAGCTCTAAAGGGAACATAGTTTGTAGGCCTTGCATTAGGTCTAGGAACAGTGTGCTTTATATTAAATTATTTTTTAAATTATTTGACGGTGAACATTAATAAATCAAAAGTGATGCAATTTTATTCATATAATTGTAATCCGATTCCACTGCAAATAAACTATAATGATGTGAAAATAGAAGAAGTAGATACATTTAAATTTTTGGGAGTAAATATAGACAGCCACCTAAATTGGAAAAAGCATATAGATATAATTTGCCAACGACTAGATCGTTTCGCATTTGCTTTAAAAAAATTGAGACAAACTGCTTCAACTGAGACAGCTCTGACAGCATACCATGGATATGTTTCATCAGTGCTTACTTACGGATTATTAATATGGGGTAATTCTGTTGATATCATAAGGGCCTTCAGAGTTCAAAAACGATGTGTTGGAGCTATAGATAATGCATATATTACAGACAGCTGCGTACCTATTTTTAAGAAATATAATATTTTGCCATTACCCTGCTTATACATAAAAACTCTGTGCTTATTTGTAAGATCACATCCTGAATTTTTTGACAAACACTGCAATCACCGATCTCAGTATAAATATATGTTATATAAACCTCCTTGCAAGAAATATATATATGAAAATAATGTGTATAACATGTGCATCATCATTTATAACGCATTACCTAATAATTTGAAATGTTTAGACGAAAAAAGTTTTAAATGTAAACTAAAGGTATGGCTTTTAGATAATTGTTTTTACTCCATTAAAGAATTCTTAGGTTATAAAAATTGACATGATGTAATTTAGAATCTAGACTAGGTATGTAAGTTATTTGTAAAATTTGCACACCTGCATGCAGGTTGAGATCAATGGACTCCTAAAATTATTAAAACATCTACTTGACATGAACTCTGGCAAATAAACTATTTTGATTTGATTTGATATCTTACTTAATAGTGATGGAGAATCTACTGAATTATTGATAATTCTGTGTAAAAAACACAGATCAAGCATTATCCTACGGTTAGCCTAAGTTAATGCCTTGTATTTTGAGAGATGCTTAGCATAAGATCTATAGTTATTTAGAAGCCCTTCCATGCAACATATGTGTGTGTATTTTTACCTGGTTTTGGCAGAAAAATTTACCTTGACATCCCGCCACATCAGTATATATGTTCCTTGGGTACTATTCTTTGCCCGTACCACACGGGAATTTTAAATTAATTATTACCTCTATAGAAGAGCTTCTCTCTCAAGTTGCTGTGGGAATTTTATATATTTTCTTAAAATATGTGGCGAGTTTAAATATGAGACATTAGTGACCTCTGCCAGGCAATTCGACATTGTCCTTTGACACACATTAATCATCCTGTGATCTCCAACACTATGTTGGTAAGAACCACTCGCATAACTCCAGAATCTGAAAGTCAATAAATTTGTCCGTTTTGGGAGAGGGTTGATTGAAGCTACTTTCTTTTAGTAGATAAATTTCACAGGGTTAGTCAAATAACAAACTAACATCATCTTGATTGATGTTTTTTACAGTATATAGATGCTAAAACACAGGTAAGTACCATAAATATCTGAGCGCATTGCGCTGCTCCTTTAATCCTGTGCCAAAAGTGAGATCAAATCTTCACAAAGATCTGTAAAAGTCCTTTTCGAAAGGTTCGAAAGGCAAAAACTGTCGATGAATGATTTGTCTGGCAGCAGCAGAGATCTGCAAGCAAGAGTCTCTCATTACTCTTCGCTCCAAAAGATCTCTTTTCTTTAATCATTCTTGCTCTGCCGCTGCTAGGAGGAGTGCAAAAACACAAAAGAAACGATCAAAAGCAACAGCAAAAAAAACAATACCTAACAATATGTGGTGAAAACACCGTAAAAACGCAGGAAATCTACCAAATTATACCAACAAGGTAACGATGGAGTAACCTTGTTCATTTGACGTTTTGGACTCGGAATCGGAATCAATTTTTGTTTCTTTTTTTTTTTTTTAAATTTCGGTGCTACCGATAATGGCTTTCAAATGTCAAATAGTACCGAATCATTCATTCAATTGATCGAATGACTATCATTGAAGACGGTTCAAATGGTAATCGTCTTGAAGCCGATTACGATTGTGTTCGGTGCTACCGTGAAACCTATGCATTGGCTTCAACTCAATGGATAACGATCACGATTGTGTTCAATTCTAGCGCTGTGGTAAGCGAGGGAAAGTGGTCACACATTGACTTAACAAAAACGCTGCGCTTCTAAGGCTCAGCGCAGACAGAGAGGAGCGCATCGGAGAGGATTTTATTAAGGCACTCGAAAATCAACTTGAACGTCATTGACATAAAGTGCATATATGCTTGAACCCGACAAAAAAGGCTCGAGGATACGCGGGAATCCGCGCGCGGCGGCGAGCGCGCAGTGTTGTTAGTGAGTTCAAAGAGGGAGGGCGTGTTTTTTTAAGATTTACCTACCTAAAGCGCAATTATAACCATATCCCAGTCCACCATTGTTGACGAACCGCGACAAACTGGCATGTCTCGGTAGAAGACATTGACGTAAGAAAAACGCTGCGCTTCTAAAGGACCTGAAGCTATTGTCTATGGAAAACTTAACTGATAAAGTTAATGCTATTTCTTTCTAACTAATCTTTGTTTAGAAAGGTTGGAAAAGTACAACAATACTTTATCAGTACCGAAACTTTATTTTTTCCGAAAACGCTTTGTCGCCGGTCCGCCATACTGGTATTCAATATGTATCAGTACGTGGGCTGTCAAATTCTTGAACGAGTTCGACAAACTTATTGCTTTGTAAACAAAGATTTCAGTTAAGAAATGTTTTTATAAATACATTACTTTATTTAGGCTTCGGCAGGATGCCAAAGTGTTCTATTTTGTTGTGTAGTGCAATGAAAATCAAGAACCATCTACAATTATCTACGCGCAAGTAAGTCGCTGGTTATTTCCCTTTTTAACGACTATTTCTCATATCTGTCCCATAAATTTTTTTATGAAGCAGTATTCAACCATAACGTAAACTAATTTCTATTTATTTTATTTATTTAAGCTGCTATCGTCTTTATTTCACTACAAAATGTTTACATACAGAAAATGTAAACACGTAGTGATGTAATCAAGCACTAAAAAAAATATTATTATTACATTAAAAAAATATTATAAAATATTATAAAACTGGCATGTCTCGGTAGAAGACATTGACGTAAGAAAAACGCTGCGCTTCTAAAGGACCTGAAGCTATTGTCTATGGAAAACTTAACTGATAAAGTTAATGCTATTTCTTTCTAACTAATCTTTGTTTAGAAAGGTTGAAAAAGTACAAGAATATTTTATCAGTACCGAAACTTTTTTTTTCAGTTCGCCATATTGAAAAACGGAATACGACAGTACGTGGGCTGTCAAATTCGTGTACAGCTTGACCAACTTATCTGGAGAAAGACATGTATACTAGTGGTTTTTTATTCCAAGATAAAATTAACAGACTTGAAATTTATATTACATGAAGGAGAATAAAAAGAAGAAAGAAGAATGACTAAGAATTATTTTTTTAATGCCGCCATTTTTTTTTAAATAATTTTTTAAAAAAATCTGTAGTGGACTTTTTTTTTAAGTACTGGCACCACCAAAGCAAAATAAACTGGCAACACTCAATTGCCTTTTCGTTTTTCTTCGTATAGACGTGCGTTCCAGAACAGGAAATATTATTTTGACAGCAGGATAGCTGTATATGACGCCCGTGTGCGTGGTCAAGACAGACTGCTGTCAACGGGTAATGTTTTTCAAAGTAATATTTTTTTTGACAGCAGTGTGTTTCAACCACACACATGGACGTAACATAAAGCTATCCTACTCTCACCGCCAGTTGCACAAAGCATCTTTAAAGTTAAAGCTCCTTTAAGTCTATTGCGGACTCTTTCTATTCTGCTGACAAAGAAAGTGACAGCAGTAGATTTAAAGCAGCTTTAATTTTAAAGTAGCTTTGTGCAACTGGCTGTGTCAGAGATTTTGCATTTGTGAAACGAAAGAGGTTAAAGTGATCAAAATAGTGTATTTTGCTGGAAAATATCTTAAAAGTGCACAAAAATGAAGAATTCAAGTGATTTAGCTTACTGAGGGTGTTACGCGTTTTTGTTCATTTACCGTAAGCACAAGAAAACCCGACAGAATGCAACGATACAGGACATGGAGACGAACTATCACACAGTTGGAAAATGTGGAGGGGTATCGTCAATCCAAACTCTTCATCAAGGGATATAGATAGAAAAAAGACTTAACAGCACCAGTAAACCAGTGCCCTCGGCAGATTGGCTTGTGGTGCAGAGAGCCTCACACCAGGGGACACAGAATTGTGTGTGAAAAGCTTCGGAGGTCCTCTCAGGGTCCTTATTTAGTACATCTCAATCAGTAGATAGGGGGAATGGAAAATGGGGATACCCCGATGAAGCCAAAAGAGCAGCTTGCCGCATAAACTGGCCATCTTCCTGGATGGGGCTTACAGTGAAGCAGGCCACACCGTCCGTTTCAAGCTGGGATAGTGAATGAAATAGCTATTTAAGTGATCTGATCACCCGTCTGTGCAGATTCTCCACCAGAAATAATAATAATAGGCTTATTATGTCAATTCAAAGTGTTAACTATCTGTTACACAATTAGCAAGATTTTTTTAGATGGACAGATATTAATATAAGATGAATAATATTACACTTAGTGTAAAGTTGTTATTGGCCGCATGAAGCTGCTTGGACATGCCTCGTTGCCTCATCTTAAGCAAACACACTCCGTCTTACACCAAAAAAGTTAGACATCTGTTGAACACTTGATTAAAAATATCGTACCAAATAACTCTGTCTATGTCATTGATGCGCAGAAGTCAAAAATGACTTATTTTATTATGACTTGACTTCTGCGCATCAACTGACATAGCCAGTTATTTTGTGCGCATTTTTTTAATCAAGTGTTCAACAGATGTCTAACTTTTTTGTAGTAAGACCACGGAGTAAGACCCACTATGTTCAGTTGCCCTTGGGTGAAGCAGCATGCTTATTTGCCACTAAATATTCATAGTGATGTTCAGATAATGTCCTTTTATTTGACACCCAACATGGTATCATATAAAAATATTATTTTGGTCATTCATGAGTTAATGTCCTGATGGAGCCACATTCAATGTAATGTAACATCTTATATCCTATAACCAGAGGAAGATCAAGACGCTTCTAATCTAACGCTACTCATTTGTTTAACTACAATAAGTTGTATAGAAGTTATGAGGCAACAGATGAACATAAATATTAATTATAATAATTGCTGCGGGTAAAAATGTGTGATCTTTTACATTGGGTTGACAAGCCCGTTGGTGTGGTTGGTAGTGATCCTGCCTCTCACACCATGGGCCGCGGGTTCGATCCCCGCCCAGGGCAAACATTTGTGTGATGAACACAAGTGTTTGTTCTGTGTCTGGGTGTTATTTATGTATGTATATCAGTCTCTGGTACCCATATAGTACAGGCTTTGCCTAGTTTGGGATCAGATAACCTTGTGTGAAATGTCTCCCAATATATAATTTTTTAAAATTATATTCTTTGTAGACTGGTTGATTAAGGAAGATAATATCTAAACACAGGTATTTGTGATTATTTTACTCATGGTTTAATTAGAAATAAATCAGATGAGAAATACATAGGAATACCAATGTCATCAGCCAGATGACTAGAATGGTGTTGACACCCAGAGTGGTACGGTTGCCTGCCAAGCCGAGAGTCCTAGGTTTGAATCCTGGTAGGGGCTTGTGCACGAGTGAAGGACATTTGTATCTGTATTTCAGTCCGGAACTGGTTTAAAAGTAATGGCCAGTTAGTCCGTTGCATCATTTCCCAGGGAAATGTCCTTTAATAATGCTATTTTGTGATGACTGATGACTTTTATAGTTCTTCATCGCATTGTAGTATCAATCCTGAGGTTGTATAGCGGCCATTCAGCTTTAGTAGAACTGAAGTGCTGTCCTACACTATACTAATATTTATTTTTGTAATGTTTCTTGATTTTATTGCTTGTAGAGCCTGGATGATTGTATTCTCACATTATAACATATTAGTGTAGTATTGTCCGAAGGCACTTGATATTACAATATTAAGATCTTGTGAGTCTGCACTCATTCCTTGTTTTAGTTTTTGATCCCTTAAGTTAATTAATTTCTGAGTAGTCTTGTGTCTCCTCTTGTAAGTCTATGTTGTATTTATTTATGTATAGATGTATTCTTTGGGTAGCTTGTTACACGGTGCGGCCAAAAGTGGCTGGTGACTTAGAGCCTATCTATTATTTTGTGTGGTAAATTATCTGGCTATGTAAGCACTGATTTCAACTCCAGTATTTCATTTTTATCGTTTATTCCAAGAATGTACTTTCACAGACATCTCGTGAGCTTGACAACCCGATTCTACAAAATACACATATTTGTCAATACTGCTTTGATTTATTAATTTAATTAGCCAATAGAGGAAAAAGGTTAGGTGTTTTAGCAATGAGGATATAATTACTGACGTTGTTTTAGGTTATATCTGTCAAGCAAGCGTTTCATTTTGAAAGCCGTAGAGATAACGGTATCAATAGTTCAAATGAGTGAGTCAGTTCACTCACTCGAATTAGTTAAGTGTATTTGTTTGATGTGTTGTCTTAATTCTTGTAATATGTAGCGGAGCTATTTTAAAATAGGTAAATGAAATAATAAAGAGTAACCTGAAATGAAACTGAAATTATCGATTTAGACCTGAACACGATGAAAATTCAAGGAATACAAGGTACAAAAACGATTAAAACTAACGCAGTTTAGTTTTTATCGTTTTAGTACCTTTAAGTGATAACCCATTTTTTTTCTTTTTTTCTCTTGTATAAAAAATAAATCCACTGTATCAGTTTTGTGAGGGGCCCACAGTCCTAACTACTCGACGAGGCGTAGTGAACGTAGGCTACCTGGTGTGGAGGGGAGGGGATGCGAGCCAGGATGGAGACACCCTCCGTGACAATTGTCACCGGGTCTGTGCCTGCTCTCAAGGCCTTGAGAACGGAGAGCAGGAGCTCGATGGCAAGGTCGATGGCTTCGTGTGTGACTGAAGTTGTTGACACCTCCGGGTGCTTCGTCTTCACTCCCACGGCTTGTGGGGAGAAGACCGTGTTAATAGGCTCTGTGACAAAGGCGGTACAGCCCAGGCAAGCGGCTGTCGAGGGCCCGCGGTTGCGGTTGCGGGGGGCTTCGACGGGGTGCGGTGAAGCGGCGGTAAGGCGGGCGACTGCACTTTTGCAAAGCTTGGCGGCGATTTCTTCGCGAAGGTAAGTGGCCTGGGCGACGTTGTGAGTGGCCTTTGGTCGCCTCATGACCTTCGTGGTAGAGGCAGGGGGAGCCATGACTCCCCTCGATCCCTCAATAATTGTCGGCCGACGAGATTGACATTTTGCCTGCTCTTACTAGGTAGTTTCTTGACAATTGAACACTGACAGTGACGCAATTAGAGAACAATTCCAACGTTCCGCGGGAATATTTCACAGAGGTCTGTCTGCTACAACCTGCTTTATATCCGGCCTAATAGTACTTGGATGACTGCTTGTCGTGCATGTCATAAGATCTTGTATTACTTCTCGGACTCATATGGTCCAAATTATTTAAATGAGTTGACTCATTAATATGACTCATAGAAACTGACCAAATGGTTCAAATTATTTAAATGAGTTAACTCATTAATATGACTCATAGAAACTGACAACTCTCAGTCAAATGATCTGCCGACTTAGAACGAGCCTCTAGGCAAAGGGCAAATGTAATTTTTTGACGTTACGAGGTATAAACTGACGCAGGTGACCTGACTCACACATATCTCGAAAAAAATAATCGATAGATCGCAACACTATTTGTAAGTAGGGTTGTCATAGTCCAATCTGTGTTGCCATATTCCAATCAGTGATGCCGTATTTCAATAACTTTAAAAATCGATTGTAAAAAAATGGTGGCCTTTAAAAATATTCTTTCTTCACCACAATATTATCTACTATTCTATCTATCATATGAACTTGGTTTGAACCCTGTTAATTTTCCCTCGAAATAAAAATCCAACCCCCATAGTAAAATTTTACATCTCTTTTGTGATGGCGCCACGATCGAAAAGGGTTGCCACCTATTACAAAATAAACAAATTCAGCCTTTTTTAATACTCTTAACTACATGATGAAATATGACATGACTTTTTACTGTTTGCCTCCTTGCTCGCTATCACAGATGAAAGATACCTATAAAGGGTGTAAAAAAAGTACGATGATCCTTCTTAGGGGTGATTCTACATCACTAATAATTTAATAACTCTCCGGGCGCTTCACTTCTACTTGAGCTAAAACTACTTTTTTCAAGAAAAAGTATTTTTAATATTTTTTGTACTATCTATTAATGATGTAGAATCACGCCTTAGAAGGATCATCGTACTTTTTAGGGTTCCGTACCTCATAAAAAAATACGGAACCCTTATAGGATCACTTTGTTGTCCGTCTGTCTGTCTGCCTGTCTGTCGTTCTGTCTGTCAAGACCCTTTTTCTCACGAACGAGAAGAGGTATCAGGTTGAAATGAAAACGCTTACCTACATGACATCAATATCTGCTTTAAACATGCGTCGTTCGTGCTGTATGCAGATGATAAAAAGGTTTTCATAAAAATTGATAGCACAGAAGATTGTCATAAACTACAAGAGGATTTAAATAGACTAAGCGATTACTATAAAAGAAACAGAATTACGGTTAACATAAAAAAGTGTCAATTTATCTCATTTACGCGTAAAACTAAACCTTGTCATTTCACGTACAGCCTGGACGGTGTTGCAATTGAATCAACTAAACTGGTCAAAGACTTAGGCCTGCTCATAGACAGCAAAGTCAGCTTTAATGAACACATAGACTCAATTACTACAAGAGCATACAGAAATCTAGGCTTTATTAGGCGTACGTGTAAGCCATTTAATAACATATTTTGTATAAAGCTATTATACTTTGCATATGTACGCAGTTTGTTAGAGTATGCCTGTAGCATATGGTCACCTAATTACAAAGTTCATAAAAACAGAATTGAGAGCATTCAAAAAAAGTTTTTGAAATACTTGGACTATAAAACTGGCCAATCGCATAAAAATTATCTTGAGAGATGTGCTCATTATGAGTTGCTTAGCTTAGAAGACCGTAGGATTTTATTAGACCAATTATTACTGCACGATATTCTTCACGGTAAGATAGATTGCCCCCAGCTTCTTTCGATGATTTACTTTTGCGTACCTGGACGTCGTAACAGACGACACACTTCTAAAAGACTGTTTTCCACTGATGTGAGTCGTACTAACTATGCACAAAATGCACCTATTAAACGTATTTGTGATAATTATAATAAATCATTCTCCGACCATGATATTATACTGAACAATAAAAATAAATATAAAAAGGATATTATTGATACTTTATCCGCAAACTACTTAAATCAAGGTATAGATTTGAAATCTGGAAAATATTAACTTAAACTCGAAACCCAATAGCAATGAACTTATAGCACCTATATAAATCAACTTCCACACAGACACACACACGCACATACACATTCAAACCACACCCATATACACACTTTCAATTGTTTTTAGCATCTTGTGTTCTTTTAACTGGCAGATTATTTAGTTTTAATGTGGTTTATTATTGTACTTGGAGCATCTTCTCAAAACCTAATTGTTTTTTACTTCTCGATCGTGTTAAAACTTTGTAACGTATATGTGACAAATTTTTAGTTAAGTAATGTTTTTTAATTTTCAATGGTATTTGGAAACTGTTAACTTAGTTACGCTTGCTCTGTAGATAGTAATACTAAATTATGTGTTGTTTACTTAGGGAAACCTGTTATAGGCTCATGTACCATTAATATATAAGCTAACTATTCTTTTTGTAAACAGCTGTTGGTTTTCTAAATAAATAAATAAAAAAAAAATAGAAATTGATAACGAATATTAAGGTTCATAAACCACACAAGATCTGAAAATTTCAGTTTTTTACAATGACGCAAAAGATATGGCTCTTTATGTCCTCATCTCCATACATTAATGCAAAAAAGCAAAACCTACAGGGTACTTCCCGTTGACCTAAAATTATGAAATTTGGTAAGAAATATACAAATAAACAAATAAAGGGAAAAGTCTAAAATCATTAAATATTTCAGTTTTTCTCACAACTAATAGTAACCAATTAAGGTGAGCTTCCGTTTCAAGAACTTTTCTATAAAGGAGGGGACAAGTTTGATGGTCGCGGAGTTTTTGAAAATCAAATAGCAGAAGCTTTTAGTATATCATATGGTAGATAGGTTTGTGGGTAGGTGTTAAAATTACAACATCTGTTTGTGATTTTATTATGAGAATCATTTCTCGCACATCACTTTCCATCGTTTTTGGAATGATTTTCTCATAAAATACTTGGAAATATGCAGAAAAACAAGAACAGCACAGACAACACTGACTGATTCAAGGAGGTTTAAGTAGCAGGTCTTTCGGCTTAGGAGGGAGCCATAATCGTATCCATTTCTTGCGAGGGACCTCCATACTAAAATGTATGTACACTTGTTCACGTACGGACTGTTAGGTCGCCCACTATCCTCGTAAGTGTAAAATGCGGACGAAGTGTCATACGGGTTTCTTTATTTCATATACAAAACAAAACCTGTAACTAAATCTGAGGCTCAGTCACTTTAGCTTCTGTAGCTACTGAAAAAAGAGCGGTACAAAGTCCACCGTGTCAAGATACACATGCTTTTGACTGTAGGTACATTTACCTGAACACAAAACTTTAGTATTTCTATACAAACTTTGTTTGAACACTTATTTCTCCCTTTAAAAGATGATTTCTAAGACATGACGGTTCACATCTCTCTTTATTTCTTAAAGTTTTTTTTTATCTATTTTTTTTACCTAAGTTTTCAAAACTCTAGAAGTTTCATACGTATATTTTTTTATGAGTTGCGTATCTTCTGTTCCAGTGAACCGATTACAATGATACACCGCTTTTATATTGCAAGAAAGAACGCCAAACACAGTATTGAAAACTCCGTTTGTATCAGTTAAGTTGTTTCTTTTTGAGTGAACCGATTGCAATGATCAAAAGCTAAGTAAATTATCTAAAAATAAGTACAAAAGTTCAGTGGTTTTCGAGGTGGCGAAGTGCCACCGCTTGAAACTTCACGTATCCTCCGTTTCAGTGAACCGTTCGCAATGAAACAAATCTGGGCAATGAAATAAAATTAAACCTAATGTGTTATTGTTAACCTTATTTCAAGCGGTTGAGTGGTCTGTGAGTTATTGGCGCCGCCGCTTGAAACTTCGATTGTATTCTGTTTGAGTAAACCGATTGCAATGAAACTAACCTTATATGTTGCACGGAAATAAGCTTAATACATTACCCATCGAAAACCCGGTCACAGATTAAATAATAGTAAACTACCCAGTTCCAATCGGTTCAGTGGTTTGCGAGTTTATCGCGAATACACAACCACACAAACATACCAACAGACGAAAATTCCAAAAATGAACCGAATGGTTTCTATTACCTTTTTTGTGACCCTCCAGATCAATTTTTCCCGATAATTTTCAATGAACAGAATCGGTGAGTTATTATATGTATAGAATAGATGATCAATTCACAAGTAAAAATGATATACTTTCACTTTCGCATATAAAGTTTGGATGAAACATTAGATTTTTTTAACGATTTTTTTTAATATTTGTAGAACGTAACCTAGATCCTAGTTTTTGGACCGACTTATCATAGTCGACTAGGAGACGCTTTACACGACTATGTTTAGGACGGACTCTACAGTTTTTACTCTGAGGACTGTCAACAATAAAATGACATTTTCAAAATGACGTAAGTAGTTCCTCTTTTGGCCATTCTACAGAAAAGTTGGTCTAGCTTGTACAAACATATCAGTTTAGAAATCTACTGTGCGTTCCAATATGCACTAACAGACTGCTTTAGAGCACTGTGAGCGCGCTTAAGTCGGTCCAAGTCAGTCCAAATTGACCTAAAGCGTGCTCTAAAGCACTCGCTCTTTCACCGCCTACGTCATTGATGACGTCATCGTTTCTGCTATCAGTGCTTTAGTCAAATAGGTGGAGCAGTGAAAGCGCTAATGTCAAAATCGATTTGACACATATAAAATCCCACACGTTTGCAGCCAGCTGATGTTTCTCAAGTTTTGATTTTAATGAGTTTGTCTCTAATGGAAATGAGAGTGGATTTGGCGCACATTTTTCAGGGATTAGCTTAGGCTTTGTAAAAGAAAATAAAAAAAAAATGACATTTTGACAGATGAACACGTGAGCGCGCTTAAATCCATTCCAAATTGACTAGAGCCATTAAAGCAGTGATAGCTTTGTGAGCGTGCTAAATCAATTTGGACCGTCCGTGAGTACTGTATACGCTTTTAGCAGCGTTTGTACAATTTGGAACACAGCCCTACACTAATATTATAAAGATAAAGAGGAAAGATTTGATTTTTTGTTTGTTTGTTTGCATCGAATAGGCTCCGAAACTACTGGACCGATTTGAAAAATTCTTTCACCATTAGAAACCTGCATTATCCGTGATGAACATAAGCTATAAAACATTTCCAAAAAAGTTAGGGTTCCGTATGAAAACTTCGATAATGTAACGCAAGGTGTGAAAAAAATACCAAATAGCATCCTTACATCGCGTACGCTGCCGAAACTATTAACAATAGAGCAAAGTGATGTACTAC
Organism: Athrips mouffetella; assembly: GCA_947532105.1. Lineage (NCBI taxonomy): Eukaryota > Metazoa > Arthropoda > Insecta > Lepidoptera > Gelechiidae > Athrips > Athrips mouffetella. The sequence continues at coordinate 13,631,701 of OX383984.1, forward strand.
AGGTTTATAGAAGTCATCAATATCTACAAAAAAAGTCCGCGGGACCATATGTCTAACTATTACAGTTATGTCCCACTAACTACTTTTTCATATTAAAATATGCGATAGTAACGCCGGTACAAACTATATAGGCCACATTATTCGTACCTATTAATCCTTATCCAAATAAATGATTTCGTATTCAAGGCTATATCAGTACCTGTAAATTACTTTTTGAATTATTCAAATCGGACATACCATTCAAAAGTTATCATGAGTGTAATCGTTATCAAAATTGAAATTAAAGAAACAGCGCTCTAAGTGACTGTAATGGTTTTTATCTACAACAGAGAATAGACACGGAAAATTTGACTGATGTTTCCTGTCCAAATTTTCTTTAAAATGTACTGTTTTTAAGGTTCCGTACCCAACGGGTGAAAAACGGGACCCTATTAATATGCCTCCGATGTCTGTCTGTCTGTCAGCGGGTTGTATCTCATGAACCGTAATAGGTAGACAGTTGAAATTTTCACAGATTATCTATTTCTGTTGCCGCTTTAACAACAAATAATAAAAACAACAACAAAATATAAATAAAGGGGGGCTCATGTTTTTCTAAGCGATTTTTGCTCGAGTTTTGATTTAGCTCTATCGTAAAAGGGGAACAGTTACAAGCGTGAAAATTGGTATGTTTATAGTGCATAAGCTATAGAATAACAACTAATAATAAAAACTGGTCAAGTGCGTGTCGTTCCGTGTGGTATCGGCAAAGAGTACCAACCCATCTCTACCTGTAGGTGTCGTAAGAGGCGACTAAGGGTTTACAAACCAGAAGATGGGCAGCAGCATCTTTCCGTGTATCGCACCATCTTACATACTGCGGTCACCAACAACCGCGGTCCATGGAGCCAGCCGTAACGCTAACAAGCGTGGTGACTAAGATACTTCCCCTCCACATTCTTCTTCGAATTTAATGCACTTCTGCGTTATTGGTACGGAACCCTCGGTGTGAGTCCGACTTGCGCTTGGCCGGTTTTCTTAGTAACCCTGACGCAATAAGTACCTATATCTACCCGTGCGAAACCGGGGCGGACCGCTAGTGTTTTTATAAATCGATTTCTTTATTTAGGCTGCGGCAGGATGCCAAAGTGTTCTATTTTGTTGTGTAGTGCAAGGAAAATCAAGAAAAAAAAAACATAAATACTAAAACATAGTACTTATCTAGTCCCTGACTAAAGGGCCCCATACAAAGCCCTGCCTGCAGGGCCCTGCTTGCAGTGCCACTGCCAATCGTACTTTGTGTGGGCATGCAGGGCCGACAAAATAGCCGTTACATCGGCCCTGCAAGACCACACAGAGTATTTTTTATCTTCGTCATAACATCCCATAAAACATCCACTGCAGGCCAGGGAGCTCCCTAAACAAAACGCGTGGTTCTTTGGAGGGGATTTACTCTAGTCACCATGCTTGTTAGCGTTGCGGCTTGCCACTGCTGTTGTTGGTGACCGCAGTATGTAAGATGGTAAAATAAACATAAAGATGCTGCTGCCCATCCTTCGGTTCATAAGCCCTTAGGCGCCCCTAATTCTAATTATGTAAGTGTACAGTCAACAGCACATCAAGCTTGACACATTGCACTTTGTTCCGTTCTTATTTCAATACGCGTACGGGCTAGAGTTACAGTAGTAGGAGATAAAAGTACTGATGGCGCGGCGAGTAAGCTGTCTATCAGCAATTTTTCTCTCTATCACTTAACGAAGTCTACTTGTACGTCTCCGACGTCGTCTGCCAGCCCGCATATCGATAACAAGTTAGACAACACTACTAAACACCGCCATGTTCAAGTTCACTTTGACTTTTACGTGGCACGGTTTTGCCGAGTATATGGCATATCTATAAACGCCCCCTGGCGTAGTTTCCAAAATCTTTGACCGCCCATGACACCCACTGCCTTATTAGTAAAATAACTTGACACTAACAAGACAGCAAAGCGCGTTACCCACCCTGAGAACTAAGATGGCATGTTTCATGTGCCAGTAATTTCCCTGCCCCCCTTGCCCTTCAAACTGAAAAACAGCAGTGCAAATCCTACTGCTTCACGGCAGAAAAAGCAAGAGAGTTGTACTTCCCTAGATGGACTTGGTGTAGTGTATGTTATGCATTGCAAGTTGAGTTGGGCAAGTCTTGTTGAGAAAGTTTCCTGCATACGGCATTCCCGCTGACTTTTATTCTTGGATATCTGACTTTCTGAGTGAACGGTCGATCCGAGTGGTCCTCGATTGCTCCTGACTATTGACGCCGGGGTTCCTCAGGGGTCCGTTATCTCCGCGACACTTTTCCTGCTACACATCAACGACCTACTTGTTCCTGGTATTGTTGGGTGCGTTATACGTGTTTCGCAAATTATTTGACAGTCTGCGGTCATGTTTGACGTGTTTGTCAAGCAAACTACGTGTTTGGCTGCTTGTTTGAAAGATTTGTTTGACGGCGTGCTTGTCGTGCTATATGTTTGAAGGTGTACAGTCATGTTTGTCAAACAAACTCGCCATTTTCGCGCGACAACCACAAATTATCGAAGTTTATCAGAACGTATATTATTTATTAATTATAGTACATTATTTATCTGACCATCGGACCGTCTTTTCAAGGCGGAAACTGCTTTGAAAGTGAAGTCTTGTTTGACAAACTTGTTGGTATGTGTGCGCTGATGTTTGATGAAAACGTACAAACAAAACGTAAAGTTTGGCAAATATTTTTGAACGTTTACAACCGCGTTAACATACTGAAAGAACACAGTTGATAAGGTCTTCTTTTCTTGTTTTTGTTTAACAGAAATAAATTGATGTTTTGGTCTATTTCATAAAACATAAAACTGATCAATCTAATGTTTGTGCTCTTGTCAACTAGACATTGGCAGTAATGGCTGTATCTTGAAACGGCCGATTGTCATCTTATTTAAAATTGAAGTTGAAGTTGACGCACCTCGAAATTTTAGGTTTACAAATAAAAACAGCAATAATCTGAGCATTAGGAGGTAAAAAGTTTATGTTATAAATGTTATATGAAATACTTACTCAAAACCCGCCTTGCAGTAAAAAAAAATTTAAAAAGCTATTTGACATTCAAAAGCATGTCGAGCTTGACACAAAGGACTTTGAACATATTATTCTTACTTCAAACGTTCTATCTACGGGCTTAAATCGCGCTACAAACTTGAAGTGCTCCTGACTGTACCTACCATCGTACTTTATTAAATCTGTTAGGTTTCATGGTCGCCTGTCTGGCACCAAATTATTGTAGGAAGAGACAAAAGTTAGTTCAGAGTTGTGAAATGACAGTTGTTTCTTTCAGCCTTAAAGTAAAGTACGCGACAGCTCGGGAGTGCGGGCGAAACGTGTGGCGCGCCATACATTTCGTCTGCACTCCCGAGCCGGTTTTACAGGATATCACAAGAAAAAAAAAATTATTTAGTTACAACTTCACAGTTTTATTGAAGGAACTTAATTACTTGTACAAACAAGGCGTATAATAGTAGCAATTTATTATGTTAACAGGCAGTTACACTAAGCTTCTTTTACAGTTAAAGCTGCGTTAAAAATATTGCTGTCCCTTTCTGTTTGGATTACAAAGAAAGAAACAACAATTAATTTAAAGGAGCTTTATCTTTAAAGACGCTTCGTGCAACTTAAATTAAGTGTTGTGACTACCTTAGAGAACTGTTCAAGGAGATCAACAGAATGACACTGGAATGTTAGTATACTTATGAATATATTATGTAAGCTAGGGACAATATTCATCAATCACCTAAAAATCGCATGCCGTGACAGCATTACCTTTATATGAGAAATAATTATAAACTTGATAAACCATATTGTAGATAAGCAAAAGTTAAAACATCTTTCGTTCGTGAGATGCCCAAGACATACTGCAGTCTATGATCTGGCCCAAGTTTTTTACTTTTTTACTGAAAGCGATTGAAACACCACCAGCGTAAGTGAGTCCAGATACAGAACCCCATTCGCAGTTGGCCCTGAGTCTAATGCTACCGATAACAATTGCTTGGGATTTGTCTAGATTCACTAGAAGACTAAAGGACTTCAATAGCCTTGGACATCTCAGTCAACTCGAAATGCCGATAAAGTTGTAAATCATCTGCATACAAATGGAAGGGAGAAGTAATCACGGGATACATTATTAACGAAGATCAAAAAAAAAGAAAGGGTGAAAGGACGCCGCCTTGAAGAACACCAGCAATGAGGTCAGACCACTCTGACGACGCATCGTTAGTCAGTAGGTAGACTTCACACACTGCTGGCGGCCGAGGAGATAAGATTGAAACCCGTCATAACAGCAGAAAGTATGTTAACAGCCCGAAGAAAGCCGAAGAGGATATCAAATAAACAGAGTTGAAAGCACTGCTCTCAAATTACGCTGTAGAAGAACCTTGCTTCTAACTCTCGGGGGACGTACTTTATAAGATAGGAAGACTAAATCATGGTGGGAGAAGGGAGCGTCCATTTGACCGTGAGAGAAAACAAGGTTAGGATTAGAGACAATAATCAAATCAATGAGAGAAGGCCTACAGTTAGGAAAATAATATGTTGGGGACTTTAGAGGAAGAAGGGCAAATAATTTATCAGCGCGTGTCACCTTTGAGAAAACACGTATACGTCACGTCTCCAATAACAATGTCGTCATCATAAGTATAAAAACATAATTCTCCAGAGTACTTTCTAAGAAACTAAAGTAAAGAAACCTTATCGTTTGGCCTTAGAACCTTCTTGTGGTGAACAACTATCTCGAGAAAGATACTCTATGGAACCCGTAGCGTCAGACGGGGAAAAGACACTGGCAGGAATACAGCTGCGAAGGTAGATACCTACGCCACCACCACTCTTGCCGGTGCAGTCATTAACAAACTGTTTTAACCTGGGAGAGAACAGCTAGTAGAAGTACCACCCTTTCGCCTGTTCTCTCTCTGCTGTGTTCCGGTTTAAAGGTTAGGGAAGGGAGCTAGCGAAATTACTGGCACACGAGAAACACCATCTTAGTTGCCAGGGTGCGCAACGTGATTTGTCTTATTAGTGTCAAGTTATGTCACTAAAAAGAAAGCGGGTTCTATGGGCGGTGGTGACAACTTTCCATCAGGTGGCCTACATGCTCGTTTGCTCACTTGCCATATAAAAAAAACCGGCCAAGTGCGAGTCGGACTCGCGCACCGAGGGTTCCGATATACTGTATGTATTTTTCAAAGCAATAAAGTCCATTTTTAGGACCGCAAAACTAAATTTGTTTGTAAAGGTTATTTGCAGATTTCTAAAAAACTGTGCAACTTATAAAGATCGTTTTATTTTTGCTGTAATGTTTTAAACTTCTGTCTACTGTAATTAATTCAGATTTTTCCATTCACAAACTTCGGAGATAAGGGGGGGGAATGGTGTTTTTTTTTACATTTTTCATCATAACTTGAAAACTAAGAGACGTAAAAAAATACAAAAATATATTTTAGAATGTACAAGTAAAGCCCTTTCATATGATACCCCACTCGACCTAGTAGCGACAATTTAAAATTTGGCCCCCCCTATTTCAGCCCCCTTTACATTAATAATCATATTTTTTTCAAAATTCTTTCATGTGCAATTAAGTTGGGCAACTATATTCTAAAACTATTCCAAATTTCAGGTCGATAGCATGAGTGGTTGCTGAGATACAGAGGTGTGACAGACCCACTCGACCTAGTAGCGACAATTTAAAATTTGGCCCCCCCTATTTCAGCCCCCTTTACATTAATAATCATATTTTTTTCAAAATTCTTTCATGTGCAATTAAGTTGGGCAACTATATTCTAAAACTATTCCAAATTTCAGGTCGATAGCATGAGTGGTTGCTGAGATACAGAGGTGTGACAGACAGACAGAGCGGCACCATAAGGGTTCCTTTTTTACCATTTTGGTATCGGAACCCTAAAAAGCTTCAGTTTTCCGACTAGACGCAAATAGAACATCTGTTATTTTTAAGGTGTTTTTAGACTAATACGACCCTACCGAATTCATATTTTTCAAGATGGCGGCCAAAAACTGTAAATCGACAGAAATCAACGTATTTTCGGCCTCTGAGTCTTATTTACGAAATTAAAAGAAGACATTATATGTCTTTGAAGGCACAAAATGCACACGGATACAAAAAAAATTGTAGTTGCCATCTGTCTGAAAGCCTGTCTGAATCTGAAGCCTTAAAATGTCTGTATCTTTCGATCCCTAATGGATAGCCGTTAGAAATTTTTGAAGAATATGTGGTAATATAGTGGACATACTAATTCATAATAAAAAAATATGAAAGTAAAAAAGAAGGGCAACCCACTCAAAAATAGTTATTTATGCAACTGTTGCGTAATGAGAGTAATTTTAACACGAGATCTGGTTTTTGATACGAGGCGCAGCCGAGTATCAAAATAGTATAGATCGAGTGTTAAAATGACTAATTACGTACAGTTGCATACAAAACTTTATCTACGACCGACAAAATAAAATAAAATTTTAAAGAGAAGTAAGTAATTTATTTAACTAAGAGGACAGTTAGTACAGATCCAGAGCTTGTGGATGAAGTTGCTTTAACATTAATTTCATTGCATACTGTTACACCCGGTATATGGTTACTGACAGCCTCTTGTAGATTCATGTTCTCCTGATACTTCAATTTTGTTTTAACCACTTCTTCTTTTGTTGCCACGGTCACTTGCGTGCCAACCATGGGTACTGTCAGCCCCTTGTCGATTTATGTTTTCCTGGTACCTACTCTCCATCTTCTTTTAAATGTCACCCAAGTAAAAAGTATTTTTACAAAATTACTTTAGAGTAGGCTGTATGCAGTACTGTGGTAGTATTGCCTTAGCCTATCAGAATGAAAATTATGTATTATAACAGTTGCGGAATGAAAATCCATACTCCATTTCCGTACTGCTCGTAGTATGGAACAGTGTGGAAATGAAAATGATAGCGGACAATGACCTCAATTTCGAAACTGTCATTGGTTTTGAATTTGGAATATTCCGGTACGGGAGTAGTAAACGGATTTATTTTACGTTTATTTGTTTTAAAACTGTGATACGTGCAAGCGTCTTACTTAATGGGATCATAGCGCATAATGTTCAGTACAAAAAAAAATTGTCCAAGTGTAAGTCGGAATCATATTACGTGGTCCTTAAATGCGTAGGAACGTACGTACGTGCATATACCGGTAGATAATTTAAATTCGTCATCATACTAGTATAGTAAAGAAGCTAGTCCTGATTGATTGAATGAATGAATTAATCTTTATTTGCATTAGACAAGGTAGGTACATTAGGTGTTGTGATAAAGATAGGAACAAGCGAGTCTAGCTATGTTAAAAAGCATGCAAATGTTCACAATCAATAATGTTTACAACAAAATAATAACCATAATATTACAAAATTAAATGTCAAGTGATGTGAAGACAAGTTTATAAACGTAAAACAATTTCATGCAATGTCAAAACAAAATTAAATAATATGTCACTAAGTAATACTACAAAATAAAATTGACACCACTTAACCTATGCATATGTAACACCAGAATTTGTCCAATTCAGATTGAATTGATTTTGAAATTGAATGACTGATTGATTGACTGACACAGTAATGCACAGCCAAAACTACTGAAGCTAGAAGCACAAAATTTGGAAAGTATGCGTCTTATGTTATGAAGATTTGACATTAGAAATGATTTTGAGAAATTCATCCCCCAAGGGGGTGAAATGGGGGAAATTTGCAAAAAAATGTATTCGTATCATCTTTAATGTGAAACGGAGGAAAAGCTGCAAACCGATTTTCGTGCAGAACGGTATACTTACTTTTCCTTGTAAATACATCCTCAAAACAGCTATGTTCGTAAGGAAAAATATACACAAAGTAGAAAATCGCAAAATTTCACAACCACAGGCAGGATTCGAACCTGCGTCTTCTGCGTAAGTACCGCAGTGGTTGTGAAATTTTGCGATTTTCTACTTTGTAGATTTATCCGAACACAGGAAGTGTTAAAATAAAAATCATTTTCAAAAATCATTTTGAAAAATATACACTTATACCACTATAATAAAAGTGCCCGTCGAAATGATCGCTTAGAACTCCCTGAACCAAAACTGGAATTATTTAAAAGTAGTCCGTACTACTGATCCATAATAATATATAAAAAAAAACCAAACAGTATTAAAAATGAAGAAAAAGATAAAACTTTTCAAAATAAATTAAAGAAATTACTATTACAAAAAAGCTATTACACAATAAACGAATTTATAAATGATAAAACTCTGAGTCGGTAGGAACTCACTGTACAACAATTATTCAACAATTTGACAACAACTGGAGCAACTAATATTATTTTTTTCTTTTATTTCTTGAATTTTATATGGCATGTGGTGTAAACTAAATTATCAAATTGTAATTTGATAATTTAGTAATTTGACATGTGCTATATTCTAGGTCTAATGTATAAATTAATTTAATATGGTCGAATATTGTAATGTTACCTAATTTGCATGTTTAGCTTTAATTTTAATTTTTTTAAATAGTTTATTCAATTTAAATTTTGCGACACCCTTGCAGGGTCCATGTACCAACTGTACCTTAACTATAAGACCTTTAACTATGTACATAAGTGCAATAAACAAATATACATATACACATTTTCATTTCCAACATTTTTCCCGATTTCACCACCTTACGGGACGAATTTCTCAAAATATTTTTTTGTGTTAAACTTTCATGACATTAGACACATACTTTCCAAGTTTTGTGCTTCTAGCTTCAGTAGTTCTGGCTGTGCGTTGATGTGTCAGTCAATCAATCAGTCATTCAATCAATCGGGACTTACATCTTTACTATATTAGTATTATGACAAATTTAACATACCTACCGGTTCATGTACGTACGTACCTATGCCAAACCATTTGAGGACCACATAACATGATTCCGACTCGCACTTGGCCAATTTATTTTTTTTACTTATGATTATGCTATATGAACTCACTATAAGTCTAACTCAAGTCTAAGTCAAACGCTTGCACGTATCACCGTTTTTGCGATAGAGCAAAACAAAAAAAAAAACGTAAATTTTACCCGTTTTTTTAATGGGTAACGCTTCTTTCTTACTTTTTATTATTGGTTAATATATCCACTATAGTAATACATATTTTACGAAAATTTGTATCAGCTATCTATTAGAGATCAAAAGATACAGCCATTTTAAGGCAGGACAGTCAGACAGGGCGTACAGACGGATGGCATAGACAATTGTTATTTTTTTGCATCGGTGTGTATTTTGGGCCTTCAAAGCCTTACCTCATTTTTAAATTTCGTTAAAAAGTCACCTCAGGCCAAAAAAAAGTCGATTTTCAGTTTTTGCCAGCCACCTTAAAAACTGTTAGTAAGTTATTTATGTAACAAGCATATGTGAATTCAGCAGGGTCGTATTGGTCTAAAAACATGTTCTATTTGCGTCTAGAAGATTTTTAATTCAAAACTTGGCCCTAACTATTACGACGGTGATCATGGTTTCTCACATGTACGTACTCGCCGATGATGGCGTAGGGCAGAGAGATCACTAAAGCTCTTATGACACAATTCACAAGGAAACGGTTTCTCACCTGTGTGTATTCGCTGATGAGTGTCCAAATGAGCCCGTTGAATAAAGCTTTTATTACACACATCACAAGAAAATGGTTTCTCACCTGTGTGTATTCTCCGATGGTAGTTTAAATGATGCTTTACTTTAAATCTTTTTTGACACACATCACAACAAAATGGTTTCTCACCTGTGTGTATTCGCCGATGCCTGTCTAAATGATGCGTTCGGTTAAAGCTTTTAGAACACACATCACAAGAATAAGGTTTCTCATCTGTGTGCATTCTCAGATGTTGTTTTAAAATGCCTGGGTGTTTGAATTTAGCATCACAAGTCATACAAAAGAAGGGTCTGTCATTATTGTGATTTTTCAAATGTTGAATTAATGACAGTTTTTTGGTAGCCATGAAAGAACACATATCACAGCAATATTTCTCTGCAGCAGCATGCGCCTTTAGATGACAGCTTAAATGTTTTTCATTATTCGTTGAGTATTCACAAATATCACACGAGTATTTAAAGACTCTATCACAGATAACAGTAACACTGACTCTATTTGAACAGGAGTTTTCGTTTTCCGCTCTCACTGTAACTGAGTTAGGACTATTATTCACAGATTCATTTGTATTTCCTTCACTTTTTGTGCCGACTGCTTCTCTAGATACTTCTTGTTGGCTGTCTACACTTGCAGTTACGTCAGCTAGTTTACTCTCAGACACAGGATTCTTTGTAGTATTCGGGGTGTTCGGTTGTGCAGCTTCGTGCTCATTTTCTGTAGTTGGAAGATTTTTCTTTGGTGTCTGCATTTCTGTCTCTTTATTGCCCCTCATCTTATTTTTCATTGACATCGCAAAACCTAAACAAAAAATTTAACTTATAATTCAGAAAGCAATTTAGTAAACAGACTTAAAAACTATCTTTTAGTAGGTAACAAACTAATACTTATACAATAAAATCTATAAGAAATGAAACAAATATATAGCCACCTTCCGCAACAATGATGGATGCTATGTACTCACTGTGCACCGCCCGCCCGCCCGCAAATAAATGCGCATGCGCAGGCAACTGCAACACAACAACCACCCAAAAACACTCTACACGTGTTTCGCCTCTACACGAGGCCTCCTCAGGAGATGTTAGACCGACCAGTGCCAAACACCGAGTCGACTCGACTCGGTGTTTTTGGGTGGTTGTTGTGTTGCAGTTGCCTGCGCATGCGCATTTATTTGCGGGCGGGCGGGCGGTGCACAGTGAGTACATAGCATCCATCATTGTTGCGGAAGGTGGCTATATATTTGTTTCATTTCTTTGAGATGGACTTCCGCAAAGTAACGCGTGATTCTATTAACTAATAAAATCTATATTAACATTAGCGATTTCGTACTTCAGATAGTCAGCTGCACTTCAATGGTAACATTATGCCATTGTGATTGGTTCATTGAACCAATCAAATATCTAGAAATCAAAATACTGTATAAACAAAACAAAAATAAAATTATACTTGTTGTTACAAAACATAACGTTCATTAGATCAGCAACAGAAGTACACCCCGCGCGACGAGTTGAGGCCGCTGGGCGGGAGTGGAGGGGGTATGCGCAGTAGTATTTTTCTTACAAATATTGCAACTGCGCATACCCCCTCCACTCCGCCCAGCGGCCTTAACTCGTCGCGCGGACTGTATGTAAATAACCGGCCAAGTGCGAGTCGGACTCGCGCACCGAGGGTTTCGTTCCATTAAGGTAAAAATACTGTCGAATTTCCACCAGTGCTGTGTGAGGGAGCTATAGTTCTTCCTTCTAAAGAATGCAGTGGGTCATCGCTTTCAGTCGCAATCAGGTCGGTTAAAATTATAAAGTCAAATGCACAAAGACTAACTGAAGGCAAACCTTCGAAAGAAGCGGTTGTTTTCTTTGTGTTACCTAAATAACAAAAAAAATATATATTCTATTTTTTAATTTTAACTTCATTGTGAATACACCTTTGCATTAATGACTTACTGCATTGTCAACGCAGACGGAGTTTTTATTAGGTATTTGTTTTTGTACCAATTTTCACAATTATTGTAAGAGTTCCGTTTTTACGATAGAGCTAAAACAAAGAAACAACAAAAAGAAAATATTCATAATTCCTTATTTTTTAAATTTTCATTGTATTTTCCGGGTTCAACCCAAAGGGTAAAAAGGGCCCTATTAATATGCCTCCGATGTCTGTTTGTCTGTCAGCGAGCTGTATCTCATGAACCGTAATAGGTAGATAGTTGAAATATTCACAGATTGTGTATTTTTGTTGCCGATATTACAACAAATAATAAAAATAGAAAAACATATATAGATTTAGGGGGGCTTCCTTACAAAAAACGTGTTTTTAGGGTTCCGTACCTCAAAAGAAAAAAACGGAACCCTTATAGGATCACTTTGTTGTCCGTCTGTCTGTCTGTCAAGACCCTTTATCTCACGAACGGGTAAAGGTATCAGGTTGAAATTAATACCATATATTAGGATCTATGAACCACACAAGATCTGAAAATTTAAATTTTTTGCAATGACGCAATCAAAAGATATGGCATTTTATGACCTCATCTCCATACATTTATTCAAAAATGCAAAACCTACAGGGTACTTCCCGTTGACGTAAAATTATGAAATTTGGCAAGAAGCTAGGTCTCACAGTACAAATAATGGGAAAAGTCTGAAATCATTAAATATTACAACTTTTCTCACAACTAATGGTAACCAATTGTGGTGAGCTCCCGTTTCAAGAACATTCATATAAGAGAGGGGTCAAGTTGGATGGTCGCTGAGGCGATTTTTGTTTTAGTTCTATTTTAAAAACGGGAACACTTACAAACTTGAAAATTGGTATGTTTTTAGTGCATAAGCTATAAAATAACAACTAATAATAAAATTTGGTCAAGCGCGTGACGGACTCAAAAAATCTAGCACATTAACTTACTGAAATTTCAACTATACAATTATGATTATGTGGTGGTACGGAACCCTCGGTGCGCGAGTCTGACTCGCACTTGGCCGGTTTTTTTAAGCCAGTTTTGCTCCATTTCTGTTTTAGCACTATCGTAAAAATGGGAACACTGATAGGCTATAGAATAACGTAACGACTGCACGTCCATAACCAAAAAGGTATTTTTACCTAAGAGTTTGACTCGCAACTTATTACTCGTTTTTAGGGTTCCGTACCCAAAGGGTGAAAAACGGGGCCTCCGATGTCAGTCTGTCTGTCAGCGGGCTGTATCTCATGAACCGTAATAGGCAGAAATTTGAAATTTCCACAAAATGTGTATATATTAAGTTCTTAAAAAACATTAAGTTCTTTTTTAGTATATTCATGGCAAGAAAGGTTATAGTTCAATACCGTTAACAATGAAATATGAGAATATCACCTCTTCCAATGTTTCAGAAATTTGTGAAATGTTTTCTACCTATTTTTCATCTGTATTTGAGAGAAATATTTTAGTAAATACAATACCTTCATATATACCTACGTCTAATTATAGCCTCAGTGAGGTAGGCATTGATATACACAAAATTGAGGCTAAAATTAAAGCTATTGATAATGATAAGGGCCCTGGTCCGGATGGGATTCCTCCTTCTTTTGTTAAATCGTGTTTACTTGAAATTAGTGAACCGCTTCTAATTCTATTTAATAAATCCATGCAAACTGGAAAATTTCCAACTTATTGGAAAACAGCCTTCATAATTCCTATACTCAGTCTGGCGAAAGGGAGCAATGTACTAATTACAGGCCCATTAGTATTTTATCTTGCTTTGCGAAGCTATTTGAGTCTGTAATCTACGATGCACTTTATTCTCACCTCGAACCAATGATCTCCACGAAACAACGTGGTTTTGTTGCCAAAAGATCCACTGTAAGTAATTTGTTGGAGTATAAGAATTATCTTTGTAATGCCTTCGCGAAAAGAGGCCAAGTTGATTCTATATATACGGACTTCGCCAAGGCATTCGACAAGGTAAATCATTCCCTTCTTTGCCTAAAGTTGGAAAGGTACGGAATTCATGGGAACCTTCTTCGATGGATTACATCATATCTTCTGAATAGGAGCCAGCTGGTCAGTATAAAGTGACATCTATCAACCCCTGTTACCGTAACATCGGGAGTTTCCCAGGGGTCTCATTTGGGCCCATTGCTTTTTGTTGCCTTTATTAATGACCTTGTCAACAATCTTACTTGTCCTAGCCTTCTCTATGCTGATGACCTTAAAATATACATGACTATCAACAGTATCAATGATTGTACACTCTTACAAGAAAACTTAAACAAAGTTCCTGAGTGGTGTGTTTCTAATTTTATGTTTCTTAACATTAATAAGTGTTATGTGGTCAGCTTTACTGCAAGGTTCACTAAGTATTGTTACAATTATTCACTGATTAGTCAAGTTCTTCAGCGAAAAACAGTTATTAAAGACCTTGGAATATTTTTTGATGATAAGCTCACATTTACATCCCATTATGATTTTATAATTAGCAAATGTTCCCAACTGATTGGTTTCATAGCTCGCAGTACTAAAGAATTCAGAGATAAGCGAACCTATCTGTGTCTCTATTGCTCAATAGTAAGAAGCATTTTAGAATATGGTTTATTACGAAGTCCACAATAAGAGAATTGAACGAATACAATCTAAGGTTCTCAACTTACTTTGTTTTAGACTGTATTTGGGTCGTGAATTTCGCTCCTATACTAGTCGTTTACAAAGATTTCACATAGTTTCTTTAGATTCCCTTCGTAAATGTATTGACTTAATCACACTACAAAATTGTCCACTATTATATTGATTCCCCGTATCTTCTTTCTCTTCTTAATTTTAATACTATGTACAGGTCACGCAAACCAACATCCCGGTTGTTTTGTCTTCAGGTTTATATCAATAACACATCCTTTTATAACCCCATTATTAGAATGTGCCGTACCTACAATGAACTTGTCACTGAAAACTCGTCATTAGACATGTTTAACCCTAAATTTTCCAAATTCAGGACTAACATCAGAGCAATCCTTTACAAGTTTAATTAAGTTTTGGCACCTCTTTCCTTATTATTGCTTACTTATAGTTTTGAGTCTTGTTTTAAAATTAGTAGTAGTTTTTATAGGTAGGTTTATATATGTAGTGTTTATGTATGTTTAATTTGTTATATCTTTAGGTCAATCTTTATGCACCGTCCCCGCATCTATGTTAGCCTAATATCCTGCACCCAAAGGTTGCCTGGAAGAAATTGCTGTTTAGCAATAAGGCCGCCTCATTGTACACCTATTTCTAATATTGTACTTTTCGTGTGCAATAAAGAATATTGTATTGTATTGTAAAAACGGGAACACTTACAAACGTGAAAATTACTATGTTTATAGTGCTTAAGCTATTAAATAACAACCAATAATAAAAGCTGATCAAGCCCGTGTCGGAATCAAAAAATCTAGCACAGTAACTTACTGAAATTTCAACTAATACAATTATGATTATGTGGTGGTACGGAACCCTCGGAGCGCGAGTCCGATTCGCACTTGGCCGGTTTTTTTTATTATTTGTTAGATAATCCACCAGAATAACACATTTTCTGTGAAAATTTCAACCATATAGCTACTACGGTTCAAAAGATAGCCCTCAGACAGACAACATAGGCTTAGTAACAGGGCTGTTTGGGCACTTCGGGTACGGAACCCTAAAAAATTAAAACAGCACCTAACTTACTTGAGCCCGAGCTTGTGCATTGAAAGTTCGGCTTATACAACATAGTAGGGCTGATGACCATCTCCTCCTTGATCTGATGATCTGCGTACAGGCTGTAGGCTCCATCCGGGTCCAAGGGTAACTCGTCCACGTAATGCTGTGTTTCTTTTGGTTCTTGTTTGATCTTCTGATAATCTGTAACAAATAGGTAAACATTTTTATTATATTCTTAATTACTGACTTTGAGGCAAATTTAAAAAAAATCTGAGAGTAATGTTGTAAGGGATCGAATACAAAAAAATTGTAATGATTTCCGAACCAAAAAAGAAAATCATTGGCAGAGAACTGTTTTCCTTTGGGCTTCAAACCAATGGTGTTGTCTGTCTAACAGTTAAGACTGTATCTGTATTTCATTACTACTCACAGTTAGCCTTAAGCGTGAACCAACAATGACCGATTTTTCAAACTAACAGATTGAACTTTTTAAAGTTTTTAAAACTTTGTAGTATGGTGTGTCTGTCTACACAAGACGGGTCTGTCGGGTGCAACCAACTGCAGAGCATGTGGTGAGGAGAGCGGACACATGCACACTTATGCAACTTGGTCAGGCTTACCCGACACCAGGACACTACAGGCTCCTTCTGCTGAAATGTACACTCGGGGAAAAAAAGGTTAGGTTACGTTACGGTTAAGGTACGAGCACATATTACCTTTTCAAACTGTGACAAAGATTCGACTGTTGCATAGAAAAGTATACTTTACTGTTCGAAAATAAAGTTCAAATTAATTCAGACCCTGTCCACGAAGATAATATCATATAAACATTTTGATAAATTAAAACCTTTGTGTTGGTTTAACTTCATCTCGTTGGTAACGACAATTAAAAAGCTATTGTCATTCTTAGTGTCTTTCAATGTCATAAATTGAAGTGTCTGTCACTTTATAATTGAGTTATTTGTCACATTGACGCTCGGCATTGACGGGAATCTGTATCTCTATATAGTTTTATATTTTAATAAAAACTATAAAATATAAAACTTTGTAGTGGGTAAAACCAAAGAAATTATGAGGAGGTCTTTGTTCTGAGGGTAAAACAGACAAAACCTTATTTTGCACCAAACATCACTATCATTTAAATATTGGCAGTACTGTTTCTTGTACTAAGATGTTGGTATGATTGATTCTGGCACAGGTGCGAGCGAAAACCAATCTTAAGGTGGCAAACATTTTTCTTCCCCGAGTGTACATCGAAGCTCATAACAAGCATATTTGAGGAAAGCGGAAGATCACAGGAGCAGTAAGAAAGTGGAAGCACATAAGATTCCATTGGGTCGAAATGCTCTGTGATCTACTAAGGAACTTGTACTGGTAGAGAACAAAAAAGTATCTTGTATGTTTTCATAATTAAATGAATAAAGGAATTCAGTCTGACAAATAAGATAGATGGTGTGGATATTTCATACAGATACTGGCTGGATAATGTCGGACTAGTTAGGTTGGCAACCTATTCATATTGGTTGGTACTTGTATTGTAAATGTACTAACCTGCACAAGGTGGGTTTGGTATAGGAGTGATGCGCTCATACATCCCGTAGTTAATGAACCCGTGCCTTTCTAGGAAAGTGTGAGTGCGTAACACTAGAGCTGTGTCGCTGTTGTAAGGGGCCTGCAAGTAAAAACTGTTTTCTTAATAAACATTATGATATGTAAACAACAACACTTATCAAAAAATAAATTTCTTACTAAGCTAGATAAGGGCTCATTTAGCTAGGTTCTCAAAGAGTGGATTGTATCTTGACTAAGTTAAACAGATTCTGACCTCTATCTTCTGAACAGCATATTCTGTAAGTTGCTTCTTTGGGTTTTCAAACCATATTTTCAAAATCCTGTTCCTGATCTGAATTAAGGCAAGTATAGAAGGCCCTTGGAGGTCTGAGAAACATTCCTTCTCCAGGGAAGACATCTTGTCAAATGGCAGACGAGACAAAAATGCTGCTCCCTCTAGACTGAAAAATAAATAGGTTGGACACAATATCAGACTATCTCAAGAAGAAAATGAAGGAAGCCATCTTTGCATATATTTACAATGATAACTTTATTGTATTCAAAAGTGGAACCTAAGGTAGTAAAATACATCTTTCAAAGGTTAATCAATAAGCTTCAGTTTTTTAGAAAATGACAAGCCCTCTTTAATATACATAGGAATCACAGAAGCATGTGCTACGTACAATTAGAACTTTATTTATTTATTATTTATTTATTACAGCCTTGTTTTCCAAGCTTTTTCTTTACTTATTTACATATTTTCTATAGTTCTATATTTATGTATCTTTATTGCTTGGTTCGTCTTCTGACGAAGGCCTCCTCCAGAGCCCGCCACTCCTGTCTGTCCCTAGCAACTCTCCGCCACAATGGCCCTGCTACTTCCTTTATTTCATCTTCCCATCGTTTGTTTTGTCTGCCCACTTTCCTCTTCCCATCCCTAGGATACCAGTCCGTTACAGCTCCTGTCCATCTCTTGTCTTTCAACCGAATAACATGTCCAGCCCATCTCCATTTTTGTTCTCTTATCGTCCTTGTTACATCTCGTACTCCTGTTCTTTTTCTAATTGTTGTTAGTTTTACCTTGTCCTGTCTTTTTACTATAAGTATACTCCTTTCCATGCCATGTTAGACCAATTAGAACTTACTGAATATTTATTGAACAGTGCAATTTGCACAAGTTGATGAGGGCTAATATAAAGGAGCTAAATAATCAGCAAGCAGATATTACTTCACCTGTTTATTTGCTCACTAGAAACATAGAAAAATTTACCCATGCATTTCTCATCCCAAGTGTGTACCTATAGGCCACGCAAACTAACTTTAGGTATGACTGTTAGTGCGCAGGACTCAAAATGTGAGTCGCGGAGATGAGCGAGGCGGGTAGGGGGAAGTGTAAGAATCGTTCATTGGCTCTCTGCCCTTCACTCATGCGCAGAAAATAACAGTCAGGTCTAGAGTTACTTTGTACTTGATATACTCTCTTTTAAGAGACTATGTCTTGTAGGCTTTCAATGAATACAAACAAAGTGGCACAACAAATTGTGTATAGGTAGTTAAATCCAAACAAATAGTGAAAACATGCAACAATCAGTGAAAGAATACCAACCTATTTAACAATTCTTTACAGTCAGTCTCCTCTATACCATCACTTCTAGCTTCTTCCATTACCGGGTTGTCATATTTCTGAGGCCCTGCGTTCCTTCTGGAAGAGGACTCTCGCCGGCCCCGCGAGGACGTAGGGCTCGAAGACGTCACCTCTTCCGACTGATTCGACTCAGAGCCATCCTTCTGCTTCAGAACAGCATCCCACTTACAGGTAACAACCTAAAGATCGAAAAACATAACCTCTTATTTTAGGCATATGAACCACAGTTGTTCTTGGTTACTGTTATAGAAACCAAATAATATAAAAATATCTCGGAAAAATTACCCTTTCACGCTTACAACGACTCATTTTCAACAGAAAGCAATACAGCAATACATACACTGCGAGTGATTTTCTGCGAACCAAAGAGTTTTTTTTTTTTTTTTGGTTTTATTTTTCCTTTCGGAAAGGCAAAGAGTACAAAGCCCATACAGCCATGTCTGATGTGTTTAATCTTTCTTTTTGCTCCCCTCGTAAAGCGATAGTGAACTTTACGAAGGAAAATGTTCGTGACTTTTTGGGACAACACAAACGGGGCTTAAACACGAGATCACTTGAAATCTTCATCAGCTGCGCACTCCGTAGTAAATTTACTGCATAACACACTATCTTTATTATCCACTAAATGCACAAAAAAACAAAATTTCAATTAAGCAGGCAAACGCCCATGTCGAGTTCCCACCAAAAAGCCGAACCAAAGAGTATATAGCTGCGAACAAATTCATTTTTAGGGTTCCGATACCAAAATGGTAAAAAAAAGGAACCCTTATGGTGCCGCTCTGTCTGTCCGTCTGTCTGTCACACCTCTATATCTCAGCAACCACTTACGCTATCGAGCTGAAATTTGGAATAGTTTTAGAATATAGTTGCCCAACTTAATTGCACATGAAAATTTTTTGAAAAAAGTATGATTATTAATGTAAAGGGGGCCAAAATAGGGGGGGCCAAATTTCAAATTGTCGCTACTAGGTCGAGTAGGGTATCATATGAAAGGGCTTTACTTGTACATTTTAATATATATTTTTGTATTTTTTTAAGTTTCTTAGTTTTCAAGTTATGATGAAAAATGTCAAAAAAAATACCATTCCCCCCCCCTTATCTCCGAAGTTTGAGTAAGGGAAAATCTGAATTAATTACAGTTGACAGAGGTTTATGTAAACTTTACAGCAAAAATAAAACGATCTTTCTAAGTTGCACAGTTTTTCAGAAATCTGCAAAAAACCTTTACAAACAAATTTAGTTTTGCGGTCCTGAAAATGGACTTTATTGCTTCCAAAAATACTATAGGTATATCGGAACCCTCGGCGCGCGAGTCCGACTCGCACTTGACCGGTTTTTTTTTTTTTGGTTTCATTCTTCCTTTCGGAAAGGCAAAGAGTACAAAGCCCATACAGCCATGTCTGATGTGTTTAATCTTTCTTTTTGCTCCCCTCGTAAAGCGATAGTGAACTTTACGAAGGAAAATGTTCGTGACTTTTTGGGACAACACAAACGGGGCTTAAACAGCGAACAAATTCAGTAATTATATACCACAGACTACTTAGATGATCTCATTGAAAGATAATTAAAAACAATGCTGCCAGATTGATATTTCTGTCTGAAATTCTTCTTTTTTTTGTATTATGGTACTCTTAATCTCGATGGCATGGCAGAGCTAAGGTCGACGATAAAAAGTGCTTGCCCAGAAGAAGCCTATTCATTCGCGACTTAAATAGATTTGGATTTTACGAGCTCGAGAACGCACACAAGTTCAAGTTACTCTATGAGAAATATCACAAAGCTACAATGTTTATGGTAATATTATTCAAAATTCAAAATTTAATTATTTTTCCATTTATTTTCCAAAACTTTCTTTACCAAGCGTACCTACTTGAAATCCCTTTGTGTATTTTTAATTTAACTTTACTGTGCTACTACGGCTTTTATCCGTTCTTCGAAATTACTTTAAGTCGTAAAAACCTGTATATCTGTCATCTAATCTGAGGAGATACTAAGATTAGCGAGCGTTGTAAAACAAATCAGTTCTTAAAACATTGAATCGTACATAACTGTAAGTACATTCGATCGGACGGAGTAGATAAACGGAAGCGAAGAGACGACAGTTTGATGTCGAAAAGAACCAAAAAATTATCATTTTTTGACAATCTGGCAATCTTTAAATCAAAACGAGCAATTTCCGAACGAACCATGAAGGAAAAAAAAATTACGCGCCCAGATGGAGTAGTAATCAAAACGTACTATGGGTGCCAGCTATGATACAATTTTGTAACTCACACACACATTCACACTTTTCTTCCAAATAGTCGTTCACGGCATGTGACATGGACAACATCTCTGTCATAAAATATCAGAAATCATCCTCCTAATGCGTGTTTAGTTGAGTAACTCTGACATTGGCGAAATACATCTCCCTCCTTATGAGATGTGAAAGCCATTAACAAAAAAAAAAAAAAAAAAATAAACATTAATAATTGTGCGGTGAAATTGTGCCGAAACAATCTGTGCGTTCCATTTTGCGCTAACAGACTGCTTTAGAGCACTGTGAGCGCGCTTAAGTCGGTCCAAATTGACCAAAAGCGTGCTCTAAAGCACTCGCTTGTTCACCGCCTTACGTCATTGATGACGTCATCGTTTCTGCTATCAGTGCTTTAGTCAAATAGGTGGAGCAGTGAAAGCGCTAATGTCAAAATCAATTTGACACATAAAATCCCACACATTTGCAGCCAGCTGACGTTTGTCAAGTTTTAATTTTAATGAGTTTGTCTGTAACGGAAATGAGAGTGGATTAAGCGCACAATTTTGAGGGATTAGCTTAGGCTTTGTTAAAGAAAATAAAAACAAAACTGACATTTTGACAGATGAACACGTGAGCGCGCTTAAATCCATTCCAAATTGACTAGAGCCATTAAAGCAGTGATAGCTTTGTGAGCGTGCAAAATCAATTTGGACCGTCCGTCAGTACTGTATACGCTTTTAGCAGCGTTTGTACAATTTGGAACACAGCGCATGCCGCAAGCAAAACTACAAAGCTTGCTGGTATCACATTTTTCTGGTGAGTAGTAAACCGCTTGGTTTTTACAATTTTCGTGGTCAAATTTTTTGTAGAAAATTGTGTTGTTGATTTTTAGTGATGTGAAGTAGTCGATAAAAAATAATATAGAATCGAGTCGTCGTTATAATTTTATTTCATTTATTTATCGCAGTTTTCTAAAAGATCCGGCGCAAAAACGTCAATGGGTGCCAACATGCGGGAGAGACCAAAATTGGATTGCAACCAAATATAGCAGAATCTGCTCAGTCCTTTGAGATTTCATTGACAAGGAAGTAACAGCACGAGATATAATGGAAGATTAACTAAAGGTGTCATCTTTGGGTCCGTGCAGACCGACCGGCAAAATGCTCTCGCATGCTCGAGCAGTCCGGAGCAGTTTCTTAGGGTTGCCATGCCATGTTACTAATTTGTAGCTGTAATTCAACACCGGGACGTGCATGCAGGGTGCTAGGTTAGGATTATTATACAGGATGTTAGGGTAAGTATACAGGGTGTTAGGATAGGATCACTAACAGGGTGGTAGGTTAGGATCACTATATGTACAGGGTTTTAGGGTAATAAGTATACAGGGTTTTAGGTTAGGATTACTATACAGGGTGTAAGGGTAAGTACACAGGTGTTAGATTAGTATCACTATATGTACAGGGTCTTAAAGTAAGTATACAGGGTGTTACTACACAGGGTTTTAGGGTAAGTATACAGGGTGTAAGGATAGGATAACTGTACAGGGTGTTAGGTTAGGATCATTATATGTATAGTGATCCTAACGTAACACCCTGTGTAGTTATCACTATACATAATAGTGATCCTAACCTAACACCCTGTGTAGTTTTCCTATCCTAACACCCTGTATAGTTATCCTATCCTAACAACCTGTATACTTACCCTAAGACCCTGTACATGTAGGGTGACTTTTAATTAGTTCTTGATAGCAAAATATACGCATGTACTCATGATACTGAACAACTTTTCCCAAGGAACATAGGTCGAAATACGAAAAACCAAAAGAGATGTAAAATTTTACTATGGAGGTTGGATTTTTATTTCGAGGGAAGATTAACAGGGTTTAAACCAAGTTCATATGGTGGATAGGATAGTAGATAATATTTTGGTGAAGAAAGAATATTTTTATAGGCCACCATTTTTTTACAATTGATTTTTAAAGTTATTGAAATACGGCATCACTGATTGGAATTTGGCAACACTGATTAGACTATGACAACCCTACTTACAACAGGGTTTTAGGGTAAGTAAGTATACAGGGTGTTAGATTAGGATCACCATATGTACAGGGTCTTAGGGTAAGTATACAGGGTGTTAGGATAGGATAACTATACAGGGTTTTAGAATAGGATCACTATATGTACAGGGTTTAAGGATAAGTATACAGGGTTAGATTAGGATCACCATATGTACAGGGTCATAGGGTAAGTATACAGGGTGTTAGGATAGGATACCTATACAGGATGTTAGGTTAGTATCACTTTATGTACAGGGTTTTAGGGTAAGTATACAGGGTGTTAGGATAGGATAACTATACAGGGTGTTAGGTTAAGATCACTATATTTACAGGGTTTGAGGGTAAGTATACAGGGTGTTAGGTTAGGATTACTATACAGGATGTTCGGGTACGTATACAGTTTGTTAGATTAGGATCACTATATGTACAGGGTCTTAGGGTAAGTATACAGGGTGTTAGGGTGTGTACAGGATTTTAGATTAGGATCACTATATGTACAGGGTCTTAGGGTAAGTATACAGGGTGTTACTACACAGGGTGTTAGGACTAACACTAACACACTAACACCCTGTATAGTTATCCTATCCTAAGACCCTGTATAATTACCCTAAGACTCTGTACATGTGGTGATCATAATCTTACACCCTGTATACTTACCTTGAAACCCTGTGTATTTATCCTATCCTTACACCCTGTATACTTACCCTAACATCCTGTATAGCAATCCTAACCTAACACCCTGTATACTTACCCTAAAACCCTGTACATATAGTAGTCATCCTAACCTGACACCTTGTATACTTACCCTAACATCCTGTATAGTTATCCTAGCCTAACACCCTGTATATTAACAAATAATGACCATAAGAAGCATTTTTGATAATACCGAGACTTATAAAAAAATATATTCATGGTATCTTACTAGAAAAAAAATAAATCATCGACATCGTGTGTCGATATTATTTTGATCGATCACCTCTCTAATTATCATACAAGAAATCGACTGACAAAAATACGGTCTTAGATTGTAATAATACTATAAATACGATCGTGAGCGGGAGCCCTGAAACACACTGCTTCAAAAAATTATTACTTTGAAAAACTCATAAACATTACCCTTTTGCCACAAACAAAAAAAAATTACCCTTTGACAGCAGTCTGTCTTGACCACGCACACGGGCGTCATATACAGCTATCCTGCTGTCAATGTCAAGGTAATATTTTGCCGCACAAATCTTTGGTGTTGCCAGTACTTAAAAAAAAGTCCACTATCAATATTTAAAAAAAATATTATAAAAAAATGGCGGCCCCAAAAAAAAATTTTTTTGTTGTTCTTCTTTCTTTTTTTTATTCTCCTTTATATGATATAAATTTCAAGTCTGTTAGTTTTATCTCGGAATAAAAAACCACTAGTATACATGTCTTTTGACCTCCCATACAAAATGCGCTATCAGCTGATGCAGTTTCTATGGGAGGTCAAAACTCAAAGAGATTTGGACCTCGCTACGCTCGAGCGCAGCGAGGTTAAAATCTCTTTGTCAAAACTTGATTTTCGTATTTCGACCTATGTTCCTTGGGGAAAGTTGTTCAGTATCATGAGTACATTCATACCTCTTTCTATCAAGAACTAATTAAAAGTCACCCTATATAGTGATCCTAATCTAACACCCTGTATACTTACCCTAACACCCTGTATAGAGTATCCTAACCTAACACTTTGTATACTTACCCTAACACTCTGTACATATAGTAGTCATCCTAACCTAACACCTTGTGTACTTACCCTAACATCCTAGCCTAATACCCTATATATTAACAAATAATGACCACTAGAAGCATTTTTGATAATACCGAGAACTACAAATTGTAAAAAATGCTATATTTAGCCCTAAACCCTTCAAACAGGCAACACTGCGACCTTGCGTCCGCGCGACTGCTCGCGGCTGCTCGCGCATGCTCGCGCACACCAAAAGCCATAGGCTCCGCGCACACCAAAAGGCAGAGCAGACGAGAGCAGTTTTTGATAGCATTGCAAAATGGACTTTAAATTCATAGGAATAAAATGCAAATATGCCTGAAAGGCATAAAAACTGCTCGCGGTTGCTCGAGCATGCGCGAGCAGTCACGTGGACGCAAGGTCGCAGTGTTGCTTGCTTGAAGGGTTTAGGGCTAAAAAGACATTTTTTACAATTTGTAATTAAGGGCTCGAGCCCACGACCGTATTTTTGTCGTCCGATTTCTTGTATGATGATTAGGGAGGTGATCGATCAAAATAATATCGACACACGATGTAAGATAAGATTCCATGAACATAAGTCTCGGTATTATCGAAAATGCTTCTAATGGTCAGTATACAGGGTGTTAGATTAGGATCACTATATGTACAGGGTCTTAGGGTAAGTATACAGGGTGTAAAGATACGATAACTATACAGGGTGTTAGGATAGGAAAACTACACAGGTTGTTGGGTTAGGATCACTATTATGTATAGTGATAACTACACAGGGTGTGAGGTTAGGATCACTATACATAAAATGATCCTAACCTAACACCCTGTATAGCTATCCTATCCTTACACCCTGTATACTTACCCTAACACCCTGTGTAGTAACACCCTGTATACTTACCCTAAGACCCTGTACATACAGTGATCCTAATCTAACACCCTGTGTACTTATCATAACACCCTGTATAGTAATCCTAACCTAACACCCTGTATACTTACCCTAAAACCCTGTACATATAGTAATCCTAACCTAACACCCTGTACGCTTACCCTTAAATCCTGGACATATAGTAATCCTAACCTAACACCCTGTATAGTGATCCTATCCTAACACCCTGTATACATACCCTAACATCCTGTATAATAATCCTAACCTAGCACCCTGCATGCACGTCCCGGTGTTGAATTACCGCTACAAATTAGTAACATGGCATGGCAACCCTGAGCAACTGCTCCGGACTGCTCGCGCATGCGAGAGCATTTTGCCGGTCGGTCTACGCGGACCCTTTGAGTCTTGCGGTTACTGAACTTAAAAGAAAAAAAAAACAATATACTTAAAACAAAACGATATGGATATTACCCGTACTTTATTCAAGAAACATCCACTATACAGGGTGTTAAAAATAGAACGATGATATACAAACATACTTAGAATAATTACACCCAGACACACAGAACACATACGTATACAGGGTGACTTTTATTTAGTTCTTGATAGCAAAAGATATGCATGGACTCATGATACTGAACAACTTTTGATACTGAACAAACTGAAGAAGCAACTAATTTACAAGACTCATTGGAAACAAACTCGGAAATTAAACTTAAAACTGATGATCTTACAGAAGATACCGCAACTGTTGAAAAGAAAATTGCGTTAGAAGAAAGACAGATTGAAAAATACAACATAAAACATGATTTAGAAAGAAGATCAGAATGTAAAGAAAGAAAAGAACAGAAAAGTGAAACTAAAGAAGTTATTGAATTTCCAGAAGAAATGGAAAATGAGGCATATAATATTAACGACAGTGTCTTGGTTAGGTATTATGAAAAGAAGAAATGGGTGTATTATGTAGGATTTATTACGAACATCGTGATGAAAAATCAAGAAACTTATTATTCAATTGGTTTTTTAAAAACTGTTAAAAAGCCTCAGCTTAAATTTAAAACAGCTAAAAAGATTGATCAAGACACAGTCCCTGCTGAATGTGTCGTAAAGATTATAAATTTAAATAGATCTTCTAATGACTTTATGTTGCAGGACAATTGTGATGAATGTTACTTTAATTCGTTATTTTATCTTCATTTCAATTTTTAACACACACGCACACACACACCGACACATACACACACACACACAAACACACTCAAGCACACACACACAAGCACACTCAAGCACACACACACACACATGCGCACGCATACTTTATTTTTTGTTATTGTTTTAAACAAAGAAAGGATTCTCAAGGTACAAGTGCCTAGTTTTGTTATTTTATGTTCCTAAATTTTATTTTTTAAGTGCGATAATTTATTACTTTGTTTTGCTTTAAAATTAACAAAAGATACTTTACACTACTTACTTTTAAGTACCATAAGTAGAGACAATAATAATTGTTCAAGGTAATGTCTAAAAGTTAAATATTCTCATTCAAAAATTATAATAAAGAACTAATTGATAATATGCTTTTTTATTAAAAGCATCACATGATGAAATACCCTTTATAAATTCCTTTGCCTAACAAATTATCTTTTGTGTAACGGAAAATCTAATTTCCGTTGTGTTTCTTTTGTGTTACGTACAAGTTTTTTGAAAATGACGCAAATACGAAAATCAAGTTTTGACCTCCCATAGAAAAGTCACCCTATATAGGATCATCGTACATTTAACACCATGTTGTGACCCTGTATAGAACAACATAGGCTCCAGATCGTCCCCATTTTTTTAAACTATTCCAAATTTCAAGACAATACCTTTTTAAGGTATCGGCCAAGAGCCAAAATTACGACTCAGAATGTGCTTTGTATAGCTGTTGAGATTTGTGCTCCGAATAACAAACTATGCTAATTATGCTATAATTTGGCTTTTTTTAGCTTCCTTGTACCTATTTAGCCACTCTAAGGTTCACCGAAAGATAAGTCCGTTATACTTGTCTTTTTCAAAAGTAAAAGAATAAATTAGTTTTATTTTATTTATATACAATTTATTCGTAGTATACAATACATTACAAGCAGTTGTGAGAGCTGGAGAGCACCCCGAACACATCCATACAAAGGTGGCTTAGATGGAAGTACATCGCTGACATTCGAATGGTGGCAAAGAAATAGGTGGCGTAGTTGGAATACCTCCTGTTGTGAATTGAAAGCAAACCAAGGGAAACTATAATCACATCCCATGAAAAGTCCGCTGCAGGACAGGGAGCTCCCTCCAGAACTCCAGTAAGAACGCGTGGTGGATTTACCATTGTCACCACGCTTGTAAGCGTTGCGGCTGGCGACCGCTGTTGTTGGTGACCGCAGTATGTAAGATGGTACGATACACAGAAAGATACTGCTGCCCATCCTCCGATTCATAAGTCCTTAGTCGCCTCTTACGACACGCACGGGTAGAGATGGGTTGGTACTATTATTTGCCGGTACCACACGGACGGACTAAAATATAAATTATAATACAGAGTGTAAGGGACGGTGTACCGAAAAACTGAAAGAGGTTGTACATTTCCCAAATATGTTTCTTTGAGAAAGTTGTTCAGTTTCGTTGACAGAGCACGTCCATTCAGTTTTAGGAATACCGTCCCTTGCAACCATATGGGAATCTAATACAGAGGTTACCTTTAAAAATAAATACCATCGAAAATAAAATCGATTAAAATTAACTATCACATTGATAATGTACGTCGGTGACTACGGTTTCTCACATCACATGTGTGTACTAGCTGATGTCTGCGTAGAGAAGAGGAGTCCCTAAACCTTTTATTACACACATCACATGAAAATGGTTTCTCACCTGTGTGTATGCGACGGTGTCCGTTTAAATGACTCTTATCACTGAAGCGTTTATAACACACTTCGCAAGTAAATGGTTTCTCCCCTGTATGTATTCGTTGATGTTTTACTAATGTAGATCTGTCATTAAAGCTTTTATTACACACATCACAAGAAAACGGTTTCTCACCTGTATGTATACGTCGGTGTGTGTTTAAACTACTCTTTTGACTGAAGCCTTTATAACACATATCGCAAGAAAATGGATTGTCCCCGGTGTGTATTCGTTGATGTATTACTAATGTAACTCTCTCATTAAAACTTTTATTACACACATCACAAGAAAACGGTTTCTCACCTGTATGTATACGTCGGTGTGTGTTTAAACTACTCTTTTGACTGAAGCCTTTATAACACACATCACAAGAAAATGGTTTCTCCCCGGTGTGTATTCGTTGATGTATTACTAATGTACACCTCTGATTGAAGCTTTTATTACACACATCACAAGAAAACGGTTTCTCACCTGTATGTAAACGTCGGTGTGTGTCTAAATGACCCTTTCGACTGAAACCTTTATAACACACATCACAAGAAAATGGTTTCTCACCTGTGTGTATTCTTAAGTGTTTTTTTAAAATGCTTTGATGTTTAAATTTTGCATCACAAGTCTTACAAACGAAGGGCCTGTCATTACTGTGTGTTTTCAAATGTTGATTTAATGACCGTTTCATGGTAGCCAAGTAAGAACACATATCACAGCAATATTTCTTTGCAGCAGCATGCGCCTTTAGATGAGAGTTTAAACTTCTTGCATTATTCGTTGAATATTCACAAATATCACACGAATATTCAAGGACTCTATCACCAATAACAGTAACACTGTTTCCATTTGAACTATGTTTTTCGTTTTTTGCGCTCACTGTCAGTGAGTTAGGACCATTATTCGCAGATTCATTTATTATTACTTCACTGTTTGTGCTGACTGCATCTCTAGATACTTCTTGTTGGCTGTCTACACTTGCAGTTACGTCAGGTAGTTTACTCTCAGACACCGGATTTTTTGGAATGTTCGGGGTGTTTTGTTGAGCGACTTCATCGACGTCTTCTGTTTTTGGAAGATTTTTCTCTGCTGTCTGTTTTTCTGTCTCTTGTTCGTTACTTAGCTTATTTTTCTTCGACACTGCAACACCTAGACGTAAAAAATAGTTATAACAGTAACCAAAAGTAGCTTGACATCATTAGCTTAGTATTAGAATATTTATTAGTAAAATGTACTTTGTCTTAAATCTATTTATATAAAAGAAGAAAAGAAGTGACTGACTGATTCACTGACATATCAACGCACAGCCCAAAACTTTTGTTTTAGAGATTTCAAATTTGGCCCGTAGGTTCCTTATGAGGCCTAGGAGTGCACTAAGAAAGGGTTTTACAAAATTCCACCCCTAGGGGGGTAAAATTGGGGATGAAAAATTGTATGAAAGTCCGTCAGTTTTGAAGTTAGGATCTTAAAAATTTGTATTTAGGCTGACGACTAAAAATTAAGTTTTACGTGTCTCAGGGTTTTTGAAAATTCTACACCCTAAGGGGCGAGGGGGAGAGGGAGAGCGAGAGGGAGAGACTGCACAATACTGCACATTGTCTGAATTCCACGGACGAAGCCGCGGGCACAGCTAGTACATAATATTATAGGCACAGACAGAATTACAAGTACTGCTCAATCCTTTACATACATTTAAATTACTAAAAATCTGTTTGGCGAGTAAGGTCTCGCCGCGTCATACCCAGTACTACACAGACCTACATCTAGCGGAGCGCTACAATTGATGAGTTGTGTCTGTTTACAACCAGCTATTCGCAGCTTTTTAGTTCGCGTCACTTGTAGATTTTTCTAACGCGACACAAAAAAAGGTTTAATGTGAGAAAGAAAGAGAAAACACAAGTATCTTCACTACAGGTAAACTTCATTTATATCATCAAAAAATACCCTCGATAATTGGCGCCCTTGTCCTTATTTTCCACCGTTTTTGCTAATAGATTTACAATCTTGACAATTCACCTGTGGCTTTTGTCATGTGGCTCAAGTCACATAAAAAGTTTACTGCCGGACAGGGAGCACCATCCAGAATTTCCATTCGAAATGCACCATAAGCAAATGGTACACTTGTAAAGGTAAGGATACACGACGACACCAGGCACTAGACACTCAGTGTATACATCGACTGTCTACGTGTCCACTGCCGCGACACTTAGTTGCAGATGCAGTGGCGGTGTCACTCAAGTGTCCGTGTCGCTGCCGTGGAGACAGGATGTGCTCAGTGTCGGACATTTGTGTCGCGAATTTTGAACCTGCGCGAAATTTATAGCTAGACCAGACGTCACGTGCGTGGATTGCAGAAGAAAAAAAATCGAAAAGGCACTGCCAAAGCTATGGCAAATATCAATGCTCGATGATAAAAATAAGTAAGAAAGTTTGGCAGAACAATTTTATACTTGGTACTGAAATAAATAGAAAATTGCACAATTTACGAACGCAATTCAATAATTAAATAAGAAAACTAAAAAAAGTAAGAGCGGATAAGGCACAGATTCCTATACTATTAAACGAGTAATCGGTTTCTCAAAAACGGCTCTAACGATTTCGATGAAATTTACCATACGGGGGTTTTTGGGGGCGAAAAATCTATCTAGCTAGGTCTTATGTCGGGGAAAATTCGTTTTGCCCGTGTTTTTAAGCATTTTTTTAAATACCGCGTTTCAGACAGAAACTTACAGCGCACTCTGTTGGCGGGTAGCATAGCTTGCTCACTTGACATTTCATCCAAAGAAAGTTTTTGTAGCATTCTGGGTATGATTTTATTTTAACACTTCCTATGTTCGGATAAATACACAAAGTAGAAAATCGCTGTGAAGCCTAGTTGGTAAAGCGTCTCCGGTACTGACGCAGAAGACGCAGGTTCGAATCCTGCCTGTGATTGTGAAAAGCGATTTTCTACTTAGCATTCTGGATCTTCGTTTGCGGGAATTTCGGGAGCGAACCACATCGACTTGCAGACAGTGTAGCATGTCGTGATTCGTGTAGACAGCCAATACACTTGAACCGGGACACTAGATGTATACACGAATGTTGACACAAAAAATTGCTTACCATGTGGACGCCATCGACACTAGTGTCGACATTTATGTCGAGTGTCAGTGTCGTCGTGTATCCGTACCTTAAGGGTAATGGGTGGCACAATGTGGTTGGTAATCGTAGTATGTTGTTGGTATAGTACGCAGAAGGAGGCTTGGCCTGTCCTTAGTCGCCATTTACGACACCCAGAAATAATGTGGTACTATTCTTAGCTTAAAGCTTTTTTAAGGTTAAAGCTCTGTGAATCTATTACTGTCACTTTCTGTTTTAATGAATATGAAAGTAACGCCCTATATTTTAAAAAATATAAGAAGATTTGTGCAACTGGCCGTAAGACCATGAATGCGAACCACTCATCAGAAGAGTTTTACTAACATATTATCCTGATTTCCCATAGAAAGCCCTCTATTGAATTTGTTTGCTTTGTCTGGGAAACCTAAATAAATCTCTTTATCGACTTTTCTTTCTTTGGGAAAGTTATTCAGTTTTGTGGTTTCGGTATAAACAATAATTGTTTGTACAATTTGAGTGAAACCTTGTATATCAACCAAATTTCGACATGGTGCTGTTATTAGGGTTCCGTAGCCAAATGGCAAAAATCGGAACTCTTATAGATTCGTCATGTCTGTCTGTCTGTCCGTCCGTATGTCACAGCCACTTTTTTCCGAAACTATAAGAGCTATACTGTTGAAACTTGGTAAGTAGATGTATTCTGTGAAAAAAAAAATTTTTGGGTTCCCCATACATAGAACTGAAACTCAAATTTTTTTTTTCATCCAATCCATACCTGTGGGGTATCTATGGATAGGTCTTCAAAAATGATATTGAGGTTTTTAATATAATTTTTTTCTAAACTGAATAGTTTGCGTGAGAGACACTTCCAAAGTGGTAAAATGTGTCCCCCCGTAACTTCTAAAATAAGAAAATGATAAAACTAAAAAAAATATATGATGTACATTACCATGCAACCTTCCACCGAAAATTGGTTTGAACGAGATCGAGTAAGTAGTTTTTTTTAAATACGTCATAAACCGTAACCGATTAAGGTGAGCTCCCGTTTCAAGAACTTTTCTATAAAAGAGGGGTCAAGTTGGATGGTCGCGGAGTTTTTAAAGTCAAAGAGCAAAAGATTTTAGTATATCATATGGTAAATAGGTACGGAACCCTCGGTGCGCGAGTCCGACTCGCACTTGGCCGGTTTATTTTTTTGAGGAGTTACCGGTTTTAGTATAATACTTCATCATCAGATTTTGATTAAATTTATATAAAACCACCTCGAAAGTAAACCCTATTGAATAAAACAAGAATAATTAAAATCGGTTCACTACGGGCGGATATCGCGTAACAAACATTAAAAAAACAATCGAATACAGAATCTTCTCCTTTTTTTGAAGTCGGTTAAAAACATTGTGCATTTTCTCCGGAATCTTATTTTTTTTATTATAACCTATACGTGCAGTCACCGAAACTGAACAACTTTTAAAGAAAGAAAGAAAGACACATATGTCGTAATTTGTTAAAAATTTCAATATCTTATAGAAACTGCTTCAGCTGATAGTGTATTTTGTATGAAAGGATTGGAAGGTCAACAGTTTTTTAAAGTTGTTCAGTTTCGTTAACTGAATCTGCTCTGAAAAAAAAACGCAAATAAAAAAAAGAAACAGTGTAGGAGCCTGCAAAAAAAACTGCACCTAACTTACTTGGGCCCACGCTTGAGTATTCAAAGATCTGCTTGTGGAACTCAGTGGGGCCGATGACCATCTCCTCCTTGATCTGATGATCTTCGTACAGGCTGTAGGCTCCATCCGGGTCCAAGGGTAACTCGTCCACGTGATGCTGTGTTTCTTCTGGTTCTAGTTTAATTTTCTGTGTATCTGTAACAAATAGGTACATATTTTAAGGATTCCGTACATCAAAAGGAAATAAAGTGAATCCTTATAGGATCACTTTGTTGTCCGTCGGTCTGTCAAGACCCTTTTTCTTCCGAATGGGTAAAGGCATTAAGCTGAATTTAATACCAAAATTAAAGTTCATGGACCCTTGAAGCTTTGTAAATTCCAAGCTTCTACGATAGCACAATCAAAAGATATGGCCATTTATGACTTCATCTCCATTTTATGAACCAAACCAAAACCTATAGGGTACTTCCCGTTGACTTAATATAACATTTAAAGCAGTTGAAATGGTGACAGCCCACGGACATTTTGTGGCTTCTTCCAAAAAACAAATGAACATTTGTTTTTTACTTATGCCTAAAAACAAATATATTTTATATCAGGCAAAGCTGTTTATACCTAACAATGCTCCTTTCGTCTAACTCACTGTCAGCGGTCAGCGTGGTCCCACAATGAGCAATGATTTTTAAAATTAATAATATAAACCCTTTAAAGTGAGCTTGTCTTGTAAAGTGTGGATATTAAAGGATACTAGTTAACCAGGTAGGTAACCTACTCATTATTACTAATGAACAGCTAAGAATAATAATGTCACAATTAAAAATTTTCTTGATAATGCAAAAAACTACTTGATTCAGTACTTTTTAAGGTTCCGTACCCAAACAGTTAAAAACGGGACACTATAAATATGCCCCCGATGTCTTTCTGTCTGTCAGTGGGCTGTATCTCAGAACCGTAATAGGTAGACAGTTAAAATTTTCAAAGATTATTTATTTCTGTTGCCGCTATAACAACAAATAGGTACTAAAAACAAAACAAGATTAAACTGAGGGCGGCTCCTCTACTAAATATATGTTTTAGGTGATTTTTGCTCTATCATCAAAACGGGAACACTTACAAGCGTGAAAATTGGTGTATATAACAACAAATAATAAAAAATGGTCAAGCGTGTGTCGAATACACTTCTGCGTGACTGAGCGTCCATAACTAAGATGGTATTTTTACCTTAGTGGTGGGAAACACTCAGTGCGTGAGTCCGACTCGCACTTGGCCGGTTTGTTTTATGTGTAATTTACCTGCACTAGATGGGTTTGGTATGGGAGTGATGCCCTCAGCCTCACTCATACCATAGTTGATGAACCCGTGCCTTTCTAGGAAAGTGTGAGTGCGTGACACTAGAGCTGTGTCACTATTGTAAGGGGCCTGCAAGAAAAACAATTTTCTTAGTAAATAACACATAATAAATAGCTAGAGCTAGCTATACTCAAGACTAGACTTAATGGACTCTTTTAATTAAGTTGTCAAGTAGCAATTGATTTCTTTCTTAAGTAAAACAAATTATGACCTCCATTTTCTTAACATCATAATCTGTAAGTTGCTTCTTGGGATTTTCAAACCACATTTTCAAAATTCTGTTTCTGATCTCAATTAAGGCAAGTCTGGAAGGCGCTTGGAAGTCTGAGAAATATTCCACCTCCTGGGAAGACATCTTGTCAAATGGCAGACGAGACGGAAAGGCTGCTCTCTCCAAACTGGAAAATTAAGTAGGGTTAGGAGATTTTTGACTAAGTATCAGGCTTTTTGAACACAAGTTGAAGGATGCTATTATTAAAAAGAGCATCCTAGGCCATTATCTTCATCTTGTAAAGCTCAATTTTGTTAAAACAAGCTTAGTAACACACCTCTGGAAAAAAACTAATTATCTCTGATTAGCACCGATTACACAAAGCTTTTTTATTGTGTTACAACTGAGTAAACAAGCAAGAGCACTACCTGATGGTAAGTGGTCACCACTGCCCAGAGCACCCACTGTTTCATAAGAATCAAAACATAATGAATGTTTATCAATGACTGCAATTAGCACAATAATTTAACAAGCATCAATAAAAAGGTGCTCATTAATCAGAATGTTAATACAGTCTGTTCTGTTCCTTCATTCATAAATTAGCCAATAAATTGACTCTCCTAAATTGTGTACTCTTTAAGAGACTGCTTTTAGACTGTTAATGAACATAAATAAAGACTCTGTGTGAGCACATCTATTTGTGTAGGCACATACATAGGTCGTACAATTCAAACAGATAAGTAAAAACAAACATTACAAGAAAACCAACCCTGTGAACAATTCTTTAGAATCAGTCTCCTCTATATCACAATTTCTAGCTTCTTCTATCACCGGTTGGTCATCTTTGTTAGGTTTCTTCGACCCCGCGTTTTTACCAGACGACTCTCGCCGGCCCCGCGAGGACGTAGGGCTCGAAGGCAAGACCTTGCTCCTGTCCAACTGATCCGACTCAGAGCCATCCTGCTGCTTCAGAACTGTATCCAATTCTTGGGTAGCTACCTAAAGATCAATAAACATAACCTCTAATTTCAAGAATACAAAACACACTTTCGGTTAACCGCAAACATAATTTTATAACATACCTTTATACGCTTTCGACGTCTCATTTTCGACTCAATACATTCACTACGAGCAAATGTCTCTCTATAAATACAACAAACACTCTGCCAGTCAAACAAAGAAATTAATTAAATGTGCTGCCAGATTGAAATTTCAGAATGATCACAGATTCGAGACAATATTAAACGTATTTATAATTATATTTGTATAAATATTTCCAAGACTTTTTTTAAACTACCTTAGCTGAATCAATGTTTTATGTTTAAAATCGACTACTATGAAATGTGGTTGATTATCCTTTAAAATAGCACCTCTAGGTGCGATCACCTAGATAAAAATTATATCAAGACCCATTAGACGGAATAGATAGACGACGGTTTAATGCCAAAAAGAACAAAAAATGCTTTTTTTTGACAGTCTGGCAGCCCTAAAAATGACAACACAAAATGAGCAATTTCCGAACGATCACCAAATTGGCATAACGCACATGATGGACAAAATAAATCCAAGAACTTTTGTCGGTGTTAGTTGGTTCTGCGTGGACAGTTTAGCGAACGCTATGCCAACAATCGTTCGAGCCTTCTCCAGC
This sequence comes from Athrips mouffetella, assembly GCA_947532105.1. Lineage (NCBI taxonomy): Eukaryota > Metazoa > Arthropoda > Insecta > Lepidoptera > Gelechiidae > Athrips > Athrips mouffetella. The sequence goes on from OX383984.1 coordinate 13,668,008, forward strand.
ACTTGGGGTATACGTCGTACAAAATAACAATGGCTAAAGTCTGGCCACGAAAGCTGTCCATAAAAAACCGCGGGAAATTTATAGATAACAAGTTTTAAACCCTGAAAATACTGCAAACAATTTGATACTTTTAGTTGATTTTCAGGTAGTAACTCTTGAAAACCAATTCAAAATAGTAAACATTGTTATTAACTCTTACTTAACTCAAAAATTTAATCGCGGAGGGAGAGGTGAAGGGAGTTGAGCGAATCGTTCATTGGCTCTCCGCCTTAGAGATAAATTATCGCCCCAGCTAAAATGCCGAGCATCGTATCGAGCTTAAAGTGCTTTTTACTGCACCTACTGCAGTAAAATAAAAATATTAAGTTAAAAAGTACTGCAATTACCTAAATAGAGTAAGAGCTTACTTACCAGGAAATACAAGCACACATATTTTAATTAAAATAAACTCAGAATCAGATTTAACAAATTTATAACAAAATAGTTAAAATAAATTTGATCTAGTTGATTAGTATTTCATAAGAGGTTATTGGTTATCAAGATTTTATCGATTCACATTTAAAAAATAAAGGAATTTTGTTATATAAACCGTGACACGTGCTTCGGGATAAACGCCGCAACTATTTCTTATAATTAAATCGCTTTTTAAAAGAAGATATGTTTATGTGGCCATCTAAACTATATCTCGGCGACTAGTAAAACTTGCCGAATACGTTGTCCCTCAGCTAAAGAAGAAACGGATTTGTTTCCAAAATAATAATTTGAATCCAAAGATTCTCAACCTAAAAATATCGTGGCGCGACCGGTGGCGCTTTTTGAATTTGGAAAAATTAATACGGTTAAGAAATAAAAAATACGGTTAATAATATAGCTAAAAAAATATCTGTATTTTAATCCAGCGATGTAGTGAAACCCGTAGTTGTAGTGGAGCTGCGGTGGACAGCACGGCGCAAGCTGCAGATGTCAATGAGTCTCTCTGGAGACAGGGCAAGGTTGTGATGCAGGTACAAGCCGGTACCTGCTGCCCGTAATCGGGCAGCTTTAGCTGCACGAATAAAAATTGCGATATAAGAGAGTGGCAACCTCTTAGTAACAAATATAACGTAAAGACCAAAATACTTACAAAATTGAGGAGTTCAAATTGAACTAAAATCGAAAATTTCTAAGAACATTTTCAGCACCAGAACAGTTGATTATCACTTTAGCATCAGATCGGAGCTGCGGTGCTGCGGCTAAATAGCACTATGAAGAACTTGAACTTGAATTTTGTGGGTAGACGTCGCCCAAGTAACATCTTTTGTATTGTTGCTCAAATATTTTAATAAATAAATTACTTACAAAGCTGTATTCCATTCATGAATCTGCTTAAATAGTTCATAACCGAGTTTGTACTTGCCACAATATATAGTTTATCACTTTTGTGCACTTTGGAATTCACTTCACTGACACTGCAAAATGGACTTGTCATCGGAGCTTCTAAGCAACAAAAGCATCATCGCTGAGCTGTTGGAGCGCATGGGCAGCTTTGAGGAACGCTTGAAGAAGGCCTCAACTACACCTCCACCAGTGCAGACCGACCTGCCAACCCTTGCTCATGAGTTCGCCGACTTCAAGAACACGGTCTGCCTGATGTTTTCTAAGCTTGCATCCCAGATCGAGTTATTGGCACTTGGTCAAGAACGCCACGAGATGTTTCTGCGTCGGAATGTACTCCTGTTCCATGGCGTCGCTGAAAGTGATGGTGAGAACGTCAGTAATGTGCTTTTGAATGTGTTAACAGACGTCATGCATTTACCAGATGTTACCTTAAGTGATTTACAATCCTGTCATCGGCTAGGGAAATCAAGTAATAAAAAAGCGCGCCCGATTCTTGTCAGATTTCGCGATTTAGAGTGTCGACGTCTGGCCTGGGATTCTAAAACTGAGCTTAAGGAGTCCGGGATTGTTGTGTCAGAGTTTTTAACTAAATCACGGCACGACACCTTCATGGCAGCTCGGAAACACTTCGGTGTTCGCAACTGCTGGTCTGCGGAGGGCAAGATTGTCATCCTTTTGCCTGATAAGAACCGCAAGAAGATAGAAACCGCTCCTGAACTACAGGCTTTAATGTCAGCTTTTCCGGCCATGGGACAGTCCGCCCCGGAGTCGTCGCAATTACCACCGTCGCCTGTTAAGACCAAGAAGATCGCAGCTACGAAAAATTCATCAACTTTACCACCTAACAGGAGAACAAAAGCAAAGTAGGGTCGCTCTTGCGGTTGGATCTGTCTGGCAAACATCTTAACTTGGTAGTATAATACCTTTATATTTTGTTTGTAAGGTAGATAGATCTGAAGTATTCATTGTATTTTAGACCTATTTCAGACTACCCTTGCTTAAATAATTTCAAATAATTTCATTGTTTGTTTCTAATCAAATCACCAATGTCAATCGAACTTTTTTAATTTTATCCAAGGCTGTGTTCCGATTCGGTGAAGATTTGCCCGACACCTTGAGTTTTTTTTTTCACTCGATTGTACAGAAAGAAAAACCGTATACCTGTTAGCTAAAATTCTCTTCCTCCTAAGATTTGGGTTCTTCTTTCATTAGATTACCCTTAGCTTAACTTAGCTTTTGGTAAGTTTTGATATGTCACTGTGAAGTGCGACTTCGGGTAACTTTTTACCGAATCGGCAAGCATTTTTAGTTGTAAGCGTTTCGTTTGTGCATAGTTTCTTTCAACTTTCCGCGGCAAGTACTAATTCGGTTAATTTAATTTTAGTACATATTTTATCATATTTGTTGCTCATTTATTTTTATTTATTTATTTTATAGAGTAGTATTATAGTATATTTTATGGATAACTTAGTTAACTTAGATGATAGTTTTTTCTCCTGTTCCTCGTCTTCTGACCATTTTCTTAGTGCCGATAGTGATGGTGATAATTCTACATGTCTGTCCGTTCATGATCAGTTGAAAGCAACTTTTTCCCAATTTCCAAATAACTTCAACTTAGTACATATAAATGCCCAGAGTATTCCTTGCCACTATTCTGACCTTCTGGCGTCCTTTAGTAACTCTCCCGTTGATGCCATCCTTATATCCGAATCTTTCCTGAAGCCTTCCCTCTCTTCTACCCAGTTTCCTCTCCCTGGTTTTAAACTCATCCGCAATGATCGTACGGGTAAAGGAGGCGGAGGTGTTGCAATATATCTGCGAGCAGACATAGTTCATACTGTTGTTAGCGTTTCTCCCAGTATCTATTCTCACTCTGCCGAACATTTGTTCATTGAGATAACGCTCCATCATAAGAAAATGCTGCTCGCTGTATATTATAGCCCTTCACTCCATATTGATTACTTCAAATCCCTGGAGAACATCTTGAATAATTACTGTCCTAGTTTTGATCACGTACTTCTTCTAGGTGATTTTAATACATGTTTAATTAAGGATGACCACCGTTCCCAAAAACTCCTATCCCTATTATCCTCCATCAACCTACATGTTCTTCCTCTGTCCGCTACACATCACTCTCCAAATTGCACCCCTTCCCTTCTCGATCTTATGATTACATCCTCTCCTGAAAACATTGCTACCCATGGCCAACTTCCAGCTAGCTTCTCCTACCATGACCTCATCTATCTTTCCTACAAAATCCGACCTCCTAGGCGTAAATCGAAATTTCTTTTCTTGCGTAGTTTTAAAGGTATTGACTTGGAGGCTTTGAGGCACGATGCGTCCAGCATTGATTGGACCCCTGTACTTACTGCTGGCCACGTCGACATGAAAGTCCAGGAGTTCGTTACAACAATACTTTCACTCTATGATAAACATGCTCCCATTAAAAAGGTAAGAGTGAAACATGATCCTGCTCCATGGCTAACCCAGGATATTCTAAATTGGATGGCTCGTCGTGACAAGGCTAAAGGAAGGCTTAGGAGATCACCTTCAGAGCAGAATTTAGCCCGGTACAAATATCTTCGTAACTTTTGTGGTCGTCTGTGTAGGGATGCTAAGAGACGCCACATTCACAACTCCATTGAAAATTGTGATCCCAGACAAGTATGGAAATTTTTAAAGACACTGGGTATCGGTAAGTCATCAGCCCCTTCTGACTCATCGGTTGATCTAAACGCACTTAATGCTTACTTCTCCTGTCCACCTACACGCTTAGATCAGCTTGTCAAAGCTTGTACCGTTTCCCGAATTAATAGCCAAACTCTTCCAGCTTGTCCTTCCTTCTGCTTCAGTGCTGTGGCTGAGGAGGATGTTAAGAAGCATATACTCTCCATAACGTCTACTGCTGTGGGCAATGATGATCTGTGTTCCCGTATGATTACCCTTATCCTTCATGATCTCTTACCTATTCTCACCCATATTTTTAATTACTCCCTGGCGACGAGTTCTTTTCCTACAGCGTGGAAACTCGCTAACATCATTCCTTTACCAAAAACCACAAATCCCACTTCCTTTTCACAGTTCCGGCCTATTTCCATCCTTCCATTCCTCTCCAAGGTTCTTGAACACATTGCCCATAAACAGTTGGCTAGTCACATGACATCAAATTCTCTTCTGTCTCAATTTCAGTCTGGTTTTAGGCCAGGTCACAGTACAGTTACTGCACTGCTAAAGGTCACAGACGATATTCGCTGCGCGATGGAGAACAAGACTGTCACGGTTCTCACGCTGCTGGACTTTAGTAGTGCTTTTAACTCTGTAGATTTTGATGTTCTTCTTGCCATACTTCGCTCTCTTAACATTTCTTCCTCAGCTATAGCCTGGTTTGATTCTTATCTTCGTGGTCGCTCGCAGCGGGTCCGCTCTGATGAGGAATTCTCGGATTGGTGTGATCTGGTTGCGGGTGTACCGCAAGGTGGCGTTCTCTCTCCTCTTCTGTTCTCTATCTTCATTAACACTGTTACACCAGTTATCTCCTCAAACTTCCATCTATATGCAGACGACCTACAAATTTACCGCAGTTCCGATATCCTACACATCAATGATGCTATCGATTGCCTCAATCTGGATCTTGAGCGTATTTCTAGCTGGGCCAAAAATTTTGGATTGCTTGTCAACCCTAAGAAGTCTCAAGCCTTGATTATTGGGAGTCCGTACATGAGTAGGCAACTCGATCAATTAGATGTTCCTCCAGTTTTGTTCAATGGTACTTCAATTGATTTCACTAAAACCGCAAAGAATCTCGGAGTTATTATAGATTCTAACCTCTCTTGGGTGGCTCATGTAAATGAGGTCAGCAGGAAGATTCACTACTCATTTCATTCGCTCAAACGCCTCCAAAGTTTCTTACCTTTGAAAACCAAGATCTCTCTTGCTCAGTCCATTCTTTTCCCTATCTTTGACTACGCCGACTCCTGTTATCTTGACGCCACTGAGGAGCTTTTACACAAACTTGAGCGTCTCCAAAACTTGTGCATTCGATTTATATTCGGATTGCGCAAGTACGACCATGTGTCTCAATTCCGTTCTCAACTCAAGTGGCTCCCAATCCGTTTTCGCAGGAATACTCACATCCTTTCCCTTCTCTACAACGTCCTATACAATCCTAGTTCCCCTTCCTATCTCCGTGAGCGTTTTGCTTTCTCACGTCCTATTGATAAACCCTGTCGTCCCAATGTCAGAACTAACCTATCTCTCCCCTCCCACCATTCCGATTTCTACTCCTATTCCTTCACTGTTCATGCGGCCAGGCTGTGGAATTCTCTCCCACACACTGTTCGTGACAGTCCGTCTATCGCTGTCTTCAAAAAACGAGTAAAAGATTATTACCTTTCTCTGTCTAAGTGATCCATATATTTATTTATGTATGTATGTATTTTTGTTTATATTATATAGGTATATATATAGATATACATATATGTGTATATTTGTCTGTATGATTTTTATATTATTATTATTTAGTATAGTTTAGTATTATTATTATATTTATTATATATCGTAGTAGTTTAGGTATATGTGTATAAGTAGTTATTTTATAAATTGTGCACGTTTATCTGCCCCTTCCAGTGTCTTTTCTCTTGCCAAGGTCTGCTGGAAGAAATTTCCAAGCTGAAATAAGCAGCACCTGTTGTGTCTGTTCTCTAAATGTTTGTATTATTTGTATTTTTATGTGTACAATAAACAGTTAAATAAATAAATAAATAAAATTGATTTGTACATAGTTTGGAGAATTTCACGATTTAAAAATTATTTTAGAAAGTTTTGATTTCTTTGATATCGTCTGCGAACTTAGAGCAACGCGTCAAACCACGCAAGCCCGGACTTTGCGCGCGAAAATTGTGTTACTCTATGTCTGCGAAAAAATAATGAGCACAGAAAAAGACAAACCTCAATTTTGAATCCACTGTCAATGAATACAAACAGCCAGTCAATACACTGAGAAAGAAGCAAAAAGTATCGAACAGGAAAAAAGGAATATAAGCGATAACGCTACACTACACAAATCAGAAATAAGCTACACTACCTATTTGACTTTTGTAAAGTTGTTGTTTCATGGTCGTTTGTCTGAATCCAGATTGTTTCCGGGAGATGGCCCCCTCACCCTGCAGGCAGTCGACACGAAAAGGAGAAGTAGGAGAGGTGTTGCTAAAAAAATACACCACGTTACGCGTCAATAATGTAATTTTAATAACTTGCTTAAATTCCACACAAATACACAATATTAGTAAAACTAAAAGGACATTGTCAGTCGCCGAAACTGATCATTATTAAGATAAAAAAATTGGCTGCACCATAGTAAGATATAAGCTAGTATAGAGAGAACTTACTGACTGACTCTCCACTGGTGACATGACAAGATCGTGGACTGAGCGTGCCTCTCAATACGGGAACCCAATATGAATGTTAATGTTAACGGATTAACCCGATGTTAGGGCTAATTACTTTTGCCTAGGCGATTTGCTCTGATTGACTTACACAATTTTATTTTTTTATACCTGACATCCGTTTTCCCACTTATAGTGAGGTCAATTACTTTTGTTCTAGTACGACTTTGCTGGCAACAAATGTTAAAAAGGAGGATTAGACCTACAAGAAATAATAAAGATCCAGAGGTTATGTTTGTTTTTTTTTTAATTGTTAAAACCAATCCTTTTATCGTAAGAATTCACACAAATTTAAATAAATAATCAAAGTTCTTATATTACTTCTAGCCGTAAGTATTCTGTACTAGAAAATACAACACATGAAATAAAACTCAGACGCATTTAAAACAGCAAAAATCAAAGTTGAGTAAATCAAAAATTAGGCTACAATACAATATTAAAACTACTTATCTGTTTGAGAAGAGTAACCTCGAGCACAGCCACTAAAAGAATGAAACGCTCCGCTTTTCGAATTTTCTATTTATAGCTCGAACAAAACAAAACCGTTACAACCAGTGGGGATGGTAAAAAAATATCGCACGATCCTACTGAGTTAGTCATTTTAGCAACTTTTAATACATACTGAATGTTTTTTTTATGATTGAATTAAGAATAATATCTATATAAGTAAAGCCTAATTGTATGTAAACTTATAATTAATTATAACAGCTCGTCCATCCTGACGAAATTTGATACCACCCAAATTTGTAAGTGTTAAGATAACAATCAAAAGCCATACTTTACTAATAGTACTGCTAATACTACTACTTAATACTATTACATTTTCAAAATACCGAAATTATACTTGAATTGAACGCTCTTGCAAATTTTTGATAGAAGTCCTTCATCCATTACGCCTTCGTGTTATTGCCTTTGGATTTCTGTAACACAAAACATTAACACAGTATAAATAATAGTTCTAGCACATCAGTCTTAGTGTACTTTTCATCCCATAATGTAAAATAAGTTACTACACAGTTTTCCTTTAAAATAGTATCTTTTATAGTAGTAATAAAATATCAACGAACCACTTCATCACCGCAAATTCCAACGTTTTACGGTGGCCTTATTAAAGTCATCGCCTATAAGTTAATAGACGGCCCAATCATCACCAAAATTTAATGGTGGCCCATTTTCTCATCGTCTCCTGGACGGCCCACTCAACATCACCAGTATCTGGTGGTCCCGTTTTCTCATCGTCCGAGTAGACGGCCCATAATTACCTGACATCGTTATAATAAGAGTTTAAACCATTTTTCCATCGTTCTATAAACGGCCCTGTCGCCAGTCACTACACTGTTTCCATAGCTTAGAAAATTGCTAGTTTACCTGGTGTATGTATGTACATGCTATCCTTCCAATAAATCTATTAGTTCTTCTGTACTATCCGCTTGAGATTCTTGTGAATCGCTGTGGCTGTCATCACCTTGTTGAACCAGTTTTCTGAGTGCGTCTGAAGCTACTGTTGCTTCATATTTTTTGTAACCTTTTAATCCTTTTATAGATGTAATAATATATCTGTCATTTCCCAATACCTTCTTAACCTTGTAGGGTCCACTGTAAGCTTCCTTAAGTTTTCGGACTGTGTCCTTGCTCTTGCTTTGCGCTCCTTTCCATAGGACCAAATCACCAATCTGGTACGAAGTTGGGCTTTTCCTCTTACCGTCAAACCGTTTTTTCATGGCTTGTGAAGTCCTGGCAATATTTTGCTTTGCTCGCTCTCTGTCAACGGAAACTGTCTGTTCATCGTCGTAACTGTTTTCTGTCATACCTTGTAGGAGAGCGCGGTTAGCATGGAACATAAGTTTGAATGCCGGGAATCCTGTGGTAGAATTAATTGTGTTATTGATGCCCCATACTACCTTGTTGATGCATTTGTCCCAGTCCTTTTCATCAGTTGTACTCTTGTTAATAGCTTCTAAAAGAGTTCTATTAAATCTCTCTACCTGACCATTTGATCGGGGTGAAGCAACAGAATTCACAACATGTTTAATTTGGTTAGAATTGCAAAACTGCTTGAACCTCTTGCTTGTAAATGCAGCACCACTGTCAGATACCAACCGTTTAGGGTACCCGAAGGAGCTGAAGATCTCTTCCAGTTTCTGCTCTGCTTCGATTGACTTTGTGGTCTTCGTAGGTTTAGCCCACGTGAATTTGGTGAAGGAATCGACTGCTACGAATAAATAGCACATACCGTTACCACTCTTACAAAACGGTCCCAGATGGTCCACATGTATGGTGTGCATAGGCTCTGCCATCTTCTCAATTGGATGAAGTTGACCCTCAAGCCTCCCGTACTGACCCCTCTTAAATAAACAATCTATACATGCGTCGACATATTTTCTGATGAATCTTGTCATTCGGGGAAACCAGCAATTTTGTTTAATGAGTACATCACATCGTTTCAGACCAGGATGACCAATATCATCATGATACTTACGCAAAACGTTCCATCGAGCAGCTTTTGGGACGACTATTCTTTGCTCGCCATCGCCTAATTTTCTGAAAACTTTGCTCTCGTGTAGTTTGTAGTTATTCTTGATATCGGGGTCGGGGTCGCCATTCTCTAATTTTCGTTTTATTAAGCGAATACTTTCGTCTTGTGACTGTAAACATACGACCCAGTCTAGAAGATCAAGTACACATACCTGTGTGGTCTCAGTTGGTGTTCTGCTAAGCGCATCAACATGTCTATGACAGGTCCCTGGCTTATGAACGATCTCCATGTCATATTCTTGAATACCTAACCACCACCTTGCGACTCTGGGGAGTAAATCCCATTTTTCAAAAGTTTGTCGCACTGCGGCACAATCCGTCACGACACGAAAATGTACTCCTGCTAAGTAAATTCTGAATCTCCGCAAACTTTCAACCACTGCGAGGGTCTCCAATTCATAAGAATGGTACAAAGCTTCCTCCTTACTTGTCTTACGGCTGAAGTAAGCTACAGGCTTTAACACATCGTTATGCTTTTGTAATAAAATTCCAGCTATACCTTTACTTGATGCGTCAGTATGTACTTCGGTGTCGGCCTTTGGATTGTACACGGCTAAGATAGGTCGCTTAGTCAAGCTTTGTTTAAGACTGTCAAAAGCAGCTTGTTGTGACTCACCCCAAATCCAAGGCTGATCCTTCTTTAATAACTTATATAAGTCATGAGTCAGTATTGCGTAATTTTGTACAAATTTTCTGAAGTAACTCGTTAAGCCCAAAAACATGCGAAGTTCGTGCACATTGGTCGGTTCCTTGTATTTGGTGACGGCTTCGATCTTCTTTTCACCTGGCCTTATACCTTTTTCACTGATTTCGTATCCTAGATACTCCACTTCTGGTTGTAGAAATGAGCACTTCGAAATGTTGAGTGTTAGTCCAGAATCCCGTAAAATCCGTAGTACTTGCCTTAAAACTTGTAAGCCTTCTTCCTCTGTTGTACTTGGTATCAGCAAGTCGTCTATGTATGGTAACACCTTATTAAATCTTAAAGGTCCAAGGATTTTGTCCATTAGACGTTGAAAAACACAGGGTGAATTGGCCAAACCGAAGGGCATTCTAAGAAATTCGTAGTGCCCTTCCGGTGTTACAAACCCTGTCTTCGGCACAGACTGCTTGTTCATGGGAATCTGGTAAAAACCTTGGGACAGATCTAAACTGGTAAAGAATCGCTTACCAGACAGCTTCTCTACCTGCTCTTCGATAATTGGTAGAGGGTACTTATCCTTGACCGTGATGCTGTTGAGCTTTCTGTAGTCGACACAGAGCCTATAGTCGCCATTTTTTTTTCGTACCAATATAATTGGACTAGAAAATTCTGAGGCCGATTCCTGAATTACTCCGTTCCTTAGAAGATCATCAACTTTTTCCCTTACTACTTCCTTTTCAGTCATTGAAAGTCTATATGGCCTATAGCATATTGGTTTCTCACTATTCAGCTCAATGTTCATCTCAATTTTATTGGTACAACCTAGCTCAGTAGTATCCTTTGAAAAACAGTCGCTAAATTCTGTAAGGGTCTCTAAAAGCTTTTCCTTAGTCTGTGTATTAGACGAACCACATCGAATACTATCAACATCGATTGTGCATACCTGGTTCTGGGTAGATGACTTTGTTTCAGGCTGGGGCAGAAAAATTTCTTTGCATTTCAAACCTCTTGCAATCAATTCTCCTTTCAAAAATCGTAATGAACGTCCAGACGAGTTACTAACCTCAAGCCAACCTCCATCGTTTGTCACACTTGCAAGGATAGAAAAATCCTTCTGTTTGTATTTCCTGCTACAAGAGTCTACAAAAACACCATCTGCCGTCGTTCCATCGGTACTCACATTTATCAACATGACATGCCCCGGTGGTATTTCTGTATCTTCATTGCATCTCACTGCTACTTTGATATTTTCATCAACAGGAACATCAATACTTAACACGTCTGCCGCTTCTGCCCGTTTCTGCTTGATTGTAAAATCATTTCCAGAAATAGTGATCACTAGATCGGGGTTGTTAATAACAGGCTGCCCCAATATGACATCCATATTATTCAAGTGTACATCCGTAACAACAAGTTGTGTTTGCATAAGATGATCATCTACTTTCAACATCACATCAACCTTACCTTTGGCTAAAACTGGAGTGCCTCCGAAGCCTCCGATCATCAGTTCGCAGCTTTGCAACGGTAGGTGAAGTTTTTTGAAAAACTCATAGTTACATACATTTATCTTGGCTCCCGAATCTAGGTATGCCATTGCCGGGAAATTGTTTACAGTAACAGCTCTCAAATAAATGTCATTTACCTCTGTAAGTATGTGGACGTCCTCCTGCTTTAGCGACGTGGACGTAGTGGCCACCCCTGGCCTATGCCAACACTTCTCCGCAGTGTGCCCAAATTTGCCGCAATGTGTGCACGTCGGTCTATTTGTCATGTTGTTTTTTGGACACCTCCTGACCGTATGACCAGTTTCGTGACAAAGGAAACATGTGAAGGTTTTCTTTTGCTCCCTGGAAGTGCCTGAGTCCACAGACTCGTCCCCACCTCTTAAGTTTGAAGTACTTGGAGTTCTTGGAGTTGGGCTTGTATCTTCACAGTAGTAATTCTATCACGATACCTCTTTTGTTTTTGGCGATTCTCTTAATGTTCTGTATATACTTTTGTGTAAACGACCATATTTCTCACAGATCTGAAATTGCCTCTCAGACCACAACCCTTTCACACACACACGTAATACACACAGCTTTCATTCACTCTGTCTCTTCATATACTCACGAGTTGGCAGCAAGCTCGCACAAAATTAAATTGCTCTGGGCTTCTGAGCAACACATCTTACCCTGTAATGATGTCTTTAATAACTTCAATATATATATAAATGACTGACTTTAGTAATGATATTGACGAATCATTGTCGGTTAACTGTGTGTTGCTTGAGAACCTGGAGGCCTGCAGTGAACAGTTGAGTGCTGCCCACGATTTCAAATGTTTGACTCTAAACATCCGGAGTCTCCAACAGAACTTTGATGCGTTTATGGTTGCTTATAAGAGATTAAACATTGAAGTAGACGTCATCATACTTACGGAGTGTTGGCTTACCGAGCATTCTGTCCCTCCGATTATATCTGGGTATAATGTTTTTCGATCCTTTAAGTATATAAATAAAAGTGGCGGGGTGGTAGCCTACGTTAGCCAGAAGTGGAACGCGACAGTCATTGAACCAGATTGTGATGATTGCAACTGCCTGCAGATCAATATAGATGAAAACTTAGTCCTCTTAGCGATATACCGCTCTCCCTCTTTTAAACAGGCAGATCGTTTCTTGTCATCTCTTGACAGGATCTTACAAGCCACACGCAATAAAAAAATTATAATAACAGGTGACATAAATTTAAACATAATTTCAGAGCCATTGCCCGAGCAATGCTCAGATTATCTCTGCCTTCTTTCTAGTCATAAATTGCTCCCTGCTATAACTAAACCCACCAGGAAAGAAGCATGTCTTGACCACATATTCCTAAATTGTCCATCTTCAGCCATAGGCATTGTCTGTCCACTTGACGTAACAGACCATGACATTTGTATTTTAGGAGCTACTTTAAAATTAAATCGTCCTCCACTAAAAAGGACACGACTTAAAATTGATATTGAGGCCGTTGTCAAGGAACTTCGTGCAGCTGACTGGTCACGTGTTCTGGATTGCAACGACTTAGATTGTGCGGCAAATGCTTTCAGCAATATCCTAGAAGAAGCGATCGTTAAAAACTTTAAAACAGTTCGAATAAGTCGTAGTAGGTTTAATATATGCCCCTGGATTACTCCTGGTTTAATGAAATGCCAAAGACATCGTGATCGCCTCCATTTACAAGCTAAGCAAAACCCAAACAATAAAATTATTACCACCACTTATACAAGGTACCGCAACTTTCTTAACAACCTCCTCCGCAAACTTAAAAAAAGCTATGAAAGCCAAGAGTTAAAAATTAATGAAAATAACCCCAAAAAATTTTGGCATACAATCAAAGATATTTGTCATCTTTCCAACATTCACACTGACCCCATAGAATTGTGCCGAATCGCTAATGATCCCACGACATCACTAAACAAATGTAACCAATACTTAACTAATATAGGAAATAAACTGGCTAATGACATCCTTACTAGACTCTCATCAACGCAGTCAAGTCTAGCAAATTGCTTTAAACCTCAACACCCAAGCATGACCTCTATGTTCATGACTCCAACAGATACAGATGAGATTGGCGCTTTAATAAATGGATTAAAAACTGAAAGCGCTGCCGGTCTTGATAGTTACACGCCTATTCTTATTAAAAAGTGTAAAGACATTCTTCTGGAACCGCTGACGCACATCTGCAACCTGAGTCTAAGTACTGGAACCTTCCCACAGAGTTGGAAAACTGCGGTCGTAACACTCATACACAAAAGTGGCGAAAAGAGTGATCCGTGTAATTATCGGCCAATCTCTTTACTAAGTATCTTCGGTAAACTTCTCGAAAAAGTAGTTAACAGACGACTTATAAAATACCTTGACAAAAATGACATAATTTCAAAAAGGCAGTTCGGTTTTAGGCACGGAAAATCCACCGAAGACGCAGTCCTGCTCTTAACCAATGCAGTTTCATCTGCGTTGGATCGCAACGAGCGCTGTCTTGGGGTATTTCTCGACCTTGCCAAGGCGTTTGACGCCGGTGTGAAGTTAGCAGAAAAAGTTAGACGAATTTGATAACCCGACCAAATTGAGGAGGTCAATTTTCAAAAATGCGAAAACTGCCTTAATTGGACTCAAATCAAGTAGCAAATGAGTAAGTAGGTATGATAAAACAAACCAAAATCTAGCGCTGAAACCTAAAAAAAGAGTCATGAAATGCATTTAAACGACATTCTGTCAATATGAACACGAGAAAGTTCGATGACCGATAGCTTGCCTTCTGGGTCACATCTGGAGGTCAAACTCATATCAAATAAAAGCCTATTTTATAGAATTTCTAACAGTATGCAACACAATAGGTCAACTATTTAAATTTTATAAAAATTAAATGTTTTTTAGGGACCAACAAGCATTTCTATCACATGAAATTTCAATGAGCCATATCCTCGCTTCCTGAACACCTTCATTTATTGCTAATATGTCAAATTAAAGGTAATTTAATAAGCTTTCTAACGATATACAATTAGTTGGGTTTGATTTGGTAAGGCTAGTTGAAAAATTGAATTTTGTTGGACCACTAATCAAAATCCTACATTGAACTTTGCACGAACTAAATCCTAGTTTCTAGAATACCTTTGGTAGTGGCTGTGGTATTGAATAAAAGGTAATTTAATAGGCTTTCTAACAATACACAATTTATTCGGTTTCATCCGGTACGGCTAGTTCAAAAATGGGATTTTGTTTGACCTTTATGAAAAATCCTACTGTGAACTTTGTACGACGTTTACCCTATGTTCCAGAAGACCTTTGGTCGTCGCTGTGGTATTGAATGAAAGGTAATTTAATAGGCTTTCGAACAATATACAATTTGTTGGGTTTGATTCGGTCAGGCTAGTTGAAAAATGGGATTTTGTTAGACCACATCAAAATCCTACAGTGAACTTTGCACGAACCAAATCCTAGTTTCTAGAAGACCTTTGGTCGTCGCTGTGGTATTGAATGAAAGGTAATTTAATAGGCTTTCGAACAATATACAATTAGTTGGGTTTGATTCGGTCAGGCTAGTTGAAAAATGGAATTTTGTTAGACCGCTTATCAAAATCCTACAGTGAACTTTGCACGAACCAAATCCTAGTTTCTAGAAGACCTTTGGTCGTCGCTGTGGTATTGAATGAAAGGTAATTTAATAGGATTTCGAACAATATACAATTTGTTGGGTTTGATTCGGTCAGGCTAGTTGAAAAATGGAATTTTGTCAGACCGCTTATCAAAATCCTACAGTGAACTTTGCACGAACCAAATCCTAGTTTCTAGAAGACCTTTGGTCGTCGCTGTGGTATTGAATGAAAGGTAATTTAATAGGCTTTCGAACAATATACAATTTGTTGGGTTTAATTCGGTCAGGCTAGTTGAAAAATGGGATTTCGTTAGACCACTTATCAAAATCCTACAGTGAACTTTGCACGAATCAAATCCTAGTTTCTACAAGACCTTTGGTCGTCGCTGTGGTATTGAATGAAAGGTAATTTAATAGGCTTTCGAACAATATACAATTTGTTGGGTTTGATTCGGTCAGGCTAGTTGAAAAATGGAATTTTGTTAGACCGCTTATTAAAATCCTACAGTGAACTTTGCACGAACCAAATCCTAGTTTCTAGAAGACCTTTGGTCGTCGCTGTGGTATTGAATGAAAGGTAATTTAATAGGCTTTCGAACAATATACAATTTGTTGGGTTTGATTCGGTCAGGCTAGTTGAAAAATGGAATTTTGTTACACCGCTTATCAAAATCCTACAGTGAACTTTGCACGAACCAAATCCTAGTTTCTAGAAGACCTTTGGTCGTCGCTGTGGTATTGAATGAAAGGTAATTTAATAGGCTTTCGAACAATATACAATTTGTTGGGTTTGATTTGGTCAGGCTAGTTGTAAAATGGAATTTTGTTAGACCGCTTATCAAAATCCTACAGTGAACTTTGCACGAACCAAATCCTAGTTTCTAGAAGACCTTTGGTCGTCGCTGTGGTATTGAATGAAAGGTAATTTAATAGGCTTTCGAACAATATACAATTTGTTGGGTTTGATTCGGTAAGGCTAGTTGAAAAATGGAATTTTGTTAGACCGCTTATCAAAATCCTACAGTGAACTTTGCACGAACCAAATCCTAGTTTCTAGAAGACCTTTGGTCGTCGCTGTGGTATTGAATGAAAGGTAATTTAATAGGCTTTCGAACAATATACAATTTGTTGGGTTTGATTCGGTCAGGCTAGTTGAAAAATGGAATTTTGTTAGACCGCTTATCAAAATCCTACAGTGAACTTTGCACGAACCAAATCCTAGTTTCTAGAAGACCTTTGGTCGTCGCTGTGGTATTGAATGAATTGTAATTTAATAGGCTTTCGAACAATATACAATTTGTTGGGTTTGATTCGGTCAGGCTAGTTGAAAAATGGAATTTTGTTAGACCACTTATCAAAATCCTACAGTGAACTTTGCACGAACCAAATCCTAGTTTCTAGAAGACCTTTGGTCGTCGCTGTGGTATTGAATGAAAGGTAATTTAATAGGCTTTCGAACAATATACAATTTGTTGGGTTTGATTCGGTCAGGCTAGTTGAAAAATGGAATTTTGTTAGACCGCTTATCAAAATCCTACAGTGAACTTTGCACGAACCAAATCCTAGTTTCTAGAAGACCTTTGGTCGTCGCTAAGGTATTGAATGAAAGGTTATTTAATAGGCTTTCGAACAATATACAATTTGTTGGGTTTGATTCGGTAAGGCTAGTTGAAAAATGGGATTTTGTTAGACCACTTATCAAAATCCTACAGTGAACTTTGCACGAACCAAATCCTAGTTTCTAGAAGACCTTTGGTCGTCGCTGTGGTATTGAATGAAAGGTAATTTAATAGACTTTCGAACAATATACAATTTGTTGGGTTTGATTCGGTCAGGCTAGTTGAAAAATGGAATTTTGTTAGACCGCTTATCAAAATCCTACAGTGAACTTTGCACCAACCAAATCCTAGTTTCTAGAAGACCTTTGGTCGTCGCTGTGGTATTGAATGAAAGGTAATTTAATAGGCTTTCGAACAATATACAATTTGTTGGGTTTGATTCGGTCAGGCTAGTTGAAAAATGGAATTTTGTTAGACCGCTTATCAAAATCCTACAGTGAACTTTGCACGAACCAAATCCTAGTTTCTAGAAGACCTTTGCTCGTCGCTGTGGTATTGAATGAAAGGTAATTTAATAGGCTTTCGAACAATATACAATTTGTTGGGTTTGATTCGGTAAGGCTAGTTGAAAAATGGGATTTTGTTAGACCACTTATCAAAATCCTACAGTGAACTTTGCACGAACCAAATCCTAGTTTCTAGAAGACCTTTGCTCGTCGCTGTGGTATTGAATGAAAGGTAATTTAATAGGCTTTCGAACAATATACAATTTGTTGGGTTTGATTCGGTCAGGCTAGTTGAAAAATGGGATTTTGTTAGACCGCTTATCAAAATCCTACAGTGAACTTTGCACGAACCAAATCCTAGTTTCTAGAAGACCTTTGGTCGTCGCTGTGGTATTGAATGAAAGGTAATTTAATAGGCTTTCGAACAATATACAATTTGTTGGGTTTGATTCGGTCAGGCTAGTTGAAAAATGGAATTTTGTTAGACCGCTTATCAAAATCCTACAGTGAACTTTGCACGAACCAAATCCTAGTTTCTAGAAGACCTTTGGTCGTCGCTGTGGTATTGAATGAAAGGTAATTTAATAGGCTTTCGAACAATATACAATTTGTTGGGTTTGATTCGGTCAGGCTAGTTGAAAAATGGAATTTTGTTAGACCGCTTATCAAAATCCTACAGTGAACTTTGCACGAACCAAATCCTAGTTTCTAGAAGACCTTTGGTCGTCGCTGTGGTATTGAATGAAAGGTAATTTAATAGGCTTTCTAACAATATACAATTTGTTGGGTTTGATTCGGTAAGGCTAGTTGAAAAATGGGATTTTGTTAGACCACTTATCAAAATCCTACAGTGAACTTTGCACGAACCAAATCCTAGTTTCTAGAAGACCTTTGGTCGTCGCTGTGGTATTGAATGAAAGGTAATTTAATAGGCTTTCGAACAATATACAATTTGTTGGGTTTGATTCGGTAAGGCTAGTTGAAAAATGGAATTTTGTTAGACCGCTTATCAAAATCCTACAGTGAACTTTGCACGAACCAAATCCTAGTTTCTAGAAGACCTTTGCTCGTCGCTGTGGTATTGAATGAAAGGTAATTTAATAGGCTTTTGAACAATATACAATTTGTTGGGTTTGATTCGGTAAGGCTAGTTGAAAAATGGGATTTTGTTAGACCACTTATCAAAATCCTACAGTGAACTTTGCACGAACCAAATCCTAGTTTCTAGAAGACCTTTGCTCGTCGCTGTGGTATTGAATGAAAGGTAATTTAATAGGCTTTCGAACAATATACAATTTGTTGGGTTTGATTCGGTAAGGCTAGTTGAAAAATGGGATTTTGTTAGACCACTTATCAAAATCCTACAGTGAACTTTGCACGAACTAAATCCTAGTTTCTAGAAGACCTTTGGTCGTCGCTGTGGTATTGAATGAAAGGTAATTTAATAGGCTTTCGAACAATATACAATTTGTTGGGTTTGATTCGGTCAGGCTAGTTGAAAAATGGAATTTTGTTAGACCGCTTATCAAAATCCTACAGTGAACTTTGCACGAACCAAATCCTAGTTTCTAGAAGACCTTTGGTCGTCGCTGTGGTATTGAATGAAAGGTAATTTAATAGGCTTTCTAACAATATACAATTTGTTGGGTTTGATTCGGTAAGGCTAGTTGAAAAATGGGATTTTGTTAGACCACTTATCAAAATCCTACAGTGAACTTTGCACGAACCAAATCCTAGTTTCTAGAAGACCTTTGGTTGTCGCTGTGGTATTGAATGAAAGGTAATTTAATAGGCTTTCGAACAATATACAATTTGTTGGGTTTGATTCGGTAAGGCTAGTTGAAAAATGGGATTTTGTTAGACCACTTATCAAAATCCCACAGTGAACTTTGCACGAACCAAATTCTAGTTTCTAGAAGACCTTTGGTCGTCGCTGTGGTATTGAATGAAAGGTAATTTAATAGGCTTTCGAACAATATACAATTTGTTGGGTTTGATTCGGTCAGGCTAGTTGAAAAATGGAATTTTGTTAGACCGCTTAACAAAATCCTACAGTGAACTTTGCACGAACCAAATCCTAGTTTCTAGAAGACCTTTGGTCGTCGCTGTGGTATTGAATGAAAGGTAATTTAATAGGCTTTCGAACAATATACAATTTGTTGGGTTTGATTCGGTCAGGCTAGTTGAAAAATGGAATTTTGTTAGACCGCTTATCAAAATCCTACAGTGATTTTTGCACGAACCAAATCCTAGTTTCTAGAAGACCTTTGCTCGTCGCTGTGGTATTGAATGAAAGGTAATTTAATAGGCTTTCGAACAATATACAATTTGTTGGGTTTGATTCGGTAAGGCTAGTTGAAAAATGGGATTTTGTTAGACCACTTATCAAAATCCTACAGTGAACTTTGCACGAACCAAATCCTAGTTTCTAGAAGACCTTTGGTCGTCGCTGTGGTATTGAATGAAAGGTAATTTAATAGGCTTTCGAACAATATACAATTTGTTGGGTTTGATTCGGTCAGGCTAGTTGAAAAATGGGATTTTGTTAGACCACTTATCAAAATCCTACAGTGAACTTTGCACGAACCAAATCCTAGTTTCTAGAAGACCTTTGGTCGTCGCTGTGGTATTGAATGAAAGGTTATTTAATAGGCTATCGAACAATATACAATTTGTTGGGTTTGATTCGGTCAGGCTAGTTGAAAAATGGAATTTTGTTAGACCGCTTATCAAAATCCTACAGTGAACTTTGCACGAACCAAATCCTAGTTTCTAGAAGACCTTTGGTCGTCGCTGTGGTATTGAATGAAAGGTAATTTAATAGGCTTTCAAACAATATACAATTTGTTGGGTTTGATTCGGTAAGGCTAGTTGAAAAATGGGATTTTGTTAGACCACTTATCAAAATCCTACAGTGAACTTTGCACGAACCAAATCCTAGTTTCTAGAAGACCTTTGGTCGTCGCTGTGGTATTGAATGAAAGGTAATTTAATAGGCTTTCGAACAATATACAATTTGTTGGGTTTGATTCGGTCAGGCTAGTTGAAAAATGGAATTTTGTTAGACCGCTTATCAAAATCCTACAGTGAACTTTGCACGAACCAAATCCTAGTTTCTAGAAGACCTTTGGTCGTCGCTGTGGTATTGAATGAAAGGTAATTTAATAGGCTTTCGAACAATATACAATTTGTTGGTTTTGATTCGGTCAGGCTAGTTGAAAAATGGAATTTTGTTAGACCACTAATCAAAATCCTACAGTGAACTTTGCACGAACCAAATCCTAGTTTCTAGAAGACCTTTGGTCATCGCTGTGGCATTGAATGAAAGGTAATTTAACAGGCTTTCAAACAATATACAATTTGTTGGGTTTGATTTGGTCAGGCTAGTTGAAAAATGGAATTTTGTTAGACCGCTTATCAAAATCCTACAGTGAACTTTGCACGAACCAAATCCTAGTTTCTAGAAGACCTTTGGTCGTCGCTGTGGTATTTAATGAAAGGTAATTTAATAGGCTTTCAAACAATATACAATTTGTTGGGTTTGATTCGGTCAGGCTAGTTGAAAAATGGAATTTTGTTAGACCACTTATCAAAATCCTACAGTGAACTTTGCACGAACCAAATCCTAGTTTCTAGAAGACCTTTGGTCGTCGCTGTGGTACTGAATGAAAGGTAATTTAATAGGCTTTCGAACAATATACAATTTGTTGGGTTTGATTCGGTCAGGCTAGTTGAAAAATGGAATTTTGTTAGACCGCTTATCAAAATCCTACAGTGAACTTTGCACGAACCAAATCCTAGTTTCTAGAAGACCTTTGGTCGTCGCTGTGGTATTGAATGAAAGGTAATTTAATAGGCTTTCGAACAATATACAATTTGTTGGGTTTGATTCGGTCAGGCTAGTTGAAAAATGGAATTTTGTTAGACCGCTTATCAAAATCCTATAGTGAACTTTGCACGAACCAAATCCTAGTTTCTAGAAGACCTTTGGTCGTCGCTGTGGTATTGAATGAAAGGTAATTTAATAGGCTTACGAACAATATACAATTTGTTGGGTTTGATTTGGTCAGGCTAGTTGAAAAATGGAATTTTGTTAGACCGCTTATCAAAATCCTACAGTGAACTTTGCACGAACCAAATCCTAGTTTCTAGAATACCTTTGGTCGTCGCTGTGGTATTGAACGAAAGGTAATTTAGTAGGCTTTTTACAATATACAGTTTATTCGGTTTTATCCTGTAGGGCTAGTTCAAACTTGGGATTTTGTTTGACCTTTATGAAAAATCCTACTGTGAACTTTGCATGACGTTTACCCTATGTTCCAGAATACCTTTGGTCATCGCTGTAGTACTGAAAGGAAGGTAATTTAATAGGCTTTCTAACGATATACAATTTATTGGGTTTGATTTGGTAAGGCTAGTTGAAAAATGGGACTTACTAGACCGCTAATCAAAATCCTACATTGAACTTTGCACGAACTAAATATTAGTTTCTAGAATACCTTTGGTGGTGGCTGTGGTATTGAATAAAAGGTAATTTAATAGGCTCTCTAACAATATACAATTTATTTGGTTTAATCCGGTAGGGCTAGTTGAAAAACGTGATTTTGTTGGACCCCTTATCAAAATCCTAGTGTGAACTTTGCACGACCCAAATCCTTGCTTCTAGAAAAACTTTGGTTTTGGTTGTGGTGTTTAACGAAAGGTAATTTAACAAGCTTTCTAACGATGTACAATTTATCTGGTTTCAATGTCAATGGGCAATGGGCTTACTCTGACCTCGATCTAGTCTTGAAGACAGAGATGAGGTCGACGATGGAACGAGCTATTGCGATTCGGCTTTTTTACAATCAATTGCACTAGACATGCAGTAAATGTAGAACTATTTTGCTTTTATGTAATCTTCGTAGTTTTTCCTATATAGAATGGGCTGGCTGACGAGACGTCTCTACAGCCACCCAAAGTTTTCAGTTCGTTGTGTCGTCAGTTTTGATGCACTGAATCTGACACTTTACTGATGGAATGGAGCAATTTCCGGTGTATGCCACTTGGCCATATTTCGCACGGGCTTGCTGGGAAGACGGACACCTATGTGGGGTGGGGTTAGTATTATATAGTCTAAGTGCGACCTTAAGTGCGACACGTATAGTATATATATTTCTTCGACGGCAGCCGGCCGGCAGCGGCCAATGATCTTACATTTACCATGATAGCTTACTCTTAACAATTTGTACAGAGGCAAAACGAGCAGAGCAAGACAACATAGGCAATGTACTTCGTCCCTTTCTAATTATTGCCATACTAATGAAGTTTGCACAATTTCCGTGCAAAATGTTAACTTTTATATACAAAAATTTATATTTATACGTATTTTTAAATACTTATTTGAATAATTTTCAACGTGCAAAGTATAAACTTCTCTCTCAGTTTTCATTAAATATTGATAAATGCAGAAAATCATTTTCTTTTGATTTATCTGGATTAAAAACTATTTGGTAAAATGATTTTTGACAAAGATTTTGCATGACATTTTGTTGATGTTGTCATGGCAACATAAACAAAATGTCATGCAAAATCTATTAGAAAAGGACAGCTTCCTCTCATCTTACGTCCTACTCTGCTCGCATAATTTTTGGAAGAGACAAGAGTGCAATCTGCCCTGCCTGCAGGGCACTGCAAGCAGGGTCCTGCAGGCAGGGCTTTGTGTGGGGCCCTTAAAAGCGCCACGCGCGAAGTACTAAATCTAGACTTTTTGGCGGGAACTCGACATGGGCGTTTGCCTGCTTAATTGAAATTTTGTTTTTTTGTGCATTTAGTGATTTAGTGGATAATAAAGATAGTGTGTTATGCAGTAAATTTACTACGGAGTGCGCAGCTGATGAAGATTTCAAGTGATCTCGTGTTTAAGCCTCGTTTGTGTTGTCCCAAAAAGTCACGAACATTTTCCTTCGTAAAGTTCACTATCGCTTTACGAGGGGAGCAAAAAGAAAGATTAAACACATCAGACATGGCTGTATGGGCTTTGTACTCTTTGCCTTTCCGAAAGGAAGAATGAAACCAAAAAAAAAAAAAGTACTAAATCTATGGCAGCGGCAGGCAGATAAACATTTCAAGATTTTCAAGTGGTTCTAGTTTAGTTCCAGTCAAGTTGTTTCTTTTGTTGCACTACGCGAGCGCGGTAAGTGTTTTTGCATGTTGTTTTTACTGATTGCTTATATTTACTAGGTATATTGTCCATAAATTCCCAAATCATAATTGACCCACGCCGAAATGGCGCGTGCCGGCAGCGCCCAAAGATTTCGGACCTCCTTGCTTAGCTCGGAATAGATACCTTGCTAATTTTAGTAGGGGATGACATCTGCCAACATGTCCAATCCCATCATCGATGATCACTAGGAAATATTCAAAATAACCTGTCAAATCCATAGAACGACGCCTTCACTACCTTGTGACGAATTATTTGTTCCTCCTTCTAATTACTTTTTATATTTCTGTGGTGGCGGCGCCTGACCCGGGCGGTGGATATAAGGGAGCATTTTGAATCTTATATTCAATTATAGACTCGAACGTAGTAAATACTCCAATCTTAGAACAACACCCAACACATGTCCCAGTCCTCCCCTCAATCTCTTTAGACTAGAGAAATTTTAACCGTTGCCTATTTATGGTGCATGAGGTAAGAGACTCCAACTCTCCAAACTCAGGGGACACCCTCCACCTGGTCAGTTTTGGCAACTGTCTTTACAAGCACACAAGAGAATTTCCAAACATTGTGGAAGGTTCAGTGAATAGAGTGGGAAGGAACCTTTTAGGTTCCTATAGCACAGAGTCTACCTAGTTTAGGCTCCTGTCTCTCGCTATTACAGATTTACATAAACAATACTATTTTAAGTGCTTAATTAAGATGTTTGTCATAAAATCTATAGTGAGAGAGAAATAAACTTATTTTGATTTTCTTACTGACCTTCCATAGTGGGAGAGATGCCAATGCTTTTATGGAATCTTCTACTCAGAATAAAATAAACTAAAGGCTTTTATACCCTCTTTTAATATTACAAGGATGGGTCTCATATGAGGGGTACCTAAGGTCCTCTCAGTTGAAGATCTAATACAACTTATAAAGGTCCTTTATGATTTTGGCCGTCCTCTGAAAACCCACTGCTGAAATTGTAAAAAGAATTTAACCAATGGCACATATGTCTGGACCACATCCAAAATAGTATTAATTACATTTGTTGCAATGTTTCAACTTGCATTTTAATTTCAGATGTCATATTACCACCCCCACATGCCGCTGGCACCTCCGCCGCTGACGCCAGTGTATCATATAGTCCCCCCAGGTCCATACTACCAGCCGCCACCGCTCCCCATGTGCCTGCGCCGCAGCCATTAAGACAAGTTAGTGACTATCCACATATGCCACCGACTTATCTTCTTAGGCAACTAAGTCACTCGTCCATCACCTTGTGCCACTTTGTCTCAGTTGTAGTAATGGCATAGTTTTCCACAGACAGTTTTGACCCTATCTCCGCTTTAGTCCTTTATTTGAGGTTCTCTATTATTCCGCCTGACTGAACAGAAGAGTCGCTGGATCTGTAGCAGATGCCATTTCGTCATAGTGTCACGCGATGCAGTACAAGGCGTGTGAAGGATGTTGTATAACTACTGTTTTGAGTCAAACGATGCACTAAATTGAAATAAAACAAAATTAAATTTACTACACTGGCAAATGTGCCAAAAAATGAGTAGGTTACAGTCAAATATAAAAATGAAATTAAAAATATCACTATTTCATCTTCTTAGCTTTTTATTTCTGGTCTTTGTCAAATCGGTTAGTACTAGTTGAATAATTCTAGTTAGCAATGTATGAAAAAAATGGCAAAATTAATGGAGTACTTTTATCTATCAGGATACGTTCGTTAGAATTATTTTACCCTCCCTCCTTTTCCGGGGTCACCCCCCCCGCGCCCCAATTTGTGTGTGTTTTTAGTGTTTTTCCAGTTTTAACGAAAACCGCACGATACATGAAAAGTGTGTAGGAGCAGTATGTTTCCTAATAAATTTACTGAAAACTTGTCATACATATCAAAGCAATATATCTTATAGTTTCCGCGCAATCTGCCTCGAAATGCAATATATTTTTTTTTTATTTAGTAGAATTTTTTGATTTAGATTTTTTTCTGCTTATAATGAGGGAAGAATGATAATATTAGCGGAACTAATTAATTGATTACCAAAAGTTTTAGCTTTGTGTTGTCTTTGACTCTTTTCACAACCTCAATTAAATTCCTCTCGATTATTGTTAGGGCTACTCGCAGGGCAGGTCGAGAAAGGTCCTTTTTTTAGGACTTTCGCTAGCAACTTGAAAACGGTGCATCTTAGAGACAAGGCTTACAGAGATGAATTAAGGCCTAGTAAATTTGCCACAACGTTTTCCTTTACATAACTAGCTGTGCCCTACGACTTCGCTTGTGTGAAGTGTTGATTGCGGCTGCGTCGCTTTAAACTTCATAATCACATATTTTCTGTTACGGTTATCCGATTGTAATAAAACAAAATTTATATGATGCACCAACGTAAGCTTCATATATAATTGAAAAATGTATTTGAACCGGTTCAGTAGTTCGTGAGTAAATACCAGACAGCCGCTTGAAATTTAAAATTCGAATATTTCGTCTTATGGTGAACCAATTTCATTGAAATAATACTCGTGCATTGCAACAACTTACGGTTAACACATTATTGAAAACCCAGTTTAAATTTGATCAGTAGTTTGTGAGTGAATCGAATCTGTGTGTTTGTCTGTTTTTCTCTCTGTCGGTGGCATAGATCAGAAGGCTTCAGTACTAGAAAGCTGTAATTTGGTACGAATATATGTATTAACCACCCTGACAAATAAGTGAAAAATAAAAGCTTTATCTCCTCTGCACCTGAAGTGGAGTTTTCTTTTTGTTTACCCCATAGTGTGGGGTATTGTTAGAAAGGTCTTTTAAAAATATTATGAGCGTGTGAAGATCATTTTTCGATTTAGGGATCCGTTTACTTAAGGTTGTGAAGAAACTCAAAGACTACACAAAGCTAAAACTTTTGGTAATCAATTAATTTGTTCCGCTAATTCCCCTTATGTGGCTCAATCTTCCTAGGATATAACTTCACACCGGCTTTGCCTTAAGCACTAGACTATGGGTGATGTTAGCTGTGTTGATGAAATTTTAAAGCTGTTCTTTTGTTTGACAGCTGAAAACCACTGCGGCTCTACAATCAAGCCCTTGTCTGGTCCAGTCAACATCTGCAAGTGCACCGCTGTCAGCGGCCCAACACACCTGCTGTCATTGAGCCGCACCAGTCCACAAATTATTCCAACAGAAATTTGGTCATAATAAATAAAAAAATACTTATGTTTTGATTGTTTTAATCATTTTTATTTGAACTATCACAATAATTAGCAGATCAGGTTAATTAAAGTGAGACTACTACCACATCAATCAGCAACTAAGATTACTAACATTAAAAAGGAAAGTAAACAGAGGCATCCATAAATTAGTGAACAGAAAAAGAAATTTTAATTGCAAAGCTTCATCTAACGGTGAGAGGGGTGCACCTTTTACCCATCGCAACCTAGTCTACTTATAAAATCCACTTAACAAGTCGACAGCGCGTTTCAGAATCTGAGTGCGCCATCTATTGTCGAATAGTATTGTAGTGTTACAGTAAAAAATTACTGACGATAAAAAAATATTTATCTATCAGTCTTACTATATCAAACCCGATGAGTTGTATATTTTTAGAAAGCCTAAGAAAATACCTTTCAATAGATATAACTTTTATAGTGCAAGGTCTTAAGAAACCGAAGATATAGTGCAGTGAAAATTTAGATGTACCTGATAGGTGGTAATTAAAAAAAATAATTTCTTCCAGTCTGACTGTATCAAACCAGATAAATTGTACATCGTTAGAAAGCTTGTTAAATTACCTTTCGTTAAACACCACAACCAAAACCAAAGTTTTTCTAGAAGCAAGGATTTGGGTCGTGCAAAGTTCACACTAGGATTTTGATAAGGGGTCCAACAAAATCACGTTTTTCAACTAGCCCTACCGGATTAAACCAAATAAATTGTATATTGTTAGAGAGCCTATTAAATTACCTTTCATTCAATATCACAGCGATGACCAAAGGTATTCTAGAAACTAGGATTTGGTTCGTGCAAAGTTCACTGTAGGATTTTGATAAGCGGTCCAACAAAATTCCATTTTTCAACTAGCCTGACCGAATCAAACCCAACAAATTGTATATTGTTCGAAAGCCTATTAAATTACCTTTCATTCAATACCACAGCGACGACCAAAGGTCTTCTAGAAACTAGGATTTGGTTCGTGCAAAGTTCACTGTAGGATTTTGATAAGCGGTCTAACAAAATTCCATTTTTCAACTAGCCTGACCGAATCAATTCCAACAAATTGTATATTGTTCGAAAGCCTATTAAATTACCTTTCATTCAATACCACAGCGACGACCAAAGGTCTTCTAGAAACTAGGATTTGGTTCGTGCAAAGTTCACTGTAGGATTTTGATAAGCGGTCCAACAAAATTCCATTTTTGAACTAGCCTGACCAAATCAAACCCAACAAATTGTATATTGTTCGAAAGCCTATTAAATTACCTTTCATTCAATACCACAGCGACGACCAAAGGTCTTCTAGAAACTAGGATTTGGTTCGTGCAAAGTTCACTGTAGGATTTTGATAAGCGGTCTAACAAAATTCCATTTTTCAACTAGCCTGACCGAATCAAACCCAACAAATTGTATATTGTTCGAAAGCCTATTAAATTACCTTTCATTCAATACCACAGCGACGACCAAAGGTCTTCTAGAAACTAGGATTTGGTTCGTGCAAAGTTCACTGTAGGATTTTGATAAGCGGTCCAACAAAATTCCATTTTTGAACTAGCCTGACCAAATCAAACCCAACAAATTGTATATTGTTCGAAAGCCTATTAAATTACCTTTCATTCAATACCACAGCGACGACCAAAGGTCTTCTAGAAACTAGGATTTGGTTCGTGCAAAAATCACTGTAGGATTTTGATAAGCGGTCTAACAAAATTCCATTTTTCAACTAGCCTGACCGAATCAAACCCAACAAATTGTATATTGTTCGAAAGCCTATTAAATTACCTTTCATTCAATACCACAGCGACGACCAAAGGTCTTCTAGAAACTAGGATTTGGTTCGTGCAAAGTTCACTGTAGGATTTTGATAAGTGGTCTAACAAAATCCCATTTTTCAACTAGCCTTACCGAATCAAACCCAACAAATTGTATATTGTTTGAAAGCCTATTAAATTACCTTTCATTAAATACCACAGCGACGACCAAAGGTCTTCTAGAAACTAGGATTTGGTTCGTGCAAAGTTCACTGTAGGATTTTGATAAGCGGTCCAACAAAATTCCATTTTTCAACTAGCCTGACCGAATCAAACCCAACAAATTGTATATTGTTCGAAAGCCTATTAAATTACCTTTCATTCAATACCACAGCGACGACCAAAGGTCTTCTAGAAACTAGGATTTGGTTCGTGCAAAGTTCACTGTAGGATTTTGATAAGCGGTCTAACAAAATTCCATTTTTCAACTAGCCTGACCGAATCAAACCCAACAAATTGTATATTGTTCGAAAGCCTATTAAATTACCTTTCATTCAATACCACAGCGACGACCAAAGGTCTTCTAGAAACTAGGATTTGGTTCGTGCAAAAATCACTGTAGGATTTTGATAAGCGGTCCAACAAAATTCCATTTTTCAACTAGCCTGACCGAATCAAACCCAACAAATTGTATATTGTTCGAAAGCCTATTAAATTACCTTTCATTCAATACCACAGCGACGACCAAAGGTCTTCTAGAAACTAGGATTTGGTTCGTGCAAAGTTCACTGTAGGATTTTGATAAGCGGTCTAACAAAATTCCATTTTTCAACTAGCCTGACCGAATCAAACCCAACAAATTGTATATTGTTCGAAAGCCTATTAAATTACCTTTCATTCAATACCACAGCGACGACCAAAGGTCTTCTAGAAACTAGGATTTGGTTCGTGCAAAGTTCACTGTAGGATTTTGATAAGCGGTCCAACAAAATTCCATTTTTGAACTAGCCTGACCAAATCAAACCCAACAAATTGTATATTGTTCGAAAGCCTATTAAATTACCTTTCATTCAATACCACAGCGACGACCAAAGGTCTTCTAGAAACTAGGATTTGGTTCGTGCAAAAATCACTGTAGGATTTTGATAAGCGGTCTAACAAAATTCCATTTTTCAACTAGCCTGACCGAATCAAACCCAACAAATTGTATATTGTTCGAAAGCCTATTAAATTACCTTTCATTCAATACCACAGCGACGACCAAAGGTCTTCTAGAAACTAGGATTTGGTTCGTGCAAAGTTCACTGTAGGATTTTGATAAGTGGTCTAACAAAATCCCATTTTTCAACTAGCCTTACCGAATCAAACCCAACAAATTGTATATTGTTTGAAAGCCTATTAAATTACCTTTCATTAAATACCACAGCGACGACCAAAGGTCTTCTAGAAACTAGGATTTGGTTCGTGCAAAGTTCACTGTAGGATTTTGATAAGCGGTCCAACAAAATTCCATTTTTCAACTAGCCTGACCGAATCAAACCCAACAAATTGTATATTGTTCGAAAGCCTATTAAATTACCTTTCATTCAATACCACAGCGACGACCAAAGGTCTTCTAGAAACTAGGATTTGGTTCGTGCAAAGTTCACTGTAGGATTTTGATAAGCGGTCTAACAAAATTCCATTTTTCAACTAGCCTGACCGAATCAATTCCAACAAATTGTATATTGTTCGAAAGCCTATTAAATTACCTTTCATTCAATACCACAGCGACGACCAAAGGTCTTCTAGAAACTAGGATTTGGTTCGTGCAAAGTTCACTGTAGGATTTTGATAAGCGGTCCAACAAAATTCCATTTTTGAACTAGCCTGACCAAATCAAACCCAACAAATTGTATATTGTTCGAAAGCCTATTAAATTACCTTTCATTCAATACCACAGCGACGACCAAAGGTCTTCTAGAAACTAGGATTTGGTTCGTGCAAAGTTCACTGTAGGATTTTGATAAGCGGTCTAACAAAATTCCATTTTTCAACTAGCCTGACCGAATCAAACCCAACAAATTGTATATTGTTCGAAAGCCTATTAAATTACCTTTCATTCAATACCACAGCGACGACCAAAGGTCTTCTAGAAACTAGGATTTGGTTCGTGCAAAGTTCACTGTAGGATTTTGATAAGCGGTCCAACAAAATTCCATTTTTGAACTAGCCTGACCAAATCAAACCCAACAAATTGTATATTGTTCGAAAGCCTATTAAATTACCTTTCATTCAATACCACAGCGACGACCAAAGGTCTTCTAGAAACTAGGATTTGGTTCGTGCAAAAATCACTGTAGGATTTTGATAAGCGGTCTAACAAAATTCCATTTTTCAACTAGCCTGACCGAATCAAACCCAACAAATTGTATATTGTTCGAAAGCCTATTAAATTACCTTTCATTCAATACCACAGCGACGACCAAAGGTCTTCTAGAAACTAGGATTTGGTTCGTGCAAAGTTCACTGTAGGATTTTGATAAGTGGTCTAACAAAATCCCATTTTTCAACTAGCCTTACCGAATCAAACCCAACAAATTGTATATTGTTTGAAAGCCTATTAAATTACCTTTCATTCAATACCACAGCGACGACCAAAGGTCTTCTAGAAACTAGGATTTGGTTCGTGCAAAGTTCACTATAGGATTTTGATAAGCGGTCCAACAAAATTCCATTTTTCAACTAGCCTGACCGAATCAAACCCAACAAATTGTATATTGTTCAAAAGCCTATTAAATTACCTTTCATTCAATACCACAGCGACGACCAAAGGTCTTCTAGAAACTAGGATTTGGTTCGTGCAAAGTTCACTGTAGGATTTTGATAAGCGGTCTAACAAAATTCCATTTTTCAACTAGCCTGACCGAATCAAACCCAACAAATTGTATATCGTTCGAAAGCCTATTAAATTACCATTCATTCAATACCACAGCGACGACCAAAGGTCTTCTAGAAACTAGGATTTGGTTCGTGCAAAGTTCACTGTAGGATTTTGATAAGCGGTCCAACAAAATTCCTTTTTTCAACTAGCCTGACCAAATCAAACCCAACAAATTGTATATTGTTCGAAAGCCTATTAAATTACCTTTCATTCAATACCACAGCGTCGACCAAAGGTCTTCTAGAAACTAGGATTTGGTTCGTGCAAAGTTCACTGTAGGATTTTGATAAGCGGTCTAACAAAATTCCATTTTTCAACTAGCCTGACCGAATCAAACCCAACAAATTGTATATTGTTCGAAAGCCTATTAAGTTACCTTTCATTCAATACCACAGCGACGACCAAAGGTCTTCTAGAAACTAGGATTTGGTTCGTGCAAAGTTCACTGTAGGATTTTGATAAGCGGTCTAACAAAATTCCATTTTTCAACTAGCCTGACCGAATCAATCCCAACAAATTGTATATTGTTCGAAAGCCTATTAAATTACCTTTCATTCAATACCACAGCGACGACCAAAGGTCTTCTAGAAACTAGGATTTGGTTCGTGCAAAGTTCACTGTAGGATTTTGATAAGCGGTCCAACAAAATTCCATTTTTGAACTAGCCTGACCAAATCAAACCCAACAAATTGTATATTGTTCGAAAGCCTATTAAATTACCTTTCATTTAATACCACAGCGACGACCAAAGGTCTTCTAGAAACTAGGATTTGGTTCGTGCAAAGTGCACTGTAGGATTTTGATAAGCGGTCCAACCAAATTCCATTTTTCAACTAGCCTGACCAAATCAAACCCAACAAATTGTATATTGTTCGAAAGCCTATTAAATTACCTTTCATTCAATACCACAGCGTCGACCAAAGGTCTTCTAGAAACTAGGATTTGGTTCGTGCAAAGTTCACTGTAGGATTTTGATAAGCGGTCTAACAAAATTCCATTTTTCAACTAGCCTGACCGAATCAAACCCAACAAATTGTATATTGTTCGAAAGCCTATTAAATTACCTTTCATTCAATACCACAGCGTCGACCAAAGGTCTTCTAGAAACTAGGATTTGGTTCGTGCAAAGTTCACTGTAGGATTTTGATAAGCGGTCTAACAAAATTCCATTTTTCAACTAGCCTGACCGAATCAAACCCAACAAATTGTATATTGTTCGAAAGCCTATTAAATTACCTTTCATTCAATACCACAGCGACGACCAAAGGTCTTCTAGAAACTAGGATTTGGTTCGTGCAAAGTTCACTGTAGGATTTTGATAAGCGGTCTAACAAAATTCCATTTTTCAACTAGCCTGACCGAATCAATCCCAACAAATTGTATATTGTTCGAAAGCCTATTAAATTACCTTTCATTCAATACCACAGCAACGACCAAAGGTCTTCTAGAAACTAGGATTTGGTTCGTGCAAAGTTCACTGTAGGATTTTGATAAGCGGTCCAACAAAATTCCATTTTTGAACTAGCCTGACCAAATCAAACCCAACAAATTGTATATTGTTCGAAAGCCTATTAAATTACCTTTCATTTAATACCACAGCGACGACCAAAGGTCTTCTAGAAACTAGGATTTGGTTCGTGCAAAGTTCACTGTAGGATTTTGATAAGCGGTCCAACCAAATTCCATTTTTCAACTAGCCTGACCAAATCAAACCCAACAAATTGTATATTGTTCGAAAGCCTATTAAATTACCTTTCATTCAATACCACAGCGTCGACCAAAGGTCTTCTAGAAACTAGGATTTGGTTCGTGCAAAGTTCACTGTAGGATTTTGATAAGCGGTCTAACAAAATTCCATTTTTCAACTAGCCTGACCGAATCAAACCCAACAAATTGTATATTGTTCGAAAGCCTATTAAATTACCTTTCATTCAATGCCACAGCGATGACCAAAGGTCTTCTAGAAACTAGGATTTGGTTTGTGCAAATTTCACTGTAGGATTTTGATAAGCGGTCCAACAAAATTCCATTTTTCAACTAGCCTGACCGAATCAAACCCAACAAATTGTATATTGTTTGAAAGCCTATTAAATTAACTTTCATTCAATACCACAGCGACGACCAAAGGTCTTCTAGAAACTAGGATTTGGTTCGTGCAAAGTTCACTGTAGGATTTTGATAAGTGGTCTAACAAAATCCCATTTTTCAACTAGCCTTACCGAATCAAACCCAACAAATTGTATACTGTTTGAAAGCCTATTAAATTACCTTTCATTCAATACCACAGCGACGACCAAAGGTCTTCTAGAAACTAGGATTTGATTCGTGCAAAGTTCACTGTAGGATTTTGATAAGCGGTCTAACAAAATTCCATTTTTCAACTAGCCTGACCGAATCAAACCCAACAAATTGTATATTGTTCGAAAGCCTGTTAAATTACCTTTCATTCAATGCCACAGCGACGACCAAAGGTCTTCTAGAAACTAGGATTTGGTTCGTGCAAAAATCACTGTAGGATTTTGATAAGCGGTCTAACAAAATTCCATTTTTCAACTAGCCTGACCGAATCAAACCCAACAAATTGTATATTGTTCGAAAGCCTATTAAATTACCTTTCATTCAATACCACAGCGACGACCAAAGGTCTTCTAGAAACTAGGATTTGGTTCGTGCAAAGTTCACTGTAGGATTTTGATAAGCGGTCCAACAAAATTCCATTTTTGAACTAGCCTGACCAAATCAAACCCAACAAATTGTATATTGTTCGAAAGCCTATTAAATTACCTTTCATTCAATACCACAGCGACGACCAAAGGTCTTCTAGAAACTAGGATTTGGTTCGTGCAAAGTTCACTGTAGGATTTTGATAAGCGGTCTAACAAAATTCCATTTTTCAACTAGCCTGACCGAATCAAACCCAACAAATTGTATATTGTTCGAAAGCCTATTAAATTACCTTTCATTCAATGCCATAGCGATGACCAAAGGTCTTCTAGAAACTAGGATTTGGTTCGTGCAAAGTTCACTGTAGGATTTTGATAAGCGGTCTAACAAAATTCCATTTTTCAACTAGCCTGACCGAATCAAACCCAACAAATTGTATATTGTTCGAAAGCCTATTAAATTACCTTTCATTCAATACCACAGCGACGACCAAAGGTCTTCTAGAAACTAGGATTTGGTTCGTGCAAATTTCACTGTAGGATTTTGATAAGTGGTCTAACAAAATTCAGATTCAGATTCAGATTCAGATAATTTTATTCAATGTAGATTCTTTACAGAATACTTATTGAATGTCATGCAGAATACAATGCAAATAGAGCGAGTCTACGCATCTATTACCTTTCATTCAATACCACAGCGACGACCAAAGGTCTTCTAGAAACTAGGATTTGGTTCGTGCAAAGTTCACTGTAGGATTTTGATAAGCGGTCTAACAAAATTCCATTTTTCAACTAGCCTGACCGAATCAAACCCAACAAATTGTATATTGTTCGAAAGCCTATTAAATTACCTTTCATTCAATACCACAGCGACGACCAAAGGTCTTCTAGAAACTAGGATTTGGTTCGTGCAAAGTTCACTGTAGGATTTTGATTAGTGGTCTAACAAAATTCCATTTTTCAACTAGCCTGACCGAATCAAAACCAACAAATTGTATATTGTTCGAAAGCCTATTAAATTACCTTTCATTCAATACCACAGCGACGACCAAAGGTATTCTAGAAACTAGGATTTAGTTCGTGCAAAGTTCAATGTAGGATTTTGATTAGTGGTCCAACAAAATCCCATTTTTCAACTAGCCTTACCAAATCAAACCCAACTTATTGTATATCGTTACAAAGCTTATTAAATTACCTTTAATTTGACATATTAGCAATAAATGAAGGTGTTCAGGAAGCGAGGATATGGCTCATTGAAATTTCATGTGATAGAAATGCTTGTTGGTCCCTAAAAAACATTTAATTTCTATAAAATTTAAATAGTTGACCTATTGTGTTGCATACAATTAGAAATTCTATAAAATAGGCTTTTATTTGATATGAGTTTGACCTCCAGATGTGACCCGGAAGGCAAGCTATCGGTCATCGAACTTTCTCGTGTTCATATTGACAGAATGTCGTTTAAATGCATTTCATGACTCTTTTTTAGGTTTCAGCGCTAGATTTTGGTTTGTTTTATCATACTTACTCATTTGCTACTTGATTTGAGCCCAATTAAGGCAGTTTTCGCATTTTTGAAAATTGACCTCCTCAATTTGGTCGGGTTATCAAATTCGTCTAACTTTTTCTGCTAACTTCACACCGGCGCGTTTGACACGGTTTCGATTCCAATTTTGTTGCAAAAGCTTCACGCTATGGGCATTCGGGGTGTTGTGCTTGACTGGTTTCAAAGTTACCTTTCTGGCAGACAACAGTGTGTTAAAGTTGGTCAAACTGTTAGTCAAACGCTTCCGGTGAATTTCGGAGTGCCTCAGGGCAGCGTGTTGGGTCCGACGCTTTTTACTATTTATATGAACGATCTTTTAGAAACTTCCTTAAATTGTGCAGAAATTATTTGCTACGCAGATGATACAGCGATTATTTTCCATGGTGATTCCTGGGAGGAAGTACACAAAACTGCCGAAGGTGGCCTAAAAACCATTGCAGCATGGCTTGATAGGAACCTTTTAACATTAAATGTTGGAAAAACTCAATACATAGCGTTCCACAAGACCTGTGTTTCAAAGCCTCCAGCAAACATGGTACTGAGACTGCATTCCGATGGCTGTCAGACGGCGCAAGTGTCAAAGACGACTACACAAACCTTAGTTTGTGGTTGTAACACCATTAAATCAACATCGAGTATCAAATATCTAGGTGTTGTTATAGACAAGAATCTGTCTTTCGGGCCCCATATTTCAGCTCTGTCTTCTCGTGTAAGAAAGTTAATATTTATTATGAAGTCGCTTAGACTTGCCGCTTCAAGTGAAACGTTGCTATTGGTGTACAAGACCTTATGTCAGTCAGTCATCCTATACTGCATTCGAATCTGGGGTGGCGCGGCGAAGACTAAGTTGATCACGGTTGAAAGGGCCCAAAGAGCCGTTCTCAAGGTCATGTTAAGGAAGCCGTTCAGGTTTCCTACAGACCGTTTGTATAGTGAGGCCAAGGTTCTGCGAGTCCGACAACTATACTTGCTAAGAGCTGTGGTCTCAATGTTTAAGACGGTTCGCAATGACACAGATTTCGAGCGACTTCTAAAGCGTAGGATTTTCAAAATTAATGTTCCTGCTGTTCGAACTACTTTTGCTAAACGTCTTCCCATGTTTTTATTTCCATACTTGTTCAACAAAATTTGCTCTAAGCTTCCTCATATTTTGACTTCTACTGTGAGGGAATCCAAATCAATAATAGAAGGATGGTTGCTTAATTTAAATTACACACAAACAGAGGATGTACTGCCATCACCGGGATACTGACTCCTGATCCTCTGCTCTAGATATTATACACATTCACATACACATTACACATACACACACACAACACTCACTCAGATCTGTGTTTTAACTTGTATGTCAGATACATAACTAATTTAATTTTAAGCTTAAAAAAAAAAAAAAAACTTTTTGATTGTTTTTTTTTTTTGTTCTATCAATTGTTTTGCGTTCCTCTTGCGATCATCAGTGTTTTTGGTTTACATTAATATTATTTGTTGTCATTGTTAATGTAAGTATATAATCTTGTAAATTTTGTTTTGCTTTGTCAGAAATATTGTAGACGGGTAATAGTTATTCGGGTCCCTGCGATACAAGCTTTGCTTAGTGCAGGGTCCGCTGAGTAATTCTATAATCTAACACTTATTGTATAATAAATCACTGTAATTGTAAGTACTGTAATTCTTTTGTAATAAACTTATTCTTATTATTCTTATTCTTGTGTTAGCCCACAGTTGTTTGCCTCTCGAGTCTTCCATTACAGTCAGGAACATAGAGTACAAATCACTAGGCGTGCTAAAATTTCCTGCACGGGCCGGAGCTTTCATATGCGGGGGTAGTCCATCAATAATGCATGCTACTGCTTTTTCGCCTGTGATTTCTAATCTATTTAACATTGCGTACTTACTGTAGAAGTATTGCGTCATACTTTCTGAGGGTAGTTTCCTTTTATTTAACATGTCGCGCAGTAGCTCCACAAAATCGATCTTGCGAGGGAAAGCTTCTAAAAGCCGTTGCTTCCACTCATCCCAGGTCATTTCATAGTCCGTCAATGACGCATGCCAAACCTTAGCCATACCACACAATCTACTCTGCATAAAGTACGACTTCATAGCTTCAGTCCAGCCATGTATAGAACCGAGTTGTTCAATCTTATTAAGCCATTGCAGCGCGTGAATATAATTTTTTTCCGGGTCAAATATAGGTATAATGTCAGCTTTTGCGGTTATGCTATTCAACATAAATGGAACGGGCTCACCATGAATAATCGGTCGGCAGTCAGGGCTGCTGTTGCTACTATGACCGGAATCTGATTTCGGCGACTCGTCTTCCTGACGTGGCCTCCAAGGTCTCCATCTCTTCGTTGGTGGCTGGTCCGGACTATCGGCAGGCTTCCTTTTTCGTCGATGTTTTTTTGTAGACTTAGGCATGACATCCCGCTTCTGAAATTGTTAAAAAGGAGGATTAGACCTACAAGAAATAATAAAGATCCAGAGGTTATGTTTGTTTTTTTTTTAATTGTTAAAACCAATCCTTTTATCGTAAGAATTCACACAAATTTAAATAAATAATCAAAGTTCTTATATTACTTCTAGCCGTAAGTATTCTGTACTAGAAAATACAACACATGAAATAAAACTCAGACGCATTTAAAACAGCAAAAATCAAAGTTGAGTAAATCAAAAATTAGGCTACAATACAATATTAAAACTACTTATCTGTTTGAGAAGAGTAACCTCGAGCACAGCCACTAAAAGAATGAAACGCTCCGCTTTTCGAATTTTCTATTTATAGCTCGAACAAAACAAAACCGTTACAACCAGTGGGGATGGTAAAAATATCGCACGATCCTACTGAGTTAGTCATTTTAGCAACTTTTAATACATACTGAATGTTTTTTTTTTATGATTGAATTAATAATAATATCTATATAAGTAAAGCCTAATTGTATGTAAACTTATAATTAATTATAACACAAACAGCACATTTTGTGTGGGAAGTTGAATTTTTTTTGTGCGTTGGTAGCAGTCGTAGAACAAAAGTAATTGTTTTTCCTCTCACTAAAAAGTGGCCAAATGGATGTCAGGTATGTAAAAAAAAATAACCTTGTATTTTTATATTTTATTTTTTAACCATAAAAACAATTTCAACTTGATCGGAATGTGTACGGTAGGATAGGTCAGGTTGACTGTTGACCCTCGCGCCCAGAAGGAAGGCCTATACAGCGGGCCTCCGACAAATTTACCAAAGTTGTACCAACTTCACTTCTTTCCTAAAGATAGTTTGGTCTAAGCTAAACTAGTTTGTCCAAAAATCGGTTTGAGCCAGTAACATACATAATAGGTCTTTACCTATGAAATTGCCGAAATTTTCTTACATATTAATGAGATCATAATTCCTATAATTCTAATGAATTTTTTTTCATTTGTCTTATATTTGAAAGTTGACTTTAAGGTTATCAAATTACGCATAAAATAAAGTTTTTATTTTTAGTTTGATATATAAAATTAAAGGTTCGAAAGTTGTTCGTCTTAAAGGTCGTCCGATTTCATCATTAGATTTGTTATATTTTTTTACAGATAATATTTTTCGAAAATTAAATTTAAGCTTCTGTTAGCTTAATGTCTTCCCAATAATGCTTAAAAAAATTAAAAAAATTGGATTTATAATTCCTAAGAAAAATGCAAAAATGTTAGTACTGAAAATTGAGTTAACCTAAAATTCGCCATACAAAACGGCAATTTCATAGGTAAAGACCTAATATAACTTAAAAAATTAAGAAACATCACTTAAGGAGGTAGTCACCATGTCGCGTAATTTCAAAAAGTTGTAGCGGCATGATTAAGAACAAGCAATACAATATTGTCAACTAGTATCACGTGGGTAGGTGGTTGTGTTGTGTGTGTACAGTCAAGAGTACGTCAAGCATTACTCTTGTAATGTGGTGCGTGACTATAGCCCCTACGACGATTTAAATGAGTAAGGAACTGTACCCATGGTGTAAGTACGATTGTGATAAGTTTGACGTGCTCTCGACTATTAAAACAATACACAAAACCGATCGTAATAAATAATAAGATATAGGTTCAACAAAATAATGAGACTACAATAGTCAAGTATAAGGTACACAAGGCCGCACGTCGGTGGTAATACTTTGACCTTGGGCGGGTCTCTGGTTCCAGGTTCAGCTTGTACTGGTTTTGTTACCACTTACTTGCTGCCGTGTGTACTGTAGGGGTTTCAAACTACTGTTATGAAAACTCTACGATGCTTTGCAAACCTCGAGCACATATTATCTAAAACATTTTACTTTTTTGGATTCCCCTTATACGAACGGTTTTCGATTATTCTATCGTTGACCGCGCCTCAAGTAACGCCTCATATGTTGTTTTGATTTGGTTCTAGTATAGCGTTTTGTATTTATGTAATAGCGTTTAGTAAAAGCTACGCGAGTCAATTCATAATTAATTACTGTGATTCAGTTTGCTGTATGATTTCAATAGTGGATTGTATTTTTTAAATTTTATCCATGTGTTTTCTTTTCAAGGGTATTTTCTATCACAAACTGCATTTAGGAGAGCTTTGGAAGCAACCTCTGAGCTATTTGTCCCCACATGAGAGTAGTATGTTCCTTGCCCCACAGCCAGCTTAGGGCTGTTTCTATCTAATCTTACCGCCGCATAGTAGCGTGGGCTGATTTAATTATTTTCATATTTTTGAAATGCCTGGGTGTGCGAAAGTTGCTATGAACGTAGTTATTACGGGGAAAAATCCTAAAAAAAATATTATTTTATTGTAAGTACTGCCCCAAGGGGGTCAAAGTTTCGTAAAAACTGAAAATACATGGTGTGGGTTATATTTAAATAAAAATAAATAACAAAGGATTTTAGTATTTTTTACTAATTATTATTAATATTTATGAATAAAACATTAACAAAATCATAAAATTTTGACAAAAGAATATTAGAAAACTTGGAAAAAAAAATCACCAATATTGAAAAAATTACAAGAAAATGGGTTCTATTTTAGTATCTTAAAATCTTTTTTTGTGTTAAATACGGGCATAATTTTTCTAGATTTTAGCCTATTTTTGATGAATCCATCTCGACTAAGGCCTCCACAAACTGCAGCTGATGCCTCAGTGACAATTTTAACACATCTCTCGGTTGCTTGCGTGTGGCAAGGATATTTCTCATATTTTTCAAAAAAATCTGTTGTAATTAAATCTGGCTCTTGAATTGCCAACTTAAGAGTTTGCGTGTCTATTGTTTTTGTAAGGGGTGGCTCGGTTATTGTGGTCCAGCTTATCATATCAAAATATTCTTCTACATCAAAGTTGAACTCGTCCATTTTGAAGACACGGATTTGTTTTTCGGGCTGGTTATAGTCAGAAAATTCTCGTAATGTAATTATTCTTTTAATTGCCAATTCCCTGATGTGTTGCCTTTCATCGCCCAGCATGGCAAGCAATACGTTTTCCACCTGGCCAAAATATCCGTTCCTTTGGATAACTGGGTCCACAACAGCTTTTAAATCGTCAGGCAAATAGCGTGACAGCTTCATTGTGTTGTGTAAATGTCTGGCACCTTGGAAACATGATGGTTTGGTCTTGATTTGGAACCACATAGGAGCGTATACTTTCAATATGAAAGTAACAAGTGTCACAAGTTTTTCTTCCGGTGATTCGGACCCAACATAAAGCCGTAGTATTCTGTTGGCTGTCGTCAGCCATCTTGAATGGACGACTTTACCGGGATTTCGTTTTGCTAAACTTTGATTGCATTCTCCCGAGTTTATAGCATCACACATTTCCATTAAATACAATTGATCTGTGCTTAAGTCTTGCCTAGTCTTCGTGATCAGCGGCAGAGTACAACTGATTTGTTGGA
Organism: Athrips mouffetella; assembly: GCA_947532105.1. NCBI lineage: Eukaryota > Metazoa > Arthropoda > Insecta > Lepidoptera > Gelechiidae > Athrips > Athrips mouffetella. Next base: position 13,709,344 of record OX383984.1, read on the forward strand.
AATTTGCGATTGGGAGCCCTTCGCAATTACTGAGAGCTTTACCGATGCGGCCTGTAAAACTTTTAGGTCCTGCCGTCGTGCCATCGAGATGCTCAAAAAGATGACGCAGATTAAGTTCGTTGGCATGTAATTGACAAATTAGCCACTGCAAAGGTCGTTGAAACTGTAGTTCCAATAAGCGAACGACTCCGCCTTTTCTTCCTGTGTTAACCGCGGTTCCGTCACAACCAACAGCCACTAAATTGCTACAGTTGATATTCTTTTCAGTAAAAAAGGAACATATGTTTTGGCATATCGTTTTGGAATTGCCTGCGTTCACTGCGATGTGGCCGAAGTATTCAGAGCCAGGCTCTTTAACCAAACTTATATGTTCCTCGGAGATAACTTTCCTCCGATTTTCTATCATTGTCAAAGTTTTGTCCTTTCTGCCATCGAAATAAAGTCCAAACAATTCAGATTCAGTCGTAACTTTTGTATCAATTAAAGTTTTTCTCTCTTTTGTACGAGCTCTTCGGATTTTATTTCGATCTACGACCTTTGCAGTATCATTTTGAGACACCAGACCGATATCTTGTAGTGCAGCGGATACTATAGCAGCTCCAGCTCGATCGGAAACTCAATATCTGTCCAAAGTCGTTGCAACAGCCGACAATGCTATATTTTCAGGACAATTTATAGACTGAGATTGAGAATCAGATGACAATTCATTTTCTTCTGATAAGCTCGTACAGCGTTGCATTCGGGGAACTTTTGGTCTTGAACAAGAAGGTCCCGCCACGGGCGACTGCTCTGTTTGTTCGTTTTCTTTTTGACGAATCTTCCTAGCTAATCGATTCATATTTTTCTGGGAAGTTTCTCGATCTATGGCTCCAATAAACATTTTTCTGTTGTTTCTCTGATCGATAATGAATTCTCTCTCTTCTGTAGGTATTTTTCGGCTTTTTTCACAGCGACATGAAGTAAAATCTTTGCATTTGCAAGCGGCTACGTCAAAAAGTACATCGCTTTCCTTTTTAAAGAGTAAAAGTTTTTGCCGGTAGCTATCATTGTTTTGCCGCCCTTTAAAAGGTTTTAGAATCGAGCGGTATTTTGTATGAAATGTTTTAATACGCGCAACGATGTTCTGATGTGATACGGTAGGAATTGAAGCCATCTGCCAGATACCTTCTACTGTTTGAGCTATAGTTTCGCATGTGTTAGTTACTTGGTTTTGATATTTAGAGCTTCCTTCGAGTCGGGTTAGCCATAAAAATGATCTCATTAAATCACTGTAAGTAGGCAAAACATTCGTTGGTAGTTCACATCCAGAACCAAATATTGGGCAAACTAAGTTACTTCTTCTAGCAGCCATACTGCTGTAATTTTTACACAATCAATTTCACTGTATTTAGAGATGAAACAATGCAGCCTGACCTTGCGTAATTGTCGATAATAGGCAATTGCGCTAAACAATAAAATGGCGTTTTGGCGGCACGAGCCACTCAAGCAGAGGGGTAAGGGGAGGGGTTGCATAAAAATACCGAGAAAAATGACTAGATGGCAGCATGGTAGCAGCATATACCTTAGTTTATTTAGAAACGTCTCTTCATGATATCCTTTGACAAGGAAAGTACAGTACACGAAAGGTTCACTAAGGTGTCGTCTCCGAATACGGCAGTTACTCATTAAATTGATAACAAGGTTTATCAACATCTTATGGACACTCAACTTACCTATAGACAAACGAAAACCAATACAGGTAGGTACAAATGACATGGATTTTACCGGTTTTTATTCAATAAACATCTAACCACTACGAGTATACAGGTTACAGATAATAGTTACTAACAAGGTGTTAAAAATAGAATGATGATTTGGAGACGCATAGGTCTCCATATAAATGATGCGTGCGGGAGATCGGTGAGGCAAGAAAACTTCATGAATTGGTTATTTACAGGTGTGGTATTATTTACATAATATACAAGATTAATTACACCGTGAAATGATTTTATTTTATTTTATTTTGTTTGGAAAACTTACAGCCTTATTTTTTACACATTACTCATTATACATTAGGTAGGATCTGGGCCATTAACAAGTTTTCACCTATAAAAATGAAACTTAAGATAAAAAAGAACTGAAGGTAGGCTTAAAAAAACACATCAAAAACTAAATTCTATAGGTAATATCAAAAGCAGGTCAAGCTCGACACTTGCAGCGCAACTGTAGCTTCTATGCTTTATGAAATAAGTAGAACAATACAAAGTCCGAAGTGACGAGCTTGACATGCATGAATTAACGTGAGTAACAATCGGATAAAACAACTTAAAACTAAACAAACATTAAAATATACTTATATTTTATATGTACCTACTAAACTAATGTAGACTGGGTGTTTGTACCACCTAAAAAAAAAAAAAAATAAAATAAATCATGCCTCACATTAGAAATATAGCTGTAAAAAACTTATAAAAAGAAGTCATTATTAATGTTTTAAACTGAGCTGCCTTCTTGAAAAATAAGTCGGTATGCTGTGACATTTTATTGTTGAATAACCTACAAACTCGCGGTATAAATGAGTTGCTCTTATAGTTAATCGTAGTGGCCGAAACATGAAGCGATAACCAGTTACGACGCGATGGACGCGCGACTGGTACCTGCAAGCCAAACTGAGAGAGTAACTCTGGCACGTCTAGACTACCGGTAAATAAATTGGAGAGAAGTGTGAAGTCAGATATTTCTCTTCGCAAGAACAATGGCAGAAAATGAAAGTGCTTGCAACGATCAGTATAATCCTTAAGATTTGTTTTAAATCTTCGGTTTAGGTACCTCAGAAACTTACGTTGAATCATTTCAATTTTATCAATATATTTTGCGTAACACGGACTCCATACTTGCGAACAGTATTCTAGTTGGCTTCTTACAAGGGCGCAGTAAAGAATTTTTAGAGTTTTTGCCGATTTAAACTTTTTCCCCACTCTAAAAAGAAAACCTAATGCCTTAGTAGCCTTTCCAGTGATTTTGGCTATATGTTGATCATATAATAGTTTGGAATCGAACGTGACTCCCAGATCATTGACAACACTAGTTCTAGATAGCACAGATTGGTTTATAGTGTAATCATATAAAACAGGGTTACTCTTCCTTGTGAATGTAATACTATTGCATTTAGCAATATTAAGGTTAAGCTTATTAATCAAACAGTAGTTCGAAAGCCTATTTATATCACTTTGAAGCAACAAAGTGTCATTATGAGAATGTATAGTTTTGAAAATTTTCATGTCGTCGGCGAAGAGCAATACATTGGAGTGTTGGAAACAATTGTGAATGTCTGATATAAATAATGTAAATAAAAGCGGACCTAAAATAGAGCCTTGTGGCACACCCGACGGAATCAAAACGGGTTCAGATGAATAACCGTTAAGTACAACAGATTGGCTTCGACGCTGGACATACGAAGTAAACCATCTGTACAAATCACCTTGGATTCCAGCCTCTGAAAGCTTCTTCAATAGAATACAGTGGTCAATACGATCAAAAGCTTTGCTGTAATCTGTATATATAGCATCTACTTGACCTCCCTTCTCCATCCCTGAAGTTACATACTCAGTGAACAACAGTAGATTAGTTGTTGTGGACCGACCATGCAAAAACCCATGTTGTTCAGGCCTAAAACTTAACTTTAGTGCATTATATATCTGGCTATGTAAAATTTTTTCTAGAACCTTAGCAAAAATGCACAGTTTCGAAATTGGTCTATAGTTGTCAATTTTCCGCTTGGATCCTTTCTTATGAATAGGGGTCACTAATGCCGTTTTCCAAATAGATGGGACGATACCTTCAGACAGAGATCTTTTATATAAAATACATAATGGTTCAGCTAAACTCTCGGCGCAATTGGCTATTAACACCGGTGGTATCGAATCGGGGCCAGCTGACTTGTTTTTATCTAATGATTTTAACATTCGGAGAACTGAATACTTGTCAATCTCAATAGAAGATATAGAGTAGGCTGATTCAACCCTGTTCCCAGTATCTGGCGTGGCTATTGAGACACCTGCGCTGTTACATTCGGTAGGTGTAAGGTAAGTTGAAGCGAAAAAATCAGAAAAAGCCTTGCTTATACTGCCGCCAGTACTGGCCACGGTAGTGGAATATGTCATTGACTGAGGATAATTGTTATTTTGTTTTAAACCCTTCATGTACGTCCAAAAAGCTTTAGGATTAGAACGGATTGAAGTTTCTACCATATGCATGTAATTCTTAAAACACATAGCCTCTACATTGCGTGCACGATCCCTTAAGAGTTGGTAAGTGTTACGATCGGATATATTATCATAGACCCTGGATTTCCTCAAAAACTTAAATTTTTCTTTCAGTATTTTCTTTAGAGCTGGAGAGTACCAAGGTGGAAACTTGCCTAAACGTGCTGTGCACTTGCGGAACCCTAAAAAATTTTAAATGCATAAAATACTATTTAGAGGAACTGTCAAGAAGTGTAACGGGAAACGGGGAGTAGAAAAATATGACAAGGTGTGACAGTCGAGACGGGGTCGGGAAAGAGTCGAAAAGGGAAATGAAGGAAAAAAGCTTTTTTACCGAATAAAAGGAATAGTTGCTAAAATTTTTATGAACGAAAGCAACAGAAGAAAACTAAGAATCAGGTTTTGTTGAATAGTGAGGGCAATGGAGCTGAAATAGAATTTTAACGTGTTTGAAAGTTTCAGGTGAGAGAGAATTTGGGCCGTCAAGCAAGGAAAATTTGGAAAAAACGGAGAAAAATGGAAGAATGGAATCGGTAAACGCTCCAAATATCCTTGTTGTTACTTTGAGATGTCTGTGAAAGAAAAGTCGATAGTAAGCTGGATTTCTGTGAGTTATAATAATTTTTTATTTTGTAGCTCGCGAAAAATAGAATTCATACAGCTGATGAGACGAATCTTTTGAAGGAGGCTATGATCCTGGATTGTGGGTTCCTTCAATTGAGATAAAGATAGGGATTGCTTCGTGTAGGATATAGTATAGGAAGGTTTATTTGCGTATAATTTCAAGACGCTAACATTCAGGGTTTGATTCCAAAGTGTAAAGAATAAGTGGAGTGAAACTAACGTTATGTAAGTATTCAATTTTGTGGTTTTCCATCTTTTATTTATTTTCGGTTCAAAGTTGTTGTGTGTATTTGAGATAAGGTGAAATGTGACTTAAAGAAATTTATAGTTTCTTCCAGGTTGTGTGAGCTAAATAACGTTGAGAAAATCAGATTTCAATGTCAAAGGAGGAAGAGTTGAATGGAGAATATTTGCAGCTTTACAGATCTACCTGCGGGATCATAAGAAACTTGTACTGTGTGATACTTTAAGTAAATTGTTATTCCCTCTTAATGATTTTCTTTTGTAAACATTAATAACTCTGCGGAAATTATAACAAGCTGTGTTTCTAAACTGAGTCGTTATTTGTAGATAGTAATAAAGATTTCCTTTTCCCATAATTAAGTATAAACTAGTTCTGCAAATGTCTTTGTTCGCGTATAGCTAGGCAGGATAATGTTCTATTTCTAAACAGGTACAGGAATTACAAGGAACATTATAGACATGGAAAAGCAAACCACAAATGATAAAACGTGAAGGCTAAAAAAGGTATTGCTTGGATTGTAAAGGTAATGTAAATTTCATTGTGTTTAATTCTTTCCTTTACAGAGAAATTGATTAAAATAGTCCTTGGTGAATCATAGAGGCTGGACTCTGATGTATATTTTGTCAACATTTCAAAGTGACTTTGGACGATGTATATTATTATCATCATTTCAAGGAGACTTTAAACGATGTATATTTTTATACTTTTTTAGGTAGAATTGTCTATTTGACATTATTGTCAAATAGTCAACAAATACATCATTTTTGATTTAGTTTTACTCAAAGCTAGACGCTATTTTGAAATCTTTATAAATTTATTATCTCTTTAACAAAAAATTAATCAAAACCCAAAATCAAAATGGAAGAAAATATTAATACATTAAATAATTACCATTTTTAGAAAATAATATAAAATCTTTGGCCCTAAATCAAAATTCCAGTTTTTAATATACTAATGTCTTCATATGATAAAATTTAAAAAAATATTCCGTCAGATCAAATGAATTAGAACGTCAATTCAAAATCTTAAAATAATATATCTGAAAACTAAAACTTGGATATAGATTGTGACATTTTATTGTGAAATAAAGGGTAAGTTTAAGTAGAGTGAATATTATAAATAATATTATTTCAAATAATAATAAATTGTTTTGATAGTGATTTTGAATCTTTTGCCTCAATTTCCCAAAATTGGAACATGCTGAGAACACTACTACATTTCAGTACTCAAGTTCATAGGAGGTGCTTATCTTTCCTTTTACTTTCATTCTATAGGAGTCCCAGATTTTGAGATTAAGAAATACCTGCTCTCAGGTTTATTTAGTTCAACCAAGCATGGATGGATGCCCTCGTGACATGTGTCCCCGATGTCCACTATATTGGTTGTGGCTAATGTATGTCGCGTGTCACTGGAGTATCTGTCTAAGTCTATCTGATAATATCAACCTTCGGATTTATTTATTTTAATCATTCTTGGGCTGGAGCCCTCAAGCCTAAAAGGGTCTGATACTAAAGTTCTTCTCGTTCTATTTGTGTGAGGTTTCGCTGATTCATCCTGATTTCCCTCTTCTGTGTGTGTGGGATAAATTGGTGTTATTCCAGTACAAATGGAAGGATATTAGCAAGGTGTTTTAACGTTGGATTTTGGAATTGGTGTTTCTTGTGTTATGTGCTGATAACGCTCGCCCATTATTGGATGCGTCGTTTGAGTGGCATATACCACGGGAGGACCTCCTGATCTTAGCGTTAGATTGCCACATGTAGAGTAGTTAGACAACTTAAAACTTTCTTCTTTTGTGTAGGGACATTCTAGTTTAGTCTAATGACATTAAATTGTTTATAAGGAATAAATTAGAATTGTCTTGAATCAAAAGGAAGAATATTCTTGATGGAGACATTACGTTCGTTCGTGGGTTGCTTCTTGTAAAGTGTGTTGACGACGTTCGCCCGTAAGGCTGCGACGGCTGTACGACACTCTGACCTTGGGGGACCTCTGAACTTTATGTGTGTCATCCTAAAGTAGTTAACTAATCTATTTAATCTTCATTGAATCATACAGGAATCTAAACCTTATAAGATTCTAAGATTTAATTTTCCTTAATAAAACTTGTCATAATTTATCATACTTAAAATCATACTTTGACTCAGTGTGAAACCACCTTTAACATTACTAAATAGATTCTTGAAAACAATAATGGAACAGAAATTATAATGTTTAGTTTCTTTCATTGTAGATAAGTTCCGAATATTTAAGTATATACAATAACCCCATTTTTATACTTCTTTTGAGTCCTCTTTTAAAAGAACATCGAGTTTTAGCTAGTGTTGTTTACGCTAAATTCTCCCAGTGTTCTTGGTTTTGAATACTCGATGCTTTTGATTTTTCCCTTAAGATCTTAAATCATTTATGTTTGGCCCAACCTAGCTTAGATACTACTATCCCGTATCTTCTCGGTTCTGGTCATCATACTTCACTTTTATTTAAGGATTACCTTCAGTAATCTTTTGTCATACTTACTTCTTATATGTTCTACTTCGAAATATGCTGGGTAATCCCATTATAGTTTAGATGCAATTCATTTTATTTAAATGAGTGTTTAGACTGGGGTTACTCTACATAATTCTTGTCCTGCGTGGGTTGGTAACGGAAAAGAGATTTAGCTACGCATCACAAGTGAGAGCTATGAAGGATATACGGAGATCTTGTTGGTGCAATAAAGTCACTCAGTGACAGGGGGGAGGGAAATTGCCCTTCAAACTCTTTATGTCTCTCGTTATAAAACCGTTATTGATCTAGGCTGGCCATGCAAGCAATAATACTATACCCGTATCTAGTACAGACTTCACACTTGGACGTGTGGAGCTGGCTAATTATTTTCAGTTTAACTTATTTCAAAACAAACTAAGGGATTCGATGATGTCGATCATTGTCTGCCCGGAGGGATTACAGGAAGAGCTCTTATAGCTCATGATGGAGAGTGCCCTGTTTTCCTAAAGGAAGACTGTATGCTTCGTGTGCCTGGCGGGCTCGGTGACCAGCTCTGGTATGGGTGACTAAAAGAAATAGTCAATACCCTGTGAACCCTGGATGAGTCAGTGATCGTCCCTTAAAGGTGGGCCACGTGGAAGTCGGGTTTGACGCGGGGCATGAACATACCGGGGGGAGACATCATCACCGTCTGGGTTGTACTGTGGTTAGTTGGTTCCGCACTCCACATACATTAACCCTAGTCTTTACTGTAGTTTAAGTTTTCGATGGGATATCCAGCTCCGCGAGGATGATCAGAATCCTGACGATCCAGTTGGATTGTTAGGGTAGTTTAGCGTCATGTCATCGTGAGCTGGGTGATGATATGCCTCGGACCTAGGACTTAGGGTAGAGGAGGCCTAGGACGAGCTGTTTGGGGCGATGGTGGTGCTCCAAACTTGGGGATTGTCCCCACATTATTTTTATTACTTCGTTTATATTAACATAGGTTTCTTTTCAGAAGTTAACGGCTATATTAATATTGCATTGTAAAAGAGATGAAACCTCTCCTAAACTGAAGAATCTACATGAATTCAGTTGAACTACACCAAACAATATGAGACTAAATTTAAATAAATAGTGATATAAAATAAAATAAATAACTCAAATTAGACATGTAAAGATTAGGTTTATATTCAAATATAAGTATTAAAATAACAAGTGTGTTTCTTTTTCATTCTTCTATTGCCACTCTCCGCCGAGCAGAATCTGTAAATTACAAGATATTATAAATATTTAAAACGGAATGACGTAGGATTCAGAAAAAATATAATATTCTTAAAGGATGTTATTCTAGACGATCAACTTTGGCCAAAACTTTCACGTATCTGATTTGAGGATCCTATTGGAAGGGACTTCAGATCTGTACAGCTGGTGCCGTGACCAGGATATGCTGGTTTCAAGCGAGAGAGGTATTGAAGAGTGAAAAAAAGAAACAAAATGAAAAATACACTAATTTCTAGTTTTGAACTGAAGAAACTTGAGAGTAAAGTCTATCTAAGTTAAAGTTGTTAAGTGGGACGTTAGAATTGGTTTTAGCTTAGGGTTATTTGTTTTGGAAACCATAGAAAATATGATGCATTCCTTGTTTCAGAATAAAGATGGGAAATTTTACAGTCTCAATAGAAGGAAACATAGGGTCAGGGAAGTCTAGTTTATTGGCAACTTTGGAAGGCAACTCTGATTTTGAGATAATACCGGAACCAATTGATAAATGGACTAATTTATCTGGCGTTAATCTCTTCCAGTTATTTAAGGAAAATCCTAAGAAGTGGGGTTTCTGTTTTCAAAATTATGTTCTTCTAACAATGTTAGAGAATCATACGAAAGAATCTAACGCTAAGATTAAAGTTATGGAACGTTCCATCTATTCAGCCAAAAACTGTTTTATTAGGGAATTGCAAGAGAGTGAATTGTTGCACCCGGCTGAGTTTGCAGTTTTAGATGAAACTTATTCTTATTTCAAAGAACAATTGGTTACTCGAATTAATTTAGTGGTTTATCTTAGGACTTCCCCTATGGTTTCTTATCAGAGAGCCCTAAGTCGTGGTCGACCTGAAGAGACAGGGATAACGTTAGATTATATAGAGAGGATTCACAACATTCATGAGGAATGGTTATTGAACCCTAATATAAAGGAAGATTTTGACAGGATAGAGATTATCGATGGAGATCAAAATATTAGCTCCATAAAGCAACAGTTTTGGGAAGTTGAGGAAAGAATATTAGATAAGCTTTCTATTCTTTAATTTAAACAAAATTCCAACCTATAATTTGTAATAAACTTTCAGTATCCAAAGAAAAGAAAATGCCTCCTCGTTATAATCTTAGATCATCTCAAGGACAAGATGAATTAGAAAGGACAGGTCAGCAAGAAGAACGTCCACGACCTTCTTTACGCAACTCCATTATGTTTCGCCAACTTCGAAGAAACATGGGAATTCTGACACAGAAGGTGTCGAACTTAGAGAATCAGCTGTCGCAAGCACGGGAAACTAACGCTGCATCAACTTCGTCTGAAAGGCATGAAGCACCGATTAATATTTGCCCGGTGATTGATACAAGAGTCGAAAAACCACGTTTTCCTGGAAGGTTTGGGGTACATCCAGTGTCGTTTTTGGAGGATCTTCAGAATTATTTACGGAGAATGTCTAATGAAGATGCTACAATTGAAACTATAATCAGTTGTTTAGAAGGTGATGTTCGAAAATGGGCCAGAATTTATAGACAGAGATGGTTTACACAGTCGGATTTCAAAAGAGATTTTTTTGGATGCTTATTGGGGAGAAGCCGAACAAAACACCTTGAGAAGAATGATTGTAAATGGCACTTGGTCTAAGGAAAATGGAACAATGCTAGAACATTTCGTTAGTTTAGCAGGGCAAGCAAAGATGATGTCTAGACCAATTCCTGAATGGCAAATAGTGGAAGATTTGATGAGACACTTTCCGAAGGATGTACAATATGCTTGGCGGATGAAGAAAGGAAATACTTTGATTGAGGCAACAGAGTTTCTTCGTGAATTGGATGACGTGAATAAACAATGTGGATCTTCTTCCTTTGACTCTTCTACTGGAGCTGATAGGGGAACAAAGCGTCAAAGTCCATTCGTTTCGAATAAAGACAAGCCATTTTATAAAAAACCAAAAGTGGTGGCTCACATCGAGGGGGAGACTTCAAGGGGAAGGATCACTGATGAAATAATTCAAGAAGAAGATTTAAACTAGTTGGGGCCATCTCCAATAAGCAGGAGGTGGCCGCAGTTAACAAAAATTTAAATTATCTTTTTCCTGTAAAATATTTAATAAAACAAGGTTGGAAGCCAGGGGTAGGATTGGGTTGTGACCAAGAAGGGATCTTATATCCTGTTTCCCCGAATAATACTAGAACGAAATGTAATAGAGAAGGTTTAGGATATTCTTCAGAAGAATATAATAATAAACAAACAGTCTTAGATTTAATTAAAGTTTTTGACGTTTCCGTGATTAAACAAAATCAACCAATGTATAACCAGTTCATTAAAGAATATGAAGGTAATTCTTTATATGATGAAGAGGTTTGCTTTGAGAATGAGGGGCCCAAATTTAAATCAGAAATAGAGTTACAAATTTTGGGACAATCTATAGTTCTCTTGGTAGACACTGGAAGTGAAGTAACTTGTATTTCGGAAGAATTCTTAGAGAGTTTACAAGGAGAATTAAAGTTAGAATTCCCTGCGTTACCAGTTAGACCAATATGTGTGAGGGGAGCCGTTGGACAAAAGAGTCTCCAAATAAAAAAACTAGTCTCTATACCTTTGACGTGTGGTTCATTTGATATTGATACGGGATTTTTAGTGATTGCTAAATTAACTTGTTCTGCTATCCTTGGGGTAGATTGGTTAGTTGCGCACAACGCTGTTTTGCATTTAAAAGAACCACAAACATTAGAATTGGGTATCGTTGGGAAAGGAGAATTTACTATTCCGTTTCGAAATCTTTCTAGTGGGACTTTAGAAGAGAATCGAATAAATCTAATATCTGGAGTAGAGGAACAAAACGAAAAGGAAGGCGGTGAAGAAAAGCAATTATTAGATTTGTTTAAAAATATTCGGTTGGGAATGGAATTGTCTGATGTGGAGAAGGAACAAATTTTTAATGTTTTGAGATCCCATATGCAAGTTTTTACAAAGAAACTTGGAAGGGCAAATTGTTATACTCATGACATTAAAATGATTGAGGGTACTCCAAGGATACAACGAACCTATCCTATACCATATGCACATAGGGTAAAAGTAGAAGAAAAGTTGAGGGAGATGGAAGAATTAGGGATTATATCGAGAAAAACTACAAATTTTTGTAGTCCTCTAACTTTCACTGGAAAACCCGATGGATCTGTTAGAATATTACTTGATGCTAGGGAAATCAATAAATATATGGTTCCAGAAGTAGAAGCACCGCCTTTACAGATTGACATACTTAATGCTTTTCTTGGTGTAAAATTTATAACATTGATTGATTTAAATAACGCTTATTTTCAAATACCGTTGACTGAGGACAGTAAAAAAATATACTGGATTTACAGTTAATGGAAAGTCTTACGTATACAACGTGCTACCGCAAGGACTTAAGACGTCAGTAGGGTCCTTTTGTCGCGCAATGGACATTATATTGGGTCCTGGTGTTAGAGAGTTTTGTGTCAATTATTTGGATGATCTTGCAATCCTAACGAGTGGGACTTGGCAGGACCATTTGGAACATATTGATATAGTTTTGGATCGTTTAGAATCAGCTGGAATGACTTGTAATTTTGCAAAGTGCAACTTTTTCTGCAGTGAAGTAAAAATGTTAGGGCATATAGTTACAACTTCGGGAATTAAACCTAACCCGGATAAAATAAAAGCTATAAAGGAATTCCCTATTCCAAAGAAACAAAAACAGTTAAGAGGATTTTTGGGACTTTGTAATTATTATAGACGTTTCATTAAAAACTATAGTATTTTGACTGCTCCATTAACTAGGTTATTAAAGAAAAACCAAGCATGGTTTTGGGATGAAGAATTAGATCGAGCTTTCAATAATATAAAGGAAGAATTTATTACAACGATTCTATTGAGCCATCCAGATCAGGATAAATTATATTATTTACAGACCGACAGTTCAGGGATCGGAATAGCCGGATCATTGTTTCAGATTGGAAATAATGGTGAGGTTAAAATTTTGGGATTCTGTAGTCGTGCACTACGGGGTTCTGAATTACGTTGGACTGTAACTGAACAAGAGTTGTGGGCTATTATTTATTCTGTGAAAAAGTTTGAGACTTATTTAAGAGGAGCGAAATTTGTTATTCGTACAGATCATAAGGCATTAATTTTCATGAAACAAATGAAACTATACAACAGTAGAGTCACACGTTGGATTTTATTTCTTGAACAATTTGACTTCGAAGTCGAACATGTAAAAGGTGTAGAAAATATTGGGGTAGATATTTTGTCTAGATATCCGCCAGGGGGAGTTTTGCAAGAAGAGAAGGTGTGGTATCCAACTGTTATGTATGTAGGTGTTTCTACTGACCGTGACTTGAAAAATAAATTACAACGTATGATGGAATACCAACGGCTTGACAACGTCATATGTGGGATTAAGGAGAAAATAAATGTTTCTAGAGTTCCCGAAAGAACAGATAGATTTACGCGTATAACTTTGCGTTGTATTGTCAATAATGATCTACTTTATTTTAAAACTGTACGAGGAGATTACGTTTTGTTTATGCCCAAGGTTCTACAAGAAGAGATTTGTAAACAGGTACATATAGAGATGGGTCATCTTGGCGCATATAAAACTTTGAAATATTTACAATTAAGGTGTTATTGGATAAATATGGGTAAGACAGTGAAATTTTGTGTTCAGAAGTGTCATGTTTGTCAGCTTTCTAGACCTGACTATATAAAAGGGGTAGGGAAATGTAAATCGATTTTAACTGAAAACCCGGGTGAATTAGTAATGGCTGATATCTTCGGACCATTACCTAAAACTGAGGCTGGTTATATTTACATTTTTGTAATACAGGATTCTTTTAGTAAATTTATTAAACTTTTCGGACTTCGTGGAGCTTCAGCAGACTCAGTGCTTTATTGCATGAGAGTGTTCACTGAAATAATACAACCTAAGGCTGTTATGACAGATAACGGAAAACAATTTATTAGTCACAAGTGGAAAAATGGACTCAGAGCTTTGAGAATTAAGACTTTGTATACTACTATTCGTAATCCTCGACCTAACACTACAGAACGAGTGAATAAAGAATTAAACAAATTCTTTAGAATTTATTGTCATGATGACCATACTAGATGGGATCATTACTTGTTGGAGATTGAGGAATTGTATAATAATACGTTCCACGAGAGTACGAAATTTTCTCCTAATGAAATATTATTTGGAAATTCAGAGAAACTTAAAGTAGACTGTTTTCTACCACGGGCACTCACGAATAAAACGTTAGACCAAATTAGAGAGGAAGTTAGAGAAAACCTTAGACTTTCGAGTCAGAAGCGGCAGGATAGATTCAATAGAACTCATAAGTTGATAGATTTTCAAGTTGGTGATTTGGTAAAATTAAGGAGGCTTAATAAATCGGATTCTAGTCGAAATAAAACTAAGAAATTTGATTTATTATATGATGGACCATATCGAATTGGAGGAATAAAATATGCTAATGTGTATATTCTCGTTGATCCTGAAACTCAAAGTGTCAAAGGAGTTTATAATGCAGTCCATTTGGCTAAATATTATACTTAGGATGTTAGCTATTGAGATTTTCACGGGACTATATCATAAATTTTAACTTTAGAGGAATTGAGATATTCCTGGTCACAACCTAATTAATATAATTCTAATAGTTTTAATTTAATAATTAATATTAGAAGACTATTTTGATTATAGTATATAGTGAGCCAATTTGTTAGTGAATTGACTGGCATTATTAAATTGACTTCGTTTTAAAAAAAAATATATAATGAACTATAATAATTTATAATTTAATACAAATTAAATTTGATTATATAATCAAAGTTGAACTAAATAAATCTAAATTTAGATAAACATGTTAAATAATTTTAATAATTTTGAATAAAAATTTATTTAGTTTAATGATTTATAATATTAGTAGTTTAGTTACTTGTTTTGTTTATTGTATTTGTGAATAAAAAAAAAAGGGCCAATATAGGTGTTTTTATTTAAAAAATAATAATAATAATAATAATAAAAAAATAATAATATAATAATAAAATAATAATAATAATAAAAAAAAAAAAAATTAAAATTAATTTAAAATTGAAAATTTTAGAATTCTCAAAAAAAAAAAAATGTTTTCTTAGATTTTTCGAAATAATAAAATTTTGGGGGAGGCTGTGCACTTGCGGAACCCTAAAAAATTTTAAATGCATAAAATACTATTTAGAGGAACTGTCAAGAAGTGTAACGGGAAACGGGGAGTAGAAAAATATGACAAGGTGTGACAGTCGAGACGGGGTCGGGAAAGAGTCGAAAAGGGAAATGAAGGAAAAAAGCTTTTTTACCGAATAAAAGGAATAGTTGCTAAAATTTTTATGAACGAAAGCAACAGAAGAAAACTAAGAATCAGGTTTTGTTGAATAGTGAGGGCAATGGAGCTGAAATAGAATTTTAACGTGTTTGAAAGTTTCAGGTGAGAGAGAATTTGGGCCGTCAAGCAAGGAAAATTTGGAAAAAACGGAGAAAAATGGAAGAATGGAATCGGTAAACGCTCCAAATATCCTTGTTGTTACTTTGAGATGTCTGTGAAAGAAAAGTCGATAGTAAGCTGGATTTCTGTGAGTTATAATAATTTTTTATTTTGTAGCTCGCGAAAAATAGAATTCATACAGCTGATGAGACGAATCTTTTGAAGGAGGCTATGATCCTGGATTGTGGGTTCCTTCAATTGAGATAAAGATAGGGATTGCTTCGTGTAGGATATAGTATAGGAAGGTTTATTTGCGTATAATTTCAAGACGCTAACATTCAGGGTTTGATTCCAAAGTGTAAAGAATAAGTGGAGTGAAACTAACGTTATGTAAGTATTCAATTTTGTGGTTTTCCATCTTTTATTTATTTTCGGTTCAAAGTTGTTGTGTGTATTTGAGATAAGGTGAAATGTGACTTAAAGAAATTTATAGTTTCTTCCAGGTTGTGTGAGCTAAATAACGTTGAGAAAATCAGATTTCAATGTCAAAGGAGGAAGAGTTGAATGGAGAATATTTGCAGCTTTACAGATCTACCTGCGGGATCATAAGAAACTTGTACTGTGTGATACTTTAAGTAAATTGTTATTCCCTCTTAATGATTTTCTTTTGTAAACATTAATAACTCTGCGGAAATTATAACAAGCTGTGTTTCTAAACTGAGTCGTTATTTGTAGATAGTAATAAAGATTTCCTTTTCCCATAATTAAGTATAAACTAGTTCTGCAAATGTCTTTGTTCGCGTATAGCTAGGCAGGATAATGTTCTATTTCTAAACAGGTACAGGAATTACAAGGAACATTATAGACATGGAAAAGCAAACCACAAATGATAAAACGTGAAGGCTAAAAAAGGTATTGCTTGGATTGTAAAGGTAATGTAAATTTCATTGTGTTTAATTCTTTCCTTTACAGAGAAATTGATTAAAATAGTCCTTGGTGAATCATAGAGGCTGGACTCTGATGTATATTTTGTCAACATTTCAAAGTGACTTTGGACGATGTATATTATTATCATCATTTCAAGGAGACTTTAAACGATGTATATTTTTATACTTTTTTAGGTAGAATTGTCTATTTGACATTATTGTCAAATAGTCAACAAATAAATCATTTTTGATTTAGTTTTACTCAAAGCTAGACGCTATTTTGAAATCTTTATAAATTTATTATCTCTTTAACAAAAAATTAATCAAAACCCAAAATCAAAATGGAAGAAAATATTAATACATTAAATAATTACCATTTTTAGAAAATAATATAAAATCTTTGGCCCTAAATCAAAATTCCAGTTTTTAATATACTAATGTCTTCATATGATAAAATTTAAAAAAATATTCCGTCAGATCAAATGAATTAGAACGTCAATTCAAAATCTTAAAATAATATATCTGAAAACTAAAACTTGGATATAGATTGTGACATTTTATTGTGAAATAAAGGGTAAGTTTAAGTAGAGTGAATATTATAAATAATATTATTTCAAATAATAATAAATTGTTTTGATAGTGATTTTGAATCTTTTGCCTCAATTTCCCAAAATTGGAACATGCTGAGAACACTACTACATTTCAGTACTCAAGTTCATAGGAGGTGCTTATCTTTCCTTTTACTTTCATTCTATAGGAGTCCCAGATTTTGAGATTAAGAAATACCTGCTCTCAGGTTTATTTAGTTCAACCAAGCATGGATGGATGCCCTCGTGACATGTGTCCCCGATGTCCACTATATTGGTTGTGGCTAATGTATGTCGCGTGTCACTGGAGTATCTGTCTAAGTCTATCTGATAATATCAACCTTCGGATTTATTTATTTTAATCATTCTTGGGCTGGAGCCCTCAAGCCTAAAAGGGTCTGATACTAAAGTTCTTCTCGTTCTATTTGTGTGAGGTTTCGCTGATTCATCCTGATTTCCCTCTTCTGTGTGTGTGGGATAAATTGGTGTTATTCCAGTACAAATGGAAGGATATTAGCAAGGTGTTTTAACGTTGGATTTTGGAATTGGTGTTTCTTGTGTTATGTGCTGATAACGCTCGCCCATTATTGGATGCGTCGTTTGAGTGGCATATACCACGGGAGGACCTCCTGATCTTAGCGTTAGATTGCCACATGTAGAGTAGTTAGACAACTTAAAACTTTCTTCTTTTGTGTAGGGACATTCTAGTTTAGTCTAATGACATTAAATTGTTTATAAGGAATAAATTAGAATTGTCTTGAATCAAAAGGAAGAATATTCTTGATGGAGACATTACGTTCGTTCGTGGGTTGCTTCTTGTAAAGTGTGTTGACGACGTTCGCCCGTAAGGCTGCGACGGCTGTACGACACTCTGACCTTGGGGGACCTCTGAACTTTATGTGTGTCATCCTAAAGTAGTTAACTAATCTATTTAATCTTCATTGAATCATACAGGAATCTAAACCTTATAAGATTCTAAGATTTAATTTTCCTTAATAAAACTTGTCATAATTTATCATACTTAAAATCATACTTTGACTCAGTGTGAAACCACCTTTAACATTACTAAATAGATTCTTGAAAACAATAATGGAACAGAAATTATAATGTTTAGTTTCTTTCATTGTAGATAAGTTCCGAATATTTAAGTATATACAATAACCCCATTTTTATACTTCTTTTGAGTCCTCTTTTAAAAGAACATCGAGTTTTAGCTAGTGTTGTTTACGCTAAATTCTCCCAGTGTTCTTGGTTTTGAATACTCGATGCTTTTGATTTTTCCCTTAAGATCTTAAATCATTTATGTTTGGCCCAACCTAGCTTAGATACTACTATCCCGTATCTTCTCGGTTCTGGTCATCATACTTCACTTTTATTTAAGGATTACCTTCAGTAATCTTTTGTCATACTTACTTCTTATATGTTCTACTTCGAAATATGCTGGGTAATCCCATTATAGTTTAGATGCAATTCATTTTATTTAAATGAGTGTTTAGACTGGGGTTACTCTACATAATTCTTGTCCTGCGTGGGTTGGTAACGGAAAAGAGATTTAGCTACGCATCACAAGTGAGAGCTATGAAGGATATACGGAGATCTTGTTGGTGCAATAAAGTCACTCAGTGACAGGGGGGAGGGAAATTGCCCTTCAAACTCTTTATGTCTCTCGTTATAAAACCGTTATTGATCTAGGCTGGCCATGCAAGCAATAATACTATACCCGTATCTAGTACAGACTTCACACTTGGACGTGTGGAGCTGGCTAATTATTTTCAGTTTAACTTATTTCAAAACAAACTAAGGGATTCGATGATGTCGATCATTGTCTGCCCGGAGGGATTACAGGAAGAGCTCTTATAGCTCATGATGGAGAGTGCCCTGTTTTCCTAAAGGAAGACTGTATGCTTCGTGTGCCTGGCGGGCTCGGTGACCAGCTCTGGTATGGGTGACTAAAAGAAATAGTCAATACCCTGTGAACCCTGGATGAGTCAGTGATCGTCCCTTAAAGGTGGGCCACGTGGAAGTCGGGTTTGACGCGGGGCATGAACATACCGGGGGGAGACATCATCACCGTCTGGGTTGTACTGTGGTTAGTTGGTTCCGCACTCCACATACATTAACCCTAGTCTTTACTGTAGTTTAAGTTTTCGATGGGATATCCAGCTCCGCGAGGATGATCAGAATCCTGACGATCCAGTTGGATTGTTAGGGTAGTTTAGCGTCATGTCATCGTGAGCTGGGTGATGATATGCCTCGGACCTAGGACTTAGGGTAGAGGAGGCCTAGGACGAGCTGTTTGGGGCGATGGTGGTGCTCCAAACTTGGGGATTGTCCCCACATTATTTTTATTACTTCGTTTATATTAACATAGGTTTCTTTTCAGAAGTTAACGGCTATATTAATATTGCATTGTAAAAGAGATGAAACCTCTCCTAAACTGAAGAATCTACATGAATTCAGTTGAACTACACCAAACAATATGAGACTAAATTTAAATAAATAGTGATATAAAATAAAATAAATAACTCAAATTAGACATGTAAAGATTAGGTTTATATTCAAATATAAGTATTAAAATAACAAGTGTGTTTCTTTTTCATTCTTCTATTGCCACTCTCCGCCGAGCAGAATCTGTAAATTACAAGATATTATAAATATTTAAAACGGAATGACGTAGGATTCAGAAAAAATATAATATTCTTAAAGGATGTTATTCTAGACGATCAACTTTGGCCAAAACTTTCACGTATCTGATTTGAGGATCCTATTGGAAGGGACTTCAGATCTGTACAGTACGAATTTCGTTGGGACATATTTCTCCCTAAGCCTGCAAATCAAGTTGTTGAAGACAGTTACGGCCTCATCAATCGACCCGACGGTCAATAATGTGACCCAGTCTTCAGAGTCTAGCTCCTTTATTATACTTGCATAATCAGCTTTGTTGTACAAGTACCGTAACCTAGCCTGTGGTGCTAATGCGTCATCAAAAGAAATATCTGGTTTAATCAACAAAGCTGGATGGTAGTCATCTTCTGCAACAAGTGGTTCATCGCAGTGCTGAACCCTGACTGTTTCATTAGACAGTACTAGGTCTAGAATTCTGCCTTGGATATTCAGTATTTGATTGTATTGTTGTAAATTACAAGTATGAATCATGTCAAGGAGCTCTAAATGTTTATCTTTAATACATGTCAAGGTCGGTTCAAGGATCTCAGTATCGTCATCAAGTACCCACTGAATATCGCTCATATTGAAGTCACCTACTATCAGTACTTTATCCGTCGGATTAACAGAACAGATTTGCGTAACCTTTCCTCCAAAGCTGCTAAGTCGACCTATAAATGTTAAGTCCGAATTATTACCCCCGCATAAATATAAACTGCATAGGTGTAACGTAGTATCACGCCGAGTTCTGGAAGTTAAATTTATTGTGACCCAAAAATCTTCCGCATCTGAACACCATTCGGGATGTTCAACTGCGTGCAAACTTCTCTGTACGGCTATCAGTACACCCCCACCACGCGACTGCTTCGTTTGTACATAGTCTCGATCCCTACGGTAAACAATATAACTATTACTAAACAGCTCCTCATTCGCTATACCTTCCACTAGCCAAGTTTCAGTTAGAATAATGACGTCATACCTTGTGAGATCAACGTTTCGTCTAAAAATATCAGTTTTTGTTCTCAATCCTCTGACATTCTGGTAGTATATATTTAGTGACATAGTTTTAGATTCATAAGAATGTTAAAGAAGCAAAGGCAAATGTCAGAGGTTCGAGAACAAGTATTCCGTGTAAAAAGGTATATCCGTATTATGGGAGTACTGCGGTTATGCACTTTTTCACTTTGTTTACAGTTGGAATATTTTTGAGTCATGTTGGCAATGATCAGCGAATGAAAATATAAGGCAGCTAAGTTGTGTTGATAATTGTGTATAAATAGTATATTAATAAAGTGTGATAGGTTCTTGTATTTAAAACAGTAAATAGCGTAATTTCTTGAGATAACTACTGAGGCGATGGCGGTAGTTTTAATATGCATCAATGCAAAAAAATAAAGTAAATACGTCTTTATTTGAGTAGGTAGGCACAGACACTCGTCGTTTCTAGATACAAATTTAGGTATGGTGTGAAAAAGTGTTAATAAGTGACTGATAGATATAGAAAACCCGATATAAAAAACAATCAGTCATTTAAGTTTGTTTACGTCCGCTTGGCACTGGATTGAGCAGATTGGACTTGTATCTGTCTTCCTGGCGAATATTCTGCAGCGTTTTACCCAGACATATGAATAACCTAGCTCCTCCGCGATCTTCTTTGTTTCGTTAAGCAAAGATTTGTTTTCCGGAGTTAAGTGATCGTTAACAAAGATGCGCTGGACTTCACTGAATCCTATGTCAGCTGCTGCAAATTGCTTCAGTTTTTTTGCTGCAGATACGACGTTTTCCTTCATGTATCTGTTGATGAAGCAAGCTATGATAGGCTTTTGGCTCGATGTTCGAGAACGAATTCGCGTTATGAAAGAGATGTCGCGCTGTGTTATTTCAATATTCAGTTTGTTACCGATTTTAGCAAGAATATCAAAAAGATTCTCGTCCTTTTTCATTGGTACTCCTTTTATTTCGATATTATTTAACCGAGCTTGCTGGTCTCTGGCGTTCAGACTATTTTGTAGTTCAAGTATTTTCTCATCTAAATTTTGTAATCTTTTATCAGTGATTACTTTCTCCTCCTCTAAGACTTTTAGTTTTAAATCTGTATCATCAACTCTCGTAGTAAGCGTTTGCACATTAGAAGTTAAGCATTCCACAGATGTTTTAACAACATTGAAGTCACTTTTCAGCTCATTAATATCACTTTTGAGGGTTGGTAGAACATCTAGTTTCTCGTTGATAGACTTTAGGATAATATCGAACTGGTTGGGAGGTTCTGAAGAAGAAGCACTAACAACTGGTGTTGGCATCGCGGTGTTACGAGATGAAATTGTAGGTGAATTATTCGATTCCGAGACTTGCTTGCACGCAGTGCAGCGCAGTTGGGCTAGGCGTGCTGCACCTAGTTTCCTGTAATTTTTCTCCAGAATATTCGCATAATAATATCCATTACTTATAATTTACAATCTAAGCTCTCGATGATTCGAGCATTGTTCAGGAGCTCCAAAGGAGTGAGAGTCGTCGGAAGTTGACAGCTCGCCTTCAGAGCGCAGTGCTGCAATCAAAGTGGCCAGTACCACGCTCTGTTTCAATAAAGAGGTGCGACATCGTCGCCACACCACCCCCCCACGGAGATGAATAGGCTCGGGAAGAAAAGAGAGACCATACAAAAGGAAATTAAGAAAAGAAAGAAACTAGTTATGTGGCAAAAGGCGTAGCAAAACGTACCCGTCGGCCTGATCGTGTAGTATACGTCGGTGGAGGTGCAGCAACGATTGGCTGGGAAACCGATGAAGGCGGAGCAGGTGGTTGCTGCTGAGTAGCCTTAGGCGCAGTCTGGGGATCGGCTGTTGATGGGATATCTGACGAAACCAGCGGCGTGGAGATGTCTAAGTGCGCCGGCTTAACTCGGTCTAAGCTGACCTCAACATGTTTGCCCCGGATGTCAAGCACGATTGTCTTCTCTTTCTTGAAAATAATTCGGAAGGGCCCGTGATAAGGGGGAGTAAGAGGCCGCCGGACTGTATCATCGCGGAGAAAAGCGTGCGAAGCAGAAGCAAGGTCCTTGTAGAGGAAAGTTGCTGGCTGGCTATGACGTGACGCTGGAACAGGTCGCAGCTTAGCCATCTTGCTCCGCAGTCGGACGACAAGGTCTGACGGATTTTCGACGCGTCCCGTTGGTGGCGAGGGAACAACAAGCTCACCTGGCAAGCGAAGTGGCTCACCATATAGAAGCTCTGCGCAAGAGGCACCAATGTCTTCCTTTAAAGCTGTACGCATTCCTAGTAGCACCAAAGGAAGAGCTGTAAGCCACGACTCTTCGTGGCATGTTAAAGCTGCTTTCAGTTGACGGTGAACTTTCTCAATCATGCCATTGGCACACGGGTGGTAACTGGTCGTTCGCGTCCGTTTTACAGCGCAAAGTTGCAGGAGACGGTTGAAACGATCTGACTCAAACTGGCGTCCTTGATCCGTAGTAACAATATCGGGAACGCCAAAACGAGCAATCCAACCGTGCACGAACGTACCAGCTACTTCCCGTGCGGTAATGCCAACCATCGGCCAAACCTCCGGCCAGCGGGTGTATCGGTCGATAGCAGTCAGGCAATAAGAGAAACCTGCGCAAATAGGCAGAGGGTCAATTATGTCCACATGTACATGTCGCAGTCGGGCAGAAGGAATGGCAAAGTGACCCATGGGAGCAGTGTTGTGCCTCGTCACCTTACTCTTCTGGCACGGAACGCACGATCGCACCCATGCGTGGCAATCGCTCCTCATGGAAGGCCAAACAAAGCGCTCAGACACCAAGCGTGCGGTTGCGCGCGCACCAGGATGACTGAGGTTGTGAAGCTTATCAAAAACTGTACGACGGAATGGCGGTGTGAGGTAAGGACGTGGTTTGCCAGTTGATAAGTCACAGGTAATAATGGCGTCAGTACCAGGAATAGGCACTTCTCTAAGCTGCAGAGACGTGTTGTTACGAAGACTTTTCAATTCATCATCCAGCTTCTGAGAACGAGCTAGGACTGCATAATCTGCTTCAAACGTGATGGTCTCTACACGAGAAAGGGTGTCGGCAACCACGTTATCAACTCCTTTAATGTACCTCACGTCTGTCGTGAACTCGCTGATAAAAGAGAGTTGATTTAGCTGAGCAGGTGGCAGTTTTTCGCGGCGCTGCTTGAAAGCGTACAAAAGAGGTTTATGGTCAGTGTAGATAGCGGCGTGTTGGCCTTCTAGGACGTGTCTAAAATGTTGGACACTTTCGTACACAGCCAATAACTCCCTGTAATAAGCAGGCCATTCCGACTGTCGGGCGCTCAGCTTTTTACTGAAGAAGCCTAAGGGCTGCCAAGATTCTTCCACACGCTGCTGAAGACATGAGCCTACATGAGTGCTCGATGCGTCAGTAAAAAGTCCCAGTGGAGCGTCGCAGACGGGATGAAAAAGCAAGGTAGCAGACGAAAGGCTACCCTTACAAGCATCAAAAGCACGAAGAAGTCCACGGGACGGGCTTAGCTCCTTTACCATTGATCTCAACAATCGCGTTGACTAAAGGTGCTTGTAGTTCTGCTGCACGAGGGAGGAAACGCCGATAAAAGTTCAGCATTCCTAGGAAACGGCGTAAACCCTGAACTGTCTTGGGAGGAGGGAAATCCTTAAGGGCCTGTATGCGTTCCGGTGGCGGTAGTGTGCCTTCAGCGTTGATCCTGTAACCGAGGAAAGTTACCTCTTTGGCGCCAAAGATGCACTTGGACGGATTAAGAACAATCCCAAAAGCGTCCAAGCGCTTGAAAATGGTGCGCAGGTGGTCAGCGTGCTGGGCAGCGTCACGCGAATAAATTAGGACATCGTCAATATACGGAAAACAGAAGTCAAGGCCCTGAAGCATCTCATCCATAAAACGTTGAAACGTTTGACCCGCGTTGCGTAAGCCAAACGTCATGAAGGGAAACTCGTAAAGACCAAACGGCGTGATGATCGCTGTCTTACAAACGTCGCCTTCTGCGACAGGAATTTGCTGGTAGGCTTTTACGAGGTCCAAGACACTGAAAATTGTACAACCAGCGAGACGGTGTGAAAAATCTCCGATATGGCGAACCGGATAACGATCAGGAATCGTCCGAGCATTCAACGCGCGATAGTCACCGCACGGGCGCCAGGTCATGTCTTTCTTTGGCGTCATGTGAAGAGGCGATGACCAGGGACTTTTCGAAGGCCTCACTGTTCCGCACTGCATCATGTCTTCACTCTTTTTTCGCAGCAGCGAGTTTTTGGGGAGTGAGGCGGCGAGCACGGCAAGATACGGGTGGGCCCTCAGTTGTTAAAATGTGGTGCACGGTCGAATGTTTAATAACACGTGGGACTCCAGGTGGACGCGAAATAGCAGGAAATTCCGCAAGAATAGCTGCGAAAGGACAATTCGGATCCTTGACGCCAACGGCCTTGACACTTTCTTGATCGACTGATGCAATGGCAGCTTTGCATGAAAGACCAGTCTTTCCATCGAGCAAACGCTTGCCCGCACAGTCAGGCAAAAGATCATAATAAGCCAAGAAATCAGCGCCGATTATAGCAGAGTCCACATCAGCTAGAATAAAATTCCACCGGAAGTCCCTGCGTAGTCCAAAATTAAGGCGCAAGTGCACAGTGCCATACGTTTTAATATCACTGCCATTAGCAGCATTCAGGACATACTCTGAGACCTGTGTTTTTGTAACTGACCATTTCCGTGGGAAACAGCAAAGGTCGGAACCTGTGTCTACAAGAAATTGGCGTTTAGTCTCAATGTCAGTTACAAACAAGCGACGGCTGACCTTAGGAAGGCAATCTGCTACAGCCTTTACAGACTGCCTTTCCGGTTTTCCGTATTAGGCTCCCATTTGCAAGGTTTGATGCAGCGGAATGCTTTGTCGCCGAACCTTTTGTGGTACCAACAAACCTCAGCCTGGTTCCTGGATCTACTCCTACTTCTACTACGGCCTCTGGAGTTACTTATGCCACGCCCTATCTGCATGGCCGCAACTTGGTGAGACAACTCGTCAAGACGCTTCATGACATCGTCTTCCTGGACGGAAGATGAAGCGGTGGTAACAGATACAGAGAAATGACGGACGGCACCTGGAATCTCGATAATTTTGTCCGCTAGCTCTGCATTTTTATCTAGAGAAAGCTCTGATTGTGCTGCTAAAATAGCTTGCAAATTATGCGGCAAGCGGCGCACCCAAAGCTGACGCAGCAGAGTGTCATCGCTCAGCACATGGCCGGCAAGGTGACGAAGATGGCGAAGAAACTGAGATGGCTTCCTGTTACCAAGCTCCTCCTCGCTGATCAGATGCCTGACACGCTGCTCCTCAGATATCGAGAGGCGCTGTATGAGCTGAGTCTTTAAGTATTCATAACGGCATTCCGCGGGTGGTTTTGCAACAATATCCTCCACTTCGGCAATGCGCTGTGCGTCGAGGTGCGCAACCACGTAATCATACTTCGTCTGGTCCGCAGTAATCCCTGAAATGGCAAACTGTGCCTCCACCTGAGTAAACCACAACGAAGGCCGCTCAGGACAAAACGCGGGAAGCTTTGCGGAAACCCTAGATACAGCGCCGAGGGGAAGGGGTGTGTCTCGTAAGTGCCTGTTTTCTTCTTTGAGTGGCTCAATAATGCTAGCGAGCTGAGTTACTTGCTCTTGTAACGCGGTATTCAGCGCGAGCAAAGCATCGAACTTTTCCTGAAATTGCTCCATAGTAATATATACAAAAAAACTTTATTACACAAACATAAAAACATTCAACCAATATAAGTATAAAACTATATCACAAAATCCGACAGTATGGTTGCCTAGCAACAAACAAATCTCGCGGAAAATTTACATTTTACAGCATGAAAATAAAAACGTTAGTAAATGTTAGTAAAAACAGGAGAAACACACAGGACACGGGAAAAGTCAGGCACAGGAATATACATACACACAGGAAACACGAATTTAGACGTCGGTTGACGGGCCCGCGAGCGGAGAAGGAACTCGCTCACGTGTTTTCTCGGGGTAGACAGGCAGGCTGTAGCTCCGTGGGTCGTATACGTATGCTAATATTCGGCTCACAAGTCTTCAAATTGCTTCACTCCACATCAAACGTATCGGTGGTCACCAATTTGGAGACGCATAGGTCTCCATATAAACTTCATGAATTGGTTATTTACAGGTGTGGTATTATTTACATAATATACAAGATTAATTACACCGTGAAATAATATCCATTACTTATAATTTACAATCTAAGCTCTCGATGATTCGAGCATTGTTCAGGAGCTCCAAAGGAGTGAGAGTCGTCGGAAGTTGACAGCTCGCCTTCAGAGCGCAGTGCTGCAATCAAAGTGGCCAGTACCACGCTCTGTTTCAATAAAGAGGTGCGACATCGTCGCCACAATGATATACAAACATACATAGAAAAATTACACCCAGCCACAGACAGAACACATACACATGTACCTCCATAACACAAATGTTAGTTCTGGGCGGGGATGGAACCAGCGACCTACGATGCAGAGGGTAGAAGCGCTACCAAACACACTATAAGCCCTCTTATCATGAATCACCCGTTTATATGATCATCTTACATTTAACACCATGTTGTGACCCTGTACAGAACCACATATAGGTTCCAGGCTGTATGAGCCTACTTGCCAAGTTATTTACCTCAATCTTCCCCATTTTAGGGTTCCGTAGTCAAAAAGGAACCCATATAGTTTCGACATGTCCGTCTGTCTGTTTGTTTGTCCGCGGCTTAGCTGACAGGTTAATGTAATGAGCTATAGCCGAAAAACTAGAAATAATAAATATAGCAAAAGCAATCGGGCGCTAGGTTTAGTTATAAACTTTATGAAATACTTGATCAAAACCAGCTTTGCGATAAAAGTCGTAGAAAAACTACGGAATCCTATACTGCGCGTGGCCCGACACGCACTTGGCCGGTTTTTAAACTACCTATTCCAAATTTCAAGTCAAAAGCTTTTTAAAGTACCGGCCAAGAGCCAAAATAACGTCTCAGAATGTGTTTTGGATAGATGTTTGTTTAGATTGGTGCTCCGAGTAACAAACTATGTTTTTATTTGGCTTCCTTGTACCTTTTTTGCCGCTCTAAGGTTCACTGGAAGAGATCTCACCGAAAGATAAGTCCGTTTATTCATGTCATTTTCAAAAGTAAAAGAAATAATTATTTTTCGTGCAATAAAGCGTTTATTTTATTTATATACAATTTATTCGTTGTTTACAATACATTATAAGCAGTTATGAGAGCTGGAGAGCACTCCGAACACATCCATACAAAGGTGGCTTAGATGGAAGTACATCGCTGACATTCGAATGGTGGAAAAGAAGTAGGTGGCGTAGTTGGAATTGAAGGCAAACCAAGGGAAAGTAAAATATCATTGCATCCCATGAAACGTCCACTGCCGGACAGGGAGCTCCCTCCAGAACTCCAGCAATAACGCGTGGCACTGAAGATGTACATAGTCACCACGCTTATAAGCGTTGCGGCTGGTGACCGCTATTGTTGGTGACCGCAGTAAGTAAGATGGTACGATACACAGAAAGATGCTGCTGCCCATCCTCCGGTTCATAAGCCCTTAGTCGCCTCTTACGACACCCACGGGTAGAGATGGATTGGTACTATTATTTACCAAACGGACCAATTGTGATATAAACTATAATATATGGGAATCTAATACAGAGGTTACCTTTAAAAATAATGCCATCGAAAGTAAAACCGAAATAAAACCGAATAAAATTAACTATCACATTGATAATTTGATACTCTAATGTACGACGGTGATTATGGTTTCTCACATGTGCGTACTCGTCGATGTCTGCGTAGATTAGAGGATACACTAAACCTTTTATGGCACATATCACAAGAATATGGTTTCTCACCTGTACGTTGATGTCTTACTAATGTAGTTCTGTCATTGAAGCTTTTATCACACAAATGACTAGAAAATAGTTTCTCACCTGTGTGTATACGTCGGTGTCTGTCTAAACTACTCTTTTGACTGACTGAAGCTATTATTACACACATCACAAGAAAATGGTTTCTCACCTGTGTTTGCGACGGTGTGTGTCTAAACTACCCTTTCGACTAAAGCTACTATTACACACATCACAAGAAAATGGTTTCTCACCCGTGTGTATGCGACGGTGATTGTCTAAATTACTCTTTTGACTGAAACCTTTATAACACACATCACAAGAAAATGGTTTCTCACCTGTGTGTATGCGACGGTGTGTGTTTAAACTACTTTTTTGACTGAAGCTATTATTACAAACATCACAAGAAAACTGTTTTTCACCTGTGTGTATGCGACGGTGTTTGTTTAAATAACTCTTATGAGAGAAGCCTTTATAACACACATCACAAGAAAATGGTTTCTCACCTGTGTGTATGCGACGGTGTGTATCTAAAATACTCTTTTGACTGAAGCTATTATTACACACATCACAAGAAAATGGTTTCTCACCTGTGTGTTTGCGACGGTGATTGTCTAAGTTACTCTTTTGACTGAAGCCTTTATGACACGTGTGTGTTTAAATTATTCTTAAGATTGAAGCCTTTATTACACACATCACAAGAAAATAGTTTCTCACCTGTGTGTATGCGACGGTGTTTGTTCAAATAACTCTTATTACTGAAGCCTTTATGACACACGTCACAAGAAAATGGTTTCTCGCCTGTGTGCATTCGACAATGCGCGTCTAAATTACCCTTTTGATTAAAGCTTTTATAACATATATCACAAGAATATGGTTTCTCACCTATGTGTATACTAAAGTGATCTATTAAATTGCATAGATATTTAAATTTTGCATCACAAGTCTTACAAACGAAAGGCCTGTCGTTAGTGTGAGTTTTAAAATGAGAAATTAATGTCTGTTTTCTGGTAGTCATGTAAGAACACATATCACAGATATATTTTTCTGCAGCAGCATGCGCCTTTAGATGAGAGTTTAAATCTCTTGCAATAATAGTAGAATATTCGCAAATATCACACGAGTATTCAAGGACTTTATCGTCTTTATCACAGATAACAGTAACACTTAATCCATTCAAACAATATTTTTCGTTTTCCACTCTCACTGTAGCTGAGTTCGGACCGTTATCGGCAGATTTATTAATTTTAACTTGACTTTTTGTGCTGACTGCGTCTTTAGATACTTCTTGTTGGCTGTCTGCACTTGCAGTTACGTCAGGTTGTTTACTCTTAGACACCGGATTATTTTTCATATTTAGGGTGTTTTGTTTTGCGCCTTTATCGACATCTTCTGTTGTTGGAAGATTTTTCTGTGCTGTGTGTTTTTCTTTCTCTTCGTTGTTAGTCATAGTATTTTTCGTCGCAGCACCTATGCAAATAATTTAATTTAGTAAGCCATTTTATACGCAGATTTTAAAAACTATCTTCAAGTAGGTAGCAATCTAATACAAATAAATGGTACAGCAGCACTGCACTCACTTTCTCGCGATCTTACTACTCTCTTTCTTTTTCTCTTCGTTTTTTTCAATACGCGAGAGTCATCATCATCACATCGTGTGGGTTGTAAGATCGATGGCCGACCTCAAACCCTGGTGTCAGAGTTGTTGAGCCGCCCAAGGCTTCTGACAATGCTCATCTCACGACTACTACCGTAGATAGTAGCCGGGGCCAACGGCTTAACGTGTCTTCCGAAGCAAGGAACTATCTAACTTTTCAGACAGTCAGATGATTCCTGCTGAAATGGCCTAACCAAACTGGGGAAGTCACACAAAGTGATATTTGTTTGACAGTGTCCCCACCGGGAATCGAAACCAGAACCCCCGGATCAAGAGCCGAACACTCGAACTACAATGTCACGGAGGCTGCAGAGAGTAAAAAAGTATCAACTGCAAAGTTAAGTTTGTAATTCCATACAAATAATATGGAAATACAAACTCACCTATACTAGATTTTTATAAAAATCTATTTCATTTATGTTCAAATGAAATATGCAGTCAGGTAGATAACCAATTCAGAATCCATATGATAGAACATTAAAATAAGCTCAATAAAATAGATTTTGAATAAAATTGGTA
The DNA here is from genome assembly GCA_947532105.1 of Athrips mouffetella. Classification (NCBI taxonomy): domain Eukaryota; kingdom Metazoa; phylum Arthropoda; class Insecta; order Lepidoptera; family Gelechiidae; genus Athrips; species Athrips mouffetella. Next base: position 13,739,926 of record OX383984.1, read on the forward strand.
GTAATGGAACACCCCTTATATGAATCTCCACGGACCAATGAATACTGTCGCAAGATATCTTGCATGGATATTCTAGGTCATGCAAAGTTTCTTTCAGATCCTTTGAGCCGTTTTTGCGCAAATTCCAATTTTTATTTTTGTTGTTAATGATACCCTTAAAATGAGAGCTAGCAAAATAACACTCGGAATCGTTCGATGAATATGCATAAAACTCTACATAAAATATAACTTGCTTTTTTATGATGTATAAATACTCGTAAGTGCGAAAATTTGAAACTTTTTTCACGAATACAATATACCTTTCTCGCTCCGCTCAAGAGTAAAAAATATACTTCATCTTAACATTAGCGATATTGTGCTTAAGTATAGTCAGCTGCATTTTAAAGGTAACAGGTTATGACGACCTTGTGATTGGTTAATCGAACCAATCAAATACCTATCTAGAAATCGAAATAAGTACTGTATAAACAAAACGGAAATAAAGTTATCAGCAATAGAGATATGTAAAAAACCGGCCAAGTGCGAGTCGGACTCGCGCACCGAGGGTTCCATATTCGTACCACTTAGGTAAAAATACCGTTTTAGTCAGAGAGGCACAGTCGCGCAGAAGTGTATTAAATGCGCGCGAGTCTGACTCGCACTTGACCAGTTTTATTATTTGTTGTTGCTATAAACATGCCAATTTTCACACTTGCAAGTGTTCCCGTTTCACGATAGAGCTAGAACAAAAAATCACAAAAAAGAAACACGTTTCTTGTACAGGGAAACACCCTTCGATTGTTAGGTAATGCACCATAATAAAATAACAAATATTCTTTGAAAAGAAAATTTCAACAATATAGCTAAAAAAGAAAAAAAAAAGAAAGAAAAAGCTACTGCGGTTCAAAAGATACAGCCGTCGGATAGACAGATGACGTAGGGCTCCGTTTGAATTCTTCGGGTACGAAACCCTAAAAAATTAGAACAGCACCTAACTTACTTGGGCCCATGATCGAGTATTCAAAGATCTGCTTGTGGAACTCAGTGGGGCCGATGACCATCTCCTCCTTGATCTGATGATCTTCGTACAGGCTGTAGGCTCCATCCGGGTCCAAGGGTAACTCGTCCACGTGATGCTGTGTTTCTTCAGGTTCCAGTTTAATCTTCTGATTATCTGTAACAAATAGGTAAACATTTTTATTATATTCTTAACTACTGACTTCTCAGTAGTTAAGAATACAACAAAAACCTATATATGGCATTTATCGATTACTCGAAAGCGTTCGACAGCATTAGTCACCAAGCCATATGGGAGAGCCTGAAACAACAAGAGATACCTCCAAAATACATCGAAATTATTAAAAACATCTACTCAAGCTGTGAAGCGAGGATACAACTAGATACCCTGGGAAAAAAGTTTAAGATCGAGAGGGGTGTAAGACAAGGGGATCCTCTGTCACCAAAATTGTTCTCTGCTGTATTGGAAAGTATCTTCCGCAAACTGAACTGGGATGGCTTCGGCCTCAACATAGATGGAGCGAAACTGAATCATCTAAGATTTGCGGACGATATAGTCTTGTTTGAAGAAAACCCAACACACCTCGAAGTAATGATAAAATCACTTAATGAGGAAAGCGAGAAAGTAGGTCTAGCAATGAACAAAGACAAAACAAAACTGCTCACAAACTCCAAAACAATAGCAATTAAAATCAACAACCAACCACTTGAGTACGTGCAAGAATACATCTACCTAGGACAGATAATCTCACATAAAGACCAAACCACAAAGGAAATAAACAGAAGAATAGCAAATGGGTGGAAAAAGTACTGGTCTCTGAAGGAAATCATGAAATCTAAGGATTTAAGCATGTCAATAAAAAGGAAAGTGTTTGACACATGTATACTTCCAGTTATTATATATGGTTGTGAAACTTGGTCACTCACGACACATCACAGAGAAAAGTTGGAACGTTGTCAGAGAGCTATGGAAAGGAGCATGACAGGAATTAAGAGACAAGACAAAGTGAGAAGTAGCATAATAAGAGAAAAAACCAAAGTGACTGATATACTTACGAGAATAGACCAACAGAAATGGAGATGGACCGGACACATGGTCCGAGATAAACAAAATAAATGGAGCACAATTATTTCGGAATGGTACCCCAGAGATGGCAAACGCAACAGAGGACGCCAACATATGAGATGGGAAAACGACCTGAAACTCACAGTAGGACACCATTGGAGAAGGGTTGCGAGAGACCGAACACAGTGGAAGATGTTAGAGGAGGCCTATGCCAAGCGGCACGCTGAACTAAGGGACATTTTGTGAAATCAAAAAATCTTTATAAATTATACTTTACTGTAACCTGTAGTTCAGAATAAAAAGGCTTAATAAATAAATAAATAAACTACTGACTTTTGGGGCAAATTTAAAAATTTTCATAGGGTAATGTTGTAAGGGATAATACAAAAACAAAGAAGTTGGAATGATTTCCGAACCAAGAGAGAAAATCGAGATTGGCAGAAAACTGTTCTTTCCTTTGGGCATCAAATCAATGATGTTGTCTGTCTAACAGATAACACTGTATCTGTATTTTATGTTTACTCATAGTTAGCCATAAGTGCGAACCAACAAAGACTGATCCTTTAAACTAATAGTTGAACTTTTTAAATTGCGCTTGTGTATTATGGTGTGTCTGTCTACACAAGATGGGTCTCCGCAGAGCATGTGGTGAGGAGAGCGGACACATGCACACTTATGCAACTGGGTCAGGCTTACCCGACACCAGGACACTACAGGCTCCTTCTGCTGAAATGATTTCAAGAAAGGGGAAGACCACATGAGCAAGGTCTACTAAGGACCTCAGCCCGACAGATAAGATAGACAGTTTGGATATTTCATACTGGCTGGATAATGTCAGACTAGTTAGGTTGGTAACCTATTCATATTGGTTGGTACTTGTATTGTAAATGTATAACTAACCTGCACTATGTGGGTTTGGTATGGGAGTGATGCGCTCATACATCCCATAGTTGATGAATCCATGCCTTTCTAGGAAAGTGTGAGTGCGTAACACTAGAGCTGGGTCGCTGTTGTACGGGGCCTGCAAGTAAAAACAGTTTTCTTAATAAACATAATGATATATAAACAACAACACTTAGCAAAAATCAATTTTCTTACTAAGCCAGATAAGGGCTCATTTAGCTAGGTTCTCAAAGAGTGGAATGTATCTTGACTAAGTTAAACAGATTCTGACCTCTATCTTCTGAACAGCATATTCTGTAAGTTGCTTCTTTGGGTTTTCAAACCACATTTTCAAAATCCTGTTCCTGGTCTGAATTAAGGCAAGAGTAGAAGGCCCTTGGAGGTCTGAGAAATATTCCTTCTCCAGGGAAGACATCTCGTCAAATGGCAGTCGAGAAAGAAATGCTGCTCCCTCAAGACTGAAAAATAAATATGTTGGACACAATATCAGACTTTCTCGAGAAGAAAATGAAGAAAGCCATATTAAGAAAGTGAAACAAATGGTCATAAAGTACATCTTTCAAAATCAATCAATAAGCTTTAGAAAATGACAAGTCCTCTCTAATTAACATTCATCTGAAGGTAGTAGGGCTTTTCTGTAAAGTCAGTCAAGGGAAGGAAGTACCACCCCCTTGCCTTATTCTGAGGTAAACAGCAGTGTCTTTGCTGTGTTTCAGTTTGAAGGGCAAGAGAGCCAGTGAAATTACTGGCACATGAGACACACCATCTTAGTTGTCAGGGTGGGCAACGCGCTTTGCTGTCTTGTTAGTGTTAATTATACTACTAATAAGACGGTCGGCTCTATGGGCAGTGGTGACCACTTACCATCAAGTGAACCACAAGCTCACTTGCTCACTTGTTACATTAAAAAAAAAACAGAAATCCCACAAAGCATGTGAACTTACTATTAGAATTAATGAATATTTATTGAACAGTGCAACTTGCACAAGTTGACAAGGGCTCATATAATGTTGCTAAATAATCAGCAAGCAAAATTGTGTACAGGCCGCAAAAACTAACTTTATCTCTGACTGTTAGTGCCAAGAACTCAAAAAGTGAGTCACGGAGGGGAGCAAGTAACATAAGGGGAAGCGTGTGTCTCTCCGCCCTTCACCCATACACAGAAAATAACTTGGTACTAAGTATACTCTCTTTTAAAACTTGTCTTGTAGGCTTTTAATGAATACAAACATGTTGAAAGAGGTTGTACATCATAACTTGCACTGGCTGATTAGATTTAGCTGTATTCCTCTATGACATTTGTCTTGTGCATCATTCGTGTCATTCGTGTCGTCGTATTTGTTTTTTTTTTGAGTAATCTTGTGTATATTATTATATTTTCTACGTTATTGTTTTCTTACAAAGTTTTTCATTTATATTGATTTCCGAGACCACGACCTCTAAATCATATAACTTATCATGGTAGCTTGAGCGAATGGTAACTTTCGTGTGTGAAACAAGAAAATTGTGCTCGTAGTGACGTACCTGCCATTGGTGAGCTACGATTTTTATTCGGAAATTTATTGAAGTTAAATGGAACATGAAGTAAGTGAAACTAGAGAAATACCCTCAGGAGACGGGAATAACGTAAGAATGAATAATTTACAGGCAGGCAGTAATAGTGGTAGTGGACATTTCCCGTCATTTGAGAAATTAGACGGAATGTCAAATTATTCGACATGGAAGGTTCAGATGGAACTGTTTCTTATAACTGAGGATCTGTGGGATTATACTAAGAGCACACCACTAGAGAGCGACGTTGCAGGTCTACGAAGAGACAATATTGCTCGCGCAAAGATACTGCTGATGATAAAACCCCACTGCCTGGTACACGCACGTAAAGCAAAGACAGCAAAAGAGAGTTGGCAAGCCTTGGCTGCTGCTTTTGAAGATAAAGGAGTTAACCATAGGTGTCGCCTGCTAGGACGTCTTGTTAGTCAGAGACTTTCAATGTATGAATCTCCACGTCAGTATGTTACAGAGATTATGAGGATCGCTGGTGAACTAGATGACATAGGCAAGGAAGTAGATGATGAGCTACTAGCTGCTCTGATGCTACAAGGTCTAGGAGAGGAGTATACGCCTTTGAGGATGGCAATTGAAAACAGCAATGTGGTACTAACGACGGACTATGTAAAAACGAAATTGATGCAAATTGATGATAAGCCGAGAGAGCTTAGACAGAGTGAGTCAGAGGAACCCTCTACGAGTGCTATGGTTTCTGTTAAACAAAAGAATAACAGAAATCAAGGATGGAAGCAACAGAAGTCGAATCAAAAGAAGATTCGATGTTTTATATGTAATGGAGAACATAAAGCAATTGTTTGTCCTAAAAACCAGAACAACAAGAAAAGCAATTATGCTAACGCTACCACAGCCTATTCTACAATTGATAATTCGCATAAACCCGTTGACTGGATTCTGGATTCAGGGGCATCTTCCCATATGACTCCAAGGAAGGATTGGTTACAGAACTTCGTAAAGCTAGAAGAGCCAACGCAAGTTATGTGTGCGAATGGAAGTAGAATGAAAGGAGAAGGACAAGGTGACGTGTGTTCTAGAGAATTAGATTTCACAGTCAATGGAGCGTTGTATGTTCCGGATTTAGCTGCGAACTTGATGAGTGTAAGTACGTTAGTTGAACGGAATAGAGTATTAGTGTTTTCAAAAAGAGGTTGTGAGATTTATTTAGAAGATGACTGTAAAGTGAAAGGCGAGGTGAAAGCGGTATGTAAGGTAGAGAGAGGAATTTATAAACTAAAACCTGATTCTGCCAATACTAATATTGCATTAGTTTCAGCTGTGAAGAGCAATGCTGATCTTAACTTATGGCACAAGCGCCTTGGTCATCTAGGAGTGTACAACATTAAATTATTAAAGGAAAAGTATGCAGCAGGTATAAATTTTCCAAACACTAATGACAAACTGGATTGTATTTCGTGCTTGAAAGGTAAGCAAACTTCATTACCTTTTCCAAAAACAGGAGCAACACGAGCTACTGATGTTCTTGAGTTAATCCATAGTGATGTGTGTGGTCCAATGGAAACTAAATCTTTCTCAGGTCAAAGATATTTCTTAACCTTTATTGATGATAAAACTAGGAAAACTTTTGTTTACACTTTACGCGAAAAGAGTGAAGTTTATTCGAAATTAGTTGAATTTAAAACTTTAGTAGAAGCTCAAACGGGTAAACGGTTAAAAACTATCCGAAGTGACAACGGTACCGAGTATGTTAATAAAAAGGTTAATGATTTTTTTAAAGAAAATGGTATTGTTCATCAATTAACTGTGGACTATACTCCAGCTCAAAATGGTGTAGCTGAACGAGCAAATAGAACTATTGTAGAACGAGTAAGAAGTATGTTGGAAGAAGCAAACTTACCGAAGATTTACTGGGCAGAAGCAGTACATACAGTAGTATTTTTGAAAAACAGATCGCCTACTATAGCTGTAAAGGGCATGACCCCAGAAGAGGCATGGACAGGTAAAAAAGTGAATTTGAGTTTTTTACGAGTATTTGGGTGTCGTGCGTTCATGCATATTCCAAATGTTAAAAGGAAGAAACTGGATCCAAAGAGCATGGAACTGGTATTCATTGGCTATTGCGAAACGACTAAAGGGTATCGTCTCATACATCCTCAAACACACAAGGTTTATAAAGCAAGAGATGTAGTATTTTTCGAGAACCAGAAGAGAGACATAGAAGGTGTTAACAAAGAAGTTGTTAAACGAGAAGTACCCAAAGAAGTTAAAGAAGAAGTGCCACCTTTAGGGAATAGTCATGATCCGTCGTTTGGTGAGAGAAATCCAGTGATGCCACCCATTACACAAGAGATACCGTCCAATAGAGAAGAACATGTCTCGGACATTGATACAATTACTGACGATGTGTCCGTAAGAGATACTAGTCTAGAGAGTCCAGCAAGAAACATTGTTGAAAATTTTCCATCTACTTCCAGAGATAGTGAAGCTGAACCAGTGGAAATTCCAGAGAGGAGATATCCATTGAGAGATAGGAAACCAAAAGAGTTTAAAGACTGTATCTTGTATCAAGCAGCTGAAGAGACTAGAAGTGATCCTGTTACTCTAGAAGATGCCTTATCAAGAGATGATAAAGAACAATGGAGAGAAGCTATTGCATCTGAATTGAATTCTTTGAAGAAGAATAAAACATGGGAACTAGTAGAAAGTGCTAATGCAAAAGGAAATTTTGTTGATTCAAAATGGATTTTTAGAATCAAAAAAGAGCCGAGGAGAATTAGGTATAAAGCACGTCTAGTAGCAAGAGGCTTTACACAAGTGAAGGGTGTTGACTACAATGAGACATTCTCACCTGTAGTGCGTCATAGCACATTAAGATTGCTTTTAGCAATAGCTGCTGAAAATAACTTAAAAATAGATCACATGGATGTAGTAACCGCATTCTTGAATGGAGATCTAACCGAAAGGGTTTACATGAAACAACCTAAAGGTTTTGAAGAAAAAGGAAAAGAGGATCATGTTTGCTTGTTGAAGAAGGCTCTTTATGGTTTAAAACAAGCACCAAGAGCTTGGAACGATAAACTCAACAATTCTCTGTTAGAGTTAGACTTTGAGAGGTCAGACAATGAACCATGCGTTTATTTCAGGAAGAGGAAGAACAGTTTAATGATCATTGCTGTTTACGTGGACGATCTTCTTATTTTTTGGAATAACGAGAACGAGAAAAAGCTCATTAAACGTCAGTTGCAAAATAAGTTTGATATGAAGGATCTGGGAAAAGTTGATGTTTTTTTGGGAATCAAGATCAAACAGGAGAACGGAGTAATAAGCTTGAACCAAAAAGAATATACACAGAAGATACTAGAGACTTTTGGAATGGCAAATTGCAAGAGTGTAACTACGCCATTGGATCCAAAGACGAAGCTGATGAAACCAAAGGAGGAAAATTATGTTCCACCAAGCGAATTACCATACAGAGAGCTGATTGGTTCGCTTATGTATCTGTCTGTATGTTCAAGACCGGATATTGTTTTTGCAACGAGTTTTTTAAGTCAATTTAACAATTGCTACAATAATACGCATTGGCTTGCAGCAAAAAGAGTATTAAGATATCTAAATGGTACTAAAGACTTTGAAATAACTTTCAAAAAGTCAGGTAAGACTCTTTATGGATATGTGGATGCAGACCATGCTGGAGATATTGTTGATCGAAGATCATACAGTGGTTTTGTATTTTTATTTGCAGATGGCCCTGTATCTTGGGAAAGTAGGAAGCAAAAAACAGTTGTTTTGTCGAGTGCCGAAGCTGAATATGTGGCACTATCTGAAGCATGTAGAGAGTCTGTATTTTTGAGGAGACTGTACACTGAACTCACTGAGAATGTTGTTTCTTCCTTGAAGCTACTTAGTGACAGTCAATCAGCAATACATATTGCTGAGAATCCAGTTCATCATCAGAGGACAAAACATATAGACGTGAGACATCACTTCATCAGAGACTTGGTGAGGTCTAAGGCTGTGTCTATAGAGTATGTGTCGACTGAAAGAATGATGGCTGACCTGCTGACGAAAGGAGTTGGAAGGTTGAAGCATGAAGCTTGTCTGAGAGGGATTGGCTGCAGAGTGAAAGTTAAGGAGGGGTGTTGAAAGAGGTTGTACATCATAACTTGCACTGGCTGATTAGATTTAGCTGTATTCCTCTATGACATTTGTCTTGTGCATCATTCGTGTCATTCGTGTCGTCGTATTTGTTTTTTTTTTGAGTAATCTTGTGTATATTATTATATTTTCTACGTTATTGTTTTCTTACAAAGTTTTTCATTTATATTGATTTCCGAGACCACGACCTCTAAATCATATAACTTATCAAAACAAAGTGGCACAACAAATTGTGTACCTATAGGTAATTAAGATCCAAACAAAGAGTGAAAACATGCAATAATAAGTGAAAGAATACCAACCTATTTATCAATTCTTTAGAGTCAGTCTTCTCTATATCATCACCTTCTTCTATCACCGGTTTGTCGTCTTTGTTAGGTTCCTTCGACCCTGCGTTCCTACTGGATGAGGCCTCCCGCTGGCCCCGCGAGGACGTAGGGCTCGGAGACAAGACCTTGCTCCTGTCCGACTGATCCGACTCAGAGCCATCCTGCTGCTTCAGAACAGCATCCAACTCACGGTTAGCAACCTAAAGATCAATAAACATAACCTCAAATTTTGAGCATATACAACATAGTAAATCTTGGTTAACAGCATACGTATAATATCTTACATTACATACCCTCACACGCTTAATACGACTCATTTTCAAAAGTAAGCACTCGATAAATTCACTACGAGCGAATGTTTTTCTCGTTTTTCCGATCAACCAAACGAAATAATTAAAAGTACTGCCAGATCGAAACTCTGACAAATGCGCAACATTATTTCACATACAATTTTTATTTCACTTTTAGGGCCCCATACAAAGCCCTGCTTGCTGTGCCACTGCCAATCGTACTTTGCGTGGGTATGCAGGGCCGACAAAATCGCCGTTACATCGGCCCTGCTAGACCACACACAGTACGATCGGCAGTACGCACTGCAAGCAGGACCCTGCAGGTAGGGCTTTGTATGAGCCGTTTTAGTGCAAAACAAGGGCAATTATTCGTTGGTTCAGATCTCCTTTAATTTTAATTACTCTTAAGTTGTAAAAATATTTGTAGTTTTAAGTTACTTAGACTAACAAGCGTTGTAATACCAATAATTAGTCCATTAACATGCGCACCGTATCGACTGCCATGAAATATGATTGATTATCCTGTATGCAAATAGCTCTAGTAGGTACATCCCCTAGATATCAGATTTATTTGATCAAATAAAATATGGATGCCAAAAACAGCTAAGAATACTTTTTTTTGACAATCTGGCAGCCCTGAAAATGTCAAATCAAAGAGAGCAATTTCCGAACGAATACTAAAGCGGCAAAATGCACACGATGGACAAAATAAAACCAAGAACTACAGTCAACGACAGGTCAAGCTTGACACTCGCACAAGTCCAATGTGTCAAGCTTGATGTGTTCTTGATTGTACCATAACATGTGATGGAACATATTGTTGAGAAAGTCTACATTTTACTTTCGTATTTCGACTCGATATACGGACAGTCAAGAGTACGGGCACAGAACAAAGTATTAGTACTTTCATCCCCTTGCAATCCACCCTTCACCCCCGCGCGCACCCGCCCGCGTGGTGCTCTACTGAGGGTCTTTCGTACTGAATACGCGGGCCTACGCGACCTTCCAATTTCATATTCGCGCTCGTTGTATGTAGTGTCCGGGTGTGGTATAGGAGAGCTTCACACATTGGACTTGGTACTATTTTATTTCAAATGCTCTACGAGCTAAAATCTCGCTACAAGTATCGAGTTTGAATTGCTCATGACTGTACCTATTTATGGAAGGTTGTTGTTTCATGGACTGTGTCCAGATTGTTTCAGGGAGATGGAGATGGCCCCCTTACTCTGCACTCTGCAGGCAGTCGACAAGAAAAGGAGAAGTAGGAGAGGGTTAGCTATAAATACGGTTTGAGCAAACTACTTGACCTTTACCTACCTTGGCTGCGCAGAGTCGACTTTACATACAAATTGACGTGCGCAAAGCTTCCCCACCACGCGATTATTGTTTAAGTTGTTTGCCCCGTAGTATACCTACGCGTAAATAATGTTATTTTATTATACTTAAATTCCACTAAAACATTAAACTGGCATTGCCAGTCATCGAAACTGATCATGATTAAAATATAAAAAGTTGGCTACATTGTGACGTGCTATACGCGAGTAAATTTGTGCTTAGCATGGACTTGGTCGTGACACGTTTACTTTGGCAGGCGGATGACGTTTACAGGAGGGCGCTGCTCTCATATGTTTTGCTCGAGAAATGTGCAGTGGCTTTAGTTCCGATTTTATCCTACTGCTAAAACAGCCGTGTCGCTCTGTATACTAAACTTGTATAGAGAGGGCGGAGAGGGCTTATTTTCTTCACCAGTGACAGTTTCTTGGCGAATTTCTCAGTTTTGTTGAGTGAGCGTGCCCCTCAATACGGAAACCCAATAATAATGTAAATGGCTTAACCCGATGTTACGGCTAACAACTTTTGCCTGGCTATTTGCTCTGTCTGATAGACTTATACAACCTTATGTCTTATTAGCCATTTCTATCCCACTGCTGGGCAAAGGCCTCCCTCCGTTCCTTCCACTGGTCTCTATGTCTAGGACTCTTATGTCTTTCTTACAAAAGGAGGGCAACACAAAGGAACAAATAATAAGTAGCACAGAGATGGGTTGGCGCTGGTTTCGCGAAAGTTGCCTTCATGATTAGAATCACTGGGCTTCGGAGCAAAACCAATGAAAATTCACGTTGTAGGTAGATACAAAAGGACATGGATTTTACCGGTTTTTTATTCAAGAAACATCTAAGCACTATACAGAGTGTTAAAAATAGAACGATAATATACAAAAATACTCAAAAAAATTACACCCTAAGACATACATATGTACAACACACAAATGTTAGCCCTGGGCGGAGATCGCACCCGCGACCTATGGCGCAGAGGGTAGGGGCGCTACCAAACACACTATAAGTGAATCACCTGTTTATAGTATCATCGTACATTTAACACCATGTTGTGACCCTGTATAAAACAACATATAGGTTCCAGACTATATGAGCCTCCTTGCCAAGTTTTTTATCTTAATCATCCCCATTTTTAGGGTTCCGTACCTCAAAAGAAAAAAACGGAACCCTTATAGGATCACTTTGTTGTCCGTCTGTCTGTCTGTCTGTCTGTCAAGACCCTTTATCTCACGAACGGGTAAAGGTATCAGGTTGAAACTAATACCATACATTAGGATCCATGAACCACACAAGATCTGAAAATTTCAATTTTTTACAACGACGCAATAAAAAGATATGGCATTTTATGTCCTCATCTCCATACATTTATTCAAAAACGCAAAACCTACAGGGTACTTCCCGTTGACCTAAAATTATGAAATTTGGCAAGAAGCTAGGTCTCACAGTACAAATAATGGGAAAAGTCTGAAATCATTAAATATTTCATCTTTTCTCACAACTAATGGTAACCAATTGTGGTGAGCTCCCGTTTCAAGAACATTCATATAAGAGAGGGGTCAAGTTGGATGGTCGCTGAGGCGATTTTTGTTTTAGTTCTATTTTAAAAACGGGAACACTTACAAACTTGAATATTGGCATGTTTATAGTGCATAAGCTTTAAAATAACAACAAATAATAAAATTTGGTCAAGCGCGTGTCAGACTCAAAAAATCTAGCACATTAACTTACTGAAATTTCAACTAATACAATTATGTTTATGTGGTGGTACGGAACCCTCAGTGCGCGAGTCCGACTCGCACTTGGCCGGTTTTTTTTTAAACAATTCTAAATTTCAAGTCAACAGCTTTTTAAAGTACCGGCCAAGAGCCAAAATACTTCTCAGAATGTGTTTTGGATAGTTGTTAAGATTTGTGCTCCGAGTAACAAACTATGCTTTTATTTAGTTTCCTTGTACCTATTTAGCCACTCTAAGGTTCACTAGAGAGATCTCACCGAAAGAGAAGTTCGTTTAGTCTTTTTCAATAGTAAAAGAATAAATAATTTTTCGTGCAATAAAGCGTTTATACAATTTATTCGTAGTATACAATACATTACAAGCAGTTGTGAGAGCTGGAGAGCACCCCGAACACATTTATTTATTTATTTATTTAATCATAGGGAAACATACAGCTATAATAAATACATAAAAATTAATGTTACAGGTAATCACATAAGCCAATTAAGTATCCACACAAAAAACATACACTACGTCGAAAAAGACAAAAGAACATAAGTTAAAAAAAAAAAAAGACATATTAATAAGAATGAACTTTTAACCTTATATAACCAGAGAGTTTAAATGACAATCCATACAAAGGTGGCTTAGATGGAAGTACATCGCTGACATTCGAATGGTGGCAAAGAAATACAATACAAGAATTTTATTCTTTTCTCCCACATATAAGTACTTACAAAATATGAAATAATAGTAGATCTTAAGGTCTATGTTAGCGGTACTTGTTTATGCGGGAAACAGGACACCAAACTAGGTTAACCTGTGCTATGGTATCCTGGCTCCCCCTCGTTGGACAATGTAATAGATCTTACACAATGACAAAAAGCGTTCGTACTCAATGTAGCCATAAGACTGAAAACTTTTTAATTTAACAAAAATTTGAAAAATTTTAAAACAAGAAATAAGGTAAAAAAATTAAAACTTAGCGAAAAAAAAGAAAATTAGAAACTTGTATGTGTTGTGTGTGTTTTGCGTGGGTTGTGTGTGTGTGCTTGTTGTGCGTGTGTGTGTGTGTGAGAGAGAGTTTGAGATGCTGTCTCGTTGGCCTTCACCTTGTTTATATATTTATTTGCATTGAAAAAATAAAATAAAATTTATGTTATTTGCAGATAGACATTAAGACATTGGTAACTTTTGAATTTGTTATGTGATTATATGCAGTAAATTTTAGGTGGCGTAGTTGGAAAACCTCCTGTTGTGAATTGAAGGCAAACCAAGGGAAACTATAATATCATAACATGCCATTAAACGTCCACTGCAGGACAGGGAGCTCCCTCCAGAACTCCAGCAATAACGCGTGGCACTAAGGAGAGGTACATAGTCACCACGCTTGTAAGCGTTGCGGCTGGCGACCGCTGTTGTTAGTGACCGCAGTATGTAAGATGGTACGATACACAGAAAGATGCTGTTGCCCATCCTCCGGTTCATAAGTCCTTAGTCGCCTCTTACGACACCCACGGTTAGAGATGGGTTGGTACTATTCTTTGCCGGTACCACACGGACGGACATAATATATGGGAATCTAATACATAGGTTACCTATAAAAAGAAATACCATCGAAAGTCAAACCGAATAAAATTAACTATCACATAGATAATTTGATACTCAAAGGTACGACGGTGATTATGGTTTCTCACATGTTCGTACTTGCCGATGTCTGCGTAGGGTAGAGGGGTCACTAAACCTTTTATGGCATACATCACAAGAAAATGGTTTCTCAACTGTGTGTATGCGACGGTGTTTGTTTAAATTACCCTTATGACTGAAGCCTTTAAAACACACATCGCAAGAAAATGGTTTCTCACCTGTGTGTATATGGCGGTGTGCGTCAAAATTATGCTTATGACTGAAGCCTTTATAACACACATCACAAGAAAATGGTTTCTCACCTGTGTGTATGCGACGGTGTTTGTTTAAATTACCCTTATGACTGAAGCCTTTAAAACACACATCGCAAGAAAATGGTTTCCCACCTGTGTGTATATGGCGGTGTGCGTCTAAATTATGCTTATGACTGAAGCCTTTATAACACACATCACAAGAAAATGGTTTCTCACCTGTGTGTATATGGCGGTGTGCGTCTAAATTATGCTTATGACTGAAGTCTTTATAACACACATCACAAGAAAATGGTTTCTCCCCTTTATGTATTCGTTGATGTCTTACTAAAGTAGCTCTCGTATTGAATCTTTTATTACACACATCACAAGAAAATGGTTTCTCCCCTGTATGTATTCGTTGATGTCTTACTAAAGTAGCTCTCGTATTGAATCTTTTATTACACAAATCACAAGAAAATGGTTTTTCACCTGTGTGTATTCTTAAGTGCTCTATTAAAATACACAGTCGTTTAAATTTGGCATCACAAGTCTTACAAACGAAGGGCCTGTCAATACTGTGAGTTGTTAAATGTGAAATTAATAATTGTTTTCGGGTAGTCATATAACGACACATATCACAGTAAAATTTCTCTGCAGCAGCATGCGCCTTTAGATGAGAGTTTAAATCTCTTGCATTATTCGTTGAAAATTCACAAATATCACACGAGTACTCAAGGACTCTATCACAGATAACAGTAGCACTGACTCCTTTTAAACATTTTGTTTCGTTTCTCGCTCTCACTTTAGTTGAGTTAGAACCATTATTCGCAGATTCATTTATTATTACTTTACTGTTTGTGCTGACTGCTTCTTTAGATACTTCTTGTTGGCTATCTACACTTGCAATTACGTCAGGTAGTCTACTCTCAGACACAGGAGACTTTGGAATGTTTGGGGTGTTTTGTTGTGCGTTTTCATCGACGTCTTCTGTTGTTGGATGATTTTTCTCTGCTGTCTGTTTTTCTGTCTCTTGTTTGTTACTTCGCTTATTTTTCTTCGACACTGCAACAACTAGACGCAAAAATAAGTTTTATAAACAGTAACCAAATAGCTTGACATCAATAACTTAATATTAGTATACACACAGCATCACGCTTTACTGTTAAATCTTTTTTACACACATATCAATAAATAAAAGTCTGTTTGCTGAGTAAGGTCTCGCCGCGTCATACCCAGTACTACACAGACCCACATCTAGCGGAGCGCTACAACCGATATGGTCGACACCATTTAGTATTTGTATCTCGAATGCCTATTTATGGCATACGCCACAGGTGTTCGCTCCCCAGAGCATTCGTTACATGCAGGCTCGCTTATGGGGACACGCTTTTAACAGAGTTACGTCTCAAAACACTTCAATAATAAAAACAGTACCTGACTTACTTGGACCTACGATCGAATATTCAAAGGTCTGCTTGTGGAACTCAGTGGGGCCGATGACCATCTCCTCCTTGATCTGATGATCTTCGTACAGGCTGTAGGCTCCATCCGGGTCCAAGGGTAACTCGTCCACGTGATGCTGGGTTTCGTCTGATTCTTGTTTTATTTTCTGTGTATCTGTAACAAATAAACATTTAAATATTTCATACTCTCGCTAGTTTTCCGTCAAGCTAGTTTTGGAATTGTCGATGAGGGCCCGTACTATAATAGCTTATCCTAATTACACTAGTATGGCGATGTACCTTATGGTGCTATAATTCACATATTTTTGAAATAGTGCGATCAGGTCGCGCATAGCTGTGACGTCATTAGGTCCGACCGCCCCGCACTCGCTTAGCGTCGCCACCATTCATTCGCTGTTTTTACTTTCGAGCGGAGCGAGAAAGGTATTGTATTCGTGAAAAAAAAAAGTTTTTCTAATTTTCTCAAAAAAACAAGTCTCCCAAAAATGTCCGTCCGTCGGTCGGTCGGTCTGCCCGTCACGCTTTGGCCTAGCGGCTAAACGAATGGTCCGATTGACACCATATTTGGAAGTTAGGAGTTTTATGCAAATCCATCGAAGGGTTCTAAGTGAAAATGATTTTTATTTTAACACTTCCTGCGTTTTTTCTACTTTGTAGGTTCTAAGTGGTTTCTGGCTGGCTCTCATTTTGAGGGTAGCTGTCATACAACGAAAATGATAAATTGTAATTTTCTCAAAAACGGCTCATAGAATATTGATGAAACTTTGCATGACCAAGCATCTCAGTATCAAATGATCTGTGTAATTTCATATAAGGGGTGTTCCTGTACCACCAAATCGTAAATATGTGATTTACCCAAAATTGGTTCCATTGAGTTTATTAAAATTTTCTATAATATTACTCCTGGATTGGTTGTCTACCTGACTGGATATTCTTTGTGATTTTTTGAATAAAATTTAGTACACAGAGTGTACCAAAAACTGAAAGGGCTTGCTCAGTAGATTAAACTGAACAATAATCCATAAGGAAAATGTGTTGGGAAATTAAAAACATCTCCATGCAAGTATCCTACGGTAGTATCTATTGATCTTTGAAAATTCATATAAAGGGTGTTCCAGTACTACCAAAAGTTAAACATGTGATTTACTCGAAATCGTTTGATGTTTGTTTGTTTTAATGTTTGACAATTTGAATTCTGAATTGATCTGTATATTTCATTCGAACGTTATTTTGGAAAAACGTAAATAAAAGTTTGTATTTCCATAATATGTGTATGGCATTACAAATTTAAGTTTGCGGTTGATAGTTTTTCCTTGAGTATTGCGAGAAAGTAAGTGCAGTGCTGCTGTACCATTTTTTTTTTGCACTACAGAATGGGTGTTGTGTTGTAAAGTTTGCTTATTTAGGTTAATATCGTTAATATTGTCGTATAAACATTGCATAGTGCCTAAAATCACTAATACTTTGGTTGAAACATTTGATAAACTGTTTTTTACACTGCGAAAAAATGCGAAAATCCGCAAAAACAGTGTACCGTAATGAAAAGGGATGACTAAATTCAACTTTCTGCTGCCAGCTTATACGGGGCACACATTAAACAAAAAAAAAACAGCTAAATGCATATCGGGCAACGAGCACCGAGAGTACCGTACCACTAAGGTAAAAATACCGTCTTTGTTATGGCCGCGCAATCACGCAGAAGTGTATTATAAACGCGCGAGTCCGACACACATTGAACCAATTTTTTACTATTTGTTGTTATTCTATAGCTTATGCACTATACAGGGTATCGACGACGACGGAGGTTGCCTGCTAGCCTGATGCTGGCAGGCTTCTGTATATATGTATATTTAAACTTAGACGTAAGCAAATTCCAAATTACGACATTGATTAGTTTGGCAGTCTCTACTTGGTTTGCTTGTAAATATTGTATGTTTTACTGTTTTTAATTATATTTTACTAGCTGTTGCCCGCGGCTTCGCTCGCGTGGATTTCGTATTTAGGTTGTTCCCGGTTTTCCGAAGCAATGAGATATTTTAGTCCAGGGAAAATATTATTTATCCCATCATTTCGGGGTAATTTTAAACTAAGGAAAAACGGGGAAAAACCCTGCGCAAATCAATGAGTATAATTCAAGATCCAGCTGAATTTTATATAATATACAGACGTTACTCATAAATTACTCAGAACAGAGGAACTTAGCAGCAGTATCCTAACAAATGTAAAGAGAGAGATGAGAGACACCTTTTTGTCATATTTCAAAACAGAGCTAAATCGCAGAAGTAATTGAGAAAAACGGAAACGCTCTCCCTCTCTCTCCCCCTCCTCACTCTCCCACTGCCCCTCCCTCTTTCTCTCTCTCACCCCCTCCCCCTCCCTCGCTCCCTCCCCCTCCCTCACCCCTTCCCCTCCTTCTCCCTCTACCTGTATCTCTCTTCCTCTCTACCTCTATTCCTCACTACCCCTTTACCTCTCTACATCTCTACCCCTCTACCTCTCTTCATCTCTACCTCTCTACCTTCCTACCTCTCTAAAGGGCCCCATACAAAGCTCTGCCTGCAGGGCCCTGCTTGCAGTGCCACTGCCAATCGTACTTTGTGTGGGCATGCAGAGCCGACAAAATCGCCGTTACATCGGCCCTGCAAGACCACACACGGTACGATTGGCAGTACGCACTGCAAGCAGGGCCCTGCAGGCAGGGCTTTGTATGGGCCGTTTAACCTCTCTACCTCTCTAGTTAAAGATAGTACCTTGGTGATTGTGCGCTGCACAGAGTAAAAAAGGGAAGAGGAGATGATGATATCAGTCGAGCCGTGATTCAATCAATTGAGCCATGACGTCACGAAAGGGGGCGGGGCATACGCCATTTCCTCTTTGAACTTACCAGTGATCACATCGAAACACGCTCTGCAAAAAATTGTTTAAATAGTTGGAAAAACAACTCCCACTATGAAGTGTTGTGTGCCTTTGTGTTTAAATTCGTCAGAAAGGCAAAAAGAAACTGCATTTAAAGTGTCTTTTCACTTGTAAGTAAGATTTTTCAATAAAATTTGCTATCCATGTACTGTAGCCATGTGGCCGTAACATTAGTTCTGCTTTATGTCGCTAGATGGTTTTGGGAATATTTGTAGACGATCGAAATTCACCCCTTCTTTTTACTTCCACCGACTCAATTTACATTTCTGGCTTTAGCTTTAACAATAGTTTGATAAAAATTACGTGATTATCGTGAATATTTTATTTATTTGGAGAAATATTTGTAGTTTGTAGTTATGTTGTTTGTAGTAGCGCCACCTAGTATGCAGAGGACAAACTCGCCAGAGTTAGGTTCAAGAACCGTGTTCCAGATTTCAGCAAGTACGTAGTATATAGGGTTTAATTTAATAACGTGCCATAAATTTTAGCTAAGTAAGATATGAAAAAAAAAAACCTACTTAAAAAAAATTAAAACTTCATTGAAACTAAACTAACGCGGAGCGCAATGACCCAGATCATCAAACCAGTGCGCAAGTATTAGTGGATTAGGTAGGCACATACATAACTGAAACTGTTTCTTTTTTGCGTTAGTTTAGTTTCAATTTCAAGTTTTAGTTAGTCAAGGAGATTTCGTTTTTTTATGTAGGATTTTTTAAATATTTTTTTGTGTTCCTTTATCGTTACCGAACCACCTTCTAAACTTCGGCAATAAACATCCAGTAGATAGAGAGCGGGAAGTCAGCAACCTTACCTCATCGCAAACAAAATCGTGAACAACATACCTACTTCTCATAGTAGGAATAGCGGAATGCCTCTTATTTTTAATTTGATTACTAAGTAGGTATACAAATGAATACCTATTGTTATTTTTGAATTTTCAAATCTATATAGTTGGCTCTATATTCATATAGATAGAGGGAGCATAACGTGTTAAGACTGCATTCCGTGTTTGACGCAGACGCGTAATAGGTACTGAACGCAACTTGCTGGTAGTGTGCGTGGTCACGCATACATAAACGAACGCTTCCAGACCCGAACGAAAGTTAGTAACTCATAATTAATTTTAAAAAAATGTTTTTGGTTGAGTTAGGGTAATAACAAAAATATCACAGGTCATCCAAGTAACAACTATCATTCACGCATCACTTATCATTCGCACATAACCCATCATACACTCATCATCATTCCTCCGCTCATCATCATTCATCCACTCATTACATACGCGCATCACTCATCATCATTTATCCACTCATAAACTATCATTCGCGCATCACTCATCATCCACTCATCATCATTCATCCACTCATCAACTATCATGCGCGCCTCACTGATAATCCGCACATAACCCATCATACACTCATCATCATTCATCTACTTATCAACTATCATCCGCGCATCACTTATCATCCGAACATCACTCATCATCCGCTCATCATCTTTCATCCACTCATCAACTGTCATCCGCGCATCACTTATCATCCAAAAATCAGTCATCATCCGCTCATCATCATCATTCATCCACTTATTAACTATCATCCGCGCATCACTCATCATCATTGATTCACTCATCAACTATCATCCGCGCGTCACTCATCATCCACTCATCATCATTGATTCACTCATCAACTATCATCCGCGCATCACTCATCATCCACTCATCATCATTCATCCACTGATCAACTATCATCCACTCATCATCATTCATCCACACATCACTCATCATCATTGATCCACTCATCAACTATCAGGCGCGCATTACTTATCATCATTCATCCACTCATCAACTATCATCCATGCATCACTCATCATCATTGATCCACTCATCAACTATCATCCGCGCATCACTTATCATCCGCTCATAATCATTCATCCTTTCATCAACTATCATCGGCGCATCACTCATCATCATTCATCCACTCATCAAACCCGTCTCAAGGGGAAGATCTAACAAACCTGACGAAATAATGTAGCCTGTTTTCTGCCTAAGTTTGGCGCCGTTTGCTTCTTTAAAAAAAGTAATCCATTTAAATCCGTGCCATCGTTGTACATTTCGTTGTTTTTGTAATCGAAAGATCAAAGGACACTAACGATTAAAAGGCAGTTTTATTTCGGAAAGCCATGCCATGGAAATCCGTCTCAAGAGGAAAATATAACAGACCTGACGAAATAATGTAGCCTGTTTCCTGCCTAAGTTTGGCGCCGTTTGCTTCTTTTAAAAAAGTAATCCATTTAAATCCGTGCCATCGTTGTACATTTCGTTGTTTTTGTGATCGAAAGATCAAAGGACACATACTAACGATCAAAAGGCAGTCTTATTTCGAAAAGCCATGCCATAGAAATCCGTCTCAAGAGGAAAATCTAACAGACCTGACGAAATCATGTAGCCTGTTTCCTGCCTAAGATTGGCGCCGTTTGCCTCTTTTAAAAAAGTAATCCATTTAAATCAACAAATTTAACAGACCTGACGAAATAATGTAGCAAGCAGCACGTTCAAGTTTCCGATCATTGAACTTAAACAGCTCTACCTTTTCCGACCACTGCCGATTACCCATCATCTACCGGTCACCCATCATCTACCATTGACTCGTCTTCCGCCGGTCACCCATCAATATCATCCACCAGTCACCCATCTTCGTCCGGACATCAATCACGTACAAAAAATCTATTACTCTGATAACCCTTCTGACCGATCACCCATCATCTACCTATCTTCCTCCGCCTACCCTTCATCACCAGTCACCCATCACAAAACAAAACCACCTAGGTATGGTATATAAGTAGGTACTTACTTGGTTAAAGGAATAGATATTTTTTTGAATTTTTGACGGGATACATAATATTTATCTTTGCGCTTCCCCATTTCTCTACAACAAACATTTAATAAATACAAGGAAAGAAATATCTTAGTTTAGAAACTAGTAAAAAACAAAGTTACCTTATTACACTATGAAAGCAGAGAATGTATATACGTTGAAACGCGATCTATAATTTTGGCGCGTCGCGGTGCAAACTGACGTAGTCTCACTTCGAGCTCTTGTGGGTCACTGGTTTATCGGCCGCTTGTCAGAGCTATTTATTAGACTTCGCGCGGCCATACTAAAAATGTATGGCGTAATCGTAGTGGTTTTGAAAAAAATCATATTTAAATATGTTAGCAATATTTCAAAAATGTGAGAACGGCTAATTGTTCTATGTACATTTGTGTTTTGTTATAATTAAAGTTTATAATCGATATATAAGTATTAATATCGATTTTTTGTTGAACGGCAGAACGCCTTTTTCTAAGTTTTGTCCAATTTTACGTAGGTTTTATACTATAAAGGATTTTTTTTTTTTCTCCGAGTAATTGTTGGCATGTTCATTGTGATGTTTTATACATGATTTTTATGTTCAACATAGAAGCATAATGAGCGAAATCCTTTAAACCGTGACTGCCGTTTTGGTAGTTTTTACGTAGTGCACTCTTAAGCTGCCACCACTTTTATCTTTTTAATCTACTTCAAAAAGAAGAGGTTATCAATTCGACCCGTCCTGTCAAAAATACACAGTTTTTGTAGCTTAGCTTACAGATTCGCCGAGTTCGCGATTTTATTACACGTATAGATTGGTCGCTATTTTCATAAGCAACGAGGAAGGGTTACCGACTGCCCGCTCTTAGTCTCAGTTTATAATTTAATTGCGAGCCATAGCTCTGGAGCAAGATCCGTATCAGTGACTGAATAACTTTTTCCAAGGAACATAGGTCGAAAAACAAAAAATAATTTTTGACTTTCCATACCTACTGAGTGACCAACACAATTGTATGGGAAGTCTAAAATTTATGTCCTTTATCGAACTATGTTCCTTTGGGAAAGTCGTTCAGATACTGATACTGAACCCGCGAGCTATGGCACGCAATTAAATTAACACCCTGCACAAACAATTTATTTTTGTAGTATAGTCTCTTTATAGTGTCTTTTACGCCATCTAGTAGAGTATAGCAGTACCACCAAAAAGTGCGTAAGGACAAAAAGTGCTAGTAGTTTCACTATTTGCCACTAGATGGATTTTACATGAGTAGGTGGAGTCTAGTTATGTCCCGCGAACCCGTGACTCGATCTTCACCCCCGCGCACTGTCACGCTTCGTGTCGTACAAAAATCTCGTAGGAGCAGCTCTTCTCCCCTTCCTTACTCCGTGGTGCGCTGCTTGTAAAAAAACATAAATCTTCTACCAGTGGATAGGGTGCCAATAGACGATCATTTAACGATTGGGAGGGAAATCAGATTCGTCCCATGTGCGCGGGGGGAGGGGATAGAAGGGGGCGAATTACGCACCATTATGATTATTTTTTTAAAGATCAGTTAATGCTACTAGGGCTTGTGTGGTATTGTTTTCAGGGAAAACAAACACAAGGAATTCATTTTTGATGCTTAAAATGTATAATTCCATAGAAGAAATAATATTTTTAACGAAAAGTAAAATAGGGAATGAAAGTTTGTATGAAAGTCCGTCAGTTTTGAAGTTAGGATCTTCAAAATTTGTATTTAGGCTGACGACTAAAAATTAATATTTACATGTCTCAGGGTTTTTGAAAATTAAGGGTGAAAAGGGGGATGAAGTTGAAAATTCTTTGTTTTTAAAGTAAAATCCACATAATTTATTATTTAGGCATAAATGATGTAATTCTATGCAAAGTTCATCACTGTTATTGAAATTCCACCCCAAATTCAACCCCTAAAAAGGGAAATGGGGTGAAAAAGTCTAAAAACCAATATGGGTATCGATTGTATGGTTTATCGGGTCGCTGATTACGAAAACTACAACAATTTTGAAATCCAACGTAGTGGACGCTAAATACCATCATTCCCTTGGAATGGGGTTGGGGTGCGATAGGGTTGAAATGTGAATACGAGTATGGGTGTCGTTTGTATGGTTTCTCGGGTCGCTGATTACAAAAACTACAACAATTTTGAAATCCAACGTGGTGGACGTGAAATACCATCATCCCCCTGGGGATGGAGTTGGGGTGCGATAGGTTTGAAATGTCTAAAAATCAATATGGGTGTCGTTTGTATGGTTTATCGGGTCGCTGATTACGAAAGCTACAACAACTTTGAAATCCAACGTGGTGGACGTGAAATACCATCATCACCTGGGGATGGGGTTGGGGTGCGATAGGTTTGAAATGTCTAAAAAAAAATATGGGTGTCGTTTCTATGTTAGGGATAGTGGTTAAATGGTGTTAAAAATAGAACGATGATATACAAAAATTCTTAGAAATATTACACCCTAACACACACATATGTACATCACACAAATGTTAGCCCTGGGCGGGGATCGCACCCGCGACCTACGGCGCAGAGGGTAGGGGCGCTACCAAACACACTATAAGCCCTCTTATCAAGAATCACCCGTTTATAGGATTATTGTACATTTAACACCATGTTGTGACCCTGTATAGAACAACATATAGGTTCCAGACTATATTAGCCTACTTGCCAAGTTTTTTTACCTCAATCTTCCACATTTTTAGGGTTCCGTACCTCAAAATAAAAAAACGGAACCCTTATAGGATCACTTTGTTGTCCGTCTGTCTGTCAAGACCCTTATTCTCACGAACGAGAAGAGGTATCAGGTTGAAATTGATAACGTATACTAAAGTCCATAAACCACACAAAATCTGAAAATTTCAATTTTTCACAACGACGCAATCAAAATATATGGCTTTTTATGTCCTCATCTTCATACATTTATGCAAAAAAGCAAAACCTACAGGGTACTACCCGTTGACCTAAAATTATGAAATTTGGCAAGAATCTAGGTCTCACAGTACAAATAAAAGGAAAAGTCTAAAATCATTAAATATTTCAAGCTTTCTCACAACTAATAGTAACCAATTAAGGTGAGCTCTCGTTTCAAGAACTTTTCTATAAAAGAGGGGTCAAGTTGGATGGTCACGCAGTTTTTAAAATCAAAGAGCAAAGCTTTTAGTATATCATATGGAAGATAGGTACGGAACCCTTAGGGCGCGAGTCCGACTCGCACTTGGCCGGTTTTTTTAAACAATTCCAAATTTCAAGTCAACAGCTTTTAAAGTACCGGCCAAGAGCCAAAATAACGTCTCAGAATGTGTTTTGGATAGTTGTTTAGATTTGTTCTCCGAGTGACAAACTATGCTTTTATTTGGCTTTCTTGTACCTTTTTAACCACTCTAAGGTTCATTGGAAGGGATCTCATCGAAAAATAAGTCCGATTATTCATGCGTTTTTCAAAAGTAAAAGAATGACTTATTTTTCGTGCAATAAAGCGTTTATTTGTGAGAGCTGGAGAGCACCCCGAATACATCCATACAAAGGTAGCTTAGATGGAAGTACTCGTAAATCGCTGACATTCGAATGGTGGCAAAGAAATAGGTGGCGTAATTGGAATACCTCCTGTAGGAAAACTAGAATACCTTAGCATCCCACAAAACGTCCACTGCAGGACAGGGAGCTCCCAAGATCTCCAGCAACAACGCGTGGTACTTCAGAGAGGTAAATAGTCACCACGCTTGTAAGCGTTGCGCTGGCGACCGCAGTATGTAAGATGGTGACACAGAAAGATGCTGCTGCCCATCCTCCGGTTCATAAGGCCTTAGTCGTCTCTTACGACACCCACGGGTAGAGATGGGTTGGTACTATTCTTTTTCTTTGCCGGTTTCACACGGACGGACTATGATATAAACTATAAGGATATAAACTATAATATATGGGAATCTAATACAGAGGTACTCAAATGTACGACGGTGATTATGGTTTCTCACATGTGGGTACTCGCCGATGTCTGCGTAGGTTAGAGGAGTCACTAAACCTTTTATGGCATACATCACAAGAAAAAGGTTTCTCACCAGTGTGTATTCGTTGATGTTTTATTAATATAGCTCTTTGATTGAACCTTTTATTACACACATCACAAGAAAATGGTTTCTCACCTGTGTGTATGCGACGGTGTGTGTCTAAATCACCCTTTTGACTGAAACTATTATTACACACATCACAAGAAAATGGTTTCTCCCCTGTATGTATTCGTTGATGTATTACTAATGTAAACGGGTGAAGGGTGAAATGGGTCCACCAACGCGATCCGATCACCCGTCTGCGTGCATCGCGGCGTCCCCAACAAGAATGTAGCTCTATGATTGAACCTTTTATAACACACATCACAAGAAAATGGTTTCTCCCCTGTGTGTATTCGTTGATGTATTACTAATTTATGTCTCTGATTGACGCTTTTATTACACACATTACAAGAATTTTTTTTATAACCTGTGAGTATTTCCCGATGTCTGTCTAAATGATGCTTTCGTTTAAAGCTTTTAGAACAAACAACACAAGGGTATGGTTTCTCACCTGTGTGTATTTCTAAGTGCTTTTTTAAAATGCACAGATATTTAAATTTTGCATCGCAAGAATTACAAACGAAAGGCCTGTCATAACTATTGGTTTTCAAATGTGCAATTAATAAACGTTTTCGGGTAGTCATATAAGGACACATATCACAACAAAATTTCTTTGTAGCAGCATGCGACTTTAGATGAGTGTGTAAATCTCTTGCATTACTTGTTGAGTATTCACAAATATCACACGAGTATTCAAGGACTCTATCACAGATAACACTTACTCCATTCAAACAATGTTTTTCGTTTTCCACTCTCACTGTAGCTGAGTTGGGACCGTTCTTGGCAGATTTATTAATTTTTACTTCACTTTTTGTGCTGACTGCTTCTCTAGATTCTTCTTGTTGGCTGTCCACACTTGCAGTTACGTCAGGTAGTTTACTCTCAGAAACAAGATTATTTTTCATATTTAGGGTGTTTTGTTGTGCGACTTCATCGACATCTTCTGTTGTTGGAAGATTTTGCTCTGTTGTGTGTTTTTCTTTCTCTTCATTGTTAATCATATTATTTTTCATTGACATCGCAGCACCTATGCAAATAATATATTTTAGTAAGCCATTTTATTAATAGATTTAAAAAAAACTATCTGCAAGTAGGTAGCAAACTAATACAAATAAATGGTACAGCAGCACTGCACTCACTTTTTCGTGATCTCACTACTCTCTTTCTTTTCTTACTTTCTTTCTCTCTCTTTTTTTTTTTGCAATACGCGAGAGTCATCATCATCACATCATGTGTGTTGCACGATCGATGACCGACCTCAAACCCTGGCGTCAGAGTTGTTGAGCCGCCCAAGGCTTCTGACAATGCTCATCTAACGACTACTACCGTAGATAGTAGCCGGGGCCAACGGCTTAACGTGTCTTCCGAAGCAAGGAACCATCTAACTTTTCAGGCAATCAGATGATTCCTGCTGTAATGTCCTAACCAAACTGGGGAAGTCACACAAAGTGATATTTGTTTGACAGTGTCCCCACCGGGAATCGAAAACCACCGGGTCAAGAGCTGAACACTCGAACTACAATATCACGGAGGCTGTAGAGAGTAAAGAGAGTAAATAAGTACCAACTGCAAATTAAGTTTGTAATTCCATACAAATAATATGGAAATACATACTTACCTTTACTAGATTTTTGTAAAAATCTATTTTTTTTTATGTTCAAATGAAATATGCAGTCAGGTAGATAACTAATTCAGAATCCATATGATAGAACATTAAAATAAGCTCAATAAAATGGATT
Source organism: Athrips mouffetella (assembly GCA_947532105.1). Classification (NCBI taxonomy): domain Eukaryota; kingdom Metazoa; phylum Arthropoda; class Insecta; order Lepidoptera; family Gelechiidae; genus Athrips; species Athrips mouffetella. The sequence continues at coordinate 13,767,216 of OX383984.1, forward strand.
TTGAGTAAATCACATGTTTATATTTTGGTAGTAATGGAACACCCCTTAATATGAATCTCCACGGACCAATGAATACTGTCGCAAGATATCTTGCATGGATATTCTAGGTCCGTTTGAGCTGTTTTTGCGCAAATTCCAATTTTTCACTTTCGTTGTTAATGATACCCTAAAAATGAGAGCTAGCAAAATAACACTCGGAATCGTTCGATGAATATGCATAAAACTCTACATAAAATATAACTTGCTTTTTTATGATGTACTAGCTGTGCCCGCGGCTTCGCTCGCGTGATATTCAGACAATGTGCAGTCTCTCCCTCTCCCCCTCCCTCACCCTCTCTATCTACCTCCATCCCACTCCCTCTACTTCTCCCTCTCCCTGCCCCTAACCCTACCCCTACTCCTATCCCTATCCTTATATAAACATAGAAACGTAACCCACATTGATTTTTAGACATTTTAACCCTATCGCACCCCAACACAATCCCCAGGGGATGATGGTATTTCATGTCCACCACCTTAGATTTATAAATTGTTGTAGTTTTCCTAATCAGCGATCCGACAAACCATACAAACGACACCCATATTGATTTTTAGACATATCAACCCTATTTCACCCCAACCCCATCCCCGGAGGATCATGGTATTTCACGTCCACCACATTGGATTTCAAAATTGTTTTAGTTTTCGTAATCAGCGACCCGACAAACCATACAAATGATACCCATATTGGTTTTTAGATTTTTCACCGTTTCGCTCTTTAAGGGGTTGAATTTGGGGTGGAATTTCAATAACAGAGATGTATGTTCCACAGAATTACAACCCTAATGCCTAATTGAAATGAAGGAGTTTCAACGTCATCCCCCTTTTCACCACTTAGGGTGTAAAATTTTCAAAAACCCTGAGACACGTAAAACTTAATTTTTAGTCGTCAGTCTAAATAAAAATTTTGAAGATCCTAACTTTAAAACTAACGGACTTTCATACAAACTTTCATCCCTTATTTCACCCCCTTAGGGGATGGATTTTGGAATATTCTTAAACACGTACTTTTTTATTTTTTACCAAAAGATCAAAACTAAATTTCTATAATTCTACCTTTAAAACTGAAAGACGTATAGACCAACATACGGAAAAAAAAATCATCCCCTTTTTCACCCCCTTAAAGGGTGATTTTTAAGAAATGCTTAAACACGTGTTTCTTTATTTTTTACCAGAAGCTTAAATTCAAATTTGTGTGAATCTAGCTCAAGAAACAAAGGACTTTCATACAAACTTTCATCCCTTATTTCACCCCCTTGGGAGATGAATTTTCCAAAATCCTTTCTTAGTGGGTGGTTTTGACGCACATAGAACCTGTGTACAAAATTTCAGATCTGTATCTATAGCGGTTACGGCTCGGCGTTGATGAATCAGTCAGTCAGTCAGGACATGCTCTTTTATATATTTAGAAGATTAGATAAATAAGTGCGAAAATTTGAAACTCTTTTTCACGAATACAATATACCTTTCTCGCTCCGCTCAAGACTAAAAAATATACTTCATCTTAACATTAGCGATATTGTGCTTAAGTATAGTCAGCTGCATTTCAAAGTAACATTATGACGACCTTGTGATTGGTTAATCGAACCAATCAAATACCTATCTAGAAATCGAAATAAGTACTGTATAAACAAAACGGAAATAAAGTTATCAGCAATAGAGGTATGTAAAAAACCGGCCAAGTGCGACTCGGACTTGCGCACCGAGGGTTCCGTATTCGTACCACTTAGGTAAAAATACCGTTTTAGTCAGAGAAGCACAGTCGCGCAGAAGTGTAATAAATGCGCGCGAGTCTGACTCGCACTTGACCAGTTTTATTATTTGTTGTTGCTATAAACATGCCAATTTTCACACTTGCAAGTGTTCCCATTTTACGATAGAGCTAAAACAAAAAATCACAAAAAAGAAACACGTTTCTTGTACAGGGAAACACCCTTCGATTGTTAGGTAATGCACCATAATAAAATAACAAATATTCTTTGAAAAGAAAATTTCAACAATATAGCTACTGCGGTTCAAAAGATACAGCCCTCGGATAGACAGATGACGTAGGGCTCCTCCGTTTGAATTCTTCGGGAACGAAACCCCAAAAAATTAGAACAGCATCTAACTTACTTGAGCGCGAGGTTGAGTATTCAAAGGTTGGCTTATACAACTCAGTGGGGCCGATGACCATCTCCTCCTTGATCTGATTATCTTCGTACAGGCTGTGGGCTCCATCCGGGTCCAAAGGTAACTCGTCCACGTGATGCTGTGTTTCTTCTGGTTCTAGTTTGATCTTCTGATTATCTGTAACAAATAGGTAAACATTTTTATTATATTCTTAACTACTGACTTTTGGGGCCAATTTAAAAATTTTTAGAGGGTAATGTTGTAAGGGATCTAATACAAAAACAAAGAAGTTGGAATGATTTCCGAAACAAGAGAGAAAATCGAGATTGGCAGAAAACTGTTCTTTCCTTTGGGCTTCAAATCAATGATGTTGTCCGTCTAACAGATTAGACTGTATCTGTATTTTATGTTTACTCATAGTTAGCCATAAGTGCGAACCAACAAAGACTGATTCTTTAAACTAACAGTTGAACTTTTTAAATTGCGCTTGTGTAGTATGGTGTGTCTGTCTACACAAGATGGGTCTCCGCAGAGCATGTGGTGAGGAGAGCGGACACATGCACACTTATGCAACTGGGTCAGGCTTACCCGACACCAGGACACTACAGGCTCCTTCTGCTGAAATGATTTCAAGAAAGGGGAAGACCACATGAGCAAGGTCTACTAAGAACCTCAGCCTACTAAGGACCTCAGCCCGACAGATAAGATAGACAGTTTGGATATTTCATACTGGCTGGATAATGTCAGACTAGTTAGGTTGGTAACCTATTCATATTGGTTGGTACTTGTATTGTAAATGTATAACTAACCTGCACAAGGTGGGTTTGGTATGGGAGTGATGAGCTCATACATCCCATAGTTGATGAATCCATGCCTTTCTAGGAAAGTGTGAGTGCGTAACACTAGAGCTGGGTCGCTGTTGTACGGGGCCTGCAAGTAAAAACAGTTTTCTTAATAAACATAATAATATATAAACAACAACACTTAGCAAAAAATAAATTTCTTACTAAGCCAGATAAGGGCTCCTTTAACTAGGTTCTCAAAGAGTGGATTGTATCTTGACTAAGTTAAACAGATTCTGACCTCTATCTTCTGAACAGCATATTCTGTAAGTTGCTTCTTTGGGTTTTCAAACCACATTTTCAAAATCCTGTTCCTGGTCTGAATTAAGGCAAGAGTAGAAGGCCCTTGGAGGTCTGAGAAACATTCCTTCTCCAGGGAAGACATCTCTTCAAATGGCAGTCGAGAAAGAAATGCTGCTCCCTCAAGGCTGAAAAATAAATATGTTGGACACAATATCAGACTATCTCGAGAAAAAAATGAAGAAAGCCATATTAAGAAAGTGAAACAAATGGTCATAAAGTACATCTTTCAAAATCAATCAATAAGCTTTAGAAAATGACAAGTCAAATTCATCTGAAGGTGGTAGGGCTTTTTGTAAAGTCAGTCAAGGGAAGGAAGTACCACCCCCTTGCCTTTTTCTGAGGTAAAGCGGCAGTGTCTCTGCTGTATTTCAGTTTAAAGGGAAAGAAAGCCAGTGAAATTACTGGCACATGAGACACACCATCTTAGTTGTCAGGGTGGGTAATGCACTTTGCTGTCTTGTTAGTGTTAATTATACTACTAATAAGACAGTCGGCTCTATGGGCAGTGGTGACCACTTACCATCAAGTGAACCGCAAGCTCGCTTTCTCACTTGTTACATAAAAAAAAACATAAATCACACAAAGCATGTGCAACTTACTATTAGAATTAATGAATATTTATTGAACAGTGCAATTTGCACAAGTTGACAAGGGCTCATATAATGTTGCTAAATAATAAGCAAGCAAAATTTTGTACAGGCCTGTAACAACCCCCCCCATGCACCCCACATTTATTCTAATATCTAACCTATCTGTACCTAAAGACCTAACTTAGTTTGTTTTAGAAACATAGCTTATTTGAATATCCTAATTTTATCTAAGAATGACCTAATATTGCCTATTACTTTACCTAAACTTCCTAAAATCTGAATAAGTCTGCTTTGATCTTTAAAATGGCCAATGAATCGTCTAGTAGTTATAAAACCCTACTTTATGTACCGCGCCTAAGCAACCCTAAAATTCTTTCAGTCAGAACCGTTCTAATACCTAAATATTTAAATTTCTCTATTTTTCCCACAAAATCTTATAAATGTTGCAAAAGGTGGACTTATCACTAAGAGTGATTTCTTCCAGACAACCTAAATAATTTTTGATTACCTAATATGGAAAAGAAAATATTCTAACCGTCTTTATTAGTTTTTACTATAATGTACTTGGCAGATGTATAAGTCTTGAGCCAATTTATAACAGAAAGTGGTAAATAAGATAAGTCAGTGAAAGTCTTATAGTCAAGAAGATATTAAGGAAATGGGTAAATTGAGTTATTTCTTAGTATTTTATGATTTTATATGATAGATTATGGAATGTATTGTAAGGAAAATCAAATAAAAACTTAATATTGTATTTCTTTAAGTCTATGTGGCCCTTTTCAGGGGAGGGGCTCCCCTCCGCCGAATCCCTCAGTTGACCTCAGACCAGTGGCGGACGGTCATCCTCCAAGACTACACTCATATGCTTAAATTCGCATACAGGTTTTTAACCTTTTATAATAAAATTGGGGAATCTTATGTTAACCAAGTCTTATTCAGAATGTAAGTTAGTTAGTAATTTGTACTGTCAAACTTCAGACAGGAGAAGGATTCAAATTCTGGACTGTCCCGAAAACCAGAATATAAAATATATACACATAAACATAATATGATCATTTCTTTCAGCAAAGCAAAGTTTATTGGGAAGTGCCTTGGGACATTGACTACCTACTTAGACATTTTACATTTAAAAGTCAGGGAAATAAAGTCGAAAATAGCCTTACTTTTTTTATCTACAGTCAGCATCTTTTAGTCAAACGGTCAGCATCTTTATTTGAACGTTTATATCTTTGACAACGAAAATTTTAAGTTATTTCTATCAAATGAGAAAATCTGTTGCCTTTCTAGCTTTTCAACTCATTTCGCTTTAAAAAGAAATGTTATTTACAGAAATTTGTAACAAGAAGATGATACATTAAACTGACACAGTGAAAGTAATGACTCCATAAGGTATATCATAAAATTCTAGGGTTTTAGTTTCCCTATCAGTTTCTTTAACCATCAAGCCATAATTTTAGCCGGTTTGCAAGTTATATGAAATCTGTATAAAGAATACAGCTCGTAAGCTATTTATAGTATTCTATAAGATAATTTATAAATGAGTTCTTTTAGTATGCTATTTTTCATATTTGGTATAGCAAATTGAACTAACAAAACCATATTTAATAACAAAACTTCTCAATTTTTAGAATGCAAATCAATCATTAAAACTGCGATAAATTATCTGATGTACAAAGAATTAAAAAGGACAGCTTTAAATGAGCGAAATATCATTTTGTCTTCAACATTTTGAAAGTCGGTTTTTAATTTTTAAATTTATAATTTTTATAGTAATTTTGCAGCAAGATTTATACATTATTATTTTATTATTTTGATGGAATAAAGCTTTGATTCTACTGTTGTTTTCCTAATCTAGAGTGTATTTTTATTCAAACTAGAGAACCCGGTCTCACATTTACTTTAAACGTGATGAGTTTGGCCACTTCCACACCCAGATGGAAGGTAGAGACCCTGAGCTTGCGAAAGATTGAGTAAACCTATAGAAAATAAATTGTGAGAATACTACCTATAAGACAGTGTTGTAAATCAAACAAGAGACACGAGTCTCGGGTGTAAATTTAAATTCGTGGTGTGTAGTGATTTGTCTAAGCCAGCACGCTCACTGGAGTCGACCCCTAAGCTAAAGAATTTACCTTACAGACGGATTTTGGCATAATCCAATGAGTGCCTAGTACCCTAAGCCGTGTACGAAGAATCCTAAGAAATCCACCACACGCCGTGATCACCCCCATCACTCAGTTCGGTAAATGGATTTCGCTAACCAACAAGCCCTATTCTTCAAAAATATACCTCTGATGAAGTAGCAGGAAGGAATGACATCCATGACACACTTCGACATGCCCCTGCTACCGAAATAGAGACATAAAATTGAAGAGATTCATTGAGATTTCCAACATCATGAAATCCCACTGGAGAATCACTTCCAGTGCCTATCTAACTCCTAAGCAGAATAGATGCCATAATTCACGAGAGGAATATAACACCGATTCTAATTTACCCCAGCACCCTCCCGTTTTACACCATTAAATTATTCATGTTAGGTAAAGTATTTAACCTGGGAAATTGCAAATGCGACTATAGACCCATCCATGAATCAAAATGATTCCTAAGAAAACATTTCTCTTCACAAAGGTCTACGAGGCGGTTCTCCAAAATTCCCTTGAAATACTACCTATGATGGGTTTGTTCCGTCCTCCTTCACACAGTCGGGCAAGATTTAGGAACAAGCCATCGCACACAAATCCTTTAAAGATGTAGAACAAACAACCCTCGATTTACACCATACAAAATCAAATATATTGGAAAACAGTATTTTGCCAGGTCAATTGGAAATGCGGCTATAGATTCATTCCATAAATCAAAATGATTCCTAAGAAAACATCTTCATTTACAAGAATCTATGAGTCGGTCCTCCAAGAAACCCTTCAAATATAGTTCCTCGACAGCCTTGCCGCGACGAGCTTTTCATGTAGGCAAGTTGTCACTCTCAATACTAAAGGTGAATCATCGAACGAACTCCCTAGCTTTCCTACAAAATACGTGAATTTACAAATACGAACAAATTCGATTTGCCTTTAAATTGAAAGTTCCTTTCTGCGATTATTTTAAGGTTTTATCTATTTAACTATCTATCTATCTACTATAAAATAGCCCGCAGCAACGATCAATATAAATTCAATCGAATAAAAAAAATGAATATAAATATTCAAAATGAACTCGCGAACAATGCTATATGAACTTTCTGCAGAATATTGAAAAACCCTTTCATCCTCGAGTACACGAGAGTAGCGAAATCCAATATAAATCGAAAGCACCACACAAAACTTGAATTATTAGCGAAAATAACATAGAAAAATTAAAATATTACCTAATAAAACTTTCAAATATGTAAGCTCAAAAAGACCACTTCCGAAAGTAAAATCAAATGAACAATAATTCAAAAACATCTGCGTCAGATCTATTTATAGTATCGCTTTTCTTTTGTTTAGAGCTATGAAGCACAATTTTGAAAATATCGCCCTCAAAATTCAAAATTTAGAGTTCCGTAGTTCAAATAAATTATGATAATAATAAAGCAAGGTTCAGTATCTTAAAATGTTATAAATGATTTCAAGAATAACTAAAGTTTTGAGTGAAATTGTACGGAAGACACCTGTTCCGTTACAGGCCGCAAAAACTAACTTTATCTCTGACTGTTAGTGCCAAGAACTCAAAAAGTGAGTCACAGAGGGGAGCAAGCAACATAAGGGGAAGCGTGTGGCTCTCCGCCCTTCACCCATACACAGAAAATAACTTGGTACTTAGTATACTCTCTTTTAAAACTATGTCTTGTAGGCTTTTAATGAATACAAACAAAGTGGCACAACAAATTGTGTATAGGTAATTAAGATCCAAACAAAGAGTGAAAACATGCAATAATAAGTGAAAGAATACCAACCTTAACAATTCTTTAGAGTTAGTCTCCTCTATATCATCACCTTCTTCTATCACCGGTTTGTCGTCTTTGTTAGGTTCCTTCGACCCTGCGTTCCTACTGGATGAGGCCTCCCGCTGGCCCCGCGAGGACGTAGGGCTCGGAGACAAGGCCTTGCTCCTGTCCGACTGATCCGACTCAGAGCCATCCTGCTGCTTCAGAACAGCATCCAACTCACGGTTAGCAACCTAAAGATCAATAAACATAACCTCAAATTTTGAGCATATACAACATAGTTTATCTTGGTTAACAGCATACGTATAATATCTTACATTACATACCCTCACACGCTTAATACGACTCATTTTCAAAAGTAAGCACTCGATAAATTCACTACGAACGAATGTTTTTCTCGTTTTTCCGATCAACCAAACGAAATAATTAAAAGTACTGCCAGATCGAAACTCTGACAAATGCGCAACATTATTTCACATACAATTTTTATTTCACTTTTAGGGCCCCATACAAAGCCCTGCTTGCTGTGCCACTGCCAATCGTACTTTGCGTGGGTATGCAGGGCCGACAAAATCGCCGTTACATCGGCCCTGCTAGACCACACACAGTACGATCGGCAGTACGCACTGCAAGCAGGACCCTGCAGGTAGGGCTTTGTATGAGCCGTTTTAGTGCAAAACAAGGGCAATTATTCGTTGGTTCAGATCTCCTTTAATTTTAATTACTCTTAAGTTGTAAAAATATTTGTAGTTTTAAGTTACTTAGACTAACAAGCGTTGTAATACCAATAATTAGTCCATTAACATGCGCACCGTATCGACTGCCATGAAATATGATTGGTTATCCTGTATGCAAATAGCTCTAGTAGGTACATCCCCTAGATATCAGATTTATTTGATCAAATAAAATATGGATGCCAAAAACAGCTAAGAATACTTTTTTTTGACAATCTGGCAGCCCTGAAAATGTCAAATCAAAGAGAGCAATTTCCGAACGAATACTAAAGCGGCAAAATGCACACGATGGACAAAATAAAACCAAGAACTACAGTCAACGACAGGTCAAGCTTGACACTCGCACAAGTCCAATGTGTCAAGCTTGATGTGTTCTTGATTGTACCATAACATGTGATGGAACATATTGTTGAGAAAGTCTACATTTTACTTTCGTATTTCGACTCGATATACGGACAGTCAAGAGTACGGGCACAGAACAAAGTATTAGTACTTTCATCCCCTTGCAATCCACCCTTCACCCCCGCGCGCACCCGCCCGCGTGGTGCTCTACTGAGGGTCTTTCGTACTGAATACGCGGGCCTACGCGACCTTCCAATTTCATATTCGCGCTCGTTGTATGTAGTGTCCGGGTGTGGTATAGGAGAGCTTCACACATTGGACTTGGTACTATTTTATTTCAAATGCTCTACGAGCTAAAATCTCGCTACAAGTATCGAGTTTGAATTGCTCATGACTGTACCTATTTATGGAAGGTTGTTGTTTCATGGACTGTGTCCAGATTGTTTCAGGGAGATGGAGATGGCCCCCTTACTCTGCACTCTGCAGGCAGTCGACAAGAAAAGGAGAAGTAGGAGAGGGTTAGCTATAAATACGGTTTGAGCAAACTACTTGACCTTTACCTACCTTGGCTGCGCAGAGTCGACTTTACATACAAATTGACGTGCGCAAAGCTTCCCCACCACGCGATTATTGTTTAAGTTGTTTGCCCCGTAGTATACCTACGCGTAAATAATGTTATTTTATTATACTTAAATTCCACTAAAACATTAAACTGGCATTGCCAGTCATCGAAACTGATCATGATTAAAATATAAAAAGTTGGCTACATTGTGACGTGCTATACGCGAGTAAATTTGTGCTTAGCATGGACTTGGTCGTGACACGTTTACTTTGGCAGGCGGATGACGTTTACAGGAGGGCGCTGCTCTCATATGTTTTGCTCGAGAAATGTGCAGTGGCTTTAGTTCCGATTTTATCCTACTGCTAAAACAGCCGTGTCGCTCTGTATACTAAACTTGTATAGAGAGGGCGGAGAGGGCTTATTTTCTTCACCAGTGACAGTTTCTTGGCGAATTTCTCAGTTTTGTTGAGTGAGCGTGCCCCTCAATACGGAAACCCAATAATAATGTAAATGGCTTAACCCGATGTTACGGCTAACAACTTTTGCCTGGCTATTTGCTCTGTCTGATAGACTTATACAACCTTATGTCTTATTAGCCATTTCTATCCCACTGCTGGGCAAAGGCCTCCCTCCGTTCCTTCCACTGGTCTCTATGTCTAGGACTCTTATGTCTTTCTTACAAAAGGAGGGCAACACAAAGGAACAAATAATAAGTAGCACAGAGATGGGTTGGCGCTGGTTTCGCGAAAGTTGCCTTCATGATTAGAATCACTGGGCTTCGGAGCAAAACCAATGAAAATTCACGTTGTAGGTAGATACAAAAGGACATGGATTTTACCGGTTTTTTATTCAAGAAACATCTAAGCACTATACAGAGTGTTAAAAATAGAACGATAATATACAAAAATACTCAAAAAAATTACACCCTAAGACATACATATGTACAACACACAAATGTTAGCCCTGGGCGGAAATCGCACCCGCGACCTATGGCGCAGAGGGTAGGGGCGCTACCAAACACACTATAAGTGAATCACCTGTTTATAGTATCATCGTACATTTAACACCATGTTGTGACCCTGTATAAAACAACATATAGGTTCCAGACTATATGAGCCTCCTTGCCAAGTTTTTTATCTTAATCATCCCCATTTTTAGGGTTCCGTACCTCAAAAGAAAAAAACGGAACCCTTATAGGATCACTTTGTTGTCCGTCTGTCTGTCTGTCTGTCAAGACCCTTTATCTCACGAACGGGTAAAGGTATCAGGTTGAAACTAATACCATACATTAGGATCCATGAACCACACAAGATCTGAAAATTTCAATTTTTTACAACGACGCAATAAAAAGATATGGCATTTTATGTCCTCATCTCCATACATTTATTCAAAAACGCAAAACCTACAGGGTACTTCCCGTTGACCTAAAATTATGAAATTTGGCAAGAAGCTAGGTCTCACAGTACAAATAATGGGAAAAGTCTGAAATCATTAAATATTTCATCTTTTCTCACAACTAATGGTAACCAATTGTGGTGAGCTCCCGTTTCAAGAACATTCATATAAGAGAGGGGTCAAGTCGGATGGTCGCTGAGGCGATTTTTGTTTTAGTTCTATTTTAAAAACGGGAACACTTACAAACTTGAATATTGGCATGTTTATAGTGCATAAGCTTTAAAATAACAACAAATAATAAAATTTGGTCAAGCGCGTGTCAGACTCAAAAAATCTAGCACATTAACTTACTGAAATTTCAACTAATACAATTATGTTTATGTGGTGGTACGGAACCCTCAGTGCGCGAGTCCGACTCGCACTTGGCCGGTTTTTTTTAAACAATTCTAAATTTCAAGTCAACAGCTTTTTAAAGTACCGGCCAAGAGCCAAAATACTTCTCAGAATGTGTTTTGGATAGTTGTTAAGATTTGTGCTCCGAGTAACAAACTATGCTTTTATTTAGTTTCCTTGTACCTATTTAGCCACTCTAAGGTTCACTAGAGAGATCTCACCGAAAGAGAAGTTCGTTTAGTCTTTTTCAATAGTAAAAGAATAAATAATTTTTCGTGCAATAAAGCGTTTATACAATTTATTCGTAGTATACAATACATTACAAGCAGTTGTGAGAGCTGGAGAGCACCCCGAACACATTTATTTATTTATTTATTTAATCATAGGGAAACATACAGCTATAATAAATACATAAAAATTAATGTTACAGGTAATCACATAAGCCAATTAAGTATCCACACAAAAAACATACACTACGTCGAAAAAGACAAAAGAACATAAGTTAAAATAAAAAAAGACATATTAATAAGAATGAACTTTTAACCTTATATAACCAGAGAGTTTAAATGACAATCCATACAAAGGTGGCTTAGATGGAAGTACATCGCTGACATTCGAATGGTGGCAAAGAAATACAATACAAGAATTTTATTCTTTTCTCCCACATATAAGTACTTACAAAATATGAAATAATAGTAGATCTTAAGGTCTATGTTAGCGGTACTTGTTTATGCGGGAAACAGGACACCAAACTAGGTTAACCTGTGCTATGGTATCCTGGCTCCCCCTCGTTGGACAATGTAATAGATCTTACACAATGACAAAAAGCGTTCGTACTCAATGTAGCCATAAGACTGAAAACTTTTTAATTTAACAAAAATTTGAAAAATTTTAAAACAAGAAATAAGGTAAAAAAATTAAAACTTAGCGAAAAAAAAGAAAATTAGAAACTTGTATGTGTTGTGTGTGTTTTGCGTGGGTTGTGTGTGTGTGCTTGTTGTGCGTGTGTGTGTGTGTGAGAGAGAGTTTGAGATGCTGTCTCGTTGGCCTTCACCTTGTTTATATATTTATTTGCATTGAAAAAATAAAATAAAATTTATGTTATTTGCAGATAGACATTAAGACATTGGTAACTTTTGAATTTGTTATGTGATTATATGCAGTAAATTTTAGGTGGCGTAGTTGGAAAACCTCCTGTTGTGAATTGAAGGCAAACCAAGGGAAACTATAATATCATAACATGCCATTAAACGTCCACTGCAGGACAGGGAGCTCCCTCCAGAACTCCAGCAATAACGCGTGGCACTAAGGAGAGGTACATAGTCACCACGCTTGTAAGCGTTGCGCCTGGCGACCGCTGTTGTTAGTGACCGCAGTATGTAAGATGGTACGATACACAGAAAGATGCTGTTGCCCATCCTCCGGTTCATAAGTCCTTAGTCGCCTCTTACGACACCCACGGTTAGAGATGGGTTGGTACTATTCTTTGCCGGTACCACACGGACGGACATAATATATGGGAATCTAATACATAGGTTACCTATAAAAAGAAATACCATCGAAAGTCAAACCGAATAAAATTAACTATCACATAGATAATTTGATACTCAAAGGTACGACGGTGATTATGGTTTCTCACATGTTCGTACTTGCCGATGTCTGCGTAGGGTAGAGGGGTCACTAAACCTTTTATGGCATACATCACAAGAAAATGGTTTCTCAACTGTGTGTATGCGACGGTGTTTGTTTAAATTACCCTTATGACTGAAGCCTTTAAAACACACATCGCAAGAAAATGGTTTCTCACCTGTGTGTATATGGCGGTGTGCGTCTAAATTATGCTTATGACTGAAGCCTTTATAACACACATCACAAGAAAATGGTTTCTCACCTGTGTGTATGCGACGGTGTTTGTTTAAATTACCCTTATGACTGAAGCCTTTAAAACACACATCGCAAGAAAATGGTTTCTCACCTGTGTGTATATGGCGGTGTGCGTCTAAATTATGCTTATGACTGAAGCCTTTATAACACACATCACAAGAAAATGGTTTCTCACCTGTGTGTATATGGCGGTGTGCGTCTAAATTATGCTTATGACTGAAGTCTTTATAACACACATCACAAGAAAATGGTTTCTCCCCTTTATGTATTCGTTGATGTCTTACTAAAGTAGCTCTCGTATTGAATCTTTTATTACACACATCACAAGAAAATGGTTTCTCCCCTGTATGTATTCGTTGATGTCTTACTAAAGTAGCTCTCGTATTGAATCTTTTATTACACAAATCACAAGAAAATGGTTTTTCACCTGTGTGTATTCTTAAGTGCTCTATTAAAATACACAGTCGTTTAAATTTGGCATCACAAGTCTTACAAACGAAGGGCCTGTCAATACTGTGAGTTGTTAAATGTGAAATTAATAATTGTTTTCGGGTAGTCATATAACGACACATATCACAGTAAAATTTCTCTGCAGCAGCATGCGCCTTTAGATGAGAGTTTAAATCTCTTGCATTATTCGTTGAAAATTCACAAATATCACACGAGTACTCAAGGACTCTATCACAGATAACAGTAGCACTGACTCCTTTTAAACATTTTGTTTCGTTTCTCGCTCTCACTTTAGTTGAGTTAGAACCATTATTCGCAGATTCATTTATTATTACTTTACTGTTTGTGCTGACTGCTTCTTTAGATACTTCTTGTTGGCTATCTACACTTGCAATTACGTCAGGTAGTCTACTCTCAGACACAGGAGACTTTGGAATGTTTGGGGTGTTTTGTTGTGCGTTTTCATCGACGTCTTCTGTTGTTGGATGATTTTTCTCTGCTGTCTGTTTTTCTGTCTCTTGTTTGTTACTTCGCTTATTTTTCTTCGACACTGCAACAACTAGACGCAAAAATAAGTTTTATAAACAGTAACCAAATAGCTTGACATCAATAACTTAATATTAGTATACACACAGCATCACGCTTTACTGTTAAATCTTTTTTACACACATATCAATAAATAAAAGTCTGTTTGCTGAGTAAGGTCTCGCCGCGTCATACCCAGTACTACACAGACCCACATCTAGCGGAGCGCTACAACCGATATGGTCGACACCATTTAGTATTTGTATCTCGAATGCCTATTTATGGCATACGCCACAGGTGTTCGCTCCCCAGAGCATTCGTTACATGCAGGCTCGCTTATGGGGACACGCTTTTAACAGAGTTACGTCTCAAAACACTTCAATAATAAAAACAGTACCTGACTTACTTGGACCTACGATCGAATATTCAAAGGTCTGCTTGTGGAACTCAGTGGGGCCGATGACCATCTCCTCCTTGATCTGATGATCTTCGTACAGGCTGTAGGCTCCATCCGGGTCCAAGGGTAACTCGTCCACGTGATGCTGGGTTTCGTCTGATTCTTGTTTTATTTTCTGTGTATCTGTAACAAATAAACATTTAAATATTTCATACTCTCGCTAGTTTTCCGTCAAGCTAGTTTTGGAATTGTCGATGAGGGCCCGTACTATAATAGCTTATCCTAATTACACTAGTATGGCGATGTACCTTATGGTGCTATAATTCACATATTTTTGAAATAGTGCGATCAGGTCGCGCATAGCTGTGACGTCATTAGGTCCGACCGCCCCGCACTCGCTTAGCGTCGCCGCCATTCATTCGCTGTTTTTACTTTCGAGCGGAGCGAGAAAGGTATTGTATTCGTGAAAAAAAAAAGTTTTTCTAATTTTCTCAAAAAAACAAGTCTCCCAAAAATGTCCGTCCGTCGGTCGGTCGGTCTGCCCGTCACGCTTTGGCCTAGCGGCTAAACGAATGGTCCGATTGACACCATATTTGGAAGTTAGGAGTTTTATGCAAATCCATCGAAGGGTTCTAAGTGAAAATGATTTTTATTTTAACACTTCCTGCGTTTTTTCTACTTTGTAGGTTCTAAGTGGTTTCTGGCTGGCTCTCATTTTGAGGGTAGCTGTCATACAACGAAAATGATAAATTGTAATTTTCTCAAAAACGGCTCATAGAATATTGATGAAACTTTGCATGACCAAGCATCTCAGTATCAAATGATCTGTGTAATTTCATATAAGGGGTGTTCCTGTACCACCAAATCGTAAATATGTGATTTACCCAAAATTGGTTCCATTGAGTTTATTAAAATTTTCTATAATATTACTCCTGGATTGGTTGTCTACCTGACTGGATATTCTTTGTGATTTTTTGAATAAAATTTAGTACACAGAGTGTACCAAAAACTGAAAGGGCTTGCTCAGTAGATTAAACTGAACAATAATCCATAAGGAAAATGTGTTGGGAAATTAAAAACATCTCCATGCAAGTATCCTACGGTAGTATCTATTGATCTTTGAAAATTCATATAAAGGGTGTTCCAGTACTACCAAAAGTTAAACATGTGATTTACTCGAAATCGTTTGATGTTTGTTTGTTTTAATGTTTGACAATTTGAATTCTGAATTGATCTGTATATTTCATTCGAACGTTATTTTGGAAAAACGTAAATAAAAGTTTGTATTTCCATAATATGTGTATGGCATTACAAATTTAAGTTTGCGGTTGATAGTTTTTCCTTGAGTATTGCGAGAAAGTAAGTGCAGTGCTGCTGTACCATTTTTTTTTTTGCACTACAGAATGGGTGTTGTGTTGTAAAGTTTGCTTATTTAGGTTAATATCGTTAATATTGTCGTATAAACATTGCATAGTGCCTAAAATCACTAATACTTTGGTTGAAACATTTGATAAACTGTTTTTTACACTGCGAAAAAATGCGAAAATCCGCAAAAACAGTGTACCGTAATGAAAAGGGATGACTAAATTCAACTTTCTGCTGCCAGCTGATACGGGGCACACATTAAACAAAAAAAAAACAGCTAAATGCATATCGGGCAACGAGCACCGAGAGTACCGTACCACTAAGGTAAAAATACCGTCTTTGTTATGGCCGCGCAATCACGCAGAAGTGTATTATAAACGCACGAGTCCGACACACATTGAACCAATTTTTTACTATTTGTTGTTATTCTATAGCTTATGCACTATACAGGGTGTCGACGACGGAGGTTGCCTGCTAGCCTGATGCTGGCAGGCTTCTGTATATATGTATATTTAAACTTAGACGTAAGCAAATTCCAAATTACGACATTGATTAGTTTGGCAGTCTCTACTTGGTTTGCTTGTAAATATTGTATGTTTTACTGTTTTTAATTATATTTTACTAGCTGTTGCCCGCGGCTTCGCTCGCGTGGATTTCGTATTTAGGTTGTTCCCGGTTTTCCGAAGCAATGAGATATTTTAGTCCAGGGAAAATATTATTTATCCCATCATTTCGGGGTAATTTTAAACTAAGGAAAAACGGGGAAAAACCCTGCGCAAATCAATGAGTATAATTCAAGATCCAGCTGAATTTTATATAATATACAGACGTTACTCATAAATTACTCAGAACAGAGGAACTTAGCAGCAGTATCCTAACAAATGTAAAGAGAGAGATGAGAGACACCTTTTTGTCATATTTCAAAACAGAGCTAAATCGCAGAAGTAATTGAGAAAAACGGAAACGCTCTCCCTCTCTCTCCCCCTCCTCACTCTCCCACTGCCCCTCCCTCTTTCTCTCTCTCACCCCCTCCCCCTCCCTCGCTCCCTCCCCCTCCCTCACCCCTTCCCCTCCTTCTCCCTCTACCTGTATCTCTCTTCCTCTCTACCTCTATTCCTCACTACCCCTTTACCTCTCTACATCTCTACCCCTCTACCTCTCTTCATCTCTACCTCTCTACCTTCCTACCTCTCTAAAGGGCCCCATACAAAGCTCTGCCTGCAGGGCCCTGCTTGCAGTGCCACTGCCAATCGTACTTTGTGTGGGCATGCAGAGCCGACAAAATCGCCGTTACATCGGCCCTGCAAGACCACACACGGTACGATTGGCAGTACGCACTGCAAGCAGGGCCCTGCAGGCAGGGCTTTGTATGGGCCGTTTAACCTCTCTACCTCTCTAGTTAAAGATAGTACCTTGGTGATTGTGCGCTGCACGGAGTAAAAAAGGGAAGAGGAGATGATGATATCAGTCGAGCCGTGATTCAATCAATTGAGCCATGACGTCACGAAAGGGGGCGGGGCATACGCCATTTCCTCTTTGAACTTACCAGTGATCACATCGAAACACGCTCTGCAAAAAATTGTTTAAATAGTTGAAAAAACAACTCCCACTATGAAGTGTTGTGTGCCTTTGTGTTTAAATTCGTCAGAAAGGCAAAAAGAAACTGCATTTAAAGTGTCTTTTCACTTGTAAGTAAGATTTTTCAATAAAATTTGCTATCCATGTACTGTAGCCATGTGGCCGTAACATTAGTTCTGCTTTATGTCGCTAGATGGTTTTGGGAATATTTGTAGACGATCGAAATTCACCCCTTCTTTTTACTTCCACCGACTCAATTTACATTTCTGGCTTTAGCTTTAACAATAGTTTGATAAAAATTACGTGATTATCGTGAATATTTTATTTATTTGGAGAAATATTTGTAGTTTGTAGTTATGTTGTTTGTAGTAGCGCCACCTAGTATGCAGAGGACAAACTCGCCAGAGTTAGGTTCAAGAACCGTGTTCCAGATTTCAGCAAGTACGTAGTATATAGGGTTTAATTTAATAACGTGCCATAAATTTTAGCTAAGTAAGATATGAAAAAAAAACCTACTTAAAAAAAATTAAAACTTCATTGAAACTAAACTAACGCGGAGCGCAATGACCCAGATCATCAAACCAGTGCGCAAGTATTAGTGGATTAGGTAGGCACATACATAACTGAAACTGTTTCTTTTTTGCGTTAGTTTAGTTTCAATTTCAAGTTTTAGTTAGTCAAGGAGATTTCGTTTTTTTATGTAGGATTTTTTAAATATTTTTTTGTATTCCTTTATCGTTACCGAACCACCTTCTAAACTTCGGCAATAAACATCCAGTAGATAGAGAGCGGGAAGTCAGCAACCTTACCTCATCGCAAACAAAATCGTGAACAACATACCTACTTCTCATAGTAGGAATAGCGGAATGCCTCTTATTTTTAATTTGATTACTAAGTAGGTATACAAATGAATACCTATTGTTATTTTTGAATTTTCAAATCTATATAGTTGGCTCTATATTCATATAGATAGAGGGAGCATAACGTGTTAAGACTGCATTCCGTGTTTGACGCAGACGCGTAATAGGTACTGAACGCAACTTGCTGGTAGTGTGCGTGGTCACGCATACATAAACGAACGCTTCCAGACCCGAACGAAAGTTAGTAACTCATAATTAATTTTAAAAAAATGTTTTTGGTTGAGTTAGGGTAATAACAAAAATATCACAGGTCATCCAAGTAACAACTATCATTCACGCATCACTTATCATTCGCACATAACCCATCATACACTCATCATCATTCCTCCGCTCATCATCATTCATCCACTCATTACATACGCGCATCACTCATCATCATTCATCCACTCATTAACTACCATACGCGCATCACTCATCATCATTTATCCACTCATAAACTATCATTCGCGCATCACTCATCATCATTCATCCACTCATCAACTATCATGCGCGCCTCACTGATAATCCGCACATAACCCATCATACACTCATCATCATTCATCTACTTATCAACTATCATCCGCGCATCACTTATCATCCGAACATCACTCATCATCCGCTCATCATCTTTCGTCCACTCATCAACTGTCATCCGCGCATCACTTATCATCCAAAAATCAGTCATCATCCGCTCATCATCATCATTCATCCACTTATTAACTATCATCCGCGCATCACTCATCATCATTGATTCACTCATCAACTATCATCCGCGCGTCACTCATCATCCACTCATCATCATTGATTCACTCATCAACTATCATCCGCGCATCACTCATCATCCACTCATCATCATTCATCCACTGATCAACTATCATCCACTCATCATCATTCATCCACACATCACTCATCATCATTGATCCACTCATCAACTATCAGGCGCGCATTACTTATCATCATTCATCCACTCATCAACTATCATCCATGCATCACTCATCATCATTGATCCACTCATCAACTATCATCCGCGCATCACTTATCATCCGCTCATCATCATTCATCCTTTCATCAACTATCATCGGCGCATCACTCATCATCATTCATCCACTCATCAAATCCGTCTCAAGGGGAAGATCTAACAAACCTGACGAAATAATGTAGCCTGTTTTCTGCCTAAGTTTGGCGCCGTTTGCTTCTTTAAAAAAAGTAATCCATTTAAATCCGTGCCATCGTTGTACATTTCGTTGTTTTTGTAATCGAAAGATCAAAGGACACTAACGATTAAAAGGCAGTTTTATTTCGGAAAGCCATGCCATGGAAATCCGTCTCAAGAGGAAAATATAACAGACCTGACGAAATAATGTAGCCTGTTTCCTGCCTAAGTTTGGCGCCGTTTGCTTCTTTTAAAAAAGTAATCCATTTAAATCCGTGCCATCGTTGTACATTTCGTTGTTTTTGTGATCGAAAGATCAAAGGACACATACTAACGATCAAAAGGCAGTCTTATTTCGAAAAGCCATGCCATAGAAATCCGTCTCAAGAGGAAAATCTAACAGACCTGACGAAATCATGTAGCCTGTTTCCTGCCTAAGATTGGCGCCGTTTGCCTCTTTTAAAAAAGTAATCCATTTAAATCCGTGCCATCGTTGTACATTTCGTTGTTTTTGTGATCGAAAGATCAAAAGACACATACTAACGATCAAAAAGCAGTTTTATTTCGGAAAGCCATGCCATGGAAATCCGTCTCAAGAGGAAAATCTAACAGACCTGACGAAATAATGTAGCAAGCAGCACGTTCAAGTTTCCGATCATTGAACTTAAACAGCTCTACCTTTTCCGACCACTGCCGATTACCCATCATCTACCGGTCACCCATCATCTACCATTGACTCGTCTTCCGCCGGTCACCCATCAATATCATCCACCAGTCACCCATCTTCGTCCGGACATCAATCACGTACAAAAAATCTATTACTCTGATAACCCTTCTGACCGATCACCCATCATCTACCTATCTTCCTCCGCCTACCCTTCATCACCAGTCACCCATCACAAAACAAAACCACCTAGGTATGGTATATAAGTAGGTACTTACTTGGTTAAAGGAATAGATATTTTTTTGAATTTTTGACGGGATACATAATATTTATCTTTGCGCTTCCCCATTTCTCTACAACAAACATTTAATAAATACAAGGAAAGAAATATCTTAGTTTAGAAACTAGTAAAAAACAAAGTTACCTTATTACACTATGAAAGCAGAGAATGTATATACGTTGAAACGCGATCTATAATTTTGGCGCGTCGCGGTGCAAACTGACGTAGTCTCACTTCGAGCTCTTGTGGGTCACTGGTTTATCGGCCGCTTGTCAGAGCTATTTATTAGACTTCGCGCGGCCATACACACTTGAACCTCTGCTTAAAGCAGACCTTATTCGATCTTCTTATCTTTTTAATTAATTTAAATTACAGTATTCTCTACAAAGTTATATATCGATGTGTAGACAGTGATATAAAGAGCATAGTGGTAAAATCTGGTTACCAAAATTCTTTTAGCTGCTCAAGATATAAGTGGGTTAATTTTAAAATCGACCGTTACACTGCGGCATCCATTAACTACAAACGACATTTTTCGGATTCGCTCGCCGAGTACAGCGTATAACGCAAAAATTAGGTACGTAAGACGTAACGGCCCAAAAGATGCATGCTTGTGCTGGGTGCAACTATAGCATTGAACAAGATGAACCGTATGTAAAGTGTACGAGATGCGAGTGTACCTATGATCTCATATGTGCAGGGCTTACGTCTGACAAATATGCGTCTCTTACTGACGAAGTCTTACAGATCTGGGCTTGCACTGCATGTCGGAGTAAAACGCCTAAAACTGGCAACACGATGACCCCAATCCGCCAATTAATGAGCATATCCTACGCTAACGATACAGATACAGTTGCCGAGACCGATTGTACTTCTATCGAAACTTCTAACCTGGATTTTGAAGGTATAACATTTCGACCGGGACAGGGAAATAAGAGAATACCTACCCATCAACAAAACGCAAAGGTAGCTAGCAATTGTGCCTGTGGTAATCTAACAGCGCTGAGAGAGATTATCAGGGAGGAATTAGGAGCGTTACTTGAAGGACCCTTCCTAAGTTCCCACCTGGAAGCTGTTCATTCTTCAATACTGTTGAAGCTTAGCGAAGCATCTATAGAGAAAAATATTCCGACTGCTACATCCGAAACCACGTCTAATGCTACCACCGACTCACCATCGCAACATAAGGGTAATTCCACAAAACAACAACCCACAAAAACCGCACATCCGCGAATCGTTGAGGGTAGTAAGAAATCTAATGCGCGAGTACAAGCAGCAGATCAGCCTAGCAACAAATCAACAACCCGCAATAGCTACAGTGGGAGAAATGCTGCCATCGCCGGCCGCCTCGCCTCCGCCGCCCCTGTCCGCTCCTCATCTGATCAGTTCGCAGATTCGATACCGGCTATTCAACGCGAGTTAAGCACCTCCACCAGCTCCATTGACGAGAACGATGACAATCCCCTACCATGGCAGAGAGTTGAGAGTAAGAAACGTCGTCGTCACCGCCCAATCCAGCGTGTAGTGACCGGTAAGGGATCCACCGACGAACAACTCCAATCGGTTGAGAAAAGCCGCAAAATTCATCTGTGTTTTCTTAAGCCTAACACAACGGCGGATGCGATTATCGCATTTATGAACAAAAAAAATCCATGCGATAACTACACTGTTCACAAGCTTAAGTTAAAACACGAACACTATTCCTCATTTGCCGTATCGATACCCGAGAATAAGTTCGAGTCTGCCGACGTATGGCCGCCAAACGTCCGAGTGAGCGAGTGGTTTCGTCTCAGCGGCGGGCGCACGCACCGTGCGCCCCCCCGCTCCGCGGCCCCCGCCGGCCCCTAAACGTCCCCACGCGGGAACGTCAATCAAACCTGTTGATGCGACACACAGACCGCAAGATTTCTTGACCGTATGTCATCAAAATATTAGAAGTTTGTGCGGCAAGACTAGAAAATTAGAGGTTTTGTTGAATGACGAACTTAACTGTGACATTTTATTGATAACAGAGCATTGGTTGCGTGACTTTGAAATTCAATCTGTGACATTAACAAACTATAGCCTTGTGTCTTACTATTGTAGACCTTCGATTGAGCATGGTGGAAGCTGCATTTATGCTAGGTCTGGTAAACGAGTGTTAAAGAGACAAGATTATTGTGATATCTCCGTTGAGCAAGTTTTCGACACATGTGCCGTTGAGTTGCTGGACGAAAATTTATTAATAATCGTCATATATCACTCTAACAAAACAAGCCACTCTGAATATTTAACTTGTTTCGAATCTTTGCTAACAAAGATTAATGACGACGGCTACAGGGCGATTATAATGGGTGACGTTAATATCGATTTACTTACCAACACCTCGCAAAAAAAGAAAGTAGTAGACCTGCTGACCTTAAGTAATTTTGAGCAACATATCGACTTTCCCACGCGAATTGAAGGCGACTGTTCAACTCTGCTGGATCATGCGTACTCCAATATCCGTGACGACCGTGTGTCTGCGCATGCTATCATTACTCACCTTAGTGATCACATTGCACAGAAACTGAAGGTTCCTCTGCGAGCTCAGCCGTCACACGTGACCATAACAAAGCGCGTATTCAGTAAATCGAATATTATGGGTTTTAGAGCAGCGATTGAGTCAATAGACTGGTACGACGTAGTTAATAACACTCAAAACTGTTGCCAAACGCTAGCTAATTCATTAACTAATATCATAATGAACAAAATAGAAATTTGTTTTCCAAATAAACGAATCTCATACCCTATCAAACGGTGCCCATGGGTCGACGATGATATTATAAATCTGAAATTATTGACGTTCGATCTTTTAAATTTAAAGTCTAAATATCCTTTAGATGTCGCCTTGGCAGAGAAAGTTGATACTATGTCGCGAAAGTATAACGCTGAGTTGGCATTTAAGAGACGTGAGTATTTTAATTTGCTAATTTCTAACCATACACATAAGAGTAAATGTATGTGGATCGTTATAAATGACGAATTGGGTAGGAAAAATCGCGAAAGGGTCGATTACACGGACTTGGTTCGAGACCAAGCGGGAGTTCCGTTCGCCACAAAACAAGAGCTAGTCGACTCGCTAAACAAAGAGTTCGTAACAGCAGCTACGCGATGCGACGCCCCTGCGGCCGACCCCGCGCGGTGCGTCTCGTCGATGTCGGCGCGCCAGTCCGAGAGCGACACGTCGATCCGGCTAAAACCGTTCAATCCGAGCGAAATATTGAACATCTTAAAATACTCAATCGCATCGAAAAACAGTACTGATATTTACGATCTGTCTGCAAGTCTTCTAAGGCAAATAGGTATGTCTGTCTGCTTTGTACTATCATTACTGTTCAACAGATGTCTCAGTAGTGGTACCTTTCCGACTGCATTAAAAAAAGTTAAGATATCCCCACTTTACAAGGGCAAAGGGAAAAAATCGGCTATGAAGTCATACCGCCCAATATCATTAGTACCTGCCTTTAGTAAAGTACTCGAAGTGGGGTTGAACAATAGGATTTTATCATATTGGACGGTGCATAACGTTATGTCGGAGCGCCAGTACGCATACCGGCGTGGCCGTTCTACCACCGACTTAGTCAGAGAAGTAGTGCGGGGTGTGACGCGCGCGCGCGAGGCCGGCATGCACGTCGCCATGGTGTGCTGCGACCTCTCGCGCGCGTTTGACACCGCCGACCATGGGCTCTTGGAAAAGAAGCTCAACCATTACGGCATCCGCGGTCCTGCCCTGTCATTGGTGGTCTCTTTTATGACGGACAGAGGGCAAGTCGTGGTGGGCGACAGCGGAAAGGTTAAATCGGCTGAGTTAAGAAACTTAATGGGAGTCCCACAAGGCTCGTGTTTATCGAACACTCTGTTCAGCATCTTGTTGAACGACCTCCCGTCGGCTATCAGCAACGCTGAAATTTACATGTATGCAGACGACGTTACCGCTGTAGTCAGTGCACCTACACCATCTCAGCTAGAAGCAGCTCTGAATCATACTGTGCAACAGCTCAACCTGTGGTTCTGTTCGAATGGATTGGCACTTAACAGAGAAAAAACCTGTTTCTTACAGTTTAGGTTAAATGGTCATCGCCAACAACAGCTGTGCGTTTACGCAGGCGCCACAGTCCTCGAACAAGTGACCTCCACCCGACTGCTAGGCTTTCACTTAGACAGCTCGCTGTCATGGGGCTCCCACATCGATGGGATCTGCGCCCGTCTCGGTCGAGCTTGCTTTGCACTGCGCCGCCTCGCTAAAACGGTGAATATCGGCGTGGTTATGTCATGCTATTACGCCACAGTACACTCGCTTCTGCTGTACGGTACCGAGCTATGGGCACGCGCCGCCGATTGGAATCGTGTGTTCGTTATGCAGAAGCGAGCGGTACGGGCGATGGCGGGCATACCAGACGACGAATCTGCGCGCGAACATTTCGCAAACTTTAAAATACTGCCACTACCCTGCCTCTTTCTGCTTCATGTGGCCCTTTTTGTGCATGAGCACCTAGATGATTTTCAGCGGAAGGGTGTCAATCTTAACGTTAACCTCCGCAGTAATAAATATAAAAACCGGCTTATCGCAGGCCCGCATATATTGTTAAAGTCAGAACGTTCCGTGTACGTAATAGGTCCTGAGGTTTACAATCGTTTACCAGACCTAATACGTGATGCACCTTCCACTCAAATTTTTAAAAACAAAATGAAGCTTTGGCTTCACGAGAAATTATTTTATGATTATATTACGTTTTTTAAATTACCCTTGCAATTATAAAATATTTCTTATTGTATACAATTTATAGACGTGTAACAATGTTACCAATAAATTATTTCATTTCATTTCATACTAAAAATGTATGGCGTAATCGTAGTGGTTTTGAAAAAAATCATATTTAAATATGTTAGCAATATTTCAAAAATGTGAGAACGGCTAATTGTTCTATGTACATTTGTGTTTTGTTATAATTAAAGTTTATAATCGATATATAAGTATTAATATCGATTTTTTGTTGAACGGCAGAACGCCTTTTTCTAAGTTTTGTCCAATTTTACGTAGGTTTTATACTATAAAGGATTTTTTTTTTTTCTCCGAGTAATTGTTGGCATGTTCATTGTGATGTTTTATACATGATTTTTATGTTCAACATAGAAGCATAATGAGCGAAATCCTTTAAACCGTGACTGCCGTTTTGGTAGTTTTTACGTAGTGCACTCTTAAGCTGCCACCACTTTTATCTTTTTAATCTACTTCAAAAAGAAGAGGTTATCAATTCGACCCGTCCTGTCAAAAATACACAGTTTTTGTAGCTTAGCTTACAGATTCGCCGAGTTCGCGATTTTATTACACGTATAGATTGGTCGCTATTTTCATAAGCAACGAGGAAGGGTTACCGACTGCCCGCTCTTAGTCTCAGTTTATAATTTAATTGCGAGCCATAGCTCTGGAGCAAGATCCGTATCAGTGACTGAATAACTTTTTCCAAGGAACATAGGTCGAAAAACAAAAAATAATTTTTGACTTTCCATACCTACTGAGTGACCAACACAATTGTATGGGAAGTCTAAAATTTATGTCCTTTATCGAACTATGTTCCTTTGGGAAAGTCGTTCAGATACTGATACTGAACCCGCGAGCTATGGCACGCAATTAAATTAACACCCTGCACAAACAATTTATTTTTGTAGTATAGTCTCTTTATAGTGTCTTTTACGCCATCTAGTAGAGTATAGCAGTACCACCAAAAAGTGCGTAAGGACAAAAAGTGCTAGTAGTTTCACTATTTGCCACTAGATGGATTTTACATGAGTAGGTGGAGTCTAGTTATGTCCCGCGAACCCGTGACTCGATCTTCACCCCCGCGCACTGTCACGCTTCGTGTCGTACAAAAATCTCGTAGGAGCAGCTCTTCTCCCCTTCCTTACTCCGTGGTGCGCTGCTTGTAAAAAAACATAAATCTTCTACCAGTGGATAGGGTGCCAATAGACGATCATTTAACGATTGGGAGGGAAATCAGATTCGTCCCATGTGCGCGGGGGGAGGGGATAGAAGGGGGCGAATTACGCACCATTATGATTATTTTTTTAAAGATCAGTTAATGCTACTAGGGCTTGTGTGGTATTGTTTTCAGGGAAAACAAACACAAGGAATTCATTTTTGATGCTTAAAATGTATAATTCCATAGAAGAAATAATATTTTTAACGAAAAGTAAAATAGGGAATGAAAGTTTGTATGAAAGTCCGTCAGTTTTGAAGTTAGGATCTTCAAAATTTGTATTTAGGCTGACGACTAAAAATTAATATTTACATGTCTCAGGGTTTTTGAAAATTCGACACCCTTAAGGGTGAAAAGGGGGATGAAGTTGAAAATTCTTTGTTTTTAAAGTAAAATCCACATAATTTATTATTTAGGCATAAATGATGTAATTCTATGCAAAGTTCATCACTGTTATTGAAATTCCACCCCAAATTCAACCCCTAAAAAGGGAAATGGGGTGAAAAAGTCTAAAAACCAATATGGGTATCGATTGTATGGTTTATCGGGTCGCTGATTACGAAAACTACAACAATTTTGAAATCCAACGTAGTGGACGCTAAATACCATCATTCCCTTGGAATGGGGTTGGGGTGCGATAGGGTTGAAATGTGAATACGAGTATGGGTGTCGTTTGTATGGTTTCTCGGGTCGCTGATTACAAAAACTACAACAATTTTGAAATCCAACGTGGTGGACGTGAAATACCATCATCCCCCTGGGGATGGAGTTGGGGTGCGATAGGTTTGAAATGTCTAAAAATCAATATGGGTGTCGTTTGTATGGTTTATCGGGTCGCTGATTACGAAAGCTACAACAACTTTGAAATCCAACGTGGTGGACGTGAAATACCATCATCACCTGGGGATGGGGTTGGGGTGCGATAGGTTTGAAATGTCTAAAAAAAAATATGGGTGTCGTTTCTATGTTAGGGATAGTGGTTAAATGGTGTTAAAAATAGAACGATGATATACAAAAATTCTTAGAAATATTACACCCTAACACACACATATGTACATCACACAAATGTTAGCCCTGGGCGGGGATCGCACCCGCGACCTACGGCGCAGAGGGTAGGGGCGCTACCAAACACACTATAAGCCCTCTTATCAAGAATCACCCGTTTATAGGATTATTGTACATTTAACACCATGTTGTGACCCTGTATAGAACAACATATAGGTTCCAGACTATATTAGCCTACTTGCCAAGTTTTTTTACCTCAATCTTCCACATTTTTAGGGTTCCGTACCTCAAAATAAAAAAACGGAACCCTTATAGGATCACTTTGTTGTCCGTCTGTCTGTCAAGACCCTTATTCTCACGAACGAGAAGAGGTATCAGGTTGAAATTGATAACGTATACTAAAGTCCATAAACCACACAAAATCTGAAAATTTCAATTTTTCACAACGACGCAATCAAAATATATGGCTTTTTATGTCCTCATCTTCATACATTTATGCAAAAAAGCAAAACCTACAGGGTACTACCCGTTGACCTAAAATTATGAAATTTGGCAAGAATCTAGGTCTCACAGTACAAATAAAAGGAAAAGTCTAAAATCATTAAATATTTCAAGCTTTCTCACAACTAATAGTAACCAATTAAGGTGAGCTCTCGTTTCAAGAACTTTTCTATAAAAGAGGGGTCAAGTTGGATGGTCACGCAGTTTTTAAAATCAAAGAGCAAAGCTTTTAGTATATCATATGGAAGATAGGTACGGAACCCTTAGGGCGCGAGTCCGACTCGCACTTGGCCGGTTTTTTTAAACAATTCCAAATTTCAAGTCAACAGCTTTTAAAGTACCGGCCAAGAGCCAAAATAACGTCTCAGAATGTGTTTTGGATAGTTGTTTAGATTTGTTCTCCGAGTGACAAACTATGCTTTTATTTGGCTTTCTTGTACCTTTTTAACCACTCTAAGGTTCATTGGAAGGGATCTCATCGAAAAATAAGTCCGATTATTCATGCGTTTTTCAAAAGTAAAAGAATGACTTATTTTTCGTGCAATAAAGCGTTTATTTGTGAGAGCTGGAGAGCACCCCGAATACATCCATACAAAGGTAGCTTAGATGGAAGTACTCGTAAATCGCTGACATTCGAATGGTGGCAAAGAAATAGGTGGCGTAATTGGAATACCTCCTGTAGGAAAACTAGAATACCTTAGCATCCCACAAAACGTCCACTGCAGGACAGGGAGCTCCCAAGATCTCCAGCAACAACGCGTGGTACTTCAGAGAGGTAAATAGTCACCACGCTTGTAAGCGTTGCGCTGGCGACCGCAGTATGTAAGATGGTGACACAGAAAGATGCTGCTGCCCATCCTCCGGTTCATAAGGCCTTAGTCGTCTCTTACGACACCCACGGGTAGAGATGGGTTGGTACTATTCTTTTTCTTTGCCGGTTTCACACGGACGGACTATGATATAAACTATAAGGATATAAACTATAATATATGGGAATCTAATACAGAGGTACTCAAATGTACGACGGTGATTATGGTTTCTCACATGTGGGTACTCGCCGATGTCTGCGTAGGTTAGAGGAGTCACTAAACCTTTTATGGCATACATCACAAGAAAAAGGTTTCTCACCAGTGTGTATTCGTTGATGTTTTATTAATATAGCTCTTTGATTGAACCTTTTATTACATACATCACAAGAAAATGGTTTCTCACCTGTGTGTATGCGACGGTGTGTGTCTAAATCACCCTTTTGACTGAAACTATTATTACACACATCACAAGAAAATGGTTTCTCACCTGTGTGTATGCGACGGTGTGTGTCTAAATCACCCTTTTGACTGAAACTATTATTACACACATCACAAGAAAATGGTTTCTCACCTGTGTGTATGCGACGGTGTGTGTCTAAATCACCCTTTTGACTGAAACTATTATTACACACATCACAAGAAAATGGTTTCTCCCCTGTATGTATTCGTTGATGTATTACTAATGTAAACGGGTGAAGGGTGAAATGGGTCCACCAACGCGATCCGATCACCCGTCTGCGTGCATCGCGGCGTCCCCAACAAGAATGTAGCTCTATGATTGAACCTTTTATAACACACATCACAAGAAAATGGTTTCTCCCCTGTGTGTATTCGTTGATGTATTACTAATTTATGTCTCTGATTGACGCTTTTATTACACACATTACAAGAATTTTTTTTATAACCTGTGAGTATTTCCCGATGTCTGTCTAAATGATGCTTTCGTTTAAAGCTTTTAGAACAAACAACACAAGGGTATGGTTTCTCACCTGTGTGTATTTCTAAGTGCTTTTTTAAAATGCACAGATATTTAAATTTTGCATCGCAAGAATTACAAACGAAAGGCCTGTCATAACTATTGGTTTTCAAATGTGCAATTAATAAACGTTTTCGGGTAGTCATATAAGGACACATATCACAACAAAATTTCTTTGTAGCAGCGTGCGACTTTAGATGAGTGTGTAAATCTCTTGCATTACTTGTTGAGTATTCACAAATATCACACGAGTATTCAAGGACTCTATCACAGATAACACTTACTCCATTCAAACAATGTTTTTCGTTTTCCACTCTCACTGTAGCTGAGTTGGGACCGTTCTTGGCAGATTTATTAATTTTTACTTCACTTTTTGTGCTGACTGCTTCTCTAGATTCTTCTTGTTGGCTGTCCACACTTGCAGTTACGTCAGGTAGTTTACTCTCAGAAACAGGATTATTTTTCATATTTAGGGTGTTTTGTTGTGCGACTTCATCGACATCTTCTGTTGTTGGAAGATTTTGCTCTGTTGTGTGTTTTTCTTTCTCTTCATTGTTAATCATATTATTTTTCATTGACATCGCAGCACCTATGCAAATAATATATTTTAGTAAGCCATTTTATTAATAGATTTAAAAAAAACTATCTGCAAGTAGGTAGCAAACTAATACAAATAAATGGTACAGCAGCACTGCACTCACTTTTTCGTGATCTCACTACTCTCTTTCTTTTCTTACTTTCTTTCTCTCTCTTTTTTTTTTGCAATACGCGAGAGTCATCATCATCACATCATGTGTGTTGCAAGATCGATGACCGACCTCAAACCCTGGCGTCAGAGTTGTTGAGCCGCCCAAGGCTTCTGACAATGCTCATCTAACGACTACTACCGTAGATAGTAGCCGGGGCCAACGGCTTAACGTGTCTTCCGAAGCAAGGAACCATCTAACTTTTCAGGCAATCAGATGATTCCTGCTGTAATGTCCTAACCAAACTGGGGAAGTCACACAAAGTGATATTTGTTTGACAGTGTCCCCACCGGGAATCGAAAACCACCGGGTCAAGAGCTGAACACTCGAACTACAATATCACGGAGGCTGTAGAGAGTAAAGAGAGTAAATAAGTACCAACTGCAAATTAAGTTTGTAATTCCATACAAATAATATGGAAATACATACTTACCTTTACTAGATTTTTGTAAAAATCTATTTTTTTTATGTTCAAATGAAATATGCAGTCAGGTAGATAACTAATTCAGAATCCATATGATAGAACATTAAAATAAGCTCAATAAAATGGATTTTGAGTAAATCACATGTTTATATTTTGGTAGTAATGGAACACCCCTTAATATGAATCTCCACGGACCAATGAATACTGTCGCAAGATATCTTGCATGGATATTCTAGGTCCGTTTGAGCTGTTTTTGCGCAAATTCCAATTTTTCACTTTCGTTGTTAATGATACCCTAAAAATGAGAGCTAGCAAAATAACACTCGGAATCGTTCGATGAATATGCATAAAACTCTACATAAAATATAACTTGCTTTTTTATGATGTACTAGCTGTGCCCGCGGCTTCGCTCGCGTGATATTCAGACAATGTGCAGTCTCTCCCTCTCCCCCTCCCTCACCCTCTCTATCTACCTCCATCCCACTCCCTCTACTTCTCCCTCTCCCTGCCCCTAACCCTACCCCTACTCCTATCCCTATCCTTATATAAACATAGAAACGAAACCCACATTGATTTTTAGACATTTTAACCCTATCGCACCCCAACACAATCCCCAGGGGATGATGGTATTTCATGTCCACCACCTTAGATTTATAAATTGTTGTAGTTTTCCTAATCAGCGATCCGACAAACCATACAAACGACACCCATATTGATTTTTAGACATATCAACCCTATTTCACCCCAACCCCATCCCCGGAGGATCATGGTATTTCACGTCCACCACATTGGATTTCAAAATTGTTTTAGTTTTCGTAATCAGCGACCCGACAAACCATACAAATGATACCCATATTGGTTTTTAGATTTTTCACCGTTTCGCTCTTTAAGGGGTTGAATTTGGGGTGGAATTTCAATAACAGAGATGTATGTTCCACAGAATTACAACCCTAATGCCTAAATAATAAATTAAGTGGATATTACTTTGAAATGAAGGAGTTTCAACGTCATCCCCCTTTTCACCACTTAGGGTGTAAAATTTTCAAAAACCCTGAGACACGTAAAACTTAATTTTTAGTCGTCAGTCTAAATAAAAATTTTGAAGATCCTAACTTTAAAACTAACGGACTTTCATACAAACTTTCATCCCTTATTTCACCCCCTTAGGGGATGGATTTTGGAATATTCTTAAACACGTACTTTTTTATTTTTTACCAAAAGATCAAAACTAAATTTCTATAATTCTACCTTTAAAACTGAAAGACGTATAGACCAACATACGGAAAAAAAAATCATCCCCTTTTTCACCCCCTTAAAGGGTGATTTTTAAGAAATGCTTAAACACGTGTTTCTTTATTTTTTACCAGAAGCTTAAATTCAAATTTGTGTGAATCTAGCTCAAGAAACAAAGGACTTTCATACAAACTTTCATCCCTTATTTCACCCCCTTGGGAGATGAATTTTCCAAAATCCTTTCTTAGTGGGTGGTTTTGACGCACATAGAACCTGTGTACAAAATTTCAGATCTGTATCTATAGCGGTTACGGCTCGGCGTTGATGAATCAGTCAGTCAGTCAGGACATGCTCTTTTATATATTTAGAAGATTAGATAAATAAGTGCGAAAATTTGAAACTCTTTTTCACGAATACAATATACCTTTCTCGCTCCGCTCAAGACTAAAAAATATACTTCATCTTAACATTAGCGATATTGTGCTTAAGTATAGTCAGCTGCATTTCAAAGTAACATTATGACGACCTTGTGATTGGTTAATCGAACCAATCAAATACCTATCTAGAAATCGAAATAAGTACTGTATAAACAAAACGGAAATAAAGTTATCAGCAATAGAGGTATGTAAAAAACCGGCCAAGTGCGACTCGGACTTGCGCACCGAGGGTTCCGTATTCGTACCACTTAGGTAAAAATACCGTTTTAGTCAGAGAAGCACAGTCGCGCAGAAGTGTAATAAATGCACGCGAGTCTGACTCGCACTTGACCAGTTTTATTATTTGTTGTTGCTATAAACATGCCAATTTTCACACTTGCAAGTGTTCCCATTTTACGATAGAGCTAAAACAAAAAATCACAAAAAAGAAACACGTTTCTTGTACAGGGAAACACCCTTCGATTGTTAGGTAATGCACCATAATAAAATAACAAATATTCTTTGAAAAGAAAATTTCAACAATATAGCTACTGCGGTTCAAAAGATACAGCCCTCGGATAGACAGATGACGTAGGGCTCCTCCGTTTGAATTCTTCGGGAACGAAACCCCAAAAAATTAGAACAGCATCTAACTTACTTGAGCGCGAGGTTGAGTATTCAAAGGTTGGCTTATACAACTCAGTGGGGCCGATGACCATCTCCTCCTTGATCTGATTATCTTCGTACAGGCTGTAGGCTCCATCCGGGTCCAAGGGTAACTCGTCCACGTGATGCTGTGTTTCTTCTGGTTCTAGTTTGATCTTCTGATTATCTGTAACAAATAGGTAAACATTTTTATTATATTCTTAACTACTGACTTTTGGGGCCAATTTAAAAATTTTTAGAAGGTAATGTTGTAAGGGATCTAATACAAAAACAAAGAAGTTGGAATGATTTCCGAAACAAGAGAGAAAATCGAGATTGGCAGAAAACTGTTCTTTCCTTTGGGCTTCAAATCAATGATGTTGTCCGTCTAACAGATTAGACTGTATCTGTATTTTATGTTTACTCATAGTTAGCCATAAGTGCGAACCAACAAAGACTGATTCTTTAAACTAACAGTTGAACTTTTTAAATTGCGCTTGTGTAGTATGGTGTGTCTGTCTACACAAGATGGGTCTCCGCAGAGCATGTGGTGAGGAGAGCGGACACATGCACACTTATGCAACTGGGTCAGGCTTACCCGACACCAGGACACTACAGGCTCCTTCTGCTGAAATGATTTCAAGAAAGGGGAAGACCACATGAGCAAGGTCTACTAAGAACCTCAGCCTACTAAGGACCTCAGCCCGACAGATAAGATAGACAGTTTGGATATTTCATACTGGCTGGATAATGTCAGACTAGTTAGGTTGGTAACCTATTCATATTGGTTGGTACTTGTATTGTAAATGTATAACTAACCTGCACAAGGTGGGTTTGGTATGGGAGTGATGAGCTCATACATCCCATAGTTGATGAATCCATGCCTTTCTAGGAAAGTGTGAGTGCGTAACACTAGAGCTGGGTCGCTGTTGTACGGGGCCTGCAAGTAAAAACAGTTTTCTTAATAAACATAATAATATATAAACAACAACACTTAGCAAAAAATAAATTTCTTACTAAGCCAGATAAGGGCTCCTTTAACTAGGTTCTCAAAGAGTGGATTGTATCTTGACTAAGTTAAACAGATTCTGACCTCTATCTTCTGAACAGCATATTCTGTAAGTTGCTTCTTTGGGTTTTCAAACCACATTTTCAAAATCCTGTTCCTGGTCTGAATTAAGGCAAGAGTAGAAGGCCCTTGGAGGTCTGAGAAACATTCCTTCTCCAGGGAAGACATCTCTTCAAATGGCAGTCGAGAAAGAAATGCTGCTCCCTCAAGGCTGAAAAATAAATATGTTGGACACAATATCAGACTATCTCGAGAAAAAAATGAAGAAAGCCATATTAAGAAAGTGAAACAAATGGTCATAAAGTACATCTTTCAAAATCAATCAATAAGCTTTAGAAAATGACAAGTCAAATTCATCTGAAGGTGGTAGGGCTTTTTGTAAAGTCAGTCAAGGGAAGGAAGTACCACCCCCTTGCCTTTTTCTGAGGTAAAGCGGCAGTGTCTCTGCTGTGTTTCAGTTTGAAGGGAAAGAAAGCCAGTGAAATTACTGGCACATGAGACACCATCTTAGTTGTCAGGGTGGGTAATGCACTTTGCTGTCTTGTTAGTGTTAATTATACTACTAATAAGACAGTCGGCTCTATGGGCAGTGGTGACCACTTACCATCAAGTGAACCGCAAGCTCGCTTTCTCACTTGTTACATAAAAAAAAACATAAATCACACAAAGCATGTGCAACTTACTATTAGAATTAATGAATATTTATTGAACAGTGCAATTTGCACAAGTTGACAAGGGCTCATATAATGTTGCTAAATAATAAGCAAGCAAAATTTTGTACAGGCCTGTAACAACCCCCCCCATGCACCCCACATTTATTCTAATATCTAACCTATCTGTACCTAAAGACCTAACTTAGTTTGTTTTAGAAACATAGCTTATTTGAATATCCTAATTTTATCTAAGAATGACCTAATATTGCCTATTACTTTACCTAAACTTCCTAAAATCTGAATAAGTCTGCTTTGATCTTTAAAATGGCCAATGAATCGTCTAGTAGTTATAAAACCCTACTTTATGTACCGCGCCTAAGCAACCCTAAAATTATTTCAGTCAGAACCGTTCTAATACCTAAATATTTAAATTTCTCTATTTTTCCCACAAAATCTTATAAATGTTGCAAAAGGTGGACTTATCACTAAGAGTGATTTCTTCCAGACAACCTAAATAATTTTTGATTACCTAATATGGAAAAGAAAATATTCTAACCGTCTTTATTAGTTTTTACTATAATGTACTTGGCAGATGTATAAGTCTTGAGCCAATTTATAACAGAAAGTGGTAAATAAGATAAGTCAGTGAAAGTCTTATAGTCAAGAAGATATTAAGGAAATGGGTAAATTGAGTTATTTCTTAGTATTTTATGATTTTATATGATAGATTATGGAATGTATTGTAAGGAAAATCAAATAAAAACTTAATATTGTATTTCTTTAAGTCTATGTGGCCCTTTTCAGGGGAGGGGCTCCCCTCCGCCGAATCCCTCAGTTGACCTCAGACCAGTGGCGGACGGTCATCCTCCAAGACTACACTCATATGCTTAAATTCGCATACAGGTTTTTAACCTTTTATAATAAAATTGGGGAATCTTATGTTAACCAAGTCTTATTCAGAATGTAAGTTAGTTAGTAATTTGTACTGTCAAACTTCAGACAGGAGAAGGATTCAAATTCTGGACTGTCCCGAAAACCAGAATATAAAATATATACACATAAACATAATATGATCATTTCTTTCAGCAAAGCAAAGTTTATTGGGAAGTGCCTTGGGACATTGACTACCTACTTAAGACATTTTACATTTAAAAGTCAGGGAAATAAAGTCGAAAATAGCCTTACTTTTTTTTATCTACAGTCAGCATCTTTTAGTCAAACGGTCAGCATCTTTATTTGAACGTTTATATCTTTGACAACGAAAATTTTAAGTTATTTCTATCAAATGAGAAAATCTGTTGCCTTTCTAGCTTTTCAACTCATTTCGCTTTAAAAAGAAATGTTATTTACAGAAATTTGTAACAAGAAGATGATACATTAAACTGACACAGTGAAAGTAATGACTCCATAAGGTATATCATAAAATTCTAGGGTTTTAGTTTCCCTATCAGTTTCTTTAACCATCAAGCCATAATTTTAGCCGGTTTGCAAGTTATATGAAATCTGTATAAAGAATACAGCTCGTAAGCTATTTATAGTATTCTATAAGATAATTTATAAATGAGTTCTTTTAGTATGCTATTTTTCATATTTGGTATAGCAAATTGAACTAACAAAACCATATTTAATAACAAAACTTCTCAATTTTTAGAATGCAAATCAATCATTAAAACTGCGATAAATTATCTGATGTACAAAGAATTAAAAAGGACAGCTTTAAATGAGCGAAATATCATTTTGTCTTCAACATTTTGAAAGTCGGTTTTTAATTTTTAAATTTATAGTTTTTATAGTAATTTTGCAGCAAGATTTATACATTATTATTTTATTATTTTGATGGAATAAAGCTTTGATTCTACTGTTGTTTTCCTAATCTAGAGTGTATCTTTATTCAAACTAGAGAACCCGGTCTCACATTTACTTTAAACGTGATGAGTTTGGCCACTTCCACACCCAGATGGAAGGTAGAGACCCTGAGCTTGCGAAAGATTGAGTAAACCTATAGAAAATAAATTGTGAGAATACTACCTATAAGACAGTGTTGTAAATCAAACAAGAGACACGAGTCTCGGGTGTAAATTTAAATTCGTGGTGTGTAGTGATTTGTCTAAGCCAGCACGCTCACTGGAGTCGACCCCTAAGCTAAAGAATTTACCTTACAGACGGATTTTGGCATAATCCAATGAGTGCCTAGTACCCTAAGCCGTGTACGAAGAATCCTAAGAAATCCACCACACGCCGTGATCACCCCCATCACTCAGTTCGGTAAATGGATTTCGCTAACCAACAAGCCCTATTCTTCAAAAATATACCTCTGATGAAGTAGCAGGAAGGAATGACATCCATGACACACTTCGACATGCCCCTGCTACCGAAATAGAGACATAAAATTGAAGAGATTCATTGAGATTTCCAACATCATGAAATCCCACTGGAGAATCACTTCCAGTGCCTATCTAACTCCTAAGCAGAATAGATGCCATAATTCACGAGAGGAATATAACACCGATTCTAATTTACCCCAGCACCCTCCCGTTTTACACCATTAAATTATTCATGTTAGGTAAAGTATTTAACCTGGGAAATTGCAAATGCGACTATAGACCCATCCATGAATCAAAATGATTCCTAAGAAAACATTTCTCTTCACAAAGGTCTACGAGGCGGTTCTCCAAAATTCCCTTGAAATACTACCTATGATGGGTTTGTTCCGTCCTCCTTCACACAGTCGGGCAAGATTTAGGAACAAGCCATCGCACACAAATCCTTTAAAGATGTAGAACAAACAACCCTCGATTTACACCATACAAAATCAAATATATTGGAAAACAGTATTTTGCCAGGTCAATTGGAAATGCGGCTATAGATTCATTCCATAAATCAAAATGATTCCTAAGAAAACATCTTCATTTACAAGAATCTATGAGTCGGTCCTCCAAGAAACCCTTCAAATATAGTTCCTCGACAGCCTTGCCGCGACGAGCTTTTCATGTAGGCAAGTTGTCACTCTCAATACTAAAGGTGAATCATCGAACGAACTCCCTAGCTTTCCTACAAAATACGTGAATTTACAAATACGAACAAATTCGATTTGCCTTTAAATTGAAAGTTCCTTTCTGCGATTATTTTAAGGTTTTATCTATTTAACTATCTATCTATCTACTATAAAATAGCCCGCAGCAACGATCAATATAAATTCAATCGAATAAAAAAAATGAATATAAATATTCAAAATGAACTCGCGAACAATCCTATATGAACTTTCTGCAGAATATTGAAAAACCCTTTCATCCTCGAGTACACGAGAGTAGCGAAATCCAATATAAATCGAAAGCACCACACAAAACTTGAATTATTAGCGAAAATAACATAGAAAAATTAAAATATTACCTAATAAAACTTTCAAATATGTAAGCTCAAAAAGACCACTTCCGAAAGTAAAATCAAATGAACAATAATTCAAAAACATCTGCGTCAGATCTATTTATAGTATCGCTTTTCTTTTGTTTAGAGCTATGAAGCACAATTTTGAAAATATCGCCCTCAAAATTCAAAATTTAGAGTTCCGTAGTTCAAATAAATTATGATAATAATAAAGCAAGGTTCAGTATCTTAAAATGTTATAAATGATTTCAAGAATAACTAAAGTTTTGAGTGAAATTGTACGGAAGACACCTGTTCCGTTACAGGCCGCAAAAACTAACTTTATCTCTGACTGTTAGTGCCAAGAACTCAAAAAGTGAGTCACAGAGGGGAGCAAGCAACATAAGGGGAAGCGTGTGGCTCTCCGCCCTTCACCCATACACAGAAAATAACTTGGTACTTAGTATACTCTCTTTTAAAACTATGTCTTGTAGGCTTTTAATGAATACAAACAAAGTGGCACAACAAATTGTGTATAGGTAATTAAGATCCAAACAAAGAGTGAAAACATGCAATAATAAGTGAAAGAATACCAACCTTAACAATTCTTTAGAGTTAGTCTCCTCTATATCATCACCTTCTTCTATCACCGGTTTGTCGTCTTTGTTAGGTTCCTTCGACCCTGCGTTCCTACTGGATGAGGCCTCCCGCGAGGACGTAGGGCTCGGAGACGAGACCTTGCTCCTGTCCGACTGATCCGACTCAGAGCCATCCTGCTGCTTCAGAACAGCATCCAACTCACGGTTAGTAATCTAAAGATCAATAAACATAACCTCAAATTTTGAGCATATACAACATAGTAAATCTTGGTTAACAGCATACGTATAATATCTTACATTACATACCGTCACACGCTTAATACGACTCATTTTCAAAAGTAAGCACTCGTTATTCACTACGAGCGAATGTTTTTCCGATCAGCCAAACGAAATAATTAAAAGTACTGCCAGATCGAAACTCTGACAAATGCGCAACATTATTTCACATACAAGTTTTATTTCACTTTAGTACAAAACAAGGGCAATTATTCGTTGGTACAGATCTTTTTTAATTACTCTTAAGTTTTAAAAATATTTGTAGTTTTAAGTTACTAGCAAGCGTTGTAATACCAATAATTAGTCCATAAACATGCGCACCGTATCGACTGCCATGAGATATGATTGGTTATCCTGTATGCAAATAGCTCTTGTTTTATCCCCTAGATAACAGTTTTATCTAAGATCAAATAAAATATGGATGTTTGATGCCAAAAGCAACACATTAAAGAACTGTACGCTACATATTCGAAACCTTATTTAATTATGAGAGTGGCAACACTGTCTTCTCCTGATTGGTCGGCGGCGAATATACCTGTCCCTTTCTAACATGTAACCCCGTCTCACTCATCCCCCACCAGGCAGGCACTCGGCGGCCATCTTTTCTTGGGGCCTGAGGAGTGCTCCTAGCTTCATTGGCGATTTGTTCTTCGAACTGAGCGGTCGTGGTAAGCTAAAAGATAAATTATTTTACAAAAATCTTTTCTTTTTACTATTTAATAATTCAATTTCTAAATTTTCTTAACGGTTTTTACCGTTCGTATTTAAAATTATTCTAAAATAACTTTTTAATTTCAGATATACCTGTTCCTTGAGTATTTATGGATAATATTGAAGATACGACGATGCAACAATCAGGTGCGAAGCGGAAGGCCGCACCTAATATAAACGAGGCTAATAAAAGGCCACGCTATTATGACGCAACCGTCATCGAAAATTTGGCACTACAGGTTAGTCAGATGCAAAATGTTTTGCAAAACCTTTCTTATCAAAATACTCCACCTGAACAAAGTGATAGTGAAGACGCTCTGTCCCTGAATGCAAGCGGTGAATTATTTGACGAACAAACTGACCAGAACCACTCGCATACGGAGCAAATCGGTCCGCAGGCCGGTGCCCCATCTTTTACCGCTGTACCAGAATTTTCTCTTGACGTAAGCACCACTTTAAAAGAACCCGGAATTTCAAAGACTGATCCTTCCCATTTAGAACGATTGAAAACAATACAACATTTCGACTCCCCAGACTGGGCAGACGTTCGATATTCAGAGGCACAAAAGCGTTTTTGCTCTACCCCCGGTTTCACTAACCTCGAATGTAACGATGAAATCAAACCTTATGACAAATACAATCACTTAGCGCTTACTGAAAAAGGGTTTGCCGCAATCACGCAGGGACTTCTCAAACAACAGGAAGCAGCCGAAAGTGGCATACGTGACTTAATTTCATGGCTTAGAAATTCAGACGTTGTAGAAATTTCAGCTGTCGAGAATAAAATTAAAGATATTTTTGCGGGTGACTTTCAAAAAATCTCGAATGATTTATTACAAATGACTTGCGGTCACCGCGCCGACCTGATCGAACAACGTCGTGACGCAATCTTGCGATCTGTCAAAGATAAATTCGTAAAAGCTAGTTTCCGTAAAATACCCCCATCTTGTGATTTTTTATTTTCTCCGACGGAATTTAGTTCAACCGTAGATAAGAATGGGGGTATGAGCAAAGCATTTTGGCCTCTGAAAACGCAAGCAAAATCAGCGCTTCACACACCTAAAACTATGAAACAACCTGCGCAAGGTCCTAACGAGTTTTTACCAAATTCATTCCAAAATATTACCCGTCCAGCGGTGCCAGCGCACGGTATACCGCTCAATGCATTTACATACCCTCCTGCGCAAGGAGCTTTGCCCTTTTATAACCCCTTGATAAGCCCAAATTTTTCCCCTCGAGCACCTACGCAGGGACAATCGTTTCGGCCTCGCGGGCCAAGATCTAACCAAGATGCTGCGTACAGACCATCCAAGCCTGGCCCGTCCCGTAGAGGAACAGGCAGACGTAAATATTGACTTACCGTTTCAAGCCGGTCGCTTACAATTTTACCATCAAACCTGGGTACGTATGGGCGCTCCAGCTTTAATACAAAAAATGATCAAAGTAGGTTATCGCATCCCATTTCTGGCAAAACCACCACTCCACGTGCCAACGTCAGACGGCAAAATTGCTGTTCCGTTTTCGACAGACATGGAGGTACAAATCCTTGCTTTAAAGAAAATGAACGTGCTGGAGAGCGCCCAGCCATCCCCAAGTTTTCTCTCGAACCTGTTTCTGAGATTGAAACCCGATGGGGCGCCACGCCCCATCTTCAACTTAAAACGATTAAACAAATATGTTCATGTAAGCCCTTTCAAACTAATAAATCAACTGAAAGTTCCGGCCTTCTTACAACCAAAAGATTGGGTAGCCAAAATCGACTTATCAAATGCTTATTTCCACTTACCAGTGGCCCCAAGTCATCGAAGGTTTTTGAGGTTAGTTTTCAACGGCGAACTCTTACAAATGACCTGCCTACCTTTTGGTCTGGCAACAGCACCAAAGGTCTTTGCAACAATTACAAACTGGATCGGTCGAATTCTGAGAGAAAAAGGCATACGAATTCTCATTTATCTGGACGACTTTCTTCTGGCTCATCAGCACCGAGAGACACTTCAAACTCAAGTACAATACGTAGTAGTGTTATTGAACTCAATGGGCTGGCAAATAAACAACAAAAAGTCGATCCTCATACCGCAATCCGAAATACAGTTTTTGGGCATAATCTGGGATCCTCACCAGAACCTAAAATACTTACCATCAGAAAAACTCCTATCGATACGCGAACGATTAAGCTTGGCTCTAACCAGAAAAACTTTATGCCTAAAAGAGGCGCAGAGCCTTGCAGGAATTCTAAATTTTGCAAGCCTAGTAGTACCGTACGGTCGCCTTCACTTCCGCAGACTTTTGACATTCACGAACAGTCTACTGAACGAAAATCCTTATCAAAAATATACAATTCCAAACGAAATCCTGTCAGAACTAATATGGTGGATAGAATTTCACACGGTGAAATCTCTACTACATTCCCCAGCAGTAACACATTACCTATCGACAGACGCCTCCAGTTCGGGCTGGGGGGCTCAAATAGACAATACGCAACTACACGGGACTTGGGGACCGTTAGAGAAGGATCTGCATTCAAATCAAAAAGAAATGGTAGCAATCTTAAATGTTTTAAAAAGTCATGCACCATACCTAGCGAATTCAACTATCTCTATTCAGTCGGACAACACAACCGTACTGGCGTACCTCAGGAATCAGGGCGGTACGAAATCAGACTCTCTAATGAAGCTAACGTACCAAGTCTACCATCTCCTACAAGCTCACAACATCCGCATAAGCCTACACCACTTACCGGGCAGATACAACGTGGAAGCAGACCGCCTGTCTCGCAATACCCCTCGCCCAGAATGGCATCTCCTCCCGTCATTGACAAAAACAGTTTTCCGAAAATGGGGCGTACCAGTAATCGACCTCTTTGCCTCGAACCGAGCCCACGTTGTGCCGACATACGTATCCCTGGACATGACGGACAAAAAATCCCTATTCACAGACGCTTTCTCCCAACAGTGGAATTACAGACTAGCCTGGACCTTCCCGCCACCATTCCTAATACCCAAAGTTCTTACACATTTGAACCGTGCAAAGGGAGTGTACCTTCTAGTAACCCCCCGCTGGGAGAAAGCCTTTTGGCGCCCCGATCTGAAAAAGAGAGCAATAGCAGCCCCCTTCACTGTACACAATCTCGAATCAGTGATGATAGACACATCAACGAACCTACCCCCAACGAGAGTACACGAGCTAACTCTGGAAATATGGAAATGTGTAGGTGGAACGAATTTTTAACTGACTGGACCCCAGATCAGCTCAATCTACTACAAAGCAGCTGGCGGGACACAACAAAGAAATCTTATCGATCAGCCTGGCGTCGTTGGTGCCTTTGGGCTACAGACCACCA
The DNA here is from genome assembly GCA_947532105.1 of Athrips mouffetella. NCBI lineage: Eukaryota > Metazoa > Arthropoda > Insecta > Lepidoptera > Gelechiidae > Athrips > Athrips mouffetella. The sequence goes on from OX383984.1 coordinate 13,810,416, forward strand.
AATTAACCTAAACTTTCCCTCCGGATCCGACCTGGCCAGGTTTCTGTCAGATCTCCATCAGGTAAATAATTTTGCCTATAATACTATCCTTTTTCATAGATCAGTTGTGTCTACTTTGTGTCACCCAAATAGCGAAAATCTTAGCTCACATCCTCTCGTGATCCGCATGTTAAAATCTATTGCTGCTAAGAAACCCAAGAATACTAGACCCCCTATCTGGGACGTTGACGACATGTCATCCTGGCTAAGTAACACGTTCAACAAAAATCTTAACTTATACGAGTGTTCTCGCAGGACAGCTTGCATATTACTACTTTGTTCAGGTCGCCGAATTCACGACCTCACCCTGCTTAGTATACATCCCAATAATATTTCAATACTGGACGACCAAATAGTTTTATGGCCATTATACGGCTCAAAAACAGACTCCTATGATTACAGACAGTCAGGGTGGAAACTGCTTCCGAACCTAGATAGTGAGGCTCTGAACCCACTTTTTTGGATTAAATCTTTAATTGAACTGTCTAAAGAAAGAAGAACGAAATGTGACATTCACAACCTTTTCCTTACAGTACGTGGGACACCTAAAGCAGCATCCCGAACCGTTATTGCGAATTGGGTCAAATCTCTTTTACAAGAAGCAGGAATTAATGCCACCCCCGGAAGCTTTCGACCTGCAGTGGCATCTAAAAACTGGCTACTCAATTTCCCATTGGACGAAATTCTCAGAAGAGGAAATTGGAGGTCCCAGAATACTTTCTCAAGATTCTACCGACGTGAAATTAGACCTAACAATCAAGATTCCTCTGTGTCACGGTTCTTTCAACCTGTATAATTATGAATTGGACTACTGATTATTTGTTTACGGTTCTAGTAACTACATAGTTTATAATTTTTAAGATCTGTATAATAACTGATTTCATGCTTGTTCCTAGTTCTTACCTAGTGTTTATATATCTAGACTACCTAACTGATTAGCATGTGAGGTAAATAAGTAGGTATTTATACTATAATCTCGCACAAAATATGTTTGAAGAGGTAATAAAAATAAAATAAAGAAGTTCTTAATTTAATTCATTTAATTGTTTCTCTTATACCTAATTACATAAATGAGACAGATTCAAACACTCATCCTTACCTTAGTTCACATAATAAACACCAACAGTTTTAATTATATCACTCACATTCCTTTATGCACTCTGTTGTTCTCATTATGTGAAATTTCCTACAAGTAAATTTCCTTCCACTCACATTGGCGATTTGCCACCAGGCGATAACAGACAGGCTCCCATAATTAAATAAGGTTTCGAATATGTAGCGTACAGTTCTTTAATGACGGCGTTTTACCAAACAATAAAACGCCTATTAAATAACTTGCATACATATTCGAAACCTTAAGTTTTCACACCTGCCTGGTGTTACTAAGTTGATGTGACCCTAAATTCATTTTTGATATTATTTACATAACCTACCTTAATCTGATCCACAGTAACTTACCTTATTTATCTCCTACTACCGTCATAAGTCTGACTCAAATTGTGGAATACAATTGAGTAAGTATTACAGTAAAATATAAAATCACGCACAAAAGAATTCGGGTCACATCAAAATCTTTCGATCAAATTAATTATGTCGCAATGAAGCTAGGAGCACTCCTCAGGCCCCAAGAAAAGATGGCCGCCGAGTGCCTGCCTGGTGGGGGATGAGTGAGACGGGGTTACATGTTAGAAAGGGACAGGTATATTCGCCGCCGACCAATCAGGAGAAGACAGTGTTGCCACTCTCATAATTAAATAAGGTTTCGAATATGTATGCAAGTTATTTAATAGGCGTTTTATTGTTTGGTAAAACGCCGTCAATATATATTTTCAGACAATCTGGCAGCCCTGAAAATATCAAATCAAAACGAGTAATTTCCGAACGAACACTAAAGCGGCATAGTGCACACGATGGACAAAATAAAGCCAAGAACTTTTGGCGGTGTTGGACGCTACGCCACCGATCGTTCGAGCCTTCGCCAGCACTTGTGGTTATCCATGGTTATGCCCTTATGGGCATAGATTTATTACTTCGCGCTAGGCGCTTTTAACCAGATTGCGCTCTTCCAAAAATTATGCGAGCAGAGTAGGACGTAAGATGAGAGGAAGCTGTCCCTTTCTAATAGATTTTGCATAACATTTTGTTTATGTTGCCATGACAACATCAACAAAATGTCATGCAAAATCTTTGTTAAAAATCATTTTATCAAAGAGTTTTTAATCCAGATAAATCAAAAGAAAATTATTTTCTGCATTTATCAATATTTAATGAAAACTGAGACAGAAGTTTATACTTTGCACGTTGAAAATTATTCGAATAAGTATTTAAAAATACGTATAAATATAAATTTGTGTATATAAAATTTAACATTTTGCACGGAAATTGTGCAAACTTCATTAGTATGGCAATAATTAGAAAGGGACGAAGTACATCGCCTATGATGTCTTGCTCTGCTCGTTTTGCCTCTGTACAAATTGTTAAGAGTACGCTATCATGGTAAATGTAAGATCATTGGATAAGGGTATTAACTACGGAATCTAAATTGAAATGGTATTCTACAATATTGGCTTGGCGGCATGAAAATTGAAATCACTTGACAACACAAGATGTATATAATCCGTTCCACGAGTCAATGCAAAAGCTTACCAACACATTTTGCAGCCGTAGAACCAGACAAAGTATGACGAACCAGATGAACCAGAGTATATTTAACGGAAAAAATAACATTGTCTTATACGACGCACAAAATAACTTTGGCCCTGTCATTGATGCGCAGAAGTCAAAAATGTACCATTTTTTGCTACTGCGCATCAATGACAGGGCCAAAGTTATTTTGTGCGTCGTATACAAACCTGTTTTTTCTGACAGCTTTAGCTGATTACTATTGATCATGGAGAACAATAGCCTTGATATAGCTGCAAAATGTGTTGGTAAGCTTTGGCATTGACTCGTGGAACGGACTATACGGAGAGTTTTGAATTCAACCACAAGTACAGTCAACGACAGGTCAAACTTGACACTGTCAGTGCGACTCTAGCCCGTATTTCTATTAAAATAAGAACGGTACGAAGTCCAATGTATGAAGCTTGATGTGTTCTTGATTATACCATAACACGGTCGATCATACAGAACTAGCACTCTGCGACCCCTTGCAGTCCACCCCTCACACCCGCGCGCACCCGCCCGAGAGATTCTCGTGGTGCTCTACTGAGGGTCTTTCGTACTGAATACGCGGGCCTACGCGACCTTCCAATTTCAAATTCGCGCTCGTTGTATGTAGTGTCCGGGTGTGGTATGGGAGAGCTTCACACATTGGACTTGGTACTATTTTATTTCAAATGCTCTACGAGCTAAAATCTCGCTACAAGTATTGAGCTTGAAGTGCTCTTGACTGAACCTATTTATGGAAGGTTGTTGTTTCATGGTCTGAATCCAGATTGTTGTTATAGTCTGATTTTTTTTATACGTCGTGTTACGCGTAAATAATGTAATTTTAATATCCTTAAATTCCACTAAAACGCACAATGTTATAAAAACCAAACTGGCATTGTCAGTCATCGAAACTGATCATGATTATAAAATAAAAAGTTGGCTACAGGAGGGCGCTGCTCTCATATGTTTTGCTCGAGAAATGTGCAGTGGCTTTAGTTCCGATTTCATCCTCCTGCAAAATAGCCGTGTCGCTCTGTATACTAAGCTTGTATAGAGGGCGGAGAGGGCTTATTTTCTTCACCACTGATAAGTTTCTTGGTGAGTTTCTCAGTTTCGTGGACTGAGCGCAATACGGGAACCCGATAATAATGTTAATGTTAACGACTTAAGGTGATTCGTTCTCCATACAAAAATTCAAATGACTTGCATTCTTACGCGGGACATAAAATTCTGTAGAAAAAGGAACGAATACTGCTATTTTTAGTTAAATTTTTCGGTAATTAATACAAAAATACAGTTAATGTACTGAAAGTACTATTTTTGTTAGCAATTTTTGGTTCAATATTACGATTTTGGGCGTGCGGTCAAAACTGTACTCATGTAAACACGGACTGACGAGAGTAATTGACTTTAGTGGACATATGGAGATATTTTTCTCATCGAAATTGTTGTTAGGCGTTGAAGTTGCACGATGAAATTTACGCAAATCAACTTTTTGCACATATAATATAGTTGGTACTTATTGCATTAAAAAATAAAACCTTATATTTGCAGCAGTGGCTCCATCCAGTTGCGTTCGGGGCTAAGCTGGCCGTCACAAATCACCTTAACCTGATGTTACGGCTAACTAGTTTTGCCTGGCTATTTGCTCGACTTATATAACCATAAAAAACAAATTCAACTTGATCGAAATGTGTACGGTACGGTCAGGTTATCGCACCCAGAAGGAAGGCCTTTACAGCGGGCCTCCGACAAATAAACCAAAGTTGTACTTGCCTTAACTGTAGTTTGGTCTAAGCTAAACTAGTTTGTCCTAAAATCGGTTTGAGCCGGTAATATTCATACAACTTAAAAATTAGGAAACATACAATAAAAATAATCTTTATTGACACGAAAATAAAAATACTAAAAGAGAAACAAAAATAAAACATAGTGCAAAAAAAGTATTATTGCTAGGGTAGTAATTTCTTCCAAGCAAAACTTATCTACTTAGTACATAATCGTTAATTATCATTATAAAATAAATGTCGCGTAAGTACAAAAAGTTGTAGCGGCATGACTAAGAACAAGCAATACAATATTATCAACTAGTATAAAGTGGGTTGGTGGTTGTGTTGTGTGTGTACGTACAGTCAAGAGTACGTCAAGCATTACTCTTGTAGCGTGGTGCGTGACTATAGCCACTACGGCGATTCAAATGAGTAAGGAACTGTACCCATGGTGTAAGTACGCATTGTAATAAAATTGACGTGCTCTCGACTGTACATTCTTATTAAAACAATACACAACTCAAAACCGATCATAATAAATAAAAAGATATACAACAAAAATAATGAGACTAATTAAGTATTAGGTACACACGGCCGCACGTCGGTGGTAACACTTTGACCTTTAGTGGGTCTCTGGTGTTGGGCGTTTGTAACGTAGCGGTGGTTCAGCTTAAACTGGTTTTGTTTCCACTACTTGCTGCCGTGTGTACCTACTTGACCAATTGTTATCAAATCTTACTGCCGCCGTGCTCAGAAACGCCTCTTCATGATATCCTTTGAGATTTTATTGACAACGTGTCGTCTCCGAGTACGGCAGCTATTCATTAAGTTGATAACACGGTTTATCACCATCTTGTGCACACTCAACTTACAGGCAAATAAAAACAAATATAGGTAGGTACAAAAGGACATGGATTTTACCGGTTCTTTATTCAAGAAACATCTAAGCACTATACAGGGTGTTAAAAATAGAACGATGATATACAAACATACATAGAAAAATTACACCCTAACACATACATATGTACCTACATCACACAAATGTTAAATGTGACCTACGGCGCAGAGGGTAGGGGCGCTACCAAACACACTTTAAGACCTCTTATCATGAATCAAACTTTTAAAGGATCATCGTACATTTAACACCATGTTGTGTCCCTGTATAGAACAACATATAGGTTCCAGAATATATGAGCCTACTTGTCAAGTCGGTGACTTTAATCTTCCCCAATTTTTAAACTACCTATTCCAAATTTCAAGTCAATAGCTTTTAGACTTTAAGGGCACTGCATGTTATCCTACGTCATCTAGTACACGAAATTTGCAACTATGTACTCGTAGCGATAGTAGTGACCTACTAGGTCCACAAAACGTTGGTCTGCCAATCCGAAACCTGGCAGGTTTTGTACAGTCGGAGCGCAAAGTGGTTAAGTGACAGATTACACGAATGAAATCTATTCGTAGAAATAGAAGGTACCTATATAAGTAAAAAACAACAGGTCTGCCTTGCATCCTCTTGGCAGTCTCGCCAGTCCGACCAAATGTGTGGTCCAATCACATCTGACCACATTTGTGGTCCGACTAGCGAAACTGCCAATAGGATGCAAGGCAGACCTGTTGTTTTTAGGGTTCCGTACCTCAAAAGAAAAAAACGGAACCCTTATAGGATCACTTTGTTGTCCGTCTGTCTGTCTGTCAAGACCCTTTATCTCACGAACGGGTAAAGGTATCAGGTTGAAATTAATACCATACGTTAGGGTCCATGAACCACACAAGATCTGAAAATTTAAATTTTTTACAACAACGCAATCAAAAGATATGGCTTTTTATGTCCTCATCTCCATACATTTATGCAAAAAAGAAAAACCTACAGGGTACTTCCCGTTGACCTAAAATTATGATATTTGGCAAGAAGCTAGCTCTCACAGTACAAATAAAGGGAAAAGTCTGTACCTTTCAAACCACTCTAAGGTTCACTGGAAGAGATCTCACCGAAAGACAAGTGCATTTATTCATGACTTTTTTAGAAGTAAAAGAATAAATTATTTTTCAATACATTTGCTCGATAAACGTACTTACAAGGACGTAAACATTGCTCGTAAGTAGTTACTTACCGAACTAGTGCGGTAAGTAAAAAAAGTATACTACCAAGGAGTTTTTACACTCTGACCAAGAATACATAATAGTAAACTAACCTCTGATCATAAAATTATTTTGTAAAAATACTACTGTGGTTGGTGACTTTTTACTTGGGTGGCGACTGCCTGCCTATATTTAAAATAAAATGGAGAGTACCAGGAGAACATAAATCGACAAGAGGCTGACAGTACCCATGGTTGGTTCCTTTAACAAGTGTATTACTTATACCTGTTTTCTCACAAATGTATTAAAAAACATCGTAAGATACACGGCCGTAAGGGTTATGACAAACTCGTGATGATGGTAAACTCTCGACTCGACAGCGCTATACTAACAGTTCAGATCATGATTTCACTATACCTATAGACATTCGCTTCCTGGGTATAGAGTTATATAGTCAGTTGCGATGGGCCTCACATATAGATAGCATAAAAAAGAAGCTAGCTAGTTTTTAAAAACTATGCGTGGACTGGTAGATACTAACACCCTGAAATTAATGTATTAAGCCTACGTCGACAGCATTATTCGATACGCGCTTGTGGCGTGGGGAAATTCATCTGGAATCTCATCGATTCTAATTATGCAAAAAAGGCTTTGAGAATTATTGACATACGTATTTGGAACATTGTAAACCAATTTTTAAAAAACATAAAAAGTAAGTATGATGTTTTCAAAAAGAGTTTTCCTTGCATCGGTTTCAATGTCTTCCTACAAAAAAGTTAGACACCTGTTGAACACTTGATTAAAAAAGTCGTACAAAATAACTCTGTCTATGTCATTGATGCGCAGAAGTCAATAATGACTTATTTTCTTATGACTTGACTTCTGCGCATCAACTGACATAGCCAGTTATTTTGTGCGCATTTTTTTAATCAAGTGTTCAACAGATATCTATTTTTTTTTGTAAGACCCACAATAGTTTACCTTTTAAATTGCGTGATAGTCCGAACCTGAAGGAATTTTTTGACTTATGTAAAACTACATTAAATTTCCTTTATCATTGACATATAACATTGAACTTGAATTATGTTGACCTAATTATTACTATTATTATTTTGACATTCTGTAATTTTAACAATTGAGATATATAATGTGTACATTAAGGTTCAATTTTGTTATATCAAATAATATTTTTGACATTCTGTAAGTCTCACATTGATTAATATGGCATTTAAATTTTGGCTATTCTCTGTAAGTGTAACAACAGTGATATTTTTATTGTTGTAGGTATACAGGGTGTAAGAGACGGTGTACCGAAAACTGAAAGGACGTGCTCAGTCAACGAAACTGAACAACTTTCCCAAAGAAACATATGTTGGGAAATGAAAAAAAAAACAATTGACCTCTCCATACAAAATGTTCGACCAGAGAAGGAAAAAAAATTTTGACCTCTCTATAAAAACTGTTCGACCAGAGTATGCAGTTTGTATGGAGAGGTCAAATTTTATTTTCATTTCCCAACATATGTTTCTTTGGGAAAGTTGTTCAGTTTCGTTGACTGAGCACGCCCTTTCAGTTTTCGGTACACCGACCCTTACACCCTGTATATACTATATGTATAATGATTTGCATACCTATTGTAAATTTGCATACCTATTGTAAATTTGCATACCTATTGTAAACTGTAACTTCGTCTCGGGTTTACGTTTACAAAACGTCAACTCGTTTGTAATAACCCTACTAACGGCACTTGTATCTTAAACTACTATTTCGTGCAATAAAGCGTTTATTTTATTTATATACAATACATTACTAACAGTTGTGAGAGCTGAAGAGCACCCCGAACAGTAGTGAATACGAGTAGTGAATTGAAGGCCAACTAAGGGAAACAATAATATCATAACATGCCACGACACGTCCACTGCAGGACAGGGAGCTCCCTCCAGAACTCCAACAATAACGCGTGGCACTAAAGAGGTACATAGTCACCACGCTTGTAAGTGTTGCGGTTGGTGACCGCTGTTCTGGTGACCGCAGTATGTAAGATGGTACGATACACAGAAAGATGGTTCTTAAACCCTTAGTCGCCTCTTACGACACCCACGGGTAGAGAAGCTTTCGTACTATTCTTTGCCAGTACCACACGGACGGACTATAATATTATGGGAATATAATACAGAGGTTTCCTTTAAAAAGAAATACCATCGAAAGTGAAACCGAATAAAATTATAGTTGATAATGTGATACTCAAATGTACGACGGTGATTATAGTTTCTCACATGTGCGTACTCGCCGATGTCTGCGTAGATAAGAGGATACACTAAACCTTTTATGGCACATATCACAAGAATATGGTTTCTCACCTGTGTGTATTCGATGATGCCTCTCTAAATCAGGCTTATTATTAAAGTTTTTACAACACATATCACGAGAAAATGGATGCTCACCTATGTGACTATAATTAACCTGATGTGACTATAAATAATTATTTCTCTCTTCTTTCTATAAATAATAAATAATGCTATCGACTAAAGTTTTTCTTATACATCGCAAGAAAATGGTTTCTCACCAGTGTGTATGCGACGGTGTTTGTCTAAATTACCCTTTTGACTGAAGCCTTTAAAACACACATCGCAAGAAAATGGTTTCTCACCTGTGTGTATGCGACGGTGTCTGTCTAAATTACTCTTTTGACTGAAGCTTTTATAACACACATCACAAGAAACTTGTTTCTCACCTGTGTGTATGCGACGGTGATTGTGTAAATAACTCTTTTGACTGAAGCTTTCATAACAATTATCACAAGAAAATTGTTTTTCACCTGTGTGTATGCGACGGTGTCTGTCTAAATTACTCTTTTGACTGAAGCTTTTATAACACACATCACAAGAAACTTGTTTCTCACCTGTGTGTATGCGACGGTGATTGTGTAAATAACTCTTTTGACTGAAGCTTTTATAACACACATCACAAGAAAATTGTTTCTCACCTGTGTGTATGCGACGGTGATTGTCTAAATAACTCTTTTGACTGAAGCCTTTATAACACACATCACAAGAAAATGGTTTCTCACCTGTGTGTAGACGTCGGTGTGAGTCTAAATAACTATTTCGACTGAAGCTTTTTTTACAAACATCGCAAGAAAATGGTTTCTCACCTGTGTGTATGCGACGATGTTTGTCTAAATTACTCCTATCACTGAAGCCTTTATAACACACATCACAAGAAAATGGTTTCTCACCTGTGTGTATGCGACGGTGTTTGTCTAAATTAAACTTTTGACTGAAGCCTTTATAACACACATCACAATAAAATGGTTTCTCACCTGTGTGTATGCGACGGTGTTTGTCTAAATTACCCTTTGCACTGAAGCCTTTATAACACACATCGCAAGAAAATGGTTTCGCTCCTGTATGTATTCGTCGATGTTTTACTAATTTTGCTCTCCCATAGAAGTGTTTATTACACACATTACAAGAAAATGGTTTCTCCCCTGTATGTATTCGTTGATGTCTTACTAAAGTAGCTCTCGTATTGAATCTTTTATTAAACACATCACAAGAAAATTGTTTTTCACCTGTGTGTATTTTTAAGTGCTCTTTTAAAATACACAGTCGTTTAAATTTGGCATCACAAGTCTTACAAACGAAGGGCCTGTCAATACTGTGAGTTTTTAAATGTGAAATTAATAATTGTTTTCGGGTAGTCATATAATGACACATATCACAGTAAAATTTCTCTGCAGCAGCATGCGCCTTTAGATGAGAGTTTAAATCTCTTGCATTATTCGTTGAAAATTCACAAATATCACACGAGTACTCAAGGACTCTATCACAGATAACAGTAGCACTGACTCCTTTTAAACATTTTGTTTCGTTTCTCGCTCTCACTTTAGTTGAGTTAGAACCATTATTCGCAGATTCATTTATTATTACTTTACTGTTTGTGCTGACTGCTTCTTTAGATACTTCTTGTTGGCTATCTACACTTGCAATTACGTCAGGTAGTCTACTCTCAGACACAGGACTCTTTGGAATGTTTGGGGTGTTTTGTTGTGCGTTTTCATCGAAGTCTTCTGTTGTTGGATGATTTTTCTCTGCTGTCTGTTTTTCTGTCTCTTGTTTGTTACTTCGCTTATTTTTCTTCGACACTGCAACAACTAGACGCAAAAATAAGTTTTATAAACAGTAACCAAGTAGCTTGACATCAATAACTTAATATTAGTATACACACAGCATCACGCTTTACTGTTAAATCTTTTTACACACATATCAATAAATAAAAGTTGTAACAAGTACATCTTATTATCATCGTCATTCGTTGCGCGCGGACTCGATTACTTTCTCGCTCGCACGCATCTACCTTCTCGCTCTGCGCGTCGACACTGCGGAGCGTGCCCCACCCAGCGACGCGCGGCTGCACGGACCGAAGCATATAAAAGCCGGCGCATCGCCAATGTTCTCATTATCTAGCTAGCGGTTGCTAGCGCCTGTCGCGTCGAGGAGGTCAGATCCAGTCCGCGCACTTTTTCTGACTACCCACATTCGGTAGATATTACCTCGCGGTGTGTACGTGAGGAGCCCAGATACCCACAAACCGCGTACGACTCGCCCACCTGCCCCCAGCCCCTCTGGGGGTAGGTTTTGTCTACGTGTGGACGCGACACCCAGCACGCTGCCTCTTAGGGAGACATGACTCCCCCCGCCTCCATCGCGAAGGTTAAGAAGAGACCGAGGACACCCCGCAATGTTGCCCAGGCCTTCTACCTTCGGGAAGAATACGCCAACGAGCGCGCCGCAAAGGCGCCCGCCTCGCCGCCGCTTCACCGCACCCCGACGAAATCCCCCGCAACCGCGGGCCCCCGACAGCCGCCTCCCTGGGCCATCCAGCCCACGCCACTAGTTACCTATAAGCCGCCGACGCAGGTCCCATGGCGTGACCCGCGCCTTGAAAGGAGGGACAGGCCCCCGGCCTCCCCCCCGCTCCGCAACCGGCGCCCCGCCGGCTCACCCTGTCGCCGCAGTCCACGTCGCAAGCCATGGACCAAACTACGACGCCGCCGCCGTCTACATCGACGGCCCCCGCACCGACGCTGCCACCTACCCCGCCCCCCGCCTCATACGCGGGTGCGGCCGCCTCCGCCAAACCCCGCTCACCGCCCCCTACCCCGGTGACGCAGCAGATGGCCCCAAACGCGAAGCCAGCCGCAGGACAGCCCCGGTCGGCGCGGAAGCCACCCCCTATAGTGGTGGATAACTTCCCCGACTGGGCCCGCCACCTCCGTGCTCTGAAGGAGCAGTTGGGCCACGCGCCGAATGTGCGCCCCTACGGCAAGGGGCTGCGCTTCCTGGCGCAAACCGCTGATGAGTTCCGGGCCTACCAGCGCTACCTCACTGCGCTGGAGGGGCAGACCGGACTCTCGTGGTTCGCCTACGCGCCGAAAGAAGAAAAGCCGCTGAAGGTCGCGATACGCGGTCTGCCAGCCGACACGAGCCCGGACGACGTCGCCAGTGCGCAATCCTGCGCCGCGAGGTTCGCAACAAGAAAGCCGGCACCGCACCGCGAACCTCCACCCAGCCCACAACACCGGCCAGGGTCGTCGCCGAGCCCAAGGGAGAGTCGAACGCGCCGGGGTCACTCATGGCCTCCGCGAACGAGCCCGGTGGGCCGGTCAGGAAGAGGAGAGGAAGGAGGAGGAAGAAGGGGTCCGCCTCCGCCAATCCAGCCGCCGCCTCCACCAATCCAGCCGCCGCCGCCGCCATCTCAGCCGGCCTTATCCCTCCGCAACTAGCGCCGTCGAAAGCGGTCGCCGCCCCGCCTCCCGCGGGGAGGAAGGCGAAGCAGTCGAAGGCGCCTCCCAGCACAGCTGCAACACCCACGCCGAATCAGACGCCCCAGGAAGCGGTCGCCGCCCCACAAAACGTGGGCAAGACGGTGAAGCACCCGGGGGCGACCACTAGCAACGCAGCCGACGCAATCGACCTCGCCATCGAGCTCCTGCTCTCCGTCCTCAAGGCCGTGAGGGCAGGCACCGACCCGGCGGCGATTGTCACGGAGGGTGTCTCCATCCTGGCTCGCATGAGGACAGGATGCTGAGGCCCCTCCCCTCCACACCAGGCAGCCCACGTCCACTACTCCCCGTCGAGTAGTCAGGACTGTGGGCCCCTACCACCAGCCCCACACCACGTCGTGCGCAGTGCGCGCGCGCCGCGCAAGCGTGCCGACGCCGCACCGCGCCCGCCCACCTCCGACGAAGAGAAGCCGCCGCTGGCTCGCAGGCGCTCACTAGGCCTCCTCCAACGGGGAATCACCTGGTGGGCTGCCTCGCCGCGGCGTGAAGACCGGACTCGACAGGCCCCTCGGGAGGCCGCCCCCGTGACACGCCTGTAGTTGCAGGCGTCGAGTGACACCAGCCTCAGTGGCCCCAGGCCAGAAAGGCTCTCCCCGCTGCAGCTGCGCTGCAGCGAGAAGAACCCCGCAAGCAAGCTAGCGGTTAGCTTGAGCGATAGCCACGCAGTCCTCAAGTTATACCTAGCCTAGAAGCACGGGGTGCGATAGCCGCACTGCAGTCCACCCTTATGCTTGTATGTGAGAAGGGGTGCGATAGCCACGCAGTCCACCCTCCAACTCACCCCTTTGACTTAGTCTACGTACAACTTATGCCTAGTATCAGTCTATGTTATTTAAGTTCTGTATGAATAAACGTATCTCAACCATCTGGCGTCTCATTCACTCTTCAAAGTCTGTCTGCTGAGTAAGGTCTCGCCGCGTCATCACCAGTACTACACAGACCCACATCTAGCGGAGCGCTACAACCGATATGGTCGACACCATTTAGTATTTGTATCTCGAATGCCTATTTATGGCATACGCCACAGGTGTTCGCTCCCCAGAGCATTCGTTACATGCAGGCTCGCTTATGGGGACACGCTTTTAACAGTCTTAAGTCTCAAAACACTTTAATAATAAAAACAGTACCTGACTTACTTGGACCTACGATCGAATATTGAAAGGTCTGCTTGTGGAACTCAGTGGGGCCGATGACCATCTCCTCCTTGATCTGATGATCTTCGTACAGGCTGTAGGCTCCATCCGGGTCCAAGGGTAACTCGTCCACGTGATGCTGGGTTTCTTCTGATTCTTGTTTTATTTTCTGTGTATCTGTAACAAATAAACATTAAAATATTTAATACACTAGCTAGTTTTCCGTCACGCTAGTTTTGGAATTGTCAATGAGGGCCCGTACTATAATAGCTTATTCTAATTACACTAGTATGGCGATGTACCTTATGGTGCTATAATTCACATATTTTTGAAATAGTGCGATCTGCTGTGACGTCATTAGGTGGGGCGGTCGGACCCTCAGAACAAAAACCTCCTTGCTTCGCTCGGAGAAGGAACCATGCTATTTTTTTTCAGTATGGGATGACAACTGCTAGCATGTCTCATGCCATGTCAAATCGTCAATGATCACATCCTACCAAATTAGATGAACGACGCGTTCATTGCATTTACAAAGTTTATAGGATTATTGTAACTTGTTGGGATTTTAACGGTTGAAAATATTTCCAAAATTATATGTTGTAAACATTGTGTAAATTATAAAAAACATGTAGTGAATAACTTGAAAATATCGTGAATTTATTCTTAAGTTGCTCTCCATATTAGTGATTGTTCTTTTTAATAATAACGTGTGTAGTTGATGGCTGTACATCTTCAAAACAACAAAACGAAAATTGCAAAGAAATTTTGTCTTTTCATCTGTAAGTTTTATTCAGTATTTTTCATGTTTGTGGATTATTATCACAAATATTGCATAAAAAAATATGGAAATTGTTACGTATTTTACTGTAATTTATCGTTTTTTGTGGGATCATGTTGGAGTTTATGAGTGATGTATTTTTTATCGATAGTAGTATTTTTACTTTCGAGCTGAGCGAGAAAGGTATTGTATTCGTGAAAAAAGTTGCACAAACTTTCTCAAAAATGTGTTCTATATCACTTAAGCAAGTCCCCTAAAAATGTCCGTCTGTCGGTTGGTCGGTCTGTCCGTCACGCTTTGGCCTAGCGGCTAAACGAATGGTCCTATTAACACCATATTTTTAATTTAAGACTTTTACTTCCGAATGGTTTTTTGCTGGCTCTCATTTTGAGGGTAGCTGTCATTCAACAAAAATGAAGAATTGTTTTTTTTTTAAAAACGGTTCAAATTATTTTTATGAAACTTTGCTTGACTAAGCATCTCTATGCAAGGTATCTTGCGCCATCATCAGTTTGTCTGTGTGATTCCATATAAGGGGTGTTCCTGTACTACCAAAACGTAAACTTGTGATTTACTCATAGGGTCAGTGCACCACTAGATGACCAAGCACCAATAGCTGACCAAAACTTAAATTTGAACTGAAAGTAAGAAAATTTAAAAATACCGCGATTTTATATAGAATTTAACTATGTTGGCGTCTTACAATAAAGTTATGGGTTTGTCTAGCTAGTTTATTCGAAGTGGTCATGCAATGTAACATTTGAAAAAAAAAAAACTTTAAGAGCATATTTTGTAAAGTCCTTAACACTTATTATATCACAAGCCTAACTAATTCATAGTCGAACTTTTAGCAGTGACTCTGAAAGTAGAACGAATAATTTAGTTTTTTTATGAATTTCGTCATAAAACCGCTTAAATGGTCAACTAGTGGTACCTACATTGACCCTAATTGACTCCATTAAGTTTGTATTATTTTCTATAATTTTAATTTTGTTTTGGTTATCTACCTGAATGGATATTCAATTTGATTGGATTTTGTGAAAATTTAGTACACAGGATGTACCAAAAACTGAAAGAGCTTTACAGTCGACAAAACTGAACAACTATTCATAAGAAACAGAGTTTTGAAATTTAAAAATCTGTGAAAATTCATATAAAAGGTGTTCCAGTACTACCAAAATTTGAACATGTGATTTGTTCGAAATCGTTTACGGTTGGTTTGTTTTAATATTTTACAATTCGAGTTCCGAATTCATGTGGTAGAACATTTTTCAGAAAAACCTTAATAAACGTTTGTAATTCCATACTATGTGTAGGTATGGTATTACAAATTTAAGTTTGCGGTTGACAGTTCTACTTGCATATCGCGAGAAAGTAAGTGCAGTGCTGCTGTACCATTTATTATATTTTACAACATTCAACGCGTTTTGTTTTCATTCTGGGTTCGATTCCCGATGGGGACACTGTCAAACAAATATAACTTTGTGTGTCTTCGCCAAATTGAAATGTCTCAATCAGCATGAATCATCCTGAATCAACAAATTGTAAGAAAATTAATAAAAATACTAAATTAATCTACATAAAATTCTCTACAAAAAAGGTTTTAAAGTTTTTCGCTACAAACAATACTGACAAGCAATTCTTGTGCTCATGCAACGCTTTGGCTCACAAGCGTATGAAGATTCTGGGTCAAGCTTATCCGAAACCAGAAGACTACAGGCTCCTTGTGCTCTAAGGTCCAATAAGGAACTCAGCTCCACGTTATAAGGCAAGATAAGATACACGAAATTTCGCTTGAAAATTGATTTGAGCTACTTAGAAGAAAAACACAAACCCGTATTTCAGCGTTTTTGCAAAAACATCCCAAAGGGATTGAATTGAGGGATAAAAGTTTGTTTTAAAATCCTACATAATTTGTATGTAAGCTAGAGATATTCATGGAAATAAAAAAAGAACCTTTACACCTCCTACCCCTCTTGCCTCCACCGCTACCGTCCATTACTTTTAGTAAGTAAGTAAGTAAGAAATTTGGTATCTTTAATATTAAAACACCTACGTAAGAAATCACCTTTAGTAAAAAATGCAAAAAGTATTTTTTTTTTAATGAATTTAATCACTGCTTTTAACAGATTTGCCTGTTATTAAAGTTTAGTACTTCAACTTTTTGGTCAAAGTTTCGACATCGATTTGTCCTTGTGTAACTTATTGACTATCGATAGATGAAAGCATGCCCACATCCCTACTTGTGACGAATTATTTCTTATATATTACTTCTATATGAGGTCAAATTTCTTTGGTCGGACCTAATGACGTCACAGCTACGCGCGACCTGAGCACTCGCTTAGCGTCGCCGCCATTCATTCGCTGTTTTTTTTTTGCACTACAGTAAGGTAAAAATACCGTCTTTGTTATGGCCGCGCAATCACGCAGAAGTGTATTATAAACGCGCGAGTCCGACACACATTGAACCAATTTTTTACTATTTGTGGTTATTCTATAGCTTATGCACTATACAGGGTGTCGACGACGGAGGTTGCCTGCTAGCCTGATGCTGGCAGGCTTCTGTAAATATGTATATTTAAACTTAGACGTAAGCAAATTCCAAATTACGACATTGATTAGTTTGGCAGTCTCTACTTGGTTTGCTTGTAAATTGTGTGTTTTACTGTTTTTAATTATATTTTATTAACCTGAGGAGCTGTCTTCTAATTTCGCAGCCAACCAGCGCAAATCAGTAATACAGGGTGTTAATTTGATTGCGTGCCATAGCTCAGGGGCGGGATCAGTATCAGTAACTGAACAACTTTTCCCACGGAACATAGGTCGAAAAACCAAATTTTATATTTCATACAAAATGCGCTAAGTATTAGCTGATGAAGTTTAAGTATATGGGAGGTCAAATATATACTTTTGTTTTTCGACCTTTGTTCCTTGGGAAAAGTTATTCAGTTACGGATACTGATCCCGCCCCTGAGCTATGGCACGCAATCAAATTAACATCCTGTATAAACTAAACGTACCAATTTTTCCAAATTAAAACAAAAATCGAGCAAAAATCGCCTGGAAAAGCACGTTTTTAGTAGCCCTCCTTAATTAATAATATCTTTTTATTTTTAGTATTTGTTGTAGCAACAGATTAATAATAATAAAAGCCTTTATTTCAGACATTACATAATTTTACATTTTTTTTAGTTTAGCATTTTATTTAATCTTCAGACTTGTCTGTGTGCCTCTTGCCAGCAAAGGCCTCCCCCAGCTCCTTCCATTGTCCTCTGTTATTAGCTGTTGTTGTCCATCCTTTCCCTGCTGTATTCTTTATCTCGTCCACCCACCTTCTGAGCGGTCTACCTCTTTTCCTTTTCCTATTACTAGTGAACCAAAATAGCATTGCTAGATTAATTTGTGAAAATTTTAACTGTCTACCTATTACGGTTCATGAGATACAGCCCGCTGACAGACAGACAGACATCGGAGGCATATTTATAGGTTCCCGTTTTTTACCTTTAGTCTATGGAACCCGAAAACGTTCTAAGAATTCTTACAATATTTTTAAAAGACTTAACTAACGTCACCCCACACTATGGGACACACACAATACATCAAGAGAAGGTACCTCAATTTTGTTTCCCCTCATTTCATTTTACCACTTTGTCGACGTGACTAATAGTAATATTTAAATAAAAATTAAAAATACATTAGAAAACCGGCCAAGAGCGTGTAGGGCCACCCGCAGTATAGGGTTCCGTAGTTTTGTATGATTTTTTTTATCGCAAAGCAGGTTTTGATTAAGTATTTCATAACATAAACTTTTTACCTCCGAGGTCCTAGCGCCTGATTGCTATTACTATTTTTATTATTTTCAGTATTAGGATTAAGCTTGTAGGAACAATACAATAAAATAAAATCATTGTTAAAAGTAAAAAAAAAAGTTCCTGGTTGACTATGGAACCCTAACAATGCTGCTGACCGTATAGGCTGATTTACACGAAGGCAAAAAGGCGCCTAAACTCAGGCATGCCTGTAGGCATGGAATAGAACACCAGGCTATTTCCTTAGCCCCTTAGGGCGCCTTAGCCCTCGCCCGCGTCCCTCGCATCCCCGTTGCAAATTTTTCAGAAATAGAGGTATACCTGGAGAAGGGTTCGTACTTTTGAGTGTCAGCTTGTGCTACTCGTATTTATCTTTACTTAGATAGGGAGGGTCTATCTAAGTAAAGACAGGGTCTTCAGAGACGGGGTTGTACTTTATGAATAGGTTGATACTTTAAAAAGGGTTGGTGCTTTCAGAACAAGGTGGTACTTTTGAAAAGGGTGGATATTTTTATGAGCAAATGTGTGGAAAAAGCATCAATATTTAGTAGGTACTTTGTTTTATTAATTACTTGATTTGGTTCTGTTAATGTATAGTTTACCTGCACTAGGTGAGTTTAATATGGGAGCGATGCTCTCATACATCCCATTGTTGATGAACTCTTGCCTTTCTAAAAAAGTGTGAGTGCGTAACACTAGAGCTGGGTCGCTGTTGTTCTTATTAGGTGGGAGCAGATTAATAAAAGTTGTTTAGTATCACGAATACTTGTTTTATTTATTAAATTATCACTTACATTGAGACACAGTAGTTACGCGTACGACATGACACAAGAGAGAGAGAGGGGAAACGGAAAAGGCTAGTGTTGCCTGATGCTAGACTTAATTACACAATAAAATCGATATCGTAACACCCCCCTTCAATCTTAAGTTAATTTATTAACTAAAGATTGCTAAATAACTAATACATGCAATTTACTAACAAAATTTAGCAAGTATTATTAACAGCTCTATATAGATACATCACTGAGTTAAATATATAAATACAACACAGTTGAAGCTTTACTGGTAATAACAACTCTATATAGATATTGATAACAGAGCACTTTGGAAATCACATTTTCTTATCAGTAAAAATTAAAACGGAAATTTTACATTTCAAAATGAAAATATGTATTACAACATTCATTTAAACAAGTAAACAAGTTTTTATGTATCCATACTATCCTAGTAATGGTGATCTTAATTAATACTTATTATAATTATATGTCTATGTTAAGTTTACTGACAAGGTAAGTATGTTTGATAGTATTTAGAGGTTTTGTCAGTATATCGGCTACATTTTCGCTACTGGGTACATAGGAAATATTTAACAGATTTTTCTGCAAACAATCTTTGATAAAATGATATTTTATGTCAATGTGTTTGGTTCGCTTACTGTTTTCATTACATTCTATCATTTTTATTGCACTCTGATTATCTGTTAACAGAAATGGAACAGTGTCCTTATGTATGAAATCAGAGAGTATACCTTTTAAGTATAGAAGTTCTTGTGCTGCCATAGCGGCTGCCACATATTCTGCCTCCGCTGTAGACAAGGATACAGATGTTTGCTTCTTGGAGAACCAGGAGACCAAGTTGTTCTTATAAAATATTGTGCAACCACTTACGCTCTTTCTGTCTCCCTTGTCGCCAGACCAGTCAGCATCAGTGTAGGCTAGTAAGGATGTAGTTTCTGTATTGTGCGACTTTGTATACACTAAGCATTTGTGTGAAGTTTGTTTGAGATATCTAATTACCCTTTTTGCAGAAGTCCACAATGACTTAGTGGGCCTATCTAAATACTTACTTAAATAGGAGGTAGCAAATCCTATGTCTGGCCTCGATGTGTATGAGATGTATACCAGATATCCTATTAATTCCCTGTAAGGTACATTGTTTATAATTTCGTGTTCATTATTGGGTAGTCCCTGCTCCAATGGAGTGGAAATTCCATTGCAGTCCTTCATTCCAAATCTTTCAATTATTTTGTTTATCAGCTTCCTCTGGCTTATTTTAAGTTTCCCTTTTTGTCTTGTAATTTCCATACCTAAATATTCTTTTATTTCTCCCAAATTTCTGACTGAAAATTCTTCTTTTAATTTCTTTATTATGTTAGTTTCATGTCCCATTACAAGTATATCATCGACCCATATCAAAATCCATGTGTTATTATTTTTGTAAAGACAATAGTCATATTTTGACTGTTGAAATCCTTGTGTAGTTATGTACTCATGGAATCTTTCATTCCAGCATTTTGGTGCTTCACGTAGACCATATAAGGCTTTCTTTAGCTTGAGTACTTTTCCTTCTTGGGCTTTGACTCCATCAGGTACTTTAATAAATATTTCATCTTTTAGTTCTCCATTTAAGAAGGCTGTAGGTACATCTAATTGATATATAGGCATGTCGTCTTGTACTGCTTGACTTAGCATCATTCTTATTGTAGAGACTCGGGCAACTGGAGAATAAACATTATACTTACTTTCTGTTTGAAATCCTTTCGCAACTAATCGAGCCTTTTTCCTTCCGTCTTGTTTCGTTTTGAAGACCCATTTGGTATCTATTGCCTTCTTTCCCTTTGGCAAATTAGTTTCTTCCCAGGTGTTCAGTTTTTGTAAGGATTGTATTTCACTGTCTATTGCTTCTATCCATTCTTTTCCTGCTTCAATTGCCTGCTTATATGTTTGTGGATCATCTTCATTTTCCATTATAAGGCAATATGCTATGTTTGCGTCATCAAACTCTTCATCATTTTCAATGTCATAATCTTTAAGATAAGTGGGTGGTTGCACAATATTTTATAAGAACAACTTGGTACGATAGCCGTTAGAAGAGTATCCAACCATACGTACCGGCATCGCTCGCTGATCAAATTTACTTCCCTTTGGTATCTTCATCATCCAGGCTTTGCATCCAAATATCTTTAGTTTTGATAAATCCCTGTTTTTATAGTAGATTTCCGCTGGTGTTTTAAAATTGATGGCTGCTGATGGACATCGATTCAGCTGGTATGCAGAGCACATAATTGCTTCGGTCCATAGGTATTTAGGCAAGTCTGCATCTAGCATTTGTGTTCTAGCCTTAGAGAAAAGTGTGCGGTTCATGCGTTCTGAAACTCCGTTTTGTTGTGGCGAATGTGGCTGTGTATACTGTATTGTTATTCCTTTTTCTTGACAGAAATTTTCAAAAATTTTGTTCTTTAACTCTCCACCATTGTCACATCTTATCTTTTTTACTGTTATTCCTTTTTCGTTTTCCAGCTTTTTAATATAATTTGTGAGATTTGTAGTAGCTTCATTTTTCTTCTTTAGTAAGTAAGTTGTACAAAAATGTGAGTAGTCATCTACAATTACTTGAACATATATTTCACCGTTCTTACCTACTGGTTTACAGGGGCCAGCGATATCTGTGTGGAGTAGTTCACCTATATGATGGGATCTTGGCTTCTCTGTTGGTTTGAATGGTATTCGAGTCGACTTACCTCTCATACAAGCATCGCAGGTCTTGGTGGTTACAGGTAGTTGCAGTGTGCGAAGACCATTTCGATTTATGTGACCCAACCGCCTGTGCCAAAGATTGTTGTTGACCGCTGCACTATTACATGTAACACTGTTGCATATACACACTTTAAGAATAAACAATTTTCCAGAGCTATATCCTGTGATGGATTTAGATTCGTATTTATCAAAGAGGTTTACATAGTTTTCAGTGAATACAACTTTGTAACCGTTACTGACCATTTTCTTAACTGAAAGCAAGTTAAAACTCAAGTTTTTAATTAAAAGAGCTTCTAATGTAATTTTACTACCTTTATAGTCCATCTTAATTTTACCTTTCTTTTTGGCAACAATAAATTCACCATTTGCAATGTAAATCTTCATTGGACGGTTCAGATGTTCAATGTCATACATGTCCTCTTCATATCTGTCTTGGATGAGATGGTGGGTACAGCCGGAATCTACAACCCATTCTATATTTTCACTCTTCACACTATTGTAGCAAAACTCACCAGTAGAAATAAATGAAAAGTTGTCACTGCGCTCTGCATACACATTGTGTGACTCTCCAGATGATGCTCTTCTGTATGTACCACGTGATCTTGATGTTCTGCTCCCACGGAATCGTCCACGTCCACGGCCTCTATTGAGATAGCAATCTACCGCAATATGTCCTGGTTTGTGACATTTGTAACATGTGATAAAAGCTGACTCTGTGCTTGAGACGTTTTTATCTTTATTTTTTAGTTCTTCATCTAATAATCTTGCTTTTACAAAGTCTAGTTTTACATCTTTATTTTCAGTGAGTGTCAAGCTAGTGCTGCATTCAACGGCAGTAATGACGTTATCGTATGATTCGTGTAGGCCTGTTAGTAAACTGGCAATTTTCTCACGCTCGTTCAGGGTGTCCTGAGCGCCTTCGAGCTCTCGAACCAGTGAATCGAATCGTAAAAAGTAGTCTTCTAGGCACTCGCCGTTGTTTTGTCTAAGATTCAACAGTTTTCTTCTTAGATGTATAACTGTGATAATGCTTTTCCTTTGAAATATTTCTTCAAGGACTTGTATCATTTCTTTTGCTGTCTTGCACTCTTTCACGATGTTTAGATGTTTGTCGGGAATACACTGAACAATAATGCTTTTTGCTTTAGCATCGTCTTTCTCAAACTCTGTTTTGACACTTTCTTTTTCCTCTTTTGCCGGAATATCTGTAGTCAAAATATGCAGTAATCTTTTCTCGTCTAGCATGCATTTTACTCTGAAAATCCAGTTATTGAAATTTTCTGGTTGCAATTGTGGAAACTGAGTAGCCATTTTGCTTCTAGAAAGCACGCTTCGACTGCGCTAATTATTTCTTGAAATGAACTTCTGACGTGACGATCTTGCAGAATAATATGCCCATAACCTCTTATTAGGTGGGAGCAGATTAATAAAAGTTGTTTAGTATCACGAATACTTGTTTTATTTATTAAATTATCACTTACATTGAGACACAGTAGTTACGCGTACGACATGACACAAGAGAGAGAGAAGGGAAACGGAAAAGGCTAGTGTTGCCTGATGCTAGACTTAATTACACAATAAAATCGATATCGTAACAGTTGTAAGGGGCCTGCAAGTAAAAAATCAATCTTTCTTAATACACTTTGGCGTGACCGCGCGTCCATAACTAAAACGGTATTTTTAGTGGTATGGAACCCTCGGTGCGCGACGCGAGTCCGACTTGCACTTGGCTGGGTTTTGTAATCCCCGACGCAACAAGAAACTATAGCTACCCGTGCGAAGCCGGAGAGGACCGCTAGTCCTTTATAATTTTGTAACCATAGCTACTAATTTACTTATTTCTTATTAAAAGCGCGCGAGTCCGACACGCACTTTACCAGTTTTTATTGTTTGTTGTTATTTTATAGCTTATGCACTATTAACATACCAATTTTCACGCTGGTAAGTATTCTTGTTTTTCACGCAATTTTCACGCTTTAAGTGTTCCGATTCCCGGCAACAGAGATACATAATCTATGAACATTTTGAACCGTCTTCCTATTACGGTTCATGAGATACAGCCCGCTGACAGACAGATCGAAGGCATAAGAGGCATATTAATAGGGTCCCGTTTTTCACCTGTTGGGTACGGAACCCTAAAAAGAGTATGATATTAAGAAAATTTTGATATAATTATTAATGTACCTAAGATATGTTAAAGTTTAAAGATTGAACACTAAGAGCTTTGTGTCTTGAATTTCAATTTTGATAACTATTACACTCATGATAACTTTTGAATGGTATGTCCGATTTGAATAATTCAAAAAGTAATTTACAGGTACTGATGTAGCCTTGAATACGAAGTGATTTATTTGGATAAGGATTAATACTACATACATAATGTCACGCCTTGTTCCCGTCGGGGTAGGCAGAGACCACAGTTCTCCACCTGCTACGATCTTGACATACTTCCCTTGCTTCCTGAACTTTCATCAATCCTTTCATACATGCTCGTCGGTTAAGGGTACTTTTAACCTGGCCTTTATTCAAAACGTCCTGTTTTTTTTTTCATGTTACCATGAAAAAGTAGTTATTGTGACTTAACTGTAATAATTAGACATATAGTGTCGTGGACTTTTTTGTAGATATTGATGTCTTCTATAAAACTGTCATACATTACTTTG
Organism: Athrips mouffetella; assembly: GCA_947532105.1. Classification (NCBI taxonomy): domain Eukaryota; kingdom Metazoa; phylum Arthropoda; class Insecta; order Lepidoptera; family Gelechiidae; genus Athrips; species Athrips mouffetella. The sequence goes on from OX383984.1 coordinate 13,834,725, forward strand.
CTCTATTGTCAATAGTTTCCGCAGCGCATGCGACGAAAGATGTTTTACGGTTTTTTTTACACCTTGGATTACGTTACTAAAGTTTTAGTAAAGATCCCTAATCTTTTCTAGCAATAAATATAGCCTATGTTACTAAGGGTGAATGTAGCTTTCTAACGGTGAAAGAATTTTTTAAATAGGCACAGTAGTGTTTGAGTTTATTCATTACAAACATACACACACAAAAATACAAATCTTTCCTCTTTATAATATTATAAAGTGTAGATATATAAAGGCTTATTTAGATCAGTTGTCAAATAGTGAACTGTTTTTGTCTAAAGTAAAACAGACCTCTATCTCCTGAACAGCATATTCCGTCACTTGCTTTGTAGGGTCTTCAAACCACATTTTCAAAATCCTGTTCCTGATCTCAACTAAGGCAAGAGTAGAAGGCCCTTGGAGGTCTGAGAAATGTTCCGCCTCCAGGGAAGACATCTTGTCAAACGGCAGATGAGATAGAAAGGCTGCTTCCTTCAAACTGGAAAATAAATCGGTGTTAGGAAGCTTTAGATACAATATCAGAATTCTTCAAGAAGAAATTGGAATTTGGATTAGCAACTTGGGCCACATTATTCATCTTTTAAAGTTCACTTTCGTTCAAAAAGCTTCAGTTACACCCCTGTGGAGACTTACAGGCTTCCTTCAATTCCCACAGTAATTACACAAGGCCTTTTTATATGTTACAAGAGGAGAATTGTGTAAGTGAGATAAGTATGGATGAGATTATGAAAGCGATGAAAAGTATGAAATCAGGTAAAGCAGCTGGGTATGATAGAGTGTCGGTCGAGATGTTGAAGGCTGGGCGAGGCATTGTGGCTAGTCAGTTGTACCGCCTTTTCAACTTGTGTTGGACGAACGGCCAAGTACCAGGTGACTGGTGCAAGGCTGTGATTGTGCCGCTGTACAAGGGAAAAGGGTCACAACAGGACTGCAAAAATTATCGCGGGATAAGCCTTCTCAGTGTCGTCGGCAAACTGTATGCAAAGGTTTTGATTGAAAGAGTGATGAAAGATACTGACGATAAAATATGGGATGTACAAGCGGGATTTAGAAAGGGAATGGGATGTACAGATCAGGTCTTTTCCTTGCGGTGCATAGCTGAAAAGTTTTTGGCTAAAAACCAAAAAGGTGGTGAGGAATGAATTGTGGTCAGCATTGTCTATGTATGGGGTAAACGGTCATCTGATTCAAGCACTGAAATCTCTATGAGGATTCCAGTGCTTGTGTCAGAATAAACGGGACGTACACTGAATGGTTTAGCATCGAAAAAGGTGTTAGGCAGGGATGTGTAGCGTCACCTTGGCTGTTTAACCTGTTCATGGATAATTGTTTGATTGATCTGAAAGAGAGTATGTGTGGACTGAGAATGAATGAGTTACTCATCAAATGTCTTCTCTACGCTGATGACCAAGTTGTACTTGCGTCATCTGCTGACGAGTTGCAGGAGATGGTAACAATGATGAATGTGGCTTTGGACAGGAAAGGAATGAAAGTAAATGTAAGCAAGACTAAAGTAATGGTACTTGAAAGAGAAGAATGTATGACAGAGTGTACTATATTAATAGATGGTGAACAAGTTGAACAAGTGAAGGAGTTTGTGTATCTGGGCTCAAAGTTTACGAGAGATGGAAAGTGTGAAAGTGATATTGAAAGAAGAGTGAATGCTGGAAACATGGTGAATGGTGCCCTGCACGCCTTCATGAGGAGTCAGAAGGTGTCTCACAAGGCTCGTTTGGCTGTTCATGAGGGAGTTTTGGTACCAACACTGATGTATGGCAGTGAAAGCTGGGTATGGCAGAAGAAGCATGAAAGTAGAATTAATGCAGTGGAAATGAGAGCGCTAAGGGGTATGATTGGTGTTAAATTGAGTGACAGGATTAGAAATAGTGTGATAAGAGAACGGTGTGGCGTAAAAGAAGACGTAGTGACCAAAATCGAGAAAGGGATGCTGAGATGGTTTGGTCATGTAGAGAGGATGAATGAACGAAGATTGACGAAAGAGATCTACCAGGCGAGAGTGACTGGAAACGTTGGAAGGGGAAGGCCTAGGCGAACGTACCAGGACCAAATTCAGGACGTTCTGAATAAAGGCCAGGTTAAAAGTACCCTAAACCGACGAGCATGTATGAAAGGATTGATGAAAGTACAGGAAGCAAGGGAAGTATGTCAAGATCGTAGCAGGTGGAGGACTGTGGTCTCTGCCTACCCCAACGGGAAAGAGGCGTGATGTTATGTATGTATGTATGTACAAGTGAGCAGAAGGGGCCAACTGATGGTGAGTGCACACCACCGCACATAGCACCCACTGTGTTCCAACTTCAACTTTCAATAACATGGGAATACCATTAGAATTAAATGAATGTCATCAAAAATTTTATTGCAATTTGCACAATTTGACAGACTAATCAAAAAGTGCTAAATAATCAGAAATTACTTATTCAACACATTTGCTTCAAAAACATACTTACAAGGACCTAAACATTGCTTGTAAGTAGTTACTTACCGAACGAGTGCGGTAAGTAAAAAAAGTATAATACCAAGGAGTTTTTACACTCTGATCATAAAATTATTTTGTAAAAATACTACAGTGGTGACTTTTTACTTGGGTGACAACTGCCTACCTATATTTTAAATAATATGGACAGTACCAGGAGAACATAAATCGACAAGAGGCTGACAGTACCCATGGTTGGTTCCTTTACCAAGTGTATTACTTATACCTGTTTTCTCACAAATGTATTGAAAAATGTCGTAAGATACACGTCCGTAAGGGTTATGACAAACTCGAGCCGATGGTAAACCCTCGACTTCGTTTCGGGCTTACAAAACGTCAACTCGTTTGTAATAACCCTACTTATGGAACTTGTATTTTAAACTACTATAACCTAACCACTAAATTGCTCCTCCCTAAATTGTGTACTCTCTCTTAAGAAACAATTTGTAGGCTGTTAATGAATACAAACAGACTCTTAGCGCAAACACATCTTGTGTATTGGTAGTAGATCCAAACAGGTAGGTAAGTGAAAACATGCAACCCAAAATATTAAAAGAAAACCAACCTATTCAACATTTCTTTAGAGTCAGACTCCTCTATATTACATCTAGCTTCTTCTATCACCGGTTTGCCATCTTTGTTAGGTTTCTTCGACCCTGCGTTTCTATTAGATGAGGCCTCTCGCCGGCCCCGCGAGGACGTAGGGCTCGGAGACGAGACCTTGCTCCTGTCCGACTGATCCGACTCAGAGCCATCCTGCTGCTTCAGAACAGCATCCAACTCACGGGTAACAACCTGACCAATAAATATAACCTCTAATTTCGAGCACAAAAACAATTCTGTATAAAGAACATTAATTCTTGGTTAAACGCAACAAAAATAGTATCTATCGTACATAACGTACCCTCACACGCTTTCGACGACTCATTTTCAACAGGAAGCACTCAATAAATTCAGATTGAGATACAAGAATCAAAAGCAGTATTGCCAGACTGAAATTTCATACGCATTTCAAAATTTCCACTTTTTTGTTTAGCTTTTCCGTACGTGAAAATCTCACTCGATCAAAAATTACCTTTCACTTGTATTTATCAGATGATAAGATAGGCAAGCGTTTTAAAATAAATTTGTCCACAAATCATTAAAGCCGATTTTCATAAGATTGCCATCATCCTGGCTAGAAGCTACGATGCTGTAATGCCCTAGAGAAATAATATACGCAGCGAAGGGACAGCTTGATGCCAAAAAGAACAAAAATATCTCTTTTGGTACCATCTGGCAACGTTGGAAATGTGCGATTTCCGAACGAAGCATTCCTTGGCGATGTGCACACGAAGGTCAAAATAAGGCTGGAACTTATGGCATGGCTTGTGGGTTCTGCTACGTGGACGATTTAGCGAACGACAAACCTTCGCCAGCACTTTTGAGGGCTGTGATCTACGGAATTGAATTCGTAATGAGTTTCTAAAATATTAACTTGGCGGCATGAAATCTTACGCGCAAGATGTATACATATGTTACTCGCACCATATAACTAAACAACATTTCCTATGGAACATTTTCGTCGACCTATGTTCCTCAGGCAAAGTTGTTCAGTTTTATTTATGGTGCGAGTAACATACTCAAAGAAACGCAGTTGATGAGGAAGCGCCCCTTATAGTGTGAAGTATCGTGATAGCACATTTTGTACAGGAAATTTTAGGATAACGAAATACATTTCGACAGTCAAAAGCATGCCGAGCTTGACACATAGCACTTTGTACATATTATTCTTATTTCAAACGCTCAACGAGCTGAAATCGCGCTCCAAGTGTCAAGCTTGAAATGCTTCTGACTTTACCTACCTGTTTTACTTTTGTAAGTTTTTAGCTTGGGTTTTTAGGTTTCATGGTTGTCAGTCTGAATGCAGATTGTTTCCGGAAGATGTCTTTTTATCACATTTGATCAGAAATTCAAGTTATATTCAATTCAGAAATATGTTGCAAAATGATAGTGGTTACTAAAAGTTGTAAAATGATAGTGGTTGCTGTCAGCCGCTAAGTAGGTCCTCGGAAGGTTTTGTGGATCTAACTGTTGTTATTATTAGCCACTAAAAAAAGCAGTAGACAGGTAGGTTCTTAGTTAAAGTAATCTACCAATCTTACCTTCCGGCTATTAGTGAGTACTTCGAGATTAAAAACATAATATAAGTATGCAGGGTGTAAGGGACGGTGTACTGAAAACTGAAAGGAAGAGCTCAGTCAACAAAACTGAACAATTTTCCCAAAGAAACATATTTGGGAAATGAAATAAATTTTTGACCTCTCCATACAAACTATTCGAACAGAGTGAGTTATTAATTTGTATGGAGAGGTAAAAAACTTTTTCACTTACCAAAATTTTTTGTTTGGGAAAGTTGTTCAGTTTTGTTGACTGAGCACGCCCGTTCAGTTTTCGGTACACCGTGCCTTTCACCCTGTATACTACTTACTACCTGACTGACTACATACTCAGGTCAGGTATGGTGTATAGTGCGCGATAGCCCGGGAGTGCGGACGGAACGCCATACATTTGACTCGCACTCCCGAGCTGTCGCGTACTTTAGTTGACCCGAGAAGGAAAAGTAGGTGTTTGTTACCAAAAAAACGCAATGTTACTCGTAAATAATTTATCTTTATTAAACAGACATTCCATACAAATACACAATGTTAGAAAAACTGGAAGAACATTCTAAAACGGAGTTGGGTCTATAAGGTCCGGATAAGATAGTGAACATAATTTTAGTATGTTACTCAGACCATGAAATTGAACTAACTTCCCCAAGGAGCATAGGTCGAAATAAGAAAACCAATTTTGAACTCCCATAGAAACTGCATCAGCTGATAGCGCATTTTTTATGGGAGTTCAAAACTAGATTTTCGTATTTAGACTTTTGTTTCTTAGGAAAGTTGTTCAGTTTCAGAGTCTAAGTAACATGCTAGAATTATATTCACAAATTCTGTAGGACCCTGTATAAGTTAAACACAAATAATATATTACCAATACTAATATATTATGATATCCAACAAAATAATGAGACTAGTCAAGTATTACGAGTAGGTACACACGGCCGCACGTCGGTGGTAATACTTTGACCTTGAGCGGTCCTCTGGTGTTGGGCGTTTGTAACGTAGCGCTGGTTCAGCTTATACAGGTTTTGTTTCCACTACTTGCTGCCGTGTGTACCTACTTGACCAATTGTTATCAAATCTTACTGCCGCCGTACTCAAAAACTTCTCTTCTTGATATACTTTGATATTTTATAGACAAACAGCACGAGATTAATGGAAGATTAACTAAAGGTGTCGTCTCCAAGTACGGCAGTTATTCATTAAGTTAATAATAATAATAACAACACGGTTTATCAACATCTTGTGGTCACCCAAATTACAGGCAAACAAAAACCAATATAGGTGGTACATAAGGACATGGATTTTACCGGTTCTTTATTCAAGACACATCTAAGCACTATACAGGGTGTTAAAAATAGAACGATGATATACAAACATTTACAAAAAAATTACATCCAGACACAGATAGAACACATGAATAATGTACATCTCACAAGTGTTAGCCCTGGGCGGGCATCGCATCCGCGACCTACGGCCCAGAGGGTAGGGGCGCTACCAAACACACTATAAGCCCTCTTATCATGAATCACCTGTTTATAGGATCATCGTTCATGTAACACCATGTTGTGACCCTGTATAGAACAACATATAGGTTCCAGACTGTATGAGCTTACTTGCCTAGTTTTTTAAGGGTTCCGTAGTCAAAATGGAACCCTTAGAGTTTCGACATGTCCGCCTATCTGCGGCTTAGCTCACAGCTAAATGGACTATAGCCGAAAATCGAGCGCAAGGATATTTTAGTTATATTATGAAATACTTAGTCAAAACCAGCTTTGCGATATGTGGTAGAAAAACTACGGAACCCTATTTACTGCGCGTGGCCCGACACGCACTTGGCCGGTATTTTAAACTACCTATTCCAAATTTCAAGTCAACAGCTTTTTAAAGTACCGGCCAAGAGTCAAAATAACGTCTCAGAAATGTGATCAGCAGTAACTGTTCAGATTTGTATTCCGAGTAACAAATTATGCTTTGATATACTTTGTGTTGTTATTACTTGATGGAACTCCAATGTATTTATGTAATTAGACACCATTTTCACACTAGTTCCACTATTTATTTAGTAAAATTTATACAGAATGCGACCGGTTTCGAGTTAACATCGTCAGGCACTCTGACGCCTGACGATGTTAACTCGAAACCGGTCGCATTCTGTATAAATTTTACTAAATAAATAGTGGAACTAGTGTGAAAATGGTGTCTAATTACATAAAAAAAATTATGCTTTTATTTGACTTCCTTTCACCTTTTTAGCCACTCTAAGGTTGACTGGAAAAGATTAAACTTAAAGATGAATTCGATTATTCATCTCTTTCAAAAGTAAAATAATCAATTATTTTTCGTGCAATAAAGAGTTTATTTTAATTATACACAATACATTACAGGCAGTCGTGAGAGCTGGAGAGCACCCCGAACACATCCATACAAAGGTGGCTTAGATGGAAGTACATCGCTGACATTCGAATGGTGGAAAAGAAGTAGGTGGCGTAATAGGAATACCTTCTGTTGTGAATTGAAGGCAAACCACAGGAAACTATAATATGATAACATCCCATTAAACATCCACTGCAGGACAGGGAGCTCCCTCCAGAACTCCAACAATAACGCGAAGTACTTAGGAGAGGTACATAGTCACCATGCTTGTAAGTGTTGCGGCTGGCGACCGCTGTTGTTGGTGACCGCAGTATGTAAGATGGTACGATACACAGAAAGATGCTGCTGCCCATCCTCCGGTTCATAAGCCCTTAGTCGCGTCTTACGACACCCATGGGTAGAGATGGGTTGGTACTATTCTTTGCCGGTACCACACGGACGGACATAATATATGGGAATCTAATACAGAGGTTACCTATAAAAAGAAATACCATCGAAAGTCAAACCGAATGAAATTAACTATCACATAGATAATTTGATACTCAAAGGTACGACGGTGATTATGGTTTCTCACATGTGCGTACTCGCTGATGTCAGCGTAGATTAGAGGATACACTTAACCTTTTATGGCAAATATCACAAGAATATGGTTCCTCACCTGTGTGTATTCGATGATGCCTTTCTAAATCAGCCTTTTTATTAAAGTTTTTACAACACATATCACGAGAAAATGGATGCTCACACTAACCTGATGTGACTATAAGTAATTATTTCTCTCTTCTTTCTATAAATAATGCTAGCGACTAAAGCTTTTCTTATACATCGCAAGAAAATGGTTTCTCACCTGTGTGTATGCGACGGTGTTTGTCTAAATTACCCTTTTGACTGAAGCCTTTAAAACACACATCACAAGAAAATGGTTTCTCACCTGTGTGTATGCGACGGTGTTTGTCTAAATTACCCTTATGACTGAAGCCTTTATAACACACATCGCAAGAAAATGGTTTCTCACCTGTGTGTATGCGACGGTGATTGTTTAAATTACCCTTATGACTGAAGCCTTTATTACACACATCACAAGAAAATAGTTTCTCACCTGTGTGTATATGGCGGTGTGCGTCTAAAATATGCTTATAATTGAAGCCTTTATAACACACATCGCAAGAAAATGGTTTCTCCCCTGTGTGTATTCGTTGATGTATTACTAATTTATGTCTCTGATTGAACCTTTTATAACACACATCACAAGGAAATGGTTTCTTCCCTGTGTGTATTCGTTGATGTATTACTAATGTATGTCTCTGATTGAAGCTTTTATTACACACATTACAAGAAAATAGTTTCTCACCTGTGTGTATGCGACGGTGTTTGTCTAAATTACCCTTATGACTGAAGCCTTTATAACACACATCGCAAGAAAATGGCTTCTCACCTGTGTGTATGCGACGGTGTTTGTTTAAATTACCCTTATGACTGAAGCCTTTATTACACACATCACAAGAAAATAGTTTCTCACCTGTGTGTATATGGCGGTGTGCGTCTAAAATATGCTTATAACTGAAGCCTTTATAACACACATCGCAAGAAAATGGTTTCTCCCCTGTGTGTATTCGTTGATGTATTACTAATTTATGTCTCTGATTGAACCTTTTATAACACACATCACAAGGAAATGGTTTCTTCCCTGTGTGTATTCGTTGATGTATTACTAATGTATGTCTCTGATTGAAGTTTTTATTACACACATTACAAGAAAATTGTTTATAACCTGTGTGTATTTGCCGATGTGTGTCTAAATGATGCTTTCGTTTAAAGCTTTTAGAACAAATAACACAAGAGTATGGTTTCTCACCTGTGTGTATTTTTGAGTGCTCTTTTAAAATGCACAGATATTTAAATTTTGCATCGCAAGTCTTACAAACGAAGGGCCTGTCATTACTGTGAGTTTTTAAATGTGAAATTAATAAATGTTTTCGGGTAGTAATGTAACGACACATATCACAGCAAAATTTCTCTGCAGCAGCATGCGCCTTTAGATGAGCGTTTAAATCTCTTGCATTATTTGTTAAATATTCACAGATATCACACGAGTGTTCAAGGACTCTATCACAGATAACACTTACTCCATTCAAACAATGTTTTCCGTTTTTCACTCTCACTTTAGCTGAGTTGGGACCGTTATTGGCAGTTTTATTAATTTTTACTTTACTTTTTGTGCTGACTGCTTCTTCAGATATATCATGTTGCGTGTCTACACTCACATATATGTCAGATAGTTTGCTCTCAGACACAGGATTCTTTTTAACATTTCGGGTGTTTTGTTGCGCAACTTCATCGACGTTTTCTGTGTTTGGAAGGTTTTTGCCTGCTATCTGTTCTTCTGTCTCTTCTTTGTTAGTTAGCTTATTTTTCTTCGACACTTCAACACCTAGACGCAAAAAATAATTGTTTAATAAACAGGTTTAACCAAGAAGCTTGACGTCAGTAGCTTAATTAGGATATTTATTAGAAAAAAATTACTTTGTCTTAAATAAATAATACTAGCTGGTGCCCGCGATTTCGTCTGCGCAGGTTTATAAATTGTAGCCTATGTGCTATTCTGATGTACAAGCTATGTTATTGTAAAGTTTCGTTTCGTTTTTACGTGAAAGAAAGAGTAACAGAGCATTCGTTACATGCAGGCACGATTATCGGGACACGCCTTAACAGTCTTAAGTCTCAAAACACTTCAATAATAAAAACAGTACCTAACTTACTTGGGCCCACGCTTAAGTATTCAAAGGTCTGCTTGTGGAACTCAGTGGGGCCGATGACTATCTCCTCCTTGATCTGATGATCTTCGTACAGGCTGTAGGCTCCATCCGGGTCCAAGGGTAACTCGTCCACGTGATGCTGTGTTTCTTCTGGTTCTTGTTTTATTTTATGTGTATCTGTAACAAATAAACATTTAAATATTACATACTCTCGCTAGTTTTCCGTCATGCTAGTTTTGAAATTTTCAATGAGGGCCCGTACTATAATAGCTTATCCTAATTACACTATTATGGCGATGAACCTTTTGGTGCAACAATTCACATATTTTTGAAATAGTATGATCCGGTCGCGCGTAGCTGTGACGTCAATAGGTCCGACCGCCCCGCACTCGCTTAGCTTCGCCGTTCATTAGCCATTTTTTTGCATTACAGAATGGTTGTTAAAGTGTGATGTTTGCTTACTTATCGTTAATAATATGTCGTATAGTAAATATTGCAGATTGCCTAAAAGCACCAATACTTTGGTTGAAACACTTTATAAACAATTTTTTACTGTGCGAAAAGATGCGAAAATCCGCAAAAACAGTGTACCGTAATGAAAAGGGATGACAATATTCAACTTTCTACTGCCAGCTAATCCGGGGCACAAATAAATAAAAAAAAAACCAGCTAAATGCGTGTCGAGCAACGCGCACCGAGAGTACCGTACCACTAAGGTAAAAATACCGTCTTTGTTATGGCCGCGCAGTCACGCAGAAGTGTATTAAAAACGCGCGAGTCCGACACGCATTTAACCAATTTTTTACTATTTTTAGGGTTCCGTACCTCAAAAGAAAAAAACGGAACCCTTATAGGATCACTTTGTTGTCCGTCTGTCTGTCTGTCTGTCAAGACCCTTTATCTCAAGAACGGGTAAAGGTATCAGGTTGAAATTAATACCATATATTAGGATCCATGAACCACACAAGATCTGAAAATTTCAATTTTTCACAACGACGCAATCAAAAGATATGGCATTTTATGTCCTCATCTCCATACATTTATTCAAAAATGAAAAACCTACAGGGTACTTCCCGTTGACCTAAAATTAGGAAATTTGGCAAGAAGCTAGGTCTCACAGTACAAATAATGGGAAAAGTCTGAAATCATTAAATATTACAACTTTTCTCACAACTAATGGTAACCAATTGTGGTGAGCTCCCGTTTCAAGAACATTCATATAAGAGAGGGGTCAAGTTGGATGGTTGCTGAGGCGATTTTTGTTTTAGTTCTATTTAAAAACGGGAACACTTACAAACTTGAAAATTGGTATGTTTATAGGGCATAGGCTATAAAATAACAACAAATAATAAAATTTGGTCAAGCGCGTGTCGGACTCAAAAAATCTAGCACATTAACTTACTGAAATTTCAACTAATACAATTATGTATATGTGGTGGTACGGAACCCTCAGTGCGCGAGTCCGACTCGCACTTGGCCGGTTTTTTTTTTGTTATTCTATAGCTTATGCACTATACAGGATGTTAATTTGATAGCGTGCCATAGCTCAGGGGCGGGATCAGTATATCTGAACAACTTTTCCCACGGAACATTGGTCGAAAAACTTTTTTAAAAACAAGCTTTAATACGAAAAATTGTACTAAAACGAAAAAAAATATTTTATGCAAGGGTCGTGCTGATAAATGTTGTGATGCTGATAAATGTAGTGATGGGCCGACTATGGGGTTTGCCGATCAGCCGACTTGCCGACTAGACGGTTTTGATATTGCCGGATAGTCGGCCGACTAGTCGGCAGTGCCGATCATCCTTATTTCGTACTTGATCCCAGATATAATCTGCAGTTTTTTTGACCCGCAAAATATATTAACAATGAGGTTACAATTTTTCTAGAAGTTTTAAAGATTCCTTGAGCAATGATGATAGTGATGCACAGCTTATGTCATGCCTAAGGACAGAACATAATAAATTTTCAGATCCTGTATTTTTATTTCATACTTTTACTGCCGAATAGTCGGCGCAGTTTTTACCGATTAGTCGCCGACTAGTAACCGACTATAAAATATGCCGAATAGTCGGTTTTACCGACTAGTCGGTGTATAGTTGGCCCATCTCTAAATGTTAGTTATACAACGTGTTAACGGAATAAGCGAAACTGAGAAAATAGTTTGTTCAGAATCGAGAGTAGAATCAATTTCAAGGGTTTTTGATAGAGGTAATTTATTTTTATTTTTAAAATTTTTGCCGCATCTATTCTAAGTATTTCTGTGGATATGCGCGCTGGCGGCGGCACCGCGCGGTTAATGAGCAGTGAGGAGGGGGGGAAGTGGCCGTGACGTGCGCGGAGGGGGGGGAAGTAGCCGTGACGTGCGCGGAGTGCGCGGCGCGGACTAGTACAGCGATGAAACTAGAACAATGATGAAACTTTAAAGTAACAATATCTAACAAAAAAAACTTTTTTCAATTTTTTTTTACGGGAATGGATTTATTTTAATAAAAATCAGTTGGGGAGTATGAGGGTTTCGCTTATTCCGTTAACACGTTGTATGAATATAATAAAACACATCGATCGAAATCATGCATACAACTTTATAATATTATATGACATTAAACGATTTGAAAGCTTGTAGCGCGCATAAAGTTTAATTTTTTTCAGTTCCTCTTTTTTTATTTGCGCTACAAGCTTTCAAATCGTTTAATGTACCTTATATAATATTATAAAGTTTTATGCATGATTTCGATCGATGTGTTTTATTATATTCATCTATATAACTAACATTTATCAGCACGACCCTTGCATAAAAATTATTTTTTTCGATTTAGTAAAATTTTTCGTATTAAAGCTTGTTTAACTTGTGACATTACGAGTATGTGAATACCGTCACTGCCAAAGTCTGCCTGGACTGATGGTATATCCGTTGCATAAAGCTGTGCTCACCGAAAGCAGGGCTATATATTCTGGTCACGTATCGTTCACCACACCTTTCGTTAAATCACCAATCAGGGTTGCAATGCAATGTTTTTAACTGAGTTGCTCTGTCAAGCTCCACCTTCGGACCCTGGAAATTTCAGAGTATTTGCTAACCCAAATCACACGAAACCAAACACGACGGGTCTATCTTGTTTAGTTTAGGAGTTTTTATGGCCACCGTCCGACTCCATCATCTGTCCCTGATCATCATCTGAGACCAGTGCTTGGAAATACAACTCTAACGAACCCCAACACGATGGGACTATCTTATTTAGTTTACGAGCTCCTATGGCCACCTTCCGACTTCATCATCAGGACCCTGGAAATCATCTGGGACCAGAGAACTTGAATAGACAAATCCAACGACCCCAAACTCGACGGGGTTACGCTGTTTCGTTTAGAAGTTCCTATGGCCAGCTTCCGTCTCCATCAGCAGACCAGCTCGACGATACCATAATATTCTATTGTCACCGAACTTACATAAGTATGCTAAATTTCAGCGCGACCGAATAAGGATAACTGGTTTAAAATTCAGTTTCAAGATTTGTCCCACACTAACAAGGCAAGTTAAATGAAAGCTTGTAAAAAAAAAACAAACTTTACCTTCCATACAAAATGCGCTATCAGCTGATGAAGTTTCTATGGGAGGTCAAAAATTTACTTTCGTTCTTCGACCTTTGTTCCTTGGGAAAAGTTATTCAGTTACGGATACTGATCCCGCCCCTGAGCTACGGCACGCAATCAAATTAACATCCTGTATAAACTAAACGTACCAATTTTTCCAAATTAAAACAAAAATCGAGCAAAAATCGCCTGAAAAAGCACGTTTTTAGTAGCCCTCCTTAATTAATAATATCTTTTTATTTTTAGTATTTGTACTCGTAGTAGCAACTAGGGCTTCCACTCTCGAACCTATTTGGCGATCCCGGGATCGAGACGAGACTTCACGGCTGAATCCCGGGACTCTCGAAATTTCGAGTTTCGAGACTTTAAGAATGAAGTAAGAAACTTTAATGTTTGGAAGATATTGTAAATTAATAATCGATTTTCATAGTCAGTGTAGTTTTTTTCTCGAACATGCTTGGAAATTCGATCATTATTTTGACCACCTGTTTCGAGATAAATCAAAATAGCTGTACTGGTTAAATACTCGCGAGCAGCTGCCGGCAATGTTATTGTGAAAATCCATTCCTTTCTCAAACTCATATCTATCTAGTTATTTAACAGTGGAATGTATCTACAAGAATAACAAAAGAGGTAACTTATCAGTAAGTTGATAACATCATAACAACCAAGAAGGTAACTTATCAAATATTTTGTTTAAATTTCTAACTGGCTTGCAAAAAGAAAGCTATAAATTGTAAAAAAAAACACAGATTAAATAGAATATGAAAATGAAAAACTGCGATGTAAACAAAGAAATATATTAGTAAGTAGAAAGTTTTTAATGTTTATTTGAATTAAACTTAGTTTGAATTTCTGCGCATTCATTGAGAAAAGCTACTACTACTATACAAGCTATGGCAGCAACCAGGTATTGGAATTATTTATGTGGGCCTCGGCTTCGCATCTGCCAAAATTATCACGTTCGTCCTTTAATACTTTTTTGTCGGCCATGGCAGTAATGTAATATAGTCAAAAGAAAAAAAAAGACTACGGGTAAAAAAAATGGAACATGAAAATCAAATAATACGAATTAGGTACCACGTTGCAGTTGATAAAATAAACAGTTTTTTACTAACTATGATATAAAAATATGAATGCAGAAAAATATCAAGATTTTACTTGACTTGACCTCATCTTACTGCAAAAGTGTTCTGTTGAGCAAGCTCTTTCAGCTACAGTAATAGTTGGGGGAATAGTCATAAGATAATCATAGAATTAAAAAAAAATACAATTTTTTTATAATATATGTCTCAACAGCAAAACTTACCAACTTATCGTCAGTGCGATCTTTCATTATTGTCCTCTACAATTACTAATTTCAAAAAAAGCATTTTCAATTCGGATTGCAGTAAACATAATTATCATCTTTGTCCCATCGAACGTAATTTTATACCTAGTAAATTATAAAAGGTGAAAGCTCGTGGCCGAGTGGTAGTTGCACTTTTTTACTGATCACGAAAGTTAAGCAACGTTGACCGTGGTAAGAACCCGGATGACCACTAGTGACACAACAAAAAGAGCATTTTCGTGCTTCGGATGTCACGTTTAATCGTAGTCCGTTAGGCTATTGTCAATAATATTAGTAGTTTTAACCCAAGACAGACTTGGTGATTTGTAAACTCAGACAACCAGGGTGATCACTAACCTGCTAAAGTCTTATCTAGGTTCGGGTCTCGTTTGCCCTTTACAAAAATCAGATGGCAGTCGTTGTGTTGTAAAACCAGTGACAGTCCCCTAGGATCAGGTAGCTGACTGAAAAACCATTGTTAAAAAACTGAATAAGGCTACTGCAATGATGAGGATGAAAGGAAACTGTTCGAAATTGAAAAGAATAAAAAAATGTGTCGAATAACTTAATTCCTATATTTTCAATCTGTGGTTTCAATACATATTAAATAATGTCTATTTCTGTCAAATTGTATAGTCAGAATCAAATTTAATGAGGCCGGTTGACCATAAGACTTTCTCTTACGTAATTTTTGTGTATTTTTGTAATAAAACAAAACGGATAGGAGTTTACTAATAAACTTGTGTAATGTTGTAACAATTTAAGAAAACGCCTTAGTTATGTGTTTAACATAGATAAAGCTGTTTTAAATCAGTCTCGAAAATCTTAAAAATCCCGGGACTGGAAATTCTAAATCCCGGGACCAAATATCTTTCGAGACTCCCGGGAAATCGCGGCTCTCGATTCCCGGGATGGAAGCCCTAGTAGCAACAGATTAATTTGTGAAAATTTTAACTGTCTACCTATTACAGTTCATGAGATACAACCCGCTGACAGACAGACAGACATCGGAGGCATATTTATAGGTTCCCGTTTTTTACCTTTTGGCTATGGAATCCGAAAATGTTCTAAGAATACTTACAATCAAAGAAATTTGACCTCATATAGAAGTAATATATAAGAAATAATTCGTCACAAGTAGGGATGTGGGCATGCTTTCATCTATCGATAGTCGATAAGTTACACAAGGACAAATCGATGTCGAAACTTTGACCAAAAAGTTGAAGTACTAAACTTTAATAACAGGCAAATCTGTAAAAAGCAGTGATTAAATTCATTAAAAAAAAAATACTTTTTGCATTTTTTACTACAGGTGATTTCTTACGTAGGTGTTTTAATATTAAAGATACCAAATTTCTTACTTACTTACTTACTAAAAGTAATGGACGGTAGCGGTGGAGGCAAGAGGGTTAGGAGGTGTAAAGGTTCTTTTTTTTTATTTTCATGAATATCTCTAGCTTACATACAAATTATGTAGGATTTTAAAACAAACTTTTATCCCTCAATTCAATCCCTTTGGGATGGTTTTGCAAAAATGCTGAAATACGGGTTTGTGTTTTTCTTCTAAGTAGCTCAAATCAATTTTCAAGCGAAATTTCGTGTATCTTATCTTGCCTTATAACGTGGAGCTGAGTTCCTTATTGGACCTTAAAGCACAAGGAGCCTGTAGTCTTCTGGTTTCGGATAAGCTTGACCCAGAATCTTCATACGCTTGTGAGCCAAAGCGTTGCATGAGCACAAGAATTGCTTGTCAGTATTGTTTGTAGCGAAATACTTTCAAACCTTTTTTGTAGAGAATTTTATGTAGATTAATTTAGTATTTTTATTAATTTCCTTACAATTTGTTGATTCAGGATGATTCATGCTGATTGAGACATTTCAATTTGGCGAAGACACACAAAGTTATATTTGTTTGACAGTGTCCCCATCGGGAATCGAACCCAGAATGAAAACAAAACGCGTTGAATGTTGTAAAATATAATAAATGGTACAGCAGCACTGCACTTACTTTCTCGCGATATGCAAGTAGAACTGTCAACCGCAAACTTAAATTTGTAATACCATACCTACACATAGTATGGAATTACAAACATTTATTAAGGTTTTTCTGAAAAATGTTCTACCACATGAATTCGGAACTCGAATTGTAAAATATTAAAACAAACCAACCGTAAACGATTTCGAACAAATCACATGTTCAAATTTTGGTAGTACTGGAACACCTTTTATAAGAATTTTCACAGATTTTTAAATTTCAAAACTCTGTTTCTTATGAATAGTTGTTCAGTTTTGTCGACTGTAAAGCTCTTTCAGTTTTTGGTACATCCTGTGTACTAAATTTTCACAAAATCCAATCAAATTGAATATCCATTCAGGTAGATAACCAAAACAAAATTAAAATTATAGAAAATAATACAAACTTAATGGAGTCAATTAGGGTCAATGTAGGTACCACTAGTTGACCATTTAAGCGGTTTTATGACGAAATTCATAAAAAAACTAAATTATTAGTTCTACTTTCAGAGTCACTTCTAAAAGTTCGACTATGAATTAGTTAGGCTTGTGATATAATAAGTGTTAAGGACTTTACAAAATATGCTATTAAAGTTTTTTTTTTCAAATGTTACATTGCATGACCACTTCGAATAAACATACTAAAGTACTAGCTAGACAAACCCATAACTTTATTGTAAGACGCCAACATAGTTAAATTCTATATAAAATAGCGGTATTTTTAAATTTTCTTACTTTCAGTTCAAATTTAAGTTTTGGTCAGCTATTGGTGCTTGGTCATCTAGTGGTGCACTGACCCTATGAGAAAATCACAAGTTTACGTTTTGGTAGTACAGGAACACCCCTTATATGGAATCACACAGACAAACTGATGATGGCGCAAGATACCTTGCATAGAGATGCTTAGTCAAGCAAAGTTTCATAAAAATAATTTGAACCGTTTTTAAAAAAAATTCAATTCTTCATTTTTGTTGAATGACAGCTACCCTCAAAATGAGAGCCAGCAAAAAACCATTCGGAAATAAAAGTCTTAAATTAAAAATATGGTGTTAATAGGACCATTCGTTTAGCCGCTAGGCCAAAGCGTGACGGACAGACCGACCAACCGACAGACGGACATTTTTAGGGGACTTGCTTAAGTGATATAGAACACATTTTTGAGAAAGTTTGTGCAACTTTTTTCGCGAATACAATACCTTTCTCGCTCAGCTCGAAAGTAAAAATACTACTATCGATAAAAAATACATCACTCATAAACTCCAACATGATCCCACAAAAAACGATAAATTACAGTAAAATACGTAACAATTTCCATATTATCTGACTGTAGAAATGATAAGTTGACATTTTCTTGCAATATTTGTGATAATAATCCACAAACATGAAAAATACTGAATAAAACTTACAGATGAAATGACAAAATTTCTTTGCAATTTTCGTTTTGTTGTTTTGAAGATGTACAGCCATCAACTACACACGTTATTATTAAAAAGAACAATCACTAATATGGAGAGCAACTTAAGAATAAATTCACGATATTTTCAAGTTATTCACTACATGTTTTTTATAATTTACACAATGTTTACAACATATAATTTAGGAAATATTTTCAACCGTTAAAATCCCAACAAGTTACAATAATCCTATAAACTTTGTAAATGCAATGAACGCGCCGTTCATCTAATTTGGTAGGATGTGATCATTGACGATTTGACATGGCATGAGACATGCTAGCAGTTGTCATCCCATACTGAAAAAAAATAGCATGGTTTCTTCTCCGAGCGAAGCAAGGAGGTTTTTGTTCTGAGCTTACAATATTTTAAAAGACTTAACTAACGTCACCCCACACTATGGGACACACACAATTTATCAAGAGAAGGTACCCCAATCTTTTTCCCCTCATTTCATTTTACCACTTTGTGCGCGTGACTGATAGTAATATTTAATTAAAAATACATTAGAAAACGGGCCACGCGCAGTATAGGGTTCCGTAGTTTTGTACGATTTTTTATCGCAAAGCAGGTTTTGATTAAGTATTTCATAACATAAACTTTTTACCTCCGAGGTCGTAGCGCCTGATTCCTATTACATCACGTACGTGACGTGTACGTGATTCCTGTTACGTTACTTATGTTACGTCGTTTCGTTATTAGCGTCTATTTTCAGTATTAGTATTAAGCTTGTAGGAACAATACAACAAAATAAAATCATTGTTAAAAGTTAAAAAAAAAGTTCCTGGTTGACTATGGAACCCTAACAATGCTGCTGACCGTATAAGCTGATTTACACGAAGGCAATAAGGCGCCTAAACTCAGGCATGCATGTAGGCATGGAATAGAACACCAGGCTATTTCCGGGCGCCTTAGCCCTCGCCCGCGTCCCTCGCATCCCCGTTGCCAATTTTTCAGAAATGTGTTAACAGTATTTTGCCTGGAGAAGGGTGTGTTTTGAGTGTGTGCTTGTGCTATTTACATTTATTTAGATAAGGAGGGTGGGTGAGAGGGGTGATAGGTTTAAAAACAGGAAATATTTGGTACACTCAACAGCACGTCAGTAGAAACACTTTTGGACCTTATGGCGTGGTAATAGAGTTGAAAAAGTTTCAACCGACAAGCTGATGACTGTACTTTTAAAAAAGGTTGGTGCTTTCAAAACTAGGTGGTACTTTTGAAAATATTTTACGAGAATGTGTTGAAAAAAACAGTAATTTTGGTAGGCACTTTGTTATTTATTAATTACTTGATTGGCACTGCCAATGTATAGTTTACCTGCACTAGTTGAGTTTGATATGGGAGCGATGCGCTCATACATCCCATTGTTGATGAACTCGTGCCTCTCTAAAAAGGTGTGAGTGCGTAACACTAGAGCTGGGTCGCTGTTGTAAGGGCCCTGCAAGTGAAAAATAACTTTTTCTTAATAAGAAACATGCAAATTAGTAGCTACAGTTACAAAATTATAAAGGCTATATAAAGACTCATTTAGATTAGTTGTCAAATAGTGAACTGTTTTTTGTCTAAAGTAAAACTGACCTCTATCTTCTGAACAGCATATTCTGTAACTTGCTTCGTAGGGTTTTCAAACCATATTTTCAAAATCCTGTTCCTGATCTCAACTAAGGCAAGACTAGAAGGCCCTTGGAGGTCTGAGAAACATTCTGCCTCCAGAGAAGACATCTTGTCAAATGGCAGATGAGATAGAAAGGCTGCTTCCTTCAAACTGGAAAATAAATCAGTGATAGGAAGCTTTAGATGCAATATCAGGATTCTTTAAAAAGAAATTGAAATTTGGATTAGCAACTTAGGCTAGAATGTTCATCTTTTGAAGCTCACTTTCGTTTAAAAAGCTGTCATAACACCCCTGTGGAGAATCACAAGCTTCCTTCAATTCCAGCAGAAATTATACAAGGCCTTTTTATATGTTACAAGTGAGCAGAAGGGGCCAACTGATGGTGAGTGCACACCACCGCACATAGCACCCACTGTGTTTCATTAGAATTAAAAGAATTTCATTAAAATTGCTATTTGCACAATTTGACAAAAACTAATCCAAAAGTGCTAAATAATCAGAAATTACTTTAACCGAGCCAATAAATTATTATTATTTATTTATTGACACATATAAATACAGATATAACCTAAATTGTGTACTCTCTCTTAAGAAACTATTTGTAGGCTGTTAATGAATACAAATAAAGACTCTTTGCGTGAACACATCTGTTTGTGTATTGGTAGAAGATCCAAACAGGTAGGTAAGTAAAAACATGCAATCCAAAATATTAAAAGAAAACCAACCTCTTCAAAACTTTTTTAGAGTCAGACTCTTCTATATCATCATTTCCAGCTTCTTCTATAACCGGTTTGTCGTCTTTGTTAGGTTTCTTCGAACCTGCGTTTCTATTAGATGAGGCCTCTCGCCGGCCCCGCGAGGACGTAGGGCTCGGAGACGAGACCTTGCTCCTGTCCGACTGATCCGACTCAGAGCCATCCTGCTGCTCCAGAACAGCATCCAACTCACGGGCAACAACCTGTTCAATAAACATAACCTCTAATTTCGAGAACCATAAAAATCTATAAAAAGAATTAATCTTGGTTAAACGCAACCATAATATCATACATAACGTACCCTCGCACGCTTTCGACGACTCATTTTCAACAAGAAGCACTAAATAAATTCACTGAAATTAATTTTTTTTTTTTTTGTTTCATTCTTCCTTTCGGAAAGGCAAAGAGTACAAAGCCCATACAGCCATTTCTGATGTCTTTTATCTTTATTTTAGCTCCCCTCGTAAAGCGATAGGGAACTTTACGAAGGAAAATGTTCGTGATTTTTTGGGACAACACAAACGGGGCTTAAACACGAGATCACTTGAAATCTTCATCAGCTGCGCACTCCGTAGTAAATTTACTGCATAACACACTATCTTTATTATCCACTAAATCACTAAATGCACAAAAAAACAAAATTTCAATTAAGCAGGCAAACGCCCATGTCGAGTTCCCGCCAAAAAGTCTCACTGAAATTAAATTATAATACACTTTTTTACCTTTTTTTTAACATCAAAAATAATGTTGCCAGATTGAAATTTCAGACACATCACAAAATGCACTGCTATATTTACAACTTATTTGTTTAGCTTTTCCGTACATGAAAATCTCACTTAATCAAAAATTACTGTCTAATCGTCAAAATTACCTGTAGTTATTAGTCCATAAAACGTTGCCTTGAGATCAGACATGTGATTATCCTGTAGAATCTCTAGTACGATGCCGAAGTTAAATAAATGTTATACTAGGTATTTTTTTTACTTGTTAGTGAGGTCAAAAGCAACAACTTTTGTTCTACGACTTTGCTAACAACGCACAAAAATTTTTCGACTCTCCATACTAAAGTGGTCATGTGACCGAACCATTTTGTATAGGAAGTTGAAAATTTTTCGTGCATTGTTAGCAAAGTCGTAAAACAAAAGTTGTTGCTACTCACTAACAAGGTAGCCATACTCATATTATCATGTCCAAAAAAATAACCTAGTGTGGGTACAATGTGTTAATGGAATAAGTGAAACCTTCATACACCCCAACTGATTTTAATTAAAATAAACCTATTCCCGTAAAAAAAATCTTTAAGAAAGATTTATATTTCCAGATATTGTTATTTTAAAGTTTCATAATAGTTCTAGTTTCATCGTTGTTCTAGTCCGCACACTCCGCGCACGCCACGCCCACTTCTCTTCTCTCCTCACCGCTTACAGTGCGCGTATTCACATATTTAGAATAGAAGCAGAATTTTATTAATTAAAATTTTTAAAAAATTACCCCTTTCAAAAACCTGTAAAATTGATTCTACTCTCGATTCTGAACAAACTGTTTTCTCACTTTCGCTTATTCCGTTAACACGTTGTGTAAGATGAAATAAATGGAGTCTGAAGGGACAGTTTAAATGCCGTAAAGAACAAAAAATATCCCCCTAGTACCGTCTGGCAACGCAGGAAATGTGCATTTTTCGACGGGCAAAAGACTAAGCACAGAAAAATAAGGGTACTTAGAAGGAGGATTAAAGAAATAATTCGTCACAAGGTAGCGAAGGCGTCGTTCTATGGATTTGACGGGTTATTTTGAATATTTCCTAGTGATCACTGATAGTTTGACATAAAATATTGGGACATGTTGGCAGATGTCATCCCATAGTACAATTAGCAAGGTATCTATTCCGAGCGAAGCTCCTTGCTAACTGGCTAGAAAAATAAAAAGAAGCGATTTCCGAACGAACACCCGCATTGGCGATGCGCACACGAAGGTCAAAATAAGGACGGAACTTTGGCATGGCTTATTGGTTCTCCCACGTGAACAATTTAGCTAAAAACCGAACAACTTTTCCAAAGAAACATTTTTGGTAAATTAACACTGACGGAAACTCTATAGCATCCGTTTTTAGGGTTTTTTTCACATGCTTGGACGCGGATTTCATAGCATTCGAAGTTTGTTCTTAATTTTTCGTACGGGAGTTATCTTATTAAATATGTGTGCGTACAGGTGAGGTAAAGCAATGGTGCATGCGAGTGTGCGTTTGATGTTTGTAAAGTTGGTTGCGTTGTGGCTGTGTGAGTGGAGAAGATGTAATATAGGATGTTCTTCTTAATTGGTTAGTTAGTTATAGATTAGTTAAGTTATATAGATATTGTGTAATTATGTATAAATTCAAAATAAAAAATTATAATGATTTAATGATGTGTACCTTGTTATATAATAACCTACCTGATGACTTAAAATCTTTGACTGGTAAACCTTTTAAATCTAAATTGACAAAGTGGCTGCTGCAAAAGTGTTTTTATAATGTAAGAGAGTACATGACCTATAGGAATATTGACATGTATAAGTAAGTTTTGTAATGATTGTATTTTTATTGAATTTTTTCTCATCTCCATTTTATTATTATTTTTATTCTAGCTTCAATTTGGTGGACTTATTCATATTTGCATGCCTGCATGCAGGCTGAATACATTGTACAAATATAATTTTAAGACCTTTTTTTCCATACTGTATTCTAGCAAATAAACATTTTGAATTTGAATTTGAATTTTGAATTTACAGATATCCAATATCAATTTATATATAAATATATATATATATATATATACGAGGGTAATTTGTCTGTCTGTTTGTATTGTAATCATTTCATAAAATTTGGGGCTTCATCATGGGGGTGGATAGCTAGTTTATTATTTTTTTTTCTAGAAAATATGCTTTTAATTTTTTTAATGTTTTTGCTGTTTATTTCTTGTTTAAGAATGGTTGGTAATTCATTTATTAACAATGGTATTTGGTAAATAAGTTGGCTGTGACCATAATTATTTTGACATCTTGGTAGGACGAGCAGTTTCTGAGCAGTACTTCTAACTGGATTTCTCTTTATTATTGGTGTCTGTAAATCTTTGTTGAAGAAATGCTCAGTTAAGAGTGAGTACTTTACTTTATTGTGTATTGGCAGTATTTTACAGTAGGCAAACAATTTGCTGTAGTCGTCTTTATGTTGTTCTTTTATTTTATGTGGCACGATTTTTTTAAGAATTAAGTAATTGTAGCTCATAAATATGGTCAAGATGAGATTTATAGGTTCTCCCATAACTACTTAGGCCGTATCCTATAATAGATTCCCCGAGCGCTTTGTAGAGGGATAGCTTGATTTGATAGGGAATTTTGTTTTTAATTATAGAAAATTTCGCTAAAATTGCACGGAGTTTATTACATACACTATGGATATGGGAGATCCATTTCATCCTATCATCGATCACTAGCCCGAGGTATGTTTGTTTGTCTGTCACTTCTAGGGTAGGGTGTTATAGTATGTGCGTTGTAACCTCTTTTATACAATCTATGTTTTTGTGTTGGCAGTGACTGTTTGTTTTTATATTGTCAATGTCTTGTCGTAAAAAATCTTCTGTTATGAAATGTTCGTATTGTTGTAATATATTTTAACTTCGGGGGTTCGTTTTTCAACATTTGAAGATGGCGGTCGTGTTTCTATTTCAATATTAGTTTTATTTGTTCATTGAAGAGTTTAATGATTTATTTGATTGGGTGTTATGCAGTAAACGTCTTTGAAAATGAACATCTATTAGAAGATTGGAATACATTCATTTATCAAGATTTTTGGATGGAGAGAAGCGGCCCATCGAGACTTCAATAATTTTCCCCTTCAACTTATCGGAGTCATCATAGTACACAGGCTCTCGTCCTCGTGATGTGGATTCCTGTGTAAATCTTTCACTTGACATTGGCGAACTCGCCATAATTTTATAATATTTTGTTAACTTGACATTGTGCAAAATACATCTGAGATGTGACGCCATTAAATGAATATCTATCTATTTTAACTTCGTTTATATATGATCTTTTCCTCACTCCATCACCTGCTAAATACTCTGCAAAACCCCCTTCTTTAAGTGGTTATGGTCCCTTGATTGCCTAAGCATGGAGTTAAGTAAAATTACGATTTCAAAATTTGACGGATCGAATTGGATTCCTTGGAGGTACCGTATGTGTGCTTTGCTGCGTGGCATGGACGGCCTCATGGATATTGTAGAGGGAAAAGTCAAGAAGCCACAGAGGCCTGCAGCAGTCGGTGGTGATGCCGATAGTGTGGCTGCATCAGCCTTGGCTGATTACAATAAACGATTAAGTGAGTATCTTAAGTTGGAGAGTACTGCACTTCTACTTATTACCAATAACATTTCGGACGACACACTGGACAAAGTTTTAAGGTTCTCACACCCTAAAGATGTATGGGATGAACTACATAGGCTCTACGACGGTGCGAATGACGACCGTATGTACGATGTTTGTATGGAGTTTACAAAGTAGAAAATCGCAAAATTTCACAACCACAGACAGGATTCGAACCTGCGTCTTCTGCGTAAGTACCGCAGACGCTTTACCAACTAGGCTACTGTGGTCCTGCCCGATGTTATGAAATTTAGCGACCTCTATACGCATTCCAACGTTGCCATTCCAACGTTCCAATTTTGCGATTTTCTACTTTGTAGATTTATCCGAACACAGGAAGTGTCAAAATAAAAATCATTGTATGAAGTTCTTCAGATTTAAGAAAGACGTCAATGATGACATCGCAACGCATGTTTCAAAATTGAAAAACTTGTGGCATAGTTTGAATATGGAGCTTTTAAAAGAGGACCAGGGAAAGGAACTCCCAGAACTTCTTCTAATCTGCAAGATATTGGATACTTTGCCTGAGGAGTATTTTTCATTTAAAGCAAGTTGGATGTTGATGTCTAAGAAAGAGCGGACTGTGGAGAACATAACAAGCCAACTATGTGCCCATGAGAGAGCGCTGTCAAACGCCCATGGAGGAATGGAAGGCACCAGTAGTGGAGAGGCGCTGCTTGCAAGCGCATCAAAGAAGAATGCAAAGAAGTCGAAACCAAAGAAGACGTCAAGTGGGACAAATAAAGCAATGACCAAGGAATATAGGTGTCATATCTGTAATCTCACTCACTTTAAACGAGATTGCCCCAGAACTGTACAGAAAGAAAGAAATGGAAGAGGTAACTACTCGTGAGCATTGGTACGTTGATAATGGAGCTACTCACCATGTCACGATGCGGGACGATCTTTATGAAGATTTCACACATTTTGCTGAACCTCATACAGTCACAACGGCTGATGGCAAGATGGTTAGAGCCATAGGAATGGGCTCTATACGCTTCAATGCTATAGCCGGTGGAGTATTCTTTCTGCGAGACGTCTGGCTGGTTCCGAGCATTAACAAGAACTTATTTTCGGTGCTTGCAACCCAAGATAGAAATCCGAAAAGTTTGTTCAAGTCACGTGTAACATCATGTTCCATGATAGTAGATGGAAAGGTTAAGGTGACTGGTAAAAGACAAAGGTATGGTGGGCTTTACGAGCTAGAGTGTAGTGCTGTACGACCTAGAGGTGCAGCTGTGAACGCACTTGATACACTGCAGCTCTATCATGAACGGTTTGGCCACCAGGATAAACGGCATATTAAGAGTCTGGTTGAGCATGAGCTTAATATCAAGATTAAAGGTAGTGGTGAATTGTGTGAAGGTTGTATCTTTGGTAAGACACTCATTTGGATGTTTGTGGTCCATTCCCACCATCTTTTTCGAGATTTAGATATTTTGTACTCTTTAAAGATGAGTTTACACGTTTTCGATATGTTTACTTCTTAAAAGAAAAGTCTGAAGTTCCGGAGAAGCTACGACAGATGCTGGCTGAAGTAAAAACAGCAGGGCATTCCATCAAAGAGTTTCTCAGTGACAATGGAGGTGAATTTGATAACGAGAAGGTCCGGAAAGAGCTAGCAAAATATGGAATCACTCAAAGACTTGTTATGCCATATACACCGGAACAGAACGGGTGTAGTTAAAGGGAGAATCGCACAATTGTGGAATGTGCTAGGTCATTGATGTATGCACATGAAGAGCTACCTGAACGATTATGGGCTGAGCTGGTGAAGACAGCTGTTTACATTTTGAACAGAACAGGACCAACTAGCGTGGACCATAAGTCTCCGTTCGAGCTATGGTTGGGTAAAAAGCCACAGATCAAACACATGAGGGTAATAGGCTCAACGTGCTATGTGCATGTACCTAAACAAAAGAGAAGAAAACTTCACAAAAAGGCCAAGAAATGCTTACTCGTTGGATATGATAACGATGATGGCTATAGGCTGTGGGATGTTAAATCGAACACCCTAGTCAGATCCAGGGATATCACTTTTGATGAAAAGCCTATTCGAACGCAGATGAACGAAAAGGATTCAAATGAGATGGGTGAAGTTGAGATTCCTTTGTTTGTGAGAAGGGAAAATGTAGTGCCTGAAGTTTCTCCTAGTACTGTCGATCAAGCAGTAATTACGATCGATGAGGAAGCAAGAGTTTCACAGAACAATCAAAGGATTATTGAAACTCCAGGTTGTTCAAGCAACAATAATGATTTGAGAAATGATAATGTTGCTGAAAATGCTGAATCGGAAGTTGAGTTCGATACTGCACAAGAAGAATCTATTGAATTAGAGGGGGTAGATGTTGATGAAATAGATGAAGATTTTGAGCAATTAGCGTGCAGAGTGCTGCGAGATAGAACACTATTAAGACCACCTGGAAAATTCAAAGATTATGTCATGATATCTACGGATGGATATATCGAACCAACTTGTTACAAGGAAGCACTTTCCTGTAACGAAAGAGAGCTTTGGATTCAAGCTATGAACAGCGAAATTAACTCTCTGAAGGATAATAAGACATGGATCTTAGAGAAATTGCCCAAGAACAGAAAGGCAATTCCATGCAAATGGGTTTATCGCGTAAAGCTGAATGCTGATGGTTCAGTAGACAAGTACAAGGCCAGATTGGGTGTTAAAGGTTTTCGCCAGAAGAAAGGTGTAGACTTTGATCAGACTTTCAGCCCTGTAGCTAAAATGGCGACTGTCAGAGCTGTATTCAGTATAGCAGCTAATGAAGGCATGAAAATGTGTCAGTTTGATGTATCAACCGCTTTTCTTTATGGATCCTTATCCGACGAAGAAATTTACATGAAGCAGCCAGAAGGGTATGATGATGGATCTGGAAGGGTTTGCTTGTTGAAGAAAAGCTTGTATGGGTTAAAACAAGCTCCTAGGTGTTGGAACAAAAGGATTCTTGATTTCTTCAAGGAAATTGGCTTCGAAGTCAGTGAAGCTGATCCCTGCCTTTTTAAAAGAGAGAAGGGAAACCGGAAGCTGATCGTAGCTCTGTATGTTGATGACGGGCTGGTAGCTGCATCGGATCAAGAGCTCATTGATGATTTCTTGAACAAGCTGAGGCAACGCTTCAAGATTACGACGAAGCCTGCATCCTATTTCCTTGGAATAGAGATTTCAACTAGAGAATGTGTTGATTGTGGTGTCAAAATACATCAGACAGCTTATGCAAAGAAAATTTTGAAGAGGTTTGGCATGGAAAATTGCAAACCTGTCACGACGCCAATTGTGAAGGACGATGTACTACCTCAGAATGTAGACAAGAGGGATGACTATGTTCTTCAGAATTATAGACAGATAGTTGGGGCATTAGCCTACTTAATGGTTGGAACAAGACCCGATATTGCTTATGCAGTAAGTGTGGTTTCTAGAAGTTTGGAGAATCCAACTGAGATAGATTGTATTAGAGTGAAACGCATCTTGAGATATCTACAGTATTGCCCCGATTTTGGTATCTTGTACAAAAGGAACTATAAAAAAGGGATTATAGAATCTTATAGTGACGCTGATCACGGTGGAGACTTCAACACTGGAAGGTCAACATCAGGTGTACTGTGTATGTATGCTGGAGGACCTGTCTCTTGGTTGAGTCAGAGGCAGCAAAGTGTTGCAATTTCGACAACTGAAGCAGAAGTAGTTGCTGCTAGCGAAGCTGCTGGAGAGTGTGTATGGCTGACTCGGCTAATTGGAAACCTAACTGAGCTTAAGGGTTTACCTGTTTTGCAAGTGGAAAATGAAGCTGCAATAAGATTAGCTAAGAATCCAGAGTTTCACCGTCGAACAAAACATATAAGAATTCGTCATTTCTTTGTACGAGAATTGGTGACGACTGGAGAGCTACTGGTAAAGAAGATATCCAGTGAGCTACAACTGGCAGACTTGTTCACTAAGCCTTTGCCTAGACCAAGGCTTCTAAAGCTACTTGAATTGTTAGGCTTACAACGAGAGAAGGTGTTATAGTATGTGCGTTGTAACCTCTTTTATACAATCTATGTTTTTGTGTTGGCAGTGACTGTTTGTTTTTATACAGGGTGTTAATTTGATTGCGTGCCATAGCTTAAGGGGTGGTTCAGTAACGATAAAGAAACTCAAAAAAATTATTAAAAAAAATCCTACTAAAAAAAAATCCTACTAAAAAAAAATATAAACATTGAAACTAAACTAACGCGGAGGGCAATGACCGCGCGAATGGGCGCGCTATCAAAAGCGCGCGAAAGAGTTTCAGTTATGTAGTCGCCATGGAGATCTTTAGGGGAGGCCTATGTCCAGCAGTGGACGTCTTTCGGCTGATATGATGATGATGTGCCTACCTTATTCACTGATACTCGCGCGCTAGCGACGTTGCTCCGCGTTAGTTAAGTTTCAATGCAGTTATAGATTAATTTTTAGTAGGATTTTAAATTTTATTTTTTTTGTGTTCCTTTATCGTAACTGAAACACCCCTTAAGCTATGGCACGCAATTAAATTAACACCCTGTATTGTCAATGTCTTGTCGTAAAAATTCTTCTGTTATGAAATGTTCGTATTGAATGAATGAATGAATGAATAACCGTTTATTATGGATGCAGTACTTACACTTCTAACACTTTCATACGTATATATGTATTACAATAAATATTGAATAAAAAAAAAATCTTTTATTTGTGTACCACACCCATAGTAGGCCCTAACTAAGCATTATGCTAAGACCCGACTGACGAACCTTAGCGCTGTTTTTCAGTTAGTACCTAAGTGCGCGTGAGCGCCGACGTGGAGAAACCCTCAAAGTACCTATACAAACGGCCATTTATAAATATATATATATATATCGACACTGGAAAGGAAAAGTCGCTGAAGCGCCATTTTCTTGAAATCAAGTTATATATATATTTGGATTCAGCTGATTTTTGCGCGTCGATCTATCTAGGTTTCAAAGCAATCGGCGCAATTTTGTGGTGGTTTAGCGAAATGAAAAATTGCATTTTTGTGACATTCTTTTGTCTTAATGGCGCCAAAATCAGTCTTTTTTACGTTCATGTTGCTTAAGTTATTTTTCCTGCATCAATTTATAGCATGGAAACACTTCAGCGATTATTCTCTTTGCTCGTGTAGTTAACTTTGGCACATCAGCAACTTTTCCTTACTCTAAATCATGAAGTTATGGCGCTTAAGCGAAATCGTCCTATATTTTAATTAGCAAACATGTTGTTTAGTCAAAAGAGCCTACTGATAAGAGCATTGTAACGTACTTCAGTCAGTTTATCTTTTCCTGAAATGTTGTGTCAATGTAGGTTAGAAATTTTGAAACAATCATTTTATATCATGAGTAATGGCAATAGTTAAATTGACGCGAAATTTGTTATGTTATTCTGGATTTCAGTCAATTGTTACCAGTCTTAAAACCTTATTTAGTGGTATGTTAGACATTTTCAAATTTTAACATTGTACTTTAAAGTTGACTGTAGCTATATTGAACCACAAAAATTACCCTTAGATTTAACTTAAGCGAATTCGTACACAAAATTTTCTATACAAATTTTCAGTTTTCAATCTTAAATACCTACAAGTGTCGTATGATTTCGTGTCATCTTTTCTCGAACGGTTGGTAATTTTACCCCGCGCCCGCCTGCCTACACAACAATCAGTCTTAGCTAATTTGTCGAGACAAGTGCACGCGTCACGTTATATTATAACCAAAATTGTGTTTAGTAAGGTAAGAAACTTCTCACATACTTTACCTTACCGTAACTTAAATTACCTATGTGTTATCTAAGATTAAAATTGTAAAATTTTGTAATTAAGGTAGTCCTATTTTAAGCTGGAAACCAAACGATAAGTAGGTAGGTTTTTTATCTGTGATCATAAAGAAAAATGAACAATGTTGGCGTTCAACAGAACCATTATGGGTTACCTTTAGTCGAATGTGTATTTACAGAATAATGTAATTTAATCATTTATTCTTTTAGGTATAAACATGGATAGCAAACGTCGTTTATTTTACCGTAGCATCACAGTGAACAAAACACCTAAGGAAAAATATTTAAATCGTTCTCAAGAAACACCGGCTAAACATCGCAACAAAATGGTTCGTCGTATTGATTTTGAAGATGGTAAGTAGTAATTTAAAATTTTTGATTATCTCGTGTATTTTTTTTATGTTTTGTCTCTGTGTAATAATAAAGAATTTAACGTTGAGCGGCATAATAAATACCTACTTACTAGGCAATAACGTTTTTTTTTCGTGATGAGGTGGAATTTTCTAGTTAGCAGTAGGTACTTTATGAACCTAGGTTAGCAAGGCATACACTGCCAATATAACAGAAATGCCTATTGATTTAATTTGGAAGTAATACCTACTATTGTGGGTTTGATTGTATTTAATTTTTAGGTCTGTTGATTAGATCTAATCACAACACAAAATTGTGTTTATTATTTGCAGATGACGATGTGGCTTTAAGGCGAAGGCCACTAACAAGAAGTCAGACGAAAAAAGTGCCAGATGAAAGTAGCACTGTTGAACTCAGCAAAACCAAGGAATTTTCGAAGCCTCAAATAAAAAAACAGAGTTGTTATAATAAGGTAAAAATATTCCTAATGATAATAAAAATAATTACAAACACCCAGTTTTGCCGTAGATTTAAGCTATTTTTCCGCAATATGAAATACCGAGGTATTATAATGTTAATCGGGAATGCTTTATTTTAGCCAAATATTACGTAGGAGTTTCAAAAGTAACCCCAAAAAAAAAAATTTTACCCAATCAAATCTCTGTTATATCTTATAAAAATTATACCTATATCTTGTATGTTTATCTTAAGTTATGTAGGTATGAAATATTGACTTACATATTTTATTTATTTTAGCACGATAATGATAGTAACAATGCGGCCACAACTTCAACCTTACAATTAAAAAAAACAGAGTTGACTTATGAAGACAGAAATGTAAGTAACAATATTTATTAATACAAACCACAGCCTAAATTTTCATTGGTTTTTCTCTTGAAGCAGAGTGATTGCACTCATGAAAACGGGTACCTTTTTCGAAAAAAAAAAATTTTTTTGGTGTCCCATACAAAAAGAGTCGATCTCTTTAACTCTTTCATGAGTAGCTAATCACTGGGCTTCGGGAGCAAACTAATGAACATTCACGATATATAGCAATAAATACAATAGTCTACTTTTATTAAACAGCTGTCCGTTACATCATACTGACATGTAAATTAAACCTTGTGTTATGATATGACGTATAAAATATTTTTTAAATAATTATTTTTTTATTAATTTTAGGCAGAAAAATATGGCAACAGTAGCAGCGTGCCCACTGTTCCGTCCTTAGAGTTAAACAAAACGGATCTGACTGATAACGACAGTATTGTAAGTAAAGGAACCATACATATTTACAAGTTGGTTCTTAAATCTACGTAAATTATCTTTTCTTCCAACGATAACAAATTTAGTCAAATAACTTTGATAACTTTAGTAGTTACTCTATAATAGCATGTTAATTAATCTTTTGTTATGTACAACATAGTTCCTTTCATTTTAGGCAATAAAGGATAACGATAGAAACAGCGTGGTTAGTATGTCATCCTTTAAATTAAAAAAAACGGATCTCACTGATGACGATGGTAATGTAAGTATGATGTTACCATTTATTTTTAAAAGCTGTAGTAGAAATATACCTGTACTTTTGATTAAAATGTCTTACCTCCTTTTCTCCCAACAGCAGCAAAATACCACCATTTGCGTACAATCTAGAATAATTTCTATACTTTATACCGAGTACCTAATAAATACGAAAATTTACGTAGTACGTTGTTTTTCAGAACGCCAAAAACGAGGAACCGACTTATGCATCTCTTACAAATGTGGTTTTGGTGTCACAAGACTTGAGCAAAAATACTCAGTTTCAGAACATGTGTAAAAGTCCAACTAGACTTGAAAAACCACTTGATAGTAACACAATTTTGATGGGAACAATTGCAACTGAATACTCTGTCCAGTCCAAGCAATCAACACCTGAACCTAGTAATTTCAGTTTAATACAAGTTGAGGCCGTAATCCACCAGGCTGACACCGGTTCTGATGTTATATCTCAACCTGAAGAAGATTTAATTCTAAAAAACAACGACTTTGACAAAAACGAAGAAATATTGAAAAATATCGAGTATACTGATGACATAGAAAATGCCTTATATGAACAAGTAAATAGGAACTTTAATCACGTTAGATTTTCTGATCCAGGAAATTATTTACAAAACGTGTCAAATGAGCAAACTACACAGACCACAAAGAAAAATCAATCAGACAGTGATATTTTTATGGAACTCAAAAACTCCTCGGCAATGAATAGTAACACAAAAGTGGGCTTATTTAAAGAAGAAGAAAAACTTAAAAACATAATTTCACCAAAGTCACAAAAACTATTAGAAACAGATAGTGAAAACAATGAAATTACTGTTATTGAAACTGTGGAGATAAATGAACAAGAAATTTCAAATGAAGATGATTTTTACGTAGTTCCTCTCAGACATGCAAACACTGAAGATTTCAAAGAAATATATAATCCTAAAAGCGATCTTTTTGAAGAGCATATTATGAATGAAGATACTTTTATGACCCCCGTTAAACAGCCAATTATAAATAATATCTCAGATGAAACTGAAAAAATAAATGTGATTGTAGAAAATAGAAGCGTTTATTCGTCACCAATAAGATCAATTGGAAACATTTGCCCTCTGAAAAGATCGGATCGGAAAGAAAATTCAATAATAAAAGATTCGGAAATACCTAAAAAAATTCTTAAAAAGAAAGATTTTTTCAATAATTATCGAGAAATTACTAAAGAAAATACAATTCCTCACAAAAATAAAATCAAAATTCTAGATATAAAAGTGATAAAACCAGCCAAACCACAAAATAACGAAAATGATGTAACGAACTTTCAACACGCTGAAAATTTGATACAAAACATAAAACCTATTGAAAGTGATAAAACTCCTAAGAAGAAAAAACATGAATATGAAAAACAGTTTTTTGATTTTTTGTCCGACGAAGAAGCTTTCTCCTGGAGTTCGAGTTCTTGGGTAGGATCTTCGGAAATAGATTCCACAGACACTGAAAGTGAAACTAAAAAAAAAAGTAAAAATACAAAGAAAACTAAAAAGAAGCAAAAGAAAAACCAAACTTTAGATACTGCAGAAGAACCAATTGACCTTAGGAAGAAAAAAAAGAGAATAAATACGAAAATTGAAAGGCAAAGTAAAAAAAACAAGGGAGAAGCATATAAAACTAAAAAAGGTAAATATATACCGCAAAAGTATGTAAAAATTAATCCCTGCTCACCTGAAAACTGCAGTCATGAATGTTATAATATAACGGAAGAAAAAAGATTACGAGTTTATAATTTTTATTGGAGTTTAAGTTCGCAGAGAAAAAAAGATTGGCTTGTATCAAATACGAAAAGACATGCAGTTGTTAGGAAGCGAACAAAGCAGGACTCAAGTCGAAGAGAATATTCATACAAATATTTTATAAATGAAGGAGAAGGACGTAGAGAAGTTTGTTTGAAGTTTTTACTCAGCACAATTGATGTAAAACAACGGTACGTAAACTACACAATCAGGAACGCAGGCTTTGGTCTAGGCAAAGAAGATCTTCGGGGCCATGCTGCTCCAGTCAACAAAACCTCTGAAGAATTATTGGCAGATGTAAGAGGTTATATTAGCAACCTACCTGCCGTTCCTTCGCACTACTGCCGAAAAAACTCAACTCGATGCTATTTGCCCCGAGAATTTAAGAACTTAACTAATCTTTACCAAATTTATAAAAAAGCAAAATGTTATGATGAAAAACCATTTGTGGGAGAAAAAGTTTTCCGAAATATATTTACCAAAGAATTTAACATTGCTTTTCATGTACCTCGCAAAGATAAATGTATAAAATGTTTAAAGTATGAAAACAAAACAATCAGCGAAGAAGAATATGCAGCACATTTAAAAGATAAAGAAGAAACCAGTGAAAGATTTAAACAACACCAAAATGTAAATGAAAAAGACAAGTCAACTTTATGTGTATCGTTTGACTTGCAAAAAGTGTTAAATACGCCTTGCAGTTCAAGTCTGCTCCTCTTTTACTACAGAAAAATAAGCGTATTTAATTTAACTTTTTATGAAAGCGGAACTAGAGATGGATTTTGTTTCACGTGGTCAGAAATAGAAGGCAAACGAGGTGCTAATGAAGTATGCACCATATTACAGAAATATGTGGACATTGTGGATAGGAGAGGCTCTATAAAACATCTTCTGCTTTACAGCGATTGTTGTCCTGGACAAAACCGAAACAAAATCGTTTTAGCATGCCTCCACAAAATTTTACAAAACTGTGAAAACATAACTACAATCCAGGTGAATTATTTATTGTCAGGTCATACGTACATGCCAGTCGATTCTATGCACGCTGTGATAGAGAGAAGCATTAAAAACACAGAGATTTGGACGCCATCCCAATGGCCCATGGTTTTCTGCATGGCCAGGAAAACTCCAAGGCCATATAACGTTAACGTTTTGACTCACAAAGACTTTTTGGCATGGGATGCAACACTAGGCAAATATTTTAAAAACATATCTGGCAAAATAAGTAAGTTGCGAATAGTTACTATGAAAAAGTCCAACCCTGAAAAAATTTACGTAAAATTTTCAATGAGCACAGTTGCAGAAGAAGAGGAAATAAGCGTTTTGAAGACTAAGAAACCCGATCCTAAACAAGCGTATAAGGCCAGCCTTCCTATATCTATAAAAAAACATGCTGACCTAATGAAAATGTGCTCGATGCGTGCCATTCCAGAATGTTACCACGAGGAGTACAAAAAAATTCAAAAATCAAATGATGTAAACGACGTTCTTCAGGACACAGACATTGAAGATGACACAAATAATTGAACAAATTTATAAACATTTTTAAATTTGTACTGGCTGTAAAGAACCATGTACCGAAAACTGAAAGGGCTTGGCTAGCAGATAATAATGAGAAGACAAAACTGTACATCTTTTTCGAAGAAACATTTGTTAGAAACAGAAAATAAAAATTTTGCTCTCCATACAAAATTACAGCTTTGCAGCTTGTATGGAAAAGTCAAGCTTTTTATAATTTCCGAATAACACATGTTTCTTTGGAAAAGTTGTTCAGTTTAGCCTACTGCAAGAAACTATTTCAGCTTTCGGTACGCTATCGCTTACACCCTGTAAAAATTTCAGATCTTAACTATCTTCTTCTATATTTGATTTGAACAAATATTTTTTAGTTTTGATGAAAGAATTTGGTTTTAAGTTAGAAATTGTTCTTTTTTTAAATATTTAGATATTCTGATAACTTTGCCAAAAAACTAATGTTTTGGGATTAAGAGTAGAATATTTAGTATAAGGAATTTGTGATTTAAACTGAAATTAATTATTAATAAACGATAATAAACAAACAAATTGTTATAATTTTCCCAAAGAAAAACGAGAATTACTATACCGTAAAAATAGAGCTAATAATAATAATATTTTGAATAATAGGATTATAACAAAACTATTAATAAATTTATTCAATATTTACTATTAAAGGAGAATGTTCATTTAAAAAGATTTTTTATGGTTTTTCTGGATTGTAAGTTATCCTAACTTATGCCTTCCAATTTCTCTGTGACTACTAATTTCATATAAAATTTGATTTTGAAATGTCTGAAGCTTTTGTCCTAAGTATCATACTTGAGTATGATACTTAGGACATGAAATGAAACTGAACAACTTTCCCCAAGAAACATAGGTTGAAAAAGTAGGTTTTTTTTGGTCGTCCCATACAAATTCCAGTATTAACGGCGCAATGTTTGTACGGGGAAGCCAAATTTTTTTTAACATTTTCCAACCAATGTTTCTTGGGGAAAGTTTTTCAGTTTCATGTTCTAAGTACCATACTCAAGTATAGTCAGACATAACAAAATCACATTGTATCAAGGCGTTTAGTAATTTTCTTTTACTTTTAAAATTATATTTGTTCGTTGAGAAATAGTGACACGGTTTTTAAATTTAAATGCATGGAATTTAGTATTTTGATAACATACATTTATAATGATAATTTGGCTTTAGTCATTTAGCCAAAAAAGTGTCAGAATTCATTCTTTACTTAAGTGCTTTTTACCATTTATGTATAACAAGCAGAGGGCATTTAAGTAAAATTTACTGATTGATAACAGTTAACACATGGATGATAAGTAAAAACTACTGGTTTTATAAGTATAACATCGTGGTAGTTCAGCAATTTATAAATGTAGCGGACTGGAATGTATTTGGAGATAAGCGATCTTTCCTTGCCTCGTTTTTTTCAGGATTGAAGGACTAATCGCTGAAGCGCCAGCTATCTCCTAGAGGAATGAAATATCTTGAACACCACTAATGTCCAAAAATAGCAAAAAAATCAAGCTTATAATATCTCTTGATGAATCAAAAATTAATTCAAAGATCTTAAAGTTATGAATTTTTTTTGAAAAAAAAAAACTTTAAAATGCTCTACTGCAAAGTTGGTATTATGGAGATAAGCGATTTTGCCTTTCCAGCACCGATATATATATGACAAACATTATGGAAAGGAACTCATTTTAATTTGTGATCGCCAATAGTGTATAAAATTAATAATACCATCTAAAATATTGAATAAAATATCTACTTTATGCGTTCCAAAGGAAAATATAAATACGTTATGTAATATGATTGATATATATTATATTATACGACTTCATCTACCTATCCAACAGTTATGCGGGACTCTTGGCACACTAACTTTATGCTACCTACAAATATCACCTTAAATGTTAGGAAAGTAACAGTTTATGACCTTATTATAATTAAAGTATTTAAGCAAATAAATAAAGAAAAACAAAAATACTAGATAATACTATTCAGATTTTTGCTTAGTTAAAAGCAAAATACGTAAATCGCGTTTAAAACGACGTTTAACTGGAATGGAGCGTAGGGGTGGAGGAATATCATTCCAGCACTTGGAAGCCATGAATTTAAAAACTGCCTCGAAAAGCTGCCGTTCTGTGATGAGGTATTATTAGTAAGGAAGAAGTGCTTCTAGGTGTGTATCTGTGTTGTGCATATCTCCATGATAATTTTTGATACAGGTAACTAATCTGGTTTACCTGTTTTTATGACATCAAACAGTAAATTAGCTAAATGCAATTTAATGCGACCTTTGAACTTTAAAAGATTGGATGAGTTAAGAAAAGGAGTGACGTGAGACCTGGGAGGAATATCGAAGCAGTATCGAGCGCATGCATTTTGTACACGTTGAATGAGCGTTAAAGTCTTTTTGTATATGCAATTACCGTAAACAGAAATACAATGATTAAATTTCGAAAGTATAAGAGATTCGCAAAGTCTAATTCGGAGATCAGTGTTTATGTATTGACGTATTTTGTATAAGACTTTGAGACGATAAAAACAGTTACGAACGAGTTCAAGACAGTGATTTTCAAATTTAAGATTTTTGTCTATAAGCAAGCCCAAATTTCGAGCTATTTGAACCTGCTCCATCTCTACATCCATGATTTTGATTCTACAGTTTGAGGTTTCTAATTTGCGCACTTTGTCTTTAGAACCTATCAACATAAACTTTGACTTCAAAGGATTAAGCACAAGACAATTGTTTTCCGACCAATGTACTATACGATCTAAGTCGGAATTGATAGTGTTTATACATCCAGCAACGTTTCTGTGATCAACGGGAAGGTAAACCTGAACATCGTCTGCGTAAAGATGAAATTTACAGTTTTGGATGTGTGAAGCTAGATCAGCTGTATAAATTATAAACAGAATGGGGCCCAGTATAGATCCCTGTGGTACACCACGCACGATCGGTTCTGCAAAGGAAAAATCCCGTGACCCATCTATTTTACGGATAACAACTTGCTGAGAACGTTGAGTTAAATAACTGTCAAACCATTTAAGTGAAGGAGAATCAAAACCATAATATGAAAGCTTGGAAAGCAGAAGAGAAACATTAATAGAATCGAAAGCGCGTGAAAAATCAAGTAACACGAGTGCAGTGGCCATACCTTCGTCCTGTATTGTTAATAAATTATCTATAACGTCCAACAACGCGGTGTTTGTGCTACGTCCTTTTCTGAAGCCAGATTGCAATTCAGGAAAGATATTATTAGATTCACAATATTTTGTAACTTGATACGCAACAACACGCTCCAGTATCTTTGAAAGAAAAGGCAATATACTAATCGGCCTTAAGTCATTTGCATCAGTAACTTGATTTTTCTTTGGTAGTGGACGAACTAGCGCAATTTTCCAAGCGGCAGGAAAAGTGTGCTCAGTAATGGATCTGTTAATAATAGCCGTGATAATTTTTAGTGTATAAGGTAGAGTAAGCAGTATCATATCACGGGTAATATTATCAGATCCACAAGCATTTGATTTTAAATCCATAAATATTTTGGCAACCAAGCTCTCATTAACAGGTTCCAAACTAAAGGTGCTTGAAGAATGTCTATTATATTCGAAAAATGACAGCTGCGACATGCTTACGTTATTTTTACCAGGTACATTAAGAAAAGTTTTATTGATTTCATTTGGATCATTTAAGTGTGCTGGCAGTTCATAATTATTATTTTTAAGATCTGGTAGAATAGTCTTCTTAAGGTTAGCCCACAGAGGTTTAGGCTTGTTTATATATTTGTTTATGTGTTGGTTGAAAAAACCTCTTGTCTCATTGAAGATGCTACAGTTAACTAGATGTTTTAGATCCTTATACTCACCTTTGTGCAAGTCAGATTTACTTTCACGATACTTATTTTGCGCTGTGTCACGGAGATGCATTATGTAACGCACGTTACTCGTAAGCCAAGGCGGTAACGGTTCCCTTATTATCATTAACTTCTCAGGAGCATGTATATCAAAAAGTCGAAGAATGTTGTAATTTAAAACCAGAACCATATCATCGACAGTGCTTAACTCCAATATGTCATCCCAGTTTAAGGACTCAACATCACAATTAAATTTATTTATGTCAATGTTTTTTATCGGTCTATAAATAATACGTTGTATGGGAGGTTTAGTTTTTTAACACTTAATCTCTATTGAGACAATAGCATGATGACCTAGCTCAGGTATGTAGGTAACTTTTTTATTATATATGGCAAGCCCATCGTCGGAACACGCCAGATCTATAAGAGTTTCACTTGTTGCTGTAAAATGAGTTGGTTGGTCAATGTGGTTGATTAAATTAAAACATTGTAGAAATTGATTTAAGTGTATCGTTTTATGGTCAGAGCTATCTAATACATTTATATTGAAATCACCTAATAGAATTAAGTGGTCGTAATTTGAAAAAGAAGCTATTGTTTCGGACAGAGCATCAAAAAAAGTTAAAACGTTTAGCCACTGAGGTCGGTACGCAGTGCCAACAATAAACTTAATCCCACTTATCGTTAGAGATATCCACATCTGTTCCACCTCAATATGGGAAGTAGGAAATTTACAGATTCGGACAGAAATGCCTTTTTTTAAATAAAACCCTACTCCTCCACCGCGACGGCGTGAGCCGTGACGGCGCGGGATGTGGCGCAGGCGGTAGCCGGGTACGCATGGGGCGACGCCGTCTTGTCCGTCACTCAGCCAAGTTTCATTTATTGCTAGGATGTCATACGCTTCCCTAGTAAGAGCCGAAATAAATTCTACATGATTTGTACCAAGAGATCCCGCATTAAAGATACCAATAGAGAAATATTTAGATTTACCCATTAGTGAACGAAACAAAAAAGGAAAGATCAAGGACAAGTAGATGAAAAATAAATTTGAAAAAAATAAATTCAAGTAAAACGCTAGCAAATGTGGTTAATTTTGTATTTGTTAATATATTATAAAATAGCAAACAGATATGATATTGAATAAATAACGTATACAAATATCTTAATTGGTTGATGTACAGTAAATAGAATAGTTTGTGTGTCATCCTAAGTGTGAGTTGAAAGAATAAACAGTGAGGCATTTGAAAAGTATTTAAGTATGGGGGTCCTGTAAAAAACCGCAAAACGACATTAATGATTTTTGTCTGTACAGAGATATATTTTATAGCTAAATAATTTTCCTGGAATGAATAGCTTACTACTGGTGTGATGCACAAACAGAAGTCAAACAACCTGCAAAAATTATACATTTGTAAACAAAACTTTGAAAACTTTGTCAAAAGTACAGTTAAAGCAATTTGGTCAAGGATTTGTTTGTAAAATACTGCGGCGCAAAACAAAATTTTCTGATAATTAAATTTAAGTAGTACGATTAGCAATAGTGATGCCAAAAACACGATTGATATCGTCCTCTGAGCGAATACGCTGTGTACGAGAGTCTGGTGAGTCGGACTGACGTGCGTAGATACGTCCTTCTTTAGTCCAGACATACTTCCACCCTAGTTGACGCTTTGCTTCGCGTGACTTCGCTAGCAGAACTCTGTTGACAGTGGTCAATCTCTCGTTGACGTAAATGTTCGTCTGTGCATGAGGCGGTAATCCAAGCCCGTCAGTGTTCAATGTGCGTCGAGTACGAGCTTCACGCAGAAATGCGTCGCGCCGCGCGCGGCTGGAGAGGCGCACAGCAATAATACGCGGACGTTGGTCCCCCGCCGCCCCGCCGTCGTCGCCCGCTCCCCCGGCAGCGCTCGCCGAACTCACTCGGCCGATGCGTGACACACTCAATACGTCGCGTTCCTCCAAGGATATCCCGAGCTTGCATGCCACCGACACGACGATGTGAATGAGCGATTCTTTTGGAAATTCCGGTACATGCGAGATGACAATGTCGTTAAGCATGTCTTGCTGGTTGCGTTCATTTAGTGTACTACGTAAAACCGACACTGCCGATTTTAATTCATTTACCTCCGTGGTGTCTGTTGACAGTTTATGATTGGAGATATCTGCCTCGATTTTACTTACACGGGAATCTAGTTTATTTAAATCCTCCCTGAATATATTCAAAGTGCCACTAACTTGCTCGAATATTTGCGTAAATTCATTTTTGAGTTGCGAGTTTACTGTATCGATGTGTTTTTTCATGACTTCATTAGATTTTTTGAAACATGCAGCCATGAACTCTTTAAGATCAGCCGCCATCGCGGGCTCGGTGGCGGTAGTTTCCACCGAAAATGACTCCTGAATAGTCGCGTTTGCATCGTCGCATGACATATTTAATTCGCTGACAGATACAGATTTTTCGCCTAGAGTAGAATTGTAATCCAAATACGTTCTCACAGGTGTCTCGTCTCCCTTGCGACGGCGTTCGTTTGTATTCACATTGCGGCAAAGCTGACAGCAATAAGTCTTCTTAGCTTCATAATTGTTGGTCGTATATTGTCCTACGGACATGCCCAGGCAGCGATAATGCACTACTTGATTGCATGACATACATGCTAGTTCTTCATTGAAGCCAACGTTACCAAAACAAGCCACACACTTCATTTTTATTTGCAAAATATACGATGATAAACAATGTAAACAACGAATTTTATTGTTCCGAATGAAGGTTGGTCGGAACGGTAAGTAGTAGTATGAATCAGTAAATAAGACCCACAGAATAATCGATAAAATCCATGCAAATAGGTCACTATGTCCACAGAAATTACTTTGTCTAGAAACTGCACTGTGTTATCCTCAATTATGATATATTTTTACGTGAGAAAAGGTCCATTAAACAATTTAAAAATTTATTTAGAAGCAGAGTACAACGAAAACAGGTTTGCTCCACACCAGATGCGCACGCGCACTCCACATTGTTGTAATATATTTTAACTTCGTTTATATATGATCTTTTCCTCACTCCATCACCTGCTAAATACTCTGCAAAACCCCCTTCTTTAAGTTAGGGCAGTTACATGTGGACCATACCCCGCTCACCTCTCGAGCTTAGCACACGCATAATCTGTTGTTGTGATCCACGCAAGGAAAAACCCACACAGTATATTTATCAAGTACTAGTGATGGCTGTAGCTGTTACTGTATCATCTGTTATAAAAATATGGATAAATTCGTAACCAGGACGTCATTAAATCAGAATTTCGAGGCGTCATCGCCTGGTGGAAAGAAGAGACAAGCTGAAGAAATTCAATGGAATATACCTAAGAAGACAGCCGCTTTTCGAAAGTCGCCCGTCAAGACGAAAACCACCACAGGTAATCGTTTCGATTTATTAGCCTCGGAACAAAATGTCGGCCCCGAAGTAGATGCTTTTGTAACAGCAAGCACGAGAAAGAAGACTACGCGTATTCCACCCATAGTCATTACCATCAAATCTGAATGGACTCACGGTACGATCACGGAGATGATAAATAAGTTCGATAAGAATTTTGTCCTCCAATATAGAGGAAAAAATAAAGTAGCTGTTCTCTGTAGCTCATCTAAAAGTCATCAGAACATAAAGCAGGGACTGACGACAGAAGATGCACTGTTCCATACTTTTACACGAAAAGATGAGAAGCAGTACAAAGCTGTCATTCGAGGCCTACCGTCGTATGCTGAGGAAATGTTACCCAAGGAATTGGAAGCACTGGGATTTAAAAATTCCACTGTGATAAAAATGAAGACTGCATCTACCCAAAATACGATTTGTCCTCTCTATCTAGTGCAACTGCCGCCTGGTAGCGATATCCATAAGTTTCGGCAGATCAAGTATCTTTGTCAGTGTGTTGTCACGATAAAACGTTACAGAAGAACCTCCACAATGGGTACTCAATGTTTTCGATGCCAAAGTTTTGGGCACGCATCGCGTAATTGCAATTTACCCGTGAGATGCGTCAAATGTACTGAACAGCATTCCACTAAAGACTGTCCAAAGAAGACCCGTGAAGAAAAAGCCAAGTGCTGCAATTGCGGCGAAGACCATCCGGCAAACTATCGTAACTGTACAGCCCGACAGCAATATCTCAACCGAATTCGCCAAAGAAAAGCAACGCAGGAAAAGCCAGAAAAAGAGGCAACAACTCAGCAGCAGACGTTTAGGGCTACAGAGCCTAGGGTGACCCACTTCTCTAACGTAAGAGCTAACCAGACTACATTTGCTCAAGTAACTGCAAATAAAAGCAGCATTATGTTAGAAAATATGGAAGAAGACATCGAAGCTCTAGAGATATTAGATATTCTAAGTGCCATAAAGGCCATAAAGGCAAAATTAACCAATAAAACGTCTATAGTAGATAAAGTGTATCTCGTCCTTAAGCACTTAGGTCACTATGTCTAAATGCACTGAACTTAGATGTATGTACTGGAATGCCGACGGGGTACGTTCTAAATGCGACGAGCTTCTTGACTTGGTAAGCGAACGAAATATTGATGTAATTTCCATTTGCGAAACCAGATTAACATCACAAATCGAATTTAATTTACCCCACTATAGCTGTTACCGTCAGGATAAACATCATACTGGTCGAGGGCAAGGAGTTGCTATTTTAGTTAGGTCTGATATTGTTCATTCTCCTATCCGCCTTCCTTTAA
Source organism: Athrips mouffetella (assembly GCA_947532105.1). Taxonomy (NCBI): domain Eukaryota; kingdom Metazoa; phylum Arthropoda; class Insecta; order Lepidoptera; family Gelechiidae; genus Athrips; species Athrips mouffetella. The sequence goes on from OX383984.1 coordinate 13,879,262, forward strand.
CTCATAATATAGAGGCTGTCGCTATACAAATTAATCTTTCTGGTATAAAACACACCTTTGTTTCTATCTATCAATCACCTAATCTGACACTTGAGATTGATGACATCGATTCTCTTTTAAATGTTGATACCAATATCCTACTTATGGGAGACTTTAACGCTCGGCATATGTCTTGGTATGGAAGCGTCAATAACTCCCATGGTATTTCGTTATATGAGCACATGCTTAAATGTGATTATAACATTCATTCTCCCTTAACCCCTACGCTCGTTCATTATAACACGTCTCACACACCTACCCTACCTGATTTGGTGTTGTCCAAAAATACAATTTTGTCGGAACTAGTTACTGTGGCCGCACTATCTTCCAATCACCTTCCTGTTTGCTTCGATATTGGTGTGCAATTTTTCCGAAAGATTAAAAAACAATACATGTATGACAAGGCTAACTGGGACCAGTATCGGGCATACATTAATAGTCGAATCAACCTATCTTCATCGGTGATATCTGATACGGTTGAAATTAATAAAACTATCCAGGACTTGACCAACATAATTTTACTTGCGAGAGACATTGCTGTACCTATTAGAAGTACTAACATCCAGCCCTTGCTGCCTCGCAGTATCAGAAGACTAATCAAGAATAAAAATAAACTACGCAGGCAAGAGCAACACGAGACTGATCCTAGTAAAAGAAAAATAATTCGGTCTAAAATTAACTTCCAGCAAAATATTATAGAGACACGCGTCTTACTTTTTAATGACAAATTATGGAACAGTAGATTAAATAAAGCGAGTAGCAACGATAACGATCTTTGGAAGCTGACCAATCATCTAAAGGCTAAACCTACTACTATACCCCCTTTGAAAAACGGCAATACTATGGTTTCTGAATCTCAGGCACAAACCGAGGTTCTTGCCGATATCTTCTCTATAAATATGCAATTAACATCTTCATGGCGTAGCGATGCTGAAGCAGAAGTAGCCAGATGAAAGAAGCATGTGACAGTGATAATTATTCTTACCTTACCAGACCACATGAAGTCAGAAAATTTATCAAAGAATTAAAACCTAGGAAGTCACCCGGAGATGATAATATCAATAACCTTCTCATAAAAAATCTACCCCAGAAAGCAGTAGTTCTTATTACAAAGATTTTTAATGCGTGTTTTCGATTAGCCTATTTCCCTGTCTTGTGGAAAAATGCGAAAGTAGTTCCTATTCTTAAGTCGGGTAAAGACAGTGCCTTAGCAGTCAGCTACCGTCCTATAAGTTTGCTGCCGTGTTTAGGTAAACTGCTTGAAAAAATTGTTTATAAGCACATCGTTCGTACTGCCAATGTCAACATCATAAATGAACAATTTGGTTTTAGGGAGCATCATTCCACAGTACAACAGTTGGCAAGAGTGGCCGAGCATGTGGCGCATAATTTGAACCTGGGCTGTTCTACTGGAATGTTTCTATTAGATCTTGAGAAGGCTTTTGATACTGTGTGGCATGAAGGGCTTTTACACAAGATGATAGTACAAGGATTTTCAAGTCACGTAACTAAACTAGTACAGTCCTATTTGTCTAATCGCAGTTTCAGCGTACACATTGGCGACTCTCACTCGTCTCGCAGGGTCATCCCTGCCGGTGTACCACAGGGTTCTGTTCTCGGGCCTTTGCTCTTTTTAATTTTTATCAATGACGTCCCTATACAGCCCCGAACAGGACTTGCGTGCTATGCCGATGACACAGCCTCATATACATCGTCTAGTGACATTGATCTTATAATTGGCAGGCTGCAACTATCTATTGAGGCTCTTCAGTCATATTTTAATCGATGGAAGTTAAAACTCTATGAGAGTAAGACAGAAGCCATCCTTTTCACCCGCAAACGTGAATTGCCAAAAAGACAAATTCGTATCGCTGGATATCGTATTCCATGGAGCAAGCACGTGAAATATTTAGGCGTTACTCTTGATTCCAAACTAAATTGGACTCAGCATGTAATTAATATACGCACTAAAGGTTTCAAAGCCTTAAGTGCTTTACATCCTCTCATTAATCGCCGTGCCAAGTTGAGTCAAAAGACTAAACTCAAGATTAACATGAGTCTAGTGAGACCCTGTATTACCTACGCCTGCCCCGCGTGGAGCAGTACATGTGACTCAAATTATACTAAGTTACAAGTGGTCCAGAATAAAGCCTTGAAATCCGCGTATAATACCCCTTTTAGGACGAATCTTACTGCCTTACATGAAAGAATAAAATTACCCTTATTAAAAACATTTATTTTACAGCAGTCGAAAAAATTCTACTTTTCAAATTCAGAACATAAAAATAATCTGGTTTCTGCGATTGGTAAAAGCCAAGATTACCCCATCACTACATCCTAAACGACTGACAGTCGACTCTGTTATCGCTTCGCTGGGCTCTGCTCGCGATTACGAACTACCCTCGCGTTATTTTAATTACGTGCCTAAATAATGTTTAAGATCTGTATTATATCGATATTAAATGTAAATTGTGGCTAAGATTTACATATTTTGATATTAGTGTTCTCAAATTTTGTTAATTAAGTGTATTAAATAACCCAATTTAGATGACATAAGTTTGTAAGAGGTGTGCTAACCTGTCAAACTAAAAGTGTACCTTGTTGTTTAATTCTAGGATTTGTAACACTGGATTTAAACGGTATGTATTTTATTGAATATAATAAAGAATTTATAAAACAAAACAAACAAAACAAACAGTTACATGTGGACTTACGAGTTTGGAGAACAAAGTAAAAGATTTGGAATTTCGTTCCCGAAATGCATGTGTAGAATTCAGAAACGTCCCACAAAAGGATAAAGAGACATATGGAGACCTTGTTTCGATAGTAAACAAGACAGGTATTGCCATTGGCCAACAGGTGTCCTCGGTGGACCTCAGAGACGTGCGCCGTATTCCAGGAAAACCTGGAATTCCTAAGACAATACTTGCAGAATTCACTAACGTTAATACCAAACGCAACTTTGTATCTGGTATTAAGGAATACAATAGGAAACATCGCAACCCGGACAAGATTAACACTGAAATTATTGGTATCCCTGGCGCCCGCTTGCCAGTATTCGTTGCGGAGCACCTTCCGCTGCTAACGAAGAAACTATACTTCCGTGCCCGTGAATTTGCTAAAGATAACAACTACGACTACTGCTGGACTACTGATGGGAACATCTACCTTAGGAAGAAATCAGGAGAAAAATATATAATTGTCAAGTCGGAACAAACACTGTCTGATTTACTTAAGGCAACATGACTAGGTTACAAGTTAATTTACTGTGTTAAGCTCTTCTTAAATTTGTGTAATGCTCATTTAACTTACCTTCACTCTCTCCACTTTCATACGCACATCAGTCACAATTATAATAAAACACACGATTTACGTACACACACAAACATAACCTCTCACACTTACCACACAAACCTACACGGTTTTCTGGGAAAACAAAACGCATATATTCATCGATCACTCAAATCATCAAAAGTTAATGCGATATACCCACACGTAAATTTTTATCGGACCCGTTCCACTGACCAAACCCATACAAACCATAATGACTAACATATTTAACATAAACACAGATCTAGAGGATCTGTCAATATCGACATCATATTCATGTAAACCAGCTGATTGTTATAAATATCTACATAAATACTCTAAGTCCATAAAAATATTTCACATGAATGTTAGAAGCATTAATAAAAATTTCGATGAATTAAGACTATTACTATGTTCCCTGAATTTTACTAGTGAAGTTATAGTACTATCAGAGTGCTGGATGTCCAAGGTATCAAGCCTACCTGATCTGCATGGATATGTATCATATTCCACAAACAGGAATAGGAACCAGAACGAGGGCGTTGTAATTTATGTCAAAAATCACCTTATTCACTCTGTTTATGAACCAACTTTAATAGACTCGAACTGCCTAATATGTAAAATAAATAATAGTTTAGCTATAATAGCCATATATAGATCGCCCTCATACAAAAATATTGACAATTTCATAAACAGTTTTAACTCTATTTTAAACAACGTATCATCGTTTAGTAACATTGTCGTAACTGGCGACATAAACATCGATATAAAAATAAATAATAGCGATCCACATTCTAACGAATACCTTAACCTTATTGCTTCTCATGGACTGCTACCGGGGCACTTATTGCCTACTAGAGGTGATAATTGTTTGGATCATGTCCTCTTAAAAACCAAACTTCAGTCAACCACAATAGTTTTAGAATCATCAATAACGGACCATTTTTCTACACTTCTAAACTTAAATCTCATTCCTTCGAAGCATCTATTTAACCGTACCGGTACTAAAACGAACTATACTGCTGTTATTCAGGAGATTGAAAATACGAATTTTTCTAATGTATTCCAACTAGACGATGCAAACTTAGCAACTGAACTTTTTCTGAGCATTTTGATTTCGATAATCCAAACAAACACTATCAGTTTTCCCATTCCATGTAGACAGCGTATTATTAAGCCATGGATCACTAAGGGCATGTTAAGATGCATTAGGAATCGCGATAACATGCATAAAAGTGTTAAAAACAACCCAGACAACTCTATACTAATCAAGACCTACAAACGCTATCGTAATTTCTGCAATAATCTCCTAAAAAGACTAAAGAGGGAATATGAGAAAGCAGAATTTGAGAAAGCAAAAAAAAATCCAAAAAAAACATGGGAAGTTATTAAAACTGTTACTCAAATCAGCAAACAAACTACTCCACCTTTGGAGTTACTAAGATTGCACCCTGACCCTTTTGATTCTTTGAATGTTGTGAACCAATACTTTGCAAGTGTGGGAAGAAATCTGGCTAACGATATTGTACAAAACCCGGACACTTATGCCTCAACAGCGAATGGTTACTCTACTCTAAATTCCATGGTCCTGTTAGGAGTTGATGAGGAAGAGGTTAGGATAGTTGTAAAAGGGCTAAGAAACGATTCTGCCGTAGGTTGGGATGGGGTTCCTGCCCATCTATTAAAATCTACGTCTCATGTACTTACCCCGGTTATAACACATTTGTGTAATCTTGCCATTTCAACTGGCATATTCCCTACCGCCCTAAAACGAGCAGTGGTTACCCCCATATACAAGAGTGGCGACAGGGACAGTGTCAAAAATTATCGGCCTATATCTGTTCTTCCATCCTTGTCTAAGGTATTGGAAAGAATCCTGAATCGCTGTTTAGTCAGTTTTCTTGAAACAAATAAGATAATTTCGGATAACCAGTTCGGATTTAGGAAGAACAGATCAACAGACGATGCCATAAATTTCCTTGTTGAGCACACTGTTAAGGCAATTGATGATAATATGAAGTGTTTAGGGATTTTCCTGGATCTCTCTAAGGCTTTTGACACTGTCTCTGTCCCGCTGCTCCTTAATAAGTTAAACGCTATCGGCGTTAGAGGACAAGCTCTAAACCTCTTTACCGATTATTTGTCCCAAAGAACACAATGTGTCAGGATTGGCTCTTACATCAGCCAACAGGAAACCATGGATTTTGGAGTCCCACAGGGAAGTATTTTGGGACCTACCTTGTTCTTGCTTTATGTAAATGAGCTGTGCAATATGAAAATTCCAAACTGCCACATTGTAACTTATGCGGATGACACAGTGTTACTAATATCTAGTAGCAACTGGTCTGATACCATTAAAGTAGCCGAGAATGCTTTCAGAATTGTAAAGGGATGGCTCAGTAGTAACCTACTTACCCTAAATGTGGAAAAAACAAGGTACATCACATTTGCTGTCAGATCTTCCTCACAACCGGCTGTAGACAGTATTGAACTAAGAGCACATGCATGTCCTAAAGAGACAGATGGATGCAACTGTCCCAAACTTTCTAGAGTCACATGTATCAAATACCTCGGCACGTTGTTAGATAATAATCTAAACTGGTACGCGCAGGTGGAAGCCACAATAAACCGTATACGCAAACTTATATTTGTGTTTAGTAAGCTTCGAAACTCGGCAGACATTGAAATTTTATCTACTGTTTATTTTGCCCTCTGCGAATCGGTATTGTCGTACGCCATTATAAATTGGGGAGGTACATTTAAAACGACTTTCATAAATCTTGAAAGAGCTCAAAGAGCAGTATTGAAGGTGATGTACAGAAAACCGTGGCGATACCCGACCATTCAGCTTTACCGTGATGCTAAAGTACTTACTGTTAGGCAAATATTCATTCTTAAATCTATTTTGCGCATACACGCCACTACTGTGCCTCTACAAAGTAACTCCCCACCTAGAAGACGGAAAAAGCCAGCTTGCTCCACCTATTGCTGTAAAACTAAGTTTGCGTATAAGCAATCTGGTCCTACAAGTAGACGGTTGTACAATAAAATTAATACTGCTTTAGATATACTTCATTTAAACAGCCATGAGCTAAAAAAGAAAGTAAAACCATGGCTACAAGCATTAAATTGTGAAGAAACTGAAGACCTGATAAGTTAAAAACCAAGACAATATTATTACCCGTGACTATCTTCATACACACACACACACACTCTCACAAATATATATCTACACACATATAAATATATATTTACACACACACATATACATACACACACACTCCAACAAACACACACGACTTGCACCTTACAGTAGCATAAAATTTGTTCCTCCTCAAATTTGTTATATGTTCATGCACTTCATCATATTTGTTTTTGTACTTCGCTAAGCAAAAATATATTTTTTGTTTGTATCGAGCCGAACCACTGACTTTCATAACACAGGTTCTCCTAGCATGAAAGTCAGGGGATCTATTCTCTTTGTGCCATAATTTGCTAGCCTAAAAATACCCTGTAACTTAATAAGTGCAATATTTATTTTAAATTGTTTTTTTTTTTGGCTAAATAAAAAAAAAAAAATTACACTTTACACTTTACTTACACTTCTTTCGAAAATTAGAAAAAAAAAAAAAAACTGTCTATTTGAATGCAGGCAACAATGTGTGTGAGCTAATATTTTTAGATCGACCTGTGCTCTATTTTGGGATGAACTTATATACAAGATTTTGGTTTTTCTTGCATTTAGGATTAGTCCCACATCATGGGACCACATATTGAGTAGATTGAAGTCAGTCTGTAGTCTCTCAAGTGCTGTGCCAATGTCAGTATCTGCCGAAAGAAGACAAGTATCATCGGCAAATTGGAATATTTCGCAGTTGCTAATTAAATTTGGCAGGCTATTCACGTAGGTCAGATAGTGCAAGGGCCCCAGCACCGAGCCCTGTGCTGTTCCTTCAGTAACAGTTACTCTTTCACTGAGTGTTTCGCCTATTTTGGTGTGATAAGAGCGATTAGAAAGATAGTCCCTACTCCAATTTAACAAAGGCCCTCTGACACCGCAGTCTTCTAACGTTTCGAGAATTTTATCATGTTTCAGAGTGTCGAACGCTTTGCTGTAGTCTATAAAGGCTACCAGGATATGCTTTTTACTATCTAGATGTTTGTATACTGCGTCAGTAAAAGTAGTTGTGTTGTACTTTTGCCTCTTTGGAACCCATATTGTGTGTTGCAAAGTATTTGATTATCGGTATAAAATTCGTGGATCTGTTTACTAATATACTTTTCTATTATTTTATCGAGTGTAGGTAGAATCGTTATTGGTATATAATTGTCATAGTCTTAAGCTCTAACGGTACTTGACCCATTTCGACAGAAGTGTTTATAAGTTTAACAATCGCTAGCGAAATTTCATCACATAATGATTTGATATCTATGGCTCGGATGCAATCACTACCGGGTGCTTTTTTACTATTTAATGATTTAATGATTGGTTGTATATTTTGTACTGTGGCCTTTTTAAAGAGTATCGAAACGTTTGCAGGTTTTTTGTAAAGGTTTTTATCAAGAGTTAATTCGTTGCAAGCTGGTACTGTAGACATTGAATGGTCTACAGTAGAAGCTATATGACAATGATGCTATAGCAGTTCAAAATTTTTCATACAAATTTTTAGTGTCAATCTTGGGTGACTTACTGTCCGCGAACGTGTTAATTTTTGATAATAAATTTTTGACCTCTCCATACAAACTTTAAGCAATTTTTATGGAGAGGTCAAAAAGTATTCTATTTCCCAAAATGATTTTTGGGAAAGTTGTTCAGTTTTGTTGACTGAGCACGCCCGTTTAGTTTTCGGTACAAAGACCATTACACCCTGTATACTACTTACTTGTTTACATACTCGGGTCATGTATAGGTACAACGTGTTAGTGGAATAAGCGAAACCCTCATACACGCAAACTGATTTTTATTAAAATAAATCCATTACCGTAAAAAAAATCTTAAAAAAGATTTTTTTTCTAGATATTTTTATTTTAAAGTTTCATGATTGTTCTATTTTCATCGTTGCTCTAGTCCGCGCACCCCGCGCACGCCATGTCCACTTCCCTCCCCTCCTCTCCGCTCATAAATCGCGCGGCGCCACCGCACCGCCGCCAGCGCGCGTATCCACAGAAACATTTAGAATAGAAGCGGCAAAACTTTAAATAATAAAAAAAAAAAATTACCCCTATCAAAAACCCGTGGAATTGATTCTACTCTCGATTCTGAACAAACTGTTTTCTCAGTTTCGCTTATTCCGTTAACAGTTAACACGTTGTAGTGGCGATAGCCCGGGATTGGGGACGAAACGTATGGCGCGCCATCCACTTCACCCGCACCCCCGAGCTGTCGCGTACTTTAGTCGACCCGAGAACGAGAAGTAGGTGTAGGTGTTTGTATAAAAACGCAATGTTACTCGTAAATAATTTACCTTTATTATGCAGACATTCCATACAAATATGCAATGTTAGAAAAAGTGGAACGACATTCTTAAATTGGGTTGGGTCTATAAGGTCCTAATGAAATAGTGAACAGAATTTTTGAATGTTACTCAGACTATGAAAATGAACTACTTTCACCAAGGAACATAGGTCGAAATACGATAATCAACTTTGACCTCCCTTAGAAATTGCATCAGCTGTAAGCACATTTTTATGGGAGTTCAAAAATAGCTTTTCGTATTTCGACCTATGTTTCTTGGGAGAAGTTGTTCAGTTTCATAGTCTAAATAACATGCTAAAATAATGTTTACAAATTATGTAGGACGCTATATCGGGTGTAAGGGCCAGGCTTCCGAATACTGAAAGTGCATGATCAGTCAACGTAACTGAACAACTTTCAGCGAATAAAAGTTTCAGGAAATGAAAAAAAAAAATCGGCCTCTCCATACAAAACTGCAAACTTGATTTGACAGTTTGTATGGAGAGGCTGATTTTTTTTTCATTTCCTGAAACTTTTATTCGCTGTAAGTTGTTCAGTTATGTGAGTTACGTTGACTGATCATGCCCATTCAGTATTGGGAAGGCTGCCCCTTACACCCTGTATAACATACACACAACTTAAAAAACTAAGAAACATCACTCAGCTACACTAGGTGATCAAAATCATAAATATCATTATGAAACAAATGTCGCGTGAGTACAAACAGTTGGGAGTGGCTTGATTAAGAACAAGTAACAATAATTATCAACAAGTATCACGTGGGCAGGTGGTTGTGTTGTGTGTGTGTGTACAGTCAAGAGCAAGTCAAGCATTACTCATGCACGCCGTGCGAGTCCCTACGGCGGCGATCAGAAGAAAGAACAGTACCTATAGTATTAGTAAGATTGTGTTAAGCTTGACGTGCTCTTGACTGCACCTCCTCATTCTTATCAATACGTATTATAATTATAAAAATCATGCTTAGTTCAAAACCAATAGTAAAGGATACCAAACAAACTTCATTACTTATTTAACCATTTGTTATCAAGTCCTACTGCCGTAATCAGAGACGCCTTATAGAGTAAATCCTTTATTAAGTCTCAAATTGACAATTCCGATTTCATTGACAAAGAAACTAACTACAGGCCGAGATTTGGTTGAAGATGAACTTTTAGTCACACTTCTGACTGTGGAAGTTATTCAGTACAGTCGTAATAATGTAGCTATACTAGCTGTTGCCCGCGGCTTCGCTCGCGTGCATTTCGTATTTAGGTTGTTACCGGTTTTCCGAAGCAATGAGATATTTTAGTCCAGGGAAATTATTATGTATCCCATCATTTCGGGGTAATTTTAAACTAAGGAAAAACAGGACTAACCCTGCGCAAATCAATGAGTATAATTCAAGATCCAGCTGAATTTTATATGTATAATATACATACGTTACTCATAAATTACTCACAACAGAGGAACTTAGCAGCAGTATCCTAACAAATGTAGAGAGATGAGAGACACCTTTAAGTAATATTTCAAAACAGAGCCAATTCGCAGAAGTAATTGAGAAATACTAAAACCCTCTCCCTCCCTTTGTCTCACCCCTTCCCTCTCTCCCCCTTCCCCTCCTTCTCCCTCTACTTTACCTGTACCTCTACCTCTCTGCGTCTCTACATCTCTACCTCTACCTATCCCTGCCCCTATTCCTACCCCTAACGCCAATTTAACCGCTATCCCTAACATAGAAACGAAACCCATTATTATTTTTAGACATTTCAAACCTATCGCACCCCAACACCATCCCCAGGGGATGTTGGTATTTCACGTCCACCACGTTGGATTTCAAAGTTGTTGTAGCTTTCGTAATCAGCGACCCGATAAACCATACAAACGACACCCATATTGATTTTTAGACATTTCAAGCCTATTGCACCCCAACACCATCCCCAGGGGATGATGTTATTTGAAGTCCACCACGTTGGATTTCAAAATTGTTGTAGTTTTCGTAATCAGCGACCCGATAAACCATACAAACGACACCCATATTCACATTTCAACCCTATCGCACCCAACCCCATCCCCAGGGGATGATGGTATTTCACGTCCACCACGTTGGATTTCAAAGTTGTTGTAGCTTTCGTAATCAGCGATCCGATAAACTATACAAACGGTACACATATTGGTTTTTAGACTTTTTCACCCCATTTCCCTCTTTTAGGGGTTGAATTTGAGTTGGAATTTGGAGTGGAATTTCAATAACAGTGATTTGCGTTCCACAGAATTACAACTCTAATGCCTAAATAATAAATTTTGTGGATTTTACTTTGAAAATGAAGGATTTTCAACTTCATCCCTTCATTCGTATAGAATTTTCAAAAACCCTGAGACACGTGAAACTTAATTTTTTGTCGTCAGCCTTAATACACATTTTGAAGATTTTTACTTCAAAACTGACGGACTTTCATAAAAACTTTCTTCCCCTATTTTACCCCCTTAGAGGTGGAATTTGTTAAAACCCTTTCTTAGTGCACCCCTTTTTTTTATAGAAGAGGGAGGCAAACGAGCAGGCGGGTCGCCTGATGGTAAGTGATCACCGACGCCCATAGACACCTGCAACACCAGGGGGATCACAGGTGCGCTGCCGGCCTTTAAGATATTCCCCTAGGTCTCATAAGGAACCTACATGCCAAATTTGGAATCTCTAGACCCAGCGGTTTGGGCTGTGCGTTGATATGTCAGTCAGTGAGTCAGTCAGTCAGTCACCTTCTTCTTTTATATATAGATAGATTAGAACAACAGCAGTGTGAGAGCAGGACGGAGCGACGCTTACAATATTGGAGCGACAGAGATACGTACTGCTCCGTCCTGCTCTCACGCATAGCTCCGTCCTGCTGTCGTTCTTATCAAGCGACAGAGATACGTACTGCTCCGTCCTGCTGTCGTTCTTATCAAGCGACAGAGATACGTACTGCTCCGTCCTGCTGTCGTTCTTATCAAGCGACAGAGATACGTACTGCTCCGTCCTGCTGTCGTTCTTATCAAGCGACAGAGATACGTACTGCTCCGTCCTGCTGTCGTTCTTATCAAGCGACAGAGATACGTACTGCTCCGTCCTGCTGTCGTTCTTATCAAGCGACAGAGATACGTACTGCTCCGTCCTGCTGTCGTTCTTATCGAGCGACAGAGATACGTACTGCTCCGTCCTGCTGTCGTTCTTATCAAGCGACAGAGATACGTACTGCTCCGTCCTGCTGTCGTTCTTATCAAGCGACAGAGATACGTACTGCTCCGTCCTGCTGTCGTTCTTATCAAGCGACAGAGATACGTACTGCTCCGTCCTGCTGTCGTTCTTATCAAGCGACAGAGATACGTACTGCTCCGTCCTGCTGTCGTTCTTATCAAGCGACAGAGATACGTACTGCTCCGTCCTGCTGTCGTTCTTATCAAGCGACAGAGATACGTACTGCTCCGTCCTGCTGTCGTTCTTATCAAGCGACAGAGATACGTACTGCTCCGTCCTGCTGTCGTTCTTATCAAGCGACAGAGATACGTACTGCTCCGTCCTGCTGTCGTTCTTATCAAGCGACAGAGATACGTACTGCTCCGTCCTGCTGTCGTTCTTATCAAGCGACAGAGATACGTACTGCTCCGTCCTGCTGTCGTTCTTATCGAGCGACAGAGATACGTACTGCTCCGTCCTGCTGTCGTTCTTATCAAGCGACAGAGATACGTACTGCTCCGTCCTGCTGTCGTTCTTATCAAGCGACAGAGATACGTACTGCTCCGTCCTGCTGTCGTTCTTATCAAGCGACAGAGATACGTACTGCTCCGTCCTGCTGTCGTTCTTATCGAGCGACAGAGATACGTACTGCTCCGTCCTGCTGTCGTTCTTATCAAGCGACAGAGATACGTACTGCTCCGTCCTGCTGTCGTTCTTATCAAGCGACAGAGATACGTACTGCTCCGTCCTGCTGTCGTTCTTATCAAGCGACAGAGATACGTACTGCTCCGTCCTGCTGTCGTTCTTATCAAGCGACAGAGATACGTACTGCTCCGTCCTGCTGTCGTTCTTATCAAGCGACAGAGATACGTACTGCTCCGTCCTGCTGTCGTTCTTATCAAGCTACAGAGATACGTACTGCTCCGTCCTGCTGTCGTTCTTATCAAGCGACAGAGATACGTACTGCTCCGTCCTGCTGTCGTTCTTATCAAGCGACAGAGATACGTACTGCTCCGTCCTGCTGTCGTTCTTATCAAGCGACAGAGATACGTACTGCTCCGTCCTGCTGTCGTTCTTATCAAGCGACAGAGATACGTACTGCTCCGTCCTGCTGTCGTTCTTATCAAGCGACAGAGATACGTACTGCTCCGTCCTGCTGTCGTTCTTATCAAGCGACAGAGATACGTACTGCTCCGTCCTGCTGTCGTTCTTATCAAGCGACAGAGATACGTACTGCTCCGTCCTGCTGTCGTTCTTATCAAGCGACAGAGATACGTACTGCTCCGTCCTGCTGTCGTTCTTATCAAGCGACAGAGATACGTACTGCTCCGTCCTGCTGTCGTTCTTATCAAGCGACAGAGATACGTACTGCTCCGTCCTGCTGTCGTTCTTATCAAGCTACAGAGATACGTACTGCTCCGTCCTGCTGTCGTTCTTATCAAGCGACAGAGATACGTACTGCTCCGTCCTGCTGTCGTTCTTATCAAGCGACAGAGATACGTACTGCTCCGTCCTGCTGTCGTTCTTATCAAGCGACAGAGATACGTACTGCTCCGTCCTGCTGTCGTTCTTATCAAGCGACAGAGATACGTACTGCTCCGTCCTGCTGTCGTTCTTATCAAGCTACAGAGATACGTACTGCTCCGTCCTGCTGTCGTTCTTATCAAGCGACAGAGATACGTACTGCTCCGTCCTGCTGTCGTTCTTATCAAGCGACAGAGATACGTACTGCTCCGTCCTGCTGTCGTTCTTATCAAGCGACAGAGATACGTACTGCTCCGTCCTGCTGTCGTTCTTATCAAGCGACAGAGATACGTACTGCTCCGTCCTGCTGTCGTTCTTATCAAGCGACAGAGATACGTACTGCTCCGTCCTGCTGTCGTTCTTATCAAGCTACAGAGATAAGTACTGCTCCGTCCTGCTGTCGTTCTTATCAAGCTACATTGTTTTGACTGTAAGGGTCGTTACGCACTACGTTCGATCCGAATCCGTGAAAATAAGAATCAATAGTAAAATCGGCTTCCGTCATCCTATTTCACTATTCATTCTTATTTTCACGGGTTCGGATCGGATTTGGATCGGACGTAGTGCGTAAACACTCTAAGTTGAGCTTCTGATAACACGGTCCGTCCACATCTTGTGTTACTCAGCTTATAGATGTCAAAGAAAATCTGTATAATTTAGGCATTCTATACAATACCAAATACCAATTCTAGTACGTACGGCAGCAAGCACCAGAGACCGGCTCAAGGTCAAAGTGTTTCCACCGACGTGCTGCCGTGTGCACGTTTAGGCAATGTTTGAAAAAGTATGAATATTATCGTCTATTTCTTACTTTGCCAGGCATTGAACACAATTTCTACTGATTGTGTAAGATGCCTGCTGGTCCATCGACAATGTGTAAAATAAGTAGATCTTGGTCTGTATTTATCAATGTTCCGTCAGGTTAGGTTACGTTAAGTTTGGTTTGGACTTCGTACCTATAGATGGCACCACAATCGAGAAATCGCGCCGGAAACTTACTTTGATTGGCTGAAATTAAAGGGAAGTATTCAACGCACTCTCATAGATGCTATGCATCGTCACATGCCGATAATAAGTAGATCTTGGTCTGTATTTATCAATGTTCCGCCAGGTTAGGTTACGTTAAGTTTGGTTTGGTTATATTTTACACATTACCGGCTGCGCATAAGGCATTACAGAATACAAAGGCAAAGTACAAATTAAACAATATTTCATGACAAGTCATTATATAGAATACCGGATTAGATACATTGCCGGTAACACAGACAAAGCAACCAATAAACTCAAAAGGTATGGATTTTACCGGTTATTTATTCAAGAAACACTTAAGCACTTTACAGGATGTAAAAAATTGTAGGATGATTGATATGCAAACATAAATTGAAAAGTTACACCCAGACACACAACAAACACGTAAGTTCATCACATAAATGTTGCCCTGGGCGGGGATCGAACCCGTGACCTACAGCGCGAAGGGTTACCAACCACACCAAAAGGCCCATCATGAATCACCCCTTTAAAGGATCATCGTATACTTTTTACGTCCGAATAGAAAAATATTCTAGACTTGTTAGTCAGCCTGTTTCTGTATAGATTTTTAAAATTAAAAGATTTTCCCATCAGCCCATCTTTAAGCGAAAAATCGTTGCACAAAACAAAGTTAAAGGAGATTTAATGGTTTCTTTGAATTTGTTAAATGAAATGTCAAACTACTCATTTCAGGCGACTTCTTGATTTCCGAAAACACTTTACTTGAATGTACGACGATGTTTATTGTTTCCCGTTACATGTGAGTACCCGCCGCCGATGGTAGCGTAGAGCAGAGGGATCACTAAAACTTTTACAACACACATTACAAGAATATGGTTTCTCACCTGTGTGTATTGGACGATGCCTGTCTAAATCAAACTTCTAATACAAAAAATTATAACACACATCACACGAATATGGTTCCCCACCTGTGTGTGTTCTCAGATGTTCGTCTAAACTTTGCTTTCGAATTAATCTTTTATTATTATTAATCTTTATTATCAGGCATACATACACCCATACACAATATACAAAGAAAATAAACAAATAGTAAAAAAATAACACACAATAAATTCTTTGGTATTCGGGCTCCGGTGCACCGCTGTCCAATGCTTTGCAAAAACATTTATTACATCGTCATTACCAGCGGCTAGTATTGCGTTATTACTAGTGCGTAGTCTTTGCCAGAAGCACGCAATACGTGAGCGGAGGATCGCATAGAAGTCCGGGACTCTCGCTTCCGCAAACATGCTTTTTGCGCTGCAATAGCGCGGTTGCTTCATTAGGATCCTGAACGCGTCGTTATATTGTACGCGTAACTTGTTATAGGAACGTTTCGTGTACCCTATCCCTATTTTATGACACACATCACAAGAATATGGTTTGTCACCTGTTAATCCACTAAATAGAGAATAAAAGTGAAGGGTTAGCTTACAAACGGTCCAACGATTCCAAATTTTTGATATAATTGTCTAGGATGGTTAGTAAGTGTTTATAATGCAAAATACACAATTCTCCCCCCTTCGCGCCCCCCACTATACTTTTCGCCTATATCTTCAGTTTCATGAATTTTAGCTAAAAAATTTCTGGGAAATTCGTTTTTTTTTTTAAGTGCATATAGATAGATATATAGATAGATAAAATGTTTATTAAGAAGCGAGACCATAACTATCAGTTCCAGAAACAAAATTTAAAGAGTAAATTAAAGGAAATTTAATTATCAGTTCAAGAAACAAATTTTAAAGAATAAATTATAGGAAATTTAATTATTTACAACACTGTGCAAAAAAAATTTGAATTACAGCGATATAAAGTTAAAAGTTTCACAAATTTTCGAGAAATTAGATTTTTTTCTCTTTTTAATAGCGCATATCTCCATAACTATCAGTTTTAGAAACAAAATTTAAAACATAAATTATAAGAAATTTAATTCTCTACAACACTGTGTAAAACACATTTCTAGCTAAAATTCATGTAACCGAAGATATAAGCGAAAAATATGGTGGGGGGCGCGATTGTATTTTAAACACTTAAACAACATATCAAAAATTTGGAGTCGTTGGACCGTTTGTAAGGTAGCCCCCCCCTCTATTCAGTGGATTATGTGTGTGTTCTCCGATGTTCGTCTAAATTATGCTTTTGATTAAACCTTTTATGACATACTTCACATGAATATGGTTTCTCACCTGTGTGTGTTCTCCGATGTCTGTCTAAATTATGCTTACGATTAAACCTTTTATAACACACTTCACATGAATATGTTTTTTCATCTGTGTGTTTTCGTATATGTTTAACTAAATCAAACTTTTGATTGAAGCTTTTTTGACAAACATCACAAAAAAATGGTTCCTCCTCTGTGTGTATCCGCCGATGTCTGTTTAAACTACTCTTATCACTAAAGCTTTTAAGACACACATCACAACGATATGGTTTCTCACCTGTGTGTATTCGCCGATGCGTGACTAAATTAGACTTATGATAAAAGCTTGTATAACACACATCACAAGAAAATGGTTTCTCACCATTGTGTATTCGACGATGCGCGAGTAAATTAGACCTTTGAGTAAATATTTTATAGCATACATCACAAGAATACGGTTTCTCACCTGTGTGTTTTCGCCGATGGTTGTTCAAACTTGTCTTAACAATAAAACTTTTTCGACAAACATTACAAGAATATGGTTTCTCACCTGTATGTATTCGCCGGTGTATATTTACATAATCCTTTCTAACGCATTTTTGACATACATCACAGTAATATAGATTCTTACCTGTGTGTATTCGCCGATGTATGTCTAAATTATGCTTTTGATTAAAGTTTTTATAACACACATCGCAAGAATATGGTTTCTCATCTGTGTGTATTATTTTATGTTTGTGTAAATCAGATTTTGCATAAAAGCTTTTAAGACACACATCACAAGAATACGGTTTCTCACCTGTGTGTATTTTTAAGTGTTGTTTTAAAATGCTAAGCCGTTTAAATTTTGCATCACAAGTCTTACAAACGAAAGGCCTGTCATTACTATGAGTCTTTAAATGTATAATTAATGACTGTTTTCTGGTAGCCAGGTAAGAACACATATCACAGTAATATTTCTTTGCAGAAGCATGCGCCTTAAGATGATAGTTTAAGCTTCTCGCAATATTAGTAGAATATTCACAAATATCACACGAGTAATCAAGGACTCTATCACAGATAACAGTAACACTAACTCCTTTTGAACAGTAGTTTTCATTCACCGCTCGCACTGTAACTGAGTTAGAACCATTATTCACAGATTCATTTATTTTACCATTACTGTTTGTGCTGACTGCTTTTCTAAATACTTCTTGTTGGCTGTCTACACTTGCAGTTACGTCAGGTAGTTTACTCTCAGACAACGGATTTTTTGTAATATTAGGGGTGTTTTGTTGTGCGTCTTCATCGTCCTCTTCTGTTGTTGGAAGATTTATATCTGCTGTCTGTTTTTCTGTCTCTTCTTTGTTACTTGGCTCATTTTTCTTCGACACACCAACACCTAGACGCAATTTTTTTTTATAGACAGGTTAACCAGGTTAAATGTACTTTTTTAAAATATATATTATTCTAACAGACAGCATCATATTGTCCTGCTCAATCTTTTTTACATACATATAAATGAATAAATACTGTTTGCTGAGTAAGGTCTCGCCGCGTCATAACCAGTTTTATCCATCAGTTGCGTCTGTACACGACATAAAAGTGAAGAATACGGCTCGTCGTGAACCGAAGCTTAACTTCGGCAGGATAGGTTCTTAGGACCAAAGGATGGATTTGACTTCTTAAATCCATCCTTTGGTCCTACTTCTAGAGCCACTTATAGTATACTCGTAGCTCTTTGGGGGATGATTTATTTCAATCTTGATATCTTCATCGTTCAAGCTATTAATACCAAGTTTGATATCGGTTTCGTTTAATTTAAGGATGCCGAATTCATTTCTGGATTCAAATTTGCATAATTCAAGAGGAAAAGACGTGAAATAAAAATAATGTCTTTTTCACGTCTTGGCTTTCTAAAGTAGAAAAAAATCATAGCTTTTATACCATTTGGAATATATAAAAAATAAAAATGCCCAAGAGAGCCCTATTATTCTTTCATATATAAGGTCCTAATGAAATAGTGAACATAACTTTAGTACCTATATTGCTCAGTCCATGAAACTGAACAACTTTCCCCAAGGCACATAGGTCGAAATACGAAAAACCAAATTTGACCTCCCATACAAAATGCGCTATCAGCTGATGCAATTTCTATGGGAGGTCAAAAATTGATTTTCGTATTTCGACCTGTTCCTTGGGGCAAGTTGTTCAGTTTAATGGTCTGAGTAACATACTAAAATTATGTTCACTATTTCATTAGGACCTTATATAGACCCATGTGGTGCCGACAAAGAATAGTACCAACCCTTCTCTACCCGTGGGTGTCGTTTGAGGCGATTAAAGGTTAATAAACCAGAGGATGGGCAGCAGCCTCATTGTGTGTATCGTATCATCTTACATTCTGCGGTCACCTACAACCGCGGTCCATGGCGCCAGCCGTAGCGCTAGCAGTTGTGGTGACTATGGTACTTCCCCTCCACACTGTTTTAGCAAAAGCTGGAATTTTGGGTGGAGCTCCCTGTCGTGTAGTGGACATTTCATGGGATGTCATGATGATGATATAAAAAATAATTGAAGGGTGTATCTTGCTTGGTTCATTTAAAAAAAAGTATATGCGTTGACAAATACAGCACTTAGACCAATGGATTCTACACTCTACGGTTAGGGGCAGTGGCTCGTCAACCACCAATAATTTATTTTCATTCATTGAAGAAGATTCAAAACACAGATTTGCGCGTAAGTAGAGTCTGCTTACACAGCAAGTTACTTCGGGCAACTGGCTGGCAAGCGTGCGAGCTCATACACTCAGCCCAGGCCTGTAACACTCCGCACTCTAGGTATGCAACGCGGCGCGAGATGTCGACTGGGCGAGGCAGTCGATTGTCACGCGTGTAACTGACTGCCGGCTTTCGCGAGAGTACCTACATTTTTCATTTCTTTTTCAAAAATAAGAAGAAAAAGAGATATTGTTGCGTCTATGGATGCTTAAACACTAGTGATACCCCGGATTAACTACTTTTTACATTACCATCTAATGTCGAAAGGTAAGTTTACCTATTTACAAAAGTTTTATTTATTTATTTTTATTTATTTATCATCATTTGTAATATCTTGTATATTTTAGCCTAAGTAAAATGAAATAAATTTTATCTTATCTTATCATTTATTATAAAATTTTTACAAAATACAAATAAAATGGGCCGTTAAACTTAACAAAGTTTGTCTCGGCACCAATCCGCAACAAACACTACAGTTAGCTACCTACTTACGAATATTGTTTGCTTATTTACCTAATATAGGTTGTGCTTTTTATTAAAGAACGGATTAGGTAACTAACTTATTAGAACAATTGCCGAAATTCAATTAAACTTAGGAACAGCTAAATCAAAAATTTCACATAATACCTAGTATACCTACGAGAGGCTGATTTTGCCTATTATGTAGGTACCTACCTATTCTACCAATCATGTAAATGGTTACCTACACAGAAAAAAATTATCTCTTAAAACGACTAAGGCGGCCAATCTTAAATAGAACTGGGCTGGCCAAGTCGCCCGAATGCCACCACAACTATGGGCAAAACGAACGACAGAATGGATTCCACCTAACGCCAAGCGTCGTCGTGGTCGGCCTAGAAAAAGATGGAGGGATGAGCTCGAAACTTGCGCCAATAACTGGAAGGAGTTGGCCCAGGAAAGGGAAAAGTGGAAAGGTGGGAGAGAGGCCTTTGCCCTGCAGTGGGACACAACAGGCTCCTAATAATAATAATAATCACCCAAGATCGTGTATACAAATCAAATCAAATCAAAATCGTTTATTCATTGTTGGATATTAAAATCTCTTAATGACGTCAGCTAAACTACATCGCTTCACAAACAATGTGGCGCAAAGATTAACATTACCAAGGAGTGAGGGAGGAAGGGGCCTCATAGACATCAAAAACCTACACAATAAACAAATCACTAATCTTAGGTCCTATTTCTACAGAAAAGTAGACACATCAATCTTACACAAAGCTATAGTAGAAAATGACCATAAATTGACGCCTCTTAACTTACATGACAGCTCTACCCAAAGAAACGAATTACAAACTGACAGACAGACGAAAACAGATGAGTGGTCCCGTAAAACACTTCATGGAAGGCACTTCCGCGACTTAAACCTACCTAACGTCGACAAGACAGCGTCGAACGAGTGGCTTAGCCGCGGAGAGCTCTTTCCAGAAACGGAAGGATTCATGCTAGGGATACAGGACCAAGTCATAGAAACCCGCAACTACAGAAATTCAAAATGAAAGTACCAAATACTGTAGATAGATGCCGACGTTGCAACAGTGCCCCAGAAATAATTCAACACAATTCAGGTGCTTGTAAGACAATAGTACAGACAGACTATAAGTATAGACACGATTAAGTAGCTTGCATCATCCACCAAAAACTTGCAATAGACCATAAACTCATTTTAGATCAACCTAAACCCTATTCCAAATACAAACCTGAAACAATACTTGAAAATACCACCCATAAATTGTATTTTGACAGAGCTATATTGACTGACAAAACCACTCACTACAACAGACCGGACAATACACTTTTAGACAAAATTAGTAGAACTGCCCACATCATAGACATAGCAGTACCCAATACGCATAATTTACAGACAACAATTGCAGAGAAATTGAACAAATACGCAGACCTTAAAATTGAAATCACCCGTATGTGGAACCTTCGGAAGGTAGTCATCGTTCCCATAGTTCTTTCTACAACAGGCGTTATACCACAACAACTTCACCAATCTATAAAAATGCTTAACTTATCAAAATTTGTTTATATAACTCTGCAAAAAGCCGTAATTTAAAATACATGCCGGATTGTCAGGAAGTTTTTAGATGCTGATCAAACAATCATTGAACCAAACAATTATCATGATGCGCACTTGGCCTAGGCCCGTGGGCACTCATATTACCGGTGAAAAATCTGAAACCGAGCTGATTTAAAAAACAGAATACCAAATAATAATAATAAAAACAGTTATTAGCGACACACAACACAACAGTCAAGCACATACATCACACACACAACACACGCCAATCGGCGTACCTGGCATAAGCCCGTACCTGACTGAAAACCACCGACCCCTGGTCGAGTCTCAAGTTATCTTTGATAAAAATAATAATAAAACAAGAACGCAATATGTCTCAACTGATATTGCTTGATTATAAAGTTAAATGTCTTAGAATAAGATAAACACTTTAACGTATTAAAAATGCCGAATTCTTAAAATTCAAGAGAGAATTTCTTCTAATAATAATTCTATTACTAGGTAGGTTTGAAATTGATGTTTTGAATTAAAACCATTTATTTTTTACATCAACAATGAAAAAATCTTAGAGCAAGTAAAATATTAATCGATTGAAAAAATAAATCGTTTCGCTTAAGAATTATAAAAAATATTAAATGAAGATTTAGGACAATATTAAGGCAAATAATAATGTTGGTTGGTATAAAATTGTTGTTGTTTCGCTCAAGAACTAGTTAGGTAAGCAATGAAGAGTTAAGAGAGTTAAGACTATATTATGGCAAATAAAATTTTGCTTGGCAAAAAAATTAAATTCTTTCGCTCAAGACCTAGTTAGATATGCCATGAAGAGTTAAGGCGATATTAAGGCAAATAATTGTTGCTCGGTACAAGATACTGTGTTAAAGGAACGGTATCAAAATTTCGATTAATTTGTCAACAAAGCTAATGGTCAGAGCGAGGGACTACAATACCGATGGACGCGGGTTCGAATCCAGCCACCCCCAGGATTTTTGGTAAATGATTATGGTAGATATGATAAAATGATGTAATAGTTAATGCACAACATTAATAAATAATGGTAATGGAAACAAATGTATTAGAATAGTAAAAAATAAAAGGATCTAATATCAAAAATACCGGCAGAACAGAAGAAGAGTAATAAAAAGGAAAAACAAAAGATAAATAGTAGATTTTACAACAAGTGCACAAAACGAACCATTTTCCGAGACTTTTAGCAGCTGCTGCGGCTGATAGTAATGTCGAGGATTTAATGGTTTTGTGGACGAGTTATAAACTCTGCTTTTCACTTTGATTGCGAGGAAATAAAACGTAAAAGTACTCTCTAAATGTAACTGAAGAATGAGTTGTTCTGCTTTAGTGAAGAATATGTTGACGCATGGGGGGTGCAGCAGGCCCGCGCGCAGGGCGTACACCACCGCCGCGATTACTTGCATGCCCGCGGTGCACAAAATTCGATTTTGTCACAGATAATATAATACTATACTAGTACAGATGCCTCACGTCATAGAACGAATTTGTGCCGAAAATTGTTCGGGCTATTTTTTCCATAAGGTATTTTCTTAGAATAAATTGATATCTGGATGGTAAAATTGAATTAATGTCATAGTTTACACCTTTACCTACCAACCTAGTAGTAACATTTAGTTAAATTTTTAGAAACAAAAGGGCCAAATGAATTCGGGCTATTTACTCCGTCGAAAAAACCGTTGTACGGAATGGGACCCCATGATTTTGTGCAGCCTATATCCTGCACAAAAAAGCACTTTCAGAGCATGAGAAGTGAAAAAGGGCTTTTTTTAAAAGAGTCTTTTATTTTAGTTTTTATTTTTAAAGAGCGCAAAAATTTTCAACAAAAGTAGTTCGCTCTTGGGGTGACACATTTAGCTTGTTGAAAAAAGAGCTTTAAATTATTTATTTAAATTAGTTTGATTCTTGGTGTGATAGATGCTTCAATCAATTAAGTTTGGTTCTTTTAGTTTTTACAATAAGATAACAGTTGAAAATTGATATAAGAAATTTAACTCTTGGACGGAGAACTATAATACAAAACATTTTATTTCTCAATCTAAGACGTTTTCGAGTTTCCTTATATGGGGGCGTCCATAAATTACGTGAGGTGTTTTTTTTTTAATTATCCGTCCCTCCCCCCCTGGTGAGATGTCGTGAGATTTTATTCAACCCCCTCGCCCATCCCCAAATCTCACGTGAGATTTATCAAAATGTGGGTTTCTTACGTAAACGCGTTGGATTGTTATTGTAAAAAGAAAAAAAAATTGCTTCGTGCTTTTATTTACGTCTAGTTAAGACTAGTAATCAATATTGCTGAGAATTTAATTATAAGTGTTATTACCGATTTGCGCTGGTTGGCTCCAAAATTAGAAGACAGCTCCTCAGGTTAATAAAATATAATTAAAAATGGTAAAACACACAGTATTTACAAGCAAACCAAGTAGAGACCGAGAGACTGCCAAAACTAATCAATGTCGTCATTTGGAATTTGCTTACGTTTAAGTTTAAATATACATATTTACAGAAGCCTGCCAGCATCAGGCTAGCAGGCAACCTCCGTCGTCGACAAGTGTAATAAAAAAGCATGTAAGATTAAATCTTAAGCATGTACAATGGTGTCGATTCTGGCTGACCCAAACTAACTAAATTTGACAGGTCTAAAAGTGTTGTTGTCTTTGTTACTCCCTACAGACTAATAAAATACAGCCTCATTTTTAGACCTGTCAAATTTAGTTTAGTTTTAGTTTGGGTCTGCCAGAATCGACACCAATCTGGATTAAATGGACCAAAATAGTATTTTTTTTTTGTTTCAATCAGAAATAAAACGCGTGATATTTGCCGAGACCCCCCCTCTCTCCAACGTAAGTGTACCGTTGCAGATGTTAGTTGTTAAGCTCTTTATTTGGCTCGCCAACGCACACACCATGTTGCACATCCTACTCGCTGTACGGTCGGTTGCAGACTGCGTATGCACGCTCGAGACACAGGCTATACACTACATCCCTTCCTTATTTTAATTAGATTTTTTATATCGTTCATAAATAACCTAATTAAAATTATAAAATACATTTGAATCGAAAATTATCAAATCATAATACGCTTCTAGCGGTACCTTCTACAAAATAGTTTTTCATCGTTTCCTTAGTTACTCCTCCTCTCCCCTACTGTTGCAAATGTTATCTTCTTCAAAATTATTCTTTTTGTCTAACACTTCCCAGTTTCTTCTTATCTGCCCCGTCTCCTTGTTCTGGACTTACAACAACCATTGACCAATGAAGCCTGCCTACAGCAGTCAATCCAGAAACTCCAGGAGGACCTTATTTTTAAGTCTTGTGTTACTTTAAAGCCTTGAGAGGAAGGCAAGAGTGAGAAAAACCACTACCTGTCTTTCCTCTACCTTTTTATTAATATTTTTATTTCACACTACTGGTTTCCATAGGTTTCCAGGTGATAAACAAAGAAAAATACAAAGACTATTCAAATTAAATTAAGGTTTTAAATATTACAACTAATCCAGAACAATAACAAGTTCTTCAGCTATTTATTATAGGTATATAATTTCTTTTCTTTTTTTTTCGTATGGTTTGCAGGGTCAACGAATTCTTGGTGTTCTAATTACTTACACCTATTAAAATTATGATCTATACCCAAACATACAAAACGCACTCTTCAAAATACATATTTATATGTGTGATGATGATACAAACTGGCTGTTTCAACCCAGGAACTCCTCGGAAAGTCGATCTATCAATTCGGCTCATTACTCTGCACGTACCTGCTGAACTCCAACCCACCACGCCTGGATCGAGCGTCCAACACATCTTCCAAGACTATTATGATAAGAATAAGTATTTTAAACTACTTATTATCGTTCTATATTATTTCTGTTAGCACGGTGGCAATTATGACATCAATCATTTATAATAAAGATAGGCGGGTGAATGATCGCTGTTTACCATGGTGTTTTTCCCATATAAAAAGGAAACAAAAGTTGTCCTGATCGCAATAAAGTGCTTTGTCACAATTTGACATAAATTAATAAGATAGCGATATCAAATGAAGTTATTTTTCAATCTAATTCAACTACTGGTACCTTTAATCTAAATGTAGAATCTCACCAGAATTAAACTTAAAATGTTTGTCGGAAACTATTTTTTATGTTACTGATCAATTTTCAAACCTTATTGTCAAATTTAAGGAATTATTATTATTGTTTATTTTTAAGACTTCTTTCAGTTGTATCAATTTTGTAAATGAATTATTTATACATTTGCTGCTGCACAAAAGAACAGCACCCCTTTTTTAATAACACGTTTTTTTTTCTAATCTATTAAAACCTTTGTTCACAAATTTCTAGTGGAATTGCTGCTTGTCCACTTTGTTGATTTTATTATCTTACCTGTACCGTGTATGTCGACTCAACTTTTTCATTAAATTTTTAATTCATTGGGACACATTATTCAGACAGAACTATTCATTTATTCAAGCAAATATACCTAATTACCTTTTCGTAAGTTCATAGGTAGCTTTATTTCTACAACGCTTTTAAAGAGTATTTTGTTGCTTTACGGGAAAGTTACATAAGAAAACCTAAATTAAAACTGCTTTTCAATAGTTATCTGCGAGGCTTATTTACCACAAAGATCCTACTAGGTGACCGGATTATTATTCCAATTTCTGTAGCCTTTCACAGGAACCAAGCTATTTCCAACCAAAGTATATTTGAGTATGCACTAATTTTAAATAGGTACCTATTAAGAATGATAGGTTAGTTTTTTTTTATCGTTGTAAATGGACAAACCACATAATTTATTTCAAACATTGAAAAATTATTTACTTAATTATCTAAATCGATTGCTTCTTGAGCTTGATTTATTTATTGATTAACACGATAAGAAGAAGAAATAATCCTTGATCCCAATGTCTTGATTTAGGCACTTGAAATAGGTTGGTACTCGTAGGTATTACTTGTGGTTGTCTTGGCCCATAGAAGAGAATCAATATAACTTTACGATGTATTAAGTACACATATTGTCTATGTACCGGTCCTTTCAATTTTAAGTGAAATCGTTCAATACAATATACTCGTACTAGCTACACGCCGATGTACCTATGAGTAGTTGTTGGTACTTCACTGTCATTCATACTGAGCAGCAGCGATCCCTTTATAACACAGCGGAACGAACGTTGCCACTATGTGTACACAAGTTTTTTTTTTTTTTTTGTGGCATCGTTGTTCAAGGTACGAATGTTAAACATAATGAAAAAGGGACATGATCATTAAATAAACCCTTCCAGATTAATTTAATTTTTCGTGGGTAAGTATTCATTAAAGTAGGAAATGTACAGTAACGGGTACTCTCGCTACAAGTGCCAGAACTTACCTGCTCCCTAACTACACCAGTGGTATTGAAAACTGTAAGATAGGTATCAAACTATTTAAAATTAACACTGTAGGTAGGTACTTTTTATCAAACCTTTTCCAAACACTCAGCATGTTTAAACTGAATTTAGGGACAAAATAAAATTGTCACCATATGTCCTTATAAAGATAACTTGACTGTCAAACAATGTGTGTGAATCTTAAATCCATTTGTTACTTCTTTTCAACTAAACAAGGAAGCATTTTGTTATTTATAATTCACACTAATCGGTTCCCGAATCGTATCATATCATTATCCATTATCCACCCGGACTTTCCTTCACTCTTTAATACCATGGCTCAAAACAACACATGTCATTCGCCCACGCATATAACCTTTCTGAAAATATATGAGAAATATTTTAAGACGCGAGCTAGATTTAAATCCGCACCTTTGGAACGGACCAAGCATGAATTGTATTTACATACAACAAACATCAGAAGCAGCACGAATCCAATGAACAGACCACTGTGCTATCGCGTCTAGACTCCCTTACTCTCTTTATATTTTTTTTTATGCGTGGCTATTCTTTGAGTTTCATAATACTATTTATGCAACAAATAAAATATGAACATACGATTTACTATCATTTTTATTTATAAAATTTTTTTCCATACCCCTACATATTAAACAAAAGGAAATGAAAGCTGATTCAGTTTACAGAATAGGGAGTATTCATCCATTTTTTTTATTTGTTTAATTTACTTCTTACATCGTTATACCATGGTTAAATATATAAATACTGTTAGAAATGTTCAAATATTTTCATAAAGTAATATTTGAAAAATCGATTAAATTTGACATGTATAAACGCCGCCATTTTTCGCGCGTTTTGGATGACGTCACATGCCGCGTTCTGTATTGTTCACTATAGGCTTGTAAAGGTAAAACCTGAAGATCTTCAGTTTTAATCGCTATTAGATGATGGAAAATGCTAAAAATACATTTTATAGGGTATTTATGCCAAAGTGCCCAAATACTATGAGAAGTTTACAGATAATGTGGTTTTTGCGGATCCGAGAGATGTGAAAACACGAAAAAAATTGTATAAGTATTTTCAATATCCTATTAAAATTGTTGTGAAGATCACTTTAATGTAAGTTTATCATGTTTGTATAGTTAACATGCGTGTCGAGCCACGTGCATAGGGTTCCATAGTTATCTTAGAAATGATTATTGTTAAGCAGGTTCCTAACGAACAGCGAGATTCAGCGCCTGATTGCAATTTCCATTGTTTTCAGTATTTTGACTATTTCTCGTTAACCTGTAAAGCTAACTTAGTTGTTTTTCTTTTAAATTCTTCATATTCATGTGGTGGTAAGCACTGTATATTTTTCCACGTTTCCATATTAACCGTTTAGCTGGCAGGGGGACACGACCCTGACAATAAATTGCCCTTTTGAGCAAATTTTTTCGCAAACGAATCCCTAATTCATAAAACCGGCCAAGTGCGTATCGGGCCACGCGCAGTATAGGGTTCTGTAGTTTTTTTACGATTTTTTATCGCAGAGCAGGTTTTGCTTAAGTATTTCATAACGTTTATAACATAAACTTTTTACCTCCTAATATGCTCAGCAAGGTCCTAGCGCCTGACTGATATTACAATTTTTATTATTTCCGCTATAGCTACCTTCTTTACCTGTAAAGCCTACTTAGCTGTCTGTGATATTTGTCCTTTCAATTTCATCATATATACTACTACTGTGAATTTTTATACATTTCCAATAACAACAGTTTATCTGGCAGGAAAGGCGGGGTGATTCCAACAAACAATTTCGCTTTCAAGCTAAATATTACGCAAACGGATCCCTAAACCGAAAAATTATCTTCGCAAACTCACATTATTTTTAAAAGACCTATCTAACGACACTCCACACAATGGGGTGAGCATAAAAAATTCACCCCCACTTTACTTGTAGGGGAGGTACCCTAAAAAATATATATTTTGTTAGATTTTATTTTACCACTTTCTCGGCGTGAATAAAATACGTATTCATACAAAATTTCAGCTTTCTTGTACGAAGGGTCTCTGAGCTAAGTCGAATTTTTCTTTAAAATACAACAGCACAGCATGAAAACCGACACTACGACATGGCGCGTGACGTCACGTTTCGATTCGACCAATGGCGAGGCTTTTTGCAAATTCGAACTTCCCTCGCTTATTTATCGCTTTTTAATTAATATTTTGTGCATTTATATCCACACTAAACAAGAAAATATTGGTTTAAGTGTAATGTCAGGGCAATAACATGGCGGAGACTTGATGGATCCGAGGTAATGTGTCCAGAGAACTTTTCTAGTGATTATTTATTAAATTTCTTTGATATAATAAATACATGTAATTTGTGTCAATATAATGGTGAAAGTAATTGTAATCAACGTATCTTAGATTTGGTCTTCTCTAATGATATCTTGTCAGTAAAGTCTTGTCCCTCCCCTGTAGTCCCGGAAGATGCTCACCACAAATCTTTGCTTATAGAAGCAACGTTTGTTGAGATTAATAAGATAAAAGAATTGTGTAGTAATAGATTTTTGTTTCATCAGGGTGATTATTCTGCTATAACATCTGCACTTGATATGGTTGATTGGTCACACTTTCTCTGTTCTAATACGCTTGAGGAGGCGGTAAAATTTTTCTACGAGAAATTATATGAGTACAGAGACAAATTCGTACCCCAAAAGACTGTCACAATTACTACTTATCCTCCCTGGTATAACAGTGCTCTAATAAAAATAATTAAAGAGAAAGCCAAATATCATGCTAGGTATAAAGTTTATGGAAATAAATCTGACTACATTACATTCTCATTATTGCGTGGTCGAGCAGAACGTTTGGAGTTAAACTGTTTTGATAGGTATATCGATAGAATTGAATCAGAAATAATAAATAATCCTAAGGCGTTCTGGACTTACGTCAAGAGTAAAAGACAGGGCAATACTTACCCAAATGTTATGAATTACCAGAACATGTCATCTGACACTGGAGATGGTATTACTAATCTTTTCGCATCTTATTTCCATTCTACGTTTCAGACGTCACAGCCTCAAGTTTCAAATTTAAGTACCACTATGAATACTGATCATAGTATACTTTCTTCGTTTATCAGTTCTGTAGAGGTAGACCGTTCAGTGGTTGTGAAGCTCCTCAAGTCACTAGATCTTACTAAATCGGGTGGTCCCGATCTGATACCTCCCCTGTTTATTGTTATGTGTGCAGAAAGTTTAGTTACGCCAATTTCGATTTTATTTGAACGTTCTCTCTCTGAAGGAACTGTCCCAGCAATTTGGAAATCTGCATTTATAACACCAATACATAAAAAAGGGAATAAGGCAAATGTCGAGAACTATCGCCCTATATCCAAGTTGTGTCTCTTCGCGAAAATCCTGGAACGACTTGTCTATTCTAATCTGTACAGCGCTCTTAAAAGTACATTCGATGAGCAGCAGCACGGTTTCCTAAGGAAACGTTCTACAGTTACTAACCTAATACTAGCTAATGAGTATATTACTAGTGGCATGGACCAGGGCTCGCAAGTGGATGTAGTATATACTGATTACAGTAAGTGTTTTGACCGTATAGATCACAAAGTTCTTTTAAATAAGCTGCTATATGCTGGTGTCCATGGTAACTTGTATCGGTGGTTTAAGTCGTACATAGAGAATCGTAGCCAAGCGGTAGTTCTTCGGGGCTATACGTCATCTTGGACAACGATACCTTCAGGAGTACCTCAAGGGTCAATACTCGGGCCCTTGTTGTTTATCATATTTATATCGGATGTCAAACACTGTTTTCACCACTCCAAAATCCTTCTTTTTGCGGATGACATGAAAATCATTCAAAAAGTACACAGTCTTGAGGATTCTCGTAATCTCCAAGCTGACCTGGGTAGATTCCAAGAGTATTGCAAATTGAATTTATTGGAACTCAACGTATCTAAATGCTTCTACATGATTTATAGTCGTAAAGCTATAACAATTGATATCGGTTACACCCTTTACGACCAATCTATCGTCAAAGTTGATAACATAAAGGATTTAGGGGTTATACATGATACCAAGCTATTGTTTGACAAACATATAGACGGAATAGTGGGTAAAGCAAACAAAGCAATAGGTTTCATTATGCGTGCTTCTAGTGACTTTCGTAAAATTAAATCTATAAAAGTATTATATTGCGCATTTGTACGGAGTCACCTCGAGTACGCATCGCAGGTGTGGAATCCTCAATATGAAATTTATAAAACTCGTATTGAAAACATTCAAAAGCGGTTTTTGCGTTATCTCGACTATAAGGCACGAATTAAATCTCGGGATTATTTAGAGCGATGCAAGAGATATCATTTCTTACCATTAGAATTGAGACGAAAGGTTGGGGATATATCATTACTTATGAATTTAGCCAATGGTTCCGTTGACTGCTCTGAACTATCGTCAATGATATATCTACGAACTAACACTCTCGGCTTAAGGCAGCGGTCTGTGATAAGTGCGTCGTATGCGAAAACGAACTACAGGCGTAATACATACATCATAAGAGCTATAGAAAGTTTTAACAGTTTACCATCTGAGTTTGATGTAGACTTATTTTGCTCTAGTGTAACATCATTGCGTCTAAAAATGTCGACTTGCTTTTTTAATGACACAATTGGCTAAAATTTGTTAAAATTTGCTTTTAGTTTATATTTTAAGTCATATTTGTGTAGATTTTTACAACTATTTAATTTGGTTAGAATGGTTTCGTTTTGCTGTTTTCACAAATCTCATTTTTATATCTATCATATAAATACTTATGGTTATGGATAATTTAGTTGTATTTAGGTGGAGACTTTTAATTAGCTTTTAGCTACTTATTATGTTATTGTTAGTAGGTTTTTAGCCGTAAGTCTCCCTCAAAATAAATAAAATAAAATAAAATAAAATAAATAAAGTATCGGAAATAAAAAAATCAAGTTAATTTATATGACATGCATACTCCCTATTGTTAAATAATTATGTAGGTATTGTTCATGTTACCTGCATAAACATGTATATAATGGTAATTCTATGGTTTGGTTTACTGATGAGGAGTAAGCCGTTCCAACCATTGGAGCCGACCAATTAAATAATTCAGTTGGAATTCACAACTGCTCCAATTATGCCAAAATGACATAATGCAATCTAATGCCCAGTTAGTAACTGCTCATATTTTAAATTATTAAAAGACAATATGCAATTTAATGGCCAATATGTAGCTGCTCGTATGTATCTCATCATTGATAAAACTATTAGCCATTCAATTCATTATGCAATTAAATGACCAGTTTGTAACCGCTTATAACATATCACATTATTAACAAGACAATATTCAATTTAATGCTCAGTTTGTAACTGCTTGTTTGTCAGATTATTGAAAGGACAATATGAAATTTAATGCCCAGTATATAACTGCTTATATGTCAAATAATTAAAAGACAATTTGCAATATAATGCCCAGTATATAACTGTTTACCTGTCAAATTATTAGAATACAATATGCAATTTAATGCCCAGTATGTAGCTGCTTGTATGTATCTCATTATTGGCACAATTATTAGCCAATATGCAATTAAATGCCAAGTTTGTAACCGTTTATAACATGTCACATCATTAACAAGACATTATTCAATTTAATGCTCAGTTTGTAACTGCTTGTTTATCAGATTATTGAAAAGACAACATGAAATTAAAAGCCCAGTGTATAACTGCTTACATATACAATTATTAAAGATAGTATGCAATTTAATGCCCAGTATATAACTGCCAATATGTGTAATATGCAATTTAATGCCCAGTATATAACTGCCAATATGTGTAATATGCAATTTAATGCTCAGTATATTACTGCCAATACGTGTAATATGCAATTTAATGCCCAGTATATAACTGCCAATACGTGTAACATGCAATTTAACGCCCAGCATATAACTGTCAATATGCGTAATATGCAATTTAATGCCCAGTTTATAACTGCCAGTACTTGTAAATGCAATTTAATGCCCAGTATATAACTGCCAATACGTGTAATATGCAATTTAATGCCCAGTATATAACTGCCAATACGTGTAACATGCAATTTAATGCCCAGTATATAACTGCAATTTATGTAATATGCAATTTAATGCCCAGTATATAACTGCCAATATGTGTCATATGCAATTTAATGCCCAGTATACAACTGCCAATACGTGTAATATGCAATTTAATGCCCAGTATTTAACTTCCAATACGTGTAATATGCAATTTAATGCCCAGTATATAACTGCCAATACTTGTAAATGCAATTTAATGCCCAGTATATAACTGCCAATACGTGTAATATGCAATTTAATGCCCAGTATATAACTGCCAATACGTGTAACATGCAATGTAATGCCCAGTATATAACTGCAATTTATGTAATATGCAATTTAATGCCCAGTATATAACTGCCAATACGTGTAATATGCAATTTAATGCCCAGTATACAACTTCCAATACGTGTAATATGCAATTTAATGCCCAGTATATAACTGCCAATACGTAGAACATGCAATTTAATGCCCAGCATATAACTGTCAATATGCGTAATATGCAATTTAATGCCCAGTTTATAACTGCCAATACTTGTAAATGCAATTTAATGCCCATTATATAACTGCCAATACGTGTAATATGCAATTTAATGCCCAGTATATAACTGCCAATACGTGTAACATGCAATTTAATGCCCAGTATATAACTGCAATTTATGTAATATGCAATTTAATGCCCAGTATATAACTGCCAATATGTGTCATATGCAATTTAATGCCCAGTATACAACTGCCAATACGTGTAATATGCAATTTAATGCCCAGTATTTAACTTCCAATACGTGTAATATGCAATTTAATGCCCAGTATATAACTGTCAATATGCGTAATATGCAATTTAATGCCCAGTTTATAACTGATTGTTTGTCAAAATATTAAAAGACAATATGCAATTTAATGCCCAGTAGGTATATAACTGCCAATATGTCAAATTATTAAAAGACTATGAAATTTAATGCCCAGTGTATAACTGCTAATATGTGTAATATGCAATTTAATGCCTAGTATAATAATTACTGCTCATAACATGGTACATATGTAGCACGAGTACCACTTAACGCAACTTAAATAGATTATATTTGACAAATTCAGAGTATATTTATATATCATATAATATTTCATCATAATCCAAAGTAACGACCACTACAGGACGCTGAGTTCCCTCCAAAATTCTAGCTTTTTCTGTAAAAAGCTGTCAGCGCTACGGCTAACACCATGGAACCCGGATGTAGGTGACCGCAGTATGTAATATGGTATGGCACACAGGAGGATAACCCATCAATACAATTCAAAATTTATTGATAAATAAAAATTGGCATGTTAGTTACCTCCTCCCGTTTATGAGCCATAGTCGCCTATTACGACACCCACGAGCATGTATGGGTTTGTACCATTCTTTGCCGGCACTACACGGGATATAAAATAATTAGGATCATTAAAACTGACTCGTGGCTGGTTCGTTGGATCCAAGGTAAATAAATTATTCTATAAATAGTAATAAAAACAGCACAAATAACCTGCGCTGAGTTAGCATCCAGCTAGTTCGTTTTTTGGGTACTATAATCCTTTTGAACCTACGCAATAAACTCAACGAGTACGTTCCAGATAGTAAGTATTCGGGACGAATATTTAAACGGAAAGCAGTCCAAGTAATATTAAATGGATAGTGGTATCAAAACCTATGGTAAATATGTATCAAAGTATTAGTATCTACTGTACTGGTAACCCCGCAATATGCCGCACGTCATCGGTGGGTTAATTATGGGGGGGTCAGCCCTTTTAATAGTAAAGTAAATAAATTTGTGTAGGTAGTTCATTGTTATATTCATCAAAAGTTTTTCTCGCCGTGTCAAGTTGTCAACGACCGACCGAACTACTGTTCGGCGGAACCTACAGGCACCCTATAGGTTATTTTCAAGTTTCCTTAAAACCTTAAATCCTTTTTATTTCGATTGGCTTGACGCAACTACCTACATATTGACTTCTATCCGTTCCGATTTCTTTGGTTGAATTACTCAAACCACAGCCAAGGAAAACTTTAAATATGATGCAAAATCTGGATGGGCTGATACGCATCCTTTGTCCGTTCAAACAGGTTCACACCTGTTCTATTTATAGCCGGCCGACAATAACTATGTTTGTTTACATCAAGCCAAAAATTTGTTTCACAACTATTTAGTGAAATTAAGTAATTCCTTTCCTTTTTTTTCTGTTTAAAATATTTTATAAGCAAGTACTCACTTTTAATCCTCGTCGTCAACTGTACCGTTGCAGATGTTAGTTGTTAAGCTCTTTATTTGGCTCGCCAACGCACACACCATGTTGCACATCCTACTCGCTGTACGGTCGGTTGCAGACTGCGTATGCACGCTCGAGACACAGGCTATACACTACAGTAAGATTAGATGAAATTTGACTCGACCCTCTCCCCCCCTTAAACATCTCACGTAATTTATGGACGCGATCGAAAACCCAAAAGATCTTAACTTAAATAATATTATTTGGTTCAAGATATCTTTTTTTTCTGTGTACATTTAACAATTTTGCAACATATATGAGTAGATTTTTTTTACTTTTCTTTATGTCATCTTAAGCTTATGGCGGTAAAATAGGTAAGTAAGCATTTGCATGTTTGATTGAACAATATTACATACCTACTTGCATCTCGCTCAGTAACTCGTAAAGTGACAACACGGACCCGCCTCTGCCCACCTAGTCTAAGAGGATCGTGTAGAAAATCGGGATTATTTGGCGTTACATATTAGGATTGTGTAATATACGTACACTTGTTTCTTAATCCTATTAGACCAATATGACTCGGAGCACCGGAAATTAAATTGATGTTTGGGAGAGTTAAGATGTCATAAATTTTTTGTATGGATATTTTTATTTTTTTTACAGAATCCTATCATTTGGGGTATCTAATGAAAGGGCTTTATGAGCCGATTCTAAAAATATAGCACATCTTAATATTCCAGTCAATAGTTTGCTAAAAATTTGAAAAATATGTTCAAAACACACCAAGTTTGGGCTTTTCCTGGTAGAAAATGGCTGAATAATTTTTTGTAAAATATTCATGAAATGACTCTTAATATTCTCATATCCAACGTTATGAAAGCATTTTTGAAAATATCAATAAGAACTATATTTTTTTTAATAAGAAAGCTATTTAATTTTTAGTACTTGGCCAGGGGGCGCTTTACGTATCAACATTGGCTCTGTACTACTTTTTAATTTAAAAATTGCTATTTTAAGTAAACGTGATAAAAACTATACAAAAGTGTTACAAATAGCCGAAATTCTGTGTATAAATGAATGTGACGTTTTTTGACCAGTATTGAGACATTTATAGTCAATTGAATTGTGCTAATGATTAATCAGTGTTAATTACGATATCCAGATAATAATATTGCTAAATCAGTTACTTCTTGTTGTGTAGATAACAAACATACAAAAACATTATCTTTAAAATCAGTGTTTGTGTGTTAAATTTTAAATTTTAATTTGTAACGTACCGGCGGGCCGTACATAAACAACAGGTGACATCATCAATCACGTTTGCTTATCGTGCAACCTGAGGTGTGCATCAGTATGCTAATTTCGACACATTAGCAAAGGATTAGACAGTCAAGTCCGTAGAAGAACTGCTTCACGATATCGTGAGCGTAAGGTCGATCCTGCGCACGCCCAAGTGTTTTTGCAAATGGAAATAATTTTTTCACAACGACATCTATGAGCAAGTAGAAAAATTATTACATTGGCGACATCTAGACAAAAACTATAAAATTATTAGAATGTTACCACAATCTTTATGATTTCAAGCTAAGTACACCAATAAATAAATAGAGGGCGGTTTTAAAAGTGTGAAGGAAAATGAATTCGCAAAAATGTACTAAAGAAAAATGTACTAAGTGCAAAAAAACTCTACCAAAGAGAGAATATCTAGTGTGTTCACTTTGTAAACTGCACTATGATCTATTGTGTGCTAATGTCCCGATACTACGATTTAATAACACAATGACGCCGGAACACAAGCTAACATGGAAATGTAAAGACTGCACAGCAAAAAATCTTCAAAATTATAAGTTCACACCTGACGCGATTAAAAATAAAAATATTCAAGTGCGTAATGAAAGTGAGCATGATAGAGAGAGTAAGCTGCCTAAAACTAGTAATGTGGTGACAAAATCGTATAATATCACCCCGGAAACTGATGATAAACCCCCGAAAACAGTTTTTGACACAAACTGTAGTGAAATATTACAGCAGTCCAGCAACATTCATCTCCCTGAACATGACGATAAGAGTGAGTTAAAGACATCGACTGTAACTATCAATATTCCAACAAAAAACTCATTTGAATCACTTTCAGTCGAAGATTTAAATGAATCTAAAAATGAGGTATTGATCAATAGAAATAAACAGCCATCATCATCTTCTCTTGATTATGTTACGCGAAGGAAAATGTACAATAAAGTGGGTTATTCATCTCTTGATCAGCAAATTATAAACTACAATATGTCAAGCAATAGCCTGCCGGATAATTTAGTGGATATAAATGAAATCCATGAATTGAAGAAGGAAATAGAGAAATTACATTCTGAACTATTATCGGCAGAAGAAGCAATCGAGACCTTAGGTATTGAGAATAATGGACTAAAAAAACAGCTGGGGGCATATGAGCACAAGATAAAACTATTCAAAGCAGTGGGAATTGGAACTCCACCTCCAAATACCTACTACTCACCCACTACCTTTAATAAATTTCGCAGAAGATTAATTTTAAACTCTTCCGTATTGTGCCACGATGTAGAAAACAAAAATAGCTTTGATGCAAATAACCTAGTGACATCATCGCCAAAATCTGACGTTTCTTCCCCAACGAAAATTTATATACAGGGTGCAAACCATATGGAAAATCGCAAGGAAATTCAGCATCCGACTAATTTGAA
The DNA here is from genome assembly GCA_947532105.1 of Athrips mouffetella. Classification (NCBI taxonomy): domain Eukaryota; kingdom Metazoa; phylum Arthropoda; class Insecta; order Lepidoptera; family Gelechiidae; genus Athrips; species Athrips mouffetella. Next base: position 13,917,245 of record OX383984.1, read on the forward strand.
TTCAACTGCGATTAATACTGCAATGGAAAATAAAAAAGAAGTTATTATTAAAAATTTTGAGCACAAAATCATGATCTATGCGGACGAGAATGGAAGAATGTTAAGAAATTCCTTACAAACACTTTTAGGCGATAACTTTAAAGTATCTTCAATACTAAAACCATACGCATCGGTAGAGCGGTTGCTGGCAACTTGTAGACTTGATTGTAAAGACTTTACTAAGAATGATTATATTATAATAGTAAATTGTACAGGTAGACTTAAGGATTTCACCTCCTTGCTGCCTGATGTTGTGAAGGTTCTAAGTAACACGAATATATTAATCAGTGAATGTTTTAAAAATAGTAGAGCCGGACATACCGCAGCTATGAATGAAATCCTGAAGTCGATATGTTTACACAATACCCACGTTCACCTTTTCGAGGTGTTTACCTCATTTAGAAATGTAGACAGGTTACATAAGATGGACACTTGCAGGTCGATATGGAGGACTATTATGTATCTTAAAAATACTCATTATTTTGATCACGCCTCTCAAATACAGGAGGAAGAGGTACATGTTTCAGAGTGTACGTTTTTTCGTGAGAAATAATAAAAGTGACCACGAAGTCAGCCCACCTCCGAAGTGTCCAATAAATTGCCATAGCACTAAGAATACTAACGTAGATGAAACTTCAACACATAGTAAGACAGTATTAAATATTATTCATCAGAATGTGTGTGGTCTGCATTCTAAGCAGGATCAATTAGAACTATATTTAGAGTGTCTCGTACCTAAACCTGACTTTGTTTGTATAAGCGAACACTTTCTTACAAATCAATCGGCTACTTTTTTAAAAATTTCAAACTACGAGCTAGGAACTTTCTTTGCTAGGAAAAAGAAGACTAGAGGTGGAACATTAATATTGACTCAACCTGGGAGTGAGTTCGAAGATGTTTCTTATTGCAAAAGTGTTGCTAAAATAGAATGTTTCGAAATCTGTGGGATTAAAGACTTGTCAACAAACATTTACATATTTTGCTGTTACCAAAACAACAACAGTTTCGACATATTTATGGAAAAGTTAGAGTTACTTTTACACAAATTTTTTGATAAGAAGGTTATTATTTTAGGCGACTTTAATATTAATATTCTTAAAGATTATAGTAAAAAAGAAGAATTCTTGAATCTCTTAAAATGTTACAATTTTAGGTGCCTTATTAATGAAGTCACTTTCATAAGGAACAGTTCAGAATCATGCATCGATAACATGTTAACTAATATAAAAGAGGAGTCTTTCCAGAATACAACAGTCGACCATAACGGGCTAGCTGACGGACACGCGGCAATATCGGCAAGTTTGTCTGTGGAACACTGTACACAGGAAAAATGGATAGAGCAAGTAGTGTTTGTGGAGCGTAGAGTCATAAAAAAGCAAGGAATGGATCGTTTTAGAAGGCAAATTAATAAAGTAAATTGGGGGAATTTGGGAATTAATGGGTTTTTGAAGACTTTTATCAACATTTTCAAAACAAATTTCAGGAAAAGTAAGAAAAAGGTACATGTTAAAAATATAGGAAAGTTAAAATGGATTACCAGGGGAATTAAAATCTCGAGCCAAATGAAAAGAGTTATGACCAATTTAGACAAGACTCATAATGATGTAAGTTTATTTCAGTCTAAAGCGGAATATATCAGAGTTTACAGGAAAGTTCTACAAGAAGCTAGAGCCATTACAGTTCAGACGAAAATAAGGAAGGAGAGGTAAAGATCAAAAGGGATATGGAACATAGTGAATAGTCAAAACAATACAAAACGGACCAGAAAGAGTACAAAGACTATTCTCAAAGTAAATGGAGTTATAAAAAAACCGGTCAAGTGCGAGTCGGACTCGCGCACTGAGGGTTCCGTACCACCACATAAACATAATTGTATTAGTTGAAATTTCAGTAAGTTAATGTGCTAGATTTTTTGAGTCCGACACGCGCTTGACCAAATTTTATTATTTTTTGTTATTTTATAGCCTATGCCCTATAAACATACCAATTTTCAAGTTTGTAAGTGTTCCCGTTTTTAAATAGAACTAAAACAAAAATCGCCTCAGCAACCATCCAACTTGACCCCTCTCTTATATGAATGTTCTTGAAACGGGAGCTCACCACAATTGGTTACTATTAGTTGTGAGAAAAATTGTAATATTTAATGATTTCAGACTTTTCCCATTATTTGTACTGTGAGACCTAGCTTCTTGCCAAATTTCATAATTTTAGGTCAACGGGAAGTACCCTGTAGGTTTTTCATTTTTGAATAAATGTATGGAGATGAGGACATAAAATGCCATATCTTTTGATTGCGTTGTTGTAAAAAATTGAAATTTTCAGATCTTGTGTGGTTCATGGATCCTAATATATGGTATTAATTTTAACCTGATACCTTTACCCGCTCGTGAGATAAAGGGTCTTGACAGACAGACAGACAGACAGACAGACAGACAGACAGACAGACAGACGGACAACAAAGTGATCCTATAAGGGTTCCGTTTTTTTCTTTTGAGGTACGGAACCCTAAAAAGGATCTATCTGAAATTGCGGAAGTTTTTTCGAATCAATTTGATTACGGACAGTTGCCTTCGATAGGTAATTGTGACTTGGCCATGCAATTGCTTGAAAAACATATCAACAGAATACAGGTTGACATGGAAATCTGGACTGTAACAGCAAAAGAAGTAGCTAAGGTTGTTAATGATATGAAGAATAAAAAATCGTACGGATATGCTCGTCCAATATCAATCTACAAAGATTGCATTGACCTCTTGGCGCAGCCCATTGCACAATTCTTTAATCAATGCCTTGAATCAGAAACGTTTCCTGAACAGTTAAAAATTGCGAAAGTTTTACCCGTCTATAAGAAGAACTCGACATTGGATCCTAAAAACTATCGGCCGATTTCTTTGCTGACAACATTGTCAAAAATTTTTGAAAAAATAATTAACGTAAAAATTTTTACTCATTTCAATAAATATAAAATTCTAAATCTAGAACAATTTGGATACCAAAGAGGAGTGGGGACTTCTGATGCGATTTATAGTTTGATAGATGATATAGTGGTAAATCTCAACAACAAGTTAAAAGTAACCGGATTATTCCTCGACCTAAGCTCTGCTTTTGATATGGTAAACCACTCTATATTACTAAAAAAATTAGAGTACTACGGTGTGAGGGGTAGCGTTCTTAAACTGTTTGAGTCTTACCTGCACAATCGAAAGCAGTATGTGGAGTTGATGGGTATGAGTGATGATGGTGCCGAGTTGAAGCACAATTCAGAGCTCACTCTTATATCAAGAGGGGTGCCACAGGGTTCTATCCTGGGACCAACATTGTTTTTGATTTTCATAAACGATATGGTTAATTTTGTCACTTCAAATGTTCCTGGCGTAAGGCTTGTGCTGTTTGCTGATGACACAAACGCAGTGCTATCAGAAAAGAGTATTGAAGAAGTTTCAGCATCAGCCAATCATGCACTTGTGGCTTTCTCTACTTGGTTTAAAGTTAACGACCTCGAGCTTAATATAAATAAAACATTTTCTATGTTATTTAGATCAACAGCTAGGAAGAGTGATGCTCTACATTTGAGCCTAAATGATAATTTAGTACAACAAGTGCAGGTTACAAAGTTTTTGGGAGTCCACATTAATTCGCTGCTTAGTTGGAAAGAAGAGCTTAGCGCGATTGAGAGTTCTATAAGTTCGGCTTGCTATGCTTTACGAAGCCTAAGAGAGGTCTTAAAGATAGAGCAGCTAATTGAGATTTATTATGCACTAGTAGAGTCAAAATTACGGTATAGTATTAGGTTTTGGGGAAACGGCTACAAGTATAATTTGAAAAAAGCTTTTACTATACAGAAACGGGCAATTAGGACCATTGCACGCATTCCTCCTTGGGTGTCTTGCCGAGAGTATTTTGAAAAATACAAAATACTTACAGTACCTGCTCTCTATGTAATGGTACTCCTAACCGATATAATAAAGAACAGGTGTAAATATGAAACTGAGCAGGAAATGAAATTACGTCTGACTACGAGAAGGAAAGATTTGCGATTGCCATTCAAGGCGTGCCTGAACATAGCTAAGCAATGCCCACGGTATCAAGCGGTTATTTTATTTAATAGGTTGCCGACAGATTTGAAGATTGTAAATGATGTTTCTGAATTTAAATTAGAATTAAAAGCATTTTTACTCAATAAACCCTGTTATTCAATTGACGAAATATTTCTAAAATAGTTTTCACATGTTAATTAGTCTGGATCTGGTGCTGTTTTGGTAACATTGTTGACATTTTACGTAATTATGACTTTTATAGTAGTTAAATTATAGTGGTAATTGTATTATAGTACATTAAATTTAGATTTTTAATTTATGATATTTCTATTTCCAATTTAATTTTTATTTGACATTGATGTGTGATATTTTGAAAGCAATTTAATTTTTTTTTTTTTTTTACTTGACTTTTTTAATGTACCATTTGAAATATTGTAACTATGATAATTTCTCTATGTAAATTTATGTTTATGATGTGTTTTTTTTATTTTTATTTATTTAACTTGATAATGATTTTTTGAATTGTAATGATGTTTTTTAATTAGAGTTTAGTTATTAGTCTAATTATAAATTATAAATACTTGTAATATTCGCACACAGTAATACTGTTTTATGAATAAATACTAAAAAAAAAAAAAAAAAACTTTTTTTTGCTTTTTTTTTTAAATTTTAGGAAACCAGTGACTAAAATGTAAGATAAACTATATTTCTAGAATCAGCTTGAGGAGCCCTTTCATTGGATACCCATAAAGATAGGTTTGTAAAAAAGAATATAAAATTCCGTACTAAAAATCAAACAAGTTTCTCCCTTCTTATTAAGAAAAAAAAACATAGTTTTGATTAACGAATTGAAAAATACTTTTAGGAAGTTTGAAATGAGGATATGGCGATTCATTTGATTTATATTTTTCAAAAGTTTGTTAAGCCATTTCCTACCAGGAAGACGCCAAACTTGGTATGTTTTGAAAATATTTTTCAAGTTTTTAGGATACTAGTGACTGAAATATAAAGATGTACTATATTTTTAGAATTGGCTCAAAAAGCCTTTTCATTAGATACCCCACAAGATAGGTTTCTGTAAAAAAAATAAAAAAATTATACAAAAAATTGATGACGTCATAACTCTCCCATACATCAATGGAATTTCCGGTGCTCCGAGTCATATTAGTCTAATAGGACTAAGAAACAAGTGTACGAAGTTACACAATTCTAATATATAACGCCGCGAGTTTACACGATCCTGTCCGCGATCATCCGCGATTTGAAAACGTGTCCTAAGCGGTACACTGCAATTATCGACTTTATTCTTAGAATATAAGGTTGAAATTTGTCGGCACCGCGCCTGAGAAAGTCGGATCTGTAAACGTTAGTTTACTATTATTTAATCTGTGCTCAGACCCTGTTCATATTATGTACCCGTAAGTTCGTCGCGTTTTGTCGAACATTTCTTATTCGTTAACGGTTTGATCATTTGCACGGCTAAACAAAGCGGCGTTGTAAGTACGTGACATCGTGCACAAAATCGCCGCGCCGGCCGTGAGAACGCCCCTTCTGGACAAGGCCTCGGGTGGGAGAGAGAGACGGTTGCGCGCGCGGGCGGTGAAGGCGGGCTCGTTGATATTTCAGTCGGCCGCCATTGTTATGTCCTGTGCCGTGGCTGGCTGATATTATCAGTCATAACACCTCACCCAGGGAAGTTTAAGTAGCAGAACTTTCTGCTATGGAGGGGGCCATAAGCGTATCACTTTCTTGCGAGGGACCTCCATACTAAAATGTATGGATTTTTATCAAATCCTAAAAACGTGAAATTTTTATATTTCTCTTTAAGAAATATGTGACATGGGACTAATAAATGCTACTATCACAGTTTTTCTGGTGAAAACAGGAAATTCAGGAAAAAAACAGTGTTAAAAATCACGCATAAAATTTTTACTAAAACATTAGATTTTTAAAGATTTCTTAATTTTTGTAAAATTAATAATGAATAGTATTGGCGACTGAGTCACGCGATACACCTCACTAGCTCATACAGAGTATGTATATGACGGACTCTATAGTTTTTTACTCTGAGACCTCACCCGATTTATTGCCGTTATGTCTCACTATTAAATGTCAAAATGTTGTTGGCTTCAGAATGAAATGATGGTTCCACTTCTTAAATCCACCTTAGGTCCTAAGGACCAATCCTGACCCCGCCGGAGCAAATCTTCGGTTCAAGACAAGCCATATAATTTTTAGATAGATAGATAAAAATCTTTATTTTTAGAACTTTTTACTCTCTTTTTGGTCTCACAAAACCACTTACGTGGTTTATCTGAGAGGACAGAGTACCGCTCGTAATTAATTACTCGTACAAACGCAACTGGATATGGTCGACACCATTTAGCACAGGGGTTCGCTCCCCAGAGCATTCGTTACTTGCAGGCTCGCCATAAGGGGACACGCCTTTAACAGTCTTAAGTCTTACAACAATAGTACCAACTTACTTGAATATTCAAAGGTCGGTGTGTGGAACTCAGTGGGGCCGATGACCATCTCCTCCTTGATCTGATGATCTTCGTACAGGCTGTAGGCTCCATCCGGGTCCAAGGGTAACTCGTCCACGTGATGCTGTGTTTCTTTGGGTTCTACTTTTATTTTCGGTGTATCTGTAACAAATAAACATTTAAATATTACATACTCTCGCTAGTTTTCCGTCATGCTAGTTTTGAAATTGTCAATGAGGGCCCGTACTATAATAGCTTATCCTAATTACACTAGGATGGCGATGTACGTTATGATGCAACAATTCACATAGTACGATCCGGTCAAATTTTTGTAAACGGCTTTTAAATGCAATTTTAAGAGACTATATTTTTGAATCCACCCAAATTTCAAACTGGAAGGTACAATTTCAATTTCTGGACGTTTCAAAATCCATATATTTTTTAATTGGATTTAGTACACTATATGTTAAGGGACGTTAATGAAACAAAAGCATTGAAGAACTGATCTGATAGCATTTTTATCATAGGTCTAATGCAACTTTGAGATTTACGTAAATTTGTTTTTTAGATTTAATTGTGTTTCTTTTACAAATATAGGAGGATTATATACTTAAAAAAAAGATAAAAATAAAGGTAATTAAATGTAAAGTAAATAATATTTATAGCATTTTTGCCCTTCTTTTGTGAAATTTATAATACCTTTATTAATCTTTTTTTAAATCATGCGGTCGTAAATTTGCGTAAATTATTAATGAATTATTTTAAAGACCAGCTAATCTAATTTTTGATGAAAAAAAAATGCTGATATGAATTTTTGTTGAATCTTCATACAGTGAAATCGTTTGGCTCTTAGGCTATAGGTCCGACCGCCAAGCACTCGCTTAGCTTCGCCATTCATTCGCCATTAATTTTTTTGCACTAAGGTATAAGTGTTGTGAAGTTAGCTTATTTAAGTTAATATCGTTAATAATATGGCTTATAGTAAATATTGCATAGTGCCTAAAAGCACTAATACTTTGGTTAAAACACTTGATAAACAGTTTTTTACTGTGCGAAAAGATGCGAAACTCCGCAAAAACAGTGTACCGTAATGAAAAGTGATGACAATATTCAACTTTCTACTGCCTGCTAATCCGGAGCACAAATATAATAAAAAAACAGCCAAATGCGTGTCGGGCAACGCGCACCGAGGGTTCCGTACCACTAAGGTAAAAATACCGCCTTTGTTACGGACGCGCAGTCAAGCAGAAGTGTATTAAAAATGCGCGAGTCCGACACGCACTTGACCAGTTTTTTACTATTTGTTGTTATTCTATAGCTTAGTAGCTGGTGCCCCCGACTTCGTCTTCGCAGGTTTATACATTGTAGCCTATGTGTAATTCTGAAGTATAAGCTATATTATTGTAAAGTTTTATTAAAATCCATTCAGTAGTTTTTACGTGAAAGAGTAACAAACATCCATCCATACTTGCAAACTTTCGCGTTTATAAAATATTACGAGTAGGATAGGATAGGATGCACTATACAGGGTGTTAATTATATTGCGTGCCGTAGCTCAGGGGCGGGATCAGTATCAGTAACTGAACAACTATTCCCAAGGAGCATAGGTCGAAAAACCAAATTTTACCTTCCATACAAAATGCGCTATTAGCTGATGAAGTTTCTATGGGAGGTCATAAATTTACTTTCGTTCTTCGACCTTTGTTCCTTGGGAAAAGTTATTCAGTTACTGATACTGATCCCGCCCCTGAGCTATGGCACGCAATCAAATTAACACCCTGTATAAACGTACCAATTTTTCCAAAAACAAAAATCGAGCAAAAATCGCCTGAAAAAGCAAGTTTTTAGTAGCCCTCCTTAATTTATAATATCTTTTTATTTTTAGTATTTGTTGTTATAGTAGCAACAGATTAATCTGTGAAAATTTTAACTGTCTACCTATTACGGTTCATGAGATACAGCCCGCTGACAGACAGACAGACATCAGAGGCAAATTTATAGGTTCCCGTTTTTTACCTTTTGTTTATAGAACCCGGAAACGTTCTTAGAAAACTTACAATATTTTTAAAAGACTTAACTAACGACACCCCACACTATGGGACACACACGTTACATCAAGAGCCCTTCTCTTTGTCGGCGGCGTGACTAATCTATAAATATACTCGTAAAAGAAGAAGGTGACTGACTGACATATCAACGCACAGCCCAAACCGCTGGGTCTAGAAATTCCAAATTTGGCATGTAGGTTCCTTATGACGTCTAAGGGTGCACTAAGAAAGGATTTTACAAAATTCCACCCCTAAGGGGGTAAAATAGGGGATGAAAGTTTGTATGAAAGTCCGCCAGTTTTGAAGTTAGAATATTCTGGCCGAAACCCTCCGTGACAGACCTAATATGATACCTAGGAACCCTTGTGGCATTGTGTGTATGTGTCCTCGATTTGCTTCCTTGGCAGCTTAAATCGCTAGACTGCCATTGGCGTGACACACACATGTTCGATTCGGCATGTTCGGTTCGGCTTTTTCTTAGAACTTAAGTAGTCCATTGTATGAGAAAAGCCGAACCGAACATGCTGGCCCGCTTAACTGCGTAGCAATCCGGACCCCTCTACCTACGTCATCTGATACAAAGATGAATTACATTTTAGATGTTAGGTAATCTAAATATATAAAATTGCTTGTCCTGGCTGACTGATTCATCAACGCCGAGCGGTAACTGCTATAGTTGCAGATCTAAAATTTTGTACACAGGTTTTTTGTACTTCAAAACCACTCACAAAGGACGGATTTTCTAAAAGTAATCCCCTAAGAGGTGAAATAAGGGATGAAAGTTTATATGACAGTCCTTTGTTTTTTAAGTTAGAATCACACAAATTTTAATTTGAGGTTTTAGTAAAAAGTATAGAAACAGATGATTAAGCATTTTCTAAAATTTACTCTTCAAAGTGGTGAAAAAGGGGATGATTTTTTCCGTATGTTGGTCTATAAGACTCATTTTTAAAGGTAGAATTATACAAATTTGATTTTGAGATCTCCGTAAAAAATAAAAAAGTATGTGTTTTAGCATTTTTAGAACTTCATCTCTTAACGCGATGAAATGAGGGATGCAAGTTTATATGGAAATCCTACAGTTTTGTCATGAGGTACTTGAAAATTTGGATTTAAGCTAATAATAAGAAATTAAGAAACAAGTGTTTCAGCGATTTTGAGATATCATCACCCAAGGGGGTAAAATAAGGGATGAAAGTTTTTAAAAATCCAACAGTTTTGACATGAGGTATAATTATTTGTATTTTTTCTAATAATAAAAAGTAAAGAAACAAGTCTTTCAGCAATATTGAGATATCATCCCCCAAGGGGGTGAAATAGGGGGTAAAATTTGGTATCCTATCCGCTGGCTGAAGGCGATATACTAAACTGCACAAGAATCAGAAAACTGGATGATTCTAACAAAAGACCACGCACAATCATTGTCAAACTTCCTAACAAAAGAGTCAGAGATGGCATTATCGCTGCAGTATCCAAATTCAACAAAAAGAACTCCTCAGATAAATTGAATTCACATCATTTAGGATACCAAGGATCAAAATCGGCAGTTTATGTATCTGAGCACCTCTCACCCTTCTACAAAGGTCTATACGCCGAAACTAGAAAAGCTGCAACTTCAAAAGGGTTTCAATACAAGTGGATAAGAAACGGTCGCATTTTCGTTCGACGGAACGATCAGTCCCCTCCCATTATGATAAAGAGCTATGAGTGCCTGAAACACCTACAGTAGAATTTAGGTTTATAGGTAGACCTAAACAAGGCCGCAAAAAAGAAGTAAAATTCAAATTATATTATCAGAATTTCCGAGGAATGAAGACTAAACTAAATGATATAAGGTTAGCGGTTACAAAACACCATTATGATGTTATAATAGCTACGGAAACGTGGCTAGATGATACCGTAAGTGACGCAGAAATATTTGATAGTAAATACGTTATATACAGAAGAGATCGACAATCATCCTGCTTAGCTGGTAAACGAGGTGGGGGAGTACTAGTAGCAGTCTCAAAGAACATTCAATCCAAGAGAGTGAGCCATCTTGAAAGCAAAAATGAGGACTTATGGATCTCCATGAAGACCAAAATAGATGGTGAAAACAAGGATATGCTAGTTTGTGCCGTTTACCTACCTCCACCGGTGACTTCGATCGTACTAGAATCATTTTTAAAAAACGCTACTGCTGTTATGGACGTTAACTTAGTCGACACTCTGATTATTGGTGATTTTAACCTAGGCTTTATAAATTGGGACTTTGAACCCCTTGAAAATCAACTTGTCCCGTCGAGTTATAACAACACTCTAGGCTATGCTTTTGTAGACTTTCTATCTCTTAACAACCTTCAACAATTCAATAATATAAAAAATCACAACAGTAGAATACTAGATATGGTTCTTAGTAACATTAATAACAATAACATAAAAGTTGAGTGTAGTTCCGACCCCCTATCAAAGCTTGATGATCACCACCCAGCCTTAGAAATTGACACCAAATCACATAGTACCACATTGATTAAGGGTAAAACTTTTGCGAAGTACAATTTTAAAAAAGCAGATTATGTATTAATAAATCAAAAGTTAAGCAAAATTGACTGGGAGTCTGTACTGAACTCTGATAACGTCAATATAATGACGCAGAAATTTTATACCATAATAAACACTATAATAGAAACAACGGTGCCTAGACTAAAATATCGAAATAATAGATACCCATTTTGGTATACATTACCCTTAATTAAATTAATATCGGAAAAGAATAACATTAGAATCAGATTCAAGAAATATAAAAACCCCAGAGACTCGGTAGAACTTATTATTGCTAAAACTAGAGTGGATAAATTGGTTCATTTATGTTACAACGCTCATATCGAAGGAGTAGAATCGTCAATCATTAAAAACCCAAAAAAGTTCTGGTCCTTTGTAAAGGAACGTCGTGGTGGTTCATCTGAAATACCTAGCGAAATGAAACTGTGTAATAATGTAGCTAGCACCAGCGATGACATTTGCAATTTATTCGCTTTGCATTTTTCATCGGTGTACAAGAACTGCAGTAACAGTGCATGCAGCGCTGAAAACAATAACACCCTTATGCAAATGTCGCTAAGTGGAGTTGAGGTGACCGAGCGTGCAATAGCTAATATCATAAAGAAGCTAAACTCCTCAAAAGGTGCTGGGCCTGATGGCATCCCCCCGATCTTTATTAAAATGACTTCCAAATTTCTTACGTTACCACTAAAATTAATTTTCGACAAATCATTGAAGACCTCAGTTTTTCCCACCATCTGGAAAGAAGCAAACGTGATGCCAATTCATAAAAAAGGCGAGAAGAACAATGTACAAAATTATCGACCGGTTTCTATCTTAAACATCTTTTCAAAGATATTTGAGAGCATCGTATATCCGGTGTTGACTGGATATTGTAAAAACATACTTAGTGACAACCAGCATGGGTTCCGAAAAGACAGATCCACTGTTACTAACCTTGTAAGTTACATCGAAGAACTATCGGAATTCGTGGATGCTGGTGTTCAAGTCGATTCCGTATACACGGATTTCGCCAGTGCGTTCGATAAAGTAGACCACAACATATTAATTGCTAAGTTGGAACGATTCGGTATCCATGGTCCTCTTCTTTTGTGGTTTCAGTCGTATCTAAAACACCGGGTATTAAGGGTCGCAGCCTTGGGATCAAAATCTACGCCATTTTTGGCCACGTCTGGAGTACCCCAGGGTTCCCATTTGGGACCAATCTTGTTTTTGATATTCATCAATGATATTGCAGATACCATTAAGCACAGTAAATTTTCTATTTTCGCGGATGACGTCAAAATATACAAGCCTATTAAAAACCTAGAAGATAGACAAGCTTTACAAGCTGACATAGATTCCGTCCAAGAATGGTGCTTTAAAAATGGTATGATTCTAAATGCAAGCAAATGCCAATATATCAAATTCACAAAAAAGAAAAATATAATCCCTTCGAGTTACTCTATCGGCCCAGATAATTTATCGCAAGTCTCTAAGGTTCGCGACCTTGGTGTAGTTGTGGATAGCAGACTGGAATTTGTGGATCATGTCGATGCAATTGTATCTAGGGTTGGGAAGCTCATTGGCTTCTTAAGACGAGTTTGCAGCGAATTTAAAAGTCCTCAGGCTGTGCTACGTGTGTATTGCGCTCTGATTCGTAGTTTGCTGGAATATGGCACGATAGCCTGGAATCCTCGTTACAAAGTACATGTAGCACGCTTAGAGCGCATTCAACGTAAATTTACAAAGTTCTTAGCCTATAAGGATCCAAGCTGCCCATATCGGGCCAGTTATGAATCTAGACTGCGTCACTTTAAATTGGATTCCCTTGAGAAACGACGAAAAGTGTTCGACCTTATATTCTTATTTAAGCTAATTCATGGAGTTATTGAGGCTCCTGAAGTTTTAAATGAGATAAATCTTTTAGTTCCTTGGCGTATTCCGAGACACCCAATAAAACAACTATTTTCCAAAAAAAGGTTTAGAACCAAATTATCCTCTCCTCTTAACAGAATTAAAGACACCTACAACGGTTTATCCGCTGAACTTGATATCTTTCAGCATTCTTTTCTGAAATTTAAAACCTTAACAAAACAAAGTTTGTAAAAAGAATATTTTGTCTTGATTATCTACATATATTTAGAGTTTCACAGCTTAAATGTAATCCCACAATATTTTTAATTAATGCAAATACAATTAACTTTCTTTTAAAATCAATATTAACATTATAATAAGTAATTTTAGTAAACTAACTGCATGCTAGTTAAAAAAAATGTAATCTGTATGCACCAGTAAGAATGGTTCACACTGTATAATACCGTGATGTAATTTTATTGTTTAATATTTGTGAAACTGTTGTTGGTGTATCTAATAAATAAAATAAAAAAAAAATAAAAAATAAATTTCGTTTGAAAATCCTACTAAAAATTAGGATTTAGATCAATGAAAAGAAAAAAGTAAACAAAAAAACAAAGTTAATATGAAATTTCTACAGACCAAAAACGGGCCAAATGTGAGCCGCCAGCTGAAAACTGTATAAAATGAGCGCGAGTCCGACTCACACTTGACCAGTTTTTATAATTTGTTGTTATTCTATTATTTACTTTTACGATAGATTAAAACAAAAAAGAAACACATTTCAAAATCGGGAAATACTGAAAGTGGTTTTATCTACGGGATCTTTTCACGAACTCTAGTTTTTTTGTTATTGACTATTGTTACGAGGGCCAAACCGAAAAGATCGGGAATAGAATACTCAGGAATAAATTAGATTAAAACCTTTTTGGTTTATGACATGTAGTATTATTTCAAACACAATTCCATTTTTGAATTTTAAAAAAAGTAAGAAAGAAAAGAGTAGTAGCCATTTGAATTTGACAAGTCAGTGGGGAAAATGGAGCTTACGCGGGAACATTTCCGTGCCATAATTTTTCACAACTTTCGTCGAGGTTTATCTCAAGAACAATGTCTCGCCGAGCTTGTTTCTGTTTATGAACTTGAAGCACCCAGTAAAACGACTATATATCGTTGGTATTCTGAGTTTCGTCGTGGACGTTCCTCTCTCACGACAGTTCCTTCTACTGGTCGACCAAAAACAGCGGTAACACAAGATAACATCGATGCTGTGCGCCAATTAATAAAAGAAGATAGACATGTGACATACGAGCAGATTCGGGCTTCTCTCAGCATTGGTATGACAGCGATTCAAACTATTTTACATGATGAACTGGGTGTCAAGAAGTTAGTTTCCCGCTGGGTGCCCCATCGTTTGACCGAGGAACAAAAGTCGGCTCGTGTTAATTGGTGTCGGTCTACTCTGCAACGGTTCAATAGAGGGAGCTCAAATGCAGTTTACAATATCGTCTCTGGTGATGAATCGTGGATTTATTCATATGAGCCCGAAACAAAACATCAATCGGCTGTTTGGGTCTTCGAAGGCGAGGTCAAGCCAACAAAAGTTGTCCGCTCTCGTAGCGTGTCGAAAAAAATGGTCGCTTCGTTTGTATCGAAAACTGGTCATGTGGCTACGATTCCTTTACAAGAACGCAGAACGGTTACTGCTGATTGGTACACAATAGTTTGTTTGCCGGAAGTCATAAGAGAACTTCGTAAAATTAATCCGAATCGTCGCATCATTCTTCACCAGGATAATGCGAGCTCACATACCGCTCGCAAAACGATCGCGTTTTTAAATCAGGAAAATTAATGGACCATCCACCGTATAGCCCTGACTTGAGCCCCAATGATTATTTTACATTCCCAAGAATTAAAGATATGCTACGTGGTCAACGATTTCAAGGCCCAGAAGAGGCAGTCGAAGCTTACAAATCGGCCGTTTCGACTATATCCACTTCAGACTGGAATTACTGTTATAATAATTGGTTTGATAGAATGCAAAAGTGCATCGATTGTCACGGAGAATAAATACTTCGAAAAACAATGAAAGTAAATATTGTTGTATTATTTTTGTACTTTTTTCTATTCCCGATCATTTCGGTGTGGCCCTCGTATACGAGTATGACCGCCTCAGGTGAAATCCGATAATCCCATTTGAAAATAACTAAAATGTTGAACGGTTGTAATATGTTAGAGTAAAGGTTGCTACGTAAATAAGCGGGCCAGCATGTTCGGTTTGGCTTTTCTCATACAACGGACTACTCAAGTTCTAAGAAAAAGCCGAACCGAACATGCCGAATCGAACATGTGTGTGTCGCGCCAATGGCAGTCTAGCGATTTAAGCTGCCAAGGAAGCAATTTGAGGACACATACACACAATGCCACAAGGGTTCCTAGGTATCATATTAGGTCTGTCACGGAGGGTTTCGGCCAGAATAGCTTCGGCAGACTAGTATATACTTGAATATAGGATAACTACCTAACATCTGATATGTAATTCATCTTTGTATCAGTTGACGTAGGTAAATGGGTCCGGATCGTTGTCTTTGAAACCGTCTGTCGAGCACTTACGGCCATACAGGAACTGGCAGACTAGTTGTTTCTGTCACCACAAATAAATTGTTACTTGATGCCACAATTTCTATCTCGGTATCAAATGACGTAAGTGCCATTTTTTTTTTCACCGGAAGTGGTACTTTATTTTGAACTTTCGGCCAATTATTTTTTTTTTTTTAAATGTTTCTGATCTTAGCATCACTTTTATGAACATTTAACATGGGGCTTATCTTTGTATCAAATAACATAGGTCAAATGACGGTCGCCGCTCGTGCTACTGGAGAGGGTTGAAATGTCTAAAAAGCAATTATTATTATTATTATATTATTATAAAGCCTTTATTTCCTCTTTTACACAAGTTATTAAATTAGTTATCAAATTTTTCAATCCTAATGTAATGTAGCATTAACAATATTAAAAAATAATTAATTTCATGCTTTTAAAATCAATTAAATCTAAAATTCATGCATTTAAAATATATTCATTCTACACTAGAGGAGCCTTTTCGGGCATAGGCCTCCCCCAACTTTTCCCAAGTTTTTCGTTCTGTTGCCAGTCTCCACCATGTGTTTGATTCTAGTTTCAAGTCGTCTCTCCACCTTGTTCTCGGCCTCCCTACAGATCTTTTCTTGTCCCATGGAATCCATTCAGTAAGAGTTTTAGTCCAACGTTCGTCTTTCATCCTACAAATGTGACCTGCCCACTTCCATTTACTTGTCCGGATTTTTCTTATAACATCTTCCACGTTCGTTATCTTCCTGATTACTTTGTTTCTTATTCTATCCTTTCTTCTCTTTTTTAGCATCGACCTCTCCATAGCTCTTTGACATACTCTTAGTTTTTCTTCTTGTCGATTTGTAAGTGCCCAGGTCTGAGATCCGTATATAAGGGTTGGTAGAATTGCGCTATTAAATACAGTTTTCTTAATTTTAACGGCTAGGCTGCTTTTCATTATAAATTTTAAAGACCAAAATTTTTTCCAGGCTTTCCCTATTCTGTGATCGATTTCCTTTTCTTGTTTATTGTTAAAAGATATTATTTGTCCTAAGTAAACAAAGTCCTCAGTGTACAGTATGTCTTCATCTTCTATTTTTAGAGGGACTTTCTCGCTATTAGTCATTAGTTTGCATTTCTTTTTGTTCATGTATAGTCCCGCCTCTTCGCATACCATCTTGAATTCTCTAAGCATTTCCTCTAATTCTTTGGCATTTTCAGCGAACAAGACAACGTCGTCGGCAAACCGTAAGTTGTTAAGGTGTCTGCCATTTATCTTAAGTCCTTTCTTTTCCCAATCTAATTGTCTAAAACAAGTTTCTAAAACTGCATTAAAAAGCATTGGTGATATTGGATCTCCCTGTTTCACACCTTTTTGCAGTGGAAAGGGCTCCCCTTTTTTATCGGATTTTATAGTTGCCGTGCTATTTTCGTATATGGCTTTTAGGATATTGATATATTTCGGATTTAGTCCTTGTTGTTTTAAGGCTCTAAAAAGGTACTTATGGTTCACAGAGTCGAATGCCTTCGTGAAATCTATAAATGCTAGGTAGATGTTACATTGGTATTCTGAGGCCTTCTCAATCAGCTGATTTATTGAATGCAAATGGTCTGTAGTGCTGTAATGGGACCTGAATCCAGCTTGTTCAATCGGCTGTTCTTCGTTAAGACATTGGTATATCCTGTTTCGTAATACTGTCATAAACAATTTGTATATGCATGACGACAAACTGATAGGCCTATAATTGTCTAGGTCATCTTTTTTACCTTTTTTATGTAAAATGGTTATGATTGATGTGCACCATTGGTTCGGTATTTCTTCCTGGTCTAGCACTTCGTTAAAGAATGTCGTAAGAACTCTATTGAAATCCTCTCCTGCATATTTTAAAACCTCATTACTAATACTGTCTGGTCCCGTACTTTTTTCTTTTTTCAGTTTATTTATTGCCGCTTTTATTTCTTCTGGGATCAGTGGTTCTAAAATTTCATTTATTACTTCTTTTTTGTAGTCGTTAGAGTCGTATTTTTTGTTTTCGTACAGTTCTTTATAAAATTCAGTTGCAGCTTTAACTATGTCAGTTCTTTTGTAAAGTTCTTTTTTATTGAAGTTAATCTTAGGTATGATGTTTCGTCCTATGGCTTTTTCATATTCGGCTTTCTTAATGGATCCGCTCTTGACTAGGATTTTTTCTATTTGTTTCATTTGGTGGTTATTTATGTCATCTTTTTTTGATTGTCGGAACTTTTTGGAAAGTATTTTTAATTCTTTTTTTTCTTCCTTGCTTTTCAGTTTCTTTGCCGCAAGTTCCTCTTTTCTGTTTTGTAGATATTTTGTCTGTTCCGAATAAGAGAATTTTTCTTTTTCAGTTTGATCCTCATTTTTCTTATATTCTTCTATTACTTCATTTAAAGTTGCTTCTAGTTTATCGTACTTTTCTTTAATTGTCGGGTATATTTCTAGCTTTAAATCCAAGACTTTTTTATTAATGGCTTCTCTAAAGATGGTTGGGTTTTTTAATTCTAGTTTGGAGTTCTCTTTTTTTATGAACTTTCTTGGAACTTTGTTATCAATTTCCAGGATCATTTCTATCGGTCTATGATCTGATTCAAAGTTAAGCGATCTAACAGTGCGTATATTTTTGATGTTTCTTGTACTAGGTATAAGGATGAAGTCAATTTGAGCTTTATTTTTATGGTTCGGATGTTGCCAAGTCCATCTTCTGCTCTTGCGATGTTTAAAGCATGTGTTTCCTATTTTAAGATTCAGAGTTTGAGTGAAGTTTATGAGTTTATCGCCTCGCGAATTTCTCGAGCCATATGCCGACATTGAATTCTTCTCCGATTTTCCTATCTCCTATGTGGCTGTTGAAATCTCCCATTATATACACTGTTTTTGTTTTTGCTTGCTCATACGTCTTAGTTATATCGGTATAAAATTTATCTATTTCTTCATCACTTGCGTCAATGGTAGGAGAGTAAAGGGTAGAAGGAGAGGGAGGGGCAGGGGGTGAGTGGGAGGGGTGGACGGCGAGGGCGAGGGAGGGGAGGCTGAGAGGGGGGGAGCGGAGACAGGGATGGTTTGACGGACGGTTGGACAGATGGTTGGACGGACGGACGGACGACAGATAGACAGAAGGTTGGATGGATGGATGGTCAGATAAATAGATAGATAGTCTTAATATTTTTGATAATATTTGTTATAAATTGTTTTTAATTAGTATTTAGTTTTACGGTTTTTCTTATTTTATTTTTGAATTTATTTTTAAAATTTAGCCTGTTTGCTCTGTGACGAGAGAGAAGTTTACGGTTCTGGCAGAATATCAGCGCTGCAGTGCCGTTGCCGGTGCTGTATGCATTATGCTGAGCCAGCGCCTATACAATAGGCATACCACATACAGCATGCAAAAGGTCGGCTGCCTGTAGAATAAACTTTTGTCTTCTTGATGTTACGCGCGACTAAAATGTGAAACTACCTAATCTACCTATTTATTTTGAGTTGTGTATGTTAATATTTGTAAACTCCTGTGATCTGTTTTATGTGTTATGTTTATTGAATAAAGGTTTTATCTATCTATCTATCTATCTATCTATCTAATATATAAAAGGATAAACCGAATGACTGACTGACTGATATATCAACGCACAGCCCAGACGGCTAGACCTAGAGACTTGAAATTTTGCACGTAGATACCTTATACAGTGTAGGCATCCACTAAGGAAGGATTTTTCGAAATTCATCCCCTAAAGGGGTGAAATAAGGGTTGAAAATTTGTATGAAACTCCGTCAGTTTTGAAGTTAGGATCTTCAAATTTTGTGTTTAGGCTGACGACTAAAAACAAATTTATACGTGTCTCAGGGTTTTTGAAAATTCTACACCCTAAGGGGTGAAAAGGGGGATGAAATTGAAAATCCTTCATTTTCAAAGTAAAATCAACTAAATTGCTTATTTAGGCATTAGGGTTGCAATTCTGTGGAACGTACATCACTGTTATTGAAATTTCACCCCAAATTCTATCCCAAATTCAACCCCTATAACAGGGAAATGGGGTGAATAAGTCTAAAAACCAATAAGGGTATCGGTTGTATGGTTTATCGGGTCGCTGGTTAGGAAAACTACAACAATTTTGAAATTCAACGTGGTGGACGTGAAATACCATCATCCCCTGGGGATAGGTTTGGGGTACGATAGGGTTGAAATGTCTAAAAATCAATATGGGTGACGTTTGTATGGTTTATCGGGTCGCTGGTTAGGAAAACTACAACAATTTTGAAATTTAACGTAGTGGACGTGAAATACTATCATCCCCTGGGGATGGGGTTGGGGTGCAATAGGGTTGAAATGTCTAAAAATCAATATGAGTGTCGTTTCTATGTTTATATAAGGGTAGGGATAGCGGTTAAGATGGGGATAGGAATAGGGGAAGGGATAGGGGTAGGGGTAAGTAGGGAGAGAGGGAGGGGGAGAGGAGAGGCAGTGGAGTGGGAGGGGGTGGGGAAGGGGAGGGGTAGAGGGAGAGCGGGAGCAGGAGCGGGGGCTGTAGGCTACTTTTTACAGCGGGAAAATATCTCTTCCTATTGGAAAACACGTTATAATATAAAATACAAAATCCACGCGAGCGAAGCCGCGGGCAACAGCTAGTATGTAAATAAAAATAAAAAATACATTATAAAACCGGCCAAGTGCGTGTTGGGCCACGCGCAGTATAGGGTTCCGTATTTTTGTACGATTTTTTATCGCAAAGCAGGTTTTGATTAAGTATTTCATAACGTTCATAACATAAACTTTTTACCTCCGAGGTCCTAGCGCCTGATTGCTATTACTATTTTTATTATTTTCAGTATTAGGATTAAGATTGTAGGAACACTACAATAAAATAAAATCATTGTTAAAAGTTAAAAAAAAAGTTCTTCATTGACTATGGAACTCTAACAATGCTGCTGACCATATAAGCTGATATACACGAAGGCAAAAAGGCGCCTAAACTCAGGCATGCCTGTAGGCATGGAATAGAACACCAGGCTATTTCCGGGCACCTTAGTCCTCGCCCGCGTCCCTCGCATCCTGTTAGAAATTTTTCAGAAACATGTAAACAGTAGTTTGCCTAGAGGTATACCTGGAGAAGGGTGTGTACTTTTGAGTGTGTGCTTGTGCTATTTACATTAACCTAGATATTCAATAGGGGATTCAATCGTAGTTTTAAAAACAGATGATATTTTATGTGACAGGGTCTTCGGAGCCGGGATTGTACTTTATGAATAGGTTGGCACTTTTACAAAGGGTTGGTGCTTTCAAAACAAGGTGGTATTTTTGTAAAGGGTGGATATTTTTATGAGTAAATGTGTTGAAAAAACAATAATTTGGGTAGGTACTTTCTTATTTGTTAATTACTTGTTTTGGTACTGTTAATGTATAGTTTACCTGCACTAGTTGAGTTTGATATGGGAGTGATGCGCTCATACATCCCATTGTTGATGAACTCGTGCCTTTCTAAAAAAGTGTGAGTGCGTAAAACGAGAGCTGGGTCGCTGTTGTAAGGGGCCTGCAAGTAAAAAATAACTTTTTCTTAAAAAGAAATATGTAGATAAGTCTACGGTTACAAAATTATAAAGGCTATAGAAAGAATCATTTAGATCAGTTGTCAAATAGTGAACCGTTTTTTGTCTACAGTAAAACTAAACTAACCTCTTTCATCTGAACAGCATATTCCGTAACTTGCTTCGTAGGGTCTTCAAACCACATTTTCAAAATCCTGTTCCTGATCTCAACTAAGGCAAGAATAGAAGGCCCTTGGAGGTCTGAGAAATGTTCCGCCTCCAGGGAAGACATCTTGTCAAATGGCAGATGAGATAGAAAGGCTGCTTCCTTCAAACTGGAAAATAAATCAGTGATAGGAAGCTTTAGATACAATATCAGGATTCTTCAAAAAGAAATTGGAATTTCGATTAGCAACTTGGATTAGCAACTTTCGTTAAAAAGCTTCAGTAACACCCCTATGGAGAATTACAAGCTTAATTCAATTCCCGCAGAAATGACACACAGCCTTTTTATATGTTACACGTGAGCAGAAGGGGCCAACTGATGGTGAGTGCACACCACTGCACATAGCACCCACTGTGTTTTATTAGAATTAAATGAATGTCATTGAAAATTGCAATTTGCACAATTTGACAAAGACTAATCAAAAAGTGCTAAATAATCAGAAATTACTTTTAATGAGCCAATAAATTGCTCCTCCTAAATTATATACTCCCTCTAAGGAAACTATTTGTAGGCTGTTAATGAATACAAACAAAGACTCTTTTCACGAACACATCTATTTGTGTATGAAATGAAATGAAATTTTATTTTGTGGATCATAGGTCATTGAGGTGTTACAATAAGATTTTAAATAGTTCCAGCTATGTCCCGCCATTAAGGCATACAAAAATTACTAAAAGATTAAAGTTATGTCATGTAAAATATATGTCTCCAAATTATTTATATGTCAAGTACTTAAAAAATATTATTACTACAATTATTTAAAACAAAGTATTATCATTTAAATATTCATTAAGGCTATAATAGCATTTGTCCACCAAAATGTCATGTAGCTTTACCTTAAACACACTAAGCTTATCACAGTCTCGCAGTGACTTCGGCAATCTATTAAAATTTTTTGGAATTCTACAGTACACACTTTTGTGCACAAGCGCTGTGTTACATTTTTGAAGCCTTATTCTGTTCCTAATCCGTTCTCGATCATGAAATTCAAATAATCCTAGATTTGATTTAGCAAAGACACAGCATTCATAAATATACATACAACTTAGAGTTAGAATTTTCATTTCTTGAAAAAATGGTTTACAGGATTCGATTTTTCTCAAGTTACAAATTGACCTTATACAGCGCTTCGTATTGGTAGAAGATCCAAACTGGTAGGTAAGTGAAAACATGCAACCCAAAATATTAAAAGAAAACCAACCTATTCAACATTTTTTTAGAGTCAGACTCCTCTATATCATCATTAGTAGCTTCTTCAATAACCGGTTTGTCGTCTTTGTTAGGTTTCTTCGACCCTGCGTATCTATTAGATGAGACTGCGTATCTAGTAGGGCTCGGAGACGAGACCTTGCTCCTGTCCGACTCAGAGCTATCCTGCTGCTTCAGACCAGCATCCAACTCACGGGTAACAACCTGATCAATAAACATAACCTCTAATTTCGAGCACAAAAAATCTATAAAAATAATATTAATTCTTGGTTAGACGCAACCATACAAATATCATACATAACGTACCCTCACACGCTATCGACGACTCATTTTCAACACTAAAATTAAGCATTAAATAAATTCACCCTGAAATGAAAACACTTTTCTTTCAGTCAAAAGCAATGTTGCCAGCAGCCAGATGGAAATTCACTGCAATATTTATTAAGGTGCAAGCGCATTTAGGCGGATCGCCAAGCGGATTTTGAATACTTTGTATGAAAATTTTTACAGGAGGATTTATAACTAACCTGAATGAAAGAGGCAGTTTTATTGGAACTTCTTTATTATAAGCTTGCACATAAGAATCGCCATTACACCGGCAGGCACAGACAATAGTATAGAGCAAAACAGTGTTACCTCTTTAGTTATTTATACTACTTACTAACTAGTAATTACAAAAAATACTGTTGCCATTATTTTTTACACACCCCCTCAACAGTAATTTTTGTTAAAAAAAAGAAAACAAAATCTTAATCGGCAATATGTCAGGCTAACCCTTAAGAAAACCTTATCAACAGTATGTCAGGCTTCCCCTTAACAACATTAAATCAACAGAATGTTAGGCTTCCCCTTAACAAACATTTAAATAAAGTCGCCTGAGAATATCTAACATTAACACAAGACACCCCCTTAATTATATTATCAAACACTTATGTAGTACTGTGCCATAGAAAAATTTTAAACACAATCAAATCTCTTATCTTAGTAAATATCTGCTTACCCAAGGGTTTTGTAAACAGGTCTGCTATATTTCAATTTGTCTTTACATAATTAATGTTTACAAGGCCCTAGTCAACAGCATCCATTAACCAATGATATTTAATATCCATGTGCTTTAACCTCTTATTACTATCATTATTTTCAGTTATTTTTATGACACTCTGGTTGTCTTCAAAAATATTGCAAGTAACATTATAATCAAAGTCTAATAATAATTTCTTCAACCACAATGCTTCCGACACTGTCAAAGTTAAAGCAACATATTCAGCTTCGCATGATGACAGCGATAAACATGACTGATTTTTTGTACCCCATGAAATAGGGCACTCACAAAAGTAAAACATATTACCCGAAGTGGATTTTCTATCCCTAGCATCCCCGGCCCAGTCTGCATCGCTGTAACCTTGCAAATTTGTCTCATTATTGTATGAATTTAATGACAAATCAATAGTCCCTTTTATGTATCTCAATATTCGTTTCAAACATTGATACAGAGCTTTGCTAGCACAATGTTAATACCTACTTAGGAAACTGACAAATACAGACAGATCGGGACGAGTATTACAAACGTACAGCAAACTCCCAATTAATTTTCTACAGTCCTTTTCTATCTGTACTGATTCTGGTTTGTCTCTCTGTAATAAATCAAAATCAAAGTTCTGATCAATAGGTGTTGATACACTTTTACATTCTGACATCAGATAGCTTTTACATTCTGACGTCCAATAACTTTTGTAAATATTTCCTTTGATTTATTACAGCTACATAATTATTTACATACTGATTGATGTTTATACCCAAATAGTTTTTTGCAAGACCCAAATCCTTCATTTTGAAGTTCTCGCATAGAGCGTTTTTAAATGAGTTTAACTGATCTTTGTTATTTCCAAAATAGAGCAAATCGTCTACAAATAACAGTACATACAGGAAGTTATTACTTTCTCTATTCTATATATACATTCAATATTCGTTTTACAAAAGAGGGCTATAAGAGCAATTTATTGCCTGAAGACTCGTGATTCCCTGAGAGAACTGTTCAAGGAAATCAACATTATGACAGTGCCATGCCAGTATATCTATGAAAATATAATGTATGCTAGAAAGAACATTCATCAATTACCAAAAATTTGTGACAGGCATAATTTTAATACTAGAAATAAGCATAAAATTGATCAACCATATACTAGATTAACTAAAGTCAATACATCTTTCGTTGGTCTGTGTATACGATACTACAACAAAATACCTGACAATATAGTGCAATTACCTGAGAGAAAGTTTAAAGAATGTGTAAAGCAAACGTTATGTAAAAAAGCTTACTATAGATTGGATGACTATATGAATGACAAAGAGGTATGGTGCTCTGATATTCCAGCGAAACACAAGAAACACATTGTAAAAAGCCGACTCTTAAAGTAGGCCGTGCTGCAGTGGTTTCTTGCCGTTTCTTTTACGCTGCCATAGCACGATCCGAAACGGCGTAGACTCGCTCTATTTGCATTGTATTCTGCATGACATTCAATAAGTATTCTGTAAGGAATCTACATTGAATAAAATTATCTGAATCTGAATCTCTTTTCACATACAAACATGGATCATTTTTGGATCTTACAAAATTTTCTTTTGTCATAAAGTCATTAAATTTAGTATTCCAATATTTGGGAGACTTTTTCAGACCATAAATTGACCTTTTCAGTTTACATATTTTGTTATTAGGTAATCTCATGAAAACTGTCTCCTTTATATCACCATATAGAAAGGCTCCTGTCACATCCATTTGGTACACTGGTTGTTTCTTCTGAGCAGCCACAGCCATCAGTGTTCGAAAAGTTGTCATCTTTGCCACGGGGGCATAGGTGTTGTTGTCGCAGTTCTTTTGCTCGAAGCCACGAGCCACAAGTCGCGCTTTGTATATAGAATTTCCTCCTGCTTCTTTAATTTTGAACACCCATTTGCTACTCACTATTTCTTCACCAGCTGGAATGTCATCTACTTCTTCCCATGTATTGTTTTCTTCTAAAGTTTCTCTTTCTTAATAGCTTCATTCCATTTGATTCTATCCGGTCTCTTCATAGCTTCTGCATAGGTAATAGGTTCTTCACACGATATACTCAAGAAACTATTTTCACTCTCATCTAGTTCACTATAATTTATTTTATAGTCTTTCATCCATGCTGGGGTTTTAATCATTCTTTTCGGTCTTCCTTCACATGTTCTTTCATTTTCTTGAATAATCTCTTGCTCATTTGTTTCTATTGATAATATTTCTTCTTCTGTCACATCTGGTATTTCTTCATTTTCTTCTTCATTAGAGGAATGTATAGATGGTTGATTTGATGTACTTTCATAGAGCTCCTCTGGGTTAGAGTTATTGTCTTGATTCACCTCTTCTTCTATTATTTCCTCATTATTTTCTTCAAAATAAAATTTAATACTTCCGTGTTTTTCTTCTCTTTACTCTCAAATTTCTCAATATTTTCTATGATGAATGTCACATCTCTTTTGGTTTCTACGTCATTTTTTTCAGGTATATAAACTCTATATCCTTTCACGTTTACACTTTCTCCATACCCAATGAAATATCCAATATCAGCTTTGCTATCAAACTTTAGTCGTTTCTGTGACGGTATGTGCACTCCTACTTTTGATCCAAATACTTTTAAATTTGAGATGTCATACATTGGTTTGTTATACCACAACTCATAAGGTGTCTTACCTTTTATTCTGCTGGGACCAGTGCGTTTTATCACAAATACTGCAGTATTAGTCACTTCTGCCCACATATTCTTATTAAGGTTGCTCTCCAATAACATTGTCCTGGCAGACTCAACAATGGTGCGCATTTCTCTCTCCACACACCCGTTCTGTTCAGGAGTGTATACTACACTTTGCTGATGTTGTATTCCATAGTATTTTAATAAATTTGTCATTTCTTCGCTGCAAAATTCCTTGGCGTTATCTGATCTTATATATTTTATTTTATAACCTGGATTATTCAATGTTTCTATTATGAATTCCCTCACATATTTTGTGCTCTCACTTTTGTTTTTCAAAAAATAAACTTTCCTGAATTTCGTGTAGTCATCCTTTAGTAAAAGAAAAAATTTGGCTCCACCCAATGACACTTCCTCAACAGGTCCTCCAATATCAATATGTATTATTTCACCAGGTGATTGACTTCTATTTTCTGTAGATGGGAATGGCAATCTATGTTGTTTCCCTTTTATACAAGATATGCATGTTTGGTCACTGCCTTTATTATATGTAATATTACATTTATCCAATATATTTCTTACTTGATTTACATCCTGATGACCAAGTTTTGCATGCCATTCTGTAAGATTACTGCTGCACTTACCTACCATAGCCATATCATTCTCATATTTAAACTGCATGGTATACATCTTTCTATCTCTTTTTGATATTGCACATATATTTTCATTTTTCACAAACTTGCTCTCACTGGCTGTAGTTAACAGCTTGTAGCCTTTGTCCAATGCAGCGCTCATTGAAAATAAATTCACTTGTAACTCCGGAAAATACAAGACATTATTTATAGTTGTTGGTATCCAACTGTCCCCATCGTATGCACTCAATTTTATTTCACCTTGTCCTAGGGCTTTTATCACTGAGCCGTCCCCAATAATGACATCTTTAGGCATTTGAAAATTGGTATAAGTTGAAAAAAGGTCTTTACATTTGCACATGTGCTCAGAGGCACCGCTGTCTAAATACCAATTATCACCGCACTCACAGTCAGCTGTTAATGCACTTATCGATACTGATGTCATGAAGGCATTCAGTCTATTTTCACTTTTGTTCTGGGGTAATTTTTCTTTATTGAACCAACAATTTTCAATTTTATGTCCACGTTTATTACACTTTTTGCAAAAGTCTTTCACATTATTTTTAAATTTACATTCATTTTTAAAATGTCCTGGCTTTCCACATTTGAAACACTTTCTAGAAGAACTCTGTGCTTTGAATGCTGAGGTCCTCCTCACTTTTGGTATTTCTCTGCTCCTCAATTATGAGCCTCGCTGTCAGTCCTGCAAGGGTCCTTTTGTCCACTGGAACGGAATCCCAGGCAGATATAATATGACGATATTTTTCAGCTATAGATGAGATAATTTTGGTCATGACCATACTGTCTGGCATGGTGCCCTTGACATTTTTAATTCTTGCCACCAGATCTTCAACTTTGGCCATAAATGTTGTCACACTTTCATTTTCCAATTTAATTTCAAAAAACTTTTGTTGCAGAATATGTAGTGATACGTCTGAACTTTGTTCATATACTGTGGTAAGCTTTTCCCACATTTCCTTCGCTGAGTCTCAATTTTGTATATGAATCATGACTGAAGGTGCCATGTGCGTTACTAGCACGCCTTGTGCCTTGGCATCGATTTTCAGCCATTTTTCTTCTTCCTTTTCCGGACGTGTGTACGAACCGTCAACTACTCCATATACGTTCATAGCCTTTAAAATGACTTTCATTTGAAATTTCCATATAGACCAGTTTCCGATTCCCTCCAATCGAATGGATGTAGCGTGGCTTACGCCGCCGCCGAAATTTCCGTCCTCCATCTTGTGCCTTTTTTCACTTTCTTTGCTTGACCGCAAAAAATCACTTGACCGTGATATACCTTTAACCAGGTACTTGCTTCGATACCTCCAAGGCTAGAGCTGGGCTATAACCTTTTACAGGAGAATTTATAACTAACCTGAAGGAAAGAGGCAGTTTTATTGGAACTTCTTTATTATAAGCTTGCACATAAGAATCGCCATTACACCGGCAGGCACCTGACAGACAATAGTATAGAGCAAAACAGTGTTACCTCTTTAGATATTTATACTACTAACTAGTAATTACAAAAAATACTGTTGCCATTATTTTTTACAAAAATCTATGGAACAACGCGCACCTAGTCGCATCGCACTCTCGCATGTTGAACTCCGCCAGGCGATGCAATCGCATTATGCGCGCGGCCCGCGCGACCGCACGCCACTCCGCGCGCTGTTTCAGTGCTGCCAGATGCGGAAGATGAATACGATAAAATTGTTTCATAGTATTTTCAATATCAAAAACGAAAACATTGTTATGTGTAGTTTAGGGTTTCTGTCAGTGTAACTGTTCTAAAAACTGCTATATTTTGTATTTGTATTTCGCTTGGATGAATAAACCAAGGTATTTCAACAACATAATCGGTCAAAATAAAAATTCAATAGCCAAATTGGTAGAAATCTCCCACAAATGGTCACACCATCCCATGCGATGCGCGCGCTGCGAGTGGGCCGCGTGGTGCGGACAGGTGCGCGAGGGTGACAGAAATGCGCGCGGCCGTGTCCGTCTTCCCAGCAAGCCCGTGCGAGATATGGCCAAGTGGCATACACCAAAATTTAGTGGAAATTGGTTCATTCTATCAATAAAGTGTCAGATTCAGTGCATCAAAACTGACGACACTACGAGCTGAAAACTTTGGGTGGCTGTAGAGACGTCTCGTCAGCCAGCCCATTCTATACAGGAAAAACTACGAAGATTACATAAAAGCAAAATAGTTCTACATTTACTGCATATCTCGTGCAATTGATTGTAAAAAAGCCGAATCGAAAATGTCCATATGGTAGGAGCACTTCAACAATAATTATGGGTGGCTGGAGAGACGTTTTCCCAGCCAAAATACATATTATCTCTTTTGTTCTTTACATGTTGTCCACAAATAAATAAAAACTTCATGTTAACCAATCAGCCTTTTACTAATAACACCGTCTCCCGAACTATTCTCAAATCAAAAATAATCTACACGTGCGTCTTCAGTACCTCTTAACTATAAGGACACAAGATTGATTTTTGAATGCTCTAACAGCAACATGTAGAATTGCACAGAACGGCAACGTCGCACTTCACAGTTTGCATTCAAAATTTTCGGCGGGAAAATTATTTTTGTTTCTAGCACCGAAACCGTAAGACCTTAGGACTCACTTTTCTTGGTGCTTATTGCATCAAATATGCACTCTCTATTAGTATATTGCTCAGCATTCTACGTGCAGTACTTTTTGAGGTACAGCATGGGCTTGCTGGCGAGACGTCTACCCAGCAAGCCCATGAAAAAATACAAATATCTCAAAAGTTAGTGGAGCTAGGATTTTGAAATATTTGGTTCCTACTGTTTCGAGTAGGTAGTAAATATTAAGCTTTGTTTTATCTTCCTACCTACTATATGTTCCGAGACATAACCTGGGCTGGCTGGGAAAACGTCTCTCCAGCCACCCATAATTATTGTTGAAGTGCTCCTACCATATGGACATTTTCGATTCGGCTTTTTAGGGTTCCGTACCTCAAAAGAAAAAAACGGAACCCTTATAGGATCACTTTGTTGTCCGTCTGTCTGTCTGTATGTCTGTCTGTCTGTCAAGACCCTTTATCTCACGAACGGGTAAAGGTATCAGGTTGAAATTAATACCATATATTAGGATCTATGAACCACACAAGATCTGAAAATTTCAATTTTTTACAACGACGCAATCAAAAGATATGGCATTTTATGTCCTCATTTCCATACATTTATTCAAAAATGCAAAACCTACAGGGTACTTCCCGTTGACCTAAAATTATGAAATTTGGCAAGAAGCTAGGTCTCACAGTACAAATAATGGGAAAAGTCTGAAATCATTAAAAATTACAACTTTTCTCACAACTAATGGTAACCAATTGTGGTGAGCTCCCGTTTCAACAACATTCATATAAGAGAGGGGTCAAGTGGGATGGTCGCTGAGGCGATTTTTGTTTTAGTTCTATTTAAAAACGGGAACACTTACAAACTTGAAAATTGGTATGTTTATAGTGCATAAGCTATAAAATAACAACAAATAATAAAATTTGGTCAAGCGCGTGTCGGACTCAAAAAATCTAGCACATTAACTTACTGAAATTTCAACTAATACAATTATGTTTATGTGGTGGTACGGAACCCTCAGTGCGCGAGTCCGACTCGCACTTGGCCGGTTTTTTACAATCAATTGCACTAGATATGCAGTAAATGTAGAACTATTTTGCTTTTATGTAATCTTTGTAGTATGAAATTGGCGTTTTGTATAACGAATTTTCTACATTTTTTGAGCGTGATTGGGAAGACATTAACTTAGCTTAAAAGTTGATTTTCGAAAAATATTATCAGTAAAAAATATAACAAAACTAATGATGAAATCGGAAGACATTTAAAACGAATCGTCTTCAAACCTTTAATTTTAAAAATCAAACTAATAATTAAAACTTTATTTTATGCTAAAATTGATACTTAATCTTGAATTCAATTTTCAAATATAAGACAAATGAAAAAACAGCTTTACAATTATAGGAATTATGATCTCATTAATCTGTAAGAAAATTTCGGCAATTTCATAGTGAAAGACCTATTATTTCAATATCTGTAGAAGCTAAAATCGGGCTGCGACTGTCAAGCTTGATCAATTTTTGACTTCATCGCTGTGATAACAGAACGTTCAAGCCGTCTCTATATGATTTAAAATTTTATTTTGTAACACTCGAAGGGTCCAAACGGAGCCCTATAATAGTCACTTCAATATTATGTCCGTCTGAGTGTCCGTCGTCTGTCGCACAGGTTTTATAGCCAGACTATGATTTAACAGTAAAAGCATCTTGTTAACTGAAAGCCATACGAATTGTCAAAAATGTTTTTAAATCTTTTAAAAGTGGGCTCCCATACAGCTAAATAGGGTCACAAAAACAAAATTTCACCCTCTATGATTATTCTGATGACATAGAAAAAGTTGTTAGTGATTATAAGGTCTATTATTTGACATAGGTTTTACTCTGCCTTTCAAAATTTTGAGCCAGAGGTCTAGGGAAAAGTTGCACTGTCTTTTGGTGATAATGTTTATTATTATGTATAATTTACTAACAAATATTGATATTGAAGAATCAGGTTCTTTCTTTGTTACTATACTTCTCTCATTTTTAATATTACAACACAACGGAACCCTAAATATGCCAAGTCCGACACGCACTTGGCTAACTTTTTATTACTTGGTAGATTGACTTGTGGCCATATAACAATTTACAGAGATCGTACTAGAAGAATAAAGTTAGCGTCTGATTTAATTCGATAACTTTTTAGACATTATCGATAACCACTATTTACATCTCTAATGGCGGATAATCAAAACCATTCTCGATATGTTTATATTCTTGAATTGTTCTTGAAATTTGCAGTATATTTCTTTGTGAAAGGGTTTTTTAAATTGAATTACCTAAACTTTAATATAATTTGTTGTCACTTTAATGAGTATTACACATATTTTTTGCAAAATAAGCTTATAAATATTACTTACAAATGAAAGCATAAGAATTCTTCGATGTCCTGCTTCCTAGAGGAATGAGATCCGCATGCCGGTACGATAAATGTATTGTTCAGCATTTAGGCTTTTGTGTACAATACTTATTTGATTAGATATAAGTATTTTAATAACAGTAAAATTACAAAAACTACAGAGCCGGTTCGCTCACGACAACATCAAAACAAATAGTTTCATAGACGACTGAAAGTAAAGACAATGTCTACTATTTGTCAAGGGAACAATCAGATAACTTTTTAAATTAGCAGGAGTGTAAAAAGAACCAAAACAAACCTGGTTCCAACTTGACGTTTCAAAAGTGCAACACTTGACAAGCCTTCAAATCCCTCTATGACCGAGCGCAGCGAGGTTCAAATCTCTTTGGAATGAACCAATTTCCACTAAATTTTGGTGTATGCCACTTGGCCATATCTCGCACGGGCTTGCTGGGAAGACGGACACGCGGCCCGCACGCACGATCCGCCTAAAAGCGCGTTCACCTTTAAACAACTTTTTTGTTCAGCTTTTCCGTACGTGAAAATCTCACTTGATCAAAAATTACTCTCAAAACATCAAAATTATCTGTGTTTATCAGATAAGATAAACAATCGTTGCAAAATAATTATGTCCATAAAACATTGAAGCCTACGCATCGATTGCCATTAGATCAGACATGCGATTATCCTGTTAGCTAGAAGCTCGAGTATGATGCCTTAGCTAAATAAAAGTCTTAGATCAAATAAATGGAATCCGTTCAAGAGCAGCGAAGGGACAGTTTAATGCCATAAAGAACAAAAAATATCCCTTTTAGTACCATCTGGCAACGCTGGAAATGTGCTATTTCCGAACGAAGACCCGCCTTGGCGATGTGCACACGGAGGTCAAAATAAGGACGGAACTTTTGGTATGGCTTATTGGTTCTGCTACGTGGACAATTTAGCGAACGCCAACCAAATCCGTTTGCCTTCGCCAGTACTTTTGACAAGGTTCGTATTTCGGCATTCAAAAGCATGTCAAGCTTTCCACAAACGACTTTGTACCTTCCTATATCTGTATCTTACTTTTGAAAAGTTGTTAGGTTTCATGGGCGTCTGTCTGAATGCAGTTTGTTTCCGGAAGATGTCTTTATACCCCATTCATAGATCAGAAATTGAAGGGTTAAAAATATGTTGCGAATTTCAAAGTTGTAAAATGATAGTGGTTCCTTCAGCCGATAAAAAAGGACCTTTGAAGGTTGATCAAACTGTTGTTATTTAATTATCCACTGAAGAAAGCAGAAGAGAGGTAGGAACTTAATTAAAGTTATCTACCAATCTTACCTTGCAGCTCAACAGTGAGTACTTCGAGATTAAAAACGTAATAATATAAGTTATATTACTTACTACCTGTCTGCATACTCGGGAGTGCGGACGAAACGTATGGCACGCCATATATTTCACCCGCACTCCCGAGCTGTCGCATACTTTAGTCGACCCGAGAACGAAAAGTAGGTGTTGGTGTTTAAAACGCAATGTTACTCGTAAATAATTTACTTAATATACAAGCATTTCTTACAAATATACAATGTTAGAAAAACTAGAAGGACATTCTAATTAATATCAGGTTGGGTCTATAAGGTCCTGATAAAATAGTGAACATAAGTTAGTATGTTACTCACACCATGAAACTGAACAACTTTACCCAAGGAACAGGTCGAAATACGGAAATAAATTTTTGAAAAGTAGAAAATCGCAAAATTTCACAACCACAGGCAGGATTCGAACCTGCGTCTCTGCTACAGTACCGCAGACGCTTTACCAACTAGGCTACTGTGGTCCTGCCTGTCTTTGTGAAATTTTGCGATTTTCTACTTTGTAGATTTATCCGAATACTGGAAGTGTTAAAATAAAATCATTTTTAGGGTTCCGTACCACAAAAGAAAAAAACGGAACCCTTATAGGATCACTTTGTTGTCCGTCTGTCTGTCTGTCTGTCAAGACCCTTTATCTCACGAACGGGTAAAGGTATCAAGTTTAAATTAATACCATATATTAGGGTCCATGAACCACACAAGATCTGAAAATTTCATTTTTTTACAACGACGCAATACGGCAGTTTATGTCCTCATCTCCATACATTTATGCAAAAATGCAAAACCTACAGGGTACTTCCCGTTGACCTAAAATTATGAAATTTGGCAAGAAGCTAGGTCTCACAGTACAAATAAAGGGAAAAGTCTGAAATACCACTAAAGGTAACCAATTGTGGTGAGCTCCCGTATCAAGAACATTCATATAAGAGAGGGGTCAAGTTGGATGGTCGCGGAGGCGATTTTTGTTTTAGTTCTATTTTAAAAACGGGAACACTTACAAACTTGAAAATTGGTATGTTTATAGTGCATAAGCTACAAAATAACAAATTATAATAAAATTTGGTCAAACGCGTGTCGGACTCAAAAAAATTAACACATTAACTTACTGAAATTTCCACTACTACAATTATGATTATGTGTTGGTACGGAACCCTCGGTGCGCGAGTCCGACTCGCACTTGGCCGGTTTTTTTTATAAATTTTTGACTTTTATAGAAACTGCATCAGCTGATAGCGCATTTTGTATGGGAGGTCAACAATTGCTTCTCGTATTTCGACCTACGAGTATGTTTCTTGGGAGAAGTTGTTCAGTTTCATGGTCTAAAGTATGCTAAAATCATGCTAAAATTATGTTCACAAATTCTGTAGGACCCTGTATACATACAACTTAATAAACTAACAAACATCACTTAGCTACACTTAGGTGATCAAAATCATTCGAAAGCGTTCGAATCAGACGAAGCGTTGGCAGGCCCCCCACAAGGTGGACCGACGATCTGGTCAAGGTCGCGGGAAGCCGCTGGATGCGAGCAGCGCAGGACCGGTCGTCATGGAGTTCTTTAGGGGAGGCCTATGTCCAGCAGTGGACGTCTTTCGGCTGATATGATGATCAAAATCATAAATATCATTATGAACAAAATGTCGCGTGAGTACAAACAGTTGGGAGTGGCTTGATTAAGAACAAGTAACAATAATAATTAAAAATCATGCTTAGTTCAAAACCAATAGTAAAGGATACCAAACAAACTTCATTACTTACTTAACCATTTGTTATCAAGTCCTACTGCCGTAATTAGAGACGTCTCTTAAAGTCAATTCCTTATTAAGTTACAGCAAGAGATTTATTTAAAGATGAACTTCAAGTGACATTTCTGAGTGTGGAAGTTATTCAGTACAGTCGTAATAATGTAGCTAGATTAGAGCCACAGCAGTGTGAGTGCAGGACGGAGCGACGCTTACAATATTGGAGCGTAGGTTCAAATCTCTTTGGATCATTTTAACGTGAGACTCCGTAAACTGTTCAATTACCTAAAATCGTAAAATGAAATGGTACGTAAAATAAGGCTGTGTATTAACGTGCCACCAAATTTGAGTAATTTTTTACCAAATAAATGTTCACCAAATTTTGTTTACCAAAATGATTAAATTATCACCAAATTTGCTTCTGGCACTTCGCCGGCCGCTGCCGGTTCGGGATCGGTTAGGTTGTGTTCTAACGAACTTAACCGAACCGGCAAATTTTGACCAGCATAAATTTGGTAACCAATTACCCTTTGGTGTACATTCATCCATTTTGTCTGAAGTGTATTGGGGTATAAAAAAAATTTTGGAAATCATTAAATTTATAGCCATGTTATTCGAAAACCTATCAACTTACTAGGAAATTGATCAGCTTTTGATTCTTATCATTTACCGGTCATATATACAATAAATACCGAGGCCAAGTATGATATCCTGGTAAGTTAAAGCAATGTTTGAAGAAGTACGAATATTATTGTCCATTTCATACATTGCCAGGCATTGAACACAACTCCTTCTGATTGTGTAGGATGCCTGCTGGTCCACCGACAATGTGTAAAATAAGTAGATCTTGGTCTGTATATCAATGTTCCGTCAGGTCAAGTTGGTTGGTTTGGTTATATTTCACACATTACCGGCTGCGCATAAGGCATTACAGAATACAAAGGGAAAATATAAATTAAATAATATTTAATAATAATATTTCATGTCTAGTCACTGTATAGAGTACCGAATTAGTTACATTGCCGGTAACATAGACAAAAAACCAATAAACTCAAAAGGAAATGGATTTTACCAGTTATTTATTGAAGAAACACTTAAGCACTTACATACAGGATGTAAAAAACATGCGTCACTTTTCACTGGTTTTGTTCCCGGAGCCCAGTGACCCTATCCTACTTATAATAAGAAGCAACTTTCCCGAACAAAAGAATTCTCGTCATATTCTCGTCAAAACTTCACAGTTTCGGTCACGTGATCGACTCATTTTGTATGGAAAGAAGAAATTTTTTTCGATTTTTTTCGAATTATTTTATTCAGGAAAGTTGCTAGATTTCATGAGTATTATTTATTATGTATTTAGTATTTTTTATTTCCACTGGGCTTCGGGAGCAAAACCAATCAAAAATCAAAAGTTACACCCAGACACACAACAAACACGTATGTTCTCCAAATGTTTGCCCTGGGCGGGATCGAACCCGCGACCTACAGCGCAAAGGGTAGAGGCACTACCAACTACACCATAAGGCCCATCATGAATCTCTCCCTATATAGGATCATCTTATACTTTTTACGCCCGAATAGAAAAACACATAGATTCTAGACTAACAGCCAGTTTCTCTAATGATTTTTAAAATTAAAAGATTTTCTTAGGTCATCTTTACTTGAATGTACGACGATGATTATTGTTTCTGACATGCGAGTACTCGCCGATGTTTGCGTAAAGCAGAAGAATCACGATAGCTTTTACAACACACGTCACAAGAATATGGTTTCTCACCTGTGTGTGTTCGACGATGTGTGTCTAATTGAGGCTTTCGATTAAAACTTTTATTACACACATCACAAGAAAATGGTTTCTCACCTGTGTGTATTCGCCGATGTACTTCTAAATGAGTCTTTCGGTTGAAGTTTTTATCGCAAACATCACAAGAAAATGGTTTTTCACCTGTGTGTATACGACTATGCCTGTCTAAACTTTCTTTTCGACTAAAGCATTTATAACACACATCACAAGAAAACGGTTTCTCACCTGTATGCGTTTGCCGATGGGAGTCTAAATAATGCTTTCGATTAAAGCTTTTATAACACACTGCACAAGAAAATGGTTTCACAGCTGTGTGTATTCGTCGATGTATTACTAATTTAGCTCTCACATTGAAACTTTCATTACACACATCACAACAAAATGGTTTCTCACCTGTGTGTATTCGCCGATGTACTTCTAAATGAGTCTTTTGGTTGAAGTTTTTATGGCAAACATCACAAGAAAATGGTTTTTCACCTGTGTGTATTCGACTATGCCTCTCTAAATTTTTTTTTCGATTAAAGCATTTATAACACACTGCACAAGAAAACGGTTTCTCCTCTGTATGTATTGTTTGCCGATGTCTGCTCAAATGATCCTTCTGATAAAAGCGTATATGACAAACATCGCAAGAGAATGGTTTCACACCTGTGTGTATTCGACTATGCCTCTCTAAATTTTTTTTTCGATTAAAGCATTTATAACACACTGCACAAGAAAACGGTTTCTCCTCTGTATGTATTGTTTGCCGATGTCTGCTCAAATGATCCTTCTGATAAAAGCGTATATGACAAACATCGCAAGAAAATGGTTTCACACCTGTGTGTATTCTTAGGTGTCGTTTTAAAATGCTTAGACGTTTAAATTTTGCATCACAAGTCTTACAAACGAAAGGTTTTTCGTTACTATGAGTTTTTAAATGTGAAATTAATGACCATTTAGCGGTAGTCATGTGAGAACACATATCACAGATATATTTTTCTGCAGCAGCATGCGCTTTTAGATGATGATTTAAATGTTTTTCATAATTCGTTGCATATTTACAAATATCACACGAGTATTTAAAGACTTTATCACAGTTAACAGTAACACTGATTCCTTTTGAACAGGAATTTTCGTTTTCCGCTCTCACCGTAACTGAGTTAGGACCATTACTCGCTGATTCATTTATTTTTGCTTTACTGTTTGTGCTGACTGCTTCTTTAGATACTTCTTGTCGGCTGTCTACACTTGCAGTTACGTCAGGTAGTTTACTCTCAGACACAGGATTCTTTGTTATATTTGAGGTGTTTTGTTGTGAGACTTCATCGACGTTTTCTGTTGTTGAAAGATCTGTCTCTGCTGTGTGCTTTTCTTTATCTCCATTGTTAGTAATCTTTTTCATTGACATTGCAGCACCTGTGCAAATAATTTACCTTTTAATTAAGTAAGTCATTTCATAAGCAGGCTAAAAGAAGACTATGAGGGCACCGCAGGTTCTACATAATCGAGTACACGACATTTGCATCTTTGTAGCGAGAGTAGTGGCCTTTTAGATCCACATAATGTTGATCTGACAATGCGCAACCTGGCAGGAGATAGAAGGCTTCATTGGTGTATTCCATGACGTAACAACTTTTCTCTCAGACTGTACCGAACCTGCCAGGTTGTGCATTGGCAGACCTTAACGTTTTGGGGATCTATGACGTGTACTCAATGACTTGGAATAACTTCCGGTGTCCTCACGATTTCAGTAGCGAATACCTATATTTCAGAGTTCACGAAAGAGCGTCACGTTTTGTAGATGAAATAATCAGAAATCAGAAATTTTTATTAACACATTAGACATCACAACACAACTACAAAAATACAATAGATGGGTAGAAACATCAAATAAATATCATCATGAGGGTAAAAAACAAATGAGGAAAAAGAAAAAATTACAGTGCTGTGACATCGGCAGTGATAAAAGGGCCTCACTCAGCAAAAGCCGCAGCACGCAGGCTGCAACGCTGGTTTTCAGTGAGCCCTGCTGAGTGAGGCACGGACGGTAGTGTGCATAGATATACGTAAACCATATAAAATATACATAAATCATATAGGTACATACATACAGACGTAAACTGTTCCTAACTAAGAAGCAGATGGTTCATAATACGCAATAAGATTAATAAGTGTAGGTGTGGTGAGAAAAGACAGAAATAATATGATATAATGACGGTACGCTATCGCATCGGGACATGTAATAACGTCTAAAGAATCTGTTTGCGCGTCTCGCGCGCAGCTGCAGTCTGCACGCATATTCAGGTCTATTCGCTATTCGACTTACTCGTATGTCGCTCCGGCCGGAAACAAGAAAAAAATACCTTGACGATGTTATACCTAAAAAATGGTGCTAGCATAATACGTGTGGGAAAGTACAACATAATAATAATAAAATCATTAAATAATTGCTAATTAATCAATGATTATATAAAATAATTGTTATAAAATAAAAATAAAAATGAAATAAATCGTCCAAATTGTGTGATAAGATTAAAATTAATATAAGCAATTCTAAAAACTATCTACTAACTACTAAACTATTTTGTGGAAAAGAATGTCTACATATATTTCTATCTACGTATCCTATAGGGAAAGATATCGGCACGCGACCATCGCATTTGCCTCGCGTCTGAATCTGTTAAGGTGAGTCGGTTACTACTTAATACAATCGATTTTATCAACTTTTTTGTATATGCAATATATAATTTTTATATTTTTCTTTAAATGAGTTTTACGACTTCAGACTGCGGATAGGGGGCGGTAAGTCGTTCAAGCACTTAGTTGAGGCAAACCTGAAACTATCGCGGAAAGTTGATGTGCGGTGTGGCGGGATCGCAAGCCGAGAATCGGAAGTGCGTGTTACGCGACTTTTCAATGCTCTAATACTTTACAATACTTTACAAAAATAAACATGACTTTTCAATGCTGTAATACTTTGTTACCAGCTTTAATTACGTTATACTGAAAACCGGTCCACTTGGCAAAATTTCGGCAATTACCAAATTCGCTGATCGGGATCGGTTAGGTTGTGGCTAACGGACCTATAGTCCTAAACATTATATAATAATGACACACGCACACACACATAACAGAAAGTGAAAGAGCATTTTCTTCTTCAAACCGCTATTTCGTCATCGTAGTCGTAGTCATCATTGTGAATTTCGTCGTTGTATTTATTTAAATATTTATGTACATATTTTTATATATCTATTTATATTTATTATATATATGTATATAGTGTTTATATAGTATATATTTTTATATACAGGTATTAATTATTTACTATGAAATTGTAGGTATTATTTATTTATTTTTGTTTTTTTTTTTCCATTTACATGCACGATTGTATCCCGCTATGAATATTCTCTCTCACAACCATGGGTTGGCTGGAAGAAATCTCTTGTAGAGATAAGCCCGCCTTTGTAAATGTCCTTTTGTTTGTTTACTTTCTGTATGTTAAATGTGCAATAAAGAATATATATATAATGTGCAACAATACCCTACTTGAGGCGCGAAAAAAACTTTTGCTGTCGGTAGCTTAGTAATCTTGTCGGAGGTTTAGTATTTTATTCGGAAGAACACGCTCTTATTTGTTTGTTAAATTCGATATTATTTTTCGGTATGTTTTGGGTTTTTTGTCGGTAATTCATTATAACGCTGGTTAATTAGAATAATAGTCGGCCACAGATCGCTGGAGATTAATTCGTTTGTCGGAACCATTATTACTTCCCTTTAAGAAACAGCGCTCTAAGTTTATATCTACAACAGAGAGTAGACACGTAAAATGAGTGTAACATCACGCCTATACAGCGTGAATTTTTATTCGTTTTAAACCCGAAGCCCAGTGATTCTACTCATGAAAACAAGCAACTTTACCAAATAAAAAAAAAATTACTCAAAATAAAAATTTTCACCTTTCCATACAAAATGAGTCGATCACGTGACCACTTTACTATGGGGAGACTAAAAAAAAAGGAATTTTGCGAGTAAAAAAATTTTTCCTTCGGGAAAGTTGCTTGTTTTCATGAGTAGAATCACTGGGCTTCCGGTTTAAAACGAATGAAAATTCACGATGTATACCTCTAAGCAGAGCATGAAAGAGTGTATGTGATGATGAGAAGTCGAGCTTTGTCTAACCTAAACATTTAATTAAAAATGATATCCAAATTTTCTTTACAATGTTCTCTGTTAGTAGCCCCCGACGCAAGAAAAACCTGCACGTGCGAAGCCGGGGCGGGCCTAGTACATAAAAAGAAAGTACCCAACTTACTGGGGCCCATGATTGAACAGTCAAACGTCTGCTTGTGGAACTCAGTGGGGCCGATGACCATCTCCTCCTTGATCTGATGATCTTCGTACAGGCTGTAGGCTCCATCCGGGTCCAAGGGTAACTCGTCCACGTGATGCTGTGTTTCTTCTGGTTCTAGTTTGATTTTCTGTTCTTCTGTAATGAAAAGAAACAAATTTAAATATTATCCATTTAACATAATCTTTTTATGGTTACATACACACATACCTAAACATACAATCCTATCATCCTATTTTTTAAATTTTCAATTGAAGTTGATTTAATCACGATATGGGATTTTTGTGACATCCTGATATTTCAGCGCGTTTCAAGCACCGTGATCACGGGTAAATACCGGGAGTCCACTGAAATCCTATATCATTTTAAGATAAGAACCCGTCAAAATATCATCATAACAGTGGCCACTAAACGATACAAAATTATAATAATAAAGAATAATAACAAAACCAACCAGCAATATCCATATTCAATTATGGATACTGTTGATCCAGGTAACTCACATTTTGACATTTAAGTAATAGTACCTGGTCGACCGAGCTTCGCTCTTTAATAGCCGCCTCAACCTGAAAATATCATCGGGTGAGCAAGCTATGCTACTCGCCAACAGATGGCGCTGTAAGTTTGTGTCTAAAACGCAGAATTCACGCACTGCTCAAAAACACGGGGAAATCGAATTTTTCCAGACATGAGACCTAGCTAGATCGATCCTAGATTTTTGCCCCCAAAAACCCTCGTATGGTAAATTTCATCGAAATCGTTAGAGCCGTTTTTGAGAAACCGATTAAAAATATTATATGATATTATATTATTTTATTATATTATTATTAATATTATCTTATTTTATAATTTTTATGACATAATAATATTTGACAATTTACAACATTTATGACATTATTGAGATTATTTCACGCTTAATTATTATATTTTTGACTGGTAGATTTAATGAATTTGTAATCTTATTTTGAATATAATTAATTTTAAAGAAATTTGCATGCCAAAATATAGGCTAGATATATGGCACTCTACATATTGTACCCTTCATCTACATGTTACCATATCTATTAGCAAATAAAACCATTTCATTTCATTTATGATATTTTAGCCAGGGCCGGGGTCGCAGCGCTCCCGTGGGGACCGATCTTAATCCAGCTTTTTTTACCTCATGAACAACTGAGTGAAGTTTCATAACTTAGTCAGCATTTCTAAAGATTTTTCCTTTAAACGACTGACCTATTACTGTAAAAGTATACTTTACCTGCACTAAGTGTAGGTATGGGAGTGATGCCCTCACTCATCCCATAGTTGATGAACCCGTGTCTTTCTAGGAAAGTGTGAGTGTGTGACACTAGAGCTGGGTCGCTGTTGTAAGGGGCCTGCAAGTAAAAATATTTTCCTCTATGAATAATACGTAAATCAATAGCTACAGTTGGTAAAATTTATATTATTATTATTTATTAATACACTAGCAGCACATGGTGCTGATGCGTGTATATCACTGTACTTGTGTCAAATACTTGTCCAGTCTGTTTTTAAAAGCACTCACAGAGGGAGCACTGATCACTGTCTGTGGCAGCCTATTCCACAAACACACTACACGGTTCGGTAGAAAAATGTGAATAGTGTCTTTTTCTTCTCTTTTAGATAGGTTCTCAATGGGCCGATAGTGTTCTGACTTACAATAAGTTTCTTCTGTACAGCACATTCCGTAAGTTGCTTCTTAGGGTTCTCAAACCACATTTTGAAAATCCTGTTCCTCATGTCAACTAAGGCAAGACTAGAAGGCCCTTGCAGACCTGAGAAAAATTCCACCTCCAAGGGAGACATCTTGTCGAACGGCGGAGGAGGTA
The DNA here is from genome assembly GCA_947532105.1 of Athrips mouffetella. Classification (NCBI taxonomy): domain Eukaryota; kingdom Metazoa; phylum Arthropoda; class Insecta; order Lepidoptera; family Gelechiidae; genus Athrips; species Athrips mouffetella. The sequence goes on from OX383984.1 coordinate 13,960,226, forward strand.
GACAGGCTGCTCTTTCCCAACTGGAAAATAAATTGTAATACAAGGGTTTATCAAACAGAAATTAAAGGATGCTATTATTGGAAACATAAGAAGAGAAATATAGGCCATATTAATCCATCTTTTAAGCTCATTTTCGTTAAAATAAGCTAAGTACCACTCTAGTGGAGAATAAGAAGCTTTCTTTAAATTGCGTAGAAATTACACAACGTTTTTTACGTTACAACACAAGCAAACGAGCAGGAGGGCCACCTGATGGAAACTGGTCACCACCGCCCACAGCAGCCACTGTGTTACATTAGAATTAGAATTAAATGTTTGTTAAAATGTTTATTAAAGAGACACAATTGGCAGAAGTTGACAAGCATCTGTACACTCGCGGGGTTGCCGTGGAAATTGCATTTTTTTTGTAAATTCATTAATTTCCTTATATTTTTTTACTTTTATACAACATTTATGGATAAAAGTTATAGGAATTGTTCTTCAATGTATATTTTTTTAAATTAAATAATTTATAGATTTTAGAAACTCCAACAAAATTCATAAATTACCCTAAAGTAAAATTTACTTGTAGTCACAAAAACACTAATAGAGCAGGCTCCAATGAGATGTTCGTTTGCAAAAATTGCGGACCGCGAATTGTTTTGTGATTTGTCTACCTGAGACCCTGGACTTTATAAAAAGCCATTGTCGACGACGGAGGTTGCCTGCTACCCTGATGCTGGCAGGCTTCTGTAAATATGTATATTTAAACTTAGACGTAAGCAAATTCCACATTACGACATTGATTAGTTTGGCAGTCTCTACTGTTTTTTTTTTTTATAATAAAGGAGAACATAACAGGTAACAATCGGTACATAGCAAGAATAATAAATCTAATATTACATTATCTAGACTGATACCCTAAACATGTTCACACAGAATGATAAATTTTACATTAAACATGTTTGTAAAAAGTTATTTATAATAAAATTATAAACGTATTGAATTGAGAGGATAGCTCATCTGAGGACTTTGGTGGAGGAGGAGGTTGGTTTGCTTGTAAATACTGTGTGTTTTACTGTTTTTAATTATATTTTATCAACCTGAGGAGCTGTCTTCTAATTTCGCAGCCAACCAGCGCAAATCAGTAATAGCCATGTTTCCCCGCGGTTGAACGGTCCATCTGTTTGTCTGTCTGTCCGATTTTTAAAGGCTTGTATCTTTTGAACTTTCACATAATATGCTTTATTATGGTGGCTATCTTAGCAAATAAAAAAAACATAAAAAATGGGGGTGTCCCCATACAAAAAAAATTACAATTTATTTTTTGGCGTTTTTTGTTTTGGCTCTATCGTTGAGACGGTAACATATACTCACGTGAAAGTTAGTACGATTATAGTGCATGAGCTATAGTATAACAATAAATAATTAAAACTGATCAAGTGTGAGTTGGACAAAATTTGGCACAGTAGTAATTGTTTCGGGGAAAAGTTGATCAGTTTCATGGCTATATTCACATCTTTCATGGTTGGTAAACCCTTTTTGTTAAATGATAAAGTGCTCGCACAATTAATTTAGTATTCAAGTGTGTATTACAGTAACACATTTGCCATAGGACGTATAGGTCTAAACAATTACTACTGTGCCAAATTTTGTTAAGTAAAACTCACACTTGACCAGTTTTGATTATTTGTTCTTATACTATAACTCATGAACTACAATCGCACCAACTTTCACTGGAGTATTTGCAATTGATTCAACGATAGAGCTTAAACAAAAAATGGCAAAAAAATCACGTTTTTGTATGGGGTCCCCCTATTTTTTACTTTTAATTGTTTTTGTTATTTGTTAAGATGTCCATTATAATTACACATATTATGTAAAAATTTGAACCAGCTAGCTATTACAGTTCAAAAGATACAAGCCTTTAAAAATCGGACAGACAGTCAAACAGACGGACCGTTCAACTGCGGGGCAACATGGCTTTTTATAAAGTCGAGGGTCTCAGGTAGACAAATCACAAAAAATTTCGCGGTGCGCTATTATTGCAAACGAAATATCCTTCAGAGCCCGCTCTATAATAAAATAGTTTATGCATTATTATTCATTGAGAAATTTATGGAAAATTTTTAGAAATAAGAAGTCTTTTATATGTTTTCATTTGTTGTTCACATAATCTTTTCAAAAAAATACAAAATAAGCACTAAAAAGGGCTATGAAGTACTGATACTTCCAAACATTTTATTGTATGGGGCACTGGAAGCTTATGTTAGGGAACCGAAGAGTATTACTTTGTATTTGTCTTTCCTATACACTCTCCCTACATTATGATATGAAGAAAAAGGATAACAAGGTTTATCTGGAGGGTAATATATGAGTACATCTCAATGCAATTCTGATTTATGGCTTTTGTGTATTCATAATTCAATTGAAGAGAATACATGATGGTGGTTTATCAATGTCACATGGTAACTTTTGACAACTTTTCTTGACTTACTCTTCCCTAGCATACAGCGGGTTAACAAAAAGGTGCCAAATAATCATGAATAATCAGAAGGTGCTAATGAACGGTGTACTCTTAAGAGACTACTTGTAGGCTGTTAATGAACACAAAAAAAACTCTTTGGGCGGGCACATCTATTTGGTTGTTAAAGATCCAAAAAGGTAAGTAAAAACAAACATTAAAAGTAAACTTACCCAGTCAAAAATTGTTTAGAATCAGTCTCCTCTATATCATAATTTGTAGCTTCTTCTTGCACCGGTTGGTCATCTTTGTTAGGTTTTTTCGACCCTGCGTTATTACTAGACGACGACTCCCGCCGGCCCCGCGGGGACGTAGGGCTCGAAAACGTGACCTTGCTCCTGTCCGACTCAGAGCCATCCTGCTGCTTCAGAACAGCATCCAATTCGTGGGTAATATCCTAAAGATGAATAAAGATAACCTCTAATTTTAAAAAGTAGGTACGATAAATTAAAAAACAGTTTTAGTTAACCGCAAACGTAATAATGACATACCTTTACTCGCTTTCGAAGACTCATTTTCGACAGAAAGCACTCAATAAAATCACCACGAGCTTTAAAATCAACACAATCGAATATCTAAACGATCCGATATGACTGCGCTTATGTCAATGTCACTGTTCGAATTTAAGTACTTTTTAGCCTGAAAGTATTTGGACCCTGTGAATTGTATTTCTTTAGTTTGCTTTCGAACTCCAAACAAACCGAAAAAAATCCCACGAAACTCAACCAAAATTAATTTTGACGTTTAATTTGACGTATCGCACACGCTGCACTCTCTGCGGTCCAATTTGCGCTAACAGACTGCTTTAGAGCACTGTGAGCGCGCTTAAGTCGGTCCAAATTGACCAAAAGCGTGCTCTAAAGCACTCGCTCGTTCACCGCCTTACGTCATTGATGACGTCATCGTTTTTGCTATCAGTGCTTTAGTCAAATAGGTGGAGCAGTGAAAGCGCTAATGTCAAAATCGATTTGACACATATAAAATCCCACACATTTGCAACCAGCTGATGTTTTTCAAGTTTTAATTTTAATGAGTTTGTCTCTAATGGAAATGAGAGTGGATTTGGTGCATATTTTTGAGGGATTAGCTTAGGCTTTGTTAAAGAAAATAAAAACAAAACTGACATTTTGACAGACGAACACGTGAGCGCGCTTAAATCCATTCCAAATTGACTATAGCAACAAAAGCAGTGATAGCTTTGTGAGCGTGCAAAATCAATTTGGACCGGCCGTCAGTACTGTATACGCTTTTAGCAGCGTTTGTACAATTTGGAACACAGCGACTACCTCATTTTCGTATGCAATGATAGCGTAGCGCGCTATGTGACGTCACTGGTGACGTCACGTTGCTTGAACGACGCTGTGTTCCAAATTGTACAAACCACGGAGTGAGGAAGGGGAGAGGAGCTGCCCCTACGAAATTTTTGTACGACACGAAGCGTGACAGTACGCGGGGGTGAAGATCGAGTCACGGGTTGGCAGGACATAACTAGACTCCACCTACTTATGTAAAATCCATCTAGTGGCAAATAGTGAAACTACTAGCTTTTTGGCCTTACGCACTTTTTGGTGGTACTGCTATACTCTACTAGATGGCGTAAAAGACACTGAACTACAAAAATAAATTGTTTATACAGGGTGTTAATTTAAATGCGTGCCATAGCTCGCGGGTTCAGTATCTGAACGACTTTCCCAAAGGAACATAGTTCGATAAAGGACATAAATTTTAGACTTCCCATACAATTGTGTTGGTCACTCAGTAGGTATGGAAAGTCCAAAATTATTTTTTGTTTTTCGACCTATGTTCCTTGGAAAAAGTTATTCAGTCACTGATACAGATCTTGCTCCAGAGCTATGGCTCGCAATTAAATTATAACCTGAGACTAAGAGCGGGCAGTCGGTAACCCTTCCTCGTTGCTTATGAAAATAGCGACCAATCTATACGTATAATAAAATCGCGAACTCGGTGAATCTGTAAGCTAAGCTACAAAAACTGTGTATTTTTGACAGGACGGGTCGTATTGAAAACCTCTTCTTTTTGAAGTAGATTAAAAAGATAAAAGTGGTGGAAGCTTAAAACGTTATGCTCCCTCTATCTATATGAATATAGAGCCAACTATATTGATTTAAGAATTCAAAAATAACAGTAGGTATTTATTTGTATACCTACTTAGTAATCAAATTAAAAATAAGAGGCATTCCGCTATTCCTACTATGAGAAGTAGGTATGTTGTTCACGATTTTGTTTGCGATGAGGTAAGGTTGCTGACTTCCCGCTCTCTATCTACTGGGTGTTTATTGCCAAAGCTTAGAAGATGGTTTGGTAACGATAAAGGAACACAAAAAATATTTAAAAAATTATACATAAAAAAACGAAATCTCCTTGACTAACTAAAACTTGAAATTGAAACTAAACTAACGCAAAAAAGAAACAGTTTCAGTTATGTATGTGCCTACCTAATCCACTGATACTTGCGCGCTGGTTTGATGATCTGTGAGTTAGTTGAGTTTCAATGAAGTTTGAATTGTTTTTAAGTAGGTTTTTTTTTTCATATCTTAAGCTCAAGTCACACAAAGGCGGTATGATTGCGAAAGCGGTCCGGGGCGGTTTGGCGGGAACAAAATACCGCGCCGCGACCGCTTTTCAATGTGACAGGGTGCATAAGAACTCATACTTTACAAAAAATACCGGCCCCGGAACGCTTCCGCTACCGCCTCTGTGTGACGAAGGCTTTATTGTGTTCTTTTATCGATACTGAACATCCACTTAGCTATGGCACGTTATTAAATTAATCTTAGACCTTGGGGGGTGCTGAGTGCGTGGCAACACCCCGGTCTATGTATTTCTAGCAGAGTGAGTTATGGGAGAAAGTAAACCAGGCTTTTCACTTTGAGTATTATTATATTGTAATAGGCACACAATAACTTACAGAATTTAGTAAAACAGGACAAACACAAAGGAGCTGCATCCAGCGGGGCAGACAGGGCAAAGAGAAAGAGAGATTGGACCACCAAGTACAGACAAACGTCATAAAAAAAGTATTGCCATAACCGGCGTGAAAGATTGTACATTCTAACAATTAAGACCCTATATACTACTTACTTGCTGAAATCTGGAAGACGGTTCTTGAACCTAACTCTGGCGAGTTTGTCCACTACATACTAGGTGGCGCTACTACAAACAACGTAACTACAAATATTTCTCCAAATAAATAAAATATTCACGATATTCACGTAATTTTTATCAAACTATTGTTAAAGCTAAAGCCAGAAATGTAAATTGAGTCTGTGGAAGTAAAAAGAAGGGGTGAATTTCGATCGTCTACAAATATTACCAAAACCATCTAGCGACATAAAGCAGAACTAATGTTACGGCCACATGCCTACAGTACATCGATAACAAATTTTATTGAAAAATCTTACTTACAAGTGAAAAGACACTTTAAATGCAGTTTCTTTTTGCCTTTCTGACGAATTTAAACACAAAGGCACACAACACTTCATAGTGGGAGTTGTTTTTCCAACTATTTAAACAATTTTTTGCAGAGCGTGTTTCGATGTGATCACTGGTAAGTTCAAAGAGGAAATGGCGTATGCCCCGCCCCCTTTCGTGACGTCATGGCTCAATTGATTGAATCACGGCTCGACTGATATCAACATCTTCTCTATCCTTCTTTACTCCGTGGTACAAACGCTGCTAAAAGCGTATACAGTGCTGAAGGACGGTCCAAATTGATTTTGCACGCTCACAAAGCTATCACTGCTTTAATGGCTCTAGTCAATTTGGAATGGATTTAAGCGCACTCACGTGTTCATCTGTCTCTATTTTTATTTTCTTTAACAAAGCCTAAGCTAATCCCTCAAAAATGTGCGCCAAATCCACTCTCATTTCCATTAGAGACAAACTCATTAAAATTAAAACTTGAGAAACGTCAGCTGGCTGCAAATGTGTGGGTTTATATCACTGCGGTTCGTTTGACGCATATTGCGTACGATAGCGTTGAAAGCGCGCTAAAAGTCGGATCGTTTAGTGCTCATATTCGAGAGGATGAGTGATGTGACGTCATGAGTGACGTCATGAATGCGCGCTAGCGTTACTCAAGAAAAACAGGTAGTGCAGTGTGTGTGAAATGTCAAAGTCATTAAACTGACACTTGCCATCTGCTGTTTGTTATTTGCTTTTTTGGGTTTCGGTGAATTCAGAAGCTTTTTTGGTCAATATCAAACAAAAATTGGGTTGCTACAATGCAAAAGGTCCAAATACTTTGTGAAGATAGTAGCGGAGAGAAACATAGGCTGTGTTCCAAATTGTACAAATGCTGCTAAAAGCGTATACAGTACTGACGGACGGTCCAAATTGATTTTGCACGCTCACAAAGCTATCACTGCTTTAATGGCTCTAGTCAATTTGGAATGGATTTAAGCGCACTCACGTGTTCATCTGTCAAAATGTCAGTTTTGTTTTTATTTTCTTTAACAAAGCCTAAGCTAATCGCTGAAAAATGTGCGCCAAATCCACTCTCATTTCCAGTAGAGACAAACTCATTAAAATCAAAACTTAAGAGACATCAGCTGGCTGCAAATGTGTGGGATTTTAGGGCTCCCGCACACGACCGAGAATCGGTGGGCGATTATCGGCCGGGACAAGGACGGAAGATTCAGGTGATAACACGTCAGAGCGGGATGCCGACAAAAAATCGGCCACCGATTCTCGGTCGTGTGCGGGAGCCCTTATATGTGTCAAATCGATTTTGACATTAGCGCTTTCACTGCTCCACCTATTTGACTAAAGCACTGATAGCAGAAACGATGACGTCATCAATGACGTAAGGCGGTGAACGAGCAAGTGCTTTAGAGCACGCTTTTGGTCAATTTGGACCGACTTAAGCGCGCTCACAGTGCTCTAAAGCAGTCTGTTAGCGCAATATGGAACGCACAGATAGGTAGGTAAATTGTTGGATTGTACCGTGTTAGGGCTCCCGCACACGACCGAGAATCGGTGGCCGATTTTTTGTCGGCATCCCGCTCTGACGTGTTATCACCTGAATCTTCCGTCCTTGTCCTGGCCGATAATCGCCCACCGATTCTCGGTCGTGTGCGGGAGCCCTTATTGATTCGTCTAGTGGCCGATTGCTATATTCTTTAAAAAGTGAAGTGATTTGGTAGTAGATAATAATCATTCCATGATGCGGTCTCGCCAGCCGCAGCGCTCACAAACGTTCTATGCTGATTTCCCCCTTTATCTACCACAGTTTGGTTGTGAGTGAAGTACTTGGTGAATGGAATACCTTTGTCCATCAGTCGACTTACAATGGCTATAAGGACCGGGCCATACTTTTGAAACATTCAAAGATTGCCTTGACATGATAGCCTTTTGTTTCTTATACTAATTTACTCCAATTTTGATTATAGATAATGTATACTTAACCGAATTAGTAAATCAGCAAATAAATTTGAAACAAAACCCACATTAGTGATGTTTAGCCGCCACCTATTTCCATATGGACACATTTTACACTCCATCAACACGGCTGCTGCACCACGCCAGCAGCCCCCCCATTTGTGTCGGCGGCAGTAAAAGTACTAACAGACGATCGGATCGGACTGCTCTGAATCTAGCTCCGGACCACCGACCGTCCGATCCGCTCTGCGCAACACACGATCGGACCGTACACCGGACATACGATTGTGTTGCCAGATTGACAGATTGGTTGTCCCGAAAAGAACAATTTTTGTCTCTTTTGGCAACAGATCGCCCTTCCGATGTCAGTTTACATGTTTTGGTTTACTTTCTTATTTATTCATATTTATGGTAATCGTCCCATTTTGGCCAAAAATCGTTCCTTTCCAGACACAGATTTCCAATTTTCCGAAACTTGACATAGGCACTGGCAGCACCGAGCAGTCTATTTTAGAGTACTAACAGACGATCGGATCGGACTGCTCTGAGTCTAGCTCCGGACCACGATTTTGGTACGCGCCGACTTCAGACCGTACTAGTTTCAGACGTGTGGAGGGCTGTCCGCCGGACATTATTATTATTATTACCTTGTCTGGCGGTCCGATGGTTTTTCCCATCGGACTTCAGAACAAGTAATAATAATAATGGTACGGTCCGATCGTGTGTAGGGCGCACCGGACCATTTGACGTTTCGTTCCGAAATTGTAGTTTGCGCTGCGTTCCAAAACAGTAAAATATTATCCTGACAGCAGGATAGCTATTATAAGACCTCAATATGTGTGAACGAGATGAGACAGACTGCTGTCAAAGGTGATGGATTACTGTTAACCGATATGAAACGGCTTGTTGTTTGTATTTTCTTGTCATATCAAAACGTTCGTTGGTTCGCGCCGTAAACTTCAAAGACGGAAAATGGAGAAGTAGAAGGCTATTCAGATGAACCGGCAGGAAAACAATGTATTGTTGAATTGTTGGAGCTTTACAAAGAGCTTCCATGTTTGTAGAACACATCCGACAAGTTCGATGGTTATAAATAAATAGCCACAATTACCGCGATTTTTTTACACATTTGGACGACTCCATGGGTACTTTTATTGTTAAGCATCTATGAAGAAGTTAAAGAAAATTTCAATGATGGCTCAAAGCGCCATAAGAAAGTCTGGGAGGAGATTGCTGCACGCATGAAAAAAATAGATTCCAAATATGATATGACTGTAGTGAATGTTTCAAGGGATGTTATGATGATGACGTGATGAGAAAACACTGCCATTAACAATGCTATACCACTAGCACTAGGGACACCCCAGTCATGGCAAGTTGATTTACTGTATAAATAATTTTGAGTTAGTAATTTATTTTGGTTGCAATGTAACATGAATAGGTGTACATGTCTGAAACTGATTTTTATGTTCCTATAAGTTTAGTATTATAAATAACAAGTTTATAGATGGAGAGCAGGCGGTCGTCAACCCCACCTCATCGATTACCAAGATGCGACTAATCTAGGGTGGTGCACGTTAAAAAGTTATGTCCGAATCTACAGGGTTGCTTGGCCGCAACCTGGCAGTTTTTGTACAGTGGTCAAAAAACTTGCTCATCGAGTACCAAAAAGGTACATAGTACATTCGACAGTACTCATCAAGGATTGCCTAATTCAACAGGGTTGCCTCACTCAATACTGGCACATTCTGGAGTCGGCCTGATTTTAAGGTGGTCAAAATTACCAAGTAAGTACTTATACAACCCTTCAAGAAAGGGTAAAATTAACAGGCTTGCCTCGCCAAACTCTGGCACATTCTGTTGCAACCCTGTTGATTTAGACACTCCTTGATGAGTACTATCGAATGTACTAAGTACCTATTTGGTACTTGATGAGGTTATTTGTACCCAAAAAATCACAAGTTTTTTTGCCCACTGTACAAAACCTGCCAGTGCGCCCAGGAAACCCTGTTGATTCAGACATACATTTTTATCGTGCATCACCCTAGATTAGTAGCATCTTGGTAATCGATGAGGTAGATTGCCAACTGCGCGCTCTTAGTCCATTAGTAAGTAAGCAAAAAAAACATAAGTAATGAAAGAATTGTTGATGTTTATTTTTAATTTTTTCTGATTCTATGGTAATGTTGTATTTGTAAATTTTATAAAGATTTATATAACTGTAAGACTTAATGTAACTGAGACTGATTTTAAAATAAGTACAGTTTGAAGCTGATTTCAAAAGTTCCTACTACTTACTGATAATTTTCAGATAGCCTATCCATCAGATATTGGGAAAATATCCTTGTAGAATTATGGTCTCTAGCTGAAAGAGTGGACCAGAATTCTATGAGGTTATTTTCCCGACATCTGATGGATACAGTATCTGAAACTTATTAGGAAGTGGCCTATTTAAGGCCAGAAAAATTTAAGAATACCTACATATATAGAAAGAATTGTTGATTGAATAAAAAAAATATACACTAAGAAGTATTTTTATTTCTTATAAATTTATAATATTTACTGATTCTTATTATATAAAACTAGTTCTTATTATTATCATCATCATAAAAAAAAAAAAAATATAAAATTCAATTACCACTGACACACACTCACTCACTGACTGACTAACTCATTGACACAATTGTTCTCCATGAAAGAGACAAGCAAGACGGAAGAAAATGATGTATGACAAAGTTGTACTGTACAGCCTGATGAGTACCAGAAAATTCTTAAACCTTGGAAAAACCTTCAGCATCAGGGTAGACCTCAACGGCCAGTAAAAACTGTAAGGGATAGGTGAGTCGACCTCGAACAAAAGTCGACCCACACCCTGGTCGAATTCTACCTGGGGTGAAAAAAATCCAAAGGGGTATAGATATGGGTAGAGAAAGAGGTAGGGATAGGGGATGGGATACGGGTAGGGCTAGAGATAAGGATAGGGGTAGGTAGGGTAAGGATAGGGTTAGGTTGGGATAGGGGTAGGTAGGGGCAGGGACAGCAGTTGGATAGGGGCAGGGGTAGGAAAAGGGAAGCGTAATGCAATAGTCCAAAAGTTTTGAGCAATGGATTGGAGTGCTATAGGTTACTTTTTACAGCAGGAAAATATCTTTAAATGGGAAAACACGTTATAATATAAAATGCAAAATCCACGCGAACGAAGCCACGGGCAACAGCTAGTTACTTCTAATTATTAACGAATTTGTAATCTGCATTCTTTTTGCAGACCCTGCAGATCTCATTTCTTCGGGAGTCAGTGTACCACGTCTAATGTCAGTGGTCTGCAGGGCATTGTTTGTTGCAAGAAAAAAGTCTTTTTAAAATGCATATATTGTGCAGAACACACGTGGCCATTATGAATTCCGGGACTCGATCTGTTCTGACCATGGGAAGACATTCTCTAATACGCCTCCATCTTGCTTTCCAGAGGCCAAATGCCCTTTCGATGGCCATCCTGGCAGAGGACAAACAAAAACTAATATTTTTTTGTCGCAAGGTGAGATGGCCATTATCTTTGAATGGCACCATTATATTCGGGTGGATGCCATACGCAGCATCTCCCACTAAGTGGGAGTTGTTAGGGAAATATTCAGGATCTCCTAAATATTTCTGCACCGGCGACAATCGGAAGACCCTGGCATCATGGACACTTCCAGTATGACCAGCATACACGCTCGTGAATAACAAGTTGCGTGTGCACACCGCCTGAAACATAAAACAATAAATAAATACCTGTTAGTAGTAGGGATTCGTGCGTTCTGGCGCACTCCCAGCCCCCTCCCGGTCGGCCACCCCCCGTGCGCCAGCTCCCAAGGTGTCGATTCCTAAAAAAAAAAAAAAAAAAAAAAAAAAAATTTTTTTTTCCGTCCTACTGAAACACCTCATCTAAATCGATTGCACGCATCCCCAAAGTTGTATCTAGCTTCGTTTCTTAAATAGCAGCTTTCTTATTTACACTCCTAGATGATTTGCTAATGATACTTACGTACTTAATGACCCTGTCGTCCGAGCGCGAAGACTCATTACTAATCACCTGCGGGCCTAATTACGTTGGCTGCCTGACTCATCGTCACCAACATTGTCATACTTTTACTATGGTGTACGCAGATCTTCAAACGTTATAATATAACCCTATTTTAAAGCCTTTCACTTATCAAATGTGAGATAACACACGTGCCTATTCTTGTATGAAAATTTAACCATAGTAGGTTCTTCTTCTTCTTACTAGCCATTTCTGTCCCACTGCTGGGCAAAGGCCTCCCTCCGTTCCTTCCACTGGTCTCTACTCTGAGCCTCTTGTTGCCAGTCTTTACAGAAAGCGTCGAGTTCATCGCGCCATCTGCGCCGTGGTCGGCCTCGACGCCGTCTGTTACTTGGCGGTTGCCAGATAGTTGTGGTCTTGGCCCAGAGTTCCAGCGGCATGTGACTTACGTGACCAGCCCAGTCCCACTTTAGCTTGGCAGTTGCGTGGGTCACATCGGCAATTTGTGTTTTTGAGCGTATTGTGCTGTTCCTGACCCTATCGGTCAGTTTCAGGCCCAACATACTACGCTCCATTGCTCGCTGGCAAACTGCGAGTCTGGACCTTTGAGCTTCCGTCAAAGACCAAGTCTGTGCTCCGTAGGTGGAGTGTTGGGAGAATACACATGTCCACGAGTTTACGTTTAAATGACAATGGTAGGTCACCTTTCATGTGTTCTTTCATCGAATAGCTCCTCCAGGCATTTTCGGTGCGTCGAGCAACTTCTTTGTCTTGTCGTGCCTGGGAGGACACCATTTGGCCGAGGTAAATGTACTCGTGGACATATTCCATTCTCTATTCTAGTAGGTTACTTATATTTAATTTTTGGTAAGTGTTTTAAATTATTTGTATTGATTATGTTACAATTCCATAATCACCTATTATGTTTTCTAACTTTCATTTTACATTTATTAACAGAAAATGTTTCACGATCATAATTCTCCTTCATTGGAAATTCCCTATTACAACGAACTTCTGTGTGGGAACCTCTAGAAGGGTTCAGTCAGAGGTATTCTAAGCTCAGTAGTACCCACCAAAAAAGAGGAAGGATTGATTGGGAAAATCAAACTTAAGCAGGATTCAAAGAGAAAATTCCATAAACCGAAGTTTGGTGACTGCAAGGGACGCACGAAAAGGGGCCAATTGAAAGTTATCAACGTACTGGATTCAAAGGAACAAGAGGGCAACAAAAGCTGTGAAAATGAAGTTTTAAGTGCACAGTGTATTGTAAAAAAACTAAAAATAACGATATATTAGATCACACCCAAATACTTATACGTTAAATATCGGAACGCAAATGTGAAAATTGTTTCTTTTAGTAGTTTTTAAGTCTGTTATTAATATAATTTAGTTGTATTCGTAAAACTAAATACAGGTTAAATAAAAATATTTTTTTTATTAATGACATTGTATGGACAGGAAATAAAGTCAATCATACTATCAAATAATCATTATTTAAGTAAATGAATATTTCATATAACACTAGCATACCCGTTTACTTAAGGTGATCTGTGACGGCCAACTTAGACACGTGCCCAACTAGATGGAGCCACTTCTGCATATATAAGGTTTTATTTTTTTAATGCAATAAGTACCAACTATATATGTGCAAAAAGTTGATTTGCGTAAATTTCATCGTGCAACTTCAACGCCTAACAACGATTTCGACAAGAAAAATATCTCCATATGTCCAGTAAAGTCAATTACTCTCGTCAGTCCGTGTTTACATGAGTACGATCACTCACACATGCACACAAAGCACAACCGTACAGTTTTGACCGCACGCCCACAATCGTAATATTGAACCAAAAATTGCTAACAAAAATAGTACTTTCAGTACATTAACTGTATTTTTGTATTAATTAGCGAAAAATTTAACTAAAAATAGCAGTATTCGTTCGTTTTTCAACAGAATTTTATGTCCCGCGTAAGAATGCAAGTCATTTGAATTTTTGTATGGAAAACAGATCACCTTAAATAGACAAGCCCTCGTTAGAGTCCAACGATATAGGTACCTGGGTACAATGGTGGATGAGAGTGAGGATCATAGCCTTGAAATTAGGTGTAGGATCAAACAGGCAAGGAATGCCTTTTCCAAAATAAAAAATAAAAAGTTTTCTGTGATCGCAATCTGAGCATATCCCTTCGAGCTTGGCTAGCAAGGTGTTATATGTTCTCCGTATTCTTTATGGCGTTGAAGCTTGGACCCGAACGCAAACCACGTGTAAAAGGTTGGAAGCGTTTGAGATATACAGATATATAGATTTGTGTTTCTAGGTGAATGCTTAAAATTACTTGGAGAGAGCATGTTAGAAACAACACTGTGTTTCAGAGAATGGGAATTCGACAGAGGTATGTACTTCTGAACATACAAAAAAGTGAATAATATTTAAAACAAAATATTTTTTACACATCATGAGAAACAACCAATACGAACTCCTTCAAACTGATCATCCTAGGAAAAGTCCAAGGTAAAAGGAAACTAGGATGTAGGAGGATAACCTGGCTTAAAAATCTTCACCAGTGGTTCAACTTAAGCACAAGATCGTTTTTCCAAGCAGCAGCCTCCAAAGTTTAAATAGTCTTAATTATTGCCAAAATAGTTAGGAGACTGCACTTGAAGAACAAGTTGTAAGACACCTGGTTTGTGGTCACGTAGGTCTAATGTTTTTTTTTTCGCAAGTCAGGAATGGTTATACTACCAAAAATCGTTACTTGATTTGTTGGTTCAACATTATTACTCACATTCCAAGAACTTAAATCTAACATTAGATTAATACACTAACTACGAATAAGTCATCACTGGAATAGCAATGAGAATCGTTCTAGAACTTTATCTCGGTCTAGTCTTCTGCAATGATGTTATAATTTGGCCTTCTACTGAATTATTACAGGGACGGAAACTTTACCTGTAGCCCATTGCGTTATCACCGGCTTACTCGTAGGATATTGATATGAATCATGCATAACTACCTATTTGTGGGTGGTCGAAAAAAAGACAATCTATTCTAGAGAGTTGTGAACGGTAGTAGCAAAGATGTGATTCTTAACGCCTTATTTAAATACAAAAGTTAATAGTTCGGTCTAGACATGGTCGTCTATGAAATGCATTATCTTGAAGCTTTGCTGGAATGCTGTGATTTGTTGTGATGGTAGTCATTACCGAGAAAGAAATCGGATACGAGTCATACTTAAAGGGAATTGTCTATTCTTGAAAAATGTTTAGCGCTTGATCGTTACCTAACCCTAATCACGAATGCGATCACCTTAAAAATTTTCCCTCACACTATTTACTGCTCACCTTAAACCGAGATGGAAAAATTTTCTGTACTTACCTCATAACTTATAACGATATACCTCAAAATTTTTTTCCTTCTACAATTATCTACTGCTAACTTCAAGCCCTGAGAACAAAGATAAGATGGAAGGATGAACATTAGAATGCTTTTTTACATGCCAGGCACTAACTTTCAGAACATTTGTGAGTAATTACACTAAAGTGTGTTAGTCTTAAACTGTATACGATTACTTTGAATTTAAAAAGGTACTCACCATATTATCCGCAGAATAACGGCACGTCAGTGGAAACATTTCCAACTCTATTACTATACCATAAAGTCCAAAGTGTTTCTACAGACGTGCTGTTGAATGAACATAGACAACTTTATCACACGTTAGCGATCTTTTACAGATAATTCTTGACGATAAGAAAACATTGTACCTGGTTTACATAAGTTTTACGTTTTATAAAAGTTTCTTTATTTGCTTAGATATTCTATTTATTCGATATTAGTACAATAACAAAATTGAGATATATAAATTGCGTAGAAACTTACAAGCCTAATAAAAATTGTAACTATAAAAGACTAACTTTTAGTTGTGACTTAAATCACTTTGAACAATATCCATCATTAATTTACAATGAGCTTGCTCTTAACCTCAATCTAGCATAGGACAAACATAGGGCTGACGATGAACAGGGCTCACTCAGAAAAAGTCTAATACCTCTTGATTATCAACATGCGATTATTACTTCTGAATTTATTGGAATCAGGAACAGGCATTTAATGTTAAAATTATTTAAATATACTTATGGCCACATATCCTATGAAAAAGAACTAAATAAGGAGTATTCGGATACGTTTTTGCTTGCTGGGGTGCTAACTTTCAGAGCATTATTTCTCACATATGCAATTTTAAGCCACGCCGCAGACATGTCTAGCGTCATACCTGTTTGAACTCATCGCACGTAGGTATTTCACAAGTTAACAGTTTTGTAATTCCAAATGATGGCGATACTGACCACGACAGGTTTAAAATTCTAAGACGGTTTGAGATTAACGTATCGAAAGCTCTAATTGATAGCAAATTTTTAAGTACACAATATAAAAACTAACAATCTCGAACTGAATCAAAATATTTGAATTAGTCGTTACAACCAAAACTTTTATGTAAAAAAAATTTTTTTTAAAATTTTTTCAACCAAAAACTTCAAATCTAAATTACAAATAAATATGTTTGAATGAATTATTACAACACAAACGTTTATGGAAAAAGAAAAAATAAAATTATGTTAAGTAAAAACACTCAAATCGAAATCACAATTACAATTTGCAAATAAAAAAGTTTAAAACGTTTCGAACACTCGTTATCAAAAATACTTTTTTCAAAAATACAGATTTTCAAAAATACAGATTTTTCTCCATATAAATTATCAAATTCAAAACTGAATCAAAATTGTACTATAGTATCGAAAGTTAAGATTTCTCTAAGAACACTATGAATCAAAAAATAATTTATTGACCAAAAACTAAGCTAAGACTTTAAAAACAATATTTGGAGAAATACTTTTATAAAAAAAAGAATTATGCAACTAAAAATAAATGTGAAGACATTTTGCTGAAAAGATAGCTTGACATAAAAATATTTTTCACATAATCTCATGTTAAAATGTTGCAAAAAATTATACGAATTTAAACCTTTATTGAAAATTTCTTAGCTAAAATTTAAAAATATATAAATTTCACGAAATACTTTTTTAAGATAAATAAATATGAATCTTCAAAACATTATTCATTATAACTCATTGATAAAAGACTGAATCGAAATAAACTTTTATAGTCAAAACAATTGTCGTTTCGAAGTCTATTGACAATAACTTAGCTAATATTTTAAAAACAATAATATTTTAAGGATTACTTTTATGAAAAAGAATAGTGCAACTTTGAAAATATATTTGTAAAATGTTTTTGAAAAGTACACTTCAAAACGTAATAAAAAAACCTAAAATCTCAAATAAAACAAAAGTAAAAATTAAACGTATCAATAACTATTGAAAGTTTGCTAAGATTTTTAAAAAGATAACAATTCAAGGAACACTTTATTGACAGAAACTTAGCTATCTTTCAAAACAATAATCTTTCAAGGAGCGCTTTTTATGAAAAAGAAAAGTGCAAATTTTAAAAATAATTCATAAAATGCTTTTGAGAAATAAACTTAAAAACGACAAAAACTTAAAAATCTCAAATCAAAAATAAGTAAAAATTAAACGTATCAAAAACTCGATTGATCTTTTTTTTAAAGATTGAAGATAATATTTTTCGAAACACGAGTTTTCAATAAATTAAAAAAAAAGTTGTTGTTCGTAAATAAATTCTTGAATTTAAAACCTTCTTTAAAATCTTAAAAAATATCAATCGAGTTTTTTGATACGTTTAATTTTTACTTATTTTTGATTTGAGATTTTTAAGTTTTTGTCGTTTTTAAGTTTATTTCTCAAAAGCATTTTATGAATTATTTTTAAAATTTGCACTTTTCTTTTTCATAAAAAGCGCTCCTTGAAAGATTATTGTTTTGAAAGATAGCTAAGTTTCTGTCAATAAAGTGTTCCTTGAATTGTTATCTTTAAAAATCTTAGCAAACTTTCAATAGTTATTGATACGTTTAATTTTTACTTTTGTTTTATTTGAGATTTTAGGTTTTTTTATTACGTTTTGAAGTGTACTTTTCAAAAACATTTCACAAATATATTTTCAAAGTTGCACTATTCTTTTTCATAAAAGTAATCCTTAAAATATTATTGTTTTTAAAATATTAGCTAAGTTATTGTCAATAGACTTCGAAACGACAATTGTTTTGACTATAAAAGTTTATTTCGATTCAGTCTTTTATCAATGAGTTATAATGAATAATGTTTTGAAGATTCATATTTATTTATCTTAAAAAAGTATTTCGTGAAATTTATATATTTTTAAATTTTAGCTAAGAAATTTTCAATAAAGGTTTAATTCGTATAATTTTTTGCAACATTTTAACATGAGATTATGTGAAAAATATTTTTATGTCAAGCTATCTTTTCAGCAAAATGACTTCACATTTATTTTTAGTTGCATAATTCTTTTTTTTATAAAAGTATTTCTCCAAATATTGTTTTTAAAGTCTTAGCTTAGTTTTTGGTCAATAAATTATTTTTTGATTCATAGTGTTCTTAGAGAAATCTTAACTTTCGATACTATAGTACAATTTTGATTCAGTTTTGAATTTGATAATTTATATGGAGAAAAATCTGTATTTTTGAAAATCTGTATTTTTGAAAAAAGTATTTTTGATAACGAGTGTTCGAAACGTTTTAAACTTTTTTATTTGCAAATTGTAATTGTGATTTCGATTTGAGTGTTTTTACTGAACATAATTTTATTTTTTCTTTTTCCATAAACGTTTGTGTTGTAATAATTCATTCAAACATATTTATTTGTAATTTAGATTTGAAGTTTTTGGTTGAAAAAATTTAAAAAAAAATTTTTTTTACATAAAAGTTTTGGTTGTAACGACTAATTCAAATATTTTGATTCAGTTCGAGATTGTTAGTTTTTATAATGTGTACTTAAAAATTTGCTATCAATTAGAGCTTTCGATACGTTAATCTCAAACCGTCTTAGAATTTTAAACCTGTCGTGGTCAGTATCGCCATCATTTGGAATTACAAAACTGTTAACTTGTGAAATACCTACGTGCGATGAGTTCAAACAGGTATGACGCTAGACATGTCTGCGGCGTGGCTTAAAATTGCATATGTGAGAAATAATGCTCTGAAAGTTAGCACCCCAGCAAGCAAAAACGTATCCGAATACTCCTTATTTAGTTCTTTTTCATAGGATATGTGGCCATAAGTATATTTAAATAATTTTAACATTAAATGCCTGTTCCTGATTCCAATAAATTCAGAAGTAATAATCGCATGTTGATAATCAAGAGGAATTAGACTTTTTCTGAGTGAGCCCTGTTCATCGTCAGCCCTATGTTTGTCCTATGCTAGATTGAGGTTAAGAGCAAGCTCATTGTAAATTAATGATGGATATTGTTCAAAGTGATTTAAGTCACAACTAAAAGTTAGTCTTTTATAGTTACAATTTTTATTAGGCTTGTAAGTTTCTACGCAATTTATATATCTCATATCATATCATATCATATCATTTAATCTTGTTTTCATGTACAGCTTAAAGTTCTTATTAACACATAGCAGTTCGTTACATGTCTCAATTTTGTTATTGTACTAATATCGAATAAATAGAATATCTAAGCAAATAAAGAAACTTTTATAAAACGTAAAACTTATGTAAACCAGGTACAATGTTTTCTTATCGTCAAGAATTATCTGTAAAAGATCGCTAACGTGTGATAAAGTTGTCTATGTTCATTCAACAGCACGTCTGTAGAAACACTTTGGACTTTATGGTATAGTAATAGAGTTGGAAATGTTTCCACTGACGTGCCGTTATTCTGCGGATAATATGGTGAGTACCTTTTTAAATTCAAAGTAATCGTATACAGTTTAAGACTAACACATTTTAGTGTAATTACTCACAAATGTTCTGAAAGTTAGTGCCTGGCATGTAAAAAAGCATTCTAATGTTCATCCTTCCATCTTATCTTTGTTCTCAGGGCTTGAAGTTAGCAGTAGATAATTGTAGAAGGAAAAAAATTTTGAGGTATATCGTTATAAGTTATGAGGTAAGTACAGAAAATTTTTCCATCTCGGTTTAAGGTGAGCAGTAAATAGTGTGAGGGAAAATTTTTAAGGTGATCGCATTCGTGATTAGGGTTAGGTAACGATCAAGCGCTAAACATTTTTCAAGAATAGACAATTCCCTTTAAGTATGACTCGTATCCGATTTCTTTCTCGGTAATGACTACCATCACAACAAATCACAGCATTCCAGCAAAGCTTCAAGATAATGCATTTCATAGACGACCATGTCTAGACCGAACTATTAACTTTTGTATTTAAATAAGGCGTTAAGAATCACATCTTTGCTACTACCGTTCACAACTCTCTAGAATAGATTGTCTTTTTTTCGACCACCCACAAATAGGTAGTTATGCATGATTCATATCAATATCCTACGAGTACGCCGGTGATAACGCAATGGGCTACAGGTAAAGTTTCCGTCCCTGTAATAATTCAGTAGAAGGCCAAATTATAACATCATTGCAGAAGACTAGACCGAGATAAAGTTCTAGAACGATTCTCATTGCTATTCCAGTGATGACTTATTCGTAGTTAGTGTATTAATCTAATGTTAGATTTAAGTTCTTGGAATGTGAGTAATAATGTTGAACCAACAAATCAAGTAACGATTTTTGGTAGTATAACCATTCCTGACTTGCGAAAAAAAAAACATTAGACCTACGTGACCACAAACCAGGTGTCTTACAACTTGTTCTTCAAGTGCAGTCTCCTAACTATTTTGGCAATAATTAAGACTATTTAAACTTTGGAGGCTGCTGCTTGGAAAAACGATCTTGTGCTTAAGTTGAACCACTGGTGAAGATTTTTAAGCCAGGTTATCCTCCTACATCCTAGTTTCCTTTTACCTTGGACTTTTCCTAGGATGATCAGTTTGAAGGAGTTCGTATTGGTTGTTTCTCATGATGTGTAAAAAATATTTTGTTTTAAATATTATTCACTTTTTTGTATGTTCAGAAGTACATACCTCTGTCGAATTCCCATTCTCTGAAACACAGTGTTGTTTCTAACATGCTCTCTCCAAGTAATTTTAAGCATTCACCTAGAAACACAAATCTATATATCTGTATATCTCAAACGCTTCCAACCTTTTACACGTGGTTTGCGTTCGGGTCCAAGCTTCAACGCCATAAAGAATACGGAGAACATATAACACCTTGCTAGCCAAGCTCGAAGGGATATGCTCAGATTGCGATCACAGAAAACTTTTTATTTTTTATTTTGGAAAAGGCATTCCTTGCCTGTTTGATCCTACACCTAATTTCAAGGCTATGATCCTCACTCTCATCCACCATTGTACCCAGGTACCTATATCGTTGGACTCTAACGAGGGCTTGTCTATTTAAGGTGATCTGTTTTCCATACAAAAATTCAAATGACTTGCATTCTTACGCGGGACATAAAATTCTGTTGAAAAACGAACGAATACTGCTATTTTTAGTTAAATTTTTCGCTAATTAATACAAAAATACAGTTAATGTACTGAAAGTACTATTTTTGTTAGCAATTTTTGGTTCAATATTACGATTGTGGGCGTGCGGTCAAAACTGTACGGTTGTGCTTTGTGTGCATGTGTGAGTGATCGTACTCATGTAAACACGGACTGACGAGAGTAATTGACTTTACTGGACATATGGAGATATTTTTCTTGTCGAAATCGTTGTTAGGCGTTGAAGTTGCACGATGAAATTTACGCAAATCAACTTTTTGCACATATATAGTTGGTACTTATTGCATTAAAAAAATAAAACCTTATATATGCAGAAGTGGCTCCATCTAGTTGGGCACGTGTCTAAGTTGGCCGTCACAGATCACCTTAAGTAAACGGGTATGCTAGTGTTATATGAAATATTCATTTACTTAAATAATGATTATTTGATAGTATGATTGACTTTATTTCCTGTCCATACAATGTCATTAATAAAAAAAATATTTTTATTTAACCTGTATTTAGTTTTACGAACACAACTAAATTATATTAATAACAGACTTAAAAACTACTAAAAGAAACAATTTTCACATTTGCGTTCCGATATTTAACGTATAAGTATTTGGGTGTGATCTAATATATCGTTATTTTTAGTTTTTTTACAATACACTGTGCACTTAAAACTTCATTTTCACAGCTTTTGTTGCCCTCTTGTTCCTTTGAATCCAGTACGTTGATAACTTTCAATTGGCCCCTTTTCGTGCGTCCCTTGCAGTCACCAAACTTCGGTTTATGGAATTTTCTCTTTGAATCCTGCTTAAGTTTGATTTTCCCAATCAATCCTTCCTCTTTTTTGGTGGGTACTACTGAGCTTAGAATACCTCTGACTGAACCCTTCTAGAGGTTCCCACACAGAAGTTCGTTGTAATAGGGAATTTCCAATGAAGGAGAATTATGATCGTGAAACATTTTCTGTTAATAAATGTAAAATGAAAGTTAGAAAACATAATAGGTGATTATGGAATTGTAACATAATCAATACAAATAATTTAAAACACTTACCAAAAATTAAATATAAGTAACCTACTAGAATAGAGAATGGAATATGTCCACGAGTACATTTACCTCGGCCAAATGGTGTCCTCCCAGGCACGACAAGACAAAGAAGTTGCTCGACGCACCGAAAATGCCTGGAGGAGCTATTCGATGAAAGAACACATGAAAGGTGACCTACCATTGTCATTTAAACGTAAACTCGTGGACATGTGTATTCTCCCAACACTCCACCTACGGAGCACAGACTTGGTCTTTGACGGAAGCTCAAAGGTCCAGACTCGCAGTTTGCCAGCGAGCAATGGAGCGTAGTATGTTGGGCCTGAAACTGACCGACAGGGTCAGGAACAGCACAATACGCTCAAAAACACAAATTGCCGATGTGACCCACGCAACTGCCAAGCTAAAGTGGGACTGGGCTGGTCACGTAAGTCACATGCCGCTGGAACTCTGGGCCAAGACCACAACTATCTGGCAACCGCCAAGTAACAGACGGCGTCGAGGCCGACCACGGCGCAGATGGCGCGATGAACTCGACGCTTTCTGTAAAGACTGGCAACAAGAGGCTCAGAGTAGAGACCAGTGGAAGGAACGGAGGGAGGCCTTTGCCCAGCAGTGGGACAGAAATGGCTAGTAAGAAGAAGAAGAACCTCCTATGGTTCAATTTTCATACAAGAATAGGCACGTGTGTTATCTCACATTTGATAAGTGAAAGGCTTTAAAATAGGGTTATATTATAACGTTTGAAGATCTGCGTACACCATAGTAAAAGTATGACAATGTTGGTGACGATGAGTCAGGCAGCCAACGTAATTAGGCCCGCAGGTGATTAGTAATAAGTCTTCGCGCTCGGACGACAGGGTCATTAAGTACGTAAGTATCATTAGCAAATCATCTAGGAGTGTAAATAAGAAAGCTGCTATTTAAGAAACGAAGCTAGATACAACTTTGGGGATGCGTGCAATCGATTTAGATGAGGTGTTTCAGTAGGACGGAAAAAAAACTTTTTTTTTTTTTTTTTTTTTTTTTAGGAATCGACACCTTGGGAGCTGGCGCACGGGGGGTGGCCGACCGGGAGGGGGCTGGGAGTGCGCCAGAACGCACGAATCCCTACTACTCCTGTTTAGTTAGAGATTTGATAAGATGATCACTAAGTAGGTACTTAAACATCAAATTATGATCAAGGTCTGGATTTTTTGTACCATTTTATCAACTGTGACTTATGTTTGATGATAAATATATCAGTCATAAATGTCAGGAAAATTTCAGACTCCGATTATGACATTCTTCTATTTTACCTGAACTTGCACTGATGGGTAGCCTTTTCTGTTTATATATGATTGCTTATCTTCTTTTGGCGGATTGATTTTTACATGAGTGCCGTCAATAGCACCCAAAACATTCGGAAAGGCACTATACTTTTCAAATTCTTCCATCACTTCCTTGGCATGATCTTGTACCGGCCAATTTATAAACTTTGGAGCCAAATTGCAAAGTGTGTGGGCCACACGGTGAACTGCTCTTATGGCAGTAGTTTTGTCCACGTCAAATTTTTCACAGACAGATCTGCAAATAATAAAGATTTTGATTAGAGTCATTCTGGCTAATATATGCAAAGCCCTCAACCATTCTAAACATAAATGACACTAACCTGTAACTGTCTGGAGTAGCCAAAATCCAAATAGCCAACAAAAGTTGTTCTTTGGCAGCCATCACTTTTCTGCGTGGTTTAAATTGTGTGTCGTGTAGATAAGGTCCAGCGACACTTAGTACATACTCAAATGTTTCTGGATACATTCTAAACACCAAATCATGTTAAATAAATCAAAAGAAAATTAACATATAAAAGTCATTCTATACTATATAGTTACTTACCTAAAATGGCTCTTAAATACTTCTTGGCTGAAGCCAGGGATTATTATATTAAAAAAATCCTTTTTGCGGATTTTGTCCGATTGAGCCTTCTGATGGAGGCTCTGTAATACACAAAGCATCTCCATTTCGTCATCGCTCGCAGATGCGGATGATGAGGAGGTCGTTTCATCGTCAATACCACTCGCATCATCATATTCATCATCGTCCGTCTCTATCATTTCTAGAACGGTCAGGACAGCTTCAGCCATTTAAGCTTCAGCGAATATATTTCGCCCACAGAACAATATCAACAAGATGATCAACAATAACAAATTAACTTTTAACAAACAAAACAACCAGCAAACACAACAGCTAACAAATTAACAATAACTTTTAACCAATGATATTACAATCTTTGCTTTTAACTAACAAAAAAAAATTATTAAATAACAAAAAACCCAACTGCTTAGCACAAGAGAGGAAAACAAGCTTAAATCTATTGGATTTGGTAACTTGAATTGTATAAGATACTGCAGGCGGGGACGAAAAAACGTTTTGTGGATGTTTACGACTTAATTTTGTTCGCCCCGCCTGCAGTATCTTATACAATTCAAGTTACCAAATCCAATAGATTTAAGCTTGTTTTCCTCTCTTGTGCTAAGCAGTTGGGTTTTTTGTTATTTAATAATTTTTTATTTTAAACTTTTTAGTTTTTAGATTTGCTACGTCAAGTTATGTTGTTACATTTGCTTAAACCTTAGAATCAGGTTTGTACCAGCTATTGTTTGATACCCATGTCGTAAAAGTAATGATTTTAAAAATTTTTATTTCACCCTTTTTTCTCTTCAAAGGTGCCGTACTAAAATATTATACCCTATCACACTCCTACAATAAATAAAAATCTAACGACACCTCACATGTTGAAATCTATCAAGCCGTTTAGACATACATACATACATCATCATCATAGGCCTTAGCCGTCTATGTCAGACGATTTAAGCAATATTCTGTCGGTTTCACCGTTTTCATGGCTGAATAAGCCTACTCGGGAGTGGCAGGTCCTGCCACACGCTGCTGGTGAAGCTTGTGTTATCAATAATTAATGTTATGTCGTTATTTTTCACAACGGGCACAACACCAGGCTTCATCGTGTACCTTGCGTCCATCCAGTAATGATTTACGCCATTTGGTTCTGTCCTCAGCTGTCTGCTCCCAGTCTAGGTGTTCAATACCAAAAGTGATCATGTCTCGCTTGGCGCAATCTTTAAAGCGCAGCATTGGCCTACCAACACTTCTTTTTGCGTGCGCTATAGCACCAAGCAATACACGCTGGGGTAGACGGGTTGGTTCCATGCGGTGCACGTGCCCCAAAAATCGTAATCGTCTCTGCTTCAGCAATGCGAAGAAACTGGGCAGCTGTGCTCGTTGTAAGACCGTTTTTTTGGTTACCTTGTCCTTCCAGGAGATGCCTAGGATGTTTCGGAGGCAGAGCATATGCAAGGCATTAAGTTGTCGCTCTTGTTTTGCGTACGTCGTCCTTGCTGCTCCATACAACAGTATGCTTGAAATGCATGCTTGGTAAACAATCATCTTGGTGTTCGTCGTAAGATGTTTGTTTTGCCATACTCTTGTATTCAGCCGAACAAGGAACATGCCCGTGAAAACTTATCGACGATGATTTGTAAATCATCTGCAGTGTTGGCCACAAAGGCTGCATCATCAGCAAATAGAAGGCTGTCGATAAAAACGTCCTCGCGATGGTGCTTGGACTTAAGAAGTGAAATTATGTTGTACAACTCCCCATCAGCCCTTGTATGTAGATTGCCGAATGCTTCTCTTAATAACAATGAGAAAAATATACCAAACAGGGTGGGTGCTAACACGCAAGCTTGGCGGACACCTCTGCGCATTTTGAACGGCTCAGATGTAATGCCACCAGGAACGACAGCGCCATTCATATCTTCGTGGAAGTTCTTTATTAAACTAAGAAGCGATATATAGTCCCTCTCTGCTGACTGTATTTTTCTACATACACCCAACAGCACGTCAGTATAAACACTTCGAACTTTGTGACATAGTAATAGATTTGCAAATCTTTCCATTCACGTGCGGTTGACCGTACGTAAGGTATGGTTGAATTTGGTAGTCACAAGGAGGTTTTAGTCGCTGGTGGTTCGCTTTGGCGAAGCGTGGGCTAAAACTTCCTTGGGTAGTCGACATAAAAAAACAGCTCCTCTGGTATGGAGTAGAAAAGCTACAGTATAACACAAAAGTAATTAATGCTGCATCTTGCAAGGGAAATTTAGTCATTGCTTTATATGTTAAAACTTAGAAAATTATTTCCAAAAGGGCCTAGCTAAACTCAAATATTTTATAAAGAAACTTCCCAGAAATGTTTTATCAATAAAATATTACCAAATGAGCAAGCGACGCTACCCACCAACAGATGGCGCTGTAGGTTTCTAAAACGCGGTAATAAAAACAGCGCCTCTGTTATGGAGTAGAAAAACTACAGTATATTACAAAACTAATGAATGCGGCATCTTGCACGGGAAATTTAGTCATTGCTTTGTATGCTAAAACTAAGTGATTTTATTTCCAAAAGGCCTAGCTAAGCCCAACTATTTCGCAAAGAAACCTCCCAGAGTTGTTTTATCATTAAAATATTACCAGGTGAGCAAGCGACGCTACCCACCTACAGATGGCACTGTAGGATTCTAAAACGCGGTAATATCTCCACCTTTGTATGGATATCTTCCGGCTCCATCATCAGATCAGCTCCAAGTTACAATAATATTGCATTGTCATCCGATTTACATACGTATGCAAAATTTCATCTCAATCGGAACCGATTAAGATTCTCTTTTCAGTCGGGTATTTTATTTTCTGAAATAGTTTTTTTATTTAGTACTTTTTCATTTTTTTTTATACCCTATGACACTCCTACAATGAATACGAACCTAACGACACCTCACATGTTAAAATCTACCAAGCCGTTTAGGCTGCAGAGCGCGACAAAGAAATCGACATACATACATACAACATACACTCGAAAAACATAACCCTCCTGTCTTGGGGCAGTCGGGTAACAACCGGCAAACACAACTGCTAAAAACTTGGAAACTGTCGCTAACTCTTCGATTCGAACAGTGACATTGACATAAGCGCAGTCATATCGGATCGTTTAGATATTCGATTGTGTTCGACGTTTGCACGCTAACGAAAACGATCCGACCCGAATGCGCCGATTGCAGCGTTGGTACAATATTTCCTTTTTGAACCGCACTGTATGTGTCAAATCGATTTTGACATTAGCGCTTTCACTGCTCCACCTATTTGACTAAAGCACTGATAGCAGAAACAATGACGTAAGGCGGTGAACGAGCGAGTGCTTTAGAGCACGCTTTAGGTCAATTTGGACCGACTTAAGCGCGCTCACAGTGCTCTAAAGCAGTCTGTTAGCGCAAAATGGAATGCACAGCGAGTGAATACGAGCAAGGTTTGATCCGACTTTGAGCGCGCACACACCGCACACAGTGCTCATATGCGGGTGATGAAGGAATTTATTAAAAGTGCTGCCAGATCGAAATTTCAGAAACGTATTATAATAAAATAAATAATTCAAATCTGTGTTTAATTTATAAACACACATTTGTATGATTTTGATGTAAATTTCACAAATTTATAACAAACAAAGGTTAAAGTAAATTTGATCAAGTTGATTCTTATTTTAATAATCCGCTACCATATTTATCATATTAATATTTGTATTAATATCTCACACCTGGAAACAAAATCCTACACGCGGAAGCGCGAAAAAAGGCAAAGGAGATGTCGTTTAATTAAAAGTCTGGATCGTGTAAAACAGCCACGCTGATATGTTTGTTCGACTTTATTTTAGTGTAAGTATTAGGATTTTTTGTCAGAAATGCTTGATATTTACTATCAGAATGTTCAAGGTCTAAGGACCAAAACTAATGATTTATTCAGAAATGTTTTCACAAATAATTATAAAGTTATCGCATTTACTGAGACCTGGTAAAATTCAAACATATCTAATAACGAACTATTTGACAGTAGATACATTGTTTATCGCAGAGATCGAGAAAGCACAAACAGTATAAAGAAAGACGGTAGTGGTGAATTGCTGGCGGTTTCACTTGACATACCCTCTACACGAATGCTTAGCTGGGAAACTGATTCGGAAAACCTCTGGGTAACTCTAGAATTGACAACTAATAAAACCACTAAGAGATTGTCTATTTGCGTTGTGTACCTGCCTCCACCCGTTAAAGCAGCTAGTCTGTCACAATTCTTGTTAAGTATAGATAATGTCTCCCCTCTAACTGACAATCTTATCATACTGGATGACTTAAATTTAAACTTCATTGACTGGAAACATAAAGACAGTCTTACTTATATGGTCCCAACTAATTGTGATTCGTCCTTAGGGCGAACGCTGCGTCAGGCGTATTTACGTCGCGTATCTACGCGTGCGTAGCAAATTCAGCAAAATACAAGAGCACCGCTAGCTAGCGCGTGGCGTATGACTACGCGCTGCGTATTGGAAATACGGAGCGTAACTACGCAGCGTATCGCGAGGCGCGTGTCGCTCGGGCGTGTTTGTTTCACGAAATTCAGTCCTCGCTACGTCAAGCGGAGCGCACGCGGGGCGTAGAAATCGTACAATCCGGTACACACATCACGATGACACCTGGATGTGATGTAATAAATAAGGTTTTTATGGTTTTTTGTTGTTTTAAGTCTCGGTATTATCAAAAATGCTTCTTTTGGTCGTTATTTGTTAATATACAGGGTGTTAGGCTAGGATAACTATACAGGATGTTAGGATAAGTAGGTATACAAGGTGTTAGATTAAACTGACTACTATATGTACAGGGTTTAAGGGTACGTATAAAGGTTAGGATAAATACACAGGGTTTTAAGGTAAGTATACAGGGCACAGAAAAATAAAGGTACTTAGAAGGAGGATTAAAGAAATAGTTCGTCACTAGGTGGTGTAGGCGTTTTTCTATGGATTTGACAGGTTATTTTGAATGTTTTCTATAGATCATCGATGATGGGGTTGTGACATGTTGGCAGATTTCATCCCCTACTAAAATAAATTAGCAAGGTATCTATTCCGAGCGAAGCAAGGAGGTCCGAAATCTTTGATACAGGGTGTTAGATTAGGATCACTATATGTACAGGGTCTTAGTAAGTATAAAGGGTGTTAGGATATGATAACTATACAGGGTGCAGTGTGTGACGCACCTCCACATACATATGCTATATTGTAAGAACCCATGTACTCTTATTAAGTAGTCAATATACGAATATTCTGAGAGACAGTCGTTTCCTTTGTGCCGCTCCCGACAGCCACCTTACATGGTGACCCAGCCAGTGCTGCCTTATACGGGCAGCGCTGCGCAGTAAGGAGCTCGGAATGTGATACGGTGATATATGAACTTTGGACTATCAAAAAGTGTTTTTTTTTATTTTTCGAATGCGATTTTTATAAATTAGTACATTTAAAAACGTGACAAAAGAAACATAAATGCAGTGAAAATATAATAAATTTTTAGAACTATTTAAAAGTGGCTGGTGGATACAGGAAAAATAATGTAAGAAGAATGAAAAAAAAAAAGAACGTAATATGTGTGGAATGGCGTGAATAGCAGGGCGCAGGGCGGTTGTTGGTGACGATTGGGTGGATGGCTAGATGATGCAGGGCGCCGGGAGATGTTGGTGTCGGATGATGGATAGTTAAAGCAGGGCGCCGGGAGAAGTTCGGGTCTGATGGTTGATGGTTACAGTAGGCTGCCGGGAGTATTTATGTGTGTTATGTGTGATCAGTGTAATATTAGGAGCCGCGAAATGGAAAAAGAGATTTTTTTTCCCCCAAGAATGAGAAGCAAGTGTCAGGCGGTAAAGATTATATAGCGAAGAGTAGAAGAGTAAATATATGGTGTATCAAGATATACAATTTTGATGATGAGTTGCCGCCGGGTGAAGTTCAAAATCTTTTTGTCCACTTTGGAAGAAATTTTCTTGCCGACGAAGTATGTGAAGATTTATCATCGCTACGCCAGGAAGGAAATTACGTATTTTTTCCCCCATTATTTTCTTTATTTAAGTAAATCATTTATTTTATATACATAAATTATCTCGCATGATACCTTGACAAAGTAGGTAAGGTGTTCTTTTACATAAATCAAAAGTACTTATTTAGCAAAATGTGACACTGTTAGCAACGATTACTGATAATATGACATACAATATTATTGTAAGCATGGGAACGGCGAATTGTTAATTTGATTATATTCATAGCTTAAAACTTTCTTTGCAAGACAATCAAGTAAGTATACAAAAAATAAAACTCGAAAACCGTGCTCATAATTTTTTTAACAAGAATGTCAAGTTGGTAACCGATAATTTTATTTTCAATATACTAAATTAAAAGAGATTCAAATTCAATAACAATAATTAGTTTGACAAGTTGTTTTGAAATTTGGAAAAAATAGTCAGTCATGTAGTTAAGTATTTGTATTTTTGCTTCTGAATATTTTTTTTATAATTCAAAACGTATTTCTTTCGGATTTCATTTTAAATTCTTACGAATTAAAAAAAGTTTTTTTTTTAAAGCAGATCATACATTTATTGACAGAAAAAAAAATACTCGAGTGCAATAATCAGGTCGTAATGTTTGTTATCAATAATATATTTTTCATCCCTTTTAGCCTAGCCATCGATGCTGGATACAGTATTTTTTTCTATTTTAATTTGCTGAAATAAGGTAAGTTTGGTAAAAGCAGACATGTCCGAAAAATTAAATTTTAAACAATATTTTCAAAATAAACCATTGAAAAATCTCAATGTCAGGTAAAATCTTAAAAACATTTCTTTTGTGAAAGTGTAACAAAATTTTGAAAACGTGGTTGTTGTATGTATTATAATTAATTAATAACATTGGAATTCTATATTTAATATTCATATTTATTCATATTCATTTAATTAGTATTAAACATACATTGTCAACATTTTTTGCCATTATTACATTATTGTACTTATAATGTACTTATAATGATAAATGTAAATAAAATTATACTATACTTATAACTATTACAATCAATCAATTTTATAGATTGCTATGAAACTTGAGGTGTTTCATAGGAGAGGAACTCTGTCACTGAGTAAAACGCTTTTTGCAATAGAAAGTTTTTAAGTTTATAAACAAAGGCACGATCCGATTTGGCGGACTTAATACTGTCGCTAATTACATTGTAGATACGGGGCCCTATGTAATATAGGGAGTGACCAGTCTTAAGCAGCCTGTGTTCAGGGTTTTCTAATCCTGCCTTCTAGCAGCACATTGCCTTGTCCCGAACCATTTCTGTTTAGGAAATTCTTCTATATTGAATCTAACATATTTAGCTACCTCAAACACAAAGAGAGATGGCAGAGTTAGAATACCTAATCTTATAAAGTATTCTTTGGCAGGAGTGTCGTCTGGTACTTTCGCTATTCTTCGGATGACCTTTTTTTGTAGTACAAAAGGTCGGTCTCTGTTAGCAGACAGTCCCCAGAGTTCAATGCCATACATGAGGATGGAATGGAAGTAGCCGTAGTAGGCCTTCAGTAAATTAGGTGTTGAAAGTGTAGGTACAAGACGAGTTATCGCGTAGTAAGCAGAATTTAGTCTGTTACATAGGGCATCGATGTGCTTATCCCATTTAAGACCACTGTCAAAAGTATAGCCTACGAAACGTGTATGATTGCTTACGGGAATAGTGATGTTACTGACATTTACACATAGCGGGACATTGGTTGGTACATTCCTTAGGGAAAATTCAAGAAATGTTGTTTTATCTAGGTTGAGGAGCATGCCATTTGCAGTGAACCACACCATCATCCTTTCTATCGTAGACTGTACGTAGGTACAAAGGTCAGTCCTGGATTTCGCGCTTATGACAGCACAAATATCATCGGCATACATAACGAAATGTACATTATTGGCTTTAAATGGTAGATCATTCATTAATATGATAAATAAAGAATTGCCCACATTCGAGCCTTGAGGTACAGATCTGTCACCAACAACACCAGGAGTAGACTTCTCATCATTGATAACAGTCACTTGAGTTCGGTACACCAAGAAAGAGGAAATCAGTTGTAAAGCATTACCCCTGACACCATAGTGCTCGAGTTTAGCTACAATCAGTTTATGGTCAACCAAGTCGAAAGCGCGGGAAAGATCAAAGAAAACAGCCGCCACCTTGTTGCCACGCTCAAGCTGGGCCAACACGGAGCGGTGCAGCGCACGCGCCGCTATTGACGTCGAGCGCTCCGGCTGATAAGCATTTTGTTCCTCACACAGACATTTATTCTTAGTAAAAAAGTCATAAAGTCTTGTACAAATTCCAGTCTCAAAAATTTTCGATATCGCGGGGACAAGTGAAATTGGTCGATAGCTTTTATGAACCTTTTTACAACCCTTACCTTTATAAATAGGTGTAACCCTGATTTGTTTCAAGGACGCAGGATATATACCGGATTCAATAGACAAATTTATTTGTTCACAAATAGTTAACAGAACCTGGATTGGGAGCACATGAAGCAACCTTGTCGGGATTCCATAAATATCTTTAGTCGACTTAGCTTTTACCTTCTTAAGAATTTTTCCTATTTCATCCATGGTGAAAGGAAAAAAGAACATAGAAGGAGCTACCCGTGGAACGACAGCTGACAGTAAGGCGATGGCGTCAGGCACAGATGGGCGCAGGGGAGTGTCGTGTACTACGGATAGGTAGTAGGTATTAAGGGAGTCGGTGAGCTGTGCACTGGAGCCGGCAGCGCCCGCGTCCTCGGCACACACGGCGCGCCGCAGCACGGCGAACGGGTCCCCCGATGCCTCTGCGCACTTGTTTGTCTCTCTTCTGATAACATTCCACAGAGCACGCCCATCATTACCACTTCTACTAGATGTTATTAAGTTGTTTAGGTACTTTTTTCTAGAATTTTGTAATAAGCCTTTATGTTTACATGTATAGGTAAGTAGAAAATTCTTAAGTTCAATATTAGACGGGTAAAAACGTGATAACATAATTAGAAGTTGTAAGAACTCGTTACTTTTCTTAATATCTTCATTACACCACGTTTTACTTTTGGGTAATATGGGAACTTTGCTGATAGGACAGCATTGCTCAAAGTTAGTCACCAAGGTGGAAATTACATTGGTAAAGTCAAGTGAACATAATTTAGACCAATCAACAGCATCGATCTGTTGTATACACATTGATATATTACGGTCAGATGTTATTCTTCTACTTACATAGCGAATACGGGTAGAAGGAGTGGGCGTCGTCACCTCTGCATAGACTGCACAATGGTCACTGATTGCAACATCTACAGGGGGGTGATCGTGGTAATTTCAACGATATTACCGAAACAAAAACGTTTGCCTAAAACACTTAGTCAAGAGTTATCATAACTTTTGAGGCAAACGTTTTTGTTTTGGTAATGTCGTTGAAATTACCACGATCACCCCCCTGGTTTGCATTTTACACTTTCAAAAGGTAGGTCCGTGTATACATGATCAAGACATGTTTTTATACGAGTAGGAAAGTTCACCATGGACCGCAAATTAAACATCGCTAATACACTAAGAAGATCGTGCCTTTGTTTAGACCGCTGTAATAGATCAATATTAATGTCACCGTTAATGATAATGGATATATTTGCCTTAGAAATTGCTAAAATCTTATTTAAAAAAAAAACAAAGTCTATTCAATGTCCGTTATATATTTTTTATTCGTTTGTTTTGTGCTGATTTTTTTTTCATGCTTTCAGTTAAGTACTTACTTATTTTACGTAATTTTAAAATTCGTTTCTGTTTAAATTAAACTCAAAATCACGGACCAATGTAATTGAGAAAATGAAAAATAATTCAAATCATGTGTTGCTGTGTACAAAAAAATATATAAATAAGCTTAATAATTTATAGGAAAATTGTATTCTTTGTTTGACGAAAATGTGTATATAAATAAAAACATAAAAAAATATTAATTGATTCTGCAACAGTCTTTTCAAAACACAAAATACTAATTTATTAATTTGACTGCTACCTGTTTAAAAAAATCTACATAATATGGCCATTTTCTTAGAAATAATAAAATTATGATTAGAATTTTTAAATAAAATTAATCAAGATTAAATGCCTACATAATATTTACAAGACTTTTTTCCTACTTAGATAAATAAAAATGTCACAGTAAATACACAGTAATAAATTATTGAAATTGATATCAGTATTTTGTGTCTTGCATATTTAAATTCGATAGGACTTAGTACCTTGTAATTGTTCTGTAAACTGTTAAACATTTTTATTTAGATCGTTGTTTTCTGAAGTATTTAATTTTAAAACCAGCAAAAACTAAAAAGAAATATTCAGAGAGTAATTAATTAAATAGTATTTGACATAAAAATGCAATAAATGTAAATGAAATCAGACAAATAATGACACAAAAAAAAATTACATGCCTTTGCAATAAGCCAAAAATTTAAAATTTTGTTTTTTTAATGGATACCAATAATAAATTATAATGTCGATTGAAGAAACTTCACCAAATAGAACATTCATTAGTAAGTAATTCGATTCAGTAACATTCCATTACTTTTCAACTAATATGGTGTTGTTTACATACCAATTGCCGGTGTACTATCGCTAAAATTATATCACTAAAATTTTAAAATTACAATTACATTTTAACACTTTTTTTTTAGTAAATAAATTAAAACAAACAAGTCTTGTATCAGTCATTTCATTAGTAATATTAGTATCATCCTGTTTTGATATTTGTAAAGGAAAAACTTGTAGCATAAATAGTAAACGAGGGCTATTGAAACAAAATAGTAAGTAGTATACCGACACAATATTATAGCATTGCTAAAAGTATAACAGATTAACAATGAATCAGACAAGAGACAAAAAGGTTTTAAAGGCCATAATTGACGATAAATACCTATGAAAAATAAATTAAAACATTGACATAAGGAAATCATTAAGAAAGGTTTATTAGGAGACTGTATTAAAAAACTCTTTGTTCCATCAGTGACGATTAGGTACTTTCTGCTAAAGGTGTGAAATTGAAATTTAGTAAAGTGATCGAACGATGAATGTTTAGATAAGTTTTGTGGTTTGGGTTTGTGTTAATGATATAATTGTTGTGTAGCAGGATTTATGGATTGAGTATGAGTAATATGTATGGGGATAATTCGGTATACAGAGTCTTAGCAGTCATTTTGACTGATCACCCAAAAGACGATTGTTATTTGTTAGCCAAGACTTGGATATCGAAATATTCAAAGAAGTGAATGAAAGTTTTGTGTGATTGAAATGAAATGGGAAAAGTAAATAGAATTGAAAATGGAGTACAGTTTATGTGAATTTGTAGGTGTAGGGGTGTAGTAAGTAGTGATAAGCTACCACAAATGTAGCTAAAATATGAGTAATAAGCGGTACGCGTAATGCGGTACAATAGGGCTAGATCCTTCAGCCAAAAAGCGGACGAGATTCCATTTGGGAAAACTGTTGGAGACCAATGAAGTGAATGAAGAAGAAGAAAATCTTAGACCCTATTTATATGGTACAGTGAGGTACAGTACCGCTACCATGAGTTTACAGTGTTCGTACTCGCTAGCGACGGCGTAAAAAAATTGTATGGGAAATTGAACAGCGCCCCTAGCGGTCACTGAAAGAACTAAAATTGGTAGCATGAGTCCACAAGTAAAATACGTATCGAATTGTTGTCGCTAGCGAGAACGTATTGCAATAGGTTTTCATAGAAAATCGGTACCATGAGTTACAAATTTGACAGATGTCATCGAGATATACCGTAACGATAGTAGTAAAGTTACTCACTGTCCAAATGAAGTGTGAATACACAGTGAAAGGCTTTCGATATGCTTAATTTTTTATTTCCTTTACTTATTTGGTGCAATTTGAGTACTTTTTCCTCGAAATCATGTCGGCAGGACATGATTTGGTTTGAAATATATCAGCGGCAGCTGCATTTGGAGAAAAATGACGCTATCAAAACCATTTTCAAGCTGACATAAAAAAAAGGGAACCACTAGAGCTATCAGTGAGAACAAGTTAAACAAGAAAGTTTTTAATGGAGAATTTTAGAGAATTGTGACGTGTTTTAGTTTTAGTGGATACGGAATCATATACAAGGGGAATAGGGATGAATTCGTGGCAGCTACCTTATTGTTGTTGAAAACAGTGAACCTATCATTATATGTAATAAAAACTACAAATAAATATTCACAAATTATTGCTTTTATTTAAATTTTGTTCCAATATTTTTTTCCGTCGTCCTCATATTAACCATGTTTAGCAGATTTGTTTTGCTTCACTCATTATGCTCTCTCATTATGTGGTCCCAAATAGCTTGCCAAGGTAACTGCAAAAAAAAAACTCGAAATAA
Source organism: Athrips mouffetella (assembly GCA_947532105.1). Taxonomy (NCBI): domain Eukaryota; kingdom Metazoa; phylum Arthropoda; class Insecta; order Lepidoptera; family Gelechiidae; genus Athrips; species Athrips mouffetella. Next base: position 13,997,039 of record OX383984.1, read on the forward strand.
CATTCAACTACATTCCTCCACTTATATTATAACTAACCACTTGAAACAATATATTAAAACATCCTTACCATCCTTACACAAGTTCAAAGTTCTAGCATATTTTTCTATTTCAAAATATGTATATTGACTGAATCATACACTTCCATACTCCGCCAACGCAAACGGAATCACAATATCATTTATTGTACAACTTCTGAGTAAATTCCGTAAAATTCTGAAATTTTGTGAAGTAAATAAACGCACAACATAAACAAATCACAACGCGACGTCACACATTGACGAAATATAACCACTCTAAATAAAAAATCACTTGTACAAAGGATAAAGGCACTACTCAATTACACTTTTAATTAGCAGGGTTATTTCAAAGTTTTTAATTATTGGGCTTGAATACCAAGATTTTTTGGGAACATCTATCTTACCCTGTCTTTTGAGTATAGTTAGAAAGGAACAGCTCTATTCGGTGTGAAGTTAGTTGCGTCAGTACGATTACTACGTAAACAATCGAGTTCACGCTAGCGAGTGTAGTTACGGATATCGTAACTCATGGTACGAGTTCAATCGAAAACTATTCGATGCGCGTTTATACGCTATCGACTGTAGTAACGTTATGTGGTTTTTCGATAGCAACTCATGGTAGCGGTACAGATCCTTCTATCGATCATGGTGACAACGAGTTTTGCTCCGTGAGATAAGTTGGAGTCGTATAAAGGCTTAAACCATGACCTCTAATATAAGGGCGTGCGCACGACCCACAAATACTCGTAGGCACAGGTTGCCAATTATTTAATAAAAAGAGTCGACTCAGTATTATGCACCAATAATAAAATATAGTAAAGGGGGCCCTCCAAAAGTAATTAATATAAATAATACCGCAAGTTAATAAATGTAATATAAAATATGACGTCTAGACAAATGTGCACTTATATTAATTAAACGTATTTGAATAAATAATGAAAAAGAACTAAAATAAACATATGATAGTCTTACGATTTCTTTAAAAAAAGGACGTAAATATTCTATGGCTTTATCAACAACTATATGACTTTAGAATAAAAATCAGCTGATTAATAAAAATCTCGGATTGACAATATGGTAATTACTGAGAAATCAGACGTGATTTACTCGTAAACCTTTTCTTGAATTATGACCAATTTAAACTAAGTTTTATCATTTTAACTGTGTTTAGTTTATTAAGTGTTAGTAATTAAGTTCTGTGAGTATTTTATAATCACTCTTTTTCATTATGGATCCTTCAATGTATTCAGAAGGTAGGTTAGGTATATCTTTAATTATGTCACAATTGTAGTAGTGTGACAAATGGCATAAGAACATTCTGTTATGTAGAAGCATTGAATAGTTTTTCAGTAAGTCTCTCTAATTACAACTAGGTATCTAAAAAAAAATATTCGAAGACGACTGTGCACGGAGCAGAGAAGGTGTAAATTTATGGACAAAATGTATCATTATCAGTTTTGCGAATCGATAATCTAAACTTTGAATTAGAAGAAGGTAACTTGCATAAAATAGAGTTTTTGCCATTCTTTATAAATTTTTTAAAACATTTTTCAAACATAAAAAGATTGTATTCGAGTAGTTTTTCAACAACATCTGGAGTTACAATAAACAAAACTAATATAAGTAATTTTTATTTGAAATAAAATTAATTTAGAAACTATCATTCTCACATTTCTTACATATTAGTATAAAAATAATAGATCTGGCAATAACTTTCTTTATTTCGATAAAACATATTATTATGTGTCTTGCTAAAATACACAGTGTTGTTGAAGAAAGCAATTCGTAAATGGCTAGATACCAGATAAATATACTACGAGCTTTTTGATTTCCCGCGGTTGTCTCACCCATAGATGCAAGTGTCATAGACAAGCTGTCAAATCTGAATGACGTCATTGGCATTTGTAAATTTGTGCAGAAAGATACCAAATTTCCAAATTACGGTGAAAATCTAAACATATTAATATGTTTTTATGTAAATATAATATTTCAAAGCTTAAATAAGTCTGTGCGTGAAAGTGATGTGCTAGCTTAGTGAAATCTGAAGACGGAAGAATACCTAAGCCTCCGTTAGAGGTTACAAAATTATAACCTGAAGACAATTACTTATATCCTTTTTCTTTGATGGAAAGAGGGCATATGCCCCTTTTATTTAACGCTGTGCACCACCATAAATACCTATCCATTATATATCATGTTCACATAGGTATATCATGTGAGTTTGTTTGTACGGTATTTATCATACCTATTCACTAAATTACGGTTTCATCATTCATTTAATGTTGTTTAAAGAAAGGTTGAATGCTGTTCTTTAGAAACTTTCTATACCTACTGACTTCCATTAAAACGCTGTCAAAACTGCAGACAGATTGTACCTAATTAGGTACCTATTACACCTAAATTTTCAAGAAATTAGGACAAGAAAACTTTTCACTCACGTTCATATAAGTACAAAGCAAGTCCAGGATTATTGACATAACAGTTTATAAAGTAATGAATTGCTTTGCCTCATCTAAGACTAAGTGAGTACTAACAAACTGCTTACTAATAAGGATTGATTTTATTATCAGCAATGCTATCACTATAGAACAAGTTGTAGCTGGTATATCCCATGCTTTACTGTATCAAAAACGGCTGTAAAGTCAAAGATCAAGGCCACAAAATAATAAAGTATTTATAGTCAGAGCATCAGAAAATGGAGATTGATGCGTTGAATGTATGTATTTTGGGTAAGTAGAATTTTGTACTCATTTCAGTTTCCATAGTTTCTCACAATGCTCCTCCTCCTCCTCACAAGAATGCATAATAGTAAAAGGCATTAAATCCTCTTCCTTCAGGTAAGGGAGGGGAGTGGGGGGGGGGGGGCACAGACATGGCTGAAACCCTCTGCTTCCATGCAAGCCAAGAAAAATGCTTCTTTTCAAAAGAATCTTTAAAATAAAAGTTCTTAAGATTCATAAACAGACAAACTGTAAATTTATGAGTGTTATTGTGAATTGTTACTTCTTTTTAAGGGTGTCAGGTTGCGGAAACTAGCCCAAACTTATAATAGAAAGTAACTGCTGATGCCTACCGTATGGCTCGGATGATGCCATGCCACAATGCAAATCTAATAGCGTGGATGTGTTTGGAAACTAATCTTATAATTTTAAACTGTACAATACCTACCTTATTTTATATCCCTATATATTAGACCACCAGGTTATAATAACTAAAGGAAAATGACTAGACACACCGCGGTGTGTCAGCCAAGTTCATGATTTCGTGTTTTTTAACTAGACGGGTTTAATAAATTAATCTCGAGTTTAAGAGACATGGTTGGTTAATATCCTATGGTATTTGTAAATAAATACTAACTAGGCAATTACAGATTGGCGAATATGGCACCTCCAGCATTATACCAACTTCTGTAAGGACCAAATCATTTTTAAGAAGAAGTGTTAAGAGATAAATAATGAATTTGACTACTTCCGTGCACTTTCTTTAACTCCACGCAGTGGTAGTCTGGAATTAAGTATTTGAAATAAGTTGACCAGGTCTCGGAGACCCTTGTAGTCATCATCATCATATTATATGGGCTGTTAGGTCAATGACCGACCTCATAAACCTTGTGTCAGAATTGCTGAGCCGCCAAAGGCCTCTGACATGGTACATGTTTGTAGTCGAACAAAGGACTCATATGTTGGCTGACCGGTGGTCGCGGAGACTACCAACTCCTATATCGCACTTGCTACCCCTAACTACTGCGGAGGTATTGGGGCGGGGCCAGACATTGACCTGTTGGCATCAAGGTCGCTCTTAAAATAAGTTATAGTGCGGGACTGTTTTGTTATCTAAACTTAAGAGAATCACTGGCTCTAAAAACCTGAAACCGAGAGAACTGTTAAGTATACCAAAATAAACCCACTTGCTTAAAACGGACAGAGAGTGTTGGAAGAACGAACACGGTGTCAAGACCTGGTTGTTGTTATTTGAAAATACCCATGCTGATAGGTTATTGGTAAGAAACCATTTGTGGGAGTAAATAAACTAATTTTATTATTATTAAAGGTGTGTACGGATTAGAGGCAGCCTCAGGCGAGGCATGCCTCACCACGCACGGCTCGCTACGTGGCGGCCTCGGTAAAACAGGGCCTGTAGGGCTTGCACAACTGTTATACTGACCCTGTCCTTAGTGCGTTGGTAGTTATGGGCCAGTGAATGAAGAAAAAGTTAAATCTTACTGACACCACACACAGAGAATGCAGTCAGGTGCACGCACCTCAATAAGGGCCTAATCAACATATTAGGAACTAACCGAGCAGCTCAAACCAACGCTGTCGGCCGCTTACTTATAAATCAGTCAACGGAAAAGCGGATTGCCTTTAGGTCGAGAAATCGACCAGCTCCAAATTGTTACCTGTTACCTCAGGCTGCGGAAGCCTGCTAAAAAACCTAACCTAATGATTTCAGCTTACCAGGGAAGGTCTGACGAAATGGTGAATCATCAGCAGTCGACAAATCGATAATTCGAGTGGGACCTATGGCTACGGAAGCCATTACATATATTTATAAAAGTGAGCGTGCTCTGGTCTAGTGCGGAACTTGCCCACGTTCAAAAAACAACTCAATGTGACTATCAAACCTTGCTTGAGTTTATTTTTCTTTTCTCTTTAAAACTTTGAAATAAATAGTATCAAAGACGAATATACCTACATACATACTTAAAAGTATAATATTCCCACATATCTGAGCGGAATCAGTGCTATTAGATGGCGGACGTCTAGACACTTTGAAGAATCCATTTTAGATATGGTCTTATGAATTATCCTAGCGGAATATTCTTTACTGTTCCTACAAGTGTGAAAACAGACGGAACTACTGAAACCTAAAGTAGATACTAGTAAGCAATAGTTGACGGACATCTATTCTTACTACATTGTAGTTGTGAACATTATAGCACAACATGGATTTATTTGTGTCATAGTAAAGTCTGCCTCAAAACAGTGGTAACACTTTGGCCTGGAGCGGGTCTGGAGCTCCGGAAGTTGTCGAGTGGCACAGGTTCAGCTTACACTGGTTTTGCTATCAGTTACTTGCTGAGATGCGTGTCAATAAAATGATGTTATACCTACTGCGTGCAAAATAACTCCGTCTGTGTCCGTTGATGCACAGAAGTAAAAAATAATAATAATAATAAATGGCCTAGGCCCGTGAGCATTCATACTACCGGTGAATATTTAGAATTCGAGCTGAATCAAAAAACAGAACACTCAATAATAAAAAATAAAAATAAATTAGGCGCGGGGGTGAGCGAATCGTTCATTGGCTTTCCGCCTGTCACCCATGCGCAGAAAATAACCGTCATAGACAGGCTTACCCTGAACGCGCTGTACTGATTTTTAAAATTATTAATTTGTAGAATGTGTATCTTACAAATCACATAACTATACATGGAAACAAATCGATGGGACAACCCATTTAATACACTACATGTCATTTAAATTCTACTATAATTTTATGAGTGTTTCAGAAATATCCCAAAAGAACTTTAAGCGACTCTTGGAAGTATTCTGTACGGTACCTAAAATAAAGGTGTTTACTGTTGGTTAAAAACAATAAGTACAAAGTTTAGAAATGCTATTGATTATATCAAGAAAAACTGTACAATTCCTTTTCTTCGCCTTCGGAAGGCAAAAACAATCGAATTTTACCTGAATCCCAGGCATTTCCAGGTAGAAATACCATGTACCTACATAGATATTATTTATCATTACGGCAACCAATCTAGTAAATTCAGATCTAAAGCAGACTCCTACGCAAAGGATATCAGGACCTACAAATATGTACGATAGAACAAGTAAGCAAACTTTGACTATGTACCTACAACAGGCACCAGTTTGGATTACGAGTCCAACTTGGATCGTTTCAATTAACCGATAACTCGGCGTCAAAAAGCTGAACAAAGAATTTTGCCATCGGAAAAGACCTGAGCTAAAGTACCTACCCGGGAAGTGTCTGAACATTTCGAAAATATTATAATGATCTTATAGTAATTTAAGATAATTCACCAGATTGCCATCTCAGTAGAATTTAATGAACATTAAATACAAGAAATAAAGAAAACCTCTTATTTTTTCCTCTTATCTTCTTTTGAACATATTTTCACTGTGGAATACTTTCAGTCCATCATGGAACTATCCATTACTTGCTATAAGTATCAGAACATTGCAAAATCTTTGAAAAAATAATATTTTAAAGCCCATGCCATGGGACTATTTAACAGGTTAATTAATGACCTTAACCACAGATTTTCTACCTTCAATTGATTATTAAAATATATAACATTCTTTCATTTTATCTCTTGATTTGTTTTGCTAGTCTAACATCATTAAGAAATAAATAAGTTTAAGATTCTTACTTTCATCTAAAATTAGTATCACACTGAATAAAATACACTACCTACTACAAGTGGTTCATACATAAGTGTTGCCTTTATTGTATCGTTTGTTTATTCATACGTGGGGCACCTTATTACCACTAAAAGTTAATTATTCACATTGGCATTTGTATTTGTCTCACCAGCAGATATCAAACAGGTCTTCAACAACACTGTGTATTTTAGCAAGACACATAATATAAATGTTTTGCATTACAACAAAACAGTTATTATGTGTCGAATAAAATACACAGTGTTGCACCAAAGGGCCTTGCTGGTCTATGAAGACAATGACGTCATTCAGATTTGACAGCTTGTCTATGACACTTGCATCTATGGGTGAGACAACCGCGGGAAATCAAAAAGCTCGTAGTATATTTATCTGGTATCTAGCCATTTACGAATTGCTTTCTTCAACAACACTGTGTATTTTATTCGACACATAATAACTGTTTTGTTGTAATGCAAAACATTTATATTATTGTAATATTTTAACTCAAGTATTTTTCGTATCAAAATCACTAAAATCATGACTTTTTGTATTGTACTTATGTTAGACAGGTATTCTATAAAAAAAAAAAACTTTCATGTCAGTTTTTTTTTTAGTTACGGTGGAGGTGCAGTGTGTGACGCACCTCCACATAAATATGCTATATTGTAAGAACCCATGTACTCTTACTAAGTAGTCAATATACGAATATTCTGAGAGACAGTCGTTTCCTTTGTGCCGCTCCCGACAGCCACCTTACAAGGGTGTTAGGTTAAGATTACTATACAGGGTGTTAGATTAGGATCACTTGTACAGGGTTTTAGGGTAAGTATACAGGGTGTTAGGTTAGGATTACTATACAGGGTGTAAGGGTAACTATACAGGGTGTAAGGGTAACTAAACAGGGTGTTAGGGTAACTATACAGGGTGTAAGGGTAATTAACAGGGTTTTTGGTTAGGATTACTATACAGGGTGTTAGGATAGGATAAGCAGGGCGTTAGGTTAGGATCATTATATGTATAGTGATCCTAACCTGACACCCTGTATATTTATCCTGACCCAACACCCTGTGTAGTGATCCTATTCTAACACCCTGTATACTTACCGTAACACCCTGTATTATAATCCTAACCTAACACCCTGTTTACTTACCCTAAAATCCTGTACATATAGTGATCTTTATCTAACATCCTGTATACTTACCCTAACACCCCGTATAGTTATCCTATCCTAACACTCTGTATAGTTACCCTAAGACATATAGTGATCCTAATCTAACACCCTGTCTACTTACCTTAAAACCCTGTGTATTTATCCTAACCTAACACCCTGTATACTTACCCTAACACCCTGTACATATAGTAGTCATCCTAACCTAACACCTACTACACCATGACTACTATATGTAGGGTAAGTACCCTAATATCCTGTATAGTTATCCTAGCCTAACACCCGGTATACAGGGTGTAAGGGACAGGTTGGCAAATACTGAAAGGGCATGACCAGTCAACGTAACTGAACAACTTTCAGAGTACAAAACTTTCAGGAATTGAAAAAAAAATCGGCCTCTCCATACAAAATTGCAAACTTGATTGGACAGTTTGTATGGAGAAGCCGATTTTTTTTTTCATTTCCTGAAAGTTTTGTTCGCTGAAAGTTGTTCAGTTACGTTGAATGATCATGCCCTTTCAGTATTTGCCAACCTGTCCCTTATACCCTGTATTAACAAATAATAAGTTTTGATAATAACGAAAAAAAAAAACGAAGAAGAAAACCCGCGCGCGCAACTGTACACACGCTCAATCAAAATAGTACTGGCAGCGCTGCGTGGAGCGGTTCGATACGCGATGCGTATTTTGAGTACGCAGCGTGTCTACGTCGCATAAATACGGAGCGTAGCTACGCAGCGTAAATACGCCTGACGCAGCGTTCGCCCTTAGGACATTTGCTAGTTGATTTTATATCTTACATGATATTTTTGTAGCATTTGCATCTCTATTTTCATTTAAGGTTAATATTTTTATTCTTACAGAATGCTGGACTAATGACACTTTTGCTCCTCCTAGTATTGTAAACTACAACATGTTTTATACAAAAAAATATATTAACCAAAACGATGGAGTTGTAGTATATGTGAAGTCTGAAATAAACGTCTCGGCAATAGAGCCTAACGGTGAAGACGGAAACTTTCTAGTCCTTGATATTGAAAACAATAAATATTGCGTAATCTGTACTTACCGCCCTCCTCAATATAATACAAACCCATTAAAATACCTGGAATCACTAGACAAAGTTCTCAATGGTATCCATTCCTGTAACATTATACTTGCAGGTGATATGAACTTTAATACATTACCTAACGCCTTGAATGGTTACGCAAACGAATATCTTTGCATCATAGCTTCGCATGGTTTGCTTCAGGGTGTAAACAAGCCTACTAGAGGTTCGGCATGCCGAACCTCTAGTGATAAAATCTAAATATAAATGGCAAACGTTTGTATTTAATAACCTAACCGACCATTGCCCTATACTGCTCTTACTTGAAAAAGACTATAAAAGTCCAAAGTGTTTGACTAGAACTAAAACTATTTTAGATTATAAAACTTTTGAGGATGATATATCACAGCTTTTTTGGAAGGATTACTATACTCTTACTGATGTGAATCTAGCGGTACAGTGGCTGACTGATAGTATTCAAAATCTCATTTTCAAAAATATCTCTATATATAAAATTATGTACTCGTATGTGTAATATATGTATTGAAAAAAGTACGAGATTGGTGGCGTGGCATTAAATGAGGTTAATGAAATCCGAGATCTGGGTGTTATCATTGATAGCAAGCTCAAATTCACATCACATATAAATATAATTGTGACTAAAGCGGCCCAAATGAAAACTAATACTTGAAACGTAATACGGTTGGTTTTAAAAAACCCCACACCAAACATCTTCTCTTTAATGCCTTCGTACGCAGCCATCTCGAGTACGCTAGTGCATCGTGGAGTCCTATCTATGCAGTTCACTCGCAACGTATTGAGAGTATTCAACGAGCCTTTACCAGGCACCTCGCTTACTGTTCCAGTGGTTTCTCACATAGACAACCCTATCAACAGCGTCTAAAAAAATTTGAAATGCTGAGTCTTTGTGACTGACGAAATTTTTATGGCTCCAATTATTACAATAGTATTAGCAATAAAATAGATCTCGATGTTTTTCATGACTCACTCTCTGTATTTAAAACTAAAGTTAATAGTTACCTTAAAGACAATACATAAGTGATCTAACTATAATTACTTACTTTTGTTAATTAGGGTTCCGTACTTCAAAAGAAAAAAACGGAACCCTTATAGGATCACTTTGTTGTCCGTCTGTCTGTCTGTCAAGACCCTTTATCTCACGAACGGGTAAATGTATCAGGTTAAAACTAATACCATATATTAGGATCCATGAACCACACAAGATCTGAAAATTTCAATTTTTTACAACGACGCAATCAAAAGATATGGCATTTTATGTCCTCATCTCCATTCATTTATTCAAAAATGCAAAACCTACAGGGTACTTCCCGTTGACCTAAAATTATGAAATTTGGCAAGAAGCTAGGTCTCACAGTACAAATAATGGGAAAAGTCTGAAATCATTAATTATTTCAACTTTTCTCCCAACTAATGGTAACCAATTGTGGTGAGCTCCCGTTTCAAGAACTTTCATATAAGAGAGGGGTCAAGTTGGATGGTCGCTGAGGCGATTTTTGTTTTAGTTCTATTTTAAAAACGGGAACACTTACAAACTTGAAAATTGGTATGATTATAGTGCATAAGCTATGAAATAACAAAAAAAAAAATTTGGTCAAGCGCGTGTCGGACTCAAAAAATCTAGCACATTAACTTACTGAAATTTCAACTAATACAATTATGTTCATGTGGTGGTACGGAACCCTCAGTGCGCGAGTCCAACTCGCACTTGGCCGGTTTTTTTTTTTAAATTATGATAGAAAATGCTATGTATGTGAATTGTCTTAAGCATCAGATATCTAACCTCTTTGTTATGTTGTAGTTATAGTTTAATGTTTAAGATGTGGCTGTACTATTTTGAATAAATAATAAATATATTTCTTCTAAGACTTCTTTTTAAACTAGCGTACGTATACTTTTTTTAAACTGATTCAGTGTTTCATGAACTGATTTTACTTAGTGCTTTAATTAGTCCATAAAAAAATTGAATCATACATTACTCTTTAAGACAATGAAAATCAACTGCCATGAAATGTGATTGATTATTGGACGGAATTGGTAAAGAAACGGAAACGAAGGGACGAGGACCGCGACGGTTCGATGCCGAAAAGAACAAAAAAATATTTCTTTTTGACAATCTGGCAATCTTCAAAATGTCAAATCAAGACTAGCAATTTCCGAACGAACACTAATGCACAAAACCAAAGATTTTGGAAACTACGCCAGGGGGGCGCAGCGTTTTTCTTACGTCAATGCACAAAACGCACGCACACGATGGATATAATAATCCAAGAAGTTTTGAGGGTGTTCGTTGGTTCTGCGTGGAGTTTAGCGAATGCTACTCCAAACTTGTGGATAAGGGACTACGGAATCTAATTCGAAGTGAGATTATACAATATTGGCTTGACGGCATGAAAACAAGATGTACCTATACAGGATGTTTTGACTTCAACCACATCACGTGACGCGCATTTTATTCAGAAAGTCTAAATTTAACTTTTGTATTTTGTCTCGATCTGATTATGGCAAGCTTGATACATTGGACTCTGTACTATTTTATTTCTAATGCTCTGCGAGCTAAAATGTCGCTACAAGTATCGAGCTTGAAGTGCTATTGCTACCTATTTGACTTTTGGAAAGTTTTGTTTCATGGTCGTTTGTCTGAATCCAGATTGTTTCCGGGAGATGTCCCCTTGCCCAGGCAGTCGACACGAAAAGAAGTAGAGGTATAAGCTAAAAAAAATACACCAAATGTTTCGCGTAAATAATATAATTTAATTAATATGCTTAAATTCTACACAAATACACAATATTAGTACAACTAAAATGCGAATGTTTCGACATCAACAAATAAACTTTGTTATTGACTGGTCTGGTCCAGTTTAAGTTCTGACTCTGAGGTCCCTCAGAGCCAAATTCTTAATTTCATCCTATTCGAAAATGGGTGAACCAATTTAAATGAAACACAGCCTATCTACCTGTGAAAACCACGAGTAAATCTGTTTAGTAGTTTTGGAGACTAGCGCAAACAAAAATGACAAAATTAAAAAAAATATATAGGTATTTTGGTATTCTGCTAATCTTCCTTCATCACCTACACTCATTTATTCATAAATTTACCAATAGTACAGACACACGGTTTCTACTGTTTTATTATAGTATCGATTGCCTACTAAACACAAAAAGATACCTTAAAATATGCCATGTAAAATGTAAAAAGCTGAATTTTATACAAACATTAAGTGTACGAAAAACTTAGAGGGCGTCAGCAATTGAAACGAAACTGATCAGATTCCCCTACGGTGAAGGGCCTACACAAATATCAGTGCAACATCTCATCATCATATATATTCGTCATCATTTCCTGGCAATGGACGTAATTGCGATAATGAACAGGTGGGGACCAGCCAGACAGACAGATGGACGAAGTCACACCATAAGGTTAGTTTTCTTGCTATGTTGGTATTCTCAGTCAAAGCCAAAAACATACATACTTGTAATATTAACAATGATATGTATGTATGTGTAATATTATAAGTACGATGATCCTTTTAAGGGGTGACTCTGTATCATCAATGAATCGTAAAAAAATATGATATTTTTGTCTTTACTTATTTTTTTTATATTTGTAGTCTCCATACTTATTTTTATTGTCTCCAGAACTGATAAATTTCAAACCATGTAAAAAGAAACTGTAAAATAACACGTTGATTCCAAATTTTTAAGTTCGTCTACTACAAATACCAAATTTTTTATTACATTAGGGTAAACAACATCATCATAACATCCCATGAAACTTCTCCACTACAGGACAGGGAACTCCCTCCAAAACTCCAGCTTTTGCTGAAACAGTGTTGAGCAGTAGCACCATAGTCAGTCAGTACGCTTGTTAGCGTTACGGCTGGCACCATGGACCGCGGTTCTTGGTGCCTGCAGAATGTAAGATGATACGATACACAGAAAGATGCTGCTGCCTATCGTCTGGTTCATTAACCCATAGTCCTCTCTTCTAGTAATTCGTATTATGGCGGTCCTTAGCCAGTGTAAGTAGAAAGGGAAATTTGGAGTCACATTGAACCTTGTAAGCGAGACGTGAAGTCTAGTATGTGAAAGTGCAATTAACCTTTCCAGCAATCAGCTGGTGACGTGGGAGCAGGTTAATCTTGTTTTATGTCCAGACTAGCTGTGCCCGCGGCTTCGCCCACGTTATATTCAAACAATGTGCAGTTTTCCTCTCCCCTTCCCTCTCCCCCTACCTCTCCCCCTCTCTCTACCTCCATCCCACTCCCTCTCCTTCTCCCTATCCTTGCCCCTAACCCTACTCCTATCCCTATCCTTAACGCCGTTTTAACCGCTATCCCTATCCTTATATAAACATAGAAACGACACCCATATTAATTTTTAGACATTTTATTATCGCACCCCAACCCCATCCCCAGGGGATGATGGTATTTCACGTCCATCACATTAGATTTCAAAATTGTTGTAGTTTTCGTAATCAGCGATCCGATAAACCATACAAACGACACCCATATTGATTTTTAGGCATATGAACCCTATCGCACCCCAAACCCATCCCCAGGGGATGATGGTATTTCACGTCCACCACATTGGATTTCAAAATTGTTTTAGTTTTCGTAATCAGCGACCCGATAAACCATATAAACGATACCAATATTGGTTTTTAGACTTTTTCACCCCATTTCCCTCTTTAAGGGGTTGAATTTGGGGTAGAATTTCAATAACAGTGATGTACTCGTATGTTACACAGAATTACAACTCTAATTCCTAAATAATAAATTTTTATTACTTTGAAATGAAGGAGTTTCAAGTTCATCCCCCTTTTCACCCCGTAGGGTGTAGAATTATTAAAAACCCTGAGATACGTAAAACTAAATTTTTAGTCGTCAGTCTAAATACAAATTTTGAAGATCCTAACTTCAAAACTGACGGACTTTCATACAAACTTTCATCCCTTATTTCACCTCCTTAGGGCATGAGTTTTGAAAAATTCTAAAACACGTACTTTTTTATTTTGAACCAAAAGCTCAAAAACAAATTTCTATAATTCTACCTTTAAAAATGAAAGATATTATAATTTTGATAGATATAATTTTGACTATGACCAACATATGAAAAAAAATCATCCTTTTTTCACCCCCTTGAAGGGTGATTTTTAAGAAATGCTTAAACACATGTTTTTTTATTTTGTATCAGAAGCTTAAATTAAAATTTGTGTTAATTTAGCACAAGAAACAAAGGACTTTCATACAAACTTTCATCCCTTATTTCACCCCCTTGGGAGATGAATTTTCCAAAATCCTTTCTTAGTGGGTGGTTTTGACGTGCATAGAACCTGTGTACAAAATTTCAGATCTGTATCTATAGCGCAGACAATGTGCAGTATCGTGCAGTCTCTTCCTCTCCCTCTCCCCCTGCCCCTCTACCTCACCCTCTCCCTCGGGAGGGATCTCCCTCTCTTGGGGGATGATTTTTTAAACACGCTGTAACATATGTTTATTTCTTTCTTAGCCTATGTCCTAATTTTTCATCCCTTATTTCACCCCCTTGGGGGTGATATCACAAAATTGCTGAAACACGTGTTTCTTTACTAAAAATGTAAATATTCAAGTACCTCATGTCAAAACTGTAGGATTTTCATACGAACTTTCATCCCTTATTTCACCCCCTTGGGTGATGTATCTCAAAATTGCTAAAACACATGTTTCTTTGTTTCTTATTAATAACTAAAATCCAAATTTTCAAGTACCGCATGGCAAAACTGTAGGATTTTCATAAAAAACTTCATCCCTTATTTCACCCCCTTAGGGGATGAATTTTGAAAAATCCTTAAACACGTACTTTTTAATTTTTTACCAAGAGCTCAGAACCAAATTTCTATAATTCTACCTTTATAAATGAAAGACTTATAGACCAACATACGGAAAAAAAATCATCCCCCTTTTCACCCCCTTGAAGGGTGATTTTTAAGAAATGCTTAAACACGTGTTTTTTTTATTTTTTACCAGAAGCTTAAATGCAAATTTTTGTGAATCTAGCTTAAGAAACAAAAAACTTTCATACAAACTTTCATCCCTTATTTCACCCCCTTGGGAGGTGAATTTTCCAAAATCCTTTCTTAGTGGGAGGTTTTGACGTGCATAGAACCTGTGTACAAAATTTCAGATCTGTATCTATAGCGGTTACGGCTCGGCGTTGATGAATCAGTCAGTCAGTCAGGACAAGCTCTTTTATATATTTAGATACTCGTAGAAGATTGCATACGGAGATTAAAAAATAATAAAAATAAATGTATAAGTATTTCTTTTTACTTTTTTTACGATCCAGTGATGATACAGAATCACTCCTTAAAAGGATCGTCGTACTTTTCGTTGCACCCTGTATAATATCCGACCCTGAGTACAATAATGAATATTAATTATTCAAATTGCTGTGTTTCTGCTTTCTAAATGCTTCCATATTTAAGATCACTTTGAGGGTGACGTTTTATGAGACTTTGTGGTGTACATATTTTTGGAGGAGTGCTTCTGCGTTGCTGACACATTTCATAGTAACTGTATATTGAGAAGCTGGATTAAGGCACATACTAGTGCATGTACTTATGTTGTAATATAATTGTAACATAGGAGAATGCACTCATACACTGGTGGTTGTCCTCTTAATTAGTTAATTTTGATAATTTTAATATGGGTTGAATACCGCCTGAAATAAAAAAAAAACATTTTTTTTTTTTGCCTTTGACTGTACGAAGCCCTAAAATAATAATATCGAAAAGTAAAACCCAAAATTCTAATACGACGGTGATTATGATTTATCCTCTAGATGTATTCGCCGATGTCTGTGTAGAGCAGAGAGATCACTAAAGCTTCTATGACACACATCACAAGAATATGGTTTCTCGCCTGTGTGTATTCGCCGATGTTTGACTAAATCAGACTTCTGATTAAAGCTTTTTTGACACACATCACAAGAATATGGTTTATCACCTGTGTGTGTTCTCCGATGATTGTGTAAATTAGTCTTTTGAATAAACTTTTTATGACACACTTCACAGGAATATGGTTTCTCACCTGTGTGTATTCGCCGATGTTTGACTAAATCAGACTTCTGATTAAAGCTTTTTTGACACACATCACAACAAAATGGTTTCTCACCTGTGTGTATTCGACAATGCCTGTCTAAATCGAACTTTTGATTAAACTTTCTATGACACACGTCACAAGAATATGGTTTCTCGCCTGAGTGTATTCGACTATGCCTGTCTAAATCGGACTTTTGAATAAATTTTCTATGACACACATCACAAGGAAATGGTTTCTCACCTGTGTGTATTCGTCGATGTGTGTCTAAATTATACTTTTGATTAAACCTTTTATAACACACTTCACATGAATATGGTTTCTCACCCGTGTGTATTCTTAAGTGTTGTTTTAAATTGCACAGTCGTTTAAATTTTGCATCACAAGTCTTACAAACGAAGGGCCTGTCATTACTGTGGGTTTTTAAATGTCGAATCAATATCCGTTTTATGGTAGTCAAGTAAGAACACATATCACAGTAATATTTATCTGCAGCAGCATGCGCCTTTAGATGATAGTTTAAATATTTTTCATTATTTGTTGAATATTCACAAATATCACACGAGTATTTAAAGTCTCTATCACAGATAACAGTACCACTGACTCCTTTTGAACAGGAGTTTTCGTTTTCCGCTCTCACTGTAACTGAATTAGGACCATTATTCACAGATTCATTTATTTTTACTTTAGTGTTTGTGCTGACTGCTTCTTTAGATACTTCTTGTTGGCTGTCTACACTTGCAGTTACGTCAGGTAGTTTACTCTCAGACACAGGCTTCTTTGTAATATTTGGAGTATTTTGTTGTGCGACTTCATCGACGTTTTCTGTTGCTGGATGTTTTTTCTCTGCTGTGTTCATTTTTGTCCCTTCATTGTCACCCATCTTACTTTTGATTGACATCGCAGTACCTGTGCAAATAATTTAACTTGTAACTAAGTAAATTATTTTACAAACCGGCTTGAAGAAGACTATGCGAGCACCGCTTGTTATCCTACGTCATCAAATATACGAAATTTGCATCGTTGTATTAAGAGTAGTGGCCTTTTAGATCCACAAAACGTTAATCTGACAATGCACAACCTGGCAGGAGATAGAATGCTTCATTCGTGTACAATCTGACGTAACAACTTTTCTCTCTGACTGTACCGAACCTGCCACGTTGCGCATTGGCATTCCTTATCGTTTTGTGATTCTATGACGTGTACTCAATGACGTGGGATAATTTCCGGTGTCCTCACGATCTACTATCTTCAATACATTAGTAAACGAATACTTATATGTCAGAGTTCACGAAAGAGCGTCACGTTTTGTAGATGAAATAACTACTTCAAATTCATGTAAAACGTGTCAACAATGTGGAAGTTGCCGACTGGCTGTATATAAATGAGTAGCAAACGAATATGCCAGAGGTTACGAAAGAACGTCACAATTTGGAAACGAAATAATGAGTTCAAATTCATTTAAAGTGTTAAAAATGTGCATATTTCTGACTGGGTTTATGTAAAACGATAGTCTAAGCGTTTTTCTGGGTGTGTATTTAAGAAAATATTTTCTTAACTGTATGTTTACAAATGTCACACTCCTCTATAAACTCTATTATTAGAAAAATCTTCTTTATCTTTACATTAGCAACATCTCATTTAACTATGCTCAGACGCACTTTAGTGGTAACACTATAACATTGACTAGGTTTTTAGTATCGAAAACAAAGTTATATTTACAAAGTAGAAAATAGCAAAATTTTACAACCACAGGCAGGATTCGAACCTGCGTCTTCTGCGTAAGTACCGCAGACGCTTTACCAACTAGGCAACTATGGTCCTGCCTGATGTAGTGAAATTAAGCGACCTCTATATGCATTTCAACGTTACGTTTGTGCATTAGTGCTACAAACGCAACGTTGAAATGCGTATAAAGGTCGTTAATTTCAACCTGATACCTTTACCCGTTCGTGAGATTAAGGGTCTTGACAGACAGACAGACGGACAACAAAGTGATCCTATAAGTGTTCCGTTTCTTTTGAGGTACGGAACTCTAAAAGTACGCAACTTACCTGGGCCCATGATTGAATATTCGAAGATCTGCTTGTGGAACTCAGTGGGGCCGATGACCATCTCCTCCTTGATCTGATGATCTTCGTACAGGCTGTAGGCTCCATCCGGGTCCAAGGGTAACTCGTCCACGTGATGCTGTGTTTCTTCTGGATCTTGTTTAATTTCCTGTGTATCTGTAACAAACAAGAACATATTTTTAGGGTTCCGTACCTTTAAATGAAAAAAAAAGGAACCCTTATAGGATCACTTTGTTGTTCATCTGTCTGTCTGTCTGTTTGTTTGACAAGACTCTTTGTCTCCCGAAAAGGTAAAGGAATCAAGTTGAATTTAATCTCAAAATTAAATTCCAAGCTTCTACGATAACACAATCAAAAGATACGGTCATTTATGTCTCCACCTCAATACATTTATGAACCAAATCTAAATCTATAGGGTACTTCCCGATGGCCTAGAATAATTAAATTTAGCAAGAAGCTAGGTCTCACAGCACAAGCAAAGGAAAAAGTCTGAAATTATTGAATATATCAACTTTACTCACAAATCATCATAACCACTTAAGGTGAGCTCCCGTTTCAGGTACAATCATATTACAGAGAGGTCAGGTTAGAATGGACTCAGAGTTTAAAATCAAATGGCAAAAGCTTGATGAATATGTTATGGTGGACGGGTACGGTACCCTTACGGCGCGAGTCCGACCCGCACTTGGCTGGTTTTTGTATTATCATCAAACTAGTCACTTTAATAGCTAGTTTTATTAATTAATGTTGAAAGGGATTTAATATAAAATTCATCATAACATCCCATGAAATGTCCACTACAGGACAGGGAGCTCCCTCCAGAATTCTAGCTTTCTCTGAAAAAAGGTGGAGAGGAAGTTACATAGTCACCTCGCTTGTCAGCGTTACGGCTGCGCGGTTTTAGGTGACCACAGTAAGTAAGATGGTATGATATACAGGAGGATGCTGCTGCCCATTCTCCAGTTTATAACCCTTAGTCGCCTCTTACGACACCCACGGGTATGTATTCGTATTCTTTGCTGGCACCACACGGAAAGAACTTTAATAAAATTAAAGCAGTTGAAATGATCGTCAGCCCACAGACAATTTGTGGCTTCTTCCAAAAAACAAATAAACATTTGTGCTTTTTACTTATACCTAAAAACAAATATATTTTATATCTGGCAAAGCTGTTTATACCTAACAATGCTCCGTTCGTCTAACTCACTGTCAGCCGTCAGAGTGATCCCACAATGAGCAGTGATTTTTAAAATTAATAATATAAACCCTTTAAAGTGTGCTTGTCTTGTAAAGTGTGGTTATTAAAGGATACTAGTTAACCAGGTAGGTAACCTACTCATTATTACTAATGAACAGCTAAGAATAATAATGTTACAATTGTATTTTTTTTCTTGATTATGCAAAAAATACTTGATTCGGTACTTTTTAAGGTTCCGTACCCAAACAGTTAAAAACGGGACACTATAAATATGCTCCCGATGTCTGTCTGTCTGTCTGTCAGTGGGCTATATCTTAGAACCGTAATAGGTAGACAATTAAAATTTTCAAAGATTATGTATTTCTGTTGCTCAATCTTTTTTTGCTCTATCATAAAAACGGGAACACTTACAAGCGTGAAAATTGGTATATATAACAACAAATAATAAAAAATGGTCAAGCGTGTGTCGAATACACTTCGACGTGACTGCGCGTCCATAACATGGTATTTTTACCTTAGTGGTAGGAAACACTCGGTGCGTGAGTCCGACTCGCACTTGGCCGGTTTGTTTTATGTGGAATTTACCTGCACTAGGTGGGGTTGGTATGGGAGTGATGCCCTCACTCATACCATAGTTGATGAACCCGTGCCTTTCTAGGAAAGTGTGAGTGTGTGACACTAGAGCTGGGTCGCTATTGTAAGGGGCCTGCAAGAAAATCAATTTTCTTAGTAATAACACATAATAAATAGCTAGAGCTAGCTAGACTCAAGACTAGACTTAATGGACTCTTTTAATTAAGTTGTCAAGTAGCAATTGTTTTCTTTCTAAAGTAAAACAGATTCTGACCTCCATTTTCTTAACATCATAATCTGTAAGTTGCTTCTTGGGATTTCCAAACCACATTTTCAAAATTCTGTTCCTGATCTCAATTAAGGCAAGTCTGGAAGGCCCTTGGAAGTCTGAGAAATATTCCACCTCCTGGGAAGACATCTTGTCTAATGGCAGACGAGACGGAAAGGCTGCTCTCTCCAAACTGGAAAATTAAGTAGGGTTAGGAGATTTTTGACTAAGTATCAGGCTTTTAGAACAGAAGTTGAAGGATGCTATTATTAAAAAGAGCATCCTAGGCCATTATCTTCATCTTGTAAATCTTTGCATAAGATAAGATAAGATAAGATAAGATAAGATAAGATAAGATAAGTTTATTTGCAAAGATACATGGTAAACAGAGTTGGTAGGTTTTAAACATAGTATCACATGTTCCACTAACAAATTAGCATGCAAATATTATTGTTTGTTTGTTCCTACTTTGAAATTAAATTTAATAATAATAAAAATCGAATACATTTAAAACACAAAATAATATTAAGATATTCTGAAATCAATCAAAAATTCATCATAATAATGTCAAAATAATGTCACAACGGTCATAAAAATGTCAAATACAAATCAGTTAATCTTGTCAAAATATTCTTTAAGATTATAAAAACATTGATCACATAACCATTTGTGGAGCTCAAATTTAAATTTATTTATTGGTAATTCTTTTATTTGTCTTGGAATATGATTAAAAATATCTATGCACATCATGTGACAATTTTTCTTATAAAGTGCACTTTTGCAGTTTGGTTGCTGTAATAGAGTTGGATCCCTTGGTCGTAATCTAGGATTATCATTGGGTCGTAATGGGAATAGCTGTTGGTTTGCTCTTACAAATACGCCCACTTCATATATGTACAGGCAGGTTAAGGTCAGTATTCTGAGTTTCCTGAATAACGGGCGACAAGACTCAAGAGGTCCAACTCCACACATTCCTCTAACACATTTCTTTTGAGTGAAATATCAGTGGAATTTCCCCACACGATCAAACCGTACCTCAAAACACAAGCCACATAACCATGGTATGTAGTGAGCGCAGCATCCAGTCCAGCAGTGCGTCTAAGGCATTTTAAAGCAAATATGAACCTTTCTAGTCTGTTGCAAATTTGTTGAACATGTACTTTCCAATTACAGTACTGATCAAGATGAAGTCCCATAAACTTAGTCTGCTCAACTTGTTGTACCGTTTGACCACGACACTTTATATTAAAAGAGAAACGATGGGCTTTATAATTACTAAATTGAATATAATTAGATTTCTCTATATTAATAATTAGATTATTGCATTCTATCCATTCATTAATTTTATCAATTGTATCATTTATTATGTCAGAAAATTTAAATCTCGAGTCAAATGGAATAATAACAGATATATCATCGGCATATAACACCGTTTTATATTTGGGCTGCGTAAGTTTGACCATGTGTCTGAATACAGGAGCAAGTTAAAATGGCTTCCTATCAGGTTGCGCCGAGATGAGCATGTCCTTGTACTTCTCTACAACATACTGCATGACCCTCGTACTCACTCATACCTTAAATAACGTTTCCGATACCTTGGTGTTGACCGCTCTCGTGATTTGCGATCCAAGACTGATAATGTGTTGGAAATACCCTTTACTCGGTCAGGTTACTATAAGGAATCTTTCACTTTAAAAGCTATCAGTCTCTGGAATGATCTGCCATCTGAGATTCGTCACTCCAAGTCACTACCTATTTTTAAATCTAAACTGCATAACTTCTTACTTAATAAAATTGTACCTTAGTTTGCAACTGAGTTTGTATATATTTATATGTTATCTATTTGTCTATATATTTTATATATATTTTTATATGTTTTTTTTATTTATTTATTTGTGTATATTTTGTTTTTATTGTAGTTGTAATTACATTAAATATTATCTATATATTGGCATTGGCACACTACTACAGTTACTATTTACATTTTCCTACAAGCAACTAAGGTTGTCTGGAAGAGATCGCTTTATGCGATAAGACCGCCTTTGTCCACCCTAGTTTTAAGAGTCTCCTGTGTATTGTTTTGTTTTTGTGTGACAATAAAGAATTTATCTATCTATCTCAATTTTGTTAAAACAAGCTTAGTAACACACCTCTGGAAAAAAACTAATTATCTCTGATTAGCACCGATTACACAAAGCTTTTTTATTATGTTACAACTGAGTAAACAAGCAAGAGCACCACCTGATGGTAAGTGGTCACCACTGCCCAGAGCACCCACTGTTTCATAAGAATCAAAACATAATGAATGTTTATCAATGACTGCAATTAGCACAATAATTTAACAAGCAATAATAAAAAGGTGCTCATTAATCAGAATGTTAATACAGTCTGTTCTGTTCCTTCATTCATAACTTAGCCAATAAATTGACTCTCCTAAATTGTGTACTCTTAAGAGACTGCTTTTAGACTGTTAATGAACATAAATAAAGACTCTGTGTGAGCACATCTATTTGTGTAGGCACATACATAGGTCGTACAATTCAAACAGATAAGTAAAAACAAACATTACAAGAAAACCAACCCTGTGAACAATTCTTTAGAATCAGTCTCCTCTATATCACAATTTCTAGCTCCTTCTATCACTGGTTGGTCATCTTTGTTAGGTTTCTTCGACCCCGCGTTTTTACCAGACGACTCTCGCCGGCCCCGCGAGGACGTAGGGCTCGAAGGCAAGACCTTGCTCCTGTCCAACTGATCCGACTCAGAGCCATCCTGCTGCTTCAGAACTGTATCCAATTCTTGGGTAGCTACCTAAAGATCAATAAACATAACCTCTAATTTCAAGAATATAAAACACACTTTCGGTTAACCGCAAACATAATTTTATAACATACCTTTATACGCTTTCGACGTCTCATTTTCGACTCAATACATTCACTACGAGCAAATGTCTCTCTATAAATACAACAAACACTCTGCCAGTCAAACAAAGAAATTAATTAAATGTGCTGCCAGATTGAAATTTCAGAATGATCACAGATTCGAGACAATATTAAACGTATTTATAATTATATTTGTATAAATATTTCCAAGACTTTTTTTAAACTACCTTAGCTGAATCAATGTTTTATGTTTAAAATCGACTACTATGAAATGTGGTTGATTATCCTTCAAAATAGCACCTCTAGGTGCGATCACCTAGATAAAAATTATTACAAGATCCATTAGACGGAATAGATAGACGACGGTTTAATGCCAAAAAGAACAAAAAATGCTCTTTTTTGACAGTCTGGCAGCCCTAAAAATGACAACACAAAATGAGCAATTTCCGAACGATCACCAAATTGGCATAACGCACATGATGGACAAAATAAATCCAAGAACTTTTGTCGATGTTAGTTGGTTCTACGTGGACAGTTTAGCGAACGCTATGCCAACAATCGTTCGAGCCTTCTCCAGCACTTGGGGTATAACGTCGTCGTACAAAATAACAATGGCTAAAGTCTGGCCAACGAAAGCTGTCCATACAAAACCGCGGGAAATTTATAAATAACAAGTTGTTACAAACCCTGAAAATACTGCAAACAATTTGATACTTTTAGTTGATTTTCAGGTAGTAACTCTTGAAAACCAATTCAAAATAGTAAACATTGTTATTAACTCTTACTTAAATGAAAAAATTAATCGCGGAGGGAGAGGTGAAGGGAGTTGAGCGAATCGTTCATTGGCTCTCCGCCTTAGAGATAAATTATCGCCCCAGCTAAAATGCCGCTACAAGTATCGAGCTTAAAGTGCTTTTTACTGTACCTACTGCAGTAAAATAAAAATAATTAAGTTAAAAAGTACTGCAATTACCTGAATAGAGTAAGAGCTAACTTACCAGGAAATACAAGCACACATATTTTAATTAAAATAAACACAGAATCCTGATTTTTGATGTAAATTTAAAATTTATAACAAAATAGTTTGAATAAATTTGATCTAGTTGATTAGTATTTCATAAGAGGTTATTGGTTATCAAGATTTTATCGATTCACATTTAAAAATTAAAGGAATTTTGTTATATAAACCGTGACACGTGCTTCGGGAAAAACGCCGCAACTATTTCTAATAATTAAATCGCTTTTTAAAAGAAGATATGTTTATGTGGCCATCTAAACTATATCTCGGCGACTAGTAAAACTTGCCAAATACGTTGTCCCTCAGCTAAAGAAGTAACGGATTTGTTTCCAAAATATTAATTTGAAGCCAAAGATTCTCAACCTAAAAATATCGTGGCGCAACCGGTGGCGCTTTTTGAATTTGGAAAAATTAATACGGTTAAGAAATAAAAAATACGGTTAATAATATAGCTAAAAAAATATCTGTATTTTAATCCAGCGATGTAGTGAAACCCGTAGCTGTAGTGGAGCTGCGGTGGACAGCACGGCGCAAGCTGCAGATGTCAATGAGTCTCTCTGGAGACAGGGCAAGGTTGTGATGCAGGTACAAGCCGGTACCTACTGCCCGTAATCGGGCAGCTTTAGCTGTACGAATAAAAATTGCGATATAAGAGAGTGCCCAACTAGCAAATTTCCCTTGGTCATAAACCTTATAAGAGCTTAAGGTCTTATATAAGGCTTATATGTGTTCTGATTAAGACAGAAACCCTAATAAAGGCATGTTATGAGTCTATTTAGGCTTAAAGAGCATTCACCCTATAGTATATGAGTTATATGTATATCTTTATCTCTTGCTATCTTTGTTCTTACTTTTTAAAGGAGTCTTAGCCATGTGATTTTCGTGATGGGGTTGAGGGCCTGGTGATCTGTCATACAGGTTTTTCCTAGTACGGACACCAGGCTCTCACAAATCAACAATTTTTTATTGTATACCTACAAACTCCAAGTGTACCTACCTGTTATATAGAAATTGTTTTTGTGAGAGCAAATAAACGCTTTATTTATTATTATTACCCTCGTAACGCATTCTTATAGACGTATGAAAGTAAAATTTATACAATATTAATAAGAGTAGTGGTATTATACGCGCACTTTATAAGCCTGATTGCACTTGATTCTTAATAAACACTTATATATGCATTTTGTAAGTACTTTCGAGCATAGAAATGACATGTTTAAGTGTTTTTTTAGACTTCGTCAGTTATACTTATGATTTATTCTTACAGACGTACATAAGATAACTTTGTAAGCAATTAATAAGAGTAATGGTATTTTAAACGCATTTATAAGTCTGATTGTCATTGACTCTTAATATACACTTATAAATGCCTCTTATATCGTGTATTCGATCTTAGAAGTTGCTTTACTAAGTGCTAAAAACTCTTACTACGGCAACATATAAATCCACTCTAAAACCAAGTATAAAATCTATATGATTTATCTCACCTAAGCCATTATAAAGAGTAATAGCAATTTAAAACACTTATAAGTAACTTACACAGAACCTATTTTGAGGTTATTTTTTTCCATGGTACGACGTCATTTTGTGTTGTAGTTTTGCTCCCGAAATTATTGTAAAATCAGGTTGGTGGTAAGGCGGCGCATGCTACCTGTTTTCTACGTCAAAACGCACCAAGTGCCCATAACACTTTTTTCATTTGATTTACTTTAACTTTATCAAGGAACTCTTGGATACTCTTGTAGCGTGGTGCGTGACTGTAGCCCCTACGGCGATTTTAATGAGTAAAGGACAGTACCCATGGTGTAAGTACGATTGAAGTAAGTTTGACGTGCCCTCGACTCTACTTTCTTATTAAAAGAATACACAACTCAAAAGTAATAGTAATAAATAATAAGATATACAACAAAATAATGAGGCTAGTCCAGTATTAAGTACACACGGCTGCGCGTCGGTGGTAATACTTTGGCCGTGAGCGGGTCTCTGGTGTTGGACGTGTGTAACGTAGCGCTGGTTCAGCTTATACTGGTTTTTTTTTTGCACTACTTGCCGCCGTGTGTACCTACTTGATAACAATTTTATCAAATCTTACTGCCGCCGTACAGAAACGTCTGTTCTGAATAATGAATAAATTATTTTTCGTGCAATAAAGAGTTTATTTTAATTATACACAATACATTACAGGCAGTTGTGAGAGCTGAAGAGCACCCCGAACACATCCATACAAAGGTGGCTTAGATGGAAGTACATCGCTGACATTCGAATGGTGGCGAAGAAGTAGGTGGCGTAATAGGAATACCTCCTGTTGTGAATAGAAGGCAAACTAAGGAAAAGTATACATCATAACATGCCATGAAACATCCACTGCAGGACAGGGAGCTCCCTCCAGAACTCCAGCAATAACGCGTGGTACTTAGGAGGGGATTCCATTGTCACCACGCTTGTAAGCGTTGCGGCTGGCGACCGCTGTTGTTGTTGACCGCAGTATTTAAGATGTTGCGATACACAGAAAGATGCTGCTGCCCATCCTTAGTCGCCTCTTATGTCACTCATGGGTAGAGATGGACTGGTACTATTATTTACCATACGGACGGATTGTGATATAAACTATAATATATGGGAATCTAATACAGAGGTTACCTTTAAAAATAATGCCATCAAAAGTAAAACCGAAATAAAACCGAATAAAATTAACTATCACATTGATAATTTGATACTCTAATGAACGACGGTGATTATGGTTTCTCACATGTGCGTACTCGTCGATGTCTGCGTAGATTAGAGAATACACTAAACCTTTTATGGCATACATCACAAGAATATGGTTTCTCACCAATGTGTATTCGAAGATGCTTGACCAAATCAGCCTTTGAATTAGTTTTGACGACACATATCACATGAAAATTGTAGCTCACCTGTGTGTCTTCGCTGATGCATCATTAAATTGTGCTTTCGACTGAAGCTTTATTTACAAACATCACAAGAAAATAGTTTCTCATCTGTGTGTATGCGTCGATGTATTACTAATTTAGCTCTCTCATTGAAGCCTTTATCACACACATCACAAGAAAATGGTTTTACACCTGTGTGTATATGTCGGTGTGTGTCTAAATGACCCTTTTGATTGAAACCTTTATAACACACATCACAAGAAAATGGTTTCTCTCCTGTATGTATGCAACGGTGTTTGTTTAAATTACCCTTATGACTGAAGCCTTTATAACACACATCACAAGAAAATGGCTTCTCACCTGTGTGTATGCGACGGTGTTTATTTAAATTACCCTTATGATTGAAGCCTTTATTACACACATCACAAGAAAATGGATGATCACCTGTGTGTCTTCGCTGATGTGTCATTAAACAATGCTTTTGACTGAAGCTTTTTTTACAAACATCGCAAGAAAATGGTTTCTCACCTGTGTGTTTGCGACGGTGTTTATTTAAATTACCCTTATGACTGAAGCTTTTTTTACAAACATCACAAGAAAATGGCTTCTCACCTGTGTGTATGCGACGGTGTTTGTCTAAATTACTCCTATCACTGAAGCCTTTATAACACACATCACAAGAAAATTGTTTCTCTCCTGTGTGTATGCGACGGTGTTTGTCTAAATCACCCTTTTGACTGAAGCCTTTATAACACACATCGCAAGAATATGGTTTCTTACCTGTGTGTATTTTAAATTGTTGTTTTAAAATATGTAGACGTTTAAATTTTGTATCACAAGTCTTACAAACGAAGGGCCTGTCATTACTGTGAGTATTTAAATGTGAAATTAATGACCGTTTTCTGGTAGTCAAGTAAGAACACATATCACAGCGATATTTCTCTGCAGCAGCATGTGCCTTTAGATGGGAGTTTAAATCTCTTGCATTATTAGTTAAATATTCACAAATATCACACGAGTATTCAAGGACTGTATCACAGATAACACAAACTCCATTCAAACCATGTTTTTCGTTTTCCACTCTCACTGTAGCTGAGTTGGGACCGTTTTTGGCAGTTTTATTAGATTTTACTTTACTTTTTGTGCTGACTGCTTCTTTAGATATTTCATGTTGCGTGTCTACACTCACATATATGTCAGGTAGTTTACTCTCAGACACACGATTCTTTTTAACGTTTCGGGTGTTTTGTTCTGCATAGACGTTTTCTGTGGTTGGAAGGTTTTCACCTGCTATCAGTTTTTTTGTCTCGTCTTTGTTACTTAGCTTCTTTTTCTTCGACACTTCAACACCTAGACGCAAAAGAAAATTGGATATTTATTAGAAAAAAACCAGCCAACTGCGTGTCGGGCCACGCGCAATATAGGGTTCCGTAGTTTTTTACGATTTTTATCGCAAAGCAGGTGTTGTCTAAATATGTCATATCATAACATTCTTAACATAAAATGTTTACATCCTAATACTCAGCGAGGTCCTAACGCCTGATTGCTATTTCTATTTACATTGTTTCCACTTTTTCAGCTATAGCTCATTAACCTGTAAAGCCTACTTAGCTGTGATGGTTTTCCTTTTAATTTCATCATATATATGGTGACTTTTAATTAGTTCTTGATAGAAATAGGTATGATTGTACTTATGATACTTAAAAACTTTTCCCCGGAACATAGGTCGAAATACGAAAATCAAGTTTTGACCTCCCTTATAAACTGCATCAGCTGATAGCGCATTTTGTATGGGAGGTCAAATTTGGTTTTTCGTATTTTGACCTATGTTCCTTGGGAAAAGTTGTTCAGTATCATAAGTACATGCATATCTTTTGCTATCAAGAACTTATTAAAAGTCACCCTATATATATACCATTACTATAAATTTTTTCACATTTCCATTAAGTACCGTTTAGCTGGCAGAGGGGGGCACTAGACTCCAACAAAAAAATTGCGCTTTCAAGCTGAATATTTCACAAACGGATGTCTAAATCGAAAAATGATTTTCGCAAACTCACATTATTTTTAAAAGACCTATCCAATGATGCCCCACACAATGGGCTAAACACGAAAAAAAAAATCACCCCCACTTTACTTACACACTAAAAAAAATATTTTCTTAGATTTTATTTTACCACTTTCTCGGCGTGAATAAAATACATAGGTATCCATACTAAATTTCAGCTTTCTAGTACGAAAGGTCTCTGAGCTTGCCGCGGACATACAGACAGACCGACGGACATGACGAAACTATAAGGGTTCTTTGTTGACTGTGGAACCCTAAAAATGTACTTTGTCTTCAATACATAATATTGTAGGCACAAACAGCATTACACTGTACTGCTCAATCTTTTGCTCACATACACATAAATAAATAAAAATCTGTTTGGCGAGTAAGGTCTCGCCGCGTCATACCCAGTACTACACAGACCCACATCTAGCGGAGCGCTACAACCGATATGGTCGACACCATTTACTATTTGTATCTCGAATGCCTATTTATGGCATACGCCACAGGTGTTCGCTCCCCAGAGCATTCGTTACATGCAGGCACGCTTATGGGGACACGCCTTTAACATTCTTAAATCTTAAAACACTTCAATAATAAAAACAGTACCTAACTTACTTGGACCTACGATTGAGTATTCAAAGGTCGGCGCGTGGAACTCAGTGGGGCCGATGACCATCTCCTCCTTGATCTGATGATCTTCGTACAGGCTGTAGGCTCCATCCGGGTCCAAGGGTAACTCGTCCACGTGATGCTGTGTTTCTTCTGGTTCTAGTTTGTTTTTTTGAGTATCTGTAACAAACATGAATATGTTTTATTGTTATCAATCAACATTGAAAAGCCCGTGGTTGGTAGTAAGCCTCCTTTCACGCCGCGGGCCGCAGGTTCGAACCCCGCCTGGGTGTTTTTTATCTATTTATATATGTATACCAGTCTCTGATACCACAGAATATATAATAGTAAACAAGTTTCTGATACCCATAGTACGGATTTGCCTAGTATGGGATCAGATGACCTTGTGTGTTAAAAGAAACCTAACTTTTAGGGCTAGTTTTTTAGGGTTCGGTAGTTAACAAGGAACCATTATAGTTTCGTCATGTCCGTGTGTCTTTCTGTCTGTCCGTGGCTTAGCTCAGAGACCTTTAGTACTAGACAGCTGTAATTTATTATGAATGTGCTGTACATATTAGTCCTGCCGACAAAGTGGTAAAATAAAACTGTGAGAATATTTGTTTTTAAGACGATATGTAATTTTTTTTGGGTATTTTGAAGACAAATATCTTTTCACTTCTCATGCTCTGAAAGTGCTTCTTTGTGCAGGATACAGGCTGCACAAAATCGAATTTCGTGCACCGCGGGCATGCAAGTAATCGCGGTGGTGTACGCCCTGCGCGCGGGCCTGCTGCACCCCCCATGCGTCAACATACTCGTATTCTTCACTAAAGCAGAACAACTCATTCTTCAGTTACATTTAGAGAGTACTTTTACGTTTTACTTCCTCGCAATCAAAGTGAAAAGCAGAGTTTATAACTTGTTCACAAAACCATTTTATTCTCGACATTACTATCAGCCCTCGCCTTCGGCTCGGGCTGCTAAAAGTCTCGGAAAGATGGTTCGTTTTGTGCACTTCTTGTGAAATCTACTATTTTATTTACTCAGTATTTTGCCGTGATTTTCCGCTATGTGATTCTTGACCATTCAAGTGATAATATCACCAACACCAAAACACGATTAGTGAAAATCGGCTCGATAAAATAAAAATCCAAAGTTGCCTCTTCAATTTTCATTATTTCCTCGTTTTGTGTAATCTGAGGTGTTTCAAGTAATGAAATTAAGTATACAGAAAGGTATTCGTAGTTGCTATCTAATAACCAATCTAAAATTTTATTTTATTACATAGTTTTTGAAAAAGTCCATATTTTATATCAGGCGCTTACGTCATTTAGTTTTGGTAAGACGCACAGTATATCTGTCGCATAATATATAATATACTCGTAATGCTTTGCGGATAGCGCACTTTATCTCTTTCTTTCAAGCGAAAAGATTATTTTTTTGTTTGTTTGTCAAATTCTTTATTTATAATGAAACAATACAATAGCGTATACCTTACAACTAAAGCAGGTTACTATATATATGAAAATATAAAGATATTTTTACCAGGCTAAAACGCCTACAAAAAACACATGGATTTGCTAAAATTCAATAGATAAGTAGTACCTAATTGTTAGATATGTAACTTATGAAATAACTAATACTTGCATTTTGTTTAAATGCAAGTTTATGAAAAGATTGCGCCCACTGTCAAATAACTATGAGCTTATTCCGCCATTCCCCTTCTACCATCGGGAATCTAGACGCACCGCAGGATATCACCCATATTTGGTTGATATTCCACACATCCGCACAAAGCGCTTTGAAACATCCTTTATAATGCGCACAGCTAAGGAGTGAAATTCTCTGCCTGCATCTGTGTTCCCGAGCTCTTATAACCCGAATCTATTTAAGTCGCGAGTGAATAGGCTTCTTCTGGGCAAGCTCGTTCCATCGTCGACCTCATCTCTGTCCTCAAGGCTAGATCGAGGTCAAAAGTAAGCCCATACATAGTAAAAAAAACTATCTTTTCACATATCCTCTTAATGCTAGACGGAAAATGGGGATGATTCTTTTTTAGGGTTCCGTACCTCAAAAGAAAAAAACGGAACCCTTATAGGATCACTTTGTTGTCCGTCTGTCTGTCTGTCTGTCTGTCTGTCAAGACCCTTTATCTCACGAACGGGTAAAGGTATCAGGTTGAAATTAATACCATATATTAGGATCCATGAACCACACAAGATCTGAAAATTTCAATTTTTTACAACGACGCAATCAAAAGATATGGCATTTTATGTCCTCATCTCCATACATTTATTCAAAAATGAAAAACCTACAAGGTACTTCCCGTTGACCTAAAATTAGGAAATTTGGCAAGAAGCTAGGTCTCACAGTACAAATAATGGGAAAAGTCTGAAATCATTAAATATTACAATTTTTCTCACAACTAATAGTAACCAATTGTGGTGAGCTCCCGTTTCAAGAACATTCATATAAGAGAGGGGTCAAGTTGGATGGTTGCTGAGGCGATTTTTGTTTTAGTTCTATGTAAAAACGGGAACACTTACAAACTTGAAAATTGGTATGTTTATAGGGCATAGGAGTAGGTGACTATTGGGAATTGAACTTCACCATTTTCCGCCAAAATCTCGCCGCACTCGCTTATTGCCGAAAATGGTGATTTACAATCCCCAAAAGTCACAAACTTACCGGAGCTTAGTAGAATTTAGCAATCGCAAAAAGTACCAAAAGGTGCGACTCCCATGACTGCGATCTCGAAAGGTACTATATTATACCTTTCAGCACCTCACGAGAAATTCAATTGTTATGGCGAAATAGCAGACTATTATTGAAACGGAAGATGAACCGCTGTATTTTGTAGCAAACATTAATTTAAATACTTGCACCATTACTATTTTTTATCATTCTTAATTTAGCATTTGTAAATAATAGTACAACATGAAGTTTGAAAAACAAACAATAAGTTTAGAGGTTGAAAAAATTTGTCCGGATCTAAACAGTAAAAAGATACGTCATGGAAAACTTTTACCAAATACAATCAGGTCAATAATTTGCGGTCCTTCCAACTGCGGAAAGACAAATTTAATGATTGGTTTACTTCTACATAAAAATGGACTGCGCTATCGAAATGTTTATGTTTACTCTAAGACCCTTCATCAGCCAAAGTACAATTTCTTAGAAAATGTTTTAAGACTCGTACCTGGGGTATCATTTGCTAAATATCGCGAAAATGAGGAAGTCATTAGTCCGCAAGATGCTAAATGTGATTCAATAATAATTTTCGATGATGTATCCTGTGAAAATCAAAATAATATTCGAGATTACTTTGCTATGGGCCGGCATAAAAACATAGACAGTTTTTATTTAAATCAAACATACAGTAAAGTACCAAAACAACTTATTAGAGACAATGCAAATTTAATTGTTCTTTTTAAACAAGATGATACGAATATGAGACATGTGTATGATGAGCACGTCACTACTGATATGTCATGGTCTCAGTTTCGAGATATGTGCGCAAAAATATGGACAGAACCTTATAGTTACTTGGTTATCAATAAAGATTGTAATAAAAATAATGGTTGCTACAGAAAGAAGTTCGACACTTTTGTTGTCTTATAAATAGAAAATATTATTGAAATATAATCATTTACAACTTGTTTGTCTCAAAAGCAATATCTATAGTTATAATGGATGAAACACTTAAACGAAAAATTGTAGATGCAGCAGCAGCAATTAAAAAAAAAGTTAAAAAAATGAGAGAAATAGAAAACGAGAGTGAAAAGGCTTTAGAAATAGTGTTCAAACCAATTACAGACCCATTAAATAAAATTGTTAAGTCCAAAAGTAGAAAATTTAATCCTCCCAAAACAGCAAAAAACTCAAGTACTGAATCTGATGTAGAAAGTGATTCATATCCTGATAACTCTTTTGATTCTTTAAATGAAACAATACAAAATGATAACTTTAATGAGAGTGATGAAAACTCATGTGATGAATCTAATGAAAATGGGAGTGATAATGAACGTGTTAAAGAAAATGATTCGTCTGATGACTCATTTAAGACAGTGGTCTCGAGAGAACCTGAAGGAAATACATCTAGCTGGTCATGGTCTTCTACAGTTTTGCGAGATATTCCTTTTGGAATAAGACATGATAATGGAAAGCTGAAGATGGGTTCAGCTGATGTTCTTTTGAATAATAATGAAAATGTAATTACAGTAGCTGGAAAAAACTATAAATTAACGCCAGGACTAAATGAACTACTACGTAAGAGGAAATTTGACTTACATGTAGTCACAAAAGAAGATGCTTTAAATTATAAAAATATGCTTTTAGATACAAACGCACATAGGCAAGGATTTGATCCATCAAAACCAATAAAAAGTAATAAAGGACAAAAGTACATGGAAGTGATTCGTCCGTTATTTAAAGCGGTACAACACTATTCAGAAAATGCAAAATATAACGTTAAAGGACAAGGTTTACCTACTATAAAACAATGGAAACCAAATGTAGATTATGTTTATTGGGACGATCCAAACGAACTAGTGGAAAGATTAAAGCTATTAATAGCTTCTCAAGAAGCAGGTAACAACGGGCATAATAACGAAATAATATCTATCATAGAAGAGTTGAGAGAAAGTGGGATAATAAATCAATAAATAACAAAACTACACCATTTATTTGTCATTCGCATTAATCAAGCTCTGCAAATCGGTAGTCAGAATGAATATTGATAAATTTGGTCATCATGTGCACAAAAGATTACGATTTTCTGATGTCTTCGAAATTGCGGAAAGATGTCTTTCTCTAACAGAAGGAGGTGTTTTTGATTTGCAACAAAAACAGTTAAGGGGTTTAAGGAAACCGATTTCAAATGACGAAGCTGTGAATAAAGAATATATTGACGCACTTTTACGCAATTTTTGTTCTAAAGAAGATGTTGAAATATTAGCTTTAAGGATTATAAATAAAGAATTGTTAAAATTTAGGGATCAGTTGTACTTCGAATTTGAGGTAAAAAAGGAGACGCATAGAGCAATAAAAAATGATAAAACGAGCAATAGTTGATGAAATTCATAAAGCAGCAAGAAAAAACTTTTTAAGAAGAAATGTGTTATTGAAAGGGATAGACGATTTGTGGCAAGCAGATTTGATTGACTTAAGAAATTTAAAACAGTATAATAAAGGGTACAGTTATATATTAGCGATAATAGACTGTTTTTCGAAATATGTATGGACAACACCACTTAAGACAAAAAGCAAAATTGAAGTTACACTCGCATTTAAAGATATCTTTGAGAAATCATCCCGACACCCAAAAAATTTACAAACAGATATGGGTACTGAATTTTATAACGACAATTTTACTAAATTGATGAAATTTTTAAATATCAATCACTATTCATCATATTCGGTTAAAAAAGCGTCGATTATTGAGAGGTTGATTAGAACTCTCAAAACTAAACTATTTAAGATTTTTAGTTACAATGGAAGCTATAAATGGATAGAACAAACTCTTAGTAATGTTGTTAAAGAATACAACAATACCAAGCATCGAGTAACAGAATTTAAACCAATCGATGTTGATCATAATAATGAAAGCATTGTAAAAAGAAACATTCAAAAAAAGCGTATAATTCTAAAATCAAAAAAAGCAAAACTGAAACCTAATGATTTCGTTAGAATCAGCAAGCATAAAAGTGATTTTGCAAAAGGTTATACGCCCAATTGGTCGACAGAAGTGTTTCAAATCGAAAAAACGAACAATACTAAGCCTATAACTTACATTTTAAAGGATCAAAGGAACCAACCTGTATTGGGTTGTTTTTACGAACAAGAACTTCAGAAAACAAAACATCCTAATGTGTACACTATTTATAATTCGTATTTTATTGTTATAATTATATTTGTGCACATGTATTTTATAGGTATTTCTTATTTTTACAGATCACAATGGCTGCCGCTATGTTCAATGTTTCGGAACCTTATTATGTTCAAGAAGCAGCATTACCTTTCGATCAAGAGTTTCCTGAATTACGCAACAAACCCGTTTCAGAAGGACAACAGAAACGAAAAAGGAAAGGAAAGTCTACAAAATTGCAACAAAAACTAAAAAAGGACAAGGCAATCGTTTCGTACGTCAAGACTAAGGCTGATAAAAGGGGATATCGACTTATTAAAATCAAGGTGTACGACATGTGCGAAGGCGGCAACAGCGACGGAGGGTTCGACAGCGCGGGCGCGGCGCAGCAGGTCGCCGACGCAGACGGCGAGGACGGCGCGCTGCTCAGCGCACAGTACATCGTCAAGGACCCAGTCGATCAAATTTTAGATCAAACGGAGTGTTTGATTAATAAGATATCAAAATCTTTGTTTAGTAATAACTTTGTTAATTAAGTTTTTAGTTGTAAAATAATTATATTTCAATAAAAATACTTGTGTTAAAATCTTATAGGATTTTTCATTTTGTCTTCCCCAGTAGGTAAATAAATAATTATTATTTCACTTAGAAAAAAACTAATAAACTAAATGTATTAGGTTTATGTTGTGGAACTTGAATGAATAATAAAAGGTGATTTCTTTTTGATTTTTTTCTAAGTGGAATAATATTTACTACTCAAAACGAAATAAGATACAGAAGGTTTTTTTGATTTGTCATTAATTGCAATTTTTCAATTAAAGTTCTATTACTTTTATCATTCTAAAGATATATCAAAAAACCTGCTGTCCCTTTTTTTTGTTTTGAGTAGTATAAAACAATAGAATGTCGTAAATAAAACAGTTAGTTAACAAAAAATTATTTATTCAATGAAAAAAGGTACATGCTATTATCAAAGTACCATGTTTTTAGACAAATTACATTCTTTAAAGCACATTGCTTTTTATGATAATAACAATTGAAATTCAAACTATTTTTACAATATTTTTCATGTAGATTTACAAAATTTGGAATTCCATTCTCACCAAGATCAATTATTGTTAAACTTTCTTCAGCTAATTTGCTTATCCATTGCTGCTTTTCTCGTCCTTTTATTAAAATACGTTTATCTTTTAAGATTGGTTTAATTAATCTTTCAAATTCACGATAGTCAATATGGCCTTCCTTCCAATAGATACCTCTATTCTTCTCAATCCAGGATACTTGTCGTTTTTCTTCGTATGACAATTTTGAATATGAATAGGGCGGTTTAATCAAAAAGACTTGAGTATATTCCATAGTAGCTAATGCAAACTCTTTGATAATAAAGTTGTTTTTAGAATTCTTGAATCCTTGCACGTCAACAAAAATAGTGTCAATGTTCATTTTATTCAGGATATTTTTCGGACTAGACTTGTTAAGGGCTTATACTCTACGACACAATCGTTTAGAATGAGACAGTATGCTGAAGTCTGATCAGGAATAGCAGAATTGCTTTCAATTTCAACACGTACATTTACTACCGGCCCAGTTTTTAAGTTATCCGACTGACGCGAGCAATCGACGACAAATAAAGGAGCAACTTCTTTAAATTGTTTAACACTCAACAAGGGTTCTATGCGACGACCGTAATAAGACTGTTGAAATCTCGCATATTGTTCATATAATAAAGCCAGTCTGTCTTCTGAAAAATCTGTGTTTAAATTTTCATAAGGAAAGTAATTTGAATTAAGATAAACTCTAACGTCCCGCAAATTACAGTGATCGAACCTCGACATGTCCTCGTCAGAGTTATTTTTTCTGTTAGTCTGTAAACCTATGACAACATATCTAGGCTTTTCAATTTGAGATGAAGTTTTAATAGACCAAGTGTGTTTTGTAGTTTGAGGCAGCAATGGATATTCGTACAAGTCCCAATTTCTATAAGCTATTTGAATTGGTCGATCTTTTTCTAACAACCGAAGAAAGTTTATTCTTTCTTTATCTGCTACTTTTACATGTGGCACACGCCATATTATTTTATGAATAATAATATCATTAACAATTTCGCCTGTATTCAGTTTCAGAGCGTTTAGATTAGTATTACTTCTTAAAAGAATAAGCTCATGCTTGCAATTTATAATAACTTTTTTATAATCCTCGGCAAAACCAAGTAAGTTGCGTAGAGGAATTGATGCAGAAAAATTACCATTCTGAACATTTTTTGTACCATCAATATCCCAACCCCACGCTTTTGCCATTCGTGATTCATTGATATTCATTGATAATAAGGATTTTATAGTTGTAGTGATTCCTGCGTTTTTAATTTTATCTATCTCTACGCCGTTGAGTTCGTAAGGAATGTCTTGAAATAGGTACAAAAGTGGATTGTTTGTAAAATTTATACTTTTAACTTCTTCTTGATTTTCTCTTTTCACAACTTTGACGGTACCCTCCAAATACAACGTGCTGTCAGATGGCAACACGTATAAGTCCTGCTGGTTGATGGGTATACGAATTTCATCATTTCTGTTGAAGGTTGTGATGTACGGCTTATATGAATGAAACTCGATGCTATCTATAGTATTATCGTAAACAGGAGAACTTGATAAGTTTAAAATACTCATTTTATTTCAATAATCCGATCAGTTTAAGAAAGTGTAAATTTTCTTTAGTTAATTTTTTTGGTGCTTCTTTGCAGATAGCTGGATTTGTACTGATTCTTGATTGTTGTTGAAGCATGTTTTTATTACTCTTATAATTTTGTTCTGTTACTTGTGAAGGTTTGCATTTATTATTGTAGTCAATCATCTTTTTTTCAGATGTAAATACAATAAAATTTTCTCACCTCTTAAATTTACTAAGCTATTATTAGCGTCCAATATTCGTATGTTAATAGATGCAATATTATTTTGGTTAACAGGAAAGTAAATCACGTTTCTTGGTATCTCAATGATTCTATATCCTGGTGGCACATTAGGAGCAAATTCATGTAATATATGACTTGAATTTCCGTTAATAAATGAGCCGCTCACTATATCACATTCGATCCGTATCACAGTTGTTGATAAAATGTTTACAGGGAACTGTGATTCGTGTAATATACCTGCACGAAGTGTTTGTTTATCAAACCCCAACAGCTTTCCAAGAGAGTTTTCTTTTTCAAAGTGTATATCTTTTGTACAGTAAATGGATGTTTTTAAAGTATTATTGTTACAATATAATTTACAAACTGCTCCTTGGATATTCTTTTTCAAATAATCACTAATATCTTGAAACTCATATGCTCCTTCAGGTAATTCAATAAATTCTTTATCGCCGTAGTAAAATTTATTATTTTCGCTATCTATATTTGGAATAGAGTTGAAAGTTGAGAGGTACAGTAAAGCACATTCGTATTCACCTTCCAGTTGTAAAGAGGGGAAATAGTTAGTGTTTATAGCAGACTTATTTCCTGTTATGGATAGTGTGAGAGACATTTTGCAAATGATAAAACAAAATCTCATGAACAGTCTTTTATACGCGTTTATTCCAGAAATCTCTTAAATATTTTAAACATAAGTGTCCACAATTTATAGTATTAAACTCCTGGTATTTATTATAATTATAATTAATACTTTTTGTGTTGAGATAATGAATTAATTCAATAGGAGGTTTTAGGTCACCATAGCTATCAAAATACTCGCAATAGTCTTTGTTTTTTACATAGGCTACCCAATGCGTTCCTCGATTATAAGAGTGATCTAGGTTTACTATACCACACTCCAATTGTTTGGGTTTCTTTGGCAATCTATCTCTCATATACACTCCTCTAAAATATGGAATATCAGCAGAGTGGTATAATATATCAATATTGGTGAGAGCACGATTAGGCAGCCTTTGCTTTAGTTTTTTGACTTTTTTATAAACAATCCTTTTCCCTTTTTGTATGGTTTAATATATAAACCTTTGCCAACCGCTAAAGATTCCATGGCTCTATTATGACGATGAGATTCTTGCAGGTTTTGCTGAGCTGCCTTGTAGTCATTCATAGTTTTCGCAATTCCAGCTGCACCTCCAGCTAAAGTGCCTAACGCAGACAATCCCGCAAATATTGGAATCAAAGGTAAAATTCCTCCTGTTTTGGGAAGCGGTATTACACGAGGTAGCTGAACTTTATTTTTTGCTAGAAATTTTTTTGCTGCAGTGTACGCGACTTGAATTGCATTTTTTTTACTGCACGGTTTTATCTTCTTGAGTTGTTGGCGAATTTTTGAAACAATACACCTAAAGTTCTTCATTCCAGCACCAGACTTAACTTTTGCCTTCATGACCTTGCTAACTAGCCAAGATGCCAGTTTTTCTCCTTTTCCAGCACTTTTTGATTGGAGTCTTCTTTGTGCCATGTCCATCAATTGTAAATCAGCCTTGTGCCGGTTGTTTAGGTCAGAGTAATTTGAGTAAGCTATATCGTGTTGCTTACAGGCTTCGTCAAGTTCATTGACGCCCTTATCTCCCCGCAGTAATCGTTTCTTTAGTTTGGTTCCTGGCCCGCAATAATTATAACCAGGTAAGTGCAACTCAACAGGTAGGTTATTAATAAGATTATTTATAAGTCCTTTGCCTTGCATGACCATTAGCAAAATGATTTCTTCATTCATAGAACTGCCTTTTTATCGATCCAGCTATTTTCGGTATCATCAAAACCTAGCCATTTAACAAGTAATTTATTTCCTTTTTTCTTTAAAATCCTTTCAATTAAGTACACATTAGGATGTTTTGTTTTCTGAAGTTCTTGTTCGTAAAAACAACCCAATACAGGTTGGTTCCTTTGATCCTTTAAAATGTAAGTTATAGGCTTAGTATTGTTCGTTTTTTCGATTTGAAACACTTCTGTCGACCAATTGGGCGTATAACCTTTTGCAAAATCACTTTTATGCTTGCTGATTCTAACGAAATCATTAGGTTTCAGTTTTGCTTTTTTTGATTTTAGAATTATACGCTTTTTTTGAATGTTTCTTTTTACAATGCTTTCATTATTATGATCAACATCGATTGGTTTAAATTCTGTTACTCGATGCTTGGTATTGTTGTATTCTTTAACAACATTACTAAGAGTTTGTTCTATCCATTTATAGCTCCCATTGTAACTAAAAATCTTAAATAGTTTAGTTTTGAGAGTTCTAATCAACCTCTCAATAATCGACGCTTTTTTAACCGAATATGATGAATAGTGATTGATATTTAAAAATTTCATCAATTTAGTAAAATTGTCGTTATAAAATTCAGTACCCATATCTGTTTGTAAATTTTTTGGGTGTCGGGATGATTTCTCAAAGATATCTTTAAATGCGAGTGTAACTTCAATTTTGCTTTTTGTCTTAAGTGGTGTTGTCCATACATATTTCGAAAAACAGTCTATTATCGCTAATATATAACTGTACCCTTTATTATACTGTTTTAAATTTCTTAAGTCAATCAAATCTGCTTGCCACAAATCGTCTATCCCTTTCAATAACACATTTCTTCTTAAAAAGTTTTTTCTTGCTGCTTTATGAATTTCATCAACTATTGCTCGTTTTATCATTTTTTATTGCTCTATGCGTCTCCTTTTTTACCTCAAATTCGAAGTACAACTGATCCCTAAATTTTAACAATTCTTTATTTATAATCCTTAAAGCTAATATTTCAACATCTTCTTTAGAACAAAAATTGCGTAAAAGTGCGTCAATATATTCTTTATTCACAGCTTCGTCATTTGAAATCGGTTTCCTTAAACCCCTTAACT
Organism: Athrips mouffetella; assembly: GCA_947532105.1. NCBI lineage: Eukaryota > Metazoa > Arthropoda > Insecta > Lepidoptera > Gelechiidae > Athrips > Athrips mouffetella. Next base: position 14,038,033 of record OX383984.1, read on the forward strand.
GTTTTTGTTGCAAATCAAAAACACCTCCTTCTGTTAGAGAAAGACATCTTTCCGCAATTTCGAAGACATCAGAAAATCGTAATCTTTTGTGCACATGATGACCAAATTTATCAATATTCATTCTGACTACCGATTTGCAGAGCTTGATTAATGCGAATGACAAATAAATGGTGTAGTTTTGTTATTTATTGATTTATTATCCCACTTTCTCTCAACTCTTCTATGATAGATATTATTTCGTTATTATGCCCGTTGTTACCTGCTTCTTGAGAAGCTATTAATAGCTTTAATCTTTCCACTAGTTCGTTTGGATCGTCCCAATAAACATAATCTACATTTGGTTTCCATTGTTTTATAGTAGGTAAACCTTGTCCTTTAACGTTATATTTTGCATTTTCTGAATAGTGTTGTACCGCTTTAAATAACGGACGAATCACTTCCATGTACTTTTGTCCTTTATTACTTTTTATTGGTTTTGATGGATCAAATCCTTGCCTATGTGCGTTTGTATCTAAAAGCATATTTTTATAATTTAAAGCATCTTCTTTTGTGACTACATGTAAGTCAAATTTCCTCTTACGTAGTAGTTCATTTAGTCCTGGCGTTAATTTATAGTTTTTTCCAGCTACTGTAATTACATTTTCATTATTATTCAAAAGAACATCAGCTGAACCCATCTTCAGCTTTCCATTATCATGTCTTATTCCAAAAGGAATATCTCGCAAAACTGTAGAAGACCATGACCAGCTAGATGTATTTCCTTCAGGTTCTCTCGAGACCACTGTCTTAAATGAGTCATCAGACGAATCATTTTCTTTAACACGTTCATTATCACTCCCATTTTCATTAGATTCATCACATGAGTTTTCATCACTCTCATTAAAGTTATCATTTTGTATTGTTTCATTTAAAGAATCAAAAGAGTTATCAGGATATGAATCACTTTCTACATCAGATTCAGTACTTGAGTTTTTTGCTGTTTTGGGAGGATTAAATTTTCTACTTTTGGACTTAACAATTTTATTTAATGGGTCTGTAATTGGTTTGAACACTGTTTCTAAAGCCTTTTCACTCTCGTTTTCTATTTCTCTCATTTTTTTAACTTTTTTTTTAATTGCTGCTGCTGCATCTACAATTTTTCGTTTAAGTGTTTCATCCATTATAACTATAGATATTGCTTTTGAGACAAACAAGTTGTAAATGATTATATTTCAATAATATTTTCTATTTATAAGACAACAAAAGTGTCGAACTTCTTTCTGTAGCAACCATTATTTTTATTACAATCTTTATTGATAACCAAGTAACTATAAGGTTCTGTCCATATTTTTGCGCACATATCTCGAAACTGAGACCATGACATATCAGTAGTGACGTGCTCATCATACACATGTCTCATATTCGTATCATCTTGTTTAAAAAGAACAATTAAATTTGCATTGTCTCTAATAAGTTGTTTTGGTACTTTACTGTATGTTTGATTTAAATAAAAACTGTCTATGTTTTTATGCCGGCCCATAGCAAAGTAATCTCGAATATTATTTTGATTTTCACAGGATACATCATCGAAAATTATTATTGAATCACATTTAGCATCTTGCGGACTAATGACTTCCTCATTTTCGCGATATTTAGCAAATGATACCCCAGGTACGAGTCTTAAAACATTTTCTAAGAAATTGTACTTTGGCTGATGAAGGGTCTTAGAGTAAACATAAACATTTCGATAGCGCAGTCCATTTTTATGTAGAAGTAAACCAATCATTAAATTTGTCTTTCCGCAGTTGGAAGGACCGCAAATTATTGACCTGATTGTATTTGGTAAAAGTTTTCCATGACGTATCTTTTTACTGTTTAGATCCGGACAAATTTTTTCAACCTCTAAACTTATTGTTTGTTTTTCAAACTTCATGTTGTACTATTATTTACAAATGCTAAATTAAGAATGATAAAAAATAGTAATGGTGCAAGTATTTAAATTAATGTTTGCTACAAAATACAGCGGTTCATCTTCCGTTTCAATAATAGTCTGCTATTTCGCCATAACAATTGAATTTCTCGTGAGGTGCTGAAAGGTATAATATAGTACCTTTCGAGATCGCAGTCATGGGAGTCGCACCTTTTGGTACTTTTTGCGATTGCTAAATTCTACTAAGCTCCGGTAAGTTTGTGACTTTTGGGGATTGTAAATCACCATTTTCGGCAATAAGCGAGTGCGGCGAGATTTTGGCGGAAAATGGTGAAGTTCAATTCCCAATAGTCACCTACTCATAGGCTATAAAATAACAACAAATAATAAAATTTGGTCAAGCGCGTGTCGGACTCAAAAAATCTAGCACATTAACTTACTGAAATTTCAACTAATACAATTATGTTTATGTGGTGGTACGGAACCCTCAGTGCGCGAGTCAGACTCGCACTTGGCCGGTTTTTTTCTCGTCTACCCCATGGTGTGGGGTGTCGTTAGGTAGATCTTTTAAAAATATTGTGACTACTCTCAGAGCAGTCTTTAATTTAGGGATCCATTTGCGAAATATTTAATTTACAAGCGCAATTTTTTGTTAGTCAAGTGTCCTTCCCTCTGCCAGCTAAATGGTTGATATGCAAACGTGACAAAATTCACAGTGGTAGTATAAAAAATGAAATGATGAATTTAAAAAGAAAAGTATCAAAGCTAAGTAGGCTTTAAGGTCAACGAGTAATAACTAAAAACTATGAAACCCTACACAGCGCGTGGCCCGACACGCACTTGGCCAGTTTTTTATGTAACAAAAGGGCAAGCGAGCCTTCAGAGGGTGAAGATGAAAGGGATTTTTCTAAAACCAAGAGTAAATGTTTAACTTCTTTTTTGATTTTTATTTATGCCTAAAATCAAATGTACTTTACATCTGGCAGTATTTATCCCTAACAATGGCCCGTTTAGCCATTAGCATGAACCAATAATGACCATCAATTATTTAAATGAATTATTTAAATTGTCTTTAAAGTGAGTTTCTGTACTAACTTCTGGTTGTTAATAGATACTATTTAACCAGGTATGTAACCCATTCAATATCGCTATTACACTGCTAAGAATAAAATAATGACATGTCAAAAATATTTTTTGTATTTTCCTTGTTAATGCAAAAAAAAAACTTGATTTGGTAGTGTTAATGTATATATTACCTGCGCTAGGTGGGTTTGGAATGGGAGTGATGCGCTCATACATCCCATAGTTGATGAACCAGTGCCTTTCTAGGAAAGTGTGAGTGCGTAACACTAGAGCTGGGTCGCTGCTGTAAGGGGCCTGGACAAATATACATTTTATTTTTATACATAACACATAATAAATAGCTACAGCTAGCAACAAAATACATTTCTTATCAATCTAGGTATGGACTCATTCAGCTAGGTTGTCAAATTGCAGATTGTTTTCTAAATGAAGCAATAAATCAAATGTCTCAAATATAATATACTATATATTTATAATCGGGTTCTCGAAAACACCTAAAACAATTTCGATGAAATTTACTATACTTTCGGGGGCGGAAAATCGATTTAGCTATAATTTGTCCACATCCGCTGTACCGCTGCATAGGTAGTGGCGGGGAGGGGGGGTAGTAGGAAGGAAAGGGCAAGAACTAGTTGCAGTCGGGAGCGGTGAAGCGAGCCGGGAGCATACCTGTACAGCGGTACAGCAGTTGCAAGACTATTGGATCTCATATCCAGGAAAATTTATTTTCTCTGTCTTTTTGAGTATTTCTTGAAAATAGCGCATTTCAGAAAATCTACAACGCCATCTCTTATTGGTCTTTGGTCAAGATTATACAAAGCAAAGCTCGGTTAGGCTCAATAAGCTGGGTCCACAAAGAGTGATTGTATTCTGATCTAAGGTTAACAAATTCTGACCTCTATCTTCTGAACAGCATATTCCGTAAGTTGCTTCTTTGGGTTTTCAAACCACTTATTCAAAATCCTGTTCCTGATCTCAACTAAGGCAAGACGTGAAGGCCCTTGGAGGTCTGAGAAGTATTCCACCTCCAAGGGAGACATCTCGTCAACAGGCAGAAAGGCTGCTTCCTCCAAACTGGAAAATAAATTAGTGTTAAAAAAGTTTTGGATACAATATCAGGCTCCTTCATAAAGAACTTGAAGCATGCTTTAATTGGAGACTTAGAAAGAGCAACCTGGGCCATAAAATCCATCTTTTAAAGCTAACTTTCATTCAATAAGTTTTAGTAACACATTTTTGGACAACAATAACTTTTCTTGAATCGCATAGAAACTTCACACTGCTTTTTTATATCACAAGTGAGTAAACAAGCAGGAGGGCCACCTGATGGTAAGTGGTCACCACCGCCCATAGCACCCACTGTGTTACTTTAAGAACAGAACAAAATGAATGCTCATCAATGACTAGCACAAGTTGACAAGGATTAATAATTAATAAAAAGGTACTAAATAATCAGAATATCATTCCATTCTGTTCCTTCATTCATTCGTATCTATTTCTATATGGGTAGTTAATGATACAAATGGGTAAGTACTATGTGAAAACATGTATCTCAAAACATTAAAGAAAACCAACCTATTCAACATTTCTTTAGAGTCAGTCTCCTCTATATCATCACTTCTAACTTCTTCTATCACCGGTTTGTCATCTTTGTTAGGTTTCTTCCACCTTGAGTTTCTACTAAAAGTGTTCTCTCGCCGGCCCAGCGAGGATGTAGGACTCAAAGACGAGACCTTGCTCCTGTCCGACTCAGAGCAATCCTGCTGCTTCAGAACAGCATCCAACTCACAGGTAGCAACCTAAAGATCATTAAACATAACCTCAAATTTAGAGTAAATACAATATAGTAAATCTTGGTTAACCGCATACAATAATATCATACATTACATACCTTTACACGCTTAATACGACTCATTTTCAAAAGTAAGCACTCGATAAATTCACTACGAGCGAATGTTTTTTGCGTTTTTCGGTCAAACAAATGAAATCATTAAAAGTACTGCCAGATCGAAATGTCACAAATGCGCAAAATTATTACACATACAATTTTTATTTTTCATTATTGCACAACAAGCAGAGGCGGCTCGTCCTAACTCTTTAGGACGAGCCGCCTCTGCTTGTTGTGCAGTGCACTCCCTCTTTCACAAAACTCAAACTTAGGATGTATTACCTACCTAGTTAAGTTACATACGATTAAATACCTATTTTCATAACCCTATACGTTGTATACATTTATAATAGCCTAAGAAATAATTACGCAACAATTTACGTAGTCAAGTTGTACCAAGTGGAGCGCGAAGGATTGTGCTCCTATGAAAAAATATTCAGTACAATTCCTAATACAGAATTCAATAAGTGTGAAAGAGAGACATCAACACGCTCGAGCGCGTGAAACAAAAGATTTTATATGAGAAATTAGCCTCATCAGGAGCGCTGCTCAGTGCAACGTTGCCAGGTCGCGATACGCATGCAGTTCGGTGAAAAGGCGCTGTTGCCGATCATACGTAAACAAACTTTTCGTATACAGCTTTCAGTTACTGTTCGCAATTTTGCTTGAAAATTTAGAATTAACTGTTTTTAAATAGTGTACGTGCCTAATTACTGTAAAAATTGACGAATACAGTGCCGTTTACATTAAAAAATGCGAAAAAGACTTTACAAATACGACTTGAACTCAACGGCTCAACTTCGATCTGATTCGACCTGTTACTTTCAGTAGTGTCACTTTGCCTTTTAGCAAAGTGGTTAAAAATTTTGGGGTTCTTTTCGATAGCACTCTCTCTTGGGCTCCGCACATTACCCAAACCAGCAGAAAAGCCTTTGCTGCTGCTGGATCGCTAAAAAGGTGGAAAAACTTGCTCCCCGTGAAGACTAAAATCGAACTTGGGCAATCCCTACTTTTTCCGATTCTGGACTACGCAGATGTATGCCTCATTGACCTCAATGAGGACCTGCTCAATAAGCTACAAGGCTTGCAAAATATGTGCATCAGATTTATATATGGGTTGCGTAAGTTCGATCATGTGTCTGAATACAGGAGCAAGTTAAAATGGCTTCCTATTAGGTTGCGCCGTGAAGAACACGTCCTGACGCTTCTGTACAATGTTCTGTATGACCCACGCACTCTTTCCTACCTTAAGGAGAGTTTCCAGTACCTAGGTGCTGACCGCTCGCGTGTCTTTCGATCGAAGTCTGACAACATTTTGCGGGCTACATTAACACGGTCGGGCTACTACAAGGAGTCTTTTGCTTTAAAATCTGCTCAACTGTGGAATAATTTGCCCTCTGAAGTTCGTCACTCCGAGTCGCTTGCTATTTTCAAAACAAAACTGCATAATTATAAACGGGGCGTACACTGAATGGTTTAGCATCGAAAAAGGTGTTAGGCAAGGATGTGTAGCGTCACCTTGGCTGTTTAACCTGTTCATGGATAATTGTTTGATTGATCTGAAAGAGAGTATGTGTGGACTGAGAATGAATGAGTTACTCATCAAATGTCTTCTCTACGCTGATGACCAAGTTGTACTTGCGTCATCTGCTGACGAGTTGCAGGAGATGGTAACAATGATGAATGTGGCTTTGGACAGGAAAGGAATGAAAGTAAATGTAAGCAAGACTAAAGTAATGGTACTTGAAAGAGAAGAATGTATGACAGAGTGTACTATATTAATAGATGGTGAACAAGTCAAACAAGTGAAGCAGTTTGTGTATCTGGGCTCAAAGTTTACGAGAGATGGAAAGTGTGAAAGTGATATTGAAAGAAGAGTGAATGCTGGAAACATGGTGAATGGTGCCCTGCACGCCTTTATGAGGAGTCAGAAGGTGTCTCACAAGGCTCGTTTGGCTGTTCATGGGGGAGTTTTGGTACCAACACTGATGTATGGCAGTGAAAGCTGGGTATGGCAGAAGAAACATGAAAGTAGAATTAATGCAGTGGAAATGAGAGCGCTAAGGAGTATGATTGGTGTTAAATTGAGTGACAGGATTAGAAATAGTGTGATAAGAGAACGGTGTGGCGTAAAAGAAGACGTAGTGACCAAAATCGAGAAAGGGATGCTGAGATGGTTTGGTCATGTAGAGAGGATGAATGAACGAAGATTGACGAAAGAGATCTACCAGGCGAGAGTGAATGGAAACGTTGGAAGGGGAAGGCCTAGGCGAACGTACCAGGACCAAATTCAGGACGTTCTGAATAAAGGCCAGGTTAAAAGTACCCTAAACCGACGAGCATGTATGAAAGGATTGATGAAAGTACAGGAAGCAAGGGAAGTATGTCAAGATCGTAGCAGGTGGAGGACTGTGGTCTCTGCCTACCCCAACGGGAAAGAGGCGTGATGTTATGTATGTATGTATGTATGTATAATTATCTCCTAAGTCGTTCCTCTTTTGTTTGCAACTCAGTATACATGTATTCGTAACACTATAGTTATATATATGTTTATTTATTTGTTTATATTTTGGTATTTATTTTATATTTATATTTTATTTATATATATATATATATTATGTGTTTTTGGTATGCAATTTTTTACTGGTACACTACCTGCTGTGATTATTTATATATGTCTTTTCCTCTATACAAAGGTTGTCTGGTAGAGATCGCTCTCAGCGATAAGACCGCCTTTGCCCACTATAACCTTAAGTGTTATTCTTTGTGTGTTCTTATGTTTATGTGTGCAATAAAGAATTTATTCATTCATTCAATGAAAAGGGGCCGTCACGACCTGAAATCGCGCTAGTTCAAAAGTGTACTACAAAAAAATTAACTTTTAATCTTGAAGAACAATATTTAAAAACACCTTGGATGTGAGGTTGTAAATAAACTGTTTTGTTTCCCGTGTCTAGTATTTGAAGCTGGCGCTGGCGCGCATAATATGTAACAATAAAGCCATAAAAAATAGTTCATCAATAAATGGTAGGTAAGTCAATTTATATATTTTATTTTTTTGTGCACACCCATAAAAAAATGTCACGAGCCGCTTCTGACAACAAGGGCAATTATTCGTTCGTACAGATCTCGATCCATCGAAATTACTCTTAAATCGTAAAAGTATCTATAGTTTTGAGTAACTAAGACTAGCAAGCAATGCAAAACCAAGAAGTCCATAAAACTTAACTGTAAACATGCGAACCATATCGACTGCCATGAGATGTGATTGATTATCCTGTATGCAAGCAGCTCTAGTACGATCCCCTAGATAACAGTTATATCTAAGATCAAATAAAATATGGAATATGTGAACGGAAAATAAAGGACACGATTTGATGCCAAAACAAACAAAAATATATTTTTAGACAGTCTGGCAGCCCTGACAATATAATTTCCGAACGAACACTAAAGCAACAAGCAAGCGACAAAATAAAGGTGTCCGTCTCCCCAGCAACCCATGCGAGATATGGCCAAGTGGCATACACCAAAATTTAGTGGAAATTGGTTCATTCCATCAGTAAAGTGTCAGATTCAGTGCATCAAAACTGATGACACTACGAGCTGAAAACTTTGGGTGGCTGTAGAGACGTCTCGTCAGCCAGCCCATTCTATACAGGGAAAACTACGAAGATTACATAAAAGCAAAATAGTTCCACATTTACTGCATGTCTAGTGCAATTGATTGTAAAAAAGCCGAATCGAAAATGTCCATATGGTAGGAGCCCTTCATCAATAATTATGGGTGGCTGGAGAGACGTTTTCCCAGCCAGCCCATGTGATATCTCGGAACATATAGTAGGTAGGAAGATAAAACAAAGCTTAATATTTACTACCTACTCGGAACAGTAGGTAGCAAATATTTCAAAATCCTAGCTCCACTAACTTTTGAAATATTTGTATTTTTTCATGGGCTTGCTGGGGAGACGTCTCGCCAGCAAGCCCATGCTGTAACTCAAAAAGTACTGCACGTAGAATGCTGAGCGATATACCAATAGAGAGTGCATATTTGATGCAATAAGCACCAAGAAAAGTGAGTCCCTAGGTCTTACGGTTTCGGTGCTAGAAACAAATATCATTTTCCCGCCGAAAATTTTGAATGCATGATGTGAAGTGCGACGTTGCCGTTCTGTGCAACTCTACATGTTGCTGTTAGAGCATTCAAAAATCAATCTTGTATCCTTATAGTTAAAAGGTACTGTAGACGCACCTGTAGATTATTTGTAATTTGAGAATAGTTCGGGAGACGGTGTACTTAGTAAAAGACTGATTGGTTATCAAGAAGTTTTTATTTATTTGTGGACGACATGTTAAGAACGAAAGAGATAATATGTATTTTAGCTCACGTGAAGACTAACTGGTGCCTCAATCTCTTTTTAGCAACCGTGACAACTGTATTCTAGGAGGAGATGTAGGTTTAATGGTCTCAGTAACAAACTAAAATTTTTAAAGTATTCTTAAATTGTCCTGTAATTAATAAGTTAAGAAAACTGATTTATTAAATAAATACGTGAGCCAAAATACATATTGTGTCTTTTGTTCTTCACATGTTGTCCACAAATAAATAAAAACTTCTTGTTAACCAATCAGCCTTTTAAGTACACCGTCTCCCGAACTATTCTCAAATTACAAATAATCTACACGTGCGTCTACAGGACCTCTTAACTATTAGGACACAAGATTGATTTTTGAATGCTCTAACAGCAACATGTAGAATTGCACAGAATGGCAACGTTGCACTTCACATCATGCATTCCAAATTTTCAGCGGGAAAATGATTTTTGTTTCTAGCATCGAAACCATAAGACCTAGGGACTAACTTTTCTTGGTGCTTATTGCATCAAATATGCACTCTCTATTGGTATATCGCTCAGCATTCTACGTGCAGTACTTTTTGAGTTACAGCATGGGCTTGCTGGCGAGACGTCTCCCCAGCAAGCCCATGAAAAAATACAAATATCTCAAAAGTTAGTGGAGCTAGGATTTTGAAATATTTGCTACCTACTGTTCCGAGTAGGTAGTAAATATTAAGCTTTGTTTCATCTTCCTACCTACTATATGTTCCGAGATATCACATGGGCTGGCTGGGAAAACGTCTCTCCAGCCACCCATAATTATTGATGAAGTGCTCCTACCATATGGACATTTTCGATTCGGCTTTTTTACAATCAATTGCACTAGACATGCAGTAAATGTGGAACTATTTTGCTTTTATGTAATCTTCGTAGTTTTCCCTGTATAGAATGGGCTGGCTGACGAGACGTCTCTACAGCCACCCAAAGTTTTCAGCTCGTAGTGTCATCAGTTTTGATGCACTGAATCTGACACTTTACTGATGGAATGAACCAATTTCCACTAAATTTTGGTGTATGCCACTTGGCCATATCTCGCATGGGTTGCTGGGGAGACGGACACGTGGCATACACCAAAATTTAGTGGAAATTGGTTCATTCCATCAGTAAAGTGTCAGATTCAGTGCATCAAAACTGACGACACTACGAGCTGAAAACTTTGGGTGGCTGTAGAGACGTCTCGTCAGCCAGCCCATTCTTTACAGGAAAAACTACGAAGATCACATAAAAGCAAAATAGTTTTACATTTACTGCATGTCTAGTGCAATTGATTGTAAAAAATCCGAATCGAAAATGTCCATATGCTAGGAACACTTCAACAATAATTATGGGTGGCTGGAGAGACGTTTTCCCAGCCAGGCCAGGTGATATCTCGGAACATATAGTAGGTAGGAAGATAAAACAAAGCTTAATATTTACTATCTACTCGGAACAGTAGGAACCAAATATTTCAAAATCCTAGCTCCACTAACTTTTGAGATATTTGTATTTTTTCATGGGCTTGCTGGGGAGACGTCTCGCCAGAAAGCCCATGCTGTACCTCAAAAAGTACTGCACGTAGAATGCTGAGCGATATACCAATAGAGAGTGCATATTTGATGCAATAAGCACCATCAAAAGTGAGTCCCTAGGTCTAACGGTTTTGGTGCTAGAAACAAAAATCATTTTACAACCGAAAATTGCATGCTGTGAAGTGCGACGTTGCCGTTCTGTGCAATTCTACATGTTGCTGTTAGAGCATTCAAAAATCAATCTTGTGTTCTTATAGTTAAGAGGTACTGTTGACGCACATGTAGATTATTTGTAATTTGAGAATAGTTCGGGAGACGGTGTACTTAGTAAAAGGCTGATTGGTTAACAAGATTTTTTTATTTATTTGTGGACAATATGTGAAGAACAAAAGAGATAATATGTGTTTTGGCTAACGTATTTATTTAATAAATTAGTTTTCTTAATTTATTAATTACAGGCAATTTGAGAATACTTTAAAAACGAAGTGTAAAAGTACTAAGAGACGATCGGATCGGACTGCTCTGAATTTAGCTCCGTATCACGATTTTGCCCAATCGCAAAGTTGTCGTTTGGAACAATCCGAGACGCTATTGGACAAAATCGTGGTCCGGAGCTAAATTCAGAGCAGTCCGATCCGATCGTCTATTAGTACTTTATGAATGAACGCAAACTAAAGTAAATTCCGTTCTGACAGCTGCCAAACGTACGAAAAATTGTGACCTGCAAAGAAAAACCGTAAGCCCAGAAGCCTCACCAAGAAAAACCATCGAATTTCATGATTCCGACTATGCCATAATTTAGTTATAGAATTGTAGCGAAATCGTACATACCAGAAAAAATTGTTACGTCTGCACTTTCAAAGAAATACATAGGTAATGGTGAAACTGCTGGGGCGACGTTCACCCTAGCAGCCTCACCTTCGTACGCGTTAACGGCTGCAGTGATCAACATGATTCCTAATCCAAAATTTAGTAGTGAAATTGTTACGAATACGTACATACTGCAAAAAAACTGTTCTGTACTTACACAGATAAACACAGGTACTAGTGAAGCTGCTGGAGTGACGGTCACCCCAGAAGCCTCACCTCTCGTACAAGGAAACGGCTGCAGTGATCAACATGATTCCTTTACCAAGATTTAGTAGTGAAATTGTAGCGAAAAGTAGTAAAATAAAAAAACTGTAGTTAACAGGAACATTACGAAATAACTCCATAAACTTCTACATACATATCAGCACATGTACAGACACGCAGAAAAATGTATTAACCAATGAAAAATTGTTATCTATGTATTGATGATTCCAATACTTCCTAGAATTGTTGTTTACGTGAAAGTACCTGTAATACGATGATGATGATGACTTAGTTTAATGTGTCAGTTTTAATGGTTATTAGTGTTTTAGTTTGTGTGTACAGTTAAAAGCAAATTATTATTGCAGATAGCTGCATTAACGTCTTGCAGGTTACAAAAAATAATATTTTAGCTTCAATTAAGTATAGTTTGACGTGCTCATAACTGTACACATGACAGCATTAACCATGACAGCATTTACTGTGTTAATAAAAAATTAAATAAATCCATTTTTTGCAGACAAAAGAGTCCATATTGTCAATATTACATTATTTAAATTAAAAAAATACAATTAGAATTAAAATTAATGAAACCAGTGTAATCTGGACAAGCTTAGCTACGAACACCGAACTCCTGATACTAACTCAAGGTCAAAGTGTAGCTACTGACATGCGGGTGAAAACACAAATAGTTTTATGGTTTTTAATATACTAAAATAAATAAGCATGTTTTACCTACCAAGGTTCACATACCACGAATTGTTAGGCTAACTGTTTACAAAGCTGTACGCAGAAGGACGCTGCTGCTCATTGATTGGAGGGCACTGATTTCATATATTTTGTTCAAAAACGTTGAAATTCCCAAAGAAACTGCATTAGTTCCGATTTACTCTACGGATTATTGAAGCCTCTACCCACACGGTTCACTTCTTCTATATGTAGCAACTTTGTGTATGAAAAAGTATTCTTTCATTAAAACTAATTTCTACCGGAATCACTATGTTAACTCGCACCTAATTACACTCATTTCATTTTCAATACAAGTATTTGTGAACGCGACTGTACATATCCTAATAGTTTGTATATAAAAGTTTATGGAGTTATTTCATAATGTTCCTGGTAACTACAGTTTATGTTTCTTTTACTACTTTTCGCTACAATTTCACTACTAAATCTTGGTAAAGGAATCATGTTGATCACTGCAGCCGTTTCCATGTACGAGAGGTGAGGCTTTTGGGGTGATCGTCACTCCAGAAGCCTCACTTATGCCTATGTTTATCTGTGTAAGTACAGAACTACAGTTTTTTTTTGCAGTATGTACGTATTCGTAACAATTTCACTACTAAATTTTGGAATAGGAATCATGTTGATTACTGCAGCCGTTTACGTATACGAAGGAGAGGCTGCTGGGGTGAACGTCACCCCAGCAGCCTCACCAATGCCTATGTATTTCTTTGAAAGTGCAGACGTAACAAATTTTTCCGGTATGTACGATCTCGCTACAATTCTATAACTAAATTATGGCATAGTCGGAATCATGAAGTTCCCCTCAGAGTTAAATTTAACCAGATATAAGCACCTGCGAAGCTTTTGTAGTCGACTGTGTAGAGATGCTAAGAGACGTCACATTCATAGCTCCATCGATAATTGCGATCCCGGGACAGTGTGGAAATTCCTCAGGACCCTGGGTATCGGCAAGTCGTCAGTTTCTTCAGACTCTCCCATTGATCTTAATTCACTTAATGTTTTCTTCTCTTCTCCTCCTGTAAGTTTAGACTATCGTGTCAAAGCGAATACAATCTCTCAAATCATTAATCAACCATTGCCAGTTTGTTCTTCCTTTCACTTTAACACTGTAGCTGAAGAGGAGGTTAGAAAGCATATTATTTCAATTACTTCTACTGCTGTGGGCAATGATAACCTTTGTTTTCGCATGATTTCCCTTATCCTTCCCGAGCTTTTACCAATTCTCACTCATGTCTTTAACCATTCTCTGGTAACAAGTTCTTTCCCTTTGGCATGGAAACTTGCCAACATTATTCCACTTCCTAAAACCGCCAATCCTACATCCTTTACCGAGTTTCGCCCGATATCTATACTTCCCTTTCTCTCTAAAGTCCTCGAACACATTGTCCACAAGCAGCTAGCTGGTCACATAGCATCTAACAGTCTTCTCTCTCAATTTCAGTATGGCTTTAGGCCAGGTCACAGCACGGTTACTGCACTACTAAAAGTCACCGACGACATCCGGCTTGCCATGGAGAACAAAACGATTACCATTCTTACGTTACTTGACTTTAGTAGTGCATTTAATTCTGTTGACTTTGATGTGCTCCTCGCTATCCTTCGCTCACTCAACATCTCCGCTTCAGCTACAGCGTGGTTTGATTCTTACCTTCGCGGTCGCTCGCAGCGGGTCCGCTCGGACGAGGAATCCTCTGACTGGTGTGATCTGGTTGCGGGTGTACCGCAGGGTGGCGTTCTCTCTCCTCTTCTCTATCTTCATCAATACTGTTACATCAGTCATCTCCTCTAACTTCCATCTTTACGCAGACGACTTGCAAATCTATCGCAGCTGTAACGTCTGTGATGTCAATAGTGCTATTAACAGTCTTAACGCAGATTTGGAATGTATTTCCACATGGGCCGAAACGTTTGGCCTGCTTGTCAACCCGAACAAGTGTAAGGCTATGATTATCGGTAGTCCATACATGTGCAGACAACTGGATTCTTACGCTATTACACCAGTTGTTTACAATGGCACTCCCATTGATTTTGTCAAAACCGTCAAGAATCTTGGTGTGGTAATGGACCCTAATCTCTCCTGGGTTTCACATGTAAATGAGGTCAGCCGGAAGATGCATTTTTCACTGCATTCACTTAAACGCCTTCAAAGTTTCCTACCCCTAAAAACTAAGATTTCCCTTGCCCAAAGTCTCCTTTTTCCTATCCTTGACTACGCCGACTCATGCTATTTGGACGTCACTGAGGAGCTCTTAAACAAGCTTGAGCGTCTCCAAAACTTGTGCATTCGATTCATATTCGGTTTGCGCAAGTATGACCACGTGTCTCATTTCCGTTCGCAACTCAAGTGGCTCCCGATCCGTTTCCGCAGGAATACTCATATCCTTTCGCTTCTTTATAATATCCTTTATAATCCCAATTCCCCTCCATATCTCCGCGAGCGTTTTGAATTTTCGCGTCCTCAAGAAGAGCCCTGTCGCCGCAGCGTCAGATTTAACCTCTCTATCCCCTCCCACCACTCCGATTTCTACTCCTACTCTTTCACTGTTCATGCGGCCAGGCTGTGGAACTCCCTCCCTCACACTATACGTGACAGTCCTACTATCGCTGTCTTCAAGAAGCGAGTTAAGGAGCTTTATCTCTCTTTGTCTAAGTGATCCATATAGTGTATTTATGTATATATATAATATATATTTATATATGTATATTTATATATGTATACTTGTGTATTTATATAGTTTAAGTATAATGTTAAGGTTGTAATGACCCTAATAAGCTTGGATCATATCCTGTCACGGCCAGCAAATTGTAAAAAGCTACCTACCTAACTATTAATCTATTCTATGAAAAAGTATGTAAGTTTAAAAGATTATGAAAAAAACTGAAATGTTTAACTGAATTAAGTATTAACTAATATATTAACTAATTCCTAACCAAGTCTAACTATTCCTAGAAAAATAAAATTGAACTATGATCTAATATTTCCTAGCGCAAGTTCTGATCTACCTAAAACCTAAAAATACATTGAGTCCGTTTTAAACTGTTTAGTGGCCTTTAGAGTAATCGTCTAGGATGATACCCCACACTAAGTAGCAACCCAGAAATTCTAAGTGTGAACCGTAATAATATAAATATGATATCCTAAAAATAAATATAATTCCCTAAAAATAAATAAGTACCTGATTATTTCTAGTCTATGTTTTAAATTATTTCTCCGTCGAATAAAAGCAAATAAGTAGATTTTAAATTGAAGTAGAATTTTGAGTATTTAATCACTTATTATTTTATAAAATCATTCCCTAGAGATTATTTTATTTTACCAAACCCATGTTTTAGTTATTTACTCAGTTGAATGTATGGAAGCAAGCAAAAACAAAATAACAAACATAAATTATAAAAGAACCAATCAAACTTCTCTAAAACTGTAATTTATCTTATTACATTTTTCTTTAGTTTAACTTTGACAATGAAAGAGACTGATATTTTTCTAGTCCTTTTAGTTCAATCTGTTTTGATATTGAATAAATAATTTTCTTTGATTCTAAGTACCAGATGATACATAAAACTGTTTTTGTGTATATAATGACTCCATATGGTATATCACTAATATACTGAGATTGTATTTTCTCATACAATTTCATACATTATCAGCTATTTATTTAAGCTTGTAGTCTTAGTAAAAGAATAAACAATTTGAATATTTGAATGTAAGATATCTCCATTCTGTAGAAACATTTTGAACCAATAAAACTTTACTCTAAAATAAATCATCAGAAAAGTTAATTTATTTGTAAATTTTAACTTTAAAATTATTGTTTTTTAATCTTTCCTATGTTGGAAAATTGTTTGTATTAAACAAAAACTTAGAGAAGTTTGACCAAGTTTAAGAGTGCACTCCGCGCACACTAGCGCCCTCATCAGAATTTAATTAATTTCTTTGAATTGGAGACCAAAATGAAAAATTGAAGAACGGCTAAGTGTTCTTTGTCAGGATAGCGTTATTTTAAACTATTACAATTAGCTTTATGATATCTTGTTTATTCAAAATCCTTAAAACGGAAATTGGTGGCCACCGCGTTCCGTTCAAAGGATTTTGAATAAACAAGATAACATAAAGCTTATTGTAATAGTTTAAAATAACGCTATCCTGACAAAGAACACTTAGCCGTTCTTCAATTTTTGATTTTGGTCTCCAATTCAAAGAAATTAATTAAATTCTGATGAGGGCGCTAGTGTGCGCGGAGTGCACTCTTAAGTATATAATATATGATGTAAACAATCTAAACTTTCATACCAATCTTGGGAAAGTTGTCATATACTTATCGGACTGGGTGAAAAAGAAAGTACAAATATGAACAAAGGCTACTTTACCAGTCTGTTCCTGTTCATCCTAGGTTCTCATAGACGAACTGAGGTGAAGTGAACTAATCAGCAATTTGAGTAGATTATGATACTCTCCATATTCTTAGGATTGAATCACTTACTAGACAAATTTCAGGTAAATCTCATTGCATGCACCTCCTGTAAAGTTTAAAGAAAAATTAAACTAAGATTTTAAGATGCCTTGCCATCTCTTGAATATATGGTTATATTTAAAATACCGTAATATTTCTCACAAAATCCGTTCAGACCTCCAGAGCTCTGTTTGTCCTGCTAAAAGGTAACACAAAAAAATAAAACATTGAAATAAAACTCCTTTGCAAAAGCCATTTTCAATGGAAACCCTTGAATGAAATCTTTAGAATCCTAAAACGAGATTTGAGCCTATTTTATCTAACTGAGAGGCAAATCACCCTAAAATACTTAGCTTATTGTGTTGTTCGTAGAAATCTTCTTTCTCTGCTGCTGCTCCTGAACTTTCACTTTTCCAAATTTACATTTGGAAATTTTGACTTTTCACTAAAATTACTCCTCCATTCTGCTCGCATAGAAAAACTGACGCTTCCTTGTTCCAAAATATTTAAATAAAATTCAAATCTGCACAAACTCCTCCATCCAATCACGTCTCAGCATTACAAACAACTATAAAACTCTTTGTTTTGCTCACTTCCAATACATATTCAACCTTTTTAATATTTGAAGAAGTTTTAGAGTTCCGTAGATCAAATAAATTACGAAAATATAAATTCAAAGTTCAGTATCTTTTAGTATTGTAAATGATTTTAAGATCAACTAAAGTTTTGAGTGAAATTGTACGGACGAAGCTAGTTCCGTTACAAGGTTTAGTTTTTGTGCACGTCCTATCTGCCTCTTCCAGTCAAATCACTCTTCTGTAGGACTGCTGGAAGAAATTTCATTTAGAAATAAGCAGCGCCTGTTGTGTCCTTTTTCTTAATTTTAATTTTCTTAATGTATTTTCATGTGTACAATAAACTGTAAATAAATAAATAATAAATGAAATTTGATGGTTTTTCTTGGTGAGGCTTCTGGGCTGACGGTCACAGGCCACCATTTCGTTCTGACAGCTGCCAAACGTACGAAAAATTGTGACCTGCAAAGAAAAATGAACCCTGTGTGTTGGTGATAAGGAAACGTCAAAACGGACTTCTTACGTTGACCCTACTTTAAGGGACGACGACGGTTTGATGGAAAAAAAGTTGTACCTTTTTGGATAATGTGGCAACTCTGGAAATGTCAAATCAAAACGAGCAATTTTCGAACGAACACTAAAGCGCACTTTGGCGAAGCACACACGATGGACAAAATAAAGACAAGAACTTTTGGCGGCGAGTGATGGTGTCGCGTGGACGGTTTAGCGAACACTCAATCAATCGTTCGAGACTTCGCCAGTCCTTGTGGGTTTTAAACTAGAGTCTGGCCAACGAAAGCTGTCCTTACAGAAGCGCGGGAAATTTAAAAATAACAAGTTTTAAACCCTGAAAATACTGCAAAATAACAATTTGATACTTTTAGTTGGTTTTTAAGACTTCAAGTTACTACCTGAAAACCAATTAAAAGTATCAAATTGTTACTTTGCAGTATTTTCAGGGTTTAAAACTTGTTCTTTTTAAATTTCCCTTGGATTTGTATGGACAGCTTTCGTTGGCCAGACTACGAAATCTAATTCGAAATGAGGTTTTTAAAATATTGGATTGGCGGCATGAAAACTCATTTTTAAAGTGTTTCTTCTTCAACTAGGATCACGTCATGGCGCATTTTGTATAAAGAGTCCAGTATACTTTTGTTTTTACAATGTAGGATGAAAGTTGTTCGGTTTCATCATATTTATACTATTTCAGTTTTTTGGAGATTTACAGATCAGATATCGAAGTGTAAAACATATCTCCACATAGGGGTATTTAATTTAATTACTTATGCCTTACAAAAGAAATAAAAATAAAAAGTAGGTAAGAAAATTGTGTTTTTATTCAGTAACTTAAATACTAAGATTACTTAACATAAATAATAATTAAGTTACTTACACATATAGGTATTTTATTTAATTATGCCTAAGAAAAGAAATAAAAATAAATATTAGATAAGAAACTAGTATTTTAATTCAGTAACTTAATCACTAATTAAGTATAATTTTTATTTATTCATTTCTTCAATCTTAGGAACACCAACAGCACTATAATACATTATACAGTTGAAATATTCAATTCAATCATTTATTCAATAACAGTTTGCACTGTGTGCGAATATTCTTAAACTACTACATGCATAATAATACATTAAAACAATAATCCATAATATACTTAACACTAAAATAAATCCAATTATGTCAAACAATAAGTGCAATAATAATAGTATATGGAACAAACAAAATATAAGTTCGTTGTGTTGACAAAATAGAGACCCAACATTCTGTTTTTATAGCTCGTCTATTGAGTAACAATTTTTTTCTAATAATAACGCTTTCAATTTGTTTTTAAATCTATTCAAATTATCTTCGGACTTTAAATCAAGTGGCAATTTATTAAATAGAACAACAGCTTGGTACCTTTGACAGTGTTTCGCAATTTCAAGAGTTGGCGCAAACGGCATTTTTAAATCTTTCCTTCTGGTCGTCAAGCGTAACTCCATCTCTAATTCGGACTCATAAAGGTGTCTGTGCTTTAATATATCTGTCAGGAGAACCATAATATACAAACAAGGGACTGTAAGAATTTTGTATTCCCTGTATAAATTTCTACAAGATTCCCAAGGCGGGATACGTGCTATAGTTCGTATAGCCCTTTTTTGTAGAGTAAATGCTTTTGAAATATTATATTTGTAGCTATTACCCCAAATTTTTACACTATATCTTAATTTGGACTCTACTAACGCATAATAAATTTCAATCAGTTGTTCCAACATAACCCTTACAGCACGAAATCATCTAATCGTGCGTTCAACTTAGAAAAAATCTTGACGCCAAACTATTCACTTTGACCGCTCCGACACAGACTCGATCGTTCGTACGTTCCCAATACTAAGTATGAAAAATTAAATTTCGCGGGTGTTTTGCGATTGGCCGGTTTAGTCGCGTGTTCAAGATGGCCTTGTACGTCACGGACGAGCGCGGTCGAAGTAAGTATTTATTTAAAATAGTTAAATCTTATTAACTTCAATTGTTTTTGCTAAAAAGAGTGTTTAAAACTTTTATCTAACTGCCTGTGATAAAATATTTCAGAAAGCACTAGTTTTTGTAGTGGCATGTGGCTCTCAAATTTTGAACGCACGATCGTACTGTTCAGTTTTAATATGCACCAATGTGGGTAGATTTAAACACATTTATTTTTTATTGTTTGTTTTTTAGGGCGGCCTTTAAATGAAGATACTGTGTACGAGTTATTGGGAGATGGGAGCCAATCGGACTTGGAGATGTCAGATGATGAATTAAGTCCAGATATTCCAGCATCTGAGGTTCCACACCAAGCTATTGACCCTGATAGTTCGCAAGAAGATGAGGCAGAGGATTCAGACCCGGAGATGGATGTTACCCTGGCTCAGATACGTGTAAATATGAACGCACTTCAAAATACCAGAGACCAAAATTCGAATCAAGCTAGAAACACCAACCGAGCTAATCAACCAAGAAAGCGACCGAGGATATGGAGATGTGGTGACTATACTGACAAAATTCATGAGTACCCTAATGTTAGTAGCTCAGATGCTGAAGAGAAATCGCCTCTGCAGTACTTGGGGTCTTATTTTAATGAAGATTTCTATGAGAATGCGGCCAGATGCACAAATTTATACTACATGCGTAAAACTGGACGAGTACTAAACACTAGCAGTCAAGAGATACGGAAGTTATTTGGTATTTTTCTGGTCATGGGCTGTATTCCCTACCCTCGTATTCACATGTATTGGCGAGCTGGTACACGGCTAGAAATAATTGCGAATAATATGTCACGCGATCGTTTCTTCCAGCTTCGAAACAACATACACGTTGTCGAAGCAGATGAACCGCCTGAAGGAAATACGGACCCTTTGTGGAAAGTTCAGCCCATGTTGACAACGGTCAGAAATGCCTGCTTAAAACTCGAAAGGAGTCCTGGATTTTATTCAATTGATGAGCAAATGATTCCCTTCACTGGAAGATGCAAATTTCGGGTAGTTGTTAAAAATAAACCAAGACCTGTGGGCCTAAAGAACTACGTAATCACCACCAGTGATGGCCTCATGCTAGATTTTGCAATCTATTACTCACAGAACCCCAGATTTTCAGACAGGTCGTTAGGTGAAGGTCCGGCGGTTATCCTTGGACTGGCGGAAAATGTACCTCCAAACAGTTGTCTTTACTTTGATAGGTACTTTAATACAGTACCTCTCTTAGATCGCCTTTCGGAAATGAAGATACATGGCACAGGGACCATCATGTTAAATCGCATTCCAGATCACAAAAAACTAGACCTAAAAAAGGATACAGCAATGAAACGTGGCGACATACTGCAGTACACATCGAAAGATGTAGCTCTTGTAAAATGGAAAGATAACAAGGGAGTTCTCATGGCTTCTAATTGCACAGGAGGAGATCAAACGTCCACAGTACAGCGATGGGATAAAAAGGAAAAGGTCTATATTCCAGTTACTGCTCCTCAAATCGTGATGAATTACAACAAACATATGGGCGGTGTGGACGTTCTGGATCAGATGATGGAATATTACAGAACCTATCAAAAAACGAAAAAGTGGACTGTTAAAGTCATTGTGCATTTTTTGGATTTGGCTGTTGTAAACTCTTGGCGGCAATATAAAACTGATTGCGACAACAATCCTGGACGACGTAAAGCAAAAGATTTACTCTGGTTCAGAATGAACCTGGCTGATGCTTTGATTTTTTCAGTTCACAATCAGGAAGACGCCATGAACTATGAATGTGAACCATTGGCAGCAACAACTTCAGGAAGATACAAACCTGCAGTTGCACCTTCTTTCGACAAACGGTTTGACAACTTCAAACACCTGCCCGTTTTTGACGATTTAACTCGTGGCAGAAAGTGCAGAAATGAACGCTGTTCATCTACTACAAAAGTAAGATGCACAAAATGTAATGTGTACCTATGCATTCTTAGAAATCAAAATTGTTTCGTAGAATACCACACAAAATAAATATTATTCTGTGTAAAGATTATGTTACACTTACATATTTGCTTTTTCCTAAGATATTTTTTTTTTAATGTTTGTATACTTTTGATTGCTTTCTTTAAAAAAAGGTACATAACTACTTTTGATTACGACTATTTTATTACGAAAAGACTTCGTTATTACGTATGATGACTGAATATATTACTATAAGGCTGAATTAAAATAGTACAAATAGTAAATAAAATAGTTAAAGAAATACTGATTGATAATATTGCACAACTGTGATTTAATTATTAAGTTTTGAATACAAATCTTGACATGTAATACCTTGTTTTCTTGCTATGCACGTTATTGCGCTTGTATTTTTAAATCGGGAACGCACGAACGTGCGAGGGGGATTTCCAGGAATTGGTAAGGGGGGGATTTTTTTATATATTTTTTTTTATTCCCCATTTAGCCCTACCTAAATTATCTATACTTATTTTTTTTTAAATCAACAATTTTGTTTTTCGTTTTGTAAGGGTTAAGCACATCTCTTAGGCTTCGTAAAGCATAGCAAGCCGAGCTTACGGAGCTTTCAATCGCTTTCAGCTCCTCTTTCCAATTCAATAACGAATCAATAAAGACACCCAAAAATTTTACGTGATGTACCAAAGCAATTTGATGATTATTTAAGTACAGATCTAGAGTGTCCCTATTCCTAACCGTAGATTGAAAAAGCATAGCGTGCGTCTTTTCAGTATTAAGTCGCAGATCGTTTGATGTGAACCAAGTGTCAAAAGCTGCTAGTGCACGGCTTGCTAATTCCGTTAAGTCCTCAATGTTATTCCCCGATAACACTGCATTAGTGTCATCCGCAAACAACACGAGTTTAACACCAGGAATTACAGATGTAAGATAATTGACCATATCGTTTACAAATACCAAAAATAGAGTCGGTCCTAAGATAGAGCCCTGCGGCACGCCTCTGGTTATGTGCGAAATCTCAGAGTTTACTTTAATCTCAATTCCGTTTTCGTCTACACCTGCGACTTCCACAAACTGCTTTCTGTTCGTAAGATATGATTTAAACAGTTCCAAGACTCTACCTCTGACACCATAATGTTCTAGTTTTTGTAATAAGATAGAGTGATTCACCATGTCAAATGCGGAACTCAAATCGAGAAATAATCCCACAACTTTTGCCTTATCATTGAGCCTTGTTATTACATCATCTATCAACTTAAATATAGCGTCTGATGTACCAACTCCTCTTTGATAACCGTATTGATTTTTGCTTAGTATGTTATAGCGATTGAGGTGGGAAACTAATTTACGGTTTATAATTTTTTCAAAAATTTTTGAAAGAGTCGGTAACAGGGAAATGGGTCTATAATGCTTAGGATCTAACGTAGAGTCTTTTTTATGCAATAGAACACACAAAGCCAATTACAGGTCCTCACGTATAGAGAAGTTACTGATCTAACTAGCACAACATTATAATGTGAATTTTCATTGGTTTCGCCCTCTCAGCCCAGTGACTCTACTCATAAGAAGCAACTTTCCAGAATTAAAAATATTTTTTTCAACACATTTAACATAAAAGTTATATTTGAACTTAAGGTTTTTATTTTTAATTACTTTTGCCGTTTTATTTTTGTTTCTTTTTTAATCTCGGCAAGGAGCAAGGACATTTTATGCTTATTACGTTAGTAAAATTATCTTGAAATTAAGCTGAGTTTGAGAAAAAATATTAATAAATATTAATTTTAGGAAAGTACAATAATAATAAGTATATTAAGATGCAAGTGCGCTATTTTGAATTGCAGCTCGAGCTGCAGGCGAGGATATAATGGAGTGAGTGTAATGACAATGTGCACGTGCGTCAATTCCGAGTATGGAAGAATAGAAATAAAAACAATATCACATTAAATATTCTTTGAAAGTAAGATGAAACCAAACTATGTGAATCAATGTCTTATCCCTTTATAGGGCAGAAACCCAGGGAGACCTACCTACATTCCTTTAATTAATAATATTGTTTAAACCATTTTTTGTAACTATATATAAATAATGTTTAATTAATATGTCGTAGAGCGACTCTCATTTCGAATTTCTCGCGGTATTTTCAAAGACAAACGTTTGTGCCAGCAGCACCCATGCAGTGGCCCAAGCACGTGGGCAGAACGTCTATCCCTTGCCCACATAGTGCCATCCCTCTTCCACCCCAGGTCGTGTCTTAGACAAATATATTATTTTCATTAATTTAAATTCAGTTTACTCGTTTATTTACTCGGTTTTCAGTCATTTCACTTCTCGCTCCTACTCCCTACATCGCGAAATAATTCGTTGACTTTTCTATCAAGCTGTGCCGTCCGTTAAGCACGTGATATGCCTGACATTCAGCTGCTTTAGTATCTGCGCCGAGCCTCGCCGCGTTCATGTCTGCAGTGTGGAGTAAAATAGGCCTATTATGACATTTATACTCAAACGTTCGATGGTGGTGTGGTGGCTACTCACATGAGTGTACTCGCCGATGTCGGCCTAGATTAGAGGGATCACTAAAGCTTTTATAACACTGATCACAACTATATGGTTTCTCACCTGTGTGTATTCGCCGATGCGTGACTAAATTTGACTTTTGATAAAAGCTTGTATAACACACATCACAAGAAAATGGTTTCTCACCAGTGTGTATTCGACGATGCGCATTTAAATTAGTCTTTAGAGTAAATATTTTATGGCATACATCACAAGAATAAGTCTCACCTGTGTGTTTCCGCCGATGGTTGTTCAAACTTTTCTTTACAATAAAGCTTTTTCGACAAACATTACAAGAATATGGTTTCTCACCTGTATGTATTCGCAGATGGTTAACTAAATAAGACTTATGTTTAAAGCTTTTTTGACACACATCACAAGAAAATGGTTTCTCACCTGTGTGTGTTCTCCGATGTGTGTCTAAATTATGCTTTAGATTATAATTTTTATGACACACTTCACAAAAATATGGTTTCTCACCGGTGTGTATTCGAAAATGCGTGTCTAAATCAGACTTTTGATTAAAGCTTTTATAACACTCGTCACAGGAATATGGTTTCACACCTGTGTGTATTCGCCGATGTCTGTTTAGAGCAGAGGGATCATTAAAGCTCTTATAACACACGTCACAAGAAAACGGTTTCTCACCTGTGTGTGTTCGCCGATGTGTGTCTAAAGTACGCTTTCGACTAAAGTTTTTATAACACACATCACAAGAAAATGGTTTCTTACTCGTGTGTATTCTTAAGTGTCGTTTAAAACGACATAGACGTTTAAATTTTGCATCACAAGTCTTACAAACGAAAGACCTATCATAACTGTGAGTTTTTAAATGGCGAATCAATGTCCGTTTTATGGTAGTCAAGTAAGAACACACATCACAGTAATATTTATCTGCAGCAGCATGCGCCTTTAGATGATAGTTTATCTGTTTTTCATTATTCGTTGAGTATTCACAAATATCACACGAGTATTTAAAGACTCTATCACAGATGACAGTACCACTGACTCTATTTGAACAAGAGTTTTCGTTTTCCGCTCTCACTGTAACTGAGTTAGGACCATTATTCGCAGATACATTCACTTTTACTTTACTTTTTGTGCTGACTGCTTCTCTAGATACTTCTTGTTGGCTGTCTACACTTGCAGTTACTTCAGGTTGTTTACTCTCAGACAAAGGATTCTTTGTAGTATTTGGGGTGTTTTGTTGTGCGGCTTCATATTCATTTTCTGTAGTTGGAAGATTTTTCTCTGCTGTCTGCGTTTCTGTTTCTTTATTGTCCCTCATCTTATTTTTAATTGACATCGCAGCACCTAAACAAAAAAATTAACTTGTAATTCAAAAAGCCATTTTATAAACAGAATTAAAAAAACCGGCTAAGTGCGAGTCGGACTCGCGCACTGAGGGTTCCGTACCACCACATAAACATAATTGTATTAGTTGAAATTTCAGTAAGTTAATGTGCTAGATTTTTTGAGTCCGACACGCGCTTGACCAAATTTTATTATTTGTTGTTATTTTATAGCTTATGCACTATAAATATACCAATTTTCAAGTTTGAAAGTGTTCCCGTTTTTAAAAAGAACTAAAACAAAAATCGCCTCAGCGACCATCCAACTTGACCCCTCTCTTATATGAATGTTCTTAAAACGGGATCTCACCACAATTGGTTACCATTAGTTGTGAGAAAAGTTGTAATATTTAATGATTTCAGACTTTTCTCATTATTTGTACTGTGAGACCTAGCTTCTTTCGAAATTTCATAATTTTAGGTCAACGGGAAGTACCCTGTAGGTTTTGCATTTTTGAATAAATGTATGGAGATGAGGACATAAAATGCCATATCTTTTGATTGCGTCGTTGTAAAAAATTTAAATTTTCAGATCTTGTGTGGTTCGTGGATCCTAATCTACATTGGAATCATTATTATGTAAATTATCTGACGAAAACAAAAGATTCATTATGGTCGGTGACATTAACGTTGATTACATGACAGATAACCGCCTTAAACGTAAGTTAGATGACTTGCTGTTGTGCTTTAACCTAAAAAATATTGTTGACTTTCCAACACGGGTAGCGCAAAATACGAGTACATCATTAGACTGCGGAATAATATCGTGTTGTGATGACAACGTCACTGCGTGCCCTGTTGACACAGCTATTAGTGATCATAATGCTCAATTATTTAAATCAAATATTATAACACAGTTGAAATCCAAAATGTGTTCAAATTATAATGAACGACGAATATATACGGACGAATCAATTTATCGATTTTATATTGACATTACAAATTACGATTGGAATTTTATATACAAATCTGACATTGATATTAATGAAAAGTTTTTAAATTTATTTAACATATTATCTTACTACTTGGACATTCATTTTCCAATAAAAAAAGTAATATTTAAAAGGAAAAATAAATTAAAATGGCTGAGTGATGAACTTTCTACTTATCTTAAAAGTTTTGAAGATTTTTGCGAAATTAAACGGCAATATCCCAATAATGAAATGATATCTATGTGCGTGAATTATTATGCAGACCTTATCAAAACAACCAGCTTGCGTGACAGAAAATCACACATAGAAAAGCGCCTGGTAGAAGCAAAAAATCCTTCAAAAGAGGTGTGGCGAGTTATAAACGACGAAGTTGTATTTAGAGAAAACAAGCGTAGTACGATAACCTTAAAAGATCAAGGAAGAAAAGTGCCCTATAGTGAAATACCTAATAAACTAAATAACCATTTTCTAACAGTTGCCTCAAAATTTTCACTACAATGTAGTAATGATTTATCTATACTTTACTTAAACCAATTTACATCAAATTTAAATGTACCGAAGTTCAACCTACCTGAAGTTTCACTTGAGATGATAAATAAGGTATTAAAGTCAATGATGAAAACTCGTAATACCTTGGATTTGTATGACATATCCGTGAACATCCTTTTATCAATCTGGCCGGTTATTTCGGATATCTTAGTGTCCCTTATTAATGAAATGTTCGCTATAGGTCTATATCCTGATGTCTTAAAAAGTACCCGCGTGTGTCCAGTATACAAAGGGAAAGGCGAAAAGGATAAAGTGGACAGTTATAGACCCATAACGATTGTTCCAAGTGTGTCGAAAATCATTGAGTCGTTGATTTCAACTAGTTTAATGCAGCACTTTGAGAAAAATGATTTATTCACAGACTGTCAATATGCATACAGGAAAAATAGGTCTACTTCTGCGGCAGAACATAAAATTGTAGATTGTATAATAACCGCAATAGACGATAAATATAAAGTAGCCGGAATATTCTGTGATCTCTCTAAAGCTTTTGACGTTATAAATAATTGTCTGCTTATGCAAAAACTGAAACAATATGGAGTTACGAAAAATGAGTTGAGTCTCCTCACTTCATTCTTGACATGTAGAAAGCAAACTGTAGAAATTGTTAGTAATGGTAGAAAGCTCAGGTCAGCTGCTGGAGAGATCACAATTGGTATTCCACAAGGCTCAGCACTTGGCAATACCATGTTTCTAGCTTTCGTAAATGATTTACCTGCTTTTATCACAGACGGTTTAATAACCTTGTTTGCAGACGATACGACTGTTATTGTATGTGCGCGTACCTACGAAGAATTAAATAGAAAAATTGTGCAGGTATGCGAAAAGCTTAAATACTGGTTTACTTGTAACGGATTGATATTAAATCTAACAAAATCAAATGTTGTTCTTTTTGCTGGAAGAACAGTACCTCGGCCAATATCAATAAACAGCCCTATTCCAGTGTGCGAGCATTGTAAATTCTAAGGATTCACTCTTAATGCTACATTAAGCTGGAAATTTCACGTGCAGTCTCTTTGCGACAAATTAAGTAGTGCTACTTACGCACTGAGGAAGCTAAAACCTCTCGTTTCAACAGCTGTATTAAAACAATCATACTACGCATATTTCCATAGTTTGATATCGTACGGTGTAATCCTCTGGGGTAACTCCACAGATTCTGACCGTGTATTTATCTTACAGAAACGAGCTGTTCGAACAATTGAAGGCTTAAAGCCCAGACAAACATGTAGGAACTCATTCCGAAAGCACAGAATAATGACCCTGTATTCGTTATACATGTATGAAGTCTTAAGACTGCACTCTGCGCACACTAGCGCCCTCATCAGAATTTAATTAATTTCTTTGAATTGGAGACCAAAATGAAAAATTGAAGAACGGCTAAGTGTTCTTTGTCAAGATAGCGTTATTTTAAACTATTACAATTAGCTTTATGATATCTTGTTTATTCAAAATCCTTAAAACGGAAATTGGTGGCCACCGCGTTCCGTTCAAAGGATTTTGAATAAACAGGATAACATAAAGCTTATTGTAATAGTTTAAAATAAAGCTATCCTGACAAAGAACACTTAGCCGTTCTTCAATTTTTCATTTTGGTCTCCAATTCAAAGAAATTAATTAAATTCTGATGAGGGCGCTAGTGTGCGCAGAGTGCAGTCTTAATGTACGTCCGACGCAACATATCCAGTTTTGAACTTCGAACATATGACGGACGCGAATTGCGAAACACCGGTAGGCTCAATGTAGTGCAACGGCGGACCACATTAGCTACAAAGAACCCGCGTGTAATCGGCCCAACATACTATGAGTATCTACCCGAAGAGTTAAAAAATGAACCAAATAACGATACGTTTTGTCATCGACTTAAAAATCTTTTGTTGGATAAAGAATTATACTCTGTAAACGAATTTATTAATTTGACATTTTAGTTTTACTGTTTTATTATTTTGACATTTATTATACTTCTTTCATCGTTTGAGTTTACAAATATAAAATTTTATATTTTGTATGACGATCACTTTAGCATGTAATTTTATATTGACATTATAATGACATTTAATATCTGTATGTTATAGTGAAATAAATTAATCTAATCTAATATATGGTATTAATTTCAACCTGATACCTTTACCCGTTCGTGAGATAAAGGGTCTTGACAGACAGACAGACAGACAGACATACGGACAACAAAGTGACCCTATAAGGGTTCCGTTTTTTTCTTTTGAGGTACGGAACCCTAAAAACAATCTTTTTGAAGGTATCAAACTAATAGCTACTCAAAAAATCTACTTTATCTTAAAATTTGCGATATCGTACTTAAGTGTAGTCAACTGCACTTTAAAGTTGACACTATGACCTTGTGAATGAATGAATAACACTTTATTGCAAACAAAGTAAAACTAAAAACAATAGAAGAGCTAATAAAAGTGGGCAAAAGGCGGCCTTATCACTAAAAGTGATCACTTCCAGACAACCTTTTGTTGAAATCAGCATTAAACTGAAATCTGTAGTGTATGTATAGTGCACTATAGTTCTACATAGATATCGTAACATGAATTTTACAGCTGAATATATTAAAATAAATGACATAACATATGAATACATAACATTTTTTTATTTTTATTTATTTATTTAACAGTAACTTAGCCTAAACATTTGAAACAGGTTTTTAAACTAAGTTGACACATTTTTTGGAACTAAGTTGTTATTACAAAGTCCCAATGACCATTGGTTCCATGACTGTCCTCCGCTCCTACCACACTAGAAGTAAATCTGTATCGTGATAGGGACAGTTTCAGGCCTTAGAACCTAGTCTTTGGTTCTTTGTTTGTCAGTAGTACAAGTTAGGTACACGATGTTAGGCTAGATTATATGACAACCATATTCCCAAACTAGTAAAAACTGTTATTTGGGAATAAGTTTACAGGGTTGACCAAAAAAGTAAGTAAAGATATAAGGAAAAACACATAAAAGGGAGCATAAAAACTAGCAATCAAATTACTATTATCTAATGTGTATCGGTGTGTAAAAGGAGTAAGTATGTGTGTGTAGTGTTAGTAGGTATGGGTGAAGTGGGGTGTATGCTATGTATTTAGTGTATGAATGTGAGTTAAGTTTGTCAAAAAATCAGTAATTTCTCCGTCTTCTCGTAATTTAGTGTAAGTAACCAGTTTGTAAACTTTTTCTTACATTCATACTTTGAAAGTGAAACTCATGATTTAGCAAGAAAATGTTGACGGATGTTGGCTTTAAATATGTCCAGAAACTTGGACTGGCGCACTTCCGATGGCAGGTCATTACATAATTTGGTAGCCTTGACGTTGAAGGAATCCCAATAATACCCAGATCGAGTAAAGGGGGGTGTGTAATATATTATATTATATTATATTATATTATATTATATTATATTATATTATATTATATTATATTATATTATATTATATTATATTATATTATATTATATTATATTATATTATATTATATTATATTATATTATATTATATTATATTATATTATATTATATTATATTATATTATATAACAACTTTTAATATAAAATTTAACTGATATAACAACGTTTCATATCTATAATTTTGTTTCATATAATAATCTAAATACACTCACCGGCAGAAATAACCGGCCAGTCTGTTTTCTTTCATATATTTTCATACAAATATGGGGGCAAACGAAGCGTCAATATCTTACCTGAATTGAATAAAAATACAAATCTGATTGATGAGGTCTTTAGATAAGAACCTTATTAACAATATTGTCAAAGATTAGGTATATCTAAAATGTTGAAGAAAACCCGTGCGACACTTTAAACATTTTGATTCGCTAAATGTAAGAGATATCTGACGAAATGACGTATATTTTTTTCTGAACGATGCACGGAATTTCCTGGATACCGTGCACAGTACCGCTACCATGAGTTGCTATCGAAAAACCACATTACGTTACTACATTCGATAGCGTATGAACGCGCATCGAATAGTTTTAGATTGAACACGTACCATGAGTTAGGATAACCGTAACTACACTCGCACTCGCTAGCGTGAACTCGATTGTTTACGTAGTAATCGTACTGACACATCTAACTTCACACCGAATAGAGCTGTTTCTTTCTAACTATACTCAAAAGACAGGGTAAGATAGATGTTCCCAAAAAATCTTGGTATTCAAGCCTAATAATTAAAAACTTTGAAATAATCCTGCTAATTAAAGTGTAATTGAGTAGTGCTTTTATCCGTAGTACAAGTGATTTTTTATTTGGAGTGGTTATATTTCGTCAATGTGTGACGTGGCGTTGTGATTTGTTTATGTTGTGTGTTTATTTACTTCACTTAATTTCAGAATTTTACGGAATTTACTCAGAAATTGTACAATAAATGATATTGTGATTCCGTTTGCTTTGGCGGAGTATGAAAGGAAAGGTATGATTCAGTCAATACAGGTACATATTTTCAAATCGAAAAATATGCTAGAACTTTGAACATTTGTAAGGATGGTTTAATATATTGTTTCAAGTGGTTAGTTACAAGTGGAGGAAGGAATGTAGTTGAATGTTATTTCTTAAGTTTTTTTTTTGCAGTTACCTTGGCAAGCCCTCTGGGACCACATAATGAAAGAGCCATTAACGTCCAGCATTGGGCTAAGCAAAACAAATCTGCTAAGCACGGTTAATACGAAGACAACGGAAAAAATACATTGGAACAAAATTTAAGATTACTGTATTTATTAAATAAAACATGTCATACCTAAAGCAAACAAACATAATAAAATAAAAATTGGCTCAAAAATCCGCTCGTGGCTTCGTTAGTCAAAAAGTCCCCCCCTGGATGTTCCTGGTGCAAAGGTGCCCATTACGCTGGCAGCGTTCCCACGCTGAATAGCGATGGACAACCTTTGCATCAGGAATGCCCCTGAACGAGGATCTCCACCCTTCTGTCTTATGCGACGACCAATTTCTCGCACAAAGTCCATGCACTCCGACCCCCAGCACCCCATCGTTTCGACAGCCACCGGCACAAACAAATAGGATTGCTCCAGAAGTGCGTACTTAGCGTGCTTCATTCTCGCCGCTATCTCAGCGGCAGCACAGGCAGAGACGGTGGTATGCCTGAGGTGGCTTGGAGCGACGGTGCTGACGCATGTAATGTCCCACAGCAAGCTCCTCCCGCACTTCCATGGGACCATCGTCATCCCGTTATGTGTTAAATTTAAGTAAATGACGGGGTATATGTATTACTAGCTGTTACCCGCGACTTCGTCCGCGTAGATTTTATAAAAAAACAGAACTCGAACTTAATTGAAACATATTTTACGGAGCGCTTATCCTTCTTTATCCCTACGTAAAAGATGCATTTGTACTTATCCAAGTTGAATAAATGCATCTTACTACAAACTTAATTATCTTTTGATTTTATTTAACTGGTAGGTAGTGCGGAATTTTCATTGTCAACCGTTACAGGCGAACTTAAAAAAGAAGGCAATAAAGGGAGTGAAGTGAATGGGTAGCGAGGAGGTATTCATAAAAGTAAAAAAGGTCCCTATTCCTCCCTATCTATCCTTTTGTATCCCCCCCCCCCTACATTCCCACTCCCCCTCCCTCACCCTCTCCCACTCTCTCTTCCTCTCCCTCGCCCCTCCCTCTTCCCCCCCCACCCTTCCTTCCCCCTCCATTTCCCCCCTTCCCCTCTCCCCATCACCCTCCCTTTCCCCCCTCGCCCTCCTCCCATTCCCCTCCCTTTCCACCTTCCCCTCACTCATCCTCCCCTTCCCCCTCTCCCTCCCTCTACCCCCCCTCCCTCTACCCCCTCCCACGCCCTCTACCCCTCCCTCTACCCCTCCCTCCCCCTTTCTCTCCCCTCATTTTCCCCTCCCTTACACTCTCTCCCTATCCCTCCCCCTCTCCCTCTCCCTATCCCTGACCCTACCCCTATCCCTGCTTCTACCCCTAACGCCATCTTAACCGCTATCCCTATCCTTATATAAACATACAACTGACACTCATATTGATTTTTAGACATTTCAAACCTATCGAATCCCAACCCCATCCCAGGGGTGGTGGTATTTCACGTCCACCACGTTGGATTTCAAAATCATTGTAGTTTTCGTAATCAACGACCCGATAAACCATACGAACGACACCCATATTGATTTTTAGACATATCAACTCTATCGCACCCCAACCTCATCCCCAAGGGATGATAGCATTTCACGTCCACCATGTTGGATTTCAAAATTGTTGTAGTTTTTGTAATCAGCGGCTCGATAAACCTTACAAACGACACCCATATTGATTTTTAGACATTTCAACCCTATCGCACCTCAACCTTATCCCCAGGGGATAATGGTAGTTTACGTCTACCACATTGGATTTCAAAATTGTAGTAGTTTTCGTAATCAGCGATACTTAGTTGAGTAAAAAAAGAAGTCCCATCAAAATCGGTTAAGTAGTTTCGGTGTGCTGTAGCAGATACAACCCCGCTAGAGTATTATTGTATGTGTAGATTCCCACGGGAATGAGATATTTTCCCGGGGTAAAAAGTAGCCTATGTCCGTCTCCAAGTTACCATCTATCACCATACCAAATTTCATCAAAATCCGTTCAGCCGTTTAGGCGTGAAAGAGCCCGCTAGAGTATTATTGTATGTGTAGATTCCCACGGGAATGAGATATTTTCCCGGGGTAAAAAGTAGCCTATGTCCGTCTCCAAGTTACCATCTATCACCATACCAAATTTCATCAAAATCCGTTCAGCCGTTTAGGCGTGAAAGAGCAACAAACAAACAGACAGACAGACAGACAGAGTTACTATAGTATGGATGGAAGTATGGATATAGTATATATAGTATATAGTATGGAAGTATGGATGTTAAGGTTTTTATTCGTAGTTTTTGTGCACGTTCTATCTGCCTCTTCCAGTTAAATCACGCTTTTGTAGGTCTGCTGGAAGAAATTTCAACTTGAAATAAGCAGCACCTGTTGTGTCATTTTTCTTTATTTGACTTGTTTTAATGTATTTTTCATGTGTACAATAAACTGTAAAAAAAAAATGGTTTTGATAGCGTCATTTTATAGCGATATATTTCAAACCAAATGATGTTCTGCCGTCATGATGTCGAGGAAAAGTACTCAAATTGCACCAAATAATTAAAGGAAATAAAAAATTAAGCATATTGAAAGCATTTCACTGTGTAGTCACACTTCATTGGACGGTGAATAACTTTACTCCTATCGTTACGGTATTTCTCGATGGCATCTGTCAAATTTGTAACTCTTGGTACCGATTTTCTATGAAAACCTATTGTAATACGTTATCGCTAGCGACAACAATTCGATACGTATTTTACTTGTGGACTCATGCTACCAATTTTAGTTCTTTCAGTGACCGTTAGGTTTTAGCTGGTTTGGTTTTGACAATGAAACGTACACCTGGCAGACTATGACTATCTGATTAAATATAATGTATAAAACCTCGGAAAAATGGTCTGCCACCATAATAGCCCTGCGTCGTAAAGTTACAGCACTTCAAAATGCAAAAATTCAATACTTCGTCCCGTGATAATGCAGAGCCCTGCTTATCTGCCTCTTCAATTTTCGACATCTTCAGAAGTATTTTAAACAGAAGCAACAAAGGCAGACAAAAAAAACATTATTTAGTATCATATTTTTTCTTTTTTGCTTTAACTCAAAAACGCAGCGACGCACAGAAAAACTTGTAAGGACCAAATCGACTCGTATTGAGCTGATCTATCATCCCTCTTAATATGAATCATGAGCAAATCATATACCCAAATTGCAGCCAGCACCCTAACTATAAGGTTTGACCCTGTCCAGAAAGGGCGAATTCGCCGCGATTTACTCGCGCGTGTTTCGCGCGTTCATCTGGACGCAAACAAGGTGCTCCTAGCCGAGAAAATTCCCGCGATGCTTGTGGACGCAATGTATTGACACCCAGTACCTCGCCGACGCGCATAGAAACTCGCGCGTAACAATTCGCGGCGAATTCGCCCTTTCTGGACAGGGTCTAAAATAAAGTCCATAGATGATAGAACAGAACCAAATAACAAGTATTCGAAGTGTGACTAATATGCGAAGTTTATTTATTTATATTTATTTTGGAGAAAAAACAGACAATAGCGTATATTAGGTCTAAATGAAATAGAGTTAAATTAATGTGCTTAACACTACCTCCATGTACATTTCTCGCTTAGAGTTAAAACCATCTTTAGCGTCTATTGCTCCCTTTGTTATTGTTGTATTTCAAACGTCGAGTATAAATGATATTTACTATGTAAACCATATACTGAAATTATCAAACAACAAACAATACCCGATAAGCTTGTTTTAGTATGTTTTAGCGATGCTTGTTAGTTTAATGATAAATACTGGGGCACTTTACGGGTGTTGTAACTCTTAAATTATCACATCTGATTATGAAAAACATTGTTTTAATAAAATCATTCTTTACAAATTTTGAGTTTCCATGTTGTGGTATAGTTCATTTTGACTGTTCGTTAAATATGGTATCGACTTGTTCTTATTACTTTCCCCATAAAAAAAAATTACGCCGTCGCTAGCGAGTACGATCACTGTAAACTCATGGTAGCGGTAAAGGTCTAATCTTCAAGAATCGGTAGTCAGATACCTTATTTATTGATCTCACAGTTTATTCACGGATATTTATTTCGTTTAGGGAATATATTAACGCTTCATTTGATCCCTTACTTGAATGAAAATGTACGACAGAAAAAAGACCGGCCGGTTATTATTGCCGGTGACTGTATATAAAAGAGGCAGAGCTTGTCTGACTAACTGATTCATCAACGCCGAGCCGTAACTGCTATAGATACAGATCTGAAATTTTGTACACAGGTTCTATGCACGTCAAAACTACCCACTAAGAAAGGATTTTGGATATGTCATCTCCCAAGGGGGTGAAATAAGGGATGAAAGTTTGTATGAAAGTCCTTTGTTTCTTAAGCTAGATTCACACAAATATGAATCTAAGCTTTTGGTAAAAAATAAAGAAACACGTGTTTAAGCATTTCTTAAAAATCACCCTTCAAGGAGGTGAAAAGAGGGATGATTATTTTCCGTATGTGGTCTATAAGTCTTTCATTTTTAAAGGTAGAATTATAAATTTGGTTTAGAACTATTGGTATAAAACAAAAAAGTACGTTTAAGAATTTTTCAAAATTTATCCCCTAAGGTGGTGAAATAAGGGATGAAAGTTTGTATGAAAATCCTTTGTTTCTTGAGTTAGATACACAAATTTGACTTTAAGCTTTTGGTAAAAAATAAAGAAACACGTGTTTAAGCATTTCTTAAAAATTACCCTTCAAGGGGGTGAAAAAGAGGGATGATTTTTTCCGTATGTTGGTCTCTAAGTCTTTAATTTTCAAAGTTAAATCCACTAAATTTATTATTTAGGCATTAGGGTTGTAATTCTGTGGAACTTACATCTCTGTTATTGAATTTCCACCCCAAATTCAACCCCTAAAAGAGGGAAATGGGGTGAAAAAGACTGAAAACCAATATGGGTATCATTTGTATGGTTTATCGGGTCGCTGATTACGAAAACTAGAACAATTTTTAAATCCAACGTGGTGGACGTGAAATACCATCATCCTCTAGGGACGGGGTTGGGGTGCGATAGGGTTGAAATGTCTAAAAATCAAAATGGGTGAAATTTGTATGGTTTATCGGGTCGCTGATTACGAAAACTAGAACAATTTTTAAATCCAACGTGGTGGACGTGAAATACCATCATCCTCTAGGGACGGGGTTGGGGTGCGATAGGGTTGAAATGTCTAAAAATCAATATGGGTGTAATTTGTATGGTTTATCGGGTCACTGATTACGAAAACTAGAACAATTTTTAAATCCAACGTGGTGGACGAGAAATACCATCATCCTCTAGGGACGGGGTTGGGGTGCGATAGGGTTGAAATGTCTAAAAATCTATATGGGTGTAATTTGTATGGTTTATCGCGTCGCTGATTACGAAAACTACAACAAATTTGAAATCCAACGTGAATCCATCATCCTCTGGGGATGGGGTTGGGGTGTTGAAATGTCTAAAAATCAATGTGGGTGTCGTTTCTATGTTTACATTTTATAAGGATAGGGATGACGGTTAAGATGGCGTTAGGGGTAGGGATAGGGGAAGGGATAGGGGTAGGGGTAGGGATAGGGGTAGGGGTAGGGATAGGGGTAGGCGGAGGGGGAGGGGGAGGTGGAGCGGGAGGGGAGAGGGAGAGACTGCACATTGTATGAATTCCACGCGAGCAAAGCCGCGGGCACAGCTATTTAGTTCATACTAGCTGTGCCCGCGGCTTCGCCCGCGTGATATTCAGACAATGTGCAGTCTCTCCCTCTCCCCCTCCTCACCCTCTCCCACTCTCTCTACCTCCAAACCACTCCCTCTCCTTCTCCCTCTCCCTATCCCTGCCCCTACCCCTACTCCTATCCTTAACGCCGTCTTAACCGCTATCCCTATCCTTATATAAACATAGAAAGAACACCCATATTGATTTTTAGACATTTTAACCCTATCGCACCTCAACCCCATCCCCAGGGGATGACGGTATTTCACGTCCACCACCTTAGATGTCAAAATTGTTGTAGTTTTCGTAATCAGCGATCCGATAAACCATACAAACGACACCCGTATTGATTTTTAGACATTTTCACCCCCTTCCCCTCTCTAAGGGGTTGAACTTGGGGTGGAATTTCAATAACAGAGATGTATGTTCCACAGAATTACAACCCTAATGCCTAAATAATAAATTTAGTGGATATTACTTTGAAATGAAGCAGTTTCAACTTCATCCCCCTTTTCACCCCTTAGGGTGTAAAATTTTCAAAAACCCTAAGACACGTAAAACTTAATTTTTAGTCGTTAGTCTCACTAAAAATTTTGAAGATCCGAACTTTAAAACTGACGGACTTTCATACAAACTTTCATCCCTTATTTCACCCCCTTAGGGGATGAATTTTGGAAAATTTTAAAACACGTACTTTTTTATATTTTACCAAACGCCTAAATACAAATTTCTATTATTCTACCTTTAAAACTGGAAGACTTATAGACCAACATACGGAAAAAAAATAATCCCCTTTTTCACCCCTTTGAAGGGTGATTTTTTATTTTTTACCAGAAGCATAAATTCAAATTTTTGTGAATCTAGCTCAAGAAACAAAGGACTTTCATACAAACTTTCATCCCTTATTTCACCCCCTTGGGAGATGAATTTTCCAAAATCCTTTCTTAGTGGGTGGGTGGTTTTGACGCACGTAGAACCTGTGTACAAAATTTCAGACCTGTATCTATAGCGGTTACGACTCGGCGTTGATGAATCAGTCAGTCAGTCAGTCAGGACATGCTCTTTTATATATTTAGATAATCGACATTTCACATATTATCATTTCATATAATTTCAAAACGTATAATAAACATTTCCTATAAAAATGTTTCATATAATCATCATTTCGTATACTCGTAATACCCATTTTTAGGGTTCCGTACCCAAAGGGTGAAAAACGGGACCCTATTGATTATGCCTCCGATGTCTGTCTGTCTGTCAGCGGGCTGTATCTCATGAACTGTAATAGCTAGAAATTTGAAATTTTCACGAATTGTGTATATCTGTTGCCGCTACAACAACAAATACTAAAAATTAAAAAATGAAGGGGGGCTCCCAGACAGCTGAAGGGCGTTAAATAAAGTTTGACCTACCCCATCGAGTAGGGTATCATTGTTTAGGCTCGTTGAGTAGATAAATACTGTATTTTTTTATTAAAAATTATTTGAAACAAAGGAATAAGATGCCACCAAAGTCACCTCACAGTCACAAAGTTTTTACAAAATTTTGTTTGAGCTGTATCTCATGAACAATAATATGTAGATACTTGTAGTTAAAATTGTTACAGATTATGTATTTCTGTTGCCGCTATAACAACAAATACTAAAAATAAATAAAAATAAAAATTAAGGGTGGCTCCCATACTAAAGACCTGTTTTTTTAGGCGATTTTTGTTTAAGCTCTATCTTAAAAACGGGAACACTCACAAACGTGAAAATTGGTATGTTTAAAGTTCATAAGATAAAAAATAACAACAAATAATAAAATCTAGTCAAGCGCGTGTCGGACTCAAAAAATCTAGCACAGTAACTTACAAAATTTTCAACTAATACAATTATGATTATGAGGTGGTACGGAACCCTCGTAGCGCGAGTCCGACTCGCACTTGACCGGTTTTTATATAATATCAGTTCGTATAATAATCACTTCATATAAAATTCAAATGTAAAATTAACAAACCTGAAAAGGCATGCAAGTAAATGAACAAGCAAGCATAAATTATGCAAAAAAAGCAAGGATGAAGGGTTTGGCGGAATGAAGCGAAGCTCGCTTCGCTTGCCTCCGCTTGATTCCGCCATACCCTTCGAACCTAACCAACTGTGTCGCGGGGCCCCGAACTATTTTGCTCGCTTCGCTCGCCTATTATCATTATCATTAGGCAAGCAGACATGCGCATGCATTCATGTCAACCTAACCTGAAGGGTATGGCGGACTAGAGCGAATCCGCCATACCCTTCGAACCTAACCAAATTTTATATGAAAGATATTTTATTATTGTTTATTATTTAAGTTGGGAACGCCGCGACGCATGCAGACGGGTGATCGGATCACATGAATGGAACCATTTCACCCAAAAATGAAAGATATTTTGGTGAAATTATAGTTATGCAAAATGTTAGTATAGAAAATGTTAATTATAGTAAACGTTTATTGTCAAACAAAATTATGCTAATAGTTGTTATATGCAACGTTTACTATATCTGAATGTTATTGAAACGTTGATATACGAAAAATATTTATACAAAGTGATGCGCACCCAGTAAAGGGAATATCCAGCTTATTGTCACTTCAAGACCGAAGGTCACGACTGCGTTCAGCACCGAAACTGAAACGTTCCTTGAGATAGGGAGCGGATCGCGAGTCATACAGCACTTTGTAAACGAGTGTAAGAACACGCTCATCACGACGAAGCCGGATATGTAGTCTCAAAACATCAAAGTAATGAAAACTAACTTGAATATTCATCAAAAGTCGGCTTCTGGAACACAGTGGGGCCGATGACCATCTCCTCCTTGATCTGATGATCTTCGTACAGGCTGTAGGCTCCATCCGGGTCCAAGGGTAACTCGTCCACGTGATGCTGTGTTTCTTCTAATTCTTGTTTGATTTTCTGTGTATCTGTAGCAAATGATAGATATACATTTAAATATTACCCACTTACTATTTGGGCTAAATACATAGGTATAGTACTTCTATACAAAAAAAGGAAATCCTATGGACTTAGGAAACTGCAGCCCAATTAGTTATCAGAATCAGAATCGTTTATTTGCGAAAACATGGTAAGGATTACAGAGGTGGTACAAAAATATAAAGTGATCATGTACATGTTTTGCTAATTTTGGTTTAGCATGCAAATTTTTAGAAAAATACCTTAAAAATTAAATTTAAACAAGAAGAATCGAAAAAAAGAAATACAAATCAGTCAGGAATAAAAATTAATAAATTGTTAAATATAAATCTCAAAATGTCAAACTTAAACCTAAGATTTTTTCTTCGAAAAATATTCCCTTAAATTATAATAGGCATTGTCAACTAAGTACTTGTGAAGTTGTTTTTGGTGGTACTGCTATACTCTACTAGATGGCGTAAAAGACACTATACTACAAAAATTAATTGTTTGTGCAGGGTGTTAATTTAATTGCGTGCCATAGCTCGCGGGTTCAGTATCAGTATATGAACGACTTTCCCAAAGGAACATAGTTCGATAAAGGACATAAATTTTAGACTTCCCATACAATTGTGTTGGTCACTCAGTAGGTATGGAAAGTCAAAAATTATTTTTTGTTTTTCGACCTATGTTCCTTGGAAAAAGTTATTCAGTCACTGATACGGATCTTGCTCCAGAGCTATGGCTCGCAATTAAATTATAACCTGAGACTAAGAGCGGGCAGTCGGTAACCCTTCCTCGTTGCTTATGAAAATAGCGACCAATCTATACGTATAATAAAATCGCGAACTCGGCGAATCTGTAAGCTAAGCTACAAAAACTGTGTATTTTTGACAGGACGGGTCGAATTGATAACCTCTTCTTTTTGAAGTAGATTAAAAAGATAAAAGTGGTGGCAGCTTAACACGTTATGCTCCCT
The DNA here is from genome assembly GCA_947532105.1 of Athrips mouffetella. Taxonomy (NCBI): domain Eukaryota; kingdom Metazoa; phylum Arthropoda; class Insecta; order Lepidoptera; family Gelechiidae; genus Athrips; species Athrips mouffetella. The sequence continues at coordinate 14,079,737 of OX383984.1, forward strand.
ACTATCTATATGAATATAGAGCCAACTATATTGATTTGAAAATTCAAAAATAACAATAGGTATTCATTTGTATACCTACTTAGTAATCAAAGTAAAAATAAGAGGCATTCCGCTATTCCTACTATGAGAAGTAGGTATGTTGTTCACGATTTTGTTTGCGATGAGGTAAGGTTGCTGACTTCCCGCTCTCTATCTACTGGGTGTTTATTGCCAAAGTTTAGAAGATGGTTCGGTAACGATAAAGGAACACAAAAAAATATTTAAAAAATCCTACATAAAAAAACGAAATCTCCTTGACTAACTAAAACTTGAAATTGAAACTAAACTAACGCAAAAAAGAAACAGTTTCAGTTATGTATGTGCCTACCTAATCCACTAATACTTGCGCGCTGGTTTGATGATCTGGGTCATTGCGCTCCGCGTTTGTTTAGTTTCAATAAAGTTTAAAAAAAAATTAAGTAGGTTTTTTTTTCATATCTTACTTAGCTATGGCACGTTATTAAATTAAGACCCTATATACTACTTACTTGCTGAAATCTGGAAGACGGTTCTTGAACCTAACTCTGGCGAGTTTGTCCACTGCATACTAGGTGGCACTACTACAAACAACATAACTACAAACTACAAATATTTCTCCAAATAAATAAAATATTCACGATATTCACGTAATTTTTATCAAACTATTGTTAAAGCTAAAGCCAGAAATGTAAATTGAGTCTGTGGAAGTAAAAAGAAGGGGTGAATTTCGATCGTCTACAAATATTCCCAAAACCATCTAGCGACATAAAGCAGAACTAATGTTACGGCCACATGGCTACAGTACATGGATAGCAAATTTTATTGAAAAATCTTACTTACAAGTGAAAAGACACTTTAAATGCAGTTTCTTTTTGCCTTTCTGACGAATTTAAACACAAAGGCACACAACACTTCATAGTGGGAGTTGTTTTTCCAACTATTTAAACAATTTTTTGCAGAGCGTGTTTCGATGTGATCACTGGTAAGTTCAAAGAGGAAATGGCGTATGCCCCGCCCCCTTTCGTGACGTCATGGCTCAATTGATTGAATCACGGCTCGACTGATATCATCATCTCCTCTTCCCTTCTTTACTCCGTGTCAGAAACATATATTCTAACTCCACCAGTAAAATACAACACAAGAGACAACACACTTGACAACAGAAGAGAAGTCATAACAATACAGAGAGGCGTCAGGCAGGGAGATCCAGTATCACCAAAATTATTCATATCTGTATTAGAAGACATATTCAAAAGAATAGACTGGAAAAATAAGGGCATATGGATAATAGATAAACACCTCAGCCATTTGAGATTTGCGGACGATATTGCAATCTTAGCCAAATCTGCTTCAGAACTACAACAAATGATGCAGTTGCTTAATGAGGAGAGCAAAAAAGGGGGTCTACATATGAACGCAAACAAAACCAAAGTAATGACAAACAACCATAAGAAGCCTATCCAGATAGATGGAAAACAATTGTTGGAAAACAAATGTTGAAAGGCTCACTGGGCAAGATAAAAGTTGGAAGACCGGAACAACGCTGGGCTGACGAAATAGAGATGGTTGCAGGCAAGAGCTGGATGAACCTTGGCAAAGACAGAGGCAAATGGAAAACGATGGACGAGACCTATACCCAAATGGGATCCATTAATTAGTGTTAATTAGCCTTTATTAAAAGTTGTACTAACACTAACATAGAATTAAGCTACAAATAAATACTAACAAAAATAAAATTGTAACCTAATGATGGAAATAAAAGCCTTTATTATTATATCATGGTCAGTGCACACTTGAAGGTGTCACGATGTCAAGCTTCTATGACTAGTCAATCAAAAGATACGGCCCTTTATGTCCCCGTCTCCATACAGTTATGAACCAAACCTAAACCTATAGGGAACTTCCCGTTGACCCAGAGAGCAGAAGTTAGGAAAATGTCTAAAATCATTAAACATTAAAAATTATCTTAAAACTAATTATAAACACTAAAATGAACTTTGATATTCTTCCGGATGGTCATCATCAAAATAGTCATGCTGTAGAGTACCTGTGTATCGTAGCTTCCCATGGGCTTTTGCCGGGGGTAAATAAACCCACAAGAGGGACTACTTGCTTGGATCATTTTATGATCAAAAGTAATAAAAAATGGCAAACCTTTGTATTTAATAGGTTAACTGATCACTGCCCTATACTCCTTATAATAAAAACTAGTAATATAAGATCTATTCTTCCAACGCGGCAAAAAACTATCCTAAATTATGATGCTATCAAAGATGATTTGCTACGCCTACCTTGGGGGGAATACTTTGCAAAATCTGATGTTAACCTTGCTCTGAAATGGATGACTGATCAACTGCGAAATGTATTGTGCAATAACTCGTTAATAAGGATTTTTCCAAGAAAACTAACACCTCTAAAGCCATGGATCACTCCTGGTGTAGTTAAAATTTTACGGAAAAGAGACCAAATGCACATGCGTCAAAAATCTTTACCGGACAATGATCAATTACGTAAAAAATACAGCAGCTATAGGAACTGGTGCACCAAAATTGTAAAAACTTTAAAAAGTGACTATTACAAAAACAAATTTGTTAAATACACTAATAATCCCAAGGAAACCTGGAATACAGTCAAAGAAGTATGCAATATACAGTCAGGGAAGTCTAATAAATCAAACAATGAATTACTACTAATAAAAGATACACCACAAAATTCCTTGAACGAAGTTAATTTGTTTTTGGTATGCGTGGGAAGTAACTTAGCAAATAAAATCCTTTATGAATTAAATACAACCGATATTCAACTAGCAAAAAACGTTTATTCAAGAAACACCCCCTCATCATCTCTTACTTTATTACCTACTGATGAAAATGAAATACTTAAAATAATATTGGAATTAAAATGAGTAATTCAGTCGGGGATGATGGTATTTCGACAGCCTTTATTAAGAAAGTTAAAAATGTTCTTGCTGCACCCCTTTCATACCTATGTAATCTCAGCTTTGAAACAGGTATATTTCCCACTACCTTTAAAAAGACACTCATTACGCCTATCTTTAAATCCGGAGATAAAAGTGAACCCACAAATTACCGTCCTATATCAATTTTACCTACCTTGTCCAAAGTATTGGAAAAATCGGTCAATAAAAGGCTAGTAAATTACCTCGAGAGTAACAAAATAATTTCAGAGAACCAATTTGGTTTTCGAGCTAATCGGTCTACAGAAGATGCGGTATTGAAACTTACATCACTAATAACATCCTATCTTGACAAAGGGGAGAAATGTATCGGAATTTTCCTCGATTTACAAAAGCTTTTGATACAGTTTCAGTACCCATCCTTCTGAGACGGATTGAAAATATAGGTATAAGGGGAAATCAATTAAATTGGTTCAGTGATTATTTATCAAATCGACAACAACGTGTGCGGCTTGGTCTGAACGTCAGTGATGAGAAACCTATCTTGTACGGTGTCCCTCAAGGGAGTACGCTTGGACCTACCCTATTCCTGCTCTACATAAATGAGTTGTGCAAGCTAGAACTTGAAGGTGCAGAACTTATCATGTTTGCTGGCGACACTGTGGTGCTCTTTCATGGCGAGACATGGGAGAAAACTCGGTATCTGGCTGAGGCGGGTATAGCAAATGTAACTTGTTGGCTAGAAAATAACTTGCTATCGCTAAACGCCGCAAAAACAAAATACATGTGTTTCAGTAAAACTGCAGTATCGTCTTCTGACCGCAATTTCGCTGTTAAAATCCATGTCCATCCATGTAACAAGCACCCTAGTGACGAACGCCCTTCGTGTTCCTGCAAACAGCTTGAAAGAGCAGCTACAGTTCGATATTTGGGAGTTCAAGTTGACCAACATTTGCGCTGGGATGCCCAAATCTCATTAGTTTCTGCTCGTATACGAAGACTCATTTACGTCTTTAAGAATCTTAGGCGGGTAGCTGACTTCCATCTACTGATCCATGTCTATAAGGCTTTGTGTGAGTCGATTGTCTTGTATTGTATATGCATATGGGGTAGTGCTGCCAAAACACACCTAAAAGAAGCAGAAACTTCGCAAAGGGCGGTTCTAAAAGTGCTCCTGAAACTACCGTACAGATTTCCCACCAATGAACTGTACAAAAAATCTTGTACACTCAGTGTTAGGAAAATGTTCATATACCAGTGCTTACGTCGCTACCACAAAAAGACAGTCCCTCACTTACCACTCACTAACAAAAGACATAATCGCTGCCCAGTTCCTATTACAAAAAGTACATTCGCTCAAAGGCATTATAATTTTATTGCGCCACGGATTTATAACACATTTAGCAAAAAGATTAATAATATAAGAAATATGTCTTCATTTCTATTTAAATCAAAAATCCGAGAAAGTTTAGAGACATTCGACTATGATGGCACAGAAAAGTTATTACAGATAATCACATAACAAATTTTAATTAACTCACACACCAACTCACACATGCTCTGTACACACAAACTCACACACTCAAGCACACACACACACACGCACGCGCGCATATTTACACACATGCAAAGATACATCCGTACAAACACATACACTTCTTTTACTGAATTTGTTTATTTTTTTATTTTTTATTATATTAACATAACTTCTGTTTATGATTCTTTTCTTACGTACGTACTTGCGCAATAGAAGTTGAAAGCCCAGGAAATATCTTGTCTGCTCCAGTGACTGTAGGGTGAGAGCCTGGTGCTCTGTGACACAGGTTTATCCTAGTATGGACACCAGACTCTCACAAAGGAAACTTGTATTATCTTAATATTTTCCTTATTTTAAGTAACCATGTACCTTGATCATAAGTTTCGTTTGTGAGAGAGAAAAAATAAAGTAATTTATTATTTATTTATTTATTAAAATGTGAGCCTCCATTTCAAGTACATTCATATCAAAGAGGGGTCAAGTTCGAGTTGAGTAGACATGGACTTTTTAAAATTGAATGGCAAGAGCTAGTAGTATATCTCTGTCGCGAGTCCGGCTCACACTTGGCCGTTCTTCTTATACACGATACTGTTGCAGGGGGTGAACAACCACCTATTCACTAGCACTATTAAACTACTGCAGGTAGTAATGAAAATTGAGGTTTGATAGGATTTACAAAGTAGAAAATCGCAAAATTTCACAACCACAGGCAGGAGATTTGTAGATTTATCCGAACACAGGAAGTGTTAAAATAAAATCATTTTTGATAGGATTGTTGTTATTGATATTATAGTGCATTTAATTATTTGACTATGGTACTTGTATTTGTATATTTTACCTCCACAGTTGATGAACCCGTGCCTTTCTAGGAAGGAGTGAGTGCGTAACACTAGAACTGGGTCGCTGCTGTAAGGGGCCTGCAAGTATAAAACAATTTTTCCTATAAATAATTAAGTAGATCAATAGCTAAAATTGGTGAAATTTTTATTTCATATTAAAGCTAGTAGCTATGTTGTCAAACATTAGATTGTTTTCTAAGTTAAACAGATCCTAACCTCTATTTTCTGAACAGCATATTCGGTAAGTTGCTTCTTAGGGTTTTCAAACCACATTTTCAAAATCCTGTTCCTTATCTCAACAAAGGCAAGTCTAGTAGGCCTTTCGAGGTCTGAGAAACTTTCCACCTCCAGGGATGACATCTTGTCAGATGGCAGACGAGATAGAACGGCTGCTTCCTCCAAACTGGTAAATAAATAAGTATAGGTTAGGTATTAGGAAATTTTTAAAACAGTATCAGGCTTTTTTGAGAAAAAGAAAGAGAGCAACCTAAGCTATAAAATCCATCTTTTAAAGCTCAATTTCATTCAATAAATGAGTTTATAAAATAATAAAATAAAGCTTAACCCAGGTCTGGAATGTTATACAAGCCCTCTTCAGTTTGTAGAGAAATTATTACACAGTGCATGTGTTATAATTATCTTAACTTATTTTTAGTGAAGATTTTAATTTACACATTTAACCTACCTATTCAACACTCTTTTATCGTCGGTCTCCTCTATATCATCACTTCTAGCTTCTTCTATCACCGGTTTCTCATCTTTGTTAGGTTCCTTGGGGCCTGCGTTCCTACTGGATGAGCCCTCTCGCCGGCCCCGCGAGGACGAAGGGCTGGAAGACATGACCTTGCTCCTGTCCGACTGATCCGACTCAGAGCCATCCTGCTGCTTCAGAACAGCATCCAACTCACGGGTAACAACCTGGTCAACAAACATAACCTCTAATTTCGAGCACAAAAAAAATGCTATAAAAAGCATATAAATTCTTGGTTAAACGAAATCATAATAATATCATACATAACGTACCCTCGCACGCTTTCGACGACTCATTTTCAACAGTATAAATTTAATAAATTCACTGTTACAGCTTGACCAACATTTCTGTAGAATGGCCAAAAGCGGAACTACTTACGTCATTTTGAAAAAGTCATTTTGTTGTTGACAGTCCTCAGAGTAAAAACTGTAGAGTCCGTCCTAAACGTCGTGTAAAGCGTCTCCTAGTCGACTATGACAAGTCGGTCAAAAAACTAGGGTCTTGGTTACGTTTTACAAATATATAAAAAAATCTAATGTTTCATCCAAACTTTATATGCGGAAGTGAAAATATATAATTTTTACTTGTGAATTGATCATCTATTCTATACATATAATAACTCGCCGATTCTGTTCATTGAAAATTATCGGGAAAAATTGATCTTGATCTGGAGGGTCACAAAAAAGGTAATAGAAACCATTCGGTTCAGTTTTGGAATTTTTGTCTGTTGATCTGTTTGTCTGGTTGTGTATTCGCGATAAACTCGCAAACCACTGAACCGATTGGAACCGGGTTTTCGATAGGTAATGTATTAAGCTTATTTCCGTGCAACATATAAGCTTAGTTTCATTGCAATCAGTTCACTCAAACAGAGTACAATCGAAGTTTCAAGCGGCGGCGCCAATAACTCACAGACCACTCAACTGCTTGAAATAAGGTTAACAATAACACATTAGGCTTAATTTTGTTTCATTGCTCAGATTTGTTTCATTGCGAACGGTTCACTGAAACAGAGGATACGTGAAGTTTCAAGCGGTGGCGCTAGTAACTCGAAAACCTCTGAACTCATTGACTTATTTTTGACAATATTTAAGCTTTAGATCATTGCAATCGGTTCACTCAAAAGAAGCGAACAGAAGCCACAAGAATGCAAATTATCACGGCCTGTGCACCAATAACTCATAAACAACTTAACTGATACAAACGGGGTTTTCAATAATGTGTTTGGCGTTCTTTCTTGCAATATAAAAGCGGTGTATCATTGTAATCGGTTCACTCGAACAGAAGATACGCAAGATTTTTCGAAGATACGCAACTCATAAAAAAATATACGTATGAAACTTCTAGAGTTTTGAAAACTTAGGTAAAATAGATAAATAAAATAAATAAAGAGAGACGTGAACCTTCATGTTTTAGAAATCATCTTTTAAAGGGGGAAATAAGTGTTCAAACAAAGTTTTATAGAAATACTAAAGTTTTGTGTTCAGGTACATGTACCTACAGTCAAAAGTCTGTGTATCTTGACACGGTGGACTTTGTACCGCTCTTTTTTCAGTAGCTACAGAAGCTAAAGTGACTGAGCCTCAGATTTAGTTACAGGTTTTGTTTTGTATATGAAATAAAGAAACCCGTATGACACTTCGTCCGCATTTTACACTTACGAGGATAGTGGGCGACCTAACAGTCCATACGTGAACAAGTGTACATACATTTTAGTATGGAGGTCCCTCGCAAGAAATGGATACGGTTATGGCTCCCTCCTTAGCCGAAAGAGCTGCTACTTAAACCTCCTTGTATCAGTCAGTGTTGTCTGTGCTTTTCTTGTTTTTCTGCATATTTCCAAGTATTTTATGAGAAAATCATTTCAAAAGCGATGGAAAGTGGTGTGCGGGAAAAGATTCTCATAATGAAATCATTCTTTGATGCAGAAAAGGAGCAAGAATCTCCAATAGCACCATTTGTTCATGTAGGTATACAAACGCATTGCTGCCGCTACAGGTTAGTGTTACCCAGATTATTATTCAATGAATTCAAGCTCGTTTAACGTACCTGTCAAGCAATTTTAAACATTTAATATATTACTTGTATGCTTTAATGATTCCGAGGCCAATTTGCCTAAAAACCCTTACCGTTTAGTCAGGGCCGTTGTCTTTATCATCGATGTTTGTATTTACTTATACAGGGTGTGAAAAACTGGCCAAGTGCGAGTCGGACTCGCGCCCTAAGGGTTCCGTACCTATCTACCATATGATATACTAAAAGGTTTTGCTCTTTGATTTTAAAAACCTCCGCGACCATCCAACTTGACCCCTCCTTTATAGAAGAGTTCTTGAAACGGGAGCTTACATTAATTGGTTACTATTAGTTGTGAGAAAAGTTTAAATATTCAATGATTTTAGACTTTTCCCTTTATTTGTACTGTGAGACCTAGCTTCTTGTCAAATTTGATAATTTTAGGTCAACGGGACCCTGTAGATTTTGCTTTTTTGCATAAATGTATGGAGATGAGGACATAAAGAGCCATATCTTTTGATTGCGTCGTTGTAAAAAATTGAAATTTTCAGATCTTATGTGGTTTATGGACCTTAATATTCTTCATCAATTTCAACCTGATAACTCTTCTCGTTCGTGAGAAGAAAGGGTCTTGACAGACAGACAAACAGACGGACTACAAAGTAATCCTATAATAAGGGTTCCGTTTTTTGTTTTGAGGTACGGAACCCTAAAAAGTATGATGATCCTTCTAAGGCGTGATTCTACATCATTAATAGATTGTACAAAAAATATTAAAAATACTTTTCCTTAAAAAAAGTAGTTTTAGCTCAAGTAGAAGTGAAGCGCCCGGAGAGTTTTTAAATTATTAGTAATGTAGAATCACCCCTACGAAGGATCATCGTAATTTTTTTTACACCCTGTATAGATGTGATTGCTAGCAAGGAGGCAAACAGTAAAAAGTCATGTCACATTTCATTATGTAGTTAAGAGTATTAAAAAAGGCTGAATTTGTTTATTTTTGTAATAGGTGGCAACCCTTTTCGATCGTGGCGCCATCACAAAATTCTCCAGATAAGTTGGTCAAGCTGTAAATGAAATTGTGTCCGTCTCCCCAGCAATATGCGAGATATGGCCAAGTGGCATACACCAAAATTTAGTGGAAATTGGTTCATTCCATCAGTATAGTGTCAGATTCAGTGCATCAAAACTGATGACACTACCAGGTGAAAACTTTGGGTGGCTGTAGAGACGTCTCGTCAGCCAGCCCATTCTATACAGGGAAAACTACGAAGATTACATAAAAGCAAAATAGTTCCACATTTACTGCATGTCTAGTGCAATTGATTGTAAAAAAGCCGAATCGAAAAAGTCCATATGGTAGGAGCACTTCAACAATAATTATGGGTGGCTGGAGAGACGTTTTCCCAGCCAGCCCATGTGATATCTCGGAACATATAGTAGGTAGGAAGATGAAACAAAGCTTAATATTTACTACCTACTCGGAACAGTAGGTAGCAAATATTTCAAAATCCTAGCTCCACTAACTTTTGAGATATTTGTATTTTTTCATGGGCTTGCTGGGGAGACGTCTCGCCAGCAAGCCCATGCTGTAACTCAAAAAGTACTGCACGTAGAATGCTGAGCGATATACCAATAGAGAGTGCATATTTGATGCAATAAGCACCAAGAAAAGTGAGTCCCTAGGTCTTACGGTTTCGGTGCTAGAAACAAATATCATTTTCCCGCCGAAAATTTTGAATGCATGATGTGAAGTGCGATGTTGCCGTTCTGTGTAACTCTACATGTTGCTGTTAGAGCATTCAAAAATCAATCTTGTATCCTTATAGTTAAAAGGTACTGTAGACGCACGTGTAGATTATTTGTAATTTGAGAATAGTTCGGGAGACGGTGTACTTAGTAAAAGACTGATTGGTTATCAAGAAGTTTTTATTTATTTGTGGACGACATGTTAAGAACGAAAGAGATAATATGTATTTTAGCTCACGTGAATACTAACTGGTGCCTCAATTTCTTTTTAGCAACCTGGACAACTGTATTCTAGGAGGAGATGTAGGTTTAATGGTCTCAGTAACAAACTAAAATTTTTAAAGTATTCTTAAATTGTCCTGTTATTAATAAGTTAAGAAAACTGATTTATTAAATAAATACGTGAGCCAAAATACATATTATGTCTTTTGTTCTTCACATGTTGTCTACAAATAAATAAAAACTTCTTGTTAACCAATCAGCCTTTTAAGTACACCGTCTCCCGAACTATTCTCAAATTACAAATAATCTACACGTGCGTCTACAGGACCTCTTAACTATAAGGACACAAGATTGATTTTTGAATGCTCTAACAGCAAAATGTAGAATTGCACAGAACGGCAACGTTGCACTTCATATCATGCATTCCAAATTTTCAGCGGGAAAATGATTTTTGTTTCTAGCATCGAAACCATAAGACCTAGGGACTCACTTTTCTTGGTGCTTATTGCATCAAATATGCACTCTCTATTGGTATATCGCTCAGCATTCTACGTGCAGTACTTTTTGAGTTACAGCATGGGCTTGCTGGCGAGACGTCTCCCCAGCAAGCCGGTTAGTGGAGCTAGGATTTTGAAATATTTGCTACCTACTGTTCCGAGTAGGTAGTAAATATTAAGCTTTGTTTCATCTTCCTACCTACTATATGTTCCGAGATATCACATGGGCTGGCTGGGAAAACGTCTCTCCAGCCACCCATAATTATTGTTGAAGTGCTCCTACCATATGGACTTTTTCGATTCGGCTTTTTTACAATCAATTGCACTAGACATGCAGTAAATGAGGAACTATTTTGCTTTTATGTAATCTTCGTAGTTTTCCCTGTATAGAATGGGCTGGCTGACGAGACGTCTCTACAGCCACCCAAAGTTTTCACCTCGTAGTGTCATCAGTTTTGATGCACTGAATCTGACACTTTACTGATGGAATGAACCAATTTCCACTAAATTTTGGTGTATGCCACTTGGCCATATCTCGCATGGGTTGCTGGGGAGACGGACACAATGAAATTATACTACACTTTTTTTATTAAATCAAAAGTAATGTTGCCAGATGGAAATTTCAGGCACATTACAAAATTTACTGCAATGCTGCTTTTCCGTACTTGAAAATCTCACTTGATCAAAAATTACTCTCAAAACGTCAAAATAACCTGTATTTATCAGATAAGATAAACAAGCTTTGCAAAATAATTCTGTCCATAAAACATTGAAGCCTTCGCATCGATTGCCATTGGATCAGACATGCGATTATCTTGTATAGTAAGCTAGAAGCTCGAGTACGATGCCCTTGCAAAATAAAAGTTATATCTAAGATCAAATAAATGGAGTCCGTTCAGCAGAGCGGCGAAGGGACAGTTTAATGCCATAAAGGACAAAAAATATCCCTTTTAGTACCATCTGGCAACGCTGGAAATGTGCGATTTCCGAACGAACACCCGCATTGGCGTTGCGCACTCGAAGGTCAAAAGTCAAAAGACTAAACTTTTGGCATGGCTTGTGGACAATTTAGCGAACGCCAAACCGTTTGCCTTCGCCAGCTCTCTTGAGGACTGTGAACTAAGGAATTTAATTCGTAATGAGTTTCTAGTAATAAGTAACGTGATGGCAGCGGTGTGAAGTTAGCAAAAAAGTTAAAGGCCACACCTCAAAATTTTAGGTTTGTATTTCGACATTCAGAAGCACGTCAAGCTTGACACAAAGGACTTTGTACAGTCAAGAGCAGGTGAAGCTTGACACTTGCAGCGCCACTCTTGCCCTAACGGTTATTGAAATGAGAACGGTACAAAGTCCAATGTGTCAAGCTTGACGTGCTGTTGACTGTACCTATCTTACTTTTGAAAAGTTGTTAGGTTTCATGGCCGTCTGTCTGATGCAGATTGTTTTCGGAAGACGACTTTTTACCCCATTTATAGATCAGAAATGTTTATTATTATGTAGCCTCATATGTCCCACTGCTGGGCAAAGGCCATCAGAAATTGAAGACTATAAAATATGTTGCGAATTTCAAAGTTGTAAAATGACAGTGGTTGTTTTCAGCCGTTAAAGAAGGACCTTGGAAAGTTTGTTGTTATTTTAATCCACTGAAAAAAGCAGAATTAATTAATTCAAATACGTACTGTTCAATGGTTTCGTTTTCCTTTTGATTGCGAGTGAAAAATCGATGTCTCTCTACCGTAACATTTTTCTTCCTTTGAAAATGTGCATCCATTTTTGTTCATACTTCCTGTACCGTTGCACATCTCTCCGATTGATCCAAAACTTCCCGACACTGCTCCCCGACCTCATGTAATAGAACATTTAATTGTATTTCGGCAGATTTTTTCTGTATTTCACACGCCTTACTGTAGATCTCGTAGCTACGTTTCCATTTCGTCCACTCATCGCTTAAGGTGCCCGAAGCCAAATCCACTGCATTATCTTCAAATCGGAACGATGACGGGGGAGTTAACACACTATCCATGACTATAACACTCCTTTATATGCTTAAATCTTCCTTTAATTTTCCGGCTGCGCCATGTCACATCATTAAAACACGAGATCCAAGCGAATACTAACATTTATTACTCATCACATCAAGTAGGTATCTTAATATAAATATTTCCTAAACTACCTACCTCACAAAATGGTAACTTATTTAAAAAAGAGCTTAATATTTGGCTAGCTGAAAAATGTTTTTATAGTTTAGTTTAATAACAAATACTAACAAAATATAGCTTTAATATAGACTTAGCTTTAAGAAACATTTGCCTGCCTGTGATCGGGTTGAATATACTTCCACTTACTGTACAATAAGACCCTGTAAATTTGTAAACATGTATATTCACGCAAATAAAATATTTCATTTCATATATTTTTGTTAGTTTTTCGCTCAGTGTATTCCATACAAATATACAATGTTAGAAAAACTGGAAGAACATTCTAAAATGGAGTTGGGTCTATAAGGTCCGGATGAAATAGTGAACATAATTTTAGTATGTTACTCAGACCATGAAATTGAACTACTTTCCCCACGGAACATAGGTCGAAATACGAAAATCAATTTTGACCTCCCATAGAATCTGCATCAGCTGATAGCACATTTTTTATGGGAGTTCAAAAATAGCTTTTCGTATGTTACTTTATTTATGTTACCTTTATTTCTTAGGAAAGTTGTTAAGCTTCATAGTCTAAGTAACATGTGCAATTATGTTCACAAATTCTGTAGGATCCTGTATAAGATTAAGAGGCTATGGGAAAAGATAGATATTTGACAGTGCGCGCAGTCTTTTCGCTTGAAAGAAAGGGATGAAGTGCGCAATCCGCAACGCATTCGATTGCGACAGATATACTGTGCGTGTTACCAAAACTAAATGACGTAAGCGCCTGATATAAAATATCGACTTTTTGTAAAAACTAAATAATAAAATAAAATTTTAGGTTGGGCAAACCCTAGCAACTACAAATACCATTCTGTATACTTAATTTCACTACTTAAAATACCTCTGATTCCACAAAAAGAGGAATAAATGAAAATTGAAGAGGCAACTTTGGATTTTTATTTTGTCGAGTCGATTTTTACTAATCATGTTTTGGTCTTGGTGATGCCCTCACTTTAATGGTCAATAAATACATACCTGAAAATCACGGCAAGATATTGTGTAAATATAAAGATATTTCTCTTTAGAAAACCCAAAAAAACTTACATATCGCCTTAACACAACTTAAAACAATACATAACTCAATACCAATAGTAACAAATATATGGTATCCAACAAAATAATGAGACTAGTCAAGTATTAGGTACACACGGCCGCACGTCGGTGGTAATATTTTGACCTCGAGCGGGTCTCTGGTGTTGGGCGTTTGTAACGTAGCGCTGGTTCAGCTTATACTGGTTTTGTTTCCACTACTTGCTGCCGTGTGTTCCTACTTGACCAATTGTTATCAAATCATGCCGCCGTGCTCAGAAACGCCTCTTCATATTATTCTTTGAGATTTTATTGCCAAACAGCACGAGATTTAATGGAAGTTAGATGGAAATAACTAAAGGTGTCGTCTCTGAATACGGCAGTTATTCATTAAGTCGATAACACGGTTGATCAACATCTTATGGACGCTCAACTTACAGACAAACAAAAACCAATATAGGTAAGTACAAAAGGACATGGATTTTACCGGTTCTTTATTCAAGAAACATCTAAGCACTATGCAATGGTGTTAAAAATAGAACGATAACATACAAACTACATAGAAAAATTACACCCAGATACAGACAGAACACATACATATGTACATCACACAAATGTTAGCCCTGGGCGGGGATCGCACCCGCGACCTACGGCGCAGAGGGTAGGGGCGCTACCAAACACACTATAAGCCCTCTTATCATGAATCACCCGTTTATAGGATCATCGTACATTTAACACCATGGTGTGACTCTGTATAGAACAACATATAGGTTCCAGACTATACGAGCCTACTTGCCAAGTTTTTTACCTCAATCTTCCCCATTTTTAGGGTTCCGAAACCAAAATGGTAAAAAAAGGAAGGAACCCTTATGGTCCGACTTTGTCTGTCTGTCTGTCACACCTCTATATCTCAGCAACCACTCATGCTATCGACTTGAAATTTGGAATAGTTTTAAAATATGGTTGCCAAACTTAATGAACACATGAAAGAATTAAGAAAAAGTTATGATTAATACTGTAAAGAGGGCCCAAATAGGAGGGACAAAATTTCAAATTGTTGTTACTAGATCGAGTGGTATCATACGACAGAGCTTTACTTGTATATTCTAAAATATATATATATATATATATTTACGACGCCTTAGTTTTTAAGTTATGATGAAAAATGTCAAGAAAAATACCCCCCCTTATCTCCGAAGTTTGTGAAAGGAAAAATCTGAATTAATTACAGTGGATAGAAGTTTATGTATTTATTACAGCAAAATAAAACGATCTTTCTAAGTTGCACAGTTTTTTTGAAATCTTCAAAAAACCTTTACAAACAATTTTAGTTTTGCGGTCCTAATAACGCGTGGGGCTAAGGAGAGGTACATAGTCACCACGCTTGTAAGCGTTGCGGCTGGCGACCGCTGTTGTTGTTTACCGCAGTATCTAAGATGGTACGATACACAGAAAGATGCTGCTTACCCATCCACCGGTTAAAAGGCCCTTAGTCGCCTCTCACGACACCCATGGGTGGAGATGCGTTGGTACTATTATTTTCCGGTACCACACGGACGGACTATAATATACAAATTATTTTATTCGTTTTAAAAACGTACTTTTTACAATAAGTCGCTGGAACCTCCTTTTAAACAAAACATTGCCTGTGACAGGAGGTTCCGCCCTTCCATAAAAATAACAATGAGTATATATTTATTTATTTATCACAAAGTAGATTTGGTTTGGAATTTTGAAACTTTTAATCTATTAATCTAACGCCTAATGCTATTTTAATACCTATGATATAATATTTAATACATACATACAAATTTACACTACTATAAACTATAATATATGGGAATCTAATACAGAGGTTACCTTTAAAAAGAAATACCATCGAAAGTGAAACCGATTAAGATTGATAATGTGATACTCAAATGTAAGACGGTGATTATGTTTTCTCACATGTGCGTTTTCGCCGATGTCTGCGTAGATTAGAGGAACCACTAAACCTTCCATGGCATACATCACAAGAAAAGGGTTTCTCCCCTGTATGTATTCGTTGATGCGTTACTAATGTAGCTCTCTGATTGAAGCTTTTATTACACACATCACAAGAAAATGGTTTCTCACCTGTGTGTATTCGGCTGTGTCTGTCTAAATCATTTTTTTTATTAAAGCTTTTATAACACACATCACAAGAAAATGGTTTCTCATCTGTGTGAATTTTTAAGTGTTGTTTTAAAATACTCCGATGTTTAAATTTTGCATCACAAGTCTTACACACGAAGGGCCTGTCATTACAGTGAGATTTTAAATGTCGAATTAATGACCATCTTATGGTAGTCGTGTAAGAACACATATCACAGTTATATTTCTCTGCAGCAGCATGCGCCTTTAGATGAGAGTTAAAATCTCTTGTATTATTCGTTGAGTATTCACAAATATCACACGAGTGTTCAAGGAGTCTGTCGCAGATAACAGTAACACTGACTCTATTTGAAGCATAGTCTTTGTCATCCGATGTCACTGTAACTGAGTTAGGACCGATTTTTGCAGTTTTATTTGATTTTACTTTATGTTTTGTGCCAACTGCTTCTTTAGATACTTCTTGTTTACTGTCTACACTTACAGATATGTCATATAGTTTACTTTTAACATTTGGGGTGATTTGTTGTGCAACTTCATCGGTGTCTTCTGTTCTTTGAAGAGTTTCCTCTGCTGTCTGTTTTTCTGTCTCTTCTTTGTTACTTAGCTTTTTTATATTCGACACCGCAACACCTAGACGCAAAAATTTACTTGTGTTACAAACAGGCTTATACAATAGCTTGAGACCGTAAGCTGTCTAATATTTATCGAGAAATTTTAATTTATCTTTAACACATAATATTACAGGCATAGACAGCATCACACCGTAATGCTTAATGTTACACGTATACAACAACCTACAAAAACTGATCACTGTCTCGCCGCGTCATACCCAGTACTACACAGACCCACATCTAGCGGAGCGCTACAACCGATATGGTCGACACCATTTAAAATTTGTATCTCGAATGCTTATTTATGGCATTCGCTCCCCGGAGCATTCATGCATTAAAAACAGTACCCAACTTACTTGAATATTCAAAGGTCAGTGTATGAGACACAGTGGGGCCGATGACCTTTTCCTCTTTGACGACATCTCCCAGGCTGTAGGCTCCATCCAGGTCTAAGGGTACCTCAAAGACGTGATGCTGTGTTTCTTCTGGATTTTGCTTAATTTTCTGCATATCTGAAACATATATGTTTAATATTTTGAAGGTAAGGGCACACCCACGAAACTCCTCACAAACGGACTGATTTCGTTACCTAAACTCTAACAAGTAAACACAGTATGTTCGCATTACGATTGGCTTGTGTGCTTGAGCCATTATGGTAACAGCGCAGTATGATAGTGAGAGAGACAGAGAATAAGTAACAACACAAAGCGCGCGCGGGTGCCGGGCCGCCGTCATGCGATATATGTAAATAGATAGGTAGGTAGGTATTGGTTTTGTTAAAGATAATAAAGTTAGGTAGGTATTTAATTTTGTTTGGGTAACGTATAAACTTGTCAAATAGGTACTTAATACAGTCAAGTGCGCGTCGGGCTTGACATATTGAAACAAAACTACATATGCCCGAACGAAACCAGAGAAAGAGACCCGCTTAAGGTCAAAGTGTTTCTACCAACGTGCGGTCGTGTGTACCGTTCTTATTTCAGTAGCCGTAGAGGCGATAGCCGCGCTGCGAGTGTCAAGCTTGACCCACGTAGCCTACGTAGGTACAGTCAACGACAAGTCAAGCTTGACACTCGCAGTGTGACTCTCGACCGTACCTCTATTGAAATAAGCTTGATGTGTTCTTGACTGTACCTATAATCAACGACAGGTCAAGCTTGATACTCGCAGTGCGACTCTCGCCCGTACGTCTATTGAAATAAGAACGGTACAAAGTCCAATGTGTCAAGCTTGATGTGCTCTTTACTGTACCTATAATCAACGACAGATAAAGCTTGAAACTCGCAGTGCAACTCTCGCCCTTACGTCTAATGAAATAAGAACGGTACAAAGTCCAAGTACCTACCTACTGTGCCTACCAACCAAACAATACAAACTAGAAGTCAGTTTAAAAATTTTAAAATTAAATATTTTACTAAAAATCTCCGGTTTTTAATTTCATATGTGCTTTTACAACAGTCATATACGGCACAGTACTTCATTGTAACAGACTATTAATTTTGTGTTACATTTTATAAATTATAATAAATTAATTAATTCTTCGAAATAAAAAGACAGCGAAACGCGCGCGCGCGACACAACTGAGAGTAGTGTGTGCTCTTTTGATATGTGGCGGAGTGCATAGACATAAGAAGAGAAGACCAACAATGAGTGCGAGCGAGAAACAAATCTCTTATGGTGATACTGCAAGATAGCAAAGGATAGCGAATCGAATAGCTCTGTAACCGATTTTGAATGACAGGGGGTCACTTGGAGCCACGCGAAAAAACAGCTTTCCAGTTTTTTGTAAAAAATTGCGTAAAAACTATATATTTATGTAAAAATAAAGATATCTTTAGTTATGCCGGTGTGTTGTGTAGTTGGGTGTGGTATTAATCACAAAAATAATCCAGAGAAATGTACATTTCACAGGTAAATTCTTAGGACGTTGTTACTTTTGAACTATTTGTTTTTTTGCTTAAAAAACTTATACTTAATGTTTAAAGTATAGAATAGCTTCTTCTGAATTGCTAATTTTCGTATTTTGCATTGAAATAAGTTAAGTTGTTGATAATTTGCTGAATTTTAGTGAATATGTTTTTCATCAATACAGCTCACATTTACGCTAGGGCTTGACTCAAATTTATCGATACCTATTTCCTTTATGTTTATAATACGAGCTAACAGACGCATTGTTATTGTTACGCGTCGCGTACTGAAATGCTTGATTTGCCATTTTCGTCTTGAAATAAACAGAAGTATAGGTCAGTCCTTACTTTGTTTTGCCATTTTTTTCAACAGATTTCCAAAGGATTCGATTATAAAAGGAAAATGGATAAGGTTGATTGGACGAGTTGGTTGGAATCCTAAAAAATACTCTAAAGTTTGTAGCAAACATTTTCTAGATGTATATAAAAGAAAGTGTCGACTAAATACAACTCTAGTAAAAGGAGCTATTCCTACTTTATTTGTACTAGTAAGTATATTGAAGTTAAATTGTAATTGTATCTTAAGACTAAGGAAAAAAAAAGGATTATAAATCCAATATTATAAAATTACACTAGCGGTGCTCATCGAAAATGTAAGTAAGTATGAGGTTCGAAAGGTTATTGCAAACAAGTAAGTTATTGCAAGCAAGTTAGTCTTTTACCATCGACGAGTTTACAATAACTTATACAGCTGTGTATTTGGCAAAAATTTCCATATATTTCTAAGAAAAAATAAATCACAAATTGTGTCCTAACATCATCCGTTTTTACATCAAACTCAGGGACTCGAATCTTGAATATCACCGAGTGATAAAATATCACTTTGAGATAAAAAAAAATCAAAGTTTAGCATGATAAACTGTAAAGAGGTAATTCATAATAAATGAAAATTAACAATCAAACCATTCTTCATATTTAAAAAATAACAATCTTCAATTTGGAAAAGAAAAATCGGCGATTTTCAATTCGGTCGAATTTATCACTCAGCGATAGTAAAAAATAGAACCCCGTACCTAGATAGATATTTATTTAATGGCATCACATCTCATTACAAGTCTTATTTCGCCAGTGTCAAAGTAAATAAATTGTTACAAAATTATGGCGAGATCGCCAATGTCCAGTAAAAGATTGATTTACACAGGAACACAATTCAGGAAAATGGCACGTATTTGTCATTTGGCAGAAATTGACTTTGTTTACTTTTATTTACCAAATAATGAACAAATGTTGTCAAACACAATTCAACGTGTGGTTGAGTACATAGCCGGCTTTGTCGTAAAAAAAATTAAAATAGCTTGTGAAGACTGCTGCAATGCCATAGAGTCTTCCCGCCAATTCAGTAGCCAACAGTCATTAATAAATAAAAAAGACTATTCAGCTAAAACCGAAGGTTATTTAACATACCCTTCACAAGATGTGATCACTCTTTGTCTCAAATCTGAAAAATTTATACGTGAGAATAATAAAATCACAAAAGGTGTAGATCGACTTTCTTTCAGTAAAGCTGTTCTGTTAATATTGCAAGATAACCCCGATTTGTTTTCGTGTTTGGAACGCCACAACTTGGATCAGGATGTTTTGAGCGGTCATAGATATCTCATAATGAAATATATTATAGAAATTTACTTTGATATTCGACTCAAGTATGAATGTAAAGTAAATAATGTTAGTAAGGAAACTTTAAGAACCCAGTTCAATAAGATTGTTCTGTTTAAAGGTCAATAATTTTTAATTTATAGTATGTAAGTTAAGTAATAATAGTTAAGTAGTCATTTATAGTATGTAAGTTAAGTATGTTAAGTTAAATTTTAGTAAATTTTATGTTAACAGTAAAAATGCCACCGCAAAACCATAATAATTGTGATTGATACTCGAGTCATTTTTGCACATTGTATTTACATGGCGGGCTTAGCGTTTTCTTTAAAATACTACCTATAGTACTTGTGAACGAAGTAGCGGGCAAAAGCTCATACACCAACTACGTCCCGAAAAGATATTTTGATTTTATTGGATCAAGCTTAATTTTGGGCACATAAACGTTTTGGTGGGATATTATTAATGTTTAGTAACATTGACGTTAGCTACAATTTTTCTGATTCTGAAAAAATGGTAATAATTAGGGGCGCCGGCACCCAAAAATTACACGGTTGGGAACCGGCAGTGCATTGCGCCTATTTCTAAAGTAGGAATTTCGAATTTTCACAGCTCCGGAGCTGCGGGAAGCAGCCCCTTCGCCCTTGCGTAACGTTAGCCTCCGCAGCTTCGGCGACCAGCCTCAGTCGCTGCGGCTCGCTAGGTGTCTCTTGTTACGAAGAACGGAGGCTGCTCTTCCCTCCGCTCCTCCGGCTTTAAAGAAACAAACTCCAGCGAACAGATTTCCGCAACCTATTTCAGCAACCGGCGGCGCCGGTAGCTCATTTGGGACCCGGCACCAGCAGCGGAGACACTTCCTAACAATTATTATCGGCTCAAACAAATTGTTACCAAAATATAATGTCATTCCTTCCTTAAAACTGACTACTTTTCATTTTTTGTTAACAAAGTAGAAAATCGACAAATTTCACAACCACAGACAGGATTCGAACCTGCGTCTTCTCCGTAAGTACCTACCGGAGACGCTTTACCTACTAGGCTAATGTGGTCCTATCTGATGTTGTGAAATATGCGACTTCAATACGCATTCCAACGTTGGGTTGCGTTGGTGATTGTGAAATTTAGCGATTTTCTGCTTTGTAGAATTATCAGCCATTAACAGCCTCCATGGTCTAGTGGTTACAGTGCTCGGCTCTCGATCGGAGGTTCTGGGTTCGATTCCCGGTGGGGACACTGTCAAACAAAAATCCCTTAGTGAGACTTCCCCAGTTTGGTTAGGACATGCAGGATGAATCACCTGATTGTCCGATAAGTTGGATGATTCCGTGCGTCTGAAGGCACGTTAAGCCGTTTGTCCCGACTACTACCTATGCATGTAGTCGTTAAGAGCCATGTCAGAGGCCTTTGGCGGCTCAACAACTCTGACACCAGGGTTTGTGAGGTCAGTTATCGACCTTGCGACCCACACGATATGATGATGAGAATTATCCGAAAACAGGAAGTGTTTAATTAAATCATTTTAATAAAGCCACTACTTGTCTACGGCCCCAGACGGAGAAATGGAGGATTATCGACACTACTACCTACTACAAGTGAAACACTGCGATTGTTGACAGCGACGTTACCGCCTGAATAGACAAGTCAATGTCGCCAGGGTACACGAATATCGATACCAAAATGTACATCACTTTCTAACGCACACATTGACAAATCAAAATTGGTTACGCGTTTTTGGGCTCTTTGTTTATCTATAGGCAGTAAGCTGCCGTTATTCTTTTTTTTTTTTTTTTTTTTTTTTACTATGTATGGGCTTACTCTTGACCTCGATCTAGCCTTGAGGACAGAGATGAGGTCGACGATGGAACGAGCTTGCCCAGAAGAAGCCTATTCACTCGCGACTTAAATAGATTCGGGTTATAAGAGCTCGGGAACACAGACGCAGGCAGAGAATTCCACTCCTTAGCTGTGCGCATTATAAAGGATGTTTCAAAGCGCTTTGTGCGAATGTGTGGAATATCAACCAGATATGGGTGATATCCTGCGGTGCGTCTGGAGGTCATAATCTAAGGCGGAGTGTCAGTCCTTTTCCTTCTTACGTCCCTTTGCTGTTCTTTCTCTTTTCACACCTGTCAGTAGCCCGCGTCAAACGATCGCTATAATTACGGGTGACACGAGCCCTCGCTTCATTGGGTTTCACATACATCAGGCAGATATAAAAATTGTAGGCATCGAATTAGGCAAGTATTTTAATAACGTTACTATTAAAGATACTATGCCGTAATTCAAAGCCTATACGTACCTAGTTTTACAATGTATCCGGTGACCGCTTGCACAAACTTAAACGGTAGATTGTAACTATGAAAATACAAAAAAAAAATTCGGCCTCCAATACAAACTGCATGATTTGACAGCACATTTTGTATGGCAGGTCGAATTTTTTTTTCGTATTTCGACATATGTTCCTTGGGAAAAGTTGTTCAGTTTCATGGTTAGAGTCTACCGTTTAAGTTATATATAACTACGTATAGGCTTCGAATTACGGCACAGTATGTTTAATATTAGGATATTTATTAGTAGCCCTAAAGTGACAGCCCAGAACATGTATTACAAGATATGCTGACTAGTCAACACAGCTTCAGCATCTATAATAATTATGTCTGGACTGACAAAACGTTTCATGATTTAGAAAAGTTTAAGAAAATATCATGTTGCCCGCATGCCAAATCTACTTTGGGCTGAAAGAACCACCACTTGGGAGCCAAAAGCCAGAAGACGTCGTCGTGGCCGACCTCGAAAGAGATGGCAAGACGAGTTGATCGAACACTCTCGTCAATGGCAGACGCTAGCTCAAAACCGGGATGTGTGGAAGGATGGAAGGGAGGCCTTTGCCCTGCAGTGGGACACGACCGGCTCCTAAATAACAATAAATAAAAGAAAATATGATATATTACGTTTTACATTACCTTAATTATTGACAGATGTAGAGGTACGAGTACTACTAGTACTAGTAGGCCAGGGTGTAAATAAAATACCTCCTATGAAAAAAAAAATGTTCAATTTGCCAACCCTATTCTACGAATTGCAACGCGCAACCGCCCGCATTCACTAAAGAACTTCATTCCTAGCGTGCAACAGAGATAGGAGATAGAAAACTACGTAAGGACTACACTTGAGGCAAATATTCACGTTTATTGGTGCGATCATAGAATACATGAGTCTGTTTCATGTATTCTATGGGTGCGATAGTCTTGAGGGTTGACACAATTAAATATAAATATTAATTTTTAAAAGCTAATGCTACTTTTCCTTACACGCTGTATGACAACAGTCAATTAAAACTTAATTAAATAACCCGCCCCAAGTAATTCCAGGCGCAAAGGTGCCCATCACACTTGCCGCGTTACCGCGTTGGATCGTGATGAACAACCTTTGCACAAGAAAAGATCCAGAGCGAGGGTCACGCAATCGACGGCCCAAATCCCTCACAAAGCTTATAGCCTCTGCACCCCCGCACCCAGTCATCTGCAGATTCGGCAGCGGCTCCTGCTGATCGCATGGTGCCGTTAAGGTGCGAGGCGGCAAAAGCGCTGACGCACGTAGCGTCCCAGAGAAGGCACTTGCCCTTTTGCCAAGGCACCAAAGTCATGCCGTCGGGCCTCCTGCCATCGGACCGGCTAAGGCCTGGGGGTTCCAGCACACAAGGGACGTTAGCCGAAATTAGTGCTCTCCAGAGAACAACATTCAGTGCGTGGTAGCGCGAAAATCTACCCGCACACCGACAGAAACTCAAGGCGTGGTGGACAAAAAGGACATTACAGTTTTATACCTCATGAAAACTACTTAAATGAGCTTATAATTCGTATACTTACAAGAAAACAATTTATTGTGAACAAGGTTCTATTCAGATTATTAATTATTATTAATATATTGATTAATGATAAACACATTAGCAATTACAAAAGAGAGTCTTAAATCTAGGGTGACAAAGGCGGTCTTATCGCTGGGAGTTGTCGTATCAGTTTTAATAAGTTAGTGTAATTTTTGTAATTGTTTGTGATTTGAAGTAGGATTTGGATTTTCCTTGATATGTAAATAGGTTGTAGGTTTTTTATTCTATTTTCAGGGGAGGGACACCTAACCATTTCATGGGAGGTGTGGCATGCGAAGAAACATAGATTCACGTATGTCACGAACTAATATCAGAAAGATAAATTAATAATGTTATCTTAAAGAGATTAGACGTTACATCCCTTCAGCACGTAAGAACATGTTATAAGTTAGTATAAAGGTTATGTTTAAGAGTAGTAGTAGTGGACGAGAATGGGAGATTAGTTGGTGAGTCATATACAAGAGTTTCTCTGCCACCTTCCCATCAGTTCCATGAAAAATTCCATGTACAATGTACATTACACTGACCGTTAGTCCTTAACCTCTCCATTTCAAGTGGCACCACATTTACTACACATACATTTAATCACTCTCACACTACCCATTTATACACTAGTCCTGTGCTCTCCATGTACTTTATCTTAAATACATAATATTAGAGACACAGACAACCTCACACGATGCATACTGCTCAATCTTTTATAATCAATGAATAAAAATCAGTTTGCCGAGTAGACCTCGCCGCGTCATACCATACCCAGTACTACACAGACCCACATCTAGCGGAGCGCTACAACCGATATGGTCGACACCATTTACTATTTGTATCTCGAATGCCTATTTATGGCATACGCCACAGGTGTTCGCTCCCCAGAGCATTCGTTACATGCAGGCACGCTTATGGGGACACGCCTTTAACAGTTTTAATTCTAAAAACACAAAAATAATAAAAACAGTAACTAACTTACTTGAGTAGTCATAGGTCTGTGTATGAAACACATTGGGGCTGATGACCATCTCTTCCTTGATCTGATGATCTTTGTACAGGCTGTACATAGCTCCGGCTCCATCCGGGTCCAAGGGTAACTCGTCGACTTGAGGCTTTGTTTCTTCTGGTTCTTGTTTAATTCTCTGTGTATCTGTAACAAAGATAGATAGATAGATAAATGCTTTATTGCGCACATAACAAAAATATAACTAGTTTTACAGGAAATCTTAAATGTAATGTGTGCAAAGGCGGCCTTATCGCTACAAGCGATCTTTTAAAGGCAACCTTAAATAATTGGATAAATATAAACAAAAGCACTGCGTCAATTGGAACCTAGGAGAAAGAAAACAGCAATTAATTTAAATCAAATGATAAATAAATTAAAAGTAAACAAAATAAAAAGACAAAATATATAATCATATAATATTCAATTATAATATATATATATATATATATCTATATATATCTATATATATCTATATATCAAAAAGACAAATATATAAATATACATAAATACGGTATAAATATATAAAATAAATATACTACATGAAATAAATAAATATATATCTTGTGTTAATAATAGGAAAACTAAACTATTTTATTTAGGAGATGTGCACGCAACTTAGATTTAAAGGTGGCGAGACTTTGAGTGACGAATCTCTCGAGGAAGATCATTCCACAAACAAGCAGCCTTCACAGTGAAGGATTCCCTGAAGTAGCCAGATCGGGTGAAAGGCAATTTTAAAATATTATCCGATTTTGATCAAAGAGCTAGCTCGCGGCGGAACCCAGATATTTGAAGCACTCCTTCAAGTACGGCGGAGAACGAGGGTCGTACAGAACATTGTAAAGGAGAACAAGAGCATGCTCTTCCCGCCGTAACCTGATTGGGAGCCACCCTAGCCTCTTCCGATACTCAGACACATGGTCGAACTTGCGCAACCCATATATAAACCTTGTGCAGATGTTATAGAGACGCTCTAGCTTGTTTAAAAATTCCTCATTGAGGTCTATGAGACAAACATCTGCATAGTCTAAAATAGGGAGAAGAAGTGATTGCGCAAGTTTGACCTTTGTCCTCACGGGAAGCAGATTCTTCCACCTTTTAAGTGCCCCTACAGCTGCAAAAAAGTTTCCTACTTATCTGCGAAATGTGGTGAGACCAGGATAGAGTGGAGTCAAAGTGGACACCAAGGTTTTTGACTACTTTACTGTAGAGAAGAGGGACGCCATTAAAACTAACAGGGGGGAGATCAACATAGCTTGGTCGATTGATTTGCTTAGAACCACCAATAACAATAACCTGTGATTTGCTTGGATTAACCGTGAGGCCATGAGCAACACTCCATTGAAGGACAGTCACAAGGTCATTGTTAATAGCAGCAATGGCAAGATCAAGTTAATCAGCAGAAGCTTGTGTGTAAATTTGAAGGTCATCAGCGTACAGGTGGTAGGAGCAGGAGAGGAGAGGGGAAAGGAAGTTGATAAATATGGAGAAAAGGAGAGGAGACAAAACATCACCCTGGGGAACACCGGCAGTTATATTAGCAAAGTTGGAAACTTTGTCACCAGCGCGAATACATTGCTGCCTACTATTGAGATAACTACTGAACCACTCCACCACCGTATCTGAGATATGCATAGAGCGTAGCATGGAGAGGAGAATGTCGAAGTCCACTGTATTAAAAGCATTACTGAAATCCAACAATACCATGACCGTAAGCCGTTGATTCGACATGCCAAAGCGCACATCATCAGATACTTTGGTAAGAGCAGTGACAGTGCTGTGACCAGGGCGGAAACCAGACTGGAAGGGACTAAGTAAGCTATGAGTGTTAATAAATACGCTGAGCTGTTGTTGAACAACGCGTTCAAGGACTTTGGAAAGGAAAGGAAGGATTGAAATGGGGCGGTAGTCAGAAAAGGTAGACGGATTACTGGTCTTAGGGATAGAAATAACAGCAGCTTTACGCCAACTGCTAGGGAAGGTGCTGGAACTCAGCGAGAAGTTGAAGATGTGACAAAGCACCGGAAGCACGACATTCAGACTAAGCAAGATCATTCGGCGGCTAATACCATCAACGCCCTGAGCGTTGGATTTGATAGTCGTGATGTTCTTTTCAACTTCTCGCAGAGTAACAGGTCTTACGATAAAAGGAGGGTACGAGGGCTCAGGGATAGATAAAAGGGCATCTATGGACGATTGTTTGGTATTGGGAGATATTTGACAGCAAGCTGTGAAATGACGATTAAGGGGTTCCAGATCAAGTTGGGAAGAAGGAGAGGTTTTAGGTTTGCCAATGCCTAAGGAGTTAAGGAACGACCATACTTTGGCTGGATCACCGTTTTCTACAGATGAATGAATGTGACGACGTTGGGCGTCTCTACACATTCTGCTGCAGCGGTTACGCAGCTCCTTGTACCGTTCATGGTTCTCAACGGTAGGGTTTTTCCTGTACTTAACCTTTGCAGCATTCCTTCTAGCCATAGCACGTTTAATATCTTCAGTAAGCCACGGTGCCGGTAAGTGCTTAAGCTTTATCGGGCGGAGAGGAGCATGGATATAAAACACTTCTATTAACAGGGAATTGAAAATTTCTAGCTTCAAATCAATACTGCTTAGGTCAGTCATAAATTTAACATGGTCCAGAGAACTGAAATTTCTTTGCATAACGATGCGTGGTTTAGGTTTCGGACAGCGGATTTTATACGACAGGAAGAGAAGGTCGTGATAGGAGAAGGCTTCAGCATTAAACTGACCATGAGTGCCAATACAATGATAAGATCTAACAAAGATATTTTTTACAAAGATAGATAGATAGAAACTCTTTATTGCACACAAATTAAGAGAAATTGCGTAAGAAACCTTATATCTAATTGCGCGCAAAGGCGGCCTTATTGCTTAGAGCAATCTCTTCCAGGCAACCTTAGGACTGGCAATCGCTGAGATGGACACGAGTAGTGCAGAGTTTGCTTAACTAAGTTAGACTAATTTAAAAATAAATTTGGTACATAAAATCAAACAATAAACTTACTTACCAAAATACTTAAATACAGACATAGAATAAATAAACACACATATATACTTACATAAAATAATACACATATACACAGATGTAATATACATAAATAAACATAAAAATATATACCTTTATATATATACATACATTATATAAATAATATAACAACAAAATGCAAATAAGTGTCCTATTTTCCTACAGACAACTTTCCTCTTTCTTTAGGTAGAATTCGATCAATTTAGATTTGAAAGCATTAATGGTTTTTGCTTGACGAATGTCACGTGGCAGTTCATTCCACAATCGGGCTGACATTTTTGTAAACGAATTATAATAGAAATTAGATTTTGCGAGTGTTGTGGTTAGCAAATTATCGATTTTAGACCTGGAAGCTAAGAGGTGATTTGACCCTAAATAATCAAAATTTTCACCGAAGTATGGAGGAGAAACCGGAGAGTTGAGGATGTTGAATAGCAAAGAGAGGGCATGTACTCGTACGTAACGTCGCTGACGAATCGGTAATAGTTAGTTTTTTCCTATACTCAGATACATGATCGTATTTCCTAAGACCGAAAATGAAACGTATAGGTACACATGTTTTGCAGCCGATCGAGTTTGTTCAAAAGGAGCTGGGATAAATCCAAGTAACTGATATCTGCATAATCTAGGATCGGAAGGACTAAGGAATTAACGAGCTCAGTTTTAGTTTTTACGGGAAGAAGATTTTTCCATCTTTTCATCGACCCAAACACAGCAAAAGTTTTACGACAAACGGTTTCCACTTGAGGAAGCCAGGAAAGATTTTTGTCAATTAGCAAACCCAGGTTCTTGACAACATCCACAACCGGCAATTGGCAGTTATTCAGTATTACAGGGGGAAGGTTTGTAAATGATATCCGATCTAGTTGCTTTGTCCCACCGACGATAATGACCTGAGACTTAGCTGGATTAACAGTTAGACCAAAGGATTTGCTCCAGTTGTGAATTTTTGCAAGATCATTATTTATAGAGAAAATAACGTCTGAGACCTTATCAGCCGGACCTTGGCAGTATAACTGAAGATCATCAGCGTAGAGGTGAAAGGAGGAAGATATGTGAGAAGTAATAGAATTTATAAAAATCGAGAAAAGGAGGGGAGAAAGCACTCCACCCTGCGGCACACCAGTAGTAATGGGACAGAATGTAAATGATTTATTGTCTAACCGAACGCACTGCTGGCGGCCACTAAGGTAGCTGCGGAACCATTTAACGGTGATTGGAGAAATATTTAGTGAGGATAAAATATACTAAGAAGAATATCGAAATCTATAGAATTAAAAGCATTGCTAAAATCAAGAAGCACGAGGACAGTTACTAACTGCTTTTCCATACCGAATCGGATGTCGTCAGTGACCTTAATCAAAGCGCTGACTGTGCTATGTCCAAGTCGAAAGCCTGATTGGAAGGGACTGAGAAGCTGATTACGCTGTAGAAAGATACAGAGTTGTTGGTGTACCAAGCGCTCAAAGACTTTCGATAGAAACGGCAGGATAGAAATTGGGCGATAGTGGGAAGGATGTGAAGGATTGTAAATTTTTTGGAGAGGTATTACATAATCTTGACGCCAGACATTAGGAAAGGAAGCAGTATCTAGTGAGGTATTAAAGATATGACATAGAATAGGAGACACTGTTTCTAGAGTCAACACTATCATCTTTCGACCAATACCATCCAAGCCCTCGGCGTCCGATTTTATGGCGTTGATAGATTTCTCTACCTCTTTTACTGTAATAGCTCTAAAGGCGAACTGATCATAATATGGGGTAGGAATATTTGTCAGATGCAGTAATGTCTTAGATTTTTCAACGGCAGTCAAGGTACATATTTTATTTTTAAAACTTTTAGCACAGGGCGAGAAAAAGATTGAACACAAAAAACGATGTACTTGAAATGATTGTCAAACCATATATACATATTCTGGTTTCAAAGCACTTGTCTTTTTTTTATATATGCTTAAAATTAAGTGTTTTTGATGTCTGCAAAAAGTATAATGGCTGATTAACACATAGGCTGTAGAAACTGCAAGTACAAGTATATTGCTTAGTTAGAGAGTTGTTAAAAATAATACACACACATGCCTCGCAACGTTGGTACTTGTACGTGCCAGTTGCCACAAACAAAAGCCTTGTGTACATCTACCTTAACAATCGACCAGTCGCCAATCTAACTCACAAGTAGACATTAGGCCCAATTCTTGAATATCACCGAATGCTTTTCGAGATTTTACTGATTCAGAAAAACCTTTAAAAACTCTTAAAATGTTAAGTATAATTGATAATTAATAAAATAACTAGTGTATGATTGATTAATAATGACGAATGAAAAAAAAGAGGAAGGCCTTTGCCCAGCAGTGGGACAGTAACGGCTAAAGAAGATAAGTATGGTCAATAATTACCATACATTATAAGAGTTTTACAAGGCAAATTTTAACTATCAAGGTGATATTCAAGAATTGGGTCTGAGTGCTATAACAATAACTTCAACATTTTAAACTGAGCTTGTGTAGTACAGTGTAGTTATTCACTGACTTGGCGGGGACACTGCAATACTGTTTAACCAGGTAGTTAACCTAATATTTATCACAATTAAACTAAGAAGGACAAATAATGACATATAAATAAATATTATATTAGGTACTAGTTAATGTATAATTTACCTGCACTAGGTGGGTTTGGTATGAGAGTGATGCGCTCATACATCCCACAGTTGATGAACCCGTGCCTTTCTAGGAAAGTGTGAGTGCGTAACACTAGAGCTGGGTCGCTGTTGTAAGGGGCCTGCAAGTAAAGAACTATAAACAATACATGAATCAATAGGTACAGTTAGTAAAATTTAAAATTTCTTATCATGTTGAATAAAAGCTCATTGAGATCAGTTGTCTTGTTTTTGTCTGAAGTAAAACAGATTCTGGCCTCTGTCTTCTGAACAGCATATTCCGTAAGTTGCTTCTTAGGGTTTTCAAACCACATTTTCAAAATTCTGTTCCTGGTGTCAACTAAGGCAAGACTAGAAGGCCCTTGGAGGTCTGAGAAACATTCCGCCTCCAGTGAAGACATCTCGTCAAATGGCAGATGAGATAGAAAGGCTGCTTCCTTCGAACTGGAAAATAAAATATCTGCATTAGGGAGCTTTAGATACAATATCTGTATTCTTCAAATAAGATATTGGATTTTGTATTAGCAACTTAGGCCACAATATTCATCTTTTAGAGCTCACTTTTGTTCAAAAAGCTTCAGTAACACCCCTGAGGAGAATTACAAGCTTAGAAATTACAAAAGTGAGCAGAAGGGGCTAACTGATGGTAAGTGCACCCCACCGCGGCAAATATCATCTACTGTGTTTCAATAAAATTAACTAAACTATCAAAAAGTGCAATTTGCACAAGTTGACAAAGACTAATCAAACGGTGCCAAATACTCAACATAAATTGCTTTAACTTAGCCAATAAATTGTTTCTCACAAATTGGTCACCAACATAGACTTGTTACGTGGGCACATCTATTTATATATGGGTAGTTATAGATCCAAACAGGGAGGATAAAAACAAACATTAAAAGAAAACCAACCCTTCCAAAAATTCTTTAGAGTCAGTCTCCTGTACATCATCACTTTTAGCTTCTTTTATATCCGGTTTGTCATCTTTGTTAGGTTTCTTCGACTCTCCGTTCCTACTGGATGAGCCCTCCCGCCGGCCCCGCGAAGACGTAGGGCTCGAAGACCCGACCTTGTTCCTGTCCGACTGATCCAACTCAGAGTCATCCTGCTGCTTCAGAACAGCATCGAACTCACGGGTAGCAACCTAAAGACACAGTAAAGAGATGGGCTTATCAGCTAAATAAAAATCAATAAACATAACCTCAAATTTTGAGCATATACAACATAGTAAATCTTGGTTAACCGATTACGTAATAATATCATACATTACATACCTTTACACGCTTAATACGACTCATTTTCAAAAGTAAGCACTATAAATTCACTACGAGCAAATGTTTTTCTCGTTTATCGGTCAACTACCAAGAGGTCAACTAACTGTGCGTTCCATATTGCACTAACAGACTTCTTTAGAGCACTGTGAGCGCGCTTAAGTCGGTCCAAATTGACCAAAAGCGTGCTCTAAAGCACTGGCTCGTTCACCGCCTTACGTCATTGATGACGTCATCGTTTCTGCTATCAGTGCTTTAGTCAAATAGGTGGAGCAGTGAAAGCGCTAATGTCAAAATCGATTTGACACATAAAATCCCACACATTTGCAGCCAGCTGATGTCTCTTAAGTTTTGATTTTAATGAGTCTGTCTCTAATGGAAATGAGAGTGGATTTGGCGCACATTTTTCAGCGATTAGCTTAGGCTTTGTTAAAGAAAATAAAAACAAAACTTACATTTTGACAGATGAACACGTGAGCGCGCTTAAATCCATTCCAAATTGACTAGAGCCATTAAAGCAGTGATAGTTTTGTGAGCGTGCAAAATCAATTTGGACCGTCCGTCAGTACTGTATACGCTTTTAGCAGCGTTTGTACAATTTGGAACACAGCCTAAATGAAAATTTATAATTAAAAGTACTGCCAGATCGAAATTTCAGAATGTCACAAATGCGTAACATTATTTCACATACAATTTTATTTCACTTTATTGCACAACAAGGACAATTTATTCGTTCGTACAGATCTCGATCCATTGAAATTACTCTAAGGTCGTAAATATATTTATAGTTTTATCTAAGAAAGACTACCAAGCGTTGCAAAACCAATTAATCCATAAAACTTAACTGTAAACATGTGAACCATATCGACTGCCATGAGTTGTGATTGATTATATTGTATGCAAGCAGCTCTAGTACGATCCGCTAGATATCTGTTTTATCCTTAGTTTTATCTAAGATCAAGTAAAATAATGGAGTATGTGAACTGAAATTAAGGGATGCTTGATGCTACAAACAACTAAATATATGTTTTTAGACAATCTGGCAGCCCTGAAAATATCAAATCAAAACAAGCAATTTCCGAACGAACACTAAAGAGGTAAAATGTACACGATGGACAAAATAAAGCCAAAATCTTTTGGCGGTGTTCGTTGGTTCTGCGTGGATAGTTTAACGAATGCTACGCCAACGATCGTTCGAGCCTTCGCCAGCACTTATGGATAAGGATATTAACTGCGGAATCTAATTCGAAATGGTATTCTACAATATTGGCTGCTTGACGGCATGAAAATTGTTAACACTTGACAATACAAGATGTACCTACTAAGATATAAGGTTTCTTACGCAATTACTCTTAATTTGTGTGCAATAAAGAGTTTCTATCTATCTATCTACTTATACGAAGAGTTTTG
Source organism: Athrips mouffetella (assembly GCA_947532105.1). Classification (NCBI taxonomy): domain Eukaryota; kingdom Metazoa; phylum Arthropoda; class Insecta; order Lepidoptera; family Gelechiidae; genus Athrips; species Athrips mouffetella. Next base: position 14,113,082 of record OX383984.1, read on the forward strand.
ACTTCAACCACAAGTACAGTCAACGACTGGTTAAGCTTGACACACGCAGTGCGTTTCTAGCCCGTATTTCTATTAAAATAAGACCGATAGTAAGTCCAATGTGTCAAGCTTGATGTGTTCCTGATTTTACACCCAACAGCACGTCAGCGGAAACATTTAGACTTTATGGCATGGTAATAGAGTTCAAAATGTTTCCACTGACGTGCTGTTGACATTTGACAACATTGACAACATTTTGTTGAGAAAGTCTAAATTTTACTTTCCTACTTCGACTCGATATACGAACAGTAGGGAGAGCTTCACACATTGGACTTCGTACTATTTTATTTCAAATGTTTAATTAAGTTTCTCAGTTTCGTGGACTGAGCGTGCCCCTCAATACAGGAACCCGATAATCATTTTAACGACTTAACCGGATGTTATGGCTAACTAGTTTTGCCTGGCTATCACCAAAGTTGTACTTGCTTTAAATGTAGTTTGGTCTAGGCAAAACTATAGTTTTGCAGTGTGCACTAAAATCGGTTTGAGTCAGTAACATACATACAAATTAAAAAAATAAGAAACATACATTAAAAATCATCTTTATTTGACACTAAACTAAAAATAGTAAAAGAGAAACAAAAACAAAACATAGTGCAAATAGAGTCTTATTGCTAGGGTATCAATTTCTTCCAGGCAAAACTTATCTGCTTAAATATTACAAAATAAATGTCGCGTAAATACAAAAAGTTGTAGCGGCAGCGGCTTGATTAAGGACAAGCAACACAAAATTATCAACTAGTATCACGTGGGTAGGTGGTTGTGATGTGTGTGTCCAGTCAAGAGTACGTCAAGCATTGCTCTTGTAGCGTGGAGCGTGACTATAGCCACTACGGCGATTTAAATGAGTAAGGGACAGTACCCTTGGTGTAAGTATGATTGTGATAAGATTGACGTGTTCTCGAATGTATCTTCTTATTAAAACAATGCACAACTCAAAACCAATAGTAATAAATAATAAGCTAACCGACAAAATAATGAGACTGGTCAGGTATTAGGTACACACGGCCGCACGTCGGTGGTAACACTTTGACCTTGAGCAGGTCTCTGGAATTGGGCGTTTGTAACGTAGCGCTGGTTCAGCTTATACTAGTTTTGTTTCCACTACTTGCTGCCGTGTGTACCTACTTGACCAATTGTTATCCAATCTTACTGCCGCCGTGCTCAGAAACGCCTCTTCATGATATCCTTTGAGATTTTATTGACAAACAGCACGAGATTTAACGAAAGATGTACTAAAAGTTTCGTCTCTGAGTATGGCAGCTATTCATTAAGTTGATAACACGGTTTAACACCATCTTGTGGACACTCAACTTACAGGCAAATAAAAGCCAATATAGGTAGGTACAAAAGGATATGGATTTTACCGGTTCTTTATTCAAGACACATCTAAGCACTATACAGGGTGTTAAAAATAGAACGATGATATACAAACAAAAATTACACCCAATTACAGACGGACTATATGTACATCACACAAATGTCAGCCGCAGAGGGTAGGGGCGCTACCAAACACACGATAAGCCCTCTTATCATGAATCACCCGTTTATAGGATCATCGTACATTTAACACCACGTTGTGACCCTGTATAGAACAACATATAGGTTCCAGACTTGCCAAGTTTTTTACCTCAATTTTCCCCATTTTTTTAAACTATTCCAAATTTCAAGTCAACAGCTTTTTAAGGTACCGGCCAAGAGCTAAAATAACGTCTCAGAATGTGTTTTGTATAGCTGTTCAGATTTGTGCTCCGAGTAACAAACTATGCTTTTATTTGGCTTCCTTGTACCTATTTAGCCACTCTAAGGTTAACTGGAAGAAACCTCACCGAAAGATAAGTCCGTTTATTCATGTCTTTTTCAAAAATAAAATAATTAATGATGTTTCGTACAATAAAGCGTCTATTTTATTTATATGCCATACATTACAAGCAGTTGTGAGAGCTGGAGAGCACCCCGAACACATCCATACAAAGGTGGCTTAGATGGAAGTACATCACTGACATTCGAATGGTGGCGAAGAAATAGATGGCGTAATTGGAATATCTCCTGTTGTGAATAAGGGTAGAAGGCGAACTAAGGGAAACTATAATAACATAACATCCCATGAAACGTCAACTGCAGGACAGGGAGCTCCCTCCAGAACTCCAGCAATAACGCGTGGCACTTAGGCGACCGCTGTTGTTGGTGACCGCAGTATGTAAGATGGTACGATACACAGGAAGATGCTGCCGCCCATCCTCCGGTTCATAAGTCCTTAGTCGCCTCTTACGACACGCACGGGTAGAGATGGGTTGGTACCTACTATTATTTGCCGGTACCACACGGACGGACTAAAATATAAATTATTAGCTGTGTCCGCGGCTTCGCCCGCGTAATATTCAGACGATGTGCAGTCTCTCCCTCTCCCTCACCCTCTCCCACTCTCTCTACCTCCATCCCACTCCCTCTCCTTCTCCCTCTCCCTGCCCCTACTCCTATCCTTATCGCCGTCTTAACCACTATCCCTATCCTTATATAAACATAGAAACGACACCCATATTGATTTTTAGACATTATAACCAGGGGATGATGGTATTTCACGTCCACCACCTTAGATTTCAAAATTGTTGTAGTTTTCGTAATCAGCGATCCGATAAACCATACAAACGAGACCCATATTAAGTAGATTTTGCGGTGCCCCCACGGGGTGCCACATGTAATAGCACCTAAGATATATAGGCCAGAGAAATTAGTATTTGACCTGGAAGTAATTAAGTATGGCTGTTTTTTCTTGGATTCTTGTTAAACAACTAATCTCTCCTATAAATGTGTAATTATTAAAATCGTATGACCTCCGGAACATATTTAAATTTAATAGTTTTAAATTAAATTAAAAAATTTCCTACACAAAAATGCTAATGCATTCAATCGATTAGCATTGTTAATAGAACTTTAATTCTAAGTAGTTTACCTAAAAATTAAAAAGTTTTCCCATTGGAATTGCTGAAATTCGGAGTTTCAGTAACGTAATAAGTTAACTCGAAATTGCACTTATAGGATAATATGTAATGGAAGTAAGTTTAATGTTTTACTTCTTAAATATTATTTTAAATACATTTTATACAAAATTAAAATGTCAACTGTAATGATAAACTCTATTTCTAAATTTTTCGGTTTTATATATCAAGAATAAATGAAAATGAGAAATTATATTTTTAATTATACAAATAACACAAAAACACATACTTCTGTAAAAAAATTAAAAAGAAATACTTACAGGATATTATAATATGAGGCATCGGTCACTCTTCGCATACAATACTATCCTCTACCCGCGCAGCATTAGAGTCTAAAGCGGTAGAACGGCTCGTGCGCAACGCAATGTAGCAAATCTACAAATTAGTGGTACAGCCAAAATAGCAAGTCCTAGTGTCATTTTTCCGTTTTAGAATATTTGTACCAATACCTATTGTAGGCTTTGGATGACTTATTATTTCTACTGTACCTACCTATCCATTATTACTGTCCATAAAACTGCGTCGATGCCTAAACTAACGTTTCACCTATCAGTTAAGATACTTTTAATTTCAACTTGTAAGTGTTATCTTTTAAATAAAAATAATATACTTACAGGTTGTTAGAGACAGCCTTCCGAATACTGAAAGGGCATGATCAGTCAACGTAACTGAACAACTTTCAGCGAATAAAACTTTCAGGAAATGAAAAAAAAAATATCATCCTCTCCATACAAGCAACTTTATTCATTCACTTCATTTCCTGAAAGTTTTATTCGCTGAAAGTTGTTCATTACGTTGATCATGCCCTTTCCGTACCTATTCGGAAGGCTGTCCCTTACACCCTGCAAGTAATTATCAGTACCTTCTGTTTAGGAGTCGTTCGTCAAATCGCTAACGTAAAACTCGCAAGATGTAAGCAAGTACGTCAATCAAAAATTTAGGGTTCGTCTCACAGTCCCCCAGTCCCGAAGACACCCGTCCCGCTGGTACCCGAATTAAAATATTATTTATAAAGCCGATTAAAAGTTAATTTTGCTTAGAAGTACCGTCAGCTGGAAAAGTTTTATTCCAAATACTTCGCTGAGTATTTTTGGCAGGCGGTAGGGCTTTTGTGCAAAGTCCTTCTGGGAAATTACCACCCCCTTGCCTTTTTCTGCCGTAAAGCAGCAGTGGTACTGCTATGTTACGGTTTGAAGAGTAAGGGAGCCAGTGAAATTACTGGCACATGAGATATACCATCTTAGTTCTCAGGGTGGGTAACGTGCTTTGCTGTCTTGTTAGTGTCATATTATTTCACTAATAAGACAGTGGGTGTCATGGGCGTTGGTGAACACTTACCAACAGGAAGCCCACCTGCTCGTTTACCAACTTGGGATATCAAAAAACTGAACATGAAAGATTGGTTGCTTCACTTAACGATTTATTTATTTTTGTTTGAGACAACATCAGCACTTATTATATAAAATTTTTACATGATCTTATTACATCATAAGTCAATAATAGCTGTCCATGGTATTATTACTTATGTTAAGAACAGATTGAAAGAAGAAATAACTGGATATATGCGTTTTGCTCTCTCCATCCTATTCGCCATAATGAAACGAGTGATTTTGATGTTGTTATACGAGGGCGGGATGATACCTCGCCTAGGAAAGGATTACAAAGTTTAACGTTACGAAGAGGTTTTTATTTTTCGACATTGTCTCCTTTAAGCTATACGCACTTACTCCATCTTCGCTTTAAAGCAGTTATAAATCTATACATATAATAAAACATCGTAAAGGCAAAAAAAGTCTGTAAATTGAACATATTGAGAAAAAAACCAACCAGGGTGACTTAAAATGATTAACTGAACATTTTCGTATAGTTTTTAAAATTTTTGTTTGTTTATGTTTATTTTGTTTCGGGTCTTAGCGCGATTAGTCTACCCGTGACCACGGCTGTTGCAACGCAGCCGAAACTTCGGGAATAATAAGGTAATTTATTTTGCCTCATAACTATTATCGCGCTAAGACCCGAAACAAAATAAACATGATTGAAAAGTGCGAAAGTCTAAAATGAAAAACCTTTTGTTTGTTTGTTTGTCTGTCTGTTTGACCGAGCATCACGCAAAAACTACTGAACGGATTTTGACAAAACTTTAAATATTGATAGTGTATGTCCCAGAATAACATCATATAAAAAAAAACTCGAAAAATTGTCGAGAAATAGTAAACCACAAAAAAAAACTTCGGCATAGTACAAAGTCAGTACATTTCAGAAGTCAACTTTGATTGTGGATTTTATCCGGAACTGATAACAATACACTGTAGGTTTATACTTTGTGTTCAAGTCTTTGGTCCAAATACAAATATCGAGAATCCATTTTTGATTTGTTTTTTTTTTAAGGGAAGCACGTTTCATGGTTTATTTGCTCATCATTTTGTTACTATGGTTACCAATAGTTACTTAAAACAAGTTGGCTATGAAATGGCTATGAATAATAATACTTATGTGATTATAAAAATTCTTATGAAAACTGGCAATGTCCACTGCTTTATGTACTCCATTGAATGGCAAAAGCATGGCCTGCCACACTCACATAACCTTTTGTGGCTTTAAGATAAGATCAGGCCCAACGATCTTAACCAAGTGATTAGTGCAGAGCTTCTGTACCCAGAATAATATTAAGGCTCATATGATTCACGGGCCCTGCGGTATCGTGAATCTAAATTCACCATGTATGAAAAACGGGCGTTGCTTAAAAAGATTTTCGAAAGTATTCGTCAGTGAAACAGTCACTGGTGAGAATGGATATCCCAGTTATCGGCGCCGGTCGCCCAGGTAGGTGAACTGAGCACTGAGATGAACTCGCGTGGCCAATAGGGAACATGCACGAATTTTTTTTTTATAAGAAATTTATTCTCATTCATGTAATAAACAGACTTGTAAAACTATTTTTCGAATAACTATAATATTAAAAAAGATATAAGCCATCGAAGATTTGTTTCTGTCCCTTTCTAGCAAAACGAAATTTAATATGGAGATTATAGAGCTGTAGTGAATTGTGACGTCACTATTCATGTCGGATCTCTCTGTCTAATTAGTAGTTTTAAATGCTTATATCGGCCGTATTTCTTAGCCGATTTAAATTTTAATTTCACTTTTTGTCATCTCTAGTACGGTATTTTCATATTTTATTAATAAATGCGACTAATAAAATTTATGCACGTTCCCTATTGTTGTTGATAACAGATGAGTAGTTTCGTACTCACCAGTGCATTCTTGGGCTTTTGAGACACACATCAAAGTTGAGTCATGTGCAAGCGTCGCCTCTATCAAATACATTCGTAAATATGTCAATACTGCACGCAAAAAGGACCAAATTAAAGCGGAAACAGGATCCCTATAACTGAATATGTCAATGAGGAAAGTGACCAAGCCACGCATACAGAGCGAAAATCGAGACGAAGTAACATCCTATCAGTTTGGTTGGTATATAAGTACCTGTGAAGCAGTTTCAGGTACAAAGTGATAGCCCAGGCTCCATACATTTATGAAACATCACCTTTCATTCTGATTATTTTTAAGTTAAATTACTTTCGTCACCCGCGTATTTCTCATATCTAGAACCAAATTAGTATTAAGTCTCGACAGCTACTGAAAATACAAGTCAAATGTGAGTCGGACTCGGGCGCCGAGGGTGCAAGGGTTTAATATGTTTATAGGCAATAAAGTTCATTATGATGAGTGTTTAGCAGATTTCAAAAAACTGCTACTTAGAGTGATCGTTTTAGTTTTCCTGTAATATTTACATAACCTCTATCTACTATACTTAATTAAAATTTCTCCTTTTGCTAAATTTGGAGATAAGAAGGGGGGGGGGGGGGTGGGATGCTACTTTTATACATATGTTAAATAAGAATTTATTTTGGTATGTACCGGTAACACCCTTTAATACCCCACTCGACTCGAATTTTGCCCACCCTATTTAGGCCCCTTTTACAATAATAATATGTTTTTAATAAAGTTGGGCAAACATATTCTAAAACTATTCCTTTCAAGTCATAGCGTGGTTGCTAATAAACAGGTGTGACAGACAGACAGACAGACGAAGTTGCACCATAAGGGTTCGGTGTTTATCATTTTGGTTCGGTGCCCTAAAAGTTCATTTTCTTACCTTGAAACACTTTTTATGCCGACGGTACTAGTTGAAAACTATAAAACGATAACAATGTAAAATGTAATCAAATTTATGGAATTCGGGTGCCAGCGGGACTGGGGGACTGCGGAAATAATCCAAAATTTACATTAAGCCACGATCACACCTAGCTGAATTCAAAGACTAATTCGGCATACATTGCTCGTTGATGTAAGGATATTGCAATTAACATAACCAAGCCTCTCAGCAATTTATGCCAAATTAGTCTTTGAATTAAGCTGGTGTGATCGTGGTCACAAGTTTAGTTTTTAAGTAGGTAGTAATTATGAACGTTTTATCTAAGGTACCTAGTTAGAAAGAAAAATTTAATAGTCCCATACCACAGATTAGTCTATAGTACCGACAGTTTAACAACGCGAAGATGTCTACAACGCAGGTAGGTATTCCCGCTAGCGAAAACTTGCAAATTAAAAAAATAGAATAGGTACATTCGGTCGGCGGCGTTTTGGCTCCGTGGCGGCTGCCGTCTCCCCTTACCTCGATTTCTCCGCCGCGTTCGCCCACCACCGCGGTACGCTAGAGCATTCTTACCTATTTTTACGTAAGTAATATAATAATTATATATTTTTCCAACATTCCCAATCTGCGACGTCAAACATTCGAATGTAGGCTAATCAGTAGACCTAAGATATGATTAATTAAAAAGAAATACGCCCATTAGCATTTATAGCTGATTAGATAAATGCATATATATCATAGGGGGCTTTTCCCTACAACTTACATTTTTAATTATTGTGAAACCTAATAATGCATTTCATCAGGAGTCATAAATCATTTTAAAATTGGCATAAATATTTATAGCTCCTTAGAAAAATAATAATATATATATTTATAAATTTAAATTATAAAGCAAAATTATAAAGTGTTTAATAATGATGCCAAATATTGTTATCTAATATTTACAATTATTATAAATAAGAATTGGCCCATAAGTATTTTTGGCTCGTATAATACGAATTTTTTTGTTTAAAATGTATTTTTCGTCATCTTCCCTATACATTTATTTTTTAATACTATTTTTCATATATGTATTTAAACTTAATTTTGACAATAATAATAAAAAAGTAACCTTTATATTTACTTCAAACCCACTCATATAAAAGTTTCTAAATACCCTGGGTGTCTACTCTCAAAGTCCAATATATCGAAACGATACTATTCGAAACATGCAAATTCAAAACTTCGTCCCTTGACAATAGAGTAGAATATTGGTTGGATGCTAACTACTGGCAGTTTGAAAATTCATCCAACCAATATTCTACTGTATTATCAAGAGGCGAAGTTTTGCATTTGCATGTTTCGAATAGTATCGTTTCGATATATCGGACTTTGAGAGTAGACACCCTGGACTAATATGTAACACCTTATTGAACCATGTGGCAAGCAAATAAATAAATATGATAATATATTGATTTTTAGACATTTTTTCAAAATTGTTTTAGTTTTCGTAATCAGCGACCCGATAAACCGTGCAAACGATACCCATATTGGTTTTTAGAATTTTTCACCCCATTTCCCTCTTTAAGGGGTTGAATTTGGGGTGGGATTTCAATAACAGTGTTATATGTTCCACAGAATTACAACCCTAATGCCTAAATAATAAATTTTGTGGATATTGCTTTGAAATGAAGGAGGTTCAACTTCATCGCCCTTTTCATCCCTTAGGGTATAGAATTTTTAAAAACCCTGAGACACGTAAAATTTAATTTTTAGTCATCAGTCTAAATACAAATTTTGAAGATCTTAACTTCAAAACTGACGGACTTTCATACAAACTTTCATCCCTTATTTCACCACCTTAGGAGATGAATTTTGAAAAATTTTAAAACACGTTCGTTATTATTTTTTACCAAAAGCTCTAAAACAAATTTCTATAATTCTACCTTTAAAAATAAATGACTTATAGACCAACATACGGAAAAAATATCATCCCCTTTTTCACCCCCTTTTAGGGTGATTTTTAAAACATGCTTAAACATACGTTTCTTTATTTTTTACCAAAAGCTTAAAGTTAAATTTTTGTGAATCTAACCCAAGACACAAAGGACTTGCATACAAACTTTCATACCTTATTTTACCCCCTTAGAGGATGAATGTTGAAAAATTCTTAAACACGTAATTTTTCATTTTTTACCATGAGCTTGGAACCAAATTTCTATAATTCTACCTTTAAAGATGTAAGACTTATAGACCAATATACGTAAAAAAAACATCCCCCTTTTCACCCCCTTGAAGGATGATTTTTAAGAAATGCTTAAACACGTGTTTCTTTATTTTTTACCAGAAGCTTAAACTCAAATTTGTGTGAATCTAGCTCAAGAAACAAAGGACTTTCATCCCTTATTTCACCCCCTTGGGAGATGAATTTTCCAAAATCCTTTCTTTGTGGGTGGTTTTGACGTGCATAGAACCTGTGTACAAAATTTCAGATCTGTATCTATAGCGGTTACGGCTCGGCGTTGATGAATCAGTCAGTCAGTCAGGACATGCTCTTTTATATATTTAGAAGATAATACAGGGTGTTAGGGACGGTGTACCGAAAAACTAAAAGGGTGTGCTCAGTCAACAAAACTCAACTTTCTCAAAAAATCATTTTTGAGAAATGAAAAAAGTTTTTGACCTCTCCATACAAACTGTACGATTAGAGTGAGAAATTTGTATGGAGTTTTTTTTTTCATTTCCCAAACATGTTTCTTTGAGAAAGTTGTTCAGTTCGTTGACAGAGCACGCCCATTCAGTTTTCGGAACACCGTTCCTTACACCCATATGGGACTGTAATACAGAGGTTACCTTTAAAAATAAATACCATCGAAAATAAAATCTAATAAAATAACCAATCACATTGATAATTTGATACTCAAACGTACGACGGTGATTATGTTTTCTCACATGTGCATACTCGCCGATGTCTGCGTAGATTAGAGGAGTCACTAAACCTTTCATGGCATACATCACAAGAAAATGGTTTCTCACCTGTGTGTATGCGACGGTGTTTGTTTAAATTACCCTTTTGACCGAAGCCTTTATTACACACATTACAAGAAAATGGTTTCTCACCTGTGTGTATGCGACGGTGTATGTCTAAATCACCCTTTTGACTGAAGCCTTTATAACACACATCACAAGAAAATGGTTTCTCACCTGTGTGTATACGTCGGTGTATGTCTAAATGACCCTTTCGACTGAAGCCTTTATAACACACATCACAAGAAAATGGTTTCTCACCTGTGTGTATACGTCGGTGTGTGTCTAAATGACCCTTTCGACTGAAGCCTTTATAACACACATCACAAGAAAATGGTTTCTCACCTGTGTGTATTCTTAAGTGTTTTTTTAAATTGCATAGATATTTAAATTTTGCATCACAAGTCTTACAAACGAAAGGCCTGTCGTTACTGTGAGTTTTAAAATGAGAAATTAACGTCCGTTTTCTGGTAGTCATGTAAGAACACATATCACAGATATATTTTTCTGCAGCAGCATGCGCCTTTAGATGAGAGTTTAAATCTCTTGCGTTTTTAGTTGAATATTCACAAATATCACACGAGTATTCAAGGACTCTATTACAGATAACAGTAACACTTACTCCATTTAAACAATGTTTTTCGTTTTCCACTCTCACTGTAGCTGAGTTGGGACCGTTATTGATAGATTTATTAATTTTAACTTCACTGTTTGTGCTGACTGCTTCTTTAGATACTTCTTGTTGGCTGTCTACACTTGCAGTTACGTCAGGTACTCGTAGTTTACTCTCAGACACAGGACTCTTTGCAATGTTCGAGGTGTTTAGTTGTGCGGCTCCGTTGACGTCTTCTGTTATTTGAAGATTCTTCTCTGCTGTGTGTTTTACTTTCTCTTCATTGTTAGTCATATTATTTTTCATTGACATCACAGCACCTATGCAAATAATTTAATTTAGTAAGCCATTTTATGAACAGATTTTAAAAAACTATCTGCAAGTAGGTAGCAAACTAATACAAATAAATGGTACAGCAGCACTGCACTCACTTTTTCGTGATCTCACTAGGCTCTTTCTTTTCTTACTTTCTTCTTCTCTCTTTTTTTTGCAATACAAAATTCAAATTCAAATTGATTTATTATCAGACAACATACAGTCCATTGTTAGTAAAAAAACTTAATTAACTATGTTAGTAACTAAAGTCAACAAATCTGTCATATTATATTATTATCATTATCACAATTTATTATTATCATTCATATTATTAAGATACGCGAGAGTCATCATCCTAACATTGTGTGGGTTGCAAGATCGATGACCGACCTCAACCCTGACGTCAGAGTTGTTGAGCCGCCCAAGGCCTCTGACAATGCTCATCTAACGACTACTACCGTAGATATTAGCCGGGGCCAACGGCTTATCGTGTCTTCCGAAGTAAGGAACCATCTAACTTTTCAGACAGTCCGATGATTCCTGCTGTAATGTCCTAACCAAACTGGGGAAGTCACACAAAGTGATATTTGTTTGACAGTGTCCCCGCCGGGAATCGAAACCAGAACCGCCGGGTAAAGAGCCGAACACTCGAACTACAATGTCACGGAGGCTGCAGAGAGTAAACGAGTACCAACTGCAAAGTTAATTTTGTAATTCCATACAAATAATATGGAAATACATACTTACCTATACTAGATTTTTGTAAAAATCTATTTTTTTTATGTTCAAATGAAATATGCAGTCAGGTAGATAACTAATTCAGAATCCATATGATAGAACATTAAAATAACCTCAGTAAAATAGATTTTGAATAAAATTGGTAGTAATGGAACACCCCTTATATGAATCTCCACGGACCAATGAATACTGTCGCAAGATATCTTGCATGGATATTCTAGGTCATGCAAAGTTTCTTTCAGATCCTTTGAGCCGTTTTTGCGCAAATTCCAATTTTTATTTTCGTTGTTAATGATACCCTAAAAATGAGAGCTAGCAAAATAACACTCGGAATCGTTCGATGAATATGCATAAAACTCTACATAAAATATAACTTTCTTTTTTATGATGTATAAATACTCGTAAGTGCGAAAATTTGAAACTTTTTTTCACGAATACAATATACCTTTCTCGCTCCGCTCAAGAGTAAAAAATATACTTCATCTTAACATTAGCGATATTGTGCTTAAGTATAGTCAGCTGCATTTCAAAGGTAACATTATGACGACCTTGTGATTGGTTAATCGAACCAATCAAATACCTATCTAGAAATCGAAATAAGTACTGTATAAACAAAACGGAAATAAAGATATCAGCAATAGAGGTAAGTAAAAAACCGGCCAAGTGCGAGTAGGACTCGCGCACCGAGGGTTCCGTATTCGTACCACTTAGGTAAAAATACCGTTTTAGTCAGAGAGGCACAGTCGCGCAGAAGTGTATTAAATGCGCGCGAGTCAGACTCGCACTTGACCAGTTTTACAATTTGTTGTTGCTATAAACATGCCAATTTTCACACTTGCAAGTGTTCCCGTTTTACGATAGAGCTAAAACAACAAATCACAAAAAAGAAACATGTTTCTTGTACAGGGAAACATCCTTCGATTGTTAGGTAATGCACCATAATAAAACAAAAAATATTCTTTGAAAAGAAAATTTCAACAATATAGCTAAAAAAGAAAAAAAAAGAAAGAAAAAGCTACTGCGGTTCAAAAGATACAGCCGTCGGATAGACAGATGACGTAGGGCTCCGTTTGAATTCTTCGGGTACAAAACCCTAAAAAATTAGAACAGCACCTAACTTACTTGGGCCCATGATCGAGTATTCAAAGGTCTGCTTGTGGAACTCAGTGGGGCCGATGACCATCTCCTCCTTGATCTCATGATCTTCGTACAGGCTGTAGGCTCCATCCGGGTCCAAGGGTAACTCGTCCATGTGATGCTGTGTTTCTTCAGGTTCCAGTTTAATCTTCTGATTATCTGTAACAAATAGGTAAACATTTTTATTATATTCTTAACTACTGACTTTTGGGGCAAATTTAAAAATTTTCATAGGGTAATGTTGTAAGGGATAATACAAAAACAAAGAAGTTGGAATGATTTCCGAACCAAGAGAGAAAATCGAGATTGGCAGAAAACTGTTCTTTCCTTTGGGCATCAAATCAATGATGTTGTCTGTCTAACAGATAACACTGTATCTGTATTTTATGTTTACTCATAGTTAGCCATAAGTGTGAACCAACAAAGACTGATCCTTTAAACTAATAGTTGAACTTTTTAAATTGCGCTTGTGTATTATGGTGTGTCTGTCTACACAAGATGGGTCTCCGCAGAGCATGTGGTGAGGAGAGCGGACACATGCAATGCACACTTATGCAACTGGGTCAGGCTTACCCGACACCAGGACACTACAGGCTCCTTCTGCTGAAATGATTTCAAGAAAGGGGAAGACCACATGAGCAAGGTCTACTAAGGACCTCAGCCCGACAGATAAGATAGACAGTTTGGATATTTCATACTGGCTGGATAATGTCGGACTAGTTATGTTGGTAACCTATTCATATTGGTTGGTACTTGTATTGTAAATGTATAACTAACCTGCACTATGTGGGTTTGGTATGGGAGTGATGAGCTCATACATCCCATAGTTGATGAATCCATGCCTTTCTAGGAAAGTGTGAGTGCGTAACACTAGAGCTGGGTCGCTGTTGTACGGGGCCTGCAAGTAAAACAGTTTTCTTAATAAACATAATGATATATAAACAACAACACTTAGCAAAAAACAACTTTCTTACTAAGCCAGATAAGGGCTCATTTAGCTAGGTTCTCAAAGGGTGGAATGTATCTTGACTAAGTTAAACAGATTCTGACCTCTATCTTCTGAACAGCATATTCTGTAAGTTGCTTCTTTGGGTTTTCAAACCACATTTTCAAAATCCTGTTCCTGGTCTGAATTAAGGCAAGAGTAGAAAGCCCTTGGAGGTCTGAGAAATATTCCTTCTCCAGGGAAGACATCTCGTCAAATGGCAGTCGAGAAAGAAATGCTGCTCCCTCAAGACTGAAAAATAAATATGTTGGACACAATATCAGACTTTCTCAAGAAGAAAATGAAGAAAGCCATATTAAGAAAGTGAAACAAATGGTCATAAAGTACGTCTTTCAAAATCAATCAATAAGCTTTAGAAAATGACAAGTCCTCTCTAATTAACATTCATCTGAAGGTGGTAGGGCTTTTCTGTAAAGTCAGTCAAGGGAAGGAAGTACCACCCCCTTGCCTTATTCTGAGGTAAACAGCAGTGTCTCTGCTGTGTTTCGGTTTGAAGGGCAAGAGAGCCAGTGAAATTACTGGCACATGAGACACACCATCTTAGTTGTCAGGGTGGGCAACGCGCTTTGCTGTCTTGTTAGTGTTAATTATACTACTAATAAGACAGCCGGCTCTATGTGCAATGGTGACCACTTACCATCAAGTGAACCAGAAGCTCGCTTGCTCACTTTTTACATAAAAAAAAACAGAAATCACACAAAGCATGTGCAACTTACTATTAGAATTAATAAATATTTATTGAACAGTGCAACTTGCACAAGTTGACAAGGGCTCATATAATGTTGCTAAATAATCAGCAAGCAAAATTGTGTACAGGCCGCAAAAACTAACTTTATCTCTGACTGTTAGTGCCAAGAACTCAAAAAGTGAGTCACGGAGGGGAGCAAGCAACCAGGGTGTCCACAGCTAATGCCCAAAAAAATTCCCTGACTTTTCCCTGACTTTCCCTGACCATTTTCAAAAATTTCCCTGACCAATTTTATTCATTTTAAAGAATAATAAAGTATAAATGAATATATTTTCGAAAAAATGTTAAGACCAAAAACAATGTCATAATGTAGGTCTCTTTGGAGAAAAAAAATGCCTGTAAAATAATGGTTCAACAGTCTGGATTAAGGGGCTGATAAGAGCTAAATACGCTTCACTAGGGCAGGTTTTTAACGAAAAATGATGTATATACGGCCGTTGAAAAAAAAACCGGCCAAGTGCGAGTCGGACTCGCGCACCGAGGGTTTCGTACCACAACATAATCATAATTGTATTAGTTGAAATTTCAGTCAGTTAATGTGCTAGATTTTTTGAGTCCGACACGCGCTTGACCAATATTTATTATTTGTTGTTATTTTATAGCTTATGCACTATAAACGTACCAATTTTCAAGTTTGTAAGTGTTCCCGTTTTTAAATAGAACTAAAACAAAAATCGCCTCAGCGACCATCCAACTTGACCCCTCTCTTATACTCGTATGAATGTTCTTGAAACGGGAGCTCACCACAATTGGTTACCATTAGTTGTGAGAGAAGTTGTAATATTTAATGATTTTAGACTTTTCCCATTAATTGTACTGTGAGACCTAGCTTCTTGCCGAATTTCATAATTTTAGGTCAACGGGAAGGAAGTACCCTGTAGGTTTTGCATTTTTGAATAAATGTATGGAGATGAAGACATAAAATGCCAAATCTTTTGATTGCGTCATTGTAAAAAATTTAAATTTTCAGATCTTGTGTGGTTCATGGATCCTAATATATGGTATTAATTACCTGATACCTTTTTACCCGTTCGTGAGATAAAGGGTCTTGACAGACAGACAGACGGACAACAAAGTGATCCTATAAGGGTTCCGTTTTTTTTCTTTTGAGGTACGGAACCCTAAAAATGTGATAATTAAGCATCTTTACAATAATATGGCCGACTCAGAAACGCGATTAAATATATTTTGTACGCCATAAAAAAAACAACCTCTACCCCTCTATACCTCTGATTTTTGCTTTTAAACCGTTTTTCTTAAGTTCCTATTAATCTAGGATGCCAAAACTTTTACACATTATTCAATATATTATGCGTAATAATACAGCTGTTTGATAATTAATATTATGGGTACAGATTTTGAGAATAATGCAGAAATGAGCGAAAAACGTAAAACAGCGCGAATCCGCTCCGTTCTAGCACGCGCATTATGCCCTTTGATAGAAAGGGAGGTAATTAAGCTCTTATCAGCCCCTTAAGAGTCCGACTAGAGCATGAATTACAGGAGTAAATAAAAGATTTCACTAAACTGAACCAAAACTATTGAAATTTATAAAAATAAAAAGGAGTAATCTAATTATTGTGACCACAAATTATGCCTTATTGTAGGTCACTCGGAACCTGGAAAAAAATGCTTCAATAGTCTGGATTAAGAGTCAGACTAGACTCTAGTCACTAGAGAATGATTTATCCCTTATTTTACAATCACTGGGACATTTTGGAAAGCAAACTGTAAATTCTTAATTTTTCCCTGACTTTCCAGGTGGCTCCTCGATTTCAC
The DNA here is from genome assembly GCA_947532105.1 of Athrips mouffetella. Classification (NCBI taxonomy): domain Eukaryota; kingdom Metazoa; phylum Arthropoda; class Insecta; order Lepidoptera; family Gelechiidae; genus Athrips; species Athrips mouffetella. Next base: position 14,129,621 of record OX383984.1, read on the forward strand.
TGACTTTCCCTGACCACCTTGAGCTTCCCTGACTTTTCCCTGACTTTCCCTGATTTTCAAGAATGTGGACACCCTGGCAACATAAGGGGAAGCATGTGGTGCTCCGCCCTTCACCCATACACAGAAAATAACTTGGTACTAAGTATACTCTCTTTTAAAACTATTTCTTGTAGGCTTTTAATGAATACAAACAAAGTGGCACAACAAATTGTGTATAGGTAATTAAGATCCAAACAAAGAGTGAAAACATGCAATAATAAGTGAAAGAATACCAACCTATTTAACAATTCTTTAGAGTCAGTCTCCTCTATATCATCACCTTCTTCTATCACCGGTTTGTCGTCTTTGTTAGGTTCCTTCGACCCTGCGTTCCTACTGGATGAGGCCTCCCGCTGGCCCCGCGAGGACGTAGGGCTCGGAGACAAGACCTTGCTCCTGTCCGACTGATCCGACTCAGAGCCATCCTGCTGCTTCAGAACAGCATCCAACTCACGGTTAGTAACCTAAAGATCAATAAACATAACCTCAAATTTTGAGCATATACAACATAGTAAATCTTGGTTAACAGCATACGTATAATATCTTACATTACATACCCTCACACGCTTTATACGACTCATTTTCAAAAGTAAGCACTCGATAAATTCACTACGAGCGAATGTTTTTCTCGTTTTTCCGATCAGCCAAACGAAATAATTAAAAGTACTGCCAGATCGAAACTCTGACAAATGCGCAACATTATTTCACATACAAGTTTTATTTCACTTTAGTACAAAACAAGGGCAATTATTCGTTGGTACAGATCTTTTTTAATTACTCTTAAGTTATAAAAATATTTGTAGTTTTAAGTTACTAACAAGCGTTGTAATACCAATAATTAGTCCATAAACATGCGCACCGTATCGACTGCCATGAGATATGATTGGTTATCCTGTATGCAAATAGCTCTTGTACTATCCCCTAGATAACAGTTTTATCTAAGATCAAATAAAATATGGAGTATGTGAACGGAAATTAAGGGACGGTTTGATGCCAAAAGCAACACAATATATGTTTTCAGACAATCTGGCAGCCCTGAAAATATCTAGCCCCATACAAAGCCCTGCCTGCAGGGCCCTGCTTGCAGTGCCACTGCCAATCGTGCTTTGTGTGGGCATGCATGGCCGACAAAATAGCCGTTACATCGGCCCTGCAAGACCACACACGGTACGATTGGCAGCGCGCACTGCAAGCAGGGCCCTGCAGGCAGGGCTTTGTATGGGCCGTTTAAAGAGCCCCACACAAAGCCCTGCATGCAGGGCCCTGCTTGCAGTGCCACTGCCAATCGTACTTTGTGTGGGCATGCAGGGCCGACAAAATGGCCGTTACATCGGCCCTGCAACACCACACACGGTACGATTGGCAGTGCGCACTGCAAGCAGGGCCCTGCAGGCAGGGCTTTGTATGGGGCGTTTAAATTTCCGAACGAACACTAAAGCGGCATAGTGCACACGATGGTGTCCGTCTCCCCAGCAACCCATGCGAGATATGACCAAGTGGCATACACCAAAATTTAGTGGAAATTGGTTCATTCCATCAGTAAAGTGTCAGATTCAGTGCATCAAAACTGATGACACTACGAGGTGAAAACTTTGGGTGGCTGTAGAGACGTCTCGTCAGCCAGCCCATTCTATACAGGGAAAACTACGAAGATTACATAAAAGCAAAATAGTTCCACATTTACTGCATGTCTAGTGCAATTGATTGTAAAAAAGCCGAATCGAAAATGTCCATATGGTAGGAGCACTTCATCAATAATTATGGGTGGCTGGAGAGACGTTTTCCCAGCCAGCCCATGTGATATCTCGGAACATATAGTAGGTAGGAAGATGAAACAAAGCTTAATATTTACTACCTACTCGGAACAGTAGGTAGCAAATATTTCAAAATCCTAGCTCCACTAACTTTTGAGATATTTGTATTTTTTCATGGGCTTGCTGGGGAGACGTCTCGCCAGCAAGCCCATGCTGTAACTCAAAAAGTACTGCACGTAGAATGCTGAGCGATATACCATTAGAGAGTGCATATTTGATGCAATAAGCACCAAGAAAAGTGAGTCCCTAGGTCTTACGGTTTCGGTGCTAGAAACAAATATCATTTTCCCGCCGAAAATTTTGAATGCATGATGTGAAGTGCGACGTTGCCGTTCTGTGCAACTCTACATGTTGCTGTTAGAGCATTCAAAAATCAATCTTGTATCCTTATAGTTAAAAGGTACTGTAGACGCACGTGTAGATTATTTGTAATTTGAGAATAGTTCGGGAGACGGTGTACTTAGTAAAAGACTGATTGGTTATCAAGAAGTTTTTATTTATTTGTGGACGACATGTTAAGAACGAAAGAGATAATATGTATTTTAGCTCACGTGAAGACTAACTGGTGCCTCAATCTCTTTTTAGCAACCGTGACAACTGTATTCTAGGAGGAGATGTAGGTTTAATGGTCTCAGTAACAAACTAAAATTTTTAAAGTATTCTTAAATTGTTCTGTAATTAATAAGTTAAGAAAACTGATTTATTAAATAAATACGTGAGCCAAAATACATATTATGTCTTTTGTTCTTCACATTTTGTCCACAAATAAATAAAAACTTCTTGTTAACCAATCAGCCTTTTAAGTACACCGTCTCCCGAACTATTCTCAAATTACAAATAATCTACACGTGCGTCTACAGGACCTCTTAACTATTAGGACACAAGATTGATTTTTGAATGCTCTAACAGCAACATGTAGAGTTGCACAGAACGGCAACGTCGCACTTCACATCATGCATTCAAAATTTTCGGCGGGAAAATGATATTTGTTTCTAGCACCGAAACCGTAAGACCTAGGGACTCACTTTTCTTGGTGCTTATTGCATCAAATATGCACTCTCTATTGGTATATCGCTCAGCATTCTACGTGCAGTACTTTTTGAGTTACAGCATGGGCTTGCTGGCGAGACGTCTCCCCAGCAAGCCCATGAAAAAATACAAATATCTCAAAAGTTAGTGGAGCTAGGATTTTGAAATATTTGCTACCTACTGTTCCGAGTAGGTAGTAAATATTAAGCTTTGTTTCATCTTCCTACCTACTATATGTTCCGAGATATCACATGGGCTGGCTGGGAAAACGTCTCTCCAGCCACCCATAATTATTGATGAAGTGCTCCTACCATATGGACATTTTGGATTCGGCTTTTTTACAATCAATTGCACTAGACATGCAGTAAATGTGGAACTATTTTGCTTTTATGTAATCTTCGTAGTTTTCCCTGTATAGAATGGGCTGGCTGACGAGACGTCTCTACAGCCACCCAAAGTTTTCACCTCGTAGTGTCATCAGTTTTGATGCACTGAATCTGACACTTTACTGATGGAATGAACCAATTTCCACTAAATTTTGGTGTATGCCACTTGGCCATATCTCGCATGGGTTGCTGGGGAGACGGACACGGCTGGAGAGACGTTTTCCCAGCCAGCCCATGTGATATCTCGGAACATATAGTAGGTAGGAAGTTAAAACAAAGCTTAATATTTACTACCTACTCGGAACAGTAGGTAGCAAATATTTCAAAATCCTAGCTCCACTAACTTTTGAGATATTTGTATTTTTTCATGGGCTTGCTGGGGAGACGTCTCGCCAGCAAGCCCATGCTGTAACTCAAAAAGTACTGCACGTAGAATGCTGAGCGATATACCAATAGAGAGTGCATATTTGATGCAATAAGCACCAAGAAAAGTGAGTCCCTAGGTCTTACGGTTTCGGTGCTAGAAACAAATATCATTTTCCCGCCGAAAATTTTGAATGCATGATGTGAAGTGCGACGTTGCCGTTCTGTGCAACTCTACATGTTGCTTTTAGAGCATTCAAAAATCAATCTTGTATCCTTATAGTTAAAAGGTACTGTAGACGCACGTGTAGATTATTTGTAATTTGAGAATAGTTCGGGAGACGGTGTACTTAGTAAAAGACTGATTGGTTATCAAGAAGTTTTTATTTATTTGTGGACGACATGTTAAGAACGAAAGAGATAATATGTATTTTAGCTCACGTGAAGACTAACTGGTGCTTCAATCTCTTTTTAGCAACCGTGACAACTGTATTCTAGGAGGAGATGTAGGTTTAATGGTCTCAGTAACAAACAAAAATTTTTAAAGTATTCTTAAATTGTTCTGTAATTAATAAGTTAAGAAAACTGATTTATTAAATAAATACGTGAGCCAAAATACATATTATGTCTTTTGTTCTTCACATGTTGTCCACAAATAAATAAAAACTTCTTGTTAACCAATCAGCCTTTTAAGTACACCGTCTCCCGAACTATTCTCAAATTACAAATAATCTACACGTGCGTCTACAGGACCTCTTAACTATTAGGACACAAGATTGATTTTTGAATGCTCTAACAGCAACATGTAGAATTGCACAGAATGGCAACGTTGCACTTCACATCATGCATTCCAAATTTTCAGCGGGAAAATGATTTTTGTTTCTAGCATCGAAACCATAAGACCTAGGGACTCACTTTTCTTGGTGCTTATTGCATCAAATATGCACTCTCTATTGGTATATCGCTCAGCATTCTACGTGCAGTACTTTTTGAGTTACAGCATGGGCTTGCTGGCGAGACGTCTCCCCAGCAAGCCCATGAAAAAATACAAATATCTCAAAAGTTAGTGGAGCTAGGATTTTGAAATATTTGCTACCTACTGTTCCGAGTAGGTAGTAAATATTAAGCTTTGTTTCATCTTCCTACCTACTATATGTTCCGAGATATTACATGGGCTGGCTGGGAAAACGTCTCTCCAGCCACCCATAATTATTGATGAAGTGCTCCTACCATATGGACATTTTCGATTCGGCTTTTTTACAATCAATTGCACTAGACATGCAGTAAATGTGGAACTATTTTGCTTTTATGTAATCTTCGTAGTTTTCCCTGTATAGAATGGGCTGGCTGACGAGACGTCTCTACAGCCACCCAAAGTTTTCACCTCGTAGTGTCATCAGTTTTGATGCACTGAATCTGACACTTTACTGATGGAATGAACCAATTTCCACTAAATTTTGGTGTATGCCACTTGGCCATATCTCGCATGGGTTGCTGGGGAGACGGACACGGTCTTTCGTACTGAATACGCGGGCCTACGCGACCTTCCAATTTCAAATTCGCGCTCGTTGTATGTAGTGTCCGGGTGTGGTATGGGAGAGCTTCACACATTGGACTTGGTACTATTTTATTTCAAATGCTCTACGAGCTAAAATCTCGCTACAAGTATCGAGTTTGAATTGCTCATGACTGTACCTATTTATGGAAGGTTGTTGTTTCATGGACTGTGTCCAGATTGTTTCAGGGAGATGGAGATGGCCCCCTTACTCTGCACTCTGCAGGCAGTCGACAAGAAAAGGAGAAGTAGGAGAGGGTTAGCTATAAATACGGTTTGAGCAAACTACTTGACCTTTACCTACCTTGGCTGCGCAGAGTCGACTTTACATACAAATTGACGTGCGCAAAGCTTCCCCACCACGCGATTATTGTTTAAGTTGTTTGCCCCGTAGTATACCTACGCGTAAATAATGTTATTTTATTATACTTAAATTCCACTAAAACATTAAACTGGCATTGCCAGTCATCGAAACTGATCATGATTAAAATATAAAAAGTTGGCTACATTGTGACGTGCCATACGCGGGTAATTTTTTTTTTTTTTTATGGCAATTACTCTAAAAGAGTATCACTGCCAGAGAGCAAGAGCAAAAAGAAAAAATAAAAAACTTAATAACAAAAAAAAAAAAAAAAAGCACAGAAAAGCTTGCAATTATAAATACATAAAATATAAATAAATAACATAAAGTTTTAAGTTATTATATTTACAAAAATAGGCCAATGCATAAAAAATTTTGGGATCTTTTGAACATAAAAGAGTAGCTAAACAAGTAGGGAAAGGAACTTTTAAGAAACGTAAAGAAACATAAAAATCTGAATTGTGCTTAGCATGGACTTGGTCGTGACACGTTTACTTTGGCAGGCGGATGACGTTTACAGGAGGGCGCTGCTCTCATATGTTTTGCTCGAGAAATGTGCAGTGGCTTTAGTTCCGATTTTTTCCTACTGCTAAAACAGCCGTGTCGCTCTGTATACTAAACTTGTATAGAGAGGGCGGAGAGGGCTTATTTTCTTCACCAGTGACAGTTTCTTGGTGAATTTCTGTTTTGTTGAGTGAGCGTGCCCCTAAATACGGAAACCCAATAATAATGTAAATGGCTTAACCCGATGATGTTACGGCTAACAACTTTTGCCTGGCTATTTGCTCTGTCTGATAGACTTATACAACCTTATGTCTTATTAGCCATTTCTATCCCACTGCTGGGCAAAGGCCTCCCTCCGTTCCTTCCACTGGTCTCTATGTCTAGGACTCTTGTCTTTCTTACAAAAGGAAGGCAACATAAAGGAACAAATAATAAGTAGCACAGAGATGGGTTGGCGCTGGTTTCGCGAAAGTTGCCTTCATGATTAGAATCACTGGGCTTCGGAGCAAAACCAATGAAAATTCACGTTGTAGGTAGATACAAAAGGACATGGATTTTACCGGTTTTTTATTCAAGAAACATCTAAGCACTATACAGAGTGTTAAAAATAGAACGATAATATACAAAAATACTCAACACTCGGTTTTACGAGGGCCACACCGAAAAGATCGGGAATAGAATACTCAGGAATAAATTAGATTAAAACCTTTTTGGTTTATGACATGTAGTATTATTTCAAACACAATTCCATTTTTGAATTTTAATAAAAGTAAAAAAGAAAAGAGTAGTAGCCATTTGAATTTGACAAGTCAGTGGGGAAAATGGAGCTTACGCGGGAACATTTCCGTGCCATAATTTTTCACAACTTTCGTCGAGGTTTATCTCAAGAACAATGTCTCGCCGAGCTTGTTTCTGTTTATGAACTTGAAGCACCCAGTAAAACGACTATATATCGTTGGTATTCTGAGTTTCGTCGTGGACGTTCCTCTCTCACGACAGTTCCTTCTACTGGTCGACCAAAAACAGCGGTAACACAAGATAACATCGATGCTGTGCGCCAATTAATAAAAGAAGATAGACATGTGACATACGAGCAGATTCGGGCTTCTCTCAGCATTGGTATGACAGCGATTCAAACTATTTTACATGATGAACTGGGTGTCAAGAAGTTAGTTTCCCGCTGGGTGCCCCATCGTTTGACCGAGGAACAAAAGTCGGCTCGTGTTAATTGGTGTCGGTCTACTCTGCAACGGTTCAATAGAGGGAGCTCAAATGCAGTTTACAATATCGTCTCTGGTGATGAATCGTGGATTTATTCATATGAGCCCGAAAGAAAACATCAATCGGCTGTTTGGGTCTTCGAAGGCGAGGTCAAGCCAACAAAAGTTGTCCGCTCTCGTAGCGTGTCGAAAAAAATGGTCGCTTCGTTTGTATCGAAAACTGGTCATGTGGCTACGATTCCTTTACAAGAACGCAGAACGGTTACTGCTGATTGGTACACAATAGTTCGTCGCATCATTCTTCACCAGGATAATGCGAGCTCACATACCGCTCGCAAAACGATCGCGTTTTTAAATCAGGAAAACGTGGAGTTAATGGACCATCCACCGTATAGCCCTGACTTGAGCCCCAATGATTATTTTACATTCCCAAGAATTAAAGATATGCTACGTGGTCAACGATTTCAAGGCCCAGAAGAGGCAGTCGAAGCTTACAAATCGGCCGTTTCGACTATATCCACTTCAGACTGGAATTACTGTTATAATAATTGGTTTGATAGAATGCAAAAGTGCATCGATTGTCACGGAGAATACTTCGAAAAACAATGAAAGTAAATATTGTTGTATTATTTTTGTACTTTTTTCTATTCCCGATCATTTCGGTGTGGCCCTCGTACTCTTATTGTAAAACCGTAATTTTTAATCTTTATTCCTAGATGTGTGCAATAAAGAGTTATTCATTCATTCATTCATTCAAATACTCAAAAAAATTACACCCTAAGACATACATATGTACAACACACAAATGTTAGCCCTGGGCGGGTATCGCACCCGCGACCTATGGCGCAGAGGGTAGGGGCGCTACCAAACACACTATAAGTGAATCACCTGTTTATAGTATCATCGTACATTTAACACCATGTTGTGACCCTGTACAAAACAACATATAGGTTCCAGAATATATGAGCCTCCTTGCCAAGTTTTTTATCTTAATCATCCCCATTTTTAGGGTTCCGTACCTCAAAAGAAAAAAACGGAACCCTTATAGGATCACTTTGTTGTCCGTCTGTCTGTCTGTCAAGACCCTTTATCTCACGAACGGGTAAAGGTATCAGGTTGAAACTAATACCATACATTAGGATCCATGAACCACACAAGATCTGAAAATTTCAATTTTTTACAACGACGCAATAAAAAGATATGGCATTTTATGTCCTCATCTCCATACATTTATTCAAAAATGCAAAACCTACAGGGTAGTTCCCGTTGACCTAAAATTATGAAATTTGGCAAGAAGCTAGGTCTCACAGTACAAATAATGGGAAAAGTCTGAAATCATTAAATATTTCATCTTTTCTCACAACTAATGGTAACCAATTGTGGTGAGCTCCCGTTTCAAGAACATTCATATAAGAGAGGGGTCAAGTTGGATGGTCGCTGAGGCGATTTTTGTTTTAGTTCTATTTTAAAAACGGGAACACTTACAAACTTGAATATTGGCATGTTTATAGTGCATAAGCTTTAAAATAACAACAAATAATAAAATTTGGTCAAGCGCGTGTCAGACTCAAAAAATCTAGCACATTAACTTACTGAAATTTCAACTAATACAATTATGTTTATGTGGTGGTACGGAACCCTCAGTGCGCGAGTCCGACTCGCACTTGGCCGTTTTTTTTTAAACAATTCTAAATTTCAAGTCAACAGCTTTTTAAAGTACCGGCCAAGAGCCAAAATACTTCTCAGAATGTGTTTTGGATAGTTGTTAAGATTTGTGCTCCGAGTAACAAACTATGCTTTTATTTAGTTTCCTTGTACCTATTTAGCCACTCTAAGGTTCACTAGAGAGATCTCACCGAAAGAGAAGTTCGTTTAGTCTTTTTCAATAGTAAAAGAATAAATAATTTTTCGTGCAATAAAGCATTTATACAATTTATTCGTAGTATACAATACATTACAAGCAGTCGTGAGAGCTGGAGAGCACCCCGAACACATCCATACAAAGGTGGCTTAGATGGAAGTACATCGCTGACATTCGAATGGTGGCAAAGAAATACAATACAAGAATTTTATTCTTTTCTCCCACATATAAGTACTTACAAAATATGAAATAATAGTAGATCTTAAGGTCTATGTTAGCGGTACTTGTTTATGCGGGAAACAGGACACCAAACTAGGTTAACCTGTGCTATGGTATCCTGGCTCGCCCTCGTTGGACAATGTAATAGATCTTACACAATGACAAAAAGCGTTCGTACTCAATGTAGCCATAAGACTGAAAACTTTTAAATTTAACAAAAATTTGAAAAATTTTAAAACAAGAAATAAGGTAAAAAAATTAAAACTTAGCGAAAAAAAAGAAAATTAGAAACTTGTATGTGTTGTGTGTGTTTTGCGTGGGTTGTGTGTGTGTGCTTGTTGTGTGTGTGTGTGTGAGAGAGTTTGAGATGCTGTCTCGTTGGCCTTCACCTTGTTTATATATTTATTTGCATTGAAAAAATAAAATAAAAATTATGTTATTTGCAGATAGAAATTAAGACATTGGTAACATTTAAATTTGTTGTGTGATTATATGCTGTAAATTTTAGGTGGCGTAGTTGGAAAACCTCCTGTTGTGAATTGAAGGCAAACTAAGGGAAACTATAATATCATAACATGCCACGACACGTCCACTGCAGGACAGGGAGCTCCCTCCAGAACTTCAGCAATAACGCATGGCACTAAGGAGAGGTACATAGTTATCACGCTTGTAAGCGTTGCGGCTGGCGACCGCTGTTGTTGGTTACCGCAGTATGTAAGATGGTACGATACACAGAAAGATGCTGTTGCCCATCCTCCGGTTCATAAGTCCTTAGTCGCCTCTTACGACACCCACGGTTAGAGATGGGTTGGTACTATTCTTTGCCGGTACCACACGGACGGACATAATATATGGGAATCTAATACATAGGTTACCTATAAAAAGAAATACCATCGAAAGTCAAACCGAATAAAATTAACTACCACATGGATAATTTGATACTCAAAGGTACGACGGTGATTATGGTTTCTCACATGTTCGTACTTGCCGATGTCTGCGTAGGCTAGAGGGGTCACTAAACCTTTTATGGCATACATCACAAGAAAATGGTTTCTCACCTCTGTGTATGCGACGGTGTTTGTCTAAATTACTCTTTTGACTGAAACCTTTATAACACACATCACAAGAAAATTGTTTCTCACCTGTGTGTATGCGACGGTGTTTGTCTAACTCAGCCTTTTGACTGAAGTCTTTATAACACACATCACAAGAAAATGGTTTCTCCCCTTTATGTATTCGTTGATGTCTTACTAAAGTAGCTCTCGTATTGAATCTTTTATTACACACATGACAAGAAAATGGTTTCTCCCCTGTATGTATTCGTTGATGTCTTACTAAAGTAGCTCTCGTATTGAATCTTTTATTACACACATCACAAGAAAATGGTTTCTCACCTGTGTGTATGCGACGGTGTTTGTCTAAATTATGCTTTTGACTGAAGCCTTTATAACACACATCACAATAAAATGGTTTCTCACCTGTGTGTATGCGACGGTGTTTGTCTAACTCAGCCTTTTGACTGAAGTCTTTATAACACACATTACAAGAAAATGGTTTCTCCCCTGTATGTATTCGTTGATGTCTTACTAAAGTAGCTCTCGTATTGAATCTTTTATTACACACATCACAAGAAAATGGTTTCTCCCCTGTATGTATTCGTTGATGTCTTACTAAAGTAGCTCTCGTATTGAATCTTTTATTACACACATCACAAGAAAATGGTTTCTCACCTGTGTGTATGCGACGGTGTTTGTCTAAATTATGCTTTTGACTGAAGCCTTTATAACACACATCACAATAAAATGGTTTCTCACCTGTGTGTATGCGACGGTGTTTGTCTAACTCAGCCTTTTGACTGAAGTCTTTATAACACACATTACAAGAAAATGGTTTCTCCCCTGTATGTATTCGTTGATGTCTTACTAAAGTAGCTCTCGTATTGAATCTTTTATTACACACATCACAAGAAAATGGTTTTTCACCTGTGTGTATTCTTAAGTGCTCTATTAAAATACACAGTCGTTTAAATTTGGCATCACAAGTCTTACAAACGAAGGGCCTGTCAATACTGTGAGTTGTTAAATGTGAAATTAATAATTGTTTTCGGGTAGTCATATAACGACACATATCACAGTAAAATTTCTCTGCAGCAGCATGCGCCTTTAGATGAGAGTTTAAATCTCTTGCATTATTCGTTGAAAATTCACAAATATCACACGAGTACTCAAGGACTCTATCACAGATAACAGTAGCACTGACTCCTTTTAAACATTTTGTTTCGTTTCTCGCTCTCACTTTAGTTGAGTTAGAACCATTATTCGCAGATTCATTTATTATTACTTTACTGATTGTGCTGACTGCTTCTTTAGATACTTCTTGTTGGCTGTCTACACTTGCAGTTACGTCAGGTAGTTTACTCTCAGACACAGGACACCTTGGAATGTTTGGGGTGTTTTGTTGTGCGTTTTCATCGACGTCTTCTGTTGTTGGATGATTTTTCTCTGCTGTCTGTTTTTCTGTCTCTTGTTTGTTACTTCGCTTATTTTTCTTCGACACTGCAACAACTAGACGCAAAAATAAGTTTTATAAACAGTAACCAAGTAGCTTGACATCAATAACTTAATATTAGTATACACACAGCATCACGCTTTACTGTTAAATCTTTTTTACACACATATCAATAAATAAAAGTCTGTCTGCTGAGTAAGGTCTCGCCGCGTCATACCCAGTACTACACAGACCCACATCTAGCGGAGCGCTACAACCGATATGGTCGACACCATTTAGTATTTGTATCTCGAATGCCTATTTATGGCATACGCCACAGGTGTTCGCTCCCCAGAGCATTCGTTACATGCAGGCACGCTTATGGGGACACGCTTTTAACAGAGTTACGTCTCAAAACACTTCAATAATAAAAACAGTACCTGACTTACTTGGACCTACGATCGAATATTCAAAGGTCTGCTTGTGGAACTCAGTGGGGCCGATGACCATCTCCTCCTTGATCTCATGATCTTCGTACAGGCTGTAGGCTCCATCCGGGTCCAAGGGTAACTCGTCCACGTGATGCTGGGTTTCGTCTGATTCTTGTTTTATTTTCTGTGTATCTGTAACAAATAAACATTTAAATATTTCATACTCTCGCTAGTTTTCCGTCAAGCTAGTTTTGGAATTGTCGATGAGGGCCCGTACTATAATAGCTTATCCTAATTACACTAGTATGGCGATGTACCTTATGGTGCTATAATTCACATATTTTTGAAATAGTGCGATCAGGTCGCGCGTAGCTGTGACGTCATTAGGTCCGACCGCCCCGCACTCGCTTAGCGTCGCCGCCATTCATTCGCTGTTTTTACTTTCGAGCGGAGCGAGAAAGGTATTGTATTCGTGAAAAAAAAAAAAAAGTTTTTCTAATTTTCTCAAAAAAACAAGTCTCCCAAAAATGTCCGTCCGTCGGTCCGTCGGTCGGTCGGTCTGCCCGTCACGCTTTGGCCTAGCGGCTAAACGAATGGTCCGATTGACACCATATTTGGAAGTTAGGAGTTTTATGCAAATTCATCGAAGGGTTCTAAGTGGTTTCTGGCTGGCTCTCATTTTGAGGGTAGCTGTCATACAACGAAAATGATAAATTGTAATTTTCTCAAAAACGGCTCATAGAATATTGATGAAACTTTGCATGACCAAGCATCTCCATGTAAGATATCTTGCACCAGTATCAAATGATCTGTGTAATTTCATATAAGGGGTGTTCCTGTACCACCAAATCGTAAATATGTGATTTACCCAAAATTGGTTCCATTGAGTTTATTAAAATTTTCTATAATATTACTCCTGGATTGGTTGTCTACCTGACTGGATATTCTTTGTGATTTTTTGAATAAAATTTAGTACACAGGGTATACCAAAAACTGAACTGAAAGACTAAACTGAACAATAATCCATAAGGAAAATGTGTTGGGAAATTAAAAACATCTCCATGCAAGTATCCTACGGTAGTATCTATTGATCTTTGAAAATTCATATAAAGGGTGTTCCAGTACTACCAAAAGTTAAACATGTGATTTACTCGAAATCGTTTGATGTTTGTTTGTTTTAATGTTTGACAATTTGAATTCTGAATTGATCTGTATATTTCATTCGAACGTTATTTTGGAAAAACGTAAATAAAAGTTTGTATTTCCATACTATGTGTATGGCATTACAAATTTAAGTTTGCGGTTGATAGTTTTTCCTTGAGTATTGCGAGAAAGTAAGTGCAGTGCTGCTGTACCATTTTTTTTGCACTACAGAATGGGTGTTGTGTTGTAAAGTTTGCTTATTTAGGTTAATATCGTTAATATTGTCGTATAAACATTGCATAGTGCCTAAAATCACTAATACTTTGGTTGAAACATTTGATAAACTGTTTTTTACACTGCGAAAAAATGCGAAAATCCGCAAAAACAGTGTACCGTAATGAAAAGGGATGACTAAATTCAACTTTCTGCTGCCAGCTGATACGGGGCACACATTAAACAAAAAAAAAACAGCTAAATGCATATCGGGCAACGAGCACCGAGAGTACCGTACCACTAAGGTAAAAATACCGTCTTTGTTATGGCCGCGCAATCACGCAGAAGTGTATTATAAACGCGCGAGTCCGACACACATTGAACCAATTTTTTACTATTTGTTGTTATTCTATAGCTTATGCACTATACAGGGTGTCGACGACGACGGAGGTTGCCTGCTAGCCTGATGCTGGCAGGCTTCTGTATATATGTATATTTAAACTTAGACGTAAGCAAATTCCAAATTACGACATTGATTAGTTTGGCAGTCTCTACTTGGTTTGCTTGTAAATATTGTGTGTTTTACTGTTTTTAATTATATTTTACTAGCTGTTGCCCGCGGTTTCGCTCGCGTGGATTTCGTATTTAGGTTGTTCCCGGTTTTACGAAGCAATGAGATATTTTAGTCCAGGGAAAATATTATTTATCCCATCATTTCGGGGTAATTTTAAACTAAGGAAAAACGGGGAAAAACCCTGCGCAAATCAATGAGTATAATTCAAGATCCAGCTGAATTTTATATAATATTCAGACGTTACTCATAAATTACTCAGAACAGAGGAACTTAGCAGCAGTATCCTAACAAATGTAAAGAGAGAGATGAGAGACACCTTTTTGTCATATTTCAAAACAGAGCTAAATCGCAGAAGTAATTGAGAAAAACGGAAACGCTCTCCCTCTCTCTCCCCCTCCTCACTCTCCCACTGCCCCTCCCTCTTTCTCTCTCTCACCCCCTCCCCCTCCCTCGCTCCCTCCCCCTCCCTCACCCCTTCCCCTCCTTCTCCCTCTACCTGTATCTCTCTTCCTCTCTACCTCTATTCCTCACTACCCCTTTACCTCTCTACATCTCTACCCCTCTACCTCTCTTCATCTCTACCTCTCTACCTTCCTACCTCTCTAAAGGGCCCCATACAAAGCTCTGCCTGCAGGGCCCTGCTTGCAGTGCCACTGCCAATCGTACTTTGTGTGGGCATGCAGAGCCGACAAAATCGCCGTTACATCGGCCCTGCAAGACCACACACGGTACGATTGGCAGTACGCACTGCAAGCAGGGCCCTGCAGGCAGGGCTTTGTATGGGCCGTTTAACCTCTCTACCTCTCTAGTTAAAGATAGTACCTTGGTGATTGTGCGCTGCACGGAGTAAAAAAGGGAAGAGGAGATGATGATATCAGTCGAGCCGTGATTCAATCAATTGAGCCATGACGTCACGAAAGGGGGCGGGGCATACGCCATTTCCTCTTTGAACTTACCAGTGATCACATCGAAACACGCTCTGCAAAAAATTGTTTAAATAGTTGGAAAAACAACTCCCACTATGAAGTGTTGTGTGCCTTTGTGTTTAAATTCGTCAGAAAGGCAAAAAGAAACTGCATTTAAAGTGTCTTTTCACTTGTAAGTAAGATTTTTCAATAAAATTTGCTATCCATGTACTGTAGCCATGTGGCCGTAACATTAGTTCTGCTTTATGTCGCTAGATGGTTTTGGGAATATTTGTAGACGATCGAAATTCACCCCTTCTTTTTACTTCCACCGACTCAATTTACATTTCTGGCTTTAGCTTTAACAATAGTTTGATAAAAATTACGTGATTATCGTGAATATTTTATTTATTTGGAGAAATATTTGTAGTTTGTAGTTATGTTGTTTGTAGTAGCGCCACCTAGTATGCAGTGGACAAACTCGCCAGAGTTAGGTTCAAGAACCGTGTTCCAGATTTCAGCAAGTACGTAGTATATAGGGTTTAATTTAATAACGTGCCATAAATTTTAGCTAAGTAAGATATGAAAAAAAAAACCTACTTAAAAAAAATTAAAACTTCATTGAAACTAAACTAACGCGGAGCGCAATGACCCAGATCATCAAACCAGTGCGCAAGTATTAGTGGATTAGGTAGGCACATACATAACTGAAACTGTTTCTTTTTTGCGTTAGTTTAGTTTCAATTTCAAGTTTTAGTTAGTCAAGGAGATTTCGTTTTTTTATGTAGGATTTTTTAAATATTTTTTTGTGTTCCTTTATCGTTACCGAACCACCTTCTAAACTTCGGCAATAAACATCCAGTAGATAGAGAGCGGGAAGTCAGCAACCTTACCTCATCGCAAACAAAATCGTGAACAACATACCTACTTCTCATAGTAGGAATAGCGGAATGCCTCTTATTTTTAATTTGATTACTAAGTAGGTATACAAATGAATACCTATTGTTATTTTTGAATTTTCAAATCTATATAGTTGGCTCTATATTCATATAGATAGAGGGAGCATAACGTGTTAAGACTGCATTCCGTGTTTGACGCAGACGCGTAATAGGTACTGAACGCAACTTGCTGGTAGTGTGCGTGGTCACGCATACATAAACGAACGCTTCCAGACCCGAACGAAAGTTAGTAACTCATAATTAATTTTAAAAAAATGTTTTTGGTTGAGTTAGGGTAATAACAAAAATATCACAGGTCATCCAAGTAACAACTATCATTCACGCATCACTTATCATTCGCACATAACCCATCATACACTCATCATCATTCCTCCGCTCATCATCATTCATCCACTCATTAACTACCATACGCGCATCACTCATCATCATTCATCCACTCATTAACTACCATACGCGCATCACTCATCATCATTTATCCACTCATAAACTATCATTCGCGCATCACTCATCATCCACTCATCATCATTCATCCACTCATCAACTATCATGCGCGCCTCACTGATAATCCGCACATAACCCATCATACACTCATCATCATTCATCTACTTATCAACTATCACCCGCGCATCACTTATCATCCGAACATCACTCATCATCCGCTCATCATCTTTCATCCACTCATCAATTGTCATCCGCGCATCACTTATCATCCAAAAATCAGTCATCATCCGCTCATCATCATCATTCATCCACTTATTAACTATCATCCGCGCATCACTCATCATCATTGATTCACTCATCAACTATCATCCGCGCGTCACTCATCATCCACTCATCATCATTGATTCACTCATCAACTATCATCCGCGCATCACTCATCATCCACTCATCATCATTCATCCACTGATCAACTATCATCCACTCATCATCATTCATCCACACATCACTCATCATCATTGATCCACTCATCAACTATCAGGCGCGCATTACTTATCATCATTCATCCACTCATCAACTATCATCCATGCATCACTCATCATCATTGATCCACTCATCAACTATCATCCGCGCATCACTTATCATCCGCTCATCATCATTCATCCTTTCATCAACTATCATCGGCGCATCACTCATCATCATTCATCCACTCATCAAATCCGTCTCAAGGGGAAGATCTAACAAACCTGACGAAATAATGTAGCCTGTTTTCTGCCTAAGTTTGGCGCCGTTTGCTTCTTTAAAAAAAGTAATCCATTTAAATCCGTGCCATCGTTGTACATTTCGTTGTTTTTGTAATCGAAAGATCAAAGGACACTAACGATTAAAAGGCAGTTTTATTTCGGAAAGCCATGCCATGGAAATCCGTCTCAAGAGGAAAATATAACAGACCTGACGAAATAATGTAGCCTGTTTCCTGCCTAAGTTTGGCGCCGTTTGCTTCTTTTAAAAAGTAATCCATTTAAATCCGTGCCATCGTTGTACATTTCGTTGTTTTTGTGATCGAAAGATCAAAGGACACATACTAACGATCAAAAGGCAGTCTTATTTCGAAAAGCCATGCCATAGAAATCCGTCTCAAGAGGAAAATCTAACAGACCTGACGAAATCATGTAGCCTGTTTCCTGCCTAAGATTGGCGCCGTTTGCCTCTTTTAAAAAAGTAATCCATTTAAATCAACAAATTTAACAGACCTGACGAAATAATGTAGCAAGCAGCACGTTCAAGTTTCCGATCATTGAACTTAAACAGCTCTACCTTTTCCGACCACTGCCGATTACCCATCATCTACCGGTCACCCATCATCTACCATTGACTCGTCTTCCGCCGGTCACCCATCAATATCATCCACCAGTCACCCATCTTCGTCCGGACATCAATCACGTACAAAAAATCTATTACTCTGATAACCCTTCTGACCGATCACCCATCATCTACCTATCTTCCTCCGCCTACCCTTCATCACCAGTCACCCATCACAAAACAAAACCACCTAGGTATGGTATATAAGTAGGTACTTACTTGGTTAAAGGAATAGATATTTTTTTGAATTTTTGACGGGATACATAATATTTATCTTTGCGCTTCCCCATTTCTCTACAACAAACATTTAATAAATACAAGGAAAGAAATATCTTAGTTTAGAAACTAGTAAAAAACAAAGTTACCTTATTACACTATGAAAGCAGAGAATGTATATACGTTGAAACGCGATCTATAATTTTGGCGCGTCGCGGTGCAAACTGACGTAGTCTCACTTCGAGCTCTTGTGGGTCACTGGTTTATCGGCCGCTTGTCAGAGCTATTTATTAGACTTCGCGCGGCCATACTAAAAATGTATGGCGTAATCGTAGTGGTTTTGAAAAAAATCATATTTAAATATGTTAGCAATATTTCAAAAATGTGAGAACGGCTAATTGTTCTATGTACATTTGTGTTTTGTTATAATTAAAGTTTATAATCGATATATAAGTATTAATATCGATTTTTTGTTGAACGGCAGAACGCCTTTTTCTAAGTTTTGTCCAATTTTACGTAGGTTTTATACTATAAAGGATTTTTTTCTCCGAGTAATTGTTGGCATGTTCATTGTGATGTTTTATACATGATTTTTATGTTCAACATAGAAGCATAATGAGCGAAATCCTTTAAACCGTGACTGCCGTTTTGGTAGTTTTTACGTAGTGCACTCTTAAGCTGCCACCACTTTTATCTTTTTAATCTACTTCAAAAAGAAGAGGTTATCAATTCGACCCGTCCTGTCAAAAATACACAGTTTTTGTAGCTTAGCTTACAGATTCGCCGAGTTCGCGATTTTATTACACGTATAGATTGGTCGCTATTTTCATAAGCAACGAGGAAGGGTTACCGACTGCCCGCTCTTAGTCTCAGTTTATAATTTAATTGCGAGCCATAGCTCTGGAGCAAGATCCGTATCAGTGACTGAATAACTTTTTCCAAGGAACATAGGTCGAAAAACAAAAAATAATTTTTGACTTTCCATACCTACTGAGTGACCAACACAATTGTATGGGAAGTCTAAAATTTATGTCCTTTATCGAACTATGTTCCTTTGGGAAAGTCGTTCAGATACTGATACTGAACCCGCGAGCTATGGCACGCAATTAAATTAACACCCTGCACAAACAATATATTTTTGTAGTATAGTCTCTTTATAGTGTCTTTTACGCCATCTAGTAGAGTATAGCAGTACCACCAAAAAGTGCGTAAGGACAAAAAGTGCTAGTAGTTTCACTATTTGCCACTAGATGGATTTTACATGAGTAGGTGGAGTCTAGTTATGTCCCGCGAACCCGTGACTCGATCTTCACCCCCGCGCACTGTCACGCTTCGTGTCGTACAAAAATCTCGTAGGAGCAGCTCTTCTCCCCTTCCTTACTCCGTGGTGCGCTGCTTGTAAAAAAACATAAATCTTCTACCAGTGGATAGGGTGCCAATAGACGATCATTTAACGATTGGGAGGGAAATCAGATTCGTCCCATGTGCGCGGGGGGAGGGGATAGAAGGGGGCGAATTACGCACCATTATGATTATTTTTTTAAAGATCAGTTAATGCTACTAGGGCTTGTGTGGTATTGTTTTCAGGGAAAACAAACACAAGGAATTCATTTTTGATGCTTAAAATGTATAATTCCATAGAAGAAATAATATTTTTAACGAAAAGTAATAAGAGTCACATACATATATTTTTTATAAACTGCCATATTTTTTGAAGACCTTATTTATTGCGATTACAAAAAATATTTATTTAAAGCTTATTTAATCCAATTTAAAAATATATATAATTGTAGTATACTTTTCGTACAAGAACTGTAAGAAAAAAAAAAGAATGCGCCAAGAAAAATAAGCGCGCTGTAATACGCTGAGGTACTTATCCGATCATATTATTTAATTTCAAGATTTATGCTTGGGCTTATGTGGTATATATTTTATATAAAAATGCATATGAAGAGTTAATTCAAAATGATAAATTTTTATTTCTTTTTAAATTTATTCGTTACAAATATGCATACATACAAAAATACAAATCTTTCATCTTTGTTATATCTACATATATAAAAGAAGAAGGTGACTGACATATCAACGCACAGCCCAAACCGCTGGGTCTAGAGATTCGAAATTTGGCATGTAGGTTCCTTATGAGGCCTAGGAGTGCACTAAGAAAGGGTTTTACAAAATTCCACCCCTAAGGGGGTAAAATAGGGGATGAAAGTTTGTATGAAAGGCCGTCAGTTTTGAAGTTAGGATCTTCAAAATTTGTATTTAGGCTGACGACTAAAAATTAATATTTACATGTCTCAGGGTTTTTGAAAATTCGACACCCTTAAGGGTGAAAAGGGGGATGAAGTTGAAAATTCTTTGTTTTTAAAGTAAAATCCACATAATTTATTATTTAGGCATAAATGATGTAATTCTATGCAAAGTTCATCACTGTTATTGAAATTCCACCCCAAATTCAACCCCTAAAAAGGGAAATGGGGTGAAAAAGTCTAAAAACCAATATGGGTATCGATTGTATGGTTTATCGGGTCGCTGATTACGAAAACTACAACAATTTTGAAATCCAACGTAGTGGACGCTAAATACCATCATTCCCTTGGAATGGGGTTGGGGTGCGATAGGGTTGAAATGTGAATACGAGTATGGGTGTCGTTTGTATGGTTTGTCGGGTCGCTGATTACAAAAACTACAACAATTTTGAAATCCAACGTGGTGGACGTGAAATACCATCATCCCCCTGGGGATGGAGTTGGGGTGCGATAGGTTTGAAATGTCTAAAAATCAATATGGGTGTCGTTTGTATGGTTTATCGGGTCGCTGATTACGAAAGCTACAACAACTTTGAAATCCAACGTGGTGGACGTGAAATACCATCATCACCTGGGGATGGGGTTGGGGTGCGATAGGTTTGAAATGTCTAAAAAAAATATAGGTGTCGTTTCTATGTTAGGGATAGTGGTTAAATGGTGTTAAAAATAGAACGATGATATACAAAAATTCTTAGAAATATTACACCCTAACACACACATATGTACATCACACAAATGTTAGCCCTGGGCGGGGATCGCACCCGCGACCTACGGCGCAGAGGGTAGGGGCGCTACCAAACACACTATAAGCCCTCTTATCAAGAATCACCCGTTTATAGGATTATTGTACATTTAACACCATGTTGTGACCCTGTATAGAACAACATATAGGTTCCAGACTATATTAGCCTACTTGCCAAGTTTTTTTACCTCAATCTTCCATATTTTTAGGGTTCCGTACCTCAAAATAAAAAAACGGAACCCTTATAGGATCACTTTGTTGTCCGTCTGTCTGTCAAGTCCCTTATTCTCACGAACGAGAAGAGGTATCAGGTTGAAATTGATAACGTATACTAAAGTCCATAAACCACACAAAATCTGAAAATTTTAATTTTTCACAACGACGCAATCAAAATATATGGCTTTTTATGTCCTCATCTTCATACATTTATGCAAAAAAGCAAAACCTACAGGGTACTACCCGTTGACCTAAAATTATGAAATTTGGCAAGAATCTAGGTCTCACAGTACAAATAAAAGGAAAAGTCTAAAATCATTAAATATTTCAAGCTTTCTCACAACTAATAGTAACCAATTAAGGTGAGCTCTCGTTTCAAGAACTTTTCTATAAAAGAGGGGTCAAGTTGGATGGTCACGCAGTTTTTAAAATCAAAGAGCAAAGCTTTTAGTATATCATATGGAAGATAGGTACGGAACCCTTAGGGCGCGAGTCCGACTCGCACTTGGCCGGTTTTTTTAAACAATTCCAAATTTCAAGTCAACAGCTTTTAAAAGTACCGGCCAAGAGCAATAACGTCTCAGAATGTGTTTTGGATAGTTGTTTAGATTTGTGCTCCGAGTGACAAACTATGCTTTTATTTGGCTTTCTTGTACCTTTTTAACCACTCTAAGGTTCATTGGAAGGGATCTCATCGAAAAATAAGTCCGATTATTCATGCGTTTTTCAAAAGTAAAAGAATGACTTATTTTTCGTGCAATAAAGCGTTTATTTGTGAGAGCAGGAGAGCACCCCGAATACATCCATACAAAGGTAGCTTAGATGGAAGTACTCGTAAATCGCTGACATTCGAATGGTGGCAAAGAAATAGGTGGCGTAATTGGAATACCTCCTGTTGTGAATTGAAGGCAAACTAGAATACCACAAAGCCGATCAATCCGAGCGAAATATTGAACATCTTAAAATACTCAATCGCACCTAAGAACAGTACTGATATTTATGATCTGTCTGCAAATCTTCTAAGGCAAATAAGTATGTCTGTTTGCTTTGTACTATCACTACTATTCAACAGTTGTCTCAGTAGTGGTACCTTTCCGACTGCATTAAAAAAAGTTAAGATATCCCCACTTTACAAGGGCAAAGGGAAAAAATCGGCTATGAAGTCATACCGCCCAATATCATTAGTACCTGCCTTTAGTAAAGTACTCGAAGTGGGGATGAACAACAGGATTTTATCATATTGGACAGAGCGTAATGTTATGTCGGAGCACCAGTACGCATACCGGCGTGGCCGTTCCACCACCGACTTAGTCAGAGAAGTAGTGCGGAGTGCGACTCGCGCGCGCGAGGCCGGCATGCACGTCGCCATGGTGTGCTGCGACCTCTCGCGCGCGTTCGACACCGCCGACCATGGGCTTTTGGAAAAGAAGCTCAACCACTACGGCATCCGCGGTCCTGCCCTGTCATTGGTGGTCTCTTTTATGACGGACAGAGGGCAAGTCGTGGTGGGTGACAGCGGACAGGTTAAATCGGCTGAGTTAAAAAACTTAATGGGGGTCCCACAAGGCTCGTGTTTATCGAACACTCTGTTCAGCATCTTGTTGAACGACCTCCCGTCTGCTATCAGCAACGCTGAAATTTACATGTATGCAGACGACGTTACCGCTGTAGTCAGTGCAGCTACACCATCTCAGCTAGAGGCAGCTCTTAATCTTACTGTGCAACAGCTCAACCTGTGGTTCTGTTCGAATGGCCTGGCTCTTAACAGAGAAAAAACCTGTTTCTTACAGTTTAGGTTAAATGGTCATCGCCAACAACAGTTGCACGTTTACGCAGGCGCCACAGTCCTCGAACAAGTAACCTCGACCCGACTGCTAGGCTTTCACTTAGACAGCTCGCTGTCATGGGGCACCCACATCGATGGGATCTGCGCCCGTCTCGGTCGAGCTTGCTTTGCACTGCGCCGCCTCGCTAAAACGGTGAATATCGGCGTGGTTATGTCATGCTATTACGCCACAGTACACTCGCTTCTGCTGTACGGTACCGAGCTATGGGCACGCGCCGCCGATTGGAATCGTGTCTTCGTTATGCAGAAGCGAGCAGTGCGGGCGATGGCGGGCATACCAGACGACGAATCAGCGCGCGAACACTTCGCAAAGTTTAAAATACTGCCACTACCCTGCCTCTTTGTGCTTCAAGTAGCCCTTTTTGTGCATGAGCACTTAGATGACTTTCAGCGGAGGGGTGTCAATGTTAACATTAACCTCCGCAGTAACAAATACAAAAACCGGCTTATCGCAGACCCGCATAAATTGTGTAAGTCAGAACGTTCCGTGTACGTAATAGGTCCTGAGGTGTACAATCGTTTACCAGACCTAATACGTGATGCACCTTCCACTCAAATTTTTAAAAACAAAATGACGCTTTGGCTTCACGAGGAATTATTTTACGATTATAATACCTTTTTTAAATTACCATTGCAATTATAAAATATTGTTTTTTTATTGTATACAATTTAGACGTGTAACAATGTTACCAATAAATTATTTCATTTCATTTCATTTCACAGCATCCCACAAAACGTCCACTGCAGGACAGGGAGCTCCCAAGATCTCCAGAAACAACGCGTGGTACTTCAGAGAGGTAAATAGTCACCACGCTTGTAAGCTTGGCGCTGGCGACCGCAGTATGTAAGATGGTGACACAGAAAGATGCTGCTGCCCATCCTCCGGTTCATAAGCCCTTAGTCGTCTCTTACGACACCCACGGGTAGAGATGGGTTGGTACTATTCTTTTTCTTTGCCGGTATCACACGGACGGACTATGATATAAACTTAGATAAATGATTCGCTGCGCTCCGAGCGCATCGAATCATTTATAAGGATATAAACTATAATATCTAATACAGAGGTACTCAAATGTACGACGGTGATTATGGTTTCTCACATGTGGGTACTCGCCGATGTCTGCGTAGATAAGAGGAGTCACTAAACCTTTTATGGCATACATCACAAGAAAAAGGTTTCTCACCAGTGTGTATTCGTTGATGTTTTATTAATATAGCTCTTTGATTGAACCTTTTATTACACACATCACCAGAAAATGGTTTCTCACCTGTATGTATGCGACGGTGTTTGTCTAAATTACCCTTTTGACTGAAACTATTATTACACACATCACAAGAAAATGGTTTCTCCCCTGTATGTATTCGTTGATGTTTTACTAATGTAGCTCTCTGATTGAACCTTTTATAACCCACATCACAAGAAAATGGTTTCTCACCTGTGTGTATGCGACGGTGTGTGTCTAAATCACCCTTTTGACTGAAACTATTATTACACACATCACAAGAAAATGGTTTCTCCCCTGTATGTATTCGTTGATGTTTTACTAATGTAGCTCTGTGATTGAACCTTTTATAACACACATCACAAGAAAATGGTTTCTCCCCTGTATGTATTCGTTGATGTAGCTCTATGATTAAACCTTTTATAACACACATCACAAGAAAATGGTTTCTCCCCTGTGTGTATTCGTTGATGTATTACTAATTTATAACTCTGATTGACGCTTTTATTACACACATTACAAGAAAATTGTTTATAACCTGTGTGTATTTCCCGATGTCTGTCTAAATGATGCTTTCGTTTAAAGCTTTTAGAACAAACAACACAAGGGTATGGTCTCTCACCTGTGTGTATTTTTAAGTGCTTTTTTAAAATGCACGGATATTTAAATTTTGCATCGCAAGAATTACAAACGAAAGGCCTGTCATAACTATTGGTTTTTAAATGTGCAATTAATAAACGTTTTCGGGTAGTCATATAAGGACACATACCACAACAAAATTTCTTTGTAGCAGCATGCGACTTTAGATGAGTGTGTAAATCTCTTGCATTACTTGTAGAGTATTCACAAATATCACACGAGTATTCAAGGACTCTATCACAGATAACACTTACTCCATTCAAACAATGTTTTTCGTTTTCCACTCTCACTGTAGCTGAGTTGGGACCGTTCTTGGCAGATATATTAATTTTTACTTCACTTTTTGTGCTGACTGCTTGTTTTGATACTTCTTGTTGGCTGTCTACACTTGCAGTTACGTCAGGTAGTTTACTCTCAGATACAGGATTATTTGTCATATTTAGGGTGTTTTGTTGTGCGACTTCATCGACATCTTCTGTTCTTGGAAGATTTTTCTCTGCTGTGTGTTTTTCTTTCTCTTCATTGTTAATCATATTATTTTTCATTGATATCGCAGCACCTATGCAAATAATATGATTTAGTAAGCCATTTTATGAACAGATTTTAAAAAAACTATCTGCAAGTAGGTAGCAAACTAATACAAATAAATGGTACAGCAGCACTGCACTCACTTTTTCGTGATCTCACTACTCTCTTTCTTTTCTTACTTTCTTTCTCTCTCTCTTTTTTTTTTGCAATACGCGAGAGTCATCATCATCACATCATGTGTGTTGCAAGATCGATGACCGACCTCAAACCCTGGCGTTAGAGTTGTTGAGCCGCCCAAGGCTTCTGAAAATGCTCATCTAACGACTACTACCGTAGATAGTAGCCGGGGCCAACGGCTTAACGTGTCTTCCGAAGCAAGGAACCATCTAACTTTTCAGGCAATTAGATGATTCCTGCTGTTATGTCCTAACCAAACTGGGGAAGTCACACAAAGTGATATTTGTTTGACAGTGTCCCCACCGGGAATCGAACCTCGAACCACCGGGTCAAGAGCTGAACACTCGAACTACAATATCACGGAGGCTGTAGAGAGTAAAGAGAGTAAATAAGTACCAACTGCAAATTAAGTTTGTAATTCCATAAAAATAATATGGAAATACTTACATGCTTACCAATACTAGATTTTTGTAAAAATCTATTTTTTTTATGTTCAAAAGAAATATGCAGTCAGGTAGATAATTAATTCAGAATCCATATGATAGAACATTAAAATAAGCTCAATAAAATAGATTTTGAGTAAATCACATGTTTATATTTTGGTAGTAATGGAACACCCCTTAATATGAATCTCCACGGACTTCATCTGGATCTTGCATGGATATTCTAGGTCCGTTTAAGCTGTTTTTGCGCAAATTCCAATTTTTCACTTTCGTTGTTAATGATACCCTAAAAATGAGAGCTAGCAAAATAACACTCGGAATCGTTCGATGAATATGCATAAAACTCTACATAAAATATAACTTGCTTTTTTATGATGTACTAGCTGTGCCCGCGGCTTCGCTCGCGTGATATTCAGACAATGTGCAGTCTCTCCCTCTCCCCCTCCCTCACCCTCTCCCACTCTATCTACCTCCATCCCACTCCCTCTACTTCTCCCTCTCCCTATCCCTGCCCCTAACCCTACCCCTACTCCTATCCCTATCCTTATCGCCGTCTTAACCGCTATCCCTATCCTTATAGAATAGAATAGAATGATTTATTTGCGTCAAACATGGTGGTGAAGATCTTATAGTTAAATTTTGTACATATACATGTTTCGCCAGTATGAAATGGCATGCAAATACAATAAAAAAGTAATAATTTAAACTAATTAATTAAGAATGTCAAAAATCATTAAAATTATCACAATGTCATAAATTCATTCAAATTATAAAAAGTATATTCACTGAGCCATTGATACAATTTCATTTTAAATAATTTTATGGGTAATAATTTGATATGACTTTCTAATTTATTATAAATTCTAACGCACATGCACAAGCAACTTTTGTCATACTTCATAATTATAAGTGTTTCATCGAAAACAAGTTTGTCAGGATATCTAAAATTTCGAGGGTTTATATCAACAGCCTTAGTAAACAAGTTCTGATTTTGTTTTACAAACACACATGTCTCGTATATGTATAAAGATGGCAATGTCAATAAACCAAGCTTTTTAAAATATGGTTTGCAAGAGTCAAAACGAGAAATACCTGTTATTTATTTATTTATAATCAATTCCTTACTACACTAACAGAAAATTCCAATGCATGCAGAAGGTTACATTATAACTTAAATACTATAAACTACTTAAAAATATCATAACTTTATTTACAAACTGACGAAGTCCGTCATAAAAAATATCTGCTTCCGGCTGCTGAGCAATCACGGCATTCAAAAGTGCAAGAGCACGTGACGTTGGAGCATTTCCCGCAGCGTGTGTGCGCGTATGAGGAGGCTGAAATAGACGGAGTCTACTACGAAGACGGCAGAATGTCTGCGGCACGAACAAGTTACATCTAGATAGAGTGCCAGAGTCCTCTATCTTACCATTTAGTAGCCGATAGTAGTGAACCAGTAGAGCGCATTTTCGCCTTAGCTCTAAAGTATTCATACCAACCATGCCCGCTACAAACAGAGATGGGTACAAGAAAGGGTAGAAACCATATAACTTCTTATAGAGGTATCGAGCGAATTTGCGCTGCACTCGTTCCACCATAACTTTGTACTTTGTTTCACGTGGGTCCCACACCATGGCATTGAATTCTAAAATACTGCATACGTATGCATAATACAATGTTATAATAGCGGTCCTACTCGTAAATAACGCTGTTTGTCTAAGAACAAAACCCAGTGATCTAGAAGCCCGACTGCAAAGATCTACAATATGAGGAGCGAAAGTCAACTCAGCGTCCATAGTGGGATAGATGGGATTTATGGGTGGGGGAGAGTGTGGCAACACTTACGAGATTGCTCTCTCGCTCTCTCTCTCTCTCTCTCGACGTACGTGGATACGATGCATTGTAGTAAGGTTTGAATTACTAAAATCGGGAGAAAAATCACTATCACAATTAAAAACAATTGCAGAAACAGTAGAGATTGCATACAAAATTTCACATGAAGAGTCAAGGACATCTAAAACAGAAATGTTTAGCTACAAAGGGAACGGTAACACAAGAAATAAAATAAATATGCAAAACAACAGCAGGCAAGGCGCACATTGGCAGGAAAACAGAGCGGCGACAAGATCTGCTTGCTTTTGTTGCGGTAAGATGGGACATTCAAGAAACAATTGTACTTTAAAAGATAAATTCTGTAGTGAATGTGGTTTGAAAGGCCATATTTTTAGAACATGTAAAAAAAATAAAAGACATGTGAAGACAACAAGTGCGAATATGGAAGAAGAGGAATTAGAAGCAGAAATGGAAAACTGGAAACTAACAGATTCAGAAACCGACGACGATGTAGACAAGTTACAATATGAAACTAAAAAGTAACACAAAAAAAGGTAAATTTAGTACGTAAAATACCACCCCTATATTTAGAATTACAGGTAAATGGAAAAAACCTAAGATTTGAGGTTGACACAGGGGCAGACATAACTACAGTAACGAAAAGTGACAAAAATAAATATTTCCCCACTGTACGAGCCAGAAGAGTTAGCCCGTACTCCTTTTAGTTAGTTGGTAGTTTGAGTGCACAAGTAAAAGTCAAAAGGCGTGTTGTCGCTTAAATGATTTATTGAACACTAATAATTTAATGCTACATTAGGCAAAAGTAGGGCGCCGCATCGGCTAAAAATTAATGTACGATCGGGCTCGTACATGCTGGGAGGGCAAGAAAGTAAGGGATGAATTTTAAGTTTTTGTTAGAATTTAAAGTTAACAAGTTGAACTAAAGCTAAATCTCCTATGTGGCCTTTTGCGTGGTGGGCACACGTCGCAGTTGCTGGCTCGGGTTGACATCTCAATGAGTTCCGGTGGTTGTCGCTCGACGTCACGGCGTTCGCGTCGTTGTGGTTGAGGTTGTGGTTGGGGTTGTTGTTGAGGGTGAGGTTGTGGTTGTGGTTGCATCGCTGTGCCATTACCATTAGTATGCCTGCCTTTGTAACGTTTGTGTGCAACGTATATAGCGGATAACAGGAGTCCTCCCACCACCAAATAAAGGACTGAATATTGGTGAATGTCGTGGGAGCTTAGGTTAGCCGGTAGTTTTTCTCGTTCTTTGAGTAGTTTCAGTTTGGCGTCCAACTCGCGATGGCTTTCTTCTGTGTTTGTCGTTGTTAAGGTCTGTAGTCCACTCAAGTTGAACGTTGGGTAGTCGTTGCTGAAGTGTAGGTTCGGGTCTGTTATCTCTGGAATATCGAGATTGATTTCTATTTTGTTCCCAAAGTGATTGTAGGCGAAGACAGTGGTATCGTCGCTCTGAAGTAGGCATCCTTCTTCCAGGTCTAATATGCCAACTTTTGTTAATTTGATTGTTGAAATCCTGTTCTCGCACAATATTCTTGCCTGACATGAATTGCAGCATAAATAAAGCCATCTATTTTGTTTGTTCAGTTTTATCCAGCTGTTCACGCATGTTTTTGTTTGTGTGTTACATTGCAAATTAGTTTGTTGATTTAGTATTTGTGCTTCACATGGTGCGCGCCGGCTTCGAAGGCTAGTTATTGGATGGATCGTATTACAAATGTAGCGCCCTTCACTAGGCTGTGTGCAGTGATCCAAGTCTCTATCTTCTAGGGGTAGATATACATTGCTCTTTAGGTAGATAGCAATGTATGACGTACTAAGTATAACTGACATATACTGCTGGTTTACTATGTTCATTGGCAGAGCGATTGGTCGGTAGATCTTATACTCATCGTCACTTGTCAGTGGTATGTGAACTTCCAGCAGTAAGTATGTCGATGTAATGCGTGCTCTGACATACAACAACTCGTAGATGTCTTTGATGTTCTCTTCGATGTTATTGTCTTTGACTGGTAGTGATAGGCCTTTAGCTACTTTGGCAGTGACCATATGCAGTTGTTGAATAAGCTGTTTAGGTGTGAAGAGATGAACATCGAAGTGGCCGTTGTAGAGGTTCGTTAAAGTGTTCAGTAGCACGTCTTGCGTTCTTTTCAGGTTGACGAGTATCAATGAAGCGGTAAGTGACGCCGCATTGAAGTCGTTCATAGTTGACATTATTTCTACTTTTTGTGTTAATCTGTTTAGGTTATTCTCGGTTGCCAGTATGTAGTCGCGTATTTTCTGAAGTTGCTGTTTCATGAAGTACTCGTTATTTTTTATAATGTCGTTTTCTGCTTCTACAATGCTGGTTTGGTTTTTTATAAGCTCTAGTAAATAATCCTCGTTCATTTGTATTATATTTATGTCTCTTTCGTACTTTTTAGCAAATTCATCGTCTAAAACGCCAAAAAGAGCTCGCGCTAAGCTGCCAACGCCGTTGATAAGTCCTCTCTTCTTGCGGCTCAAGTGAGGGTTAAGTATTAGCGCATTATAGTCATCCAGCTGTTTAAGCTCGTGTTGAAGTTGAGCAATGACTGGTTCACACGGTTGTTCTTCTATTCGTTGGCAAATGTTGCTAAGAGCTGTTATGTATTTCGTTGCTTGTTTAGTGCCTTGCCAATATGTTGATATGTTGTAGTAAATTAACAAGGTCCATTCGTCATGAATCATTTGCAGTTCTCCAATTTCGTCAAAATAAATTGGGCGGTTGCCTTCTATTGGCGTAAGTTTAAAGTTCGATAAAGGTTGGGCCCAACTTGTAGTTAAAGTCATTGATAATGTTATCACTGTAAACAACATCATTGTGACGTTACTGATGACTGGTGTTTTGGTTCGTAAGCGAGCGGATCGGGTTACCGGGTGCGCGTCGGCGCTATGTGTCGAGTCGTTGGTATTGTTATCGCTCTGTTGTTGTTTACGCTCGTTTATAGGGAGCGGTGATAGTTTCGTCACAGGTCGCTTCAGTGTAGTTGTTTGTGTTTTTAATGTGGCGACACGGACATATCCATCTTCACCAGGGTGTAGGTCAATGATGCGCCCCATAGACCACTTGCCGGGGGGGGTGTTGTCTTCTTTGACTAGCACTAAATCTCCCTTTTCTAAGTTTGGTTTTGGTTGTAGCCACTTGCTTTTGGTCTGGAGCTGATGTAGGTACTCCTTTGACCAACGTTTCCAGATATGTTGGTGCATTAGTTCTACCATTTTCCATCTGTTGCGTAGATCAAGCTTAGCTTCAGTTTGATTTTCTTGTGGAAGTGACATCATGGGGCTGCCTGTTAGGAAGTGCCCTGGGGTCAGGTATTGTAAGTCCTCAGGATCTTCTGTGAGTGGGCAAAGCGGACGGCTGTACATGCAGGCTTCTATTTGCGCTAGCAACGTAGTTAGTTGTTCGAAGTCCAATTTCTGGTCACCCATGACACGCATCAGATGGAACTTCATCGACTTTACTGCTGCCTCCCAAACTCCAGCTGCTGATGCCCAACGGGGAGCTAGGAAGGCCCATTCGATATGAAGTTCGTTCAAAGCACTGAAGAATTCTGGAGATGTCATCGTTTCGTATTGTTGAAATTCTTCGTGCAGTAATCTGGCGGCACCTTTAAAGTTGGTTCCGTTATCGGAGTACATATATTTAGGTGTGCCTCTTCTAGCACATAGTCGTTTAAGGGCTGCTATAAATGCTTGTGAGCTGAGATCCGATACAAGTTCAATATGGACCGCTTTGGTGGCCATACAAATAAAGATGGCGATGTATCCTTTGTTTGTTTTTACCCCTCTCCCACGGTTTAGTTTGACGTCCACGTGGCCAGTGTAGTCGACTCCAGTGTGGGAGAATGGACGATACGGAGTCACTCTCACGGCAGGTAAGTTTCCCATTAATTGTTCACTTTTAATAGGTTTGAATCGGTGGCATCTAACGCATGAACGTAGGACGGATTTTGTTGCTCTATTTCCGCCTATTATCCAATATTGTTGTCTGGTTTGCGCTAGTGTAACTCGAGCGCCTCCGTGCAACGTTTGCTTGTGTGCGTGCTCGATTACAAGTGTAGTGAGGCGACCTTCATGGGGTAAGATAGCTGGATGTTTAGCCTTTTCAGGAAGGGAGGACAGATTTAAGCGACCCCCGACCCTCAGGATGCCTTCATCGTCCAGGAAGGGTGTTAAGTTCAGAAGTTTGCTCCTTAGTTTTACTGTTCCTGTCTTCTTGATACTTTCAATTTCGTCATAAAAGTACTCGTGTTGTACGTTCCTGATAAGAAGCGTCGTCGCATTATTAAGTTCACGTAGTGATAAGTTTGTTCCAGATAATCCAGTCCGATGGCGTAGTATTGTTTTGTAACGTAACACCCATGCGAGGCATCGTACGACACGTGTCAGGCTACCGCAGTGCTCGATGAGTCGTTTTGTTATTTCACCGCCACAGTTAGGTGATTTAATTGCATAACATTCGAAATCTCGTTCTTTATCAGTTGTAAATGTTTTTGTCTCTTTTTTTTAGGTCTTTTGACGTTAGCCACTGAGGTCCATGCCACCACAGGTTGTAGGTAAGTAGTTGAGACGGATGGAGGCCTCGTGTTGCGCAATCAGCTGGGTTTTCTTTCGTGTTTACATAGTGCCACTGGGTTGCAGGTACGACGTTTATTATCTGGACAGTGCGGTTCGTTATATAGCGATCCCATCTAGTGTTAGACCCTTGTAGCCAGGCCAGCACCACCTGGGAATCTGTCCAGCAGTTAATTATGAGTTGGTAGTTGTCGAGAGCGGCCTTTACTTTCTTTAATAGTTTTGTAAGAAGGAACGACGCACAAAGCTCCAGACGTGGGAGACTGGTCTTCGTGGCCCGTGGCGCCAGTTTTGTCTTCGCAGCGAGTAGAGTAATCACGTAGTTACCGGCTTCGTTGATGGTTCGGCTATAAACGGCACTAGCGTATGCCTTCTCGCTCGAGTCGCAAAATCCATGCAGTTCGATCGCTTGCGACGTTGCGTTAATCCATCTAGGTATAGATACTTGTTTTATGTTTACAAGGTCGTTGCGTAATGTCTCCCATTCTTTAGCCACTTTTGCAGGAACATTTTCGTCCCATTGGATGTTGTTGGTCCAGACGCATTGGAACAGAAGTTTGGCTTTAACCGTTACAGGCGCCACCCAGCCGAGAGGATCGTATATCTTGCTTACAAACGTTTGGTGTATGTTGTTTTATTAGTCGGTGGTAGTGACATAGAAAAACAAAAAACGTCTTTGCTCGTGTTCCAGCCCAGTCCAAGCGTCTTAGTTGGTTCGTCTTGTTTGAAATTAAATACGTGCTCGCAGCTCTTTTGTTTTTCAGTTAGCTGATCGAGTATTGCCGGTTCGTTGCTCGCCCACTTGCGTAATGTGAAACCACCTCTTTGTAATAAGCAGTAGAGTTGGTTTTGCAGTATTTTTGCGCCTTCAATAGTGTGGTGGCCCGTAATGACGTCATCCATGTAAAACTGTGTTCTCAATGCCTTTTCAGCTTCCGGGTATGCCTGCCCCTCATCGCTGGCTAATTGTTGTAAAGTGCGCATGGCCAGGAAAGGCGCGGCTTTCATCCCGTAGGTGACAGTGGTAAGTTGCCATTCTCTTAGTGGTTCGTTTGGTGAAAAGCGCCAGATGATCTTTTGTAGAGATTGTTGATCTTGATGTAGGTAGATCGCTCTGAACATTTTTTCGATGTCCGCTGTTAGAGCGTACTTATAAGTTTGCCATGTAAGGATCAGCGTTAAAATGTCTTTTTGTAAGTTAGGGCCCTTCTCCATGAGATCGTTGAGGCTGTATTTTGAGGTAGAGGGCATTGAGGCATTGAAGACAGTTCTTAATTTGGTGGTCGTTGACCCTTCTTTTTGGACCCCATGGTGTGGTAGAAAGGCTTCAATTTGGTTATTGGCTGAGTTGGCGGCTGGAATCATATGGCCCATATCCATATATTCTTCTATGAATTGTTTGTAAAGTTTAGCGAAATTTTCCTTTTTTGCCATTTTCCTCTCTAGTTGTAGGAATTGGGAGACGGCTTGTGGTTTAGTTTTTCCGAGCTTTTCGCCAAAATCAGGTTTCAAGGGCATTTTGACGACGTACTGGCCCGTGTTCATTCGCTCTGTAGTTTCAACGTAGTTTTGTTCACAGAAGTCTTCTGCGTTAGTTTTTTCGCTCTGGGTAGAGATTTCTTCCGTTTCCCAGAACTTAGTTATGGAGTCTAGTTCGTTCAGTGTGACTAGACAGTTGAAAGTTTTGACGCTGCCGCTGAGAATCCACCCCAGCTTGGTATGCTGGGCTACCGGTGAGTTAAGGTCACGCCGTAGGACACCCTCATCGATAATTTTTGAGTAAATATCAGCGCCAAGTAAAATGTCGATTGGACCGGGCACGTTGTAGTCCGGGTCAGCTAGTTTTAGGTTTTGTAGATAGTCCCATTTCGTAGTTTTTATAGTTGAGTTAGGTAAGTTATTTATAAGTTTTTTCATGATGAGAGCTTCAGTTTCGAATGTAAAATCGGAGTGGATTGATTTACATTCCAGTGTAAGTAGACCCTTGCAGTTACCGAGGGCTGCCCCGATGCCAGTGACCACGGCGCTCATTTTTCGACGTTGTAGTCTAAGTCGCTGTGCTGCGTTCTCAGTTATAAGGGTGACCTGAGAACCTTGGTCTAAAAGAGCGCGTAAAGTTATGTAGTCGCCTTCTAAGTTTTTCACCATTATTTGCACGGTTGTGAGTAAAACTTCTTGGTCTTCAGAGTTCACGCAGTGGCTGGCTCTCGAGTTTGATGGTACATGCGGCGGCATGTTAGTTGATTGCGAGTTATTTTGTTGGTCCACATGGAGTAGTGTGTGGTGACCTTTATTGCATAATTTACACGTTTTCTTCGAAGTGCATTGTTGTTCACCGTGGCTATACAAGCAATTTTTGCAAACACGTAGTTTTGCCGCAGTGTCGTTTCGCTCTTTCGCACTCATGCTTAGGAAGTTTTTGCAATACATCAAAACATGATCCTTATTGCAAAGTGGGCATATTTTGATAGCAGCATGGTATGACTTAGACCACTTATCTGACTTCTTAAAGTTCATCGACTTTTGTTCGCCTGATTTAAAGTTGAATCGTTGGTTTGGTTGAGTTGAAAACGAAGTAGTTTTTTGTTGATTTTGAGTTTGTTTTATAGCTTCAAGAGCCATAAACTTCGCTTCCAGAAAATCGATGAATTCTTGGAGGTCAGGTAGTTCCCGTGGGTTCGTCAGGTGTTGAATGTAGTCCGCATATGTAGTAGAATCGAGTTTCGGTAGGAGTAGGTGAACTAATAGCGGGTCCCACGTTTCTATACCGAGGCCCAAGCTGTGCAGTCCATTCAAACATTCTAATAAGGTGTCGTGTAGCTTCTTTATGTTTTGAGCCGACGGGATTTGAATGTTAGGTATGTTGAGAAGTGCGTTGACGTAGGACGAAAATAAAAGACGTTTATTTTCATAGCGATGCTGAATTATCTTCCAGGCTGCGTCATAGTTTTCAGCGCTGATAGAAAGATGTTGAATTAACTTCTCTGCTTCACCCTTGAGTTTAGTTTTAAGGTGCTGCATTTTTTGAGATTTAGTTAGTAGTGGGTTATGGTCGATAGTTTCAGTAAATAGGTCACGAAATGAAATCCATTGGTTGTAGTTACCGGAAAATTCAGGAATTTCCATTTTTGGTGTGGTTTTGTCGTAATGAGCACCGGTCCAAAGTCTCAAGTTTAGGTTCTTTTTTATGGCATCATATCTCGCCTCGTGTACTTTATATTCCTTTTTATAGTTTTCTCTATCTTCTCCCGTTAGTTCAAAGTCTATCTTCCAGTGAATTTTGTCTATTGCGTCCCATTTACTTTGTAGATTTTTAAGGTTGTCTTCCAATTCCCACTTTTCTATTATTTTATCATATTTGATTTTAGATGTAGCGTGTGCGAACGCGTTGAAGTTTTGTATTTGTTGTTTTAAGAGATTTTTTTGTTCTGGCGTAGGCCCTGCTGCAGCTGCTGCCGTTTCCTGTTGGTGCGATGACATTCCAGGTTGCTCTTCGGGACGTTCAGCTGAAGGTGGAGCCGCATTCTCCAAAAGTTGAAGTTTCCTGGTTATGATATCCATCTTAGTTTGTTCGTACAATATTTTAGTTCGTTCAAAAGTGTTTTCAGTAAAGTATTTATCAGTTTTGTCCGTGCTTTTGCACAGGACTCCGTTGTTGCTTTCAAACTCCGTCCAGAAGGCGTCTAAGTTATCAAGACGCTCAGTTAGGTAGCTAAGAGTTTTTCTCGACGAGCTGTCCTTTTTGTAGTTAGTCACCAGTCGAAAAATGTTGTCGAAACAATGTCCTTGCTTCTCCAAAAGTTTGTTAAATAGCTCAGCTGCCATTTGCTCCAAAGAAGGAGATTTTTCGGCGTTTTGTTCAGTTGACATGTTAAGTTAGGTAGTTTACCCAATCTGGTTCGTTAGTTGATTGAAGGCCGTAGGTTCCACAGTCTTCTGTTATCTCCAAGTCCTTGCCGTAGTAAGGGTCCTGAAGCAGTTATGTCAGTGCGTGCAAACACACTGTGATGACGTGCGACTTCTCAATACACTGGTGATATCCGCTGGTGGATGGCCAATGTACCGATCCGCAATCACAGTAGTTACACAACACTAACAGTTCACAAGATCGAAGGACCAAAAAGGATGTACGAGCCAGAAGAGTTAGCCCGTACTCCTTTTAGTTAGTTGGTAGTTTGAGTGCACAAGTAAAAGTCAAAAGGCGTGTTGTCGCTTAAATGATTTATTGAACACTAATAATTTAATGCTACATTAGGCAAAAGTAGGGCGCCGCATCGGCTAAAAATTTATGTACGATCGGGCTCGTACACCCACATTACCTATTTGTTCATCAAATATAACTTTCACAAATTTTAATCAAACAGTGTCGAAACCAGTTGGGTTATTAAAAGGTCTTGATGTTGTTTATAATAACACAAAATGTAAAAATATGACCCTGTTTATTGTCCCCGATGAACAACCTCAGATAATAGGTAAAGATTGGTTACATGAGTTGCAATTATGGCCATTAATTTTACAACAACTTGTATGTAAAATAGACAGTAAAAAAGATCACTATGAAAATAAAATAAAAACAGATTATTCAGATGTTTTTAAATCAGGTTGGGGAAATTATAAGGGACAGCCAATTAACTTAGAATTAAAAGAAGGGGCACACCCAAAGTTTTTGCCAGCACGTAGTGTGCCCTACGCACTAAAAACAAAAGTAAAAGATGAAATAAACAGATTGTTGGCAGAAGGACGTATCGCACCAATCGAACACTCCGATTGGGGCACACCAATTGTACCAATTTTGAAAAATGACCCATTACAATCAGTTAGATTATGTGGTGACTATAAAGTAACGGTCAACCCTAACTTAAAAGTAGATCATTTTCCACTACCAACACTTAACAGCATACTGTCACATTTTCAAGGGCAAACCTGCTTCTGCGAGTTAGATTTAAGAGAAGCTTATTTACAAGTGCCTTTGACTGAAGAGTCACAAAAACTTACCACAATTGTCACAGAAAATGGTATTTATAAATACATATAGCTACCCTATGGTTTAAGTACAGGGCCAGGGTCTTTCCAACGGTTAATGTATCAGCAGCTTTCAGATATAGAGGGGGTTTGCGTATATATTGATAATGTGTATGTGGTAGGCAGGGATATTGATGAAACATATACAAGATTGAAAACTGTACTAGACCGTTTTGCGGTGACAGGTTTAAAATTAAAGTTAGCTAAATGCCACTTCTTTAAAACAGAACTAAAGGTTTTCAATTACATTGTAAATGAAAAAGGAATAAGAGTAGACAAGAGTGCTATTCAGTCACTATTAGATACACCACAGCCGGAAAGTATCAAGATGTTGCAATCATTCCTGGGAAAAATAAACTATTATGGTCGTTTTTTAAAAAATATGTCGACAGCTTTGCAACCATTATTCGAAGCATTAAAAAACAAAAAACTCAAATGGAACAAAGATTGTGAAATGGCATTTCAAAAAATAAAATCAGTTTTAGCAAATTCGAAAACATTGTCACATTACGATCCAAATCTTCCTATCATTTTGAGCTGTGACGCCTCAGATTGTGGAGTAGCAGCGGTATTGTCTGTTCGAGATACAGACGGAGTAACAAAACCGGTTGCATATGCAAGCAAAAAGTTAAGTGAAGCTCAAACACGATATCCAACAATAGAAAAAGAGGCATATGCAATAATTTTTGGAGTAACAAAGTTTTATGAATATGTATATGGAAAACATTTTGAGCTAGAGACAGACAACTCCGCTTTGGTCAGGATTTTAGGACCACATAAAGGGATTCCAAAAATGGCATGTCGTAGGCTACAACATTGGGCTATATACTTAACAGGTTTTAACTATACAATCCGACACATAAGTACCAATAAAAATCCAGCAGATTATCTATCGCGACACCCAATGACACAGGATAAAAATAATGACAGTAAAACAGAACATCCATTATTTGAAGCAGATAATTGTGGATACATAAATTTTATATCATTAGAAAATCTCGAATCCCTGAAATGGCAGGATATTAAAAAAGAAACTCAAAAAGACAAGTTGTTAACAACTGTTATTCGCTATTGCATGGATGGCTGGCCAGATGAAAAAAGTATAACAAAAGACCTAGAACATTTTTATAGGAGAAAAGACGAACTGACTGTGGACAGAGGCTGTGTCTTATGGGGTTACAGGGTGGTTATTCCTAAAAAATTAACGAATACAGTTTTGAATGATTTGCATTCCAGTCATTTTGGAACAAATAGGATGAAACAAACGGCTCGATCATTTTTTTGGTGGCCCATGATAGATCAAGCAATAGAAGAAGTCACAAAAGCATGTATAGTGTGTTTACAAAACAGGAAGGTGCCAGAAAAAGTAAATCTGACACCATGGCCGGTAGCCCAAAAAGTATGGCAACGTTTGCATGCAGATTTTTTAGGACCAATTTTTGGAAAAATGATATTAGTTATTGTCGATAGTTTGTCCAAATGGCCAGAAGCTTTTATTATGAATCAAATAACAGCAACAAAAACAATAAATGCTTTCAAAGAAGTTTTTGTAAGATTTGGATTTCCACATCACCTTGTAACAGATAATGGGACCACTTGGACAAGCCACGAATTTAAAGAATTCTGTACCATAACTGGTATAAAACAAAGCTTTACGCCGCCTTATTACCCAGCCACCAACGGGGCAGCTGAAAAATTCGTAGGCACTTTCAAAAGCCATGTAACAAAGATTGTTGAATGTGGACATACCTTGCCATATGCAATAAATTTATTTTTGTTTGATTACAGAACAACAATTCACAAGGTAACGGGAGTTACACCGGCAAAGATGATTTTTGGTAGAGAAATCCGAAATAGATTCTCATTGCTAAGACCAGACCCCATATTGCAAGGTATAGCCACACAAGTAGAAAAACAGATAGAGTCAGCTGGGGGTAAGAGAAATGTGAATTTTTTGGTGGGGGAAAAAGTAATGACCAGAGACTATCGTAAGGGTAAAAAGAAATGGATATTGGGAAAAATTGTGAAAATTATGTCACCAGTCACTTATATGGTGGATGTAGAGAACAGGGAGGTTAAAAGACATGTTAACCAAATAATTAAATGTTCACAAGATCTCTGATATTGTTTTACTCAGGCTTGTTGTAGTTAGTTAGCTTACTAAGACAGTAGTTATATAGAATTAAGTAAATTTAACAACGTGAATCTTATGTAATTTTTTATAGGCTAAGTATTTTCAGTTTTACATAAGTAGGTATGGGCATGAGTATAAGCTGTCACATTTATGGGTGGGGGAGAGTGTGGCAACACTTACGAGATTGAGTTATAGCCCTGATGCACTTTTTTTGTGCCACAAATGCTCTATTTAGATTGGTACTGTTTCCCCAAAGTAAAATTCCATATCGTAGGATCGACACTATATGCGCATGATACGCTGACATATAAACATAGAAACGACACCCACATTGATTTTTAGACATTTTAACCCTATCGCACCCCAACCCAATCCCCAGGGGATGATGGTATTTCACGTCCACCACATTGGATTTCAAAATTGTTTTAGTTTTCGTAATCAGCGACCCGATAAACCATACAAATGATACCCATATTGGTTTTTAGATTTTTCACCATTTCGCTCTTTAAGGGGTTGAATTTGGGGTGGAATTTCAATAACAGAGATATATGTTCCACAGAATTACAACCCTAATGCCTAAATAATAAATTAAGTGGATATTACTTTGAAATGAAGGAGTTTCAACTTCATCCCCCTTTTCACCACTTAGGGTGTAAAATTTTCAAAAACCCTGAGACACGTAAAACTTAATTTTTAGTCGTCAGTCTAAATAAAAATTTGAAAGATCCTAACTTTAAAACTAACGGACTTTCATACAAACTTTCATCCCTTATTTCACCCCCTTAGGGGATGGATTTTGGAAAATTCTTAAACACGTACTTTTTTATTTTTTACCAAAAGCTCAAAACCAAATTTCTATAATTCTACCTTTAAAACTGAAAGACTTATAGACCAACATACGGAAAAAAAATCATCCCCTTTTTCACCCCCTTAAAGGGTGATTTTTAAGAAATGCTTAAGAGTCGGTCATGTAAAAACTACCAAAACAGCAGTCACGGTTTAAAGGATTTCGCTCATTATGCTTCTATATTGAACATAAAAATCATGTAAAAACATCACAATGAACATGCCAACAATTACTCGGAGCAAAAAAAATTTAAAAAAAAATCCTTTATAGTATAAAACCTACGTAAAATTGGACAAAACTTCGAAAAAGGCGTTCTGCCGTTCAACAAAAATTCGATATTAATACTTATATATCGATTATAAACTTTAATTATAACAAAACACAAATGTACAAAGAACAATTAGCCGTTCTCACATTTTTGAAATATTGCTTACATATTTAAATATGATTTTTTTAAAAACCATTACGATTACGCCATACATTTTTAGTATGGCCGCGCGAAGTCTAATAAATAGCTCTGACAAGCGGCCGATAAACCAGTGACCCACAAGAGCTCGAAGTGAGACCACGTCAGTTTGCACAGC
Organism: Athrips mouffetella; assembly: GCA_947532105.1. Classification (NCBI taxonomy): domain Eukaryota; kingdom Metazoa; phylum Arthropoda; class Insecta; order Lepidoptera; family Gelechiidae; genus Athrips; species Athrips mouffetella. The sequence goes on from OX383984.1 coordinate 14,170,863, forward strand.
GACGCGCCAAAATTATAGATCGCGTTTCAACGTATATACATTCTCTGCTTTCGTAGTGTAACAAGGTAACTTTGTTTTTTACTATTTTCTAAACTAAGATATTTCTTTCCTTGTATTTATTAAATGTTTGTTTTAGAGAAATGGGGAAGCGCAAAGATAAATATTATGTATCCCGTCAAAAATTCAAAAAAATATCTAGGTATTCCTTTAACCAAGTAAGTACCTACTTATATACCATACCTAGGTAGTTTTGTTTTGTGATGGGTGACTGGTCATGAAGGGTAGGCGGAGGAAGATAGGTAGATGATGGGTGATCGGTCAGAAGGGTTATCAGAGTGATAGATTTTTGGTACGTGATTGATTTCCGGACGAAGATGGGTGACCGGTAGATGATGGGTAATCGGCAGTGGTCGGAATAGGTAGAACTGTTTAGGGTCAATGATCGAAAACTTGAACGTGCTGCTTGCTACATTATTTCATCAGGTCTGTTAGATTTTCCTCTTTAGACGGATTTCCATGGCATGGCTTTTCGAAATAAGACTGCCTTTTGATCGTTAGTATGTGTCCTTTGATCTTTCGATCACAAAAACAACAAAATGTACAACGATGGCACGGATTTAAATGGATTACTTTTTTTAAAGAAGCAAACGGCGCCAAACTTAGGCAGGAAACAGGCTACATGCTGCTTTATTTTTTACCAGAAGCTTAAATTCAAATTTGTGTGAATCTAGCTCAAGGAACAAAGGACTTTCATACAAACTTTCATCCCTTATTTCACCCCCTTGGGAGATGAATTTTCCAAAATCCTTTCTTAGTGGGTGGTTTTGACGCACATAGAACCTGTGTACAAAATTTCAGATCTGTATCTATAGCGGTTACGGCTCGGCGTTGATGAATCAGTCAGTCAGTCAGGACATGCTCTTTTATATATTTAGATTAGATAAATAAGTGCGAAAATTTGAAACTTTTTTTCACGAATACAATATACCTTTCTCGCTCCGCTCAAGACTAAAAAATATACTTCATCTTAACATTAGCGATATTGTGCTTAAGTATAGTCAGCTGCATTTCAAAGTAACATTATGACGACCTTGTGATTGGTTAATCGAACCAATCAAATACCTATCTAGAAATCGAAATAAGTACTGTATAAACAACATACATACATACATAACATCACGCCTCTTTCCCGTTGGGGTAGGCAGAGACCACAGTCCTCCACCTGCTACGATCTTGACATACTTCCCTTGCTTCCTGTACTTTCATCAATCCTTTCATACATGCTCGTCGGTTTAGGGTACTTTTAACCTGGCCTTTATTCAGAACGTCCTGAATTTGGTCCTGGTACGTTCGCCTAGGCCTTCCCCTTCCAACGTTTCCATTCACTCTCGCCTGGTAGATCTCTTTCGTCAATCTTCGTTCATTCATCCTCTCTACATGACCAAACCATCTCAGCATCCCTTTCTCGATTTTGGTCACTACGTCTTCTTTTACGCCACACCGTTCTCTTATCACACTATTTCTAATACTGTCACTCAATTTAACACCAATCATACTCCTTAGCGCTCTCATTTCCACTGCATTAATTCTACTTTCATGCTTCTTCTGCCATACCCAGCTTTCACTGCCATACATCAGTGTTGGTACCAAAACTCCCCCATGAACAGCCAAACGAGCCTTGTGAGACACATCCTGACTCCTCATAAAGGCGTGCAGGGCACCATTCACCATGTTTCCAGCATTCACTCTTCTTTCAATATCACTTTCACACTTTCCATCTCTCGTAAACTTTGAGCCCAGATACACAAACTCCTTCACTTGTTCGACTTGTTCACCATCTAATAATATAGTACTGTAACAAGTACACCGCGCTTGCTATGCATTCTCCGCGGTGATTTCTTGTCGAAAGGACATTTGGTCCAGTAATATAAAATAATTTTTAAACGCCCTTCATCGAATATGCCAATAGAGATTCTCTTTGCGTCCTTGAATGTGATAACACGTGTTTTATATATGCGAATTTCAATATAGCGTTCTAGTTTTACTAAATGTGTTGCGAATTATAGGCTGATGTAGCCTGAAGTGTTTTAATTCTTTCAACAGTGTAATCAATGTTTACATCGTAATAAATGTGATATTCGTTTAAACTCGAAGCGTTGTTTAAATGTCGAGGATCAGCTGATAGGACTTACAGGTAGCAAATTCTATCTATGAGCCAACGCCCCCACGAACCACCCAGGTTCATTATTATATTTTGGTGAAGTGTGAAATATATAATTTGAATTTTTTGCGAAACACCACCATTATAAATTGGTGGATAGCGCCGTAACCAAAAGTTTTGGTAAAGATTGCCGACCTCACCAATAAAGACATTAAAGATGGAGATGCAATTCTCAGGAAAAGAAGACATTAATGATTTTGTTGAACAATTCATCGCAATCGCCACCATTAAAAAACTTGACGATGCAGAAAAGTTAGCGATTCTACCAGCTGCACTTAAGGGCTCTGCTCTAGCCTTCTATAGAACTATAATTAAGGAAGATTCAACATTTGATGTAATTAAAAAGGCTCTAATAGAAGAATTCGCATCTGGGGTAAGCTACCAAGAAAGGTTTTACCTAAGAAGGCAAGAGCCAAACGAAAAACCTTTAGAATATTTTTACGGATTATTAGAATTAGCACAGAAAGCGAAAATCGACGAAGATGCAGTATTTATTAAGCAATATTTAAAAAATACTAAACCATATTATCGTAATAAATTGGCATGTACTCTTTTTAAAACGAAGAATGATTTAAAACTGCTTCTCAAACAAATGAGCTTATTTTATGACGAGAAACCTAGTATGCCTATAAATCGAGCCGCTAAACCAAATTTGTCTTCGGAGAATATTTATCGTACGAGAAAACAACCATATACTCGTCGGTATAGCGACCCGACACCTTTATATTTCGGCGGACGTCCCTGGATGCCTGCGCGTTCTGTTAACGCACCGTTTTCTTCTTCGCAACGCGTTATTCCGAGTGAAGAATCTCGACTCTACTCGCCAAGGCGTTCACCATATTACAAGCCTACGTTGGACTATCAAAGAGGCTGGAGAAGCGCACCTACTTCCCCGTGTGCTTATGAGATCCCAGCCCCCAGGATCAATGCATGTGAAGCCAGTACGATGCCTCTTCATCAACCAGCAGCCGCAGAAGACAGCAATATCAAAGTTAAGCCATTAGTTAAAATTTCTATTTATAATTCTGATAGGATAGCTTTATTAGATACTGGTGCAACGATTTCTTGTATCTCTAGCACACTTTGTAACGAATTGAATATTCCTATCCATAATTCTATGATTCATCAATTGAAATCAGCAAATAATATCTTTTTAGATGTTGTTGGAGAAATTGAAACCTTATTTACTATTGAAAACTGTCAATTCCGTCATAAGTTTGTCGTTTTGACAAATATGTCTTGTCAAATTTTATTGGGAAACGATTTTTGTTGTAAAAATAAAATTTGCATTGATTACGGTAAAGCCAACATAAAATGTAATAACAATATTATAAATTTATATAAACATGGCGAGACAGGTGAAACTTCTTCGCAATTTTTAGGAATAAATACATTGTTTAATAATAATTTTATTTGCTATTTGGACATTCTTTCTCAACGTGAAAAGCAGGTAGTTCAATCAGCTGCTCTTCTCAAGGAAGCAGCGTTGCCCGAGATATTTTCGCAGGCGTCAATGTCGGAAAAAGTTAAGTCAGTAGTTAGTTCTCCAATACTTGAAAAGTATGTCACTGTTCCTGCCAAAGTTGAAACAAAATCATTGCTGGGTCACGGCCATACAAAAGTGGTGTCCTCTCCCCTTCCAGAGGATGTCGACACTCTGCTACAAGATAAAAGGTGCAAAGTATATCGTGTTTCTTCTTCGTCGTTCCTGTCCACGGACATAGTTCGCCATGTTCCTGTGTTACACACACGAGATCCAGCTACAACAACTGATATAGATTTAAACGTAAATATGTATGGCGTTAATTCTTTCAATGTTCAACAGAAAAGAAGATGGACTTCCCAACTTACCAGGGAAGCAATTACAAACATAAGAAGGGCTCAGTTACAGCAAAAGGCTGTATATGATAAAAAAACGAAGCCCCAACACTTTGATACAGGTAACCTAATTCTTCTATTTACACCTAGAAGATTATCACGAAAATCATTAAAATTATCAAGATGCTACAAAGGCCCATACCAAGTGCTACGTCGCATCTCAGCAACTAACTACTTAGTTAGAAAGTGTGGCGTATCTTCGCATCGCGATGTGGTCCATGTTAACCGCATGAAATTGTTTAGAACTAGGTCTCACTCACATATAGTTTAATATTTTATTAATATTTTTCCACCTTACGTTGCCCCTTTTGCAAATCGTCAATTATGCAACATTTTTAACGAAAAATACTCTTTAATTTAGGTTTGTAGGTTTTATTTTTCCATTTTAGGTGAGTTAGGTAAAATGCCTACTTTATGAAATTGTGTATTATAATTTTTCCCTTTGTTTTCATGTGTACTGCTTGAGAGAAAATAAGAAGACTAACTAACACTTCCGTGTACCTAAGAAGATATAAACCAAAAATATGTAATGTATAAAAATTATAATGTTTTTCTTGGCAATGGTCACGTGTTGGCGTGGGATCCCATCCTTGAATGGATTTTCTTGGGCATAGTTCCTGTATGAACTTCCTTTCGGGTATGATTTTTTGCGCTTTACTAGTGTTTGTGGTATGGAAAATCATTTATATAAATTGAGAAATTGGTACATTTGGGATATTCATCTTACTAAGAATTCTTATTGTGAAATTTGTTATCACACGGAATTGTTAGCTAATTTGAATTTTTTTCAATCGTACAGATTACTTAGTTTATTTTTTTTTTTTTTTATTACGTGAGTTCCATTCAATTTTATTTTTTGCCACTTGTCATTATTAAAAAAAAAAACGTCCGTGCGTTTTTAGGTATAACTGGATGTTGGCAAATTCGTCCTCTTATAAAAACGACGTTAAGCCATTTATTTTTACCTTGGCATGTCAGTCAGTCATTATGACATTAGTTAGTTATTATATTATTCGTTTTGTGTAAATTTATTTTGTTTTCGTTTTGTGTATAAATTCCATCATATTCAAAAAAAATTCCATATTGAATATTTGATGGACGGACTTTTTAATTGTGTGGAACTTATGAATATATTACGTAAGTAGATAGCGATTATTTTGTAACTATTTTTTCACAAACGTTATCCGCGACCGCATATTGGCTATTATAATAATATTGTTTTCAAAATTTTTATTAATAATCATGCATTGTTTGGTTCAAGTTTTTTTTGCCAGGTTTTTGCTTGGATAGCCAACCTGTAAAAAGCCTTAATCATCTGCTATTTTGAAATTCTTAAAAGGTTGGTTGTGTGTCAGTGAACACCTCGCATGCATGTTTATCTTGTAACTTTTTTTTTCCTGGATAAGTAGTCTTTTAGGTTAGTTAGGAAGGAAATAGATTGTAAATGGAAAACATTGTTTTATGAACACTGCTTTTATAAATTGATCTGGAATTGATATAGAGGTTCAAACAATTTTACACCCTCTAATTTGTTCTTTTTCTTGGTTAATAATTTTTCTTGTACAGGATACTAACTTAACTTTGTTGCTTCTTTAACTAACTTGTCTTATGAAGAATATCCTCATAAAATATTCTTAATTTTTGTAACTTTTCAGTTAATGAATATAATATTTTAGTATGTTACTTACTTAGGTATTTAAAAAAAATTAAACATCAGAGATGTCTAATTTTTTTTTCGTTGAAGGGAGGAATGATTGTAACAAGTACACCGCGCTTGCTATGCATTCTCCGCGGTGATTTCTTGTCGAAAGGACATTTGGTCCAGTAATATAAAATAATTTTTAAACGCCCTTCATCGAATATGCCAATAGAGATTCTCTTTGCGTCCTTGAATGTGATAACACGTGTTTTATATATGCGAATTTCAATATAGCGTTCTAGTTTTACTAAATGTGTTGCGAATTATAGGCTGATGTAGCCTGAAGTGTTTTAATTCTTTCAACAGTGTAATCAATGTTTACATCGTAATAAATGTGATATTCGTTTAAACTCGAAGCGTTGTTTAAATGTCGAGGATCAGCTGATAGGACTTACAGGTAGCAAATTCTATCTATGAGCCAACGCCCCCACGAACCACCCAGGTTCATTATTATATTTTGGTGAAGTGTGAAATATATAATTTGAATTTTTTGCGAAACACCACCATTATAGTACACTCTGTCATACATTCTTCTCTTTCAAGTACCATTACTTTAGTCTTGCTTACATTTACTTTCATTTCTTTCCTGTCCAAAGCCACATTCATCATTGTTACCATCTCCTGCAACTCGTCTTCAGCGTCATCGTCGCATCGTCGTCAGCGTCGTTCTTGGTCATCAGCGTAGAGAAGACATTTGATGAGTAACTCATTTATTCTCAGTCCACACATACTCTCTTTCAGATCAATCAAACAATTATCCATGAACAGGTTAAACAGCCAAGGTGACGCTACAAATCCCTGCCTAACACCTTTTTCGATGCTAAACCATTCAGTGTACGCCCCGTTTATTCTGACACAAGCACTGGAATCCTCATAGAGAGATTTCAGTGCTTGAATCAGATGACCGTTTACCCCATACATAGACAATGCTGACCACAATTCATTCCTCACCACTCGGTCATAGGCCTTTTCCAAATCCACGAACGCGCAGTAGACTTTTTGGTTTTTAGCCAAAAACTTTTCAGCTATGCACCGCAAGGAAAAGACCTGATCTGTACATCCCATTCCCTTTCTAAATCCCGCTTGTACATCCCATATTTTATCGTCAGTATCTTTCATCACTCTTTCAATCAAAACCTTTGCATACAGTTTGCCGACGACACTGAGAAGGCTTATCCCGCGATAATTTTTGCAGTCCTGTTGTGACCCTTTTCCCTTGTACAGCGGCACAATCACAGCCTCGCACCAGTCACCTGGTACTTGGCCGTTCGTCCAACACAAGTTGAAAAGGCGGTACAACTGACTAGCCACAATGCCTCGCCCAGCCTTCAACATCTCGACCGACACTCTATCATACCCAGCTGCTTTACCTGATTTCATACTTTTCATCGCTTTCATAATCTCATCCATACTTATCTCACTTACACAATTCTCCTCTTCATTCTCATTCATTTCCACAGAAGACCTAGGTTCGCTGGCCTCTGCTTTTTCTCTCTCAAACAGACTTTCAAAATATTCCTTCCACCTCCTCAGAACACATTCTTCACCTTTTATAATACTTCCATCCTGGCTTCTGATTTTACTCAGCTCCGATGTTCCAAACTTTCCTCGGGCTGTCCGTATGGATTTCCAGAAAACCTTTTGGTTGGCCTTCTGTCAAACTCATCCTTACACTCCTCTTTCTTTCTCTCAACAACTTCCTTAACAATACCTTTCGCTCTTTTATATACCTTTCTTGCTACACTTACGTCATCACTTGTTGCCCTCTGCATTCTTTGGTTAGATTTTACTGCTAACGCCACTTTGAAAAATTCGGGTCAGTCCGACTTTCAGTCTGACCCAGATGAGTCTTGGGCTTACACACTCGACTTCTTTCACGCACTCTACCATTCTTCCGGAAAGTATGACACCGACTCCCTGACAGCCTCTGCTGGTACTGGGAACACCAGACCAGTACGCTGTGTAAGGGCCGTGTTCTGTGGTGTCACAACCTTTCCGTTTAGTCTCATTCACACAGAGAACGTCTATACGCCTTTCATCCATCATCTGACATACTTCATCTATTTTGCCATTCATTCCACCTCTGACATTCATCGTAGCAAAGCGGCTCTCCGTAGCCCGCTGCTTTTCGCCCCCGGGAGGAACGTGACGTGATGGGTTGCGAACCACACCGTATAAACAAAACGGAAATAAAGTTATCAGCAATAGAGGTATGTAAAAAACCGGCCAAGTGCGAGTCGGACTTGCGCACCGAGGGTTCCGTATTCGTACCACTTAGGTAAAAATACCGTTTTAGTCAGAGAGGCACAGTCGCGCAGAAGTGTAATAAATGCGCGCGAGTCTGACTCGCACTTGACCGGTTTTATTATTTGTTGTTGCTATAAACATGCCAATTTTCACACTTGCAAGTGTTCCCGTTTCACGATAGAGCTAAAACAAAAAATCACAAAAAAGAAAAACGTTTCTTGTACAGGGAAACACCTTTCGATTGTTAGGTAATGCACCATAATAAAATAACAAATATTCTTTGAAAAGAAAATTTTAACAATATAGCTAAAAAAGAAAAAAGAAAGAAAGAAAGAGCTACTGCGGTTCAAAAGATACAGCCCTCGGATAGACAGATGACGTAGGGCTCCATTTGAATTCTTCGGGAACGAAACCCTAAAAAATTAGAACAGCATCTAACTTACTTGAGCCCGAGATTGAGTATTCAAAGGTTGGCTTATACAACTCAGTGGGGCTGATGACCATCTCCTCCTTGATCTGATGATCTTCGTACAGGCTGTAGGCTCCATCCGGGTCCAAGGGTAACTCGTCCACGTGATGCTGTGTTTCTTCAGGTTCCAGTTTAATCTTCTGATTATCTGTAACAAATAGGTAAACATTTTAATTATATTCTTAACTACTGACTTTTGGGGCCAATAAAAAAATTTTTAGAGGGTTATGTTGTAAGGGATCTAATACAAAAACAAAGAAGTTGGAATGATTTCCGAACCAAGAGAGAAAATCGAGATTGGCAGAAAACTGTTCTTTCCTTTGGGCTTCAAATCAATGATGTTGTCCGTCTAACAGATTAGACTGTATCTGTATTTTATGTTTACTCATAGTTAGCCATAAGTGCGAACCAACAAAGACTGATTCTTTAAACTAACAGTTGAACTTTTTAAATTGCGCTTGTGTAGTATGGTGTGTCTGTCTACACAAGATGGGTCTCCGCAGAGCATGTGGTGAGGAGAGCGGACACATGCACACTTATGCAACTGGGTCAGGCTTACCCGACACCAGGACACTACAGGCTCCTTCTGCTGAAATGATTTCAAGAAAGGGGAAGACCACATGAGCAAGGTCTACTACGAACCTCAGCCTACTAAGGACCTCAGCCCGACAAATAAGATAGACAGTTTGGATATTTCATACTGGCTGGATAATGTCAGACTAGTTAGGTTGGTAACCTATTCATATTGGTTGGTACTTGTATTGTAAATGTATAACTAACCTGCACAAGGTGGGTTTGGTATGGGAGTGATGAGCTCATACATCCCATAGTTGATGAATCCATGCCTTTCTAGGAAAGTGTGAGTGCGTAACACTAGAGCTGGGTCGCTGTTGTACGGGGCCTGCAAGTAAAACAGTTTTCTTAATAAACATAATGATATATAAACAACAACACTTAGCAAAAAATACATTTCTTACTAAGCCAGATAAGGCCTCATTTAGCTAGGTTCTCAAAGAGTGGATTGTATCTTGACTAAGTTAAACAGATTCTGACCTCTATCTTCTGAACAGCATATTCTGTAAGTTGCTTCTTTGGGTTTTCAAACCACATTTTCAAAATCCTGTTCCTGGTCTGAATTAAGGCAAGAGTAGAAGGCCCTTGGAGGTCTGAGAAACATTCCTTCTCCAGGGAAGACATCTCGTAAAATGGCAGTCGAGAAAGAAATGCTGCTCCCTCAAGGCTGAAAAATAAATATGTTGGACACAATATCAGACTATCTCGAGAAGAAAATGAAGAAAGCCATATTAAGAAAGTGAAACAAATGGTCATAAAGTACATCTTTCAAAATCAATTAATAAGCTTTAGAAAATGACAAGTCAAATTTATCTGAAGGTGGTAGGGCTTTTCTGTAAAGTCAGTCAAGGGAAGGAAGTACCACCCCCTTGCCTTTTCCTGAGGTAAAGCGGCAGTGTCTCTGCTGTGTTTCAGTTTGAAGGGAAAGAAAGCCAGTGAAATTACTGGCACATGAGACACACCATCTTAGTTGTCAGGGTGGGCAATGCACTTTGCAGTCTTGTTAGTGTTAATTATACTACTAATAAGACAGTCAGCTCTATGGGCAGTAGTGACCACTTACCATCAAGTGAACCGCAAGCTCGCTTGCTCACTTGTTACATAAAAAAAACATAAATCACACAAAGCATGTGTAAAATACTATTAGAATTAATGAATATTTATTGAACAGTGCAATTTGCACAAGTTGACAAGGGCTCATATAATGTTGCTAAATAATCAGCAAGCAAAATTGTGTACAGGCCGCAAAAACTAACTTTATCTCTGACTGTTAGTGCCAAGAACTCAAAAAGTGAGTCACGGAGGGGAGCAAGCAACATAAGGGGAAGCGTGTGGCTCTCCGCCCTTCACCCATACACAGAAAATAACTTGGTACTTAGCATACTCTCTTTTAAAACTATGTCTTGTAGGCTTTTAATGAATACAAACAAAGTGGCACAACAAATTGAGTATAGGTAATTAAGATCCCAACAAAGAGTAAAAACATGCAATAATAAGTGAAAGAATACCAACCTTAACAATTCTTTAGAGTTAGTCTCCTCTATATCATCACCTTCTTCTATCACCGGTTTGTCGTCTTTGTTAGGTTCCTTCGACCCTGCGTTCCTACTGGATGAGGCCTCCCGCGAGGACGTAGGGCTCGGAGACAAGACCTTGCTCCTGTCCGACTGATCCGACTCAGAGCCATCCAACAGCATCCAACTCACGGTTAGCAACCTAAAGATCAATAAACATAACCTCAAATTTTGAGCATATACAACATAGTTTATCTTGGTTAACAGCATACGTATAATATCTTACTTTACGTACCCTCACACGCTTAATACGACTCATATTCAAAAGTAATCACTTGATAAATTCACTACGAGCGAATGTTTTTCTCGTTTTTCCGATCAACCAAACGAAATAATTAAAAGTACTGCCAGATCGAAACTCTATTTCACATAAAATTTTTACTTCACTTTAAGGGCCCCATACAAAGCCCTGCCTGCAGGGCCCTGCTTGCTGTGCCACTGCCAATCGTACTTTGTGTGGGTATGCAGGGCCGACAAAATCGCGTTACATCGGCCCTGCTAGACCACACACAGTACGATAGGCAGTACGCACTGCAGGCAGGGCACTGCAGGCAGGTCTTTGTATGGGCCGTTTTAGTGCAAAACAATTTTTATTTTATTTATTTAGGTTCATCAACAGTTATACACACCAATTCTACACAAACTTATTTGTAGGCAACAAAGGAACAATTTTAAGTGCTATAACTAATTATAGACGAACACCTCATGCGATATAAACATACAATAAGGCAACTTACTTAGCTAAGATTTTACGGAGCTTATAGATAGAGTCCGTGAATATGTCCACCTTGTCACTGTAGCTATTGGCCAATTTACTAAGTCTACAAACAGGAGAGTTGGAGCCGAGGACAGATCTGCGAGGAGGGGGATAAAGAGGAGGGGGATAAAGAGGAGTGATCGGGCAGCGTGGGAGCCTACGAGGAATTCGAATATTAAAGCTTTGAAGTAGCTCGGGACAATCTATACAATTTTGTAAGGTCTTATGTAGAAATATAAAATCCAGCATGTCTCTTCGGTCCTCAAGAGAGGAAATTTTGAAATGGCGTAATCTCTTGTTATACGAGCGAATTTTTTTTGCTACTCCATTACCAAACGCTAGGCTCGATAAGAACCTTTTTTGAATTCGTTCAATCCTCAGTGCGTGAGTGGCATAATGGGGTCTCCATACGACACTACAATATTCCAAATTACTCCTTACTAAACTGTAATACAACATAATTTTGGTTTTATTGTTTTTAAACGGTTTGGAATTACGGTTTACGAAATACAACATGCTAGCTGATTTTTTAAAAATGCTTTCAATATGTGGAATAAAAGTTAGCTTTTTGTCAAAGACAACTCCTAAATCTCTAATTTTGTCCACTTTCTGAATATAGTTACTGCCAATTCTATATTTTGACTCATAAGCATTATTTTTTCTGGTGTACTTAACATGGAAACACTTTTTAGCGTTTAGATCCATACCATTTACCTCACACCAATTGATTATTCTATCAAGATCCTCTTGAATACGCTGCTCATCTTCCGAAGATTCACAAATGGCTACTAATTTTAAATCATCTGCATATAAAAATGGTTTACAATAATTCAGACTACTGGGAATGTCATTGACAAAGGCATTGAAGAGAACAGGCCCAAGATGAGAGCCTTGGGGTACTCCTGATGTAATTTTGTGACTACTAGAACTATAACCATTGACCACAACGAAAAACTTTCTATTTGTCAAGTACGATTCTACCCACTTTAGTAAAGAGCCCGTCAATCCATACGCAGCTAATTTTTGCGTTAAAATTTTATGGGGAACTCTGTCGAACGCTTTACTAAAGTCGGTATAGACCACATCGACAGATTTATTAGCATCTACTCCTCCTATCAACAATTCAAGGCATGTCGCTAAGTTAGTGCTAGTAGACCGGCACCCAACGAAACCATGCTGATGATTTGTTAGGTAAGGCTGAAGATGGTTTTGTATGAATGGACAAATCAAGGATTCGAAATTTTTTGCAACAGTAGACAGAATAGGGATGGGACGATAATTACAGACATCTTCAGTTTTATCACCTTTGTGTATGGGTACCACTTTTGCCGATTTCCAGACGTTTGGAAATACACCTTGTATCAATGACTGATTATATATTATAAATAAAGGATCAACCAGCTCATCAGCACAGGTCACCACGAAGATAGGAGGGATTCCGTCTGGTCCTGTACCCTTATGGGGATCCAATGATTTAAGACTACGATAAATGAGAGGTTTGCTTAGTGCAGGGGCTGTTAGCTCTAGACTATAATTATTCAAGGATTGCCAATAAGGTACCGCAATATCCAAGTCATAAGTATCGTTAGTGTTGTACACGGTTTTGAAGTAATTCGAAAATAGCTCGCATATTCCGGACAAGTATTCGTTGGTTTAGATCTTGAAAAATATTTGTAGTTTTAAGTTACTTAGACTAACAAGCGTTGTAATATCAATAATTAGTCCATAAACATGCGCACCGTATCGACTGCCATGAAATATGGTTGATTATCCTGTATGCAAATAGCTCTAGTACTATCCCCTAGATAACAGATTTATTTGATCAAATAAAATATGGTATACTAGCTGGTGCCCGCGACTTCGTCTACGCAGGTTTATAAATTGTAGCCTATGTGTTATTCTGATGTGTATGCTATATCTATATATATAAAAGTAGAAGGTGACTGACTGACTGACATATCAACGCACAGCCCAAACCGCTTGGCCTAGAGATTCCAAATTTGGCATGTAGGTTCCTCATGAGGCCTAGGGGTGCACTAAGAAAGGGTTTTACAAAATTCCACCCCTAAGGGGGTAAAATAGGGGATGAAAGTTTGTATGAAAGTCCGTCAGTTTTGAAGTTAGGATCTTCAAAATTTGTATTTAGGCTGACGACAAAAAATTAATATTTATGTGTCTCAGGGTTTTTGAAAATTCGACACCCTAAAGGGTGAAAAGGGGGATGAAGTTGAAAATCCTCATAAAATCCACATAATTCATTATTTAGCCAGCTGGTTTGTAATTCTGTGCAACGTTCATCACTGTTATTGAAATTCCACCCCAAATTCAACCCCTAAAAAAGGAAAATGGGGTGAAAAAGTCTAAAAAACAATATGGGTATCGTTTGTATGGTTTATCGGGTCGCTGATCACGAAAACTACAAAAATTTTGAAATCCATCGTGGTGGACGTTAAATACCATCATTTCCTTGGAATGGGGTTGGGGTGTGATAGTGTTGAAATGTGAATATGGATGTCGTTTGTATGGTTTATCGGGTCGCTGGTTACGAAAACTACAACAATTTTGAAATCCAACGTGGTGGACGTGAAATACCATCATACCCCTGGGGATGAAGTTGGGGTGCGATAGGTTTGAAATGTCTAAAAATCAATATGGGTGTCGTTTGTATGGTTTATTGGGTCGCTGATTACGAAAGCTACAACAACTTTGAAATCCAACGTGGTTAACGTGAAATACCATCATCCCGGCAGGGCAGGGATAGGGAGAGGTAGAGAGGAAGAGAGGTAGAGAGGTATAGAGGTAGAGAGATAGAGAGGTAAAGAGGAGAGAGGTAGAGACGTAGAGAGGTAGAGGCACAGGTACAAGTAAAGTAGAAGGAGAGGGAGAAGGAGGGGAAGGGGGAGAGGGAGGAAGAGAGGGATGGGGAGGGGGTGAGGGAGACGGAGGGGCAGGGGGAGATGGAGGAGGGGGAGAGACAGGGGGAGGGGGAGAGGAAGGGGGAGAGAGAGGTAGAGGTTTAGTTTTTCTCAATTCTGCGAATTAGCTCTGTTTTGAAAGATTACTTAAAGGTGTCTCTCATCTCTCTCTTTACATTTGTTAGGATACTGCTGCTAAGTTCCTCTGTTCTGAGTAATTTATGAGTAACGTCTGTATATTATATAAAATTCAGCTGGATCTTGAATTATACTCATTGATTTGCGCAGGGTTAGTCCTGTTTTTCCTTAGTTTAAAACTAGCCCGAAACGATGGCTTATGACTCAGAAGTAAAATGAATTGAAAAGACTCTCATACAATTCCTGTTAATTTTGCAAGCTGTTTGGTTTAGGCCTTACTTGTATTACCTAAAATATAGCTACAGACAGTTCACCAAAAATTTAAAATTATCTTTAAATCATTTTTTGTACTAACTTTTAACAAAAACTACTGGAGTTGCGGCAAATGTATGTAAGAACATGTGAATCTTGATACATTTAGGAATAAAACGAGACATAATTCGTCATTATGGCAGCACTGGTTCTCGATTTACAGCGAGTTACAGCAAACACCCTGAGATAATTTTATAGGACTAAAGAAGTAGGAACAATAAAACTGACGTTGTCTTTCAGGATTAAATTGTGGCACTTTTTATTTAAATGAATGGAATAAAAATAATATATTTCCCCCAAAAAACTACAAGATTTATGGTTTGAGTCACAAGATGGAGTCACTTGTATAAGAAATAAATTGTAATTACAAATGGGCTGCTTCGATTTTGAAATGTGAGATGTCAGATAATAGTTCTTGTCATATATCTCTCTATATACTATTATAATATTAAATTCAGTTACCACTGACTGACTGACTCATTGTTCTCCATGAAAGGAAACCGGTAAAAGTCATGTATGAAAGACTTGTACAACCAGGTCTGAAGAGGTCCAGAAAAGTCTTAAACCTTGGAAAAGTCTTCAGCATCAGGGAAGACCCCAACGGCCAGTAAAAACTGTAAGGGGTAGGTGGGTCGACCTCGAACAAGTCGACCTACACCCTGGTCGAATTGACGAAATGACGAAAAACAAGATGGCCGCCATATAAAAACCGGTAACAACCAAAATACGAAATCCACGCGAGCGAAGCCGCGGGCAACAGCTAGTTATTGTATATTTTCATTAAAATCCATTCAGCAGTTTTTACGTGAAAGAGTAACAAACATCCATCCATACTTACAAACTTTCGCGTTTATAATATAAGTAGGATAGGAACGATAGGATAGGAAGGATATGAACGGAAATTTAAAGGAGGGTCTGATGCCAAAACAGCAAAAAATATTTTTTTTTGACAATCTGGCAGCCCTGAAAATGTCAAATCAAAACGAGCAATTTCCGAACGAATCCTAAAGCGGCAAAATGCACATGATGGACAAAATAAAGCCAAGAACTAGTCAACGACAGGTCAAGCTTGACACTCGCACGATACGAAGTCCAATGTGTCAAGCTTGATGTGTTCTTGATTGTACCATAACATGTGATGGAACATTTTGTTGAGAAAGTCTTTTACTTTCGTATTTCGACTCGATATACGGACAGTCAAGAGTACGGGCACAGAACAAAGTATTAGTACACTCGACAGCACGTCAGTAGAAACACTTTTGAACCTTACGGCCAGGGGCGTATTTACTATAGGGGCAACTGGGGCACGAGCCCCAGGGCGGCGGACCATGAGGGGCGGCGGCAGCCGCCCCTTATGGTCAACTAAGAAGTTTGAGAGGCGGAGGCGGCCGCCCCTCACACTTTTAGTAGAAATGCTTTTACCAGCCTAAATAATAATAGGGATATTATTAGCAGCTCTTGTAGCTATCAAAACCGATAGTTCCCAAAAAGCTTTGGTTAAAAATGAAGCTACAGGGATAATGGCTCAAATTAAGCCATGGAAACTGCAATTTTATCTGAATTTTGGGGATCAGTCAGTATTGAAAAAGTTCAATATAGTTTCCAAGACTCTACAAGGTGTTCACACAGATGTAGAGGTCGTTTTAAGGCTCTACGAGACACTCATCGATTTTGTTAATACAAAACGACACTCATTTGATGATTTCGAAGAAGTTGCTAAAACTAAAACTTCAGAAGATTACAAAAATAATCAAAAGCGAGTAATCAAAAGGAAGAAGCGAGACGACGAGAGTCGCGCTGAAGAGGTTTCTCTGAATAGTCGTGACCATTTTAGGGTGAATACCTTCTTTCCTATATGCGACCAACTGTCAGGTGAATTAAGAAGGCGTAAAACTGCTTATGAAGCGGTAGTATCTAATTTTGCTTTTTTATGCAAATTACATTCTTTGTCCGAAGATGAAGTAAAAGAATACGCAACCAGACTTAAAAACACCTACCCAACCGATTTAGGTGAGGATTTACAGGATGAATGTTTTCTTCTCAGATCATTCCTGTCATCAAATGAGGACAAAAATATGAGTTTGCGGCAGCTTAGCCTTTTTATAAAGGAAAAAGGATTAAAAGAAGCATTTCGTTACACGGAAATAGCTCTCCGCATTTTTCCATGCACTGCAGTAACCAACTTCAGTGCAGAACGTTCCTTTTCTGTACTGAAAAGGATAAAAAATTATTTGCGTTCCCGGATCAGCGAAGAACGTTTGAATAGCTTAGCTATTTTAAACATAGAAGCAAATTTGACGAAATCGGTTAATTACGACAGCGTCATTGACGAATTTGTTAATAAATTTGTACACAGAGAACAAATGATCCAAAATGGACTCAGGAACAGGCGCCGGGGCTTTCTCACTCGACCTCAACATAAAATTATCACTGGCCTTAGGCACACACAGCTCCATATTCCAATGTGAATGTGTAGCTATCAAGGAGGCCGCCATCGCGGTAATGCGAAGGAAGGTAGAAGGCTTTTGTATAAGAATCCTTTCCGACAGCATGGCCGTACTAATGGCACTGCAGAGTAATGTATTTACCTCAGGGCTTATCTACGAGTGTCACCTTGCACTGGAGCGCATTGCTTCAAACAACAGGGTAATCCTGCAATGGATCAAGGGACACAGCGGATCACTGGGCAACGATGCCGCGGATGAATTGGCAAGGCGTGGTTCACAAACACCACTGGCAGGTCCTGTTCCACTATTACCACTGCCCTTCAGTCAAATCCGCACATGGCTTCACGGCTTTACCCAGAACCAACACAATGCCCGCTGGGCTAGCCTAACGAGCTGCAGACAGTCAAAGGAGGTGCTATCCACTAATTCACCTAAGCTTACCCACCGACTTCTCAGCCTCAATAGAACAAACCTCCGAATAGTTGTGAGCACTATTACAGGACATATCTCGCTCAACAAACACCTATTCACAATCGGCGTTACCGATAGCCCACTATGTAGGGGCTGCCTTGACGCGGAAGAGACGGTCAATCACGTGATCCTGGAGTGCGATGCGTTGGCCGACCAACGGGCTAAAATCCTCAACAACACGAGGTCGCTCCGCGAAGCCTGCGAATGTCCCAGGAGACTTCTGAGCTTCTGGAAGGAGCTGGGCTGGCTTAATTAACCAGACTAACCTGTACGCAAAAAGGACCAAATCAGAGTTTAATTGCGGAAACAGGAGCCCACTAACTAACTAACTAACTAACACAGAGAACATTTAAATTTTTTTAATAAATGTCATACATTTAGTTGTATGGTCTTGTTAATTTAATCTATCCCTTATCATAAAAATGCAAGTATTTCATTTTCATAAACATGGTGTCAATGTCAGTAAGAGCATCTGTAGCCTAGTGGTTAGGACCCCTGCCTGCTAAACCAAAGGTCGTGGGTTCAAACCCCACTACGTACGTACCAATGTGTTTTCGAATTCATAAGTACGTTTATTCGACGCTCTTACTGTGAAGGAAAACATCGTGAGGAAACCTACACGCCTGCGAAGAAAAGAAATTCAAAGGTTGTGTGTGAATTCGGCCAATCTGCACTAGGCCCGCGTGGTCGACTAAGGCCTAATCACCCCAATTTAGGGTAGGCTCGAGCCCCTCGGGGGGGTCATTAATGAGCTAATGTGGTGGTGTCAGTTTGTTATCTTTTCAGCGCTTGATAGGTTTCGATGGGTCGGTACTTTACTTGGTATATTTTTCGCTGGAAATATTATTAGAAAAAATGCGTTGTAACAGCTAATCATATGCTACCGACCAGCGGTTGACCGTACTTTCATACCGAACGGGCACTCTGCGACCTCTTGCTAGTCACCCCTCACCCCCGCGCGCACCCGCCCGCGTGATTCTCGTGGTGCTCTACTGAGGGTCTTTTGATTGAATACGCGGGCCTACGCGACCTTCCAATTTCAAATTCGCGCTCGGTGTGGTATGGGAGAGCTTCACAGTCCAATGGACTTGGTACTATTTTATTTCAAATGCTCTACGAGCTAAAATCTCGCTACAAGTATTGAGCTTGAAGTGCTCTTGACTGAACCTATTTATGGAAGGTTGTTGTTTCATGGTCTGAATCCAGATTGTTGTTGTTATAGTCTGACTTTTTTTATACGTCGTGTTACGCGTAAATAATGTAATTTTAATATACTTAAATTCCACTAAAACGCACAATGTTATAAAAACCAAACTGTTCATGTCACACACATGTTCACTGTCACAGTCATCGAAACTGATCATGATTATAAAATAAAAAGTTGGCTACATTGTTATGTTTAATCTTACTCTGGACACGTTTACTTTGGCAGGCGGATGACGTCTACAGGAGGGCGTTGCTCTCATATGTTTTGCTCGAGAAATGTGCAGTGGCTTTAGTTCCGATTTCATCCTCCTGCAAAATAGCCGTGTCGCTCTGTATACTAAGCCACTTATTCACCACTGACAAGTTTCTTGGTGAGTTTCTCAGTTTTCTGGACTGAGCGCAATACGGGAACCCGATAATAATGTTAATGTTAACGACTTAAGGTGATCCGTTTTCCATACAAAAATTCAAATGACTTGCATTCTTACGCGGGACATAAAATTCTGTAGAAAAACGAACGAATACTGCTATTTTTAGTTAATTTTTTCGCTAATTAATACAAAAATACAGTTAATGTACTGAAAGTACTATTTTTGTCAGCAATTTTTGGTTCAATATTACGATTGTGCTTTTTTTTTTTTTTTTTTTGCGGGTAGACAGAAAAGTAAAAACAGCTTAATTTTGCTCTCCTTATATTTTAATTAAAATAAATAGTATAGTGCTACTTACATGAATTAAAAGCTTTTGCACTAGCACTAGTTGACTTTAACTATCTGTTTCACAAATCTTACACCATTCACATTCACCAAGACACTATGGACAGCACTGCAAAACTCGTCCAGAGCATGGAAGAGCTATCTGCCTGGTTTGAGTCCCGGATGTCGGAGTTTGAGCAGACCCAGCAACAGGCGGCTGCAGCAGGTACCCCTACTGTCAAGAATTTATCTGCGGATTACACAATCTTTAAAGGGCTTGTCTGGAAAGCGCTCGAGATGCTCAAGTCGCAATTGGCCCTTGTAGTCAGCGGGCTGGACAGGGTCGAAACATATTCACGTCGGAAGGTTCTCTTGCTGCATGGCATTGCTGAGGAGGACACGGAACATCTTCCCACGAAGGTTCAAACATTGATGACCAGGCAGTTGAAGTTGCCAACCGTAAGTGCTGATTCATATGAGGTCTGCCATCGCCTGGGAGCCAAAAAGGACAAGGCACGCCCCATATTAGTCCGCTTTGTGACGATGAAAGATAGGACGGCGGTGTGGAACGCCAAGACAGCTCTCAAGGGCTCAAAAGTCTCGATCTCGGAGTTTCTGACTAAAACACGGCAGGAGGTCTTTGTCGCGGCTAGGAAACATTTCGGGATGAAGAATTGTTGGAGCTCGGATGGCGCGATACAGATTCTTCTGCCGGATAAACTCAGGAGGAAGGTGACGACGATTTCCGAGCTTATGGAGCTGACTACGAAATTCCCGTCAAGTAAAAAGTAGGCCATTTCAGTTCGTAACATAGTGACGAAATTTTCACATCATAATGCCCATAATGCAAAAAGATCTCATAAATCTTGTTACTGACTTGCATTGGCAATTCACTGTAACCATTTATATCCATATAAACTGATGTATAGCTTAGCGCTAGTTATTTCTAAAATCTTCTTATTTTTAGGGTAGTTTCAACTCAACCTTTTATAATGTATTTCTTTTCTAAAAACTGCTAAATCACCAACATAATTCTTTGTTTTGAGGTTGTTTGTTTTTCTTTCATGATGACGTGAGTGTTTTCGTTTAGAAATTTATTGAGTTTTTAACATCCGTCTACTTACTTTTTTTTTTTCTGGCCTAAATACTAGCTGTTTAGTATACTTTATTTTAGTGTAGCCGGTAGCGTTTAATTGTAAATGTTGTTGTCAAGATTGTAGGTAGTTGTATGTAATAATGATTAGTTAGGTATGTTACAGACTTATTTACTAGAATAATTACTAGTGTTTGATTGTGTGTAGGTAAGTTGATTTTCAATATTTCCAGTCAATTTGTGCAGGTGTCGCGAAAGAAGTCAGTAGTTTAGTACTATTGTTATTTATTTTATTTTTATATTATTTATTTTATATTATATATATTATGTTAGATGATAATTACTTTTCTTGCTCATCATCTGATGATTTTGAAAGCGCTGAAAGCAACTGTTCCTCTCTTATCGATTTCGAGCCATTAAATGAGAAACTTGTATCTGTATTTAACCATAGTTCGCCATTCCTCTCCTTGGTGCACATTAATGCACAGAGCATACTCGCTCACTACTCTGATCTTCTCACATCTTTTAGCACCAGCGTGGTCGATGCCATCTTAGTTTCTGAGACGTGGCTTAAGCCCTCTCTTCCATCAACCTCTTGTTCTCTGCCGGGTTATCGGCTTTTCCGTAATGATCGTGTGGGTGCGGGGGGTGGCGGAGTAGGTATTTACCTGCGAAGTGACATCCCGGCCACCGTGATCAGTACTTCTCCCTCTCAATATACAGGTTCTCTTGAACATCTTTTCCTAGAGGTCGTTCTCCATCATAAGAAAATTATGCTTGGGGTTGTGTATAGTCCTAATGATAAAGTTGATTACTTTGGCTCTTTTGAAAAAACTCTTGAGCATCATAGCTCATTGTATGATCACTTTATTATTATGGGTGACCTCAACACTTGCATCCTGAAGGACGACCATAGGTCACGTAAATTATTGTCACTTTCATCTTCACTTAGTTTAAAAATCCTTCCACTCTCCCCAACACATCATTTCCCTAATTGTAGATCTTCTTTGATCGACTTAATTATTACTTCTAAACCTGAATCCATCATCACACATGGGCAAATGAGTGCTCCCTTTTCTTATCATGATCTAATTTTTCTTGCTTATAAAGTACGTCCTCCTAAAATCAAAAGTAAAGTTATACTTCAGCGTAATTTTCGCAATATGGATCTGGATCGCTTAAGGGATGATGCTGAAAATATCGACTGGTCCCCGGTTCTGATGGCTGATAATGTAGATGCCAAAGTAGCTGCTTTTAGAATGATTCTAACCAAGCTTTTTGATTCTCATGCACCGGTCCGACCTGTGCGTGTGAGGCATGCTCCTGCTCCTTGGCTAACGGCAACAATTAAAAGAGTAATGGCTAAAAGGGATAGGGCTAAAAGCCGATTTAAAAAAGACCCGACAGATGAGAACCTAACAACGTACAAAAAGCTTCGGAACATCTGCAACAGGATGTGTAGGGATGCAAAGCGCCGCTATATTCATTCTTCTCTTGAAAACCTCTCTCAGGCTCTAACCTGGAGATTCTTAAAGTCGCTTGGGGTAGGCAAGGCCATGGAAGCTTGTAAAAGTACCATGGATGTCAATGATCTAAATATGCATTTCTCAACTCCACCCGTAATTCTTAGTGAAAATACTAAAGTCTCCTCTCTTTCCTATCTTTCGAACCTTGTTCTACCTGACTGTACCCCTTTCTCGTTTCAACCGGTTACTGAGGACGACGTCAAGAAGAGCATCCTTTCCATATCCACAAAGGCAGTGGGTAGCGATGACCTGAGCCTAGACATGCTTAAACCTATATTGGGAGTTGTTACACCTCTTATTACACATATTATAAATTTCTCACTGGAGGCTAATGTCTTCCCATCCACTTGGAAAAAGGCTTTTGTTATCCCACTGCCTAAAGTTTCTACCCCAACTACCCTTTCTCAATATCGTCCTATCTCTATCCTACCGGTACTTTCGAAAGTTCTCGAAAGTGTCGTCCACAAGCAACTTTACTCCTATCTCATATCCAATAATCTCCTCTGTCCCTTCCAGTCCGGATTCCGCCCTTCCCACAGCACGGTTAGTGCGTTGCTGAATGTCACAGAAGATATCCGTTATGCTATGGACAATACTAAGCTTACTATTGTAACTCTTCTGGACTTCAGCAACGCATTTAACTCTGTTGATTTTGATATACTCCTTGGCTCCCTCCGCTCTCTTAACGTTGCTTCTCCAGTGATCGAGTGGTTCCGTTCTTATCTTCTTGGACGCCAGCAGAGTGTTAAGACCGATGACTTGTCTTCGAACTGGTTGGACCTTACCACTGGCGTACCACAAGGCGGTGTACTTTCTCCTTTATTATTTTCTATTTTTATAAGCAATATTTCGCGTGTTATTTCTTCTCCCTACCACCTGTATGCAGATGACTTGCAAATTTATAGACATTTCTCTCCATCTGAAGTCACCGAGGCTGTGAGTGCAGTAAACTCCGATCTTGCTGCTGTTCAGCAGTGGGCTGAGGATTTCGGGCTTCTAGTAAACCCAACCAAGTCCCAGGCCATGATAGTTGGTAGCAGTAGACTAAGGGGTAGGTTGGGGGATTTAGTGTTGCCAAAAGTGTTATACGACGGAGTCTGTATACCCTACACTGACAAAGCAAAAAACCTAGGGATTATCATAGACCGTGACCTATCATGGTCAGCGCAGGTTAGTGAGGTGAGTAGGCGCATGCACTACTCTTTTCATTCCCTTAAGCGACTCCAGTACTTCCTTCCCTTTCAAACTAAAATCTTGCTTGCACAAGCTCTACTCCTTCCCATACTCGACTACGCTGATGTGTGCTACCTTGATGTGACTGAAGAATTGCTGAACAAACTTGAGCGCCTACAAAACCTGGCTATTCGTTTCATCTTTGGTCTTCGCAAATATGATCATGTATCCGAATTTCGCGCTCAATTAAAGTGGCTACCTATCCGACTTCGTCGTAATGTGCACATCCTTTCTGTCCTGTATAAGATCCTGAATGACCCTGCCACTCCTGACTATCTTCGCTCCCGCTTCCAACTTTTACCTCCTGATCCCCGCTCCAGGCGCGACTGCATCACTACGATGTTGGAGTGTCCTAGAGCGAACACCAAATTCTTTTTTAACTCCTTTTCTTCCCATGCTGTGCGACTATGGAACAAACTTCCAAAGGCTATACAAAGCAGTCCATCAATAACATCGTTTAAGATGCGATTAAGAGAGCACTACTTATCGCAATCATTTTGAGTAATGTATTTAGTTTATGTATTATGTCTATGTATTATTTTTATGTATTTTTAAGTAAGTTTATCAATTTTTATATATACCTTAATATAATGTGATTAGGTATAAGTATATTCGTGTGTAGTTTAAGTAGGTTTATCCCTATTTTCTTATTTTTTTTATTTTACTGTATTTTAAACTTTTACACGATTATTAACGCACATCCTTGTGCCCGTTTTAACGACATTCTTCCACACCTGATAGGTTGGCTGGAAGAGATCTCTAAAAGAGATAAGCTCGCCTTTGTGAACAATTTTCATTTGACAACTTTATGTTATTTGTGCGCAATAAAGAATATATATATTGTGGGCGTGCGGTCAAAACTGTACGGTTGTGCTTTGTGTGCATGTGTGAGTGATCGTACTCATGTAAACACGGACTGATTTCTTATCGAAATTGTTGTTAGGCGTTGAAGTTGCACGATGAAATTTACGCGTGTCATATTGGAGATCCACCCCTGACCGGCCTCAAGGCCAAGTGCAGTGGTGTTGTGCAATGTGATTTGTGCTCTTCATAAAAACCAGTGTTTGTTTAGCGTGCGCGCCTTCCTTAGTCACCCATCGAACGGGTCGGACACTCATAGTCTTAAGTTCATGTACTCTTTCTTTTAATAAAGTAATCTAGAAATTTCTAAGATAGTATTTTTTAAAAGCTCCTCCGCTGTTGCCTAGACGTGAGTGGCGCAGTCGGTAGGATTGTCGAGTCAGTGCGTGAAGCTAGACAATCGCTGTCTATCCGCCGCCTGATCGCGTTTCGTCGTGCTCGTCGACAATCCGAACTTTTGTCATTGGCAGTGGCAGTGAGGTGCAGTCTAACATCAAGAAATCGATGTACCTGTGGTGGTGAGTGAGTACACATGAAAATTTTATATTGGTTGCTTGTTCCTTCCATTTTCCAAAATTTTCCATCCACGCTCCTCCCGATCCAGGGAACAACCCCTAAGTAGAAGTAGTCGCCAGTCTCACCGCATCGAGCTGAGAGACGCTTGGCGAAACCTAGGTTATAATTCTTTTGAGGAGGAAGAAGAAGATCAATTTTTAAGGAATTTATTTAATTTCGAAGAAATGCCTGACGAAACTGTAAACATAGATACTGTACATAAGGCATTAAGGGCAGTGCCGGAATTTGACGGAAATGTGAATGTTCTAATAAGATTTCTCACACTATGTGACTAACTTGTACTTTCTTATGTAAATCCCGACCCGGGAAATGAACTTGTGAACTTGACAGTCCTTAATGGGATTTTAAATAAAATCACAGGGCCCGCGGCCCGAACATTGGCCACAAATGGCTTTCCCTCTACTTGGCAAGGGGTCCGGGAATCCCTTATTAATAATTTCTCGGATCATCGTGACGAAACTTCTCTGTATACTGATCTATCCATGATGACCCAAGGGTCAGACACCCCTCACGTTTTTTATGAGAAAATTCAAAATATTTTGGGCACTATAATGGCTTACGTACAGTTGCACGAAAGTGTTGATACTACGGTAACCGCGAAAAGGACCCTATATAAGGGGCTCGCCTTACAAACATTTCTAAGAGGATTGAATGAACCTCTGGGTTCCAGGCTTCGTTGCATGAGGCCTGAAACGCTTGAGAAAGCTTTAGAATTCGCTCAGGAAGAGCTGAATGTTTTGTATTTGCAACAAAGAAATAGTACAGTTCCTTTATACAAACCTGATAAATTTTTTATGCCGAAAAAAACCCCTAAAAATTGTCAAATTGGTTGGCAAACGCCCACTTATCCCCAACAGCGTCCGCAGCAACCCCAACAGATTCCTGTGCATCATCCGCATCAAAACTCCCAACAAAGACCGTTTGCAGGCCCCACACGAACACAGCAGATGTTTAGAGCTCTCCCTCGCTCTAATATGTCGACCGGGTTCAGAATTCCTCCCCGTAACCTTAATATCCCTCAGCAAAGACCAATAGGACCGACACCTATGAGCGGCATAAGCCACCCTGTATGGCGTCAACTGCCTCCTACTCCTACACCTGCACAGAGAGACTGGAGGACCCATGGTAATCCACGAGAGGTAAACATGAATGACTTTTACCCTAACTACCAAGAATATGACGATGACTATTACGACCCTGTATATTTTGAAGACCCTGTATACGAACAACCTGACTTACCTTATTATCAATACCCCGAACCTCCATACACCGATGATTCATACGATTCTTATAATCAAGCTGAGCAGCCGACGACCTCAAACACGGCCACCGCCGTAGCTGTCCGTGAAAACGATTCTAAAGAGCAAAATTTTCACAACGCCCAAAAACACAGTGCACCAAGATAGAAATTAATCTACAGAACCAAAGACAACTCCCATATATACAGATTCAAAAACCCCCTTTGAAACTACTCATTGACACCGGAGCTAATCAATCATTTATTAGTCCCGACGCCGCCGTGCAAAAATTTTACCCCCATGTTCCCTTACAATACGACCCTTTCACTGTAACAAACATACATGCATCGACTCAAAATGACTACTCAATTACCATACCATCATTCCCCGAATTCAACGAAAATGGGCCGATCAAACTTTTTGTCTATAAATTCCATAACTTTTTTGATGGCTTGATTGGCACCGATCTATTAGAAAAATGGAACGCAAATATAAATTACGGAAAAAAAGAATTCAAAACACCGTACGCAACCAATCCAATACGCATGTTCAATTCCCAAAACGTGAACCTATATGAGACTATCATCCCGGCAAAATCATCTAAAATTGTTCGCGTACCAGTCGACATAAAAACCGGAGATATTTTAATTGACGAACAAACTGCATGTAATTGCATTATAAGCGATTGCATCAGTTCCGCGAATAATGGTAGGTGCTTATTAGAGGTTACAAATCCAAGTACTCGTGACGTCATTTTCGCCCTAACGGAGCCTGTCCGAGCGCAAGTGTTTACCACGAATTTCGCACGACCTTGCGATCCGTCCTCGCGAACTGCACATGTTTTATCGCAATTAAGGACAAGTCATTTAAACACGGAAGAGAAAGCAAACTTAGAGTCCCTTTGTAAGCAGTACGCAGATATATTCTATGTAGAAAACGAACCCCTAACATTCACAAACCGTGTGAAACACAGTATAAAGACAAGCGACGAAATTCCAGTTCACACAAAATCTTATAGGTACCCATTTGTACACCGAGACGAGGTACAGTCGCAAATAAAAAAAATGCTGGACCAAAATATAATACGACCCTCTGTTTCCGCGTGGAACGCCCCTATTTGGATAGTACCCAAGAAACAAGATGCTTCCGGTAAAGTTAAGTGGCGCTTAGTCGTAGATTTTCGCAAGCTTAATGAAAAGACACTAGACGACCGATACCCGATCCCGAACATCAATGACATCCTCGATAAACTCGGTAAGTGCCAATATTTTTCTTGTCTAGATCTAGCCAGTGGCTTCTACCAAATTGAGATGGACCCCGCAGACATACATAAGACGGCGTTCAGTGTCGATCAAGGACACTACGAATTTCTCCGAATGCCTATGGGTTTGAAGAACAGTCCGTCAACATTCCAACGTGCCATGGACAACGTTTTAAGAGGTCTAAATTGTTGCATTGTCTATCTAGACGACATTTTGGTCTATTCAACCTCATTGCAAGAGCACATCGATAACCTACAAAAAGTTTTTGAACGTTTGCGTGAATCAAACTTCAAAATACAGATGGACAAGTCAGAGTTTCTAAAGCATGAAACCCCGTATCTTGGCCATATTATCACTCGAGAAGGTATAAAACCAAATCCCGACAAAATCGCGGCAATTCAGAAGTACCCCATACCTAAAACAACTAAAGAGATAAAAAGTTTCTTAGGACTTCTAGGCTATTATCGCAAGTTCATACCCGACTTTGCCCGAATAACAAAACCTATGACATCGCGGCTTAAAAAAGGTGCTAAAATTACGCTAACACCTGAATACATTCAATGTTTTGAGCATTGCAAAACCTTGCTGACGAATGATCCAATTTTGCAGTACCCGGATTTCTCGAAAGAATTCATTCTAACTACCGACGCCTCGAATGTCGCAATATCTGGAATTTTATCACAAGGTACTATCGGTTCCGATAAACCCGTAGCTTATGCGTCGCGAACTCTCAATGCAAGTGAAATGAATTACTCTACCGTTGAAAAAGAGCTTTTGGCAATTGTTTGGGCTACAAAATATTTTCGACCCTATCTTTTTGGAAGAAAATTCAAAATTGTTTCCGACCACAAGCCCTTACAGTGGGTAATGAATATAAAAGACAATGGTAACACTCGCTTAACGAGATGGAAACTGAAACTAGCCGAATATCAGTTTGAGTCAATCTATAAAAAAGGTAAACTAAATTGCAATGCAGACGCCCTTTCTCGTGTTGAGATTCATAACGAAGAAACTAGCTCGATCATTGCAAACGCTTCTGAACACCCCGACCAAGACTTACAAGACGATAGACAGACAGAAACTAGACACACTAGTTCTGAAGAGCCTATATTTCAGATACCGATTTCAGATGACCCTTTAAATAAATTCTCAAGGCAAATTGTTTTACAGATCCTTGATAAAACACCCCGACATCTTCCTGTTAAAACTGCCCCTTTTGTCACCAGGGCTATTACAAAAGTCGTTATTGAAATCTATGAGCCGAACCTAGAAGAAGAAGTAATAAAAGCCATAAAGGAATATGTCGACCCCAATATAAATACCGGATTATTAGTTCAGCCTCTTGAAAAGATGTACACGGTAGTACCGATCATTCAAAATACATTCAAAAGTTCATCGATGAAGTTATTTTTAGTTAAATCTGAAATTGAAAACGTTCATGGATACCTAAATCAGCAAGATATCATTCGTAGGTACCACGAGGGTAAAACAAATCACCGTGGAATCTCTGAAACATATTTGGCTTTGTCCTACAAGTACTTTTGGCCAAAACTTCGCGAAAGTGTTACGAAATTTATTAATGAATGCACTGTGTGTGGTCGCGCTAAGTACGACCGCAACCCAGTACGCCCCCAGTTCCACGTAGTGCCACCGCCGTCCAAACCTTTCGAAATCGTTCACGCTGACGTGTTCACTGCCGAACAAGAGAAATACTTAACGCTTATAGATTCCTTTTCAAAATTTTCAGCGGCCTATCTCTTACCTGATAGCACAGCCCCTAATATTGTTAGAGCTTTATTACAGTTTAGTTCTCATCATGGTTTACCCTTAACCTTGGTGACGGACCGCGGAACGGAATTCACAAATCAGGTGGTTGCTGAGTTCCTGAGAACCCACAAAGTAAATCATCATACAACTTTGGCCCATACGCACAATGATAATGGAATGATTGAAAGGTTTCACAGTACACTTTTGGAACATTTGCGACTTCTGAAAATACAGCATCCAACTGAACATTCTAAAGACCTTATGCCGTATGCTATTATTGCATACAACAGTTCTATTCATAGCCTAACTAGATGCAAGCCTTTTGATCTCATAACAGGTCATTATGACCCTCGCGACCCTTTGGACTTAGACATGACAGAGTACCTAATGCAACAATACACCGAAAGTCACCGCGAAAAAATGAGTATCGTATACGGACTAGTTCATGACGCTTCATTAGCTCAACGGACAGCCATTATGGAAAACATTAATCGCGACCGTGAACCAGAACCCGAGTTATCTCCAGATCAAGACGTTTTTGTGCGGAACCCTGTTGCTGAAAGACATAAACTAGCCCCACGTTATGTAGTACTATTATTAATTCTGTGCCCACGTTACACACATGACAAAGTTATAGCTGACTTACCCGTTCACATATATACAAAGAAAAAACGTGGACCAGTCGCCAAATCTCGTTTAAAGAGACCTCGTAAAACTCCGTTGTTACAGGTGCCTGAAAATGAGAGAGAAAATAGTCCTACTCCTGACACTGACCGTCCTGACCCCAACCAACCTGGCCCAAGCAGAGCAAGAGATCCAGCTTGAGAGCGTAGACAAAGGACCTGGACTTTTACCTTTCAAACTTGGGCAAACTAAAGTAGTTTCCCATTTTCATACCTTTTTACAATATACTGACCTAGACGACATAAGAACAAACATAGACAAACTTAAGACACAACTTGGCGATGCCTCCAATTTACTTAATAACAGTTCCTTTAATGTGTTCAAATACCAAATTAAGTACTTATACACTAAACTAGACAAAGTTTCAGCTCAACTTGACACCTTTAAACCTAACAGACTAAAGAGAGGTTTGATCGATCCTCTGGGAACACTTGTTAAAAGTATAACAGGAAATTTGGATGTAAATGATGCTGTTAAATTTAACAATGCTTTAAATACATTACAACATAATGAACAAAGTTTGTCAAAAGGTCTTAACAAGCATATAAGCCTATTTAAGGAATGGATAAGTTCTCAAAAACAAATTGTACTAACTTTGGTTTCGAATCAACAAAAGTTGGAACTTACCTTATCTCGATTAAGTAACTCTTCTCTAAATGATAAAGAACAATTGTTACATTATGCCCACCTTTCACAGCTATTTGTTATCCTTAGTGAAAATATCAATGATCTTTTGGAAGAGTTATTTCGAATCGAAAACATATTAGCTTTTAGTAGAGTAAGTAAAGTGCACCATTCTATTTTAAACTTGCATCTTTTAAAAGATATTGTATCTAGCTTAAGCAAATTGTATGATTCTGATCAAATTTTGGCCTTAGACATAAGAGACTATTATGATTTTATGAAGATAGGTTCCTATTTATCTGGTAACAGTTTAGTTGTAGTTTTGAGAGTGCCGATTGTTTACAAATCTTCTTATGAGTTGTATCGACTTTGCCCATTACCCAACGAACATAAACAAGTCCTTATTCCTCCATATCCTTACATAGCAACCAATACTCATGAATATGTGTACGTCGAGGCAGAATGCCCGAAATCAGGAGAGTGGTACATTTGCGAGCAAAAACTAAGTCACCAATTGAGAAAAGAACAGGATTGTATACAGAAACTTATTCATCAACAAGAAATAGATTTGTCATGCAAACCTATACCCATAACTCTATACAAGGAAGCTTTATTGGAACTAGATGATCAACATTACGCCGTAACGTTTCCAAAGCCCACCAAGGTACAACTCAAATGTCAACAGGAACGACATGTCGTTTTAGAAGGAAGCTACACTGTAACTATACCTCAACATTGTTTCCTAAAGACCTCAGAGTTCACCCTCATCAACATAAATAATAAACTGCGCGGCCAGCCTATGAAAATTACGTCCGTTCCTCTACAGTTATTAAAAGGAGAAAACAAAGAACCAACCCTAAAAATGAATTCGATCAATTTGAATTCAATAGAAAGACAAATATCCTTAGAGAATCCAGTTGATAAGTTGAATAGACAGACTGCAAGCAACTAGTGTTTATCATACAACTGCACCCCTATACATTCTAACTACTCTGGCAGTATGTACTCTGATCGTTCTATTTTATCGCCGTTATCATCAAAAAACAAGAAACCAATCGACGAATGACATCGAGATGTCTTCATCACCGGAAGCCAAGAAGAAAGCAACATTTTCATTAGACATTTGCAAATAGTTGCTCTGCTTGCGGGGGAGGTGTCATATTGGAGATCCACCCCTGACCGGCCTCAAGGCCAAGTGCAGTGGTGTTGTGCAATGTGATTTGTGCTCTTCATAAAAACCAGTGTTTGTTTAGCGTGCGCGCCTTCCTTAGTCACCCATCGAACGGGTCGGACACTCATAGTCTTAAGTTCATGTACTCTTTCTTTTAATAAAGTAATCTAGAAATTTCTAAGATAGTATTTTTTAAAAGCTCCTCCGCTGTTGCCTAGACGTGAGTCGCGAATCAACTTTTTGCACATACACCGTGACTTTTTAGTGGTTTCGCATCCGAGGCCTAGAGACTATGTATCATAAATACTTTCGATTGGCAGTAATAAAAAAAAAATAACTCCAAAAATACAAAAGTTTTTTTTACCTCTGAACTCGAAACTGTGAGAACAAATGGTAGCGCTCTAAATTATCAATCAAACACGCGATACGCGATGCGCAATGATTGTCGGCACCTGTGGCGGCATATCAAAGGCTCCAAGCGCTAGCGCCGCACATGCTCCAACCAATCAAATCACTGCCCGCCGGCTGCACCTAGCCTAGAGCGCCGCCTCCGTCTCTCCCAACCCCGCCCGCGCACCGTGCAACCCTTCATAATAAATCATTTCAGTTGACACGAGATTCCCGTGAACGTCACAGGTGCGTACGCGCTATGCAAAAATGGATCGGCATTACGAATACTCGAATGCCGAATACCTATCGATGATAGAGTTTTTAACATTTCTGGGCGTTGGAAGACGTACCGTTAAGTCACATGCAAAACATGTACTACCAACACGACGGATGTCCAGCCCATTATCATAGGGAAGTCAGAACCCATTTGAACGAAGTGTTTGGTGAAAGGTGGATAGGGCGTGGAGGTCCAGTGCGTTGGCCAGCCAGAAGCCCGGACTTAACCCCACTGGACTTTTTTTTGTGGTCTGAAATAAAACGCTTAGTGTACACCGAGGAAGCCGAAACGCGTGAAGACTTAAAAATAAAAATTCGAAGGGCTTTCAGGGTTGTGAAAAGTGATAGGGACACTTTGAGAAAACTGAAAGACAACTTACGAAAACGAGCGCAGATGTGCATCCAGCGCAATGGTCAGCACTTTGAACAATTGCTCCGTTATCGTGAAGTGTAAGTTCGTAAAATTGTGTACATAAACTCATGTAAGTAACTGTAAATTTAATCGTTGTAAATATCCCAATCTTTTAAATACGCCGTAATACCTAATTTAATTAGGTACAATTTTTTTGAATTTTATTAGGTAGGTACAGTCAAAAGCACGTCAAGCTAGACACATTGGATTTTGTAACGCTCTTATCTTAAACTCATATGGTCACTGCTAGTGTCAAGCTTAGTTTACACTTGTCTGTATCTACCTAGAAATTTTACTTTTATTTAAAACGCTACAACTTTTTGAATTTTAAAGCCACGATCACACCTAGCTGAATTCAAAGACTAATTCGGCATACATTGCTCGTTGAAGTAAGGATATTGCAATTAACATAACCAAGCCTCCCAGCAATGTATGGCGAATTAGTCTTTGAATTCAGCTAGGTGTGTGTGATCGTGGCTTAAGCCCTGATTTCACCATACTGATTGTCTGGTTATCTAACAGATACCTAGGTAGGTACTGACTTTTTAGGTTATTGAGTGTCTCACCATGCATTTGCGGTAGTTTAATCAACTCCACAACAATTTAAAGAAGTAGGTAAATAATGATTTGTTAGTAAAACTTTTTTGGTTTAAAAAAAAAACAATTTTTGGTTGTATTAAATAAAAATTACAGGTCGGTTAGTTATCAAACACAGTTTGGTGAAATCAGGGCTAAAGGTAAAACCTAATTAGGTATTATGATGGTCCTAAGCCCATTAAAGTATGAAGGGAAGATTGAGATTTAAGATGGCAGGTCGGGGGTCAATGTACTCACACGCGCCACGTGCCTTCCCGCGTAGGTAGGTAGGTATCTGATGGATGAATGAACCTGCAAATACGCGCGCTCGCTTAGTGTACCGTGCCTACTACGATTTTCAACGAGTTTCTTTCGATACATTCTCGATATTTTTTTTCCGTCATTTCAAGAGATTAAAGAAAAGTAATACTACGAATTGATTGTATTTTTGTTATATAGTGTCTACGCCTCGGGTGCGAAACCACTAAAAAGTCACGGTGTATAATATAGTTGGTACTCATTGCATTAAAAAATAAAACCTTATATTTGCAGCAGTGGCTCCATCCAGTTGCGTTCGGGGCTAAGCTGGCCGTCACAGATCACCTTAACCCGATGTTACGGCTAACTAGTTTTGCCTGGCTATTTGCTCGACTTATATAACCATAAGGGCTCCCGCACACGACCGAGAATCGGTGGGCGATTATCGGCCAGGACAAGGACGGAAGATTCAGGTGATACCACGTCAGAGCCGTGATAACATGCCGATAAAAAATCGGTCACCGATTCTCGGTCGTGTGCGGGAGCCCTAAAGAACATATTCAACTTGATCGAAATGTGTACGGTACGGTCAGGTTATCGCACCCAGAAGGAAGGACTTTACAGCGGGCCTCCGACAAATATACCAAAGTTGTACTTGCCTTAACTGTAGTTTGGTCTAAGCTAAACTAGTTTGTCTTAAAATCGGTTTGAGCCGGTAACATTCATACAACTTAAAAATTAGGAAACATACAATAAAAATAATCTTTATTGACACGAAAATAAAAATACTAAAAGAGAAACAAAAATAAAACATAGTGCAAAAAAAGTATTATTGCTAGGGTAGTAATTTCTTCCAAGCAAAACTTATCTACTTAGTACATAATCGTTAATTATCATTATAAAATAAATGTCGCGTAAGTACAAAAAGTTGTAGGGGCATGACTAAGAACAAGCAATACAATATTATCAACTAGTATCACGTGGGTTAGTGGTTGTGTTGTGTGTGTACAGTCAAGAGAACGTCAAGCATTACTCTTGTAGCGTGGAGCGTGACTATAGCCACTACGGCGATTCAAATGAGTAAGGAACTGTACCCATGGTGTAAGTACGATTGTAATACAATTGACGTGCTCTCGTCTGTACCTTCTTATTAAAACAATACACAACTCAAAACCGATCATAATAATAAATAAAAAGATATACAACTAAAATAATGAGACTAATTAAGTATTAGGTACACACGGCCGCACGTCGGTGGTAACACTTTGACCTTGAGCGGGGCTCTGGTGTTGGGCGTTTGTAACGTAGCGGTGGTTCAGCTTATACTGGTTTTGTTTCCACTACTTGCTGCCGTGTTCAGAAACGTCTATTCATGATATCTTTTGAGATTTTATAGACAAACAGCATAAGATTTAATGGAAGATTAACAAAAGGTGTCGTCTCTGAGTGCGGCAGTTATTCATTAAGTTGATAACACGGTTTATCAACATCTTGTGGACACCCAACTAAGGGTAAACAAAAACCAATATAGGAAGGTACAAACCAATATAGGAAGGTACCGGTTCTTTATCCAAGAAACATCTAAGCACTAAACAGGGTGTTAAAAATAGAACGTTGATATACATACATACAGCTCTTCCTGCGCACAAAATCTTTTCTTTTAATTTAAAGGTTAAGCGCATGGTTTTTTGTAATTTTATTTTTATTTTTGATTGAAATAAACAGCTTTAAATTTTATTTATTTTTTTACATAGAAAAATTACACCCAGATACAGACAGAACACATACATATGTACATCACACAAATGTTAGCCCTGGGCGGGGATCGCACCCGCGACCTACGGCGCAGAGGGTAGGGGCGCTACCAAACACACTATAAGCCCTCTTATCATGAATCACCCGTTTATAGGATCATCGTACATTTAACACCATGGTGTGACCCTGTATAGAACAACATATAGGTTCCAGACTGTATGAGCCTCCTTGCCAAGTTTGTTAGCTTAATCTTCCCCATTTTTTTAAACAATTCTAAACTTCAAGTCGACAGCTTTTTAAAATACCGGCCAAAAGCCAAAATACGTCTCAGAATGTGTTTTGGATAGTTGTGTAGATTTGTGCTCCGAGTAACAAACTATGCTTTTATTTAGTTTCCTTGCACCTATTTAGCCACTCTAAGGTTCACTAGAGAGATCTCACCGAAAGAGAAGTTCGTTTAGTCTTTTTCAATAGTAAAATAATAAATAATTTTTCGTGCAATAAAGCGTTTATACAATTTATTCGTAGTATACAATACATTACAAGCAGTTGTGAGAGCTGGAGAGCACCCCGAACACATCCATACAAAGGTGGCTTAGATGGAAGTACATCGCTGACATTCGAATGGTGGCAAAGAAATACAATACAAGAATTTTATTCTTTTCTCCCACATATAAGTACTTACAAAATATGAAATAATAGTAGATCTTAAGGTCTATGTTAGCGGTACTTGTTTATGCGGGAAACAGGACACCAAACTAGGTTAACCTGTGCTATGGTATCCTGGCTCCCCCTCGTTGGACAATGTAATAGATCTTACACAATGACAAAAAGCGTTCGTACTCAATGTAGCCATAAGACTGAAAACTTTTTAATTTAACAAAAATTTGAAAAATTTTAAAACAAGA
The DNA here is from genome assembly GCA_947532105.1 of Athrips mouffetella. Taxonomy (NCBI): domain Eukaryota; kingdom Metazoa; phylum Arthropoda; class Insecta; order Lepidoptera; family Gelechiidae; genus Athrips; species Athrips mouffetella. Next base: position 14,207,075 of record OX383984.1, read on the forward strand.
AATAAGGTAAAAAAATTAAAACTTAGCGAAAAAAAGAAAATTAGAAACTTGTATGTGTTGTGTGTGTTTTGCGTGGGTTGTGTGTGTGTGCTTGTTGTGCGTGTGTGTGTGTGTGAGAGAGAGTTTGAGATGCTGTCTCGTTGGCCTTCACCTTGTTTATATATTTATTTGCATTGAAAAAATAAAATAAAATTTATGTTATTTGCAGATAGACATTAAGACATTGGTAACTTTTGAATTTGTTATGTGATTATATGCAGTAAATTTTAGGTGGCGTAGTTGGAAAACCTCCTGTTGTGAATTGAAGGCAAACCAAGGGAAACTATAATATCATAACATGCCATTAAACGTCCACTGCAGGACAGGGAGCTCCCTCCAGAACTCCAGCAATAACGCGTGGCACTAAGGAGAGGTACATAGTCACCACGCTTGTAAGCGTTGCGGCTGGCGACCGCTGTTGTTAGTGACCGCAGTATGTAAGATGGTACGATACACAGAAAGATGCTGTTGCCCATCCTCCGGTTCATAAGTCCTTAGTCGCCTCTTACGACACCCACGGTTAGAGATGGGTTGGTACTATTCTTTGCCGGTACCACACGGACGGACATAATAAATGGGAATCTAATACATAGGTTACCTATAAAAAGAAATACCATCGAAAGTCAAACCGAATAAAATTAACTATCACATAGATAATTTGATACTCAAAGGTACGACGGTGATTATGGTTTCTCACATGTTCGTACTTGCCGATGTCTGCGTAGGCAAGAGGGGTCACTAAACCTTTTATGGCATACATCACAAGAAAATGGTTTCTCACCTGTGTGTATGCGACGGTGTTTGTTTAAATGACCCTTATGACTGAAGCCTTTAAAACACACATCGCAAGAAAATGGTTTCTCACCTGTGTGTATATGGCGGTGTGCGTCTAAATTATGCTTATGACTGAAGCCTTTATAACACACATCACAAGAAAATGGTTTCTCACCTGTGTGTATGCGACGGTGTTTGTTTAAATTACCCTTATGACTGAAGCCTTTAAAACACACATCGCAAGAAAATGGTTTCTCACCTGTGTGTATATGGCGGTGTGCGTCTAAATTATGCTTATGACTGAAGCCTTTATAACACACATCACAAGAAAATGGTTTCTCACCTGTGTGTATATGGCGGTGTGCGTCTAAATTATGCTTATGACTGAAGTCTTTATAACACACATCACAAGAAAATGGTTTCTCCCCTTTATGTATTCGTTGATGTCTTACTAAAGTAGCTCTCGTATTGAATCTTTTATTACACACATCACAAGAAAATGGTTTCTCCCCTGTATGTATTCGTTGATGTCTTACTAAAGTAGCTCTCGTATTGAATCTTTTATTACACAAATCACAAGAAAATGGTTTTTCACCTGTGTGTATTCTTAAGTGCTCTATTAAAATACACAGTCGTTTAAATTTGGCATCACAAGTCTTACAAACGAAGGGCCTGTCAATACTGTGAGTTGTTAAATGTGAAATTAATAATTGTTTTCGGGTAGTCATATAACGACACATATCACAGTAAAATTTCTCTGCAGCAGCATGCGCCTTTAGATGAGAGTTTAAATCTCTTGCATTATTCGTTGAAAATTCACAAATATCACACGAGTACTCAAGGACTCTATCACAGATAACAGTAGCACTGACTCCTTTTAAACATTTTGTTTCGTTTCTCGCTCTCACTTTAGTTGAGTTAGAACCATTATTCGCAGATTCATTTATTATTACTTTACTGTTTGTGCTGACTGCTTCTTTAGATACTTCTTGTTGGCTATCTACACTTGCAATTACGTCAGGTAGTCTACTCTCAGACACAGGAGACTTTGGAATGTTTGGGGTGTTTTGTTGTGCGTTTTCATCGACGTCTTCTGTTGTTGGATGATTTTTCTCTGCTGTCTGTTTTTCTGTCTCTTGTTTGTTACTTCGCTTATTTTTCTTCGACACTGCAACAACTAGACGCAAAAATAAGTTTTATAAACAGTAACCAAATAGCTTGACATCAATAACTTAATATTAGTATACACACAGCATCACGCTTTACTGTTAAATCTTTTTTACACACATATCAATAAATAAAAGTCTGTTTGCTGAGTAAGGTCTCGCCGCGTCATACCCAGTACTACACAGACCCACATCTAGCGGAGCGCTACAACCGATATGGTCGACACCATTTAGTATTTGTATCTCGAATGCCTATTTATGGCATACGCCACAGGTGTTCGCTCCCCAGAGCATTCGTTACATGCAGGCTCGCTTATGGGGACACGCTTTTAACAGAGTTACGTCTCAAAACACTTCAATAATAAAAACAGTACCTGACTTACTTGGACCTACGATCGAATATTCAAAGGTCTGCTTGTGGAACTCAGTGGGGCCGATGACCATCTCCTCCTTGATCTGATGATCTTCGTACAGGCTGTAGGCTCCATCCGGGTCCAAGGGTAACTCGTCCACGTGATGCTGGGTTTCGTCTGATTCTTGTTTTATTTTCTGTGTATCTGTAACAAATAAACATTTAAATATTTCATACTCTCGCTAGTTTTCCGTCAAGCTAGTTTTGGAATTGTCGATGAGGGCCCGTATTATAATAGCTTATCCTAATTACACTAGTATGGCGATGTACCTTATGGTGCTATAATTCACATATTTTTGAAATAGTGCGATCAGGTCGCGCATAGCTGTGACGTCATTAGGTCCGACCGCCCCGCACTCGCTTAGCGTCGCCGCCATTCATTCGCTGTTTTTACTTTCGAGCGGAGCGAGAAAGGTATTGTATTCGTGAAAAAAAAAAAGTTTTTCTAATTTTCTCAAAAAAACAAGTCTCCCAAAAATGTCCGTCCGTCGGTCGGTCGGTCTACCCGTCACGCTTTGGCCTAGCGGCTAAACGAATGGTCCGATTGACACCATATTTGGAAGTTAGGAGTTTTATGCAAATCCATCGAAGGGTTCTAAGTGAAAATGATTTTTATTTTAACACTTCCTGCGTTTTTTCTACTTTGTAGGTTCTAAGTGGTTTCTGGCTGGCTCTCATTTTGAGGGTAGCTGTCATACAACGAAAATGATAAATTGTAATTTTCTCAAAAACGGCTCATAGAATTATTTTATTTTATTTTTTTTTTTTATTCATTCTACACTTGTTTTTCAACAAAATCACAATAAATGAATTTATACATTTGCAAATAGTAAAACTCTGCCACCTAAACTAAGCTAAGCATAGCCTGTATCTTAGGGGACAGTGTACAGTTAATGAGACCAGTATGTCCATTGTACGTACCAGGTAAATATTGATGAAACTTTGCATGACCAAGCATCTCAGTATCAAATGATCTGTGTAATTTCATATAAGGGGTGTTCCTGTACCACCAAATCGTAAATATGTGATTTACCCAAAATTGGTTCCATTGAGTTTATTAAAATTTTCTATAATATTACTCCTGGATTGGTTGTCTACCTGACTGGATATTCTTTGTGATTTTTTGAATAAAATTTAGTACACAGAGTGTACCAAAAACTGAAAGGGCTTGCTCAGTAGATTAAACTGAACAATAATCCATAAGGAAAATGTGTTGGGAAATTAAAAACATCTCCATGCAAGTATCCTACGGTAGTATCTATTGATCTTTGAAAATTCATATAAAGGGTGTTCCAGTACTACCAAAAGTTAAACATGTGATTTACTCGAAATCGTTTGATGTTTGTTTGTTTTAATGTTTGACAATTTGAATTCTGAATTGATCTGTATATTTCATTCGAACGTTATTTTGGAAAAACGTAAATAAAAGTTTGTATTTCCATAATATGTGTATGGCATTACAAATTTAAGTTTGCGGTTGATAGTTTTTCCTTGAGTATTGCGAGAAAGTAAGTGCAGTGCTGCTGTACCATTTTTTTTTGCACTACAGAATGGGTGTTGTGTTGTAAAGTTTGCTTATTTAGGTTAATATCGTTAATATTGTCGTATAAACATTGCATAGTGCCTAAAATCACTAATACTTTGGTTGAAACATTTGATAAACTGTTTTTACTGTGCGAAAAAATGCGAAAATCCGCAAAAACAGTGTACCGTAATGAAAAGGGATGACTAAATTCAACTTTCTGCTGCCAGCTGATACGGGGCACACATTAAACAAAAAAAAAACAGCTAAATGCATATCGGGCAACGAGCACCGAGAGTACCGTACCACTAAGGTAAAAATACCGTCTTTGTTATGGCCGCGCAATCACGCAGAAGTGTATTATAAACGCGCGAGTCCGACACACATTGAACCAATTTTTTACTATTTGTTGTTATTCTATAGCTTATGCACTATACAGGGTGTCGACGACGACGGAGGTTGCCTGCTAGCCTGATGCTGGCAGGCTTCTGTATATATGTATATTTAAACTTAGACGTAAGCAAATTCCAAATTACGACATTGATTAGTTTGGCAGTCTCTACTTGGTTTGCTTGTAAATATTGTGTGTTTTACTGTTTTTAATTATATTTTACTAGCTGTTGCCCGCGGTTTCGCTCGCGTGGATTACGTATTTAGGTTGTTCCCGGTTTTACGAAGCAATGAGATATTTTAGTCCAGGGAAAATATTATTTATCCCATCATTTCGGGGTAATTTTAAACTAAGGAAAAACGGGGAAAAACCCTGCGCAAATCAATGAGTATAATTCAAGATCCAGCTGAATTTTATATAATATACAGACGTTACTCATAAATTACTCAGAACAGAGGAACTTAGCAGCAGTATCCTAACAAATGTAAAGAGAGAGATGAGAGACACCTTTTTGTCATATTTCAAAACAGAGCTAAATCGCAGAAGTAATTGAGAAAAACGGAAACGCTCTTCCTCTCTCTCCCCCCTTCCTCTCCCCCTCCTCACTCTCCCACTGCCCCTCCCTCTTTCTCTCTCTCACCCCCTCCCCCTCCCTCGCTCCCTCCCCCTCCCTCACCCCTTCCCCTCCTTCTCCCTCTACCTGTATCTCTCTTCCTCTCTACCTCTATTCCTCACTACCCCTTTACCTCTCTACATCTCTACCCCTCTACCTCTCTTCATCTCTACCTTCCTACCTCTCTACCTTCCTACCTCTCTAAAGGGCCCCATACAAAGCTCTGCCTGCAGGGCCCTGCTTGCAGTGCCACTGCCAATCGTACTTTGTGTGGGCATGCAGAGCCGACAAAATCGCCGTTACATCGGCCCTGCAAGACCACACACGGTACGATTGGCAGTACGCACTGCAAGCAGGGCCCTGCAGGCAGGGCTTTGTATGGGCCGTTTAACCTCTCTACCTCTCTAGTTAAAGATAGTACCTTGGTGATTGTGCGCTGCTTGTAAAAAAACATAAATCTTCTACCAGTGGATAGGGTGCCAATAGACGATCATTTAACGATTGGGAGGGAAATCAGATTCGTCCCATGTGCGCGGGGGGAGGGGATAGAAGGGGGCGAATTACGCACCATTATGATTATTTTTTTAAAGATCAGTTAATGCTACTAGGGCTTGTGTGGTATTGTTTTCAGGGAAAACAAACACAAGGAATTCATTTTTGATGCTTAAAATGTATAATTCCATAGAAGAAATAATATTTTTAACGAAAAGTAATAAGAGTCACATACATGTATTTTTTATAAACTGCCATATTTTTTGAAGACCTTATTTATTGCGATTACAAAAAATATTTATTTAAAGCTTATTTAATCCAATTTAAAAATATATATAATTGTAGTATACTTCTCGTACAAGAACTGTAAGAAAAAAAAAAAAGAATGCGCCAAGAAAAATAAGCGCGCTGTAATACGCTGAGGTACTTATCCGATCATATTATTTAATTTCAAGATTTATGCTTGGGCTTATGTGGTATATATTTTATATAAAAATGCATATGAAGAGTTAATTCAAAATGATAAATTTTTATTTCTTTTTAAATTTATTCGTTACAAATATGCATACATACAAAAATACAAATCTTTCATCTTTGTTATATCTACATATATAAAAGAAGAAGGTGACTGACATATCAACGCACAGCCCAAACCGCTGGGTCTAGAGATTCCAAATTTGGCATGTAGGTTCCTTATGAGGCCTAGGAGTGCACTAAGAAAGGGTTTTACAAAATTCCACCCCTAAGGGGGTAAAATAGGGGATGAAAGTTTGTATGAAAGTCCGTCAGTTTTGAAGTTAGGATCTTCAAAATTTGTATTTAGGCTGACGACTAAAATTTAATATTTACATGTCTCAGGGTTTTTGAAAATTCGACACCCTTAAGGGTGAAAAGGGGGATGAAGTTGAAAATTCTTTGTTTTTAAAGTAAAATCCACATAATTTATTATTTAGGCATAAATGATGTAATTCTATGCAAAGTTCATCACTGTTATTGAAATTCCACCCCAAATTCAACCCCTAAAAAGGGAAATGGGGTGAAAAAGTCTAAAAACCAATATGGGTATCGATTGTATGGTTTATCGGGTCGCTGATTACGAAAACTACAACAATTTTGAAATCCAACGTAGTGGACGCTAAATACCATCATTCCCTTGGAATGGGGTTGGGGTGCGATAGGGTTGAAATGTGAATACGAGTATGGGTGTCGTTTGTATGGTTTGTCGGGTCGCTGATTACAAAAACTACAACAATTTTGAAATTCAACGTGGTGGACGTGAAATACCATCATCCCCCTGGGGATGGAGTTGGGGTGCGATAGGTTTGAAATGTCTAAAAATCAATATGGGTGTCGTTTGTATGGTTTATCGGGTCGCTGATTACGAAAGCTACAACAACTTTGAAATCCAACGTGGTGGACGTGAAATACCATCATCACCTGGGGATGGGGTTGGGGTGCGATAGGTTTGAAATGTCAAAAAAAAAATATGGGTGTCGTTTCTATGTTAGGGATAGTGGTTAAATGGTGTTAAAAATAGAACGATGATATACAAAAATTCTTAGAAATATTACACCTTAACACACACATATGTACATCACACAAGTGTTAGCCCTGGGCGGGGATAGCACCCGCGACCTACGGCGCAGAGGGTAGGGGCGCTACCAAACACACTATAAGCCCTCTTATCAAGAATCACCCGTTTATAGGATTATTGTACATTTAACACCATGTTGTGACCCTGTATAGAACAACATATAGGTTCCAGACTATATTAGCCTACTTGCCAAGTTTTTTTACCTCAATCTTCCACATTTTTAGGGTTCCGTACCTCAAAATAAAAAAACGGAACCCTTATAGGATCACTTTGTTGTCCGTCTGTCTGTCAAGACCCTTATTCTCACGAACGAGAAGAGGTATCAGGTTGAAATTGATAACGTATACTAAAGTCCATAAACCACACAAAATCTGAAAATTTCAATTTTTCACAACGACGCAATCAAAATATATGGCTTTTTATGTCCTCATCTTCATACATTTATGCAAAAAAGCAAAACCTACAGGGTACTACCCGTTGACCTAAAATTATGAAATTTGGCAAGAATCTAGGTCTCACAGTACAAATAAAAGGAAAAGTCTAAAATCATTAAATATTTCAAGCTTTCTCACAACTAATAGTAACCAATTAAGGTGAGCTCTCGTTTCAAGAACTTTTCTATAAAAGAGGGGTCAAGTTGGATGGTCACGCAGTTTTTAAAATCAAAGAGCAAAGCTTTTAGTATATCATATGGAAGATAGGTACGGAACCCTTAGGGCGCGAGTCCGACTCGCACTTGGCCGGTTTTTTTAAACAATTCCAAATTTCAAGTCAACAGCTTTTAAAGTACCGGCCAAGAGCCAAAATAACGTCTCAGAATGTGTTTTGGATAGTTGTTTAGATTTGTTCTCCGAGTGACAAACTATGCTTTTATTTGGCTTTCTTGTACCTTTTTAACCACTCTAAGGTTCATTGGAAGGGATCTCATCGAAAAATAAGTCCGATTATTCATGCGTTTTTCAAAAGTAAAAGAATGACTTATTTTTCGTGCAATAAAGCGTTTATTTGTGAGAGCAGGAGAGCACCCCGAATACATCCATACAAAGGTAGCTTAGATGGAAGTACTCGTAAATCGCTGACATTCGAATGGTGGCAAAGAAATAGGTGGCGTAGTTGGAATACCTCCTGTTGTGAATTGAAGGCAAACTAGAATACCACAGCATCCCACAAAACGTCCACTGCAGGACAGGGAGCTCCCAAGATCTCCAGCAACAACGCGTGGTACTTCAGAGAGGTAAATAGTCACCACGCTTGTAAGCGTTGCGCTGGCGACCGCAGTATGTAAGATGGTGACACAGAAAGATGCTGCTGCCCATCCTCCGGTTCATAAGCCCTTAGTCGTCTCTTACGACACCCAAGGGTAGAGATGGGTTGGTACTATTCTTTTTCTTTGCCGGTTTCACACGGACGGACTATGATATAAACTTAGATAAACTATAATATATGGGAATCTAATACAGAGGTACTCAAATGTACGACGGTGATTATGGTTTCTCACATGTGGGTACTCGCCGATGTCTGCGTAGATTAGAGGAGTCACTAAACCTTTTATGGCATACATCACAAGAAAAAGGTTTCTCACCAGTGTGTATTCGTTGATGTTTTATTAATATAGCTCTTTGATTGAACCTTTTATTACACACATCACAAGAAAATGGTTTCTCCCCTGTATGTATTCGTTGATGTATTACTAATGTAGCTCTATGATTGAACCTTTTATAACACACATCACAAGAAAATGGTTTCTCCCCTGTGTGTATTCGTTGATGTATTACTAATTTATGTCTCTGATTGACGCTTTTATTACACACATTACAAGAAAATTGTTTATAACCTGTGTGTATTTCCCGATGTCTGTCTAAATGATGCTTTCGTTTAAAGCTTTTAGAGCAAACAACACAAGGGTGTGGTTTCTCACCTGTGTGTATTTTTAAGTGCTTTTTTAAAATGCACAGATATTTAAATTTTGCATCGCAAGAATTACAAACGAAAGGCCTGTCATAACTATTGGTTTTTAAATGTGCAATTAATAAACGTTTTCGGGTAGTCATATAAGGACACATATCACAACAAAATTTCTTTGTAGCAGCATGCGACTTTAGATGAGTGTGTAAATCTCTTGCATTACTTGTTGAGTATTCACAAATATCACACGAGTATTCAAGGACTCTATCACAGATAACACTTACTCCATTCAAACAATGTTTTTCGTTTTCCACTCTCACTGTAGCTGAGTTGGGACCGTTCTTGGCAGATTTATTAATTTTTACTTCACTTTTTGTGCTGACTGCTTCTCTAGATACTTCTTGTTGGCTGTCTACACTTGCAGTTACGTCAGGTAGTTTACTCTCAGACACAGGATTATTTGTCATATTTAGGGTGTTTTGTTGTGCGACTTCATCGACATCTTCTGTTCTTGGAAGATTTTTCTCTGCTGTGTGTTTTTCTTTCTCTTCATTGTTAATCATATTATTTTTCATTGACATCGCAACACCTATGCAAATAATATAATTTAGTAAGCCATTTTATGAACAGTTTTTAAAAAAACTATCTTCAAGTAGGTAGCAAACTAATACAAATAAATGGTACAGCAGCACTGCACTCACTTTTTCGTGATCTCACTACTCTCTTTCTTTTCTTACGTTCTTTCTCTCTCTCTTTTTTTTTGCAATACGCGAGAGTCATCATCATCACATCATGTGTGTTGCAAGTTCGATGACCGACCTCAAACCCTGGCGTCAGTGTTGTTGAGCCGCCCAAGGCTTCTGACAATGCTCATCTAACGACTACTACCGTAGATAGTAGCCGGGGCCAACGGCTTAACGTGTCTTCCGAAGCAAGGAACCATCTAACTTTTCAGGCAATCAAATGATTCCTGCTGTAATGTCCTAACCAAACTGGGGAAGTCACACAAAGTGATATTTGTTTGACAGTGTCCCCACCGGGAATCGAACCTCGAACCACCGGGTCAAGAGCTGAACACTCGAACTACAATATCACGGAGGCTGTAGAGAGTAAAGAGAGTAAATAAGTACCAACTGCAAATTAAGTTTGTAATTCCATACAAATAATATGGAAATACATGCTTACCTTTACTAGATTTTTGTAAGAATCTATTTTTTTTATGTTCAAATGAAATATGCAGTCAGGTAGATAACTAATTCAGAATCCATATGATAGAACATTAAAATAAGCTCAATAAAATAGATTTTGAGTAAATCACATGTTTATATTTTGGTAGTAATGGAACACCCCTTAATATGAATCTCCACGGACCAATGAATACTGTCGCAAGATATCTTGCATGGATATTCTAGGTCCGTTTGAGCTGTTTTTGCGCAAATTCCAATTTTTCACTTTCGTTGTTAATGATACCCTAAAAATGAGAGCTAGCAAAATAACACTCGGAAGCGTTCGATGAATATGCACAAAACTCTACATAAAATACAACTTGCTTTTTTATGATGTACTAGCTGTGCCCGCGGCTTCGCTCGCGTGATATTCAGACAATGTGCAGTCTCTCCCTCTCCCCCTCCCTCACCCTCTCCCACTCTATCTACCTCCATCCCACTCCCTCTACTTCTCCCTCTCCCTATCCCTGCCCCTAACCCTACCCCTACTCCTATCCCTATCCTTAACGCCGTCTTAACCGCTATCCCTATCCATACTTAATATTATAAATGCGAAAGTAACTCTGTCTGTCTGTCTGTTTGTTTGTTTGTTTGTTTGTTTGTTGCTCTTTCACGCCTAAACGGCTGAACGGATTTTGATGAAATTTGGTATGGTGATAGATGGTAACTTGGAGACGGACATAGGCTACTTTTTACCCCGGGAAAATATCTCATTCCCGTGGGAATCTACACATACAATAATACTCTAGCGGGGTTGTATCTGCTACAGCACACCGAAACTACTTAACCGATTTTGATGGGACTTTTTTTATGCAACTAAGTATCGCTGATTACGAAAACTACTACAATTTTGAAATCCAACGTGGTAGACGTAAACTACCATTATCCCCTGGGGATAAGGTTGAGGTGCGATAGGGTTGAAATGTCTAAAAATCAATATGGGTGTCGTTTGTAAGGTTTATCGAGCCGCTGATTACAAAAACTACAACAATTTTGAAATCCAACATGGTGGACGTGAAATGCTATCATCCCTTGGGGATGAGGTTGGGGTGCGATAGAGTTGATATGTCTAAAAATCAATATGGGTGTCGTTCGTATGGTTTATCGGGTCGCTGATTACGAAAACTACAATGATTTTGAAATCCAACGTGGTGGACGTGAAAAAAGTTCTGGCAATATATTAATGACCGCAAAAAAAATAGATACCGCAAGAATTACTTCACCTATAATAACAGTACAGTTGCTGAGCAAGAGGCAGCAAACGCTTTCGGCACATATTTTGAATCGGTGTTCCTGAAGGATATACCAGAGCTGGATGTCATAAAAGCGGCTCTCAATGCCCACTCGTCTATGCCAAATGTAGAAATCAATCATGCAACTGTTGGTGACTTCCACCGTGCTGTAAAAAAGCTCAGGGCTCATTCCGCAGCTGGTCCGGATCAGGTACCACCCTTTTTATTAAAGGATTGTGCATCTGCTCTTGAGACTCCCTTATTGCACTTATACAATCTTGCGCTCATACAATCAGAGTACCCACAAGCGTGGAAAATCTCAAGAGTCACACCAGTACCTAAGGAACCGTCCAAGGACGATATCACATCATATAGGCCCATTGCGGTGTTGTCAGTATTTGGAAAGGTTTTTGAGGCAATAATCGATTATCAGCTTAGACACCAAATAAATCATATATTAAATGATTGCCAGCACGGTTTCCGCCCTTCCAAATCAATAACAACGAGCCATATTAACTTTTCAGATTACATACTATCAGAATTGGATTCTAACAATCAAGTAGACACCATTTATTTCGATTTTCAGAAGGCATTCGACCTTGTGGACAATGACGTCCTGCTTTCTAAGTTTGCTCAGATTGGTTTCACTCCGAACGCATTGAAATTTTTTGCTAGTTACCTAAAGAACAGGCGTCAATATGTCCAGCTTGAGGGCTACCGTTCACAAACATATTACACAAGATCGGGTGTCAGCCAGGGAAGCACTTTAGGCCCCACGTTGTTCCTAATCATGATAAATGAATTGCCAAGTGTGGTAGTACACTCGAAATGTCTGTTATTCGCAGATGACCTGAAGTTATATTCGAGCGTTAAGAGCCCTCAAGACTGTGATTCATTACAAAGTGATATTGAGTCTGTTGAAAATTGGGCCCGTTTAAATCGACTTCCATTCAATGAGACAAAGTGTAAAGTTATAACATTCACGCGTAAATTTCACTACTACACTGCCGAATATCATCTAAGTCAAAGGCCTCTAGATCGGGTAACAGAAATCAGAGATTTGGGGCTGACTTTGAATTCCCAATTTACTTTTAGAGAACACATAGCTGACACATGTAAAAAAGCCAACAAAATGTTGGGCTTCATTGTAAGAACAGTATACCCCTTCTCTAACATTAACGTGGCGCTGACCTTATATAAGGCATACGTTCGGAGTAGATTAGAATTTGGAGCAATGGTATGGGATCCTAGGGAATCAAAATACAATGATATGATTGAAAAGGTTCAGAAGAAATTTGCCCGATTCATCTACAAAAAAACCTATGGTACTTATCCTTTTCTTTATCCCTCTATATTTGTGTACGGAATGGTGAGTCTGGACAGTCTAGAATTGAGACGAAAATTGGCATTAGTCCTGCACTACCATTCTGTATTAACTGGTAAAATCGATAACAGCACAGCATTATCTCGGATGTGCTTGTGTATACCGGGAACGTACTTGCGCGGTGGTGGTGCGGAGCTGCAGAGGCGCACGCGGCCGCTGTTCGCGACGATCAGTGTGCGCACCTGCAGCGGCGCGAATGCTCCCTCGGCACGTGCAATCAGGCTTATCAATGAAATGCTTACACTACAGCCACTAGCTGATATATTTAATGACAACCCAATTGTTGTCAAAAGATTTGCAACTCTGTTCCTTAACATGTTTTTAAGGATGAAAAGTAGTGTTTTATAATATTATTATGTAACTAAAGTATAAGTGTGTTGGACTAGTCTGTAAGCTTATATTTTTAAATAAATGAATTGAATTGAATTGAAATACCACCACCCCTGGGATGGGGTTGGGATTCGATAGGTTTGAAATGTCTAAAAATCAATATGAGTGTCAGTTGTATGTTTATATAAGGATAGGGATAGCGGTTAAGATGGCGTTAGGGGTAGAAGCAGGGATAGGGGTAGGGTCAGGGATAGGGAGAGGGGGAGGGATAGGGAGAGAGTGTAAGGGAGGGGAGAGAAAGGGGAGGGAGGGGTAGAGGGCGTAAGAGGGGGTAGAGGGAGGGAGAGGGGGAAGGGGAGGATGAGTGAGGGGAAGGGGGAAAGGGAGGGGAATGGGAGGAGGGCGAGGGGGGAATGGGAGGGTGATGGGGAGAGGGGAAGGGGGGAAATGGAGGGGGAAGGAAGGGTGAGGGGGGAAGAGGGAGGGGCGAGGGAGAGGAAGAGAGAGTGGGAAGGGTGAGGGAGGGGGAGTGGGAATGTAGGGGGGGGATACAAAAGGATAGATAGGGAGGAATAGGGACCTTTTTTACTTTTATGAATACCTCCTCGCTACCCATTCACTTCACTCCCTTTATTGCCTTCTTTTTTAAGTTCGCCTGTAACGGTTGACAATGAAAATTCCGCACTACCTACCAGTTAAATAAAATCAAAAGATAATTAAGTTTGTAGTAAGATGCATTTATTCAACTTGGATAAGTACAAATGCATCTTTTACGTAGGGATCAAGAAGGATAAGCGCTCCGTAAAATATGTTTCAATTAAGTTCGAGTTCTGTTTTTTTATAAAATCTACGCGGACGAAGTCGCGGGTAACAGCTAGTCCTTATATAAACATAGAAACGACACCCACATTGATTTTTAGACATTTTAACCCTATCGCACCCCAACCCAATCCCCAGGGGATGATGGTATTTCACGTCCACCACCTTAGATTTAAAAATTGTTGTAGTTTTCCTAATCAGCGATCCGACAAACCATACAAAAGACACCCATATTGATTTTTAGACATATCAACCCTATTTCACCCCAACCCCATCCCCGGAGGATGATGGTATTTCACGTCCACCACATTGGATTTCAAAATTGTTTTAGTTTTCGTAATCAGCGACCCGATAAACCATACAAATGATACCCATATTGGTTTTTAGATTTTTCACCATTTCGCTCTTTAAGGGGTGGAATTTCAATAACAGAGATGTATGTTCCACAGAATTACAACCCTAATGCCAAAATAGTAAATTAAGTGGATATTATTTTGAAATGAAGGAGTTTCAACTTCATCCCCCTTTTCACCACTTAGGGTGTAAAATTTTCAAAAACCCTGAGACACGTAAAACTTAATTTTTAGTCGTCAGTCTAAATAAAAATTTTGAAGATCCTAACTTTAAAACTAACGGACTTTCATACAAACTTTCATCCCTTATTTCACCCCCTTAGGGGATGGATTTCGGAAATTTCTTAAACACGTACTTTTTTATTTTTTACCAAAAGCTCAAAACCAAATTTCTATAATTCTACCTTTAAAACTGAAAGACTTATAGACCAACATACGGAAAAAACATCATCCCCTTTTTCACCCCCTTAAAGGGTGATTTTTAAGAAATGCTTAAACACGTGTTTCTTTATTTTTTACCAGAAGCTTAAATTAAAATTTGTGTGAATCTAGCTCAAGAAACAAAGGACTTTCATACAAACTTTCATCCCTTATTTCACCCCCTTGAGAGATGAATTTTCCAAAATCCTTTCTTAGTGGGTGGTTTTGATGCACATAGAACCTGTGTACAAAATTTCAGATCTGTATCTATAGCGGTTACGGCTCGGCGTTAATGAATCAGTCACTCAGTCAGGACATGCTCTTTTATATATTTAGATTAGATAAATAAGTGCGAAAATTTGAAACTTTTTTTCACGAATACAATATACCTTTCTCGCTCCGCTCAAGACTAAAAAATATACTTCATCTTAACATTAGCGATTTTGTGCTTAAGTATAGTCAGCTGCATTTCAAAGTAACATTATGACGACCTTGTGATTGGTTAATCGAACCAATCAAATACCTATCTAGAAATCGAAATAAGTACTGTATAAACAAAACGGAAATAAAGTTCTCAGCAATAGAGGTATGTAAAAAACCGGCCAAGTGCGACTCGTACTTGCGCACCGAGGGTTCCGTATTCGTACCACTTAGGTAAAAGTACCGTTTTAGTCAGAGAGGCACAGTCGCGCAGAAGTGTAATAAATGCGCGCGAGTCTGACTCGCACTCGACCAGTTTTATTATTTGTTGTTGCTATAAACATGCCAATTTTCACACTTGCAAGTGTTCCCATTTTACGATAGAGCTAAAACAAAAAATCACAAAAAAGAAACACGTTTCTTGTACAGGGTAACACCCTTCGATTGTTAGGTAATGCACCATAATAAAATAACAAATATTCTTTGAAAAGAAAATTTCAACAATATATCTACTGCGGTTCAAAAGATACAGCCCGGATAGACAGATGACGTAGGGCTCCTCCGTTTGAATTTTTCGGGAACGAAACCCTAAAAAATTAGAACAGCATCTAACTTACTTGAGCCCGAGCTTGAGTATTCAAAGGTTGGCTTATACAACTCAGTGGGGCCGATGACCATCTCCTCCTTGATCTGATTATCTTCGTACAGGCTGTAGGCTCCATCCGGGTCCAAAGGTAACTCGTCCACGTGATGCTGTGTTTCTTCAGGTTCCAGTTTAATCTTCTGACTATCTGTAACAAATAGGTAAACATTTTTATTTTATTCTTAACTACTGACTTTTGGGGCCAATAAAAAAATTTTTAGAGGGTTATGTTGTAAGGGATCTAATACAAAAACAAAGAAGTTGGAATGATTTCCGAACCAAGAGAGAAAATCGAGATTGGCAGAAAACTGTTCTTTCCTTTGGGCTTTTAATCAATGATGTTATCTGTCTAACAGATTAGACTGTATCTGTATTTTATGTTTACTCATAGTTAGCCATAAGTGCGAACCAACAAAGACTGATTCTTTAAACTAACAGTTGAACTTTTTAAATTGCGCTTGTGTAGTATGGTGTGTCTGTCTACACAAGATGGGTCTCCGCAGAGCATGTGGTGAGGAGAGCGGACACATGCACACTTATGCAACTGGGTCAGGCTTACCCGACACGAGGACACTACAGGCTCCTTCTGCTGAAATGATTTCAAGAAAGGGGAAGACCACATGAGCAAGGTCTACTAAGAACCTCAGCCTACTAAGGACCTCAGCCCGACAAATAAAATAGACAGTTTGGATATTTCATACTGGCTGGATAATGTCAGACTAGTTAGGTTGGTAACCTATTCATATTGGTTGGTACTTGTATTGTAAATGTATAACTAACCTGCACAAGGTGGGTTTGGTATGGGAGTGATGAGCTCATACATCCCGTAGTTGATGAACCCGTGCCTTTCTAGGAAACTGTGAGTGCGTAACACTAGAGCTGGGTCGCTGTTGTACGGGGCCTGCAAGTAAAACAGTTTTCTTAATAAACATAATGATATATAAACAACAACACTAAGCAAAAAATACATTTCTTACTAAGCCAGATAAGGCCTCATTTAGCTAGAATAGAATAGAATATTTTTATTCGCTTGAATAGGGTACAAGTTAAGATGTTACAATATTTAAGGTTTCTCCATATTCAGATATGTACACAATAGCATGCAAATATTTGAATTTTAAATAATAATTACAAACAAAAAAAAAAAATTATCTAATTACAAAACAAAAAAACTTATGTCAATCTAGTCTAATTATTATATTATTTTAATTCTATGTTATCTAATTAAAAAGCCAAAAATTCAGCCACAGAGTAAAAATTATAATGGATAAGCAGCTCATAAAGCTTTTGTTTAAATTTTCTTATTGGAAAGTCCTTTAAATACTGCGGTATATGATTAAATATTACTATACACATACTATTAGGTCTTTAACTATGAAATTGCCGTTTTGTATGGCGAATTTTAGGTAAACTCAATTTTCAGTACTAACATTTTTTCATTTTTCTTAGGAATTATAAAGCCAATTTTTTTAATTTTTTTAAGCATTATTGGGAAGACATTAAGCTAAAAGAAGCTTAAATTTAATTTTCGAAAAATATTATCTGTAAAAAAATATAACAAATCTAATGATAAAATCGGACGACATCTAAGACGAACAATTTTCGAACCTATAATTTTATATATCAAACTAAAAATAAAAACTTTATTTTATGCGTAAATTGATAACCTTGAAGTCAAATTTAAAATATAAGACAAATGAAAAAAATAGCATTAGAATTATAGGAATTATGATCTCATTAATCTGTAAGAAAATTTCGGCAATTTCATAGGTAAAGACCTATTATAACAGTTTCGTAGGTAACGTGTAGTTTTTGGAACAGCCTCATGCACCAGTCTATCAGGATATCTCATATTTCGAGGACACATCTCATTGGCCCTAATAAACACATTTGGATTTTCTTTAGCAAAGACTGCAAGGTCATATATATATAAGGAAGGTAGAGAAAGAATTCCTAATTTCCGGAACAGAGGTTTACAAGAATCCCGTGGGCCAACGCCACAAATTGATCGAACACATTTTTTTTGGGCAATAAAAGCTTTGTACATGTCAGAGCTATTCCCCCAAACAAGAAGACCATATCGCAGAACTGACTGAACGTAACCGAAGTACGCCATCATAGCTGTCGAGAACGAGGCTGTTTTTGTTAATTTATACAGAGGAAAAGTAAATCGATTTATTTTGTTACAGACATTATTTATGTGAGATTTCCATTTAAGTTCATTGTCAAGATAAATCCCTAGAAATTTCACGCATTCCGATTTCTCAATAATTTCTTCGTTATACTTTACATTAAGATTAACTTTAAGGTTATTGAAATGAATATAAAATGTCTTATTAATATTGATTTTTAAATTGTTTGAATTTAACCATTGAATAATTGAATAAATTGAATTATTGATGTCAACTTCATGTTCAAGTAATGTACTATTTTTATTAGATGTTACAATTAAAGATATATCATCGGCAAATAAGATTGTTCTATAGTTAGTTATTAAGTTAGGTTCTCAAAGAGTGGATTGTATCTTGACTAAGTTAAACAGATTCTGACCTCTATCTTCTGAACAGCATATTCTGTAAGTTGCTTCTTTGGGTTTTCAAACCACATTTTCAAAATCCTGTTCCTGGTCTGAATTAAGGCAAGAGTAGAAGGCCCTTGGAGGTCTGAGAAACATTCCTTCTCCAGGGAAGACATCTCGTCAAATGGCAGTCGAGAAAGAAATGCTGCTCCCTCAAGGCTGAAAAATAAATATGTTGGACACAATATCAGACTATCTCGAGAAGAAAATGAAGAAAGCCATATTAAGAAAGTGAAACAAATGGTCATAAAGTACATCTTTCAAAATCAATCAATAAGCTTTAGAAAATGACAAGTCAAATTTATCTGAAGGTGGTAGGGCTTTTCTGTAAAGTCAGTCAAGGGAAGGAAGTACCACCCCCTTGCCTTTTCCTGAGGTAAAGCGGCAGTGTCTCTGCTGTGTTTCAGTTTGAAGGGAAAGAAAGCCAGTGAAATTACTGGCACATGAGACACACCATCTTAGTTGTCAGGGTGGGCAATGCACTTTGCAGTCTTGTTAGTGTTAATTATACTACTAATAAGACAGTCGGCTCTATGGGCAGTGGTGACCACTTACCATCAAGTGAACCGCAAGCTCGTTTGCTCACTTGTTACATAAAAAAAACATAAATCACACAAAGCATGTGTAACTTACTATTAGAATTAATGAATATTTATTAAACAGTGCAATTTGCACAAGTTGACAAGGGCTCATATAATGTTGCTAAATAATCAGCAAGCAAAATTGTGTACAGGCCGCAAAAACTAACTTTATCTCTGACTGTTAGTGCCAAGAACTCAAAAAGTGAGTCACGGAGAGGAGCAAGCAACATAAGGGGAAGCGTGTGGCTCTCCGCCCTTCACCCATACACAGAAAATAACTTGGTACTTAGCATACTCTCTTTTAAAACTATGTCTTGTAGGCTTTTAATGAATACAAACAAAGTGGCACAACAAATTGAGTATAGGTAATTAAGATCCAAACAAAGAGTAAAAACATGCAATAATAAGTGAAAGAATACCAACCTTAACAATTCTTTAGAGTTAGTCTCCTCTATATCATCACCTTCTTCTATCACCGGTTTGTCGTCTTTGTTAGGTTCCTTCGACCCTGCGTTCCTACTGGATGAGGCCTCCCGCGAGGACGTAGGGCTCGGAGACAAGACCTTGCTCCTGTCCGACTGATCCGACTCAGAGCCATCCTGCTGCTTCAGAACAGCATCCAACTCACGGTTAGCAACCTAAAGATCAATAAACATAACCTCAAATTTTGAGCATATACAACATAGTTTATCTTGGTTAACAGCATACGTATAATATCTTACTTTACGTACCCTCACACGCTTAATACGACTCATATTCAAAAGTAATCACTTGATAAATTCACTACGAGCGAATGTTTTTCTCGTTTTTCCGATCAACCAAACGAAATAATTAAAAGTACTGCCAGATCCACAGACTACTTAGATGAAACTACCGCCAGATCGAAACTCTATTTCACATACAATTTTTACTTCACGTTAAGGGCCCCATACAAAGCCCTGTCTGCAGGGCCCTGCTTGCTGTGCCACTGCCAATCGTACTTTGTGTGGGTATGCAGGGCCGACAAAATCGCGTTACATCGGCCCTGCTAGACCACACACAGTACGATAGGCAGTACGCACTGCAGGCAGGGCTTTGTATGGGCCGTTTTAGTGCAAAACAAGGGCAAGTATTCGTTGGTTTAGATCTTGAAAAATATTTGTAGTTTTAAGTTACTTAGACTAACAAGCGTTGTAATATCAATAATTAGTCCATAAACATGCGCACCGTATCGACTGCCATGAAATATGGTTGATTATCCTGCATGCAAATAGCTCTAGTACTATCCCCTAGATAACAGATTTATTTGATCAAATAAAATATGGAATACTAGCTGGTGCCCGCGACTTCGTCTACGCAGGTTTATAAATTGTAGCCTATGTGTTATTCTGATGTATATGCTATATCTATATATATAAAAGAAGAAGGTGACTGACTGACTGACATATCAACGCACAGCCCAAACCGCTGGGCCTAGAGATTCCAAATTTGGCATGTAGGTTCCCTATGAGGCCTAGGGGTGCACTAAGAAATGGTTTTACAAAATTTCTCCCCTAAGGGGGTAAAATAGGGGATGAAAGTTTGTATGAAAGTCCGTCAGTTTTGAAGTTAGGATCTTCAAAATTTGTATTTAGGCTGAGAACAAAAAATTAATATTTATGTGTCTCAGGGTTTTTGAAAATTCGACACCCTAAAGGGTGAAAAGGGGGATGAAGTTGAAAATCCTCATAAAATCCACATAATTCATTATTTAGCCAGTAGGTTTGTAATTCTGTGCAACGTTCATCACTGTTATTGAAATTCCACCCCAAATTCAACCCCTAAAAAAGGGAAATGGGGTGAAAAAGTCTAAAAACCAATATGGGTATCGTTTGTATGGTTTATCGGGTCGCTGATCACGAAAACTACAAAAATTTTGAAATCCATCGTGGTGGACGTTAAATACCATCATTTCCTTGGAATGGGGTTGGGGTGCGATAGTGTTGAAATGTGAATATGGGTGTCGTTTGTATGGTTTATCGGGTCGCTGGTTACGAAAACTACAACAATTTTGAAATCCAACGTGGTGGACGTGAAATACCATCATACCCGTGGGGATGGAGTTGGAGTGCGATAGGTTTGAAATGTCTAAAAATCAATATGGGTGTCGTTTGTATGGTTTATTGGGTCGCTGATTACGAAAGCTACAACAACTTTGAAATCCAACGTGGTTAACGTGAAATACCATCATCCCGGCAGGGCAGGGATAGGGAGAGGTAGAGAAGTAGAGAGGAAGAGAGGTAGAGAGGTATAGAGGTAGAGAGATAGAGAGGTAAAGAGGAGAGAGGTAAAGACGTAGAGAGGTAGAGGTACAGGTACAAGTAAAGTAGAAGGAGAGGGAGAAGGAGGGGAAGGGGGAGAGGGAGGGGGAGGGGGTGAGGGAGACGGAGGGGCAGGGGGAGAGGGAGGAGGGGGAGAGACAGGGGGAGGGGGAGAGGAAGGGGGAGAGAGAGGTAAGAGTTAGTTTTTCTCAATTACTTCTGCGAATTAGCTCTGTTTTGAAAGATTACTTAAAGGTGTCTCTCATCTCTCTCTTTACATTTGTTAGGATACTGCTGCTAAGTTCCTCTGTTCTGAGTAATTTATGAGTAACGTCTGTATATTATATAAAATTCAGCTGGATCTTGAATTATACTCATTGATTTGCGCAGGGTTAGTCCTGTTTTTCCTTAGTTTAAAACTAGCCCGAAACGATGGCTTATGACTCAGAAGTAAAATGAATTGGAAAGACTCTCATACAATTCCTTTTAATTTTGCAAGCTGTTTGGGTTAGGTCTTACTTGTATTACCTAAAATATAGCTACAGACAGTTCACCAAAAATTTAAAATTATCTTTAAATCATTTTTTGTACTAACTTTTAACAAAAACTACTGAAGTTGCGGCAAATGTATGTAAGAACATGTGAATCTTGATACATTTAGGAATAAAACGAGACATAATTCGTCATTATGGCAGCACTGGTTCTCGATTTACAGCGAGTTACAGCAAACACCCTGAGATAATTTTATAGGACTAAAGAAGTAGGAACAATAAAACTGACGTTGTCTTTCAGGATTAAATTGTGGCACTTCTTATTTAAATGAATGGAATAAAAATAATCTATTTCCCCCAAAAAACTACAAGATTTATGGTTTAAGTCACAAGATGGAGTCACTTGTATAAGAAATAAATTGTAATTACAAATGGGCTGCTTCGATTTTGAAATGTGAGATGTCAGATAATAGTTCTTGTCATATATCTATCTATATACTATTATAATATTAAATTCAGTTACCACTGACTGACTGACTCATTGTTCTCCATGAAAGGAAACCGGTCAAAGTCATGTATGAAAGACTTGTACAACCAGGTCTGAAGAGGTCCAGAAAAGTCTTAAACCTTGGAAAAGTCTTCAGCATCAGGGTAGACCCCAACGGCCAGTAAAAACTGTAAGGGGTAGGTGGGTCGACCTCGAACAAAAGTCGACCTGCACCCTGGTCGAATTGACGAAATGACAAAAAACAAGATGGCCGCCATATAAAAACCGGTAACAACCAAAATACGAAATCCACGCGAGCGAAGCCGCGGGCAACAGCTAGTTATTGTATATTTTCATTAAAATCCATTCAGCAGTTTTTACGTGAAAGAGTAAAAAACATCCATCCATACTTACAAACTTTCGCGTTTATAATATAAGTAGGATAGGAACGATAGGATAGGAAGGATATGAACGGAAATTTAAAGGAGGGTTTGATGCCAAAACAGCAAAAAATATATTTTTTTGACAATCTGGCAGCCCTGAAAATGTCAAATCAAAACGAGCAATTTCCGAACGAATCCTAAAGCGGCAAAATGCACATGATGGACAAAATAAAGCCAAGAACTAGTCAACGACAGGTCAAGCTTGACACTCGCACGATACGAAGTCCAATGTGTCAAGCTTGATGTGTTCTTGATTGTACCATAACATGTGATGGAACATTTTGTTGAGAAAGTCTTTTACTGATCTTTGTGATCGTTTTATTTCCTTATTAGTTTAATGAATATATTTTTTTTTATTATTATTATTAATATTTGTTGACAGTTTTAATTGTAATTAGGTATTTAATTGATTGATTATGATTATTGTAAGATATTTTCGACACAATTTTATTGTTAAGAAATAAATAAACTTGAAACTTGAAACTATACTTTCGTATTTCGACTCGATATACGGACAGTCAAGAGTACGGGCACAGAACAAAGTATTAGTACACTCGACAGCACGTCAGTAGAAACACTTTTGAACCTTACGGCCAGGGGCGTATTTACTATAGGGGCAACTGGGGCACGAGCCCCAGGGCGGCGGACCATGAGGGGCGGCGGCAGCCGCCCCTTATGGTCAACTAAGAAGTTTGAGAGGCGGAGGCGGCCGCCCCTCACACTTTTAGTAGAAATGCTTTTACCAGCCTAAATAATAATAGGGATATTATTAGCAGCTCTTGTAGCTATCAAAACCGATAGTTCCCAAAAAGCTTTGGTTAAAAATGAAGCTACAGGGATAATGGCTCAAATTAAGCCATGGAAACTGCAATTTTATCTGAATTTTGGGGATCAGTCAGTATTGAAAAAGTTCAATATAGTTTCCAAGACTCTACAAGGTGTTGACACAGATGTAGAGGTCGTTTTAAGGCTCTACGAGACACTCATCGATTTTGTTAATACAAAACGACACTCATTTGATGATTTCGAAGAAGTTGCTAAAACTAAAACTTCAGAAGATTACAAAAATAATCAAAAGCGAGTAATCAAAAGGAAGAAGCGAGACGACGAGAGTCGCGCCGAAGAGGTTTCTCTGAATAGTCGTGACCATTTTAGGGTGAATACCTTCTTTCCTATATGCGACCAACTGTCAGGTGAATTAAGAAGGCGTAAAACTGCTTATGAAGCGGTAGTATCTAATTTTGCTTTTTTATGCAAATAACATTCTTTGTCCGAAGATGAAGTAAAAGAATACGCAACCAGACTTAAAAACACCTACCCAACCGATTTAGGTGAGGATTTACAGGATGAATGTTTTCTTCTCAGATCATTCCTGTCATCAAATGAGGACAAAAATATGAGTTTGCGGCAGCTTAGCCTTTTTATAAAGGAAAAAGGATTAAAAGAAGCATTTCGTTACACGGAAATAGCTCTCCGCATTTTTCCATGCACTGCAGTAAACAACTGCAGTGCAGAACGTTCCTTTTCTGTACTGAAAAGGATAAAAAATTATTTGCGTTCCCGGATCAGCGAAGAACGTTTGAATAGCTTAGCTATTTTAAACATAGAAGCAAATTTGACGAAATCGGTTAATTACGACAGCGTCATTGACGAATTTGTTAATAAATTTGCACACAGAGAACAAATGATCCAAAATGGACTCAGGAACAGGCGCCGGGGCTTTCTCACTCGACCTCAACATAAAATTATCACTGGCCTTAGGCACACACAGCTCCATATTCCAATGTGAATGTGTAGCTATCAAGGAGGCCGCCATCGCGGTAATGCGAAGGAAGGTAGAAGGCTTTTGTATAAGAATCTTTTCCGACAGCATGGCCGTACTAATGGCACTGCAGAGTAATGTATTTACCTCAGGGCTTATCTACGAGTGTCACCTTGCACTGGAGCGCATTGCTTCAAACAACAGGGTAATCCTGCAATGGATCAAGGGACACAGCGGATCACTGGGCAACGATGCCGCGGATGAATTGGCAAGGCGTGGTTCACAAACACCACTGGCAGGTCCTGTTCCACTATTACCACTGCCCTTCAGTCAAATCCGCACATGGCTTCACGGCTTTACCCAAAACCAACACAATGCCCGCTGGGCTAGCCTAACGAGCTGCAGACAGTCAAAGGAGGTGCTATCCACTAATTCACCTAAGCTTACCCACCGACTTCTCAGCCTCAATAGAACAAACCTCCGAATAGTTGTGAGCACTATTACAGGACATATCTCGCTCAACAAACACCTATTCACAATCGGCGTTACCGATAGCCCACTATGTAGGGGCTGCCTTGACGCGGAAGAGACGGTCAATCACGTGATCCTGGAGTGCGATGCGTTGGCCGACCAACGGGCTAAAATCCTCAACAACACGAGGTCGCTCCGCGAAGCCTGCGAATGTCCCAGGAGACTTCTGAGCTTCTGGAAGGAGCTGGGCTGGCTTAATTAACCAGACTAACCTGTACGCAAAAAGGACCAAATCAGAGTTTAATTGCGGAAACAGGAGCCCACTAACTAACTAACACAGAGGACATTTAAATTTTTTTAATAAATGTCATACATTTAGTTGTATGGTCTTGTTAATTTAATCTATCCCTTATCATAAAAATGCAAGTATTTCATTTTCATAAACATGGTGTCAATGTCAGTAAGAGCATCTGTAGCCTAGTGGTTAGGACCCCTGCCTGCTAAACCAAAGGTCGTGGGTTCAAACCCCACTACGTACGTACCAATGTTTTTTCGAATTCATAAGTACGTTTATTCGACGCTCTTACTGTGAAGGAAAACATCGTGAGGAAACCTACACGCCTGCGAAGAAAAGAAATTCAAAGGTTGTGTGTGAATTCGGCCAATCTGCACTAGGCCCGCGTGGTCGACTAAGGCCTAATCACCCCAATTTAGGGTAGGCTCGAGCCCCTCGGGGGGGTCATTAATGAGCTAATGTGGTGGTGTCAGTTTGTTATCTTTTCAGCGCTTGATAGGTTTCGATGGGTCGGTACTTTACTTGGTATATTTTTCGCTGGAAATATTATTAGAAAAAATGCGTTGTAACAGCTAATCATATGCTACCGACCAGCGGTTGACCGTACTTTCATACCGAACGGGCACTCTGCGACCTCTTGCTAGTCACCCCTCACCCCCGCGCGCACCCGCCCGCGTGATTCTCGTGGTGCTCTACTGAGGGTCTTTTGATTGAATACGCGGGCCTACGCGACCTTCCAATTTCAAATTCGCGCTCGGTGTGGTATGGGAGAGCTTCACAGTCCAATGGACTTGGTACTATTTTATTTCAAATGCTCTACGAGCTAAAATCTCGCTACAAGTATTGAGCTTGAAGTGCTCTTGACTGAACCTATTTATGGAAGGTTGTTGTTTCATGGTCTGAATCCAGATTGTTGTTGTTATAGTCTGACTTTTTTTATACGTCGTGTTACGCGTAAATAATGTAATTTTAATATACTTAAATTCCACTAAAACGCACAATGTTATAAAAACCAAACTGTTCATGTCACACACATGTTCACTGTCACAGTCATCGAAACTGATCATGATTATAAAATAAAAAGTTGGCTACATTGTTATGTTTAAGCTTACTCTGGACACGTTTACTTTGGCAGGCGGATGACGTCTACAGGAGGGCGTTGCTCTCATATGTTTTGCTCGAGAAATGTGCAGTGGCTTTAGTTCCGATTTCATCCTCCTGCAAAATAGCCGTGTCGCTCTGTATACTAAGCTTGTATAGAGGGCAGAGAGGGCTTATTTTATTCACCACTGACAAGTTTCTTGGTGAGTTTCTCAGTTTTCTGGACTGAGCGCAATACGGGAACCCGATAATAATGTTAATGTTAACGACTTAAGGTGATCCGTTTTCCATACAAAAATTCAAATGACTTGCATTCGTACGCGGGACATAAAATTCTGTAGAAAAACGAACGAATACTGCTATTTTTAGTTAATTTTTTCGCTAATTAATACAAAAATACAGTTAATGTACTGAAAGTACTATTTTTGTTAGCAATTTTTGGTTCAATATTACGATTGTGGGCGTGCGGTCAAAACTGTACGGTTGTGCTTTGTGTGCATGTGTGAGTGATCGTACTCATGTAAACACGGACTGATTTCTTATCGAAATTGTTGTTAGGCGTTGAAGTTGCACGATGAAATTTACGCGAATCAACTTTTTGCACATATAATATAGTTGGTACTCATTGCATTAAAAAATAAAACCTTATATTTGCAGCAGTGGCTCCATCCAGTTGCGTTCGGGGCTAAGCTGGCCGTCACAGATCACCTTAACCCGATGTTACGGCTAACTAGTTTTGCCTGGCTATTTGCTCGACTTATATAACAGATTCAGATAATTTTATTCAATGTAGATTCTTTACAGAATACTTATTGAATGTCATGCAGAATACAATGCAAATAGAGCGAGTCTACGCCGTTTCGGATCGTGCTATGGCAGCGTAAAAGAAACGGCAAGAAACCACTGCAGCACGGCCTACTTTAAGAGTCGGCTTTTTACAATGTGTTTCTTGTGTTTCGCTGGAATATCAGAGCACCATACCTCTTTGTCATTCATATAGTCATCCAATCTATAGTAAGCATTTTTACATAACGTTTGCTTTACACATTCTTTAAACTTTCTCTCAGGTAATTGCACTATATTGTCAGGTATTTTGTTGTAGTATCGTATACACAGACCAACGAAAGATGTATTGACTTTAGTTAATCTAGTATATGGTTGATCAATTTTATGCTTATTTCTAGTATTAAAATTATGCCTGTCACAAATTTTTGGTAATTGATGAATGTTCTTTCTAGCATACATTATATTTTCATAGATATACTGGCATGGCACTGTCACCATAAAGAACATATTCAACTTGATCGAAATGTGTACGGTACGGTCAGGTTATCGCACCCAGAAGGAAGGCCTTTACAGCGGGCCTCCGACAAATATACCAAAGTTGTACTTGCCTTAACTGTAGTTTGGTCTAAGCTAAACTAGTTTGTCTTAAAATCGGTTTGAGCCGGTAACATTCATACAACTTAAAAATTAGGAAACATACAATAAAAATAATCTTTATTGACACGAAAATAAAAATACTAAAAGAGAAACAAAAATAAAACATAGTGCAAATAAAGTATTATTGCTAGGGTAGTAATTTCTTCCAAGCAAAACTTATCTACTTAGTACATAATCGTTAATTATCATTATAAAATAAATGTCGCGTAAGTACAAAAAGTTGTAGCGGCATGACTAAGAACAAGCAATACAATATTATCAACTAGTACTCGTATCAAGTGGGTTGGTGGTTGTGTAGTGCGGCGATTCAAATGAGTAAGGAACTGTACCCATTGTGTAAGTACGATTGTAATAAGTTTGACGTGCTCTCGACTGTACCTTCTTATTAAAACAATACACAACTCAAAACCGATCATAATAAATAAAAAGATATACAACAAAAATAATGAGACTTATTAAGTATTAGGTACACACGGCCGCACGTCGGTGGTAATACTTTGACCTTTAGTGGGTCTCTGGTGTTGGGCGTTTGTAACGTAGCGCTGGTTCAGCTTATACTGGTTTTGTTTCCACTACTTGCTGCCGTGTTCAGAAACGTCTATTCATCATATCTTTTGAGATTTTATAGACAAACAGCATAAGATTTAATGGAAGATTAGAACAACATATAGGTTCCAGACTGTATGAGCCTCCTTGCCAAGTTTGTTAGCTTAATCTTCCCCATTTTTTTAAACAATTCTAAACTTCAAGTCGACAGCTTTTTAAAATACCGGCCAAGAGCCAAAATACGTCTCAGAATGTGTTTTAGATAGTTGTGTAGATTTGTGCTCCGAGTAACAAACTATGCTTTTATTTAGTTTCCTTGTACCTATTTAGCCACTCTAAGGTTCACTAGAGAGATCTCACCGAAAGAGAAGTTCGTTTAGTCTTTTTCAATAGTAAAAGAATAAATAATTTTTCGTGCAATAAAGCGTTTATACAATTTATTCGTAGTATACAATACATTACAAGCAGTTGTGAGAGCTGGAGAGCACCCCGAACACATCCATACAAAGGTGGCTTAGATGGAAGTACATCGCTGACATTCGAATGGTGGCAAAGAAATACAATACAAGAATTTTATTCTTTTCTCCCACATATAAGTACTTACAAAATATGAAATAATAATAGATCTTAAGGTCTATGTTAGCGGTACTTGTTTATGCGGGAAACAGGACACCAAACTAGGTTAACCTGTGCTATGGTATCCTGGCTCCCCCTCGTTGGACAATGTAATAGATCTTACACAATGACAAAAAGCGTTCGTACTCAAAAAAAAAAAAAAAAAGTCAAGAGAGCAGACACGTACTTTTGTTTAGAGTTCAATTAAAAATACGTTACTGTGTTTTTTGTGCCCCAAAGTGTGCTCGGATTGAATTTCGAACTACAATTAGCTTCTGTGATTGTTAATTACCACGCGCCGTAAGCATAGTGTTGTGTACAGACTGTTTTTATTCTAAATTTTGCTTGGTTACTTAGACTATATACTTGGTTATCTCCTATCATAGACAATATAATACGTGCCTTTACACCCTGCGATTCTCATGTTGGGTGTTTTTACACTGCATGACACTTCTGCTGGGTCCCCTTTACATCACTCGATTTTCTTGTTGGTTGACAGTTGTACAATAAATTCGCATCAATCAATCAAACGAGCATCAATCATAGACAAAATGGCCATGAAATGTGCTGCATGTCGAACTGACATTTTAACAAATAATTATCTTACATGTTCCCTCTGTGAAGAGACCTACGACTTAGAGTGCATTCAGACGACAGTGGAAGAATTTCGAAAGCTGACAAACGCATACAAGTCCACCTGGAGCTGTGCCGCTTGCTGTGGGAGGCGTTACAAGGGTGGTGATAACACCAACACCCCATTGCGTACAGTAAGTGCTGCAGGCGCCCCGTGTAATGCAACGGCTTCTGATGACTACAATAACGTCAATGCACACCGTGGAAGCAGTCGGCCTGCCTCGAAAATGTCGTCTCTGCCCCCGCAATCATCTATGGCACAAACGAGCTCGATGGACAAAGGTTCTTCTTCCGTTGCTTCCAAATCTCACAATGATAAAAACAGGGTGTCCACAGCTAATGCCCAAAAAATTTCCCTGACTTTCCCTGACCATTTTCAAAAATTTCCCTTTCCAATTTTATTCATTTTAAAGAAAAATAAAGTATAAATGAATATATTTTCGAAAAAATGTTAAGACCAAAAACAATGTCATAATGCAGGTCACTCTTTAGAAAAAAAAAACTTAGATTAAGGGGCTGATAAGAGCTAAATACGCTTCATGTATATAGCCGTTGAAAAAAAAAATGTGATAATTCGCAAAGGAAACTTTTATGTAAGGTACCTTGAAACTTGGCTCATAAACAGGAATAGGATCATTAAAGATAAATAAAAAATACCAATTTTATTCGGCCATAAATGACGAAGTTTTTAAAAAAAATCGTTTTCGTCAAATATCGATAGGTCGTATGGCAGAATGTGATTATTAGTCATTGCATATCATAAAAAAAAACTAACAGCTGTATTAACCAACCACAGACTACTTAGAACATAATCGATATTTGACAAAAACAAAATTAATTTTTAACTTTATTATTTGCAACCGAAAAAAATCGTATTTTTTATTTTTACTTATTGACCTTATCCCTGTCTATGAGCCAAGTTTCGAGGTACCTTACATATATGTTTCCTATGCGAATTAAGCATCTTTACAATAATATGGCCGACTCAGAAACGCGATTAAATATATTTTGTAAAAAAAACAACCTCTACCCCTCTTTACCTCTGATTTTTGCTTTTAAACCGTTTTTCTTAAGTACCCATTAATCATACATACATACATACATAACATCACGCCTCTTTCCCGTCGGGGTAGGCAGAGACCACAGTCCTCCACCTGTACATACTTCCCTTGCTTACTGTACTTTCATCAATCCTTTCATACATGCTCGTCGGTTTAGAGTACTTTAACCTGGCCTTTATTCAGAACGTCCTTAATTTGGTCCTGGTACGTTCGCCTAGGCCTTCCCCTTCCAACGTTTCCATTCATTCTCGCCTGGTAGATCTCTTTCGTCAATCTTCGTTCATTCATCCTCTCTATATGACCAAACCATCTCAGCATCCCTTTCTCGATTTTGGTCAATACGTCATCTTTTACGTCACACCGTTCTCTAATCACACTATTTCTAATCCTGTCACTCAATTTAACACCAATCATACTCCTTAGCGCTCTCATTTCCACTGCATTAATTCTACTTTCATGCTTCTTCTGCCATACCCAGCTTTCACTGCCATACATCAGTGTTGGTACCAAAACACCCCTATGAACAGCCAAACGAGCCTTGTGAGACACCTTCTGACTCCTCATAAAGGCGTGCAGGACACCATTCACCATGTTTCCAGCATTCACTCTTCTTTCAATATCACTTTCACACTTTCCATCTCTCGTAAACTTTGAGCCCAGATACACAAACTCCTTCACTTGTTCGACTTGTTCACCACCTATTAATATAGTACACTCTGTCATACATTCTTCTCTTTCAAGTACCATTACTTTCGCCTTGCTTACATTTACTTTCATTCCTTTCCTGTCCAAAGCCACATTCATCATTGTTACTATCTCCTGCAACTCGTCAGCAGATGACGCAAGTACAACTTGGTCATCAGCGTAGAGAAGACATTTGATGAGTAACTCATTCATTCAGTCCACACATACTCTCTTTCAGATCAATCAAACAATTATCCATGAACAGGTTAAACAGCCAAGGTGACGCTACACATCCCTGCCTAACACCTTTGTCGATGCTAAACCATTCAGTGTACGCCCCATTTATTCTGACACAAGCACTGGAATCCTCATAGAGAGATTTCAGTGCTTGAATCTGATGACCGTTTACCCCATACATAGACAATGCTGACCACAATTCATTCCTCACCACTCGGTCATAGGCCTTTTCCAAATCCACGAACGCGCAGTAGACTTTTTGGTTTTTAGCCAAAAACTTTTCAGCTATGCACCGCAAGGAAAAGACCTGATCTGTACATCCCATTCCCTTTCTAAATCCCGCTTGTACATCCCATATTTTTTCGATCTTTCATCACTCTTTTAATCAAAACCTTTGCATACAGTTTGCCCATTAATCTATGATGCCAAAACTTTTACACGTTATTCAATATATTATGCGTAATAATACAGCTGTTTAATAATTAGTATTATGGGTACAGATTTTGAGGATAATGCAGAAATGAGCGAAAAACGTAAAACAGCGCGAATCCGCTCCGTTCTAGCACGCGCATTATGCCCTTTGTTAGAAAGGGAGGTAATTCAGCTCTTATTAGCCCCTTAAGAGTCCGACTAGAGCATGAATTACAGGAGTAAATAAAAGTTTTCACTGAACCAAAACTATTGAAATTTATAAAAATAAAAAGGAGTAATCTAATTATTGTGACCACAAATTATGCCTTATTGTAGGTCACTCGGAACCTGGAAAAAAAATTTTTCAATAGTCTGGATTAAGAGTCAGACTAGACTCTAGTCACTAGAGAATGATTTTGCCCTTATTTTACAATCACTGGGACATTTTGGAAAGCAAACTGTAAATTCTTAATTTTTCCCTGACTTTCCAGGTGGCTCCTCGATTTCACTGACTTTCCCTGACCACCTTGAGCTTCCCTGACTTTTCCCTGACTTTCCCTGATTTTCAAGAATGTGGACACCCTGAAAAAAGTCGAGCCCATCGGAACTCTTGGAATGTCGTCTGTGCTACAAGATGAGACATCGCTTGGACTGGTGTCTGCTATTAGAGAAGAGGTATTGAATACGATTAGAAACGAAATGCCATCAATGTTTTCATCAATTTTAAGAGCTGAACTCAATACGATAAAAGCTGAGATTTCCGAGTTTCGTAATGCGATGGATTATTTCAATGGCGCCTATGAAGACATGAAACGTAAAATTGAAGACCTTAACAAGGACAATGCGGTTATGAAACGTGAAAATGATACATTGAAAGCTACAGTATCAAACCAACAGGGTCATCCGCGACCTATTTTGCGGTCGTGGGGTTGCGGGTAAAGGGGGATACCCCCGTATCCCGAGCCTTTCTCATCGAGCATGTGGCCCGATGGTAATGAATGACGAGGTATGATTTTCACGCCGCCGGCGAGGCAGCCCACCAGGTGATTCCCCGTTGGGGGAGGCCTAGTGAGCGCCTACAAGCCAGGCGGCGACTTTGCTGACGATGGAGGGGCCCACAGTCCTAACTACTCGCCGAGGAGTAGTGGACGTGGGCTGCCTGGTGAGGGGTGGAGGGGCCTCAACACCCTGATCGCATGTTGATCAGGATGGAGACACCCTCCATGACGATCCGCGTTGGATCCCTGCCCGCCCGTACTGCTTGCAGTAGATCGAGCAGGAGTCCAATGGCGAAATCAATCGCCTCCTTCGGGTGCTCCGCCTTCGTACCCACGGCTTGTGGGGCGGCGACCGCTTCCGGAGGCTTCGAAAGCGATGACTGGAGGGCAGCGGCTGTAGGTGGCGCCTCCGATTGCTTCGTGCTCTCCCCCGCTGTGGGCGGGGGGACGACCGCGATCGGAGCTGCAGGCTGGGCTGGGATGGTGGCGGAGGTCCCCTTTCGCCTCCTCCCCCTCCCCTTCCTCTTCTTCGTGGACCCCCCGGGCTCATTCGCGGAGGCCATTAGTGACCCCGGCGCGTTTGACTCTCCCGAGGGCACCGCTATCACGCGCGCCGGTGCGACTGGCTGTGCGGGAGTCTTCGAGGCTGTAGCGCTGACTTTTCCGCTTCTGGTCTCACGGCGCAGGATCGCACACGTGAGGCTGTTGGCGGGATGGGCCTTCTTGCAGTTAGCGCAGGTGGCGGCTTCAGTGCGAGGTCGTGGGCACTCCTTAGCGGTGTGTTCACCCCCGCAGCACACGCAGGCTAGCCTCCGGTGGCAGTTGTGGGAGCTATGGCGAAACGACTGACATCGGTGGCACTGCGGGACTCCTTGTTTGGCACGCCATCCCTCAATCTTCACGCCGGGAATACACAGGAGCTCTGTGACTGCGTATATACCCGGGGTGAGGTTAGGCGTGCGGGTGAGCTGCGCGAAGTGCACGCAGCCTGGGCGATCCTGGCGGGCTCGTATGGGGCGCACAAACTCCGGTTTGTAGCCCAAGGCACGAAGTTCGGCGGCGATCAAGTCAGGGTTGGCATCAGCTGGGAGGCCGCGGATGGCGACCTTGAGCGGCTTCTCTTTCTTGGGCGCGTAGGTGTACCAGGAGAGTCTGGTCTGCCTTTCCAGCGCGGTGAGGTATCGCTGGTAGGCCCGGAACTCTCCCTCGGTGCGCGCCAAGAAGCGCATCCCTCTGCCAAAGGGACGCACATTCGGCGCGTGACCCAGTTGTCCTTTTAGCGCACGCAGGTGATACGCCCAGTCGGGGAAGTGGTCCACCACAATGGGCGGCGGTTTCCGCACCGACTGAGTGTTGCTGTCGGCTGGCTGCTCGGTAGTAGTGGCCGGCGACTTCCTCGACGAAGGGGGCGGCGAGGGGGCGGCGACCATCCCCGCGTAAGAGACGGGGGGCGGGATCGGGGTTGCCGAACTGGACGGCGGCGGCGTAGTCGTGTCCATCCCTTGAGATGGTGGAGACCGGCGGGGTGCCGGTTGAGGCGCGGGGGACGGGTTGACCTCCCTATGAATGCGCGGGTCCCGCCACGGGACTCGCGCAGAGATCTTGCGTGAAGTGTTGGGCAACCAGTGTGGTAGGCTGCCCGGCGGCTTAAACAACGTTGGGTTGCAATCTTCCACTGGACCTCCGAAGGGCGGTGGGGTTTCAAGCTGGCTTGCGGACTCTAGGACGACACGGGCGGCCTCATCCATCCGCCTTGTAGTCTCGCTGGCGACATTGGGCTGGGTCTTGTGCTTCTGCACTCTTCCTCGGCCAATGGAGCGCGGCAGCGTGGGAGCCATGGCTCCCTATGGGTGTGGCGGCGTGGCTGGGAGTCGCGTCCGCACGAAGTAATCCTACCCCCGGGCGGCCGGGGGCAGGAGGGTGGCAGATGTTATGCCAGAGAAATGTACTAAAAAATGAGGGTAGTACAAAAAACTTCCGAGTACGGTTATAGAAAAACTAAGACGCGACTGGCAAATCCGCTACAGTATCTGACTTGTCAAACCGGTTTAACAACTTAGAGCAGTACCTTCGTGAAAGCAACCTGGAGTTACATGGTGTCCCTGAAAATAAAAATGAGAGCTTGCCTCACCTGGTTCAGCAATGTGCTCTTGTTGTGAAGTGTAACCTTAAAGATGATGATGTAGTCCATGTGACTAGAGTCGCCAAGCTGAATAAAGAGAGTAAATATCCTCGCACAATTATTGTGAAGTTCAAGAATGTCATGCGCAGGGATGAGTTCTATTCTGCAGTCTACCGCTACAATAAGGATAATCCAAAAGAAAAATTAAATTCTTCGCTTCTGGGCATTGCTAGTGAGAGGAGTCCAGTATATGTGTCTGAGCACTTGTCACCGATGAATAAATTCCTGCATGCTGAAGCACGAAAAAAGGCAAAACAGCTCGGTTACAAGTTTGTGTGGGTCCGTAATGGACGCATCTATGTCAGGAAATGCCCGGAATCAAATTATATACTGATAAGAAATAAGGAGAGTTTAGATTCTATTCGTTGATATAAATGTAGGTAGGTATTATGTAGGGATTTTCATTTAGTAATTAATCTTTGGTATTGTCACTCGTTTACAATGGCTTTTTCAATCTATTACCAGAATGTAAGAGGTATACGAGGTAAGACTACTGAAGTTTATAATTCAATTCTACTTAATAACTATGATGTAATTTGTCTCTCCGAGACTTGGCTGAACGGCTCTATACTTTCCTCTGAATGTTTTGACAGCAGATATGTTGTAATACGCCGTGACAGAAATGATAATTTCCTTAAACTATTTAGGAAGCAACATGGAGGAGGAGTACTTGTTGCTGTTTCTAAGCGCTTTCAAGTCACTACTAGGGATGATTGGCAATCAAATATTGTTGAAGATTTGTGGGTGCAGATTAAGATAAATGAACATGTAACAATTAACCTCTGTGTAGTATACTTACCAGAATATTTACCTATTGATCTGTATGTCGAATTTATAAAGAAATGTGAAAATAAGTTATCAGGCAATGATAAAACATGTGTGATAGGTGATTTTAACTTGCGTGACATTTGTTGGTCTGATTCTGGGACTCCCTTGAACTTTGCATGTGAAAAATCCAAAGCCTTATATGACATGTGTTACTCCACCATAGTTCAGCAATTAAATAATATACCGAATCACAATAATGTAATTCTAGATCTAGTCCTTTCTAATCAAAATGAATCTTTTGCTTTGTCCTCAGCTGCTCTTATTAGCCGTCTTGACAGTCATCATCCACCATTCGAAATAATGCTTCTTGCAGAAATTCCTCCCCTTGCTGATAACACACTTATCAATAAACTTTGTTTCTATAAAACTGATTATCAAAAATGTATTGAGGAGTTGAACATTGTGGATTGGGAACGCTGTGCTCTTCGACTTGACCTGGAAGATTTTGTCCAACATTTTTATAATACACTTTATTCTATAATTGAGAAGTACACACCTAAAAGGAAAGTTAAAAATAGTGACTATCCTGTATGGTTTTCCACGAGTCTTAAAAAGCTACTCCGGTCGAAGTTTAGGTATCACAGCCGCTTTGTACGAATTGGTAACCCCCGGTACTACGATACTTTCTCAGCTTTAAGGGCGCGTGCCAAGATTCTGATGGAAAGCTGTTTCAAATCTTATATTTCAAACATTGAAAAAGATTTGATAGTTAACATAAAATCGTTCTGGCGTTATACTAAAAGTAAACGTGTAACTAACAGTATTCCAGCATCCATGAAGTTCAAAGATCGTTATGCTTCTGCGGGACAGGGTATTGTCAATTTATTTGCGGACTTCTTTTCCTCAGTTTACGATGATTACTCGCCTTCTGGTTACGTCCCTGATTTCACTGCTCATATATTAGCCACAGGTTCCCTTTCAGTTTCAATTAATGAGGTGCTCAAGAAGTTGAAGGACATTGATGTTTCAAAGGGTGCAGGACCGGATGCTATACCGCCCATGTTCATTAAATTATGTGCTACTGCATTGGCCAAACCTTTATCTGTCATTTACAATTGGTCGCTTTAGGACGGTTTATTTCCCAGTATTTGGAAAATTTCTAAAATTACTCCCATATTAAAGTCTGGAACAAAAAATAATGTCGAGAATTATAGACCAATTAGTATTTTGAGTTGGTTCGCTAAAATATTGGAAACCATTGTTTATGAACATGTTTATAACCACATAAGACCTGTTCTTCACACATCACAACACGGGTTTGTGGCGGGAAAATCTACTAATTCGAATCTTTTTGTGTATGTGAATTTCCTAACAAACGCTTTTAATAAAACAGAACAAGTTGATTCTGTCTATTTGGACTTTTCTAAGGCGTTTGACCGTGTCAGTCACTCCATATTGTTATGCAAATTATATCACCTAGGAATACACGGCAGTCTTTATCGTTGGTTTTCATCTTATCTACTAAATCGTTCACAGATCGTAGCAGTTGCTGGTTTTGACTCCATCCCCTTTTGCGCAAGTTCTGGGGTGCCCCAAGGGTCAAACCTGGGACCCTTGTTGTTTCTTGCATTCATTAATGATCTTTTAAGTAGACTTAATAGTGAATGTTTGGCTTATGCAGATGATATCAAAATATTTAGAAAAATTTGTAATGAAAATGATTGCAAGTTATTACAGTACGACATTAATATAACTGTTGCGTGGTGCACTAATAATCTTATGCAACTTAATCGCACAAAGTGTCAGGTTATCTCATTTACTAAAGCTAAGAATCCTATCATGTATAATTATTCTATTGGTAATGTCACTATTAACCGAGTTTTCAACGTTAAAGATCTGGGCATAATTTTTGATTCTTTTCTTTCATTTAGACCGCACTATGATTACATTTGTAATAAAGCCAATAGGATGTTAGCGTTTATATTTCGCAATGCTAAACCTTTTAGAAATCCTAAGTCGTGGATAATTTTATACTGTGCCTTAGTGCGAAGTTGCTTGGAGTGCTGCTCCTCCGTGTGGTTTCCTATTTACGACATTCATGTGGATAGAATGGAGTCAATACAACGCCGTTTTCTTAGATATCTTAGTTCTAGACTAGGTCTGAGGCGTAAACTACCTACTTATGATGAGCGTCTAAGACATTTTGGACTTGATAGTCTTAATAAACGTAGGAGTGTATATGACTTGTGTAACCTTCACAAGATTGCTAATGGTTATATGGATGCTTGTCTCCTAGAACATTTAAATTTTAAGGCACCAACCCGATCTGTGCGCATCCCTAAATTATTTGATATCCCGAGTACCAGCAATAATGTTTCCCAAAATAATCCTTTAATTCGCATGTGCAAGTTATTCAATAATGTATATCCTCATTTAGATCTATTCGCTCTAAACTATAACCAGTTTAAAACAAAATGTCATGTAATTACCTAGCTGAACTTAATTAGTATCACTGTAAAATACCCTTAATTATTAATAATTTATTTTTTAAGTATAAGTACTTCAATTGTTACTACTATTAATGTTAATTTAACTTTATAATTACTTCTCTTAATGTTAATTTCTCTTGATACTTGGAAAAGCTGTGTATAGTTTTAATTGGGTGTCAGATTTATAATGATACATAGATAATGTTTTGCTACTAGTTCTAAGGTCTGTCATCTGTAACTATACTAATAAAAATAAAATAAATAAAATGTAGCCATAAGACTGAAAACTTTTTAATTTAACAAAAATTTGAAAAATTTTAAAACAAGAAATAAGGTAAAAAAATTAAAACAGCGAAAAAAAAGAAAATTAGAAACTTGTATGTGTTGTGTGTGTTTTGCGTGGGTTGTGTGTGTGTGCTTGTTGTGTGTGTGTGTGTGTGTGTGAGAGAGAGTTTGAGATGCTGTCTCGTTGGCCTTCACCTTGTTTATATATTTATTTGCATTGAAAAAATAAAATAAAAATTATGTTATTTGCAGATAGAAATTAAGACATTGGTAACTTTTGAATTTGTTATGTGATTATATGCAGTAAATTTTAGGTGGCGTAGTTGGAAAACCTCCTGTTGTGAATTGAAGGCAAACTAAGGGAAACTATAATATCATAACATGCCACGACACGTCCACTGCAGGACAGGGAGCTCCCTCCAGAACTCCAGCAATAACGCATGGCACTAAGGAGAGGTACATAGTTATCACGCTTGTAAGCGTTGCGGCTGGCGACCGCTGTAGTTGGTGACCGCAGTATGTAAGATGGTACGATACACAGAAAGATGCTGTTGCCCATCCTCCGGTTCATAAGTCCTTAGTCGCCTCTTACGACACCCAAGGGTAGAGATGGATTGGTACTATTATTTACCATACGGACGGATTATTATATAAACTATAATATATGGGAATCTAATACAGAGGTTACCTTTAAAAATAATACCATCGAAAGTAAAACCGAATAAAATTAACTATCACATTGATAATTTGATACTCAAATGTACGACGGTGATTATGGTTTCTCACATGTGCGTACTCGCCGATGTCTGCGTAGGTTAGAGGGGTCACTATACCTTTTATGGCATACATCACAAGAAAATGGTTTCTCACCTGTGTGTATGCGACGGTGATTGTTAAAATTACCCTTATGACTGAAGCCTTTATTACACACATCACAAGAAAATGGATGCTCACCTGTGTGTCTTCGCTGATGTGTCATTAAATAGTACTTATCACTAAAGCTTTTTTTACAAACATCACAAGAAAATAGTTTCGCACCTGTGTGTATTCTCCGATGTGTGTCTAAATTTTGCTTTTTAATAAACCTTTTATGACAATCTTTACAGGAATATGGTTTCTCCCCTGTGTGTACTCGACAATGCATGTCTAAATTACGCTTTCCATTAAACCTTTTATGACACACATCACAAGAATATGGTTTCTTGTCCGTGTGTATACTTAAGTGTTGTTTCAAAATGCGTAGAGTTTTAAATTTTGCATCACAAGTCTTACAAACGAAGGGCCTGTCATTACTGTGGGTTTTCAAATGTAGAATTAATGTCCATTTTGTGGTAGTCAAGTAAGAACATATATCACAGTAATATTTCTCTGGAGCAGCATGAGTCTTTAGATGAGAGTTTAAATGTTTTTCATTATTCGTTGAGTATTCACAAATATCACACGAGTATTTAAAGACTCTATCACAGATAACAGTAACACTGACTCCTTTTGAACAGGAGTTTTCGTTTTCCGCTCTCACTGTTACTGAGTTAGGACCATTATTCGCAGATTCATTTATTGTTACCTTACTGTTTGTGCCGACTGCTTCTCGAGATACTTCTTGTCGGCTGTCTACACTTTTAGTTACGTCAGGTAGTTTACTCTCAGACACAGAAACGTTTGTAATATTTGGGGTGTTTTGTTGTTCCGCATTATCAACCTTTTCTGTTGCTGGAAGATGTTTCTCTGCTGTGTGCTTTTCTCTCTCTACATTGTTAGTAATCTTTTTCATTGACATCGCAGCACCTGTGCAAATAATTTAATTTTTAATGAAGTAAGTCATTTTATAAAGAGGCTTAAAAAGACTGAGGGTTTGCAGGTTATCCTACGTCACGCAATTTGCACGTTTGTAGCGAGAGTAGTGGCCTTTTAGATCCACATAATGTTGGTCTGACAATGCGCAACCTGGCAGGAGATAGAAGGCTTTATTGGTGTATTCCATGACGTAAAAACTTTTCTCTCTGACGACTGTACCGAACCTGCCATGTTGCGCATTGGCGGACCGTAACGTTTTGTGGATCTATGACGTGTACACAATGACGTGGGATAACTTCCGGTGTCCTCACGATCTACTATCTTCAAGTCAGTAGTAAACGAATACTTATATGCCAGAGTTCACGAAAGAACGTCACGTTTTCTTAAGGAACTAATAACTTCAAATTAATGTAAAAAACGTGAATAAGTATGTATGACTGGCTGTATATAAAACGATTAAAGCGTTTTTCTGTGTGTATTACACACAGACTGTGTATATTGCGGTTACAAACGTGTATATCGTGTAATTGAAGAGAAATCTGTTCTTAACTACAAAATGTTAGTTTACAAATGTAACACTCTTTCGTGAACTCTATTAAACGAAAAATCTACTTTATCTCAACATTAGCAACATCTGACTTAACTATAGTCAGACGCACTTCAGTGGTAACACTATCACCTTGATTAGGTCTATGTTTCGAGAACCTATGAAATGTCTACAAATAAAAATGTTATAAAAACAAACCGCAAATAATGTCATACTTGTTGTTTAGTAGTACATAAAAAAAACCGGTCAAGTGCGATTTCCGATATATCTATAGTATTTTTGGAAGCAATAAAGTCCACTTTTAGGACCGCAAAACTAACTTTGCTTGTAAAGGTGTTTTGCAGATTTCTAAAAAACTGTGCAACTTAGAGAGATCGTTTTATTTTTCCTGTAATATACACATAATCCTGTATCGACTATAATTAATTCAGATTTTTCCTTTCGCAAACTTCGGAGATAAGTACAACAAATGATATTTTTTTTGTCATTTTTCATCAAAATTTGAAATTTAAGAGTCGTAAAAAATACAAAAATATGTTTTAGAATGTACAAGGAAAGCCCTTTTGCCTTTTATATGATACTCCGCTTGACCTAATAACGACAATTTCAAATTTTGTCCTCCCCTTTACAATAATAATATTCCTTTAATTCTTCGTTTGCAATTAAGTTGGGCAATCATATTCTTAAACTATTCCAAATTTCAAGTAGCATAAGTGGTTGCTGAGATATACAGGCGTGACAGGCAGCAAACGAAGTCGCACCATAAGGGTTCCCTTTTTACCATTTTGGTCCGGAACCCTTAAAAAGAAACTAAAAGTACCCTACTTACTTGGGCCCATGATCGAACAGTCAAAGGTCTGCTTGTGGAACTCAGTGGGGCCGAGGACTATCTCCTCCTTGATCTGATGATCTTCGTACAGGCTGTAGGCTCCATCCGGGTCCAAGGGTATTTCGTCCACGTGGTGATGTGTTTCTTCTGGTTCTTCTTTGATCTTCTGATTATCTGTAACAAAAATGTAAACTTATAAGGCAAATTTTAAAACAATCAGAGGATTGGGTTGTAAGGGACCCAATACAAAAACAAATAAGCTGAAACAATTTCCAAACATAAAAAGAAAATCGACATTGGCAGAAAACTGTTCTGTCGTTTAGGCTTTAGGGTGTTGTTTGTGTAAGAGTTAAGACTGTATCTGTATTGTATTCCTACTCATAGCCGTAAGTGTGAACCAACATACTCGTATATCTACTAATCTAACAGTTTGCACTTTTAAATTTTTTTTAAACTTTGTAGTATGGTGTGTCTGTCTACACAAGAAGGGTCTGTCGGATGCAACCACCCGCAGAGCATGTGGTGAGGAGAGCGGACACATGCACACTTATGCAACTGGGTCAGGCTTACCCGACACCAGGACACTACAGGCTCCTTCTGCTGAAATGTACATAGAAGTTCATAACAAGCATATTTGAAGAAAGCGGAAGATCACAGGAGCAGTAAGGCAGGGGAAGTACAAAAAATCCCATAGTGTCCAAATGCTTTGAGGTCTACTAAGGAACTCAGCCCGACAGATAAGATAGATGGTGTGGATATTTCATACTGGCTCGATAAGTTCGACTTGTTAGGTAGGTAACCTATTCATATTGGTTGGTACTTGTATTGTAATTGTATAACTAACCTGCACTATGTGGGTTTGGTATGGGAGTGATGCGCTCATACATCCCATAGTTGATGAAACCGTGCCTTTCTAAGAAAGTGTGAGTGCGTAACACTAGAGCTGGGTCGCTGTTGTAAGGGGGCTGCAAGTAAAAACAGTTTTCTTAATAAACATTATGATATATACATATAAACAACAACACTTAGCAAACAATAAATTTCTCATCAAGCCAGATAAGGGCTTATTTAGCTAGGCTCTCAAAGAGTGGATTGTATCTTGACTAAGTTAAACAGATTCTGACCTCTAGCTTCTGAACATCACAGTCTGTAAGTTGCTTCTTAGGGTTTTCAAACCACATTTTCAAAATCATGTTCCTTATCTGAATAAAGGCAAGATAAGAAGGCCCTTGGATGTCTGAGAAACATTCCTTCTCCAGGGAAGACATCTTATCAAATGGCAGACAAGATTGAAAAGCTGCTCTCTCTAGACTGAAAAATAAATAGGTTGGAAACAATATCAGACTTTTCAGGGAGAAAATTAAGAAAGCCGTCTATGTATAAGTATAACTTTTTTTTAAAGTGAAAAATAAGGTGGTAAAATATATCTTTCAAAGGTCAATCAATAGGCTTCAGTAAAAACCTTCTAGACAATTATAAGCCATTTTTAATTCACATAGAAATCACACAAAACATGTGCTACTAACAATTAGAAATTACAGAATATTTATTGAACAGTGCAATTGGCACAAGTTGACGAGGGCTAATATAAAGGTGCTAATTACTCAGCAAGCCAGTATTACTTCACCCATTTATTTGCTCACAAGTAACATAAAAAAAATTGCCCATGCATTGCTTATCCCAAGGGTGTAGGCTGCACAAACTAACTTTAGCTCCGACTGTTAGTGCACAGAACTTCAAAAAGTGAGTTGCGGAGGTGAACGAGGCAGGTAGGGGGAAACGTGTGAATCATTCATTGGCTCTCTGCCCTTCACTCATACACAGAAAATAACTGTCAGGTCTAGAGTTGATTAGTACTTAGTATAAATAAATAAAGCCTTTATTAATGAAATTGTACTTAGTTTACTCTCTTTCAAGGCAATGCCTTGTAGGCTTTCAATGAATACCAACAAAGTGGCACAAAAAGATCCAAACATATAGTGAAAACATGCAATATTAAGTGAAAGAATACAAACCTATTTAACAATTCTTTACAGTCAGTCTCCTCTATATCATCACTTCTGGCTTCTATCACCGGTTTGTCGTCTTTGTCAGGTTCCTTCGACCCTGCATTTCTGCTAGACGACGACCCTCGCCGACCCCGCGAGGACGTAGGACTCGAAGAAGAGACCTTGATCCTGTCCGACTCAGAGCCATCCTGCTGCTTCAGAACAGCATCTAACTCACGGTTAGCAACCTAAAAATTAAACATAACCTATCAAGAAAAACATAGTAATTCTTGGTTAACCGCACACATAACAATATCATAACTTACCC
Organism: Athrips mouffetella; assembly: GCA_947532105.1. Taxonomy (NCBI): domain Eukaryota; kingdom Metazoa; phylum Arthropoda; class Insecta; order Lepidoptera; family Gelechiidae; genus Athrips; species Athrips mouffetella. The sequence continues at coordinate 14,251,136 of OX383984.1, forward strand.
TCACACTCTTTCGGCGACTCATTTTCAACAGAAAGCACTCGATAAGTTCATTAAGGACTAATGTTTTTCTAGTTTTTCAATTCAATTCAATTCAATTCTTTGATTCATGGCTTTTGTGTATTCACAATTCCGCCAACGTCACGTAGTGAAGAGAATACACAATGGAGATTTGCTTTATCGATGTCACGTGGTAACTGGTGAGAATTCCTAGGACAAACACAGGACATCACAATTTATACAACACAACATTAAATTATTACCCAGGTAGCAAAATGACGTCTGGGACGAAAAAAGTACGTCATTTTAAGGTCAATTTAGGGTCAGTACTACATTCGTCGAGATAGGACGTAAAACTGACGTCATTTTAAGGTCAATTTAGGGTCAGTACTACATTCGTCAAGATAGGACGTAAAATTGACGTCATTTTAAGGTCAATTTAGGGTCAGTACTACATTCGTCGAGATAGGACGTAAAACTGACGTCATTTTAAGGTCAATTTAGGGTCAGTACTACACTCGTCGAGATAGGACGTAAAACTGACGTCATTTTAAGGTCAATTTAGGGTCAGTACTACATTCGTCGAGATAGGACGTAAAACTGACGTAATTTTTTGGTCAGGACAGGGTCGGTACTACATTGGTCGGAATCGTTCGTCTAACTGACGTCATTTTTAGTCAGTTTAAGACCGTACTGTATTGGTCGAAATCGTCTGTCAAGATGTCGTCACTTTCAGTCATTACTGTACCTACTTGTGATCAATTAACTCTACGAATAAAATGTACCTTAGATTATAATAATACTAACATGTACCCAGTGTATATTGAAAAGCCATCGCCGCTCAGTCGGATAGGACCAGAAAGTTCATTCATAAATCATAGCCGAAGTAATGAATATAGCTTCCCGGTGCATAATGTCACGTTCGCAAAATGTCACACTAGGGTTCACCATAGCAAAATGTGACGTTCGCAAAATATCACGTACTGCGAACGTGACATTGTGCCTAAGGACATTTCTACTATACGAAATACAGAAAACTAATGAAATTATAATAAATTTTTTCTATGTCCACAAAGAATGAAGTCCCAAATCGATATCGATTATTTGGAAAAATCGCCAAAATGTCGTCACTTCTTGGTCATTTTAGGACTGTGCTGTACCAGTGAACAGTGAGCGTTTTTCAAGAATCAGCTGAAGTCCATTAAAGGTCATTCAAATTTAATGTCCATCCTGGTCACTTTGGGTCAGTTAGCGAAAGGTCAGCTGTGGTCAGTCTTTGGTAGGTCGACAAAGTCGGGAGAGTGACGTAATCTTACAGTTTATTCAATGAATAACGGGTCAGTAATTTATTTATCGAAATTGTACGTAATTTTTTTTTTGGTTAATATAAGGTTGGTAGGGTACTGCATTCGTCGGAATCGTACGTCAAACTGACGTCATTTTTATAGTAATAAATATATAGGAGATGGCGCTGTACAAAACGCAGCATTTTGTATATCGTGGTATTGAGATTTTTTCTCGTAGAATGACCCTCTCGCAGTATGACGTGGTATGTAGCCGTGACATTTCCTTGGTGGTGGAAATGTAGGGTTATAGGTTATACCTATAAATAACGTTCCTAGATGGCTAGATTGGTTAAAGTGACTTAACATCACTTATAACATCACATCTTCAGTTATGCAGCTATTTATTTTTATTAAGCCACCTACAGCAGCGCCGCTTTGCCTTTGTCTTGAAGCCACGTCTACAGAATGAACTACTACAGTACGTCGTGAGTACGTCGTAAGAGACGTCATCAGTACGTCGTAAGAGACGTCATCAGTACGTCGTAAGAGACGTCATCAGTACGTCTTCAGAGACGTCATCCTACCGTCCTCATATGACGTCATAAGGCTGTGACAATAGTACGTCATTGGCTGGTCATACAGACGTCATAATATGACGTCTCCTACGTCGAAAATGACTGTATTATGACGTCATTTTGACGTCATTTTGCTACCTGGGTAGTTCTACTTGGAGTAGTTAATTGAGTAACACAGGAGGGGATAAAGAGGAAAATATATATTGATAAGAGAGGTGTGATCGTGAAGATAGTTGAAGGAACATAATAATAGAAATATGACATAGGTACTCACTACAGTTTAATATTATTATGGGTAATAAATCTTGCTAATAAATAAACGAAGGGAGAATCTATTAGAGATAAGAGATGTTTCATATTAGTAGGAAGTGGGATCTCTGGAGGGAGGGCATTATAAAGGGAAATAGAGAGTTTCGGACAGTTAAAAAAGATGTGATCCAGATCGCCTTCGTCTATCCCACATTCGCAAAGAGAGTGATCCCGTACCCTTATCTTGTTTAAGTGCACCGGCGTGCTGGAGTGGCCTAGTCTGATACGACAGATGGTTGATATAACAGGCCTAGGAATTTTGCGAAATTTGAAGAACCATGGTCTAGTGGGAATTTCAGGTTGAATATCTCCGTAAAATTTTCCTTTGATTATTTTTGATGATGACCACAAGTTATTCCATTGAGATCTCAAACGTGTATGGGCCAGATTACTCAAATCCTGAGGGTGGACCTCCTTATAATTTTCCAATCCAGTGTGTATCGCAGTTTTAGCGCACCAATCTGCTGCTTCATTGCCAATGATGCCGCAATGGCTTGGAATCCAAGATAGCACAACTTGCAGTTCTTTTTTATGACATTCCCATAGAAGTTGTTTAATTTTTAAGATGAGGGGGAATCTACATTTAGATCTAAACTGGTTTGAAATGATTGCCTGAATGCAGCTTAATGAGTCCGAGAATACTATTGCTTTATTTTGGTTATGGGAGAGAACGAAGGAAATGGCCTCTAAAACGGCCACTGACTCACCAGAAAATATTGAGAAAATAGGAGGGCATTTAAAGTTAAGTGCAATATTAAACTTAGGAATCCATACTGCAGCACCTACAGGATCTGTATCAGATACTTTTGATGCATCCGTAAATACCGGAAGCCAACCTTCCCATTCTTTGTTTAGCTTTTCGAGGAATAATATATTGGCACCTGGAGTGTTCTTTTGAATTCCAAAATTATGATAATTTGGTTGGAAGATTAAGGCATCATATGAAATTGAAAAAAGTGGATTGGTATTTAGTTGACAAATAGGATTCGGGAGGGACAGGTAGTTAGAAAATGAATTTAGTAAACGGAATCTAGAATCATTATTACTTTGCTCTATTAGTCCTCGCAAGGTATCAAGTTTGGAAAAAAGAGGATGGTCTGAGAAATTGAGCGCTTTATAAAAAAAACGATCGCATAGGTACTGTCTTCTCAGGTGGAGAGGGGGATCAACCACTTCAACTTGAAGAGCATTTACTGCTGTTGACCTCATTGCACCAACAATTATTCGCAGGCACTTTGATTGGATCTTGGTCCAGCTATCAATAGCGTATTTGTTACAGGGTTCTAATATAAAGGATCCATAATCAAAATGACTACGTACAATAGCGTTGTATAAAAGTTTTAATGTGAAGGGGTGAGCACCCCATCTAATGCCAGCTACCGCACGTAAGACGTTGACCCCGCGTTCGCATTTTTTGGTGATATAATTGATGTGGGGAATTCCTGTCATCCTGGAATCTAGATATATACCTAAGAATTTTACTTTCTCATCAAATGGGATGTTCTCCCCCCTGAATTTTAAGTTCAAATGAGGAATAACTTTCTTTTTAGTAAAAATAACGGAGATAGATTTACTGACAGAGAGAGAAAGGCCATGATTTTCTAGCCAGTCTCCAAGATAATTAAGGGCCGAATTTAATCTAGAAGAAATATCAAAGATCGATGGAGATGCTATGTACAGGGCGAGATCGTCGGCATATTGGAGAACATCACAGAATGAGTCAACTGTTTTTTCCAGATCGTAGGTGTATAGGCTGTATAATATTGGGCTAAGTACAGATCCTTGTGGTAAGCCGCGCCATACAGTACGTGGTGGAAGAAGATTGCCCTGGGACCTAATACAAATGGATCTCGACAAAAGCAGACTGAGAATAAAACGCGTTAACTTCTTCGGAACACTCAGCTGTTGCATTTTTTGCCTGAGTATCGGAAGTTGGACGTTATCGTATGCTGAGGCAATATCCAAGAATACGCCAACAAGGAACTCTTTTTTTTTTTAAAGCTATTTGTATATCTGTTGTTAGGATGCTCAGACTATCCAACGTACCAAACCCCTTGCGAAATCCAAACTGGGACTTAGCTAGCAAATGTTGGCTCTCCAACCACCACTCCAAGCGATTCTTCATCATGATTTCTATTATTTTAGCCAAAACAGAGGACAAGGCTATAGGTCTATAAGAATTAGGGTCAGAAGGATCTTTACCGGGTTTTAATATAGGGATGATTATTTGTGTTTTCCAGGAGTCGGGGACTATACCAAAAGAGAAGTAAATGTTAATCAAATTTAGATACAAACTTTTAGCTTCATTACTGGATTTAACTAAGAAGGAGTAAGGGATACCATCTATGCCGGGAGAAGAGTCAGAGAGTCCCTCAAGGGCACACTTGAGTTCATCAAAAGAAAAAGGAGCATCAAAGCGGTCAGATGAGTGTAACATTTCTGGAGGGAGGGGAAAGAGATCAGTTGAGGGGACTGTTGGAGGAGCCATTCTATCTGCAAAAGTACCCAGCCAGGAGTCCACATCATTAGCAGAGATGTTAGGGATATTTAAGGAGCCTCTGTATCTTCCAATTTGTTTCCAAACCAAAAAGGGAGGAGTTCTCGGAGACAAAGACTCACAAAAACTCCTCCATCCCTGGATTCTTCGTTCTGACGCTATTCTCCTGGCTTCAGCTGATGCACGTTGGTAGGCCATAAAATTTTCATCGCACATATCCTCATTGTATGCCTTTTCAGCTTCAATTCTACGGCGAACAATACTAGTGCATTCTGAGTTCCACCACGGAGTCGAGGGTCTATAATTGTTACACGGTTTTACCGGGATATGATTGTCTGCTGAAGAAATGATAGCTGATACATAGAGGGAGTATACAAGTAGGGCGTTAGATTCGGAGGGAGCAGGAATTGATTCAAGAATAGAGTCCAGGGAAGATGAATAGGATTCCCAGTCAGCTTGGGCTAATCTATATTTTAATAAAGGGTTGGGAACTACACTGGGAACAGATTTTTGTTTTATGACAACCGAAATAGGGAAATGGTCACTACCATATGTGCTAGAGAGAATTTTCCATGAACAAAGAGATGCAAGAGAGGGAGAAGAAATAGTTAGGTCAATGGCACTTTTAGGATTCTGGGAGGGGAAAACTCTATGGGTTGGGGAACCATCGTTTAAGATACAAAGATTAAAGTCGTCGAAAAGTTCTAAGAGGGAATGGGCAAAGGTGTCGGACTTATGGGAGCCCCATACAACATGGTGGGAATTGAGATCACCCATAATTAGGATCGGTGTTGGAAGGGATGAAATTATTAAATAAAGATCTGGAATAAGAGTGGAACAAGGATCAGGAATATATATGGAAAGCAGGGTAATATCAAGGAACCTCACAGCCACGGCATTGATACCATCACTGTGAGGGGGGATTGGGATTTGGTTAAAGGAGAGGGAACGTTTGATCAGCAAGGCAGAACCCGCATAACCATCGGTTCTGTCATCTCTGAGGCATGAATAACCAGACACCCTAAACTGGGAGCCAGGCATAAACCATGTCTCAGAGATGGCAAAGGCTACCGGGTTGAACCTACCGATCATGTGGATAATTTCGTGTTTCTTGGGACGGAGACTCCTAGCATTCCACTGGATCACTGTTATGCAATCCAGTTGATCCATTGGTGGGAATAAGGGTGTTGAGTTTTCGCACTGAGTCTGCTACGTTGGACGGTAAGGCATCGCTGTATTTTGAGATCATATTGAATATTAGGCTGAATAACAAGTCTAAGAAGTTTTCATTTTGACTATTGGGAGAGTTGCTGAAATTGGGGGTAGCGTCGAGCTCAGGTAAAAGGGCACATCCATTGGGGAGAGAGGAAGGAGGAGTAGCTATCATGCTTTGGTGAGCAACTTGGTCATAGCCTTTTTCCAAGAGAGTTCTGGGGCGGGGAGTGCGGGTGATTGTTTTTCTGTACGATTTGGAAGTGACAGGAGTAGAGGCAGATGCCTGGGAGATTAGGAGATTTTGAGTAGAAGGGGAAGAGGAGTTCGCTGTTTCAGCATAAGATTTTCTGGATCTAGGAACACGAATAGAAGCTTCTTGGTACGAAATGCTTTCATCAGACATTATTTCTTTAATATTTTTCTGTCTCACATGTTCTGGGCATGTTTTGTTTGTGGCAAAATGAGAGCCTGAACAATATAAACAAGTGGCTACCATTTCATTTTCCACAGAATTGCAGTCACCACCAAGGTGCTCTTGGGCACATCTGAAACACCTTGGTTTTGACCGGCATTGAGCCATGATGTGACCAAAGCGGCAGCACTTTAAGCATTGGATCGTTGGAAGTTGATACTTTTCCACTGGGATTGAAGAAAAAAATGAATACACCCTTTCTGGGAGGCGCTGCCCTTGAAAAGTTAGCACTACGGTGTTTGTGGCTACCCATTGTACCTCTTCATTTGTCCGATCCTTTCTATTTAAACGTCTAGCTCGCAGAACAGTACCATACCCGCTTGGGACCTCAATGGATTCTGCAAACTCTTCCATAGTAATATCAGTAGGGATGCCCCTGACCAACCCCATTCTGGAGCTGTTATAAGTAGGGATGTCAGCTGACATATTATATTTACTACATACCTCACTTGTGATGAAAGAGTTAGCATAAAATGCAGTATAAAACTCAATGGATACTCTGTTTCTCCCAATTTTTTTAATGCCACCACGTCTTATACCTTTGACTTCATTTTTAAGTAGGATCTGACCTACTTGAATCGGACGAATCGAAGTGGCTGATGCAGGGTCTGATGTGTTTTTCGACACGTGGACTAAGAAGGGACCTGAATCCGCATCTCTATACTCTTTAATTCCACTAGCCAACATTGGGTGCACATAAACACTTTGGCTAGAGGTGGAATTGGGGTTGGATTCGGGAGAACTCTTCTTCGCTTTTTGTGGGCGAACGGTTTCAGACTCAGGATTAGAACGTTTGCACGACTGGGGCACCACTTCCATACCTTCCTCTGTTTGATTTTTGTCAGGACCATGTTTATCAGGAGGCTCCTCGTTTCCATCCATTTTATGGGTTAGTCAGTAAATAATACCACCAAAACAACACAAAAACACTTACCCACCACCAATTTAGGAAAATTCAACCAAATAACAAGAAATATCAAAGATACGGTGTTAAAAATGCAAAAATCCCACTAACACGTGTATTAACCAACACTCGCGAAAACGGAATCCTTCTAGTTTTTCTACGCAGGGTGTCCAAAGAGGATATAAACACTTTTTTTTTTTTGGTTTCATTCTTCCTTTCGGAAAGGCAAAGAGTACAAAGCCCATACAGCCATGTCTGATGTCTTTAATCTTTCTTTTTGCTCCCCTCGTAAAGCGATAGTGAACTTTACGAAGGAAAATGTTCGTGACTTTTTGGGACAACACAAACGGGGCTTAAACACGAGATCACTTGAAATCTTCATCAGCTGCGCACTCCGTAGTAAATTTACTGCATAACACACTATCTTTATTATCCACTAAATCATTAAATGCACAAAAAAGCAGGCAAACGCCCATGTCGAGTTCCCGCCAAAAAAACAGGGTGTCAATCACATGAAATCATCATTGACGTAAGAAAAACGCTGCGCTTCTTTTCCAAAATCTTTGGAAATCATAGATAAAAGATGCGGATTGTTTCTTGAATTCAACGCACACATCACATTCACTGAATATAGTCGGTTTATTTCTATATGCGTGCATTCGTCGAATACGATCGAATAGTTTTAAACCAGACTAGAGCACGCTCATGTCAATGTCACTGAGAAAAATTAAAATTTTTATTTTATTTTGCGTTTTAAGAAATTATTGAGAGATTATGATTATTCGATAAGATAATTAAACCTAAAAACCCAAATGAAAGTTGAAAAAAATCTCTCGAAAACGAGATTGATGACAAATGTCTTATGAATTTGACGTTTCGCACACGCTGCACTACCTCATTTTCGTATGCAATGATAGCGCGCTACAGTGACGTCACTGATGACGTCACGTCGCTTAAACGAGTGAATACGAGCAAGTTTTGAACCATTAGCGCGCTAAAACCGCACACAAAGCTCATGAGCAGGTTTTAAACCGTAGTGTTAGTGCTTCGCACGCGGCGCTTTTAACCCAGATTGCGCTTTTCCCATTGACGTAAGAAAAACGCTGCCCCTGGCGTAGTTTCCAATATCTTTGTCTTTTCCAAAACTTATGCGAGCAGATGTAAGACGTAAGATGAGATGAAGCTGTCCCTTTCTAATAAATTTTGCATGACATTTTGTTTTTGTTGCCATGACAACATCAACAAAATGTCATGCAAAATCTTTGTTAAAAAGGTTAAAAATCATTTTACCAAAGAGTTTTTAATCCAGATAAATCAAAATAAAATGATTTTCTGCATTTATCAATATTTAATGAAAACTGAGAGAGCAGTTATACTTTAGACGTTAAAAAATTTTCAAATAAGTATTTAAAAATACGTATAAATAAAAATTTGTGGATATAAGACTTAACTTTTTGCACGGAAAAAAATAGTTACGGGCACCCTGAAGCCAACACCATTGAGCTATCTGTACTATCTTGCTGGGATAGCCCCTCCAGACGTTCGGCGTCGAGTGGCCTGCTCCATTGAAAAACATAAACAGGAACTAGATAGCAGACACCCACTACACGGACATACTCCACCTCCCGTACGCCTCAAAAGCCGCCACAGTTTTATAAGAAACACCGTACCCCTCGAATCAGATCCATCAAAGGCTAGGATAGAACTGTGGTCAAAAAGGTACCCCCCTGATAGCCCATATATCCCCATTGCCGAAAATCTTCCACCAGGACATGATCTTCCCTGGCCCATATGGAAGTCACTTAATAGACTGCGATCGGGCGCAGGCAGGTGCGGAGAACTGAAGAAGAGGTGGGGCTTCTCTGATAATGACGAGTGTGAATGCAGCATTTTGCAATCCATGACACACTTGCTTTCGTGCCCTACCTCCTCAGTTTCTTGCACCAGGGAGGACCTTTTTGAAGGCAACCAAAGAGCTATTGCTGTAGCCACATTTTGGGCTAACTTACTATAAAATCATTTGCCATTGATACGAAAAGAAGAAGACGGAAATTGAGCAAACTTCATTAGTATGGCAACAATTAGAAAGGGACGAAGTACATCGAACATGCTATCTTGCTCTGCTCGTTTACCCTATGTACAAATTGTTAGGACTCCTCAATCATGGTAAATGTAAGATCATTGCATGAAATTAATAAAAGTGATGCCAGATCGAAATTCCAGCAATGTCACAAATCCGCAACAATATTTCAAAAACTATTTTAATTCTACTTTTTCGCACAACAAGGGCATTCGTTCAAATCTCATTCGTTTAAAAATACTCTGAAGTCATAAATAATACCTGTATGTTTAAGATATTAAGAGTAGCAAACGTTGCAAAATGAGATCCATATCGACTGCCATCAGATGTGATTGATTATACTCTAAGACAGCAGCTCTTGTATGATCGCCTTGATAACAGTTACATCTAAGATCAAATAAACAGTGTGTGAACTGAAGCTAAGAGACGTTAAGATGAAAAAAAAAAAAAATGCAAGATATACCTTTTCGGACAATCTGGCAGCCCCAAAAAATGTCAAATCAAAACAAGCAATTTCCGAACGAACACTAAAGCGCACTTTGGCGAAGCACACACATGGACAAAATAAGGCCTACAACTTTTGGCGGAAAAAAGCGCGGGAAACGTTGCCTTTGGCATACGGGTTTTTAAAGCTTTTTCTTAAAATATTTAATTTGTGGTAAAGGAAAGGAGATTTAGGTGTATAAATAGGTGTTTTGTGTTCTATTGTATGTATTTTATATAATATCCACTTTGTTTGTTTGTGTAGAGTGTAAATATTTGAGAATTATATATAGGTAAGTTTTTTCATTTTTGTCGCGGGATATGGAGCCTCCGGGTGACCCCGGAGGAACCGACCCGGGGGGAACAGGCTCGCCAGAGCTTGGCCCTTCGGTTGGTTATAATGTAACTATTACGGTCGACTCGAGTATGGATACGGATGGGTCAGTAAATGAACGTTCTTCAGCAGGTCGAAAACGCGCTGCTTCGCGTGTTGTATGTAGGCAATGTAATAAGAAACGTAGTAAGACACGGAAGGGTAAGGATTTAATGGATAATGATTGCCATTGTTTGGAGAACTTGTATCAACCAAATTCACAATCATCATGTAGTACTCATCCCAGGCCGAATTCAAGCAACGTTACCAAAATGATCGAAAAGATACAAAATAATGAAATTCCACCTAGGACACCTGCACGTCCTGAGGCTACTCCTACCGAACCTTTACCTCAACAATCTCCTGTCATGCCACAGCAAACTCCCACCATGCCCTATCAGGTCCCTACAATGCCTACACAGTCCCCTGCTAGAATTATTTATCAGGCCACAGATGCAGCCCCTTACTTGGTTCATGTGCAAAAAAAACAAGAATCTCCTAATGACAATGTGATTCTGCACCCAGTAAGTTTTGGGCGATTTTTAAAGAAAAATAATTTTAGAAACATCATTGACGGCAGCCTAAAACGTATTGGGAGAAACAGACTTGCTCTGTCATTCTCTCACTACAGTGATGCGAATACTTTTATTGAAAATCCTTTGTTAGACAACCACAACTACAAAGCTTTTATTCCATCGTTCACTGTTACCCGGATGGGAATTGTTAGAGGCATCCCAATTGAATGGACTGAGGAAGAAATTAAAGAAAATGTTAATGTCCCTGTTAGATGCGGACCTATCCTGAAAGTGAGACGATTAAAAAGAAAAATTGTTACTGAGAATGGGCCGGAGCTGAAAGCAACTGAAACTGTAGTGCTAACATTCGATGGGCAAGTTTTGCCAAAACGCGTATTTGTATGTTACACTGCTTTGACAGTAGATATATATATTTTCCCAACAGTACAATGTTACAGGTGCTGCAGATTTGGTCACGTACGAGTAAATTGTAGAGCAAAGTCTCCTCGCTGTTTTAAATGCGGACAAGAGGGCCATGAAGGAAATTCTTGTAATATTAATGACGAAGATATTAGGTGTTGCTTATGTAAAGGTTCCCACGTGGCAACAAGCAAGAAGTGCCTAGAGTTTGAAAGACAAAAGTCTATAAAAGAAACAATGGCAAAGTGTAGCCTTTCATATGCGGAGGCTTCTAAACAACATGCACCTGTGTCAAGAATTTCATATGCGGAAGCATTATTATCATCAACCCCGAGTAGATTACCTTTAGACTCCTCATTATCACAAAATATTCCCACTGGAAATCAGAACTCAACTTTATCTTATAAAAAAACTGTACTAACAAAATCTCATACCCCTCGTCCAGCTTCCTCTAAAGGATATGATGTGGCGGCCCATAAGGCTCTCACAAAAGATTATACTAATGTACCTACTTCAAATGGTTGTGCTTTGGTTTCTGAACCTACTGAAGTGACAACTTTAGAGCTTATAATGGCTTTATTAAAAGCCTTAATGTCTAAAGACAAAATTAATTCTTCACCGTCCAACGCTGCCTCATCAGTCAATGTCACTGAAATTTTAAAAACATTTAACAATGGAAGTCTCAAAAATTGTGCAATGGAATTGCAGGAGCGCAGCTCCTAAAAAATCTGAATTAATTTATTTAATTAATAATTATAATCCGTTTCTTGTTGCTTTACAAGAAACTTGGCTTAAACCAGGATCTATCTTCAAGATACCTGGTTATACAATCATTAGGGAGGACCGCTATGATGGTTATGGCGGTGTTGCCTTGCTAATTAAGCATCCTATTTCTTACTCATATTTTCCCATTCCCTCACATAGTAATGAATTTTCTGTTATCGCTGCTACTATTAAAAATATTTGTTTTATTTCCATATATATTCCTCATCCTTCCAGTTCGATTTATTCAGAAATTGAAAACATAATTTCTTCTCTTCCCAGACCTTTTGTTATTCTCGGTGACTTTAATGCACAACATCCTGCATGGGGAAGTTCTTCATCGAATCCTGGTGGTATTGCTGTTCTGGATATCCTTGAGTCTCAAAATTTATGTATTATTAATAATAGTCACCCTACCAGGCGTACTGGCCCTTCTGAAGGAGTCAGTGCTCCTGATTTAACTATTTGCACGCCGGGCTTAGCTTCTACTCTGTCATGGAGTACTCTTCAATTATCATACGGCAGTGATCACTTTCCCATTTTAATAGAACTTCCAATTAATTTCGGACCTTTTTTGAAGAGACCTCCAAGACTCAAGTATAAAATAGACGGTGATTCTGACTGGGATTCTTTTTCTAGATCTTTGGAGATTAAAATTTCATCACTTCCTCATATTTATCAGAGTGGAGAATGTACATGTGCAGAAGCCCTGGCAAGGGCTATTATTGAAAGTGCAGATGAGACATTCCCAATAAAACATAGAATTGAAAATTTTATCCCTTCCCCTCCCTGGTGGGACAGTGAGTGTTCCGAGGCTGTTTTAAAAAGAAAGGAGATGGAGATAGCCTACAATGAATGTGGGTCTGATGAAAATTTTGTTCGACTTACTGAACTAATAACCAGTACCAGTCAATTGTTCAAAAAGAAAAAATTTGAAAGCTGGAAGGCATTCTGTCTGACCTTGTCTCCTGATGTTTGTCCATCTGAAGTATGGCGTAATATCAGAAGATTCAGATCAGCATTTCGTGAAGGTGCACCATCATGCCTTTCTCCCACATTGGCTGGTAAATTTTTGGATAAATTAGCTACACCAGATGTTCCGGAACCCCTTAGCCATTCCATTCCTTCCTCATTGGGCAATCTGAGCGGACTCGATGAGCCATTTTCACTTGTCGAACTTAAAGGTGTTTTAGGTTACGTAAAAGATTCTGCCCCTGGTTTAGATGGTATACCTTATTCGTTTGTTTCCCATCTTAGTGATAATTCTCTCATATATTTTTTAGAACTGATCAATAGTATTATGAATTCTGGAATTGTTCCGCTTTCGTGGAGGGTACAAGAGGTCCTCCCAATTCTTAAACCCAATAAAGATCCTTCAGATTTCTTGTCGTATAGACCGGTTGCTTTGTCATCTGTTTTGATGAAAATCACCGAACACCTTGTCAAGAACAGGCTGGAGTGGTTCGTTGAGTCTAACAGATTGCTGAGTGAGAGTCAATATGGGTTTAGACGGGGCAAAAGTACCATTGATAGCATTAGTATATTTGTTACTGATATAAGATTGGCTTTTTCAAGTAATAATTCTGTAGTTGCAGCATTTCTAGATGTGAATGCTGCATATGATAACGTGGTTTTAAGTATCCTTTACAGGAAGATGCAGGATTTGGGTATTCCATTAAAATTAACAAATTTTATTATCAACTCTTTTTCCGAAAGACGAATTAACCTAATCTTGAACGACTTTAGTGAGGAGTCGAGGCTGGTCTGGAGAGGGCTCCCTCAGGGTTCGGTGTTAAGTCCATTACTATATAACATTTATACTTATGACTTAGAGGCGTCTTTGAGCGGCGGTGTAAATGTTTTGCAATATGCAGATGATTTACTTTTGTATTACGCAGATCGTTCTGTTGAGAAGGCAAGCTCGTTACTGACTGCAGCTCTTGATTGCCTAAAAGTGTGGCTTGATTCAAATGGACTTGGCTTATCCCCTTCCAAGAGCTCAGTGGTTTTATTCAGCAGAATGAGGCTTCCTCCTCCAATTTCAGTCTTTTATAATAATTGCGAAATACAAGTTACTAGTCACACAAAATTTTTAGGAGTTATTCTAGATTCAAAACTTACTGGTATGCCACATTGCGAATACATCTTTGCTAAATGTGAACGTCTGCTCAATATGCTCAGATGTCTCTCAGGCGTTTGGTGGGGCGCTCACCCTTTTTCGATGAAATTAATTTACAATGCCTTGATCCGTAGTGTCTTAGATTATGGAACTTTCCTTCTAGAGCCGGGCAGTGCAGTTGCTTTTAAAAAATTGGATACTATACAAGCAAAAGCTTTAAGGTTGGTTGTAGGTGCAATGAGATCTAGCCCAATCAATGCTTTACAGATAGAGTGTTGTGATCCACCCTTGTATTTACGCCGCCAGTATCTGTCTGATAAATTCCTGTTTAATATATTAAAATTTTCTAACCATCCTCTTCGTTCAAAACTTGCATTACTGACTGACCACATTTCCTCATCTAACTACTGGTCTCATAAAAATCCACCTTGCCTAGTTAAAAGTTACCAAAAGTTTCTGGCTATTCAGGCTCCAGTTCATAACTCACTTTCTTTTCCTTTATTTTGTGCTTCATTTGATTCTTTGACTCTTGTGCCAGATGTTCGCCTAAATGTCGGATTGAGGAAGGGTGATGATGATGCAAGAGTTGTTTTTAACTATGTTAGAGATAGAGATTGGAGAGATTTTCACTGTGTCTATACTGATGCCTCTAAACATTCCTCTTCGGGTCATGTAGGTGTAGGAGTGTACCACTCTCAATACCGTATCGTACAAAAAATTAAGTTTCCTCCAGAAACATCCTCTTTTACTGGAGAATGTTATGGTATTTTTAAAGCAGTAGAGTATATACTCCTAATGAAATTGCGGAAAACGATTATAGTATCAGACTCCTTAAGTGCCCTACAAACATTATTAAAATACCCTTTTGGGAAAAATAAGTCTTATCCTATTATTTTTGAAATTAGGGAGTTACTTTTAAAATGCATCCATCAAAGTTTTATTGTTACTTTGGCTTGGGTCCCAGGGCATAGTGGGATTCCTGGCAATGAGAAGGCTGATCAAGCTGCCAATGATGCTGTGTTGTGTGGAGATGTTGTGCCTTACATGAATTTTTCTCATGACCTTTCTTCTCTTCCACTCACTTTTCTTCAAGATTCTTGGAATGAAGTTTGGGCTCTTAGTAGCCAAGTAAAAGGTAAACTGTACAAATCAATTCAAGGTGATATAAGTTGTAAGCCCTGGTTCTTCAGGTGGAAATTCAGCAAAAAAGCCACAAGCATTTTGGTAAGAATGAGGCTGGGTCATGTTTGCACTCCGGCCCACCTTGCTCGGCTTGGGATAGTTGCTAGTGCAGCATGTGATTGTGGATTTGATCCTGGTGATTTAAATCACATATTCCTAGCCTGTCCTCTCCGATGTAATTATGTACTTTATGAAAGCCTTCTCTCCTATAAGATACCCTTTCCTACGTCCGTATCCATCCTACTGTCCTCTAATGATTATCGTGTATATAGCTCGTTGTATATATTTATTGTAAATAATAATATAAAATTATAGAATAGAATTTGTATAATATTGTAATCCTATCCTTTCCATATCCTTCCAAATTCCAAATTGTTTTCCTTAATTTTCGTTTCCCTACCTTGATATTGATTATGGCAAATACGCAAGTCGCGTGGGCCCAAAAAGAACACAAAAAAAAAAAAAAAACTTTTGGCGGTTTTCGTTGGTTTTGCATGGACAAGGCATGGACGAATTCACTCAGTCTATGGTTCATCAGATCTTTGTGCACCGTCACCGCTATTTTTCAGAAGGCTTACTGAAGATTTCCAGTCCAACCAAAAGTTTTTCTGGAAATCCATACGGACAGCCCGAGGAAAGTTTGGAAGCCAGGATGGAAGAATTATAAAAGGTGAAGAATAAGTGCTAAGGAGGTGGAAGGAATATATTTTTTTTTTGCACGTCAGACAATCACTGATCCCTAAGTTACAGGTTTTTACCTAGTTTAGGAATTAGGATTCCACCATCTTATATGCAGGTACAGCATGCCTATTTTTAGATTATTGTTAATGTAAGATAACCTAAGTCCTTTTGATTAATAAAGAAATTTTGTATTTGTATTTTTTTGTATTTGTAAAGTCTGTTTGAGAGAGAAAAAGCAGAGGCCAGCGTACCGAGGTCTTCTGTGGAAATGAATGAGAATGAAGATGAGAATAAAGATGATAATTATGTAGTTAAGTGAGATAAGTATGGATGAGATTATGAAAGCAATAAATAGTATGAAATCAGGTAAAGCAGCTGGGTATGATAGAGTGTCGGTCGAGATGTTGAAGGCTGGGCGAGGCATTGTGGCTAGTCAGTTGTACCGACTTTTCAACCTGTGTTGGACGAACAGCCAAGTACCAGGTGACTGGTGCAAGGCTGTGATTGTGCCGCTCAGGCGCGGTTCCAGCCCTAGATTTTGGGGGGGGGTCATCGAGGCTGAACATAACAACATTATTTTTACCTACACTAAAATAAGCATCGGTAAAAAACAAAAAAAACGGCATAAAACTATGAGCAAAGAAAAAGAGCATATGTTTTTCATACTCGTATATCACGTCACAGAGCAGAGACAGGCATACACATATTGCAAATTTACCTAACATCGAAGCGAGTTCGAAATTTCACGTAATAGAGCTAAGAAATACTGATAATAATCTAAATTTAAAAAAAAAATCGATGCCTCATGCTAAGGGGAACCCAAATCACCATGTATGTTCGGCGATTATTTGTAGTTTTCGAGTTATAAATTATTTTATAAATTTTCAAAATCTTTGTTTTTACTGAACATTTTTTTCAATTTTCTTTTTGTTTCATGATTGCCTTGAACGTTACTTTTACTCGTATATTTAAAATAATGAAACTCCTAACATTCGTACTTATTAATCAAAAAGTATGGCAAATAAATTTTTCGAACAATTTAATGGGCCGATAAAAATTTTGATCAATTTAATAATACAAAAAGAATGTTCTATAGATTGTGGCTGATTTTAAAAACTTTGCTAGTTCCTAGGCTACCCAAAACAATGGCTGAAAAAAAAATTGTTGCATAATAGGATATTTTTCGCTGAAATTGGCGTTTCAAAGTTGAGAGGGAAAAAAATCCTGAATTTTAATTTAGGATCCCAGTAAATAATTTCCCTATTTTTGTGACTCCTATTGCAAATTATGATGGTGGTAGGGTTTCTGTATAAATTCCGTCTGGAAAAGTATCGCCCCTTGCCTGTTTTTGTCGTAAAGCAGCAGTGTATAGTATTGTATTTCAGTAGAAACTTTAGGAGAGCTGGTAAAATTTTTGGCTCATGAGTGATTCTATTTTACTTCTTTATTTCTTGATGTTTTTTCCGTAAGAATGACTACTTGATAGGGTATTTTGAAAGAATTTTGATACTTGAAATGGTATTATTTGCAGAAATTGGCGGCCAGAACATGTAATAGAAAAATCTCAATCCCAATTTAGGTTTAAATAATTATTTTTCCAATTACAAAATTAATTATTTAAATCAGTGGGTCACCCTGTATAAAATAGCTTGTCCTGACTTAATGACTGATTCATCACCGCCGAGCCGTAACCGCTATCTTAAATTTTGTACACAGTTTTTTTGCACTTCAAAACCACCCACTAAGAATAGATTTTCCAAAATTCATCCCCTATAGGAGTGAAATAAGGGATGAAATTGTGTATGAAAGTCCTTTGTTTCTTGAGTTAGATTCACACAAATTGGAGTTTAAGTTTTTGGTAAGAACAAAGAAACACGTATTTCAGCATTTCTTCAAAATCGCCCTTCAAGGGGGTGAAAAAGGAGATGATTTTTTTTCCGTAAGTTTAACTTAAGTCTTTCATTTTTAAAGGTACAAATTTGGTATTGAGCTCTCCGTAAAAAATTAAAAGTAAAAGTGTTTTAGCATTTTTAGAAAAACATCCTCTAACGCGATGAAATGAGAAATGAAAGTTTTTATAGAAATCTCACAAATTGTCATGAGGTACTTGAAAATTTGGATTTAAGCTAATCCTAAACAAATAAACACGTGTTTCAGCAATTTTGAGAAGTCATCACCTAAGGGGGTAAAATAAGGGATGAAAGTTCGTATGAAAATCCTTCAGTTTTGACATGAGGTACTTGAAATTTGGATTTTAGCTAATAATAAGAAGTAAAGAAACACGTGAAAGGAGAGCTCAAAACCAAATTTGTGATTTTTAAGGGATGTATTTTGAAAAATCCTTCCATAGTGGGTGGTTTTGAAGTGCAAAAACCTGTGTACAAAATATCAGATCTGTAGCTATAGCGGTTACGGCTCGGCGTTGATGAATCAGTCATTAAGTCAGGACAAGCTATTTTATATATATATAAGAAAGAAGAAAGATAAAGAGGAAAGTTTTGTATTGTAATGTGTTTGTATTGTACGTCTGATTATGATGTATGTTTGTAACGCATAAACTCAAAAACTAATAACTACTAGATAAACAACATCCCCCAAAATTAGGTGCACCCGTGCGAATCGGGGCAGGCCGCTAGTATGAATATAAATTTACGAGATTTAGCCCGCGACACTGTACAAATATTGTACTGTGAATGTATGTTTGATTCTCTATATAATTATAGTTTGGGTACCGGGTTTTCTGAATTAACGTAAAAAAACTGTTTGGATTTCGGGGGGGGGGGTCATGACCCCTGTGACCCCCCCCCCCCCCCTGGATCCGCGCCTGGTGCCGCTGTACAAGGGAAAAGGGTCACAACAGGACTGCAAAAATTACCGCGGGATAAGCCTTCTTAGTGTCGTCGGCAAACTGTATGCAAAGGTTTTGATTGAAAGAGTGATGAAAGATACTGACGAAAAAATATGGGATGTACAAGCGGGATTTAGAAAGGGAATGGGATGTACAGATCAGGTCTTTTCCTTGCGGTGCATAGCTGAAAAGTTTTTGGCTAAAAACCAAAAAGTCTACTGCGCGTTCGTGGATTTGGAAAATGAAAGTGAAACTCGGTGTACACGGTGATCTACTCCGATGGCTTAAATCATATATTGAGAACCGGTCTCAGGCAGTTTCTTTAAAAGGCTTTATATCCTCATTTCATAGCATTCCTTCTGGTGTTCCACAAGGATCACATCTAGGTCCCCTCCTTTTTACCCTTTATATTAATGACATAAGTAAAGTTTTCAAAAGCTCTCAGCATCTTCTTTAAATTTTTAAGATTATCTCCAGTGATCATGATTGCGTTGATTTACAATCAGATGTAAACGAATTTAATAATTACTGTAGAGTTAATAATCTTTTCCTCAATTCTGACAAATGCCGCGTTATTTCTTTTACACGTAAACTTAATCCTATAACATTTAACTACTCGCTTGCAGGAAATAATCTTGTCCGAGTTAATAATATTAGGGACCTAGGTTTGATCCTTGATACAAAATTAAATTTTAACCTTCATATTGACCATATTACTGCCAAAGCCTTTAAACAGCTAGGATTTATTTTGCGTGTTTCCAAGCCGTTTCGAAAAGCCTCCACTTTTACTGTCCTATATAACTCCTATGTTCGTAACTCGCTCGAATTTAGTTGTGTGGTCTGGAGTCCCCTTTATAAGGTTCATATAAACAGGCTACAGAAAGTCCAAAACAAGTTTGTTAAAAACTTAGATTATCGTACTGGACATTGGTTTACGGACTACGAGACTGCATCCCAAAGACACAATTTCAATTCACTCGTAAAGAGAAGATTATTTGTTGATGCAGTGTACTTGTGCAAAATTATACATAGTTATGTGGATTCGCCAGCTCTTCTTAGTAAAATTAATTTCAAAGTACCTTCACGCATGTTCCTGGGCTCTGATAAGTATGTTATGTTTTCTATTGCAAACAATGCAGAACTAACTACAATCAGAATAGTTATTTTCGGCGTGCTTTGGATAGTTACAATAAGATATTTTCGGATATCGACATTTTTGGATTGTCCTTGGGTGGTTTTAGAAGTCATATTTATAAAAAACTCAATAGAAGTTAACGAATATTTCACGTTTGTTTTTATTATCTGGTTAACAATTGTTTTTCTTTTTATAAAAAGCAACACTGTATCTAAGAGCATGTCAAGCCTGAAACCCTTCTCAATTATACCGTAAATACTCACTATAGTTGCTCAGGACTTGACTTCTGTACTATTCTAAGCTATAGGTATTTAAGTAAGGATAATTTATGTAAGATCGAAAATACTACCGTTCGCTATTGATATGATTATAGATACTTATGGAACTCTAGGTCTATTAGGTGCTAAGTTTTTTAAGCTATAATTGTTAATGACTGTTTGTTTCCTTAAAAAAAAATAAAGAATAAACGGGGCGCACACTGAATGGTTTAGCATCGAAAAAGGTGTTAGGCAGGGATGTGTAGTGTCACCTTGGCTGTTTAACCTGTTCATGGATAATTGTTTGATTGATCTGAAAGAGAGTATGTGTGGACTGAGAATGAATGAGTTACTCATCAAATGTCTTCTCTACGCTGATGACCAAGTTGTACTTGCGTCATCTGCTGACGAGTTGCAGGAGATGGTAACAATGATGAATGTGGCTTTGGACAGGAAAGGAATGAAAGTAAATGTAAGCAAGACGAAAGTAATGGTACTTGAAAGAGAAGAATGTATGACAGAGTGTACTATATTAATAGGTGGTGAACAAGTCGAACAAGTGAAGGAGTTTGTGTATCTGGGCTCAAAGTTTACGAGAGATGGAAAGTGTGAAAGTGATATTGAAAGAAGAGTGAATGCTGGAAACATGGTAAATGGTGCCCTGCACGCCTTTATGAGGAGTCAGAAGGTGTCTCACAAGGCTCGTTTGGCTGTTCATAGGGGTGTTTTAGTACCAACACTGATGTATGGCAGTGAAAGCTGGGTATGGCAGAAGAAGCATGAAAGTAGAATTAATGCAGTGGAAATGAGAGCGCTAAGGAGTATGATTGGTGTTAAATTGAGTGACAGGATTAGAAATAGTGTGATAAGAGAACGGTGTGGCGTAAAAGAAGACGTAGTGACCAAAATCGAGAAAGGGATGCTGAGATGGTTTGGTCATGTAGAGAGGATGAATGAACGAAGACTGACGAAAGAGATCTACCAGGCGAGAGTGAATGGAAACGTTGGAAGGGGAAGGCCTAGGCGAACGTACCAGGACCAAATTCAGGACGTTCTGAATAAAGGCCAGGTTAAAAGTACCCTAAACCGACGAGCATGTATGAAAGGATTGATGAAAGTACAGGAAGCAAGGGAAGTATGTCAAGATCGTAGCATGTGGAGGACTGTGGTCTCTGCCTACCCCGACGGGAAAGAGGCGTGATGTTATGTATGTATTTTTCCTTGCACACAAAGGTTGCCTGGAAGAAATTGCTTTTTAGCATTAAGGCCGCCTTATTGTGCTTCAATTATATGCCACATATGTTTTTGTACTTGTTATTATCTGTGTGCAATGAAAGAGTATTGTATTGTATAATTCGAGCCTTCGCCAGCTCTTGTGGATACGGGTGAGGTTCTACAATATTGGCGCGGCGGCTTGAAAACTTTTGACAACGTACGAGTACTATTACCTATTCTGTGACAACGCCTTCATTTATAGTTCGACTTCAACTAGGATCACGTGATGGCGCATTTTGTATGGGAAGTCGAAGTCTATTTTTTTGTTTTAACGCAGGATGTTCCCTTGCATCATTTGAATCCTATTTCAACATTTGGGAGATTAACAGATTAGAAATCGAAGAGTAAAACATGTCTACACAGATTTAATTACCTATGCAACAGAAGTAGATAAGAAAGTATTTTTATTCAGTAGATATGGCTTAAATAGTAATAATAAATTACTTATCTTAATTAAATAGCACAAAATATAAAAAAAAACTTAATTTTATAAAAAAAAAGATTTCGAATTTAAGTATAGTATATTTTTAGGGTTCCGTACCTCAAAAGAAAAAAACGGAACCCTTATAGGATCACTTTGTTGTCCGTCTGTCTGTCTGTCTGTCTGTCAAGACCCTTTATCTCACGAACGGGTAAAGGTATCAGGTTGAAATTAATACCATATATTAGGATCCATGAACCACACAAGATCTGAAAATTTCAATTTTTTACAACGACGCAATCAAAAGATATGGCATTTTATGTCCTCATCTCAAAAATGAAAAACCTACAGGGTACTTCCCGTTGACCTAAAATTATGAAATTTGGCAAGAAGCTAGGTCTTACAGTACAAATAATGGGAAAAGTCTGAAATCATTAAATATTACAACTTTTCTCACAACTAATGGTAACCAATTGTGGTGAGCTCCCGTTTCAAGAACATTCATATAAGAGAGGGGTCAAGTTGGATGGTCGCTAAGGCGATTTTTGTTTTAGTTCTATTTAAAAACGGGAACACTTACAAACTTGAAAATTGGTATGTTTATAGGGCATAGGCTATAAAATAACAACAAATAATAAAATTTAGTCAAGCGCGTGTCGGACTCAAAAAATCTAGCACATTAACTTACTGAAATTTCAACTAATACAATTATGATTATGTGGTGGTACGGAACCCTCAGTGCGCGAGTCCGACTCGCACTTGGCCGGTTTTTTTTTAATTAATAGGTACTTGCTAGTGACTGCATATTTTAACAAAAAACATCTTTGTCAGCATGACCAGCTGGTGATAGACGTCATTGAACCCTCCAAGTGCTTCACTTCTTGGGCTAAAACTACTTTTTTTAAAGTACTCTTTTTATATTTTTTATACAATCTGTTATTGATGTAGAATCACCCCTTAGAGGGATCATCGTACTCTTTTTACACCTGTATATTCTGAGGTAAGGCGTTTGAAATAAGAACGATACTAAGTGCAATGTGTTAAGCTTGACGTGATCTCGACTGTACAACATACACCTATAGTACAGTCGAGAGCACGTCGAGCGTTACACCTTGGGCTTCATACTGTATTGGGGCTAGAGTAGCTCTGCAAGTGTCAAGCTTGACCTGCTCTTGCCTGTACTACCCGTCTGTCTGTCTACACAAAAATAGACCTAAAAATACACCTTGTTACAAGTAAAATGTAACTTTTAAATAACATACAAACATACAGTGTAAGAAAAATTTTGTGTCAGTAATCGAAACGAAAAGTGTAGGCCTTACAGAGGTACATACTTAAAGGCTAAGGCAACAAATTAAATGATTCCCAAAATATTTTTTTATACCCCAATACACTTCAGACAAAATGGATGAATGTACACCAAATTGGCTGAACGTACACCAAATTTAGGTAACCGGTTCGGTTAGGTTGTGTTAGGTTATCTTGCGACCACAACGCACGAGCCGAGCGAGCGAGCTGCGGCAGCGGCCGGCGAAGTGCTAGAAGCAAATTTGGTGTACATTCATCCATTTTGGTAGACAAAATTTCTTGGATATTATATGGTAAAAATTTACTCAAATTTGGTGGCACGTTAAGGTGGTTGCTGAGCAGAGGTGCTGCCACTTTGAGAAATAAATTTATTGCGTCATAAATACAAAACATTAAATAACGATTGTTTGTTTGGCGGCAATGGGGGTAGTTCTATATTTTATTATCCATTACATCATACCTTAGCTTATCGTGAATAGCTTTGTATTGCAAAAGTGCCAAAAACGGCCACTTTTAGCACTTTACCAATACAAAGCTATAAATGATAAGCTAAGCTATGATGTTATGGGTTATCACACTTATCCTTCCTACTAATATTATAAACGCGAAAGTTTAAGTATGGATGGATGGATGGACGTTTGTTACTCTTTCACGTAAAAACTACTAAATGGATTTTAATGAAACTTTACAATAATATAGCTTATACATCAGAATAACACATAGGCTACAATTTATAAACCTGCGCAGACGAAGTCGCGGGCACCAGCTAGTCACATATATAACTAACGCATATTGCCGCCAAACGAACAATACTAATGAAAAGTTCTGTATTTGCGACGCAATAAATTTATTTCTAAAAGTAAGGTACTGCCACTCAGCAACCACCTTAATACACAGCCCTTAAATAATGCTGCTCCATATAACTACATCTATAGGTGTGGACAAACTACTTGAACAATGTTGGCTGTGCAGTCGATTTTACATACAAATTGACGTGCCCCGGAGTATACACAGGGTGTACCTTATATAGGCAAGAGGGACAAGTTTTTTGGTAAAAAAAAGTCAGTTTCATAGTCTTAGGGGCATCCTATTGTGTCAACGGCTAAATAGCTATCAAGATCTGCCTATGTCCAGCAGTGGACGTCTTTAGGCTTATGACGATTTTAGCTGTAGTGGTTTTAACCTTTTCTTATTTAACCTTAACTACTAAATCTAACCGTCTGAGATATAAATTCTAACGGTTAGATCGATACAAATAATAATAAGGGTTCGATTCTAACCCCACCAGGTTATTGTTTTAATGTAAGCTTGTAGCAACGTCGTTACCGGACGACGCGGAACCCCCCTCCCCCGCCACAGGGCGGAGACACGCCACGTGCGCCTGTGCTCTGTGAGGGTGCTGTCTCACGACAAGAACGACGATTGTATATTTATTATCCATTTCCTAAAAATCTCTGATATGAGGCCTACGTAACGTGCACACTTGCATCCTTTCTATATCACAGTACAAGCATCTTGTTGACCCAAAGCCAAACAAATTGTCAAAAAATACATTCAAATGTTTTTAAGGACGGCTCCCACATAGCAAAGGGTGGCGCGAAAAAAAAATCTAATATAAGTGTTGAAAAATCAGATCAGATGTTTTTCTTTGAAATTCCCTCATTTTTCCTATTACAACCAACTTGATTTTGCGGTCAAATACGTAGCACAGAAGGGATGTGGGCGGCGGCACGCCACAGGTACGGAACCCTAAACGTGCGAAGTCCGACACCAGGTACTTGGCCGGTTTTAGTATTTTGCTTCGTTTTGGTAATTTATATGTTTACCTCGTACATACCATGAAGTGTTTACACATTACATGCAGTTACATGATTATAAGCAATTACATGATTTGCTCCAAGTTACAAATCATACGAATAGTGTTATTATAAAGCACTGTGAACGCACACGCTATACACACCCATACCTGTAGTAGGTTTGTAGGGAAATTACATACGATGATTACATTTGAATTTTATTCAACGTTTTCTGGCATAGTTTTTAATTTTTACTAACAAAAAGGATGTTCAACAATCAGTTGTCATCACAGAGATAAATAAGTACGTAAGACATACAAACGAAATCACACCATAATAAGGTTAGTTGTCTTGCTATTATTGTATTTTTGGTACGACACTTAAATAATGGAATCGAAAACAAAAATCTAAAAAATTAACTATCATATTGATACTTGACGGTGATTATGGTTTTATACATGTGCGTACTCGCCGATGTTTGCGTAAATTAGAGGGATCACTAAAACTTTTATGACACACATCACAAGAATATGGTTTATCACCCATATGTATTCGCTTATGTGTGCGTAAATAAGAGGAAGCACTAAAACTTTTATGACACACATCACAAGAATATGGTTTCTCATCTGTGTGTATTCGCTTATGTGTGCGTAAATTAGAGGAATTATTGAAACTTTTATGACACACATCACAAGAATATGCTTTCTCATCTGAGTGTATTCGCTTATGTGTGCGTAAATAAGAGGAAGCATTAAAACTTTTATAACACACATCACAAGAATATGGTTTCTCATCTGTGTGTATTCGCTTATGTGTGCGTAAATATGAGGAAGCACTAAAACTTTTATGACACACATCACAAGAATATAGTTTCTCACCTGTGTGTGCTCGACGATGCCTGTTTAAATCAGTCTTTCGATTAAAGTTTTTATGACACAAATCACAAGAATATGGCTTCTCACCTGTGTGTATTCGCCTATGTGTGCGTAAATGAGAAGAATAACCAAAACTTTTATAACACACATCACAAGAATATGGTTTCTCACCTGTGTGTATTCGCCGATGTTTAACGAAATAAGACTTTTGAATAAAGCTTTTTTGACAAACATCACAAGAAAATGGTTTCACACCTGTGTGTATTCGACGATGCTTGTTTAAACTACCCTTTCGGTTAAAACTTTTATAACATACATTACAAGAAAATGGTTTCTCACCCGTGTGTATTCTTAAGTGTTGTTTTAAAATGCACAGACGTTTAAATTTTGCATCACAAGTCTTACAAACGAAGGGCCTGTCATTACTGTGGGTTTTTAAATGTGAAATTAACGTCCATTTTCTGGTAGTCATGTAAGCACAAATATCACAGACATATTTTTCTGCAGCAGCATGCGCCTTTAGATGATAGTTTAGATGTTTTTCATTATTAGTTGAATATTCACAAATAACACACGAGTATTTAAAGTCTCTATCACAGATAACAATAACACTGACTCTATTTGAACAGTAGTTTTCATTTTCCGCTCTCACTGTAACTGAGTTAGGACCGTTATTCGCAGATTCATTTATTTTTCCTTCACTTTTTGTGCTGACTGCTTCTCTAGATACTTTTTGTTGGCTGTCTACACTTGCAGTTACGTCAGATAGTTTACTCTCAGGCACAAGATTTTTTGTAGTAGTTGGGGTGTTTTGTTGTGCGGCTTCGTATTCATTTTCTGTAGTTGGAAGATTTTTCTCTGCTGTCCGCATTTCTGTTTCTTTGTTGCCCCTCATCTTATTTTCCATTGACATCGTAGCACCTAAACAAATAATTTAACTTGTAATTTAGAAAGCCAATTTATAAACAGACGTAAAGACTATCTAACTAATACTTATACTAAAAAAATCTACTTCATCTTAACATTAGCGATATCGTACTTAAGTGTAGTCAGCTGCACTTTAAAGGCAACACTTTCAACCTTGTGGTTGGTTCATTGAATTAATCAAATATCTAGAAATCTGTATAAACAAAACGAAAATAAAGTTATACTCGCTGTTACAAAACATTCATTCATTAGATCAGCATTAGAAGTATGTAAATAACCAGCCAAGTGCGAGTCGGACTCGCGTAACGAGGGTTCCGTACCACTAAGGTAAAAATACCGTCTAAGGGTAAACTTCCACCAACCAGTGCTGTGCGAGGGAGCCATAGTTCTTCCATCTTAAGAATGTAGTGAGTCATCGCTTTCCGCCGCTGCTAGCCAAGCCCGTAACCAATCAAGTCGCTTAAAATTATATAGTCAAATGCACTATGACTAACAAAAGGCAAACCTTCGAAAGAAGCGGTTGTTTTCTTTGTGAATTACCTAACTTTTCTCCATTGTGAATACACCCAGTCAAAAGCCTAAACTGCGGCAAAAAAGCTGGGCATCCTCAATAAGGTTAGGCGTTACTTCACTCCTGGACAGCATCTAGTCTAGTTTTATATAAAGCCCAAGTCCGATCCCGCATGGAGAATTGCTGTCACCTTTGGGATGGCTCAGTCAAATACCAACTAGCCGCATTTGACTCGATAGATCGCAGAGCCAAGAAGCTCGTTGGTGATGAGATGCTGGTGAAAACAAGGTTTCGCAGTCTGGTCCACCGTCGCAAAGTTACATGTCTGTCGGTCTTCTACAGATTGTACTTCGGAGAGTGTGCTCTAGAGCTCCACGAGCTTATTCCTCCATCCCCCTTCTACCATCGGGAGTCCAGATGCACTGCAGGATATCACCCATACTTGGTTGATATTCCCCACATACGCACAAAGCGCTTTGAAACATTTTTTATAATGCGCACGGCTAAGGAGTAGAATTCTCTGCCTGCGTCTGTGTTCCCGAGTTATAACCGGAATCTATTCAAGTCGCGAGTGAATAGGCTTCTTCTGGGCAAGCTCGTTCCATCGTCGACCTCATCTCTGTCTTCAAGACTAGATCGAGGTCGAGAGTAAGCCCATTGACAATAATAAAAAAAAATCCTTTCCCCTGCATTTGCATTAATGACTTACTGCATTCTTAACGCGGACCAACTATAAGCTGTGAGCTGGAACATTTCAACCAACAGGATTGCTAATTCTCCAGCTCACGACTTAGCTCCCTCGCACAGCACTGGCGAAAATTCCCCCGCCAGTCAGGGATGCAGTCGCGCAGAAGTGTATTAAGAGCGTTCATCCGTTCAAATCGCGCCTGGAGTCAAAATTTACGATTTTCGCCGAAGGATAAAACAATGCAGTTCTCAGTTTTTAAAGAAGACATTAATATCATATTAGATGTATATGATGTATGTCACGATCCGTTTTTTGGTTTAAAAACATTTCAAAATATTGGGATATATTTCCAAATAGAACAGTTTTTTAACACGTCCGTTTTTAACTTAGCGCTTGACCGTCTACGCAGATGCGAGATTTATGTAGGATCAAATGCTACAAGATTGAAAAAAAAAATACCATTCGAAAATTCAGGATATTGTTAAGTTTTTGGTTAAAAAAACTCGATTTAGGTAAGACATAATTTTTTCTTTTTGGTCTAAGCATGTGAAGTCATTCATACTCTAAAATACAGTTTTTTTTTTTGAATAAATTGTATTTATATTTTACTGTGAATTATTTAGTACTCCTATAAAATCGATGCGAGAAAGCGCCAGCGCTTATTTGTGGCCGAGGCCTTGTTGTGGCGACGCATCGGAGTAACGCTCTTAAGTCGCACTCGACGAGTTTTTATTATTTGTTTTTATAACGCCAAAAAGTTTTGTTTCTTCTATTGGGACCCTACTTATTTATTATTTTTCATTTGTTTTTCAGGGTTCCATGACCAAAGGGTAAACAAGGACCCTATTAATATGCGTCTGATGTCTGTTTGTCTGTCAGCGGGACGTATCTTATGAACCGTAATACGTAGACAGTTGAAATTTTCAGAGATTGTGTATTTCTGCTGACAACAAATAATAAAAAACAAAAAGAATTAAGAGGGGCTTCCAAACAAAAACTGTTTTTTTAAGATTCCTGTTTCAGCTCTACCGTAAAATCGGAAACACTTGTAGAGTATATTATAGCCGCTATAAAAATAACGAAACGACGCGACTGCGCGCCCATAACTAAAACGGTAATTTTCCTAAGTGGTACGGAACTCTAGGTACGCGAGTGAGAGTCGCACTTGACCGTTATTTTCATTATTTGTTAGGTAAACCGTCATAAGAACACTGTAATTTTTTAATACAGTTTACAATCTAATTTGCACACCAAATACTCTAGTCTTAATGTGAACGAGCCACTAGAACACTAGCTGCCGTGTTCACTTTCCTATTGGTTAATTCAAATCAACTTACGGCGCTCGCGCATGCGCCCTTTGAATGACCGCTGAACGCTGCTGCATTCGAGTAACGTTCATTTGCCATTGCGAGATATTGATAGCTTCGGACGGTTCGTACATTTTACGTCGTCCTTTATTAATAATCCCAGTTTCATTTAAACTGCGATTTATAGTGTATTTTACTCGTTTTAATATAATCAGTGTGTGATCGTTCTATCAATCACTGTGAGAACATAATTATTTTCGGATTTATAAAACCCCATATTGGGGTGCGACGTTTGGGGTAAAGCTGACCAACACCGTTTGCCACGACTGCCGATCCCGCAGCTCGTTCCAGCTCCGCCTGCGGACCCGCCTCTTCGTTGCAAGACGTCTTCTGGCTACGGAGGGAAGTACTGGCCTACGGAAGTACAAGAAATAGACGGGCATTCTTACCCAGACCCTTATTTAATTTTTTTTAATAGTTAACAGGGCTCGGTCATGCTGACCGGTTCCCTTCCTGTTTTATAAATAAAGTTTTTTTTGTTCAGTTGGACCTGGGTGTTTCATTTTAAACACCCAAGGCTACAACACATATTTTGTAAAATTTTCAACCATATAGCTACTACGGTTCAAAAGACACATCCCCCGGACAGACAAACGACGTAGGCTTAGTAATAGGGCTCCGTTTGGGCCCTTCGGGTACGGAACCCTAAAAAGTTAAAACAGCATCTAACTTACTTGAGCCAAAGCTTGAGCATTGAAAGTTCGGCTTATACAACTCAGTGGGGCCGATGACCATCTCCTCCTTGATCTGATGATCTCCGTACAGGCTGTAGGCTCCATCCGGGTCCAAAGGTAACTCGTCCATGTGATGCTGTGTTTTTTCTAGTTCTTGTTTTATTTTCTGTGTATCTGTTACAAATATGTACACATTTCGCTATCATTACCTACCTACTCACATAATTAGGGCTACTTGCAGAACTTACAAAGGGATATATTGAAAGGGATCTAATGTAAAAGCAAAGTTAATCTAACATAAAACTAAAATAAAGCAGTTGAATGAAATTATCGTCAGCTTACAGACACTTTATAGCTTCTTAAAAAAAAAACGGGCAAGTGCGAGTCGGACTCGCGCACCGAGGGTTCCGTACCACTAAGGTAAAAATACAGTCTCAGTTATGGACGCGCAGTCACGCAGAAGTGTATCAAACGTGCGCGAGTCCGACACGCACTTGACCAGCTTTTATTATTTGTTGTTATTTTATAGCTTATGCACTATAACCCTCCGTTGCGATCGGTCCATTTCCCAAATGGTCAACTTGTTTTTCCTTATTCGTCCATTTCCTAATGCGTCCGCTTTCCCATTCGGTCCATTTTTCGAATTGGTCCAATTTCCTGAACGGTCTATATTTTTGGTAACAGACAGATAGCTGTTAGATGGCTGATGACAGGTGATAGATAGCTGGTAACAAGTGATAATCAATAGGTTTGAGTTTAGCAAAAGGGCGCTATATGGAGTTGGGACTTAAAAAAAATATTTTTCATGGTTTATTTTTTATAGAGGTAGTTGTTTTAGATAGACTGAACGAAATTAAACAAATTTTGTTCTATGGCTGGTTTCAGAGCGTCGCGTGTGACAAGCGCCGGCGACACGCGCGTGTCGCTGTGAAACGAGATTTGTATCGCGCGTGTCATCGCAGTGTACAGTCATCAGCAGGGCCAACGTATACCGTTTTAGCTATTTCTTTTTTTAATAGAGGCGTTTTAACTAACAATAAAACGCATATTAAAATACTTGCCTAATTCGAAGCCTATATGTATGTATGAGAGTAGCGTTCTTGATCTGTCAATTCGTGCCGGTGTGTCATATATCTGTCCTTTTCCTTCCTACGTCCCTCTGCTATATCTTTCTCTTTTCACACCTGTCAGTAGCTCGTGTCAAACGGTCGCCTATAAATACCGGTTGGGGCGAGCGCGCGCCTCATTGTGTTTCACATACACCAGGCAGATATTAAAATTGTAGGCTTCGAATTAGGCAAGTATTTTAATATGCGTTTTATTGTTAGTTAAAACGCCTCTATTAAAGATACTGTGCCGTAATTCGAAGCCTATATGTATGTATGTGAGACCTGTCTGTTATCGCCTGGTGTGAAAGATGAAAGAAGGCCAATGTGATAATAATATACTACATAGTTACGAAATATAGATTAGATAGGAATAAATGGTAATTTTTTTATAAAATTCGAGCTAGCCTTTGTATAAAATCAACAGGTACTTTTTATCAATTTCACGCAAGTAAACAATATGAAGTTCTAAACTCAAAAATACATAATAACCAATATATTAGCAACTTTTTATATACTTGCATTTTCTTAAACATTTAACTTGCAAAGAGACATATATAGAATATATTATCTTCCTCTAACTGGAGAAAAACCAAACAAAAATAGTTTAGGTAAAACCGCTTAGCACTCCTGTATAGTTTAATAAAAATATTTCGTGAGTGCTGTCACCTCTTTTTAGCATTTTGGGAATTCAAATGCAACTGTGGAACAAAAACTTTCTAGCGTTGCTTTGATGCATGCTTCAACAAATTCGTTAAACTGTTTACTATAGTTGTTTTGGGGGTTGATGGCAGCCTTTAGTTGCGCAGCTACCGTTAGAAATACAACTGCACAATTGCGCAGAGCTCTTCTCAATTTGTCTAATCAGAGATTGCATTGAGAAAACTGTTAACTCTTGTTACAGGTAGACTACAGCTACCTATCTGTATTTAGGTCAACAGGTTGACATATTTATCAAATTAAAATACAATTTTCAGTCTGTTGACAGTAAGGTCAGGTCGTTGACCTTTGAAACAAGCATGGCGTAGCCAGTGAATACATAGGTTCGCTTAAAAACATTCCAACTCTGAAGCCACATAGAAAGGAGGGCTGGCTGGGTAGGTATGTCCAATCTATGTCCAATACACTATGTAGATGGCTTACTACATTTTGAAATCGACCTTAATTGAACATGACAAACGAACGTTTCGTCTTTCAAACCATCATTGAACCATGGATTGACCTTAACTGAAACAGTGAATTAAGATATAAACTACCCTGTTCGGGTCAAGAATATTGAAGTTGAGATTAGAGATATATGAAAAAGATTTGAAATTCCAATCAGATTTGCTCAAGAGTCTATACAGGGACCTTGTGCTATTGCTACCATGATAACAGATGATGCCAAAGGACTAACTAGTAGGATCTCAACGATTCACGCCTTTCTGCCTTCCGTAGATTTATCTGATCTGGGGACCAGTCTTTTAAAAACCTTACTTTATCCACAAGTCCATCGGTCTAGTTTGTGAACCGAGAACGGTAAGTTTATTGCTTGATTGCGTTGCGTACGTCTGAATGCCTAAGAGGCCTTCCTTCTTGTAGCCCTGGAGTTCCATTTATGTATATGCATTCCCGCTGTTTAGTTGAAAACAGTAACCGTCGTCTAAGAATATAATAAGTCAGTAGAAGGAACATCAGAATATTTCAAGTATAAATGCCGCTCGAGCGACCGTCATATACTTAGCTTGCAAAGTGTGGAAAAAAGGCAAACAGATCTGACAGGTGTTTTGATTTCCTGAATATTCTCGGTTAAGAGACAATTTTCGAGGAAAAAGATACCATTCCAAAAGTATTATTCTCTTTCCGAGATAAATTATTCGCTTGAAAGTTGTCATGAAAATTACAAGGGATTCATCACTAATAATCTACATTTGGAATAAAATCTACCTTTTTAGGGTTCCGTACCTCAAAAGAAAAAAACGGAACCCTTATAGGATCACTTTGTTGTCCGTCTGTCTGTCTGTCTGTCTGTCTGTCTGTCTGTCTGTCTGTCAAGACCCTTTATCTCACGAACGGGTAAAGGTATCAGGTTGAAATTAATACCATATATTAGGATCCATGAACCACACAAGATCTGAAAATTTCAATTTTTTACAACGACGCAATCAAAAGATATGGCATTTTATGTCCTCATCTCCATACATTTATTCAAAAATGAAAAACCTACAGGGTACTTCCCGTTGACCTAAAATTATGAAATTTGGCAAGAAGCTAGGTCTCACGGTACAATTAATGGGAAAAGTCTGAAATCATTAAATATTACAACTTTTCTCACAACTAATGGTAACCAATTGTGATGAGCTCCGGTTTCAAGAACATTCATATAAGAGAGGGGTCAAGTTGGATGGTTGCTGAGGCGATATTTGTTTTAGTTCTATTTAAAAACGGGAACACTTACAAACTTGAAAATTGGTATGTTTATAGGGCATAGGCTATAAAATAACAACAAATAATAAAATTTGGTCAAGCGCGTGTCGGACTCAAAAAATCTAGCACATTAACTTACTGAAATTTTAACTAATACAATTATGTTTATGTGGTGGTACGGAACCCTCAGTGCGCGAGTCCGACTCGCACTTGGCCGGTTTTTTCATAACTGAATGACAAGTTGAATCTATTCAAAACATTCAAAATACCGAACACTCGATGGCGACTTGGGTCAGACCATAGAATAACAGAGTGGTCAGACTGAGTAGAGGGGAGGTCGTGATTGCATGCATTCTTTGTTTGCAGGTAGTCAGGTAGATAAGATGCAAGTTATCTTTCTGAGCCAGAA
Source organism: Athrips mouffetella (assembly GCA_947532105.1). Taxonomy (NCBI): domain Eukaryota; kingdom Metazoa; phylum Arthropoda; class Insecta; order Lepidoptera; family Gelechiidae; genus Athrips; species Athrips mouffetella. The sequence continues at coordinate 14,285,009 of OX383984.1, forward strand.
GCATCTGTTATAAATAATATCATGGGACACTGTGTCTAAATGGAATGTTGTGACCAGTTGTTGTGGTCGAGGGGCCACTAATACTATTCTGATAGTCTAATCCGGTAAAGCAAACCTCTAAGGTTTATATGGGTAAGTCTTTGACAGAAACTCAAGAAAGCTTGATGATGGGAACGCCGTCTCGATAATACAAAAAGAAATTCAGAGCTTGCATCACTTTCAGGATTTCACAACTCATCTGGGAAGTATCCCAGAATTTTTGTCTTACCTATAGCCAGAAGCATTTGTCTGGTAACCACGTTTTAGTTTGGATGGATCTCATATCGTTTCTAAAAATTTTATCGACCGTTGAAATTATTGAATTTACTTCGAGTGGTCAACCAGTAACCAAGAAAAACTAAAGTATTGAGTGAGCTTGCGTAGCAACTCTGTTCTAACTGACCTTTAGAAAATTGTCCTAGTGGACTAGACGCATACTTTGCTCTTATATTTTGGATAATCTGATATGTCATATAATAAATTTCTTTAGGAAAGAAATCTATTTTGTTTCCTTAATATATAAAGCGAAAAAACAACGGAGATGTTTGTCTAGAGACCTTTACACACGCCCGCAGATAAGTGGCAACAAGAAGAGTTGACGCTTTTTAACTCAAGTGAACAGAGACCTGCTAAAAGTCAGTAGTACCGATGATGTGTGAACGACTGCACTAGAGCTTGAATCATGGCCTCAGAAAAGAAGCAGTCTTGTAGGTAGGTACATACTTATAAGTCTTGCACAGTGGGCAAAATAACTGAAATTTTGCTGGTTGATAGTCAAGACTTTTTGAGTAGTCTGACTTTGTATTAAACGTAAACAAGGAACATATATACTCACCTACGGCGAGAACGTAAACGTCAAAGAAGTGATTGGGTTTCAAGCATGTCCATTTTATCATTTATATATCAAGGTCAAGGACATTTCCTTGGAAAAGGGCGTTTGGAGCGAATGATTAAGCGAATTTGGTAGGATAGAGCTTTATTTGAACGGAATGTGGTATCCTTGATTACAGGTATTCAAGGTAGGTAGGTATTTGTTTTCGCTCCTAACATCACCCACCTGTTTGTAAAATGTCCTATGTAATTGACCTGCCATGAACATAGAGTCAAACTGTTTTCATAAAGCCGTCCTTGAGGGTGGCATCGAAGAACGTATTGTAACATTTCTGTTATCCTGTGCAGGATGGTTGCCTCTTGGTCAAAATATACTGCCCTGCGTGGGTTTCGAGGCATGGCAAAATTAAGTGCCATCATCATTTCCGATAGCGAGGGAAAATAATATGCGTAAAAGCAAAAATATTGCTATTGTGCCTTGTGAAGGCAATACGTCATAAATAAGCACCGTACGTCGTCACTGCGGTGAAAATAAAAAATATAACTCAGATTTATTATACGTAGGTACCCTGCGTGGGTTTGGTGACATGGTGAAATTATGTCTTATCAGCGTTCCGTGATAACAAGGGAAACATTTCATAGACAGTAAAAATGTTGGTGGTATAGCTGGTACCTTGCGGAGGCAACCCACAAAAAATTTGCACCAGGCGCTGGTGAAAATGAAAAATAACTTCAGAATTATTCTACCCTGCATGAGTAACGAAACAGAACTGGTAATATTATGTCCTCATCAACTCTGAAGCTCAGAACAAAAATTGGTTTTTATTCAATAAGGCATAGTTTCACATAGATTTTTTCTACTTAGAGTTTGCATTTTTGGGAACTCGTGTGTAAAATTGCTTTAGGGTCCAATTGTCATAAATTTCTGATGTCCCCAGGGCTGTCCCTGGGGACATCAGAAAATCAGAAACCCTGTGGTTTTAGAGGTATTTCTTGCGTAGAAAGTAAAAATGTTGATAAAATGTTCCTTGCGAAGCTCAGAACAAAAACCTCCTTGTTGCGAAGGCAACGCGGCAGAAATTATTACCATGCACCATACAGTATATAGATATTCTATCTAATCTGTGATTAAAGTTGACCTTGACCTTGCGTAAGCTAGGCGAAGTATTAGAACTGAACCACACTGAACTGTCAGATGACTGTTCAAGTAAACAAGTCGTTGGAAGGCAAAAATATACAGCTACTTCCATTACATTAGAGTGAGTACTAAGAATCTTATTTTTAACGAATTTAAGTAAACTGTCCCAACTCTTTTCGATCATCTGAATTACGACTAGTAGGCATACCCAAAGAGAATATAAATACACTGGCATACCTGTGGCTTAAGTAACTATTGCACTTATTGCCCATACCTGAGTGTTGTACCTACAGTATTCTTTACTGAACTTCTGCATACCAAATTTTTAAAATTTGAATAGCAATGCCCAGGCAATGATTTGATCACACTTACTAATGACGGACTTGAACAAATAAGTTACCAATATCGTATTCAAGCATGGAGCTAGTAACCCATCAGAAAAAGTAAGTACCTACCTATTAAATGACGTCTTCGAATGCAAAGACAATCTATACGGCGGGCGATTAACGGCCGTGATTTGATTTACAAAACAGGAATATCTTGTGCCCATAGACATAAGCATAGGCAGTAAAGCTGCCGTTATTCATAATCTAAGCTTGTGCCACATCAGAATGCATTTGTTTCGTACTTTACAATAGGTAGGTACTGTAAATTTTTTATCTTACCAGTAGGTAGATTCATTAGTAGATTTGCATTGCCAAATCCTTAACTTGCTTCCTGATAAACAAGCACTATTTTTGTCAATTATTTTAACCAGATTTATCTATTAATTATGTTTTTTGGTATTTAAAACCATTTTTGAAATTATTCTTCATGCATTTATAGCCTAGTAATCTGAAAAAGAACTTACGACTAAATAACCTGGAAAAGGACTTAAGATATAAAACACCATTTTATAAAAGTAAAAATCGAACGGAAAAACCGTTAAACAATTTTAAATTGACTTACCAACCGTCAATTTTGTACACAACCGTACGGATTGAAGAACAAAACGCCAATGAGGCGCGCGCTCGCCCCAACCGGTATTTATAGGCGACCGTTTGACACGAGCTACTGACAGGTGTGAAAAGAGAAAGATATAGCAGAGGGACGTAGGAAGGAAAAGGACAGATATATGACACACCGGCACGAATTGACAGATCAAGAACGCTACTCTCATACATACATATAGGCTTCGAATTACGGCACAGTATCTTTAATGAAAAATTGTGCAGCGACGTAGAAGATTCAAAAGACACCTACAGGCTCGATTTTGCATATATTTTTCTTTTTTTTATTCATTTACGTATTGAAGCGGGAGCTGGTACTTAAAAATGCACGAGTCCGACACGAATTTGACCAGTTTTTATGTTTTTTGTTATTCTATAGCGAAGTATGTCAAAATCCTAGCAGGTGGAACTACTGTGGTATTTGCCTATCCCGACGGGAAATAGGCGTGATGTTATGCACGAATAAATATACAAATTTTCACGTTAGCTAAAACAAAAATCGAGCAAAAAACGCCTAAAAACAGGTTTTAGCCCCTTAATTTATTACTTTATTTTATTTTTAGTATTTATTTTTAAAGCGGCAACAGAAATACATTATCTGTGAAAATATCAACTGTCTAGCTATTACGGTTCATGAGATACATTCCTCCGACTAATACACAGACAGACATCGCAGGCATATTAATTGGGTCCCGTTTTTCACCCTTTCGATACGGAACCCTAAAATGTATGACCGATATTTTGTTAAGAATTTTATAAGGATTATTTTTTCCTTTGAAATATTTTTCGTATCCATAATAGTTTTCGCAAAGTGAATAAACTGGTAAACAGGACACATATCACGGTGAGGTGGGGTGAAGCGTCAGGTGATGGGGAGGGGAGAGTTATGAGTTTTGAACACCATCCCACATAAGTTTCAAAACTTTATTTATTTGTTTGTCTGAAAAATATAGAATTACCATATTAAACTGAATGGATGCCACGCTGGAACACCGAAAGAATAAGAGTAAGACAGCTCAAGCGATGGTCAGACGAAATAAAAACATCTGCTGGCCCATTGTTATTGTTATTATTATTTGATAGCCCAGCAGCAACTTTGCTGATATGGCTATATCTAAGCTGGTGTATTGTTCACTGCACATTAAGAAAGTTTATTGTCTATAAGCCACTGGTCAAGCCCGTTTTTAAAGCTATTTGTTGAGGGAGCGTCTACAATTGTGGTTAAGATTGGCAAAGGACAGAGACCGCTGGAAAAGCTGGAGGAGGCCTTTGTGTCAGGAGGACACGTCGATCAGGAGATAGGTGCAACTTAGTAAGAATTATTATATTAACCATTCTTTTTATATTCTGTTTTTGACAATGAAGGTTTTGAAATTGAAATGTGTTATTTACCTGCACTAGGTGAGTTTGGTATGGGAGTGATGCGCTCATACATCCCATTGTTGATAAACCCATACCTTTCTAGGAAAGTGTGAGTGTGTAACACTAGAGCTGGGTCGCTGTTGCAAGGGGCCTGAAAAAAAATACAATTTTCTTAGTAAATAACACATAATAAATAGCTTCAATCAAGACTCAACAAATAGCAATTGTTTTTTTCTAAAGTAAAACAGATTCTGACCTCTATTTTCTGAACAGCATATTCTGTAAGTTGCTTTTTAGGGCTTTCTAACCAAATTTTCAAAATTCTGTTCCTGATTAAGGCAAGTCTGGAAGGCCCTTGGAGGTTTGAGAAACATTCCATCACCAGGGAAGACATCTTGTCAAATGGCAGATGAGATAGAAAGGCTGCTACCTCTAGACTGAAAAATAAATAGGTTGGACACAAAATCAGACTTTTCGAGAAGAAAATGAAGAAAGCCATCTTAATATTTATTTACAATGATAACTTTATTGTATTGGAAAGTATAATCTAAGGTCATAAAGTACATCTTTCAAACGTCAATCAATAAGCTGTAGTAAAAACCTTCTAGAAAATGACAAGCCCTCTTTAATTTACATTTATCTGAAGGTGGTAGGGCTTTTCCGCAAAGTCCGTCTGGGGAAGTACCAACCGTTTGGTTTTATTCAGTCGTAAAGAAGCAGTGTCACTGCTGTTTTTTGGTTTGAAGGGCAAGGGAGCCAGTGAAATTACTGGCACATGAGACACACCATCTTAGTTCCTGAGGTGCACAACATGCTTTTTTATCTTCTTTATCTGTTAATTATGCTACTAATAAGACAGTAGGCTCCATGGTGCGAAGAACTCAAAAAGTGAGACGCGGAGGCGAGCGAGGAAGATAAGGGGAAGCGCGTGAATCATTCATTGGCTCTCTGCACTTCATTCATGAGCAGAAAATAACTAAGAGGGCTAGAGGAATGTGGTACTTAGTTTACTCTTTTTTCCAGACTATGTCTTGTAGGCTTTCAATGAATACAAACAAAGTGGCACAACAAATATTTTATATAGGTAGTTAGAATCCAAACAAATAGTGGAAACTTGCAATAATAAGTGAAAGAATACTAACCTATTTAAAAATTTTTTAGAGTCAGCTTCCTCTATATCATCACTTTTAGCTTCTTCTATCACTGGTTTGTCGTCTTTGTTAGGTTTCTTCAACTCTGCGTTTCCACTAGGTGACGCCTCTCGCCGGTCCCTTGAGGATGTAGGGCTCGGAGACGAGACCTTGCTCCTGTCCGACTGATCCGACTCAGAGCCATCCTGCTGCTTCAGAACAGCATCCAACTCACGGGTAGCAACCTAAAAATCAATTCAATTCAATCTTTGATGAGTGGCTTTTGTGTTTTCACAATTCCGCCAATGTCACGTAGTGAAGAGAATACACGATGGGTTTCGCAAAAAAAAAAAAGGATATAGTATCCATTGAATAATCCTTTAGAGTACAAAACATTACAATATGTACATCACAACAGAAAAAGATAGTTATAATTAAAAATAATTTTCATAAATAGGAGAACATTAGAGTTTAATATGATAATAACTGATGAATTTTGACAATAAGAATATGAAGGGAGAATCAACAAGTGATATTAATTATTTCATATTAGTTGGCAAAGGATACATAACCTCTAATTTTGAGCATATAAAACAGTAATTCTTGGTTAACCGCATATATAAATTTATATATTAGTATGATATTAATCATAACATACCATCACACGCTTTTGACGACTCATTTTCAAAAGAAATCACTCGATATACTCGATAAATTCAGATAGATAGATAGATATTTATTTAATGGCGTCACATCTCAGATGTATTTTGCACAATGTCAAGTTAACAAATTATTATAAAATTATGGCGAGTTCGCCAATGTCAAGTGGAAGATTTACACAGGAATCCACATCACGAGGACGAGGGCCTGTGTACTATGATGACTCCGATAAGTTGATGGGGAAACTTATTGAAGTCTCGATGGGCCGCTTCTCTCCATCCAAAAATCTTGATAAATGCATGTATTCCAATCTTCTAATAGATGTTCATTTTCAAAGACGTTTACAGCATAACACCCTATCAAATTATTCATTCACTAAATTGGCATCACATCTCATTACGAAACGTATTTCGCCAATGTCAAAATAATAAAAAAAAAACTAATATTTTTCTTGATTTTCTACACACAGTGTGTCAACCAAGGAGGTTTTAATCCACGCTACGCTCCTAGAGCGTAGCGTGGATTAAAACCATTGACGTAAGAAAAACGCTGCGCTTCTAAAACCAAAGATTTTGGAAACTACGCCAGGGGGCGTTTAGAAGCGCAGCGTTTTTTCTTACGTCAATGATTAAAACCACCTTGGTGTCATGTCAACAAAGATTTTGGAAACTACGCCAGGGGTTTTCTTACGTCAATGCATGTCAACCAAATGAAATTAAAAAAGGTGCTGCCAGATCGAAATTTCAGATATATCACAAATGCACAACAATATTTCACATAAAATTATTATTCTACTTTATTGCACAACAAGGACATTCATTCTTTCAGATCTCATTCGATCGAAAATACTCTTAAGTCATGAAAATACCTCGATTTTTTTTAAGATACTAAGACTAGCAAACGTTGTTTGGAGACGGAACGAAGCCGATGGTAGAGCGGCGTCGTTTCCACGTCCCCGAAGTAAATAAAAGTCGAGCTTGGTCAGTTGATATTACGGCACTATTTACTCGAAGATTACAGGAGTACAGTTGAGCTAGATTACTTATATCTTAGGTCTAGGTACATATTATTGTCCAAGCTTCTCACTCGACAAAGATGATAATAATCACCATCCGTCGCGCGCTGTCACCATGACAGCGGTCAAAATATAGGGGCGCACAGACGAGCATTTACTGTGACGCCACACCACCCCCCCACGGAGAAAATAAAATGGAAAATTGATATAAAACTAAGTCATAGATCTAAAATATCCCTGAATTTGACTCTCCTTCCAGACCTAGTTGTAGTAGGAGCGGAAAATGGTGTGGGAGTGGATATGTGATCTGATGAGTGTGTCGGAACAGTGGGAATCTAACGGTATTTAGTGATAATTATTGATACTAGGTGTAACTCATGGTATGGACTTAATAAGCTTAAGAAGAAAGTAAGAGATTCCCTCTATCCCGAAAACTATATTGAATGAAAGATACTGCTCACCTGGGTCTCTTTATGGGTTCATCTGTTTTAATCTGCTTCGCAATTATTACTTTGTCCTGGATATTGTGTATCTAGTCTTTCTGTGTGGCTCGGTTTAAGTCTGTAAATATATTAATGCACCGGGCAGGATATCGTCTCACGATATCCCACCGGTACCAAGTATGGTGCGAATCTTTCTTTACGTAATATATATTATAAGCTTATACCTTTATGTACCCCGCATAGCTTTATGGAGCTCCACAAACGCATTACAGATCATTCGCAATTTCATATAGACAATTTTACAGCGGCAAATAACGGCACCTCAGCCGATCATCATATTCATCATATCAATCATCGCACAGCTGCAATCGGCTAACAGTAGCATACTACCGGACCATTTCCGGTTACCCTAGCCGAAACAAATGATCTGTATCATTACAGCCTGAGTCTAACGACTTACTTAGGCATCTTCATACATACAGGTTCATAAAGGGTAAGAGATTAGCAAATCAAAACAAGTTACAAAACAATTTAGAAAACAAGTTACAAAGGAAAGAAAGAAAGACTCAGAAATCAACTTACATGATACATCATCATCTCCAGGACACAAAATTATCATTATCACTGATACAACATCATCAGTGTACTTCACATTTATATTGTATAACACAATCTCTGTACAATCTATGCACTGTGTCTGCACTTAGTAACTCTCACAAAATGTCCCTTTCAGGGCTTGTATTGCCATGTCTAAATTTGTGTTGCCATGCGTAATATTCTTTCTTTATGAGGTTCGTTACATTATATTCAGGTTATGGATTTATATACATTATTATTATATACATGAGCGAATCTAACGGTATTTAGTGATAATTATTGATACTAGGTGTAACTCATGGTATGGACTTAATAAGCTTAAGAAGAAAGTAAGAGATTCCCTCTATCCCGAAAACTATATTGAATGAAAGATACTGCTCACCTGGGTCTCTTTATGGGTTCATCTGTTTTAATCTGCTTCGCAATTATTACTTTGTCCTGGATATTGTGTATCTAGTCTTTCTGTGTGGCTCGGTTTAAGTCTGTAAATATATTAATGCACCGGGCAGGATATCGTCTCACGATATCCCACCGGTACCAAGTATGGTGCGAATCTTTCTTTACGTAATATATATTATAAGCTTATACCTTTATGTACCCCGCATAGCTTTATGGAGCTCCACAAACGCATTACAGATCATTCGCAATTTCATATAGACAATTTTACAGCGGCAAATAACGGCACCTCAGCCGATCATCATATTCATCATATCAATCATCGCACAGCTGCAATCGGCTAACAGTAGCATACTACCGGACCATTTCCGGTTACCCTAGCCGAAACAAATGATCTGTATCATTACAGCCTGAGTCTAACGACTTACTTAGGCATCTTCATACATACAGGTTCATAAAGGGTAAGAGATTAGCAAATCAAAACAAGTTACAAAACAAACAAGTTACAAAGGAAAGAAAGAAAGACTCAGAAATCAACTTACATGATACATCATCATCTCCAGGACACAAAATTATCATTATCACTGATACAACATCATCAGTGTACTTCACATTTATATTGTATAACACAATCTCTGTACAATCTATGCACTGTGTCTGCACTTAGTAACTCTCACAAAATGTCCCTTTCAGGGCTTGTATTGCCATGTCTAAATTTGTGTTGCCATGCGTAATATTCTTTCTTTATGAGGTTCGTTACATTATATTCAGGTTATGGATTTATATACATTATTATTATATACATGAGCATCGTGATCTGGAATTCACGACACTCCCGAGGGCGAAAGGTTTTAAATGTGTGTAAATAAGACGCGTGTCCACTCCCTAATCTTTTCTAGGGCTCTAGTGGCAGCTGGTCTTCTAAGTTTCAAAGGTTCAACTGGAGTGTTAACAACATTTTCGTTGTCCTCAGAGACTAAGTTTTCGCTGTCCTCAGAGACTAAGTTTTCGCTGTTCTCATGTAAACTTTCAATTTCAACAGTTAAAGGTATATCATTATTTGTCAAGTCAGTATTCATATCTACATCAGGCAACTCCATGTCCCTTAGATCGAAGGTTATGTGACTGTCAAGTTCGCAAGTTGGATTCTGTAAGGTATTAGATTCTACTACCTCGTCTTCCTTCAGATCTTCTATTTCTAAAGGGTATAGGTGACCAATCGATCTAGTGAATTCAGAATCTCCAACTTTAACTCTAGCAACACGGCATACTCCATCTTTACTTTTGAACAGGGCTGCTATTTTACCAACCTTCCAATTAGTTCTTCCTGTCGAATCATCTTTAATTTGAACAATATCACCAAGTTTTGGACTTTTACATGATTTGATACGAGGTTGTTTTACAATGTTATTCCTCTCACGGAGACTGGGCAAATATTGGTTGATGAACATGCTCTTATACTCTTCCAATATAGTTTGACCTCTTTTCCAGCCTTCGATCAAGTTATTTTTGGTGGTTGTTGTTGATGAAGTTTTATTTTGTGAAATCGGATTCATTTCGATACAAGAACTCTGAGATAAGAAGTCGGCTGGTCGTAATATATCTTCTATATCCGATCCTACAGTGGTCAGTGGTCGAGAGTTCAGTACACACTCAATTTCTTTAATGACTGTTTGCATTTGACTGTCTGTCAGAAGATGTTTATGTAGGGTACGTTTTAGACAATGTTTGACCAATGCGACTAATCTTTCGTAAAAACCTCCTTGCCAAGGCGCAAGAGGAGTGATAAATTGCCATACAACAAATTTTTTTTGGCAAAAAGATGAAAGTACTTCGCTTGTTAGTTTAAATTGTGCGGCGTTATGTGATACGATTTTCTTAGGTAATGTTCTAGTGGCAGTGAAACGTCGCAAAGCAAGTAAACATTCTTCTGCAGTCAAATCTTTCACGAGTTCCAAGTGGATTGCTCGAACTTCTAAACAGGTGTAAAGGCATATCCATCTTTTTTCTTTTATGTTTCTTGAAATTACCATCAAGGGTCCTAATTGTCCTAAATAGTCTAGACCGGTGAATGTGAATGGTGCCCTGTAATTAACTCTTTCTGCAGGTAAATCAGGTCTGCCTCTGCATCTAAGTATGTTATTGATGTCTTTGTACAAACCAAAATTTCGACTTAGGCTGGTAAGGATACCCTTTGATTCATCTGGAAAGTACTCTTCTTGCAACTTTTTGATTACTCCTATTTCAGATGCTGAAATCTGTCCTACTCCTTCTTTGTATTCATTACTTTGTTTGGTACTTTCATTCTCTGTGTGTAATATTTCATTATGTTCTTGATTGTTCTTATTCTGTTCTGGCAGATCTTCTCGCATTTCATTACTTTTATTAATTTCTTGATTCTAATATATGTATTACTCCTTTGTAGGAAAATTCGTTTTTCACGTCGGACAGGTAGCTTACGATCACGGACGTGTAGTGCTTCAACCGAACAAACAGGGTTGTTTAGGTTGTCACCTTCTTCGGAAATCCGGTTTGCTACCTCTTTCGCAGTAATCACGAGTTCTATTTTTTTTTTTTCCAAAATTAAAAATCTCAAGTGATTGTGTTCTATATCCTCGCCTAAAGATTGAAGAACACGATGGTGACGCTCCAATTCATTAATGGTTCTTCTGCAATCTGACATTGTCTTATCAGCTGGTTTTACTTTATATAAGGCGGCGTAGTGTGCGTCTATATTTTGACTTTCTTTACCATATCGCTGTTTTAAAATGTCAACCGCAATACTATAATTTTTGTTGGTTGTTTCTAGCCCTTCAATAAGGTTTGTTGCTGCTCATTTAACAGCGTTTTTCAAATAAAGTAATTTGTCTACGTCAGGTAGGTCACGTTTCCTTATATTAGAATTAAATTGATCCCAGAATTGAGACCAATTTAGAATATCCCCATCGAAACTTGGTAGGTCTAATTTTGGGAGATTTGCCGATATACTGGAGTTGTAGGTTTTTTCTTTAACTGGACTTGACTTTTGTTTGATTTTGGCTCTAAGTTCAGCTAGAACTTCTTCACCTTTCAGTTGAATTTCACTTAGTCGTGATACTTCGTCTGAGGATGGTTGAGTTATGATATTAAAATATTGATAAAGTTCTGATGTGAATCTCAAGATTGCAGTTTCTAATTTCGTCTTTACAATTTCTGCCCTTTCCAAATTTTGAATTTCATTTATAATTTCATTGGCCTCATTTGCAAAGGTTTCAAACTGAGAGCATATGCTATTTAGCCTTTGTAACATAATAGCCTCCATTTTAGTCTGAAAATAGATTTAATTTGAAATACTACTCTATTGAGTGATTTCATAAAAAAAAGGTCCAGATTTACAAAAGCAATTAAATTTGTTTTGTTATAACAATAAATATTTACTCAAATTATAAAAGAACACTCTGTATAACGTGTAGCATATTCTGTGTAATAAATATCAGATGTTGGCCTTTCCAGGCTCATGATAACTTTCACTTGAAATTCTTTATCAAAAAAAAAATCTTTGTGTTAGACCCTGTATACGATACACGTACACTACCGTATACACGTAGCAGCACGGGGATACGAATACATTTTCAAAGATTGAATTTTTACACTATAATACTACTGTTTAGTTGTTTAGATTTATCGTGGACTAAACTATAGTTTCATCATATAACCTTTTAGTTTTTCATTATTTTTCAATTAGATTCTTCATAAATTAGACACTTTATTACGTAAGTATTTAAGGGAACAACTATTTCCGATTTGAATTAATAACACATACAGAAATATAAAAAACTTAAGAACAGTTTTAAGTGTAGGTACTCACTTGATACGTAGAGCAATGCCCAGCTACGGGGTGTAGTTTTGATGTTCGCAGCTACTAATGGCTTTCCCCGATTCACAGTTTGTTAAAGTGATGGAATCTGTATTAATACCGAACGTTGCCTTAAGGTATAACTTTGCAATAAGACTGGTCATACTACCAACACTATAGTAATAACCTAGTTTTATAGGTCATTAAATAAATCAACAGAAAAAATTCAATAACTCAATGTATCTTCCGAACTACTAAAACTTTCAATTAGTTATGTCACTAGTGAATACTCATTCATACATAATACAAAGAACAACCACTAACACCAATAAACTTTAAGGATCAATTGTACTTTCCACAAAATACGGTCAGTAACGTAAACAGATGTGAACGAATTGAATAAAGACTTCTTTGGTGAAGTCGTAAGAGCGATCGGCTCTTGCTTCGCTCTCGCTCCGGGAGTTTTGGGTTCGAATCCTGTTAGGATTTTTTTTTTTACAAAACTCTGTACTTTGCAAGATGTATCGCTTGATTGATCAAAACTAAGATGATTCTATGCTTCGGAAGGCACGTTGAGTCGATCGAATTGGCTACTATCCACAGAAATAATTAATAAATAGGTATGTATGATGGCTCAAAAACTATGTGACTAGGGTTTGTACAACCCACATTGTATTATGAATTTAATATTACGATAAGCAAAATTAATAAAAGTAAATAAAGTAAGTACCTTTCGATCTCCGGTTCTTTGAGTACTTTAGTAGTTCACTAAACTCAAAGTTAATTAAATATATGAAGATTTCACGAAGTGTCTGTGTCACTTGCAAAAGATTTAGTGATATTTTAAGATTTTAAAAGAAACAATTAATTGGAAAGTTTCGTACGTTCAATGACGCGCAAAAATTCAAATCGCACTTAATTTTCATTAAAACAAAAGAAAATTAATCCAATTTTAACTTTTTATAAGTGTGAACCAAACTATTTCTAAACTTCAAATTCTGCTTTAAATTTTACTTTAAAATTGTGGCGTCACATAAAACACTTGACGATAAAAATAATAGCGTGGAATCGTATTCCAAGCGAACGCATAACTTAACACTTGAAACCGCGTCACGACTAGGCGCAGCAAAAAATTGTTTGTGTTTATCGGGTAACAAAAAAATTTTAAGGGTGACGGCGGCGGCGCATGCGGCGTAGCGTAGGTACCTGACTTGCCTGCTTTATTGTACAATCAATAGCGTTTTGAGCCTTACACAATGGTCTTTGTTCTTATTTCAATTCAATAGCTGTAATAACTAACGTATCGTTAAGATTGTAGGGCTTGACTTGTTATTGACTGTACTACTTGTGCAGTAATATTAGGTAGAAAGTCAAGTAGATGTTACCAAAACAACAAGATGTTGAATTTTCCTTTCAAATTGGTACACACATCATATTATTCATGTAATTTATTCATTTTCAAAAATTACGCAAAAACCAAATGAATATATTGAACTTTCGTCTTTCGTTCTCTCTGTTTAGAGCATTGTAACGCCATCTATTATAAAATATTACAAGTTTTGAAGTGACTTCTTTGTTCATATATATAACACTATAGTCTGATAAAGAGAACTTACATTCTGAAACTTGAAAAATATGGCAAACACATGGCAAAACAAATATGTATTATTCAATTTTTATCCCAGCAGTCCTTTCACCAATGTCGGAACAGTGGGAATCTAACGGTATTTAGTGATAATTATTGATACTAGGTGTAACTCATGGTATGGACTTAATAAGCTTAAGAAGAAAGTAAGAGATTCCCTCTATCCCGAAAACTATATTGAATGAAAGATACTGCTCACCTGGGTCTCTTTATGGGTTCATCTGTTTTAATCTGCTTCGCAATTATTACTTTGTCCTGGATATTGTGTATCTAGTCTTTCTGTGTGGCTCGGTTTAAGTCTGTAAATATATTAATGCACCGGGCAGGATATCGTCTCACGATATCCCACCGGTACCAAGTATGGTGCGAATCTTTCTTTACGTAATATATATTATAAGCTTATACCTTTATGTACCCCGCATAGCTTTATGGAGCTCCACAAACGCATTACAGATCATTCGCAATTTCATATAGACAATTTTACAGCGGCAAATAACGGCACCTCAGCCGATCATCATATTCATCATATCAATCATCGCACAGCTGCAATCGGCTAACAGTAGCATACTACCGGACCATTTCCGGTTACCCTAGCCGAAACAAATGATCTGTATCATTACAGCCTGAGTCTAACGACTTACTTAGGCATCTTCATACATACAGGTTCATAAAGGGTAAGAGATTAGCAAATCAAAACAAGTTACAAAACAATTTAGAAAACAAGTTACAAAGGAAAGAAAGAAAGACTCAGAAATCAACTTACATGATACATCATCATCTCCAGGACACAAAATTATCATTATCACTGATACAACATCATCAGTGTACTTCACATTTATATTGTATAACACAATCTCTGTACAATCTATGCACTGTGTCTGCACTTAGTAACTCTCACAAAATGTCCCTTTCAGGGCTTGTATTGCCATGTCTAAATTTGTGTTGCCATGCGTAATATTCTTTCTTTATGAGGTTCGTTACATTATATTCAGGTTATGGATTTATATACATTATTATTATATACATGAGCGAATCTAACGGTATTTAGTGATAATTATTGATACTAGGTGTAACTCATGGTATGGACTTAATAAGCTTAAGAAGAAAGTAAGAGATTCCCTCTATCCCGAAAACTATATTGAATGAAAGATACTGCTCACCTGGGTCTCTTTATGGGTTCATCTGTTTTAATCTGCTTCGCAATTATTACTTTGTCCTGGATATTGTGTATCTAGTTTTTCTGTGTGGCTCGGTTTAAGTCTGTAAATATATTAATGCACCGGGCAGGATATCGTCTCACGATATCCCACCGGTACCAAGTATGGTGCGAATCTTTCTTTACGTAATATATATTATAAGCTTATACCTTTATGTACCCCGCATAGCTTTATGGAGCTCCACAAACGCATTACAGATCATTCGCAATTTCATATAGACAATTTTACAGCGGCAAATAACGGCACCTCAGCCGATCATCATATTCATCATATCAATCATCGCACAGCTGCAATCGGCTAACAGTAGCATACTACCGGACCATTTCCGGTTACCCTAGCCGAAACAAATGATCTGTATCATTACAGCCTGAGTCTAACGACTTACTTAGGCATCTTCATACATACAGGTTCATAAAGGGTAAGAGATTAGCAAATCAAAACAAGTTACAAAACAATTTAGAAAACAAGTTACAAAGGAAAGAAAGAAAGACTCAGAAATCAACTTACATGATACATCATCATCTCCAGGACACAAAATTATCATTATCACTGATACAACATCATCAGTGTACTTCACATTTATATTGTATAACACAATCTCTGTACAATCTATGCACTGTGTCTGCACTTAGTAACTCTCACAAAATGTCCCTTTCAGGGCTTGTATTGCCATGTCTAAATTTGTGTTGCCATGCGTAATATTCTTTCTTTATGAGGTTCGTTACATTATATTCAGGTTATGGATTTATATACATTATTATTATATACATGAGCGAATCTAACGGTATTTAGTGATAATTATTGATACTAGGTGTAACTCATGGTATGGACTTAATAAGCTTAAGAAGAAAGTAAGAGATTCCCTCTATCCCGAAAACTATATTGAATGAAAGATACTGCTCACCTGGGTCTCTTTATGGGTTCATCTGTTTTAATCTGCTTCGCAATTATTACTTTGTCCTGGATATTGTGAATCTAGTCTTTCTGTGTGGCTCGGTTTAAGTCTGTAAATATATTAATGCACCGGGCAGGATATCGTCTCACGATATCCCACCGGTACCAAGTATGGTGCGAATCTTTCTTTACGTAATATATATTATAAGCTTATACCTTTATGTACCCCGCATAGCTTTATGGAGCTCCACAAACGCATTACAGATCATTCGCAATTTCATATAGACAATTTTACAGCGGCAAATAACGGCACCTCAGCCGATCATCATATTCATCATATCAATCATCGCACAGCTGCAATCGGCTAACAGTAGCATACTACCGGACCATTTCCGGTTACCCTAGCCGAAACAAATGATCTGTATCATTACAGCCTGAGTCTAACGACTTACTTAGGCATCTTCATACATACAGGTTCATAAAGGGTAAGAGATTAGCAAATCAAAACAAGTTACAAAACAATTTAGAAAACAAGTTACAAAGGAAAGAAAGAAAGACTCAAAAATCAACTTACATGATACATCATCATCTCCAGGACACAAAATTATCATTATCACTGATACAACATCATCAGTGTACTTCACATTTATATTGTATAACACAATCTCTGTACAATCTATGCACTGTGTCTGCACTTAGTAACTCTCACAAAATGTCCCTTTCAGGGCTTGTATTGCCATGTCTAAATTTGTGTTGCCATGCGTAATATTCTTTCTTTATGAGGTTCGTTACATTATATTCAGGTTATGGATTTATATACATTATTATTATATACATGAGCATCGTGATCTGGAATTCACGACACTCCCGAGGGCGAAAGGTTTTAAATGTGTGTAAATAAGACGCGTGTCCACTCCCTAATCTTTTCTAGGGCTCTAGTGGCAGCTGGTCTTCTAAGTTTCAAAGGTTCAACTGGAGTGTTAACAACATTTTCGTTGTCCTCAGAGACTAAGTTTTCGCTGTTCTCATGTAAACTTTCACTTTCAACAGTTAAAGGTATATCATTATTTGTCAAGTCAGTATTCATATCTACATCAGGCAACTCCATGTCCCTTAGATCGAAGGTTATGTGACTGTCAAGTTCGCAAGTTGGATTCTGTAAGGTATTAGATTCTACTACCTCGTCTTCCTTCAGATCTTCTATTTCTAAAGGGTATAGGTGACCAATCGATCTAGTGAATTCAGAATCTCCAACTTTAACTCTAGCAACACGGCATACTCCATCTTTACTTTTGAACAGGGCTGCTATTTTACCAACCTTCCAATTAGTTCTTCCTGTCGAATCATCTTTAATTTGAACAATATCACCAAGTTTTGGACTTTTACATGATTTGATACGAGGTTGTTTTACAATGTTATTCCTCTCACGGAGACTGGGCAAATATTGGTTGATGAACATGCTCTTATACTCTTCCAATATAGTTTGACCTCTTTTCCAGCCTTCGATCAAGTTATTTTTGGTGGTTGTTGTTGATGAAGTTTTATTTTGTGAAATCGGATTCATTTCGATACAAGAACTCTGAGATAAGAAGTCGGCTGGTCGTAATATATCTTCTATATCCGATCCTACAGTGGTCAGTGGTCGAGAGTTCAGTACACACTCAATTTCTTTAATGACTGTTTGCATTTGACTGTCTGTCAGAAGATGTTTATGTAGGGTACGTTTTAGACAATGTTTGACCAATGCGACTAATCTTTCGTAAAAACCTCCTTGCCAAGGCGCAAGAGGAGTGATAAATTGCCATACAACAAATTTTTTTTGGCAAAAAGATGAAAGTACTTCGCTTGTTAGTTTAAATTGTGCGGCGTTATGTGATACGATTTTCTTAGGTAATGTTCTAGTGGCAGTGAAACGTCGCAAAGCAAGTAAACATTCTTCTGCAGTCAAATCTTTCACGAGTTCCAAGTGGATTGCTCGAACTTCTAAACAGGTGTAAAGGCATATCCATCTTTTTTCTTTTATGTTTCTTGAAATTACCATCAAGGGTCCTAATTGTCCTAAATAGTCTAGACCGGTGAATGTGAATGGTGCCCTGTAATTAACTCTTTCTGCAGGTAAATCAGGTCTGCCTCTGCATCTAAGTATGTTATTGATGTCTTTGTACAAACCAAAATTTCGACTTAGGCTGGTAAGGATACCCTTTGATTCATCTGGAAAGTACTCTTCTTGCAACTTTTTGATTACTCCTATTTCAGATGCTGAAATCTGTCCTACTCCTTCTTTGTATTCATTACTTTGTTTGGTACTTTCATTCTCTGTGTGTAATATTTCATTATGTTCTTGATTGTTCTTATTCTGTTCTGGCAGATCTTCTCGCATTTCATTACTTTTATTAATTTCTTGATTCTAATATATGTATTACTCCTTTGTAGGAAAATTCGTTTTTCACGTCGGACAGGTAGCTTACGATCACGGACGTGTAGTGCTTCAACCGAACAAACAGGGTTGTTTAGGTTGTCACCTTCTTCGGAAATCCGGTTTGCTACCTCTTTCGCAGTAATCACGAGTTCTATTTTTTTTTTTTTTTTCCAAAATTAAAAATCTCAAGTGATTGTGTTCTATATCCTCGCCTAAAGATTGAAGAACACGAAGGTGACGCTCCAATTCATTAATGGTTCTTCTGCAATCTGACATTGTCTTATCAGCTGGTTTTACTTTATATAAGGCGGCGTAGTGTGCGTCTATATTTTGACTTTCTTTACCATATCGCTGTTTTAAAATGTCAACCGCAATACTATAATTTTTGTTGGTTGTTTCTAGTCCTTCAATAAGGTTTGTTGCTGCTCATTTAACAGCGTTTTTCAAATAAAGTAATTTGTCTACGTCAGGTAGGTCACGTTTCCTTATATTAGAATTAAATTGATCCCAGAATTGAGACCAATTTAGAATATCCCCATCGAAACTTGGTAGGTCTAATTTTGGGAGATTTGCCGATATACTGGAGTTGTAGGTTTTTTCTTTAACTGGACTTGACTTTTGTTTGATTTTGGCTCTAAGTTCAGCTAGAACTTCTTCACCTTTCAGTTGAATTTCACTTAGTCGTGATACTTCGTCTGAGGATGGTTGAGTTATGATATTAAAATATTGATAAAGTTCTGATGTGAATCTCAAGATTGCAGTTTCTAATTTCGTCTTTACAATTTCTGCCCTTTCCAAATTTTGAATTTCATTTATAATTTCATTGGCCTCATTTGCAAAGGTTTCAATCTGAGAGCATATGCTATTTAGCCTTTGTAACATAATAGCCTCCATTTTAGTCTGAAAATAGATTTAATTTGAAATACTACTCTATTGAGTGATTTCATAAAAAAAAGGTCCAGATTTACAAAAGCAATTAAATTTGTTTTGTTATAACAATAAATATTTACTCAAATTATAAAAGAACACTCTGTATAACGTGTAGCATATTCTGTGTAATAAATATCAGATGTTGGCCTTTCCAGGCTCATGATAACTTTCACTTGAAATTCTTTATCAAAAAAAAAATCTTTGTGTTAGACCCTGTATACGATACACGTACACTACCGTATACACGTAGCAGCACGGGGATACGAATACATTTTCAAAGATTGAATTTTTACACTATAATACTACTGTTTAGTTGTTTAGATTTATCGTGGACTAAACTATAGTTTCATCATATAACCTTTTAGTTTTTCATTATTTTTCAATTAGATTCTTCATAAATTAGACACTTTATTACGTAAGTATTTAAGGGAACAACTATTTCCGATTTGAATTAATAACACATACAGAAATATAAAAAACTTAAGAACAGTTTTAAGTGTAGGTACTCACTTGATACGTAGAGCAATGCCCAGCTACGGGGTGTAGTTTTGATGTTCGCAGCTACTAATGGCTTTCCCCGATTCACAGTTTGTTAAAGTGATGGAATCTGTATTAATACCGAACGTTGCCTTAAGGTATAACTTTGCAATAAGACTGGTCATACTACCAACACTATAGTAATAACCTAGTTTTATAGGTCATTAAATAAATCAACAGAAAAAATTCAATAACTCAATGTATCTTCCGAACTACTAAAACTTTCAATTAGTTATGTCACTAGTGAATACTCATTCATACATAATACAAAGAACAACCACTAACACCAATAAACTTTAAGGATCAATTGTACTTTCCACAAAATACGGTCAGTAACGTAAACAGATGTGAACGAATTGAATAAAGACTTCTTTGGTGAAGTCGTAAGAGCGATCGGCTCTTGCTTCGCTCTCGCTCCGGGAGTTTTGGGTTCGAATCCTGTTAGGATTTTTTTTTTTACAAAACTCTGTACTTTGCAAGATGTATCGCTTGATTGATCAAAACTAAGATGATTCTATGCTTCGGAAGGCACGTTGAGTCGATCGAATTGGCTACTATCCACAGAAATAATTAATAAATAGGTATGTATGATGGCTCAAAAACTATGTGACTAGGGTTTGTACAACCCACATTGTATTATGAATTTAATATTACGATAAGCAAAATTAATAAAAGTAAATAAAGTAAGTACCTTTCGATCTCCGGTTCTTTGAGTACTTTAGTAGTTCACTAAACTCAAAGTTAATTAAATATATGAAGATTTCACGAAGTGTCTGTGTCACTTGCAAAAGATTTAGTGATATTTTAAGATTTTAAAAGAAACAATTAATTGGAAAGTTTCGTACGTTCAATGACGCGCAAAAATTCAAATCGCACTTAATTTTCATTAAAACAAAAGAAAATTAATCCAATTTTAACTTTTTATAAGTGTGAACCAAACTATTTCTAAACTTCAAATTCTGCTTTAAATTTTACTTTAAAATTGTGGCGTCACATAAACCACTTGACGATAAAAATAATAGCGTGGAATCGTATTCCAAGCGAACGCATAACTTAACACTTGAAACCGCGTCACGACTAGGCGCAGCAAAAAATTGTTTGTGTTTATCGGGTAACAAAAAAATTTTAAGGGTGACGGCGGCGGCGCATGCGGCGTAGCGTAGGTACCTGACTTGCCTGCTTTATTGTACAATCAATAGCGTTTTGAGCCTTACACAATGGTCTTTGTTCTTATTTCAATTCAATAGCTGTAATAACTAACGTATCGTTAAGATTGTAGGGCTTGACTTGTTATTGACTGTACTACTTGTGCAGTAATATTAGGTAGAAAGTCAAGTCATCATAACATCCCATAAGACGTCCACTACAGGACAGGGAGCTCCCTCTAGAATTCTAGCTTTAGCTGGAAAAAATGTGGAGGGGAAGTACCATAGTCACCTCGCTTGTTAGCGTTACGGCTGGCACCATGGACCGCGGTTGTAGGTGACCGCAGTAAGTAAGATGTAAGATACAAAGGAGGACGCTGCTGCCCATCCTCCAGTTAAGTCAAGTAGATGTTACCAAAACAACAAGATGTTGAATTTTCCTTTCAAATTGGTACACACATCATATTATTCATGTAATTTATTCATTTTCAAAAATTACGCAAAAACCAAATGAATATATTGAACTTTCGTCTTTCGTTCTCTCTGTTTAGAGCATTGTAACGCCATCTATTATAAAATATTACAAGTTTTGAAGTGACTTCTTTGTTCATATATATAACACTATAGTCTGATAAAGAGAACTTACATTCTGAAACTTGAAAAATATGGCAAACACATGGCAAAACAAATATGTATTATTCAATTTTTATCCCAGCAGTCCTTTCACCAATGTCGGAACAGTGGGAATCTAACGGTATTTAGTGATAATTATTGATACTAGGTGTAACTCATGGTATGGACTTAATAAGCTTAAGAAGAAAGTAAGAGATTCCCTCTATCCCGAAAACTATATTGAATGAAAGATACTGCTCACCTGGGTCTCTTTATGGGTTCATCTGTTTTAATCTGCTTCGCAATTATTACTTTGTCCTGGATATTGTGTATCTAGTCTTTCTGTGTGGCTCGGTTTAAGTCTGTAAATATATTAATGCACCGGGCAGGATATCGTCTCACGATATCCCACCGGTACCAAGTATGGTGCGAATCTTTCTTTACGTAATATATATTATAAGCTTATACCTTTATGTACCCCGCATAGCTTTATGGAGCTCCACAAACGCATTACAGATCATTCGCAATTTCATATAGACAATTTTACAGCGGCAAATAACGGCACCTCAGCCGATCATCATATTCATCATATCAATCATCGCACAGCTGCAATCGGCTAACAGTAGCATACTACCGGACCATTTCCGGTTACCCTAGCCGAAACAAATGATCTGTATCATTACAGCCTGAGTCTAACGACTTACTTAGGCATCTTCATACATACAGGTTCATAAAGGGTAAGAGATTAGCAAATCGAAACAAGTTACAAAACAATTTAGAAAACAAGTTACAAAGGAAAGAAAGAAAGACTCAGAAATCAACTTACATGATACATCATCATCTCCAGGACACAAAATTATCATTATCACTGATACAACATCATCAGTGTACTTCACATTTATATTGTATAACACAATCTCTGTACAATCTATGCACTGTGTCTGCACTTAGTAACTCTCACAAAATGTCCCTTTCAGGGCTTGTATTGCCATGTCTAAGTTTGTGTTGCCATGCGTAATATTCTTTCTTTATGAGGTTCGTTACATTATATTCAGGTTATGGATTTATATACATTATTATTATATACATGAGCATCGTGATCTGGAATTCACGACAGAGTGTACGGGAGGAGTGGCAGTAGGTGAAGGTATTGAGGGAGAAGATGAAATAGTAAATGGTGGAGCGGTTTCTGATGCTGGCGGCGATGATGCTGCAGCAGGAGGGCTAACGCCGCCGGCTGAGGTGTTCGTCGAGTCGATTTCAATGTGGGCAGGTTTCACCCTATCGATACTGACGGTGATGTGTCTTCCGCCGAGATCATAGTTGGTGATGGACAAAAATTCATCGTTTACCGTTTATAGTGGAATAAGGAAGTTCCGCCTCTTAAAACGTCAGTAAATTATATAATCATTCAGTAAATTCACTCAACTCATTGGTTATAACATTATTTTCAAAAACGTCAAAATATGACGTTTCTGGGTGAGAAAGAGACAAAGATAAAATGTGGCCATACTAATAAAGTTTGCACTAAACGGTTCAAAAAGTATCCATTGGACCTTTCTTTGTTTTAACTTTCCTTTTAAATATTTCCCTAACAATATATTTATAAATGTGTGCAACATTATGCATAATACTTAAAAAAATAATTTAGATTTTTCTTTACTGAAAATAGAAAGTTAGCGATTTTAAAATATTAAATTGTTGTGTTATACTGGTATCCTTATTGTGCAAATGCTAGGGATGTATGTTTCATTGGGCAAATTATCGATAAAATGGATTATTGTACTCTGGATTACAACTTTTCCACGAAACATAGGTTTGTTTTAGATTCGTACAGCTTGCAATAACTAACTCTAGCGATGGCGGTTAATGCACAGAACACAAAAAACGAGTCGCGGGGGTGCGCGGGGTATGGTGGGGGAAGGACTGCGAAGCGTTCATTGGCTCTCCGCGTGTCACCATGCGCAGAAACTAATCGTCACGCTAATGTTAGGTTGTGCAAGCTGTTTTATTTTTTATATCTCACTAAAATCAAAGATTAAATAATAGTAAACTACCGTTTACAGATCCGACATTCTCAGGCGGCGGGGTGAAGAAGGACGTACCTGATGATAGGGAATCCAGGCGCTGGTTCTTATTAGAGGTCACACTGCATCAATCAATCTTTACACAAATATTGTAAATTCAAAGTCACTTTGTATTATACACAGATGTTTTTGTCGTTTTACATATTATTTTCATGAGAACAGAATTGCGCGCGCGGCCATTGCTTTTTCATCGATGTTTCAGGCAGGTACGGGGGGGGGGAAAGAGAGGGAAGGAAAGGGTGCGTTCTTAATCAGTTTTATTGTGTTGTGTATTGCCTGGAAAAGCATCATAATAACTTTTGTTTGAGAAGCCAAGTATTTACTTACACCTTGTATACGGGTTTTAGTTTTATACTCATTCTTTATTAGGGTTTCGTACCGAAAGGGTGAAAAACGGGACCTATTGATATGCCTCCGATGTCTGTCTGACTGTCAGTGGGCTGTATCTCATGAACCGTAATAGGTAGAAATTTGAAATTTTCACAAATTGTGTATATTTGTTGCCGCTACAACAACAAATACTAACAATTTAAAAAATGAAGGGGGGCTCCCAAACAGCTAAAGGGGGGAGCGTAAAAAAAAAGTTTGACCCACCCCGTTGATTGGAGCTTGTTGAGTAAATAAATAATGTATTTTTTGTATTAAAAAATACTTTAAACCAAATGAAAAAGAAGCCACCAAAGTCATCTGTTTTTACAAAATTTTGTTTGATCTGTATCTCATGAACAGTAATAGCTAGACAGTTTAAATTTTTACACATTATGTATTTCTGTTGCCAATATAACAAAAAATACTGAAAATAAAAAAAATATATAAATTAAGTGTGGCTCCGATACTAAAGACCTTTTTTAGGCGACTTTTGTTTATGCTCTATCTTAAAAACGGGAACACTTGAAAACAAGTAAATTGCAATGTTTATAGTGCATAAGCTATAAAATAACAAAAAATAATAAAATCTTGTCAAGCTCGTGTCGGACTCAAAAAATATAGCACAGGAACATACTGAAATTTCTAATACAATCGTGATTAAGTGGTGGTACGGATCCCTCGGTGCGCGAGTCCGACTCGCACTTGGCCGGTTTTTTATTAGAAGATTCCTGCGTGTAAATATTCTTCAAAAATAAAATAGATCATGAAGCATGGTTTTGTTTTATTATTTACATGATATTTACATTTTTCTTATTTATATCTAACTAATATTATAAAGATAATTTATTTTAGTTTGAATTTTTATATGTTTGGATGTTTGTTACTTTTTCACGACTCAGCCACTAAACAGAATTTGATTAAATTTGGCAGGAATATGGACTTAGACCTAGAAAAGCATAATATCTACTCTTTTTTTGAATCCCACGCAAATGAAGTCGTGGGCAACTGCTAGTCAGCAATAAGAAGAACCAACAAATTAAATTAATATACCAACAAAGACGTGTGTGGTAAAGTTGGTGTCTCTCCGGGAAGTGATTTCGGTTTCTTACAGGTATAGCGTATAGCAAGAGGCTTTAAATGTCTTCTTTGTGCCGAAAAGATGATGTCACTCTCCAGAAAGTGTTTTGAGCAAGTAGAACTTTTTTTTTTTTAAATCATAATTTATTTATAGAGGGTTTTTACAAATGCCACCCTCATCGTGGCTCTCTAGAACTAACTATACATCAAAATACTTACTTACTAGTTATAACATTGTGAATAGAGAAAGTTTATCTATCTTTCAAACATACTTTCACTAATTCATAAAGCATCTTGGCTACTCCAGAATAAGGAGTAGACAAAATACTATTCACTAAACCTACATTGTAATTCCTTAGATCCAGCTGTCGCCTCCGCGTCTCATTACGACCACATTCCATAGTAACGTGATAAACATCTTCAACTAAACCACATAAACTGCAATAAGGGGAGTTTACTTTTCGCATCATGTAAGCAAAACTGTTTAATGGAATGTGGCCGGAACGGAGCCGAAACGCGACAACTAAATCCTGCCGGTTTATTCCACATGTGCCAAACCATGGGACGCGCGAAAGAGAGGGCTGGATAGTTTTATACCATATTCCCTTAGAACGTGACCTTTCATCAAAATACTCGGACCACATCTCAAAACATTTATCTCTCACTTTAAATAAAACCTCGGTGAACCACGGAGTATATTGAAACTTTACACCATCTATAATAGCTGCTTTCGCCAACCGATCAACTCTCTCGTTCCCCACGATACCTACATGTGAAGGAATCCATTGAATTACAATGTATTTATTTGTAGACACTAACTTTTGAATCATTTTGATAATAGTATATGCCAGTGGAATGCCCCTAAAAACATAAGTACATCGCAGCAAATGCTGAATTGTGCTTTTTGAATCTGTAAAAATTACAAACCTATTATAATTAATACAATTAATGTAAGAAAGTGCTTCAGTAATTGCAATCATTTCAGTTACCATAATCGAAATATTTGACTCGATACGAAATTTCATAAATTCATTTGTTTGCCAATCAAAAAACGCAGCGCCACTTCCGTGATTTGATTTTGATCCATCAGTAAATAGTTTATATGATTCAGAATAGTTCTTATCCAGTGAATTTATACAGATTGATTGCATTTGAGCGCCACTGTACTTATGTTTTGCCTTATCTATACCATCTATATTAGCTTTAAAGAATTCACACATGTTAAGGTTTATAACCCACGTCTCCAAAGAAAACATTTCAAGTAATTTACTAGCTTGTACCGGTGTACAATCAAGTAAATTGCGTGCCTCAACAAGAATAGGAACTTTTTATTCTTCCAAAAGGGCGATCGGGACGTCAAGGATATATCATCTATAAGTTTAATTAAAATGTTTTCACTAAAGGACTTCGATTTTAAATAAAATTTACCAGCTAAGTACTGTCGTCGCACAGATAAAGGTGGCAAAGAAAGTTCGGATTCCATGACGTGAACTGGCGTACTTTTAATAAAGCCACCAATTACACGTAAACATCTGTTTTGGATAATATCTAGTTTTGATAAATGTGTGGAGGCACCATTGCCGTATAAAAAGCTCGCATAATCAATACGACTACGTATCATAGCAATGTATATACGTCTAAGTTGATTACAGTCGATTCCCCATCCCGAACCTGCCAAAACTTTGAAAATGTTGACGTACTTGAGGACTTTTTCCACAGTCTCATTAATATGTTTACTCCATCTTAAGCCCCTGTCTAGCCAAAGTCCTAAGTATTTAATAGAATCTTCAACTTGTAATTCATGATTATTAAGTCTGACACATATTCTGTCCTTTTTGTAACCCCTTTTAAATAAACATATTTTGGTTTTAATTGGTGAAATTTCCAGACCTACATTCAATAATACCTTACTAGTTTTTTCAACACAACGTTGAATTTTTGCCTCCCCATCGGTAACAGAATCACAATGACAATAGATAACAAAATCGTCTGCATATTGTGAAATATTAATTTCTTTTTCTAACTCCAGACAAACATTTCTAGTAGCTATATTGAATAAGAGTGGGGATAACGGGTCTCCTTGTGCTAAACCTCGGCAAGTCGTACGCTCTAAAGTTATATTATCATCGTCTAAGTTAATATTAAGAGATCTTTCTTTTAGGAAATTCCAAAGATAAATACATATTTTTGATCCAACTTTCAAATTATCTAAAGAAGTTAATAGTACAGAATTGTCAACATTATTATAGGCGCTATCGATGTCTAAAAAACAAGCCATCGTTGAAACACCTTCCGAAAACCCTAATTGAATTTTAGAAACTAAAATACTTAGATTATCTACACTTGATCTGCACTTTCGAAACCCTAAAGTATTGTTTGAGAATAAATCCTTACTTTCTAAGAACCACTCTATTCTGTTATTTAAAATAGAATGCAAGATTTTGCATAAACAGGGCATCAGAGAAATAGGTCTTATTGAAGATACTTGACATGGATCTCGTCCTGGTTTAGGGATAGGTATTACCTTAATACTCCGCCATTGTACTGGAACAAACCCATCGAATAAGAAAGTTGGAGAAGTATCTGCATGCCTTGCTTAGGTAAATGTTTAATCATCGAATACGAGATATCATAGCATCCAGGAGATGTATCCTTTGATTTAATACACTTGACTAACTCCTGCATTGAGATATCCACATCGAGAACTGAGGTATATTTAGAGAACACAGGTGTAGGTGGAACAGCATAATCTGGTGTTAGTGATCGAAGAAGGTTTTCAGCAGCCATCTTATCAATATGCTGTTTTGGTTTCCTATAACCTTTCAACCAACCCATCTTCATCCACATCTCACTTGAAGACATATTTTCATCAATTGATGAACAAAATTCGTGCCAGCCTTTTCTTATTGCACTGCAAAGGTTATCATGAGCCTCTTTTGTTCTATCATTTAAGAAGTCGAAATTTCGGGGAGTCGGGTTTCTTCTAAAAATTGCTAACGCCTGTCTACGTTTAGCTACATCTTTAGAAAGTTTTGAGTTCCAGTACGGTTTGGGTCTAAATATAGATGTAGGACTATTACTCAACACAACTAACGGAATAAATTTATCTGCTGCCCTGTTAATGCAGTTTATAAATTGATCATAATCATATTGAAGATTATTAGTAAAAGAAAAGTCCTCAAAAACCTCATCAAGGAAATCTGTATAGCCCACCCAGTTAGCTTCTTTAAAGTTTCGCTTTCTTTTCAAGTTACTATTATTTATTTGATGTCGCATTGAAAGCTTAATTAAAAAGTGGTCACTACCTAGTTTTTCATTCATTACAGACCATTTAAAATCTAGAGCAATATCTGCACTAAC
Organism: Athrips mouffetella; assembly: GCA_947532105.1. Classification (NCBI taxonomy): domain Eukaryota; kingdom Metazoa; phylum Arthropoda; class Insecta; order Lepidoptera; family Gelechiidae; genus Athrips; species Athrips mouffetella. The sequence continues at coordinate 14,313,736 of OX383984.1, forward strand.
TAGCGTAATATCTGGAGAAGATTTTTGCAAAACTCCTTCACAAAGTCTCGACCAAGTAACTTCGCCATCGTTTATAATTACGTAATTACTGTCTAAAATTGAGTTAAATAGCATTTTACCTCTCGAGTCAGCACAAGATCTACATGACCAAGTTGAATGATGTCCATTAAAATCCCCAAGTATAATACTTCTCTCTGTACCTAAAGAAAGTACCTCCTCCCAGTCTTGTTGAGTAGTGCGCACTCTACTTGGGCAATAGACGCCGACGATATGTTCAACAGGTCGACAGTTAAAGAGCTTAACTTTGATTATCTCTATATCTGAATTATTCACGTAAGTATTTATTGACTGTGACTTAATAGAATTGTGAACTAAGATTAACAACCCTCCATATCCATCGTTTCTATCTTTTCTATATACTGTGTAACCTCTCACATTAATAAATTTATCCTCTGAAAGCCAAGTTTCACTAATTATTGCAATATGAGCTTTTTCAATTCTTAACAATTCTTCAAATGAACGTAACTTACCTAACAAACTTTGGGCATTCCACTGGATTATATTAATACTTATAATCTTGTTAGAACCAGCTATTGTTTATAAGATTAACCATAGATTTAAGGAAAGGCCAATCCGAAACTAAACTCGCTGCAAAAATAATTACCCACTCAACACATAATTGAATAATAGCGCACATTTTGTCTTTGATATTGACAGATTTGAGAAAAAGAACTTCTTTCACCCTCCAAAAAAGTTCCCCAAGCGAAGCTCTGCGATCATTTTCGTTACCGTTCTCTGGTCGTTCTTCAGAAACATCACTGTCATATGATTCCCAAAACATCTCATCTATATTTTTCTTCTGTTCCCGTTTTTTTGGTTCTTTTTTCTTCTGCTGTCGCTTGGTAGTATCCTTCTTCTCTGTTTCTACATCCCTCAAATTTTCTTTCTTCTCTTGTTTATTAGTTAATATTGCACTAAACAGGGGTGTACGTAAAGTTTGTGTAAAATCGACTTCGGTTTTTGCTAGCGATTTAAGAGGTTCAAATTTACCCTTGTATTTCTCTTGGTCTTGTGGATTGGGAGACGGGGCCACATAAAGTGTTAGTGCTTTTCTATAGCTGCAATTAAACTCGGACATAAGTTCACGTAATCTCTTTTCTTTGACATACACAGGACATATTTTGGCCATAGCCATATGTTTTCCTTTGCAGTTAACGCATACAAAGTCTTTTGTTTCACAATTTTCATGATTGCCACTACACTTAGGACACACGACCTTTTTGGAGGGGCAATTCCGAACACTGTGACCAATCTTCCAGCATTTATAGCACTGTGATACAGGGTAAACATATGGTTCTGTGGTGATCCGCAAACCATCAATGAAAACATATGGGGGACGTGAAGAACCTTTAAACCCCAGTCTTACCACTTCAGAAGGCTTCCATTTACCATCCGACCTGTCTCGATACATCAGTCTTTTCGCTGAAGTAATATGACCTAAGCAAGTTACGTTATTTTTAATCTCCTCATCTGACAATTCTGCATCCACGTTACGTATGATACCGTAGGATACATTTATTTCCATTGGTTTGTGAAGTATCCAACCCTTTTTGCTAACATTTTCACATGAAAAAAGTTGTTCTATGCCTTGTTGATACAAAAAATCTATTCTTATCTTGTACGGGCTTACATATTTAACGCCACATATAAATTTTATGTTATTTTCTTTTAAAAATCTTGCCATAGCAAATTGTTTAGGCAGCGGATCTTTACTGGAAATAAAAACCTGTAAGTCTTCGGGGTCCAATTTTAATCCTTCCAATTTTTTCCCCTTCTTTCCCTTCTTTTTTCCACGCGCCTCATTCCAATCTCCATCTTCAGCAGACTCTTCGCTTGTACCTGAATCATCATCCCCTCTATTTCTTTTGCCAGTAGATTTACCTTCTTCATCTTCGTTATATACAACCTCCATCTTTGCCGCTTCCTTGCTTAAGTCAAATTTATCTTTTTTGCTTTTCTCTTCATTGTTGCCATATGAATCTCCTTCATTTAACTCACTTATTGAGTTCTCATCATTTTTGTGAACTTGCGCAGTTGTTTCTATAATTATTCCGCTACTTTGTTGTTCCATCACGAAAACACAATACAGCCGGCCGCTGCCGCGGAACGCCTGTAGAAACCGGTCCGCATAGAGATAAGGCGCGCGCTAGTTAACGTTGGTATTAAACAACACAATAGGCAACTGGTGGCGACGAACGCTTAAGCTATCGACACAACCTTCCCGCGCGAGTGACGACACGGGACTGGAAGTAGAACTTGTTTTGGTGGCTAACCAATCTTTTCGCCCTGTGGCATCGATCCATCTTTGCTTTTCTTTTGGATCACCTGGTTAGCTGCCAAAAATCTCTTTCTAAAGTTGGGATTTAGTTATTTAGTTAGCAAACAATTTTTATTTTTTAATTATTTAAAAATTATTGGTTAACTTCAAGCTAAAAAATATATACAAGTAAATATTCAACATCACAGGAATAATGCAAGTATACAGAAATTTATCGATATCGATGTATTTTCGGAAGCACTTTTGCTCTGGTTTCGACCGGCTAAAAAATATTTTTGTTTTAACAAATATAGTGGATAAGGGCTCCCGCACACGACCGAGAATCGGTGGCCGATTTTTTTGTCGGCATCCCGCTCTGACGTGTTATCACCTGAATCTTCCGTCCTTGTCCTGGCCGATAATCGCCCACCGATTCTCGGTCGTGTGCGGGAGCCCTGAAAAGGTATTCTAAATGGTGTATGCCACTTGGCTATATCTCGCACGGGCTTGCTGGGAAGACGGACACGGTCATTTTGAGGTTTTGACGTTTATTTGTCCTACGGACCACTGACCTCTATATATACAAGTACATATATTGAGGTCAGTGCCTACGGACCTATCCGTAGCACGCGGGGCCTGCCTACTTCTCCTTTCTAACTCTGTTTCATGTATTCTATGCGTAGAACCACCGAACACCACCGAAACTTGGCTTAATTTTATCCATCTTGTGCGATTTGCCAAAGTGGACATTAATGTTCGTTCGGAAATTACTTTTTTTTTATTTGTCATTTCAAGGATTGCCAGATTGTCAAAAAAGGAACATTTTGTGGTTCTTTTCGGCATCAAAATGTCGTCCCTTTATCAAATTCCGTCATGTATGTACTATTCAATGTTTTATGAACTGGTTTGTTTAACAACGCTCGCTAATCTTAGTACGGTCAACCGCTTGTCGGTAGAAACTTTTTCAACTCTATTAACACGCCATAAGGTCCAAAAGTGTTTCTACTGATGTGCGGCCGTGTGTATCTCCTCAGATTAGATAAAAGTAAAACTGACTATCTCATATATGCAGGTTTTTCGACTTAGAGTAATTTCGTTCGAGTGCGATTGATACGAACGGATAATAGCCGAAGTAGCACAGTAAAGTTAAATTAAAAAATTATACAAGGATTTCAAGTAGGTACGCTAGTAAATTGTTGGTTTGTGATATTTTTCATAGAGTAACTTGAACTTCTGTGTGTTCCCGAGCTCTTGAAACCCAAATTTATTTAAGTCGCGAATGAATAGGCTTCTTCTGGGCAAGCTCTTTTTATCGTCGACCTCAGCTCTGTCCTCAGGGCTAGATCGAGTTCAAGAGTAAGCCCATGATACAAAAAAAGGAGTATTTCTGAAATTTCGATCTGGCAGCATTGTTTTTAATTGTCATTGTTTTGTATGTTTATTCCTTGTTTTGTAGAAAATCATTCTCTGAATCAATTTCACTCGAAGTGTAATTCAGTGTATTGATTGCTATTTTGCTTTTTGTCGACAATGAGTCGTCGCAAGCGTGTAAGGGTATATTTTTCTGAGATATTTTTATATTATTTGGTTTTTATATCGGTAACCAAGAACGACTGTGGTTCATATGTTCAAAATTAGAGGTTATGTTTATTGATCTTTAGGTTGTTACCTGTGAGTTGGATGCTGTTCTGAAGCACCAGGATGGCTGTGAGTCGAATCAGTCGGAAGTGGTGACGTCTTCGAGCCCTACGTCCTCGCGGGGCCGGCGAGAGTCCTCATCCAGAAGGAACGCAGGGCCTCAGGAATCTGACAAAGATGACAACCCTGTAATAGAAGAAGCTAGTAGTGAGGGTATAGAGGAGACTGACTGTAAAGAATTGTTAAATAGGTTGGTATTCTTTCACTTATTATTGCATGTTTTCACTCTTTGTTTGGATCTTAATTACCTATACACAATTTGTAGTGCCACTTTGTTTGTATTCATTGAAAGCCTACAAAACATAGTCTTAAAAGAGAGTATACTAAGTACAAAGTAACTCTAGACCTGACTGTTATTTTCTGCGCATGAGTGCAGGGCAGAGTGCCAATGAATGATTCATACACTTCCCCCTACCCGCCTCGCTCACCTCTGCGACTCACATGAGTCCTGCGCACTAACAGTCATAGCTAAAGTTAGTTTGCGTGGCCTATACACACTTGGGATGAGCATTGCATGGGCTAATTTTTTTATGTTACTAGTGATCAAATAAACAGGTGAAGTAATACTGCTTGCTGATTATTGTAAGTAGCAAATGCTTTGTGTGATTTCTATGTGATTAAAGAGGGCTTGTTATTTTTTAGAAGGCTTTTACTGAATCTAGATTAGATAGATTGACCTTTGAAAAATGTATTTTACTACCTTAGGTTTCTAAATTGTAAGTAGCAAATGCTTTGTGTGATTTCTATGGTATTAAAAAGGGCTTTCTAGAAGGTTTTCACTGAAGCTTATTGATTGACCTTTGAAAGATGTATTTTACTACTTTAGGTTTCACTTTTTAATACTATAAAGTTATCATTGTAAAGATATTTAAAGATGGCTTCCTTCATTTTCTTCTTGAAAAAGTCTGATATTGTGTCCAACTGTCCATACTATTTATTTTTCAGTCTAGAGGGAGCAGCCTTTCTATCTCGTCTGCCATTTGACAAGATGTCTTCCCTGGAGAAGAAATGTTTCTCAGACATCCAAGGGCCTTCTATTCTTGCCTTAATTCAGATCAGGAACATGATTTTGAAAATGTGGTTTGAAAACCCAAAGAAGCAACTTACAGAATATGCTGTTCAGAAGATAGAGGTCAGAATCTTCAATCCACTGTTTGAGAACCTAGCTGAATGATAGCCCTTATCTGGTTTGATAAGAAATTTATTTTTTGCTAATTGTTGTTGTTTATATAAGGTCCTAATGAAATAGTGAACATAATTTTAGCATGTCACTCAGACCATGAAACTGAACAACTTTCACCATGGAACACACGTCGAAATACGAAAAACCAAATTTGACCTTTCATACAAAATGCTTTGAAAATTGAATGCAGTTTCTATGGGAGGTCAAAAATTGATTTTCGTATTTCGACCTATGGTCCATGGGGAAAGTTGTTCAGTTTCATGGTCTGAGTAACATACTAAAATTATGTTCACTATTTCATTAGGACCTTATATATCATAATGTTTATTAAGAAAATTGTTTTTACTTGCAGGCCCCTTACAACAGCGACCCAGCTCTAGTGTTACGCACTCACACTTTCCTAGAAAGGCACGGGTTCATCAACTACGGGATGTATGAGAGCATCACTCCCTCACCAAACCCACCTTGTGCAGGTTAGTTATATATTTACAATACAAGTACCAACCAATATGAATAGGTTACCTTACCTAACTAGTCCGACAATATCCAGCCAGTATGAAATATTCACACCATCTATCTTATCTGTCCGGCTGAGTTCCTTAGTAGACCTCAGAGCATTTCAACCCTATGGGATCTTTTGTGCCGCTTACCCTGCCGTACTGCTCCTTTGATCTTCTGCTGTCTTTCGATGTACATTTCAGCAGAAGGAGCCTGTAGTGTCCTGGTGTCGGGTAAGCCGGACCCAGTTGCATAAGTGTGCATGTGTCCGCTCTCCTCACCACATGCTCTGCGGAGACCCATCTTGTGTAGACAGACACACCATACTACACAAGCTCACTTTAAAAAATTCAAACTGTTAGTTTAAAAAATCAGTCATTGTTGGTTCGCACTTATGGCTAACCATGAGTAGAAAGTAAAATACAGATACAGTCTTAACTGTAAGACAGACAATGCCATTGATTTGAAGTTGAAAGGAAAGAAAAGTTTTCTGGCAATCTTGATTTTCTCTATTGGTTCGAAAATCATTTCAACTTCTTTGTTTTCGAACGAATGACGAACGAAGATCATCAAATCAAGGAGGAGACGGTCATCGGCCCCACTTAGTTGTATAAACCGAACTTTCAATGCTTAAGTAAGTTAGGTGCTGTTTTAATTTTTTAGGGTTCCGTACCCGAAGGGCTCAAACGGAGCCCCATTACTAAGCCTATGTGCGTCGTCTGTCTGTCCGAGGGCTGTCTTTTGAACCTTAGTAGCTGTATGGTTGAAATTTTCACAGAATAAGTGTTATTATGACGGATTACCTAACAAATATTTAAAAAAAACCGGTCAAGTGCAGTCAGACTTACGCACCGTGTGTTCCGATATATCTAAGTATTTTTGAAAGCGATATAGTCCATTTTTAGAACCGCAAAACTAAATTTGTTTGTAAAGGTTTATTGCAGTTTTCTAGAAAACGGTACTACTTAGAGACCGTTTTATTTTTCCTGTAATATTTACATAAATGTGATTTATTTAGATTTTTCCTTTCGCAAACTTCCGAGAGAGGGGGGAATGGTATCTTTTTAAAAATTATTCATCATAACTTGAAAACTTACAGTTGTAAAAAAACCGGTCAAGTGCGAGTCGGACTCACGCGCCGAGGGTTCCGATATACCTATAGTATTTTTGGAATCAGAAAAGTAAATTTTTAGAACCACAAAACTAAATTTGTTTGTAAAGGGTTTTGCTGATTTCTAAAAAACTGTGCAGCCTAGAAAGATACAAATAAAAACAATAAAGCAAACAAACAAACAATAAAGTTCAATAAAGTTTCTAAAACTATCCCAAATTTCATGAGTGGTTGCTGAGATATACAGGTGGGACAGAAGGACAGACGGATTCGCACCATAAGGGTTCCGTTTTTACCATTTTGGCTCGGAACCCTAAAAAAAAACCGGCCAAGTGCGAGTCGGACTCGCGCACTGAGGGTTCCGTACCACCACATAAACATAATTGTATTAGTTGAAATTTCAGTAAGTTAATGTGCTAGATTTTTTGAGTCCGACACGCGCTTGACCAAATTTTATTATTTGTTGTTATTTTATAGCCTATGCCCTATAAACATACCAATTTTCAAGTTTGTAAGTGTTCCCGTTTTTAAATAGAACTAAAACAAAAATCGCCTCAGCAACCATCCAACTTGACCCCTCTCTTATATAAATGTTCTTGAAACGGGAGCTCACCACAATTGGTTACCATTAGTTGTGAGAAAAGTTGTAATATTTAATGATTTCAGACTTTTCCCATTATTTGTACTGTGAGACCTAGCTTCTTGCCAAATTTCATAATTTTAGGTCAACGGGAAGTACCCTGTAGGTTTTTCATTTTTGAATAAATGTATGGAGATGAGGACATAAAATGCAATATCTTTTGATTGCGTCGTTGTAAAAAATTGAAATTTTCAGATCTTATGTGGTTCATGGATCCTAATATATGGTATTAATTTCAACCTGATACCTTTACCCGTTCGTGAGATAAAGGGTCTTGACAGACAGACAGACAGACGGACAACAAAGTGATCCTATAAGGGTTCCGTTTTTTTCTTTTGAGGTACGGAACCCTAAAAACGGTCAAGTGCGAGTCGAACTCGCGCACTGAGGGCTCCATACCATTAAGGTAAAAATACCGTTTTAGTTATGGACGCGTAGTCGTTTCGTTAATATAAGGTCCTAATGAAATAGTGAACATAATTTTAGTATGTTACTCAGACCAAGAAACTGAACAACTTTCCCCAAGGAACATAGGTCGAAATATTAAAATCCAGACCTCGCATACAAAAAGCGCTATCAGCTGATGCACTTTTATTTAATTCTATGTGAGGTCAAAAATTTATTTTCGTATTTCGACCTATGTTCCTTGGGGTAAGTTGTTCAGTGTCATGGTCTGAGTAACATACGAAAATTATGTTCACTATTTTATTAGGACCTTATGTACTACTCGTATAAAATAAAATGCAAAAAAAGTAGTTCTTTTTATTTTTTTATTTATTTATGTTATTTAGGTAACACACAAAGGAAACGACCACTTCTTTCGAAGTTTCGCCTTTAGTTAGTCACTGTGAATTTGACTTTATAATTTTAAGCGACCTGATTAGTTACGGGGCTTGGCTACCAGCGGCGGAAAGCGATGACTCACTGCATTCTTAAGATGGAAGAACTATGGCTCCCTCGCACAGCACTGGAAATTCACCCGTAGACGGTATTTTTACCGTAGTGGTACGGAACTCTCGGTACGCGAATCCGCTGTCCGACTCGCACTTGGCCGGTTATTCACAGACTTCTATTGCTGATCTAATAAACGTTATGTTGTGTAACAACGAGTATAAGTTTATTTTCGTTTTGTTTATACAATGTGAAACTAAAAGCTGTGAGAATACTGAAGGATCTGAATCTGCGCATGAAACTGAACAACTTTTCGCAAGGAACATAGGTCGAAATATGAAAAACTAAACTCTACCTCCCATAAAAAATGCGCTATCAGCTGATGTAGTTGCTATGGAAGATCAAAAATTTATTTTTTCTTTGGGAAAAGTTGTTCAGTTTCATGGGCAGATTCGCATCCTTTAGTATTATCACACCTTTCCGTTATTTCTAGATATTTGATTGGTTCAATGAACCAGCCCTTATAGTGATTATGTTATATAGATAATATTTAAATGTGTATATATTCATTACAGATGAACAGAAAATCAAAGTAGAACCTGAAGAAACACAGCATCACGTGCACGAGTTACCCTTGGACCCGGATGGAGCCTACAGCCTGTACGAAGATCATCAGATCAAGGAGGAGATGGTCATCGGCCCCACTGAGTTCCACAAGCAGACTTTTGATGAATATCCATGTTAGTTTTAATATTTAAGTATTTCTAGAGTAATAGTAGTCGAAAGCGTGTCCCCATAAGCGAGCCTGCATGTAACGAATGCTCTGGGGAGCGAACACCTGTGGCGTATGCCATAAATAGGCATTCGAGATACAAATACTAAATGGTGTCGACCATATCGGTTGTAGCGGTCCGCTAGATGTGGGTCTGTGTAGTACTGGGTATGACGCGGCGAGACCTTATTTAGCAAATAGACTTTTAGGGGTTGGTGTGTACGTGTAATTTTTTGGCCCAGCAGTTGGATACCAACGGGGACGTAGAAAATTGAGCTGTAATAGTATCTGTACCTATAATATTTATAAATTCAGATAAAGTGTATTTTCCGTATAAATGTTAGACAACGGTCTCAAGCTAGTTTTGTTCGCTGATCATGAAATTTAAAGTAATTTTTTTCGTTGTTGCAGTGCCGAAGACAAATAAGCCAAGTCACAATGAAGAGACAGAGAAACAGACAGCTGGGAAAAATCTTCATTCAACAGAAAATGATTACGAAGCCGCACAACAAAACACCCCAAATACTACAAAGAATCCTGTGTCTGAGAGTAAACTACGTGACGTAACTGCAAGTGTAGACAGCCAACAAGAAGTATCTAAAGAAGCAGTCAGCAGAAACAGTAAAGTAAGAACAAATGAATTTGCGAATAATGCTCCTAACTTACTTACAGTGAGCGCACATAACGAAAAACATAGTTCAAATGGAGACAGTGTTACAGTTATTTGTGATAGAGTCCTTAAATATATGTGTGATATTTGTGAATATTCAACGAATAATGCAAGAAATTTAAACTGTCATCTAAAGGCGCATACTGCTGAAGAGAAATATTGCTGTGATATGTGTTCTTACTTGACTACCATAAAAAAGTCATTAATTATACATTTGAAAACCCACAGTAATAACAGGCCCTTCGTTTGTAAGAGTTGTGCTGCAAAATTTAAATATCTATGGAATTTAAAAGAGCACTTAAGAATACACACAGGTAAACCATTTTCTTGTGATGTGTGTAATAAAAGCTTCAATCAGAGAGCTAAATTAGTAAGGCATCAACAAAAACATACAGGGGAGAAACCATTTTCTTGCGATGTCTGTTATAAAGGCTTCATTCAAAAGAGTAATTTATACTTACACCGACGTATACACACAGGTGAGAAACCATTTTCGTGTGATGTCTGTTTTAAAGGCTTCAATCAAAAGAGTCATTTAGACACACACCGACGTATACACACAGGTGAGAAATCATTTTCTTGCGATGTATGTAATAAAAGCTTCTATTCGAGAGCTAATTTAGTAAGACATCAACAAATACATGCAGGGGAGAAACCATTTTCTTGTGATGTTTGTTATAAAAGCTTCAATCAGAGAGATACATTAGTAAACCATCAACGAATACATACAGGGGAGAAACCATTTTCTTGCGATGTATGTTATAAAGGTTTCAGTCGAAAGGGTAATTTAGACGGACACCGACGTATACACACAGGTGAAAAACCATTTTCTTGTGATGTTTGCAATAAAAGCTTCAACCAGAGAGCTAAATTAGTAAGACATCAACAAAAACATACAGGGGAGAAACCATTTTCTTGCGATGTGTGTTATAAAGGCTTCACTCGAAAGGGTAGTTTAGACAGACACCGACGTTTACACACAGGTGAGAAACCATTTTCTTGTCATTTGTGTAATAAAAGCTTCAATGAGAGAGCTGCATTAGTAAAACATCAAAGAATACATACAGGGGAGAAACAACCAACCAAACCACAACTAACCAACCAGGCTTCAGTCATAAGGGCCATTTAGATAGACACAGATATCGGCGAGTAGGCACATGTAAGCAACCCGTATTCTTGTGATGTATGCCATAAAAGGTTTAGTGACTCCTCTAATCTACGCAGACATCGGCGAGTACCCACATGTGAGAAACCATAATCACCGTCGTACATTTGAGTATCAAATCATAAGATGTGATAGTTAATTTAATTCAATTTTATTTTCGATGGTATTCTTTTTAAAGGACCTCTGCTGTATTAGATTCCCATATATCATAGTTCGTCCGTGTGGTACCGGACAAGAATAGTACCATCCCATCTCTACCCGTGGGTGTCGTGAGAGGCGACTAAGGGTTTATGAACCGGAGGATGGGCAGCAGCATCTTTCTGTGTATCGTACCATCTTGCATACTGCGGTCACCAACAACAGCGGTCGCCAGCCGCAACGCTTACAAGCGTGGTGACTATGGTAAATCCCCGCCAAAGTACCACGCGTTATTGCTGGAGTTCTGGAGGGAGCTCCCTGTCCTGTGGTCGTTTCATGGGATGTTATGATATTTTAGTTTCCCTTGGTTGGCCTTCAATCCACAACAGGAGGTATTCCAATTAAGCCACCTTCTTTGCCACCATTCGAATGTCAGCGATGTACTTCCATCTAAGCCACCTTTGTATGGATGTGTTCGGGGTGCTCTCCAGCTCTAACAATTACTTGTAATGTATTGTATATAAATAAATAAAAACGCTTTATTGCACTAAAATCATTCATTCTAAAAGACATGAATAAACGAACTTATCTTTAAGGGGCTGATTGATAAGAGCCAATTGACCTCCCTTCTAACAAAGGACAGAACAGAATGCGCGTGTTAGAACGGAGCGGATTCGCGCTGTTTTACATTTTTTGCTCATTTTTGCATTTTTCTCAAAATCTGTACCCATAATATTATTCATAAAACAGCTATACAGGGTGTTAATTTAATTGCGTGCCATAGCTTAAGGGGTGTTTCAGTTACGATAAAGGAACACAAAAAAAATAAAATTAAAAATCCTACTGAAAAAATAATCTATAACTGCATTGAAAATTAACTTACGCGGAGCAAAGTCGCTAGCGCGCGAGTATCAGTGAATAAGGTAGGCACATCATCATCATATCAGCCGAAAGACGTCCACTGCTGGACATAGGCCTCCCCTAAAGATCTCCATGACAACTACATAACTGAAACTCTTTCGCGCGCTTTTGATAGCGCGCCCATTCGCGCGGTCATTGCCCTCCGCGTTAGTTAAGTTTCAATGTTTTTATTTTTTTTGAGTAGGATTTTTTTTAATAATTTTTTTGAGTTCCTTTATCGTTACTGAACCACCTCTTAAGCTATGGCACGCAATCAAATTAACACCCTGTATATTGAATAATAATGCGTAATATATTGAATAATGTGTAAGTTTTAGCATCATAAATTAATGGGTACGTAATAAAAAGTTTAAGCCAAAACCAGAGGTAACTTTGTTTTTTTTTTAAAGCGTATAAAATATTTTGTTACTTGGAGCACAGATCTGAACAACTATCCAAAACACATTCTTAGCCGTTATTTTGACTCTTGGTCGGTACTTTAAAAAGCTGTTGGCTTGAAATTTGGAATAGTTTTAAAAAATGGGGTAAAAAACTTGGCAAGTAGGCTCATATATTCTGGAACCTATATGTTGTTCTATACAGGGTCACAACATGGTGTTAAATGTAAGATGATCCTATAAACGGGTGATTCATGATAAGAGGGCTTATAGTGTGTTTGGTAGCGCCCCTACCCTCTGCGCCGTAGGTCGCACCCTGAGGCGCTACCGCCGAACTCAATCGTTATCTAATCTCTCTTTTCTTATTGTATAGAAAAAAAGAGAGAATCGATAACGACTGAGTTCGGCGGTAGGGCCTCAGGGCTAACATTTGTGTTTTGTACATACACAGAAAAAAAAGATATCTTGAACCAAATAATATTATTTAAGTTAAGATCTTTTGGGTTTTCGATATAAGGAAACTCGAAAACGTCTTAGATTGAGAAATAAAAGGTTTTGTATTATAGTTCTCCGACCAAGAACAAAATTTCTTATATCAATTTTCAACTGTTATCTTATTGTAAAAACTAAAAGCTATCACAACAAAAACCAAACTTACTTGATTGAAGCATCTATCACACCAAGAATGAAACTAATTTAAATAAAAATTTTGAAGCTCTTTTTTCAAAAAGCTAAATGTGTCACCCCAAAAGCGAAACAAATTTTGTTGAAAAATTTAAAAATAAAATAAAAACTAAAATAAAAGGCTCTTTTAAAAAAAGCTCTTTTTTATCTCTTGTTTTTTCTTTTTATTCCTCTTCTTCTGCTCTCTGCCAGCATTTTTGATATTAGATCTTTTTATTTTTTACTATTCTCTTTCTACATTTGTTTCTATTTCTATTATTTATTAACGTTATCATTAACTATTTACATCATTATATCATATCAACTATTATAATTTACCAAAAGTCCTAGGGGTGGCTGGATTCGAACCCGCGTCCATCGGTATCGTAGTCCCTCGCTCTGACCATTAGACCACAGGCTTGGTTAGCAAACTAATCGAAATTTTGATACCGTTCCGTCTTTGACACAGTATCTTGTACCCAGCAACAATTATTTGACTTAATATCGCCTTAACTTTTCACTGCATATCTAACTAGTTCTTGAGCAAAACAACAACCATCTTATACTAAGCAAAATGTTATTTGCCTTAATATAGTCTTAACTCTTCATTGCTTACCTAACTATTTCTTGAGCGAAACAGCAACCATCTTATACCAAGCAACATATTATTTGCCTTAATATTGTCCTAAATCTTCATTTAATATTTTTCATAATTCTTAGGCGAAACGATTTATTTTTTCAATCGATTAATATTTTACTTGCTTTAAGATTTTTTTCATTGTTGATGTAAAAAATAAATGGTTTTAATTCAAAACATCAATTTCAAACCTAGTAATATAATTCTTATTAGAAGAAATTCTCTCTTGAATTTTAAGAATTCAGCATTTTTAATACGTTAGAGTGATCATTTTACTCTAAGACATTTAACTTTATAATCAAGCAATATCAGTTGAGACATATTGCGTTCTTGTTTTAAGAGATCATTTTTTTCTGTGTAAGTATGTGTTCTGTCTGTATCTGGGTGTAATTTTTCTATGTATGTTTGTATATCATCGTAAAATTTTTATCACCATTGTACTCGTATAGTGCTTAGATGTTTCTTAAATAAAGAACCTGTAAAATCCATGTGTTTTTGTACCTACCTATATTGGTTTTTGTTTGTTAGTTAAATGTCCACAAGATGTTGATAAACCGTGTTATCAACTTAATGAACTGTTTTATTTTATTTATGTATAAGTACTATAACTACTATAAGGAATTACTTAAGTATAAGTACCAAAATTACTGTAGGTAAACTTACGATTATTCTGCTACACCCTAACAGGGTACATGTTCTAGTTAATAAGACACCTTGTTATATTATACTGTTCATGTAAGCAAATGAATAAATTAATGAATAAATGAATGAATAACTGCCGTACTCGGAGACGACACCTTTATTTCATCTTCCATTAAATCTCGTGCTTTTTGTCAAAAAAGTCTCAAAGGATATCATGAAGAGACGTTTCTGAGCACGGCGGCAGTAAGATTTGATAACAATTGGTCCAGTAGGTACACACGGCAGCAAGTAGTGGAAACCAAACCAGTATAAGCTGAACCAGCGCTACGTTACAAACGCCCAACACCAGAGACCTGCTCGAGGTCAAAGTATTACCACTGACGTGCGGCCGTGTGTACCTAATACTAGACTAGTCTCATTATTTTTTGGATATCATATATTTATTACTATTGGTATTGAGTTATGTATTGTTTTAAGTTGTGTTAATCTTATACAGGATCCTACAGAATTTGTGAACATAATTTTATCATGTTACTTAGACTATGAAACTGAACAACTTTCCTAAGAAATAAAGGTAATATAAATGAAGTAACATACGAAAAGCTATTTTTGAACTCCCATAAAAAATGTGCTATCAGCTGATGCAGATTCTATGAGAGGTCAAAATTGATTTTCGTATTTCGACCTATGTTCCGTGGGGAAAGTAGTTCAATTTCATGGTCTAAGTAACATACTAAAATTATTTTCACTATTTCATCCGGACCTTATAGACCCAACTCCATTTTAGAATGTTCTTCCAGTTTTTCTAACATTGTATATTTGTATGGAATACACTGAGCGAAAAACTAACAAAAATATATGAAATGAAATATTTTATATACATGTTTACAAATTTACAGGGTCTTATTGTACAGTAAGTGAAAGTATATTCAACCCGATCACAGGCAGGCAAATGTTTCTTAAAGCTAAGTCTATATTAAAGCTATATTTTGTTAGTATTTGTTATTAAACTAAACTATAAAAACATTTTTCAGCTAGCCAAACATTAAGCTCTTTTTTAAATAAGTTACCATTTTGTGAGGTAGGTAGTTTAGGAAATATTTATATTAAGATACCTACTTGATGTGATGAGTAATAAATGTTAGTATTCGCTTGGATCTCGTGTTTTAATGATGTGACATGGCGCAGCCGGAAAATTAAAGGAAGATTTAAGCATATAAAGGAGTGTTATAGTCATGGATAGTGTGTTAACTCCCCCGTCATCGTTCCGATTTGAAGATAATGCAGTGGATTTGGCTTCGGGCACCTTAAGCGATGAGTGGACGAAATGGAAACGTAGCTACGAGATCTACAGTAAGGCGTGTGAAATACAGAAAAAATCTGCCAAAATACAATTAAATGTTCTATTACATGTGGTCGGGGAGCAGTGTCGGGAAGTTTTGGATCAATCGGAGAGATGTGCAACGGTACAGGAAGTATGAACAAAATTGGATGCACATTTTCAAAGGAAGAAAAATGTTACGGTAGAGAGACATCGATTTTTCACTCGCAATCAAAAGGAAAACGAAACCATTGAGCAGTACGTATTTGAATTAATTAATTCTGCTTTTTTCAGTGGATTAAAATAACAACAAACTTTCCAAGGTCCTTCTTTAACGGCTGAAAACAACCACTGTCATTTTACAACTTTGAAATTCGCAACATATTTTATACTCTTCAATTTCTGATGGCCTTTGCCCAGCAGTGGGACATATGAGGCTACATAATAATAAACATTTCTGATCTATAAATCTATCAAGTCGTCTTCCGAAAACAATCTGCATCAGACAGACGGCCATGAAACCTAACAACTTTTCAAAAGTAAGATAGGTACAGTCAACAGCACGTCAAGCTTGACACATTGGACTTTGTACCGTTCTCATTTCAATAAACGTTAGGGCTAGAGTCGCGCTGCAAGTGTCAAGCTTCACCTGCTCTTGACTGTACAAAGTCCTTTGTGTCAAGCTTGACGTGCTTCTGAATGTCGAAATACAAACCTAAAATTTTGAGGTGTGGCCTTTAACTTTTTTGCTAACTTCACACCGCTGCCATCACGTTACTTATTACTAGAAACTCATTACGAATTCAATTCCTTAGTTCACAGTCCTCAAGAGAGCTGGCCAAGGCAAACGGTTTGGCGTTCGCTAAATTGTCCACAAGCCATGCCAAAAGTTCAGTCTTTTGACTTTTGACCTTCTAGTGCGCAACGCCAATGCGGGTGTTCGTTCGGAAATCGCACATTTCCAGCGTTGCCAGATGGTACTAAAAGGGATATTTTTTGTCCTTTATGGCATTAAACTGTCCCTTCGCTGCTCTGCTGAACGGACTCCATTTATTCGATCTTAGATATAACTTTTATTTTGCAAGGGCATCGTACTCGAGCTTCTAGCTTACTATACAAGATAATCGCATGTCTGATCCAATGGCAATCGATGCGAAGGCTTCAATGTTTTATGGACAGAATTATTTTGCAAAGCTTGTTTATCTTATCTGATAAATACAGGTTATTTTGACGTTTTGAGAGTAATTTTTGATCAAGTGAGATTTTCAAGTACGGAAAAGCAGCATTGCAGTAAAAGAGATGTAAAATTTTACTATGGGGGTTGGATTTTTATTTCGAGGGAAAATTAACAGGGTTCAAACCAAGTTCATATGATAGATAGAATAGTAGATAATATTGTGGTGAAGAAAGAATATTTTTAAAGGCCACCATTTTTTTACAATCGATTTTTAAAGTTATTGAAATACGGCATCACTGATTGGAATATGGCAACACAGATTGGACTATGACAACCCTACTTACAAATAGTGTTGCGATCTATCGATTATTTTTTTCGAGATATGTGTGAGTCAGGTCACCTGCGTCAGTTTATACCTCGTAACGTCAAAAAATTACATTTGCCCTTTGCCTAGAGGCTCGTTCTAAGTCGGCAGATCATTTGACTGAGAGTTGTCAGTTTCTATGAGTCATATTAATGAGTTAACTCATTTAAATAATTTGAACCATTTGGTCAGTTTCTATGAGTCATATTAATGAGTCAACTCATTTAAATAATTTGGACCATATGAGTCCGAGAAGTAATACAAGATCTTATGACATGCACGACAAGCAGTCATCCAAGTACTATTAGGCCGGATATAAAGCAGGTTGTAGCAGACAGACCTCTGTGAAATATTCCCGCGGAACGTTGGAATTGTTCTCTAATTGCGTCACTGTCAGTGTTCAATTGTCAAGAAACTACCTAGTAAGAGCAGGCAAAATGTCAATCTCGTCGGCCGACAATTATTGAGGGATCGAGGGGAGTCATGGCTCCCCCTGCCTCTACCACGAAGGTCATGAGGCGACCAAAGGCCACTCACAACGTCGCCCAGGCCACTTACCTTCGCGAAGAAATCGCCGCCAAGCTTTGCAAAAGTGCAGTCGCCCGCCTTACCGCCGCTTCACCGCACCCCGTCGAAGCCCCCCGCAACCGCAACCGCGGGCCCTCGACAGCCGCTTGCCTGGGCTGTACCGCCTTTGTCACAGAGCCTATTAACACGGTCTTCTCCCCACAAGCCGTGGGAGTGAAGACGAAGCACCCGGAGGTGTCAACAACTTCAGTCACACACGAAGCCATCGACCTTGCCATCGAGCTCCTGCTCTCCGTTCTCAAGGCCTTGAGAGCAGGCACAGACCCGGTGACAATTGTCACGGAGGGTGTCTCCATCCTGGCTCGCATCCCCTCCCCTCCACACCAGGTAGCCTACGTTCACTACGCCTCGTCGAGTAGTTAGGACTGTGGGCCCCTCACAAAACTGATACAGTGGATTTATTTTTTATACAAGAGAAAAAAAGAAAAAAAATGGGTTATCACTTAAAGGTACTAAAACGATAAAAACTAAACTGCGTTAGTTTTAATCGTTTTTGTACCTTGTATTCCTTGAATTTTCATCGTGTTCAGGTCTAAATCGATAATTTCAGTTTCATTTCAGGTTACTCTTTATTATTTCATTTACCTATTTTAAAATAGCTCCGCTACATATTACAAGAATTAAGACAACACATCAAACAAATACACTTAACTAATTCGAGTGAGTGAACTGACTCACTCATTTGAACTATTGATACCGTTATCTCTACGGCTTTCAAAATGAAACGCTTGCTTGACAGATATAACCTAAAACAACGTCAGTAATTATATCCTCATTGCTAAAACACCTAACCTTTTTCCTCTATTGGCTAATTAAATTAATAAATCAAAGCAGTATTGACAAATATGTGTATTTTGTAGAATCGGGTTGTCAAGCTCACGAGATGTCTGTGAAAGTACATTCTTGGAATAAACGATAAAAATGAAATACTGGAGTTGAAATCAGTGCTTACATAGCCAGATAATTTACCACACAAAATAATAGATAGGCTCTAAGTCACCAGCCACTTTTGGCCGCACCGTGTAACAAGCTACCCAAAGAATACATCTATACATAAATAAATACAACATAGACTTACAAGAGGAGACACAAGACTACTCAGAAATTAATTAACTTAAGGGATCAAAAACTAAAACAAGGAATGAGTGCAGACTCACAAGATCTTAATATTGTAATATCAAGTGCCTTCGGACAATACTACACTAATATGTTATAATGTGAGAATACAATCATCCAGGCTCTACAAGCAATAAAATCAAGAAACATTACAAAAATAAATATTAGTATAGTGTAGGACAGCACTTCAGTTCTACTAAAGCTGAATGGCCGCTATACAACCTCAGGATTGATACTACAATGCGATGAAGAACTATAAAAGTCATCAGTCATCACAAAATAGCATTATTAAAGGACATTTCCCTGGGAAATGATGCAACGGACTAACTGGCCATTACTTTTAAACCAGTTCCGGACTGAAATACAGATACAAATGTCCTTCACTCGTGCACAAGCCCCTACCAGGATTCAAACCTAGGACTCTCGGCTTGGCAGGCAACCGTACCACTCTGGGTGTCAACACCATTCTAGTCATCTGGCTGATGACATTGGTATTCCTATGTATTTCTCATCTGATTTATTTCTAATTAAACCATGAGTAAAATAATCACAAATACCTGTGTTTAGATATTATCTTCCTTAATCAACCAGTCTACAAAGAATATAATTTTAAAAAATTATATATTGGGAGACATTTCACACAAGGTTATCTGATCCCAAACTAGGCAAAGCCTGTACTATATGGGTACCAGAGACTGATATACATACATAAATAACACCCAGACACAGAACAAACACTTGTGTTCATCACACAAATGTTTGCCCTGGGCGGGGATCGAACCCGCGGCCCATGGTGTGAGAGGCAGGATCACTACCAACCACACCAACGGGCTTGTCAACCCAATGTAAAAGATCACACATTTTTACCCGCAGCAATTATTATAATTAATATTTATGTTCATCTGTTGCCTCATAACTTCTATACAACTTATTGTAGTTAAACAAATGAGTAGCGTTAGATTAGAAGCGTCTTGATCTTCCTCTGGTTATAGGATATAAGATGTTACATTACATTGAATGTGGCTCCATCAGGACATTAACTCATGAATGACCAAAATAATATTTTTATATGATACCATGTTGGGTGTCAAATAAAAGGACATTATCTGAACATCACTATGAATATTTAGTGGCAAATAAGCATGCTGCTTCACCCAAGGGCAACTGAACATAGTGGGTCTTACTCCGTGGTCTTACTACAAAAAAGTTAGACATCTGTTGAACACTTGATTAAAAAAATGCGCACAAAATAACTGGCTATGTCAGTTGATGCGCAGAAGTCAAGTCATAATAAAATAAGTCATTTTTGACTTCTGCGCATCAATGACATAGACAGAGTTATTTGGTACGATATTTTTAATCAAGTGTTCAACAGATGTCTAACTTTTTTGGTGTAAGACGGAGTGTGTTTGCTTAAGATGAGGCAACGAGGCATGTCCAAGCAGCTTCATGCGGCCAATAACAACTTTACACTAAGTGTAATATTATTCATCTTATATTAATATCTGTCCATCTAAAAAAATCTTGCTAATTGTGTAACAGATAGTTAACACTTTGAATTGACATAATAAGCCTATTATTATTATTTCTGGTGGAGAATCTGCACAGACGGGTGATCAGATCACTTAAATAGCTATTTCATTCACTATCCCAGCTTGAAACGGACGGTGTGGCCTGCTTCACTGTAAGCCCCATCCAGGAAGATGGCCAGTTTATGCGGCAAGCTGCTCTTTTGGCTTCATCGGGGTATCCCCATTTTCCATTCCCCCTATCTACTGATTGAGATGTACTAAATAAGGACCCTGAGAGGACCTCCGAAGCTTTTCACACACAATTCTGTGTCCCCTGGTGTGAGGCTCTCTGCACCACAAGCCAATCTGCCGAGGGCACTGGTTTACTGGTGCTGTTAAGTCTTTTTTCTATCTATATCCCTTGATGAAGAGTTTGGATTGACGATACCCCTCCACATTTTCCAACTGTGTGATAGTTCGTCTCCATGTCCTGTATCGTTGCATTCTGTCGGGTTTTCTTGTGCTTACGGTAAATGAACAAAAACGCGTAACACCCTCAGTAAGCTAAATCACTTGAATTCTTCATTTTTGTGCACTTTTAAGATATTTTCCAGCAAAATACACTATTTTGATCACTTTAACCTCTTTCGTTTCACAAATGCAAAATCTCTGACACAGCCAGTTGCACAAAGCTACTTTAAAATTAAAGCTGCTTTAAATCTACTGCTGTCACTTTCTTTGTCAGCAGAATAGAAAGAGTCCGCAATAGACTTAAAGGAGCTTTAACTTTAAAGATGCTTTGTGCAACTGGCGGTGAGAGTAGGATAGCTTTATGTTACGTCCATGTGTGTGGTTGAAACACACTGCTGTCAAAAAAAATATTACTTTGAAAAACATTACCCGTTGACAGCAGTCTGTCTTGACCACGCACACGGGCGTCATATACAGCTATCCTGCTGTCAAAATAATATTTCCTGTTCTGGAACGCACGTCTATACGAAGAAAAACGAAAAGGCAATTGAGTGTTGCCAGTTTATTTTGCTTTGGTGGTGCCAGTACTTAAAAAAAAAGTCCACTACAGATTTTTTTAAAAAATTATTTAAAAAAAAATGGCGGCATTAAAAAAATAATTCTTAGTCATTCTTCTTTCTTCTTTTTATTCTCCTTCATGTAATATAAATTTCAAGTCTGTTAATTTTATCTTGGAATAAAAAACCACTAGTATACATGTCTTTTTGTGATGTGCCTGAAATTTCCATCTGGCAACATTACTTATTTCATTTAACAGTGAATTTATTAAATTTTTACTGTTGAAAATGAGTCGTCGAAAGCGTGCGAGGGTACGTTATGTATGATATTATTATGATTTCGTTTAACCAAGAATTTATATGCTTTTTATAAAAAAAAATTGTGCTCGAAATTAGAGGTTATGTTTGTTGACCAGGTTGTTACCCGTGAGTTGGATGCTGTTGTGAAGCAGCAGGATGGCTCTGAGTCTGATCAGTCGGACAGGAGCAAGGTCATGTCTTCCAGCCCTTCGTCATCGCGGGGCCGGCGAGAGGGCTCATCCAGTAGGAACGCAGGCCCCAAGGAACCTAACAAAGATGAGAAACCGGTGATAGAAGAAGCTAGAAGTGATGATATAGAGGAGACCGACGATAAAAGAGTGTTGAATAGGTAGGTTAAATGTGTAAATTAAAATCTTCACTAAAAATAAGTTAAGATAATTATAACACATGCACTGTGTAATAATTTCTCTACAAACTGAAGAGGGCTTGTATAACATTCCAGACCTGGGTTAAGCTTTATTTTATTATTTTAAAAACTCATTTATTGAATGAATTTGAGCTTTAAAAGATGGATTTTATAGCTTAGGTTGCTCTCTTTCTTTTTCTCAAAAAAGCCTGATACTGTTTTAAAAATTTCCTAATACCTAACCTATACTTATTTATTTACCAGTTTGGAGGAAGTAGCCATTTTATCTCGTCTGCCATCTGACAAGATGTCATCCCTGGAGGTGGAAAGTTTCTCAGACCTCGAAAGGCCTACTAGACTTGCCTTTGTTGAGATGAGGAACAGGATTTTGAAAATGTGGTTTGAAAACCCTAAGAAGCAACTTACCGAATATGCTGTTCAGAAAATAGAGGTTAGGATCTGTTTAACTTAGAAAACAATCTAATGTTTGACAACATAGCTACTAGCTTTAATATGAAATAAAAATTTCACCAATTTTAGCTATTGATCCACTTAATTATTTATAGGAAAAATTGTTTTATACTCGCAGGCCCCTTACAGCAGCGACCCAGTTCTAGTGTTACGCACTCACTCCTTCCTAGAAAGGCACGGTTTCATCAACTATGGAGGTAAAATATACAAATACAATAGTCAAATAATTAAATGCACTATAATATCAATAACAACAAACCTATCAAACCTCAATTTTCATTACTACCTGCAGTAGTTTAATAGTGCTAGTGAATAGGTGGTGGTTCACCCCTGCAACAGTATCGTGTATAAGAAGAACGGCCAAGTGTGAGCCGGACTCGCGACAGAGATATACTACTAGCTCTTGCCATTTAATTTTAAAAATTCCATGTCTACTCAACTCGAACTTGACCCCTCTTTGATACGAGTATGAATGTACTTGAAATAGAGGCTCACATTTTATTGGTTATAATTAGTTGTAAGAAAAATTTTAATGTTTAATGATTTTAGACATTTTCCTAACTTCTGCTCTCTGGGTCAACGGGAAGTTCCATATAGGTTTAGGTTTGGTTCATAAATGTATGGAGACGGGGACATAAAGGGCCGTATCTTTTGATTGACTAGTCATAGAAGCTTGACATTTTCACGCCTTCAAGTGTGCACTGACCATGATATAATAATAAAGGCTTTTATTTCCATCATTAGGTTACAATTTTATTTTTGTTAGTATTTATTTGTAGCTTAACAATAATAAAGGCTAATTAACACTAATTAATGGATCCCATTTGGGTATAGGTCTCGTCCATCGTTTTCCATTTGCCTCTGTCTTTGCCAAGGTTCATCCAGCTCTTGCCTGCAACCATCTCTATTTCGTCAGCCCAGCGTTGTTCCGGTCTTTCAACTTTTCTCTTGCCCAGTGAGCCTTTCAACATTTGTTTTCCGTCAATTGTTTTCCATCTATCTGGATAGGCTTCTTAGGGTTGTTTGTCATTACTTTGGTTTTGTTTGCGTTCATATGTAGACCCCCTTTTTAGGGTTCCGATACCAAAATGGTAAAAAAAAGGAACCCTTATGGTGCCGCTCTGTCTGTCCGTCTGTCTGTCACACCTCTATATCTCAGCAACCACTTACGCTATCGAGCTGAAATTTGGAATAGTTTTAGAATATAGTTGCCCAACTTAATTGCACATGAAAATTTTTTGAAAAAAGTATGATTATTAATGTAAAGGGGGCCAAAATAGGGGGGGCCAAATTTCAAATTGTCGCTACTAGGTCGAGTGGGGTATCATATGAAAGGGCTTTACTTGTACATTTTAAAATATATTTTTGTATTTTTTTAAGTTTCTTAGTTTTCAAGTTATGATGAAAAATGTCAAAAAAAATACCATTCCGCCCCCCTTATCTCCGAAGTTTGAGTAAGGGAAAATCTGAATTAATTACAGTTGACAGAGGTTTATGTAAACTTTACAGCAAAAATAAAACGATCTTTCTAAGTTGCACAGTTTTTCAGAAATCTGCAAAAAACCTTTACAAACAAATTTAGTTTTGCGGTCCTGAAAATGGACTTTATTGCTTCCAAAAATACTATAGGTATATCGGAACCCTCGGCGCGCGAGTCCGACTCGCACTTGACCGGTTTTTGCTCTCCTCATTAAGCAACTGCATCATTTGTTGTAGTTCTGAAGCAGATTTGGCTAAGATTGCAATATCGTCCGCAAATCTCAAATGGCTGAGGTGTTTATCTATTATCCATATGCCCTTATTTTTCCAGTCTATTCTTTTGAATGTCTTCTAATACAGATATGAATAATTTTGGTGATACTGGATCTCCCTGCCTGACGCCTCTCTCTATTGTTATGACATCTCTTCTGTTGTCAAGTGTGTTGTCTCTTGTGTTGTATTTTACTGGTGGAGTTAGAATATATGTTTCTGAGGATGTTTATACATTTCTGATTGATCTTGCATGCTGGTGTGCGTTCCGTATCGAGATGTGAGTAATACTGTCAAAAGCCTTTGTATACCTAATCTATAAATCCAACATACAAAGGTTGGTTAAATTCCTTGAATTTTTTAAGACTTGTTCCATTATGTGTAAGTGATCCGTGGTAGAAAAACCTGAACGGGAACCTGCTTGTTCTACTGGTTGGTTCATGTGAATCTTAGGCATAATCTTGCTCAGTAATAGTGAGGAGAATAATAATAATAATTTATACATGCTAGGCAGCAAACTAATTGGCCTGTAGTCCATAGGATTTACTTTTTTGGTACTATATGTAGTATCTATGTATTTAGCCCAAATAGTAAGTGGGTAATATTTAAATGTATATCCATTTGCAGCAGATATAAAGAAAATCAAACAAGAATTAAAAGAAGCACAGCATCACATGGACGAGTTACCCTTAGACCCGGATGGAGCCTACAGCCTGTACGAAGATCATCAGATCAAGGAGGAGATGGTCATCGGCCCCACTGTGTTCCAGAAGCCGACTTTTGATGAATATTCGGGTTAGTTTTCATTACTTTAATGTTTTGAGACTAAAAGCCTATCAGGCTTCGTCGTGATGAGCACGTTCTTACACTCGTTTACAAAGTGCTGTATGACCCGCGATCTTAAGGAATGTTTCCGTTTCTTCGGTGCTCAACGCAGTCGTGACCTTCAGTCTTGCGGAAGTGCGCCAGTCCAAGTCTCTGGCCATATTGAAGGCCAACGTCCGTCAACATTATCTTGCTAAATCATGAGTTTGCAACCGTACGAGTATCTTTCTATATAAAAGAAGAAGGTGACTGACTGACTGACATATCAACGCACAGCCCAAACCTCTAGGTCTAGAGATTCCAAATTTGGCACGGTGGTTCCTTATAAGGCCTAGGGGTGCACTAAGAAAGAGTTTTACAATATTCCACCCCTAAGGGGGTAAAATAGGGGATAAACGTTTGTATGGAAGTCCGTCAGTTTTGAAATTGGGATCTTCAAATTTTGTATTAAGGCTGACGACTAAAAATTAATTTTAACGTGTCTCAGGGTTTTATAAAATTCTACAACCTAAGGGGTGAAAAGGGGGATGAAGTTGAAAATCCTTCATTTTCAAAGTAAAATCCACAAAATTTATTATTTAGGCATTAGGGTTATAATTCTATGGAACGTACATCACTGTTATTGAAATTCCACCCCAAATTCAACCCCTAAAAGAGGGAAATGGGGTGAAAAAGTCTAAAAACCGGGTCGCTGATTACAAAAACTACAACAATTTTGAAATCCAACGTGGTGGACGTGAAATACCACCATCCCCTAGGGATGGGTTTGGGGTGCGAAAGGGTTGAAATGTCTAAAAATAAATATGGGTGTCGTTTGTATGGTTTATCGGGTCGCTGATTACGAAAACTACAACAAGTTTGAAATCCAACGTGGTCGACGTGAAGTACCATCATCCCCTGGGAATGGGGTTGGGGTGCGATAAGGTTGAAATGCCTAAAAATCAATATAGGTGTTGTTTCTATGTTTATATTAGGATAGGGATAGCGGTTAAGATGGCGTTAGGGTTAGGGATAGGGGTACGGTGAGGGGCAGGGATAGGGCGAGGGAGAGGGAGGGGAGGGAGAGACTACACAATACTACACATTGTCTGAATTCCACGCGGGCGAAGTATGTAGTATGTATTCAAGTGTTTTGTAGTTATTGGTATGTTATGTTATTTATTTTAATATATTCAGCTCTAATAGTGAATGTGATAACTCTAAGAATTGTTCCCATCTCAAGAAAAGCATGAAATTTTCACCATGATTAGGATGTCCCAAAAGAATCATTTTGAGATGTGGAGGCTAGTCAGATTCGGTTCAGGGGTGCCGGGAGAGGGGGGGAACGGGGCAAAATAAGGCACCTTGGACATTTTTTTTTTTGCTGATTAGTGAATGCTACTACAGCATGTATGGTGTCATTTTCGCATAAAACAGTCACTGGTAATTCATTTCTGCTACATAAAAGGTACACTTTTATTCATAAAAACCTATCTTACAAAAAAAAATATGCTCAATTTTTCTTTAAAATCATATTATTTTTCGAAAAAGTCAACTAATCAAGTAAAAAAAAAAAATTTTAGAAGGACTGACTAACGTAGTTTGTAAAAATATACACTTGCTGATATCTTTTCATACAACAACTAGAAGAAAAAAAATATTTTATATTTCGAGGCATAGCAGATGAACAAAACGAATGCAGGACGAAAGAGGAGAAATACTGCACCCACCAACCCCAAATAGTAGTAAAAGCAAATTCAATGGTATTAAAAGGTATTTAATGAAAATTTACTTAACAATCACCAGCACAGTAACAAAGTGCAGTACACTTTAGTGCAGCTGTGCTGCATCTGCAACGTCCAGATCACCCTTTTTTGCAGCTGCATCGTATTAATTCGGAACATAAAGCTGCTGCTTCGGGAAGAGTGATCCATAGGGGTTGCCACTCCGCTGCATCTATTATCCATCCCCATTGCGATGGATCTGGCAAGTTAGGAGCCTTCTCTAGAGCTGCAGACCAAATAAAAGCTTAATAGCAAGCACGCCTTAAACGTTGAAGCAGTGCTGCTCTTGTAGGCGGTATATCTTCATTTGCCCGGGATTTTTGCGTGAAGAGCTGTTTTCTGGCGTCATTTACTGTCTCAGCATCACTAGTACGGTCGTCGGTCATACATTAAAACAACAAATCTTTCTATTAAATCCAGCGTATCTTGGTTTATGTCGCTTGGCTTTGACATAAGTTCGTCAAATGCACCGTTTACTGCAAGGAAAGATTTCCACGTGTCCCAAGCCGTCTCTTTTCTTCTGCCCGCAAACGTGGACCGTATCGCACCCAGTAAATGAGTGAAAAATTGGCAGATACTTACATTCTGGCATTTCTGGCAAACTTAGAGTCGCGACCATTTCGTAAGTAGCGATATATCGGAAATTTAAACCGACACCAAAAGCCAGCCATAATTCGGAGATGTAGCTTACCAAAAAAAGATACAGCTAGTACCAATACATCGGTGTCCATGGTGCGTATGATCGGTTTTTTTTATCCTTTTTGCATCCTTTCTGCCAATTTTTCACTCATTTACTGGCTGCGATACGGTCCACGTTTGCGGGCAGAGGAACAAAGACGGCTTGAGACACGTGGAAATCTTTCCCTGCAGTAAACGGCGCATTTGAAGAACTTATGTCAAAGCCAAGCGACATAAACCAAGATACACTGGATTTAATAGAACGATTTGTTGTTTTAATGTATGACCGTACTAGCAGCTCCGGATCTTCGATTTTTTCGACCCGGGGCAAAAATTTGGTAGTGGCGCCCCTCTCTCTGGCGTTTGAGATAAAGGACACACCTCAAAAAAAAAATTAAAAAAAAATTGGACAAACGGCCTTATAAAATTGCACACCGTTGCGTTTCTACAGCCTGAATTTTCATTGGTTTTGCTCCCGAAGCGCATAGTGATTCTAATTATGAAAACAAGCAACTTTCGCAAAGAAGAAATTTTTTTAATCCATAAAAAAATTCCATCTCTCCATAGCAAAGTGGTTACGTGATCGACTCATTTTGAATGGGCAGGCGAAAAAATGTTTTCGAGTAAAAAAAACTTCTTCGGGAAAGTTGCTTGTTTCCATAAGTAGAATCACTGGGCTTCGGGAGAACCAATGAAAATTCACGCTGTATAGATTCTATGCCCGCGATCAAAAATTGACAGATACTTCAATTTCAATTATTTATTGCTTCCATATGGTACAATAGATGGAAAATAACAATTATACAGAATATTGACCAATATGGACCCTGGAAGGGCACTGCAATTTTTGGAATCGACATTTCAAAATACAATTATTTTTACAATAGTTACGTGGTAGCATGACAATAACCACAATAACACTTACAAAAAACAATAACACAAAATAACATATTAGACAATTTTAGTATACAGATTACTCGTAACTAGAACATTACGTTCTGAATAATTAATTTCAATTATTTTTATAAAATTATTAATTTTAACTCAGTTCCTTCCTACAGTATTATTAAAATATTAGTATAAGTATTAGTAAAATATTTTCATATCATAATTGTATTCACAATTATGTTCACAATTATGATTGCCTATTAGTATCAGGAAAGGTTTTTTGTATTTTTATTTATTAATGTTTTAGTAATATTTAAATTTTATCTTCAAAAAATTCCTTTAGATTATAAAAACAGTTTTGGACTAAATAGCTTTTCAAACATCTAACAAATGTGCCTTCTTTTTCTTAATTTCTTATATGTAAGGGTATATTGTTATATATTTTAATTGACATTGCTAGAGGCCCAGAGTCAAAGAGTTTTAGCTTTGAAGAGGGTGGTTGGAGCTCTTTGCTCTTTTCAGGAAGTCTCCGGTTTTCTTTCTTGTACGAGTATGTGTATTGATCAATATTTATCCTTACACATTTCTAAAATATAAATAGAGGTAAGCGTCAGTATGTTATGCTCTTTAAAATAAGGCCTGCAACTAGTCATTTGGTCTATGTTTGTAAGTATTCGCACACATTTTTTTTGTAAAATGAATAGATCCTGCGCATCAGTACTGTTTCCCCAGATGATCACCCCGTAACTGAGCCTTGAATGAACATATGCATAACTTTCATAAATCAACTTATGATGTGCTCAAAAACTAAATTGGCATTTTATAATGAAAACAGTAATCGATATAAGAACTTGCGCTGGATGCTAGGCGTTTTGTAAAAATATTTTTTACTCGAGCATGAGTTTTGCGCCCCCTGAAACTGGCGCCCGGGGCAGGTGCCCCGGTTTGCCCCCCCCTTAGATCCGGGGCTGCGTACTAGTGAGGTTGAGAAAGTAAATGAAGCCAGAAAACAGCTCTTCAGCTCTTCTTCAGAAGATACAGGTACCGTTTACAAGAGCAGCACTGCTTCAACATTTAAGGCGTGCTTGCTATTAAGCTTGTATTTGGTCTGAAGCTCTAGAGAAGGCTCCTAACTTAAATAATGGCAACCTCTATGAACTCTTCCCGAAGCAGCAGCTTCATGTTCCGAATTAATACGATGCAGCTGCAAAAAAGGGTGCTCTGGACGTTGCAGATGCAGCACAGCTGCACTAAAGTGTACTGCACTTTGTTACTGTGCTGGTGATTGTTAAGTAAATTTTCAGTAAATACCTT
The DNA here is from genome assembly GCA_947532105.1 of Athrips mouffetella. NCBI lineage: Eukaryota > Metazoa > Arthropoda > Insecta > Lepidoptera > Gelechiidae > Athrips > Athrips mouffetella. Next base: position 14,343,519 of record OX383984.1, read on the forward strand.
TTATTACACGGGCTTTTGATAGGGTCCAGTAATGCCTCTTTTATTTTATTTTTCTTTAACCCTCTATCACTCAAGAGCATGTTTTATTTTTATTTTTTGGGTATGGATGATAAATAAAAAAACAAAATATACGTGTTTCAGGATTTTTCATTCATATAATTATTTAAGAAAAAAGGTACAAAAATAGGGAGTGTTGCCTAGAGGCAACACTGAACCATAAGCGTAACAACTATGTACCTAATCATCTTTGGGATACTTCTGAAGGCGGACATTAGGAAAGGTGGAAGTTTCTGAAGCAATTCTTGGTTTTAGTATCACATAACGCGTTTCCACATTTTTCGCATACGTTTTGAGTAAATCTTTGGAAACTTCCACCTGATTTTTTTATCAGACCATTGTGGCCAATGGCCAATCTGGTCTTGGAGGTACGTGCTGAGCAGGTCCCTTGTGTTTTTTTACATGAATTTCGTTCTCCAGCGAAACCAGAAACGCCACTCAACACAAATATTTTATATCCCCATTTGTGTGGTTTATTGGGGTTGTACCTCTTCAAAGTATTTCGTGCTTTAGTGGAACACATTTGTTCGTCCACACAATGATGTTTTTCCATGGGGACCTTCTTGTAGGCCTCATGCAAGGCGTCCACTACTAAGACCAGTAGTGGACGTTGAAGATTCGGTCATGGTCAGGATCGCTTCTTGGAAGATTTTTACTGTTGTCATTGAATGTACCGTTTGGCGCAGTTTCTCAAATTTATTTCATGACATAGCCTGCTGTATTATTGGTGTACCAAGTACAGGGCTCCAATGTTTAGTCACTTTTGGTAATTGGACATGAGACATTATATACATCACACCTATGAACTGCCTGATATCCATTTCTGTCACACGAAAAGTGATGTTAGGATCATTCTGAACCTGATAAAGATTGGTCTCCTCTGAAATCAACTCGATGAGTTCTTGTGAATACTGGTAAAAGAAGAACTGAATAGGGGTTTCAAGCTCTAGAAGATCAGAACCCAAATCCTTGTTACCCTTGAATCTGAGCTGCTCGGTATTTAACTATAAATTTTTCTTCTTTCAGCGTAAGTTCAATTTATAGTTTGCGACTGTTTAGCAGCTTTTGGTCGACTGCTTTAAGCTGTTGAAGATTCAGGAACAGTATGGTGTAAGGATTCTGTTTCTGCATTTGAAGATGGGCTTTCGTGATCATCTTCTAAGGTTTCTATTAAATAATCCACGTTAATGTCCAATTCAGAAGGTTCATCTTCAAATGTCTCCAAATCTGGTATAAAATCTGGATCTGTCAGGCTTTCATGGTCGAAATCCAGTCCGTCCTCGCTGTCATCATCATTTGGCAACGCAGAGGGAATGTCCTCGTCTACAAGGTGCCGCTTACGAGCTATCCTGGAACATTTCAAAACCCTCATGTACACACATACCCTCTTATATAAAACTAGTACAAAATAATACCCCTATCAGTCAATGTATCCTACAAGCAACAAACACTTTTTTTCTAAAATAAACCAAAATAATATAAAATATTATTATATTAACATCAAGCATTAAAGTTTATCATAATTACCTGTTCATATTACCAAAAAGACTCCAAAAACACTCAAAAACTATTTTTTTAATATTTTTCACTTCGGAGCACGCACGACCTTGTTCAAACCACCGACATTCGAAATATAAACTTTGATTTGAGACCAGTAATGCCATCTAGTGATTTTTTTTGGTATCAATTAGTTACTTCTGTTTGTAGACCACAGGTTACAATGCATTATAATGACAGAAAAAAATTCGTATGAATTTGGCTGGAGGTCGAACGGTATGTTGCCTACAGTCAACACCATGATATAGAAGGTTAATATTTGGGGTTGGTGGGCGCAGTAATTCTCCTCTTTCATCCTCCATTCGTTTTGTTTATCTGATACGCCTCGAACTATAAAATATTTTTTTATTCAATTTTTTGTAAGAAAAGATATCATTTTAACAAACAACGTTAATCAATCCTTCTAACAGTATTTATTTTTTACTTGATTTATTGACTTTACCGAAAAATAAGATGATTTTAAAGAAAAATTAAGCATCTTTTTACTTTTTTAAAGATTTTTATTTGAAAGATAGGTTTTTTGAATGAAAGTGTACCTGTTATGTAGCAGAAATGAATTCCCAGTGTCTTTTTTATGCGAAAATGACACCATACATGCTGTAGTAACATTCACTAATCAGCAAAAAAATAATGATCAAGGTTGCCTTTTTTTACCCCGTTCCGGCACCCCTGAACCGAATCTGACTAGCCTCCACATCTCAAAATGATCTTTCGAGACATCCTATTCATGGTGAAAATTTCATGCTTTTCTTGAGATGGGAACAATTTTTCTCCCCTTAGTATGAGCTCTCACTTCCACTATAACATTCATGTTACGATATCTATGTATACCTATAGTACAGATTTCAGTAAAGCTGATTTGATCAAAAGGCTGTCTGGAAGAGATCACTCTTAGTGATAAGGCCGCCTTTTGCACATATTTTATAAGCTCTTATATTGTTTGTAGTTTTACTTTGTGTGCAAATAAGCGTGTCTGCATGTAACGAATGCTCTGGGGATCGAACACCTGTGGCGTATGCCATAAATAGGCATTCGAGATACAAATACTAAATGGTGTCGACCATATCGGTTGTAGCGCTCCGCTAGATGTGGGTCTGTGTAGTACTGGGTATGGTATGACGCGGCGAGACCTTACTCAGCAGACAGTCTCTCAGTGGTTGGTGTGTACGTTTAAGAAGGAGTTCTTGACCCAGTAGTGGGATACTAACTGCTACTTAGTAGATTGAGCTGTGATAGTATCTTTACTTATAATATTTTACTAATTTCAGATAAAGTGCATTTTCCGAACAAATGTTAGATAACGGTCTCAAGCTAGTTTTATAGCCTGCTCATGAAATTCAAGTCTTTGTTTTCGTTGTTGCAGTGTCAAAGACAAATAAGCCAAGTCAAAATGAAGAGACAGAAAAACAGACAACAGGGAAAAATCTTCCATCAACAGAAAACGTCGATGGAGTCGCCCAACAAAACACCCAAAATATTGAAAAAAATTCGGTGTCTGAGAGTAAATTACCTGACGTAACTGCAAGTGTAGACAGCCAACAAGAAGTATCTAGAGAAGTAGTCAGCACAACAAGTAATGTTAAAATAAATAACACCGCGAAAAATGGTCCAAACTCAGTTACAGTGAGAGCGGAAAAACAACACTATAGTTCAGATACACTCAGTGCTACTGATATCTGTGATAAAGCCCTTGAATACTCGTGTGATATTTGTGAACATTCAACAAATAATGAAAAACATTTAAACGCTCATTTAAAGGCGCATGCTGCTGCAGAGAAATATTACTGTAATATTTGTTCTTACATGACTACCAGAAAATTGTCGTTAAGTCGACATCTAAAAACTCACAGTGATGACAGGCCCTTCGTATGTAAAACTTGTGATGCAAATTTTAAACGACTTTGCATTTTAAAACAACATTTAAAAATACACACAGATAAGAAACCGTATTCGTGTAATGATTGTTATAAAAGTTTTTACCGAAAGCGTACTTTAGACAGGCACCGGAGAACACACACAGTTGAAAAACCAAATTCTTGTGCACTTCTGACTACAGAAAATAACGATGAAGTCGCACAACAAAACACCCCAAATATAACAAAGAATCCTGTGTCTGATAGTAAACTATCTGACGTAACTGCAAGTGTAGACAGCCAACAAGAAGTATCTAGAGAAGCAATCAGCACAAAAAGTAAAGTAAAAATAAATGTATCTGCGAATAATGGTCCTGACTCAGTAACAGTGAGAGCGGAAAACGTAAAACATTGTTCAAACGGAGTCAGTGGTACTGTTATCTGTGATAGAGTCTTTGAATACTCATGTGATATTTGTGAATATTCAACAAATAATGTGAAGGATTTGAATGCTCATTTAAAAGCACATACTTCTGCAAAGAAATATTACTGCGATATGTGTTCATACATGGCTACCATGAAACGGTCATTAATTATACATATAAAAACTCACACTAATGACAACCCCTTCGTTTGTAAGACTTTTGAAAAACCATATTCTTGTAATGCGTGTTATAAAACCTTTAACCAAAAGGCTAATTTAAACAAACATCGGCGTACACACTTAAGCGAGAAACCATTTTCTTGTGAAGTTTGTTATAAGAGCTTCAATCAGAACAGTAATTTAGACAATCATCGGCGAATACACACAGGTGAGAAACCATTTTCTTGTGAAGTATGTTATAAAAGCTTTAATCAAATGAGGTATTTAGAGTCGCATCGGCGAATACACACAGGCGTGAAACCATTTTCTTGTGATGTTTGTCATAAAACATTTAATCGAAAGAGCAGTTTAAAGACGCATCGGCGAATACACACAGGTGAGAAACCGTATTCATGTGATGTATGTTTTAAAAGCTTCAGTGATACCTCTTCTTTACGCAAACATCGGCAAATACATACCGGAGAGAAACCATATTCTTGTGATGTGTGCCATAAAAGCTGTTATCAAAAGAACGATTTAATCAAGCATAGACGAATACACACAGGTGAGAAACCATATTCTTGTGATGTGTGTCATAAAATGTTTAATCGAATCCATATTTTACAGACTCATCGGCGAACACATACAGGCGAGAAGCCATTTTCTTGTGATGTGTGTCATAAAGGCTTTACTCAAAAGAGCGGTTTAGACAGGCATCGTAGAATACATACAGGTGAGAAACCATACTCTTGTGATGTTTGTCATAAAAGCTTTAGTGATGCCTCTTCTTTACTTTCACATCGGCGAATACATACCGGTGAGAAACCATTTATATGTGATTTGTGTCATAAAAGATTTAATCACAAGCACGATTTAACCAAACATATGCGAATACACACAGGTGAGAAACCATATTCTTGTGATGTATGTTATAAAAACTTTAATCTAAAGAGTAATTTAGAACAACATCAGCGTTTACACAGAGGTGACAGACCGTTTTCTTGTGATGTATGTCAAAAAAGCTTTCGTGTTAAGTATTATTTAGGCAAACATCTGAAAAGACACTCTGGAGAGAAACTTTTTTCTTGCGATGTGTGTCAAAAAAGTTTTAATCAAAAGACTGTATTGAACAAACATCGCCGAATACACTCATAGGTTGGATGCTGGATGCCAGATTTTTTGCATGATTGCTTCATGTGGTAGACCTGGATTATTCGTTTAAAGACAATTTGTAGGGCCACAGAAAAATAATCTGCCACCTTGGTAAGGCTGCGTTTTCAATTGAAAGGGCTTTAAAAATGTAACAATTCATGTAGCCTGAGAGCCAAACTATTTCACTGTATGAAGATTCAACAAAAATTCATATCAGCATTTTTTTTTCGTCGAAAATTAGATTAGCTGGTCCATAAAATAATTCATTAGTAATCCACCCAAATTTACGACCGCATGATTTAAAAAAAATCAAATAAAGGTATTATAAATTCCACAAAAGATGGGCAAAAATGCTATAAATATTATTTACCTTACATTTAATTACCTTTATTTATTATATCTTTTTAGGGTTCCGTACCCAAAGGGTGAAAAACGGGATCCTATTGATATGCCTCCGATGTCTCTCTGTTTGTCTGTCTGTCAGCGGGCTGTATCTCATGAACCGTAATAGGTAGTTTGAAATTTTCACAAATTGTGTATATCTGTTGCCGCTACAACAACAAATACTCAAAGTAAAAAAATTAAGGGGGGCTCCCAAACAACTAAAGGGGGGAGCGTAAAAAAAAGTTTGACCTACCCCATCAAGTGGGGTATTGTTGTTTAGAACTCTTTCAGTAGATAAATACTGTATTTTTTGTTTAAAAATATATTTAAAAACAAAGGAATAAGATGCCACCAAAGTCAGCAGTTTTTACAAAATTTTGATTGAGCTGTAAGTATCTCATGATAAGTAATAGCTAGACTGTTAAAATTTTCACAGATTATTTATTTCTATTGCCGCTATAACAACAAATACAAGACTTAAAATAAAGAAAGTAATAAATTAAGGGGGTCTCCTCCTCATACTAAATACCTATTTTTATAGGCGATTTTTGTTTTAGCTCTGTCTTAAAAACGGGAACACTTACAAACGTGAAAATTGGTTTCTTTATAGTGCTTAAGCTTTTAGATAACAACAAATAATAAAATCTGATCAAGCGCGTGTCGGACTCAAAAAATGTAGCACAGTAACTTACTGAAATTTCAACTAATACAATTATCATTATGTGGTGGTACGAAACCCTCCGACTCGCACTTGGCCGGTTTTTTTAAAGTTTATATTTGTAAAAGAAAAACAACCTCCTATATTTGTAAAAGAAAAACAATTAAATAAAAAAAGAATAATTACGTAAATCTCAAAGTTGCATTAGACCTATATATTATAAAAATGCTATCAGATCAGTTCTTTAATGCTTTATTTTATTTATTTTATTTTATTTTATTTATTTTGAGGGAGACTTACGGCTAAAAACCTACTAACAATAACATAATAAGTAGCTAAAAGCTAATTAAAAGTCTCCACCTAAATACAACTAAATTATCCATAACCATAAGTATTTATATGATAGATATAAAAATGAGATTTGAGAAAACAGCAAAACGAAACCATTCTAACCAAATTAAATAGTTGTAAAAATCTAAACAAATATGACTTAAAATATAAACTAAAAGCAAATTTTAACAAATTTTAGCCAATTGTGTCATTAAAAAAGCAAGTCGACATTTTTAGACGCAATGATGTTACACTAGAGCAAAATAAGTCTACATCAAACTCAGATGGTAAACTGTTAAAACTTTCTATAGCTCTTATGATGTATGTATTACGCCTGTAGTTCGTTTTCGCATACGACGCACTTATCACAGACCGCTGCCTTAAGCCGAGAGTGTTAGTTCGTAGATATATCATTGACGATAGTTCAGAGCAGTCAACGGAACCATTGGCTAAATTCATAAGTAATGATATATCCCCAACCTTTCGTCTCAATTCTAATGGTAAGAAATGATATCTCTTGCATCGCTCTAAATAATCCCGAGATTTAATTCGTGCCTTATAGTCGAGATAACGCAAAAACCGCTTTTGAATGTTTTCAATACGAGTTTTATAAATTTCATATTGAGGATTCCACACCTGCGATGCGTACTCGAGGTGACTCCGTACAAATGCGCAATATAATACTTTTATAGATTTAATTTTACGAAAGTCACTAGAAGCACGCATAATGAAACCTATTGCTTTGTTTGCTTTACCCACTATTCCGTCTATATGTTTGTCAAACAATAGCTTGGTATCATGTATAACCCCTAAATCCTTTACATTATCAACTTTGACGATAGATTGGTCGTAAAGGGTGTAACCGATATCAATTGTTATAGCTTTACGACTATAAATCATGTAGAAGCATTTAGATACGTTGAGTTCCAATAAATTCAATTTGCAATACTCTTGGAATCTACCCAGGTCAGCTTGGAGATTACGAGAATCCTCAAGACTGTGTACTTTTTGAATGATTTTCATGTCATCCGCAAATAGAAGGATTTTGGAGTGGTGAAAACAGTGTTTGACATCCGATATAAATATGATAAACAACAAGGGCCCGAGTATTGACCCTTGAGGTACTCCTGAAGGTATCGTTGTCCAAGATGACGTATAGCCCCGAAGAACTACCGCTTGGCTACGATTCTCTATGTACGACTTAAACCACCGATACAAGTTACCATGGACACCAGCATATAGCAGCTTATTTAAAAGAACTTTGTGATCTATACGGTCAAAACACTTACTGTAATCAGTATATACTACATCCACTTGCGAGCCCTGGTCCATGCCACTAGTAATATACTCATTAGCTAGTATTAGGTTAGTAACTGTAGAACGTTTCCTTAGGAAACCGTGCTGCTGCTCATCGAATGTACTTTTAAGAGCGCTGTACAGATTAGAATAGACAAGTCGTTCCAGGATTTTCGCGAAGAGACACAACTTGGATATAGGGCGATAGTTCTCGACATTTGCCTTATTCCCTTTTTTATGTATTGGTGTTATGAATGCAGATTTCCAAATTGCTGGGACAGTTCCTTCAGAGAGAGAACGTTCAAATAAAATCGAAATTGGCGTAACTAAACTTTCTGCACACATAGCAATAAACAGGGGAGGTATCAGATCGGGACCACCCGATTTAGTAAGATCTAGTGACTTGAGGAGCTTCACAACCACTGAACGGTCTACCTCTACAGAACTGATAAACGAAGAAAGTATACTATGATCAGTATTCATAGTGGTACTTAAATTTGAAACTTGAGGCTGTGACGTCTGAAACGTAGAATGGAAATAAGATGCGAAAAGATTAGTAATACCATCTCCAGTGTCAGATGACATGTTCTGGTAATTCATAACATTTGGGTAAGTATTGCCCTGTCTTTTACTCTTGACGTAAGTCCAGAATGCCTTAGGATTATTTATTATTTCTGATTCAATTCTATCGATATACTTATCAAAACAGTTTAACTCCAAACGTTCTGCTCGATCACGCAATAATGAGAATGTAATGTAGTCAGATTTATTTCCATAAACTTTATACCTATCATGATATTTGGCTTTCTCTTTAATTATTTTTATTAGAGCACTGTTATACCAGGGAGGATAAGTAGTAATTGTGACAGTCTTTTGGGGTACGAATTTGTCTCTGTACTCATATAATTTCTCGTAGAAAAATTTTACCGCCTCCTCAAGCGTATTAGAACAGAGAAAGTGTGACCAATCAACCATATCAAGTGCAGATGTTATAGCAGAATAATCACCCTGATGAAACAAAAATCTATTACTACACAATTCTTTTATCTTATTAATCTCGACAAACGTTGCTTCTATAAACAAAGATTTGTGGTGAGCATCTTCCGGGACTACAGGGGAGGGACAAGACTTTACTGACAAGATATCATTAGAGAAGACCAAATCTAAGATACGTTGATTACAATTACTTTCACCATTATATTGACACAAATTACATGTATTTATTATATCAAAGAAATTTAATAAATAATCACTAGAAAAGTTCTCTGGACACATTACCTCGGATCCATCAAGTCTCCGCCATGTTACGTCATCCTTAAAATTAAAATCACCTAGAATTATGAATTTGTCCGCAGGATGAGTGATCATTATTTCATTTAGTTTGTTTACAAAATTACTAACTTGAATTTTGAAACTGTTTCCCCCTAACTGATTACATAAATACAGAGTGCAAATGTGAATCTTCTGAACAGCGGTCGGCCTCCTTTTCTTAAATGAGATACTCACCCAAATATCTTCTGCAGAGCTCTGCCACTCTGGCCTCTCAACCACAGTTAGGTCCCTTCTTACCGCCAACAACACTCCACCACCAAGTTTTTGACCAGTTTGGTCGTAATTTCTATCACGTCTCCAAACAAGGTACCTATCGTCAAATAGTTCATGATCTGAGATACCGTCAAGTAACCATGTTTCACTTATAGAAATTACGTCAAAAGTATTCATACAGATATTCCTATAAAAGTTGCTAGTTTTAGTACGCAATCCCCTAACATTCTGGTAGTACAGTCCAAGAGTATTCATTTTGAATATTCATAATAATCACCATAATTATCTAGCCTAAAAAGTGCTTCATTGCTGATTAAAATATTTAATAACAGGCGGTTGTTCGACAAAATTTTACAAGAGAATTGTAAATACAGAAAAACACCGAGTAACGCAAAGCAGAACTTCAAGTCCTCTCTCAACAAAGCCACAATCTGATTAGCCCGATCGTGCGATAAGCTGTTTGACCGGTAATAAGTCATAGACAGCGCCTGCATGCAACTAAAAGTGCGCGGTATGCGAGCAATCATAAGGGCAATTATAGCTTGACACAAAATTCCGTAATAACCAAGGTATTGATAAGAAAGTTTACTTGAATGCAACATTGTGTGGGTCGCTAGTTGAAATACGATATGTTCATAATTTTTGTTCAAGATTCTCAATCTTAATAGAACTTGATTGACACAAATAACTTTTTTGAATAGACATGAATTAAAGTAACGTAAATAATAAACATAATAAGATGGACTTATACTATTTTTACCAGATCCTTTTCGGTTTTTATCTGAATCACGTGAGATGTGTCTTCTTTTCGGACATATATTTTCGCATGCTTGACCCATGTGTACGAAAAATTTCTTTCTTTGGCAGCTGTTTTCACCTTGTTGAGCAGTTCTTTATTACGCGGCGTAAGGTGATCATGCACGTAAATGCTATGTTTTCCGGATAGTCCAAGGTCAGACGACATTAACACGCGTGAGTTTTGCTTGTAGTAATATTTTGCAGCAGCTACAAAATCCTCCTTCACGTATCGGTTGTTAAAACAAATCACAATAGGCTTCGGTTTGTCAGTGACATGCGATGGAATACGCGTGATGAAATTGATTTGTTGCTTCGATATCTTGAAATCTATTTTAGAACCTAATGTATCCAGCACAGTGAAGAGATTCTCATTCTTAACTTCAGTGATTCCTTTAATCTCGACATTGTTCATACGGGCCCATTGATCTTTTTCGTTTGCGTCACGCTCCAATTTATCCAGACGTGCTTGCATAAAATGAACATGCTCCTGAGCCTTTTCGACTTTTAATATACGTGTGTCCAAGTCTGACAATTTAGAGTCAAATTTCTTCATAGTTTCCCCGGTCTCATCAACAGATGTTTTTAAGCCCTGGAACTCAAGTCTAAGTGCTTGTATCTCACCCGCCAAGGATTCCAGTGGAACAAGTCTCGCACTTATCAACCGTATTTCCCGAAGAACCAACGAATCCGATGATTCAGTATCACTTGATTTTGTAGGTTTAACCGGGGGCGCTGCTGACCCGCTAAATGACTCAGGGTCGCTTGTATGGGAGTGATTAGGTGGCTTTGCAGCAGCAGGAGGCTCTAATGGGCCATGCGATGAGCCAGCGGCGGAATAATCGTCTGATTCCTGAGTATTCAATGGCGAGGTAGGATTTCGCTGTTCATTAGGGTCTTTAATAGGTGTATCATCGTCATTTCTCGGAGGTGATTTGCACTCAGGGCATTTCCAAGCTACCTTCGTTCTCGGGAGCTTTTTCAAGCCCACACACCCGTAGTGGTATAAGCGGTCGCATTGGGAACAGGTTATTTTATCAGTTATACTGATGACCCGTTCGCATCCTGCACACAAACTCATTCTCCCTCTGTATTGCGTCCCGTTTGCAAATAATGTAATAGAGATGGTACGTGTCGCTTAGCTGTCGCAGATAGCGTGGTATGGAGGTAAATTCGGCTGACGGTCAGGCCTCTTGTGATTTTTTCTCTTGCTCTAAAAACCCGCTAGGGGAGCACCTTACGGTCATAGAACACAAGAGGAAACAGGAGCCACCGATGTTTTGACTAAAAAGTGAAAGGCGATACCTGTGACCAATCGTGCGAGACACCGATCGCCCGTGTTGAGGTCGTAGCCCGGAGGTCTCGTTAAGTTGGTTGCTTCCAAACACTCCGTCCAGTGACAAAGACACGAAAGGCTGGTATAAACTGCGTAAGCCAAGGGGTCTACTTGCTTGGTTTTGCTCCAATATTAAATACGGACACGTCTGTTCACAACGACACGTAGCGTCGTAAGTGATTTTTTTGTTTCATTAACGTCCCTTAACATACGAGTATAGTGTACTAAATCCAACAAAAAAAAATATGGAAATTGAAACCTCCAGAAATTTAAATTGTACCATCCAGTTTGAAATTTGGGTGGATTCAAAAATATGGTCTCTTGAAATTGCATTTAAAGGCCGTTTACAAAATTTGGCCTGATATGAATTTTTTCTCCAAAATATAGCGGATAGCTAATTGTTCATGTCTGCCTCTTAAACTGATGGTCACAATTATACTCAAAAGGATGAAAATCGAAGAGGTAGACCTCAAGACTTCTGTTTTACCAAAGGCAGACCATTTGATTTTTTGACCACGATATTTATGCAGTTGGTCAAAATTGGAACTATAATTTTTCATTGGCAATGGGCAAAGAGGTTATCTAAAATCTTACTGATAGCGACGCTGTCAACTGCACAGATATTGTGGTCATACTGTTAGCACTGGGGCAAGGAGTGAAGGATGGATGACCAACGAAAGCGAAGCGCGCATTTTTTTACGTCAATAAGGATGATTTTATAAATTTTTATGATTCTAGGTCAGCGGGAAGTGCTCTAGAGGTTTTGGTTTGGTTCATAAATGGCCGTATCTTTTGATTGTGTTGTAAATTTGCAAAGCTTGAACATTTCAAGGGTCTATGGACTTTAACATTTAGTTATAATTTTAACTTGATAGCTTTACCTGTTCGGGAGAATAAAGGGTCTGGACAGACAGACAGGCTGACAGATAGACGGACAACAAAGTGATGCTATAAGGGTCCCGTTTTTAGAGTTCCGTAAACAACAAAAAACCCGTATAATTTCTTCACGTCTATCTAAGGCTATAATATAGTATGATTATGTATTCCATCGACGTTGACAAAGTAGTAAAATGAAATATAGAAAATAAATTTTATTTGTGTAATTCCCCCTACAAGTCAACTGGGGATATTTTTTTTATTTTCTACCCCATCATGTGAGGTATCGTTAGATAAATCTTTTAAAAATAATGTAAGCCTGCTTATATCATTTTTCGATTTAGGGATCAGAAATATTTAGCTTAAATGCGCAATTTTTTGATGGAGTCAAGTGACCACACCCCCGCACCCTGCCAGCTAAAAGGTGGTTATTGGTAATTTGAAAATAATCAAAAAACATATATGTATGCATCTTCTTGGAAAAAGTACAATTTTTTAACAATCTATTAGTGAAAGATTATCACCCCTTAGAAGGATCATCATAGTTTTTTACAAGCAAGTGTCAAGCCTGACCTGCAGCGCTAGAATTGAACACAATCGTGATCGTTATCCATTGAGTTGAAGCCAATGCATAGGTTTCACGGTAGCACCGAACGCAATCGTAATCGGCTTCAAGACGATTACCATTTGAACCGTCTTCAATGATAGTCATTCGATCAATTGAATGAATGATTCGGTACTATTTGACATTTGAAAGCCATTATCGGTAGCACCGAAATTTAAAAAAAAAAAAAAGAAACAAAAATTGATTCCGATTCCGAGTCCAAAACGTCAAATGAACAAGGTTACTCCATCGTTACCTTGTTGGCATAATTTGGTAGATTTTCTGAACTTATACGGTGTTTTCACCACATATTGTTAGGTATTGGTTTTTTTTGCTGTTGCTTTTGATCGTTTCTTTTGTGTTTTTGCACTCCTCCTAGCAGCGGCAGAGCAAGAATGATTAAAGAAAAGAGATCTTTTGGAGCGAAGAGTAATGCGGGACTCTTGCTTGCAGATCTCTGCTGCTGCTAGACAAATCATTCATCGACAGTTTTTGCCTTTCGAAAAGGACTTTTACAGATCTTTGTGAAGATTTGATCTCACTTTTGGCACAGGATTAAAGGAGCAGCGCAATGCGCTCAGATATTTATGGTACTTACCTGTGTTTTTGCATCTATATACTGTAAACATCTATCAAGATGATGTTAGTTTGTTATTTGACTAACCCTGTGAAATTTATCTACTAAAAGAAAGTAGCTTCGATCAACCCTCTCCCAAAACAGACAAATTTATTGACTTTTCAGATTCTGGAGTTATGCGAGTAGTTCTTACCAACATAGTGTTGGAGATCACAGGATGATTAATGTGTGTCAAAGGACAATGTCGAATTGCCTGGCAGAGGTCACCAATGCCTCATATTTAAACTCACCACATATTTTAAGAAAATATATAAAATTCCCACAGCAACTTGAGAGAGAAGCTCTTCTATAGAGGTAATAATTAATTTGAAATTCCCGTGTGGTACGGGCAAAGAATAGTACCCAAGGATCATATATACTGATGTGGCGGGATGTCAAGGTAAATTTTTCTGCCAAAACCAGGTAAAAGTTACTACACACAAGCCAAATCTTTTAGACCAATCAGCTTAACATCATTTTACTGAAAACTTTAAAAAGATTATGCGACAAACACATAAGAGATACAATGCTGTACAAAAATCCGCTACACAAATAACAACACCCCTGCACCACGGGTAAATGCACAGATTCAGCACTACACAAGGTAGTAGGGAAAATAGAGTGTGCGATACATCACAAATTATCAACACTAGGCGTTTTCATAGACATTGAAGGAGCCTTTGACAAAACAATGTTCCACAGCATGAGAACGGCACTAGAAACCCATGGGGTGGGAACAACCCTCAAAGACTGGATATGCAATATGCTAGAACAAAGAGTGATACAGGTAACAGTGAACGACAAAACAAGAGCCGTAGTGGCGAGGGGATACCCACAAGGAGGTGTATTGTCTCTGCTGCTATGGAATATTGTAATAGACAGCCTCCTCACACAACTAAATGAAAAAGGTTATTTCACGATAGGATATGGCGATGATATTACCATCCGTATCAACGGCAACCACGTGAACACTATGCAACCTCATGGGACAGGTACTAGTGTGATAAACATAATCTCTCCGATAACCCTACCAAAACCGAAATGGTCCTTTTCACAAAGAAAAGGAAACTTTCGACAATGGGAATGCCAACATTTTTCAAAACAAAATTAACTCTTTCAACCGAGGTTAAATACCTTGGAATAATTATAGACAACAAATTAAATTGGCAAAAACACCTGGACAACACACTGAAAAAAGCCAGCATAGCCGTGTGGCAATGTAAAAGACTCCTAGGTCAGAACTGGGGTCTCACTCCCAAAATTGCGCACTGGCTATACACAACAGTAGTAAGACCAATCACCACATACGGCGCGCTGGTATGGTGGCCCAGGACAACTCTAAGTACCGCTCGAGCGAACCTAGAAAAACTACAGAGACTAGCATGCATCTGCATAACTGGTGCAATGCGCACCACACCAATAGCACCCCTGCAGGTGATGCTAGACCTGCCACCCCTAGACTTATACATACAACAGGAGGCAACTCTTGCATCACTCAGGCTGGGACTGTCAGGGACACTAAGCGTAGACTCTAGAATTCACCACACAAAAATAAAAGACAAAGCCCTAAGTCACCAGCCCTTATTAGCTGCACCAAGTGACAGGATACCTAAACAAAACACCTTTCACAAAACATACAACATAAACTTACAAGAAGAAACACATGACTACTCAGGTATAAAAAACAAAACTAGGCACAGGTGCAGGTATATATTCACAAGACCTAATGCAATAAATATGATATGATATATCAAGCGCCCTAGGACAATTTAACACAGTATAACAAGCTGAATGTGTCGGCATTATACAAGCTGCAGATTCAGATTCAGATAATTTTATTCAATGTAGATTCTTTACAGAATACTTATTGAATGTCATGCAGAATACAATGCAAATAGAGCGAGTCTACGCCGTTTCGGATCGTGCTATGGCAGCGTAAAAGAAACGGCAAGAAACCACTGCAGCACGGCCTACTTTAAGAGTCGGCTTTTTACAATGTGTTTCTTGTGTTTCGCTGGAATATCAGAGCACCATACTTACCTCTTTGTCATTCATATAGTCATCCAATCTATAGTAAGCTTTTTTACATAACGTTTGCTTTACACATTCTTTAAACTTTCTCTCAGGTAATTGCACTATATTGTCAGGTATTTTGTTGTAGTATCGTATACACAGACCAATGAAAGATGTATTGACTTTAGTTAATCTAGTATATGGTTGATCATTTTTATGCTTATTTCTAGTATTAAAATTATGCCTGTCACAAATTTTTGGTAATTGATGAATGTTCTTTCTAGCATACATTATATTTTCATAGATATACTGGCATGGCACTGTCATAATGTTGATTTCCTTGAACAGTTCTCTCAGGGAATCACGAGTCTTCAGGCAATAAATTGCTGCACAAGCAATAACAGCGAGGAACATAACTTACACAAGCATTTGTATAGTCTTGAACTTTAGAACTTACCCGTGGGTGTCGTAGGAGGCGACTAAGGGTTATAAACTCGAGGTTACTGGTACTTCCCCTCCACGTTTTTCCAGCAAAAGCTAGAATTGTGGAGGGAGCTCCCTGTCTTGTAGTGGACGTTTCATGGGATGTTATGATGATGAATAATTAATTTAGATATTATATACACTTTCAACCTAAATGCCCTTAACAGTTGATTTTTTTTAGATTCATGGAAAAGTTCAGTTTCTACGAGTACTGGGCTAAAAACCTAAGACAAATGCTCCTATCACTTGCTCAAGAAAGTTAAAAAGTTGCATTGGAGATGAAATAAAAACAAAACTCATGACTAACCACATAGAAACTCCTCCCTGCCTAAAACTAGCTTCAGCAAGGAGGTAGTCATAGCCCGGATGCCTGGACATATGGGCAAAGAGACTGCTGATAAATTGGCAAGGATGGGAGTGGATGAAATCTTGATAGGCTTAGAACCCCGCCTACCCATCCCCAGCAAGATAATTAAAGGGGTTTTCAAGAGAATAATTATTACAGAGGCAATTGCTTGTTGAAATACCATAGAAGTACACCGACAATCCAAACTCTTTATAAAAGAGTATGATAAGAAAAAGACCAGACATTTATTGCAGCTTCCGAAAGCAGATATAACTAAGATAGTAGGTGTAATAACAGGACACTGTATCCTGAATAGACACCTAACTATTATGAAGACGAAGGAAGATCCAGCCTGTCCAGCCTGGAGTGCGGAGAAGATGAAACTAGCTTCCACTTCATCGACAACTATAGTATCAAATAAATATTTATAATGATGTTTAGATAATAGCCTTGGTCATATGCCATGCCCTAACTAAATGAAGTTATTAAGTATATGCATGCCACTTTCCGCCAGTTGAACAAATCATCTTTAAAATTAAAGCTCCTTTAAGTCTATGCCAGACTCTTTCTGTTTTGCTGACAAAGAAAGTGACAGTAATAGATTTAAAGCACCTTTAACTTTAAAGACGCTTTGTGCAACTGGCTGTTTGCCCTAAAGCTTCTTTGAGGGAAGGTGGCATGGCATTACCCGACTATGGCAAAAAGAAGGGTGAATTGTAACTCCGTTCAAAGAAGCTCGACAAGCGATCGAAACCATTGTCGGTCTGACAAGGACCCAATCCGCAAAACAGATATATAGATATATTTTAAGTTCAAAAACTCAACAAGTAGGTACTGCAAAATGTTGCTTTAAAAAGTATGAAACAAGAAAAATATTCAACTCAAATTATTATGTACAAACTATTGTATTAAATAAATATTCATAGTGATGTCAGATAATAGCCGTGGTCATATTATGCCACCAACCCTAAAAGCGAGCAAAGGCTTTAGGGAAAAGTGACAACAATATAACCACGGCTGTTATATGAACAATGAACATCACTATCAATATTTATTAAATACCATTGTTTATACATAACAATTTTAGTAACAATATTTTCTTGTTTCATACTATTTAGAGCAAGATTTGCCAGCTGTAGTCGGGTTCTAGATTTTGAACTAATTTTTTATTTGCCATACTATTTTTCAAGTAGGTAAAGTTATGTTTAAAACCGTTACATCTTTATTGACCTACTATTTAGTTAGATAGAACACTTTATTGCTCACATAATAACAAAAAAAACCGGTCAAGTGCGAGTCAGACTCGCGCGCCGAGGGTTCCGATATATCTTTAGTATTTTTGGAAGCAATAAAGTCCATTTTTAGGACCGTAAAACTAAATTTGTTTGTAAAGGTTTTTTGCAGATTTCTAAAAACCTGTGCAACTTAGAAAGATTGTTTTATTTTTGCTGTAATATTTAAATCAATTTCTATCGACTGTAATTAATTCAGATTTTTCCTACCGCAAACTTCGGCGATAAGGGGGGGGAATGGTATTTTTTTTGACATTTTTCATCATAACTTGAAAACTAAGAGTCTTAAAAAAGTACAAAAATATATTTTAGAATGTGCAAGTAAAGCCCTTTTATACGATACCCCACTCAACCTAATAGCAACAATTTGAATTTTGCCCCCCCCCACCTATTTGGGCCCCCTTTACATCAATAGTCATAATTTTTAGGGTTCCGATACCAAAATGGTAAAAAAAAGGAACCCTTATGGTGCCGCTCTGTCTGTCTGTCTGTCACACCTCTATATCTCAGCAACCACTTATGCTATCAACCTGAAATTTGGAATAGTTTTAGAATATAGTTGCCCAACTTAATTGCACAAGAAAAAATTTTGAAAAAAGTATGATTATTAATATAAAGGGGGCCAAAATAGGGGGGGCCAAATTTCAAATTGTCGCTACTAGGTCGAGTGGGGTATCATATGAAAGGGCTTTACTTGTACATTTTAAAATATATTTTTGTATTTTTTTAAATTTCTTAGTTTTAAAGTTATGATGAAAAATGTCAAGAAAAATACCATTCCCCCCCCCTTATCTCCGAAGTTTGAGTAAGGAAAAATCTGAATTAATTACAGTTGACAGAAGTTTATATAAACTTTACAGCAAAAATAAAACGATCTTTCTAAGTTGCACAGTTTTTCAGAAATCTGCAAAAAACCTTTACAAACAAATTTAGTTTTGCGGTCCTGAAAATGGACTTTATTGCTTCCAAAAATACTATAGGTATATCGGAACCCTCGGCGCGCGAGTCCGACTCGCACTTGACCGGTTTTTTTTTATATTCTTTCATGTGCAATTTAGTTGGGCAACCATATTTTAAAACTATTTCAAATTTCAAGTCAATAGGCCCGTCCACACCACGCGAGCAGCCGCGCCCGAGGCCCGCCGCGCGCGGCATGCGGCCTAATGCGCGGTCGGTGTGGACGGCCTCGCCCGCGGCAGGCGCATGCTCAGCCTCGGGCGAACGTAGCCGAGCCGGGCGGTGTCGGTAAAACGGTTTGCTCAAAGGTGCCTCAGTCGTTTGCCGCGCTCGGTGTGGACGCATCGTGGGCGTGGCGCTGGCCGCCCGACCGGTCGGCTGGTGGTCAAGTGGTCAGCTGCTGGTTAAGTGATCGGATGGTGGTCAAGTGGTCGGCTGGTGGTCAAGTAGTCGGTTAGTGGTCAAGTGGTCGGCTAGTGGTCAAGTGGTTGGGTGGTAGTCAAGTAGTCGGTTAGTGGTCAAGTAGTCGACCAATGGTTAAGTGGTCTTCTAGTGGTCAAGTGGTCGGCTGGTGGTCAAGTGGTTGGCTGGTGGTCAATTGGTCGGCTGCCAGGTCGGTTTGATTGTTTATATTCGTGTGTAGCACAATAAAAGCAAAAGCTGCCACGGCCGTGCGCATGTACGGCGCCATCTTTTCCGTTTAATGGCTCGGGCTGCTTTAGCGAGGCAGACTAGTTGCGTGGAATTTGACGACCCCGCACGCCGCGGCGGGCGCGGCAGGGCGACTGCCGCGCGCGGCGGGCCTCGGGCGCGGCTGCTCGCTTGGTGTGGACGGGCCTAATAGCGTGAGTGGTTGCCGAGATATACATGTATGACAGACAGACAAAGTCGCGCCATAAGGGTTCCTTTTTTTACCATTTAGGTATCGGAACCCTAAAAACAAATGTACATGGAGAACTTAAACCTAATGTGGGCAAAGGCTGCCTATTGTTTATTCATAAAATTATTTAAGGTAAAGTGTGGACTTTACCTTAAATTTTTTTATAAAATATTCTTATAAGAATATTTTTTTAAAAGAAAACAATGTTTAAAATTTGTATTTTTTTAATAGAAAATAAACATATACCTACTATAACTTTGTTTTAATCACAGCCGGTTCTTGTTAATAAAACACCGTAGCCTAAATTAAGTTTATGTATAATCACAGTATTTACTGGCTTACAATCATCGTCAGGTAATATCATATTGTTATGAGCTAGCGGTTCGGGATTGGAGTGAAACACCTAAGTAAGTTTTTCCGTTTATTAGGACTTAGTACCTGGGCGACTGAGCTTCGCTCTATAATAGCTGCCTCAACATTAAAATATCATCGGGTGAGCAAGCTATGCTACTCGCCAACAGATGGCGCTGTAAGGTTCTGTCTAAAACGCGAAATTTACAAAATGCTCAAAAACACGAGGAAAACGAATTTTCTCAGCCATAAGACCTAGCTAGATCGATTTTTTGCCCCCAAAAACCCCCGAATGATAATTACATCGAAATCGTAAGAGCCGTTTTCGAGAAACCAATTACAAACATATATATATGTTACGGCTAAAACCCGAAGCGCGGCTGCACCTAGTTTTAGCCGGTTAGGTTAGGTTAGTAATCGGCTGGTACTAGGTTTAACCGGCTACACCTAGTTCTAACCGGCTAAAACTAGGTGCAGCCGCGCTTCGGGTTTTAGCCGTAACATATATACAAATATTGCTCTAATAGTTAGGACTTATATACAACCCGAGCTTCCTGTTCACACCTCACCAAGTTTGCCCTCTGAGCCTCTTCGTACGGTCTTCCCTCCGTGCACTCTTCCCTCAGGGATCTCTTCCACAGTGTTTCCCCTCCAAGCAGTCCTCGCTCTGGGACCTCTTCAATGGAGTCTTCCCTCCGGGACCTCTTGTAAGGGGTCTTCCCTCCAGGACCTCTTGTATGGAGTCTTCTTTCCGTACTCTACTACCTCCGGCACCTCTTTAAGAGTGTTCCCTCTGTACCCTCTTTGAGTTACCTCTGAGACTTCCTCTTCCTTAGGACTTTTTCTTCTTTTCCTTGTTCTTCTTTTCTCTTTTTAGTTTGCTTTCCACCGAACTACGGAGTAGCCATCATCATTGGTATCTTCTCAGGCGCCCACAGTCCTAACTGTTCGATGAGGAGTAGTGGGCATGGGCTGCCTAGTGGCCGCAGGGTGCGGCGGGGGAGGGGAGGGGCCTCCCCAGCTTATATATATATATACCCATGCTACTCGTTTCCGAACTTTCTGGAATCATTTTTTTATTTAGGTTTTTGTTAGATATTTCTAGTAATTAGCTCTCTTTCTTCAGCTATCTCTTTCTTTTCTTTCTAGAATATTCTGAACAAAAAACAAATAATAAAACAGCCATATGGGTGGGTGGGATTCGAACCGGCAACCATTGGCTTGTTAGCCCAACGCCCTAACCACTGGACCATGGGGCTATTAACGATGAAATTTTGATAGTTCTTTTTGAAAGCTGGCAACCTGACGTCATGCTCGTGTCACTATGTAGGTTGTAAGGTTGATGACTGACAAACCCTGTTGACAGAATTGTTAAGGCCTGTGACTTCTTCAGAAAATAGGACCAATGGCTTACGTGCCTTCTGAAGCACGAAACCATTTTACTTTTCGCACCCACTGGGAGGTGACTAGAGGTTCCAATGGGGGTCACCACTATTAGCTATGCCGCTCCGAACAAAATTATTATGTCTCCATATTATACATAAGCATTACATCCATCTGCTGCTCCCTTGAAACCGCTCGGGGAGCTGGCATCCTGAAATGTTGTACAAAATGTTAAATGCATATCTACTAAACAAGAATGGCAGACTAGACTACCGAAATGCAGACAAAAAGTAATTCACAAAATATTTGGATTTCAGTCGAAAGGAAAGTGCATGATTAAACTAAAACATTTCTGTATTTGAGAATCACTACAAACTAGACATAGCCTATGTATCTGCAGAGGAAATTACAAGAGAAACAGAAAATTTGTAACTAACCTTGACTTCCACTTTCTTCTTTCTTTTTGTCGTTTAATAATTTGTGACTGCTGCTGAGCGAATATTAGGGGCAGGTAAGGGCTTTTCAGACACAATATCAAAGAAACGTCGTCAAAAGCGCCAGATAGAAAATTTTATAACCTAGGGTGGAAAACATAACCTAAAAGAAAGACTGAGAAGTCGTGCGTTTAGTTGCTCGCTTTTTATTCAATACTTTTTATTTTTTTGAGCTAAAATCAAATAAAAAATAATTATTTCACTCAATTAATCCCTTTCAAGCCAAAATAGTGTATAAAAAGTAACATTCTTTTAATCAAAGATCTTTAAATCGCTTTCGAAATATTTTCATGGTGAAGAAACGTAACGCATATATTTAGTTCACTTTAATCATTCATGAAACCCATCAATCGTATTCAACCCAACTGATAGTTACATGCTACCGTTTTGTTCAACACGATTACGACTCAATGGGAATCATGATACCGATTCAAATCGTTAACGATTGAGTTTCAATTCTAGCGCTGCTGCTCTCGACTGTAACACCTGGCCACTTGATGTTGTGCTAGTACGATAAGTAATGTAGGTATTATTAGTATTTAAGCCATATCTACTGAATAAAAATACTTTCTTACCTACTTTTGTTTTAAGCATAGGTAATTAAATCTTTGTTGACATGTTTTACTCTTTTATTTCTGGTCTGTAAATCTCCCAAACACTGAAATAGGATTCAAATGATGAAACCGAACAACTATCCCGAGGGAACATCCTACGTTAAAACATAAAAATAAACTTCAACTTTAAATAAGATGGCAAACTTCGACTTCCCAAACAAAATGCGCCATCACGTGCGTGATGCTAGTTGAAGTTAAAACACTCAGTATAAATGTAGCGTTGTAAAGAGTTTTCAAGCCGCCGCGCCCATATTGTAGAACCTCGCCCAAATCCACAAGAGCTGTCGAAGGCTCGAATTACAATACAATACTCTTTATTTGCACACAGATAACAATAAGTACAAAAACATATGTCGACATAAAATTCAAGCACAATAAGGCGGCCTTATTGCTAAAAAGCAATTTCTTCCAGGCAACCTTTGTGTGCAAGGAAAAATAAAGTACCTAACATTAATGCGGTGGCGGTGCACAAAGATGAACCATAGACTAAGTGAATTCGTCCATGCACAACCAACGAAAACCGCCAAGAGTTGTTGGCCTTATTTTGCCCATCGTGTGTACTTCGCCAAAGTGCGGTTAGTGTTCGTTCGTCCGGAAATTGCTTTAAAATAAGACATTTTTAGGGCTGCCAGATTGTTCGAAAAAGTATTATCTTTTAATTTTTTTCATTACACCGTCTCACATAGTTTGTTTGATCTTAGATGTAACTGTTATCAAGGAGATCATACTAGATGTCTTAGAGGACAATCAACTTCTGAACGAATGCCCTTGTTGCATTGACGTAAGAAAAACGCTGCGCCCCCTGGCGTAGTTTCCAAAATCTTTGCCTTGTTGTGCAATAAACCAAAGGAGGTTTTTGTTCTGAGCAATAAACACTATGGTTTAAAACCTGCATATGAGCGTTGTGTGCGGTTTTAGCGCGCTAATAGTCGGTTCAAAACTTGCTCGTATTCACTCGTTTAAGTGACGTGACGTCATCAGTGACGTCACTTTAGCGCGCTATCATTGCATACGAAAATGAGGTAGTGCAGCGTGTGCGAAACGTCAAATTCATAAGACATTTGTCATCAATCTCGTTTTCGAGAGATTTTTTTCAACTTTTTTTGGGGTTTTTAGATTTAATTATCTTATCGAATAATCATTATCTCTCAATAATTTCTTAAAACGCAAACCAAAATCAAAATTTTAATTTTTCTCAGTGACATTGACATAAGCGCGCTCTAGTCTGGTTTAAAACTGTATTCGATCGTATTCGACGAATGCACGCATATAGAAATAAACCGACTATATTCAGTGAATGTAATGTGTGTGTTGTATTCAAGAAACAAACCGTAGTAAAAGTAGAATAAAAATTGTTTGTGAAATATTGTTGTTGATGCGAAAAAACGAGAGTTTTTGGCAGTTTTTACTGCGTAGAAAAACGAGAGTTTTTGGCTGGAACTCGACGGCGGCGTTTTCTATTTTGATATATTTTTCGTTTTTTGTGTCTAAAGTGGTTTAATGGATAATATATCGTTTTACGAGGGGAGCACAAGGATGCAAAGAAAACCATACCAGATGAAGAGGGGCATAATTCGAGAAAACCTACTGATGAACATGGGGGACTAAAGACCTTCAATTTAAGATACATAAAGAAGTAAAACTGAAGATAGATGTTCAATTTGATGGCGGGACCGCGTGATTTCAGATGAAGAATAAAAACAACGGACGTAACTGACGGTGCACTCATCAATCGGCATTAGCGCTGAGTGCCGAGGGATGACTGCTTCGTCAAACAAAACAACTGAAGAAAGAAGACGTTACATATTATACTGATGAAACAAAATTACTTCTGACAATGAAGAACTTGGAGTAGTTCAACTAAAGATGTTCAACTGAACAAACTAATGATGAGAAAGGGGGACTGAAGACATAATTGAACGGACGAGAAAAGCAGAATAACTGAAGATAATAGCTCGTACTAACGAAGACAGAAATTTAAGTGAAGAAGAAGAAAAATAACTGATTAAGTCTACGGTTTGTTTCTTGAATTCAACGCACACATCACATTCACTGAATATAGTCGGTTTATTTCTATATGCGTGCATTCGTCGAATACGATCGAATACAGTTTTAAACCAGACTAGAGCGCGCTTATGTCAATGTCACAGAAAAATTAAAATTTTGATTTTGTTTTGCGTTTTAAGAAATTATTGAGATATAATGATTATTCGATAAGATAATTAAATCTAAAAACCCCAAAAAAAGTTGAAAAAAATCTCTCGAAAACGAGATTAATGACAAATGTCTTATGAATTTGACGTTTCGCACACGCTGCACTACCTCATTTTCGTATGCAATGATAGCGCGCTAAAGTGCGCTTAAACGAGTGAACACGAGCAAGTTTTGAACCGACTATTAGCGCGCTAAAACCGCACACAAAGCTCATGAGCAGGTTTTAAACCGTAGTGTAAGAAGAAACTTAAGACGAGGCAGTATGGTCTTGATACCTTCGCCTGTCCCTAACACGGACGAATGGAAAAAAAAAAACGAGAAAAATAATGAAATTATCGAGTGCTTTCTGTTAGAACCAGCGAACAAGGCTGCTTTCCGTAAATTGGACTTAATTCAATCTAAAGCTCTTCGAATCATTTCTGGGGCCATGAAGTCCTCCCCAATAAATGCGCTTCAAGTTGAATGCGTTGAGCCCCCTCTATTCCTCAGACGACGTTTCTTATCCGACCGCTTTTTATTTCGCGCTATTCGCTTTTCCAATCATCCCATTCTACCCAAACTCTCCCTTCTTAATAGATACTTCTCCTCTTCCTCCTACTGGAAACATAAAGATGCCCCATGCCTCGTTATCAGCTTTCGAAGTGTATCCTCGGTAAAAGATGCTATTTTCCGTTCATCTAATCTCCCTCTGTTTGTTTTAGTTATCAATCTATTACCTTTCTTCCCCACATAATTTTAAATTTCAGAATTTGCAAAGATGATCCCCATAGCGATAAATTATTTGCTGATATTTATTAACCGTGACTGGCGTGACTGGCACACTATTTTCTCGGACGCTTCAAAGTTATCTAGGTACTTCTGGATGTGTAGGTGCTGGAACCTTTCACTCCCAATATAATATCTGTCAAAAATTCAAATGCCCTCCACATTCCTCTGTATACTCCGGGGAATGCTTGGCAGTATATTAATTACGCTGTAACATTGAATTTAAGACGATGTTTGATCCTTTCTGAGTCTCGCAGCTGTCTTCAATCACTTCTATCTAACCCTTTTCATTTGAACTCTCATAGCGCCATTTTATTCCATATCAAGGACCGCCTCCTTCACTGCGCTAGACTTGGGATGAATATTATTTTAGCTTGGATCCCGAGTCACGTATAGGAATCTTAGGGAATGAGTCTGCTGATCTGGCTGCCAAGGATGCGGTACTTTGCGGTGATAAACGCCACTTTAGAATTTACCCGGATGATCTCTTATCTCTTCCCATTGTCTCTCTTCATCGGACCTGGTCCTCCCACTGGAGAACCTCAGCTATGCACCGTGGTTCATATTTCTTTAAAATCCAACCTGATGTTCCCCGAAAACCCTGGTTTTCCAAAATTTACTTACCGAAATCTTTTACATCTTCCCTAATTCGTCTTAGACTAGGTCACTGCATCTCGCCAGTCCATCTTGCCAAGTTACATATCCGGAACTCCTCCATATTTTTAATTTCTCTGGTCTTCTAAAGAAAACAACTTCTTTTCTTCTATATTTATTAGAAAAATACACATATGGAAATGCGGATAAAACGTTCTTACACAGCCATCTTGCATAGCACTGACAAAGCATAGAGTATAAAAGTAACTTTTTAAAATTAGAGTTGCCATTCAATACTCCTCCTCAACTCTAACTTAATTCAAAATCTTATTCTAAACACAAAAATATAACTTAACTTTCTAAAATAATTTTCAAATTTATTGAACGCAACAAACAATTTCTGAACGCAACTTAATTTTTTTTTTTTTTTTTCAAAATATTCAGTTTCTGAACGCAACCTAATTGACATTGACATTTATACTCCAAGATGAAATTGACATTTCTATCTCAAAGAAATTTATAAAACAAAAAAAGGATTCTGTTCGTCACGACGTTGGATAAGACACGTGCCGGTGATAGAATTATCAAAATCTTCTTTTCTACTTGTGATCTGTACTTGTTGTGTTTGTTTTTTGTGTATTGGTGAGTGATTACTAACAAATAATAGATAAATTTGGATACTCTAATGCTAGATCCCGATCCCCCTGATGGGGGTGGCGGAGGTGGTGGTGTCGTGTCCTCTGCGAAGGACGATCCTACTGCGGCCATGGATGTTGATAGTGTTGATACATCTCTGAAAAGACCTGCATCAGGCCCAGACGCTTCGGCTCAAAAGAAAAAAGCTAACCGTCCATCAGACTCAATGCAAAGTACGTATGTCAACCCTAAATTTGCAGATGACACGACACTTACGTACTCAGACCAAGATGTTGCCCCTTTCATAGTTCACATAACCCGCACTGAACCTGATGCATCTGCGGGCATGACTATTCGTGCCTTAAAACTCGCTCAAGTGTTGCACAAAAATAGTGTCCCGGATATTGTTGTAGGAGGGATTAAAGGCATAGGTCGCAACAAAGTTTCGGTGGAATTCAGGTCAGCTCAAGCAGCAAACGATTTCCTAGGCAGCAAAGTTTTGGGAGATTCATTCACGGTCCAAATCCCTAGATACCACATTACACGAATGGGTGTCCTTCGGGGCATCCCCACTGAGTGGACTCTAGAAGAGTTAATTGACGGACTGACATACACGGACAAATGTGGCTCTGTCATAAAGGCAAGACGACTTAATAGAAAGACATACAAAGATGGAGCTCCTCAGTGGACTCCATCTAACACTGTAGTGACAACAATTTCCCGTCCTCTCCCTCCTTCCCCTGACCCTTCCCCTTTACTGAAATATAGAACTCAGCAGGCTGATTGGGAAAAATTCGCTTCTCTTGTAGATTCGTTTATTTCCACTCTCCCACCTGTTCTTCCCCAAAATCTATTACACATCTATAACCTGTTTGAGAACCATTTAACATCTGCTGCTGACCAGGCTATCCCCCTTAAAAATTCAGCCTGTTCTAAAATTCCTTCCCCTCCATGGTGGGATTCTGAGTGCACAGAACAAGTAAAGAGACGTAATGCTTCTGAGATGAAGTTTGCGGAAGACCTTACGTCTTATGATAACTTCCGAGCTTTTCAAAGAACCACAGCCAGATCAAAAAGGGTCTTATCAAAGAAAAAGCGTTTTGGATGGTGGAAATTTTGTGAATCTTTGTCCCCATCCACCCCCCCTTCTTTAGTTTGGAGGAAAATTGGGTGTTATCGCCGTTCTGTCAACAGCCAAAATATCACTTCCAATGAGACAGATTCTTGGCTTCCTGGTTTTATTGACAAACTCGCACCTCCATATGTTCCATCCGCTAACGCTTTTCCTCCTAATTCCTTTATCGAATCCTCAGATAGCATGGACGCTCCTTTTTCTTTCTCTGAACTTCTTTGTGCATTGGATGGTTTGAAGGATTCTGCTCCAGGTAGTGACGGGATTCCTTACTCGTTTATTATCAAATGCTCTAACTCTTCCAAATTATATTTTCTTAACATTTTAAATTGTATCTTCACTAGTGGAATTATCCCACCTTCATGGAAATGTCAACTGGTCATCCCTATCCTAAAACCGGGTAAGGACCCCTCTGATCCATCTTCTTACAGGCCGATTGCTCTGTCCTCTACCTTGTGCAAAATCCTTGAGCATCTGGTTAAGAATAGGTTAGAGTGGATTGTCGAACACAAAGGTATTATATCATGTTCTCAATTCGGTTTTCGCAGAGGCATGGGTACATTAGATAGCCTCAGTATTCTCACTACGGACATTCGCCACGCTTTCTCAAATAATGACTCTGTCATCGGCGTGTTTCTGGATGTAGCATCTGCTTACGACAATGTCCTGCTTCCTGTGCTCAGAAGTAAACTGCTTCAGCTGAGTTTACCAGTGAGGTTAGTCAACATTATATCTAGTCTACTTATGGATAGATCGATATCGGTTCGCCTTAATGGACAGATTTATTGCTCAAGATCTGTCTGGAAAGGTTTGCCTCAAGGCTCAGTACTGAGTCCTTTGCTCTATAACATCTATACATACGATCTCCATCTATCTGTAAATAGCTTCTGCTCCATCTTGCAATACGCCGATGACATCGCCCTATACGTCTCATCAAATAATTTTACGGAAGCTACCTCCCGACTTAACTCTGCCCTTTATTATCTCAATCTTTGGCTCTCGGACCACGGCTTGTCTTTGTCCCCGAATAAATCTAACGCTGTAATATTTACTCGTAAGAGAAATATCCCTGATGTGGCGATATCGGTAGACAGCCAACCGATTGAGGTAACTAGTAAGTCAAAATTTTTAGGCATTATATTAGATTCAAGACTTAATGGTATCAACCACTTGAATTACATCTGTAACAAAGCAGAAAAAAGTGTGAATATTTTGCGCTCTCTTTCTGGGGTTCGATGGGGCTCACACCCGTATAGCCAAAAACTACTATATAATGCCATAGTCCGTAGCCATTTTGACTATGGCAGTTTTATCCTGGAACCATGCAGTAAACTCGCTCTAACAAATCTAATCAAGATCCAAGCAAAATGCTTGAGAATCGTTACTGGTGCCATGAAAAGTTCCCCCATTAACGCCCTTCAGGTTGAGTGCCTGGAACCCCCTCTTCACCTCAGACGCCGGTTTATGTGCGACCGATTTTATTTTAACTTATCCCAATATTCATCCCATCCTCTCCATGATAAACTTCAAAACCTATCTGAATTAGTTTCCACATCCAATTACTGGTCCCATAAAGATCCTCCCCATTTAATCACCAGTTTCAACAAAATTAAGAACCTTCCTTCTCCAGTTTTAAAAATTCCTAGAAATCCTCTTTTTGACTGCCCCTTTGAATCCTTGCTCTTTCAACCCAATATCATCCTTAACTTCGGTGTTAAAAAGGAATGTCCTGACGCCAATAATGTGTTCCTAAGCATACTAGATAGGGATTGGCCAGGATGGCTTACCTTGTACACAGACGCGTCTAAACTAAGTGAGGATGGCTATACGGGTTCAGCTGTTTGGATTCCCCGTTACAAGATTATCCTTAACTTTAAATCTCCTCCAGTGTGCTCAGTTTACTCTGGTGAAGCAATTGCACTACTAGAAGCCGTGTCCTTTGTTCAATCACACAAAATTAGCAAATCCATCATCTTTTCTGATTGCTTAAGCTGCCTGCAAGATATTAAAAAAACCCCCTTTCGGTCCAAAAATTATTTCAATATCATTTTCAATATCAGAAAAATCCTTTATGAATGTGAAATGTCAGGCCTGAAGGTTGTTTTAGCCTGGATCCCGGGCCACACAAATATCTCAGGGAATGAATCAGCTGATGCGTGTGCAAAACAGGCCATTCAAACGGGAATAGACTCCTATGACAAATCCTTTGCCCGGGACCTTCGTTGCGCTGCCCGTTCCGAGATGATTAAAACATGGAACGAAACATGGCAAAGAACTCGCCAGATCAAAGGCAAATACTATGGCTCTTTGCAACCCTACATTCCACCGAAGCCTTGGTTTTTCACCCAAAGAAAGCTGCCTAAGTTAATAACGTCGGTGATAATTCGCTTACGTCTTGGCCATGTTTGCTCTTCTGTCTTCTTAGCGAAAATTCACGCCCGCGATAGCTCATTATGTGAATGTGGCATTGAAGAGGGTAATATCGAACACCTGTTTTTCCGCTGCCCCTTCATATCCACGCATCTCTATGACCTGCTTCCCCCTAAGATTAGTCGTCCTGTTAATATAAATTTCCTGCTTACCCAGGCACATTCCCCCTTAATTTATATTTTAGGTAAATTTATTAAAATTAACAACTTAAAACTATAAATATTTATTTATTAAAATTATGTACATCCCCTTTGCTTCTGTCCACTCCGCTTTCTGTCCATTTTTAATGACATGATGTGTTGTCTTTATATATATATATATATATATGTGTTATCTTTACATATAAGTATATATCTGTGTTGTCCTTTGCAGGCCAGGTCAACAAGAAATCAATTGTGTACCTACCGCCCATAGTTATATATACTTCCTTGTCTTATCAAACTCTGACATTGGCAGAATCACCGCAAGCGGCGGTGGAGCCATAAACATTTAAAAATTGAATTGAATTGAAAACAAAAAAAAAACAAATTCTTAAATGCAATAATAAGAAATCAACATTCCTCAACACCAATAAGGTTTCTCAAATGATTAAAGATTGGTTTACACAGTGCCTTTGTGAAAATATCAGATATTTGTTGAGAGGAACTTACATACTTTAATGTTATTAACTTATTTTCTAACAGGTTTCTGATGAAATGATGCTTTATGTCAATATGTTTTACTCTCCTGCTGTTTTCTCTATTTTTTGCTATTTGTATGCAAGATAAATTGTCTTCAAATATAGTGATACTTCCACAATTTATGCCTATTTGATTTATGAATCCCTTGAACCAAATTGCCTCAGTACAAATCAAGCTTAAGGCCATGTATTCAGCCTCAGCGGTTGAGAGTGATACAGTTTTCTGTTTCTGAGTGCACCAAGATACAATGTTATCATACAGCAAGATACAATACCCTGACACTGATTTTCTATCTAATACATCCGAAGCCCAGTCGGCATCACAATATCCTGACACAATATTATCATAACTTTTATCTTTGTATACTAGACCATAGTTGGCTGTCAATCTCAGGTATCTTAACACTCTCTTTAAGTAGTTATAATGTTCATCTGAAGCATTATTTTGAAATCTGCTAAAGTAGTTAAAAGTATAAGCCAAATCTGGTCGAGTACACACAACCAAATAAATGATACAGCCAATTAACTCACGGTATGGCATACTGCATACATACTCTTCAGGTTTTTTCAGCTTTAGGTTCACTTCACAGGGTGTAGACACAGTCTTACAGTCTTGCATTCCAAACTTTTGTAGCACCTTTTCAATGTAGCTTTTCTGATGTAGCTTTAGCACTTTCTTCTTACAGTCTCTTTCCACTTCAATGCCTAAAAACTTTTTCACTGGTCCCAGACTGACCATCTCAAACTGTTTACCTAATACACCTTTTAAATGATTTATTTTCTTTTCACACTGACTAATTATGAGTATATCGTCCACATATAAAAACACAAATAGTTTAACACCTTGGTCTGCACTGATGTACAAACAGTTATCATAGTCTGAACACTTAAAGCCTCTACTACACATAAAGTCATGAAACGCTTGATTCCAACAACGTGGACTCTGTTTAAGTCCATAAATTGAACGGTTTAGTTTACACACCATGTCACAATTTTTTTCAGGTAGATTCATATAATCTCCTCCTGTAGCTGGCCATGAAGAAATGCCGTCTTCACATCCATTTGTTCTATTTTGAGATTTTCTTTATTTGCAATCACAAGTAAGGATCGCAGGGTTGTCAATCTCCCTACAGGTGAGTAAGTTTCTTCAAATTCTTGAGACTGGTAGCCTTTAGCAACCAACCTTGCTTTGTAGGTATTTTCTTTCTTTCTGAAAACCCATCTGCTATCTATTACCTTCTTATTTTCTGGTCGTTTTACCACGGTCCAGGTCTGATGTCTCTCATGTGAATCTAGTTCCTTATTTATTGCTTCTTTCCATAATTCCTTTTCAGGTGAACTTATTGCTTCTTCAAGTGTGTTTGGTTCTTCCATACAGGATAACGCACAATGAAAAGTTTCATAGTCGTTTAGCCAGTTAGGTGGTTTTCTTGTCCTTTTTTCGTTTGTTTTTTCCATTTCAGGGATTTCGTCTGTCTCTTTTATATTTTCAGGATTTTCTAGGTTCTCTCCTTTGTTTTCTTGTATAGCATCTTCTGCTTTTGTATTTTCAGGATTCTTTTCTGTATTTTCAGGTTTCTTTTCTTTATTTTCTGGCAAATCATCTGCTTTCTGTTCTTTATTCTTTTCCTCATAGATTTCTTCTTCTGTATTCTCTTCTATATCTTGATAGTACTTTGAGTATCTTTGTTTTCTTTCTTCTTTTCCTTGTATTTCTCTGTTATTAAATATGACATCTCTAGCTCGAATTACTTTCTGTTCTTTGCAGTCCCATAGTCTGTATCCGTTGTCACAGTATCCAATCATGTAGTATTTCTTTGATTTTTCCTCAAATTTGCCTTTCTCTCTCTGTGGTTTCATCAAGTGAACATGAGCTTCAGCACCAAATACTTGCAGCTTCTTGTACTTTGGGGGTTCTCCATACCATACTTCTGCTGGTATTATGCCATGTCTTGTAGGCAGTCTGTTTATAATATAGGTAGAAGTATAAACAGCCTCTCCCCATAACTCCTTTCCGAATTGAGCATCTGCTAGTATTGTTCTTGCTTTTTCTACTACAGTTCTGTTGAATCTTTCCGATACGCCGTTCTGTTGTGGTGTATATTCTATTGTAAATTCTAGGTTTATTCCCTTTTCTGCACAATAGTTTTTAAATTCTCTGTTGTTATATTCACCGCCATTATCACATCGAAATCTTGATATTTTTGATTGGAATTTTGCTTCTGCCACATTAACATATTTCTTAAAACATGTAAGGACTTCCGATTTATTTTCTAGTAGATACACAACAGCAAAGTGACTGTAGTCATCTATGAATGTTAAGATGTACTTCTTATTATCGTGGGTTAGTGGTGTTATTGGGCCACACACATCCGAATGAATCATTTCTAAAGGTCTCTTACTATGTTGTTTTTCTTCTTTATTAAATGGCAATCTGCACTGTCTTCCTTTCAGACATGGTTCACATAAATTCTCCTTTTTATTTTCTTCATCAAAAGATATCAGTTTTCTCTCTCTTAATATTCTTAATTTTTCTTGAGAAGCGTGTCCGAGGCGTCTGTGCCATTCATATTCTTCTTCTTTCACGCTATATGATTTCTGTGCTTCTGCCTTCTTCTCTTCTTTCCTTTTAACCGTGAACTCTATTTTGTAAAGATTATTTTCCCTTGCACCTTCTTTAATTTTTCTTTCCTTGTCATAAATGGTAATACTATTGTTGCAAAACTTGACACTGTATCCTGCTTTTTCAATTTTACTTATAGACAGTAAATTGCATCTAAGTTTTTGGGCATACAGCACATTTTTTAATTCAATTCCATGTGCGCATTGTATTCTTCCCTTCTTTGTTGCAATGATCTTATCCCCTTGTCGAGCAGTTTTGATTATTATTGGTGGTTCTAAAATTTCACAGTTTTGAAGGTACGTGTCATCATTTACCATATGGTCTGTCGCTCCCGAGTCAGCAATAAACTCTAGATACTGTACATTACTTTTTGTATTCATCACTTCACTAGAAACTGCACTTAAGAAGCTCACGCCTTCATGGTTTCCGTCTTCATTTTCTTCTGCTGTATTTCCAAATGATTTCTTTTTATTCTTTCTGTTTTTGAATCTACAGTCCGCTTTCATATGGCCTTTCTTGCCACAATTATAACATTCAAAAGGGAAGACTGATTTTTCTTTATTATTTGATGATTGAAACTGCTTTCTGTCTTTTCTTCCTCTTGTAAAAAAGGCTTCATTAACTGTGTCTTCTTTTCTTTTAAGTTTTAATTCTTCATCTAAGAGTCTCCTTTTAACAAAATCAAGTGTTACCTCCTCCTGGATGGTTTCTATGGCCGTGATTACTGTATTGAAAATTTCTGGCATTGTTAACAGTAGCCCGCAGACCAGCTCTGACTCATTAGGTTCAGCACCTGTGGATTTTAGCTGTCGTATAAGGGTGTCATAGTTTCTGAAATGGTCTTCTAAAGGTCCATGGTGGAATTTCAATGTGAGAAGTTTCTTTCTTATATGTAGTTGCGATGCTATACCTTTCTTTTCGAAAGTATTTCTTAGTTTTGCGACCATTTCTCTCGGGGTTGGCGTGTCTTTGACGTACTCCAGGTGTGAGTCCGCGATACATTGAATGATGATGCTTTTACTTTTCTTTTCTTTCTTTTTGCAATCATCTTTCCCAAATGTCACACCCCACAAGTCGAATTCTTCCAGTACTATTTCTAGGCGAAAAAGCCAATTTTCAAAATCTGTTCCACAAAATGGTATGATACCAAATTTGTTTCTTTTCGACGCCGCCGCTGAATCTTCATCCATTTTCATCCGCTTTCACTTCTGGTTGTTCTCTTTTTTCTGGGCCGATAACCTTTTAATTTCTCTGGTCTTCTAAAGAAAAAAACTTCTTTTCTTCTATATTTATTAGAAAAATACACATATGGAAATGCGGATAAAACGTTCTTACACAGCCATCTTGCATAGCACTGACAAAGCATAGAGTATAAAAGTAACTTTTTAAAATTAGAGTTGCCATTCAATACATATGTGAATGCGGCCTGGAGGAAGGTTTCGTGGATCATATTTTCTTCATCTGTCCTCTTTTCTCTCACTCAGATTTTTTTGAAACATTATATTCCTTAAAAGTTCCTCTTCCAACTTGTTCTGCTTGCCTGCTTTCTTCCAGAGATATACATATCTTCGTGGTGTCCCTGCTGATCTATCCCAAGAAGAAACGGCTTCTCTCATCAGTGTCCCGGTAGGCTGCGGTAGAGTTCTCAAAGTCCGCAGATTAAATTATAAAAAACTATCCCCTGATGGCTCTCACTCTTGGGTCCCATCGCAGACTGTCTTAGTTACCTTTGACGGTCAGGTTTTGCCTCCGAGGATATTTTTACTTTACAACTCCCTCCCAGTTGAGATATATTCATACCCTACCGTACAGTGTTTCAGGTGCTGCAGATTTGGTCATACCCAGAATAAATGCCGTGCTAAGACAGTCCGCTGCTTCCAGTGTGGTAAAGACCATTCAGGCTCCAACTGCGTGGATGCTGCTAAGTGTGCCAACTGCCCTGAAGGCCCTGGATCCAATCACCCAGCCAAGAGTAAAAGCTGCCCGGAGTATGTAAGACAATGTAACATCAAGAAAACGATGGCTGATCAGAATATTTCTTATTTTGAAGCTGATAAACTCAATGTCCCCAAAAAATTGTACTCAAATGTTGCTGCCCCCTCTCAATCTAATAGAAAAACCGTATTTTTAACCCCCCGCCTCCCCCCTACAGTTCATCCAGGTTATGACCGTCATGCTCACCACTCTTTGACGAAGGATCCTATTTCTTGTCTTCCAAATGGATCTGCCCTAGATAATCCTCCTCTTGATTCCGAAAAACTATTAAAAGAACTCACCCTTTTGTGCAAATCTGTTATTAAAATTTTCTCTTCCTCTTTTAAAGGAGATAATATGTTGTCCCTCGTCGCTCCTCTTCTCTCTTCTTTTTTAACTGCTTTAAATAGTGTTAATGGACACCATGATACAATGGAATTGTAGAAGTTTATATATTAAAAAACATGAAATCACTTTCCTCATTAACAAATACAATCCTTTTATTCTAGCTCTCTCTGAAACCTGGTTAAAACCAAATTCCATTTTCAAAATTCCTGGTTTCATCTCAGTCTGTGATAATCGCGCCCAAGCTAACGGATGCGCTTTATTCATCCGCAACCATGTTCAATTCTCTACATTCTCTATCCCTCATAATAATGAATTTTGTTTAGTTGCAGTTCGCATTAAAAATATTTCTTATGTGTCTCTTTATATTCCTTACCCTAATAGTTGTATTTTAGCCGAGGTAAAACGTATCTTCGACGCTCTCCCCCGACCAATAATAATCATGGGAGATTTTAACTGTCACCACCCACTGTGGGGTTGTGGAAAGTCGGACTCGGTTGGTTTTCAATTAATTGACCTTCTTGATTCCTGCGACCTCTGTTTCTTAAATACCGGTAGCCCAACTCGCCGCGTTCGCCCCGGTGACGCGCCGAGTGCTGTCGATTTATCACTCTGTTCTCCGGATTTCGCCTCCCAACTTTCCTGGGAGACTCTCAACACTACTTTTGGCAGTGATCATTTCCCAATCATTCTTAATCTCCCTTCCCCCTCTCTACCTAGGCCCCCTTTACGAAATCCTCTTTTAAAACATAATTTAAGTTCTGCTGATTGGTCCTCTTTTTCGTCAATTTTAAGTATTAAACTCTCCAGTTTACCACCTATTTCCATAGATAAAATTTATTTATGTTCCGACGCCTTATCCTCCATTCTAATTTCCAGTGCTGATTCCTCCTTTTCTCTTAAACCTATTTCATCTGGAAAACTCCCTTCTCCCCCATGGTGGGACCGTGAGTGCACTCAAGCTATTCTTGCCCGTAAAGAAGCTGAACTGGCCTATGCTTTTAATCTCTCTCTAGACAACTATTGTAATTTAAACCGTATAATCGCAAAAACAAAAATTCTCCTACGTTCTAAAAAACAGGAAGGATGGAAATCCTTTTGTTTATCAATTTCCCCCTCCACTCCTTCTACTCTGGTTTGGAAAATCATTCGTAGATATCGGGGTGCCTATAATCCTGCCTATCATTTTTGTCCTTCATCTCTCCATTGGGCCGAAAGCTACATGGATATTTTGGCCCCAGCTTTTGTCCCATCCCAGTTAGAACTCCCTTCATTTTCTGCCCCCCCTATATCTCATAATTTGGACCGCCCCTTTTCTATTACAGAACTTAAATTTGTATTAAAGGCTTTAAAAGATTCTGCCCCTGGGATCGATGGTATCCCGTACTCCTTCTTTGTTAATGCTTGTGACGATTTCCTTTTATATTATTTGGATTTAGTTAACACTATGTTTGCTTCTGGAATCATACCTTATAATTGGAAATCCCAACTTATCATGCCCGTCTTGAAACCGGGCAAAGATTCGGAAGACCCACACTCCTACCGCCCAATAGCCCTTTCATCAGTTTGCATCAAAATCATCGAGCATCTGATCAAGAATAGACTAGAATGGTTTGTGGAGAGTGAAGATCTTTTAGCTCGGACTCAATTTGGATTCAGAAAGGGTAGAAGTTGTATTGATAGTTTAGCTATTTTCACAACTGATATTCGATTATCTTTCTCTAGAAATGAGTCAGTTGTTGCAGCTTTTTTGGACATAACTGGCGCTTATGATAACGTTCAACTCCCCCTTCTTTGGCTTAGTATGAAGGATCTAGGCATTCCATCCCGTCTCCTAAATTTTGTTCAAAATTTACTATCTGAAAGAATCATCACATTTAGATGTAGTGATCCTTCAGTTTCCCCTTCGAGAACTATTTGGCGAGGCCTTCCTCAAGGCTCAGTCCTAAGCCCCCTTTTGTACAATATATACACATCCAATTTGGACAAATCTGTTGGCCTATGTAGAGTTCTTCAATACGCTGATGACCTACTAATTTATTTTTCTGGCCATCATTTTGATAAGATCACAACTACCATCTCGAATTCCCTAACTAGTTTAAATTCTTGGCTCTCTCAACATGGTTTGTCCCTATCTCCATCTAAATGTAATTTGGTTTCCTTCTCAAGAAAGAGAATTGTTCCACACCTTCCTGTCCTAATTGGTGATACCCCTATTCAATATAGCCCTTTTGTTAAGTTTTTAGGCGTTATTCTCGATTCCAAATTAACAGGTGTTCCACATGTTGAATACATAACAACCAAATGCGAGCGTAATCTTAATATTTTAAGATGTTTGTCGGGAGTTTGGTGGGGTGCTCACCCCTTTTCTTTAAAATTATTATACAATGCTGTGATCCGCAGTTGCTTAGATTATGGCATTTTTTTACTAGAACCAGCGAACAAGGCTGCTTTCCGTAAATTGGACTTCTCTCTAAATTGGATCTAAAGCTCTTCGAATCATTTCTGGGGCCATGAAGTCCTCCCCAATAAATGCGCTTCAAGTTGAATGCGTTGAGCCCCCTCTATTCCTCAGACGAAGTTTCTTATCCGACCGCTTTTTATTTCGCGCTATTCGCTTTTCCAATCATCCCATTCTACCCAAACTCTCCCTTCTTAATAGATACTTCTCCTCTTCCTCCTACTGGAAACATAAAGATGCCCCATGCCTCGTTATCAGCTTTCGAAGTGTATCCTCGGTAAAAGATGCTATTTTCCGTTCATCTAATCTCCCTCTGTTTGTTTTTAGTTATCAATCTATTACCTTTCTTCCCCACATAATTTTAAATTTCGGAATTTGCAAAGATGATCCCCATAGCGATAAATTATTTGCTGATATTATTAACCGTGACTGGCGTGACTGGCACACTATTTTCTCGGACGCTTCAAAGTTATCTACTTCTGGATGTGTAGGTGCTGGAACCTTTCACTCCCAATATAATATCTGTCAAAAATTCAAATGCCCTCCACATTCCTCTGTATACTCCGGGGAATGCTTGGCAGTACTTGAAAGTATTAATTACGCTGTAACATTGAATTTAAGACGATGTTTGATCCTTTCTGATTCTCGCAGCTGTCTTCAATCACTTCTATCTAACCCTTTTCATTTGAACTCTCATAGCGCCATTTTATTCCATATCAAGGACCGCCTCCTTCACTGCGCTAGACTTGGGATGAATATTATTTTAGCTTGGCTCCCGAGTCACGTAGGAATCTTAGGGAATGAGTCTGCTGATCTGGCTGCCAAGGATGCGGTACTTTGCGGTGATAAACGCCACTTTAGAATTTACCCGGATGATCTCTTATCTCTTCCCATTGTCTCTCTTCATCGGACCTGGTCCTCCCACTGGAGAACCTCAGCTATGCACCGTGGTTCATATTTCTTTAAAATCCAACCTGATGTTCCCCGAAAACCCTGGTTTTCCAAAATTTACTTACCGAAATCTTTTACATCTTCCCTAATTCGTCTTAGACTAGGTCACTGCATCTCGCCAGTCCATCTTGCCAAGTTACATATCCGGAACTCCTCCATATGTGAATGCGGCCTGGAGGAAGGTTCCGTAGATCATATTTTCTTCATCTGTCCTCTTTTCTCTCACTCAGATTTTTTTGAAACATTATATTCCTTAAAAGTTCCTCTTCCAACTTGTTCTGCTTGCCTGCTTTCTTCCAGAGATATACATATCTTCCGGTCTCTGGCCTTATTCTGTAAATCTAATCACATAAAACTTTAACTTGCTTCCTTTCATCTTATAATATATTGTTTTTTATAAAAGTATTTCTGATCACTTATTATTTTATGTATTAATTTTCATTTGGTTACTTTTATATTTCCTTGACCTTGGCACAAATAACCTAGTAGGTTGATTGCCATAAAAAAACTAAAAAAAAAAAAAACTAAAAAAAAAAAATCTTTAGGTTGCTAACCCCAGATTAGTAAGTTAATGTGTTGCTAACCGTGAGTTGGATGCTGTTCTGAAGCAGCAGGGTGGCTCTGAGTCGGATCAGTTGGACAGGAGCAAGGTCTCGTCTTCGAGCCCTACGTCCTCGCGGGGCCGGCGAGGGTCGTCGTCTAGCAGAAATGCAGCGTCGAAGGAACCTAACAAAGACGACAAACCGGTGATAGAAGAAGCTAGAAGTGATGAGATAGAAGAAACTGACTCCAAACAATCGTTAAATAGGTTGGTATTCTTTCACATATTATTGCATGTTTCCACTATTTGTTTGGATCTTAATTACCTATTCACAATTTGTTGTGCCACTTTGTTTGTATTCATTGAAAGCCTACAAGACATAAAAGAAAGTAGCAAGTCATCAAAGTGAAGTCTTAAAAGTATACAAGTCTTAAAGAGAGTAAACTAAGTACTACCAAGTAACTATAGCCCTGTCAGTTATTTTCTGCTTATGGGTGAAGAGCAGAGAGGCAACAAATGATTCACATGCTTCCCCTTATCTTCCTCGCTCCCCTCTGTGACTCACTCTTTGAGTTCTTCACACTAACAGTCAGAGCTTAAGTTAGTTTGCGCGGCCTATTTACATTAAAATTTAGGATGAGCAGCATGGCCTATTTTTTTATGTTACTAGTGAGCAAATAAACAGGTGAAGTAATACCTGCTTGCTGATTATTTAGCACCATTATATTACCCCTCATCAACTTGTGCAAATTGCACTGTTCAATATATATTCAGTAAGTTCTAATAAATTGTAATATATCACTACGGTACGTCACCTGCATATGAGCACTGTGTGCGGTGTGTGCGCGCTCAAAGTCGGATCAAACCTTGCTCGTATTCACTCGTTCAAGCAACGTGACGTCATCGGTGACGTCACATTAGCGCGCTATCATTGCATACGAAAATGAGGTAGTGCAGTGTGTGCGATACGTCAAATTAAACGTCAAAATTAATTTTGGTTGAGTTTCGTGGGATCTTTTCGGTTTGTTTGGAGTTCGAAAGCAAACTAAAGAAATGGATACAATTCACAGGGTCCAAATACTTTGTGGCTAAAAAGTACTTTGATTCGAACAGTGACATTGACATAAGAGCAGTCATATCGGATCGTTTAGATATTCGATTGTGTTCGACGTTTGCACGCTAATGAAAACGATCCGACTCGAATGCGCCGATTGCAGCGTTGGTAAAATATTTCCTTAATGAACCGCACTGTAAGTAGCACATGCTTGTGTGATTTCTATGTGTATTAAAGAGGGCTTGTCATTCTTTAGAAGGTTTTTACTGAAGCTTATTGATTAACCTTTGAAAGATGTATTTTATTTACTACCTTAGGTTTCACTTTTTATACAATAAAGTTATCATTGTAAATAAACACAAAGATGGCTTCCTTCATATTCTTCTTGAAAAAGTATGATATATTGTCCAATCTATTTATTTTTCAGCCTAGAGGGAGCAGCATTTCTATCAAGTCTGCCATTTGAGAAGATGTCTTCCCTGGAGAAGGAATTTTTCTCAGACATCCAAGGGTTTTCTATTCTTGCCTTTATTCAGATCAGGAACAGGATTTTGGAAATGTGGTTTGAAAACCCTAAAAAGCAACTTACAAAATGTGATGTTCAGAAGCTAGAGGTCAGAATCTGTTTAACTTAGTCAAGATACAATCCACTTTTTGAGAACCTAGCTAATTAAATCTGGCTTGACAATAAATTTATTTTTTGCTTAGTGTTGTTTATATCATAATGTTTATTAAGAAAATGTTTTTACTTGCAGGCCCCTTACAACAGTGACCCAGCTCTAGTGCTACGCACTCACACTTTCCTAGAAAGGCACGGGTTCATCAACTATGGGATGTATGGGCTCATCACTCCCACACCAAACCCACATAGTGCAGGTTAGTTATACATTTACAATACAAGTACCAACCAATATGAATAGGTTACCTACGTAGGTGACCTAGTGACTGAATATTATAACAAAAAACAACCTAACTAGTCTGACATTATCCAGCCAGTCTGAAATATCCACACCATCTATCTTATCTGTCAGGCTGCTGAGTTCCTTAGTAGACTGCTCCTGTGATCTTCCGCTTTCTTCAAATATGCTTGTTATGAGCTTCCATGTACATTTCAGCAGAAGGAGCCTGTAGTGTCCTGGTGTGGGGTAAGCCTGACCCAGTTGCATAAGTGTGCATGTGTCCGTTCTCCTCACCACATGCTCTGCGGGTGGTTGCATCTGACAGACCCGTCTTGTATAGACAGACAGTCACACCATACTACAAAGTCTTAAAACAATTTAAAATTCAAACTGTTAGATTAATAGATATATGTTGGTTCACACTTACGGCTATGAGTAGGAATAAAATACAGATACATTCTTAACTCTTACACAAACAATACCCTAAAGCCTAAACGAAAGAACAGTTTTCTGCCAATCTCGATTTTCTTTTTATGTTTGGAAATTGTTTCAGCTTCTTTGTTTTTGTATTGGGTCCCTTACAACATAATCCTCTGATTGTTTTAAAATTTGCCTTATAAGTTTACATTTTTGTTACAGATAATCAGAACATCAAAGAAGAACCAGAAGAAACACATCACCACGTGGACGAAATACCCTTGGACCCGGATGGAGCCTACAGCCTGTACGAAGATCATCAGATCAAGGAGGAGATAGTCCTCGGCCCCACTGAGTTCCACAAGCAGACCTTTGACTGTTCGATCATGGGC
This sequence comes from Athrips mouffetella, assembly GCA_947532105.1. Classification (NCBI taxonomy): domain Eukaryota; kingdom Metazoa; phylum Arthropoda; class Insecta; order Lepidoptera; family Gelechiidae; genus Athrips; species Athrips mouffetella. Next base: position 14,386,081 of record OX383984.1, read on the forward strand.
CCAAGTAAGTAGGGTACTTTTAGTTTCTTTTTAAGGGTTCCGGACCAAAATGGTAAAAAGGGAACCCTTATGGAGCGACTTCGTTTGCTGCCTGTCACACCTGTATATCTCAGCAACCACTTATGCTACTTGAAATTTGGAATAGTTTAAGAATATGATTGCCCAACTTAATTGCAAACGAAGAATTAAAGGATTATTATTATTATTGTTTCTAGAATTGCAATGGCCAAAGCAGCTTTTAACAACAAAAAACACCTTTTAAAAGCTAAAATCTCTAGAAGTGTTCGGAAACGACTGATAAAAGTGTACATTGGAGCATTGCATTATATGGTTGTGAGACGTGGACTCTAACACAAAGAGATAGAGAGAGGTTAGAAGCGTTTGAGATGTGGTGTTGGAGGAGAATGGAAGGGATCAGTTGGACAGAGAAAAAGACAAACGAGGAAGTTCTAGATTTGGTTAAAGAGAAGAGAAATTTGCTGAGAACCATCGAAAATAGAAGAGGGACGATGGTCGGACACCTGATAAGACATGACACTTTCATAAAGAATATTATTGAAGGAAAAGTAGAGGGCAGAAGAGGAAGAGGAAGACCAAGACGCACTTATTTTGACCAGATAAAAGAGAAGGTAAACGTCGAGTCTTATCAGGATGTCAAATCATTGGCAGAGGACAGAGAGAAATGGAGATTGCTCCACCGACAAGAGCGCGGCTCTTAAATATGAGAAGAAGAGAAGAAGATTATTATTGTAAAGGGGAGGACAAAATTTGAAATTGTCGTTATTAGGTCAAGCGGAGTATCATATAAAAGGCAAAAGGGCTTTCCTTGTACATTCTTAAACATATTTTTGTATTTTTTACGACTCTTAAATTTCAAATTATGATGAAAAATGACAAAAAAAAAAAACTATTTATTGTGCTTATCTCCGAAGTTTGCGGAAGGAAAAATCTGAATTAATTATAGTCGATACAGGATTATGTGTATATTACAGGAAAAATAAAACGATCTCTAAGTTACACAGTTTTTTAGAAATCTGCAAAACACCTTTACAAGCAAAGTTAGTTTTGCGGTCCTAAAAGTGGACTTTATTGCTTCCAAAAATACTATAGATATATCGGAAATCGCACTTGACCGGTTTTTTTTATGTACTACTATCACTAATCAAGTGAATCTTATAACAACAAGTATGACATTATTTGCGGTTTGTTTTTATAAAATTTTTATTTGTAGACATTTCATAGGTTCTCGAAACATAGACCTACTCAAGGTGATAGTGTTACCACTGAAGTGAGTCTGACTATAGTTAAGTAAGATGTTGCTAATGTTAAGATAAAGTAGATTTTTCGTTTAATAGAGTTCACGAAAGAGTGTTACATTTGTAAACTAACACTTTGTAGTTAAGAACAGATTTCTCTTCAATTACACTATATACACTTTTGTAACCGCAATATACACAGTCTGTGTGTAATACACACAGAAAAACGCTTTTATCGTTTTATATACGGCCAGTCATACATATTCACATTTTTTACATTAATTTGAAGTTATTAGTTCCTCAAGAAAACGTGACGTTCTTTCGTGAACTCTGGCATATAAGTATTCGTTTACTACTGACTTGAAGATAGTAGATCGTGAGGACACCGGAAGTTATCCCACGTCATTGTGTACACGTCATAGATCCACAAAACGTTACGGTCCGCCAATGCGCAACGTGGCAGGTTCGGTACAGTCGTCAGAGAGAAAAGTTTTTACGTCATGGAATACGCCAATAAAGCCTTCTATCTCCTGCCAGGTTGCGCATTGTCAGACCAACATTATGTGTATCTAAAAGGCCACTACTCTCGCTACAAAAATGCAAATTGCGTGACGTAGGATAACCTGCAAACCACCATAGTCTTTTTAAGCCTCTTTATAAAATGACTTACTTCATTAAAAATTAAATTATTTGCACAGGTGCTGCGATGTCAATGAAAAAGATTACTAACAATGTAGAGAGAGAAAAGCACACAGCAGAGAAACATCTTCCAGCAACAGAAAAGGTTGATAAAGCGGAACAACAAAACACCCCAAATATTACAAACGTTTCTGTGTCTGAGAGTAAACTACCTGACGTAACTGCAAGTGTAGACAGAGTATCTAACCAAGCAGTCAGCACAAACAGTAAGGTAACAATAAATGAATCTGCGAATAATGGTCCTAACTCAGTTACAGTGAGAGCGGAAAACGAAAACTCCTGTTCAAATAGAGTCAGTGGTACTGTTATCAGTGATAAAGTCTTTAAATACTCGTGTGATATTTGTGAATACTCAACTAATAATGAAAAACATTTAAACTCCCATCTAAAGGCTCATGCTGCTTCAGAGAAATATTACTGTGATGTGTGTTCTTATATGACTACCAGAAAACAGTCATTAATTCTACATTTGAATACTCACAGTAATGACAGGCCCTTCGTCTGTAAGACATGTGATGCAAAATTTAAACATCTATGTATTTTAAAACGGCACTTAAGAATACACACGGACGAGAAACCATATTCGTGTGATGTGTGTTATAAAGGGTTTAATCAAAAGGGTAATTTAGACGCGCATTGTCCAATGCACACAGGTGAGAAACAATTTTCTTGCAATGTGTGTTATAAAGGCTTCAGTCGAAAGGGTAGTTTAGACACACACCGACGTATACACACAGGTGAGAAACCATATTCTTGTGATGTATGCCATAAAAAATTTAGTGACTCCTCTAATCTACGCAGACATCGGCGAGTAGGCACATGTGAGAAACCATAATCACAGTCGTACACATTATCAATGTAATAGTTAATTTTAAGCGGTTTTTCTTTCGATGGTATTCTTTTAAAAGGCAACCTCTGTATTAGATTCCCATATATTATAGTTTATATCATAAACCGTCCGTGTGGTAAATAATAGTACCAACTCATTTCTACCCGTGGGTGTCGTAAGAGGCGACTAAGGGCTTATGAACCGGAGGATGGGCAGCAGCAACTTTCTGTGTATCGTACCATCTTACTTAATGCGGTCACCAACAACAGAGGTCGCCAGCCGCAACGCTTATAACCGTGGTGACTATGTACCTCACCTTAAAAAAAAAAATAAAAAATTTAAGACTGTTTATTACGAAAAATTAAATATATTTTTTTTATACATTTTGAAGGCGCTTAATCTAGAATTCAATTAGATTATGTGCGCCCAAAGAGTTCCACAATGCAGGGCTAGGTAAGGTAGGTGTTACACACAGGTGTTTGCGTTTGTGTTTCAGCTGCAGATGCATCGTTCCCACTTTGTTTGATAAAGTGCCATTTTAATATTGACTGAGCTTGCTTAGCATTTTTACAATTAATAATTTTATTTCTTATGTTAGTTGGTAAGTCGTTCAATACGGAGGGAAGGATGCATCGCCAGTGTCTCTTTCCATATACATTGCTATACTTAGGAGTGTTATATGTGGGTCGGTTAGACAGCTGTCGCAAATTACTAGATCTATCACACTTATCTAATAATTGGATTTCCTCAATATATTCGGATATAATTGCCACTTTTACTTTATCGTAAATACTTAAGACTTTACAATATTTAAACAGGTTTGCATAGTCTTTTTTGTACCTATTTTTAATTTTTAATGGAACAATAGTTTTTAGCAATCTCAATTGCAAACTGTATATATTATTTAAGTAAGTTTTATAGGTCCTGCCCTGCCCTGTCCTGCCCTTAGTACCACGCGTTATTGCTGGAGTTCTGGAGGGAGCTCCCTGTCCTGCAGTGGATGTTTAATGGGATGTTATCATATTATAGTTTCCTGTGGTTTGCCTTCAATTCACAACAGGAGGTTGTCACGGAGCGGGGCTGCATGACTCGCATGCTGCCTCCTTTCGTGATCCTGGCTCTATCGTCCTGGCCCAAAATTCCAAATTCCTATTTCAAATGTCTTCTATCTCTGTCTTTCGGTGTCATTCGTGTCAAAAACAGTCAGTTTACCTTGGATTCTGGTCGTGCTCGGACGTGCCCGCGCGCAGCACGACCACCGCCTTGTATTTTGTACCTACTTTGTCATAATAAACTCGTTCCCTTTATGTTGGTTTTTGCCTAACCCCTACGACCACGACCCTGTGAGGATCCTCAACTTCTGTCTGCCGCTGAGTATTTTCCGGTGGCAAGGTATTCCAACTACGCCACCTATTTCTTTGCCACCATTCGAATGTCAGCGAGTTACTTACGTCGAAGCCACCTTTGTATGGATGTGTTCGGGGTGCTCTCCAGCTCTCACAGCTGCTTGTAATGTATTGTGTATAAATAAAATAAACTCGTTATTGCACGAAAAAAAATTTATTCATTATTCAGAAGAGACGTTTCTGTACGGCGGCAGTAAGATTTGATAACAATTGGTCTAGTAGGTACGCACGGCAGCAAGTAGTGCAAAACAAAACCAGTTAGAATCTGAACCAGCGCTACGTTGCAAACGCCCAACACCAGAGACCCGCTCAAGGTCAAAGTATTACCACCGACGTGCGGCCGTGTGTACCTAATACCTGACGAGTCTCATTATTTTGTCGGTTAGCTTATTATTTATTACTATTGGTTTCGAGTTGTGTATTGTTTTAATAAGAAGGTACAGTCAAGAGCACGTCAATCTTATCACAATCGTACTTACACCAAGGGTACAGTTCCTTACTCATTTATATCGCCGTAGTGGCTATAGTCACGCTCCACGCTTCAAGAGAAATGCTTGACGTATTCTTGACTGTACACACACACACAACCACAGATCAGAAATAAGTCTAGATGACTCAAGTGTACCTACTTTGCGTGCCCAAACCCGTGGCCCAAACTAAGCTCAAAACGCTTAGTTTGCTTGTCATGGGCTTGTCATACTAGAGAGTGGACACACGGTCGTAAAGGTTGAAAAACTTACCCCTTACAAGGAGACCAAAATCACGGTAGAACAGACAAAAGAAGATATCTGTCTAAATGAAGACTTCTGGCCTAGTGGTGTAGAATACAGACGTTACACTTTAAAGAAGATTTTTTATCCTCGCATCTAGACAAATCAATAAGACAAGATGAAAATTAGCTTAGCTTTGTTTAATTGCAAATCTATCAAGCGGTCATGTGATCACATAAGAGATCTATGTACGTAACAGTCATGAAGACATCACCCTTCAAGAACATTGGGCTTCTAAGTTACGGATTGATGCTTTGGGGAAATTCTGTAGATATTAACAGAGTTTTTATTCTTCAAAAAAAATGTATACGTGTTTTGTGCAATGCTTGGTTTGATGATAGCTGCAAACCACTATTTAAGAAGCTCAATATACTGCCACTGCCATGCATGTATATCAGGGATGTTTGCATCTTCGTTCACTCTCACCCACAGTATTGGCAGAAACGTAGTGAAGTAACTGGACGACAAAATATCAGAGCAAAATACTCTAATCTTTTATACCAACCTTGTTGCCAAAAGGATATCTATAAGAGAAATGTATTTAACATGTGTATCTTAATATATAATAGACTTCCTGACGAAATTAAATTACAACAGAATTTTAAATCTAGTTTGACAAAATGGTTACTTCAACATTGCTTCTATAGTGTTAAGGAGTACATGGAATTCAAATAAGTTTTGTTAATTTAGTTATGTACTTATGTTAATATAATTAATTTGCTCTCACAAATATTTGCACGCTTGCACGCAGGCGAATACACAGGACTTTATAATTTTAAGATCATCATATAACTGTATTCTTTGCAAATAAATGATTCTTATTCTTATTCTTATTCTACCTGATGATTTGGATTACCTTAACCGATTGCATCCTGAATTTTCCGTCCATGGTGTATCAACAATAATTCAAGACTGACTTGTATTTAATTATTGATATAAATAATTATTGACAATTTTTGACTTTGAATTTAAAAATTGTAATTTTTAATTTTAATTTAAGTTTAAGTTTGAATTGAATTGTAAAATATGGGTCCTATTGCCTGAAATAAAAGAATTTTATTTTTATTTATTTATTTATATCACTGAGAACTGTGACACGCTTCGTTTTACTACTACTCGTAGTTGATAATTTTGTGTTGCTTGTTCTTAATCATGCCACTACAACTTTTTGTATTTACGCGACATTTATTTTGTAATGATAATTTACGATTACATTAGTAGATAAGTTTTGCCTGGAGGAATTACTACCCTAACAATAAGACTGTCTATTTGCAATGTTTTGTTTCTCTTAGTGTTTTTATTTTGTGTCAAATAAAGATGATTTTTGTTGTATGTTTCTTATTTTTTAAAGTTGTATGTATGTTACCGACTCAAACCGATTTTAGGACAAACTAGTTTAGCAAGACTAAACTAGATTTAAGGCAAGAACTGAAGTAGGTACAACTTTGGTGAATTTGTCGGAGGCCCGCTGCTGTATATGTTCGTGCTTCCTTCTGGGCGCGATAACCTGGCCTATCCTAACGTACACATTTCGATAAAGTTGAATTTGTTCTTTATGGTTATGTATAATATGTCTTATATAAACTAAAATTAATATACAGTAATAGTACAGTCGCAATAAAACTAGATTCTGCAGGTCCACAATTTAACATAAATAAAGGCGTCAAACAGGGAGATCCGCTGTCCCCAAAACTATTCACCAGCGCCTTGGAGGAAGTCTTTCGGGAAATAGGTGACATGTGGGATGGGAAGAACGTAGGCGGAAAGAAGCTGACCAACCTTCGTTTCGCCGACGATATCGTCTTATTTTCGTCGTCAACAGCCGAACTAGAGACCATGCTCCAAGACCTCAGTACAGCAAGCCGCATAGCTGGACTAGAGATGAACATGTCAAAGACCAAGCTCATGACAAATAGCTCGAAGAGGGTGGTAACAGCAAATGGCGAGAGAATGGAATATGTCCACGAGTACATTTACCTCGGCCAAATGGTGTCCTTCCAGGCACGACCAGATAAAGAAGTTGCTCGACGCACCGAAAATGCCTGGAGGAGCTATTGGGCGATGAAAGAACACATGAAAGGTGACCTACCATTGTCATTAAAACGTAAACTCGTGGACATGTGTATTCTCCCAACACTCACCTATGGAGCCCAGACTTGGTCTTTGACGGAAGCTCAAAGGTCCAGACTCGCAGTTTGCCAGCGAGCAATGGAGCGTAGTATGTTGGGCCTGAAACTGACCGATAGGGTCAGGAACAGCACAATACGCTCAAAAACACAAATTGCCGATGTGACCCACGCAACCGCCAAGCTAAAGTGGGACTGGGCTGGTCACGTAAGTCGCATGCCGCTGGAACTCTGGAAAGACCCTCAGTAGAGCACCACGAGAATCTCTCGGGCGGGTGCGCGCGGGGGTGAGGGGTGGACTGCAAGGGGGCGGAGAGTGCCCGTTCTGTATGATAGTACTAATACTTTGTTCTGTGCCCGTACTCTTGACTGTCCGTATATCGAGTCGAAATACGAAATTACTTTCTCAACAAAATGTTCCATCACGACCGTGTTATGGTATAATCAAGAACACATCAAGCTTTATACATTGGACTTCGTACCGTTCTTATTTTAATAGAAATACGGGCTAGAGTCGCACTGAGAGTGTCAAGCTTGACCTGTCGTTGACTGTACTTGTGGTTGTTGGCTTTATTTTGTCGACTTTGTCCATCGTGTGCACTATGCCGCTTTAGTGTTCGTTCGGAAATTACTCGTTTTTAATTTGATATTTTCAGGGCTGCCAGATTGTCTGAAAATATATATTGTGTTGCTTTTGGCATCAAACCGTCCCTTAATTTCCGTTCACATACTCCATATTTTATTTGATCTTAGATAAAATTGTTATCTAGGTGATAGTACAAGAGCTATTTGCATACAGGATAACCAATCATATCTCATGGCAGTCGATACGGTGCGCATGTTTATGGACTAATTATTGGTATTACAACGCTTGTTAGTAACTTAAAACTACAAATATTTTTATAACTAAAGAGTAATTAAAAAAGATCTGTACCAACGAATAATTGCCCTTGTTTTAAACTAAAGTGAAATAAAACTTGTATGTGAAATAATGTTGCGCATTTGTCAGAGTTTCGATCTGGCAGTACTTTTAATTATTTCGTTTGGCTGATCGGAAAAACGAGAAAAACATTAAACGGCCCATACAAAGCCCTGCCTGCAGAGCCCTGCTTGCAGTGCGTACTGCCAATCGTACCGTGTGTGGTCTTGCAGGGCCGATGTAACGGCAATTTTGTCGGCCCTGCATGCCCACACAAAGTACGATTGGCAGTGGCACAGCAAGCAGGGCCCTGCAGGCAGGCATTGTATGGGGCCCTTAAGTTGATCAGTTTTATGTTTTATGAAATAGGCCAAAACATCAATTTATTTCTGTTAAAGGGTCCCATACAAAGCCCTGCCTGCAGGGCCCTGCTTGCAGTGTGCACTGCCAATCGTACCGTGTGTGGTGTTGCAGGGCCGATGTAACGGCGATTTTGTCGGCCCTGCATGCCCACACAAAGTACGATTGGCAGTGGCACTGCAAGCAGGGCCCTGCAGGCAGGGCTTTGTATGGGCCGTTTGAACAAAAACAAAAAAAAATTATAACTTAATATTATTAATATAAATATATTTAGATAGAAAGGAAAGAAGATAAGGGTCAAAGGAAGAATTTGTGCTCTTGTCAACTAGACATTGGCAGTAATGGCTATATCTTGAAACGGCCGATTGCCATCTTATTAAAAGTTGAAGTTGAAAACGAGAAAAACATTCGCTCGTAGTATACCAAAGAGTATATAAGTCACTAGCGTTTTCTATTAAAAGTTGAAGTTGAATTTATCGAGTGCTTACTTTTGAAAATGAGTCGTATTAAGCGTGTGAGGGTATGTAATGTAAGATATTATACGTATGCTGTTAACCAAGATTTACTATGTTGTATATGCTCAAAATTTGAGGTTATGTTTATTGTTTAGGTTACTACTAACCGTGAGTTGGATGCTGTTCTGAAGCAGCAGGATGGCTCTGAGTCGGATCAGTCGGACAGGAGCAAGGTCTTGTCTCCGAGCCCTACGTCCTCGCGGGGCCAGCGGGAGGCCTCATCCAGTAGGAACGCAGGGTCGAAGGAACCTAACAAAGACGACAAACCGGTGATAGAAGAAGGTGCCAATCTTTGAAAATTTTAACTGTCTACCTATTACGGTTCTGAGATACAGCCCACTGACAGACAGACAGACATCGGGGGCGTATTTATAGTGTCCCGTTTTTAACTGTTTGGGTACGGAACCTTAAAAAGTACTGAATCAAGTGGTTTTTTGCATTATCAAGGAAAATCTTAATTGTGACATTATTATTCTTAGCTGTTCATTAGTAATAATGAGTAGGTTACCTACCTGGTTGACTAGTATCCTTTAATAACCACACTTTACAAGACAAGCTCACTTTAAAGGGTTTATATTATTAATTTTAAAAATCATTGCTCATTGTGGGATCACGCTGACCGCTGACAGTGAGTTAGACGAACGGAGCATTGTTAGGTATAAACAGCTTTGCTTGATATAAAATATATTTGTGTTTAGGCATAAGTAAAAAGCACAAATGTTTATTTGTTTTTTGGAAGAAGCCACAAAATGTCCATGGGCTGTCATCATTTCAACTGTTTTAAATGTTATATTAAGTCCCTTTCAGCGTGACCCTCTTTAAATAATAAAAATAGCACTAACAGTGAGTAGCTTAGTGATAATAAAACATACCGGCCAAGTGCGAGTCGGAATCGCGCCCTAAGGGTTCCTTACCCATCCACCATATCATATTCTTCAAGCTTTTGCTCTTTGATTTTAAAAACTCCGCGTCCACACTAACCTGACCTCTCTGTAACATGAATGTACCTGAAGCGGGAGCTCCCCTTAAGTGGTTATGATTACTTGTGAGATAAGTTGTCATGTTTATATTTTCATACTTTTTCCTTTGCTTGTGCTATGAGACCTAGCTTCTTGCCAAATTTAATTATTCTAGGTCAACGGGAAGTACCCTATAGGTTTTGGTTTGGTTCATAAAATGGAGATGAAGTCATAAATGGCCATATCTTTTGATTGTGCTGTCGTAGAAGCTTGGAATTTACAAAGCTTCAAGGGTCCATGGACTTTAATTTTGGTATTAAATTCAGCTTAATTCCTTTACCCATTCGGAAGAAAAAGGGTCTTGACAGACCGACGGACAACAAAGTGATCCTATAAGGATTCACTTTATTTCCTTTTGATGTACGGAATCCTTAAAATATGTACCTATTTGTTACAGATACACAAAAAATTAAACTAGAACCAGAAGAGGAACAGCATCACATGGACGAGTTACCCTTCGACCCGGATGGAGTCTACAGCCTGTACGAAGATCATCAGATCAAGGAGGAGATGGTCATCGGCCCCACTGAGTTCCACAAGCAGATCTTTGAATACTCAAGCGTGGGCCCAAGTAAGTTAGGTGCAGTTTTTTTTGCAGGCTCCTACACCGTTTCTTTTTTTATTTGCGTTTTTTTTTCAGAGCAGATTCAGTTAACGAAACTGAACAACTTTAAAAAACTGTAAACCTTCCAATCCTTTCATACAAAATACACTATCAGCTGAAGCAGTTTCTATAAGATGTTGAAACTTTTAACAAATTACGACATATGTGTCTTTCTTTCTTTCTTTAAAAGTTGTTCAGTTTCGGTGACTGCACGTATAGGTTATAATAAAAAAAATAAGATTCCGGAGAAAATGCACAATGTTTTTAACCGACTTCAAAAAAAGGAGAAGATTCTGTAATCGATTGTTTTTTTAATGTTTGTTACGCGATATCTCCGCCCGTAGTGAACCGATTTTAATTATTCTTGTTTTATTCAATAGGGTTTACTTTCGAGGTGGTTTTATATAAATTTAATCAAAATCTGATGGTGAAGTATTATACTAAAACCGATAACTCCTCAAAAAAATAAACCGGCCAAGTGCGAGTCGGACTCGCGCACCGAGGGTTCCGTACCTATTTACCATATGATATACTAAAATCTTTTGCTCTTTGACTTTAAAAACTCCGCGACCATCCAACTTGACCCCTCTTTTATAGAAAAGTTCTTGAAACGGGAGCTCACCTTAATCGGTTACGGTTTATGACGTATCGATCGATCTCGATCTCGTTCAAACCAATTTTCGGTGGAAGGTTGCATGGTAATGTACATCATATATTTTTTTTAGTTTTATCAAGTTACGGGGGACACATTTTACCACTTTGGAAGTGTCTCTCACGCAAACTATTCAGTTTAGAAAAAAATTATATTAAAAACCTTAATATCATTTTTGAAGACCTATCCATAGATACCCCACAGGTATGGGTTGGATGAAAAAAAAAATTTTGAGTTTCAGTTCTATGTATGGGGAACCCAAAATTTTTCTTTTTTCTATTTTTATGTGAAAATCTTAATGCGGTTCACAGAATACATCTACTTACCAAGTTTCAACAGTATAGCTCTTATAGTTTCGGAAAAAAGTGGCTGTGACATACGGACGGACAGACAGACAGACATGACGAATCTATAAGAGTTCCGATTTTTGCCATTTGGCTACGGAACCCTAATAACAGCACCATGTCGAAATTTGGTTGATATACAAGGTTTCACTCAAATTGTACAAACAATTATTGTTTATACCGAAACCACAAAACTGAATAACTTTCCCAAAGAAAGAAAAGTCGATAAAGAGATTTATTTAGGTTTCCCAGACAAAGCAAACAAATTCAATAGAGGGCTTTCTATGGGAAATCAGGATAATATGTTAGTAAAACTCTTCTGATGAGTGGTTCGCATTCATAGTCTTACGGCCAGTTGCACAAATCTTCTTAATTTTTTTAAAATATAGGGCGTTACTTTCATATTCATTAAAACAGAAAGTGACGGTAATAGATTCACAGAGCTTTAACCTTAAAGAAGCTTTAAGCTAAGAATAGTACCACATTGTTTCTGGGTGTCGTAAATGGCGACTAAGGACAGGCCAAGCCTCCTTCTGCGTACTATACCAACAACATACTACGATTACCAACCACATTGTGCCACCCATTCCCCTTAAGGTACGGATACACGACGACACTGACACTCGACATAAATGTCTACACTAGTGTCGATGGCGTCCACATGGTAAGCAATTTTTTGTGTCAACATTCGTGTATCTTATCTTATTACTTGGGGCTGAGATCCTTGTTGGACCTCAGAGCACTTCGACCCTATGGGATCTTTTGTGCTTCCCCTGCCTTATTGCTCCTGTGATCTTCCGCTGTCTCCGAATATGCTCGTTATGAGCTTCGATGTAGATTTCAGCGGAAGGAGCCTGTAGTCTTCTGGTGTCGGATAAGCCTGACCCAGAATGCTCATTCGCTTGTTAGCCAAAGCGTCGCATGTGCACATAAGGTGCTCCATGCGTTCGCTTTCTTCACCACATGCTCTGCAGGTAGTTATATCCGACAGACCCATTTTGTGTAGATGCTCTCTAGTGCCAAAATGGCCGGTGAAAGCTCCTACAATATTACGGGTCTGGTGCCTGCTTAGGTTTCTTAGATGTTTAAAGTAACCTACTTTTGTGGTTCCTAGAAATTTTTTCGAATGAGTAAGTCCAACAGTGTTTGCCCACTTCGTGTAACATTCGTGTATACATCTAGTGTCCCGGTTCAAGTGTATTGGCTGTCTACACGAATCACGACATGCTACACTGGCTGCAAGTCGATGTGGTTCGCTCCCGAAATTCCCGCAAACGAAGATCCAGAATGCTAAGTAGAAAATCGCTTTTCACAATCACAGGCAGGATTCGAACCTGCGTCTTCTGCGTCAGTACCGGAGACGCTTTACCAACTAGGCTTCACAGCGATTTTCTACTTTGTGTATTTATCCGAACATAGGAAGTGTTAAAATAAAATCATACCCAGAATGCTACAAAAACTTTCTTTGGATGAAATGTCAAGTGAGCAAGCTATGCTACCCGCCAACAGAGTGCGCTGTAAGTTTCTGTCTGAAACGCGGTATTTAAAAAAATGCTTAAAAACACGGGCAAAACGAATTTTCCCCGACATAAGACCTAGCTAGATAGATTTTTCGCCCCCAAAAACCCCCGTATGGTAAATTTCATCGAAATCGTTAGAGCCGTTTTTGAGAAGCCGATTACTCGTTTAATAGTATAGGAATCTGTGCCTTATCCGCTCTTACTTTTTTTAGTTTCCTTATTTAATTATTGAATTGCGTTCGTAAATTGTACAATTTTCTATTTATTTCAGTACCAAGTATAAAATTGTTCTGCCAAACTTTCTTACTTATTTTTATCATCGAGCATTGATATTTGCCATAGCTTTGACAGTGCCTTTTCAAATTTTTTTCTTCTGCAATCCACGCACGGTCCAGCTATAAATTTGGCGCAGGTTCAAAATTCGCGACACAAATGTCCGACACTGAGCACATCCTGTCTCCACGGCAGCGACACGGACACTTGAGTGACACCGCCACTGCATCTGCAACTAAGTGTCGCGGCAGTGGACACGTAGACAGTCGATGTATACACTGAGTGTCTAGTGTCTGGTGTCGTCGTGTATCCTTACCTTTACAAGTGTACCATTTGCTTATGGTGCATTTCGAATGGAAATTCTGGATGGTGCTCTCTGTTCGGCAGTAAACTTTTTATGTGACTTGAGCCACATGACAAAAGCCACAGGTGAATTGTCAAGATTGTAAATCTATTAGAAAAAACGGTGGAAAATAAGGACATATGGGCGCCAATTATCGAGGGTATTTTTTGATGATATAAATGAAGTTTACCTGTAGTGAAGATACTTGTGTTTTCTCTTTCTTTCTCACATTAAACCTTTTTTTGAGTCGCGTTAGAAAAATCTACAAGTGACGCGAACTAAAAAGCTGCGAATAGCTGGTTGTAAACAGACACAACTCATCAATTGTAGCGCTCCGCTAGATGTAGGTCTGTGTAGTACTGGGTATGACGCGGCGAGACCTTACTCGCCAAACAGATTTTTAGTAATTTAAATGTATGTAAAGGATTGAGCAGTACTTGTAATTCTGTCTGTGCCTAATATTATGTACTAGCTGTGCCCGCGGCTTCGCCCGAGGAATTCAGACAATGTGCAGTATTGTGCAGTCTCTCGCTCTCCCCCTCCCCCCTTAGGGTGTAGAATTTTCAAAAATCCTGAGACACTTCAAACTTTATTTTTAGTCGTCAGCCTAAATACAAATTTTTAAGATCCTAACTTCAAAACTGACGGACTTTCATACAATTTTTCATCCCCAATTTTACCCCCCTAGGGGTGGAATTTTGTAAAACCCTTTCTTAGTGCACTCCTAGGCCTCATAAGGAACCTACGTGCCAAATATGGAATCTCTAAAACAAAAGTTTTGGGCTGTGCGTTGATATGTCAGTGAATCAGTCAGTCACTTCTTTTATATAAATAGATTTAAGACAAAGTACATTTTACTAATAAATATTCTAATACTAAGCTAATGATGTCAAGCTACTTTTGGTTACTGTTAAAACTATTTTTTACGTCTAGGTGTTGCAGTGTCGAAGAAAAATAAGCTAAGTAACGAACAAGAGACAGAAAAACAGACAGCAGAGAAAAATCTTCCAACAACAGAAGACGTCGATGAAGTCGCTCAACAAAACACCCCGAACATTCCAAAGAATCCGGTGTCTGAGAGTAAACTACCTGACGTAACTGCAAGTGTAGACAGCCAACAAGAAGTATCTAGAGATGCAGTCAGCACAAACAGTGAAGTAATAATAAATGAATCTGCGAATAATGGTCCTAACTCACTTACAGTGAGCGCAAAAAACGAAAAACATAGTTCAAATGGAAACAGTGTTACTGTTATTGGTGGAGTCCTTGAATACTCGTGTGATAGTTGTGAATATTCAACGAATAATGCAAGAAGTTTAAACTCTCATCTAAAGGCGCATGCTGCTGCAAAGAAATATTGCTGTGATATGTGTTCTTACTTGGCTACCATGAAACGGTCATTAAATCAACATTTGAAAACACACAGTAATGACAGGCCCTTCGTTTGTAAGACTTGTGATGCAAAATTTAAACATCTAAGCATTTTAAAAAAACACTTAAAAATACACACAGGTGAGAAACCATTTTCTTGTGATGTGTGTTATAAAGGCTTCAGTCAAAAGGGTCATTTAGACACACACCGACGTTTACATACAGGTGAGAAACCATTTTCTTGTGATGTGTGTAATAAAAGCTTCAATCAGAGAGGTACATTAGTAATACATCAACGAATACACACCGGGGAGAAACCATTTTCTTGTGATGTGTGTTATAAAGGCTTCAGTCGGAAGGGTAGTTTAGACACACACCGACGTATACATGAGAAACCGTTTTCTTGTGATGTGTGTAATAAAAGTTTTAATGAGAGAGTTACATTAGTAATACATCAACGAATACACACCGGGGACAATCCATTTTCTTGCGATATGTGTTATAAAGGCTTCAGTCAAAAGAGTAGTTTAAACACACACCGACGTATACACACTGGTGAGAAACCGTTTTCTTGTGATGTGTGTTATAAAAGCTTTAATGAGAGATCTACATTAGTAAAACATCAACGAATACATACAGGGGAGAAACCATTTACTTGCGAAGTGTGTTATAAACGCTTCAGTCATAAGGGTCATTTAAACGGACACCGTCGCATACACACAGGTGAGAAACCATTTTCATGTGATGTGTGTAATAAAAGGTTTAGGGACTCCTCTTCTCTACGCAGACATCAGCTAGTACACACATGTGATGTGAGAAACCGTAATCACCGACGTACATTATCAATGTGATAGTTAATTTTAATCGATTTTATTTTCGATGGTATTTATTTTTAAAGGTAACCTCTGTATTAGATTCCCATATGGTTGCAAGGGACGGTATTCCGAAAACTGAATGGACGTGCTCTGTCAACGAAACTGAACAACTTTCTCAAAGAAACATATTTGGGAAATGTACAACCTCTTTCAGTTTTTCGGTACACCGTCCCCTTTACACCCTGTATTATAATTTATAATTTACCGGCAAATAATAGTACCAACCCATCTCTACCCGTGCGTGTCGTAAGAGGCGACTAAGGACTTATGAATCGGAGGATGGGCAGCAGTATCTTTCTGTGTATCGTACCATCTTACATACTGCGGTCACCAACAACAGCGGTCGCCAGCCGCAACGCTTACAAGCGTGGTGACAATGGTAAATCCACCACGCGTTTTTACTGGAGTTCTGGAGGGAGCTCCCTGTCCTGCAGCGGACTTTTCATGGGATGTGATTATAGTTTCCCTTGGTTTGCTTTCAATTCACAACAGGAGGTATTCCAACTACGCCACCTATTTCTTTGCCACCATTCGAATGTCAGCGATGTACTTCCATCTAAGCCACCTTTGTATGGATGTGTTCGGGGTGCTCTCCAGCTCTCACGACTGCTTGTAATGTATTGTATACTACGAATAAATTGTATAAACGCTTTATTGCACGAAAAATTATTTATTCTTTTACTATTGAAAAAGACTAAACGAACTTCTCTTTCGGTGAGATCTCTCTAGTGAACCTTAGAGTGGCTAAATAGGTGCAAGGAAACTAAATAAAAGCATAGTTTGTTACTCGGAGCACAAATCTTAACAACTATCCAAAACACATTCTGAGAAGTATTTTGGCTCTTGGCCGGTATTTTGGCCCTTGGCAAGTCAAAAAGCTGTTGACTTGAAATTTAGAATTGTTTAAAAAAAAAACCGGCCAAGTGCGAGTCGGACTCGCGCACTGAGGGTTCCGTACCACCACATAAACATAATTGTATTAGTTGAAATTTCAGTAAGTTAATATGCTAGATTTTTTGAGTCTGACACGCGCTTGACCAAATTTTATTATTTGTTGTTATTTTAAAGCTTATGCACTATAAACATGCCAATATTCAAGTTTGTAAGTGTTCCCGTTTTTAAAATAGAACTAAAACAAAAATCGCCTCAGCGACCATCCAACTTGACCCCTCTCTTATATGAATGTTCTTGAAACGGGAGCTCACCACAATTGGTTAACTTTAGTTGTGAGAAAAGTTGTAATATTTAATGATTTCAGACTTTTCCCATTATTTGTACTGTGAGACCTAGCTTCTTGCCAAATTTCATAATTTTAGGTCAACGGGAAGTACCCTGTAGGTTTTGCATTTTTGAATAAATGTATGGAGATGAGGACATAAAATGCCATATCTTTTTATTGCGTCGTTGTAAAAAATTGAAATTTTCAGATCCTGTGTGGTTCATGGATCCTAATGTATGGTATTAGTTTCAACCTGATACCTTTACCCGTTCGTGAGATAAAGGGTCTTGACAGACAGACAGACATACAGACAGACAGACGGACAACAAAGTGATCCTATAAGGGTTCCGTTTTTTTCTTTTGAGGTACGGAACCCTAAAAATGGGGAAGATTAAGATAAAAAACTTGGCAAGGAGGCTCATATATTCTGGAACCTATATGTTGTTTTATACAGGGTCACAACATGGTGTTAAATGTACGATGATACTATAAACAGGTGATTCACTTATAGTGTGTTTGGTAGCGCCCCTACCCTCTGCGCCATAGGTCGCGGGTGCGATACCCGCCCAGGGCTAACATTTGTGTGTTGTACATATGTATGTCTTAGGGTGTAATTTTTTTGAGTATTTTTGTATATTATCGTTCTATTTTTAACACTCTGTATAGTGCTTAGATGTTTCTTGAATAAAAAACCGGTAAAATCCATGTCCTTTTGTATCTACCTACAACGTGAATTTTCATTGGTTTTGCTCCGAAGCCCAGTGATTCTAATCATGAAGGCAACTTTCGCGAAACCAGCGCCAACCCATCTCTGTGCTACTTATTATTTGTTCCTTTATGTTGCCCTCCTTTTGTAAGAAAGACGTAAGAGTCCTAGACATAGAGACCAGTGGAAGGAACGGAGGGAGGCCTTTGCCCAGCAGTGGGATAGAAATGGCTAATAAGACATAAGGTTGTTTAAGTCTATCAGACAGAGCAAATAGCCAGGCAAAAGTTGTTAGCCGTAACATCGGGTTAAGCCATTTACATTATTATTGGGTTTCCGTATTGAGGGGCACGCTCACTCAACAAAACTGAGAAATTCACCAAGAAACTGTCACTGGTGAAGAAAATAAGCCCTCTCCGCCCTCTCTATACAATTTTAGTATACAGAGCGACACGGCTGTTTTAGCAGTAGGATAAAATCGGAACTAAAGCCACTGCACATTTCTCGAGCAAAACATGAGAGCAGCGCCCTCCTGTAAACGTCATCCGCCTGCCAAAGTAAACGTGTCACGACCTTAGATTATGAATAACGGCAGCTTACTGGTCACGACCAAGTCCATGCTAAGCACAAATTTACCCGCGTATAGCACGTCACAATGTAGCCAACTTTTTATATTTTAATCATGATCAGTTTCGATGACTGGCTGGCAATGCCAGTTTAATGTTTTAGTGGAATTTAAGTATAATAAAATAACATTATTTACGCGTAGGTATACTACGGGGCAAACAACTTAAACAATAATCGCGTGGTGGGGAAGCTTTGCGCACGTCAATTTGTAAAGTCGACTCTGCGCAGCCAAGGTAGGTAAAGGTCAAGTCAAAGAGATTTGAACCTCGCTCGCTCCGCAGCGAGGTTCAAATCTCTTTGGGTCAAGTAGTTTGCTCAAACCGTATTTATAGCTAACCCTCTCCTACTTCTCCTTTTCTTGTCGACTGCCTGCAGAGTGCAGAGTAAGGGGGCCATCTCCATCTCCCTGAAACAATCTGGACACAGTCCATGAAACAACAACCTTCCATAAATAGGTACAGTCATGAGCAATTCAAACTCGATACTTGTAGCGAGATTTTAGCTCGTAGAGCATTTGAAATAAAATAGTACCAAGTCCAATGTGTGAAGCTCTCCTATACCACACCCGGACACTACATACAACGAGCGCAAATATGAAATTGGAAGGTCGCGTAGGCCCGCGTATTCAGTACGAAAGACCCTCAGTAGAGCACCACGAGAATCACGCGGGCGGGTGCGCGCGGGGGTGAGGGGTGAATTGCAAGGGGATGAAAGTACTAATACTTTGTTCTGTGCCCGTACTCTTGACTGTCCGTATATCGAGTCGAAATACGAAAGTAAAATGTAGACTTTCTCAACAAAATGTTCCATCACATGTTATGGTACAATCAAGAACACATCAAGCTTGACACATTGGACTTGTGCGAGTGTCAAGCTTGACCTGTCGTTGACTGTAGTTCTTGGCTTTATTTTGTCCATCGTGTGCATTTTGACGCTTTAGTATTCGTTCGGAAATTGCTCTCTTTGATTTGACATTTTCAGGGCTGCCAGATTGTCAAAAAAAAGTATTCTTAGCTGTTTTTGGCATCCATATTTTATTTGATCAAATAAATCTGATATCTAGGGGATGTACCTACTAGAGCTATTTGCATACAGGATAATCAATCATATTTCATGGCAGTCGATAAGGTGCGCATGTTAATGGACTAATTATTGGTATTACAACGCTTGTTAGTCTAAGTAACTTAAAACTACAAATATTTTTACAACTTAAGAGTAATTAAAATTAAAGGAGATCTGAACCAACGAATACTTGCCCTTGTTTTGCACTAAAACGGCTCATACAAAGCCCTACCTGCAGGGTCCTGCTTGCAGTGAGTACTGCCGATCGTACTGTGTGTGGTCTAGCAGGGCCGATGTAACGGCGATTTTGTCGGCCCTGCATACCCACGCAAAGTACGATTGGCAGTGGCACAGCAAGCAGGGCTTTGTATGGGGCCCTTAAAGTGAAATAAAAATTGTATGTTAAATAATGTTGCGCATTTGTCAGAGTTTCGATCTGGCAGTACTTTTAATTATTTCGTTTGGCTGATCGGAAAAACGAGAAAAACATTCGCTCGTATCGAGTGCTTACTTTTGAAAATGAGTCGTATTAAGCGTGTGAGGGTATGTAATGTAAGATATTATACGTATGCTGTTAACCAAGATAAACTATGTTGTATATGCTCAAAATTTGAGGTTATGTTTATTGATCTTTAGGTTGCTAACCGTGAGTTGGATGCTGTTCTGAAGCAGCAGGATGGCTCTGAGTTGGATCAGTCGGACAGGAGCAAGGTCTCGTCTCCGAGCCCTACGTCCTCGCGGGGCCAGCGGGAGGCCTCATCCTGTAGGAACGCAGGGTCGAAGGAACCTAACAAAGACGACAAACCGGTGATAGAAGAAGGTGATGATATAGAGGAGACTTTGTTAAATAGGTTGGTATTCTTTCACTTATTGCATGTTTTCACTCTTTGTTTGGATCATAAACACAATTTGTTGTGCCACTTTGTTTGTATTCATTAAAAGCCTACAAGACATAGTTTTAAAAGAGAGTATACTAAGTACCAAGTTATTTTCTGTGTATGGGTGAAGGGCGGAGCACCACATGCTTCCCCTTATGTTACTTGCTCCCCTCCGTGACTCACTTTGAGTTCTTGGCACTAACAGTCAGAGATAAAGTTAGTTTTTGCGGCCTGTACACAATTTTGCTTGCTGATTATTTAGCAACATTATATGAGCCCTTGTCAACTTGTGCAAATTGCACTGTTCAATAAATATTTCTTAATTCTAATAGTAAGTTCACATGCTTTGTGTGATTTCTGTTTTTTTTTTATGTAACAAGTGAGAAAGCGAGCTTGTGGTTCACTTGATGGTAAGTGGTCACCACTGCCCATAGAGCCGACCGTCTTATTAGTAGCATAATTAACACTGACAATACAGCAAAGCGCGTTGCCCACCCTGACAACTAAGATTGTGTGTCTCAGTGCCAGTAATTTCACTGGCTCTCTTGCCCTTCAAACCGAAACACAGCAGAGACACTGCTGCTTTACCTCAGAATAAGGCAAGGGGGTGGTACTTCCTTCCCTTGACTGACTTTACAGAAAAGCCCTACCACCTTCAGATGAATGTTAATTAGAGAGGACTTTGTCATTTTCTAAAGCTTATTGATTGATTTTGAAAGATGTACTTTATGACCATTTGTTTCACTTTCTTAATATGGCTTTCTTCATTTTCTTCTCGAGAAAGTCTGATATTGTGTCCAACATATTTATTTTTCAGTCTTGAGCAAGCAGCATTTCTTTCTCGACTGCCATTTGACGAGATGTCTTCCCTGGAGAAAGATTATTTCTCAGACCTCCAAGAGCCTTCTACTCGTGCCTTAATTCAGACCAGGAACAGGATTTTGAAAATGTGGTTTGAAAACCCAAAGAAGCAACTTACAGAATATGCTGTTCAGAAGATAGAGGTCAGAATCTGTTTAACTTAGTCAAGATACAATCCACTCTTTGAGAACCTAGCTAAATGAGCCCTTATCTGGCTTAGTAAGAAATTTATTTTTTGATAGGTGTTGTTGTTTAGATATCATAATGTTTATTAAGAAAACTGTTTTTACTTGCAGGCCCCTTACAACAGCGACACAGCTCTAGTGTTACGCACTCACACTTTCCTAGAAAGGCACGGGTTCATCAACTACGGGATGTATGAGCGCATCACTCCTATACCAAACTCACCTTGTGCCGGTTAGTACATTTACAATACAAGTACCAACCAATATGAATAGGTTGCCAACCTAACTAGTCCGACATTATCCAGCCAGTATGAAATATCCAAACTGTCTATCTTATCTGTCGGCCTGAGGTCCTTAGTAGGCTGAGGTGCTTAGTAGACCTTGCTCATGTGGTCTTCTCCTTTCTTGAAAT
The DNA here is from genome assembly GCA_947532105.1 of Athrips mouffetella. Taxonomy (NCBI): domain Eukaryota; kingdom Metazoa; phylum Arthropoda; class Insecta; order Lepidoptera; family Gelechiidae; genus Athrips; species Athrips mouffetella. The sequence continues at coordinate 14,407,912 of OX383984.1, forward strand.
CATTTCAGCAGAAGGAGCCTGTAGTGTCCTGGTGTCGGGTAAGCCTGACTCAGTTGCATAAGTGTGCATGTGTCCGCTCTCCTCACCACATGCTCTGCGGAGACCCATCTTGTGTAGACAGACACACCATACTACACAAGCGCAATTTAAAAAGTTCAACTGTTAGTTTAAAGGATCAGTCTTCGTTGGTTCGCACTTATGGCTAACTATGAGTAAACATAAATTACAGATACAGTGTTATCTGTTAGACAGACAACATCTTTGATTTGAAGCCCAAATAGAAGTAATTATATGTAAATATTGCACAGTTTTTTTAGAAATTACATAAAACCTATACAAACAAATTTAGTTTTGCCGTCCTAAAACTGAACATTGCTTCCAAAAATACTATAGGTATATCGGAACACTCGACGCGCGATTCCTACTCGCTCTTGACCGGCTCTTTTTTTATTTTTTTTTTATTTGTGCCCCGGATTAGCGGGCAGTAGAAAGTTTAATATTGTCATCCCTTTTCATTACGGTACACTGTTTTTGCAGACTTTCGCATTTTTTCGCACAGTTAATAACTGTTTATCAAATGTTAGTGCTTTTAGGTGCTATGCAATATTTATACGGCATATTAAATCTGAAACCAACGAAAAATTTTTCTACAATCAATTAAAATCATTCCTTCAAACCAAAGCTTATTATTCAGTGAAAGAATTTCTCGAGGACCGAAATTGTAAATAGATTTTTGAAAATTATAATTTATTTTTTATTTTATTTTTTGACTTTTAAATAATGGAAATTGAATAATCTTTTTTTACTATATTGACATGTATTAATTTGAATTGACATTATTTTTTATATATTTAATTTAAATATTTTATTAGACTAAATCAACTATTTTTACCTATACTTGACCATTTTATAAATTCAATGACATCTTTTTATTTAAAAAATTTTTGGATTACAATTACATGTTCGTGTTATATATTTTGAATGATCCTAGAATTTTATTTTAACTTAGCTTAACATTATAAAGATTATATAGGTATAGGTACTTAAGTTAGATTATATTATTGACTGCATGCCTCCAAATCATTTGCGATGCCCAAAAAGGGTTTATGTACTAATACTGTACTATAATTTTTAAGATCTTTAACATGTACATAAATGCAAATAAATAAATGAATGAATGAATGAACGATATTAACCTTAATAAGCAAATTTCAAAACACAACACCCATTCTGTAGTGCAAATAAAAATGGCGAATGAATGGCAAAGTTAAGCGAGTGCGGAGCGTAATGACGTCACAGGAACGCTAATTCATAAATATCTGAATTTTTGCACCATAAGGTACATCGCCATACTAGTGTAATTCGGATAAGCTATTAGTACGGGCCCTCATTGACAATTTCAAAACTAGCGAGAGAAAGTAATATTTAAATGTTCATTTCTTACAGATACACAGAAAATAAAACTAGAACCAAAAGAGACACAGCCTCACGTGGACGAGTTACCCTTGGACCCGGATGGAGCCTACAGCCTGTACGAAGATCATCAGATCAAGGAGGAGATGGTCATCGGCCCCACTGTGTTCCACAAGCAGACCTTTGATTATTCAATCATAGGGCCAAGTAAGTTAGGTACTGTTTTGATTATTGAAGTGTTTTGAGACTTAAGACCCCCATAAGCGTGCCTGCATGTAACGAATGCTCTGGGGAGCGAACACCTGTGGCGTATGCCATAAATATGCATTCGAGATACAAATACTAAATGGTGTCGACCATATCAGTTGTAGCGGTCCACTAAATGTGTGGGACAGATTTTTAATAATTTATATGTTTGTAAAAAATGTACATTGTGATGCTGTCTGTGCCTACAATATTATGTATTTAAGACAAAGTACATTTTTCTAATAAATATATTAATATTAAGCTAGTGATGTCAAGCTACTTGGTTAAACCTGTTTATAAAACAAATTTTCTTTTGCGTCTAGGTGTTGAAGTGTCAAAGAAAAATAAGCTAACTAACAAAGAAGAAACAGAAAAACGGATAGCAGATGAAAACCTTCCAACCACAGAAAATATCGATGAAGTTGCGCAACAAAATACCCGAATTGTTAAAAAGAATCCTGTGTCTGAGAGTAAACTACCTGACATATTTGTGAGTGAAGACATGCAACATGAAATATCTTATGAAGCAGTCAGCACAAAAAGTAAAGTAAAAATTAATAAAACTGCCAATAACGGTCCCAACTCAGCTACTCGTACAGTGAGAGTGGAAAACGAAAAACATTGTTCAAAGAGAGTCAGTGTTACTGTTATTTGTGATAGAGTCCTTGAACACTCGTGTGATATTTGTGAATATTCAACTAATAATGCAAAAGGTTTAAACGCTCATCTAAAGGCGCATGCTGCTGCAGAGAAATTTTGCTGTGATATGTGTCGTTATATGACTACCCGAAAACATTTATTAATTGCACATTTAATAACCCACAGCTATGACAGACCTTTCGTTTGTAACACTTGCGATGCAAAATTTAAACGACTAAGTATTTTAAACGAGCACTTAAAAATACACACCGGTGATAAACCATTTTCTTGTGATGTGTGTAATAAAAGCTTCATTAGAAGAACTAAATTAGAAAGACATCAACGAATACATACAGGGGAGAAACCATTTTCTTGTGATGTGTGTAATAATAGTTTCAGACAAAAGGGTGAATTAGATAAACACCGTCATATACACACTGGAGAGAAACCATTTTCTTGCGATGTGTGTTATAAAGGCTTCTTTCAAAAGGGTCATTTAAACACACACCGTCGCATACACACAGGTGATAAACCTTTTTCTTGTGATGTGTGTAATAAAAGCTTCAGTCAGAGAGCTACATTAGTAATACATCAACGAATACATACAGGAGAGAAACCATTTTCTTGCGATGTGTGTTATAAAGGCTTCAGTGGAAAGGGTAATTTAGACACGCACCGTCGCATACACACAAGTGAGAAACCATATTCTTGTGATGTATGCCATAAAAGCTTTTATCAAAAGGCTGATTTAGACACACATCGTCGAATACACACAGTTGAGAAACCATTTTCTTGCGATGTGTGTTATAAAGGCTTCTTTCAAAAGGGTCATTTAAACACACACCGTCGCATACACACAGGTGATAAACCTTTTTCTTGTGATGTGTGTTATAAAAGCTTCAGTCAGAGAGCTACATTAGTAATACATCAACGAATACATACAGGAGAGAAACCATTTTCTTGCGATGTGTGTTATAAAGGCTTCAGTGCAAAGGGTAATTTAGACACGCACCGTCGCATACACACAGGTGAGAAACCATTTTCTTGTGATGTATGCCATAAAAGCTTTTATCAAAAGGCTGATTTAGAGACACATCGTCGAATACACACAGGTGAGAAACCATGTTCTTGCGATGTGTGTTATTAAAGTTTTAGTGCTCCCTCTTCTCTGCGCTACCATCGGCGAGCACGCACATGTGAGAAACCATAATCACCGTCGTACATTTGAGTAGGTACAGCAATTTGTGGCAACTTAACGACATTTTTTTTTCTTTTTTAGAAATAACTAATTTAGATAGAAATTTCATTATTTTGTTTTGTTGATGATGATTTTATCATTCACTGACACTAGTTTTTTCTTCAAAATTCATTTAAACTGGAATTCTACAAATAAAAACGTGACAGTGGTCGAGTTGGCACGATTGTGGCATCTTGACCTGCTTACCAGTTTTCTTAAGTGCATGCATACCCAGTATACTAGGCCAAGTTGCCACGGGATATGTGACGATTTTCAAACAAAATATACTTAATGAAAAGGGTTGTAACAAAACACAAGACACTATAATCAACTATTTATTTATATTAAGTTATTTGTAATAACGTGAGCATGTGACGTCACACGGTCGCAAACTTTAAATCGTTATATTAAAATTCAAGTGCGCTATTTTGGAGATTACAGCCGAGGCTCAGAAATTGCAGCCCGAGCCACAGGCGAGTAATCACCAACGCGCACGAGCTTTTTACGACGTTTTTCAACACATTTGCGAATACAAACAAATCAAATTGGTTACCTTTAAAAATACTAAACTTTGCTAACCTTACGTCCACCGCACGTCCACCGGAACATTTTGTCGGCTGCATATGTTCATTTAGTGTATGAGTATTTTAGACGGTTCAGGAACAGTTTTTTATTTGTAGAAGCACAGGTAGAAGTCGACACTTTTAGAAATAATTACAATAATAAACACTACAAATATTTGTAAAATGGCGCGCATTATTTCTTTTTCAGCGGGTACAGATTATACGTAGGCCCGAAAACTGTGTCATCTTACACCTCTTTATCAATTATTCTTAACATCTTTTATCAATTATTAGTCAATCTAGTAACCAAGCTATTAAAAAAAAGTAATTGTCACTCGGTACCCAAACATCCTATTCCATTAACCTTGAAATAAATTATCAAAAATTTAATATCTTGTTACGTAAATGACAAATTTATTGTTAATTAGGTACTATAAATAATTTCATAAAATTAACATTCATTTATGATATTTTCTCGAAGTCAGCTTGAAAATTTTAGTAACATATAAAAACTCTTTGCTCCTGGCCGATAAAAAAAAAACAGAAATAAAACACAAGTAAAGTAATATTATGACAAAAACACGCTGTTAATAAGCTGAATTATGGACCTAAATACAGTGCTAATGTTTTTAAAAACAAATTGAAAATTTGCTTGTTAAACACAATTGAGGAAGAAACTTAAAAACTATATTGTCCCCTATTATATTCACCTCTGCTAGCACATAAACTGTACATAGATAATTGTAAGTCTTAGTTGTAAGTTGCATGATCATTTATGATTAAAATTAATTTTAAAAGAGTGCATTTGATCGCTAACAAACTGTTTCGCAGTTTGGCGATATATTTAGTTTGTAAAACTCAGTTGTAAAATATTTAATAAATAAATAAAAAAAAAATAGAGCTGTTTTATGAGCAAATGTGTTAAAAAAATTATTAATGATCTAAACGATAAAACCTTCAATTTATTAGAATAGTCTAAATTATCATTTAAAATATAAAAAAATACCGAAAATATTTTTAGCATGGCCAATTACACGCGAAATAATGTTCCTATAATTAATTTATTTGCATATAATTTTTGTGTCAACCCTAGGTGTAGGTCAAGTTACCACGTAGCTGTCAATGGCAACTTGACCTAACCTTAGCCAACAATGCCTAAACAAATTATTCGGCAGTTTGGCTTAAATGCGTATAGATCACAACATAAAATTAATCTCTGGAATTCCTTTTATACTCAGCCGTGATGTTAAGCTCTATAAACACAACAATATCCACACCGGTAAAAACGTCTTTCGTCAATAACACTTTGAAACGCAATCTTGCATGAACCAACAGTGCTACCATTTTATAAAAAGCATAAGTTGCCAGTGACTTTTTTAAGAACCTACCACCGTTTAAACGATATGTCAACTCGTTTTGAATTCTACGAAATTAAATATTTTGTTGTTGAATGGAACCTAAGGTCAAGTTGACCCGTAGAGGACAAGTTGCCATATTCTACGGTATCAATATGATACTCGTATAGGTAATTTTTTTGATTTTGTTTTCGATGCTATTATTTTAGTTTCATAGCATGAAAACTTACCTTATTATGGTGTGACTTCGTTCGTATCTTGCCTACCTATTTATAATCCACTAAATCTACATCTACACTATCTACACTAATATTATAAAGAGGAAAGATTTGTAGATAGATAGATGAACACTTTATTGCACACCTTAAAAAAAAACAAATACAAATTAAAACAATACAAAAAGTGGGCAAAGGCGGCCTTATCGCTGTAAGCGATCTCTTCCAGACAACCTTTGGGAAGAGGAATCCAAAGAAGGTGAACGAGTAGGAAGTGCAGTGTAACAAGGTGAGAATAATTATAAAATAAAGCTTATGCTAAGAATACAAAATAATAATAATAATAACATTAAAAAATTAAATAATACTTTAATAAATACATACATTAATAATATAATAAATAAATATATATATATATATATACATATATAACAACATACATATACGTAAATATACAATACTAAATACATACTACATACTCGTACAGATCATTATTTATAAAGCTAATTGCAAACAGTTTGAGAAAGGAGGTTTTGGGTTTGGGTTTGTACCTATTTTTGTATGTTTGTATTAGTTTTGTTAAATTCAGGCAGTAAATGAAATCTTAAAATATGACGAACGAAGAATTGGGCTTTACTCAGCTGTATTAATCTTTTTTTTTTTCATTTGGTTGAGAAACAGCAAAACTGTAACTGATTTTAGGGTAACACAACAAGTTCTGCACAATGGGTGCCCGCCACGGAGCACATTTTGCTCCGTGGTGCTCGCAGACAGTCAATCTTGATCGCGATGATGTATTTTTAGATAAGGATGCAGCTATAAGAAAGAAAGAGAAAGCTATAGGACCATAGACTAGGTGTATATGACTATTTCTTTCTTTCCTATAGCTGCATCCTTATCTAAAAATACATCATCGCGATTAAGAATGGCTGTGTGCGGGCATCCATTTACTGTTCTATAGTGCGGGGTTTCTAAAATATTACATTATCTACCTACAATTTCTACCTAGAACAAATGAAGCGTCAATGGGTGCCCGCACACGTTCAATCTGATCGCGATCCGGTAGAGATGCAGCTATAGAGAAGAAAGAAATAGTTGTATCCACCTAGTCTGTGGTGTTATAACTTTCTCTTTCTTTCTTATAGCTGCATCTCTACCCGATCGTGATCAAGATTCACTGTGTGTGGGCACACAAAATTTTGTCTGAAATGGCATATTTTCCTAAATATTTTATAAACTACACTTGTGAGTAATAAACTGGAATCACTTCATCGCGGGTTGCTCAAGACAAAGTTGTGCCTTTTCTAAGCAATAAACTATAGCTTGTGTTATATCATTTGAAAGGTAATTTTGTTAGCTTCTTAAAAAAAATTATTGGGGGACATTTCACACAAGGTCATCTGAACCCAAACTAGGCAAAGCCTGTACTATGGGAACTAGAGACTAATCATCATCATCGTATCAGCCAAAAGACGTCCACTGCTGGACATAGGCCTCCCCTAAAGTTCTCCATGGCGACCGGTCCTGCTTGGCTCGCATCCAGCGGCTTCCCGCGACCGCCACCAGATCGTCGGTCCACCTTGTGGGGGGCCTGCCAACGCTTCGTCTTCCGGTACGTGGTCGCCACTCTAGAACCCTTACGTGTCCCATCGGGCATCGGTTCTTCTTGCGATGTGCCCTGCCCACTGCCACTTTAGTTTAGCGATTCTCAGGGCTATGTAAGTTACTTTAGTTCTTTTGAAGATCTCCTCATTTCTGATTTGATCACGCAGAGAGACTCCGAGCATAGCCCTTTCCATAGCCCTTTGGGTGACTTTGAGCTTCCTGATAAAGCCCATCGTAAGCGGCCTCGTCTCGGTGCCATATGTCAGCACTGGCAATACACGCTGGTCAAAGACTTTCGTATTGAGACACTGCGGTATTTTGGACGTGAAGATATTGCGGAGCTTCCCGAACGCTGCCCATCCGAGTAGGATTCGACGAGTTACCTCTTTCTCAAAGCTGGATTTACCCAGCTGGACCGTTTGTCCCAGGTATGCGTATTCATCGACAACTTCGAGCGTAGAGTCTCCAACTTTGAGTGGAGTGGGTACAACAAGGGCGTTAGACATAATTTTCGTCTTATCCATTTTCATTTTAAGACCCACTTGTTGTAAAACTCTACTGAGATTATTGAGCATCGTGCCGAGATCTTCCAGGGTCTCAGCCATTACTCAAGCAAGTTTATAAAGCGTTGTGTGAATCTATTACCACGTATTGCATTTGCTCTTGGGGAGGCGCTGCCAAAACTCGCTTAAAGGAAGCAGAAATATCACAGAGAGCGGTTCTGAAGGTCCTTCTAAAACTCCCATATAGATTTCCTACGAGACAATTATACTCAAATTCTAATGTGCTTAGTGTCAGGAAATTATATTTATTCCAGTGCTTGCATCGCTATCATAAAAAAGTGATACCCTTTTTACCACACAGTAATAAGAGACGAAACCCATGCCCAGTTCCCGTCACCAAGAGCACGTTTGCTCAAAGGCACTTCCTGGCACCACGTATTTATAACACATTTAATAAAAAAGTGAACAATATTAGAAAATTTACCTCGTATCAGTTTAAGAATAAAATCCGAATTTCTTTGGAGGCATATGATTATGAAGCCACAGAAAACTTATTACAGATCACAACATAACACACAGAGATACATACGCATATGCATACACACATATTCACTCTTACTCTCACACATACACATTTAAAACGCATACACATACGCTGACATCTACACACGCACACACATACACAGGCACACATATACACACGCACACACATACACACGCACGCACATACACACGCACATACACATACACACTCACTTGAATGTACTACCTATGCCTACTTGAATGTACTACTACTAAATTACTTACTTACTTATTAACCTAATTTATTTATTCCTGTTGTTTTTAGGGTTCCGATACCAAAATGGTAAAAAAAAGGAACCCTTATGGTGCCGCTCTGTCTGTCTGTCTGTCACACCTCTATATCTCAGCAACCACTTACGCTATCGAGCTGAAATTTGGAATAGTTTTAGAATATAGTTGCCCAACTTAATTGCACATGAAAATTTTTTGAAAAAAGTGTGATTATTAATGTAAAGGGGGCCAAAATAGGGGGGGCCAAATTTCAAATTGTCGCTACTAGGTCGAGTGGGGTATCATATGAAAGGGCTTTACTTGTACATTTTAAAATATATTTTTGTATTTTTTTAAGTTTCATAGTTTTCAAGTTATGATGAAAAATGTCAAAAAAAATACCATTCCCCCCCCTTATCTCCGAAGTTTGAGTAAGGGAAAATCTGAATTAATTACAGTTGACAGAGGTTTATGTAAACTTTACAGCAAAAATAAAACGATCTTTCTAAGTTGCACAGTTTTTCAGAAATCTGCAAAAAACCTTTACAAACAAATTTAGTTTTGCGGTCCTGAAAATGGACTTTATTGCTTCCAAAAATACTATAGGTATATCGGAACCCTCGGCGCGCGAGTCCGACTCGCACTTGACCGGTTTTTTTTTTTTCTTTATCTTCTTCGATTAGTCTAACATTGATTATTGTATTTTATAATGGTATACTGCACTAAGTATATGTATCAAATGTCTGATTCAGAGACTGTAGGGTGGGGGTCTGGTGCTCTGTGACACAGGTTTATCCTAGTATGGACACCAGATTCTCACAAAGGAAACACAAACCATGTTTGATATATATAAGATATGTACCTACTTAATTAACGTTTCGTTTGTGAGATAAAATAAAGACTTATTTATTTATTTATTACGACAATATCGTCGGCAAATCGAAGGTGGGTGGGAAGTCTCCAGACTGATATACATACATAAATAGATAAATAACACCCAGAAACAGAACAAACACTTGCGTTCATCACACAAATGTTTACCCTGGGCGGCGATCGAACCCGCGGCCCACGGCGTGAAAGGCAGACTCACTACCAACTACACTAACGGGATTATCCAAGGAGGAGAAGGGCTAACCGAAGAAAGATATATCAACGACATTCTGCTAAAAATTTCATTTTACATTTCACTAGACAGTACATGGAACAAGTTGGGATTGCCACAATAGACTAGCCAGCTTTCCAATTATATTAAAAGATTTAAAACTGATTTCAGTTTCCTATCAAAAATTCAAAATTTACTGCAATAAGTCGAAATGTTAACGTCTAAGTAAAACAAAAATTATAAGACAAAATGTCCTAAGCCCTATAAAAAGCGATCTTTTACGAAATTGGTCTTCAGTCCTAAGTTTCACGTCACTGGAAATACTGAAGCCCTAAGAAAATGGAACTGCAGAAGCTGCTCAAATCGTTATCCTTATTCGGCAAGGCTTGTCGCAGCGTGACATCGCTCCACACTTTCATTTGAGCCAGTCTTGTGTCTCCGAGGTGTACAAAATGTTAAACCATTTAATATTATTGGAAAGCTAACAAAATTGCCTTTCAAATGATATAACACAAGCTATAGTTTATTGCATATAAATCAATCATATAAATACATTATTAAAAATAATTTTTAATAATGTGTTTTAATTATTAATTTTTTTATCATTGATATAAATGGTAAAACTTTGTCTTGAGCCACCCGCGATGAAGTGATTCCAGTTTATTGCTCGCAAGTGTATTGTATTTACTAAAACTTTTGTAAAACATGTTATATTAAGCATTTTATTACCTATCATGTGACATTATATTTCTTTAAATAGAATAAGTGGTTGTTGAGATATTAGCTAAACTTGATACTCGGTTTTCGCATCTTTCCCCTCCCCCTCCACCACTTTATAGTGCGCCAACTAGTCAATAATTCTTTGGGTGATCATGCTGAACACAATGATACTAGCTGTCGGTGGAGGAATCTTCGGTCCAACGGGACATGTAATTATTCAGCCTGGCATCTCCACAATTTTTGAACTTTTTCAACTTTTATAACATTTTGCATTTTGGATTTTGCATGCAGTGGTGCGCCATGCTCTTGTGAGACTATAGATCGTGTCGACTCTATAAAATATCTCGGTATAGTAGTAGACCAAAAATTGTCTTTCCAAGAACATATATCTCTTCTGGCACAAAAGGTAAGGAGATTAGTTTATGTCATGAGACGACTCCGAAACTCCGCGAAATTAAGTATACTTAGAATGGTGTATGTTGCTTTGTGCGAATCACTTCTAGGGTATTGTTTATCTGTGTGGGGTGGCGCTGGGGTTTCTTTTATGCTATGTTTAGAGAGAGCGCAAAGAGCAGTAATAAAAGTTATGTACAAGAGGCCTCGCCGGTACTCCACACAGCTGCTTTACTCAGAAGCTGGTTTCCTAAATGTTCGTCAACTATACATTCTCATATCTGTTGCCAAAACTCACCAACATATTATCACGAGCCCTGATATATACTGCAGGTGTTTAAAGAAAAGAGTTTATCAAATCCCTAAACCTGCTGTCAAAACTGTATTTGCGCAGCGTTTTTCCAAATTTATTTCTCCTTACATTTATAACAAAGTTGTCAAAAAGTGCGATATAAAAGAGTTAAACGTAAAGGATGCTAGGAAGGCTGTAAAGCAGTGGCTACTATGTTTGTCTTATGTCGAAACCATTGACGTAAGAAAAACGCTGCGCCCCCTGGCGTAGTTTCCAAAATCTTTGGTCGAAACTGAAACCTTATTGAAAATTGTAAAATAATAGGTATAAATTAAAATTTGTTCTGCAACTAACATATTAACAAAACTTACTTGTATTTAAATTAGCTGATATTTATTTTATTAATTTATTACTTTAGTTTTTCATTTGTGATTAGTTTCTCATAGTTATGTTTTCTACCTAAAATTGTTGGAAATTCGTGCATTTCAGGCCCCCACGATACAGGCATGACCTAGTGTGGGGTCCACGAGTAATTGTACTGATGTAGAGTTTTGCCAAATAAACATTTTTCATTTTCATTTTAACTTTTTTAACTTTTATAACATTTTTAAATTTTTCAACATTTTTAACTTTTATAATTTTTTTAACTTATACCTACCTTAATTTTTGAACTAGCCTAAATTGAATAACATTAAGGAATTGAATTACAGTGTTCCAAAGTTAGAAGTTTCAGAAATTTCCGGGAAATGAGATTTTTTTTTTAAAGTGCATATTTAATTTAATTTAATTTATTTATTAAGGTAATCAACAGCACATTTCTTAAATAACATTTCCAAGTGACTTAGTCTAGTTGCAGAGCCAATAATAGATTACCCCGTATTGTCAGGGAGCAGAGTACGATACAGTCAATTGCAACTCAAACGTAGCGCTTTGTTGCTTAAGTTAGACTAAGACAGTAGGTTTTGGTATGCAGTTGATAGGTAATCGACTGCACGTACATATCCATAACTATCAGTTCTGGAAACAAAATTTGAATTGTATATATATAGAGTGACTTTCAATTAGTTCTTGATAGAAAAAGGTATGAATGTAATCATGATACTGAACAACTTTCCCCAAGGAACATAGGTCGAAATACGAAAATCAAGTTTTGAACTCCCATAGAAACTGCATCAGCTGATAGCGCCTTTTTATATGGGAGGTCAAATTTGGATTTTCGTATTTCGACCTATGTTCCTTGGGAAAAGTTTTTCAGTTTCATGAGTACATTCATACCTTTTTCTATCAAGAACTAATTAAAATTTACCCTATATTATAGTAATTTTAATTCTCTACAACACTGTGCAAAACACATTCGAATTACAGCGTTCTAAAGTTAAAAATTTCAGCAATTTCCGGGAAATTACATTTTTTCCTATTTTAAAAGTGCATATCTCCATAACTATTTAAAACGTAAATTGTAGGAAATTTAATTCTCTACAACACTGTGCAAAACACATTTCTAGCTAAAATGCATGTAACCGATTATATAAGAGAAAAATATGGGGGAGGGGGGGGGGGGGAATTGCGCATTTTTGCACTTTAAACACTTACTAATCATCCTAATAAAAATTTTCTAATGAAACAATGTTATTATAATATAAAAGAATAAATAAATACTTTATAACCATAGATTTATAAATATGTTTCGACTGCTCTATTTACCGCATGACCTTTTTAAATTTAAATGAAAATGTATTAGATAGATAAGGTGGACATTATTTAATTCATTATAAGATTTTTATTTTGTTGTATTTTTAAAGTTTATTTTACTACATAAGATTTGATATTTAAATTTAATAATTTGACGTTAGTTTGTTGTATAGAACTTGAAAATTTAATTTAATTATTTTATTATGAATATAAAATGAAATTAGTTAAGTTAGTTCGCATGGTTTGCTTCAGGGTGTAAACAAGCCTACTAGAGGTTCGGCATGTCTAGATCACTATATGATCAAAACTAAATATAAATGGCAAACGTTTGTATTTAATAACCTAACCGACCATTGCCCTATACTGCTCTTACTTGAAAAAGACTATAAAAGTCCAAAGTGTTTGACTAGAACTAAAACTATTTTAGATTATAAAACTTTTGAGGATGATATATCACAGCTTTCTTGGAAGGATTACTATACTCTTACTGATGTGAATCTAGCGGTACAGTGGCTGACTGATAGTATTCAAAATCTCATTTTCAAAAACTCTGTATATAAAATTATCCCAAAAAGGCATACACCACTTAAGCCATGGATAACTCCTGGCGTAGTAAAAATATTGCGCAAACGAGATCAATTACACATGAAACAGAAGTCTTGTCCAGATGATGATGTATTGAGCAAGAAATATAAAAGTTATAGAAACTGGTGTACAAAAATTGTAAAAAGTTTAAAAAGTGAGTACTACAAAGACAAGCTAAGGAAAAATTTAAGAAATCCGAAAGAGATTTGGAATACCATTAAAGATGTGGGTAATATGCAAACTAACAAAACACAAAGCGTACACTTACTAAATATGAAGAGTTCCATAAAAGATTCATTGAATGAAGTTAACTCATTCTTTGCTTCTGTAGGTGATAAGTTAGCTCACAAAACCCTTATCCAATTAAATACTTCTGACATGGTGTTATCTATAAAGGCAAAATCGTTGAACACCCCATTACATTCAATGAGTTTTTTTCCAACCGACGCTAAGGAAATTCTCAAAATTATATCAGAACTTAAAACGAGCACCTCGATTGGGTGTGATGGCTTATCTACAACATCTCTTAAAATAATTAAATCTAACCTTGCTGAACCATTGTCACATTTGTATAATCTTAGTTTTGATTTAGGCGTTTTCCCAACAGCATTTAAAAAAGCTTTAATAACACCGATACACAAATCTGGAGATAAAAACCTTCCAACCTATTATCGCCCCATATCAATTTTGCCAACGTTGTCTAAGGTAATTGAAAAGTTAGTGAATAAGAGGTTAACTCAGTATCTGGAAGCTAAGCAGATCCTTGCTAACAATCAGTATGGTTTCCGCTCAAACAGATCCACTGAAGATGCTGTCTTAAAAGCTACCACACTAGTCACGTCATATCTTGATAAAGGTGAAGCTTGCATAGGTGTATTCCTTGATCTTCAAAAAGCTTTCGACACCGTTTCGATACCGATACTTCTGACACGACTAGAAAATTCGGGAATACGCGGAAATCAACTGAACTGGTTCAAGGACTATATGCACAATCGGTCACAATGTGTACGAATCGGAACTCATGTAAGCGATGAGACTCCCGTCTCTTATGGGGTTCCTCAAGGTAGTACCCTTGGGCCTACTTTGTTTTTATTATACATAAACGAGCTATGTAGAATAGACCTAGAAGGTGCAGAATTAATTATGTTTGCAGATGATACGCTCATACTGTTCCACGCAAATACCTGGAAAGAAACTAACTTCCTAGCCGAAATTGGTATAGCAAAAGTGACAAGTTGGCTGGAGGATAACTTACTATCACTCAACGTCTCTAAGACAAAGTACATATGTTTCAGCAAAACTGCTTCTTTCTCACCTGATAGTACCCTTAAGGTCAAAATACATACGTATCCGTGTAATAGACTCTCTGTCAACAGCCGTTCACATTGTTCCTGCACATACCTTGATAGAACGAACGTAATCAGATACTTGGGAATTCAAATCGACCAACATCTCCGGTGGAATCATCAAATCTCTTTACTATCATCTCGCGTAAGACGACTGATATATGTTTTTAAAAACCTTAGACAGGTTGCCGATCAACAACTGTTACTGAAAGTGTATAAAGCACTCGGAGAGTCGGTGATCACTTACTGTATATGCTCTTGGGGAGGCGCTGCCAAAACACTACTACTGGAAGCAGAAAGAGCACAAAGAGCCGTAATAAAAGTTCTCCTAAAACTTCCCTACAGATACTCGACTCACAACCTGCACATGGAATCAAACACACACACTTAGCGTCAGGAAACTATTTATATATCAGTCTCTACGCCGATACCACAAACTCACGGTGCCTACCTTGCCTAAGACGAATAAAAGACTTGACCGCTGCCCAGTTCCTTTCGCTTGTAGTAAATTTGCTCAACGGCATTATAACTTTTTATCACCACGAATATACAACGCTTTAAGTAAAAAAATTGCTAAAATAAAAGCCCTTACCGGTCATCAATTTAAAGACAAAATAAGGTCCTGCTTAAACCAATACAACTACGATGAAACAGAGAAACTGTTACAAAGTATTATATAATAAAATGGAAGATGAAAAGACGCATTCTTACTTACCTGCTCACATTTATGTAAGTGAAATTCAAACACACGCTCACACACATACAAACTTACACACACACACACACACACCACACAGAATATAAACTCGAGACTATTTAGTTTGACTTAAAGTTTAAATTTACGATAGAACTTAAATTTATTTTGCACAAAAATTTAAAAATATGTACTGTTTATATCTGTATTAGCCTATAACTACAATTGCAATCTTGGTAATGGGGTGGGAGCCTGGTGCTCTATAACACAGGTACATCCTAGTATGGACACCAGACTCTCACAAAAGAAACAAGCACAGCTACAATTCATATTATTTAAAGTTGTTTGTATATATTTTTTTTCTTTTGTGAGATAAAATAAATACCTTTTTACTTACTTACTTTAGTTACGTTGGAAAAATAAGTAGAGTCCTCTTCAACGTTGTTATGCCCTAACGGGTTGTCACAGTTAATTATTTAAGATCTGTGTTGACTCTTATATAAGTGTGTACATTATTAATTGTGATAATGCAATAAATATAATAATAATAAATAATAAAATAATAAAAATGTTTAATAATAAAAATGTTTATTTCTCTCACCACAATAGTACAAAAAAGTGTCGTATACAATCTTAGAGTAACTATGAGTTTTTGGTGAGAGCTGGTTCCTGTTGAAGGCATCAGGGCCTGTATTACAGGTAACCAGGTCCCCACCCCTTAGAAAAATATCAATTAAACTAAGATGATCCTATAATATAAAATATTGATATGGTGGAGCTAACTAGAACATTACAAATTTACAAACCATATTTCGCATGCGGTAGGCAACCTAACAATACAAGAATGCAAAATTACCAATGATAAAATAAAAAGGAAAAGAGAAAAGAAAAAAGAACAGTATCGATATGTGTATGTGTATTTATTGATGTGAGTGTGTATGGATGTGTGTGTGTGTTTGGGAGAGAGCATAACCAAGCACAAGCTATTTAAAAGGGTGAGTAGAAGACATATTATTATTGTTTACTTAATTGGGATAAGAAGTGCTTCAGTCTCATCATAAGGCAATCCTTGTAGCCATTTAACTAACCGTCTTTTGCATTCATAGTTATTAAGGTTATTTATATCAAGTGTGGCGTGGACTTTGTTATACAAAAAGCAGCCAAGAAAGCAAAAGAATCTATGACTAAAGGTTGTGCGGGGATAGCAAGACATAGGTGCGACCAAGTGATTACGTCTTGTAGATTTAAATGATCCTAGACAACATATAAAAAATTTGGAGGCGTTGCACCGTTTGTAAGGTAGCCCCCCCTCTATTCAGTGGATTATTATCTCCGCAATTACTAATGTGGGCGAGGAGCTGATGACGAAAATCAATTAAATTTACTGAACCGAACTGATTACTGAAGATTCTTTTTTTTACGAAAAATTAAAAAAAAACTGGCCAAGTACGTGTTGGGCCATGCGCAGGATAGGGTTCCGTATTTTTTACGATTTTTTATCGCAAAGCTGGTGTTGATAAAGTATTTCATTACGTTCATAACATAAACTTTTTACTTTCTTATGCTCAGCGAGCAGAGAGCGGCGCTAGGGCGCCTGATTGCTATTTTTATCTAAATATATAAAAGAGCATGTCCTGACTGACTGACTGATTCATCAACGCCGAGCCGTAACCGCTATAGATACATATCTGAAATTTTGTACACAGGTTCTATGCACGTCAAAACCACCCACTAAGAAAGGATTTTGGAAAATTCATCTCCCAAGGGGGTGAAATAAGGGATGAAAGTTTGTATGAAAGTCCTTTGTTTCTTGAGCTTGATTCACACAAATTTGAATTTAAACTTCTGGTAAAAAATAAAGAAACACATGTTTAAGCATTTCTTAAAAATCACCCTTCAAGGGGGTGAAAAAGGGGATGATTTTTCTTCCGCATGTTGGTCTATAAGTCTTTCATTTTTAAAGGTAGAATTATAAAAATTTGGTTTCGAGCTCATCGTAAAAAATAAAAAAGTACGTGTTTAAGAATTTTTCAACATTCATCCCCTAAGGGGGTGAAATAAGGGATGAAAGTTTGTATGAAAGTCCTTTGTTTCTTGAGTTAGATTCACACCAATTTAACTTTAAGCTTTTGGTAAAAATAAAAAAAATATGTGTATAAGCATTTCTTCAAAATCACCTTAAAATTTGGGTGAAAAAGGGGATGATATTGTTCCGTATGTTGGTCTATAAGTCTTTTATTTTTAAAGGTAGAATTATAGAAATTTGTTTTTGAACTTTTGGTTAAAAATAAAAAAGCACGTGTTTTAGAATTTTTCAAAATTCATCCCCTAAGGGGGTGAAATAAGGGATGAAAGTTTGTATGAAAGTCCGTCAGTTTTGAAGTTAGGATCTTCAAAATTTAGACTGACGATTAATTAAGTTTAACGTGTCTCAGGGTTTTTGAAAATTCTACACCCTAAGGGGTGAAAAGGGGGATGAAGTTGAAACTCCTTCATTTCAAAGTAATATTCACTAAATTTATTATTGAGCATTAGGGTTGTAATTCTGTGGAACATACATCACTGTTATTGAAATTCCACCCCAAATTCAACCCCTTTAAGAGGGAAATGGGGTGAAAAAGTCTAAAAACCAATATGAGTATCGTTTGTATGGTTTATCGGGTCGCTGATTACGAAAACTAAAACAATTTTGAAATCCAATGTGGTGGACGTGAAATACCATCATCCCCCGGGGATGGGGTTGGGGTGCAATAGTCAATATGGGTGTCGTTTGTATGGTTTATCGGATCGCTGATTAGGAAAACTACAACAATTTTTAAATCTAAGGTGGTGGACGTGAAATACCATCATCCCTTGGACCGAATTCTTTACCGAATTCTTTGACTTTACCTAAACGCTTGTCAGCCTCTGAGAGTATTTGTTAATTAAGAATAAAAATGAACTGTGGAGCTTGCAAAGTCCACGTTAATATTAGAGAAAGACTTAGATGTAGTAATTGTAAGCTGTATTACCACATTGAATGTGTCGGGTTTACTATGGAAACTTTTACTAGAGAATGTCATGATATAGAGCGCTGCTGGTCATGTCCGGACTGCAAGCGAAAAATCCGAACCATTAGAAACGATGACACACCCACACGGAAATCGATAGACGTTATTCCTACTATCGTTAACACCACTTTTGATAAAAAAACACTGGATCACCTGGATAATGACCCAAAATCTGTTGGAAAAGATGTGGAAGCGGGACCTGAAGTATCCGAAAATTATTCCATATTAAATACCTCCAATACTGACTTGCAAAATGTATTATTATTTAATAAATATGAAACCAGGAACGTAACCATGACCAGAGGTAACAAAAAATCAAATGAGTCCTTATCTGCAGCACCTGCTGAGTATAACGGGGTAAGAGATATGATACTGGAAGAAATGGATAGTATCCTTATCACGAGACTAAAAAGCTTTGAGACGTCATTATGTAGCAAAATGGAAGAAATATGCCAAAGACTAACTATGGTTGAAGAAAAAATTAATGGTGCTGGCTATATAGACAGTAAGAAAGAATCTGAATGTGGAATCAGAAAAATTGAAGAGAGATTGGTTAATATTGAGGACAGAATTGACAATAAAGAATCCAAAAAAAACCACAAATCTAAAAAAAATGTGAAGAGTTCTCATCAAAACAAACTATTAAATAAGTCTAATCAGGCAGAAGCTTCCTCTAACGAAAATTTGGAAGATAATAGTTCTGGTATGGAAACTCCAAAAGACACAGTCGACACGAATACCAATACTATACACCCAGTGGTCGAACTGTTAAGTCAGGATTCTGTAGGATCTGACGAAGGAGGGGAATGGAAGCAGGTACATCGTAAGTCCAATCGTTCGATGCGAAGACAGACTGAGATCCTACGAGGGACGGCAGACCCAGACCAGACTTCTCTTCAGGCATCGGAAAGAGTCAAGTTCCTCCATCTGTACTATGTCAAAGTTGGTACGTCGAGCAAACAAGTTTTTGACCACCTCAAAAAAATTTCTGATACCGACGAATATTCGGTTGAAACTTTAAAGGCAAGGGGTAATTATGCCTCTTTTAAACTTGGAGTACCTGCTAGGCTTGTAGACGAAGTTCTGTTACCAACAAACTGGGCCGCAAATATATGCATCAAACCTTGGCGCCAGATTTTTCGTACAAAAAGGCAAAACAACGAAAACAAATAAGTGTGTACTTCCAAAATGTACGAGGCATAAGATCTACAAAAAAGTCATCTCTTTTCAAAAGAAATTTGATGCTAGCTAATCCAATAGACATTATTGCGCTAAACGAAACCTTTCTAAATGGCTCTGTCTACGATGGAGAGTTGTTCCCTCCGGAATATATCGTGATCCGCAAGGACCGAGTCAACGACCAAGGCTATGGCGGTGTTTTATTAGCAGTTCGTAATACCTACACTGTACATAGGGTAATGGATATTGACGGCCTCACCGAGGATAAAGAACTTATATTTGGTATTGTGACGAAAAACAATTTAAAATTTATGTGTTGTGTGGTATATTTACCACCGAAGACCAGTGACGACCAGTACTTAAAAGTATTTAATTGTATTGAGAATGCTATGACCCAATACTCGTCATTAGATTTTTTTATATTAGGAGATTTTAATTTGACTTCAGCTAGTAATAATGTTATTTCTAATTTTAATTTATTAATGGAATTTTGTGACATTAAACAGCATAATACAATAAGTAATTCATACGGTGGCATGCTTGATTTAGTGTTGAGCAATTTCAATGATGGGGCTATTGCTGTTGATGAGGAAGTTGAACCTCTTATTTGGATAGACAACCCACACCCCGCTCTAACAATCACCCTATCTTTCCCGCGTGGTCATGATCGAGTTGAGCAGCCCATCCGAGACCTAAACGATCCCCTCCAAAGTCCCGAATTAAACTTTCGCAAGGCCGACTTTGTTTCTCTTTATGCAGCCTTGGGTAATGTTGATTGGTCTGACGTTCTATCAGAGAAAAACGTCAATGTCGCTACGGAGAAATTTTACGAAATCTTGGATGATTTGCTGCGCCAGTTCGTTCCATTAAAAAAATCCAATAAACATAATGATCGGTTTGTATATCCAAAATGGTACACACCAGAAATTATTCGATATATAAAACTGAAATATTTTAATCTTATAAGGTACAAAGAAGAACAAAAACTATTTAATAAAGAGATGTTTAAATATTACAGAGAAAAGGTAAAAATATTAATTGATTCAGCTTTTAATAATTATACAAGTCAAGTTCAAAAAGATATGTTAGACGATCCAAAAAAGTTCTGGCAATATATTAATGACCGCAAAAAAAATAGATACCGCAAGAATTACTTCACCTATAATCACAGTACAGTTGCTGAGCAAGAGGCAGCAAACGCTTTTGGCACATATTTTGAATCGGTGTTCCTGAAGGATATACCAGATCTGGATGTCATAAAAGCGGCTCTCAATGCCCACTCGTCTATGCCAAATGTAGAAATCAATCATGCAACTGTTGGTGACTTCCACCGTGCTGTAAAAAAGCTCAGGGCTCATTCCGCAGCTGGTCCGGATCAGGTACCACCCTTTTTATTAAAGGATTGTGCATCTGCTCTTGAGACTCCCTTATTGCACTTATACAATCTTGCGCTCATACAATCAGAGTACCCACAAGCGTGGAAAATCTCAAGAGTCACACCAGTACCTAAGGAACCGTCCAAGGACGATATCACATCATATAGGCCCATTCAAATTCAAAATTCAAATTCAAAATTATTTATTGCTGTAAATACAGTAGTATTAACAAGATGTTAGGTGATATGTACATAGTCCTTGCACTGTAAACTCTATAAGAGCATAGCAATATTTACAAAAAGAAGTCAAAGTTAAAAGATTTGAAAGCATACATTACAAATTCACTAGTCATAATATAATCCAACTTAAATAATAATAAGATTTCATTGCCCAGTCATAAGAAGTCAAAATAATACAAATAAAATGTCAATTACAAAAACAAAATGTCAAACAGAGAATCTTAAATAATATGGTTAGTGTCACTTTCCAAATATTCCCTCACAGAGTAAAAACATTTTCTTATGAGCCAGCGGTGCAGTTCATTCTTTAATTTGTTTAGTGACAGTAGTTGAAATGATCCAGGAAGATGGTTGTATATTTTTGTACACATGTAATAACAATTAATGCTATGTATGTAGTTATTAGGGCCTATGTTAATAAGTCTGTTTGGGTACCTCGTGTTGAAGCAACATACATCCTGTTTTGTTTGAAATAATTCAAAATTACTTTTTACAAAAATACAAATTTCATATATGTACAAACAGGGCAATGTTAGCAGTTTCATGTCATAAAACAAGGGTTTACAACTGGTAAAAGGTGGAACGTCGCATATTGCTCGTATACACTGTTTTTGGGCAATAAAAGCCCTATGAGCTTCAACTGACATGCCCCACAACACTAAACCATATCTCAAGTTGGAAACAATATATGCATGATAAGCTTGCAAAGCTGTTCTTTTGTTACTGACTTTTGATAACCTCCAAAGTGCGTATGCAAATCTGTTGATTTTTGAACATACCTTGTTAACATGCGACTTCCATTTACAATGCTCGTCTAAAATAAATCCTAGAAATAGAGTTTCTTTTTCTTGCATTATAATTGTATCCTTATAAATCAAGCTAAGATTTAGTGGTTTAGCACCTTGATTGTGGAATTGGATGTATTTGGTTTTACTAATATTTACGCTTAGATTATTTTCATTTAGCCATTTTATGATAGCATCTATAGTTTTGTTAATATTATCATTGTGTTTAAAGTCTTTGTTATCTGAGATAATTACCGATATGTCATCCGCATATAATACACAAGGATATGACGTGGCTGATGGCAAATCATTTACGTATAGCAGAAATAACAAAGGGCCAAGTATACTACCCTGCGGGACTCCATACCTATTTATCAACGTTTCTGACCTATATATTTTCATTTCACTGTCTGAGTCGTCAATACGCATGATCTCTATATATTGCTTCCTATCATTTAAATAGCTTTGTAGCCAATCAAGCGCCTTTCCTCGTATTCCATAAATTTGACATTTATCCAGAAGCAGCACTGCGGTGTTGTCAGTATTTGGAAAGGTTTTTGAGGCAATAATCGATTATCAGCTTAGACACCAAATAAATCATATGTTAAATGATTGCCAGCACGGTTTCCGCCCTTCCAAATCAATAACAACGAGCCATATTAACTTTTCAGATTACATACTATCAGAATTGGATTCTAACAATCAAGTAGACACCATTTATTTCGATTTTCAGAAGGCATTCGACCTTGTGGACAATGACGTCCTGCTTTCTAAGTTTGCTCAGATTGGTTTCACTCCGAACGCATTGAAATTTTTTGCTAGTTACCTAAAGAACAGGCGTCAATATGTCCAGCTTGAGGGTTACCGTTCACAAACATATTACACAAGATCGGGTGTCAGCCAGGGAAGCACTTTAGGCCCCACGTTGTTCCTAATCATGATAAATGAATTGCCAAGTGTGGTAGTACACTCGAAATGTCTGTTATTCGCAGATGACCTGAAGTTATATTCGAGCGTTAAGAGCCCTCAAGACTGTGATTCATTACAAAGTGATATTGAGTCGGTTGAAAATTGGGCCCGTTTAAATCGACTTCCATTCAATGAGACAAAGTGTAAAGTTATAACATTCACGCGTAAATTTCACTACTACACTGCCGAATATCATCTAAGTCAAAGGCCTCTAGATCGGGTAACAGAAATCAGAGATTTGGGGCTGACTTTGAATTCCCAATTTACTTTTAGAGAACACATAGCTGACACATGTAAAAAAGCCAACAAAATGTTGGGCTTCATTGTAAGAACAGTATACCCCTTCTCTAACATTAACGTGGCGCTGACCTTATATAAGGCATACGTTCGGAGTAGATTAGAATTTGGAGCAATGGTATGGGATCCTAGGGAATCAAAATACAATGATATGATTGAAAAGGTTCAGAAGAAATTTGCCCGATTCATCTACAAAAAAACCTATGGTACTTATCCTTTTCTTTATCCCTCTATATTTGTGTACGGAATGGTGAGTCTGGACAGTCTAGAATTGAGACGAAAATTGGCATTAGTCCTGCACTACCATTCTGTATTAACTGGTAAAATCGATAACAGCACAGCATTATCTCGGATGTGCTTGTGTATACCGGGAACGTACTTGCGCGGTGGTGGTGCGGAGCTGCAGAGGCGCACGCGGCCGCTGTTCGCGACGATCAGTGTGCGCACCTGCAGCGGCGCGAATGCTCCCTCGGCACGTGCAATCAGGCTTATCAATGAAATGCTTACACTACAGCCACTAGCTGATATATTTAATGACAACCCAATTGTTGTCAAAAGATTTGCAACTCTGTTCCTTAACATGTTTTTAAGGATGAAAAGTAGTGTTTTATAATATTATTATGTAACTAAAGTATAAGTGTGTTGGACTAGTCTGTAAGCTTATATTTTTAAATAAATGAATTGAATTGAATTGAATCAGATGGAGTTGGAGTGCGATAGGGTTGAGATGTCTAAAAATCAATATGGGTGTCGTATGTATAGTTTATATAAGGATAGGGAAGCGGTTAAGACGGCGTTAAGGATAGGGATAGGGGTAGGGAGAGGGAGAAGAAGAGGGAGTGGGATGCAGGTAGAGAGAGAGGGAGGGGGAGAGGGAGAGACTGCCCATTGCCTGAATATCACGCGGGCGAAGCCGCGGGCACAGCTAGTTACTTATATTTCCAGTTTTTCGGCTATAGCTCATTCATTAAACCTTTGATGCCTAGTTAGCTGTGATAGTTTTTCTTTTAGTTTCATCATATATGCCATTACTGTGATTTTTTTCACATTTCCATTGCCAACCGTTTAGTTGGCATTGGGGGCGGAGGGACACTCAACTCCAACAAAAAATTGTGCTTCCAAGCTAAATATTTACGGATCCCTACATCGAGAAATGATATATGAAGACTCACGACTCACATCGTATATGAAAGAGCTATCTAACAGCACCCCACACGGTGGGGTAGACGATAAAAAATATCATCCCCACTTTACTGTAGTTTGAACTGTTACGCAATGTCAGCTATATAATAATTTAGCAGAAGAACTAAAAAGCTGACCATTACGAAGTTTTCAATCCCAGCTGAGACAGTGGTTAACATTGAAATGCTTCTATTCAGTTAGAGAGTACTTGGAACATGTTCAAAAACTTATTTGATAATTTTATGACAACCTAATATTTGACAGTTTTGAGTACAACCTTTATGACATTATTGATATTGTTTGACACTTAATTATTATAGTTTTGTGAAACTCTCCTTTTACGTATTTTTCCTTTGACTTGAGTTTGGCAGGAATGGCGGTTGCCTCTTACATATATTTTAAAAAACTGGCCAAGTGCGAGTCGGACTCGCGCAATGAGGGTTTCGTATAAACCTGTACGTATATAAGTAAAATTTATGGTATTTTTATTGCTAAAAAACTTTATCATGTGATGTAAGTAACTGAAATTTATATTTGAGTTGATTGAATGAGAGGTAAATTGTGGTCTACAATTTATGACGTATTAAAAAGAAACTACTTACTAGACTACTCGTTCAAACCAATTTTCGTTGAAATTTTACATGGTAATGTACATCATATATTTTGTTTAGTTTTATCATTCTCTTATATTATAAGGTACAGGGTAGGGGGGGACACATTTTACTACTTTGGAAGTGTCTCTCGCGCAAACTATTCAGTTTAGAAAAAAAATATATTACAAACCTCAATATCATTTTTGAAGACCTATCCATAGATACCCCACACGTATGGGATTGATGAAAAAAAATTTGCTAAGTATGGGGAACCCTAAAATTTATTGTTTTTTTTTTCTATTTTTGTGTGAAAATCTTAATGCGGTTCACAGAATACATCTACTTACCAAGTTTCAACAGTATAGATTTTATAGTTTCGGAAAAAAGTGGCTGTGACATATTACAAACCTCAATATCATTTTGAAGACCTATCCATAGATACCCTACACGTATGGGATTGATGAAAAAAAAATTTTTGGTTTTCAGTTCTAAGTATGAGGAACCCTAAAATTTATTGTGTTTTTTTTTTCTATTTTTGTGTAAAAATCTTAATGCGGTTCACAGAATACATCTACTTACCAAGTTTCAAACGCTCTTATAGTTTCGGAAAAAAGTGGCTGTGACATACGGACGGACAGACAGACATGACGATTTTTTGCCATTAGGCTACGGAACCCTAAAAAGTGAAGTGAAGAATTTGTAATTTACTTGTTATAGTGAATGAATTTGTAATGTAATTTAATTTTTGATTTATCTATGTCAAAAGAAATTAGCATGCCGAAATATAAGTTAGATATATGGCACTTTACATTTTGTACCTTTCATCTACATGTTCCTATATCTATCGCAAATAAAAGCATTTTATTTCATTACTTGTAGGGGAGGTACTCTTGGCAATTTTTTTTTTTCAATGTTTTATTTTACCACTTTGGTCCATACTAAATTACAACTTTCTAGCCTATGAGGGTTCCTTTCGACTACGGAACCCTAAAACTATGCCAAAAATAATGTTTAATTAAATTCAAATGTAAGCAAGCATCGTATGTAATTTCCCTAAAAACCTACAACAGGTGTGGATGTGTCTCTACAGATCTGCTGCGTTCCATATTGTACAAAAATATAGCGTGTGCGCTCACAGTGCTATTCGTATAATTTAGAACTCGGGGCAGATCTCATACCACACGTTACACACCACGTACGTTTCCGATACCACAGTTCTGATCTTTCTCGTGATCTGCGATCTAAAACTGACATTCATTTGAAAACAGCTAGTGACTTGGACTGACATGATTCGTCACTCCAAGTCACTAGCAGTTTTCAAAACTAAATAACATAACCATTTCCTTCATAAAATAGTTCCTTAGTTTGAAACAATTACTTATATGATACCTTTTGCTGTTGTATGTATTTATATATAATGTAAATATATTTATTTATTGTGTATGTTACATTTATTCCTATGTTTAAATTATTTATATGTGTATATATTTGTATATGTACATATTGTATTGTAATAGTATATAAATATTATAGATTGGCACACTACTGCAGTTTTCTATCACACTTTCCTACATGCAAAGGTTGTCTGGAAGAGATCGCTCCCAGCGATAAGACCGCCTTTGTCACCCTAGATTTTAAGACTCTTTTGTTATTGTTAATGTGTTCTGTGTGTGACAATAAAGTGTTTATCTATCTACTATCTATTTTCACATTATATGTGTTATTATAGTGGATATCATAACAAATAACAAAAACAATGAAAACGAAAAAATAGGGGATCCTCATACAGAAGTCAATATTATTTATTATTATTACCCAAAACGGAACCGAACGGAAATATTTTCTTTTCTAAAAATGGACTTAGTTGCATCCAAAAATACTGTAGGTATATCGGAAGACTCGGCATGCGAGCCCGACTCACACTTGACCGGTTTTTTTTTTCGATTTCTGGTTTTTCTTATTTGTATGGAATTCAGCTTTCGTAGTTTAAGCTATCTTTTTGTATCGGTTACCTACTTCAAAAGTAGGTAGACCGACAGACGGGTAGTACTCGTACAGTCAAGCACAGGCCAAGCTTGACACTTGCAGTGCCACTCTAGCCCCAATGATGATTGGACTAACATTATAAAGCCCAATGTGTAGAGCTCGTCGTGGTCTTGACTGTACGTTAGGTTCATCTTGTACAGTCAAGCGCACGTCAAGCGTAACACATTGTGCTTTACCGTTCTTATTTGAAACGCCCTACATGCTAGAGTTACCCTGCAAGTGACAAGCTCGACCTGCTCTTCTCTTGACTGTAATAGGTATTTGATGCTGTGCTAGTGAGATAGATAACTTGCTACTGAATAAAAATACTTTCTTCTTACCCACTTTTGTTTCTTTTCTTCAAGGCAAGGCATAAGTAATTAAATCTTTGTAGACATGTTCTACTCTTTGATTTCTGATCTGTTAATCTCCCAAAAACTGAAATAGGATTCAGATGATGAAACCGAACAACTATCCCAACGGAACATCCTACGTTAAAACCTTAGATTATGAATAACGGCAGCTTCTATGCTTATGTCTATGGTTAAAACACAACATTAAAATACAATTGCGCCATCACGTACGTGAATCGTGATCCTAGTTGAAGTAAAAACACTGTATAAATGTAGCGTATGTAGTGTAGTTTAAAACCCGTATCCACAAGAGCTGGCGAAGGCTCGAACGATTGTTGGCGTAGCGTTCGCTAAATCGTCCATGCAAAACCAACGGAGACCGCCAAAAGTTAATAGCCTTATTTTGTCCATCGTGTGTGATTCGCCAACGTGCACTTTAGTATTCGTTCGGAAATTGCTTGTTTTGATTTGAAATTTTCAGGGCTGCCAGACTGTCCGAAAAGGTATATTTTTGAATTTTTTTGCCCTTGTTGTGCAATAAAGTAAAATAATAATTGTTTGTGACTGAGAGTAAAAAACTATAGAGTTCGTCATATACATATTCTGTATGGGCTAGTGAAGTGTATCGCTTAACTCAGTCGCCCACACTAGTTGGTCAAAAAACTCAGTAAAATTTTAAAAAATTAAAAAATCTTTAAAAATCTAATGTTTTAGTATTTTTTGCTTTGTTTGCGAAAGTGAAAATATATCTATTTTTACTTGTGAATTGATCATTAATACTAAGAACGGAAGCGTAAATAATCCGTAACAGCCATTTTATGCGTGATTTTTAACACCGTTTTTTTCCGGAACGGTGTGTTTCCACCAGAAAAACTGTGGTAGTAGCATTTATTAGTCCCATGTCACATATTTCTTAAAGAGAGGGAAAAAAAATTAAAGCACCACTACACTACTCGAGAAGTTACTTCGTCGAAGTATGTACTAGCCGAAGTTGACCGAAGTCTGAAGTGCGTGCCCACACACTCGAGCAACCTCGCGAAGACTTCAGTTGTCCGCACGCTAAGCAACATGGATGACGTTCAAGTGGCAGCTGCCGTCGCAATGTGCGCTCAATTACGAGCATGAATTGGGTATTTTTGATCAAAATCGGTTCCTTTTATTTCTTCCTATATATTTTGAAGTGGTTTTAATTTTGAGCGACATTATGTAATTTGAATTAATTAATGAATAATTTGAACCGAGCAAAGTAAGCCGAGTAGTGTGGGAAGACGCTTCGTGTTCGAACTTCGAAATGCTTCGAGTCTTTTGACTCGGGCGCAAAAACCGACAACGATCGGAAGTCACCCGAGGCAAGGCGAAGTTGCACGAAGCGAACCGAAGTGGCTTACTACACTATCCTATTCGATTAACTTCGGTCAACTTCGCGAGTAGTGTAGTGGACGTTTTTAAGATTTGATAAAAATCCATCCAGTCCCTCGCAAGAAAGTGATACGCTTATGGCTCCCTCCATAGCAGAAAGTTCTGCTACTTAAACCTCCTTGGTTTGTGAAGTATTGTTGCAGATTTGTGATATTTCTGGAATTTCGATCTGGCATTACTTTTATCTGGGTTGAAAAACGTCTCTATTCTCTATCTACGAAAAACGTTTATATTATTATACCATGTCTTTACATATTTTCTTTTCTTGTCCGTTAATTGATCATACTATTTTTATATCACAGTTATTATCCCTCCATGTTCCTTTTCCCACTTCCATAATATGTTTACTTCATTCCAATGATATTATATACAAACAGGAGGCTTCATTCTAATAGTTATGATATTTATAAGACATTAGCATTTCATATTGAACGTAATAATATAAAAGTTTAGTTAATATATGTATATATTTTTATATGACCCAATCCTTTTTCCTCGTCTGATTCCGTTCCTTTAATTTTATATCTATGTTTTCCCTAACTTAAAAAAAAAAAAACCATGTCTTGAATTTATCGAGTGCTTTCTGTTGAAAATGAGTCGCCGAAGGCGTGTGAGGGTAAGTTATTGTTGTATCTTGTGCGGGCGTATATATTTAAATTAATAAAGACGCTTTTTATTCAGAGCATTTATTGTTGGGCAGGCGGCCATGACAAGAAGGAAATACATAGTACAAATTTTATACATGTGGCAACACTTAGATCTTAATTTTATATACGTTCGGATACACGTAACATCTTCCCTGTTAAAAAAAAGAAAGTTTCTTTTACAAAGACAAATCATGAAACGGAACGTAAGTACATTTTTTTTTTTTTTTTTTTACAATTCAAACTTATTATCTATGATATGAAACGAACATCCCTAAAAGTGACGTAACATTGACATTTGCTAAACTTCAATTTGACTTTGACATTACAATAATCTGTGAACAAAAATACAATTTTGAGGTTATGACAAATCTAATAAATTACATGACAAAAACAATCGAAATAAAAACAAAGTAAAACTTATGATTTACCAAAATCTACGAGGCTTAATAATAGCTCTACCAAAAGATGAATAAGTAACGTTGGGTTGGTTTACGTGAACGTTTGGAGTTGGTTCAGTGCTTGGTATTATTTCAGGGTTTTGGACGGGAGTGACTGGACGAGGGGAGTGATATGACGAAGGCGAGGACAGCTTAGGACTGGAAGTCTGCGAGGAACGTTGAGGAGGATCAGCGTCAGGCTGAAAAACAGGATGACTGTTGGATTTGGGAGGTGATAAGGGACAGAATGAACTAGACTGTAATGGAGAATATTTTGGTTTCAGGATATGTTGGCGGTTGCGGCGGAAAGTACCTTCTGGAGAGGAAATGATGTAAGACCTAGGTTGTGGACCAAAGGCTGAAACTGTACCGGGAATCCAAACACTATTGGGGTGTTTTTTAAAGTATATTTTATCACTAATGCTTAGTGAAGACAAAGGCTTTGTATGTTTATCATAATAAATCTGTGATTGGTTATTTTGTTTTTGTATCTTATCTTTAAGCAACCTGTAGTTAGGTACTCTAGGCTTCAAAGATTGTTCTAGGACTGGGAGTGTAGACCTAAGAGACCTAGACATGAGTAATTGTGCAGGAGAATACATGCAATCTTTAGGGGTATTTCTGTACTGCAATAATGCTAGATAAGGGTCAGAATTATCAGCAAAACATTTTTTTAAAATGTTTTTTACAGTGCCAATAGTTCTTTCTACGAGTCCGTTGGACCGTGCTAAATAGGGGCTTGAAGTTATATGTTGTATTTGCCAATCTGAGGCAAAATCTTGAAACTCTTTGGAGTTGAATGGGGGACCATTGTCGGACATTAAAATGTTGGGAATTCCATGTCTGGAAAATATAGATTTTAGTTGACTTATAACAATCTTACTATTGGAACCACCTATCAGCTTGGTGAGTTCAAAATATTTGGAAAAATAGTCAACGACTATGACATATTTATCTGAATTGAGATCAAATAGATCAACACCAACCTTGTACCAAGGAATTGGTTTGACTTCATGAGGCTGTAGGGGCTCTTTAGAATTACTGCGTCTGTTAGTGAGGCAGATATGACAATTATTGACATATTTTTCTATATCAGAATACATGTTAGGCCAATATACATGGTTTTTAGCTAATCTTTGACAACTGTTGATTCCTTGATGACCAGCATGAATCTGTTTTAATAAGTCATTTCTCATTACTAAGGGTATAATAACACTGTTATTTTTAAAAACAATGCCATTAATTGTATGTAAGTCAGTTTTCAAAGGGAAATATGGTCTAATAATGTCTGGAACTGATTTTTTATGTTCTGGCCAACCTGATGTGCAATATTTAATTAATAGTGACAATTCCTGGTCTTTGGAGGTCTGTTCTTGGATATCTTTTAGTCTCTGAGGACTGATTGACAGTGACTTGAGGACTAAGTTGACATGTAAATCTAGGTCAGAATCTAGATCAAGTAATGACTGTTCAGGTAAGGCTGCTCTAGACAGAGTATCAGCGACATATAAGTATTTGCCAGGTTTATACGTTACATTCAGGTCATATGGTTGTAATCTCAACATTATTCGTTGTAGACGGGGAGGAATATTGTAAATTGGCTTGTTAGTAAGCGAGACTATGGGTTTGTGGTCTGTTTCGACTAGTATGTGACGACCATACACATATTGATGGAACTTCGTACAACCAAATAGGATAGCTAATAGCTCCTTTTCAATTTGGGAATATGACTGTTGACATGGGCTTAATGAAGCTGAAGCATATGCAATCGGGTGATTGTCATGACAGATAACCGCACCCATGGCATCCTTGGAGGAATCCACTGACAAAGTGATTGTTTTATTAGGGTCATAGTATGTCAGAATAGGGGCTTTGGTGATACATTCTTTTAATAAATTAAATTCAGAAGTATGGATGTCCTGCCAACACCATTCATTTTCTTTAGACAAAAGTTTTCTTAGATTTGAGGTTTTCTCTGACAAATTTTCTATATAGGAACCAAGGTATGTCACCATACCCAAGAACCTTTGTAGTTCTGCTACGTTTTGGGGGCAAGGCATATCACAAATAGCTTTGACTTTAGTATCATCTACTCGCACACCATCTTGAGTGAAGATGTGGCCCAAATATTTGACTTCTGTCTGACATATGTTCGATTTTTCTTTATTGAATTTTATCCCTAACTGCCTAGCTCTCTCTAAGACTTGTTTTAGTCTAAAATCATGTTCTTCTCTTGTCTGACCATATATGAGAAAATCATCCATCATGATTTTGACGCCTGGGATATCAGAGAATTTTTGTGTCATTATAGAATGAAACAGTTCTGGGGCAGCATTTATGCCAAAGGGAAGTCTGAGGAATCTATACCTACCTTGAGGTGTGATGAAAGTACAGAGTTTTGAAGACGGTTCATCTAACTTTAACATATAGAATCCTTTATTTGCATCAAGAGTTGTAAAGTACTGGGAACCAGAAAGGCTGTACTTTATCTCGTCTATAGTAGGAAATTGATAGTGTGGACGCATTATAGCCTTGTTTAGTTTTCTTGGATCAATGCACAGGCGGAGTTTGCCATTTTTCTTGGAAGTGATTACAATTGAACTAACCCAGTCAGTAGGTTCATCGACTTTGATAATAATTTGATCTTTTTCTAACAAAGATAACTCTTCCTTTAATTGTTCCAAGAGACTAAATGGGATTCTGCGGCAAGCATCGACTGAAGGAGTGGCATCTGGTTTCATTGACAAGTGGCATTCATAATCTTTAAGACAACCTATTCCGGTAAAAAGATCTTTATATTCAACCAGCAGAGTGTCCGTAGATTGACTAAATTGAACATTGTGAACTCTTTTAATCAATTTAAGGACCTCACAACTGTTGCGACCTATTATATTCTTGCAAGGCAAATCCACAATATGAAAATTGACATTGTAAACTTTATTATTATGTTTGACTGATAGACTGCAATAACCTACTGTAGGTAAGACTTCACCACTTAGTGTTGAAAGCTTATAAGAGCTTTTCTTTATGTTGGACAGGGGCAGATTAAGTGATTTATAACAGTTAAATGACAAAATGTCAGCGTCGGCACCTGTATCAAGAAGAAAATCAATGTTCTTATTGTTTATAGACAGACTGGCTTGGTAAGAATCTTTAAGAGTAGCTGCATCAATAAAAAGACAATTGAAATAGAAGGTATCTGACTCGTTAGCTATAACAGTTTGTTCTTCTTCTACTATTCTTACTTGCTTGTAGCGGCAGCACTTGGCAAAATGGTTCAGCTTGTTGCAATTCCTGCAGGTGACTCCTAAGGCTGGACAGCGTAGACGGTGAACTTGACCACATTTTGAGCATATATTAGACTTGTATGACGCTTGTTGACTGGATTGACGATCTTGACTTCTTGGACGGTGGTGACTCTCTTGACGACTGTGACTACCTGGACGAATTGTATTGTCTTGACGAGTTTGACTACGTTGACGTTGATTACCGTTGTTGGCTTGATGACTCTGACGTGACGATGGACGACTACTGACAGTGGCGGCGATGATTTCATTAGATGCTAGGGCTTGTGCTTCCTGCTTCGTATTTCTTAATGTTTTGGCGAGACTGACAGCTTCTTCGAATGTTGCTGGTTTGTCTAACAAAATGCGTTCTCTTATGTACGCGCATGAAGAATTTAGGTTCCAGGAAAAGATATCTTTTAGCAAACTGTCAGCAAGACTTTCGAAGTTGCATTGTATGCTTAAATTCTTGAGATCTGTGGCGTACGACTCGATTTCTTCCCCTGCGGCTTGTTTTCGATTAAACAGCTTGTGTCTCTCCATTGAGATGTTGACACGCGGCGCAAAATAGTTCTCAAACTTGGTTAACAAGTCCTTAAATGTGATGCTAGACATCTCGACGTCAAAGGAATGAAATATTTGAAGAGCATCGGGACCAATGGTATGAAGCAAAATGGCTACCTTACCTTAGGCACCATGTTGTATCTTGTGCGGGCGTATATATTTAAATTAATAAAGACGCTTTTTATTCAGAGCATTTATTGTTGGGCAGGCGGCCATGACAAGAAGGAAATACATAGTACAAATTTTATACATGTGGCAACACTTAGATCTTAATTTTATATACGTTCGGATACACGTAACAGTTATGATATTGTTATGTGTGCGGTTAACAAAGAATTACTATGTTTTTCTTGATAGGTTATGTTTAATCTTTAGGTTGCTAATCGTGAGTTGGATGCTGTTCTGAAGCAGCAGGATGGGTCTGAGTCGGATCAGTCGCACAGGAGCAAGGTCTCGTCTCTGAGCCCTACGTCCTCGCGGGGCCGGCGAAGGTCGTCGTCTAGCAGAAACGCAGGGTCGAAAGAACCTAACAAAGACGACAAACCGGTGATAGATGAATCTAGAAGCGATGATATAGAGGTTACTGACTGTAAAGAATTGTCAAATAGGTTGGTATTCTTTCACTGATTGTTGCATGTTTTCACTATTTGTTTGGATCTCAACTACCTATACACAATTTATTGTGCCACTTTGTCAGTATTCATTCAAAGCTTACAAGACATAGTTTTAAAAGAGAGTAATCTAAGTACCAAGTAACTCTACCCCTGACAGTTATTTTCTGTGTATGAGTAAAGGGCGAAGAGCCAATAAACAATTCACACGCTTCCCCCTATGTGTGATTGCAACTTGATATGAATAAGTATACTTTGACTTTAGACTGAGTCCTGTACTTTCGGTGCAAAAGTTAGTTTGTGCGGCCTACGAGTATACACACTCGACAGAAGCAATGCATGGGCAAATTTTTTATGTTATTAGTGAGCAAGTAAATGGGTCAAGTCAATTTAACGACATTCTTGAACTTGAATCAGTACCTATCCAATGGACTAAGACAACAATCACCCTGATACATAAGAAAGGAGATAAGAACAATGTGAACAACTACCGTCCAATAAGCATAATGCCAAACATGTACAAAATATTCTCGAAGGTCATCCTGAATCGCATCTCTACTATATTAGATAATAACCAACCAAAAGAACAAGCTGGATTTCGAAGCAAATACTCGACCATTGATCATATACATGTAATAAAACAGATAATCGAAAAACTAAATGAGTTTGGAAAACAATACTACATAGCATATGTGGATTACAATAAAGCTTTTGATTCGCTTAAACACAATGAAATATGGAAAGCGCTAGATTCTCAAGGAATTCCAAGAAAATATATAAGGCTTATAAGAGAAATATACAAAAACAGCACAGCCAGGATACAACTTGAAAAATCAGGAAAAGAATTTGATATCAGAAAAGGCGTAAGACAGGGAGACCCACTCTCACCAAAAATATTTTCAGCAGTGTTAGAAGAAATTTTCCGAAACCTAGATTGGGACAATTTAGGCATAAATATCAATGGTGAAAGATTAAGCCATCTACGGTTCGCAGATGACCTTATAATTCTGGCCCCAGACGCCCAAACTCTGCATAAAATGTTAAGTGATCTTTCACAAGAAAATATCAAAAAAGGGTTGACAATGAACACAGATAAAACTAAACTTATGACCAACAATAACAAAGAAAACATAGAAATTGAGGGAAGGAAAATAGAATATGTAGAAGAGTATGTTTATCTAGGCCAGATCATTTCAGCCAGGGACCTGACCACCAAAGAAATAGACAAAAGAGTAAGCAGTGCTTGGAGTCGATATTGGTCACTAAAAGAAATTATGAAAGATGACAATATGCCCATAGCAATCCAAAGCAAAGTTTTAAACATATGCATATTACCATGTATGACATATGGATGCCAAACATGGGCCCTAACTAGAAAACATCTCCAAAAACTTAAGGTCTGCCAACACGGCATGGAAAGGAGTATACTTAAAGTAAAAGGACAGGACAAGGTAAAATTAACAACAATTAGAAAAAGAACAGGAGTACGAGATGTAACAAGGACGATAAGAGAACAAAAATGGAGATGGGCTGGACATGTTACTCGGTTAAAAGACAAGAGATGGACAGGAGCTGTAACGGACTGGTATCCTAAGGATGGGAAGAGGAAAGTGGGCAGACAAAGCAAACGATGGGAAGATGAAATAAAGGAAGTAGCAGGGCCATTGTGGCGGAGAGTTGCTAGGGACAGACAGGAGTGGCGGGCTCTGGAGGAGGCCTTCGTCAGAAGACGAACCAAGCAATAAAGATACATAAATATAGAACTATAGAAAATATGTAAATAAGTAAAGAAAAAGCTTGGAAAACAAGGCTGTAATAATAATAATAATAATAATAAAATGGGTCAAGTAATACTGGTGTGTTGAGTAATAAACACCTTAATATTAGCCCTCGTCAACTTGTGCAAATTGCACTGTTCAATAAATATTAATTGAATTCTAATAGTAAGTAGCACATCATCATCATCATAAAATCCCATGAAACGTGCACTACAGGACAGGGAGCTCCCTCCAAAATTATAGCTTTTGCTGGAAAAATGTGGAGGGGAAGTACCATAGTCACCTCGCTTGGTAGCGTTACGGCTGGCACCATGGACCGCGGTTATAGGTAAATAAATAAATAAAATCTTTATTGAGCAAAGCCTAATTACAATATGAACTTATCACTAAAGAAGACTACCACGGATGTGGATGTACTATCTACGGATGTAGTCGTTAATGAGCCATGTCAGAGGCCTTTGGCGGCTCAACAACTCTGATACCAGGGTTTGTGAGGTCGGTCATCGACCTTGCAACCCACACGATATGATGATGATGATGATGATGACTAAAGAAGAAAATAGACTACAAGGCTGATAGAGCTTACTAGATGTAACGTCTAACTCCCAAGCTAGAATAATCTGTATTATGGGAGTTAGCGTTCCTCCGAGTGTCAACAATAAAAAAAAACCGGTCAAGTGCGAGTCGGACTCGCGCGCCGAGGGTTCCGATATACCTATAGTATTTTTGGAAGCAATAAAGTCCATTTTCAGGACCGCAAAACTAAATTTGTTTGTAAAGGTTTTTTGCAGATTTCTGAAAAACTGTGCAACTTAGAAAGATCGTTTTATTTTTGCTGCAAAGTTTACATAAACCTCTGTCAACTGTAATTAATTCAGATTTTCCCTTACTCAAACTTCGGAGATAAGGGGGGGGGAATGGTATTTTTTTTGACATTTTTCATCATAACTTGAAAACTAAGAAACTTAAAAAAATACAAAAATATATTTTAAAATGTACAAGTAAAGCCCTTTCATATGATACCCCACTCGACCTAGTAGCGACAATTTGAAATTTGGCCCCCCCTATTTTGGCCCCCTTTACATTAATAATCATACTTTTTTCAAAAAAATTTCATGTGCAATTAAGTTGGGCAACTATATTCTAAAACTATTCCAAATTTCAGCTCGATAGCGTAAGTGGTTGCTGAGATATAGAGGTGTGACAGACAGACGGACAGACAGAGCGGCACCATAAGGGTTCCTTTTTTTTACCATTTTGGTATCGGAACCCTAAAAATATCAGTACAAGTGAACGCAGGGCGATTAGATTCTGGTTCAAGGTAAGTAATTAGGTTACATTAATATGTATGTATGTATAATATAATATATATAATTGAGTG
This sequence comes from Athrips mouffetella, assembly GCA_947532105.1. NCBI lineage: Eukaryota > Metazoa > Arthropoda > Insecta > Lepidoptera > Gelechiidae > Athrips > Athrips mouffetella. The sequence goes on from OX383984.1 coordinate 14,445,473, forward strand.
TGTGTGGTGCGTGTGTGTGTTTGTGTGAGTGTGTGACTGAGGGCAGGAATGTGGTAGATTTGGTGTAATATATGAGGATATAATGTGGTAAGTTATATGAGGATGTAATGTGTGTGTCTGTAATGTACTAACTAAATATAAATTTTATTAAAGATTTGTTTGGGTAAATCTGATTGCCTCTTATCAACAGAGCTTCAGTGTCATTGTAGGTTTTAGCAAGTAACCATTTGATGAGTGCTTTCTTGCATTCATACTTGTTGTAACCCGAAATTTCTATGGCTTTATCTACTTGATTGTACAGGTGAGAACTGATGTGTATAAAATTTTTACTTGCGAAAGTAGTATTAAATGGTAAATATGGGCATGGGCGCGGGCGTCTTCTACTCTTTGAAAGGAGAGACTTGTCGGGACAGATGACGGTAGGGTGTTTGCGTAATATTGCGTGCAGCACATATAGTTGTCTTACAGAAAGGACTTTGGCGTCATTGTATAATTGAATCGTTGGATATCTGAACGGTTTCGACATCATTACCTTAAGGACTGCTCTTTGTGCCCGTTCTAGTTTAATAATTGTAGTTTTGTGTGTACCGCCCCATATGGAAATGCAATAGCCAATGACGGATCTGCACAGTGCGTTGTAAACCATGAGTAGCGTGTCATGATAGGGGTGACCGCAGTAAGTAAGATGTTACATACAAAGGAGGATGCTGCTGCCCATCCTCCAGTTTAACCCTTAGTCGCCTCTTACGACACCCACAGGTATGTATGGGTTGGTACTATTCTTTGCCGGCACCATACGGGACAGCACATGCTTTGTGTGATTTCTGTGTGTATTAAAGAGAGCTTGTAATTTTGTAGAAGGTTTTTACTAAAGCTAATTGATTGACCTTTGAAAGATGCGTATCCTATGGTATCATACCACTTTTTAATACAATAAAGTTATTTAGGTATCACCTTTGAATACAATAAAGTTGTCATTGTAAATAAATACAAAGATGGCTTTCTTCATTTTCTTCTTGAGAAAGTCTGATATAGTGTCCAACCTATTTATTTTTCAGTCTAGAGGGAGCAGCATTTCTATCTCAACCGCCATTTGATAAGATGTCTTCCCTGGAGAAGGAATGTTTCTCAGACATCCAAGGGCCTTCTTATCTTGCCTTTATTCAGATCAGGAACATGTTTTTGAAAATGTGGTTTGAAAACCCTAAGAAGCAACTTACAGAATGTGATGTTCAAAAGCTAGAGGTCAGAATCTGTTTAACTTAGTCAAGATACAATCCACTCTTTGAGAGCCTAGCTAAATAAGCCCTTATCTGGCTTGATGAGAAATTTATTGTTTGCTAAGTATTGTTGTTTATATGTATATATCATAATGTTTATTAAGAAAACTGTTTTTACTTGCAGGCCCCTTACAGCAGCGACCCAGCTCTAGTGTTACGCACTCACACTTTCCTAGAAAGGTACGGGTTCATCAACTATGGGATGTATGAGAGCATCACTCCTATACCAAACCCACCTTGTGCAGGTTAGTTATACATTCACAATACAAGTACCAACCTAGTGACTGAATATTATAACAAAAAACAACCTAACTAGTCCGACTTATCCAGCCAGTATGAAATATCCACACCATCTATCTTATCTGTCGGGCTGAGTTCCTTAGTAGATCTCAGAGCATTTCGACCCTATGGGATCTCTTGTGCTCCCCCTGCCTTACTGCTCCTGTGATCTTCCGCTTTTTTCAAATATGCTTGTTATGAGCTTCTATGTACATTTCAGCAGAAGGAGCCTGTAGTGTCCTGGTGTCGGGTAAGCCTGATCCAGTTGCATAAGTGTGAATGTGTCCGCTCTCCTCACCACTTACCATTCTACAAAGTTTAAAAACATAAAAAAGTTCAAATTGTAGTTTAATAAATAGATCATTGTTGGTTCACACTGATGGCTAACTATAAGTAAGAATAAAATACAGATACAGTCTTTAACTGTTAGACAGACAACACCATTGGTTTGAAGCCCAAAAGAAAGAACAGTTTTCTGCCATTCTCAATTTAATTTTTACGTTCGGAAATCGTGTCAACTTCTTTGTTTTTGTATTGGATCCCTTACAACATTACCCTCTGAAATTTGTCTCATAAGTTTACCTATTTGTTACAGATAATCAGAAGATCAAACAAGAACCAGAAGAAACACAGCATCACGTGGACGAGTTACCCTTGGACCCGGATGGAGCCTACAGCCTGTACGAAGATCATCAGATCAAGGAGGAGATGGTCATCGGCCCCACTAAGTTCCACAAGCAGACCTTTGACTGTTTGAGCATGGGCTCAAGTAAGTAGGGTACTTTTATTTTGTTATTTAGGTTTCTAAACCAAAATGATAAAAACGGAACCCTTATGGTGCGACTTCGTTTGCTCTCTGTCACACCTGTATATTGTTTGTTTGTTTAATTAGTTGCATATTGTACATTATATAATATGACAGGTCTTAGTCTAACTTAAGTAGGTACAATAACCCCGTAAGGGGCGTCGCAACAGCTGAGTGCACTATTAAAACTTGTAACAAATAATATAAAAGACTGGATTGAAAGTATTGATAATTGATAATAAATAATACGTAAAATTCAAAATCAAATTACTTACATTAGTCATTCAGAACAATCATAATTTAGTCATCATAATAACAAATTTGTCAAGAATTATTAATCTACTTAAATCATAAAAAAAATTGTAATAATATGTCAATAGTAATATTAATTCTAACTTTAACTAAATCATCCGGTTACACTTAATCAAATAAATATGTCGGTCCCTTTTATGTTACATCCATTGTTATTAATTATACATAATTGAATAAAAAAATAACGAAAAATTAAATTAAATTGTTCGGTCATTCAGGAATTCCGTTATAGAATAGTATGCTTTGCTGAGAAGTAGTTTTTTTACTAATCTATTAAAAGTACTTTCGTTGGGTTCCTTTTTAGGGTTCCGTACCTCAAAGGAAAAAAACGGAACCCTTATAGGATCACTTTGTTGTCCGTCTGTCTGTCTGTCTGTCTGTCTGTCTGTCTGTCAAGACCCTTTATCTCACGAACGGGTAAAGGTATCAGGTTGAAATTAATACCATATATTAGGATCCATGAACCACACAAGATCTGAAAATTTAAATTTTTTACAACGACGCAATCAAAAGATATAGCATTTTATGTCTTCATCTCCATACATTTATTCAAAAATGAAAAACCTACAGGGTACTTCCCGTTGACCTAAAATTATGAAATTTGGCAAGAAGCTAGGTCTCACAGTACAAATAATGGGAAAAGTCTGAAATCATTAAATATTACAACTTTTCTCACAACTAATGGTAACCAATTGTGGTGAGCTCCCGTTTCAAGAACATTCATATAAGAGAGGGGTCAAGTTGGATGGTTGCTGAGGCGATTTTTGTTTTAGTTCTATTTAAAAACGGGAACATTTACAAACTTGAAAATTGGTATGTTTATAGGGCATAGGCTATAAAATAACAACAAATAATAAAATTTGGTCAAGCGCGTGTCGGACTCAAAAAATATAGCACATTAACTTACTGAAATTTCAACTAATACAATTATGTTTATGTGGTGGTACGGAACCCTCAGTGCGCGAGTCCGACTCGCACTTGGCCGGTTTTTTTTTATTGCAGCAGGTAGCTTATTATAGATCGATATCTCAGCAACACCTTATGCTACTTGAAATTTGGAATAGCTTTAGCATTATGATTGCTCAACTTAATTGCAAACGAACGAATAGATAAGCCCAAAGAGGGGAGCAAAATTTTAAATTGGTCGAGTGTGATATCATATGAAAGGGCTTTACTTGTACATTCTAAAATATAATTTTGTATTTTTTACAACACTCAGATTACAACTTATGATGAAAAATTACAAAATATATACATACCCTTATCTTATCTCCAAAGTTTGCGAAAAGAAAAATCAGAATTAATTATAGGCGATAAAAGTTTATTTCTATATAAGAGGAAAAATAAAACGATATTTCTAAGTTCCACAGTTTGTTAGCAATCTGCAAAACACCTTTACAAACAAAGTTGGTTTGGCGGTCCTAAAAATGGACTTTATTGCTTCCAAAAATACTATTACCCTAAGAGCTATCCTATATTTTGGAGAAAAAAATCATATCAGGCCAAATTTTTGTAAACGGCCTTTAAATGCAATTTTAAGAGACTTTATTTTTGAATCCACCCAAATTTCAAACTGGAAGGTACAATTTCAATTTTTGGAGGTTTCAATTTCCATTTTTTTTTGTTGGATTTAGTACACTATATGTTAAGAGACGTTAATGAAACCAAAGTAAAGAAGAACTTATCTTGTCACCGAAAGCTTCTCAGCGGCAGGGAGAAGGTTGAGACTACAGGGTGTAGGTAGGGGATCCAAAACGCCAGCATAAAGTTACGAGTTTATTATTACCAAGAAGGTACAAAATACAAGGCGGTGGTCGTGCTGCGCGCGGGCACGTCCGAGCACGACCAGAATCAAGGGTAAACTGACTATTTTTGACACGAATGACATCGAAAGACAGAGATAGAAAACATTTGAAATAGGAATTTGGAATTTTGGGCCAGGACAATAGAGCCAGGATCACGAAAGGAGGCAGCATGCGAGGCATGCAGCCCCGCTCCGTGACAGTACCCCGGGGCTCCGGTGAAAAATTCGAGGAGTACGTACTGGAATATCCGAAGAATTTTACAAAGACAACTAAAGCTAAGTAAGGACTTAAAATAATAAAACTAATAGTTACTAGGTATAACGGAACTGCCCAAACACGAACAAAGAATAACAAACTTAACCTAACAAAATCAACAGACACACGTCGTCTAGCAAAGCAATATTATGAATCCAAACATACATCATCAACCAGTCAAGTCTTAGCAGTTCGAACCTACATAAGACACAGGTCTATACAGTAAAAGTAGCCCTAATAACTAAAACAATAGGGAACTCAAAGGGCAGTCCGTAAAGAACGCATTATAAATAACAAACATAATAAACTTGAATAAGTTAATGCAATAAACATTACACATGCAAATGTCTAAAACCTTAGAGGTACATAAAAGTTCAATGAGCATACCTAAACTAAAGTAGATATGGACAGGTATAGCATAAATATCGCGATATCGCGCAAAAAGCAATGTAAAACAAAACAATATTCACACAAGTAAGAGAATGAAAAGAACATATTAAAAGTAAGAAAAACAAATTGTAACATAAGCTAATATTACAAATTCAATTATTGATTAAAGTGATATGAAGGATCAATAAATTATTTAATTAATTAAAACAATAAATCAATTAAAGCTAGCTTTAGGCTTAATATCCTTGACGTGCCATCGTCCAAGAGGATGACCCGTCATATCCGCTAACTCGTATACTAATGGAGATATTTTATTTGTCACCTTGCATTTTATAAATTTAGGTGCAAGTTTTGAAGAATAATATTTGCCAGCAGCACTTAATGTGTAATTACGTTTCCAAACCACGTCATCTATGTTGAATTCCAACCTTTGACGATGCTGATCGTAACGGGAAGCATTAGCTTGATGAGACAACCAAAGTCTCGTTTGAACCTCAGAAAATAGTGGTGAAAGTAGACCTACATTGTCCGCAAATATACTACGTGGAGCAAAAATTAAGTCGTCACAAAATTCTGTGTTCTGATAAATAGAGCCGCATGGTACCAGTTCACGCCCAAAAACTAGAAAGGCGGGTGTGAACTTAGTTACCTCATTAACCGAAGAGTTAATCGCGAATTGAATTTTGTATAAATTCAAGTCCCAAGACCTATGATCTTGATTAACAAAGGAAGCAATAGCGGTTATAATTGTTTTGTTATAGCGTTCTACAGGATTAACTTGGGGACAGTAAAGAGGGGAATAGTGAATTTCTGGAATGTTGTATTGCTTAAAAAGATCGAAAAGTTCATTGCTAGCAAATTGAGGTCCGTTATCCAGTAAAACCGTTTGTGGAATTCCGTAAGTCATAAATACCAGATTTTCCATTATGTGGCATATTATAGAAGCTGTAGCACGTTTAATTGGAAAAAGAAGACAATACTTGCTAAAGCAACAAGTAACCACGAAAATATATCTATTTAATTTTCTAGTCATAGGTAAAGGGCCAACAAGGTCTATCGAAATCGTCTGAAAAGGTCTACAGACTGTTCTGGGATGGCCCATAAGGCCTATAGTTCGCTGAGTTTGGTGTTTATAAGCAGCACAAGTGTCACACTTAGCAATAAATTTTGCAACGTCTCTATACATGCCTTTCCAAAAATACCTACGCTTGACTTTCATGTATGTCTTAAAAACGCCAAAGTGAGCATTAGTAGGGGTAGAATGATTATCAACAATAACTATTTCGGTAATTTCGGAAGGTATAACCTCTTTCCAGTCATATTCCGATGTAAGTAAATTGGTATAACGCGCTTTGCGATAAAGTTTATTATTTCTTATAAGGTAGTCAGGACAAGAGGTAGGATTATCAGAGCACTTTGCCAGCATACTATTATACCATTCATCTGAAGACTGAGCCGGGTTGTAGTCAATTAGAGCTATAGGAACTGAGCGAGACAAAGTGTCTGGGACTAAATGATCCTTACCTTTCTTATGTTTTATTTCAAAATTAAAAGCCGATAATCGTATACTCCATCGGGCTAAACGGCCTGTGGGGTTATTCAAATTAAGAAACCATTGTAACGCAGAATGGTCTGTATAAATAGTAAACTTTAGCCCATTATCTAAATAACAACGCCAATGTTCTAAGGCGGTAATGACGCTGAGTAACTCTCTTTCAGTAATAGAGTAGTTCTTTTGAGCACCTGAGAGGGATTTGCTCATGTACGCAATAGGTTTTTCAACGTTAACGAACTCTTGAGTGAGCATAGCGCCAATTCCAAAACTAGAAGCGTCACAGTGCACTGAAAAGGGTTTGGTGAAGTCTGGACGAGCTAAAACGGGTGTAGAGGTAAGAGCTGTTTTAAGTTTGTTAAAAGCGGCATTAGCGTCAGCATCCCAAAGGAAAGGTTTAGGTTTACTGCCCTTTTTACCGGATGAAGTTAGTTTATTTAAATGAGAAACTACTGTACTGAAATCAGGAATGAATCTCCGATACCAGCTAGCAGTGCCTAAAAATTTTCTGAGTTCTCGACGTGAAGTAGGCACAGGTATATCAAGAATAGCCTGAACTTTATCTGGATCAGTGCGAAGACCACGTTCGTCTACAATATAGCCTAAGTATTTTAATTCTTTTCTAAAGAAAACACATTTCTTGAAATTAACGGTAATATTGGCACTATCGAGTTTAGAAAGAACCTTAGTTAGTAAAGATATATGTTCATCAAAAGTTTCCGTAGCTATGACTATGTCATCTAAATAACAAAAAACCTTGTTATCTAAATCAGCAGAAAGTAAATTATCAATAAATCTTTGTTGGGTAGCCGGGGCATTAGTAAGGCCAAAAGGCATCACTTTGAAACAAAACATTCCCCGACCGGGTACATGAAAAGCGGTCTTGGGTCGATCTTCTTTTTGAAGCGGTATTTCCCAAAACGCTTTAGCGATATCAATGGAAGAAAGATAACGCGCATCACGAAGGTTATCCAAAATTTCGTTAATTAAAGGAAGTTTATAAGCGTCCTTCTTGGTAATAGCATTAAGCTTCCTACTATCAACACAAAAACGCCAGTCACCATCTTTCTTAGGTGTGATGACCACCGGGTTGAGCCAAGGGCTTTCACAAGGCTCTATTACATCGAGTTCAAGCATTTTATCTACTTCAGCTGACAGTGCCTTAATCTTCTCAGGCGAGAGACGGTATGTACGTTGCCTTAGAGGGGAATGGTCCCCTGTATCAATACAATGTTCCGCTAAATGAGTTCTGCCTAAGGGTCGAACTTCCGTGCTTATACAACGAAATTGATTAATCATGCTATCTGCTGCCAACCTTTGAGCAGGAGTAAGCGTGTCATAATGAGAGACCTGGTTTTGCTCACAATGAATAGATAAAATGTTAGGTAAAGGTGGTGTACGAAATTGTACATTTCTCAAAATATCTGGAGCAACAGAAAAAGTTTTCCAAAAGTCCATGCCTAAAATAAGTGGTTGCTTAATAGCAGGGATAACATGAGCAGTAATAATAGCCGCAAGCTTATTACAAGAGACTGGTAGATTAATGGTACCCATGGAAGAAATAGGGTATCCGTTAGCAACAGAACCAGTAATCTTGTAGTTTGTGTCTACTGTAAAACCGTATTTTTCTAATTGTTTAAACGCATCACAGCCTAAAATAGTGATGGGGCTGCCACTATCTAATAGACCAGAGAGGGTAAGTTCATTAACTTTGATATTTAAATAGGGTCTTTCAAAGTCATTTTCATTTTGAAAGAGGATTGTAGAGATGGTTCTATATGACGACATAAAAGTTTTAATCTTAAGTAACCAATCATCCCATTCTTCTTGAGAAAAGTTTTTATTAGGGGATTTCTTCTCTCTACAATCCTGCGCTACTAGTTTTTTTGATTATTATTGGTTGGACTTAGTTTACATTGAGGACAATCTGTAACTTTAATGCCTTTATTGCCACATTTAAAACAAACCAGATCACGGCTCTGGCATTCTCGTAAATAATGAGAATTGTTGCGACATCGCGGACAATATTTAATATTAGAATTATTTATAACGTAAACTGGTTGACGATATGAAGGGCCTGGTAGAGGATTTTGGTAAAAAGGTTGGTGAGTTTCGGGTGAAGTAGTAGGTGTAGAAAGGGATTCATAAAATTTACATGCTTCAAATAAATTGTCAACTGACGTAATGTTTTGTGGCTGTAACCTGCCTTTTAGTTCAGGAAGAAGGTTTCTTTTAATTATATTAATTTTGTGGGTCTCTGAAAGAGGATCTTGTAATTTGGAAAACAAAGATTCCAAATCTGTAAAATAAAGGACCACTCTTTCATTTGGTTTTTGAAAACGGTTTTCAATTTTCTTAAGGAGTAAGAAATCGGAGTCAACTATTCCAAAAGCGGAAGCCAATTCCGATTTAAAGGTCTCCCACGTAGAAAGAGAACTGGCTCTAATCCTAAACCATTCTAGGGCAGGGCCAGAAAGCAAGTCAAAAATATGTTTGTGCAGTGTTGCTTCATCAATATTCCTAACTGAGGCAAATTCTTCTACTTTCTTAATAAAATCCCAAGGGCAAGTATCACCTTTAAAATTAAACTTTTTAAGTTCTGATGGCGATGTTTTATTAGAAATCTGGGCAATTCCATGAAGAAACTTGTCCATATCAAACGGGTTGTTTTGTTGAGAGTGTGACGTTGGAGCAGTGAAGAACGTAGTCTCGGAAGCAGAGCAGGAGGGTGGTGTAATAATCAAGTTGAAACGTTTTTGTAAAGTGTTATATTCAGAAGTGGTTTCATTGTATAATTTTAGAAGCTCTTCTGAACAATCAGAGGTATCCAGTCTGGAAAGTCGATCTAAAATGTGGTGTAAATATGTATTAATTTTGTTTTTTATTGCTGTGTTAGGTTTGTTTTCTAATAAAATTATTTTGGATTTAATATCAGCTAGTAAATTCTTAACGTTGTTAATGTCAGTACTGATATCAAATGGGCTTTCCGAAGGGAAGTCCGATGTTTTCAAAAGCAAAGAAAGTTGCTCCCGAAGCGCAGCGACTGTATCGGCCGGCTCTGCAAGGCGGGCTTTAACTTCGTAAATAAGTTCCGGTTTGTTTAATAAGTTCACGTCCATTATAAAATTAAAAGATAAAATAATCACTAAAATAAGTCGTAGTCAATCAAAGTGTGGACAAATAAATCGTACACAAATCAGGTGTATGATAATTAAAAGTAGAGACAAATAACAGGAAGAGATAATAATAAAATAAAAAAAATTTAGCAAATCAGTTTACGTACATGGTAAAAATTTAGGAGCTAAGGCTCCGCGCACGAGCAACATCAAGCATATTCGTAGTTTGGTGACGTAGAATGTAAGATGGCAAATAAAATTGTATTAAAAAAAATATTCAAACAATAATTATTGTTAGGTAAAAAATCTTAATTCACTGGGCTATAAAAGGTACACACAAAATTATTGTTAGGTAAAAATCTTAATTGACTAGACTATAGTAATAAAAACTTTCAAAGTAAAAGAAATTCTGACGTTTGTTTGTTCTGACGTTTGTTGTCCTGGATACGCATTCTATTTTTTGACAAGCCGTAAAAATGACGATGTTTTGTAAATAATGTCTAGGTTCGTTTTTCAACATTTGAAGATGGCGGTCGTGTTTATATTTCAATTTTAGTTTTATTTGTTTATTGAAGAGTTTAATGAATAATTTGATTGGGTGTTATGCAGTAAACGTCTTTGAAAATGAACATCTATTAGAAGATTGGAATACATGCATTTATCAATATTTTTGGATGGAGAGAAGCGGCCCATCGACACTTCAATAATTTTCCCCATCAACTTATCGGAGTCATCATAGTACACAGGCCCTCGTCTTCGTGATGTGGATTCCTGTGTAAATCTTTCACTTGACATTGGCGAACTCGCCATAATTTTATAATAATTTGTTAACTTGACATTGTGCAAAATACATCTGAGATGTGACGCCATTAAATAAATATCTATCTATCTAAATAATGTCTAAAAATATGTAACACGATGAAAATTGTTTAAAATAAACGAAAGGCGGAGCAGAACGTCTGAAGAGTTGCAAATGCAGCACGCTCAAACACTCGTAAAAAGCAGTACAGTCAAAACAAAATCCATTGATGTGTGAGCAAATATACAACCACAAAAATTTGAAGCAGTCCGCAGCAATTGGGGATCTGGCTATGTATATGAGAGGAGTAGACAGAGCAATCTGGAATACTTGTAATGGATTCACTCCTCACCAACGGCGATGGCGTAGACGTCAGTTCAATCTCAGTGAATTAAAAATAATAAATTGTACCTCTGTTCCGTGTTTGTGATTGTTTCTTTCATTTATATTACCACAGTATAGGGCGCCAGTGTCACCGAAAGCTTCTCAGCGGCAGGGAGAAGGTTGAGACTACAGGGTGTAGGTAGGGGATCCAAAACGCCAGCATAAAGTTACGAGTTTATTATTACCAAGAAGGTACAAAATACAAGGCGGTGGTCGTGCTGCGCGCGGGCACGTCCGAGCACGACCAGAATCAAGGGTAAACTGACTATTTTTGACACGAATGACATCGAAAGACAGAGATAGAAAACATTTGAAATAGGAATTTGGAATTTTGGGCCAGGACAATAGAGCCAGGATCACGAAAGGAGGCAGCATGCGAGGCATGCAGCCCCGCTCCGTGACAGTCTGATAGCATTTTTATCATAGGTCTAATGCAACTTTGGGGTGCGCATCACTTTGTATAAATATTTTTCGTATATCAACGTTTCAATAACATTGAATTGATATAATAAACGTTTCATATAAAAACTATTAGCATAATTTTGTTTGACATAACGTACCTTTACTATAATGAACGTTTTCTATACTAACATTTGGCATAACTATCATTTCACCTAAATATCTTTCATATAAAATTGAATTCAAATTTACTTATTATTTATTTAATTTATAATAATAAAAGTAAAAAAATAATAATCAATTACTTAGTTTATAATAATTTTGTATAGTTATATGCTTATTTAATTAAAATTGTTGTAAGAACGAAACGATAAGGCTCAATAAAATTGATCGTAGGCGAGCGAAGCGAGCAAAAGAGTTCGGGGCACCCCGACACAGTTGGTTAAGTAAGGTGATCCGTTTTCCATATAAAAATTCAAATGACTTGCATTCTTACGCGGGACATAAAATTCTGTTGAAAAACGAACGAATACTGCTATTTTTAGTTAAATTTTTCGCTAATTAATACAAAAATACAGTTAATGTACTGAAAGTACTATTTGTGTTAGGAATTTTTGGTTCAATATTACGATTGTGGGCGTGCGGTCAAAACTGTACGGTTGTGCTTTGTGTGCATGTGTGAGTGATCGTACTCATTTTTTATTTATTTATTTATTTTATTATGGCAACAAACAGTCATATACATCGACAAAACTTTTATAAAACTATACATTTCATATATAAATACAGACCTTGAGTGCCAACAATATAAATACTTAATAGCAAAGAACAGCAGTTCTAGGTTCACAAAACGGTAGATACAGGTAATTTTAAGTGTCGAGAAGTAATTAATTAATTTCATGTAAACACGGACTGACGAGAGTAATTGACTTTAGTGGACATATGGAGATATTTTTCTTATCGAAATTGTTGTTAGGCGTCTAAGTTGCACAATGAAATTTACGCGAATCAACTTTTTGCACATATATAGTTGGTACTTATTGCATTATAAAAATAAAACCTTATATTTGCAGCAGTGGCTCCATCTAGTTGCGTTCGGGTCTAAGATAGCCGTCACAGATCACTTTAAGTTCGAAGGGTATGGCGGAATTGAGCGGAGGCGAGCGGAGCGAGCTACGCTCCATTCCGCCATACCCTTCAGTTTAGGTTGACATGAATGTATGCGCATGCTTGCTTGCTTGTTTCTTGCTTGCTTGAATGCTTGCCTGCTTGCCTATGCTTGATTTTTTTTTTGCATAATGCATGCTTGCTTGTTCATTTACTTAATAATTAATGTGGATACTATAACTAACCAATGAAAATAACGAACTGATATTACCTATATAAGGTGCTACTTAATTAAGTGCGTTCCTTCTAGTATGTTATACGGGCTATAAAACTGAACACAACTATGGTAAAATATTGAAAGATTTCTGTATGATTTTTCGAGATAATCAAGAAAACAGTTTCTTAACATAAACATTTAAAATATCATCCTTTATCATTGATTTACTCACACTTCTGCAGTATTCATTCATTCATTAGCCATGGCGCCAAAAAGAAAAGTGAACATTAGTGGCTCGACTATTTAGGAAATCCAAGATAACAGATTGCAAACTGCAAATTAATAAAGGTACTGTACTGATCTGAAGTCCCTTCCAATAGGATCCTCAAATCAGATACGTGAAAGTTTTGGCCAAGGTTGATCGTCTAGAATAATACCCTTTAAGAATATTATATTTTTTCTGAATCCTACGTCATTCCGTTTTATATCCTTATAATATTTTGTAATTTACAGATTCTGCTCGGTGGAGAGTGGTAATAGAAGAATGAAAAAAAAACACACTTGTTATTTTAATACTTATATTAGAATATAAACCTAATCTTTACATGTCTAATTTGTGTTATTTAATTTTATATTGGATCACTATTTATTTAAATTTAGTCTCATATTGACTGGAGTAATTCATCGGAACTCATGTAGATTCATCAATTTAGGAAAGGTTTCATCTCTTTTACAATGCAATATTATTATAGCCGTTAAGTTTCTGAAAGGAAACCTATGTTAATATAAATGAAGTAATAAAAATAATGTGGGGACAATCCCCAGGTTTGGAGCACCACCTTCGCCCCAAACAGCTCGTCCTAGGCTTCCTCTACCCTAAGTCCTAGGTCCGAGGCATATCATCACCCAGTTCACGATGACATGACGCTAAACTACCCAAACAATCCAACCGGATCGTCAGGATTCTGATCATCCTCGCGGAGCCGGAAATCCCATCGAAAACTTAAACTACAGTAAAGACTAGGGTTAATGTATGTGGAGAGTGGAACTAACTAACCACAGTACAACCCAGACGGTGATGATGTCTCCCCCCGGTATGTTCATGCCCCGCGTCAAAACCCGACTTCCACGTGGCCCACCTTTAAGGGACAATCACTGACTCATCCAGGGTTCACAGGGTATTTGACTATTTCTTTTAGTCACCCATACCAGAGCTGGTCACCGAGCCCGCCAGGCACACGAAGCATACAGTCTTCCTTTAGGAAAACAAGGCACTCCTACAAAATGAGCTCTTCCTGTAATCCCTCCGGGCAGACAATGACCGACATCATCGAATCCCTTAGTTTGTTTTGAAATAAGTTAAACTGAAAATAATTAGCCAGCTCCACACGTCCGAGTGTGAAGTCTGTACTAGATACGGGTATAGTATTATTGCTTGCATGGCCAGCCTAGATCAATAACGGTTTTATAACGAGAGATATAAAGAGTTTGAAGGGCAATTTCCCTCCCCCCAGTCACTGAGTGACTTTATTGCACCAACAAGGTCTCCGTATATCCTTCATAGCTCTCACTTGTGATGCGTAGCTAAATCCCTTTTCCGTTACCAACCCACGCAGGACAAGAATTATGTAGAGTAACCCCAGTCTAAACACTCATTTAAATAAAATGAATTGCATCTAAACTATAATGGGATTACCCAGCATATTTCGAAGAAGAACATATAAGAAGTAAGTATGACAAAAGATTACTGAAGGTAATCCTTAAATAAAAGTGAAGTATGATGACCAGAACCGAGAAGATACGGGATAGTAATATCTAAGCTAGGTTGGGCCAAATATTTATGATTTAAGATCTTAAGGGAAAATCAAAAGCATCGAGTATTCAAAACCAAGAACACTGGGAGAATTTAGCGTAAACAACACTAGCTAAAACTCGATGTTCTTTAAAAGAGGACTCAAAAGAAGTATAAAAAATGGGATTATTGTATATACTTAAATATTCGGAACATATCTATAATGAAAGAAACTAAACATTATAATTTCCGTTCCATTATTGTTTTTAAGAATCTATTTAGTAATGTTAAAGGTGGTTTCACACTGAGTCAAAGAATAATTTTAAGTATGATGAATTATGACAAGTTTTATTAAGAAAAAAATAAAACATAGAATCTTATAAGGTTTAGATTCCTGTATGATTCAATGAAGATTAAATAGATTATTTAACTACTTTAGGATGACACACATAAAGTTCAGAGGTCCCCCAAGGTCAGTGTGTCGTACAGCCGTCGCAGCCTTACGGGCGAACGTCGTCAACACACTTTACAAGAAGCAACCCACGAACGAACGTAATGTCCCCATCAAGAATATTCTTCCTTTTGATTCAAGACAATTCTAATTTATTCCTTATAAACAATTTAATGTCATTAGACTAAACTAGAATGTCCCTACACAAAAGAAGAAGGTTTTAAATTATCTAACTACTCTACATTTGGTAGACCAACGCAAAAGATCAGTAGGTTCTCCCGTGGTATATGCCACTCAAACGACGCATCCAATAATGGGCGAGCGTTGTCAGCACATAACACAAGAAACACCAATTCCAAAATCCAACGTTAAAACACCTTGCTAATATCCCTCCATTTGTACCGGAATAACACCAATTCATCCCACACATACAGATGGGAGAAATCAGGATGAATCAGCGAAATCTCACACAAATAGAACGAGAAGAACTTTAGTATCAGACCCTTTTAGGCTTGAGGGCTCCGGCCCAAGGATGAATAAAATAAATAAATCCGAAGGTCGATATTATCAGTTAATCTTAGGCGGATACTCCAGTGACACGCGACATACATTTGCCACAACCAATATAGCGGACATCGGGGACACATGTCACGAGGGCATCCATCCATGCTTGATCGAACTAAATAAACCTGAGAGCAAGTATTTCTTAATCTCAAAATCTGGGACCCCTAAAAATATGTTAGTTAAAGGAAAGATAAGCACCTCCTATGAGCTTGAGTACTGAGATGTAGTAATGATCTCAGCATGTTCCAATTTTGGGAAATCGAGGCAAAAGATTCAAAATCACTTTCAAAACAACTTATTACTATTTGAAATAATATTATTTATTATTTTCAAACTATTTAAACTTACCCCTTTTATTTTAATATTTTGAACTGACGTTCTAAATCCTTTTGATCTGACAAAGTATTATTTTTAAATTTTATCATATGATGACACTAGTATATTAAAAACTGGAATTTTGATTTAGGGCCAAAGATTTTATATTATTTTCTAAAAAAAGTAATTATTTAATGTTTAAATATTTTCTTCCATTTTGATCTTGGGTTTTGATTTATTTTTTTTGTTAAAGAGATAAAAAAAAATTATAAAGATTTCAAAAATAGCGTCTAGCTTTGAGTAAAACTAAATCAAAAATGATTTATTTGTTGACTATTTGACAATAATGTCAAATGAGACAATTCTACCTAAAAAAATATAAAAAATATACATCGTCTAAAGTCTCTTTGAAATGATGATAAAAATATACATCGTCTAAAGTCACTTTGAAATGATGACAAAATATACAACATCTAAAGCCAACTTGAAACGATGACAAAATATACATCAGAGTCCAGTTTCTATGATTTCACCAAGGACTATTTTAATCAATTTCTCTGTAAAGGAAAAAATTAATCACAATGAAATTTACATTACCTTTACAATCCAATCAATACCTTTTTTAGCCTTCACGTTTTATCATTTGTGGTTTGCTATTCCATGTCTATAGAGTTCTTTGTAATTCCTGTACCTGTTTAGAAATAGAACATTATCCTGCCTAGCTATACGCGAACAAAGACATTTGCAGAACTAGTTTATACTTAATTATGGGAAAAGGAAATCTTTATTACTATCTACAAATAACGACTCAGATTAGAAACACAGTATGTTATAATTCTCGCAGAGTTATTAATGTTTACAAAAGAAAATCATTAAGAGGGAATAACAATTTACTTAAAGTACCACACAGTACAAGCCTCTTATGATCCCGCAGGTAGATCTGTAAAGCTGCAAATATTCTCCATTCAACTCTTCCTCTTTTGACATTGAAATCTGATTTTCTCAACGTTATTTAGCTCACACAACCTGGAAGAAACTATAAATTTCATTAAGTCACATTTCACCTTAACTCAAATACACACAACAACTTTGAACCGAAAATAAATAAAAGATGGAAAACCACAAAATTGAATACTTACATAACGTTAGTTTCACACCACTTATTCTATACAATTTGGAAATCAAATTCTGAATGTTAGCGTCTTGAAATTATACGCAAATAAACCTTCCTATACTATATCCTACACGAAGCAATCCCTATCTTTATCTCAATTGAAGGAACCCACAATCCAGGATCATAGCCTCCTTCAAAAGATTCGTCACATCAGCTGTATGATGTCTATTTTTCGCGAGCTACAAAATAAAAGATTATAACTCACAGAAATCCAGTTTCCTATCGTCTTTCCTCTCACAGACGTCTCAAAGATACAACCAGAATATTTGGAGCGTTTACCGATTCCATCCATCCATTTTTCTCCGTTTTCATCCAAATTTTTTCTAACCTCACCCCCCCATTCTCTCCCAACTGTCCCCGGTTGTCATATTTCTTTTCTAATCGTATCGAGCTAAACTTTTGACAGTTCCTCTAAATAGTACTTTATGCATTTAAAAATTTTTTAGGGTTCCGCAAGTGCACAGTACCTACCTCTAATGCGTCGCTTCTGGCGTGGTGATAGCCACGTGCAAATAGGAAAATTGTGCATCAAACATCGATTGTAAATAAAACTTTTACAATTGTAACTTTTATGATAAAAGTACTTGTTGCGTTTTTGAACATTATTCTTTGTTTGTGTTGTTAAATAGATATTTATTTTACGGCATCACATCTCATAACAAGTCGTTGTTTACCTAAGGGAAGATACGTGACAGGCAACGGACATTTTTTTAATAGGTGACTTGGCATAGACTATGTTTCAACTTAGGAGATCATACTCTTAAGGATTTTTGGAAAGAAGTAGGTATTAAAATTGAGTTACACTTAATTGTCAGTCCAAAGCCTTGAAAAATGTGATGAAAGGTCTTTTGTACGTGCGTACTAAGTGCCTACTTCTAATAAAATTTTTGAACCGAATTAGAAAAGGAGGTTATCAATTTATTAGTAAATGTTAAAAAGTTATTATTACAAAGACTCCTTGCCTGTTGATAGACAAGTTAGTCTTTGAATGTCAACTTTTGACAATGTTAATGTCGCAGGTTTTTGATAAAATCAGTTTTTTGGTCAATTACCTAGATATTGTCCCTTGTGGTGACGGCAAAGAATTGTACCAACCCGTACGTACCCGTGGGTGTCGTAAGAGGCGACTAAGGGTTATAAACTGGAAGATGGGCAGTAGCATCCTCCTTTTTATCTAACATCTTACTTACTGCGGTCACCTACAACCGCGGTCCATGGTGCCAGCCGTAACGCTAACAAGCGAGGTGACTATGGTACTTCCCCTCTACATTTTCCCAGCAAAAGCTAGCTTCCTGTCCTGTGTCCTGTTGCTCATTTTATCATAAACATACCTAAAAAATGCAAGTTTTTGAACCTTAACTTGTTCAGTTTTATGACACAATTTAAAATCTCAAAAAAATTCGCTTCCTTATGATCAGTGTTTGCACAATAAATCATAAATTTGTATTCTTCTGGTTTTGATCAAAAACCTAGGTGTTTTAACAAAAACCTGATTTCATAATAAACCTACGACGTAAACCTAAGTATTTTTGACGTTTAAAGAGAGTTCGTCAACAAGACAACCAATTTTCCGAAAAATAATGTAAATATTCAGTGAAACAGTGTTATAGTGTCGTGAAACAGTGCTACGAATGTGCTGTAAAACGTAGGAATTAGCTGCAGACCTGTTTCCAGCAATAATGGGACACAAACGGCTAAAAGCATAGCTCCTTGAGGCCTATGTAGTTAAACAAATAAAAGCCCATTTGAAAGCAGAGGTACCTGAAGAATTTTCTTATTTTACTTAGGGAAGGGCGCTAGTGAGCTCTTGTAAACATTGGTTCTGCGTTATTTAATCAATAAAAATAACTAATCCCGCATCTATACTACAATATTCGATTTAATTGTGAAGTTAATATCGTGACTCAAGAGGTGTAGTGTTTGTGTAAAATTTACATCAAGGAATAACTAGATAAACGTGAGTAAAATTCTGCTCATTACAAGTGCATATCACATTGAAAATTTTTGACAAGAACAAGATTCCACTCACAAAGAATAAAGAATATAGCTATAAGATTCCAATATGCAAACAACAATTAAACATTTACAGTGATATACTATAGAAATATATAATAATTTTATGATAATAAATTACATGACCGTTGACATCGTTTGAAATCATAACAAATATCAGCTGATCTTTGAACCTGTTTTATCGACATTCAAGCGCCATCTATTATAGACAAAGGTGCCTACTGCTGAAAGTGCCATCTGGTTAATACCCATTAAACTATTAGTACGGGACCAGATACTTTGAATATTTTTATCTTAGTAGAAAGCAAATATTTCCAGAGAGGACGCTACTAGTATACAATATGAGTTCGACATCACCTAAACAATGTAATATTACGTGTGCGACATGTAAAAAAATAATTAGGAGTACTCTATTTTTGACATGTGCAACCTGCAAGCTTTCTTATGATTTAGATTGCTTAGCTTCAAAAGTGTCGGTCGCACGATATAAGGCTATGAGTAGAGATAATAAACGTAACTGGAACTGTGTACCATGCATACATAAAAATGTCAATAAAAAAGAAGACTTGAAACTAAAAACAACCGCGGAGTCGAATACTACCTGTATGCCCGCAACACCGGCAGTTAGCCAAACTTCTACACCTATAGCTAACCATGTTTCAACAGTTACATCCTTAGTACAAAAAATTGATCAGGAGAATAAAAATTCAAGGCAATCAGATGACAAATACACAACAACTGATGAGACTATCATTGTAAATATTTCTACGTCAAATTCCTTCAAAGAATTGTCGGAGCAGAATTTATCTAGTGATGAAAATTTTGATAAGGTGACAAGAAGACGTAAAGACAAAAACACTATGCGAAACAAAGAAACTAAACTATGTTCCTCTTTTTCATGCGACTCACCCTCGTATTGCTCTGCTATAATACAAGGAGATACTATAAATAGCTGTCCAGATTTAAGAATAAATAATGACTCTGAATTAAATGAACTTGTAAATGAAAATAATGACTTACGAAAGAAATTCGAAAGTGCAGATCAACAAATAGAAATGTTGCTGTCAGAAAATTACGAACTTTATGCAAAGATAGCCGAGAATGAAAAAAACCGGCCAAGTGCGAGTCGGACTCGCGCACTGAGGGTTCCGTACCACCACATAAACATAATTGTAGTAGTTGAATTTTCAGTAAGTTAATGTGCTAGATTTTTTGAGTCCGACACGCGCTTGACCAAATTTTATTATTTGTTGTTATTTTATAGCTTATGAACTATAAACATACCAATTTTTAAGTTTGTAAGTGTTGCCGTTTTAAATAGAACTAAAACAAAAATCGCCTCAGCGACCATCCCACTTGACCCCTCTCTTATATGAATGTTCTTGAAACGGGAGCTCACCACAATTGGTTACCATTAGTTGTGAGAAAAGTTGTAATATTTAATGATTTCAGACTTTTCTCATTATTTGTACTGTGAGACCTAGCTTCTTGCCAAATTTCATAATTTTAGGTCAACGGGAAGTACCCTGTAGGTTTTTCATTTTTGAATAAATGTATGGAGATGAGGACATAAAATGCCATATCTTTTGATTGCGTCATTGAAAAAAATTGTAATTTTCAGATCTTGTGTGGTTCATGGATCCTAATATATGGTATTAATTTCAACCTGATACCTTTACCCGTTCGTGAGATAAAGGGTCTTGACAGACAGACAGACAGACAGACAGACAGACAGACAGACGGACAACAAAGTGATCCTATAAGGGTTCCGTTTTTTTCTTTTGAGGTACGGAACCCTAAAAACGATCAAGTGCTTACAACAGATCTGCAAAACGCCAAAAAAATCCCTCTCAGATTCAAAACTAGTATCAAAATCAACACCAAAATCTACCTCAAGTAAAAATAAATCTATAAGTAAAACAAACCATATTATAAATACAAAAATCTCACCAATAGACTCATATGAAACAGAGAAGAAGTGTAGTCCACGAAGAAAAAAGCCAATCTTGAATAAAACCAGAAACAAGATTTGTATTTTAAGCAGTGAAAAGAAGAATAATGTTTTAACTCTATCTGAATCTACATTTAGTGATTCTGAAATCTGTCACTATTGTACGCCTAATGGTGGTATAACTGAATTAATTAGCGGCATAGAAAATAAGATAAAAGAGTTTTCTTTAAATGATTATTGCATTATTTTCATAGGAGAATCAGATTTTCAGACTGCAAAAAACTATGCAGAGCTTGTTGAGCTTATGAGACAAGAGTTGTCAAAAGTTCAACACACAAATATTATTGTTTGTGCACCTACCTTTAAATATAGTTATTATGCAAAAGTTTTTAATTCACGAATAGAACATTTCAACCAAATATTAGATGCTAGTAATTTGACATATAATTATATTTATATCCTTGACTGTAACAAACATTTAGAATATTCACACAAAATGTTTGACAAATGGTACGGAAAGGTTAATAGGAAGGGACACAAAATTATTTTTAATGATTTGTACGATTTTATATCCCAGTTTAATGTACACACTAATTGTCAGGATCAGACCATTATACCCACCCTAAATGAAAATAATGGTTTTTTTCGAGCCTAAATATTTGACAGATAGTTCTACCTGCAACTCCTCAGACACCCTGTCAATAATTCACCAAAATATACATGGATTAATTAATAAAACAGATGAGCTGATAGTTTGTTTAGAGGAATTGAAGGAAAATAAAGTAAATATAGATGTTATATGTATAACCGAACATTTTATAAAATGTGGGAATGAGACATTACTTTGTATACCCAATTATAATTTAGCTTCTTGCTTCAGTAGAAAAAACGCTAGCAGAGGTGGATCTTGCATATTAGTACAAAAGGGGCATAACTGGAAAGATGTTCCGGAAGTAAAAAGCATGTCAATTTCGGGCGTATGTGAACTATGTGCTGTAGAGCTATTGGAGTATAGAATTATAATTATATGCATTTATAGAGTACCAAATAGAAATTTTGACATATTTTTTGATATTTTAAATGACTTGTTAGAAAGAATCTGTAAAAGGAAAAATAAACAGATTGTTATAGCAGGCGATTTTAATATTGACATTTTAAATAATAATAAAATTACCCTAGAATTCGAATGCTTATTATTAAATTATAATTTAAGATTAGAACTAAGACAGCCAACTAGATTAAGAAGTATGACATGCATAGACAATTTTGCCCATAATATCAGACAGGGTCAGACATCCAAAATTATTGATTTTGCTCTATCTGATCATACGTCACAATTACTCATTTTGCTTGTAAAAAAAACCTGTAAATTAAATCAATGGCGCATTAAGAGGCGTGATTATAGCATGGAAAACATGTTTAAATTCAAAAAATGTTTACAAAGCTTGTCGTTTAGTAATGTTTATAACTGTACCGATCCGAATAGAGCTTATGATTGTTTTTTAGCTGACTTTTTAATGTTTTATGATCTGTGTTTCCCATTTAAATTTATTACATTAAAACAAAAAAAAACACAAGTGGTTATCAAGAGGCATTAAACAGTGCAGTAAGAGAAAGAGGGAAATGTTATGGAGATACAGGAGTAAACCTAATGTCACTAATAAACAAACTTACAAGAAATACTCTAAGCTGTTAAAAAGGATAATTAAATTGACGAAACTAGCTCAGAATAGGTATAAGTTACAAATAGCTGATAACAAAGCAAAAACGACTTGGGAAATAATTAACGAAGCAAAACATAATCAACCAATAGAGTCTATATTGAAAATACAAGTAAATAACTCTTTGATCACACATCCACAGGACATTTCAAACGCATTCAATAATGTTTTGTTGACAAAGTTCAACCAATACCTGGCTGTGGTATAAATGTAAACAAATATATACAACGACATTGTTCATCTATGTTTATGGCACCAAGTGTACCTAATGATATTATCAAATGTATAAAATCATTAAAAAATACCAACAGCGTAGGTAACGATGGAGTGTGTACAAAAATTTTAAAATTTGTTTCCGAAGAAATTAGCAGTCATCTTTGCTTTGTACTAAATTTGTGTATTGCACAGGGAATTTATCCAGAGCATTTGAAAACAGCTCTTATTAAGCCACTTTTTAAAAAAGGGAATAAAGAACAGATGCATAACTATAGACCTATAGCTATTGCGTCAATTTTCTCGAAAGTCTTCGAAAAATATATCTCTTTAGGAATAAGTAATTATTTAGAAAAATATGACATTTTATGCACTGAGCAAAAAGGTTTTCGACGAAATAGAAACATAAATATGGCTTAATATGACTTTGTAAATAATGTTATTAATAATGTGGATATCCGAAACCCTGTTTGCTCTATATACTGTGATATGACACAGGCGTTTGATTATGTAGAGCACAAAATATTGATTAGTAAATTAGAATTTTACGGTATCAGGGGAAATGTCCTTAAATTAATTGAATCATATCTTTCAAACAGAAGGCAATTTACAGAAATATCAAAAATAGATTTAGAATCAAAAACTGAATGTGTTTATAGGTCAGAAGAACGTATAATTAAGTATGGTGTGCCACAAGGCAGTGTACTTGGGCCACTGTTGTTTATTATGTATATAAACGACTTACCAAAAGTAACTGATCAACACATGTCGCTCTTTGCTGATGATAGCACTATAACTGTTGGATGCCAGAATAAACATCAATATGAAAATGATATAAATCTAGCAATTAGATCAGTCATAGATTGGTTATATAATAATAATTTAAAAATTAATTTAGACAAGACCAAAATCACTCATTTTAGTCAGCGTCCAATCACGAGCAATGTAAATGTCAGCTATGAAACTAAATCTATTGATATAGTAAACGACACGAGATACTTAGGTTTGATTATAGATAGTAGACTCAGATGGACAATACATATCGAAGAACTTTGTAAGAAATTAAGCTCAGCTGCCTATGTATTATGGTATTTTCGGGTAATTTCTTTTTGACAACTGCTTTAATTCCCAATGGATAACAATAATTATTCTGTATATTCACAACAATTAGAGGAACAGGAGAGTAATGAATCTGCTTTGAAAACATCCGATTTAAATATATGCAAGCAATTTTTAGTATCCGATCACTGCACACTTAGCATAATTTCCGTGAACATACGTTCTATTGCAAAAAATTTTGATAGTTTCTTAGTTACACTTCAATCTCTAGAAGCTGCTATTGATGTGATAGTGCTTACAGAGTGCAGAATTAAATACAGGTCTCCAACGCAAAGTATTCCTGGATACACGTCAATATTCACAAATATAAATCCCATCCAAAATGATGGTGTTGTAGTTTTTATTAAGAATGAACACCTATTTACTTATACAGAGGTTGAAGTCTATGGGGCCAACTGTTTACAAGTTAATATAAATAATAAAATAACTATTTTGGCTTTATATAGATCACCTTCTTGTAGCAATATTGATATATTCTTAGAGTCTTTAGGACAGGCACTTGAAAAAGCAAAAACATGCAAGAATCTTGTATTATTGGGTGATACAAATATTAATATAATGCACGATGGACATCCACAGTCAGCGGAATATATGGATCTTCTTACTTTTTATGGTATGAGATCAGGTGTTTCATTAGCCACGCATGATAAAAGCTGCATAGACCACTGCATGCATAGAATTCAAAAAGCATCCATCAAGTGTTTAGTTTATGATACATCTGTGACAGATCACAGTGTAATAATTTGTAAAATTCATTGTACTACCACTCTTAACAAAGCTGGCAGTAGTAAAAAGATATTCGTTAAACAAACAAATAACTCTGGCTTATCTAATGATCTAAGTAAGGAATCTTGGTCTAGTGTATACGCTGCAAATGACGTTGACACTGCAGTCCACGAATTTACTTGTACATTGAATAAACATATTCAGAATAATACTACTTTAAAGTATATTTCTTGTAGATTTAAAATACTGAAGCCTTGGATAACTCCAAACTTACTCTCCTGTATCAGACGCAGAGATAAACTACATAAAATTCACAAAAAAAATCCCGAAAATATCATTCAAAAGCAGAAATATATAAACTACCGTAAAATATGCAATTTAATAATAAAAAAAGCGAAAATAAATTTTTACCGAACCAAATTTAAAGAAAATATAGGTGATGCTAGGAAAACTTGGAGTCTTATAGATGAAGTATCTGGTAGGAAAAAAAATAGTTATCAACAGATAAAACAAATTGAAGATTATGGTGAATGTATAGAAGTTGAAAAAAAACCATTAAAGGCCGCCAGTTTGTTCAATTATTATTTCACAAGCATTGGGGATAAACTAGCTACTACTCATCTTCAAAATCTAGGTCTGTCTGAGGAAGAGCTTGCTTCTAATATAGCTGAATGTCCGCGTAGCACTTCTTTTTATATGTTCAGAACTGACCCTAAAGAAATTTATAAAATAATTAATACTTTGAAGGCAAACAAATCCAGTGGAATGGATGGGATTTCAGGATCCATTTTAAAAACCCATAAGAAATATTTAGTAAATTGCTTAGTTCATATTGTAAACTTAAGTCTAAGGACAGGCATATTCCCATCATCTTTGAAGAACGCCTTGGTTATTCCGTTGTACAAAAAGGGCACACCTTCTTTTTTGTCTAATTATAGGCCTATTTCTTTGTTGTCGTCAATTTCAAAAATTCTAGAGAAAGTAGTTAAAACTAGGCTTTGTAATTACTTAGAGAACAACAACTATTTATTTCCATCCCAGTTTGGTTTTAGGCGAGGTCTTGGCACGACCGATGCAATAGCTGAATTGACACAATTTGTAATTGATAAACTAGACAGAAAAGAAAAGGTAGTATCTGTGTTCGTTGACTTATGCAAGGCTTTCGACACCATTTCACATAAAATTCTTCTGAAAAAGTTGGCTCTGTATGGGATAGTTGACAGATCGCTTGATTGGTTTACTAGTTACCTCAATTCGCGTAAACAGAGTGTTCGTATTGGCGAAGTTACAAGCGATCAGTTGGATATTTCCTACGGTGTGCCACAAGGAAGTGTTTTGGGTCCATTGTTATTTATAGTATATGTCAATGAGTTGGGAAGCTTATTGCCAACTGCGAAAACCATTTGCTTTGCAGATGATACTGTAATTAGTTTCTCTGCTGCAACCTGGGATGAGGCTATTGCAAAGGCTAATTATGGTTTAACTCAGGCCAAAATGTGGTTTGATAATAATTTATTATCAGTTAACCAAGAAAAAACCACATATATGTGCTTTGCACTCACTCAGTCAGGTTTGCCTAGACATGAAACTGCCTTAGGGTTCCACAAATGCCATTGTAATTTAAATTGTGACTGTCCTCAGATCAAACGAGAAGTATCAGTGAAATATTTAGGCATAGAAATCGATCAGTTTTTGAAATGGACTGATCATATAAAAACATTGACAAGTAGGGTTAGAAGAATATCATTTATCTACGTAGAATTGAGAAATATTTTAGATATTAATACGCTTATGAAAGTTTATTATGCTTTGACACAGTCTATATTATTATATGGCCTGATAGCATGGGGAAGCTGTAGCCAGAATTTAATGCAAAAAATTAATGTTGCCCAAAAATTAAACTTAAAAATAATTTTTAAATTACCAAGGCGATTCCCAACAGTTGACCTGTATGATAATATATGCAAGGTTCTTACTCCCAGACAACTGTGTATATGGCAAATATTGGTCCATTTTAGTAAAAACATTACCCTGATGCCTGAGAGAAAAACAGAAAGACCGTTGCGTGCGAATACTGCTTTTCGCCGCTTTGTAGTACCGCACACTCGCACTGTAGCGGCCAGACATCACTTTTCCTCCATTGCCCCGCGCATGTATGAATTTCTACCACCCGACATCAAACAAGAAATAGATACGTTTAAAGCTAGCATTTTAAATAAAACCTATGACAACTTTGATACCTTAAACAAAAAGATTAAAAATTTTCTCCTTAATATTGGCTACGAAAATTTCAATGAGATATATAAAAAACTGATACAAACTAATACCTGATCGATCATATTTTATTTTACTAACTCAATTCCCACTTCTTATTGCATGGTCTTAAACTTATCATATCATACTTTAATCATATATGTATATTTTTTACCTAAATAACAACTATTTAGTATTTACTCGTGTCTACATCCCGATCCAGTGCACCAAAAGTAAGCAATTTAATATTGTAAAATACGTGGCACACCCTAACACAGGCCTAGGTCTATTTGGGTTGCTACTGTAATACACTCTATAGAGAAATGTTTTAAGCATATCCGGATCTCATTAGGAAAGTGTAATTTTAAGTATGTAATTTGTAATTTAATAAATAAATAAATAAATAAAAAATGCTTTATATAAACTGGCACCTGTTATGGATGTAGACTCCCTTTTAACAGCGTACCATGGAATGGTAGCATCACGCCTAAGATATGGGATTATTTTTTGGGGTAATTCGACTGACAGGGATTTAGTATTCAGAGCCCAAAAGAGATGTTTACGCTCCATGTTTACACTCTCACGTACGGATAGCTGTAGGCCATATTTTATAAAATATAAATTGTTGACATTTCCCTCTTTGTATATTTTAGAATCAGCAATTTTTGTTAAATCTAATCCAGGCCTATTTGAGAAATTATCAGTTGTGAGCAACCGAAACAGGAGAGACAACGAAAAAGTTTATGTTCCTGGAGCGAAAACAGCCCTTATGTATAAAAGTGTCACATCTATGGCTCCAAAAATTTATAACAAGGTACCTAAATCTATAAGAGAACTGCAAATCATATCATTTAAAAAAGAGCTAGTTACGTACTTGACCGACAAATGTATATATAGTGTTAAGGATTTTTTAGAGTAATTGCGTAATATGTTTTTATTTTTATATGAATTTTGATTGTAATTAATGAGAACAAGAGTTTTTAGATTTTATACTTTAATCTAATATTTGTATGCCTTTAATGGTAGGAAATAGCAGAGCTAACATAGTATTTAAGAACTTTTCTTGTATTACCTATTTTCGACAAATAAATCTTATCTTATCTTACGTTTCAGGTTGATCCAATGCTCATCTCTTCCCGCACTGGGTACTAGTGCTGCTAAGACTAGTCGAACAACGCTAGATATCAGTGCTAGATCGAAACACTGGAGCAACGTGAATCAGCCTTCATTCTAGTAAACATCGCCTTTTTAGTATCATTCACTCATTCATAATTTCTCCTTGCTCGCTCTGGCTTACGGCTCTACGCAGTTAAGCGTCTTTGTCAGATGATCTCAGTGACCTTCTCGCTTTACGTATGTGTGTGTGCCATATGAGTGAGTACACGCTATCAGCTGTTCTAGCATGGTTTCTACAGGATGGTAAAACCTCTTGCGGATTTAATAATAAAATTTTGTTAGGAAAGTTAACTTCGAAAAATCATATGGAAAG
Organism: Athrips mouffetella; assembly: GCA_947532105.1. Lineage (NCBI taxonomy): Eukaryota > Metazoa > Arthropoda > Insecta > Lepidoptera > Gelechiidae > Athrips > Athrips mouffetella. The sequence continues at coordinate 14,473,954 of OX383984.1, forward strand.
TTTTGTTATTTTTACCATATTTGAGGTCAATGACCCTCCACAAAGTCATGGTTTTCTTAAACGTACTTGATAAAGTAGCACCCTATGTATGAAATGGGTATTATACGAAATTATGATTATATGAAACATTTTTATAGGAAATGTTTAGTATACGTTTTGAAATTATATGAAATGAAAATATGTAAAATGTCGATTATATGAAAGATTTATTATTTAAAACAATATTATATGAAACGTTGTTATATCAATTAAATGTTATATTAAAAGTTGTTATTATAATCTATTACAAAAGATTTACGTAAAATTTTTTTTCAGATTTAATTGTTTTTCTTTTACAAATATAGGAGGATTATATACTTAAAAAAAGATATAAATAAAGGTAATTAAATGTAAAGTAAATAATATTTCTAGCATTTTTGCCTTTTTTGTGGAATTTATAATACCTTTATTATTACTTTTTTAAATCATGCGGTCGTTAATTTGGGTGGATTACTAATGAATTATTTTATAGACCAGCTAATCTAATTTTTGACGAAAAAAAAATGCTGATATGAATTTTTGTTGAATCTTCAAACAGTGAAATAGTTTGGCTCCTGGGCCCTCGGTGCCCGGTCAAGTGCGAGTCAGCCTCGTGCGCCGAGGGTTCCGATATACGAGTACCTACCTATAGCGATAGCGCTAATCAAGTTAATCTTATGTTTTATAACGACAAGACTTATGACATTATTTGCGGTTTGTTTTTAAAACATTTTGATTTGTAGACATTTCATAGGTTCTCGAAACTGAAGACCTACTTGAAGTCATAGTGTTACTACTGAAGTGCGTCTGACTAAAGTTGAATAAGGTTTTGCAAATGTTAAGATACATTTTAAGATCGTTTAATAAAGTTCAAGAAAGAGTGTGACAACTAACATTTTGTAGTTAAGAACACATTTCTCTTAAATTACACGGTATACACATATTTTGTAATCACAATACACAACCAGAAAAACGCTGAGACTATCGTTTTTGGTACACCGTCCCTTACATCTTGGATATAACCAGTCAGAAATATCCACATTTTTGACACTTTTTATGTAAATTTGAAGTTATGATTTCGTTTACTAAACGAGACCTATTTCGAGAACACTTGCATATAAGCATTCGTTGGTTACCGATTTGAAGATAGTAGATCGTGAGGGCACCGGAAGTTATCTTACGTCATTGAGTACACGAAATTTTCAACTTCGTAGCGAGAGTAGTGGCCTATTAGATCCGTATAACGTTGCGGTCTGCCAATGCGAACCTGGCAGATTCGGTACAGTTAGAGAGAAAGTGGTTACGTTATGGATGTAGTACTATTATTAATTCTGTGGTTATGGAGTACACGAATGAAACCTGTTCGTAGTAATAGAAGCCTTATATCTCCTGCCTGGTCGTGCATTGTGAAATCAACATTTTGTGGATCTAAAAAACCACTACTCTCGCTACAAAGATGCAAATTTCGTGTACTCGATGACGTAGGATTACCTGCGGTTCCCTTATAACTTCTCTTAGCCTGTTTATAAAATGACTTACTTAATTACAAGTTAAATTGTTTACATAGGTGCTGCGATGTTAATGAAAAATAAGATTACTAACAATGAAGAGAAAGAAAAGCACACAGCGGAGACAGATATTCCAACAACAGAAAACGTCAATGAAGTCGCACAGCAAAACACCCCAAATATTACAAAGAATCCTGTCTCTGAGAGTAACCTACCTGACGTAACTGCAAGTGTAGACAGCCAACAAGAAGTATCTAAAGAAGCAGTCAGCACAAACAGTAAACTTAAAATAAATGAATCTGTGAATAAAGGTCTTAACTCAGTTACAGTAAGAGCGGAAAATGAAAACTACTGTTCAAAAAGAGTGAGTGTTACTTTTATCTGTGATAGAGTCTTTAAATACTCGTGTGATATTTGTGAATTTTCTACAATTAATGCAAGAGGTTTGAACTATCATCTAAAAGCGCATGCTGCGGCAGAACAATATATCTGTGATATGTGTTATTACATGACTACCAGAAAGCGAACATTAACTTCACATTTAAAAACTCACAGTAACGACAGACCCTTTGTTTGTAAGACTTGTGATGCAAAATTTAATCGTCTTTGCAATTTAAAACAACACCTAAGAATACACACAGATAAGAAACCATATTCTTGTGATGTGTGCTGTAAAAACTTCAATCAAAAGCCTCATTTAGACACACATCGTCGAATACACACAGGTGAGAAACCATTTACTTGTGATGTTTGTCAAAGAAGCTTTATTCAAAAGTCTGATTTCATTAAACATCGTCGAATACACACAGGTGAGAAACCATATTCTTGCGATGTGTGTTACAAAAACTTCAATCAAAAGCCTCATTTAGACACACATCGTCGAATACACACAGGTGAGAAACCATTTTGTTGTGATGTTTGTCAAAGAAGCTTTATTCAAAAGTCTGATTTCATTAAACATCGTCGAATACACACAGGTGAGAAACCATATTCTTGCGATGTGTGTTACAAAAACTTCAATCAAAAGCCTCATTTAGACACACATCGTCGAATACACACAGGTGAGAAACCATATTCTTGCGATGTGTGTTACAAAAACTTCAATCAAAAGCCTCATTTAGACACACATCGTCGAATACACACTGGTGAGAAACCATTTTATTGTGATGTTTGTCAAAAAAGGTTTATTCAAAAGTCTGATTTCGTTAAACATCGTCGAATACACACAGGTGAGAAACCATTTTCTTGTGATGTTTGTCAAAAAAGCTTTACTCAAAAGTCTGATTTCGTTAAACATCGTCGAATACACACAGGTGAGAAACCATATTCTTGCGATGTCTTACTAAAACATTAATCAGAAGGCTAATTTTGAAAGGCATCATCGAATACACACAGGTGAGAAACCATTTTCTTGTGGTGTATGTAATATAAGCTTTAGTAATCCCTGTTGTCTACGCAGACATCGTCGAATACACACATGTGAGGAACCATAATCACCGTCGCACATTCAAGTATCAATATTGTTATGAGCTAGTGTAGCGGTTCGGAAATGGAGTGAAACGCTAATGTAGGTTTCTCAGTTTATTAGAAATTATATGCAACCCGAAGTTTTTATTCGTCTCTTACAGAGTACTTCCTCCGAACCTGTTCTACAGTCTTCCCTCCGTGCTCTCTTGTACGGAGTGTTTCCTCCGAGACCTCTTGTGCGGAGTCTTCCCTCCGTGCTCTCTTGTACGGAGTGTTCCCTCCGAGACCTCTTGAGTGGAGTCTTCCTTCCGTGCTCTCTTGTACGGAGTGTTCCCTCTGAGACCTTTTGAGCGGAGTCTTCCCTCCGTGCTCTCTTTTACGGAGTGTTCCCTCCGAGATCTCTTGAGCGGAGTCTTTCCTCCGTGCTCTCTTGTACGGAATGTTCCCTCCGAGACATCTTGAGCGGAGTCTTCCCTCCGAGTTCTGTTCCTTCCATTAGTCCACGGGGCTTTTAGCTGATTGGTCGAAATTTCGATACAGTTCTCTTATATCTTTTATTTATTTTAGATTTGGTTTTCGGTGGTTATATTTTAGGGTTTTGTACCAAAAATACAAACATAGCATCTGTCATAGATGAAGCGTGAAGTAAATAAACCTCCTTAGGCAACACTTACAACAGATAGGAAAAATAAGTTGACGGTTAAATTTTCCTACAACAACGCTATCTATCAAGAAAATTAAAAATAGTTTTTCTTTTTTAATAACCGGCTCATTACGACTGGGCGATGAGCAGATGATGTAATAAAATAATTTTGATAACTGAAGGAAGATCCTTCTTGTTAGTAAAACTTAAGAACTGTGCCAGGAATATTATGTATAATCAAGTAAAAATGTAAGCATCGTAATATAAGTATCATCGTAATATATATAAATAATATATATATTATGTGCAGCGTAATTAGTGTCAAATATTTTCAGGGCTGAACACTAATGTCATATTAATCACGTACAAAAAATATTTCAAAAATCTACACGTTAGTATAAAAGTTAATGTTTCTAACAAAAAAAAAATTACAATATTTTCTTGTTTCATACTTTTTAGAGCAAGATTTGCCAAGTCGGGTTCTAGTTTTGGAATAGATTTTTTATTTCAATTATTTTGAGGTTATAAATATATAAAAAACCTAACAATATAATATATTTTTGAAATGTGTTTACTAAGCCCTTTCATTTGATACCCAACACGGTACGGTAATTTTTTTTAATTAGTCCTTGACTTAATCTGCTCTAGAGGGCGCCACATACAATTGAAATTTCTTGTATCCTATAACCAGCGGATAATTAAGACGCTTCTAACGACACCTCATTTGTCAAAATATAATAAGTAGTTTAGAAGTTATGATGGAACAGATAAACATACATACATACCGGTCAAAATCATAACCCTCCTTTTTGCCGTAGTCGGGTAAAAACTATTAAAAAAGATATCACCCTTTACGTGACGCACTCTTACTACTTTAGATTACGTAAGCGCGTCAGCTGTATGACTGTGTGCATGCGACTGTGCGCAGAACGTGTGTTAGTGTGAGTGATAGACGAATGAACATAGCGCGCGAGGGTGTTTGTGTTGTTCGTCAGCTGATCAGGCTGATGTTTTTACGATTAGGTAACAGAGTTTCTTTCTTTAATAACTCTTAAACCAACCTGCAGATTTCTTTCATTTTTTGCACACGTGATAAGTATGACCTATTTTCTCAGCCCTGAAAATATTTGACACTAATTACGCTGCACGTTATATATGTAATTCATCTACAAACGTGTTGTGTGCTTTAGCCCTGCTGCGTTACAAATTGTACCAAATCAAATAGCGTCGATCCGAATCTACTGAAAGCGTTCTTTAAGCGCTTACAGTGCTTTAATAATGCTATTCGTACGATTTGGAACTCAGGACAGATCTATACACCATTGAATCCCTGAGAGGAGTATTTAAACAAGAAAACTTATTAACCCTCATTGCATTTATATTTTGGAAGTATGTATTTTAGTAAAATGTCATAAAGAATATTTTGTGGAGAAATCGACAAAATTTGCGATCGAAACATCATGTCCAAAGCGTTTTCGTAACTGGTTTTAAGGTTTATAATAAATAATTTACCAATTTTATTAAAATGTTAAAGCACACAATTTAAGAAACTGTTGAAAAAGTACCTGCTAGAGAAAGAATTTAATAGTTTAAAATAATACTTAAACTAAAAAATTGTGATTGTATTTTGATATTGTATGCCCGAATGAGTAAACTGTTGAAACTTATCTTGTAAGTAACTATAATTTAAGAACCAGTGTATGTACACAGTTGACTATAAAGGATTTCTATTCTATTCTCATAGCTGCTTGTATGTTTGTAACTGCTTGAAAAATATGAAAACTTTATGGAACGAAATACAAATTAAAAATCTTAAAAAGTGCAAAAAACCAGACAATCGCGTGTCGGACTTCGCCCACTTAAGATCTTCTCAGACCAGTGGCGTGCCGCCGCCCCATCCCTACACATCAAGCCGCAAAATCAAGTTGGTTGTAATATGAAAAATGAGGGAATTTCAAATAAAAAATCTGATTAATTAATACCGGGTGTTAGTGTAAACACTGTGATCCTTGAAACTGTGCCTTGTGACCACGAAACTGAACAACTTTTCCCAAGGAACATAAGTCGAAATACAAAAAATAAATTTTGACTTCCCATAGAAACTGCACCAGCTGATTGCGCATTTTGTATGGGAGATGAAAATTTTTTTCGTATTTTGACCTATGTTCCTTAGGGCAAGTTGTTCAGTTTCATGGTCTCAATGCACAGTTTCAAGGATCACAGTGTTTACACTAACACCCTGTTTATTGGTATTTGTTGGTATAATATACGTAATAATAAATATTATCACCACAAGTTCATAGGTCAAAGATAAGTTAAAAAGTTCTACGGAACAATATTTTGTAAACAAAGGTGACTTTGGTGGCTTCTCATTCCTTTGTTTTACAATATTTTTGAATATTGGAAATCTACTCCACGCAACAATGGGGTACTACAATTATTTCTTTCGCGCCCCCCTTAGCTGTATGGGAGCTCCCCTTTTAACCTGTGATGACTCTTAGTGATATTGTGATAGTGAAAATTTTGACAGTTGGTCTCTAGAAATTTTCCATAGTTCCCGGAAAATGAAAAATTTATGAAAATTGTTTTGAAGTATATTCACAATTTTACCTTATTACGTAAACAACTACATTACGAACTATCCTTCAAATTTTGGCATGGTGCTTCACAGGTTAAACATTTAAAAGTATTTTTTGACATTTTGTTTGGCTTTGGGTCATCAAGATGCTTCTACTGTGAAAAAGAGACTGTAGCTCCACCCGTTTGGCTGTAAGACCTGTGTGACAGACGACGGACAGACAGACGCACACGTGAGTGACAGCAATAGTACTCCGTTTGGATCCTTCGGGTACGGAACCCTAAAACGAACATTTTCTTCAATCAGATCAACCCTTCCCATTTTCCTTGCAGTTAACCTTAGAGTGGCTATAAAAGATAGTAGGATGCAAGCGTACATACAGGCTAATGAGGCAATTGCAATTTTTTTATAAAATAACTGAGATATACCTACAATAACAGGGGCACACCCGGACACTCCATACAACGAGCGCGAAACCACGACCTGTCAAAAGCATAGGCCTGCGTGTTCAGTACAGCCTGTGCTGATCCGCAGGAGCCCCACGTGAGCGCAGAGGTGCGGGGTGGTGCGCGAGGGGGCGGCGAGTGTCCCTTCTGTAAGATAGTACTATTACTTTATTCTGTGACAGGGGGTTTGAATATTACGGATTACCCCTAACCGCTTGTTGTTGTATCCAACTGTTTATTTATTTATTACAATAGGTTAGAATATATTCTAGTTAGATGTTGTAGGTAGGTACATACGAATCTCTATATCTGTGGTATGAATAAAACGTAAAATACTTAAAACTATGATAGTTATTATATAGCCTGGGTAAAACTAGTCAGTCAGCCCAAACATCGGATATATTTAGCCGTGAACATAAACATTATTTTTGGGTTTCTGTGACAAATGGATGCCGCTTAGTCCATGAAACTAAACAATTTTTACCATGAAACTTGTCACCGGGAATGAAAATAACGCACTCTCCTTTCAACTTACAAGCGTATACAAGCTGCACACAGTGTTGGCAGGCAGCTAATATGGAGCAGTTATTTTGTGTTGTACATTTGTGTAGACCCTAAATAGGTAACGCATATTTGTATTGTGTAACATGGCGCATTGGTATCTTTTTGTGTCGATTAGCTATCCAAAAAGTAGGTAGACAGTAGACAGACAGACGGGTAGTACAGTTAAGAGCAGGTCAAGCTTGACACTTGCAGAGCAATGATGATGCAACATTATAAAGCCCAATGTGTAAAGCTCGTCGTGCTCTTGACTGTACGTTAGGTTTATCTTGTGCAGTCAAGCGCACGTCAAGCTTAACACATTGTGCTTAGTACCGTTCTTATTTGAAACGCCCTACATGCTAGAGTTACCCTGCAAGTGACAAGCTCGACCTGCTCTTGCTGTGCTAGTGAGATAGATAACTTGTTACTGAATAAAAATACTTTCTTCTTGCCCACTTTTGTTTCTTTTCTTCAAGGCAAGGCATAAGTAATTAAATCTTTGTAGACATGTTCTACTCTTTGATTTCTGATCTGTTAATCTCCCAAAAACTGAAATAGGATTCAGATGATGAAACCGAACAACTATCCCAACGGAACATCCTACGTTAAAACACAACAATAAAATACAATTGCGCCATCACGTACGTGATCCTAGTTGAAGTAAAAACACTAGGTATAAATGTAGCGTATGTAGTGTAGTTTAAAATCCGTATCCACAAGAGCTGGCGAAGGCTCGAACGATTGTTGGCGTAGCGTTCGCTAAATCGTCCATGCAAAACCAACGGAGACCGCCAAAAGTTAATAGCCTTATTTTGTCCATCGTGTGTGAATCGCCAACGTGCACTTTAGTATTCGTTCGGAAATTGCTTGTTTTGATTTGAAATTTTCAGGGCTGCCAGACTGTCCGAAAAGGTATATTTTTGAATTTTTTTGCCCTTGTTGTGCAATAAAGTAGAATAATAATTGTTTGTGACTGAGAGTAAAAAACTATAAAGTTCATCATATACATATTCTGTATGAGCTAGTGAAGTGTATCGTTTAACTCAGTCGGTCAAAAAACTCAGTTAAATTTTACAAAAATCAAAAAATCTTTAAAAATCTAATGTTTTAGTACTTTTTGCTTTGTTTGCGAAAGTGAAAATATATCTATTTTTACTTGTGAATTGATCATTAATACTAAGAACGGAAGCGTAAATAATCTGTAATAGCCATTTTATGCGTGATTTTTAACACCGTTTTTTTCCGGAATAGTGTGTTTCCACCAGAAAAACTGTGGTAGTAGCATTTATTAGTCCCATGTCACATATTTCTTAAAGAGAGGGAAAAAAATTAAAAGCACCACTATACTACTCGCGAAGTTACTTCGTCGAAGTATGTACTAGCCGAAGTTGACCGAAGTCTGAAGTGCGTGCCCACACACTCGAGTAACCTCGCGAAGACTTCAGTTGTCCGCACGCTAAGCAACATGGATGACGTTCAAGTGGCAGCTGCCGTCGCAATGTGCGCTCAATTACGAGCATGAATTGGGTATTTTTGATCAAAATCGGTTCCTTTTATTTCTTCCTATATATTTTGAAGTGGTTTTAATTTTGAGCGACATTATGTAATTTGAATTAATTAATGAATAATTTGAACCGAGCAAAGTAAGCCGAGTAGTGTGGGAAGACGCTTCGTGTTCGAACTTCGAAATGCTTCGAGTCCTTTGACTCGGGCGCAAAAACCGACAACGATCGGAAGTCACCCGAGGCAAGGCGAAGTTGCACGAAGCGAACCGAAGTGGCTTACTACACTATCCTATTCGATTAACTTCGGTCAACTTCGTGAGTAGTGTAGTGGACCTTTTAAGTTTTTAAGATTTGATAAAAATCCATCCAGTTCCTCGCAAGAAAGTGATACGCTTATGGCTCCCTCCATAGCAGAAAGTTCTGCTACTTAAACCTCCTTGGTTTGTGAAGTATTGTTGCAGATTTGTGATATTTCTGGAATTTCGATCTGGCATTACTTTTATCTGGGTTGAAAAACGTTTATACTATATACGGGCTTTTTGGCGGGAACTCGACATGGGCGTTTGCCTGCTTAATTGAAATGTTTTTTTTTGTGCATTTAGTGATTTAGTGGATAATAAAGATAGTGTGTTATGCAGTAAATTTACTACGGAGTGCGCAGCTGATGAAGATTTCAAGTGATCTCGTGTTTAAGCCCCGTTTGTGTTGTCCCAAAAAGTCACGAACATTTTCCTTCGTAAAGTTCACTATCGCTTTACGAGGGGAGCAAAAAGAAAGATTAAACACATCAGACATGGCTGTATGGGCTTTGTACTCTTTGCCTTTCCGAAAGGAAGAATAAAACCAAAAAAAAAATTTATACTATATACCAACCACAGAAAAATAAGGGTAACTAGAAGGAGGATTAAAGAAATAAGTTGTCACAAGGTAGTGAAGGCGTCGTTCTATGGATTTGACAGGTTATTTTGAATATTTCCCAGTGATCACTGATGATTTGACATAAAAATTTGGGACACGTTGGCAGATGTCATCCCATAGTAAATTAAATTAGTAAGGTATCTATTCCGAGCGAAGCAAGGAGGTCCGAAATCTTTGATACCAACAGCCCGGTTTAAAACCTGCTCGTGAGCTTTGTGTGCGGTTTTAGCGCGCTAATAGTCGGTTCAAAACTTGCTCGTATTCACTCGTTTAGGCGACGTGACGTCATCAGTGACGTCACTTTAGCGCGCTATCATTGCATACGAAAATGAGGTAGTGCAGCGTGTGCGAAACGTCAAATTCATAAGACATTTGTCATCAATCTCGTTTTCGAGAGGTTGTTTTCAACTTTTTTTGGGGTTTTTAGATTTAATTATCTTATCGAATAATCATTATCTCTCAATAATTTCTTAAATCGCATAACAAAATCAAAATTTTAATTTTTCTCAGTGACATTGACATAAGCGCGCTCTAGTCTGGTTTAAAACTGTATTCGACGAATGCACGCATATAGAAATAAACCGACTATATTCAGTGAATGTGATGTGTGCGTTGAATTCAAGAAACAATCCGTAGTGCATGTCTTTAATGAATTTATCGAGTGCTTTCTGTTAGTATCATCTAAGGTACTCTGTGCTTTCTGTTGAAAATGAGTCGCCGAAGTCGTGTGACGGTAAGTTATGATATTGTTATGTGTGCGGTTAACAAAGAATTACTGTTTTTCTTGATAGGTTATGTTTAATCTTTAGGTTGCTAACCGTGAGTTGGATGCTGTTCTGAAGCAGCAGGATGGGTCTGAGTCGTATCAGTCGGACAGGAGCAAGGTCTCGTCTCCGAGCCCTACGTCCTCGCGGGGCCGGCGCCGGTCGTCGCCTAGCAGAAACGCAGGGTCGAAAGAACCTAACAAGGACGACAAACCGGTGATAGATGAATCTAGAAGAGATGATATAGAGGATACTGACTCTAAAGAATTGTTAAATAGGTTGGTATTCTTTCACTGATATTTGCATGTTTTCACTATTTGTTAGGATCTTAACTACCTATACACAATTTATTGTGCCACTTTGTTGGTATTCATTCAAAGCTTACAAGACATAGTTTTAAAAGAGATCTAAGTATCAAGTAACTCTACCCCTGACAGTTATTTTCTGTGTATGAGTAAAGGGCGAAGAGCCAATAAACAATTTACATGCTTCCCCCTACGTGTGATTGCAACTTGATATGAATAAGTATACTTTGACTTTTGACTTTGAGTCCTGTACTTTTGGCCCAGAAGTTAGTTTGTGCGGCCTATAGGTACACACTCAACAGAAACAATGCATGGGCAAAATTTTTATGTTATTAGTGAGCAAGTAAATCGGTCAAGTAATACTGGTGTGTTGAATAATACTAGTAAGCACCTTAATATTAGCCCTCGTCAACTTGTGCAAATTGCACTGTTCAATAAATATTAATTAAATTCTAATAGTAAGTAGAACCTGCTTTGTGTGATTTCTGTGTGTATAAAAGAGAGCTTGTGATTTTCTAGAAGATTTTTACTAAAGCTAATTGATTGACCTTTGAAAGATGCGTATCCTATGGTATCATACCACTTTTTAATACAATAAAGTTATGTAGGTATCACCTTTGAATACAATAAAGTTGTCATTGTAAATAAATACAAAGATGGCTTTCTTCATTTTCTTCTTGAGATAGTCTGATATAGTGTCCAACCTATTTATTTTTCAGTCTAGAGGGAGCAGCGATTCTATCTCAACCGCCATTTGATAAGATGTCTTCCCTGGAGAAGGAATGTTTCTCAGACATCCAAGGGCCTTCTTATCTTGCCTTTATTCAGATCAGGAACATGATTTTGAAAATGTGGTTTGAAAACCCTAAGAAGCAACTTACAGAATGTGATGTTCAGAAGCTAGAGGTCAGAATCTGTTTAACTTAGTCAAGATACAATCCACTCTTTGAGAGCCTAGCTAAATATGCCCTTATCTGGCTTGATGAGAAATTTATTGTTTGCTAAGTGTTGTTGTTTATATGTTATATCATAATGTTTATTAAGAAAACTGTTTTTACTTGCAGGCCCCTTACAACAGCGACCCAGCTCTAGTGTTACGCACTCACACTTTCCTAGAAAGGCATGGGTTCATCAACTATGGGATGTATGAGAGCATCACTCCCATACCAAATCCACATAGTGCAGGTTAGTTATACATTCACAATACAAGTACCAACCAATATGAATAGGTTACCTACCTAACTAGTCCGACTTATCCAGCCAGTATGAAATATCCACACCATCTATCTTATCTGTCGGGCTGAGTTCCTTAGTAGACCTCAAAGCATTTGGACCCTATGGGATCTCTTGTGCTTCCCCTGCCTTACTGCTCCTGTGGTCTTCCACTTTCTTCAAATATGCTTGTTATGAACTTCTATGTACATTTCAGCAGAAGGAGCCTGTAGTGTCCTGGTGTCGGGTAAGCCTGACCCAGTTGCATAAGTGTGCATGTGTCCGCTCTCCTCACCACATGCTCTGCGGGTGGTTGCATCCGACAGACCCTTCTTGTGTAGACAGACACACCATACTACAAAGTTTAAAAAAAATTTAAAAGTTCAAACTGTTAGATTAGTAGATATACGAGTATGTTGGTTCACACTTACGGCTTTGAGTAGGAATACAATACAGATACAGTCTTAACTCTTACACAAACAACACCCTAAAGCCTAAACGACAGAACAGTTTTCTGCCAATGTCGATTTTCTTTTTATGTTTGGAAATTGTTTCAGCTTCTTTGTTTTTGTATTGGGTCCCTTACAACCCAATCCTCTGATTGTTTTAAAATTTGCCTTATAAGTTTACATTTTTTTACAGATAATCAGAAGATCAAAGAAGAACCAGAAGAAACACATCACCACGTGGACGAAATACCCTTGGACCCGGATGGAGCCTACAGCCTGTACGAAGATCATCAGATCAAGGAGGAGATAGTCCTCGGCCCCACTGAGTTCCACAAGCAGACCTTTGACTGTTTGATCATGGGCCCAAGTAAGTAGGGTACTTTTAGTTTCTTTTTAAGGGTTCCGGACCAAAATGGTAAAAAGGGAACCCTTATGGTGCGACTTCGTTTGCTGCCTGTCACACCTGTATATCTCAGCAACCACTTATGCTACTTGAAATTTGGAATAGTTTTAGAATATGATTGCCCAACTTAATTGCAAACGAAGAATTAAAGGAATATTATTATTGTAAAGGGGAGGACAAAATTTGAAATTGTCGTTATTAGGTCAAGCGGAGTATCATATAAAAGGCAAAAGGGCTTTCCTTGTACATTCTAAAACATATTTTTGTATTTTTTACGACTCTTAAATTTCAAATTATGATGAAAAATGACAAAAAAAGTATAATTTGTTGTACTTATCTCCGAAGTTTGCGAAAGGAAAAATCTGAATTAATTATAGTCGATACAGGATTATGTGTATATTACAGGAAAAATAAAACGATCTCTCTAAGTTGCACAGTTTTTTAGAAATCTGCAAAACACCTTTACAAGCAAAGTTAGTTTTGCGGTCCTAAAAGTGGACTTTTTTTGCTTCCAAAAATACTATAGGTATATCGGAAATCGCACTTGACCGGTTTTTTTTATGTACTACTAAACAACAAGTATGACATTATTTGCGGTTTGTTTTTATAACATTTTTATTTGTAGACATTTCATAGGTTCTCGAAACATAGACCTACTGAAGTTGATAGTGTTACCACTGAAGTGCGTCTGACTATAGTTAAGTCAGATGTTGCTAATGTTGAGATAAAGTAGATTTTTCGTTTAATAGAGTTCACGAAAGAGTGTTACATTTGTAAACTAACATTTTGTAGTTAAGAACAGATTTCTCTTCAATTACACGATATACACGTTTGTAACCGCAATATACACAGTCTGTGTGTAATACACACAGAAAAACGCTTTAATCGTTTTATATACAGCCAGTCATACATACTTATTCACGTTTTTTACATTAATTTGAAGTTATTAGTTCCTCAAGAAAACGTGACGTTCTTTCGTGAACTCTGGCATATAAGTATTCGTTTACTACTGACTTGAAGATAGTAGATCGTGAGGACACCGGAAGTTATCCCACGTCATTGTGTACACGTCATAGATCCACAAAACGTTACGGTCCGCCAATGCGCAACGTGGCAGGTTCGGTACAGTCAGAGAGAAAAGTTGTTACGTCATGGAATACGCCAATGAAGCCTTCTATCTCCTGCCAGGTTGCGCATTGTCAGACCAACATTATGTGGATCTAAAAGGCCACTACTCTCGCTACAAACGTGCAAATTGCGTGACATAGGATAACCTGCAAACCCTCATAGTCTTTTTAAGCCTCTTTATAAAATGACTTACTTCATTAAAAATTAAATTATTTGCACAGGTGCTGCGATGTCAATGAAAAAGATTACTAACAATGTAGAGAGAGAAAAGCACACAGCAGAGAAACATCTTCCAGCAACAGAAAAGGTTGATAAAGCGGAACAACAAAACACCCCAAATATTACAAACGTTTCTGTGTCTGAGAGTAAACTACCTGACGTAACTAAAAGTGTAGACAGCCGACAAGAAGTATCTCGAGAAGCAGTCAGCACAAACAGTAAGGTAACAATAAATGAATCTGCGAAAAATGGTCCTTTCTCAGTAACAGTGAGAGCGGGAAACGAAAACTCCTGTTCAAAAGGAGTCAGTGTTACTGTTATCTGTGATAGAGTCTTTAAATACTCGTGTGATATTTGTGAATACTCAACTAATAATGAAAAACATTTAAACTCCCATCTAAAGGCTCATGCTGCTTCAGAGAAATATTACTGTGATATATGTTCTTACTTGACTACCACAAAATGGACATTAATTCTACATTTGAAAACCCACAGTAATGACAGGCCCTTCGTTTGTAAGACTTGTGATGCAAAATTTAAAACTCTACGCATTTTGAAACAACACTTAAGTATACACACGGACAAGAAACCATATTCTTGTGATGTGTGTCATAAAAGGTTTAATGGAAAGCGTAATTTAGACATGCATTGTCGAGTACACACAGGTGCGAAACTATTTTCTTGTGATGTTTGTAAAAAAAGCTTTAGTGATAAGTACTATTTAATGACACATCAGCGAAGACACACAGGTGAGCATCCATTTTCTTGTGATGTGTGTAATAAAGGCTTCAGTCATAAGGGTAATTTTAACAATCACCGTCGCATACACACAGGTGAGAAACCATTTTCTTGTGATGTATGCCATAAAAGGTATAGTGACCCCTCTAACCTACGCAGACATCGGCGAGTACGCACATGTGAGAAACCATAATCACCGTCGTACATTTGAGTATCAAATTATCAATGTGATAGTTAATTTTATTCGGTTTTACTTTCGATGGTATTATTTTTAAAGGTAACCTCTGTATTAGATTCCCATATATTATAGTTTATATAATAATCCGTCCGTATAGTAAATAATAGTACCAATCCATCTCTACCCTTGGGTGTCGTAAGAGGCGACTAAGGACTTATGAACTGGAGGATGGGCAACAGCATCTTTCTGTGTATCGTACCATCTTACATACTGCGGTCACCAACTACAGATGCTGAACATGCTACACATAAAGATGCTGAATGGTAACTCATTTAAAAAGAATTTGAAAGAATGGCTGATAAGTAAGGCATTCTATAATCTTAATGAATTTTTTAGTTGTAACTACTAATTTGACTCGTAGATAACATAATAATTCTATTGACATTTTAAGTATTGTTGTGATTTTAATTTTATTTCTATTTCTTCATAATGTCTGTATTACGTTGTACGCCCGGAAGGGGCACACTGTTGTAACTAAAACTATTTTCTAAGACCTCATACTGTACACAGTGAACAATAAAATTTATTTTATTCTATTCTATTGAGCTCCCTGTCCTGCAGTGGACGTTTAATGGCATGTTATGATATTATAGTTTCCCTTAGTTTGCCTTCAATTCACAACAGGAGGTTTTCCAACTACGCCACCTAAAATTTACTGCATATAATCACATAACAAATTCAAAAGTTACCAATGTCTTAATGTCTATCTGCAAATAACATAATTTTTATTTTATTTTTTCAATGCAAATAAATATATAAACTAGGTGAAGGCCAACGAGACAGCATCTCAAACTCTCTCTCTCACACACACACACACACAACAAGCACACACACACAACCCACGCAAAACACACACAACACATACAAGTTTCTAATTTTCTTTTTTTTCGCTAAGTTTTAATTTTTTTACCTTATTTCTTGTTTTAAAATTTTTGTTAAATTAAAAAGTTTTCAGTCTTATGGCTACATTGAGTACGAACGCTTTTTGTCATTGTGTAAGATCTATTACATTGTCCAACGAGGGGGAGCCAGGATACCATAGCACAGGTTTAACCTAGTTTGGTGTCCTGTTTCCTGCATAAACAAGTACCGCTAACATAGACCTTAAGATCTACTATTATTTCATATTTTGTTAGTACTTATACGTGGGAGAAAAGAATAAAATTCTTGTATTGTATTTCTTTGCCACCATTCGAATGTCAGCGATGTACTTCCATCTAAGCCACCTTTGTATGGATGTGTTCGGGGTGCTCTCCAGCTCTCACAACTGCTTGTAATGTATTGTATACTACGAATAAATTGTATAAACGCTTTATTGCACGAAAAATTATTTATTCTTTTACTATTGAAAAAGACTAAACGAACTTCTCTTTCGGTGAGATCTCTCTAGTGAACCTTAGAGTGGCTAAATAGGTACAAGGAAACTAAATAAAAGCATAGTTTGTTACTCGGAGCACAAATCTACACAACTATCCAAAACACATTCTGAGACGTATTTTGGGTCTTGGCCGGTATTTTAAAAAGCTGTCGACTTGAAGTTTAGAATTGTTTAAAAAAATGGGGAATATTAAGCTAACAAACTTGGCAAGGAGGCTCATACAGTGAGTGTGCCATAAGCATGCGACACGCAAGAAACGACGATACGCCTGTGCGTGCTGTTGGATCAACAATGTTGAACGATTCGCGGCTACCTGCTATTTCGGACAAAGTCAACCAATGCGATGTTGATATCAAAAATACAACGGTTACAATAACAACGCCGAAAACTGATATATCTATAGCCAATCAAGCCGCTAAAAATGATGATGATTTTGTTAATATCAGCGACAGAAGGCTTAACAGGCGGAAGTATCTGGATTTGAACTGCTCATCTGCCGCTGATATTCGAACAGAGCAATATGAATTGCCTCAAAATGAAGGCGTTACTGACAATTCACCCTTACCACCACCACGGGTGAATATAGATAAGACTGATATAAATGAAAGGATTTTGCATGAACTTTTATCATTTCGACGAGAAGTATTAAATCTGCTTGCACAGAAAGACGAGCGTATTCGAAACTTAGAGGCACAAATTACTTCTTTGAAAGATTTGATCTCGGTAAGGTCAGCATATAAAGGCAATGATGATAAAATGAAAGAGGATGCACCACCAATATCACTACCGTTGCAACAAGCTGTCACTGTGCCAGTAAAAAGCCCCACGAATAAGAATTCGATTAAATTTCCCAGTCCTGCAGTCGAACATCAGAAGGCTAATCGTAGGGAGAACGAGAAAGGGAGGAAGACAGTAAATACTATATCTGGAAACGTAAAAGAAATTAACACTATCAGTGCTCCTACATCCAAAGATAATACAAACATTTCTTGCACGAAAGTTCATGATGCGACCGAAGAGGAACCAGATAAAAGCGGACTAGATTGGACTGAAGTGAAAAAGAAGAAGAACACTCGCTCGTCACTCCCGCGGGTGCTTCGGGGTACTGCTATTCCTGGTACTACATCTCTTTCAGCTGCTGAGAGAATGAATTATGTGCATTTGTACTACGTGCAGGAGGGTACAACTGCAGCGCAAGTCAGCGCTCATTTGAACTCTATTTGTAGTGGATATGACTGTGTCGTCGAGACGCTCAAATCGCGTGGGAAATACGCCTCGTTCAAACTAGAGGTTCCGACCAAGCTAACTGAAGTCGTTATGTCGCCAAGTAACTGGGCTAAAGGTATATGTGTCAAACCATGGCGTCAGAACTTTCGTTCAAAGCAGTCGCATAAGTAAAATCAGATGTACGAGTAAACCTAAATCTTTTCATCTCTACTACCAGAACGTGCGCGGTTTGCGTTCAAAAACGTCTTTGTTTCATAAGAATATGTCACATTGTCCATACGACATAGTTGCATTAACGGAGACTTTCCTAACCTCATCTGTGTTTGATGGCGAGCTCTTCCCTCCCGGATATGTCGTAGTTCGTAAGGATCGGGTGGGAGATGTTGGTTGGGGCGGAGTTTTGTTAGCTGTACGCGAATGTTACTCAATACGTGTGCTTACAGACATAGATGGTCTTACGCCGGATAAAGAGATAATATTATGTGCTATTGTTAGTATCAAAAATGTTAAATTTTTATGCTGTGTAGCATACTTGCCCCCAAATTACACTGACGAACAATATTTAAGTGTTTTATGCTGTGTGGAAAATGTTATATGTTCATGTTCTCCTATAAATGTGTTACTGTTAGGAGACTTTAACTTAAATTCTGCTAGTGTTAATGTAAGAACACAATTTACTATGTTTTGTGAATTTTGTGAACTGATTCAGAATAGTACTATATTGAACAGATATGGAGTTATGTTAGATCTTGTACTAAGCAACCTTGATCTCGACGAAGTGACCGTGTGCGAGTGCTTGGATCCGTTAGTGCAAATTGACAATTATCACCCCGCACTTGACATAACGATCAAGATTAGTCGTGACTTGTCACCTCCACCAATCTATTCCCCACCTATCCCACGCCATGGTGCCTGTCCTAACTGGAACTGGCACAAAGCTGATTTCAGCGGCCTTTACGCAGCTATTGCTGAAATTGATTGGTCTGATTTATTCACTGAAGTTGGTGTGGATGAAGCCTGCAATATTTTGTACTCAAAACTCTATGACTGTATAAATGTATACGTACCTCTCAAAAAGCCTACTTCACTGAATAAGAGATATGTATATCCGAAGTGGTATACGTCAGATATTATACGCAACATACAAAATAAATATTTTCACCTCAAAAAGTACAAGTCGGAGGGTAAAGAATTCAACAGAGAACTGTTTAAGTACTACCGAGAGCATGTTAAAATTTTGATTGACAATGCGTATCAAGAGCACTTGCGAACTACACAGACAAACATTATTGCTCCAGCAAAATTTTGGGAATACGTTACAGATAAAAAGAAGGAGAGGCGTCCTGATAAGCATCTTGTGTGCGATGGCGTGGAAGTATCTGGGCAAGCAGCTGCGGATGCTTTTGCGCAGTATTTTGGCTCTGTTTTTCAGAATAATCAATCTCTGTTGGACTCCATGCAAGCTGCTACTGCCGCGCGTACTCTATTAGATTCTGGGTGTGTGTCTATAGAAAATGTTAGTGAAATTGACTTAAGAACTGCTGTAGGGCGTCTTAAAACACGTTCAGCTACAGGTCCTGATGGTATACCAAGCATTATCATTAAAGACTGTATATCGGTTCTAGAGGGTCCGCTACTGTACCTTTACAATCTTGCCCTGTCTACTAGTAACTACCCCGAATGTTGGAAAATATCTAGGGTTACACCCATTCCCAAAGGGAATGCAGGTACGGACGTCTCCGACTTTAGGCCAATCGCTGTGCTTTCAGCATTTGGGAAGATTTTTGAAACTATTTTGAACAGGCACATAACTCTGCAGGTTGGTGATCTGCTGCACGATAGTCAGCATGGCTTTCGTAAGACACGTTCAACAACTACCAACCTCATTACATTCGTAGATTACGTAATAGCTGGGATGGACGCGGGAAAACAGATCGATGCTGCATACTTTGATTTCCGGAAGGCATTCGATCTCGTAGATAATGAAATTCTACTAAAAAAATTAGCGCTTAGAGGCTTTACACCAAAATTATTGGACTTTTTTTCAAGTTACCTCAGCAATAGGCGTCAATTTGTGAGAGTCAATGGATATGAAACCAAAGACTACTACACGAGATCCGGAGTTAGCCAAGGTAGCACCCTAGGTCCTACACTTTTCCTTCTAATGATTGACGATCTATCGAATGTCATTTCTACAGCTGAATGCGTTTTGTTTGCTGACGACCTCAAATTGTATTATGGGGTGTCCACAGAAGCTGATACACAGTTGCTACAAAGGGATATTGATGCGGTAACTGAATGGAGCAAAACTAATAATCTTCCTTTTAATACTACTAAATGTAAAATCATTACATATGCACGAAAACGCTCCCCAATAGTTGTTATAAGATCGAGGAAGTCCCTATGGAAAGGGTTGACGACATTCGCGATCTTGGCCTTTTAATGGACTGCAAAGTAGATTTTCACAAACACGTTGTTAGTATGTGTAAGCAAGCTAGTAAGATTTTAGGTTTCATTATGCGTACTGCTGCGCAGTTTAATAATATGAGAGTTTCCAAGGTGCTTTATAATGCGTACGTGCGCAGCAAACTCGAATTTGGAGCTATAATTTGGGATCCTCATGAGGACAAATACAAACTTATGGTGGAAAAAATCCAACGCAAGTTCGCACGCTAGTTTTACAAACGTGCATATGGATATTATCCCTTTCTTTATCCCTCATTGTTTGTATCAGCGATGGTGGATATGGAGACGCTTTCTTTAAGAAGGAAGGTGCTGCTGCTGATGCACTATCTTAGTGTTCTGCATCAAAAGAGAGATGGTCCCCTGGCGATGCAGGAAGTGGGCATCATAGTTTCGGGAAAACCCTGCGAAGCGCATGGAGCGATGGCGCCGAGGCGTAAACTACGGCTGATACAGCGCCCTGTCACGCGAACCAAATTTGCGAACAACGCACCTACCACACGGGCACTTACGTTGATAAGTAACATTCTCTTTGACATTGACGAGATTGATTTGTTTACTGACAAACTAGGATGCTTTCTTAGCAAGGCTAAAAAGTACCTTGAACGTATTTCTTAGGTATTATTTACTTTTGACAATAACATTTTTTGAAAATTTGAAATTTTTATTTTAAGACAGTTCGTTGACATTTTTTTTGTCAATTTTTATTTGTAATTTTTAAAATTTAATTAAGTAATTTTAATTAAGTTGTGTAATTTTTATAAGCTTACTAGTGTTTTGGATTTTCTGTAAATAAGTAAGTTGAATGAATAAATGAAATGAAATGAATACAGTCTGGAACCTATATGTTGTTCTATACAGGGTCACAACATGGTGTTAAATGTAAGATGATCCTATAAACGGGTGATTCATGATACGAGGGCTTATAGTGTGTTTGGTAGCGCCCCTACCCTCTGCGCTGTAGGTCGCGGGTGCGATCCCCGCCCAGGGCTAACATTTGTGTAATGTACATATGTATGTGTTCTGTCTGTATCTGGCTGTAATTTTTCTATGTAAAAAAATAAATAAAATTTAAAGCTGTTTATTTCAATCAAAAATAAAAATAAAATTACAAAAAACCATGCGCTTAACCTTTAAATTAAAAGAAAAGATTATGTGCGCAGGAAGAGCTGTATGTATGTATATCAACGTTCTATTTTTAACACCCTGTTTAGTGCTTAGATGTTTCTTGGATAAAGAACCGGTACCTTCCTATATTGGTTTGTACCTTCCTATATTGGTTTTTGTTTACCCTTAGTTGGGTGTCCACAAGATGTTGATAAACCGTATTATCAACTTAATGAATAACTGCCGCACTCAGAGACGACACCTTTTGTTAATCTTCCATTAAATCTTATGCTGTTTGTCTATAAAATCTCAAAAGATATGATGAATAGACGTTTCTGAACACGGCAGCAAGTAGTGGAAACAAAACCAGTATAAGCTGAACCACCGCTACGTTACAAACGCCCAACACCAGAGACCCGCTAAAGGTCAAAGTGTTACCACCGACGTGCGGCCGTGTGTACCTAATACTTAATAAGTCTCATTATTTTTGTTGTATATCTTTTTATTTATTATGATCGGTTTTGAGTTGTGTATTGTTTTAATAAGAAGGTACAGTCGAGAGCACGTCAAACTTATTACAATCGTACTTACACAATGGGTACAGTTCCTTACTCATTTGAATCGCCGTAGTGGCTATAGTCAATCACCACGCTACAAGAGTAATACTTGACGTACTCTTGACTGTACACACACTACACAACCACCAACCCACTTGATACGAGTTGATAATATTGTATTGCTTGTTCTTAGTCATGCCGCTACAACTTTTTGTACTTACGCGACATTTATTTTATAATGATAATTAACGATTATGTACTAAGTAGATAAGTTTTGCTTGGAACAAATTGCTACTCTAGCAATAATACTTTATTTGCACTATGTTTTATTTTTGTTTCTCTTTTAGCATTTTTATTTTGGTGTCAATAAAGATTATTTTTATTGTATGTTTCCTAATTTTTAAGTTGTATGAATGTTACCGGCTCAAACCGATTTTAAGACAAACTAGTTTAGCTTAGACCAAACTACAGTTAAGGCAAGTACAACTTTGGTATATTTGTCGGAGGCCCGCTGTAAAGGCCTTCCTTCTGGGTGCGATAACCTGACCGTACCGTACACATTTCGATCAAGTTGAATTTGTTCTTTATGGTTATATAAGTCGAGCAAATAGCCAGGCAAAACTAGTTAGCCGTAACATCGGGTTAAGGTGATCTGTGACGGCCAGCTTAGCCCCGAACGCAACTGGATGGAGCCACTGCTGCAAATATAAGGTTTTATTTTTTAATGCAATGAGTACCAACTATATTATATGTGCAAAAAGTTGATTCGCATAAATTTCATCGTGCAACTTCAACGCCTAACAACAATTTCGATAAGAAAAATATCTCCATATGTCCACTAAAGTCAATTACTCTCGTCAGTCCGTGTTTACATGAGTACGATCACTCACACATGCACACAAAGCACAACCGTACAGTTTTGACCGCACGCCCAAAATCGTAAGTAATATTGAACCAAAAATTGCTAACAAAAATAGTACTTTCAGTACATTAACTGTATTTTTGTATTAATTAGCGAAAAATTTAACTAAAAAGCAGTATTCGTTCGTTTTTCTACAGAATTTTATGTCCCGCGTAAGAATGCAAGTCATTTGAATTTTTGTATGGAAAACGGATCACCTTAAGTCGTTAACATTAACATTATTATCGGGTTCCCGTATTGCGCTCAGTCCACGAAACTGAGAAACTCACCAAGAAACTTATCAGTGGTGAAGAAAATAAGCCCTCTATACAAGCTTAGTATACAGAGCGACACGGCTATTTTGCAGGAGGATGAAATCGGAACTAAAGCCACTGCACATTTCTCGAGCAAAACATATGAGAGCAGCGCCCTCCTGTAGACGTCATCCGCCTGCCAAAGTAAACGTGTCCAGAGTAAGCTTAAACATAACAATGTAGCCAACTTTTTATTTTATAATCATGATCAGTTTCGATGACTGACAATGCCAGTTTGGTTTTTATAACATTGTGTGTTTTAGTGGAATTTAAGGATATTAAAATTACATTATTTACGCGTAACACGACGTATAAAAAAAATCAGACTATAACAACAACAATCTGGATTCAGACTATGAAACAACAACCTTCCATAAATAGGTTCAGTCAAGAGCACTTCAAGCTCAATACTTGTAGCGAGATTTTAGCTCGTAGAGCATTTGAAATAAAATAGTACCAAGTCCAATGTGTGAAGCTCTCCCATACCACACCGAGCGCGAATTTGAAATTGGAAGGTCGCGTAGGCCCGCGTATTCAATCAAAAGACCCTCAGTAGAGCACCACGAGAATCACGCGGGCGGGTGCGCGCGGGGGTGAGGGGTGGACTGCAAGGGGTCGCAGAGTGCCCGTTCTGTATGAAAGTACGGTCAACCGCTGGTCGGTAGAAACTTTTTCAACTCTATTACCACGCCGTAAGGTTCAAAAGTGTTTCTACTGACGTGCTGTCGAGTGTACTAATACTTTGTTCTGTGCCCGTACTCTTGACTGTCCGTATATCGAGTCGAAATACGAAAGTAAAAGACTCAACAAAATGTTCCATCACATGTTATGGTACAATCAAGAACACATCAAGCTTGACACATTGGACTTGTGCGAGTGTCAAGCTTGACCTGTCGTTGACTAGTTCTTGGCTTTATTTTGTCCATCATGTGCATTTTGCCGCTTTAGTATTCGTTCGGAAATTGCTCGTTTTGATTTGACGTATTATATAGTCTAAGGATTTGACATTTTCAGGGCTGCCAGATTGTCAAAAAAATATATTTTCTGCTATTTTTGGCATCAAACCCTCCTTTAAATTTCCGTTCATATCCTTCTTATCCTATCCTTCCTATCCTACTTATATTATAAACGCGACAGTTTGTAAGTATGGATGGATGTTTGTTACTCTTTCACGTAAAAACTGCTGAATGGATTTTAATGAAAATATACAATAACTAGCTGTTGCCCGCGGCTTCGCTCGCGTGGATTTCGTATTTTGGTTGTTACCGGTTTTTATATGGCGGCCATCTTGTTTTTCGTCATTTCGTCAATTCGACCAGGGTGTAGGTCGACTTTTGTTCGAGGTCAACCCATCTACCCCTTACAGTTTTTACTGGCCGTTGGGGTCTACCCTGATGCTGAAGACTTTTCCAAGGTTTAAGACTTTTTTGGACCTCTTCAGACCTGGTTGTACAAGTCTTTCATACATGACTTTCACTGGTTTCCTTTCATGGAGAACAATGAGTCAGTCAGTCAGTGGTAACTGAATTTAATATTATAATAGTATATAGATAGAAAGATGACAAGAACTATTATCTGACATCTCACATTTCAAAATCGAAGCAGCCCATTTGTAATTACAATTATGTATTTATTAATATTAGTCGTATGTATATATATGTATGTATTATAAATGTATGTATGATATATATTAATATAGTATATCTAACATATATATTTGTGTATTCTGTATTTATCTGTAGTTAGGTATTTTAGTTTTAAGGATATCATTTTAGGTTAAGTAATCACTTGTGTTGTGCAATTTTGCCCGCTGCTGTATCGTATACTAGCTTTTTCTGTTTCTTGGTTAGCTGGTAGAAAACTCAGTTTTGAGTTAAGCTCGCCTTTGTTATATGTTTTCACTTGTGTTTGTCTTGTAAATGTTTTCGTGTACAATAAAGAATAAAGAGTACAATTTATTTCTAATACAAGTGACTCCATCTTGTGAATTAAACCATAAATCTTGTAGTTTTTTGGGGAAATAGTTTATTTTTATTCCATTCATTTAAATAAGAAGTGCCACAATTTAATCCTGAAAGACAACGTCAGTTTTATTGTTCCTACTTCTTTCGTCCTATAAAATTATCTCAGGGTGTTTGCTGTAACTCGCTGTAAATCGAGGACCAGTGCTGCCATAATGACGAATTATGTCTCGTTTTATTCCTAAATGTATCAAGATTCACATGTTCTTACATATATTTGCCGCAACTACAGTAGTTTTTGTTAAAAGTTAGTACAAAAAATGATTTAAAGATAATTTTAATTTTTGGTGAACTGTCTGTAGCTATATTTTAGGTAATACAAGTAAGGCCTAAACCAAACAGCTTGCAAAATAAAAGGAATTGTATGAGAGTCTTTTCAATTCTTTTTACTTCTGAGTCATAAGCCATCGTTTCGGGGTAGTTTTAAACTAAGGAAAAACAGGACTAACCCTGCGCAAATCAATGAGTATAATTCAAGATCCAGCTGAATTTTATATAATATACAGACGTTACTCATAAATTAATCAGAACAGAGGAATTTAGCAGCAGTATCCTAACAAATGTTAAGAGAGAGATGAGAGACAACTTTAAGTAATCTTTCAAAACAGAGCCAATTCGCAGAAGTAATTGAGAAAAACTAAACCTCTCTCTCCCTCTCCCCCCTTCCTCCCCCTCCCCCTGTCTCTCCCCCTCCTCCCTCTCCCCCTGCCCCTCCGTCTCCCTCACCCCCTCCCCCTCCCTCTCTTCCTCCCTCTCCCCCTTCCCCTCCTTCTCCCTCTCCTTCTACTTTACTTGTACCTGTACCTCTACCTCTCTACGTCTGTACCTCTCTCCTCTCTCTTTACCTCTCTACCTCTATACCTCTCTACCTCTATACCTCTCTACCTCTATACCTCTCTACCTCTACCTCTCCCTATCCCTGCCCCTATCCCTACCCCTAACGCCAATTTAACCGCTATCCCTAACATAGAAACGAAACCCATATTTATTTTTAGACATTTCAAACCTATCGCACCCCAACCCCATCCCCAGGGGATGATGGTATTTCACGTTCACCACGTTGTATTTCAAAGTTGTTGTAGCTTTCGTAATCAGCGACCCAATAAACCATACAAACGACACCCATATTGATTTTTAGACATTTCAAACCTATCGCACCCCAACTCCATCCCCAGGGGGATGATGGTATTTCACGTCCACCACGTTGGATTTCAAAATTTTTGTAGTTTTCGTAACCAGCGACCCGATAAACCATACAAACGACACCCATATTCACATTTCAACACTATCGCACCCCAACCCCATTCCAAGGAAATGATGGTATTTAACGTCCACCACGTTGGATTTCAAAATTGTTGTAGTTTTCGTAATCAGCGACCCGATAAACCATACAAATGATATCCATATTGGTTTTTAGACTTTTTCAACCCATTTCCCTTATGAGGGGTTGAATTTGGGGTGGAATTTCAATAACAGTGATGAACGTTGCATAGAATCACAAACCTACTGGCTAAATAATGAATTATGTGGATTTTACTTTAAAAATAAAGGATTTTCAACTTCATCCCCCTTTTCACCCTTTACGGTGTTGAATTTTCAAAAACCCTGAGATACATACATATTATTTTTTTGTCGTCAGCCTAAATACAAATTTTGAAGATCCTAACTTCAAAACTGACGGACTTTCATACAAACTTTCATCCCCTATTTTACCCCCTTAGGGGTGGTATTTTGTAAAACCCTTTCTTAGTGCACCCTTAGGCCTCATTAGGAACCTACATGCCAAATTTGGAATCTCTAGGCCCAGCGGTTTGGGCTGTGCGTTGATATGTCAGTCAGTCAGTCACCTTCTTCTTTTATATGTATAGATATAGCATATACATCAGAATAACACATAGGCTACAATTTATAAACCTGCGTAGACGAAGTCGCGGGCACCAGCTAGTATTCCATATTTTATTTGATCAAATAAATCTGTTATCTAGGGGATAGTACTAGAGCTATTTGCATACAGGATAATCAATCATATTTCATGGCAGTCGATACGGTGCGCATGTTTATGGACTAATTATTGGTATTACAACGCTTGTTAGTCTAAGTAACTTAAAACTACAAATATTTTTCAAGATCTAAACCAACGAATACTTGCCCTTGTTTTGCACTAAAACGGCCCATACAAAGCCCTGCCTGCAGTGCCCTGCCTGCAGTGCGTACTGCCTATCGTACTGTGTGTGGTCTAGCAGGGCCGATGTAACGCGATTTTGTCGGCCCTGCATACCCACACAAAGTACGATTGGCAGTGGCACAGCAAGCAGGGCCCTGTATGGGGCCCTTAAAGTGAAATAAAAATTGTATGTTAAATAGAGTTTCGATCTGGCAGTACTTTTAATTATTTCGTTTGGTTGATCGGAAAAACGAGAAAAACATTCGCTCGTAGTGAATTTATCGAGTGATTACTTTTGAATATGAGTCGTATTAAGCGTGTGAGGGTATGTAAAGTAAGATATTATACGTATGCTGTTAACCAAGATAAACTATGTTGTATATGCTCAAAATTTATGTTTATTGATCTTTAGGTTGCTAACCGTGAGTTGGATGCTGTTCTGAAGCAGCAGGATGGCTCTGAGTCGGATCAGTCGGACAGGAGCAAGGTCTTGTCTCCGAGCCCTACGTCCTCGCGGGAGGCCTCATCCAGTAGGAACGCAGGGTCGAAGGAACCTAACAAAGACGACAAACCGGTGATAGAAGAAGGTGATGATATAGAGGAGACTAACTCTAAAGAATTGTTAAGGTTGGTATTCTTCACTTATTATTCCATGTTTTCACTCTTTGTTTGGATCTTAATTACCTATACTCAATTTGTTGTGCCACTTTGTTTGTATTCATTAAAAGCCTACAAGACATAGTTTTAAAAGAGAGTATACTTAGTACCAAGTTATTTTCTGTGTATGGGTGAAGGGCGGAGAGCCACACGCTTCCCCTTATGTTGCTTGCTCCCCTCCGTGACTCACTTTTTGAGTTCTTGGCACTAACAGTCAGAGATAAAGTTAGTTTTTGCGGCCTGTACACAATTTTGCTTGCTGATTATTTAGCAACATTATATGAGCCCTTGTCAACTTGTGCAAATTGCACTGTTCAATAAATATTCATTAATTCTAATAGTAAGTTACACATGCTTTGTGTGATTTATGTTTTTTTTATGTAACAAGTGAGCAAGCGAGCTTGCGGTTCACTTGATGGTAAGTGGTCACCACTGCCCATAGAGCCGGCTGTCTTATTAGTAGTATAATTAACACTAACAAGACAGCAAAGTGCATTACCCACCCTGACAACTAAGATGGTGTGTCTCATGTGCCAGTAATTTCACTGGCTTTCTTTCCCTTCAAACTGAAACACAGCAGAGACACTGCCGCTTTACCTCAGAAAAAGGCAAGGGGGTGGTACTTCCTTCCCTTGACTGACTTTACAGAAAAGCCCTACCACCTTCAGATAAATTTGACTTGTCATTTTCTAAAGCTTATTGATTGATTTTGAAAGATGTACTTTATGACCATTTGTTTCACTTTCTTAATATGGCTTTCTTCATTTTTTTCTCGAGATAGTCTGATATTGTGTCCAACATATTTATTTTTCAGCCTTAAGGGAGCGGCATTTCTTTCTCGACTGCCATTTGACGAGATGTCTTCCCTGGAGAAGGAATGTTTCTCAGACCTCCAAGGGCCTTCTACTCTTGCCTTAGTTCAGACCAGGAACAGGATTTTGAAAATGTGGTTTGAAAACCCAAAGAAGCAAGTTACAGAATATGCTGTTCAGAAGATAGAGGTCAGAATCTGTTTATAAATAAATAAATAAAATAAATAAAAAGTTTATTTGTCAGCCAAAAAAGCCACAGTACTTTAACTTAGTCAAGATACAATCCACTCTTTGAGAACCTAGCTAAATGAGCCCTTATCTGGCTTAGTAAGAAAATTGTTTTTTGCTGAGTGTTGTTGTTTATATATCATTATGTTTATTAAGAAAACTGTTTTAACTTGCAGGCCCTGTACAACAGCGACCCAGCTCTAGTGTTACGCACTCACACTTTCCTAGAAAGGCATGGATTCATCAACTATGGGATGTATGAGCTCATCACTCCCATACCAAACCCAACTTGTGCAGGTTAGTTATACATTTACAATACAAGTACCAACCAATATGAATAGGTTACCAACCTAACTAGTCCGACATTATCCAGCCAGTATGAAATATCCAAACTGTCTATCTTATCTGTCGGGCTGAGGTCCTTAGTAGGCTGAGGTTCTTAGTAGACCTTGCTCATGTGGTCTTCCCCTTTCTTGAAATCATTTCAGCAGAAGGAGCCTGTAGTGTCCTGGTGTCGGGTAAGCCTGACCCAGTTGCATAAGTGTGCATGTGTCCGCTCTCCTCACCACATGCTCTGCGGAGACCCATCTTGTGTAGACAGACACACCATACTACACAAGCGCAATTTAAAAAGTTCAACTGTTAGTTTAAAGAATCAGTCTTTGTTGGTTCGCACTTATGGCTAACTATGAGTAAACATAAAATACAGATACAGTCTAATCTGTTAGACGGACAACATCATTGATTTGAAGCCCAAAGGAAAGAACAGTTTTCTGCCAATCTCGATTTTCTCTCTTGGTTTGGAAATCATTCCAACTTCTTTGTTTTTGTATTAGATCCCTTACAACATTACACTCAAAAAATTTTTAAATTGGCCCCAAAAGTCAGTAGTTAAGAATATAATAAAAATGTTTACCTATTTGTTACAGATAATCAGAAGATCAAACTAGAACCAGAAGAAACACAGCATCACGTGGACGAGTTACCTTTGGACCCGGATGGAGCCTACAGCCTGTACGAAGATAATCAGATCAAGGAGGAGTTGGTCATCGGCCCCACTGAGTTGTATAAGCCAACCTTTGAATACTCAACCTCGGGCTCAAGTAAGTTAGATGCTGTTCTAATTTTTTAGGGTTTCGTTCCCGAAGAATTCTGTGGTGTATGGGGCCACACTAGCTCCCGCTGAAAAATGACATTGAAGTTTCTGGGTAGACGTTCAATGGCGTAGTTTTTTGGTGTTAAATAAATAACAAGTAATTATTAAATTATAGTGTTTTATTGAGTATTCGTTAGTGGCGACGAGCGGAGCGAACAAGAGATAATGGCGTTGATTGGGAATATGGAACCATTTAATCCGGAAAAGCAGGATTTTGCGGATTGGAGCGAGAGAATGGAGCAATTCATTTTGGTAAACGACATCGTCGACGATAAAAAGGTGGCGATGATCATTACCCTGATGGGACCGGAATCTTACAATGTACTGAAAAATTTAGTGTCACCTGATCAGCCGTCAGACAAAACTTATGAAGAAATAATTGAGGTTTTATCCAGCCACTTCACGGTAAAGAAGTCAGCCATTGCAGGTAGATATGAGTTCTATAAGTGCAAGCAGAAGGAAGGTCAAAATGTCAACGACTTTATAGTGGAGATAAAAAGAAAAGCAGCACTCTGCAGTTTTGGCGAATTTTTGACCGAAGCCTTGAGAGATCGCTTAGTGTGCGGCTTGTCAAATGAACATCTAATAAAAAAATTATTGACTGTAGGTGACACTCTGTCTTTTAAGGAAGCCATGAAGATAGCCACAGCATACTGAAGTGCAGAAAAGGAAACCAGAAACATCCAGCCGGACATTGGAATTAATTCAAAATTAATAGAAAACAGTCGCACGGTGAAGTACTTGGGATTACTGATTGATAATAACTTAACTTTTAGAGATCATATTATGAGTTTATCTAAACGATTGCGAAAATTAACATATATTTTTAAAAATATTAGACATATTTCTAATTGGTCACTGATCAAAACGATTTATGAAGCTCTGTGTCAATCTGTGATCTCATACTGTATCACTACATGGGGTGGTGCAGGTAAGACGCTTATGCTTGAAGTGGAACGGTCTCAACGAATGATCTTAAAGCTGTCTCTTTTTAAACCGCGTTTGTTTCCTACTACGGATTTATACATGGAAGCTAAAGTGTTAACTGTCCGCAAATTGTACATTTTAAACACTATCTTACTAAAACATTCCTCTATTCAATTTGCTTTAGAGAAAGAGACAGTCGCAAGAAGAAAGCCTAGAGTATGTGAAACTTCTTCTGTTAAAACTAGTTTTGGGGGGAGATTCTTTTGTTTCAGGGGAAGTATACTTTATAACAGAGCAAATGAATTACATTCAATATATAGCCTATCCAAAATAGAATGTAAAAGAAAAATCGCGGACTGGCTACAAAGTCTTGATTATGAAGAAACGGAGCGTTTACTATC
Source organism: Athrips mouffetella (assembly GCA_947532105.1). Taxonomy (NCBI): domain Eukaryota; kingdom Metazoa; phylum Arthropoda; class Insecta; order Lepidoptera; family Gelechiidae; genus Athrips; species Athrips mouffetella. The sequence goes on from OX383984.1 coordinate 14,505,349, forward strand.
TATTGTGTCATAAGTTACCTACTTTTCCCGTTTATGCAAGTACTCAAAAACATTTTTCATACACCACACACACACACACACATACATACACACACACACATTTTATTTATTTTTACTGTTAATCTTAAGTTTTCAAAATTTTGTTTAAATTTATTTTATTTTCCTTTTTATTTTTAATACGTCGCTGAAATTTTAGTTAATAAATTTAATGTTCAGTTATCAACTTAATACTAGATCGCACAATTATTATATTTTTGTAGTTTGGTTCATTTTCCGAGTGAGGGAGCCAGGAGTCTCTTAGCACAGGGTTTTCCTAGTTTGAGCTCCTGTCTCCCACATAATACAAGTTCTAAAAAAAAAAAAAAAAAAAAAAAATCTGTTCAGGAACCTGATTTAAATGTCTCACAAATAAATCAGCAAAGGCGGTCACAAACCTATGTAAAAGGACGTTCACAAGTGCATTATGGAGACAGTGGCAGGTCAGGTTATACTGAGAATGTATCAAAGGCGCGAAACACTCTTGAATGTAGCCGTTGTGGTGGCAACCATTCTTCAGAGAAATGTTTTAAGAAAACATGGACCTGCTACAACTGCCAAAGACAGGGACATGTTGCAGCAAGATGCCATTTTCGTAAATTTGTAAGAAATGTCAGGCAAATGCAAGAGCAATATTCTAAGAGTCAGCAAGAAGAGGAAGAAGTGATTTTGGGAAGTATACAGCAAATTAGAGAAGAAGAAGAATCAGCATGGATGCCACTATGACAAAAATTAAAATGCAAGTTGATACAGGAGCCTGTAAATCAGTGATACATAAAAGTGATTTTAAAAAGTATTTTGCTAAAAGTGAACTGCGAAAGTGTCAGTATAAGTTAAAGTCTGTGTCTGGAGAGTCATTGAAGGTTTTGGGGTCAATTAGGGTAGTGGTGAGTAGTCTAAAAAAAGAATTGTATTTGATAGTGATTGATTGTGAAAAGTATTTTGAACCCCTAGTTGGTAGAAATTGGTTAAAGGTATTGTTCCCTAAGTGGCAAAAGTATTTTGAGATAAAGCAGATTAAATCTGAAGGCAGTGAAAACAAATTGTTAATTCATAAATTAACTGAGATAGTTAAAACAAAATTTAAAAAAGTGTTTGAGAAAGATAGGTCCTCTCACATTTTAAATTTAAAAGCCAATCTAAAACAAGGAGCAGAACCTATTTTTCACAAAATACTAACGAATACTCAATAAAACACTATAATTTAATAATTACTTGTTATTCATTTAACACCAAAAAACTACGCCATTGAACGTCTACGCAGAAACGTCAATGTCATTTTTCAGCGGGAGCTAGTGTGGCCCCATACACCACAAATTCAAACGGAGGAGCCCTACGTCATCTGTCTATCCGGGCTGTATCTTTTGAACCGCAGTAGCTACTCGTATATTGTTGAAATTTTATTTTCAAAGAATATTTGTTATTTTATTATGGTGCATTACCTAACAATCGAAGGGTGTTTCCCTGTACAAGAAACGTGTTTCTTTTTTGTGATTTTTTGTTTTAGCTCTATCGTAAAATGGGAACACTTGCAAGTGTGAAAATTGGCATGTTTATAGCAACAACAAATAATAAAACTGGTCAAGTGCGAGTCAGACTCGCGCGCATTTATTACACTTCTGCGCGACTGTGCCTCTCTGACTAAAACGGTATTTTTACCTAAGTGGTACGAATACGGAACCCTCGGTGCGCAAGTCCGAGTCGCACTTGGCCGGTTTTTTACATACCTCTATTGCTGATAACTTTATTTCCGTTTTGTTTATACAGTACTTATTTCGATTTCTAGATAGGTATTTGATTGGTTCGATTAACCAATCACAAGGTCGTCATAATGTTACTTTGAAATGCAGCTGACTATACTTAAGCACAATATCGCTAATGTTAAGATCAAGTATATTTTTTAGTCTTGAGCGGAGCGAGAAAGGTATATTGTATTCGTGAAAAAAAGTTTCAAGTTTTCGCACTTATTTATCTAATCTAAATATATAAAAGAGCATGTCCTGACTGACTGACTGATTCATCAACGCCGAGCCGTAACCGCTATAGATACAGATCTGAAATTTTGTACACAGGTTCTATGTGCGTCAAAACCACCCACTAAGAAAGGATTTTGGAAAATTCATCTCTCAAGGGGGTGAAATAAGGGATGAAAGTTTGTATGAAAGTCCTTTGTTTCTTGAGCTAGATTCACACAAATTTTAATTTAAGCTTCTGGTAAAAAATAAAGAAACACGTGTTTAAGCATTTCTTAAAAATCTCCCTTTAAGGGGGTGAAAAAGGGGATGATTTTTTTTCCGTATGTTGGTCTATAAGTCTTTCAGTTTTAAAGGTAGAATTATAGAAATTTGGTTTTGAGCTTTTGGTAAAAAATAAAAAAGTACGTGTTTAAGAAATTTCCGAAATCCATCCCCTAAGGGGGTGAAATAAGGGATGAAAGTTTGTATGAAAGTCCGTTAGTTTTAAAGTTAGGATCTTCAAAATTTTTATTTAGACTGACGACTAAAAATTAAGTTTTACGTGTCTCAGGGTTTTTGAAAATTTTACACCCTAAGTGGTGAAAAGGGGGATGAAGTTGAAACTCCTTCATTTCAAAATAATATCCACTTAATTTATTATTTAGGCATTAGGGTTGTAATTCTGTGGAACATACATCTCTGTTATTGAAATTCCACCCCTTAAAGAGCGAAATGGTGAAAAATCTAAAAACCAATATGGGTATCATTTGTATGGTTTATCGGGTCGCTGATTACGAAAACTAAAACAATTTTGAAATCCAATGTGGTGGACGTGAAATACCATCATCCTCCGGGGATGGGGTTGGGGTGAAATAGGGTTGATATGTCTAAAAATCAATATGGGTGTCTTTTGTATGGTTTGTCGGATCGCTGATTAGGAAAACTACAACAATTTTTAAATCTAAGGTGGTGGACGTGAAATACCATCATCCCCTGGGGATTGGGTTGGGGTGCGATAGGGTTAAAATGTCTAAAAATCAATGTGGGTGTCGTTTCTATGTTTATATAAGGAAAATAGGGATAGCGGTTAAGACGGCGTTAAGGATAGGGATAGGAGTAGGGGTAGGGTTAGGGGCAGGGATAGGGAGAGGGAGAAGTAGAGGGAGTGGGATGGAGGTAGATAGAGTGGGAGAGGGAGGGGGAGAGGGAGAGACTGCACATTGTCTGAATATCACGCGAGCGAAGCCGCGGGCACAGCTAGTACATCATAAAAAAGCAAGTTATATTTTATGTAGAGTTTTATGCATATTCATCGAACGATTCCGAGTGTTATTTTGCTGGCTCTCATTTTTAGGGTATCATTAACAACGAAAGTGAAAAATTGGAATTTGCGCAAAAACAGCTCAAACGGACCTAGAATATCCATGCAAGATATCTTGCGACAGTATTCATTGGTCCGTGGAGATTCATATTAAGGGGTGTTCCATTACTACCAAAATATAAACATGTGATTTACTCAAAATCTATTTTATTGAGCTTATTTTAATGTTCTATCATATGAATTCTGAATTAGTTATCTACCTGACTGCATATTTCATTTGAACATAAAAAAAATAGATTTTTACAAAAATCTAGTAAAGGTAAGCATGTATTTCCATATTATTTGTATGGAATTACAAACTTAATTTGCAGTTGGTACTTATTTACTCTCTTTACTCTCTACAGCCTCCGTGATATTGTAGTTCGAGTGTTCAGCTCTTGACCCGGTGGTTCGAGGTTCGATTCCCGGTGGGGACACTGTCAAACAAATATCACTTTGTGTGACTTCCCCAGTTTGGTGAGGACATTACAGCAGGAATCATCTGATTGCCTGAAAAGTTAGATGGTTCCTTGCTTCGGAAGACACGTTAAGCCGTTGGCCCCGGCTACTATCTACGGTAGTAGTCGTTAGATGAGCATTGTCAGAAGCCTTGGGCGGCTCAACAACTCTGACGCCAGGGTTTGAGGTCGGTCATCGATCTTGCAACACACATGATGTGATGATGATGACTCTCGCGTATTGCAAAAAAAAAAAGAGAGAGAGAAAGAACGTAAGAAAAGAAAGAGAGTAGTGAGATCACGAAAAAGTGAGTGCAGTGCTGCTGTACCATTGATTTGTATTAGTTTGCTACCTACTTGCAGATAGTTTTTTTAAAATCTGTTCATAAAATGGCTTACTAAATTATATTATTTGCATAGGTGCTGCGATGTCAATGAAAAATAATATGATTAACAATGAAGAGAAAGAAAAACACACAGCAGAGAAAAATCTTCCAAGAACAGAAGATGTCGATGAAGTCGCACAACAAAACACCCTAAATATGACAAATAATCCTGTGTCTGAGAGTAAACTACCTGACGTAACTGCAAGTGTAGACAGCCAACAAGAAGTATCTAGAGAAGCAGTCAGCACAAAAAGTGAAGTAAAAATTAATAAATCTGCCAAGAACGGTCCCAACTCAGCTACAGTGAGAGTGGAAAACGAAAAACATTGTTTGAATGGAGTAAGTGTTATCTGTGATAGAGTCCTTGAATACTCGTGTGATATTTGTGAATACACAACAAGTAATGCAAGAGATTTACACACTCATCTAAAGTCGCATGCTGCTACAAAGAAATTTTGTTGTGATATGTGTCCTTATATGACTACCCGAAAACGTTTATTAATTGCACATTTAAAAACCAATAGTTATGACAGGCCTTTCGTTTGTAATTCTTGCGATGCAAAATTTAAATATCTGTGCATTTTAAAAAAGCACTTAAAAATACACACAGGTGAGAAACCATACCCTTGTGTTGTTTGCTCTAAAAGCTTTAAACGAAAGCATCATTTAGACAGACATCGGGAAATACACACAGGTTATAAACAATTTTCTTGTAATGTGTGTAATAAAAGCGTCAATCAGAGACATAAATTAATAAATAAATAAATAAATAAAACTTTATTTGCATTAAATGTGGTACAAATTGGTGTAACATTAACATAGTGAATCTCACATTTAACCAACATAATGGTATGCAAACAGAGAGAGTAGCATGCAATCAAATTATGTCAGAAGAAAAATAAATCATAACAATCACAATAAAATGTCAAGTTTACATAAAATAAAATATCAAATGTCAAAGGAGATAGTGCTAATATTAACAATAATAAAAATCAGTCAGATTAGAACTTGCAAATTCGTTAATACTATAAAAACATTTATTGCACAAAAATTTATACAGCTCAGTTCTGAACCTATTATGTGGTAAATCTTTAATGGTATCTGGTAGTTTATTATAGAGTTTAGCCGACATTTGATAACAGTTTCGTTGACTAGCTGTAGTAGAGCAAGGAAGCGCTATCAAACGATCCGGATACCGGGTTGCGAATCCACATACTTCACGATTCTTTCTAAATATATATAAATTATTTTTAGTAAATAGACATACTTCAAATATGTACATTGACGGCAATGTTAATAAATTTAATTTTTTAAATAAAGGTCTACAGGATTCCATGGGTCCAACTCCACACATTGCTCTAATACATTTTTTTTGAATTATAAACGCTCGATTGACTTCAACACAGTTTCCCCATAAAATGAGACCGTACCTTAGTATAGAGCAGATGTAGCCATGATAAGCTGTAAGTGCTGTCTTTTGACTACTAAGTGTTGTAAGTTTGTAGAGGGCATAACTGAATCGATTAATTTTTTTACAGACAATCGACACATGTTCCTTCCAATTCAGATGGGAGTCTAGAGTTATCCCAAGAAATTTTTCCGTAGAACACTCAGAGATTGGTTCACCATTGTGGGTCACAGATATTTTTTGGGGGCGTCCATTTACATTATAAAACTGAAGAAATTTAGTTTTAGATAAATTTACAAATAAATTATTATGTTTAAGCCAATTAATTACCGTATTTATTGTATAGTTTATTTCATTTTGATAGTCAGTATTTGGAATTTTATTAATAATTATTGAAATGTCATCTGCATATAATGTACATTGATACTTAGTGATTGACGGGAGATCATTTAAATATAAAATAAATAACAAGGGTCCCAGGATACTTCCTTGTGGTACCCCGAAGTAATTTTTGGCGTACTTTGATTGGTAGGACGTTAAATGTAGAGACTCGTTTAGTTTAATTATTTCTACTTTTTGTTGTCTATCCCCAAGATATGATTTAATCCAACCAAGTGCGTGCCCGCGTATACCATAAGTTTCTAACTTTTGTAATAAAGTGGTGTGACAGACGTGATCAAAAGCTCTACTGAGATCAAATAAGATCATAGAGACAGGTATGCGTTTATCCATAAAGAATGAAATTTTCTTTACGATATTATAACAGGCCATAGAAGTGGACTTTCCTTTTTGGAAACCATGCTGCTCCGAGTGTAATATCGAGAATTTCTCGCAAAATGAAAACAGTCTTTTATAAAAAACTTTTTCAAATATTTTTGAGAGTACTGGTATGAGCGTGATCGGTCTATAGTCACCCATATTCTCCCTCTCTCCTTTTTTGAACGTGGGTTTTACCACGGATAACTTTAGAGAAGATGGAAATACACCAGTGGCAAAAGATAAATTTATTAAATAACTCAATAGGGGGCTAAGTTCAATGGAACAGGCTTTAATTATATTTGTACTTATTTCATCATAACCGGTGGCACTTGTGTTGTTTAAAGATTTTATAATAGTTTTTATTTCATTATCGTCAGTGGGCGTCAAAAAGAAAGTATTATTATTAAATGATAACGAACCCGGATAACTATCAGTATTAGGATCCATGTCGATTTTGGGTAGGTTAATAAAATAATTATTGAATTCTGTTGCAATTTGTACAGGATTTTGAATTATTTGATTGTTATTCAATGTCAGGTGATGGACAGTGTCTGTTGGTGAACAGTTGTGCCTATCATTAATAACGTCCCATGTTGCTTTACATTTGTTCTTTGCCTTGTCAATATAATTGTTGTTTTTAGATTTTTGAGCAGATTTAATACATTTATTTAATAATTTAGAAAATATTCTGTATCTTTTCTTAATTTTGTTTGATTTATTTATATAATAAGAGAAACGTAATTTTCGCTTTGTTTTACAAGAGGTTCTGAGGCCTTTAGTCACCCAGTTAAGCTTAGATTTTTTATTATTAGTTACTCTAAGTCTATATTTTGGAAAACAAAGATTGTAGAGGAGTCTTAATTCCGAATGGAAGTAACTGAAAGCTTTTTCAGTATCATCACATGTGTATACGTCTGATGAATTAGTAATACATCAACGAATACACACAGGGGAGAAACCATTTTCTTGTGATGTGTGTTATAAAAGGTTCAATCATAGAGCTACATTAGTAATACATCAACGAATACATACAGGGGAGAAACCATTTTCTTGTGATGTGTGTAATAATAGTTTCAGTCAAAAGGGTAATTTAGACAAACAACGTCGCATACACACAGGTGAGAAACCATTTTCTTGTGATGTGTGTAATAAAAGGTTCAATCAAAGAGCTATATTAATAAAACATCAACGAATACACACTGGTGAGAAACCTTTTTCTTGTGATGTATGCCATAAAAGGTTTAGTGACTCCTCTAACCTACGCAGACATCGGCGAGTACCCACATGTGAGAAACCATAATCACCGTCGTACATTTGAGTACCTCTGTATTAGATATTATAGATAATATCCTTATACTAAATGATTCGATGCGCTCGGAGCGCAGCGAATCATTTATCTAAGTTTATATCATAGTCCGTCCGTGTGATACCGGCAAAGAAAAAGAATAGTACCAACCCATCTCTACCCGTGGGTGTCGTAAGAGACGACTAAGGGCTTATGAACCGGAGGATGGGCAGCAGCATCTTTCTGTGTCACCATCTTACATACTGCGGTCGCCAGCGCAACGCTTACAAGCGTGGTGACTATTTACCTCTCTGAAGTACCACGCGTTGTTTCTGGAGATCTTGGGAGCTCCCTGTCCTGCAGTGGACGTTTTGTGGGATGCTGTGGTATTCTAGTTTGCCTTCAATTCACAACAGGAGGTATTCCAATTACGCCACCTATTTCTTTGTAACCATTCGAATGTCAGCGATTTACGAGTACTTCCATCTAAGCTACCTTTGTATGGATGTATTCGGGGTGCTCTCCTGCTCTCACAAATAAACGCTTTATTGCACGAAAAATAAGTCATTCTTTTACTTTTGAAAAACGCATGAATAATCGGACTTATTTTTCGATGAGATCCCTTCCAATGAACCTTAGAGTGGTTAAAAAGGTACAAGAAAGCCAAATAAAAGCATAGTTTGTCACTCGGAGCACAAATCTAAACAACTATCCAAAACACATTCTGAGACGTTATTTTGGCTCTTGGCCGGTACTTTTAAAAGCTGTTGACTTGAAATTTGGAATTGTTTAAAAAAACCGGCCAAGTGCGAGTCGGACTCGCGCCGAAGGGTTCCGTACCTATCTTCCATATGATATACTAAAAGCTTTGCTCTTTGATTTTAAAAACTGCGTGACCATCCAACTTGACCCCTCTTTTATAGAAAAGTTCTTGAAACGAGAGCTCACCTTAATTGGTTACTATTAGTTGTGAGAAAGCTTGAAATATTTAATGATTTTAGACTTTTCCTTTTATTTGTACTGTGAGACCTAGATTCTTGCCAAGTTTCATAATTTTAGGTCAACGGGTAGTACCCTGTAGGTTTTGCTTTTTTGCATAAATGTATGAAGATGAGGACATAAAAAGCCATATATTTTGATTGCGTCGTTGTGAAAAATTGAAATTTTCAGATTTTGTGTGGTTCATGGACTGTAATATTCGTTATCAATTTCAACCTGATACCTCTTCTCGTTCGTGAGAATAAGGGTATTGACAGACAGACGGACAACAAAGTGATCCTATAAGGGTTCCGTTTTTTTTATTTTGAGGTACGGAACCCTAAAAATGTGGAAGATTGAGGTAAAAAAACTTGGCAAGTAGGCTAATATAGTCTGGAACCTATATGTTTTTCTATACAGGGTCACAACATGGTGTTAAATGTACAATAATCCTATAAACGGGTGATTCATGATAAGAGGGCTTATAGTGTGTTTGGTAGCGCCCCTACCCTCTGCGCCGTAGGTCGCGGGTGCGATCCCCGCCCAGGGCTAACATTTGTGTGATGTACATATGTGTGTGTTAGGGTGTAATATTTCTAAGAATTTTTGTATATCATCGTTCTATTTTTAACACCATTGTATAGTGCTTAGGTGTTTCTTGAATAAAGAACCGGTAAAATCCATGTCCTTGTGTACCTACCTACAGCGTGAATTTTCATTGGTTTTGCTCCGAAGTCAAGTGATTCTAATCATGATAACCAGCAACTTTCGCGAAACCAAAAATTTTAATCGAATAAGTTTTTCGGATCCCTATATTAAAGTGGTCACGTGATCGATTCATTTTGTATGGGAAGGCGAGGGTAAGGCCCCGTAACTTTGCACAATAACACACTGGAAAAGTCACACAACAGTAACACATATAGTATGGTAACACAACGGAACTGTGTAATGTTTAGTTTATAATACCTATGTAGGAATTGCCAATCTACCAAAATGACTATAGTACCTACCTACAGCATTTGTAAGTGTCCCTACCTCTAACCTGAAAAATATAATGGTAAGGCATGATAAATGGCAAGAAGCTTTAGGTAACACAACGTAACACACGGTAGCACACAGTAACACACTGGGATGAATCGCGTGGCAATCCTCACCTCAACTTGATTTTTCACTCTTGAATTTGTTTTTCTATGCGATTCACACAGGAATTCATGAACTTCGAACAGTTTCTATGTTGGGAGACTCTTAGGTAATGTTTTTATTTACCCACATTAAGAGAATTATCACTTTTTCACCAATAAAACAATGTCTGAATTTTCTGCAGCACACATCGACGTCACCGTAAACCTCCAAAGATGGCTACTTGACAAAGCTGTCAAATGAAATGTCATGAAGAAATGTTGGTATATTAATAAAATATATAACGGTAGCCATAAAAAGAAAATAATATAAAAACGAGTAACACACGCCAAAGCAACACACTGGAAAAAAAGTGGGGTCACGACTATTTTGTGGATAAAATATAATTATTTATAACTACATAAAAAGCACTATAATATTCAAAAAAGTTGGGGTTTCAATATTGCAAGAACTTTTTAGACATGTAGGTAACAAAAATCAGTTTTTTAACGACTCAGTTTAGAAAATGGCGTGGGGTCAGTGAAATATTCATAGACCAGAAAAAAATTTGGAATTACAAAGTCTAATGGTGACCCCTAGATCAATCTGATATACCATAACTGCTATAAATAAGCTCGTAAATACACTGCAAAACAAATTTTTAACATAAAAATGCAAAAAAATATTTTTGTATAGCAAGTATTAGGGTTTGAAGTAAGGAGTCACAGGATTTTTCGAAAAGTGCAAAGTTACGGGGCCTTACCCGCGAAATTTTTTTTCGAGCAAAAATTGTTTTTCTCCTGTCAAGTTGTTTGTTTTCATGAGTAGAATCACTGGGCTTCGGGAGCAAAACCAATGGAAATTCACGCTGTATATTCGTTTTTATTTGCCTGTAAGGTGAGTGTACACAAGATGTTGATATACCGTGTTATCAAATCGAATGAATAACTGCCGCACTCAGAGACGACACCTTTAGTTAATCTTCCATTAAATCTCGTGCTGTTTGTCAATAAAATCTCAAAGGATATCATTAAGAGACGTTTCTGAGCACGGCGGCAGTAAGATTTGGTAACAATTGTTCAAGTAGGTACACAAGGCAGCAAGTAGTGGAAACAAATCATATAATCTGAACCAGCGCTACGTTACACACGTCCAACACCAGAGACCCGCTCGAGGTCAAAGTATTACCACCGACGTGCGGCCGTGTGTACCTAATACTTGACTAGTCTCATTATTTTGTTGGATATCTTATTAACTAGCAAAAAGCAAAGCTTTATTCGGGCTCGCGAGGTTTTTGCCGCAAAGTGAAGGAAATGGTTACTGAAAATCGTCGTTTCAGACTGAGAGATAACCGTTTACTCGTACCACGAATCAATTCGTACCATTTTAAACGTATTGACGTTCCACCAGTGCCCAAAGACCTGGTTTTTCGAATGTTATTTTTAACCACATAGTTTATTTTTACTTGAGTTTAAAGTCTAAATATCGGCTTTTTTAAAGATTTTATGAATTTTTTTTGAAAAAATTCAAATTTATATTTTATTTGCCTGAAGTAGATACACAACAGTCTCCTTGGCTCACCTGTTTTCGTTTTGACACCCATCTACAAACACTGTAGCTTATGTCGCACAGGTTTAGCGCGTTGTATTGGACGAACCGCTACTTAATCCCTCGAATAATATGCACCACGAATACCATGATACCAGGAATTATTATTGTTAAGCAAGTTTTGTTTTTTCATAAACATTTTCCCTCCTAACGAAGGCCCAGCACTTGATTGCTATTTGTTAACCAGTAAAGTCTACTGAACTGTGGTCGTTTTTTTTAGTTCATCATACCACTGTGAATTTGTGTGAAATCAACCGTTCAGCTGGCAACTAACAAAAAAAAGATGCGTTTTTAAGCTAAACATTTCACAAATAGATCCCTAATTAAAAAACGTTCTGACTATAGTCCCAATATTTTTAAGACCTATCTTAAACACCCCACACGATGGGGTAGACGAGAAAAAAAAAATTCATCTTGCATCAGGTACACCAAAAAAAAAATTTTTTTTTTCAATATTTTATTTTTACACTGTCAACCAAATTACAGCATTTTTGTACTAAAGGTCTCTAAGCTAAGCCGCGGACAGACAAACGGACATGACGAAACTACAAGGGTTCCATGTTGACTACGAAACACTAAAAATTACTTACTAATCCTTTAGAACGAACATGCTACGCCCGCCGCGCCGCAATCCGCGCGATTTCTAGGTTCTCATTAGTTGTAGTACACATGGCCGCACATCAGTAGAAACACTGAACTTGTGTGTGTCTCTGGTTTTGGGCATTTGTAGCGTAGCGCTGGTTCACCTTATACTGTTTTTGTTTTTACGTGCTTGCTGCCGTATATACTGAGTGCATGCACTTATATTATGATTACACCATTGTCACCCATGAAATTAGCAAGGGGGAAAGTTTGAGTTCGCGGCTGCTAGACAAGTCGACGGGGGCCCCCTATTTCCGGGTGCGAGGTGTCATAAGGGAACCTAACCTAACCAATCTATATCGTTGTAGTTTGATTTGTATTGACAGTGGGCAAGAATTTTTAGGGTTCCGTACCTCAAAAAGAAAAGAAAACGGAACTCTGATAGGATCACTTAGATTCCCGCCCGTCTGTCTGTCAAGACCCTTTTTCTCAAGAAAGGGTAAAGGTATCAAGTTGAAATTAATATCTAAAATTAAAAGACCCAACTACAACAATTTAATCAAAAGATTCGACCAGTTACATCCCCATCTCCATACATTTAGGATTCAAGTTCAAGTTCAAGTTGTTTATTGCAAATGTACAAAAGACGCCCTGTTAGGGCACGCAATACAGAGCTTAATAAAAATAATTTTAAAAATTATGGTAATATAAATATAATAAGTAACATATTATATTGCACAGGTATGGAAGGATATTATTTTATAATAGACTTTTAAATGTTATTATATTTTAATTTTAATATTATTTAAACCTATCATGTAGGTATTCGTTTATACTATAGTAGGCTTTGGTAATGAGGAACTGTTTTAGGTTTTTAATAAATTTATCGTATTCTGTTTCTTTTTTTATGTGAGTGGGTAATTTATTATATATTTTAATTGACATTACAAACGGGCTGGTAGAATGGCTAGTGAGATTAGAGGTAGGCAACATAAGTCTATTTTGGTGGCGTAATGAGTAATTTGTTGGAACATCTTCTCGTGTTGTATAGAGGTTTGGATGGTTTTTGACTAATTTACATATTTCTAATATATATATGCAAGGTAAGGTTAATATTTTTAATTTTATAAAATGCGGTTTGCAGCTATCTGTTTGTTTAATATTGATCAATATTCTGACTAGCTTTTTTTGTTGCGTAAAAAGGTAGGGCATATCCGTGCTATTACCCCACATTATTATTCCGTAAGTGAGCCACGAATGAGCGTATGCGTAGTATGTTGACAAGGCAGATTTCAAGTCAGTCGATTTTTTTATTTCTAAAAGTGCGTATGTGAATCTAGCTATCTTAGTTCTAATTTTTTGTACATGAGGTTTCCAATTTATGTGGGTATCAATTTCTAAGCCGAGTAATGTAAAATTATTAACTATTTCTATTTGAAGAGCGTTGTAAGTGAAATCTATATCAAGCGGGGTTTTTTGATATGGGTGGAAAGTTATTATTTTCGTTTTATTAAAATTAATTTCTAGGTTATGGTTATTCATCCAATCTGTTATGTTATCAAATAGTGTGGTAAGTTTTTGTTTTATGTTATAACTATTTTCACATGACATTAGTATCGATACATCATCCGCGAATAATACGCATTGCTCATTTACAATATTTGGCAAGTCATTAATATAAATAATAAATAGTAAGCATCCAATAACACTACCTTGGGGTATTGAAGCATTTACTGTTTTGAATTCTGAATGTACTTTTGTAACTTCACTAGTTTTATTGTCATAATATTCTATTTCTACTATCTGTTGTCTATTTTTTAAATATGAACTAAGCCATTTGTAGGTATTTCCGCGTATTCCTGATGCGTAAAGTTTATTTAAGAGAATTTTGTGTTGTACCTTATCATAAGCCTTAGTCATATCTAATAGGACTCCGACTCCGTATTTTTTCTCGTTTATTGTATTAAGTACTTCTTGTATGTATTTATATACTGCAGTTATAGTTGATCTTTTACTGCGGAATCCATTTTGACTTTCATTAAATATTTTATATTTTTCACAGAACTTGTATATGCGATTGCACAGCGCTTTTTCAAATAGTTTTGAAAAGGTAGAAAGTAGAGCAATGGGCCTATAATTGCATGGGTCTGTTTTATCTCCTTTTTTGTAGATGGGTTTAATTATGGCAATCTTTAGTAAATCTGGGAATGTGCCTTCATCAAAGGATTGATTTATTAAATCACATAATGGCTGGGCAAGCTCTTCAGAGCATTGTCGAATAAGGTTAGAGGGGAGCTCGTCTATGCCGTGGCTGTTTTATTTTTTAAGTTTTTCATCAAATTTTTAATTTCTTTTTTATTTACAGGGCTTAAGAACATTGTGTTTTCAGTAGACGTTAAGATAGGCGGGGATTGGGTGGTTATCGTTGTTTGTAAGCCTATTGAAGCGAAGTAGTTGTTAAAAGTATTGGATATTAAATTAGGTTTAGAACAAGGTGTATTATTTATCAGTAGTGTTATATTATTTTGTTGTTTTATTTTAGTTTTGTTTGTGCGTTCGTTTATTATATTCCATGCAGTTTTTATTATGTTTTTAGACTTCTTCATTTTATATTTGTAGTTTAGTTTTTTGGCAGTAATTATAGTCTTTTTCAATAATCTAGCAAATGTTTTATAGTGATTTTTTAGTACATCACTTTTTGTTTTTTGGCTGATTATTTTCAGAAGTCTTTTATGGTGGCAGGATTTTTTAATTCCAATCGTTAACCACTGTTTTTTGTATTTTGTTTTAAATTTTATTTTACGTTTAGGTATGCAATTATTTAATATTTTGCTTAAAGTATCATTAAATATTTTATAGTTTTCATTAAGTGTATTTGTTGGTGAGATTATAGTTTGCCACTGAATATTTTGTAGTTCTGTTTTAAATTTTTGTATATTAATATCATTGAAAAATCTCTTTTCTGTGTACCAAGTAGTTTTGTTTTTTGAGGGAGGTAAATTAAGATGGAATACAGTGCCCAGATGAAACGAAAATCCTAGTTCTTCTACAGATGTGTCAAATTCATTTTTGTCTATGTTAGTGAAAATTAGATCTAAGCATGTAGATGAAGTTGGTGTGATATGCGTAGGTTGTTTGATGTACTGACTAAGCTTATATTCTAACATAGTTTCTATGAATTGGTTTCTCTTATTGTTATTTTTTAACACATCAATATTAAAATCACCGCCTATTATTATATTAAATTTTTTGTATTTGATGCTTATTAAATTTTGGATTTGTTTAAGTTGATTATAAAATATGTTTTCTTTTCTTCCATTCCAGTACATTACAATTAACAGAACATTTTCTTTAACTAATTCCACAGCACACACTTCGATAACATATTCAACCGATAAGTCAGATATTTCTTTTCTTTCTTTAGTTTCAATATCTTCATTAACAAGAATACATACTCCGCCTCCTCTCCTAGCTGTCCTGCAGTAAGATGCCGCTACGTTGTACCCGCTAAAGTTTATAAGGTCTAGCTTACCAGGGGATAACCAGGTTTCAGAAGCGCAGACTATTTGATATGTCGGATTTTGTTCAAGGAAAGTTTCTAAAGTTTCTTGTTTATTATAAAGGCTTTGAAAATTTTGAAATAATATGTTATACTGTTTGTTGGTTGCGAAATGTATCGTTTCTGGTATTTTCTCCGTTTCTATTATCATCAATTTCCTGTTCAATTCCGTTTATTATTAGTTTGTTATTTTTAATTATTGCATGTTTTCCATTTTTCCTAGCATCTTGTAGTAGGTTTTGCATTACTCTTCTTTTATTTCTTCCAATCTCGTCAAGGTACTCAGAGACGTATAAACCTGTATTTTTTAAATATGAAGCGTTTTCTAGAATGTATTTTGCCATTCTTTTACTTATGAGTTCTACTACTATAGGTCGGCGTTTAGAGCCTCGTCTTCCTATGCGAGTGGCAGATTCAATATAGCCGGAGAGGTCTACATCGAATAACTCTCTGAATAAATTTTCTATCTGGTCAATCAGTATCCACTCTTCCTCATAGTGAGATTCGTTTATCCCGAACAGAACAAATTTTTTGCTTTTTTCATTCTGTGTAGTTTCTAAGTGGTTAGAGATTGGTTGGTTTGTGATTTTATTTGAGAGCTGTAGTAATTGTATTTGTAAGTTGTCTTTTTCTTTTTGTAGATCTTGTATTTTTATTTCCATTTCACTGACATGGGAAATAATGTTATTTTGAGTAGATTCTAAGTCAAAGAACTTTTGTAAGAACTTTTCTTCCAGCTGTTTTATTGTATGAGCAAATTTATCTTGTATTGTAGTAGTTATTTTCGCAACTATCTGTCCCTGCATAATTTCCAACTTTTTGTCCAACAAATCGCTTAATTGTTTCAGATCAGTGGTGATTTCATTATTATTTTCCGGATTTGTTGAGTTATTTTTGAGTGTATCTCCTGGCACACTCTGGTCAAAGTCCGAGTCATTGAGTGAACTTCCTCCTTGAAAACTTCTAATTGGAGTTGAGTCATTTTTAGGTCTCTTTGTTATATTTTGGCACTCCGGACATATCCAATTAAAATCATAGTATTGTGGATTTTTTTGGTATTGTGCTGTCGTGATTCCCAGGCATTTATAGTGGTATGCACCTTTACAAGCGCAACATTTAATGCGTTCTGCAATATCTACATTATTTCTACAAGCTATGCAACTCATGGTAGTGAAATTATAAATCTGGCAAGAAGACTTAATAATACTTATAGCGCCCTGTAGTAGTGAATAGCTTAAGTATTGAACATATTTCTCTAGTTCCTCTACTCTAAAATAGACGTCGCTACTGGTCGGATCGGCTTCCGAAATTTTAGAGGTTATGTGTAATTATTACAATTATAAGTCTTTATTTATCTTCATAGGTTTCTCAAAAGGTGAAAACTGACCTTCAATAATATGCTTCAGTAGTATTCCATTCTTTTGTAGCCGCTTTTCATCGTAAAATACGAAAAAAATTTCGTTGTTTTGTCAAAACTTTTTTCACATATATTATTTTAAGCACGGCGTACTTAGACTTGATAACGATAGTAGACACGAATCATCACTTTTAGAACACAACTAACACCTTTCTTTGACTAAATACGTATTATTATCAATAAAAAATCAAATTTAATCGCAACTCATTACTATTAATAGGTACTGCTTGTGTTGCCAGTTACTAATTGTTCAATCATCGATTCAATCCATAACCCACAGTAGACTTCCCGTTGACCAAGAATCATGAAATTTGGCAAAAGGTCTTAATCTTAAGTCTTAGAGCATAACCAACGAAAAAGGCTAGAATCATACAGCCAATTGTACTTAATAAAGGTGAGCTCCTATTACATGTACATCCATATTAAACAAGGGTCAACTGTAAGTGGACCTGGGACATATTAAATCAAAATACGGAACGGAACCCTTAATGCGCGAATCTGACTCGCACTTGGCCGGTTTTTTTTCTTGTAAAATCTTGGTCAGGCTAGCAGGAGATCAATGGTCTAGCTGTGGGAAATCAATATGTCATTGTGGAGGCTTTTGTCCTACAGTGGACGTCATCCCCTTGATTATATGTTATATGTTTTCCGTCATTACTAACAAACATTTGCTAATTGGTGTGGGAGAAAAAAATTACAGTATGTTCAGTCACTAACACAATCGCAAGCATGGTTTTTGTTTGTTGGTGTTGGATTTGGTTTGGATTTATTTTTCATTTCAGCTTTATCAGCCGCCAACAACCCCCGAAATCCAATCCCCACAACCCGGGACGCCGTCGTCATCCACAGCGAGACGGCAAGCTGCCCCTCGACGAAACGAACCGCCAGCCAAGCGTCGATGCTTCAACTCCCTCCTCCACTCGTCCGAGCTGAGCCACATCGTTAACGATGTTGGCTCGGAATCGGAGGACGATGAGCTGGAGGAGGAGGGGTGTGAAGTAGACTGCGATTTTAGCCACGGGGACATGCGCCTCGTGGCTAGAAAGCTTCGGGAATACGAAACGTTTCGTCAGGTATGTATTTAACACTTTAGAAGACCCTCAAATGGTAGTGTTTTTTTAACAAACCTCTGTTCATTACTGTTTCTTTTCTTAGGAGGGGCAGCTTCAGGCTATACGCGATTTGTTGGAGGACGGCGATGATGACGACCGGCCAGGGGTTTCGGGTATGGGGATGGGAGATGACGCTCTAGACCCTTATGAGGGTCTAGAACAAATGGAAGTTGGTATGGGAGATGACGCTCTAGACCCTTATGAGGGTCTAGAACAAATGGAAGTTGGTGGTGGAGAAGAAGTTAGGGGTAGAGGGGAAGTTGGTGGTGCAGAAGAAGTTGGGGGTAGAGGGGAAGTTGGGGGTAGAGGGGAAGTTGGTGGTGCAGAAGAAGTTGAAGGTAGAGGGGAAGTTGGTGGTGCAGAAGAAGTTGAAGGTAGAGGGGAAGTTGGTGGTGCAGAAGAAGTTGGGGGTAGAGGGGAAGTTGGGGGTAGAGGGGAAGTTGGGGGTATGGGGGAAGTTGGGGGTGGTGGGGAAGTTGTGGGGGAAGAAGCAGAGCGGTTTTTAGAGGGGATAGGGGCCGTTGCTGCGGACCCACTTGTTTTCAATGATGTTTTTGAATGGTCCGCGGATTTCTCAACATTCACGGGCCAGGCAGAAACATATTTGAGAACACCGGGTCCGCAGGTCCCATTTACGGAACCAATAGACCTGTTCCTCCATGTGTGGGACAGGTCTATTGTTGAAAGCATAGTGCATGAGACTAATTTATATGCTCAGCAAATAATCGATAGTCTCGTCGAAGCCGGTGTTGACCTTAGTAAGACTGTTGAGAAGTGGCACGAAACAACAGTCGACGAGATCTATCGATTGTTTGCTGTGCTTAATTATATGGCAATTTGTTACAGAGCCCGTATAGATGAGTATTGGACGACTGGGGTTTTGGGAATGCCCGATTTTCGCAAAATTATGTCGCGAAACCGTTTTGTTATTTTGATGCGATTTTTGCATTTCCAGGACAATTATAACATAGAGCACCCACATGTTTATGAAAGGAAAATTGCTAAAGTCAGGCCCATTCTCGACCACTGTGTAAAAAAATTTAAGGAGATGTACGTTCCTAGGCGGACTCTCGCGCTAGACGAGTCCCTCCTTCTCTGGAAGGGTCGTCTGTCGTGGAAGCAGTGCATCAGATCCAAGGCTGCTCAATTCGGGATCAAATCCTTCGAGGTATGCGAGTCCGAATCGGGTTACATGTTGGAGTGCATTTTATATACCGGTAAATCGAACGCGATGGTCGTGGAAGGAGTTCCTGGGTTGGGGAATGCTACCGCCAAGGTAGTTCTCGAGCTCATGAAGAACTACCTCGACCTGGGGCATTGCCTGGTTATGGACAATTGGTACAACCAATTGGACTTAACCCGGTATCTTAAAATGCATCGCACGGACGTTATTGGCACCATGAACCGGCGGAGGACCAATGTGCCTCCGGCGATAAAGGACGCCACAAAGAGTACGGTGGCGAAGGGCGACATGATTGCCCGCCACTGCAGCGATGTGACGATGGTCACGTGGAGAGACGTGAAATTGGTCACGGTGATTTCCACGTTTCACAACGCTGATACAGAGCTCGCACGACGCTCTAACAAGGAAGTCGTGCGACCAAAAATTGTAGGTGATTACAACAAGTGGATGGGTGGAGTTGACCGAAAGGACCAGATGCTCAGTATGTACCTATTTGAGCGAAAGAGAGGAAAGAAGTGGTACATAAAGGTATTCAGAAGGTTGCTTAACACCAGCTTTCTGAATACCTTTTTGCTGTATAAAATGCAACGTCTCGAAAATGAAAGGAGTTTGTCTCATCGCGAATACCGAATCCACATCTCGGAAAAACTGCTGAGCCGATTTCCGCGCACTCAAGTGCCGCGTGACCTGCCTCCGGCGGGAGAATCGAGATTGGACGGTTATCATCATTACATTCGCAGGGTACAAAAGAGGCGTCGTTGCGCTCGCTGCACTGCGAGACAAAGTCTCCCAAAAAAGGAGAGGCGCAAACAGGTGTTAACGATCTGCAAAAAGTGCGACGTTGGTCTCTGCCTTGACTGTTTTGAAGACTACCACACTTTGCCAACGTTAAACTAATCGACAGATAGACAGTAGTTTATAACAGATATACAGACAGACTTTACGATGAGTTGAATGATATGATGCACGTTTTTATGAGTGAAAGTTTGGGATGTTTGTTTTTTATACTGGTACGTTTGCAAGATGACATGAATGTGGACGCTGGAAGAATGTATATCTGTTTTTTTTTTACCCAGTGATGGAGAATGGGCTAGGGGGGGAGGGGGTGTGGGCAGGGTGGTTTTGGGTAGTAGAGAGGGGGGAATATATAGGGCAGCTATAATCTGTCTGGTTGCAGGTTTCAAATATTAGGTTGTGAATTTCTTGGGGTGCTCTATGTTATAATTGTCTTGACACTAGAACTTTTGTAATTTCCGTGCAATAAAGATTATACAACAACAACAACTGCAACGGTTTGTTTCAATGATGGGCATTCTTAGCACAAAGGGGGGGGGGGTTGTCCATACTCATCTATCCGGGCTCTCATCTGCTCTGCTTCTTTCCCCTTCGGGTTGGGGAAACATTGGGAGGGAGGCTGTGTCTTTTCTTCTTTCGTACTAATGTCATGATTGCAAACATGTATCCACTATGTTATTTTAACGATTACATTATTCATAGATCGTATGTTGAGATGAGTTCTTTTATATGTAACTTTGTGTATATCAATGGATGTATAAGTTATCTTGACGATTACATTATTCATAGATCGTATGTTGGTATGTTGAGATGAGTTCTTTTAGATTTTCCGAAACGGTGTAGACTCGCTCTATTTGCATTGTATTCTGCATGACATTCAATAAGTATTCTGTAAAGAATCTACATTAAATAAAATTATCTGCATCTAAATCAGATGTAACTTTGTGTATATCAATGAATGTATAAGTTATTTTAACGATTACATTATTCATAGATCGGTTGTTGAGATGAGTTCTTTTATATGTGACTTTGTGTATATCAATGGATGTATAAGTTATCTTGACGATTACATTATTCATAGATCGTATGTTGAGATGAGTTCTTTTATATGTAACTTTGTGTATATCAATGAATGTATAAGTTATCTTGATGATTACATTATTCATAGATCGTATGTTGAGCTGAACCTGCCTTTGTCAATGTTGTTTTAGATGTAACTTTGTGTATATCAATGGGAGTATAAGTGTGTATGTACGTTTGAATGTATGTTTACGTGTAAGTGTGGGGGTTGCTAGTGGGTGTGTGTGAGTGTTCTTAAAAATTGGGGTGTGTGCGGATCGTTTATGTGTGAGTGCGTGTGTTTTGTGTGTATGTCGTTAGTGTGTAAGAATGTGTGTTATATATGGAATGGTGGATTTAATTGGATGTGTGTATTTGTATATGAGTGTGTAGGTATAGCTCGTGAAAGCGAAAGCAAAAATTACATTTGTAAATAGATCGTGGTTAGTATTTGTAAATAATTCGTTGTTAGTATTTGTAGATAGATACAAATAAATAATTAATTTATTTATTTTATTTACTTATGAAAATAACTGTTATTTTTGTACAAACCAAACAACCCAACATCAGACCTTGAACAGCCCCATACCACAGAGTCCCCACCTAAACTATACCACTCAGTCCAAATTCCAAGTTCCTAGCTAGCTAGCTTGTTAGCTTTGCGGCTGGTACCATGGACCGCGGTTGTTGGTGACCGCAATATGTAAAGTGGTACGTTACAGAAGGACGCTGCTGCCCATCCTCCGGTTTATAATCTTATGACACCCACCACATGGCCAACATACGAAATCATGGCACATTACATTACGTATGAATTGATAACTTACCTAAGTAATGAATGCACGTGCCACGGGAACATTCTGTATTTAGCCTGTATTGGTGTACGAACACACGCCAAGGTCGTCGTCGAGTGCTTTCTTCGCTCAAATTTCACTTGCGTTCCGTACCGTTTTTTATAGAAAGCAATATGGGAACTGTATAAGTGTCATACATATTTGAATAGGTTGTTTTTTCATCTTCCTAGTCATCAATATTTCATACAAAACGGAGTTATAAAAAGTCCGTAAAAGGGAGAAAGAAAGTACATTGATTTCTTCTGTTATTTTTTACCTGGTCTGCTATTTTTGCATTTCTAAGATAAATTTTTAATATTTATTATTATTTTACTGCTAGTTTATCATTGTTGAATGAATTATCTAAGTCATACATAAAAAAACCAGATACATGCTAAATCTGCCTCATAATGCCTCAATTCATTACTTTATAAACTGTTATATCAATAATCCTGGACTTGCTTTGTATATGAACATGAGTGAAAAGTTTTCTTGTCCTAATTTCTTGAAAATTTAGGTGTAATAGGTACCTAAGTAGGTACAATCTGTCTGCAGTTTTAACAGCGTTTTAATGGAAATCAGTAGGTAAAGAAAGTTTCTAACATTCAATGAATGATGAAACAGTAATTTAGTGAATAGGTATGATAAATACCGTACAAACAAACTCACATGATGTACCTATGTGAACATGATAGATAATGGATACCTACCTAGGTATTTATGGTGGTGCACAGCGTTAAATAAAAGGGGCATATGCCCTCTTTCCATCAAAGAAAAAGGATATAAGTAATTGTCTGCAATCCTTCAGGTTATAATTTTGTAACCTCTAACGGAGGCTTAGGTATTCTTCCGTCTTCAGATTTCACTATGCAAGCACATCACCTTCACACACAAATGTATCTAAGCTATTCTCTTTGATCTAAGCTTTGAAATATTACTTACATTTTACAACAAAACATATTAATATGTTTAGATGTTGAGACTAGCTGTTGCCCGCGACTCCGTCCGCGTGGGGTTCAGAAAAAGTAGCTAATGACTTTTCCCATGGTTCAAACTATCTTCGTACCAAGTTTTTATCACAATCGGTTTATCGGATTAGTCATAAAAGCGTAACAGACAAACATTGCAGTTCTCGCTTTTATATTATTAGGTAGGTATACAGAGTTCCGATAATACGGATTTTTGTAAATTAAACACCTCTTGTATACGTGTGGACTGTTAGGTCGCCCACTATCCTCGTAAGTGTAAAATCATAGTCGAATTCCACGCGGAGTAACTATGATACGGGTTTCGTTCAATTCAATTCAAATTTTGATGTTTATGGCTCCATCGCTACTTGCGATGATTCTGCCAATGTCAAGAGTTAAATAAGACATGTGATTTAAAAACAATGGGCGGTAGGTACACATTTCTTCTACAAAACAAAGCCTAACTAAATCTGAGGCTCAGTCACTTTAGCTTCTGTGGCTACGGGCTACTGAAAAAAGAGCGGTACAAAGTCCAACGTGTCTAGCTTCACATGTTTTTAACTCTACATGTCCCCTACATACAAAACTGTTGGACTTCACTTCCGTACAATCTTTGTAACTTATCTCTCGACTCTCCCCTTAAAAGACAATTCCTAAAAAACAATGATTTACTTCTCTCTTTCTTTTTTGAAGTATTTCGTTTATAGTACTTTCGTTTATAGTTTATATACCTACTTCCTAAGTTTTCAAAACTTTAGAACATTCATTTGTTTGATTTCAGCTCGGTTTCACCGCTTGAAACTTTGAACTCGCCTATTATCTGTTAAGGAACCGATGATGGCAATAAAAAAAGTTCAAATATTGCACGAAAGCAACTCAAATACGTTATTGAAAACCCCGTTTAAGTCGTTCAAGTAGTTTGTGAGGTATTGGTGCGGCCGCTTAAAATTTCGCGAACCTTCTGTCTGAGTGAACCGTTTGCAATGAAATAAAGCTTATATGTTGCACAGAAAGAAGCCCGACGCGTCATTGAAAACCTCGTTTGACTTTGAACCAGTTCAGTAGGTGAGTTCTTGATTCTGCAGCTTGAAACTTTGCGTATCTTCTGTCAGAGTGAACCTACCTATCGCAATGAAACTAAGCTTATTTATTGCACAGGAGTAAGCCAAACGCGTTATTGAAAGCCACGTTTGAATCTGCTCAAAAGTTTTTGAATTATTCGCGCCTTCGCTTGAAACTTTGCGTAACTTCTATCTGAGTGAACCGATTTCAACTAACCTAAGCATGTATGTTGCACTGAAGTACCTAATCCAAGCACGTCATGGAAATGCCAGTTGGAGTCGGTACAGTAGTTTTGTTCGCTTTTGGTGCCGCCTATTGAAACTTCAGTCATTTTCTGTCTGAGTGAACCGTTTTTAATGAAAGTAAGCTAATACATTGCAAAGAATTAAGCTAAACACGTTATTGATAACCCCGTTCAAATCCGTTTTGTAGTTTGTGAGTTATTGGTGCCGCCGCTTGAAACTTAGTGTATTTTATGTCTCAGTGAACCGTTTTCAATTAAACTAAGCATACATGTTGCATGGAGTAAGCCAAATACGTTACTGCAAACCTCGTTTTAATCGGTTCAGTTGTTTGTGAGATATTGGCGCCTCCGCTTAAAATTTCGCGCACCTGTCTGAGTGAGCCGTTTTCAATGAAAGTAAGCTAATGTGTTGCTAAGAAGTAAGCTTGACAGTTTATTGAAAACCCCGTTTGAATCCGTTCAATAGTTTGTGAGTTATTTGCGCCGCCGCATGAAACTTAGCGTACCTTCTGTCTGAGTGAACCGTTTGCAATGAAACTAAACTTTTATGTTGCACAAAAGTAAGACAAACTCGTAATTGAAAACTCTGTTTGAAACGGTTTGTGAGTTATTATCGTACAGGCAATTTGATATTTTACATTAGTGTAGCTTCTGATTTAGTGAACCGATTTGAATGAAACATAGCCTATATGTTGCTCAGAGCTAAGCTTAATCTATCTGCTAAAAACGCGAGAACATATGTTCAGTAGTTTCGGAGTTTATCGAAAACATACAGACAGACAGACAGACAAAAAGTTCAGAAAACCTATTTTTGAGTTCTATTAGTCGTTTCTTATCGCCCACACTATTTTTTTTATAAATTTATTAAACGTACAGACACGCGGTTTCTACTCCTTTATTATATGTATATAGATTTTCACCGTAATTTGGAAATATGGTATCAATGTATGGTATCATCACCTTAATACTAATTTACAAATGCCAATGACGTCATTCAGATTTGACAGCTTGTCTATGACACTTGCATCTATGGGTGAGACAACCGCGGGAATTCAAATAAGCTCGTAGTATTTATCTGGTATCTAGCCATTTACAAATAGCATTCTTCATACAACACTGTGTATTTTAGCAAGACACATAATGTATGATGTTATGTTTTGTGGACTGATCTTATGACTTGGTAAAAATCTGTTAATAAAACATTGAATCGTTGGATCAGTTTAAAAAAAGTAGGTAAGCTAGTATAAAAGAAAGGCTTGGAATTTTTTTTATAGTGAATTTGTGATATTTCTGAAATTTCGATGTGGCAGCACATTTTAATGAAATTCATTTGTTTTACTGGAGGAGTGTTTGTTGTGTTTATAGAAAAATATTCGCTCGTAGTGAATATAGGTCTGTGGAATTTATTGAGTGCTTTCTGTCGAAAATGAGACGTCGAAAACGTGTAAAGGTATGTTATTAAATTATATTTGCGGTTAACCAACACTGTGTTTTATATGCTCGAAATTAGAGGTTATGTTTATTGATCTATAGGTTATTGTTAGCCATGAACTGGATGCTGTTCTGAAGCAGCAGGATGGCTCTGAGTCGGATCAGTCGGACAGGAGCAATGTGACGTCCTCGCGGGGCCGGCGGGAGTCTGGTAAAAACGCGGGGTCGAAGAAACCTAACAAAGATGACCAACCGGTGATGGAAGTTAGAAATTATGATATAGAGGAGACTGATTCTAAAGAATTGTTCACAGGGTTAGTTTTCTTTTAATTTTTGTTTTTACTTATCTGTTTGGATCCTAACCAACAAATAGATGTGCTCGCACAAAGAGTCTTTATTTGTGTTCATTAACAGCCTACAAACAGTCTATTAAGGGTACACAATTTAGGAGACTCAATTTATTGGCTAAGTTAATGAATGAAGGAACGGAATAGACTGTATTAACATTCTGATTATTTCATACCTTTTTATTAATGCTTGTCAAATTATTGTGCAGTTGCAGTTAATTGCAGTCATTGATCAATATTCATTTTGTTTTGATTCTAATGGAACACAGTGGGGCGGTCTTGACCACTTACCATCAGGCGACCCTCCTGTTTGTTTACTCTCTTGTAACATACTAAAAAAGAGTAAATTAGTTTTTCACTTCTCATGCTCCGAAAGTGCTTTTTTAAAAAGCTTTGTGTAATTGGTGCGAATTAGAGTAAATTAGTTTTTCACTTCTCATGCTCTGAAAGTGCTTTTTTGTGCAGGATATAGGCTGCACAAAATCGAATTTTGTGCACTAGGGCATGGAAATAATCTCGGTGGTGTACGCCCTGCGCGCGGGCCTGCTGCACCCCCCATGCATCAACATATTCTTCACTAAAGCAAAACAACTCATTCTTCAGTTACATTTAGAGAGTACTTTTACGTTTTATTTCCTCGCAATTAAAGTGAAAAGCAGAGTTTATAACTCGTCCACAAAACCATTTTATCCTCGACATTACTATCAGCCCTCGCACCGAAAAAACGGTTTGTTTTGTGCACTTGTTGTAAAATCTACTATTTCTCCAGAGATGTGTTACTAAGCTTATTTTAACAAAATTGAGCTTTACAAGATGAATTTAATGGCCTGGGCTGCTCATTTGTGTTCTTAATAATAGCATCCTTCAACTTCTGTTCAAAAAGCCTGATACTTAGTCAAAAATCTCCTAACCCTACTTAATTTTCCAGTTTGGAGAGAGCAGCCTTTCCGTCTCGTCTGCCGTTTGACAAGATGTCTTCCCAGGAGGTGGAATATTTCTCAGACTTCCAAGGGCCTTCCAGACTTGCCTTAATTGAGATCAGGAACAGAATTTTGCAAATGTGGTTTGAAAACCCTAAGAAGCAACTTACAGATTATGATGTTAGGAAAATGGAGGTCGGAATCTGTTTTACTTTATAAAGAAAACAATTGCTATTTGATAACTTAATTAAATGCGTCCTTATTAAGTCTAGTCTTGAGTCTAGATTGTAGCTATTTATTATGTGTTATTTACCGAGAAAATTGTTTTTCTTGCAGGCCCCTTATAATAGCGACCCAGCTCTAGTGTTACGCACCCACACTTTCCTAGAAAGGCACGGGTTCATCAACTGTGGTATGAGTGACGGCATCACTTCCATACCAAACCCACCTAGTGCAGGTAAATTACACATAAAAAGACCGGCCAAGTGCGAGTCGGACTCACCGAGGATTCAATTCAATTCAATTCCATTCAATTCAATGTTTATTTTACGAACAAAGGGTTTACAATATGGTCTTAATAATAGGT
This sequence comes from Athrips mouffetella, assembly GCA_947532105.1. Classification (NCBI taxonomy): domain Eukaryota; kingdom Metazoa; phylum Arthropoda; class Insecta; order Lepidoptera; family Gelechiidae; genus Athrips; species Athrips mouffetella. The sequence continues at coordinate 14,532,799 of OX383984.1, forward strand.
CTTTACCTATGAAATTGCCGAAATTTTCTTACAGATTAATGAGATCATAATTCCTATAATACTAATTCAATTTTTTTCATTTGTCTTATAATTGAAAGTTGACTTCAAAGTTATTAATTTACGCATAAAATAAAGTTTTTATTTTTAATTTTATATATAAAATTTAAGGTTCGAAAATTGTTCGTCTTAATTGTCGTCCGATTTCATCATTAGATTTGTTATATTTTTTTACAGATAATATTTTACGAAAATTAAGTTTAAGCTTCTGGTAGCTTTATGTCTTCCCAATAATGCTTAAAAAATAAAAAAGATTGGATTTATAATTCCTAAGAAAAATGCAAAAATGTTAGTACTGAAAATTGAGTTTACCTAAAATTCGCCATACAAAACGGCAATTTCATAGGTAAAGACCTAATATTATAAAATAACATGCACCATTCTTCATTCAGCCGATTGGCGTGTAAAACAAAATTATCTACAGTCTAATAAATCTGAAAACTTAATCAATTCTATTAAAATGTCAAATATTGGAATACTGTCAGAATGTCAAATGATCATAATAAATTCAAAATTATAACAATTAAAAGTGATAAAAAAAACATTACAATCATTTCAAAAACTCGTTCACAGTATAAAATGTCATTTCTATGAGGTAGTCAAACAATCTACGCTTAAACGACAACATATCTGACAAATCTCTTATGTTCTTCGATATTTTATTGAATATTTTAGGCAGTGGCGTATTTTATGATTGGGCGCCCTGGGCAAATAAGGCTTGCCGCCCCATTAATATATTTTTCATATGAATAGCTGTTACAACGCATTTTTTATAATAATATTTCCAGCGAAAAATATACCAAATAAAGTACCGACCCATTGAAACCTGTCAAGCGCTGAAAAGATAACAAACTGACACCACCACATTAGCTCATTAATGACCCCACCGAGGGGCTCGAGCCTACCCTAAATTGGGGTGATTAGGCCTTAGTCGACCACGCGGGCCTAGTGCAGATTGGCCGAATTCACACACAACCTTTGAATTTCTTTTCTTCGCAAGCGTGTAGGTTTCCTCACGATGTTTTCCTTCACAGTAAGAGCGTCGAATAAACGTACTTATGAATTCGAAAATTCGAAAACACATTGGTATACGTACGTAGTGGGGTTTGAACCCACGACCTTTGGTTTAGCAGGCAGGAGTCCTAACCACTAGGCTACAGACGCTCTTACTGACACCATGTTTATGAAAATGAAATACTTGCATTTTTATGATAAAGGATAGATTTAACTAATGACCATACAACTAAATGTATAACATTTATTAAAAAATTATTAATGTTCTCTGTGTACAAATTTATTAACAAATTCGTCAACGACGCAGTCGTAATTAACTGATTTCGTCAAATTTGCTTCTATGTTTAAAATAGCTAAGCGTAAGCTATTCAAACGTTCTTCGCTGATCCGGGAACGCTTATCCTTAACAGTACAGAAAAGGAACGTTCTGATGAAAATGAAATGCGGAGAGCTATTTCCGTGTAAGGACATGCTTCTTTTAATCCTTTTTCCTTTATAAAAAGGCTAAGGCTAAGTCATTTGATAACAGGAATGATCTGAGAAGAAAACATACATCCTGTAAATCCTCACCGAAATCGGTTGGGTAGGTGTTTTTAAGTATGGTTGCGTATTCTTTTACTTCATCCTCCGACAAAGAATGTAATTTGCATAAAAAAGCAAAATTAGATACTACCGCTTCATAAGCAGTTTTACGCCTTCTTAATTCACCTGACAGTTGGTCGCATATAGGAAAGAAGTTATTCACCCTAAAATGGTCACGACTATTCAGATAAACCTCTTCGGCGCGACTCTCGTCGTCTCGCTTCTTCCTTTTGATTACTCGCTTTTAATTATTTTTGTAATCTTCTGAAGTTTTCGTTTTAGCAACTTCTTCGAAATCATCAAATGAGTGTCGTTTTGTATTAACAAAATCGACGAGTGTCTCGTAGAGCCTTAAAACGACCTCTACACCTGTTTCAACACCTTGTAGAGTCTTGGAAACTATATTGAACTTTTTCAATATTGATCCCCAAAATTCAGATAAAATTGCAGTTTCCAGGGTTTAATTTGAGCCATTATCCCTGTAGCTTCATTTTTAACCAAAGCTTTTTGGAACTATCGGTTTTGATAGCTTCAAGAGCTGCTAATATTTGATCCCAACTATTATTTAGGCTGGTAAAATCATTTCAAACTAAAAGTGTGAGGGGCGGCCGCCTCTGCCTCTCAAACTTCTTAGTTGACCATGAGGGGCGGCTGCCGCCGCCCCTCATGGTCCGTCGCCCTGGGGCTCGTGCCCCAGTTGCCCCTATAGTAAATACGCCCCTGATTTTAGGAGCCATCGCTAAGATATTCTTATGAAAGAGTGCGGTTTGGCATGCTCTAATCTGAACTCTGTCATTGTGGCGTGCCCTCAAAACTTTAGGGAACAGATGTTCGTTTGTTTTTACAAAGACAGCTACTTCATATATATAAAGCGATGGAACCGTAAGAATCTGAAGCTTTTTAAAATGAAGCTTACAGCTTTCGTATCGCTTTAATCCGCACATGGCCCGAATGCATTTCTTTTGGGCTCTAAATACGTGGTCCCAGTTTGTGGCATATCCCCAAAATATAATGCCGTACCTTAGACGTGAGGCTACGCAGCCGTGATATGCAATCAAGACCGTTTCTAAGCTCACCCTTTTAGCTAACATAAAAAGAGCATATGCAAATTGTGACAATTTATTCCTGACAAACTCTATATGCGTTTGCCACTTCATATTACTGTCTATGTGAAGACCAAGGAATTTCGTTGTTAAAGTTTGTTCCAAAATGTAATCATTAATAGATATTTCCGTCAATAAATTTTGTGTCTTTGTAATAAAGCTCATTATTTTAGATTTATTTAAATTTACAATTAGATTATTATGTTGCAGCCATTCCGGGTTTCCTACCACTAAGGTAAAAATACCATCTTAGTTATGGACGCATTCTGCGTGACTGCATGTTCGCGAGTCCGACACAAACTTGACCAATTTTTAGTTTATCCTATAGCTTACAACAACAAACAAACAAAACACCGAAACAAAACAAACATAGAGCAAAAAAAGATTCAGCAAAAATCGTCTAAAAACACATATTTAGTAGGGGATCCCTCCCCTACTAAATAGAACCGTTTTTCCCCCGAAGGGTAAAAAACGGATATTTAGGTTTCTGCCGAAGCTTGAACCATATTTGAGATTACACTCTAGTATCTCAGCCCGTTTCACTCAGATTTCATATCTTGCAGCGCCCTCTGGCGACTATTTTGGTTACTAAGGTCCCCCCCCCCCACGCCCGTCACAAGCGCCCGTCTATTCTTTGATCAGTACCTTTAAATTAAGCCGGCAAGGCCTTCAGGTATGGTTCAAGCTTCGGCAGAAACCTAAATATCCGTTTTTTACCCTTCGGGGGAAAAACGGTTCTATTTAGGTGTTCGTGCCTTCGCTTGAACCATATTTGAGACGTGTTTAACTTCTGACGGCGCTTTGGCGGGCGTACTGTGACCTGTCTCATTTAGTAAAATTTGTCTTTAATGCGTAATTTATAACAGAGTTAATTTAAGAATTTTAAATTATTTAATCAAACAGTCTTGTCGAAACTTTCTTCATAATAAATAGGACTCACGAAACAAATAAGTAAAAGAAAATCTAAATATTTCATTTTCTTGTTTAGATTTTCTAGCGTTGCACGCGGTAGCAATACTTTATTTTTTATTTTTAATACTAATAATAATAAATTGTATAGATAATTTTGAATAATTGTAAGATTACAAACAGCAAATATTGAAAAACTGCAGGCAATTTGAGATGATGCTAACAAATAAATCTGTTGACCTGACAAATCTTTTTTGGAAGGAGTTGAAACTCTCATCAATGCTCAAAGTTTTTCCTGCGTTCAGTAATCAGTCACTACACCAGACGCTTTGCGACGATGAGTAGGGCTCGTTTATCTTATTACCTACAATGAGTGATTGAAAAATAGTATATTACAGCTTAGTATGTAAATATGCAGTATATGTAATTTGTCTTACGACAGCTCTTTGATTGTTTATTTTATGGAAAATTAAACTTTTGGACTCACAACTTGTAAAAGTTACTTAGGTATTGCCTGCAGATTACAACCAGTCTGAGCATCCGACTTGTTTGCGGTGGTAAGTGCTCTAGACGGTATGCGTCAGATTATTATTAAATAAAAATTTGGGTCTATATCCATAAATTGAAGTAGTCTGCAGTGGGAGCCGTGTGAATATTCTAATTGTCTAATTCAACAACAAAAATAAATAAAAAAACCTGTAAAATGACGCTCTTCTAGGTACTCAGCAAATACTGAGTATGAACAAGGTGAGGTCCACTTACAAAATTAATGAAAATCACAAGTGATTTCGTGTTGATCTCATGTTAATATGAGAAGGAACAAAACGGCTGAACAAAATGATCGATCGATCAATTCGATTTATTTTAATTATTTGGATTTTGAATTTTTATTTTGTAAGGTTACAACCAATTCTGTGGCGAGGCAACCAGGTGTTATAGCGATGTTGAAAACTGGCTGGTCTAGTCCATATGCAGAATATAACAACAAAACAATTTCAATTTACCGAGGTGACTTCTTGTTTTAATAGTCTTGTCATGCTAAAAGAGCAAAGAAGATTCGTCGAGAGTTGAGATAGTTAGGGATCAAAAACTACTACTTTACTATGTCATTGTAATTACAAAAGTATTCTAGAATGCTTAAAGGTAACAAGGATTTTTGTAAAAACCATCAAACCACGATAAAAATATAGTGAAAAGTTATTTATGTTGAACTATTATTCATGGTTTTTTAAAATTTACAACAAAGGCCTTAATGCAAAAGGTGTCGAAGTCTTCATTGTTGGTGCATACAAGTTGGAAGTAGAGTATTGGGATTTTTGGGATACCAACAAAATACGGGTATCCTTGATCTTACCACAAGTTCATCAGAACAAGCTGTTGCTGTTATAAGAAAGCAAACTATAACAAACCGACCAAAAATTGTTTTTCGTAACTAACTCTGTAGCGGAATAAAGAATTTTTTGGACTGTTCAAGAAATCTTTTTTTACTTTACAGCGGAAAAACAATCAAACTGAAAAAGTGCATTTATGGCAATGCAAATATGCTACTGAACTACAAAACTACAGAACAACTAAACTCCAGAGCAACCGAAGCAAAGTTTAAATTTAATATGAACATTATTGCAGATTTAACAATAATTTGTCAATTCTAACAGGCCGAATTCAAATACTTTTAGCGGGTGGTGATAGCTATCAGATAGTCCTGATATTATTATTAGCATGGGTGTTTCCCCTTTGTACGGTTGCACTTAGGATGTGAGCATCATCTGGGAAATATAGCTATTAATTAATGTTAGCAAATACATAAGGCTGGGCAAGGTTGACTGAGGCATCTGCAAGAGATCCTCGATCTACGACATCATCTTTTGGATCTGAAAACTCATACAAGCAAGAAGTAAATAAGTTACTGCTGCCTACTTGATTGCATCTGCTTACTCAATAGCAAGAATTTGACGTTTAGCTTACTATAGGTAAGGTTTGTTTTAGACTTTCGCACTTTTCCTGTGCGAGACAATAACAATTTTAGTTTACCCTCACAATAATATCTACGTAGTTCACCTCTCTTCAGTCTACCCGTGACCACGGCTGTTGCAACGCAGCCGAAACGTCGGGAATAATAAGGTAATTTATTTTGCCTAATAACTATTATCGGGCTAAGACCCGGAACAAAATAAACATTACTATAGATAATATGCAATTAAGGGTATTACAAATCCAGCTGTAAACATGTTGGTTACCTATTTAAAGCCTGTAGCTTAGTTAATAAGGTCCAAAAGGTCTATATTGGCGAAAGTTACCTACTTTTTCTTACACGATGACCTTTACAATACCACCAATGTGCTGGCTGCCTGTCATGTGTGGTGGAGTATTTTGTTTGCTCAATAAAGTATGCCTAAACGTATCACGCCAGAATCGGCTCGAAAGAACAACACATTTTAGTTGTATGTTCATTATTTACTTGCTGGAAAAAGCCTTCGTCAAATGCCCAAAATTTGGTGAAGAAAGTACCTACTAGATCCGCTAGATCGGCATCGGATAATTTAATACTGTTTTTGTAAGCACAAAACGATGGTTAAGAAGCTTTTTGACAAGAGAAGCTAAAGTTGCGTGTACTTGTCTTAGTCTTTAAGTGCAATATTATTAATCTTGCGACTCGTGAATAATAGCATCATATTCACAAAAACGGTTAAATAGCTTAGATGAATTTTCCTTACAAATAAAGAAAGTTACGCAACATAAGTTCTGGGTATGGTTAACTGCGGCAGCTATAGCGTTTTTTGTGCTTCGGAAGGTCGCAGTTGTCTTCTTGGTTAGTGGAGACTTAATCATCTCAGAGGCCAAAATCTTTTGATGTCAGGGTTGTCCTGCTTTGACTAGAAAGTGTTGTTACGCTTACTGGCTATCACGCAACAAGCAAGCTTAGGAAAGCTGGCAGGAACTCCGATTTATTAGCTAAACTCGTCTTTGTATACAGCGTGCAAAATAACTCCGTCTGTGACCGTTAATGCGCAGAAGTCAAGAGTCGCGGGGGTAAGCGCGGCTCCCCCCAGCAAGGAGTTAGTACTTGCCCCCCAGGGGCGAGTGAATCGTTCATTGGCTCTCCGCCTGTCACCCATGCGCAGAAAATAACCGTCATAGACAGACTTTTCTGAACGCGCTGTAATAACCTCTTACTTACTCTATGTTTGTATGTAAGCGTTTGTGGACAATGAAGAAAGAAACGTTTAGAAGTAGTTTTAAAATAAATTTGACGTGAATAATGAATCAGTCTTTTGTGTAGCTATTGTCATCAGGCTGCAGCTGTGAATAAAATTGTAAGTTTCACTTTACAGGAATGCACTTAGACGGGGAGCAGATAGGTGAAACCGTTTCTTCCCCTCGCTGAAAGTGAGGCTGTCCTTGTTGGACTGGTAGTTTTTATTGCCCCCCCCCCCTCTCATTCTATCTACCAGAAGAAAGTGGGAACGTACTTCCCAAGGTAGGTGTGCTGTGTTATTATTATTCACAAACTTTTAACATCAATCGTTATGACCATGCAAGCAAAGATATAATTTTGTGGGGGGATAAGGAAATTCATATTTTCTTATTAGTACTTATGTCCCAACTTGTCGAGGAATCGTTCTGTAAGCCACGTATAAGACATTCAATTTTCGCTTGTCTGTAAGAACAAAGGAATGAAGGGAGGATACGTTACAATTACTTCGGCGCAAGTGGCTAAGAATATTTTGTTTTTCGTCTCTCATACGGATAAAAAGTGTGTGGTTTAAGTATGAACCGTGTCGGCTTTGAAGCGCCACACTGTGCTACTCTGGACACAACGTCCTTTGAGGCAACAAAATATCTTCTTAATTTTGAGGCCACGAAGTGACTTTTTAATAATAAATTACCTCCCTTGTCGTGTTGTTGTTTGTTTGTTGCCTACACATTTATTTGCGGACAAGCAAGCGGTAAAAAGTGAGTGCATGGCATCTATTTTGGAGGTTGCTACATATTTTCCATAAATTGAAATAATGGAATTTCGCAAGGTAACGTCTGATGCTATTAACTACATAAAGTTCTCTCAATTTTAAGAACACCGGGTAATCTGACCTCTCACAAGTCCAAGTCATCAAAACAAATGATTTTGTTTGAAGAGAGAATAGCTTCTAGCGGAGATAAGCTAGCTTGCCCTGGTCTGTTTTGATTATAAATCTCAAAATGAAAGGATGACCATTAGCTGACAACAAGTTTTTGTGTTAGGCGACAAAGATCATTGATTGAGGCAACATGCATAGGCCACTTAGACTGCAGACCGTCCGTAATTACTGTGGAAGTACTTGCCATGTTCTGTAATTAACGTGTAAGAGAAGCGCTCGTGGTCGAGTGGTAGTTACTCTTTCTTTCTGATCAAGAAAGTTAAGCAATGTGGGCCGTGGTCAGAACCCGGACGGGAGATCGCTATAGCTAGACTATAGTGGCACAACAACTAGAGCGTTTTCGTGCTTTGGGTGGCGCATTAAGCCATTGATCCCGGCCTGTCAATGATAGTAATTAAGCCAAGTCAGAGGCCGTTTGACGGCTTGGGGCTCTGACATCCATGCTGGCCATTATAGCCTTATAAAACCTTGTCTAGGTTTGGATTTGGTTTACCTATCCTCTGGGTTGCAGAGGTCTGATAGCAGTCGCTCTTTGAGAATAGCAGTGCTCTTGTCAAATCCCTTAGGATAGGTCGCCTAGAACAAAGCTAGGGCAATGATGATGATCGGCTTTTGAGATTAGTTTCAAAACTGGCCACTGTTCCTTGTCGTGTCATGAGCCGACACGCGTCGTGAAACGACGCAGGCCAATAAAGCGACACGCGTCGTCTCGTGAGACGACGTCGATGAGTGAGGCGACATACGACGTCTCGTGAAGCGACATGACGTCTCGTGAGGCGACACGTCGTCTTGTGAAGCGACACGTCGTCTTGTGAAGCGACACGTTGTCTCGTGAAGCGACACCCGTCGTATCACGAAAGCATGGCGTTTACAATTACGGTGCTTAAGGGAGGCAGCCGTATGTGGTAACATACGTCGGTCAATGAGACGACGGTTATGACGGTGCCTAGAGAGGCAGCTGCGTCACGTCACTGGACCCAAAAGTCCGAGCGGAATTTACAGTGTTGCACGAAAAATCATTTTACAATGACTTCGGTAATGACGGTGCCTAATAAAGGCAGCTGCGTCTCGTCGCTGGGCTAAGAGTCCGAGCGGAATTCACAACAGAACGAGAAAACTTAAAAAAAAAAAATTTTTTTTCACTAGGTACGTGTTACTCGGCTGAGATACAAAAGCGTACTGATCAAAGAACAGACGGGCGCTTGTGACGGGCGTGGGGGGGGGACCTTAGTAACCAAAATAGTCGCCAGAGGGCGCTGCAAGATATGAAATCTGAGTGAAACGGGCTGAGATACTAGAGTGTAATCTCAAATATGGTTCAAGCGAAGGCACGAACACCTAAATATGTGTTTTTAGGCTCCCGCCCCCCTTAGTTTTTTTTTTTTTTCACCTATTACGGTTCTGAGATACAGCCCACTGACAGACAGACAGACATCGGGGGCATATTAATAGTGTCCTATTTTTAACTATTGGGTACAGAACCTTAAAAAGTACAGAATCAAGTAGTTTTTTTGCATTATCAAGGAAAATATTTTAAATGTGACATTATTATTCTTAGCAGTTCATTAGTAATAATGAGTAGGTTACCTACCTGGTTAATTAGTATCCTTTAATAACCACACTAATCATTTTATTTAAAATGGAATAAAATATTCAGACTGCTAACTCAATATTATCTACATCCAGCCTGTCATGCCAGTCCACCAAGGAAAGTTCATGGTTGATTGAATCATAGTCAGCCGCATGAAAACGCCGAACAATCCTTGGGGCAGGTCTTAAGCATTTGGCGTGGACCCGGTCGTTACATTCAATCAATGTATAAAGAGGGGTGGTGAGCATCCTCAGGAAAGGAAAGGGGACTAGTCCGTGTAGTTTTACATGGCAAATTTGAAAAAACTAAGTCTAGCAGCCTACCGATCTACGATCCTATAAGGACTCACTTTTTTCCTTTTGATGAACGAAATCCTAAAAATATATACCTATTTCTTACAGATACACAGAAAATTAAACTAGAACCAGAAGAAACTCCGCATTACGTGGACGAGTCACCCTTGGACCCGGATGGAGCCTACAGCCTGTACGAAGATCATCAGATCAAGGAGGAGATGGTCATCGGCCCCACTGTGTTCCAGATGCAGTCCTTTGAATACTCATGCGTGGGCCCAAGTAAGTTAGGTGCAGTTTTATTTGCAAGCTACACCATGTTTTTTTTATTTGCGTTTTTTTTTCAGAGCACATTCAGTTAACGAAACTGAACAACTTTTAAAGAAAAACTGGCCAAGTGCGAGTTGGACTCGCGCACCGAGGGTTCCGTACCACCACATAATCATAATTGTATTACTTGAAATTTCAGTAAATTAATGTGCTAGATTTTTTGAGTCCGACACGCGCTTAAACAAATTTTATTATTTGTTGTTATTTTATAGCTTATGCACTATAAACATACCAATTTTCAAGTTTGTAAGTTTTCCCGTTTTTAAAATAGATTTAAAACAAAAATCGCCTCCGTACCATTCAACTTGACCCCACTCTTATATAAATGTTCTTGAAACGGGAGCTCACCTTAATTGGTTAGTCACCATTAGTTGTGAGAAAAGTTGTAATATTTAATGATTTCAGACTTTCCCTTTATTTGTACTGTGAGACCTAGCTTCTTGCCAAATTTCATAATTTTAAGTCAACGGGAAGTACCCTATAGGTTTTGCTTTAGTGCATAAATGTGTGGAGATGAGGACATAAAAAGGCATATCTTTTGATTGTGTCGTTGAAAAAAATTGATATAGATAAAGATAGTGAAAAAAATTGAGATAGATATAGATAGAGTGAGATAAAGGGTCTTGACAGACAGACGGACAACAAAGTGATCCTATAAGGGTTCCGTTTTTTTCTTTTGAGGTACGGAACCCTAAAAAGTGTTGACCTTCCAATCCTTTCATACAGTATACACTATCAGCTGAAGCAGTTTCTATAAGATGTTGAAATTTTTAACAAATTACGACATATGTGTCTTAGGAAAAGTTGTTCAGTTTCGGTGACTGCACGTATAGGTTATAATAAAAAAAAACCGGCCTAGTGCGAGTCGGACCCTCGCACTGAGGGTTCCGTACCACCACATAAACATAATTGTATTAGTTGAAATTTCAGTAAGTTAATGTGCTAGATTTTTTGAGTCCGACACGCGCTTGACCAAATTTTTTTTATTTTTTTTTTATTTATTTATTAAGAAACAAACAGTCACACATATTTGTACATAATACAAAAAAAAGAAAAATTATGATTGTAGACTTACAGTTTCATTACTAAAGTAAATGCTAAAAATAGCTTAGTTATATAAAAAGAGTGTTTTTAATTATTACAAATGGAACAAATTAGAATACAATATGCTGCCTTAAACTAAAGAGAAATAAAAAGAAATACATTAGAAAGGTTCTTATCCAAAAAAATTAACATATTTTAATTTATGAATGAGAATATATACAAAATAGGTGCCCATTTCTATTGCTGCTCATCGGTAGTACACTGTAGGGTTAGTCGTTTAAAACTACTCAAATTTTCACCAAAAATATCTACATCCCCAAACTTGTCATTATACGACCTACAAGCCCTTCTAATAAAACTGTTATTTACATACGATGTTCGCCCACGGCGGATGATAAAAAGAGGTTTCTTTCTGCATGTTCTCTCACAACGACGAGGTACTCTGAGGGAAAGCGCATGTAACAACGCAGGAGCATCAATCTGATTATTTAGAATTTTATAAAGAACTAATGCGTCAATGCGTTCTCGACGGCCACTTAAGGAAGTAATGTTTTGTCCCTTCATAGCAGTGACATAATCTGAGTAATTGTTTCTTGTGCGGTACTCAACGGCCTTAACAAACTTTTTCTGCACTCTTATTATTTTATAGCTTATGCACTATAAACATACCAATTTTCAAGTTTGTAAGTGTTCCCGTTTTTAAATAGAACTAAAACAAAAATCGCCTCAGCGACCATCCCACTTGACCCCTCTCTTATATGAATGTTGTTGAAACGGGAGCTCACCACAATTGGTTACCATTAGTTGTGAGAAAAGTTGTAATTTTTAATGATTTCAGACTTTTCCCATTATTTGTACTGTGAGACCTAGCTTCTTGCCAAATTTCATAATTTTAGGTCAACGGGAAGTACCCTGTAGGTTTTGCATTTTTGAATAAATGTATGGAGATGAGGACATAAAATGTCATATCTTTTGATTGCGTCGTTGTAAAAAATTGAAATTTTCAGATCTTGTGTGGTTCATGGATCCTAATATATGGTATTAATTTCAACCTGATACCTTTACCCGTTCGTGAGATAAAGGTGTGTTGACAGACAAACAGACAGACAGACAACAAAGTGATCCTATAAGGGTTCCGTTTTTTTCTTTTGAGGTACGGAACCCTAAAAAATGGTTCCGGAGAAAATGCACCAGCTGATATCGTTTTTAACCGACTTCAAAAAAAGGAGAAGATTCTGTATTCCATTGTTTTTAGGGTTCCGTACCTCAAAAGAAAAAAACGGACCCCTTATAGGATCACTTTGTTGTCCGTCTGTCTGTCTCTCTGTCTGTCTGTCTGTCTGTCAAGACCCTTTATCTTAAGAACGGGTAGAGGTTCTATGGAAGACTAAGAACCAACTGAAGAAAGTATTCAAGTTTATATGGGTAGCTAACGGGAGAATCTTGGTGAAGAAAGAAGGTGAGAATGAGAAGTTTCAATGGATCCGATCGGAACAAGATCTCCAAGAGCTGTGTGCTGATGGATGAACAATCTATGTTTACCTACCTTGGTTCTAGTGATCTATGTTGTTGTTCCTAATACTTAAATACCTACCTTTATTACTTAATAGTTGTATACTTAGTTTAGAATAAGTTTTTTAGTCTTTCTCATTCGCAGACCACAACTTTAATTTTATTACAAATAGTCAAGTGCAAGAAAGCACTGCTCTTAGCACGGATTCATGGATATCTTCATTAGATAGTAGTCTAGATTTATGCATATTACATGTCAATATAAGATCATTACATAAAAACTTTAACAATTTACTTATAACTTTAAATAATTGCCAAACAAGAATAGATATAATAATCTTAACAGAACCAAACATTAGCTTTGATTATTTATGTCTGTACCATATTGATGGGTTTGAAGTGAACAGCTACCTACGAGCGGGGCGATATCAATGACCTTACATATACCATGATAGCGTACTCTTAACAATTTGTACAGAGGAAAAACGAGCAGAGCAAGACATCATAGGCGATGTACTTCGTCCCTTTATAATTATTGCCATACTAATGAAGTTTGCACAATTTCCGTGCAAAAAGTTAAATTTTATATCCACAAATTTTTATTTATACGTATTTTGAAATACTTATTTGAATAATTTTCAACGTGCAAAGTATAAACTTCTCTCAGTTTTCATTAAATATTGATAAATGCAGAAAATCATTTTATTTTGATTTATATGGATTAAAAACTCTTTGGTAAAATGATTTTTAACAAAGATTTTGCATGACATTTTGTTGATGTTGTCATGGCAACATAAACAAAATGTCATGCAAAATCTATTAGAAAGGGACAGCTTCCTCTCATCTTACGTCCTACTCTGCTCGCATATTTTTTGGAAGAGCGCAATCTGGTTAAAAGCGCCACGCGCGAAGTAATAAATCTATGGTTGGTATACACTCGCTCGCGCCTGACTGCTAGAGTATGTACACCGCCTGAGACCGTAGACATGAGTGCAGCGGAAAGCGTTGTGTTAAAGATTAAGTATGGTAGTGAATATATCTATGTGTTATCTTTTTATAGGCCTCCTAAATTACAAAATACTAATAAGATCTCTGTGTTTATAATGGAACTAAAACAGGTATTGGAATGTATTCCAAAAAATTGTAAAGTGATACTTAGTGGTGACATCAACATCAATCTATTGAAGCTTTCAGATAGTAATGTAATTTTATATGAAAACTTACTAAGCGAGTATGGATTTACCAAGTGTATATACTCAGTAACTCGGAGAGAGGTTCTTGCAGAAAAGCTAACAGAGTCTTGTTTACACCATATCTTTATAAGATCACCTTGTGCACTCATAAACTCTGCGGTTATCCAACATAAAATCTCAGATCACTACATTGTAGCTGCTGCCATAAAATGGAATGAACTGACTTGTAGGAGTCCCTCCCAGAATCAATATATCTCACCCTTTAAAGTACATCAAGTATTGGATAATGATTTGGTACGCGATAAGTTACTGTCAGTCAACTTCGAGGAATTACTGAGTATTCAATGTCCTATTCAACTATATAACGCTTTAAATAACTTATTTAATGATATATATAACAGTAGTTATGTCACCAAAAAGTATAAGATAAATAGTAACAGAGATAACAAACCATGGGTAACCAAATACTTATTAATTGTAAAAATAATTTAAGAAAACTCTGGGTTTTGTTAAATGAGTTATTGGGTAATAGCTGTAAAGACTTGGATAGCACAATAATATCCAACATGAAAAACTGTCAAGATATTACACAAATCTGTAATGAATTTGCTGTTTCGTTTTTATCTGAAGTGGAGCAAGTTATGCATATGTGCAGTGACAAATTTTTAGATAGAAATAAATATGTAAGTCAAAATGATTTGTGTATGAGGTTTGTACCTACTAAGCCTTCTGATGTGGTTAAGGTTATAAATAAGCTATCGAGCAGGAAATCGCCGGGCAGTGATTCGATTCGCATGAGTGATATTAAACTGTTGTCTGAACGGTTAAGTCCTGTAATTTCGCGATTAGTAAATCTAAGTGTGGGCGAGCATAAGCTTCCCAGTAAATTAAAGGAATCTATAGTGAGACCAATTTACAAGAAAGGCGTAAAGCATCTTCATTGTAACTACAGGCCAATTTCAATACTTTCTAGTGTTGAAAAAGTAGTAGAAAAATGTGTAGTTGTTCAAATAAGTACATATTTGGAAAAAAATAATATCTTTAACCACTGTCAGTATGGCTTTCAAAAGGGGAAGAGTACCGCCACACTGTTGGCTAAATTTACAAATGATGTTAATGGTTATCTAGGTGAAAAGAAAATTGTAGTGGCGGTATTCTTCGATTATAAAAAAGCTTTCGACACCCTGGAGCACGAGACGCTTATCAGGGCGATGGAGGAGTGTGGGGTCGGGCAACCGCTGAACCATTGGTTCCGCGATTATCTGAGCGGGCGCTCCTTTACTGTCAGGGTTGGTGGGGGCCGCAGTGCTCCCATGCCAGTGACGTGTGGTGCGCCTCAAGGATCAGGATGTGGACCTGTCTGCTACCTGATGCATGTGAACAGCCTCTGCCAAGTGTTCCAGCATTGCACGCCGTACATGTTTGCCGATGATCTGTGTGAATTGCGTGCCGGCACCAACCTTGTTGACATATGTAGACTCGTGCAGCAGGATATTGATAACGTAGTGAAATGGTCGCACGACAATGGTATTGTACTGAACGCACAAAAAACGCAAATGATTGTATTTAGGTCGCCATATTGCAATATTACTGATTTGAGCTGTTCGCTTATAACTCATACATATAGTTGTTTGCATAACCCATCTGTATGTAACTGTAATCCTGTCGAAAGAGTTTCTAGTGTTACTTATCTAGGTGTTAAATTAGATGAGTTCTTCTCCTGGTTCAGTCATATTGAATATATATGTAACAAATTACGTATATTGTTGGGTAAATTTTATCACTTAAGATATAAGGTTTCTCAAAATGTGCTCAAATGTATGTACTTAGCAATGGTAGACTCTGTCGTTTCTTATGCTCTTGACAGTTATGGTTTAACGTTTAAAACATACATAGAAAAACTGGAGATGTTGCAAGTTCGATTTATGAAATTATTAGTTGACACTAAGACTAAACATAAATGCAAAGAAAATTATTATCAGCTATTTAAGATTTGCAATATCTTACCAGCTACTTTAAAACATAAATATATGTTGCTTTCGAATAACCATGGGTGTCAGTATTACCTTGTACCATTGCAACATGGTTATGGTACAAGGGCAGTGTCGGAAGGCAGATATGTTGTTCCCAGAGTAAATAATTATTATGGTGATAGAACTTTGAATAAACGCATACCGTATCTGGTTAACGCCCTGCCGTCCGACATTGCAAACATACAAAATAAAAACCAATTTTCAATAATGCTTAAGAAACATTTATTTAAAACATTATAATATCTTTCTTTTATAGACTCAAAGGTAATGGTCGAATTTTCTTTTGAACTATGCTTATTTTGTTTTTCCCATAGTTGCTGTTCCTTATTAATAACTAGTTTTTAAGTATGAACTTGTAGCCGTACGAGCGGTACTCTGTCCTCGCAGATAAACCACGTAAGTGGTTTTGTGAGACCCTATGTAAATTAATGTAAAAAGTTATAAAAATAAAGATTTTTATCTATCTATCTAGGTATCAGGTTGAAATTGATACCATATATTAGGGTCCATGAACCACACAAGATCTGAAAATTCAATTTTTTACAACGACGCAATCAAAAGATATGGCACTTTATTTGCTCATCTCCATACATTTATGCACTAAAGCAAAACCTATAGGGTACTTCCCGTTGACCGAAAATTATGAAATTCGGCAAGAAGCTAAGTCTCACAGTACAAATAAAGGGAAAAGTCTGAAATTATTAAATATTACAACTTTTCTCACTACTAATGGTAACCAATTGAGGTGAGCTCCCGTTTCAAGAAAATTCATATAAGAGAGGGGTCAAGTTGAATGGTCGCGAAGGCGATTTTTGTTTTAGTTCTATTTTAAAAACGGGAACACTTATAAACTTGAAAATTGGTATGTTTATAGTGCATAAGCTATTAAATAACAACAAATAATAAAATTTGGTCAAGCGCGTGTCGGACTCAAAAAATCTAACAATAATAATAATAATCTAGCACATTAACTTACTGAAATTTCAACTAATACAATTATGATTATGTGGTGTGGTGGTACGGAACCCTCGGGGCGCGAGTCCGACTCGCACTTGGCTGGTTTTTTTTATGTTTGTTACGCGATATCCCCGCCCGTAGTGAACCGATTTTAATTTTCTTGTTTTATTCAATAGGGTTTACTTTCGAGGTGGTCCCATATAAATTTAATCAAAATCTGATGATGAAGTACAAATTACAAATAGTTTATTAATCAAATAAAGTTACAATTTATAGCATCTAAAAATAAAACAATAAGATTAGTAACTTTCCATAAAGCAAAACATTGACTCCCACACTAGGTCAAGCCTGTATCGCGGGCAGCCTAAAACAAACTTTAATAAAAAAGACAGTTTACAATTTAATAGCCTAGATGCTCCAAATATTGTAGTATTACATAAATTGTATTGCATAAAAATATAGAAAAAGAGAATAATAATACCAAAAAAAGTGAATGAGATGAGATGTGTGCGAGTGAGTGAGTGAGTATGAGTGTGATGTGTGTGTGTTTGTGAAATACTGGCACTACGGGATTAAATCAGCGGCTTTAGCATATTTTCTGTCTGGGAGAATGAAAGGGTCAATAAATATTTGGTTATTTGCTTGTAGGACTGTGCAATTTTTAACCTCGCATAATTTTGCAACTTTATTATAAACAAAAACGGACATGAACTCAAAAAAGCGTTGGGCAAAACGAGTTCTAACAGAGACCGACTCAAGTAAAAAAACTCTTTGTTTTAGCATCATTGAGTATTGAACGGAGTTTAAGACACTACGATGGGTGTATTCCACTAATTTTGTGATGTACAGTTGATGGACATTCAGGACTTGTGCCTCCTGGTAAAGCTCGACCGTGGGGTGTCGAAACGGTCTCCCATACATGACCTTTAGCACTGCTCCTTGAGCTCGCTCCAAGATCAACATATACGAGGCTGCAGCTCCACCCCACGCTGCAATACAGTAGCTGAGAATGGACTCTACCAGAGCTGTATAAACAAGCCACAAGACTTGATTATCAGCGGCGCTCCGTAACGATTTCATCACGTGCATAAGCTTCCTAACTCTTAGAGCTGTAGTATTAACATAAGCCTAAAATGTTTGATGCTCATCTATAGTAACATCTAGATATTTTATGGAGCAGACTCTATCAATAGTTGGACAAACATATTGAAGAGAATTGCACGATGAATGTACCTTTATCGGTGTTTGTCTATCAGGGCGGGAAGCATAAGTTTTATGGAAGCTTACAAATTTAGTTTTGAAATGAAATGAAATATTTTATTTGCGTAAACATGGTAATTTAGGATCGTACATTAACAGACAGAGTCATTCTAAAGTCTCACATGTTTAACCAGTTATGGCATGCAAAATATGTTAGTTTTACATAGCATAATAAACTACCTTTAACTTAATACCATTAAAAATTTAAATCCAATTTCTATTCATCAAAAACATATAAAATTAATATTACAATTCATCACACAATAAATAACAAATGCATTGGGTAGGTAGATAATATCATTATGTCTAATCAATTATATATGTATGTCCATCATTTCGTTATTTTGTTATAATATCACATGTCATCCTTATATTCTACGAATTCTTTCAAATTATAAAAACATTTGTCAATTAGCCATCCTTTTAATTTAATTATAAATAACTGAGTAGGAAGTTCGCGAAACCGAGTGGGAATCTTATTATACACTTCAATTGACATAATAAAGCAGTTTTTCTGGTACAAAGTAGTTCTACATGGTGGCAGTAGTAACTTTGTCATGTCTCTTTCTCGTAATCTTTGATTTTGAGTGGGTTTCTGAAATAAGTTTTTATATTTCCGCACAAATATACCTACCTCAAGCACATAGAGTCCCGTCAACGTGAGCAGTTTTAGTCTTCTAAACAAGGGTCTGCACGAGTCTATAGGTCCAGCTCCACAAATAGCCCGTATACATTTTTTTTGTACGATAAATGCTTTCATTACATCAGTCGAATTACCCCAAATCAGTAGACCGTATCTCAAAACAGATGTCACATAGCCGTACTAGGCTGTTATTGCTGTTTTTTCTCCTGACAACAACATTAACTGCCCAAGTGCATACACAAATCTATCTAGCTTGTCACATGTAGCTTTAACATGTTGTTTCCAAGAACAGTGCTCGTCTAACACTAAGCCTAAAAACCTTGTTTCATGGACTTGTTGAAGAGGTTTACCCTGACATTGCACGTTTAAATTTAATCTTTGCATTTTATAATTTAAAAACTGGATAAAGTAAGTTTTTGATGGGTTTACGTGAAGGTTATTTTTAAACAACCATGAGTTGATGACATCAATGGTTGAGTTTATATGAAATTCATAAGAAATGCTTTTATCATCGTAGGGTATAATCACAGATATGTCGTCAGCGTATAATATCATTGGGTGATGTGTTTCTCTAGGCAGATCATTAATATATAGCAAGAATAATAACGGACCCAACACACTTCCTTGAGGTACTCCATCAGTCTTATGTCTGTATGATGATTGATGAACTATACTCTCGTTACGCTCATTGATTCTGTTAAGCTCCACACATTGAGTACGGTTATTTAAATAGCTTTCTATCCATTCTAATGCTGTTCCTCTAATACAATAGCATTCACATTTTTAAGCAAAAGCTTATGGTGCACAAAGTCAAAAGCTTTGGTCATATCGAAGAACGTTACAATTACTGGTATTTTTTCATCAATAAAAGTCGTTATTTTTTGTACTAGAGAGTATGTTGCATGAGTGGTTGATTTGTCTTTTTGAAAGCCATTTTGTTCGCTAGCAATGATGCAATGTTTCTCTAAAAAGTTATTTATTCTATTGAGGAACGCCTTTTCAAAAATCTTAGAAAATATTGAAACAAGTGTTATGGGACGATAGTTGTGTAAATCTAGTTTGTTTCCTTTTTTAAATATTGGTTTTACAATGGACTTTTTTAGACGGTCAGGAAATATGCCTTGTGTAAACGATAGATTTAACAGATAACATAAGATAGGAGCTATTACCTGTGCCGAAGCTTTAAGAATCTTTGTCTCTACATGATCGAATCCCACTGAGGTAGTGTTATTTAAAGACTTGATAATTTTTATTATTTCATCTTCTGAGCATGGTTGTAGGAATACACTACTACTAACTCTACGCAGTTTAGCAACTATATCTCTCATACTCGTAATAGTTTGATTTGGTGTATTATGGACTACACTATTTGCATCTATGAGATAATCGTTAAATGCCTGAGCGATATCGAGAGGTTTGCTTAATGTTGTGTTATTTACTTCTATTGAGTCCAATCCTTGATGATACTTTGCAGCATCATGCCTATCCTGAATTATATTCCACGTGGCTTTACATTTGTTTTTAGAACTAGCAATAAATTTGTTATTGACGTTTCGTTTAGAAACAACAACGCATGCCTTTAGCAATTTGTTATAGGATTTATACAAAGATTTATATAAAGCTTTGTTTTCTACTGTTTTCTGCGTGTAATATTGAGATTTTATTATTCTTTTAGATAGACTAGATTTTTTTATACCTCTTGTTACCGCGTTAAAAGATTACTGTTAAGCCACGATTTTACTCGAGTTAAACCTTGTTCGGCTTTTTAGTAAAAGTATTATACTAAAACCGGTAACTCCTCAAAAAATAACAGCACCATGTCGAAATTTGGTTGATATACAAAGTTTCACTCAAATTGTACAAACAAAAAACTTTTTAACAAAAAATTAAACCGCCGAAAAAACTGAAAAGCAAGAAATAATAAAACTTTTTTATTTAACCTTAATAACAAAGTTCTTAAACTAATGTAAGTATACCCGAGTAATTTTGAGTCGGCGCCAAACAAGCAAATTAATTAATTACGTAAAGCGTGATGCACGGCGGCGGCGCCGACTCAAAATTACTCGGGTATACTTACATTAGTTTAAGAACTTTGTTATTAAGGTTAAATAAAAATGTTTTATTATTTCTTGCTTTTCAGTTTTTTCGGCGGTTTAATTTTTTTGTTAAAAAGTTTTTATTTTACAATTTTTTGTGACTATAAGTTTTATTTTCTTACCCTTAGGGTAAATTGGAATACTCTGCAAAAAGTTATGCGTGGTCATACAGTGAACAATCAATCATCCCCTGTTTTCCTACCCTTAGGGTTGGAATTTTTTTCCAAATTTATATGGGACCAACGTCGGGGTATACCCTTTCCGATAAAAAAAGAATTATCAAAATCGGACTACTCTGTAAAAAATTATGCGTGTTCATACATTAAAAAAATATATACGCGTCGACTTGAGAACCTTCTCCGTTTTTTTTTCGTCGGTTAATTATTGTTTATACCGAAACCACAAAACTGAATAACTTTCGCGAAGAAAGAAAAGTGGAAAAATGTATTTATTTAGGTTTCCCAGACAGAGCAAAAAAAATCAATGGAGGGCTTTCTATGGGAAATCAGGATAATATGTTAGTAAAACTCTTCTGATGAGTGGTTCGCATTCATGGTCTTACGGCCAGTTGCACAAATCTTCTTAATTTTTTTTTTATATAGGGCGTTACTTTCATATTCATTAAAACAGAAAGTGACAGTAATAGATTCACAGAGCTTTAACCTTAAAGAAGCTTTAAGCTAAGAATAGTACCACATTATTTCTGGGTGTCGTAAATGGCGACTAAGGACAGGCCAAGCCTCCTTCTGCGTACTGTACCAACAACATACTACGATTACCAACCACATTGTGCCACCCATAACCCTTACTAGTGTATCATTTGCTTATGGTGCATTTAGAATGGAAATTCTGGATGGTGCTCCGTGTCCGGCAGTAGACTTTTTATGTGACTTGAGCCACATGACAAATGCCACAGGTGAATTGTCAAGATTGTAAATCTACTAGAAAAACCGGTGGAAAGTAAGGACATATGGGCGCCAATTATCGTGGGTTTTTTAGATGATATAAATAAAGTTTACGTGTAGGTACTTGTGTTTTCTTTTTTCTCTCGTATTAAACCTTTTTGTTTGAGTCGCGTTAGAAAAATCTACAAGTAACGCGAACTAAAAAGCTTCAAATAGCTAGTTGTAAACAGACGCAACTCATCGGTTGTAGCGCTCCGCTAGATGTGGGTCTGTGTAGTACTGGGTATGACGCGGCGAGACCTTACTCAGCAAACAGATATTTATTCATTTAAATGTATGTAAAAAAATGAGCAGTACAGTGTGACGCTGTCTGTGCCTACAATATTATGTATTTAAGACAAAGTACATTTTACTAATAAATATTCTAATATTAAGCTAATGATGTTACTGTTAAACTATTTTTTGCGTCTAGGTGTTGCAGTGTCGAAGAAAAATAAGCTAAGTAACAAACAAGAGACAGAAAAACACACAGCAGAGAAAAATCTTCCAACAACAGAAGACGTTGATGAAGCTGCACAACGAAACACCCCAAATATCTCAAAGTGTCCTGTGTCTGAGAGTAAACTACCTGACGTAACTGCAAGTGTAGACAGCCAACAAAAAGTATCTAAAGGAGCAGTCAGCACAAAAAGTAAAGTAAAAACAAGTAAATATGTGAATAATGGTTCTGACTCAGTTACAGTGAGAGTGGGAAACGAAAAACATTTTTCAAAAGGAGTCAGTGGTACTGTTACCTGTGATAGAGTCCTTGAATACTCGTGTGACATTTGTGAATATTCAACGAATTTTCTAAGAGGTTTTAACTCTCATGTAAAGGCGCATGCTGCTGCAGAGAAATATTACTGTGATATGTGTCCTTACATTACTACCAGAACGCGGACATTAATTTCACATTTAAAAACTCACAGTAATGACAGACCTTTTGTTTGTAAGATTTGTGATGCAAAATTTAAACAGCTACGCATTTTAAAACAACACTTAATAATACACACAGGTAAAAAACCATATTCATGTGATGTTTGTTCTAAAAGCTTTAAAAGAAAGTATCATTTAGAGACGCATCGAAAAATACATGCAGGTGATAAACCATTTTCTTGTGATGTGTGTAATAAAAGCTTCAGTCATAAAGGTCCTTTAGTTAGACACCGTCGCATACACACAGGTGAGAAACCATTTTCTTGCAATGTTTGTAAAAAATGCTTCAGTCGAAAGAGTTATTTACACTCACACCGACTTCTACACACAGGTGAGAAACCATTTTCTTGTGATGTGTGTAATAAAAGCTTCAGTCATAAGGGTCCTTTAGTTAGACACCGTCGCATACACACAGGTGAGAAACAATTTTCTTGTGATGTGTGTTATAAAGACTTCAGTCAAAAGAGTATTTTAGACCAACACCGTCGCATACACACAGGTGAGAAACAATTTTCTTGTGATGTGTGTTATAAAGACTTCAGTCAAAAGAGTAATTTAGACCAACACCGTCGCATACACACAGGTGAAAAACCATTTTCTTGTGATGTGTGTTTTAAAGGCTTCAGTCAAAAGAGTAATTTAGACCTACACCGTCGCATACACACAGGTGAAAAACCATTTTCTTGTGATGTGTGTTTTAAAGGCTTCAGTCAAAAGAGTAATTTAGACAAACACCGTCGCATACACTCAGGTGAAAAACCATTTTCTTGTGATGTGTAATAAAGGCTTCAGTCATAAGGTTCATTTAGGCACACACCAACGTATACACACAGGTGAGAAACCATTTTCTTGTGATGTATGCCATAAAAGGTTTAGTGTGTCCTCTAATCTACGCAGACATCAGCGAGTAGGCACATGTGAGAAACACTAATCACCGTCGTACATTTGAGTATCAAATTATAAATGTGATAGTTAATTTTATTCGATTTTTACTTTCGATGGTATTCTTTTTAAAGGACCTCTGTATGAGATTCCCATATATTATAGTTCGTCCGTGTGGTACCGCGGCCAAGAATAGTACCATCCCATCTCTATCTATGGGTGTTGTAAGAGGCGACTAAGGGCTTATGAACCTGAAGATGGGCATGCAGCATCTTTCTGTGTATCGTACCATCTTAAATAATGCGGTCACCAACAACAGGTCGCCAGCTGCACTTACAAGCGTGGTGACTATGTACCTCTCTTAGTGCCACGCGTTATTGCTGAAGTTCTGGAGGGAGCTCCCTGTCCTGCTTTTTTTATGTCTACAAGATGTTCATAAACCGTGCCGTACTCAGAGACGACACCTTTAGTTCATCTTCCATTAAATCTCGTGCTGTTTGTCAATAAAAGTCTGATTTAAAATATACAAAAACCCTAGAGACGATTTGGAACTAAAACTTAGCAATAAACGAGTTGATTCTTTAACCATAACGTGTTACTCAAATTACATAGGTAATATTGAACAATCTATAAGTAAAAGCCCTAAGAAATTTTGGACTTATATTAATCAATACAAAGGAAATTCGTCCGGTATACCCAAGGAAATGTCACTAAATAACAATATAGTACAGACAGAAAAAGAAATATGTCACCTTTTTGCTACCCATTTCAGTTCTGTATATTCCCCTGCTGTTGTCAGCATATCTCCGTCGACTGTAAGAGATTCCTTTCCACAATTTTCTCTAAGCAGCGTAGAGATTACGGAACGTGACGTTGAAAGAGTACTAAAGTCAGTTGATGTAAGCAAAGGAGCAGGTCCAGACGGAATACCACCAATTTTTATCAAAATGTGTTACAAATAGTTACCCTTACCTCTAAAATTAATTTTCGAAATGTCTCTCCGTAGTGCTGTATTTCCTTCTAGGTGGAAGAGCGCAAATGTAGTGCCTGTATTTAACAAGGGAGATAGGGGCAATGTAAAAAACTATAGGCCGGTATCAATTTTAAGTATAATCCCTAAACTATTTTAGAAAATAATATGTCCACAAATAACCAGTTACCTGAACAATATTTTAATTAATTCACAACATGGCTTTCGCAGTAACAAATCCAGCCAGCAATCTCCTGCTATACGTCAACGATCTCGCAACCAGTGTTGATAATAAAACCCAAGTAGATTCAATTTATACTGATTTTAGCGCCGCATTTGATAAAGTCAATCATAAAATATTATTGTGTAAATTAAAATATTATGGCATTCATGGAAAATTTCACGACTGGCTAAATTTATATCTACATAACAGAGAACAAAAGAGTGCATGGTTTTAGTTCCTCTTCGTTTTGTCCGACTTCAGGTGTACCCCAAGGATCACATTTAGGGCCTATCTTGTTTCTAGCTTTTATCAATGATATTACTGAAAACATAAAGTACAGTCAATGCTCTATCTTTGCTGACGATTTAAAACTATACAAATGCATTCAATCACAACAAGATGTCATTCTTCTACAACACGATCTTAACTCCATCCAAAACTGGTGTTATCTTAATAGAATGGATCTTAATGCAAAAAAATGTCTCCATATAAAGTTCACTAGAAATAAGAACAAAATCCCGTCTACTTACCGATTAGGCGATGAAACCTTGGAGGAATGTACAGTAGTCCGTGACTTGGGAGTACTAATAGACAGTAAACTGAGTTTCACAAACCATATCGACAATCAATTAAATAAAGTTTGGAAAATGGTCGGATTTGTCAAACGTACTTGTAAAGACTTTAAATACCCCAATATAATAATAGCCATTTACAATGCCCTGATTCGCAGTATTTTGGAATACGCGTCTTCCGTCTGGAACCCTTCTTACAATATACATATCGCAAGAATTGAACGCGTCCAACGAAAGTTTACCCGATTTCTAGCTTTCAAAGATCGTAAATGTTCATACCGGTCCGATTATTCATCTCGATTAAAGCATTTTAACATACTTTCACTACAAATCCGTCGTAGAAATCATAGAATACATGAAACAGAGTTAGAAAGGCGAAGTAGGCGGGCCCCGCGTGCCACGGATAGGTCCGTAGGACAAATAAACGTCAAAACCTCAAAATGACCCCTTCAGTCATTTGCCCGACTCAATGGCGTAAAGAGCAGCGACGTATTTTTTAAGAAAATGCCGTTTTGTGCGATATTATCACGTCGAACTCACAGCAAAGATAAAAATTAGCAAAATGGAGGCCTATTGTACCACCGATAACCTTTTAGAATACCTTTTTATCCACTATATTTGTTAAAACAAAAATATTTTTTAGCCGGTCGAAACCACAGCAAAAGTGCTTCCAAAAATAAACCGATATCGATAAATTTATGTATTCTTGCATTATTCCTGTAATGTTGAATACTTACTTGTATATATTTTTTAGCTTTGAAGTTAACCAATAATTATTTAATAATTAAAAAATTCAATTGTTTGCACTCATACTAAATCCCAACTTTAGAAAGAGATTTTTGGCAGCTACCCAGGTGATCCGAAAGAAAAGCAAAGATGGATCGATGCCACAGGGCGAAAAGATTGGTTAGCCACCAAAACAAGTTTGCTCCAAACACTCTCTGGAGAGTGACATCATCTTTTCGGCACAAAGAAGACATTTAAAGCCTCTTGCTATACGCTATTCCTGTAAGAAACCGAAATCACTTCCCGGAGGGACACCAACTTTACCACACACGTCTTTACTGGTATATTAATTTAATTTGTTGGTTCTTCTTATTGCTGACTAGCAGTTGCCCACGACTTCATTTGCGTGGGATTCGAAAAAAGAGTAGATATTATGCTTTTCTAGGTCTAAGTCCATATTCCTGCCAAATTTAATCAAATTCTGTTTAGTGGCTGGGTCGTGAAAGTGTAACAAACATCCAAACATATAAAAATTCAAACTAAAATAAATTATCTTTATAATATTAGTTAGATATAAATAAGAAAAATGTAAATATCATGTAAATAATAAAACAAAACAATGCTTCATGATCTATTTTATTTTTGAAGAATATTTACACGCAGGGATCTTCTAATAAAAAACCGGCCAAGTGCGAGTCGGACTCGCGCACCGAGGGATCCGTACCACCACATAATCACGATTTTTTTTTTTTTTTTTTTAATTTATTGATCAAGATACATTAAATTCAAACATCTTACAATAATAAACGCTTATCTAAAACCTATTTAAGGTTTATACGAGAAGCGAATGAGATCTCAGGCTCACTGCTAATTAGATTAGTTCATTAAATGCTTAGTGCTACGATACATAAAAATTTTTTAGTGCAGCTTTACACGCTTTTTTATCCTTTAAAAGATTATAATGTAACTCTTTTGGTAAGCCATTAAGTACATCTGGCAGTGAATATTCCCACGTCCTCATGCCATAGACGTTAGTTGTTTTTGGTCTTTGATAAATTGGTATCTTATTATCAAGATTCCGCAATCGTTCATATCTACTGGTTTTAGTCAGAGAGGCAATATTTTCATACTTATCTAGAATAATTGACATTTTTACTTTATCGAAGACCGACATAACCTTACAGTATCTAAACAGACCGAATTCGTCGTCTTTGTATCGTAGTCTTACATGTTTAGGTACTATATTTTTCAGGATGCTTATTTGGAGTTTGTATATTTTATCTAGGTATGTTTTATAGGTACGTCCATAACTAGATAGCCCGTAGCCAATAACTGAGTCTGCCAAAGCCAGATACAGCATGCGTAACGTATGGTAGGGCAGTTTATATTTTAGAACGGCTAACCTGGCGTTAATAGACCTAAGCTTGCTGACCACACTTTCGATATGGGGTCCCCAAGTGAAGTGTTTGTCTATGATGAGGCCAAGGTAGGTATGTTGGTCTACAATATGTAACTTCGGGCACGCACACACGCAGGGAGTGGTCCCGCGATGCAGGCACTGGTGATCATGTGCAATTATCGTAGGGACGTTATCATTTTTCATGTACGGTGAGTGAATATACATAATTTTGGTTTTACTTGCATTTATCACCAGACCTACATCGTGAGCCCATTTACATAAATTATCAAAGTTACATTGCATTGAGTTTTGAGCCACAGAGACATTTTTATTGTGAGTACACAGACATGTGTCATCGGCAAACTGATATACAGAGTCCTCCCCTAGAATGTTAGTCATGTCGTTGACGTACAACAAATACTCAGTTGGGCCGACTATCGAGCCCTGGGCCGTTCCCATTAAGGTCGGAATTTCGTCGCTAAAACATTTATCTAAGCGGACAACAGTATGACGATCCTTATGATAGTTTTTGAACCATTCTAGTAGAGGACCCTGTATACCGTTTTGCTCCAGTTTGCAAAAAAGTGTGTCATATTTTAAAGTGTCAAATGCTTTGCTAAAGTCGATGAGGGCAACAAGCACATGTTCACGAGCGTCCAGGTGCCTGTTGACCTCATCGGTAAAGGTTGACAGTAATTGGGAGGTACTTCGACCCTTCTGAAACCCATATTGCTTATTATTAATGACATCGTTATTAGATAAAAATCTATTAATTTCATTCCCTAGATATCTTTCAATGATTTTATCAATAGATGATAATATTGTTATCGGTCTGTAGTTATTAATGTCGTCATGGGAACCTTTCTTATAAATGGGTCTAATTATGCCGGTCTTCAACAGTTCAGGGTATGAGGACGTGGAGATAGATAGATTTATAAGGTGAGTGATAACAGGAGTTATTTCAGTGCTTATACACTGTAAGTCGCTGACTCTAATTCCATCTATACCAGGACTCTTTCTTTTATTTAAATGCTTAATTATAGTAGAAATAACATTATCAGTAGCTTTTTTTAGTCTCATAGATACCGTGGGCATTCTTTGGTAACTAGAATTAGGTAAAAGTGGCACGTCACAGGTTTGACAAATATTTTTAACATTTGCTTCAAATCCGTAAGCGAACTTGTTGCATAAGGTATTAAAATCTAATTTAAAATGCTTTTTAATTATGTCTTCAATTGCATTACAAACATTACCACAAATATTGTTAATTATTTGCCATACCTTTCTGCTATTTTTAAAATTTATAGAGATCTTATTTCTAATATGCTTATTTCTAATTTTAGATATATATTTATTGGTTTTATTTCTGTAGCTATTGAATAATTTTCTATTTTGCAAATTATTTTCGTCTTGTTTCCATATCTTGTATAATTCTATCTTTTTATCACACATATTTCTCATTCTATTATTTACCCATGCACACTCATGCCTTTTACCTAGTTTGATTTTACAATTTATTTTACATTTGTTATATATTTCACTATAATTTTTCGTTATGAATTTTAACACTTCATTAGGACTTTTTAAATCTAAGGCTGATTTCCAGTTAATTTTGCGCAGTTCTGTTTCTAGCTTATCTTTGTCTATTTTTGTGATATACTTAAAATTATTTCCCTTCACCTTTGTATTATGTAATAGTATAAGACCAGTAATATAATGATCGGCAATCTTATAGTTAATTATAGAGGATAGAACTTCCTTACAGTTTATCATGCGAGAAAAAATATGATCAATACAGGTCCTTGTTATCAAGTTACCTTTAGTCTCAACACGAGTATATTGCGTGATTCCACATTCCAAACCGTTTTCACTCATTGCATTTAGGTAAGACGTTTGAATCGACGATCTAAGCTTAATATTAATGTTCATGTCCCCTAACAAGACATAACTATAACTACGCGGGTATGAGCTTACAACACTAGATAACTCCGTAATAAAACAGCGTTCACTCAAATCGGGGGGTCTGTACACAGCACATATACCTAATTGCAGTCCAAAGTCCGTAGCGATCTCACCGGCTATGCACTCAAAGTACTGTGTGATGGTAGGTTTTCGCGTGAAACTTAGATCATTGTGGACAAACATTATAACTCCTCCTCCTTTACGATTTAATCGCAGCTGGAAATGCATTTCGTAGTCAGGAAGTTGGAAAAGGTTCACGCAACTATCCGTTACATTGACCTCGGTTAGCAGAATTATGTGTACAAGGTGTGAGCTCGATGATATTATATGCTCCAGGTGGGCAAAGTTTTTAAGCATTGATCGAATGTTTACATGCAGAATATTTAAACGGTTGTAGTTGGAGTATTTAACACTGTTCATGAAATCATTCCATGTACTATGGTTATTTTCTTGTATTGATAAATAACAATCATCCATAAAAGCCATTTGTTATTATTTGAAGTGGGTAGGCGTACAAATGACCTCGTCGTAGAATGTAAAATGACGAGAAGCAAAGTTAGAGTTCCCCCGAGGAGCGAGCTTAAGTGGATCAATTTTTGTCATCTTCGACCAAAACTCTCAATTTTTCAATGTCACCTTCAGATTTAATTTGGTATACTTTTTCGTTCTCTGACTTTCGTGCTAGCACGTGACCATTGTTACACCAGACGTATTTATATATTTTCGTATCTTTGAGGTCAGATTTGGTTTTCCATAGCAGGAAAGCTGTTTGTGGTGAAAGTGATTCACGAAAGAATATTTTGCTGCCATCCGCGAGAACGATATCCTTGCCGGTCTTTAGGTTATTCTTCGAGGCAAGAAGCCACTTATCACGGCTTCCATCTCGGAGGCCGATCACAATGGGAGATGGGTGGATATTCTTGGGGGTTTTTTTAGCACTGCTTACCTTGTGGTTTCCTTTGCGGTAGGCTTTTATGATGTCATCATGGTTCAGCTTGAGGGCTTCGCAGATTTCGGTCGTAATAGCGTTTAGGTTCTCATTTTCTTGCTCTTCGACGCCACAGATTTCGAGCTGATTGGCAAGTTGTGCTTGCTCCAATACCGCGATTGTATTAGAAATTTCAGTATTCAGTATGCACTATACTGTTTTTTCAGTATGCACTATAAACATTGCAATTTTCTTGTTTTCTAGTGTTCCCGTTTTTAAGATAGAGCATAAACAAAAATCGCCTAAAAAAGGTCTTTAGTATCGGAGCCACACTTAATTTATATTTTTTTTATTTTTAGTATTTTTTGTTATATTGGCAACAGAAATACATAATCTGTAAAAATTTTAACTGTCTAGCTATTACTGTTCATGAGATACAGCTCAAACAAAATTTTGTAAAAACAGATGACTTTGGTGGCATCTTTTTCATTTGGTTTAAAGTATTTTTTGAAACAAATAATACATTATTTATTTACTCAACAAGCTCCAATCAACGGGGTGGGTCAAACTTTTTTTTACGCTCCCCCCTTTAGCTGTTAGCATTTGTTGTTGAAGCAACAACAGATATACACAATTTGTAAAAATTTCAAATTTCTTCCTATTACGGTTCATGAGATACAGCCCACTGACAGTCAGACAGACATCGGAGGCATATCAATAGGTCCCGTTTTTCACCCTTTCGGTACGAAACCCTAATAAAGAATGAGTATAAAACTAAAACCCATATACAAGGTGTAAGTAAATACTTGGCTTCTCAAACAAAAGTTATTATGATGCTTTTCCAGGCAATACACAACACAATAAAACTAATTAAGAACGCACCCTTTCCTGCCCTCTCTTCCCCCCCTCCCCCATACCTGCCTGAAACATCAATGAAAAAGCATGAAAATAATATCTAAAACGACAAAAACACCTGTGTATAATACAAAGTGACTTTGAATTTACAATGTTTTGTGTAAAGATTGATTGATGCAGTGTGACCTCTAATAAGAACCAGCGCCTGGATTCCCTATCATCAGGTACGTCCTTCTTCACCCCACCGCCTGAGAATTTCGGATCTGTAAACGTTAGTTTACTATTATTTAATCTGTGATTTTAGTGAGATATAAAAAATAAAACAGGTTGCACAACCTAATTTTCGCGTTTCTGCGCATGGTAACACGCGGAGATCCAATGAACGCTTCGCAGTCCTTCCCCCACCATACCCCCGCGACTCGTTTTTTGTGTTCTGCGCATTAACCGCCATCGCTAGAGTTAGTTATTGCAAGCTGTACGAATCTAAAACAAACCTATGTTTCGTGGAAAAGTTGTAATCCAGAGTACAATAATCCATTTTATCGATAATTTGCCCAATGAAACATACATCCCTAGCAATTGCACAATAATGATACCAGTATAACACAACAATTTAATATTTCAAAATCGCTAACTTTCTATTTTCAGTAAAGAAAAACTTTATTAATTTTTTAAGTATTATGCATAATGTTGCACATATTTATAAATATATTGTTAGGGAAATATTTAAAAGGAAAGTTAAAACAAAGAAAGGTCCAATGGATACTTTTTGAACCGTTTTGTGCAAACTTTATTAGTATGGCCACATTTTATCTTTGTCTCTTTCTCACCCAAAAACGTCAGATTTTGACGTTTTTGAAAATAATGTTATAACGTAATGGTAATACGGTAAATTTTTGATTGCTTGGATTTGGCTCTTTTGACTTTTTCGATTCACCAGTAGACGACAAATAGCTAGCGGTTTTTTTATGTAGTGAAAATATAATTCATCGTGTAAATGTGTGCAAACTGGCGACACCGGTTCTCGTACAAAATTGTCAGCATTGCCTTTCTAACTCTGTTTCATGTATTCTATGGTAGAAATTGTGATATTCTAACATTTCATAAGATAATACACAAAAAAATAGATTCACCCGACCTTTTAGGAAGTATAAACATTAATGTCCCTCGAACTCTTCCGAGAAATCCTTTACGATATAGTACCTTTACTTAACTAGATTCAGAACAAATTTAGGGAAAAATGCTCCAATAAATAAACTTATGATTCTTACAATGACTTTTTAGCTTCCGCTTGCGACATTGACATATTTCACCATAGTTTGTTTACATTGAAATCTACCATCATACATCATAAATAAAAAAAATTGTAGTAGTGACAAAAATGTAATATTTGTAGACATTTTTCTATTTTATAATTTTTTAGTTATAATTTCTTTTTTTATTTAAGTAAGCAATTCACGAAAGTTGTATACTTCTGTAAAGATGTATCATCCAGAATTAGCCCTATAACTACATTAATGTATAAGAATTGGTGATATTGTCGATGAGGTATCTTTTACAATAAATAAATAAAATCTCAAAGGATATCATGAAGAAGCGTTTCTGAGAACGGCGGCAGTAAGATATGATAACAATTGTTCAAGTTGGTACACACGGCAGCAAGTAGTGGAAACAAAACCAGTATAAGCTGAACCAGCGCTACGCTACAAACGCCCAACACCGGAGACCCGCTCACGGTATTACCACCGATGTGCACCAGTGTGTACCTAATACTTAACTAGTCTCCTTATTTTGTTGTATGTCTTAATATTTATTACCATTGGTTTTGAGTTGTGCATTGTTTTATTAAGAAGGTACATTCGAGAACACGTCAATCTTATCACAATCGTACTTACACCAAGGGTACTGTCTCTTACTCATTTAAATCGCCGTAGGGGCTTCAGTCACGCACCACGCTACAAGAGTAATGCTTGACGTACTCTTGACTGTACACACACACACACAACACAACACAACCACCTACCCACGTGATACTAGTTGATAATTTTGTGTTGCTTGTCCTTAATCAAGCCGCTGCCGCTACAACTTTTTGTATTTACGCGACATTTATTTTGTAATACTTAAGTAGATAACTTTTGCCTGGAAGAAATTGATACCCTAGCAATAAGACTCTATTTGCACTATGTTTTGTTTTTGTTTCTCTTTTACTATTTTTAGTTTAGTGTCAAATAAAGATGATTTTTAATGTATGTTTCTTATTTTTTTAAGTTGTATGTATGTTACTGACTCAAACCGATTTTAGTGCATACTAGTTTTGCCTAGACCAAACTACATTTAAGGCAAGTACAACTTTGGTGATAGCCAGGCAAAACTAGTTAGCCATAACATCCGGTTAAGTCGTTAAAATGATTATCGGGTTCCTGTATTGAGGGGCACGCTCAGTCCACGAAACTGAGAAACTTACCAAGAAACGTGTGTTTGGTGAAGAAAATAAGCCCAGCAGCAGAGCATTTGAAATAAAATAGTACGAAGTCCAATGTGTGAAGCTCTCCCTCACTTTTAACTGTTCGTATAGTCGAAGTAGGAAAGTAAAATTTAGACTTTCTCAACAAAATGTTGTCAAATGTCAACAGCACGTCAGTGGAAACATTTTGAACTCTATTACCATTCCATAAGGTCTAAATGTTTCCACTGACGTGCTGTTGGGTGTAAAATCAGGAACACATCAAGCTTGACACATTGGACTTCGTATCGGTCTTATTTTAATAGAAATACGGGCTAGAAACGCACTGCGTGTGTCAAGCTTAATCTGTCGTTGACTGTACTTGTGGTTGAAGTCAAAACACTTCGTATAAGTAGGTACATCTTGTATTGTCAAGTGTTTACAATTTTCATGCCGTCAAGCCAATATTGTAGAATACTATTTCGAATTAGATTCCGCAGTTAATATCCTTATCCATAAGTGCTGGCGAAGGCTCGAACGATCGTTGGCGTAGCGTTCGTTAAAACTATCCACGCAGAACCAACGAACACCGCCAAAAGATTTTTGTCCATCGTGTGCATTTTACCTCTTTAGTGTTCGTTCGGAAATTGCTCGTTTTGATTTGATATTTTCAGGGCTGCCAGATTGTCAAAAAACATATATTTAGTTGTTTTTAGCATCAAGCATCCCTTAATTTCCGTTCACATACTCCATTATTTTACTTGATCTTAGATAAAACAGATATCTAGCGGATCGTACTAGAGCTGCTTGCATACAATATAATCAATCACAACTCATGGCAGTCGATATGGTTCACATGTTTACAGTTAAGTTTTATGGACTAATTGGTTTTGCAACGCTTGGTAGTCTTTCTTAGATAAAACTATAAATATATTAACGACCTTAGAGTAATTTCAATGGATCGAGATCTGTACGAACGAATAATTGTCCTTGTTGTGCAATAAAGTGAAATAAAATTGTATGTGAAATAATGTTACGCATTTGTGACATTCTGAAATTTCGATCTGGCAGTACTTTTAATAAAAAAAAAATTAATTTAGTTGACCGAAAAACGAGAAAAACATTTGCTCGTAGTGAATTTATAGTGCTTACTTTTGAAAATGAGTCGTATTAAGCGTGTAAAGGTATGTAATGTATGATATTATTACGTAATCGGTTAACCAAGATTTACTATGTTGTATATGCTCAAAATTTGAGGTTATGTTTATTGATTTTTATTTAGCTGATAAGCCCATCCCTTTACTGTGTCTTTAGGTTGCTACCCGTGAGTTCGATGCTGTTCTGAAGCAGCAGGATGACTCTGAGTTGTATCAGTCGGACAGGAACAAGGTCGGGTCTTCGAGCCCTACGTCCTCGCGGGCCCGGCGGGAGGTCTCATCCAGTAGGAACGGAGAGTCGAAGAAACCTAACAAAGATGACAAACCGGATATAAAAGAAGCTAAAAGTGATGATGTACAGGAGACTGACTCTAAAGAATTTTTGGAAGGGTTGGTTTTCTTTTAATGTTTGTTTTTATCCTCCCTGTTTGGATCTATAACTACCCATATACAAATAGATGTGCCCACGTAACAAGTCTATGTTGGTGACCAATTTGTGAGAAACAATTTATTGGCTAAGTTAAAGCAATTTATGTTGAGTATTTGGCACCGTTTGATTAGTCTTTGTCAACTTGTGCAAATTGCACTTTTTGATAGTTTAGTTCATTTTAATGAAACACAGTAGATGATATTTGCCGCGGTGGGGTGCACTTACCATCAGTTAGCCCCTTCTGCTCACTTTTGTAATTTCTAAGCTTGTAATTCTCCTCAGGGGTGTTACTGAAGCTTTTTGAACAAAAGTGAGCTCTAAAAGATGAATATTGTGGCCTAAGTTGCTAATACAAAATCCAATATCTTATTTGAAGAATACAGATATTGTATCTAAAGCTCCCTAATGCAGATATTTTATTTTCCAGTTCGAAGGAAGCAGCCTTTCTATCTCATCTGCCATTTGACGAGATGTCTTCCCTGGAGGCGGAATGTTTCTCAGACCTCCAAGGGCCTTCTAGTCTTGCCTTAGTTGACATCAGGAACAGAATTTTGAAAATGTGGTTTGAAAACCCTAAGAAGCAACTTACGGAATATGCTGTTCAGAAGACAGAGGTCAGAATCTGTTTTACTTCAGACAAAAACAAGACAACTGATCTCAATGAGCTTTTATTCAACGTGATAAGAAATTTTAAATTTTACTAACTGTACCTATTGATTTATGTATTGTTTATAGTTCTTTACTTGCAGGCCCCTTACAACAGCGACCCAGCTCTAGTGTTACGCACTCACACTTTCCTAGAGAGGCACGGGTTCATCAACTGTGGGATGTATGAGCGCATCACTCTCATACCAAACCCACCTAGTGCAGGTAAATTATACATTAACTAGTACCTAATATAATATTTTTTATATGTCATTATTTGTCCTTCTTAGTTTAATAGTGATAAATATTAGGTTAACTGCTTGGTTAAACAGTATCGCAGTGTCCCCGCCAAGTCAGTGAATAATTACACTGTACTACACAAGCTCAGTTTAAAATGTTTTAGTTATTGTTATAGCACTCGGACCCAATTCTTGAATATCACCTTGAAAGTTAAAATTTGCCTTGTAAAACTCTTAAAAAGTTACTTATAATGTATGGTAATTATTGACCATACTTATCTTCTTTAGCCGTTACTGTCCCACTGCTGGGCAAAGGCCGTCCTCTTTTTTTTCATTTGTCATTATTTTTAGTTATTTAGTTTTATTTTTAGTTTAATTTTTAGTTTTTTTTTTTTTTTAGTTAGTTTTTTTAGTTAGGATAGTTAGTTTTTTTTTAGTTATTTTATTATACATAACATTTTAAGAGTTTTTAAAGGTTTTTCTGAATCAGTTAAATCTCGACAAGCAAGAGTTGGGCCTAATGTCTACTTGTGAGTTAGATTGGCGACTGGTCGATTGTTAAGGTAGATGTACACAAGGCTAAGTTCTAAGTTAAGTTTGTGGTTTCCGCACTTAGTCCTGCGTGGACCATTGTACGTGGGCCTATCTAGCCATCAATTTAGCCACCCTAACTGTTGCCAGAACTCGGTCAGTTTGTCTAGTTTGTTTGGTAGTTGATCTAAAGTTATGTCTGCTCCAAGTGTGTTTTCTCTGATAGTGTTGATTACTTTGCACTCCAGAATGACGTGTTCGATGGTTTCGTCTCTTTCCATACAGGCCCTGCATAGAGGGCTGTCTGTTATGCCTAAGGTGTAGTAATGTTTGTTGAGAGCAATGTGTCCTGTTATTGTGCCTACTGCATTACGGAGCTTTGTCCTATTCATCTGTAGTAGCCGTCTTGTCAAACGGCTGTTGGTTGATGTTATTACTTTTTTGGACTGTTTGCATGTTGCAATGTCATTCCATTGTTTGTCTGATTCTCTTCGTGTTTGTTCTCGTATCCATGTCCTAAACTGGTTGAAGGGTAGCGGCAGTATTGGTTCTGGTCCTTCATAGGTCTTGTTGGACCCTTCCCTTGCCAGTTGGTCTGCCGCATCATTTCCCATGGAACCACTGTGTCCTTTTATCCATTGTAATGTTATGTTGTTTTTTTGTGATGACTTTTGTAATTCTTCATGGCATTGTAATATCAGTCCTGAGGTCGTATAGCTGCCTCTCAGCGTTTGGAGTACCGATGCGCTGTCCGAGACTATACGAATGCTCGTGTCAGTAATGTTCCTTGCAGTTATCGCTTGTGCGGCTTGTATAATGCCGACACATTCAGCTTGGTATACTGTGTTATATTGTCCTAGGGCGCTTGATATTTCAATATTAAGGTCTTGAGAATACGTACCTGCGCCTGTGCCTAGTTTTGTTTTTGACCCATCAGTGTATATGCGCAATTCATTTATACCTGAGTAGTCATGTGTTTCTTCTTGTAAGTTTATGTTGTATGTTTTGTTAAAGGTGTTTTGTTTAGTTACCCTATCACATGGTGCAGCTAATAGCGGTTGGTGACTTAGGGCTTTGTCTTTTATTATTGTGTGGTGAATTCTAGAGTCTGTGCTTAGTGTCCTTGACAGTCCCAGTCTGAGTGATGCTAGAGTTGCCTCCTGTTGTATATATAAGTGTAGCGGTGGCAGGTCTAGCATCATCTGCAGGGCTGCTGTTGGTGTAGTGCGCATTGCACCCGTTATGCAGATGCATGCTTGTCTCTGTAGCTTTTCTAGGTCCGCTTGAGCGGTGCTTAGAGTTGTCCTGGGCCACCATACTAGCGCGCCGTATGTTGTGATCGGTCTTACTACTGTTGTGTATAGCCAGTGCGCAATTTTGGGTGTGAGACCCCAGTTCTGACCTAGGAGTCTTTTGCATTGCCACATGGCTATGCTGGCTTTTTTTTAGTGTGTTGTCTAGGTGTTTCTGCCAAGTTAATTTGTTGTCTAAGATTATTCCAAGGTATTTAACCTCGGTTGAAATAGTTAGTTTTGTTTTGAAAAATGTTGGCATTTCCATTGTTGGAAGTTTCCTTTTCTTTGTGAAAAGGACCATTTCGGTCTTGGTGGGGTTAACAGAAAGATTGTGTTTATCGCACCATTTCTCTATTGTCTTTAATGCCTGTCCCATGAGGTTGCATAAGGTGTTCTCGTGGTTGCCGTTGATTAGAATGGTGATATCATCGGCATATCCTACTGTGAAATAACCTTTGTCATTTAGTTGTGTCAGGAGACTATCTATCACAAGGTTCCATAGTAGTGGAGACAGTACTCCTCCTTGTGGGCATCCTCTCGCCACTACGGCTCTTGTTTTGTCATTCACTGTTACCTGTATCGCTCTTTGTTCTAGCATGTTGCATATCCAGTCTCTGAGGGTTGTTCCCACCCCGTGAGTCTCTAGTGCAGTTTTCATGCTATGGAACGTTGTTTTGTCAAAGGCTCCTTCAATGTCTATGAATACGCCTAGTGTTGATAGTTTGTGATGTATTGCACACTCTATTTTCCCTACCACTTCGTGTAGTGCTGAATCTGTGCATTTACCCGTGGTGTAGGCGTGTTGTCGTTTGTGCAACGGATTTTTGTGCAGTATTGTGTCTCTTATGTGTTTGTCACATAGTCTCTCTAAAGTTTTCAATAAGAATGATGTCAGACTAATTGGTCTAAAAGATTTGGCTTGTGTATAGTCGCTTTTACCTGGTTTTGGCAGAAAAATTACCTTGACATCCCGCCACATCAGTGGTACGTACCCGTGGGCTAGACATGCCCGGTATATCTGCACCAGCCAGGGTGTGAGTATGTCCATTCCCCACTGTAGTAAGGCAGGGAATATTCCGTCCAGCCCTGCAGATTTGTAAGGCTGGAACGTTGCTAAAGCCCACCTTACCTTGTCTTGGGTTACTATTACCTCTGCTGTCTTCCAATCTTGTTCTGTGGCCATTTTTGTTGTTGTTGTTTTCCACGTGTCGGTCTCGGTGACTCGGCAGTCCGGGAAGTGTGTCTCTAGTAGAACCCTACAAGTTTCGTTGTCCGTGGTGGTGTATGTGTTGTCTGGTTTCTTGAGGGTACCTATATTGTTTTGAGGTTCTGCGGCTAGGATTTTCCTTACCCTAGCTGCTTCATTGTTCGATTCTATTGACTCGCAGTATTGATGCCATGCCTTCCTTCTGCAAGTTCTGATCATCTTTTTGTATGCGTATTGTGCGTCTTTGTAGGCTATCCAGTCTACGTCTAGCCTAGTGTTTTTTGCTCTGTTGAACAGTTTCTTTAGTCTCTTTTTCAGCTTACCTAGACCTGCGTTCCACCATTGGCCTTTGTTTTTGGCTCTGGTAAAGCTAGGTTGTAGCGGGCATGTGGCTGTGAATGTGTTAGTAATTATGTTTGTTATTGTACTTACATACGTTGTCGTCAATTGCTTTCGTGTCCGTTAGCATTACCTGCATTGTGGTTTTTGTTAGCTCTGTTCTTAATATGTCCTTGTATCCTGCTGTGTCAGTACGACGTGGATTTCGTCTTGGAGCAGGTTCCTTGATGACGGTGTTGAGTTCGTATCTTATCCACCTGTGGTCAGAGCAGGAGACTTCATTTGAGACCCGCCAGTTTGATACCATCGATGAAGCAATCTGTGTGGCAAAAGTTACGTCAATTATGGTTTGACCTCTGGACGTGACCCATGTTGGTTCAGATCCTTTGTTTAGTATGTTAAGGTTAGTTGAGAAGAGGTATGTCGATAGTACCTCGCCTCTATGGTTCGGTTTATCGCTGCCCCACAGCGGATGGTGGGCGTTAGTGTCCGCACTTATGATGATTTCTTTGTTGTGTGAGTCACAGTAATTTACTAGATCTGCCAGTTCTTTTGGAGGGCAGTCCTCCTCTTCACCCGGCATGTAGACCGATGCTAGTATTACTTCTGTTTTGTTACTATCCGCAATCTGGAGCCTGACAGCGGTCAGGTCTCTGGAACAGAATTGGGTTAATGGTGTGGCTGGGTAATGGTTAGGTATAAATATACATGTTCTCGGTTTGTCAGATATATTAGTGTTCAGTAGAAGCTTACCTCCTATATTGTTTAGTCCACAGATTCTGTTATTTCTGATCCATGGTTCTTGTATTAATGCGATGGTATGTTTGTTTGCCTCCAGCACTCTACGTAGTGTGGCTGTTGCTGTTTGACTGTGCTGGAGGTTGGTTTGTATTATGTTTGTCAGTGCGGGGTGGGCGTTAGTTTGCGTCTGAGTCAGCGTCATCATTGCTATCGCCCAACAGCTCGCTTTCATTGTCGTTGTCTTTGTCTGTCTGTTCGTCCTTGTTTGTCTCGGATGAGGTGCTTTGCATCTCGTCATCGAAGGCACGCATATTGTTGTCAATCATAAGCAGTGCCAACCTTTTTGTCTCTGAGTCCATGTCAATCAGGTCTTCTTCAGTTATCTCCTTGTCCAGTGCGTTGTCTGTCTGTCTTTGTCCTTGTTGTGGAGGCACGTCAGAGAGTCTGCCATTGTTGTAGAAGCGAGCGTATATCGAACCCATAAGGTACGACACACGTCGCTCCCGTGTGATATGGTAATCACATATCATCACGTAGTTCCCTTCCTCAATAAAATCACGTAGGAAACGTAGTGTGACGTCATGTAGACGCACGTATAAGTTAGTATATAAGATCAATTAGATTAGTAATAAAGGGGAATTTAAGCAGAGTACACCCGAGGGTTTCATTTAACTATCGAACAATATCTCATGGCGACCGTGACAGCCTTCCACTAATATTCGCCATCGAACAATATCTCATGGCGACCGTAGTGGATAGAGCAGCGTCTTAGTGAAGTCTTCGAAGTCGGTCATCGGGAAAAGCGCCGCATCGTGGCCACCGATTTACGGGCCTTGTAAGAAGATGGCTCCAGATCGAGGTCCGTTGTAAGGCATCCAATCCATGCTGCTTTCTGGACTACGTTGACGGATGCTGCGTGTTAACGTACGACGGGTAAGATGGCAATTTCACGCAACGACGAGATGGCAAGAGGGATGTTCGCCACCTCAAACATAGACGGTGAGTGCGAAGCGCAGGGCGGCAGCGCAATGGTTATCAAGAGCTGTCGGCGGGAAGCGACAGGATGGCAAGTGCAAGGTGCAGGTCCTATCTGCATGAGTGAAGAGCACGAAGAGCCTTCTGGACAGCAACAAGTTCAACCCCGGAGGAAGCGTTTGGAAGATAGCAGTCCTCAATTTTGGGTATTATTAATTTGTTTATTTTACATAACCTAAATACCTAGTTGGTTGTTTTTTTTAGTCATAATAATCTATCTTTTGTTTTGAGTGGTTAATTTTTTTTTTAGTTATAGTTATCTTTTAAGAATGCTAAGTTCTATTAATCAATTTCAGGTTATTTTTATTCACACAGGTATATTAAATACATTCGGATGGGGATGGACAGACAGCAGCTCACAGTATTGACACTACTTGACTTTAGTAACGCTTTTAACACTGTTGACTTTGACATTTTACTTGGGCTGCTGCACTCTCTTAACATATCTCCGACGGTAATTGACTGGTTTCGCAGTTATCTGCTGGGTCGCCGGCAACGCATCCGGGTGGAAGAATCCTTCTCCTCGTGGTGTGAAACATCTGCTGGTGTACCCCAAGGTGGCGTCTTGTCCCCACTCCTCTTCGCTATCTTCATTAACTCTATTACTTTTCCAATCCAATCTTCGTACCACCTGTATGCTGACGATCTCCAAATATACTCTCAAGCTGGAATTAATGACCTTGGAAAGGCCATATCTGATATTAACGCTGATCTGGCTCATATCTCAGAATGGAGTAACTCTCACGGATTGCAAGTGAATCCAAATAAGACACAGGCCATAGTAATTGGCAGTCACTGGTTCATTTCAAGGGTCGACTTTGGATCTCTCCCTCCAATCGTCTTTAATGGTGTAGGTGTTCCATACGCCCAAACTGTGAAAAACCTTGGCATACTTTTTGATATCACACTTTCGTGGAAACCACAAGTGGCGGAGTTAAGTCGGAAGCTTTTTGGTGCGTATGGATCACTGAAAAGGCTGCGAAATTTCTTGCCGACCAGTACAAAGATTGCTCTTGCACAATCGTTACTCCTACCTATCTTGGATTACACTGATACCTCCTACCCTGACCTCACAGAAGAGATGCTTAACAAACTGGAGCGGCTCCAGAACCTGTGTATAAGGTTTGTTTTCGGACTGAGGAAGTACGACCATGTGTCGTCCTTCCGAGCTCAGTTAAAATGGCTGCCCATTCGCCGTCGAAGGGATTGGCATATTCTCTCTCTACTATACTCTATCCTATTTCTTCCTTCCACCCCTTCATACCTCAAAGAAAGATTTCAATTTAACACCTCTCAAGATCGTACTCTACGCTCCTCTCTTGACCTTTCCCTCTCTATACCTTCACATACTACAAATTTCTATCACGACTCTTTCACAGCTACGGCCATACGACTCTGGAATGCACTTCCCACCGCGCTGAGGCAAGCTCCCTCACTCGACATTTTCAAAAGAAATGTTAAAGACCACTTCCTTTCACTGTCACACCTCTCGTGATCTGTGGTTGCCTGTTGTTGTTCGTGTCCTGCTATCAGATTTATGTGTATTTATATATTATATATATGTATATATATAAATATATATTTATTATGTTTTTATAGGTAGGTTTATATATGTAGTGTTTATGTATGTTTAATTTGTTATATCTTTAGGTCAATCTTTATGCACCGTCCCCGCATCTATGTTAGCCTAATATCCTGCACCCAAAGGTTGCCTGGAAGAAATTGCTCTTTAGCAATAAGGCCGCCTCATTGTACACCTATTTCTAATATTGTACTTTTCACAAAATTTCGTGTGCAATAAAAGAATATTGTATTGTATTGTATATTGTATTGTATTAAAATTAAGTAGGTGTTAACAAGATCTTAGCTCAGCAATACCTGGTTTTCAGCATTCATGTATTGTAGTTCAAATAACATTAGAAAGGTTATCAAATTAATAGCGTCTATATATTAAAACGAATAAAAGATGCTGCAGATACGAACGGAAATATCAATTTTTTTTTTTTAACAATAACTGACATAAAATTTTAAACAATATCTTCATTAAAGAAAAATTCACCACACAAATTCTTAAATGTTAGTAAAAATTAGAATGCATATAACCAGTTAATGGAAGTAAACAAACGAAGTGTTAAATAGCGCGCGCGTTTCGTGCGTTGCG
Organism: Athrips mouffetella; assembly: GCA_947532105.1. Taxonomy (NCBI): domain Eukaryota; kingdom Metazoa; phylum Arthropoda; class Insecta; order Lepidoptera; family Gelechiidae; genus Athrips; species Athrips mouffetella. The sequence goes on from OX383984.1 coordinate 14,576,172, forward strand.
TTTTGGTTTCGTTTTAGTTTTGGTTTCGTTTCGATTTCTTTTCGTTTTGCATTTCAACGTGATTACGTCACGCGCAAGCATGCCTGAAGCGTAATCATGCTTAGAATCAACGATATTGTACATTGTTCACGAAATATTTTACGCTATAATATGCTGGTTGTTGAGGTATTTTTATTAATTAATAATTAAGGGTTTTTATTCGGGGTGTTTACGATTATGTTATATTAGGATAATGATTTACTAATATTAAGCTATTTGTGACGCTGCGGGTAAAATAATAAGGAAATACTAATAAAATAACAGAGTTCTAGATATCGCAGTGGAGTTGTAATCAAATGTTACAACTAATTATTACATCATAACTTGATTGACTTTGAATTATTGTTTTGCAAACTGTGCAGATTCTAGCACATCGTGGAATGTGTCTATATTTCAGTAGTTTTAAATGCTGACGTACAATTTGTTGTTTTGTATTATGCACTGCACGTGATGCGAGTGTATTTGTTTTTTCAAATTTAGATCAAATTGATAATACATTCATACGGACGGGCAGACGTGATGATATGTTTGATTTTTTTTTGTGGAGTATTCCTATTCCGAGAGAATATTTAAAAATATGGTAGCAGAGATGTGTCATCTCATGCATTCTGTCTATTTTCAAGTTACGAATAGTGGAATTAAATATGTTGTTCAGTATGGGTCTACGCTATTTCCCATTTACAAAAAGTATTTTAGAATGGAAGTATATTTGAACAGAATATCGATGAAACGATTTTGGTAGTGTTTCTTGATAAAGTCTCAAAATCTCACGGACGAGTATAGTTAGGAGAAGATAGGCGATAGAGTGGTTGCGTATTAAAAATCATTTTGGATTGATGTTATGTTAATTCAACTTGGTACGTCAACTTACTGATATTGCAGCCAGATGGTCCTTGTAAGTGCAAGTTGAAATAGGATTGGGATAGAAAGGAAAGTCTATTTTTCTAGGAAAATTATAAACGTTGGAAAATCTTATGTTAATAATGTATCGTAATACGATTGGATTGATCACCCAAGGGTTGATGTGTTATTAGCTGAATGATTAGTTTGAGCATAATGGTTAGGAAGGAATGATTAGGATAAGTAAGCATTATTTAATGCAATATGTGACAAACCCATTGACTACAAAGTAGCGATAGGGGGAAAAGGCACGATAAGGTTTCAGATCCTTCATTTTGAAGATGTTGGAGACATCCAGTTAGATGTCTTAAAATATGACCTTATACTATTTATGTTATAATGAAGTTCAGTGGAACTCAGTATTATGTCGCGACAGGTCGGTAGAAAGTGCCAAAATATTGTGCTACCGATTATGGTAATTACGGGCTGGCCAACCCGGGAAATTAGTTATATGGGAATGACTAGTATCTGAAGTTCTGAAGGCGCGCCGAGACGCAGCAGGCCTAGGTATTTAGTTACAGACCATTATAAAATGTCTATGAGTCTGACTAAGCGCGAAATGCGTTATTAAAAGGTAATGAATGACCTTAACCGGTAATGAGGAAAAATAAGAATATGATAACTCATGCATTTCATGTAGTGTGGTAAAGGGTAAACATAAATGCTATGTTCTGATCACGAATTTTCTAAGTGAATATTATGTTTTGAATAGAGTTTTTTCCCTGAAAGTCTGATACGAAATTTTTTTTTATAATTGGATAAAATATTATAATGTTATATTACCCAAGGGTATGAATATGAGTATCAAGAATAATGTTTTCTAATTAAATTTTCTAGTATGACGTTCGTTACATCATCGGTTAACTATAACAAATTATTGAAATAATACTTTGACTACACATAACGCATACAGCCAATAATTGTTAAAATATAGCGTCATGAATTTATAGAAATATTATTTTTCAGTATACAGATTGGTTTTTTTAGTTCCAATAAATTCATGATATTATTTTGTATAGTAATTAGCTTACTGGATTTTTTTAGTAATAATTAGATTTAGTTGTTTGGTATTGTCTTGATTCACTTGACCATAATATTTTTAAGATTGTCATTAATGTTAAAGATACGGGTTTTTTTATTTTCTTCCAAGTTAAATAAAGATGAATGTAGAAAAGTGGAAATACTTAATGAAAACAATAATTTGTTGTGAATTGCTTAATTTTTCTTTTAAAAAAAAAATATCCATATTAAAGGAAATTGTATACTTACAGTAGTTACAGAAGTCAAATTTAATAAGTATTATAAAGTATTGCAGTTCAATTTTGAATGGTTGAGAGCGCATAAATGCGTTTGGTACGTAATTTAAGTTATATTTTTTTTGTATTGTATCATGATGTTTAAGTTATATTTAGTATATTTCTTGTTTATGATTGTAAAGTTATCGAAATTTAGATTAATGTAACAGTAGATTTAATGTTTTATAAAAAGTTTGTCCCTAGGATTCTCTTTTCAGGGGAGGGAAGCCTATCCTTTTCAGGGGAGGTGTGATATGGTAATCACATATCATCACGTAGTTCCCTTCCTCAATAGAATCACGTAGGAAACGTAGTGTGACGTCATGTAGACGCACGTATAAGTTAGTATATAAGATCAATTAGATTAGTAATAAAGGGGAATTTAAGCAGAGTACACCCGAGGGTTTCATTTAACTATCGAACAATATCTCACCCGCAACACCAGCTTCTCAACTTCCGACTGGGGGAGATGGAGTGTAAGGTATGTACCCCTCCACCTTCCCTGTTCGGATTGAGTGATTCTCCCCAGTGTCCACTTGGTCATGTCGTAATACTTGCGGTTTTGGCCAGCCAGAACTTCTTGGAGTGCCTTTATTTCGCCGGTGTAATCGGGGATAAAGAGCGCGGTGCGCACCCTCGTTGGCACTTCGGATTGGCTGACCACCCTAAGTGTCTCATTCGTTGCTGTCCATTTCAGTGTCGGTACCACAGACTCGACCCATGTCCTGGCATCGGCATCCTCGCACCAGATTTTGAGGACCCCGTCTCCTACGATGGGGAATCCACGGAACGATGGCATGACATGGGTCCTGTGGTTGAAAAGGGTTTCTGACAGCATTTCTTTGATGAGGTTGCCCTCCTCTTTAGTCATGTCACGTGTCGGGTGGACGCACACCGCTACGCTCAGATCAGCCGGGTGTTGCTTGGATGCAGCCGCATAGCTCTTACGAGTTGGCTCTGCAGGGCTGTCATCCAGTTTCGGCCTTTTGGGTTGTGTGGCTGTCTGAGCAGGAGAGATGGTGTCCTGTGATCTGTCCCGTTTTGGGGCTGGTTCGGGTCTGTGTTCCGGGTTTGTCTGTCCGTCTGTGGATCTTAACCCTTTGAACGCAGCCCCCTTGTTTTTGCCTCCGCGTTTGCGTCTTTTCTTCAGTCCAAGTTCACTTGCCTCTGGCTTGCTCGAGTCCTGAGCACCCTCTGCACGTACCGGCTCCTGTTCGGGGTTCGGTTCCCTTCCCGCCGCGTTGCCCTGTTGTTCGCGCAAAGCGCGCAGGGGTCCGCTAGGGTTGGTTACATCTGCCCCTCCCGTTTGCTTTCCGTGCTGGGGGTTCCCAGAAGTCGAGGTTTTCCTTTGGTAAGCTTTGCCAAGTGTTATGTCCGTCACCCGCCTCACAGGTACTCGGGACCATGAGTTGGGATCGGGAGCTGTCTTTGTTGTTTGTTGGGGCGCAGAGGCAGCCACCTTTTTGTCTGTTTGGTTTGTGGGCGCAGAAGCAGCACCACTGTTGTTGGTTTTAAAAGTGGGCGCCAGGGCAGCTCCACTTTTACCTTCTCCCTCTCTCTTCTCATCGTGAGCCAAAATAGTGCCTCCCCCCAGAATACGATGGGAGGCTGCCCGGTGTACAGCCAGCTGTATTTCACCGGGGCGGGATTCCCCAGTAGAACTGGGACCCGCCTGGGTAGTGTCATCATTAGACCTCTTATCCATTTTGGCAATGGGTGGCCAATAGGGAGTCGAGGTTGGCCTTCCTCCGTGGGAGGGGATTTTTCTGGAGTGGGTAGGAGTCGGGATAGGGTTTAGGATGGGGTTGGGGAAGGATGGGCGTAGAAATGGGGTTGATTGGGTCACAGTATAATGGATTAGCAGTCCATTATATTGCGCCCCGGTGTCCTCCTCCTCCGACGGGCTCCCTTGTACCCTCCTAGTCCTCCAAGGGATACCCGGCGTGGCGAAGGTTTTGTTGGCTCTTTGCCATACCTAGTGAAAGGTCCGATATGAGTCCCCCTCCTGTCCGGTCCACACATCGATTCCAGTCGCTAGGCATGTTGCCCGGGGTGTGCCGGTACAGCAAGTTGCCTTCACCGCTAAACCTGAGGATTTTCAGTGACTACAACTTGCCGTACACACTAGGAGGCGTCCAACCCACACCCCTGTACACAAGGCTTTTGTGTGTGGCAACTGGCAAGTATAAGTACCAATGTTGCGAGGCATGTGTGTGTATTATTTTTAACAACTCTTTAACTAAGCAATATACTTGTACTTGCAGTTTCTACAGCCTATGTGTTAATCAGCCATTATAGTTTTTGCAGATATCAAAAACACTTAATTTTAGGCATAGATAAAAAAAACCGGTCAAGTGCGAGTCGGACTCGCGCGCCGAGGGTTTCGATATACCTATAGTATTTTTGGAAGCAATAAAGTCCATTTTCAGGACCGCAAAACTAAATTTGTTTGTAAAGGTTTTTTGCAGATTTCTGAAAAACTGTGCAACTTATAAAGATCGTTTTATTTTTGCTGTAAAGTTTACATAAACTTCTGTCAACTGTAATTAATTCAGATTTTTCCTTACTCAAACTTCGGAGATAAGGAGGGGGGAATGGTATTTTTTTTGACATTTTTCATCATAACTTGAAAACTAAGAAACTTAAAAAAAATCAAAAATATATTTTAAAATGTACAAGTAAAGCAATTTCATATGATACCCCATTCGACCTAGTAGCGACAATTTGAAATTTGGCCCCTTTTATTTTGGCCCCCCCTATATATTAATAATCATACATTTTTCAAAAAAATTTCATGTGCAATTAAGTTGGGCAACTATATTCTAAAACTATTCCAAATTTCAGGTCGATAGAATAAGTGGTTGCTGAGATATAGAGGTGTGACAGACAGACAGACAGAGCGGCACCATAAGGGTTCCTTTTTCTACCATTTTGGTATCGGAACCCTAAAAAAGACAACTGCTTTGAAACCAGAATATGTATATATGGTTTGACAATCATTTCAAGTACATAGTTTTTTGTGTTCAATCTTTTTCTCGCCCTGTGCTGAAAGTTTTAAAAATAAAATATGTACTTTTGTTACAGATACACAGACAATTAAACAAGAACCAGAAGAAACAAAGCCTCAAGTAGACGAGTTACCCTTGGACCCGGATGGAGCCGGAGCTACGTACAGCCTGTACAAAGATCATCAGATCAAGGAAGAGATGGTCATCAGCCCCAATGTGTTTCATACACAGACCTATGACTACTCAAGTAAGTTAGTTGCTGTTTTTATTATTTTTGTGTTTTTAGAATTAAAACTGTTAAAGGCGTGTCTCCATAAGCGAGCCTGCATGTAACGAATGCTCCGGGGAGCGAACACCTGTGGCGTATGCCATAAATAGGCACTCGAGATACAAATACTAAATGGTGTCGACCATATCGGTTGTAGCGCTCCGCTAGATGTGGGTCTGTGTAGTACTGGGTATGGTATGACGCGGCGAGGTCTACTCGGCAAACTGATTTTTATTCATTGATTATAAAAGATTGAGCAGTATGTATCGTGTGAGGCTGTCTGTGTCTCTAATATGATGTATTTAAGACAAAGTACATGGACAGCCCAGGACTAGTGTGTAAATGGGTAGTGTGAGAGTGATTAAATGTATGTGTAGTAAATGTGATGCCACTTGAAATGGAGAGGTTAAGGACTAACGGTCAGTGTAATGTACATTGTACATGGAATTTTTGATGGAACTGATGGGAAGGTGGCAGAGAAACTCTTGTATATGTATAGTCCAGACCTTAACTCCATCTGACTAACTCACAAACTAATCTCCCATTCGTCCACTACTACTAGGTGTCCCTCCCCTGAAAAGAGAAAAAAAAACCTACAACCTATTTACATATCAAGGAAAATCTTAATCCTACTTCAAATCACAAACAATTACAAAAATTACACTAACTTATTCAAACTGAATAGAACCTTGTTCACAATAAATTGTTTTCTTGTAAGTATTGTATTGTATTCATTATTCCTTTTGACGAGAACATTTCAAACCAGAACATTGTCTAGTTTCATCTGAATGTCTACGAATTATAAGCACATTTAAGTCGTTTTCATGAGGTATAAAACTGTAATGTCCTTTTTGTCCACCACGCCTTGAGTTGCTGTTGGTGTGCGGGTAGATTTTCGCGCTACCACGCACTGAATGATGTTCTCCGGAGAGCACTAATTTCAGCTAACGTTCCTTGTGTGCTGGAACCCCCAGGCCTTAGCCGGTCCGATGGCAAGAGGCCCGACGGCATGACTTTGGTGCCTTGGCAAAAGGGCAAGTGCCTTCTAAGGGACGCTACGTGCGTCAGCGCTTTTGCCGCCTCGCACCTTAACGGCACCATGCGAACAGCAGGAGCCGCTGCCGAATCTGCAGATGACTGGGTGCGGGGGTGCAGAGGCTATAAGCTTTGTGAGGGATTTGGGCTGTCGATTGCGTGACCCACTAATTCACAGCAGAAGTTGGACAACAGGAGTACACGCATTACACCCTGAGGATGCCCGAACTCTCAATCCTAGGCAGATCGTCAGCTTCTTTGTGGCTGTCAGAGTGGCCGAGAGATGTAGCAATAAGGGTTTAGCTACAATAGATCTTTACAGGCCACAGTGGTTGTTGAAACTTCAAAATATTAAACATATATGTTTCAGATATGCAGAAAATTAAGCAAAATCCAGAAAAAACACAGCATCACGTCTTTGAGGTACCCTTAGACCTGGATGGAGCCTACAGCCTGGGAGATGCCATCAAAGAGAAAAAGACCATCGGCCCCGCTGTGACTCATACACTGACCTCTGAATATTCAAGTAAGTTAGGTCCTGTTTTTAACAATTTAGTGTTTAAGACTTAACAATGATGTTCTGGGCCCTCGCATCTTTGTTCTTCCACTCTTCTAATTTGTCTTCTTTGGGACAGGGAATAGAACCATCAACGATACCAAGGCGATCGGCCGCCTCAGCATGGCCTTCACCTTAAATTGCCAGCAGCGCCATCGATAAGCCTCCGGACGCCGGTCCGGCGCCACCCGCCCCCTCCCCCCCCCGCCCCCCGCAGTGCGCACTCGACGTTCTTACTTCACTTGACCGCCCACGCCAATGCCAAATGCTACCAATGAAACTCATAAAACTTCTTACTGGAAATATCAGTGTTTTTTTTTTGTTATTGTTTTGTGGTCACTATTACTATTATGATAAATTTTTGACAGGTTCTTATCTTACTGTGACATGTGATTGTTAAGAGTTCCCGATATTTACCCATGATCATAGTGTTTGTAACAGCTCCGAAATATCAGGACCTCACAATAATCCTACATCATGATTAGTGTTTATCCTCACCCTTTCATAATCAGCAATTGCAAATTATCAAACTAGCTTGACGGAAAACAGGCTTGATGTTTATGTTTAATCAGCTGTTGCCCGCGACTCCGTCCGCGTGGGGTTGAAAAACATACGTTATTGAAGAACCCGTTTGAATCCGTTCAGTAGTTTGTGAGTTATTGGCGCCACCGCTTGAAACTTCGCGTAACTTCTGCCTGAGTGAACCGTCAGCATTGAAACTAAGCGTATGTGTTTCTCGGAGTAAGTTAATGACGTTATTGAAAACCTCGTTTTAATCAGTTCTGTAAATTGTGAGTTATTTTCGCCGCCGCTTGGAACTTCGCCTACCTTCTGTCTGTGGGAACCGTTTGCAATAAAACTAAGTTTAAAGAAGCCCAACACGTCATAGGAAACCCAGTTTGAAACTTACTTACCTTGTCAGAGTGAACCGTATGCTATGAAACTAAACTAAACTAAACACGTAGTAAGTTAAACACGTTAGTGAAAACCCCCTTTGAATTCGTTTAGTATTTTGTGAGTTATTGGCGCCGCCGCTTGTACTTTCTCGTATCTTCTGTCTGAGTGAACCGTTTACAATGAAACTAAGCTTGTATGTTGCACGAAAGAAATCTAAACGCGTCATTGAAATTTCGTTTGAATCAGTACAATATTTCGTAAGTTATTGGCGCCGTCGCTTGAAACTTCGCATACCTTCTGTCTGAGTAAAACATTTTCAATGAAACTTAGTTTTATTTTGCACGAAAGTAAGCCAAACACGTGATTAAAAACCCCGTTTAAATCGGTTTAGTGTTTTTTTTTTAGTTATTGTCGCAAAGGCAGCTTGATATTTTACATTCGTGTGATTTAAACATAGCCTATATGTTGCTCGGAGCTTAGCTTAATCTACCTACTCGTATGAAAACCGGGAGAAAATCCGTTCTTTAGTTTCGGAGATTAGCACAAAAAGACAGACAAAAAATTATAAAATATATTTTTGTGTCAGTATCAGTCCTTCCCAAAGAAATTTGACCTCATATAGAAGTAATATATAAGAAATAATTCGTCACAAGTAGGGATGTGTGCATGCTTTCATCTATCGATAGTCGATAAGTCACAGAAGGAAAAATCGATGTCGAAACTTTCACCAAAAAGTTGAAGTACTAAACTTAAATAAAAGGCAAATCTGTTAAAAGCAGTCATTAAATTCATTCAGGAAAATAATACTTTAAGTATTTTTTACTAACGTAGCTGTTTGATACCAAACTTCTTACTTACTTACTAAAAGTACGGTTGCGGTGGAGGCAAGAGGGGTAGGAGGTGTAAAGGTTATATATATATCTCTAGCTTACATACAAATTATGTAGGATTTTAAATTTCGTGTGCAATAAAGAATATTGTATTGTATTGATTTTAACACAAACTTTTATCCCTCAATGCAGGGGGTGCATTTGCGATGGTTTTGCAAACATGCTGAAATACGGGTTTGTGGTTTTCTCCTAAGTAGCTCAAATCAAAATCAAAGCGTTGCATGTGCACAACAGTTGCTCCATGTTTTCGCTTTCCTCACCACATGCTTTTAAATCTTTTAAAGTATTGTTTTTAGCGAAAAACTTTCAAAACCTTTTTGTGTAGAATTTTATGTAGATTAATTTAATTATTTTTTTATCATATTTCTTACGATTTGTTGATTCAGGATGATTCATGCTGTTTAAGATATTTAAATCTGGCGAAGACACACAAAGTGATATTTGTTTGACAGTGTCCCCATCGGGATTCGAACTCAGAATAAAAAACCGGCCAAGTGCGAGTCGGACTCGCGCACCGAGGGTTCCGTACCACCACATAATCATAATTGTATTAGTTGAAATTTCAGTAAGTTAATGTGCTAGATTTTTTGAGTCCGACACGCGCTTGACCAAATTTTATTATTTGTTGTTATTTTATAGCTTATGCACTATAAACATAACAAACAAAAATCGCCTCAGCGACCATCCAACTTGACCCCTCTCTTATATGAATATTCTTGAAACGGGAGCTCACCACAATTGGTTACCATTAGTTGTGTGAAAAGTTGTAATATTTAATGATTTCAGACTTTTCCCATTACTTGTACTGTGAGACCTAGCTTCTTGCCAAATTTCATAATTTTAGGTCAACGGCAAGTACCCTGTAGGTTTTGCTTTTTTGCATAAATGTATGCAGATAAGGACATAATAAGCCGTATCTTTTGATTGCGTCGATGTAAAAAATTGAATTTTTCAGATCTTGTGTGGTTCATAGATCCTAATATATGGTATTAATTTTAACCTGATACCTTTACCCGTTCGTGAGATAAAGGGTCTTGACAGACAGACGGACAACAAAGTGATCATATAAGGGTTCCGTTTTTTTTTTGAGGTACGGAACCCTAAAAACAAAACGCATTGAATATTGTAAAATATAGTAAATGATACAGCAGCAGTGCACTTTCTTTCTCGCGATATACAAGTAAAACTATCAGCCGCAAACTTATATTTGTTATACCATACACATAGTATGGAAATACAAATTTATATTTCGGTTTTTCTAGAAAATGTTTTAATGAAATAAGCAGATGAATTCAGAATTCGAATTGTTAAATATTAAAACCAACTAACCGTAAACGATTTCGAACAAATCACGTGTTCAATTTTTGGTAGTACTAGAATACCCTGTATATGATTAATTACCGATTTTTTTTATTTCAAAACACGTTTCTTAGGGATAGTTGTTCAGTTTTGTCTACTGAAAAAGCCCTTTCAGTTTTTCGTACATCCTGTGTACTAAATTTTCGCAAAAACCAATCAAATTGAATATCCATTCAAGTAAATAACCAAAACAGAATTAATATCATAGAAAATAATATAAACTTAATGGAACCAATTATGAGTAAATCACAAGTTTACGTTTCGGTAGTACAAAAACACCCCTTATATGAAATCACACAGACAAACTGATGATGGCGCAAGATACCTTGCATGGAGATCCTTAGTCAAGCAAAGTTTCATAAAAATCATTTTAGCCGTTTTTCAAAAAAATTCAATTCTTCATTTTTGTTGTATGACAGCTACCCTCAAAATGAAAGCCAGCAAAAAACCATTAGGAACCCTTCGACCAATTTGCATAAAAGTCTTAAATTAAAAATATGGTGTTAATAGGACCATTCGTTTAGCCGCTAGGCCAAAGCGTGACGGACAGACCGACCGACGGACGGACATTTTTAGGGGACTTGCTTAAAGGGCCCCATACAAAGCCCTGCCTGCAGGGCCCTGCTTGCAGTGCCACTGCCAATCGTACTTTGTGTGGGCATGCAGGGCCGACAAAATAGCCGTTACATCGGCCCTGCAAGACCACACACGGTATGATTGGCAGTGCGCACTGCAAGCAGGGCCCTGCAGGCAGAGCTTTGTACGAGTATGGGCCGTTTAAGTGATATAGAACACATTTTTGAGAAAGTTTGTCCAACTTTTTTCACGAATACAATACCTTTCTCGCTCAGCTCGAAAGTAAAAATACTACTATCGATAAAAAATACATCACTCATAATCTCCAACATGATCCCACAAAAAACGATAAATTACAATAAAATACGTAACAATTTCCATATTATCTAACTTAAGAAATGATAAGTTGACTTTTTTTATGCAATATTTGTGGTAATAATCCACAAACATGAAAAATACTGAATAAAACTTACAGATGAAAAGACAAAATTTCTTTGCTATTTTCGTTTTGTTGTTTTGAAGATGTACAGCCATCAACTACACACGTTGGAGAGCAACTTAAGAATAAATTCACGATATTTTTAACTTGTTCACTATATGTTTTTTATAATTTACACAATGTTTACAACATATAATTTAGGAAATATTTTCAACCGTTAAAATCCCAACAAGTTACAATAATCCTATAAACTTTGTAAATGCAATGAACGCGTCGTTCATCTAATTTGGTAGGATGTGATCATTGACGATTTGACATGGCATGAGACATGCTAGCAGTTGTCATCCCATACTGAAAAAAAATACGAGGGCCACACCGAAATGATCGGGAATAGAAAAAAGTACAAAAATAATACAACAATATTTACTTTCATTGTCTTTCGAGGTATTCTCCGTGATAATCAATGCACTTTTGCATTCTATCAAACTAATTATTATAACAGTAATTCCAGTCTGAAGTGGATATAGTCAAAACGGCCGATTTGTAAGCTTCGACTGCCTCTTCTGGGCCTTGAAATCGTTGACCACGTAGCATATCTTTAATTCTTGGGAATGTAAAATAATCATTGGGGCTCAAGTCAGGGCTATACGGTGGATGGTCCATTAACTCCACGTTTTCCTGATTTAAAAACGCGATCGTTTTGCGAGCGGTATGTGAGCTCGCATTATCCTGGTGAAGAATGATGCGACGATTCGGATTAATTTTAATAATACTAAACGGGGGAAATGGGGTAAAAATGTCTAAAAACAAATATGGGTATCGTTTGTATGGTTTATCGGGTCGCTGATTACGAAAACAAAAAAAAATCCAACGTGGTGGACGTGAAGTACCATCATCCTCTGTTAGGGTGCGTTCGAGTTGAAATCTCAAAATATTAACATGGGTGTTGTTTCTATCTTTTATTGGGACGTTAATTACGAAAATGGTATCGATTTTGAAATTTATTATAGTGTTCATGAGAATTCTTAAAAGCATGTGTGCCAAGGCTACTCGTAAAACGGGGATTGAAAGTTTGTAGGGGGAAACAGATATTAGTTAGACCGAAACAAATATGGGTATCGTTATATGGTTTTTCAGGTCGATGATTACAAAAGATAGAGAATGGAAACGGTTAGGGATATGGATAGATATACGAATACAGATATTGATACGGATAGGGATACTGGATGGGGACGGGAATGGGGGCGGGGACCGGGCCGTTAATCGGGATGGGGACGGGGGCTAATGATTTGGTGTGCAGGTTTGGGTGATCTGATAGGGCAAAAGTTTAGAGCAACGAATTGGAGTGCTATAAGCTACTTTTTACAGCGGGAAAATATCTCTTCCTATGGGAAAGCACGTTATAATTTAAAATACATAATCCACGCAAGCGAAACCACGGGCAACTGCTAGTATTTAATAATTTCAGACATTTTTCCTTGCTTGTGCTTTTTGCAAATTGCAAATTTCATTATGCTACGAGTAGGTCATAAATGTATGGAGGTGGAGACATAAATGGCTATATCTTTTGATTGTGTTGTCGTAGAAGCTTGGAATTTTCAAAGCTCAAAGGGTAGACTTTAATTTTGATATTAAATTCAACTTGATACCTTTACCTGTTCGGGAGAAAAAGGGTCTTGACAGACAGACGAACGACAAAGTGATTCCGTTTCTTTTTTCTTTTGAGGTGAGGAACCCTAAAAATATGAACCTATTTGTTACAGATAAACAGATAATTAAACAAGATCCAGAAGAAATACAGCATCACGTGGACGAGTCACCCTTGGACCCGGATGGAGCCTACAGCCTGTACGAAGATCATCAGATCAAGGAGGAGATGGTCATGGGCCCCACTGACTATACACAAACCTTTGAATATTCAATCATGGGCTCAAGTAAGTTGGGTACTTCTTTTTTATGTACTTTATTTGCTGATCAAGTGAATTTTAAGAGTATGTGTTTTAACGACTATACAAGGTTATAGTGTTACCACTGAAGTGCGTCTGAGTATAGTGAAATAAGATGTTGCAAATCTAAATATATAAAAGAGCATGTCCTGACTGACTGACTGACTGATTCATCAACGCCGAGCCGTAACCGCTATCGATACAGATCTGAATATTTGTACACAGGTTCTATGTGCGTCAAAACCACCCACTAAGAAAGGATTTTGGAAAATTCATCTCCCAAGGGGGTGAAATAAGGGATGAAAGTTTGTATGAAAGTCCTTTGTTTCTTGAGCTAGATTCACACAAATTTGAATTTAAGCTTTTGGTAAAAAATAAAGAAACACGTGTTTAAGCATTTCTTAAAAATCACCCTTCATGGGGGTGAAAAAGGGGATGATTTTTTTTTCATATGTTGGTCTATAAGTCTTTCTTTTTTAAAGGTAGAATTATAGAAATTTGGTTTCGAGCTCATGGTAAAAAATAAAAAAGCACATGTTTAAGAATTTTTCAACATTCATCCCCTAAGGGGGTGAAATAAGGAATGAAATATTGTATGAAAGTCCTTTGTTTCTTGAGTTAGATTCACACAAATTTAACATTAAGCTTTTGGTTAAAAATAAAGATATACGTTATAAAGCATTTCTTAAAAATCACCCTAAAAGGGGATGAAATTTTTTCCGTATGTTGGTCTTTAAGTCTTTTACTTTTAAAGGTAGAATTATAGAAATTTGTTTTTGAGCTTTTGGTAAAAAATAAAAAAGTACGTGTTTTAGAATTTTTCAAAATTCATCCCCTAAGGGGGTGAAATAAGGGATGAAAGTTTGTTTGAAAGTCCGTCAGTTTTGAAGTTAGGATCTTCAAAATTTGTATTTAGACTGACGATTGAAAATTAAGTTTTACGTGTCTTAGTGTTTTTGAAAATTGTATACCCTAAGGGGTGAAAAGGGGGATGAAGTTAAAACTCCTTCATTTCAAAGTATTATCCACTAAATTTATTATTTAGGCATTAGGATTGTAATTCTGTTTAACATACATCACTGTTATTTAAATTCCACCCCAAATTCAACCCCTTAAAGAGGGAAATTGGGTGAAAAAGTCTAAAAATCAATATGGGTATCGTTTGTATGGTTTATCGGGTCGCCGATTACGAAAACTAAAACAATTTTAAAATCTAATGTGGTGGACGTGAAATCCCATCATCCTCTGGGGAAGGGGTTGGGGTTCGATAGGGTTGATATGTCTTCAAATCAATATGGGTGTCGTTTGTATGGTTTATCGGATCGCTGATTATGAAAACTACAACAATTTTGAAATTAAGGTGGTGGACGTGAAATACCATCATTCCCTGGGGATGGGGTTGGGGTGCGATAGGGTTAAAATGTCTAAAATCAATATGGGTGTCGTTTCTATGTTTATATAAGGATAGGGATAGGGGTTAAGACGGCGTTAAGGATAGGGATAGGAGGGGTAGGGGCAGGAATAGGGAGAGGGAGGAGAGGGAGTGGGATGGAGGTAGAGGGAGTGGGAGAGGGTGATGGAGGGGGAGAGGGAGAGGCTGCACATTGTCTGAATATCACGCAGGCGAAGCCGCGGGCACAGCTAGTGTTAAGATAAAGTAGATTTTTCGTTTAATAGAGTTCACGAAAGAGTGTGACAATTGTAAAAAATCATTTTGTAGAACAGATTTATCTTCAATTACCACGATATACGTGTTTGTAACCGCAATATATACACACAAAAAAATCGTTGTTATCGTTTTTACATCCAGTCATACATATTCACATTTTTTACATTAATTAGAAGTTATTATTTCATTAAGAAACTGTGGAGTTTTTTCGTGAACTCTGGCATATAAATATTTCTTTGCTACTGACTTGAAGATAGTAGATCGTGAGGACGCCGGAAGTTATCCCACGTCATTGAGTATAGATCCACAAAACGTTACGGTCTGCCAATGCGCAACCTGGCAGGTTCGGTACAGTCAGAGAGAAAAGTTGTTACGTCATGGAGTACACCAATAAAGCCTTCTATCTCCTGCTAAGTTGCGCGTTGTCAGATCGACATTATGTGGATCTAAAAGGTCACTACTCTCGCTACAAAGATTCAAATTTCGTGTACTCGATGACGTAGGATAACCTGCGGTGCCCTCATAGTCCTCTTTAAGCCTGTTTATAATAGTTATTTATGCAACTGTTGCGTAATGAGAGTAATTTTAACACGAGATCTGGTTTTTGATACGAGGCGCAGCCGAGTATCAAAATAGTATAGATCGAGTGTTAAAATGACTAATTACGTATAGTTGCATACAAAACTTTATCTACGACCGACGAAATAAATTTTTTTTTTAAAGAGTAGTGATCAATTTATTGAACTAAGAGGACAGTTAGTACAGTTAATTAAAGTTATTCCCGATCCAGAGCTTGTGGATGGCGTTGCTTTAACATTAATTTCATGTATATACTGTATATACTGACAGCCTCTTGTCGAATCATGTTCTCCTGGTACATACTTTCCATTTTGTTCAAATCACTTCTTTTGTTGCCAATGTCACTTTATATAGAAGCGAGCCAACTGTCAGCTTCTTGTCGATTTATGTACTCCTAGTCACGCCTGGTACTCTCCGTTTTCTTTTAAATATAGGTAGGCAGTCGTCACCCCAGTAAATATATTTTTACAAAATTACTTTAAAATAGGCTGTATGTAGTACTGTGGTAGTATTGCCTTAGCCTATGCAGATTGAAAATTATGTATTATATATAACAGTTGCGGAATGAAAATCCATACTCCATTTCCGTACTGCTCGTAGTATGGAACAGTGTGGAAATGAAAATGATAGCGGACAATGACCTCAATTTCGAATCTGTCATTGGTTTCGAATTCGGAATATTCCGGTACGGGAGTAGATAAAATTACTTACTTTATTATGAGCTAAATTATTTGCACAGGTGCTGCAATGTCAATGAAAAAGATTACTAACAAAGGAGATAAAGAAAAGCACACAGCAGAGACAGATCTTTCAACAACAGAAAACGTCGATGAAGTCGCACAACAAAACACCCCAAACTTTGCAAAGAATCCTGTGTCTGAGAGTAAACTATCTGACGTAACTGCAAGTGTAGATAGCCAACAAGAAGTATCTCAAGAAGCAGTCAGCACAAAAATCAAAGTGAATGAATCTGTGAATAATGGTCCTAACTCAGTTACGCCTTCCGTTTGTAAGATTTGTGATGCAAAATTTAAAACTCTACGCATTTTGAAAGAACACTTAAGAACACACTCAGACGAGAAACCATTTTCGTGTGATTTATGTTTTACAAGCTTTAATAAAAAAAGCCATTTAAACACACATCGGCGTTTACACACAGGTGAGAAACCATATTCTTGTGATATATGCCATAAAAGCTTTAATAAGAAGGGTAATTTAGACGCGCATTGTCGAATACATACCGGCGAGAAACCATTTTCGTGTGATTTATGTTATAAAAGCTTTCATGATAAAAGCAATTTAAACACACATAAGCGATTACACAAAAGTGAGAAATCATATTCTTGTGATGTATGTCAAAAAAGCTTTAATCTAAAGCACTACTTACACAAACATTATCAGCGAATACACAGTGGTGAGAAACCATATTCTTGTGATATATGCTATAAAAGTTTTAATGAAAAGAGTAGTTTAGACGCGCATTGTCGAGCACACACAGTTGAGAAACAATTTTGTTGTGATGTATGTCATAGACAATTTGATCGAAAGAATGATTTACACAGGCATCGTCGAATACACACAGGTGAGAAACCATTTTCTTGTGATGTGTGTCATAAAAGTTTTTGTGACCCCTCTACTTTACGCAAACATCGGCGAGTATGTGCATTTGACAAACTATAATCACCGTCGTACATTTTCGATTCCGTTATTTTAATTTCGTTCCTAAAATACCAAAATAGAAAGAAAAATAACCTTATTATGGTGTGACTTCGTTTGTTTGTCTTTTCTACCTATTTAGCTCCGCAATGACTACTGTGGGCGAGGAGCTAGAGACGAAAATCAATTAAAATCTACACTATCTACACTAATATTATAAACAGGAAAGATTTGATTGTTTGTTTGTTTGAATTGAATAGGCTCCGAAACTTCTGGACCGATTTGAAAAATTCTTTCACTATTAGAATCCTACATTATCCCTGATGAACATAGGCTATAGATTATTTTAAAAAAAAGTTAGGGTTCCGTATAAAAACTTCGATAATGTAACTCAAGGTTTAAAAAGAAATACCAAATAGCATCCTTATATCGCGTACGCTGCGGAAACTATTGACAATAGAGCAAAGTGATGTAATACAGTTTTATAGAGGACGTCAATATCGACAAAAAAGTTCGTGATACCGTATGTCTAATTATTACAGTTATGTCACAATAACTACTTTTCATGTTATCACGCCGGTACAAACTATACAGGCCTCAATATTCGTACCTTTAGTTATTATTACCATCATATAAGCCTAAATACGTCCGCTTCTGGACATAGGCAGCTCTTGATAGTTTTTTAGCCGTGAAGTTATTGTTGGGTTCCAGTGACATAAGGATGCCCCTTGGACATTATATATTGTTAAAATAAATGTCTTGATTGCTGTAGTATAAAATTATTTATTTCTGTTTGAACTTGTGATAATTAGTTAGTGTGTCTCTCTTCGTATATATATTTTCTTTTAGTTACCATTACGAGACTGTTAGTTTAGTTAGTTTTTAAGCAAGTTCCCAGTTTATTTGTTGTGAATGTAGTACGCACCTGTAATTGGCTTATGTATCAGTCAAAGTGCATTATGTAATAGATTAAGTAATTGTTTTAATATGTATGCTGTTGGTGTGTCTAATAAATAAATAAATAGACCATGACACTGAAAAACTTACCAACGAACTTGTCCCTTTTCATACAAGTGTGTAGATTTGGTTAATATGGAGCAGCATTACCTAAGTAGGTACCTCTGTAGGCACTTTTCGTTTCGATTACTGACACAAAAAATTTCTTACACTATGTTTGTATGGGATTCAGCTTAAAGTTACATTTTACTTGTAACAAGGTGTATTTTTAGGTGTCCTTTTTTTGTGTAGACAGATAGACGGGTAGTACAAGCAAGAGCAAGGTAAGCTTGAAACTTGCAGAGCTACTCTAGCCCCCAACACAGGATAAAGCCCAAGGTGTAACGCTCGACGTGCTCTTGACTGTACGTTAGGTGTATGTTGTACATTCGAGATCACGTCAAGCTTAACACATTGCACTTAGTATCATTCTTATTTCAAAAGCCTTACTTCATAAAATATTAAGTTACCATATATCTCTTGATTTGACAAAATGGCTTATTTATCATTGTTCTATTATAAAAGACATACACACACACATTTACACAAACATACTATTCCACACACTGACACAAGTATGTTTATATATATATTTGCAACCTATTTAGTTTGGTCTTTTTAAAATTTTGGTTTCATTGTGTAG
Organism: Athrips mouffetella; assembly: GCA_947532105.1. NCBI lineage: Eukaryota > Metazoa > Arthropoda > Insecta > Lepidoptera > Gelechiidae > Athrips > Athrips mouffetella. The sequence goes on from OX383984.1 coordinate 14,594,923, forward strand.
AAATTTTATAACTTTCTTACCATTTTGTACCAATTGTAATTTTAATAAGTGAAGATCTCTAAATTTGGCATACAAATTTTAATTTGTAACTAGAAATAATCATTTATAAGCTGTGAGATTTTTCCCTGAAATAAATAAATTAAAATGAATATACAGGTGTAAAAAAGTACGATGATACTTCTAAGGGGTGATTCTAAATCAATAATAGATTGTATAAAAAAAATAAAAAGAGTACCTTTTCCTAAAAAAACCGGCCAAGTGCGAGACGGACTCGCGCCTTAAGGGTTCCGTACCTATCTACCATATGATGTACTAAAAGCTTTTGTTCTTTGATTTTAAAAACTCCGTGACCATCCAACTTGACCCCTCTTTTATAGAAAAGTTCTTGAAACGGGAGCTCACCTTAATTGGTTCGTGTAGTTGTGAGAAAATTTGAAATATTTAATAATTTTAGACTTTTCCCTTTATTTGTACTGTGAGACCTAGCTTCTTGCCAAATTTCATAATTTTAGGTCAGCGGGAAGTACCCTGTAAGTTTTGCTTTTTTGCATAAATGTGGACATAAAAAGCCATATTTTTGATTGCGTCGTCGTTGTAAAAAATTTAAATTTTCAGATCTTGTGTCGTTTATGGACCTTAATATTCGTTATCAATTTCAACCTGATACCTCTTCTCGTTCGTGAGAAAAAGGGTCTTGACAGACAGACAGACGGACAACAAAGTGATCCTATAAGGGTTCCGTTTTTTTATTTTGAGGTACGGAACCCTAAAAAAAGTAGTTTTAGCTCAAGAAAGTAAAGAGCCTGGAGGGTTCAATGACTTCTATGATCAGTTGGTGATGCAGACAAAGATGTTTTTAGGGTTCCGATACCAAAATGGTAAAAAAAGGAACCCTTATGGTGCGACTTTGTCTGTCTGTCCGTCTGTCTGTCTGTCACACCTCTATATTTCAGCAACCACTCATGCTATCGACTTGAAATTTGGAATAGTTTTAGAATATAGTTGCCCAACTTAATTGCACATGAAAGATTTTGAAAAAATTTTGATTAATAATATAAAGGGGGGGGGGGGGCAAATTGTCGCTACTAGGTCGAGTGGGGTATCACATGAAAGGGCTTTACTTGTACATTCTAAAATATATTTATATATTTTTTACATCTCTTAATTTTCAAGTTATGATGAAAAATGTCCAAAAAAGTACCACCCCCCCCCCCCACTTATCTCCTAAGTTTCTTCTTCTTTCCCTGTTCCCATTATTTGGGGTCGGGTCTCCTCACCCTTCTGCGTCAAGACAATCGGTCTTGAGTTGTCGGTTCTGGCAATTGGGCTTTCTTCAGGTCTCTTTCGATATTGGACCACCAGGTCGATGGCGGGCGGCCTCTGCCTCTCTTTTGTTCTGGGATTTTCAGGGCTAATTTCACTACGTGATCTTCGCTGCGTCTTTTTACATGTCCATACCATCTGAGGCGGTGTTCAGTCATTTTGTCCGTGATCGGGGCAACCTTAAAACTGCCGCGTATGTGTTCATTGCGCACCTTGTCCAGTCTGGTCACCCCTCCTGCCCACCTCAGCATCTTCATCTCATTGACGTGCACCTTTTGTTCATGCGTCTTCTTAGCTGTCCAACATTCGGACCCATATAATAATGCTGGGCGGACTGCTGTCTTATATACTTTGCCCTTGGTTTTCACTGGCATGCGAGGATCACACAACACTCCGGTAAGCGTTCGCCATTTTTTTTTTTATAAATTTATTCAAAAACAAAATTTTACAAGATGGTTATCCATGTAGTTGCCATGCAACATTGATTCTGTGGGACACATCTGCGTCTATGTTGGCATCCGTTGTGAGCATAGAGCCTAGATATTTGAATTTCTCTACTGTGGGAATAGGTGTTGACCCAATGCATATCGTTTCAGGAGTTGAGTTTCCGCTGAAAGGGCATTTCAGGTACTCCGTTTTGCTTCTGCTTACTCTCAATCCGTATTTTTCCAGAGCGTGTGTCCAGGTGTTAAGAATTCCTGCATTTGTTGTGAAGTATTGGTAGCCAGTACAATATCATCTGCGTAGAGCATGGTCCACGGTAATGGTGCCGGTATATCTTTAGTGAGGAAATCCATAACTAGATTAAAAAGGAAAGGGCTGAGCGCAGATCCTTGATGGACGCCCACTTTGACTTCAAAAGCTTTGCTTAGACCCGCCGGACTTCTGACTCTTGTACTGACGTTTTTGTACATGTCCTGTATGAGCTCAGTGTAGTATTCCGGTACTCTTTGAGCACGAAGGGCCTGCCATACAAGGTTACGTGGTACCCGGTCCAAAGCTTTTTCGAGGTCTATGAATGTAAGGTGTAGGTCCTTTTTGTTGATCCTATACTTTTCCATCAGGATTCTGATTGCTTGTATGGCATCGGTGGTAGATTTTGATGCTGTGAACCCGAACTGATTTGGGGATATTTCAACGAGCGCGGAGAGGCGTTTATTAAGAATTCTTTCCCAGATTTTCAGCGTATGTGACGTCAGTTTTATACCTCTGTAGTTTTCACTAAGTACTTATCTCCTAAGTTTGTGAAAAGAAAAATCTGAATTAAGTACAGTTGACAGTAGTTTATGTAAACATTACAGCAAAAATAAAACTATCTTTTTAAAATGCACAGTTTTTACCGTTACAAACAAATAGTTTTGCGGTCCTAAAAATGGACTTTATTGCTTTCAAAAATACAAAAAGTATGTCGGAACCCTCGGCGCGCGAGTCCGACTCGCACTTGACCGGTTTTTTATAATACCGAGTCACTAGCAATTACCTATTCATTTTAATAAATTGCTAGGTATAAGGTAATTCGACGGAAAATCAAATTTCATGATCACCCAATATAAAAAAATAGTTAAAAAATATTTTTTTTTTACAATCTATTAGTGATATAGAATCACCCTTAAAAAGGATCATCGTACTTTTTTTTACACCCTGTACAATTGGCCCTCCGTGCTAGAGTTACCCTGCAAGTGTCAAGCCTGACCTGCTCTCGACTGTAGCACCTGGCTACTTGATGTTGTGCTAGTAAGATAAGTAATTTACTATTGAAAATGATTTTATTTTAACACTTCCAGTGTTCAGATAAATCTACAAAGTAGAAAATCGCAAAATGGACTAGTTAGGCTAGTACAGTTCGTGCTTACTAGGTGGCAGCACCAACATTAGTACAGCTAATGCTTACTAGGTGGCAGCACTAACGCAACGTTGGAATGCGTATAGAGATCGCAAATTTCACAATATCAGGCAGGACCACGGTAGCCTAGTTGGTAAAGCGTCTCCGGTACTGACGGAGAAGACGCAGGTTCGAATCCTGCCTGTGGTTGTGAAATTTTGCGATTTTCTACTTTGTAATTTATTATTAGTATTTAAGCCATATCTACTGTATAAAAATACTTTCTTACCTTTTGTTGCATAAATTAAATCTTTGTTGACATGTTTTACTCTTTTATTTCTGATCTGTAAATCTCCCAAACACTGAAATAGGAGTTAATAGAATCAGGCGTTACTTTGCGGAAGACCATCTCAAAGAAATGAAACAAATATATAGCCACCTTCCGCAACAATGATGGATGCTATGTACTCACTGTGCACCGCCCGCCCGCCCGCAAATAAATGCGCATGCGCAGGCAACTGCAACACAGCAACCACCCAAAAACACTCTACACGTGTTTCGCCTCTACACGAGGCATCCTCAGGAGATGTTAGACCGACCAGTGCCAAACACCGAACACTGGTCGGTCTTAGAGTGTTTTTGGGTGGTTGCTGTGTTGCAGTTGCCTGCGCATGCGCATTTATTTGCGGGCGGGCGGGCGGTGCACAGTGAGTACATAGCATCCATCATTGTTGCGGAAGGTGGCTATATATTTGTTTCATTTCTTTCACTGAAATAGGATTCAAATGATGAAACCGAACAACTTTCCCTCGGGAACGTACTTCTCCCTTCCCTTACAAAATGCGCCATCACGACGAAGACCGCCAAAAGTTATAGGCCCTCAGAGTAAAAAACTATAGAGTCCGTCATATACATATTCTGTATGAGCTAGTGAAGCGTCTCACTGTCGACCATTCTAGTCGGTCAAAAAACTCGGTTAAGTTTTACAAAAATCTAGATATCTTTAAAATCGAATGTTTTAGTCTAAACTTTGTTTGCGAAAGTGAAAATATATAGTTTTTTACTTGTGAATTGATCATTAATACTAAGAACGGAAGCGTAAATAATCCGAAATAGCCATTTTATGCGTGATTTTTAACATCGTTTTTTTCCTGAATGGTAAGTGTTTTCGAAAAACTGTGGTAGTAGCATTTATTAGTCCCATGTCACATTTCTCAGAGAGAAAGATAAAAAAAATTACGTTTTTAGGATTTGAAAAAAATTCCATACATTTTAGTATGGAGGTCCCTCGCAAGAAAGTGCTACGCTTATGGCTCCCTCCTTAGCAGTAAGAGCTGCTACTAAAACCTCCTCGTATTGGCCTTATTTTTTCCATTGTGTGTGCTTGGCCTAATAAAAGTACTAACAGACGATCAGCGCTAGAATTGAACACAATCGTGATCGTTATCCATTGAGTTGAAGCCAATGCATAGGTTTCACGGTAGCACCGAACGCAATCGTAATCGGCTTCAAGACGATTACCATTTGAACCGTCTTCAATGATAGTCATTCGATCAATTGAATGAATGATTCGGTACTATTTGACATTTGAAAGCCATTATCGGTAGCACCGAAATTTAAAAAAAAAAAAAAGAAACAAAAATTGATTCCGATTCCGAGTCCAAAACGTCAAATGAACAAGGTTACTCCATCGTTACCTTGTTGGCATAATTTGGTAGATTTTCTGAACTTATACGGTGTTTTCACCACATATTGTTAGGTATTGGTTTTTTTTGCTGTTGCTTTTGATCGTTTCTTTTGTGTTTTTGCACTCCTCCTAGCAGCGGCAGAGCAAGAATGATTAAAGAAAAGAGATCTTTTGGAGCGAAGAGTAATGCGGGACTCTTGCTTGCAGATCTCTGCTGCTGCTAGACAAATCATTCATCGACAGTTTTTGCCTTTCGAAAAGGACTTTTACAGATCTTTGTGAAGATTTGATCTCACTTTTGGCACAGGATTAAAGGAGCAGCGCAATGCGCTCAGATATTTATGGTACTTACCTGTGTTTTTGCATCTATATACTGTAAACATCTATCAAGATGATGTTAGTTTGTTATTTGACTAACCCTGTGAAATTTATCTACTAAAAGAAAGTAGCTTCGATCAACCCTCTCCCAAAACAGACAAATTTATTGACTTTTCAGATTCTGGAGTTATGCGAGTAGTTCTTACCAACATAGTGTTGGAGATCACAGGATGATTAATGTGTGTCAAAGGACAATGTCGAATTGCCTGGCAGAGGTCACCAATGCCTCATATTTAAACTCACCACATATTTTAAGAAAATATATAAAATTCCCACAGCAACTTGAGAGAGAAGCTCTTCTATAGAGGTAATAATTAATTTGAAATTCCCGTGTGGTACGGGCAAAGAATAGTACCCAAGGATCATATATACTGATGTGGCGGGATGTCAAGGTAAATTTTTCTGCCAAAACCAGGTAAAAGTTACTACACACAAGCCAAATCTTTTAGACCAATCAGCTTAACATCATTTTACTGAAAACTTTAAAAAGATTATGCGACAAACACATAAGAGATACAATGCTGTACAAAAATCCGCTACACAAATAACAACACCCCTGCACCATGGGTAAATGCACAGATTCAGCACTACACAAGGTAGTAGGGAAAATAGAGTGTGCGATACATCACAAATTATCAACACTAGGCGTTTTCATAGACATTGAAGGAGCCTTTGACAAAACAATGTTCCACAGCATGAGAACGGCACTAGAAACCCATGGGGTGGGAACAACCCTCAAAGACTGGATATGCAATATGCTAGAACAAAGAGTGATACAGGTACCAGTGAACGACAAAACAAGAGCCATAGTGGCGAGGGGATACCCACAAGGAGGTGTATTGTCTCTGCTGCTATGGAATATTGTAATAGACAGCCTCCTCACACAACTAAATGAAAAAGGTTATTTCACGATAGGATATGGCGATGATATTACCATCCGTATCAACGGCAACCACGTGAACACTATGCAACCTCATGGGACAGGTACTAGTGTGATAAACATAATCTCTCCGATAACCCTACCAAAACCGAAATGGTCCTTTTCACAAAGAAAAGGAAACTTTCGACAATGGGAATGCCAACATTTTTCAAAACAAAATTAACTCTTTCAACCGAGGTTAAATACCTTGGAATAATTATAGACAACAAATTAACTTGGCAAAAACACCTGGACAACACACTGAAAAAAGCCAGCATAGCCGTGTGGCAATGTAAAAGACTCCTAGGTCAGAACTGGGGTCTCACTCCCAAAATTGCGCACTGGCTATACACAACAGTAGTAAGACCAATCACCACATACGGCGCGCTGGTATGGTGGCCCAGGACAACTCTAAGTACCGCTCGAGCGAACCTAGAAAAACTACAGAGACTAGCATGCATCTGCATAACGGGTGCAATGCGCACCACACCAATAGCACCCCTGCAGGTGATGCTAGACCTGCCACCCCTAGACTTATACATACAACAGGAGGCAACTCTTGCATCACTCAGGCTGGGACTGTCAGGGACACTAAGCATAGACTCTAGAATTCACCACACAAAAATAAAAGACAAAGCCCTAAGTCACCAGCCCTTATTAGCTGCACCAAGTGACAGGATACCTAAACAAAACACCTTTCACAAAACATACAACATAAACTTACAAGAAGAAACACATGACTACTCAGGTATAAAAAACAAAACTAGGCACAGGTGCAGGTATATATTCACAAGACCTAATGCAATAAATATGATATGATATATCAAGCGCCCTAGGACAATTTAACACAGTATAACAAGCTGAATGTGTCGGCATTATACAAGCTGCAGATTCAGATTCAGATAATTTTTTCAATGTAGATTCTTTACAGAATACTTATTGAATGTCATGCAGAATACAATGCAAATAGAGCGAGTCTACGCCGTTTCGGATCGTGCTATGGCAGCGTAAAAGAAACGGCAAGAAACCACTGCAGCACGGCCTACTTTAAGAGTCGGCTTTTTACAATGTGTTTCTTGTGTTTCGCTGGAATATCAGAGCACCATACTTACCTCTTTGTCATTCATATAGTCATCCAATCTATAGTAAGCTTTTTTACATAACGTTTGCTTTACACATTCTTTAAACTTTCTCTCAGGTAATTGCACTATATTGTCAGGTATTTTGTTGTAGTATCGTATACACAGACCAATGAAAGATGTATTGACTTTAGTTAATCTAGTATATGGTTGATCATTTTTATGCTTATTTCTAGTATTAAAATTATGCCTGTCACAAATTATTGGTAATTGATGAATGTTCTTTCTAGCATACATTATATTTTCATAGATATACTGGCATGGCACTGTCATAATGTTGATTTCCTTGAACAGTTCTCTCAGGGAATCACGAGTCTTCAGGCAATAAATTGCTGCACAAGCAATAACAGCGAGGAACATAACTTACACAAGCATTTGTATAGTCTTGAACTTTAGAACTTACCCGTGGGTGTCGTAGGAGGCGACTAAGGGTTATAAACTCGAGGATGGGCAGCAGCATCCTCCTGTGTATCATACCATGTTACTTACTGCGGTCACCTACAACTGCGGTCCATGGTGCCAGCCATAACGATAACAAGCGAGGTTACTGGTACTTCCCCTCCACGTTTTTCCAGCAAAAGCTAGAATTGTGGAGGGAGCTCCCTGTCTTGTAGTGGACGTTTCATGGGATGTTATGATGATGAATAATTAATTTAGATATTATATACACTTTCAACCTAAATGCCCTTAACAGTTGATTTTTTTTAGATTCATGGAAAAGTTCAGTTTCTACGAGTACTGGGCTAAAAACCTAAGACAAATGCTCCTATCACTTGCTCAAGAAAGTTAAAAAGTTGCATTGGAGATGAAATAAAAACAAAACTCATGACTAACCACATAGAAACTCCTCCCTGCCTAAAACTAGCTTCAGCAAGGAGGTAGTCATAGCCCGGATGCCTGGACATATGGGCAAAGAGACTGCTGATAAATTGGCAAGGATGGGAGTGGATGAAATCTTGATAGGCTTAGAACCCCGCCTACCCATCCCCAGCAAGATAATTAAAGGGGTTTTCAAGAGAATAATTATTACAGAGGCAATTGCTTGTTGAAATACCATAGAAGTACACCGACAATCCAAACTCTTTATAAAAGAGTATGATAAGAAAAAGACCAGACATTTATTGCAGCTTCCGAAAGCAGATATAACTAAGATAGTAGGTGTAATAACAGGACACTGTATCCTGAATAGACACCTAACTATTATGAAGACGAAGGAAGATCCAGCCTGTCCAGCCTGGAGTGCGGAGAAGATGAAACTAGCTTCCACTTCATCGACAACTATAGTATCAAATAAATATTTATAATGATGTTTAGATAATAGCCTTGGTCATATGCCATGCCCTAACTAAATGAAGTTATTAAGTATATGCATGCCACTTTCCGCCAGTTGAACAAATCATCTTTAAAATTAAAGCTCCTTTAAGTCTATGCCAGACTCTTTCTGTTTTGCTGACAAAGAAAGTGACAGTAATAGATTTAAAGCACCTTTAACTTTAAAGACGCTTTGTGCAACTGGCTGTTTGCCCTAAAGCTTCTTTGAGGGAAGGTGGCATGGCATTACCCGACTATGGCAAAAATAAGGGTGAATTGTAACTCCGTTCAAAGAAGCTCGACAAGCGATCGAAACCATTGTCGGTCTGACAAGGACCCAATCCGCAAAACAGATATATAGATATATTTTAAGTTCAAAAACTCAACAAGTAGGTACTGCAAAATGTTGCTTTAAAAAGTATGAAACAAGAAAAATATTCAACTCAAATTATTATGTACAAACTATTGTATTAAATAAATATTCATAGTGATGTCAGATAATAGCCGTGGTCATATTATGCCACCAACCCTAAAAGCGAGCAAAGGCTTTAGGGAAAAGTGACAACAATATAACCACGGCTGTTATATGAACAATGAACATCACTATCAATATTTATTAAATACCATTGTTTATACATAACAATTTTAGTAACAATATTTTCTTGTTTCATACTATTTAGAGCAAGATTTGCCAGCTGTAGTCGGGTTCTAGATTTTGAACTAATTTTTTATTTGCCATACTATTTTTCAAGTAGGTAAAGTTATGTTTAAAACCGTTACATCTTTATTGACCTACTATTTAGTTAGATAGAACACTTTATTGCTCACATAATAACAAAAAAAACCGGTCAAGTGCGAGTCAGACTCGCGCGCCGAGGGTTCCGATATATCTTTAGTATTTTTGGAAGCAATAAAGTCCATTTTTAGGACCGTAAAACTAAATTTGTTTGTAAAGGTTTTTTGCAGATTTCTAAAAACCTGTGCAACTTAGAAAGATTGTTTTATTTTTGCTGTAATATTTAAATCAATTTCTATCGACTGTAATTAATTCAGATTTTTCCTACCGCAAACTTCGGCGATAAGGGGGGGGAATGGTATTTTTTTTTTACATTTTTCATCATAACTTGAAAACTAAGAGTCTTAAAAAAGTACAAAAATATATTTTAGAATGTGCAAGTAAAGCCCTTTTATACGATACCCCACTCAACCTAATAGCAACAATTTGAATTTTGCCCCCCCCCCCCACCTATTTGGGCCCCCTTTACATCAATAGTCATAATTTTTAGGGTTCCGATACCAAAATGGTAAAAAAAAGGAACCCTTATGGTGCCGCTCTGTCTGTCTGTCTGTCACACCTCTATATCTCAGCAACCACTTATGCTATCAACCTGAAATTTGGAATAGTTTTAGAATATAGTTGCCCAACTTAATTGCACAAGAAAAAATTTTGAAAAAAGTATGATTATTAATATAAAGGGGGCCAAATTTCAAATTGTCGCTACTAGGTCGAGTGGGGTATCATATGAAAGGGCTTTACTTGTACATTTTAAAATATATTTTTGTATTTTTTTAAATTTCTTAGTTTTAAAGTTATGATGAAAAATGTCAAGAAAAATACCATTCCCCCCCCCTTATCTCCGAAGTTTGAGTAAGGAAAAATCTGAATTAATTACAGTTGACAGAAGTTTATATAAACTTTACAGCAAAAATAAAACGATCTTTCTAAGTTGCACAGTTTTTCAGAAATCTGCAAAAAACCTTTACAAACAAATTTAGTTTTGCGGTCCTGAAAATGGACTTTATTGCTTCCAAAAATACTATAGGTATATCGGAACCCTCGGCGCGCGAGTCCGACTCGCACTTGACCGGTTTTTTTTTATATTCTTTCATGTGCAATTTAGTTGGGCAACCATATTTTAAAACTATTTCAAATTTCAAGTCAATAGGCCCGTCCACACCACGCGAGCAGCCGCGCCCGAGGCCCGCCGCGCGCGGCATGCGGCCTAATGCGCGGTCGGTGTGGACGGCCTCGCCCGCGGCAGGCGCATGCTCAGCCTCGGGCGAACGTAGCCGAGCCGGGCGGTGTCGGTAAAACGGTTTGCTCAAAGGTGCCTCAGTCGTTTGCCGCGCTCGGTGTGGACGCATCGTGGGCGTGGCGCTGGCCGCCCGACCGGTCGGCTGGTGGTCAAGTGGTCAGCTGCTGGTTAAGTGATCGGATGGTGGTCAAGTGGTCGGCTGGTGGTCAAGTAGTCGGTTAGTGGTCAAGTGGTCGGCTAGTGGTCAAGTGGTTGGGTGGTAGTCAAGTAGTCGGTTAGTGGTCAAGTAGTCGACCAATGGTTAAGTGGTCTTCTAGTGGTCAAGTGGTCGGCTGGTGGTCAAGTGGTTGGCTGGTGGTCAATTGGTCGGCTGCCAGGTCGGTTTGATTGTTTATATTCGTGTGTAGCACAATAAAAGCAAAAGCTGCCACGGCCGTGCGCATGTACGGCGCCATCTTTTCCGTTTAATGGCTCGGGCTGCTTTAGCGAGGCAGACTAGTTGCGTGGAATTTGACGACCCCGCACGCCGCGGCGGGCGCGGCAGGGCGACTGCCGCGCGCGGCGGGCCTCGGGCGCGGCTGCTCGCTTGGTGTGGACGGGCCTAATAGCGTGAGTGGTTGCCGAGATATACATGTATGACAGACAGACAAAGTCGCGCCATAAGGGTTCCTTTTTTACCATTTAGGTATCGGAACCCTAAAAACAAATGTACATGGAGAACTTAAACCTAATGTGGGCAAAGGCTGCCTATTGTTTATTCATAAAATTATTTAAGGTACGGGCTCCCGCACACGACCGAGAATCGGTGGCCGATTTTTTGTCGGCATCCCGCTCTTACGTGTTATCACCTGGATCTTCCGTCCTTGTCCTGGGCGATAATCGGCCACCGATTCTCGGTCGTGTGCGGGAGCCCTAAAGTGTGGACTTTACCTTAAATTTTTTTATAAAATATTCTTATAAGAATATTTTTTTAAAAGAAAACAATGTTTAAAATTTGTATTTTTTTAATAGAAAATAAACATATACCTACTATAACTTTGTTTTAATCACAGCCGGTTCTTGTTAATAAAACACCGTAGCCTAAATTAAGTTTATGTATAATCACAGTATTTACTGGCTTACAATCATCGTCAGGTAATATCATATTGTTATGAGCTAGCGGTTCGGGATTGGAGTGAAACACCTAAGTAAGTTTTTCCGTTTATTAGGACTTAGTACCTGGGCGACTGAGCTTCGCTCTATAATAGCTGCCTCAACATTAAAATATCATCGGGTGAGCAAGCTATGCTACTCGCCAACAGATGGCGCTGTAAGGTTCTGTCTAAAACGCGAAATTTACAAAATGCTCAAAAACACGAGGAAAACGAATTTTCTCAGCCATAAGACCTAGCTAGATCGATTTTTTGCCCCCAAAAACCCCCGAATGATAATTACATCGAAATCGTAAGAGCCGTTTTCGAGAAACCGATTACAAACATATATATATGTTACGGCTAAAACCCGAAGCGCGGCTGCACCTAGTTTTAGCCGGTTAGGTTAGTAATCGGCTGGTACTAGGTTTAACCGGCTACACCTAGTTCTAACCGGCTAAAACTAGGTGCAGCCGCGCTTCGGGTTTTAGCCGTAACATATATACAAATATTGCTCTAATAGTTAGGACTTATATACAACCCGAGCTTCCTGTTCACACCTCACCAAGTTTGCCCTCTGAGCCTCTTCGTACGGTCTTCCCTCCGTGCACTCTTCCCTCAGGGATCTCTTCCACAGTGTTTCCCCTCCAAGCAGTCCTCGCTCTGGGACCTCTTCAATGGAGTCTTCCCTCCGGGACCTCTTGTAAGGGGTCTTCCCTCCAGGACCTCTTGTATGGAGTCTTCTTTCCGTACTCTACTACCTCCGGCACCTCTTTAAGAGTGTTCCCTCTGTACCCTCTTTGAGTTACCTCTGAGACTTCCTCTTCCTTAGGACTTTTTCTTCTTTTCCTTGTTCTTCTTTTCTCTTTTTAGTTTGCTTTCCACCGAACTACGGAGTAGCCATCATCATTGGTATCTTCTCAGGCGCCCACAGTCCTAACTGTTCGATGAGGAGTAGTGGGCATGGGCTGCCTAGTGGCCGCAGGGTGCGGCGGGGGAGGGGAGGGGCCTCCCCAGCTTATATATATACCCATGCTACTCGTTTCCGAACTTTCTGGAATCATTTTTTTATTTAGGTTTTTGTTAGATATTTCTAGTAATTAGCTCTCTTTCTTCAGCTATCTCTTTCTTTTCTTTCTAGAATATTCTGAACAAAAAACAAATAATAAAACAGCCATATGGGTGGGTGGGATTCGAACCGGCAACCATTGGCTTGTTAGCCCAACGCCCTAACCACTGGACCATGGGGCTATTAACGATGAAATTTTGATAGTTCTTTTTGAAAGCTGGCAACCTGACGTCATGCTCGTGTCACTATGTAGGTTGTAAGGTTGATGACTGACAAACCCTGTTGACAGAATTGTTAAGCCGTTAAGGCCTGTGACTTCTTCAGAAAATAGGACCAATGGCTTACGTGCCTTCTGAAGCACGAAACCATTTTACTTTTCGCACCCACTGGGAGGTGACTAGAGGTTCCAATGGGGGTCACCACTATTAGCTATGCCGCTCCGAACAAAATTATTATGTCTCCATATTATACATAAGCATTACATCCATCTGCTGCTCCCTTGAAACCGCTCGGGGAGCTGGCATCCTGAAATGTTGTACAAAATGTTAAATGCATATCTACTAAACAAGAATGGCAGACTAGACTACCGAAATGCAGACAAAAAGTAATTCACAAAATATTTGGATTTCAGTCGAAAGGAAAGTGCATGATTAAACTAAAACATTTCTGTATTTGAGAATCACTACAAACTAGACATAGCCTATGTATCTGCAGAGGAAATTACAAGAGAAACAGAAAATTTGTAACTAACCTTGACTTCCACTTTCTTCTTTCTTTTTGTCGTTTAATAATTTGTGACTGCTGCTGAGCGAATATTAGGGGCAGGTAAGGGCTTTTCAGACACAATATCAAAGAAACGTCGTCAAAAGCGCCAGATAGAAAATTTTATAACCTAGGGTGGAAAACATAACCTAAAAGAAAGACTGAGAAGTCGTGCGTTTAGTTGCTCGCTTTTTATTCAATACTTTTTATTTTTTTGAGCTAAAATCAAATAAAAAATAATTATTTCACTCAATTAATCCCTTTCAAGCCAAAATAGTGTATAAAAAGTAACATTCTTTTAATCAAAGATCTTTAAATCGCTTTCGAAATATTTTCATGGTGAAGAAACGTAACGCATATATTTAGTTCACTTTAATCATTCATGAAACCCATCAATCGTATTCAACCCAACTGATAGTTACATGCTACCGTTTTGTTCAACACGATTACGACTCAATGGGAATCATGATACCGATTCAAATCGTTAACGATTGAGTTTCAATTCTAGCGCTGCGGATCGGACTGCTCTGAATCTAGCTCCAGACCACCGACCGTCCGATCCGCTCTGCGCAACACAAGATCGGACCGTACACCGGACATACGATTGGGTTGCCAGATTGACAGATTGGTTGTCCCGAAAAGAACGATTTTTGTCTCTTTTGGCAACAGATCGCCCTTCTGATGTCAGTTAACATGTTCAGGTTTACTTTCTTAATTATTCATATTCATGGTGATCGTCCCTTTTGGCCAAAAATCGTTCCTTTCCAGACTCAGATTTCCAATTTTCCGAAACTTGACATAGGCACTGGCAGCACCGAGCAGTCTATTTTACTCGACCACTCATATGAACGTCATATAAGGCTATCCTGCTGTCAAGGTAAACCAGATAAGATAAAGTATGTTTTACCGTTCCCACTTCTCCGCGTTATGGCTCCAGTTTAATCAAAACAAACTAAAATCGCGGTAATTGTGGCTATTTATTTATAACCATCTAACTTGTCGGATGTGTCCTACAAACATGGAAGCTCTTTGTAAAGCTCCAACAATTCAACAATACATTGTTTTTCTGCCGGTTCATCTGAATAGCCTTCTACTTCTCCATTTTCCATCTTTGAAGTTTACGGCGCGAACCAACGAACGTTTTGATCTGACAAGAAAATACAAACAACAAGCCGTTCCATATCGGTTAACAGTAATCCATCACCTTTGACAGCAGTCTGTCTCGTCTCTTTCACACATATTGAGGTCTTATAATAGCTATCCTGCTGTCAGGATAATATTTTACTGTTTTGGAACGCAGCGCAAACTACAATTTCGGAACGAAACGTCAAATGGTCTGGTGCGCCCTACACACGATCGGACCGTACCATTATTATTATTACTTGTTCTGAAGTCCGATGGGAAAAACCATCGGACCGCCAGACAAGGTAATAATAATAATAATGTCCGGCAGACAGCCCTCCACACGTCTGAAACTAGTACGGTCTGAAGTCGGCGCGTACCAACATCGTGGTCCGGAGCTAGACTCAGAGCAGTCCGATCCGATCGTCTGGCCAAAGTGCGCTTTAGTGTTCGTTCGGAAATTGTTACTTTTGATTTGACATTTTCAGGGCTGCCAGATTGTCTGAAAAGGTATATTTTCGACTTTTTTTCATCAAACTGACTCTTAGTTTCAGTTCACACAATCTGTTTATTTGATCTTAGATGTACCTGTTATCAAGGAGATCATAATATTACAAGAGCTGCTGTCTTAGAGGATAATCAATCACGTCTCATGTCAATCGATATGGATCGGCAACGTTTGGTAATCTTTATATCTTAAAAATACAGGTATTTTATATGACAGAGTATTTTCAAACAAATGAGATCTGAACGAATGCCCATGCTTTGTTGTGCAATAAAATAGAATAAAAATTGTATCTGATATTTCTGGAATTTCGATCTGGCATCACTTTTATTATTTTATTTGACTGAAAGACTGTGTTCATGTGTTGAAAAACGACAATATTTTGTGTTGTCATTTATTACAGATTTTTGGCCCTGCATATTTTCACCGGTCAATGTTTCCGTGACAGTGTTTTTCCTTTGACTTGAGATTGGCAGGAATGGTTGGTGTTGTTCCCCCTTACAACGGCCGATTGCCAAAATATTAAAAAAGTGAAGTGACAAAAACATTAGCTCTAAATTTATCAAGTGCTTTATGTTGAAAATGAGTCGTCCTTTTTTTTCTATGATCATTTACTTATTTATATGTTTTTATTTTTATCCAGATTATGCTAATTGACCGTCCATTTATCTGGTCATTGTAGTGCCGTGCATTTTCGACTATGGGTCATTTACGCTGGAACCTTGCAATAAACAATCTCTTTTGGCTTTAGACAGACTTCAATTTAGTTGTTTACGTATTATACTAGGAGCAATAAGAACATCTCCTACCAATGAGCTTTAGATCCACCTCTGTCCCTGCGCCGCCGTTTTTGGCTGATAGATTCCTTTACAAAGCTCTTCAAAATCAAAATCATCCCTTAAATTCAAAATTAGAAACGCTTTCTTCTTCAGCCCCCAAAACAAATACTGGTTCCACAAGGACCTTCCCTGTCTGGTTGAAAGCTATCGAAAATATTGTAATTTCCCATTTAAATGTTTTCAAACAGTTCGCCCGTTACTGTTTGAAATCCCGTTTGAAGCTCTCTTATTTAAACCAAATATCATCCCCAATATAGGTATTAATAAAAACGACCCAGGAGCCAATGCCACTTTTGCAGACAAAATTTATTCTTTGTGGAAAGATTGGTTTCACTTTTTTACGGATGCCTCCAAATCGGATGCTGGAGTTGGAGCGGCGGTTTGGCTCCCCAAACATCACACCCTCTTAAATTTTAGATGCCCTTCTATATGCTCTGTATTTACTGGAGAAGCAGTCGCAATACTTGAAGCTGTAAAGTTCATTCTGTCCCACAAATCAATTATCTTTACTGACTCCTTAAGTTGCTTGCATGCACTAAATTCAAATAAATTCTCCTCATCAAATAGGTTCCCCTTGATCTTGAAAATGACTCAACTTCTTCATATTTGCCATTTAAATGAAATAGAGGTAGCTATAGCATGGATTCCCAGTCGTACAGGTATTACAGCCAACGAAACGGTCGACTCTTTTGCTAAAGATGCAATTATAACTAGCTGTGATGACCAGTTTCAAGCCTACTCCCATGATCTTTGCTCAGTAGCTAAAACAGACTTGAACAACAAATGGACAAATTCCTGGGATCGCAGCAGACAAATAAAAGGAAAATATTATGGCGATATACAACCAAGTATTCCTATCAGACCCTGGTTCTCCCGCTTCCGTTCAGCTGACAAGCAAGCGACCTCTGTCATCTGCAGATTACGCCTTGGCCACTCATGTACTCCTTTACATTTGTATTAAATTCAAGTCCGTAACACACCCATATGCGACTGTGACACTGAGGAGGGATCCACGGATCATATATTTTTTAATTGCCCACTCCACCCCATTTCCCTGTATGATATCCTCCCCCCAAAAGTCCCCCGCCCAATATTATATTATAAATCCCTTAATACTTTTATTTACATTTATAAATGGCTACTAATAACAATAACCTTTTAGACGAAATTGTCAATTTTGAACTAGCTTCCTCTTATATTTGTAGCGCCAATCAGTGTTCTGATTATATCAGTAATCCAAACAAACTCTTAAAAATTATTCACATGAACATTAGAAGCATCAACAAAAATTTCGACCAGTTTATAGCAATGTTGGTATTGACTAATATTGAGTTTGATGTGCTTGTGTTAACTGAATGTTGGCTGAAATTGACTTGTACTCTACCAGTATTGGATGGCTACTCAGTACATGCTACTACCAATAATCCTATACCTACAGAATGACGGGGTGGTCATATACATTAAAAATAAATTAGTGTGTAAGGTAATGGAGCCTAAATTTGATGATGCTAACTGTCTTGTGATAGGTCTTAAAGATACAATTATTGTAAATATTTATCGTTCACCATCATATTATGATCTCAATGGTTTTTACAACAGTTTAGACAGTTTAATTAAATCCTATCAAACGACGCATACAGTTGCCATAATTGGCGACCTTAATGTAGACATAAAACCTAATAATAATGACCGCAACTCTAACAACTACCTTGAATTCATGGCTACTCTAGGCTTTTTACCTGCTCACTTATTTCCAACTCGTATAGATAATTGTCTTGACCATATATTTCTAAATTCAAAAATTCCTTCATTTGCCTTGATTTTGGATACCCACATCACTGATCACCTACCGATTGTTTTGTGTATCGACTATAGCATATCAAGATTTGATGCAAAAAAATATATTTCTAGAATAAATTATAACTCACTCCTAACTGATTTAGAAAACACAAGTTTTGAAACTGTTATAAGTGAAGCAGACGCTAACCTAGCTACAAATAACTTTATTAATCTGATCACCCCTGCTATTACCAAAAACACTATAGTCGCATCCGTTCCGAATAAAAAGCGAATAATAAAACCCTGGATTACTCCAGGTCTGCTACGATGCATTCGTAACCGGGATAAGATGCACAAAAAATTAAGAGGAAATCAGGACAATGTAATCCTTAGAAAAACCTACACCAGATACAGAAACTTCTGTAATAGTCTCCTTAAAAAAATTAAGCGTGCCTTTGAAAAATATGAATTCACTAAGGCTAAAAATAACTCTAAACAAACTTGGAATGTTGTAAAGATAGTTACTGACACTAAACGCTCTGTACAATCTGCTGCTGAGCTTTTGAAACTGGACGTCGACGAAAAAACGAGTATTAACCATGTTAATGAATATTTCGCAAATATTGGTCATAACTTGGCTTCTAATATTAGTCAATGTGGCAGCACTCAAAATGACCTGTCGCTGAGTTCTCCGTCGCATCCTGGCTCCCTAGCTATCCTTCCAGTCTCCACTGAAGAAGTTGAGAGAATAATAATGTCTTTACGAAATGACTGCGCAACAGGTTACGATAATATACCAGGCAAAGTCATTAAAATGTGCCGCAATGTCCTAGTTACACCCATCACTCACATATGCAATCAGTCCATACTGACAGGTACTTTTTCTAAGGCTCTGAAGAGGGCCCTGGTCACTCCTGTTTACAAGAGTGTAGCAAAGAATACTGTATCGAACTACAGACCCATATCCGTTCTTACCACATTGTCAAAGATATTGGAACGTATTTTAAACAACAGTCTTGTGAATTATCTCCAAAAACACAACTATCTTTCGGAGAGACAGTTTGGGTTCAGGGCCGGAATGTCCACGGAGGATGCCATAGCTTGCCTCACACAGTCTGTAATAAACAAAATAGATAATAAACTGAAATGTTATGGCATCTTCTTGGACCTTTCGAAGGCATTTGATACTGTTTCTGTGCCACTCCTTGTTACAAAACTTGAAAAGCTGGGTGTCCGGGGTGTGGTTCTTGATATTTTTAGAGACTACTGTACAGATCTGAAGTCCCTTCATATAGGATCCTCAAATCAGATACGTGAAAGTTTTGGCCAAGGTTGATCGTCTAGAATAATATCCTTTTGAATATTATATTTTTCCTGAATCCTACGTCATTCCGTTTTATATATTTATAATATCTTGTAATTTACAGATTCTGCTCGGTGGAGAGTGGCAATAGAAGAATGAAAAAGAAACACACTTGTTATTTTAATACTTATATTAGAATATAAACCTAATCTTTACAAGTCTAATTTGTGTTATTTATTTTATTTTATATCACTATTTATTTAAATTTAGTTTCATATTGACAGGAGTAGTTCATCTGAATTCATGTAGTTTCATCAATTTAGGAAAGGTTTCATCTCATTTACAATGCAATATTAGAGCCGATAAGTTTCTGAAAAGAAACCTATGTTAATATAAACGAAGTAATAAAAATAATGTGGGGACAATCCCCAGGTTTGGGGCACCGCCATCGCCCCAAGCAGCTCGTCCTAGGCCTCCTCTACCCTAAGTCCTAGGTCCGAGGCATATCATCACCCAGCTCACGATGACATGACGCTAAACTACCCTAACAATCCAACTGGATCGTCAGGATTCTGATCATCCTCGCGGAGCTGGAAATCCCACCGAAAACTTAAACTACAGTAAAGACTAGGGTTAATGTATGTGGAGAGCGGAACTAACTAACCACAGTACAACCCAGACGGTGATGATGTCTCCCCCCGGTATGTTCATGCCCCGCGTCAAACCCGGCTTCCACGTGGCCCACCTTTAAGGGACGATCACTGACTCATCCAGGGTTCACAGGGTATTGACTATTTCTTTTAGTCACCCATACCAGAGCTGGTCACCGAGCCCGCCAGGCACACGAAGCATACGGTCTTCCTTTAGGAAAACAGGGCACTCTCCATCATGAGCTATAAGAGCTCTTCCTGTAATCCCTCCGGGCAGACAATGATCGACATCATCGAATCCCTTAGTTTGTTTTGAAATAAGTTAAACTGAAAATAATTAGCCAGCTCCACACGTCCAAGTGTGAAGTCTGTACTAGATACGGGTATAGTAATATTGCTTGCATGGCCAGCCTAGATCAATAACGGTTTTATAACGAGAGACATAAAGAGTTTGAAGGGCAATCTCCCTCCCCCCAGTCACTAAGTGACTTTATTGCACCAACAAGGTCTCCGTATATCCTTCATAGCTCTCACTTGTGATGCGTAGCTAAATCTCTTTTCCGTTACCAACCCACGCAGGACAAGGATTATGTAGAGTAACCCCAGTCTAAACACTCATTTAAATAAAATGAATTGCATCTAAACTATAATGGGATTACCCAGCATATTTCGAAGAAGAACATATAAGAAGTAAGTATAACAAAAGATTACTGAAGGTAATCCTTAATTAAAAGTGAGGTATGATGACCAGAACCGAGAAGATACGGGATAGTAGTATCTAAGCTAGGTTGGGCCAAACATTTATGATTTAAGATCTTAAAGGAAAATCAAAAGCATCGAGTATTCAAAACCAAGAACACTGGGAGAATTTAGCGTAAACAACACTAGCTAAAACTCGATGTTCTTTAAAAGAGGACTCAAAGAAGTATAAAAATGGGGTTATTGTATATACTTAAATATTCGGAACTTATCTACAATGAAAAGAAACTAAACATTATAATTTCTGTTCCATTATTGTTTTCAAGAATCTATTTAGTAAAGTTAAGGTGGTTTCACACTGAGTCAAAGTATAATTTTAAGTATGATAATTTATGACAAGTTTTATTAAGGGAAAATAAAACTTAGAATCTTATAAAGTTTAGATTCCTGTATGATTCAATGAAGATTAAATAAATTATTTAACTACTTTAGGATGACACACATAAAGTTCAGAGGTCCCCCAAGGTCAGAGTGTCGTACAGCCGTCGCAGCCTTATGGGCGAACGTCGTCAACACACTTTACAAGAAGCAACCCACGAACGAACGTAATGTCTCCAACAAGAATATTCTTCCTATTGATTCAGGACAATTCTAATTTATTCCTTATAAACAATTTAATGTCATTAGACTAAACCAGAATGTCCCTTCACATAAGAAGAAAGTTTTATGTTGTCTAACTACTCTACATTTGGTAATCTAACGCTAAGATCAGGAGGTCCTCCCGCGGTATATGCCACTCAAACGACGCATCCAATAATGGGCGAGCGTTGTCAGCACATAACACAAGAAACACTATTTCCAAAATCCAACGTTAAAACACCTTGCTAATATCCTTCCATTTGTATTGGAGTAACTCCAATTCATCCCACACATACAGAAGAGGGAATTCAGGATGAATCAGCGAAACCTCACACAAATAGAAAGAGAAGAACTTTAGTATCAGACCCTTTTAGGCTTGAGGGCTCCGGCCCAAGAATGATTAAAATAAATAAATCCGAAGGTTGATATTATCAGATAGACTTAGACAGATACTCCAGTGACACGCGACATACATTAGCCACAACCAATATAGTGGACATCGGGGACACATGTCACGAGGGCATCCTTCCATGCTTGGTTGAACTAAATAAACCTGAGAGCAGGCATTTCTTAATCTCAAAATCTGGGACTCCTATAGTATGAAAGTAAAAGGAAAGATAAGCACCTCCTATGAGCTTGAGTACAGAGATGTAGCAATGCTCTCAGCATGTTCCAATTTTGGGAAATTGAGGCAGAAGATTCAAAATCACTATCAAAGCAATTTATTATTACTTGAAATATTATTATTTATAATATTCACTCTACTTAAACTTACCCTTTATTTCACAATAAAATATCACAATCTATATCCAAGTTTTAGTTTTCAGATATATTATTTTAAGATTTTGAATTGACGTTCTAATTCTTTTGATCTGACGGAATATTTTTAAATTTTATCATATGATGACACTAGTATATCAAAACTGGAATTTTGATTTAGGGCCAAAGATTTTATATTATTTTCTAAAAAGGGTAATTATTTAATGTATTAATATTTTCTTCCATTTTGATTTTGGGTTTTGATTTATTTTTAGTTAAAGAGATAAAAAATTAATAAAGATTTCAAAATAGCGTCTAGCTTTGAGTAAAACTAAATCAAAAATGATTTATTTGTTGACTATTTGACAATAATGTCAAATAGACAATTCTACCTAAAAAAGTATAAAAATATACATCGTTTAAAGTCTCCTTGAATTGATGATAATAATATACATCGTCCAAAGTCATTTAGAAATGTTGACAAAATATACAACATCTAAAGCCACCCCTAATCGATGACAATATATATATACATCAGAGTCCAGTTTCCATGATTTCACCAAGGGCTATTTTTATCAATTTCTCTGTAAAGGAAAGAATTAAACACAATGAAATTTACATTACCTTTACAATCCAAGCAATACCTTTTTTTAGCCTTCACGTTTTATCATTTGTGGTTTGCTTTTCCATGTCTATAATGTTCCTTGTAATTCCTGTACCTGTTTAGAAATAGAGCATTATCCTGCCTAGCTATACGCGAACAAAGACACTTGTAGAACTAGTTTATACTTAATTATGGGAAAAGGAAAATCTTTATTACTATCTACAAATAACGACTCAGATTAGAAACACAGTATGTTATAATTTCCGCAGGGTTATTAATGTTTACAAACGAAAATCATTAAGTGGGAATATCAAATTACTTAAAGTATCACACAGCACAAGCCCCTTATGACCTCGCAGGTAGATCTGTAAAGCTGCAAATATTCTCCAATCAACTCTTCCTCTTTTGACATCGAAATCTGATTTTCTCAACGTTATTTAGCTCACAAAACCTGGAAGAAACTATAAATTTCATTAAGTCACTTTTCACCTTAACTCAAATACACACAACAACTTTGAACCGAAAATAAATAAAAGATGGAAAACCACAAAATTGAATACTTACATAACATTAGTTTCACTCCACTTATTCTTTACACTTTGGAATCAAACCCTGAATGTTAGCAACTTGAAATTATGCGCAAATAAACCTTCCTATACTATATCCTACACGAAGCAATCCCTATCTTTATCTCAATTGAAGGAATCCACAATCCAGGATCATAGCCTCCTTCAAAAGATTCGTCTCATCAGCTGTATGAATTCTATCTTTCGCGAGCTACAAAAATAAAAAAAATATAACTCACAGAAATCCAGCTTACTATCGATTCTGTTCTTTCACAGACGTCTCAAAGTAACAACAAGGATATTTGGAGCGTTTACCGATTCCCTTCTTCCATTTTTCTCCGTTTTTTCCCAATTTTCCTTGTTTGACGGCCCAAAAATCTCTCTCACCTGAAACTAGCAAAACATGTTAAAATACTATTTGAGCTCCAATGCCCTCACTATTCAACCAATCCTGATTCTTAGTTTTCTTCTGTTGCTTTCGTTTATCAAAATTTTAGCAACTATTCATTTTTATCAGCAAAAATAGCTTTTTTCCTTCATTTTCCCTTTTCGACTCTTTCCCGACCCTGTCACGACTGTCACTCCTTGTCATATTTTTCTACTCCCCGTTTCCCGTTACACTTCTTGACACTTCCTCTAAATAGTATTTTATGCATTCAAAAATTTTTTAGGGTTCCGCAAGTGCACACTACCTTAGTGACCGCGCTCAGGCGGTGAAGATTGGTTCTTTAGTGAGTGATGAGGTACCTATTAACTACGGCGTCCCCCAAGGGAGTATTTTAGGGCCAACTTTGTTCCTGGTATATGTCAATGACCTTTGCCAAATGAAGCTACAGAATTGTGAGTTATTTGCCTATGCTGATGATACAGCTTTGCTGGCCTATGGTTCCAGCTGGGACGATGCACAAAAGCACGCGGAAAACGCTCTCTGCCAAGTTATGAAATGGTTAAACTCCAATCTCTTAACTTTAAATATTCAAAAAACAAAGTTTGTCCGTTTCCGTATGCCAAATACCCCTAGCCCAATAGAAAGTGCAGCTGTATTGAGAGCTCATACTTGCCCTTATATGTGCAATCAGTGTGATTGTCCTCAACTTGAGTACGTAAGCTGTATTAAGTATCTAGGTGTATATCTAGATGAGTCTTTGACATGGCGCCCTCATGTTGAATCGGTAACGTGTAGGACCAGAAAACTCATTTATCTCTTTAAGAAACTGCGTCACTCTGCAGACTTACCTACTCAACATATGGTGTACATGGGACTTTGTCAATCCGTTCTTACTTATTGCATCCCCGTTTGGGGAGGCACCTACAAGACACTGATGCTGGCTTTAGAGAGAGCTCAGAGAGCGATAATTAAAATTATGTACTTTAAAAGACGTGATTATCCTATACGACTCAACTGTACTCGGAATGCAAGTTGCTATCAGTTCGGCGTCTCTTTATATTTCGTGCTCTATTGCGCCGACATGCTCAGTTACCTCTTGACCCTAAGATTGTACAGAAACGTCATGGTACTGCAGTCTGTCCTTCTGAAAGCTACAGATCAGCCTTTGCGCGACGACAGTACTGCTCATTAAGTAGTAAACTGTACAACAGGATACATAAACAAATAACTATTTACACCCTAAACAGACATGAATTAAAAATTAAATTAAATAATTGGTTGCTAACTCTGAATTATGAATACCAATTTTCGACTTGAATTCTTTTCGCAATAATATACTATTATTTATTATTATTTATTATTTACAGTTTATTGTACACATGAAAATACATTAAGAAAATTAAAATTAAGAAAAAGGACACAACAGGCGCTGCTTATTTCTAAATGAAATTTCTTCCAGCAGACCTACAGAAGCGTGATTTGACTGGAAGAGGCAGATAGGACGTGCACAAAAACTAGACCTTAACATTATACTTAAACTATATAAATACACAAGTATACATATATAAATATACATATATAAATATATATTATATATATACATAAATACATAAATACACTATATGGATCACTTAGACAAAGAAAGATAATGCTCCTTAACTCGCTTCTTGAAGACAGCGATAGTAGGACTGTCACGTATTGTGTGAGGGAGGGAGTTCCACAGCCTGGCCGCATGAACAGTGAAAGAGTAGGAGTAGAAATCGGAGTGGTGGGAGGGGATAGAGAGGTTGAATCTGACGCTGCGGCGACAGGGCTCCTCTTGAGGACGCGAAAATTCAAAACGCTCGCGGAGATATGGAGGGGAATTGGGATTATTCAGGATATTATAAAGAAGCGAAAGGATATGAGTATTCCTGCGGAAACGGATCGGGAGCCACTTGAGCTGCGAACGGAAATGAGACACGTGGTCATACTTGCGCAAACCGAATATGAATCGAATGCACAAGTTTTGGAGACGCTCAAGCTTGTTTAAGAGCTCCTCAGTGACGTCCAAATCGCATGAGTCGGCGTAGTCAAGGATAGGAAAAAGGAGACTTTGGGCAAGGGAAATCTTAGTTTTTAGGGGTAGGAAACTTTGAAGGCGTTTAAGTGAATGCAGAGAAAAATGCATCTTCCGGCTGACCTCATTTACATGTGAAACCCAGGAGAGATTAGGGTCCATTACCACACCAAGATTCTTGACGGTTTTGACAAAATCAATGGGAGTGCCATTGTAAACAACTGGTGTAATAGCGTAAGAATCCAGTTGTCTGCACATATATGGACTACCGATAATCATAGCCTTAGACTTGTTCGGGTTGACAAGCAGGCCAAACGTTTCGGCCCATGTGGAAATACATTCCAAATCTGCGTTAAGACTGTTAATAGCACTATTGACATCACAGACGTTACAGCTGCGATAGATTTGCAAGTCGTCTGCGTAGAGATGGAAGTTAGAGGAGATGACTGATGTAACAGTATTGATGAAGATAGAGAAGAGAAGAGGAGAGAGAACGCCACCCTGCGGTACACCCGCAACCAGATCACACCAGTCAGAGGATTCCTCGTCCGAGCGGACCCGCTGCGAGCGACCGCGAAGGTAAGAATCAAACCACGCTGTAGCTGAAGCGGAGATGTTGAGTGAGCGAAGGATAGCGAGGAGCACATCAAAGTCAACAGAATTAAATGCACTACTAAAGTCAAGTAACGTAAGAATGGTAATCGTTTTGTTCTCCATGGCAAGCCGGATGTCGTCGGTGACTTTTAGTAGTGCAGTAACCGTGCTGTGACCTGGCCTAAAGCCAGACTGAAATTGAGAGAGAAGACTGTTAGATGCTATGTGACCAGCTAGCTGCGTGTGGACAATGTGTTCGAGGACTTTAGAGAGAAAGGGAAGTATAGATATCGGGCGAAACTCGGTAAAGGATGTAGGATTGGCGGTTTTAGGAAGTGGAATAATGTTGGCAAGTTTCCATGCCAAAGGGAAAGAACTTGTTACCAGAGAATGGTTAAAGACATGAGTGAGAATTGGTAAAAGCTCGGGAAGGATAAGGGAAATCATGCGAAAACAAAGGTTATCATTGCCCACAGCAGTAGAAGTAATTGAAATAATATGCTTTCTAACCTCCTCTTCAGCCACAGTGTTAAAGTGAAAGGAAGAACAAACTGGCAATGGTTGATTACTAATTTGAGAGATTGTATTCGCTTTGACACGATAGTCTAAACTTACAGGAGGAGAAGAGAAGAAAACATTAAGTGAATTAAGATCAACGGGAGAGTCTGAAGAAACTGACGACTTGCCGATACCCAGGGTCCTGAGGAATTTCCACACTGTCCCGGGATCGCAATTATCGATGGAGCTATGAATGTGACGTCTCTTAGCATCTCTACACAGTCGACCACAAAAGCTACGCAGGTGCTTATATCTGGTTAAATTTAACTCTGAGGGGAACCTCTGAAACCGTTTTTTCGCTTTATCACGCCGAGCCATCCAATCTTTAATGTCCTGCGTGAGCCAAGGAGCAGGTGCATGTTTAATTTTAACGCGTTTTACAGGAGCATGAATGTCATACAATTTAAGAATGATTGACTGTAATTCCTGGACTTTCACATCGATGTGGTCAGCGGCAAAGACAGGGGTCCAGTCGATGTTGGACGCATCACGTCTTAAAGCCTCCAAGTTGATACCCCTGAAACTACGCAAAAAACGGAATTTAGGTCTACGACGAGGAGGTTTTATTTTATACGATAAATAAATAAGGTCATGATATGAAAAATTTGCAGGAAATTGGCCATGATCGGCGATGTTATCGGGACAGGAAGTGATCATTAGATCAAGAAGGGAAGGAGTGTTGTTAGGGGAGTGGTGCGTTGGGGAAAGGGGAAGGATATGCAGACTGAGTGAGGAAACGAGTAGCTTAAGTTTACGAGAGCGGGTGTCATCCTTAATGAGGCAGGTGTTAAAATCCCCGAGTAGAATAATGTGGTCATAGCTGGGGCATAAATTGGTTAAGAGAGTTTCTAATGAATCGAAATAGTCAATATGTAGTGAGGGGCTATAATACACTGCCAGCAACAACTTCTTATGCCTAAGCGTAACCTCAATGAAGAGGTGTTCAGCGGATCTTGAGTACACACTAGGAGACACACTTAATACCGCGTGTACTATATCAGCACGCAGGTAAATCGCGACACCACCGCCTCCTTTACCCGTCCGGTCATTGCGTATGAGCTTGTAACCAGGAAGAGGAAACTGGGTAGAAGGAAGGGACGGTTTTAGAAAGGATTCAGATATGAGGATTGCATCGACAGAGGAATTGCTAAAGGACGCCAGAAGATCGGAGTAGTGGCAAGGAATACTCTGAGCATTGATATGAACGACGTTAAAATTATTTGGGAATTTGGAGAAGGCAACTTTCAACTGATCATGAACAGACAAGTCTATAGAACTCTCCCCATCACTTTCAGCACTAAGAAAAAGATCAGACGAGGAAGAGCAAGAGAAAAAGCTATTGTTGATGTCGGCTAAGTCATCCATAAATAATAATAATACCTACTATATAAATATATAACTATATAGCTTACCTATTAAAGATACTTCAAATTACTTAAATACAATTTATAGACCCTAATTAATAAACGCCATCCAAATCCACACTTGCTACAATATTTTAAACACAATATTTTGAGCACTTAATATTGTTAACCTACTTACAAAACAATAAAGATAATAAAGAACAAACATTTAAAAAAGAAAAGACGAACAACTAGTGAGATCCAAATGAAATTCGATTCACAAGGTACCACTGCGCGTGAGCGATGAGAAAAGTTTAAAAAGTAAAATGTCATTCGACATCACAAACAAAACAGACAATTATTTTATTTGCTCACCTACATGAAATAAAGTGTTAAAATCGTAAATAATTTTGATAAAAACTACCTGACAAAGAATATAAATCAATAATATACCATGTATCCCTTAGTAGTTTGTGACCATACCTATAATACGACTAAAAGAGAGAGGTCGACGAATCTATGTGTTCCTTGGAGTAGGACTTTACGTGTATGATGGATGCCCGTGAAGGATGCTATTTCTTAGCACCAGCCCTCTTTCTTGGCTTGGTCGGCGCTACTACATTGACTGGCGATGCTGGCTGTGGGCTGGGGGGCTCTTGCTCTTGTGAGGTTGGAAACAGCAAAGTAAGAGACTCCAGTTCGGAAGCTGTTTCAATCTTCTTGCGGGACTTGTCTGGCAAGATTATGACCACTTTACCCTCTGAAGACCAGCAGTTTCTTACGCCAAAATATTTTCTAGCTGCCATAAAGACGTCGTGGCGGGCTTTGGTGAGGAACTCAGAAATTACAATCCCCGTGTCCTTCAGTGTTGTTTTTGAGTCCCAAGTTAGACGTCTAATTTCATAGTCGCGGAATCGAACTAGAACAGGTCGTGACTTCATATTTATCAGAGTGGAGAATGTACATGTGCAGAAGCCCTGGCAAGGGCTATTATTGAATGTGCAGATGAGACATTCCCAATAAAACATAGAATTGGAAATTTTATCCCTTCCCCTCCCTGGTGGGACAGTGAGTGTTCCGAGGCTGTTTTAAAAAGAAAGGAGATAGAGATAGCCTACAATGAATGTGGGTCTGATGAAAATTTTGTTCGACTTACTGAACTAATAACCAGTACCAGTCAATTGTTCAAAAAGAAAAAATTTGATAGCTGGAAGGCATTATGTCTGACCTTGTCTCCTGATGTTTGTCCATCTGAAGTATGGCGTAATATCAGAAGATTCAGATCAGCATTTCGTGAAGGTGCTTCATCATGCCTTTCTCCCACATTGGCTGGTAAATTTTTGGATAAATTAGCTCCACCAGATGTTCTGGAACCCCTTAGCCATTCCATTTCTTCCTCATTGGGCAATCTGAGCGGACTCGATGAGCCATTTTCACTTGTCGAACTTAAAGGTGTTTTAGGTTACGTAAAAGATTCTGCCCCTGGTTTAGATGGTATACCTTATTCGTTTGTTTCCCATCTTAGTGATAATTCTCTCATATATTTTTTAGAACTGATCAATAGTATTATGAATTCTGGTATTGTTCCGCCTTCATGGAGGGTACAAGAGGTCCTCCCAATTCTTAAACCCAATAAAGATCCTTCAGATTTCTTGTCGTATAGACCGGTTGCTTTGTCATCTGTTTTGATGAAAATCACCGAACACCTTGTCAAGAACAGGCTGGAGTGGTTCGTTGAGTCTAACAGATTGCTGAGTGAGAGTCAATATGGGTTTAGACGGGGCAAAAGTACCATTGATAGCATTAGTATATTTGTTACTGATATAAGATTGGCTTTTTCAAGTAATAATTCTGTAGTTGCAGCATTTCTAGATGTGAATGCTGCATATGATAACGTGGTTTTAAGTATCCTTTACAGGAAGATGCAGGATTTGGGTATTCCATTAAAATTAACAAATTTTATTATCAACTCTTTTTCCGAAAGACGAATTAACCTAATCTTGAACGACTCTAGTGAGGAGTCGAGGCTGGTCTGGAGAGGGCTCCCTCAGGGTTCGGTGTTGAGTCTATTACTATATAACATTTATACTTATGACTTAGAGGCGTCTTTAGGCGGCGGTGTAAATGTTTTGCAATATGCAGATGATTTACTTTTGTATTACGCAGATCGTTCTGTTGAGAAGGCAAGCTCGTTACTGACTGCAGCTCTTGATTGCCTAAAAGTGTGGCTTGATTCAAATGGACTTGGCTTATCGCCTTCCAAGAGCTCAGTGGTTTTATTCAGCAGAATGAGGCTTCCTCCTCCAATTTCAGTCTTTTATAATAATTGCGAAATATAAGTTACTAGTCACACAAAATTTTTAGGAGTTATTCTAGATTCAAAACTTACTGGTATGCCACATTGCGAATACATCTTTGCTAAATGTGAACGTCTGCTCAATATGCTCAGATGTCTCTCAGGCGTTTGGTGGGGCGCTCACCCTTTTTCGATGAAATTAATTTACAATGCCTTGATCCGTAGTGTCTTAGATTATGGAACTTTCCTTCTAGAGCCGGGCAGTGCTGTTGCTTTTAAAAAATTGGATACTATACAAGCAAAAGCTTTAAGGTTGGTTGTAGGTGCAATGAGATCTAGCCCAATCAATGCTTTACAGATAGAGTGTTGTGATACACCCTTGTATTTACGCCGCCAGTATCTGTCTGATAAATTCCTGTTTAATATATTAAAATTTTCTAACCATCCTCTTCGTTCAAAACTTGCATTACTGACTGACCACATTTCCTCATCTAACTACTGGTCTCATAAAAATCCACCTTGCCTAGTTAAAAGTTACCAAAAGTTTCTGGCTATTCAGGCTCCAGTTCATAACTCACTTTCTTTTCCTTTATTTTGTGCTTCATTTGATTCTTTGACTCTTGTGCCAGATGTTCGCCTAAATGTCGGATTGAGTAAGGGTGATGATGATGCAAGAGTTGTTTTTAACTATGTTAGAGATAGAGATTGGAGAGATTTTCACTGTGTCTATACTGATGCCTCTAAACATTCCTCTTCGGGTCATGTAGGTGTAGGAGTGTACCACTCTCAATACCGTATCGTACAAAAAATTAAGTTTCCTCCAGAAACATCCTCTTTTACTGGAGAATGTTATGGTATTTTTAAAGCAGTAGAGTATATACTCCTAATGAAATTGCGGAAAACGATTATAGTATCAGACTCCTTAAGTGCCCTACAAACATTATTAAAATACCCTTTTGGGAAAAATAAGTCTTATCCTATTATTTTTGAAATTAGGGAGTTACTTTTAAAATGCATCCATCAAAGTTTTATTGTTACTTTGGCTTGGGTCCCAGGGCATAGTGGGATTCCTGGCAATGAGAAGGCTGATCAAGCTGCCAATGATGCTGTGTTGTGTGGAGATGTTGTGCCTTACATGAATTTTTCTCATGACCTTTCTTCTCTTCCACTCACTTTTCTTCAAGATTCTTGGAACGAAGTTTGGGCTCTTAGTAGCCAAGTAAAAGGTAAACTGTACAAATCAATTCAAGGTGATATAAGTTGTAAGCCCTGGTTCTTCAGATGGAAATTCAGCAAAAAAGCCACAAGCATTTTGGTAAGAATGAGGCTGGGTCATGTTTGCACTCCGGCCCACCTTGCTCGGCTTGGGATAGTTGCTAGTGCAGCATGTGATTGTGGATTTGATCCTGGTGATTTAAATCACATATTCCTAGCCTGTCCTCTCCGATGTAATTATGTACTTTATGAAAGCCTTCTCTCCTATAAGATACCCTTTCCTACGTCCGTATCCATCCTACTGTCCTCTAATGATTATCGTGTATATAGCTCGTTGTATATATTTATTGTAAATAATAATATAAAATTATAGAATAGAATATGTATAATATTGTAATCCTATCCTTTCCATATCCTTCCAAATTGTTTTCCTTAATTTTCGTTTCCCTACCTTGATCTTGATTATGGCAAATACGCAAGTCGCGTGGGCCCAAAAAGAAAACAAAAAAAAAAAAAAAGTGATGATATAGAGGAGGTGTCCGTCTCCCCAGCAACCCGTGCGAGATATGGCCAAGTGGCATACACCAAAATTTAGTGGAAATTGGTTCATTCCATCAGTAAAGTGTCAGATTCAGTGCATCAAAACTGATGACACTACGAGGTGAAAACTTTGGGTGGCTGTAGAGACGTCTCGTCAGCCAGCCCATTCTATACAGGGAAAACTACGAAGATTACATAAAAGCAAAATAGTTCCACATTTACTGCATGTCTAGTGCAATTGATTGTAAAAGAGCCGAATCGAAAATGTCCATATGGTAGGAGCACTTCATCAATAATTATGGGTGGCTGGAGAGACGTTTTCCCAGCCAGCCCATGTGATATCTCGGAACATATAGTAGGTAGGAAGATGAAACAAAGCTTAATATTTACTACCTACTCGGAACAGTAGGTAGCAAATATTTCAAAATCCTAGCTCCACTAACTTTTGAGATATTTGTATTTTTTCATGGGCTTGCTGGGGAGACGTCTCGCCAGCAAGCCCATGCTGTAACTCAAAAAGTACTGCACGTAGAATGCTGAACGATATACCAATAGAGAGTGCATATTTGATGCAATAAGCACCAAGAAAAGTGAGTCCCTAGGTCTTATGGTTTCGATGCTAGAAACAAATATCATTTTCCCGCTGAAAATTTGGAATGCATGATGTGAAGTGCAACGTTGCCGTTCTGTGCAATTCTACATGTTGCTGTTAGAGCATTCAAAAATCAATCTTGTATCCTTATAGTTAAGAGGTCCTGTAGACGCACGTGTAGATTATTTGTAATTTGAGAATAGTTCGGGAGACGGTGTACTTAAAAGGCTGATTGGTTAACAAGAAGTTTTTATTTATTTGTGGACAACATGTGAAGAACAAAAGTCATAATATGTATTTTGGCTCACGTATTTATTTATTAAATCAGTTTTCTTAACTTATTAATTACAGGACAATTTAAGAATACTTTAAAAATTTTAGTTTGTTACTGAGACCATTAAACCTACATCTCCTCCTAGAATACAGTTGTCACGGTTGCTAAAAAGAGATTGAGGCACCAGTTAGTCTTCACGTGAGCTAAAATACATATTATCTCTTTCGTTCTTAACATGTCGTCCACAAATAAATAAAAACTTCTTGATAACCAATCAGTCTTTTACTAAGTACACCGTCTCCCGAACTATTCTCAAATTACAAATAATCTACACGTGCGTCTACAGTACCTTTTAACTATAAGGATACAAGATTGATTTTTGAATGCTCTAACAGCAACATGTAGAGTTGCACAGAACGGCAACGTCGCACTTCACATCATGCATTCAAAATTTTCGGCGGGAAAATGATATTTGTTTCTAGCACCGAAACCGTAAGACCTAGGGACTCACTTTTCTTGGTACTTATTGCATCAAATATGCACTCTCTATTGGTATATCGCTCAGCATTCTACGTGCAGTACTTTTTGAGTTACAGCATGGGCTTGCTGGCGAGACGTCTCCCCAGCAAGCCCATGAAAAAATACAAATATCTCAAAAGTTAGTGGAGCTAGGATTTTGAAATATTTGCTACCTACTGTTCCGAGTAGGTAGTAAATATTAAGCTTTGTTTTATCTTCCTACCTACTACATGTTCCGAGATATCACATGGGCTGGCTGGGAAAACGTCTCTCCAGCCACCCATAATTATTGATGAAGTGCTCCTACCACATGGACATTTTCGATTCGGCTTTTTTACAATCAATTGCACTAGACATGCAGTAAATGTGGAACTATTTTGCTTTTATGTAATCTTCGTAGTTTTCCCTGTATAGAATGGGCTGGCTGACGAGACGTCTCTACAGCCACCCAAAGTTTTCACCTCGTAGTGTCATCAGTTTTGATGCACTGAATCTGACACTTTACTGATGGAATGAACCAATTTCCACTAAATTTTGGTGTATGCCACTTGGCCATATCTCGCACGGGTTGCTGGGGAGACGGACACATAGAGGAGACTGACTCTAAGGGCTCCCGCACACGACCGAGAATCGGTGGGCGATTATCGGCCAGAACAAGGAGGGAAGATGCAGGTGATGAAACGTCAGAGCGGGATGTCGATAAAAAATCGGTCACCGATTCTCGGTCGTGTGCGGGAGCCCTAAAGAAATGTTGAAT
This sequence comes from Athrips mouffetella, assembly GCA_947532105.1. Lineage (NCBI taxonomy): Eukaryota > Metazoa > Arthropoda > Insecta > Lepidoptera > Gelechiidae > Athrips > Athrips mouffetella. Next base: position 14,629,099 of record OX383984.1, read on the forward strand.
AGGTTGGTTTTCTTTTATGTTTTGAGATACATGTTTTCACATAGTACTTACCCATTTGTATCATTAACTACCCATATAGAAATAGATACGAATGAATGAAGGAACAGAACGGAATTATATTCTGATTATTTAGTACCTTTTTATTATTTATTAATCCTTATCAACTTGTGCTAGTCATTGAGCATTCATTTTGTTCAGTGGGTGCTATGGGCGGTGGTGACCACTTACCATCAGGTGGCCCTCCTGCTTGTTTACTCACTTGTGATATAAAAAAAGCAGTGTGTAGTTTCTATGCGATTCAAGAAAAGTTATTGTTGTCCAAAAATGTGTTACTTACTAAAACTTATTGAATGAAAGTTAGCTTTAAAAGATGGATTTTATGGCCCAGGTTGCTCTTTCTAAGTCTCCAATTAAAGCATGCTTCAAGTTCTTTATGAAGGAGCCTGATATTGTGTCCAAAATTTTTTAAGACTAATTTATTTTCCAGTTTGGAGGAAGCAGCCTTTCTGCCTGTTGACGAGATGTCTCCCATGGAGGTGGAATACTTCTCAGACCTCCAAGGGCCTTCACGTCTTGCCTTAGTTGAGATCAGGAATAGGATTTTGAATAAGTGGTTTGAAAACCCAAAGAAGCAACTCACGGAATATGCTGCTCAGAAGATAGAGGTCAGAATTTGTTTACCTTAGATCAGAATACAATCACTCTTTGTGGACCCAGCTTATTGAGCCTAACCGAGCTTTGCTTTGTATAATCTTGACCAAAGACCAATAAGAGATGGCGTTGTAGATTTTCTGAAATGCGCTATTTTCAAGAAATACTCAAAAAGACAGAGAAAATAAATTTTCCTGGATATGAGATCTAATAGTCTTGCAACTGCTGTACCGCTGTACAGGTATGCTCCCGGCTCGCTTCACCGCTCCCGACCGCAACTAGTTCTTGCCCTTTCCTTCCCACTCCCCCCCCTCCCCGCCACTACCTATGCTGCGGTACAGCGGATGTGGACAAATTATAGCTAAATCGATTTTCCGCCCCCGAAAGTATAGTAAATTTCATCGAAATTGTTTTAGGCGTTTTCGAGAAACCGATTACAAATATATAGTATATTATATTTGAGACATTTGATTTATTGCTTCATTTAGAAAACAATCTGCAATTTGACAACCTAGCTGAATGAGTCCATACCTAGCTTGATAAGAAATGTATTTTGTTGCTAGCTGTAGCTATTTATTATGTGTTATGTATAAAAATAAAATGTATATTTGTCCAGGCCCCTTACAGCAGCGACCCAGCTCTAGTGTTACGCACTCACACTTTCCTAGAAAGGCACCGGTTCATCAACTATGGGATGTATGAGCGCATCACTCCCATTCCAAACCCACCTAGCGCAGGTAATATATACATTAACACTACCAAATCAAGTTTTTTTTTTTGCATTTACAAGGAAAATACAAAAAATATTATTGATGTGTCATTATTTTATTCTTAGCAGTGTAATAGTGATATTGAATGGGTTACATACCTGGTTAAATAGTATCTATTAACAACCAGAAGTTAGTACAGAAACTCACTTTAAAGACAATTTAAATAATTCATTTAAATAATTGATGGTCATTATTGGTTCATGCTAATGGCTAAACGGGCCATTGTTAGGGATAAATACTGCCAGATGTAAAGTACATTTGATTTTAGGCATAAATAAAAATCAAAAAAGAAGTTAAACATTTACTCTTGGTTTTAGAAAAATCCCTTTCATCTTCACCCTCTGAAGGCTCGCTTGCCCTTTTGTTACATAAAAAAAACTGGCCAAGTGCGTGTCGGGCCACGCGCTGTGTAGGGTTTCATAGTTATTAGTTATTACTCGTTGACCTTAAAGCCTACTTAGCTTTGATACTTTTCTTTTTAAATTCATCATTTCATTTTTTATACTACCACTGTGAATTTTGTCACGTTTGCATATCAACCATTTAGCTGGCGGAGGGAAGGACACTTGACTAACAAAAAATTGCGCTTGTAAATTAAATATTTCGCAAATGGATCCCTAAATTAAAGACTGCTCTGAGAGTAGTCACAATATTTTTAAAAGATCTACCTAACGACACCCCACACCATGGGGTAGACGAGAAAAAAAGAATCATCCCCATTTTCCGTCTAGCATTAAGAGGATATGTGAAAAGATAGTTTTTTTTTTTACTATGTATGGGCTTACTTTTGACCTCGATCTAGCCATGAGGACAGAGATGAGGTCGACGATGGAACGAGCTTGCCCAGAAGAAGCCTATTCACTCGCGACTTAAATATATTCGGGTTATAAGAGGTCGGGAACACAGACGCAGGCAGAGAATTTCACTCCTTAGCTGTGCGCATTATAAAGGATGTTTCAAAGCGCTTTGTGCGGATGTGTGGAATATCAACCAAATATGGGTGATATCCTGCGGTGCGTCTAGATTCCCGATGGTAGAAGGGTAATGGCGGAATAAGCTCATAGTTATTTGACAGTGGGCGCAATCTTTTCATAAACTTGCATTTAAACAAAATGCAAGTATTCGTTATTTCATAAGTTACATATCTAACAATTAGGTACTACTTATCTATTGAATTTTAGCAACTCCATGTGTTTTTTGTAGGCGTTTTAGCCTGGTAAAAATATCTTTATATTTTCATATATGTAGTAACCTGCTTTAGTTGTAAGGTATACGCAGCCCTCTACATATATACTAATCTGTGGTAGATATACGCTATTGTATTGTTTTATGATAAATAAAGAATTTGACAAACAAACAAAAAAACAAATCTTTTCGCTTGAAAGAAAGAGATAAAGTGAGCTATTCGCAAAGCATTACGAGTATATTATATGCGACAGATATACTGTTCGTCTTGCCAAAACTAAATGACGTAAGCGCCTGATATAAAATATGGACTTTTTCAAAAACTATGTAATAAAATAAAATTTTAGATTGGTTATTAGATAGCAACTACGAATACCTTTCTGTATACTTAATTTCATTACTTGAAACACCTCAGATTACACAAAACGAGGAAATAATGAAAATTGAAGAGGCAACTTTGGATTTTTATTTTATCGAGCCGATTTTCACTAATCGTGTTTTGGTCTTGGTGATATTATCACTTGAATGGTCAAGAATCACATAGCGGAAAATCACGGCAAGATACTGAGTAAATAAAATAGTAGATTTCACAAAAAACGAACCATCTCTCCGAGACTTTTAGCAGCCCGAGCCGAAGGCGAGGGCTGATAGTAATGTCGAGGATAAAATGGTTTTGTGAACAAGTTATAAACTCTGCTTTTCACTTTGATTGCGAGGAAATGAAACGTAAAAGTACTCTCTAAAGTAACTGAAGAATGAGTTGTTCTGCTTTAGTGAAGAATACGAGTATGTTGACGCATGGGGGGTGCAGCAGGCCCGCGCGCAGGGCGTACACCACCGCGATTACTTGCATGCCCGCGGTGCACAAAATTCGACTTTGTGCAGCCTGTATCCTGCACAAAGAAGCACTTTCAGAGCATGAGAAGTGAAAAGATATTTGTCTTCAAAATACCCAAAAAAAATTACATATCGTCTTAAAAACAAATATTCTCACAGTTTTATTTTACCACTTTGTCGGCAGGACTAATATGTACAGCACATTCATAATAAATTACAGCTGTCTAGTACTAAAGGTCTCTGAGCTAAGCCACGGACAGACAGAAAGACACACGGACATGACGAAACTATAATGGTTCCTTGTTAACTACCGAACCCTAAAAAACTAGCCCTAAAATTGAGGTTTCTTTTAACACACAAGGTCATCTGATCCCATACTAGGCAAATCCGTACTATGGGTATCAGAAACTTGTTTACTATTATATATTCTGTGGTATTAGAGACTGGTCTCATCATCATCATATATCAGCCGAAAGACGTCCACTGCTGGACATAGGCCTCCCCTAAAGATCCCCATGACGACCGGTCCTGCGCTGCTCGCATCCAGCGGCTTTCCGCGACCTTGACCAGATTGTCGGTCCACCTTGTGGGGGGCCTTCCAACGCTTCGTCTTCCGGTACGTGGTCGCCACTCTAGAACCCTCACGCCCCATCGGTTCTTCTTGCGATGTGCCCTGCTCACTGCCACTTCAGTTTAGCGATTCTCAGACTATTCTTCACAGACAGATTCTTCTGAGACTGGTCTACATACATAAATAGATAAATAACACCCAGGCGGGGATCGAACCTGCGGCCCGCGGTGTGAAAGGAGGCTTACTACCAACCACGGGCTTGTCAACGTTGATTGATAACAATAAAACATATTCATGTTTGTTACAGATACACAAAAAATCAAACTAGAACCAGAAGAAACACAGTATCACGTGAACGACTTACCCTTGGACCCGCATGGAGCCTACAGCCTGTACGAAGATCATCAGATCAAGGAGGAGATGGTCATCGGCCCCACTGAGTTCCACAAGCAGACCTTTGAATACTTAAGCGTGGGTCCAAGTAAGTTAGGTACTGTTTTTATTATTGAAGTGTTTTAAGATTAAAGGCGTGTCCCCATAAGCGAGCCTGCATGTAACGAATGCTCTGGGGAGCGAACACCTGTGGCGTATGCCATAAATAGGCATTCGAGATACAAATACTAAATGGTGTCGACCATATCGGTTGTAGCGCTCCGCTAGATGTGGGTCTGTGTAGTACTGGGTATGACGCGGCGAGACCTTACTCAGCAAACAGATTTTTATCTATATATATAAAAGAAGAAGGTGACTGACATATCAACGCACAGCCCAAACCGCTGGGTCTAGAGATTCCAAATTTGGCATGTAGGTTCCTTATGAGGCCTAGGGGTCCACTAAGAAAGGGTTTTACAAAATTCCACCCCTAAGGGGGTAAAATAGGGGAAGAAAGTTTGTATGAAAGTCCGTCAGTTTTGAAGTTAGGATCTTCAAAATTTGTATTTAGGCTGACGACTAAAAATAAATATTCATGTGTCTCAGGGTTTTTGAAAATTCGACACCCTTAAGGGTAAAAAGGGGGATGAAGTTGAAAATTCTTTATTTTTTAAGTAAAATCCACATAATTTATTATTTAGGCATTAATGGTGTTATTATATGCTACGTTCATCACTGTTATTGAAATTCCACCCCAAATCCAAACCCTAAAAAAGGGAAATGGGGTGAAAAAGTCTAAAAACCAATATGGGTATCGTTTGTATGGTTTATCGAGTCGCTGATTACGAAAACTACAACAATTTTGAAATCCAACGTGGTGGACGTTAAATACCATCATTCCCTTGGGATGGGGTTGGGGTGCGATAGGGTTGAAATGTGAATATGGGTGTCGTTTGTATGGTTTATCGGGTCGCTGATTACGAAAACTACATCAATTTTGAAATCCAACGTGGTGGTCGTGAAATACCATCATCCCCCTGGGGATGGAGTTGGGGTGCGATAGGTTTGAAATGTCTAAAAATCAATATGGGTGTCGTTTGTATGGTTTATCGGGTCGCTGATTACGAAAGCTACAACAACTTTCAAATCCAACGTGGTGGACGTGAAATACCATCATCCCCTGGGGATGGGGTTGGGGTGCGATAGGTTTGAAATGTCTAAAAATAAATATGGGTGTCGTTTCTATGTTAGGGATAGCGGTTAAATTGGCGTTAAGGGTAGGGATAGGGGCAGGGATAGGGAGAGGTAGAGGTAAAGGTAGAGGTAGAATAGTGGTAGAGGTAGATGTAGAGGTAGCGAGGTATAGAGGTAGAGAGGGAGAAGGAGAAGGAGGGGAAGGGGGAGAGGGAGGGGGAGGGGGACAGGAAGGGGGCGAGGGAGAGGGTTTCAGTTTTTCTTAATTACTTCTGCGGGAGGTAGAGGTAGAGAGGTAGAGGAGGGAGAAGGAGGGGAAGAGGGAGGGGTTGAGGGAGAGGGAGGGTCAGGGGAGAGGGAGGAGGGGGAGGGGGAGAGACAGAGGGACGGGGAGGGGGAAAGGAAGGGGGGAGTGGTAGAGAGAGGGAGAGGATTTCAGTTTTTCTCAATTACTTCTGCGAATTTGCTGTGTTTTGAAATATTACATAAAGGTGTCTCTCATCTCTCTCTTTACATTTGTTGGGATACTGCTGCTAAGTTCCTCTGTTTTGAGTAATTTATGAGTAACGTCTGTATATTATATGAAATTCAGCTGGATCTTGAATTATACTCATTGATTTGCGCAGGGTTAGTCCTGTTTTTCCTTAGTTTAAAATTACCCCGAAATGACGGGAAAATATCTCATTGCTTCGGAAAACCGGTAACAACATAAATACGAAATCTACGCGAGCGAAGCCGCAGGCAACAGCTAGTTCATTTATATGTGTGTAAAAGATTAAGAGCAGTGCAGTGTGATGCTGTCTGTGCCTACAATACTATGTATTTAAGACAAAGTACATTTTTCTAATAAACAGAGGAGGAGGACCTTAAGCTCTAAAATATCCTATCATTAAGCTGATGATCTCATGCTACTTGGTTAAACCTATTAACAAAACTATTCTCTTTTGCGTCTAGGTGTTGAAGGGTCGAAGAAAAATAAGCTAACTAACAAAGAAGAGGCTGAAAAACAGATAGCTGGTGAAAACCTTCCAACCACAGAAAACTTCAATGAAGTTGCGCAACAAAACACCCGAACAGTTGAAAAGAATCGTGTGTCTGAGAGTAAACTACCTGACATATATGTGAGTGTAGACACGCAACATGAAATATCTGAAGAAGCAGTCAGCAAAATAAGTAAAGTAAAAATAAATAAAACTTCCAATAATGGTCCCAACTCAGCTTCAGTGAGAGTGGAAAACAAAAAACAATGTTCAAAGAGAGTCAGTGTTACTGTTACCTGTGATAGAGTCATTGAACACTCGTGTGATATTTGTGAATATTCAACCAATAATGCAAGAGATTTAAACTTTCATCTAAAGGCGCATGCTGCTGCAGAGAAATATTGCTGTGATGTGTGTCGTTATATGACTACCCGAAAACATTTATTAATTGCACATTTAAAAACCCACAGTAATGACAGGCCCTTCGTTTGTAATACCTGTGATGCAAAATTTAAATATCTGCACATTTTAAAAGAGCACTTAAAAATACATACAGGTGAGAAACCATATTCTTGTGTTGTTTGTACTAAAAGCTTTAAACGAAAGCATCATTTAGACACACATCGGAAAATACATACAGGTGATAAACCATTTTCTTGCAACGTGTGTTATAAAGACTTCAGTAATAAGGGTCATTTAAACAGACACCGACGTATACACACAGGTGATAAACCATTTTCTTGTGATGTGTGTTATAAAAGCTTCAATCGGAGAGCTACATTAGTAATACATCAACGAATACATACAGGAGAGAAACCATTTTCTTGTGATGTATGTAATAAAAGCTTCAATCGGAGAGCTACATTAGTAATACATCAACGAATACATACAGGTGATAGACCATTTTCTTGTGGTGGGTGTAATAAAAGCTTCAATCAGAGACATAAATTAGTAATGCATCAACGAATACATACAGGAGAGAAACCATTTTCTTGTGATGTATGCCATAAAAGGTTTAGTGTATCCTCTAACCTACGCAGACATCGACGAGTACGCACATGTGAGAAACCATAATCACCGTCGTACATTAGAGTATCAAATTATCAATGTGATAGTTAATTTTATTCGGTTTTATTTCGGTTTTACTTTCGATGGCATTCTTTTTAAAGGTAACCTCTGTATTAGATTCCCATATATTATAGTTTATTTAACAATCCGTCCGTATGGTAAATAATAGTTCCAATCCATCTCGACCCGTGGGTGTCGTAAGAGGCGACTAAGGGCTGATGAACCGGAGGATGGGCAGCAGCATCTTTCTGTGTATCGTACCATCTTACATACTGCGGTCACCAACAACAGCGGTCGCCAGCCGCAACGCTTACAAGCGTGGTGACTATGTACCTCTCCTTAGTCCCACGCGTTATTAGGACCGCAAAACTAAATTTGTTTGTAAACTGCTACTTAGAAAGATCGTTTTATTTTGCTGTAATATATACACAAACTTCTATCCACTCTAATTAATTCAGATTTTTCCTTTCTCAAACTTCGGAGATACGGGGGGGTATTTTTCTTGACATTTTTCATCATAACTTTAAAACTAAGGCGTCGTAAAATATATATATATATTAGAATATGCAAGTAAAGCTCTGTCGTATGATACCACTCGATCTAGTAACAACAATTTGAAATTTTGCCCCTCCTATTTGGGCCCTCTTTACAGTATTAATCATAACTTTTTCTTAATTCTTTCATGTGTTCATTAAGTTGGGCAACCATATTTTAAAACTATTCCAAATTTCAAGTCGACAGCATGAGTAGTTGCTGAGATATAGAGGTGTGACAGACAGACAGACAAAGTCGCACCATAAGGGTTCCTTCCTTTTTTTACCATTTTGGTTTCGGAACCCTAAAAACGGGGAAGATTGAGGTAAAAATCTTGGCAAGTAGGCTCGTATAGTCTGGAAGCTATATGTTGTTCTATACAGGGTCACAACGTGGTGTTAAATGTACGATGATCCTATAAAAGGTTGATTCATGATAAGAGGGCTTATCGTGTGTTTGGTAGCGCCCCTACCCTCTGCGGCTAACATTTGTGTGATGTACATAGTCTGTCTGTATTTGGGTGTAATTTTTGTTTGTATATCATCGTTCTATTTTTAATACCCTGTATAGTGCTTAGATGTGTCTTGAATAAAGAACCGGTAAAATCCATGTCCTTTTGTACCACCTATATTGGTTTTTATTTGCCTGTAAGTTGAGTGTCCACAAGATGGTGATAAACCGTGTTATTATTATTATTAACTTAATGAATAACTACCTTACTTGGAGACGACACCTTTAGTTAATCTTCCATTAATCTCGTGCTGTTTGTCAATAAAATCTCAAAGAATATCATGAAGAGACGTTTCTGAGCACGGCGGCAGTAAGATTTGATAACAATTGGTCAAGTAGGTACACACGGCAGCAAGTAGTGGAAACAAAACCAGTATAAGCTGAACCAGCGCTACGTTACAAACGCCCAACACCAGAGACTCGCTCAAGGTCAAAGTATTACCACCGACGTGCGACCGTGTGTACCTACTCGTAATACTTGACTAGTCTCATTATTTTGTTGGATATCATATTATTTATTAGTATTGGTATTGAGTTGTGTATTGTTTTAAGTTGTGTTTAACTTATACAGGGTCCTACAGAATTTGTGAATATAATTCTAGCATGTTACTTAGACTCTGAAACTGAACAACTTTCCTAAGAAACTAAAGTCTAAATACGAAAATCTAATTTTGAACTCCCATAAAGAATGTGCTATCAGCTGATGCAGTTTCTATGGGAGTCCAAAATTGATTTTCGTATTTCGACCTATGTTCCTTGGGGAAGTTAGTTCAATTTCATGGTCTGAGTAACATACTAAAATTATGTTCACTATTTCATCCGGACCTCATAGACCCAACTCCATTTTAGAATGTTCTTCCAGTTTTTCTAACATTGTATATTTGTATGGAATGTCTGTTTAATAAAGATAAATTATTTACGAGTAACATTGCGTTTTTAGGTAACAAACACCTACTTTTCATTCTCAGGTCGACTAAAGTACGCGACAGCTCGGGAGTGCGGGTCAAATGTATGACGTTCCGTCCGCACTCCCGGGCTATCGCGCACTATACACTGTACCTGACCTGAGTATGTAGTCAGTCAGGTAGTAAGTAGTGTACAGGGTGAAAGGGGACGGTGTACCGAAAACTGAACGGGCGTGCTCAGTCAACGAAACTGAACAACTGTCCCAAAGAAACATTTTTTGGAAATTGAAAATACTTTTTGACCTCCATACAAATTGCTGACTCTGATCGAATAGTTTGTATGGAGAGGTCAAAAATTAATTCATTTTCCAAAAATGTTCTTCGGGAAAGTTGTTCAGTTTCGTTGACTGACCCTTTCACTTTCCGGTACACCGTCCCTTATGCCCTGTTTTTATCTCGAAGTACTCACTGTTGAGCTGTAAGGTGAGAGTGGTAGATAACTTTACTTAAAACCATCCTGTTTACTGCTTTTTTTCAGTGAATAATAAAATAACAGTAAGATCCATAAAACCTTCGAAGGACCTTTAACGGCTGAAAGCCACCACTATCATTTTACAACTTTGAAATTCGCAATATATTTTTTACTCTTCAATTTCTGATGGCCTTTGCCCAGCAGTGGGACACATTAGAGCCTACATAATAATAAACGTTTCTGATTTATGAATGGGGTAAAAATTCATCTTCCGAAAACAATCTCCATTCAGACACACGACCATGAAACCAGAACAACTTTTCAAAAGTAAGATAGGTAGATACAGTCAACAGCACGTCAAGCTTGACACATTGGACTTTATAACGTTCTCATTTCAATAACCGTTAGGGCTAGAGTCGCGCTGCAAGTGTCAAGCTTCACCTGCTCTTGACTGTACAAAGTCCTTTGTGTCAAGCTTGACATGCTGTTGAATGTCGAAATACAAACAAATGGAATGAACCAATTTCCACTAAATTTTGGTGTATGCCACTTGGCCATATCTCGCACGGGTGTTCGTTCGGAAATCGCACATTTCCAGCGTTGCCAGAAGGTACTAAAAGGGATATTTTTTGTTCTTTATAGCATTCCCTTCGCTGCTGTCCTGAACGGACTCCATTTATTTGATCTTAGATATAACTTTTATTTTGCTAGGACATCGTACTCGAGCTTTTAGCTTACTATACAAGATAATCGCATGTCTGATCTAATGACAATCAATGCGAAGGCTTCAATGTTTTATGGACAGCATTATTTTGCAACGCTTCTTTATCTTATCTGATAAATACAGGTTATTTTGAGAGAAATTTTTGATCAAGTGAGATTTTCACGTACGGAAAAGCTGAACAAAAAAGTTATGTAATAAATATTGCAGTAAAATACATTACGGGCAAAGAGATTTAATAAGTCAAATACTAGAATGATGCGAAAAACTATGCGTGAGAGCAGCTGGCTCAGCACGAGCCCTTTGATAAACGCTTTTGATTATTTCTTCATGCACTGGCGCGAGAAAATTGACGTTAGCTGCCCATATGCGGCCAGTGAACACAGGGGACTCTCGCCAGCTGGCCATCTGGGGCCTAAGATCACGGGGGACATGTGTCACTTGCTGCCCATCCGGGGCCAACGATCACGGGGCTCGCTAGCTGCCCACATGGGGCCTGAGATCACGGGGGACATGTCTCGCTTGCTATCCATACGGGGTCAGCAATTACAGGGGACAGTCCCACTTGCTGCCCGTACGGGGCCTGCGATCACGGGGAACATTTCTCTAGCTGCCCATATGGGGCCAGAAATCACGGGGAACATGTCTCACTTGCTGCCCATACTGGGCCAGCGATCACGGGGAATATCTCGCTAGCTGCCCATATGGCGCCAGAAATCACGGGAAACATGTGTCACTTGCTATCTATCCATATGGGGCCAGTGATCACGGGGGACATGTCTCAATTCAGATTCATTTATTCAATGTAGATTCTTTACAGAATATATCTTTATTTCCATTTAAAATACATTAATAAAATAAGATAAAAATATATCAGTCAAAAAGACCGCCACGGAGCGTACCAGGCTCAAAAGTTCCCATCACGCTGGCCGCATTGCCACGCTGGATGGCCAACGAGATGTGCTGAACCAAGTACGCTCCGGAGCAGGGATCACACCCGCGATCCCGCAGGCGACGCTCGATCGCGTGCACAAAATATTTTGCCTCTCTGCACCATGGTCCAGCTGTTTCTACGGCAAAGGGTACGAACGCATATTGTCGTTGCAGATGCGAGTACTTTGCGTGCTTTGGCCGCATGTTCCGCTGCTGAACCTGCCGTCCGAGTTGTGCGAGGAGTGTGCGATGGCGCAAACGTGCTCACACACGTAGCGTCCCAGAGCAGACTTCGGCCTTTCTCCCAGGGGACCAGGGTCAGACCATCCGGGCGCTTCTCGTCGGTGCGGCTGAGGCCTGGAGGCTCAAGGACGCAGAATACTTATTGAAATTCATGAATAGAATATGTATTCAGGACATGTGTCACTTGCTGCCCATCCGGGGCCAACGATCACGGGGCTCGCTAGCTGCCCACATGGGGCCTGAGATCACGGGGGACATGTCTCGCTTGCTATCCATACGGGGTCAGCGATCACAGGGGACAGTCCCACTTGCTGCCCATACGGGGCCTGCGATCACGGGGAACATCTCTCTAGCTGCCCATGTGGGGCCAGAAATCACGGGGAACATGTCTCACTTGCTGCCCATACTGGGCCAGCGATCACGGGGAACATCTCGCTAGCTGCCCATATGGGGCCAGAGATCTCGGGTGACATGTTTCGCTTGCTATCTATCCATATGGGGCCAGTGATCTCGGGTGACATGTCTCGCTTGCTATCTATCCATACGGAGCCAGTGATCACGGGGGACATGTCTCACTTGCTGCCCATACGGGGCCAGCGATCACGGGGAACATCTCGCTAGCTGCCCATATGGGGCCAGAGATCTCGGGTGACATATCTCGCTAGCTGCCCTTACGGAGCCAGCAATTTAGGGAGACGTTATACCATGTCAGCTTCCATGTTGTTAAACACGCATATAATCTTTGTTGCCCGTATATTTCACCCAGCCACCCAAATCCCAACCAAATCCAAATCCCCGCGTCGCGACGGATATATTGTTATTGTTTGACTTCGTTATAATCGATATATTTTTTTCCATCACTTGTGACAGATATATTTTTGGTTTACCATAGACTAAGGAAATCACATTTTTCTTTTTTTTCAAATATTTGTTTTACGGCGATGAAAACAAGTCCTTTTGAGCCATCGCATTTTTTTTTTTAATTTAGTTTTACGTTCCTAATGTGTTGCCAGATACTTTTTTAGTTTCCTACTACAAAATATAAAAAAAATTATAAAAAAAATGGAGGTTTTTAAAAATAATTTTTTAGTTCAGTCTAAACATAAAAAATATACTCTTTCAGCCTGTATACTTCAGTTTGCTGCTAAAAATACAAAATATTAAAAATCCCCCTCATACTATTTTTGAAGATCTCCTTTGCCGTTGTCTGAAATTTCCGTCTTGCAACATTAGTTTAAAAAAAAGTGTAGTATATTGAGCCCAAAGAGGATATAAACACTACCTTCACAATAATTAATTTAAAAGATAACACTAGTGCCACAAAAAAAAAAAAAATGCTTCCTGTTGAAAATCCTGTTGGCTCAGATACGGAACTATTCTTTGGGGAAATGGGTTGCACATCCAAAACCTGTTTGTGACGCAGAAGAAATGCATTCGCGCGCTCATCAATATTAAACAAAGGGATAGCTGTCGACCACACTTTATCAAACACAAAATCCTTACCTTACCTTCCCTTTACATTCTGGAAATCTCTCTATTTGTTCGGCGTAATATGCACTTATTTACTTTTAAAAAAGATATCGAACCAAACCGTAACATAAGACAACAATATATATATGATCTCAAACTCCCAAGCTCAAATATGGAATTAATTCGAAAAGGACCGTACTACTCAGCAATAAAAATTTACAACGCAATTCCGGAAACAATTAAATCTATAGAAAAATATGAAACATTTTACTGTAAACTTAAGGAACATCTTATTAAACAATGTTACTATAAAATAGAAGACTTTTTTAAAATAAAATGACTAAATAAATAATTCGTATTTAAATAATTAAATAATTATATTAAATAAAAACGTAATAATATATAAAATTTTCAATAATTAATTAATTTAAAAAATTGACATGTATAATATTATTTTAATATAACGTTTAGGTATTAAGATGACATTATGATTTATTGTTATTTTTATGACTTGATTACCTTACTATTATTTCAAAGCATGCATTATTTAGGTATATGGGAATTATTTTATTGCTACACCTGAGATAAGGTATCAAATGTGAAACTATACTAGAACTTAAGACCTTTATACATTACCATTTGAATGCAAATAAATGAATTATGAATTATTATTATTATTACCTAATGAGTCGTCGAAAGCGTGTGAGGGTACGTTATGTATTATTATTGCGTTTAACCAAGAATTAATATTCTTTTCATATATTTTTTTGTGCTCGAAATTAGAGGTTATGTTTATTGATCAGGTTGCTACCCGTGAGTTGGATGCCGTTCTGAAGCAGCAGGATGTCTCTGAGTCGGATCAGTCGGACAGGAGCAAGGTCTCGTCTCCGAGCCCTACGTCCTCGCGGGGCCGGCGAGAGGTCTCATCCTGTAGGAATGCAGCGTCGAAGGAACCTAACAAAGATGACAAACCAGTGATAGAAGAAGCTAGAAATGATAATATAGAGGAGTCTGTCTCTAAAGAAATGTCGAATAGGTTGGTTTTCTTTTAATATTGTGGGTTGCATGTTTTCACTTACCTACCTGTTTGGATCTTCTACCAATATACAAATAGGGTTGTGTTCCGAATCGGGTAAAAATTACCCTGACAGCAGCGTTATATGATGTCCATCGGTGTGGTCGAGACAGACGGCTGTCAAAGGGTAATTACTGTTTTGGAACTCACTCTAGATGTGTTTTTGTTTGTATTCATTAACAGCCTACAAATAGTTTCATAAGAGAGAGTAAACAATTTAGGAGGAGCAATTTATTGGCTCGGTTAAAGTAATTATTTAGCACTTTTTGATTAGTCTTTGTCAAAATGCACAAATTCCAATTTTCGATGACATTCTTTTAATTCTAATGAAACACAGTGGGTGCTTTGTGCGGTAGTGTGCATTCACCATCAGTTGGTTCCTTATGCTCACTTGTAACATATTAAAAGGCCTTGTGTAATTTCTGCGGGAATTGAAGGAAGCTTGTAATTCTCCACAGGGGTGTAACTAAATCTTTTTGAATGAAAGTGGGCCTTAAATAAGTTCCTAATGCCAATATCAATTTCTTTTTGATAAATCCTGGTGTTGTATCCAAAGCTTCCTAACTCTGATTTATTTTCCAGTTTGAAGGAAGCAGCCTTTCTATCTCATCTGCCGCTTGACAAGATGTCTTCCCTGGAGGTGGAATGTTTCTCAGACCTCCAAGGACCTTCTAGTCTTGCCTTAGTTGAGATAAGGAACAGGATTTTGAGAATGTGGTTTGAGGACCCAACAAAGCAAGTTACGGAATATGCTATTCAGAAGATAGAGGTTGGTTTTACTTTAGACAAAAAACAATTTACTATTTGACAACTGATCTAAATGATTCTTTCTATAGCCTTTATAATTTTGTATCCATGGCTACTAATTTATATATTTCTTTTTAAGAAAAAGTTATTTTTTACTTGCAGGCCCCTTACAACAGCGACCCAGCTCTAGTGTTACGCACTCACACTTTTCTAGAAAGGCACGAGTTCATCAACAATGGGATGTATGAGCGCATCACTCCAATATCAAACTCAACTAGTGCAGGTAAACTATACAGTAACAGTACCAAAGTAAGAAATAATTAACAAGCAAGAAAGTATCTACCAAAAATATTATTTTTAGGGTTCCCTACCTCAACAGAAAAAACGGAACCCTTATAGGATCACTTTGTTGTCCGTCTGTCTGTCTGTCAAGACCCTTTATATCATGAATGGGTAGAGGTATCAGGTTGAAATTAATACCATATATTAGGGTCCATGAACCACACAAGATCTGAAAATTTCAATTTTATACAAGGACGCAATCAAAAGATATGGCATTTTATGTCCTCATCTCCATACATTTATGCACTAAAGCAAAACCTATAGGGTACTTTCCGTTGACCTAAAATTATGAAATTTGGCAAGAAGCTAGGTCTCAAAGTACAAATAAAGGGAAAAGTCTGAAATCATTAAATATTACAACTTTCCTCAAAACTAATGGTAACCAATTGTGGTGAGCTCCCGTTTCAAGAACATTCATAAGAGAGGGGTCAAGTTGGATGGTCGCGGAGGCGATTTTTGTTTTAGTTCTATTTTATAAACGGGAACACTTACAAACTTGAAAATTGGTATGTTTATAGTGCATAAGCTATAAAATAACAACAAATAATAAAAATTGGTCAAGCGCGTGTCGGACTCAAAAAATCTAGCACATTAACTTACTGAAATTTCAACTAATACAATTATGATTACGAGTATGTGGTGGTACGAAACCCTCGGTGCGCGAGTCCGACTCGCACTTGGCCGGTTTTTTTCAACACATTTGCTCATAAAAATATCCACCCTTTTCAAAAGTACCACCTTGCTTTGAAAGCACCAACCCTTTTTAAGCAGCCTATTCATAAAGTACAACCCCGGCTCTGAAGACCCTGTCACATAAAATGTCATCTGTTTTCAAACCTACCACCCTCCCTATCTAAGTAAATATAAATAGCACAAGTTGACACTCAAAAGTACGAACCCTTCTCCAGGTATACCTCCAGGCAAACTACGGTTTACACATTTCTGAAAACTTGCCAACGGGGATGCAGGGGCGAGGGCTAAGGCGCCCGAAAATAGCCTAGTGTTGTTTTCCATGCCTACAGGCATGCCTGAGTTTAGACGCCTTTTTGCCTTCGTGTAAATCAATTTATACGGTCAGCAGCATTGTTAGGGTTCCATAGTCAACAAGAAACCGTTTTTTTCAACTTATAATATAACAATGATTTTAGTTTATTGTAGTGTTCCTACAAGTTAATCCTATTTACTTTTCTTAATATTGTTAAAAAACCATTGCCATGGTTTTCTATGTTATGTTTTTTTGGGATTCCGTTAGTCCTAGCGGTTCTGAAATGGTTCCTTTCGTATGATCCGATCACCCGTCTGCGTGCGTCGCGGCGTCCGCAACTTAAATAATAAATAAAAATAATAATATATCACAACATTTCATTTCAGTGGTTTGTTTTAAATTTAAATAATAATAATTTTCAAAACATACCAAGTTAGGGCTCCTCTAGATACGGCAGAATTTTTATTTTGAAAGTATACTTCAAGTTATATGTAATATCCTCATATCTAACCCCAAGAAAGCAATTTTGGAAATATTTACATTTTGTATTTTTTTCACTGGTTTTTTTTTACGGGCGATCATAGACGATGATCGGAGAGTATAGCCGAGTAACTAAGCGCACGGCAGCGCGCAGGCCAAGTTCCCGCAACAGGCCACGCGCATGCCGTGCATTATTTACACGAACCGTTTCGACCCACTTTTGAACCCCCTGTAGCTCAGTTCCTATTGCAAGTACAGAGATAAAACTGTACCTACATAATCATATACTAATACTGAAGCAATTTGCCAAATTTCATAGATATAGCTACAGTAGATCTTGAAATATGACCCCGTGAAAATAGCTAATTTTGGCATTTAATGACTGACTCACTGACCGGTAATCATAACCTCCAGGCCACTTCCAATTGTCCTAGCGTTTTGAAATTTGGCATTTAGGTAGTCGTTAGGATAAAAGTAATGGAAAAATTCAAAAATTAGAAATTGGTCAAGTGCGAGTCGGGTTTTAGTAAAAATTATGGATAAAATGTTGGTAATACTTCTCTAACACCTGAAAATCTGAAATTTGGCATGTGGATAGTCGTTAGCATTAAAAAAAAGTGTAGCAAAAATTTTAAAATTGGAAATTGGTCAAGTGCAAGTCAGGATATAGTCATTACTATGCATAAAATTGTTGGTCATACTTCTATGAGACCTACAAATCTGAAATTTGGCATCAGGGTAGTCGGTAGCATTAAAGTAAAGGAAAAATTTGGAAAATGGTCAAGTGCGAGTCAGACTAAAATTAATGTACCAAATATTAAAAAGGTAGTATTTCTAGAAGGTCAGACTTAGTCATGCATGAAAACAAATACCTACGTTTTAACGAAACTATGAAAATACAAACAACGTTTCGATAGTTACTATAAATATAATATAGCAAACTGAAAAAAAGAAATGAAATCCCACCAAAAATATAACTGTTAAAAAGGGGGCCAAGTTCCTATCGGCTAATTGTTTGCCTAAAAAAGGGTTGAAATCCGATCCAATGCCAAGTTTAGATGCACTTTAATATCGATCATAATCGTCTTCATCAGCAGCCAGATCCACTAGTAAACATTTGCCATTCCCAAGACTCGCCACCACATCCAGTCCTCCGCCTTCCGCATCCAGCCACTATCCGCCACCTTATTCACATCAACGGTTCATCTGACCGAAATTCACTTTACCATACACCCAACTTAAAATGGTATAGCTGTGAAAATACGCAGGTACGTTGAAAATAATATCTAAAATGAAATACTTTTGAATTTGAACTTGGCAAAGTATTAGTAATTTTAGGTGCTATGCTATATTTATACGAAATATTATTAACGATATTAACCTAAATAAGTAAACTACACAACACAACAACCATTCTGTAGTGAAAAAAAAAGGCGAATGAATGACGAAGCTAAGCGAGTGCGGGGCGGTCGGACCTAATGACGTCACAGCTACGCGCGACCGGATCGTACTGTTTCAAAAATATGTGAATTGTTGCACCATAGGTACATCGCCATATTAGTGTAATTAGGATAAGCCATTATTATAGTACGGGCCCTCATTGACAATTTCAAAACTGGCATGACGGAAAACTAGCGAGAGTATGTAATATTTAAATGTTTATTTGTTACAGATACACAGAAAATAAAACAAGAAACAGAAGAAGCACAGCATCACGTGGACGAGTTACCCTTGGACCCGGATGGAGCCTACAGCCTGTACGAAGATCATCAGATCAAGGAGGAGATGGTCATCGGCCCCACTGAGTTCCACAAGCAGACCTTTGCATATTCAATCGTAGGTCCAAGTAAGTTAATGTACTGTTTTTATTATTGAAGTGTTTTAAGATTAAAGGCGTGTCCCCATAAGCGAGCCTGCATGTAACGAATGCTCTGGGGAGCGAACACCTGTGGCGTATGCCATAAATAGGCATTCGAGATACAAATAGTAAATGGTGTCTTCCATATCGGTTGTAGCGCTCCGCTAGATGTGGGTCTGTGTAGTACTGGGTATGACGCGGCGAGACCTTACTCAGCAGACAGACTTTTATTTATTTATGTGTATGTGAGCAAAAGATTGAGCAGTACAGTGTGATGCTGTTTGTGCCTACAATATTATGAATTGAAGACAAAGTACATTTTTAGGGTTCCACAGTCAACAAAGAACCCTTATAGTTTCGTCATGTCCGTCGATCTGTCTGTATGTCCGCGGCTAAGCTCAGAGACCTTTCGTACTAGAAAGCTGAAATTTAGTATGGATACCTATGTATTTTATTCACGCCGAGAAAGTGGTAAAATAAAATCTAAGAAAATATTTTTTTTAGTGTGTAAGTAAAGTGGGGGTGATTTTATTTTTCGTGTTTTGTTGGGCATCATTGGATAGGTCTTTTAAAAATAATGTGAGTTTGCGAAAATCATTTTTCGATTTAGACATCCGTTTGTGAAATATTCAGCTTGAAAGCGCAATTTTTTTGTTGGAGTCTAGTGTCCCCCCCTCTGCCAGCTAAACGGTACTTATAGCTCAATATTTTTATCCAAATGTTCTTTGACAACCCAGGACAAATTACGGCCGACAATTTTTTTTATGGAAGTGTTCCTTAGGTCCATCCAATCATATCTAGAAAGTTCCCTGCCGATCCCATTTTCGCTCCCCCCTCCCCCCCCCCTCAAAAAGATCCCTAATTTTAGATTTTTCTATTTATCTCTAAAACGAATGAAGTCAGAGGAAAGTCGTCAATCTAAGACTTGATGGTTATAAAATTACCAATCCACAGACAACTGCTTTATTTCGATGTGACCTACAGTACCTGAAATATAGCTACAAACAGTTCACCAAAAATTAAAAATTATCTTGAAATAATTGTTTGTACTAACTTTAAACAAAAACTATGGAGTTGTGGCAAAATTATCTAAGAGCATGTAAATCTTGATACATTTAGGAATAAAACGAGACATCATTCATCATTATTGCAGCAATGGTTCTCGATTTACAGCGAGTTACATCAAACACCCTGAGATAATTTTATAGGACAAAAGAAGTAGGAACAGTGAAACTGACGTTGTCTTTCAGGATTAAATAATGGCACTTAAAATTTAAATACATTTAAAAAAAAATAAACAATTTCCCCCGAAAATCTAAAAGATTTAAGCTTTAAGTAACTAGATGGCGTCACTTGTATAATAAAATAAGAAATAAAATATAGTAACAAATGAGTTGCTTCTATTTTGAAAAATGAGATGTCAGACGATAGCTCTTGTCATGTTCTATTAAAATTCCAAGATTAAAATGACAAGATTTATAGTCTGATATCTCACATTTCAAAATCGAAGCAGCCCATTTGTAATTACAATTTATTTCTTATACAAGTGACGCCATCTTGTGACTTAAACCATAAATCTTGTAGTTTTTTGGGGGAAATAGTTTATTTTTATTCCATTCATTTGAATTAGAAGTGCCACAATTTAATCCTGAAAGACAACGTCAGTTTTATTGTTCCTACTTCTTTAGTCCTATAAAATTATCTCAGAGTGTTTGCTGTAACTCGCTGTAAATCGAGAAACAGTGCTGCCATAATGACGAATTATGTCTCGTTTTATTCCTAAATGTATCAAGCTTTACATGTTCTTACATAATTTTGCCGCAACTCCAGTAGTTTTTGTTAAAAGTTAGTACAAAAAATGATTTAAAGATAAGTTTATTTTTTTGGTGAACTGTATGTAGCTATATTTTAGGTAATACAAGTAAAGCCTGCACCAAACAGCTTGAAAAATTAAAAGTAATTTTATGAGAGTCTTTTCAATTCATTTTACTCCTGAGTCATAAGCTGCAAATGTGATTTATGGTGAAAAATAGTTTAAGCGAAAACCTCGAGCGAAACTTTTTAATGTTTTAACGAACAAGTGACATTCGAAAAAATGTTTTTTATATATATTTTAATAGAACATGACAAGAGCTATCGTCTGACATCTCATTTTTCAAAATAGAAGCAACTCATTTGTTATTATATTTTATTTCTAATTTTATTATACAAGTGACGCCATCTAGTTACTTAAAGCTTAAATCTTTTAGATTTTCGGGGGAAATTGTTTATTTTTATTAAATGTATTTAAATTTTAAGTGCCATTATTTAATCCTGAAAGACAACGTCAGTTTCACTGTTCCTACTTCTTTTGTCCTATAAAATTATCTCAGGGTGTTTGATGTAACTCGCTGTAAATCGAGAACCATTGCTGCAATAATGATGAATGATGTCTCCGTTTTATTCCTAAATGTATCAAGATTAACATGCTCTTAGATAATTTTGCCACAACTCCAGTAGTTTTTGTTTAAAGTTAGTACAAAAAATGATTTGAAGATAATTTTTAATTTTTGGTGAACTGTTTTAAGCTATATTTCAGGTACTGTAGGTCACATCGAAATAAAACAGGTGTTTATGGATTGGTAATTTTGTGACCATCAAGTCTTAGATTGACGACTTTCCTATGACTTCATTCGTTTTAGAGATAAATAGAAAAATCTAAAATTAGGGACCTTTTTGAGGGGGAGGAGGGGGGAGCGAAAATGGGATCGGCAGGGAACTTTCTAGATATGTTTGGATGGACCTAAGGAACACTTCCATAAAAAAAAATATTGCCGGCCGTAATTTGTCCTGGGTACCATTTCTTAAAATATTGAACTATTAATGGAAATGCGAAAAAATTTATAGTAATAGTATATATATATATATGATGAAATTAAAAGGAAAACCATCACAGCTAAGTAGGCTTTACAGGTTAATGAGCTATAGCTGAAAAAGTGGAAACAATGTAAATAGAAATAGCAATCAGGCGTTAGGACCTCGCTGAGTATTAGGATGTAAACATTTTATGTTAAGAATGTTATGATATGACATATTTAGACAACACCTGCTTTGCAATAAAAATCGTAAAAAACTACGGAACCCTATATTGCGCGTGGCCCGACACGCAGTTGGCTGTTTTTTTTCTAATAAAGATCCTATTTTCTTTTGCGTCTAGGTGTTGAAGTGTCGAAGAAAAAGAAGCTAAGTAACAAAGACGAGACAAAAAAACTGATAGCAGGTGAAAACCTTCCAACCACAGAAAACGTCTTTGAAGAACAAAACACCCGAAACGTTAAAAAGAATCGTGTGTCTGAAAGTAAACTACCTGACATATATGTGAGTGTAGACACGCAACATGAAATATCTGAAGAAGCAGTCAGCACAAAAAGTAAAGTAAAATCTAATAAAACTGCCAAAAACGGTCCCAACTCAGCTACAGTGAGAGTGGAAAATGTAAAACATGGTTTGAATGGAGTTTGTGTTATCTGTGATACAGTCCTTGAATACTCGTGTGATATTTGTGAATATTTAACTAATAATGCAAGAGATTTAAACTCCCATCTAAAGGCACATGCTGCTGCAGAGAAATATCGCTGTGATATGTGTTCTTACTTGACTACCAGAAAACGGTCATTAATTTCACATTTAAATACTCACAGTAATGACAGGCCCTTCGTTTGTAAGACTTGTGATACAAAATTTAAACGTCTACATATTTTAAAACAACAATTAAAAATACACACAGGTAAGAAACCATATTCTTGTGATGTGTGTTATAAAGGCTTCAGTCAAAAGGGTGATTTAGACAAACACCGTCGCATACACACAGGTGAGAAACCATTTTCTTGTAACGTGTGTTATAAAGGCTTCGGTTATAAGGGTAATTTAAACAAACACCGTTGCATACACACAGTTGAGAAACCATTTTCTTGTGATGTGTGTAATAATAGCTTCAGTCGAAAGGGTCATTTAGAAACACACCAACGTATACACACAGGTGAGAAACTATTTTCTTGTGATGTTTGTAAAAAAAGCTTCAGTCGAAAGCACAATTTAAAGATGCACCAGCGAAGACACACAGGTGAGCTACCATTTTCTTGTGATGTGTGTTATAAAGGCTTCAGTCATAAGGGTAATTTAAACAAACACCGTCGCATACATACAGGAGAGAAACCATTTTCTTGTGATGTGTGTTATAAAGGTTTCAATCAAAAGGGTCATTTAGACACACACCGACATATACACACAGGTGAAAAATCATTTTCTTGTGATGTGTGTAATAAAGGCTTCAATGAGAGAGCTAAATTAGTAATACATCGACGCATACACACAGATGAGAAACTATTTTCTTGTGATGTTTGTAAAAAAAGCTTCAGTCGAAAGCACAATTTAATGATGCATCAGCGAAGACACACAAGTGAGCTAACATTTTCATGTGATATGTGTCGTCAAAACTAATTCAAAGGCTGATTTGGTCAAGCATCTTGGTCGAATACACACTGGTGAGAAATCATATTCTTGTGATGTATGCCATAAAAGGTTTAGTGTATTCTCTAATCTACGCAGACATCGACGAGTACGCACATGTGAGAAACCATAATCACCGTCGTTCATTAGAGTATCAAATTGTCAATGTGATAGTTAATTTTATTCGGTTTTATTTCGGTTTTACTTTCGATGGCATTATTTTTAAAGGTAACCTCTGTATTAGATTCCCATATATTATAGTTTATATCACAATCCGTCCGTATGGTAAATAATAGTACCAATCCATCTCTACCCATGAGTGACATAAGAGGCGACTAAGGATGGGCAGCAGCATCTTTCTGTGTATCGCAACATCTTAAATACTGCGGTCAACAACAACAGCGGTCGCCAGCCGCAACGCTTACAAGCGTGGTGACAATGGAATCCCCTCCTAAGTACCACGCGTTATTTCTGGAGTTCTGGAGGGAGCTCCCTGTCCTGCAGTGGATGTTTCATGGCATGTTATGATGTATACTTTTCCTTGGTTTGCCTTCTATTCACAACAGGAGGTATTCCTATTACGCCACCTACTTATTCGCCACCATTCGAATGTCAGCGATGTACTTCCATCTAAGCCACCTTTGTATGGATGTGTTCGGGGTGCTCTTCAGCTCTCACAACTGCCTGTAATGTATTTTGTATAATTAAAATAAACTCTTTATTGCACGAAAAATAATTTATTCATTATTCAGAAGAGACGTTTCTGTACGGCGGCAGTAAGATTTGATAAAATTGTTATCAAGTAGGTACACACGGTGGCAAGTAGTGCAAAAAAAAAACAGTATAAGCTGAACCAGCGCTACGTTACACACGTCCAACACCAGAGACCCGCTCACGGCCAAAGTATTACCACCGACGCGCAGCCGTGTGTACTTAATACTGGACTAGCCTCATTATTTTGTTGTATATCTTATTATTTATTACTATTACTTTTGAGTTGTGTATTCTTTTAATAAGAAAGTAGAGTCGAGGGCACGTCAAACTTACTTCAATCGTACTTACACCATGGGTACTGTCCTTTACTCATTAAAATCGCCGTAGTGGCTACAGTCACGCACCACGCTACAAGAGTAATGCTCGACGTACTCTTGACTGTACACACACACACACACAACACAACCACCTACCCACGTGATACTAGTTGATAATATTGTATTGCTTGAAATGAAAATGAAATGAAATTATATTTAATAACAATGGTTACACGTAAATTTTTACAAGAGTAAAAATATGTTAAAGTATTAATTTATGTATAAAATATAAAAATCGAAAAACTCCTTATAATCGTAAAATTGGTATTCCATAATCAATTTCTTAAGCCTTTTCTTAAAAACTTCCACCGAAGCTGCATCGCGCACTGTCAGTGGCAGCCGATTAAACACGGCTGGTCCGGCCACATAGACAGACTTCTCTGACTTTGCCAGCTTGTTCTTAATCATGCCGCTACAACTTTTTTTTCTTAGGTATAAGTTAACCTACTTAAGTGATGTTTCTTAATTTTTTAAGTTTTATGTATGTTACCGGCTCAAACCGATTTCTGGGCAAACTAGTTTAGCCTAGACCAAACTATCTTTAAGGCAAGAAGTGAAGTAGGAACAACTTTGGTGAATTTGTCGGGGGCCCGCTGTACCTATAGGCATTCCTTCTGGGCGCGAGGGTCAACAGACAACCTGACCTATCCTACCATACACATTCCGATCAAGTTGAAATTGTTTTTATGGTTATTAAATAAAATATAAAAATACAAGGTTATTTTTTTGTACATACCTGACATCCATTTGCCCACTTATTAGTGAGGGGAAAAACAATTACTTTTGTTCTACGACTGCTAACAACGCACAAAAAAATTTCAACTTTCCATACAAAATGTGCTGTTCACTTAAGTTACTTTGTATGGGAATTTGAAATTTTTTTGTTTGTTGCCAGCAAAGTCGTAGAACAAAAGTAATTGACCTCACTATAAGTGGGAAAACGGATGTCAGGTATAAAAAAATTAAATTGTGTAAGTCAATCAGAGCAAATCGCCTAGGCAAAAGTAGTTAGCCCTAACATCGGGTTAATCCGTTAACATTAACATTCATATTGGGTTCTCGTATTGAGAGGCACGCTCAGTCCACGATCTTGTCACCAGTGAAGAGTCAGTCAGTAAGTCCTCTCTATACTAGCTTATCCATACTTCCATCCATACTATATACTATATATACTATATACTATAATATACTATTGTTAGCTGCAACCACCACGCAGCGCTGGCCACACCAACCGACGTCGCCTATATAAGCAGGCTGCACACCTGCTTGGCCTCTCACTCGCTGCTCGAACATTGAAACGATTGGACTTCTTAGGAGCGTTATAGTTACCCGTTGTACCTAGATTGTATCTTGCCCTTTTAGGTTTCCTGAATATTGTCCTTGTTGTGTTAATTTGATGGAAGTTAGGTTTTGTAAGCAAATGTGGTGTTACATCAATAAAATGTTGGATAGGTTCATCTGTGCCTCATTTCCTAAGAACACAGCTCCCTTCTGTTTTCTTACATCAGAAGTGTGTACAAAATCTTCACGCGTCTTCGCTCATGTTCCATCCATTTTGTTCAGTTTTACGTGTTTTCCTGTGTTTTGGTTAGAAGGTAAGTGGTGTTCATAGTTCTACAAGTCTGTCTGTGGATCTAGATCGAGAAATCGTGCCAATTTCCCGCATCAAAGGCATTCCTGCGATCATATCTTCGTCTAAAAGGGCACGTGGTTATTGTGTTTTTCAACATTTATGGCTATACGCAGCGATCGCTTCCGCTCAGCATCAGTATTTTTCATTTATTTTTGTCACGTAGACGATCCACTAGACATTCAAAGACATCGTGATTTTTTATACAGTTGTCGTCGCAACGGCGGTTATTTTAGAACCCAATATTTTGTTTGATGGGTATATTTAGGAATGAAGGTAGACAAATAATTCTGCTTCAAAGTATTCGTAAGCAAGCTGAGATAATTTCACATGTTGTTTTAGCGACAACCCACAAAATAAAATGCGGTACATTTGGCCGGACGTCGGTAATAACACATTGATTTCGAGTGATTTTAGTTTCGGTTGTTTGTACCTTTGTAGCGTTGCGCTAGTTCGGTTCATACAGGTTTTGTTGTCAAGTTGTTACCACCAACTTTACTTGGCAGCCGGGAACGTGATTCCACGAATGTTTTAGAAGATAGGCTGAGAAAATCGTCACGTAATTGAACGTTGTTGTGAGCAAACCTTGTTTGTACAGGAAGGTTGATATTTTCGGATGACTGTATATGTTCAGTAGGTGGAGTGGTGAGAAAAAAGTCTTATTCCTTTCTACACAACCAAAGTAAACAGTTTCGTTTTTAATTTGAAGGTAGTTTTGACACGTCGTAATCAAGATGGAGTTGTTAGTGGTTTAACCTTTGGGTTTATCAGGTTATCGAGGTTACAAGAAGGTGACATATTTGTGCAAACTCGCACGAGGACGCGCGATCTATCATGATGGCCGAATCAGAGAAAGAAAAGGTCTGGAAAAAGTGATTCTTAGGTTTACGTGTGGTTTCTTGTGTCAAATTTTTGTGCAGGTACATTTTTAGTTGGTTGTTTGTGCACCATTGGTGGTAATTTTTCCGTAATCGACAAAATTTTTGTTCAAGTGGAGAACAGCATAGGTCGAGCTTTGTTCCTCGTTTCGTGGAATAGCCTCGCAGCAACTAAATGGACAGAAAGTGTTATTATCACGGATGACTTTGTAGCGTTGTTCAGTTAATGAAAGGACTTACTGATTCAACAAAACGAGTAAATTATTGAATTATTATTATTAGTGAATTATTTTTTCCTTCATGGTTAATCGTGTTTCGGCTTTCTTTGGTGAAAAGAAAAGACTGCAAGAATGTAAGTAAGGTACACGTGGTATGGAATAGTGCGTCGTGACGTAAAATGATGTGGTGCTGTGATGGCGTAAATTAAAAATTGTTGTTTGTATTTTCGTATCGATGTATTGGCGTCTTATTTGTGAAATGCAGAGACGTTCGCCGTTCTGTTTCACTTTCATTTTCAGCAGTAAAGTTTCTTTGAGCTAGTGTGGACCAGCAAGGGTAAACCTGACCAATATTGGCAATATTCTTGCTTTGTTGTAGTTGTCGACTGACAATTGGCGATAGCCGCCGACACGCAGTGATATTATTGTTGTAGCAGTAAATTGAACTTTCGATATTTCGACACCGTGGCAAGATCACGGGTGAACCGGAGTATGTGGTACCGACTTTCCTTTGAGAGTACGTGGAACGACACGAGATGTGTCACGCTGGACCTGCTGACTTGGAGAAGATCAAGGAGAAGATGTGTTAGCCCTCTGTAGAGGATTACAACAACGACTTTTTATGTGGTGGCCACAAAATGATGGGGTTATGCGTGAATTTGAGGAAGGTTACATTCGTACGCCAAAAATAGATGGGTAACTAAGGCCCGTATTGATAAATCCCTCTCAAAATCTTCCCCAAGACCATGTCTGCTGACTTATTATCAAGATGCAATTAGCATCCCAAGATCTTGCTTATTAATAAACTACTATCCAAATATCAATCTTAAGTGTCCGTCTTTGAGTCAAACGTCAAAAGAGCAAAAAGAATTTATGTCTGCGTTTTGAGTTAAGTTTCGTTTATAAATTAGTGTGTGTTTTTAACACTCAAGTGATAATTGCTCCGAGGACAGCTACTCAATTTCTGTTTATTATTTAATGCAACACCTCAAGATACCCCTTAAGGACAATCTTACACTTAAGCGGGATTTATCAATTCGACCCTAAGTAAGTAGGTATCCATTTGTTTAAAGGTAAGCCAGTTTTTGCAAACAAGCAAAAGAGTTCTCATTATTTCTACCCACTTTTTGTCTTTATATATCAATGAGAAAAGGACGTGAACTAAGTCTGTAAATTGTTCTCTTTTGTCACATTATAAAATTGGGAAACAGGTTATGATTACAACCTAAAAGTGTGACCGCAAGTGCTAAGACATACCGAACATTTTCTGTGCTTCGGAAGGTATGGACTTTGGCTACTGTCACTGTTGAGGTTAGGTAATTGTTAGGTAGTAGATCCCTAACAAGGAATAAGAATAGTACCTACATACAACGATAGTTTCAAGCTGGTGATTTTTTGTGTAATGTTTGTGTAGGTAGATGAGCTACCAAAATAATGCAAAAGCAGTCCTAAATTAGCTTTCAGAAGATACCAACAGTGTTTCTGTTTATTTCTGCAAGACTGGATGCTCTCCGCTTTGTTTTTTTTTTTACTAAAGTTCTTATTTTAGTCTGTTTTAGAAGCTATCTGATGATATTCTGCTAGACTCAAATATGATGAGGATATTGAGCTGGTTCTAGCAGAAGTGGGATGATCCAGGAGAGTGAAGTTCACAAACTGCCGCTAACATCAGAGATCAACATTGTATGTGTTTGGAAATGACTGTGACTCCAATGAGGTACACAAAGCTATGAACTCGGTAAGGTTTTACAAATTATTATGTATCCGACTTGGATATTTTTATGCCATGATGTTGTCGTCGTGGCGTGGCAAAATCTGTGTGAAAATTCACGGAACGAGTTATGTAGAAAGTTATAACACATCGCTTATGTAGTTAATCTTTTAAGGAGCAAAACTATAACTAAAACAGAAATGGTCAGGTACGGCCGAGCAGTAAGTGCTGACGTTTGTGACTATAAATGTTTCCTATGCATTCTTGAACGAGGCCAAGTTTTGAAGCTATAAGCGTTCCTGTTAATTGTGCGTAGAATTATAGATCTACTTTTCTACCTGTTTAGTCTTACATTTTGCTTTTGTTTTTATGTTTTATGTGTGTTTCGGCTGGCTGAGTGGCTGGCGACACCTGATCTATCGGGATGGGTCTTCCTGTCCAAAGCTTTTCGGCTGGCTGAGTGGCTGGCGACAACTGATTTATCGGGATGGGTCTTCCTGTCCAAGGCTTCGCAAAGCACCGGCAAGCTGGAATCTGGCGTGTGCTTCCCGTACAAAGTTACGTGCGTGCTTTCACCACCACCGCTACGAGCTGGGACTTCTGGTGCTGTGGCTTACGTCCACTGTGCCTATGGTTTGTCTGGACAATGTCTATGGCTTGTGTCACCGGGTTGTCGTTTAATAAGCCTACGTCTATTGTGCCAGTGGTTTGTCTGTTGTCAGGTCGTTAAAGCCGACGGCTACTGTGCCTACGACTTTAACGGCTTGAGTCTGATATCAAGCAGAACTTTGGGCCTCTGATATCTGAAGGCGGGTAACCCCTGTGCTTCCAACGATCTGGTTTTTGAAGGCGGGTAACCCCTGTGCTTCCAACGATGTTACTTACAAAATCATGGATGGAAGTGGTTATTATCTCTCCATGGATTTGTAAGGTTTACCACTGGTGTGGGACTACTTGTGATGAAAGTCCGGAATTTCATCATAAAGGGTTTCATAAATTCATTTAGTTATTTGTCTGAAACTTTGTGTCTATAAGTACAGATGTCCTCAACAGAGTAACTACTATGGTAGCAAGAGTGCACGCTTGTTATCATACTGGTTCAGTAACGTAATGAACAAACTAAGATCCCTACTTGCCAGCTTCCTATTTCAGACAAATAACATTTGTGTACTAATCTGCATCAAATTCTGTGTTTTCATTAATGTGCTTAGATACTGATGACGAGTTCCATTATGTGTATGGAGTGCCATAGCAAACCCGGAACTGATTGCTTCGGGAGTGACCCGCGGTAGCGCTGTTTCATTCCCCCTGCGTCGTGTGATGCGGTGCCGCCGGGTAGAGCACTCGGGAGGTGCTGCAGCAGGGCGCCACAGGATCGGCTCCCACCAGCAGCCGCAGCCGTCGTGTACTCTTGTCGACCTGCGCTTCAACTGGACGCAAGACGTATCAACAAACTTGGTGAGACCAAACCAATTATTTTATTACATCATCACGTGTTGCGATGAGACTAATCACAAAACAGTAAAAAGTCTTATCTAGTGCAAGTACCCCAAGCACTTGTTAGAATGGTGAAACCTAAGGTCAAATCTGGTACAGCCAAGTACAGCTGTGCAGACTGATTAATCCATCAAGCCAATTTTTACAGTCTGACGACGATTAACTTTCTTTGTTTCGAATCTGGAATTGAATAGATGAAAGACTGAGCCTTAGCTTCAGGCTATTTTTATGTTTTGATGTTCAGAGTCTTCCTTCTGCAGGTTCTGATGACAATGAAGAGATGAAGCCAGGACAGCTTCTTCGAGTGACGTGGCTTGGTCAGGTCAAAAGCCATCGAGGACGCTGGCATGTCAGGAGAGGCCGTGTTAGCTGCAACCACCACGCAGCGCTGGCCACACCAACCGACGTCGCCTATATAAGCAGGCTGCACACCTGCTTGGCCTCTCACTCGCTGCTCGAACATTGAAACGATTGGACTTCTTAGGAGCGTTATAGTTACCCGTTGTACCTAGATTGTATCTTGCCCTTTTAGGTTTCCTGAATATTGTCCTTGTTGTGTTAATTTGATGGAAGTTAGGTTTTGTAAGCAAATGTGGTGTTACATCAATAAAATGTTGGATAGGTTCATCTGTGCCTCATTTCCTAAGAACACAGCTCCCTTCTGTTTTCTTACACTATATATACTATAATATTATAAATGCGAAAGTAACTCTGTCTGTCTGTCTGTTTGTTTGTTTGTTTGTTGCTCTTTCACGCCTAAACGGCTGAACGGATTTTGATGAAATTTGGTATGGTGATAGATGGTAACTTGGGTCTCCAAGTTACCATACATAGGCTACTTTTTACCTCGGGAAAATATCTCATTCCCGTGGGAATCTACACATACAATAATACTCTAGCGGGGTTGTATCTGCTACAGCACACCGAAACTACTTAACCGATTTTGATGGGACTTTTTTTATTCAACTAAGTATCGCTGATTACGAAAACTACTACAATTTTGAAATCCAACGTGGTAGACGTAAACTACCATTATCCCCTGGGGATAAGGTTGAGGTGCGATAGGGTTGAAATGTCTAAAAATCAATATGGGTGTCGTTTGTAAGGTTTATCGAGCCGCTGATTACAAAAACTACAACAATTTTGAAATCCAACATGGTGGACGTGAAATGCTATCATCCCTTGGGGATGAGGTTGGGGTGCGATAGAGTTGATATGTCTAAAAATCAATATGGGTGTCGTTCGTATGGTTTATCGGGTCGCTGATTACGAAAACTACAATGATTTTGAAATCCAACGTGGTGGACGTGAAATACCACCACCCCTGGGATGGGGTTGGGATTCGATAGGTTTGAAATGTCTAAAAATCAATATGAGTGTCAGTTGTATGTTTATATAAGGATAGGGATAGCAGCGAGGGGGGAAAGGGAGGGTGATGGGGAGAGGGGAAGGGGGGAAATGGAGGGGAAAGGAAGGGTGAGGGGGGGAAGAGGGAGGGGCGAGGGAGAGGAAGAGAGAGTGGGAGAGGGTGAGGGAGGGGGAGTGGGAATGTAGGGGGGGGGGATACAAAAGGATAGATAGGGAGGAATAGGGACCTTTTTTACTTTTATGAATACCTCCTCGCTACCCATTCACTTCACTCCCTTTATTGCCTTCTTTTTTAAGTTCGCCTGTAACGGTTGACAATGAAAATTCCGCACTACCTACCAGTTAAATAAAATCAAAAGATAATTAAGTTTGTAGTAAGATGCATTTATTCAACTTGGATAAGTACAAATGCATCTTTTACGTAGGGATCAAGAAGGATAAGCGCTCCGTAAAATATGTTTCAATTAAGTTCGAGTTCTGTTTTTCTACGCGGACGAAGTCGCGGGTAACAGCTAGTAGCTTACTATGGTGCAGCCAATTTTTTTTATCTTAATAATTATCAGTTTCGGTGACTGACAATGTCCTTTTAGTTTTACTAATATTGTGTATTTGTGTGGAATTTAAGCAAGTTATTAAAATTACATTATTGACGCGTAACGTGTGTATTTTTTTAGCAACACCTCTCCTACTTCTGTCTCTATCTTCTATCTCCTTTTTATGAAAAAAAAAACAAAAGGACGCCGAAAAACGTAAGTATTTACATTCATTTTGCTTTCCTAGTGTGTAGCTAATGTGTAAATTTTCAAACTCGTGTATTTGCGTACTCTAAACTACTAGTTAGCATGCGAAGTTGATTTTCTCGATTATTTTAAAAGTAAAATGTCAATATTTTCACGGGCCTTTCTAAAAATGTATCATTGATGTGTAAACTTAAATAGTTATTTGTGAAATAATTAACAAAATGCGCCTTTACACCGAATTATGACTAATAAGTACTTTATCAGAACAAAATAAGTGCATAACTCTTATTTGCGGCTTATATCGCCCTCGTAAAGTAACTCAAAATCATTTGGCTACTGCGTGCATGCGTCCATATTGCTCATAATTTTAGGGTTCCTTGATAAAGTTAAAGTAAATCAAATGAAAAAAGTGTTATGGGCACTTAGTGCGTTTTCACGTAGAAAACAGGTAGCATGCGCCGCCTTACCACCAACCTGATTTTACAATAATTTCGGGAGCAAAACTACAACACAAAATGACGTCGTACCATGGAAAAAAATAACCTCAAAATAGGTTCTGTGTAAGTTACTTATAAGTGTTTTAAATTGCTATTACTCTTTATAATGGCTTAGGTGAGATAAATCATATAGATTTTATACTTGGTTTTAGAGTGGATTTATATGTTGCCGTAGTAAGAGTTTTTAGCACTTAGTAAAGCAACTTCTAAGATCGAATACACGATATAAGAGGCATTTATAAGTGTATATTAAGAGTCAATGACAATCAGACTTATAAATGCGTTTAAAATACCATTACTCTTATTAATTGCTTACAAAGTTATCTTATGTACGTCTGTAAGAATAAATCATAAGTATAACTGACGAAGTCTAATAAAACACTTAAACATGTCATTTCTATGCTCGAAAGTACTTACAAAATGCATATATAAGTGTTTATTAAGAATCAAGTGCAATCAGGCTTATACAGTGCGTGTATAATACCACTACTCTTATTAATATTGTATAAATTTTACTTTCATGCGTCTATAAGAATGCGTTACGAGGGTAATAATAATAAATAAAGCGTTTATTTGCTCTCACAAAAACAATTTCTATATAACAGGTAGGTACACTTGGAGTTTGTAGGTATAAAATAAAAAAATGTTGATTTGTGAGAGCCTGGTGTCCGTACTAGGAAAAACCTGTATGACAGATCACCAGGGTCTCAACCCCATCACGAAAATCACATGGCTAAGACTCCTTTAAAAAGTAAGAACAAAGATAGCAAGAGATAAAGATATACATATAACTCATATACTATAGGGTGAATGCTCTTTAAGCCTAAATAGACTCATAACATGCCTTTATTAGGGTTTCTGTCTTAATCAGAACACATATAAGCCTTATATAAGACCTTAAGCTCTTATAAGGTTTATGACCAAGGGAAATTTGCTAGTTGGGCACTCTCTTATATCGCAATTTTTATTCGTGCAGCTAAAGCTGCCCGATTACGGGCAGTAGGTACCGGCTTGTACCTGCATCACAACCTTGCCCTGTCTCCAGGAGAGACTCATTGACATCTGCAGCTTGCGCCGTGCTGTCCACCGCAGCTCCACTACAGCTACGGGTTTCACTACATCGCTGGATTAAAATACAGATATTTTTTTAGCTATATTATTAACCGTATTTTTTATTTCTTAACCGTATTAATTTTTCCAAATTCAAAAAGCGCCACCGGTTGCGCCACGATATTTTTACACGCTTCAAATTAATATTTTGGAAACAAATCCGTTACTTCTTTAGCTGAGGGACAACGTATTTGGCAAGTTTTACTAGTCGCCGAGATATAGTTTAGATGGCCACATAAACATATCTTCTTTTAAAAAGCGATTTAATTATTAGAAATAGTTGCGGCGTTTTTCCCGAAGCACGTGTCACGGTTTATATAACAAAATTCCTTTAATTTTTAAATGTGAATCGATAAAATCTTGATAACCAATAACCTCTTATGAAATACTAATCAACTAGATCAAATTTATTTAAACTATTTTGTTATAAATTTTAAATTTACATCAAAAATCAGGATTCTGTGTTTATTTTAATTAAAATATGTGTGCTTGTATTTCCTGGTAAGTTAGCTCTTACTCTATTTAGGTAATTGCAGTACTTTTTAACTTAATTATTTTTATTTTACTGCAGTAGGTGCAGTAAAGAGCACTTTAAGCTCGATACTTGTAGCGGCATTTTAGCTGGGGCGATAATTTATCTCTAAGGCGGAGAGCCAATGAACGATTCGCTCAACTCCCTTCACCTCTCCCTCCGCGATTAAATTTTTCAGTTAAGTAAGAGTTAATAACAATGTTTACTATTTTGAATTGGTTTTCAAGAGTTACTACCTGAAAATCAACTAAAAGTATCAAATTGTTTGCAGTATTTTCAGGGTTTAAAGCTTGTTATTTATAAATTTCCCGCGGTTTTGTATGGACAGCTTTCGTTGGCCAGACTTTAGCCATTGTTATTTTGTACGACGACGTTATACCCCAAGTGCTGGAGAAGGCTCGAACGATTGTTGGCATAGCGTTCGCTAAACTGTCCACGCAGAACCAACTAACACCGACAAAAGTTCTTGGATTTATTTTGTCCATCATGTGCGTTATGCCAATTTGGTGATCGTTCGGAAATTGCTCATTTTGTGTTGTCATTTTTAGGGCTGCCAGACTGTCAAAAAAGAGCATTTTTTGTTCTTTTTGGCATTAAACCATCGTCTATCTATTCCGTCTAATGGATCTTGTAATAATTTTTATCTAGGTGATCGCACCTAGAGGTGCTATTTTAAAGGATAATCAACCACATTTCATAGTAGTCGATTTTAAACATAAAACATTGATTCAGCTAAGGTAGTTTAAAAAAAGTCTTGGAAATATTTATACAAATATAATTATAAATACGTTTAATATTGTCTCGAATCTGTGATCATTCTGAAATTTCAATCTGGCAGCACATTTAATTAATTTCTTTGTTTGACTGGCAGATTGTTTGTTTGTTGTATTTATAGAGAGACATTTGCTCGTAGTGAATGTATTGAGTCGAAAATGAGACGTCGAAAGCGTATAAAGGTATGTTATAAAATTATGTTTGCGGTTAACCGAAAGTGTGTTTTATATTCTTGAAATTAGAGGTTATGTTTATTGATCTTTAGGTAGCTACCCAAGAATTGGATACAGTTCTGAAGCAGCAGGATGGCTCTGAGTCGGATCAGTTGGACAGGAGCAAGGTCTTGCCTTCGAGCCCTACGTCCTCGCGGGGCCGGCGAGAGTCGTCTGGTAAAAACGCGGGGTCGAAGAAACCTAACAAAGATGACCAACCGGTGATAGAAGAAGCTAGAAATTGTGATATAGAGGAGACTGATTCTAAAGAATTGTTCACAGGGTTGGTTTTCTTGTAATGTTTGTTTTTACTTATCTGTTTGAATTGTACGACCTATGTATGTGCCTACACAAATAGATGTGCTCACACAGAGTCTTTATTTATGTTCATTAACAGTCTAAAAGCAGTCTCTTAAAGAGTACACAATTTAGGAGAGTCAATTTACTGGCTAAGTTATGAATGAAGGAACAGAACAGACTGTATTAACATTCTGATTAATGAGCACCTTTTTATTAATGCTTGTTAAATTATTGTGCTAATTGCAGTCATTGATAAACATTCATTATGTTTTGATTCTTATGAAACAGTGGGTGCTCTGGGCAGTGGTGACCACTTACCATCAGGTGGCCCTCTTGCTTGTTTACTCAGTTGTAACATAATAAAAAAGCTTTGTGTAATTGGTGCTAATCAGAGAAAATTTGTATTTTTCCAGAGGTGTGTTACTAAGCTTGTTTTAACAAAATTGAGCTTTACAAGATGAAGATAATGGCCTAGGATGCTCTTTTTAATAATAGCATCCTTCAACTTGTGTTCAAAAAGCCTGATACTTAGTCAAAAATCTCCTAACCCTACTTAATTTTCCAGTTTGGAGAGAGCAGCCTTTCCGTCTCGTCTGCCATTTGACAAGATGT
This sequence comes from Athrips mouffetella, assembly GCA_947532105.1. NCBI lineage: Eukaryota > Metazoa > Arthropoda > Insecta > Lepidoptera > Gelechiidae > Athrips > Athrips mouffetella. The sequence goes on from OX383984.1 coordinate 14,665,660, forward strand.
CTTCCCAGGAGGTGGAATATTTCTCAGACTTCCAAGCGCCTTCCAGACTTGCCTTAATTGAGATCAGAAACAGAATTTTGAAAATGTGGCTTGAAAATCCCAAGAAGCAACTTACAGATTATGATGTTAAGAAAATGGAGGTCATTATTTGTTTTACTTAAGAAAGAAATCAATTGCTACTTGACAACTTAATTAAAAGAGTCCATTAAGTCTAGTCTTGAGTATAGCTCGCTCTAGCTATTTATTATGTGTTATTTTCTAAGAAAATTGTTTTTCTTGCAGGCCCCTTACAATAGTGACACAGCTCTAGTGTCACGCACTCACACTTTCCTAGAAAGGCACGGGTTCATCAACTATGGTATGAGTGAGGCTGAGGGCATCACTCCCATACCAAACCCATCTAGTGCAGGTAAACTACACATAAAACAAACCGGCCAAGTGCGAGTCGGACTCACACACTGAGTGTTTCCTACCACTAAGGTAAAAATACCATCTTAGTTATGGACGCGCAGTCACGCAGTCACGCAGAAGTGTATTCGACACACGCTTGACCATTTTTTATTATTTGTTGTTATATATACCAATTTTCACGCTTGTAAGTGTTCCCGTTTTGATGATAGAGCAAAAATCACCTAAAACATATATTTAGTAGAGGAGCCGCCCTCAGTTTAATCTTGTTTTGTTTTTAGTACCTATTTGTTGTTATAGCGGCAACAGAAATAAATAATCTTTGAAAATTTTAACTGTCTACCTATTACGGTTCTGAGATACAGCCCGCTGACAGACAGACAGACATCGGGGGCATATTTATAGTGTCCCGTTTTTAACTGTTTGGGTATGGAACCTTAAAAAGTACTGAATCAAGTAGTTTTTTGCATTATCAAGAAAAATTTTAATTGTAACATTATTATTCTTAGCTGTTCATTAGTAATAATGAGTAGGTTACCTACCTGGTTAACTAGTATCCTTTAATAACCACACTTTACAAGACAAGCTCACTTTAAAGGGTTTATATTATTAATTTTAAAAATCATTGCTCATTGTGGGATCACGCTGACGGCTGACATTGAGTTAGACGAACGGAGCATTGTTAGGTATAAACAGCTTTGCCAGATATAAAATATATTTATTTTTAGGTATAAGTAAAAAGCACAAATTTTTAATTATTTTTTGGAAGAAGCCACTAATTGTCTGTGGGCTGACGATCATTTCAACTGCTTTAATTTTATTGAAGTTCTTTCCGTGTGGTGCCGGCAAAGAATACGAATACATACCTGTGGGTGTCGTAAGAGGCGACTAAGGGTTATAAACTGGAGGATGGGCAGCAGCATCCTCCTGTGTATCATACCATCTTACTTACTGCGGTCACCTAAAACCGCGTACCATGGTGCCAGCCAGACAAGCGAGGTGACTATGGTACTTCCTCTCCACATTTTTCCATCAAAAGCTAGAATTCTGGACGAAGCTCCCTGTCCTGTAGTCGACATTTCATGGGATGTTATGATGAATTTTATATTAAATCCCTTTCAACATTAATTATTAAAATTAGCTATTAAAGTGAGTAGTTTGATGATAATAAATAAACCGGCCAAGTGCGAGTCGGACTTGCGCCCTAAGGGTTCCGTTCCGTACCCATCCACCATAACATATTCTTCAAGCTTTTTCTCTTTGATTTTAAAAACTCCTCGTCCATTCTAACCTGACCTCTTTGTAATATGAATGTACCTGAAACGGGAGGTCACCATAAGTGGAAATGATTACTTGTGAGTTAAGTTGTTATATTTAATAACTAGCTGTTGCCCGCGACTTCGTCCGCGAGGGATTCTATCCATCTATCTATCTGACCATCCATCCATCCACCCTTCCGTCTTCTGTCGTCCGTCCGTCCGTCCAACGATCTGTCAAACCATCCGTCAAACCATCCCTGTCCCTGCCCCTCTCCCCTTCCCCCTCCCTCGCCCGCCCCCTCTCCCCCTTCCCCTCCCTCTCTCCTTCCCTCTCCCACTCCCTGTCCCTCTCTCTACCCCTACCCCTCCCAATCCCTTCCCCTATTCCTTCCCCCAACGCCATCTTAGCCGCTATCCCTATCCTCACATAAACATAGAAACGACACCCATATTGATTTTTAGACATTTAAACCCTATCGCACCCCAACCCAATCCCCAGGGGATGATGGTATTTCACGTCCACCACGTTGGATTTCAAAGTTGTTGTAGTTTTCGTAATCAGCGACCCGATAAACCATACAAAAGATACCCATATTGGTTTTTAGACTTTTTCACCCCATTTCGCTTTTTTAGGGGTTGAAATTGGGGTGGAATTTCAATAACAGTAGTGATAAACGTTGCATAGAATTACAACCCTAATGCCTCAATAATAACTTATGTGGATTTTACTTTAAAAATAAAGGATTTTCAACTTCATCCCCCTTTTCACATCAAATTTTTATCCCCTATTTTACCCCCTTAGGTGTGGAATTTTGTAAAACCCGTTCTTAGTGCACCCTTAAACCTCATAAGGAACCTACATGCCAAATTTGAAATTTCTAGACCCAGTGGTTTAGGCTGTGCGTTGATATGTCAGTCAAAGAGTCAGTCACCTTCTTCAATAACATTAAATGCGTTTTCCCGTGGGAATGAAGTGTTTTACCGCGGTAAAAAGTAGCCTATGTGCTATTTCAGGACCTAATCTATATGTGTGCCAAGTTTCATTAAAATCCATTTAGTAGTTTTTACGTGAAAGAGTAACAAACATCCATCCATCCATCCATCCATACTTACAAACTTTCGCGTTTATAATATTAGTAGGATTTCAAACTTTTTCCTTTTCTTGTGCTTTTTGCAAATTTCATTATTCTAGGTCATAAATGTATGGAGGTGGAGACATACATATCTTTTGATTGTGTTGTCGTAGAAGCTTGGAATTTTCAAAGCTTAAAGGGTCCATGGACTTTAATTTTGATATTAATTTCAACTCGATACCTTTAGAAAGAAAGATTGAAAGAAAGAGGGGACGATGAAGACCTAGGCGAAGCTACTTTGACCAAATAAAAGAAAAGGTCAATGTCGTGTCGTTTCAGGAGGTAAAGCAGCTCGCGATACAACGCGAGGACTGGAAGTTACTCCATCGACAAGAGCCAAGCTCTTAAATTAAAGAAGAAGAAGACCTTTACCCGTTCGGGAGAAAAAGCGTCTTGACAAACAAATAGACAGACAAACAGATGAACAACATCCTATAAGGGTTCCTTTTTTTCCTTTAAAGGTACGGAACCCTAAAAATATGTACCTATTTGTTACAGATACACAGGAAATTAAACAAGATCCAGAAGAAAGACAGCATCACGTGAACGAGTCACCCTTGGACCCGGATGGAGCCTACAGCCTGTACGAAGATCATCAGATCAAGGAGGAGATGGTCATCGGCCCCACTGAGTTCCACAAGCAGATCTTTGAATACTTAAGCGTGGGCCCAAGTAAGTTAGGTACTGTTTTTTTTTGCAGGCTCCTACACCGTGTTCTTTTTATTTGCGTTATTTTTCAGAGTACGTTCATTCCCATGAAACATGGGATGAAATACGAAAACAAAATACACTATCATCTGAAGCAGTTTCTATGAGATTTTGATTTTTTTTTTAACAAATGACAACATGTTTCTTAGGAAAAGTTGTTCAGTTTCGTTGACTGCACGTATAGATTTTAATTTAAAAATATTATGCTTCCGCAGAAAATGCATCAGCTGATAGCGTTTTTTTACCGACTACAAAAAAAGGAGGTTCTCTATTCGACTGTGTTTTTAGGGTTCCGATACCAAAATGGTAAAAAAAAGGAACCCTTATGGTGCCGCTCTGTCTGTCTGTCTGTCTGTCTGTCCGTCTGTCTGTCACACCTCTATATCTCAGCAACCACTTACGCTATCGAGCTGAAATTTGGAATAGTTTTAGAATATAGTTGCCCAACTTAATTGCACATGAAAATTTTTTGAAAAAAGTATGATTATTAATGTAAAGGGGGCCAAAATAGGGGGGGCCAAATTTCAAATTGTCGCTACTAGGTCGAGTGGGGTATCATATGAAAGGGCTTTACTTGTACATTTTAAAATATATTTTTGTATTTTTTTAAGTTTCTTAGTTTTCAAGTTATGATGAAAAATGTCAAAAAAAATACCGTTCCCCCCCCCTTATCTCCGAAGTTTGAGTAAGGGAAAATCTGAATTAATTACAGTTGACAGAGGTTTATGTAAACTTTACAGCAAAAATAAAACGATCTTTCTAAGTTGCACAGTTTTTCAGAAATCTGCAAAAAACCTTTACAAACAAATTTAGTTTTGCGGTCCTGAAAATGGACTTTATTGCTTCCAAAAATACTATAGGTATATCGGAACCCTCGGCGCGCGAGTCCGACTCGCACTTGACCGGTTTTTATGTTTGTTACGCGATATCTCCGCCGTTAGTGGGTGGGGTGGGTTAGTGAACCGATATGAATGATTCTTTTTTTATTCAATATGGTTTACCTTCGAGTTGGTCCCATATAAATTTAATCAAAATCTGATGATGGAGTACGAGACTTAAACCAGTAACTCCTAAAAAAAACAGCACACATATCGAAATTTGGTTGATATACAAGGTTTCAGTCAAATTGTACAAACAATTACCGTCTTACTACAAAAAAGTTAGACATCTGTTGAACACTTGATACGTTAGTTTACTATTATTTAATCTGTGACTTGATTAAAAAAATGCGCACAAAATAAGTGGCTATGTCAGTTTATGCGTCAGAAGTCAAGTCATAAGAAATTAAGTCATTTTTGACTTCTGCGCATCAATGACATAGCCAGAGTTATTTTGTACGATTTTTTTAATCAAGTGTTCAACAGATGTCTAACTTTTTTATAGTAAGACCCTTATTGTTTTGCGCTTAAACCACAAAACTGAAAACTTTCTCGAAGAAAGACAAGTCGAAAAAGAGGTTTATTTAGTTTCCCAGACATAACAATCAAATTCAATAGAGGACTTTGTATGGAAAATTAGGATTATATGTTAGTAAAACCATGTTACACTCTTCTGAAGAGTGATTCGAATTCATTATCTTACGGCCAGTAGCACATAGCATCTTTAAATTTAAAGCTTCTTTAAATATATTGCTGTTACTTTTATAGCAGTTAACACAGAAACTGACAGTAATAGATTCACAGAGCTTTAACCTTATAGAAACTTAAAGATAAGAATAGTACCACACTATCTCTGGGTATCGTAATCGACTAAGGACGGGCCAAGCTTCCTTCTGCGTACTATACCAACAACACCACCAACCACATTGTGCCATGTGCGATGTGCCACCCATAACCCTTACAAGTGTACTATTTGCTTATGCTCCATTTCGAATGGTCCGGCAAACTCCGTGTCCGGCAGTAGACTTTTTATGTGACATGAGCCACATGACAAAAGCCACAGGTGAATTGTCAAGATTGTAAATCTATTATAAAAACCGGTGGAAAATAAGGACATATGGGCGCCAATTATCGTGGTTTTTTTTAGATGATATAATAAAGTTTACCTGTAGGTACTTGTGTTTTCTGACAGTTTGTGTTTTCGCGTTACAAAAATATACAAGTGACGCGAACTAAAAAGCTGCGAATAGCTGGTTGTTAACAGACACAACTCATCAATTGTAGCCAAACAGATTTTTATTCATTTAAAGGTAGAGCAGTACAGTGTGATGCTGTCTGTGCCTATAATATTATGTACAAGCTATGCCCGCGGCTTCGCCTGAGTGGAATTCAGACAATGTGCGGTATTGTGCAGTCTCTCCCTCTCCGTCTCCCTCTTCCCCTCCCCCTCCCCCCCTTAGGGTGTAGAATTTTCAAAAACCCTAAGACACGTATATCTTCATTTTTAGTCGTCTGCCTAAATACAAATTTTTAAGATCCTAACTTCAAAACTGACGGACTTTCATACAAACTTTCATCCCCTATTTTACCCCCCTAGGGGTGGAATTTTGTAAAACCCTTTCTTAGTGCACTCCTAGACCTCATAAGGAACCTACTTGCCAAATTTGGAATCTCTAGACCAAGCGGTTTGGGCTGTGCGTTGATATGTCAGTGATTCAGTCAGTCAGTCACCTGCTTCTTTTATATGTATAGATTTAAGATAAAGTACATTTTACTAATAAATATTCTAATATTAAGCTAATGATGTCAAGCTACTTGGTTACTGTTATAAAAAAATTTTTTTTGCGTCTAGGTGTTGCAGTGTCGAAGAAAAATAAGCTAAGTAACAAAGAAGAGACAGAAAAACAGACAGCAGAGAAAAATCTCGCAACAACAGAAGACGTCGATGAAGACGCACAACAAAAAACCCCGAACATAGCAAAGAATCCGGTGTTTGAAAGTAAACTACCTGACAGTGTAGACAGCCAACAAGAAGTATCTAAAGAAGCAGTAAGGACAAAAAGTAAAGTAAAAACAAATGAATTTGCGACTAATGGTCCTAACTCACTTACAGCGAGCGCAAAAAACGAAAAACTTAGTTCAAATGGAGCCAGTGTTAGTGTTATTTGTGATAGAGTCCTTGAATACTCGTGTGATATTTGTAAATATTCAACGAATTATGAAAGGAGTTTAAACTCTCATTTAAAGGCGCATGCTGTTGCAGAAAAATATTGCTGTGATATGTGTTCTTACTTGACTACCATAAAACAGTCATTAATTGAACATTTGATAACTCACAGTAATGACAGGCCCTTCGTTTGTAAGACTTGTAATGCAAAATTTAAACGACAATATATTTTAAAAGAGCACTTAAAAAAACACACACGTGATAAACCATTTTCTTGTGATGTGTGTTATAAAGGCTTCAGTCGTAAGGGTGATTTAGATCGACATCGTCGCATACACTCAGATGAGAAACCATTTTCTTGTGATGTGTGTAATAAAAGGTTCAATCAGAGAGGCTCATTAATAAAACATCAACAAATACATACCGGGGAGAAACAATTTTCTTGCGATGTGTGTTATAAAGGCTTCAGTCGTAAAGGTGATTTAGACAAACATCGTCGCATACACACAGGTGAGAAACCATTTTCTTGTGATGTGTGTAATAAAAGGTTCAATCAGAAAGGCACATTAGTAAAACATCAAATAATACATACAGGGGAGAAACCATTTTCTTGCGATGTGTGTTATAAAGGCTTCAATCAAAAGGTTAACTTAGACACACACCGACGTAAACACACAGGTGAGAAACCATTTTTTTGTGATGGGTGTAATAAAAGCTTCAATGAGAGAGCTTCATTAGTAATACATCAACGTATACACACAGGTGAGAAACTATATTCTTGTGATGTATGCCATAAAAGGTTTAGTGACTCCTCTAATCTACGCAGACATCAGCGATTACGCACATGTGAGAAACCATAATCACCGTCGTACATTTCAGTATCATACAATCAATGTGATAGTTAATTTTATTCCGTTTTACTTTCGATGGTATTCTTTTAAAGGTAACCTCTGTGTTAGATTCCCATATATTATAGTTTATATCATACTCGTCCGTGTGGTACCGGCGAAGACCAACCCATCTCTACCCGTGCGTGTCGTAAGAGGCGACTAAGGGCTTATGAACCGGAGGATGGGCAGTAGCATCTTTCTGAGTATCGTACCATCTTCCATACTGCGCTCACCTCTCCTAAGTAGCACGCGTTATTGCTGGGGTTCTGGTGGACCTCCCTGCCTTGCAGTTGACGTTTCATGACATGTTATGAAATTATAGTTTCCCTTGGTTTGCCTTCAATTCATAACAGGAGGTATTCCAATTACGCCATTACGACACCATTCGAATGTCAGCGATGTACTTCCATCTAAGCCACCTTTGTATGGATGTGTTCGGGGTGCTCTCCAGCTCTCACAACTGCTTGTAATGTATTGTATATAAATAAAATAAACGCTTTATTGCACTAAAATCATTCATTCTAAAAGACATGAATAAACGAACTTATCTTTAAGGGGCTGATTGATAAGAGCCAATTGACCTCCCTTCTAACAAAGGACAGAACAGAATGCGCGTGTTAGAACGGAGCGGATTCGCGCTGTTTTACGTTTTTTGCTCATTTTTGCATTTTTCTCAAAATCTGTACCCATAATATTATTCATAAAACAGCTATATATTGAATAATAATGCGTAATATATTGAATAATGTGTAAGTTTTAGCATCATAAATTAATGGGTACGTAATAAAAAGTTTAAGCCAAAACCAGAGGTAACTTTGTTTTTTTTTTAAAGCGTATAAAATATTTTGTTACTTGGAGCACAGATCTGAACAACTATCCAAAACACATTCTTAGCCGTTATTTTGACTCTTGGTCGGTACTTTTAAAAGCTGTTGGCTTGAAATTTGGATTAGTTTTAAAAAATGGGGTAAAAAACTTGGCAAGTAGGCTCATATAGTCTGGAACCTATATGTTGTTCTATACAGGGTCACAACATGGTGTTAAATGTACGATGATCCTATAAACGGGTGATTCATGATAAGAGGGCTTATAGTGTGTTTGGTAGCGCCCCTACCCTCTGCGCCGTAGGTCGCACCCTGAGGCGCTACCGCCGAACTCAATCGTTATCTAATCTCTCTTTTCTTATTGTATAGAAAAAAAGAGAGAATCGATAACGACTGAGTTCGGCGGTAGGGCCTCAGGGCTAACATTTGTGTTTTGTACATAAGTATGTGTTCTGTCTGTATCTGGGTGTAATTTTTCTATGTATGTTTGTATATCATCGTAAAATTTTTAACACCATTGTACTCGTATAGTGCTTAGATGTTTCTTATATAAAGAACCTGTAAAATCTATGTGTTTTTGTACCTACCTATATTGGTTTTTGTTTGTTAGTTAAATGTCCACAAGATGTTGATAAACCGTGTTATCAACTTAATGAACTGTTTTATTTTATTTATGTATAAGTACTAAAACTACTATAAGGAATTACTTAAGTATAAGTACCAAAATTACTGTAGGTAAACTTACGATTATTCTGCTACACCCTAACAGGGTACATGTTCTAGTTAATAAGACACCTTGTTATATTATACTGTTCATGTAAGCAAATGAATAAATGAATGAATAAATGAATGAATAACTGCCGTACTCGGAGACGACACCTTTATTTCATCTTCCATTAAATCTCGTGCTTTTTGTCAAAAAAGTCTCAAAGGATATCATGAAGAGACGTTTCTGAGCACGGCGGCAGTAAGATTTGATAACAATTGGTCCAGTAGGTACACACGGCAGCAAGTAGTGGAAACCAAACCAGTATAAGCTGAACCAGCGCTACGTTACAAACGCCCAACACCAGAGACCTGCTCGAGGTCAAAGTATTACCACTGACGTGCGGCCGTGTGTACCTAATACTTGACTAGTCTCATTATTTTTTGGATATCATATATTTATTACTATTGGTATTGAGTTATGTATTGTTTTAAGTTGTGTTAATCTTATACAGGATCCTACAGAATTTGTGAACATAATTTTATCATGTTACTTAGACTATGAAACTGAACAACTTTCCTAAGAAATAAAGGTAATATAAATGAAGTAACATACGAAAAGCTATTTTTGAACTCCCATAAAAAATGTGCTATCAGCTGATGCAGATTCTATGAGAGGTCAAAATTGATTTTCGTATTTCGACCTAGGTATGTTCCGTGGGGAAAGTAGTTCAATTTCATGGTCTAAGTAACATACTAAAATTATTTTCACTATTTCATCCGGACCTTATAGACCCAACTCCATTTTAGAATGTTCTTCCAGTTTTTCTAACATTGTATATTTGTATGGAATACACTGAGCGAAAAACTAACAAAAATATATGAAATGAAATATTTTATTTGCGTGAATATACATGTTTACAAATTTACAGGGTCTTATTGTACAGTAAGTGAAAGTATATTCAACCCGATCACAGGCAGGCAAATGTTTCTTAAAGCTAAGTCTATGTTAAAGCTATATTTTGTTAGTATTTGTTATTAAACTAAACTATAAAAACATTTTTCAGCTAGCCAAACATTAAGCTCTTTTTTAAATAAGTTACCATTTTGTGAGGTAGGTAGTTTAGGAAATATTTATATTAAGATACCTACTTGATGTGATGAGTAATAAATGTTAGTATTCGCTTGGATCTCGGTGTTTTAATGATGTGACATGGCGCAGCCGGAAAATTAAAGGAAGATTTAAGCATATAAAGGAGTGTTATAGTCATGGATAGTGTGTTAACTCCCCCGTCATCGTTCCGATTTGAAGATAATGCAGTGGATTTGGCTTCGGGCACCTTAAGCGATGAGTGGACGAAATGGAAACGTAGCTACGAGATCTACAGTAAGGCGTGTGAAATACTGATAAGTTATATGATTTAGAGGTCGTGATCTCTGGAAATCTATATAAATGAAAGACTTTGTAAGAAAACAATAACGTAGAAAATATAATAATATACACAAGATTACTCAAAAAACAAATACGACGACACGAATGATGTACAAGACAAATGTCATAGAGGAATACAGCTAAATCTAATCAGCCAGTGCAAGTTATGATGTACAACCTCTTTCAACACCCCTCCTTAACTTTCACTCTGCAGCCAATCCCTCTCAGACAAGCTTCATGCTTCAACCTTCCAACTCCTTTCATCAGCAGGTCAGCCATCATTCTTTCAGTCGACACATACTCTATAGACACAGCCTTAGCCCTCACCAAGTCTCTGATGAAGTGATGTCTCACGTCTATATGTTTTGTCCTCTGATGATGAACTGGATTCTCAGCAATATGTATTGCTGATTGACTGTCACTAAGTAGCTTCAAGGAAGAAACAACATTCTCAGTGAGTTCAGTGTACAGTCTCCTCAAAAATACAGACTCTCTACATGCTTCAGATAGTGCCACATATTCAGCTTCGGCACTCGACAAAGCAACTGTTTTTTGCTTCCTACTTTCCCAAGATACAGGGCCATCTGCAAATAAAAATACAAAACCACTGTATGATCTTCGATCAACAATATCTCCAGCATGGTCTGCATCCACATATCCATAAAGAGTCTTACCTGACTTTTTGAAAGTTATTTCAAAGTCTTTAGTACCATTTAGATATCTTAATACTCTTTTTGCTGCAAGCCAATGCGTATTATTGTAGCAATTGTTAAATTGACTTAAAAAACTCGTTGCAAAAGCAATATCCGGTCTTGAACATACAGACAGATACATAAGCGAACCAATCAGCTCTCTGTATGGTAATTCGATTGGTGGAACATAATTTTCCTCCTTTGGTTTCATCAGCTTCGTCTTTGGATCCAATGGCGTAGTTACACTCTTGCAATTTGCCATTCCAAAAGTCTCTAGTATCTTCTGTGTATATTCTTTTTGGTTCAAGCTTATTACTCCGTTCTCCTGTTTGATCTTGATTCCCAAGAAAACATCAACTTTTCCCAGATCCTTCATATCAAACTTATTTTGCAACTGACGTTTAATGAGCTTTTTCTCGTTCTCGTTATTCCAAAAAATAAGAAGATCGTCCACGTAAACAGCAATGATCATTAAACTGTTCTTCCTCTTCCTGAAATAAACGCATGGTTCATTGTCTGACCTCTCAAAGTCTAACTCTAACAGAGAATTGTTGAGTTTATCGTTCCAAGCTCTTGGTGCTTGTTTTAAACCATAAAGAGCCTTCTTCAACAAGCAAACATGATCCTCTTTTCCTTTTTCTTCAAAACCTTTAGGTTGTTTCATGTAAACCCTTTCGGTTAGATCTCCGTTCAAGAATGCGGTTACTACATCCATGTGATCTATTTTTAAGTAATTTTCAGCAGCTATTGCTAAAAGCAATCTTAATGTGCTATGACGCACTACAGGCGAGAATGTCTCATTGTAGTCAACATCCTTCACTTGTGTAAAGCCTCTTGCTACTAGACGTGCTTTATACCTAATTCTCCTCGGCTCTTTTTTGATTCTAAAAATCCATTTTGAAGCAACAAAATTTCCTTTTGCATTAGCACTTTCTACTAGTTCCCATGTTTTATTCTTCTTCAAAGAATTCAATTCAGATGCAATAGCTTCTCTCCATTGTTCTTTATCATCTCTTGATAAGGCATCTTCTAGAGTAACAGGATCACTTCTAGTCTCTTCAGCTGCTTGATACAAGATACAGTCTTTAAACTCTTTTGGTTTCCTATCTCTCAATGGATATCTCCTCTCTGGAATTTCCACTGGTTCAGCTTCACTATCTCTGGAAGTAGATGGAAAATTTTCAACAATGTTTCTTGCTGGACTCTCTAGACTAGTATCTCTTACGGACACATCGTCAGTAATTGTATCAATGTCCGAGACATGTTCTTCTCTATTGGACGGTATCTCTTGTGTAATGAGTGGTATCACTGGATTTCTCTCACCAAACGACGGATCATGGCTATTCCCTAAAGGTGGCACTTCTTCTTTAACTTCTTTGGGTACTTCTCGTTTAACAACTTCTTTGTTAACACCTTCTATGTCTCTCTTCTGGTTCTCGAAAAATACTACATCTCTTGCTTTATAAACCTTGTGTGTTTGAGGATGTATGAGACGATACCCTTTAGTCGTTTCGCAATAGCCAATGAATACCAGTTCCATGCTCTTTGGATCCAGTTTCTTCCTTTTAACATTTGGAATATGCATGAACGCACGACACCCAAATACTCGTAAAAAACTCAAATTCACTTTTTTACCTGTCCATGCCTCTTCTGGGGTCATGCCCTTTACAGCTATAGTAGGCGATCTGTTTTTCAAAAATACTACTGTATGTACTGCTTCTGCCCAGTAAATCTTCGGTAAGTTTGCTTCTTCCAACATACTTCTTACTCGTTCTACAATAGTTCTATTTGCTCGTTCAGCTACACCATTTTGAGCTGGAGTATAGTCCACAGTTAATTGATGAACAATACCATTTTCTTTTAAAAAATCATTAACCTTTTTATTAACATACTCGGTACCGTTGTCACTTCGGATAGTTTTTAACCGTTTACCCGTTTGAGCTTCTACTAAAGTTTTAAATTCAACTAATTTCGAATAAACTTCACTCTTTTCGCGTAAAGTGTAAACAAAAGTTTTCCTAGTTTTATCATCAATAGACTCAAGAACATCATTAGCTCGTGTTGCTCCTGTTTTTTGAAAAGGTAATGAAGTTTGCTTACCTTTCAAGCACGAAATACAATCCAGTTTGTCATTAGTGTTTGGAAAATTTATACCTGCTGCATACTTTTCCTTTAATAATTTAATGTTGTACACTCCTAGATGACCAAGGCGCTTGTGCCATAAGCTAAGATCAGCATTGCTCTTCACAGCTGAAACTAATGCAATATTAGTATTGGCAGAATCGGGTTTTAGTTTATAAATTCCTCTCTCTACCTTACATACCGCTTTCACCTCGCCTTTCACTTTACAGTCATCTTCTAAATAAATCTCACAACCTCTTTTTGAAAACACTAATACTCTGTTCCGTTCAACTAACGTACTTACACTCATCAAGTTCGCAGCTAAATCCGGAACATACAACGCTCCATTGACTGTGAAATCTAATTCTCTAGAACACACGTCACCTCGTCCTTCTCCTTTCATTCTACTTCCATTCGCACACATAACTTGCGTTGGCTCTTTGTAGAAATAATATAGCAACAGTATTTTTATTGTTTGTAGTGGCAACACTTTATTCTTGTCTGTGCCTGCCGGTGTAATGGCGAACTGTGTAGGAGAAAATTCTCAATAAAGAATATCCTTATATCTGCCTCTTTCCTTCAGATTAGCTGATAAATCCTCCTGTAAAAGGTTATGGGCGCAGCCCTAATCTTGGAGGTATTGAGGCAAGTGTACCTGGTAAAAGGTATATCACGGTAGCGGTGTGAAGTTAGCAGAAAAAGTTAGCTGAATTTGATAACCCGACCAAATTGAGGAGGTCATTTTTGGAAAATGGTTTGAAAACCTAAAACGTGTGGAAAATGATCAAAAACCGAAAAAAACTAAAAGAAAATTGCTTTTCCAGCTAGGACGAGAGCCCACAAACACTAAAACTCGTAAAAACTAAGGTGGTTCTAAAAACATCACGAATCGCTGTTTCGAGGCTAAATATGATTTTCTAAGTCGAATAAAGTATAAATTTAGTAAAATAACACAAAACCCACTATTACACATGCTAAATAAACTTCCTATATACAGAAAACCGAAAATAAATGAGCATGAAAAAAATGTAAAAGTGTTTTATTTCATTCAAAAGTATACAGTTTTTCAGAGGCTTGTAGCGACTACCACAGACCAGGCACATCCATAAATCTGGTATAAAGAGAAAGGAGGCTTCAATAGCTGATCAAAAATATAGGTTTAAACTAACTGGATATGATCAGATTGTCGCAAAAGCCTACCATACAAGCATACTCGCCCATCTAGAATCCGCTAACGCGATGTCATTGTTCAGTGGCTTGGAGTTTCTACCACGGACCACTAACAGTCTTAAAACTGGCAGCATTAGAAAGAATTTATCAAAAGCTTTTAGAAAATAAGCAAAACAATCAAATTTTTGCAATCTGATTGCACGATAACTATAATTTTCAAATGACACACCTAACTTCTAATACGCTTGACTTATATTAAGAGGCTTGTAGCATCTACGACAGACCAGGTACATCCACAAATTTAGTACCATTATAAAAGAGGCTTCAATAACTTTCCAAAAATGTAGGTTTCAACGAGCTGGTTATGGTCAGATTGCCGCAAGAGCCTACCACACGAACATAATCGCCCATCTAAAATCCGTTAAGGTGATGTCAATGTTCAGTGGCTTGAAGCGCCTACCATAGACCAGGTACATCCACAAATCTGGAACCATGAGACAGAAGGCTTCAATAGCTATCTAAAAATATAGGTTCGAACCAACTGGATATGGTCAGATTGCCGCAAAAGCCTACCACACAAGCATACTCGTCCATCTAAAATCCGCTAACGTGATGTCAATGTTCAGTGGCTTGTGGCGCCTACCACAGACCAGGTACATCCACAAATCCGATACCATTAGAAAGAAGGTTTCAATAACTGTCCAAAAATATAGGTTTCAACCAACTGGATATCGTCAGATTGCTGAAAAGCCTACACACAAGCATACTCGTCCATCTTAAATCCACTAACGTGATGTCAATGTTCAGTGGCTTGAAGCGCCTACCACAGACCAGGTACATCCACAAATCTGATTCCATTAGAAAGAAGGTTTAAATAGCTGTCCAAAAATATAGGTTTAAACCAACTGGATATCGTCAGACTGCTGAAAAGCCTACCACACAAGCATACTATAGCTGTCCAAAAATATAGGTTTAAACCAACTGGATATCGTCAGACTGCTGAAAAGCCTACCACACAAGCATACTCGTCCATCTTAAATCCGCTAACGTGATGTCAATGTTCAAAGGCTTGTGGCGCCTACCACAGACCAGGTACATCCACAAATCTGTTACCATTAGAAAGAAGGTTTCAATAGCTGTACAAAAATATAGGTTTGACCCAACTGGATATCGTCAGATTGCTGCAAAGTCTACCACAAAAGTATACTCGTCCATCTAAAATCCAGTAACGTGATGTCAATGTTCAGTGGCTTATGGCGCCTACCACAGACCAGGTACATCCACAAGTCTGTTACCATTAAAAAGAAGGTTTCAATAGCTGTCCAAAAATATAGGTTTCAACCAACTGGATATCGTCAGATTGCTGAAAAGCCAACACACAAGCATACTCGTCCATCTTAAATCCGCTAACGTGATGTCAATGTTCAAAGGCTTGTGGCGCCTACCACAGACCAGGTATATCCACAAATCTGTTACCATTAGAAAGAAGGTTTCAATAGCTGTACAAAAATATAGGTTTGACCCAACTGGATATCGTCAGATTGCTGCAAAGTCTACCACAAAAGTATACTCGTCCATCTAAAATCCAGTAACGTGATGTCAATGTTCAGTGGCTTATGGCGCCTACCACAGACCAGGTACATCCACAAGTCTGTTACCATTAAAAAGAAGGTTTCAATAGCTGTCCAAAAATATAGGTTTCAACCAACTGGATATCGTCAGATTGCTGAAAAGCCAACACACAAGCATACTCGTCCATCTTAAATCCGCTAACGTGATGTCAATGTTCAAAGGCTTGTGGCGCCTACCACAGACCAGGTACATCCACAAATCTGTTACCATTAGAAAGAAGGTTTCAATAGCTGTACAAAAATATAGGTTTGACCCAACTGGATATCGTCAGATTGCTGCAAAGTCTACCACAAAAGTATACTCGTCCATCTAAAATCCAGTAACGTGATGTCAATGTTCAGTGGCTTATGGCGCCTACCACAGACCAGGTACATCCACAAGTCTGTTACCATTAAAAAGAAGGTTTCAATAGCTGTCCAAAAATATAGGTTTCAACCAACTGGATATCGTCAGATTGCTGAAAAGCCAACACACAAGCATACTCGTCCATCTTAAATCCGCTAACGTGATGTCAATGTTCAAAGGCTTGTGGCGCCTACCACAGACCAGGTACATCCACAAATCTGTTACCATTAGAAAGAAGGTTTCAATAGCTGTACAAAAATATAGGTTTGACCCAACTGGATATCGTCAGATTGCTGCAAAGTCTACCACAAAAGTATACTCGTCCATCTAAAATCCAGTAACGTGATGTCAATGTTCAGTGGCTTATGGCGCCTACCACAGACCAGGTACATCCACAAGTCTGTTACCATTAAAAAGAAGGTTTCAATAGCTGTCCAAAAATATAGGTTTCAACCAACTGGATATCGTCAGATTGCTGAAAAGCCAACACACAAGCATACTCGTCCATCTTAAATCCGCTAACGTGATGTCAATGTTCAAAGGCTTGTGGCGCCTACCACAGACCAGGTATATCCACAAATCTGTTACCATTAGAAAGAAGGTTTCAATAGCTGTACAAAAATATAGGTTTGACCCAACTGGATATCGTCAGATTGCTGCAAAGTCTACCACAAAAGTATACTCGTCCATCTAAAATCCAGTAACGTGATGTCAATGTTCAGTGGCTTGTGGCGCCTACCACAAACCAGGTACATCCACAAATCTGATACCATTAGAAAGAAGGTTTCAATAGCTGTCCAAAAATATAGGTTTGACCCAACTGGATATCGTCAGATTGCTGCAAAGTCTACCACAAAAGTATACTCGTCCATCTAAAATCCACTAACGTGATGTCAATGTTCAGTGGCTTGTGGCGCCTACCACAGACCAGGTACATCCACAAATCTGGTAGCATTAGAAAGGAGGCTTCAATAGCTGTCCAAAAATGAAGGTTTCAACCAGATGGTTATAGTCAGATCGCCGTAAGAGCTTACCATACAAACATACTTACCCATCTAGTTTTTTATTTTATTTTATTTTATAAGGTACATTTACAGTAGTACATATACAGACATTAAATAAAAAGGTTTCTTAGGTCTAGTTCTTATATGTCTACCAATTACAAACGTACACAGCATTGACAATAAAGAATATAAACAAACAGAACGATTAAAACATGCTGAGATCAATTAATAACTATAAATATATGTATATATAAAAAGAAAGAGAATGTTATGAACTAGTACATTTAGTTACGGCTAACGAGACCACAATTTTCGGTGGCTCGTTACATCTTACCACAGAAATAGTGAACGCATGAGAATAAGGCAAATAAAAAGGCATCAAAACAATTTAATCTCTTTTATTTCAAACCCAATTTACCAAATTTTCAGAATCTCATAGCGCATTCCACCGACTAGGTACATCCACAAGTCTGGTAGCATTAGAAAGGAGGCTTCAATGGCTGTCCAAAAATATAGGTTTAAACCACCTGGATATCGTCAGATTGCTGAAAAGCCTACCACACAAGCATACTCGTCCATCTAAAATCCGCTTACGTGATGTCAATGTTCAGTGGCTTGTGGCGCCTACCACAGACGAGGTACATCCACAAATCTGTTACCATTAGAAAGAAGGTTTCAATAGCTGTCCAAAAATATAGGTTTCAACCAACTAGATATCGTCAGATTGCTGAAAAGCCTACCACACAAGCATACTCGTCCATCTAAAATCCGCTAACGTGATGTCAATGTTCAGTGGCTTGTGGCACCAACCACAGACCAGGTACATCCACAAATCTGATACCATTAGAAAGAAGGCTTCAATACCTGTCCAAAAATATAGGTTTTAACCAACTGGATATCGTCAGATTGTCGCAAAAGCCTACCATTCAAGCATACTCGACAAGCATAGACAACATTGACATCACGTTAGCGGATTTTAGATGGACGAGTATGCTTGTGTGGTAGGCTTTTCAGCAATCTGACGATATCCAGTTGGTTGAAACCTATATTTTTGGACAACTATTGAAACCTTCTTTTTAATGGTAACAGATTTGTGGATGTACCTTGTCTGTGGTAGGCGCCACAAGCCACTGAACATTGACATCACGTGAGCGGATTTAAGATGGACGAGTATGCTTGTGTAGTAGGCTTTTCAGCAATCTGACGATATCCAGTTGGTTTTAACCTATATTTTTGGACAGCTATTGAAACCTTCTTTCTAATGGTATCAGATTTGTGGATGTACCTCGTCTGTGGTAGGCGCCACAAGCCACTGAACATTGACATCACGTTAGTGGATTTTAGATGGACGAGTATGCTTGTGTGGTAGGCTTTTCAGCAATCTGACGTCATCCAGGTGGTTTAAACCTATATTTTTGGACAGCCATTGAAGCCTCCTTTCTAATGCTACCAGACTTGTGGATACTTAGTCGGTGGAATGCGCTATGAGCTTCTGAAAATTAGGTAAATTGGGTTTGAAATAAAAGAGATTAAATTGTTTTGATGCCTTTTTATTTGCCTTATTCTCATGCGTTCACTATTTCTGTGGTAAGATGTAACGAGCCACCGAAAATTGTGGTCTCGTCAGCCGTAACTAGATGGGTAAGTATGTTTGTATGGTAAGCTCTTACGGCGATCTGACTATAACCATCTGGTTGAAACCTTCATTTTTGGACAGCTATTGAAGCCTCCTTTCTAATGCTACCAGATTTGTGGATGTACCTGGTCTGTGGTAGGTGCCACAAGCCACTGAACATTGACATCACGTTAGTGGATTTTAGATGGACGAGTATACTTTTGTGGTAGACTTTGCAGCAATCTGACGATATCCAGTTAGGTCAAACCTATATTTTTGGACAGCTATTGAAACCTTCTTTCTAATGGTATCAGATTTGTGGATGTACCTGGTCTGTGGTAGGTGCCACAAGCCACTGAACATTGACATCACGTTAGTGGATTTTAGATGGACGAGTATACTTTTGTGGTAGACTTTGCAGCAATCTGACGATATCTAGTTGGTTGAAACCTATATTTTTGGACAGCTATTGAAACCTTCTTTCTAATGGTAACAGATTTGTGGATGTACCTGGTCTGTGGTAGGCGCCACAAGCCTCTGAACATTGACATCACGTTAGCGGATTTAAGATGGACGAGTATGCTTGTGTGTTGGCTTTTCAGCAATCTGACGATATCCAGTTGGGTTAAACCTATATTTTTGGACAGCTATTGAAACCTTCTTTCTAATACTACCAGATTTGTGGATGTACCTGGTCTGTGGTAGGCGCCACAAGCCTTTGAACATTGACATCACGTTAGCGGATTTAAGATGGACGAGTATGCTTGTGTGTTGGCTTTTCAGCAATCTGACGATATCCAGTTGGTTGAAACCTATATTTTTGGACAGCTATTGAAACCTTCTTTTTAATGGTAACAGATTTGTGGATGTACCTGGTCTGTGGTAGGCGCCACAAGCCTCTGAACATTGACATCACGTTAGCGGATTTAAGATGGACGAGTATGCTTGTGTGTTGGCTTTTCAGCAATCTGACGATATCCAGTTGGTTGAAACCTATCTTTTTGGACAGCTATTGAAACCTTCTTTCTAATGGTATCAGATTTGTGGATGTACCTGGTCTGTGGTAGTCGCTACAAGCCTCTGAAAAACTGTATATTTTTGAATGAAATAAAACACTATTACATTGTTTTCATGCTAATTTATTTTCGGTTTTCTGTATATAAGTAGGAAGTTTATTTAGCATGTGTAATAGTGGGTTTTGTGTTATTTTACTAAATTTATACTTTATTCGACTTAGAAAATCATATTTAGCCTCGAAACAGCGATTCGTGATTTTTTTGGAACCACCTTAGTTTTTACGAGTTTTAGTGTTTGTGGGCTCTCGTCCTAGCTGGAAAAGCAATTTTCTTTTAGTTTTATTCGGTTTTTGATCATTTTCCACCCGTTTTGGGGCTTTCAAACCATTTTCCGAAAATGACCTCCTCAATTTGGTCGGGTTATCAAATTCAGCTAACTTTTTCAGCTAACTTCACACCGCTCCGTATAAGTAGATAGATAGAAACTCTTTATTGCACACAAATTAAGAGTAATTGCGCAAGAAACCTTATATCTAAGTAGGTACATCTTGTATTGTCAAGTGTTAACAAATTTTCATGCCGTCAAGCCAATATTGTAGAATACCATTTCGAATTAGATTCCGCAGTTAATATCCTTATCCATAAGTGCTGGCGAAGGCTCGAACGATCGTTGGCGTAGCGTTCGTTAAACTATCCACGCAGAACCAACGAACACCGCCAAAAGATTTTGGCTTTATTTTGTCCATCGTGTACATTTTACCAAAGAGGATATAAACACTACCGTTCATTTTACCTCTTTAGTGTTCGTTCGGAAATTGCTCGTTTTGATTTGATATTTTCAGGGCTGCCAGATTGTCTAAAAACATATATTTAGTTGTTTGTAGCATCAAGCATCCCTTAATTTCCGTTCACATACTTCATTATTTTACTTGATCTTAGATAAAACAGATATCTAGCGGATCGTACTAGAGCTGCTTGGATACAATATAATCAATCACAACTCATTGCAGTCGATATGGTTCTCATGTTTACAGTTAAGTTTTATGGACTAATTGGTTTTGCAATGCTTGGTAGTCTTTCTTAGATAAAACTATAAATATATTTACGACCTTAGAGTAATTTCAATGGATCGAGATCTGTACGAACGAATAATTGTCCTTGTTGTGCAATAAAGTGAAATAAAATTGTATGTGAAATAATGTTACGCATTTGTGACATTCTGAAATTTCGATCTGGCAGTACTTTTAATTTAAAAAAAAAATTCATTTAGTTGACCGAAAAACGAGAAAAACATTTGCTCGTAGTGAATTTATAGTGCTTACTTTTGAAAATGAGTCGTATTAAGCGTGTAAAGGTATGTAATGTATGATATTATTACGTAATCGGTTAACCAAGATTTACTATGTTGTATATGCTCAAAATTTGAGGTTATGTTTATTGATTTTTATTTAGCTGATAAGCCCATCTCTTTACTGTGTCTTTAGGTTGCTACCCGTGAGTTCGATGCTGTTCTGAAGCAGCAGGATGACTCTGAGTTGGATCAGTCGGACAGGAACAAGGTCGGGTCTTCGAGCCCTACGTCCTCGCGGGGCCGGCAGGAGGTCTCATCCAGTAGGAACGGAGAGTCGAAGAAACCTAACAAAGATGACAAACCGGATATAAAAGAAGCTAAAAGTGATGATGTACAGGAGACTGTCTCTAAAGAATTTTTGGAAGGGTTGGTTTTCTTTTAATGTTTGTTTTTATCCTCCCTGTTTGGATCTATAACTACCCATATACAAATAGATGTGCCCACGTAACAAGTCTATGTTGGTGACCAATTTGTGAGAAACAATTTATTGGCTAAGTTAAAGCAATTAATGTTGAGTATTTGGCACCGTTTGATTAGTCTTTGTCAACTTGTGCAAATTGCACTTTTTGATAGTTTAGTTCATTTTAATGAAACACAGTAGATGATATTTGCCGCGGTGGGGTGCACTTACCATCAGTTAGCCCCTTCTGCTCACTTTTGTAATTTCTAAGCTTGTAATTCTCCTCAGGGGTGTTACTGAAGCTTTTTGAACAAAAGTGAGCTCTAAAAGATGAATATTGTGGCCTAAGTTGCTAATACAAAATCCAATATCTTATTTGAAGAATACAGATATTGTATCTAAAGCTCCCTAATGCAGATATTTTATTTTCCAGTTCGAAGGAAGCAGCCTTTCTATCTCATCTGCCATTTGACGAGATGTCTTCCCTGGAGGCAGAATGTTTCTCAGACCTCCAAGGGCCTTCTAGTCTTGCCTTAGTTGACATCAGGAACAGAATTTTGAAAATGTGGTTTGAAAACCCTAAGAAGCAACTTACGGAATATGCTGTTCAGAAGACAGAGGTCAGAATCTGTTTTACTTCAGACAAAAACAAGACAACTGATCTCAATGAGCTTTTATTCAACGTGATAAGAAATTTTAAATTTTACTAACTGTACCTATTGATTTATGTATTGTTTATAGTTCTTTACTTGCAGGCCCCTTACAACAGCGACCCAGCTCTAGTGTTACGCACTCACACTTTCCTAGAGAGGCACGGGTTCATCAACTGTGGGATGTATGAGCGCATCACTCTCATACCAAACCCACCTAGTGCAGGTAAATTATACATTAACTAGTACCTAATATAATATTTATTTATATGTCATTATTTGTCCTTCTTAGTTTAATAGTGATAAATATTAGGTTAACTGCCTGGTTAAACAGTATCGCAGTGTCCCCGCCAAGTCAGTGAATAATTACACTGTACTACACAAGCTCAGTTTAAAATGTTGTAGTTATTGTTATAGCACTCGGACCCAATTCTTGAATATCACCTTGAAAGTTAAAATTTGCCTTGTAAAACTCTTAAAAAGTTACTTATAATGTATGGTAATTATTGACCATACTTATCTTCTTTAGCCGTTACTGTCCCACTGCTGGGCAAAGGCCGTCCTCTTTTTTTTCATTTGTCATTATTTTTAGTTATTTAGTTTTATTTTTAATTTTTAGTTTTTATTTTTTTTTTTAGTTAGTTTTTTTAGTTAGTTTAGTTAGTTTATTTTTAGTTATTTTATTATACATAACATTTTAAGAGTTTTTAAAGGTTTTTCTGAATCAGTTAAATCTTGACAAGCAAGAGTTGGGCCTAAAGTCTTCTTGTGAGTTAGATTGGCGACTGGTCGATTGTTAAGGTAGATGTACACAAGGCTTTTGTGTGTGGCAACTGGCAAGTATAAGTACCAACGTTGCGAGGCATGTGTGTGTATTATTTTTAACAACTCTTTAACTAAGCAATATACTTGTACTTGCAGTTTCTACAGCCTATGTGTTAATCAGCCATTATAGTTTTTGCAGATATCAAAAACACTTAATTTTAGGCATAGATAAAAAAAACCGGTCAAGTGCGAGTCGGACTCGCGCGCCGAGGGTTCCGATATACCTATAGTATTTTTGGAAGCAATAAAGTCCATTTTCAGGACCGCAAAACTAAATTTGTGTGTAAAGGTTTTTTGCAGATTTCTGAAAAACTGTGCAACTTATAAAGATCGTTTTATTTTTGCTGTAAAGTTTACATAAACTTCTGTCAACTGTAATTAATTCAGATTTTTCCTTACTCAAACTTCGGACATAAGGAGGGGGGAATGGTATTTTTTTGACATTTTTCATCATAACTTGAAAACTAAGAAACTTAAAAAAATTCAAAAATATATTTTTAAATGTACAAGTAAAGCAATTTCATATGATACCCCATTCGACCTAGTAGCGACAATTTGAAATTTGGCCCCTTTTATTTTGGCCCCCCCTAGACGTCCAGTAACATAATACTTATCGGCGATATTAACATTGATATAAAAAAGGTAGTAAAGACCGCAACTCTAATGATTACTTAACACTAACGTCTTCACTAGGTCTCTTACCTGCACATTTGTTCAAGACGAGGGAAGAAAATTGCTTAGATCACGTTTTGTTAAAATCCGACCTACAAGCAACCACGATAGTCCTTGATACACAAATAACCGATCATCTACCGATAGTACTCTCTTTGAATCTTAATATAAACCTCAGCGCAAATATGGTCTCAGTCAAGAAACGCATTAATTACGTGGAAGTACGGAAAGAAATTGACAGTAACAGCTTTGAATCGGTTTTAAATGAAATGGACCCCGAAACAGCCACAGATAAATTAATTTCTATCATCCGCCAAATCATAAAGAAGCATACCTCTGTAGTCAATATACCTAGACGAAACAGAATTATCAAGCCTTGGATGACCCCCGGTCTTGTGCGCTGCATCAGGAATAGAGATAAATTGCATCGGAAGGTAAAAAAGAACCCCGACAATGATATCTTAAAGGTAACTTACACTAGATATCGCAATTTTTGCAATAATCTATTGAAAAGACTAAAAAGAGCATTTGAAAAAGGCATGTTAGATAAGGCAAAAAATAATACAAAAGCAACTTGGGAAGCCATAAAAATAATAACAAACACAACACGTCAACGTCACATACCAACCGAACTACTTGAAATTAGCGATGACCCAGTAACCTCATTAAACAATATTAATAGCTACTACGTCAATGTAGGCAAGGATCTTGCTTCAAAAATAACAAGATCGCGTCTTGCACCAAGTTCTGATCCCACTAACAACTTCACACTATCTTCAAATTCATTTGTTTTGCTACCAGTGGATTCAGCTGAAGTAGAGACTACAATAATGGCCCTTCGCTCCGATTGTGCTACTGGCTGGGATGACATACCGCCCAGTCTAATCAAATCATCGCGCTCATCCTTGATAGCATCCATCACTCACATATGTAATCTCTGTGTGACCCTGGGGAAGTTCCCTAAAGCTCTTAAAAAAGCTGTTATTCACCCAATTTACAAAAAAGGGGATAAACGTGTGATTGCCAACTATAGGCCAATTTCTATATTAAATGTATTTTCAAAAATATTAGAGCGTATTGTAAATAAATCACTTACAAATTTTCTTGATAAATACGATATAATCGCTAGCAACCAGTATGGTTTTAGGACGGGTGTTTCCACGGAAGATGCCATAGGTGACCTCACAAACTCTATTACCGCAAAAATTGACAATAAATTAAAATGCTATGGCATCTTCCTGGACCTCTCGAAAGCATTCGACACCTTTTCTATTCCTATCCTCCTGTCGAAGATGGAACGTTTGGGCATTCGTGGAGTCCCACATAAACTGTTCCAAGATTATCTTTGTAATAGAACTCAATGTGTTAAAATTAATTCATTGCTTAGTAATGAGGAAATGGTTAGCTACGGTGTCCCACAAGGCAGCATTCTCGGCCCTACACTTTTCAAAATTTATATCAACGGTCTTTGTCAATTGCCGCTTCCAAATTGTGAAATCTTTACATATGCCGATGACACCGCACTGTTGGCCTATGGCACGGACTGGGTGAAAGCCAAGGAGTCAGCGGAACTTGCTCTTCGTGATGTGATGACTTGGCTATCAAACAACTTGCTTACACTGGGGACACTTACTTAGGGGAACGGAACGTGACCGTGGTGTTAACAACAAACCTGTGCCTAACATTTTCATTAAATTCGTGTAAAAAGAGGAGATAATTAGCTGTAACCTGTTTCAAAACAACATCAAGTGAACGACGCACTGCTGTACACTGTTTGTCACTCCAACAGCATCACTTAATGGCCGAAAAATCACCAATTTTCATCCAGGTATTCGTGCACTTTATCCGTTGAAGCACTATTTTGAATTAATCATTAACGCAAGTAAATACATCACAACGTAAAAGATAATTACCGATCAGCTGATTGGTCTGCGCCAGCTGATATTGACAGACGACTTAAAACGTCACTTTTGCGTTTCATTACACGCAGCTGACGTATAGTGCGGGAACTCACGCGAGAACTACACCACCACTATCAGCCAATATCACCCCTTTGTTGTGGCGACATCTATACAATTTATTGCGTACTGCGTAGTCTTGCAAGATCCAACTGCAAATAATCGACACGAGAGGGTAAAATTGTTCACTACATCACCGCAAGATGCCACCTAAAGTTCTGCCTAGCTGTGCAGGCTGCCGGAATACTATCGGAAATAATCTGCATATACGCTGTAGCATATGTAAGCAGACTTATGATCTCGTTTGTGCTAATATACCAGAAAAGCGCTTTACAAATACGATGACGAAAGAACAAAAAAGCGACTGGAAGTGCCAAACATGCCAGTGTAAGCAGCCTAAAACAGGAAATTTAAACACACCGGTCGGCAGTGCACAAGGTTCTAGGGGGATTAACACCTCTTATACTGTCCCTTCTGAAGAACCACAAGATCTTGCTGCTAATGAATCTAACGACCATTCTTCATCTGGTTCGTCACTGCAGATTAAGGATTCTGCGGAAGAAAAGAGCTGTGAGAACGTCACGAGGGTGCGTTTTCCTGGTTTTGGTGGAGTGTACAGCAGTAATGAACAGGAGAATGAATCTCTCTCACCGGGTATAGTGAGAGCTATTATCAAGGAAGAAATAAATCTGGCATTAAAGGAGACTGTAAAGCAATTAGTAGGAAAAGAGTTTGCAGCCATAAAAAACCTCATTGCCAACTTTGAAACATCCTTGTCCTTCTTCAACGATCAATATGACTCATTTAAGTCAACCTTGGATAAAAATTGTAACACAGTTAAACACTTGCAGCTGCATAATCAACAACTACAATCGGAGGTGGAGAACCTTTCAGAACGGCTTAACTTTATGGACCAGCAACAGCTTGCCAACGATGTCGACTTCACGAATGTACCCGAAGCGAAAAACGAAAATGCTACACATGTCGTGTTAACTTTAGCAAACAAGCTGGATATCAAGTTAACAGAAGCTGACGTGGTGAGTGCATATCGTGTGGGCTCTACGCGTGGAGAGTCAGGAAGCGAGCAAGTTGAGGGCACAACGCAACGCCCGCGCCCCATCGCCGTGCGACTGGCACGCCGGGACCTGCGCGACAAGATTCTCAAGGAGGCGCGCGTTCGTCGCGGCGCCACTACTGCCGACACCAGCCTCCCCGGACCTTCGCGCCCTTTCTACGTTAACGAACGGTTGACTAAGTCAACAAGGCAACTGTTTCAAAAGGCGCGCGAAATGAAAACCAACTATGGATGGAGATTTGCATGGACTGTGCAAGGAAGAATTTTCGTAAGGAAATCAGAAGACAAAAACTGTCCTCGTCATGGTATTCGCACGTTGGCCGAGCTAGAAAGGGTTTTTAATTTTTTTAGTTATTATCTTATCATACAAATCAAACATGTACACACACACACACACACACACACACTTACTTACATACATATATATTTAGGTGTTCGTGCCTTCGCTTGAACCATATTTGAGATTACACTCTAGTATCTCAGCCCGTTTCACTCAGATTTCATATCTTGCAGCGCCCTCTGGCGACTATTTTGGTTACTAAGGTCCCCCCCCCACGCCCGTCACAAGCGCCCGTCTGTTCTTTGATCAGTACGCTTTTGTATCTCAGCCGAGTAACACGTGCCTAGTGAATTTTTTTTTTTTTTTTAAGTTTTCTCGTTCTGTTGTGAATTCCGCTCGGACTCTTAGCCCAGCGACGAGACGCAGCTGCCTCTATTAGGCACCGTCATTACAGAAGTCATTGTAAAATAATTTTTCGTGCAACACTGTAAATTCCGCTCGGACTTTTGGGTCCAGTGACGAGACGCAGCTGCCTCTCTAGGCACCGTCATAACCGTCGTCTCATTGACCGACGTATGTTACCACATACGGCTGCCTCCCTTAAGCACCGTTATTGTAAATGCCATGCGTTCGTGATACGACGGGTGTCGCTTCACGAGACAACGTGTCGCTTCACAAGACGACGTGTCGCTTCACAAGACGACGTGTCGCCTCACGAGACGTCATGTCGCTTCACGAGACGTCGTATGTCGCCTCACTTATCGACGTCGTCTCACGAGACGACGCGTTTCGCTTTATTGGCCTGCGTCGTTTCACGACGCGTGTCGGCTCATGACACGACAAGCAACAGTGACCAGTTTTGAAACTAATCTCACAAGCCGATCATCATCATTGCCCTAGCTTTGTTCTAGGCGACCTATCCTAGGGGATTTGACAAGAGCACTGGTATTCTCAAAGAGCGACTGCTATCAGACCTCTGCAACCCAGAGGGAAGGTAAACCAAATCCAAACCTAGACAAGGTTTTATAAGGCTATAATGGCCAGCATGGATGTCAGAGCCCCAAGCAGTCAAACGGCCTCTGACTTGGCTTAATTACTATCATTGACAGGCCGGGATCAATGGCTTAACGCGCCACCCAAAGCACGAAAACGCTCTAGTTGTTGTGCCACTATAGTCTAGCTATAGCGATCTCCCGTCCGGGTTCTGAACACGGCCCACATTGCTTAACTTTCTTGATCAGAAAGAAAGAGTAACTACCACTCGACAACGAGCGCTTCTCTTACACGTTAATTACAGAACATGGCAAGTACTTCCACAGTAATTATGGACGGTCTGCAGTCTAAGTGGCCTATGCATGTTGCCTCAATCAATGATCTTTGTCGCCTAACACAAAAACTTGTTGTCAGCTAATGGTCATCCTTTCATTTTGAGATTTATAATCTAAACAGACCAGGGCAAGCTAGCTTATCTCCGCTAGAAGCTATTCTCTCTTCAAACAAAATCATTTGTTTTGATGACTTGGACTTGTGAGAGGTCAGATTACCCGGTGTTCTTAAAATTGAGAGAACTTTATGTAGTTAATAGCATCAGACGTTACCTTGCGAAATTCCATTATTACAATTTATGGAAAATATGTAGCAACCTCCAACACGACAAGGGAGGTAATTTATTATTAAAAAGTCACTTCGTAGCCTCAAAATTAAGAAGATATTTTGTTGCCTCAAAGGACGTTGTATCCAGAGTAGCACAGTGTGGCGCTTCAAAGCCGACACGGTTCATACTTAAACCACACACTTTTTATCCGTATGAGAGACGAAAAACAAAATATTCTTAGCCACTTGCGCCGAAGTAATTGTAACGTATCCTCCCTTCATTCCTTTGTTCTTACAGACAAGCGAAAATTGAATGTCTTATACGTGGCTTACAGAACGATTCCTCGACAAGTTGGGACATAAGTACTAATAAGAAAATATGAATTTCCTTATCCCCCCACAAAATTATATCTTTGCTTGCATGGTCATAACGATTGATGTTAAAACTTTGTGAATAATAATTACACAGCACACCTAACTTGGGAAGTACGTTCCCACTTTCTTCTGGTAGATAGAATGAGAGGGGGGGGGGGGGCAATAAAAACTACCAGTCCAACAAGGACAGCCTCACTTTCAGCGAGGGGAAGAAACGGTTTCACCTATCTGCTCCCCGTCTAAGTGCATTCCTGTAAAGTGAAACTTACAATTTTATTCACAGCTGCAGCCTGATGACAATAGCTACACAAAAGACTGATTCATTATTCACGTCAAATTTATTTTAAAACTACTTCTAAACGTTTCTTTCTTCATTGTCCACAAACGCTTACATACAAACACAGAGTAAGTAAGAGGTTATTACAGCGCGTTCAGAAAAGTCTGTCTATGACGGTTATTTTCTGCGCATAGGTGACAGGCGCCGCGCTTACCCCCGCGACTCTTGACTTCTGCGCATTAACGGTCACAGACGGAGTTATTTTGCACGCAGTATACAAAGACGAGTTTAGCTAATAAATCGGAGTTCCTGCCAGCTTTCCTAAGTTTGCTTGTTGCGTGATACTCGTAGCTAGTAAGCGTATCAACACTTTCTAGTCAAAGCAGGACAACCCTGACATCAAAAGATTTTGGCCTCTGAGATGATTAAGTCTCCACTAACCAAGAAGACAACTGCGACCTTCCGAAGCACAAAAAACGCTATAGCTGCCGCAGTTAACCATACCCAGAACTTATGTTGCGTAACTTTCTTTATTTGTAAGGAAAATTCATCTAAGCTATAACCGTTTTTGTGAATATGATGCTATTATTCACGAGTCGCAAGATTAATAATATTGCACTTAAAGACTAAGACAAGTACACGCAACTTTAGCTTCTCTTGTCAAAAAGCTTCTTAACCATCGTTTTGTGCTTACAAAAACAGTATTAAACTATCCGATGCCAGGATCTAGTAGGTACTTTCTTCACCAAATTTTGGGCATTTGACGAAGGCTTTTTCCAGCAAGTAAATAATGAACATACAACTAAAATGTGTTGTTATTTCGAGCCGATTCTGGCGTGATACGTTTAGGCATACTTTATTGAGCAAACAAAATACTCCACCACACATGACAGGCAGCCAGCACATTGGTGGTATTGTAAAGGTCATTGTGTAAGAAAAAGTAGGTAACTTTCGCCAATATAGACCTTTTGGACCTTATTAACTAAGCTACAGGCTTTAGATAGGTAACCAACATGTTTACAGCTGGATTTGTAATACCCTTAATTGCATATTACCTATAGTAATGTTTATTTTGTTCCGGGTCTTAGCCCGATAATAGTTATTAGGAAAAATAAATTACCTTATTATTCCCGACGTTTCGGCTGCGTTGCAACAGCCGTGGTCACGGGTAGACTGAAGAGAGGTGAACTACGTAGATATTATTGTGAGGGTAAACTAAAATTGTTATTGTCTCGCACAGGAAAAGTGCGAAAGTCTAAAACAAACCTTACCTATAGTAAGCTAAGCGTCAAATCCTTGCTATTGAGTAAGCAGATGCAATCAAGTAGGCAGCAGTAACTTATTTACTTCTTGCTTGTATGAGTTTTCAGATCCAAAAGATGATGTCGTAGATCGAGGATCTCTTGCAGATGCCTCAGTCAACCTTACCCAGACTTATGTATTTGCTAACATTAATTAATAGCTATATTTCCCAGCTGATGCTCACATCCTAAGTGCAACCGTACAAAGGGGAAACACCCATGCTAATAATAATATCAGGACTATCTGATAGCTATCACCACCCGCTAAAAGTATTTGAATTCGGCCTGTTAGAATTGACAAATTATTGTTAAATCTGCAATAATGTTCATATTTAATTTAAACTTTGCTTCGGTTGCTCTGGAGTTTAGTTGTTCTGTAGTTTTGTAGTTCAGTAGCATATTTGCATTGCCATAAATGCACTTTTTCAGTTTGATTGTTTTTCCGCTGTAAAGTAAAAAGATTTCTTGAACAGTCCAAAAAATTCTTTATTCCGTTACAGAGTTAGTTTCGAAAAACAATTTTTGGTCGGTTTGTTATAGTTTGCTTTCTTATAACAGCAACAGCTTGTTCTGATGAACTTGTGGTAAGATCAAGGATACCCGTATTTTGTTGGTATCCCAAAAATCCCAATACTCTACTTCCAACTTGTATGCACCAACAATGAAGACTTCGACACATTTTGCATTAAGGCCTTTGTTGTAAATTTTAAAAAACCATGAATAATAGTTTAACATAAAAAACTTTTCACTATATTTTTATCGTGGTTTGATGGTTTTTACAAAAATCCTTGTTACCTTTAAGCATTCTAGAATACTTTTGTAATTACAATGACATAGTAAAGTAGTAGTTTTTGATCCCTAACTATCTCAACTCTCGACGAATCTTCTTTGCTCTTTTAGCATGATAAGACTATTAAAACAAGAAGTCACCTCGGTAAATTGAAATTGTTTTGTTGTTATATTCTGCATATGGACTAGACCAGCCAGTTTTCAACATCGCTATAACACCTGGTTGCCTCGCCACAGAATTGGTTGTAACCTTACAAAATAAACATTCAAAATCCAAATAATTAAAATAAATCGAATTGATCGGTCGATCATTTTGTTCAGCCGTTTTGTTCATTCTCATATTAACATGAGATCAACACGAAATCACTTGTGATTTTCATTAATTTTGTAAGTGGACCTCACCTTGTTCATACTCAGTATTTGCTGAGTACCTAGAAGAGCGTCATTTTACAGGTTTTTTTATTAATTTTTGTTGTTGAATTAGACAATTAGAATATTCACACGGCTCCCACTGCAGACTACTTCAATTTATGAATATAGACCCAAATTTTTATTTAATAATAATCTGACGCATACCGTCTAGAGCACTTACAACCGCAAACAAGTCGGATGCTCAGACTGGTTGTAACTGCAGGCGATACCTAATAAACTTTTACAAGTTGTGAGTCCAAAAGTTTAATTTTCCATAAAATAAACAATCAAAGAGCTGTCGTAAGAGAAATTACATATACTGCATATTTACATACTAAGCTGTAATATACTATTTTTCAATCACTCATTGTAGGTAATAAGATAAACGAGCCCTACTCATCGTCGCAAAGCGTCTGGTGTAGTGACTGATTACTGAACGCAGGAAAAACTTTGAGCATTGATGAGAGTTTCAACTCCTTCCAAAAAAGATTTGTCAGGTCAACAGATTTATTTGTTAGCATCATCTCAAATTGCCTGCAGTTTTTCAATATTTGCTGTTTGTAATCTTACAATTATTCAAAATTATCTATAAAATTTATTATTATTAGTATTATAAATAAAAAATAAAGTATTGCTACCGCGTGCAACGCTAGAAAATCTAAACAAGAAAATGAAATATTTAGATTTTCTTTTACTTATTTGTTTCGTGAGTCCTATTTATTATGAAGAAAGTTTCGACAAGACTGTTTGATTAAATTTAAAAATACTAATTTAAAATTCTTAAATTAACTCTGTTATAAATTACGCATTAAAGACAAATTTTACTAAATGAGACAGGTCACAGTACGCCCGCCAAAGCGCCGTCAGAAGTTAAACACGTCTCAAATATGGTTCAAGCGAAGGCACGAACACCTAAATAGAACCGTTTTTCCCCCGAAGGGTAAAAAACGGATATTTAGGTTTCTGCCGAAGCTTGAACCATACCTGAAGGCCTTGCCGGCTTAATTTAAAGGTACTGATCAAAGAACAGACGGGCGCTTGTGACGGGCGTGGGGGGGGGACCTTAGTAACCAAAATAGTCGCCAGAGGGCGCTGCAAGATATGAAATCTGAGTGAAACGGGCTGAGATACTAGAGTGTAATCTCAAATATGGTTCAAGCTTCGGCAGAAACCTAAATATCCGTTTTTTACCCTTCGGGGGAAAAACGGTTCTATATATTACTTTTATATAATAAGTGCATGTACTACGTAGGATTTTATTTGATTTATTATTTTGTTTTAAATTTGTATGTTTTTTTCTTTCTTTATTTATATAACTTGCGTATAGCTATTGCATCTCATTTTACACAAATACCCTGCAACACCACGCTCACATAACTATGAACTTGACAATTGAAACCTTATTAGGGGCTGGTCTGAAAACCAGCGCTAAGCCACTAGGCATAGCAATATGCTGAGACTAGTACCCATTGCCAATTGTAGATTCCTGGAGTATTCCTTGTATGTTAAGATAGACAGATTAATACGTAGATTGTAAAGCCTCTTATGTTTTGTATGTATCTTCATTGGCAATAAGAATTTTTTTACTTTTCAATTTAATTAATTAATTATGAAATAAATCAGAGGTATTGTATGTATCTATCTTATGTATTGCATGTGTATTTATTGGCAATAAAGAATTTTAATTTAATTAATTTAAATGGTAACTAGTGTGAAGTATCTTGGAGTCCTCTTGGACGAAAAACTAGATTGGCATGCGCAAATCGAGTCACTCTGTACCCGTACGAGAAGACTGATTTACCTGTTTAAAAATCTTAGATCATCTGCTGATATTGATACCCTCCGTATGGTTTATATTAGTTTGTGTCAATCTGTATTATCTTATGCGATCCCAATATGGGGAGGTACTCACAAAACATATTTACTGGACCTCGAAAGAGCGCAAAGAGCAGTCTTGAAAGTGATGCTGTTTAAGAAACGTGATTTTTCGACAAGTAAATTATACTCCGAGGCTCAAGTACTTACAGTGAGACAGACTTTTATACTAAGAGCTGTGTTATACAGACATGCACTGTTACCCTTGAACGATACAACCTTAACTAAAAGGAAAGGTTGCCCCGTCAGCTTTGTTGCGAGTCACCGTACCGCCTTCGCCGGTCGGCAACTGCTAACATTGAGTAGTAGACTTTATAATGTTGTTCATAAGAAAATTGATATTTATTCGTTTAATAAATTTGAAGTTAAAAGAAAAGTTCAAATTTGGTTAAAGACTTTGACGTACGATGATACAGAAAAATTACTAATCCCCATTATTTAATATTCCTTTTTTCTAACATATTTCTTAATCATATTTCGTGTATTTTACTATTTTTGCACTTGCAGTCACTTCCACACACTTTACACTCTGCCCCCACAAACACACACACTTACACACATACATACTTACGTATTACCTACATATATACATTTCTCGCTTTCTAACGCAAACGCACTCTTGTTATTGCTCTTGTACAGTCAGGGGCATATCAAGCTTGACACATTGGAATTTGCACTGTTCTTATTTCACTATGTACTGGCTAGAGCCACGCTGCGAGTGTCCGGCTTGACCTGTCGTTGATTGTACAAAACTATGATTTTATAATATGCAATCCCTGTTTGTCTCTCGATGTAGTCATTGCAAGGAATGCTGACATCTAAAACACAGGTTTCCCTAGCTTAGATGTCAGTTGGCACCAAAATTGTTATATTTTTAGGCAAACTGTATACTCGTACTGTTGCTGTAAAACATTACCGATGTTTGTTGTTTGCAAATAAAAAATATTTATATTTAAATATTTATATATTATATATTAATAATCATACATTTTTCAAAAAAAATCATGTGCAATTAAGTTGGGCAACTATATTCTAAGACTATTCCAAATTTCAGGTCGATAGAATAAGTGGTTGCTGAGATATAGAGGTGTGACAGACAGACAGACAGAGCGGCACCATAAGGGTTCCTTTTTCTACCATTTTGGTATCGGAACCCTAAAAAAGACAACTGCTTTGAAACCAGAATATGTATATATGGTTTGACAATCATTTCAAGTACATAGTTTTTTGTGTTCAATCTTTTTCTCGCCCTGTGCTGAAAATTTTAAAAATAAAATATGTACTTTTGTTACAGATACACAGACAATTAAACAAGAACCAGAAGAAACAAAGCCTCAAGTAGACGAGTTACCCTTGGACCCGGATGGAGCCGGAGCTATGTACAGCCTGTACAAAGATCATCAGATCAAGGAAGAGATGGTCATCAGCCCCAATGTGTTTCATACACAGACCTATGACTACTCAAGTAAGTTAGTTGCTGTTTTTATTATTTTTGTGTTTTTAGAATTAAAACTGTTAAAGGCGTGTCTCCATAAGCGAGCCTGCATGTAACGAATGCTCTGGGGAGCGAACACCTGTGGCGTATGCCATAAATAGGCATTCGAGATACAAATACTAAATGGTGTCGACCATATCGGTTGTAGCGCTCCGCTAGATGTGGGTCTGTGTAGTACTGGGTATGGTATGAAACGGCGAGGTCTACTCGGCAAACTGATTTTTATTCATTGATTATAAAAGATTGAGCAGTATGTATCGTGTGAGGCTGTCTGTGTCTCTAATATGATGTATTTAAGACAAAGTACATGGACAGCCCAGGACTAGTGTGTAAATGGGTAGTGTGAGAGTGATTAAATGTATGTGTAGTAAATGTGATGCCACTTGAAATGGAGAGGTTAAGGACTAACGGTCAGTGTAATGTACATTGTACATGGAATTTTTGATGGAACTGATGGGAAGGTGGCAGAGAAACTCTTGTATATGTATAGTCCAGACCTTAACTCCATCTGACTAACTCACAAACTAATCTCCCATTCGTCCACTACTACTAGGTGTCCCTCCCCTGAAAAGAGAAAAAAAAACCTACAACCTATTTACATATCAAGGAAAATCTTAATCCTACTTCAAATCACAAACAATTACAAAAATTACACTAACTTATTGAAACTGAATAGAACCTTGTTCACAATAAATTGTTTTCTTGTAAGTATTGTATTGTATTCATTATTCCTTTTGACGAGAACATTTCAAACCAGAACATTGTCTAGTTTCATCTGAATGTCTACGAATTATAAGCACATTTAAGTCGTTTTCATGAGGTATAAAACTGTAATGTCCTTTTTGTCCACCACGCCTTGAGTTGCTGTTGGTGTGCGGGTAGATTTTCGCGCTACCACGCACTGAATGATGTTCTCCGGAGAGCACTAATTTCAGCTAACGTTCCTTGTGTGCTGGAACCCCCAGGCCTTAGCCGGTCCGATGGCAAGAGGCCCGACGGCATGACTTTGGTGCCTTGGCAAAAGGGCAAGTGCCTTCTCTGGGACGCTACGTGCGTCAGCGCTTTTGCCGCCTCGCACCTTAACGGCACCATGCGAACAGCAGGAGTCGCTGCCGAATCTGCAGATGACTGGGTGCGGGGGTGCAGAGGCTATAAGCTTTGTGAGGGATTTGGGCCGTCGATTGCGTGACCCACTAATTCACAGCAGAAGTTGGACAACAGGAGGACACGCATTACACCCTGAGGATGCCCGAACTCTCAATCCTAGGCAGATCGTCAGCTTCTTTGTGGCTGTCAGAGTGGCCGAGAGATGTAGCAATAAGGGTTTAGCTACAATAGATCTTTACAGGCCACAGTGATTGTTGAAAACTTTGAGCCCAATCCCTTACCTTCAAAATATTAAACATATATGTTTCAGATATGCAGAAAATTAAGCAAAATCCAGAAGAAACACAGCATCACGTCTTTGAGGTACCCTTAGACCTGGATGGAGCCTACAGCCTGGGAGATGCCATCAAAGAGAAAAAGATCATCGGCCCCGCTGTGACTCATACACTGACCTCTGAATATTCAAGTAAGTTAGGTCCTGTTTTTAATAATTTAGTGTTTAAGACTTAACAATGATGTTCTGGGCCTTCGCATCTTTGTTCTTCCACTCTTCTAATTTGTCTTCTTTGGGACAGGGAATAGAACCATTAACGATACCAAAGCGATCGGCCGCCTCAGCATGACCTTCGCCTTAAATTCCCATCAGCGCCATCGACAAGCCTCCGGACGCCGGTCCGGCTCCACCCGCCCCCTCCCCCCCCCTCCCCCACAGTGCGCACTCGACGTTCTCACTTCACTCGACCGCCCACGCGTCCGCCCGGGAGCCTCGCCCAGCTCAAACCACGTTTTAACCAACGCGTACACGCCGCGACCCTTGACCTTGAAACCGGCTCGTCGACCTTCCGCGACAGTTCCTGCCAACAAGTAAAACTCGCGATTCGTCTTAGCCACCACATTTTCAGGTATTTGACTAAGCTTAAAAGTATCATTACTGTGCCAATCTTAATATATAAAAGGATAAACTGACTGACTGAATGACTGACTGACTGACTGACTGAGGTATCAACGCACAGCCCAAACGGCTGGACCTAGAGACTTAAAATTGTGCACGTAGATACCTTATACAGTGTAGGCATCCACTAAGGAAGGATTTTAAAAACTTCATCCCCTAAAGTGGTGAAATAAGGGTTAAAAGTTTGTATGAAACTCCGTCAGTTTTGAAGTTAGCATCTTCAAATTTTGTATTTAGGCTGACGACTAAAATATTTTTTTACCTATGTTGTTAACTGATAATGTGAGGTTTATTAGTAGTTTATGCAACTGTCATATAAAACAGGTTATTAAAACACGAGTTTGGGTTTATCACACGAGGCGCAGCCGAGTGTGATAATAGCATCAAACGAGTGTTTTAATACCATATTATATGCAGTTGCGTATACTACTTTATCTTCACTCATGCAATAGGTAGGTACTTACTTATAAAAATTAAACAAAAGTAAGTAAACAACAAAGGTAACTTATATTATGTATATTACAGTTCTGATATGAGTCTGAAGAAGCCGCCTTAATATATCCACTAGCTAGGTCTTCTTTGAAATATACAAGCAGATCATTTTCTTAAGAAGGCATGGTTTTCTTTTCGATTTTCATTCTTTCCCAATTCATTGTAGGTTATGTCATACAATGTCTTAGACTAATATGGGAGAAGATCATAAGTTATTGAGTATCTTCTGTTGTAACTGCAGTATCCTGACTGCACCACTTTATCTACTTTTTCAATAAACTTTCACATTACTTTCACGGGCACAAAATACTTGAAAAAGGTAAATATTTGAAAATGGCGGCAAATCTAATACTCGTATCTATTTCCAAGTCCTTCTAATTTCAGGCTGCGCGCGCATATTTTCCACTACAGATAAAATAATTGTAACTATAGTAACTGTTACTGTAACTGTTCCGAAATAATAGGTTGTTTATAAGGCACACTTTGTAAATATGCTACTGATATTTGACAGCTACTAAGAAAAACTGTTACATTTATAACCGGCTCTGTAAAAGACCTTATATTCAGTCTTCTTTAAAAAGGTTTAGGTTCAAGAAGAATTTTATCCAAGTGTTATGTTATGATTAAAAAGTTAAATTACGTAACACCTTTGCAAAATTTTCATACAAAAATCGTTACGTAATGGTAAGTTTTTAATTTTTTATGCATTCTCTGCGTAATATTCAGCCTTATGTACCAACTTTTTGAATCATAATTCAAAGATTACGACATGAGTGTAGATAAAGTATTATTAATATATTGACTCTACTGTAATTTATCAGAAGGATATGTTCAGTCTAGTGCATTACGTAATATGGAATGAAAGTCACTTTTACGACTATAAGGTTATATTGTTAATTCACACACAGATCGATCACTTGTTACAGAATTAATTAATTAATTAATTAATTAATTATTAATTACGTAACCGGTAGAGGAATGGTGGAATGACAAGGTAGCGATGTGCCCGCTACGCGGTGAGGGAACGACTGGTCGTCGTTGGCGCGGGAGTGCGGCGCCTCCAGCCTAAAACGCTGACAAATAGAAATGTGTCACCACACGTATCAGGGTTTTTGAAAATTCTACGCCCTAAGGGGTGAAAAGGGTGATGAAGTTGAAAATCCCTTATTTTGAAAGTAAAATCCACAAAATTTATTATTAAGGCATTAGGGTAATTTAATTTTATGGAACGTATATCGCTGTTATTGAAATTCCACCCCAAATTCAACCCCTAAAAGATGGGGTGAAAAAGTCTAAAAACCAATATGGGTGTCGTTTGTATGGTTAATCGGACCGCTGATTACTAAAACTACAACAATTTTGAAATCCAACGAGGTGGACGCGAAATACCATCATCCCCTAGGGATGGGGTTGGGGTGCGATGGGTGTGCAATGTCTAAAAATCAATATTGGTGTCGTTTGTATGGTTTATCGGGTCGCTGATTACGAAAACTACAACAATTTTAAAATCCAACGTGGTGGACGTGGAATACCATCATCCCCTGGGGATGGGGTTGGGGTGCGATAGGGTTGAAATTCTAAAAATCAATATGGATGTCGTTTGTATGGTTTATCGGGTCGCTGATTACGAAAACAACAACGATTTTGAAATCCAACGTAGAGGTCAGGATAGGGATAGGTTATAGGGAAAGGAATAGGGATGGGGATAGGGACAGGTGCGGTGATGCGGGTGGGGACAGAGACGGGGTTGCGGACGGGAAGCGGATGGGGATGCGGACGGGAATGTGAACGGGGATGCGGACGGATATGCGGACGGGAATATGAACGGGGATGCGGACGGGAATGCGGACGGGGATACAGACGGGAATGCGGACGGGGGTGCGGACGGAAATGCGGACGGGAATGTGAACGGGAATGCGGACGGGGATGCGGACGGGAATGTGAACGGGTATGCGGATGGGGACAGAGTAGGAATAGGGGACGGGTAAAGGTAAGGGAAAGCAAAGGAGTAAGGGAAGGGGTAGAGGTAGGGATAGGAGTAGGGGTAGGGTTAGAGGTAGAGACAGGGGTAGGGATAGGGGTAGGGGTAAGAATAGGGATAGAGGTACAGACAGAGGTAGGGATAGGGGTAGAATAGAGATGGCAAAGGGTAGAATTTTTGTATGAAGTAAACTGAATTTGATTTATCTGTTAAGAAATCACAATAATTGTTACTAATAATACTGACCAACCTGCCTAAAGCTATATATCACATATACTTTTTTTTTACCACCCATAGTTCTCAATTACTTCATCAAATTTGCTCAGTCTTGAAATAACATAAAGGAGTCTCTCATTTCACTCTCTACATTTTGTTAAGTGGCAACTTTAAGGCATAATAATACTGCTAAGTTCCTCTGTTTTGAATTTAGAATAACGTCTGTAAATTATATAAAATTTAGCTGGATCTTGAATTATACTCATGGACTTGTGCACGGTAAGTTCCGTTTTTCTTTAGTTTAAAATTACCCGGAATTTGACAGAAAAATATCTCATTCCTACGGAAAACCGGTATCAACATAAAATACGAAATCCACGCGAGCAAAGCCGCGGACAACAGCTAGTTATGCATATGAAGTAGGCTACACACAATTTCAACATTTTTGGGGGATTAGGCGCGTGTAGTGCATGGATTTTGGGGAAGCTATGACACTTGTAACTTGTTTCCTGGCAGCATGTTATACAAAATACCAGAAACTTATTACATAGTGCCCCAGAAAACAAGTTAATTGAGTCATAGCTTCCCCAAATTCCTAGCCCCGCATGCCCCTATGGGGGATAAAGAGAAGCAGTATACAACTTGCGAGTAATAATTGAGGCTTTTGCGGAAAAAATGTTTTTTTTTTTTTTTTTTCATTGTATGTTTGCTATCTGTGATCAGTTTTACAACTATAAACAGATCTGATCTAGTTTCTATGGCGTTTTGGAATGAAGAGTCCGTTGACCCTCCTCTTCCTTCATTTTCATGCTTATGTGGCTTTCATAAAATTCTGCGCTTCTTAAGACGACTTGTACAATCTTCTTGTGCTGGTACTAATGAGCGAGCAAGTGCATTCTTATGGCATAGTAGCTTAGCTTTGTAGCAATCTTTTCGCGCTTTGATCTCGTCTCGAATAGTGGGGATATTTAGATACTCATGGACTTCCTGATTTTTGGTGAACCATGGTGCTCGTGCTATAGTTTTTAAAACATTGTTTTGAAATCTTTGTAGAATTTCCACATTTGAGTTGCTGGCCACCCCCCAGAGCTCAAGTGCGTAGGTCCATACAGGCTTTAGAATAGTTTTGTATATGAGTACTTTATTCTCTAGAGACAACTTAGAGCTTCTTCCCATTAGCCATTGCATCGATCTGAACTTGTTGTTAAGTGAGTCACGTTTACTTTTTATGTGTTTTTGCCATGTTAGTCTGCGGTCAAGTTGCACGCCAAGATATTTAACATCTTCTACATGTGGGAGCATATCATCGCCTAGCTTTACTTCAGGGAAGTTGCGTCTGTTGAGCGTGAAGGTGATATGGTTTGATTTTTGCGCGCTGGTTTTAATTTTCCACTTATGGAGCCAATTATTTAGCATATCAAGTTGCTTTTGTAGTCTCTGCGATGCAAGTTCTGGAGATTTATCACAGCTAAGAACTGCAGTATCATCTGCATAGGTTGCAGTAAGAATATCATCCGTCTCTGGTAGGTCTGATGTGAATAATGTGTACAGTACCGGTCCAAGAACAGATCCCTGTGGGACACCGGCTCTGATATCGTAAATCATTGATGATGCTTCACCAAATTGAACATAAAATAACCTCTCTTCAATGTACGATTTTAGAAGGGAATATATTGCTTGAGGCAAAGTAGTTTTGAGCTTATATAGCAACCCTTTATGCCACACTTTATCAAATGCCTGCTGTATATCTAGAAAAACAGCAGAGCAATACTGTCGTTTTTCCATAGCTTTCCTAATTTTGTCTACCACTCTGTGGACTTGTTCAATGGTGGAATGATGTCGTCGAAATCCAAACTGATGTTCAGGTATCAAGTTCTTTTCATCAATAATGGGCCGGATTCTATCCATCAGCATACGTTCGAACAGCTTCGATATGACTGGAAGAAGGCTAATAGGTCGATATGATGCTATTTCATTTGGCGATTTTCCTGGTTTTGGTACCATTATAATTTGTGACACTTTCCATTGTGAGGGGAAATGACATGTTCTGATTATTCCATTAAACAAGATTGTTAAGAAAACAACTCCTTTTCGCGGTAATTCCTTTAAGATGAATGGTGTTATGAGGTCATAACCAGGAGCTTTCTGTGGATCTAGATTTCGAATGTGTTTTGCGACTTCTTTTGGTGTAAATAATTTAATTGAAGGACTTATTTCGTCTTCATTGTTCAGGAACTTGTCTACTTCTTCCTCCCACTTTTCATCTGTAGATGGATTGTCTGTGAAAACTTTGCTAAGATGTGATGCAAATGCTTCTGCTTTTTCTAATTCACTTCGGGCCCAGTTTCCTTCCTGTGTTCTGATTGGGGGTAGCATTGGTTGAGGTTTATTTGCAGTTTTTGCTGCTTTCCACAGCGAGTACTCGCCTTTGTTTGTAGCCGAGAGTCCAGCGATTTTGAATTGCAGTGCTTCATCTTCAAGGTCGCATAAAATTTGTTTAAGATTAGAGGAAGCTTTGTTGAAAATTGTTTTATCTGCTGGCCTTCTAGTATTGTGCCAAATTCTTCTTAAACGACGTTTTTCTTGCACCATGCGTGTGACTATAGTGTTATTAGGTA
This sequence comes from Athrips mouffetella, assembly GCA_947532105.1. NCBI lineage: Eukaryota > Metazoa > Arthropoda > Insecta > Lepidoptera > Gelechiidae > Athrips > Athrips mouffetella. The sequence continues at coordinate 14,708,352 of OX383984.1, forward strand.
TTGATTTATTTCCGATTCTGGGTGAAATTAATGGGGTTGACATCCATGCTGCACATTGTATTACAGATGTGATATGTGTTGCTGCATCTTCAATGTTATCCGAGGACTTTAATGGTATTTTGAGGTTTATTGATATATCAATATATTCTTCAAAGCAATCCCAGTCTGTTTTTATATTGGTTAGATGTGGGGGCTCTTTTTTAGATATAACTGTAGTACTTAGTGTGAGAAAAACTGGTGTATGGTCACTGCTCCCATCAAGGCAACTTTGGACATCACAATATAAATTAGATATGCCAGCAGAAGTTATATAAAAGTCTAGTAAATCTGGCAGTTTGTTTGGGTCTGTTGGCCAGTATGTGGGTTCTCCAGTAGATAAATAGGAGTATCCTTTTTTGTCCAATGCTTTCTTTAGTTCTCTTCCTCTGGTATTAGTAAGTCTTGAACCCCAGTGTGTATTTTTCGCGTTCCAGTCGCCTCCTGATACGAATCTATTTCCCAGAGTTCCAAAATATGTTAGAAATTGATTATCAATTATATTGTGTTTTGGTGGGCAGTATACTGCAGAATAAGTCAGTGGTCCTTCCTTTTCTTCTACAACTACAGATGTAGCTTGGATTTCTGGTGTTTGATAGGCAGTAAGGCAGTAGTGTTTTAATGAATTTCTCAGTATTATAGCAGTCCCTGCGTGTGCAGTGCCATCAGGATGAGGCGTATAATAAATTCGGTATCCCGGTAGATTTTCATTAGGTAAGTGTGTGAGATGAGCTTCAGATATAAGCAGTATGTCTATATTATGTAGTTTGATAAAAAGTTTTACCTCCTCAATTTATCAGTATGTCTATATTATGTAGTTTGATAAAAAGTTTTACCTCGAAAAAACGTTAAAGGTACTTTTTTTTCGAAATTGAATTAGATGGTGCAATCGGCAGCTGATGGTTTGCTATTGCGCCATCTAACTCAATTTCGAAAAAAATTTAGCGTTGTTTTGTTTCCCGCAAACGCCTCAATTATAATAGAAAACATTTACTTAAAGTTTATTCAATTAAAATACTTTTGAGTTCAAAATAATCGTTTATCCATTTTTTTATTTACAATAATAGTTTCATCTTAATCATGATCCATGTCCACTTCCATATAATTGCAGCAGCTTATATACAAACTGTGCACACATCTGTGCACAGAATACCCTGTCGTGCTGGTGCTTGACTCATTCTAATAGGAGTCAATCTTCCATCCTTCACTTTAAATCCCTGAGGTTATTGAGCATCGTGCCGAGATCTTCCAGGGTCTCAGCCATTACGACAATGTCGTCGGCAAATCGAAGGTGGGTCATGTACTCCCCATTGATGTTGAATAGATAGGCAGATCGTCAGCTTCTTTGTGGCTGTCAGAGTGGCCGAGCAGATGTAGCAATAGAGCTACAATAGATCTTTACAGGCCACAGTGAATGTTGGAAATTTGGCGCGCCACCTTACCTTCAAAATATTAATCATATATGTCGGGTAAATTTCCGGGTCATGAGTATGGTTCTTGTAACGACGAGCAAATATTTGAATAGTAACTGACTTAAGTGTGGTGTGACTGTGAGTGCGCGCCCCTCCCCTGCTTCCATTTGGAGTCCGTCTACGTGTGACGGCCGAGCAAGTTACTTGGGTCCTTACTAGTGCTGGACATCAGATCAAAGTGTGTGTCTGGTATGAGCCATCAGGAGAAATACGCAACTACAGTGATATGAGACGTGATGTGTTGGCTAAGATGACGAGTAAGCCTTTACAGCCATCCTTTACAGCCATCTAGGACTGTCGCCAATGTGAAATCACGACATATATGTTTCAGATATGCAGAAAATTAAGCAAGAAAAGGATCCAGAAGAAACACAGCATCACGTCTTTGAGGTACCCTTAGACCTGGATGGAGCCTACAGCCTGAGAGATGCCATCAAAGAAGAAAAGACCATCGGCCCCGCTGTGACTCATACACTGACCTCTGAATGTTCAAGTAAGTTAGGTACTGTTTTTAATAATTTAGTGTTTTAAGACTTGACAGTGATGTACAAAGTAGAAAATCGCAAAATTTCACAACCACAGGCAGGATTCGAACCTGCGTCTTCTGCGTAAGTACCTCAACGCTTTACCAACTAGGCTACTGTGGTCCTGCCTGAAATGCGTACAAAGGTCGCTATATTTCACATCATCAGGCAGGACCACAGTAGCCTAGTTGGTAAAGCGTCTGTGGTTCTTACGCAGAAGACGCAGGTTCGAATCCTGCCTGAGGTTTTGAAATTTTGCGATTTTCTACTTTGTAAATTTAACCGAACACAGGAAGTGTTAAACTAAAAATCATTTTCATTGAAAGTGATGTGCTGGGCCTTCGCATCTTTCTTCTTCCACTCTTCTAATTTGTCTTCTTTGGGACAGGAATAGAACCATCAACGATACCAAGGCGATCGGCCGCCTCAGCATGACCTTCACCTTAAATTGCCAGCAGCGCCATCGATAAGCCTCCGGACGCCGGTCCGGCCCCACCCCGCCCCCTCCCCCCCCCGCCCCCCCCCGCCCCCCACAGTGCGCACTCGACGTTCTTACTTCACTTGACCGCCCACGCCTCCGCTCTTTACGATTTTACCAACGCGTACAGCCGCGACCTTTGACCTTGAAACCGGCTCGTCGACGACGCGATAATTTTATTCCTGCCAACAAATAAAAACCGCGATTCGCCTTGGCTTTTTGTGAAATTTCTACCCGCAATATGAGCAAGTGTAATATTTGTAATCTACTGGAATAACGTGTAGCAGATGTGATGTTGTTGTACACGAGAGGGCTGAATGCAGTGGCCTTAACAACAAACAACGCGCAGCTCTTCGTGCATCGTTGGTAGAAACACTTTGACCTTAAGCGGGCCTCTTTCTCTGGTTTCGGGCATATGTAGTTTTGTTTCAATATGTCAAGCCCGACGCGCACTTGACTATATTAACTACCTATTTGACAAGTTTATACATTACCCAAACAAAATGAAATACCTACCTACCTATCTAATTTCGCGCGCGATGTGTTGTTACTTATCCTCTGTGTCTCTCACTATCATACTGCGCTGTTACCATAATGGCTCACGCACACAAGCAAATCGTAATGCGAACATGTTGTGTTTACTTGTTAGAGTTTAGGTAGCGAAATCAGTCCGTTTGTGAGGAGTTTCGCGGGTGTGCTTATGACGTCACAGCCACGCGCGACCGGCCCGTATATTTTGTAAAATCTGTTGATACAAAATGGTCAATAACTGCAACGAATGCATCGATTTTGATAACTTAAAAAGTTTGTTAGTTGTAGCATCAAAAGGTACATCACCCACCATACTAGTTTTATTTGAATAAAACCTGGTAATGTAATCTACTAAATAATAAACAATCTTGACAATGCGTCCAGTATTTTTTGAACTATACGAATTTCAAAAGAAGCGCGGTTTTTGAAATACGTAACTATGTGATGCATAAAACGAACGGATTGTACCAATTTCAATAAGTGCCTGGGAAACCGAGCGTCGTTCTATTTGATCTCGTCCAAAGCCGACCAACAGATGGCTCTGTAGGGTTTCTGAAACGCGTTTTTTAGGGTTCCGTACCTCTAAAGAAAAAAACGGAACCCTTATAGGATCACTTTGTTGTCCGTCTGTCTGTCTGTCTGTCAAGACCTTGAAATTAATACCATATATTAGGATCCATGAACCACACAAGATCTGAAAATTTAAATTTTTTACAATGACGCAATCAAAAGATATGGCATTTTATGTCCTCATCTCCATACATTTATTCAAAAATGCAAAACCTACAGGGTACTTCCCGCTGACCTAAAATTATGAAATTTGGCAAGAAGCTAGGTCTCACAGTACAAATAAAGGGAAAAGTCTGAAATCATTAAATATTACAACTTTTCTCACAACTAATGGTAACCAATTGTGGTGAGCTTCCGTTTCAAGAACATTCATATAAGAGAGGGGTCAAGTTGGATGGTCGCTGAGGTGATTTTTGTTTTAGGTCTATTTAAAAACGGGAACACTTACAAACTTGAAAATGGGTATGTTTATAGTGCATAAGCTATAAAATAACACCAAATAATAAAATTTGGTCAAGCGCGTGTCGGACTCAAAAAATCTAGCACATTAACTTACTGAAATTTCAACTAATACAATTATGTTTATGTGGTGGTACGGAACCCTCAGTGCGCGAGTCCGACTCGCACTTGGCCGGTTTTTTTTTTTTTTTTCAAGAAATGCTAAAAATACGAAGAAAAATTATTTTCTTAGTCATGATACCTCGCTAGATTGATGTTTTGCGCCCGAAAACTTTTGATTCCGATTGTAGTAAATCGAAATCGTGAGAGCTGTTTTCAAGAAACTAATTACATAATTAATTTTAAGATGTAAACTGAAAATTTTGATGAAATTTCTTTCATTTTAAAGGTAAAAAGGAAAAGAAAATATATTTTAACTAGCTGTTGCCCGCGGCTTCGCTCGCGTGGATTTCGTATTTTATGTTGTAACCGGTTTTCCACAGGAATGAATCAACCGAGTAATTTTAAAGTAAAGAAAAACGGGACTTGTCCTGCGCAAGTCCATGAGTACAATTCAAGATCCAGTTGAATTTTATATAATTTACAGACGTTATTCATAAATTACTCAATAAGAGGAACTTAGCAGTATTATTATGCCTTAAAGTTGCCACTTAACCTAACAAATGTAGAGAGAGAGAGATGAGAAACTCCTTTATTTCATATTTCAAAACAGAGCTAATTTCCAGAAATAATTGAGAAAAACTGAAACAATTGTCTAGAATGGAAGTACTATGGCTAGAAAAAAACGATGTGATAGCTTTAGAGAGGTTGGTCAGTATTATAAGTAACAATTATTGTGATTTCTTAACAGATAAACAAAATTCAGATTACCTCATACAAAAAATCTATTTTTCATACTTTGCCACCCGTATTCGCCTAGGTACCTCTTTTCTACCCCTAGCCCTATCCTACCCCTATCCCTACCTCTATCCCAATCCGCATCCCCATCCTAATCCTCATCCCCATCCTAATCCTCATCCCCATCCTAATCCTCATCCCCATCCTAATCCTCATCCCCATCCCATCCAGGGTTAGATAGGGATAAAAAGGGATGGGCAGATGGGGTTAAATAAGGATTGCAAGTTTAAATAAAGATTCAAAGTTTGTATGAAACTCCGTTAGTTTTGAAGTTTGGAACTTCAGATATTTAAAAATAAATTGACATGTGTGTCAGCTTTTTCGATAATTCAACCCCCAAATTGGTGAAAAGGGGGTTCAAAGTTTTTTTTTTTTTTTTAATTTATTTTTATCAAATAAAACATTACATTAATAAACTTTAAAAATATTCGCCAAACTGAAGATCAGTTTGTTGGCGAAAGTGCACTCAGTATTTAGGCCTTCCAATGTAACTTAAAAACTATATATTACTGAATAATAATAACAAAAACTTAATTAAAAATACAGTTCGCCACATATACTTACTTAGTGCAGATAAGAGCATGCCCGGCCTGACTGATTACTGATTTTTAAGGCAAATTTTTAAATTTGCCTTAAAAATCAGTAGTTATTATGATAAAAATGTTGACCTATTTGTTACAGATAATCAGAAGATCAAACTTGAACCAGAAAAAACACAGCATCATGTGGACGAGTTACCCTTGGACCCGGATGGAGCCTACAGTCTGTACGAAGATCATCAGATCAAGGAGGAGATGGTCATCGGCCCCACTGAGTTGTATAAGCTGAACTGTCAATACTCAAGCTCGGGTTCAAGTAAGTTAGGTGCTGATTTGATTTTTTAGGGTTCCCTAACTGAAGGGCCCAAACGGAGCCCTATTACTAAGCCTACGTCGTCCGTCTCTCCGAGGGCTGTCTTTTGAACGTAGTAGCTGTACGGTTGAAATTTCCACAGAATATTTGTTATTATGACACATTACCTATACTCTGTACAACATAGCTTGATCGTTTTGACAGATGGGTCTAGTGATGGGAAACAGGCAATATCTAGTAGTACAAAAAATAACGTTTTTATATAGGTACTTGTAAGTGTGATGAGATGGTGTGGCTGTATGTTTTAAACTATTCAAAATAAATTAATTCATTAATCAATCCACTTTATTTCACTAGACATAAAAATATTGGGTATGTATGCGACGATGGGTTATATTATTATAATATTGAGTTAAAATCAAGGTTGAAAAATAAAACAAAATTGTTAGTGATGTAGGTAAGTCAAGATTGTTTTGCGAGTGGCTGCGTCCCTCGCCCCGCCGGCAGTCGAATAAAAACTAACCTGGAGCACGGTTGTTTCTTTGCTGACGCATCGACTCCCTCCGAAATATCGAGAACCAATACTGGCGACTTCGGAAAATTCGGTTCGCGTGTGAATATGGCAATGTCAATCGGATCTTTATCCACGTTTAATCACGAAGTGCAAGAGTGGCCGATTTACAGAGGCAAAATCGAACAATGGTTTGAAGCGAACGATATTGTGGAGGAACAAGATAAAACGGGTAGCAAGCGTCGGGCAATTCTGTTAAGTAGTTTCGCCGAATCGACCTACAAGCTTGTTCGTGACCTCGCGTTACCCAAGGATGTGGCAACGTTATCTTATACCGAAGTGGTGACCTTGCTCGACGGCCATTTTAAACCCAAAAAGTGCGGTTTTGCAGAGCGTTCAAAATTTCACGGTGCTACGCAGCAAGCTAATGAAAGTATGGCAGAGTGGGCCGCTCGTGTGCGCGGATTGGCCATACATTGCGGGTTCAACACGTCGGTGTTAAACGAGCATCTTCGAGACCGTTTTGTACTGGGAATGGTACAAGGACCCGAGCGAGATAAGCTGTTCACAAAGAATTTGGAAGACTTAACCTTAAGTAAAGCATTGGAGATTGCAGAAGGTATGCATAGCGCTCGGTTAGGCGCGCGTCAATCAGCCACAAGCGCAGGGCCGAATGCATTCCAAGATCCTCTGCAGGTATTGAAGTTATCATCAGCAACGTCGAGCCAGGCATATCAGCAGCGAGGCAGAACGGCGAGCACAGCGGCGGCGGGCTCGTCCCGTGACAGGGAATACGTCAGCGGCGGAACCGGCGTTACTTGCTCAGTGTGCGGTTATGTAGGTCATCAAGCGAAAACGTGTCGTTTTGCCGGGCATACTTGTAAAAAGTGCGGAAAAAAGGTCACCTAAAAAGAGTGTGTTCGAAACGTATAGTGCGACAACATTATGTCGAGTGCAACGCGGATGATGACGACGACGACGGTAAGCGAATAATTTGTAATATTCGTACCTTCGGCGGTGAGCCCATGAAGGAATCTGTGCTAGTGCACGAAAGGAAATTAAACTTTGAAATTGATACGGGTTCTGCTGTGACCGTTATATCTGAACAAGTATATCGCGAATTGTTTTCGTGCTTTAAATTAAAACCTAGTAATTTTATTTTACAAGGCTATAACGGTGGTCGCATTGATACACTCGGGACGCTTAGTTTACCGTTCACGTATAAAAATAAAAAGCGTAAATTAACAGTTTATATTGTACGCGGTAAAGGTCCATTACTGCTAGGAAGAGATTTTATATTGGCCTTTGACTTACGAGTTTGTTCCGTGAACCAACTATCTGAAAAGGAAGTAGAAGATTTACCAGCAAAATTTCCAAATTTATTTTCAGAACGGTTAGGCTGTTGCAAAAATTTAACAGTCGATTTACGATTAAAAGAGGGCGCAAAACCCATTTTTTGCAAAGCGCGACCACTGCCATTTGCCTTACGCGAAGGAGTGGAAAAAGAACTTAACCGCCTCGTCGATTTAGGTATATTAGTGCCAGTTGCGTATGCAGAGTCGGCGAGTCCTATAGTACCGGTGATTCGACCTAACAAATCACTTAGAATCTGTGCCGACTATTCAGTGTCGCTCAACAAGCAGTTAATTATAGAAAAATACCCGTTACCGCGTATAGATGAGCTTTTTTCTAAATTAAACGGGGGTGTTCAATTTTCGAAACTAGATTTATCGAGGGCATATAATCAATTTCGTTTGAGTGAGCCTTCTCAAATGTTAACGTGTATAAATACTCATAAAGGGCTATTTAAATATACACGGCTTGTGTTTGGATTGTCCAGCGCTCCAGCCATTTTTCAAAGAGCCATGGAAACGTTGTTGTCGGGCTTAGACGGAGTTCTTTTATATTTAGATGATATACTAGTAACGGGAAAATCTACGACAGAACATTTAGACCGATTGCATGAGGTTTTTCGTAGACTAGAGCAAGCCGGATTAGTGTTACAAAAAGAAAAGTGTTCCCTGTTCCAGGAGTCGGTGTCTTATTTAGGGTTTAAAATTGATAGAAATGGCATACATAAGTCACCAGAAAAAGTTAAAGCTATCTTAGAAGCGAAAACCCCTACAAATATTTCGGAACTAAAATCCTTTTTAGGGCTTGTAAATTATTATAGGAATTTCGTCAGGAGCGCCTCATCTATATTAAATCCGCTTCATGAGCTATTGCAAAAAAATAAGCCGTGGTGTTGGGGGCCACTGCATGAGGAGGCTGTAAATAAAATTAAACAAGAGTTGGCGTCGGATCGGAATCTAGCACATTTTAACCCAAACGCTCAGCTCATTTTAACAGTAGATGCCTCCCCAACCGGCATGGGCGGAATCCTTTCACAAATTGAAGAAGGGGTGGAAAAACCAGTCTCATACGCGTCACGTTCTTTAACGTCGGCTGAAAAACGATATAGCCAAATTCAAAAAGAGGCAACCGCCATAATTTTTGGGGTTCGTAAATATCACCAATATTTATACGGGCGGGCTGTTCCCTTTATTCTCAGGACTGACCATAAGCCACTTCTGTCAATACTAAATCCAGATAAAGGAGTACCAGAAATATCGGCAAATAGATTACAGCGCTACGCAATATTTTTGTCAGCCTATAACTATACTATCGAATACGTAAGCAGCGCGCGTAACTCAGCTGATTTTCTGAGTAGATCGACGAACGAATCCCAAGAACCGGTTCCTATGAACACACGACAACCGAGTGATGAGACAGCGTATGTAAACTTTGTTTGTGAGGGTGAGCGCTTCTTATCACTAGACGAAATCATTAAAGGGACACGTACCGATATCGTCTTGCCCCGTGTGTTGCATTATGTTATGAACGGTTGGCCAAATAAGATTCATGACAAGTTAATTAAACCCTATTACGAATGTCGACATGAATTAGCGGTAGAAAATGACGTGTTAATGCGTGGACATAAAATGGTAGTGCCCCAAATCTATAGAGATAGAATTATAGACGAATTACATAAAGGCCATATGGGAATAAATAAAATGAAAGCAGAAGCTCGCGATAGGTTTTGGTGGCCTCAGATAACAGGAGACATCGAGCGCTGTGTGACGTCATGCAGCGTGTGCGCATCTTTACGCCCCGCTCCGCCGCGCGCCCCGCTCACTCCTTGGCCCTACCCGCCGTGTAGCTGGCATAGGGTTCATATTGATCTGGCCGGTCCTATCAATAATAAAACCTTCCTAGTCATAGTCGATGCGTACTCGAAATGGGTTGAGTGTTTTGATGTATCCAGCGGTTATAGTTCGAGGGTTATTATAGAGAAAATTTGTGAAGTTATGGCGCGATTTGGAATATTTCAAATTATTTGTTCGGATAACGGTACTTATTTTGTTTCTGACGAATTTGAGCAATTTTGTCTCCGTAATGGAATAAAGCACGTTACAACACCTACCTATAATGCTGCAAGTAATGGACAAGCTGAAAGCTACGTAAAAATTATAAAGCGAGCGATAAAATCAATTATACTTTCGGGTACCAAGAATAAAGATTTGAATTTAAAAATACAAGAATTTTTATTCCATTACAGAAGTTCCAAACACTCTACCACTGACAGATCTCCTTCTGAAATTTTGTTCGGGCGTAAATTAAGAAGTAGATTAGATTTAATATTCCCCAGCTCTTCGTCGTCATCCGATCCTGCACTAGACATGAGAGTAAAAGAAAAACAGTATTTACAGTGTAAACAATATCGCGGCAACAGAAACGCGACTTTTGCAATTGATGAAATTGTCTTAGTAAAAATATTTCAAAATCAAAAGTTTCAATGGACAAAAGGAAAAATTATTAAGAAAATAGGCGCGTCAGTCTATATAGTACTTATATTAGATACGAATCGTTCAGTAAAGAAGCACACAAATCAGCTCTTGAAATTTAAGGGGGAGGAAGTTATAGAAGTTACAGAGGAACAGAGAGAGAATCCACTTGTGTCCGTTGGAACGGAACCATCAGAAATGCCTCCTTTTGTCGTAAGGTTGAGTCAACCAAGAGCGCAGCTTGCAGGACATGAACAACCTCGTTCAACAGAGATAGTTACTACACCAGCGGAACGAGATGGTCCAACAGTCGACGTGGCAGTAGAACCAGGAGTAGTTGCATCTGGAAGTTCTGTTCAGCTAACCGAGGATACTCATGTAGAACCTGAGAACTGGACAGCGTTATACCAAGAGAGCTATGAACGCCCAGCTAACGAGCAACCAGCGAAATCTGCGGAACCTGCCGCTCAAGGACTCCTCCCAGATAACTCTGAACAGACAAATAACGAGCGTTCTTCGTCACCTGCAGAACCAACCGCTGTAAGAGTCTTCCACCCCCGACGAGCTCGTAAAGATGTTAATTACAGACAGTTCTTTTAGTTTTAAGAATTAGAGGTGGAGGGGTGTTAGTGATGTAGGTAAGTCAAGATTGTTTTGCGAGTGGCTGCGTCCCTCGCCCCGCCGGCAGTCGAATAAAAACTAACCTGGAGCACGGTTGTTTCTTTGCTGACGCATCGACTCCCTCCGAAATATCGAGAACCAATAAAAATTTTATCTTTAAAGCATAGTTTTTAATCGGGAAGAGGAACACAACCTAGGTTTTCATCGTCAGAATCGTCTCAGAACTTGTGTCATCATCTCCAACTTGAATTATTAATTCGTTTTCAACGAAGTTGTCGAAGCGCACATCGCGCATCCAGTCAGACAAAACTTCTTCTTTCACGTGTCGAACAACATTCGCCCAGTTTTCAGCGGTCACCTGACCACAAGCTTCTTCCAACAAACGGAGCATTTTGTTTGCGGTGAAGGGAGGAGATGTGTTGTTGCGGGCTGCATGTCCTGTGAATGAAACAAATGATGAATAAAGTAATACTATTTAATGCAGTATATGTTTTAGTATTCATGAAAAAAATAAATATTTATCAAGAAAAAAAGAAATATTTACGCATTTTCACTAACCTTTGATTTGTGCCCATATGAGTTCTATGGCATTATATTGACAGTGATAGGGTGGCAATCTGATAACAGTGTGACCACGTTGCTTTGCTGCTTCATCCAGCAAATACACTGGCTCCCTTGGTTTGTGTATGGCCACCAGCCCAAGCAGTTCGCACTTGAGCATTGTCATATCGGCATTTACGCCCTTGTTCATAAGCCACTCTATTATATCGGCTTTTTTATTTGCCGTCGTCGGAGCCTTGTCAAGTTGCACGGAATGGTAGGATGCATTATCCATTATTATTATATGAGGACCGTCCAGGTTGTCCATCATTTTATAGAACCATTCTGAAAATTTTTCGAAGTTCATCTCTTCATGGTATTCATTCGTTTTCTGGGATTTAAATGCCATTAAACAGTTTGACACGAAACCTTCGGCAGTACCTGCGTGGCAAATTATTAGTCTCTCCCCCTTTCCTTCTGGTACTTTTGTGGATGATTGGGCAGTACCATCGTTCCATGTTTTTTGCACAGTGTGATTGGCATTCAACCACGTCTCGTCTAAAAACACAACCTTCTTCCAATCAGAAATATTTTTAGCTTTTCTTAAAAAAGTAAATCTTTTGAGTGCTATGTCCGTCCTTTCCATAAGGATCTTGCGTTTGTTTGCTTTTTGGTAATGGAAACCAATTTTATTTAATAGTTTTGACAGCGAAGTTCGACCACCGTCATATAAACCAGCTTCTCTTAATGTTCCCAGCAACTCTTTAAGTGTGGGCAATTCTTTCTTTGAATAATACCCATAAATGTGGTTTCGTATAGCCGCACATTGAAAATCGTCAATATCGACTATAGGTTGGATACGTCTTCGTTTTTTATTTGGAGTCGATAGTTTGTTCTCTTCATCACCTTCTTTGCCAAATTTTTCAGTCGATATTCGTGTTACAGTAGCTAATCCAATTCCCAAAGCGTCAGCTACACGTTGCCGCACTTGAGACAATGGCAGTAAAGGTCCGCCATTTTGACACTCACGCTCAAAATAATCGCGTAAGCGTATTACAAACTCACGCGTTTCACTGTTAAGCACAGTTTTTTTCACCCTTTTAGGCATGATTAACAAAAGTTCACAACGAAAACTAAAATTCAACAATAAGAACTTAACAAATATTAAATAACAACACAACAAAACAAAAGAACAACAAAGTAGCTTGAGGTTATAATTCAAAACACTCAGGACGTGACGCATACAAGGCTGTCGCACTCGTACTATATAACCGTAACCGGCCAGGCGGGCGGACGACACCAGCCAGTGTTGCTACCTTGGTTTTAGAAAAGAATTCCAAAAATAGGTTTTTTGTATTCTGTTACTCTTCTTTTATCACTCCCTCGGTAAAAAAACTAAATTTACAGACACGCCGATTCTACTCTTTTATTATATGTATGCGATAATTCGATAAAATGATTTTTAATAAGGCTTCTTTGTAACCGATATTTGTAACAGTCACTGCCTGTTATTTGTGTCCCATCCGACCAAACGACGTAACATTACACGAGCGTTCATTGTTTTCAGTTTTTCTATTTAAATCTTACTTTGAAGCTATAAAAACCACTAAGATTTTCGGAAAATGTTTGAATATTAGATACTTTTGTGTGTTGTGTGTCTATTTTTAAAGTTTTAACAATTTTTGAAATTGATAAAATAAAAAAATATTATGTTCGTCATTGCAAAGTTATGTCGGTCACCAATTTTACATCTGTCAAAAAGATCAAGCTATGTTGTATAGACTATAACAAATAATAAAAAAAAACGGTCAAGTGCGAGTAGAACTCGCGCACCGAGGGTTCCGTACCACTAAGGTAAAAATACCGTCTTAGTTATGGACGCGCAGTCGTTTCGTTATTGTATAGCCTATAAGTGTTCCCGTTTTACGATAGAGCTAAAACAAATATCGAGCAGAAGCCCCCCTTAGTTTATATTTTTTTTTTTTTTAGGGTTCCGATACCAAAATGGTAAAAAAAGGAACCCTTATGGTGTCGCTTTGTCTGTCTGTCTGTCTGTCCGTCTGTCTGTCTATCACACCTCTATATCTCAGCAACCACTAATGCTATCGACTTGAAATTTGGAACATTTTTAGAATATGGTTGCCCAACTTAATTGCACATGAAATAATTGTGAAAAAATTATGATTATTAATGTAAAGGGGGCTAAAATAGGGGGGGCCAAATTTCAAATTGTCGCTACTAGGTCGAGTGGGGTATCATATGAAAGGGCTTTACTTGTACATTCTAAAATATATTTTTGTATTTTTTCACGTCTCTTAGTTATCAAGTTATGATGAAAAATGACAAAAAAATACCATTCCCCCCTTATCTCCGAAGTTTGTGAAAGGAAAAATCTGAATTAATTACAGTTGACAGAAATTTATGTAAACATTACAGCAAAAATAAAAGGATCTTTCTAAGTTGCACAGTTTTTTAGATATCTGCAAATAACCTTTACAAACAAATTTAGTTTTGCGGTCCTAAAAATGGACTTTATTGCTTCCAAAAATATAAAAAGTATATCGGAACCCTCGCCGCGCGATTCCGACTCTCACTTGACCGGTTTTTTTTTTATAGCGGCAACAGAAATACACAATCTCTGCAAATTTAAACTGTCTACCTATTACGGTTCATGAGATACAGCCCGCTGACAGACAGACATACATCAGATGCATATTAATAGGATCCCTTTTTACTCTTTGGTTACGGAACCCTGAAAAAACAATGAAAAATTTTTAGCTTTTAAAAAAAGAAACGATTTTTTGGTGTTTGTATATTTTAGCTCAGGTAACACTTACAAGTGTTACTATTGTAAAAAACGAATATTAAAAACTCGTCAAGTGCGAGTCGGACTCGCGCGCCTTTACTACACTTCTGCGCGACTGCATCCCTGACTGGCGGGGGGATTTCCGCCAGTGCCGTGCGAGGGAGCTAAGTTGGGAGCTGGAAAATTACAGCCAACAGGATTGCTCAGTGTGACAGCGCGTTTGATAAGCTAGGAAAATGGCGCAATCCTAGTGGATGAAATTTTCCAGCTCACAGCTTATAGTTCGTCAGCGTTAAGGATGCAGAAGCTCATTTATGCAAATGCAGGGTAAAGGTGTATTCGCAATGGAGTTAAAAACTATTCTTTTTTTGTTTTTGGGTAACACACAAAGAAAACAACCGCTTCTTTCGAAGGTTTGCCTTCAGTTAGTCTTTGTGCATTTGACTTCATAATTTTAAGCAACCATCATCATCATCTTTATTCATAAACAGTACATAACTGTGTGCGAATTACAATAAAATTAAAAAAAATGAAGTAAAACTAAAAATTAAAATAATATCACAAAAAAATTTAAATGCTCTACAATATAAAATGTCCCTAAAAATTAAATCATGTCAAATATATTCTCTACATTAATTAAGTCCAAAAATCACATATATACATCATTAATAAAAATCTGAATGTCAGTAAATTCATATCACAGGTCAAGTTCATGATTCACTAGCTTACAGGTCGTTAACACTATAATATAACACTTTGTCTCATAAAAAAAATTTTAACTGTCTCTTAAAATCAATCAAATTATCAATGTTCTTTAAAATAAATAAATAAATGTTCAGTTGGTAACTTGTTAAATATATTTACAGCTTGGTACAAAGGACTATTCTTGACAATATTTAGGTTTGGTTTAATGACATTATTTAGATCTAACACAGTTTTAAACTTGTGCCTATTTTTAACCATATCAACTAAAAGTACCATTACATAGAGACCGGGCACAGTCAGGATTTTATATTTCTTAAAATATTCCCTACAAGATTCCCACGGAGGGATCCTGGCTATAGTGCGTATTGCCCGTTTTTGAATTGTGAAAGCCTTAGTGACATTACGAGTATATTTCTACCCGTTACCCCAATGTTTAATGCTGTATCGTAACCTTGACTCTACTAAAGCAAAATATACGGCTCTAAGCTGGTCAATACCAAGAACGTCTCGTAAAGTCCTAAGAGCAAAACAGGCAGAGCTAATTGAGCTTTCGATCGAATTTAATTCGGTTTTCCAGTTTAGGAGGGCATCAATTTGTATTCCTAAAAACTCAACTGTTTGTAACTCAATTTTTTGATCACACATATTCAAGTTCAAGGTTGCTTTTTTATTAACTGTTGATTTAAAGAGAATAGCGCTTGTCTTTTTTTCATTTACCTGTAGTTAAACCAAACATGAAAGGCTGCTAAAGTTTCATTGGCTATTTTCTCAAGTTCTTCTGTGTTAGGCTTAGAAAGTACAGCATTTGTATCTGCAGCAAATATAACTAAGTTTGCTTCTGGTACCACTTTACTCATAATATATAAAATTTCATTTAGAAAAGTTATAAAAAATATTGGTCCTAATATAGATCCTTGAGGAACGTCTCTACTCATGTCAAAAAGTTTAGAAGTACCTATTTTTTCTACAAGTACCTATTAGCTCCCACCTGTCTAACTTCTACAAACTGCCTACGGTTACACAAATAAGATTCGAATGAGTGGAGTATCTTGCCTCTAATACCATATTACTCCAACTTAAATAGCAATAGAGAGTGATCGACCATATGAAAGGCAGAGCTTAGATCAGGAAATAGGCCAACGACCTTATTTTTCTCATTAATCTTAGTCACTATGTCTTCCAAAAACATATCGGACGTTTCCACACAACTTTTATAGCCAAATTGTCTTGTGTGTAGAACTCTATATTTACTCAAGTGTGTTAAAACGTTTTTTACTTTTGTGAGGAGCGAGAAAGGTATTGTATTCGTGAAAAAAAAAAGTTTTTCTAAATATCTCAAAAATGTGTTCTATATCACTTATACATCATAAAAAACAAGTCTCCCAAAAATGTCCGTCCGTCGGTCGGTCTGTCCGTCACGCTTTGGCCTAGCGGCTAAACGAATGGTCTGATTGACACCAGATTTCGAATTTAGGAGTTTTATGCAAATCCATCGAAGGGTTCTAAGTGGTTTCTTGCTGGCTCTCATTTTGAGGGTAGCTGTCATACAACGAAAATTAAAAATTGAAATTTTCTCAAAAACGGCTCATACTCGTAGAATCTTGATGAAACTTTGCGTGACCAAGCATCTCCATGTAAGATATCTTACGCCAGTATCAATTGATCTGTGTAGTTGCATATAAGGGGTGTTCCTGAACCACCAAATCGTAAATATGTGATTTAACCAAAATTGGTTATATTGAGTTTAATAAAATTTTCTGTAATATTAATCCTGGATTGGTCTACCTGACTGGATATTATTTATGTTTTTTTAAATAAAATTTAGTACACAAGGTGTACCAAAAACTGAAAGGGCTTTGTCAGTAGACTAAACTGAACAATTATCCATAAGGAACATGTGTTGGGAAAGCAAAAAAATCTTCATGCAAGTATCCTACGGTAGTATCCATTGATCTGTGAAAATTCATATAAAGGGTGTTCCAGTACAACCAAAAGTTAAACATGTGAGTTTGTTTGTTTTAATGTTTGACAATTTGAATTCTAAATTGATCTGTATATTTCATTAGAACATTTTTTTGGTAAAACGTAAATAAAAGTTTGTATTTCCATACTATGTGTATGGCATTACAAATTTAAGTTTGCGGTTGATAGTTTTTCCTTGAGTACAGCGAAAAAGTAAGTGCAGTGCTGCTGTACCATTTATTAATTATCTTTTCAAACCTGATTGGTTACGGGGCTTGGCTACCAGCGGCGGAAAGCTATGAATCACTGCATTCTTAAAATGGAAGAACTATAGCTCCCTTGCACAACACTGGTGGAAATTCACCTTTAGACGGTATTTTTACCTTAGTGGTACAGAACTCTCGGCGCACGAGTCCGACTCGCACTTGGCTGGTTATTTACATACTTCGATTGCTGATCTAATGAACTTTATGTTATGTATCAACGAGTATAATTTTATTTTCGTTTTGTTTATACAGTAGTATTTTGATTTCTAAATATTTGATAAGTTTATTGAACGAAGCACAAGGTCATAGTGTTACTATTGAAGTGCAGCTGACTATACTTAAGTACGATATCGCTAATGTTAAGATAAAGTAGATTTTTTTTGTATAAGTATTAGTTTGCTTCCTACCTAGTTTTTATAAGTAAAATTTTTTGTTTAGGTGCTGCGATGTCAATTAAAAACAAGATGAGAGACAATAAAGAGACAGAAATGCAGACAGCGAAGAAAAATCTTCCAACTACAGAAAATGAATACGAAGGCGCACAACAAAATACCTCAAATACTACAAAGAATCCCGTGTCTAAGAGTAAACTATCTGACGTATTTGTATGTGTAGGAAGCCAACAAGAAATATCTATAGAAGCAGTCAACACATACAGTAAAGTGAAAATAAATAAATCTGTTAATAATAGTCCTAACTCAGTTACAGTGAGAGCGGAAAACGAAAACTCCTGTTCAAATAGAGTCAGTGGTACTGTTATCTGTGATAGAGTCTTTAAATACTCGTGTGATATTTGTGAATACTCAACGAATAATGAAAAACATTTAAACTATCATCTAAAGGCGCATGCTGCTGCAGATAAATATTACTGTGATATGTGTTCTTACTTGACTACCATAAAACGGATATTGGTTCGACATTTAAAAACCCACAGTAATGACAAGCCCTTCGTTTGTACGACTTGTGATGCAAAATTTATACGACTGTGCAGTTTAAAACAACACTTAAGAATACACACGGGTGAGAAACCATATTCATGTGAAATGTGTCATAAAAGGTTTAATCAAAAGTATAATTTAGACACACATCGACGAATACACACAGGTGATAAACCATTTTCTTGTGATGTGTGTAATAAAAGATTCAATGACAGAGCTACATTAGTAAAACATCAACGAATACATACAGGGGAGAAACCATTTTCTTGCGATGTGTGTTATAAAGGCTTCAATCAAAAGGGTAACTTAGACACACACCGACGTATACACACAGGGGAGAAACCATTTTCTTGTGATGCGTGTAACAAAAGCTTCAATGAGAGAGCTAAATTAGTAAAACATCAACGAATACATACCGGCGAGAAACCATTTTCTTGTGATGTTATGTCCTAAAAGGTGTGATAGTTAATTATACGTTTATTAAGTTTTACTTTCGATGGTATTCTTTTTAATTACCTCTGTATTAGATTCCCATATATTATAGTTCATCCGTGTGGTACCGGCAAAGAATAGTTGGTTTGGCCAATGCAAGCAAATATGCGTATTTGACTGTGGAATGCGATGTGGATCTCTCCTCTCCCTTTTTCCTGCGTTAATCCTTCTATCCCTATCTCCCTCGCACTCATGGTCGGCGCAAGCGCTTCCAGCCGCCGAGTTGACACGTGCTGGCTAGGGGGTGCAGAACCGGTGCCCTCCAAAGAACCAGGACTAGACTTTCGGTACTGGACTTGGAACCGGGATTTCCCGGGAATTTCGGTACTTTCGGTACCTACATAGAAAATCAGCTATAAAGTTGTAGAATGAAATGTTTTCACTTGTTATAACTTGGGTCATTAAAAACTTGGTCCATTTAAAGAAACTGTATCTTAATACTTACATGAAATTTTAAACTGACGCTTATCAGCAGAATAAAATTGGTTTTATTACTTTTTAAAACTCATAAACTTTTAAAGTCATAATGTTTATGATAATTTAGCAAAATCAAACTGCTTCGACGGACACGTGCTTCAAGTGGCCCTAGACTTACCGATGACGAGGCGAGGACGCTACTTGGCTAACGACGGTCTTAAAAGACTTGAACGAAAATAAATTAGACGCCAATTTAGTTCAGAACAGACCTGAATCGAGAAAACGGACAAGGAGAGCCGACCCCAGATAAAAGGAAATGGTTTAGGCTAAGAAAAAAATCTAACTTTTATATTTTTCAAGAGCAACAACGTAATAACAAATAATCAAACACAATAAAGTTAGAGGGACTGTCTGAATTTTAAATAACATAACAAACATGAATTTCAAAAATATCAATGACTAAAAAAACCAAAATAAAACATTTTCCATAAAAAAAAAAATGCTTGAAAAAAAAAAGATTAAATGCGATGATTTAAATACAACGTGTAACGGAAAGCTGTCATTATACTGAAGGATGCGTATCTGTTCATGAAACTAAATATTTTTTTCCCAAGGTATATAGGTCCAAATACGAGAAAAATAATTCAACTTCCCATAGAAACCGCATCAGCTGATACCGACGTGGGAAAAGTTGTTCAGTTCCATGGACAGATTCACACCTCACAACTTTTCGATAGATGTCGTACATATAAAAAATAATGAAAATAAATACATTATGTATAATTGAAGGAATTATGATCTCATGAATCTACAAGAAAATATCGGCATTGATTTCCCTTTTGATTAAGTTATGACTTATGAATTTATAAAAACTTGAAAAGATCTTGTTTAGATCAATAAAAGTTTATTTACATATTTATGATTTTTTATTGAATATTTAAAAAGTTATAGGATGTATACATTTTTGAATAATAAAATGAGCAGTGAGATAATAGATAGACCTAAAAAATGTACAAAGTCAGAACAGAAAGAACCGGGATTCTTTCGCCGAGAAACCGGTTCAGAATTGTTTAAAAAATCCCAGGAAATCCCGGTATTTTTGGTACCGGGAAATCCCGGGAGCATGCCCAAGTGCTGACAGACCAGTCCGCCGCTACTCGCCAGCGCGATAGCCCGCTCCATTTCACCGCGCCGCATAACATTACGCCGTGCTATCGCATTACTTTCGGCAATCGACAAAGCACAAGCCCGCTTGCTTTTGCAGTGATTTTAGTACTTTATGAACTGTTTATGCACTGCTTTAAGTGCTTTTGGACCAGACTCAGGCTAAGTGATAGCTAGCCCGAACAATTAAATGTGAAGAAACCTAGGTGGAGTTACCGAGTGCTTGCCGGCTATCCTGTTAGCAGACGAGACGAATCATCAGCTGCCCTCAGCCTATTCCTCCCTCTCCACAGGTCAGTGAAACACGTATTTCTCACGCAAATCGCATTGGCTTGCTTGGCACATTCCATCTCCACCTGACCACGTTGTTCTCTCGGGTGCGCATCATTTCGTATAAATATTTTTCATATATCAACGTTTCAATAACATTCAATTGATATAATAAACGTTTCATATAACAACTATTAGCATAATTTTGTTTGACATAATGAACGTTTACTATAATGAACGTTTTCTATACTAACATTTGGCATAACTATCATTTCACCTAAATATATTTCATATAAAATTCACTTGATATAAAATTCATTTGATATAAAGTTCATTTGATATTTTAGTATTTATTTATTTTTTTATTATTTATTTAATTTATAATAATGAAAAAATGTAATAATAATCAATTAATTTATAACTATTTTGTATAGGTTGTTATATGCTTATTTGATTAAAATCGTTGCAAAAAGAATACGATAGTAAATAAAATAGTACAGGTAAAGGCTCAATAAAATTGATCATAGGCGAGCGAAGCGAGCAAAAGAGTTCGGGGCACCCCGACACAGTGGGTTAGGTTCGAAGGGTATGGCGGAATTGAGCAGAGGCGAGCGGAGCGAGCTCCGCTTTATTCCGCCATGCCCTTCAGTTCAGGTTGACATGAATGCATGCGCATGCGTGCTTGCTTGTATGCATGCTTGCTGTATGCATGTTTGTTGTATGCATGCTTGCTTGCAAGGGCTTAGTAGAATCGATAATAGGTGAGCGAAGCGAGCAAAAGAGTTCGGGGCACCCCGACACAGTTGGTTAGGTTCGAAGGGTATGGCGGAATTGAGCGGAGCGAGCTCCGCTTCATTCCGCCATACCCTTCAGGTTAGGTTGACATGAATGCATGCGCATGCCTGCTTGTTTGCATGCGTGCATGCTTGCTTGTATGCATGCTTGCTGTATGCATGCTTGCTTACTTGCAATTTAATGAATTGAATTTATTGTTCAGGTTTGTTAATTTTACATTTGAATTTTATATGAAGTGATTATTATACGAAATGATATTATATAAAATGGGTATTATACGAAATGATGATTATATGAAAAAAAATTATAGGAAATGTTTATTATACGTTTTGAAATTATACAAAATGAAAATATGTGAAATGTCGATTATATGAAATAATTATTATATGAAACAAAGTTATATGAAACGTTGTTATATCAATTAAATGTTATACTAAAAGCTGTTATATGATTTATTACACACCCTGTTCTCTCATCTCTTGCTGCATAATAAAAATAATACAGTCCACATTTAAAATTTTAAATTAAACCAGCGCCTTAAAAGAATATGAAATCGCAACCAATAGTACCAACCCATCTCTACCCATGGGTGTCGTAAGAGGTGACTAAGGGCTTATGAACCGGAGGATGGGCAGCTGCATCTTTCTGTGTATCGTGTCATCCACAGAGCTCTGAAGTCCATGCGTCTTTCTCTGTATCTAGAGACGATTTCTTTATTTAATTCAATTACGAATCAGTGTCACTCTTTACACAAAATAACACGCTTTCCGCACCCATTCTACTAGCGTCATGTGAGTACGATAAACATAGTACAATTATTGTGAGAGAGTAAGATGAAAAAAACCAGTGACAGCGTCCCGCCCCAGCGTCTCTATGGCAGCGAATGTGTTTATGATGTGCATTCAAAATAATGAATGTGCATTTTAAACTAAAATGCGTTTGGCGGCGCGCAATGTATGCTGTCGCGCTCGCCCCGCAATGACCGTCGTACACTTCAGGTTGCTATAGTGAATCGTTGTTATTTCATCTGCTAGAAAACTGAAAATCTTGTTAAAGTTACGCGAGCCTCAAAAATATAATTATCTACGTTATAATCACTTCCGTCTATGATTTATGTCCCTCAACACAGAATCCTCAGAGAAAAAAACTGCATAAAAATTTATTTTGACGATGTCAAAAAATAGTCATAAATAGTCACCATAAGGAAAAAAATAGTCGCGTTACAATTCTTGAGTTATAGCTATGGTTTGCTGAGGATTATGGTCATAGGCTATGCACAGAATCCTCAGCTTGGATGCAAGCAAACCGTGGGGACTATCGACTTGGTTTTTATTTAAAAAAATAGTCATGAAATAGTCGTCTTGACTTCCAAATTCTCGAAAATAGTCGTTCAAGGATTTCAGAGTTACAGGGGTACCTTGCTGAGGATTCTGTGCATAGCATTTCAAGGACGCAGATTCCTGCAGAACGTTTAGGTTTTTCTGTTTGATACTGATGTCAAAAAATAGTCAACAAATAGTCGTCTCAAACCATAATAACGTCGGTCTGGTTTACCTAGTAGAAGTATGTTAAAAATGCATGTTAACTTCGCCATACATTTACTCCTTTACTTGTATGACGAATGACGATAGGGAGGTGATCGATCAAAATAATATCGACACACGATGTCGATGATTTTATTTTTTGTTAGTGAGATAAGATTCCATGAAAATATTTTTTTGTAAGTCTCGGTATTATCAAAAATGCTTCTAATGGTCATTATTTGTTAATATACAGGGTGTTAGGCTAGGATACCTATACAGAATGTAAGAGTAAGTATAAAAGGTTTTAGGTTAGAACGACTAAGTACTATACATACAGGGTGCTAGGGTAAGTATACTGGGTGTTAGGTTAGGATTATTATACAGGATGTTAGGGTAAGTATACAGGGTGTTAGGTTAGGATAAATACACACGGTTTTAGGGTAAGTATACAGGGTGTTAGATTAGGATCACTATATGTATAGGGTCTTATGGTAAGTATACATGGTGTTAGGATAGGATAACTATACAGGGTGTTAGGTTAGGATCACTATATGTACAGGGTTTTAAAGTAAGTATACAGGGTGTTAGGTTAGGATTACTATACAGGGTGTTAGGGTAAGTATACAGGGTGTTAGATTAGGATCACTATATGTACAGAGTCATCTATACCCGTGGGTGTCGTAAGAGGTGACTAAGGGCTTATGAACCGGAGGATGGGCAGCAACAACTTTCTGTGAATCGTACGATCTTACATACTGCGGTCACCAACAACAGCGGTCGCCAGCCGCAACGCTTACATGCGTGGTGACTATGGTAAATCCCCCTCAAAGTACCACGCGATTTTACTGGAGATCTGGTGGGAGCTCCCTGTCGTGCAGTGGACGCGTTTATGGGATGTTATGATGATATTACGATATGTACATCGTGTGGCCTGGAGCAGCGGCAAATAAAATTAATGGACCGTCCATAGGGTATCACTGATCGATTGACAGTACTTGCAGGTATCCTTAACCAATAAATTCTGCACAATAAATACAATAAACTTTTAATTCACTACCCGACTACGGCAAAGAGGAGGGTTATGATTTTGAACGGTATGTATGTATACTGGTCCTTCATAACTTCTAAACTAGTTATCGTAATTTGACAAATGAGGTACCGTTAGGAGCGTCTTGATCAACCGCTGGGTATAGTAGGTAGGACTAGGCCCGCCCCGGCTTCGCACGGGAAGATATAGTGTTTTTTTGTGTCACGGGTTACTAAAAAAGAGTAAAAACGATTTGGATTTATTTTTAATTTGGATTTATTTTTAAATTACTTAGTGGTAGGGATTTTGTGCAAAGTCCTTCTGGTGAAGTACCACCTCCTTGCCTATTTCTGCCGTGAAGCAGCAATTCGAAGGGTAAGGGAGCCAGTAAAACTACCGGCACATGAGACATACCATCTTAGTTCTCAAAGTAAGCAACGCGCTTTGCTATCTTATTAGTTTCCAAATATCCTATACTATTAAACGTGCAATATTTGTACAGTACCCGGTCGACCGAGCTTCGCTCTATAATAGCTGCCTGAACATTAAAATATCATCGGGTGAGCAAGCTATTCTACTCGCCAACAGGTGGCGCTGTAGGTTTCTGTCTTAAAGGCGGCCCCCGAACGCTCTCATATAGTAAATTTCATCGAAATCATTAGAGCCGTTTTCGAGAAACAGATTGCAAACATATAGGTATATTTGTATACAAATATTGCTCGTTAAATAGTATTTTCCCAAGGAACATAGTTCGAAATACGAAAAACCAAATTTGACCTTCCATACAAAATGCGCTATCAGCTGATGCAGTTTCTATGGGAGGTCAAAAATTGATTTTCGTGGGAAAAGTTGTTCCGTTACTGATATTGATCCCTGATCTATGTCACGCATTCAAATTACCCGGTATATATATATTTGTAAACGGTTTCTCGAAAACGGCTCTAACGATTTCGATGAAATTTACAATTTCTCCGCGATTTAGACGGAAATCTACAGTGCTATCTGTTGGCGGTAAGAATAGCTTGCTTATCCAATGATATTTTAATGTTGTGGCGGCTATTATAGAGCGAAGCTCGGTCGACCAACTACTGCCACTAATATGGGTGCTATGGGCGGTAGTGAACACTTATCAGGTGGCCCACCTGCGCGTTTGCTCACTTGTAACATAAAAAAAATGGTTTAGGTTCATAAGTAATAGACAAAGCTAGATTTCTCATCATCGTATACACTCTTTGATGCTCTACCTATGGGATAAAGGCGTGATGATGCGTTTGATTAATATTAAAATAACTTTAAACATCAAATTCCTCATAATATCTAAGAGAGCCTATACTTTAATTATTTGCCCCTGTTATGTACAGAACTAACGTGCCACACGTTGTAGGTACGAGTATATACCTAATCCGTTTCAAGCTATGGTTTCAAGAGTCAATGCCAACACTTACCAACACATTTTGCAGCCATAGAACCAGACAAACCACCAAGAACCAGACGAACTAGAGTATATTTGACGAAAAAAATAACATTATGTTACAAACTTGTTTTTTTTCTGACAGCTTTAGCTGATTATCTACTATTGATCATGGTGCACAATAGCCTTGATATAGTTAGCTGCAAAATGTGTTGCTAAACTTTGGCATTGACTCGTGAAACAGATTATATTATATTCACTAGTACCTACTCTAGCGCACCTAATGTACTTACGCAGAGCAACAGAGGGGTACTTGCGGTGAAGCGGGGGGAGGGGGGCGGGCATCGTAAATACGGATACGGAGCACCTTGTTTTAAAGGTTGATAACTAAACACTGGCTCTACACGTTGGCTGCGTGACCGCGCCGGCGTAGCCAACGTCTACTAGGCCCGTTTGCGTGAGTTTGCCGTTTGCGACCAACGCTCGCCGGCGTGCCGTCGGTTATCGGTTTTGCCACAAGCCGCAAACGGCGTTCACACGTTGGCCGTGTCCTCATTTCCAATAAGTGGAGTAGATGGACGTTTTAATTTTTTTTTAATAAGTAAAAATTATTTCATCTTATTTTTCAAATATGGTGCAGCTGGTAATAAAAATTAAAAGCACTGTAAAAGTACATTGCAGCGGCAGTAATAGTCTCCGCGTCTACGTCCATCTTGCTTGACAGACCTACACGCTACACCTACACACACCAACGTGTGAACGCTGTCATCAAGCTTGCCGAGCCAGCGCGGCCAACGGTTGGCCCAAAGTCTACTGGGGGCTAAAGGCTCATCCACATATTCGGCCATGAACGCCAAATATAAGCCAACACGCATGTGTAGGTATAAGGCATATACAGCGAACAAAATAACTCTTACTGTGGCGCAGAAGTCAAGAAAAGAGTCGCGGGAGTGAGCGCGGTAGTGGGAGAGGATGCGAGTGAATCGTTCATTGGCTCTCCGCCTGTCACCCATGCGCAGATAATAAGAACCACAGAGCTCTGAAGTCCATCTACTTCTAGAGACGAATTCTTTATGTCATTCAATAGAAATCAGTGTCACCATTTACTAAAACTAACACGTTTTCCTTTGAGTGCGATAAACATAGTACCATTATCGCGAGAGAGTAATATGCAAAAAACCAGTGACAGCGTCTCTATGGCAACGAATGTGTTTATGATGTGCATTCAAAATAAGCACCTAGGAACATAAATTGGAAAGTATACCTATAAGGAACTATAAGTATACTATTCAATAAGGAACCAATGTTTTTTACTATATTCGCTTCTATGGGGGGGTGCGCGCGCAGGCGGAGTGGCCCTATCGTAGTTCTGTGGTCAGAACCAAACTTAAGGAGAGATCACACCTGGCTTAATTCAAAGACTAATTCGGCACAGTATATCACGCCCCGTGTGGTGCCGGCAAAAAATAGTACCAACCTATCTCTACCCATGGGTGTCGTAAGAGGCGACTACAGGGCTAATGAACCAGAGGATGTGTATCGTATCATCTCTCTTATATTCTGCGGTCACCAACAACCGCGGTCCATGGTGCCAGCCGTAACGCTAACAAGCGTGGTGACTATGATACTTCTCCTGCACATTGTTTTAGCAAAAACTGGAATTTTGGAGATAAGATAAAGATATTTATTTGCTATAGAAATTTAGGGAGGGAGTTTCCTGTCCTGTAGTGGACGTTTTATGGGATGTCATGATAATATTACGATATACATCGTAATATAGTAAAGGAGCTTTTATTTTTAAGAAGATTTCTGCAACTGGCAGTAAGACGCATATTTATAGAAAAGTGCCTACGTACAGTTGACCGCACTTCAGTGGTAACACTTTGTCCATTGCGGGTCTCTGGTTTCGGGCGCCCTGTTTATGTTTTGACTGACGTGCTGTTGACCGTACCTACCTAGCTAGCTATCCAAACCTGAAACGAAACTAGAAAAAAAAAACAATGAAAACCGGTTGTTTCGGTTGTTACAGTCCAAAAACCGACCCTACCCGTAAATAATCCGTTCTTGAATTTTTTTTTCGTAGGTCCCTCGGGGGGTACTGGGAGTGTAAATTTAAAAAGGAGACTGAATTAGGCTCCCGTGTGTATTCGAAAAATGGTTTATTTTTTCAAAAAAAAAATGGTTTTTCTTGAATAACTCGGCCATTTTTGATTTCACAGTAAAACCGTACGGACAAAAATTGTAGGAAATTTGAATTTCTACAAGTTTAGTCCTTACAATTTTTCTTCAAGGATCGATATTTTTTTAAAATTAAACCTGAAAAACGCAACAAATTCAAAATATTACCATTATCTCCTATGTTCCACGTTTTACGGCATGAATAAAAAGAAACAAAGTTGTAGAAAATCAAATTCTGAACAATTTTGGTCCCTACCTTTTTTCTCCCAAAATCGATATTTTGGAAATTAAACCTGAAGAACGCGACAAAAATTCTAAATATTATCATTATCTCCTGTTCTACGTTTTACGGCAAGAATGAAGAGAAACAAAGTTGTAGAGAATCAAATTTTGAACAATTTAGGTTCTTACCTTTTTTCCCCCAAAATCGATATTTTGGAAATTAAACCTGAAAAACGCGACACAAATTCTAAATATTATCATTATCTCCTATGTTCCACGTTTTACGGCATGAATGAAGAGAAACAAAGTTGTAGAGAATCAAATTTTGAACAATTTTGGTTCTTACCTTTTTCCCCCCAAAATCGATATTTTGGAAATTAAACCTGAAGAACGCGACAAAAATTCTAAATATTATCATTATCTCCTATGTTCTAAGTTTTACGGCAAGAATGAAGAGAAACAAAGTTGTAGAGAATCAAATTTTGAACAATTTTGGTTCCTACCTTTTTCCCCCAAAATCGATATTTTGGAAATTAAACCTGAAAAACCTGACACAAATTCTAAATATTATCATTATCTCCTATGTTCCACGTTTTACGGCATTAATGAAGATAAACAAAGTTGTAGATAATAAAATTCTGAACAATTTTGGTTCTTACCTTTTTCCCCCCCAAATCCATATTTTGGAAATTAAACCTGAAAAACGCGACACAAATTCTAAATATTATCATTATCTCCTTTGTTCTACGTTTTACGGCAAGAATGAAGAGAAACAAAGTTGTAGAGAATCAAATTTTGAACAATTTTGGTTCCTACCTTTTTCCCCCCAAAATCGATATTTTGGAAATTAAACCTGAAAAACGCGACACAAATTCTAAATATTATCATTATCTCCTATGTTCCACGTTTTACGGCAAGAATGAAGAGAAACAAAGTTGCAGAAAATCAAATTTTGAACAATTTTGGTTCCTACCTTTTTCCCCCAACATCGATATTTTGGAAATTAAAACTGAAAAACCCGACACAAATTCTAAATATTATCATTATCTCCTATGTTCCACGTTTTACGGCATTAATGAAGATAAACAAAGTTGTAGATAATAAAATTCTGAACAATTTTGGTTCTTACCTTTTTCCCCCCAAAATCGATATTTTGGAAATTAAACCTGAAGAACGCGACAAAAATTCTAAATATTATCATTATCTCCTATGTTCTAAGATTTACGGCAAGAATGAAGAGAAACAAAGTTGTAGAGAATCAAATTTTGAACAATTTTGGTTCCTACCTTTTTCCCCCAAAATCGATATTTTGGAAATTAAACCTGAAAAACCTGACACAAATTCTAAATATTATCATTATCTCCTATGTTCCACGTTTTACGGCATTAATGAAGATAAACAAAGTTGTAGATAATAAAATTCTGAACAATTTTGGTTCTTACCTTTTTCCCCCCAAAATCGATATTTTGGAAATTAAACCTGAAAAACGCGACACAAATTCTAAATATTATCATTATCTCCTATGTTCCACGTTTTACGGCAAGAATGAAGAGAAACAAAGTTGTAGAGAATCAAATTTTGAACAATTTTGGTTCCTACCTTTTTCCCCCAAAATCGATATTTTGGAAATTAAACCTGAAAAACCTGACACAAATTCAAAATATTATCATTATCTCCTATGTTCCACGTTTTACGGCATTAATGAAGATAAACAAAGTTGTAGATAATAAAATTCTGAACAATTTTGGTTCTTACCTTTTTCCCCCCAAAATCGATATTTTGGAAATTAAACCTGAAAAACGCGACACAAATTCTAAATATTATCATTATCTCCTATGTTCCACGTTTTACGGCAAGAATGAAGAGAAACAAAGTTGCAGAAAATCAAATTTTGAACAATTTTGGTTCCTACCTTTTTCCCCCAAAATCGATATTTTGGAAATTAAACCTGAAAAACCCGACACAAATTCTAAATATTATCATTATCTATGTTCCACGTTTTACGGCATTAATGAAGAGAAACAAAGTTGTAGAGAACCAAATTTTGAACAATTTTGGTTTCTACCTTTTTTCCCCCAAAATCGATATTTTGGAAATTAAACCTGAAAAACGCGACACAAATTCTAAATATTATCATTATCTCCTATGTTCCACGTTTTACGGCATTAATGAAGATACACAAAGTTGTAGATAATCAAATTCTGAACAATTTTGGTTCCCACCTTTTTGCCCCCAAAATCGATATTTTGGAAATTAAACTTAATTAATTAATTAATTAATTAAGTTTAATTTCCAGCGGGTAGACGCGAAAGTGTTTAGACGCATTTTTTGTGCTCTGCAATTATTAAATTTTATAAAATATTGTTAGCTGCAACCACCACGCAGCGCTGGCCACACCAACCGACCTCGCCTATATAAGCGGGCTGGACACCCGATGGGCCTCTCACTCGCTGCTCGAACATCAACACGATCGGACCTCTTAGGAGCGTTATAGTTAGCCGTTGTACCTAGGTCGTATCTAGCCCTTTTAGGTTTCCTGAATATTGTCCTTGTTGTGTTAATTTAATAGAAGTTCGGTTTGTCATCAAATGTGGTGTTATTCCAATAAAATGTTGGATAGGTTCATCTGTGCCTCATTTCCTAAGAACAAACCCATTTGCCTTCTGGTTTGTAAAATCAGAAGTATGTAGAAAATTTTCACGCGTCTTCGCTCGTGTTCCATCCATTTTACTCAGTTTTGTGTGTTTTCCTGTGTGTTGGTTAGAAGGTAAGTGGTGTTGATTGTTCTGCAAGTCTGTCTGTGGATCTACATCGAGAAATCTCGCCTATTTCCTGCATCAACGGCATTCCTGCGATCATATAGCTTCGTCTGATAGGCCACGTGATTATTGTGCTTTTCAAAATTTATGGCTATACGCAGCGATCGCTTCCGTTCAGCATCAGTATATTTCATTTCTTTTTGTCATGTAGACTATCCACAAGACCTTCGAAAACATCGTGATTTTTCATACAGTTGTCGTCGCAACGGCGGTTATTTTAGAACCCAATATTTGGTTTGATGGGTATATTTAGGAATGAAGGTAGACAAATAATTTTGCTTCAAAGTTTTCCAAAGCAAGTTGAGATAATTTCACATGTTGTTTTTGCGTCAACCCGCAAAATAGAATGCAGTACAATCGGCCGGACGTCGGTAGTAACATATTGATCGCGAGTGATTCTAGTTTCGGTTGTTTGTACCTTTGTATCGTTGCGCTAGTTCGGTTCATACAGGTTTTGTTGTCAAGTTGTTACCACCAACTTTACTTGGCAGTCTGGAACGCGATTCCACGAATGTTTTAGAAGATAGCTGAGAAAATCATCACGTAATTGAACGTTGTTGTGAGCAAACCTTGTTTGTACAGGAAGGTTGATATTTTCGGATGACGGTACGTGTTCAATAGGTGTTTGGTGAGAAAAGTCTCGTTCCTTTCTACACAACCGAGTAGTAAAGTTTCGTTTATAATTTGAAAGTAGGTAGCAGAGCAGTTTTGCAAAACAAAAATTGTGTCTGTAGTTGTACGGGTTGGAATCGTGCACACTCGTACGAGGTCGTACGAAAGGTCAAGAAGGCCGAATTGTAGAAAGAAATGGTCAGGAAAAAGTGATTCTTGGGTTTACATGTGGATTTTTTTAAGTCAATTTTTTGTTCAGGAACATTTTAATTGATTGTTTGTGCACCATTGTGGGTAATTTTTCCGTAATCGGCAAAGTTTTTATTAAGTGGAGAACAGCATAGGTTGAGTTTTGTTCCTCGTTTCGTGGAATAGCCTCATAGCAACTAAATGGACAGAAAGTGTTATTTTCACGGATGACTTTGTAGCGTTGTTCAGTTAATGAAAGGACTACTGATTCAACAAAACTAGTGAAAAATGGTGTGTAGCCGCAGATTATCTCTGTGTCTAGTCTAGTTAACTTATTGTTGGTGTAAAGTAAAAATAGTTGTTTGTATTTTCGTATCGATGTATTGGCGTCTTATTTGTGAAGTACAGACATTCGACGAGCGAGCAGTAAAGTTTCTTCGAGCTAGTGTTCAAGCAAGATGGGCCAATGTCTGCTAGTAGTCATTCTTGCTTTGTTTGTAATTGTCGACTGGTCATTGGCGATAGTTGTCTACACGCAGTGATAGTATTGTTGTAGCAGGAAATTGAAGTTTCAATATTTTGAAACCGTGGCATGATCACGATTGAACCGGAGTGTGTGGTTATGGTATCTACCGTCCTTTGAGAGTACCTACGTGGAGCGAATGTCACGCTGGACCTGCGTACTTGGAGAAGATCACGGAGAAGATGTATTAGCCCTCTGTACAGGATTACAACAACGACTTATGTGCTATGTGGTGGCCGCAAAACGATCAGTTATGCGTGAATTTGAGTAAAATTACATTTGTACGCAAAAAATTGATTGGAAGTAAGTAGGTATCTATCCTCTTGTTTAAAGGTAAGCCAGTTTTTGCTAACAAGCAAAAGTGTTCTCATTATTTCTACCCACTTTTTGTCTTTATATATCAATGAGAAAAGGACGTGAACTACTCGTAAGTCCGTAAGTTGTTGTCTTTCGTTACATCCATCACAAAAATGGGAAACAAGTACCAAAGTGTGACCGTAAATGCTAAGACATATCGAACATTTTCTGTGCTTCGGAAGGTATGGCGACACTTTGGCTACTGTGACTGTTAAGGTTAGGTAGTAGATCCCTAATAAGGAATAAGAATGGTACCTACAAAGATATTTTCAAGTTGGTGATTTTTTGTGTAATGTTTGTTATCAAAATAATTCAAAAGCAGTCCTAACTTAGCTTTCAGAAGATACCAACAGTGTCTCTGTTTACTTGTGCGAGATTGGATGCTCTCAGCTTTGCTTTTTACTAAAGTTCTTATTTTAGTCTGTTTTAGATGTGATCTGAAGGTATACTCGTACTGCTAGAATCAAAGATACAGTGTTCTAGCAGAAGTGGGATGATCCACGAGAGCGAATTTCACAAACTGCTACTAACATCGGAGATCAACATTGTATGTGCAGGGAGGAGGTAAATCACTTACTTTGTGTTTGGAAATGACAGTGACTCCTTGAGGTACCTACACAAGGTTATGAACTCGGTAAGGTTTTACCAATTATTATGTATCTGACTTAGATCTTTTTATGCCATGATGTAGTCGTCGTGGCGAGGCAAAAATCTGTGTGAAAAGTTATGGAACCACTGTATTGTTGAAAGTTGTAACATAACCACTTATGTAGGTAACAATTAAAACAAAAATGGTCAGGTACGGCCGAGCAGTTAAGAGCTGACGTTTGTGACTATTCATGGTTCCTATGCAAAGGCAAAGATTTAAAGCTATCAGCGTTATTGTTACTTGTGCGTAGATTTATAGATCTACTTTTCTACTTGTTTACAGTCTAACATTGTGCTTTTGTTTTTATGTTTTATGTGTGTTTCGGCTGGCTGAGTGGCTGGCGACACCTGATCTATCGGGATGGGTCTTCCTGTCCAAAGCTTCGTGGCTGGCTGAGTGGCTGGCGACAACTGACGTATCTGGATGGGTCTTCCTGTCCAAGGCTTCGCAGAGTACCGGCAAGCTGGATTCTGGCGTGTGCTGCCCGTACAAGGTTACGTGCGTGCTTCCCCACCACCGCTACGAGCTGGAACTGTGCCTATGGTTTGTCTGGACAATGTCTATGGCTTGTGTCACCGGGTTGTCGTTTAATAAGCCTATGTCCATTGTGCCAGTGGTTTGTCTGTTTTCCGGTTGTTAAAGCCTACGGTCACTGTGACCACGACTTTAACGGCTTGAGTCTGATATCAAGCAGAACTTTGGGCCTCTGATATCTGAAGGCGGGTAACCCCTGTGCTTCCAACGATCTAGTTTTTGAAGGCGGGTAGCCCCTGTGCTTCCAACGATGTTGCTTACAAAATCATGGATGGAAATGGTAATGACCAATCCATGGATTTGTAAGGGTACTACTGGTGTGAAAATCTCCTTTCAAGCTGCTCCTTTTCATGGGACTACGTATGATAAAAGTCCGGAAATTTATCATATGGGGTTTCATAGCTTCCCTCTGTAACGTAATTTTGCAAAATCTCTTTGAAAAGATAATGCGTCGTTCATCTCGAGTTATTTGTCTGAAATTTTTATTATGTTGATAAGTACCGACAGATGTCCTCAACAGAGTAACTACTATGGTAGCAAAAGTGCACGCTTGTTATCATACTGGTTCAATAACGTAATGAACAAACTGAGACTGATTGTTAGCTTCCTATTTCAGACAAATAACAGTTGTGTACTAATCTGCATCGAATTCCGTGTTGTGATTCATGTGCTTAGATACTGATGGACGAGTTCCATTATGTGGATGGAGTGCCATAGCGAACCCGGAACTGACTGCTTCGGGAGTGACCCGCGGTCGCGCCGTTTCATTCCCGCTGCGTCGTGTGGTGCGGTGCTGCCGGGTAGAGCACTCTGGAGGTGCTGCAGCAGGGCGCCACAGGACCGGCTCCCACCAGCAGCCACAGCCGTCGCGTGCTCTCGTCGGCCTGCGCTTCAACCGGACGCGAGACGTTTCTTTGTGTGAAGCTCTGCACACGTATCAACAAACTTGGTGAGACCAAACCAATTATTTTACTACGTTACGTGTTGCGATGAGACTTATGGCAAAAAAGTAATAAGTCGTATCTAGTGCAAGTACCCAAGTACTTATTAGAATTGCAAAACCTAAGATCAAATCTGGTACAGCTGAGATGACTGAGATAAACGCATTGATCTATCAAGCGAATTCAAACTTCACGTTATTCGCTCATTCTTTGTACAACCTATGCGTGATCGCATACACATATTTTGTATGCTGTACAGTGTGATGATGATTTGTCAGTTTCGAAACTGACTAACTTTCTGCCTTCTTAGATTTTGACTGGATTGTATAGATGAAAGACAGAGCTTCAGGTTATTTTTATTTGTTGATGTTCAGAGCCTTTCTTCTGCAGGTTCTGATGGAAAATGAAGAGATGATGCCTGTGCAGCTACTTCGAGTGACGTGGCTTGGTCAGGTCAAAAGCCATCGAGGACGCTGGCATGTCAGGAGAGGCCGTGTTAGCTGCAACCACCACGCAGCGCTGGCCACACCAACCGACCTCGCCTATATAAGCGGGCTGGACACCCGATGGGCCTCTCACTCGCTGCTCGAACATCAACACGATCGGACCTCTTAGGAGCGTTATAGTTAGCCGTTGTACCTAGGTCGTATCTAGCCCTTTTAGGTTTCCTGAATATTGTCCTTGTTGTGTTAATTTAATAGAAGTTCGGTTTGTCATCAAATGTGGTGTTATTCCAATAAAATGTTGGATAGGTTCATCTGTGCCTCATTTCCTAAGAACAACCCTAGACCCTTCTGGTCCGTAAAAATATTTAATGTGCATATGAATTAAAATTAGAATTACCTGTGCCTAAGTTGACTTGTACTGTACTCTCCCACTAACTTTCATCACTATCAAGCTATGGACACCACAGCAGAACAGCTTCTAAAAAGCATGGGGGAATTGTCCACTATGTTCACCACCAAGATGGAGGAGTTTGAGAAGACGTTGCAGCAGCCGGGCGTCACTGGTCCAAATCCCACAATAAAGCTGGTGGCAGCTGAGTTCTCCACATTTAAGACCTTTGTGTGGAAGTCCCTTGGCATACTTAAGTCACAGGTGGAGCTTCTCATTCTAGGTATGGACCGCATGGAGACCCATTCACGCAGGAAAGTTCTCCTCTTCCATGGTATCAAAGAGGACCAGGATGAAGATGTGCTCAAGAAGACTCTTTTGGTGTTAACCGACCAATTGAAGATGGCTGTCGGGGGCTCTGAGTTGATAGAATCCTGCCACAGACTTGGTGCTAAAAAAGACTTGGCCCGGCCTGTACTTGTGCGCTTTACATCTTTGCGCACTCGTTCTGAGGTGTGGAAAGCAAAAACTAAGCTTAAAGGCTCAAAAATATCTATCACTGAGTTTTTAACTAAGTCACGCCAGGACATCTTTGTCGCAGCCCGCAAACATTTTGGAATGAAGAAGGTTTGGTCGGCAGACGGAATTATTGTTATTCTTCTACCCAACAAGACCCGAGTGAAGGTCACTTCGTCGGCAGCTCTCAACCAGCTTATAAAACAACATCCCAACATCGTCGATAAGTGAAGTCAGTGTCACGTAATCACTGTACGTAATGTAGCTAGGCAACTGCAAATAAATAAACTTTTGTTTTTTACGGAAAATGTCTGTCTTTGACTTTGTACTAACCAAAATTATAACATTTTTGGCGACCGTGGGATAAAAAGCCTGCAAATAATAGGCAGAATATCATCGTGCAGTGAAATAATTACAAATTAATTATAATGGATGTCCTAAAGCGCAAGCGAACCCAATTTCGCAGAGAATTTACGTCCGCAGCTGACAACTTTGAAAAAGCCATGCAGCGCAAAGAAGAAGCTGAAAAACTGGACGTAGAGGGGAAATTTGCACGGCTATCCGACTGCGCGGATGAACTATTCAGCTGCGAAGTGAAATTACGTGACATCTGGTGCGAAGCCGAAACCTTCGACGAAACCGCTTTCGCCGAGGATCAAAGTAAAGCAGCGCATTACAAAACCAGATGGTCCATGTTGAAGACTCAATTCAAAAACTTCGTTAAACAAAATGAAAATGATGGTGCTAGTAATTCATCGTCAAAATCTACTATTAAGTCTCACTCTAAAGAGCGTAAGGTTATAATGCCAAAACTGGAGATTACTAAGTTTGATGGCGAGGCAAAGAAGTGGTTACGCTTTTGGGGACAATTCTCAAAGATAGACGGGGACCCAGACATCAACGGCACTGACAAGTTCCAGTTCCTGTTACAATCTATGGAACCTAACTCCAGAGCCAGACAGTTAGTAGAGAGTTACCCCCCAAGTAGCGAAAATTATTCAAACGCTGTAAAAGCTTTAAAAGATAGATTCGCCAGAGATGACGTTCTCATCGAGACTTACGTTAGAGGTTTGCTAGCACTGATGCAAAATAAGAGTGAGGTAAGCAATCTAACTACACTGTATGACAGTCTTCAGACTCACCTTCAAGCATTAGAGACTCTCGGCGTCACCAAGGACAAATACGCTTCAATGTTGTTCCCTATGATTGAGTCGGCGCTTCCAGAAGACGTGCTTCGCGCTTGGCATCGCAGCCAGCAAACTAGCAGGGACCTTTCTAACCTCATGAACTTTTTGCGTCTAGAGGTAGAATCTGAAGAAAGGATCCGGCTCGCTAGTCAAGTTTTTCCCACAACATCCGCTGTAGAGCCGAAGCCGCCGACCGCCTGTTTCTTCAACGAATCCAATCCAGGCAAGTCTGAAAGCTCCAGTAAACAACGTGCAGCATGTGTTTGGTGCGATAAGGATTCCCACTCGGCTACGGAGTGCCACAAAGCTGCGAAGATGCCGCTGAAGAATCGTGTTGAGTTTTTGAAAAAGAAGAATGCCTGCCACATATGTTTTAAAACAAATCACTCGGCCAAGCAATGTAAAAGCTATCCAAGGTGCCTTTTCTGCAAAAAACGACACTACACTTTAATGTGCACTGAATTAGAAAAATTGGATAGTCAAAACAACACTGCAAACAATAACAATAAACAACCAGAGACGAGCAATTTGTCATGTCAATCAAAGTTGACAACTGTAACTTTACTACAAACTTTTGTGGTAAAGATTGTTCATGGCAACAAAGAGGTTTGTGTAAGAGCGCTTATTGACAGTGGCGCGCAAAGATCCTACATCAAAAAAAAGTCTCATTCAAAAGCTCGGTCTGAAACCTTCGAAGAAGGAATTAATAACTCATTGCTTGTTCGGCGGGCTTGAGACCTCTTCGAATGTTTTTGAAGTATTTGACATATGTGTCAAAAATGTCGACAATGATTTTTATATAAACATGTCTGTCGTAGAACAGGAAAAAATATGTAATTGTCTACAAAAAATACCGAACAAAATTTTACAAAAATTGACAAAACAAAACATAAAATTAAATGACTCATGTGACGAGGTAAGTTTGCTCATTGGAGCTGACTATTGCGGACTATTGTTGACTCATGAGTTTTTACAATTGGACGACAATTTGACTGCTGTAAAAACCAAACTCGGTTGGACCGTCCAGGGTCCTGTTACAGGGTCATACATTTCGTCAACTAATTTGTTTACGACTCTTCATTGTTTGTCTAACATTGAAATTTCAGATCTTTGGTCTCTCGAAGCCCTGGGAATAAAGGATCCTGCAGAGCAGGCCACCCGGTCAGCGAATCAACTTGAGATACTCAAATGTTTTGAAAAATCTATCAAAATTAACAATGAAGGTCGTTATGAGGTTCATTTACCGTGGCGTGACGTACCGCGACCCCAAACTAACTACGATCTCGCCAGAAAAAGATTGGACTCCACCATGAATCGTCTCAAACAACTAGGTAAGTTCAACGGCTACAATGAAGTTTTTGACGAATGGTTACGACTTAATATTATAGAAATAGCGCCAGACCAATCCATCAAAGGCCACTACATGGCACATCATCCCGTAATCAAAGAGTCAAGTTTAACGACAAAGATTCGTCCGGTTTTCGATGCGTCGGCCAAGGATAAAAATCAGGTCTCCTTAAACTCTTGTTTAGAAAAAGGCGTTAATCTGCTTGAGAAAATCCCTAATCTGTTAATTGATTTCAGGAAGCACAAAATTGGTGTGACCGCAGACATAGCAAAAGCGTTTCTTCAGATTTCCATCACACCAAACGACCGTGACTATCTTCGGTTCCTGTGGTGGTCTAAACTAGATGAACAGGACAGAAAACTGATAACATATCGTCATAGACGTGTTGTGTTTGGTGTCACATCGAGTCCTTTTCATCTCATTGCTACAATTAATCATCATCTGGACAACTGCCCAGAGCATCTGAAGGAAACTGCTATGAAATTAAAAAAATCATTCTATGTGGACAACTGCGTCACAAGCCTGGAATCAGAAGAGGATTTAGATAAGTTTATCAGGGAATCCAAGCAGGTAATGCTTAAAGGCTGTTTCGATCTTAGAGGTTGGAAATCAAGTCCTACTTTTGTAGATAACAAAGTCGCGAACACTAACGTATTAGGGGTATTATGGGATGTCAAAAATGATAGTCTTCGGTGCAATGTTAACTTTCAAAATATTAATGGTAGATATACAAAAAGAACGTTACTTTCGATAGCTCAAAGGGTTTTCGATCCCATAGGTTTTGTCTGCCCGACCACTATTGTACCAAAAATGATTTTACAAAGGTCGTGGTGTCTTAAACTTACCTGGGACGAAGAATTACCCAAAGATTTATCTAAAGAATTTGAAAAATGGTTAGAACAGGCCCACCTGATTAATGATTGCGTTATTCCTAGAAGGCTTACTCGTGTCTCTATAAATGATTGTAATAACTCTTTACATATTTTTTGTGACGCGAGTAAAAACGCTTATTCAGCGTGTATATTTTTACGATCGCAGCTAGGTGAGCATGTTGATCTGAGGTTAGTTTTAGCTAAGTCGAGACTAACACCAGTAAAAAAAAATTCTATCCCAAGATTAGAGTTGATCGCCGCTACGCTCGCTTGCAGACTGTCAGTAATTGCTATTGAATCGTTAGCATTATCAAATTGTCGCGTGTTCTTTTGGACAGATTCTAGCGTCGTACTGACGTGGATAAAATGCGATGGGCCGTGGACAGTATTCGTCTCAAACCGTGTTAAGGAAATTAAAAGCATAAGTGCTCCTCCCTCCTGGAGGCATGTACCTGGTGAATTGAATCCAGCCGATTTACCTTCCAGAGGCATTTCTCCGAAGGGCTTACTAGAAAGTCAATGGTGGGAGGGCCCTTCTTGGTTACGGTTACGCGAGGAAGACTGGCCAACTACAAAACTCGTATTTAACGAGTCTGAAGTGAACGACGAACGGAGAGAAGTCTCCACTCATGCTATGCTTGTTGAGCAAGAATCTTTTTTAACGCGATTAACTTACTTTTCAAACTATGTAAAAGTTGTAAGAATGTTGTGTTGGATATTACGCATGAAGAATAAACCAACGTTCAAAGAGTTGTCTTACGACGAATACGAATACGCTGAGAGTTCCCTTATCAAGTTAATTCAGCAAAATTATAGGAACTCTTTACTCAACGATAAAAAGTTACAAACTTTTGTTGACGAAAATGGTATAATACGTCTAAATACAAAACTGTCCTTAGGATCAGACGAACGTGATTTTAAGTTTCCGATAGTTTTACCAGGAGTAGAGACGTTAGTAAGACGTCTTATAGAGCGTCGACACGTCGAACTGCAGCACGCTGGAGTTCAAACATTGATGTGTAACCTGCGTCAAACTTTTTGGATCATAGGTCAAAGGAAACTTGTGCGCAGCGTCGTTGATAAATGCATAAAATGCAAGCGTTTTAAAGCAAAATTTTGTCAAGCACCCGTAGGAGTTCTTCCTAGAGAACGTATGGAGGGTAGCACGCCTTTCCAGTTTTCGGGCGTTGATTTAGCTGGTCCTTTATTGTTGCGCTCGGGATCCAAAGCATGGATCGTGCTTTTTACGTGCGCTACTTATCGTGCCGTACATCTAGAGGTAGTAGAAGAACTTTCCACTTGCGAGTTCTTGATGGCTCTAAGACGATTTGTCGCGCGACGTGGCCGAGTCCAGTGTTTATTTAGTGACAATGCGACAAACTTTCACGGTCTTAATAATGCTTTTAGTTCCTTGGACTGGAACGAAATATACCGTTTTTCCACTATAACGAGGATCAAATGGCAATTCCTGCCACCAGCAGCTCCTTGGTGGGGAGGGTTCTATGAGAGATTGATCGGTTTTTTAAAGCAAATTTTACGAAGAGTTCTAGGCAAAGCGGCTCTTACGCTAGTAGAGTTGCAAACAATTTTATGCGACTGTGAGGCAGTCATCAATAGCCGCCCATTGACCTACATAAGTGGTCAAGATGAACTGCAGCCGTTGACTCCGTCTGCATTTATTCAGCCCATGACTTCATGTGGTGTAAATGACTTTGATGAGGTCGATTCAAAGACTTTAAATATGCGACAACGATATTGTCAACGATTACGTGAGGACCTACGGAAACGTTTTCATGATGAATACATTGGTTCTCTGATTCAGCTAAACCGTAAGCGGGAGAATAAGGTGCCGCTTGAGGTTGGTGACATCGTTCTTGTGGAGACTGAAAATAAACGTGTCACCTGGCCATTAGGCATCGTAGAAGGTTTTCACAAAGGTGCAGATGGTATAAACCGAGTGGTACAACTACGGACTTCTGGAGGGACTAAGGTCAGGCCAATTCAGC
Source organism: Athrips mouffetella (assembly GCA_947532105.1). Classification (NCBI taxonomy): domain Eukaryota; kingdom Metazoa; phylum Arthropoda; class Insecta; order Lepidoptera; family Gelechiidae; genus Athrips; species Athrips mouffetella. Next base: position 14,749,230 of record OX383984.1, read on the forward strand.
GCTTATTTCCTTTGGAAATCAGACAAGACAGTTCAGAGATGGACTCGACTGACCTGAGACAAACAAAGTTAGACTTGATTCAGACTGATAAAATTAATGACAATAAAGACGACAGTATTAAAACACGGTCAGGTCGTCCTAGCAGGCTACCTAGCTATTTATTTGACTATGTCTTAGATAAATAATTGTATCAAATAGTTATGTACATTTTTATACATTTGCCATGTTAACCTGCCGGTTTTCCCTCCCTGGGAGTGTCACGTAATCACTGTACGTAATGTAGCTAGGCAACTGCAAATAAATAAACTTTTGTTTTTTACGGAAAATGTCTGTCTTTGACTTTGTACTAACCAAAATTATAACAGTCAGGTCTCTCCTTATTTAGTCGCTTTATACATTGTTTTCGCATCAATTTTAAATTAGGGTATAAGCAAAATAACTCATTTCTTTTTCTACCGGTGTTTTAGATTTCCAGTCACTTTTTGATATTTCAATTATTTACTTCAAAACGTCAAACGTCAATGTCTTAAAAATTTCAATGTCAACTTTGCGTTTTGTTATCCTTTGTTTTTTTTTTGTAATATGCTGCCTATGTGGCGTTGCGTCTTGTTTTGTTATTATCTGTTCGTTTACGAAGTGTGTTAGAAATAGTTTATGTAGTGTGTTTTTTTTTTCTTTTCAGTCAACATAAGCATGAGAAAGTTGTATACGAGTTCGTATATATCCACCTTAGAATATTTTAAGTATTTATTTACTGATATTTATATTGTATTTTATTATATTATTTATATTCCTATATTATGTCTGATGATGATTTTTTTTCCTGCTCTTCTGATGACTATGTAAGTGCTGTTAGTAGTAACACCTCACTATCGGATTCGGATCCATTAGGAGAAAAACTTTCGAGGGCTTTCATTGATAATTCCAATTTCCTTTCCTTGGTGCATATCAACGCTCAGAGTATATTAGCTCACTATTCCGACCTTCTCACATCCTTTGACTCCGGCGTAGTTGACTGCATACTTGTGTCCGAGTCTTGGTTGAAACCCTCACTTCCATCAACTAGTTGCTCCCTACCTGGTTATAAACTTTATCGAAACGACCGCACCGGACGTGGTGGCGGAGGCGTCGGTATATATTTACGCAGCAGTTTTTCAGCCAACGTTGTTTCCTGTTCCCCATCCGATTACACTGGCTCTCTGGAATACCTATTTTTGGATGTAGTAGTGCGCCACAAAAAAATACTCCTCGGTGTCCTTTATAGTCCTAGTGACAAGGTGAACTATTTTAGCACTTTAGAGTCTGCTTTAGGGAAGTTAGTACCTATTTATGACCACGTGATTTTTATGGGAGATCTTAATACATGTTTATTGAAGGGTGATGCAAGAGCTCAAAACCTCCATGCTCTTACAACATCATTTAACCTACAAATTCTTCCCATGAGTTCTCCCACTCACTATTTCCCTAACTCCAGGCCTTCCTTAATTGACTTAATTGCTGTCTCTAACCCAAAGCTCGTCTTTTCTCATGGTCAAATGGCTGCTCCCTTTTCTTACCACGACTTAGTCTTCTTGTCTTATAAAGTACGTCCTCCAAAGGTTAGAGGCAAAGTTCTACTTCTGCGTGATTTTAAGCATATGGATCTGGAACGCTTGAGAGAGGATGTTAAGAATATTAACTGGTCATCGGTGCTGTTGTCCGACAACATTGATGATATGGTACAAGTTCTAACTACTGAACTGATTAAAGTTTATGATTTTCATGCGCCTGTTCGGCCTGTGCGTGTGAAGCGTGCTCCTGCTCCCTGGTTAACGCCGGTGATCAGGAGGACTATGGCTAAACGCGACAGGGCTAAAGCCAAACACAAAAAACATCCGTGTCAGGAAAATCTCGACGCATACAAAAAACTAAGAAACGTCTGCAACAGAATGTGTAGGGATGCTAAACGTCGCTACATTCATACAACAATTCAGGATCTCTGCCAGGCGCAAGTTTGGAGGTTCCTACGGTCATTGGGTGTGGGTAAAACCACTGATGCTTGTCAAAGCAATGTGGATCTCAATGCATTGAATCAACATTTTATTGCTCCCCCGGTCATTTTAGACTCTTTATCTAAAACAAAAACTCTTTCTTTTCTTTCTGAACTTACTCCACCTGACTGTCCACCCTTCTCTTTTAAACCAGTCTCCGTTGGTGCAATAAAGAAGAGTGTCCGTGCCATCTCCACCAAAGCCATCGGTAGTGACAATTTAAGCCTGGACATGATTCTTCCCGTGCTGGAGGAAATTGCCCCAGTGATCTCTCACATTATCAACTATTCGCTTTCTCGCAATATCTTTCCAGCATCGTGGAAGAAAGCTTTTGTCATTCCCTTACCGAAAACCACAAACCCTACATCCTTTTCACAATACCGTCCCATATCTATACTCCCCATCCTCTCTAAAGTCCTAGAATCAGTTGTGCATAAACAACTCTATTCTTATCTTACTTCCAACAACCTATTGTGTCCTTTCCAGTCTGGTTTCCGTCCTTCCCACAGCACTGTTGGTGCACTGTTGAATATAACGGAGGACATCCGGTGTGCTATGGATAACACCAAGCTCACCGTGATGGCCTTGTTAGATTTCAGCAGTGCTTTCAACTCTGTTGATTTCGATATCCTCCTCGGCACTCTTCGTGCTGTTAACATTCCTTCCTCGGTAATAGACTGGTTTCACTCTTATCTCTTCGGACGCCAGCAGTGTGTGAGAACCGATGATGCTGGCTCGGACTGGTCAAATCTCACTGCTGGTGTTCCTCAAGGCGGCGTTCTCTCACCTTTACTTTTTTCTGTTTTCATAAATAACATATCTCGTGTAATTTCTTCTCCATTCCATCTGTATGCAGACGTTTTGCAAATTTATCGTCATTTTGTCGTGACTGAGATATCCAATGCTGTTGATGCTCTAAACGAAGACCTTACTGCCATCCAGTTGTGGGCAGAATCTTTTGGTCTGCTAGTTAATCCTGCTAAATCACAGGCAATTATTCTCGGCAGTAGTAGACTCAGGTCCAAGATAGACTGGGATATAGTACCAAAACTCTTCTATAAAGGTGTCCAGATCAGTTTTTGTGATAAGGTTAAAAATCTGGGCCTGCTCATGGACTGCAACATGTCTTGGATATCTCACGTCAACGATGTTAGCAGGCGTATGCATTTTACGTTCCACTCTCTCAAGCGTCTCCAGTATTTCCTTCCTTTTAACACCAAAATTATGCTTGCGCAATCTCTCCTGTTACCTATCCTTGACTACGCCGACGTCTGTTATTTGGATGTGACTGAGGAGCTGCTTAACAAGTTAGAGCGCCTTCAAAACTTAGCTATACGCTTCATTTTCGGCTTGCGAAAATATGACCACATTTCTCAATTCCGTGCTCAACTTAAATGGCTCCCTATCCGCCTTCGTCGCGATATGCATATCCTAACTGTCCTTTTCAACATCCTCAATGACCCGCACTCCCCACCTTACCTTCGTTCCCGTTTTCAGCTGCTTCCTCCTCCCGCTTGGCCTAGGCGCCCTTACATTACACAGATGTTTGAGGTGCCTAGGAGTAATACCAATTTCCAGTTTCACTCTTTTTCCGTCCGTGCCGTTCTATTGTGGAACAAATTGCCTCGAATTATTCAAGAAAGCCCCTCCATTCACACTTTTAAAGTAAGGTTAAAAGATCATTTCCTGTCACAAGTTGCTTCATAGCCATCATCATTGTAAATATATCTGTTAAGCACTCATCATTTTATTTATGTAGTATATAGTGTGTTATGTATTTATTTATTATTTACATTTATTGTATTTATTTATTATTTTATTGTTTTTATTATAAATTTATGTGAATTATGTATTTGTATTATTTAATAGTCTATTTTCTTTATTTATTATTTATGATACATCATTTTTTTCTCACTTTTTTTTTGCACTATTGTGTTCCCGTTAATACAACTTTCTCACTGCGTTCGGTTGGCTGGAAGAAATCTCTTTTAGAGATAAGCCCGCCTTTGTGTATGTCCTTTAGTTATAGTCTTTTCTGTTAAATTTTTTTTTGTGCAATAAAGAATATATAATTACCTATTAAATAATGAAAACTTAATTTGTTCAGAATTTGATTCTCTACAAATTTGTTTCTCTTCATTCATGCTGTAAAACGTGGAACATAGGAGATAATATTTTGAATTTGTCGTGTTTTTCAGGTTTAATTTCCAAAATATCGATCCTGGAAGAAAAATTTTAAAATACAAACTTGTGGAGAATCAAATTTTCTAAAATTTTTGTCTTCATGGTTTTACTATAAATTCAAAAATGGTTGAGTTATTCAAGAAAACCCATTAAAAAAAACATTTTTCGAATAAACAGGAGCCTGATTCAGTCTACTTTTTGAATTTACACCCCCAGTCCACTCCCCCCCGAGGGCCTACGAAAAAAAACCAAGAACTGATTATTCACGGGTCATAAATGACATAATGATTGAACTATTTGTTATTATCTCCAAGCATACAAACATATTAGAATATGATATATTATCTACTCATTAAAAAATCCGGCAGTGCGAGTTTAATATTTTTTTACTAAAGTTTCTAGGACCTAGCCTAGGCACCTACCTCAGTACCTTTGTACCACAAAAGATGTAAAAACAGTATAATTACAACTACCTACAAGGTACGCACAGTAGCAAGTAAGTGTTAACAAAGCCAGTAGGTACCTATAACTTGAACCAGCGCTAAGCTACAAACCCCCGAAACCAAAGACCCGCTCAAGGTCAAAGTGTTACTACCTAACGTGCGGCTGACTGTACCTACCCACTAGCGCCGCGGTTGTTGGTCAAACAAACACAATCACTCTGATGATGACTAGGTAGGTTTAGGTTACCTACCAAGAAGGTATATTATTATACAACTTGTAATTACCAATACGCAAAACCTCTCGGGTGGTAGTTTTACTCGTTCTACTCATGAAACTGAACAACTTTATTGGAAATTAGAATAAAAAAATTGAGAATCGGAATTTTGTATTTTATTTTTGTTGAACAAAAGTACCACTCGAGAACCTTTGCATACATTGTATATCTCACGGAACTGTTTAATCTACAGGATGTAAAAAAAGTTCGACTGTACTTCTAAGGAGTGATTCTACATCGTATAAAATATAAAAAAAATATTTTGCTTAAAAAAAGTTGTTTTAGCTCAAGAAGAAGTGAAGCACAAGGGTTAAACGACGTAGACAAGGATGTTTATTGTTATTTAATATCCACTCACTAGCACATTTCAATAAATTACTGGAATGTAATTCGGAGGAAAAACTAATTTAATGATCAAACAAATCAGAAATTAAATATTAATTAAAGTATTTTTATTTTAGTATTGTACGTACAATCACCCCTTAGAAGGATCATCCTACTTTTTTTTTTACATCCTGTATTTTTCATTCGTCCACGGCTGGCAATGTTAATCGTAGTTGCACGACAATTTCTGTAGGTAGGACAAGGATTTCCAATTTCTATGAGGTAGATACTTACCAAGAGGTACTTATGTAAACCTACCTAGAAAACCAAACGTGAAGCAAATCTAGAATAAAATAGGTACATAATTTTACTTATTTATCGTCGTTCATTCGTCCGGCGGAAAACAGAAAAACGTTCGGTTTTTATTTTTGTCTGAGACTTGTCTTCATACGTTGTTTATTACCTACACGTAATACAGGAATCAAAATCTCGATGTCAATATCCATCGTGCGTGATTCAACACGCACCCCTCCCTAGCGAGTGTACGGAGCTGACTGACGAGACCGCGACGGCCGGCGACGGTGAGTCGTGTGCGTTGAAGTATAGATTTACGTATGTTCCATTTCTCACCGACAAACGGATCGGCCGTGACGGCCGATTTTATTTATCACCGAGTTTTTGTCGGTCGTGTGCGTTGAAGTATGGCAACCAGTACGTTCCATTTTTGACCTACAAAAAATCGGCCACCGATTCTCGGTCGTGTGCGGGAGCCCTGAGATATTATAAATATTTGAATTTATTGAGTGCTTCCTGTTGAAAATGAGTCGTCGAAAGCGTGTGAGGGTACGTTATGTATGATAGATATGTGATAGATACTATTTTTGTTGCGTTTAACCAAGAATTAATATTCTTTATATAGAATTGTTTTTGTGCTCGAAATTAGAGGTTATGTTTATTGGTCAGGTTGTTACCCGTGAGTTGGATGCTGTTCTGAAGCAGCAGGATGGCTCTGAGTTGGATCAGTCTTACAGGAGCAAGGTCTCGTCTCCGAGCCCTACGTCCTCGCGGGGCCGGCGAGAGGCCTCATCTAATAGAAACGCAGGGTCGAAGAAACCTAACAAAGATGGCAAACCGGTGATAGAAGAAGCTAGATGTAATATAGAGGAGTCTGACTCTAAAGAAATGTTGGATAGGTTGGTTTTCTTTTAATATTTTGGGTTGCATGTTTTCACTTACCTACCTGTTTGGATCTTCTACCAATACAAGATGTGTTTGTGCTAAGAGTCTGTTTGTATTCATTAGCAGCCTATAAATAGTTTTTTAAGAGAGAGTACACAATTTAGGAGCAGCAATTTAGTGGTTAGGTTATAGTAATGCACTTGGTAAAGGAACCAACCATGGGTACTGTCAGCCTCTTTTCGATTTATGTTCTCCTGGTACTGTCCATTTTATTTTAAATATAGGTAGGCAGTCGTCACCCAAGTAAAAAGTCACCACTGTAGTATTTTAAAAAATAATTTTATGATCAGAGTGTAAAAACTCCTTGGTATTATACTTTTTTTACTTACCGCACTAGTTCGGTAAGTAGCTACTTACGAGCTATGTTTACAAATGTATTGAATAAGTCATTTCTGATTATTTAGCACTTTTTGATTAGTCTGTCAAATTGTGCAAATTGCAATTTTTGATGACATTCATTTAATTCTAATGGAATTCCCATCTTATTGAAAGTTGAAGTTGGAACACAGTGGGTGCTATGTGCGGTGGTGTGCACTCACCATCAGTTGGCCCCTTCTGCTCACTTGTAACATATAAAGGCCTTGTGTAATTACTGCGGGAATTGAAGGAAGCTTTTAATTCTCCACAGGGGTGTAACTGAAGCTTTTTGAACGAAAGTGAACTTTAAAAGATGAATAATGTGGCCCAAGTTGCTAATACAAATTCCAATTTCTTGTTGAAGAATTCTGATATTGTATCTAAAGCTTCCTAATACCAATTTATTTTCCAGTTTGAAGGAAGCAGCCTTTCTATCTCATCTGCCGTTTGACAAGATGTCTTCCCTGGAGGCGGAACATTTCTCAGACCTCCAAGGGCCTTCTAGTCTTGCCTTAGTTGAGATCAGGAACAGGATTTTGAAAATGTGGTTTGAAGACCCTACAAAGCAAGTGACGGAATATGCTGTTCAGAAGATAGAGGTCTGTTTTACTTTAGACAAAAAACAGTTCACTATTTGACAACTGATCTAAATAAGCCTTTATATATCTACACTTTATAATATTATAAAGAGGAAAGATTTGTATTTTTGTGTGTGTATGTTTGTAATGAATAAACTCAAAAACTACTGTGCCTATTTAAAAAATTCTTTCACCGTTAGAAAGCTACATTCACCCTTAGTAACATAGGCTATATTTATTGCTAGAAAAGATTAGGGATCTTTACTAAAACTTTAGTAACGTAACCCAAGGTGTAAAAAAAAACCGTAAAACATATTTCGTCGCATGCGCTGCGGAAACTTTTGACAATAGAGCAAAGTGATGTATGACAGTTTTATAGGAGACATCAATATCTACAAAAAAGTCCACGACACTATATGTCTAATTATTACAGTTAAGTCAAAATAACTACTTTTTCATGTTAACATGAAAAAAAAAAAAACAGGATGTTTTGAATAAAGGCCAGGTTAAAAGTACCCTAAACCGACGAGCATGTATGAAAGGATTGATGAAAGTTCAGGAAGCAAGGGAAGTATGTCAAGATCGTAGCAGGTGGAGAACTGTGGTCTCTGCCTACGCCGACGGGAACAAGGCGTGACATAAAAAATTTTTTTTTTTTTTAAATTTAAATCTATTTATTTCATAAATTGACAAATATTTTATTACAATTCCTGACTGCTAAAAAATCTGCTTATACAGATTGTGTGCAGGCAGGAGTCATACACCTAACGCACGGTTTTGGTAAGAGGGTCTGGAGTCACTTTGTGTTCAAATTGACCCACGATGAAATAGTGTTTTAGTGACTGTTTTATATGTTTGTGGGATTTACCTTTAATTCTTTTCACCAGCTCTTTAGGTAGATTGTTAAGCATTTGGGGTAACATGTACTTCCAAGTCCTCTCACCATACACATTGTTATATTTAGGCAAATTAAACATGGGCAGGTAAGTTAGCTCACGAGTGTTCTTTGGCCTCGTTTTACTATCCAGCAGTTCAATGTTGTGACAGCTCTCAGAGACAAGTGCTAATTTGACTTTGTCGAATACATTAATTACCTTGCAGAATTCAAAGAGCCTACTATAGTTATCTCTGTATTTGTGTTTTATTTTGAAAGGCACAATATTTTTAAGAAGTCTTAGTTGAATATCATAAACTTTTTGTTAGTAAGTTTTATACGTTCTTCCATAGCTCGAGATGCCATAGCTAATGACTGAATCGGCTAAAGCCATGTATAGCATTCTCATAGTATTATATGGTAATTTATGTTTTAATATACAGAACTTTGAGAGTATTGCTCTTAGCTTATTGCATATAAAATCCACATGAGGGCCCCAATTAAACTTGTGGTCTATTATCAAGCCTAGGTATGTATGTTCATTAACAATCTCAAGTGGTTTACAGTCACAGTTTCTTGGGCACTGGTGCATACATTGATGACTATGAGCCACGACTTTTGTCGTTCCATTAGTTTTAAGATATGGCGAATGAATGTGTATAAGCTTTGTTTTTTGGTAATTGATGGATAAACCAACATGTTAAACTCATTCTGTAACATGCTTTCAGCCACGCTCAAGTCTCTGTGCGCTACAAGAATACAGGTATCGTCAGCGAATTGATACACGGAACCATTCTTGAATATTTTACACATGTCATTTACGTAAAGCAAATATTCAGTTGGTCCTAATATTGACCCTTGTGCTGTGCCATATATGGTGGGAATTTGGTCACTGTCGATACCCGCTACTCTCACAACATTGAATCTATTAGTGTGGTAATTTTTGAACCAATCCAGCAGTGGACCCTGTATCCCATTCTGCTGCATTTTTTCAAATAGCTTTCCATAATTAAGGGTGTCGAAGGCTTTGCTGAAGTCTACCATTACTGTTAAAACATGTTCTTTTTTGTTCATGTGATCATTTACTTCATCTGTAAATAATGACAATAATTGTGTGGTATTTTTATTGTTTTGGAATCCAAATTGCCTCTCATGTAGGATGCCGTTTCTCGATAAAAACTTATTGATTTCTTTGCCAAAGTATTTTTCTATAATTTTATCTATGCTTGAAAGTATAGTGATCGGTCTGTAATTGTTAGTGTCTTTATGGCTACCTTTTTTAAAGATAGGCCTAATAATTCCGATTTTTAGGGAGTCAGGATAAACAGATTTAGATATACACAAATTTATGAGGTACGCTAATACTGGCGTGATTTCTTTACAAATACTTTTTATATCTTTAAATCGGATGTTATCGACGCCCGGACTTTTCTTATCATTTAAGTTGGTTATAATTTTGTGTAATATTTCTTCATTTATTTTGTTTAGTCGTATGGCTATATTTGGAGTGTTGATATATGTGTTTTCATCAAGTAACGGTACCCTACAGTCATTGATTAAGTTCCTGACATTTTTCTCAAAATCAGAGGCAAATTTATTGGCTATAATTTTTGGGCTAAGTCTGAAAGAGCTTAAAATAATATCATCCAGTGCTTTTACAATTCGGCCGGTGAGGCGGTTAATTATTTCCCACATTTTCTTTTTGTTTTTAAAATTGTCACATATTTCTTTTTTAATTGATTTATTTTTTGTCTTATTCATTAATTTGTTGGTCTTATTTCTGTATCTGTTATATATTAATCTATTTTTTTTGTTAGTAGTATCGGCTAACCAAATTGACAACAGTTCCTTTTTAGGGTTCCGATACCAAAATGGTAAAAAAAAGGAACCCTTATGGTGCCGCTCTGTCTGTCTGTCTGTCTGTCTGTCCGTCTGTCTGTCACACCTCTATATCTCAGCAACCACTTACGCTATCGAGCTGAAATTTGGAATAGTTTTAGAATATAGTTGCCCAACTTAATTGCACATGAAAATTTTTTGAAAAAAGTATGATTATTAATGTAAAGGGGGCCAAAATAGGGGGGGCCAAATTTCAAATTGTCGCTACTAGGTCGAGTGGGGTATCATATGAAAGGGCTTTACTTGTACATTTTAAAATATATTTTTGTATTTTTTTAAGTTTCTTAGTTTTCAAGTTATGATGAAAAATGTCAAAAAAAATACCATTCCCCCCCCCTTATCTCCGAAGTTTGAGTAAGGGAAAATCTGAATTAATTACAGTTGACAGAGGTTTATGTAAACTTTACAGCAAAAATAAAACGATCTTTCTAAGTTGCATAGTTTTTCAGAAATCTGCAAAAAACCTTTACAAACAAATTTAGTTTTGCGGTCCTGAAAATGGACTTTATTGCTTCCAAAAATACTATAGGTATATCGGAACCCTCGGCGCGCGAGTCCGACTCGCACTTGACCGGTTTTTTTTTTTACGCCCCCGGCGCAATTATAGCACTTCCAAGCAACTGAATCCGTCACTGATATGGCACTAAGTTGTTCCGTAGTCAAAGCTACACAGTCACAATGAAACCATTTACTGCAGTTACTACACTGAACTCCGGGAGCTTTTTTGACACCATTTTGGAACACTTAGCACATTTGGCCATTGTTACGATAAGAATGCGCGCGCGCAAGATTACGAGGTAACTAGTTCACGCACGGCTGACATTATCACATTATGTATGTAGTATTAATCCTTATCCAAATTAATCACTTCATATTCAAGGCTACATCAGTACCTGTAAATTACTTTGTGAATTATTCAAATAGGACATACCATTCAAAAGTTATCATGAGTGTAATAGTTATCAAAATTGAAATTCAAGAAACAAAGCTCTTAGTGTTCAATCTTTAATCTTTAACATATCTTAGGTACATTAATAATTATATCCAAATTTTCTTAATATCATACTCTTTTTAGGGTTCCGTACCCAACAGGTGAAAAACGGGACCCTATTAATATGCCTCTGATGCCTTCGGTCTGTCTGTCAGCGGGCTGTATCTCATGAACCGTAATAGGAAGACTGTTCAAAATGTTCATAGATTATGTTTCTCTGTTGCCGGGAATCGGAACACTTAAAGCGTGAAAATTGCGTGAAAAACGGGAATACTTACCAGCGTGAAAATTGGTATGTTAATAGTGCATAAGCTATAAAATAACAACAAACAATAAAAACTGGTAAAGTGCGTGTCGGACTCGCGCGCTTTTAATAAACTTTGGCGTGACCGCGCGTCCATAACTAAAACGGTATTTTTAGTGGTATGGAACCCTCGGTGCGCAACGCGAGTCCGACTTGCACTTGGCTGGGTTTTGTAATCCCCGACGCAACAAGAAACTATAGCTACCCGTGCGAAGCCGGAGAGGACCGCTAGTCCTTTATAATTTTGTAACCATAGCTACTAATTTACTTATTTCTTATTAAGAAATATTGATTTTTTACTTGCAGGCCCCTTACAACAGCGACCCAGCTCTAGTGTTACGCACTCACACTTTTTTAGAAAGGCAAGAGTTCATCAACAATGGGATGTATGAGAGCATCGCTCCCATATTAAATTCACCTAGTGCAGGTAAACTATACATTAACAGAACCAAATCAAGTAATTAATAAAACAAAGTACCTACCAAATATTGATGCTTTTTCCACACATTTGCTCGTAAAAATATCCACCCTTTTCAAAAGTACCACCTTGTTCTGAAAGCACCAACCCTTTTTTAAAGTATCAACCTATTCATAAAGTACAACCCCGTCTCTGAAGACCCTGTCTTTACTTAGATAGACCCTCCCTATCTAAGTAAAGATAAATACGAGTAGCACAAGCTGACACTCAAAAGTACGAACCCTTCTCCAGGTATACCTCTATTTCTGAAAAATTTGCAACGGGGTTGCGAGGGACGCGGGCTAGGGCTAAGGCGCCCCGAAATAGCCTGGTGTTCTATTCCATGCCTACAGGCATGCCTGAGTTTAGGCGCCTTTTTGCCTTCGTTTAAATCAGCCTATACTTTCAGCAGCATTGTTAGGGTTCCATAGTCAACCAGGAACTTTTTTTTTTACTTTTAACAATGATTTTAGTTTATTGTATTGTTCCTACAAGCTTAATACTAATACTGAAAATAATAAAAATAGTAATAGCAATCAGGCGCTAGGACCTCGGAGGTAAAAAGTTTATGTTATGAAATACTTAATCAAAACCTGCTTTGCGATAAAAAATCGTACAAAAATACGGAACCCTATACTGCGCGTGGCCCAACACGCACTTGGCCGGTTTTATAATGTATTTTTTATTTTTATTTACATACTAGCTGTTGCCCGCGGCTTCGCTCGCGTGGATTTTGTATTTTATATTATAACGTGTTTTCCAATAGGAAGAGATATTTTCCCGCTGTAAAAAGTAGCCTACAGCCCCCGCTCCTGCTCCCGCTCTCCCTCTCCCTCTACCCCTTCCCTTCCCCACCCCCTCCCACTCCACTCCCTCTCCTCTCCCCCTCCCTCTCTCCCTACTTACCCCTACCCCTATCCCTTCCCCTATTCCTATCCCCATCTTAACCGCTATCCCTACCCTTATATAAACATAGAAACGACACTCATATTGATTTTTAGACATTTCAACCCTATTGCACCCCAACCCCATCCCCAGGGGATGATAGTATTTCACGTCCACTACGTTAAATTTCAAAATTGTTGTAGTTTTCCTAACCAGCGACCCGATAAACCATACAAACGTCACCCATATTGATTTTTAGACATTTCAACCCTATCGTACCCCAAACCTATCCCCAGGGGATGATGGTATTTCACGTCCACCACGTTGAATTTCAAAATTGGTGTAGTTTTCCTAACCAGCGACCCGATAAACCATACAACCGATACCCTTATTGGTTTTTAGACTTATTCATTTATTTATTTATTCAAATATACGGAACACCAACACTATACATAACAACACATTATTATAGTATCAAGACATTATAGAACATTTCAGTTATGTACAGAAATAATAGGTGAGCACATCATTCAACCATTTCAACCTATAAATGAGTGAAACAAATTATCATAAAATTTTCAATATAAGTTACAAAATAATAATAAAATAAGATAAGATAACACAAATCCTTAAATACGAGTTTAATCAAGTGATGTCAGTAACCTTGCCTAATATTAAGTTTCTAAAAGATGACAAAGAGTCATGAAATATATCTATCTCTGGCTTTTCCGACTGGACAAAATTATACTCGCTGCAGATTCGATTTATTGGAGAGTTTCGACCAAGATTTGTGCGACAGAAGGGAATAGAAAACATTTTGGTATTGGAATAGCGAGGTATTTTATGCGGAACACTCAAACAGATACATGCCCGGATCTCGTCGCTATCGATATGACCATGTAATGCCTTGTATAGAAAAGTGAGGTCAAGTATTCGTCGTCGTTCATGCAAGGAAGACATATTAAAAAATGCAAGACGCTGTTGGTAGCTGACGTGATGCGATATTCCTGAAGATATAAATGCTAAATGTCTGGTAAAAGCTCGTTGTACGCTTTCAAGTCTTTGAGAGTGCACTGCATAGCAAGGGGTCCAAGATATAGACCCATATTCCAAAACGCTACGAACGAAAGCATTGTAAAGAATGATCTTCGACTGGCATGAAAACCCTTTTGTATTTCGCTTAAGAAATCCAAACATTTGCGCTGCTTTTGTTACAATTTTATCGATATGCGTTATGAACGTTAACTTGCTATCGACCACAATACCCAAGTCTCGCATTTCAGAGACTTCTTTTAAGACATTTCCATCAATGTTGTACGAAGTTGGAACGACCTTTCTTTTTCTACTATATTTGATGTGATAGCATTTAGTGACATTTAGCAACATTCCATTCGCATCGCACCAAGTTTTTATGGAATCAAGATCCTCTTGAAGGAAGCTTTGATCATTGCTATTTGTGACTGGCATGTAAATCTTGAGGTCATCAGCAAATAAAGAAAAATGACTATGTTTAATGGCATATGAGATGTCATTTATGAAAATGAGAAATAGGATGGGACCCAAGTGTGAAGCTTGAGGAACTCCAGATTTAGCAAAATATGTATGAGATTCATATCCTTTCACAGATACAACTTGCGGTCTATTTGCCAAGTATGACTCAAACCAGCTCAGTAACGGGCCTGTGACACCGCAGGCCTCTAATTTTAACAAGAGTAACGAGTGACTGACCTTGTCAAATGCACTACTAAAATCTGTGTAGACTGTATCGACTTGTAATCCTCTGTCCACATCTAGCATTAGGTCTTTAAATGCTAGAGTCATGTTAGTGTCTACTGAACGGCCTTTTCTGAAACCATGCTGGTGAGTTGACAATAAAGGATCGACATGCCTGGCAAAGACTGGATATAAGAGTGATTCAAACAGTTTGGCGGCGCAAGATAATATCGATATCGGACGATAGTTATTTACATCACTACGATCCCCCTTTTTATACACCGGGATGATCCTAGCTTTTTTCCATTCTTCGGGAAACACTCCATCCCGCAGAGAGCGATTGAAAATTAATAAAAGAGGAGTGACTATGACTGTTACACACTTTTTGATGAAAAAAGGAGGAACTCCATCTGGGCCCGCTCCTTTCGAGACATCTAATGATTTAATTTTTTTAGTTATATCATTTGTGTCAAAAGTAACTAGAGAAATCGCGTCATTAGGATATATTACGTCACAATTGGTGATTGAAGTTGTGCTATATACCGAGGAAAAATGATCCGCAAAAATACCAGCTATTGACTGACCATCTCTCGCTGAGAGAGGTCCTAAATGCATGTCTAATGGTAGCGATTCATGATTATTTCGTCGGCTGTTTATGTAATTCCAAAAAACCTTTGGGTTGTGTTTTAATGCAACTTGTATTTTATTTTTATATTGTCTGTGACATCTACGAAATAAGTTATCACAACGATCCCGTAGTAGGTCAAACTCCAATTCGTCTCTCGGATTATTATATTTCCTAAAACGCACGCGAATCTTGTCTTTGAGTTTTAACAATCCAATAAGCTTATTATTGAACCAACATGGAACTTTTGAACTCCGAGGTCTGCAGCGAGGTACAAATCTGTCAATTGCTAGATTTATATGTTGGTAGTAAATTGAGATCATATCATTTACTGTACCACAATTCTTAAATTCAAAATCCCAGTTAACGGCTTTAAGATAGGTAACAATGTTATCATAGTCTGCCTTGTAAAAATTATATCTTTCTTGAGCCTTTGCCTTGAGCCCACACACTTTAATGTTTTCTACGGTAATTAAGAGGCATGGATGGTATCGGTCCATTTTACTAATTATATCAAGGCTAGCAGATACACTCAAACCAGAAAAATTTGTGAGAATCAAATCTAAGATATTTCCATCCTCGTTAGCAACACAATTAATTTGCTTTAAGTTGTTTGCATTTAGAAAGTCAATCAAAGCATAACCAATCTTGTTACCATAATTTGAAGGTACCATTCCTAAGTCTTCGTCGCGATTTTTCCAGTTAATAAAACTGAGATTGAAATCGCCAACTATAACAACTTCGTCTACATGATTTAGCACATCTGCAGTATTTTGGAGAAAGTTGGACAAAGACTCTAGTTTAGCAGGTGGAGGCAAATACACAGCGCAAAAAGCAATTGTTCTGGGTGTAGAATTCATGACTACTTCTATTGTTATCCACAGATCTTCAGAATCACTTTCCCAATTAGGCCTGCGTACAGATTTTATATCTCTTTTGACAGCTATAAGTACTCCGCCACCGTCCTTCTTCGAATTATCGTTAATTAACCGATCTCTTCTGTAAACTATGTACCTAGAATCTATTATTTCAGCATCACTTATTGTACAGTTAAGCCAAGTTTCAGAAAAGACAATTATATCATAGTTGACTTGAAATATTTTGGTGCTAATACTATTTGTTTTGGTTCTCATGCCACGTACGTTCTGATAATAAATACTAACCATTTTTATAACTTAAATACCAATACATTTACAAAAACTATGAAATTTAAAACTACACTATCTTATCTAGGGAGCTGCGATTACGGATTAAAATAGCCTGACGCTCATCTTCTGATTTTCGAACGTAGATACGGCCATCACGGATCCAAGTAAATTTGTAGCCAGCCTCTTTCGCCTTTTTACGAGCCGCAGCATGGAGGTCTTTATTTGCGGGTGTAAGATGTTCGGCGACAAATATAGGCAATCGCGTACCACCGAGACCCAAATGATGAGAGTTTAATTTATTTTCAGGATTTTTCTTGTTAAATTTTGATACAGCAGCTAAAAGAGCGTCTCGATGGCGTGGGCTTTTCAGTTTAGCCACTACAGCTCGTGGCCTTTCACTATTTTTATCTAATTTAGCTACTCGAGTTACGTGCAGAATATCATCATCCAATAAAGGATTTCTGACTGCCTTGCCCAGTTGACAAAGTGTGTTCACTAAATTTTCTGCCTTATGTTCCGGGATACCATTTACTTCTACGTTGTTACCTCGCATGTGCTGCTCCACTGACTCAAGTCTAACAGACATGTTGTTTAGCGTCGTACGAAGTTCAATGTTATCTTTCTGCAGCTGATCAATTATAGTACATTTCTCAGTAAATGTCTTGTTAAATGTCTCGTACTGTTCGTTGAAGAATGAAAGGGATGATCTAAAGTTAGCAATTTCGTCTTTAATTTCTTTGAGTTGCTCAGTCACATGTTCTCGAATTATTCCACGCATAATCACGCGCAGTCTGCTTTCAGTGAGGTTTATCGTTCCGGTATCAGATGTTGTCTCCGACTCGTTATTTTTATCATCACAGCAGCTGCTTGGCGAATTAACAGGTGTCGGTTCCAGTTCTGGTTTTCTGACGGTGACATTTGGATGTCCACGAGTAGAAGTGGCTTTTCCTCTATCAGCCCGTTCCCTTTGCTTAGGATTACACGGCGTATTAGAATTAGTACCTGATTTTCTTGCTTGGCTTATACATTTAGGACAAATCCAGGTTTCTGGCGAACTAGTGTTTGCCTGACCCATACATGTATCCACGTGATATATTTCACCACAAACAGGAAGTGAACAAGTTATTATGCTTTCGTCGAGTACTTGTTGCAAGCATCCGGCACATTTTCTTGGTTTATCGATTTTGGTAGGTGACCGGTACATTCTTTACGGTACTCGCGATTTGGTTTTGATAATTGCTAAAACTCCCGAGCGAAAATTTCTTATAGGGTTATTTGAAATTCTGAGCGATGATCCCTCTGCCTAGATACTCTTTGACTGGGTGACGCAGATAATACAACCGGTACCACAGATGTCACAGGATTAGGATGCTCTCGACTCTCGCCCGTAAGGTATTGACTTAAGACTGAGATTCAAATGCGCGAGCGGTACACAGTGATTAAGCAAAATAATGTCTAACCTTCATCAACAAGTAATTCTAGTGTTTAAAACTGTTAATGCACGATTTTAGAACAACCACTTCACTAATTGTTTGCACTTATCCACTGATTTTGCGTTTTTTGTGGTTTTTAAGATCGACAAAACCGATTAAGTAAACGCCTAACCGTCAATAAGGTTTTTCACTTTGATGTTTTACAATGTTAATGCACTATCTTATTGCTATTGTTTCACTAACTGATTACACTTTTCTACTGATTATGAGTTTTTAATAGTTTTTAAGTCCGAATAAAGTGATTTAGTAATTTATCAGAATATTTTTGGATGTAGATGAAGTTCAATGATGTTTATCGGACGGCGTCAAAGACTAAGTCACCCCATTTCCCTGTTATAGGGGTTGAATTTGGGATGGAATTTGGGGTGAAATTTCAATAACAGTGATGTACATTCCACAGAATTGCAACCCTAATGCCTAAATAAGCAATTTAGTTGATTTTACTTTGAAAATGAAGGATTTTCAATTTCATCCCCCTTTTCACCCCTTAGGGTGTAGAATTTTCAAAAACCCTGAGACACGTATAAATTTGTTTTTAGTCGTCAGCCTAAACACAAAATTTGAAGATCCTAACTTCAAAACTGACGGAGTTTCATACAAATTTTCAACCCTTATTTCACCCCTTTAGGGGATGAATTTCGAAAAATCCTTCCTTAGTGGATGCCTACACTGTATAAGGTATCTACGTGCAAAATTTCAAGTCTCTAGGTCTAGCCGTCTGGGCTGTGCGTTGATATATCAGTCAGTCAGTCATTCAGTTTATCCTTTTATATATTAAGACTATCTATCTATTTATCTGACCATCCATCCATCCAACCTTCTGTCTATCTGTCGTCCGTCCGTCCGTCCAACCATCTGTCCAACCGTCCGTCAAACCATCCCTGTCTCCGCTCCCCCCCCCTCTCAGCCTCCCCTCCCTCGCCCTCGCCCTCCACCCCTCCCACTCACCCCCTGCCCCTCCCTCTCCCTATCCCTACCCCTATCCCTTCCCCTATCACCATCTTAACCGCTATCCCTATCCTCATATAAACATAGAAACGACACCCATATTGCTTTTTAGACATTTCAACCCTATCGCACCCCAATCCTATCTCCAGTAGCACGAGCGGCGACCGTCATTTGACCCATGTTATTTGATACAAAGATAAGCCCCATGTTAAATGTTCATAAAAGTGATGCTAAGATTAGAAACATTTGAAAAAAATTGAATTGGGCGAAAGTTCAAAATAAAGTACCACTTCCGGTTAAAAAAAAAAAATGGCACTTACGTCATTTGATACCGAGATAGAAATTGTGGCATCAAGTAACAATTTATTTGTGGTGACAGAAACAACTAGTCTGCCAGTTCCTGTATGGCCGTAAGTGCTCGACAGACGACGGTTTCAAAGACAACGATCCGGACCCATTTACCTACGTCAACTGATACAAAGATGAATTACATATCAGATGTTAGGTAGTTATCCTATATTCAAGTATATACTAGTCTGCCGAAGCTATTCTGGCCGAAACCCTCCGTGACAGACCTAATATGATACCTAGGAACCCTTGTGGCATTGTGTGTATGTGTCCTCAAATTGCTTCCTTGGCAGCTTAAATCGCTAGACTGCCATTGGCGCGACACACACATGTTCGAATCGGCATGTTCGGTTCGGCTTTTTCTTAGAACTTGAGTAGTCCGTTGTATGAGAAAAGCCAAACCGAACATGCTGGCCCGCTTATTTACGTAGCAACCTTTACTCTAACATATTACAACCGTTCAACATTTTAGTTATTTTCAAATGGGATTATCGGATTTCACCTGAGGCGGTCATACTCGTATAACAATAGTCAATAACAAAAGAGCTAGAGTTCGTGAAAAGATCCCGTAGATAAAACCACTTTCAGTATTTCCCGATTTTGAAATGTGTTTCTTTTTTGTTTTAATCTATCGTAAAAGTAAATAATAGAATAACAACAAATTATAAAAACTTGCCAAGTGTGAGTCGGACTCGCGCTCATTTTATACAGTTTTCAGCTGGTGGCTCACATTTGGCCCGTTTTTGGTCTGTAGAAATTTCATATTAACTTTGTTTTTTTGTTTACTTTTTTCTTTTCATTGATCTAAATCCTAATTTTTTAGTAGGATTTTCAAACGAAATTTTACCCCCTATTTCACCCCCTTGGGGGATGATATCTCAATATTGCTGAAAGACTTGTTTCTTTACTTTTTATTATTAGAAAAAATCCAAATAATTATACCTCATGTCAAAACTGTTGGATTTTTAAAAACTTTCATCCCTTATTTTACCCCCTTGGGTGATGATATCTCAAAATCGCTGAAACACTTGTTTCTTAATTTCTTATTATTAGCTTAAATCCAAATTTTCAAGTACCTCATGACAAAACTGTAGGATTTCCATATAAACTTGCATCCCTCATTTCATCGCGTTAAGAGATGAAGTTCTAAAAACGCTAAAACACATACTTTTTTATTTTTTACGGAGATCTCAAAATCAAATTTGTATAATTCTACCTTTTAAAAATGAGTCTTATAGACCAACATACGGAAAAAATCATCCCCTTTTTCACCACTTTGAAGAGTAAATTTTAGAAAATGCTTAATCATCTGTTTCTATACTTTTTACTAAAACCTCAAATTCAAATTTGTGTGATTCTAACTTAAGAAACAAAGGACTGTCATATAAACTTTCATCCCTTATTTCACCTCTTAGGGGATTACTTTTAGAAAATCCGTCCTTTGTGAGTGGTTTTGAAGTACAAGAAACCTGTGTACAAAATTTTAGATCTGCAACTATAGATGAATCAGTCAGCCAGGACAAGCAATTTTATATATTTAGACTACCTAACATCTGAAATGTAATTCATCTTTGTATCAGATGACGTAGGTAGAGGGGTCCGGATTGCTACGCAGTTAAGCGGGCCAGCATGTTCGGTTCGGCTTTTCTCATACAATGGACTACTTAAGTTCTAAGAAAAAGCCGAACCGAACATGCCGAATCGAACATGTGTGTGTCACGCCAATGGCAGTCTAGCGATTTAAGCTGCCAAGGAAGCAATTCGAGGACACATACACACAATGCCACAAGGGTTCCTAGGTATCATATTAGGTCTGTCACGGAGGGTTTCGGCCAGAATATTCTAACTTCAAAACTGGCGGACTTTCATACAAACTTTCATCCCCTATTTTACCCCCTTAGGGGTGGAATTTTGTACAATCCTTTCTTAGTGCACCCTTAGACGTCATAAGGAACCTACATGCCAAATTTGGAATTTCTAGACCCAGCGGTTTGGGCTGTGCGTTGATATGTCAGTCAGTCACCTTCTTCTTTTACGAGTATATTTATAGATTAGTCACGCCGCCGACAAAGAGAAGGGCTCTTGATGTAACGTGTGTGTCCCATAGTGTGGGGTGTCGTTAGTTAAGTCTTTTAAAAATATTGTAAGTTTTCTAAGAACGTTTCCGGGTTCTATAAACAAAAGGTAAAAAACGGGAACCTATAAATTTGCCCCTGATGTCTGTCTGTCTGTCAGCGGGCTGTATCTCATGAACCGTAATAGGAAGACAGTTAAAATTTTCACAGATTAATCTGTTGCTACTATAACAACAAATACTAAAAATAAAAACATATTATAAATTAAGGAGGGCTACTAAAAACTTGCTTTTTCAGGCGATTTTTGCTCGATTTTTGTTTTTGGAATAATTGGTACGTTTATACAGGCTGTTAATTTGATTGCGTGCCGTAGCTCAGGGGCGGGATCAGTATCCGTAACTGAATAACTTTTCCCAAGGAACATAGGTCGAAGAACGAAAGTAAATTTTTGACCTCCCATAGAAACTTCATCAGCTAATAGCGCATTTTGTATGGAAGGTAAAATTTGGTTTTTCGACCTATGCTCCTTGGGAATAGATGTTCTGTTACTGATACTGATCCCGCCCCTGAGCTATGGCACGCAATATAATTAACACCCTGTATAGTGCATCCTATCCTATCCTACTAATATTATAAACGCGAAAGTTTGTAAGTATGGATGGATGTTTGTTACTCTTTCACGTAAAAACTACTGAATGGATTTTAATAAAACTTTACAATAATATAGCTTATACTTCAGAATTACACATAGGCTACAATGTATAAACCTGCGAAGATGAAGTCGGGGGCACCAGCTACTAAGCTATAGAATAACAACAAATAGTAAAAAACTGGTCAAGTGCGTGTCGGACTCGCGCATTTTTAATAAACTTCTGCTTGACTGCGCGTACGTAACAAAGGCGGTATTTTTACCTTAGTGGTACGGAACCCTCAGTGCGCGTTGCCCGACACGCATTTGGCTGTTTTTTTATTATATTTGTGCTCCGGATTAGCTGGCAGTAGAAAGTTGAATATTGTCATCACTTTTCATTACGGTACACTGTTTTTGCGGAGTTTCGCATCTTTTCGCAGAGTAAAAAACTGTTTATCAAGTGTTTTAACCAAAGTATTAGTGCTTTTAGGCACTATGCAATATTTACTATAAGCCATATTATTAACGATATTAACCTAAATAAGCTAACTTCACAACACTTATACCGTAGTGCAAAAAAATTAATGGCGAATGAATGGCGAAGCTAAGCGAGTGCTTGGCGGTCGGACCTATAGCCTAAGAGCCAAACGATTTCACTGTATGAAGATTCAACAAAAATTCATATCAGCATTTTTTTTTCATCAAAAATTAGATTAGCTGGTCTTTAAAATAATTCATTAATAATTCACGCAAATTTACGACCGCATGATTTAAAAAAAAATATTAATAAAGGTATTATAAATTTCAGAAAAGAAGGGCAAAAATGCTATAAATATTATTTACTTTACATTTAATTACCTTTATTTTTATATTTTTTTTAAGTATATATCCCTCCTATATTTGTAAAAGAAACACAATTAAATCTAAAATACAAATTTACGTAAATCTCAAAGTTGCATTAGACCTATGATAAAAATGCTATCAGATCAGTTCTTCAATGCTTTTGTTTCATTAACGTCCCTTAACATAGGTACATATAGTGTACTAAATCCAACAAAAAAAAAATTTAAATTGAAACGTCCAGAAATTGAAATTGTACCTTCCAGTTTGAAATTTGGGTGGATTCAAAAATATAGTCTCTTAAAATTGCATTTAAAAGCCGTTTACAAAAATTTTACCGGATCGTACTATTTCACAAATATGTGAATTGTTGCATCATAACGTACATCGCCATCCTAGTGTAACTAGGATAAGCTATTATAGTACGGGCCCTCATTGACAATTTCAAAACTAGCATGACGGAAAACTAGCGAGAGTATGTAATATTTAAATTTTTATTTGTTACAGATACACCGAAAATAAAAATAGAACCCAAAGAAACACAGCATCACGTGGACGAGTTACCCTTGGACCCGGATGGAGCCTACAGCCTGTACGAAGATCATCAGATCAAGGAGGAGATGGTCATCGGCCCCACTGAGTTCCACACTCCGACCTTTGAATATTCAAGTAAGTTGGTACTATTGTTGTAAGACTTAAGACTGTTAAAGGCGTGTCCCCTTATAGCGAGCCTGCAAGTAACGAATGCTCTGGGGAGCGAACATCTGTGCTAAATGGTGTCGACCATATCTAGTTGCGTTTGTACGAGTAATTATACGGCTTGTCTTGAACCGAAGATTTGCTCCGGCGGGGTCAGGATTGGTCCTTAGGACCTAAGGTGGATTTAAGAAGTGAAACATAAAGTGAGACATAACGGCAATAAATCGGGTGAGGTCTCAGAGTAAAAAACTATAGAGTCCGTCATATACATACTCTGTATGAGCTAGTGAGGTGTATCGCGTGACTCAGTCGCCAATACTATTCATTATTAATTTTACAAAAATTAAGAAATCTTTAAAAATCTAATGTTTTAGTAAAAATTTTATGCGTGATTTTTAAGGCGATATGTAAGTTTTTTTGGGTTTTCTAAAGAGAAATATCTTTATATTTAACCAATATCTTGCCGTGATTTTCAGGTATGTATTTATTGACCATTAAAGTGAGGGCATCACCAAGACCAAAACATGATTAGTGAAAATCGACTCGACAAAATAAAAATACAAAGTTGCCTCTTCAATTTTCATTTATTCCTCTTTTTGTGGAACCGGAGGTATTTTAAGTAGTGAAATTAAGTATACAGAATGGTATTTGTAGTTGCTAGGGTTTGCCCAACCTAAAATTTTATTTTATTACTTAGTTTTTACATAAAGTCGATATTTTATATCAGGCGCTTACGTCATTTAGTTTTGGTAACACGCACAGTATATCTGTCGCAATCGAATGCGTTGCGGATTGCGCACTTTATCCCTTTCTTTCAAGCGAAAAGACTGCGCGCACTGTCAAATATCTATCTATTCCCATAGCCTCTTAACACTGTTTTTTTCCTGAATGGTAAGTGTTTTCACCAGAAAAACTGTGATAGTAGCATTTATTAGTCCCATGTCACATATTTCTTAAAGAGAAAGATAAAAATTTTACGTTTTTAGGATTTGATAAAAATCCATACATTTTAGTATGGAGGTCCCTCGCAAGAAAGTGATACGCTTATGGCCCCCTCCATAGCAGAAAGTTCTGCTACTTAAACTTCCCTGGGTGAGGTGTTATGACTGATAATATCAGCCAGCCACGGCACAGGACATAACAATGGCGGCCGACTGAAATATCAACGAGCCCGCCTTCACCGCCCGCGCGCGCAACCGTCTCTCTCTCCCACCCGAGGCCTTGTCCAGAAGGGGCGTTCTCACGGCCAGCGTGGCGATTTTGTGCACGATGTCACGTACTTACGACGCCGCTTTGTTTAGCCGTGCAAATCATCAAACCGTTAACGAATAAGAAATGTTCGACAAAACGCGACGAACTTACGGGTACATAATATGAACAGGGTATGAGCACAGATTAAATAATAGTAAACTAACGTTTACAGATCCGAAATTCTCAGGCGGGGTGCCGACAAATTTCAACCTTATATTCTAAGAATAAAGTCGATAATTGCAGTGTACCGCTTAGGACACGTTTTCAAATCGCGGATGATCGCGGACAGGTGGGCCGAAGCGGGTCCGGGTTTTCACTTTACGAGATACTGAGCGAGATGCAAGTAGGTATGTAATATTGTTCAATCAAACATGCAAATGCTTACTTACCTATTTTGCCGCCATAAGCTTAAGATGACATAAAGAAAAGTAAAAAAAATCTACTCATATATGTTGCAAAATTGTTAAATGTACACAGAAAAAAAAGATACGAGGGCCACACCGAAATGATCGGGAATAGAAAAAAGTACAAAAATAATACAACAATATTTACTTTCATTGTTTTTCGAAGTATTCTCCGTGACAATCGATGCACTTTTGCATTCTATCAAACCAATTATTATAACAGTAATTCCAGTCTGAAGTGGATATAGTCGAAACGGCCGATTTGTAAGCTTCGACTGCCTCTTCTGGGCCTTGAAATCGTTGACCACGTAGCATATCGGTATGTGAGCTCGCATTATCCTGGTGAAGAATGATGCGACGATTCGGATTAATTTTACGAAGTTCTCTTATGACTTCCGGCAAACAAACTATTGTGTACCAATCAGCAGTAACCGTTCTGCGTTCTTGTAAAGGAATCGTAGCCACATGATCAGTTTTCGATACAAACGAAGCGACCATTTTTTTTCGACACGCTACGAGAGCGGACAACTTTTGTTGGCTTGACCTCGCCTTCGAAGACCCAAACAGCCGATTGATGTTTTCTTTCGGGCTCATATGAATAAATCCACGATTCATCACCAGAGACGATATTGTAAACTGCATTTGAGCTCCCTCTATTGAACCGTTGCAGAGTAGACCGACACCAATTAACACGAGCCGACTTTTGTTCCTCGGTCAAACGATGGGGCACCCAGCGGGAAACTTAACTTCTTGACACCCAGTTCATCATGTAAAATAGTTTGAATCGCTGTCAATGCTGAGAGAAGCCCGAATCTGCTCGTATGTCACATGTCTATCCTCTTTTATTAATTGGCGCACAGCATCGATGTTATCTTGTGTTACCGCTGTTTTTGGTTGGCCAGTAGAAGGAACTGTCGTGAGAGAGGAACGTCCACGACGAAACTCAGAATACTAACGATATATAGTCGTTTTACTGGGTGCTTCAAGTTCATAAACAGAAACAAGCTCGGCGAGACATTGTTCTTGAGATAAACCTCGACGAAAGTTGTGAAAAATTATGGCACGGAAATGTTCCCGCGTAAGCTCCATTTTCCACACTGACTTGTCAAATTCAAATGGCTACTACTCTTTTCTTTTTTACTTTTTTTAAAATTCAAAAATGGAATTGTGTTTGAAATAATACTACATGTCATAAACCAAAAAGGTTTTAATCTAATTTATTCCTGAGTATTCTATTCCCGATCTTTTCGGTTTGGCCCTCGTATCTTGAACCAAATAATATTATTTAAGTTAAGATCTTTTGGGTTTTCGATCGCGTCCATAAATTACGTGAGATGTTTAAGGGGGGGAGAGGGTCGAGTCAAATTTCATCTAATCTTACGTTGGAGAGAGGGGGGGTCTCGGCAAATATCACGCGTTTTTTTTCTGATTGAAACAAAAAATATATACTATTTGGTCCATTTAATCCAGATTGGTGTCGATTCTGGCAGACCCAAACTAAAACTAAACTAAATTCGACAGGTCTAAAAATGAGGCTGTATTTTATTAGTCTGTAGGGAGTAACAAAGACAACAACACTTTTAGACCTGTCAAATTTAGTTTAGTTTGGGTCAGCCAGAATCGACACCATTGTACTGTACATGCTTAAGATTTAATCTTACATGCTTTTTTATTACACTTGTCGACGACGGAGGTTGCCTGCTAGCCTGATGCTGGCAGGCTTCTGTAAATATGTATATTTAAACTTAAACGTAAGCAAATTCCAAATGACGACATTGATTAGTTTTGGCAGTCTCTCGGTCTCTACTTGGTTTGCTTGTAAATACTGTGTGTTTTACCATTTTTAATTATATTTTATTAACCTGAGGAGCTGTCTTCTAATTTCGCAGCCAACCAGCGCAAATCGGTAATAACACTTATAATTAAATTCTCAGCAATATTGATTACTAGTCTTAACTATAATTGTAGACGTAAATAAAAGCACGAAGCAAATTTTTTTTTCTTTTTACAATAAATTTACGTAAGAAACCCACATTTTCATAAATCTCACGTGAGATTTGGGGATGGGGGAGGGGGTTGAGTAAAATCTCACGACATTTCACCAGGGGTGGAGGGACGGAAAATTAAAAAAAAAACACCTCACGTAATTTATGGACGACCCCATATAAGAAAACTCGAAAACGTCTTAGATTGAGAAATAAAATGTTTTGTATTATAGTTCTCCATCCAAGAACTAAATTTCTTATATCAATTTTCAACTGTTATCTTATTGTAAAAACTAAAAGCTAAAAGAACCAAACTTAATTGATTGAAGCATCTATCACACCAAGAATGAAACTAATTTAAATAAAGAATTTAAAGCTCTTTTTTCAACAAGCTAAATGTGTCACCCCAAGAGCGAACTACTTTTGTTAAAAAATTTTGCGCTCTTTAAAAATAAAAACTAAAATAAAAGACTCTTTTAAAAAAAGCCCTTTTTCACTTCTCATGCTCTGAAAGTGCTTTTTTGTGCAGGATATAGGCTGCACAAAATCATGGGGTCCCATTCCGTACAACGGTTTTTTCGACGGAGTAAATAGCCCGAATTCATATGGCCCTTTTGTTTCTAAAAATTTAACTAAATGTTACTACTAGGTTGGTAGGTAAAGGTGTAAACTATGACATTAATTCAATTTTAACATCCAGATATCAATAATATCAACAAAGAAAATACCTTATGGAAAAAATAGCCCGAACAATTTTCGGCACAAATTCGTTCTATGACGTGAGGCATCTGTACTAGTATAGTATTATATTATCTGTGACAAAATCGAATTTTGTGCACCGCGGGCATGCAAGTAATCGCGGCGGTGGTGTACGCCCTGCGCGCGGGCCTGCTGCACCCCCCATGCGTCAACATATTCTTCACTAAAGCAGAACAACTCATTCTTCAGTTACATTTAGAGAGTACTTTTACGTTTTATTTCCTCGCAATCAAAGTGAAAAGCAGAGTTTATAACTCGTCCACAAAACCATTGAATCCTCGACATTACTATCATCCGCAGCAGCTGCTAAAAGTCTCGGAAAATGGTTCGTTTTGTGCACTTGTTGTAAAATCTACTATTTATCTTTTGTTTTTTCTTATTATTACTCTTCTTCTGTTCTGCCGGTATTTTTGATATTAGATCCTTTTATTTTTTACTATTCTAATACTTTTCTTTCCATTACCATTATTTATTAATGTTATTCATTAACTATTACATCATTTTATCATATCTACCATAATCATTTACCAAAAGTCCTGGGGGTGGCTGGATTCGAACCCGCGTCCATCGGTATTGTAGTCCCTCGCTCTGACCATTAGCTTTGTTGACAAATTAATCGAAATTTTGATAATTTTGTCTTTGACACAGTATCTTGTACCGAGCAACAATTATTTGCCTTAATATCGCCTTAACTCTTCATGGCATATCTAACTAGGTCAAAATCAGAATCGTTTATTTGCGAAAACATGGTAAGGATTACAGAGGTGGTACAAAAATATAAAGTGATCATGTACATGTTTTGCTAATTTTGGTTTAGTATGCAAATTTTTAGAAAAATACCTTAAAAATTAAATTTAAACAAGAAGAATCGAAAAAAAGAAATACAAATCAGTCAGGAATAAAAATTAATAAATTGTTAAATATAAATCTCAAAATGTCAAACTTAAACCTAAGATTTTTTCTTCGAAAAATATTCCCTTAAATTATAATAGGCATTGTCAACTAAGTACTTGTGAAGTTGTTTTTAGGGTTCCGATACCAAAATGGTAAAAAAAAGGAACCCTTATGGTGCCGCTCTGTCTGTCTGTCTGTCCGTCTGTCTGTCACACCTCTATATCTCAGCAACCACTTACGCTATCGAGCTGAAATTTGGAATAGTTTTAGAATATAGTTGCCCAACTTAATTGCACATGAAAATTTTTTGAAAAAAGTATGATTATTAATGTAAAGGGGGCCAAAATAGGGGGGGCCAAATTTCAAATTGTCGCTACTAGGTCGAGTGGGGTATCATATGAAAGGGCTTTACTTGTACATTTTAAAATATATTTTTGTATTTTTTTAAGTTTCTTAGTTTTCAAGTTATGATGAAAAATGTCAAAAAAAATACCATTCGCCCCCCCTTATCTCCAAAGTTTGAGTAAGGGAAAATCTGAATTAATTACAGTTGACAGAGGTTTATGTAAACTTTACAGCAAAAATAAAACGATCTTTCTAAGTTGCACAGTTTTTCAGAAATCTGCAAAAAACCTTTACAAACAAATTTAGTTTTGCGGTCCTGAAAATGGACTTTATTGCTTCCAAAAATACTATAGGTATATCGGAACCCTCGGCGCGCGAGTCCGACTCGCACTTGACCGGTTTTTTTTTAAAAGAGTCCAGACCAGAAATATTGATTATATCTTTAGGAAGAGCGTTATACAGTTTTGGTGCCATTCCAACTATACTTTTATGAAGCAGTGCAGTTTTACTGGAATGTAGACACAGTTTGTCCTGTCGACGAGTACTTTTGACTTGAGAAAAAAGATGCATATTGGTACGAACAAACATTACAGTCTCAAAAATATACAACGATGAAAATGTTTGAGTTTTAAGTCTATGAAATGTGGTCTACAACTATCAGTTCGTCGTAAGTGGCAGATAGCTCTAATACAGCGTTTTTGTGCTTTAAAAATTGCATCTATACCGGTCGCGTTTCCCCAGAAAATTATACCATATCTTGAGCGAAAGAACTTAATTTTTTTGCCAAGCAAAATTTTATTTGCCATAATATAGTCTTAACTCTCTTAACTCTTCATTGCTTACCTAACTAGTTCTTGAACGAAACAACAACAATTTTATACCAACCAACATTATTATTTGCCTTAATATTGTCCTAAATCTTCATTTAATATTTTTCATAATTCTTAAGCGAAACGATTTATTTTTTCAATCGATTAATATTTTACTTGCTTTAAGATTTTTTCATTGTTGATGTAAAAAATAAATGGTTTTAATTCAAAACATCAATTTCAAACCTACCTAGTAATAGAATTATTATTAGAAGAAATTCTCTCTTGAATTTTAAGAATTCGGCATTTTTAATACGTTAGAGTGTTTATCTTATTCTAAGACATTTAACTTTATAATCAAGCAATATCAGTTGAGACATATTGCGTTCTTGTTTTATTATTATTTTTATCAAAGATAACTTGAGACTCGACCAGGGGTCGGTGGTTTTCAGTCAGGTACGGGCTTATGCCAGGTACGCCGATTGGGGTGTGTTGTGTGTGTGATGTATGTGCTTGACTGTTGTGTTTTGTGTCGCTAATAACTGTTTTTATTATTATTATTATTACTTGGTATTCTGTTTTTTAAATCAGCTCGGTTTCAGATTTTTCACCGGTAATATGAGTGCCCACGGGCCTAGGCCAAGTGCGCATCATGATAATTGTTTGGTTCAATGATTGTTTGATCAGCATCTAAAAACTTCCTGACAATCCGGCATGTATTTAAAATTACGGCTTTTTGCAGAGTTATATAAACAAATTTTGATAAGTTAAGCATTTTTATAGATTGGTGAAGTTGTTGTGGTATAACGCCTGTTGTAGAAAGAATTATGGGAACGATGACTACCTTCCGAAGGTTCCACATTCGGGTGATTTCAATTTTAAGGTCTGCGTATTTGTTCAATTTCTCTGCAATTGTTGTCTGTAAATTATGCGTATTGG
The DNA here is from genome assembly GCA_947532105.1 of Athrips mouffetella. Lineage (NCBI taxonomy): Eukaryota > Metazoa > Arthropoda > Insecta > Lepidoptera > Gelechiidae > Athrips > Athrips mouffetella. The sequence goes on from OX383984.1 coordinate 14,779,976, forward strand.
GTACTGCTATGTCTATGATGTGGGCTGTTCTACTAATTTTGTCTAAAAGTGTATTGTCCGGTCTGTTGTAGTGAGTGGTTTTGTCAGTCAATATAGCTCTGTCAAAATACAATTTATGGGTGGTATTTTCAAATATTGTTTCAGGTTTGTATTTGGAATAGGGTTTAGGTTGATCTAAAATGAGTTTATGGTCTATTGCAAGTTTTTGGTGGATGATGCAAGCTACTTAATCGTGTCTATACTTATAGTCTGTCTGTACTATTATCTTACAAGCACCTGAATTGTGTTGAATTATTTCTGGGGCACTGTTGCAACGTCGGCATCTATCTACAGTATTTGGTACTTTCATTTTGAATTTCTGTAGTTGCGGGTTTCTATGACCTGGTCCTGTATCCCTAGCATGAATCCTTCCGTTTCTGGAAAGAGCTCTCCGCGGCTAAGCCACTCGTTCGACGCTGTCTTGTCGACGTTAGGTAGGTTTAAGTTGCGGAAGTGCCTTCCATGAAGTGTTTTAAGGGACCACTCATCTGTTTTCGTCTGTCTGTCAGTTTGTAATTCGTTTCTTTGGGTAGAGCTGTCATGTAAGTTAAGAGGCGTCAATTTATGGTCATTTTCTACTATAGCTTTGTGTAAGATTGATGTGTCTACTTTTCTGTAGAAATAGGACCTAAGATTAGTGATTTGTTTATTGTGTAGGTTTTTGATGTCTATGAGGCCCCTTCCTCCCTCACTCCTTGGTAATGTTAATCTTTGTATACACGATCTTGGGTGATTATTATTATAATTAGGAGCCTGTTGTGTCCCACTGCAGGGCAAAGGCCTCTCTCCCACCTTTCCACTTTTCCCTTTCCTGGGCCAACTCTTTCCAGTTATTGGCGCAAGTGTCGAGCTCATACGAGCTCCATCTTTTTCTAGGCCGACCACGACGACGCTTGGCGTTAGGTGGAATCCATTCTGTCGTTCGTTTTGCCCATAGTTGTGGTGGCATTCGGGCGACTTGGCCAGCCCAGTTCCATTTAAGATTGGCCGCCTTAGTCGTTTTAAGAGATAATTTTTTTCTGTGTAGGTAACCATTTACATGATTGGTAGAATAGGTAGGTACCTACATAATAGGCAAAATCAGCCTCTCGTAGGTATACTAGGTATTATGTGAAATTTTTGATCTAGCTGTTCCTAAGTTTAATTGAATTTCGGCAATTGTTCTAATAAGTTAGTTACCTAATCCGTTCCTTAATAAAAAGCACAACCTATATTAGGTAAATAAGCAAACAATATTCGTAAGTAGGTAGCTAACTGTAGTGTTTGTTGCGGATTGGTGCCGAGACAAACTTTGTTAAGTTTAACGGCCCATTTTATTTGTGTTCTGTAAAAATTTTGTAATAAATGATAAGATAAGATAAAATTTATTTCATTTTACTTAGGCTAAAATATACAAGATATTACAAATGATGATAAATAAATAAAAATAAATAAATAAAACTTTTGTAAATAGGTAAACTTACCTTTCGACATTAGATGGTAATGTAAAAAGTAGTTAATCCGGGGTATCACTAGTGTTTAAGCATCCATAGACGCAACAATATCTCTTTTTCTTCTTATTTTTGAAAAAGAAATGAAAAATGTAGGTACTCTCGCGAAAGCCGGCAGTCAGTTACACGCGTGACAATCGACTGCCTCGCCCAGTCGACTTCTCGCGCCGCGTTGCATACCTAGAGTGCGGAGTGTCACAGGCCTGGGCTGAGTGTATGAGCTCGCACGCTTGCCAGCCAGTTGCCCGAAGTAACTTGCTGTGTAAGCAGACTCTACTTACGCGCAAATCTGTGTTTTGAATCTTCTTCAATGAATGAAAATAAATTATTGGTGGTTGACGAGCCACTGCCCCTAACCGTAGAGTGTAGAATCCATTGGTCTAAGTGCTGTATTTGTCAACGCATATACGTTTTTTTAAATGAACCAAGCAAGATACACCCTTCAATTATTTTTTATATCATCATCATGACATCCCATGAAATGTCCACTACACGACAGGGAGCTCCACCCAAAATTCCAGCTTTTGCTAAAACAGTGTGGAGGGGAAGTACCATAGTCACCACAACTGCTAGCGCTACGGCTGGCGCCATGGACCGCGGTTGTAGGTGACCGCAGAATGTAAGATGATACGATACACACAATGAGGCTGCTGCCCATCCTCTGGTTTATTAACCTTTAATCGCCTCAAACGACACCCACGGGTAGAGAAGGGTTGGTACTATTCTTTGTCGGCACCACATGGGTCTATATAAGGTCCTAATGAAATAGTGAACATAAGTTTAGTATGTTACTCAGACCATTAAACTGAACAACTTGCCCCAAGGAACAGGTCGAAATACGAAAATCAATTTTTGACCTCCCATAGAAATTGCATCAGCTGATAGCGCATTTTGTATGGGAGGTCAAATTTGGTTTTTCGTATTTCGACCTATGTGCCTTGGGGAAAGTTGTTCAGTTTCATGGACTGAGCAATATACTAAAGTTATGTTCACTATTTCATTAGGACCTTATATATGAAAGAATAATAGGGCTCTCTTGGGCATTTTTATTTTTTATATATTCCAAATGGTATAAAAGCTATGATTTTTTTCTACTTTAGAAAGCCAAGACGTGAAAAAGACATTATTTTTATTTCACGTCTTTTTCCTCTTGAATTATGCAAATTTGAATCCAGAAATGAATTTGGCATCCTTAAATTAAACGAAACCGATATCAAACTTGGTATTAATAGCTTGAACGATGAAGATATCAAGATTGAAATAAATCATCCCCCAAAGAGCTACGAGTATACTATAAGTGGCTCTAGAAGTAGGACCAAAGGATGGATTTAAGAAGTCAAATCCATCCTTTGGTCCTAAGAACCTATCCTGCCGAAGTTAAGCTTCGGTTCACGACGAGCCGTATTCTTCACTTTTATGTCGTGTACAGACGCAACTGATGGATAAAACTGGTTATGACGCGGCGAGACCTTACTCAGCAAACAGATTTTTATTCATTTATATGTATGTAAAAAAGATTGAGCAGGACAATATGATGCTGTCTGTTACAATAATAAATATTTTAAAAAAGTACATTTAACCTGGTTAACCTGTCTATAAAAAAAAATTGCGTCTAGGTGTTGGTGTGTCGAAGAAAAATGAGCCAAGTAACAAAGAAGAGACAGAAAAACAGACAGCAGATATAAATCTTCCAACAACAGAAGAGGACGATGAAGACGCACAACAAAACACCCCTAATATTACAAAAAATCCGTTGTCTGAGAGTAAGCTACCTGACGTAACTGCAAGTGTAGACAGCCAACAAGAAGTATTTAGAAAAGCAGTCAGCACAAACAGTAATGGTAAAATAAATGAATCTGTGAATAATGGTTCTAACTCAGTTACAGTGCGAGCGGTGAATGAAAACTACTGTTCAAAAGGAGTTAGTGTTACTGTTATCTGTGATAGAGTCCTTGATTACTCGTGTGATATTTGTGAATATTCTACTAATATTGCGAAAAGCTTAAACTATCATCTCAAGGCGCATGCTTCTACAAAGAAATATTACTGTGATATGTGTTCTCACCTGGCTACCAGAAAACATTCATTAATTAGACATTTAAAGACTCATAGTAATGACAGGCCTTTCGTTTGTAAGACTTGTGATGCAAAATTTAAACGACTTAGCATATTAAAACAACACTTAAAAATACACACAGGTGAGAAACCGTATTCTTGTGACGTTTGTCATAAAAGCTTTATTCAAAAGGGTAATTTAAACATTCATCGGCAAATACACACAGGTGACAAACCATTTTGTTGTGATGTGTGTCAAAAAAGCTTTAAACATAAGTCTTATTTAGTTAACCATCTGCGAATACACACAGGTGAGAAACCATATTCTTGTAATGTTTGTCGAAAAAGCTTTATTGTTAAGAAAAGTTTGAGTAACCATCGGCGGAAACACACAGGTGAGACTTATTCTTGTGATGTATGCTATAAAATATTTACTCTAAAGACTAATTTAAATGTGCATCGTCGAATACACACTGGTGAGAAACCATTTTCTTGTGATGTGTGTCAAAAAAGCTTTAAACATAAGTCTTATTTAGTTAACCATCTGCGAATACACACAGGTGAGAAACCATATTCTTGTAATGTTTGTCGAAAAAGCTTTATTGTTAAGAAAAGTTTGAATAACCATCGGCGGAAACACACAGGTGAGACTTATTCTTGTGATGTATGCTATAAAATATTTACTCTAAAGACTAATTTAAATATGCATCGTCGAATACACACTGGTGAGAAACCATTTTCTTGTGATGTGTGTTATACAAGCTTTTATCAAAAGTCTAATTTAATCACGCATCGGCGAATACACACAGGTGAGAAACCATATCGTTGTGATCAGTGTTATAAAAGCTTTAGTGATCCCTCTAATCTAGGCCGACATCGGCGAGTACACTCATGTGAGTAACCACCACACCACCATCGAACGTTTGAGTATAAATGTCATAACAGGCCTATTTTACTCCACACTGCAGACATGAACGCGGCGAGGCTCGGCGCAGATACTAAAGCAGCTGAATGTCACGCATATCACGTGCTTAACGGACGGCACGGCTTGATAGAAAAGTCAACGAATTATTTCGCGATGTAGGGAGTAGGAGCGAGAAGTGAAACGACTGAAAACCGAGTAATTAAACGAGTAAACTGAATTTAAATTAATGAAAATAATATATTTGTCTAAGACACGACCTGGGGTGGAAGAGGGATGGCACTATGTGGGCAAGGGATAGACGTTCAGTACTAATTTGACGTTTGGCGTAGCTTCGCCGTGCTTTGGCCACTGCATGGGTGCTGCTGGCACAAACGTTTGTCTTTGAAAATACCGCGAGAAATTCGAAATGAGAGTCGCTCTACGACATATTAATTAAACATTATTTATATATAGTTACAAAAAATGGTTTAAAGAATATTATTAATTAAAGGAATGTAGGTAGGTCTCCCTGGGTTTCTGCCCTATAAAGGGATAAGACATTGATTCACATAGTTTGGTTTCATCTTACTTTCAAAGAATATTTAATGTGTTATTGTTTTTATTTCTATTCTTCCATACTCGGAATTGACGCACGTGCACATTGTCATTACACTCTCGGCTCCATTATGTCCTCGCCTGCAGCTCGGGCTGCAATTCCTGAGCCTCGACAGTAATTATCAAAATAGCGCACTTGCATCTTAATATACTTATTATTATTGTACTTTCCTAAAATTAATATTTATTAATATTTTTTCTCGGACTCAGCTTAATTTCAAGATAATTTTACTCATGTAATAAGCATAAAATGTCCTTGCTCCTTGCCGAGATTAAAAAAGAAACAAAAATAAAACGGCAAAAGTAATTAAAAATAAAAACCTTAATTAAGTTCAAATATAACTTTTATGTTAAATGTGTTGAAAAAAATATTTTTAATTCTGGAATGTTGCTTCTTATGAGTAGAGTCACTGGGCTGAGAGGGCGAAACCAATGAAAATTCACATTATAATGTTGTGCTAGTTAGATCAGTAACTTCTCTATACGTGAGGACCTGTAATTGGCTTTGTGTGTTCTATTTCAACTGTATAATGTATTATAGTGCTGTTGGTGTTCCTAAGATTGAAGAAATGAATAAATAAAAATTATACTTAATTAGTGATTAAGTTACTGAATTAAAATACTAGTTTCTTATCTAATTTTTATTTCTTTTCTTAGGCATAATTAAATGAAATACCTATATATGTAAGTAACTTAATTATTATTTATGTTAAGTAATCTTAGTATTTAAGTTACTGAATAAAAACACAATTTTCTTACCTACTTTTTATTTTTATTTCTTTTGTAAGGCATAAGTAATTAAATTAAATACCCCTATGTGGAGATATGTTTTACACTTCGATATCTGATTTGTAAATCTCCAAAAAACTGAAATAGTATAAATATGATGAAACCGAACAACTTTCATCCTACATTAAAAAAACAAAAGTATACTGGACTCCTTATATAAAATGCGCCATGACGTGATCCTAGTTGAAGTCGAAACACTTTAAAAATTAGATTTCGTAGTGTCTGGCCAACGAAAGCTGTCCATACAACTTTTAAAAATAAGTTTTAAACCCTGAAAATACTGCAAAATAACAATTTGATCCTTTTAATTGGCTTTCAGGTATTAACTTGTAGTCTTGAAAACCAACTAAAATTATCAAATTGTTATTTCGCAGTAGTTTCAGGGTTTAAAACTTGTTATTTTTAAATTTCCCGCGGTTCTGTAAGGACAGCTTTCGTTGGCCAGACTCTAGTTTAAAACCCTTATCCACAAGGACTGGCGAAGTCTCGAACGATTGGTTGGGTGTACGCTAAACCGTCCATGCGACACCATCACTCGCCGCCAAAAGTTCTTGGCTTTATTTTGTCCATCGTGTGTGCTTCGCCAAAGTACGCTTTAGTGTTCGTTCGGAAATTATATTGTCAGGGCTGCCAGATTGTCTAAAAAATATATTTTTTGTTTGTTTTGGCATCAAATCGTGTCCCTTATTTTCCGTTCACATATTGCATATTTTATTTGATCTTAGATATAACTTTTATCTAGGGGTTCGTACTAGAGCTGCTTGCATACAGGATAATCAATCACATATCATGGCAGTCGATATGGTTCGCATGTTTACAGTTAAGTTTTATGGACTAATTGGTTTTGCAACGCTTGCTAGTCTTAGTTACTCAAAACCATAGAGTAATATACTGCTCAAAACTATAGATACTTTTACGATTTAAGAGTAATGTCGATGGAACGAAATCTGTACGAACGAATAATTGCCCTTGTTGTGCAATAAAGTGAAATAAAAATTGTATGTGTAATAAATTTGCGCATTTGTGACATTTCGATCTAGCAGTACTTTTAATGATTTCATTTGTTTGACCGAAAAACGCAAAAAACATCCGCTCGTAGTGAATGTATCGAGTGCTTACTTTTGAAAATGAGTCGTGTAAAGGTATGTAATGTATGATATTATTGTATGCGGTTAACCAAAATTTACTATGTTGTATTTGCTCAAAATTTGAGGTTATGTTTAATGATCTTAAGGTTGCTACCTGTAAGTTGGATGCTGTTCTGAAGCAGCAGGATTGCTCTGTGTCGGATCAGTCGAACAGGAGCAAGGTCTCGTCTTTGAGTCCTACATCCTCGCGGGGCCGGCGAGAGAACACTTTTAGTAGAAACTCAAGGTCGAAGAAACCTAACAAAGATGACAAACCGGTGATAGAAGAAGTTAGAAGTGATGATATAGAGGAAATCGACTCTAAAGAAATGTTGAATAGGTTGATTTTCTTTTATGTTTTGAGGTACATGTTTTCACATAATACTTACACATTTGGATCAGTAGCTACCTATAAGAAATAGATACGAATGAATGAAGGGATAGTACGGAATGACCTTGCTGACATTCAGATTATTTAGTAACTTTTTATTAATGTGCTAGTTGCACTCATTGCTGTCAACTTGTGCTAGTTGCACTCATTGATGAGCTTTCATTCTGTTCTGATCTTAAAGTGACACAGTGGGTGCTATGGGCGGTGGTGACCACTTACCATCAGGTGGCCCTCCTGCTTGTGTACTCACTTGTGATGTAAAAAAAGCAGTGTGAAGTTTCTATGCGATACAAGAAAACTTAATGTGTTTCAAAAATGTGTTACTAAAGCTTATTGAATGAAAGTTAGCTTTAAAAGATGGATTTTATGGCCCAGGTTGCTCTTTCTAAGTCTCCAATTAAAGCATGTTTCAAGTTCTTTATGAAGGAGCCTGATATTGAAAATGATTTTATTTTAACACTTCCAGTGTTCGGATAAATCTACAAAGTAGAAAATCGCAAAATTTCACAACCACAGGCAGGATTCGAACCTGCGTCTTCTGCGTCAGTACCGCAGACGCTTTACCAACAACACATCAGGCAGGACCACAGTAGCCTAGTTGGTAAAGCGTCTGCGGTACTGACGCAGAAGACGCAGGTTCAAATCCTGCCTGTGGTTGTAAAATTTTGCGATTTTCTACTTTGTAGAGCCTGATATTGTGTCCAAAACTTCCTAAAACTAATTTATTTTCCAGTTTGGACGAAGCAGCCTTTCTACCAGTTGACGAGATGTCTCCCCTGGAGGTGGAATACTTCTCAGACCTCCAAGGGCCTTCACGTCTTGCCTTAGTTGAGATCAGAAACAGGATTTTGAATAAGTGGTTTGAGAACCCAAAGAAGCAACTCACGGAATATGATGTTCAGAAGATAGAGCTTAGAATCTGTTTAACTTAGATCAGAATACAATCACTCTTTGTGGACCCAGCTTATTGAGCCTAACCGAGCTTTGCTTTGTATAATCTTGACCAAAGACCAATAAGAGATGGCGTTGTATATTTTCTGAAATGCGCTATTTTCAAGAAATACTCAAAAAGACAGAGAAAATAAATTTTCCTGGATATGAGATCTATAGTCTTGCAACTGCTGTACCGCTGTACAGGTATGCTCCCGGCTCGCTTCACCGCTCCCCACTGCAACTAGTTCTTGCCCTTTCCTTCCCACTACCCCCCCTCCCCGCCACTACCTATGCAGCGGTACAGCGGATGTGGACAAATTATAGCTAAATCGATTTTCCGCCCCCGAAAGTATAGTAAATTTCATCGAAATTGTTTTAGGCGTTTTCGAGAAACCGATTACAAATATATAGTATATTATATTTGAGACATTTGATTTATTGCTTCATTTAGAAAACAATCTGCAATTTGACAACCTAGCTGAATGAGTCCATACCTAGCTTGATAAGAAATGTATTTTGTTGCTAGCTGTAGCTATTTATTATGTGTTATGTATAAAAATAAAATGTATATTTGTCCAGGCCCCTTACAGCAGCGACCCAGCTCTAGTGTTACGCACTCACACTTTCCTAGAAACGCACGGGTTCATCAACTATGGGATGTATGAGCGCATCACTCCCATTCCAAACCCACCCAGCGCAGGTAATATATACAGTACCACTACCAAATCAAGTTTTTTTTTTTTGCATTAACAAGGAAAATACAAAAAATATTTTGGACGTGTCATTATTTTATTCTTAGCAGTGTAATAGTGATATTGAATGGGTTACATACCTGGTTAAATAGTATCTATTAACAACCAGAAGTTACTGCAGAAACTCACTTTAAAGACAATTTAAATAATTCATTTAAATAATCGATGATCATTATTGGTTCATGCTAATGGCTAAACGGGCCATTGTTAGGGATAAATACTGCCAGATGTAAAGTACTCGTACATTTGATTTTAGACATAAATAAAAATCAAAAAAGAAGTTAAACATTTACTCTTGGTTTTAGAAAAATCCCTTTCATCTTCGACCTCTGAAGGCTCGCTTGCCCTTTTGTTACATAAAAAAAACTGGCCAAGTGCGTGTCGGGCCTCGCGCTGTGTAGGGTTCCATAGTTACCTTACAAATCATTATTGTTAAGAAGGTTATGATTTTTTCATAAACATTTTCCCTCCCAACGAACAGGACTGGTGCCGGACCTAGCGCCTGATTGCCATTTCTAATATTTTTATATTTGACTATTACTCGTTGACCTTAAAGCCTACTTAGCTTTGATACTTTTCTTTTTAAATTCATCATTTCATTTTTTATACTACCACTGTGAATTTTGTCACGTTTGCATATCAACCATTTAGCTGGCAGAGGGAAGGACACTTGACTAACAAAAAATTGCGCTTTTACATTAAATATTTCGCAAATTGATCCCTAAATTAAAAACTGCTCTGAGAGTACTCACAATATTTTTAAAAGATCTACCTAACGACACCCCACACATTTTTCGTCTAGCATTAAGAGGATATGTGAAAAGATACTCGTAGTTATTTGACAGTGGGCGCAATCTTTTCGCTTGAAAGGAAGATATAAAGTGCGCAATCCGCAAGTCCGCAAAGCATTATATTATATAGACAGATATACTGTGCGTCTTACCAAAACTAAATGACGTAAGCGCCTGATATAAAATATGGACTTTTTCAAAAACTAAGTAATAAAATAAAATTTTAGATTGGTTGATTAGAAAGCAACTACGAATACCTTTCTGTATACTTAATTTCATTACTTAAAACACCTCAGATTACACAAAACGAGGAAATAATGAAAATTAAAGAGGCAACTTTGGAATTTTATTTTATCGAGCCGATTTTCACTGATCGTGTTTTGGTCTTGGTGATATTATCACTTGAATGGTCAAGAATCACATAGCGGAAAATCACGGCAAGATACTTAGTAAATAAAAAGATATTTGTCTTCAAAATACCCAAAAAAATTTACATATCGTCTTAAAAACAAATTTTCTTACAGTTTTATTTTACCACTTTGTCGGCAGGACTAATATGTACAGTACATTCATAAAAAATTACAGCTGTCTACTAAAGGTCTCCGAGCTAAGCCGCGGACAGACAGAAAGACACACGGACATGACGAAACTACGAGTATAATGGTTCCTTGTTGACTACCGAACCCTAAAAAACTAGCCCTAAAAGTGAGGTTTCTTTTAACACACAAGGTCATCTGATCCCAAACTAGGCAAATCCGTACTATGGGTATCAGAAACTGATATACATATATACATAGATAAATACCACCCAGGCGGGGATCGAACCACGGGTTTGTCAATGTTGATTGAGGACAATAAAATGTATTCAGGTGCAGACACACAGAAAATCAAACTTGAACCAGAAGCACAGCATCACGTGGACGAGTTACCCTTGGACCCGGATGGAGCCTACAGCCTGTACGAAGATCATCAGATCAAGGAGGAGATGGTTATCGGCCCCACTGTATTCCAAAAGCAGACCTTTGAATACTCCAGTAAGTTAGGTACTGTTTGTATTATTGAAGTGTTTTGAGACTTGAGACTGTTAAGGCGCGTCCCTGTCCCCATAAGCGTGCAGGGTGTGTTACACCCTGTATATAACTATTAGAAATATCCACATTTTTGTCACTTTTTACATGAATTTGAAGTTATGATTTCGTTTTAAAAACGTATACTTGTGTATTTCGTGAACTCTTGCATATAAGCATTCGTTTGTTACCGATTCGAAGATAGTAGATCGTGAGGGCACCGGAAGTTATCTTACCTCATTGAGTACACGAAATTTGCAATTTCGTAGCTAGAGTAGTAGCCTAACGTTCCATACAACGTTGCAGTCTGCCAATGCGCAACCTGGCAGATTCGATACAGTCAGAGAGAAAGGTCGTTTCGTTATGGAGTACACGAATGAAACCTGTTAGTAGTAATAGAAGCCTTCTATCTCCTGCCAGGTTGTGTATTGGCAGACCAACGTGTTGTGGATCTAAAAGGTATCACTACTCTCGCTACAAAGGTGAAAATTTCGTGTACTCGATGATGTAGGATAACCTGCGGTGGCCTCATAGTCTTCTTTAGGCCCGGTTATAAAATGACCTACTTAATTACAAGTTAACTTATTTGGTCAGGTGCTGCGATGTCAATGAAAAGTAAGATGGGTGACAATGAAGAGACAGAAAAACACACCGCAGAGAAACATCTTCCAGCTACAGAAAACATCGATGAAGTCGCACAACAAAGTGTCCCAAATATTACAAAGAATCCCGTGTCTGAGAGTAAACTACCCGACGTAACTGCAAGTGTAGACAGCCAACAAGAAGTATCTAGAGAAGCACTCAGCACAACAAGTAAAGTAAAAACAAATGAATCTGCGAATAATGGTCCTAACTCACTTACAGTGAGCGCAAAAAACGAAAAACATAGTTCAAATGGAGACAGTATTACTGTTATTTGTGATAGAGTCCTTGAATACTCGTGTGATATTTGTGAATATTCAACGCATAATGCAAGAAGTTTAAATTCTCATCTAAAGGCGCATGCTGCTGCAGAGAAATATTGCTGTGATATGTGTTTTTACATGACTACCATAAAAAAGTCAATAATTCAACATTTGAAAACTCACAGTAATGACAGGCCCTTCGCTTGTAATTCTTGTAATGCAAAATTTAAACGGCTATGTATTTTAAAACAGCACTTAAGAATACACACAGGTGAAAAACCATTTTCTTGTGATGTGTGTTGTAAAAACTTTAGTAAAAAGGCTGATTTAGTCAGGCATCGTCGAATACACACAGGTGAGAAACCATTTTCTTGTGATGTCTGTCATAAAAGCTTTAGTCAAAAGCAAAGTTTGGACATACACCGACGTATACACACAGGTGAGAGACCATTTTCTTGTGATGTGTGTGATAAAAGCTTCAATGAGAGAGCTAAATTAGTAATACATCGACGTATACACACAGGTGACAAACTTTTTTCTTGTGATATTTGTAAAAAAAGCTTCAGTCAAAAGCGTTATTTAATGACACATCAGCGAAATCACATAAGTGATAAACCATTTTCTTGTGATGTGTGTAGTAGAAGCTACAATGAGAGAGCTAAATTATTCATGCATCGACGAACACATACCGGGGAGAAACCGTTTTCTTGCGATGTGTGTTATAAAGGCTTCAGTTATAAGAATAATTTAGTCACACACCGTCGGTTACACACAGGTGAGAAACTATTTTCTTGTGATGTTTGTAAAAAAAGCTTCAATCGTAAGCATTTTTTAATGACACATCAGCGAAGACACACAGGTGAGCAACCATTTTCTTGTGACGTGTGTAATAAAGGCTTCAGTCATAAGGGTAATTTAAACAATCACCGTCGCATACACACAGGTGAGAAACCATATTCTTGTGATGTATGCCATAAAAGGTTTAGTGACCCCTCTAGCCTACGCAAACATCGGCGAATACGCACATGTGAGAAACCATAATCACCGTCGTACATTTGAGTATCTTATCAATGTGATTGTTAATTTTATTCGGTTTTACTTTCGATGGTATTCTTTTAAAAGGCAACCTCTGTATAAGATTCCCATATATTATAGTTTATATCATAATCCGTCCGTATGGTAAATAATAGTACCAGTCCATCTCTACCCGTGGGTGTCGTAAGAGGCGACTAAGGGCTTATGAACCGGAGGATGGGCAGCAGCATCTTTCTGTGTATCGTACCATCTTACATACTGCGGTCACCAACAACAGCGGTCGCCAGCCGCAGCGCTTACAAGCGTGGTGACTATGTACCTCTCCTTAGTGCCACGCGTTATTGCTGGAGTTCTGGAGGGAGCTCCCTGTCCTGCAGTGGACGTTTCATGGCATGTTTTGATATTATAGTTTCCCTTAGTTGGCCTTCTACGCATATTCATAACAGGAGGTACTCGTATTCCAATTACGCCACCTATTTCTTTGCCACCATTCGAATGTCAGCGATGTACTTCCATCTAAGCCACCTTTGTATGGATGTGTTCGGGGTGCTCTCCAGCTCTCACAACTCTTTGTAATGTATGGCATATAAATAAAATAAACGCTTTATTGTACGAAACATCATTAATTCTTTTATTTTTGAAAAAGACATGAATAAACGGACTTATCTTTCGGTGAGGTTTCTTCCAGATAACCTTAGAGTGGCTAAACAGATACAAGGAAGTCAAATAAAAGCATAGTTTGTTACTCAGAGCAGAAATCTGAACAGCTATACATAACACATTCTGAGACGTTATTTTAGCTCTTGGCCGGTACCTTAAAAAGCTGTTGACTTGAATTTTGAAATAGTTTTAAAAAATGGGGAAAATTGAGGTAAAAAACTTGGCAAGTCTGGAACCTATACGTTGTTCTATACAGGGTCACAACGTGGTGTTAAATGTACGATGATCCTATAAACGGGTGATTCATGATAAGAGGGCTTATAGTGTGTTTGGTAGCGCCCCTACCCTCTGCGGCTGACATTTGTGTGATGTACATAGTCTGTCTGTATTTGGGTGTAATTTTTGTTTGTATATCATTGTTCTATTTTTAACACCCTGTATAGTGCTTAGATGTTTCTTGAATAAAGAACCGGTGAAATCCATGTCCTTTTGTACCTACCTGTAGTGTATAGCCTCTGTCTCGAGCGTGCATACTCAGTCTGCAACCGACCGTACAGCGAGTAGGATGTGCAACGTGGTGTGTGCGTTGGCGAGCCAAATAAAGAGCTAAACAACTAACATCGGCGACGCTACAGTTGGCGACGAGGATTAAAAGTGAGTACTTGCTTAGAAAATAATAAAACAGAAAAAAAAGGAAAGGAATTACTTAATTTCACCGAATAGTTGTGAAAAAAAAATTTTGCCCTGATGTAAACAAACATAGTTATTGTCGGCCGGCTATAAATAGAACAGGTTTGAACGGACAAAGGATGCGTGTTAGCCCATCCAGATTTTGCATTATATTTAAAGATTTCCTTGGCTGTGGTTTGAGTATTTTAACCAAAGAAATCGGAACGGATAGAAGTCAATACGTAGGTAGTTGCGTCAAGCCAATCAAAATGAGGAGGATTTAAGGAAACTTGAAAATAACCTATAGGGTTCCTGTAGGTTTCGCCGAACAGTGGTTCGGTCGGTCGTTGACAACTTGTCACGGCAAGAATTATTTTTGATGAATATACCTATGAACTACCTACACAAACTTATTTACTTTACTATTAAAAGGGCTGACCCCTCATAATTGACCCACCGTGTGGCATATTACGCGGTTACCAGTACAGTAGATACTAATACTTTGATACATATTTACCATTGGTTTTGATACCACCACCCATGTAATAATATTTGGACTGCTACTTCGAATAACGTATAAAACTAAAACGCAAGGATATTACATGAGATAAAACGATACACTTCGTAGCGCAGACGCAGATAAAATGACTGAAAAAATGTTCGATGAAACTCGATTCAAAAATAAGGTTATTTTTTAGAGTATACGTCGTTATGTTTTTAGGGCCGCTGCTAGAAAACTCCACTGAACCCAAAAAACCGGCCAAGTGCGAGTCGGACTCGCGCACTGAGGGTTCCGTACCACCACATAAACATAATTGTATTAGTTGAAATTTCAGTAGTTAATGTGCTAGATTTTTTGAGTCCGACACGCGCTTGACCAAATTTTATTATTTGTTGTTATTTTATAGCCTATGCCCTATAAACATACCAATTTTCAAGTTTGTAAGTGTTCCCGTTTTTAAATAGAACTAAAACAAATATCGCCCTGAGCAACCATCCAACTTGACCCCTCTCTTATATGAATGTTCTTGAAACGGGAGCTCATCACCATTGGTTACCATTAGTTGTGAGAAAAGTTGTAATATTTAATGATTTCAGACTTTTCCCATTAATTGTACCGTGAGACCTACCTTCTTGCCAAATTTCATAATTTAAGGTCAACGGGAAGTACCCTGTAGGTTTTTCATTTTTGAATAAATGTATGGAGATGAGGACATAAAATGCCATATCTTTTGATTGCGTCATTGTAAAAATTTAAATTTTCAGATCTTGTGTGGTTCATGGATCCTAATATATGGTATTAATTTCAACCTGATACCATTACCCGTTCGTGAGATAAAGGGTCTTGACAGACAGACAGACAGACAGACAGACGGACAACAAAGTGATCCTATAAGGGTTCCGTTTTTTTCTTTTGAGGTACGGAACCCTAAAAACTAACTAGCTGGATGCTAACTCAGCGCAGGTTATTTGTGCTGTTTTTACTGCTATTTATAGAATAATTTACTTACCTTGGATCCAACGAACCAGCCACGAGTTAGTTTTAATGATCCTAATTATTTTATATCCCGTGTAGTGCCGGCAAGAATGGTACCAACCCATACATACTCGTGGGTGTCGTAATAGGCGACTATGGCTCATAAACGGGAGGAGGTAACTGACATGCCAATTTTTATTTATCAATAAATTTTGAATTGTATTGATGGGTTATCCTCCTGTGTGCCTTACCATATTACATACTGCGGTCACCTATAACCGGGTTCCATGGTGTTAGCCGTAGCGCTGACAGGCGAGGTTCCCCTCCTCACTTTATACAGAAAAAGCTAGAATTCTGGAGGGAACTCAGCGTCCTGTAGTCGTCGTTACTTTGGATTATGATGAAATATTATATGATATAAAATATACTCTGAATTTGTCAAATGCAATCTATTTAAGTTGCGTTAAGTGGTACTTGTGCTACATATGTACCATGTTATGAGCAGTTATGATTATACTGGGCATTAAATTGCATATTACACGTATTGGAAGTTAAATACGGGGCATTAAATTGCATATTACACGTATTGGCAGTTATATACTGGGCATTAAATTGCATATTACACGTATTGGAAGTTAAATACGGGGCATTAAATTGCATATCACACGTATTGGCAGTTATATACTGGGCATTAAATTGCATATTACATATATTAGCAGTTACATACTGGGCATTAAATTGCATATTACAGGTATTGGAAGTTAAATACGGGGCATTAAATTGCATATTACACGTATTGGCAGTTATATACTGGGCATTAAATTGCATATTACATATATTGGCAGTTATATACTGGGCATTAAATTGCATGTTACACGTATTGGCAGTTATATACTGGGCATTAAATTGCATATTACACGTATTGGCAGTTATATACTGGGCATTAAATTGCATATTACACATATTGGCAGTTATATACTGGGCATTAAATTGCATATTGTCTTTTAATAATTTGGCATATTGGCAGTTATATACTGGGCATTAAAATGCATATTGTCTTTTAATAATTTGGCATATTGGCAGTTATATACTGGGCATTAAATTGCATACTATCTTTAATAATTCGACATGTAAGTGTAGCTGTAGCTCTAAGTGTATCTATAGTTATGTATACGAACGCTGTCATCAGTCAGTCGTCAATTACACGTATAATAAGCAGGCCGTGTTTTATTTGCATCCACCGAGTATTTTACAGTGGCTAACGAGGTTGGGATTAAATTATTAAGAAAATGTCGGGAAGCGTGGGGAAACTGTCGGCGTTTGATGTGGAAAGCGGAAACTGGCGGAATTATTGTGACCGGCTGGAAATGTACTTTAAAGTGAACGACACAGATGACGATTTGAAAGTGCCAACGTTAATATCGGTGATCGGAGATGCAGGCTATGAACTTATGATTAATTTGTGCAGCCCAAACATGCCGAAAGACTGTGAATATGACGATATAGTGAAATTAATGAGTGATCATTTGCAACCCACGCCGTCTTTTTTGGCAGAACGTTATAAATTCCGGAAGTGTCGGCAAGATAGTGAACAAACAATAGCAATGTTCGTGGCACAACTAAAAAAATTATCGCGTTTTTGTGACTTTGGTGAAAACCTAGACGATAATATGAGGGATCAATTTGTGTGCGGGATAAAAAGCGATATCATTCGGCAAAGACTATTCGCAGAGGACAGTGTAACATGGAAAAAAGCGGTATCAATTGCAAGTAGTTTAGAAGCGGCGGAACGAGATTCACATTTTGTTGAAAAAGGAGGGTCGGTCGAAATCACCGAGATTAAGGTGATGGCGCGCGGAAGTTCGTCAGGTACAGGCGGCGCTGGCCGCGTTCGGCGAGACACATTCCGATGTTGGGCGTGTGGGGAAGACGGTCATAGGCAGAGTGATTGTCGTTTTCGTTCCTTCGTGTGCTCCAATTGTCAACAAATGGGACATTTGAGAAGAGTGTGCCCGCAAGGGAATATAAATATGAGTGGCCAAGGGGGCCGCCACGGACAAGAGTTGGCTGGCGTTGGGCGCGGCGGTGGCGTGGGTGGCTACCGCGCAGGAAACCGGGGCGGCCGAGGGAGCCGCAGTGCAGGTGTCAGGGGCTCGCGGGCGGCGAGCTCCAACCAATTTTGGGTGAAGAACGAGTGGGGGCCCTCAGCGGAGCCCGACTATGAAGACTACAAGCCGTATGAGTTCGAAGGGGACGAATATCAGTCGTTCGAATACAATGATGGGGCGGAGCCGGGCGCTGTCGAGGAGGAGGCGTTGCATTTGATGTCGTTGAGCAGTTACAAACCGGTACGTTTATCAATTGACGTTGAAAATCGACAGTTAAATATGGAAATAGACACTGGGTCGGCTATATCGTGTATAAGTAGTGACATCTATCATCAATTATTTAGTGAAAAGAAGTTACTGCCTACGGAATTAACGTTGAAGTTTTATGATGGGTCCAAAATTTAACCTTTAGGATATTTAGATGTGCTTGTGAAATATAAAAATGTGAAAAAGAATCTGCATTTATATGTAGTGAATAATGGAAGTACCAATTTAATGGGTAGACAATGGTTGGCAGAATTAGGGATAGAAATACCAGTGGTTCCGATAAATATTATAAAAGAAAAGGAGGAGGTACCTAAGCTTATGTCTAAATTAATTTCCAGGCATGAAGCATTGTTTGAGGATTCTCTGGGGCGATTCACGGGTGGGTGCGCGACGCTGCGCGTGCGGGAGGGGGCGGTACCGGTGTACTGTCGCGCGCGCCCGCTGCCGTACGCACTGCGCGAGCGTGTGGACGCCGAGCTAGACTCCATGCTGCGCGCCGGCGTCGTCGAGCCCGTTGACGCTTCCGACTGGGCCACTCCTCTCGTCATCGCCAGGAAAGTGGATGGTGATATACGACTTTGCGCAGACTATAAAACGACTTTTCCAAACGGGATAATTATTAAGCAGGTTCTATTGAGTCTAGTTATTAAAATATTCAGGAGCGTAAAATAAAACCACCATTTTCTGTGAACTCGACCAAAGACAAACTTTTTTACTCTTTAATCTGTACCATAGACATTTATAGTGCTGCACCGAATCGTAACCTAACTTATTAACTAGAGTTTTCTCAACATCCTCCACACCCAGATAGAAATATGCAATACACGAACAAAATAAATTACAAAAACAATTTTTTTCCTAAGTAAAACACTACAATTTTACACTGTCTCTTAGACTACAATTTAGACAATTACAATTTTTTGACATTATCTCTCTGACTATGAATTAACTTTGTGTCAAACATAACTAACTCTCTTTTTATTGTACCTTATGGGTGTGAGGTCAAACATAAGTAACTTAATTAAAATCCTACATTTTACATATTAACAGACATATTCCAAGTCTACAGTCTAAGAAATACAAATGTCAAGTAAGAATAATAACAATCATAAAATAGTATGTAACATAAGAACCTTACAACTTATTACAATATTGTCACAACATAAACTATTGCAGGACAGAAATGCAATGCAACCTTTTAACTAGATTTATGTTATGTACTGACATGAATTTTATTAAAAAGGTGATAAATTAAGAATGTATTTTATTTGTGTTTTATGTATGTTATGAGTGAATGCTGATGTATGTATGGATATGTGTTTTACCTGCAAACAGCCAATAAGATATGAGCTTATTGGGTAGAGGTAAGTACCTACCCGCTTCTCCATAGAAGCATGTGGTCCATGGCAGCATCCTGTTAAATTAAGAATAATTAATTAAATAAGATACCTATTAGGTATTCTAGCTACGCGACCTGAACGCGTTTTCTGCTCCTTAGCTGGCTCCTGTTGTACCTGAGCTTGCGGGCTGGAAACAGAATCAAATAATTTAACTGGCTCTAAAGAATCAGCTGATGTCGAGGGTGACTTTCCATCTGCAATTTCTAGCAGCTGTGGAAATACAGAATCAGAGTTGGTAATTTCAAGTTTGTATAAACGTTGAAACGGACGTGTTTTATAGCCTACAGCCGTCTTCACCTTTGCAACTCGGTCAACCTCGTCCCGACCTGTAAATATTTCTTCAATTATGCCTAAAGGCCATTTTATTCTTTTTTCTTCTGTCTCAATCAAGACAACGTCACCTACTCTTAGATGATCTCTTTTTTCCTTCCCTCTTTGTACTAGGGTAGTCAAATATTCTGTCTTGAACCTGTGTCTGAAATCTTCTCTCAATTTCTGTATGTAGTTCAATCTTTGGTTCAGACTCTTCGTGTCTGTCTTGTCTAAATCAGGCACGTCTGTTCCAGATATAGGTTGCAGGAAACGTGAGGGTGTTAGTGGTTCTAGGGAGTTGGTCTTCTCATCCTCTATATATGTCAAGGGACGCGCATTCATGGTTGCTTCGCAGTCACATAAAATTGTTTGCAATTCTTCATACGTGACGGACTTCTGACCCAAGACTCTCTTCAATAAATCTTTGAGAATTCTAATTAGCCTCTCCCAGAACCCTCCCCACCAAGGTCCCGTTGCTACATTTAGCTTCCATTTGATACGTTGTATCGTTGACTGGCGTTCAATCTCGCCCCAGTCTAATGCTGATAGTAAATTTTTACTTCCAACAAAATTTGTTCCGTTGTCACTTACTATTAGACGCACTCGCCCGCGCCGTGCGATAAAACGACGTAATGACATCAGGAAAGCTTCAGTGGACAGCGACTTTGTTAATTCGAGATGGACGGCTCGGTACACGGCGCACGTGTACAGAATTACCCAGCATTTCTCGCCTCCACGCAGAATCAGCGGGCCTGCGAGATCTACACCTGTAATCTCAAATGGCGCGGAAGACTGTGTGCGCTCTATCGGGAGTGGTGCGGCAGGGGCTCGTGTCGCTCTTGCTCTGTGGCGTTTGCAGACGTTACAGTTTGTAATAACTGATTTCACCAGCAGCCGTGCTCCAATGACCCAGAAACGAGTGCGCAAATCAGCCATGATTATACCGAGTCCCGCGTGTTGTAGCTTCTCGTGTCGTTGTTCTACTAGACGTCGTGTGATGTAGCTCGTCGCCGGCAGTACTACGGGCCACTTCGTGCTTTCCGGAACGTCGGTAAGTAAAAGCTTGGTCTTGATCTTTATCAACTTATCTTTATCATCATATATGTATGTAAGACCCTTTATCTTATTCTCTATGTATTCTTTCTTTTCTTGCTGAACTAATCTTATTATTCTTTTTTCAGCTTCTTCGTATTCATCACAGCTAATTTCTCCCTTTTTGTTGGTACCATTTTTTGTATTACACATAAATCTGATCATCCATGCCACTGTGCGCACTATTTTACTGTACTTAGAAAAATAAGAGAACTTATTTATCATACTTTCCTCTGGGCATATGTTTGTGTTACAAGCTGCTGTCTTCTTTAGCTCGCGGCTGGCTTCGACTTCGTCTACCACGACCCCTGAACTAGGCCAGCGGTCGGGCGTCCATTGCAGCCATGTAGGTCCCTCCAACCAGCGAGAAGACAGCAGCTGGTCCGCATCACAGCCTCGCGACAGTAAGTCGGCCCAGTTCTCCTTGCCTGGAATGTGAAACCAGTTTCCAATATTAGTATTACATCTAATCTCTTTGACACGGTTTCCCACGTAAGTATTCCATGGCAGTTCCTTTTTAATCCAGCACAGTGACACACCTGAATCAGTCCAGTAGCGTTCATCACAATTAAGATTAAGATCTTTCCTTATATCTGCTACCAATCTAGATCCAATTAGAGAACTTAACAATTCTAGTCGGGGAATGCTGTGTTTACCAGGTGGAGCGATTCTTGATTTTGCTGAAATAAGTCTTACTGAAATTTCAGCCTCATTTTCAGCCCTAAGATAAACGCAAGCTCCATATCCATATTGGCTAGCATCACAGAACATGTGAAGCTGTAGAGAGCTGTCACTGAAAGACGTTCCTGTGAGCCGTCTAGGTATTCTACATTTTTTCAAGTTATGTAAAGAAGAATACCAACTTAAAAACTTCTTTTTCAGGTCACTGGGTAGTTCTTCATCCCAGTCTATTTTCCTGATCCATGTTTCCTGTAGTAAGAGTCGGGGTGTCAATGTTACTGCTGCTGTAAATCCTATAGGATCATATATTCTTTGTGCCAAAGATAGTAGGTTTCTTTTAGTTATCTTACCAAGTTCGCATGGCGGTGGCAGGTCATCTAAGTTACAGCCCAGTTCATCCGCTGCTGTGTGCCATATCAGTCCAAGTACCGAAACATCATTCACCTGCCCATGAGCAGGGGCTATGATCCATTGTCTTAAGTCGAATTTTGCCTGACTCATTATGATCTTTGCCTCTGTTTCAAAACGTTTTACATCTTCTTTAGTATCTAAGCTTGTGAGACAATTATCGACATAGAAGGAGTCAGACAAAATGTCGGCAGACTTTTTCAGGTCACCTGATACTTGCCTGAGATGGTGTTGTATTGTGGCAGAAAGTAAAAAAGGACTGGAGGTCAGGCCAAAAACCACACGACAGTGCCGGTAAGTGATCAGTTCTCCGTTATCATCCCACCACAAAAATCTTAGCATATCTCTATCCGTTGGTGAAATTGAGATCTGTAAAAAAGCTTTGGCAATATCTGCAGTCACTCCGATGGCTCCTGATCTAAAACCGTTCATTAATTTAGGAATTTTATCCAACATGTTGACCCCCTTATCTAGACATAAGTTCAGGGACTTACCATGACGGTCTTTCGCCGAGGCATCATAAACCGGTCGAATTTTGGTCGTCAGGCTCTTCTCTTTGATTACGGGCTTATGAGACAAATAATGACAAATCTCTTCTTGTTCAGGGCATGGGACAATCTCTATAATCTTCTGGTCTTGCCAATCTTTAATAACCTTATGGTAGTCATCAAATAAATTATTGGCCTTTAGTTTCTTGGTTATTGACTCCAAGCGACGGAACGCTAAATCATAGTTATTAAGTAAAATATCATGACCAACCTTCCATGGTAGAGACACTTCATATCGGCCCTCTTTATTCCTTGTGACATTCTCCTCAAAAATCTGCAATGCTTCTTCTTCTTTTTCTTTCTTGCCCTGCACCTCGATGGGGTCTCGGATGCCTATAGTTTCTAAGCTCCAAAAATTTGACAGTTGATCATCTGTGGAACAATGTAAAACATGTGAAACATGAGCTGCTATTGGTGTGCCTGTGGCCCTGCCTTGAAGGGTCCACCCCAATTTTGTTTTTATGGCAACCAATGCCTCATGTACATTTATCATGTTACCTGTAAGAAGTGAACCTGAAAAATCAGCACCAATAAGTAATTGTATATCATCATATTGGCTGTTATCAGAAAGTGTGATGTTGTGTTTGCGTAGTATTTGTGTTATATCATCAGTGTACACAGGAATGTTACGACATATGCATTTCTGACCTAATACACACAAATCAAACGAAAAGCTCTTATCCAAGTTATAGATTTTTAAATTATATACGTTATATTGTTTAGATGACAGTTCAACACCACCAAATAATGCATGTTGCAATATTTCTGTATTTACAGGATAAAGTTCCAATTTCTGGGCCACTTCTTCTTTAATGTATGACCTCTGGGCTCCGCTGTCAAACATGGCACGAACGGTTACCTGTTTTTCTCCGTTCGAGACAACCACTAAAACGGTTTGCAGATAAGTGGTTGTTGGCTTTTTAGCAGCTGTTGAGATGTTAACCGAAGTATTTTCTTTCTTCTCTTCCATATTTGGATTCTTCGGTGGCTCACTTCTGTTTGTGTTTTTTGTCGGATCTGTCTTCTGAGCACTGGACTCCTTTTTTCCAGAACACAACACTACTGCATGCCGCAGGCCACATATATTACATTTGACAAAGGCTTTACAGTTTCTTGTATGATGTCCTCTTTTAAGGCAGATGTAACAAGCTTTCTTGTTCTTAAGGTGCTCCTTCCTTTCTTCAATGCTTAATTTTTGTAGTTTATAGCACTCTAGGCTACTGTGCGTTGACTTCTCGCACCAGATACAAACATTTGTCTTTATCTTAATATTACTCACCAGGCAGCCAGCAGTAGGTTCCTGAGTAGTGGCATTACTCTCCGACATACTTAGTCTATCGAAGGTCTGTCTGGTTAGGTCAATCCTTTGTTCTGCCTCCACTTCTTTGCGTAGGAACGTAAGGAGTTCTGACAGTTCACTTGTGGTGTTGTCTGTCTCCTTCTTTGATCTTTCCCATACTTTTAATAGTTCTTGTGGCAAAGCAGACTCCACCATAGGCAGAAGGAAAGCTGCAAATTTGTCCTTGGTGACACCGAGCGTTTCCAAAGCACGCAGCTGCATATTCAAATTGTCATATAATTGAGACAGAGCATAATTTTCATGCTTTCGCATGAGTACAATCGTTAAAAGTTCTCTAACATAGACTTGAATTAACATTTCGTCTTTGGCATACCTCGCCTTAAGTTGCTCAATACACTCTTTGTATGCAGTGTCAGTAGGCGGGAAATTTTGGACGAACCTACGTACCTCTGAATTCGGTTCCATGGCTTGAAGGAGATATGCCAACTTGTCGCTAGTTTCTATATCCCTATCTTCGTCAATCTTCTTGAATTGTGCCCAGAAAAATAACCAATTCTTCACATTTCCGTCAAAACGTGTCATCTCAAGAATGGGCAGTTTGTAATTCCGCTCAGGTTTTCTGATTTGCTCGGGCTTTTTATTTTTAGATATGGCTTCTACCCGGCTTTTTAACACGTGGTATTTCACGTTATAGCCATCAACATCGAGGCACTCTTGGTTGATTTCCTCTTCACTAGCGGTCTTTAACATTAATTCACGAATTTCTAAATCAACAGTGTTCAATTTTACATACGCGTCGTCGACTACGGCCATATTTCCCATTAATTCCACAACGGGGAATGTAAGGTCGTCTTGACTTAGCATGGCGTCCACTCTGTTGAAGGCAATTGTGAACGCCCGGCGATTCACAGTCCGCAGGCGTTTTCTCTCCTCTAAACTCATCTTTGCTGACGGTCGCCAGGTTTTCCAAACGGGATAATTATTAAGCAGGTTCTATTGAGTCTAGTTATTAAAATATTCAGGAGCGTAAAATAAAACCACCATTTTCTGTGAACTCGACCAAAGACAAACTTTTTTACTCTTTAATCTGTACCATAGACATTTATAGTGCTGCACCGAATCGTAACCTAACTTATTAACTAGAGTTTTCTCAACAACGACTCTTAATCAGTGTTTGTTAGTAGATAGGTACCCGGTTCCAAAAGTAGAGGATTTGTTGACAAACGTTAGCGGAAATGTTTATTTCACTAAATTAGATTTGTCGCACGCATATAACCAAATTGAGTTGGACGAGCAGTCGAAAATGTTTACCGTAATTAATACTCATCGTGGGTTATTTAAATATAATCGCCTTGTGTATGGCCTCTCGTCAAGTCCAGGTATTTTTCAGAAAATCATGCAGGATTTGCTTAAAGATATCCCTAACGTAATAAACTTTTTTGATGATATTTTGATCATGAATAAAGACTTAGATTCGCATCTGGAAACAATAAATAAAGTGTTTTCAGTACTGAGTGAAAAGGGGTTAAAATTGAAGAAAAGAAAATGTGTGTTTTTTGCGAACAAGGTAAATTTCTTGGGATTTGTTATCGACAAAGATGGCGTGAGTGTAGACCCGGATAAAATCAAACCTATTTTAGAAATGACGGCTCCTAGTTGCGTGTCGGAACTTCGATCTTTCCTGGGGATGGTAAATTTTTATGGTAAATTTATTAATAATTTGAGCCATTACACAAGCCCGTTATATAGTTTATTAAAAAAAGGAGTGGTTTGGCAATGGAATAACCATCACCAAGAAGCATTTAGGAATATTAAAAAAATGTTGACAAGTACGAGGGTGTTAGCACATTTTGATATGTCGCGTGTGTGTATGGTGACGTGCGATGCGAGTTCCCGGGGCTTGGGCGTGGTGTTGGGCCAGCGCGGGCCAGACGGCCGCGAGCGCCCGGTGGCGTACGCGTCACGTGCCCTCACAGACCACGAAAAGCATTACAGTCAGATACATAAAGAAGCCTTGGTTATCATTTTTGCAGTTACCAAATTTCACCAATATTTGTTTGGGCGCAAGTTTGTACTCAGGACAGATCATAAGCCCTTAGTGACAATTTTTGGTCAGGGACATGGTGTTCCAGTCACGGCAGCTAGTAGACTCCAGCGCTGGGCCATAATATTGTCAGCTTATGACTTTGACATAGAATATATCTCGACAAATAAAAACACAGCGGATGCGTTATCAAGGTTAATAAAATCACATAAAGACAGCTCAAGTAGCGAGGCCGGACAGATTCCCGAACAAACTTATTTACATTTTGCCACCGATGCCTTACTCTTAGATTACAATGTGTTGAAAAAAGAGACCGGTAAAGATGTGTTACTGAGTCGAGTGCTAGGCTACATAAGAAATGGGTTGCCCAATGTTGTGGAAATAGAGGGTCTTAAACCTTATTATAGTAGGAGAGAACAGTTGTATAGTGAGTTAGGTATTGTCATGTGGGGGCACCGGGTGGTTGTACCCGCTGCTTGTCGTAATAAAGTACTAAATGAACTACACGATACACACCTAGGGGTAGTAAAGACCAAAAGTTTAGCTCGGAGTTACGTTTGGTGGCCGGGCATTGATGAAGCCATCCAGTCGCAGTGCCGCGAGTGCAATGTTTGCGCGGCCGTGTCCGACGCGCCGCCGGGCCACGCACCGCGCTCGTGGCCGTGGCCCGCCCGCCCTTGGACTAGGTTACATCTAGACTTTTTAGGACCTCTTGAAGGCTTGACTTATCTCATTATAGTGGATGCCAGTTCTAAATGGGTGGAGGCGATCCGTATGCGGGGTACGACCGCTCAGGCGGTAATAGGAACCTTAAGGAACTTATGGGCTAAATTTGGAATTCCAAGGCAGGTGGTGAGCGACAACGGGCCACCATTCACTAGTGCCGAGTTTAAAGAATTTTTAAACCGTAACGGGGTCGAGCAGGTATTAACGGCTCCGTATCACCCCGCTTCAAACGGAGCAGCCGAGAACGCGGTAAAAATTTGCAAAAATGTTCTGAGAAAAGCGCTCAGGCAAAAGGTAAACGTCGATGTAGCCCTAGATAGGTTTTTACTCACATATCGGAATACCGAGCATAGTACAACGGGTGTCAGTCCGGCACAGATCCTACAAGGTAGATCATTACGAACTCGGTTGGATTGCTTAAAACCAGACCTCGAAGCTCGCGTCAGGGGGGCGCAGCTGAGGCAGCAGGAGGCAGCAGGTGGCTCCGAGAGGCAGGTGACGGTCGGGGACCAGGTCTGGTATAGGCAATATCGACAACAAGACAAGTGGGTGCCGGGTCTCGTTACAAGAAAGCTCGGCGACACTGATTACAATATTCGCGCCGACAATGGAACCGAGGTACATAGGCATATAGATCAGCTGAAGGGTAGATCATCATCGTTGTTTCCGAGTGTAGGTAGGACACCTGCTGTTATGGCTAGAGAATGTAGTAAGAGTCTGCGTAGTTCGCTTATTTACCCGAGCTACCATAGCCCCAGCGACGTCGAGGGCGGTGGTGAGGAGAGGAGTGGTCAGTCACCGAGGGGGCCGCCGGGCTCGCCGAGGTCGGCGCAGGGGCGCGCGCGGCGCTCGCCGTCCACCCCTGCCGCTCGCTCAGTACGGTCACCAACCAACGACCAACTCAGTAATCCCACCGGTGAATCGCGACCAGTTAGAGTTCGTAGACCACCGGCTCGTTATGGTTTCGAATATGAGTAGTACACACGGCCGCACGTCATGGAAACACTTTGACCTTGAGCGGTTCTCTGGTTTCGCGCGCACGTAGCGTAGCGCTAGTTCAGCTTTTACTGTTTTGTTCTACGTATACTTGCTGCCGTGCGTACTTAGTAAGTCAGTGTTATGGGGTCATGCTGCGGATGCAAACAGCATTTTTTTACTACAAAAGCGAGCTGTTCGTGCAATTTATAAAATGAAGCCTAGAGATAGAGAATCTCTTCGAAATAAATTTAAAGAAATCAACATTTTGACTTTTGTGTCGCAATACATTTATGAGAATTTAATATATGCTAAACGGAATATACATATTTTTGATAAAAATTGTGACAGGCACAGTGTCAACATAAGAAACAAGAATCAACTTGCTTCTCATGTCAGCCGTATTCACAAAATTAGTAAAACATATAAAGGTCAATGTATACGCTTCTATAATAAGGTACCCACTGATATTGAAAGTTTACCGTTAGATAAATTCAAAACTGTAATCAAGCAGAAATTATGTAAGAAGGGTTATTATAAAATATCAGATTATCTAGAAGAGAAAAATCCATGGGATTAGACTACGGTTCTAACAGGCTAATTCAAAATTAAAACTGACCTATATATGTTGTATATCAACCTTGTACATTCAAACATATTTAAAAGAGCGCGTGGGTTTTTATTGTCGCTTCTTTTTTTTCCCACAATGGCGCCACATTGTTTGTGAAGCGATGTAGTTTAGCTGACGTCATTAAGAGATTTTAATATCCAACAATGAATAAACGATTTTGATTTGATTTTGATTTGAGTGCTACTTATTGTTAGTATTAAGTAAATTATAATTTATAATTTCATTTTTCCTTAATTAATAGATATGTATAACCTTCCATTGGTAGGGTATTGTACCTACTCATTAATACAGTTACCTAAACATACTATTATCATCTTTGCATGCTACCTACGGGTAGTTCATTTCGAAACCACACTATAATGTTAATGTTAGTATAAAACAAACCCTTGTGTTTCTGTTAATGTACACAGATTATAAATAATCATACCTACGAGTAAGTTACAAAAGTGGTATATATTTAAGGGTGGAGGTGTAGCTGTAGCTCTAAGTGTATCTATAGTTATGTATACGAACGCTGTCATCAGTCAGTCGTCAATTACACGTATAATAAGCAGGCCGTGTTTTATTTGCATCCACCGAGTATTTTACAGTAAGCAGTTATATACTGGGCATTAAATTGCATATTGTCTTTTAATAATTCGATATATAAGCAGTTATATACTGGGATTTTAATTGCATGTTGTGTTTTCAATAATCTGATAAACAAGCAGTTACAAACTGAGCATTAAATTGAATATTGTCTTGTTAATGATGCGATATGTTATAAACGGTTACAAACTGGGCATTTAATTGCATATTGGCTAATAATTGTGCCAATAATGAGATACATACGAGCAGCTACATACTGGGCATTAAATTGCATATTGTCCTTTCAATAATCTGACAAACAAGCAGTTACAAACTGAGCATTAAATTGAATATTGTCTTGTTAATAATGTGATATGTTATAAGCGGTTACAAACTGGGCATTTAATTGCATATTGGCTAATAGTTTTGTCAATGTTGAGATACATACGAGCAGCTACATACTGGCCATTAAATTGCATATTGTCTTTTCAACAATTTAAAATATGAGCAGTTACTTACTGGGCATTAGATTGCATTATGTCAATTATAAAATGAGGCATAATTGGAGCAGTTGTGAATTCCAACTGAATTATTAATTGGTCGGCTCCAATGGTTGGAACGGCTTACTCCTCACCAGTAAACAAAACCATAGAATTAGCATTATATGCATGTTTATGCAGGTAACATGAACAATACCTACATAATTATTTAACAATTCTGTAAACTGAATCAGCTTTCATTTCCTTTTGTTTAATATGTAGGCGTATGGAAAAAATATTTAATTATTAGACAAAAATGATAGTAAATCGTATGTTCATATTTGTTGCATCAATAATATTATGAAACTCAAAGAATAGCCACGCATAAACAAAATATAAAGAGAATAAGGCTTAGCGTATATTGCCACGCAGATGGCGCAGGGCAGGGCAGAGCAGAGCAGAGCAGATTTTTGTAATGTATGAACCTTCATAGAGCAACGCAAGCTGGGATGCAGACATGTGTACGCAGACACATGTCTGCGCCTTGTTTCTGCCGGCAATTGTTTCTGCGTGCTACAGAATAAATAACACACTATAGCGTGTGAAAGCAGACTCTCGCAACTAGAAACAACAAAAAGTTATGCCACAGATAAAAAAAAATTGTGGTTAATTGCTCAAATGTGGATGAGAAGTACCATTGTCACCACGCTTGTTAGCGTTGCGGCTAGCACCAAGGACCGCGATTGCTGGTGACCGCAGAAAGTAAGGTGGTATGATACACAAAAGGACACTGCTGCCTATCCTCCTGTTCATAATTCCATAATCGTCTCTTACGACACCGGTAGCGATGGGTTAGTCCTTTAGCGCAGG
The DNA here is from genome assembly GCA_947532105.1 of Athrips mouffetella. Lineage (NCBI taxonomy): Eukaryota > Metazoa > Arthropoda > Insecta > Lepidoptera > Gelechiidae > Athrips > Athrips mouffetella. The sequence continues at coordinate 14,810,083 of OX383984.1, forward strand.
CTTTGCCCGTGGTACACCCGCGTGGTTCACCTGGGAGTACCACGGAAGATTTTTTTCTTCCGTGGAACACCTGATCACTTTTGAAATAAAACTAATTCAAAACTATCGCCCGTGGTGCACCTATTGTCTATGGCTAAAATCTTTCTAATTTTTTTTGTAATGATAGATCCCGTCGCGATCTTCATTTTGGTTGACAGCTGTCAAATTTATTATCACTATAACTCGAAAGCTACTGACCCTAGACTACTATTGTGCTGCGAAAAATAATAGGTCTCGATGAGATCTACATTTTGGATGACAGCTGTCAAACTAAAAATCGCTATAACTCGAAAACTACTGACCCTAGACTATTCGTATGCTGAGACAAATGATAGGTCTCGATGAGATCTACATTTTGGATGACAGCTGTCAAACTAAAAATCGCTATAACTCGAAAACTACAGACCCTAGACTATTCGTGTGCTGAGACAAATGATAGGTCTCGATGAGATCTACATGTCGGATGACAGTTGTCATACTAAAAATCGCTATAACTTGAAAACTACTGACCCTAGACTATTCGTGTGCTGAGACAATGATAGGTCTCGATGAGATCTACATTTCGGATGACAGCTGTCAAACTAAAAATCGCTTTAACTCGAAAACTACAGACCCTAGACTATTCGTGTGCTGAGACAAATGATAGGTCTCGATGAGATCTACATGTCGGATGACAGCTGTCATACTAAAAATCGCTATAACTTGAAAACTACTGACCCTAGACTATTCGTGTGCTGAGACAATGATAGGTCTCGATGAGATCTACATTTCGGATGACAGCTGTCAAACTAAAAATCGCTTTAACTCGAAAACTACAGACCCTAGACTATTCGTGTGCTGAGACAAATGATAGGTCTCGATGAGATCTACATGTCGGATGACAGCTGTCATACTAAAAATCGCTATAACTTGAAAACTACTGACCCTAGACTATTCGTGTGCTGAGACAATGATAGGTCTCGATGAGATCTACATTTCGGATGACAGCTGTCAAACTAAAAATCGCTATAACTCGAAAACTACAGACCCTAGACTATTCGTGTGCTGAGACAAATGATAGGTCTCGATGAGATCTACATTTCGGATGAGAGCTGTCAAACTAAAAATTTCTATAACTCGAAAACTACTGACCCTAGACTATTCGTGTGCTGAGACAAATGATAGGTCTCGATGAGATCTACATTTCGGATGACAACTTAAACAATTGACAATTAAATTAGCTGTAGGAGCTAAAGTCGCGCTGCGAATGAAAAGCTTGACCTGCTCTTGACTGTACATTATTTTTAAAAGACCTACCCAACGATATTCCACACGTAGGAAAAAAAATCACTCCCACTTTACTTGTATGGGAGGTACTTACCCAAAAAAAAAAATATTTTTAAAGTTTTTATTTGACCACTTTCTCGGCGTGGATGAAATACATATCTACACTAAATTTTAACTTTCTAGTACTAATGGTCTCTGGGCTAAGCCGCGGACAGACAGAAAGACGGACAGAAAGGCAGACGGACATGACGAAACTATAAGGGTTCCTTGTTAACTACGGAACCCTAAAAAGTTGTTGCATTTAGCCTCCTAAATAAGCCTTTAATAGGTTTTACAGCTATTTTTTTTGAATCCCTATGTAGATATTAGATACAGTACAAGATATCATTACAGTTTATGAGAAGGGAGAATTCAAACCTTCTTTCTATTATATAAAAAAAAAGTCTAATTTTTTTCACTATAAGTTGTCATTCTTCCTTCCGTAGGTGTGTAATAGTATTCTGTGCCCGCATGTGTTTAGTATCTGCGTCCCAGCTTGCGTTGGTCACCTACGTCTGCGGCCTGCAAAATCTGCGGCCTGCGGCCTGCGGCCTGCGTCCTGCGGCCTGCACCTCAGCTTGCGTTGGCCCTAAGGGAGTCTAGATACGATAGCACAGTTGTCTGTGCATTGGATTCGTGCTGCTTCTGATGTTTGTTGTATGTAAATACAATTCATGCTTGGTCCGTTCCAAAGGTGCGGGTTTAAATCTAGCTCGCGTCTTAAAATATTTCTCATATATTTTCAGAAAGGTTATATGCGTGGGCGAATGACATGTGTTGTTTTGAGCCATGGTATTAAAGAGTGCAAGGAAAGTCCGGGTGGATAATGGATAATGATATGATACGATTCGGGAACCGATTAGTGTGAATTATAAATAACAAAATGCTTCCTTGTTTAGTTGAAAAGAAGTAACAAATGGATTTCAGATTCACACACATTGTTTGACAGTCAAGTCATCTTTATAAGGACATATGGTGACAATTTTATTTTGTCCCTAAATTCAGTTTAAACATGCTGAGTGTTTGGAAAAGGTATGATAAAAAGTACCAACCTACAGTTTGAAATTTAAATAGTTTGATACCTACCTTACAGTTTTCAATACCACTGGTGTAGTTAGGGAGCAGGTAAATTCTGGCACTTGTAGCGAGAGTACCCATTACTGTACATTTCCTACTATAATTAATACATACCCACGAAAAGTCAAATTATTCTGGAAGGGTTTATTTAATGATCATGTCCCTATTTCATTATGTTTAACATACGTGCTTTGTACAACGATGCCATAGCAAAAAAAAAAAAAAAAAACTTGTGTACATCGGCGTGTAGCTAGTATATTGTATTGAACGATTTCACTTAAATTGGAAGGACCGGTACATAGACAATATGCGTACTTAATACATCTTAAAGTTATATTGATTCTCCTCTATGGGCCAAGACAACCACAAATAATACCTACCAACCTATTTCAAGTGCCTAAATCAAGACATTGGGATCAAGGATTATTTCTTCTTCTTGTCGTGTTAATCAATAAATAAATAAAGCTCAAGAAGCAATCGATTTTAAACATAATTAAGTAAATAATTTTACAATGTTTGAAATAAATTATGTGGTTTGTCCATTTACAACGATAAAAAAAACTAACCTATCATTCTTAATAGGTACCTATTTAAAATTAGTGCATACTCAAATATACTTTGGTTGGTAAATAGCTTGGTTCCTGTGAAATTGGAATAATAATCCGGTCACCTAGTAGGATTTTTGTGGTAAATAAGCCTCGCAGGTAACTATTGAAAAGCAGTTTTAATTTAGGTTTTCTTATGTAACTTTACTGTAAAGCAACAAAATACTCTTTAAAACGTTGTAAAAATAAAGATACCTATGAACTTACGAAAACGTAATTAGGTATATTTGCTTAAATAAATGAATAGTTCTGTCTGAATAATGAGTCCCAATGAATTAAAAATTTAATGGAAAAGTTGATTTGTCGACATACACGGTACAGGTAAGATAATAAAATCAACAAAGTGGACAAGCAGCAATTCCACAAGAAATTTGTGAGCAAAGGTTTTAAGAGATTAGAAAAAAAAAATAAACGTGGTATAAAAAAAGGGGTGCTGTTCTTTTGTGCAGCGGCAAATGTATAAATAATTCATTTACAAAATTGATTCAACTGAAAGAAGTCTTAAAAATAAAAATAAACATTAATAATAATTCCTTAAATTTGACAATAAGGTTTGAAAATTGATCAGTAACATAAAAAATAGTTTTCGACAAACATTTCGAGTTTAATTCTGGTGAGATTCTACATTCAGATTAAAGGTACCAGTAGTTGAATTAGATTGAAAAATAACTTCATTTGATATCGCCATCTTATTAATTTATGTCAAATTGTGACGAAGCACTTTATTGCGATCAGGACAACTTTAATATCCTTTTTATATGGGAAAAACACCATGGTAAACAGAGATCATTCACCTGAAAGCTATCATTAGCCTATCTATATTATAAATGATTGATGTCATAATTGCTACCGTGCTAACAGAAATAATATAGTACAATAATAGTTTAAAATACTTATTCTTATCATAATAGTCTTGGAAGATGTGTTGGACGCTCGATCCAGACGTGGTGGATTGGAGTTCAGCAGGTACGTGCAGAGTAATGAGCCGAATTGATAGATCGACTTTCCGAGAAGTTCCTGGTTTGAAACAGCCAGTTTGTATCATCACCACACATTTCGATGACATAGGGGTGCATCATATAAATATGTACTTTGAAGAGTGCGTTTTTTATGTCTGGGTATAGATCATAATTTTAATAGGTGTAATTAGAACACCAAGAATTCGTTGACCCTGCAAACCATACGAAAAAAAAAAAGAAAAGAAATTATATACCTATTATAAATAGCTGAAGAACTTGTTATTGTTCTGGATTAGTTGTAATATTTAAAACCTTCATTTAATTTGAATAGTCTTTGTATTTTTCTTTGTTTATCACCTGCAAACCTATGGAAGCCAGTAGTGTGAAATAAAAATATTAAGAAAAAAGGTAGAGGAAAGACAGGTAGTGGTGTTTCTCACTCTTGCCTTCCTCTCAAGGCTTTAAAGTAACACAGGGCTTAAAAGTAAGGTCCTCCTGGAGTTTCTGGGTTGGCTGCTGTAGGCAAGCCTCATTAGTCAATAGTTGTTGTAAGTCCAGAACAAGGAGACGGGGCAGATAAGAAGAAACATTTGAAGAATATACAAGGAGACTGGAAAGTGTTAGACATAAAGAATAATTTGGGAAAAGATAACATTTGCAACAGTAGTGGAGAGGAGGAGTAACTAAGGAAACTATGAAAAACTAATTTGTAGAAGGTACCGCTAGAAGCGAATTATGATTTGATAATTTCCGATTCAAATGTAATTTATTATTTTAATTAGGTAATTTATGAACGATATAAAAATCTAATTAAAATAGGGAAGGGATGTAGTGTATAGCCTCTGTCTCGAGCGTGCATACTCAGTCTGCAACCGACCGTACAGCGAGTAGGATGTGCAACGTTGTGTGTGCGTTGGCGAGCCAAATAAACAGCTAAACAACTAACATCGGTGACGCTACACTACCTATATTGGTTTTTATTAGCCTGTAAGTTGAGTGTCCACAAGATTGTGATAAACCGTGTTACGAGTATCAACTTAATGAATAACTTCCGTACTCAGAGACGAAACTTTTAGTACATCTTTCATTAAATCTCGTGCTGTTTGTCAATAAAATCTCAAAGGATATCATGAAGAGACGTTTCTGAGCACGGCGGCAGTAAGATTTGATAACAATTGGTCAATTAGGTACACACGGCAGCAAGTAGTGGAAATAGAACCAGTATAAGCTGAACCAGCGCTACGTTACAAACGCCCAATTCCAGAGACCTGCTCAAGGTCAAAGTGTTACCACCGACGTGCGGCCGTGTGTACCTAATACCTGACTAGTCTCATTATTTTGTCGGTTAGCTTATTATTTATTACTATTGGTTTTGAGTTGTGCATTGTTTTATTAAGAAGATACATTCGAGAACACGTCAATCTTATCACAATCATACTTACACCAAGGGTACTGTTGGTAATTATATACTCTAAGGTACTGTCCCTTACTCATTTAAATCGCCGTAGTGGCTATAGTCACGCTCCACGCTACAAGAGCAATGCTTGACGTACTCTTGACTGGACACACACATCACAACCACCTACGTGATACTAGTTGATAATTTTGTGTTGCTTGTCCTTAATCAAGCCGCTGCCGCTACAACTTTTTGTATTTACGCGACATTTATTTTGTAATACTTAGGTAAGTAGATAAGTTTTGCCTGGAAGAAATTGATACCCTAGCAATAAGACTCTATTTGCACTATGTTTTGTTTTTGTTTCTCTTTTACTATTTTTAGTTTAGTGTCAAATAAAGATGATTTTTAATGTATGTTTCTTATTTTTTTAATTTGTATGTATGTTACTGACTCAAACCGATTTTAGTGCATACTAGTTTTGCCTAGACCAAACTACATTTAAAGCAAGTACAACTTTGGTGATAGCCAGGCAAAACTAGTTAGCCATAACATCCGGTTAAGTCGTTAAAATGATTATCGGGTTCCTGTATTGAGGGGCACGCTCAGTCCACGAAACTGAGAAACTTACCAAGAAACGTGTGTTTGGTGAAGAAAATAAGCCCAGCCAGCAGAGCATTTGAAATAAAATAGTACGAAGTCCAATGTGTGAAGCTCTCCCTACTGTTCGTATATCGAGTCGAAGTAGGAAAGTAAAATTTAGACATTCTTAACAAAATGTCAACAGCACGTCAGTGGAAACATTTTGAACTCTATTACCATGCCATAAGGTCTAAATGTTTCCGCTGACGTGCTGTTGGGTGTAAAATCAGGAACACATCAAGCTTGACACATTGGACTTAGTATCGGTCTTATTTTAATAGAAATACGGGCTAGAAACGCACTGCGTGTGTCAAGCTTAACCTGTCGACTGTACTTGTGGTTGAAGTCAAAACACTCCGTATAAGTAGATAGATAGAAACTCTTTATTGCACACAAATTAAGAGTAATTGCGCAAGAAACCTTATATCTAAGTAGGTACCTACATCTTGTATTGTCAAGTGTTAACAAATTTTCATGCCGTCAAGCCAATATTGTAGAATACCATTTCGAATTAGATTCCGCAGTTAATATCCTTATCCATAAGTGCTGGCGAAGGCTCGAACGATCGTTGGCGTAGCGTTCGTTAAACTATCCACGCAGAACCAACGAACACCGCCAAAAGATTTTGGCTTTATTTTGTCCATCGTGTACATTTTACCAAAGAGGATATAAACACTACCGTTCATTTTACCTCTTTAGTGTTCGTTCGGAAATTGCTCGTTTTGATTTGATATTTTCAGGGCTGCCAGATTGTCTAAAAACATATATTTAGTTGTTTGTAGCATCAAGCATCCCTTAATTTCCGTTCACATACTTCATTATTTTACTTGATCTTAGATAAAACAGATATCTAGCGGATCGTACTAGAGCTGCTTGGATACAATATAATCAATCACAACTCATTGCAGTCGATATGGTTCTCATGTTTACAGTTAAGTTTTATGGACTAATTGGTTTTGCAATGCTTGGTAGTCTTTCTTAGATAAAACTATAAATATATTTACGACCTTAGAGTAATTTTAATGGATCGAGATCTGTACGAACGAATAATTGTCCTTGTTGTGCAATAAAGTGAAATAAAATTGTATGTGAAATAATGTTACGCATTTGTGACATTCTGAAATTTCGATCTGGCAGTACTTTTAATTTAAAAAAAAAATTCATTTAGTTGACCGAAAAACGAGAAAAACATTTGCTCGTAGTGAATTTATAGTGCTTACTTTTGAAAATGAGTCGTATTAAGCGTGTAAAGGTATGTAATGTATGATATTATTACGTAATCGGTTAACCAAGATTTACTATGTTGTATATGCTCAAAATTTGAGGTTATGTTTATTGATTTTTATTTAGCTGATAAGCGATAAGCGATAAGGAACGGAGAGTCGAAGAAACCTAACAAAGATGACAAACCGGATATAAAAGAAGCTAAAAGTGATGATGTACAGGAGACTGACTCTAAAGAATTTTTGGAAGGGTTGGTTTTCTTTTAATGTTTGTTTTTATCCTCCCTGTTTGGATATTTAACTACCCATATACAAATAGATGTGCCCACGTAACAAGTCTATGTTGGTGACCAATTTGTGAGAAACAATTTATTGGCTAAGTTAAAGTAATTTATGTTGAGTATTTGGCACCTTTTGATTAGTCTTTGTCAACTTGTGCAAATTGCACTTTTTGATAGTTTAGTTCATTTTAATGAAACACAGTAGATGATATTTGCCGCGGTGGGGTGCACTTACCATCAGTTAGCCCCTTCTGCTCACTTTTGTAATTTCTAAGCTTGTAATTCTCCTCAGGGGTGTTACTGAAGCTTTTTGAACAAAGGTGAGCTCTAAAAGATGAATATTGTGGCCTAAGTTGCTAATACAAAATCCAATATCTTATTTGAAGAATACAGATATTGTATCTAAAGCTCCCTAATGCAGATATTTTATTTTCCAGTTCGAAGGAAGCAGCCTTTCTATCTCATCTGCCATTTGACGAGATGTCTTCCCTGGAGGCAGAATGTTTCTCAGACCTCCAAGGGCCTTCTAGTCTTGCCTTAGTTGACATCAGGAACAGAATTTTGAAAATGTGGTTTGAAAACCCTAAGAAGCAACTTACGGAATATGCTGTTCAGAAGACAGAGGTCAGAATCTGTTTTACTTCAGACAAAAACAAGACAACTGATCTCAATGAGCTTTTATTCAACGTGATAAGAAATTTTAAATTTTACTAACTGTACCTATTGATTTATGTATTGTTTATAGTTCTTTACTTGCAGGCCCCTTACAACAGCGACCCAGCTCTAGTGTTACGCACTCACACTTTCCTAGAGAGGCACGGGTTCATCAACTGTGGGATGTATGAGCGCATCACTCTCATACCAAACCCACCTAGTGCAGGTAAATTATACATTAACTAGTACCTAATATAATATTTTTTATATGTCATTATTTGTCCTTCTTAGTTTAATAGTGATAAATATTAGGTTAACTGCCTGGTTAAACAGTATCGCAGTGTCCCCGCCAAGTCAGTGAATAATTACACTGTACTACACAAGCTCAGTTTAAAATGTTTTAGTTATTGTTATAGCACTCGGACCCAATTCTTGAATGTCACCTTGAAAGTTAAAATTTGCCTTGTAAAACTCTTAAAAAGTTACTTATAATGTATGGTAATTATTGACCATACTTATCTTCTTTAGCCGTTACTGTCCCACTGCTGGGCAAAGGCCGTCATTATTTTTAGTTATTTAGTTTTATTTTTAATTTTTAGTTTTTTTTTTTTTTTAGTTAGTTTTTTTAGTTAGTTTAGTTAGTTTTTTTTTAGTTATTTTATTATACATAACATTTTAAGAGTTTTTAAAGGTTTTTCTGAATCAGTTAAATCTCGACAAGCAAGAGTTGGGCCTAATGTCTACTTGTGAGTTAGATTGGCGACTGGTCGATTGTTAAGGTAGATGTACACAAGGCTTTTGTGTGTGGCAACTGGCAAGTATAAGTACCAATGTTGCGAGGCATGTGTGTGTATTATTTTTAACAACTCTTTAACTAAGCAATATACTTGTACTTGCAGTTTCTACAGCCTATGTGTTAATCAGCCATTATAGTTTTTGCAGATATCAAAAACACTTAATTTTAGGCATAGATAAAAAAAAACGGTCAAGTGCGAGTCGGACTCGCGCGCCGAGGGTTCCGATATACCTATAGTATTTTTGGAAGCAATAAAGTCCATTTTCAGGACCGCAAAACTAAAGTTGTTTGTAAAGGTTTTTTGCAGATTTCTGAAAAACTGTGCAACTTAAGTTTACATAAACTTCTGTCAACTGTAATTAATTCAGATTTTTCCTTACTCAAACTTCGGAGATAAGGAGGGGGGAATGGTATTTTTTTTGACATTTTTCATCATAACTTGAAAACTAAGAAACTTAAAAAAATTCAAAAATATATTTTAAAATGTACAAGTAAAGCAATTTCATATGATACCCCATTCGACCTAGTAGCGACAATTTGAAATTTGGCCCCTTTTATTTTGGCCCCCCCTATATATTAATAATCATACATTTTTCAAAAAAATTTCATGTGCAATTAAGTTGGGCAACTATATTCTAAAACTATTCCAAATTTCAGGTCGATAGAATAAGTGGTTGCTAGGTGTGACAGACAGACAGACAGAGTGGCACCATAAGGGTTCCTTTTTCTACCATTTTGGTATCGGAACCCTAAAAAAGACAACTGCTTTGAAACCAGAATATGTATATATGATTTGACAATCATTTCAAGTACATAGTTTTTTGTGTTCAATCTTTTTCTCGCCCTGTGCTGAAAGTTTTAAAAATAAAATATGTACTTTTGTTACAGATACACAGACAATTAAACAAGAACCAGAAGAAACAAAGCCTCAAGTAGACGAGTTACCCTTGGACCCGGATGGAGCCGGAGCTACGTACAGCCTGTACAAAGATCATCAGATCAAGGAAGAGATGGTCATCAGCCCCAATGTGTTTCATACACAGATCTATGACTACTCAAGTAAGTTAGTTGCTGTTTTTATTATTTTTGTGTTTTTAGAATTAAAACTGTTAAAGGCGTGTCTCCATAAGCGAGCCTGCATGTAACGAATGCTCTGGGGAGCGAACACCTGTGGCGTATGCCATAAATAGGCATTCGAGATACAAATAGTAAATGGTGTCGACCATATCGGTTGTAGCGCTCCGCTAGATGTGGGTCTGTGTAGTACTGGGTATGGTGTGACGCGGCGAGACCTTACTCAGCAAACTGATTTTTATTCATTGATTATAAAAGATTGAGCAGTATGTATCGTGTGAGGCTGTCTGTGTCTCTACTCTAATATGATGTATTTAAGACAAAGTACATGGTCAGCCCAGGACTAGTGTATAAATGGGTAGTGTGAGAGTGATTAAATGTATGTGTAGTAAATGTGATGCCACTTGAAATGGAGAGGTTAAGGACTAACGGTCAGTGTAATGTACATTGTACATGGAATTTTTGATGGAACTGATGGGAAGGTGGCAGAGAAACTCTTGTATATGTATAGTCCAGACCTTAACTCCATCTGACTAACTCACAAACTAATCTCCCATTCGTCCACTACTACTAGGTGTCCCTCCCCTGAAAAGAGAAAAAAAAAACCTACAACCTATTTACATATCAAGGAAAATCTTAATCCTACTTCAAATCACAAACAATTACAAAAATTACACTAACTTATTGAAACTGAATAGAACCTTGTTCACAATAAATTGTTTTCTTGTAAGTATTGTATTGTATTCATTATTCCTTTTGACGAGAATATTTCAAACCAGAACATTGTCTAGTTTCATCTGAATGTCTACGAATTATAAGCACATTTAAGTCGTTTTCATGAGGTATAAAACTGTAATGTCCTTTTTGTCCACCACGCCTTGAGTTGCTGTTGGTGTGCGGGTAGATTTTCGCGCTACCACGCACTGAATGATGTTCTCCGGAGAGCACTAATTTCAACTAACGTTCCTTGTGTGCTGGAACCCCCAGGCCTTAGCCGGTCCGATGGCAAGAGGCCCGACGGCATGACTTTGGTGCCTTGGCAAAAGGGCAAGTGCCTTCTCTGGGACGCTACGTGCGTCAGCGCTTTTGCCGCCTCGCACCTTAACGGCACCATGCGAACAGCAGGAGCCGCTGCCGTCTGCAGATGACTGGGTGCGGGGGTGCAGAGGCTATAAGCTTTGTGAGGGATTTGGCCTGTCGATTGCGTGACCCACTAATTCACAGCAGAAGTTGGACAACAGGAGTACACGCATTACACCCTCAGGATGCCCGAACTCTCAATCCTAGGCAGATCGTCAGCTTCTTTGTGGCTGTTAGAGTGGCCGAGAGATGTAGCAATAAGGGTTTAGCTACAATAGATCTTTACAGGCCACAGTGGTTGTTGAAAACTTTGAGCCCAACCCCTTACCTTCAAAATATTAAACATATATGTTTCAGATATGCAGAAAATTAAGCAAAATCCAGAAGAAACACAGCATCACGTCTTTGAGGTACCCTTAGACCTGGATGGAGCCTGTAGCCTGGGAGATGCCATCAAAGAGAAAAAGATCATCGGCCCCGCTGTGACTCATACACTGACCTCTGAATATTCAAGTAAGTTAGGTCCTGTTTTTAATAATTTAGTGTTTAAGACTTAATAATGATGTTCTGGGCCTTCGCATCTTTGTTCTTCCACTCTTCTAATTTGTCTTCTTTGGGACAGGGAATAGAACCATTAACGATACCAAAGCGATCGGCCGCCTCAGCATGACCTTCGCCTTAAATTCCCATCAGCGCCATCGACAAGCCTCCGGACGCCGGTCCGGCTCCACCCGCCCCCTCCCCCCCCCTCCCCCACAGTGCGCACTCGACGTTCTCACTTCACTCGACCGCCCACGCGTCCGCCCGGGAGCCTCGCCCAGCTCAAACCACGTTTTAACCAACGCGTACACGCCGCGACCCTTGACCTTGAAACCGGCTCGTCGACCTTCCGCGACAGTTCCTGCCAACAAGTAAAACTCGCGATTCGTCTTAGCCACCACATTTTCAGGTATTTGACTAAGCTTAAAAGTATCATTACTGTGCCAATCTTAATATATAAAAGGATAAACTGACTGAATGACTGACTGACTGAGGTATCAACGCACAGCCCAAACGGCTGGACCTAGAGACTTAAAATTGTGCACGTAGATACCTTATACAATGTAGGCATCCACTAAGGAAGGATTTTGAAAACTTCATCCCCTAAAGTGGTGAAATAAGGGTTAAAAGTTTGTATGAAACTCCGTCAGTTTTGAAGTTAGCATCTTCAAATTTTGTATTTAGGCTGACAACTAAAATATTTTTTTACCTATGTTGTTAACTGATAATGTGAGGTTTATTAGTAGTTTATGCAACTGTCATATAAAACAGGTTATTAAAACACGAGTTTGGGTTTATCACACGAGGCGCAGCCGAGTGTGATAATAGCATCAAACGAGTGTTTTAATACCATATTATATGCAGTTGCGTATACTACTTTATCTTCACTCATGCAATAGGTAGGTACTTACTTATAAAAATTAAACAAAAGTAAGTAAACAACAAAGGTAACTTATATTATGTATATTACAGTTCTGATATGAGTCTGAAGAAGCCGCCTTAATATATCCACTAGCTAGGTCTTCTTTGAAATATACAAGCAGATCATTTTCTTAAGAAGGCATGGTTTTCTTTTCGATTTTCATTCTTTCCCAATTCATTGTAGGTTATGTCATACAATGTCTTAGACTAATATGGGAGAAGATCATAAGTTATTGAGTATCTTCTGTTGTAACTGCAGTATCCTGACTGCACCACTTTATCTACTTTTTCAATAAACTTTCACATTACTTTCACGGGCACAAAATACTTGAAAAAGGTAAATATTTGAAAATGGCGGCAAATCTAATACTCGTATCTATTTCCAAGTCCTTCTAATTTCAGGCTGCGCGCGCATATTTTCCACTACAGATAAAATAATTGTAACTATAGTAACTGTTACTGTAACTGTTCCGAAATAATAGGTTGTTTATAAGGCACACTTTGTAAATATGCTACTGATATTTGACAGCTACTAAGAAAAACTGTTACATTTATAACCGGCTCTGTAAAAGACCTTATATTCAGTCTTCTTTAAAAAGGTTTAGGTTCAAGAAGAATTTTATCCAAGTGTTATGTTATGATTAAAAAGTTAAATTACGTAACACCTTTGCAAAATTTTCATACAAAAATCGTTACGTAATGGTAAGTTTTTAATTTTTTATGCATTCTCTGCGTAATATTCAGCCTTATGTACCAACTTTTTGAATCATAATTCAAAGATTACGACATGAGTGTAGATAAAGTATTATTATTATATTGACTCTACTGTAATTTATCAGAAGGATATGTTCAGTCTAGTGCATTACGTAATATGGAATGAAAGTCACTTTTACGACTATAAGGTTATATTGTTAATTCACACACAGATCGATCACTTGTTACAGAATTAATTATCCTAATTATTACGTAACCGGTAGAGGAATGGTGGAATGACAAGGTAGCGATGTGCCCGCTACGCGGTGAGGGAACGACTGGTCGTCGTCGGCGCGGGAGTGCGGCGCCTCCAGCCTAAAACGCTGACAAATAGAAATGTGTCACCACACGTATCAGGGTTTTTGAAAATTCTACGCCCTAAGGGGTGAAAAGGGTGATGAAGTTGAAAATCCCTTATTTTGAAAGTAAAATCCACAAAATTTATTATTTAGGCATTAGGGTAATTTAATTTTATGGAACGTATATCGCTGTTATTGAAATTCCACCCCAAATTCAACCCCTAAAAGATGGGGTGAAAAAGTCTAAAAACCAATATGGGTATCGTTTGTATGGTTAATCGGACCGCTGATTACTAAAACTACAACAATTTTGAAATCCAACGAGGTGGACGTGAAATACCATCATCCCCTAGGGATGGGGTTGGGGTGCGATAGGTGTGCAATGTCTAAAAATCAATATGGGTGTCGTTTGTATGGTTTATCGGGTCGCTGATTACGAAAACTACAACAATTTTAAAATCCAACGTCGTGGACGTGAAATACCATCATCCCCTAGGGATGGGGTTGGGGTGCGATAGGTGTGCAATGTCTAAAAATCAATATGGGTGTCGTTTGTATGGTTTATCGGGTCGCTGATTACAAAAACAACAACGATTTTGAAATCCAACGTAGAGGTCAGGATAGGGATAGGTTATAGGGAAAGGAATAGGGATGGGGATAGGGACAGGTGCGGTGATGCGGGTGGGGACAGAGACGGGGTTGCGGACGGGAAGCGGACGGGGATGCAGACGGGAATGCGTACGGGGATGCGGACGGGAATGTGAACGGGGATGCGGACGGGGGTGCGGACGGAGATGCGGACGGGAATATGAACGGGGATGCGGACGGGAATGCGGACGGGGATACAGACGGGAATGCGGACGGGGGTGCGGACGGGAATGTGAACGGGAATGCGGACGGGGATGCGGACGGGAATGTGAACGGGTATGCGGATGGGGACAGAGTAGGAATAGGGGACGGGTAAGGGAAAGCAAAGGAGTAAGGGAAGGGGTACAGGTAGGGATAGGAGTAGGGGTAGGGTTAGAGGTAGAGACAGGGGTAGGGATAGGGGTAGGGGTAAGAATAGGGATAGAGGTACAGACAGAGGTAGGGATAGGGGTAGAATAGAGATGGCAAATGGTAGAATTTTTGTATGAAGTAAACTGAATTTGATTTATCTGTTAAGAAATCACAATAATTGTTACTAATAATACTGACCAACCTGCCTAAAGCTATATATCACATATACTTTTTTTTTACCACCCATAGTTCTCAATTACTTCATCAAATTTGCTCAGTCTTGAAATAACATAAAGGAGTCTCTCATTTCACTCTCTACATTTTGTTAAGTGGCAACTTTAAGGCATAATAATACTGCTAAGTTCCTCTGTTTTCAATTTAGAATAACGTCTGTAAATTATATAAAATTTAGCTGGATCTTGAATTATACTCATGGACTTGTGCACGGTAAGTTCCGTTTTTCTTTAGTTTAAAATTACCCGGAATTTGACAGAAAAATATCTCATTCCTACGGAAAACCGGTATCAACATAAAATACGAAATCCACGCGAGCAAAGCCGCGGACAACAGCTAGTTATGCATATGAAGTAGGCTACACACAATTTCAACATTTTTGGGGGATTAGGCGCGTGTAGTGCATGGATTTTGGGGAAGCTATGACACTTGTAACTTGTTTCCTGGCAGCATGTTATACAAAATACCAGAAACTTATTACATAGTGCCCCAGAAAACAAGTTAATTGAGTCATAGCTTCCCCAAATTCCTAGCCCCGCATGCCCCTATGGGGGATAAAGAGAAGCAGTATACAACTTGCGAGTAATAATTGAGGCTTTTGCGGAAAAAACGTTAAATGTACTTTTTTTCGAAATTGAATTAGATGGTGCAATCGGCAGCTGATGGTTTGCTATTGCGCCATCTAACTCAATTTCGAAAAAAATTTAGCGTTGTTTTGTTTCCCGCAAACGCCTCAAGTATAATAGAAAACATTTACTTAAAGTTTATTCAATTAAAATACTTTTGAGTTCAAAATAATCGTTTATCCATTCTTTTATTTACAATAATAGTTTCATCTTAATCATGATCCATGTCCACTTCCATATAATTGCAGCAGCTTATATACAAACTGTGCACACATCTGTGCACAGAATACCCTGTCGTGCTGGTGCTTGACTCATTCTAATAGGAGTCAATCTTCCATCCTTCACTTTAAATCCCTGAGGTTATTGAGCATCGTGCCGAGATCTTCCAGGGTTTCAGCCATTACGACAATGTCGTCGGCAAATCGAAGGTGGGTCATGTACTCCCCATTGATGTTGAATAGATAGGCAGATCGTCAGCTTCTTTGTGGCTGTCAGAGTGGCCGAGCAGATGTAGCAATAGAGCTACAATAGATCTTTACAGGCCACAGTGAATGTTGGAAGTTTGGCGCGCCACCTTACCTTCAAAATATTAATCATATATGTCGGGTAAATTTCCGGGTCATGAGTATGGTTCTTGTAACGACGAGCAAATATTTGAATAGTAACTGACTTAAGTGTGGTGTGACTGTGAGTGCGCGCCCCTCCCCTGCTTCCATTTGGAGTCCGTCTACGTGTGACGGCCGAGCAAGTTACTTGGGTCCTGACTAGTGCTGGACATCAGATCAAAGTGTGTGTCTGGTATGAGCCATCAGGAGAAATACGCAACTACAGTGATATGAGACGTGATGTGTTGGCTAAGATGACGAGTAAGCCTTTACAGCCATCCTTTACAGCCATCTAGGACTGTCGCCAATGTGAAATCACGAAATATATGTTCCAGATATGCAGAAAATTAAGCAAGAAAAGGATCCAGAAGAAACACAGCATCACGTCTTTGAGGTACCCTTAGACCTGGATGGAGCCTACAGCCTGAGAGATGCCATCAAAGAAGAAAAGACCATCGGCCCCGCTGTGTCTCATACACTGACCTCTGAATGTTCAAGTAAGTTAGGTACTGTTTTTAATAATTTAGTGTTTTAAGACTTGACAGTGATGTACAAAGTAGAAAATCGCAAAATTTCACAACCACAGGCAGGATTCGAACCTGCGTCTTCTGCGTAAGTACCTCAACGCTTTACCAACTAGGCTACTGTGGTCCTGCCTGAAATGCGTACAAAGGTCGCTATATTTCACATCATATTCTCATCACTGGATAGGCCACACCCCGCTCTTGATATTGCTGTCACTTCAAAACGAGGCAATTTATTTGCCAAGTTCCCCCAATTGATATATGTCCTAACATACCAGTTCAGTGGAATTTTAGAAAAGCCAACCTTCCCGGCCTTTATCAGGCTCTGGCAAAGATTGACTGGATGGAGGTTGTGACTGAGACTGATGTAAATACTGCTACTGACAAATTCTATTTGAAGCTGTTTGAACGTATAGACAAGTACGTTCCGAGGAAACTATCACAGCATTTTTCAGGACATAAGTATGTTTATCCTTCTTGGTACACAGAGCAAATCAAGCATTACATCCGCTGTAAGTACTTTAATTTAAAAAGATTTAAAGCTGAAGGCAAAGAGTTCAATAGAGAACTTTTTAAGTATTATAGAGAGCTCTCTAAGTCTCTAATCGCTCAAGCTTACAACAAACATATTAACGGGGTAGAACAGGCTATCATAGATGATCCAAAGAAAGTCTGGAACTATGCAAAAGATCTGAAAGGTGACAGATCTGGGACAAAAAGTTACACCATTGAAAAAAGGGAAGTGAGTGGGCAAGAAGCTGCAAATGAGTTTGCTAAGTTCTTCAGCTCAGTGTTCCTAAACGAGGTACCTAAGCTTGACGCTAAAGAGGCATCAAGAGAAGCTTTGCCATCAGCTGCACATATTTCTATTGAGAAGTTTGATAGCAAAGACCTTCTCCAAGCAATAAAGCGTCTGAAAGCAAAATCTGCAACTGGCCCCGATGGGGTACCTCCTTTTGTTGTCAAAGACTGCATAACGGTACTCAAACAGCCTCTTTTATATATATATAATTTAGCACTCAACAGCTATGTGTACCCTGAAAAATGGAAAGTCTCTAGAGTCACATCAGTCCCCAAAATTAAATCAGACAACAACGTAATAAATCACAGACCAATTGCAGTTTTGGCTGTTTTTGGCAAATTGTTCGAAGCTATGATCGATAATAGTTTAAGGCGACAAATCAACACAGTATTGGATGATAGTCAGCATGGTTTCCGGGAATCAAGATCTACTGCAACAAATCAAATTAACTTCGTTGACTACGTTATTTCTGAGCTTGATGCAAAACACCAGGTAGACGCGGCATTTTTTGATTTTAGAAAGGCGTTCGATCTTGTTGACAACGACATCTTACTTAACAAGCTAGCATCAATGGGAGTCGCCCCTAAGTTGCTTAAATTTCTGGCTGATTACCTCCGGAACCGTAAACAATACGTTCAATTACCAGGTTGCAAATCCGACAGCTATTACACACGATCAGGAGTCAGCCAAGGTAGCACCTTGGGTCCTACCCAATTCTTGATCATGGTCGACGATTTGCCAAAGATTGTCAAACATGCCAAGTGCTTACTCTTCGCTGACGACCTTAAATTATTTTTAGGGATTAAGCATGGGAAGGATACTGCGGCGATCCAAAATGACATTACTGCTGTGGCTGAATGGAGCATTAAAAATCGACTTCCTCTTAATGTGTCAAAATGCAAAACAATGACTTCCACAAACAGTGCGACACCTCTGGTCACAAATTACGACTTGCTGGGAGCTACCCTTGATCGTGTTAATCAAATTCGAGATCTGGGTCTAGTCTTGGATTCCAAGCTCAATTTTCGCGATCATGTGCTTGAAGTTTGCAAAAATGCCAGTAGAATGCTGGGTTTTGTCATGCGTACCTCTCACCAGTTTAAAGACCACAGAGTTGCTTTAAGCCTATACAACGCATATGTAAGAAGTCGGTTGGAGTATAATTCTATAGTGTGGGATCCTAACGAAAAAAAATATGTGGAGATGGTGGAAAAAGTTCAAAGGAAATTTGCGCTATTAAGTGATGGAAAATGCTAAAAATAAATTTTATAGGGTACGAGTATTGTCTTATGCCAAAGTGCCCAAATACTATGAGAAGTTTACAGATAATGTGGTTTTTGCGGATCCGAGAGATGTGAAAACACGAAAAAAATGGTATAAGGTGATGAGAAGAACTGAAGTATTTTCAATATCGTATTTAAATTGTTGTGAAGATCACTTTAATGTAAGTTTATCATGTTTGTATAGTAAACATGCGTGTCGAGCCACGCTCATAGGGTTCCATAGTTATCTTACAAATGATTATTATTAAGCAGGTTCCTAACGAACAGCGAGATTCAGCGCCTGATTGCAGTTTCCATTGTTTTCAGTATTTTGACTATTTCTCGTTAACCTGTAAAGCTAACTTAGCTGTTTTTCTTTTAAATTCTTCATATTAATGTGGTGGTAAGCACTATATATTTTTCCACGTTTCCATATTAACCGTTTAGCTGGCAGGGGGACACGACCCTGACAATAAATTGCCCTTTTGAGCAAATTTTTTCGCAAACGAATCCCTAATTCATAAAACCGGCCATGTGCGTATCGGCCACGCGCAGTATAGGGTTCTGTAGTTTTTTTTACCATTTTTTATCGCAGAGCAGGTTTTGCTTAAGTATTTCATAACGTTTATAACATAAACTTTTTACCTACTAATATGCTCAGCGACGTCCTAGCGCCTGACTGATATTACAATATTTATTATTTCCGCTATAGCTACCTTCTTTACCTGTAAAGCCTACTTAGCTGTCTGTGATAGTTGTCCTTTCAATTTTATCATATATACTACTACTGTGAATTTTTATTCATTTTCAATAACAACAGTTTATCTGGCAGGAAAGGCGGGGTGATTCCAACAAACAATTTCGCTTTCAAGCTAAATATTACGCAAACGGATCCCTAAACCGAAAAATTATTAGATTTCATTTTACCACTTTCTCGGCGTGAATAAAATACGTATTCATACAAAATTTCAGCTTTCTTGTACGAAGGGTCTCTGAGCTAAGCCGAATTTTTCTTCCAAATACAACAGCACAGTATGAATATCGACACTACGACATGGCGCGTGACGTCACGTTTCGATTCGACCAATGGCGAGGCTTTTTGCAAATTCGAACTTCCCTCGCTTATTTATCACTTTTTAATTAATATTTTGTGCATTTAAATCCACACTAAACAAGAAAATAATGGTTTAGGTGTAATGTCAGGGCAATAAAGTATCGGAAATAAAAAAATCAAGTTAATTTATATGACATGCATACTCCCTTTTCAAAACAGAGCTAATTTCCAGAAATAATTGAGAAAAACTGAAACAATTGTCTAGAATGGAAGTACTATGGCTATAAAAAAACGATGTGATAGCTTTAGAGAGGTTGGTCAGTATTATAAGTAACAATTATTGTGATTTCTTAACAGATAAACAAAATTCAGATTACCTCATACAAAAAATCGATTTTTCATACTTTGCCACCCGTATTCGCCTAGGTACCTCTTTTCTACCCCTAGCCCTATCCTACCCCTATCCCTACCTCTATCCCAATCCGCATCCCCATCCTAATCCTCATCCCCATCCTAATCCTCATCCCCATCCCATCCAGGGTTAGATAGGGATAAAAAGGGATGGGCAGATGGGGTTAAATAAGGATTGCAAGTTTAAATAAAGATTCAAAGTTTGTATGAAACTCCGTTAGTTTTGAAGTTTGGAACTTCAGATATTTAAAAATAAATTGACATGTGTGTCAGCTTTTTCGATAATTCAACCCCCAAATTGGTGAAAAGGGGGTTAAAAGTTTTTTTTTAATTTATTTTTATCAAATAAAACATTACATTAATAAACTTTAAAAATATTCGCCAAACTGAAGATCAGTTTGTTGGCGAAAGTGCACTCAGTATTTAGGCCTTCCAATGTAACTTAAAAACTATATATTACTGAATAATAATAACAAAAACTTAATTAAAAATACAGTTCGCCACATATACTTGCTTAGTGCAGATAAGAGCATGCCCGGCCTGACACTAAAGTTTCTAACGTTTTAGTATTAGATCCCTTACAACATCAACCTCTGAAAATTTTTAAATTTGCCTTAAAAATCAGTAGTTATTATGATAAAAATGTTAACCTATTTGTTACAGATAATCAGAAGATCAAACTTGAACCAGAAAAAACACAGCATCACGTGGACGAGTTACCCTTGGACCCGGATGGAGCCTACAGCCTGTACGAAGATCATCAGATCAAGGAGGAGATGGTCATCGGCCCCACTGAGTTGTATAAGCTGAACTGTCAATACTCAAGCTCGGGTTCAAGTAAGTTAGGTGCTGATTTGATTTTTAGGGTTCCCTAACTGAAGGGCCCAAACGGAGCCCTATTACTAAGCCTACGTCGTCCGTCTCTCCGAGGGCTGTCTTTTGAACGTAGTAGCTGTACGGTTGAAATTTCCACAGAATATTTGTTATTATGACACATTACCTAACAAATAATAAAAAAAAACGGTCAAGTGCGAGTAGAACTCGCGCACCGAGGGTTCCGTACCACTAAGGTAAAAATACCGTCTTAGTTATGGACGCGCAGTCGTTTCGTTATTGTATAGCCTATAAGTGTTCCCGTTTTACGATAGAGCTAAAACAAATATCGAGCAGAAGCCCCCCTTAGTTTATATTTTTTTTTTTTTAGGGTTCCGATACCAAAATGGTAAAAAAAGGAACCGTTATGGTGTCGCTTTGTCTGTCTGTCTGTCTGTCCGTCTGTCTGTCTATCACACCTCTATATCTCAGCAACCACTAATGCTATCGACTTGAAATTTGGAACATTTTTAGAATATGGTTGCCCAACTTAATTGCACATGAAATAATTGTGAAAAAATTATGATTATTAATGTAAAGGGGGCTAAAATAGGGGGGGCCAAATTTCAAATTGTCGCTACTAGGTCGAGTGGGGTATCATATGAAAGGGCTTTACTTGTACATTCTAAAATATATTTTTGTATTTTTTCACGTCTCTTAGTTATCAAGTTATGATGAAAAATGACAAAAAAATACCATTCCCCCCTTATCTCCGAAGTTTGTGAAAGGAAAAATCTGAATTAATTACAGTTGACAGAAATTTATGTAAACATTACAGCAAAAATAAAAGGATCTTTCTAAGTTGCACAGTTTTTTAGATATCTGCAAATAACCTTTACAAACAAATTTAGTTTTGCGGTCCTAAAAATGGACTTTATTGCTTCCAAAAATATAAAAAGTATATCGGAACCCTCGCCGCGCGATTCCGACTCTCACTTGACCGGTTTTTTTTTATAGCAGCAACAGAAATACACAATCTCTGCAAATTTAAACTGTCTACCTATTACGGTTCATGAGATACAGCCCGCTGACAGACAGACATACATCAGATGCATATTAATAGGATCCCTTTTTACTCTTTGGTTACGGAACCCTGAAAAAACAATGAAAAATTTTTAGCTTTTAAAAAAAGAAACGATTTTTTGGTGTTAGTATATTTTAGCTCAGGTAACACTTACAAGTGTTACTATTGTAAAAAACGAATATTAAAAACTCGTCAAGTGCGAGTCGGACTCGCGCGCCTTTACTACACTTCTGCGCGACTGCATCCCTGACTGGCGGGGGGATTTCCGCCAGTGCCGTGCGAGGGAGCTAAGTTGGGAGCTGGAAAATTACAGCCAACAGGATTGCTCAGTGTGACAGCGCGTTTGATAAGCTAGGAAAATGGCGCAATCCTAGTGGATGAAATTTTCCAGCTCACAGCTTATAGTTCGTCAGCGTTAAGGATGCAGAAGCTCATTTATGCAAATGCAGGGTAAAGGTGTATTCGCAATGGAGTTAAAAACTATTCTTTTTTTGTTTTTGGGTAACACACAAAGAAAACAACCGCTTCTTTCGAAGGTTTGCCTTCAGTTAGTCTTTGTGCATTTGACTTCATAATTTTAAGCAACCATCATCATCATCTTTATTCATAAACAGTACATAACTGTGTGCGAATTACAATAAAATTAAAAAAAATGAAGTAAAACTAAAAATTAAAATAATATCACAAAAAAATTTAAATGCTCTACAATATAAAATGTCCCTAAAAATTAAATCATGTCAAATATATTCTCTACATTAATTAAGTCCAAAAATCACATATATACATCATTAATAAAAATCTGAATGTCAGTAAATTCATATCACAGGTCAAGTTCATGATTCACTAGCTTACAGGTCGTTAACACTATAATATAACACTTTGTCTCATAAAAAAAATTTTAACTGTCTCTTAAAATCAATCAAATTATCAATGTTCTTTAAAATAAATAAATAAATGTTCAGTTGGTAACTTGTTAAATATATTTACAGCTTGGTACAAAGGACTATTCTTGACAATATTTAGGTTTGGTTTAATGACATTATTTAGATCTAACACAGTTTTAAACTTGTGCCTATTTTTAACCATATCAACTAAAAGTACCATTACATAGAGACCGGGCACAGTCAGGATTTTATATTTCTTAAAATATTCCCTACAAGATTCCCACGGAGGGATCCTGGCTATAGTGCGTATTGCCCGTTTTTGAATTGTGAAAGCCTTAGTGACATTACGAGTATATTTATACCCGTTACCCCAATGTTTAATGCTGTATCGTAACCTTGACTCTACTAAAGCAAAATATACGGCTCTAAGCTGGTCAATACCAAGAACGTCTCGTAAAGTCCTAAGAGCAAAACAGGCAGAGCTAATTGAGCTTTCGATCGAATTTAATTCGGTTTTGCAGTTTAGGAGGGCATCAATTTGTATTCCTAAAAACTCAACTGTTTGTAACTCAATTTTTTGATCACACATATTCAAGTTCAAGGTTGCTTTTTTATTAACTGTTGATTTAAAGAGAATAGCGCTTGTCTTTTTTTCATTTACCTGTAGTTAAACCAAACATGAAAGGCTGCTAAAGTTTCATTGGCTATTTTCTCAAATTCTTCTGTGTTAGGCTTAGAAAGTACAGCATTTGTATCTGCAGCAAATATAACTAAGTTTGCTTCTGGTACCACTTTACTCATAATATATATAATTTCATTTAGAAAAGTTATAAAAAATATTGGTCCTAATATAGATCCTTGAGGAACGTCTCTACTCATGTCAAAAAGTTTAGAAGTACCTATTTTTTCCGATCCATTAGCTCCCACCTGTCTAACTTCTACAAACTGCCTACGGTTACACAAATAAGATTCGAATGAGTGGAGTATCTTGCCTCTAATACCATATTACTCCAACTTAAATAGCAATAGAGAGTGATCGACCATATGAAAGGCAGAGCTTAGATCAGGAAATAGGCCAACGACCTTATTTTTCTCATTAATCTTAGTCACTATGTCTTCCAAAAACATATCGGACGTTCCCACACAACTTTTATAGCCAAATTGTCTTGTGTGTAGAACTCTATATTTACTCAAGTGTGTTAAAACGTTTTTTACTTTCGTGAGGAGCGAGCGAGAAAGGTATTGTATTCGTGAAAAAAAAAAGTTTTTCTAAATATCTCAAAAATGTGTTCTATATCACTAATCATAAAAAACAAGTCTCCCAAAAATGTCCGAAAAAAAAGCGGCTAAACGAATGGTCTGATTGACACCAGATTTCGAATTTAGGAGTTTTATGCAAATCCATCGAAGGGTTCTAAGTGGTTTCTTGCTGGCTCTCATTTTGAGGGTAGCTGTCATACAACGAAAATTAAAAATTGAAATTTTCTCAAAAACGGCTCATACTCGTAGAATCTTGATGAAACTTTGCGTGACCAAGCATCTCCATGTAAGATATCTTACGCCAGTATCAATTGATCTGTGTAGTTGCATATAAGGGGTGTTCCTGAACCACCAAATCGTAAATATGTGATTTAACCAAAATTGGTTATATTGAGTTTAATAAAATTTTCTGTAATATTAATCCTGGATTGGTCTACCTGACTGGATATTATTTATGTTTTTTTAAATAAAATTTAGTACACAAGGTGTACCAAAAACTGAAAGGGCTTTGTCAGTAGACTAAACTGAACAATTATCCATAAGGAACATGTGTTGGGAAAGCAAAAAAATCTTCATGCAAGTATCCTACGGTAGTATCCATTGATCTGTGAAAATTCATATAAAGGGTGTTCCAGTACAACCAAAAGTTAAACATGTGAGTTTGTTTGTTTTAATGTTTGACAATTTGAATTCTAAATTGATCTGTATATTTCATTAGAACATTTTTTTGGTAAAACGTAAATAAAAGTTTGTATTTCCATACTATGTGTATGGCATTACAAATTTAAGTTTGCGGTTGATAGTTTTTCCTTGAGTACAGCGAAAAAGTAAGTGCAGTGCTGCTGTACCATTTATTAATTATCTTTTCAAACCTGATTGGTTACGGGGCTTGGCTACCAGCGGCGGAAAGCTATGAATCACTGCATTCTTAAAATGGAAGAACTATAGCTCCCTTGCACAACACTGGTGGAAATTCACCTTTAGACGGTATTTTTACCTTAGTGGTACAGAACTCTCGGCGCACGAGTCCGACTCGCACTTGGCTGGTTATTTACATACTTCGATTGCTGATCTAATGAACTTTATGTTATGTATCAACGAGTATAATTTTATTTTCGTTTTGTTTATACAGTAGTATTTTGATTTCTAAATATTTGATAAGTTTATTGAACGAAGCACAAGGTCATAGTGTTACTATTGAAGTGCAGCTGACTATACTTAAGTACGATATCGCTAATGTTAAGATAAAGTAGATTTTTTTTGTATAAGTATTAGTTTGCTTCCTACCTAGTTTTTATAAGTAAAATTTTTTGTTTAGGTGCTGCGATGTCAATTAAAAACAAGATGAGAGACAATAAAGAGACAGAAATGCAGACAGCGAAGAAAAATCTTCCAACTACAGAAAATGAATACGAAGGCGCACAACAAAATACCTCAAATACTACAAAGAATCCCGTGTCTAAGAGTAAACTATCTGACGTATTTGTATGTGTAGGAAGCCAACAAGAAATATCTATAGAAGCAGTCAACACATACAGTAAAGTGAAAATAAATAAATCTGTTAATAATAGTCCTAACTCAGTTACAGTGAGAGCGGAAAACGAAAACTCCTGTTCAAATAGAGTCAGTGGTACTGTTATCTGTGATAGAGTCTTTAAATACTCGTGTGATATTTGTGAATACTCAACGAATAATGAAAAACATTTAAACTATCATCTAAAGGCGCATGCTGCTGCAGATAAATATTACTGTGATATGTGTTCTTACTTGACTACCATAAAACGGATATTGGTTCGACATTTAAAAACCCACAGTAATGACAAGCCCTTCGTTTGTACGACTTGTGATGCAAAATTTATACGACTGTGCAGTTTAAAACAACACTTAAGAATACACACAGGTGAGAAACCATATTCATGTGAAGTGTGTCATAAAAGGTTTAATCAAAAGTATAATTTAGACACACATCGACGAATACACACAGGTGATAAACCATTTTCTTGTGATATGTGTAATAAAAGATTCAATGACAGAGCTACATTAGTAAAACATCAACGAATACATACAGGGGAGAAACCATTTTCTTGCGATGTGTGTTATAAAGGCTTCAATCAAAAGGGTAACTTAGACACACACCGACGTATACACACAGGGGAGAAACCATTTTCTTGTGATGTGTGTAACAAAAGCTTCAATGAGAGAGCTAAATTAGTAAAACATCAACGAATACATACCGGCGAGAAACCATTTTCTTGTGATGTTATGTCCTAAAAGGTGTGATAGTTAATTATACGTTTATTAAGTTTTACTTTCGATGGTATTCTTTTTAATTACCTCTGTATTAGATTCCCATATATTATAGTTCATCCGTGTGGTACCGGCAAAGAATGGTTTGGCCAATGCAAGCAAATATGCGTATTTGACTGTGGAATGCGATGTGGATCTCTCCTCTCCCTTTTTCCTGCGTTAATCCTTCTATCCCTATCTCCCTCGCACTCATGGTCGGCGCAAGCGCTTCCGGCCGCCGAGTTGAGACGTGCTGGCTAGGGGGTGCAGAACCGGTGCCCTCCCAAGAACCAGGACTAGATTTTCGGTACTGGACTTGGAACCGGGATTTCCCGGGAATTTCGGTACTTTCGGTACCTACATAGAAAATCAGCTATAAAGTTGTAGAATGAAATGTTTTCACTTGTTATAACTTGGGTCATTAAAAACTTGGTCCATTTAAAGAAACTGTATCTTAATACTTACATGAAATTTTAAACTGACGCTTATCAGCAGAATAAAATTGGTTTTATTTCTTTTTAAAACTCATAAACTTTTAAAAGTCATAATGTTTATGATAATTTAGCAAAATCAAACTGCTTCGACGGACACGTGCTTCAAGTGGCCCTAGACTTACCGATGACGAGGCGAGGACGCTACTTGGCTAACGACGGTCTTAAAAGACTTGAACGAAAATAAATTAGACGCCAATTTAGTTCAGAACAGACCTGAATCGAGAAAACGGACAAGGAGAGCCGACCCCAGATAAAAGGAAATGGTTTAGGCTAAGAAAAAAATCTAACTTTTATATTTTTCAAGAGCAACAACGTAATAACAAATAATCAAACACAATAAAGTTAGTGGGACTGTCTGAATTTTAAATAACATAACAAACATGAATTTCAAAAATATCAATGACTAAAAAAACCAAAATAAAACATTTTCCATAAAAAAAACAACGCTTGAAAAAAAAAAGATTAAATGCGATGATTTAAATACAACGTGTAACGGAAAGCTGTCATTATACTGAAGGATGCGTATCTGTTCATGAAACTAAATATTTTTTTCCCAAGGTATATAGGTCCAAATACGAGAAAAATAATTCAACTTCCCATAGAAACCGCATCAGCTGATACCGACGTGGGAAAAGTTGTTCAGTTCCATGGACAGATTCACACCTCACAACTTTTCGATAGATGTTGTACATATAAAAAATAATGAAAATAAATACATTATGTATAATTGAAGGAATTATGATCTCATGAATCTGCAAGAAAATATCGGCATTGATTTCCCTTTTGATTAAGATATGAGTTATGAATTTATAAAAACTTGAAAAGATCTTGTTTAGATCAATAAAAGTTTATTTACATATTTATGATTTTTTATTGAATATTTATAAAGTTATAGGATGTATAAATTTTTGAATAATAAAATGAGCAGTGAGATAATAGATAGACCTAAAAAATGTACAAAGTCAGAACAGAAAGAACCGAGATTCTTTCGCCGAGAAACCGGTTCAGAATTGTTTAAAAAATCCCAGGAAATCCCGGTATTTTTGGTACCGGGAAATCCCGGGAGCATGCCCAAGTGCTGACAGACCAGTCCGCCGCTACTCGCCAGCGCGATAGCCCGCTCCATTTCACCGCGCCGCATAACATTACGCCGTGCTATCGCATTACTTTCGGCAATCGACAAAGCACAAGCCCGCTTGCTTTTGAAGTGATTTTAGTGCTTTATGAACTGTTTATGCACTGCTTTAAGTGCTTTTGGACCAGACTAGCTAGCCCGAACAATTAAATGTGAAGAAACCTAGGTGGAGTTACCGAGTGCTTGCCGGCTATCCTGTTAGCAGACGAGACGAATCATCAGCTGCCCTCAGCCTATTCCTCCCTCTCCACAGGTCAGTGAAACACGTATTTCTCACGCAAATCGCATTGGATTGCTTCCATCTCCACCTGACCACGTTGTTCTCTCGGGTGCGCATCATTTCGTATAAATATTTTTCATATATCAACGTTTCAATAACATTCAATTGATATAATAAACCTCTCTCCCGCGCTGGCTGTTCTCGAGAGCAGACGTGTCTATCGTTTCTTTTCTAAAATATCAAATATTTGATCATAATAACAGTGCCATAATAATCAATATCCCGCGTAGTATCAGTGGCAAAACACAGCGTCGTCGTCGCCTGCAACGTAGTGACCAGCCCCCTCCCGCCTCACCTCGGGTAAAGAAACGGCTGCATAATTGCTCTCTCGCTTACTCGGTGCATTCGGGAGCCGGAAGCTATGCCGCTCGATAAATCAACTCCGTCCCATGGATCAAATCCACACTTATCGTCTTTGGATAAGGCAGTGAATCCTTTGGATCGATCGGGTGTAAAGAGATCGCGCGACAACGTCAATGAAGAAACTATGCAAGGGTATTTTGACGAATTCAAGACCTTGTTAACGAGTTCGCTTAAACAACAGGATGATAAATTCAAATCTCTGCACGACGCCGTGTCCGGCCTATCTACGCAGAACAACGATCTCAAGAATGATCTTGTAACAATAAATTCTTCAATTACGGAATTTCGCAATGAATTAAGCTCGGTACGAGCCAAGTTCCAGGAAGTTGAGAACTCGCTCTCTGAAGTGAAAAGTAACCACGTTAGCCTCAACGCCAAGTTCAACGAACTTAGCAAAAGTGTAGAATTCACTTCAGATGAGCATAGACTGATCGAAGAAAGGCTCAAAAAAGTCGAAATGTCTGCGAAAATTCCCGAAACGGTAAACTCTGAAGTGACAGCACTTCGCATTAAAGTCCGAGATCTTCAATGTGAAATACACCAACAGCAACAATGGGATCGTATACTAAACTTAGAAATATCCGGCGTGCCTGAGTCACGAAATGAGGACCTCGTTGACCTGATGATACGCATAGCAAGTTACGCGGGCGTCGAACTCACTCCTGATGATTTATCCCACATTACGAGAATCCAACCTCGTACCAAGCAACAAGGCCGCCCAAAATCTATAGTAGTTAAACTCAAGAAACGTTTACACAAAGACAATATCCTTGCCGTCCTAAGGAAGAAGAGCCCTACTACCGTGGACATAAATTTACCCGGCGAATCGAAAAGATTTTATGTGAACGAACATTTGACGGTTGACAACAAAATTCTTCATAAAAAATGTCGAGCGGTCGCGA
This sequence comes from Athrips mouffetella, assembly GCA_947532105.1. NCBI lineage: Eukaryota > Metazoa > Arthropoda > Insecta > Lepidoptera > Gelechiidae > Athrips > Athrips mouffetella. The sequence goes on from OX383984.1 coordinate 14,839,745, forward strand.
AATCAAAACAATATCAGTACGTCTGGATAAAAAACTGTCGTATCTATGTGAGGAAGGACGATTCATCACCCCATGTAGAAATCAAACAAGAATCGGACTTAAACAAAATCCGTTGAAGTCAGTGTCTCGAGTCTTTATTAACAATTTTCTCCATTTAAATATTTTTTTTGTGGATCTTTATATCTATAAGTATGTTACTAAGCGTAAAACCTACGAACTGATCAGGCGTAGCCAATCGGTAAGCTCGTTATTCATGCAAACAGTTGTAAACGTACCTTATTACACTTTATTTTGTGTCAAATACCTACCTGTATACTATTATACTCTCTCCCAGCGACCAACTGATTTATGCACATCACAAATATTTATCAGCCTGTCATTACTTATGTTTACTGTCTTTTCAATATGATTTCGTCAAATTTTAATATTTACTACCAAAACGTACGGGGACTTCGGACCAAAACACACCAATGCTACAATAACATTTTATCGAGTAATTACGATGCAATAATATTGGTAGAAACTTGGTTATGTGACGGAATTCTTGATCGTGAGTTTTGTGACGACCGATATGATGTCTTTAGATGCGATAGGGACTTACAGGCAACGAGCAAAAGTACAGGAGGCGGTGTACTTATCTGCGTCCGTCGTGAACTACGCGCCTATTGTTACACCGCGCCTGTGCAATATGCACCTACCGAATTCCTCTGGGTTAGAATCCCCGCTAATGCATTAAATAACAATTCAGACGTTAATATTTTAGCAACTTACATCAGAGGTGATTCGACATACCAATTACACGATGTAACTAACATTTTCAACTTAATACAGTTTCGTTTTCCTAACAGTTCGTGTCCTGAGTATGATAGTAACAAATATATTATTTTAGGTGATTTTAACTTTCCGTTTGTAACATGGGACGACACTAGCCCTACCATTCAGTCAACAAGCGGTTCCTCTGCACTCCGTGAGCTGGTAGTTAACATGCTTGACACTTTATCCTTGCACGGTTTCTCACAATATAATACAAATAAAAACTCGAGTGGAAATATTTTAGATTTGGTTTTTAGCAACTTTGATATGGAGTTGTGTGTTTGCGAAGTCCCGATATCCAAAATTGATAAATTTCATCCACCTCTTTGTATTGACGTCTCAGATTTTGTAATACCCCCACTTCCTATCGTTAAAATAGATAAATTTCAATTCCATAAAGGTGATTACTTAAGCATAAATAAATATTTAAAAAATATAAATTGGGAATTAGAACTAACATCTAGGGAAATTGATGACGCCTTGGATTATTTTTACGAAATTCTTTTTATTTGTATTCAATTATACATACCTTTAAAAACCATAATTAATTCCAAACGCTGTTACCCCGTATGGTACTCTAAAAGCCTAGTAAAGATCATTAAAGAGAAGGATAAAGTTCACAAGCTTTGGAAAAAGTACAACAACCTAAACGATAAATCTGAATTTGATCTATTGCGGAGTCGTTATCATCGTGTTCATACAGCTTGCTATTATAAGTTCCTATTTAACTGTCAACATTATATAACTAAAGATCCAAAAAAATTTTGGACATTCGCGAAATCTAGAAGAGACGGTTGTTCTTACCCTAGTGAATTCACACTTAATAATGTCCCTCTTCGTAGTGGCATAGAGATAGCTCATGGTTTTAATAATTTCTTCTATAACATGTTCTCACAGCCGGCCTCGAACTATGTTGATATTTCTGTCAGCTTATCAGATCCCCAACACGCCTCTATTTGTGATATCAGCGCTTTAACTGTGACAAGTGATAACGTCTTGTCCTTACTGAAAAAACTAGATCCCAGGAAAGGCGCTGGTACTGACAATATTCCCCCTATTTTCATCTTAGGCTGCTGCGAATCCTTAGCATTACCACTATCAATCCTTTATAATAAATCCATACATGAGGGTGTATTTCCGATGAGATGGAAGGAAGCGCGTGTCGTCCCTGTTCACAAAAAAGGTCTAAAAAGGAAAATAGAAAATTATAGGCCTATATCAATTTTGAATGTATTTAGTAAAACCTTTGAAAAGATAGTATATAATGAAATCTACCCATTAATATCACAATGTATCCCTAAAGAGCAACATGGATTTCTGAAAGGACGCTCAATTACGACTAATCTCACCCTATTTACTAAGTTCATTCGAGATAGTATGGAAAAAGGCCGACAGGTTGACGTGGTCTACACGGACTTTGAAAAAGCATTTGACCGCGTGGACCACGTCATCCTGTTGTTGAAATTGAATAAGCTAGGTATCCACGGTGATCTTCTTCGATGGATAACATCGTATCTCTCAAACCGAACACAACTGGTTGTCATTGGTGGCCACAGATCAGACATGGTTAGCATTCCTTCAGGAGTTCCTCAAGGGTCCCATTTAGGGCCCCTTTTTTACAACGCTTTCTTATATGACATATACACCTGCCTTAAAAATGCCAAATTTTTAATGTACGCGGATGACACAAAAATATTCTTAGATATCAATTCAGCTCAGGACTCTGTTAAATTACAACAAGATCTTGATACACTCACTAACTATTACGTACAAAACAGAATTACTGTAAATGCAAGCAAATGCCAAATTATTTCATTTACACGTCGTCCGCGACCGATTATTTCTGATTATTATATTAATGGTGTATTAGTCACTCGCGTGGAACAGATACGCGATCTTGGCATTCATCTGGACTACAAGCTAGCACTTAATCACCACATTGACATAATTACTGATAAAGCTTATAAATCTCTTGGTTTCATAATGAGAATTTGTTCACCATTTCGTAATACCACTTGCATAAAAACAGTTTATTATGCCTATGTACGCAGTACTCTTGAGTTCGGTTCAGTCTTATGGTCCCCGCACTATAAAAAATACACTGATCAAATAGAAAGAATTCAAAAGAAATTTTTAAGATACATCAATTACAAATCTTTTACTTCCTACACCACGTACGAAAACAGCTGTAAGACTCATAATGTGCTGCCGCTCGAGAAGAGAAGAACTCTGCTAGATATGATGTTTCTATATGATATTCTTCATTCAAGAATCGACTGTCCCGATTTGGTGAGTAGTCTAGGTTTCATTGTTCCAGGGCGACGAACACGGAAGACAACCCTTTTACATGTACCATCTCATCGTACCAATTACGGTCAGAATGAAACTATTACCCGATTATCTAGGACCTACAACAACTCCTTCCAGAATCTGGATCCTTTTAATTGTATGAACAAGCAAGGTTTTAGAAACCTTGTGTTGGCAACGCTCACGGAGGGTAACAGTAACTGACTCAGCGAACGGCATTAGTGCACTGCGCTAAATGTTGTTCGATCCCAAGATATCAATCATCGTCGTAGGGCTGAATCCTAATAACTAACACATACACTAAACTCTTGTGCGTAGTTGGAGTTGTAGAGAGATAATTTAATTATTTAATTTTTTTTTAATGGTTACAGTAGGTAAAAATTACAAGTAGTTACATGTAGCTATGTCTTTTAATTATAGTAGTAATTACTATTATCGATTGGCAATGCTTGATCAATCAAACAAATATAGATAAATTTGTAATTTGTTCATTCACCTAGTAATGTACGCAAACACAGTAGCTTTGTTTTTGTTTATATACTTACAAGTATTAAGTACTCACTTTTGTTATTTGTTTTAATTACATCTTCCATTTCTTGAGTTGTACCTAATGATACTACCTTTAACACTGTTACAATAATTATCACATTCTTCTTACTTTAATAATGTATGTACGTGCAGTCGATTACCTATCAACTGCATACCAAAACCTACTGTCTTAGTCTAACTTAAGCAACAAAGCGCTACGTTTGAGTTGCAATTGACTGTATCGTACTCTGCTCCCTGACAATACGGGGTAATCTATTATTGGCTCTGCAACTAGACTAAGTCACTTGGAAATGTTATTTAAGAAATGTGCTGTTGATTACCTTAATAAATAAATTAAATTAAAATTAAATATAACAACTATCAGCATAATTTTGTTTGACATAATTAACGTTTACTATAATGAACGTTTTCTATACTAACATTTGGCATAACTATCATTTCACCTAAATATCTTTCATATAAAATTCACTTGATATAAAATTCATTTGATATAAAGTTCATTTGATATATTAGTATTTATTTATTTTTTTATTATTTATTTAATTTATAATAATGAAAAAATATAATAATAATCAATTAATTTATAACTATTTTGTATAGGTTGTTATATGCTTATTTGATTAAAATCGTTGCAAAAAGGATACGATAGTAAATAAAATATTACAGGTAAAGGCTCAATAAAATTGATCATAGGCGAGCGAAGCGAGCAAAAGAGTTCGGGGCACCCCGACACAGTGGGTTAGGTTCGAAGGGTATGGCGGAATTGAGCGGAGGCGAGCGGAGCGAGCTCCGCTTTATTCCGCCATGCCCTTCAGTTCAGGTTGACATGAATGCATGCGCATGCGTGCTTGCTTGTATGCATGCTTGCTGTATGCATGTTTGTTTTATGCATGCTTGCTTGCAAGGGCTTAGTAGAATCGATAATAGGCGAGCGAAGCGAGCAAAAGAGTTTGGGGCACCCCGACACAGTTGGTTAGGTTCGAAGGGAAGGGTATGGCGGAATTGAGCGGAGGCGAGCGGAGCGAGCTCCGCTTCATTCCGCCATACCCTTCAGGTTAGGTTGACATGAATGCATGCCTGCTTGTTTGCATGCATGCATGCTTGCTTGTATGCATGCTTGCTGTATGCATGCTTGCTTACTTGCAATTTAATGAATTGAATTTATTGTTCAGGTTTGTTAATTTTACATTTGAATTTTATATGAAGTAATTATTATACGAAATGATATTATATAAAATGGGTAGGTATTATACGAAATTATGATTATATGAAAAAAAATTCTAGGAAATGTTTATTATACGTTTTGAAATTATACAAAATGAAAATATGTGAAATGTCGATTATATGAAATAATTATTATATGAAACAAAGTTATATGAAACGTTGTTATATCAATTAAATGTTATATTAAAAGTTGTTATATGATTTATTTCACACCCTGTTCTCTCATCTCTTGCTGCATAATAAAAATAATAGGTACAGTCCACATTTAAAATTTTAAATTAAACCAGCGCCTTAAAAGAATATAAAATCGCAACCAATAGTACCAACCCATCTCTACCCATGGGTGTCGCAAGAGGTGACTAAGGGCTTATGAACCGGAGGATGGGCAGCTGCATCTTTCTGTGTATCGTGTCATCCACAGAGCTCTGAAGTCCATGCGTCTTTATATATTTTTTATTGTGCACAAATTACATAAAATTGTAGTCAACATAAAATTTGTTTACAAAGGTGAGCTTATCTCTATAAGAGATCTCTTCCAGCCAACCTAGCTGGTGTGAAAGAATGACATGAAAAGGGGCACAGGAATGTGCATTTAGAAGTGTGAAATGTTAATTAATGTTAATGTGGTCTTTCTCTGTATCTAGAGACGATTTCTTTATTTAATTCAATACGAATCAGTGTCACCCTTTACACAAAATAACACGCTTTCCGCACCCATTCTACTAGCGTCATGTGAGTACGATAAACATAGTACAATTATTGTGAGAGAGTAAGATGAAAAAAACCAGTGACGACAGCGTCCCGCCCCAGCGTCTCTATGGCAGCGAATGTGTTTATGATGTGCATTGAAATAATGAATGTGCATTTTAAACTAAAATGCGTTTGGCGGCGCGCAATGTATGCCGTCGCGCTCGCCCCGCAATGAACGTCGTACACTTCAGGTTGCTATAGTGAATCGTTGTTATTTCATCTGCTAGAAAACTGAAAATCTTGTTAAAGTTACGCGAGCCTCAAAAATATAATTATCTACGTTATAATCACTTCCGTCTATGATTTATGTCCCTCAACACAGAATCCTCAGAGAAAAAAACTGCATAAAAATTTATTTAGACGATGTCAAAAAATAGTCATAAATAGTAACCATAAGGAAAAAAATAGTCGCGTTACAATTCTTGAGTTATAGCTATGGTTTGCTGAGGATTATGGTCATAGGCTATGCACAGAATCCTCAGCTTGGATGCAAGCAAACCGTGGGGACTATCGACTTGGTTTTTATTTAAAAAAATAGTCATGAAATAGTCGTCTTGACTTCCAAATTCTCGAAAATAGTCGTTCAAGGATTTCAGAGTTACAGGGGTACCTTGCTGAGGATTCTGTGCATAGCATTTCAAGGACGCAGATTCCTGCAGAACGTTTAGGTTTTTCTGTTTGATACTGATGTCAAAAAATAGTCAACAAATAGTCGTCTCAGACCATAATAACGTCGGTCTGGTTTACCTAGTAGAAGTATGTTAAAAATGCATGTTAACTTCGCCATACATTTTTTCTTTGTACAGTCGCGTACACAAAATTATTTGATATTGATTTCAAGTTGTAAAAAAAAATGGATTTTGATATTGTTAGAGGCTTTTATTTTTATATGTTGTTACAGACCCTATTTTTGTGTTATCTATTTTATTAGGTAAATAAAAAAAAAAAAAAAAAAAAATTTATTCAGATAATAACACCCTATTTACATGTGTTATACTTCTGCCAAACTGCAGAGCAGTTTGTTGGCAGAGGATACTCCCTTAAATTACCAGACGGGTAAATATACTTACACATATACCCATTTACGCACGGCAGCAAGTAAGTGGAAACAAAACCAGTATAAGCTGAACCAGCGTACTAAGCCACAAGTTTCTGAATCCGGAGATTAGTTCAAGGTCAGAGTGTTTCCACTGACGTACAGCCATTCGTACTAATAACGATACAATTCATGCGTCAGATCAATTAGTTATTAATGATATGTTGTGTTACGATGCAAAGATTAGGTACATTACATTTTCAATTTACTTTTAATAAAAATCCTTTAGTTTTAGACTTGAACAAATTGAAAGTTTTACATTTTTCTTTTATTTCATACGGTATATTATTATTTATTTAAGGATAAACCGACTGACATATCAGTGCACAGCCCCAACCTTTTGGTCTAGAAACTTATAATATAGGTTCCACGTTTAATGAAAGGTAAAACTAGAATATCGGGCTTACACCCAGATGCATACAGTTAAAAAATTCTTATCACTTCTCATGCTCTGAAAGTGCTTCTTTGTGCAGGATAAAGGCTGCACTAAGTCGAATTTTGTGCACTTATAGGGCAAAAAGTAATCTCGGTGGTGTACGCCCTGCGCGCGGGCCTGCGGCACCCCCCCCACCGCGCCACGCGCGCGTCTACATATTCTTCACTAAAGCAGAACAACTCATTCTTCAGTTACATTAAGAGAGTACTTTTACGTTTTATTTCCTCGCAATAAAAGTGAAAAGCAGAGTTTATAACTCTTCCACAAAACCATTTTATCCTCGACATTACTATCAGCCCTCGCCTTCGGCTCGGGCTGCTAAAAGTCTCGCAACAATGGTTCGTTTTGTGCACTTGTTGTAAAATCTACTATTAATAATAATTGGTAGGTTCGCAAATATTACAAAATTAACTACACTAACTTTACTAATTTCTTGATTGATCAATGTTGTTTGCCTACGCATTTAACTATTCATAAAAAATTAAAATGTCGCTGCATATGTGTTTCTTTTACCCAATAGCACATCAGTGGAATAATACAAATCAGTGACTTAATGGCATAGTAACAGAGTTGGAAATGTTTAACGTGGTACGTATAAGGGCTCCCGCACACGACCGAGAATCGGTGGGCGATTATCGGCCAGAACAAGGAGGGAAGATGCAGGTGATAACACGTCAGAGCGGGATGTCGACAAAAAATCGGTCACCGATTCTCGGTCGTGTGCGGGAGCCCTAATAGAAAAAGCACCAATATTCTGCGACGAGATAATGTTTAACCAATACCATGGCGGCGTTTGGCTCGACCGAATTGTATGACCGAGCTAGCGCTCGCCGCCGCCGGCGCGTATTTAGGGCTCCCGCACACAACCGAGAATCGGTGGGCGATTATCGGCCAGGACAAGGACGGAAGATTCAGGTGATAACACGTCAGAGCGGGATGCCAACAAAAAATCGGTCACCGATTCTCGGTCGTGTGCGGGATCCCTTAAGTGCACTACTGTGTTGCTATTACAATGACAATTGCCATGTTCTACGGTCATCATAACATCCCATGAAACGTCCACTACAGGACAGGGACCTCCCTCTAGAATTGTAGCTTTTGCTGGAAAAATCTAGAGAAGAAGTGCCATAGTCACCTCGCTTTTTAGCGTTACGGCTGGCACCATGGACCGCGGTTGTAGGTGACCGCAGTAAGTAAGATGTTAGATAAAAAGGAGGATTTTGCTGCCCATACTCCAGTTTATAACCCTTAGTCGCCTCTTACGACACCCACGGGTATGTAAGGGTTGGTACTATTCTTTGCGGGCACCACACGGGGCTACGGTAATCATTTGAAATTTAAAGTTAACCTACACTACAGCCTATGGAAGCAATAAATATACAACGCGTTATTCCAAATTAGGATTTCCATTTTTTTAATAATCCTACTTAAAAATTGGATGTAAATTCCAAAACTAACAGCGGCTGGCTCGTTGAAAGCGCATCCTCGGTAGGGTCATTGCGCTGCGGGTTATTGCCCTCTGCGTAGGCCAAATTTTAAAATTTACAGAATTTTTTGTGTTCCTTTATCGTTACTGCAACACCCCAACACTAGAGTCTATTAGTTTAGTCTATGTTTTTTGACGTTTGTCGATGGCTCTCTCCTTGATCACGTAGCCTTGTGTAATGGCGTATTTTCTCCAATAAATTCAGATATATTGTGATTTCTTGTTTTCGTTTCCTCTATTAACCCATAATCAGCCAGAAAATAGAGGAGGTTGGTTACGTCTCCGACCGTGTAGTTGGCGGTTGGCAACCGCATAGATTATAAACTGACGTTTCTTGCCTTTTCCATTGATTAAAAAACAAACGAAGACAACGAAATTGATAATTTAGTGACAAAAAAGATATGAACATTCTTCTAAGCATTGATTGCGTATATTCACAATAAAACACGAGAACTGTCAGTATCAACAAACCCCCCGTGTAAGCCGTCTCAAATGCTTTCAGCGCCTGACATTTGTGACGTCACACTGTTTAACTGTCATAATCAAGTAGTGATGAGGTATTGTCGATTTTTATATCGATGAATTTTGGATACAGGTGACAAAATTTGTGAAAAAAAAGCAAATACTATCAGATTTTTTTTATCATTATGGATTACTTATTTTTAAACCTGTATTATGTAAACAAAAAGGCTAATTTAAGTTTATAATTTTAATTTTAGCTTAAAGATAAAAGATCCTTAAATAGTTATCCTTAACAATAACTATCATTATGACAATGGATAATAATTTTTATTATTTTCCATTAGGCAGTGTATTTCATACTTAATAATACTACTAATACTTAAATAAAATGTACAAAAAGCTATTATTAGTGCAGGTTTCACTCATGATTCTTCATGACCAGCAGTTGTCTTTTTCACTACGTACTCAAGATTAACAATCATAATAATCTGTAACAAAACGCATTTTTAAGTACAATATCACAAGAATATTTTATTTTAACACTTCCTGTGTTCGGATAGATCTACAACGTAGACAATTGCAAAATTTCACAACCATAGGTAGGATTCGAACCTGCATCTTCTCCGTCAGTACCGGAGACGCTTTACCAACTAGGCTCAGGATCCCGCATCATGTTGTAAAATTTGCGATCTCTATACGTATTTCAACGTTGCGTTTGTGCTTCCACCTAAAAAGCATTAGCTGTACTAGCTCAACAAGTCCTATTTTTGTAAATATAATTCAAGTCAAAAATGGTAACACTACGTATAATTCAAAATGATTGAATTTTGCAATTTTCTACTTAGTAGATTTATCCGAACACAGGAAATGTTAAAATAAAATCATTTTCAATCATACGTAGTGTTACCAATTTTCGACTTGAATTCTTTTTGCAATAATAGACTACTTCAGCTAGTAGTCTAGTACAGCTAATGCTTACTAGGTGGCAGCACCAACACAACGTTGAAATGCGTATAGAGGTCGCAGATTTCACAACATCAGGCAGGATCACAGTAGCCTAGTTGGTAAAGCGTCTCCGGTACTGACGGAGAAGACGCAGGTCCGAATCCTTCCTGTGGTTGTAAAATTTTGCAATTTTCGACTTTGTACATCATCATAAGTTCAAAACGATTCTATTAAAGGGTTTAGAACAAAACTCAGTTTATTGGCCTTCCAGGCTCCGATATTAATACCACCAAATTTGAGTAAATTTTTACCAAATAATATCCATCAAATTTTGTCTACCAAAATGGATGAATGTACACCGAATTTGCTTCTGGCACTTCGCCGGCAGCGGCCGCGGCACGCTCGCTCCGCTCGCTCGGCTCATGCGTTGTGGTCGCAAGATAACCTACACAACTTAACCAAACCGTACCCAAATTTGGTGTACGTTCAGCCAATTCGGTGTACATTCATCCATTTTGTCTGAAGTGTATTGGGGTATAAAAAAATATTTATTTATTTGTTTGTTGCCGTTAAAAACTATTAAAACATAACTCACTTTATTGTCCTCTCAGGCTCCAATATTGATTCCACCATCAGTTGTCTTTTTCACTATGTACTTATTGATTAACAATGATTAACCTGTAACATAATGTATTTTTATGTACAAAGTCAGAAGTTATAAACTATGCTATCAAAGGGTTAAGGGTGTATCTCAGTTTATTAGTCTCCCAGGCTACGATATTGTTACAACCAAGCTTCGCCTCAGTTGGATAAAAATATATCGATGTAAGAAATCCCATCACTATATCATGTTTTGATATCAATGTTTATCATCATATTTTTATGTAAAATTTACAAATAAAATGCGATATTGAGCATACACCTAATATACCACAATGAATTGAGTAGGTACTACACAATATTTCGTGAAGCAAAATATTGCGTATTATCAAAAATAAACTAAGAAATATTTACGCATGATACGATATGACTTCGGCACTGTTTTCTTTGTAATTTTCACGGGCATTGCAGCCTAATACGCAACAAAACATTTTTCACTAACTTTCTGAGCAATTTCTGAGCTCAAAACATTGGCTGAAACACACTTTTATACTTTCACAGTCTGACAGAAAAATGGAGGCATAAACCTTCCAAATGAAGTGACACCTTACAGGAGGGGTTTTGTCTTATGTTTATGGATCCTGCATTTTTAGTCGGATTATGCTTATCATTATAATCCGACCAAAAAATGCCTGTGGCGGGGGAGAATCGAGTATAACCAGACGATATATTTCTAGCTCTTTCTATTACGATGAATCACTTCTAGTTGAAGTGAGATAAAACGTGGTTATGAACTAATGCTCAATACAATCTGTCTTTTATACGTTAGTATTATATAGTAGTATTATATAGTCTAAGGTATCAACTGTCATTTTAATCACCACATCGTATTTTTATTCTATTTCAATGCTTGTTGTCAACAAGTCGGCGACTGAGTAGTTGAAATGGACCAAAATGGTTGCAAACCAAGGTGACCTCTGTCGGAAACTTGTTGCCGACCGTGTATCAGGCATTTTACATCCATCCATTGTAATCATGCATGACTTGGTTGTAGAATTAGTAACATAATCAATTTATTATTTAACTTTCAATTGACAATTATATGAGCACATATACGTTATTTTAAATTGTTTTTATGTCACAAGTGGCTAAACGAGCAGATGGGCCATCTGATGGTAAGTGGTCACCACCGCCCATGACACCTACTGTCTTATTATTAATAAAAATAATAAATAATAAAAAATTTATTTCAAATATAGGATAGCGGGAAATTACATAATAAGTCTTAGAGCACTATAAACAATATAACATATTATCTGAAATTCAAAAGCAAAAGGTACTAAGTAGGTTAATGTTATAGTTTGTCTCAAGGGTTCCCGTACCAGAAATAAATTCACAAAAAATCCACACTAGGCTGAGCCTGTCCTGTGGTATTTTTAAGCAAGATAGTTAACACAACATAATAGTAGCGGTACTTGTTCTAATTTACTACAAAATTTATCAAATTAGAAAATCAAATTAAAACTAAATAACATGCGATTATTAAATTATAGATTCAAAGAATTTTTCGGATTGAATGTAGGTCCAGTCTTGCAACTCTTTTTTTACTTTAAACTTAACTTCTTGAAGAGAAAATTGATGCACTTTGCATATCTTATTTATTTTTGTACATATAAATGTAGGGTTTCCTATAAAAGCTGAAACGTTTTGCAAATTCAGTTTTTATCGACGGTAATTCTAATTTAAAAACACATTTTTTTAATTCGTTCGCTATAATCTGCAAGCTTTAACACCTCTTTGTGAGCCTGTAAGGTAGTGTTAAGAATATATAATCGTCTGACGCTAAGCACCTGAGTGTCTCTAAACAGAAGAATGGTAGGATATCGGAACGGCTTATGTATCATAGTTTTTAATACTGCACGTTGCGCTCGTTCCAGTGCAAGAAAGTGTGAAGTAGCTGCTCCACCCCATGACAGTATTGAGGACAGTATACAGTAAGTTAATACTGTAGTGATCCTCCTCGAAAGCCTTCTTTTAGCAGAGCTGGCTGGCGAGTATTTCTAAAATTGAATTTGATTTCGAATAATGACGTCACGTTCTGAAAACAGTCGCCAGTCAACTCCTGCCCACGGCTGGGTACGGACGTTGCTATTAGCTTTCTATATAAAAAAAAGAATATAAAACATAAATACGATCCCATTGCGTTTTATAATAACCCCGGTCCTCGTGTTCGCTATAATGGTGGAGGCGCCGCCGTGCCCCTATTGCCATTTTATGTAGTGTTACAGTTACGCGGTCACCGGTCCTAAGTAAGACAAGAGGATGCTAATAAAGAAGATGATGCCCTGTATGTGAAGAAGATGATGCCCTGTATGTGAAGAAGATGATGACATATGATGACCACGACGTATCATACTTTATGAGTGCCAATTTTTATGGACACGGCACGCATAACACGTGCCGTACAACTGTAAGCTATTTTTGTATTGTCTAAAGCAGAGAATCACCCTCATCAAAGTTTTTTCATATTGTTTGTCATGCTTGAATTGCTTACAAACGTACCAATTTCGTAATAATTTGTGTTTGCAAGTCTCCAAGGCGACGGATGGCGACAGAGAAACTGCGCATGTCTTTTGGATGACAATCTGACAAAGATGTCATGTCATATTTTGTTTGTTTATAGTATTTGTTCATATTGCGTCATAGAGTAACACAAATGAGAATGTTGCCCACAAATAAATCGAGTTTGCATGCAACCTACGTCCAGCAGAAAATTACAATTGATATGCCAAAAAATAAAATAAATTAACAAGTATCAAATCAATTTTTCTGACTATAACCAGTGATACCATACGAATTTTGTACAAATTTATTTCAGTATCTTCTTTCAATCAAGATCTTCGGTGTTGTCAAACAAATCCGACAATTGATTTAGACTAAAAATACGAATTTCGTGTTTTTACATAATTATAGCAATTATACAGTAACAATTTGTTCGATGTGAAATGAAACACGTTCTTTTTGTAAGCTTCATGTCACAGATCTTTTTTTACAGCAGAAAACACATTAACAAAGCATGTTTGTACTGTGACCGTTCACGACGACGACTAGACTTGGTCTAGTTAAAAATCCGAGTGCAACTAGTTTTGTTGAACGCATATGCTCTTTTGTGCTTGTACTTTGGCAGAGGGGAAGCTACGTAAAAGGCGTCTCCTAAACGGGCTAGCGCGTTTTGACGCGTTGCTCTAAGTATTGCGTAGATAATATTACGTGTACAATATTATTCCTATAATCACGAAATATTGTCCTATAAAAAAATATAGATAAGCTCATTATGATTATAAATGCATTGTACGCAATATTGTAAATATAAAAAAGATATATGTATGATTTTGTACTAAAATCTTTGTTAGCAGGTTTTCACTATATTTTTCAATTTTCTAGTCAAAGTGCCTCTCATATAGTTAAAAGCGTGAGTCATAAATGTTTTAATTGACGATGTATGTATAGATGAAAGACGTCCAAAAACACGTATTCATGGTGTCCTAACTTTATTTTGTACTTAACACTAATTCTCTTTTTCATGTTATACTATGCTCAATGAGTTGTGATATCGAGTGTCGATATCCTTGGATGCGCTTCAGCGTGTCCACATCGGTGATCGCTAACCATGAGCGACACCACTAAGATGGCTATCCTGACTGACGACTGATGGCGGACGTGCTACTTCCGACCATCGCATCGCCAGCAGAGCTAGGCTGCAAGCAGCTCTTCAGCCATCTCAAAAAAGAAGATTGTTTTATTTTTGCTATCCATGTATTAATAAATTTATTTTTTGGGTTTGTTCATTAGGGTTGTAATTGCGAACGATTGCAACTTTATTGATCATCTGGGAAAGAAAAACGGGGTGTTTTTTGGATGTTTGTAATTATGATTTAATTACAATCATTCCTTGCTTTGTTTATTTTATTCTACTACCTGGTAACAAAAAAAAAATCTGGTAAAATATTTTTTTTTAAAGGTATTCTTTTCAGAAGGTAATGTTCTAATAATGGTATGGTATGTCCTATGGACGGTATTATTGTTTGGTAATCTACAGGTAACGTGTTATGATGACGGTAAACAAGTAAGTATTGGTATTTTCTTTAAAGTCTATACTACAGACATAACTTTCTAAAGATTTTTCTAATAATTTCAATAAAGAGTGGGTTTAGTTAGGATAAATGTCACAGTTTTCATTATCGGGGAAGAACATAGGTACAACTATTATTAAATCATAATTATGTATTTAGATAGTGGGTCTGGATCAGGCTCAAGTATCGTGTTTGTAGCTGGTATGACTACGTGTATTTTTCTAGCTTTGCTTCCGCTTTACATCGGCCGCAGGCCATATGATGTTAACTAGATTTCAAATTAAGATAATACTTAAGATAGTATTAGATAAAAACATCACTTTTTGGGGTTAAACATTAGTTTTTGGGATTAAAAATATAGGTTGGCTTGATGGGATATATTGTTGCCACTAGTTGTTATCTTGTACAACCACTTTTATGCCCATAGGGTTAGTGGGTGGCTTTTGTTGGGTCACAGTATCTTGGGAGCATCTTAGGGTAGCTTTTGTCTCAATTTGGCAACGCCTTTATTTTATTTGAAAGAGAAAGGTATATCAGTAATGTCACTGACATTATCCAGCCGCAGGCTGCATAATTTAACGCGTAGCGTTTTCCTTATGTCAAATTGACTTCCATCAGCCGCAGGCTGCTAGACAAACTCAGAGCGTTTTTTCTATGTCATGGGAACATTTTACTTTTTTAGGATGAGCATAGAGTAGGAAGTTTTCTAGAGAATGTTATATTATTGGATGTCAAACTTTATTTGTCAAAGAGCATAGTATCAGTTATTTTCTTAGAGACGTAACTAGTAAAATAATTTTAGATTTGATCTAAGATAGTTCTTTTTTCAAATTTTTTACCATTGTATTTTTTGGTTTAGCAAGTAGTAAAGCGTAACACCTGTTGTGGTGTAATTTTCGGTGGTTTTGT
Organism: Athrips mouffetella; assembly: GCA_947532105.1. Classification (NCBI taxonomy): domain Eukaryota; kingdom Metazoa; phylum Arthropoda; class Insecta; order Lepidoptera; family Gelechiidae; genus Athrips; species Athrips mouffetella. The sequence goes on from OX383984.1 coordinate 14,855,455, forward strand.
GCACCGTAGTTCATGAGATTACCGAAACTGAAAGCAACAATGTTTTGTCACATGAGCTAGATATTAGCAATATTTTGCAGGGTTATGTTATACTTGCATTTGTAATATTTTCCACCATAGGTAGGTAGATTAGGGAATTTTTTGTACAAGAAATTTCCAAGCTTCACTCGGAAATTTCTTTGCCTGGGGGGAGGATAATGTAGTGATCCTCCTCGAAAGCCTTCTTTTAGCAGAGCTGGCTGGCGAGTATTTCTAAAATTGAATTTGATTTCGAATAATGACGTCACGTTCTGAAAACAGTCGCCAGTCAACTCCTGCCCACGGCTGGGTACGGACGTTGCTATTAGCTTTCTATATAAAAAAAAGAATATAAAACATAAATACGATCCCATTGCGTTTTATAATAACCCCGGTCCTCGTGTTCGCTATAATACCGATTGGCACAGGGCTAAGTATATTGCCTTTAGCAAAGGAAGATCTGCTACGTCCCGTAGTAGTTCCATAATATATATAATTTTTCGTACTCGGGCGGACGTAGCAGATAGATGATCTTTGAAGTTTAGTTTTTCATCAATAGTGACACCCAGGTATTTAGTGTTTTTGACCCTCTGTATTTTCTCACAGTTGCACATAGGTGATGGGGAAGTGGAAGTGTACAGATTACAGGAATGGATTGTAATTTCATTGACAGGCGACGGTGCAGAGGCAGCAGTCTTATGGAAACAAAGGAAATTTGTTTTTGTAGTGTTCAGTGTAAGCAAATTATTACTCAACCAAGAAGCTACACGAGCCATTTCGGTTTGCGTCTTTGAAAGAACTTCATTCCAGTCCTTCCCATGGAGTAGAATGGCAGTGTCGTCAACATAATGTCTGCGTGGTCAAGGTTAAGTGATGAAAGGTCATTCAAGTAAACTAAAAATAGAGTAGGTCCAAGGATGCTACCTTGTGGAACTCCAAAGGATACATTTTGTGAATTACTTATGAAGTTACCCACCCTAGTGCACTGTTCTCTTTTTGTCAGATAGCTCATGAACCATTCCAAACAGATCCCTCTTATTCCTACGCCCTCTAATTTTCTTAACAGTATAGGCACTGATAGGTACTGAATCAAACGCCTTTGCGAGATCAAGAAACACGCCAAGACATGTACGACCTTTGTCTAAATGTGAGGATACAATATTGGTTAAAAGAGAAACGGCTTGTTCAGTGGATTTACCCTGCCTGAAACCAAGTTGACAGCTGGCCAAAATGTTGTTTGATTCCAAGTAGTGCGTCAGCTGTTTATTTACTACTTTTTCTAAGAGCTTCGAAAAAGAACTGAGTAAGGATATGGGACGAAAGTTGATTGGAGTATCTTTGCTACCTCCCTTATGAATGGGGGTTACAACGGCGGTTTTCCAAATTTCTGGAAATGCTCCCTTGGAAAGACTTAGATTAAAGATGTGTGTCAACGGTTCAACGATATAGTTTTTGATCTGTTTTATTAAACTATTTGAAATCCCGTCGATACCAGGGGCGCTGTCATTTTTAAGTTGTAAAATTAAACTTTCTACTTCGTGTGTGGTTGTAGGATGCATAAAAAAAGAATCAGAAGGAGAGGAATCCATTTTGATTTTAGAAGCAAGAGCCTCTTCTGAAGTATTGTTTTTAACCAATATTTGTCCGGCTAATTGTTGACCTGCAGAGCAGAAGAAGTTGTTACAGAAGTTAAGCGAATCAACCTCCGTTGTTTTAATTTGACATAGTTCATGGGCGCTTGTCTTAGTTGAATTGCAGTATGTTATTCGTTTTATAGATTTCCATAGATTTTGCTGATTATCTTTGTTCTTCTCCAAATCATGCCTATCATACTGCATTCTTAGATTATGAACCAGATTATAATAGAAATTACGATAACGTTTATATATTTTATCTTTAAGAGAGTCGTGGGGGTGGCTTCTAGCTTTAGCATGTAATTTGTCTCTGTGGAGGGCACACCTGATAAGACCGGGAGTCATCCACGGTTTTAGAGTTATTTCAGAACGTCTTACGCGTACAGTCTTACTATGTTTGTCTTTAGCTGCCTCAGTGAAATAATTTGACACCTCCCTTACCCTTCAAACCGAAACACAGCAGTGCAAACACGGCTGCTTTACGGCAGAAAAAAGTAAGGGGGTAGTTACTTCCCCCGAACTTTGCACAAAAGACTTATTTCAACCACAGTTACGATTCAAGTACTACAAGCGAGCAGGAATTCTCTCGCGAACGTTCATTGCGAGAGAGCCATCAGAGGTATGAGTAGGTTAAGTAAAAAAATAACCGGTCAAGTGCGAGTCGGACTCGCGCGCCGAGGGTTCCGATATACCTATAGTATTTTTGGAAGCACTAAAGTCCATTTTCAGGACCGCAAAACTAAATTTGTTTGTAAAGGTTTTTTGCAGATTTCTGAAAAACTGTGCAACTTAGAAAGATCGTTTTATTTTTGCTGTAAAGTTTACATAAACCTCTGTCAACTGTAATTAATTCAGATTTTCCCTTACTCAAACTTCGGAGATAAGGGGGGGGGAATGGTATTTTTTTTGACATTTTTCATCATAACTTGAAAACTAAGAAACTTAAAAAAATACAAAAATATATTTTAAAATGTACAAGTAAAGCCCTTTCATATGATACCCCACTCGACCTAGTAGCGACAATTTGAAATTTGGCCCCCCCTATTTTGGCCCCCTTTACATTAATAATCATACTTTTTTCAAAAAATTTTCATGTGCAATTAAGTTGGGCAACTATATTCTAAAACTATTCCAAATTTCAGCTCGATAGCGTAAGTGGTTGCTGAGATATAGAGGTGTGACAGAAAGACGGACAGACAGACAGAGCGGCACCATAAGGGTTCCTTTTTTTTACCATTTTGGTATCGGAACCCTAAAAATGCTTATGTACCTTTTTACCCCAAAATGTACCTTTTCAGCGCTGGATATGTACTTTTTGGGAACTCAGGTGTGGCAACACTGCCGAATTCCGATTGCCCCTTGTTTGTAATGAGATATTATAAATGTTTGAATTTATTGAGTGCTTCCTGTTGAAAATGAGTCGTCGAAAGCGTGTGAGGGTACGTTATGTATGATAGATATGTGATAGATACTATTTTTGTTGCGTTTAACCAAGAATTAATATTCTTTATATAGAATTGTTTTTGTGCTCGAAATTAGAGGTTATGTTTATTGGTCAGGTTGTTACCCGTGAGTTGGATGCTGTTCTGAAGCAGCAGGATGGCTCTGAGTTTGATCAGTCTTACAGGAGCAAGGTCTCGTCTCCGAGCCCTACGTCCTCGCGGGGCCGGCGAGAGGCCTCATCTAATAGAAACGCAGGGTCGAAGAAACCTAACAAAGATGGCAAACCGGTGATAGAAGAAGCTAGATGTAATATAGAGGAGTCTGACTCTAAAGAAATGTTGAATAGGTTGGTTTTCTTTTAATATTTTGGGTTGCATGTTTTCACTTACCTACCTGTTTGGATCTTCTACCAATACAAGATGTGTTTGTGCTAAGAGTCTGTTTGTATTCATTAGCAGCCTATAAATAGTTTTTTAAGAGAGAGTACACAATTTAGGAGCAATTTAGTGGTTAGGTTATAGTAATACACTTGGTAAAGGAACCAACCATGGGTACTGTCAGCCTCTTGTCGATTTATGTTCTCCTGGTACTGTCCATTTTATTTTAAATATAGGTAGGCAGTCGTCACCCAAGTAAAAAGTCACCACTGTAGTATTTTAAAAAATAATTTTATGATCAGAGTGTAAAAACTCCTTGGTATTATACTTTTTTTACTTACCGCACTAGTTCGGTAAGTAGCTACTTACGAGCTATGTTTACAAATGTATTGAATAAGTCATTTCTGATTATTTAGCACTTTTTGATTAGTCTGTCAAATTGTGCAAATTGCAATTTTTGATGACATTCATGTAATTCTAATGGAATTCCCATCTTATTGAAAGTTGAAGTTGGAACACAGTGGGTGCTATGTGCGGTGGTGTGCACTCACCATCAGTTGGCCCCTTCTGCTCACTTGTAACATATAAAAAGGCCTTGTGTAATTACTGCGGGAATTGAAGGAAGCTTTTAATTCTCCACAGGGGTGTAACTGAAGCTTTTTGAACGAAAGTGAACTTTAAAAGATGAATAATGTGGCCCAAGTTGCTAATACAAATTCCAATTTCTTGTTGAAGAATTCTGATATTGTATCTAAAGCTTCCTAACACCAATTTATTTTCCAGTATGAAGGAAGCAGCCTTTCTATCTCATCTGCCGTTTGACAAGATGTCTTCCCTGGAGGCGGAACATTTCTCAGACCTCCAAGGGCCTTCTAGTCTTGCCTTAGTTGAGATCAGGAACAGGATTTTGAAAATGTGGTTTGAAGACCCTACAAAGCAAGTGACGGAATATGCTGTTCAGAAGATAGAGGTCTGTTTTACTTTAGACAAAAAACAGTTCACTATTTGACAACTGATCTAAATAAGCCTTTATATATCTACACTTTATAATATTATAAAGAGGAAAGATTTGTATTTTTGTGTGTGTATGTTTGTAATGAATAAACTCAAAAACTACTGTGCCTATTTAAAAAATTCTTTCACGGTTAGAAAGCTACATTCACCCTTAGTAACATAGGCTATATTTATTGCTAGAAAAGATTAGGGATTTTTACTAAAACTTTAGTAACGTAACCCAAGGTGTAAAAAAAAACCGTAAAACATCTTTCGTCGCATGCGCTGCGGAAACTTGACAATAGAGCAAAGTGATGTATGACAGTTTTATAGGAGACATCAATATCTACAAAAAAGTCCACGACACTATATGTCTAATTATTACAGTTAAGTCACAATAACTACTTTTTCATGTTAACATGAAAAAAAAAAAAACAGGATGTTTTGAATAAAGGCCAGGTTAAAAGTACCCTAAACCGACGAGCATGTATGAAAGGATTGATGAAAGTTCAGGAAGCAAGGGAAGTATGTCAAGATCGTAGCAGGTGGAGAACTGTGGTCTCTGCCTACGCCGACGGGAACAAGGCGTGACATAAAAAAATTTTTTTTTTTTTAAATTTAAATCTATTTATTTCATAAATTGACAAATATTTTATTACAATTCCTGACTGCTAAAAAATCTGCTTATACAGATTGTGTGCAGGCAGGAGTCATACACCTAACGCACGGTTTTGGTAAGAGGGTCTGGAGTCACTTTGTGTTCAAATTGACCCACGATGAAATAGTGTTTTAGTGACTGTTTTATATGTTTGTGGGATTTACCTTTAATTCTTTTCACCAGCTCTTTAGGTAGATTGTTAAGCATTTGGGGTAACATGTACTTCCAAGTCCTCTCACCATACACATTGTTATATTTAGGCAAATTAAACATGGGCAGGTAAGTTAGCTCACGAGTGTTCTTTGGCCTCGTTTTACTATCCAGCAGTTCAATGTTGTGACAGCTCTCAGAGACAAGTGCTAATTTGACTTTGTCGAATACATTAATTACCTTGCAGAATTCAAAGAGCCTACTATAGTTATCTCTGTATTTGTGTTTTATTTTGAAAGGCACAATATTTTTAAGAAGTCTTAGTTGAATATCATAAACTTTTTGTAAGTAAGTTTTATACGTTCTTCCATAGCTCGAGATGCCATAGCTAATGACTGAATCGGCTAAAGCCATGTATAGCATTCTCATAGTATTATATGGTAATTTATGTTTTAATATACAGAACTTTGAGAGTATTGCTCTTAGCTTATTGCATATAAAATCCACATGAGGGCCCCAATTAAACTTGTGGTCTATTATCAAGCCTAGGTATGTATGTTCATTAACAATCTCAAGTGGTTTACAGTCACAGTTTCTTGGGCACTGGTGCATACATTGATGACTATGAGCCACGACTTTTGTCGTTCCATTAGTTTTAAGATATGGCGAATGAATGTGTATAAGCTTTGTTTTTTGGTAATTGATGGATAAACCAACATGTTAAACTCATTCTGTAACATGCTTTCAGCCACGCTCAAGTCTCTGTGCGCTACAAGAATACAGGTATCGTCAGCGAATTGATACACGGAACCATTCTTGAATATTTTACACATGTCATTTACGTAAAGCAAATATTCAGTTGGTCCTAATATTGACCCTTGTGCTGTGCCATATATGGTGGGAATTTGGTCACTGTCGATACCCGCTACTCTCACAACATTGAATCTATTAGTGTGGTAATTTTTGAACCAATCCAGCAGTGGACCCTGTATCCCATTCTGCTGCATTTTTTCAAATAGCTTTCCATAATTAAGGGTGTCGAAGGCTTTGCTGAAGTCTACCATTACTGTTAAAACATGTTCTTTTTTGTTCATGTGATCATTTACTTCATCTGTAAATAATGACAATAATTGTGTGGTATTTTTATTGTTTTGGAATCCAAATTGCCTCTCATGTAGGATGCCGTTTCTCGATAAAAACTTATTGATTTCTTTGCCAAAGTATTTTTCTATAATTTTATCTATGCTTGAAAGTATAGTGATCGGTCTGTAATTGTTAGTGTCTTTATGGCTACCTTTTTTAAAGATAGGCCTAATAATTCCGATTTTTAGGGAGTCAGGATAAACAGATTTAGATATACACAAATTTATGAGGTACGCTAATACTGGCGTGATTTCTTTACAAATACTTTTTATATCTTTAAATCGGATGTTATCGACGCCCGGACTTTTCTTATCATTTAAGTTGGTTATAATTTTGTGTAATATTTCTTCATTTATTTTGTTTAGTCGTATGGCTATATTTGGAGTGTTGATATATGTGTTTTCATCAAGTAACGGTACCCTACAGTCATTGATTAAGTTCCTGACATTTTTCTCAAAATCAGAGGCAAATTTATTGGCTATAATTTTTGGGCTAAGTCTGAAAGAGCTTAAAATAATATCATCCAGTGCTTTTACAATTCGGCCGGTGAGGCGGTTAATTATTTCCCACATTTTCTTTTTGTTTTTAAAATTGTCACATATTTCTTTTTTAATTGATTTATTTTTTGTCTTATTCATTAATTTGTTGGTCTTATTTCTGTATCTGTTATATATTAATCTATTTTTTTTGTTAGTAGTATCGGCTAACCAAATTGACAACAGTTCCTTTTTAGGGTTCCGATACCAAAATGGTAAAAAAAAGGAACCCTTATGGTGCCGCTCTGTCTGTCTGTCTGTCTGTCTGTCCGTCTGTCTGTCACACCTCTATATCTCAGCAACCACTTACGCTATCGAGCTGAAATTTGGAATAGTTTTAGAATATAGTTGCCCAACTTAATTGCACATGAAAATTTTTTGAAAAAAGTATGATTATTAATGTAAAGGGGGCCAAAATAGGGGGGGCCAAATTTCAAATTGTCGCTACTAGGTCGAGTGGGGTATCATATGAAAGGGCTTTACTTGTACATTTTAAAATATATTTTTGTATTTTTTTAAGTTTCTTAGTTTTCAAGTTATGATGAAAAATGTCAAAAAAAATACCATTCCCCCCCCCTTATCTCCGAAGTTTGAGTAAGGGAAAATCTGAATTAATTACAGTTGACAGAGGTTTATGTAAACTTTACAGCAAAAATAAAACGATCTTTCTAAGTTGCATAGTTTTTCAGAAATCTGCAAAAAACCTTTACAAACAAATTTAGTTTTGCGGTCCTGAAAATGGACTTTATTGCTTCCAAAAATACTATAGGTATATCGGAACCCTCGGCGCGCGAGTCCGACTCGCACTTGACCGGTTTTTTTTTTTACGCCCCCGGCGCAATTATAGCACTTCCAAGCAACTGAATCCGTCACTGATATGGCACTAAGTTGTTCCGTAGTCAAAGCTACACAGTCACAATGAAACCATTTACTGCAGTTACTACACTGAACTCCGGGAGCTTTTTTGACACCATTTTGGAACACTTAGCACATTTGGCCATTGTTACGATAAGAATGCGCGCGCGCAAGATTACGAGGTAACTAGTTCACGCACGGCTGACATTATCACATTATGTATGTAGTATTAATCCTTATCCAAATTAATCACTTCATATTCAAGGCTACATCAGTACCTGTAAATTACTTTGTGAATTATTCAAATAGGACATACCATTCAAAAGTTATCATGAGTGTAATAGTTATCAAAATTGAAATTCAAGAAACAAAGCTCTTAGTGTTCAATCTTTAATCTTTAACATATCTTAGGTACATTAATAATTATATCCAAATTTTCTTAATATCATACTCTTTTTAGGGTTCCGTACCCAACAGGTGAAAAACGGGACCCTATTAATATGCCTCTGATGCCTTCTTTCTGTCTGTCAGCGGGCTGTATCTCATGAACCGTAATAGGAAGACTGTTCAAAATGTTCATAGATTATGTTTCTCTGTTGCCGGGAATCGGAACACTTAAAGCGTGAAAATTGCGTGAAAAACGGGAATACTTACCAGCGTGAAAATTGGTATGTTAATAGTGCATAAGCTATAAAATAACAACAAACAATAAAAACTGGTAAAGTGCGTGTCGGACTCGCGCGCTTTTAATAAACTTTGGCGTGACCGCGCGTCCATAACTAAAACGGTATTTTTAGTGGTATGGAACCCTCGGTGCGCAACGCGAGTCCGACTTGCACTTGGCTGGGTTTTGTAATCCCCGACGCAACAAGAAACTATAGCTACCCGTGCGAAGCCGGAGAGGACCGCTAGTCCTTTATAATTTTGTAACCATAGCTACTAATTTACTTATTTCTTATTAAGAAATATTGATTTTTTACTTGCAGGCCCCTTACAACAGCGACCCAGCTCTAGTGTTACGCACTCACACTTTTTTAGAAAGGCAAGAGTTCATCAACAATGGGATGTATGAGAGCATCGCTCCCATATTAAATTCACCTAGTGCAGGTAAACTATACATTAACAGAACCAAATCAAGTAATTAATAAAACAAAGTACCTACCAAATATTGATGCTTTTTCCACACATTTGCTCGTAAAAATATCCACCCTTTTCAAAAGTACCACCTTGTTCTGAAAGCACCAACCCTTTTTTAAAGTATCAACCTATTCATAAAGTACAACCCCGTCTCTGAAGACCCTGTCTTTACTTAGATAGACCCTCCCTATCTAAGTAAAGATAAATACGAGTAGCACAAGCTGACACTCAAAAGTACGAACCCTTCTCCAGGTATACCTCTATTTCTGAAAAATTTGCAACGGGGTTGCGAGGGACGCGGGCTAGGGCTAAGGCGCCCCGAAATAGCCTGGTGTTCTATTCCATGCCTACAGGCATGCCTGAGTTTAGGCGCCTTTTTGCCTTCGTTTAAATCAGCCTATACGGTCAGCAGCATTGTTAGGGTTCCATAGTCAACCAGGAACTTTTTTTTTTACTTTTAACAATGATTTTAGTTTATTGTATTGTTCCTACAAGCTTAATACTAATACTGAAAATAATAAAAATAGTAATAGCAATCAGGCGCTAGGACCTCGGAGGTAAAAAGTTTATGTTATGAACATTATGAAATACTTAATCAAAACCTGCTTTGCGATAAAAAAAACGTACAAAACTACGGAACCCTATACTGCGCGTGGCCCGACACGCTCTTGGCCGGTTTTCTAATGTATTTTTAATTTTTATTTAAATATTACTATTAGTCACGTCGACAAAGTGGTAAAATGAAATGAGTGGAAAAAAAATTGGGGTACCTTCTCTTGATGTATTGTGTGTGTCCCATAGTGTGGGGTGACGTTAGTTAAGTCTTTTAAAAATATTGTAAGAATTCTTAGAACGTTTTAGAATTCTAGAATTCTAAAGGTAAAAAACGGGAAACGGGGTCTGTCTGTCAGCGGGCTGTATCTCATGAACCGTAATAGGAAGACAGTTAAAATTTTCACAAATTAATCTAACATATGCATTCATATGTTACAAACAATAGTGAATGCATATGCTCCGACAGAATCAGCTGAGGAAGATGAGAAAGATCGTTTCTACGATAACTTAGAACTAGTCTGCGATCAAATCCCTGATTATGATGTTAAAATTCTAGTAGGAGACTTTAATGCAAAAATTGGGCGAGAAGAGATATTCCTACCAACAATAGGCAAACATAGCAAGCATGAGAACACGAATGAAAATGGTCTCCGACTAGTAAGCTTTGCTGCCTCAAAGTCTATGGTGGTCAGAAGTACCATGTTCCCCCATAAAGATATACACAAAGGCACTTGGAGGTCTCCTGATGGAGTGACAGTCAATCAGATAGACCACGTGCTAATTGACAACCGGCACAAAACCACTATAGAAGATGTTAGAGCTTTCCGCGGAGCAGACTGTGATAGCGACCACTACATGATTGGCATAAAGGTCAAGGCTAAAATAAAAGCTACGCGCAGACTGCATAAGCCAGAGCAGCAGCTCCTAGACGTGGAGGGACTGAAAGACGAGACCACACGCAGAACATTCTGTCTAGAGCTAAGTAACAGATTCAGCAGTTTAGAAGTACAAGGGGGTATGGACGAGATCTGGGAGTCAACAAAGGAGGCTGTTAAAGAAGTGGGGCTAAAGGTCTTGGGCACAAGGAAAAGACGGAAAAGAAAGAAATGGTGGAGTGAAGACTGTGAGATAGCCTATGAAGATAAAAGGAAATACAAGATCCTTTCCGAACAAGATAATACATGGGACGGAAAGCACAAAGAAGCGCGAAAGAAATTGCGAAACTTAGTAAGGTGATTGAGAAGGGAAAATCTTGATAACCAACTTCGTCAAATCGAGACACTAATAAGAGCTGGTGCGACTAGGAAATTTTATCAAGAGGTTAGAACGGTCAAGAAGGGGTACCAACCTACCACTCAAATTCTTGAAGACTGTGTGGGGAACCTTGTCTCTGATCCTGAAGAGATTAAAAGAGAGTGGGCGCACTATTTCAAGGAACTGTTGAACTGTCCACCAGTGCTTTCCCAAATGGAAGTGTCAGACGATTTTAATGATGTCGGAGTAGAAACATCTGACTTTGATGAGGTCCGAAAGGCAATCATGAGACTTAAAAACAATAAATGTCCAGGGATTGACGGCATACCGGGAGAAATATGGAAGTACGGCGGCGGAGCATTGCAGGGTAAACTCTTTAAGATAATCCTGAAGATCTGGGAGGATGAGCGACAACCATTTGAGTGGAACATGGGAGTAATATGCCCTATCCATAAGAAAGGCTCCAAGAGAAGATGCTCCAACTATAGAGGTATAGCATTGCTTCCCACGGCTTACAAAGTGCTCTCCTATGTTCTTCTAGGCCGTCTAGAGCCGTATGCAGAAAATATAATCGGTGATTACCAATGTGGATTCCGCCGCAACCGAAGCACGATAGACCAAATCTTTCTTCTGAAACAGCTGATGGAGAAGAAATGGGAATACGCGCAGGACATTCACTCTCTGTTTGTTGACTTCAGCAAAGCGTACGACAGTGTGGACAAAGATACTCTGTTCCGAATACTTAAGTCATTTAGAATACCCTCAAAGTTAATAAGACTCATCAAAGCCGCCACTGAAACAAGTAAACTTAGGGTCAGAGTAGGAAGCAGCTTAACGGAGGAATTTGACGTAGCTGCAGGCCTTAAACAAGGAGATGCGCTTTCGCCAATGCTGTTTAACTTAATACTCGAACACGTCATCCGAAAAGTTTTAAATCATGATGGAGGAGTGGAGTTAAACGGTAAGCACCAAATCATAGGATATGCCGACGATCTGGCAGTGCTCGGACGTTGTGCAGATGAAGTTAAGGCCATGGCAATAACGCTTGAGGAGGAAGGACAAAGAGTTGGTCTTAGAATTAGCCGAGAAAAGACGGAGTATTTCCATATGCGTAGATACAAAGATATAAGGACACGTAGAAAAGACCTAGTGGTTGATGATGATACAACTTATAAAGGGGTGGACAAGTTCAAGTATCTTGGATGCACAGTGACCGATACCAACCAAAGGCACGAGGAGATTGATATCCGAATCCAAAGCGCACTAAGATGTTCAGCAGCCCTTCACAAAATTATCGTGTCCAAGCTTATCAGCAGAAGAACCAATATTCGGGTCTATAAAACCGTCATCAGGCCAATCTTGATGTATGGATGCGAAGCGTGGACTCTAACGCTGAAGGAGGAAGACAAACTTTTAGTAGCAGAGAGGAAAATTCTACGGAAAATTCTAGGACCAGCAATGAGAGAAGACGGAACATGGAGGGTTAGGAAGAACCAGGAGATAGAAGACCTTAGAGCGGAGCCTAACATCATTGGGGAGACCAAGTCAGCCCGACTCCGCTGGCTCGGCCATGTGGAAAGGATGGGGGAGGATCGTGCGGTCAAAAGAGCGTATCTTGGACGTCCGACTGGTAGACGCCCCGTCGGACGTCCTAGGTATCGTTGGATCGACCAAGTCAAGAAAGATCTGTTAGAGCTTCAAATAGCCGACTGGCAACAAGCTGTACACAACAGAGAAGAATGGCGGCTCTTAGTGTCGGAGGCCAAGATCCTCTTCGGGTCGCTGAGCCAGCATAAGTAAGTAAGTAATCTAACAATGCTATTTTAGTTCACTAGTAATAGGAAAAGGAAAAGAGGTAGACCACTCAGTAGGTGGGTGGACGAGATAAAGAATACAGCAGGGAAAGGATGGACAACAACAGCTAATGACAGAAGACAATGGAAGGAGCTGGGGGAGGCCTTTGCCGGCAAGAGGCACACAGACAAGTCTGAAAATTAAATAAAATGCTTAACTAAAAAAAAATTAAAATTATGTAATGTCTGAAATAAAGGCTTTTATTATTATTAATCTGTTGCTACAACAAATACTAAAAATAAAAAGATATTATTAATTAAGGAGGGCTACTAAAAACGTGCTTTTTCAGGCGGTTTTTGCTCGATTTTTGGTTTAATTTGGAAAAATTGGTACGTTTAGTTTATACAGGATGTTAATTTGATTGCGTGCCATCGCTCAGGGGCGGGATCAGTATCCGTAACTGAATAACTTTTCCCAAGGAACAAAGGTCGAAAAACAAAAGTATATATTTGACCTCCCATATACTTAAATTTCATCAGCTAATACTTAGCGCATTTTGTATGAAATGTAAAATTTGGTTTTTCGACCTATGTTCCGTGGGAAAAGTTGTTCAGTTACTGATACTGATCCCGCCCCTGAGCTATGGCACGCATTCAAATTAACACCCTGTATTACTGATTTGCGCTGGTTGGCTGCGAAATTAGAAGACAGCTCCTCAGGTTAATCTATATATATAAAAGAAGAAGGTGACTGACTGACTGACATATCAACGCACAGCCCAAACCGCTGGGTCTAGAGATTCCAAATTTGACATGTAGGTTCCTTATGAGACCTAACGGTGCACTAAGAAAGGGTTTTAAAAAATTCCACCAATTCAAGGGTTTTAAAATAGGGGATGAAAGTTTGTATGAAAGTCCGTCAGTTTTGAAGTTAGGATCTTCAAAATTTGTATTTAGGCTGACGACTAAAAATTAATATTTACGTGTCTCAGGGTTTTTGAAAATTCGACACCCTTAAGGGTGAAAAGGGGGATGAAGTTGAAAATTCTTTATTTTTAAGGTAAAATCCACATAATTTATTGTTTAAGCATTAATGATGTAATTCTATGCAACGTTCATCACTGTTATTCAAATTCCACCCCAAATTCAATCCCTAAAAAAGGGAAATGGGCTGAAAAAGTCTAAAAACCAATATGGGTATCGTTTGTATGGTTTATCGGGTCGCTGATTACGAAAACTACAACAATTTTGAAATCCAACGTGGTGGACGTTAAATACCATCATTCTCTTGGGATTGGGTTGGGGTGCGATAGGGTTGAAATGTGAATATGGGTACGATAGGTTTGAAATGTCTAAAAATAAATATGGGTGTCGTTTCTATGTTAGGGATAGCGGTTAAATTAACGTTAGGTGTAGGGATAGGGGCAGGGATAGGGAGTGGTCGAGGTAGAGAGGTTAGAGAGGTAGGAAGGTAGAGAGGTAGAGATGAAGAGAGGTAGAGATGTAGAGAAGTAGAGGGGTAGTGAGGAATAGAGGTAGAGAGATACAGGTAGAGGGAGAAGGAGGGGAAGGGGGAGGGAGCGAGGGAGGGGGTGAGAGAGAGAAAGAGGGAGGGGGATAGGGGAGGGGCAGTGGGAGAGTGAGGAGGGGGAGAGAGGGAGAGCGTTTCCGTTTTTCTCAATTACTTCTGCGATTTGGCTCTGTTTTGAAATATGACATAAAGGTGTCTCTCATCTCTCTCTTTACATTTGTTAGGATACTGCTGCTAAGTTCCTCTGTTCTGAGTAATTTATGAGTAACGTCTGTATATTATATAAAATTCAGCTGGATCTTGAATTATACTCATTGATTTGCGCAGGGTTTTTCCTTAGTTTAAAATTACCCCGAAATGATGGGATAAATAATATTTTCCCTGGACTAAAATATCTCATTGCTTCGGAAAACCGGGAACAACCTAAATACGAAATCCACGCGAGCGAAGCCGCGGTAAACATACATACATACATAACATCACGCCTAGTTCCCGTCGGGGTAGGCAGAGACCACAGTTCTCCACCTGCTACGATCTTGATATACTTCCCTTGCTTCCTGAACCTTCATCAATCCTTTCATACATGCTCGTCGGTTTAGGGTACTTTTAACCTGGCCTTTATTCAGAACGTCCTGAATTTGGTCCTGGTACGTTCGCCGAGGCCTTCCCCTTCCAACGTTTCCATTCACTCTCGCCTTGTGGATCTCTTTCGTCAATCTTCCTTCATTCATCCTCTCTACATGACCAAACCATCTCAGCATCCCTTTCTCAATTTTAGTCACTACGTCTTCTTTTACGCCACAACGTTCTCTTATCACACTATTTCTAATCCTGTCACTCAATTTCACACCAATCATACTCCTCAACGCTCTCATTTCTACTGCATTAATTCTACTTTTATGCTTTTTCTGCCATACCCAGCTTTCACTGCCGTACATCAGTGTTGGTACTAAAACGCCTCTATGAACAGCCAGACGAGCCTTGTGAGACACCTTCTGACTCTTCATAAAAGCATGCAGAGCACCATTCACCATGTTTCCAGCATTCACTCTTCTTTCGATATCACTTTCACACTTTCCATCTCTCGTAAACTTAGAACCCAGATACACAAACTCCTTTACTTGTTCGACTTGTTCACCACCTATTAATATAGTACACTCTGTCATACACTCTTCTCTTTCAAGTACCATTACTTTCGTCTTGCTTACATTAACTTTAGTAAAATATAATTAAAAACAGTAAAACACACAATATTTACAAGCAAACCAAGTAGAGACTGCCAAACTAATCAATGTCGTAATTTGGAATTTGCTTACGTCTAAGTTTAAATATACATATTTACAGAAGCCTGCCAGCATCAGGCTAGCAGGCAACCTCCGTGGTCGTCGACACCCTGTATAGTGCATAAGCTATAGAATAACAACAAATAGTAAAAAATTGGTTTAATGTGTGTCGGACTCGCGCGTTTATAATACACTTCTGCGTGATTGCGCGGCCATAACAAAGACGGTATTTTTACCTTAGTGGTACGGTACTCTCGGTGCTCGTTGCCCGATATGCATTTAGCTGGTTTTTTTTGTTTAATGTGTGCCCCGGATTAGCTGGCAGTAGAAAGTTGAATATTGTCATCCCTTTTCATTACGGTACACTGTTTTTGCGGATTTACGCATTTTTTCGCAGTGTAAATAGTTATTTATGCAACTGTTGCGTAATGAGAGTAATTTTAACACGAGATCTGGTTTTTGATACGAGGCGCAGCCGAGTATCAAAATAGTATAGATCGAGTGTTAAAATGACTAATTACGTATAGTTGCATACAAAACTTTATCTACGACCGACAAAATAAAATAAAATTTTAAAAAGTAGTGATCAATTCATGGAACTAAGAGGACAGTTAGCTAGTACAGTTAATTAAAGTTATTCCGTTATTCCAGATCCAGAGCTTGTGGACGGAGTTGCTTTAACAATAACTTCATGTTACACCCGGTATATGGTTACTTACAGCCTCTTGTAGACTCATGTTCTCCTGGTACATACTTTCCATTTTGTTCAAGTCACTTCTTTTGTTACCACGGTCACTTTATATAGAAGCGAGCCAACTGTCAGCCGTACTTCTGTACTATACTTACTAATCTGGGTGTCAGCCTCTTGTCGATTTATGTACTCCTGGTACTCTCCGTTTTCTTTTAAATATAGGTAGGCAGTCGTCACCCCAGTAAAAAGTATTTTTACAAAATTACTTTAAAGTAGGCTGTATGTAGTACTGTGGTAGTATTGCCTTAGCCTATGCAGATTGAAAATTATGTATTATAACAGTTGCGGAATGAAAATCCATACTCCATTTCCGTACTGCTCGTAGTATGGAACAGTGTGGAAATGAAAATGATAGCGGACAATGACCTCAATTTCGAATCTGTCATTGGTTTCGAATTTGGAATATTCCGGTACGGGAGTAGATAAAAACAGTTTATCAAATGTTTCAACCAAAGTATTAGTGATTTTAGGCACTATGCAATGTTTATACGACAATATTAACGATATTAACCTAAATAAGCAAACTTTACAACACAACACCCATTCTGTAGTGCAAAAAAAATGGTACAGCAGCACTGCACTTACTTTCTCGCAATACTCAAGGAAAAACTATCAACCGCAAACTTAAATTTGTAATGCCATACACATAGTATGGAAATACAAACTTTTATTTACGTTTTTCCAAAAAAACGTTCGAATGAAATATACAGATCAATTCAGAATTCAAATTGTCAAACATTAAAACAAACAAACATCAAACGATTTCGAGTAAATCACATGTTTAACTTTTGGTAGTACTGGAACACCCTTTATATGAATTTTCAAAGATCAATAGATACTACCGTAGGATACTTGCATGGAGATTTTTTTAATTTCCCAACACATGTTCCTTATGGATTATTGTTCAGTTTAGTCTACTGAGCAAGCCCTTTCAGTTTTTGGTACACCCTGTGTACAAAATTTTATTCAAAAAATCACAAAGAATATCCAGTCAGGTAGACAACCAATCCAGGAGTAATATTATAGAAAATTTTAATAAACTCAATGGAACCAATTTTGGGTAAATCACATATTTACGATTTGGTGGTACAGGAACACCCCTTATATGAAATTACACAGATCATTTGATACTGGCGCAAGATATCTTACATGGAGATGCTTGGTCATGCAAAGTTTCATCGATATTCTATGAGCCGTTTTTGAGAAAATTACAATTTATCATTTTCATTGTATGACAGCTACCCTCAAAATGAGAGCCAGCCAGAAACCACTTAGAACCCTTCGATGGATTTGCATAAAACTCCTAACTTCCAAATATGGTGTCAATCGGACCATTCGTTTAGCCGCTAGGCCAAATCGTGACGGGCAGACCGACCGACCGACGGACGGACATTTTTGGGAGACTTGTTTTTTTGAGAAAATTAGAAAAACTTTTTTTTCACGAATACAATACCTTTCTCGCTCCGCTCGAAAGTAAAAACAGCGAATGAATGGCGGCGACGCTAAGCGAGTGCGGGGCGGTCGGACCTACTGACGTCACAGCTACGCGCGACCTGATCGCACTATTTCAAAAATATGTGAATTATAGCACCATAAGGTACATCGCCATACTAGTGTAATTAGGATAAGCTATTATAGTACGGGCCCTCATCGACAATTCCAAAACTAGCTTGACGGAAAACTAGCGAGAGTATGAAATATTTAAATGTTTATTTGTTACAGATACACAGAAAATAAAACAAGAATCAGACGAAACCCAGCATCACGTGGACGAGTTACCCTTGGACCCGGATGGAGCCTACAGCCTGTACGAAGATCATGAGATCAAGGAGGAGATGGTCATCGGCCCCACTGAGTTCCACAAGCAGACCTTTGAATATTCGATCGTAGGTCCAAGTAAGTCAGGTACTGTTTTTATTATTGAAGTGTTTTGAGACGTAACTCTGTTAAAAGCGTGTCCCCATAAGCGAGCCTGCATGTAACGAATGCTCTGGGGAGCGAACACCTGTGGCGTATGCCATAAATAGGCATTCGAGATACAAATAGTAAATGGTGTCGACCATATCGGTTGTAGCGCTCCGCTAGATGTGGGTCTGTGTAGTACTGGTGATGACGCGGCGAGACCTTACTCAGCAAACAAACTTATTTATTGATATGTATTCTTTATTGTACACAACAAACTAATTATAAAATGCTACAGATGTAGTTTACAATGGCGAGCTTATCTCTTTGAAGAGATCTCTTCCAGCCAACCAATATTAAGTAATAAAATATAAGTATATAGACGGGGACAAGAATGTGTACACAATTATTAAGATTAAATAATAGTAGGAAAATATACACTACATATTAATCATACATACATAGTCATAAGTTAAATATACTACTTATACTGACTACATACCATATTACTTATATACCAATAATATAATAGAATACTACATACCTAAACTATAATATAATAGAATAATACATAATAATATTTTAACAAGATAAGATCGATAAGTAGTGCTCTTTTAGCCTTTTTTTAAAAGAAGTAACGGAAGGGCTGTCTTGTATCGATTTAGGAAGCTTGTTCCACATTCGAGCAGCTCGCGAAGAGAAGGAGTTAAATAGGAAATTTGTGTTTGCTCTCGGACATTCCAGCATCTTAGTGATGCATGGACGCCTGGAACGGAGATCAGGAGGCAAAAGTTGGAAATGGGAGCGGAGGTATTCAGGAGTGGCAGGATCATTAAGGATATTGTAGAGAACAGTAAGGATATGCACATCACGGCGAAGTCGAATTGGGAGCCATTTTAACTGAGCACGAAAGTGGGAGACGTGGTCAAATTTTCGAAGTCCAAATATAAAACGTATAGCGAGATTTTGTAGGCGCTCAAGTTTATTAAGTTGCTCCTCAGTCGCATCCAAATAACACACATCAGCGTAGTCTAGAATGGGAAGAAGAAGGGATTGGGCAAGCATGATTTTCGTGTTGAGAGGAAGGAAGAACTGGAGTCGTTGATATGTGTGTAAAAAAGATTTAACAGTAAAGCGTGATGCTGTGTGTATACTAATATTAAGTTATTGATGTCAAGCTATTTGGTTACTGTTTATAAAACTTATTTTTGCGTCTAGTTGTTGCAGTGTCGAAGAAAAATAAGCGAAGTAACAAACAAGAGACAGAAAAACAGACAGCAGAGAAAAATCATCCAACAACAGAAGACGTCGATGAAAACGCACAACAAAACACCCCAAACATTCCAAAGAGTCCTGTGTCTGAGAGTAAACAACCTGACGTAACTGCAAGTGTAGACAGCCAACAAGAAGTATCTAAAGAAGCAGTCAGCACAATCAGTAAAGTAATAATAAATGAATCTGCGAATAATGGTTCTAACTCAACTAAAGTGAGAGCGAGAAACGAAACAAAATGTTTAAAAGGAGTCAGTGCTACTGTTATCTGTGATAGAGTCCTTGAGTACTCGTGTGATATTTGTGAATTTTCAACGAATAATGCAAGAGATTTAAACTCTCATCTAAAGGCGCATGCTGCTGCAGAGAAATTTTACTGTGATATGTGTCGTTATATGACTACCCGAAAACAATTATTAATTTCACATTTAACAACTCACAGTATTGACAGGCCCTTCGTTTGTAAGACCTGTGATGCCAAATTTAAACGACTGTGTATTTTAATAGAGCACTTAAGAATACACACAGGTGAAAAACCATTTTCTTGTGATGTGTGTAATAAAAGATTCAATACGAGAGCTACTTTAGTAAGACATCAACGAATACATACAGGGGAGAAACCATTTTCTTGTAATGTGTGTTATAAAGACTTCAGTCAAAAGGCTGAGTTAGACAAACACCGTCGCATACACACAGGTGAGAAACCATTTTATTGTGATGTGTGTTATAAAGGCGTCAGTCAAAAGCATAATTTAGACGCACACCGCCATATACACACAGGTGAGAAACCATTTTCTTGCGATGTGTGTTTTAAACGCTTCAGTCATAAGGGTAATTTAAACAAACACCGTCGCATACACACAGGTGAGAAACCATTTTCTTGTGATGTGTGTTATAAAGGCTTCAGTCATAAGTATAATTTAGACGCACACCGCCATATACACACAGGTGAGAAACCATTTTCTTGCGATGTGTGTTTTAAACGCTTCAGTCATAAGGGTAATTTAAACAAACACCGTCGCATACACACAGGTGAGAAACCATTTTCTTGTGATGTGTGTTATAAAGGCTTCAGTCATAAGCATAATTTAGACGAACACCGCCATATACACACAGGTGAGAAACCATTTTCGTGCGATGTGTGTTTTAAACGCTTCAGTCATAAGAGTAATTTAAACAAACACCGTCGCATACACACTGGTGAGAAACCATTTTCTTGCGATGTATAAGAAAAGCTTTAGTCGCTAGCATTATTTATAGAAAGAATAGAGAAATAATTATTTATAGTCACATCAGGTTAATTATAGTCCCATAGGTGAGCATCCATTTTCTCGTGATATGTGTTGTAAAAACTTTAATAAAAAGGCTGATTTAGAAAGGCATCAGCGAGTACGCACATGTGAGAAACCATAATCACCGTCGTACGTTTGAGTCTCAAATTATCTATGTGATAGTTAATTTTATTCGGTTTGACTTTCGATGGTATTTCTTTTTATAGGTAACCTCTGTATTAGATTCCCATATATTATGTCCGTCCGTGTGGTACCGGCAAAGAATAGTACCAACCCATCTCTTACCGTGGGTGTCGTAAGAGGCGACTAAGGGCTTATGAACCGGAGGGTGGGCAGCAGCATCTTTCTGTGTATCGTACCATCTTACATACTGCGGTCACCAACAACAGCGGTCTCCAGCCGCAACGCTTACAAGCGTGGTGACTATGTACCTCTCTTAGTGCCACGCGTTATTGCTGGAGTTCTGGAGGGAGCTCCCTGTCCTGCAGTGAACGTGTCGTGGCATGTTATGATATTATAGTTTCCCTTAGTTAGTTTGCCTTCAATTCACAACAGGAGGTTTTCCAATTACGCCACCTACTTCTTAGCCACCATTCAAATATCAGCGATTTACTTCCATCTAAGCCACCTTTGTATGGATATGTTCGGGGTGCTCTCCAGCTCTCACAGCTGCTTGTAATGTATTGTATATAAATAAAATATACGCTTTATTGCACGAAAAATCATTTATTCTTTTACTTTTAAAAAAGACATGATTAAACGAAATTATCTTTCGGTGAGATATCTTCCAGTGCACCTTAGAGTAGCTAAAAAGGTACAAGAAAGACAAAGCAATGTTAACGCAAAAGCATAGTTTGTTACTCGTAGCACAAATCTAAATAACTATCAAAAACTAATTCTGGGACGTTATTTTGGCTCTTGGCCGGTACTTTAAAAAGCTGTTGACGTGAAATTTGGAATAGTTTAAAAAAATGGGGAAGATTGAGGTAAGAAACTTGGCAAGTAGGCTCATATAGTCTGGAACTCATATATCTATACAGGGTCACAACATGGTGTTAAATGTACGATGATTCTATAAACGGGTTTTTTTTTAATATTACAAGCGAGCAAACTAGCAAGTGGGCCACCTGATGGTAAGTGGTCACCACCGCCCATAACACCTACTGTCTTATTAATAATAAATAGGGTGATTCATGATAAGAGGGCTTGTAGTGTTTTTGGTAGCGCCCCTACCCTCTGCGCCGTAGGTCGCGGGTGCGATCCCCGCCCAGGGCTAATATTTGTGTGATGTACGTATGTATGTGTCGCGTGCTATGTGCGTGTGGAGTGCTTTCTCCCCTCCTTTTCTCGATTTTTATAAATTCTATTACTTCTCACATATCTTCCTGCTTTCACCTCTACGCTGATGATCTTCATTCACAACTGGAGCAAATCCTTTGGTCAGTAGGGGGGTTAGGCCGGTACTGGACCACCTAGAGGTGATGTGGTCGAGAGTCGGTCACCGGGATTCGACCTGGTTCGGTAGCTAATGTGGTCGAGGAACGGCCCCCGTTTGTGGACCATTTTTTTGACCAGTCTCTAAAAAAAAGCTCATCAAATAAAATTCAGACCTAAAATTTTTGCTAAAATCGCGTTTTGACTATAGTAGGGGGGATAGGCCGGTCGATTAAGGTTTAATTAGCGGATGAATGCGTACGTTTTATTCGTGGTTGATTTGACTTGCAAAGTATTTTTTTTGTGTCGAGACCACCCTAGATGAATGATAGTCAGGTGCAAATCTATTCTACCGATCCAGCTCTGCAAGTTGTTACGTGTCGAATTTGTTTTTGTGAAGGTTTCGTAAAGTTTATTACTTCACATTATGGGAAGAATTATTGATTGCTATAAATAACATCGAAGTCACAGGTGCTTAATAGTCATTCTTATGAAATTGCGTCGGGATTTTGTATTGAGACCCCCCTCGATGAATGGCAGGCAGATACAAATCTATTCAATAGTTCACATTCTTTCCTGTTTTTTTTTTTTGGAGATTCCTAATGCAATTTATCCTGATTTTTTGTTCCATTATTGGAGGAAGATTTATTAATTTTCATAGATAACATCTGGGTGGTTGAGCAATAGCGTGTGATCCGTTTTTTTTGTGACTTCGATGCAGGTTTGATCATGTTAAGTAGACGCGTCCCCTCCATATTAAAGCTCTATAAAAGACAACTTCCTAGGAATCGACATCATTATGTTCAGTGCTCGCTTACCAGAGAACTAGATCTCGTAATATTTCCAGATCAATTGAAGTGATTATTTAACGTATTGACAAGTTAGTGAATCTGTGTGTTCGTGTATAGCAAAAAAAATGGATGTAAGTATGACTTATTTTATACGTGATTCAGTTATTGTGCTATAACGTTTTACCTCACTGAAATTTTTTCATTGTTTCAGCTCACTGAAAATACTTTTAAAAATTATTATTTCCCCGCAAGCAGTGACGATGAAACCATTCGTTCCACAAAATTGAAAAAGTCGTCGAAAAGAAACTGCATTGATAGTTTTTTTGAAAAACCCAAGAAAATACTGAAAACTGTAAAGAAACCTTCGACAGTTGGACGAGCTTTGGAGGATGGCATAGCTTATTTGGCTTCCAATGAAGATGATGGGGCCTCCGCATCTCATCTGATTAAGATTGAGATTTATGATTTGCATAAAATCAAAGACGTCGCACCAGCAGAACTATGGAAACACGCAGATGTGCGTGTGAAATATTACGTACCGCCTCAGGAAGATAAACATCTGCAAAGTGCAAGAGATGTAATTTATAACATCACGAAGCAGGTGGCTTCAAACCCAGACTGCGTCCAATTTTTTATTAAGAAGCAATGAGTGTGTGGGTGGTTCAAGCTGTGACAATGAACTTTTTTTTTAGTTAAGTGTTTGCATGGACTCTGTAATATTTTTTGTGAGATTTTTGTCCTTTTCCCATAGCTGCAGAGCTATATAAAGACGTAAGATCCAACTTAGAGGATCGCATTCGTTTACCACACACAGACCATGAATCCTCCTGAATTAAGTGCCGGAGAAATCCACCGATTGGAGCAGCAGTTATTTCAACTCTGCGAAGAAATTGAGAAGCAATATTCTAACACGTGAGTAGTCTAGCATTACACTTATTTCACTTGCTGTAACATATTTTCCGGTAGTGGGCTTAAAGGTACTTAAAGTGAGATCTTTCCATATTTTATTCATTTGTGACTCTTTCGTTTCTGTTCAACGTTTTTTTGGCTTTACATCGATTCAATATGTTTTATAATTTGGATAACAGTTTATCTGAGCAAGAGATTTCGCTGTTTAGTAAATCTCTCATTCTAAGTAAATTTCATAGAAACATACGAATGTGGTTTGTACAATAAGTTCTACCTGTGTCACTTTTGCGAGACCCAGACATTTCACCTTACTATACGCCTTGTACTGGTCACTTAAAGTACAATCCAAAGAAGCTGCATTATGACGAAATCGATGGGGTGTTAACGATGCAAGCGTATTGTACACATTGTCAGCAGTAATATAGGTTAGGTAGATCATATAAATTAGGTCCTAGTTTATCGAAAATTACTACCAATTAAGTTGTGTTTACATAATTTTTTTTGTTTTTACAGTTCAACGCAAGGAGGTGAAAACCGAAACAAGAAAAGATCGGCGACAACGGCGGTAGAAGATGAACCCATGACTAAAAAATCATACAATATTTCAAAATCATCCAGCCAACCATCAACGTCATCAGTTCAAAATGTAAGTACAGAAAGTAACGTAGAGTCGAGAGAATGTGAAATTTGTAAATGTTTTGTACAAAAAAAATATTATGCCAATCACCTTAAAAGTAACTCACACAAAAATAGAATTTTGGCCGCTGACTCCGAACTAGAAAATGTCCATGTGATAGAAAGTGCTTTCGGGAATAGAATCATGACTTACAGAATGATCGCGATAACACCAAATCAGGCTTTTGAAACACCTGAAATATTTTTACAAAATATTAAAAATAAAGTTTTTAAATTATTAGAAAGATCAATTTCAGAACACTTTGTTGTAAAAGTTAACTTTATTTTAAACGCTAACTTTACTCAAGAAACAAAACAGCAAAAAAACACATTCGACTTTCAAACAAATAATTATGTCGTTTGTACTGGAGATGATAAAAACATTATTTATTCAATGCTTGAATCAGAAATTAAAAACAAAATTACGAATTTTGAAAAAAAAGACAGCGGATGGAGTTTTCTTAATATAAACCACTTGGACATGAATGTCAACAAGTTTAACCCATTGCGCGGTTCGTCATATATAGATCTGCCATTAGACATCAAACATAAAAAAGCTGTAATTAATGTACAGAACAAGGATTTCGAATGTTTTCGTTGGGCCATTTTATCGGCCCTGTATCCAGTAAATCTCCACTCAAACAGAGTAACATCATATATGGCACATAAGAACGAATTAAAATTTGACAATCTTCCCTTTCCGATGAAAATTAAAGATATTCACAAATTCGAACAATTGAACGATATTAGTATTAATGTCTTCGGATTAAACTCTGATTCGGAAAATAAAACAAAGATTGTAGGTCCACTACACTTTACAAAAAACAGAAGAACAAAACATGTAAACTTGCTATACATCACACAGGGTAGCAAAGGACATTATTGCTATATAAAAAATCTCTCGCGATTAGTATCAAAGCAGATATCAGCATCAGAGCATACAGCATATATCTGTGACGGCTGCCTTCTACACTTCAAATCGTTAGATAATTTAAAAAAACACCAAGAAAAAGACTGTTTTCATGTTTGTACGAGATTACCTTCTGGACTTGACACAAAGAAAAACTGGTTTAATGATAAAATACCAACAAACCAACTTAGTTTCAATAATTATGAACGTAAATTAAAAGTCCCCTTTGTTATTTACGCTGATTTTGAAGCATTTTTAAATCCAATTCAAACTTGCTCCAATGATCCAAGTAAATCTTCCACGAATAATATCCACAAACACGAAGTATACAGTTTTGGCTATTACGTCAAATGTTCCTATAATGATAGTTTGTCGCAATATAGAACTTACAGAGGTGAAAATTGCGCTGAAACTTTCATGAAATTCATCAAACAAGATTTAGAAAAAATCTGTAAAACTAAAACTTATAATAAATCACCATTACCCCTAACACAGGAAGATAAAATCAAAATAGATCAGGCCACCTCCTGTTATATTTGTGATCACGATCTGAACGGGGAATCCACAGTTTCTTTCAATTGGCACACTGGTGTTTTTGAAGGTGTTGCCCACAAATTATGTGCAGAAAAATACCAGTTACCGGATTTTGTACCCATATTCTTCCATAATTTAAGTAATTACGATGCTCATTTTATAGTGCACGGATTAAGTGTGGATGAGGGTGATATTGAGCTTATACCAGAGAACAAAGAGAAATACATATCTTTTTCTAAGGTCTTACGACTAAATAAAAAATTAGTGAAATTAAGATTTCTTGATTCTCTAAGATTTATGCCAAGTAGTCTTGAAAAATTGACTAAGATTTTATCACCAGAACAATTCCATGAACTTAAATTAAATTTTCCAAATGACGAAGACTTCAGTCTTTTAATACGTAAGGGAGTGTATCCATATGAATATATGACATCATTTGAATCATTAAAAATGAGAACTCTACCTACTCGTGATGATTTTTTTAATTCTTTAACTGACAGTCATTTATCAGAAGCTGATTATACACAGGCTCAGGAAGTGTGGAATCATTTTAGGTGTCAGAATATGGGGGATTATTCGGATCTATACTTAAAAACAGATGTCTTGTTATTAGCTGATGTATTTGAAAATTTTAGAAATGTTTGCCTCAAGACATACCAGTTAGACCCCTGTCATTACTTCACACTTCCAGGGCTTTCCTGGGATTCTATGTTAAATCATGCTAAAATTAATTTGGAACTTCTAACTGATATCGATCAAGTCAGTTTTATAGCAAATAATATCAGGGGTGGGATTTCTCAATGCAGTCACAGACATGCAAAAGCAAACAATATTTACATGCCAGATTATGATTCAAACATCCCATCTTCATATCTCATGTATTTAGATGCGAATAATCTTTATGGTTGGGCTATGTCGCAATATCTCCCAACAGGAAAGTTTGAATGGGTAGATGTGAATACTGATTTCAATGTGTCTGATGAGGCAAGTCACGGATACATTTTAGAAGTCGATTTGGAGTATCCATCCAACTTGCATGATTTTCACTCAGATTTACCCTTTTGTCCTGAACATATTTGCTCGGGAAAAAGTAAACAAAAAAAATTTATTCCGAATTTGTACAACAAAAGCAATTACGTCATCCATTATAGAAATCTCAAGCAATGCTTAAAACAAGGTTTACGGTTATTAAAAATACACAGAATACTTAAATTTGAACAATCACCGTGGCTCAAAAGTTACATAGATTTAAATACACACATGCGATCCCTAGCCTCTTCGGATTTTGAAAAGGATTTTTATAAACTCATGAATAATTCAGTTTTCGGTAAGACGATGGAGAATGTAACAAAACGAGTAAATGTCAAGTTACTTAATCACTGGATAAATCACGGAAGTAAACAGGGCGCAGAAACTTTGATTGCAAATCCAGCATTTCACAGTTTATCAATTTTTTCTGAAAATTTAGTTGCAGTACAACTGAAAAAAACTCAAGTTTTGTATAACAAACCGACTTATCTAGGTTTCTGTATATTGGATTTATCAAAGACATTAATGTACAATTTTCACTATGATTTCATGAAAAACAAATATCAAGACAATATTAAATTGCTATACACAGACACTGACAGTTTAGTCTATCAAATATATACTGAAAATTTTTATGCCGATATGCGATCTGATTTAAATTCATTCTTTGACACATCTGACTATCACCCTGACAATCAATACGGTTTGCCATTAGTAAATAAAAAGCGTTTAGGATTTTTCAAAGACGAAAATAATGGTAAAATTTTTGAGGAATTTGTCGGTCTTCGTGCAAAATTGTACGCTATGAGTGTGCAGAATAATTTTATTGCCAAAGCCAAAGGTGTAAATAAATCAGTCACCAATCAATTTAACATTCAAAATTATAAAACATGTTTATTTGATAAAAAAAATATAACGCGTGAAATGTTACGATTCAAATCTATAAAACACGTAATTTATACTCAAAAAATCAACAAAATATCATTATCATACAGTGACACTAAGCGCTACTTATTAGAAAACTCTACCGATACTCTTGCTTGGGGACATTTTAAAATAAATAAAGATAACTCCTAACGTTACTTTCTGTATTCAGTACATAAGAATTATAAAGTCGTTATTGAGATTTTCTTTTAGATTAAATTATATGAGTACCGCCGAAAGACGTCCACTGCTGGACATAGACCTAATTTTATTACCGCATAATATTTTCTTGTAATTGTTTTTGCGAATGTTCTGATGTAATGCATGCGATAAGTAGTGTAAATAGATAGAAAAACTTACCTAGACTAAGTGTAATAGTTTAACCATGCATAAAATAATAAGTGATTATTTTAATGATCCATAATTTAGTAATTCCTATTATTTTATGGCAAGTACTCAATGTAAATATACTGATTTAGGGAAGGTGTTCCTTTGACCATTCATAGCATCAAAACAGGTACCAAGTTTATGTCCGCCGTTGTCCGCTTTTTTCATCTCTAACTTTAAAATATACTGTATGTTACACAGCTTAAGGTCTGTTTTTCAATAACTTAGTAGCGAGGTAAGGTGGCGCTTGCTGAATAGACGCCGCCCATTATAAATAGTTCTGTATAGTGTAATTAGCCGGCTCTTAAAATCGGCCGGGCTGGGGAGTTTTCTTGCGCCATTTCTTTTTCTCTGCAATAGCCCGACTCCGAATTGGTGGTAGACTCGCTCTTTTGAATTGTATAAATTATTGCATGATAGTGAAATAAGTTACATTTTTTGTAATGAATATAATACGGAAAGAAATAATAAAATATACAAAAAAATATTCTTGTTTTAGTTTTTATTTAATTTTCACATTATATCCTAAATAATTAGAATTATGTGTCATTCTATATTGTGCACCATCTTAGTTGACACGTGTTTTCTACAACAATATGATTCATTTTAATCATCCTTTTACAGCGATAGTCGCTGGTCCCAGTGGATGTGGAAAATCAAATTTTGTTACAAATTTTTTAAGTCATTCCAAAGCTCTTTGTAATGAAGATTTTTCTGAAGTGATATGGTGCTATGATGAAATGCAGCCACTATATAATTTAGATAATGTTAATTATAGTCAAGGCATCCCAGATTTAAATATGTTTGATGGAAAGTATCCCAAACTCTTAATAATTGATGATCTCATGAGAGAATCAGATGGTCGCATTGTAGATATTTTTACTAAAGGCAGTCATCACAGGAATTTGAGTGTGTTTTACATTACTCAAAACTTATTTCATCAGGGTAAAGGTCAACGAGATATTTCATTGAATTCCAGCTATATAATATATTTTAAAAACCCTCGAGATAGAACGCAAATACGTCACTTCGCTCGTCAGGTATATCCAGACAATACTAAATTTGTAGAAGAAGCGTATAAGGATGCAACCATAGAAGCTCACGGATATCTTTTGATTGATCTCAAGCAAAACACTAACGACATGTATCGCTTCAAAAGTAAAATATTTCCTTCTGATAATTATTGTGTAGTTTACGTTCCAAAGAAGGGGTATAAATATGATACACAACAATAGAATTCATTTAGTTCCAAATGATGAGTCAAGAAGAAACATCTAGAGATCATTTGCTAATAGCATTAAATACAATTAAACCACACTATCGAGACGCTTTGTTACAATTTTGTACCGACAGTGAGATAAAACAACTTTGCGAGTGTATTTTAACAATATTCAAAGACAAAATACCTATAAAAGAAGTGGTAGAGTCTACTTTCAATATTTGCAAGTTAATATGTTTCATTTCTGCTGATAAATAAATCGTAGACTGAGATTATCTAGCACTGCAGAATATTGCCTCAGTTTTGGATAATGAGTGGAAGAGTAACATCTCATAAGCATTTCCTTAAAGCATTACTAACATTAAAACCAAAACAACGAACAGCTTTACTGAAAACTTGTGGCAATGATGAAATAAATTGTATAAGTGAATGTATTTTTAACGTTTTAAAAGGTAAAATACCATTAAAAGATAAAGATAAGTGTAAATTAAAAAAACATAGAATTATTTTGAGACAGTTAGTTACGAAGGGTAAAATTAAACAAAGGAAGAAAATAATTGTGCAAAAAGGTGGTGCATTTCTACCTATTATTTTAGGTGCCGTTTTAAGTGGGCTGCTAAATTCAGTTTTTCGATCGTAATATTAATTCATCAATATGCAAAATACAAAAAAAATGGTCCTGGTTGATCCTAATGTTATTGAAAGATTTAAACAAAGTGAGAGAGAGAGTTCATCTGAGGACGCAATTTCTCGTTTGGATGGTGAGATGCATAAAATATTAAAAAGCAAACTAGATGATCGTGAAAAGTGGATATTGTATCTTCAAACACTGCAAAGATACTTGCATTTCAATGATGAAAAAAAGAATTCTTTGAAAATAGTCCCACTAAATCAGGAGAGAGTAATTACAGCTGATGCGCAGATTCAGACTGACCCCATTAAGAAGGAAAATGATGTAGATAAAACGAACGTTGAGACCCAGACAGATTCAGTAATACAAAACTTTACGTCCTCTAAAGACGCTTATACTGTTATAGGTGTTGTAAACTCACTACCTAAAACATACAGAAAAAAAGGAGAAATATTGTTAAGTTATTTGGTGCGAAATAGAGATAA
Organism: Athrips mouffetella; assembly: GCA_947532105.1. NCBI lineage: Eukaryota > Metazoa > Arthropoda > Insecta > Lepidoptera > Gelechiidae > Athrips > Athrips mouffetella. Next base: position 14,885,960 of record OX383984.1, read on the forward strand.
AATACGCTGGAATGACAATGGAACCGTTTTTGTAAGTGACAAAGATATTCCTTTCAGTAATATAACTGAATTAGTACACTTTGTCATAAGAAAAGTAAAACGTCCCAACCCGCTAGGGTATGAGCAGTTTGTCAAAGTTTTATCTGATATTAAAATCCCCATTAATTGTCTCGGTAATCCAAACGCACAATTTTCCTTGATAGAACTTGACGATAAAAATAAGAACAGTCCAAGAATACAAAATACGCCAATACAAGGTAGATCCAGATCAGAACGGCTTAGAGCTCGCAAGGTAATTAATTGGGAAAGATGGAATCCGTATTAGATGTCAATCAGATTTATTATGATGTTTCTAATCCCGCTGGTTATAGCAGCGTCAATAAACTCACAGAAGCAATGAAAGGGCGAATGAATAAAAAGCAGGTGCAAGAGTGGCTGCAAGGTCAAGAAACGTATACTCTACATAAACCAGTTCAAAAAAGGTTTCCGAGAAATAAGTATGTTTTGTCTAATTTTAATGTACTATGGCAAGCAGATCTTAGCGATATGCGATCTTATAGTCAATATAATGATGGTTACAAATATATACTTTGTGTTATAGATGTATTCAGTAAATATGCTTTTGCTAGAGCTATTAAAAAAAAGAATTCAGAGACCATAAAAAGTAGTTTTCAAAGCATATTTAGTGAAGCCGAAGATACCCCTACTCATATTCAATCTGATAAAGGTACTGAATTTGCTTCAAAAGATGTTAAATCATTTTTAAAAAGTAGAAATGTAAATTACTATACAACAAACAATCCAGATATAAAAGCTAGTATTGTGGAAAGATTTCAAAGAACTTTGAAAATGAAAATGTGGCGATATTTCACTCATAAAAACACATACAGGTATGTAGATATTTTGCAAGATTTGCTTAAATCATATAACTATAGCTATCACTCAAGCATTAAAATGCGACCATGTGATGTAAATTCGAATAATATTATGACTGTTTGGAATAATTTATACGAAAGACCAAAATTAAAACGAAGCAATATGAACAGAACTACACCCATATTTGAAGTAGGTGATTTTGTAAGAATAACCAAATACAAACATATATTTCAAAAAGGCTATGAAACCAATTGGAGTGATGAAGTGTTCGTTATAACCTCCATTATCAAAAGAAAGCCATTTATAGTATATACCCTCAAGGATTTGCAAAATGAGTCAATTGTAGGAACTTTTTATGGTAAAGAATTACAAAAGGTTGAGTATAACCCCCACGATACATATAAAATAGATAAAATAATACAGTCTCGCTACTCAGGTAACAGAAAGCAAGTGCTCGTTAAGTGGAAAGGTTATCCCAACAAATTTAATACTTGGATATTAGCTTCAAATTTAGAAAAAATATAATGGAGGATAGTTTTTATTTAACACTTTTGAGTAATAGTTCAATGTTGTATTTCCCTAACAATGCAACCACAAATTTTTTTACCAAACTACCAAAAACGCTTAAGTTAGAAGGAGAATGGGTTGTTGGATTAGTGGAATTTAACTACCCCTGTACAATGTTCAACGTGCAGGAACATGAAAACATATTTTCTGTAACTAAAAAAGAAGGGGGACATGAAAATGGCGTACAGTACATATCTAACATACCTACCACAAACTATGATGATGTCACTCACTTTTTACAATCTTTTAATGAAAATGATCTGTTAAAAGGGAAAATCACCTTTAAATACAATAAAATATCAAAGCTTGTCACAGTATCTACTTCAGATGATATATTAGCTATGAATCTCGCACCTAAGCTATGTTTGCAGCTTGGATTTGAACCTAATACAAATATTGCTGTTCATAAATCAGGCAAATACCCAGTCAACCTGAATTTGGGGTTACCATCTCAATTTTTTATATATTCAGACATAGTGCAACCGCAGATAGTGGGAGATGTCATGACATCATTATTAAGAGTTGCAACACTAGACCCCATGAAATATACATACGGTGCATTTAAAATGAATGTTTTTTCACCAGCACACTACTTACCAGTTATGCGTAGAGAGTTTGATGTTATTGAAATAGATATAAGAACAAGTATTGGTGATAGAGTACCATTCCAGTTTGGAACTGCATGTATTAAACTACATTTTAAGCGAATAAAATGATTAATAAACAAACTCAAATATGTCCTTACCACCATTATTATTCACATCAGGCTGGAACGGGAGTAGGCACTGTATATAGAGGCGTTCCTCATCAGCGGGGGCATGGTATTGGTAGTTTTCTTGGAGGTTTATTCAGATCTGTGTTTCCTCTTTTAAAAAGTGGGGCGAGAGCAATTGGTTCCGAAGCCGTAAATGCAGGTATGGGGTTGTTGACTGATGTGATTAATGCGCACCCACTCGCTGATTCTGTCAAAACACAGCTAAAAAATGTAAGTGCAAACTTAAAACGAAGAGCGGATAATAAAATTTATTCCTTGATGTCTGGATCTGGGTATAAAACTCGAAGACAATCGAAGAAGGTATCTATTCGTAGGAAACCACCGAAGCGAAGAGGTGCCACGAAAAAAACAAATAGCGACATATTTACATCTTAAAAATCATGGCATTCTTACATAACAACTCTTGTGAATGTGTAAAATCAGAATTAGATTTGTTTGCCCTCCCATCAACACAAACCAGTATAGAGAGTGGGCAGTGGATTAACTACAGCCCAGTGTCATCATTAACTGACGATGGACCCATTGAATTTTTAATACCTGGCTCTGGAGATGATTATATCGACTTATCGCACACAATACTCATTGTGAAAGCAAAAATTGTTAATCGTGATGGCACGCCAATTCCTGAGACTGTTAAAGTTGCACCAGTAAACAATTGGTTACATTCCCTTTTCAGCCAGTTAGATATATATTTAAATCAAAAGCTCATCTCTCCTCCCAATAACACCTATGCTTATCGAGCATACATCGAAACTTTACTTAATTATGACAGGGGAGCTAAAAAGTCTCATCTCACTTGTGGATTATGGTATGACGATACAGCTAATCAAATGGATACATGTGACATTACTAACCTAGGATTTAATATGAGACATAGCTTGACACACGGCAAGGAAGTGGAAATGATGGGGCATTTGCATGGTGATATATTCAATCAAGAAAAATTTTTGATTAACGGTGTAGAAATGCGCATAAAATTAGTACGTACAAAAGAAACTTTCAATCTCTTATGCTCCAATGTAGATTCAAAATTTAAAGTTAATATTACTAGTGCATCTCTCTTAATGCGTAAAGCTAGAATTAATCCATCCGTTCTTCTTGCTCATCAAAAAGTTTTATCTACTACTACTGCAAAATATCCTATCACTCGCGCGGAAGTCAAAGTGTTAACTATACCAGCAGGGGTGCAAGGAAAAGCTCTTGATAATATATTTCTTGGACAAATACCTAAAAGATGTGTGATTGGATTCGTAGATAATGCTGCATTGAATGGAACTCTAAATAAAAATCCATTTAATTTTGTACATTATAATATGAATTTGTTTAGTTTATATGTCGATGGTCAACAAATTCCACCTTGTACATTACAACCATCTTTTCCGAATGATATGTTTGTAAGCGCATACAACACATTGTTTTCTGGTACCGGTATTCATTTTGCGAATGAAGGTAATTTTTTATGTATGAGCGATTACTCAGGTGGATACTGTTTAATGGCTTTTGACATGACCCCTGATTTGTGTGCTAATTCACTAACACACTGGAATTTAATTAAACATGGTAGCGTGAGGATGGAAGTTCGATTTGATAGCGCTCTACCAACAACAATTAATTGTATAATTTTTGCTGAGTTCGATAATATTCTTGAAATAAATAAAAATCGTGAAGTTACTTTCGACTACAACAGCTAAAAATTTAATGAATGTTTTGAGTTAAGATATTTATATAAAATATGATACATTTTGATTTATAACATAAGTTACTTGTTACGCAGTTCTAACAATCAGATGTGTGAAAGCAAAAATGGATACTTGTGATATACAGAGATTCATGAAAAAAATTTACTCCAAGTTAGAATACAATGTATATGCTGCAAATCGTTTACCAATTCATGTTTCTCTACCATGCTTCTTAATAAGTAATTTAGATCCTGATACGAAAATTGGGTCGCATTGGATAGCTATTTACATAAGTGAGGATGGTGTTGCGGATTATTTTGATTCGTTTGCTCGTAAACCAACCATGTATCATGAAAAATTTTTGAAACGAAATTCTAGAATATATTTTCATAATAGTATAATTCTTCAAAACTATCTTACTTCCGTATGTGGAATGTATTGTTTATTATATATTTACTTTAGATATAATGGAGTGTCAATGTTTAATTTTACGAGTTTGTTTACTAAGGATACTTTATGTAATGATTTAATTTTAAGACAACTATTTCAGTCTATTTTGGTCCAATTGAAATAAATTTTAAAATAATGTATTTTGTGTTTTATTTACTTTATAGGTGACATCAATTAAACAAAAGTTCTATTAATTAAATTTATTGTCAAGTAAACATAAAATTACACATGAATAAATTAATGTTGTTTAAATGCTAAATATTTTTTCGGAGAATATAAGGATAGAGGTAGGTTTGCTGGACTCTCTGCTCTTAATTCTTCTTCTTCCTCATAGCTCCAGTCAAAAATATTTTTTTTCGGAAGATATAAGGATAGCGGAAGGTTTGCTGGACTCTCTGCTCTTAATTCTTCTTCTTCCTCATAGCTCCAGTCAATTTGAAGTGGATTAATTGGACGCCATTGGCGGGACCAACCTGCGGCTAAAGTCCAAGGTGCCAGTGATCTTGAATAATTAGATATTTTTTGCAGTTCTCCTTTTACCACGGCTACGGGTTTGTTTCTGTATTGCGTTGAACTGTAAAAACAAAAAAAAATATGTAAACACAACTTAATTGGTAGTAATTTTCGATAAACTAGGACCTAATTTATATGATCTACCTAACCTATATTACTGCTGACAATGTGTACAATACGCTTGCATCGTTAACACCCCATCGATTTCGTCATAATGCAGCTTCTTTGGATTGTACTTTAAGTGACCAGTACAAGGCGTATAGTAAGGTGAAATGTCTGGGTCTCGCAAAAGTGACACAGGTAGAACTTTTTGTACAAACCACATTCGTATGTTTCTATGAAATTTACTTAGAATGAGAGATTTACTAAACAGCGAAATCTCTTGCTCAGATAAACTGTTATCCAAATTATAAAACATATTGAATCGATGTAAAGCCAAAAAAACGTTGAACAGATTGCTTCTCAATTTCTTCGCAGAGTTGAAATAACTGCTGCTCCAATCGGTGGATATCTCCGGCACTTAATTCAGGAGGATTCATGGTCTGTGTGTGGAAAACGAATGCGATCCTCTAAGTTGGATCTTACGTCTTTATATAGCTCTGCAGCTATGGGAAAAGGACAAAAATCTCACAAAAAATATTACAGAGTCCATGCAAACACTTAACTAAAAAAAAAGTTCATTGTCACAGCTTGAACCACCCACACACTCATTGCTTCTTAATAAAAAATTGGACGCAGTCTGGGTTTGAAGCCACCTGCTTCGTGATGTTATAAATTACATCTCTTGCACTTTGCAGATGTTTATCTTCCTGAGGCGGTACGTAATATTTCACACGCACATCTGCGTGTTTCCATAGTTCTGCTGGTGCGACGTCTTTGATTTTATGCAAATCATAAATCTCAATCTTAATCAGATGAGATGCGGAGGCCCCATCATCTTCATTGGAAGCCAAATAAGCTATGCCATCCTCCAAAGCTCGTCCAACTGTCGAAGGTTTCTTTACAGTTTTCAGTATTTTCTTGGGTTTTTCAAAAAAACTATCAATGCAGTTTCTTTTCGACGACTTTTTCAATTTTGTGGAACGAATGGTTTCATCGTCACTGCTTGCGGGGAAATAATAATTTTTAAAAGTATTTTCAGTGAGCTGAAACAATGAAAAAATTTCAGTGAGGTAAAACGTTATAGCACAATAACTGAATCACGTATAAAATAAGTCATACTTACATCCATTTTTTTTGCTATACACGAACACACAGATTCACTAACTTGTCAATACGTTAAATAATCACTTCAATTGATCTGGAAATATTACGAGATCTAGTTCTCTGGTAAGCGAGCACTGAACATAATGATGTCGATTCCTAGGAAGTTGTCTTTTATAGAGCTTTAATATGGAGGGGACGCGTCTACTTAACATGATCAAACCTGCATCGAAGTCACAAAAAAAACGGATCACACGCTATTGCTCAACCACCCAGATGTTATCTATGAAAATTAATAAATCTTCCTCCAATAATGGAACAAAAAATCAGGATAAATTGCATAGTTCATAGTTCATAGTTTATTATTCCTTAACAATATACATTGTGTTGGACATACCTCTTAGCATCAATACGATTTGTCAATAGAGAATTTACAATAATACATGAAAAAAAAAATTACAAAAATATAGTCTTAAATTATTAAAAAAAAAAAATTATATAATGTCATTACATTATAAATAATTGTAGAGAATCTACTTATTGACGAATTCATCAACGGAATAAAAACATTTTTCCAACAAGAAACTCTTCAGGGTAACTTTAAACGTTTTAAAATCGCTAATACTTTTCATGTCAGTTGGAAGAGCATTAAACATCTTGACCACTTGATACCGCACACAGTGTCCCGCTATGCGCAGTTTAGGTTGGATAAAGGTTGGCAAGTCCTTTCTTCGTGTCAACAGTCGTTTGTTACGATCCTCCTTGGTTTCGTAGCGGTCCAAGTGCTTTAAGAGGTCCGTCAACAGTACAAAAATGTAGAGGCAGGGCGCCGTTAGTATCTGCATTTTTTTAAAATGTTCTCTACATGATTGCCATTGAGGAATTCTAATCATTGTCCTGATTGCGCGCTTTTGTATTACGAATGCCTTGCTTATATTGTATTTATACCCGTTCCCCCAAAATTTTATAGTGTATCTAAGTCTTGACTCGACAAGTGCGTAATACACTGTTTTTAAGTGCTCTTGCGAAATTTCCTCTCTAAGACTCCTAAGCGCATAGCAAGCAGAGCTCACTTTGGCCACTATAGTGTCCACCTCTTCTTTCCAGTTAAGTAAACAATCTATCTGAGCTCCCAAGAACTTAGTAGATTGTACAGGGTTTATCTGTTCGCCATTTAATTTGACATCTACTGTGTCTTTCGCTGTAGTGGTGTTCCTAAAGAGTATTACGTTAGTTTTGGCTAAATTAAGTTTTAAGTTGTTCACATTGAACCATTGAACAAATTTCAAAATAGCTTCTTGTATGTTTTTATTTAGTTCTGTAATGTTTGGAGCAGAAATTACTGCGTTTGTATCATCAGCAAAAGCCACTATACTGGTTTTGTCTACTTGTTTAAGTATGAAGCTGTTTAAATCGTTAGTTAATATTATAAATAGTATGGGTCCTAGAATAGAGCCTTGTGGTACCCCTCTGGTGTTTTTTGTCAATTTTGATCTGGTAACGGTTTCATGACCATTTGAAGTGGTTTTCAGTTCAACGAATTGGTATCTGTTCGAAAGATAGGATCGCAAAAGTTGAAGGAATTTACCTCTAACACCGTAGAAGCTTAGTTTTTCGATAAGAATTTCATGGTCCACCATATCAAATGCAGAACTAAGGTCAAGAAACAGTCCTGCAACTTTCTTGCCTTCATTAAGCTCAGAAGTGATATCATTAATAAGAGCTTCTATTGCATCACTAGTACCAATTCCTTTCTGAAATCCAAATTGTCTATGGTTGATAATATTATGTTTATTAATATGTGCAAGAAGTCTTACTTTTATAAGCTTTTCAAATATTTTGGAGAGAGTGGGCAATAGTGAGATGGGTCTATAATTATGAATATCAGTTTTTACACCTTTTTTATGTAAAGGCAAGATTTTTGCGATTTTGAATTGGTCTGGGAAAAGGCCCTGCTCAAAGCAATTGTTATAAAGAGTGGCTAACGGCACAGATAGAACGTCAATATTTTCTTTTATTACATTTATGGGTAACTCGTCAAAACCAAAAGATGTCTTGTTTTCCATTTTTCTGACCGTCGCAGAAATTTCTTTTGGTGTAATTTCATGCCACTGAATATCATTCTTAATCCTACTGAGACTGTCTTCCAAGATGGTCAGGGCATTCGCTCTTTTAGTGCTAGTCGAGTCACAACTCAGTTCAAATTTCGCAGAAAACAACTCAACTATTTGTTGGGGATCATCAACGATTGTATGATTCGTTTTTACGAGTAATTTTTCTCTTTTATTTATGCTTATTTTATTCCTATGCCTATTTACTACTTGCCATATAGCTTTAGGAGAGTATTTACCCTTACAAAGTTCTTTGTTTACGGCAATTTTATTGGCGTTTCTGACAACTCTTCTGAATATTTTAATGTAATGTTTTCGGTATGATATTAATACTTTGTTATTGTCACTTTCTTTAACCGCAGTAAGGAACCTCTTCATTTTACTAGCTACCTTAATTCCCTTAGTAATCCATTTAATTTTTTTATTAGTTGTAGAACGGATCTTTGTCTTTTTTAAAGGGAAACTGTGTCTAAAAAAAGATAAAAAGTTCGATAAAAAGGTATTTACGCCATTTTTTTTCCAATCATGTGATTTTATGTTGCGTCTAAATTCATTGTTTCTTTCCTTACAAATTCTTCTCTTTTGCGCATATATAATTTTACCATCTGATTTGAGATTTCTGACATTAGGCATGTCTAACTGACATAGTAGTCCTGCGTGTCCATCCGAGAGATCGTTATGGTCCACATTTGTTTGAATTATAATTTCATTCGGTAAATTCGTAAGAATATTGTCAAGGCATGAATTTGTTTCATTCCTTACAAAAGTAGGCTCTATGAAGAGAGGTCTAAAGTTGTAAGAGGCTAGTAGAGAAAGGAATTCCTTTTTGTAATCGTCATTGTTCAGTAAGTTTACGTTAAAATCACCACATATAAGACATTTCTTGTTGAAAAAATGAGTCAGCAATTTTTCAAGTGTACTTAAAAACGATTCAAAATTTTTACGCACAGGATTGCGATATATGCAACAGACACTCGTTTCCGTATTTTTGTCTTTAATGCCACAGATTTCAAATTCTTCCCTTTTATACAGTCGTTTGCAAATATCGAGATCCTCACTGTCATCGGGTACTCTACCTAAAATTAGAGTCCCACCTCTTTTCATGTTAACTCTTGTATTGCTTGATACAATTTTGTAAACTAAACAAGGATACATTCAAACTAGTTAAAAAATGTTCAGTTATACACACATATTTTGGTTTTACATTTTCTAAATATATTTCTAGCTCAAATTTACTACTTGTAATGCCACATATATTTTGACAAAAAACTATGAGCCCTTTATCATTTGAACACAAACAAGATTTATTCTTGTTAGGCTCGAAAAAACATGCTTACGTTAGGATCAATATCAGTATTGTCTATACTTTTATCAAAAACATTTTCATTTTGGTGTGAAATTTGAGATAATTTAAATTGTGAAATTAAGTCATTCAAGTCATTGAAAATACTTTTAAATCCAACGCTATTGATTTCACCATTTCGTGCGTTGAACATTTTTTCTGAGTATTCTAAATTTTTATTCGAATCAAGGATATAAACATATTCGTATTTTAAATTATCTGAGTCGAGATATTTATTGAAAGTCTCAATCCTACGGTTGGACAAATTTGCATGCTTTGACCACTTGAAAGTAGGAGCACAAACAATTATGTTCGTGTGTTGAACTTTTTCTAGTTTTTGCCTCATGTGTTCTACAAGTTCAAGATAATTTTGAGAACTTTTGAAGTCTGAGTCTCCAATGAGTATGACGCAGAAATCGTTCATAGTGTAGTTTAACAGCTTCTTGTCTATGTCAGTGAGTAATTGTTCAATGCCTCCGTGAGGTGTGCAAAAGTGACATACTTGAAAGTCACTGAATATTGTTAGAGCAAGATCTAGTACGTAACGCCTTTCACTGCTGACAAAACACATCTTGTTAACGGGTATTGTCTCCCCAGGTTTTTCTGTTTGCGTTGTATCTTGTAGTTCGTCAATTGTGATTTCGTGTTCCATATTAGCGTTTTCTTCTGTACATCCTTTGTCTATCATAATTTCACTCTTCAGTTCATGAAGTTCATCCAGAGTTTCACATAATTGTTCCTGCAGTTCTGTAATTTTTTCGATGATAGTCGCTAGTTGTATATTCAAACTTTCAGTCTTCGCGTAAATATCTTGCTTAGCGTCTGATGATTTTGAAAGAAAGAACTCTTGTTTATCAAGGTTACGTTTTATTAAATCAAAATTTTTTAATTGTGTTTCTTTTTTGGAATTTATTTTTTTTGTACTTGTGCCAAAATTACTCTTTGCCTTTGATGATGTAGAAGTACAAATTCTAGTTAGTGCAGCAATTTTCGTATCCTGTTTTTTTATTACATCTTTCAATTCTGAGATTTCGCATATATACTGATCAAGTAGTTTATCGGCAGTATTGTATTTAGTATTTAACTCCTCTAGTTTGAAAGCACTTTCTATCAACTGCTCTTGCATATAAATTTTTTCGCAAATTTCTGGACAGCTTCTGTTATGTTGAATATCTGTCTGGGTTGTGTCTAAGTCGTCGTCATCGTCCGTCAGTATCTCAAAAGAATTTTTAGTAATAACATTGATATGTACATTCCTCCTTTTCGTAACACGGTCTATGTTAGAGGAAGTTTGAGAAATGTCATCAATGTCATCATCTTTGGTGTTCCCTTTGCTCGTCGCTTTATAACGATTGAGTTCTTGCAACATTTCACGTTTATCAGGAGAGCTGCTAGCTGTTGGTTTTCCTGACACATCGAAAGTATTTATTTCCACTTCGCTAGGATAAGTTACACTATTATCTTTTGTGCACTCCTCCCTTATTGATCTTTCACTCAGACAAGGTTCTTTTAGAGTAAGTAGGGGTATAGGAACTGCCGGTGCATTCTTGTTCGTGTCACTAGAAGACGACGTCAAATTATTATTGGTAGACGACATTGTCGGCGTCGTAGATTTCCCCACTTTACGCGATTTAGTCAAACAGGATTTACATTTCCAGTTGCTTTTTTTCTCCTTGGTCATCAAACAAAACAACTGATAAGAAGTTGTTGTACAATCCTGGTGATAAGGTTGGCAACAGCATGAACATTTTAAAAGTTGCTTGACAGTAATGCTCCTTTGACATTTTGCGCAGTTCAGAGTCATTATGGGACTTTGGCACGCACGAAATAACAGAGAAAAAAAAATGGGGAAAAAAAAAAAAAAAAAAATTTTTTTCGTCGGGGTTCGAACTCGTGTTCTTTATTCTTAAGTCAGCGACACTACCACAGCGCTATCAACGTTATGAATCATTTGGCGAATTACTAATACACTATCCTGCTGCTGTCTGTGGCCCGCTCTGCGTTGGCCGCTCATTCGAGCGCACTGAAGGTCAACCACTTTCTCGGTCAGTGCTCTCTTGTATCAGCTGACTTACACTTGACTCGCTGCTTGTCTATCCACGTCGTTAACAACAAAAATTTGAATTATAACTTGTAATATCTTTATTGTTTCTGATCCGATTTTTACACTGATTGCATCACTATGCGGACGAATTGAAATACTGCGTAACGACACTGATTACACGCCAAATTTTGAAAAATTATACAGTTAATTTACAAAAATTACACAGAGCCTACAAGCGTGAATGTGCTTAGTAACAAGTTCCGGACGAGAATGGAAATTAGGAATCTCCAAAAAAAAAAAAAACAGGAAAGAATGTGAACTATTGAATAGATTTGTATCTGCCTGCCATTCATCGAGGGGGGTCTCAATACAAAATCCCGACGCAATTTCATAAGAATGGAAACTATTAAGCACCTGTGACTTCGATGTTATTTATAGCAATCAATAATTCTTCCCATAATGTGAAGTAATAAACTTTACGAAACCTTCACAAAAGCAAATTCGACACGTAACAACTTGCAGAGCTGGATCGGTAGAATAGATTTGCACCTGTCTATCATTCATCTAGGGTGGTCTCGACACAAAAAAAATACTTTGCAAGTCAAATCAACCACGAATAAAACGTACGCATTCATCCGCTAATTAAACCTTAATCGACCGGCCTATCCCCCCTACTATAGTCAAAACGCGATTTTAGCAAAAATTTTAGGTCTGAATTTTATTTGATGAGCTTTTTTTTAGAGACTGGTCAAAAAAATGGTCCACAAACGGGGGCCGTTCCTCGACCACATTAGCTACCGAACCAGGTCGAATCCCGGTGACCGACTCTCGACCACATCACCTCTAGGTGGTCCAGTACCGGCCTAACCCCCCTACTTTGGTCTAACTGTTAATACAGCTAAGTCTCAGGTCATTATCGTCGGTGGGACAAAGCAACTAGATCGGATATCAATTACAAACCTTCCCCCTGTAATACTGAATAACTGCCAATTGCCGTTTGTGGATGTTGTCAAGAACCTGGGTTTGCTAATTGGCAAAAATCTTTCCTGGCTTCCTCAAGTGGAAACCGTTTGTCGTAAAACTTTTGCTGTGTTTGGGTCGATGAAAAGATGGAAAAACCTTCTTCCCGTAAAAACTAACACTGAGCTCGTTAATTCCTTAGTCCTTCCGATCCTAGATTATGCAGATATCAGTTACTTGGATTTATCCCAGCTCCTTTTGAACAAACTCGATCGGCTGCAAAACATGTGTATACGTTTCATTTTCGGTCTTAGGAAATACGATCATGTATCTGAGTATAGGAAAAAACTAAAACTATTACCGATACGTCAGCTACGTGACGTACATGCCCTCTCTTTACTATTCAACATCCTCAACTCTCCGGTTTCTCCTCCATACCTCGGTGAAAATTTTGATTATGTAGGGTCAAATCACCTCTTAGCTTCCAGGTCTAAAAACGATAATTTGCTAACCACAACATTCGCAAAATCTAATTTCTATTAGAATAGAATAGAATAGTTTTTATTGCTAGAACTGGTAATAAAATACAGATGGTATGTAGTAAGCACCGTAGTGTAGTGTATTCCGATGGCTGCTTACCTGCAGCCAAAACAGCTAGGGTTCGGAACGCAAAAGGGTTGCGAAGCGGCGATACACGCCACACGCGCATTTGTAACAGAGCCAGGGAACGCCGACTGCGTAATCATCAAACTGGATGTAAAGAATGCTTTTAATACCGTCGAGCGAGACGTACTCCTGAACGAGGTCAGCGAAAATATCCCTTCCCTTTATCCTTTCCTATACCAAGTGTATCAGCTACCTTCAAACTTGTTTTTCAATAACTCCCTAATCCTTTCTCAGGTGGGTGCGCAACAGGGGGACCCACTTGGACTACTTGCTTTCAGCCTCGCTATCCAAAAGATTATCACTTCTCTGAAATTTCCATTGAATATATGGTACCTTGATGACGGTACCATAGGGGGAAAGCCTGAGGACGTGGAGCAAGACCTGCAGACGTTGCTTCCCCGTTTCAAAGAGCTGGGGCTGGAAGTGAATGCGACCAAATGCGAGTTTTTCTGTTGCGGGCCCACAACGTGTCCTTCCTTTCCAATTTTCAATGCCTTACTTCCTGGTCTTAAGAAGCTGTCTCAAGCAACTTTTAATCTCCTAGGTTCGCCTATTTTTCCAGAGGCTATTCCTGACGCTCTGGAAGTTAGGAGACATCTTCTCCTCCTCGCTAAGGACGTCTTAAAAGCATTTCCGCGCATGTTGCCCTGGTTTTGTTAAGAATGTGTTTCGCATTGCCCAAGATAACGTACCTCTTGAGGACCGCTCCAACCTATACTGACAATGACAATGTATCATCTTTCGACGAAGCTTTAAAATCCACGGTCGAAACTGTTTTAAATGTTTTCTTAAGTGAAGAACAGTGGAGTCAGGCGTCTCTTCCCATCAGGCATGGGGGTTTGGGTGTGCGGCGTGTGCGGGATGTCGGTTTGCCGGCTTTTCTCGCTTCGCCGCATGGGGTTGCTGGTCTTGTCTCTGAAATTTTATCATCCAATGGAGACAATACCAGTATACCTTATGCAGCTGAAGCGTTGATAGTAATTCATACAATAATAATAATTCATACAATAGTAATTCAGCAACCATAGTTTCATGCCCATTGTAATTGAAAGAATTTCAATTAAAAAATTTATTAATTCAATTAATAATTATTCTTCATTAGATGACTGAAAGCTGGACAGCTCTCTTCCCGACCACGTCCGTGCCTGAGAACCCAGACGTACAACGAGCCTGGGATGAATGTACAGTCACAAAAGAATGTACAGTCGAGAGCATGTCAATCTTATCACAATCGTACTTTACACCATGGGTACTGTCCCTTACTCATTTGAATCGCCGTAGTGGCTATAGTCACGCACCACGTTACAAGAGTAATGCTTGACGTATTCTTGACTGTACACACACACACACAACCACCTACCCACGTGATACTATTGTATTGCTTGTTCTTAATCATGACGCAATACAACTTTTTGTAATTACGCGACATTTTTCTAGGTATAAGTTACTATTACCTACTTAAGTGATGTTTCTTATTATTTTAAGTTTTATGTATGTTACCGGCTCAAACCGATTTTAGGACAAACTAGTTTAGCCTAGACCAAACTATCTTTAAGGCAAGAAGTGAAGTAGGTACTTTGGTGAATTTGTCGGAGGCCCGCTGTATAGGCCTTAATTCCTTCTAGGCGCGAGGGTAAACAGACAACCTAACCTATCCTATCAAGTTGATTTTTTTTTTGTATGGTTTTACAAGGTTTTTTTTTTTGTACCTGAAATCCATTTGCCTACTTATTAGTGAAGTTAAAAGCAATAACTTTTGTTCTACGACTGCTTGCAACGCACAAAAAAATTTCAACTTTCTATACAAAATGTGCTGGTCACTCAAGTTACTTTGTAAGAGAAGTTGAATTTTTTTGTGCGTTGCTAGCAAAGTCGTAAATCAAAAGTTGTTTCTTTTGATCTTCTCACTAGTAAGTGGGCAATCGGATGTGAGGTATAAAAAATAAGTGGCTAACCTGCGCAGTAGACAGTTCGCAGGCCATTTTGGTGGCAAGTGGGGAGGGACGCTAGGCTGTACCTGCGCGAAATCCCTTCTACTTTCATCTGACAGGTCTCATCTTTCGCTGCGCGCATTGTATAAGTCTATCAGAGCAAACAGCCTAGGCAAAAGTGGTTAGCCCTAACCTAACATCGGGTTAATCCGTTAACATTCATATTGGGTTCCCGTATTGAGAGGCACGCTCAGTCCACGATCTTATCAACAGTGAAGAAATAAATCCTCTTACTCGTACTATGGTGCAGCCCAACTTAATCGCACATGAAAGAATTTAAAAAATATATGATTATTATTGTAAAGCGGGCCTAAATGGGGGGGGGGGGGGGCAACATTTCATTTTGTCGTTACTAAGTCGAGTGAGATATCATATGAAAGGCTTTTACTTGTACATTTTTAAATATATTTTTGAATTTTTTACGACTTAGTTTTCAAGTTATGATGAAAAATGTCAAAAAAAAATACCATTACTATTAATATACATACCCTTATCTCCGAAGTTTGTATGAGGAAAAATCTTAATTAATTACAGTCGATAGAAGTTTATGTAAATATTACAGCAAAAATAAAACGATCTCTCTAAGTAGCACCGTTTTTTGTAAATCTGCAAAAAACCTTTACAAACAAGCTAGATGTGGATCTGTGGAGTACTGGGTATGACGCGGCGAGACCTTACTCAGCAGACAGACTTTTATTTATTGATATGTGTGTAAAAAAGATTTAACAGTAAAGCGTGATGCTGTGTGTATACTAATATTAAGTTATTGATGTCAAGGTATTTGGTTACTGTTTATAAAACTTATTTTTGCGTCTAGTTGTTGCAGTGTCGAAGAAAAATAAGCGAAGTAACAAACAAGAGACAGAAAAACAGACAGCAGAGAAAAATCATCCAACAACAGAAGACGTCGATGAAAACGCACAACAAAACACCCCAAACATTCCAAAGAGTCCTGTGTCTGAGAGTAAACAACCTGACGTAACTGCAAGTGTAGATAGCCAACAAGAAGTATCTAAAGAAGCAGTCAGCACAAACAGTAAAGTAATAATAAATGAATCTGCGAATAATGGTTCTAACTCAACTAAAGTGAGAGCGAGAAACGAAACAAAATGTTTAAAAGGAGTCAGTGCTACTGTTATCTGTGATAGAGTCCTCTTGTACTCGTGTGATATTTGTGAATTTTCAACGAATAATGCAAGAGATTTAAACTCTCATCTAAAGGCGCATGCTGCTGCAGAGAAATTTTACTGTGATATGTGTCGTTATATGACTACCCGAAAACAATTATTAATTTCACATTTAACAACTCACAGTATTGACAGGCCCTTCGTTTGTAAGACTTGTGATGCCAAATTTAAACGACTGTGTATTTTAATAGAGCACTTAAGAATACACACAGGTGAAAAACCATTTTCTTGTGATGTGTGTAATAAAAGATTCAATACGAGAGCTACTTTAGTAAGACATCAACGAATACATACAGGGGAGAAACCATTTTCTTGTGATGTGTGTTATAAAGACTTCAGTCAAAAGGCTGAGTTAGACAAACACCGTCGCATACACACTGGTGAGAAACAATTTTCTTGTGATGTGTGTTATAAAGGTTTCAGTCAAAAGAATAATTTAGACAAACACCGTCGCATACACACAGGTGAGAAACCATTTTCTTGTGATGTGTGTTATAAAGGTTTCAGTCAAAAGAATAATTTAGACAAACACCGTCGCATACACACAGGTGAGAAACCATTTTCTTGTGATGTGTGTTATAAAGGCTTCAGTCAGAAGCATAATTTAGCCGCACACCGCCATATACACACAGGTGAGAAACCATTTTCTTGCGATGTGTGTTTTAAAGGCTTCAGTCATAAGGGTAATTTAAACAAACACCGTCGCATACACACTGGTGAGAAACCATTTTCTTGCGATGTATAAGAAAAGCTTTAGTCGCTAGCATTATTTATAGAAAGAATAGAGAAATAATTATTTATAGTCACATCAGGTTAATTATAGTCCCATAGGTGAGCATCCATTTTCTCGTGATATGTGTTGTAAAAACTTTAATAAAAAGGCTGATTTAGAAAGGCATCATCGAATACACACAGGTGAGGAACCATATTCTTGTGATATTTGCCATAAAAGGTTAAGTGTATCCTCTAATCTACGCTGACATCAGCGAGTACGCACATGTGAGAAACCATAATCACCGTCGTACGTTTGAGTATCAAATTATCAATGTGATAGTTAATTTTATTCGGTTTGACTTTCGATGGTATTTCTTTTTATAGGTAACCTCTGTATTAGATTCCCATATATTATGTCCGTCCGTGTGGTACCGGCAAAGAATAGTACCAACCCATCTCTAACCGTGGGTGTCGTAAGAGGCGACTAAGGGCTTATGAACCGGAGGGTGGGCAGCAGCATCTTTCTGTGTATCGTACCATCTTACATACTGCGGTCACCAACAACAGCGGTCTCCAGCCGCAACGCTTACAAGCGTGGTGACTATGTACCTCTCTTAGTGCCATGCGTTATTGCTGGAGTTCTGGAGGGAGCTCCCTGTCCTGCAGTGGACGTGTCGTGGCATGTTATGATATTATAGTTTCCCTTGGTTTGCCTTCAATTCACAACAGGAGGTTTTCCAATTACGCCTTCTACTTCTTAGCCACCATTCAAATATCAGCGATTTACTTCCATCTAAGCCACCTTTGTATGTATGTGTTCGGGGTGCTCTCCAGCTCTTACAGCTGCTTGTAATGTATTGTATATAAATAAAATATACGCTTTATTGCACGAAAAATCATTTATTCTTTTACTTTTGAAAAAGACATGATTAAACGAAATTATCTTTCGGTGAGATATCTTCCAGTGCACCTTAGAGTAGCTAAAAAGGTACAAGAAAGACAAAGCAATGTTAACGCAAAAGCATAGTTTGTTACTCGTAGCAGAAATCTAAACAACTATCAAAAACTAATTCTGGGACGTTATTTTGGCTCTTGGCCGGTACTTTAAAAAGCTGTTGACGTGAAATTTGGAATAGTTTAAAAAAATGGGGAAGATTGAGGTAAGAAACTTGGCAAGTAGGCTCATATAGTCTGGAACTCATATATCTATACAGGGTCACAACATGGTGTTAAATGTACGATGATTCTATAAACGGTTTTTTTTTAAATATTACAAGCGAGCAAACTAGCAAGTGGGCCACCTGATGGTAAGTGGTCACCACCGCCCATAACACCTACTGTCTTATTAATAATAAATAGGGTGATTCATGATAAGAGGGCTTATAATGTTTTTGGTAGCGCCCCTACCCTCTGCGCCGTAGGTCGCGGGTGCGATCCCCGCCCAGGGCTAATATTTGTGTGATGTACGTATGTATGTGTCGCGTGCTATGTGCGTGTGGAGTGCTTTCTCCCCTCCTTTTCTCGATTTTTATAAATTCTATTACTTCTCACATATCTTCCTGCTTTCACCTCTACGCTGATGATCTTCAGTTATACTGCCAAGGTCCTGCTGATAAGGTCTCAGACGTTATTTTCTCTATAAATAATGATCTTGCAAAAATTCACAACTGGAGCAAATCCTTTGGTCTAACTGTTAATACAGCTAAGTCTCAGGTCATTATCGTCGGTGGGACAAAGCAACTAGATCGGATATCATTTACAAACCTTCCCCCTGTAATACTGAATAACTGCCAATTGCCGTTTGTGGATGTTGTCAAGAACCTGGGTTTGCTAATTGGCAAAAATCTTTCCTGGCTTCCTCAAGTGGAAACCGTTTGTCGTAAAAGTTTTGCTGTGTTTGGGTCGATGAAAAGATGGAAAAACCTTCTTCCCGTAAAAACTAACACTGAGCTCGTTAATTCCTTAGTCCTTCCGATCCTAGATTATGCAGATATCAGTTACTTGGATTTATCCCAGCTCCTTTTGAACAAACTCGATCGGCTGCAAAACATGTGTATACGTTTCATTTTCGGTCTTAGGAAATACGATCATGTATCTGAGTATAGGAAAAAACTAAAGCTATTACCGATACGTCAGCGACGTTACGTACATGCTCTTTCTTTACTGTTCAACATCCTCAACTCTCCGGTTTCTCCTCCATACCTCGGTGAAAATTTTGATTATGTAGGGTCAAATCACCTCTTAGCTTCCAGGTCTAAAAACGATAATTTGTTAACCACAACATTCGCAAAATCTAATTTCTATTCCGATGGCTGCTTACCTGCAGGCAAAACAGCTAGGGTTCGGAACGCAAAAGGGTTGCGAAGCGGCGATACACGCCACACGCGCATTTGTAACAGAGCCAGGGAACGCCGACTGCGTAATCATCAAACTGGATGTAAAGAATGCTTTTAATACCGTCGAGCGAGACGTACTCCTGAACGAGGTCAGCGAAAATATCCCTTCCCTTCATCCTTTCCTATACCAAGTGTATCAGCTACCTTCAAACTTGTTTTTCAATAACTCCCTAATCCTTTCTCAGGTGGGTGCGCAACAGGGGGACCCGCTTGGACCACTTGCTTTCAGCCTCGCTATCCAAAAGATTATCACTTCTCTGAAATTTCCATTGAATATATGGTACGTTGATGACGGTACCATAGGGGGAAAGCCTGAGGACGTGGAGCAAGACCTGCAGACGTTGCTTCCCCCTTTCAAAGAGCTGGGGCTGGAAGTGAATGCGACCAAATGCGAGTTTTTCTGTTGCGGGCCCACAACGTGTCCTTCCTTTCCAATTTTCAATGCCTTACTTCCTGGCCTTAAGAAGCTGTCTCAAGCAACTTTTAATCTCCTAGGTTCGCCTATTTTTCCAGAGGCTATTCCTGACGCTCTGGAAGTTAGGAGACATCTTCTCCTCCTCGCTAAGGACGTCTTAAAAGCATTTCCGCGCATGTTGCCCTGGTTTTGTTAAGAATGTGTTTCGCATTGCCCAAGATAACGTACCTCTTGAGGACGGCCCCAACCTATACTGACAATGACAATGTATCATCTTTCGACGAAGCTTTAAAATCCACGGTCGAAACTGTTTTAAATGTTTTCTTAAGTGAAGAACAGTGGAGTCAGGCGTCTCTTCCCATCAGGCATGGGGGTTTGGGTGTGCGGCGTGTGCGGGATGTCGGTTTGCCGGCTTTTCTCGCTTCGCCGCATGGGGTTGCTGGTCTTGTTTCTGAAATTTTATCATCCAATGGAGACAATACCAGTATACCTTATGCAGCTGAAGCGTTGACAGTAATTCATACAATAATAATAATTCATACAATAGTAATTCAGCAACCATAGTTTCATGCCCATTGTAATTGAAAGAATTTCAATTAAAAAATTTATTAATTGAATTAATAATTATTCTTCATTAGATGACTGAAAGCTGGACAGCTCTCTTCCCGACCACGTCCGTGCCTGAGAACCCAGACGTACAACGAGCCTGGGATGAATGTACAGTCACAAAAGAATGTACAGTCGAGAGCATGTCAATCTTATCACAATCGTACTTTACACCATGGGTACTGTCCCTTACTCATTTGAATCGCCGTAGTGGCTATAGTCACGCACCACGCTACAAGTGTAATGCTTGACGTATTCTTGACTGTACACACACACACACACAACCACCTACCCACGTGATACTATTGTATTGCTTGTTCTTAATCATGACGCAATACAACTTTTTGTAATAACGCGACATTTTTCTAGGTATAAGTTACTATTACCTACTTAAGTGATGTTTCTTATTATTTTAAGTTTTATGTATGTTACCGGCTCAAACCGATTTTAGGACAAACTAGTTTAGCCTAGACCAAACTATCTTTAAGGCAAGAAGTGAAGTAGGTACTTTGGTGAATTTGTCGGAGGCCCGCTGTATAGGCCTTAATTCCTTCTAGGCGCGAGGGTTAACAGACAACCTAACCTATCCTATCAAGTTTAATTTTTTTTTGTATGGTTTTACAAGGTTATTTTTTTGTACCTGAAATCCATTTGCCTACTTATTAGTGAAGTTAAAAGCAATAACTTTTGTTCTACGACTGCTTGCAACGCACAAAAAAATTTCAACTTTCTATACAAAATGTGCTGGTCACTCAAATTACTTTGTAAGAGAAGTTGAATTTTTTTGTGCGTTGCTAGCAAAGTCGTAAATCAAAAGTTGTTGCTTTTGATCTTCTCACTAGTAAGTGGGCAATCGGATGTGAGGTATAAAAAATAACCTAGTACAATGCGCGCAACTAAAGATGAGACTTGACGGATCACGTGGTGAACCTGCGCAGTAGACAGGCCATTTTGGTGGCAAGTGGGGAGGGACGCTAGGCTGTACCTGCGCAAAATCCCGTCTACTTTCATCTGACAGGTCTCGTCTTTCGCTGCGCGCATTGTATATAATAAGTCTATCAGAGCAAACAGCCTAGGCAAAAGTGGTTAGCCCTAACATCGGGTTAATCCGTTAACATTTGGGTTCCCGTATTGAGAGGCACGCTCAGTCCGCGATCTTATCAACAGTGAAGAAATAAATCCTCTTACTCGTACTATGGTGCAGCCCAACTTAATCGCACATGAAAGAATTTAAAAAATATATGATTATTATTGTAAAGCGGGCCTAAATGGGGGGGGGGGCAACATTTCATTTTGTCGTTACTAAGTTGAGTGAGATATCATATGAAAGGCTTTTACTTGTACATTTTTAAATATATTTTTGAATTTTTTACGACTTAGTTTTCAAGTTATGATGAAAAATGACAAAAAAAATACCATTACTATTAATATACATACCCTTATCTCCGAAGTTTGTATGAGGAAAAGTCTTAATTAATTACAGTCGATAGAAGTTTATGTAAATATTACAGCAAAAATAAAACGATCTCTCTAAGTAGCACCGTTTTTTATAAATCTGCAAAAAACCTTTACAAACAAATTTAGTTTTGCGGTCCTAAAAATTAACTTTATTGCTTCTAAAAAACAGTACACGCGGCAGCAATCTCCTAGGAGCAAAACCAGCATAAGCTGAACCAGCGCTACGCTACAAACGCCCGAAACCAGAGACCCGTTCAAGGTCAAAGTGTTTCCACCGACGTGCGGCCGTGTGTACAAAGTCCAATGTGTCGAGCACTCTCATATATACTCCCACTATTCGTATATCGAGACGAAATAAGTAGAATTTATATTTTCTCAACAAAATGCGCCATCACGTGATGTGGTTGAAGTCAAAACACTCTGTATAGGTACATCTTGTGTTGTCAATGTTTTTTATGCCGCCAAACAAATATTGATGATTCCGTAGTCCCCAAACATTTTGTATTATTCATGAGTGCCAATAAATACCGTCAAAAGTTTTTGGCTTTATTTTGTCCATCGTGTGCGCTTTGCCAAAGTATCGTTCGAAAATTTCAAGTTTTGATTTGACATTTTCAGGGTTGCCAGATTGTCAAACAGGAATATTTTTTGTTCTTTTCACCATCAAACCTTCGTCCTTTCGATGCCGTTTTTACAACGTGTTAATGGAAAAAGCGAAACCCCCATACACCCCAACTGATTTAAATAAATTTATTCCCGTAAAAATCTTAGAAAACGATTTTTTTTTCTAGATATTTAAAATTTTAAAGTTTCATCATAGTTCTAGTTTCATCGTTGTTCTAGTCCACGCTCTCCGCGCACGCAACCCCTCCCCTCCTCACGGCTCACGAACCGCGCGTCGCCGCCGCTGGCGCGCGTATCCACAGAAATATTTAGAGTAGAAGCGACAAAAATTTAAATAATAGAAATAAAAAAAACATTACACCTATCAAAAACCCGTGAAATTGATTCTACTCTCGATTCTGAACAAACTATTTTCTCAGTTTCGCTTATTCCGTTAACACGTTGTATACAGTTTGAAACGGAAAGGTGTGATAATACTGAAGGGTGTCGTTTACACGCATAAGGACCAATACAGATAAAATGACCAATACGCATTTGGACCAATACGCATTTAGACCAATACGCATTTGGACCAATACGCATTTGGACCAATTCTCATTTAGACCAATTCGCATTTAAGGGTGTGGATCTGCATATGAAACAGAACAAATTTTCCCAAGGAACATAGATCTTAGACCAAAATCAATTATTGACCTTCCATAGAAACTGCATCAGCTGATAGCGCATTTTGTATGGGAGCAAATTTGGTTTTTTGTATATCTATGTTTCATGGGCAGATTCACTCCCTTCAGTATTATCACACCTTTCAAGTGATCTACTAGAAGTGCTGGTCTAAAGGATAACAATCACATTTCATGGCAGTCAATTTGGATCCAATATTTACTGTTATTTACGATTCAATGTTTTATGACTGGTTTTTTTACAGCGCTCGCTAATCTTAATATCTCCACAGATTATTTTTTATTTATTTATTTTTGTTTATTTGGAGAACTAACAGCAACAATAAACAGACAATACAGTTTTTTACGAATTAGAGCAATTTCGATTTAGTGCGATTGGTGAACGGATCATTGCCCTAGTAGTGCAATAATTTAAATTGAAAATTGTGGTTAAAATGCATGTAAAAAATGTTTTGGAAAATAAATGAAGACTACAGGGAAAAAACAAGGAATTAAAAAATAAATAAAGTAATAACGCCATTTAGTAGCGTTTTTGTTAATCTATATCTAAAAATTTGCAAATTCAAAAATTTCAATGTCATGTTCTATGGCCCGTCATTCAATTGTTTTTTCTTAGCAAGAATGTTTTAAAACAAGGAATATAAAAAAAAAATTAGCAGCGTTTTAGTAAATCTACACCTTAGTAAAATTTACAGATTTAAAAATCGTTATTTGATTGTTATTGTCATATTTTATTTTTAAATGTGCCTATGTGAAATAGCTTAAACTGACATTCCTTGTTTTTCCTCAATAGTCTTCAAGTGGAAAAAATATACCTACAACTACAAATTGTGTTATTTTTGAAATTTCGTTCTGGCAGCATTCTTATTAATTGTATTTGGGTAAAAATGTAAAAGTGTCCGTCGAATTTGTGGTTTTCTTTGGGGGGGGAGGGGAGCCCCCCCTGAGAAGGGGGGGCTGCGGAAACCCCCTTTTTAAAAAAAAAATGATTGAAGTTTTGAGGTTATTTTTAAAATAAAAAAAAATAATTATTCATATGGCTGTATGGAGGTTGTTTCGTTTAGTTTTCATGCAGGGTCCATTGCAAAATTTCGAGACGTTTTTAGGATTTGAAAAAAATTCCATACATTTTAGTATGGAGGTCCCTCGCAAGAAAGTGCTACGCTTATGGCTTCCTCCTTAGCAGCAAGAGCTGCTACTAAAACCTCCTTGATCAAGCTGTTAATACGACTCAAAGATTTCGGACCTCCTTGCTTCTACTTCTTTCCACAGACTACTTATATGATACTGATGTCTTCTTTCTTTCGTATAGCCGCAGCCCTCTGAGGCGCTTCAATTTTGCGACTTGTGTTACCTGCCAGCCATTTCCTTGGATGAGCTACGAGCCATTTCGCCTGGATCGGTGCGACACAATGCACACTACGGACGTAACGTAAAATCCCACTAATATTATAAACGCGAGTTTGTAAGTATGGATGGATGTTTGTTACTCTTTCACGTAAAAACTACTGAATGGATTTTAATTAAACTTGGCACACTTAGAGGTTAGGTCCTGGAATAGCACATAAGCTACTTTTTACTACGGGAAAACACTTCATTCCCACGGGAAAACGCATTTAAATGCGGGTGAAACCGCAGGCGTAAAGCTAGTGTATTATAATTTTATTAGTCTCGTTTAGTGCATTACAGATAAGATATCAGACTGAAGAGACACATTTTAGTCTGTTGCAGACATCTGAACTCTACCTCACATTCGTCAGACTTATTAGATCCATAGCTATGAAATTGGCGAAATTTTTCGTGGGTGCCCCCGCAGACAGTCAATCAGATGTATGATTCGACAAGAAAGAAATATAGATTTGAAAATTTTTTTACAAATAATATTTTTCGAAAATTAAAGTTTCTGTTAGCTTAATTCCCAAAAATTTGATTTTTAATTCCATAAAAAAAAATGCAAAAATGTTAGTACTGAAAATTGATTTTACCTAAAATTCTCCATACAAAACGCCAATTTGATAGATAAGAATCTAATATTATTTGTTCATAGCTTCTAGGTAATTGGAAATAAAATACAAATTTGCTTAAACAATTATAATTTATTCGTTCTCTTGGCTACGGAGCCGGGCAGCAGCGTTGGTGACCCTGATGCTGAGCTGCTGAGCACGCTCGACGATGCTCTTGCGTTTCTTGGAGGACACTCCGTGGGCAATCTCAGCGCAGTACTTCCTGTTTTGCATCATCAGGATCTCCAGCTCACGGACATTGTGGACCAGAACCTGGGAAAAGAAGAGAATATGTTTTAAATAATTTGGTTGGCCATATGATTTGGTGCCCGCAGACGGTCAATCAGATGTGTGATTCAACAAGGGTGTAGCTATAAGAAAGAAAGGGAAAGCTATAGGACCATAGACTTGGTGTATATGACTATTTCTTTATTTCCTATAGCTGCATCCTTGTTGTATCATAAATCTGATTGACTGTCTGCGGGCACCTATTGATATGACCGTAAGGTCCAACACACATAGCTCCGGCACGGCGCCGTGCCGTGCTTCGGTGCGGCGCCGTGGAAATAGCAGTGTGGCCAGTCATAAGCTAGTTTCTGCGTTTTTAGCAGGATTCGGTCTGATTATTTTTACGATTTACGTATGAAAATGACTGAATGTTAGAATACAATGAATTGCAACTGTAAGTTTGCCTAGTATAAATACATTAAATTTAACTGAAATAATTTCAAATTTGTAGTGAATCGGAATCGAATGGAAATTAAATGGCAATTATATTGAGATTGAATTGGAATAGGATATAATCTAATTGCAATTGAAGTAGAATTAAATTATATCGGAATTAGATGTAAATTATTAAAAATTAAATCGGAACTGCATTTGAAATTTGGCAATGCAAAGTCTGCCATTTTATAGGGTCAGTAGTTTTCAAGTTATAGCGATTTTTAGTTGACAGCTGTCATCTAAAATGTAGATCTCATCGAGACCTATCATTTGTCTCAGCACACGGGTTGTCTAGGGTCAGTAGTTTTCGAGTTATAGCGATTTTTAGTTTGACAGCTGTCATCCGAAATGTAGATCTCATTGAGACCTATCATTTGTCTCGGCACACGAGTAGTCTAGGGTCAGTAGTTTTCGAGTTATAGCGATTTTTGGTTTGACAGCTGTCATCCGAAATGTAGATCTCATCGAGACCTATCATTTGTCTCAGCACACGGGTTGTCTAGGGTCAGTAGTTTTCGAGTTATAGCGATTTTTAGTTTGACAGCTGTCATCCGAAATGTAGATCTCATTGAGACCTATCATTTGTCTCAGCACACGAGTAGTCTAGGGTCAGTAGTTTTCGAGTTATAGCGATTTTTAGTTTGACAGCTTGTGCACAACTAAAAAAGCCGAGATTATGACAAAGACAAAAAAGTTTGGTCTTTATCACACTTTAGAACTTTTGTACATGTTGAGCCTGCTCTAACTTGGTATGATTAGTTGCAAATCCATTTCTGTACTTCATCTGAGATCTGACGCGCCATCTGATGCAACATCTGATGCGAATCTATAATTTTTTCCCCATATAAAATTTTCTAAGCGCAGCTAAAGAAGTTTTCACTTCAAAAAAATTACCTCATTTAAAATTTGAATGTTTATAAATACTTCAAAATTATTGTATAACTTAACAATGTAGGTAAACCAATGAAAAACAAATTATGGTATTTAATTTAGGCCGAACAATGATTTCCGTTCACTGATTCTGCTCTTTTATGGCTCAATTTCTGTTTATTATTTTCGCATAGATGACAACACTGTACTTCTACGGCACGGCGCCGCACCGGAGAACGGCAAGGCGCCGTGCCGAAGATTTTCACGGCGCGGCGCCGTGCCGGATCTATGTGTGTTGGGCCTAAGTTTTAAATGGATATGTGTGTGTAGGTAGGTTTTTATTTTGCAAAATAACTCTGTCTGTGACCGTTAATGTGCAGAATGCAAAAAATGAGTCGCGGCGGTGAGCGAGGCAGGTGGGGGGAGACGAGCGAGTCGTTCATTGGCTCTCCCCCTGTCACCCATGCGCAGGAAATAACCGTCATAGACAGACTTGTCCTGAACGCGCTATAGCAGGTGGGTGGGCCACCTGATGGTAAGTAGTCACCACCGCCCATGGCACCGACAGATTAGTGAAATAATTTGACACTAATAAGACAGCAAAACGCGTTAGGGGCCGTTCAAGTATTACGTAAGCAGATTTTTTGCAATTATTGACCCACCCCTCCCCCTCGTCAGCAAAAGTAAGCAAGGCTCTTACCCCTCCCCCCCATGTTTACGTAAACATTGGTATAATTGATTGATTGATTTATTCATGAGCAGCAGTTATAAGTCTAGAAATAAGGAATAGGTGTGGTATGGAGGACTGTAACGCACATAGTATTCATTTAAATAAACTTTACTGACATGGTATTCAACATAGATAAATATTATAATCATAAGTTATATTATACGAACAAAACAAATGTCTTTAAAATTTTTGGTATGCATATTAATTCCAATTAACACTCTTCAGTCCATGACACTAAGTTTTCGATGACATTGGATGTTTTCTGCTCAATTTTGTGTGTCTGCTCACTTTCATCCAATTTTGGAATGTCTACGTCGCTCTCATTGAGCCATTCAACATCTTGATGCTCTAATTATTTCTGTAAATTTTGAACTTTTGTATTTGTATGAGATTTTTTATTTTTTAAAACTTTCGAACAATTTTTGGTATAACTTGGATTTGTCTATTTGATACGACATCTTGAACAATTCAACTTTGGCAAAAGTGGATCAAATCAACGGTAACACAAATATTAACTTGCTTTGCTTACAACACGTCAAATCGTCAATCGTAACGAAACAAAACAATAAATTGACGGAAAAATTTAGGCAGGTGAATAGCGCGCGGTAATTCTTCTACTCAGTTCTAAGCGAGTACCTAAACGTAGGTATACATTATTTGTAGGAAAATGCACTTCGTTTTCAGCATAGACAATGTGTGGGTTGCCATATGTGTAAAAAAGTAAATAATTACTGCTGACGTAATCACCATCTAGATCCCCCCACCCCCCATGTCATCAAAAATAAGAAAAGTAAAGACCCCCCCCACCCCCCTACAGTGCTTACGTAATACTTGAACGGCCCCTTACCCACCCTGAGAACTAAGATGGTATGTGTCACGTGCAGGTAATTTCACTGGCTCCCTTACCCTTCAAATCAAAACACAGCAGTGCAAACACTGCTGCTTTAAGGCAGAAAATGGTAAGGTGGTGGCACTTCCCCAGACGGACTATGCACAAAAGCCCTACCACCTAAACCACAAAATTGAGGACATTGAGAGCCCTGTATCTTGGGAGCTATTAGATCTAGAAAATTGGATCAGGGCTCAAACTATCAGGAATTTAGTACACTAGTCCTTTCTCGTAAAAGCCTTTCTATGTCGTTTTTTCTGCACAAAACTAAAAAAACCGGCCAAGTGCGAGTCGGACTCGCGCCCTAAGGGTTCCGTACCTATCTACCATATGATAAACTAAAAGCTTTTGCTCTTTGACTTTAAAAACTCCGCGACCATCCAACTTGACCCCTCTTTTATAGAAAAGTTCTTGAAACGGGAGATCACCTTAATTGGTTACTATTAGTTGTGAGAAAAATTGAAATATTTAATGATTTTAGACTTTTCCCTTTATTTGTACTGTGAGACCTAGCTTCTTGCCAAATTTCATAATTTTAGGTCAACGGGAAGTACCCTGTAGGTTTTGCTTTAGGGCATAAATGTATGGAGATGAGGACGTAAAAAGCCATATCTTTTGATTGCGTCGTTTGAAAAAATTGAAATTTTTAGATCTTGTGTGGTCCACGGACCTTAACATTCATTGTCAATTTCAACCTGATACGTCTACCCGTTCGTGAGATAAAGGGTCTGGACAGACAGACAGACGGACAACAAAGTGATCCTATAAGGGTTCCGTTTTTTCTTTTGAGGTACGGAACCCTAAAAAAGTGAAAAAATATGACGGTATTTAAAAAATACTCAAAAAAGGAGGAGGTTCTCTATTCGACTGTATGTTTTTTTTTTCTATGTTTGTTCAGCAATAACTCAGCGCCCGTGCATTTAAGACTGCTGCAAATCTGGATAAATACTATCTAGGTGGACCCAAACAACATACCAAAATTGCAGCTTTACCGCAATTATTGCAATTTCAGCATTTTTTTTGGAGGATATGACCAGTCTAATAAACTTAAAGTCAACTTTCAAATATGACAAAAGAAAAAAAATAGCTTTAGAATTATAGGAATTATGATCTCATTCATTAATCTGTAAGAAAATTTCGGCAATTTCATAGTTGAAGATCTATTATTTATAACAAGTGCTCAGATGCGAGTAAAGTACCGAATACACCCAACCAAATTTTTAGTGACCTTCCAACGCCCTTGGTCGTGAAAGCAGCTTCCCACACTAAGGTCAAATAGAGGACGTTGGTTACGTCTCCGACCGTGTAGCTGGCGGTTGGCGACCGCACAGATTATAAACTGACGTTTCTTGACTTTCCCGGTAATTAAAAACAAAAGAAGACAACGAAATTGATAATTTTGTGACAAAGAAGATATGACTTTTAAGCGGTGATTGAGTATATTCATGTTTTGAACCGAACTACAAAATACAAGAACTGTCAGTGTCAACTGTCATTTTGTATCACCACATCGTGTTTTTTAATCTTTCTTGTTTTTTAATCTATGCTTGTTGTCAACAAGTCGGCGACCGTGTAGTAGAAACGGACCCAAATAGTTGCAAACCAAAGTGACCTCTGTCGGGAGCTTGTCGCCGACCGTGTATCCGGTGTTTAATAAACATTACAAACATTCCATCCACACTGTAATGCGGAACAATTTAATGAAATAAATGTATCTGCCATAATGACCAAGAAGCTTAAATATAGCAGCTTGGAATAGGAAGAAGCAGATTTACTTTAGCAAGGTAACAAATTGTAATTATCATATTGATCATGGATAACACAGAGTGCCCTTGCAGTTTGACTTAAAATAAATAATCACAAAACGCCCTAACATTAGGTATAGGTGTGGTCAAACTACTTGAATAATGACCTTGGCTGCGCAGAGTCGATTTTACATACAAATTGACGTGCGCAAGCTTCCCCCACCACGCGATTATTGTTCAAGTTGTTTGCGTCGCACTATAGCAAACATAAAACGGCCCATACAAAGCCCTGCCTGCAGGGCCCTGTTTGCAGTGCGCACTGCCAATCGTACCGTGTGTGGTCTTGCAGGGCCGATGTAACGGCGATTTTGTCGGCCCTGCATGCCCACACAAAGTACGATTGGCAGTGGCACTGCAAGCAGGGCCCTGCAGGCAGAGCTTTGTGTGGGGCCCTTTAGCTTGCTTGCACATTTCGCGTCACACAGAGGCGGTAGCGGAAGCGTTCCGGTGCCGGTATTTTTTGTAAAGTATGAGTTCTTATGCACCCTGTCACATTGAAAAGCGGTCGCGGCGCGGTATTTTGTTCCCGCCAAACCGCACTGGACCGCTTTCGCAATCATACCGCCCCTGTGTGACTTGAGCTTAAACGTTTTAAAACGCGACATCACGCTAGGTGGTAGGGCTTTTGTGGAAAGTCCGTCTGGGGAAGTACCACCCCCTTGCTTGTTTCTGCCGTGAAGCAGCAGTGTTTGCACTGCTGTGTTTCGGTTTGAAGGGCAAGGGAGCCAGCAAAATTACCGGCACATGAGAAATATCATTTTAGTTCTCAAAGTGAGCAACGCGCTTTGCCGTCTTATTAATTTCAAAATATGCCATTTATAAGACAGTGGGTGCTATGGGCGGTGACGACCACTTACCATCAGGTGGCCCACCTGCTCGTTTGCTCCCATGTAACATAAAATATATATATATCTGCACAGCATAATTGTGCGGCTAGGGACCATATATGAATAAATGTTTTCTTCACTGGAAATTTGGTCTCTTTGCTGAACTCTATTATAAGAAGTTAAGACGAAATAAGAACATCTGCTGGCCCATTGTGGATAAGATTGAAAATGGACAGAGATGGCTGGAAAAAGCTGGAGGAGGCCTTTCTGTAAGAAGGACACGCCGATCAGGAGAAGTGCAACTTAGTAAGAATCGTTATGCATTAACTATTCTTTATACCCTGTTATGGCAATAAAGGGTTTGAAATTGAAAATTAAAAGGAGTTGCTTCACGACTTAGCAGCGCAGCGCCGAAACCGCCGTAATGAGTACGCTGCTAAGTCACCTAAAGTAAAAGCGGGGTATGTTTGGATTGGGTACAACTCATCATAACATCACATGAAACATCCACTACAGGACAGGGAGCTCTTTATTTATTTATTTCATTGCACATTACATGTCAAACTTATTAAGTAGGGCATGCAACACCCTGTTCGGGCACAGCAACTATTTTACAATCTTTGTCAGACGAAAAAATAATTAAATTACTAAATCAAATGTCAAAACTAGCCTAGATTTAAATTACATGCAATTCTTTTATATTGTAATAATAATTATACCTAAGATCTAATACGTGCCAACTTATACATATTTGTCAGTCAAAAACTCTTTTACCGAATAATATTCTTTACCTAATAACAGATCTTTAAGCTTCTTTTTAAATACTCTGTCACTTTCTTCGGACTTGATGCTTTCAGGGATTTTATTGTAAATATTAATAAATCTATTGTAAGGACTATTACTGTATATGGTCATATTACTAATTAGCAAAGCCAATCTATTTTTGTGTCTCAAGTTTCTCTTTCCAGAACTCCAGCTTGTGGTGGTACCATAGTCACCATGCTTGTTAGCTTTACAGCTGGCACCATGGACCGTGGATGTTGGTGACCGCAGAATGTAAGGTGATACAATACATAAAAGAATGCTGCTGCCCATCCTCTGGTTCGTTAATCCTTAGTCGCCTCTTACGACACCCACGGGTAGATGGGTTGGTACTATTGCAGTTGGTGCTGGTGCAACTATGGATAGGATATTAGGCTAAGGTTGGCTTAGCAGTATAATTCGTCAATTAATAATTCATGTTGGCAAACCTATTAAATAAATAAAATAAATACCTTACGGAAACCGTTGGGTAGCATGTGACGAGTCTTCTTATTGGAACCATAACCGATGTTGGGCATCAAATACTGGCCCTTGAAACGCCTGCGGACACGGTTGTCAATACCTGGAAAACAACTTGAAATTATTATTGTTGTTGATATGAGCAATTATGCAGATATACATGTGATAATTTTCTCATAATGGGATGGTTAGTAAAAATATTTTGCAGTTCAAAGATTTCTCTTCAGTCTGCAAGTTTACTAAGTCAAAAGTAAAATAAAATTCTGTTTGCATCTATTAAAGAATCATTTCAATTTGATGAAAACTATGTTTTTTAAAATTTCATATGTAGTTTAAATTTTTTAATACTAAGCTTGTGTTAAAAACTTACTAAACGATGGCAAAAAATAATGAAATCATCAAAAACTGTAAACAAAGTCTA
The DNA here is from genome assembly GCA_947532105.1 of Athrips mouffetella. Lineage (NCBI taxonomy): Eukaryota > Metazoa > Arthropoda > Insecta > Lepidoptera > Gelechiidae > Athrips > Athrips mouffetella. The sequence continues at coordinate 14,918,766 of OX383984.1, forward strand.
TGGAAGATTTTTGTTTTGCTCGTGGAATACATGAGGCACAGGTTTGTAAGATACATCTATTCAGATATATCCACATTTTTAATTAAAATGACAATAAAAATTTTGGCTATTTTTCTTACTAAACCCAGCGAACTACAATACTATAGAACGATAACTACGCTTCAAACTTGACCCCACGAAATAGTTACCTAAGTAGGCGGAGCTAAAATAGTTACCTCTCAACTACCCACTAGCTGACATTGCAGCACGCGCGCGAACCAATCCCTGCTCTCGTTCTCAATTTGAACCGATTCGTATTTTGAATATACGTCCTTTTGGTTTCACGTAGGGCCACTTTTTGTGTGGAATTTGTTCTGAGTTAGAGTTCCATATTATTGTAGTTTGCTGACTAAACCTAAGCTAAATCTCTGAAGTGCCAACTGTCTTGACAATAATAAGGCAGCAATAGTGCAGCCTTGTCAATCTCAGCTCTTAGACCAGATTCTGAGATGAAACTAAGCTTGAGCTCAGTCTCTTAAATGTCAAAATCCTCTACAATTTTGATACTGAGTACATGCTTTATTGTGATAGATGATTTTATTCTGATAGATTCCTATTGGATCCAAAAGATTATAAGGTACAGCTACTATAATATTGAGATATTTTCTAAAATAAATCTACAAGGTTATTTTTTGGATCTGATTTCCTTTTGCCCACTTATTAGTGAGGTCAAAAGCAACAACTTTTGTTCTAAGACTTTGCTAACAAGGCACAAAAAATTTTTGACTCTCCATACTAAAGTGGTCACGTGACTGACCCATTTTGTATGGGAAGTTGAAAATTTTTCGTGCGTTGTTAGCAAAGTCTTAGAACAAAAGTTGTTGCTTTTTGAGGTCTTTTGAGGTAATACACAAGAGGACGCTGCTGCCCATTCTCCAGTTTATAACCCTTAGTCGCCTATTACGACACCCACGGGTATGTATGGGTTGGTACTATGCTTAAAATGCTTAGTCTATTGTATTACAAACAGAAAGTCAAACACATTTTACATGAATTTAAGGTTATAATTTGGTTTACAATACACCAGACTCTTTCATGAACTCCAATATATCTACAAGTAAAAAAGGTTAAAAGTACCCTAAACCAACGACCATTTATGAAAGGATTGATGAAAGTACAGGAAGCAAGGGAAGTATGTCAAGATCGTAGCAGGTGGAGGACTGTGGTCTCTGCCTACCCCGATGGGAAAGAGGCGTGATGTTATGTATTTATGTAGTATATCTACACATTTTATACACCTTTTAAATCAGAGGCTACAGTTAATATTAATAATATTTTTTTCTGAAATAAATGTATCTGCTATTATGACCAAGAAGCTTAATTAAGACTAGCAGCTTGGAATAGGAAGAAGCAGATTTACTTTAGCAAGGTAACAAATTGTAATTATCATATTGATTATGGATAACACAGAGTGCCCTTGCAGTTTGACTTTAATAACTGAAAAAATTAAGGAAATGTCTGGTTAAAATGCACTGCAGATTTCATGCTTAGCGCCTGAGTTGCATGAAATATAACTTTAACATGAAAACTATCCTGATTCTTAGAAATGACAATTAGCTCTTGGCACCTGGCCAGTAGCTAAATTAATATATGATATGGGGTATTGTAAGAGCCAGCTAAAGAATTCTGAATCAGAGTATGAGCAGCAGCTTCCTTCTGTGTATCGTACAATCTTACATACTGCAGTCACCAACAACTGTAGTCCATAGTGCCAGCTGTCACGCTAACAAGCGTGGTGACTATCCTGTAGTGGACGTTTTAATAGGATGTTATGGGTGACCCTAAATGAATGTAAGTTCCAAGCAACTCACAGGCCTGTATTTCTTTAAAATACATAAGCATTTATTTTCACCTGGCAGCAAGCTACTTGCAGCGCGAGTACTTAGTCATTTGGAGCTAAATATTTGAATGAAAACACATGAAATTTAGATGCCGTAAAATTATAACCTTTACAAAATATAAAGGTTATAATTTTGAGATTGTAACTGTGAATCACTTTGCTATGCACCTAACCAAAGAATATGCTAAATAAGACACAAAAATTAATAGACTTTTCTACGTAAACAGTGAAAATAGGGGTTAGAATGAGCAGCATGGCTGTCAAAACCTAGGCCTTACCTCTCGGCTTACGCCAGTTCCTCTTAAGCTTATCATAGCGATCAGACTGATGTCTGATAAACCTCTTCGTCCTCTTTTTGACGATAGTCGGTCTGTAAACTGGTCTGATGGCCATTTTTATTCGTTTCTTGATGGAAACGCGACAAGGAAACCACGCGGTGACACGGCCGCACGAAAAGAAAGAACGTATAGACAAACTGTAATATTCCTAGAACGACAGTGTGTTCTCTTTGTCATGTACATGAAAGAAACGTATAAAAATGTCTATGGTGTAGAGTTGGGATTTGTTGAGTAGACTGGTGATATAAGTCATTTGAGAATAGATAGAGCAAGGAGGTTGAAATAGCAGCACTTTCTGTTAAGGAGACAGCCGTAAGCGTTTCCATTTCTCTCTCACCTCCATATACTAAAACGTATGGATTTTCATCAAATCCCGAAAATATAAAATTGTTATCTTTCGTCGTGAGAAATATGTGACTTGGGACTAATAAATGTTATTACCACAGTTTTTATGGTAGAAATACTTCATCATAATATCCCATGAAACGTCCACTGCTCCTAAAAGAACTCCAGCAAAAACGCGTGGTACCTACTTAAGTGGGGATTTACTATAGTCACCACGCTTGTAAAGGGCCTCATACAAAGCCCTGCCTGCAGGGCCCTGCTTGCAGTGCCACTGCCAATCGTACTTTGTGTGGGCATGCAGGGCCGACAAAATGGCCGTTACATCGGCCCTGCAACACCACACACGGTACGATTGGCAGTGCGCACTGCAAGCAGGGCCCTGCAGGCAGGGCTTTGTATGGGGCGTTTAAGAGCTGGCGACCGATGTTGTTGGTGACCGCAGTATTAAAAGATAATACGATACACAGAAAGATGCTGCTGCCCATCTTCTGGTTTATAAATCCTTAGTCGCCTCTTACGACACCCATGGGTAGAGATAGGTTGGTAGTCTTCTTTGCCGGCACCACACGAGCGGGGTAAAAATATTTACCATTCAGGAAAAAACGGTGTTTAAAAACACACATAAAATGGCTATTACGGATCATTTACGCTTCCGTTCTTAGTATTAGTATTATTGATTAATTCACATTTAAAAAAGATATATTTCACTTTCGCAAATAAAGTTTAGCTGGAAAGAGCATCCTACCTGATTGGCATACCTACTTTCACCCCGAGGAGCCCCACTATGGAAATAAGAAATTTCAGCGGCAGCTGATGAAACTGGTGCCATTCGAAAGAGTACTAAAATTCAAACAAAAAATGTTCTTTGATAAATTGTTCTAAGTGATATACTTTCGGAGATGTTTTAAGTTTATTTAAAAAAAAATTCTAAGTATTTTTTTGTATTATGCTGGACTTCCCAACACACGTTAGCATAAGTACGTGGGACACTCAGAAATATTTGCGACACTAAAAAAAATTGTTCTACAGGTACATATATTTTTATTAAATCTTTTCAAAGTACTCTCCACCAGCCTCTATACAAAGATTCATGCGTCTGAACCAGTTTTCAAAACACTTTTTCCAGTCCGCCGTAGACACCTCGTTTACAGCCTGCTCGAACGCAGCCAGCGCATCTTCCGGCGACGAAAATTGTATCCCCTTGAGCTGATTTTTTATTTTTGGAAATAAAAAGAAGTCACACGGTGCTAGATCAGGGCTGTAAGGAGGGTGACCCAGGAGTTTGACTGGTGTGCTGTCCAGGAAGTCCCTCGTTTTGAGCGCGGTGTGTGCAGGCGCATTGTCGTGGTGGAGCAGTAGTCCGCGGAGCCCTGTGTTTGGTCGCTTGTTGCTCACAACAGAAAAAACTTCTGGTAAACATTTGGTAGTATACCATTCGGCGTTGATGCTTCTTTGATCTCGTAAGGGAATTGAGGCCAAGTGGCCAGTCAAATTAAAAAAGCTGGCGATCAAAATCTTCCCCCCGCTTCGAGATCGCTTCACTTTGGTAGGCGTTGGTTCATTTTGAAACACCCAAACTGTCGACTGGCGCTTGGTTTCTGGATCGTATTGATAAATCCAGGACTCATCACCTGTTACGATGTCGTAAACACGCCGAGACGAGCCTGCTTCAAATTTGTTCAGCATATCACGGCACCATTCCACCCGGGCCTGCTTCTGAGCGTCGGTGAGGTAGTGCGGCACCCAGCGCGATACTATCCTCCTCACGCGAAGATGCCCGTGTAGAATCTCGTGAACGCTTCCCGATCCAATCTTTAATATGTGCTGAATCTCCTGATATGTAATTCGCCTATTATCTTGGATTAAATTTTTCACTGCTAGCACGTTTTCTTCCGTAATAGCCGTCAAAGGGCGACCGCTTCTTTCTTCATCCCCCAAGGTTGGTCGACCGCGCCTAAATTCGTTATACCAACGATACACGGTTGCCTTGGAGGGGCCTTCATCCATAAATGCCATTTGAAGTCTATCGAACGATTCATCCGGTTTCAGGCGACACTTGAAATCGTAAAAAATCATAGCTCTAAAATGTTCCCGGCGCAGATCCATTTTTCAGTAAGACACGATACTTTGAATTGGCTCGCAAAAAATGTGGAGGGAAATTTTGAAAATGGAACACACATATTTTTACTTACAAGTAATCATATTTTCGAAAAAGATTCTGACCGGCCAGTCTCCCATATATAAAAACTATTTTTCGCAATACTTTCTGAGTGGCCTGGTATTTACGTATTTTGATATTAATTACACCTCAAATATCCAAAATTGTGTAAACAAAAGCGCCATTTTTCTTCTCTTTCTTACCATCTTTACTACAAAGCTCCGGATCATAATAAAAGGAAGAGAGAAGACATGTTACCATCCTTTTATATTTATTTGAGGTTTGATTTATCGAAATAAATACTTATACTGACGTGTGTTAAGAAGTCCTGCATAATTAAAATTATGTGGGCAATCATAAATGTAAGTTATAAACAAAGTAAAAAAAAGCGGCCAAGTGCGAGTCGGACTTGCGCATCGAGGGTTCCGTACCACCACATACTCATAATTGTATTAGTTGAAATTTCAGTAAGTTAATGTGCTAGATTTTTCGAGTCCGACACGCGCTTGACCTAATTTTATTATTTTTTGTTATTTTATAGCTTATACATACCAATTTTCAAGTTTGTAAGTGTTCCCGTTTTTAAAATAGAACTAAAACCAAAATCGCCTCATCGACCATCCAGCTTGACCCCTCTCTTATATGAATGTTCTTGAAACGGGAGCTCACCACAATTGGTTACCATTAGTTGTGAGAAAAGTTGTAATATTTAATGATTTCAGACTTTTCCCATTATTTGTACTGTGAGACCTAGCTTCTTTCCAAATTTCATAATTTTAGGTCAACGGGAAGTACCCTGTAGGTTTTGCATTTTTGAATAAATGTATGGAGATGAGGACATAAAATGCCATATCTTTTGATTGCGTCATTGTAAAAAAATTAAATTTTCAGATCTTGTGTGGTTCATGGATCTTAATATACCTGTATGGTATTAATTTCAACCTGATACCTTTACCCGTTCATGAGATAAAGGGTCTTGACAGACAGACAGACAGACGGACAACAAAGTGGTCCTATAAGGGTTCCGTTTTTTTCTTTTGAGGTACGGAACCCTAAAAACTAAGTCAACTGAAAGGATAACTGCCGTTTAATGATAGTCTATATCTTTCGAATTATACAGGACTTCCTAACACACGTTAGCATAAGTATTTATTTCGATATTAATTAAACCACAAATATCCAAAATTGTGTAAACAAAAGCGCCAGTTTTCTTCTCTTACCATCTTTACAAAGAAGTTCTCCGGATCATAATAAAAGGAAGAGAGAATACAATATGTTACCATCCATTCACGCAAAGCGCTTCGCTTTTTCATTCTTAGTGCTCACAGTGGGCCAACGTGACTTGACATAATATGAAGTCAATTATAACAAAAACACTAATTAATAACAAAAACCAACAAAAAACTTAACGGAACAACGGAAAACTTCTCAAAAATAGAGAATCTTATGTTGAACTCGATAGCTTGCATACGGTAGGAAATACAATAGCAAACCCGTCCAAATATATAAGTTACTCTGTGTAGCAAACTGAACTAGACAATAATAAGTAGACGACTCACTCTCCTGGCAGCGGGGTAATAAAATATATGTGTGAGTGAGACGGCATTATTTGTTATTTGAGCGAAAGCGTGTTAAACGCCCCATACAAAGCCCTACCTGCAGGGCCCTGCTTGCAGTGCGCACTGCCAATCGTACCGTGTGTGGTGTTGCAGGGCCGATGTAACGGCCATTTTGTCGGCCTGCAGGCAGGGCTTTGTATGGGCCCTTTTATCATCTTACTGAGAGTAAGATATATTTTTTGTTTTTATAAACAAAGCGCTTTGTGTGAATGGATGGTAACATACGTTCTCTCTCGTTACTTTTTATTATGATCCTGACAACTTTGTAGTAAATATGTCAAAAAAGAAAAGTAGTGCTTTTGTTAAAAGATATTTTCCACTCGCTTTTTTGAATGATAAAGCTCGTGGTATATCTGACAAACTTCAAGGTCAATTTTTTAAATTAAGTTTTACTCAATATTTTATATTTATTTGAGGTTTGATTTATCGAAATAAATACTTAAATTGACGTATGTTAAGAAGTCCTGCATAATTTAAATGATGTGGGCAATCATAAATGTCAGTTATAAACAAAGTAAATAAAACTAAATAAAAAAATCGACAGTGGCAGTCCTACTCCTTAACTTTGAGCATTAAGAATGAAGAAGCGATGCTCTTTGTGTGAAAGGATGGTAACATGTCTTCTCTCTTCCTTTTAATATGATACGGAGAACTTTGTAGTAAAGATGGTAAGAAAGAGAAGAAAAATGGCGCTTTTGTTTACACAATTTTGGATATTTGAGGTGTAATTAATATCAAAATATGTAAATACTTATGCTAACGTGTGTGAGGAAGTCCAGCATAATATAAAAAAAATATTAAAAAAAAAATATTTTTTAAAGAAACTTAAAATATCTCCGAAAGTATATCACTTAGGACAATTTATTAAAGACTAATTTTTGTTTGTTTTTTAGTACTCTTTCGAATGGCACCAGTTTCATCAGCTGCCGCTGAAATTTTTTTTTTTTCCATAGTGGGGCTCCTCGGGATGAAAGTAGGTATGCCAGTCCCCATACAAATGTAGGGTGACTTTTAATTAGTTCTTGATAGAAAAAGGTATGAATTTACTCATGATACTGACCAACTTTCCCCAAGGAACATAGGTCGAAGTACGAAAATCAAGTTTTGGCCTCCCATAGAAACTGTATCAGCTGATAGCGCATTTTGTACGGGAGGTCAAATTTGGTTTTTCGTATTTCGACCTATGTTCCTTGGGAAAAGTTGTTCAGTATCATGAGGACATGCATATCTTTTTCTATCAAGAACTAATTAGAAGTCACCCTATATGTTCGATGCTCTTTGATTTTAAAGATTTCTTAATTTTTGTAAAACATAACCGGGTTTTTGACCGACTAGTCATAGTCGAATAGGAGACGTTTTACACTTCACTACCTCATACAGACTATGTATGATGGACTCTATTACTCTGTGAGTTTACTATAAAAGTGCTAATCGGATCGGCTGCTACCACGATTTTGCCAAATAGAAAAATTGTCGTTTGGGTCAATCCAAATACAAGTTCAAGTTCAACGCAACGCTATTGTCGAAATGCCTCTAAGGTTTTCTTGATATTATGGTAAGAGAAAGAAAAATGCTCAGGATGAGACTAGTGGGCATTTCGAATAATGAGATCATGCAAAGTTGGTTACCTGAGCAGATGTGGTAGTTACTGGTAGTACAATTGGGTTGTACTGGTAGTACAACCGATGAGTTCACACAGGCTCCATCTAAAATGTTTATACAACATTGCTGTCTCCACCTCTTAAAAGGTCTCCTCACTCGACAATTTCCAACACAATTAGTTGTGACAATCTGTAGAATCGAGATTGTCTGTACTCTACTCACAAAGCAATTTCATCATGATTTCATGCCGCGAAATTTCAAAATTTTCAAAACTATTTAAATTTCAACATGCGGGACTTGTGCTTGCCATCGATTCATCAAATTACAAGCAATTAGCGTCGAAAAGAAGATGATAGTGGCTAAAAACATTGCTAATTTGTTTGACAGATTGTAGATTGCTAAGATTGGATTGTACAATTTGACAATTAGTTGGAAGTCAGCCCCAATCTGCCTACTTACGTAGCAATCTGTTGACAATCTGCAAATTGCAACAACTGATTGTGATTGAGATTGTTGCGTGAGTAGAGCCCATTAAATATTGAATCCTCAAGAGAAGGGTCGACACTTCTCTTTTCTCTAGGAATGAACAAATGGTTACACGGGCATACATGGAAAAGTTAAGAAGACAAGTCGAAATATAATAAATACTCGTATCATCATGGGTGTGAGATTGAGTGACAATGTCTCGTGTTCAGCCTTGTTCGGAGTGCTTATGTAAGGTGTGATTATGTGCCTACGGGAAGGTGTTTTCAAGTGACTCCGTGGGGACTCCTTAGCCCGTCTGCATGGTCCTCTCCTCCGGTCGATTGGGCAAGTCTACATTCGGTAATGTTAGTAACCGATGACGAAGTTGGACATCCTTGGGTGCGTCAAGCCAGGACTCCTTAGGGTGCCTCTACCCCGACCGCAGACGCCACGTCTCGGCCAGGCATAGAGGCATTAAATTATTATTAACATATGACTTTCTCAAAGCCTTCATATAAACAGGGCATCCACACTGGACTGCATATTTCTCAATCAAATATAAGCTAGCAATAATAAAATAAACTCACAAGGAGTTTCGAGCTCGTAATAAATGACTTGGTGGGTAATTCCACATATCTTATTATCTCAGGCCTGAGAGACTCTTAACATAATATCAACATATCGACGCTGGTTCAAACGTGGGATCTATGTGACATCATGTAATGGTCTGGGTCTGTGTTTGAGATAGTTTAAATGGAGTAAGACATGGTGATGTCTGGTGTAGGTAGGCTTATGAGGCACATGATAAAATAGATACGTGACACAATTGAGAAATGACAGGATAAAACATTCAAAAGTTTGTTACTTCAGCGGTCCTCGGGAACGGGATCTCCTTTTTGCACTGTTATCGAAGAACTACGTCTTGAGTCTGCTGCATGGAGTGTGGCCATCTTTGAAATGGGCTCTCACGGTGAACGTTCGAAGTGGGCGGAAATCACTTCCGGTGTTACCAGTTGCGAAATTTACTATTTACATTTTTACAAATACAGTTCGCGACTGCTCGTCGCGACAGCTATTGGACAAAATCGTGGTCCGGAGCTAAATTCGGAGCAGTCCGATCTGATCGTCTATTAGTACTCTAACAATCGGATCGGACCGCTCTGAATTTAGGTCCGGATCACGTTTTTGCTTGATGGCAAATTTGTTGTTTGTGTCAATTTGGACAAATGGCGCTCTGAATTTTAATTTGGAACGATCTGATCTGAACTTGAGTAAGAGCCTCTTTTTTGACTATACAAAATCTTAATTTCAGATAATGTTTCCAATTTTTCGTTTATTAAAAGTATTAAATTAAATCTAGATTCTCCGCCGAAAAAAATAAATCTGCCAGTGTAGCCAGTATAGCAATTCTCATGAAGGGACCATACAAAGCCCTGCCTGCAGGGCCCTGCTTGCAGTGCAGCTGCCAATCGTGTATGTGCATGCAGGGCCGATTTTTCAATTGTTTACCATGCCGTCGCAGGGCTACCACAGTGGCATTCTGCAAGCTTTTATAACTGCCTACCTAACTAGTGAACCGCTGATTGCTTCTAAACACTGACTATACGATCCTCCACATTCAAGCAGTGCCATGTGTGCTTTGGTCGGGCTGAAAGTCAGCTATGTACCATCGTTTTGCACGACCAGCAGTGCACAATCATCATATCGTGTTGGTTGCAAGGTCGATGATAGACCTCACTAACCCTGGTGTCAGAGTTGTTGAGCCGTCAAAAGCCTCTGGCAAGGCTCTTTCTCAAATCGTCGAACTTTCCGAACAATAAGATGATTCATCCTGCAATGTCCTAACCTCAGTAAAGGGCCCCATACAAAGCCCTGCCTGCAGGGCCCTGCTTGCAGTGCCACTGCCAATCGTACTTTGTGTGGGCATGCAGGGCCGACAAAATGGCCGTTACATCGGCCCTGCAACACCACACACGGTACGATTGGCAGTGCGCACTGCAAGCAGGGCCCTGCAGGCAGGGCTTTGTATGGGCCGTTTATAGGACTAAAGCATAGATGTAACTGAAAATTATCGGCTATAGCTTGGCTGTTTACTCATATAAAGAGTCATATAAGAAAAAAAGAGATAAACATGTTTATGATAATCTACTTTAAAACGTCGCTGTAAATTTTTTTGATCAGTTAGAGATATGCAGGCACAACCAAAACGTATATCGATAATGTTGTATTTCGATATTTTTTAAACGGTAGTACTAACTCACACATTAAATATTGACGAGATATCATACAAATAACATTACTGAAAGTAGTTTTTTTTTTCAAAAGTAGTGAATCTACTAATATTTGGGATAAAAAATCATATACAACTTAGAGTAATTGTTATTTCGGTCACCAGTTGCGCTCAACTCTCTCTCAAATAGTTTTATTGCGCTTTAATGCCGCTCCGGTATATGCAGTTCTATTGTGTCTTTGAAACTTGAAAGGACCTGAAAATAAATATAGTCATTTCATTTTGATTACCAATATGACATGGTATAGTCAAAAGCATGTCAAGCTTGACAAGTTGGACTTTGTACCGTTCTTATTTAAATAGCTGTAGAAGCTTAAATCACTCTGCAAGTGTCAAGCTTGATCTGTTCTTAACTATACAATTGAAGTAACAGAACATTCATGTCATTTCTATATTAATAACATTTTTATTTTGTAACATTTTAAGGGTTCCGTACCCGAAGGGTCCAAATGTGTCCGTCGTCTATCACACAGGTTTTTACAGTCAAATGGTTGAAGCATCAATCTTCAAATTTTTAAAGCAGAAGCATCTTGTTCACCTTAAGCCATAAAAATTGATAAAAAGATTATTAAATGTTTTAAAAGGGGGCTTCCATACAGCTAAACGGGGGCGCGAAAACAAAATTGCAAGTGGTGTATTGTTGCTTAGAACTCGTTGAGTAGATAAACACAATATATTGTATTTAAAAAAGTAATGGAAAACAAAGGAATGCGAAGCCACGGAATAATTTTTAACTTCACATTGAACTATTTTGTAACTATAATTCTCTCAATTTTCTTCATACACAACGGAACCATAAATCTGCCAAGTCCAACACGCATTTGGCCAGTTTTTTCTATTACTGAAAAAACAAAAATCCCTTTGTGCGACCTCCTCAGTTTGGTAAGGACCAAAGAGGACGATGAAAGTAGTGACTTATGTACATTTAACACCCCTTATGGTAGATATAAATTTTTAAGACTGCCCTATGGAATTAACTCAAGCGGTGAAATCTTTCACCGAACCATGAATGAACTTTTTGGTGACATCCCTGGAATAATTATCTTTGTGGATGATATTCTAGTTTATGAATCTTCAGAGCAAGAACATAATCAAAGATTAGAGTCATTGTTCAAACGAGCATCCGAAGTAAATCTTGTATTTAATAAATCGAAATGTGAATTCGGTTTGTCAGAAATTCGTTATGTTGGTCATATTTTCAATAAAAATGGTGTGTCTCCAGATCAGTCCAAAGTCGATGCTATAACTAAAATGCAGAGTCCAAATAATGTCAAGGAACTACAAAGATTTCTTGGAATGATTAATTATTTAGGATCATATATTCCAAACCTGTCTGAAGTATCGTCTTTACTCAGAGATTTATTAAAAAAGAATAATTTGTGGCAATGGTTGGACCAACATGAACTGCAATTCAACAGACTTAAATCTTTAATTTGTCAATCACCTGTCCTAGTACATTATGACATCAAGAAACCTATCAGACTGTCAGTAGATGCCTCTAAGCACTCTGTCGGCGCTGTCATATTGCATGGAAAAATCCAATTGCATATGCTTCTAAATCATTAAATAAAAGTCAAGAAAATTATGCTCAAATTGAAAAAGAATTATTTGCAATTGTGTTTGGATGTAAAAAATTCCATCAATATCTATATGGAAAGCCTGTTTGTGTTGAGACTGATCACCAACCATTAGTCACACTTTTCAAGAAACCTTTGTTAGAAGTACCAACTTGGTTACAAAGAATGATGATAGCCTTACAAGCATATTACTTAATTGTCACTTACACAAAAGGATCTGAAATGTATATTTCAGACACCCTGTCTCGTTCCCCAATAACCGATAACAAATCAAACCTTGAAAGAACTTGAATCAGAAGTAGAAATTCATGTTAACTTATTGACATCCAATCTAGCAATTACACCATAAAAATTAGATAAAATATTAGAACACACTAACAAAGACCCAACTTAACAAATTCTCATAAAATACTTCAAAGACGGATGGCCTACATGTAAAAAACATTGTGACACACTAGCACTACCTTATTGGAATATTAAAGAAGAAATTCACATAATAAATAACTTAATTTTCAAAAATAATTCAGTACTTGTACCTAACTACTTCAATGAGATCTGAAATTCTAAGCATTTTACATGAAGGGCACCTTGGAATTGAAAAAACTAAAAATTTAGCCAGAGGTGTAGTTTATTGGCCAAATATTAACCAAGACATTGAAAATAAAATATGACAATGTGAGTCATGTTCTATTTACAGCTCAAATAAAACAAAGGAACCACTCTTATCTCATGAGCCACCAATCATTTGTATCCATGGCAAAAGGTAGCAACAGACTTATTTGATTATAAAGAAAAAAAATACTTATTAGTCGTCAATTTTTATTCTTATTACATGGAAATTGCAAACTTAAATAAAGACAGCAGAAGTTCTAATGTAATCACACACTTAAAGTAAATTTTTGCACGACATGGAATTCCCATGCAACTTGTCAGTGATGGAGGCCCTCCTTATAATTCATCAGATTTTAGAAATTTTCTTCAGGATGCGGACATTGTTCACATAAAATCGAGTCCTCACTATCCTTAGTCCAACGGCCTCGCTGAAATTTCTGTGAAAATAATAAAAACATTTTTAGAAAATGTGAAGAGTCAGGATCAGATCCCTATATTGGTCTTTTACAATATAGCACTTCCCCAAGAGGTAACCTAAAATCACCCTCTCAACTACTTATGTCAAGACAATTGAGATCTAAATTACCAAGCCAAATCAGTAATTTAACACCCAAAGTTGTCAAATTCACAGAACATTAAAAAATAAAACATGAAAAATTGCAAAAAACTAGAACTTACTATAATAAAAATTTTAAAAAATATCAATCATTCAATGTCAATGATAATGTCTATTTCAAGAAAAACCCTAAAGATATTATATGGTCTAAAGGTTCTATTGTAGCAAAGACTACATTCCCCAGGTCTTTCATAGTCAAGGATAATTATGGTACCACATACAGGAGAAACTCTAAACACATACGTATAGATTACAATAATTACAGTCAAAATAAATCATCGTTAAAGTCTGAAAATAAAAAAGTCTCTTTTGTTACAACCCAAAATCTAAGTCAAAACACAAACATTGTAAGTCCAATTCACAAACAAAAGAAGTCAGAATCACAGTCTTATCAGTCAGTTTGTAGTCAAAATCCAAAAATTCCAGAAAAAGAGGAAAATGATTGGTATACTTATTTCTATTCGTATAATTCTACCACATCAAGTCCAATTAATAACTCAGGTGATTCAGATTCCTTTCAGTCAGTAGAAATAGAGCGTAGTAGTAATAAGTCACAGGAAGTTTTAACAAAATCTCCAGAATTCATCGATGTGAATGAAAGTCAAATGTCAGAAGAAAGTATCCATGAATACAATGAATATGAAAATCAATCAACTTTGTCTGATTTTCAACCAAGTAACTTATCTAGTCCACTAGAGCCCAACTTACATGATTCAAACATTTTATCTCCAAATAGTAGTGAAAATGACGAAGCCTGTAGTGCTGAAATAGAAAACCCTGAAAGAATTTATACTAGAAGTGGACGACTTGTTTAGAAAACACAAAGACTAGACTTATAAAAATAGATTTTTATAATGTAACAAATTGAACTTTTGACTTCCATCATTTTCAATAATTGTAGCATGTTTTCTTGTTAAGACGCCTCCCAGACAGCTATTAACTGTTAAAGTTGCCTTGGAGGACTTTGTTTTTAAAGTTAAGTCGCTACAAAGAGAATTTTCTCCTTGTAGTGCGTTCCACGCTACTCACCGGAGCTGCTGGCCGCATTACATGAGACGAAAGGGTGTTGTAAACTTGTTTGTTATTGAATTAAAAGCTGTTCTTATGTTCCACATGAGTCGGGCAAGTTTATTATACTGTATCTTCACATTATATTAAGTAAGTTAAAAACATGAAGTACCAAAGATTAAATAGAAACCTAAGTTTAGGGTTGTAGCATAAAATTAAAGAACTGACCTGTCGTTACATTGGTTTTATACTTAAGACAAATCTCCGTAGATCGTGCCGAGGATCCATCGTCACGAGATCATCTGAGTGTCTTGCGCCGATGATGAGATGCAGCGATGTACGCCAGGTTTATGGTCACGAGTTTAATGTTAAAGGTGGGCTCCACCCACGAAGTCTAAATCATCTTCTCTTAAAAAGGATGGCCCTTGTCTACAGCCCCTACCTGCGACCCCTAAAAAAAAGACAAATAGCTCAAATTGAAGACCTGATCTGCTGAAATATCAGACATAACCTTATCAGAACAAAAAATGTATCACTCTACTTACATGTGGGATGAACAAATATTTAAAATCTTATCTACATTGGATGCAATCCGACATCTTGGGCCTGTCTCTTGATGATCACATCTTAATTCAGCTTCACCTATCCGATGTTCATGGATTTATCATTTTTCCACAAAAATTCTTTTTAATACTCGGTCTGTCGTGCAATGACAAATCAAGGAAGTCTTGCCATTCTTAAAATCGAGAACTGTCACAGCATAGACTACAAAACGCGAATATCGACGTACCTAATGTAGTATCCGAGCCTGCCTAAATACCAATATTTGCGTCCACACGTACCAACAGCAACGTGACAGCCTGTAGCCCATACGCTACCGATATCTTGTGATAGAAATATGAACTAACACTCACTCACCTACTGCAACTGTGGCTCCATTGTTTCCCAGCGACGATGACAGATGGCAGCACGTGTATTGATTTCGATATGAAATCGATGTGTGAAAAACACGGGCTACACATACCCCTCCTTCGGTTAAAAATTTCTTCATATGTGAAGAAATTTTTGACCCAAGAAATCAACGCTTGAACCTTCCAAAAAAAATTCCTAAAACATCCTTAAAACTTCCCTAAAACATCCTTAAAACTTCCCTAAAACATCCTTAAAAATTTCCTAAAACATCCTTATAACTTCCCTAAAACATCCTTAAAAATTTCCTAAAACATCCTTATAACTTCCCTAAAACATCCTTAAAATTTCCCTAAAACATCCTTAAATCTTTCCTAAAACTTCCCTTAAACTTCCTTAAGACTACCCTTAAACTTCCTTAAGACTACCCTTAAACTTCCTTAGAACTTCTTTAAACTTCCTTAAAACTTCTCTTAAACTACTGACTCCTAGAGACTTCTCTGTCTTGGCATCATGTGAGCGACAATCAAACAGTACACTACACACACTTAAGCAAAGGCCTACGACACAAGAGAGTTGAAAGAGTGCTTTACTATTGGTAATGTATTTCTACTATTTACATATATTTCTATTATTTACAAAAATGTGTTCTGTGGAAACAGTAGTGGAGACTATCCAAAGTTTCTCACTTACCGGATACACAGACAAAAAATTTGGCATTATGACTTCTTGCTTAAGTTCATAATGTTTAGTGGGTACCCGTTTCACTGTTGATTTTAAATTAATCAAGTGAGTTTCGTCTGCAGACTTTTTAAGAGTGATTAAGTTCTATTCTTAAGTATTTAAGAACCTTAAGAACAGTTACAATTAAGTAAACAACCTTAAGTTGTATTTAAGTTCCGTTCTCAGGCAATTAAGTATCCTAAAGAACAGTTAAGATTAAATTAACTTTTAAGCGATATTGAGTTGAGGACAAAATTAAGTTGTTAATGTTGTTATTTCTAAATACATTGCCAACAGCACAGTAAGGTAGTTTGTGACTAACCTGAGATACGACTATATTGACCCATACATACATCACCTTTTATTCCTAAGTCTAAAATATTTTCCGGAAAATTTTGTCACCTAAGTTCACTCTAGTCATTTTAGTCAGTCGTCATATTTTAAGATGTCTTTAATGTGAAAGTCACCTAAGACCTTACCATCCATGTCAGCTAAGGTGTAAACTAATGGTGATTTCTTTATTGTTACCACACATTTTTGAAATTTAGGAGCTAACTTTGAAGTGAACTTTTTCGAAGCATTTGACAAATAAAAAGTTCGCTTGTATACGATTTGTCCTACTTTAAGTTCAACATGTCTTTTTCTTAAGTTATATTGTTTTTGATTCTTAAGGTGAGCAACTTTTAAGTGTTTCTGCACCTTGTTATATATTGTTTCAAGCTCACGTATTCGTTTGACGTAAGATTGCGGCTCATCAACCTGTACCTGCGATTGTGGAACTGGACTGTCACTGCCCCTGTATACTGTACCATCCACTATAAATTCTCGACCATGGACCAAAAAATACGGTGAGCATTTCGTAGCCTCATTGACGGCGGTGTTAAGTGCACATTGAATTTCCACCAAATGCTCATCCCACTTCTTATGTTCAGATTTCACGTAACAAGCAATCGCACATACTACGTTTCTAATGGCTCTTTCAGCTTGATTTACTTGTGGATGATACCGAGGGTTGTAATAGATGTTAGGTACACTATACCTGTGCAGTAACTGTCTAAACTGTGAACTTATGAACTGTGGTCCATTGTCCATGTAAATGTATTTACAGACACCATGAACCAGGAATACCTGTTTCTCAATGAACTTAGCCACAACAGCACCTGTTGCTCTCCGTATAGGATGCAACAGCACGTACTTACTAAAGTAGTCTGAGCATACGATTAAGTAGGTATTTCTGTTTCGTGATACCGGGAAAGGTCCCAACAAATCGACAGATATAGCCTCAAATGGTTTTGACACAGATTTAGGATTTCCCATTAAACCTGGTCTAGCGACATTAACTGGTTTGTATTGTTTACACACCTCGCAATTTTTAACATAATTGGTAACGTCAGAGTACATATTGGGCCAAAAGTAGTGCAAACTAAGTCTCTTATGAGTTTTCATGACGCCTGCGTGGGAACTAGTTGGTTCGTCATGGTACTTTTTAATTAATTCCAATCTATTCTCCTCAGGTACCACCAGCTTCCAGTCAAATTCTGATGTCAGATGGTATTTGTTTTTCGAATATCTGTATAGCTGAGAATCTTTGACTGAACAGCTTGGGTATCTATGGGGATTAGACTGTATATTGCTTAACATACTAAGGTACCATTCATCCCTGGTCTCCTCAACAGATATGGCATCAATCTTAATGCGAGAGAGGGCATCTGGTATTACATGCTCTCTTCCTTTGCGATGTTCAATTTCAAATTCAAATTGGCTAAGCCTCATGCTCCATCTAGCTAAACGACCTGAAGGGTTTTTAAGATTATTAAACCAAATCAAGGAAGCATGATCTGTAACAATTGTACACTTTTGTCCCTCCACGTAACCTCTGAATTGTTCTAAAGAATATATGACCGCTAGCAATTCGCGTTCTGTGGTACTGTAGTTAATTTCGTTTTTATTTAAGGAACGACTACAATACGCGATTGGATGTTCAACACCTTCATACTGCTGCGTGAGGACTCCGCCTATAGCGTATGATGATGCATCGCAGTGTATAGAGAATGGTAAATCGAAGTTTGGACATTTAAGTATGGGGGCTGTAACCAGAGCGGTTTTTAAGGTATTAAAAGCAACATCAGCCTCCTTCGTCCATTCGAATTTAACATTCTTACATGTGAGTTTGCATAGTGGTCTACTAATTTTCGAAAAGTCCTTAATGAATCTCCTATACCAACCAGATAATCCTAAGAATCTTTTAATATCCTTAGCTGAAGTTGGTGTTGGATAATTTAAGATGACATCAACCTTACTAGGGTCTGTCCTAAGTCCGTTCCTATCTACCAAGTAGCCCAAATATTTAAGTTCATTTCTACAAAATTTAGATTTTGACATATTAATTGTCAAATTTGCTGACTTCAAGCGATCAAACACTTTATTTAGGACACTTAAATGTTCCTCAAAGGTAGAGGTGGCACAAACTATGTCGTCTTGAAATGCAAAAACTTTATTGTCAAATTCTGGACCAAACAATTTGTCCATTAAGCGTTGCATAGTTGCACTTGCACCTACTAAACCAAAGCACATTACATTAAATTGAAAAAGACCTCTGCGAGGTACAGTGAAAGCAGTTTTTTCAGCTGAACTTTCATTGTCAAAAGGACACTGCCAATACGCTGAGCTTAAATCGATTGAAGTTAAATATTTGGCTTCTCTAAGTTGGTCTAAAATGTTATTAATGTAAGGAAGAGGATAGGCATCCGGTTTTGTTATTGCATTTAATTTTCTACAATCAAGACAAAGTCGTGGTTCGCCATTGGGTTTAGGTACAATTACTACTGGTGAATTCCAAGGTGATTGAGAGGGTGATACTACTCCTAACTCAAGCATTCTATCTAGTTCTTCCTCTAAAGCCTTTTGTTTAATAGGAGATAGAGGGTAGTATCTTTGTTTAATCGGTGGGTGATCACCGGTGTCTATTGTATGATGTATTAATTTTGTTCTCCCTAAGCCCACTTTCTGTGTGTTGATTGTATCAAATTTATTAATAATATTATTAATTAAAGTTTTCTGTTTTTGTGTTAAACTGTCGTAGTCCTCGAGTCCATTGTTTGGGAGTGTATTTTTGACTTCAAGAATTGATTGACCATCAACGTCATCAAATTTAATTAAGCCTTTTACTAAGTCAAATTGTTGCCAAAAATTCACACCCAAAATTATTGGTGATGTAATTCGCGGTACTACGTAAAAAGTGACTACTTTCATGTCATCTTTGTACATGACAGGCAAAGACATGTATCCTAAACATTCTAAAACGGTTGAGTCCGCTGTTTTAACTTTGTATTTATTAAGAAAAGGTTTTATTTTAAATCCTCTTTCAAGAAAAACCTTATGTGAATCTTGTCCTAGAATAGAACAAGTTGCACCAGAATCAAGTAAACCATGCGCTTGCAAATCTAAAATGTTAATTTTAATATATGGTCTAATGTCGTTTAAGTTTTTATGAAACAAGATTTCACCATTTTCACACGACAAAGGTGAGGTTAAGTTTAAATTTATTATTGTTTCAGTGAAATCTTGATTATTTAGTTTTTTGATTTTTTATTACAAACGTCACATTCTGTTCGCTTAACTCCCTTTTTCCCACACTTAAAACAGACAATCTCTTTACTTTTGCACTGACCAGTGTAGTGCTGGTTGCTGTTGCAGCGGTAGCATTTTTTATTCGTTGCATCAGCAGAGAATGATGAGGTGCTAGTTTGCGGTCCCTTTGTAGAATAAGTGGAGTTATTCGAGCTAGAAGTTCGTTTTTTATTTTGCTGATTGTCATTTGTGTTAAGGTTTGACAAATCAGGTTCTTTAAATTGTCCAGATCTGACCTGCGCTAACTCAAGTTGTTTGCACAATTTTTTAAGTGTCTCAATTGAAGATATATCATGAAGTGCTAAGTCTTTCATGTATTCAGGTCGGACATTGTGTATTAAAATATTAAGTTGCTCCTTCTCACTAAGTGGTGAAGAGAGACGTTTAAACATGCCTTGCATGGTGGCTAAGTATGTGGTTATCGTCTCAGACCTTGACTGCGTTCGAGATCTGATATCAGAAGTTAGTTTGTAGTCGAAGTCTGGGATGTCAAAATCTTCCTTCAGCGATTGCAGCAATAAACCGTAATTATTACCAATTTGCGGTTTGCTATTGCGGAACCACTGTAGGGCAGAGCCTTCCAGTAGGTCTGTAAATGATGAGAGAACCTGTTGCTCGGTAAAGTTCCTGGCAATCCTGAGCTCCTCTAAGCGTTCAATGAAAACACGGATGCATGTGGTTCCATCGTATTTTAAATTAAATGAATTTAAGTTGTGGTGCTTCTCACGGACGTATACCACACGGTCCCTACCGTTGTTGTCACTATTAAAGGTGTCGTCATTATGTTCGTTCTCAAGCTCGCTGTCGTTACTATCGTTGTCCCTTTCCAAGTCAGCGAGGAGTTTGATCAATTGACTTCGAAGCTCAGACAGATCCTTATTCTCTTCTTTAATACGTGACAATCTATCTAACAAATAATTGGCCCTAATAACAAGCCTACCGATCGTACCTGCATCCTCTCTATCCAGCGAGATCACCTTCTCCCCTAACTCATCAACCTTTGGCGTACATCGCTGGATTTCTTCTGCGGTTACCGGTGCTTTTTGCGAAAAGATTAAACTTCCGCGTCTGGCCGCTTTGTATGATTGGCGTAATTGACTCCGCAGTTGATCTCGTGATGAGTTCTCATCTGCGGACATTCCAATGACATTAAAGTGTAACTCGCCATAGTTAAACGTACCTAGACCCTGAGTGCTATATTTTATAACTACTTACCTAACCTCTTTTTTAAAATAAAATAAAACTTGTGTTTTAAGAATTTAGCCTTTTTTTTATTTTACTTTGTTAGCCTCTAAAGGTTACAGTGGCGCCCAAGTTTTTAGCTTGGTGAGTTGCACTTTAAAGTTTTGTAACATTTTGTAGTCATCTTTGGTGTTGGTGTCTATTTACTTGATATGTACATGTAAAAAAATTTTTGATTTTGCCTGTATTGTTTCAATAGTGAATTTACTATTTTTAAGCTGCTTGTAGTTGTTGGTTGTACTTCGTATTGTGACACTTATCCACTTAGGGTTTCAAAATGTCTTTTCCTATTAAGTTTCTTTCACTACAAAAAGCAGAACTTGAATATGAGGTAGCAATCAGAGGTGGCCCTGATTCAGATACCGTACAGGAACTACGAAAACAGATCGTTAAGCTTTCTCAATCCTTACCATCGGAGGATATTTTAGAATCGCACCTTTCACCAATTGACGATTTGAAAGCCGTAAATGACTCATTGATGAAAGGAGATGGCTTCCTTAAATCATTAAAAAGCAGATTTGATAAAAATCTGTATCTGCGGATTGAAAATTTACTACACCACGTATACCACCGACTTAATAGAATCAATGGTACTGGGGCAGATGTTCTGGATTATTATAAAGTTTGCGTCAATAATTATAAATCACTATACCGAGATCTAACTGCTATGAAACCTGAAAAATCAACAGAATCTAATCCTAATCCAAATGATGATAAGGAATCAGAAATTAAGTTGATTGCTTGCGAGCGAAATCTATGTACTGAAATGGTCAAGCTTAGGTTCTCAGGAAAAACTTGCGTCCGTGCTTTTATACAAAGAGTAGACGAGTTTGCTGAAGCTCGAGGCATTTCTAAGGAAAAAATCTACAATTCATTCAATTTCGCCTCCGAAATTTTTTGCGATGACGCCTTACACTGGTTTCGGGCTATCAAGGATACAGTTAAGACTTGGGATGAAGTTGTGGTTTTACTTAAACAAGATTTCGGACAAGAAGACTATGACTACAGACTTATGTCTGAAATCCGATCGCGTTCGCAGGGTGAGAACGAAAATATCACTATTTATCTCGCAGTTATGCATGGCATGTTCTCTCGATTGAGTCGTCAAGTTTCAGAGGAGGATAGACTTGAGATTATCTTGCATAACATACGTCCCTGTTATGCAAGTACGCTAGCTAGTTGCCCTGAAATCAAAACTATTGAGGCACTCCAGAAGCAGTGTCGTAATTTTGAAACTTTCCAATCACGTCTATCACAGTTTCGCGAGCCTCCTAGAGTAACTGCAGATACCCTTGCCCCAGAATTTGCCTATAACAAACCTAGTACATCACAAAGTAACTACTTAAAATCAAACTACCAACAAAATAAAAACTTTAATTCTAAAACAAGCTACCAACAAAACAAAAACTATAATACGGAGACAGTTAATCCAGTTGACTCAGAGAACCAACAAAACTCAAGCAGTACTTATTGTCCTCGGTGCAGATGCAACTCGCATTCCCTAAGACAATGTACCCAGCCGCATTTCCTAATTTGTTTCAAATGCGGAAGGAAAGGTGTGCGATTCCCTGAGTGTCCTACATGTAATCAGAAAAGCGCTAACCCAAAAAAACTAGGTGATATGGATTGTAGCGGCAGTGACAACGATAGTGCTTATTCAAAAGTTGATAAAAACGAGTGGAACGGTTGGTTAAAATTCGTAGAAAAGTTCTTTAAATGTTACACTGTCACTTCAATCCATAATAAAAGTCAACAAATTATCCGGCCTTACGTTACTGTTGATATCCACGAGAAATCTGTGTCTGGTTTATTGGACACCGGTTCTAGCCTTACTATTTTGGGTAAGGACAATTATAAGTACTTTACCGATGTGGGATTCACTCTTACTAAAAGTGAACCCCTTAACTTTGTTGCTGCTGGTGGTCAAAAACTTGAGAGTATAGGATTGTTATTTTTGCCAATTCGCTTTCTCGATCAACTTCACACGATGAAAGTGTATGTTGTACCAAAACTTCAACATTCACTGATACTAGGAATGGACTTTTGGAGAGTCTTTGGTCTATTTCCTAAAAATCTAGATTCAATCCTACTAACAAATTCTAAGGATAGCTTCCTTACGGAGCTGACCGCTAAGGAGGAGTCCTTTATTTGTGATTATGATCACTTAACTAATGACCAAAGAGTGACTGCTGATAACATTATCGCTCGATTCCGCGATATTTCGTATGAGGAACGTGGTCTAGGACGCACTTCTTTGATTGCACATTCTATCGACACTGGGGATGCTGCCCCCATTCGTCAACGCTACTATAGAATGTCGCCTGAGAAACAGCGTATTCTTATCGAACAACTTGATGAGATGCTCAAGGACGATGTCGTCGAACCGTGTGAGAGCCCGTGGTCCTTACCTGTCTTGCTTACACCTAAAAAGAATGGTGAGCCAAGATTTTGCTTAGACAGTCGAAAACTAAACGCTGTCACAAAAAAAGACGCTTATAGCATACCTTACATATCGGAAATACTTGACAACCTACGCGACGCGAAGTACTTGTCAAGTCTAGACTTATCAAAAAGTTTTTGGCAAATACCGATCACACCAGAGGATAGATGTAAAACCGCGTTCTATGTCCCAACAAGAGGTACATTTCAATTTAAATCGATGCCTTTTGGCCTGACTAACGCTCCGGCGACACAACAACGTTTGGTCGATTTACTCTTTTGTGATCCAGAATTTGAACATAGGGTGTTTGTTTACATCGATGATATTGTTATTGTTTCCTCCTCCTTTGATCAGCATATTTCCTTGCTACTTCGTGTTCTCAAAAAATTAAAAGATGCTAACCTGACTGTAAGTTTTGCAAAGTGTCAGTTTTTCAGAGAACAACTGAAATATTTAGGCTACGTTGTGGATTCGAAGGGTCTACATGCTGATCCCGAGAAGGTAGAAGCAATAATAAATTATCAAACTCCTACTAACCGCAAAGAAGTACGTCGTTTTCTAGGTACTGCTTCATGGTATCGTAGGTTTATTCCTAACTTCAGTTCTAAAGCTGCCGCTCTAAACAAACTAACCTCACAAGGTAAAAATGCTCCTCCATTTACTTGGACAGATGAGGCCAACAACGCGTTCATCTCCTTAAAAGAATGTTTGGTTTCTACTCCTGTGCTGTCTTGCCCAGACTACTCAAGACAATTCGAAGTCCACACTGATGCTAGCGACGTCGGTATGGGTGCTGTTTTGACCCAGTGCGTTGACGGGACGGAAAGAGTGATAGCCTATATGAGTAAGTCATTTACGAAACAGGAACGTAACTATAGCGCTACAGAAAGGGAGGCCTTAGCTGTGCTAACGGCTATCGAACATTGGCGTTGCTATTTGGAAAACGGCCAGACTTTCGTAGTTTATACTGACCATTCGTCCCTTAAGTGGTTTATTAATTTACATAACCCCACCGGACGTCTAGCACGCTGGGGTGTACGTCTGTCTAGTTTCAATTTCGAAATAAGGCATCGTCGCGGTGTTGATAATGTCGTACCAGACAGCCTTTCACGATCGGTCCCTGTTGCGCCTATCGCCAATGATACTTCCTCTTCGCTTGGCTCATCAACAATCCAAGTAACCCCTTGCATATCAACTACAGACCCTTGGTACCTAAACGTATTTAATGGCTGTCAGACATCACCAACTTCTTTTGTTAATTACCGGGTTACAGACCGAAAACTCTATCGTTATATCAAGAGCATAAATCCTTTGACCCGCGAATTCGAATGGAAGGAAGTCATTCCATCCGAACTTAGATCTAATCTTATTAAGGAAAATCACTCCGAGCCAACTTCTGGACATTTCGGGATATTCAAAACTCATAAACGATTAACTTTGAAATACTTTTGGCCAAATATGCATAAAGATGTCACTAAGTTTGTAACAAGCTGCGATACTTGCAATTCTCACAAACATCCAAATCACACTACGCTCGGTATAATGGGTCGACCTAAAGACTGCTCTAGGCCTTTCCAACTTTTGAGTATTGACCTTGTTGGGCCTCTACCCCCTTCAAGGAAACAAAACACTTTTCTCCTGGTTGTGAATTGTTGCTTTAGCAAGTACTGCCTTTTGTTTCCTATACGTCGAGCAACTTCTGAAATAATTGCGAGGATTCTCGAAGATCAAGTTTTTTTAGTACATGGAATACCTAGTGCCGTTTTGATGGATAATGGAAAACAATTTACCAGTAACCACTTAAAACAGTTGTTCGAAAAATACCAAATTCCTAATGTGCATCTAACACCCAAGTACACGCCACAGGTTAATACTGTTGAGCGGTACAATAAAACAATTATGACAGCTGTTTCTACCTTCATTGAAAACGATCACCGCTCGTGGGATTCTAATATTCCAAAAATACAGTTTGCAATAAACTCAGCTGTAAACGAAGTTACTGGCTACACACCATCTTTTCTTGTGTATGGAAGAGAGCTGGTTGATTGCGGTTCTCATTACCTTAACAAAGAAAGCGTGGAAGATTTCATTTTCACGCCGCGTGATGTGTACGCTGAAAATTTTGGTCATTTGCGCAAGATTTTTGAGAGGGTACAATCGGCCTTGATTAAAGCCCACTCTAGGAATAGTACTTATTATAATCTGCGTCGCAAAAACTTTGATTTCAGTGTTGGTGACATTGTGTGGAAGAGAACTTTCTTCCAAAGTGATAAAGATAATAGATTTTCTAAAAAATTAGCGCCTAAATATATTAAATGCAGGGTAATTTCGAAAAAATCTAATTTAGTTTATGAGCTAGAGGACATGCAAGGCAATAATGTAGGTTCCTGGCACATAAAAGACCTTAAAATAACTAATTATAAGACTTAAGTATAGGTAACGTTTCTTCCATGCTAGACTGGGAGCAAGAGAAAAACGTAGAATGCTCTAGCTGCTAATCCTCCCGCGCATGTCGTAGAAGCCGACTAAGGGATTACCTTTATAATCAAACAACTAAAGGCGTTTTAGGTTATCTAGGACTCAATACAAAAGAATGTAATATTGACTTAGTTCAAAATTGCTCTCCTCTAAAATTCTAACTAAAACTTTGCTGTTCATAAAACTTATTTTCTACTAAGAACTTTTTAAAGCTATATAGTGGAAATGCTATAAATATCATTATTTTCTACCAAATATTGATGATAAAAGTTTTGCTAATCTAAAATTAGTAGGGTTAAAATAACACGAGGAGCTATAATTTGAACAATTCAATATAGAATCATGAAACTCAAAAATCTATTTATAAACAGCTGCGAGTATTTTGCGTAATATAAAACAAATGCTCACGAATATCAAGATGCAAGGTTCATTTTTAAAATTTACTATGCCAACATGGTTGTATTTTGAATTAACTGTGGAAGTAAGAAAGGTTGATGCCCGTATTGTAGCAGTTGCTTATAAAGCTATGAGGAGTCAGCGGATTTTCCAAGAAAAATCGTTCCTATAACTAAATAACTACACAATAATACTTAAAATCTAGTAAAATCTAAATTCTAGCTACTTTTGTTAATTACAGTCTAACTAAAATTAATATAAAAAAGAAACCTTGAAAATCTCAAAACGTTAAGTTATAACTAGATATCGTGCATGTTTTGAACGAGCCGTACGAGAACAATAGCCGATGACAAGTAACCGGTCCGTTGAACCAGGAGTGGGAGCGATCTGGCATTTCCTACCGTAAAGAGCAGCGAAGCTAACATCTTTGATTGATGCTATGATATTTTAAATTCTGTTCTGCTGAACATTAATAATTAAGTTTTTTAAAATACTACATATAATAATTAGTGCTATTTAATCCCCAAACTGGGGAACTTCCACCGGGTTTAAATACTTACCTAGAGATCACTTCACTACGTTACCGTCATCATCATCACATGTTCATATTCATCATCACCATCACCTGCTTCATCATCTTCAAGGAAGTTGCTTCATCATCTTCAAGGAAGTGGCAGATAAGTGGTTTTAGAGACATTAAAGTGTAACTCGCCATAGTTAAACGTACCTAGACCCTGAGTGCTATATTTTATAACTACTTACCTAACCTCTTTTTTAAAATAAAATAAAACTTGTGTTTTAAGAATTTAGCCTTTTTTTTATTTTACTTTGTTAGCCTCTAAAGGTTACAAGCTGTGTTGATTCTGTCACGGGCTAAGTGCATTATGTATTTCACTAACATCCAAGTTTACACGGGTGCAGTTAAATTAAAATTAAGTGCGGGCGCCACTTTGTAGCATGTTTTCTTGTTAAGACGCCTCCCAGACAGCTATTAACTGTTAAAGTTGCCTTGGAGGACTTTGTTTTTAAAGTTAAGTCGCTACAAAGAGAATTTTCTCCTTGTAGTGCGTTCCACGCTACTCACCGGAGCTGCTGGCCGCATTACATGAGACGAAAGGGTGTTGTAAACTTGTTTGTTATTGAATTAAAAGCTGTTCTTATGTTCCACATGAGTCGGGCAAGTTTATTATACTGTATCTTCACATTATATTAAGTAAGTTAAAAACATGAAGTACCAAAGATTAAATAGAAACCTAAGTTTAGGGTTGTAGCATAAAATTAAAGAACTGACCTGTCGTTACATTGGTTTTATACTTAAGACAAATCTCCGTAGATCGTGCCGAGGATCCATCGTCACGAGATCATCTGAGTGTCTTGCGCCGATGATGAGATGCAGCGATGTACGCCAGGTTTATGGTCACGAGTTTAATGTTAAAGGTGGGCTCCACCCACGAAGTCTAAATCATCTTCTCTTAAAAAGGATGGCCCTTGTCTACAGCCCCTACCTGCGACCCCTAAAAAAAAGACAAATAGCTCAAATTGAAGACCTGATCTGCTGAAATATCAGACATAACCTTATCAGAACAAAAAATGTATCACTCTACTTACATGTGGGATGAACAAATATTTAAAATCTTATCTACATTGGATGCAATCCGACATCTTGGGCCTGTCTCTTGATGATCACATCTTAATTCAGCTTCACCTATCCGATGTTCATGGATTTATCATTTTTCCACAAAAATTCTTTTTAATACTCGGTCTGTCGTGCAATGACAAATCAAGGAAGTCTTGCCATTCTTAAAATCGAGAACTGTCACAGCATAGACTACAAAACGCGAATCTCGACGTACCTAATGTAGTATCCGAGCCTGCCTAAATACCAATATTTGCGTCCACACGTACCAACAGCAACGTGACAGCCTGTAGCCCATACACTACCGATATCTTGTGATAGAAATATGAACTAACACTCACTCACCTACTGCAACTGTGGCTCCATTGTTTCCCAGCGACGATGACAGATGGCAGCACGTGTATTGATTTCGATATGAAATCGATGTGTGAAAAACACGGGCTACATAATAACATAAGCATAAAGCATGTTAACTAGAATTACAATACTAATTTAATTATATCTATGACAATGTATTTACGAATTTCAATGTATTTATATTTTAATTTCAATGTTCATTTTCACTTTTTAAAATATTTTGGCATTCGGTCGTTGTAAGGGGGACCAACCATTCCTGCCAATCTCACGTTAAAGGAAAAACACTGTCACGGAGAGATTGACCGGTGAAAATATGTAGGGCCAAAAATAATTTTAGCTACTTTGGGTTACCTGTAATAAACTGGTAATAAATGACAACACAAAATAACACAGAAAGCACCACACAAGCATAGATAATTTATGTAGAATACCTAGTAGCTTAGTCAAATAAGTTATTTTAAGGTTATACTTCAACGTCAATGTCACTTATGTCAAATGACTTTATTTTTTTTTATTTTTAAAGGAAAAAGGGCATGTTACATATTCTAAGTACAGCACTATTGATGTCGATTGTCTATGGTTGAGACTCTAGACTTTATGATACTTCCGTTCTTCCTGTGGACATGTAATAATGTGAATAATTACGAAATTAATTAAAACATGGATTTCATTAACTACGCCGCCTCCTGACCATGAATCCTCGAGCCTGACCAACAGGCAAGAACAAATAAGAGTTACTATCTTATTCTTTAAAGGCAATCGGTAGCTTATTATATAGTTCGATGCATGTGTAGTACGCGTTTTTTTGATAGATGTAGGTATTTGATGGTGGCTTATGTAGTAAGTATGCGTACTGTGATCTAACTATACGGGTAGAGACATCCGATATCAGCTTTGTCAGGGTGTTGCTTCACAAAACTTAATTTTTCTTGTATTTGTGAGTTGGCAAAGCTCACAGAGTAAAAATTGTAAAGAGTCTGTCATATACATAGTTATGAGGTAGTGAAGTGTAAAATGTCTCCAAGTCAACTATGACTAGTTGGTCAAAAACTCGGTAACGTCTTACAAATATGAAAAAATTAAAATCTAATGTTTCATCCAAACTTTTTTCGTGAAAATATATATCCACTTTACCGGAAGGAAACGTAACTGATTCGTAATAGGCATATTATGTGTGATTTTTATCACCAAATATTTTCTTATTTTTTTGTATTTTAACTAGAAAAACTGTAGTAATAACATTTATTTGTCCTATGTTACATATTTCTCAAAGAGAAAGATAAAAATTTAGCGTTTTTGGGAATTGATCTAGCAAGAAATGGATAAGCTTCCAGCAGAAAGTGCTGCCACCTTAACCTCCTTAGTTTGGAACCTCGCGAAAATATACAGCGCCATCTATTAGATTTCTGAGGCACATTCCTCGGAAAGTGTCTCATTGGGCAAGTATTTAGAAAACTATCTACGACCATTATAACAACGAAGAAATGCGGTCATTGCGGTCATAACCCAAGTAACTTTAATAGCCAATGCAATTTTTATGTGTTTTGATAATGGAGCCATTTTTAACATAGGAAACTATGATGCACCGAATACGTCTGAATGCATCAACGTAGGCCGCACTTACGATTTGCAGGGCTTTGTGTGGCATATTCTTCCGTGGCAGTGACTGCAAGCAGGGCCATGCAGGCAGAGCCCTTATGTATGGGCCCTTTAAAACAGCCCATACAAAGCCCTGCCTGCAGGGCCCTGCTTGCAGTGCGCACTGCCACTCGTACTGTGTGTGATCTTGCAGGGCCGATGTAACGGCGATTTTGTCAGCCCTGCATGCCCACACAAATAACGATTGGCAGTGGCGCTGTTGAAATAGGGTTGTACGTCATAACTTGCACTGGCTGGTTAGATTTAGCTATATTTTTGAATGAATGAATAAACGTTTATATGAACAACACGGAAAATACATTTACAATGTGTAATGAAAACAGTGCCTATGACAAGAAACTAAAGAAAGTAAGTACATGTAAATGCCGTGGTCGAAAAAGGCCAAGGCTCAGCAAAGAGATTTGCTCAGTGAGCCAAAGTGCTGATTTCCAGCCTTTGCCCTGCTAGGAGAAACGCGTTTATCAGCTATATGTTTATAGTGACGTGTACCGAATATGAATGACAAATAAAGTTTGCGTGGGTGTGTGTTTATGTGCGGTATGGGTGCATGTCAGTGACGATTATGTAATGTGTTATCCAAAAACAAGAAATGCTGTTTGATTACCTCCAGTAACAATATGAAATACTTGACTTTTGTAAATCTAATAAATATGATTTTAATTTGGTTTTAAAAGTATTTTTTGTGGCCAGGTATCTTATAGGGGGCGGTAAATCATTCCAACATTTCATTGCCTGGCAACGAAAACTGCCTCTAAAGGCCGTAGTACGGTGGTGGTTTCCCGCAAGCGGAGCCCGCGCACTTCTAAAAGCGTATCTTTGTTTAAAATTTGACGTTTTGAGTTTCTTATCTAAGTACTCAGGCTGTTCATACTTCATGGCGTTAAATACTACACAGGTTAAATGTAAGCGTCTACAAGATTCCATATTTAGGATAGATGAAGTATTTCTCTATGACATTGTCTTGAACATCATTCGTGTAGTCGTATTTTGTTGTTTGAGTAATTTTTGTGTGTATATTATTATATTTTCTACGTTATTGTTTTCTTACAAAGCTTTTTGTTTATATAGTGTGAGTCTGTATTAAGTGCACATATTAAAAAGGATGAAAATATAAACAATTTCATCGATGAAAAAAAAAAATGTTTATTTAAAATTTTTATGGACTTTTAATTTATTTTACTCTCGTCCGTATACCTACCTCATGCAAACAAATTGTTACTACTTTATTGTTTTTCACCCTTTTTAATATGTGCACTTATACAGACTCACACTGTACAGATTTCCAGAGATCACAACCTCTAAATCATATAAGTTATCAGGTACTGCAAGCAGGGCCCTGCAGGCAAGGCTTTGTATAGGGCCCTTAAATGATACTACTCATTGAATATTTTTTTAGTCTATGATCGCTTAAATAAATATGACAGCTACTTGAACGAAAGAAAAAATAACACACTTGTCTATGCCACAGACGCCAAATGTCGCCATCGATCAATGACATTTTGTGAAGTTGAATTTATTGATATAAAGCGTTAATGTAAATAATAAACAATTCCCACATAAAAGTCGGCTTCCAGTCGATATGTATGCCAAGGGCAAAGGCTCTACGGTGCCTTCGGACGCTCAGGCTCGCGAGAAGTTGGCTTTGTACGTGTACGAGTACCTACTACATGTCGGCGCGCAGAAGGCAGCCCAGACTTTTCTTTCGGAAATTCGATGGGAGAAGAACATAACCCTGGGAGAGCCTCCCGGGTTCTTACACTCGTGGTGGTGCGTCTTCTGGGACCTTTACTGCGCGGCGCCCGAGCGTAGAGACACGTGTGAACATTCTTCAGAAGCGAAAGCTTTCCACGACTATGGCTTCGTCAATTCTGGTTATGGAGTCAATGGAATCGGTCACAACGCCGGCCCGGCGCCTCCAAATGACGGTAACAACCTCTCTTTATGATTTTTCTTGAGAACAATTGAGAAAATTGTGTCACAAATTTCTTTTTCCAGCATTAGAATATGGCATAGTTTTCTTATCATTCTGTGTAAATATAGTGCTAGGCATCATTATAAATGCGTGTGGTAACACTGTCGTAGAGTCTTGATGTGGATTTGTTGTTTTAAAACTTGCCTGATTAGGTATTTTGAGTGTTCAAGATTAGGTTCTCTAATTTAGGTCACTGTGCTGGCTTTGTTGATAAGTTCTCGGCATTAAAACATGTACTTGATAGCAAAGACAGACTTCACTTTACATATATTTATTTTTATTAAAGTTTTATTTACCTTATGTTTATGTTTTGAGGGTAAAGGGCTGTGCTCCTAGTTCCCAACGGCCAATGCAACCTGCATAAATCTATTGTAGCCAACCCTTTGTTCTACATCTCCTCGGCCACACCGAGAGCCTCAAAGAAGCTGATGATCTGCCTAGGATTGAGAGTTTGGGCATCCTCAAGGTGTAGTATATGTCCTCCTGTTTCCCGACTTCTGCTGTGAGTTAGTGCACAGTGGCAGATTAGGTGTTTAGGCATTTCATCATCTTCTGCACAAATTCTGCAGTATGGGTTTTAAGGGTGAAATGGCTCCACTATCGCGATACAATCACCCATCTGTGTGCATTGCGGCATTCCCAACAAGAATGAATGGGTTTTCGTATAAGCCCATTCTGTTTAGGAGTTTGCACAACCTACAATGTCCCGTTATTATAGTTTTAGTTTATTTACTTTACATTTCATTCAATGCTTGTTGGGGACGCTGCGATGCACGCAGACAGGTGATTGGATCTCGATAGTGGAGCCATTTCACCCTTTATCCATTCCATTTAGTCTACATCTTAAAATGTTGTTCATTAAGTTTTCTTTCTACTTAACTAAGAAGCCATTCTGTACCAGTTAATAATTACCTTTGATAGTAGTCTGTCTCGATCACACATGAACTTTATATGTAAAGCTATCATGCTGTCAAGATAATTTGTAAATGTTTTGAAACACAACCTAAGTTATAGTCGAAATGATTTATAGTCAAGTGCATAAATATGTTTCTTGAAATCCATTGCAATTACATGTATTTATGTAAAGATTCACGAATTATGTCACACTTTTCTCACCGTTATTATGTCTTCGTTTTTGTTGCAAAAATATCTAAATAACTAAGTGAGCAATAATATGTCCCTAACAAGGTTTGTATTACTCGTTATAAAACAAATTGTCCTTTATAGTATACATATTATTGATCAGTTTCCGCAGACATATTTATATCAGTTAGATTGGATGCTATTATAATAAACATTCAATGATACATACTTTTGAAACGATAGTTTAGATACATATTTTTGCACTTGACTGTACAATAATTAGAATTACAGCACCACAGCTATGTGTGAGAACAGGATAAAGCAGTTTTTGTCTCTGTTGCTCCAACATCTTATGTATCACTTCGTCCTACTCTCACACTGGTGTCATTGTAATTATAGCTATATTATTTTGACTGTAGTTTTCTGTTAGTATGGCCTCTGTAAGTGTAAAATACTACCTTGTTCCTTTTGGGTAAATTTCATCCAATTCTCTGTATAGGATGTAAAAAAGGTATGATGATCCTTCTACGGGCTGATTCCACTCACGTGCCCGCGCAAAAAAAAAGTTCAGTAGAATGCCCTTGGGTACCAGTGGTACACAGTGGCAGGTTAGATACCTATCGAGCAATCCATTGAAATATACCCGACGGCTTCAGGAAACCTAACTCCAAGTTTTATTTCTCAGAATGATAACCCAAAACAACCTTAGTTTCGGGCATCCGGCATCCGGGATCTGACTGGGGTTTGTTTAGGAGTCAATTTTTGCGTATTTTTGCGAAAAACGAGGGCAATCTACTGTAAAAAAAACTTGGGTACCACTGGTACCCAAGGGCTTGTGAATGGTATTGATTGAACACAAATCATACAAAAAAATTTTTTTCTTAAAAAAAGTAGTTTTAAGCTCAAGTAAAAATTACATATAAAAAAACTGTAACTACAGTTAAGTATATTTTACAGAGTAAATAGGTTCTAAATAAACTGGGTACCTTTACTTCAATCTGTCTTTCCGGATTTTTGTATTTAGCAAATAATATTTTTTTAACTGATGGGAGCACTAGCGGACTGGAGGTAGCCTCTTGGGTGAAATAGCTCCATACACGTGATCTGATCACCCGTCTGCGCGAGCCGCGGCGTCCCCATTAGAAATAATAATAATAATAATAAATAGCCTCTTAAATATCTGTGAAAACAGGAGGTTTAAGATTAAAGGACTAAGTTACCTATTTTATTGAATCACATAATCATCATATCATAATTTTTAGGGTTCCGACACCAAAATGGTAAAAAAAAGGAACCCTTATGGTGTGACTTTGTCTGTCTGTCTGTCACACCTGTATATCTCAGCAACCACTCATGCTATCGACTTGAAATTTGGAATAGTTTTAGAACATGGTTGCCTTACTATATTGCACACGAAAGAATAAAATATTACGATTATTAATGTAAAAGGGGCCCAAATAGGGGGGATAAATTTCAAATTGTTGTTACTAGGTCGAGTGGGGTATCATATGAAAGGGCTTTACTTGTACATTCTAAAATATATTTTTGTATTTTTTACGACTCTTAGTTTTCAAGTTATGATGAAAAATGACAAAAAAAAATACCATTCCCCCCCCTTATCTCCGAAGTTTGTGGAAGAAAAAATCTGAATTAATTACAGTCGATAGAAGTTTATGTAAATATTACAGCAAAAATAAAACGATCTTTCTAAGTTGCACAGTTTTTAAGAAATCTGCAAAAAACCTTTACAAACAAATTTAGTTTTGCGGTCCTAAAAATGGACTTTATTGCTTCCAAAAATACTATAGGTATATCGGAACCATCGGTGCGAGAGTCCGACTCGCACTTGACCGTTTTTTTTTTTTCCCATTATCATTCATATCTGTTTCCTTAAATAAAATAAAAATATTTATCATTGTTATTTTTAATATAATTTAAAAAAGCATATTTTCTCTTTGCTTCCAGGCATGGGCGGTGGAGGGATGCCACCAGGATTCTTCCCCAACTCCTCGCTGCGACCGTCACCACCAGCGCCTCATCCGGGGTCGCAGCCGTCACCTCACGGACCGCAGCCTCAGCTGATGGGTGGTGGACAGCCGTTTATAGGACCGTGGTACTCCAGTGGTCCTCGTGGAGCCGTCAGGATGGGCATGGGCAACGAGTTCAATGGGCCTCCAGGTAATAAGAAAAAACCTTTTATTTTTCCAAACATAGTTTGAAAAATGTAAGTTTTATTTACATAATAGTTTTGGTTAGTGTTGTTAGTTAGTTTACTTAGTGACTAACAAGGAAAGGTCGGGTACCTTTTTGTCTGGCTCCGATTTGATTTATTTTGATACTAGCTTTTATCGGCTTCGCTGAACTTCGCTCGCGTTATACAACGTGTTAACGGAATAAGCGAAACTGAGAAAATAGTTTGTTCAGAATCGAGAATAGAATAAATTTCATGGGTTTTTGATAGAGGTAATTTTGTTTAATTTTTATTATTAAAATTTTTGCCGCTTCTATTCTAAATATTTCTGTGGATACGCGCGCTGGCGGCGGCCTGGCGCGGATCATGAGCGGTGCGGGGGGAGGGAAGTGGACGCGGAGTGCGCGGACTAGAACAGCGATGAAACTAGGACTATGATGAAACTTTAAAATAACGATATCTAGAAAAAAAAATAGTTTTTTTTTTTACGGGAATGGATTTATTGTAATAAATAAAAATCATTTGGGGTGCATGAGGGTTTTGCTTATTCCATTAACATGTATGGTTTTTGTGTCATTTCAGTGTTTCCTTCAGGAACTATGCATTTTTCTGGGATAAATTTGTAGCCTATGTGTTAGTTCAGTGCTTGATCTATCTACCTCGCAAATTTCATCGAAATCGGTTCAGCCGTTTAGGCGTGATAGTGGAACAAACAAACAAAGAAACATCCATACTTTCGCATTTATAATATTAGTGAGATGTTAGAGAGTAGCCTAAAATAACAGACCCGTATTTCTTTAGCTGCCCAAATTGCATTATAATGCAACACTAGAGGTTATGACATGTGTCAAATGCCATTTGTTCGAGACCACAGATTGACTGAAGACTTTTTTATTTTTAAATGCATGGCAAAGAACATTAGCGTATAACTCTGTTAAGTCTCATTTAGCATATAACTCTGTTAAGTCTCATTTTTGGCAAGAATTTTCTTTTTTAATTTTATATTTTAAATGTGGTGGGGCAGTGTTGCTTCTTTTCATGAGTAGAATCACTGGGCTTCGTTGGGGAGCGACACTAATACAAATAAGCGTTTTATCTATGTGTATTGCTAAAAATAGTTCTTGTTACCTAGACAATTGGCTTTTTAACTACATAGTATAAAACAAAGTCACTTTTCGCTGTCTGTCTGTCTGTCCCTATGTATGCTTAGATCTTTAAAACTACGCAACGGATTTTGATGCGGTTCCTTTTAATAGATAGAGTGATTCAAGAGGAAGGTTTATATGTATAAAACATGCATAATATAGTAGACAAACACTGATAATTTTAGAGGTTTCTATAAATAAACACATTTTTTGCGCTTACATTGCAAACGCTGGCTGAACCGTACGAGATAGATCAAAATAATGTACTACAGTATTGTACAACTTAAAAAAGTCTACAAAGAAGTCCGCGATGGTATATATCTATCTCTTAGGTATAATCCACAATAACCATTTTTTATCCTTTATTTTTTTTACGAAGCGATTTTAAGCAATACAGCATTAATCCTTATCCAATTAAGTTCCTTAAACAAATGGTGCATTTAATTTAGATCAATATGGCCCTTTAAAGCATGTAATTTAAATGAATATTTTCGAAGATATTACAGACTTAAAATGCAGGGAGAGACACAGCGGTTGCGGCGGTACCGGCCGACCGGGGACCGGCGGCGCGTGCCTATAAATAGTATATTTAGTATCAGCATTTCACCCGTGCGAAGCCGGGGCGGGTCGCTAGTATAATCGTAAACGGCAGTGGAATAGGAAGAACATTTTTGGGATTGACATTAGCTGTCACGCAACATTTCGTTCGCTAATGTTAATCCCACACATTTTTGTTCTATCCTACTAGTCTTTTCGATAGTAGAAAGATACTTGTCAACGGGCTTTGTCAATGTTGTTACCACTAGTCGTACCCACGGCAGTTAGCACGAAGAAACAAAACCAGTATAAGCTGAGCCAGTGTTACGCTACAGACGCCCGAAACCAGAGCCCCGCTCAAGGTCAAAGTGTTTCCACCGACGAGCGGCCATGTGTACAATAGAGTTCACGAAAGTAAACAAAAGAATTTCAGTTAAGAATAGGTAGATATCTTTACGAGGTACACGTTTGTAATCACACTACACACACACACGAAAACGCTTACTTCAGAAATATCTACACTTTAACACATTTTACATCTTTTTGAGATTATGATTTTGTTTTCATAATACCTGACTCTTTCGTGAACTCCAGTATGTGTTTGTCTACAGGGCAAGGCATGATGGGTAACTCCCTGGAGCGCGGCGGCAGCGGGGGGCTGCTGGGGCCGCGCATGACGCCGCCGCGCGCCGCGCCCGCCTGCGGACCCATGAGTCCGGGGGCCTACTCCACCATGCGCGGCCCGCAGCCACAGCCACCAGGTCGGTATTTTGCGCTCCCACATGCCTCCAAAATGCGGAGTGTAGGAGGGATAAAGTGTAACCACAGCAGGCTCCCATATGCCTCCGAAATGTGGAGTGTAGGAGGGATAATGCAACTTATTTTCAAAATTGATTAGAATTATTAAGATCAGTATTTAATTACGGCAAATATTCATTTGCTCATCAAAAATACTGATTGTACATCAATAAATTCAAATTGCTACTTGTAAAAGGAAATTACTTAAATGCACATCAAAAATAATGACTGCGTATCAAAAAACTTTAGGTTCGTTAGATAAAGTAAACCCAACCTAACCGACCCCGAGTAGGGGTCGTTTAGGTTGGGTTAGGTTATTTTACGACCACGTTTTTCTTTTTTCAAAATTTCAATTTCTTCTCTCAAGCTGTGCAGTCCGTTGAGCGCGTGCTATGCGTGACATTTTACTGCCTTTGTAAAGACGCACTCACGCGCCGCGGGTCGTACTTAAGGCGATCCGTTTTCCATACTAAATTTAAATGACTTGCATTCTTATGTGGGACATAAAATGCTGTTGATAAACGAGTGTATACTGCTATTTTTAGTCAAAATTTTCGCGGAATAATACAAAAATGCAGCTAATGCACTGAAAGTACTAGTTTTTGTTAGAAACTTTTGGTTCAATATTACCATTGTGGATGTGTGATCTATACTGTAGTATTTTTATTTTACTGAAAAATTTAGTAAAAATAGCAGTATACACTCATTTTTCAACAACATTTTATGTCCCGCATAAGAATGCAAGTCATTTGAATTTAGTATGGAAAACGCCTTAAAGTGCGGAGTGAAACAGGCCTGGTTTTGGTTAAATTTTTCAAATTGGACCGAGTCTCGATGTAACAACAATTTTTTAATATTTTTTCTTACAGATGTATTTATATTCATATATATATTTTAGCAGGTCACAGCTGTTGGGCGCTAGAAGCCCAACCCCATCACCCCCAAAACATTATGGGCCAGGGGTGCAAAAATATACCATAAAAACAAAAAAATATATACCCTTGATACGGCCAAATAAGTTAATTTACATCGACCTTTCGATGAGTCAGATGGTGAGGGGAGCGGTGTGAGAGGGGGAGGAAGGAGGAGTGCAGAGAGGGATCAATGAGGGGGGGGGGGGGACGGGGGGGATGTGCTGTTTACTTTATTGTCGCTTCTTTTTTTCCCACCATGGCGCCAATTTGTTTGTGAAGCGATGTAGTTTAGCTGACGTCATTAAGGGGGATCTTATACTAATTGTTTAAGGGGCTACCTCCAGTCCACTAGCGCCTCCATCAGTTAAAAAAATATTACTCGATAAATTCGAAACTTATCAAAAATCCGGAAAGACAGATTGAAGTAAAGGTTTATGTAGAACCTATTTATACTGTAAAAGAAAGTTTGCTGTAGTTACAGATACAAAAACTGCTATAGTGGTAGTTTTCGGCACTTTTTGTATCTTTAACTACAGTCAACTACATTTTTCAGAATTGATAGGTTCTAAATAAACTAGGGTACCTTTACTTCAATCTGTCTTTCCGGATTTTCGATAAGTTTTGTATTTAGCGAGCAATATTTTGTTTAACTGATTGGGGCGCTAGTGGACTATTTTAATATCCAACAATGAATAAAGTATTTTGAGTTTGATTTTTGTACTTACCTACATAGACGTACCTTAAGGCCGTATTAAGATACAGATTACTTTTTGTAACATCTTGTAGGTATAGAATACTGAAGATAACAGAAGATAACACCCTCCGTGGTGTAGTGGTAAGAGGGCTCGGCTCTCGATCCGGAGGTTCTGGGTTCGATTCCCGGTGGGGACACTGTCAAATAAAAATCCCTTTGTGCGACCTCCCCTGTTTGGTTAGGACATTGCAGGATGAATCCGTGCTTCGGAAGGCACGTTAGGCCGTTGGTCCCGACTACTATTTAGGGATGTAGTCGTTAATGAGCTATGTCAGAGGTCTTTGGCGGCTAAACAACTCAGACACCAGCCGGCTTAGCACGCTGCCCAAGAGAAAATATATCTCGGAGAAACGTCACTTTATTTGAGGAATTATGTCATCTAATCTATCACCTCCAAGCGCGAAGAAATGTCAGTGGAGGAAAATGTTTAGCAAATCCACAAATTACGTTTTTGATATTTTAGACAGAGATAGCTTTATACACTAATACATGTAGCCGTCCTTGTCTTTCAAAATGTGTCGCACTGCTAGGATGTCAAAAAAACGTGACCATGGTTAGTCTTTAATCTATGGGCCTAGATAAACAGACAACTGCAGCGTGCTAATCCCGCAGGATTTGTGAGGTCGGTCATCTACCTTGCAACCCACACGATATGATGATGACTGAAGATATTTTCAAAATGTAGGTATGCCACCGATGGGCATGGGCCCGCGAGGCGCTTGGCCCGGCGGCGCAGCGGCGGGCGGGGGCTCCGCCCCTCTCAACTACAGCGGGGGCTCGCCGGGCGCGTACGGGGCCCCGCCGGGGTCTAACGGCCCGCCGGGGCCCCCGACGCCCATAATGCCGAGCCCGCAAGACTCTTCTAACTCCGGTAAGTGTAGTTTAAGATTCGCAGGTGGCGGTGCGGTGGTGGATTCTCTCTGATGTTGCAGATTTTTTCCTAAATGTTTATCATACCGGAGTTACCGGTTTCTTGCTGAATTTACCGTTATTTTTGTTGAATTTACCGATTATTCGTGATTAGATTGATAATATTCGAAAATTGTATTAGGCGCTCAGCAGATGAAGGGGCGGGCAGTCACGGACATTGTCCATCAGTGTGGCCGGTATTGCGAAAATTATAGTTTTTATCAGAATCAAATTCAAACATAACCCGTCTTACTACAAAAAAGTTAGACATCTGTTGAACACTTGATTAAACATGTTTCAAAA
Source organism: Athrips mouffetella (assembly GCA_947532105.1). Taxonomy (NCBI): domain Eukaryota; kingdom Metazoa; phylum Arthropoda; class Insecta; order Lepidoptera; family Gelechiidae; genus Athrips; species Athrips mouffetella. The sequence continues at coordinate 14,959,351 of OX383984.1, forward strand.
CTGCTCTACATTTTAAACTAAATAACGATAAATCTGAAATACCTTCTCAACTGAATAACTTTTTGAACTGAACAACTGTTCAAGCTGTTTTCCTTCCAAACCAAAGATTTTGGAAAATACGCGCATACAAACGCTTTTCTCATGTCAATGACTATAATAATACGAAAATAATTGCAGTACCGGCTACACTGGCGAACTGTCAGAACAATATGCCGTCTGCTGTGCCTCTTAATGTTATCATCTTTTGTCGGAGTTACCGGTTTCTTGCAGAATTTACCGTTATTTTTCTTTGAATTATTACGTAACAGGTTTATTACGTAATCCCGATGCTATGGCATTCATTACATACCGTCATCATTTCATATTATGTATTTATTTCTTTCTTTTCGCACCACACTTACACAGATTAAATGTATTATTATGAATCATAGATAGATAGATAGATGTACACTTTATTGCTCACATAAAAGAAAAATACAAACATACACGGACAGCTTAACCTAATGTGGGCAAAGGCGGCCTTATCGCTGCATTATGAATCATCTGCTTCTTATATAGTTTAAGTCTGTATGTATGTATATTCTTTTTATTCTTTTATTAGGCAAAACACGTCATGCTTACAAAATACACAATCATTGACCCACTATAGGCCTATGGCCCGTTTGTTGGTGAATGGGGTCATGCCACCAAATTACAAAAGAGAAAAAAGAGTTCTTAATTAAGTATTACACAGGGTAGTTTCCGAGGTGGGTTATAATGTGGGTTACAAGGTGGTTATATACCTAAACTGTTTATGTAAGTATATTTTATACACACTACCGTCCGTGCCTCACTCAGCAGGGCTCACTGAAAACCAGCGTCGCAGCCTGCGTGCTGCGGCTTTTGCTGAGTGAGTCCCTTTTATCACTGCCGATGTCACAGCACTGTATCTTTTTTTTTCTCTTCCTTTGTAATTTTACCCACAAGAGAATATTCCTTCATGTTGCTACGCATTACAAACACATACACAAACATCACACACACACACACACACACTGTTTTCGTTTTTATATTTTCTTTTATTATTGTTTTTCCAATTAGGTACTATGTAACTTACATCAATAAATTAATTGTTTCTTTTCAAGATGTGTCCAAATGTAAAATGCTTTTGTTATGATAACCGCAAAACAGGCTTTGCCTAGTGTGGGTATCATAGTTTTAACAATTTTTGTAATTCTGGACTTTTAAATAAATACTTTTGTATTTTTGTATTTTGTATTTAATGTATTTTTATAGAGTTGTGTTGTGATGTCCTAGTGTAAACATTTCTGATTTCTGAATTACCGATTTTTGTTGATTATTGGCATTTTTGTGAAGGTATTACCATTATGATTACTTACTTACTTACTACGCTGGCTCAGCGACCCAAAGTGAGTCTTGGCCTCCAATACGAGATGTCGCCACTTCTCCCGGTGTTCTTCTTCTTCTTCGCCATTATGATTAGATTGGTAATATTCGAAAATTGAATTAAAGTTGCTGTGAGCTGCTTGTCGTCTCAAGTCTTAATCATACTTAATTTTTTTTTATTGTCAATGGGCTTACTCTTGACCTCGATCTAGCCTTGAGGACAGAGATGAGGTCGACGATGGAACGAGCTTGCCCAAAAGCATTATAATAATTTTTTACTTGTTATTTAAAGTTTTTTGATTTCTCCATACAAAAAAAGGGCAACTTCATAATATGTATACCCGAACTACAATGTATGATCAATTTTCTTCGTTTATTGCAACACTTACCAACACATTTTGTAGCTATGTCAAAAGCCATCGGCTGAAGCTGTCAGAATAAACAAGTTTGTAAAACAATGTTATACTTTCCGTCAAATATACTCTGGTTTTAGTGTCATGGCTGCAAAATAGATTGGTAAGCGTTGGAATAATCGAAAATAAAAAATGGATTTTACAGCATTATGATACATAATTAACGTCAACTTAAATTTGTCTGCTAAAACCGTTGTTTAATTTATGCGTAATAGATAATATCGGTAATAATAATAAAATAACGGTAAATGCAACACAAAAACCGGTGCCCACAAAAATTACAGTTTTAAAAGTGGTCATCACTCAAGAAAACTATACAAGATGGATTAAAACGGGTACGACAACACATAAGGATGTGTATCTGCTCATGAAACTGAACAACTTTACCATTAGAACGTTTTTTATCTTTTTTATCTCATCTATAAAAAAAAAAATTATTTGTTTATTTTATTTATTTTTAACTTCCTAAGAGGAACTGACCATCCCTTCATCAACTCCCGCGTCCAGGAAAGAAGAAAAAAAAGATAACAAAAAAAAAGAAGACTGACTAGCTTTTTCTACGTAACCCGTAAAAAATACCATATGATATACTAAAAAAAAATTCTCTTTGATTTTAAAAACTCCGCGACCATCCAACTTGACCCCTCATTTATAGAAAAGTTCTTGAAACGGGATCTCACCTTAATTGGTCACTAGTTATGAGAAAAATTTAAATATTTAATGATTTTAGACTTCCCTTTATTTGTACTGTGAGACCAAATTCTTCTTGCCAAATTACATAATTTTAGGCCAACGGGAAGTACCCTGTAGGTTTAACTTACTTACTTTTTTTGCATACATGCATGGAGATGAGGACATAAAACGCCATATCTTTTGATTGCGTCGTTTTAAAAAATTTAAATTTTCAGATCTTGTGTGGTTTATGGACCTTAATATTCGTCATCAATTTCAACCTGATACCTCTTCTCGTTCGTGCGAAAAAGGGTCATGACAGACAGACGGACAACAAAGTGATCCTATAAGGGTTCCGTTTTTTTATTTTAAGGAGAGGTACATAGTCACCACGCTTTGCGGTTGGCGACCGCTGTTGTTAGTGATCGCAGTATGTAAGATGATACGATACACAGAAAGATGCTGCTGTCCATCCTCCGGTTCATAAGCCCTTAGTCGCCTCTTATGTTTATGTTTTGAGGGTAAACGGGCCGGGCTCCTAATTCCCAACGGCCACTGCGACCTGTGCAGATATATTGTAGCCAACCCTTTATATTACATTTCCTCGGCCACACCGACAGCCTCAAAGAAGCTGACAATCTGCCTAGGATTGAGAGTTCGAGCATCTTCAGGGTATAGTATGTGTCCTCCCGTTTCCCGACTTCTACTGTGAGCCAGTGCATCACAGTGGCAGATCAGGTGTATAGGCGTTTCATCGTCTTCTGCACAGAATCTGCAATATGGGTTTCCGTATAGGCCCATTCTGTTTAGGTGCTTGCACAACCTACAATGTCCCGTTAGGGCTCTTATGAGTATCCTAAATTGATTCCGATTTAGCTTGAGCGCTTCAGATGTGTATTTCTTTGAGAAGCCTCGGATCAACTTTTTTGAGTGTGAGAGACCAGTTGAACCTTGCCAAGCTAGGATGGCTTCGCACTTCGCCCAAGCTCCTAGCTGAAACCTGGAGGCAGATTTAGGTATACCTAGGACTGGCTCCGGTCCAGCAAATTTAGATCCGGAGCCTTCTCTTGCCAGTTCATCTGCCACCTCGTTTCCTAGTCGCCTCTTACCACACCCACGGGTAGAGATAGGTTGGTACTATTCTTTGCCGGCACCACACGGATGGCAGGCTACTATTATCTAATCTGTGCCCATAGTATTTTTTTTTTCATATTTTTACCTTTGTTTTTTTAAGAAAAGTTGTTGAGTTTCTTAGGCTTTACACTCTTTAGAGTTGTAATACCAGTTTTACTACACCTTGATGTAAAAAAAACTTAAAGGTTTATGATCAGACAACTGTCGCCAAAAAACATACTAGCCGACCGCTACAATGAGGCCCATGATAGTTAAAAAAATTGGTTTGATTTTAACTGAAATTGTATAAATTTTGAACATTGGAATGTAAAGTCTATAACCAGTTAAAAATATTAGTACCTGGGCGACCGAGCTTCGCTCTATAATAGCCGCTTCAACATTTAAATATCAAGCTATGCTACCCGCCATCAGATGGCGCTGTAGGCTTTTGTCTAAAATGCTGCATTTAAAAAGAAAAAAAAATTACAGACATGAGACCTAGCTAGATCGATTTTTCGCCCCCGAAAACCCCCGTATGGTGAATTTCATCGAAATCGTTAGAGCCGTTTTGGAGTACATACATACATAACATCACGCCTCTTTTCCGTCGGGGTAGGCAGAGACCACAGTCCTCCACCTGCTACGATCTTGACATACTTCCCTTGCTTCCTGTACTTTCATCAATCCTTTCATACATGCTCGTCGGTTTAGGGTACTTTTAACCTGGCCTTTATTCAGAACGTCCTGAATTTGGTCCTGGTATGTTCGCCTAGGCCTTCCCCTTCCAACGTTTCCATTCACTCTCGCCTGGTAGATCTCTTTCGTCAGTCTTCGTTCATTCATCCTCTCTACATGACCAAACCATCTCAGCATCCCTTTCTCGATTTTGGTCACTACGTTTTCTTTTACGCCACACCGTTCTTTTATCACACTATTTCTAATCCTGTCACTCAATTTAACACCAATCATACTCCTTAGCGCTCTCATTTCTACTGCATTAATTCTACTTTCATGCTTCTTCTGCCATACCGTTTCGGAGTAACCGATTACAAATTTATACATATACAAATATTGCTCGGATATTTCCTAGCAGGAATTTGATTCATTTTTGCTTAATTTTCTTAGCTGTTATGAGTCTAAATGTGACGGTCGGCTAGTACCTACCTCAGGATATAAAAAAAAAAAATAATCGGCCGCTGCTCCATAGCAACTGAGCAATCATTTTTTTTTGTACTAGAACAAGATAGATACAATTAGGTTATTTCAGATTTAAGTAATTCAGTATAAAGTGACCGATTATTTTTCCAAGACCACATCTCAAAAAAAAATAAACGTTAAAAAACTGATCATTCTCTTTAAGGGGCTACCTCCGGTCCACTAGCGCCCCCATCAGTTAAAAAAATATTACTCGCTAAATAGGAAAATAATCAAAAATCCGGAAAGACACATTGAAGTAAAGGTACATTTGTTTATTTAGAAAGTATTTATACTGTAAAATATAGTTCACTGTAGTTACAGATACAAAAACTGCTAAAAGTGGCCGTTTTTCGCACTTTTTGTATCTGTAACTACAGTGTATTATATTTTTCAGAATTGATAGGTTCTGAAAAAACTAGGATACCTTTACTTCAATCTGTCTTTCCGGATTTTCGATAAGTTTTGTATTTAGTGAGTAATATTTTTTAAACTGATGGGGGCGCTAGTGGACGGGAGGTAGCCTGTTAAGTTTTCAGAAGCTCAATAACAAAGTGACTAATTTTCAACATTATTCTCATTAGTAGTGAATAATAATCATTTCAGTGACTAAAATTCATGTAAAGAGCACTAAATTTAACATTCCGTTTTAACATTTATTTCGCATTTTTTAAATTAATTTCAGGGACTGTTCATTATAAAGATTTCCAATATTAGTGTATAAAAAGAGTCTGCCTTCATATGATAAAAGGCGGCTAAGTGCTACCGCCTTCTAACCAGGATCTTTCTCTGGATCTGGAATTGTTGAATTGTACCAGGACCAAATTCAGGACGTTCTGAATAAAGGCCAGGTTAAAAGTACCCTAAACCGACGAGCATGTATGAAAGGATTGATGAAAGTACAGGAAGCAAGGGAAGTATGTCAAGATCGTAGCAGGTGGAGGACTGTGGTCTCTGCCTACCCCGACGGGAAAGAGGCGTGATGTTATGTATGTATGGAATTGTTCATTATAAAGATTTTCAAAATTAGTCTATAACAAGAGCCTGCCTTCATATGATAATAGGCGGCTAAGTGCTGCCACCTTCTAACCAGGATCTATTCCTGACCCTTTTTGTTTTAATGAGAAGAAGGTAACAGTAATAGGTTTAAAGCTGCTTAAACTTTTAAAGCGCTTTGTGAAATGGGCTATACAACGTGTAACGGGAAGATATGATAATACTAAAGGGTGTGAATTTGCTCATGAAACTGAACAACTTTCTACAAGGAACATAGGTCCTCCCATAGAAACTGCATCAGCTGATAGCGCATTTTGCATGGGAGGTCAAATTTGGTTTTTCGTATTGCGACATTTGCGACCCACGTTCCTTGGGAAAAGTTGTTCAGTTTCATAGGCTGATTCACACCCTTTAGTATTATCACACGTTTTCGTTACTCGCTGTATGTAACTTATTTTTTTCTTCTTTTATATAGGGTGACTTTTAATTAGTTCTTGATAGCAAAAGATACGCATGCACTCATGATACTGAACAACTTTTCCCAAGGAACATAGGTCGAAATACGAAAAACCAAATTTGACCTCCCATACAAAAAACCAAATTTGACCTCCCATACAAAGTGCGCTATCAGCTGATGCAGTTTCTATGGGAGGTCAAAACTTGATTTTCGTATTTCGACCTATGTTCCTTGGGGAAAGTTGTTCGTTCAGTATTATGAGTACATTCATACCTTTTTCTATCAAGAACTAATTAAAAGTCACCCGATATAAAAGAAGAAAAAATAAGTTACATACAGCGAGTAAAGGTGTGATAACTGATAATACTAAAGGCAAAAGGCAGTTTAAGTCACTTAGTGGCCTTTTTCATATGAGGGCATTGCTGGGTATTAGATTACTGCAATTGGTAAATTATTAGGCGAGAGTGAATGGAAACGTTGGAAGGGGAAGGCCTAGGCGAACGTACCAGGACCAAATTCAGGACGTTCTGAATAAAGGCCAGGTTAAAAGTACCCTAAACCGACGAGCATGTATGAAAGGATTGATGAAAGTACAGGAAGCAAGGGAAGTATGTCAAGATCGTAGCAGGTGGAGGACTGTGGTCTCTGCCTACCCCAACGGGAAAGAGGCGTGATGTTATGTATGTACTTCGCCCTGGTAACTTATTTGAAGTTCTTTAGTCGCCTTTTACATGAATTTAGCTAAGAACCAACCGGCACCTCTACGTATTTTTGTACAGTCAACGACAGGTCAAGCTTGACACTCGCAGTGCGACTCTAGCCCGTATGTCTATTGAAATAAGAACGGTACAAATTCCAATGTGTCAAGCTTGATGCGCTCTTGACTGTACCTCTTAATGTACACACGGCCTCACGTCGGTGGGAACACTTTGACCTTGAGCGGGTCTCTGGTGTCGGGTGTTTGCAGCGTAGCGCTGGTTCAGCTTATACTGGTTATGTTATCACTTACTTGCTGTCGTGCGTACGATATACTAGAATTTCATGGTTTTTAGGGTTCCGTACCTCAAAAGAAATAAACGGAACCCTTATAGGATCACTTTGTTGTCCGTCTGTCTGTCTGTCTGTCTGTCAAGACCCTTTATCTCACGAACGGGTAAAGGTATCAGGTTGAAATTAATACCATATATTAGGATCCATGAACCACACAAGATCTGAAAATTTCAATTTTTTACAATGACGCAATCAAAAGATATGTCATTTTATGTCCTCGTCTCCATACATTTATTCAAAAATGCAAAACCTACAGGGTACTTCCCGTTGACCTAAAATTATGAAATTTGGCAAGAAGCTAGGTCTCACAGTACAAATAATGGGAAAAGTCTGAAATCATTAAATATTACAACTTTTCTCACAACTAATGGTATCCAATTGTGGTGAGCTCCCATTTCTAGAACATTCATATAAGAGAGGGGTCAAGTTGGATGGTCGCTGAGGCGATTTTTGTTTTAGTTCTATTTAAAAACGGGAACACTTACAAACTTGAAAATTGGTATGTTTATAGTGCATAAGCAATAAAATAACAACAAATAATAAAATTTGGTCAAGCGCGTGTCGGACTCAAAAAATCTAGCACATTAACTTACTGAAATTTCAACTAATACAATTATGTTTATGTGGTGGTACGAAACCCTCAGTGCGCGAGTCCGACTCGCACTTGGCCGGTTTTTTTTATGACTAATTTTGTGAGAAGTTTGTCTGAGGAAGTGCAGTCAAAAGAAAAAGGATTTTGATTTTAACACAATACAATATTCTTTGTCGCACACGAAATTTTGTGAAAAATACAAATTTTATATTACAAATAGGTGTACAACGAGGCGGCCTTATTGCTAAACAGCAATTGCTTCCAGGCAACCTTAACACTTCCTGTGTTCGGATAAATCTACAAAGTAGAAAATCGCTGAGCTAGTACAGCAAATGCTTACTAGGTGGCAGCACAAACGGAACGTTGAAATGCGTATAGAGGTCGCTAATTTCACAACATCAGGCAGGACCACCGCAAGCTAGTAGGTAAAGCGTCTGCGGTACTGACGCAGAAGACGCAGGTTCGAATTCTGCCTGTGGTTGTGAAATTTTGCGATTTTCTACTTTACAGCACGTCAAGCTTGACACATTGAACTTATTCCAAACGTTACAAATGTCAAGTTTGATCTGCTATTGACTGTACCACCCCCTTGCCAGTCCCAAGCAAATGGGAGCCAGTATTACGCGCACACGAGACATACCATGTGCTATAGGTAGACGCCGCACAAAATAACTCTGGTCATGTAAGTTGATGCGCAGAAGTCAATTCCTAAGAAAGTCAGTCATTTTTTACTCCTGCGCATCAATGACATGGCCAGAGTTATTTTGTGCGGCGTCGACCACGTGTAACGTGAAGATGTGATAATATTAATAAAGGGTGTGAATCTGCTCATGAATTTGAACAACTTTCCCCAAGGAACATAGGTCGGAAAACGAAAATCTATTTTTGGCCTTCCATAAAAACTGCATCAGCTCACAGCGCATTTTGTATGGGTGGTCAAATTTGGTGTTTCATATTTCGACCTACGTTCATTAGGATATTACCGGCACATCATCATCGTTTAGGTCTACCATCTGGATTGCGGAGATCAGATGGCAGTCGCTCTGTGTAAAAACCAGTGCCCGTATCTAATTCCTTAATTTAGAGTAGGCAACGAAGCGGATCGTTGTATGAAGACACCCGCATGAAATCCTCAGTCGATGAAACTTTGCTGGGGTATTACAATACAGGAGACAAACTTTCTATAAAAACATCAACAAAAAAAATCGGTACTTTTAATTTTTCCATACAAAAACTACAAAATATGAAAAAATATTTTTCTAATTTTTTTTTTTGGATATTTTGAATTAACAATTAATTCATAATTCTTTATCATCCTGTCAAATAAAATCTGCCTAAGAAATTTATGTTGGGGTCAACTGCTTCGCTTCGTTGCCTACACTTGATTCCATAAAACATACATAATAAGGCTTTTTTTTGTGTCACAAGTGAGCAAACGAGCTTGTGGGCCACCTGGTGGTAAGTGGTCACGACCGCCCATGGCACCCACTATCTTATTAGTGAAATAATTTGACACTAATAAGACAGCAAAGCGCGTTACCCACTCTGAGACCTAAGGCCGATATTTCACTGGGACACCATGGCGGCGCAACCAGTCGGGCCACCGTGGTGTCCGTAACTAGACACCAGACCCTGCGGCCACAGTATTAAGGGCTATATTTCACTGGGAGTGGTAGCGCGACCAGCATCCGAGCTGGCCGCGCCGCCAAATTGGTTGCGCAACCAAACGGACACCAGGTGAGTAACTCTCTATAGAGCTGTATACATTTTGTTGGTAGCGGCGACTGGTTGCGCCGCCATGGTGTCCCAGTGAAATATCGGCCCAAGATGATATGTCTCGTGTGCCGGTAATTTCACTGGCTCCCTTACTCTTCAAATCGAAAGACAGCAGTGCAAACACTGCTGCTTTACGGCAGAAAAAGGCAAGGGGGCGGTACTTCCTCAGACGAACTTTGCACAAAAGCCAGCAATATTGATTTTAATTAGCGCCATCTATTTAACCTATACGGCATTGACTCTAGTTAACCATGCGATTCTAGTTGTCTTGTCTACGATATAATCTACATAGTAATGGAGCAATTTTCAGGTATTTTATAATATTACTACTCTAAACCAGTTATTTGACTGTGGCACTTTCCTTTTTTAGATTTTCCTGGTTTTTTAGTTTATTTTTATGTTGACGCGCCCGTGATTATTAAAATATCTTATTTCAGACCGTTTCCATATTTGTCAAAAAAAAAATCTAAGAATTAAAAATTAAATTATTATAAGTGGTTTTTTTTGTTTTGATATACAAGGTTATTTTTTGGACCTGACATGCGTATGCCCACCTTATTACAGAGCGCAGAGGTCAGAAGCAAACATCTTTTGTTCTACGACTTTGCTAACAACCCACGAAAAATTTACAATTTCCCGTACAAAATGGGTCGGTCACGTGATCACTTTAGTATGGGGAGTCGAAATTTAAACCTAAACTACTATCATACAAAACGAACACTCTCCACTCCCTTTGCAATCTACCCCGCACCCCCGCGCGCACCCGCCCGCGTGATTGTCGTGGTCCTTCTGAGGGATTTATGAACTGAATATGCGGGCCTACGCGACCTTCCAATTTTAAATTCGCTCTTGATATTTGAGCAAAAACAGCAAAAAAAAAAATTTGGTTTTGGACAGTTTTGCTGTTCAAGACTGTTCATTTCCCATCCGTCCATTTCCTTTTGTGATTTTTATATCTTAAGTCTGACTCGAATAAAAGTCTTTAATAGTTTTTTACTATTAATTCTGAGCCCAATAAATTGTAGCGGTATTTATGAAAAAAAAAGACTCCATTTCTAGCTAGATATCTTAATGCTTTGCAGGTACAAATAAAAAAAGAAAAAAATCTATTATTCTTTTTTTTTATTTATACGTCATACATAGATGCGCGTCTACGAATATTTTGAAAAAAAAAAAAAAAGAATTGTTTATCGTTATTCATGCTTCATTCTCGCTTAACCTTGGTTCCATACACGCTTTGGGTTACTTCTGTTCTGTTCTACGCTTCTTATATGTTCTCCTTTCCTTGTATAATTTCCATTTCGTTTCCATATTTTTCATTGTTTTGTTAAAGTCTCTATAGAGGGTGTTAAAAATATGTTGGTACTTTTTAGGCGTGATTCCGCATTATACAGGATGTTAATTTTACTGCGTGTCTTAGGTCAGGGGGTGTTTCGATCCTTGTAATTACTATAAAGAAACACGAAAATATTTTTTTTTGTGTTCCTATCGTTAGTGAAACACCCCCCTTAGCTTTAGGACGCAATTTAATTAAGACCCTGTAGACTGTGGAAAAAAAGCAACAAATCATATTTTTTACTCCCTGTATAATAATTAGAATAAGTTAATTTAGATGATAAGAAAAAACACATTTATTTCGTTTGAAGTACTTAAAACATAGTTATTACAACGTTTCTAATTTCTCTGTGTAGAGTAAAAAAAAAAAAAAGAAATATATGTGTTTTACATATATAAAAAAAACGTCAAATAATTCGTAAGTCATAGAATAAGTTATGCGAAAATGCGAAGAGCCTACATCAGGTGCGTACGTATTATACTTTATTAGTAGGTTTAATAAGATTTTCTTTTTACTAACAGGCTCATAGATATATTTTACTATGAAGTTCATGAAGAAAACTGCAACACGAATGAAGAGTAAAACTAAAAGTCAACTGCAATTTTTTTTTAACATTTGTAGTGTTAAAAAAAGTTATAGTTTTTCTCCCAATCCAATACAGTCGGTAAGAAAACACGATTAACAGAGTTTTCAAGCTGTCACAATTGGCACACCATGAACTACTTAAATAATTTTGAAAAGTATTGTTCTACGATTTATTCAGTCATTGGTAAAATATTGAAATTGGAAAAATACATTTTTTTTTATAAAGAAACGTAAATGCCATTTAAAAATAATATTGAGCAGTATGAAAAGAGCCTATGCTTAAAGATACGATTGAACCTATGAAAACGAAGTACTTGGGGAAATGGATCCACATTTATCTTTGTCATTTCTTTGTGATCAAATAAAGTGGTGCACTTCTAGACTAAGAGCGGGCAGTTGGCATCGAATACCAAACAGCGACTTATCTAGGCTACAACTGTTCTGTACAATGAAATGGTGACTCCAAAAAATTTTTGATTGTGCAGCAGCCTAAATAGGTCGCTTTTTGATATGCGATAAAGTAGGGCTGCCAACTGCCCGCTCTCCGCCTATTTTAGTTCTAGTAATTTTTTTTACATTCCAGCTACATTTTATTTTTGGGTTGATATCAAAAAGTGTTTATATTATTCACTTATTCCAAAATGAGGCTACAAATTGAGCTTTTAGTTGGCATCAATAAGAAAAAAAAAAAACCGGTCAAGTGCGAGTCGGACTCGCGCGCCGAGAGTTCCGATATACCTATAGTATTTTTGGAAGCAATAAAGTCCATTTTCAGGACCGCAAAACTAAATTTGTTTGTAAAGGTTTTTTGCAGATTTCTGAAAAACTGTGCAACTTAGAAAGATCGTTTTATTTTTGCTGTAAAGTTTATATAAACTTCTGTCAACTGTAATTAATTCAGATTTTTCCTTACTCAAACTTCGGAGATAAGGGGATATAATGAATAGATAATGGTATTTTTCTTGACATTTTTCATCATAACTTTAAAACTAAGAAATTTAAAAAAATACAAAAATATATTTTAAAATGTACAAGTAAAACCCTTTCATATGATACCCCACTCGACCTAGTAGCGACAATTTGAAATTTGGCCCCCCCTATTTTGGCCCCCTTTATATTAATAATCAAACTTTTTTCAAAATTTTTTCTTGTGCAATTAAGTTGGGCAACTATATTCTAAAACTATTCCAAATTTCAGGTTGATAGCATAAGTGGTTGCTGAGATATAGAGGTGTGACAGACAGACGGACAGACAGACAGAGCGGCACCATAAGGGTTCCTTTTTTTTACCATTTTGGTATCGGAACCCTAAAAAGAATTACCCTACAAAACTCTATAAATAAAATTCCCCCAAATTTCTATAAATTGCATCAGCTCGTAGCGCATTTTGTATGGCTGTGATTTTTTGTATTTCTACCTATGTTGTTTAGTTAAAAGTAACATACAAATTTATATTTCGCACTATACGTATGAAAAACAGTTTACGTTTTCATGGGTACAATCGCATCTAGAAGTGTTTTAACTTATTTTGTAACCAAAAAATCCGTTACTAAAATGTACCTACGCGGTTAGGGGGTGAGAATATGTACACGCTGATGAAACCCGTGGGGGGCGGAGCCCTATCGGCGGAGTTCCCACTGGGGGCTGAGCACGCGCCGCCGCACACCATGCCACAGCCAGCGCCCTCTGAAGGTAGCGTCTAGCCAATAATCGCGGGTGGAACATTTTGACTACGATTTAAGATAAATAAAAAAAAATTGGTAAAAATTTGTAATAGATCAAAAAAAAAAAACAAGGAACTTGCACAAAACGCTGAAGGTCGCTTTATAACCGACTTCAAAAAAAAGAGGATATCTATAAAAAGAAATTGATAAAAATTTTCACTAGATAACAAAAAAAGCGAGTAATTTTGACAAAACGGTGAAGTTCGCTTTCGAACCGACTTCAAAAAAAAAGGAGGCTATACAGGGTGTTAATTTAATTGCGTGCCATAGCTTAAGGGGTGTTTCAGCTACGAGAAAGGAACACAAAAAAAATATTTAAAAAATCCTACTGAAAAAAAAAACTAAAACTGCATTGAAACTTAACTAACGCGGAGCAATGTCGCTAGCGCGCGAGTATCAGTGAATAAGGTAGGCACATCATCATCATATCAGCCGAAAGACGTCCACTGCTGGACATAGGCCTCCCCTAAAGATGACGACTACATAAATGAAACTCTTTCGCGCGCTTTTGATAGCGCGCCCATTCGCGCGGTCATTGCTCTCCGCGTTAGTTTAGTTTCAATGGAGATTTTTTTTAAGTAGGATTTTTTTAAATAATTTTTTTGAGTTTCTTTATCATTACTGAACCACCCCTTAAGCTATGGCACGCAATCAAATTAACACCCTGTATATTCGTTTGAATTTTTTTTGACGAGCACTGTAAATTATGGCAATAAAGACAAATTTACGAAAGAAACTGAACCTCAGCCTTTCAAAAGTTTCAAAATCCTACAAATCTTGACACTTTAGTAAATACAAAATGTTTTTAATTCATTGTATGATATTACCAATCTCACAATGACGTCAGTTACATTTACATTGCTTCACAAACAAAGTGGCGCCATGTGGAAGCAAAACGAAGCGACAGTATAAGACCCACGCGCTCTTTTCAATATGTTTGATGTACAGATTTAAAGAATAAAGAATGTGAGTTTAAAGAATGTGTAAAGTAAACAATATGTAAAAAAGCTTACTATAGATTAGATGACTATATCAATGACAAGGAGGCATGGTGCTCTGATGTTCCAGCGAAACACAAGAAACACATTGTAAAAAGCCGACTCTTAAAGTAGGCCGTTCTGCAGTGGTTTCTTGCCGTTTCTTTTACGCTGCCATAGCACGATCCGAAACGGCGTAGACTCGCTCTATTTGCATTGTATTCTGCATGACATTCAATAAGTATTCTGTAAAGAATCTACATTGAATGAAATTATCTGAATCTGGTTTTGTCTCTGAATCTCAAATTATACAAACCTTCTTCTTTCATATGAGGGCCAACCAGACGTAGCCGGAGGGTAGCGAAAAAAACTGCTGCACTTTTTTCGAATTTTTAAAAGTTTTTAGTATTCGTTACCCGTTCCGTTAAAAATTTGAATTATTAATTCCTAAAAAAATACAAAAATGTTAGTACTGAAAATTGAGTTTACCTAAACTTTTGCCATACAAAACGGCAATTTCTTAGTTAAATACCCAATATTCGTCGACAATTCACACACACAGTCATCTGATCATAAACTAGGCATAGCCATACATAAATAGATACACACATAAATAGATAAATAACACCCAGTCTCATCACACAAATGTTTGAAGTTGTGACAGCCGCTAAGGCTAACAACAGAAGTCCACAAAAAAAAAATTGCCCTAGGCTGGGATCGAACTCGCGACTCACGTAGAAGGCAGGCTCACTACCAACCACACCAACAAGCCAGTCAATATTGTATCATCGTACATGCTGTTGTACAATGGTTTTAGTTTAGATGTTTAATAAACTTTATAAGCTTACTATAAGCTGTGAATTATGATAAATTTAAATCAAAGTCAAAATGTTCCGGACCCTTATAAGGGTAGGCTCCCACCGACAGAGGTGCGACGTGGCCCGGGTTGATTTGTTATATTACGTAATTATATTAAAGAAAAAAAATGTGCACGCCCTTCACCGGTGTGAGCTAACCCTAATGTAGATAATTAATAAAAAAAGTAAAGATTATTCGTGATTTTAAATAAGTTATTGATTTTATAACCCTTTTAACGAGTCAATGCCATCGCTTACCAACACACAACCAGACTACATTTGACGGAAAAAATTACATTGTTTTACAAACTTGTTTTTTCTGACAGGTTTAGCTGATTGCTATTGATCATGGAGCACAATAGCCTTGATATAGCTGCAAAATGTGTTGGTAAGCTTTGGCATTGACTCGTGGAACGGATTATAAGGCCGGTATTTCACTGGGACACCATGGTGGCGCGACTGGTGGCTTGACTGGTTGCGCTACTGGTGTCCGTAACTAGACACCAGAGTCGCTACACCCTGTGGCCACAGTTTTAAGGGCTATATTTCACTGGGAGTGGTAGCGCGACCAGCAGCCGAGCTGGTGTCTAGTTACGGACACCAGTCGCGCTACCACTCCCGGTGAAATATAGCCCTTAATACTGTGGCCGTAGGGTGTAGCGATTCTGGTGTCTTTACTGGTGTCTTGTTACGGACACCAGTCGCGCTACCAGTGTCCCTTTCTCTCCAGTCTGCCTTTTCCACCAAAGCTGTGCTGGTTAGCCAATCAGAGGTCTGGAAATGTTACAACCAATAAGATTTCTCCATTCTCCTAGCTTATAGCTGCGTTCGAAAATGGCGCTTTCTTATTGGTTGAAATTTTTCCAGTTCACAAAAAAGGCACACTTAAGAGGTTACCCCCAGCCAACTAGCGCCCCCATCGGTAAAAAAAAAGGACGGGTTGCACTCCGAGAGTGCCGACAGAAGTGAAGACTTGCATTTTTAAATATATATGGGTCAATCGCGCCATTGCTCGCGTATTTCTTTGATGTCACTGAATAAAAACCCGTATTGTAATAACAATACGGTTGACAGTTGACGCTTTTTCGATCAGGCTACGGATCTGACGCGACATCTGACGCGAGTTTAATATTGTTTACCCATCTAAAAAAGTGGCAAGCGCCGCTAAAGAAGTTTTCACTACAAAAATATTACTCGATAAATACAAAACTTATCGAAAATCTGTCATACAAAATTGAAGTAAAGGTATCTAGTTTATTTAGAACCTATCAATCCTGAAAAATATAGTTCACTGTAGATTCAGTGCGAAAAACGGCCACTTTTAGCAGTTTTTGTATCTGTAACTACAGTGAACTATATTTTTCAGGATTGATAGTTTCTAAATAAACTAGGGTACCTTTACTTCAATCTGCTAAGACAGATTTTCGATAAGTTTTGTATTTAGCGAGTAATATTTTATTAACTGATGGGGGCGCTAGTTGGCTGGGGCTAAAACCTCTTAAGAAGGTGTCCTAATCCAAGAAATAGATACTTGTACGGTCAGCGTAAATTTATATGAGCAAAAATAATTGGCCTCTACATACAAACTGTTCGATTAAAGTTTGAAATTTGTATGGAGAGGTTAAAAAAAATATTATTTCCCGAAAATGTTTCTGTGGAAAAGTTGTTCAGTTTCGCTGACTGAGCACGCCCTTTTAATTTTTGGTCCCTATATTATACTATGTAATAAATGAGGCGGTACAGAATATAAGTAACTCAAGCGTTGTATAGGCCGCGCAAACTTACTCTAGCTCTGACCGTTAGTGAGCAGAAAACAAAAAATGAGCCGCAGGGGAGAGCGGGGCATGTGGGGGTGGCGTGCGAATCGTTCATTGGCTCTCCGCCTGTCACCCATGCACAGAAAATAACCGTCAGGGCTAGAGCTGTTTCCCGATCTTACTCCAAAGACTGTATGGAACCATTAAGCTTTGAATGAAAGTTTTTAAAGCCACATTCAAGTATTTGGAGATGTCATATTTTACATTCAATTACATAGGAGACATCTTTTTTTCATCAAAAACCTTTTTATTAAAAGGTTTTTGATAAAAAAAGAACATCCCCTAAAACAAACACCCATATTAACGTTTTTAACGTAGTTGACAAACATCATAGAAAACTCGTTATTAAAAATAGATATTATAATTATAATAATTATTATTATAATTTGATTTAATTGATTAAATTTTATTTTATTCTTAAATGTAATATGGACTGTAAAATGTCTGAAATAAATGAATTTTATTTATTTATTTTATTTTATTTTTTATAAACTCACGAGAATTTAAGAGTTAAAAATTTTCTATGAGTTTACATTAGATTTTATTATCACACATTATCAATTTCAAATTTTACATTAATTGTCAAGATGTCCAAGTATAATGTGATTGTCAAGAATACATAAAAATTAAATTAAATCATAATTCTACAAAGAATATTAATGCTGTCAATTTAAAATAATATACAGGGTGCCCAACTTGGAGGTATACAACTTTTTTTGCCGCCATTTTGTTTTGGCGGTAAATATGACAGTTGTTGCATGAATATAATTTTGTGTAGATAAGGCAAATCTGTTATGGAGCGTTTTAAGACGGAACAACATGTTACACGGCACGGGCCACAATAGAAACATTAAAAAGAATGTTTCCCGGTCGATTAATTTCGAGAAACGGTGACAATGATTTAACTGCTCCTTACTTTTTCTGTGGGGCTATTTAAAGGGACGTGTCTATAATAATAGACCAATGAACCTTCAGCAAATAAAACGAAATATTCGAGAAACAGTCACTGAGATAACGCAGGAAATGTGTGAAAATGTGATGAAAAACGCGATGCAAAGAGTTCACATCTGCGATGCTGCTAGAGGTGGGCATTTATCTGACATAATCTGACATAATTTTCCATGTTTAAAACTGCCGGCCCTAAATACTATATTTAACAAGGAATACTTGATATATTTTATATTTCATAGACTAAAATTACAAAACTAAAATGTATACCTGTTATTTGGCCACCCTGTACATGTCCATACGAAAAATATGTACAATACTAAAAAGTACTGAAAAACTCAATTGGCTATGATTGTCTACGACAAACATCCCCCCACACCTCAAGCCTTCCCCGCGGCACCATTCATAAACGCCCGCACTGGGTGCGAGCGGCGCTCTTCACTAGCCACCTTGATTGAAAACGCACGTTAATTTGATAAAAACCATCTTACTGAATTGTTACCTTTAAACTGGCATTAAATTTATTATACAGTCCACTCGCTTTGTTATTACTTCCACTGGGCCTGAACAATGATGTTTGTCAACTACGTTAAAAACGTTAATAGGGTGTTTTCAACCACCATTTGAAAGTCCTACTGGATGGCGCTGCAAATCAGCATAAGAAAAAACCATCATAGTGCCACTATGTAATCAGTTCGATTGCAACTGTCAAATACCTGTAACATTTTTTTTTGTAAAAAGTTTTCATATAAAGGCTGTAAGGGACGGTGTACCGAAAACTGAAAGGGCGTGCTCAGTCAACGAAACTGAACAACTTTCCCAAAGAAACATGTGTTGGGAAATGCAAAATAATTTTGACCTCTCCATACAAATTGCCCACTCTGGTCGAACAGTTTATATGGAGATATCAAAATGTTTTTTTCATTTCCCAACATATGTTTCTTAGGGAAAGTTGTTCAGTTTCGTTGACTGAGCTCGCTCTGTCAGTTTTCGGTACACCGTCTCTTACACCTTGTATTTTACCCATGATTTTACTAAGTGTAAAAAAAAGAAATTGTGATCAGTGGTCAACGTACACTCAACAGCACGTCAGTAGAAACACTTTTGGACCTTATGCCGTGGTAATAGAGTTGAAAAAGTTTCTACCGACAAGCGGTTGACCGTACCACCCATCTAGTTGGACTTTTGAGTTGGAAATCTTCCTATTGCATCTTTACATACAACGGGGCGGATTACGTCACTAACACCCAGTTTTTTTTAGTTTTTAGGGTTCCGATACCAAAATGGTAAAAAAAAGGAACCCTTATGGTGCCGCTCTGTCTGTCTGTCTGTCTGTCACACCTCTAAATCTCAGCAACCACTTATGCTATCAACCTGAAATTTGGAATAGTTTTAGAATATAGTTGCCCAACTTAATTGCACAAGAAAAAATTTTGAAAAAAGTATGATTATTAATATAAAGGGGGCCAAAATAGGGGGGGCCAAATTTCAAATTGTCGCTACTAGGTCGAGTGGGGTATCATATGAAAGGGCTTTACTTGTACATTTTAAAATATATTTTTGTATTTTTTTAAATTTCTTAGTTTTAAAGTTATGATGAAAAATGTCAAGAAAAATACCATTCCCCCCCCCTTATCTCCGAAGTTTGAGTAAGGAAAAATCTGAATTAATTACAGTTGACAGAAGTTTATATAAACTTTACAGCAAAAATAAAACGATCTTTCTAAGTTGCACAGTTTTTCAGAAATCTGCAAAAAACCTTTACAAACAAATTTAGTTTTGCGGTCCTGAAAATGGACTTTATTGCTTCCAAAAATACTATAGGTATATCGGAACCCTCGGCGCGCGAGTCCGACTCGCACTTGACCGGTTTTTTTTTATTTGGCTTTCACATCTCATAGGGGTGGAGATGTATTTCGCCAATGTCAGAGTGACTCAACTTTGCTTAAAGCATCTCTGAAGTTAAACCTTATAGGCGCATGATATTTGACAGTTGACAATGTCGACGGCACGTCACTGCTTGGTGACTGGGGGAAGCGCGGGATGAAGGCGGGGTGAGGGGTACATCTGTTATGAGCATAATACTGCCGGCTTAGCACGCTGCCCGAGAGAAAATATTTCTTGGAGAAATGTCACTTTATTTGAGAAATTGTGTCATCTAATCTATCACCTCCAAGCGCGAAGAAATGTCAATATAGGAAAATGTTTAGCAAACCCACAAATTACGTTTTTGATATTTTACACAGATATGGCTTTATACATAGTTTATTCTTTGTTGGATATTAAAATTTCTTCAATGACGTCAGCTAAACTAAATCGCTTCACAAACAAATTGGCGCTACGGTGGGAAAAAAAGAAGCGACAATAATAACCCAAGCGCTCTTTTAAATATGTTTGAATGCACTCCCCCACCTCCCCGTCATTGTCTAGGTATACCGCGGTTGCGGTCAGACTATAAGAGTGTTTACTCACTACGTCTGATCCGAACTCGGTCCGAAGTAGTCGTAGAACTATTTATATGGTAGTTTACGCACTAGATCCGGCTTCCGTCATCCGATTTCACTATTGATTCTTATTTTCACGCGTTCGGAACGGACGTAGTGCGTAAACACCCTAAGAGCCGATTCCCACTTGTCGTGTGTCGGATCCTTTTAATAATCGGAAGTTCCAGTGGCAGAGCATTTTATATGAAGCTATTCACACTCGTCCGACAAAGATTTTGTGTCGGATCCGACGAGAAATGTCGTGTGTTATGTCAGCCGATTTTCGTGTCGGATCAACGCTCGCATATGGCGCTGTTCAAATCGGAATCAGATAACCCACATAGTGGGAACAGAAGCGGCGACACCCGATTAAAATTGGAATCCGACATAGTGGGAACCGGCTCTAACGATCGAGTCGGACCGCTGCGATCGTCCATATTGCCCTTTATCCTTAGCTCAGTGTAACTTTTCACAATGTATATTATCGATTTGCACTTGTAACTTGGCGTAGGTCTGGGCGGCGTGGAGGGGATGAAGTCGTCCCCCGGCGGGGTGGGGGGCGGCGGGCCGGGCACCCCGCGCGAGGACTCCGGCTCCGGCATGGGCGACTACAACCTGGGTGAGTGGCGAGCGCGCGGCGCGCCCACACCACACGCCACATCCCAGCACAACCGTACACCCAGCATGCCACCCACACAACCCGTCCCATATCCCAAACATCCCCCCACACACACACATCCCCCCCCACACACACATCCCCCCCCACACACACAAACACACCTACACACAACCCTTCCTACATCCCATACATCTCTCCCCACACACAAACACGCACACGTACACACAACCCATCCCACACATCCCCCCCACACACACAAACACGCACACGTACACACAACCCATCCCACACATCCCCCACACACACAAACACGCACGCATACACACAACCCATCGCACATCCCACACATTCGCCCCACACACACATACACAAACATGCACACAAACACACCCACACACAACCCATCCCACATCCCACACACCCTCCCCCCTCACACACACACACACACACACCCACACACACACAGCCAGTTGCTCAAAGCGTCTTCAAAGTTAGATCTCCTTCTGTCTTTCTCAACAAAACAGAAAGAGTCATTAATAGACTTAATAGATCTTTAACTTTAAAGACGGTCTGTGCAACTGAGGGGCAATCATTTTGTACAGTCAAACGACGATAACACGTCCCGCCCCACCGCTTGCTTAGGTAGTAGTTTAAAGATGTTTAAATAACAGCACTTCTGCTAAGGATGGAGCCATAAGCGTATCCATTTCGATATACACTAAGAGCGGGTAGTAGGCAACCCTACCTCATCGCCCACCAAAAAGTGACCTATCTAGGTTGGTGCACAATGAAAAGGTGAGCATAAAACACAGGGTTGCCTGGGCGCAACCTGACGCGTTTTGTACAGTCAACAAAAAACTGTTTATTTTCAAATCGTGTACCAAGTAAGCACATAGTTTATGCAAAAGTACTAATTAAGAAGTACCAAAACCAACAGGATTGCCTGGTACTTAGTGAGTTGACATAACCTAAAAATTACAATGCAACTCCCTAAACTACCGGGTTTAAGCAAGGCAACCCTGATTATTTTGGTACTATGTTCTTACTTAGTATAAAAATAACTGGTAAAATAATAAAAAAAATTTGTTGACTGTATAGCTAAGATATGTAGCTGATTGGTACCTGATGAGGTAGGGTTGCCTAATGCGCGCTCTCCGCCTATTTGGAACGCGCCTCTACCTCTAAGACGATATGTAATTTTTTTTGGGTATTTTGAAGACAGTTTACTCAGTATCATGCCGTGATTTTCAGGTATGTGTTTCTTGACCATTCTAGTGATCATATCGGTAAGACCAAAACACGATTAGTGAAAATCGACTCGAAAAAATAAAAATACAAAGTTGCCTCTTCAATTTTCATTATTTCCTCTTTTTGTGGAATCTGAGGTGTTTTAAGTCTCACAAGGCTCGTTTGGCTGTTCATAGGGGTGTTCTGGTACCAACGCTGATGTATGGCAGTGAAAGCTGGGTATGGCAGAAGAAGCATGAAAGTAGAATTAATGCAGTGGAAATGAGAGCGCTAAGGAGTATGATTGGTGTTAAATTGAGTGACAGGATTAGAAATAGTGTGATAAGAGAACGGTGTGGCGTAAAAGAAGACGTAGTGACCAAAATCGAGAAAGGGATGCTGAGATGGTTTGGTCATGTAGAGAGGATGAATGAATGAAGATTGACGAAAGAGATCTACCAGGCGAGAGTGAATAGAAACGTTGGAAGGGGAAGGCCTAGGCGAACGTACCAGGACTAAATTCAGGACGTTCTGAATAAAGGCCAGGTTAAAAGTACCTTAAACCGACGAGCATATATGAAAGGATTGATGAAAGTACAGGAAGCAAGGGAAGTATGTCAAGATCGTAGCAGGTGGAGGACTGTGGTCTCTGCCTACCCCAACGGCAAAGAGGCGTGATGTTATGTATGTATGTAAATCAGGAAAACAGAAAGGTATTCGTAGTTGCTATCATGCCTAACCTAAAATTTTATTTTATTACTTAGTTTTAAAAAAGTTGATAATTTATATCAGACGTCATTTAGTTTTGGTAACCCGCCCAGTATATCTGTCGCAATCTAATGCGATGCGGATTGCGCACTTTATCCCTTTCTTTCAAGGGAAAATACTGCGCCCACTGTCAAATATCTATCTTTTCACATATCTTCGGCCGGTATTTCACTGGGACACCATGGCAGCGCAACCAGTCGCCGCTACCAACAAAATGTATACAGCTCTATAGAGAGTTACTCACCTGGTGTCCGTTTGGTTGCGCAACCAATTTTGCGGCGCAACCAGTTCGGATGCTGGTCGCGCTACCACTCCCATTGAAATATAGCCCTTAATACTGTGGCCGCAGGGTGTCTTTACTGGTGTCTAGTCACGGACACCAGTGGTGTCTCAGTGAAATACCGGCCTTAAACAAACATTTTAAACTTTACAGGTTTCGGTGGGCCGGGCGGTGACCAGAACGACCAAACGGAATCGGCAGCCATCTTGAAAATTAAGGAAAGCATGCAAGAGGAAGCGAAACGATTCGAGAAGGACCCAGACCACCCGGACTACTTTATGCAGTGAACCTTACTAGCGTACCAACTTGCCATGAGGAGGATGGATTTTAAGTGAAAAAAAAAAAAAAAAAATTGCAGTTTTTTTTTATTCTGCCTGTGAAACTGAATATTTTGTCCAAAGGTAAGGGACGGTGTACAGTGTACAGTCAACGAAACTGAACAAATTTTCCTAAGAAACATTTCTGATAAATAAATAAAAAACATTGAACTTTATACAAACTGTTCGAGCAAAGTGAGCATTTTGTATGGAAAGGTCAAAACTTTTTCTCATTTCCCAATAGCGTTTCTTTGGGAAAGTTGTTCAGTTTCGTTGACTATACACGCCCTTTCAGTTTACGGTGCATCGTCCCTTACACCCTGCATTTTTTTTATCACTTCATGTCAGTTATGTCACGTGACAAAGGGGCTCATTTTGCGTTTTTTTTTGTTGGAAAATGTGACAAACAAAGGGGCGTATTTTGTGTTTTTTTTTTTTTTTGAAAAAAGTTGTTGAGTTTCATGTGCGGAATGAAATTTTGCGCGGTGATATTTTAATAACATTTAATAGCTTGGAATGAGGGAAAGAGGTTTAATTTAGGCCAGCACTATATATTTTTTTTATGTGTATTTAAACATCATCATATCTCAGAAAGTCCACATCAGAGGCGGCTCGTGACATTTTTTAATGGGTGTGCACAAAAAAAATTAAATACTTAAAATTTACTTACCTACCATTTATTGATGAAATATTTTTTATGGCTTTATTGTTACCTACATATTATGCGCGCCAGCGCCAGCTCCAAATACCAGACACGGGAAACAAAACAATTTATTTATAACCGCACATCCAAGGTGTTTTTAAATATTGTTCTGGTTTGAAAACACGATTAAAAGTGAATTTATGTACTACATTTTTGAACTAGCGCGATTTCAGGTTGTGGCGGCCTCTTTTCATTGAGTTCAAGTCGTATTTGTAAAGTCTTTTTCGCATTTTTTAAATGTAAACGACACTGTATTCGTCCATTTTTACAGTAATTAAGCACGTACATTATTAAAAACAATTATTTCTAAATTTTCAAGCAAAATTGCGAACAGTAACTGAAAGCTGTATACGAAAAGTTTGTTTACGTATGATCGGCAACAGCGCCTTGTCACCGAACTGCATGCGCATCGCGCGCGACCTGGCAACGTAGCATTGAGCAGCGCTCCTGATTAGGCTAATTTCTCATAGAAAATCTTTTGTTTCACGCGCTCGACCGTGTTGATGTTTCTCTTTCACACTCATTGAATTCTGTATAAGGAATTGTACTGAAGATTTCTTCATAGGAGCGGAATCGCTGGCGCGCCCATAGAGGAAATAAATCACTCCGTGGCGCGCCACTTGGTACAACTTGACTACTTATTTGTTGCGTAATTATTTCTTAGGCTATTATAAATGTATACAACGTATAGAGTTATGAAAATAGGTATGTAATCATATGTAACTTAACTAGGTAGGTAATACATCCTAAGTTTGAGTTTTGTGAAAGAGGGAGTGCACTGCACCAGTGCTCTTTAGGACGAGCCGCCTCTGGTCCACATATTCAGTTTTGCAGCGAAGATACGTGGTATACTTTGGGGGAATATACCATAGCACAGAATAAAGTAATAGTACTATCCGCCCCCCCCCCCCCCCTTCCCCTGCCCGCAAGATTCTCGTGGTCCTTCTGAGGGTCATCATAACATCCCATGAAAAGTTCAATACAGGACAGGGAGCTCCCTTCAGAATTCTAGCTTTTGCTGGAAAAATGTGGACGGGAAGTACCATAGTCACCTCGCTTGTTAGCGTTACGGCTGGCACCATGGACCGCGGTTGTTAGTGACCACGGTATGTAAGATGGTATGATACACGGAAAGATGCTGCTGCCCATCCTTCCGTTCATAATATCTTAGTCACCTAAATTTTTTTTTGTGTTTTCTCAGTTTAGTTTCATCTGCTTAACAGAAAGGGTATATCAACCCTGAACTACCAAGGATGTGGTTCTTACCCTAAGGAACATAGGTCGAAATACGAAAAAATAATTTTTGACGTCCCATACAAATTGGGCTATCAGCTGATTCAGTTTCTATGGGAGGTAATAGTAGTTTAAGATACAAGTTCCGTAAGTAGGGTTATTACAAACGAGTTGACGTTTTGTAAGCCCGAGATGAAGTCGAGGGTTTACCATCGGCACGAGTTGGTCATCATAACCCTTACGGACGTGTATCTTACGACGTTTTTCAATACATTTGTGAGAAAACAGATATAGTAATACACTTGGTAAAGGAACCAACCATGGGTACTGTCAGCCTCTTGTCGATTTATATTCTCCTGGTACTCTCCATTTTATTTTAAATATAGGTAGGCAGTCGTCACCCAAGTAAAAAATCATCACCACTGTAATATTTTTACAAAATAATTTTATGATCAGAGTGTAAAAACTCCTTGGTATTATACTTTTTTTACTTACCGCACTAGTTCGGTAAGTAACTACTTACGAGCAATGTTTACGTCCTTGTAAGTACGTTTTTCGAGCAAATGTATTGAAAACAATTTTTTTTTACGTACCTCGATATTCATTCAGTTTCATGTGTAGATTCACGTTCTTCAAGGTGAGTATACCGTTTTTATTACACCCTGTATATTAAATCACTTTACCTTATTCCACGTCGTACAGGTTATTAATTTAATTGCCATAGATCAGGGACGAGTTCACTATCACTAACTGACCAATTTTTCACAAGGAACATAAGAAAAAAAAAAAAAAAAAATTCGCCCCCCATACAAAATGCGCTATTAGCTGATGCAGTTTCTATGGGTTGTTGAAATTATTTTTCGACCTATGTCCCTTGGGAAAAAGTTGTTAATGATACTGAACTTAATGCAATTAAATTAATATAAGAAGCAGGTTTCCAAAAACCGAAAATCAATCATTAACATCTTTCAGCGAATAAAACATTCAGGAAATCAGAAAAAAAATCGTCCTACATATAAAATTTTAAACTAGATTAGACAGCTTGTATGGAGGAGCTGATTTTTTTTCTGGAAGTTTTATTCGCCGAAAGTTGTTCAGTTACGTTGAATAATCATGTTCTTTCAGTTTTCGAAAACCTGCTCCTAACACCCTGTAAAGGGCTATTTTTGAATCGCTGGACAAATTTTTGTATTTCACACAGAAGATTAAAAAAAACTAAACAATGAACTCAAAGAGCACTCCCATACAAATTCCACTATCGCATGCGCAATATTTTGTATGAGAATGTCAAAAAAAGATCATTTCTCGGCATGTTTGTTTGAGTAAGCTGAACTGTTTTTTTTTTTTTTTTGTAAAATATTTTGGCTATGGAGTTCTAAAATAACTTGATATTGAGCCGAGTTTGGAAGACAAGAATGGACTTGAAATTTTGTAAATTACCGGTACCTACCTACTTTTTTTTACAAAATACATATAAAAAAAAGGAAACAAGCATCCTTAATTTTGTAAGGTCAAATTTTGATGCAAATACGCTCATAAGATTTTTTAATTTAATTTTTTATCTTATGCCACAAGTGGGCAAACGAGCTTGTGGGCCACCTGGTGGTAAGTGGTCACCACCGCCCATAGCGCCCGCTTTCTTAATAGTGAAATAATTTGACACTAATAAGACAGCAAAACGCGTTGCCCACCTTGAGAACTAAGATGGTAAGTCTCATGTGCCAGTAATTTCACTGCCTCCCTTAACCTTCAAACCGAAACTGCTGCTTTACGGCAAATAGGCAAGGGGGACAAGGGGGCCTTGTGAAATTACTGGCACATGAGACTTACCATCTTAGTTCTCAAGGTGGGCAACGCGTTTTGCTGTCTTATTAGTGTCACTTCCCCAGACGGACTTTGCACAAAGCCCTACCACCTACAGAAGGAAGGAATTATTAAAGAAATAAAGTATCCAGTAAAATATTACTTTAGCTAAAAAGAGAGAAAAAAACATTGGTACTGGTAACGAAAAATAAAAAATATGTATTTTTTTTTTCACTTCATGAATATCGTGGCAAGTTGGTAGGATGTTAGCGTTCCTACGATCTGAAAAAAAAAAAAAAAAGAATTGATGATTTTTTTTAAATATATTATTTTGAGTCTTTCCGCTTCCACATTTATTTATTTTTTTAAATTAAATTAGTCGCTTCTATAGATTACCTCTAATGAAATTTTTGTGAAAAGCTGTTTTTTTTTCTTTTTGGAGGCTGAATGCAACAAATTTTGTTCTAAAACTTTTGTAAAGGAGATGTTTTAGATTACTATAGGACCCGGGCCATGTTAGTACAGTTGTCAATTGACTTTAAATACATTTCAGAACGTCTTTGTATACAAGGTTATTTTTTTGAACCTGCTATGCGTATGCCCACCTTTTATTACAGAGGTCAAAAGCAACAACTTTTATTCTACGACTTTGCTAACAACGCACGAAAAATTTTACAACTTCCCATACAAAATGGGTCGGTCACGTGACCACTTTACTATGGGGAGTCG
This sequence comes from Athrips mouffetella, assembly GCA_947532105.1. NCBI lineage: Eukaryota > Metazoa > Arthropoda > Insecta > Lepidoptera > Gelechiidae > Athrips > Athrips mouffetella. The sequence goes on from OX383984.1 coordinate 14,987,406, forward strand.
AAATTTTTTTGTCACGTGACCGACCCTTTTTGTATGGAAAGTTGAAAATTTTTCGTGCGTTGTTGGCAAAGTCGTAGAACAAAAGTTGTTGCTTATGACCTCTGTAATAACGTGGGCATACGCATATGAGGTCCAAAAAAATAACCTAGTATGTTACTAGCTGGTGCCCGCGACTGCGTCTGCGCAAGTTTATAAATTGTAGCCTATGTGTTATTCTGATGTATAAGCTATATTATTGTAAAGTTTCGTAGTTTCGTTTAGTAGAAAGAGTAATAGACATACATACTTACAAACTTTCGCGTTTATAATATTAGTAGGATGATGATTTTTGTTTACTGGAGTACCCTGATATATTTTAATTAATTAATCGACCATACCAGCAATACAAAATACGTTGGAAATTATATGTAAAAAGACCGACAATACATTTTCAAGCTGTTTTCAGTTTTATTTTGCTTAAAAATATATACAGATATATAAACTGAGCGGTTCAAGTGAGGATATACTTTTATAAAGGTTGGCTTTTAATTAGTTCTTGATAGAAAAAGGTATGCGTGTACTCATGATATTGAACAACTTTTCCCAAGGAACATAGGTAGAAACACGAAAATCAAGTTTCGACCTCCCATAGAAACTGCATCAGCTGATAGCGCATTTTGTATGGGAGGTCAAATTTGGTTTTTCGTATTTCGACCTATGTTCCTTGGGAAAAGTTGTTTAGTATCATGAGTACATGTATATCTCTTGCTATCAAGAACTAATTAAAAGTCACCCTATATGGGCGGTTCAAGTATGGATATACTTTTATATGGGAATTTTGTAATTTTTTTTTTAGTTTTTGCATGAAGCCTCCAAAAATACACACGTATATTAAAACCATGTATATCATCTAAAAATAAACAGTGTTAAAACTGTTGTCCTTTTTTAAAACATGTGTCGCATGTTGAAACACAGGGTGTGAAAAAGCACGCTTAATATTGCAGTGAACTGTAAAAACACAATATTTTTTTTTCAAAATCAATCCCTTGAAATTTTTAATGTACTTTTTTTACACCCTGTGTAGAGAAATGATTTTTTTTGCACTCTGTCCTCCAGTTGTACGGTCAACCGCTTGTCGGTAGAAACTTTTTCAACTCTATTACCAAAAGTGTTTCTACCGATGTATTTATTTTTGAAGCTCCGTTAAATCTGTTGCTTACACTTTCTATTTTAGTGTGAAAGAATGTGACAGCAATACAAGGTCTAAAAGGGTATATCAACCCTGAAGGATGTGAATCTGCCCATGAAACTTAACAACTTTCCCCAAGGAACATAGGTCGAAATACGTTAAAAAAATTTGACCTCCCATACAAAATGCGCTATCAGCTGATGCAGTTTCTATGGATGGTAATTTTTTTTTTAACTATATTTCTAAGAGAAAGTTGTTCAGTTTCATGGGCAGATTCACATCCTTCTTGGTTGGTATACCCGTTTTGTTACACCTTGTATATTTAAAGGAGATTTAAATTTATAGATGCTCTGTGCAACTGGCCGTGTATCTAGAATTATTATTTCGAATAAAGATAATTATTATTATGTATGGACTTTACTTAGGTATTGTTTTTGAATAATTTAATTTATAATTTTGATCTTTTTATTTTTCAATGCACATGAAATGGCGATAGAGCTGTTTATATCATTTATATTCTATTCAAAAGGATGTAAGGGTCCATTTATCCTATGGGTATAAAAAATACTTGGACAGTTTTAAAGGTGAACTCAATACATGGAACTAATCAACTTCCCTACAGCATAAACAAAAAATACTGCCACGCCTGGTAAAAAAAATAAAGGATTCTTAAATTTTTTAAATTACTCAGTATCGTGTTCTGAGTCACCTTTTAAAAGGATGCCCGCACTTTTTTTCCATCCTTTATTGATAAAGGGTATTTTTCTGGCCTTAGGTTGCTACGAAAGAGTTGTTCAAGACTGAACAACTGACTTTTCTTTATTTTATGCCCTTGCGAGTTTTTTTACATCCTGTAAGTATTTTTTTTTACTATTTATATTTTTTGCAGAATTTCGGTTTTCGAAAATATTTTAATACTTCGCTAAAATCAATTTTAGATTTTAATATATTATTTCATATATTAAAAATATCTTCCACAATTTTTTAAATAAATTATTTTAAGTTGTAAGCTCTAAATGTTCCTAGATTTGTATTTTAATTTTTAAGCTGAATTATTTCATTTATGAGACAAACGTTCACATTTTTATGTGTTCATAAAACTGAATAAATTTTGAAGCACATGATTTTTAAACTCATTATGAAAGGAGAATGAGAAATTTTGTATGAAACTTGCCTATATAAAAATGTTCAGTTTTGTGGCCACGGAAATCTACCAGATATTATTACCTATCGTAGTCGCATGTAGTACTTAAAGTAGCATTTTTAATTACCACGGTAATATTATTATCACTTAAAACATGTTACGTCCACTCAGATCGTGTCTGTTCTCTTAAAAACGGGAAAAAAGGCGTTTGTCTCCTAATGAATTAAAAATTTAAAATCGATTGCGAGAACTCTAATTTTCTGAGATGAGGTTGTTTGAATACGTTTTGGTCATCACGGCAGAAATATGTCCACTATTGGACATAGCTAAGCTACAATACTATCTGTAACCAACCTAAATATTTCTTCTATTTTTATTTGACGCTGTTTCATCATATCATAGAGATCTCTTAATTCTCCAGCATTACATCTATGATTATTGAAAAAGTAGATAATTAAATAAGATTTTTTATAATCAGAAATGTTATTTTAAATGACCTCTCTCATCAGTTTGAAGTTCTAATGCGTGACAGAATTAAAAATAACAATTCCTCGCGCACTAGAATGAGCATTTATTCATATTAAATAAATTATGGATTATTTTTTTTACAAAAATATTAGAAATGGCTCGGATATATTTAGCAAAAGTTGATCCAAGTTTGTTTGAAATTTCTTGTATTGTATTTTTGCCTAATTATCTCAAGTTTTTATTTGATTTTTGTCTGATTTATCAATATTTGAAAATTCAGCGAAAATATGTACCTACATTCGTAACGAAAATCAAGTTTTATTTTGGCATTATACTTTTGAGCTAATTAAATATTGATAAATCGTTAAATCGAGCTAACGCTAACTAAAAAATATCTGCGTTGCCTTAAGGCCACATTTACAAATGGGTAGGAAACGCTGAAATTTTAGAGTTAACGTTTTTAAAACTATTTTGTACCATGATTATATTGATGTGTTGTAGTTTTTCGCTCTGGTAACTGTAGAATAGTTTTTTTTTCGGGGTGTATGGAAAATTGTATAAAATAGTTATTAATTATTACTTAGCGAGATTTTGGACAGGTAGCGTTAAGTTTTTGGATTAGACATTGTGTCCAACTTCTATGGTGACGTATTTTTTGTAATAATCTACACAAACATTTTTTTTAATATACATAATTAGATCATCATCATGTATGGGTCGATAGAACGATGACCGACCTTACAATTCCTATTTTGAGCTGTTGAGTTCTGTTGGTAAAGGTCTCTAATATGGCTCAACGACTACTTCCGTCAGTACCTGTGCCTTCCGAAGCACAGAATCATCTTACTTTTCGGCTAATTCGGTGAATCATCCTGTAATGTCCTAATCAGATTAGGGATTTCTCAAAAATATTTTTTGTCTGACCATGTCCCTACCTGGAATCGAACCCACTACATCGGGTACGAGAGACTACACTCAACACTAGACACATGCTGTTAATATATCAGGTCACTGCCAAATACAGCAACAACTATACAGGGTGTTAATTTTATTGCGTGCCATAGCTCAGGAGCGGGATCAGTATCAGTAACTGAACAACTTTTCCCAAGGAACATAGGTCGAAATACGAAAATCAATTTTTGACCTCCCATAGAAACTGCATCAGCTGATAGCGCATTTTGTATGGAAGGTCAAATTGGGTTTTTCGTATTTCGACCCATGTTCCTTGGGAAAAGTTGTTCAGTTACTGATGCTGATTTCGCCCCTGAGCTATGGCACGCAATCAAATTAACACCATGTATAAAGATGAAAACATCAACAGTTATAGACAATCGGAAAATATTTCGAAATTTCCAAATTGCTTTTTTTGGTCATGTCTAAATAACTAATACAAAAAAAAAATTAACAGTTAACAAAAATTAAAAATGTATTACTTAAAAATTTTAACCATACATGTCATGTTCGTTATAAAAACGCGAATGTCAGAGTAAAGATTCATATTAAAGTTTATTGTAGATTATTACAGAAAAAGTCTGTAAGCTTTTTTATGTTTTGGTTAAATTGTCATAAAAGACAGGTTGTAAGGGACTGGTTGAAAATGAGAAAAAAATTCTAAAAGTGCGATCAGTGGAGCAATTTGAAATACTTTCCCTCGGAAAAATTACTGTAAACAAACTTTTCAATCAAGTTGATAAAAGATAATGCAACTTTATGGTCTAAAATTTTGAAAGTCATCGTACAAGGGTGAAACATATGTCAAATGACAGATCTTATCATCACAAACAACTTTTATTATGACACCACAAAGATCAGTCCCGGTCTAGAGATCTAGGGAAGAGTTTAATTGTCTTTTTGTATGGCGCGGCCGATATTTTTTTAAGAGGAAAGTTTTTTAAATTCGTTTAAGGTTTTCCAACCAGTTCCTTGCATCGTGTATGAAAGATAAAATCAGCACGACGAAAACACTTAAAAACACTTATACACTACGAAAATAACAGTCGCTTATGACAGTTTATCATCGAAATGTAAAATAGCCCTAACGCAAGATTGGGTTCTTTTAGTGAGTCCAAAAGATGAAGTGAAAAAAAAAATACAGGCTGAAAAAAAAATCTCACAAAAACTGAAAATGTAGATTCTGACCATGAAATTAAACAATTTTACTTATGACATTCAGCGTGTAACAGGAAGGTGTGATAATACTGAAGGGTGTGAATCTGCCCATGAAACTGAACAACTTTTCCCAAGGAACATAGGTCAAAATACAAAAAACGAAGTGTTGTTCAAAACTATGTTCCTTGGGGGAAAGTTGTTCAGTTTCTCACACCATTCAGTATTATCACACTTTTCCGTTACACGTTGTACAGGTCGAAACACGAAATTTCTTGCATTTTGTATAGAAGTATTTTTATTTTCTTATTTCGATCTATGTTCCTTAGGGAAAGTTGTTCAGTTCCATGAACCGAGTCTACGGTTTCAGTTTTCGGGCGATGGTTTTAAACACCCTGTACATGCAGCATTTTGAATCTCGACTGAATTCAATTGAAACATATTTTCGGATTTTATAAAAAACATGTAAATAAAATCAAATTTCGATGTGTAATTGTCGTATACCATTTCTTTATTAGTTTTGTTGTAAAAAATAAATAAATAGCAAAATTTACACTAAACGGACCCAAAAATTGTATAAAAATCGCAGTGTTAAAAAATAGTTTTAAGGACTTAGTGTAATCTGAATAAAAATAGATTTCGACAATGCAAGTTTTAAAAAATCTGCGACATTAAGAAAATAATTTAATTGGTTTATTATTTAAGAGAAAATACATTAAATTAAAAATACGCGTAGTGTGAGGTTGTATGTTGTTTTAAGTATATTATTATTTTCCTTAATATTTGTGAATTAGGTAAATGAATATTTTTTTCTTATCAATGTAATGTTTATATACTTACATAAATAGTTATTATATATTAAATAAGTCGTTTTATTTATTACATGTAATGGTAGTTTGAGTCGATCCGTAAGTTGGGTATGAGTTGACGTTTTGTCAGTCCTAGACTATTACCTTTACGAACATGTTACTTAAGACCTTTTAGATACATGTGTGAGAAAAAACCAATTTGTGTTTTACATCGAAACTCTGCATGAGTTTCGATGTAAAAAGAGACATTTCATCTCCGGCCATCTCTATGTACACTAGCTAGAAAACAAGACTAAAATGTACTTAGTTTTACTCAGTAACTCGTTTCGTTTATTATCACGTATTTTTCACGAGAGAAATAATTTTCATATCACTATAAAATACACACATTTGTGGGTTGGGGCATGGCAACGTTCATCTCTGTGGTCCAACTAAGCAAAATAGAAGTGAATACATCTTGAAAAATGTATTGTCTGCCTTTTGACACACAAACATCTCCCACCACATAAAATATGGTGACATTTCCCACCATATTTTATGTTGCCGGTAAGGCCGATCTAAGAAAAAATATCAGGATAATTACAAGTAAACTATAGTGCGCGCAACGAAAGATGAGACTTGACGGATCCCGTGGTTAACCTGCGCAGTAGATAGTTCGCAGGCCATTTTGGCGGCAAGCGGGGAGGGACGCTACGCTGTACCTGCGCAAAATCCCCTCTACTTTCATCTGACAGTCTCATCTTTGGATGCGCGCATTATACCTATGCCGATTAAAACAATAATCATAACAAAAAGGCGTTCTAGTCGTACTTAAAGTCAACTAACAACTGTACAAGGACTTGGCCGGGGTCCCATAGTAATCTGAAACGTCTTCTTTTACCAAAACGGCGCTTCCAAGGAGGTTTTACTACGCTTCGCTTGGGTTAAAACCTCCTTGGGCGCTTCATATGCCAACTTTTTATTAGGTACGTCTGAATATTGAAAAAGGAACTTCAGGCATTCAGCATTTAGTTACGAATCTTTGGGTATATTATACCTTAGATAGATAGATAAATTGTTTATTGTCAGACAAAAAAATACACAGGAGACTCTTAAAACTATGGACTAGACTAGAACTAGATTATTGATAATTATGTCTCCCTTTCTAAGATGACTAATAACGAGCAATTTCCATGTCTTTGTAAGTACATTTTTCGAGCAGTTGTATTGAATAACTAGTTTTGATGTAAGACAACGACTAATAAAAAGTTTATTCTGTTAAAATCATAAGGGTTCAATGGGGTACGAAAGTGGGAAATCTCCTTTAACGATCGCATGTCAAAACATCATATGTCTGTGTTCCCACACAACTTACGAAATCAAATCACTTCAAGTCAAGTTATACAAAGCGTGCTCTACTGAATAATCTAATGGGACTGTCGTGGACAAAAGTGCTTCAAGATGATATATCGACTGAGCATTCAAACCAGGGGGGCGCTAGTATGTAAACTCAATGGGAATAAGCCGGTTTCGCAGCTAAGCGTCAACGGAGTATTAAGAGGAATGGAATGCCACAACATGTGATCGTGCGTGACTCTCATCCGATCGATGAAGAACCGTATGGAAGCAGTAATAAGAGCTCGGGGAGGGAATACAAGTTATTAAATAAACTTTTCTTAGTTTTTTTTTTTTCATTTACGTTCCTTCATACTCCCGGTAGATTTTGGTTTGTTCTACCATACTTACTCATTTTCTACTTGATTTGAGCCCAATTAAGGCAGTTTTCGCATTTTTGAAAATTGACCTCCTCAATTTGGTCGGGTTATCAAATTCGTCTAACTTTTTCTGCTAACTTCACACCGGCCTCCATACAGGGTTTAAATGACTCACGAAACCTATGAAAACTTAATTTGAATTTAGAACATTAACATTAGGATTTGAAAACCTCATATTATTCAATATTATGGGACATTTGGCATAAATACACATTTATCTGATAATAATCCTCACAAAACATAAATTTGCAAGGTATTTTGATGAGTAATATTTTTTTATGCATAGAATGATAGAAAGCTTTATGCTTTAATGTGTTGAATAAGTTATGATGCATGATTCAAGAAAATTTGTAGACAACTCAATGAGTTGAATTTTCTTGAATCATGCACCATAAGTTATTCAACACATTTTATCACTTTTTAAAGAATAATTTTCATCCCGATTGTACTTTAGCAAACTATGTAACTAACCCTATTGTTACCGCTAAGTTATTGTATCTTTGTTTACCCCTTTATGTATTAATAATTCCACGAAAGGATGGAAACTTGGTAGGTAGCAATTTTCTTGTCAAACATTTAAATTTTGAACTTGAATTAAGTAGGCACCCATTACTCGTTGCTCAGTTGAAGAATCATTTTAAATTTAAGATTCTTTAAGAAAAGAACAGCCATTTTCGTTTAAAAAGATATCTTTAAAAAAATCATTTCGCGCGTTTTTTCTCTCAGTTTAGTTTTCTTAAAAATGGCAATAGCCGTAATGTATTCAGCCTAAAAATATTATGTTTGAAAAGTTGAGAATTTTATTTTATGTTTTTCTTACGTTGTTTATTCCGTATTTGCTACAAGAATATATATCTGCGATATTATTGAGTAAAGTGCGATCGTGTAACTGTAATAGTTGCAGAAATTATTGAACAATGGCGCTGAATTTTATTATTTTGTTTGTTTTATTAAACTTTGGATGTGTGTTCGCGGAGTTGAGCCTGAGATTTGGTAAGTCTAAAAAGTGTTTTTTTTTTAATTTCTATGGGCTTACTCTTGACCTCGATCGAGCCCTGAGGACATAGAAATGAGGTCGACGATGAAACGAGCTTGCCCAAAAGAAGCCTTTTCACTCGCGGTCTAAATAGATTCGGGATATATGAACTCGGGAACATAGACGCAGGCAGAGAATTCCAATCTTTAGCCGTGCGCATTATGAAAGATGTATCAAAGCGCTTTGTGCGAATGTGTGGAATATCAACCAAGTAGGTAGGTGTCTGTGATACCCTCCAACTTTAGTCCTTCCAATTACACGCTAACCGAACAACTTAAAAATACTGTGTGTCAAAGACACACAGACAAAAACGGGAAAAAAAACGGTGAAAAACGGGACCCAATTAATATGCCTTCGATGTGTGTCTGTCTGTCAGCGGGCTGTATCTCATACTTACAAGCTTGAAAATTGGTATGTTTATAGTGTATAAGCTATAGAATAATAACAAATAAAAAAAAACTGGTCAAGTGCGTGTCCGACTCTAGCTGCACTTACACTTCTGCGTCCATAACTAAGATGGTATTTTACCTTTAGTGGTACAGAACCCCTAGGTGCGCGAGTCCGACTCGCACTTGGCTGTTTTTTTTTTTAAATTAAGTAGCTACACTGAAAATTCGATCCACCACGTATCCAAAACATACTAATCTTCTTTTTCTATTTCTTCTTCTATCTTTTTTTTTAAAAAAAAGCTATACCGTTTTTGTTGAAAATTCGACCAGCTAACTCTAAACTAATGCCTATTACCAGTCTTCATCACTGAGTCGCAAGAGTTGGAACTCGGTAGAAAGATCTCGCGCGCTCTCAAGATGACCGAAGAATCTCTCCCTGATGTGAAGATATCGGATGCTGTGATACCTCTGGACAGGGAGCAAGAAGAAGACAGCTACAAGAGACGTGAGTTCATCATCATCATAACAACGCATGCAACGTCCACTACAGGACAGGCTCCCTGCAGAATTCTGATAGCGCAAAATTTTACCACTGACGTGCGGTTACCGTGCTATTACCTATGTAGCCTTGGGTGTTTAAAATGAAACACCCAGGTCCAACTGAACAAAAAAAACTTGAATTATAAAACAGGAAGGGAACCGGTCAGCATGACCGAGCCCTGTTAACTATTAAAAAAAAAAATTAAATAAGGGTCTGGGTGAGAATGCCCGTCTATTTCTTGTACTTCCGTAGGCCAGTACTTCCCTCCGTAGCCAGAAGACGTCTTGCAACGAAGAGGCGGGTCCGCAGGCGGAGCTAGAACGAGCTGCGGGTTCGGCAGTCGTAGCAAACGGTGTTGGTCAGCTTGACCCCAAACTTCGTACTGGAATTCACGTCCAGTGCGTAAGAGAATGTTGAGAAACCATTCTCTGGGTGGCGGTCACGTTGCAAAGCAAGCTAGCAGTGGAAGACTGACAAAAGTAGCAGTAGCAGTGCAGTGATCGCAAACCAGAGCAGAGTTTACAATATTTTAAAAGCCAAATGACATTTCATTTTCAAAACGATTTCTAAATGATAAAATAATAATGAAATGAGTTTAAAATGAAAATTATTTCAACCTAATAAAAATATGAAGGTAGGTAGATATATGAAATGATCTGCAGACAAAGAAACCAAGCAGATATTACAATTCGATCATTATGTTATTGTTTCGTACAAAAATTTAATGAGAAAGAATAACTAAGACTAAATACTTTTCAATCTACGATTGCAACTAAGTACATTCTATTCTAAAACTAAGATATCGAGATGGGGTTTTATAAATCCGAAAATAATTATGTTCTCACAGTGATTGATAGAACGATCACACACTGATTATATTAAAACGAGTAAAATATACTATAAATCGCAGTTTAAATGAAACTGGGATTATTAATAAAGGACGACGTAAAATGTACGAACCGTCCGAAGCTAGTTACTCGAATGCAGCAGCGGTCAGCGGTCATTTAAAGGGCGCATGCGCGAGCGCCGTAAGTTGATTTGAATGAACCAATAGGAAAGTGAACACGGCAGCTAGTGTTCTAGTGGCTTGTTCATTTGGTGTGCAAATTAAATTGTAAACTGTATTAAAAAATCATGTACGTTGTACAACGTTACACCTACGACAATTTTATTGCTTCTAAAAATATTACAGGTGTATCGGGACCCTCGGCTCGCGAGTCCGACTCGCACTTGGCCGGTTTTTAGATAGGATGAACTTTTACTTCAACTAATGCACCCGAACTATTCGTTTCAGTATGCTCCTCCGTATCTCAAGGCATCTCCATCATCATAGACGTATCCTGGTCTCCATGGGAGATGGCACAAGACCTGGCGACCAGCTCTGGCGTCCCAATAGTCCGCATGTCTTTAGGCAGCCAGCATCTCATCAGGGCTTTGGATGACTATTTGGAGATGAGGAATGCGACTGATGCAGCGTTGATCTTGGAAAGCGAAGCTGGTGAGAGATTATTTTTAAATTACTATTGAGCAAACGAGTCAGGTGGGTGGTCACCATCACCGCCCATAGCCAAAGAGTATATAAGTCACTAGCGTTTTCCCATAGCACTCACTGGGGGCGACTCTAGCGTGGCCGCTAAATTTATGATTAAAATTTGACAGGTCTAAAAGTAATGCTGTCGTTTTTCAACCTATAGACGGTAATAAAGATAGCGACATTTTTAGACTTGGCAAATTAAAGCCTTAAATTTATAGCGGCCACGCTAGAATCGCCCCCACTGTCTTATTATTCTTTTTGCGCGTGGGTTTTTATTGTCGCTTCTTTTTTTCCCACTATGGCGCCACCTTGTTTGTGAAGCGATGTAGTTTAGCTGAAGTCATTAAGAGATTTTAATATCCAACAATGAATAAACGATTTTGAGTGTTTTTGAGTTTTTCGAGAATTAGTGTCATATAATTTGACACTAATAAGACAGCAAACGTTCGTGTGGTACCAACAAAGAATAGTACCAACCCATCTCTACCCGTGGGTGTCGTAAGAGGCAACTAAGGGCTTATAAACCCGAGGATGGGCAGCAGCATCTTTCTTTCTATCCTACTCTTTTGGACTGGTCATGTTTGGCATAGAGATAATAGAAGGTGGTAAGGCTTTTGTGCAAAGTCCGAATTGGGAAGTACCACCCTCTTGCTTTTTTCTACCGTGAAGCAGCAGTGTATACACTGCTGTGTTTCAGTTTGAAGGGCCAGGGAAATTACTGGCACATGAAACATACCATCTTAGTTCTCAAGGTGGGTAACGCGCTTTGCTGTCTTATTAGTGTTTAATTATTTCACAAATAAGACAGTGGGTGTCATGGGCGGTGTTGACCACTTACCTTTAGGTTGCCCACCTGCTCGTTTAGCCACTTGTGACAAAAAAAAACCATCTTACAAACTGCGGTCATCAACAACAGGAGTCACCAGCCGCAACGCTTACAAGCATGGTGACTATGGTAAATCTCCTCTCGTCCTTTTTCAGATGTAGACAGGACGCTTTATGAGCTTCTCGGGGAATCCAACATCCGAGTGTGGGTCCACGCTGGCTTGACCAAGGACTCGGCCCGGGCTCTGAAGAGCATGCGACCTGAACCCAGCTTCTACGCTATTGTGGGGGAGAGCGGGTTTCTCGCCGATACTTATACCAGGGTAATGATATACTTTGTGTTGTTGTTGCTTGATGAAACTCCAATGTATTTATGTAATTATTAAAACATTTTGTATTTGTATATTGTATTTTTTTTTTACTTTTAATGTATGAAGCAAACATAAAAAAATACATAAATAAATACATTTTCGTGAAAAGGTAACGGTCTAAGTCTGTGTTTTTGAAATTAGATGATGAATTATGGTTTAAAAACTGGAGTTATTCATTAGCATTTTGCTCGCTGGAGTGAGGTGAAAAATTCGGGTATTGCCCGTGGTACACCCGCGGGGTTCACCTAGGTGTTCCACGGGAGATTTCTTTCTCCGTGGTTTTTTATATTCCGTGGTCCACCTGGCTGTACTTATCGTGTGTTTAATAAGCTGGATTATGGACCTTAAAGGAGTGATCACACCTAGCTGAATTCAAAGACTAATTCGGCATACATTGCTGGGAGGTTATGTTAATTGCAATATCCATACTTCAACGAGCAATGTATGCCGAATTAGTCTTTGAATTCAGCAGTTTTAATCGTCTGTGTGGTGCCGGCAAAGAATAGTACCGACCCATCTCTATCCTTAGGTATCATAAGAGGCGGATAAGGGTTTATGAACCGGAAGACAGGCAGCAGCATCCTTATTTGTATCGTAACATCTTTACTGCGGTCACAAACAACGAACGTCCTACATACTGCGGTCTCGATAACAAGCGGTACTTCCCCTCCTAATCGTACCACTTTTAGTGTAGGCAACGAAGCAGTTGACCCCAACATAACTCTCAGGCAGATTTTATTTGACAGTGATAAAGTATCATGAATTAAATGTTAATTTAAAATATCAAAAAAAATTACAATTTATTATTTTTGTACATTTTTTTTGTACCATGGAAAAATAAAAAGTACCGATTTTTTTTTTGGATTTATTTATAGAAGGTTTATCTCATTTAGTCAAAGATTTTGGAAACTACGCCAGGGGGCGTTTACGCAGCGTTTTTCTTACGTCAATGCATTTAGTGTAATACCCCAGCAAAGTCTCATCGACTGAGGATTTAATGCGGGGGTCTTCATACAACGATCCGCTTCGTTGCATACACTATTTTGCTAGAATTTTCAAGGGAGCTCCTTGTCCTGCAGTGGACGTTATCAGGGATGTTTTGTCGTAGAGTTTGGCCCCTTGGCGTGGTTGAAATTCATTGCTTTTAAAAACTCTATAGGTATATGGAACCCTTGGCGCGCGAGTCCGACTCACACTTGACCGGTTTTTATTCGTTATACGTTTTCTCCACATCTACTCGCGTCTGATACGTCCTAAAAGCAATTTTGAAGGTGGAACCACCACTGAGAACTTTTAGGCTGGTTTCAGAGCGTAGCGTGCGACACGCGCCGGTGACACGCTCTGAAACCAGCCTTACATTTTTCTGCAGGCCGTGAAAGAGAAGCTAGTCCGTCGCGACTACCGCTGGAACTTGGTTTTCACGGACTACGGCGCCGGGTTAGATGTAACCTCTTTGGTCATACCGACTACCATCCTGACCACAGATTCTGTCGAGTGCTGCCGACTTACAGGGCAGAGGGAGTGTACTTGTCCTGCTGAATTTCAGGTAAACATGTCACGGAGCAGGGCTGCATGCCTCGCATGCTGCCTCCTTTCGTGATCCTGGCTCTATCGTCCTGGCCCAAAATTCCAAATTCCCATTTCAAATGTCTTCTATCTCTGTCTTTCGGTGTCATTCGTGTCAAAAACAGTCAGTTTACCTTGGATTCTGGTCGTGCTCAGACGTGCCCGCGCGCAGCACGACCACCGCCTTGTTTTGTACCTACTTTGTCATAATAAACTCGTTCCCTTTACGTTTGCATTTTGGATCCCCTACCTACACCCTGAAGAGTCTCTCTCTCTGCCTGCCGCTGAGCAGCTTCCGGTGGCAAACAGTCATAGCTTTATTAGGTACGTCTTTACGGAGCTAGCTATCTTATTTTTACAAGAGTCCCTTGTCGTGCCGGCAAAGAATAGTATCATCCCATACATACCCGTGGGTGGCGTAAGAGACGACTAAGGGTTATAAACTGGAGGATAGGCAGCAGCATCCTCCTGTGTATCACACCATCTACAACCGCGATCCATGGTGCCAGCCGTAACTCTGACAAGCGAGGTGACTATGGTTCTTCCCCTCCACATTTTTCCAGCTGAAGCTAGAATTCTGGATGGAGCTCCTTGTCCTTTTAGTGGACATTTCATGGGATGTCAAAAAGGAGCCCTTATTGTTTCGTCATGTCCGTCTGTCTGTCTGTCCGCGGCTTGGCTCAGAGACCCTTGCTACTAGAAATCTGTAATTTAGTACGGATATACATTTTTATCTTTGTCGACAAAGTGGTAGAATAAAATCTGAAACATTTTTTAAGGGAAATTAAGTCGTTGCTTTGTATGTACAAACTTAGAGATATTAGCAAGCTAAACCTTAATATTTTATGAAGAAACCTCAAAGAGTTGTTTTAAGTTTCAACAGGTAGCAAGCCATGCTGCCCACCAACAGATTGCGCTGCAGGATTTCTAAAATGCGGTATTTTCTCATGTTTCTATGACCACTTTCCGTCTCCATCAACATCAGATCAGCTCCAAGTCAAGATAATATTGCATTGTCCACCAATTTACATCATCATCATATAAGCCGAAAGACGTGCTGGACATAGCTCCCCTAAAGATCAATTTACATACTCATGCAAAATTTTATCTCAATCGGAAACATAGAAGTGGGTCAAATTTAAATTTCAAGATTTGGTTACAGACAGACAGACATGGCGACAGGTGAAACTAAATAAAAGCTTTTAACATAAGTCAATTTGAATTTAGCCTGCTACAACCGCAGTATATTCCTCATGGATTTTTATCCTGTAATCTAACAGCTTTGAATTTAGTTGGTTAAAGACTTAAAACGTCTCCGGTATTGATGGAGAGGTTCGAATCCGTCGTGTTGAGAAATTATGAAATTTTCTATTTTATAGATTTAGGAAGTGTTAAAATAAAAATCTCTACCTTTTGTTTCAGAGAAGCCAGTACATCCTAAACGCCTTAACTCACTACCTAGCGGACACTTTCTCTAAGTTAGAACCCGAGCTGCCTCAAACGTCAGCTAGAGTGCGGTGCGGAGTTCTAGAGCCTTCGCTGAATGGAACAGCAGAGCGCCTATACCGACAGTTTGGTGACGATGGAGAGCTTAATGACACGTTGTTTCATTGGGACCCTGACAGGTTAGTGTGCCATAGGCGGCTAAGTGACTTGATAGATAAGTAAGTGGAGTACTTTGAGAGATTCGTTGTAAATTATCCTGTACTAATTATTTATATGAACGTCTATCGACTATAATAAAATTAATTCAGATGGGTAAAGCCACGATCACACCTAGCTGAATTCAAAGACTAATTCGGCATACATTGCTGGGAGGCTTGGTTATGTTAATTGCAATATCCTTACTTCAAAGAGCAATGTATGCCGAATTAGTCTTTGAATTCAGCTAGGTGTATTCGTAGCTTTAGCATATTTTAAAAGTATTCCAAATCATGTCGAAGAGCGTGAGTAGTTGCTGAGACAAACAGGTGTGGTGTAACAGACAGACGAAGTCGCACCATGAGGGTTCTGTTGTCACCATTTTCGTTGTAAACCGAAAAAGGAGATGCCGTCCGAGTACACTAGGCACAAGATAGACGCGGACATGTGCGGACAATAGGCAATTTCCTATGACGTTTTCAACTACGTTTTTTAATGTTGATAGGTGGCGCGCTCATCACTGCTTGAATTTTTTTATGGCTTTCTAAAATAAATGAAATCTTTTTAGAAGACAATGTACTACGTGCATTTGACAGTAACAATCAAACCGACGTAATTGTGTTTCCATTTTCCTAACAATGACCAGTAGCGCCATCTAGTTGAACTTTCAAAAGGTATTTGAACACACTCTATTGCGTTTTATGATACAAATACCAGTGTATACTTTTATGTTATCAACAGAGTAAAAACAATTAAAGTTTTTAGAAACAGATTTTCGTGAATTTTTATTAGTACGTTAGGTTCACGACCTCCCTGACCCCCCCATGGATACGCCCTTGTTTTAAACACGAACTAAGTATTTAAAGCCTCGTATCTTACATCTTACTTACGGCGGTCACTTACAACCGCGGTCCATGGTGTCAGCCGTAACGCTAATAAGCGAGGTGACTATGGTACTTCCCCTCCACATTTTTCCAGCAAAAGCTAGAATTCTGGAGGGAGCTCCCTGTCCTGTAGTGGACGTTTCATGGGACGTTATGATGGTGATGTTTCTCAGGTCCGTCCTGCTCCCTCGTTCTCGCTTCATCCTCTCCACCTACACCCCTGATGATGGTCTTCAAACACTCGCAACGTGGTCTGCTGGGGAGGAGTTTAAACTTCTACCAGGTAAGTGCCATTCATCGTGAACGCGTGAATTATCATTTGAGTTCTCTTTTTTTTTATGAAACAAATCAGCAAGCGAGCTTGTGGGCCAGCCAGTGATGGTAAGTGGTTTTCGAGTGCCCACTTACCAAGTTCTCCGGGCAGCCCGAAGACATCAAAATGTGTGACGTACGGTCAACCGCTTGTCGGTAGAAACTTTTTCAACTCTATTACCACGCCATAAGGTCCGAAGTGTTTCCACTGATGTGCGGCCGTGTGTACCTAAGCTCGGTTATGCTTTAAATTATTAGTACCAGTAAACTAAATGCCATACCTACGATAAATAAATAAAGTGATCACCACCGCCCATAGCGCCCACTGTCTTATTAGCAGCATAATTGACACTAACAAGACAGCAAAGCGCGTTGCCCACACTGAGAACTGAGATGGTGTGTCTCATGTGCCAGTAATTTCAATGACTCCTTTGCCTTTCAAGCCGAAACACAGCAGTGCAAGCACTGCTTCTTTACGGCAGAAAAAAGCAAGAAGGTGGTATTTCCCTAGACGGACTTTGCACAAAAGTCCTACCACCTTCAAAGCTACCGAAGCCCTGTGATTCTACTCTTCGATTCTCCCCACTAAAGTGATCACGTGATCAACTCATTTTGCATGAGAAGTAAAAAAATAATCGAGTAAAAATATTTTCCTTCTTGAAAGTTGCTTGTTTCATTGGTTGAATCATTGGGCTATGAAGGCAAAACCAATGAAAATTCACGCTGTATAAAACTGCCTTAATAAAGAAACTGTCCAATTTATACCATTTCCTTACATTGCAGGCGCGGAATTAGCACCGTTGAGAATGTTCTTCAGAATCGGAACAGCCCCAGTAAGTATCCAAACAAACAACAAAAAATAAACAAACAACAAAAAATAAACAAACAACCAACTCATTATTGTAATACGAGAGGAGAGTTCGATTTCTAGTCGGGGACAGTCCATGATATTGAATCTTTATTCCGTTAAAATTTTCGGGAAACTTTGTTTTAGGGTGTGCCATGGACTATGCACAAAATGGATGCAAATACAGGAGAGCCAATGTTAACGGAGGATGGACAGCCAGTCTTCGAAGGTTACTGCATAGATCTGATCGCAAAACTGGCCGAGGTAATACTCTATCCACGTCCCATAAAATGACCACTACGGCACGGGATTTATATCTAGCAGAATAAAATTTCATAGCTGAAGAATGTGGTACGGCCGAAGAAAGAATGAAAGAATGTGGTAGTTCAACCAATACTGGTTTTGTTTCTGCGTGCTTGCTGCCGTGCCTACCTATACCTCAAGGATGTGAATCTTCATTTCATAAATGATATATATGTCGTGTATACTTCCGGGTCATGAGTACGGTTCTTGTAATGACGAGCAATTATTTGAATAGCGACTGACTTCTGAGTGGTGTGACTGGGAGTGCGCGCCCCCACAGCACGCCCCTCCCCTGCTTCCATTTTTGGATCAGTCTACGTGCGGCAGCCGAGCAAGTTACTTGGGTCCTGACTTGTGCTAGACATTAGATCAAACTGTGTGTCTGATATGAGCCATCAGGAGAAATACGCAAGTCTAGTCTAGTCTAGTGTAGTGACTACAGTGAGATGAGACGCGATGTGTTGGCTAAGATGATGAGTGATTGTGATCGAAGAGGAAGCCTTTACAGCCATCCTTTACAGCCATATAGGACTATCGCCCATGTCTTATCACGACATCAGAAGTGGGATGAAGTTTATGTATCCACTAGGAGAACGGTCAAAATATTTGGTCAGGTGTGGCCGAGCAGTTTTGGTGAAAGATTAGATTTTGTTTGAACGAAGGTTGAAATACAAAAAGAATATAAGAACTTCCATACAAAATGCGCAATTAGCTGATGCAGTTTCTGTGGGATGTTGTTTTTACGTTTTTACCACCCAGCATTTTACGTTTTGCGGGCCTCGGTGTAAGATATAACATGTCCCCAATTTTTTTATATGGTATGGGCAATAAGAATTGAGCTCCAACATCGCCTTATTATATGTGGGAAATATGTTCCTTCTGTCCATTCGTAGCATTCCGCACAATAAATTTGCATAAACGTCTGCCCAACTTTTTTTTTTTATAGAAGAGGGAGGCAGGCGAGCAGGCGGGTCACCTGATGGTAAGTGATCACCGACGCCCATAGACACCTGCAACACCAGGGGGATTATAGGTGCACTGCCGGCCTTTAAGATATTTGTAGGCTTTTTTCTTAAAGGCTGCCTTGTTGTACCCGTAAGGAAATACCTGCGCAGGAAGCTGATTCCACAGTGCGGTCGTACGTGGTAAGAAGTTTCTTGTAAAACGTACGGTGGAAGATTGCCAGTTATCTAAGTGGTAAGGATGAAATGTTAACTTCTGGCGAGTGGTGCGGTGGTGAAATTCTGCAGCAGGTATTAGCTCGAACAATTCTTCAGAGCACTCCCCATGATACATGCGATAAGGGATGCATAGAGATGCAACATCTCTCCGCAGAGCTAGATGGTCAAGACGGCCGGTGAGGACATCGTCGCCAATGATTCGGATCGCTCGACGTTGAACGCGGTCAAGAGGAAGGAGCTGATACTGAGGCGCCCCGGCCCAAAGGTGGCAACAGTACTCCATATGTGGCCTAACTTGAGCCTTATAAAGTTGAAGACGATGTGCCGGTGTGAACTAAGGGTTATTTTAGTATTCTATTAATGTATATATTTTTTTTAATTAGTTCACTTTCATTGGTGAGTGGATTTACACCTTCATAATAACACTTTGACACCAAGCTTCTTTGTGAGGTCGGTCATCGATCTAATAATCCACATGATAACATTATGATGACATTTTTTTTGTCTTGTAGACAATGGAGTTTGACTACGAGATCGTCTCTCCCAAGTCAGGTAGTTTTGGCAAGAAGCTACCAAATGGGACCTGGGATGGTGTTGTGGGAGATCTTACTAGAGGGGTAAGTCAAGAGTTTTGTTGTGAAATTGACGAGGGTCAAGAGATGCCTGGTGAGTGATATTGACTTAGGCTATAAGCTCGCACTGTGCCATTCCGTTCCGTATGGTGCCGGCAAAGAATAGTACAATGCGCGCAACGAAAGAAGAGCCCTGTCAGTTGAAAGTAGAAGGGATTTCGCGCAGGTACAGCCTAGCGTCCTAGCGTCCCTCCCCGCTTGCCGCCAAAATGGCCTGCGAACTGACTACTGCGCAGGTTAACCACCTGATCCGCCAAGGCTCTTCTTTCGTTGTGCGCATTGTACCGACCGACCCACCTCTACCCGTGAGTATCGTAAGAGACGACTAAGGACTTATGTACCTAAGGATGTGCTGTGCAGCAGCATCTTTCTGTGTATCGTACGTACCATCTCACATAATGCGTACCAACAACAGCGGTCACCAGCCGCAACGCTTACAAGCGTGGTGACTATGGTAAATCCACTCCTAATTAGCACGCGTTTTTGCGTGATTTCTGGAGGGAGTTCCCTGTCCAGCAGTTTTTTTTTTAATTGAAAATGGGCTTACTCTTGACCTCGATCTAGTCTTGAAGACAGAGATGAACGAGCTTACCCAGAAGAAGCCTATTCAATCGCGACTTGAATAGATTCGGGTTATAGGAAATCGGGAACACAGACGCAGGCAGAGAATTCCACTCTTTAGCCGTGCGCATTATAAAAGATGTTTCAAAGCGCTTTGTGCGAATGTGCGGCATATCAACCAAGTATGGGTGATATCCTGCGGTGCGTCTGGACTCCCGATGGTAGAAGGGATATGGTGGAATAAACTCGTGGAGCTCCAGAGCACACTCTCCGAAGTACAATCTGTAGAAGACCGACGACATGTAACTTTGCGACGGTGGGCCAGAGCCAACGAGCTTCATGGCTCTGCGATCTATCGAGTTGACGTTTCAAGGGATGCTCGCATTTCAGGTGATTTTCTTAGCGCCTACAGTGGAAATAATGCAGCTTCATTACAATATCTTTTTATTTACTCAGTATCTTGCCGTGATTTTCAGGTGGTTTCTTGACCATTCAAGTGATAATATCACCAAGACGAAAACATGACTAGTGAAAATCGACTCGACAAAATAAAAATCTAAAGTTGCCTCTTCAACTTTCATTCCTTCCTCTTTTTCTGGAATCTGAGGTGTTTTAAGTAGTGAAATTAAGTATACAGTAAGGTATTCGTAGTTGCTATCATATGCTTAACCTAAAATTTTATTTTATTAAGTACTTAGTTTTTACAAAAAAGTCGATATTTTATATCGGGCGCTTACGTCATTTGTCGCAATCGAATGCGTTGCGGATGTATCACTTTATCCCTTTCTTTCAAACGAAAAGACTGCGCCCACTGTCAAATAACTATCTTTTCACATAGGGGCTGATAAGAGCTGAATTACCTCCCTTTCTAACAAAGGGCAGGATGTGCGTGCTAGAACGGAGCGGATTCGCGCTGTTTTACGTTTTTCGCTCGTTTTTGCATTTTTCTCAAAACCTGTACCCATAATATTAATTATCAAATAGCTATATTATTATGCATCATGTATTGAATAATGTGTAAAAGTTATGGCATCATAGATTAATGGGTACTTAAGAAAAACGGTTTAAAAGCAAAAAGCAGAGGTAACTTTGGGTTTTTATGGCGTACAAAATATATTTAATCGTGTTTCGGAGTCGGCCCTATTCTTGGAAAGATGCTTAATTATCACTTTTTTTTTAACGGCCATATATTCATCACTTTTCGTTAAAAACCTGCTCAAGTGAAGCATATTTAGCTCTTATCAGCCCCTTAATATCCTACTTACAATGAATAAAGAACGTCTCTGTCGTTGCAATGTCCAACGGCTTCGTCCTGCAACGACACTCCTGCTGTCATTTTAATCAGTCTACTTTGTTTCGTCTGTAGACTTATATTTTTCTTTTATTCCAACGATTACCAACACATTTTGCAGCCATGACTCTAAGGCCGGTATTTCACTGGGACGCCATGGTGGCGCGACTGGTGTCCGTAACTATAGACACCAGAGTCGCTACACCCTGCGGCCACAGTATTAAGGGCTATATTTCACTGGGAGTGGTAGCGCGACCAGCAGCCGGACTGATTGCGCCGCCAATCAATTTCCGTTCCGGTGGTCCGGCTGCTGGTCGCGCTACCACTCCCATTGAAATATAGCCCTTAATACTGTGGCCGCAGGGTGTGTCTTTACGGTTAAAGAACATTTATTTCCCAAAAAAGAATTTAACATTCGCTTACATTGAGAAATTTAGCTTAATCTTAAAACATATTTTTATAAGGCGAGAATTAAGAGGTTAGATTTAGACTTATTCTTTGTTAGTGTAGGTAGTGACGACTTATTAACAGTTCAGACTAATTTATTTTTATGACGGTATCTTGAAATATTCCACTGGTGTCTTTACTGGTGTCTAGTTACGGACACCAGTGGCGCAACCAGTCGCGCTACCAGTCGCTCTACCAGTGTCCCAGTGAAATACCGGCCTAAAACTTAAGTATATTTGATAGAAAGAATAACATCGTTTTACAAAGTTGTTTTTCTGACAGCTTTAGCAGGTTGCTTTTGATATAGCTACAAAATTTGTTTGAAATGTCGCCTTTATTTATTTATTTAATTATTAAATTTTTACAGGAAACTGACTTTGCGGTGGCAGCTCTAACTATGACAGCTGAAAGAGAGGAAGTTATCGACTTCGTGGCGCCGTACTTTGAACAAACCGGGATTCTTATCGGTAATAGATTTTAGACTCATCATCATATCGTGTGGGTTGCAAGGTCGATGACCGACCTCACTAACCCTGGTGTCAGAGTTGATAAGCCGCCAACGGCCTCTGACATGGCTCATTAATGACTACATCCGTACATAGTAGTCAAGACCAACGGGTTAACGTGCCTTCCGAAGCACGGAATCATCTAACTTTTCGGACAATCAGGTGATTCATCCTGCAATGTCCTAACCAAAGTGGGGAGGTCGCACAAAGGCGTTTTTGTTTGGTAGTGTCCCACCGGGAGTCAAACCCAGAACCTCCGGATCGAGAGCCGAGCGCTCTAACCACTACACCACGGCGGCTGTTATTTAGATTAATTTATAAAAAGATGTATACAGGTTAGAGGCAGCCTCGGTTGAGGCACGCACGGCTCTCCCTATCGCCACTGTACACTCAACAGCACGTCAGTAAAAACACTTTTGGACCTTATGGCGTGGTAATAGAGTTGAAAAAGTTTCTACCGACGAGTGGTTGACCGTACTTTGCACGCGTCCAAGATAGAGGCGTGCATCACCCCAAACAAACCCCTCGCAGTATGAACCATCTAGAGTCGGTTTTTTTACTTTCGAGCGGAGCGAGAAAGGTATTGTATTCGTGAAAAAAAAAAAGTTTTTCTAATTTTCTCAAAAATGTAGTCTATATCACTTATACATCATAAAAAACAAGTCTCTCAAAAATGTCCGTCCGTCGGTCGGTCGGTTGGTCGGTCCGTCGGTCCGTCGGTCCGTCGCTCGGTCGGTCTGTCCGTCACGCTTTGGCCTAGCGGCTAAACGAATAGTCCGATTAACACCAAATTTTGAATTTAGGAGTTTTATGCAAATCCATCGAAGGGTTCTAAGTGGTTTCTTGCTAGCTCTCATTTTGAGGGTAGCTGTCAAACAACGAAAATGATAAATAGTAATTTTCTCAAAAACGGCTCATAGAATCTTGATGAAACTTTGCATGACCAAGCATCTCCATGTAAGATATCTTGCGCCAGTATCAAATGATCTGTGTAATTTCATATAAGGGGTGTTCCTGTACCACCAAATCGTAAATATGTGATTTACCCGAAATTGGTTCCACGGAGTTTATTTAAATTTTCTATAATATTAATCCTGGATTGGTTGTCTACCTGACTGGATATTCTTTATGATTTTTTTGAATAAAATTTAGTACACAGGATGTACCAAAAACTGAAAGAGCTTGCTCAGTAGAATAAACTGAACAATAATCCATAAGGAACATGTGTTGGGAAATTTAAAAAATCTCCATGCAAGTATCCTACGGTAGTATCTATTGATCTTTGAAAATTCATATAAAGGGTGTTCCAGTACTACCAAAAGTTAAACATGTGATTTACTCGAAATCGTTTGATGTTTGTTTGTTTTAATGTTTGACAATTTGAATTCTGAATTGATCTGTATATTTCATTCGAACATTTTTTTATAAAAGGTAAATAAAAGTTGGTATTTCCATACTATGTGTATGGCATTACAAATTTAAGTTTGCGGTTGATAGTTTTTCCTTGAGTATTGCGAGAAAGTAAGTGCAGTGCTGCTGTACCATTTATTTCTCTTCTCAATTGTCTCATATTATCTCGCGACGTGACTGCCTGCCACGATTGAGGCTGCCTCTCTTCCGTACACACCTTTATACATGATGTTAGGCCCATGGATTGACAGCTGGTAAAGTTATAAGCCAGTTAATTCTGGAGTCTGTTTGTTCCTAAGTGCTTATTTTCACAGATTATGTTGGATAACCAAGCAAAAAATAGCATCCTATACATGCCTTCTATTATCTCACAACACCTGCGTAACTAGTGGAATTCTCTGCCAGCATCTGTGTTCCCGATTTCATATAACCCAAATCTATTCAAGTTGTGAATTAATATGCTTCTTTTGGGCTAACTCGCCCCGTCGACCTCATCTATGTCCTCAGGGCTAGATCGAGGTCAAGAGTAAGCCTATTGACTATAAAAAATCCCTGTATAAAAATGTTTTATTATTTAATAAAAAAAATCCCGTGTTCGTCCCTTGTGGTGCCGGCAAAGAATAGTACCACCCCATACATACCCGTGGATATCGTAAGAGACGACTAAAGTTTATAAACTGGAGGATGGGCAGCAGCATCCTCCTGTCTATTATACCATCTTACTTGCTGCGGTCACCTACAACCACGGTCCATGGTGCCAGCCGTAACGCTGACAAGCAAGGTGACTATGGTACTTCCCCTCCACATTTATCCAGCAAAAGCTAGAATTCTGGAGGGAGCTCCCTGTCCTGTAGTGGACATTTCATAGGATGTTATGATGATGATTGATCACAAATGCCATTTGAATTTGACGTGTCGCACACGCTGCACCTTAGATTATGAATAACGGTAGTTTTACGCTGCACCGCCTCATTTTCGTATGCAATGATAGCGCACTAAAGTGACGTCACTGATAACGTCACGTCGCTTAAACGAGTGAATACGAGCAAGTTTTGAACCGACTCTTAGCGGGCTAACACCGCACACATTGCTCATATGCGACTAATAAACCGTAGTGTAAGCAAGCCCTTTAACCATAAAAAGAACACTTTATAAAAAAATATACATTAATTAATAAATTTTTTTAGTGATCCGCAAGCCTACTCGCAAGACATCTTTATTCAAATTTATGACGGTACTCCGAACAGAAGTGTGGCTCTCGATTGTAGCAGCCCTCGTCCTGACTGGCTTCATGATCTGGCTTCTTGATAAATACTCCCCGTATTCAGCGAGGAACAATCCTGACGCATACCCTTACCCTTGCAGGTAAGTAACAATCAACAAAAAATAAGCAATAAACACAAGAAACAACAAATAACTATATCAAACTGACTATAAGACTAACTTAGCATTAAATCTTTAAAATATCGCTAGCGTGGAAATGGAATTTGAAATTTTAATGGATAGAAATCTGCATGCTTAAGTAACTTTTGGCCACTAGCGCGAAAAAAAGGGTTTGATGTTAGAACGGGGTGATGAATTTTTGTCGATGGTAAGAATCAACTGAGAAACAAAAATATTTATAGTATCATAATACCTAAAGAATGTTAAATAAAAGTTATGCAACAAACATACCTATAGATAGACAAATTGTGAGAAGTTGGACAGAATTTATTCTGCGGCGGAAAGTTCCGCGACCGAAAAATCTGTCAAGCATGACACCAGCGGAAATTCCTTGAGATGTGTCATGTCATAGGTAACCTTAAAAGCGTTATGATCGTAATGAACGAAA
This sequence comes from Athrips mouffetella, assembly GCA_947532105.1. Taxonomy (NCBI): domain Eukaryota; kingdom Metazoa; phylum Arthropoda; class Insecta; order Lepidoptera; family Gelechiidae; genus Athrips; species Athrips mouffetella. The sequence goes on from OX383984.1 coordinate 15,012,963, forward strand.
ATCCACGTCGGACAGATCCGCAGGTATGTCACCACACTAAAATCAACCAAGGAATCCAATTAGTCACTGTAATACGAGTAGGTCCGTTCTGACAGCTGTCAAATGTACGAAAAATTGAAAACTGCAAAGAACAATAAACCCTCTGCGTTGGTGTTAAGGAAACGTCAAAACAGACCTGCCGCATCAACTGTCCTACTGTGTGTCTCAAAGGTTGACTGGAAGAGATCTCTTTTTGGGATAAGTCCGCCTTTGTGCCGATATAGTTCTTTTTTTTTCCTAAGTATGTGTATTTTAAGTTTCTTGGTACAATAAAGAATTTACAAACAAACAAACAAAGAGACTTCTTACGGTGGCCGTATTTTAAGTATTTAATTTTTCAGAGAGTTCACCCTCAAAGAGAGTTTCTGGTTTGCTTTGACCTCGTTCACTCCGCAAGGGGGAGGGGAGGCGCCTAAAGCCCTCTCTGGGAGGACGTTGGTGGCCGCTTATTGGCTATTCGTGGTGCTTATGCTGGCAACATTCACTGCTAACTTGGCGGCGTTTCTTACTGTTGAGAGGATGCAGGTAAAAAACTTCGATACATTATGCCATCATCGTCTTAGCCATATTCCGTTTCTTAAACAGAAATACCCATTTCCATTTAAGAACCTTTTTTTTGGGATGTTCGAGGAAACGGTACTTTTATGTGGGGCTTGCATTGCACCCACTTAAACTCCATCATGTGCCACTCTCGCATTTTGGGTGGGTCACGAGAACTGTACGTTCGCACTACTTTCCGCAACCCACCCTGTCCATTTAAGAACCTAACCTAGGGGAGTTTAGTAATTTTAAAAAAAATTCATTTCATTCATTTGACCTTTGCGAACCAGAGGGCAAACCAGACCCTATTCTAGTTTATGCCTTGTAAGGTTAGTGGCCAACTTGGCTGACAAAGATTTCAAGCTTCAAAATATGGCTTCTGAGTTGGCTTAACGACTACTAGCTGGGACCAACGGCTTAATGTGCCAAGCACGGAAAAACTACTTGTTGTACCACTAGCGGTCACCCATCCAGGTCCTAACCACGACTGACGTTGCTTTACTTTTGTGTTCGGAAAGAAAGAGCAACTACCACTCGGTCGCATCACTGTATCTTATCTTATTACAAGTGGAAGGGTTCGTAGTTACTGGACCTCAGATCACTTCAAGGATCGTTTATGCTTTCTCTGCCTCAATGCTCCTGTGATCTTCCGCCGTCTTCAAATCAAATATAATATGCTCATTATGAGCTTCGATGTAGATTTCAGCAGAAGAAGGCTGTAAGTCTTTTACTGTCCGGTAAGTCTGACCCATTATCTTTATACGCTTGTTAGCCATTGTATGTGCACAGCAGGTGTTCCACGAGTTCTTTTTCCTCACCATATGCTCTGCAGGTAGGCAGGTGATTGTACCCAATAGATCCAACCTTTGAAGGTGTTCTCTAACTATAAGATTGTTATTTTTAGACGCCAGTATCATCGTTGGAACAATTAGCTCGTCAGTCTCGCATAAACTACACCGTGGTTGAAGGTTCCAGCATACACCAGTACTTTATTAACATGAAGTTCGCTGAAGACACACTTTACAGGTGAGTATGATTCCAAAAACATGGTCATAACTATAATGGTTTTTTCTTCATTTTCATATTTTTACAGAAAAATGATAGATTTTAGAATTGAGTATCACAGATTGGAAAAAGCCGTGCAGTTGAAATAACGTAGCTCGATTGGGATGACAGCAGTGTGAGAGCGGGACGGAGCGATGCTTAAGGTGATCCGTTTTCCATACAAAAATTCAAATGAATTGCATTCTTACGCGGGACATAAAATTCTGTTCAAAAACGAACGAATACTGCTATTTTTAGTTAAATTTTTAGCTAATTAATACAAAAATACAGTTAATGTACTGAAAGTACTATTTTTCTTTAGCAATTTTTGGTTCAATATTACGATTGTGGGCTTGCGGTCAAAACTGTACGGTTGTGCTTTGTGTGCATGTGTGAGTGATCGTACTCATGTAAACACGGACTGACGAGAGTAATTGACATTAGTGGACATATGGAGATATTTTTCTTATCGAAATTGTTGTTAGGCGTTGAAGTTGCACGATTAAATTTACGCGAATCAACTTTTTGCACATATATAGTTGGTACTTATTGCATTAAAAAATAAAACCTTATATTTGCAGCAGTGGCTCCATCTAGTTGCGTTCGGGGCTAAGCTGGCCGTCACAGATCACCTTAAGATCAAAGAGTACCTACTATAATAAGACAAAGGCTTAATTAAGATATTGGAGCAACAAAGACACGTATCGCTCCCCCCTGCTCTTTTTAGGGTTCCGTACCTCAAAAGAAAAAAACGGAACCCTTATAGGATCACTTTGTTGTCCGTCTGTCTGTCTGTCTGTCTGTCTGTCAAGACCCTTTATCTCACGAACGGGTAAAGGTATCAGGTTGAAATTTATACCATATATTAGGATCCATGAACCACACAAGATCTGAAAGTTTAAATTTTTTATAACGACGCAATCAAAAGATGTGGCATTTTATGTCCTCATCTCCATACATTTATTCAAAAATGAAAAACCTACAGGGTACTTCCCGTTGACCTAAAATTATGAAATTTAGCAAGAAGCTAGGTCTCACAGTACAAATAATGGGAAAAGTCTGAAATCATTAAATATTACAACTTTTCTCACAACTAATGGTAACCAATTGTGGTGAGCTCCCGTTTCAAGAACATTCATATAAGAGAGGGGTCAAGTTGGATGGTCGCTGAGGCGATTTTTGTTTTAGTTCTATTTAAAAACGGGAACACTTACAAACTTGAAAATTGGTATGTTTATAGGGCATAGGCTATAAAATAACAACAAATAATAAAATTTGGTCAAGCGCGTGTCGGACTCAAAAAATCTAGCACATTAACTTACTGAAATTTCAACTAATACAATTATGTTTATGTGGTGGTACGGAACCCTCAGTGCGCGAGTCCGACTCGCACTTGGCCGGTTTTTTTAGCTCTTACGCATAGCTCAGTCCTGCTCAGGGAATAGATAAATACTTCCTGCTGTCTTTCAACCGTGTAGCTTTGAAGACATTCGACAAATAAGTGGAAATTCTGTTGTCGATGTAGATCAATTTTGTATAGGTACGGTCAACCGCTCGTCGGTAGAAACTTTTTCAGATTCAGATAATTTTATTCAATGTAGATTCTTTACAGAATACTTATTGAATGTCATGCAGAATACAATGCAAATAGAGCGAGTATACGCCGTTTCGGATCGTGCTATGGCAGCGTAAAAGAAACGGCAAGAAACCACTGCAGCACGGCCTACTTTAAGAGTCGGCTTTTTACAATGTGTTTCTTGTGTTTCGCTGGAATATCAGAGCACCATACCTCTTTGTCATTCATATAGTCATCCAATCTATAGTAAGCTTTTTTACATAACGTTTGCTTTACACATTCTTTAAACTTTCTCTCAGGTAATTGCACTATATTGTCAGGTAATTTTACCAATTTTACCACATTTCAAATCTATTACCACGCCATAAGGTCCAAAAGTGTTTCTACTGATGTGCTGTCGAGTGTACAAGGAATTTTGGAGTTGTCGAATTTTTTTTTGTAGGTATTAAGTTAAATATTATTGAAACTGATACACAAACGTACTTACGTAAAAAAAAAATAAGCATAAATAATGCATTTTTATTTTTTTAGCATTAAGTATGGTTATTTTATTATTTTTATGCAAGTACGTTTTTGTATCGATTTCAAGTATTTTCAACTTAATAAAAGAAAAAGACTCCAAATATCCTTAGACCTGTACAAAATTGATCTATATCGATAAAAGAACTTACTCTCTAAATATGTCGAATGTCTTCATAGTCACCCTGTAGTTTATCTACATTATTTCGACGACTTGAGATACAAATAACAATAATTTTATTCTAAAGGGTATGGAAGGAGATAACTTTGAACGCAACATCAGACCAGTCACAGTATAGAGTGTGGGATTACCCGATTAGAGAGCAGTATGGACACATACTCCTGGCCATCAATGCCTCAGGTAAGTTCTTAAAAGGCGGCTAAGTAACCACCAGTTTTACAAAGCGTCTTTAAAAAAGCTCCTTTAATTCGTCACTTTCTTTGTCATTAACACAATATCTTAATTACTTTGTACACTATCACCCACACATACATTTACGCACATACACTATCACCCACACATACATTCACGCACACAAACGTACACACATAACATATACTCATCATCATCATCATGGGGTGCCATCTTCGAAATGAAGTTTGGAGGTCAGCAATCGGTATTCGTTGCGGCGTTCCGCCACCCTCTTCAACTCGTGGTAGTGTAATCCGGTCCAGTCCCTTATGTCCCTTACTCATCCACACACTTTACTAACATATTTCTGAAAATTCTCATTACCAGGTTTTGTAAACTAAAATACTGTATGTTATAAGCTATGTTACCTACATTCAGTAGGGGGAGAGCCTGGTGATCTGTCACACAAGGTAACTTAGTATAGACACCAGCTCTCACCACAAAGAATTAGTACCTGCTTAGCTAATAATATTGTCATTAAAACAGTATTTTGTTATGAGAGAAATAAAGATTTTTATTATTATTTTATTATTACAATAGGAGAGAAACAGTTAAAAGTTAACTTACTTTGAAGAAGTTTTGTGCAGCTGCATGTCAGTCTAACCTCTAAGTCACTTAGTCGCCTTCTTTGAACACAACATCAGATCAGTTAGTAAAGAGTGTGGGATTACCCAATTAGGGAGCAGTATACAACCCTCCAACCCTTACTCCCCTCCTTACCTAAAAAACCTGTTCAGCTTCCGGTCCTCGTCTCTTAACCTTCGTTCCGGCAACAACCTCTCCCTTGACATTCCTTCCCACTCCACAGATTTCTATTCCAAATCCTTTACTGTACAAGCTACGAGTATCTCTCTTTGGAACAACCTCCCCGAGTCAATCAGGCGGGCTATGTCATTGGACAGTTTCAAAGCACGTGTCAAAAGGCATTTCCTTAATTCTGTTTCTTCCTAATATATAAGTATTGTATTATTTCCTCTCTTTTATAGTAATATTATGATATATATTAGTCTATACATATTATAATATTTTAATAGTATCTGTGTATTATGATGTAATTTATTTAAGTATTTTATGTACATGGTGTATTTTTATGTAGGATAATTATAAGTAGCCACCAACCCGCGTCGCATTATCCACCCTACGCCCATTTCAACACCTAAAGGTTGCCTGGAAGAGATTGCTACTTTAGCAATAAGGCCGCCTTTTGTACTACTCTGTTCCTTTTCTGTATATTTCTGTAACTATTTCTTGTATTTCTTGGTGTGCAATAAAGTATATTTGTATTGTATTGTATTTTATTGTATTGTATTGTATTGTATTGTATTGTATTGTATTGTATTGTATTGTATTGTATTGTATTGTATTGTATTGTATACAACGTGTAACGGAAAGGTGTGATAATACTGAAGGGTGTGAATCTGCACATGAAACTGAACAACTCTTCCCAAGGAACATAGGTTAAAATAAAAAAAAACAAATTTGACCTCCCATACAAAATGCACTCTCAGCTGACGCAGTTTCTATGGGAGGTCAAAAAATTTTTTTTTTCTGTGACCTATGTTCCTTGGGAAAAGTTGTTCAGTTTCATGGGTAGATTCACACCCTTTTATCACACTTTTCTGTTACCGACACGCTTTAGACATATACCTCCTGGCTATCAGTGTTTCAGGTAAGCTTTCATTCTGCTTTCATATGAAAGCAAGCGGTTAAATGACTGCCGTCATACAATGGAAGTCAGCTTAATCACTTTGGGCTCTTAAAGAACGTATGGTATAATTTGAAGAGGAAGTACCATAGTCACCACGCTATTGGACCGCAGTTGTAGATGACCGCAGTATGTAAAATGGTACGATACACTGAAGGACGCCGCTGCCTATCCTCTAATTTGTAATCCCTTAGTCGCCTCCTACGACATCCACGGTCGAAAATTTATTTTTGTTTTCCAGGGCCTGTACCTGATGCCAAGACCGGTTTTCGTGAAGTGAATGAGCATACTGATGCAGACTTTGCATTTATTCACGACTCAGCTGAAATCAAGTAAGTTGTTGTTGTAGTTTACGAAAAAAAATATTAAAAAAATTAAAAATTGAAAAAAAAAGAAAAATATAATTAAATGATTTTTGTTCTACATTGTTGTGAGTAGAATGACTGCAAGAAAGGATCTATGCGTGAGAGCAGAACGGAGCGATACGCTTCTCTCTTGCTCAAATATCTTACGCACCGCTCCGTCCTGCAATTTCAGCGTGATATACTGACCGGACTAAGGGCTCCCGCACACGACCGAGAATCGGTGACCGATTTTATATCGGCATCCCGCTCTGACGTGTTAGCACCTGAATCTTCCGTCCTTGTCCCGGCCGATAATCGCCCACCGATTCTCGGTCGTGTGCGGGAGCCCTTACAAGGGCGTGTGTACTTAAGGCCCGGGACATATTAAGGGCTCCCGCACACGACCGAGAATCGGTGACCGATTTTTTGTCGACATCCCGCTCTGACGTGTTATCACCTGCATCTTCCCTCCTTGTTCTGGCCGATAATCGCCCACCGATTCTCGCTCGTGTGCGGGAGCCCTAATATGGAGTCGGTCGAGGGCGAGGCGAGGGTATGGCACGGTCGCGCCGCACGTCACTTCGTGTTTCATACAAAATGTATAGAAGTGATATGGCGCCCGTGCATATTGAGGTGGCGTGCCGAGGGTGGGGTGAGGGCGCAGTGCAGGCGTCGCTTCCCGCCCGCACCGCGCTGCAGTTTGAGGTGGCACGCCATACGAATGCACACAGATCCGTCCGCAGTATTATCAAAATACGTGACGATATGCAATTTAATATTGCGTTTTGTGAGTTAATAGAAAAATAACCCGTAATATACGATTACAATCGATCAGGTTATAGTAACAGATGTGTGCAGGATCGGAACTTATAGCAAATTATTATTTAGTTACAAATTCGGGTTTCGATTAAAAAAGAAATGAATTAATTTACCAATTTTTTATTCAACAAATTTAACCATTAACGATTTTGATTAACTTGTATAAATTTACATTTACTAATTACTACAAAAATCGAAATTTAGAATGCCCTAAATTCGTTCACTGCCGCCGCCATCTTGAGGCACCGCACCCGCGCCATAAGCACGCCATAACCTCGCCATAACCACGCCATACCCTCAACTCACCCACGACCGACGTCTCATTGATATGTCCCGCCGCTAAGTGTTGTCTAATAGACTAATAGTCCTGATACACGGTCGGCGACAAGCTCCCGACAGAGGTCACCTTGGTTTGCCAACCATTTGGCGCCGTTTCAACTATACGGTCGCCGACTTGTTGACAACAAGCATTGAAATAGATTCAATTAATTTTTTAATGTTTATGACTCCATCGCCACTTGCGGTGATTCTTCCAATGTCAGAGTTTGATAAGACATTAAAGCTTAAAAATTAATTCATAGTGAATATGAATTAGTTTTAATATGATTTTTTTTGTACCTTAATAGGTACGAAGTGACGCGCAACTGCAATCTAACAGAGGTTGGAGAAGTATTCGCTGAACAGCCATACGCTATAGCCGTCCAGCAAGGCTCTCGTCTCCAGGAAGACCTGTCCAGGGCTTTGCTGGAGCTACAGAAGGAACGGTTCTTAGAACAACTGCTAAATAAGTGAGTAGAGACACAAACAATAACAAAAAACACAAACAACAACAAGCAACAACAAAAAACAACAATCTAAAATAAATAAAAAACAACTGTTATTACATGTTATTGCCCGTGTGGTGCCGGCAAAGAATAGTACTAACCCATCTGTATCCGTATGTGTCGTAAGAGGCGACTAAGGGTTTATAAACCAGAGGATGGGCAGCAGCATCTTTCTGTGTATCGTACCATCTTACATACTGCGGTCACCAACAACAGCGGTCGCCAGCCGCAACGCTTACAAGCGTGGTGACTATGGTAAATCCCCTCCTAAATACTACGCGTTTTTGTTGGAGTTCTGGAGGGAGCTCGTTTCATGGGATGTTATGATGATTACATGCAAGTTTATCGATTGTTTATACTTTGAGAGCTCCTTACCTAAAGGGTGTCAGTGTGCAAGTGCGACACACACTAAAATAATATTTTAATAAATAATTTGTTTCTGCAACAGATATTGGAACGAATCTGCTCGCCAAGCGTGCCCTGATGCTGATGAGTCCGAGGGTATCACTTTGGAGAGTCTGGGTCAGTACCTATTAAGAGGCTACCTCCCGTCCACTAGCGCCCCCATCAGTTAAAAAAATATTGCTCACTAAATACAAAACTTATCGAAAATCTGGAAAGACAGCTTGAAGTAAAGGTATCCTAGTTTATTCAGAACCTAGTTACAGTTACAAAAAGTGCGAAAAACGGCCACTTTTAGCAGTTTTTGTATCTGTAACTACAGTGAACTTTATTTTACAGAGTAAATAGTTCCTAAATAAACAAATGTACCTTTAAGGCAGATTTAGACGAAGGAAATATTTAGGCGCCAAAACCGAGGCACGGAAAAAATATCTGTCTTTCCGGATTTTTGATAAGTTTCGTATTTAGTGAGTAATATTTTTTTAACTGATGGAGGCGCTTTTAGTGGACCGGAGGTAGCCCCTTAAACAATTGGTATGAGAATCCAAAGAAAAATTATGCACCAATCTGTTATTTGAACGAAATGTGGTCTATATGGAAGGTTACAGATCATACAACGCCCTAGGGTTGCCTAGACATTTCTTGCCGCAAGTACCTTAAAACATTATCAACATTTTTGTTGTACTGGTACAACCATTTTATTTTTTTTTGCACAGCAATGGATATCACCGTAAAATACCTTGAATAGAGATTTATGCCGGATTTAGACGGAGGTATATCTCATAGGCGCCTGCCTTCTAGGCAAGACAATATGCATCGTGTGAACAGTTTTTGGCGTGCCTCGGCTGGTTTAGACGACGGCAAAATATTGGCGCCAATACTCTAGTCAGGACGGTAGGCAAGGTGTAAACGGGTTTTTGGCGTGTGGCTTGCCTGTAGGCATGAAATAGACCAGCGGCCTATTTTGCGGAGCCAAAACAGTGGTCGCGAACCTGCCATATCAGCTATCAGAATCCAGATGTAAGAAACCTTGAAAATTTGCCCATTAAACAGTCATTATTTTTTTTAAATATTCTTTCGCAGTTAACAATTAGTTTCAAGATAATTAATATTTTATTTGTATTGTTGTTTTAAAATGCAATTTTCTACTTCGCTTGTTTCTTTTTCTTTAGTTTGCTTTCAAACAAAAACCACCAGCCGACCACTTGACCGCCAGCCGACCACTTGGCTGACAGCCGACCCCTTGACCGCCAGTCGACCACTTGACCACCAGTCGACGACTTGACCATTAGCCGACCACTTAACTGCCAGCCGACCACTTGACCGGTAACCGACCACTTGACCACCAGCCGAACACTTGACCAGCAGCCGAGCACTTGACCACCAGCCTAGCACTTGTTCACCAGCCAACTACTAGACGACCACTTGAACGCTAGACGACCACTTGACCATTAGCCGACCAATTCACCACTAGACGACCACTTGACCTCTAACCGACTAATTGACTATCAGCCGACCACTTGACCACCAGCCAACCACTAGATGGCCACTTGAAAGCTAGACGACCACTTGACCACTAGACGACCACTTGACCACAAGACGACCACTTGACCACTAGACGACCACCTGACCACTAGACGACCACCTGACCATAAGAAAACCACTTGACCACTAGACGACCACTTCACCACTAGACGGCCACTTGACCATCGCCGTATCAATGGCAGAAGAACGACAAAGCACTGGCTCTAAACCAAAAGTATATTTTTTTACGAATGCTTCAATTTACAAAGACCTGTGAGCCAATTCTTGAATATCACTGGGTGATTATCGAGATTTTCTAAATTAAAAAAGCCACGATAAACTCATGAAACTCAAATTATTATGTTGATAAGTTTAAACCGAACGTTATTTTACAATTAAAAAATATTGTTTCTTACTTTTGAGGAGTTTAACAGAGCTTACTTTAATTTTAAAAATCTCAAAAATCACCCGTCAAGATTCTAGAATTGGTTCCCGCCGAGTACCTACTGCCGCGTTAGCGTAATATTCTATATTCTTTGCTACTGCGCCACCCCCCCTCGCCCGCTTCCCTCGCATCTCCCGTGCCAAATAGGAATCGTGTAAACAGTGGTCATCACAAGACTGGCGGCAGCGGCGGCGCGGCGCGGCGGCTCCGTGTAAACGACTGGCTAGGCATGACTACGCGCGGCAGGCATTTGCCGTGCCTGAGTTTTGGAGCCTGAATATTTCCTTCGTTTAAATCTGCCTTTAAGGCCGGCCGCACACATCCGGAATCAGAACAGAAATTCAGATCCGGAATTAAGATTCTGAATTCAGAACGCACTGCTTTTCATGTAAAATTTTCTACCTGGCGCACACATTCTTAACGGTTTCAGAACGTAAAAAACCCTGACGTTCTGTTCTGAATTTTTCCTTGCGTCGGATTTTCAGAACGGAAAAAAACCGTTCAGAACGCAGCGCTAGCAAACAAAATGTACCGACCGCCGCACACATCCGGAAATTTTCAATATGAATCTCGCTAGCGCCGAGCCGAGTGGACGTCCGACCCACTTTTTCTGACTACGAAATAAAAAATGTCTGAGACTGAAAATTTTATTATGTGTGTGGAAAAGTATGAGTCTTAACAGGTGCACCCAATAACGACGTTCCCTCTTCTTCTCGAGCGCCAGTAATGGTGCAATTGTAAACAATATTTCATCGTCATGTCGTCCATCTTGTTTGGCGTCTCCAAACGTACTGGGTCTCGAAAATTCCGGATAGAAAAACCTGATGTGTGCGCTAGTTGCCCGGAATTCCTGTTCTAAATTTTAGATTCAGATTCCGGATGTGTGCGCCGGCCTAATACAGATTTTTCGGTTGCGGTACTTTCCGCGTTGGAATTTTCATACACCTGCGAAAAATGACCATAATCTTTTTTTTTTTTTTTTTTGGTTTCATTCTTCCTTTCGGAAAGGCAAAGAGTACAAAGCCCATACAGCCATGTCTGATGTCTTTAATCTTTCTTTTTGCTCCCCTCGTAAAGCGATAGTGAACTTTACGAAGGAAAATGTTCGTGACTTTTTGGGACAACACAAACGGGGCTTAAACACGAGATCACTTGAAATCTTCATCAGCTGCGCACTCCGTAGTAAATTTACTGCATAACACACTATCTTTATTATCCACTAAATCACTAAAAGCACAAAAAAACTAAATTTCAATTAAGCAGGTAAACGCCCATGTCGAGTTCCCGCCAAAAAGCCCCATAATCTGTCAACTGTATTTTTTTTTTCAGGAGGTGTTTTCATAGCGACACTTTTCGGCCTTGGCCTAGCAATGATCACCTTAGCATGGGAGGTGTTTTATTACAAGCGAAAAGAAAAAAACAAAGTGAAAGACATAGAAATAATTCCTGAAAAACGCGCCTTTGAAGAACCTAAGAAAAAGAACCTACTCGACAGTGTAGCTAGTAAGGAAAATGTGTTCGAGAGTGTTGCCAGGTTGAGGAAGAAAAAAGGGAAGAAATCACAAGTCAAGAATGTTACAATCGGTGATACTTTTAAGCCAGTAGGCGATAAGATATCTTACATCAGTATTTATCCTAAGAATGAGTACAGACCCTAGATTGAAAATACAAATAATTACTTAATTACTACACTTTAAAAGTAGTTTATGCAACTGTACATAATGAGGGCTATTAAATTACAGCCAACATAAGAAATCCGTTTTGAAGTTTCATTTTTCTTTCCAGCCGACTCAGTACGTTGTATTTTGCATTAGGCCAAGTTTGAGAAGACAGATTGAAGATTAAGTACCCTAGTTTATTCAGAACCTATCAATTCTGAAAAATATAGTTCACTGTAGTTACACATACAATAAGTGCGAAAAACGGCCACTTATAGCAGTTTTTGTATCTGTTACTATAGTGAACTTTATTTTAGAGAGTAAATAGTTTCTAGTAAACAAAGGTACCTTTACTTCAATCTGTCTTTCCGGATTTTTGATAAGTTTTGTATTTAGCGAGTAATATTTTTTTAACAGATGGGGGCGCTAGTGGACGGGCGGTAGCCCCTTAAGGTGATCCGTTTTCCATACAAAAATTCAAATGACTCATTCTTACGCGGGACATAAAATTCTGTTGAAAAACGAACTAATATTATTATTTTTAGTTAAAATTTTCGCTGATAATACAAAAATACAGCTAATGTACTGAAAGTACTAGTGCACCCCGACACAGTTGGTTAGGTTCGAAGGGTATGGCTCCGCGCACACCAAAAGGCAGAGCAGACGAGAGCAGTTTTTGATAGCATGGCAAAATTGACTTTAAATTTATAGGAATAAAATGCAAAATTGACTGAGAGGCATAAAAACTGCTCGCGGCTGCTCGAGCATGCGCCAGCAGTCGCGCGGACGCAAGGTTGCAGTGTTGCCTGCTTGAAGGGTTTAGGGCTAAATATAGCATTTTTTACAATTTGTAATGCCCACGACCGTATTTTTTTCAGCCGATTTCTTGTATGATGATTAGGGAGGTGATTGATCAAAATAATATCGACACACGATGTAAGATAAGATTCCATGAACATAAGTGTCGGTATTATCAAAAATGCTTCTAATGGTCATTATTTGTTAATATACAGGGTGTTAGGTAAGTACACAGGTTGTTAGGTTAGGATGACTACTATATGTACAGGGTGTTAGGGTAAGTATACAGGGTGTTAGGTTAGGATGACTACAGATATGTACAGGGTGTTAGGGTAAGTATACAGGGTGTAACATTAGGATCACTATATGTATAGGGTCTTAGGGTAAGTATACAGGGTGTAAGGATAGGATAACTATACAGGGTGTTAGGTTAGGATCACTATACGTACAGGATTTTAGGGTAAGTATATTGGGTGTTAGGTTAGGATTACTATACAGGGTGTTAGGGTAAGTATACAGGGTGTTAGATTAGGATCACATGGCATGGCAACCCAGAGAAACTGCTCCGGACTGCTCGAGAATGCTCGAGCACGCGAGAGCATTTTACTGATCTGTCTGCGCGGACCCTATGGCGGAATTGAGCGGAGGCGAGCGGAGCGAGCTCCGCTCCATTCCGCCATACCCTTCAGGTTAGGTTGACATGAATGCATGCGTATGCCTGCTTGCCTGCATGCTTGCTTGCTCGCTTGTATGCATGCTTGAATGCTTGCTTACTTGTCTGTTAACGGCAAGGGCTTAGTAGAATGGATAATAGGCGAGCGAAGCGAGCAAAAGAGTTCGGGGCACCCCGACACAGTTAGGTTCGAAGGGTATGGCGGAATTGAGCTAAGGCGAGCGGAGCGAGCTCCGCTTCATTCCGCCATACCCTTCAGGTTAGGTTGACATGAATGTACGCGCATGTTGCTTGCCTGATTGCATGCATGCTTGCTTGTTTCTTGCTTGCTTGCATGCATGCCTGCTTGCCTTTGCTTGCTTTTTTTGCATAATGCATGCTTGCTTGTTCATTTACTTAATAATTTATGTGGATATTATAACTAACCAATGAAAATAATGAACTGATATTATATGAAATGGGTATTATACGAAATGATGATTATATGAAACATTTTTATAGTAAGTGTTTATTATAAGTTTTGAAATTATATGAAATGAAAATATGTGAAATGTCGATTATACGAAATAATTATTATATGAAACAAAATTATATGAAACGTTGTTATATCAATTAAATGTTATATTAAAAGTTGTTATATCATCTATTACACACCCAAATCACGGACTGACGAGAGTAATTGACTTTACTGGACATATGGAGATATTTTTTTATCGAAATTGTTGTTAGGCGTTGAAGTTGCACCATGAAATTTACACTGATCAACTTTTTCACCTTAAGGTGATCTGTGACGGCCAACTTAGACCCGAATGCAACTAGATGGAGCCACTGCTGCAAATATAAGGTTTTATTTTTTTTATGCAATAAGTACCAACTATATATGTACAAAAGTTGATCAGCGTAAATATCATGATGCAACTTCAACGCCCAAGAACAATTTCTATAAAAAATATCTCCATACGTCAGTCTGTGTTTTACACGAGTACGATTACTCACACATATCATATCATCCCATAAGCGTGGTGACTATGGTAAAATCCCCACCTAAGTATGTACCACGCACTTTTGCTGAAGTTCTGGAGGGAGTTCCCCACCCTGTCCTGTAGTGGACGTGTTATGGGATGATATGATATGTGTAAGTGATCGTACTCGTGTAAAACACAGACGAGAGTAATGGCTTTTACTGGACGTATGGAGATATTTTTTATAGAAATTGTTGTTGGGCGTTGAAGTTGCATCATGAAATTTACGCTGATCAACTTTTTGTACATATATAGTTAATACTTATTGCATTAAAAAAATATAACGTTATATTTGCAGCAGTAGCTCCATCTATCGCGTTCTGGGTCTAAGCTGGCCGTCACAGATCAGGAGGTTGTATAGAATTGAGATTTGAGATGGAAGTCGAATATTTATTGGTGTGTTCTAAATTCAAACACCAAAATCGTGATTAAAAAGGCTTTTTATTCACTGATTTCAGTGAATTAAACAATATTTTTAGAGGGGGAATAATACAAATATATTTAAAATTACTCAAACTAATCTTTACGTCAAAAAAGAATTAACCCCGACCCTATTATTCTTGACGTGCAAAAGAGATTGGAGGGTTCACTTATTTTTCTCCCCCGATTTATTAAAAAATTCCTTTTTATCTTCGGAATCATCATCGTTGCTAGCCCAGTCACCTTCTTCTACACTTCCTTCTTCTCCAAAGTCGCCTTCTTCTTTTTCATCAGAGTGGCCTTCATCATCATTCGAGTCTCGGCAAGAAACGATGATAAATAAAGAGATAATGAGCAAACCGGAAATCCGAAGACTATATTGAAATGCCATTGTTTAATTTAATAGCCTGTAATAGAAGAAATCATTGGTTGGCTAAGATGTTAATTTGATTGCGTGCCATAGCTCAGGGGTGGGATCAGTATCAGTAACTGCACAACTTTTCCCAAGGAACATAGGTCGAAATACGAAAAACCAAATTTAGATGAGGTTGAAGTTGGAACAGGCTTGCCCAGGAGATGCCTATTCACTCGCGACTTGAAGATTCGGGGTTACACGAATTCGGGAACACAGGTGCAGGCAAAGAATTCTACTCCTCAGCAGTGAGTATTAACCAACCTAGTGTGGGTGACATCCTTACGTGTGTGTAGCTTGCGGATGGATAGGATAGAATTTTTGTAAATTATAAGATAAGAATCACCTACATTTATGACGGTTAAGTTTAGCTCAGTTTATTTCTATTATTTTACCTTGACTTTATTGGGCCTTTTATAGATAATTATTATAGGTCTTTTGCATTGAAACAATTTTTTTTATTTATTTATTGTGTTTTTGATCCCTATATGTAAAGTATTTATCTTCTATATAAAGTTGTAATTTTTGGATATAACGTAAATTTCCCGTTTTTAATAGGTAGGAATTTGAATAAATTATACAAGCAAATAACAATCATTCAAATTAATTATCAACTTTTCGAGCATTTAATCCGTCTAAGGGAGACTTGATCAGGGAGGACCAAAATTGCCCTAATTTGTGGTATCATGTCTCCCCATTCGGGTTCAGGTTATAAAATGTGACACAAGAGCAAACTTGTCTTAACCAGAGCAGCCACTTCGTAAGAACAAACACTTGTGTTCATCACACAAATGTTTACCCTGGGCGGGGATCGAACCCGCGGCCCACGGCGTGAGAGGCAGGCTCTTTACCAACCACGCCAAAAGGATTATCAACGAGCTTGTTAAGTAAGTAAGTTGCAAGATGGAATGTTAAGATTTGCAATAAAATTAGTTGTTTGTATTTAACCATAAAAAATACGAGAAAATTTACTTAAATGTCCAGCTCGACGTAAATATTGTTTTATCCGCTATTAAGTTTACAATGTAAAAATAACAGCTGAAGTTTTAATAAAAGTTTCTACTGACCATAGACAATCAGTGTTGCAAACTAAAACTTTTTAAATAAAGAAACTTCTTAAATATTGCGCAATACTGGTGTACCACGTGTCCCGTAAGGATCAAGTTTTCCCAGTTTCCCTGAGTAAGGTATACACAAAAAAAAACTGGCCAAGTGGTTACCATTAGTTGTGAGAAAAGTTGTAATATTTAATGATTTCAGACTTTTCCCTTTATTTGTACTGTGAGACCTAGCTTCTTGCCAAATTTCATAATTTTAGGTCAACGGGAAGTACCCTGTAGGTTTTGCTTTTTTGCATAAATGTATGGAAATGAGGACATAAAATGCCATATCTTTTGATTGCGTCGTTATAAAAAATTGAAATTTTCAGATCTTGTGTGGTTCATGGATCCTAATATATGGTATTAATTTAAATGTGATACCTCTACCCGTTCGTGAGATAAAGGGTCTTGACAGACAGACAGACAGACAGACGGACAACAAAGTGATCCTATAAGGGTTCCGTTTTGTTCTTTTGAGGTACGGAACCCTAAAAAGTAGCTATTAACATTAAATGTTTGCGACACCGTAGGTAACTGGGATTTATTCAAGTCGCGAGTGAATAGGCTTTTTCTAGGTGACCTCGTTCGTTTATCGAACTCATCTCTGTCCTCATAGCTGGATTAGAGGTAAAGGTCCAGTGAAATTCTATTCAATATTATAAAAAAAATACTTACAGGATCAAAAGTGTTGTAAAGTAGACTTCGGTGGTCTTGAGTAGAATAGGAGTAACAAATTCAACAATATGAAAACCGAAGCTCGCTACTTCTATATCTAAATACGTATATAGAATAACATGTCCTTACTGACTGACTGATTCATCGACGCCGAGCCGTATATGTTAGAAACCAGTTAGTGTTACATTAAATGAGGAGATCCGCAGAAAAAGTAAAGTAACTGACATAGCCCTGATAATCGCTAAACTAAAGTGGCAGTGGGCAGGGCACACCGCAAGAAGAACCGATGGCCGATGAGGCGTAAGAGTTCTAGAGTGGCGACCACGTACCAGAAGACGAAGCGTTGGCAGGCCCCCCACAAGGTGGACAGCGCAGGACCGGTCATCATGGAGATCTGTAGGGGAGGCCTATGTCCAGCAGTGGACGTCTTTCGGCTGATATGATGATGATGATGAACAACAACGCTAGCTAAGGGTAGCGAGACACCTGCAGTAGTTACGTCGCGGGAAGTTCCGCAACCGAAAAGTCCGTCAAGTGTGTCACCAACGGAAATTCCGTTAGATGTGTCACAGGTAATACAAGGCATTGCTTGCTTAGGCCGGCCGCACACATCCGGAATCTGAATCTGAAATTCAGAATAGGAATTCAGAACAGGAATTCCGGGCACCTAGCGCACACATCAGGGTTTTTCTATCCGGAATTTTCGAGACCAGGACGTTTGGAGATGTCATACAAGATGGACGACATAAACGATGAATGATTGTTTACAATTGCATCATTACTGGCGCTCGAGAAGAAGAGGGAACGTAGTTATTGGGTGCACCCGTTAATACTCATACTTTTTCACACACATAATAAAATTTTCAGTCTCAGACATTTTATATTTCGAGTCAGAACAAGCGGGTCGGACGTCCACTCGGCTCGGCGCTAGTCACTAGCGCTGCGTTCGGTACGGTACACTAGCGCTGCGTTCTGAACGGTGTTTTTCCGTTCTAAAAATCCGACGCCCGGAAAAATTCAGAACAGAACATCAGGGTTTTTTCATGTCATGCTAAAGGTGCATGCTCAGTCCACAAAACTAAAAAAAAATTACCTCTCCATACAAATTGATCACTGATCGAACAGTTTGTATGGAAAGGTCAAAAAATTGTGTCATTTCCCAAAAATGCATTATTGGGAAAGTTGTTCAGTTTTCGGTACACCGACACTGTATAGATTAGGCTGCTTAAAAATATACTGTTTACAATTTTCCAGTTATAATCCGTTTCACGAGTCAATGCTAACGATTATTACCAACACATTTTGCAGCTATATCATAAGCTATGTCATAGTAATCATATAAAACTGACAGAAAAAAACAAGTTTGTAAAACAATGTTATTTATTCCGTCAAATATAATCTGGTTCAAGGAGTTTTTTAGAGGCATGGCTGCAAAATGTGTTGGTAAGCGTTGGCATTGACTCGTGTAACGGATTATAAATTATAATTTAACGGCTCTGACCATTTCAGTCCACTACAGAACAGGGAACTCCCTCCAAAATTCTAGCTTTTGCTGAAACAACGTGGAGGGGAAGTACCATAGTCACCACGCTTGTTAGCGTTACTGCTTACGGCTGGCACCATGAACCTCGGTTGTTAGTGACCTCAGAATGTTAGATGATACGATACACAGAAGGATGTTGCTGCTCATCCTCTTGTTTGTTAACCCTTATTCGCTTCTTACGACGCCCACGGGTAGAGATGGGTTTGTACGATTCTTTGCCGGCACCACACGGAGCGACCATTTACTTGCGACATATCCATCCATGGTGTAGCCCAAAGATTTCTGACCTCCTTGCTTCGCTCGGAATACATACCTTTGTTAATTTATTTTAGTAGGGGATGACATCTGCCAACATGTCCCAATGGCGGCCTTTAGACGCTCAGTCTGACTGATGAATGACTGACTGACTGTGGTTTGAGTGACGATTGACTGAGCGTGTAAGTACGTG
Organism: Athrips mouffetella; assembly: GCA_947532105.1. Taxonomy (NCBI): domain Eukaryota; kingdom Metazoa; phylum Arthropoda; class Insecta; order Lepidoptera; family Gelechiidae; genus Athrips; species Athrips mouffetella. The sequence continues at coordinate 15,031,905 of OX383984.1, forward strand.
ACTGACTTGACAGTGACTCAGTCATACGTCAGTCAACGTACTTAGACGCTCAGTCAAGCGTCACTCAAACCACAGTCAGTCAGTCATCCATTAGTCAGACTGAGCGTCTAAAGGCCGCTAATCCCATCATCGATGATCCCTAGGAAATATTCAAAATAACCTGTCAAATCCATTGAACGACTTCTTCACTATTTTGTGCGAATCTTCCTTCTAATTACCTTTATTTTTCCATGGTGTAACCTATGCAAAGCCGGGGCGGTCTACTAGTAATACAAAATACATATATCTACAGGGTCACGCATTGTAAATACAGGTGGCCTAATGTGGAATGTTACATCAAACAACATTTATTACAAGGCATTGAAAAATAGATTGGTTCAGCTTCAAAGATTTTGAAAAACATTTTCATGGTGGTTATGCAAATGATGCTGGCAAAATTATATAATTATTGTCTCCTTTTTATCTCGTTACAATTATTAGTAAGGGTGCTGACGGACAGACAATATGATTTGCTCACGTCTGCCTCTTTGACTGATAATAAGAAGCATCCTCTAACAATACAAAAAATATTGGCAGACCTCCACACCCCTGCGTTTTTGAGGAATTTAGTTTTAACTATTTTTTTATTTGACAATGAAAGGTACACTTGGTAGACTATGACTGTCCAATTAAACACAATGTATAGAACAACATAAAAAAGGTCTGCCACCATAATAGGCCTGCGTTGTAAAGTTACAACAGCGATTTAACATGCAAAAACTCACTACTTCGTCAATGATGCAGAGCCCTGCATCTCTGCCCCTTTGATTTTCTACATCTTCAGAAGTATTTTAAACAGCAGCCGATTATTTAGTAAGATACTAGTCTAGAACACCATTTATCTGCTGCTCTTGATCAGCTACACACATACTACGAGACCAATTCATTGCGACCTAACCCAGGCAAGACTGAGTCCTGTGCATTCCACCTCCGAAACCGAGACAGTAATAAAAAACTGCGTATTACTTGGCGTGGGGTGGAAATTGCATATAATGACCATCCAAAATACCTGGGTGTTCATATCATATATCATATCATTTAATCTTGTTTTCATGTACAGCTTAAAGTTCTTATTAACACATAGCAGTTCGTTACATGTACCCTGTAAGGGCATTACAAGTGACTAGGCATGCAAAAACGTATATAACTTTGGATAGGTCTCTAACCTTTTAAGCAAACTGTAAAAAGTTAAAAAATAAAGTTAGCGCTCGGAACAACATCATTCGACGCTTGACAACTACTCGTTGGGGTGCAGTACCTCATGTCCTTCGCACAAGCTGTCTGGCGCTCTGTTACTCGGCTGGCGAGCACGCATGCCCAGTGTGGGCGCGATCGGCACACTCGAAGGATGTGGATACTGCTCTCAACGAAACCTGTCGCATAGTTACGGGCACACTGAAGCCAACGCCATTGAGCTGTCTGTACTATCTTGCTGGGATAGCTCCTCCAGACGTTCGGCGTCGGGTGGCCTGCTCCATTGAAAAACATAAACAGGAACTAGATAGCAGACACCCACTACACGGACATACTCCACCTCCCATACGCCTCAAAAGCCGTCACAGTTTTATTAGAAACACCGTACCCCTCGAATCAGATCCATCAAAGGCTAGGAAAGAACTGTGGTCAAAAAGGTACCCCCCTGAAAGCCCATATATCCCCATTGCCGAAAAACTTCCACCAGGACATGATCTTCCCTGGCCCATATGGAAGTCACTTAATAGACTGCGATCGGGCGCTGGCAGGTGCGGAGAACTGAAGAAGAGGTGGGGCTTCTCTGACAACGACAAGTGTGAATGCGGCATTTTGCAATCCTTGACACACTTGCTTTCGTGCCCTACCTCCTCAGTTTCTTGCACCAAGGAGGACCTTTTTGAAGGCAACCAAAGAGCTATTGCTGTAGCCACATTTTGGGCTAAGTTGCTATAAAATCATTTGCCATTGATACGAAAAGAAGAAGAAGAAGAAGTAATTAATATTATTATTTTTTTCTTTAATTCAAAAACGCTGCAACAAGCAAGCTACAAAATAATGATTTTTTTGGAGGGGATAGCTGAGAATCGGCACAGTCGCGCACAGAATTATAATAATATCGCTAGTGTGGTGCCAGCAAATAATAGTATCAAACAATTTCCACTATTTTTTTTTTATTTTAAATCTAGGCTAAAACTGTGGCTCGAAGAGCACAATTTTTATTCAGTAAAATACATTTTTAGTTATTGTAATAACTGACATGAACTTTTTTTTATGAAGAAATAAAAGGATAAGAACCAAAAATGGCGGCGGCTATGCCAATCAACCCCCAAACCTTTATGTAATAAAATTGTTATTTTTGATTTGTAATCAATTTTGTTTGTTGATAAGTATTTTAATTTAAATTTTGTTGTTGTTACTTTACATTTTAAATTTTATTGGACTATGAATTTTGCATGCCAGTCTTATGGTAAAATATGAGTACTTACTTTAAATTGTAACACCATCCTATCCTACTAATATATTATTATTAATTATAAATTATAAAGTTTGTAGGTAAGTATGTTTGTTCCTCTTTCACGTAAAAACTACTGAATGGATTTTAATGAAACTTAGCACACATATAGGTTAGGTCCTGGAATAACACATAAGCTACTTTTTACCGCGGGAAAATACTTCATTCCCACGGGAAAACGCATTAAATGTTAATGAAGAAGGATGGATTTTAATGAAACTTGGCACACATATAGGTTAGGTCCTGGAATAACACATAGGCTACTTTTTACCGCGGGAAAACACTTCATTCCCACGGGAAAACGCATTTAAGGTTAATGAAGAAGGTGACTGACTCACTGACTGACATATCAACGCACAGCCCAAACCGCTGGGTCTAGAAATTCCAAATTTGGCATGTAGGTTTTTTGTGAGGTCTTAGGGTGCATTAAGAAAGGGTTTTACAAAATTCCACCCCTAAGGGGGTAAAATAGGGGATGAAAGTTTGTATGAAAGTCCGTCAGTTTTGTAGTTAGGTTCTTCAAATTTTGTATTTAGGCTAACGACTAAAAATTAATATTTATGTGTCTCAGGGTTTTTGCAAATTCGACAACCTAAAGGGTGAAAAGGGGGATGAAGTTGAAAATAAAAGTCTAAAAACCAATATGGGTATTGTTTGTATGGTTTATTGGGTTGCTGATTACGATAACTACAACAATTTTGAAATCCAACGCGGTGAACGTGAAATACTATCATCCCCTGGGGATGGAGTTCAGTTGGGTAGGGTCTAAAAATCAACATGGGTGTTGTTTCTATGATTATATGAGGATAGGGATAGCGGTTAAGATGGCGTTAGGGGTAGGGATAGGGACAGGGAAAGGGAAGGGGAGGAGGGAGGAGAGGGAGGGGGAAATGGAGAGGGATGGTGAGGGGGAGGAGGGGGAGAGGGGCAGGGACAGGGATGGTGTGACGGACGGTTGGACAGATGGTTGGTCAGACGGACGGACGACAGATAGACGAAAGCGTGCATATGGGTATCGTTTGTATGGTTTATTGGGTTGCTGATTACGATAACTACAAAAATTTTGAAATCCAACGTGGTGAACGTGAAATACCATCATCCCCTTGGGATGGAGTTCAGTTGGGTAGGGTCCAAAAATCAATATGGGTGTTGTTTCTATGATTATATGAGGATAGGGATAGCAGTTAAGATGGCGTTAGGGGTAGGGATAGGGAGAGGGACAGGGAGAGGGAGGAGAGGGAGGGGGAAATGGAGAGGGAGGGGGAAATGGAGAGGGAGGGTGAGGGGGAGGAGAGGGGCAGGGACAGGGATGGTGTGACGGACGGTTGGACAGATGGTTGGTCGGACGGACGGACGACAGATAGACGTAAGCGTGCATATGGGTATCGTTTGTATGGTTTATTGGGTTGCTGATTACGATAACTACAACAATTTTGAAATCCAACGTGGTGAACGTGAAATACCATCATCCCCTTGGGATGGAGTTCAGTTGGGTAGGGTCCAAAAATCAATATGGGTGTTGTTTCTATGATTATATGAGGATAGGGATAGCAGTTAAGATGGCGTTAGGGGTAGGGATAGGGAGAGGGACAGGGAGAGGGAGGAGAGGGAGGGGGAAATGGAGAGGGAGGGGGAAATGGAGAGAGAGGGTGAGGGGGAGGAGAGGGGCAGGGACAGGGATGGTGTGACGGACGGTTGGACAGATGGTTGGACGGACGGACGGACGACAGATAGACGGAAGGATGGATGGTCAATTAGATAGAATCCCACGCGGACGAAGTCGCGGGTAACAGCTATTATCACCATATTTTCAGCAAATAAATAAGCTCATCTCATTTCACCTCACCTCATCTCACCTCATCTCATCTCATATTATCTTATCTTATCTCGAAAATCACTCGGTGACTTTCAAGAATTGGCCCCCTATTCCTAACAGTTGACGAGCGTCTGTAAACATGATTAAACAAAACGTTTAGTAACAATTGGAGACAAAACAAAACTGTTTGGAACTGTTTGCAACAGTTACAAACACCTCACCTCACCTCACGGACGGTTTGCAACAGTTACAAACACCTCACCTCACCTCACGGACGGTTTGCAACAGTTACAAACACCTCACCTCACCTCACGGACGGTTTGCAACAGTTACAAACACCTTACCTCACCTCACCTCACGGACGGTTTGCAACAGTCACAAATAACGGTGTGCTAACAACTATGGTAAATTCCCTCCTAAGTTTCATTTTTGCTGGAGTTCTTGGATGCTATGATGGTTTATAGGATGATATAATTAATATTGTTTATCATTTTATTGTTTTTATATACACGATCGTAATTTGTATTATTTTCCAATATAAAAATAAATAAACTAAACATTATGTAAGATGGTATGATCACAGATGCTGCTGCCCATCCTCCGGTTCATAAGTCCTTAGTCGCCTCTTACGACACGCACGGGTAGAGATGGGTTGGTACTATTCTTTGCCGGCACCACACGGACTAGCTAAAGAACATATACATAAATGCTATCAGAGCGTAGATAAAACTTATGTAATTAGTTACTATTACAGTTAAGGGGCGACGCAGACCACGGACGCAGGCAGGCAATGAATGACATACTCGTAGTTCTTGAGAAATTAGTGAGAACACTTATGGGTTAACGTATATGGAGGACAAAAAGCCTATTAAAATGTTGTTATTTGAAGAAAGCACTACCAAGGAAAATTTATAAGTAGACATTATTGTCGATAACTGCCCGCGTCAGCCGTCTGTGTAAAAAAAAGTAAAATAATAAAATTAAAAAGTAGGATGATCCGTAAAATAAAAATAACGGTAATAATGGTCCACTGTGAAAGAACTCTTTTTATTTATATGAAATACGGATAAACTCACGTTTTATATTGCCGGCATAGGACCGACAAGTTTCCGTATTTCATATAAATATATATGTGTAACACTCACGAGTCCTTTAGTGATAAAATAGAACTCTTTTTGTTCAGGAAAATTGTTTACGTATATTATTTTAGTGGAATTACTGGGTTTCGGGGGAAGTATAATGAAAATTCGCCCATGCAAAGTAAGTCCTAGAAATACTTAATAAATTACTGATCTCTATTTAAAGTCAAGTCCTTATTGCATTCCATATGTTTACACATATGTTTGGACACTATCGGGCATAGCAATTTAGGAGAGAGGAAGATGTGTCAAAAAATAATTCTAGACTAGATAATATTTATAATTTTTTATTAAATATAATTCATTTTACACATAACATTTAAATAGTAATTAAACAGAGTGTAAGATTCAGGTTTCATTTACAGTTGTAATAATTTAGCTCGATTAGAATGACAGCAGTGTGAGAGCAGGACGGAGCGATGTGTACCTTCCTAATCTTTACTGTATATTTGTTTCGTATTATATGTATTTTAATTATTACTATAGCATAAATGTATGTCGTGTATACTTCCGGGTCATGAGTACGGTTCTTGTAATGACGAGCAATTATTTGAATAGCGACTGACTTCTGAGTGGTGTGACTGGGAGTGCGCGCCCCCACATCGCGCCCCTCCCCTGTTTCCATTTTTGGATCAGTCTACGTGCGGCAGCCGAGCAAGTTACTTGGGTCCTGACTTGTGCTAGACATTAGATCAAACTGTGTGTCTGATATGAGCCATCAGGAGAAATACGCAAGTCAGACTACAGTGAGATGAGACGCGACGTGTTGGCTAAGATGATGAGTGATTGTGATCGCAGAGTAAGCCTTTACAGCCATCCTTTACAGCCATATAGGACTATCGCCCATGTCTAATTACGACATGTATTTTATTTTCAATCGCAAACTCCGCTGGAATCCAGCCGACGATTTTACTAGGTACGACTGAAAAAGAGCTTCCGTCTCTTCGAAATTGACTTTTTGCTGAGTCGGTTACCTTTTCGCTATTGCGCCACCTTACTGCAGTTAGTTAAGTTTCATTTGTTTAACTGTTAACATATTGTTTTCTTTTATATGTGCACTATTGTACTTTGGTTAATAAATAGTTTTCCTTTCTTTCTTTATTTTCTATGTGTATGATATTGGAACAACAGAGAGACATATATAGGGCGACTTTTAATTAGTTCTTGATAGCAAAAGATATGCATATACTCATGATACTGAACATTTTTTCCCAAGGAACATAGGTCGGAATACGAAAAACCAAATTTGACCTCCCATACAAAATGCGCTATCAGCTGATGCAGTTTCTATGGGAGGTCAAAACTTGATGTTCGTATTTCGACCTATGTTCCTTGGGGAAAGTTGTTCAGTATCATGAGTAAATTGATACCTTTTTTATCAAGAACTAATTAAAAGTAACCCTATATTGCTCCGTACTACTACGCATAGAACCATGCATGAGAGCAGTAAGGAGTGATGGAGAGAAGCAATCCTGCGATAATTATAATCAAGCTAAATTATTTTGACTATAGTTTAAAAATTAAGATTCCCACTATCTTATACTTAGCTACAGCAGCAGCATGCCTAATTACAAATAAATAATCACTTTGATTATTAAATAATTTATTTATATATATTTTTTATGTTTTAGACCTAACCTGCAGCAGTGCTGTCGCCGTGTTCAATGACGCCACACTGCTCTTAGACTGCACATGATAGCGATATAGATACAAGGCGGCTAAGAGCCTTAATCTGACCTTTCGAATTCCATTGTCATCGCCACATATCGGCTCCCCTCTCGCCGCGCACAGTACACAATACGTGTTCACTCTTCGACCGCCACAAATCAACTAAGCTCCTGTCAGTGTCAACAGCCTGACATTTGTGCAGTGCACACAGGAGACGACAGAAGATAGAAGTACTTCTATTTCTTTCTTACATACATTACAATTACAATATCAAAGATGGCAAGAAATGAAAAACAACAGCTAAGTGGATGCCCTCTCACGGTCAGTCTGATCGCGATCCGGAGAGATGCAGCTATAGAAAAGAAAGAAATGGTCGTATATACCTAGTCTAGGTACTATAGCTTCCTCTTTCTTCTTATAGCTGCATCTCTACCGGATCGTGATTAACGGTCGTATGAGTATTAATAAATCTGAATCTGGGATTGTACTAATTATTGTAATTTGTATGCGTAAGGTAGGTACATCTTGAGAGCAGCCTCAATCTTGAGAGAGATTTATCAATCATCATGACATCCCATGAAACGTCCACTACAGGACGGGGAACGGACCGCGGTGGTTGGTGACCGCAGAATGTAAGATGATACAATACACAGAAGGATGCTGCTGCCCATCCTCCGGTCCATTAATAACCCTTAGTCGCTTCTTACGACACCCGCGGGCGGAAATGTGTTGGTACTATTCTTTGCCGGCACCACACGGGGCTATATCTTATTTATCAAATATAACCCTTAAAGTCAATCTTTAATTTAGTCTCAGATTGTCTTTTTCTTTTTCATTGAAAGAGAAAGTGATAGCACTAGAACTAATAAAAGATTGACTTTTAGTGTCAGTTCGAAAATCAGGGCAAATTAAGTCACCTAGCCGCCTTCTATGCATGTGGATTCATCGTTTATATCTTTTGGCGAATCTGGGGTTATTTGGCCGTGGAATGCTCAACGACGCAACGCTGCTCTTAGTCTGTGACAGCTCCATCCTCAATTGGCTATAGATAGAAGGCAGCTAAGTGATTAATCTGCTCTTTTATGAAAACAAAAAACCAGCAACAGAGTGACTTAAAGGTTCTTCTTATTCTCATAAGGATGACACTCTTTACTCTAAGTTAGAGCTTAGGCGAATCTGGAACAATGTGGCCGCGGAGTCCTCAACGACGCGACGCTGCTCTTAGTCTGTGACAGCTCCTTCCTCAGTCGCACAATGTCGATCTCAGTCTGCCTTTTACGCTGTGGAGACACTGATATATTATCTGTTTTGCTGTCGAGTCCTAGGTTTTAACTCTACATTAAAAGCCCTTTTACATTAACCGGTTTAGCAGCGCAGACCTCTTCACATAACGGTGGTTTCGCGACTACACTTCAGATGTGCGCAATAGGCACGCACCCCTATAGCACCCCTAGTAGCACGAGCCCCTAGCTAAACTCATTTCATTTCATTTTTTTTCCTTCGATCACGCGAGGAAATGGACGTTTACTTCATACATTCAAAGTCAAAAAGTGACATCTAGCCTTAGATATATTTTTATCTAAGGGCTCATGCTGAGGCTAGTGTCACGCAATTGTACCGAGGTATACGAGTGAAAAGCAGCAAGACTGCTACGCTACTTAGCCGCGCGACTAAATCACCTAATGTGAAAGGGCTCTAAGAAAAGTGTAACAAAAAGGTAGAATGTAATCTGCCAATAAATAAATTTATTTCCCGAGGAACAAAACATCAGATTCAAATACGAAATAAAATATTGGACCTTCCGTACAAAATTCGGTAGTTTTATTTTTTTATTTTACTAACGTTTAACAACTTTTTCCGAGGAACACACATCCTAAATCATTTCACACACCTTTCTGTTACGCACTATGCTATACTTCCGAAGCTCAGTACCCCGCGAGTAACTCAAATATAAATACAAGCAATAAAATAAAATATTCAATATTCCACCATCTCCCTTCTACCATCTCCCTTCTACCATCTCCCTTCTACCATCGGGAGTCCAGACGCACCGCAGGATATCACCCATACTTGGTTGATATTCCGCACATTCGCACAAAGCGCTTTGAAACATCTTTTATAATGCGCACGGCTAAAGAGTGGAATTCTCTGCCTGCGTCTGTGTTCCCGAGTTCATATAACCCGAATCTATTCAAGTCGCGAGTGAATATGCTTCTTCTGGGCAAGCTCGCTCCATCGTAGACCTCATCTCTGTCTTCAAGACTAGATCAAGGTAAAGAGTAAGTCCATTTTCAATAAAAAAAAAAAATTCAACATCCTATACAAAATGGGTCGATCATAGGTATAGTATATGGAAAGACGATCGTATTTTTCGAGCAATTGCTTTTTTTTATTAGTAGATAGACGGTTTCAGGAACAGAGAGGAAGGAAAAGGTCTCTTGCAAAAACATTTTTTTTTGGAATTTGTAGTCGCTACGTTTAGTAGCTTTATGTTTTTTTTTGTAGATTGTTTCATGATTTACAATAATAATAGTCTAACCTTGATTGTCCCACTGCTGGGCAAAAGCCAAATCCTCCCTCGCCTCTTGACCCTCTTCCTGCCACTTTTTGATGTACTCGCGAACTTCTTCTCGCCATTTTTTGCGCAGTTTAACGCCATTTTGTTTCTGTTTGCGCAATCTCCGCTGTTTGGCCTAAAGGCAAAACTTTTTTGAATTCTTTTAAGATTATCTTACGAGATTTAAGTTCAAAGTATAATTTTATAGATCCAACTGAACTCTCAATTCAATGAACCAGTTTGTCAGAAGACTAAGTAGTTGTAAAAATAAAATAAATTACGGCTCATCAGCCTACCTTTGAAAAAGACGGACAGATATTAGCTGCATTCAAGGTTGTGAGTAGCTGTTATAGTTGACTTGGGCTATGTAGGGCTTTCAACAAGAGCTTTCACAAGAAAGGGATTGTCCATGGCATATTGTTATTTCCATTCGACTTTAAAATTTCGCGTGCTATAATCCCTTTAACTACTGCGATCCCTGGTCGACCTCGTTAAATCTCGTCAACTTGCGGAATCAGCGAGAAGTAGTTTTTTTATGCCCTGCGGACTTTTGTGTATCGCGGACTAAAGTTTCTCGTCTACGCAAGCCCTAAGCAGTACTGTGTCAGTGTTTACCTTGAGCTCCAAAGCGAGTCTCGCCTCAACCTGCGCCACTCGCTGACGTAACTCTGCGATGTCTCGCATTAGTCGGGCTGCTGCTAGTTTGTTGTCTGCCTGTACATATTTTTATTGTGTCATTAAACCATGTGGCCTAACCAAAGCTCATTCTAAGCACTGTCTGAGTACTTAAGATAAGTGGTGTGTGAGATGATACACAGAAGGACGCTAGCAGGGCTGCTTCCCGTCCCCCTGCTTACAATACCTTAATCACCTCTTAAGACACACGGATAAATGTAAATTGCAATTATTTGCTGGCACCACAAGGATAATCTGCGTCATAAAGCACGTGCTTACAAGTCTCGAAAGAGAGTTAGCGTTCCACAATTAGAAGAGATTGATACAATTTGGTGCCGTGACCAGGATGAATACAATTTAGCATCTTAACCACAGGATCAGCGATAGTTTTTTTTTAGGAACAAATTGCTTCTTAGAAATAAGGTCGCCATATTGTGTTCTATATCTCATGTTCACTTATGTTTTTTGTACTTTTCGTTATCTGTGTCCAATAAAGAGTAAAGTAAGACATGTAGCTTACCAGTCTTGAAGGAGCGTTTCTGGCAACATTCCGGCTAACAACAGCTGGTAGATCAGAAATTGAGCAAGGATTGAACAAGTGGTCTGTAGTTGTGCCTTTCGCCACGCCCTGGATTGCCTGAAAAATTAACGCAGGTCAACCGTAGGTATATGCTAGTGCTTATATGGTATTTTGTGCAGTAGAAGTGCATATAAAGGAGTTACAAAAGGTAAAATTTAAATGATTTCAACAAACTGGTTTAATCATTTTCCATACCTAACTAGAAAAAAATATAGTTAAAACTACTGATAATTTTTAAAGTTATAAAATTCCCATCTATGGATATTATTGGATTATTACTCTCGATCTCAATGAAACGTGATTCGTGACTATTTCTACAGTCTTGCTATTTCTTGGAGCGATGCGTAAGATATTGGAGCGACAGAGACACGTATCATTCCGTCTTGCTCTCAAGGATAGCTCAGTTCTGCTGTCATTTTAAACAAGCTTCATAAGTTTTACGCCAAGTATCAGATTCCATTGAACGAGCCAAATTAGAAGGAGACGATAGGCACCCTATGCACAACCACCACCAAGTAAAGCAGAGGTTGAAAAGCTGTAACAGTTTTTTTTAATCCTCAGAGCCACTTGTCGGTGGCCCATCCACAGAGAGGTGTCGGTTGTGGAAAGAGGAGCACTCACTCAGACCGATCTGGAAGACCTTAAACAGGCTACGGACACAGGTCGGTCGGTGCAAAGACAGCATGTGCAGGTGTGGTTTCACCGATAGCTCCAATAATAAATGTGAGTGTTGTACCTCCCCACAAACAATGGAACACTTAACCTCCTGTCCAGCTTGTCCCGACACATGTACGCGTGATGAACTTTTTAAAGCCACAAATGGTGCAGTAAATGTGGCAACGTTCTGGGCTACAAAAAATTTAATATTTGTGATTGTTCGACACGCTAAATAATTAAAAATAAATAAAAATCTATTTATTCAGGCATCTGTGACCCAACAATTTAAAAATACATATTTAAACAAAACAAAATTACAATTCAGAACCACATCAAAAATAAAATCCGAAGAAGAAGAAGAATTCTACTGTGAGTAAAGTTATTTTGTGGCCTATAGCATACCTGAGCAACTGCATTTCTAGCATGCTGGACGTGATGAGCTTCTTCTTTCTCCAAGTGACGCCTTAGATGATCAATCTCTGATGCGATTGCAAACTTCTCTTTTTCTAGTTTTAAGTTCGCTTGTTTTAGAGCCTATAAAAGAAACAGGGTATTAATACAGTGTACAAACGGGAAGTGCCGGCAAAGAAGAGTATCAACCCGTCTCTACCCGTGGGTGTCGTAGGCGACTAAGGGTTGATGAACCAGAGGATGGGCAGCAGCATCCTTCTGTGTATCGTATCATTTTACATTCTGCGGTCACCAACAACCACGGTCCATGGTGCCAGCTGCAAGCGTGGTGACTGTGATATTTCCCCTCCACATTGTTTCAGCAAAAACTGGAATTTTAGAGGGAGTTCCCTGTCTTGTAGTGGACGTTTCATGGGATTTTATGATGATGACAAAAGGAATGTGGGGATTAGTGAGTTCCTATACGTAGGTAGGTCAAGTGTCGTTTACAACAACTTTCGGAACCCACTAAATATCAAATTTTGTTCTCTTCCCAATAATCACATGGGTTGGTATTTTCAGTAGCAAGGATGGATGCATGCGGATGCGGAGGCATGCCTAGAATTCGAGACGTGTGAATACTTGGTGTATTTCGGCCGTTTGTGTGAAGACGTCGCCATGGCCGTCGACGTATACTAGAGTTCAAGAAATAAAGCGACGCCTTGTAATCAATTATTTTACAGTTAAGAAATGATTCGTCTTAAATTAAACGAGGTAAATACGTTTCTAACTGAAAAACGTTTATGACTATCGTTTTATATAATGTTAGTTAGATATATCCACTTCGTTTCGTTTGGGGAGTCGAGCATCGAGCTTTAGATGAGATAGAGGTTGGGGGGGGGGGGGGGGTTGGAGCTACGTATCCGTAAAACTTACGGCCCCAGTAAAGACGCCAGAGTCGCCACCTCCTGCGGCCACAGTATTAAGGGCTATACTTCACTGCGGGAGTGGTAGCGCGACCAGCATCCGAACTGGTTGCGCCGCCAAATTGGTTGCGCAACCAAACGGACACCAGGTGAGTAACTCTCTATAGAGCTGTATACATTTTGTTGGTAGCGGCGACTGGTTGCGCTGCCATGGTGTCCCAGTGAAATACTGGCCTAAAGGATACAGCCAAGGCCAAGCAGGGATTTTTTACATGTTATTATTTTGTTTACAAAACCCTACGGTCTTTCATGGACTCTGATATAAATACCTTCATCTTGTCCCTCTTATCAGCGTGGCACTCCTCGATCCTCCTCTTCAGCTTCCTCTTCAGGTCATCCAGCAGATTTGAGAAGGTCACTTTATTGTTCTCCAGTTCGACCCGTTGTTGGACTATATGGTTGATTGATGTAAGCAGTTTTATCCCTAGATGAGAAAATTTACAGTTTAATAAAAACTATTTCTTTTATTTTTACTAAATAATGATTGGTCCAATATTATCTCTCTAGTCTTGTCATTAGTGTCATTGTGTAAGTGACATGTTCATGAAAACTGAAGAACAACGACGGGTTACACTCTTAAACATCCAAACTTAAACATCAACGTTGTTTTATTAATTCAGTATAAAAGTACATACAATATTCATTTATTGCGCTATCGTAGACAAACATGAAAATTTATATTACAAATAGACAATTTTCGTCAGATCTGACGCGAGTTTAACATTTTTTACCCATCTAAAAAAAGTTCCAAGCGCCGCTAAAGAAGTTTTCACTTCAAAAAGTGAATAAAACTTTCAAGAAATGAAATAAAAATCAGCCACTCCATACAAAATTGCAAAGTCGAATAGAAATTTTGTACGGAGAGGCCGATATTTTTCACATCCTGAAAATTTAATAGAATAGAATAGAAATTATTTATTTGCAAGAATACATGTTACATAATAAGTTCTTAAAATAGATTCCAGTACAGTATTCTGCTTGCGTCAAGCATGCAAATTTTTGTATAAAAATATTAATTACGTCCACAAATCCAAGAGAAGCAAATAAAACAAATAAAAAAAATTTATAAAAGATATGTCAAACGGTCCAAAATGAACAAAAAAAAATTCAATATCAGATAAAATGTCAAAATGTTAAATTAAATGTCATTAAAAGTCAGATATTCTCTAATAGTGTAAAAACAGTTTGTCAATAGCCATTTGAATAATTGTGATTTAAAAGAATTAATGTTTTCGATGATTAGAATGTCATTAGGCAATTTGTTATATATCAAAATACTCATATTATAAACATTTTTCTTATAAAAATCTGTATGACAAGGCGGTTGATATAATAAATTTACATACATGGATCTTTGCTGTCTTAGCAAGACCTCTCTGCGGTAAAAATAAAAGTATCGATGCAGTTTCACAAAAACACAAACTTCAAAAATATACATACACGGAAAGGGAAGAATTTCCAATTGAACGAACAAGGGCTTGCATGAGTCTCTAAACCAAGCGTTACAAATTGCACGAATGCACTTTTTTTGTAGTTTAAATGCTCTATCGTTCTCAACTGAATTACCCCATAATATAATACCGTATCGAAGAACGGACGAAACGTAGCCATGGTACGCGGTTAGTGCAGCTTCTTGCGATACCGTACTCCTTAACTTTCTCAGTGCGAACACGAACCGATTTAATCTGCCACAAACCTCGTCCACATGGCTTTTCCAATTAAGGTGTTCGTCAATACACTGAAAGTTGTTCAGATAAGTTGACTTAGGGCTCCCGCACACGACCGAGAATCGGTGACCGATTTTTTTGTTGGCATCCCGCTCTGACGTGTTATCACCTGGATCTTCCGTCCTTGTCCTGGCCGATAATCGCCCACCCATTCTCGGTCGTGTGCGGGAGCCCTTAACATGTCCATTAAGTTTTCGGAGAACTCTTCCTTACACTGTATACTGTACTTATTTATTCATTTGAGAATATTAAGAAGCTGGGGTATTAAAAAGCAAAGGCAAGTCATTGAATAACATCAGACAATAAAAGTTTCACCCGTATGGTGCCAGCTAAGTGCGGGTGTTGTAAGAGGCGACTAAAGGCTTAACTGGAGGATGGGCTACTAGCATCTTTCTGTGAATCATACCATCTTACATCTGCGGACACCAACAACAGTGGTCGCGAGCCGCAACGCTTACAAGCGTGGTGACTATGGTAGATCCCAAAGTACCAAGCGTTTTTGCTGGAATTCTGGAGGGAGCTTCCTGTCCTGCAGTGGACATTTCAGGGGATGTTATGATGATAAAAGATTTTAACTTACGCTGCTCATTCAACCTAAGCCTCTGTGCAGCTGGCTGATAGGGCCCAGAGTCAGGACTGGGGGCCCCGGAGTCCTGCCCTGGGAAGGACTGGGGGCCCGCGTAGCCATCTCCTGAGTCCGGTGACTCCTAAAATTATTAAGAATATTTCCAAGAGTGAAACCTACAAATAAGTGTAAAAGTCAGCTAGCCATGTCACTTAAGGGTTTCCCCCCAGCCCCAACCAATTAGCGCCCCCATCCGTTAAAAATATTACTCGCTAAATACAAAACTTATCGAAAAGTTGCCATTTTTCGCACTTTTTGTATCTGTATCTACAGTGAACTATTGAGTTGCAACTGGGTGCAGTTGCAACTAACCCTATTTTTCAGGATTGAGAGTTTCTAAATAAACTAGGGTACCTTTACTTCAATTTTGTAAGACAGATTTTTGATAAGTTGTTTATTTAGCAAGTAATATTTTTTTAACTTAAAAGGGGGCGCTAGTTGGCGGGGGAAAAGCTCTTAACTAGGTTGTTGTATCAGCTATCTACGAATATCTAGCTTTATCAATCATATATATACTAGATGAGCAAAAGTCAATACTTCTTTGGACTGTGTGTACGATACTACAACAAAATATCTGAAAATGTAGTGCAATTACCTGAGAGAAAGTTTAAAGAATGTGTAAGGCAAACGTTATGTAAAAAAGCTTACTATATATCAGATGAAAAAGCAAAACACAAGAAACACATTGTAAAAAGCCGACTCTTAAAATAGGCCATTCTGCAGTGGTTTCTTGCCGTTTTTTTTACGCTGCCGTAGCACGAACCAAAACGGTGTAGACTCACTCTATTTGTATTGTATTCCGCATAACATTCAATGAGTATTCTATAAAAAATCTACATTAAATAAAATTTTCTGAATCTGAATTTGACGTTCAATGCTGCTGCAAAAACCTATTGGATGACTGCATCCTTTAGTAGATTTTGTAGCCTTAGGGCCGGCGCAGACAGGGGCCATTAGTGAAGCGGCCAAAACTTCGTTTGAAAAACTGTCCGCCGAGTACTTAACGCAGACGAGGTACAGTGTACAAACTATACTTTGTATAGGTAGATATACTACATTACGTTACAAACTGGCCGGGTGTGTCATCTTAGAGGACAGAAAAAATATCCCGCTAAAGTATTTTTACCTTGAGTGAAGTAGATAGGTATACGGTGTGCTAGTACAAAAAGGCAGCACGCAGAACGGGACAAACATGTCAAGCTCTGTCTCTCCTTTTTACAAGCTAATCAGTAGTTTTACTTTTTTCTGGTGCGAGTAAAACGAAAGACATTCAAAACTATTTACCAGAGACTTGTATTTAGGCTGCTCATCACTGGTGAACCTGACTGTGTGGTGAGGAGTGCGAGGCAGCCTGTGACTTCCAGGATGCAGCATCTTCAGCGCCATGGTGAAGGTTCTGGGATTACCTGCATTAAAAAAAGAAATTCATCAGTCGAGAGTAAGAAGTCCGCCAGGGCTGCCAGTAAGTAGGTAATTAAACTTTTTACAGTAGTTTTATTGTGGAAGGTTAATTGAAAGTTAGTTTGAAGGATTTTTCGATTATAAAGGTTGTTCAATATGCCAAAAGTTCTTTATTTTAATTTCTAAGGTTAAAGAAGAGCCCCTTTCTTACAGATTGGAATAAAAACAATACTAAACTTTCTAAACTGAAAAACTTTTTAATATAAATAACTATTGAACTGTACTACAACTTTCGGAGTTATGAACAACCCAACGAATTTTCAAGTTTATTTTCCAAACTAACTAACTAAACCTACTAAAAAGATTGCAAAAACTGGTAGCACTAGCGGATTATTTGTTCTCGTCTGTTGAGACCCTAAATATCGACTACTTTTTCTGGCAATGGGATTTCTCTTGACCTCGATTTAGCCCTGGGGGTTTAGACAATGTGCTACAAGCACATTTTATAAAATGTATGGGATGACATATTAGGTCTTTACCTATGAAATTGCCGTTTTGTATGGCGAATTTTAGGCAAACTCAATTTTCAGTACTAACATTTTTGCATTTTTCTTAGGAACTATAAATCCAATCTTTTTTATTTTTTTAAGCATTATTGGGAAGACATTAAGCTAACAGAAGCTTAAATTTGATTTTCGAAAAATATTATCTGTAAAAAAATATAACAAATCTAATGATGAAATCGGACGACAATTAAGACGAACAATTTTCGAACCTTAAATTTTATATATCAAACTAAAAATAAAAACTTTATTTTATGCGTAAACTAATAACCTTGAAGTCAACTTTCAAATATGAGACAAATGAAAAAAATTGCATTAGTGTTATAGGAATTATGATCTCATTAATCTGTAAGAAAATTTCGGCAATTTCATAGGTAAAGACCTATTAAATGACACAGAAGATATAAATGTCATCCTATACATTTTACGAGGTTCGCCTTCGTCATCTCAAAATTTGTGTCGCGTTGTCTTGACCCCCTGAAGACAGAGATGAGGTCTATAATGGAACGAGCTTGCTTAGAAGATGCCTATTCACTTCCGACTTGCATATATTCGGGTTATGTGAACTCGAGAACACAAACGGCAGAGAATAGAGCCATAGAGGCGAAAGTTAAGATACGAGTGGCAGGCATGATCTGCTCTGGACTGTACCTATTTTTTATTTATTTCATTGTTAAATAATTAAAAAGCTGTAAGATATGGCGACTCAAGCCCCTACAAATAAACCCGATATAGGGTTTTGTTTAGTAGTTAGGCTAGTTTTAGATAATTTGTGTGTAAAAAACTTTTTTGGAAAATAAATGAAAAAAAAAAAAAAAACTAAACTTCTTAGCTTTGCGTATAACAAAACATGTTGCGAAACGCTTTGTGCGGAAAGTATGCACTTATCGCAAGAAAACGTTAAAATTATAACACTTATACAGGGTGTAAAAAAAGTACGATGATCCTTCTAAGGGGTGATTTTACATCACTAATAGATTTATGTAATTAAACACCATTTTCACACTAGTTCCACTATTTATTTAGTAAAATTTATACAGAGTGCGACCGGTTTCGAGTTAACATCGTCAGGCACTGCTTACAAAATATTTTGCAATAATAAACTACCTACTGTGTGGGTAGAAAATATAAATGTTTGTTTTGATGTCACAGTATAGAAAACATATCCTATTCCAGTATATATAAATAATAAATAAATAGTCTTTATTGAAAATCAAAGGTACAATGTTACAATGATGACAGACCAACCACTACTATAGCAACTACATACAGATTTACTTCTTGTAACAAAGAAAAACAGAGTGGAATTACCAGATCCCTAAACTAGGTGATCCTGTATTTTAGGGATTTAGGTGTTCCTCCGCATGATGAAAGTTTTAACAGCTAAGAAATAAATAAATGAGACTAACTAAGTGTGTAGTCATGACACTAAACTAATGAATTTACCAATTTAATTATTTTTAAATAGTTAACTTACCTTTGCACAATATTAATTTACGATATAATTTTAAGGAGATTTTCGGTTTCATCATAGGTGAGATTCCGTAACCAATTCTGCAGTTTGTGTTTGACCTCATATTTGACAAGTGGTAGTATGTCAACTTAAAATATAATATGCCATGTCAAAATAAATATTAAATATACCACAGTATATTTAACCTAAAGATATAATTTAAAAAGATTGAAAGTAATTTAATAATGGTGAGGTTGATAAGCAAGTTTGGTCATTTAAGATGTTATTATCTTTGTTGTGCCTATTTACTTCTATAGCTTCTAAAGCATTGAGTTTTTGTCCTTTTCTTGCTATATGTAGGTATTTATATGTAGGTATTTATAGCAAGAAAAGGACAAATTTATTTAGTATACATTTTACTAAATAAATAGTGGAACTAGTGTGAAAATGGTGTTAAATTACATAAATACATTGGAGTTCCATCAAGTAATAACAACACAAAGTATATCATACTAATAGATTGTATAAAAAATATGAAAAAATATTTTTTTTATAATAAAAAAGTAGTCTTAGTTCAAGAAGAAATGAAGCGCCTGGAGGGTTAAGTATCTTCTAAGATCAGTTGGTGATGCAGACAAAAATGTTTTTTGTCTTAATTATCCAGTTACTAGCAAGTAACTATCCATTTCAATAAATTAGGTACTGTAATGTAATTCGAAGGAAAACCAAATTTCATGATCGACCAAAAGGAGGTGTTTCCTCTCCGGCCATCTCTATGTACACCTCTTATAATCCGAATCTATTTAAGTCGCGAGTGAATAGGCTTCTTCTGGGCAAGCTCGTTCCATCGTCGACCTCATCTCTGTCCTCAAGGCTAGATCGAGGTCAAGAGTAAGCCCATACATAGTAAAAAAAAAAAAAAACACCTGCTAGAAAATAAGACAGTAATTTACTTAGTCTTGCCCATAAACTCTTTTCGTTTTCATTCGGTAGTTTTTACGAGAAAAATCACCAAAAATACGCTCATTCGTGCGATATGGCATTGCAATGTTCATGTCTCAGTGGTCCAACTAAGCAAAATAAAACTAAAAACATATTGAAAATTTATTATCGGCCTTTTTACATACAATTTCCACCACCACGTTGTTTTCCGAAATAAACAAAAAACTTAACATATAGGCGTTCTACTACAAAATGTATTTAGTTAGAGTCACAGAACAACTATAGGACCACTTCGCCTACGCGCGCACCCTCCCCATAGAAGCGAATAATAAAAAAATTGTTACTTATATAGTAAAAAAAATTGATTCCATATTGAAGAGTTATACTATCCATTTTTTGTCGGCGCTTATTTTGAATGCACATCATAAACACATTCGTTGCCATAGAGACGCTGTCACTGGTTTTTTGCATCTTACTCTCTCGCAATAATAGTACTATGTTTATCGCACTCAAATGACACTAGTAGTGTGGGTGCGGAAAACGTGTTAGTTTTAGTAAATGGTGACACTGATTTGTATTAAATGACATAAATAATTCGTCACTAGATGTAAAGCAAGACGCATGCTCTTCAGAGCTCTGTGGTTAGAGTCTACTGACAGGTGTACAAATACATGGCCGGGGTCCTATAGTAATCTGGAACGACTCCTTTAAAAATTTAATTTAAAAAAAGTATTTTTACGTTACACGTAAATAGCACCTTTTATTTACACGCATTGCGACAAAAAGCTACTGCTAGACACAAATTCACACTTAAAAACTGAGTTCATAACACCGACTGCAGCAGTTATCGAGTGTCAGCTCGAAGAACGAATATCATTTTCAATGCACGCGAGCAATTCATACAGGGTCTTACGAGTCCATGAAGCACTTTCCAAAGAACATACTATCCTACTATATAATATTAATTATTAATTAATAATATTAATAAACGTGAAAGTTTGTAAGTATGGATGGATGGATGTTTGTTACTCTTTCACGTAAAAGCTTACGAATGGATTTTAATGAAACTTGGCACACATATAAGTTAGGTCCTGGAATAGCACATAGGCTACTTTTTACTGCGGGAAAACACTTCATTCTCACGGGAAAACGCATTTAATGCGGGTGAAACCGCAGGCGGAAAGCTAGTAACAAAATAAAATAAAAACTTTTACCTATTTAAACTGTCATCATATCATATTTTGTGGCGTAAAAGAAGACGTAGTGACCAAAATCGAGAAAGGGATGCTAAGATGGTTTGGTCATGTAGAGAGGATGAATGAACGAAGATTGACGAAAGAGATCTACCAGGCGAGAGTGAATGGAAACGTTGGAAGGGGAAGGCCTAGGCGAACGTACCAGGACCAAATTCAGGACGTTCTGAATAAGGGCCAGGTTAAAAGTACCCTAAACCGACGAGCATGTATGAAAGGATTGATGAAAGTACAGGAAGCAAGGGAAGTATGTCAAGATCGTAGCAGGTGGAGGACTGTGGTCTCTGCCTACCCCAACGGGAAAGAGGCGTGATGTTATGTATGTATATATGTATGTATTTAAACTACAGTGGCAGTGGCAGGGCACATCGCAAGACGAACCGATGGCCGATGGGGCGTGAGGGTTCTGGAGTGGCGACCACGTACCGGAAGACGAAGCGTTGGCAGGCCCCCCCCCCACAAGGTGGACCGACGATCTGGTCAAGGTCGCGGGAAGCTGCTGGATGCGAGCAGCGCAGGACCGGTCGTCATGGAGTTATTTAGGGGAGGCCTATGTCCAGCAGTGGACGTCTTTCGCCTGATATGATGACCTTTTTGTCCCATGTGGTGCCGGCAAAGAATAGTACCAGCCCATCTATACTCGAAATGTCAAAAGAGGCGACTAAGGGCTTATGAACCGGCATCTATCTGTCGTCTTACATACCTACTGCGGTCACCAACAACATCGGTCGCCAGCCGCAACGCTTACAAGCGTGGTGACTATGGTTAATCCCCTCCACAGTACCATTACTCTGCACGGAACATGTACAGATTGACTAAATATGCCGCGATGTACCGTTTTTCATAATTATCATCTAAATATTAACAAAACAAATTAACTTACATGACTATCCGAGAACCCACCCCGGTTGCTCCATCGTTCAGCTGCAGTTAAAACCATTTTTCATAATTACCGTCCCGTACCTTCCGAAGCACGTAATAAAGATTAACAAATAAAACTATCTTACCTGACTATCCGTGCAGCCACCTCAGTTATTCCTCCGTTCTGCCGCGGTACACCGTTTTGCATAATTTTCGTCAACCTCACGTGAACTTCGACCTGTATACAGGTTGTCGTATTTAGAGTAGGTACCTAGACCAATTTCTTTTTTACCGAGAAAAAGCAATTCAATTCAATTTCTTTCTTTTGCAAATTAATTAATAGGTGAGTCATTATTTGAGGTGCAAAAATTTTGTTCAGCAGTAAAAATTTTCAGATTTTATGGCTAAAGACGTCAATGAATGAAAAACATAACAACTTCCATAAGGGTTAACTATTTTGTTGTATTCTTTTACATACATAAATTTTGAAGATTTCATGAAATTTACATATTTTTTAAACAAAATCACGTTACGTGGTCCTGTTCAGATTTACACTGAAAACTTCAAGCGTTTGTAAAAAATACTGAATTAGGCAAAACGAACCTTTTCTGTTTGTTCTTCAAAAGATTAATGTATATTGGAGTATCCTAAATTAAAGCCAGAAGGAAATACACCTTGTAATTTTTAATTTTCTTACAAAATATATTGTTCCGAAAAATGCCGTCACTTTCAGAAATCAGAAATCAGAAATTTTTATTAACACTTTCGTGGTCAGTTATATTTTGTATCATTTAAAAAAAAAATGGTAACACTAGAAATATTTTTTTACTAGCAACACTATAATTGGCTGTCATTTCATTGCAAAAAATATTTGGATGTGACTTGTTAACTGTTTTTGGGTAAAACCATATTTTATTCCTCAAAAAAATTGTGGCAAAGATCGTGCATCACTTTCGTTATTGGTGTACTTTGGTAAGTTTTTAATTAAATAACATATTAACGAGTTAATTCTGTTCAAAATAAGTATGAGTTGCAAATAGGATATTGTATTTTTTCTAACCTTAAAATTATTGTGAACTATAGCCGGTAAAGTACGTAGTCCTCACCTTCGCGGTCATCACTTTCGTGGTCATATGGACCACGAGAGTGATGTATAGCAACGACAGTGATTTTTACATGGCTGTGGGTTAACTGTAGGTCAATTTAGACACACAATGAGTCAGAAATAGATATTTATAAGATTTTTTTTCACAAATAAAAAGCAGCATTAGGAAAGGATGTTAATGATTTCCAAAAACTAGTATCCTACCTGTCTGAGAACTGTTTTGGAATAAAAATTATTCCATTAGACGATAGCAACTTAGAAGACATTACTCAAGGTTTATGTGGCGGTGTTATCAAACCTTTTAGAGGTACCTTATCTGTACACCAAACAACATGGATCATCAAGACACCAAACTTGTTGCGTTTCAGACGACTTAGCTGTGCTTGTTTGCCCGAAAATTATTGCATGTAGTATGAACTGGGCACTGCAGTGATTCCAGAGCGCATTTTATCTATTGCTAGAGGTTTGCCAGAGGCCAGTACAGCAGGCTCGCCATCTCGATCTGAAACTTCACAATTAGAGGATCCGGATATAGCCTTGGACGCGGATGCCGCAAGTGCAGCAGGCTCGCCATCTCCATCTGAAACTTCGGATGGAGAGGATCCCGATACAGCCTTGGACGCGGATGCCGCAAGTACAGCAGGTTCGCCATCTCCATCTGAAATTTCGGATCGAGAGGATCCGGATACCGCCTTGGACGCAGATGCAACCAATGCAGAAGGCTCGCCGTCTCCATCAGAAACTTCGGAACGAGAGGATCCGGATACGGCCCTGAACGCGGATGCCGCCAGTGCAGCAGGGTCGCCATCTCCATCTGAAACTTCGGATCGAGAGCATCTGGATACCGCCTTGGACGCGGATGCCGCCAGTGCAGCAGGCTCACCATTTTCTAAAACGTTGAAGAATTTGGATTCATCAACAGACAGTCTTGATGCGTGGTATTCAGGAGCACCATACCCCCGTAAAGGTAAAAAAAAGTATCGTTTCTTTTCTGATTCGGATTCGGAGTGATTAAAAAGATTAAATTTTTAATGATACATATTGTTAGGTAACATAAGGTGACGTCACTTTCGTGGTCAAATGTTTGTTATTTTTTCTTTGTTTAGTTATTAATTTATCAGTTGATCTCTAAGAAATCGTGGTTCCTCTTGTGATGTCTACCTTTAGTTAAGATTTAATATAAGATAAATAAGAGGAAAGCCTATTTTTTATGAAAGTGTTATTTTTCGTGGTCATTGGGTCACTTTCGTTAGCTTTATACAATTTTTTTTTGAGATTTTTTAGTAAATACTCCTTATCGATCTCTGAAACTATCATAAGTGTGATTAATATATGAGTTCACGTCCATAATAAAAGAAATCCAATAAAAAAAAAGTTGTTTATTTTTTTTACATTTTGATGTCACCTCAAATAATGACCCAGGTACGGTCAACCGCTTGTCAGTAGAAACTTTTTCATTTCTATTACCACGCCATAAGGTCCAAAAGTGTTTCTACTGATGTGCAGCCGTGTGTACAACACCATGCAAAACTGTTTTCAACATTCAAAACACAAAAATTAAACAATACTCTTTACAACAATATAATTATCAACAGCCTGATGGCTTGTATAGAAATGATTCAGATTCAGATAATTTTATTCAATGTAGATTCTTTACAGAATACTTATTGAATGTTATGCAGAATACCTACAATGCAAATAGAGCGAGTCTACGCCGTTTCGGATATATTTCGGTTTCGTTAATGATAGTTATTTTTATTTAAAATTAATATTTAAAGAGGTCTCCGTAAAGAGTGAATTTAACATTGGGCAAAATCTCGGGTCTGCAACTAAAATAAGTCCCAATAACCTAAGAAACTTA
This sequence comes from Athrips mouffetella, assembly GCA_947532105.1. Classification (NCBI taxonomy): domain Eukaryota; kingdom Metazoa; phylum Arthropoda; class Insecta; order Lepidoptera; family Gelechiidae; genus Athrips; species Athrips mouffetella. Next base: position 15,056,688 of record OX383984.1, read on the forward strand.
TATTGACGTTTCTCTCAAATCCCAAACTCTAAGCTCGTAACAATATTTTTTTATGAAGCAAAGGTGAGTGAAAAGTGAATTTCCATTGGTTTTGCTCCCGAAACCCAGTGATTTTACTTATGATAACGAGTAACTTTCCCGAAGAAAAAAAAATATATAGTTTCCATAATCATCCTGTATAGGCCCTAACAAGCCGTACTTGGTACGGTCGGTCGCATCGTAAAAAAAATGAAATCATAACACAAACTGTATTTTGCCAATGATCTGCCTTTTAGGATCGGTTTATGCAACATGTCTCATTTATCATCATCATAACATAACATCCCATGAAAAGTCCACTACAGGACAGGGAGCTCCCTCCAGAATTCTAGCTTTTGCTGGAAAGATGTGGAGGGGAAGTACTGTAGAGCTTTCATGGTGTTATAGCCACGAATGCCTTATAATCGGGTAAAATTAAATTATTTTCAAAGATTGTCAAAACGAATGATGCTTTGTTTTAATATTGATTCAGTTGTTGTATGCCAACCGGGAAGGCAATAGTATCCTCGACCTAGTCATCTACCAGTATACGCCGCTTCTCGGCAACGAATGTTTTAAAAGTGTGGCATCGAGCCTTTGTAACCGCTATTATAGTTTTAAAGTGCATTCTCTCAATAAATCAAATATTACCAGATTAAACATATTTAATTTCAGTTAAAACGTAAGGGCTCTCGCTGAGGGTCTTTACAGTACCATAGTCACCTCGCTTGTCAGCGGTACGGCTGGCACCATGGACCGCGGTTGTAGGTGACCGCAGTAAGTAAGATGGTATGATACACAGGAGGATGCTGCTGCCCATCCTCCAGTTTATAACCCTTAGTCGCCTCTTTCGACATCCCATGTATGGGATGGTACTATTCTTTGCCAGCACCGGCACCACACGGGACTCATTTACATTTCACCATCTCCCTTGTACCATCGGGAGTCCAGACGCACCGCAGGATATCGCCCATACTTGGTTGATATTCCATACATTCGCACAAAGCGCTTTGAAACCCGAATCTATTAAAATCGCGAGTTAATAGGCGTCTTCTGGGCAAGCTCTTTCCATCGTTGAACTCATGTCTGTCCTGAAGACTAGATCGAGGTCAAGAGTAGGCCCATTGACAGTAAAAAAAATGTTTTATCATTTCGTACGACGTCCACTATAGGACAGGGAGCTTCCTCCAGAACCCCAACAAAAACGCGTGGTACTTGGAGGGGGTTTACCATAGTCACCACGCTTGTAAGCGTTGCGGCTCGCAACCGCTGTTGCTGGTGACCGCAGTATGTAAGATGGTACGATACACAGAAAGATGCTGCTGCCCATCCTCCGGTTCGTAAGCCCTTAGCCGGTTCGTACGACACCCACGGGTAGAGACGGAATGGTACTATTCTCTGCATGCCTGTAAATTTTTTCTTGTAAAAATATTTCCCTATAGTCCCGTATGGTGCCGGCAAAGAATAGTACCAAACCATACATACCCGTGGGTGTCGTAAGAGGCGACTAAGGGTTAACTGGAGGATGGGCAGCAGCATCCTCGTTTGTATCTTATATCTCACTTACTGCGGTCACCTACAACCGTGGTCCATAGTGCCAGCCGTAACGCTAACAAGCGAGGTGACTATGGTACGGTCAACCGCTTGTCAGTAGAAACTTTTTCAACTCTATTACCACGCCATAAGGTCCAAAAGTGTTTGTACTGATGTGCGGCCGTGTGTACTTCCCCTCCACATTTTTTCCAGTTGAAGCTAGAATTCTGGAGAGAGCTCCCTGTCCTGTAGTGGACGTATCATGGGATGTTATGATGTAAGCCTCAAAAAAAGAAATAATCAATTCCACAGCGCACCAACCATCCATCGACACTAAAAAAACATAGAGAAAAGCCCATATTGGCTTGTGGCTGCATAAGCCCGTCCTATGTTTGGTGGTGACAGCGAATCGGTCGGCAACTTACTACCGCTCATCACGCAAACACGCACGCCCGCGACCTACTAAAGGTTTCGATCAGTTTGCTATTATTTATCTTTAACCAGACAGAAAACGATAATCGAAACTGTATTCCCCTATTTCTAGCTTCTTGAAGACCTTCAAATTAAAGCACATGAAGTAGAACAACTAAAGAAAGATGTTCAAGTTCGACGGATTTCAGATGAAGAATAAAAAAACCGGCCAAGTGCGAGTCGGACTTGCGCACCGAGGGTTCCTTACCACCACATAAAATTAACTGTATTAGTTGAAAGTTCAGTAACTTACGCTGTCAGATTTTTTGAGTCCGACTCGCACTTGACCAGTTTTAATTATTTGTTGTTATGTTATAGCTTTGGCAATATAAATATACAAATTTTCATGCTTGTAAATGTCGCCGTTTTTACGATAGAGCTAAAACCAAAAAGTGAGCAAAAATCGCCGAAATAACACGTTTGTATTTTTTTTTATATTTGTTGTTATAGCGGCAACTTTATACGTTAGTATTATAATAAACTAAGGCGGCAACAGAAATACATTATCTATGAAAATTTCAACTGTCTACCTATTACTGTTCATGAAATACAGCCCAAACAAAATAAGTATTGTGAAAAGAGTTGACTTTGGCGGCATCTTATTCCTTTGCTTTATAATATTTTTTAAAACAAAAAATTACGTTATTTATTTACTCAACTAGGTCTAAACAACGATAACCTACTCGATGCGGGACTGAAGGCTGACTAGGTTCAGTTTTTCGCGCCCCCCTTTTTAGCTGTTTGGGAACCCCCGTTAATCTTTTTTTATATAATTTTTTGTTGTAGCGGCAACAGATAGGCACAATTTGTGAAAATTTAAAATTTCTACCAATTACGGTTCAAGTGATACAACCCGCTGACAGACAGACAGACATCAGAGGCATATCAATAGGGTACTGTTTTTCACCCTTTGGGTACGGAACCCTAAAAACCGGCGACGTGACTGCAGAATATGGTGGGGATGACCCGTAGGGATGACCGCTTCTCCAAGCCAAATAACTGAAGACGATACTTTACAAACATTGGTGAAAACAAAATTACTTGGTTCTGAGTTCTGTCAATGAAGAGCTTGAAGTACTACTAAAACTGATGATGAGAAAGGGGTACTGAATAAAGACGTCGGAATCTGAATCAGAATAAATGAGAAAACCAACTGATGAAGAATAAACTTAAGACAAGGCAGCATGGTGTTAGTATCTTAGCCTGTCTCTGAAAGGGACGATTGAAAAAAAAAAAAAACACGTCAGTCAGAGAGAGAAGTCGAATAATTTCTGGAAAATTGTTTATTTCAATACAAGATAAAGGAAATTAGGTACCAAGCTTTAGGTTAATATCTGTGGTGAATATACTTTATACTGAAATTTACATACCTAGGTAAGTTTGAACTTTTTGCTTCTACAAGTAATACATTCTAAGTGCATTAACGAATTGGTTTCCCAATAATTTTATTTATCACAGGAAGTTGAGTAGATAAAATTTAATGTTTACGCTGTTTTAGATTCCAGGAAATATCAAAAATGGATCCGTTGTACGAAGAGGAAATATATGCGGAGGAAGAGCCGAAAGGCATGTTCAATCCAGTGAGCTATGGTAAGAAGTAACTTAATAATTTGTATCATTTGAAGGGGGTACCTAAGGCTTTTGTGCAAAGTCGTTCTCTGGAAGTACCATTCCCTTGCCTTTTACTGCTGTAGGCTAAACTTTAGGGAAATCGGAATGCACGACCTCGGATTGTACGACCGTGGAATACGAAGCCGAGTAATGACCGCCCTCGGAATCCGTGTACACCCTGGCTGGCAATTCCCTGGCCGTGCAATCCACCATCCATGGCTCTTTGGCGGGAACTCGGCGTCGGCTCTTGTCTGCTCGGTTGAAATTTTCGTTTTTTGTGTATGTAGTGATTTAATGGATAATAAAGATAGTGTGTTATGCAGTGAACTGTCTATGGAGTGCGCAGCTGATGAAGATTTCAAGCGATCTCATGTTTGGACCCCGTTTGTGGTGTCTCAAAAAGTCATGGACATTTTCCTTCGTAAAGTCCACTATCACTTTACGTGAGGAACAAGGAACATTCCCCCACTCGACACTGGCGGTTCGCCATATTTCTGATAAAGACTGAAGAAATTATAAAAACTGAAGAATGTTCTAGAACACGACACTGGCAGAAATGTCCCCAAATATGGGTTGACGATTGCCAAATAAATAAAAAAAAAGAGTTTACCAGCTGTCCACTAGCCCCCTAGCTGTCCACTAGCCCACCAGCCGCCTAGTCTCCCATCAGTAAAAAATATATTGATCGCTAAATACAAAACGTATCGAAAATCCAGAAAGAGATTGAAGTAGTTTATTAGGAAAGAAAAAAGTTTATTTAGAACTATTAGTTCTGAAAAATATAGTTCACTGTACAGTTACAGATACAAAAAGTGCCAAAAACTGCCACTTTTAAGCAGTTTCTGCATTTGTAACTACAGTGATCTTTATTTTACAGAGTTTTTTGGGAGCACATGATAAGTGAATTTTTTGACATTAAGAGTCTTTACAGGTTAAGCACGCGAGTCCGACATGCACTTGACCATTATTTATTATTTGTTGTTATTTAGCTTATGTACTATTAACATACCAATTTTCAGGTTTGTAAGTGTTCCCGTTTTTACGATAGAGCTAAAACTAAATATCGAGTGAAAATCGCCTTAAAATACGTTTTTAGTACGGGAGAACCGCTTAATTTACCTATTTTTTATTTTCAGTATTTCTATAGCGGCAACAGATAACATTATCTGTGAAAATTTCAAGTGTCTACCAACAGCTTGCTGACCGACAGACAGACATAGGGTCCCATTTTTTACCGTTTGGCTAAGGAACCCTAAAAAAACGATAATGTCCGTCGTAGTTACAATTACAAGTAGTAAGTGACTATTTACGAGCAATATTTACGTCCTTATAAGTACTTGTATTTTGTATCGCTAAGCTACTCGCCGTTAGATGGCTCTGCAGGTATACTGAATCGCGCTATCGTTGTGTTTTGTTCATTTAGTCGGGGTCCATCTTGTATTTTGTATCGCTAAGCTACTCGCCGTTAGATGGCTCTGCAGGTATACTGAATCGCGCTATCGTTGTGTTTTGTTCATTTAGTCGGGGTCCATGTTGTTTGTTGGTGCCGTAAGTCAGCTGCTTTATGTCAAAATCTTAAAATTTTTGCAATGTTATTCCTTTGAGTGACATCATACTCTTTGCGTTTGCACTAGGTAGGCTGAGGGAGGACCCAGGTTGGCCGAAGCAAGGATAACCTGCCGGTAGTGCCGGTGGGGGTTCATAAGTAGCGCAGACGCCAGCTGTGAATGTAGAGAAATACTAAACGGAAAGACAGATTGAAGTAAAGGTATCCTAGTTTATTCAGAACCTATCAATTCTGAAAATATAATACACTAGTCACAGATACAAAAAGTGCGAAAAACGGCCACTTTTAGCAGTTTTTGTATCTGTAACTACAGTGAACTTTATTTTACAGAGTAAATAGTTTGTAAATAAACAAATGTTGGAGAGGAGCTTATTGAACATTAAACTAAAAGACAGACAGAGAAACGAAACCATAACACGACGCACTAACATAAGGGACGCTATTGTTCACGTAAGAAAGCTAAAGTGGAAATGGGCGGGACATTTGGCCAGATACGAGGATGGAAGATGGACGAAGAGAGTTACAGAGTGGCGTGGGCCTGGACAAGGGCATCGCAGGCCGGGCCGCCGCCCGCTTAAACGCTGGACTGATGACATTCGCGCCACTACCGGCGCACACTGGACACGACAAGCAAGAGATGATAGGGAAAACTGGAAACAACTGGAGGAGGCCTTTACCCGGACGGGGGTTCCCACTAGTTCTAGTTAATGACTAATGAATGACAACCAAAAATTTGACATTATATATTTTGACATGTGTATAAAAATGCTGACATGAAAAAAGAATGTACTAATAATTGATTTATTATTAACGTATTATTCTTGACAAAGTTTAAAAAAAAATACACTGCAAAAATTTTTAGATTACTTAATTTGAATTTTCTATTAATTTAGCTAATTTTTAATTTTAAATTACACTTAGATCTTTTAAAAAATAAAGCCTTATATTTGCAGCAGTGGCTCCATCTAGTTGCGTTCGGGACTAAGCTGGCCGCAACAGATCACCTTAAGGTGGCTATTATAGAGCAAATATAAGGTTTTATTTTTTTATGTAATAAGTACCAACTATATATGTGCAAAAAGTTGATTCGCGTAAATTTCATCGTGCAACTTCAACGCCTAACAACAATTTCGATAAGAAAAATATCTCCATATGTCCACTAAAGTCAATTACTCTCGCCAGTCCGTATTTACATGAGTACGATCACTCACACATGCACACAAAGTACAACCGTACAGTTTTGACCGTATGCCCACAATCGTAATATTGAACCAAAAATTGCTAACAAAAATAGTACTTTCAGTACATTAACTGTATTTTTGTATGAATTAGCGAAAAATTTAACTAAAAATAGCAGTATTCGTTCGTTTTTCAACAGAATTTTATGTCCCGCGTAAGAATGCAAGTCATTTGAATTTTTGTATGGAAAACAGATCACCTTAACGAGCAATGTTTACGTTCTTATAAGTAGATTTTGCGAGCAAATGTATTGAAAAATAAAGTATGAAGTCTTTGTATCGCTAAGCTACTCGCCGGTAGATGGCACTGTATGTAAGTATACTGCATCGCGCAATCATTGTGTTTCGCTCGTTTCTACGTGTTCTTTTACGCCACAACGTTCTCTTACTTATCATATCACACCATTCCTAATCCTGTTACTCAATTTCACACCAATCTTACACCAATTTCACACGTTTCGTAGGATGCTATTGATGATGTGGCCGCTTACGATGGACCTTATCAGGAAGGGCTATGGAAAGGGCTATGCTCGGAGTCTCTGCGGGATCGAATCAGAAACGAGGAGATTCGCAGAAGAATTAAAGTAACTGACCTAGTCCTGAGAATCGCTAAACTAAAGTGGCAGTGGGCAGGACGCATCGCACGAAGAACCGATGCCCGATGGGGCGTGAGGGTTCTAGAGTGGCGACCACGTACCGGAAGACGAAGCGTTGGCAGGCCCCCCACAAGGTGGACCGACGATTTGGTGGCGGTCGCGGGAAGCCGCTGGATGCGAGCCAAGCAGGACCCTATGTCCAGCAGTGGACGTCTTTCGGCCTATACGATGATTATGATATTGATGATGATCTGTATTGATTTCAGTGCTTGGATTAGTGGCATCGTACGGATGGTATATGGTGGCGGGGTTGGCTGTCAGTCTGTACGCGGGTCATAAGCTGAGGCCAGTATACCGACGGTGGAAGGAGGCGAGGGAAGATGCAGAGTACCATAAAGGTGAGATAGACAATAAATAAAAAAAACTTTGTTTGCGAAAGTGAAAATATATCTTTTTTTACTTGTGAATGAACGGAAGCGTAAATAATCCGTAATAGCCATAGATATACTTAGCTTGTTTTTGCTAGGTCTGTGGTAATTGCCATTTTATGCGTGATTTTGAACACCGTTTCTTTCCTGAATGGTAAGTGTTTTAACCAGAAAAACTGTGGTAGTAGCATTTATTAGTCCCATGTCACATATTTCTCATAGAGAAAGATTAAAAATTTACGTTTTTAGGATTTGATAAAAATCCATACATTTTAGTATGGAGGTCCCTCGCAAGAAAGTGATACGATTATGATTCCCTCCTTCGCAGAAAGAGCTGCTACTTAAACCTCCTTGGACTATAGACCACGTACAGACAACACTTAACTGCTTTACTAGATGCCGCTACTTGTCAATTTTCCTCGAAAATGGAGTAATTCTATTGTTTTTAGGGTTCCGATACCAAAATGGTAAAAAAAAGGAACCCTTATGGTGCCGCTCTGTCTGTCTGTCTGTCTGTCTGTCCGTCTGTCTGTCAAACCTCTATATCTCAGCAACCACTTATGCTATCAACCTGAAATTTGGAATAGTTTTAGAATATAGTTGCCCAACTTAATTGCACAAGAAAAATTTTTGAAAAAAGTATGATTATTAATATAAAGGGGGCCAAAATAGGGGGGGCCAAATTTCAAATTGTCGCTACTAGGTCGAGTGGGGTATCATATGAAAGGGCTTTACTTGTACATTTTAAAATATATTTTTGTATTTTTTTAAATTTCTTAGTTTTAAAGTTATGATGAAAAATGTCAAGAAAAATACCATTCCCCCCCCCTTATCTCCGAAGTTTGAGTAAGGAAAAATCTGAATTAATTACAGTTGACAGAAGTTTATATAAACTTTACAGCAAAAATAAAACGATCTTTCTAAGTTGCACAGTTTTTCAGAAATCTGCAAAAAACCTTTACAAACAAATTTAGTTTTGCGGTCCTGAAAATGGACTTTATTGCTTCCAAAAATACTATAGGTATATATACCCTCGGCGCGCGAGTCCGACTCGCACTTGACCGGTTTTTTTTTTATGTCATTTGTGGGTAAACGAGCAGGTGGGCCACCTGGTGGTAAGTGGTCTCCACCGCCCATAGCGCCCACTGTCTTAGTCAATGTAGTCAATCTTAGAGGTTGTCAGTCTTGGTTGGTTGATGGTCATGGTTTAATCCTTTGCCAATCACAGCTATTCCCATTACGACCCAATGATAATCCTAGATTACGACCAAGGGATCCAACTCTATTACAGCAACCAAACTGCAAAAGTGCACTTTATAAGAAAAATTGTCACATGATGTGCATAGATATTTTTAATCATATTCCAAGACAAATAAAAGAATTACCAATAAATAAATTTAAATTTGAGCTCCACAAATGGTTATGTGATCAATGTTTTTATAATCTTAAAGAATATTTTGACAAGATTAACTGATTTGTATTTGACATTTTTATGACCGTTGTGACATTATTTTGACATTATTATGATGAATTTTTGATTGATTTCAGAATATCTTAATATTATTTTGTGTTTTAAATGTATTCGATTTTTATTATTATTAAATTTAATTTCAAAGTAGGAACAAACAATAATATTTGCATGCTAATTTGTTAGTGGAACATGTGATACTATGTTTAAAACCTACCAACTCTGTTTACCATGTATCTTTGCAAATAAACTTATCTTATCTTATCTTATCAATCTTAGAGTTACATCCTGCATACCCTTACCCAATACCCTTTTTGTTTGTATATTTTCAAAAAAGGCTTTTTTGTCTTCCAGACCCCGACAAGGCACTAGCGCGTATGGAAGCCATACAAAGGGCGAGAGAGAAGCAACAAGAAATGCTGTTGGAAGCATCGAGAAGAGCCGCTGAACTGCAGAAGGAGGTAAAACAATTACATTTTTATGACAAACTAGCTACGCATGCGGTTTCACCCGCATTAAATGCGTTTTTCGCGTTGTAAAAAGTAGGTTATGTGCTATTCCAGGACCTAACCTATATGTGTGCCAAGTTTCATTAAAATCCACTCAGTAGCTTTTGCGTGAAAGAGTAACAAACATCCATCCATCCATCCATACTTACAAACTTTCGCGTTTATAATATTAGTAGGATAATATTATGCACATCAAAATTTATGATTGTGCATCAAAATTACTAACTGTGCATCAAAAATAATTATTATGCATCAAAAAGTTTTAGGTTCGTTAGCCCAACCTAACCGATCGGTAAAAAGAAGTCTGTTTAATTAACACCCCTTTATATACAGCATGTAATAGAAATGTGTGATAATACTGAAGGGTGTGAATCTGCACATGAAACTGAACAACTTTTCCCACCTGGGGCCAATTCTTGAAAGTCACTGGGAAGTGTAGGCAACGAAGCAGTTGACCCCAACATAATTCTCTGAGGCAGATTTCATGTTACAGGACGATAAAGTTTCATGAATTAAGTAAATATAAATTCAAGATATCCAAAAAAAAATATCACATTTTTTTTTTCACGTAACGTTTTTGTAATTGTAACGTTTTTGTAATTTTTGTATACAGGGTGTTAATTTAATTGCGTGCCATAGCTTAAGGGATGTTTCAGTAACAATAAAGGAACACAAAAAAAATATAAAATAATTCCTTTTTTTTTTAATTTTTAAAATTTTTTTTTTCTTGTTTTATTTTCTTGAAAATATTTTAGGATGTGCATCTGCCCATGACACTGAACAACTTTTCCCAAGGAACATAGGTTGAAATACGAAAAACATTTTTCGACTTCCCATACAAACTGCATCAGCTGACAGGACATTTTTAGTATGGGGGGGCGAATTTTTTTGTCGTATTTCGACCTATGTTCCTTCGGAAAAGTTGTTCAGTGTCATGGGCAGATGCACACACTAAAATATTATCAAAAAAAGTAAATAAAAATAATAATAAAAAAATAAGAAAAAATTATGAAAAAAAAAAGGATTTTTTAAATATTTTTTTTGTGTTCCTTTATCGTTACTGAAACACCCCCTAAGCTATGGCACGCAATTAAATTAACACCCTGTACTATAACAAAAAAGTATTGATTTTTTTTTATATAGAAGGTTTGTCTCGTATAGTGTAATAACCCAGCAAAGTTAAATCGACTGAGGATTTAATGCGGGGGTCTTCATACAACGATCCGCTTCGTTGCCTAGACTATGGTGATTTTCGAGATTTTTAAAATTAAAAAAGCCACGATAAATTCATAAAACTCAAATTGTTATGATGGTAATTTTAAAACTGAACATTATTTTAGAATCTTACTTTTGAAGAGTTTAACAGGGCTTATTTTTTTTTTTTTTTAAGAAAATCACCCGGTGACTTTTAAGAATCAGCCTCCAGGGACTCAATTCTTAAAAATCACCGGGTGATAAAAAATATCACTATTGAGACTTTAATAATTCACATTTGCCCTGATAAACAGTTGAAAGGTAAAATCAGAATACATGAAAATTAACAATCAAGGACTGCTTTATATTTTACGAATATCAATTTTACTTTTGAGAAGAAAAATCCGTGATTTTGAATTTTTTGAGTGATATTTTAGCACCCGGTGATATGAATTCAAGAATTGGTCCCCAGGTCGGTAACCGACCTCACGCAGCCTTTATGTTGCAGAGTTTTTGTTGTTTTTAGGGTTCCGTACCTCAAAAGAAAAAAACGGAACCCTTATAGGATCACTTTGTTGTCCGTCTGTCTGTCTGTATGTCTGTCTGTCTGTCTGTCTGTCTGTCTGTCTGTCTGTCAAGACCCTTTATCTCACGAACGGGTAAAGGTATCAGGTTGAAATTAATACCATATATTAGGATCCATGAACCACACAAGACCTGAAAATTTCAATTTTTTACAACGACGCAATCAAAAGATATGGCATTTTATGTCCTCATCTCCATACATTTATTCAAAAATGAAAAACCTACAGGGTACTTCCCGTTGACCTAAAATTATGAAATTTGGCAAGAAGCTAGGTCTCATAGTACAAATAATGGGAAAAGTCTGAAATCATTAAATATTACAACTTTTCTCACAACTAATGGTAACCAATTGTAGTGAGCTCCCGTTTCAAGAACATTCATATAAAAGAGGGGTCAAGTTGGATGGTCGCTGAGGCGATTTTTGTTTTAGTTCTATTTAAAAACGGGAACACTTACAAACTTGAAAATTGGTATGTTTATATTGCATAGGCTATGAAATAACAACAAATAATAAAATTTGGTCAAGCGCGTGTCGGACTCATAAAATCTAGCACATTAACTTACTGAAATTTCAACTAATACAATTATGTTTATGTGGTGGTACGGAACCCTCAGTGCGCGAGTCCGACTCGCACTTGGCCGGTTTTTTTTTCTCTTCCACTCCTATCCTTCTCCTTCCCTTCTCTTTCCTTACATTCCCTTCCCATTCCTGATTGACCTAGCTCTGACTCAACCAGAGCTGTATATAGACTTATTATTGCCGACAGATGGCCTATTTTCCGTATTCACGAAATGACGCCTACACGCCTCCAAGTAAAAAAAAACTGGTCAAGTGCGAGTCGGACTTGCGCGCCGACGGTTCCGATACACCTATAGTATTTTTGGAAGCAATAGGGTCCCTTTACAATAATGAGAATAATATTTTTTGTTTGCAATAAAATTCGTCAATAATATTTTAAAACTGTTTCAAATAAGTCGATAGCATGAGTGGTTGCTGAGATATACAAGTGTGACAGACAGACAGACGAAGTTGCACCATAAGGATTCCGTTTTTACCACTTTGGTTCGTAACCCTAAAAATGATCCTTCACTCAATAATTCATCATAACATCCCATGAAACGTCCACTACAGGACAGGGAGCTCCCTCCAGAATTCTAGCTTTTGCTGGAAAAATGTGGAGAGGAAGTACCATAGTCACCTCGCTTGTTAGCGTTACGGCTGGCACCATGGACCGCGGTTGTAGGTGACCGCAGTAAGTAAGATGTTAGATACAGAGGATGCTGCTGCCCATCCTCCAGTTTATAACCCTTAGTCGCCTCTTACGACACCCACGGGTATGTAAGGGTTGGTACTGTTCTTTCAAATCAAATCAAAATCAAAAATCATTTATTTCAGGCCAGTGACCCATACTTAATTATACAAACAAAACAAATGTCAAAATTTAAATACAAAATTAAATTAAAATTAAACACAAAATTAAGTTATAATTGAGTTTAAAATTGCCGGCACCACACGGGACACTCAATAATTATATATCCGTTTTTAGGGTTCCGATACCAAAATGGTAAAAAAAAGGAACCCTTATGGTGCCGCTCTGTCTGTCTGTCCGTCTGTCTGTCACACCTCTATATCTCAGCAACCACTTACGCTATCGAGCTGAAATTTGGAATAGTTTTAGAATATAGTTGCCCAACTTAATTGCACATGAAAATTTTTTGAAAAAAGCATGATTATTAATGTAAAGGGGGCCAAAATAGGGGGGGCCAAATTTCAAGTTGTCGCTACTAGGTCGAGTGGGGTATCATATGAAAGGGCTTTACTTGTACATTTTAAAATATATTTTTGTATTTTTTTAAGTTTCTTAGTTTTCAAGTTATGATGAAAAATGTCAAAAAAAATACCATTCCCCCCCCCTTATCTCCGAAGTTTGAGTAAGGGAAAATCTGAATTAATTACAGTTGACAGAGGTTTATGTAAACTTTACAGCAAAAATAAAACGATCTTTCTAAGTTGCACAGTTTTTCAGAAATCTGCAAAAAACCTTTACAAACAAATTTAGTTTTGCGGTCCTGAAAATGGACTTTATTGCTTCCAAAAATACTATAGGTATATCGGAACCCTCGGCGCGCGAGTCCGACTCGCACTTGACCGGTTTTTTTTACAAATTACAGCGCGAAGAAAAGAAACGCCAAGAGAATATCGAGAGGTTGGAGAAATATGGCGCCGCGGCCGGCGGGAGGCGACTCGGCAGTAATGAAGAGGGTACGTTCGACAATTTATTATGTTACTAGCTGGTGCCCGCGACTTCGTCTGCGCAGGTTTATAAATTGTAGCCTATGTGTTATTCTGATGTATAAGCTATATTATTGTAAAGTTTCATTAAAATCCATTCAGTAGTTTTTACGTAAAGGAGGAACAAACATCCATCCATACTTACAAACTTTCGCGTTTATAATATTAGTAGGAAGTAAGACAGGATTAATTATGGTCGTTTTCTTTTTGTAGGTTACCTTCCTCTAAGCGGTGGGGCGTCAACTTCTACCTACCGCCCCCCCAAGAAGTCCAAATGTGGGGGAGGGGGGTGCGGCCAGTAGACTGTACGCATTCATAAAAGGCGACTAAGTGTCAGAAAGAAAGGTGTGATAATACTGAAAGGTGTGAATCTGCCAGTGAAACTGAACAATTTTTTGCAATGAATATAGGTCGAAATACGAAAATTAATTTTTGACCTCCCATAGATACTGCATCAGCTGATATAGTCTAGGCAACGAAGCGGATCGTTGTATGAAGACCCCCACATTAAATCCTGAGTCGATGAAACTTTGCTGGGGTATTGAGATTGAGACAAACCTTCTATTAAAAAATCCAAAAAAAAATCGGTACTTTTAATTTTCCCATACAAAAATTACAAAAATGTATGATTTTCTATTTTGAAATTTTGAATTTACATTTAATTCATGATCCTTTATCATCCTGTCAAATAAAATCTGCCTGAGAGAATTATGTTGGGGTCAACTGCTTCGTTGCCTACACTAATAGCGCATTTTGTATGGAAGGTCAAATTTAATTTTTCGTATTTCGACCTGTGTTCTTTAGGGAAAGTTGTTCAGTTTCATGGGCAGAATCACATCCTTCATCCTAATAAGACAGCTAACTGCCGCACTCAGAGACGTCACTTAAAGTTAATCGTTAATTAAGTCTCATGTTGTCACTTTCTTATGCAATTATACTGAAAAGGACAGCATGAGACTTAAAGAATGATTAATTTTAAGTGACTTCTCTGAGAATGGCAGTAAGTGACTTAATCGGCCGTTATATGAAAACAATTTTGGTTGATTTTGGAACATTGCACCTATAATTGAGTTCACATAAAAGTCAAATGTTTTGTAAACAAATATTTATCAGTTAAGAATAAAATCTAGAATGACACGAGGTACAGAAAAGCTTTTTGTAACGATTTTTCTACTCCCATTTGTTAAAGTTCTTTATACGAAACGGAAACAGTATCACAAACATTGCCATTCCGACAACAGTTGCGTAATATTTATAAATGCAACTGCCTACAATACGGTAATATACATTTTTCACCTTTTTATTAGGTTTGGCAACAAAATTACGTTAATACTATGATGTATTGGATGCCATCGGTAAATATGCTAGCTACCAAGCCATAAAGGACAAGTTAAAAAAAGAATTCGTACACTTATAAACTGAACCCCCCCATACACAGTATTATCACAGAATATATAATAGTAAACAAGTTTAGTATTATATAAAATTCGGTACGTTATTTTCTTAATGATTGTTATGGTCGTAGAAAAAGTAATGTATACCATTGATTGCAAACTAGTCATTGTAACATTCGTGCTGTATTTTGTAATATTCAGCCGAAAATGACTATAAATTACTATAGTCTATCGTTTTACACACAGAAAGTCAGATCTACATTTTAACACATTTACATAGTTTTGAGGCTATGATTGTGTTTACAAAACACCTGACTCTTTTGTGAACTGCGGTGAATGTTTTTTTTTTCTCTTTAGCTTTATTATATGCATTAACATAGAAAAGAAAATAATAAATTTAATAATACCTATTAAAATACTGTGTTTTTTTGAAGGTATACGTATTGTATTATCTTAGCTAGTTCTGTGGTATTATCAGTAACTAGGCGACCGAGCTTTTGGGTTACTGAAACTAGTTTTTTCAAGAAATCCTATAATGGTAAACGAGAAATATTTGTATATATATATATATTTGTAATCGGTTTCTCGAAAACGGCTTTAACGATTTTGATTAAATTTAGTATACAGGGGTTTTTGGGGGCAAAAAATCGATCTAGCTCGGTCTCATGTCTGGGAAAATTCGTTTTCACCGTCTTTAAATATTTCTTAGCGCGTTTTAATGCGTTCATGAAACTTACAGTGCCATCTGTTGTTGAGTAGCATAGCTTGCTCAGGCTATTAGAGTGAAGCTCGGTCGCCCAGGTACTACTAATAAAAAAGCGGAAAAACCTAATTTCACCAGACATGAGACCCTGTTCGATGTTTTACCCCCGAAAACCCCCTTATTGTAAATTTCATCGAAATCGTTAGAGCCGTTTTCGACATCAGACCAAGACATGACAAATGTCACAAATACAGTGAGGAAATGGAAATGGGGTGACCATACGCTCCGTAGCAGGAAAACAAATGGTCCAAAGACATAACTGTGTGGTACCCTCGCGATGGAAAGAGAAGGAAGGGGAGAAAAAGAAAAAGATGGGAGGACGATATTAGAGAATCCGCAAGTTTCCAACACTTTAATGAACGTCAAAACAGAAATCTTCCATCCCTAAGACAAAAGTGTTCAGTCATAGATTTATTACTTCGCGCGCGGCGCTTTTAACCAGATTGCGCTCTTCCAAAAATTATGCGAGCAGAGTAGGACGTAAGATGAGAGGAAGCTGTCCCTATCTAATAGATTTTGCATGACATTTTGTTTATGTTGCCATGACAACATCAACAAAATGTCATGCAAAATGTTTGTTAAAAATAATTTTACCAAAGAGTTTTTAATCCAGATAAATCAAATGAAAATGATTTTCTGCATTTATCAATATTTAATGAAAACTGAGAGAGAAGTTTATACTTTGCATACTAGGGTTAAAGAATATGTTTTATTAAGACGCTTTATTGAAAACAGAAAAATCAATTTTTTTAAGTTAAGTCACTTTATTTCTAAGGGTGTGAATTGTTAATTTTTATATTATGTTTTTTACTTTGGATCAGTTATAATCAGGGTGAATTTAAATTTATAAGGCTCAAAAGTGATATGTTATCATTATCACCCGATAATATTCAAGATGTGATTTAATAAAAGGTCTTCTTAAATCCACTCGCCGGTAGATGACGCTGCATATATACTGAATCGCGCTGTCTTTGTGTTTATTAAATTTAGTTGGGCTCGTATGGAAACTTAGTTGGCATGGCATCGGTCAAGAGGGACCGCAGAGGAGAGTTTGACATAAACAATAGCTAATTTTTGTTAAGTTACTCCTTTAGGTAACTTTTTATTTAAAACCAGCAGCTGACCCGGCGAACTTTCGCTATTTTGACCTACGAATAAATAATGTCAGGAAACAAATTCCACACAAAAAGTGGCCCTACGTGAAACCAAAACGACGTAAGTTCAAAAAACGAATCAAATAGAAGCTGAATAATTGACATGCCTAGTGATTGGTTTAAATTCAGAACAAGAGCAGGGATTGGTTCGCGCGCGTACTGCTATGTCAGCAGATGTCATACGCTGTGTTCCAAATTGTACAAACGCTGCTAAAAGCGTATACAGTACTGACGGACGGTCCAAATTGATTTTGCACGCTCACAAAGCTATCACTGCTTTTGTTGCTATAGTCAATTTGACTAAAGCACTGATAGCAAAAACGATGACGTCATCAATGACGTAAGGCGGTGAACGAGCGAGTGCTTTAGAGCACGCTTTTGGTCAATTTGGACCGACTTAAGCGCGCTCACAGTGCTCTAAAGCAGTCTGTTAGCGCAAATTGGACCGCAGAGATAGTGGCGTGGACACAGAGTAAAGTAGAGTTCGTCATATACATAATCTGTATGAGGTAATGAAGTGTAAAACGTCTTCTAGTCGACTATGACTAGTCGGTCAAAAATCCCGGTTAAGTTAACAAAATTCAAGAAACCATTAAAAATCCAATGTTTTAGCAAATCTTTGTTTCCGAAAGTGAAAATATATCTTTTATACTCGTGAATTGATCGTTAATAAGTACTAAGAGCGATCTGTGATAGCCATTTTATGCGTGATTTTTAACACATTTTTTTTTTCCTGAATGGTACGTATTTTCACCAAAACAACTGAGGTAATAACATTTACTAAACCCAAGTCAGATATTTCTCAGAGAGAAAGATAAAAATTTTACGTTTGTAGGATTTGATAAAAATTCATACATTTTAGTATGGAGGTCCTCCGCAAGAAATGGATACGGTTCTGACTCCATCCTTAACAGAAAGTGCTGCTACTTAAACGTCCTTGGACGTGGACGATGTTATGATATAAGTGAATAGGACTGAATATTTTTTGTACTATAAACAGACATTATTTGGTAGGTAATGTTTAAACTATAATAGTTTGTCAAATTTTGTATGGCTCCTGCACCACTTCACAACGCAACCTGGCATGATAATTCTTTGCTGGTAAAAACGAAAACGTGCGCGAAGATTTGACGTCTGCTCGCTTGTAAGAAAAATGTCCGACTAAGTCACGTTTTGGAACGATTTTGAAGCCCCGCCTACTAATACACGACTTTCGTTGGGTAATTTTTTGAATGGTGTTACATTTCCTGACTTATTATTTATTCGTAGATTTTGACTATATTTCGCAGTTCACCACACATATCAAACATGTGCCAGGCAAGGACAACACTGTCGCAGACTCCATGTCTCGATTGGAAGAAGTAGTCGCTCCAGTGTCTCTACAAGCACTTTCTGCGGATCAACACACCACCGATAGAGAACTACAAAATCTACTACAGAATGGTACGACCCTGAAGTTAGAAAAAGTCAGGTTACCAGGTAGTAACGACAGATTATACTGTGATTTATCTACAGAACTATCTCGACCGTTTGTCACAAAGCCTTTCCGCAAACAGGTATTCGACTCACTGCATGAGTTAAGTCATCCAGGAGCGTCAGCATCAGTAAAGTTAGTTGCTGAACGTTTTGTATGGCCTGGTGTTCGCAAAGACTGCCGCCAATGGTCACGGGAATGTCTTCATTGTCAAGGAAGCAAAATTGTAAGACACACATCTGCACCCTTGTCTACTTTTGTCACACCTACTGCTCGTTTTCAGCATGTGCGTTTGGACTTGATTGGGACAATGCCCTACTCACATGGCTACAGGTACTGCCTCACAGCAATCGACCGGTTTATTAGATGGCCTGAGGCGTACCCTTTGGTCGATATAACGGCAGAGTCGTGTGCGACCTCGTTCATCGCAGGATGGGTCGCTAGGTTCGGATGCCCGACCCACATCACCACGGACAGGGGTCGCCAGTTTAAAGCACGATTGTTCAAGGCCATGGCTTCACTCTTAGGCTCAACGCATCACACTTCCACCGCATACCATCCAGCAGCGAATGGATTGGTCGAAAGATTGCATCGACAGCTAAAAGCCGCCATTGTATGTCACAACAGCACAAGCTGGTCAGAAGTGCTGCCGTTGGTTCTATTAGGTATTCGCACCGCCTGGAAGGAAGACCTGCAGACAACAGCAGCTGAGCTAGTCTACGGAGAGCCTCTCACTCTTCCAGGAGAGTTTGTCAGTCCGAAGACAGATTACACGCATGCCGATATAACAGATGTTTCACAAAGGCTTCGAAGCTACTTTATCATGTTATCATTTCAACCCACAAGATGGCATCATAAGCAGAACGAAACATTTTTTTTCAGGTATACAATACACCCATAAAAAAGAAAGAAAGGAACCAGAAACAATAAACTACTACACTACACTAAACTACACTAAATACACTTGCAAACGTTAATCACCTTGTATTTTGGGCAAGTGTGCATGCTAGACCAGTGCTTTTTAAATGGGCAACAAAGGTCCTCGTAGATAACCCTCAGTATCTCGTTAGAACGTAATTCAAGCCTATGCCAAAACGAGGCGATGCGGGCTCGAAGGACGGCGTAGAAATCCGGCACTTTTGCCTCAGCAAACATAGCTTTGGCACTGCAATAACAGGGGAGTTGCATGAGTATTCGAAAGGCGTCATTATACTGTACTCGCAACTTGTTGTAGGAACGTTTAGTGTACCCCACCCATAACTGGCAAGTATAAAAACGTTGACAAAATGCTTTGAATAGGATACACTTAACGTTCCCATCACACTTTCCAAATCTACGTGTTAACATATTGCAGCGCACTGCTAGTGACCGTCTTTCCCGCTCCAAGTCCGCATCGTCTCGAAGATGTTTATGTTCCCAGAAATCTCTTCACAGCAACCCATGTGTTTATCCGTCAGGGGCAACCTCATAGAGCCCTTAAGCCACCCTACCAAGGACCGGTCAAGGTCGTGAGCCGCGGAGAGAAGACGTTTGATGTGGAAGTCAAAGGAAAAATCATCACCGTTTCCGTGGACCGACTTAAGCCAATGTTCGCGGCAAGAGACGAACCTGGTGCCACAGCGGCGCTTGATCAGATTGAACTTAAGCAGTCCAAACCAACGCGCCTGAGGTTCTACCGACCGTAGGATCGGTCTCAGCAGGGGGATGGTGTGGCGGCGCGCAATGTATGCCGTCGCGCTCGCCCCGCAATGAACGTCGTACACTTCAGGTTGCTATTAGTGAACCGTTGTTATTTCGTCTGCTAGAAAACTGAAAATCTTGTAAAAGTTGCACAAGCCTCGAAAATATCTAAGCGCACGGCAGTGCGCAGGCCAAGTTCCCGCAACAGGCCACGCGCATGGCATGCACTATTTACACGAACCGTTTCGACCCACTTTTGAACCCCCTGTAGCTCAGTGCCTATTGCAAGTACAGAGATAAAACTGTACCTACATAATCATATACTAACACTGAAGCAATTTGCCAAATTTCATAGATAGGTATAGCTACGGTAGATCCTGAAATATGACCCCGTGAAAATAGCTAATTTTGGCACTTAATGACTGACTGACTCACTGACCGGTAATCAAAACCTCATTGTCCACAGCGTTATGAAATTTGGCATTTAGGTAGTCGATAGGATAAAAGTAATGGAAAAATTCAAAAATTAGAAATTGGTCAACCGCGAGTCGGGTTTTAGTCAAAATTATGTATAAAATGTTAGTAATACTTCTCTAAGACCTGAAAATCTGAAATTTGGCATCGGGGTAGTCGTTAGCAATAAAGTAAAGGAAAAATTTGGAAAATGATCATGTGCGAGTCAGACTAAAATTAATGTACTAAATATTAAAAAGGTAGTATTTCTAGGTCAGACTTAGTCATGCATGAAAACAAGTACCTATGTTTTAACGAAACTATGAAAATACAAACAAGGTTGCGATAGTTACTATAAATATATGTCGTGTATACTTCCGGGTCATGAGTACGGTTCTTGTAATGACGAGCAATTATTTGAATAGCGACTGACTTCTGAGTGGTGTAACTGGGAGTGCGCGCCCCCACAGCGCGCCCCTCCCCTGCTTCCAATTTTGGATCAGTCCACGGAATAGTACTCCGTGGATCAGTCTACGTGCGGCAGCCGAGCAAGTTACTTGGGTCCTGACTTGTGCTAGATATTAGATCAAACTGTGTGTCTGATATGAGCAGATTCAGATTCAGATAATTTTATTCAATGTAGATTCTTTACAGAATACTTATTGAATGTCATGCAGAATACAATGCAAATAGAGCGAGTCTACGCCGTTTCGGATCGTGCTATGGCAGCGTAAAAGAAACGGCAATAAACCACTGCAGCACGGCCTACTTTAATAGTCGGCTTTTTACAATGTGTTTCTTGTGTTTCGCTGGAATATCAGAGCACCATACCTCATCCAATCTATAGTAAGCTTTTTTACATAACGTTTGCTTTACACATTCTTTAAACTTTCTCTCAGGTAATTGCACTATATTGTCAGGTATTTTGTTGTAGTATCGTATACACAGACCAACGAAAGATGTATTGACTTTAGTTAATCTAGTATATGGTTGATCAATTTTATGCTTATTTCTAGTATTAAAATTATGCCTGTCACAAATTTTTGGTAATTGATGAATGTTCTTTCTAGCATACATTATATTTTCATAGATATACTGGCATGGCACTGTCATAATGTTGATTTCCTTGAACAGTTCTCTCAGGGAATCACGAGTCTTCAGGCAATAAATTGCTCTTATAGCCCTCTTTTGTAAAACGAATATTGAATGTATATCAGCTGCTCGGCCCCAAAGCAGTATGCCATAAGACATAATGCTATGGAAGTAGCTAAAGTAAACCAGCCTTGCAGTAGCTACATCAGTAAGTTGTCTGATTTTTCTAACAGCATATGCAGCCGAGCTCAATCGACCAGAAAGAGCCGTTATATGAGGGCCCCATTGAAGTTTAGAGTCTAGTGTTAACCCTAAGAAAACTGTACTATTTACAAAATCTAATGGCTCATTATTCAATACTATGTTATGTGAAGTAGACCTTACATTTGGTAGTGCAAATTTAATAAATTTAGTTTTTTTGGCGTTTAGGACTAGATTGTTAACAGTAAACCATGCATGAATCTGTCCAAGTGCATCGTTGACTTCGTTATAATTTTGTGATTTCCTACTTACATTGAATATTAATGAAGTATCATCAGCAAATAACACAATTTTTGACAGATTCTTCACCACAGAAGGAAGGTCATTAATATAAATAAGGAATAAAAATGGCCCTAATATGGACCCTTGAGGTACGCCAATTTTGACAACAGATCCCAGTGATTTCGTCCTGTTTACTTGTACCTTTTGAATCCTGTTTTCCAAATATGACCTAAGTAGTTTAAGTGAATTATTCTTAACACCGTAATGTTCAAGTTTTAGCAACAATGTGCTATGATCTACGCAATCAAATGCCTTGGATAGATCACAGAAGATACCAATAGCATCTTCAGATTTTTCCCACGCGCAAAAGATGTATTTTAAAAGTGCAGTCCCGGCATCCGTTGTACTGCGCCCTTTCGTGAAACCAAATTGATGGTCATGTAGTAAGTTATTTCTATTGAAGTGTGAAAGCATTTGATTGAGTATGACCTTCTCAAAAATTTTACTAAGTACAGGTAAGACTGATATTGGTCTAAAATTACTGGGATCCTTTTTGTCACCAGCTTTGAATAATGGAACTACTTTACTTTTTTTCATTAAGTCAGGAAATGTACCATGATCGACACAATCATTGAATATAACAGCTAAATATGGAGATATAGTATCAATGATCGCACTACAGACTTTTACTGACATTCCCCATAGGTCCTCAGTAGTTTTCATTTTAATACTTTTAAAGGCTTTAATGATTTCGTTACGGGTGACATGATTGAACCCAAATTCAGTTTCGCAGGCGTCCACATTCTTTTGAAGTAAATCGCTAGCAAGTGAAGATGAAGAATTGAGTGACTCTGTCGTTTTCAAAGGAATATTAGTAAAAAAGGTTTCGAATTCTTGAGCCACTTCTAGCCTTCTAGCCTTTCTTGAGCCATCAGGAGAAATACGCAAGTCTGACTACAGTGAGATGAGACGCGATGTGATGGCTAAGATGATGAGTGATTGTGATCGAAGAGTAAGCCTTTACAGCCATCCTTTACAGCCATATAGGACTATCGCCCATGTCTAATCACAACATCAGAAGTGGAAGTGAAATCTAACGCCCACGATACCCAGATAGCATTTTTTGGTCACAAAATATTTGAGTCAGTAACAAATTGTCAAAGTTCCGTTATTGTTTCGAAACAATGCGACTGTGTGCGTTTCGGTTTACATGTGTGGTATCAGTGTTTACACAGTTTGACCGGAACGTGTTACAGTAACTCTGTCGACAAAATATGTGTGCATTTGTGACGACTTCAGTTTGGTTTACATGTGTTGTAACAGTGTTAACACAGTTTGACCGGTAAGTGTTTCAGTTACTCACCGGTCAAACTGTGTTAACACTGTTACAACTCATCGACTACAAAAAGTGTTTCAGTTACTCTTTGTAGTCGATGAGTTAACACGATATGTACGGATTTGTTTCGACTTTATTTTATACACATTGCGTTAAGTTTTCAACAAGCGAAGGATCAAAGATTAACTGTGTTGTAGCGGTGTGGCAACTTTGTTACTGGAATAATATTTATGTACACAAAGTTTCGTAATGTTACGTCATAGTTCCAAAACAAAATTTTACCAAAATTAGCATAAAAATATCAACCAGCTGCACCTGGTTCTCAAATATTTCTGAATAGAATGCCAACTAAACATAAGTAAGCAGCCGAAAAAACGTAATTTCCGTACCACATCGACTTACTACAGAAAAACCGGCCAAGTGCGAGTCGGACTCGCTCAAAGAGGGTTCCGTACCACCACATAATCATAATTGTATTAGTTGAAATTTCAGAAAGTTAATGTGCTAGATTTTTAAGTCCGACACGCGCTTGACTATATTTTATTATTTGTTGTTATTTTATAGCTTATGCACTATAAACATATCAATTTTCAAGTTTGCATGTGTTCCCGTTTTTAAAATAGAACTAAAACAAAAATCGCCTCAGCGACCATCCAACTTGACCCCTCTCTTATATGAATATTCTTGAAACGGGAGCTCACCACAATTGGTTACCATTAGTTGTGAGAAAAGTTGTAATATTTAATGATTTCAGACTTTTCTCATTATTTGTACTGTGAGACCTAGCTTCTTGCAGAATTTCATAATTTTAGGTCAACGGGAAGTACCCTGTAGGTTTTGCATTTTTTTTTTTTTTCCCCAACGGGAAAGAGGCGTGATGTTATGTATGTATTATGTATGGAGATGAGGACATAAAATGCCATATCTTTTGATTGCGTCATTGTAAAAAATTGAAATTTTCAGATCTTGTGTGGTTCATGGATCCTAATATATATTATTAATTTCAACCTGATACCTCTACCCGTTCGTGAGATAAAGGGTCTTGACAGACAGACAGACAGACAGACAGACAGACGGACAACAAAGTGATCCTATAAGGGATCCGTTTTTTTCTTTTGAGGTACGGAACCCTAAAAATCAACGATTTATTAGTAAGACAAAATGAAGTTCCAAGTAAGTAATTGCTTAATTTATAATATATTAGGCTGTCCCATAAAAAATGTCGGTTTGATAAACTTATTCAAAATATAACCCCTGATTTTCTATGACCTTAGTCCATCTGTCAGTTAATTCTCGAAAACCTTGAAAGAACCAATCCTTATTTTTAGATGCGAAAAATTCAGTCCCCCGGTTTCGACTTCCCCCATATTTCGAAAGTTTCTGTCGCGAATGAATTGAGCCATCGACCGGAAAAGGTAATAATCTGAAGGTGCTAGGTCAAGACTAATCACTAGATGTAGTAGCAATTCAAAAACTTCTAATTCCTGAGTTTTTTCTTGGTCTTTTTTAGCGGTGTGTGGCCGAGCGTTATCTTGCTACAGCGATACAGCTTTTCGATTTATTAGTGACGGATATTTTTTCTTCAAAATTTCATAAAATATATCGGAGTTAATAATGCAACCATCAAAAACGAGCTCATAATAAACTAACTCCTCATAATTCTACCAAACGCGCAACAGAACCTTTTTTACATAACGAGCTCTTTTAGGCACTGGTTTGACCAACTGGCCTTTGTCTTACAATTGCTTTTTCTTGTCAGAATTGTGCAAATAGATCCATTTTTCATCGTAGGTTAAAAATTTTCTTAAAAATCGATAATTTTAGGAAGATTAAGCAGTTGACGACACACTTCAATCCGACGCTGTGCTCGTTTCTCAGTCAAGTCATAGGGTACAACTCTGCAACTTTTATTTACCTTACCTAACGTGATAAGATGGCAAAGTGTCTTCGATAAATGACGTGTATTTTTGCACGGTTCGATTTTGACAGTATTTTTTGTTACCTCGATATCCCACACCGTTGGTCGCTCGGAGCGCTCTTCTTCTTCAAGACTTAAATTCCCACTAGAAAAACGTTTGAACCAACGCTGCGTTGTGTGTTCATTTAACAATCCTTCTCCTTCTATGTCGCATAATTCTACAGCTGTTGCGGCCGTTGTATATATTTTTTTTCTAGTAAGGACGTAACAGTACACTAACTGCACTTTTTTTGGCACTCATTTGAACTCAGTTAGGTATATTAAAGATATAAAAGCTTCTTGAAATATATTTACATAAAACTAAAGACAATAGCAACAAAAATAATTTACTGCCACACAATTCAAATAAGTGCTCATATAGCTTGTCCATAGAAAAATAAGGGTAATTAGAAGGAGGATTAAAGAAATAAGTTGTCACTAGGTAGTGAAGGCGTCGTTCTATGGATTTGACGGGTTATTTTGAATATTTCCTAGTGATCATTGATGATTTGACATAAAAATTTGGGACACGTTGGCAGATGTCATCCCATAGTAAAATAAATTAGCAAGGTATCTATTTCGAGCGTAGCGAGGAGGTCCGAAATCTTTGAGCTTGTCTTACGCGACTACATTTTCGGACATGTCAAAACCGACACTAGTTATGGGACGGCATAATAATATACGTAGATCATCTTTTTGTTCTTAGTTAAAAAATTGATTGAAATTAGAATGAAGGCATTTGACACAAAAATTCGTAAAAAAAATTTTTTACAATAGGTAGCGGCGAGTGCGAATCTTTTTGGTTAGTCTATTTTTAGGACCCGAAAAACAAGTTTGTTGCTAAGGTTTTTAAAAGTGTGAGGTATGGTGTCAATTCTCTAACAGGCTTGCGCAATAACTTGCCCTCAGTTATAAAAGGCGGCTAAGTGACCTCACACTCACTTCACAGTCACTTGACAGGTGCCAAGCTTGACATGCTTTTGACTGTACATAACCTCCTGAGACCCAGCCCAACTAGCAGTGCAGTTCTCCTGAGACCCAGCCTAACTGGCAGTGCAGTTCTCTTGAGACCCAGCCTAACTGTCAGTGCAGTTCTCCTGAGACCCAGCCTAACTGGCAATGCAGTTCTCCTGAGACTTAGCCTAACTGGCAGTGCAGTTCTCCTGAGACCCAGCCTAACTGGCAGTGCAGTTCTCCTGAGACCCAGCCTAACTGGCAGTGCAGTTCTCTTGAGACCCAGCCTAACTGGCAGCGCAGTTCTCCTGAGACCCAGCCTAACTGGCAGTGCAGTTCTCCTGAGACCCAACCTAACTGGCAGTGCAGTTGCATAATGAACCTTACAATCACACAATAGGACTTGTTTGTAGGTATCATAGATGATACCTGGGGTCTCAGGAGGATAAGGAACATTCAGTGCGCGAGTCCTCTCTCACTTTACCGCCTTTTAACATAATCAAGCTTTCTTAAACGCCTCACTGATTTCCGCTCAATGAAGTGTGAGGCAAGGAGACAATTCCCAACAGGCTTACGTAAAAACTGATCGCTCGCTGATTTGCGATTACTTCGACACCCTGTTGGTTGCTTATTGTTGGATCCGAGATTGAGAGACGATAATTTCAACACTTCCTCCTCAGAACAAATCGAATCCTCTTGTGGTTGAGAAATTTTGCGATTTTTTACTTTGTAGATCTACCCGAACACAGGAAGTGTTAAAATTAAATCATTTTTAATTATTCGTAGTGTTACCAATTTTAGACTTGAAGTATATCTGCAATGATAGACTAGTTGAGCTAATACAGCAGATGCTCACTAGATGGCAGCACAAACGCATCATTGAAATAAATAAATAAATAAAATCTTTATTGACCAAAATCAGCGTGAATCTTAATTCTAGGGTACATAAGTTTGGGTACAAGGTGTTGCAGAATACAAACCATACTTCCTGAACTAGGAAACCTGTATTTCAGGAAGCAGTGTTCAACGCTGGTTACAATAATAGTACCTACATTTAGGATCATAGTGAGTGGACGTGATTATATTTTGGTACAATCTTACTAGGTAGATCAAAATTTGTAATAAAAGGAAGATGAGAAAAAAAATTGCTTAAATTAAATATAAAATTTAAAACTATGAGATGTGTTTGTTGTGTGTGGTGATATAGGGAGAGTGTATGAGGAGCATGAGTGCGAGTGTAATGGTGAGTTTGAATGGTGTGGAGTGTAAGTGTGTGAAGTGTGCGTGTGTCTCACTAGGATGGTATCATTATTGAAGAGCAACTTATGCAATTTTTAGTAAATCTACGTTTTTATAATCCATATTTAGAATCCAGTTATTAATTTTCTGTTTAACTTCAAATTTATTTAAGTCCTGTATGTTTAGATTTTCATTAACTCGTTTGTATAAAAGTGAGCTCAACACATAAAATGGATGTTTTGCAAAAGCTGTCTTGTGTATGACGGCAGGTGGATTGTTCCTACGCCTGTTTTTATCAGTAGGTGGCATGTTTTTATGGTGTCTTAAAACTGTATTAAGCACATAGAGCTTTCTGACAGTGAGGACTTTGCAATCCGTATAAAGTTGTTGGGTGGGATACCTAATTGGTCTTTTCGTCATCACCTTCAGAACTGCCCTCTGTGCTCTCTCCAGCTTTATTACTCCCGTCTTGATGGCACCTCTCCAAACTGTGACGCAGTGAGAGATGATGGACTGGCATAACGCGAGATAAGTTGTTTTGAGGATTTCCATTGAAGCGCAATTCCTCAGTTTCTTGAAGATGTAGATAAGACGTACCACTCTAAAATAAAGTTTGTCAATATGTATGTCCCAGCTGAGTCGTTCATCAATCAGCACACAAAGATATTTAACTACATCAACCTGTTGTAAAGTTTGACACCCGCAGTTACTTGATGACAAAATACATTTGTGAGCTTTGAGGATGAAGCTATTTGTTGGTTTCATATTTTTGCGAAGTGCAAATGGGATGTAATTCGTCTTCCCTATGTTTAGGGTGAGCAAGTTATCTGTAAGCCACGTCATGACTACCTTCAATGCGTTCTCAGCGTTGTTCCTAACTTGATCCCAACCTGCTCCTTGAACAATTATTGCTGTGTCATCTGCGTATGTGTATATGTTGCAGTTAGGGAGAGACAGACTACACAGATCATTGATATAGACCTGAAACAAGGTTGGGCCAAGAATACTGCCTTGTGGCACTCCACAAGATATAACTCCCTCATCACTAAGAAACGAACCTATTTTAACAGACTGCTTCCTATTTGACAGGTAGTCTTTAAATATTTCTAGAGCCACACCCCGAACACCTATATTCTCAAGCTTGTTTATGAGGATGGGAACAGAGACTGTGTCGAATGCTTTGGACAAATCTAGAAAAAATCCTAGACATTTTGTTTTACTATCTAGATTTCTAGCTACATTTTGTGATAAGTCCATAACTGCATTTTCAGTTGAAACACTGCGTATATACAACGTGTTAACAAATAGTTAGTTCATAATCGAGAGTAGAATCAATTTCACGGGCTTTTGGTAGGGGTATATTTATATTTTTGATTTTTTAAATTTTTGCCGCTTCTAAGTATTGCTGTGGCCACGCGCGTGACGCTCGCGTGTGGCGCGTGGTTTATGTGCGGTGAGGAAGGGAGGGAAGTGGGCGTGGCGTGCGCGGACGCGAGGCGGACGCGCCAAAATAGCTTGAAAATCTACTAGAATAACGATGAAACTTTAAAACAACAATATCTGGAAGAAATTTTTTTTTTAGATTTTACGGAAATAGATCTATCTTAATAAAAATCAGTTGGGGTGTATGAGGGTTTCGCTTATTCCATTAACACGCTGTATAGGTCGTAAACATAACAAGATCACGGTAGCCTTGTTGGTAAAGCGTCTGCGGTACTGAAGGAGAAGACGCAGGTTCGAATCCTGCCTGTGGTTGTGAAATTAAGCAATTTGCTACTGCTTTGCTATTTGCTTTGAGAGCCGATTAAAGATAAAATAAATATAAATACTCTTAAATTTGGTCTTCATGAAGTAGTGAACATTATTTTTGTATGTTACTCAGAGCATGGAACTGCACAATTTTCCCCAAGGAACATAAAGTTGAAATACGAAAATGAATTTTTAACCTCCCATAGAAACTGTGTCAGCTGATAGCGTATTTTGTATGGGAAGTCTTTGGTTTTTCGTATTTCAACCTCAGCTTTATCCATGGGAAAAGTTGTTCAGTTTCATCCTATCCTATTAAACGAGCAATATTTGTATATATATTTGTAATCGGTTCCTCGAAAATGGCTCTAATAATTTCGATGAAATTTACAATACGGGGTTTTTAGGGGCGAAAAATCGATCTAGGTAGGTCTCATGTCTGAGAAAATTCGTTTTCTCCGTGTTTTTAAGCATTTGCGTTTTAGACAAAAACCTACAGCGCCATCTGTTGGCGGGTAGCATAGCTTGCTCACCCGATGATATTAAATTGTTGAGGCAGCTAATATATAGCGAAGCCCAGTCGCCTAGGTACTGGTCTTAATAACAGGCTAAATTAGTGCTTTAATTTTTTTTATATAAGTAAATCTACAAGTAGAAGTGTCCTTATCGCTCCAATTTTTTACAAATTGATCTTCTAATCAAGCAACACAATATATTTTCTGTAGTCCATCCACTCACATTGCAAAAGAAAAACCATGTCTTGGCTACAGCAACTTACCTATGATGAGACAGAGACGCTTTTGACTATTCTTTCATACTCGTAGCATGTAATTTGTGTAGTTCTAGCGCATGAGTAGATATGTCTCAGTGCAGTGGTTCAAAACATATTGTAGTAATTAGTGTTAAATTATAATTATTGCCATACACACACTTATACTGCTCTTTCACACATACACACACTAACACTCACATACACAAACACACTGATACACACAACACACACACACACACCTTTACACGCACGCACATACCTTTACACGCACGCACATTAAATCCACGACACACTCCATATTTTATTCCATTTATCTAGTAGTTCTGTAGTATGTAATCGGGGTGGGTTCCTGGAGACCTGTAATACAGGTCTGACCTAGCTCAGGCTCCAGTCTCCCACCATATTATATTTTGTAACTAACCATTTTGTACTTGTAAGTGGAGAAAATAAAAACTTATTTACATGCGCCGGAAAAAAATATTATTTGAGTAGATTGCTTCTGGGTACCGGTAGTACCCAAGCGCAGCTAAGCTACCTATCGAGCTTCGAGCAACCTATCGAAATATCCACGAGCGCTTCAAGAAACCTAGCTCCAAGTTTTATTTCTCAGAATGCAAGCCCAAAACAACCGTAGTTTAGTGCATGGCCGGCATCCGGGATCTCGACTGGGGCTGGTACGGAAGTCAATTTATGCGTATTTTTGCGAAAAACGTGGGGTAAAAAAAGTTTGGATACCACCGGAACTTGACTGCGTTGCTCTCATAAATGCGACGGCCACCAGATCGTCAATCCGCCTTATGGGCGTCTGGGACTCAATTCTTGAAAATCACCGGGTGCTAAAATATCACTTTTGAGACTTTAAAAATTCACATTTGTCCTGATAAACTGTTGAAAGGTAAATCCAATACATGAAAATTAACAATCAAGGACTGCTTTACATTTTACGAATATCAATCTTCACTTTAGAAATGAAAAATCTGTGATTTAGAATTTCTTGAGTGAAATTTTATCACGCGGTGATATTCAAGAATTGACTCCCGTCTTCGTGGTCACCTCTCTAGAACCTTTGAGCGCGCATTACATTATCCAATCTGCAGAACACTAGCTGAGCTCTAGTGCGCAGCTAGAGTGTTCAGTTTGGATAGTGTAAATGCAGCTAGACAGCTAATAGTAGTACCGCCTAAATGAGTCCTCGCCCGCGGGGTACAAGGGCAGGTGCGGGGGGCGGATGCGCGTAGAGAATGAGCATGCCCCGCCGCCCGCCGCCGCCCGCACCTCTTTCGTGCTCCCTTTGTCGTCTTAGCCCCGCGCCCCTGTACCCCGCGGACGAGGAATCATTTATATCTATAATAGTGAGCTAGTACTCGTAATCTACCTGTCTAACTGCATTTACACTATCAAAACTGAACAGCTAGTGCTCTGCAAATTGGATAATGTAATTCGCGCTTTACGCCCCATCGGCCATTTGTAATAAGTGTAATAAAATAACTGTCAAGAATTTGGTCAATAAATAAAGAATGAAATAAGTAGGTATCGATTGCAAATTATTTCGTTCCTTTTATTGTTATTTAGAAGGCATCTATACCTATCGTAAATTGGAGAGAGCGCGACGAAGCGGGTTATTCTGATTCCGATATACGAGTACAATTTTACTCATCATAACATCCCATGACACGTCCGCTACAGGACAGGGAGCTCCCTCCAGAATTCTAGCTTTTGCTGGAAAAATGTGGAGGGGAAGTACCATAGTCACCTCGCTTGTTAGCGTTACGGCTGGCTCTATGGACCGCGGTTGAGATGACCGCAGTAAGTAAGATGTAAGATGAAAAGGAGGATGCTGCTGCCCATCCTCCAGTTAACCCTTAGTCGCCTCTTACGACACCCAAGGGTATGTATGGGTTGGTACTATTCTTTGCCGGCATCACACAGAACAACAATTTTACTATTATCAACGTTTTGCTCCCGAAGCCCAGTGATTCTACTCATGACAACAAGCATCTATCGCGAAGAAAAAATATCTTTACTCGAAAAAAATTTTTCGTTTCCCAATAAATAAAGGGGTCACAAGTAAAACATTTTTTTCTTAGGGACTTGCTTATTTTCATGAGTGAGGTACTATAGAGGGGGGTGATGTGGCGGCGCGCAATGTATGTTGTCGCGCGCCGCCGAGCAATATACATCGCCCTGCCTCCGGTTACCTACCATAGAATCAATCTTGTTATTTTTGCTTGCTGAAATTTTTTATACATGGTGTCTATGTTTCTGAATGTTATACTTACAAGTATGATATAGTTTGTGTTGTTATTACTTGATGGAACTCCAATGTATTTATGTAATTAGACACCATTTTCACACTAGTTCCACTATTTATTTAGTAAAATTTATACAGAATGCGACCGGTTTCGAGTTAACATCACAGTGCCTGACGATGTTAACTCGAAACCGGTCGCATTCTGTATAAATTTTACTAAATAAATAGTGGAACTAGTGTGAAAATGGTGTCTAATTACATAAAAAGTTATACTTACATTTTTAACTCATCTACCTCGCTTTATTGCTGCTCCCCCTCAAAGCTAAAGGACGGAAAGTGAGGTGTAATAAGTACAAAGTAACTCTAGTTCTGACGGTTATTTTCTGCGCATGCGTGACAGGCGGATAATAATATTTACATCTCTCATATTCGGTAAGTAGGTCCTGATTACCCCCAAATGGGGCTTGTAGGTGACCAATTAGCGCTCTAGGGTAATAATGTAGCTAGAAAAGCCCTAGGGCGGTAAGTAATTGAGTTTTGAAAGAATGAAGTGTTTTTTTTATTACTTACCGCCCTAGGGCTTTTCTAGCTACATTATTACCCTAGAGTGCTAATTGGTCACCTACAATTTGGTGGTAATAAGGACCTACTTACCTCACAATCGAGATGAAAAGCAGAGTACTTAGTTAGCTCGGGTGTAAGCATCAATTGCACCCTCGAACTATAGGCGCCCTCGCTGCGCTCGTGCGCCTAAATATCTCGGGCTGCAATTGATGCCTTAGAGCCCTTGGCTACTAATCTACTATTAACACGCGGAGAGTCTTTCTCGGGTTACATTTTACAGTTCTGCACCTAACAGCCTCCGTAGTGTAGTGGTTAGAGCGCTCGGCTCTCGATCCGGAGGTTCTGGGTTCGATTCCCGGTGGGGACACTCTCAAACAAAAATCCCTTTGTGCGACCTCCTCAGTTTAATTAGGACTTTGCAGAATGAATGACCAGGTTGTCCTAAAAGTGACTTGATTCCGTGCTTCGGAAGGCACGTTAAGCAGTTGGTTGGCTACTCTCTACGGATGTAGTCTTCACTGGGCCACGTTGTCAACGTGGACGTTGACCCCAACATTAATTTCTCAGGCAGATTTTATTTGACAGGATGATAAAGAATCATGAATTAAATGTAAATTCAAAATAGGTATCCAAAAAAAAAAAATTACAAAAAAATTTTTTCATACATTTTTGTACTTATAAAAATTAAAAGTACCGGTTTTTTTTTTGTTTTTGTTTTTATAGAATGTTTGTCTCATGTAGTGTAATAACCCAGCAAAGTTTCATCGACTGAGGATTTAATGCCGGGGTCATCATACAACGATCCGTTTCGTTGCCTAGACTATTTGGCGGCTCTACAACTCTGACACCAGGTAGGCAGGTCTTCGACCTTGCAAAACACACGACATGATGATGAGTCTGCACTTTGACGGTAAGCATCGGAGTTACTTGCCGCTTTCCGCGCATTTAACTGTAATTACTTTCATGTGTTTTGGTCCTAAAAACGAGTCAAATAAATTTTATTTTGTGTTTTGGCCCTAAAAACGAGTCAAACGAATTTTATTATGTGTTTTGGGCCTAAAAACGAATTAAACCAATCTTATTATATGTTTTGGGCCTAAAAACGAATAAAATGAATTTTATTATATGTTTTGGGCCAAAAAGGAGTCATGAAATTTATAATGTGTTTTGGGCCTAAAAACGAGTCAAACGAATTTTATTAGTGAATAACCGTCCAGTCAGATCGTGCAATTGCAATTGGCCGGTTGGTAGCTGGACAATTCGATCTCGATTCGTTTCAATCGATTGTTAAGCCGACGCGGGTCAGGCTCTATAATGAGTTCACGAAAGAACGCCATTTTTGTAAAACAAAATTCTTTCAGTTAAGAAAATATTTGTCTTTAATTATACCAGGTGGCATCCGCCTGTTATAATGGTGCCAACCCATCTCCAACCGTGGCTGTCGTAAGAGGCGACTAAGGGCTTATGAACCGGAGGATAGCAGCGTCTTTCTGTGTATCGTACCATCTTACATACTGCGGTCACCATCAAAAGCGGTCACCAGCCGCAACGCTTAAAAGCGTGGTGATTGTGGTGAATTCCCTCCCAGTATTACTCGATTTTGCTGGAGTTCTGGAGGGAGGTCCCTGTCCTGCACCACGTTTTAGACAAAAGCCTACAGCGCCATCTGTTGGCGGGTAGCATAGATCGCTCACCCGATGACATTTTAATGAAGGTGGTTGCTGAGCAGAAGTGCTGCCACTTTGAGAAATAAATTTATTGCGTCATAAATACAAAACATTTAATAAGGATTGTTTGATTGGCGGCAATTTGGGGTAGTTCTATATTTTATTATCCATCACATCACATCTTAGCTTATCGTGACTAGCTTTGTATTGTAAAACTGCCAAAAACGGCCACTTTTAGCACTTTACCAATACAAAGCTATAAATGATAAGCTAAGCTATGATGTCATGGGTTATAACATATATAAATACATACATACATAACATCACGCCTCTTTCCCGTCGGGGTAGGCAGAGACCACAATCCTCCACCTGCTACGATCTTGACATACTTCCCTTGCTTCCTGTACTTTCATCAATCCTTTCATACATGCTCGTCGGTTTAGGGTACTTTTAACCTGGCCTTTATTTAGAACGTCCTGAAACTACCCTATATTGCCGCTAAACGAACAATACTACTGAAAAGTTTTGTATTTGCGACGCAATAAATTTATTTCTAAAAGTAAGGTGCTGCCACCCAGCAACCGCCTTAAGGTGGCTATTATAGAGCGAATCTCGGTCGACCCTATATTATTATTGTATGTGTGTGGGCCGACTTTGTCGCCTTCTGTCATACGACAGCAGAAACCTTCCCCTGGCTACATAGAGAAGTAGGTTCAGTCAAGAGCATATCAAACTTGACACTTTGGACTTTGCACCGTTCTTATTTCAATAGACGTACGGGCTAGAATCGCACTGCGAGTGTCGAGTGACCTGTCGTTGACTGCACTTCAATCAAAGTGACCGCCTTACGATTACGACACAATAAAATTGAAAGGAAAATCTGATTTGGTTTAGCGATCGCTTATTTACCGATTTCGAAAGTAACTTAAAGACATTGGTAACGGTTAGGTCAAAGATCCCGATTGGCAACAATCTCATTATTGTATAGAAGGCGGTTAAGTGACTTAATCTGCCCTTAGACTGCCAGTTGCACGAATCATCTTTATATTTAAAGCTTTTTCTTATTGTCAATGGGCTTACTCTTGACCTCGATCTAGTCTTGCCCAGAAGAAGGGGAGTTTCCTCGTGTCCGTACTAGTGTCCTGACTAGTACCGACACGAGGATTTTTTTAAATTCCTCGTAAGGGACTCTATTCACTCGCGACTTGAATAGATTCGGGTTATATGAACTGAGGAACACAGACGCAGGCAGAGAATTCCACTCTTGCGGACAAATCGTATAATTCGTCGTTTTACATTTTGCTTCGGCATTCTAAAAAATGCCGAGAATTTTTTTATTCGTCATTTTACACAATGCCGCGGCAATTCACAAAACAACGTGTGATTCGTTACTGACCGTAGTGGCCGTTGTGGTCGTAAGATAACCTAACCCAACCTAACCGATCCCTGTACAAACCTTCAATGCACCAGTGATCTAAACCCGTTCACAATCTGCCGGCGCCGTTTTACAATTTGCCTACCGTTTACAGTTTGCCCGCCGTTTGTAAGCGGCGCATTATATTTGCCTGCGACAAAAGTTTAAATGAAAACTGTCTTTGCAGGCATGAAGGAAAAAAAAAACCGGCCAATTGCAAGTCGGACTCGCGCACTGAGGGTTCCGTACCACCACATAAACATAATTGTATTAGTTGAAATTTCAGTAAGTTAATATGCTAGATTTTAAGAGTCCGACATGCGCTTGACCAAATTTTATTATTTGTTGTTATTTTAAAGCTTATGCACTATAAAATACCAATTTTCAAGTTTGTAAGTGTTCCCGTTTTTAAATAGAACTAAAACAAAAATCGCCTCAGCGACCATCCAACTTGACCCCTCTCTTATATGAATGTTCTTGAAACGGGAGCTCACCACAATTGGTTACCATTAGTTGTGAGAAAAGTTGTAATATTTAAGGATTTCAGACTTTTCCCATTATTTGTACTGTGAGACCTAGCTTCTTGCCAAATTTCATAATTTTAGGTTAACGGAAAGTACCCTGTAGGTTTTGCATTTTTGAATAAATGTATGGAGATGAGGACATAAAAAAATTGAAATTTTCAGATCTTGTGTGGTTCATGGATCCTAATGTGTGGTATTAATTTCAACCTGATACCTTTACCCGTTCGTGAGACAAAGGGTCTTGACAGACAGACAGACAGACGGACAACCGTTCCGTTTTTTTTCTTTTGAGGTACGGAACCATAAAAATTACGCGCAATTACGTAATTCTTTTTTCCTTCATGTTTGCAGGCTTGTACAGTCAAGACCACATCGAGCTTGACACATAAGACTTTGTACAGTCAAAGACGGGTCAAGCTTGACACTCGCAGTGCGACTCTAGCCCGTACGTCTACTGAAATAAGAACGGCACAAATTCCAATGAGTTATGCTTGATGTGCTCTAGACTGTACCGTTCTTATTTCAATAGACGTACAGGCTAGAGTCGCGCTGCGAGTTTACAAGGCGCATGAAATTAAATTCAAAATCAGTCGTAATGTCAAATTAACCGTAGGTATGTATTATGTCAAATTCATATAAAGTACCTGGGCGACCGAGCTTCGCTCTATAATAGCCGCCTCAACATCATCGGGTGAGCAAGCCATGCTACTCGACAACAGATGGCGCTGTAAGTTTCTTGAACGCACTAAAACGCGCTAAGAAATATTTAAAAAGACGGTGAAAACGAATTTTCCCAGACATGAGACCTAACTAGATCGTTTTTTTGTCCCCAAAAACCCCTGTATACTAAATTTCATCGAAATCGTTAGAGCCGTTTTCGAGAAACCGATTACAAATATATACAACGTGTTAGTGGAATAAGCGAAACCCTCATACACCCCAACTGATTTTTATTAAAATAAATCCATTCGCGTAAAAAAAATCTTAAAAAAGATTTTTTTATTCTAGATATTGTTTTTTTAAAGTTTCATGATTGTTCTATTTTTACCCGACTACGGCAAAGCAAAAGGAGGGTTATGATTTTGACAGGCTATGTATGTATGTATGTATGTTCATCTGTTCCATCATAACTTCTAAACTACTTATCATATTTTGACGAATGAGATGTCGTTAGAAGCGTCTTAATTTTCCGCTGGTTATAGGATACAAGAAATTTCGTTTAATTGTATGTGGCGCCCTCTAGAGCAGATTAAGTCAAGGACTAATAAAAAAAAAATTTAACCGTACCGTGTTGGGTATCAAATGAAAGGGCTTAGTGAGCACATTTCAAAAATATATATATTGTTAGCTTTTTTATGTATTTACAACCCCAAAATAATTGAAATAAAAAATCAGTTCAAAAACTAAAACCCGACTACTGGCAAATCTTGCTCTAAAAAAAGTATGAAACAAGAAAATATTGTCATCTGAAATTGTTATGTACAAACTATGGTATTTAATAAATATTCATACCGATGTTCAGATAATAGCCGTGGTCATGTTATGCCACCTATCCGAAAAAAGCGATCATAAACTTCAGGGCAAAGAGGCATAACAATATGACCACGGCTATTATCTGAACATCGGTATGAATATTTATTAAATACCATAGTTTGTACATAACAATTTCAGATGACAATATTTTCTTATTTCATACTTTTTTTAGAGCAAGATTTGCCAGTAGTCGGGTTTTAGTTTTTGAACTGATTTTTTCATCATTGTTCTAGTCCGCGCACTGCGCGCACGCCGCGCCGCGCCATCCGCCAGCGCGCGTATCCACAGAAATATTTAGAATAGAAGCGGCAAAATTTTTAATAATAGAAATTAAAAAAAAACACCCCTATCAAAAACCCGTGAAATTGATTCTACTCTCGATTCTGAACAAACTATTTTCTCAGTTTCGCTTATTCCGTTCACATGTTGTATATATATATATACACAAATATTGCTCGTAACAGTATAGGATAAAGAATAATGAATAAAATTAAATAAACTGAAAATAACAAAAACTAAAAAAAAAGAAAATGACAGCAATGGATTTAAAGGAACTTTAAATTTTTATAAGCTTTGTGCAACTGTCAGGAAGTCACTTAGCCGCCTTTTATCATATAACTGACGGCAAAATGTAATAACAATAACAACGCGATTGATCAAAAATAGTAGGGTAAGTGCACCAGTTGTGGTCTAACCTTCGCGGAAATTATAATATAGATAGGGTGACTTTTAATTAGTTCTTGATAGCAAAATATATGCATGTACTCATGATACTGAACAACTTTTCCCAAGGAACATAGGTCGAAATACGAAAAACCAAATTTGACTTCCCATACACAATACAATACTGATGCAGTTTCTATGGAAGGTCAAATATTGATTTTTGTACTTCGACCTATGTTTCTTGAAAATTTGTTCAGTATCATCAGTACAAGCATATCTATCAAGAACTAATTAAAAGTCACCCTATATTACGTTTTTAGTATAGCTTTAATCTGCTTATTGTCGAGTTTAAGCTTGTTTGTGGATTTATATAGGATATTATTAAGGTTTTTGATACTATTCCTACATACCTACTACTGTGAAAGGACGGCAAATTTTCTACATAACCGATTCATCGCAAAAATACATAGTAAGCTTTTTATTTGTTTTTTAACGTCACCTAAACTTATAG
The DNA here is from genome assembly GCA_947532105.1 of Athrips mouffetella. Lineage (NCBI taxonomy): Eukaryota > Metazoa > Arthropoda > Insecta > Lepidoptera > Gelechiidae > Athrips > Athrips mouffetella. The sequence goes on from OX383984.1 coordinate 15,095,823, forward strand.
AAAAACAAAACACAGCTGATTTTAATGATAAGACTATATATTATGAACTATCACTGCTATAGCTAAGCATTGGATTACTACAACGAAGCCCCACAAGGGGTACTGAGCAAAAAGTGTCGCTGCCTTTGTATTCCTGTTCTTGTCTCTCTCACGATAAAAGAACGAGAGGTACGGGTCAGTTGACAGCGCGCGCCGCGGAACCGATGTTGCCAGCTATAACTATGATAATCAAATATGGTCTTTTTATAAAAACGTTTGAAATAAATCTTTTCTATCTTTGTGAATTAGGAACTAATTATATAGAAGGCACAATTGACACTAACCGTTTTGCCAAGTTTACAAGCTGTCAAATGAACTGTAGCAATACTTAATGGCTACAATCTAAGATTTAAGCCGAGACTAAAAGTTATGTTCTAGCTGCTTTATAAATCAACTAAGGTGACCGACCACTCATCCGATATCTGACAAACGCTGAAGACGTAAATAAACAACTAGGATAGGCAACTAGATATCAATTATTTATTTATTTATTTTATAATAAAGGAGAACATAACAGGTAACAATCGGTACATAGCAAGAATAATAAATCTAATATTACATTATCTAGACTGATACCCTAAACATGTTCACACAGCATGATAAATTTTACATTAAACATGTTTGTAAAAAGTTATTTATAATAAAATTATAAACGTGTTGAATTGAGAGGATAGCTCATCTGAGGACACTTGTGACAGCGTTTTTGAATGTTGAGAGTCGAGCATCAAAAATATCAATGTTGGTGTTATTACTACATTCTTCATTATACAGGCGACACATTCTGACAATGGGATTATAGTAAGATGTGTTATTGGTGTAGGTTTTAAGTAGAAACGTCTTTGGTTTTCGTAGGTTATAATTAGTGTTCAGATTCAATTGTGACAGCAAAAGCGGGGAATCTACGTGTGAGTGAAGAATTTTGTGCAGGTAAATCAAGTCTGTTCGTTTGCGTCTAGTAGTGAGCGAAATTACATTAAATGTTTGGAGCTTGTCAGAATAATGGGGAAGTGATCGACCGAAATTAAACCTGAAACAGAGAGATTTAAGAAATTTTTTCTGCACCCTTTCGATACTATTTTCGTGAACCACGTAACAAGGGGACCAGATTACTGCAGCATACTCCAAAATATTTCTGACCATACTGTTATACACCAACAGGACTGAGCTTGAACGCTTGAATTTTTTTGTAGTTCGCAAAACAAAACCTAAAAGTTGAAAAGCCCTGTTGGTGATATAATTGTAGTGGTCACGAAAGGAGAGCTGATCATCAAACATGACTCCTAGATCCTTAACTACTGTTTGACGTGTGAGCTTTTCTCCGTTTATCAAGTAATTATATAAGATCTTTTGCCGTTTTTTGGTGAATGATATTATTGCACATTTGTCTACATTAAGAATCATACCATTACGCTGGCTCCAATCATAAATAGTATTTAGGTCTTGTTGTAAATAATCACAGTCAGAAGTGTTTGTTACTTGGCAGAAAACCTTTAAATCGTCAGCATATAAGAGACTTGGGCAATTTAATTTTTCAATCAAGTCATTTATAAAAACGATAAAGAAGAGTGGTCCCAGATGAGACCCTTGAGGAACACCGGACTTAATTTCAACAGCGTTAGAAGTATAACCTTTGAGAGCAACTAGCTGGTTTCTTTTGTCAAGGTATGAGCCCACCCATCGAAGTAAGGAGCCATGGATACCATATCCTTGTAGTTTTAAGCATAAGAGAGAATGATTGACTTTATCGAATGCCTTCTGAAAGTCTGTATAAATCACGTCTACTTGACCACCTGTGGCGAAATAAGAGCAAAGAAAGTTTTTATATTCGAGTAGATTCGAAACAGTAGATCTATGTCTAACGAAACCATGTTGTTTTTCAGAAAGAAGAGGTTGTAACTGTTGATAAATATACTTATACACTACACTCTCAAAGACTTTTGCGATACAAGAAAGAATGCTAATGGGCCTATAGTTGCAACAGTTTGATTTGTCACCAGATTTATGTATAGGGACTACATGAGCAGTTTTCCAGAGTATGGGGAAGGTTCCGGTCGTAAGCGACATATTATAAATTATCGTTAAAGGTGTACATAGTTCTGAGGCACACGCTTTCAGAAATTTTGCCGGTATACCATCCGGGCCTGCTCCTTTTTTGGGATCAAGACGTCTTAGAGTTGCCTTGACTTCATATTCGGATACATGTAGTGTAGACAAAGTACTGTTGCATTCTAAATTAGAAACGTCTGACTCAGTAAAGTTGTATGAAGAGCTGTCATAAACGGAATTAAAGTACATGGAAAAAAGCTCACATATCTCTTTGTTATCTGAAGCAGTTAGGTTACTAAAGGTCATTTCTTGTGGTATACTATTGCTGTTAGTGTCTTTTTTGCTATTTATAAATCGAAAAAATGGTTTAACGTCGTCTGTAAGAGAGTCTTCGATGGATCATAGGGCACATCATATTTTATTCAAGGGCACATCATATTTTTGTGATTTTGGCATATCTTATAGCCATTTTTTCATACATAATTGAAGAGTGAGTGAGTGACACTATTATGTCAGGCATCCATTAGATACTATAATTGTTCATTGTTTGGTTAAGTTACTAGGAATATTCTTAAAACACGGTAATATTTGAGTTTGAGTGGAAACTTACTGAGAACAGCACTTAACTTAGGCAAAACAGGGTGTTAATTATATTTTATTTGCAATATATGAAAATTTTAATATGGCCACACTGCGCGGGACTGCGTGTGACGTCAGGGGTCGCGGGGCTGCGGCGCTCAGGGCGGGACGAGGCAGGGGAAGGGGGGAACAAGCGCCGGCAGACAGTGCACGGCCGGCCGCCGCATCGAACGCACGGGTACACAATGTGCGCGCGGTGAAAAAACAATCGCGATGCTGTTCGAAAATCCTAACGCGAAACTGTTCCCAGCCTTCAACATCCCACCTCCAGTCCGGCTCAGGTATTTAACCAGTGCTATTTAGTGTTAAGTGCTATAGTGATTATTGAGCGACGCTTGAATCCTACAACCATCCACAACGCTTGAGCGCTGACGAAACGTCAATACCCAGTTTTTTGTGATATACTGTGCTCCTTGATTTAGAGACGGATGTTCAAGCATTTTATGATCTACGGAGACGTTGTAATTACGCTCCTATTCCAGATGGAGTAATGATTTGGAGTAATTGGAATCAAAGGCCATTTGGCAGCTTGGAATCTTTGAAAACAAGCTTGAATACTATTTTGACTTTGCCAACAGGATACCTAATGCTTTTCCCACAAGTGGATTCCAACTTTGTTGGTATGGAAGCAAAACAAAGAACCACGCAAGTCTTATAAGACTGAGTAGCTACCGTGTTTTTGATGCGGTCCCTTTAGACGCAACGTTGTATAGAGCCACAGCACTAGACCCAATTAAATATGCTACGTGTGGCTTCAGTACAGCTTATGTTCTAATACTCTGTCAAATCTGAGTCGGATCAAAACTGGATTGTATATAGATAGGTATACAATCCAATTTAGCAACTCAAGATGCAGCTAAAAACTCTTATTAGAATAGTAAATCAAGTACAACAATTTGTGTGCATATCTAATACAGTGCTAAATTATGTTGTCCGACACTTGTACTTTCTGCATCCTTTGTTTTTTTGGAAGGCACTGCGTATCCTAGCCGCTGTCTAAGTTACTGCTGATGGTAATTTGAAAGCTATTGATAGACAGAATTGCCACAGGCTTAAAGGAGCCTACATGTTTACTAACTATAGCTACCTACCTCAAAACGATTCCAATCACTTGTCGCGTCTACTTCAAAGGATTCATGGAATAACTCAGCTCCGAGCTCCAATTTTGTAAACAGCGTCGTTTCCTGTTGCATTGCAGCGAAACCCCGTCAAGGTTTCTTTGAAAATCTCATCATAACATAAACATCGACTGTATAATATATTGAACGAATGTTATGACAAATATGAGTGCACAAAAGATTGTTTGAGCTAAAAACGCGAATGAAAAGATTTCTTATATCGAACAGACCACCGAATCATTGTTCTACGAATAAATAGAGATCAATTCAAAGATACTTTATGACGATATTGAATATGCGTGAGCAATATTGAAGTCAATAGAATATTTCTGTTATTTAATAAACAATATTCATACTTTTTTAGGATGTCCATACCTATATTGAGTATCCCCAAACCAGTACCTGGTATCTTTAGACCTACCTAAACTTATTGATTGAAGGAAGTATAATTTGAAGCTTAGACTTCAAACCAACCCGAAGCTCTAAAAAATATTCCATAAACATACTTGTGAACAAATTTAATAGTTTGGTATCTATTTTAAATGATTCTTTGAATCGATTAGGACGATTAAACATAGAAAGAAGTTTACGCATAAAAATATTGCATAGGCTTTGATCTAACCTGATTTGAAAGGAAGAATAAAAGAAAAAATCACTTGGCGCCACCTGTTTCCGTCCTTCAAAATCTCAAAACAAATTGACGGCTAGAAAATTCACCATTGTTATCGAATTTATTAGTATGGACTACTATGGAACGGACTCAGTTTTTCCCAGAATTATAAAACGCATGTGTAAATTTTCAAGAAATCAATCTTTAAAATTCAAAAGCAAACAAGATTGAAAAGGCCTTGTACGTTTCTTGCAAGATTTAACATCTGGCGGTCATAAAATTTGATTTGTTCAGAAATCATTGGATGGGATTCACTGGATGGGATTGCTTCAAATATAAAATGAAATCAGATAACGAAAAGTGTGTCTACGCCTGTAATGATGAAACATTAACCAACAATATTTTAAGATTTTACTTCCATAACTTCCATTCTTATGTTATATTTTGGGTATTTCTTTGCGGACATACAAAAACAACCACCATTTTAATCACTCAACTTCATGTGACAACTTATAACAATAAAAACACGACATCTTGAAGTTGTGTCTGAGTTCAAATCCTACGAAAACATTGGAAATAAAAAGGATTCACTGTGTTGTTCCTACATAATATAATTACATGTTACATAATTCACATTTGAACATTAGATCCATCCGGAAGGACACAACTGGCTCAGTCACCTGAAATGGTTACATGCCTTGAAGGATAGTTTTACATAAACTCACAATTTTCCATTAATAATATCGTGTGGAATCTGAGTATGCAGCAGAGATGAGTTTCAAATAATGGTCTCTGAAATCAGCTAAGTATATGATACAGAAGAATAAAAAAACCGTTGACAGAATACATACATACATAACATCACGCCTTGTTCCCGTCGGGGTAGGCAGAGACAACAGTTCGCCACCTGCTACGATCTTGACATACTTCCCTTGCTTCCTGAACTTTCATCAATCCTTTCATACATGCTCGTCGGTTTAGGGTATTTTTAACCTGGCCTTTATTCAGAACGTCCTGAATTTGGTCCTGGTACGTTCACCAAGGCCTTCCCCTTCCAACGTTTCCATTCACTCTCGCCTTGTAGATCTCTTTCGTCAATCTTCCTTCATCAATCCTCTCTACATGACCAAACCATATCAGCATCCCTTTCTCAATTTTAGTCACTACGTCTTCTTTTACGCCACAACGTTCTCTTATCACACTATTTCTAATTCTGTCACTCAATTTCACACCAATCATACTCCTCAACGCTCTCATTTCTACTGCATTAATTCTACTTTCATGCTTTTTCTGCCATACCCAGCTTTCACTGCCGTACATCAGTGTTGTTGACAGAATAGTATCTTCATTTTTATCCAAAGGGTTAAAAAGGTAGATACAATAATGTAAACAGTTTGGTTGACATAAAAAGTTATGGGTGTCCTAAAGGTGACTAAGCTGGAGGATTAACAGCAACATTTGCCAAGCGATTGCCAGACACGATGTTAACAAGCATTACTATTATTACTACCATAACATGATATGATGTATATATCATTTGTATGTACATATTTATTATATAAACATATGTATGTAATTGTTTGTATATGTATGTGTGTCTATGTATATTTTTGTATAAAATGTGAAACATATTTTATAAGATAACATTATTATTTTATCGTATAATTTTTGGTAATACTGATAGTCATAAAATTAAATTAAATTATTTTTCTTCTTACTTGTAAACTGTGTTTGTAGTTGTTATAAGGTAAATTTTCAATTAGATTATGAGGCTTGTACTATAATGTAACGTTTTTGTTTTGGGACCCCACGATACAGGCTTGCCTAGTGTGGGGACCATGGTCAATTCAACTATTGTAAAACTAAATCTTGAAATAAATATATATATTTGTAATTTGTAATTTGTAACTACCAATACACCTTCTGGTGTGAATATTATTAATAGATGACTATAGGAACGACAAAAACGTATGATGCTCTAATATTCAAGGAAATCACAAAAAACACATTTGCAAACAAAGCCAACTCTAGTCGTAGGCCTTGATACAGTAGTTTCTTGCCGTTTCTTTTACGCTGCCATAGCACGATCCGAAACGGTAGTAGACTTGTTCCATTTGCATTGTATTCTGCATGACATTCAATAATTATTCTGCAAAGGTTCTCATCATAACATCCCATGAAAATGTCCACTACAGAACAGGGAGCTCCCTCCACAATTCCAGATTTTGCTGGAAATATGTAGAGGGGAAGTACCATAGTCACCTCGCTTTTCAGCGTTACTGCTGGCACTATGGACCGCGGTTGTAGGTGACCGCAGTAAGTAAGATGGTATGATACACAGGAGGATGTTGCTGCCCATCCTCCAGTTTATAACCCTTAGTCGCCTCTTACAACACACCCACGGGTATGTATGCGTTGGTACTATTCTTTACCGGCACCACACGGGACGGAAGAATCTACATTAAATAAAATAATCCTGCATGGAGAATTGCTGTCACCTTTGGGATGGCTCAGCGAAATACCAACTAGCCGCATTTGACTCGATAGATCGCAGGGTCAAGAAACTCGTTGGTGATGAGATGCTGGTGAAAACCAAGTTTCACAGTCTGGCCCACGGTCGCAAAGTTGCATGTCTGTCGGTCTTCTACAGATTGTACTTCGGAGAGTGTGCTCAAACAAGAGCTCCACGAGCTTATTCCACCATCTCCCTTCTACCATCGGGAGTCCAGACGCACCGCAGGATACTTGGTTGATATTCTGCACATTTGCACAAAGCGCTTTGAAACATCTTTTATAATGTGCACAGCTAAAGAGTGGAATTCTCTGCCTGCGTCTGTGTTCCCGAGTTCATATAACCCGAATCTATTCAAGTCGTGAGTGAATAGGCTTCTTCTGGGCAAGCTCGTTCCATCGTCGGCCTCATCTCTGTCTTCTAGACTAGATCGAGGTCTAGAGTAAACCCATTGACGATAAAAAATCATACAAAAATCTGAATTTATTCTGAAGAAGGACTATACTCTGTTAAGAAGATTGTCAAAATGTTATTGTACCTACTATGTAAGAGCGTGTGTAAAATCTGTATGTATTTGTGCCAAAACACACTTGAACACATTTCACGCCGTTTAGTTTTTGTAATTAAAAGTACATTGGTTTCTGGTTTGCCGCAATCATTGTTATGTTCCTTCGGTTGGATGCGTTTAATATAATTCAGTTAGTAGGTAGTTGTCTACTTACCTACATAGTTACTTATTTATGTGCAGTTAATCAGTATAGCCAAGCCAAGGGTGGTTGGTTCCATATCGGCTCGTGTAAATTTTTTCTTTTACGTGTTAAGGAATTAAGCGAAACTGAGAAAATAGTTTGTTCAGAATCGAGAGTAGAATCAATTTCACGGGTTTTTGAAATGGATATATTTTTTTTATTTTTACTTTAATTATTTTAATTTTTGCCGCTTCGATTCTAAATATTTCTGTGGATACGCGCGCTGGCGGCCGGCGTTGTGGGCGTGGCGTGCGCGCAGTGCGTGGACTAGAACAACGATGAAACTAGAACAATCATGAAATTTTAAAATAACAATATCTAGAAATTAAATTATTTAAAATTAAAAATTCATTTAATAAACATACCAAGATGTCACAGTAGGTGCACAGATGAAATAATTGGGTGGGCATTTCATAACAATCACTTAAATCCACTTAGTATTTACATCACTTAACAGAAACACCTATGGTTGAATAGTTATTTTAAAAGGAACTACCATAATTAATTAATTTTACATTGATCTCTGCACTAAGCAACGCTTGTATCGCAGAGACCTTCACACATTTAATAACAACAATAATTCAATTCGGCCGGACACTTTAGAATTTAGTAAAAGGGTAAGAGCAAAACAAAAATGTAATAACTATAGACTGGGAAAAAGAGTAACCGCTATTGGACTAAGTATAAGATGAGAAAATTGTATTGGTAGCATGCATGCATGCAAAAAAGGAACAAAATTTACGAGGTTCAAATTAAAAATAATAATAACAAAGACGATGCAATAAAATAAAAATAAAATTAAATTTAATGTGAATAGTTGTGTGTGTGATGTGAGTTAGTGATAAAAACTTATTTAAGATATTTTTTACGGGAATGGATTTATTTTAATTAAAATCTGTTGGGGTGTATGAGGGTTTCGCTTATTCCATTAACACGTTGTGTAGGGTGTTTCCTAATCAACTGCCTTCTTTTTAGTATTTTTTTATGTCTCAAAACTGTACAACTTTCTCAAAGGAACGTATGTCGAAATACGAAATGTATTTTTCGTATTTCGATCATCGTTAGGGAAAGTTGTTTAGTTTTTTGATCCAAAATGTCATACCGAAAGGAACGCAGTTGATTAAGACGCATCTTATAGTCGTAATCATCATCATCTCAAGTTGGTGTACACAGTCAAACTAATACAGCTTGTATAGAACCTATCTTCATCGTGGTGGCAGATGAGTATAGTACAATACAATACAATGCAATGCAATGCAATGCAATGCAATACAATACAATACAATACAATACAATACAATACAATACAATACAATACAATACAATACAATACAATACAATGCAATGCAATACAATACAATAAAATACAATATTTTTTATTGTACACGAAATTTAGTGAAAAATACAATTTTTTTATTAGAAATAGGTGTACAACGAGGCGGCCTATAGTACCTATCTCTGTCTCTTCCCAAAGTAGCCGTAGAAGGCAACTAAGAGAACACGGCAGAGGTTACAGAATTCTTTTAGATGCCATTGCCATCATAGTATCATACTGCGGTTGCCAATCTCAACGGTGCTAGCCGCGACGCGACGGAAACACGCGTGGCGACTATGGTCATCTTTGAAGTAATCGCCTTTTTGTTGAAAAAATGAGTCATTCCCCTTGTATTGCGGTTGTGATGTCACGATGCAAACAAGCGTGGCGACTATGTAGTTCACTACGAAGTCAACTTCGCTTTTGGTTGAGAGAATCTTTTGGCGGAGAGCTTTACGAATCAACAAATGAATGAATAACACTTTATTGATAGATAGATAAAAACCTTTATTTGAACTTTTATAGGAATTTTTACATGGGTCTCGCAAAACCAATTACGTGGTTTATCTTCGAGGACAGAGTACTCGTACGTCTACAAGTTCATACTTAAAAAGTAGTTAATGATAAATGATAATGAACCTATATTGCAATGAATGAAAATACTAGGGGAAAATAAGCACAGTTTAAAAAGGCTGTGTATTAACGTGCCACCAAATTTGAGTAAATTTTTACCAAATAATATCCACCAAATGTTGTCTACCAAAATGGATGAATGTACACTAAAATTTGCTTCTGATAACCTAACACAACCTTACCGAACTGGTTACCCAAATTTGGTGTACGTTCAGCCAATTTGGTGTACATTCATCCATTATGTCTTGTTGCCGTTTAAAAAGGCGACCATTGCACATTTAGAAAGAAAAACATTTACAATCCACAAGTTTATAAAATTTGGGCAAATAGTTTATAGGGAGAATATGATCATCATAATTATCATGTGGGTGGTAAGATTGATGATCGACCCATTATAATCTGTAACTTGCACACAGTTATAGTTTATGAAACGAATGGAAACGTTGGAAGGGGAAGGCCTAGGCGAACGTACCAGGACCAAATTCAGGACGTTCTGAATAAAGGCCAGGTTAAAAGTACCCTAAACCGACGAGCATGTATGAAAGGATTGATGAAAGTACAGGAAGCAAGGGAAGTATGTCAAGATCGTAGCAGGTGGAGGACTGTGGTCTCTGCCTACCCCAACGGGAAAGAGGCGTGATGTTATGTATGTATGTATGTATAGTTTATGAAATGAAGATGATGATGACCTCACAAACCCTGGTCTCAAAGTTGTTGAGCTACCAAAAGCCTGTACCAACTACACCAAAACTTAAGGTCTTTGTAACCAGGCCGTAAAATTTCCAAAAAAAACTACACCAAAAGAACAGTCAAGAAAAAATTACGTGTTTCTCAATTTTCCACTATGAAATCATAACGATTTTGATTTATAGCTTTGGTTGTGCAATAAGAAATTGACCTAAATCATTTACGACTCGGATTTGTTACTAACACTCGGACAGAAATAAAAAGGCAGAAAACATTACGGCTTTTATCAATTTCGTAGTATCAGTAATAGACCAGTCGCTGAAGAAAATCAAGTTATAAAATTATTAGAGTATCTTGTTTTTTGATATGTTGTTAACGAGATACTTTTAAGTAATTTTCTAAAAATTCAGAAACCCATGAATCCGGCTTTAAGTTTAATGTAGGTATTTATATTTCTTTAAAAAAAAACTTTATATATAGAATTAGAGTAGAAAAATATTAAGACATCTCATATGTAATGTTAATATCTTTATGCTATTATGTTTTCAGAAATGTAATTTAATCGGCCCATATCTAAGTGAAAAAATGATCGTAATCTTGCCAGTGCAGTTTTTAAGTCTCTGGTATTTCTAAAATAGCATTTAAATCTCTTAATTAACTTACATATAAAAGTTTAGAAAAGAATGTTTATTGCTTTTATATTTTTTTTATATTATTGTTATAGTTGGGCCATTGTTAAATTAGAGTTCATAAATTGGAAGGTACTTACTCATAATAATGTACTTGATTACTAAACAAAAGTTTAGAAGCTTATTTTATCAGCGTTATTGCTTTTGGTGACACTGTGGTAGAGAACAGAAGGTGAGGTAGTAGGTGGGTACCCAAACGCAGGACGGGCTGACTGCACATGCTTCGGAGCCCCGGTTAGGGTTGGCGGTCAGCACGTAGCGTCATCAGATTTTTCTATAAAGGGCATTGATTAAAGTTGGCGTCGTTTTCGAACTTTAGCGGCCACTTATGAAACTTCTTCATTTTGAAAGATTAGGTAACAGGGAACAATTCTTAGTATGGGCACCATATAGCTAAATAATATCGAGGCTGAGATAACGGGGTTCAAAGATTACCACCAAAAATTTTTTTTCTACCAAATTAAGACAAGATAGGTCTTAGTAATTTATTATCATTGGTCATTTTCCGATGTGATGTGAAAAATACAAAGCGCTCGTCAAGTACTGTCTGCGGATCCTACGCGATCCCCAAAATCAACCGCAAAGCTACCAACACCGCTTTTGGTTTTACAACTAGAGCATTTCCTAAACTACGTAAGGCATGTTAAGTAATTTGTATTGGTCACTGTTAGTATGTGTAGTCGTTAAGCCAAGTCAGTGTTCATTTGGCGGCTTGAAAACTTTAACAGCTTGGTAAACCATGAATTCAGCAAACGCCTTATCTGGGATTGGGTCCGCTATTGCAAAAAAAAGGCAATAAAAGTACTAAGAGGCTATTTAACTAATCTATACAGGGTGTTAATTTGATTGCGTGCTATAGCTTAGGGGGTGGTTCAGAAACGATAATGGAACTCAAAAAAAATATAAAAAAAATACTAATAAAAATAAAAAAAATCCTACTTAAAAAAAATTTAACTCCATTGAAACTAAACTAACGCGGCGGGCAATGACCCGGAGCACCGCGCTATCAAAAGCGAGCGAAAGAGTTTCGGTTATGTATGTGCCTACCTTATCCACTGATTCTCGCGCCGGGCGCTGGCACGGTGATAGCGCGGCGGTGCTCCGCGTTAGTTAAGTTTCAATGGAGTTTTAGTTTTTTTTTTCCAGTAGGATTTTTTTTGATATTTTTTTTGTGTTCCTTTATCGTAACTGAAGCACCCCTTAAGCTATGGCACGCAATTAAATTAACACCCTGTATACATAAAAGAAGAAGGTGACTGACTGACATATCAACGTACAGCCCAAACCGCTGGAACTAGAGATTCCAAATTTGGCATGTAGTTTCCTTATGAGGCCTAGGAGAGCACTTAGAAAGGGTTTCACATAGGGGTGGGTCGGTACGCGATTTTCTAATACCGAAACGTAACTAGTTATTGATAACGGGTTTTGAAACTATTTATTTCAATAACTATGTATTTTATGGTATGGCGATTCAAGAAGCGACTTCGTTACTGTGCGTTATTGGTATTATTGCGTAATCGCGTTGAACAGGGTGTTTCGTTATTTTAGTTATTTTATTCGATATTATTGGTATTGTGAATAAAAAAAAAATCTTATAGGACTTGTGAATATTGAATGAATGAATGAATAACTCTTTATTGCACACATTTAGGAATAAAAATTTAAAATTATGGTTTTACAATAAGTGGGCAAAAGGCGGTCTTATCACTAAAAGTAATTTCCAGACAACCTTTTGAGGAAATCAGCAGCGACGAAAGACTGTAGTGTAGTGCACCAATATACAGTTACATACATAAATATTTTGAAATAAATATGTAAAAAATATATACCTACATACGTATGATTAAATACAGTATATATACATATATTCATTACAAATATATATATATATATATATATATATATTACACACTGTAAGTTATACATAAAATAAAATACATAAACATACAATATATATCGACATAATATGGTTGCGAACTCATAATAACTTAGCGTTAAAATACTGACGAATTTTGTTTTTAAATATGCCCAGAGACTTTCACAATTTTTTTCATATTTCTAGTAACAGCCGTTTATCAGAGAGCGGGGGGGGGACACTTGACTCTAACAAAAATTGGTGCTTCTAAGCTAAATATTTTGCAAACGGATCCCTAAATTAAAAAGTCGTCTTAACAAACACAATATTTTTAAAAGTCTTAACGATTAGTATCTAACAATACTACACACTATGGGGTCGACAAGAAAAACTTTTTTACAAAGTCCAAAGTATTTCTACTGACGTGCTGTTGGGTGTACCTGGCAGGTAGGGAAAGAAGAGCGATTCGTTCATTGATCCTCCACGTGCCACCCATGTGAAAAAAATAATCGACAGCGTTAGTTAAAGACCACCATTAATGACCACCACTAAGTGCGAGCGAGAAAGTAAACTCTTATGGTAACCCTGCAAGGTACAAAAGGATAGCTAATCGGATGGCTTTGTAACCGATTTGAATGACAGACTACTACAATTGATCACACGAAAAACAAGTGTTATTTGAATTAAATCGTAATAATTATTTGTACATACAGTTCTCTGAAATAATGGCAATTAATTGCTTAATTAGCTGAAGTGTTAATCATAAAAATAATCCTGGCAAACGCACGATTTTAATTCCATGGATATTCTCATTGCTATTTCGCTTTAATTTTTGGTTAAAATAACTTAAATTTTTTGTTCAAGGAATGGAATAATATTATCTTTCAAAAAGTCTAATAAAATTGTTGAGAATTTGCAAAATTATAGCGGATCAATTTTTCTATGACATTTTATATGGTTTGACTCAAATTAACGCATACATTGACAAATCAAAATTCGTCACGCGTTAGAGAGAGACGTCAGAAGAGACGTAAGTATATTATGCTTGTTACCCTATCCAGAAAGGGCGAATTCGCTGTGAATAATTACGCGCGAGTTTCGAAGCGCGTCGGCGAGGTACTGAGCGTCAATACATCGCGTCCACAAGCATCGCGCGAATTTTCTCGGCTCGAATTTACTAGGAGCGCCTTGTTTGCGTCCAGTTGAACGCGTGAAACACGAGCGAGTAAATCGCGGCTAATTCGCGGCGAATTCGCCCTTTCTGGACAGGGTCTAGTACCATAATTACTTTTTATAATAACTCTAAGAGTGCTAATAGACGATCGGATCGGACTGCTCTGAATTTAGCTCCGTACCATGATTTTGCCCACTAGCAAAGTTGTCGTTTGGGACAATCCGCAACGCTATTGGACAAAATCGTGGTCCGGAGCTAAATTCGGAGCAGTCCGATCCGATCGTCTATTAGTACTTTAAGAGTAGATCGTTGTTAGGATGAATCCGTTGTATGTTGACATTATAAATTTAAATAAAAATTGATTTTTTAAAGGGTTTGTATCTTCATAAGTAGAAAAAAAACCGGCCAAGTGCGAGTCGGACTCACGCCCTAAGGGTTCCGTACCTATCTACCATATGATATACTAAAAGCTTTTGCTCTTCGATTTTAAAAACTCCACGACCATCCAACTTGACCCCTCTTTTATAGAAAAGTTCTTGAAACGGGAGCTCACCTTAATTGTTTACTATTGGTTGTGAGAAAAATTTAAATATTTAATTATTTCAGACTTTTCCCTTTATATGTACTGTGAGACCTAGCTTCTTGCCAAATTTCATAATTTTAGGTCAACGGGAAGTACCTTGTAGGTTTTGCTTTTTTGCATAAATGTATGGAGATGAGAACATAAAAAGCCATATCTTTTGATTGCGTCGTTGTAAAAAATTGAAATTTACAGATCTTGTGTGGTTTAGGGACTTAAATATTCGTTATCAATTTCAACCTGATACCTTTAACCGTTCGTGAGAAAAAGGGTCTTGACAGACAGACAGACCGACAGACGGACAACAAAGTGATCCTAGAGGGGTCCGTTTTTTATTTTGAGGTACGGAACCCTAAAAAATGAAAGCCGATATTACCACATACACCGATTTATTTTAAAAGTATTAATTAGATTGAAGTTTAAACGTCGGTAATTTACAAAATTAAACAACTTATTTCGCTATCGCAATCGCGATAGGAGAATCAATCAAAGAGATGAACATGGTTTACAATAACCATTATCACTCGAGTTGTCCTAGAATGTCACTGATTAATTTTTCATCTAAAGCCTACACATCATGCATCTTATCCAGCACACAGTACAGAGAGCACACGTGTGTCAAAATGCCACCTGTGGTATCCATGTGCCAGTATTGCTTAATAAATTTGCTATAATTGTTATTTTCTGTTATTTATTTCTTAAATCGTTTCTCAAATATGGTTAAAACGCCGAATTTTAATGTTTTTACTTCTATCAGATTTTGCAAAATTGCCACAAATGGTCATACTAGAAATATTTGACAGATCAAGCCTTAGCATAATCACACCACACTCCTCCACACTTGGTCGCTAACAGGACAACTAGCGCAATTTACCCTTGGCAGCTGTATATTAGCCGATTAGTCCGATGGACGCTATGACATTTAGACACAGCAGGTGTCCCTGTTAAAATTGATTTTTTTTATAAGGAGGAAGGAAAACTTGCCGAGAGCCGGAACCTGCGTACCATGCCAACGCTCTTCTAACTGAGCTATCAAGTCTTCAATCAGCTAATTCAAATTTCTTTCCTCTGTATTCGTTATACACTTGGTCGTTAATAGGACGACTATACTCTGAAAGATTTTAGAACTGGCCACTTGTAAACGATATAGTAAAAAAAACCGGCCAAGTGGGAGTCGGACTCGCGCACCGAGGGTTCCGTACCACACAATCATAATTGTATTAGTTGAAATTTCAGTAAGTTAATGTGCTAGATTTTTTGAGTCCGACACGCGCTTGACCAAATTTTATTATTTGTTGTTATTTTATAGCTTATGCACTAGGAGAACGAAGCGAACCGCCATCGAGGGTGGACGCTTTCACCGGCACGTGCGCGGTCGCAAATCTCTGTCCGTCCCTTGTTTGTTTTTTGTTTGATGCTGTCGAAACCCCCCGCCCGCGCGGCGCGGCTTATTACAGTGCCTCGATTTCGTGTTTTATTTTATTTTAACTCTACTTACGCTGATATTAAAGTGTCTGATATTTAAGTGTTTTGTGAAGGTTTTGTTTAGTGCATTATGAGGTGTACCTATTAAGTGTTTTAGAATTACCTCAAGAGATCGTGTGCGATGCGTTAAGTGTTTTTTTTGTTAATGTCAGATTGTGTACTCAACGGCAAGTTACCGCAAATTTACTGCAGAATTGGACATGAAAGCGTCGTAACGTTTGAAAATGATTTTTATTTTAACACTTCCTGTGGTCGGACTAATAACGTGTCGTAACGTTTGTCCATAAGTTATATCGAAGAAAAAGGTACGCCTCCTGAAAAATGCGGACATATTCATCAAGGATAAAAATAATGAGGCGCTGACATTTGGTGAGATCTTTCTGATTACATTATATTATATTATGCATGCAAGTAGCAGCAGATTCAGATTCCATCCCTGTACTTTTACATCGTTTTGACTACTTTATACGGTTCATATTAAAATTGGGTACCTACATACTGTGCAACAGTACCAGCTTAGCCGCAGGTATGGGGTGACATAAACGGAGAACGTCTCATTCGTTGAAACTACATTCACAAGAATGAAAGTGGACCCAAATAACTCCAGAAACGAAAAACTTCGGAAGGAGACTGGGAAATATACCTCAAACACCATTGAATGATGCGTTGCTAGACCATGCCAGCGAAGTCAAATTATAGAGTTACCTACGTAAAGTTTCGCTTTCTTGTTCGACGCTAAGGCTACAGCCCTGGGGTTTTACCGCACTCCAGGTACAGACAAAGATTTAAGCATCTGCAACGCAAAAACAAAAGGATAACCGGAAACAAGGTCTGTCTACAAAAAAACTCCCGACCCCGTTGTCTAGTGTAAACGATAACCTTATGGCACCCTTTGTGTCGAAACTTGGTCCGAGTGTCGAAGCGAGTCGGTCGGTAAGAGTGATTTTTTTTTATTCAGAGTAGTGTTGCCAAACCAAAAAGTGATAAAATATATAAGTCATCCCAACATGCAGCAAGTAGCAACGAAGAGCTAAACGATTTTAAAGTTGGACTTCCAACCTTAACATGGAACTAGGAGATCTTTCAAGCAAGTTAACTTTCAACAAGGAGTTTACAAGGAAAAACATATTTCGTAATGAAATGAGATAACAATCAATCGGTAAGGGAAAATCGGGAACGGCGCCGCCGCCACTACAAGCAACACGAGTAAACACATGAAGGAAGCTTTTCTCCAAGGCACAGAGAGCCCGTGCGGTCATCAACGCAAGAATAAGATGAGAAAGGCAGCTCAGGACATATCTAAGCGGGAAGAAACTGATAGTGAAACGGATGGAGACTATGAGACAACCAACAACCTCACACTTTCTACCAGCACCTTCAGCACTGAACCCATCTAAGGCACTGAAAGCCCAACTACCACTGTCGTCAACGCCCATTCCTAATATGATAAACCCGTCTCTCCCTCATCCCACTGGCTAAAGGTTGTACAGCCGGTCGGTTCTCAGCAAATACGCTGCGGTGTTTTGCTGTCCCCCCCTATCCCTCGGGCATGTCTTCCTAAAATCCTCAAAAACGCACACACTGGTGTTATCCGGCTTGCCGGGGACAGGTCTGCCTGGCTGGTGGTGTGCCCTATCTATCTATCTATTTTATAGCTTATGCACTATAAACACACCAATTTTCAAGTTTTTAAGTGTTCCCGTTTTTAAAATAAAACTAAAACAAAAATCGCCTCAGCGACCATCCAACTTGACCCCTCTGTTATATGAATGTTCTTGAAACGGGAGCTCACCACAATTGGTTACCATTAGTTGTGAGAAAAGTTGTAATATTTAATGATTTCAGACTTTTCCATTATTTGTACTGTGAGACCTCGCTTCTTGCCAAATTTCATAATTTTAGGTCAACGGGAAGTACCATGTAGGTTTTGCTTTTTTGCATAAATGTATGGAGATGGGGACATAAAATGCCATATCTTTTGATTGCGTCGTTGTAAAAAATTGAAATTTCAGATCTTGTGTGGTTCATAGATCCTAATATATGGTATTATTTTCAACCTGATACCTCTACCCGTTCGTGAGATAAAGGGTCTTGACAGACAGACAGACGGATGGACAACAAAGTGATCCTATAAGGGTTTCGTTTTTTTCTATTGAGGTACGGAACACTAAAAATAAGTTCAAACTTTGAAAATGGAACTTATTTCCAAAATTATTATGAATTTACTTCATTAATTTGTCATTTGCTTAACGATTTAGAGGCAATTTGAAAATTGTCTGTGTCACGTCGGCATGAATTTTAGGCGAGAAATTTTTTGCGCAATGATTGTTTATGACTTTTGGTGTCATTTAAGTCAACAAGAAAGTTATGATTGACTTCGATTGGCCTTTCAAGAAGGAGCCCCATCTCGTGCCACTGTTTAAAACTGGTATAGTAAGTTTGAACGTGGTCGCACTAATCTCAACGATGATCTGCGTGAGGGACGGTCTTCTACGGCGACGGCTGAAGATAGTATCAGTGTTGTTGTGTGAGACTGACAAAAGAGTGACCTATCAGAAGAGTCGGACAAGCTTAGGCATCGGCATTTAGCGTTCAAACAGAAAAGCTAGCTGTTAAACAACGGAGGCTGGTCAATTGCTGTAGCCCACTGCTGCTTAAAGACAACGCTAGACCACAAACTGCACGACAGACGATCGCTAAATTAGAGGAACTGTGATTGGAATGTCTCCGACACCCACCATACTCTCCGGATCTTGCTTCAACAGATTACCACTTTTTCCGGAATTTAGACAACTTCTTGCAAGGAAAAAAAATCAATTCTGTTGAAGAAGTCCAAACTGCCTTCAAAGATTTTATTGATTCTCGCTCCCCTAGTTTCTTAAGCAAAGGAATCAAATACATAGTAGACGGCAGAAGTGCGTAGATAGCAATGGAATATACTTTGATTGATTGTCTATCTTATAAGGATAGCAAAAATATTAGGTTTTTGCCAAGCTGTTTTAACCAATATAGTATTAATTCATATCCAGTTATATAATTATGTAAGTTATTTTAGGAATTTAATGTCGATTACAGTTGTCCTTTTCATAATGTCATTTAAATGATTATCTTAGAAGACTATTATCACACATTGAAACAATAATCGAAAACCTACAAAGACAATGTTACCTACGTCTGTAAAATTATATGAAACGAGTTGAAGTAGTGGCAAGAACTATATCAATTCTGTGTGGGATAGCACCGTTACTTACAATTCCGGACTGACTGACATAGATATTTTAGTAATGCTACAATACCTACTGTCAACTGGCAAGTCTTTTTACAGAGTTGAAATAATAAAATTATATATTTATTACACAAAAGTAGGTACTTATATTAAAAAATAATTGTAGTTCAAAGCCCCCCCATATACTTCAAAGTAAACAGCTTTCATTCAAACAGTATTTTGCAAATGTATTTTTTTTAAGGTATTATTTTACGACAGTGGCAAAGTGAAACTAACCCATGCGAAACTTGGTAAACGTTCTCTAGGTGAGCAGCGACTGATAAGACTCTTTCTCTTTTTTAGACTCATATGACCCCGTTGAAGATGATTCTGCCCAGTGACATTTCCTTCCCCACTCCCTCCCTAGGAAATTAAATAAACCACGATTAGGGACACGTTTTCTGGGGTCGTGGTGGGAGTGGGTGAGGAAAAGGGATGCCACCGAGCAGAATCGACTTCAGCGGGGTTATATCAGTGTATAAAGACCCGGTAAAACAGTTTTTTATCAGCCACTGCTCGATATTGGAAATTTTCCACCTGCTTACCAGATGAAAGCATGGAGTTGAGATTCCTAATGTCGGTTTTAAATAGGCCCCAACTTGCGTATGAATTGAAAATTTTCCGCCAAGTAATAGCACGACGTTAGTAGTATAAAAAGTGGCGCGTTTTTTACTGGGAATTGAATAAATTATTGTGGCAGAGAGCAGATAACCGCAGCGCATGTACAAAAAAAAACCGGTCAAGTGCGAGTCAGACTCTCACGCCGAGGGTTCCGATATATCTTTAGTATTTTTGGAAGCAGTAAAGTTAATTTTTAGGACCAAAAAACTGTGCAACTTAGAAAGATCGTTTTATTTTTGCTGTAACATTTACATAAATTTCTAACGACTGTAATTAATTCAGATTTTTCCATTCACAAACTTCGGTGATAAGGGGGGGGGGGAATGGTATTATTTTGGCTGTGTATTAACATGCCACCAAATTTAAATAAATTTTTACAAAATAATATCCACCAAATTTTGTATACCAAAATGGATGAATGTTCACCAAATTCGCTTCTGGCACTTTACCCAAATTTGGTGTACGTTCAGCCAATTTGGTGTACATTCATCCAGTACCATTTTGTCTGAAGTGTATTGGGGTATAAAAAATTATTTTGGGAATCATTCAATTTGTTGCCTATTATTTTTGACATTTTTCATCACAACTTGAAAACTAAGAGTTGTAAATAAATACAAAAATATATTTTAGAATGTACAAGTAAGGCCCTCTCATATGATATCCCACTCGACCTAGTAACGACAATTTGAAATTTTGCCCCCCTATTTGGGCTTGTTACAGTAATAATCATATATTTTTTTAATTCTTTCATGTGCAATTAAGTTAGACAACCAAATTCTTCATCTGTTCCAAATTTCAAGTCTATAGCATGAGTGGCTGCTGAGATATAGAGGTGTGACAGACAGACAGACGGACAGACAGACAAAGTCGCAAAATAAGGGTTCGGAACCCTAAAAATACACGAGAAGAGAGACAACTTTGTCAAATGAACTTCTCTTTATTGAATGTGATAACTATAATCTTTACAGTATTTTATTTAGTTATTTACCCAGGCATCATTCCTGAACTCAACTGTTTCAACGATTTCAAATTAATTCAAATATTGAAGTAGGTTGTCAAAAATTAATTGTAACAGGTACGTGGGTGTGAAATCGAAAACCATCCAGAGGCGATGAAACCAAAAGGAGGACTCAAAGTACCTTTAAAAATATTATTTAATAAGTGCCTTTTAAAACTATGCTAAGTAGTTACAGCTGTAAGCAATAATTTCTAATCTTTATTCGTTGTAATAATGAAGGAAGTAGAAGCAATATCAGATTAGTACGAGAGCGCGTGAGGGGAACGCGGCCGGCACAGCTTGCGTGCTACTGACCAGCCAGCCGCATCGCCCTCTGCGTAGGTATGCATATTATACGGCAATTTTTTTTTTTTCAAAAATATATCAAGCCTGTCGCGGCCATTTCTAATAAATTGAGACACAGCTTAAGGCATTGTGTTAATGAAGGAGACGTAATTTTATAGACTTAAATTTTGTATTACGTTCACTGCGGTCATAAACGTGACTGACTTAGTTAGCTTATCTCCTGGCTTTCTTATCTTTTATATGTATTCTTATATAATGCATTTAAGCTCATTTTATGAATTTCAGGTCCTCTAAAACTATAATGGCCAAATGAAGGACAAATTTTTATTTGACCCTTTCGCATGTACCTTAAGTTTCTTAAAACTTAACAATATATATCTACCAATGTTTGATGACAGTTGGAACCAGAATATCGAACTTAAATTCTACATTAATTTATTTATCGAGAGTAAAAGGAAATACCTAAATGTATACCTAGCGCAAGTTAAAAAAAGTTCTTAAATTATACAGATATGTCTTTAAACACGTCCCTGACGATATATTAAAACACGAAGTCATTCTAATAATTTCATAAGTTAAGTGGTAAATATCTGGTTCCACGGCCCGCCTATAAGTGATGTATGAAATTTTAATTAAGTTCTGAAAGACATTTTAACAAGTGATTCAGAATAAATGAAAATTAACAAAAAAATACTACATTGTATTTTACAATTTCAACAAATATCATTCCTTACTTTTGAAAGTAAAAACTATGATTTTTGAACTTTTTGAGTAATGTTTTATCAACCAATGATATTCAAGAATTAAGTACATGTTTGGCATAGAGAGTCCTCGGAGAGTCCTACTGACTGCTAAGGGAATCCTGGACTCAATTATCTGCCAAGGCTATAATATGTTCTTCTAGGTTGGGGTTCGGAATTGTATCAGTCTATATTCTGAAGATGGTTCCTAGTTTAGTAGTGCAGCATGGCACTATTAAAATTATGGTTTGAATTTTATCTAAATATCATCATCATACTTGCTTGAAGACGTCCACTGCTAGACATTCCTCTCCAAAAGGTCTCCACGATGACTTTATATAATTAAGGATATTATAAAATTTACGGTTATTTATATAAATGTAAACAAAGAAAGTTATTTTGAAGTAACGTAACTTTTATGACCACCGAGCCTGAGGGCTTTACTCCAAATAATTTACTACGTAACGCGTGTAATTCTAATAATAGATTGCTATCATCTTAATTTTTAGGTCTACGACCTATCTTGTTGGCCCTGGAGCTTTATATTTTATGATGTTTTATAACAGAAATAGATGATGAATGTTAACTTCACCACTTTTTGAAGGTGGTAGGGCTTTTGTGGAAAGTCCGTCTGGGGAAATAACACCCCCTTGCTTTTTTCTGCCGTGAAGCAGCAGTGTTCGCACTGCTGTGTTTCGTTTCGAAGGACAAGGGAGCCAGTGAAATGAGCAACGCGCTTTGCTGTCTTATTAGTGTCAAGATTTGCCTTTAACAAGACAGTGGGTGCCATGGGCGGTGGTGACCACTTACCATCAGGTGGCCCACCTGCTCGTTTGCTCACTTGTAACATAAAAAAAACAACTACTTGGATCATTGACGGTAGACTGACAGTCAAAAATGGGAAAGAGAAAGGAGTTAGTTACTATACTAACTCCTTGGGAAAGAGTGATAAATAATTATATAAAGAAGATCAAATTCATAACGATTGAATGTCAAATCGAAAATATTTTATAAGTAGGTATAATTTATAATACAAATAGGTACCGGATCAAATACTTTCCTCCCAAAACCTTGCCATCTCTAAATATTTCTGAAAAAGTATTGTCTGTGTGTAATTACACAAATATGGATTGTACTTATCTGAGTTAAATAAATTGAATTGAATTGAATTGAATTATAGTTATGTAGGTACAGTCAAGAGTGTATCAAGCTTGACGCATTGGACTTTGTACCGTTCTTATTTCAATAGACGTACGGGCTAGAGTCGCACAGCGAGTGTCAAGCTTGACCTGTCGTTGACTGTACTACTGTCTACAGCTGACAATATCAACACTACATATAAGACATAAATCAAAAAGGTTAACAGTAAAAATATCTTAACCTAGTATTCAACAGTGCGACGACACTACTAGAAAGGTATTTAAGAGAGAAACGGACCTCAAATGCTATAATTGCTCTATATCGAGATTATGCTCTCAGTGAAGAAAGTACCTAACCTGTTCTTGCTATGGTTGAGTCAAGTTCGCGGTGACGTTGCCGTTCTTGGTAAACAACTCCTGCGCACGGGATGGCAACGTGCAGTTGGGGGTGCACCCTAATCCCTGCAGTATAAAAGATAGTATGTTTGTTTTGAGTTGGTCTTACAATAATAATTTGAAGTTTTTCATACCAATTCGATGGAAACTATAAAAGCAAAATAGGCAATAGGCAAAATAGGATTTGGTAATTTATAGTACAGTTTTATATTTCATTCTTATTGGATATCATGACGGTACCTACCTCATACAATAGGTATTTTAATTGAGTTTCCAATTTAATTTGAATTCCATTGTTATCTGGATCAATTTTATTTTTTAAGTAATAGTCCTTATAGGGTCCATTCCACGTCCATTCACAGGAGCATTTACCCTACTTTATTTAGGAATGTAACTACCTACCTACTTTATTTACGAATGTTTAGTTTTGATTTGATTTAAATAGCTTTTAAAATAAACAGAGTAGCATATACCAGTTGCACAAGGCGTCGTTAAAGTTAAAGCTCCCTTAAATCTATTGCTGTCACTTTTATTTTCATAAAAACTAAAAGTGTCGGTTGTTTAACAGAACTTTAATTTTAAAGGGGCTTCGTGTACTAAGGGGCCTGATAGTGTTGATTTAATTACTATACCGACAGAAGTAGGTACATTCAACGACAGGTCGATTTTGACACTTGCAGTGTGGCTCTAACCCGTACGTCTATTGAAATAAGAAAGGTACACACGGCCGCACATCAGTAGAAACACTTTTGGACCTTATGGCGTGGTAATAGAGTTGAAAAAGTTTCTACCGACAAGCGGTTGACCGTACAAAGTCCAATATGTCTAGCTTGATGTGCTCTTGATTGTACGAATATCGCTCTTTGTCTCCAAGTAACTATAACCATGGATGTAAAATATTAGGACTGACAATCCCCATTAAGAAACGTAACCCGGAAAGCATAAATCTAATTGAAACTAGATACTACTCTACGCTGTCTATGCTGGCTCAGCGACCCAAAGTGAGTCTTGGCCTCCAATACGAGATGTCGCCACTTCTCCCGGTCTCGAGCGGTCTCTTGCCAGTCGCTTGGAGCTCGCGTAGGTCTGCTTCCACCGCATCTTGCCAGCGATACCGGGGGAGCCCAACCGGTCTTTTGCCTGTTGGACATCTTGGATAGGCTCTTTTGGCACCACGATCGTCATTCATCCTAATAAGGTGGCCAAGCTAGCGCAGTCTGAAACTAGATGGCACTTTCAAATAATCTGGAAAGTTATTCATCATCACCATAACAGCCCATGAAACGTCGACAGGCAGGACAGGGAAATCCCTTCAAAATTCTAGCCTTTGCTGAAATAATGTGGAGAGGAAGTACCATAGTTACCACGCTTGTCAGCGTTACGGCTGGCACCATAGACCGCGGTTGTTGGTGACTGAGTATGTAAGAAGATGCGGATGCTACTGCCCATCCTCTAGTTCATTAGCCCTTAGTCGCCTCTTACGATACCCATGGGGACAGATGGATTGGTACGAGTACTATAATTTGCCAGCACTACACGGACGGCTTTGCTGTCTTTTTTTTTTATTGAAAATGTGCTGAGGTCGAACGAGCTTCCCCAGAAGAAGCCTATTCACTCGCGACTTGAAGAGGTTCGGGTTATATGAACTCGGGAACACAGACGCAGGCAGAGAATTCCACTCTTTAGCCGTGCGCATTATAAAAGATGTTTCAAAGCGCTTTGTGCGAATGTGCGGAATATCAACCAAGTATGGGTGATATCCTGTGGTGCGTCTGGACTCCCGATGGTAGAAGAGAGAGTCTTCATCATAACAATCTTCCCCAAAGAACATAGAATGGTACAGTCAAAAGCACATCAAGCTTGACACGTTGGACTCTGTATCGTTCTTATTTCAATAGACGTACGGGCTAGAGTCGCACTGCGAGTGTCAAGCTTGACGTCATTAACACGTTAAAATGCAAAAATAACCGACACAAACTTTCGTGTGAAAATTAAACATTTTTACTTTCGAACGGAGCGAGAACGACTACATAGAACATTCGGCTCTTGATCCGGAAGTTCTGGGTTCGATTCCCGGTGGGGATACTGTGGTGGGGAATGATGACTCTCGTATATTTTATTTTATTTAAGGACCGCCATTAGCAAATTACATTGACACTTATATTAACAACTTACTTCTAAAAACATAATTGAATGCACTGCTTGTTAAGGCAGCCACAACATGCTTAAATTTATTACATTGCAACAAACAAGAATAAAAAAAAAAACCGGTCAAGTGCGAGTCGGACTCGCGCGCCGAGGGTTCCGATATACCTATAGTATTTTTGGAAGCAATAAAGTCCATTTTCAGGACCGCAAAACTAAATTTGTTTGTAAAGGTTTTTTGCAGATTTCTGAAAAACTGTGCAACTTAGAAAGATCGTTTTATTTTTGCTGTAAAGTTTATATAAACTTCTGTCAACTGTAATTAATTCAGATTTTTCCTTACTCAAACTTCGGAGATAAGGGGGGGGGAATGGTATTTTTCTTGACATTTTTCATCATAACTTTAAAACTAAGAAATTTAAAAAAATACAAAAATATATTTTAAAATGTACAAGTAAAGCCCTTTCATATGATAACCCGCTCGACCTAGTAGCGACAATTTGAAATTTGCCCCCCCCTATTTTGGCCCCCTTTATATTAATAATCATACTTTTTTCAAAATTTTTTCTTGTGCAATTAAGTTGGGCAACTATATTCTAAAACTATTCCAAATTTCAGGTTGATAGCATAAGTGGTTGCTGAGATATAGAGGTGTGACAGACAGACGGACAGACAGAGCGGCACCATAAGGGTTCCTTTTTTTTACCATTTTGGTATCGGAACCCTAATAATATAAAAAACAGAAGTAACTAATGCTAAATGTGCAGGAAAAAGTTAACTAATAGACTGCTGTTCCCTTGCAGCGAGCAAAAATTTATTTCTGAAGCAGTTATATGAATCCTTGAAGATGTCGATGGTACCTCCAAGGGCATCTTAGCCTAGAAACAGCTGAAGACCGTTTGAGATTGGTTCGAGAGAATGGTAATTTAAATAAACCTACCGGTTGGCGAGGAATACGGGGTGGAACGTAGATTTGAAAGCTTTCTAGGTGTTGTGGGTTATCTACTCTGTTATTGAAAAGTTTATGCAGAAAAGTTAAGTCTATCAATCGTCGTCGGGTATTTAGATTGTCTATTTTATAGTAATATATAAGGTATAGCGAGAAAGTAAGTGCAGTGCTGCTGTATTACAATACAATACAATATTCTTTATTGCACACAAAATTTAGTGAAAAATACAATATTAGAAATAGGTGTACAATGAGGCGGCCTTATTGCTATTTATTTTATTTCGGATAGTTCCTTATCCTATGCTATTAAACGAGCAATATTTGTATATATATATATTTGTAATCGGTTTCTCGAAAACGGCTCTAACGATTTTGATGACATTTAGTATCTGAAGGTTTTTGGGGACGAAAAATCGATCTAGCCAGGTCTCATGTCTGGGAAAAGTGTTTTTGCCCGTGTTTTTAAGCATTTTTGAAACCTACAGCGCCATCTGTTGGCGAGTAGCATAGCTTGCTCACTCGATGATATTTTAATGTTGAGGCGGCTATTATAGAGCGAAGCTCGGTCGTCCAGGTACTTTTGATTTAAATCACAATGAGCTTTGGGAATAAAACAAAACCTAAGAAAAGAGATGCAGTTTACTTATAGTGCTCCTACTGTACATCTATCCTATCTTCAAAGGTTGATTAAAAAGATCGCTTGTAGCGATAACGCCGCCTTTGCCCACATTAGTTTTAAGTTTTCTTTACTGTACAATTTATTTCTTATTATGTGTGAAATAAAGAATCAATCTATCTATCTTACCTACAATATAAAACGTACGTCTGTAGAAACATTTAATTTTGCAACTCTATTACCATGGCTACTGCATAACGTCCAAAGTGTTTAAACTGACGTGCTGTTGGTTGTACAGCAAACAATAGCCATAGTCAGGAGCGCCGCAATGAAAACAATGTGATTCGTTTGAACTCCGAAAATTGTGGAATAATTTGAGAGATTGTTACCCACTGAATAAAGCGTATGGAATTTTGAATTTATAAACAATTTACAAGCTTTTTTAAATGAAATTGGGGCTAAAAATGTCTGATAAACATAAAGGGGTCCGATTATCAGTACCGGAACACCAACTGACTGTGGAAGTCTATTCTTGTCTTTTTAGGGTTCCGTACCTCAAAATAAAAAAACTGAACCCTTATAGGATCACTTTGTTGTCCGTCTGTCTATCTGTCTGTCAAGACCCTTTTTCTCATGAACGAGAAGAGGTATCAGGTTGAAATTGATAATGAATATTAAGGTCCATAAACCACACAAGATCTAATCGATCGATCTTTTTTTTTTTTTTTAAAGAAAAATTTAAATTTTTTACGACGCAATTAAAAGATATGGCTTTTTAAGTCCTTATCTCCATACATTCTACAGGGTACTTCCCGTTGACCTACAATTATCAAATTTGGCAAGAAGCTAGGTCTCACAGTACAAATAAAGGAAAAAGTCTAAAATCATTCAATATTTCAATTTTTCTCACAACTAATACGAGACCAATTAAGGTGAGCTCCCGTTTCAAAAACTTTTCCATTAAAGAGGGGTCAAGTTTTTAAAATCAAAGAGCAAAAGCTTTTAGTATATCATATGGTAGATAGGTACGGAACCCTTAGGGCGCGAGTCCGACTCGCACTTGGCCGGTTTTTTTTCCGTCAAATATACTCTGGTTCGTCTGGTTCGTGGTGGTTTGTCTGGTTCTATAGCTGCAAAATGTGATGGTTAACTTTGACATTGACTCGTGAAACGGAATAGGTATATGTAGTAGATTGAGGCTGAGGGAAATGAGAAGGTGGGGAATTTTGCCATTTGAGTTTCACGTTTGATCAATACATAATTTAAAACAAATAACAAACATGGCCGTCCAAAAACAATAAACATATTTTGTTTATTTATTTATTTTATTACTTTACCGGTCGCAACGGATGTGTAGAGTTTGGCACGCTTACTACTTTAGGGTTGCTACCTTATAGAAATCTGCATGTTCTTGTAAAAAAATCTCTTACGGTTTTACAGTTACCGGTCGTTATAACAATCAAAAATGCAAACAATTTTTTTTTATTATTTTTATATTTTACTTATTTGGTCCCGTGTGGTGTCGGCAAAGAATAGTACCATCCATGATCCGATACATACCCGTGCGTGGGTGTCGTAAGAGGTGACTAAGGGTTATAAACTGGAGTCTGGGCAGCAGCATCCCCCTGTGATCATACCATTTTACAACAGCAGTCCATTGTGCCAGCTGGAACGCTGACAAGCGCGGTGACTCTGGTACTTCCCCTCCACATTTTTCCAACAAAAGCTAGAATTCTGGAGGGAGCTCCCTGTCCTGTAGTGGACATTTCATAAGATGATAGGATGATGGCAACCCTGGCTGCGTAAGTTGCGTATGCGCCGCGCATCTGTGACGCTCATCGAGACGGTTTTAATAGATCCGCCACGATATTAATTATAAATATACCTAAAGTAATTAATGACACCATTTGAAAGATATTTCGGTTAGGTGCGCGAGAGTTTAGATTTCATATTTCTGAAATTTTGAAGCTTTCATCATTCATCATATCGTGTGTCAATGACCGATCTCACAAACCCTGGTGTCAGAGTTGTTGAGCCGCCAAAAGCTTTTGAAATGGTTCATTGACGACTACATCCGTAGATAGTAGTCGGGACCAACGGATTAACGTGCCTTTCGAAACACGTAATTATCTAACTTTTCGGACAATCAGGTTCTGCAATGTCCTAACCTAAATGACAAGGACGTTGCAGTATGAATCGCACAAAGACATTTTTGTTTTGACAGTGTCCCCACCGGGAATCGAACCCAGAACCTCCGGATCGAGAGCCGAGCGCTCTAACCACTACACTACGGACGGAGGCTATTATTTGAGAATTGTATTGGCATAGGTAGGTATTTAAAATAATAATAAATAATAAAAATAAATAAAATAAAATCCATATTTTAGACAAAAATAGTCCATAATGTCCATATTAAATTTAAATTAAAAATTAAAATTACTATTAAAATAACATGAAATTTAAAATTCAATTACATTACATTACAATTATTAGAATTACATCTTTTATTAATTTGAGTGATGATGACTTAAAAAATAAATAAATAATAATATTTATTTATTTTTTATTAAAAGAATAATAAATGAACATCGAATAATAATAATAAAATAAAACTGAGCAAAACATAACAAACAGAAAATAAGAAACAAAGTCGGACGAGTTGGAATGAAAGTTTGCACAGGGCCCAATTCAGATTAAAATACCTGAGATTTTTCAGATTCAGATAATTTATTCAATATAGATTCTTTACAGAATACTTATTGAATGTCTTGCAGAAAACAATGCAAATAGAGCGAATCTACACCGTTTCGGATCGTGCTATGGTAGCGTAAAAAAGTCGGCAAGAAACCACTGCAACACGGCCTACTACAACTACTTTAAGAGTTGGTTTTTTACAATGTCTTTTTTGAGTTTCGCCGGAATATCAGAGCACCATACCTTTTTGTCATTGATATAGTCGTCTAATCTATAGTAAGTTTTTTTACATAACGTTTGCTTTACACATAATTTAAATTTTCTCTCAGGTATTAATTGCACTCCATTGTATGATTTCCTAAAAAAGGTATTTTAACCCACAGTTTTAACCTGCTTGTATTGTAACTAAATACTTGTAACACAAAAAACTGACTTAGAGCGAGTCGGACTCGTTATACGTCGGTTAATGTTTTTCATGGTAGCTTCAAAACGACTGCATCAAATCTTGTTAAGTCTAACTCACATTTGACCAGGTTCATTTGTGTTTTTAATACAACGTTTACACGATAGGGAAAGGTGTGACAATACTGAATCTGCCCATGAAAATTAACAACTCGAAATACGAAAAACTAAATTTGACCTCCCATACAAAATGCGCTATCAGTTGATGCAGTTTCTATTACAATAAAATATCTACTATTATTCAGATTTTGAAATTTGCAAACTTCGGAGATAAGGTGGAGGAACGGTATTTATTATTGTAACATAACTTGGAAACTAAGAGCCTAGAAAAACTAGGAATGAACAATGCCTTTTCAATGATACCCAACTCGATCTAGTAACGACAATTAAAAATTTTGCCCCTCTATTTTGGCCCCGTTTGCAATAATAATATTTATTTTTTTATTTTTTTGTTTGCATTTAAGTTGGAAAATAATATTCCAAAGCTATTTCAAATTTCAAGTCGATTGCTGAGATATACAGGTGTGACAGACAGACAAAGTCGCATCATAAGGGTTCCGTGTGAACCATTTCGGTTCGCAGCTTTTAAATCATATTCAGTCACGTCAGGCTAGCTCAAACTGTGTAAAGCTAAATGAATGCGTTTATTAATAAAGTTTTTAGAGACACAGTAATATTTTACTTTGTTTCCGTCACAGTGCGCCATTTGACACAGTTTTGGCACCAACTACTGATCAGTATCTATCGCTCATTTTAAACTGAGCAAATTCGTACAGTCGGCCTTAAAAGTTCCTGAGCATTTCAGATGTCCGTGTACTATGTTTAGCGGAAAGGTGTGATAATACTGAAGGGTGTGAATCTGCGCATGAAACTGAACAACTTTCCCTAAGGAACTAGGTCGAAATATCGAAAGAAATAAATAAATCGATATATACTATCTACAATAGGTTACCAGACACGGTACGAGACGCAGCCTCTACCCGTTTATTTAAAATTACAGCTATGCAATTTTATAGCTTATCAGAATTTTTTGATAATAAATCTATATGATTTAAGTAATTTTAAAAATACATGTTATGTCTAAATCTATAATTTTGATTGTAATATTAATAATGTGATGATTTCTACATTTATATCAATGTTATTATTTTTACCTTTAATTTTGAATTATCTATAAATTGTATTGTAAATACGAAAAACCAAAATTCTGCCATACAAAATGCGCTATCAGCTGATGCAGTTTCTATGGGAGGTAAAAAAATTATTTTGTTCTATGACATATATTCCATGGGAATTGCTGTTCAGTTTCAAGTGTGTAGATTCGGGCCCTTTAGTATTATATTATCAATATTATCATATCCTTCCGTTACACATTCTAATTGACCATAAGGCTGTTCGTTCGCACACGACCGAGAATCGAGAGTTACGAATGTAACTATTGACGTTCTGTTCACTGTACTGGATTTAAGCTAGTAATACCTGTCTGGCACGTTGGCGTGGTTGGTAGTGAGTCTGCCTTCTACGCCGTGGGTCGCGGGTTCGATCCCCGCCCAGGGCTATCATTTATGTGACGAACCACGAGTGTTTGTCCTGTGTTTGGGTGTTATTTATATATGTATATCAGTCTCTGGTGCCCTTATTACACCTTACACCTTTATTACGCTTTGACTAGTTTGGGATCAGATGACTTTGTGTAAATTGTCAGGTCTATTATTATAAGGTCCGTGTGGTGCCGGCAGAGAACACCAAGTTTGACACGTTGGACTTTGTACCGTTCTTATTTCAATAGACGAACGGGCTAGATTCACACTGCGAGTGTCAAGCTTGACCTGTCGTTGACTGTACCTACCCATCTCTACCTGTGGATGTCGTAAGAGGCAACTAAGGGCTTATAAACGGAAGGATGGGCAGCAGCATCTTTCTGTCGCCAGCCGCAACGCTCAAAAGTGTAGTGACTATGGTAAATCCCCTCCAAAGTACCACGCGTTTTTGTTAAAGTGTTGGAGGCAGCTCGCTGTCCTTCAGTGGACGTTTCGTGGGATGTTGTGATAATTTTTTATTTAAATACCTTCACAGGTAAATATTTATAAAATATTATCCTTTTCAACTTAGTACCTCCCTGGCGCTCCAGAAACAAAAACTGCTTAAGAAATTTGTAAAAGAAGAATAAAAGTGTCCAAGTAATGTTCCCTGTAGAATGCTCTTGCCGTCTCGCTCACTCCTTCGATAACTTAGCGTAAATGCTAGGAGTGCGACTGAGATGCAAGATCTTTTGTACGAGCCAAGCTCTTAAAACAATTACATTATATTGTGAGTTCTGTTTATTGTAAGTGTATTATGTTATTTTGTAATTTAGTGGTTTCAGCAGGTACTTATCAAGTAAGCGTAATTCTTTTAAGACTCTAAAAGACTTGTAGCGACGGGTGTCTTATAAGGCGACTAAGAGATCTTCACCGCAGAAGAACGCGACCGCTTATCTTCCAGTCCGGAAAATAAGCAGTCACGTTCTTCTGCGTATTAACGACTATAGTGCTGTCACCCATCATCGCAGTCCCACAGGTCCCATCCGCGGTCCAAAAGGTCCCAGAAATAGTCCCACAAGTCCCAGCCTCGGTCCCACTGGCCCACCCGCTGTCCCACAGAACCGACTCGAGGTCCCACAAGTCCCACCTGGGGTCACACAAGTCCCATCTGGGTTCCCACAAGTTCTATCCACGGTCCCACAGTTCCCACCCAAGGTTCCACAGGTCCCACCCAAGGTCCCACCTGAGGTCCCACTGGTCCCAGCCGCAGACCCACAGGTCCCACCTTAGGTCCCACAGGTCCCAGTCTTGGTGCATTGTACAATCAAAAGCACATCGATCTTGACGTTTAGAGCATTTGAAATAAGAACATAACAAAGCCCAATGTGTCAAGATTGGCGTGCTCCTAGCTGTACCATAAATAACGCTGTCAAACGTGGTCACTATGGGAACATGGCACCAAAATATCACACGGCTTTGTTGCGAAATTGATGATGACATGGACGAACAATAAAAAGAACCACCCCCTTTTTGACATCGTATCGAAACCCGAAAAGTATAAAACTAGATGGCGCTAATAAATAGTCCGGGAAGTTATTATAATTTATCGAGTATTCTGCTAAAAAAATAAATCGAATTTTTATGTTAGCGTTTCTTTACATTAAAACTATGTTGAAATTTTTAATGATATTTTGGCAGAAAACTCTGTAGACCATAATTAATTTCCAGATTATTTGAAAGCGCCATCTAGTTTCAATGAGTTTTAAGCCTTTCCGGGTTACGTTTTCTAGTATGGGGATTGTCAGTCTATGATGATGTTAGGAAGCTGATGAATAAATAAATGACAGTTTGTGTACTAAAGACTTTTCCGTGCTTCAAAAGGCACACACAAAAAAATTAAAATCCGGAAAAAATACCGATAAATTTCGATCTTGTCCTCGTTTTCGTCACGCAGTCGGATTTTACCTTTAACAAAACAAATAATTTTGAAAAACCTATCAAAACCAAGAACCATTAAAATTTGCAATTGCCCCTTAGACACCATCTGCCCTGGCCGACTTAGAAGTCATTAAACAGACTCCGGAACCCCGGACCCAAAATGTGTATGTTTGTTTTATATGTATTTATATATAAATAAAAACGATTCAAATCATAGAAATATAAACAATATCAACGGTAAAATCAATCATATAATAAATTTTCTTTATAAACTTAGTACTGTAATTGAGTAAATTGCAAATATACCGTAAGAATTTTAAGTTCCTGTGTAAGATTAGAGGCAAAGCTGTAATGTAACAGCTGAAATTGGGACCCCACGATACAGACTTGCCTAGTGTGGGGACCATGTTAAACTCATTTCTGTAAAAACTGAATGTTAATAAATATATTTTGTAGTTTGTATATATTTTGTTGTAAGTCGGTCAGTAACGAAAGCATGTGCAAGTGGGGCTCTGGC
Source organism: Athrips mouffetella (assembly GCA_947532105.1). NCBI lineage: Eukaryota > Metazoa > Arthropoda > Insecta > Lepidoptera > Gelechiidae > Athrips > Athrips mouffetella. Next base: position 15,130,262 of record OX383984.1, read on the forward strand.
GCAGATCCTGCTTGTCAGTGTGGCTTCTCTGCGCAAGCGATGGAACAACTTGTGACCTGCCCTGCGTGCCCCTCTAACACCGCTGACTATCTGAGTATGTAATCACAACCCGGTATTCAGATCGTTTGGTAGCGTAGTCAACGAAACTGAATGTCAGATAAACTCTATAATAAACTACCAAATACCATTAAGGATTCACCACAAAATAGGTTCCGAAATGAGCTGTATATATTTTTGTGCAAAGAATGTTTTTATAGTATTAACAAATTTATGTCCTGCAAGTTGTAATTTGACTGATTTTCGTTATTGTTAATATTAGCATCTCCTTTTGACATTTGAAATTTTATTTACAATTTAGTAAACTTGACATTTTATTTTAATTGTTATTATATATTTTCTTCTGACATAATTTGATTGCATGCTACTCTTATTTGCATACCATCATGTTAGTTAAATATGAGATTCATTATATTAATGTAACACCAATTTTATACTACATTTAAAGCAAATAAAGATTTATTACTATTATTTTATTGGTCCTATACAGTATAAATCACGCCAGAATCGACTCGAAAGAAGAAGAAACAAAGAGTCACAAAGTTAGACTATGTCAATAACATATATAAAATAAACAGACCCCCTTATCATAATACAATTTGTTAATGTGGGAACTCTAATAACATTGGTCACTTTGAAGCAAGCATAACGAAACAATCTCAAAAAGTGAAATTGTTGGGTACAAAAACTTACTTGCTATTATTGCCTATATCCTGCAGTTCTACCCTGATCCTGACGAAGACTGTTAGGAATGTTCGATACCGTAGTAGCTTACTACGAGTATTACTTCTCGATCTATGTTTATAAAACAGTGCCACGTTCATATCATGACTATTATGGTACACTCACTACTTATACTAACAATATTATTTCCCTAGCCTTTCCGTTTTTGCCAATAGTTTTCACGGACTCGACTACCTAACCTAGGGGATTTGACGAGGGCACTGGTTTTCACACAGAGCGACTGCCATCTGACCAAAGGGGGGCAAAATTTATAATAGTCGTTATTGGTAGAGTGGGGTATCCTTTACTTGTAGGGTTACTTGTGGGGTGGGCTTTTTTTTGTAATGTAATTACGACTTTTAGTTTCAATGTAAAAAAAATCGTCCCCCCCCCCCGATTTCCGAAGTTTGCGACTGAAAAAACGATAGAAGTTTATGTAAATATGTATTACAAGAAAAATAAAACGATCTTTCTAACTTGCACAGTTTTTTTTAGAAACAAACAAATTTTGTTTTGCGATCCTAAAAATCTACTTCATTGCTTCCAAAAATATTACTCCGTCCGTAGAAATAGAAAAATGCTTTATAAGGTCCTAATGAAATAAATAGTGAACAGTTTTAGTATATTACTCAGACCGAAAAACTAAACAACTTTCCCAAAGGAACGTAGGTCGAAATACAAAAATCAATTTTTGACCTCTCATAAAAACTGCATCAGCTGATATCGTATTTCGACCTACGTTCCTTTGGGAAAGTTGTTCAGTTTCATGGTCTAAATAACCTGTTAAAATTATGTTCACTAATTCTGTAGTACCCTATAATAGGTCAGGGTATAGTGGAAAAAGGTCCTATTTCATCCGGTTTACCCGGGTGAAACGCCAGCTAATATCCAGGTTAAGTATTATTATTCGGGCGAGAAGTAAAGTCCACAGGTGCGACTAGGGTGTCTATGATGCGAGGTCGAAAAGGTACACAAGTTATAAGGTCTTGAAATTAGATACACAACGTGTTACGGAAAGGTGTATAATACTGAAGGGTGTGAATCTGTCTATGAAACTGAACAACTTTTCCCAAGGAACATAGGTCATAGAACAATTTCAATAGACGTACAGGCTAGAGTCGCACTACGAGTGTCAAGCTTGACCTGTACCTATCTTTTCCTACTTTGTGTATAGTTGCTATCTCATCATGACATCCCATAAAACGTCCACTACAGGACAGGGAACTCCCTCCAAAATTCCAGCTTTTGCTGAAACAATGTGGAAGGAAGTACCATAGCCACCACGCTTGTTAGCGTTACGGCTGGCATAATGGACCGCGGTTGTTGGTGACCGCAGAATGTAAGATGATAAGATGCACAATGAGGGATGCTGCTGCCCGTCGTCTGGTTTATTAACTCTTAGTCGCCTCTAACAACACCCACGGGTAGAAATGGATTGACTATTCTTTGCCGGCACCACACGGGATATTTTATTGGACGGGTTGCTATCTACCATACTTCTATCTATCATACTTTAGTGTGGAATTTAATTTATTATTTTTTTCGGTTCTCCGGTTTGGGACTGTCTCAACACCTCGCTAAAGTAGAGTCACCCTACTTCCCTCTAATCAAACATTCAAGGTCGCTGAGAGTCCTAGCGAGGCTTACGTCGTTTTCTTGTCACCCTGTTTTAGGGACTTATCTTAGGGCTCCCGCACACGACCGAGAATCGGTGGCCGATTTTTTGTCGGCATCCCGCTCTTACGTGTTATCACCTGGATCTTCCGTCCTTGTCCTGGGCGATAATCGGCCACCGATTCTCGGTCGTGTGCGGGAGCCCTTATGTGAGTTTCAAACAAGTAGGGTGACCAAAATATTTGTTCGTTGTCGATAGTTGTTGGTAATTTTGACTAGGGGATAATGGCGCCCCACCACAGAAATGAAACGACAGGAAGCTCCCTGCAAAACTCCAGCAAAACGCGTGGTACTTAGGAGCGGATTTAACATTCATTCATTTCTTGTTGGGGACGCCGCGATGCACGCAAACGGGTGATCGGATCGCGTTAGTGGAGCCATTTCACCCTTTATCCCAGAAAACGGACAGCCTGCCCATGCTTTGTTGGGAGTTCTAGCCCCGAGAAGGCCCTGTATTTGTGATGAATAGCAGGTCAGCGATCTATTCAGTAGCCAAAAGTCCAGTGTCCCCCTTCTGCTGGGTGAACCTCCGGACATAAAGTTACCTATACTTACCACGCTTGTAAGCGTTGCGGCTGGCGACCGCTGTTGTTGGTGACCGCAGTTAAGATGGTACGACACAGAAGGCTGGCACAAAGCGCTTTAAAACATCTTTTATAATGCGCACGGCTAAAGAGTGGAATTCTCTGCCAGCGTCTGTGTTCCCAGTTCATATAACCCGAATCTATTCAAGTCGAGAGTGAATCTGCTTTTTCTGGGCAAGCTCGTTCCATCGTCGACCTCATCTCTGTCTTCAAGACTAGATCGAGATAAAGAGTAAGCCCATTTTAAATAAAAACAAAATCATCGTAACATCCCATGAAACATCCAGGGAGCTCCCTCCAGAATTTCTGCAAAAACGCAGGTACTTAGGAGAGGATTTACCATAGTCACCTTGTAAGCGTTGCGGCAGGCGACCGCTGTTGTTGTTGACCGCAGTATGAAAAATGTTACGATACACAGAAAGATGCTGCTGCCCATCCATCGGTCCATAAGCCCTTAGCCGCCTCTTACGAAACCCACGGTTAGAGATGAGTTGATACTATTCTTTGCCGGCACCATACGGTCGCCCGTACTTAAAATGATTCATGTATAACCACAAATTCGGTTATTTGTGGCCACGAATGTAAACAAATGTAAACACTAGACGTAATATTTACAACGAACAGACAGACGCACGTAACGATAGATTTATGTTGTTATTATTAGTTTTTACCGCGTTTTATTAACTCTTTAACGTACTCTCCGAAGCAGTGACGAGTTGCAGAACTTTTCCGATCTATATTCACCATTGATTACGTACCTAACGCGTGGCGCGTAAAATAATACGTATATAGTCGGTGCCGTGGGTGTCGTAAGAGGCAGCTAAGGGATTATGAACTGGAGGATGGGCAGCACAGTCCGTTTGAGTGTCTTACCATCCTACATACTGCGGTCAACAACAACCGCGGTCCATGGTGCCAGCCAGAACGCTTACAAGCGTGGTGACTATGGTAGGTACTGCCCTTTTGTAACATACCACGCATTTTTGTGTCACATTCTGTAGGGAAGCTGTTCTTACTCTGACCTTATCCTATTGTTATCGGTTTCTCGAAAACGGCTCTAACGATTTTGTTGAAATTTACGATATTTTCGGGGGTGAAAAATAGATCTAAATAAGTCTTCTAGTAGGAAAATTGGGTTTCCCCGTGTTTTTAAGCATTTTTTTTTAGACAGAAACCTACAGCGCCATCTGTTGGCTGGTAGCATAGCTTGCTCACTCGATGATATGTTATTTATCGAAGCTCGGTCGCCCGGGTACTTCCGTTTGAGAGTTCCGAGTTCATATAACCCGAATCTATTGAAGTCTCCAGTGAATTATGTTTCTTCTGGGAAAACTCGTACCATCGTCGACCTCATCTCTGTCTTCAAGACTAGATCGAGGTCAAGAGTAAGCCCATTGACGATAAAAAAAAATAGAGCGTATCTGAGCTGTATTTCTACCATACAATAGTACATTAAAATGCAAGTGCGCTATTATGGATATTACAGCCGAGGCTCAGAAATTGCAGCCCGAGCCGCAGGCGAGGGCGTAATGGAGCCGAGGGTGTAATTACCAACGCGCACGAGCTTTTTACGACGTTTTTCAACACATTTGCGAATAAAAACAAATCAAATTGGTTACCTTTAAAATACTAAACTTTGCTAACCTTACGTCCACTGCACGTCCACCATAACATTTTGTCGGCTGCATATGTTCATGCTTCCCTTTAATTTCACCAAATTTCAAAATTGTATTTCGTGTATGAGTATTTTAGACGGTTCATAATCAGTTTTTTATATGTAGAAGTCGACACTATTAGAAATAATTACAATATTAAACACGACAAATATTTGTAAAATGGCGCGCATTCTTTCTTTTTCAGCGGTCACAGATTATACGTCGTGTGAGGAGCCCCCAAAACATTACCATGTTATCTTACACCATCAATCTTTTATCAATTATTAGTCAATCTAGTAACCAAGCTATAAAAAAAAGTAATTGTCACTCGGTACCCAAACATCCTATTCCATTTACCTTGAAATAAATTATCAAAAATTGAATATCTTGTTACGTAAATGACAAATTTATTGTTAATTAGTTAATTACTATAAATAATTACATAAAATCAACATTCATTTATGATATTTTCTCGAAGTCAGCTTGAAAATTTTAGTAACATAATAAGCATAAAAACTCCTTGCTCTTGGCTGATTAAAAAAAAACAAAAATAAAACACTAGTTAAGTAATATTATGACAAAAACACGCGTGTTTAATGAGCTGGATTATGGACCTTATTACAGTGCAAATAGAGCTGTTTTATGAGCAAATGTGTTGAAAATGTATTTTTCTATTTTGCTATTTACTTGACCAATTTAATCATGCTTTCCGAAGCACGCAAATAATGTTACACTGGAATTTCGTGGAATCCACTTAAAGACTCGCTCTGTTGATAAAATTATTAAAATTCCTACGATTTCTGCTGCATATTTTGTTAAACGTAACATGACCATCATCCGATTCTCATCTTAGTGATAGCTGGTTGATATCGCTGCCAGATTAATTTAACACTGTACCCGCCCATGCGGTGCCGGCAAAGAATAGTAACAACTCATCTCTACTCTTGGGTGTCGTAAGAGGCGACTAAGGAATTCTGAACCAAATTATGTTTTCATTGTTTATCAGGATAAAAATTAATGAAATTAAACCTATGAAATTGCCGAAATTTTCTTACAGATTAATGAGATCATAATTCCTATAATTCTAATGCAATTTTTTTTCATTTGTCTTGTATTTGAAAGTTGACTTCAAGGTTATTAATTTACGCATAAAATTAAGTTTTTATTTTTAGTTTGATATATAAAATTAAAGGTTCGAAAATTGTTCGTCTTAAATGTCGTCCGATTTCATCATTAGATTAGTTTTATTTTTTTACAGATAATATTTTTCTAAAATTAAATTTAAGCTTCCGTTAGCTTAATGTCTTCCCAATAATGCTTAAAAAAATTAAAAAATTGGATTCATTGTTCCGAAGAAAAATGCAAAAATGTTAGTACTGAAAATTGAGTTTACCTAAAATTCGCCATACGAAACGGCAATTCATAGGTAAAGACCTATTATTTTTTAGGTCTCAAGTGACATTTTGCGACTCAATTCCTAAATGTTACCGGGTGGTAAAATATCACTTTGAAAACTAATATAACAATCAAATATTAATTTAAATTTAACGAATTTCAATCGTAACTTTTGAACAAAAACAATGACTTTTATGTTCAAATGTTAAGTTATTGAATGTTTTGAGTAATATTTTATTTATCATTATATCATAAACGTCCACTACAGGACAGCTATTGCTGGAATAATGTGGAGGGGAAGTACCATAGTCACCACGCTTGTTAGCGTTACGGCTGGCACCATGGACCGCGGTTGTTGGTGACCGCAGAATATAAGATGATGCGTTACACAGAAAGATGCTGCTGCCCATCCTCTGGTTTATTAACCCTTAATCGCCTCTTTCGACACCCACGAGTAGAGATAGGTAGGTTGGTACCATTGTTTGCCGGCACGGGTTTAACAACATACTTACTTTGTTGCATTGAAATGAAAATAAAATATTACAGAGTTAAGTACTCGACTACTCGTAAAAAGCAATTTGAAATTACGTAAAACCGTTTTCAATCGTTCGAATCGGACCGCAAGAATGTTTTTTTTCCTTTTATCAACAAAAAAGGTTCACCAATTGGCAATAATCGGTGAAAGCGTAACCGAAGACAATTTCTATTGGCTATTGACTGAAAGTTGGCGATTGTCGACTCTCTGATTGGAAGAAATTATTGTGTGTTCATTGGTCGATTTAATTGTTCGAAATACGAATTGTTTCTCTCGCAAAAATAAATAAATCTTTACAAGAAGTAAGTACAGGGCAAGGAGGTTTTAGTCCACGCTTCGTTTTGGGCGAAACGAAGCGAAACGTGGGACTTCTTGGTACAGTGTTTATGCCAAGTGCGAGTAGGACTCGGAAAGGTTCCGTACATTCAACTCAATATAGAAGGAATAGTTTTCTTTTGCGTAGCATGAGGCAATTCAATAAACTCAATCATGATAGTCGATTTGATATCTTTTGTAATAATGTTCATAGCGCTAAAAATGCACTCATTAGAGACTATGTACTGAGTTTGGATTAATTTCAAATTTTTTATTAATACTTAAGTAATTTTATGCTTCACATAGGTACTTCATAATAACATAGAATTGTTACTTAAGTTATTTTTTACATACACATGTGGAAGCTTGTCATTGGCTTATAGCAATTAGTTTATAGCACTCAAATTGTAAATATAGCTGTAAGCATCCCAAAGAAAATAAAATAAAATATATAAATAAATTAACGAACTTTTAGTGGCAGGTTCAAAACTACTGTGTTATTGAGTTCGTTTCCACTCGACTCCAACAATTGCACTTGTAAGCAAAATATTTCGCAAATATTAGATCCCTAAATAAAAAAATATCTTCAGAAACACACTTCACTATTAAAAGACCTATCCAAATATCATACAATGGGGTAGAAGAGAAAAAAAATCTAGGGGCACGGCAGTGCCCCCGCCAAGTCGAGCGCGAAGCAAACACTGCCGTACCATCCTTTACTGGAACCATTTCGCTACATTTTCAGGCCCCTATTTGAGAACCTCTGGATAAGACCAGAACGCAGAAATTTTCGTAATCCAGTAAGCTATAATCACATACGTAAAATCCAAAATTTCAAGTCTGTAGGTCATTTATTTCCGAAGTTAAGTGAAAGCAAAGTTTCTCATTCATGACACACACTCACTCACTCACTCACTCATGATCACAAAAATAACTAGTACTTCCCATAAACTCAGAGAGCTGAAATTTGGTACAGAGTTAGGGTTTAATGGCCACATAAAGGGAAATTTATAAAAACTAGCATAATCGAAAAATATAAAATAAAAATAAATCAATATGCCCACGTTTCTACAAAAAGAAGTGAAATCCCACCAAAAACATTCTGTAAAAAACTAGCCAAGTCTCGATGGAGCTGCTTGTTTCTCTCTAAAAAGTAATGAAATATAGACAAAGTCGTACCAAGTCTAAGGTTCCTTACTGCGATTTCTTTATTATTATAGTTAATGTTGTGTGACTTGGCCGTTGAAGGGTACAAAACTAGGTGATCCATGACACCATTGCACCAATCTGTCGCCAGAACCGCTACCCATAGACGATCAACAACAGCCTAAAATGAAACACTAGCGTCCAATTACCAATACCAGTATGGGCTATTATCTCGCTTAACAAACATAGGTAGTTACAACAGATATAACATTACGTGTAAACAAAATTGACTTGTACCCACTAACGTATAAAGAATGTTCATCGGCCAAGTCACACAACATTAACTATAATAATAAAGAAATCGCAGTAAGGAACCTTAGACTTGGTACGACTTTGTCTAGATTTCATTACTTTTTAGAGATAAACAAGCAGCTCCATCGAGACTTGGCTAGTTTTTTACAGAATTTTTTTGGTGGGATCACCTTTACTTGTAGAGGAGGTACCCCAAAAAAAAATTTTTGATTTTATTTTACTACTTTTTCGGCGTGGATGAAATGTATGTCTATACTAAATTACAGCTTACAAGTACTAAGGGTCTTTGAGCTAACTATAAGGGTTCCTTGTCTCCATACAAATTCACCAGCTGATGGGTAAAATTTAAATGATAGTCTACTACCCATCTACTACCTCGATAGCATCGTGTGGGGTGTCATTTAAAACTAATGTGAGTCTGTAAATATCACGTTTGCGAAATATTTAACCTGCCTGCATGTGAAAAAAATACTGTAGTACTTAGTAGAGTGTTAATTTGATTGCGTGCCATAGCTCAGGGGCGGGATCAGCATCAGTAACTGAACAACTTTTCCCAAGGAACATGGGTCGAAATTCGAAAAACCAAATTTGACCTCCCATAAAAAATGCGCTATCAGCTGATGCAGTTTCTATGGAAGGTCAAAAATTTATTTTCATATTTCAACCTATGTTCCTTGGAAAAACTTGTTCAGTTACTGGCACTGATCCCGCCCCTGAGCTATGGCACGCAATCAAATTAACACTCTACTAAGTACTACAGTATTTTTTTCACATGCAGGCAGGTTAAATATTTCGCAAACGTGATATTTACAGACTCACATTAGTTTTAAATGACACCCCACACGATGCTATCGAGGTAGTAGATGGGTAGTAGACTATCATTTAAATTTTACCCATCAGCTGGTGAATTTGTATGGAGACAAGGAACCCTTATAGTTAGCTCAAAGACCCTTAGTACTTGTAAGCTGTAATTTAGTATAGACATACATTTCATCCACGCCGAAAAAGTAGTAAAATAAAATCAAAAATTTTTTTTTGGGGTACCTCCTCTACAAGTAAAGGTGATCCCACCAAAAAAATTCTGTAAAAAAACTAGCCAAGTCTCGATGGAGCTGCTTGTTTATCTCTAAAAAGTAATGAAATCTAGACAAAGTCGTACCAAGTCTAAGGTTCCTTACTGCGATTTCTTTATTGTATATGATGTACACACCCTGTATATGATGTAAACACCCTGTATATGATGAAATCAAAAGGAAATCTATTACAGCTAAGTAGGCTTCACAGGTTAATGAGCTGTAGCCGAAACACTGAAAATAATAAAAACAACAATAGCAATCAGGCGCTAGGACCTCGCTGAGCATTAGGAGGTTAAAAAAATATGTTATTATCAACGTTATGAAATACTTAATCAAAACCCGCTTCGCGATAAAAATCGTAACAAAAACTACGGAACCCTATACTGCGCGTGGCCCGACACGCACTTGGCCGGTTTTTTATAAAAGGTTTCAACCAATTTTTAATAAGATCTTCGTATATTTCCCGACACCGGATCTCGGTGTAATAAGAAGCCAATGTAATTAGGGAGGCGTTGTCTTTCAGCAAAATGGGACACAGAATTTTATTATGTAAATAAAATTTGAATTTAATTTCCAGGGAAATGATTTTCTAATTTAGCAAATAAAAGTTCTAATATTTGTTTTAATTTGTTACAGGTACGATTGGAACAAGGCAACGTGACTATGTTGTGGACCCATCGGGAGTCAAACCCGGAGTACAACAAAGTACAAATTATGTCTGGGACAATTCGTTTTCCCGTGTTTTTAAGCATTTTTTTAAATACCGCGTTTTCGACAGAAACCTACAGCGCCATCTGTTGGCGGGTAGCACAGCTTGCTCACTCGATGATAGTTTAATGTTGAGGCGGCTGTTATAGAGCGAAGCCCGGTCGCCCAGGGAGCCAATTCTTGAATATTAACGGGTGATAAAGTATCACTCATTTAATTCAAAATCACCGATTTATCCGTTAAAAATAAAGTAGTGTGTAATTGATTATTCTTTTTCATACTTTTTGTTTACTTTTTAACAGTTTATCAGGATGAATTTGAATTTTTAAAGTTCCAAAAGTGATATTGTATCACCCGGTGAAATCCAAGAATTGGCTCCCAGGTACTTTTATTTTAAAAGACTTTCATATTGATAATGATCAATATGATCTAAATTCCTGACACCGGCCACGCCTCGCCCCATTGCAGGAAGTGGATCAGTGAAGCGCGAACTTAGGGTGTGCATGCGCATGTACGAGTAGGTACAGACGACAGCACGTCAAGCGTAACGCTATGGGCTTTGGACAGACCTTGTTTCTATACAAAATAAATTTGACCTCCCATACAAAATGCGCGATCAGCTGATTCAGTTTCTATGGGAGGTAATTTTTTTTTTCGACCTATGTTCCTTAGGGAAAGTTGTTCAGTTTCATGGGCAGAATCACATCCTTCAGGGTCGATATTCCCTTTTTGTTACACCTTGTATATTACTCGGGGAGACCATTTTATTTTTAGGGTTCCGTACCTCAAAAGAAAAAAAACGGAACCCTTATAGGATCACTTTGTTGTCCGTCTGTCTGTCTGTCAAGACCCTTTATCTCACGAACGGGTAAAGGTATCAGGTTGAAATTAATACCATATTTTAGGGTCCATGAACCACACAAGATCTGAAAATTTTAATTTTTTACAACGACGCAATCAAAAGATATGGCATTTTATGTCCTCATACATTCATTCAAAAATGAAAAACCTACAGGGTACTTCCCGTTGACCTAAAATTATGAAATTTGGCAAGAAGCTATGTCTCACAGTACAAATAATGGGAAAAGTCTGAAATAATTAAATATTACAACTTTTCTCACAACTAATGGTAACCAATTGTGGTGAGCTCCCGTTTCAAGAACATTCATATAACAGAGGGGTCAAGTTGAATTGTCGCTTAGGCGATTTTTGTTTTAGTTCTATTTTATAAACGGGAACACTTACAAACTTGAAAATTGATATGTTTATAGTGCATAAGCTATAAAATATCAACAAATAATAAAATTTTGTCAAGCGCGTGTCGGACCAAAAAAATCTAGCACATTAACTTACTGAAATTTCAACTAATACAATTATGATTATGTGGTGGTACGGAACCCTCTGTGCGCGAGTCCGACTCGCACTTGCCCGGTTTTTTTTTTACCTTGAAACATGTTTTGTTTCACGTGTATATTTACTTTACACTCAATCAATAGAAGTCGGATGAACTATACAGCGTGTAACAAAAAGGTGTGAATCTGCCCATGAAACTGAACAACTTTTCCCAAGGAAATAGATCCATAGGTCGAAATAAGAAAAACCAAATTTCGACCTCCCGTACAAAATGCGCTATCAGCTGATGCAGTTTCTATGGGAGGTCAATAATTTATTTTGATCTTTTTTCTTGGGAAAAGTTGTTTAGTTTCTTTGGCAGATTCACATCCTTTAGTTTCCGTTAAACGCTGTATACAGAGGTTTTTTGCAATTATTGTTTTTAAAAGCAGGCAGTGTCCGTGCTTCGGAATGCACAGACACAATCGCTTGTATCGTTTATCTATTACGCAGACAAACACCATGTTACTTTGTTCTACAAACATTACTTAATATTACAACGGCCTTGCTTGTAATTTCCTACGTTTTTGCTTTAATTTACTCTATTGTTCTCAACTATGTGTGACTTCATTATTTACTAGCTTAACCCACTGCTTTGCTCGCGTTATAAAGTCATTTAAGTGTCATGCATTTTTTCGGGATGAATTGTATCCTATGTTTTAGTCCAGTGCTTGATCCATCTATCTCCCAAATTTCATCGAAATCGGTTAAGCCGTTTAGGCGTGATAGTGGAACAAACAGACATATAAATAAACAAACATCTATACTTTCGCATTTATACAAGTAATATTATGTGTGTGACTATTATTTACGTAACACGGCCTAGAACTTGCTGTCAGGTATGAAACTTCCATGGTCTTGTGGGTAGAGCGCTCGGCTCTCGATCCAGACGTTCTGGGTTCAATTCCCGGTGAGATTACTGTCAAACAAAAATCCCTTTGTGCGACCTCCCCAGTTTAGTAAGGAAATTGCAGGATGAATCACCTGATTGTCCAAAAAGTTAGATGATTCCGTGCTTCGAAAGGCACGTTAAAAATCCCCTTGCACTGAAAGTGACATTTTGTTTGACAATGTAATATGGACATTGACAAATAAAAATGTCCCCACCGGGAATCGAACCCAGAACCGAACGAGAGCCGAGCGCTCACTATGGGGCTGTTAAATTACATACAAACATACATACATACATAACATCACGCCTTGTTCCCGTCGGGGTAGGCAGAGACCACAGTTCTCCACCTGCTACGATCTTGACATACTTCCCTTGCTTCCTGAACCTTCATCAATCCTTTCATACATGCTCGTCGGTTTAGGGTACCTTTAACCTGGCCTTTATTCAGAACGTCCTGAATTTGGTCCTGGTACGTTCACCGAGGCCTTCCCCTTCCAACGTTTCCATTTACATACAAATACGTCAGTTTATTTATTTATCTGTGATACAATGTGAATTTTCGACTTCCCATACAAAATGGGTCGATCACGTGACCACTTAAGTATGGATAGCCTTAATGAAAGTTGCTTGTTTAAGAACTACTGGGCTTCGGGAGCACTACCAAAGAAAATTCAAGCTAGGTAAAATATAGGTATACTCAAGAGATCATCAAGCTCGACACATTGGACTTTGTACCGCTCTTATTTCAATAGACGTACGGGCTAGAGTCGCACTACGAGTGTCAAGCTTGACCTGACTGTACTTCAAATACATAAAAAATACTGTACACTCTTGTATAACATCTTTACTCATGAACAAAGAACTCATACTCGACAGATCACTGTGACAGATCAAAAAATCTATTTCTGTCAAGTTTTTTTTTAATAATGTTGAACTAATTTGTTACGCAGACGCGTTTGATGTACGGAACAGTGAGTGAATTATGACGGCGAGACGTTAGATAATATGGTTCAGTTAGTTGAATAGTAAAATAATGGACATAGTAAAATACCGGTCATAATCGTGAGTCTATAGTCCACGAATATCGCGTTTATAACATAGATATATATGAATTTTAGTAATTATTATTTAATATCTATAAATTTAATTTATTCTCTAAAATCACTCGGTGAAATACCAACAAGAATTGGACTCAAGCGCAGCCAAAAAAGTGGGCGTTTCTTTTAAAATAAATATTTTTTGCTTTACATTGCTCAGCATTTTTTGTAAAAATGTATGAAATTTATTACAAAAACCGACCAAGTACGAGTCGGACTGGCGTACCGAGGGTTCCGCATCACTAAGGTAAAAATTCGCAGATTTCGTGCCTTACACGACTATCGAGCACATTGGAAATTAATCTACGGAATTCGAAAAATATCGTTCTGAGTTTTTGGCTTTTTCAAAAAGGTTAGGTTACAGGGCAAACCCTTAACCCGATCGTCTTTGTTTTAGGCTCAAATTGTAGCTGACTAAATTAGGAATTTTTTTTTTACTATTTCGGCCATAACTTTTTTCTTTTTTGACTTTCTCGAATAATTCGCATGGGAAACGTATTTGTAAGGTACCTCGAAACTTGGCTCATAGACAGGGATAAGGTCAATAAGTAAAAATAAAAAATACGAATTTTTTTCGGTTGCAAATAATAAAGTTATAAAATTATTTTGTTTCTGTCAATTATATCGATAGGTCATATGGCAGAATGAAAAGTAGCCATGGCCAGTCTAAAAAAAAAACCAGACAACTGCTCTGCCGCACAAAACATAAACGCAGTAAGTCGCATTTTCGCGCCAAAAGAGTTGAGAATAGGCGCGAAATGCTTGCAGTAAGGTCTACAAGAATCAAAGACCCGTTTTTTAATATCTACATTATAAAGGTGAAATTCAAAAATCATAACCGCAGTATGGCTCGAGTTTTTTTACGACCAGTTAATATTACTGCAGTAAATGCACTTGCTGCAAATTTTTATTAAACAGCTCTTAAATAATTCTTGTGATGCATAATATATGTGCAGTAAGTACTTAAAGTAGGACTTTACTGCATTTATAATAATGCATATTTAGAGCTAATGCAGTGGATTTGCATATCACATTTGCAGTAAGCACATTTACGGCGCTTATTCTAAGGAATTATAAAAAGTAAAGAAAGGAGGGTCATAACATAAACACAGTGATAACTGATGACACAAGCTACATTACATTTTTTATTATTTACAAATTGCTTTTCTATTCGATTTGCGGGTATCGCGCTTACCGCGCACGCGAAAGATTTGATCTTGTTTGTGTGTTGATTTTAGGTTTTTAACGCGTATAAGAAACGTTATGTCCGTGTAGTTGTGTGGGTGCGCGTTGCAGGTAGGTAGGCGTGTGCAAGTAGGAAAGCTAATTAGGGTAATTTGACTTGTTAAAGCGAGATGAATGCCGCGGGTCAGCAAGTGTTTCTTATCGTATTTTTTTCGCAGTTGCTTACTATCCTTTGACCTTGACACAGTTCTGTTATCGTTTTCAACGTGATAAAAAGTTGTTTATGTTTATTTGCTTGACCTTGTGTTTGGATTAAATTGTAATATATGCAAGCGATAGATAAAATATGGAGGAGAGAAAAAAAGCTTTAGGTACTAGACAACAGTTTAGAAATACCTTAATGCAACAAGCTCAGGCCAAAGAGAAAATGCGTCAGGACGAACCCCTCCAATCGCTTAGTGAAAGCAAGGATTCTAAAGGTAAGTGACTTACCTGTTTAGTTTACTTATCTAGATATTCGTAGGCGGCTAGGTATTTAGTCGGGTAGGCAATTATGAACATCTTTATGTGTGGAAGCGGCTGTGAGTGCCAGCGCAAGCGCAAGTACTTGTTTACCTATAACCCTTAGACGAGCAGGTAGGTAGATGGCGACAGGTAGTTCGGTAGGTCAATAAAGTGTATAGGTAGGTATTTACATAGTAACATTAAATATACACCCGTGTGGTGCCGGCAAAGAATAGTACCAACCCATAAATACACGTGGGTGTCGTAAAAGGCGACTAAGGGATTATAAACTGGAGGATGGGCAGCAGCATCCTTTTGTGTATCGTACCATCTTACAAACTGAGGTCACTAACAACAGCGGTCGCCACCCGCAACGCTTACAAGCGTGGTGACTATGTAAGTAAAGGTAAATCCCTTTTTATTTATTTTATTCGGATAACTTACAGCCTTGCTAATTAAAATAATTGTAGTTATACAAGATGCTAGTATCTAGTTCTGGAGGGAGCTCCCTGTCCTGCAGTGGACGTTTAATGGGATGATATGATGATGTTGATTAAATATAACTGGTAAAAGTAATTTCGTCTGTCTGCTGTTTATGTAGGTGCAAGGTAGGTATTAAAGGAGCTGGTGTGACAATTTTTTTTTTGTTGAGCTTGTTGTTCTATGATGAGATGACGCACGAATTAAAACGAAGGTTTAGGGTGGTAGACCATAATAATTTGTTAGGCCAAATACCTGTACCTACAAAATAATGTATATTATTTTTCTTTTTTAGTGAATTTTATGTGGTAAAAAAATCTAGCTAAATAACCTTCGCACAACTTACACTCATTAAATTTATTTTACGGTTGTACAAACTGTAATAACTTTGCCATGTTACATCTATATTTCGAATAATTATCTACAGTTTGTGACATACGTACGTATTAAAAAAATAAAAATACCTAGTAGGAGTAAAATTTTAATGACTTAATAATATTTGTACCTATCTATTTACTACAAATTGCTAAGTAGGTGTAGGTATTTAAGTAGCAAAATACAATAGGGGTTTTTTTTTTTCAGGGTCTGTTTCAAATGATCAGGTTAAAATACAGAACGACATGTTAAATGATTTGGAAAAGAGTAATAATGATTGGATCAGCGCACTATACTGCGATGAAGTGTTGCTACCGTCAGAAGAAGATCATGTTTCGGACTTAGACTGTCAGAGTCCAGTCGGTCCTTACGCAAATTCCGATGATCATAGTAATGATGCTGATTATGTTCCGGATCCTGAAGATTCAGATGACTCGGACGTAACAATTTGTAAGAGCCCAGTAAAAAAGATTGTGTTACTAGGAAATATTTCATCGAATAAAAATGATAACCCGCACTGTGATTATGAAGACTGCAGCTCTAAGTAGTCTGGGGGCTTTTTGGCGGGAACTCGACATGGGCGTTTGCCTGCTTAATTGAAATTTTGTTTTTTTGTGCATTTAGTGATTTAGTGGATAATAAAGATAGTGTGTTATGCAGTAAATTTACTACGGAGTGCGCAGCTGATGAAGATTTCAAGTGATCTCGTGTTTAAGCCCCGTTTGTGTTGTCCCAAAAAGTCACGAACATTTTCCTTCGTAAAGTTCACTATCGCTTTACGAGGGGAGCAAAAAGAAAGATTAAACACATCAGACATGGCTGTATGGGCTTTGTACTCTTTGCCTTTCCGAAAGGAAGAATAAAACCAAAAAAAAATCTAAGTAGTCTGTGGTCGGTTAAAACAGCTGTTAGTTTTTTTTTATGATAGGCAATGACTAATAATCACATTCTGCCATACGACCTATCGATATTTGACGAAAACGATTTTTTTTAAAACTTCGTCATTTATGGCCGAAAAAAATTGGTATTTTTTATTTATCTTTAATGATCCTATTCCTGTTTATGAGCCAAGTTTCAAGGTACCTTACATATAAGTTTCCTTTGCGAATTCTTGTTGCATCTTACAGCTCTTGTAAATACGCGTCTTTTGAGCCTTTTTAGGGTTCCGTAGCCAAATGGCAACAAACGGAACCCTTATAGATTCGTCATGTCTGTGTGTCTGTCTGTCCGTCCGTATGTCACAGCCACTTTTTTCCGAAACTATAAGAGCTATACTGTTGAAACTTGGTAAGTAGATGTATTATGTGAACTGCGTTAAGATTTTCACACAAAATAAATTATAGTTACTTACATCAAGTTACATCACATAATAAAGTTTTTTAGCAATAAAAATACCATAACTTTTACTTATATATGTACAGATTTGTACGGAACCCTCAGTGCGCGAGTCCGACTCGCACTTGACCAGTTTTTAAATATCATATCTTCACAACTCTCCGAGATATAAGGGGATCGCACTTTTTCGTGAAATCGGAGCCTACACTGAAGCGTACGGTCAACCGCTTCTCGGTAGAAACTTTTTCAACTCTATTACCACGCCATAAGGTCCAAAAGTGTTTCTACTGATGTGCGGCTGTGTGTTCGATCAACCGCTTGTCGGTAGAAACTTTTTCAACTCTATTACCACGCCATAAGGTCCAAAAGTGTTTCTACCGATGTGCGGCCGTGTGTACGAAAAGACATTTCCAATGTCAAAACAGGCCATGAATCCACTCTTCGAATATCGCGTTTATTACTGTTAACTAGAAATATGTTAATTTTAGTAATTATTAATGTCCTGTGTGGTGCCGGCAAAGAATAGTACCAACCCACCTCTACCCGTGGGTGTCGTAAGAGACGACTAAGAGTTTATAAACTGGAGGATGGGCAGCATCATCCTCCTGTGTATCGTACCATCTTACATACTGCGGTTACCAACAAGCGCGGTCCATGGTGCTAGCCGTAACGCTGACAAGCGAGGTGACTAAGGTACTCGTAATTCCCCTTCATAGTGTTCCAGCAACAGCTGGAATTCAGGTGGGAGCTCCCTGTCCTGTAGTGGCCGTATTATAAGATGTTATGGTGATGAATAATTATTTTAATTTTTAATAATCTCTAAAGTCACTTGGTGAAATTCAAGAATTGGACTCCAACCCAGCCAAAATAGTAGGCGTTTCTTTTGAAATAAATATTTTGTAAACTGTTAAGCTACCGAAATATTTATATGGGTATTTCATATTTCTCGGTATTTTTTGTTCTAATACAATGTATGAAACATCAGACCTCAAAATGTTGTTTAAAAAAAAACCGGCTAAGTAAGAGTCGGATTAGCATACCGAGGGATATTATACGATCCCGTTTTTAACCGTTTGGGTACGGAACCCTAAAAAAACATACAAAGCATTTTTAAAGTTAAAGCTCATTTAAAAAGCAATAAAGTTAACCGACCTTTAACTTTAATAAATCTTTGTGCAACAACCTGAGTCGCTAAGGTAGCTACAATGTATGAGATAAAAAAGAGTTATAAATTATTGTAAAAAAATACAAGTAACCTTGACCGCCTAGGTGAAGAAACGAGGTACGTTCAACCGCACGTATGTAGAGACATTTTCAACTCTATTACAATAACTTGAAGTCCGAAGTGTTACTTCTGACGAGCTGTTGGGTGCACAACTTTTTAACACGGCGTAAAGTAGAGATATTTAATATGTTTATGGACAGTATGTATGTACGTAGGCCGCACGTCGGTGGAAACATTTTGACCTAGAGCGGAGCGGGTGGCGCTAGTTCTAGCTAGTTCAGCTTATACTGGTTTTGATACGCCTTGGATACCTTTAAAGCGATTATAGCCCTAACATTAGGAGCTACCCGATATCGTCAATGCAAATATCGATCTTATTAACACGTACATAGCGTTTACATAAGAGTGCTCTTCAAGGTGGCTGTTACAACTTACAACCACCGATGAGACGGAATTTTGGCGAAAATGAGGAAACACTAACTTTTTCTTATGAAATATAGCAGATAGAAAAATCGTATGGTATTTAAAGATTATGGGTTTTTTATTTTATTAGTGTGAAAATATCTCCAAATATCAGAAGCAGGAATTAACGTCAAAAATTGATGTACCGTAGTTTTTTGTGTTAAATATAGAATACAAAGACATAAAGAAAAAAATAAATGTACCAAATGTAATCCTTGAACTGATGTTTCACATATATTTTTTTCAACTTTTCTTGGACAGCTATAAATGAGGAGCAGGCTTTACAAAATGCCCATTTGCGGGATCTAATCGCTTTTTTGAACAACTGTTCTGAACATTAAGAAGTGCGGTAAGTAGTCACTTTCTATCCTTTCCTGTTATTTTCTTTGCTATCAAAACAGAAAGTACTTAACACCATTAGACCTTATATAATACACAGATCATCCGTGTGGTGCCGGCATAGAATAGTACCATCCCATACATCGTGGGTGTCGTAAGAGGCGACTAAGGGTTATAAACTGGAGGATGGACAGTAGCATCCTCCGTATCATACCATGAAATACCATCTTACTGACTGCGGTCACCTACAACCGCGATCCATGGTGTCAGCCGTAACGCTGACAAGCGAGGAGACTATGGTGTTTCCCCTACACATTTTTCCAGCAAAATCTAGAACCTGGAAGGAGCTTCCTGTCCTGTAGTGGACATTTCATGGGATGTTATGATGATGATGACAGAACATCTAAGACATTGAACATACCACCCGAAGCACGTAAAACGCGCTCGAACTTACTGCACAAAGAATTGTAAACAGCAATTCGCAGGACAAAGTACCAGGACAGCATAAGTACCGCGGCGATGGAACAAACCGGTCGACCGTGAGAGGGTCACTGAACCCTGTACCATTGTATGGCGGTCATTACCAACCACAGACTACATCTGAAAGTAGAGACAGATGATCGAATCGTGTTAAATCGTGTACACTTAAATTTTACTTACCTACTTCAAACTTATTTATTTACAAAAAAATTGGCACTGGGACCCAATTTGTGAATAAAAATAAAGTTCATTTATTTCGTGCGATTAGGATCCATATAAATTAAAAATACCTGTCAAGTGCGAGTTGAACTCGCGCGCCGAGGGTTCCGATATACCCGTAGTATTTTTTGTATTTTTGAGTGGAATTCTCTGCCTGCGTCTGTGTTCCCGAGTTCTTGTAACCCGAATCTATTCAAGTCGCGAGGGAATAGGATACTTCTGGGCTAGCTCGTTCCATTGTCGACCTCATCTCTGTCTTCAAGACTAGATCGAGGTCAAGAGTAGGCCCATTAACAATAATAATTTAAAAAAAAACGATTCCAAAAGAGCTAGTTCTTTCTACGTGAACTGGGATTAAAATAGCGATTTAATCCCTAAAGGGCTAACAGTGATTTAAAATAGAAATGTAGACATTTTTAGTTATACTTCTACTGTAACAGGAACTAAAATCACTTTGAATCCCAAGGGACTAAAAGTGATTTGAATCAGGAATGTGGATCTTGTAAGTAACGGATGATAGTAAAAAAAAAAACTTTTTTAATTATTTATTTTTGTTTTCTCAAAGTAGTGTCCACCCCGGAAGCAACACAATTTTAAAGCTCGAGCGACGTACACTCAACAGCACGTCAGTAGAAACACTTTTGGACTTTATGGCGTGGTAATAGAGTTGAAAAAGTTTCTACTGACGTGCGATTGACCGTACTTTGAACACCTCGCTGCGCTCAGGATTCAAAAACGCTCTCGCCCTTAAAATTGTTCTTTGCTCCCTTGGTAAACAATCTACTATTTTCTTGAAATACATTTTCTGTATAGCGTAAAAACATTTTTATATTGTGTAGAAGCCATTGACCGCATATAATAGGTATATACATGTAAACGAGAGGTCACGGATTTTAAAATGATAATCACAGATACAGCATACCTACATATGCACAAACACATATATATGTCATTCGTCCGTGTGATGTTGGCAAACAATAGTACCAGCCCGTCCCGTGTCGTAAGAGGCGACTAAGGGCTTACGTACCATATTACATAATGCGGTTATCACCAACAGAGGTCGCCAGCAGCATAGACAAACATAAAACATCATGACACCCTGTGATTGGTCCACAGCTGGACAGGGATCTCGGCTTAACGTGCCTTCCGAAACAAGGAATGATCTTTCTATCGGATTATCAGGTGATTTCAAAACTTTGAAAGTCTTAAAGAGTGATTTTTGTTTGACAGTGTCCCCACCGGGAATCGAACCCAGAACCTCCGGATCGAGAGCCGAGCACTCTAACCACTAGACTAACTAACTAACTTTCCAGTTAAAGCTTCATTAAAGTTAAAGCTCTGTTAAATCCCTTGCTGACCGCTTGCTGACACTTTCAGTTTCAAAACCAGCCAAGTGCGAGTCAGACTCGCGAACCGAAGGTTCCGTGCCATTACGATAAAAATACCGTCTTAGTCAGCGACGCGCAGTCGCGCAGAAGTGTTTTAAATGTGTCTGAGTCCGACTCGCACTTGACCAGGTTTTATTACTTATTTTTTGTTAATCTGTAGCTAATGCACTATACCTAAATATATTAGTTTTCATGCTTGTAACTCTGCCCGTTTATAAAAACCGTTCAAGTGTGAGTCGGACTCGCGCGCCGAGGGTTCCGACATACCTTTAGTATTTTTATAAGTTAATTTTAGGACCGCAAAACAAAGTTTGTCACTTTTTTTTGTTTTGCAAATGTCTAAAAAACCGTGCTATTTTTTCTAAATTTTTCTGATCGTTTTATTTTTCTTGTAATATTTGCATAAATTTCTGTCGACTATAATGAAATTCAGATTTTTCGTTAGGCAAACTTCAGAGATAAGGGGGAAATAGTATTTTTTTTGTAATTTTTCATAATCTAGAAAACAAAAAGTCATAAAAAGATACAAAAATATATTTTGGAATTTATGAGTGAAGCCCTTTCATATGATACCCCACTCGATCTAGTTATGATAATTAAAATTTGGCCCCTCCTTCTATATGTGCCCCATTGAAAACAACAAAAGGACATTTTAGTTTGTTTTGTTTGCAATAAAGTTGGGCAATCATGTTTTAAAACTAGATATTTCAAATTTTAAGTCGATAGCATGAGTAGTTGCTGAGATAAACAGACAGATGGACAGACGGACGATGATTGAACCATTTTGGTTCGTAACCCAAAAAAGTACCAAAAAAGAACATGTTTCTTGTATGGGGTCCCACCATATTTTTAATTTTTATCTTTTCGATGTTTTAATTATTTGTAACGTAATAATAAATAACACCAATTCTGTAAAAATGTCAGCCCCCGGACAGACATACAGATGACGTAGGCTTAGTAAGGGGTTCGAACATAAGTGGCATAGTAAACCGCTGCACTCTACGTTTCTTTATTTTTCAAAATTTCGTCGCATAATCTAACCTTCAGAAATCGATAGAAAAAGGCTTAACAAACAAAAATGTCTAATGATATAATGTCCTAAAATGTCACGTCACTGAGTTATAGGGCGACAAAAGTCGGTGTATACTTTATGTTTTTTTTACTTATATTGAAGTGTACCACTCGCGGCTCGCCCAGTGCGACACAATTTTGAAAAAAAAGAAACCTAAGAGTGCGGTGGTTTACTTTGCCAGGCTCCATGCTTAAATGTTCGAACCCCTTAGAGCTCTGTTTGGGTCCTTCGCGTATGGAACCTTAAAATGAAACAGCGATGGTTTTAAAGTGGATTTAACTTTACAGACGCTTACGGCAACTGGCAGATTGTTGATTAAACACTGCAGTAGCACTGTTTGTCGTATAACTCAAGCTTTTTATGTTATAACCGTTTCCGCTATGCAGCGTTGAGCCGTGGCAAAGATCCAACCTCCATACAGCCTACTTCTTAATTAGCAGCGCCGCCTGGTGGAGGTAAAGAGAATTTATGAGTCGTTTGTTTTGCTGTTCGAAATTTAAATAGGACTAAAAACTGTTAAAGCCTGCCAGGGTTGCCGATTTTTGGGGAATTCCCTAAATTGCGGGGACTGGAGGTGTTTCATCTCCGGCCATCTCTATGTACACCTGCTAGTGAGTGAGATGCTAGCTAATCACTTTTCTAATTTTAGATTAGAAGAATGATATTCAAGGAAGTTTCTCATCAGGACAGGGAGCTCCCTCCAGAATTCTAGCTTTTGCTGGAAAAATGTGGAGGGGAAGTACCTTAGTCACCTCGCTTGTCAGCGTTACGGCTGGCACCATGGACCGCGGTTGTAGGTGACCGCAGTAAGTAAGATGGTATTATACACAGTCGTAACTCTTAGTCGCCTCTTACGACTTCCACGGGTATGTATGGGATGGTACTACGAGTATTCTTTGCCGGCACCACACGGGACAACTGAATTAAGTACTAAGTAAATTAATTTAACGTGTAAAAGTGTTAGAATTCTTGAAGCGCACTTTCTATTTCTTGCACTGCAGCGAGTAGCTGGCATGCCAGTCGGCTACGCTCGGCTAGTCGCGTTGATAAGTGGTTGATAATAAGTAAATTTAGTATCAGGTATGGTGGAAATGAAATTCAGTCGGGATTTTATAATAATAATTTAAAACAAGTTAAACCGTGCCTAGAGCTCTTTTCCAATGTGCTAAAAATTAACAATTAATACACTAGCTACTTTACATTTAGGACATATTAATTTTTAATACAAAAAAACCGGCAAAGTGCGAGTCGGACTCGCGCACTGAGGGTTCCGTACCTATTTACCATATGATATACTAAAATATTTCGCTCTTTGACTTTAAAAACTCTGCGACCATCCAACTTGACCCCTCTTTTATAGAAAAGTTCTTGAAATGGGAGCTCACCTTAATCGGTTACGATTTTTGACGTATTAAAAAAAACTACTTACTCGATCTCATTCAAACCAATTTTCGGTGTAAGTTTGCATGGTAATGTACATCATATATTTTTTTTAGTTTTGTCATTCTCATATTTTAGAAGTTACAGGGGGGGGACACACATTTTACCACTTTGGAAGTGTCTCTCGCGCAAACTACTCAGTTTAGAGAAAAATTATATTAGAAACCTCAATATCATTTTTGAAGACCTATCCATAGATACCCCACACGTATGGGTAGGATGAAAAAAAATTTTTTGAGTTTCAGTTCTATGTATGGGGAACCCTAAAATTTATTGTTTTTTTTTCTATTTTTGTGTGAAAATCTTAATGCGGTTCACAGAATACATCTACTCACCAAGTTTCAACAGTATAGTTCTTATAGTTGTTTCAGTTTAGCAGACAAACAGACAGACAGACATGACGAATCTATAAGGGTTCCGTTTTTTGCCATTTGGATACGGAACCCTAAAAACGGTCAAGTGCGAGTCGGAATCGGCTAGCGCGGTTTCTGTCTAAAACGCGGTATTTTTTTTAAATGCACAAAAACACGGGAAAACGAATTTTAAATACTGTATACGCCCACCCGGATCTTCTTCATCAACCAATCATCATCATAACATGCCATGAAACGTCCACTGCAGGACAGGGAGCCCCATACAGAACTCCAGCAAAAACGCGTGGCACCTAGGAGGGGATTTACCATAGTCACCACGCTTGTAAGCGTTGCGGCTGGCGACCGCTGTTGTTAGTGACCGCAGTATGTAAGATGGTACGATACACAGAAATATGCTGCTGC
This sequence comes from Athrips mouffetella, assembly GCA_947532105.1. NCBI lineage: Eukaryota > Metazoa > Arthropoda > Insecta > Lepidoptera > Gelechiidae > Athrips > Athrips mouffetella. The sequence continues at coordinate 15,155,103 of OX383984.1, forward strand.
CCATCCTCCGGTTCATAAGCTCTTAATCGCCTCTTACGACACCCACGGGTAGAATGGGTTGGCATTATTCTTTTTCGGCACCACAAGAACAGCAATCAATTCACTTTAAGAACCCTAAAATCTAATCAGCCCCGCTGCTGACTCTTGACCTATCTCCAATTTAGCAGGAACGATATAAGGGCGTGCGCACACCCCCCGATTAGTTGCTGAGACAGATGAAATTAGTTGTTCGGGAGATTGGAAAAGGTCATGAGTCAGGGAGAGAGTCGTTTTATTTATTACTAGTTCATGCCCGCGACTAAGTCTTCGTGGATTAAATGGTATGGGAACAGCCTTGTGGTCTAGCGGTTAGAGCGCTCGGCTCTCGATCCGGAGGCTCTGGGTTCGATTCCCGGTGGGGACACTGTCAAACAAAAATCCCTTTGTGCGACCTCCCCAGTTTGGTTAGGTCATTGCAGGATGAATCGTCCGATTGTCCGAAAAATTAGATGATTCCGTGCTTCGGAAGGAACGTTAAGCCGTTGGTATCGACTACTATCTACGGATACAGTTGTTAATGACTTTAATGAGCCATGTCAGAGGTCTTTGGCGGCTCAACATCTCTGACACCAGGGTGTGAGGTCGGTCATCAACCTTGTAAATTTAGTAAAGTGCATTTAATGCAATGCTCTACATACAATTTTTTCGTAGATTGACTGGACTAATAGCTAGACAAAGCGAACAGCGAGTGAATAGGTTTCGTACCCAGGGTAGATCAAATTCAAGACAAGAACAAGAACATTTTGATTAAAAAATTGGACCAGAATTGAGCTAGACGCAATATCTCTAGACTAGATGGAGCCAATAAGAAAGTAGGTCAACAAAAAGTAAAATCTTTTTGGTTGTAAATAAAGTTTGGCTTGCTTGACCTTTTCCTTCATGGTCTATATAGTTTTATTTCTTTTCCGTTGTTGCTTGTAGCTTTTTTAGTGCAGTCTAAAAGGAAACGGTAATCGAAATCGTAGATCGAACTAGGTTAGATACCACAGAATAAAGTAAAGCCCGTCATATACATAGTCTGTATGAGGTAGTGAAGTGTAAAATGTCTCCTAGACGACTATGACTAGTCGGTCAAAAATATCGATTGAGTTTTACAAAAATCAAGGAATCTTATATAATATCTATTAATTTTCAAGATTGCTCTATGTTCTTAACTAAATAACAATCAATCTGAACAACCTGTTCGTCTAAATAACTCTTTGAACTGAACAATATTCACTTTGTTTTCCTTCAGATTCAAAGATTTTGGACTACGAGCACGCGCATAGAAGCGGAGCGTTTTTCTCATCTCAATGACTATTATGGTGGACATTCACAACAAAAACCGGTCAAGTGCGTGTTTGATTCGCGTGCCGATGGTTCCGATATACCTACAGTATTTTGGAAAGCAATGAAGTCCATTTTAAGGACCGCATAACAAAATTTGTGTTTTCTGCAGTTTTCAAAAAAATTGTGCAACTTAAAAAGATCAATTTATTTTTGATGTAATATTTACATAATCTTCTATCGGCTGTGAATAATTCAGATTTTTCCTTTCACAAACTTTGGAGATTAAGGGGGGTGAAGGTATTTTTTGATATTTTTCATCATAACTTGAAAACGTCGTAAAAATTACAAAAATATATTTTAGAATGTACTAGTAAAGCCCTTGCATATGATACCCTAGTCGACCTAGTAACGACAATTTGAAATGTTGTCCCCCCTATTTGGGCCTCCTTTACATTAATAATCGTATTTTTTTTATTCTTTCATGTACAATTAAGTTGGGCAACCATATTCTAAAACTATTCCAAATTTAAAGTCGATAGCATGAGTGGTTGCTGAGATTTACCTACAGGTGTGACAGACAGACAGACGAAGTCGCACCTTAAGGGTTTCTTTGTTTACCATTTTGGTATCGGGACCCTAAAAAGTCCGCCGTCTGCTGTGCCTCTAAGTATGCAAAGGGACGGAAGTCAAATTGTGAGTGTCAAGCTTGACATAATCTTGACTGTACTTCGATTCGGCCAGAGTTAAAACTAGACTGAACATTCAACCTACAAAACAAAAGCAGAGAAAGGGCTAGACCGGTCTGACTGGATCTAGCCCGAGCTCAGGCTACCTAGACCTAATTTAGTGCTTGCAAGAAAACTCAACTACACGGTTTCTCTTATAACGTGTAAAACTAGGGATTGGCCGAATATTTCTCACTATTTGGTATTCAGGCTTATTCTTGAAAATTATTGAGTGACTTATTACCTATTAGATTTGAAAAATTAATTATGCCCAAAATTTTTAGCCAACATACATAGGTACTACGAGTATAACGAACCTTCAAGAGCTCCTGGGGGCGAAATAGCTCAGATGGAATATATATCAAAATTGGCTACCTGCAAAGTACCTACCAGCTATTCCCTCAACAATAAAATGCAGAGCTTCAAATCAATAGAATATCAGATTTAATCCATTAAAGATAACAATTATCACACAGCTGGAAAAGAAACACGTATAAAACACACAGAGCCCTACAGGCTTTTCACTTCGGTTAGCGTATGAACTATAACGCAATTATTTAACAAAAATCGATACACACACAACGCAGCGCGAACGCAATGAGAATGATCGAATGACGTTCGATCAGCCTCAATTCAAAAATAATTAAATTTTTCATGATAAATATATGGCGTTGAGGCAAGAAATATAACGTGAAGTTTATATTGCTGTTGTAAGAAATCACCACAGTACCTATTCTATACACGCGTAGAAAATACATATAGACTATACAATATGAAATAATAGCAGTGTAAGCGGTGTACCGAAAACTGAAAGGGCGTGCTCAGTCAACGAAACTGAACAACTTTCCCAAAGAAACATTTTTGGGCAATGACAAAAAATTTTGACTCATTTCTTTGGGATAGTTGTTCAGTTTCGTTGTCTGAGCACGCCCTTTCAGTTTTCGGAACACCGTCCCTTACACCCTGTGAACTTAGAACTGGTCAGATATATCTTTACACTTTTAACATATTTTTAGTGCCTTAATATTAAGGACATGTGTCCTTAATATGCATATGTGTCCTCTTAAAGATTTTTTTTTCCAGCCAACCCAAAACTGTAAGAAAGTTTTAATACATTCAAAATTGAGGTCATTTTGCTTCACCATAAATCCCATAATACTTGCACTGCAGGACAGGGAGCTCCCTCCAGAACTTTAGCGTAAACGCGTGGCACTTTGGAGGGGATTTACCATAGTCACCAGGCTTGTAAGCGTTGCGGCTGCGGACCGCTGTTGTTGGTGACCGCAGTATGTAAAATGGTACGATCCCAGAAAGAAACCGCTGCCCATCCTCCGTTTCATAAGCCCTTAGTCGCCTCTTACGACACCCGTGGGTAGCGATGGGTTGGTACTATTCTTTGCCGGCACCAAACGGACGCTTCATTTGCTTACAAAACAATAATATATTTGGTTTATTTTAATTTTATAAATCTCGAAAACCACTGAGATATTCAAGAATTGAGCTCCAAGGTGAAAAAACATCGGATGTCAAAAGCCCTCCTAACAAGTACCACTTGTTACCGTCAGATGGCGCTGCCAAGAGATAGTGAACAAGCACTTCCGGTAGACATCCAAAATGGCGGCTTCCGGCGTCGTCATGAGCGAATAGTTCGGAAAATTTATAGTTTTAGTTTAATTTTGTTAAATGGGGATAGTTTGAAAAGAATGTATTGAATATTTTCATACTGCATTCATGTAAGTTTTATTAAATACTAGCTGTTGTTCACGTTCTCAATAAAAAGAAAAGTTTTCATGCGTAAAAAATCTGCCAAGTGCAAGTCGGTCTCGCGCACTAAGTTTTCCGTACTATCCACCATAAGATATTGTACAAGCTTTTGTACTTTCATTTTAAAACTACTCGTACGTCTCCACTTAAACCCGACCCCTCTTTAATATGAATGTACTTGAAACGAGAGCTCATCTTAATTGGTTGTAATTAGTTGAGAGAAAAAAATTAACATCTTCTTTGCTGTAGTATTGACTTTGTAATTGGTAGGGCCTTAGCGCAAAGTCCGTCTAGGGAAGTACCACCCCCTTGCCTTTTTCAGCCACAAAGCAGCAATGTTTTCACTGCTGTGTTTCGGTTTGAACGGTAAGGAAGCCAGTGAAATTGCCCTCACATGAGACATATCATCTTAGTTCTTAGGGTGGGTGACGCGTTTTGCTGTCTCATTATGTCAAATTATTTCACTAATAAGGCAGCGGGTGTCATAGGCGGTGGTGACCTCTTACCACCGGGTATAGCCCACCTGCTCGTTTGCCCTCTTGTATTTTTAAAAAAATTATACATCAAAATCGTAATCTTTATTTATTCAAAACATAATTCACCTGTTGACCTCGTTTGCCCACTTGTGGCTTGTGCTTTGAGACCTAGCTTCTCGCTGAATTTCATGATTCTTAGGCAGATTCTAGGTCAACGGGATGTAGGTTTGGGTTTTGTTTATAAATGTATGGAGATAGGGACATAAAAGTATATCTTTTGATTGTGTTGTTGTACAAACTTGAAAATTTCACACCTTAAAGGGCCCATGGACCATAATACATACATACATACATAATATCTTGCCTCTTTCCCTTCGGGGTAAGTAGAGACCATTAACCTTTATTTTGCCGTTCGTGACAAAAAGGTTTTGACAGACGGACGGACAACAAACTGATACTAAAAGAGCTCCATTTCTTTTTTCCTTTTGAGATATGGAACCGTAAAAAACAGTAAAATTTTATTCGTGGTAGAATTTAAAAATCCAAGTCTAACGACGCTACAATCGCACCAATTTTTTTATTTACCTATCTACCTATTTAATGAAATAATGTTACAAATATTTTTTTTTTGTTATTTCAGGTAAGTCGTGCTTAGCCGAGATTTGTAAGTAATATTTAAATAAATAAATAAATAATAAATATTGGGACATTTCACACAAGATCATCTGATCCCAAACTAGGCAAAGCCTGTACTATGGGTACCAGAGACTGATACACATACATAAATAGATAAATAACACCCAGACACAGAACAAACACTTGTGTTCATCACACAAATGTTTGCCCTGGGAGGGGATCGAACCAGCGGCCCACGGCGTGTGAGGCAGGCTCACTACCAACCACACCAACGGGCTTGTCATTTTCTTGTCACGAGACACCAAATGGGCACGACTAAAATTTTGTGACACGATCTTGCTTTTCATTTCACTCAGGGCATAGAGATCAGGGATTGGAATTAACTTAACCTACCAAATCTATTGAGATTTTCTTGAAAAAGACTGGTCAATGCAATTATATAGTCAGGATCAGTATCAGTAACTGAACAACTTTTCCCAAGAACCTATGTTAAGGTCGAAATACGAAAATCAATTTTTGACCTCCTATAGAAACTGCATCAGCTGATCGCGCGTATGTAAGGAAGGTCAAATTGGTTTTTCGTATTTCGACCTATGTTCCTTGGGAAATGTTGTTCAGTTTCAGATACTGCTTCCGTCCCTGAGCCATGGCATGCAATAAAATTAACACCCACTATAGTATTACGAGATATACTAGGTTAAATAAAATTAACACCCACTATAGTATTACGAGATATAATAGGTTAAATAGAATTAACACCCACTATAGTATTACGAGATATACTAGGTTAAATAAAATTAACACCCACTATAGTATTACGAGATATACTAGGTTAAATAAAATTAACACCCACTATAGTATTACGAGATATACTAGGTTAAATAAAATTTACACCCACTATATTATTACGAGATATACTAGGTTAAATAAAATTTACACCCACTATATTATTACGAGATATACTAGGTTAAATAAAATTAACACCCACTATAGTATTACGAGATATACTAGGTTAAATAAAATTTACACCCACTATATTATTACGAGATATACTAGGTTAAATAAAATTAACACCCACTATAGTATTACGAGATATACTAGGTTAAATAAAATTAACACCCACTATAGTATTACGAGATATACTAGGTTAAATAAAATTTACACCTACTATATTATTACGAGATATACTAGGTTAAATAAAATTAACACCCACTATAGTATTACGAGATATACTAGGTTAAATAAAATTAACACCCACTATAGTATTACGAGATATACTAGGTTAAATAAAATTAACACCCACTATAGTATTACGAGATATACTAGGTTAAATAAAATTAACACCCACTATAGTATTACGAGATATACTAGGTTAAATAAAATTAACACCCACTATAGTATTAGGAGATATACTAGGTTAAATAAAATTAACACCCACTATAGTATTACGAGATATACTAGGTTAAATAAAATTAACACCCACTATAGTATTACGAGATATACTAGGTTAAATAAAATTAACACCCACTATAGTATTACGAGATATACTAGGTTAAATAAAATTAACACCCACTATAGTATTACGAGATATACTAGGTTAAATAAAATTAACACCCACTATAGTATTACGAGATATACTAGGTTAAATAAAATTAACACCCACTATAGTATTACGAGATATACTAGGTTAAATAAAATTAACACCCACTATAGTATTACGAGATATACTAGGTTAAATAAAATTTACACCTACTATATTATTACGAGATATACTAGGTTAAATAAAATTAACACCCACTATAGTATTACGAGATATAGGTTATTTTTTTGTACCTGTCATCAATTTGCCACTTTTAAGTGAGGTCAAAAGCAACAACTTTTGTTCTACGACTTTGCTAACAACGGACAAAAATTTTCGGCTTCGACAAAAGTAACGTTACCTGCGAAAATCTCATCTTAGGGAAGTTTTAAACAAATTTAGTTTTACGGACCTAAAAATGGACTTTATTGCTTCCAAAAATACTATAGGTACTATAGTCGCATGAGTCCAACTCGCAATTGTCCGGTATGTTTTTCTTTTAGTCAACTGAAAGTCCAAGTCCTGAAAAAACAAACTAAAGGCAATATCCACAAATTTTCTAAAAACTTATAAACCTAAACATAAATCTTAAAAAAAACGCAATAAATCAATCACACTTCAAAGATACCGATCGAAGCTTGGAGCTTTATTTATAGACCGTGATCTATTTCGATTACGTCCATTTCCTTAGTGGATCGATAAAACTGTTTTATAGATCATTGATCTTGAGATAGATGGCTGTCTAGGTCTGTTTGTCTCACTCCCTCCTAACAATCAAAGAAAAACTATGATAATGCAAAAAATCACAAACACAGGCCGGAATAAAACCCATGTCGCTTTACGCAGGATTGTGCTTTCATCATCATAACAGCCCTTGAAAATGTCCACTACAGGACAGGGAACTTCCTCCAGAATTCAAGCTTTTGCTAAAAAATGTGAAAGGGAAGTACCGTAGTCACCTCGCTTGTCAGCGTTACGGCTGACACCACGGACCGCGGTAAGCAAGATGCTATGATACACAGGAGGATGCTGCTGCCCATCCTCCAGTTTATAACCTCTAGTCGCCTCTTACGACACCCACGGGTATGTTTGGGATGGTACTATTCTTTGCCGGCACCGCAAGAGATTCCTAACGAATCTCGAGAAAAATCCAAAAAAAATTGGTGTTGTAATTTTATCATGATAAAGTGCCTATTCACTCGCGACTTAAATAGATTCAGGTTATAAAAGCCTACCATACCTTTTAACATGGCTGCACTAGCGTGATGAATAATTTGTTTATTTATTTATTTAAAAATAATATTTCAACGCAATATTCCATGCTGCCGGAGCCAAGTAAGTATCTTGGAAAACAATAAGCACAATTAGGAAAAATTGTGTGTTTGTTAAAAACAATGGGCATAATTTATGAGAATGACAATATCTGTAAGTACGCATCTTTGGGTCGAAAGTCAACACTATTAAACATCTGATAAAATTTTCATTATTAATAACAATTATTTTAAAAATTAACATTGTCGGAAAAATTGCAATTCAACATTACATTTTAATTTTTACATTTTAATTTTTAAAACATTTTATGAAACCAAAATCGTAATTCTTGACGTACTTCATCTTTATGACGTCAACAAAATGACGTTACCTTACAAACAAAGTGACGCTATACATGTGATACCTTTTAGCCACGATCACACCTAGCTGAATTCAAAGACTAATTCGGCATACATTGCTGGGAGGCTTGGTTATGTTAATTGCGTTATCCTTGCTTCAACGAGCAATGTATGCCGAATTAGTCTTTGAATTCAGCTAGGTGTGATCGTCGCTTTAACAAATTTGAATGCGGATTGCATTTAAGTGCGAACTTAGGTTAGGATTGTAGAAATATAAGGGTAACAGAAAAAAGATTAATGAAAATATGTGTCACAAGGTATTCTGACATTCATTCTGTAAATTTGTGTGATGTCAAATCACATTTGATGTAGTATTCCTTCTATCCCGAGCGGAGCAAGGAGTCCAAATTCTTTGTTTAAGATCGTTGTCTTAAACAAATATTTTGGACCTCCTTGCTTCGCTCGGAATAGATACCTTGCTAATTTATTTAAGTAGGGGATGACATCTGCCAACATGTCCCAAACCCATCATCGATGATCACTAGGAAATATTCAAAATAACCTGTCAAATCCATAGAACGACGCCTTCACTATAGTGCGGTCAGTTAGCTGTTTCACGTAGACACGATTTACAATTTCACCAAATTTTTTCCAGGTACTAGTTAGGTACATAGCTCTCAATTTTTGATAGGAGCCAATTCTTGTTTTTCAAAAAAAATTCCATAGAAAATTCAAGAATTGGCTCCTATCAAAAATTGAGAGCTATCATAGTATCTGGAAAAAAATTGGTGCAATTTGGTGAATTTGACGATATAAGACTATAAGGGACCTGACTACTACCTTGTGACGAATCCTACCATTATTTTTCTGTGGTCTTGAAATGTTCAATGTTCATATCACTTGACTCCAACTCTACTCAACTCGGAGTGGCACTCCGGAGCAACTCAGGTCTTTCCAACAATGGACTCAGCGAAGCGATCGTTCCATGTCCTATTGTAGCTCCCACAAAATCGGAAAAATCCCACAATACGCCACGTTTTCAGATCTGAAGGACGCTTTTAAAGGTTATCGTGTACCTGAAAGGTTTCAAATGAGAATGAGACGTTTGCGCGTTGTGCAAGGTTATGTCGCATGGAATAGTCGTTAGGGTTTCGTACCCAAAGGGTGAAAAACGGGACCCTATTTATATGTTTCCGATGTCTGTCTGTCTGTCAGCGGGTTAATCTTGAAATTGTCACAGATTATGTATTTCTGTTGCCACTATAACAACAAAAAATAAAAATTTTAAATTAAGGGGGGCTTGCCTACCTCAAAAGAAAAAAACCGGCCAAGTGCGAGTCGGACTCGCGAACTGAGGGTTCCGTAACACCACATAAACATAATTGTATTAGTTGAAATTTCAGTAAGTTAATGTGCTAGATTTTTTGAGTCCGACACGCGCTTGACCAAATTTTATTATTTGTTGTTATTTTAAAGCCTATGCCCTATAAACATACCAATTTTCAAGTTTGTAAGTATTCCCGTTTTTAAATAGAACTAAAACAAAAATCGCCTCAGCGACCATCCAACTTGACCCCTCTCTTATATGAATGTTCTTGAAACGGGAGCTCACCACAATTGGTTACCATTAGTTGTGAGAAAAGTTGTAATATTTAATGATTTCAGACTTTTCCCATTATTTGTACTGTGAGACCTAGCTTCTTGCCAAATTTCATAATTTTAGGTCAACGGGAAGTACCCTGTAGGTTTTTCATTTTTGAATAAATGTATGGAGATGAGGACATAAAATGCCATATCTTTTGATTGCGTCGTTGTAAAAAATTGAAATTTTCAGATCTTATGTGGTTCATGGATCCTAATATATGGTATTAATTTCAACCTGATACCTTTACCCGTTCGTGAGATAAAGGGTCTTGACAGACAGACAGACAGACAGACAGACAGACAGACAGACAGACAGACAGACAGACAGACAGACGGACAACAAAGTGATCCTATAAGGGTTCCGTTTTTTTCTTTTGAGGTACGGAACCCTAAAAACGGAACCCTTATAGGATCACTTTGTTGTCCGTCTGTCTGTCTGTCTGTCTGTCTGTCTGTCTGTCTGTCTGTCTGTCTGTCTGTCTGTCTGTCTGTCTGTCTGTCTGTCTGTCTGTCTGTCTGTCTGTCTGTCTGTCTGTCTGTCTGTCTGTCAAGACCCTTTATCTCACGAACGGGTAAAGGTATCAGGTTGAAATTAATACCATATATTAGGATCCATGAACCACACAAGATCTGAAAATTTGAATTTTTTACAACGACGCAATCAAAAGATATGGCATTTTATGTCCTCATCTCCATACATTTATTCAAAAATGAAAAACCTACAGGGTACTTCCCGTTGACCTAAAATTATGAAATTTGGCTAGAAGCTAGGTCTCACAGTACAAATAATGGGAAAAGTCTGAAATCATTAAATATTTCAACTTTTCTCACAACTACTGGTAACCAATTGTGCTGAGCTCCCGTTTCAAGAACATTCATATAAGAGAGGGGTCAAGTTGGATGGTTGCTGAGGCGATTTTTGTTTTATTTCTATTTAAAAACGGGAACACTTACAAACTTGAAAATTGGTATGTTTATAGAGCATAGGCTATAAAATAACAACAAATAATAAAATTTGGTCAAGCGCGTGTCGGACTCAAAAAATCTAGCACATTAACTTACTGAAATTTCAACTAATACAATTATGTTTATGTGGTGGTACGGAACCCTCAGTGCGCGAGTCCGACTCGCACTTGGCCGGTTTTTTTAGGAGATTTTTGCTTTAGCTCTATCTTAAAAACGAGAACACTTACAAGCGTAACAATTGGTATTTTTAAAGTGCATAAGCTATAGAATAACAACAAATGATAAAAAAACTAATTTCACCTAAGTGGTACGGAACCCTCGGTGCGCGAGTCCGACTCGCACTTGTGCGGTATTTTTTTTTGTTACAATTGGGCAAACGAGCAGGACCACCTGATGATAAGTGATATCCACCGCCCATAACACCCACTGTCTTATTAGTGAAATAATTTGACACTAATAAGACAGCAAAGCGCGTTACCCACCCTGAGAACTAAGATGGTATGTCTCATGTGCCGGTAATTTCACTGGTTCAAGTATATTCTTAAACTATTACAAATTTCAAGTTGATAGCGTTAGCGTGAGCAGTTGCTGAGATCAACAGCTGTGACAGACAGACAAACCGACAGACAGACAAACGAAGTCACACCATTTGGGTTCCATTTTTATGTTTCTGAACCGTAACAACTATTCCCACAAACGTCTTATTATGTAGGTGGAGGGCTTTTGTGCAAAGTCCGTCTGGACAAACCGACAGACAGACAGATTATTTATTCCATGTAGATTCTTTACTGAAGGTCATGCAGAATACAATGCAAATAGAGCAAGTCTACGCCGTTTCGGATCGTGCTATGGCAGCGTAAAAGAAACGGCAAGAAACCACTGCAGCACGGCCTACTTTAAGAGTCAGCTTTTTACAATGTGTTTCTTGTGTTTCGCTGGAATATCAGAGCAACATACCTCTTTGTCATTCATATATAGTCATCTAATCTATAGTAAGCTTTTTTACATAACATTTGCTTTACACATTCTTTAAAATTTCTCTTGGTATTTGCACTATATTGTTAGGTATTTTGTTGTAGTATCGTATACACAGACCAACGAAAGATGTATTGACTTTAGTTAATCTAGTATATGGTTGATCAATTTTGTGCTTATTTCTAGTATTAAAATTATGCCTGTCACAAATTTTAGGTAATTGATGAATGTTCTTTCTAGCGTACATAATATTTTCATAGATATACTGGCATGGCACTGTCATTATTGATTTCCTTGAACAGTCCTCTGGACAGACGAAGTCACACCATTTGGGTTACATTTTTATTATTTTGTTTATAAACCGTAACAACAATTCCATGCGACATAACCTAGCACATCCCACAAACGTCTCATTTGGTAGGCGGTAGGGCTTTTGTGCAAAGTCCGTTTTTATGCCGTGAAGCAGCAGTGCTTGCACTACTGTGTTTCGGTTTAAAGGGCAAGGAGCCAGTGAAATTACCGGCTCATAAGACACACCATCTTAGTTTTCAAGGTAGGCAACGCGCTTTGCTGTCTGGTTAGTGTAATTTATGCTACTAATAAGACAGTGAGCGTTGGAGACCACTTACGATGGCCCACAAGATCGCTTGTTATGTAGGGTGACTTTTAATTAGTTCTTGATAGAAAAAGGTATGAATGTACTCATGATACTGAACAACTTTCCCCAAGAAACATAGGTCGAAATACGAAAATGAAGTTTTGACCTCCCATAGAAACTGCATCAGCTGATAGCGCATTTTGTATGTGAGGTCAAATTTGGTTTATCGTATTTCGACCTATGTTCCTTGGGAAAAGTTGTTCAGTATCATGAGTACATGCATATCTTTTGCTTTCATGAACTAATTTAAAGTCAACCTATATAAAAAAATACATTGATTTTTAAGACATCCTGTATACGTAAAATCTATCATCTGAAAATTAATTGAAATGTTTATCTAGGCCAGTACTGAGTTTCAGTCTAAATTCTAAATCTGTGATTTGTGGAACATGCATTCCTGATGGACGAGGGGAGATAAATCTAGATAGGAATTTAGACTATCTTGTACAAATCTGAACATTGTCGTCATTTCTTGTGAGTTTTAAGGTCGATGACCGACCTCACAAACCTTGGTGTCAGAGTTTTGAGCCGCAAAAGCCTCTGACATGGCTCATTAATGACTACATCCGATTTTTGGAGGTGGTAGGGCTTTTGTGCAAAGTCCGTCTGGGGAAGTACCACCTTCTTACCTATTTCTGCCGTAAAGCAGCAGCGTTTGCACTGCTGTGTTTCGGTTTGAAGGGTAAGGGAGCCAGTGAAATTACTGGCACATGAGATATACCATCTTAGTTCTCAAAGTGAGCAACGCGCTTTGCTGTCTTATTAGTGTCAAGATACACCAGGTAGCCCTCCTGCTCGTTTGCTCACTTGTAACATAAAAAAAAACAAGATATGATGACGACGAGCCTAAAATATACTATTTATTTATCTATTGTTTTAAAGCTAGTGACGGACTATAAAAACATAACGGTACAGCGAGCGAATAATACTTTAAACTTACACAGATAGTTTGAGGTCAGTTAACATGGACAAACGATTTGTGGACCTTTTGTGTAGACTATTTTAAAAACCAAGTGCGAGTTGGACTTGCACGATCCGAAACGGTGTAGACTCGCTCTATTTGCATTGTAGTCTGCAGGAGTCTATGTCTCAGAGTAAAAAACTATAGAGTCCGCCATATGCATATTCTGTATGAGCTAGTGAAGCAGCGTCTCACTGTCGCCCATGCTAGTCGGTCAAAAACTCAGTTAAGTTTTACAAAAATCAAGGTAGCATTTATTAGTCCCATGTCACATATTTCTCAGAGAAAAAGATAAAAATTTTACGTTTTTAGGATTTGAAAAAAATTCCATACATTTTAGTATGGAGGTCCCACGCAAGAAAGTGCTACGCTTATAGCTCCCTCCTTAGCAGCAAGAGCTGCTACTAAAACCTCCTTGGTCTGTGTCTACATTTTTTTATGCCACAAGGGGACAAACGAGCAGGTGGGCCATCTGATGGTAAGTGGTAACCACTGCCCATGACACCCACTGTCTTATTAGTGAAATAATTTGACACTAATAAGACAGCAAAGCGCGTCGCTCACCTTGAGAACCAAGATAGTAAATCTCATGTGCGCTTCAAACTGAAACACAGCAATGCGAGCACTACTGCTTTACGGCAGAAAGGCCCCTTGCCTTTCCCTAGACGGATTTTGCACAAGACCCCTTAGTTACATACAAGCGAATAAACCAATCAAGTATTTTAAAAGCACTGTTAAATTATTAAGTAAAATATACGCGCCCTGTATCGCTCGTAAAGTAGTGATTTAAACGAAAAACGGGCCTACAGGCTTTCTTTAAGTAATGGGGTGGGGATGGGGAGCTAGTATTTCGTAACTGTTATTTAATACTAACCCGTGTGGTGCCGGAAAATAATAGAACCGACCCATCTCTACCCGTGGGTGTCGTAAGAGGCGACTAAGGATTAATGAACCAGATGATGGGCAGCAGCATCATTTTGAGTATCATACATTCTGCGGTCACCAACAACCGCGGTCCATGGTGCCAGCCGTAACGCTAACAAGCGTAGTGACTATGATAATAATAAATTCGTTTATTAAAGACAACATTGGTCCATTTGTTAGTAATGCAGACAATCTCAAAAACTAGGGTTAGTATACAAATAAAATCCAATCACAACAATAATAATAAAATGAAATAGATAGAATTGAAATCAGATTAAATTAAATTGAATGCACTCATGCCCCTCCCCATTGTTTCAGCAAAAGCTGGAATTTTGGAGGGAGCTCGCTGTCCTGTAGTGAACGTTTCACGGGATGTTTATACTAGGATGGTACTAAAATAGTTTATAACTTGTCCAATTAAAACGGGCTTACAGCATTGAATATTTTACAGTATTTACTGAACATTGAATATTTATACGTTTGCTCACTTGAAACTAAACTAACATAAAAAAAACCACATGGTTGGACATTGAAAACTCAAAAATGCTTCTGAGGCAAATGTTACTTTTTATATCTGTTACTGCTCCTGTTACACTGTATTTTTAAAAGCTGCCCATCCCTAAACATAAAGGGGATTGCATACTGTTGGCTTCTTGCCAGCATCCTGTCGGAACAGATGTTAGGCTGTGGTCACACTATGAGACAAGTTAGTCCTTAGGTGATTGTGAACTAGGGCTTAGGTGATTAGTACCAAAGTGTTCTCTATTGGTCTTATGCTTTGTGTAAAGTTCAGTTAGCGATAGAGAATGAGTGAATAAAAAAAACCGGTCAAGTGGAAGTCGGACTCGAGCGCCGAGGGTTCCGATATACCTATGGTATTTTTGGAAGCAATAAACATTTTTAGGAACGCAAAACTAAATTTGTTTGTAAAGTTTTTCGGCAGGTTTCTAAAAAACTGTGCAGCTTAGAAAGATCGTTTTATTTTTGTTGTTATAGTTACGTTAACGTCTATCGACTATTATTATATTTAGATTTTTCTTTCGCAGACATTTGACATTTTATATCATAACTTGAAAACTAAGAGTTGTAAAAAATACAAAAATCTATTTTAGAATGTACAAGTAAAGCCCTTTCATATAATAATGACGACAATTTAAATTTTCCCCCAGTATTTAGATTCCCCCCCCCCCCCCCCACAACAACAACATTAAAAACAATAATATAATAATATTATAATATTACAATAATATAATGTTCGGATAAATCTACAAAGTAGAAAATCGCAAAATTTCACAACCACAGGCAGGATTCGAACCTGCGTCTTCTGCGTAAGTACCGCAGACGCTTTACCAACTAGGCTACTGTGGTCCTAGTTGGTAAAGCGTCTGCGGTACTTACGCAGAAGACGCAGGTTCGAATCCTGCCTGTGGTTGTGAAATTTTGCGATTTTCTACTTTGTAGAATAATGAACAATAATATTAAAAATGTTTTTTTGAGTCTTTCATTTGTAATAAAGTTTTAAAAATTCTAAATTTCAAGTCGATAGCATATGTGATTGCTGAGATATACAGGTATAGACAGACGCACCATGGGTTGCGTTTTTACCATTTTGGATCGGAACTCTAAAAACGGTCAATTACGAATTGGACTCACGCACCGAGAGTTCCGTACCAACACATATACTTTTAATTACTCTTACAAAATTTCAGTGGTAGGATCAAAGTTACAGTGCCAAATTTTCGAGTCCCACTCGCACTCGGTCAATTTTATTGCATTAAAAATGGGAAATTATTGCACAAAACTATTCCTAATTCCAAATCAATACCATTAGGTAGTAGGTACATTGTGTGTGACAGACAAACGGACGATATTTCAGCATAAAGGTTTTTTTCAACTTTGGTCGGAACACTAAAAATATCTTGATGTAAAGTATGTATCAGGTAGGTTCCACGGGGTAACGCTGCAGGAGCACCAGTAAACCAGTGCCCCGGGCGGGGTGGCTTGTGGAGCAGTGAGCCTTACACCAGGGGACACAGAATTGTGTGCGTAATGCTTCGGAGGCCCTCTCAGGATCCTCATTTAGTACATCTCAACCAGTAGTTAGGGGGGATGGAAAATGAGGACACCCCTGATGAAGCCAAAAGAGCGGCTCGCCACATATAACTGGCCGTCATCCTGGATGGGGCTTGAAGCGAAACAGCCCACGCCGTCCGTCTCCAGCTGGGATAGTGGGTGAAATAGCTCCATACACGTGATCTGATCACCCGTCTGCGCGAGCCGCGGCGTCCCCATTAGAAATAATAATGTATCTTGCATCCATAGTAAAATCCAAAAAATGTGTTAAAAGTAAAGTATTTCCAGTTCCAACTTTTAGTGCCTGCCAACCCGCGGGGCATTCCGCAGAATTAATATCCCGAATATTAATATCAAACCAGCATGGCCACGAATGAAGATTTAGGTGCTTTCAGGACGTACCATTCATAATATGCAGGTGCGCAGGGACGGATTCAGGGCAACACCCACAAAATTCCCCAGAAGGGGTCTGATTCCGCTATCAACTCTGCAACACATACCGCGTAGCTCAACGGTTCAACGTACGAGTACCTTCCCAAACACGTAAAAAGCTCTAGTTGTCATGTCACAGAGAGGAGAGTATACAAGACTTCGTGGACGAAGACCAACGCATTGGATGGACCAAATTACGAGTGCCCTCTGGTTAGAAGGGGCTGTCAATTAATTACTTGATAGAGCTTTTGTGCAAAGTCCGTCTGGGGAAGTACCACCATTACTGTTACATGAGACATAACATCTTTTCTCAGGGTGGGAAACGCGCTTTCCTGTCTTATTAGCGTCAAAGTATGTCCCTAATAAGACAGTGGGTGCTTTTACTACTGGGTGGCCCGCCTGCCCGTTAGCTCACTTGTAACATTCTGAAAACCTTCTCTTACATGGGGCGTCAGGAGGTTGGGGGTTTACTTCAAATAAAAAAAAACCATGGCATTTTTTTTTTATAAAATATTTCAATCGTATAACCTATAATCTTAGATGCAGTTAATTACCACTAACTATAACCTAGGGGTTTTGCAAAAGATACGGCAAGAAATCACTGCAAACAAGAAGAGGGCCCTTGTTCCTGAATTCGTCCCTGTCGTCGTTAAGGTCCTACTCATTTGTCATCCCAAGTCCGGCCCAGGTGTAAAGGCCCGGCCGTCACGTTTTGTGCATCCTATTGTGTCGGACGCAGGCCGCAGTTAAGGGAGAAATGGTCCTTAAATATGTACAAAGTTATATGTACCACCAACCTTAACACATATATATGACATATACCTAAATCAATTAATTATAAACTAGCTTTTGCCCGTGACTTCTACGCGCAGGATTCTGAAAAAAGTAGCTCAAACTATACAGGCTGTCAAAAAAGTATGATGAGCCTTGGGTTGATTCTATCTACATAATAAGTTTCTTAAATTATTAAATTAAATAAAATTAAAAAAAAAAAAAAAATAAAATTAATTATTATCAAATTTAATAATTTGTGTTCCTTCGATTTACATTGCAGTGATTTATTGAAATGGATAGGTACTTGCTAGTGACTAAATATTAAATATCTATCAGCATCACCAGCTGATCATAGAGGTCATTGAACGCCCAGGCGCGTCACTTCTTCTTGAGCTTGAACTACTTTTTTTAGCAATAGTGCATCCACTAAAAGACAGATTTGTTTAAGACTAGAACGCACTAGAGTACTCGTAATACTATAACAACCTATAACGGAAATATGTGATCATACTGAAGGGTGTGAATCTGCCCATGAAACTGAACAACTTTTCCCAAGGAACATAGGTCGAAATACGAAAAACCAAATTTGACCTCTCATACAAAATGCGCTATCAGCTGATGCAGTTTCTATGGGAGGTCAAAAATGATTTTGTTCTATGACATAGATGTTCAGTTTTATGGGCATATTCATACACTTTAGTATTCATTTATTATTACTAGATTTACAACAATACATGTCATTACAGATGAGCCCAAATCGACAATCTAGATTAATGCCACGTCCCGATTAGGCTCACAGTGAGCCGCTCACTGTGAGCCGACTGACTCTGAGCGGCGTATCGGTCGCTCACTCAATTCGTTCCGTCGGCGTAGCGAGCTGACTGAGCCGCCGACCAGGAGACTTATTTTTGAAGCGTTCGAAGTGAATCTTTAGTTCGCATACGAAAACGAATCGTGTACTAATCAAATTTTTAATGCAATCGATTTTACGCATTTTTGAATCATTCGAAAACAGTGTTGCCATTAAATTCAAATCTTTCAACAATTTTTTTTTTCACGCAGAAAAATAAAAACCGTAAAGCATTTACTCATAGATTTTAAAAACCAGTAATGAATTGCGAGGGAATGGAACGCAAATTAAAAAGTTGATATGTCAGTATAATGTCATATGTGAAGGATTCAGATTCAGATTCAGATAATTTTATTCAATGTAGATTCTTTACAGAATACTTATTGAATGTCATGCAGAATACAATGCAAATAGAGCGAGTCTACGCCGTTTCGGATCGTGCTATGGCAGCGTAAAAGAAACGGCAAGAAACCACTGCAGCACGGCCTACTTTAAGAGTCGGCTTTTTACAATGTGTTTCTTGTGTTTCGCTGGAATATCAGAGCACCATACCTCTTTGTCATTCATATAGTCATCCAATCTATAGTAAGCTTTTTTACATAACGTTTGCTTTACACATTCTTTAAACTTTCTCTCAGGTAATTGCACTATATTGTCAGGTATTTTGTTGTAGTATCGTATACACAGACCAACGAAAGATGTATTGACTTTAGTTAATCTAGTATATGGTTGATCAATTTTATGTCATTAAGAGATTTTAATATCCAACAATGAATAAACGATTTTGATTTTGATTTTATGCTTATTTCTAGTATTAAAATTATGCCTGTCACAAATTTTTGGTAATTGATGAATGTTCTTTCTAGCATACATTATATTTTCATAGATATACTGGCATGGCACTGTCATAATGTTGATTTCCTTGAACAGTTCTCTCAGGGAATCACGAGTCTTCAGGCAATAAATTGCTCTAATAGCCCTCTTTTGTAAAACGAATATTGAATGTATATCAGCTGCTCGGCCCCAAAGCAGTATGCCATAAGACATAATGCTATGGAAGTAGCTAAAGTAAACCAGCCTTGCAGTAGCTACATCAGTAAGTTGTCTGATTTTTCTAACAGCATATGCAGCCGAGCTCAATCGACCAGAAAGAGCCGTTATATGAGGGCCCCATTGAAGTTTAGAGTCTAGTGTTAATCCTAAGAAAACTGTACTATTTACAAAATCTAATGGCTCATTATTCAATACTATGTTATGTGAAGTAGACCTTACATTTGGTAGTGCAAATTTAATACATTTAGTTTTTTTGGCGTTTAGGACTAGATTGTTAACAGTAAACCATGCATGAATCTGTCCAAGTGCATCGTTGACTTCGTTATAATTTTGTGATTTCCTACTTACATTGAATATTAATGAAGTATCATCAGCAAATAACACAATCTTTGACAGATTCTTCACCACAGAAGGAAGGTCATTAATATAAATAAGGAATAAAAATGGCCCTAATATGGACCCTTGAGGTACGCCAATTTTGACAACAGATCCCAGTGATTTCGTCCTGTTTACTTGTACCTTTTGAATCCTGTTTTCCAAATATGACCTAAGTAGTTTAAGTGAATTATTCTTAACACCGTAATGTTCAAGTTTTAGCAACAATGTGCTATGATCTACGCAATCAAATGCCTTGGATAGATCACAGAAGATACCAATAGCATCTTCAGATTTTTCCCACGCGCTAAAGATGTATTTTAAAAGTGCAGTCCCGGCATCCGTTGTACTGCGCCCTTTCGTGAAACCAAATTGATGGTCATGTAGTAAGTTATTTCTATTGAAGTGTGAAAGCATTTGATTGAGTATGACCTTCTCAAAAATTTTACTAAGTACAGGTAAGACTGATATTGGTCTTAAATTACTGGGATCCTTTTTGTCACCAGCTTTGAATAATGGAACTACTTTACTTTTTTTCATTAAGTCAGGAAATGTACCATGATCGACACAATCATTGAATATAACAGCTAAATATGGAGATATAGTATCAATGATCGCACTACAGACTTTTACTGACATTCCCCATAAGTCCTCAGTAGTTTTCATTTTAATACTTTTAAAGGCTTTAATAATTTCGTTAGGGGTGACATGATTGAACCCAAATTCAGTTTCGCAGGCGTCCACATTCTTTTGAAGTAAATCGCTAGCAAGTGAAGATGAAGAATTGAGTGACTCTGTTGTTTTCAAAGGAATATTAGTAAAAAAGGTTTCGAATTCTTGAGCCACTTCTACGTTTGAACTAATAGTTCCGCGATTTGTATGAAGTGTGATTTGATTGTCACGCGGTTTCACTTTTCCAGTTTCACTGTTTATAACATTCCATACAGCCTTAATTTTGTTATCAGCAGACTGTATTTTTTTCCGAAGAAAAAATGACTTTGCTTTTGAACAAACTAATTTAAACAATTTTGAATATTTTTTGACATATTCAATGAAATTGTCGTCATTTGAATAATTTCTTAGCTCATATAATTCAAAAAGTCTCTCTCTACTTTTGCGAATACCAACGGTAGCCCAGTCACTGAATTTGAATTTTACAATAATTTGCTTTTTTCTAATAGTGAAAATTTTACTGAATTCAGTATTAATCAATGTGAATAAATCTTCATATGAGTTATTAGGGTTGTTAGTATTATAATTGTGACAGGGCAGTTTTTCTAGTAACGTGTTTTTGTACTTTTCTAACCTACCGCTCGTTAGGCTCCTGGTTTCTATATCTATCTTCCGGGTTACTCGAGAATAATTAAAAGTAACACTTTGACCAGAGTGGTCCGACTGAAGCGAGTTTATGATACTTTTATCAAAATAATCGCAGTTACAAAATACGTTATCAATACAGGTAGCCGAGGATGACGTCACCCTTGTAGGTTCAAAAAATACATGCTCTAAATTAAAACATTTGAAAAGACTTATAAGTTTGTTACTATAGGTATTATTTTCTAAGATATTGACGTTAAAGTCACCACACACTATCACAAACTTATTTTCTTTTGTCACTATTTTTAAAACATCTTCCATTACTAACTCGAACATTGAAAATTTTTGAAAAGCGGGAGGTCTGTATACGCACACTACAACATGCTCGTCCAGCTCAACACAAGATATTTCAATACATCTTTCAACCGAAAGTCGAACAATATTTTTACGGTTCTTTATCTTAAAACTGTTACGAACTAAAATCAGTGATCCACCGTGTAAAGCAGACTTTCGATTGAAAGCACTGGCTATACAATAATTTTCATAATTTATCAACATTTGATAGTCTTTTTGCCAGTGTTCTGTCAGACAAATAATGTCAAATTTTGTTCTTTCTAAGAAAGGAAACGTCAATGTCGTTCTCATCACAGATTATACATACTTTCGAGTGGTAGAATTGAAAAACGAGTGGGTCGGACCCCTCATTGCAGAATTCAGAGGTATGAATATTCAAAAATTGCGATTTTACGGGTTCGTATACGAATCTTGCCAATTCGAATGCGAATTGAAGTTCGAACGCTTCAAAAATGCGTCAGTTTAGACTCAGCTGCTCACTGAATGAATCCGCAAGCGTAACGCCACAAACTGCGCACAGTAAGCGCTGAATGGACACTCCGTTTAAATTATATAGGGAGGCGTACTGGAGGCAGACGGTGAGAGGCTCACTGTGAGCCTAATGGGGACGTAGCCTAAAAATAATTAACTAATTATGACACTTTTCCGTTTTATGCTATACATTCTTTGCTATAGGTATGAGTATATTCGGTATGACTAACATAACAATACATAATAAATTTCAGCGTATAACGGAGTTTCAAAAGTTATTATCTGAAGTGAAAAATATGTTCCATAAGTTCATTAGTTTATATTGGTGATTAGTTTAAAACTATGTTTTGTATTACCGTATGACGGTATGACGATAGAACAGCCTCAGTAGTGTAGTGGTTAGAGGGCTCGGCTCTCGATCCGGAGGTTCTGGGTTCGATTCCCGATAGATACACTGTCAAACAAAAATGCCTTTGTGCGACCTGCCCAGTTTGGTAAGGACATTGCAGGATGAATCACCTGATTGTCCGAAAAGTTAGATGATTCTGTGCTTCGGAAGGCACGTTAAGCCGTTGGTCCCGACTACAATCTACTGATGTAGTCGTTAATGAGCCATGTCAGAGGCCTTTGGCGGCTCAACAACTCTGACACCAGGGTTAGTGAGGTCGGTCGTCGACCTTGCATGTGTAAATGGTGCCCGTATGGTGCCGGCAAATACTAGTACAGTCAACGACAGGTCAACCTTGACACTCGTAGTGCGACTCTAGCCCGTACGTCTATTGAAGTAAGAACGGTGCGAAGTCCTATGTGTCAAGCTTGATGTGCTTCCAACCCATTTCTACCAGTGGGTGTCGTAAGAGGCGACTAGGTGTTTATGAAATGGGCAGTAGTATCTTTCTGTGTATCGTACCATCTTACATACTGCGGCCACCAACCACATCGATCGACAGCCGCAATGCTTTTAAGCGTGGTGACTACGATAATTCCCCTCCAAAGTATACCAACTCATCTCTACCCGTACCCTTGGGTGTCGTAAGAGGCGACTAAGTGTCTATGAACCGGAGGATGGGCAGCCGTATCTTTCTGTGTATCGTACCATCTTACATACTGCGGCCACCAACCACATCGGTCGACAGCCGCAATGCTTTAAGCGTGGTGACTACATATAGGGTGACTTTTAATTAGTTCTTGATAGCTAAAGGTATGCATGTATTGATGATACTGAACAACTTTTCCCAAGGAACATAGGTCGAAATACGAAAAACCAAATTTGAAATCCCCTACAAAATGCGCTATCAACTGATGTAGTTTCTATGGGAGGTCAAAACTTGATTTTCGTATTTCGACCTATTGTACCTTGGGGAAAGTTGTTCAGTATCATGAGTACATTCATACCTTTTTCAGAACTAATTAAAAGTCACCCTATATAAGGCGTACAAAAAATGAGTCGCGGGGGTGAGGGCGGTATGTGGGGGAAGGCGTGCGAATCATTCATTGGCTCTCCGCCTGTCACCCATGCCTAGAAAATAACCGTCATAGACAGACCTGAACGCGCTATACTGCGGTCAAAAACCACAGCGGTCGCCAGCAACGCTTGCGTGGTGACTATGGTGACTATTCTGTAGTGAACACAAGGAATTAAAAAAAATTATAATCCTCGTGTCCGTACTAGTCAGGACAGTAGTACGGACACGAGGAATAACCCGACGTTTCATGGGATGTGATGATGTAAATATCAAACTACCCGCAATCGAACCCAACAATTCGGTCAACAACTTTACGTACCCTCGCAGACGTACACCTGTCATCGGCGCATTAGGGTGTCGATACACGGTCGTTTGTCATCTGTCACGGCCACCGTGTGGACACCGCCTAATGATTGAGCATGGTTTAAACTAATTACTTTAGCTTTTTGACCGATAGCATGTCTATCAGATATATGTAATAGGTTTTTGATGCGTTTTTAGAGAGTTGCAGAAAGAGGTATTAAAGTTAAAGCTCCATTATAGTAATTTGTTTTGTAAGGCAGCAAAATTGTTGTGCCTTGTGATCATCATATAGTGTGGGTTGCAAGGACGATGACCGACCTCACAAACCCTGGTGTCAGAGTTGTTGGCCGCCAAAGGCCACTGACATGCGTAGATAGTAGTCGGGACCAACGGCTTAACGTGCCTTCCGAAGCACGGAATCATCTAACTTTTGGGACAATCAGGTGATTCATCCTGCAATGTCCTTATCAAACTGAGGAGGTCGCACAAAGGGGTTTTTGTTTTGACAGTGTCCCCACCGGGAATCGAACCCAGAACCTCCGGATCGAGAGCCGAGCGCTCTGACCGCTAGACCACGGAGACCTTGACACCTTGTATTGAAACTCAAGCAAGCAAGCAAGCATTCTAGAATTAAACCACGAGCGAAGCAAGTGGTTCAAAAAGAAATCCTGAGCGAAGCGAGGGTTTCAAGGCACGAAACGCGAAATAAATTATCTTTCGAGTCTTTCGAGCGAAACGAGGTTGTTTCGTCCAAGAGCGAAACACACAATTTTGGTGACTCCTGCCGGCTTAGCACGCTGCAGTTGACAGTTTATCTAGGCCCATAGAATAAATACTTTAAGCATGGTCCCTTTTTTTGACATCCGAGCAGTGCGACAGATTTTGAAAGACAAGGACGGCTACATGTATTAGAGTACAAAGCTATCTCTGTCTAAAATATCAAAAACGTAATTTGTGAATATGCTAAACATTTTCCTCCACTGACATTTCTTCGCGCTTGGAGGTTAGATTAGATAACATAATTCCTCAAATGAAGTGACATTTCTCCGAGATATATTTTCTCTCGGGCAGCGTGCTAAGCCGGCTGCAATTTCACCTACGGTAAATATGGAACCTTAATAATGACAAAAACTACCGAATATCAAAGTGAAGCGTCATAAATTCAAAGAAAAATTTTCCAAATTTAACTAAAATTTTGTCTAATATCCAAACCCGCCTGTATTACACTGTTCAACATTTTCAAAGGAACATTCAATAAAATTAATTAATGTCCAAAACTGTCACGAACTGTCCTATTATTCACGCAGTATAATAACACTTCCAGAACCAAATAGCCCTGAGCTTTTGTCTTCCCTCAATATAATTGATTAATGTTATGTAAGTATCTAACTAATAATTCTGAGAATTCGCGTTATGGTTAGAATATTTGCAGGTAAATTAATAAATTTAAAATTATTATTAAGAGGTTTTTTTATTTAAAAAACGATTGGTAAAATTGATGCATAAATGAATGCAATATATATTTTGGAAAATTCGAAACTGCCTTTTTGATTTTCAGCCGACTGCAACAAGCCAAATGTTATAAAAATTATGGCAAATCCCTTATTTTGATAATGGTGCGTCCGATGTGGCCCAAAATCGCTCTCAATGGAAAAGAAGATGCCTCTAACTACAATTGTATTCTTCCAACAATGGAAAGGCTTTGTGTAAACTGATTGTTAATTTAAAAAATATGTAGATAAATCACCATCGAAATACTCTACTATTAAGTGGCGTAAGTAATAGAAAAAAAATCAGCTTTTAGAAAATGCTTATAGTACATTAAAATGCAAGTGCGCTATTTTGGATATTACAGCCGAGGCTCAGAAATTGCAGCCCGAGCCGCAGGCGAGGGCGTAATGGAGCCGAGGGTGTAATTACCAACGCGCACGAGCTTTTTACGACGTTTTTCAACACATTTGCGAATAAAAACAAATCAAATTGGTTACCTTTAAAATACTAAACTTTGCTAACCTTACGTCCACCGCACGTCCACCGGAACATTTTGTCGGCTGCATATGTTCATGCTTCTCTTTAATTTTACCAAATTTCAAAATTGTATTTCGTGTATGAGTATTTTAGACGGTTCAGGATCAGTTTTTTATATGTAGAAGTCGACACTATTAGAAATAATTACAATAATAAACACGACAAATATTTGTAAAATGGCGCGCATTCTTTCTTTTTCAGCGGTCACAGATTATACGTCGCGTGAGGAGCCCCCAAAACATTACCATGTTATTTTACACCATCAATCTTTTATCAATTATTAGTCAATTTAGTAACCAAGCTATAAAAAAAAGTAATTGTCACTCGGTACCCAAACATCCTATTCCATTTACCTTGAAATAAATTATCAAAAATTGAATATCTTGTTACGTAAATGACAAATTTATTGTTAATTAGTTTATTACTATAAATAATTTCATAAAATCAACATTCATTTATGATATTTTCTCGAAGTCAGCTTGAAAATTTTAGTAACATAATAAGCATAAAAACTCCTTGCTCTTGGCCGATTTAAAAAAAAAAAAAACAAAAAAAAAACACTAGTTAATTAATATTATGACAAAAACACGCGTGTTTAATGAGCTGGATTATGGACCTTAATACAGTGCAAATAGAGCTGTTTTATGAGCAAATATGTAGAAAAATAACTAACATACCATCGAATAGATATACCTGGTATACATGCTGGTGGTGCATTTCGACTTCAAAATTTCAATTAAATTTTTAGAGAAATAAAATTCTAGTTCTAAAGTCTACTTAAATGTTTGCAGTCAGGCAGACATATAGGTATATCTACCTAATTCTACATAATTACCATGTCTGATGCGCAGACGAAATGAATATGAACTTTTTTATACAGAAGTTTTAATTCGTCTCAGTTAATTAAGGACGTTCCAAACATACGTATGTACAAAACTTGAATCTGCTGAATGTTTTAAAAATCATAAAATATCATTCTGTCAACAACATAGTTACTATTTTATTTATCGATTTTTTTGAAACTAACAGAAAAATTATAACATTATATAAACAAATTAATTACAAATAACGTATGGTAATTTTAAGTTTCCACCGAACTCAAACTCAAAATAGTTTATTCATTGTTGAATATTAAAATATTTTAACGACGCCTCTCTAAATTGGCGCCATTGTGGGAAAAAAAGAAACCACAATAAAAACCCCCTAACCTAACTAACCTAAACCTATCTACTTGTCACTTTTTTTACAGAACAGATACAGTCCAAAGTTTTAGTAACGTACTTAGAACTATGTTAGTTAGAGTATTAATGTACTCTGTATAATATCAATGAATCAATACAAGGTCTTTGTATACAGGGTGTAAAAAAAGGCTATATCAACACCAAAGGATGTGAATCTCCCCAAAAAACTGAACAACTTTATAAGAAACATAGGACAAAATACGAAAAAAACATTTGACCTATTATTAAAACTGAATCAGCTTGTATTGGAGGTAATTTTTTTTTATTTCGACCCATGTTCCTCAGGTCCTTGTTCAGTTTCATGAGCAGAATTACATCTTTCTTGGTTGATATATACCCTTTCTGTTAAATCTTTTATAAATAGGCTTTCTTTAACCTCAGTTCCGCCCTGAGGACAGAGATGAGGTCGCAGAAGAACCATCTCCCCAAAAAGAAGCCTATTCACACGTTATTCGAATAAATCGGTTTATATAAACTCGGGAATGCTTGAACAAGCTTACCAGTAACGTAAATACGCCATACTTCAGATTCATGCAAAAACATTAATCAGAGCACTGAATGCGGCTGCCATAATAGGAATAAGAGAATAATGGACGACACAGGAATGCGTTCATAGCTGGTTCATAGGCACTTGTATAAATTATGTGGAATTCCAAACAAACCGATTTTCTATACGTGTTAAGGAAAGGTGTGATAATAATAAAGGGTGTGAATCTGCACATTATACTGAACAACTTTCCCCAAGGAACATAGGTCATAGAGTAAAATCAATTTTTTGACCTCCCATAGAAACTGCATATCACTAAACAGCTGATAGCGCATTTTGAATGCGAGATCAAATTTGGTTTTTCCTATTTGTAATAAAAGTGGTTCAGTTTCATCGTCCACGCTTTATAATAAATTTCTAACAATTTATCATTTTTATAAAAAAAAACTGTCAGATTAAATTAGAATTGCTAAACATATTTTTTTGAAAAATATGCAAATTAATTCAAATTGTTCAAAACCGTAGATTACACGTAAGTTAAATCCTCACAATAGAGTTCAAGATTTATTCCATTTCCCATAATACAGGATGCTCCAATATTACCCGCCGTTAGATATAGGGTGCCCCATTTCGCGACAGTACTCCGTTTGAGAGGCTCTCAATCTTTCTGTACCACACTGGCGGAGGAGGTCTTATTAAAGATATTTTAAAGATTTTTCTTGTCGCTTCTGTTTTTAGCGCAATTTTGTTTGATTTAACCTTAGAACAATGCGTCAAACCGCACAGTTCCGGGCTTTGCGCGAGAAAATTGTGTTACTCTAGGGATTTAACTGCCTTTATAAAGTGATGGGTGGGGTACATGAAGAATGATTCTAAAACTAATAAGGAAATAATGTTTTTTCTAATAAAGCCTAGTGTGACATTTTGCGATCGTGACTTAAGGCACCGGGAGAAAAATTATCTTATTATTGTTGAGTCAATGGCTAAACTAACTATAAAGGCTTAGCCACAGATTAAATAACGTTTACAGATCTGACACTCACAGGCGGGGTGCCGACAAATTTCAACCTTAAGGTCTAAGCATAAAGTCGATACTTGCAGTGCACCGCTTAGGACACGTTTTTAAATCGCGAGTCAGTGATCGCGGACAGGTGGGCTAAAGCGATGATTTTGTCACTTTATGAGATACTGAGCGAGATGCAAGTAGGTATGTAATATTGTTCAATCAAACATGCAAATACTTACTTACCTGATTTGCCGCCATAAGCTTAAGATGACATAAAGAAAAGTTAAATCGACTGCCTCACCCAGTCGACTTCTAGCGCCGCGTTGCGTACATAGAATGCGGAGTGTCACAGGCCTGGCTTAGCCCAAAAAGTAGCCACATCAATAGCCTTACCTTCAAAAAGGTCCTTCCGAACGCAGGAAACCGGAGAAGTAGGGTACGACAGCAAGTGTGTCATGGTTTGCAAAATACCGCACTCACACTTATCATTATCAGAGAAGCCCCACCTCTTCATAAGTTCCCCGCACCTGCCAACGCCCGACCGCAGTCTGTTCAATGACTTCTATACGGAGCAGGGAAGATCGTGTCCTGATGACAGTTTTTCGGCAGTTGGGATATGTATATTGTCAGGAGGGTACATTTTTGACCATAGTTCTCCTAGCCTTGGATGGATCTGGAAATTATTATTATGAATGGAGGCATCAAAGTTTGGGAACCACTGTACTATTCTACAGGGGGCGGAATTTATAGCCGTTTTTCAATTTGCTCCGCATTACTCCAGGCACAGGGTGTCTATTGTCTGGGGGTGTAAACTGCGGGTGGAATCTTTACTTTACAGCGTCACCAGTGGTTATTTACACCTATGGTTTTTTTATAGGTTTTATTTCTTATTTAGGTCAGATGTTTATTTTAGAACAGCCTGTATTATAGCAACAATCTCTGAGGTCTTGGTTCTGGAGGTTTGAGTCTCGGTAGGGTCATCATCATCATCATATCAGCCGAAAGACGTCCACTGCTGGACATAGGCCACCCCTAAAGATCTCCATGGCGACCGGTCCTGCACTGCTCGCATTCCCGCGACCGCTACCAGATCGTCGGTCCACCTTGTGGGGGGCCTGCCAACGCTTCGTCTCCTGGTACGTGGTCGCCACTCTAGAACCCTCACGCCCCATTGGCCATCGGTTCTTCTTGCGATGTGCCCTGCCCACTGCCACTTCAGTTTAGCGATTCTCAGGGCTATGTCAGTTACTTTAGTTTTTTTTGCGGATCTCCTCATTTCTAATACGATCCCGCAGAGAGACTCCGATCATAGCCCTTTTCATAGCCCTTCGGGTGACTTTGAGCTTCCTGATAAGGCCCGGCCATCGTGAGCGGCCACGTCTCGGTTTCAAACGTCATCACTGGCAACACACACTGGTCAAAGACTTTCGTCTTGAGACACTGCGGTATTTTGGACGTGAAGATATTGCGGAGCTTTCCGAACGCTGCCCATCCGAGTCGGATTCGACGAGTAACCTCTTTCTCTAGGTTGGATTTACCCAGTAGGCATTACACACATTACACGTAAAATTTTGGAAGTTCTCATGTAAAATTTACACAGTCTAGTCTAGTACGAGCACCGCAGCAGAAGATAACCGTGGTTGTTGAACCGAATAAATTCATTCAGCTGGAATATCCGATAAGTCCTGGTGAAAACACTACAACTACTACGTACCAAGTTTCCAGCTTATAGCTTTGATCACACATCTTTCATTTCTATGTTTAGGGTTCCGATACGAAAAGGGTAAAAAAATGGAGCGACTTTGTCTGTCTGTTACACCCACTCACACATCTTTCATTTCTATTTTTAGGGTTCCGATACGAAAAGGGTAAAAAAATGGAGCTACTTTGTCTGTCCGTCTGTCTGTTACACCCACAGGTTACACCTGAATATCTCAGCAACCACTCATACTATCGACTTGAAATTTGAAATAATTTTAAAAGATGGTTGCCCAACTTAATTGCACACGAAAGAATAAAAAAAAATATCATTTATGTGAAGGGGACCCAAATAAACAAATTTCAAAAGTTCTAATTTCTAAATTTCAAATTGTCGTTTCTAGTTCAAGTGGGGTGGGTATTATATGAAAGGGCTTTACTTGTGCATTCTAAAATATATTTTTGTATTTTTTTCTAACTCTTAGTTTTCGAGTTATGATGAAAAATTACAAAAAAATACCATCCTTATCTCCGAAGTTTGTGAAAGGATATATCTGAATTCGATAGGAGTTTATGTAAATATTACAGCCAAAATAAAACGATCTTTCAGAGTTGCATAGTTTTTTAGATATCTGCAAAAAACCTTTACTAACAAATTTAGTTTTGCGGTCCTAAAAATGGACTTTATTGCTTCCAAAAATACTATAGGTATATTGGAACCCTCGGCACGCGAGTCCGACTCGCACGTGACCGGTTTTAATTTTTTCTATGTCTTTTAACTATTTATTTATTTTATCTTTTAAGTTCAATAAGTATTCTGTAAAGAATCTACATTGAATAAAATTATCTGAATCTGAATCTAAAGTAATGCAAAATCCAATTTTTTTTTCTTTTTGTTGCAGGTATGTAACGCGAAAAGAAAGGAGTCACCGTGCCATATGCTTTGTAAGGTCGATGACCGACCTCAGAACCCCTGGTGTCAGATTTGTTGAGCTGCCAAAGCCTCCCTCTCTGACATGGCTCCTTCACAACTACTTTGTTCTATGAGTTTTTATGACGTTTTTGTGTCCTTCTGCCCTTCAGGGTCCATCTCTTACATGTTGCTCAGTAACAACTTGCAATCAATGGATTAAAACTAGCAAGGCGGAGCCAGCGGAGGATTCTGCTAGCCACTACTGCATTGGAAACTAAACTTAAGGACTTCGATTTTTCTGACGTGTACATTCGTTCAAAATTAACATTGACGAGCGAGTAGCTGCTAATTTTAGGAAAGGTTTAGCTATAAAGGCGCCAACTTTGTTGATGGTACATCGCGTTCTGGACAAGTCTGTCGGTTATTTTCTGCGCATGGGTGACAGGCGGAGAGCCAATGAACATTGTGTGCCTCGCTCACCCCCGCAACTCATTTTTTGACTTCTGCGATATAACGGTAACAGACAGAGTTATTTTGCACGCAGTATACCTATCGACATACACACACATACAGAAATACTGTTTTTAATGGCATAACATCAACGTAAGCACATTTTTTTCACACAATTTCCACCGCAGCGATTTGTGTAATGCACTAGGCTGTTTGTGGTAAACATCGTTCGCTAAAACATGTCGCGGAACACTTTCCGCCATTGCTCGAAGAAACAAAACATATTAGGGGCGATTCTAGCGTTGCCGCTAAATTAAAGGCTATAATTTGATAGGTCTAAAAATGTTGCTATCTTTGTTACTGCCTATAGGCTGAAAAAGACAGCATCACTTTTAGACCTGTCAAACATAAATTTAGCGGCCACGCTAGAATTATATCAGTACCTTGGCGACCAAGCTTCGCTCTGTAATAGCTACCTGAACATTGAAATATTATCGAATGAGCAAGCTATGCTACCCGCCAACAGACAGCGCTGTAGGTTTCTGTTTAAAGAGCGTTGTTTAAAAATTATGCTAAAAAAAATGAATTTTCCCATACATGAGACCTAAAGCTCAAGTCACACAGAGGCGGTATGATTGCGAAAGCGGTCCGGGGCGGTTTGGCGGGCTCAAAATACCGCGCCGCGACCGCTTTTCAATTTGACAGGGTGCATAAGAACTCATACTTTACAAAAAATACCGGCCCCGGAACGCTTCCGCTACCGCCTGTGTGTGACGCGGGCTTAACTAAATCGATTTTTGCTCCTGAAAACCCCTGTATGCTAATTTTCATCGAAATTTTGGAGCCGTCTTCGAGAAATTGATCACAAATATACAAATACTTATTCCTTGTATATAAGTACCCACGGCAGCAAGCACAAAGAAACAATACCAGTATAAGCTGAACCAGCGCTACGTTACAAACGCCCAACACCAGAGACCCAAGGTCAAAGTGTTTCCACCGACGTGCGGCACACTATGATTAAAGAGGTCTAGTGGTTAAAGCGCTCGGCTCTCAACCCGGAGGTTCTGGGTTCGTTTCCCTGTGGGGACACTGATAAATAAAAATCACTTAATGAGTCTTTCCCAGTTGGGTTAAGAAATTAACATGAAAAAACGGGCCAAGTGCGAGACGGACTTGCGTACCGAGGGTTCCGTACCACAAAAATAAAAATACCGCTTTGTGTAGAAGTGTATTAAATTGCACACGAGTGTAATTGGCTTATAATCAGTTTTTAAACTTTATGCGATATTGTAAAGTTTATGCACTATAAACATACCAATTTTCACATTTGTAAGTGTTTCCGTTTTAACGATAGAGGTAATACAAACACCAAAGCCACGTTTCTTGAATGGGGACACCTCTTATTTTTTAGCTTTTTATTATTTTTAATGTTTTTTGATGATGATGAAGGAAGATGGTATTACGGAACCCTCGGTGGGCGAGTCAAATTCTCACTTGGCCGGTTTTTTTTTTAATATTTAATATCTCGCAAACTATTGGGTGAAGACACCCCTGAACCTATGAAAATTTAAATCATTATCATCATAACATCCCATTAAACGTCCACTACAGGACAGGGAGCTCCCTCCAGAATTCTGGCTTTAGCTGGAAAAAATGTGGAGGGGAAGTACCATAGTCACCTCGCCTGTTAGCGTTACGCCTGGCACTATGGACCGTACCCGCAGTAAGTAAGATGTAAGATATAAAGGAGGATGCTGCTGCCCATCCTCCAGTTAACCCTTAGTCGCCTCTTACGACACCCACGGGTATATATGGGTTATTCTTTGCCAGCACCACACGGGAAAATGTTAATAGATTTCTTAAATGCTGACATTTTTATTACAATGTAATTTCATCAGTAAAGACTGTAGGTTCTAATTTAATTAAGGATCTTCAAAATGTCTTCCTTAAGGCATTCGTTCTGTTTAACTCGTCTAGTGCCAAGTTATTGGGGTCTGACAGACTTACATATTGCACCGTATGTCACTCACGTCGGTCTTAATGAGAGGAGGCGGCGGGGAGTTAACACGAAAAAGAAATAAAAATTTGTTTGAAGGGGTTTAACAATTCTGAACGTTTAACATAGATCGAAATAAATAAAAAAAGGAAAAACCGGCCAAGTGCGAGTCGGACTCGAGCACCGATGGTTCCGTACCACTAACGTATAAATACCGTCTTAGTTATGGAAACGCCGTCACGCAAAAGTGTATCAAAAACGAGCGAGTTGGACACGCACTTAATCAGTTTTTATATTTTTTTGTTATTTTATAGCTTATTTACTATAAACATATCAATTTTCACACCAATTTTCCCAATGAACAAATTTATTTTGGAAGATTTGGGAGGTCAGAAATTTATTTTACATCTCTCATATTCGGTAAGTAGGTCCTTATTACCCCCAAATGGGGCTTGTAGGTGACCAATTAGCGCTCTAGGGTAATAATGTAGCTAGAAAAGCCCTAAGGCGGTAAGTAATTGAGTTTTGAAAGAGTGAAGTGTTTTTTTTAATTACTTACCGCCCTAGGGCTTTTCTAGCTACATTATTACCCTAGAGCGCTAATTGGTCACCTACAATTTGGTGGTAATAAGGACCTACTTACCTCACAATCGAGATGTAAAGCAGAGTAGTTAGCTCGGGTGTAAGCATCAATTGCACCCTCGAACTATAGGCACACTCGCTGCGCTCGTGCGCCTAAATGTCTCGGGCTGCAATTGACGCCTTACAGCCCTTGGCTACTAATCTACTATTGTTCTATGACCTATGTTCCTTGGGAAAGTTCAGTTTCATGAGCAAATACACATACACACCTTTCCGTATGCACTGTATTTTAATAACATTTATTTCTACGTCACCTTGCGTCATAAAAAACAATTTGGCACAGTTCCCTGATCGGTATCTATCGCTCATTTCAACGTGAATTAATTAATACATCAGCTAGAAACCTAATGTATAAGGGTGTCTTTCCAACAGAGCTGTGCGGGTAGCTTAGTTAAGAGCTGGGAAATTCCAATTTTC
The DNA here is from genome assembly GCA_947532105.1 of Athrips mouffetella. Classification (NCBI taxonomy): domain Eukaryota; kingdom Metazoa; phylum Arthropoda; class Insecta; order Lepidoptera; family Gelechiidae; genus Athrips; species Athrips mouffetella. The sequence continues at coordinate 15,189,678 of OX383984.1, forward strand.
CTAAATTTCCAGCATAAAGCCCCGCCCGAAAATGGAACAATGCTACTCGTATAGGCGCAAAGGCAGAGGGAATTGTACATAGACAACATGGCAAAAATTTACAGCACCCTGTATACAGAGTGTAAGGGACGGTGTACCGAAAACTGAAAGGGCGTGCTCAGTCAACGAAACTGAACAACTTTCCCAAACAATATATATTCTTTATTGCACAAAAATAACATACAGTTTTTAAATGAAAATTGTTTACAAAGGCGAGCTTATCTCTTTAAGAGATCTCTTCCAGCCAACCTATTAGGTGTGGAAGAGTGTCATTAAAGCGGGCACAGGAATGTGCATTAATATTCGTGATAAGAAATTACAAAAAAAAAATCATTTAATAAACATACCAAGATGTTACAGTAGGTGCACAGATGAAATAATTGGGTGGGTATTTCATAACAATCACTTAAATCTACTTAATATTAACGTCACTTAACATAAACACCTATGGTTGAATAGTTATTTTAAAAGGAACTACCATAATTAATTAATTTTACATCGATCTCTGCACTAAGCAACGCTTGTATCGCAGAGACCTTCACACATTTAATAACAACAATAATTCAATTCGGCCTAATACATTACACGACTCGGACGAATACATTTTTAAATTAAAATTAATTTTAAAATACAGTGTAATATAAAATAGGGATAAACCTACTTAAACTACACACGAATATATTTATATTCCTAATCACAGTATTAATATTAAGGCATATATAAAATTTATAAACTTACTTATAAAATACATAAAAATAATACATAGACATACTATATAATGATACATAATAATACATAAAATAAATACATTACTCAAGATGATTGCGATAAGTAGTGCTCTCTTAATCGCATCTTAAACGATGTTAACAATCATATGTTGGTAAATGAAAAAGAAATTGAGCTCTCCATACATAGGTACTGTTCGACCAGTGGGCAATTTGTGGAGGTCAATTTTCTTTTTCATTTAGCAACATGTTTCTTTGGGAAAGTTGCAGTTTCGTTCACTGAGCACGCCCTTTCAGTTTTCAGTACACCGTGTCCCTAACACCCTGCATATGTTACCACCCGGTATGAATGCCAATCGGTCACGCGTTCGATTCCCGACAGCGTCTTGGCACTCGTTCATCAACAAGTACCGTCAGTCATGTTATCGGGCTGATATATCATTAGTTACGCTATTTCTAGAATGTTGCCCTTAATTACTCGACTTCCGAATTGCAGATTCATCCGAGTGGATTTTGCGTTATAAATTATATTACTCTATGGTTATAATTTTAAAAACCTGTTCATCAAATTCATTCCATGAAAAGGATGTTTTACACTAGTTCTAATTTTATTTATTGGTACTTGAAGTTACGAGTATGGTACTTGAAAGAGAAGAGTGTATGACAGTGTGTACTATATTAATAGGTGGTGAACAAGTCGAAAAAGTGAAGGAGTTTGTGTATCTGGGTTCTAAGTTTACGAGAGATGGAAAGTGTGAAAGTGATATCGAAAGAAGAGTGAATGCTGGAAACATGGTGAATGGTGCTCTGCATGCTTTTATGAAGAGTCAGAAGGTGTCTCACAAGGCTCGTCTGGCTGTTAATAGAGGCGTTTTGGTACCAACACTGATGTACGGCAGTGAAAGCTGGGTATGGCAGAAAAAGCATAAAAGAAGAATTAATGCAGTAGAAATGAGAGCGTTGAGGAGTATGATTGGTGTGAAACTGAGTGACAGGATTAGAAATATTGTGATAAGAGAACGTTGTGGCGTAAAAGAAGACGTAGTGATTTTTGCGTTGTCCTATACTATTCAACGAGCAATATTTATATACCGGTTGTAATTGTTAAGTATGCCCAGGCAATTATTTCATAACTATTACAGCCATCAAAAAACTTTAAACTGATATCGAAAGTATAAAATGACATCAATAACTTTTTTTAAATAAAACGAGAAATATTCAAAATTTTGACATCAAACACTCCCATACATTTAGTACGTTAGTTTTCTTATTTCTCTCTTATTTTAGCTTGCTACTAAGCTATAATATATAAGGTCCTAATAAAATAGTGAACATAATTTAAGTATGCTACTCAGACCATGAAACTGAACAACTTTTCCCAAGGAACATAGGTCGAAATGTGAAAATAAATTTTTGACCTCCCATAGAAACTGCATCAGGTGATAGCGCATTTTGTATGGGAGGTCAAATTTGTTTTTTTGTATTTCGACCTATGTTCCTTGGGGAAATTTGTTCAGTTTCATGGTCGAAGTAACGTGCTAAAATTATGTTCACTATTTCGTTAGGACCCTATATTTTAGTTAAAATTGAAAACTGTTCTGAAAGATTCATTCTCTGAAAGTTGTTCAGTTTCGTTGCCTGATCGTGCCTTTTCAGTTTTCTGAAAGCAGTCTCTTGGTGCTGTCTCGAGTCTGACTTGCATTTGACTGGCTCTTTTTATTCATCATAACAGCCCATGAGACGTCCACTATAGGACAAAGAGCTTCCGCCAGAATTTCAGCCAAAACTCGTGGAGGAGATTTACCATAGTCACCACGCTTGTAAGCGTTGCGGCTGGCGACCGCTGTTGTTGGTGCCCGCAGTATGTAAGATGGTACGATACACAGAAAGATACTGCTGCCCATCCTCCGGTTCATAAGCCCTTAGTCGCCTCTTACACCTACGGGTAGAGATGGATTGGTATTATTTTTGGCCAGCACCACACGGGCAGCTTTTTCAGGGTTCCGTACCCAAAGGGTGAAAAACGGAACCCTATTAATATGCCTCCGATGTCTGTCTGTCTGTCTGTATCTCATGAACCGTAATAGGAAGACAATTGAAATTTTCACAGATTATGTATTTCTGTTGCCGCTATAAGAACAAATGCTAAAAATAAAAAAAATTAAAATACAAACATGTCTGTAGGCGATTTTTGCTCGATTTTTTGTTTTATCTCTATCGTAAAAATGGGAACACTTACAAACGTGAACATTGGCGTTTATAGTGCTTAAGCTATACAACAACAACAAATAATAAAAACTGGTTAAGTGCGTGTCGGACTCGCGCATATTTAATACACTTTTGCGTGACCCCGCGTCTTTAACTAAGATGGTAGTTTTTACTTTCGTGGTACGGAACCCTCGGTGTGAGAGTCCGACTTGCACTTGGCTGGCCTCTTTATTATTTTCTTCAAAAGCTAAGTATACGGTTTCACTCAATTCTCTTGACAAAGTACAGGCGCAGGTGTGAGTGTAAACATTATACGAAGCAACATAATTACCACCCCGCAACGTGGTTAATTAATTAGAATGTGGTGACTTTGTGCTACGACACTCGCTTGAAATACATAAGAAAATGTTTGTCACGCTAGCTAATTCGCTAAGCTAAATAAATAAAATTTTTTTTTTTTTTTTTTAACTGAAAATTTAGTCTATTTTAGGAAACTAATTTGTTTTTTTCCTCCTAAACTATTATTATTAATTTTATATTATTTTTTTAAGTTTTGAAGTTGATGACGTCATTTCACAATAGAAGATGAAACGAAGAAGAAGATGAACGAAACGACCACACTGTGCCACCAAGTGCCACAGTGTGGTCAAAGTGAAACGAACGTGCTTCGACACAGATGTGTCAATCAAACTCGAAACGTCAAATCGAATCGTTTGACAGAAAGAGCACAGCGAATAAAAGTTTTCTTTTCTATTGCTTTTTTTTTCTTGTGGAATGACGTCACTCAGTGGTCAAATGAATGTTACAACTGGCGCAGCATTTTTGAATATATTACCGAAATCAAATTACTTTTTTAGTCGAAAATAAAAAAAATATGGTATGATATAAAAATATCTCGAGGTGGTTTTTATATTTTAGTGTGTTATATCATATTTAGCTTGGCCAATTATCCAGTGACTTTGTTAGAGCTAAAAATTCGTCCGCGTTAAAAATGCAGTAGTAAGTCATTAAGACGATATGTATTTTTTTTGGATATTTTGAAGACAAATATCTTTTTATTTACTCAGTATCTTGCCGTGATTTTCAGGTATGTTTGTCTTGACCACTCAAGTGAGAGAATCACCAAGACCAAAACATGATCAGTAAAAATCGGCTCGACAAAATCCGAAGTTGCCTCTTCAATTTTCATTTATTCCTCTTTTTGTGGAATCTGAGGTGTTTTAAGTAGTGAAATTAAGTATACAGAAAGGTATTATCCCAACCTGAAATTTTATTTTATTTTATTACTTAGTTTTTACAACAAGTCGATATTTTATATCAGGCGCTTACGTCATTTAGTTTTGGTAACACGCACAGTATATCTGTCGCAATCGAATGCGTTGCGGATTGCGCACTTTATCCCTTTTTAGGGTTCCGATACCAAAATGGTAAAAAAAAGGAACCCTTATGGTGCCGCTCTGTCTGTCTGTCTGTCTGTCTGTCCGTCTGTCTGTCACACCTCTATATCTCAGCAACCACTTACGCTATCGAGCTGAAATTTGGAATAGTTTTAGAATATAGTTGCCCAACTTAATTGCACATGAAAATTTTTTGAAAAAAGTATGATTATTAATGTAAAGGGGGCCAAAATAGGGGGGGCCAAATTTCAAATTGTCGCTACTAGGTCGAATGGGGTATCATATGAAAGGGCTTTACTTGTACATTTTAAAATATATTTTTGTATTTTTTTAAGTTTCTTAGTTTTCAAGTTATGATGAAAAATGTCAAAAAAAATACCATTCCCCCCCCCTTATCTCCGAAGTTTGAGTAAGGGAAAATCTGAATTAATTACAGTTGACAGAGGTTTATGTAAACTTTACAGCAAAAATAAAACGATCTTTCTAAGTTGCACAGTTTTTCAGAAATCTGCAAAAAACCTTTACAAACAAATTTAGTTTTGCGGTCCTGAAAATGGACTTTATTGCTTCCAAAAATACTATAGGTATATCGGAACCCTCGGCGCGCGAGTCCGACTCGCACTTGACCGGTTTTTTTTTTTCAAGTGAAAAGACTGCAGTCTTTTCACTTTTATATTTTAGTGTGTTATATCATATTTAGCTTGGCCAATTATCCAGTGACTTTGTTAGAGCTAAAAATTCGTCCGCGTTAAAAATGCAGTAGTAAGTCATTAAGACGATATGTGTTTTTTTTGGATATTTTGAAGACAAATATCTTTTTATTTACTCAGTATCTTGCCGTGATTTTCAGGTATGTTTGTCTTGACCACTCAAGTGAGAGAATCACCAAGACCAAAACATGATCAGTAAAAATCGGCTCGACAAAATCCGAAGTTGCCTCTTCAATTTTCATTTATTCCTCTTTTTGTGGAATCTGAGGTGTTTTAAGTAGTGAAATTAAGTATACAGAAAGGTATTATCCCAACCTGAAATTTTATTTTATTTTATTACTTAGTTTTTACAACAAGTCGATATTTTATATCAGGCGCTTACGTCATTTAGTTTTGGTAACACGCACAGTATATCTGTCGCAATCGAATGCGTTGCGGATTGCGCACTTTATCCCTTTTTTTTCAAGTAAAAAGACTGCACCCACTGTCAAATAACAATTTTTTCACATATCCCCTTAATGCAATATTCACAATTGAGTTAAAAAGAAAAAAAAAATTTTTTTTTTGTTTTATTTTTTAGGTAACACGAAGAAAACAACCGCTTCTTTTGAAGGTTTGCCTTCAATTAGTCATTGTGCATTAGACTTTATAATTTTAAGCGAGCTGATTGGTTACGGGGCTTGGCTACCAGCGGCGGAAAGCGATGACTCACTGCATTCTTAAGATGGACGAACCATAGTTAAGTTAATCTTCTTTCCGATCACTAAAGTTAAGCAACGTTGGTAGCGGTCAGTACCAGGATTTGTGACCGCTAGTGGCACAACAACCAGAGCGTTTCTTTTCTTCGGAAGGCATGTAGAGCGTTGGTCCCGGCTACTATGTACCGAAAAGTTGTTCAGTTTCATGGGTAGAGCAACCGCCTGAGAGATTTGATGATTTTTAGGGTTCCGTTCCCAAAGGATGAAAAACGGGACCCTATTAATATGCCTCCGACGTCGCGTCTGTCTGTCTGTCTGTCAGCGGGCTGTATCTCATGAACCGTAATAGGTAGACAATTGAAATATTCACAAATTATGTATTTCTTTTGTCGCAACAAATGGTAAATAAAATAATCAATTAAGGGCTCCCCTACTAAAAACATGTTTTTAGGCGATTTTAACTCGATTTTTGTTTTAGCTCTATCGTAAAAACGGGAACACTTACAAGCGTGTAAATTGGTATGTTTATAGTGCATAAGCTATAAAATAACAATAAATAATAAAAACCGGCCAAGTGCGAGTCGGACTCGCGCACCGAGGGTTCCGTACCACCACATAATCATTATTGTATTAGTTTAAATTTCAGCAAGTTAATGTGCTAGATTTTTTGAGTCCGACACGCACTTGACCAAATTTTATAATTTTTTATTATTTTATAGCTTATGCACTATAAACGTACCAATTTTCAAGTTTGTAAGTGTTCCCTTTTTTAAAATAGAACTGAAACAAAAATCGCCTCCGCGACCATCCAACTTGACCCCTCTCTTATATGAATGTTCTTGAAACGGGAGCTCACCCCAATTGGTTACAATTAGTTGTGAGAAAAGTTGTAATATTTAATGATTTCAGATTTTTCCCTTTATTTGTACTGTGAGACCTAGCTTCTTGGCAAATTTCATAATTTTAGGTCAACGGGAAGTACTCTGTAGGTTTTGCATTTTTGCTTAAATGTATGGAGATGAGGAAGTAAAATGACATATCTTTTGATTGCGTCGTTGTAAAAAATTGAAATTTTCAGATCTTGTGTGGTGCATGGTATTAATTTCAACGTGATATCTCTACCCGTTCGTGAGATAAAGGGTCTTGACAGACAGACAGACGGACAACAAAGTGATCCTATAGGGGTTCCGTTTTTTTTCTTTTGAGGTATGGAACCCTAAAAACTGGTCAATTGCGTGTCGAATTCGCGTGTTTTTAATACACTTCTGCGTGACTGCGCGTCCATAACCAAGGCGGTATTTTTACCTTGGTGGTACCTACTGAACCCTCGGTGCACTAGTCCGACTCGCACTTGGCCAGTTATTCAGATTCAGATAATTTTATTCAATGTAGATTCTTTACAGAATACTTATTGAATGTCATGCAGAATACAATTCAAATAGAGCGTGTCTACGCCATTTCGGATCGTGCTATGGCAGCGTAAAAGAAACGGCAAGAAACCACTGCAGCACGGAATACTTTATTCTTTTCTATATTTATTATTATTCTATATTTATTATTCTTTTCAAAATAAAGAATGAAAATTCATCACTGAGTGATATCAAAGAATTGGACTCCAGAGTGATTGGAGTATCGGTTTCGAGATGAAACAAATAGCCAACTAGACTATAAATAAATAAATGTCTGTGTAGCGTACGGTCCATTACATTTGGAGCTGTTACTAATTGATAACAGCTATCTGCACAATTTGACCGATGAGTAGGTACCAATTTCTATTTTAATCCACACTGTAGTGCCAAGTGTAGGTTTAAATTGTAACTGTACAAATGAAATTGTAACAGTGTGACTGTACTGCCATTTGTAGGTGGTCGGTTAACTTCTATTGAATATAATTTATTCAAATTTTGTCTTCCGCAAAATTCGGAAATAAGGAACATAGAGTAACACGATACGCGTTGCTCTAAGAAACTGTTTTAACTGTTCCAAATTTCAAGAAGATAGCAAGAGTGGTTGCTGAGATATACAGGTGTGACAGACAGACGGACAGACAAAGTCGCACCATAAGGGTTCCTCTTTTTTACCATTTTGTTATCGGAACCCTAAAAAAGAAGCGACAATAAAAAACCCACACGCTCTTTTAAATATGTTTGATTCCATGGATTTTTCTCTTTATCATCATCATCATCATAACATCCCATGAAACGTCCACTACAGGACAGGGAGCTCCCTCTAGAATTCTAGCTTTTGCTGGAAAAATGTAGAGGGAAGTACCATATATTATAGTCACCTCGCTTGTTAGCGTTACGGCTGGCACTATGGACCGCGGTTGTAGGTGAGCGCAGTAAGTAAGATGTAAGATACAAAGGGGGATGCTGCTGCCCATCCTCCAGTTTATAAACCTTAGTCGCCTCTTACGACACCCACGGGTATGTATGGGTTGGTACCATTCTTTGCTGGCACCACACGGGACCTAACCTATTTTATTTATATATTCAACAATTGGTCTCCAAGTTGATAAAATGGACGGTCTTCAGGTGACATGTAGCCCCTCCATCGACATGTAGACTCTCCAATCGATACTGGGTGTGATATTGAGGACAGGAAGCAGCCACACAAGTGCGGAAACCTCTCTAGTGCTGCCGTAATACAGGGGCTTATCATAATCCATAATTGATAGGTTAGTTTTACACAACAACTCGACTAAATTGAGGTGAATATTATAAAAATAAATACTAATAATAAAAAAAATATTTTGACCACAAAATAGACTTAAAAATTAAAATAATTGTGCACAATCTATTTATCAGGATTAAGTTTGTGTTGTGGTGAACTGGTGCCCGAGCTAGGCTACGAGGCCTGTATTGCAGGTCACCAGGACTCCACTCCATTACACGAAAGCGAACAGCTGTGCGGTGTGTGCATATGTGTGGGGAGTGTGAAGTGTGTGTGTGTGGTGAATGTGTGCCAGTGTGTGTGTGGTGAATGTGTGCCAGTGTGTGTGTGTGTGTGTGTGGTGAATGTGTGCCAGTGTGTGTGTGGTGAGTGAGTGTCAGTGTGTGTGTGAGTGTGTGTGCGGTGAGTGTGTGTCAGTGTGTGTACACGGAAATTTTACGTATTTTTTTTTTTTCTGAAACATGCTTGGAAATTTGATCATTACTTTGACAACCTTCTTCGAGATAAATCAAAATAGCTGCGACTCAATTCTTGAATATCACCGGGTGATAAAATATCACTCAAAAAATTCAAAATCGCAGATTTTTCTTTTCAAAATTGAAGATTGATATTCGTAAAATATGAAGCAGTCCTTTATTGGTGATTTTCAAGTATTCTGATTTACCTTTTAACAGTTTATCATGGCAAATGTTAATTTTTAAAGTCTCAAAAGTGATATTTTATCACCCGGTGATTTTCAAGAATTGAGTCCCAGTACTGGCTAAATAAGGGTCTGCGCCGGCCGGAAAAGTTAGTATGAAAATCCATTTCAATCGAGTTTTGATAGCAAGTAAAAAATATATAAAAATGTCGCATGTATAATTGCAGTTAGATTTATATGAACACCCCAACCAACACATATGTGTTTTTAAATAAAATTAATAAAACCTGCCAAGTGCGAACCGGACCGAGGGTTCCATACTACCAAAGAATGCTAACGTACTACTAAGGTAAAAACACCGTCTTAGTCAGGTTAAATGCGTACGAATCTGACTCGCAAAAGATTAGTTTTTAAAACAGCTTAAAACCTCTAAAGCACTGCTATACAAAAACCAACTTAATTACGTAGTCGTATAATATGGCGGCGCACCCTGGCGGCCATTGCCCGACTCATATCGGTCGGATAATACCACGTGACCAAGGATTTTATAATTTGACGCGTCATCCGTCCGATTCCCGCCAACTTTAGTCTATGGTTTATACGTTATTCGAAAGGTGATTTCAATAGGTCGTTACTTTCTATACACACCAAACCAAAATAAACTATAGCTTCGACGCAATAAGGCAGAATATCGAGCGCGGGAGCTCGATCCTATTCTGTATCCCCGGGGATACAGCGGGACTGTACTAGCTACTAGCACCTTAAAAATACCAATTTTAACGCTTGTAAGTGTTTCAGTTTTTACGATAGAGCTATAATAAAGAATCTAACAAAAATCGCCCAAAAAAAAAAAACGTTTGTAGTATGCTTGGAGGAACTACGACTGGAGTAGGCATTCGCAAAATCCTAGTACAAATTTTTCTGTATTTTTTCTTTTTCTTTTTTTTTGTAACTCCTTCAAGGTAGTATGGGAAAGCCTCTTAATTTTTAAATTTTTTTATTACTTGTTGTTATAGCGGCAACACAAATACATAATCTGTGAAAATTTCAACTGTCTACAGTTTCTGAGATACAGCACGCTGACAGACATCGGAGGCATATTAATATGGTCCCATTTTCCACCCTTTGGGTACAGAACCCGAAAAAAAAAATTGAATGTTGTTGCCTAGAAAATAGAGTTGAAAGCCGCTCGAGAACTTAGCGACTGCGCGGTAGCCACACGAAAATATTCTCGCCTTATTACCGCAGCTTTAGTTGAGTCTTTTCAAATGCAAATTTACTTGAGGGCGACAGATTTATCTTTTGTGCAATCCAGATTAACCATAAAGTGTCTTTCTACAAATTTAAATGACAAAAACAGATTCAAGTACAGTCAACGACAGGTCAAGCTTGACACTCGCAAAGCGACTCTAGCCCGTACGTCTATTGAAATAAGAACGTTAAAAAATCCAACGTGTCAAGCTTGATGTGCTCTTGACTGTATGTCTTGGTTCTGAATTTGGTTCTGTAGGTATTTATACTTTTTATCTTTAAAAAAAAATTTTAAAAGGTTTTTGTTTACAGTCTGTCTATATCTGCTGTAAATCACTGACTTCCAGTGATTACATAAGACAAACCATCTTAGTTCTCAGGGTGGGCAACGTGCTTTGCTGTCTTATTAGTGTCAATTGACACTAATAAGACAGTTGGTGCTATGGACGGTAGTAGTATAGTCCTATGGTGTTATACCCCGCTGGTGCAGAGGGCCTCAATAAGTTGTCTCCACGCCGACCAGTCCCGCGCAATTATCCCAGCATTGCTCCACGACAGCCCTGCTTTCTTCAGCTCCTTGTCTACAGAGCGCCTCATAATGTGCAATGCTGTACAAAGAAGAAAATCGCAAAATTTCACAACCACAGGCAGGATTCGAACCTGCGTCTTCTCTGTCAGTACCGGAGACGCTTTACCAACTAGGCTACTGTGGTCCTGCCTGATGTTGTGAAATCTGCAATCTCTATACGTATTCCAACGTTGCGTTAGTGCTGCCACTTAGTAAGTATTCGCTGTACTAATATTGGTGCTGCCACCTAGTAAGCATGAACTGTACTAGCCCAACTAGTCCATTATTGCAAATAGAATTCAAGTCGAAAATTGGTAACACTACGTATAATTGAAAATGATTTTATTTTAACACTTCCAGTGATCGGGTAAAACCACAGGCAGGATTCGAACCTGCGTCTTCTCCGTCAGTACCGGAGACGCTTTACCAACTAGGCTAATGCTGGCCGAATTATCCTTCCTTCTTAGAGCACCTACATTTGCGCTATGGACGGTAGTGAAAACTTATTATCAGGTAGACCACCAGCTCGTTTGCTCACTTGTCATAGCCATGTGGCTGTACTGAATGTATGGAAGCTGGAAACATTGAATTTTCGGATAGATCCAGTTTATTCTGTAACTTATTATTGATACTATTCGTGCAAATAGAAAATCTTAATGAAACCACAGGTGAACTAGAAACTATAACTTCACGAACACGTACAACAAATTGTTCAATACCACAGGGAAGTGTCTTAGGTTGCACACTGTTTTTAGCCTATATAAACGACTTACCCGACACCATAAACACACATTGCACAATGTTCGCTGATGATGTGTCCCTACTCATAACGTGCGAAAACAGTGAAGAATGTAACCAACTCTTAAAAAAACACCTTAATACGGCAAATGATTGGATCACCAAGCATAACCTAGAAATAAACCTAAGTAAAACCAAAGTTATTCAGTTCCATCCACCTCAAAAAAGACCACTAACAATAGATCTTAACATAAATCAAACAAAAATTGAAGAAGTAAAACAATTTAAATTATTAGGACTAACGATAGATACAAACGTAAATTGGAAAGGCCACATACAAAATATTAAAACTAAACTGTCCCAATTTACTTATGCCTTAAGCGTAATAAAAAGAAACACTAATTTTAAAACGGCCCTAACAATGTACTACGGATACGCCTATGCATGGCTCCGATATGGGTTAATTCTATGGGGCGACAGCACTAACGTACATGACGTGTTCGTTATGCAAAAAAAGTGTATCCGAATTCTTGCTAACATCCGCGCTAGAGCGAGCTGCAGACCGCATTTTATTCAAAACGAGCTCCTAACGCTTCCGTCAATCTACATATTAGAAGTCGGTCTATTTGTAAGAAAAAATGAGCACCTTTTCAAAAAAATGACAGATGTCTGCAGCCGAAACCTACGACATAAAGACAGACTAGCACCACTTGAAAGCAACTTGACGATATTTAGTAAAAGTCCATATAACAGATTTATCAAAATTTTTAATAAAATACCTGGAAGCATAAAGTCTGAAAGTAAAATACAAATATTCAAAAATAGTTTAAAATCTCTATTAATCTCTAAATGTTATTATACTGTTGCTGAGTTCATTAATGATAATAATTTATAAATTAATATGACATTGTAATACATTTAATCTATTGATTATTTTCGGTTCTAATTTAATGAATTTAATTACTAACATAGGTTTAAGTTGCAGTGCCCGAACACGGCGCTACATGCCATTGTCTTTACTAACACTAGTATGTAAGATTTTATGACATGTAGCATGCAATTATGAATAAATAAATAAATAAATAGATACCGTTTGATGGAGCTTGTAAATCACTTTCAGGATAAGTAACCAGTTTTTCAATAGCTTGTATTTAGAAACTAATATTATAAACGCGAAAGTTTGTAAGTATGGATGGATGTTTGTTACTCTTTCACTTAAAAACTACAGAATGGATTTTAATGAAACTTTACAATAATATAGCTTATACATCAGAATAACACAAAGGCTACAATTTATAAACCTGCGCAGACGAAGTCGCGGGCACCAGCTAGTTTAGAAATAATGCATACATACATAACATTACGCCTCTTTCCCGTCGGGGTAGGCAGAGACCACAGTACTCCACCTGCTACGATCTTGACATACTTCCCTTGCTTCCTGTACTTTCATCAATCAATCAAAGAAGAAATAATCGAGTAAGATATCTTACCATTTCCACTCTGCATATAGTTTTTTTTAAACTATAAACGATTTGACAGCGGATCTCTAAAACATCTAAACTGATCACAAATCTCCATACTCCTAAGCTCAGCGCTTCTATAGGATGTCCTCCTCTTGTCTCAAGTGTTCTGTACATAAAGGGTGTGATCAAAACGATAAGTCGCGTTCGAGAGCACTTGCTACGTTTTACAAAGCACTTTTTATATTAGACAATATGCTATATCCTACAGCACCCCTATCCTATGGTATATCTTCTTGTATACAAGGTGTTTTTTTTTTATCGTCCATGGGCTTACTCTTGACCTTGATCTAGTCTTCTTCTTCTTCTTTTCGAGTCAATGGCAAAACTGACTATAGTCTTGAAGACAGAGATGAAGTCGACGATGGAACGAGCTTGCCCAGAAGAAGCCTATTCACTCGCGACTTGAATAGATTCGGGTTATATGAACTCAGGAACACAGACGCAGGCAGAGAATTCCACTCTTTTATAGAGTGTAACAGAAAGGATATATCAACCCTGAAAGATGTGAATCTGCCAATGAAACTGAACAACTTCATCATCATCATCATATCAGCCGAAAGACGTCCACTGCTGGACATAGGCCTCCCCTAAAGATCCCCATGACTCGCGGTCCTGCGCTGCTCGCATCCAGCGGCTTCCCGCGACCGCCACCAGATCGTCGGTCCACCTTGTGGGGGGCCTGCCAATTTATACAAAGACAATTGTTATTCTTCACTTTAGAAAAGAAAAAACAGAGTATTTGAATGTTTTTAACCACCTGAGATATCCAAGAATTGGACTCCTGTGCATTATTAATTTTTAAAAACATTAAAATCAATTAGCGATATTCAAGAATTGGTCTTCAGGTAATGATATAATGACATGTAGACGTCCACCTGCCAACGCTTCGTCTTCCGGTACGTGGTCGCCACTCTTACCCTTACGCCGCATCGGCCATCGACAACTTGTTACTTATTGTGTTATCGCCGATATTGTCGCTTACTTATATCGGCACTGTTTTTTGTTCTATCGGTAGCATCTGACTCAGAAACAACTTTACCGGAGAAAATAGGAGCGAAAATTCTTTTTTTATTTACTTTCAACACTAAGTAGTCCATTCGGCAGGTACTTTCTACCTGGACTCAATTCTGAATTTAATGTAATTTAAGGATATTATTGGGGGATAGTGTGGGGTGTGGAACCTAAGTTGTTGACCTCGAGGAGCCTGTGGAAACTTGGGGCAAAAACCTCAAAAATGACGGACTTTTTTTAGATTTTCGCTTATATCTTCTAAACCATGCGCTTCTCTAGAAAACATCACAACTACTTACTTTCGCTGGCTCAGGGACCCAAAAAGGATCTTGGCCTCCGACACCAAAAGCCGCCAGTCGGCCCTTTTCTGCACCTCCTCACGCCAATCGGGTCTTTGGAGGGCGCTCAGGTCCTTCTGCACTTCGTCACTCCAGCGGTACCTGGGACGTCCGACCGGCGGCCGTTTTCCCGTCGGTCGTTCCAGTTACGCTCTTTTGACTGCACGATCTTCCTCCATCCTCTCTACGTGGCCGAGCCATCGAAGTCGGGCTGACTTGGTCTTGGAAAACATCACAAAATTGCATTAAATTCGCAATTGATTACAGGTAACCTACCTTACTTTATTTTTACTTAGCGACTGGAATACTAAACCTTCCCTCAGAAGCACCGTGGGTTCACATGTGAACCCAGATCGCTTCCTTTCGTCAAGCCCCGCGGGTTCACATGTGAACCCGGAAACAGATTTTCAAAAGACATGTATACTAGTGGTTTTTTATTCCAAGATAAAATTAACAGACTTGAAATTTATATTACATGAAGGAGAATAAAAAGAAGAAAGAAGAATGACTAAGAATTATTTTTTTAATGCCGCCATTTTTTTTTAAATAATTTTTAAAAAAAATCTGTAGTGGACTTTTTTTTTAAGTACTGGCACCACCAAAGCAAAATAAACTGGCAACACTCAATTGCCTTTTCGTTTTTCTTCGTATATAGTTAAAGATAGTACTTTGGTGATTGTGCGCTGCTTGTAAAAAACATAAATCTTCTACCAGTGGATAGGGTGCTAATAGACGATCATTAAACGATTGGGAGGGAAATCAGATTCGTCCCATGTGCGCGGGGGGAGGGGATAGAAGGGGGTGAATTACGCACCATTATGATTATTTTTTAAAAGATCAGTTAATGCTACTAGGGCTTGTGTGGTATTGTTTTCAGGGAAAACAAACACAAGGAATTCATTTTTGATGCTTAAAATGTATAATTCCATAGAAGAAATAATATTTTTAACGAAAAGTAATAAGAGTCACATACATATATTTTTTATAAACTGCCATATTTTTTGAAGACCTTATTTATTGCGACCACAAAAAATATTTATTTAAAGCTTATTTAATCCAATTTAAAAATATATATCATTGTAGTATACTTCTCATACAAGAACTGTAAGAAAAAAAATAAAGAATGCGCCAAGAAAAATAAGCGCGCTGTAATACGCTGAGGTACTTATCCGATCATATTATTTAATTTCAAGATTTATGCTTGGGCTTATGTGGTAAATATTTTATATAAAAATGCATATGAAGAGTTAATTCAAAATGATAAATTTGTATTTGTTTTTACGTTTATTCGTTACAAATATGCATACATACAAAAATACAAATCTTTCATCTTTGTTATATTATAATATATATTAAGTGAGAAAGTAACATTTCATGTCTATAAAAACGTAATTAATTTTAAGTACCTACTTATATTAGTAGCAGAATGAAGAATTATTTGATACCTAGTAATAAAATGACATTATTTATAATTATTAAAGATGTATTTAAAATAAAGATTCAATTCAGTCGAACTTTTAACAAAATTAACCTACACCAACTAGTTACTAAAATGACACGTAAAAGAAATGACCACATGACCAGGAATCTATTTTAGATCTAATATTGTGCAACGATGAAAATTATGCTAATATAGGAAACAGTGATCATGAAATACTGATAGCAACTCTTCAAGTTCAGATAAATACTACGCAGGCTCGTCGCCCAACTCATTTTTAAGGCCAAATATCAGCTGATATCTCAAGCACTAAATGAACCCATCAATCTCCAAACCAACGATGTACTTAATGCGTGGTGTACCTTTAAGAATAAAATAGACAGTGCTGTTCTTCAACATGTACCTATAAAAAACTGTAAGAAATCACAAAATTTAAACAAACCATGGATTGGACAGCAAATTATAAAAAAGAAAAAAAGAAACTGATAAGAGTGATGCCTCATATCGAGAATACCGGTCAGTTAATAACAAAATAGTGAGCCTGGCCAGATCGACAAGGATATATTTTGTGAAAAATATTTTTTAAAAGGCTCCTAAGGAATTTTACAACTCCATCCGCCAGGAGATAACTTCAAAAATTTCTATACCACCGTCACTTAGAAACGAAAACACACATCTAATTACTAACGATAATAAAAATTTGCCAATCATTTTGCCAAACAATTTGAAAAATCGTATGTTCGGGAACCAGAAAATGTAACCATTCCTACACCAAGTGTTCCTCGAGTCTAAAATGTAATAGAGAACATAGAATTTACATCAGACAATTAAAAAGCGAAAACGATTAGCACATTCAAAGATGATACTGCTATGGGCCCTGATGAATTACCAGCTGAACAACTCAAGAGATGTTGCCCTACCATATCTGCAACCTTGGCTCAAATTATGCAACTATCCTTCGAACAACATGAACTCCTAGATGACTGGAAAGAAGCTATTATCACACCCATCTATCAAAAAGGTGACAAACTTGCTGCCGCTAACTATCGTCCAATCAGCCTTGCCTGTATAGTACGCAAAGTGATGGAGAAGATTATAGCTAAAGAAATGAGGAAATTTTTGGAGATGGAGAATGTTATATCCGAGGAACAACACGGATTTGTGCCAAAGAGATCCACAGTAACCAACATGCTTTGCTGCCTTGACAGATGGACTCAGAGCTAGAACAATCATGAACCTACAGATGTTATCCACTTGGATTATGAGAAGGCATTTGATCGAGTCCCTATAAAAAGATTAATTTGTAAACTTGAACATTTTGGGATTCGTGGTGATCTCCTCAAGTGGATAGAGAACTTCTTAACAGGAAAAACATTCGTGTTAGAATTGGAGAATGTTTTTCTGAACCACACAATGTCCTTAGCGGTGTACCACAAGGATCAGTGTTAGGACCTACTCTTTTTGGTATCTTCCTGATAGATCTTAAGCAAGTTATACAGTCAGAAGTCTTCCTGATCGCTGACGACACAAAAATTATGGGCACCCATTAATTAAACATAACATCTTGCAAGACAATATTGACCGCATTATTGAATAGACTAAAGACTGGCTTGTAATACTCAAAGCTGATAAGTGTACTGTTTTACACATTGGCAATAAAAGCCCCAAGAATCTTTATACCATATAGGGCAAAGTAGTGGCTAGCGTGTCCTGTCAGAAGGATTTAGGCATTATTGTTACGCAGAACTTGAAGTGGGAAGAACACATTATTGGTATCACAAAAAGAGCAAATTCTTTACTATACATTATAAGGAAGGCGTTTTTCCACATTAACAAAGAACTTTTCCTAAAGGTCTACAAAATGTATGTTCGTCCCTTGCTAGAGTACAGATTTCAAATATGAAGTCCATATTTTCAAAAGGACATCAACCTTCTTGAAAAAGTACAGAGAAGAGCTACAAAAATGGTAACCTGCCTTCGAAACCTGGCTACGAGCAATGCTTAGCATCGCTAGGCCTAACCACATTAGAAGAGAGAAGTAAACGTGGAGATCTTATTGAAACATACCGGGTGTTAGGAACAACCTTCTGAATACTAAAGGGGCATGATCAGTCAACAACATGGAACAACTTTCAGTGAACAAATCTTTCAGGAAAGAAAAGAAAATTCCGCGTCTCCATACAAAATTGTAAACTTGATCCAGCAGTTGGTATGTAGACGCGGATTTTTTTTTCGTTGACTGATCACGCTCCTGCAGTATTCGGATGGCTGTCCCTAACACCCTGTATAAGATACTAACTGGTTGCAACAATGTGCCAAAGCTAGAAAAAATCTTTGTCATGAATGAAAACAAAAACCTGAGTGGACACACTATGAAACTTTCACACTACTCGAGTGGAAGAAATCCTCGGTACAATTTACGCATTATTTTTTTTTCTTATAGTTCTTGTATGAAAAGTATACTACAATTATATATTATTGTAAACTAGGTTAAATAAACTTTACATTAATGTTTTTTGTGGTCACAATATATAAGGTCTTCAAAAAATATGGCAGTTTATAAAAAAATTATGTATGTGACTTTTATTACTTTTCGTTAAAAATATTATTTCTTCAATGAAATTATACATTTTAAGCATCGAAAATGAATTCCTTGTGTTTTTTTTCCCTGAAAACAATACCACACAAGCCCTAGTAGCATTAACTGATCCGTAAAAAAATAATTATAATGGTGCGTAATTCGCCCCCTTCTATCCCCTCCCCCCGCGCACATGGGATGAATCTGATTTCCCTCCCAATCGTTAAATGCTCGTCTATTGGCACCCTATCCATTGGTAGAAGACTTATGTTTTTTACAAGCAGCGCACAATAATGCCCTTATCTCGACCTACGATCTTTAACTAATAGACGTGCGTTCCAGAACAGGAAATATTATTTTGACAGCAGGATAGCTGTATATGACGCCCGTGTGCGTGGTCAAGACAGACTGCTGTCAACGGGTAATGTTTTTCAAAGTAATTTTTTTTTTGATAGCAGTGTGTTTCAACCACACACATGGACGTAACATAAAGCTATCCTACTCTCACCGCCAGTTGCACAAAGCATCTTTAAAGTTAAAGCTCCTTTAAGTCTATTGCGGACTCTTTCTATTCTGCTGACAAAAAAAGTGACAGCAGTAGATTTAAAGGAGCTTTAATTTTAAAGTAGCTTTGTGCAACTGGCTGTGTCAGAGATTTTGCATTTGTGAAACGAAAGAGGTTAAAGTGATCAAAATAGTGTATTTTGCTGGAAAATATCTTAAAAGTGCACAAAAATTAAGAATTCGAGTGATTTAGCTTACTGCGGGTGTTACGCGTTTTTGTTCATTTACCGTAAGCACAAGAAAACCCGACAGAATGCAACGATACAGAACATGGAGACGAACTATCACACAGTTGGAAAATGTTGAGGGGTATCGTCAATCCAAACTCTTCATCAAGGGATATAGATAGAAAAAAGACTTAACAGCACCAGTAAACCAGTGCCCTCGGCAGATTGGCTTATGGTGCAGAGAGCCTCACACCAGGGGACACAGAATTGTGTGCGAAAAGCTTCGGAGGTCCTCTCAGGGTCCTTATTTAGTACATCTCAATCAGTAGATAGGGGGAATGGAAAATGGGGATACCCCGATGAAGCCAAAAGAGCAGCTTGCCGCATAAACTAGCCATCTTCCTTGATGGGGCTTACAGTGAAGCAGGCCACACCGTCCATTTCTAGCTGGGATAGTGAATGAAATAGCTATTTAAGTGATCTGATCACCCGTCTGCGCAGATTCTCCACCAGAAATAATAATAATAGGCTTATTATGTCAATTCAAAGTGTTAACTATCTGTTACACAATTAGCAAGATTTTTTTAGATGAACAGATATTAATATAAGATGAATAATATTACACTTAGTGTAAAGTTGTTATTGGCCGCATGAAGCTGCTTGGACATGCCTCGTTGCCTCATCTTAAGCAAACACACTCCGTCTTACACCAAAAAAGTTAGACATCTGTTGAACACTTGATTAAAAATATCGTACCAAATAACTCTGTCTATGTCATTGATGCGCAGAAGTCAAAAATGACTTATTTTATTATGACTTGACTTCTGCGCATCAACTGACATAGCCAGTTATTTTGTGCGCATTTTTTTAATCAAGTGTTCAACAGATGTCTAACTTTTTTATAGTAAGACCACGGAGTAAGACCCACTATGTTCAGTTGCCCTTGGGTGAAGCAGCATGCTTATTTGCCACTAAATATTCATAGTGATGTTCAGATAATGTCCTTTTATTTGACACCCAACATGGTATCATATAAAAATATTATTTTGGTCATTCATGAGTTAATGTCCTGAGGGCGCCACATTCAATGTAATGTAACATCTTATATCCTATAACCAGAGGAAGATCAAGACGCTTCTAATCTAACGCTACTCATTTGTTTAACTACAATAAGTTGTATAGAAGTTATGAGGCAACAGATGAACATAAATATTAATTATAATAATTGCTGCGGGTGAAAATGTGTGATCTTTTACATTGGGTTGACAAGCCCGTTGGTGTGGTTGGTAGTGAGCCTGCCTCTCACACCATGGGCCGCGGGTTCGATCCCCCCCCAGGGCAAACATTTGTGTGATGTACACAAGTGTTTGTTCTGTGTCTGGGTGTTATTTATCTATTTATGTATGTATATCAGTCTCTGGTACCCATATAGTACAGGCTTTGCCTAGTTTGGGATCAGATGACCTTGTGTGAAATGTCTCCCAATATATAATTTTTTAAAATTATATTCTTTGTAGACTGGTTGATTAAGGAAGATAATATCTAAACACAGGTATTTGTGATTATTTTACTCATGGTTTAATTAGAAATAAATCAGATGAGAAATACATAGGAATACCAATGTCATCAGCCAGATGACTAGAATGGTGTTGACACCCAGAGTGGTACGGTTGCCTGCCAAGCCGAGAGTCCTAGGTTTGAATCCTGGTAGGGGCTTGTGCACGAGTGAAGGACATTTGTATCTGTATTTCAGTCCGGAACTGGTTTAAAAGTAATGGCCAGTTAGTCCGTTGCATCATTTCCCAGGGAAATGTCCTTTAATAATGCTATTTTGTGATGACTGATGACTTTTATAGTTCTTCATCGCATTGTAGTATCAATCCTGAGGTTGTATAGCGGCCATTCAGCTTTAGTAGAACTGATGTGCTGTCCTACACTATACTAATATTTATTTTTGTAATGTTTCTTGATTTTATTGCTTGTAGAGCCTGGATGATTGTATTCTCACATTATAACATATTAGTGTAGTATTGTCCGAAGGCACTTGATATTACAATATTAAGATCTTGTGAGTCTGCACTCATTCCTTGTTTTAGTTTTTGATCCCTTAAGTTAATTAATTTCTGAGTAGTCTTGTGTCTCCTCTTGTAAGTCTATGTTGTATTTATTTATGTATAGATGTATTCTTTGGGTAGCTTATCACACGGTGCGGCCAAAAGTGGCTGGTGACTTGTGGTAAATTATCTGGCTATGTAAGCACTGATTTCAACTCCAGTATTTCATTTTTATCGTTTATTCCAAGAATGTACTTTCACAGACATCTCGTGAGCTTGACAACCCGATTCTACAAAATACACATATTTATCAATACTGCTTTGATTTATTAATTTAATTAGCCAATATCAAAGAAGTGAGGAAAAAGGTTAGGTGTTTTAGGTTATATGTTATATCTGTCAAGCAAGCGTTTCATTTTGAAAGCCGTAGAGATAACGGTATCAATAGTTCAAATGAGTGAGTCAGTTCACTCACTCGAATTAGTTAAGTGTATTTGTTTGATGTGTTGTCTTAATTCTTGTAATATGTAGCGGAGCTATTTTAAAATAGGTAAATGAAATAATAAAGAGTAACCTGAAATGAAACTGAAATTGTCGATTTAGACCTGAACACGATGAAAATTCAAGGAATACAAGTTACAAAAACGATTAAAACTAACGCAGTTTAGTTTTATCGTTTTAGTACCTTAAAGTGATAACCCATTTTTTTTTTTCTCTTGTATAAAAAATAAATCCACTGTATCAGTTTTGTGAGGGGCCCACAGTCCTAACTACTCGACGAGGCGTAGTGAACGTAGGCTACCTGGTGTGGAGGGGAGGGGATGCGAGCCAGGATGGAGACACCCTCCGTGACAATTGTCACCGGGTCTGTGCCTGCTCTCAAGGCCTTGAGAACGGAGAGCAGGAGCTCGATGGCAAGGTCGATGGCTTCGTGTGTGACTGAAGTTGTTGACACCTCCGGGTGCTTCGTATTCACTCCCACGGCTTGTGGGGAGAAGACCGTGTTAATAGGCTCTGTGGCAAAGGCGGTACAGCCCAGGCAAGCGGCTGTCGAGGGCCCGCGGTTGCGGTTGCGGGGGGCTTCGACGGGGTGCGGTGAAGCGGCGGTAAGGCGGGCGACTGCACTTTTGCAAAGCTTGGCGGCGATTTCTTCGCGAAGTAAAGTGGATGGGCGACGTTGTGAGTGGTCTTTGGTCGCCTCATGACCTTCGTGGTAGAGGCAGGGGGAGCCATGACTCCCCTCGATCCCTCAATAATTGTCGGCCGACGAGATTGACATTTTGCCTGCTCTTACTAGATAGTTTCTTGACAATTGAACACTGACAGTGACGCAATTAGAGAACAATTCCAACGTTGCGCGGGAATATTTCATAGAGGTCTGTCTGCTACAACCTGCTTTATATCCGGCCTAATAGTACTTGGATGACTGCTTGTGGTGCGTGTCATAAGATCTTGTATTACTTCTCGGACTCATATGGTCCAAATTATTTAAATGAGTTGACTCATTAATATGACATAGAAACTGACCAAATGGTTCAAATTATTTAAATGAGTTAACTCATTAATATGACTCATAGAAACTGACAACTCTCAGTCAAATGATCTGCCGACTTAAAACGAGCCTCTAGGCAAAGGGCAAATGTATTTTTTTGACGTTACGAGGTATAAACTGACGCAGGTGACCTGACTCACACTAATATCTCGAAATAAAATAATCGATAGATCGCAACACTATTTGTAAGTAGGGTTGTCATAGTCCAATCTGTGTTGCCATATTCCAATCAGTGATGCCGTATTTCAATAACTTTAAAAATCGATTGTAAAAAAATGGTGGCCTTTAAAAATATTCTTTCTTCACCACAATATTATCTACTATTCTATCTATCATATGAACTTGGTTTGAACCCTGTTAATTTTCCCTCGAAATAAAAATCCAACCCCCATAGTAAAATTTTACATCTCTTTTTGCCTTATTGCAGAAAAAATACGGTTTATTTTGGTTTGACATGTATAGTGACTTTTGACCTTATAAAATTACCTTTCGAATGACATATAAACCATAGAGGTAGAAGGCTACGTTCGGAAATATCAGCGATTACTTCCCGCGCACTGAATACCCGACCAATGTAAGTAGGTCTATTGGCGGGAAAAAATTGCAAATTCCCAATGTCACTTTGTTTTTGCACGGTTGTTGCGAATTTTTGTATGGCAGAGCTAGACGGTTATTCTGCGGTGCTTAGTGGAGTGTTTTAGTGCTTAGGTTTATTCATCATCATCATGGTATGGCATGATCATTCCTACTTTTAAAATTTATTGTCAATGTTGTTACAGCGTTATTCAAAGTAGTTACTAAGCCTAAATTTTTTCGGGGACTAAATTCTGACATTGGAAATGTCTTTTCGTTCATGTTTATTTTATTCAGGGTCTTAGCGCGATTATAATTAATAGGCAAAATAAATTACCTTACTATTCCCGATGATTCGGCTGCGTTGCAACAGCCGTGGTCACGGGTAGACTGAATAGAGGCGAACTACGCGCGCAGATACGAGTATTATTGTCAGGGTAGACTAAAATTGATATTTAAATAGGTTCAAAAGACGCGTATTTACGAGAGCTGTAAGGTGCAACAAGAATTATTCGAGAAAGGTAAAGCGTTAAAAATTATGGCTGAAATAGTAGAAAAAGAAAAATATTCTTCCGATTTTTACTTTCGAGCGGAGCGAGAAAGGTATTGTATTCGTGAAAAAAAAGGTTTTTCTAATTTTCTCAAAAATGTGTTCTATATCACTTATACATCATAAAAAACAAGTCTCCCAAAAATGTCCGTCCGTCGGTCGGTCGGTCGGTCGGTACGTCGGTCCGTCGGTCGGTCGGTCTGTCCGTCACGCTTTGGCCTAGCGGCTAAACGAATGGTCCGATTGACACCATATTTGGAATTTAGGAGTTTTATGGAAATCCATCGAAGGGTTCTAAGTGGTTTCTGGCTGGCTCTCATTTTGAGGGTAGCTGTCATACAACGAAAATGATAAATTGTAATTTCCTCAAAAACGGCTCATAGAATCTTGATGAAACTTTGAATAACCAAGCATCTCCATGTAAGATATCTTGCGCCAGTATCAAGCGATCTGTGTAATTTCATATAAGGGGTGTTCCTGTACCACCAAAACGTAAATATATGATTTACCCAAAATTGGTTCCATTGAGTTTATTAAAATTTTCTATAATATTACTCCTGGATTGGTTGTCTACCTGACTGAATATTCTTTATGATTTTTTGAATAAAATTTAGTACACAGGGTGTACCAAAAACTGAAAAGGCTTGCTCAGTAGACTAAACTGAACAATAATCCATAAGGAACATGTGTTGGGAAATTAAAAAAATCTCCATGCAAGTATCCTACGGTAGTATCTATTGATCTTTGAAAATTCATATAAAGGGTGTTCCAGTTCTACCAAAAGTTACACATGTGATTTACTCGAAAACGTTTGAGGTTTGTTTGTTTTTAATGTTTTGTAATTTGAATTCTGAATTGATCTGTATATTTCATTCGAACATTTTTTTGGAAAAACGTAAATAAAAGTTTGTATTTCCATACTATGTGTATGGCATTACAAATTTAAGTTTGCGGTTGATAGTTTTTTCCTTGAGTATTGCGAGAAAGTAAGTGCAGTGCTGCTGTACCATTTATTTATTTTGGCGTTCGATATTTTGGAAACGAAGAATGATATCAAACATTTGAGAAAGCTTCCTCTGGACAATTTAGTCGGCTACAATTTGAGCCTAAAATAAAGACGATCGGGTTACCTGTAGCCTAACCTTTTTGAAAAAAGTCAGGACGATATTTTTCAAATTCCGTAGATACATTACCAATGTGCTCGATAGTGGTGTGAGGTACGAAATCTGTGATTGTTTTTTTGGTTTTAGACGTTTTGGGCAAGATAAGCTCGTACTTGACCAATTGCAAACAATTAATCTTACACCATCAAGATAACCGCAATGCACACAGACACGACGTATAAACACATCACATGATGTATCTATGTTTGCGAGTTAATATCTTAGTTGACCTACGGCTCGTAGCAGATGCGTAGGCACGCGCGTAGTTGAGCTACGGCGTAGAGGGCTGCACTATACCAAACTAGAATAGCATTAGTGCAGCCATCTTGCTTGAAGTTATAAACTTATTTAGTTTTTTGGGCGATTTTTAGGGTTCGTACCTCATAATAAAAAAAACGGAACCCTTATAGGACCACTCTGTTGTCTGTCTGTCTGTCAAGATCCTTTTTCTCACGAACGAGAAGAGGTATCAGAATGAAATTGATAACGAATATTAAGGTCCATAAACCACACAAGATCTGAAAATTTCAGTTTTTTACAACGATGCAATCAAAAGATATGGCTTTTTATGTCCTCATCTCCATACATTTGTACAAAAAAGCAAAACCTACAGGGTACTTCCCGTCGACCTAAAATTATGAAATTTGGCAAGAAGCTAGGTCTCACAGCACAAATAAAGGGAAAAGTCTAAAATCATCAAACATTTAAATTTTTCTCACAACTAAAAGTAACCAATTAAGCTGAGCTCCCGTTTCAAAAACTTTTCTATAAAAGAGGGGTCAAGTTGAATGGTCGCGGAGTTTTTCAAATCAAAGAGCAACAGCTTTTAGTATATCATATGGTAGATAGGTACGGAACCCTTAGGGCGCGAGTCCGACTCGCACTTAACGAAAAGGTGTGATAATACTGAAGGGTGTGAATCTGCCTATGAAACTGAACAACTCTTCCCAAGGAACATAGGTCGAAATACGAAAAATCAAATTTGACCTCCCACACAAAATGCGCTATCAGAATTTTTTTTTTTACTATGTGCTTACTCTTGACCTCGATCTAGTCTTGATGACAGAAATGAGGTCGACGATGGAACGAGCTTGCCCAGAAGAAGCCTATTCACTCGCGACTTAAATAGATGCAGTTTTTAACATCATCATCATAACATCCCATGAAACGTCCACTACAGGACAGGGAGCTCCCTCCAGAATTCTAACTTTTGCTGGAAAAATTTGGAGGGGAAGTACGGTCAACCGCTCGTCCGTAGAAACTTTTGAACTCTATTACCACGCCATAAGGTCCAAAAGTGTTTCTACTGACGTGCTGTCGAGTGTACCATAGTCACCTCGCATGTCAGCGTTACAGCGTTACGGGTGGCACCATGGACCGCGGTTGTAGGTGACCGCAGTAAGCAATGTCCCGTGTGGTGCCGGCAAAGAATAGTACCAACCCATACATACCGGTGGGTGTCGTAAAAGGCGACTAAGGGCTATAAACTGGAGGATGGGCAGCAGCATCCTCCAGTGTATCATACCAGTTTCTATGGGAGGTCAAAATTGATTTTGTTCTATGACGTTTGTTTCTTGGGAAAAGTTGTTCAGTTTCATGGGCAGATTCATACCCTCACCTTTGGAAATGAGAAAAAAATTGGCCTCTCCATACAAAATTGCAAACTTGATTGGACAGTTTGTATGGAGAGGCCGAATTTTCTTTTCATTTCCTGAAAGTTTTATTCGCTGAAAGTTGTTCAGTTTCATTGACTGATCATGCCCTTTCAGTATTCGGAGGGCTGTCCTTTACACCCTGTATAGCTACTTCCTAATAATCTTATCAGAAAGAGAATCTTATAAGAAATAAATTATATAAAAGAATATTTTAAATTAAAACTGAATTATTTTCACACAACAAGACAACTACATAACACCTCAATTCCCCTTCACCACAGTCGGTCTAATATAACCGTCACGTCAGAGTTATGACGTCATCACGTCAGACGGTTGCATGCATTAGCTGACGTCAGCAGCACGCGGTGACAAGAATTATTGCTACTGACGACTTCAGTTCCAGAGATTAGACAAATACATACAAAATATAGTAGCGAAACACAAGAAACACATTGTAAAAACCGACTCTTAAAGTAGGCCGTGCTGCAGTGGTTTCTTGCCGTTTCTTTTACGCTGCCATAGCACGATCCGAAACGGAGTAGACTCGCTCTATTGAATTGTATTCTGCATGACATTCAATAAGTATTCTGTAAATAATCTACATTTAATAAAATTATCTGAATCAAATATGTTTGTTCCGCTCTCCATACAAAATTGCAAACGACAGATCCCCGTGTGGTACCGGCAAAGAATAGTACCAACCCATTTCTACCTGTAGGTGTTGTAAAAGGCGACTAAGGGTTAATTAACCAGAGGATGGGCAGCAGCATCCTTCTGTATATCGTATCATCTTACATTCTGCGGTCACCAACAACCGCGGCCCATGGTGCCAGCCGTAACGCTAACAAGCGTGGTGACTATGGTACTTTCCCTCCACATTGATTCAGCAAAAGCTGTAACTTTTGGAGGGGGTTCTTTCAAATTGTAATTTCAACTGTATGACCAAAACAAAAAAGTTTGCCTAAAACACTTAGTTACGACTTAATATAACTTTTGAGGCAAATGTTTTTGTACAAAGTAGAAAATCGCAAAATTTCACAACCACAGGCAGGATTCGAACCTGCGTCTTCTCCGTCAGTACAGGAGACGCTTTACCAACTAGACTACTACGGTCCTGCCTGATGTTGTGAGATCTGCGACCTCTATACGCATTTCAACTTTGCGATTTTCAACTTTGTAGATTTATCCGAACACAGGAAGTGTTTATATAAAAATCATTTTCGAACGTTTTTCTTTTGGTTATGTCGTTGGAATTACCACGATCACCCCCCTGTAGGGGACGTTTCATGGGATGTCATGAAGATGACTTAGTGAGAGAGATATCATCCGCCAGTTGGGTAATACTTGCCGTCACGCCATTTTTGGCCATTACGCACTCCTATCCTACTATATCTAAGGTACCTAATGAAATTTTATATTTGTTACAGGTAAAACACAAATAACAAACATCTCCAGTATACCTACAGCTACGTATAATCTACGTACGTATCAATGTATCAACCTTCAAGAATTAATTTAACCGACTTATAAACAACGAAATGTTACGAATTCGGAGAAAAACTAAGAACCAATTGGTTTAATTAAACATATACTGGGTGTTAATGCAAAAGCGTGCGGCAGTTCAAAGGTGTGCTCAGACCACGAAACTGAACAACATATCCAAAGAAAAAAAACCCTGGTTAGCTATATCCTTAAGGAGATAAGAGCTGAATTACCTTCCTTTCTAACAAAGGCCAGAATGCGCGTGCTAGAACGGAGCGGATTCGCGCTGTTTTACGTTTTTCGCTCATTTTTGCATTTTTCTGCATAATATATTGAATAATGTGTAAAAGTTTTGGTATCATAGATTAATGGGTACTTAAGAAAAACGGTTTAAAAGCAAAAAGCAGAGGTAACTTTGGATTTTTTTTATGGCGTACAAAATATATTTTATCGTGTTTCGGAGTGTGCCATATTATTTTAAAGATGCTTAATTATCACATAATTTTTTTTCACGGCCATATATTCATCACTTTTCGTTAAAAACCTGCTCAAGTGAAGCGTATTTAGCTCTTCTCAGCCCCTTAATACGGCCGTAAGAGCGATTTTACGTGGATACGTCTATGTAGGTAGTTACATTCAAGAGCACGTCAAGCAGGAGCTAAATAAAAAAAATGTGTAATAAGCAGAGAGCGGGCAGTTGGGTACCCTACCTCATCGCATACCAAAAGGCAACCTATCTAGACTGCTGCACAATGAAAAGTTTAGTAAAAAAAACAGGGTTGCCTGGGCGCAACCTGGCACATTTTGTACAGACAACAAAAGACTGGTTATTTTTTTATCACTTACTAATTAAATTAATATGTACCAAAATAAACAGGTTTGCCTTGCCTAAACCCGGTAACTTAGGGAGTTGAAATGTAATTTTTAGGTTATGTCAACTCACTAATTATTAGGGTTGAGCAAGGCAATCCTGACGATTTTGGTACTTCTCAATTAGCAATTGGTATACGATTTGGTAAAAAAAAAATACTGTACAATACGTGCCAGGTTGCGCCCAGGCAACCCTGTTTTGTTAGACTCATTATTTAATGTGTAGCAGCCTAGATAGGTCACTGTTTGGTATCCGATGAGGTAGGGTTGCCTACTGCCCGCTCTTAGTATACAAGGTGTAACAAAAAGGGTATATCAACCCTTAAGTATGTGATTCTGCCCATGAAACTGAACAACTTTCCCTGAGGAAAATAGGTCAAAATACGAAAAAAAAAATTTGACCTCCCATAGAAACTGAATCAGCTGATCGCGCATTTTGTATGGGAGGTCAAAATTTTTTTTCGTATTTCGACCTATGTTCCTTAGGGAAAGTTGTTCAATTTCATGGGCAGAATCACATTCTTCAGGGTTGATATACCCTTTCTGTTACACCTTGTATAAGTACACGGCGAGCTGTATCTTTTTTAGGGCGGACGACGAAGAATGGTAGCCCTATAATTTTGATTTACGTCATGCTCTTTTGGAATTGAAGTCGGTACACCTTATTTTAATCTAATGCTTGCACTGGTTTTTTACACAACAATTACTATTCTAGTCGACAGGCCTTGGCGAGAGTATCAAGTTCTCATTGTCCGAGTACACTCTGACCGCGACGGAACAGTCTTGATATTTGATACGCGGAGACGATCTTGAGCGCGGTTTTGTTTGTGGCAGTGGCAGTACATACTACATGTGTTTTTGTTATATTTACAGTTTTTTTTACTAATTTATAAGGCCGAATATAGTAGGTAAAAACTGTAAAGTATTATTGTGGAAATATCAAACATACAAAAAACGTTTTTTTTTTGTCATTAGACTTGGTAAGATTTAAATGCTCGCACACTTGAGCCATATTGTTATAATAATAGGTATATTTATTTGTATCGTATTCTGCATGTTATGACATTCAATAATTAGTACCTGGCTCGCTCGCAGCTTCGCTCTATAATAGCCGCCTCTAAAAAAGCTATGCTACTCGCCAACAGATGACATTGTAAGTTTCTGTCTAAAATGCGGAATTTACAAAATGCTCAAAGACACGGGGAAAACAAATTTTCCCAGACATGAGACCAAGCTAGAATTTTTTGCCCCCAAAAATCCCCGTTTGGTAAATTTCATCGAAATCGTTAGAGCCGTTTTCGAGAAATCGATTACAAATATAAACATAAAAATATTGCTCGTTTAATAGTATAGGATTCTGTAAAAATCTACATTGAATAAAATAATCTGAATTTGAGCTAATTCAGCGACGTGTAAAGGTACTTTTAGTAAGTTATAAACTCAAACCGTTCCAAAGTTATACTGCAGTTTCAGACTATTGACGAAACACCCGGTTACTAAGGAAACACTGTTGAATGTGACTTGTGCCACGGCACAGTGAGAACCGTCTATGTAAAATAGTACACAGGGTGAATTTTCAAGGATGTTTGAGTAGCAGCACTTTCTGCTAAGGATTGAGCCATAAGCGACTAAACGTATCCATTTCTTGCGAGGGACCTCTTTTCGAATTTTTACCAAATCCAAATTCCAAATTCCTATTTCAAATGTCTTCTATCTCTGTCTTTCGGTGTCATTCGTGTCAAAAACAGTCAGTTTACGTTTGATTCTGGTCGTGCTCGGACGTGCCCGCGCGCAGCACGACCACCGCCTTGTATTTTGTACCTACTTTGTTATAATAAACTCGTTAACTTTTCGTTTGACTTTTGGAACCCCTACGACCACGACCCTGTGAGGATCCTGAACTTTTGTCTGCCGCTGAGTAGTTTCCGGTGGCATCCTAGAAACGTAAGATCTTTATATTTCTCTCTGAGAAACTTGGGACTAATAAATATTATTACCACGGTTTTTCTGGTGTAAATACTTACCATTTAGGAATAAAAACTGTGTTAAAAATCACGCATAAAATGGCTATTACGTATCATTTACGCTTCCGTTCTTAGTATTAATGATCAATTCTCAAGTAAAAAACGATATATTTTCACTTTTGCAAACAAAGTTTAGCTACAACCTTAGATTTTTCAAGATTTCTTGATTTATGTAAAATTTTACCGGGATTTTTGGCCGACTAGTCATAGTCGTCTAGTAGACGCTTTACACTTCACTACCTCATACAGACTACGTATTGACGAACTCTACTTTAAACCACGATCAAACCTAGACTAATCAAAGACTAATTCGGCTTACATTGCTCGTTGAAGTAAGGATATTACGATTAACATAACCAAGCCTCCCAGTAATGTATGTCGAATTAGTCTTTGTGAATTTTAGTTGGTTTTGCTCCCGAAGCACAGTGATTCTATTCATGATAACAAGCAACTTTCACGAGGAAAAAAATGGCTCCTCCTTATTAAAAGTGTATGTTCCTTGGGAAAAGTTTTTCTGAAATCCTATCGTGCTTCCTACTGTGGATGGATGGATGTTTGTTACTCTTTCACGCAAAAACTTCTGAATGGATTTAAATGAAACTTGGCACACAGGTTTATGGAATAGCACATAGGCTACTTTCTACCGCGGGAAAACACTTCATTCCTACGGGAAAACGCATTTAATGCGGGTGAAACCGCAGGCGGAAAGCTAGTAGTAAATAATTTTAACAACTTACGCAGACCGTGAAACTGAACTTTTCCCAAGTAGCTTAGGTCGAAATACGAAAATATAATTTCAAACTCAAAAAAATCAAAATCAAAAATATGTTTATTTCTCACCACAAATCATGCATACTCAGACTGCGTCAGCTGATAGCGCATTTTGAACGAAAGGTCAAAAATTACTTTCCCTATTTCGACATGTAACCTACTTTTGTTTTTTGGAAAAAAAGATGTTCAGTTTCATGGTCTTCATAACTAATGAACATAATTTTAGCATGTTTAGGTAATTGGATTTGTGTACACATCAAACACTTTCAATCTACCGAATCTATTCAAGTCGAGAGTGAATAGGCTTCTTCCGGGCAAGCTCGTTCCATCGTCGACCTCATCTCTGTCTTCAAGATCGAGGTCCAAGAGTAAGCCCATTGACTATAAAAAAAAAACTTTGAGACTGTACTACTACATCACGTATTTTCCTATTGCAACGTCACCCTTAACGTTGGACCCAAAACGCATATTGTTCCTATGTTCCTTGGGAAAAAAATTTCATGAGCAGATTCACACCTTTCAGTACTTAGACTCACCTTTTAAATGTGCAATAGCTTAGATAGGTTGCTTTTTGGTGGGCGATGAGGTAGGGTTGCAAACTGCCCGCTCTCCGCCTATTACTACATCACGTATTTCCCTATTAAAAAAAAAATATATTTACTTATTTTCTTTTGTAAGTTTTTCTTACAGCTAATAGCAGGAGCTCCCTTTTAAACATAAAAGTAACGCTTGTACCAGGGAATTCCGCTCTTAAACATATTCAAATTCAAAAACTGAGAATTTACAAAAGATCATTTTTAAATGGGTACATACATTTTCATACATACATACGAGTACATAACATCACGCCGTGTTCCCGTCGCGGTAGGCAGAGACCACAGTTCTCCACCTGCTACGATCTCGACATACTTACTTCCCTTGCTTCCTGAACTTTCATCAATCCTTTCATACATGCTTGACGGTTTAGGGTACTTTTAACCTGGCCCTTAATCAGAACGTCCTGAATTTGGTCCTGGTACGTTCGCCGAGGCCTTCCCCTTCCAACGTTTCCATTCACTTTCGCCTTGTAGATCTCTGTCGTCAATCTTCATACATTTTCAGAAACTGTGATATTTTGAGAGAATCAAGATAACAAGAAAATGATTTTGAGTTTAACATTAAGAAAATAAGTTTATGTTTAAGATCTAGTTTAAGCTGGCAAACGTCGCCCTTAACGTGCGGTACACTGTACATTTAAACAAATGACTGTCGGACCCAAAACGCATGTGTTTGACCCCCGAGGCAATATGTGTGTGTAATGAACCGCGTCGGTTCGCTGGCTCGTGGCTACCCGGGTTCGTAAATGTCGGTGACAGGTTCGTTGATTTGGAATTTGACTTATGAGGGTAGTTTTTTTTTGGGTATGTTTTTGACAGTCTTGGTTTGGTATGTTCACATTGTAACATCTATAGAATTTAAGTACCTACCTACGATCAAATTTTAGGGTTCCGTACCCAAATGGTGAAAAGCTTGACTATGCCTTTGGATTATGCCTCCGATGACTATCTGTCTATCAGCGGGCTGTATCTCATGAACCGTATTAGGTAGACAGTTGAAATTTTCACAGAATATGTATTTCTGTTGTCGTTACAACAAAATAACCAACCATACTAAAAACGTGTTTTTAGGCGATTTTTGCTCGATCTTTTCTCTAACTTAAAAACTGGAAAGCTCAAGTCAGACAGAGGCGGTATGATTGCGAAACCGGTCCGGGGCGGTTTGGCGGGAACAAAATACCGCGCCGCGACCGCTTTTCAATGTGTGTGCATAAGAACTCATACTTTACAAAAAATACCGGCCCCGGAACGCTTCCGCTACCGCCTCTGTGTGACGCGGGCTTTACTAGCGTTAAAATAAGCTATAGAATAACAATACATAATAAAAAAAACCGGTCAAGCGCGAGTCGGACTCGCGCGCCGAGGGTTCCGATATACTTTTGTATTTTTGGAAGCAAAAATGACAACTTTTAGGACCGCAAAACTAAATTTGTTTGTAAAGGTTATTTGTAGATTTCCAAAAAACTGTGCATCTTAGAAAGATCTTTTCATTTTTGCTGTAATGTTTACATAAATTTCTGTCAACTGTAATTAATTCAGATTTTTCCTTTCACAAACTTCGGAGATAAGGGGGGGTGAATGGTATTTTTTTTGACATTTTTCATCCTAACTTAAAAACTAAGAAACGTAAAAAAATATAAAAATATATTTTAGAATGTACAAGCATAGCCCTTTCATATGATACCGCATTCGACCTAGTAGCGAAAATTTGAAATTTGGCCCCCCCTATTTTGGCCCCCTTTACATTAATAATCATAATTTTCTCAAAATTATATCATGTGCAATTAAGTTGGGCAACTATCAAGGAATTTGGAATTTGTTGTTGGTATAACCTATAAGCTTCTTGGGCAACTATATTCTAAAACTATTCCAAATTTCAAGTCCATAGCATGAGTAGTTGCTGAGATATAGAGGTGTGACAGACAGGCAGACAGACGGACAGACAGACAGACAGACAAAGTCGCACCATACGGGTTCCTTTTTTTTACTATTTTGGTCCGAACCCTAAAAATGGTCAAGTGCATGTTGGACTCGCGCATTTTTTATACACTTCTGCGTGACTGCGCGTCCATAACTAAGACGGTATTTTCACCTTAGTGGTACGGAACCCTTATTGGTATTCCAACACATTTTGTAGCTATGTCAAAAGCAATCGGCTAAAGCTGTCTGAAAAAGCAAGTTTGTAAAACAATGTTCTTCCGTCCGTCAAATATACTCTGGTTTTAGTGTAATTGCTGGAGTGTTGGTTATAAAAGTTGAAAGAAACTGTACATTGCATATTTTGTACGAGAATTTAAAATTTGGTTCCGTACATAAACAGCAATGAATATAGTTTACTTAGTTTTATTATTTCGACTGTTGTTGGTTATTTACCTGTACAGCATAAAACGGAAAGGTGCGATAATACTGAAGGGTGTGAATCTGCTCATAAAACTGAACAACTTTTTCTAAGGAACATAGGTTGAAATACGAAAAACCAAATTTGACCTCTCATAAAAAATGCGCTATCAGCTGATGCAGTACCTATGGGAGGTCAGGTATTTTTTTAAGACCTATGTTCCTTGGGAAAAGTTGTTCAGTTTCATGGGCAGATTCACACCCTTCAGTGTTATCAAACCTTTCCGCACGTTGTACACACGGCTGCACATCAGTAGAAACACTTTTGGAACTTATGGCGTGGTAACAGAGTTGAAAAAGTTTCTACCGACAAGCGGTTGACCGTACATCTCTTGTGCTAAAAGTAGTCGGATCGATACTTGCGGAACTAGTACGGAAATAACAGTGACCGGAATACTAGGTAGTTTCTGGGCCGGCTTTTGTGTCTGTGGAACTCAGCCGTAGAATTAAAATTTATAGTGGAATGGAGAGCTCTTTAAAGAACGAGTTTTAATAAGAGCCGACCATTTACTTATATATAAGTACTAGCCCATCGGCACGTTACAATGTCCCCAATTCGTTGGTCCGAAATCTGACGTTTAGGACCAACAAATGTCAGTCATATTGTCAACATTGGATGCAAATAAACTTACCAACAAAATGTTGTTCTTAGTTGAAGAAACAATATGCTCTTATTATTATTATTGTTATTTCTTATTATTGTTTTTGACTATAATCCAATTAATGAAACTGAAAAACCAGGCCTAAATCACATATAAACAGTAAAAAGTTTGTTTTGTTTTTTCCCGCCATATTATTTCCGTTCCGTGTATTTAGTACCGACCGAAGTACTACACAACGTAGTTCACGCGATTTTTCACAGATGGCGCTATTTTTTCTTGTATGGGGAAATTATGAACCGCTTGTTCCCAAGACCCTATCTTGACTATATAAATCTATGGAGCCGACTGAAATCTGAATATACAGGTTGGTAGACAAAAATAATATGATTCAAATTATTTTATACAATGTAGATTCTTTACAGAATACTTATAGAATGTCATGCACAATACAATGTAAATAGAGCGAGTTTACATCGTTTCAACGTGCTATGGCAGCGTAAAAGAAACGGCAAGAAACCACTGCAGCACCACCTGCGACAAGAGTCGGTTTTGTACAATGTATTTCTTGTGTTTCGCTGGAATATCAGAGCACCATACCTCTTTGTCATTCATATAGTCATGTTATAATCTGGAGGATGGCCAGCAGCATCCTTCTGTGTATCATATTATCTTACTTACTGCGGTCACCTACAACCGCGGTCCATGGTGCCAGCCGTAACGCTGACAAGCGAGGTGACTATGGTACTTCCCCTCCATATTTTTCCAGCAAAAGCTAGAATTCTGGTGGGAGTGCCTCGCTGGAATATCAGAACACCATACTCTTTGTCATTGATATAGTCAGTCATCTAATATATAGTAAGCTTTTTTACATAACGTTTGCTTCACACACTGTTTAAACTTTCTTTCAGGTAATTGTACTACATTGTCAGGTATCTTGTTGTAGTATCGCACACACAGACTAACGAAAGATGTATTGACTTTTGCTATACTTTAGACTAACTTCTGAATCGGAATTGTATGTATGTACATAATATCTATACAGAATGTTCCCAAGTTGACAACCTGACCTATATTTCAGAGCCCCGGCTCCGTCCCATAACTTTTGACTGTGTAGTTACAAACTAACAGCAGAATAAGGATCGACGCAGACGGCGGGCGCAAAACTGTGCAACTTAGAAAGATAGTTTTATATTTTCTGTTATATTTACATAAACCTATAGAGCTCTATCGACTCTAATTAATTCAGATTTTTCCTCGCGCAAACTTCGGAGATAAGGGGGGGAATGGTATTTTTTTGTGACTTTTCATCATATTTTGAAGAAAAAAAATACAAAAATATATTTTGAAATGTACAAATATCAGTTCATAATGATACCCCACTCAGTCTATTAACGACAGAATATTTTTTTAAATCCTTTCATTTGCAAATGAGTTGGATATTCTAAATCTATTTTAAATTTCATGTCGATAGCATGAGTAGTTGCTGAGATATACAGGTGTGACGGGCAGATAGACAAAGTCGCACCATAAGGGTTACGTTTTTACCATTTTGGTTCGGAACCCTAACTAGCTTTTATGTAGTCTCTGCGTCATCCTTCTGTCTCATCCGTCTACCTACGAATTTTTAATTAATAGCTATCTTACAGGAACCTTGTATTTTTCCGGGATAAATTGTAGCCCATGTGTTAGTCCAGTGCTTCATCTATTTCCCTCCCAAATTTCATCGAAACCTGTTCAGCCGATTAGAGTAGTTGTAAACGATAATCCAATGTTTCCTCTGCATTCATAGTGGTAACGAACGTGTGCCACATGTGACTGAAGCAAAATTATATACATTTATTGAATGTTGATTTTTACACAACACTTACACTATTACTGAATCTCCAATGACCACCGTCTGCGTCGTCCGTTAAGGGTTCGACCTTCGAACCGGAACACGGGCGGCACTTCTCCAAACGGACTTTACACAATGCTATACCACCTTAATATAATAACTGAGAATCTAGGTTAGAAGTAGGATTTCAATATCTAGATTCTAGGTCCTAGATATTAAAAATCCAGCTCATAAACACTGTTATCCAGCTTATTAAAATTTAATACCGCAGAAGGCATAGACGGAAATACATCCCATATGAGCTGATACGCCGTAACTGACTTGATATTCCGTGTTAAGGGCTCAGCAGACGGTGTCAAAAAGTCCACTAGCGCTGCCGGTAAATACAGCGTTATTTTTTATCAGCCCGTATATTTTAAGAGGTGGTCTTTCCATGAAAATCAACAACTTTTATTAAGGCACATAGGTCGAATAAAAAAGAATTCAACCTTCCATACAAAATGTGCTGTCAGGTATTGCAGTTTGTATGGGAGGGCGAATTTGTTTTAGTATTTCGACCTATGTTCCTTGGTAAAAGTTGTACAGTTTCATCGTCAGAACCACCTCTTTAAATATAAAAATGAGGGTGTATAGCTAACCTTTTTGAAAATATGTAGTTGAATGTTTTTTGTATGACTTTGGAAGGAGCTTAAAAATTGTTTAATCTAGTAGGTTGTTCAGTTCCAAAGGTTGTATAAGTAATTTGATATTTATTAATTTTCAAACATAAAATTTTGATAAGTTTGAATTTTGTTCATAATTTAAAGATAAATTACGAATTCTTGAATACTATGAAAAAGATGAATGTCGTATCGTATCAGAAGGTAAAGGAGAATAGGGGAGTAGGAAGGCGTGTAAGTTACTCCATTGACAAAACCGTAGCTCTTAAATACGAAGAACACTCTTTTGGTGTAGTGATTAGAGCGATTGGCTCTCGATCTCAAGATTCTAGGTTTGATTCCCGGTGGGCCACTGTCAAACGAAAATCTCTTTGCACGACTTTCCCAGTTTGGTTATGACATTGCAGGATGAATCACCTGATTGTCTGAAAAGTAAGATTCCTAGGGAAGAGAAGAAATTCCTAGGGACCACAAAGGTAGGTTACTTCAAATATATCAGAAACCAAAGCAGGCACCAGACCCGTCACATTGTGTGTGCTTTTACCGGCTACTTTGGCACTAAAGAGCACCTACACAAGATGGGTCTGTCGGGTACAACTACTTGCAGAATATGTGGTGAGGAAAGCGAACGCATGGAGCAACTTATGTACACATGCAACGCTCTGGCTAGCGAGCGTATGAAGATTCTGGGTCAGGCTTATCCGACACCAGAAGACTACAGGCTCCTTCCACTGAAATTTACAGCAAAGCTCATAACGAGCATATTCGAAGACAGTGAAAGATCACAGGAGCAATAAGGCAGGGGAAGCACAAAATATCCCATAGGGTCGAAGTGCTCTGAGGTCCATTAAGTAACTCAGCCCCACGTTATAAGATTAGATAAGATGATGATGCTTCGGAAGACATGATGAGTCGTTGGTCCCGTTTTTTTATACTAATGTAGTCATCAATGAGCCATGTCAGAGGTCTTAGGCAGCTCAATAACCCTGACACCAGGGTATGTAAGGATGGTCATTGATCTTAGATGTAAAACCCACACGATGTAATAATGATGGTGAAGAAGGAGAAGAAAAAGACAATTTTTGTAAAGCGTTACAACAAACTGCGGTCACCAACAACCGCGGTCTATGGTCACAACGCTAACAAGCGCGATGACTAATGTGACTATGGAAGCAAGCGGAAACTTATATTCTGGAGGGAGCTCCCAGTCCTGCAGTAGACGTTTCATGGGATGCGTGGAGCCTGAACCTGCGCCTTGATGAACTGTTTAAGGAGAACAACACTATGACAGTGCCATGCCAATATATCTATGAAAGTATTATGTATGCTGGAAAAGTACCTAAAAACTGTGACTGGCATAATCTTAATAATAGATCTCGGTTTCTTTCTACTAAAGTTGTCATCAATGAGCTATGTCAGAGGTCTTAGGCAGCTCAATAACTCTGACACCAGGGTTTGTGAGGTTGTTTGTTGATCTTAGAGGTATACAACCTAAAAGACATAATTATCATGATGAAGAAGAAGAAGAATAAAATAATTTTTGTTAAGGGTTACACCGATATATAAGATTATACGATACACAGATGGATTCTGCTGCCCATTCTCTGGTTAATTAACCCTTAGTCGCCTCTTACGACACCCACGGGTAGATTTGGTTGACGGATGGGTTGGTACTATCCTTTGCCGGCACCATACGGGACTGTTGTCTCTGTCTACCTACAATTTTTTTATTAATAGCTATCCTACAGGAACCATGTCTTTTTTCGGAATAAATTGTAGCCCGTGTGTTAGTCCAGTGCTTGATCTATATACCTCACAAATTTCATAGAGATTGGTTTTTGTAAAGCGTTACAAAAATTGTCCTTTTCTTCTTCCTCATCATTATTATATCTTGTGGATTGTATACCTGTAAGATCCAGTGGGTAAGATTGGCGGACTTTTGGTTCTCGTCTGCTGTGCCCCTTACCGGCTGCATATTGCGCTAACACAACGTACCCTGCGGTGCATAATGAGATCAACTGGATCAGATTTATGATGTACGTTTGCATTAAGCGTTTTCAGTTTCTATTCTACTAATACAAATAAATTTATTAAAATTGTCCAAAGTTAACAAATACACTTAAAGTTTTGGTAACCACAGTAGTTTCCGTTTCATCAGGTACAAATTGAGCAGGACACAAATTAAATGTTAAATATAAAACAAATGTAAACTAAACTACTGAATACTGACTTTTTTCCATACAATTTTTTTTTGTCGATAGGCTTACTCTTGACCTCGATCTAGTCTTGAGGACAGAGATGAGGTCGACAATTGGACGAGCTTGACAAGAAGAAGCCTATTCACTCGCTACTTGAATAAATTCGGGTTATAATGAACTCGGGAACACAGACACAGGCAGAGAATTTCACTCTTTAGCCGTGCGCATAATAAAAGATGTTTCAAAGTGTTTTGTGCGATTGTGTGGAATTTCAACTGAGAGTGGGTGATATCCTGCGGTGCGTCTGGACTCTCTACGGTAGAAGAAGATGGTGAAATAATTTATGTTTACAAGGCAAAAGAAAAAATATTAGAGCAATACTTTTCAAGTTTAATTAAGTTTTGGCACCTCTTCCCTTATTTTTGCTTTCTAATAGTTTTAAGTCTTGTTTTAAAATTAGTACACTACTAACAAATTTTATGTTCCTTAGCCCAAATTGTTGTTTGCATAACTAACCCCTAATAATGTTTTCACTCCTATGCTGTTTGTGCATACATGTTTAGAGATATGGTCTAGTTTAAGAACTATCTGTGTTTGTTACTTTCAATGGCTGTAACTTGTTCTGTGTGCCTATAAAATAAAAATAAAATAAATATGAGCGTAGATCTACAAATTTTCGTCATGAAAACATCCCATGAAATGTTCACAACAGGACAGGGAGCCTCCAGAGCCTCCAGAATTCCAGCTTTTGGAAAAATGTGGAGGGGAAGTACCATAGTCACCTCGCTTGTCAGCGTTACGGCTGGCACCATGGACCGCGGTTGTAGGTGACCGCAAGTAAGTAAGATGATATCATACACAGGAGGTTGCTGCTGCCCATCCTCCAGATTATAACATGACTGACAAATGACAAAGAGTTATGGTGCTCTGATATTCCAGAGAAACACTAGAAACACATTGTAAAAAGCCGACTCTTGTCGTAGGCCGTGCTGCAGTGGTTTCTTGCCGTTTTCTTTTACGCTGCCATAGCACGATCCACGGTGTAGACTCGCTCTATTTGCATTGTATTCTGCATGACATTCAATAAGTATTCTGTAAAGAATCTACATTGAATAAAATTATTTGAATCACGTTGCATGCATATAATCTATGATTTGCACTTATAGGAAAAAACTTACATCGAACATTTTCTAGCTCAGTGGAATTATTAGAATAGGGTCCCGATTTCAGCGTTATCAGTGGATAAATGCGAGTGAGTCGGGCTGTTTGTGTTATCATGACGTATGATAAATCTCCCGTGATTCGGAAATCGGGCCGTTTGGATGATCGAAATGAACGCTATTAGCCACCACGAGAGGAAGTTCAAATAATAACATTGGGTGCTACATATTTCAAGCAATGCTGGTCGTAATCAAAACCTGGATGGGTGACCGCTAGCGGCATAACCAAAATCAAAATACCGAAAATGTTCTTTATTCATTGTAGGATTTTAAAAATCTCTTAATGACATAATGACGTCAGTTACATTGACGTTGTTTCACAAAAAAAAGTAGCGCCATGAAGGAAAAAAACGCACTGAGGATTCCGTACCACCACATAATCATAATTGTATTAGTTGAAATTTTAGTTAGTTAATCTACTAGATTTTTGAGTCCGACACGCGCTTGACCAAATTTTATTATTTGTTGTTACTTTATAGCTTATGCACTCTAAACATACCAATTTTCAAGTTTGTAAGTGTTCCCGTTTTTAAAATAGAACTAAAACAAAAATCGCCTCAACGACCATCCAACTTGACCCCTCTCTTATATGAATGTTCTTGAAACGGGAGCTCACCACAATTGGTTACCATTAGTTGTGAGAAAAGTTGTAATATTTAATGATTTCAGACTTTTCCCATTATTTGTACTGTGAGACCTAGCTTCTTGCCAAATTTCATAATTTTAGGTCAACGGGAAGTATCCTGTAGGTTTTGCTTTTTTGCATAAATGTATGGAGATGAGGACATAAAATGCCATATCTTTTGATTGCGTCGTTGTAAAAAATTGAAATTGTCAGATCTTGTGTGGTTTATGGATCCTAATATATGGTATTAATATCAACCTGATACCTTTACCCGTTCGTGAGATAAAGGGTCTTGACAGACAGACAGACGGACAACAAAGTGATCCTATAAGGGTTCCGTTTTTTTCTTTTGAGGTACGGAACCCTAAAAATGGCTACTTTTATCAGTTTCGTATCTGTAACTACAGAGAACTATATTTTTCAGGATTGATAGGTTCTAAATAAACTAAAACGGCCACTTTTTGCAGTTTTTGTATCTGTAACTACGGTAAACTATGTTTTTCATGATTGATAGGTTCTAAATAAACTAGGGTACCTTTAATTACTTTGGCTGCACGTCAGTAGAATCACTTTGGTCTAAGCTAGCCCTTAGTGAGCGTTTAAAGATAGTGTTTGTATTGATGTGCGGTTAACTGTACTCGTAGCACAGATTAAATAATAGTAAACTAAACTGTAGATATAACTAGGGCTGCCATCCGTCCGGGTTTCCCCGGATTTGTCCTAGTTTGGAAGACGTCCGGGGTTCGCCCGGGCGTGGTTTAAATTGTAGTCCGGGTGCAACCCGGACTACAATACTGCCGCGCTAACAATAAGAGCAGTAAGTCTGAAATTCTAGTTTTGAGTAATTGGCGCCCAAACTTTTCGTTACATTTCCCTTTACTCTACCTTGATTTTTCAAGTTACGGTTGGTTTGATTTTTCAAATTTGTAGCATAAATGGTAGTGTTGTATAATATGTAATAAGTTTTCTAATAATATTCATTATACTTTATTTAAATGACAAAAACCCTTTATATCTAGAATGAGTTGAATATATTAGCACGGGTTGCCTAGAATAACAGCAGTATGTACCTAAGTTACTGCTTCTGTTGTAAGTAATCCATATATAAATTAATGACATTTCTTTGGATAATGGAGTCCCTTTAAAGTCTGAAATAACTAAGATATAAGCTTTGTTTCATTAAAAGTTATATATTGTATGGAAGATAATAAAATGGAGAATCTATTTATTAATTTTCATTTTGGGTACCCAGTTTGGGTTCTCCACGAAGAGTCTCAGAAATGAACCGATTAAATTGGCTGATAACTTATGGTTGCCGCGTTTGTTGGTCTGTTTTATTCATCTTTTTTGGCTTTTGTTTATAGTTTGTTGAAAAAAAAAATGAAATTGATTTAAAATGGGGCTAATTTCATACAACAGTATTGACAGAATGGCTGACTAGGATAGATAAACGAATAAATAATTGTATAAATCAACGGTTTATTAATTAAAACACTTTGTATCTGAATAACATACAATAATCTGGGAATAATTCTAACAAAAGAATAAAAACTTACACAAATACCTAATTTTTTTATTATATTTGTGCATCATCTATTATTTTTATTTATCAAATAAATCTTTGGAGTTAAGCGCGTATTTGAGGTAAGTAGGTACCTACGCACATTATAAAATATTAATCAAAGCACTAAATCAAGCACGTTGTGATCTACGTGGCATGTGCACTTATCATTACAATATCACAAAGTAGTGCATATTTTAAAATTAAAAATAAAGGCTGTAAGGGATGGTGTACCAAAATCTGAAAGGGCTTGCTACGAAACTGAACAACTTTCCCAAACAAAACTTATATGAAAATAAAAAATATATTAATTTTACCACCTTCTATAAAAATTCTTCAATCACGGGCAATAAATCCTTTGATTGAACAGTTTGTATGAAAAAGTAACTCTTTATTTCTTTCCCAAAAGTGTTTCTTTGAGATTGTTATTCAGTTTCGTTGACTAACCACGCCAGTTTAGTTTTCAGTCAGTACACTGTCCCTTACACCCATTATAATAAAAAAATACAAATTCTAATCAATATCAGTATCTTCATTTGATACCGGCAAGTCCAACCAAAACCCTTTCCTATTATCCGGCATCAAGTTCAATAGTCTCTTTATGATTTCATCTTTCGTTGTTTTTGGTACACCTTTGGGGGAAACCTTTTGTTTGAATTCCGGGAATGTTTTATTTTTTATTATTTTGTTTTGTAGGAAATCCAAGTATTCTTCCTCGTCATCGTTATGATTTAGCTTATATTTGAGCTGGTACTCGCCTCGGTTTGCCGAAATAATCATTATATCTTTGAGGTACACTCTCGGTTCTGTTTTTCGCAGCTTGTATTGCGACGATAAGTCAATAAAATTGTAAAAATCACCAACTTCCATCGTTTTTACAAAACACTT
This sequence comes from Athrips mouffetella, assembly GCA_947532105.1. NCBI lineage: Eukaryota > Metazoa > Arthropoda > Insecta > Lepidoptera > Gelechiidae > Athrips > Athrips mouffetella. Next base: position 15,234,218 of record OX383984.1, read on the forward strand.
TCCAGAATTTGCTTGCTGTACTGCGTCTGTATAATCAGTAAAATCGTATACCTTTCGCTTTCTTTGTAATGCCTGCTCGACTTGGTGGTGGAAACTGTCTGCTGACATAAAAGTGTGTCCTGGCTCGAAATATTTGAGGGTAATGGTATTTGCCTTTATATGGGGGCTGTTAACAATGTATACCAAAAAACTGAAAACAGCCCAGTTTTTATTTTGGGAAGAACAATTGTCCATCCACAACACAATTTGCTCCATATCGCGTTTATGTAATAAAAACGCGTGAAGGGTTGTTAAGATATCTTCTTGCTTTCTTCCTGAAACAGCTTCGTTCCAAATTGCTGCGAATGGAATGTTTTTTTTTGAAGTTCCCAAAGGTACGAAGCTCTCGTTAAACGCAATAATACGTGGACAAAATATCGCACGCTTAAATTGCTCCATCCTGGGTAACATTACGACTTTTTGCAAGTCTACGGAGTAGTAGATTGTATTGTTTTCAGATTTTTCAACGTCTGTTTTATATGATTTACGTGCTTCCTTATATTTTAATTTGTGGACTCTGAAAAGCTGGCAAAATTCACAATCATGATTTGTAGCTTCATGACTTTTATGGTGTTCTTTGAACTCAACACAAACCTCACATTCCTCGTTACCAAGGTGAGCAAAAGATATATTCAATTCTTGTCTAAGGACTTTCCTATATACCTCGAATGAAATTTCTTCCTGTGGGTTACTTTCACAAAATTGCTGGTGCATTAAAGTTATTGTAATGTCGCTCGGCAAATACATTCGATTCGGAGCATGTTCACGCCTGTAATGTGAAATGACAGGGCAATATTTCATTATATGTCCTTTTATTAATTCTCTGTCACATTTGAGTGTTCTAGTATGTTTACCCCTATGATCTTTTTGTTTGTCTACAGGTCTATTTAAGGCTAACATTAGTCTTTTGTCATTTTTGGCGTTATATCCTAATGTTGTTAAAAAGAATGTCTTGCAAACTTCTATCTTGGTCTTGTCCTTATAAAAGAAATAAACATAGTTTATTCCACGTTTTGGTTTTTCAGCGTTTGTAACTTTTCTGCTTGCAACTTCTTTAGTTTCAACAAGAGATTTTATATAATGGCCTTTTGATTCCCAACTCAAGGAGATATATTCATCGTTAATTTCTTTTCTATTTTCTTCACTAAAATTTTCCGTACATTTTTTTCTGCATGTTTTTGTGCATGGATCTTTAACAGTAAGTTTTTCGATTTCCACTTTTATCTTTTTTTCTCTCCTTTCTTTTGCAGGTTCTTCAATCTTTCTCCTTTTTCTTGGATCCCCTTTTTTTGTCAGTCCTTTGTCTGTTTGTGCTGATGCTTTGTTTGTTTCTGTTGTATTTTTGTCTGTCCATGTCACATCTTTATCTGTCTGTGGTGTTTCTTTGTCTCTTCCTGTAATATTTTTGTCTGTCTGTGTTGTATGTTTCTCTGTTGGTGGTGTTTTTCTGTCAGTTTTTATTGTCTTATCCTTGATAATCTGTAATTTTTTGGTCTCTTTGGCTTTTGGCTTGTCTCGCTTACTTATTTTTTGCAATTGAGTATGGTTCTTGCAATCGTTATAAGTTTCATCAGACAAAAAATTTTCATAACAAAGAAAGCAAAGACATTTTCCACAAGAGCTAAAAACCTCTTCCTTACAGTTTTTGTACTCACAATTACATAGTATGTTTCCTTTCTCCTTATTTTTATTTATTTTTTCGTACCCTTTAACCTTTGTGCCGTCGTGATTGTTGGTATTTTGTAGATTCGTGTAATTTTGATTATTTTCTTTTTCTATAGATAATGTGACCATTTCTGCAGAGTACGGATGGTGTTTTTCACAAAAGGTTAATTGCTGAAAATCATAATGATCTGAGCATAGGAGACACGAACATTTTTCACAACTGCTAAATGCTTTTGAATTACATTGTTCGAACTCACAATGCTGAAAAGGACCTTGGTCTGGAAGAGGTTTTAAGAACCCATTATCTTCTTTTTCATCTATGCATATTATTTCGTCAGTTAGAGTGCTGCTGCTGTTCATATCTTTTTTTGGGTCGTAATCTTGGTCTTTGTCGTCATCAGAATCTTCGTAAGGGTCAACAGGTATTTCAGAAATCTCAGACTGTGGATCAACTTCAAAATGTTGAGAAAGATCTTAGTCTGGAAGGCGTTTTATAAACCCATTATCTTTCGTTTCGTCTATGCATATTGTTTCGTCAGTTAGAGTGCTGCTGCTATTCATGTCTTTTTTTTGGTCGTAATCTTGATCTTTTTGGTCGTGATCTTGATCTTCATAAGGGTCGACAGGTATTTCAGGAAATTTGGGCTCTAGCTCAACTTCACACTGCTGTGAAAGACCTTGGTCTGGAAAAGATTTTAGAATTCCGCTGTAGTTTTCTCTTTTTTCTTTCATGTATATTATTTCGCTAGTAAAAATGCTCTTCTTAATGTCATCTTTAAGGTTCAAATCTTTGTTTTTGTTGTTATAAAAATCTTCGCAACTATCAATAGATATTTCTGATAGGTGGTCTGTTTCCAGATCAACGGATGGAGGAAGATTCTCATTGCAATATAAATGATCTGGATTGAAAGTACTGCAGTTATCGTTCTCAAAACCCACGTTTACTAATTGGCGCTTCATAGATTTGTTCAATGGTTTTGGTGCCAGTTTACACATTGGGTCATCATATGGTTTATCGAGTGTTTTGTCTAATCCGGTTCCTGTACTTTGAAAGCAATACGTTTGTGCTGCAAATCTATAATTATCGGAGTATTCATTTTGGTATTCGAATATTTCTGTGTGGTCATTAAAATCAAACCAGCGAGTATAAATTTTGTCAATATCAGTAACTTTCATTTTTCTTTGTACTGTTTTAGCCTTGGTCATGATCTTATAATTTCTGGAATGCATAATCTGAAAATAAAATAAAAATTCGTAATCATACTTATTATGACAAAAACCGGCTAAGTGAGTGGCGAGTCTGCCTCATTCACGAAAGGTTTTGTACCTGTCCACCAATGATGTCCAACGATCTATTGCCCTTTGATTTAAAAACCAACGCGCCCTCTTAAATCTGACTCCTCTTTCATATGAATGTACTAGAAACGCCCGGTTTACTTCCACGTCCGGTCCATTTCCCGCATCTAGCAGCTTCCCATAAGCTTGACTAGATAGTCGGTTTACCTTATAGGCCTGCCCAGGCTACGTCTTCTAATTGATATCAATTTCAACTTAATACCTTTGCCCGTTCCTGAGAAAAGGGTCTTAACAGACCGAGAACGAGACGAACTCTATAGAGATTCTTTTAGGGTTAAATTTTTAGGGTTCCGTACCCAAAGGGTGAAAAACTGGACCCTTTTTATTTCGATGTCTGTCTGTCTGTCAGTGGGCTGTATCTCACCTATTATTTTAACTATAACAACAAATATGTTGCATCTAAAACAAAAATTATAAATAGAGTAAAAAATATATAATAAACTAGCTGTCAAGTCGGTTTACTGACGATAGTTGAACGTGACAACGTCATAAGAAAATACTGATGGAATGATTGCATTCTTCAAAAGAAAATTTTAATTTTATTCTTTTGATAGATATTTCCGCATCCGCATCCGCATCCCCTTCCGCATCCCCATCCGCATCCTCATCCCCATCTGGGTCCCCATCCGCATCCTAATCCCCTTGCCCTTTCCCCGTCCATGTCCGAGTCCGAGTCCGAGTCCGGGTCCGGGTCCGGGTCCGGGTCCGCGTCCGCGTCCGCGTCCGCGTCCGCGTCCGAGTCCGAGTCATACCCATACCCATACACACATAGAAACATAGAAACGCCGATTGTGCCTCTTTGGCGCTCGTTCCGCGCTCTCGCTTGCACTTCAAGCCTTAAATGGAACGCCTCAAAGCGAGGTAACGACGCATGAGTCATGTTTTTTCGTGCGTGCTGCCGGCTCCATCGAATTATAAGACGTTGTCACGTCAAAACGTGTTTTCAACTTCTTTATGCTTGATTTTTGTTTTAGCTCTATCTTAAAAATGGAAAAATTTACAGGCATGAAAAGCGGTTGGTTTAAATAGTGCATAAACTATAGAATAACAACAAATAATAAAAACTGGTCAACTGAGTGTCCGACTGGGCAAAAATTTAAATTATCGTTATAAGGTCGAGTGGGAAATCATATAAAAGGGCTTTACATTTCAAAATATTTTTTTGTAATTTTTTACGTCTCTTAGTTTTCAAGTTATGATGAAAATATAAAAAAAATACCATTCCCCCACTCATAATATAATAATAAATATATCCGAAGTTTACAAAAGGAAAACTCGGAATAAATATAGTCGATAGAACTAAATGTAAATATTACAACAAAAATAAAACAATATTTCTTAGTTACATAAAATTTGGTCCTAAAAATGGACTTTGTTGCTTCCAAAAATTCCATAGGTATATTGGAACCCTCGGCGCGTGAGTCCGACTCGCACTTGACCGTTTTTCCATGTTATTTTAAAAATATCAAAAAAGTAAAACGATCACATAATGAAATATTATTTGTCTAAAAATTGTAATTTTTTTTATATATTTTTGATAAGAAATGTAGCAGTAAAATGGTTTCAAATCGGAGAAAAATTACAAAATAAGGGACATTTTAGATTTTTTTCTTCAATTATACAAATTAAATTAAAATTCTATCTCGACCACATCACTTCTCGTATCTTGTTTGTTACTATGTTTATTTTTTGTCAAGATAATTGCATTGTTTAATGTAAAAAGTGGTTACGAATTTATTTAGTCTCATGCTCATTCAAGAAGGATTGCCCTTATAAACTTCTGTGTGACTGCCCTCCCATAACTGAGACGGTATTTTTACCTTTATGATAAGAATGGACGCTTGATGTGTGAGTCCGACTTGCACTTGGCTGGTTTTTTCCTTTTTCAGCACGGAACTCATATTAGTCTCAAACTATAGTAAATAGATATTAGTTTACTTTAAATCTTACTTCATATTTAAATCCATTATAAACCAAAACTTGGCAGTATTAATTATAAACCAACCAAAGCTTTTAGTATTTCTGGGATTCATTGATTGAATTTATTTCTTAAAAAAACGGCCAAGTGCGGGTCGGACTCACGCACCAAGGGTTGTGTACCTACCACTAAGATAAAAATACCGTCCATGTTATGGATGCGCAGTTACGTTGAAGTGTATTAAGCGCGCGAGTCCGATACGCACTTGACCAGTTTTAATTTTGTTTTGTTATTTTATAGCTTATGCACTGTAAGCGTACCAATTTTCACGTTTGTAAGTTTTCCCGTTTTCAAAATCATCTAAAAATCACCTAAAAATCACGTTTTTAGTATGGGAGGCCCCCTTAAATTTTTATTTTATTTCGTTTTTATTTGTAATAGCAACTTAAATACATGATCTGTGAAAATTTCAACTGTTCAGCTATATTACGGGTCATGAGATACAACCTGCTAACAGACAGATATCAGAGGCATATCAGTAGGGTCCCGTTTTTTACCCTTTCGGTACGGAACTCTAAAAACGACTCACGGCTTAGCTTTCGAGAGCGACGCGAAGTAATTAGATTAGATTAGTTTAGATCATTTATTTGCCGTAAAAACCATTACATGTGGTATGCAAATCAATTTACAATTATTAAAACAAACAGTCAATACCTATTGAAGAAACTTACTTGAGCGAACGCGATTCACGCGGCAATAGGTAGGTACCGACGTTCTGTTTGTGTTTATGCGGGCTGATCCGTCAGCAAAAGTTTTAAATTATTACCGGATATGGTTATTGGGCTAAAATCATCATAAGATAATACAGAAAATACTTACGAAAAATTATGGCGCCATAATATACAGAACACAGTGACGAAACGACCGCTCAACACCCTGGTGGCTTGCCGACTAACGAGACGAGAGGGGCAAACACCGCGTCGCTTACCATCCCCGCGCGCCCTTCCACCCTTCGTACCCACCCATACTCTGTGCCTGGGATGACTTTATTCAAAGCGAAATGAACGTTCCTCTAACTTTTACTGCTGTTGTAAATAGTGAGGTATGCAATGTTAATATTAATCGATACTTAATACGACAGCAGTAGATTAAGTTGCTGTTACTGTGTTTAGCAATTAAATAAACTAAGAAATAAACATTGCTAGCTATGAGTGCAGTTAATGTAATCACTGCTGATATGCTTATTGAGTTTACTTGTTGTCACAAAGAATTAGCTTACTACAACAGCAGTATGTTTAGCTACTGCTAATAATAGTTGTAAGAAATGCATATTATTTGTAAAGTGTGCTTAGCATAAAAGCACTACGTAAAGTTACTGCTGATACTCTAAGCATTCAATAGTAATTTTTTTAAATATGATGCTTATTTCAACAGCAGTACAATTACTTACTGCTATTATCATAAGCACAGTACATCGAGAATGCCGGAGTCACACTTACTAACGCGAAGTAAGTATACTTCCTGCTTAAACGCTTAGTATTATTACTCATATAACTGACTTACTGCTGTTATGCTTAATGAGATCTATAGATTCCAGGAAAGCTAGAAAAACGGGGGTAAGATCATATTACAGAGCACTTTATGCTGATTCCGAATCTGTATTTAACTCAGTTTTGCAAAAATTCGACTTACTGCTCTTATTGTAAGCGCGGCAGAATAAAAGACCGGGTTTTCGATCAGATCCCGTTCCCATAATTTATGTAAAAGCTATGGGTATATATATTTCGATCGAAAACACAGGCGTTTATGAAATGAACATTTGAACACACAGAAACACAAAACTAAAGGAAAATCAAGCAGGTTCTTCAAAAATATCTACTTATTTTGTAACTTCAAACCCGAAATACCTTCAAATTTACAATTATTTTTCTAAACACACAGTTCGAATCGAACCGAATCCCTCAAAGAGTTCTGTGAGACAGCTGATGTCGAATACAAACAGCTTCTATATCATTCCAAAACTAGATGGCTTAGTCTGTTTTCTGCAATAGAAAGACTTCTGAAGCTCTTCACTCCACTGAAATACTACTTCCAAATTATACAAAAACCACCTGTCGTGATCAAAGATTTTTTTCCAAATCTGCTGTCAGAGCCTTATTTGCTTCTAGTCCACTCCATTATGCATATCTTGCATAGCAAAATAGAAAAAATTAAAAGAAGCGACAGTTCCGTCTTAGACACTCGAAACATTCTTGGATCTATAACAAAAATCCTAGACGATAGAATCAAAGAAAGCTTCGTGCCCTTAAGTATTAGAAGCATTTTAAACAAACACGACGAGAACATGAAACAAGAGTTTAAAAACTTTACTCAGAGTTTCTATAATGAAATAAAAACGTACATTGCAGATTGGAATCAGCCTCTTCAACAATTTGATAAATTTGACTGGATATTTTTGCCGAATATAAATGAAAAGACTCAATGGGCTATTAAGAACGATTAAACACTATTTCATGCAACAAAAGAGGCTTAAAATTAAAGTTTTCTTCTATCGAGTACGGAGTAAAATATATTTTAATCAAGATGTAAGTGAATGAAAAAAGTATTGAAATGTCCGGGGTGAAAGCTCCAAAATCCGGGGAACTTACGCTTCCGGTCCTGGGGGGCAGGTTTTAGAGATGGCAGCCCTAGATATAACCGTGGTCAGTGTCACGATAGAATGAGAGCTTCTTCTACCAACAAACTGCTGTGCAGTTTAGCTGAGTAAATATGTTGTAAACTTTTTATGTTTAATATGAATAAATCTTATACATACATAATATTTAGAGTACCTGGGCGACCGAGCTATGCTCTGTATAATTAAAATATCATCGAGTGAGCAAGCTATGCTACTCAACAACAGATGGCGCTGCTAGTTTCTTGAACGCACTAAAATACGCTAAGAAATATTTAAAAAACCGGTCAAGTGCAAGTCGGACTCGCGCGCCGAGGGTTCCGATATACCTATAGTATTTTTGGAAGCAATAAAGTCCATTTTCAGGACTGCAAAACTGAATTTGTTTGTAAAGGTTTTTTGCAGATTTCTGAAAAACTGTGCAACTTAGAAAGATCGTTTTATTTTTGCTGTAAAGTATACGTAATTTTCTGTCAACTGTATTTAATTCAGATTTTTCCTTACACAAACTTCGGAGATAAGGGGGGGGGGGGGGAATGGTATTTTTTTTTTACATTTTTCATCATAACTTGAAAACTAAGAGACGTAAAAAAATACAAAAATATGTTTTAATATGTACAAATAAAGCCCTTTCATATGATACGAGTATCCCACTCGACCTAATAGCGACCATTTGAAATTTGGCCCGCCCTATTTTGGCCCCCTTTACATTAATAATCATAATTTTTTCAAAATTCTTACTTGTGCAATTAAGTTGGGTAACTATATTCTAAACCCATTCCAAATTTTAAGTCGATAGCATAAGTGGTTGCTGAGATATAGAGAGAGGTGTGACAGACAGACGGACAGACAGACAGACAAAGTCGCACCATAAGGGTTCCTTTTTTTACCATATTGGTATCGGAACCCTAAAAAGACGGTGAAACCGAATTTTCCCAGACATGAGACCTAGCTAGATCGATTTTTTGTCCCCAAAAACCCCTGTATACAAAATTTCATCGAAATCGTTGGAGCCGATTTCGAGAAACCGATTATATATATATACGAATATTGCTCGTTTAATAGTATAGGATACATATATATACATACATATATAAACACATACATACATACATATATATATTTTTGACATATTTTAATTTATTTATTGACATTTTTTACTATCACATTTATGTGTTTATCTACACTCATGTCGTAATCTTTGAATTATGATTCAAAAAGTTGGTACATAAGGCTGAATATTACGCAGAGTATGCATACAAAATTAAAAAGTTACCATTACGTAACGATTTTTGTATGAAAATTTTGCAAAGGTGTTACGTAATTTAACTTTTTAATCATAACATAACACTTGGATAAAATTCTTCTTAAACCTAAACCTTTTTAAAGAAGACTGAATATAAGCTCTTTTAGAGAGACGGTTATAAATGTAACAGTTTTTCTTAGTAGCTGTCAAATATTAGTAGCATATTTACAAAGTGTGCCTTATAAACAACCTATTATTTTGGAGCAGTTACAGTAGCAGTTACTATAGTTACAATTATTTTATCTGTAGTGGAAAATATGTGCGCGCAGCCTGAAATTAGAAGGAAATAGATATAAGATTTGCCGCCAATTTCAAATATTTACCTTTTTCAAGTTTTTTGTGCCCGTGAAAGTAATGTGAAAGTTTATTGAAAAAGAAGATAAAGTGGTGCAGTCAGGATACTGCAGTTACACCAGAAGATACTCAATAACTTATGATCTTCTCCCATATTAGTCTAGGACATTTTATGACATAACCTACAATGAATATGGAAAGAATGAAAATCGAAAAGAAAACCATGTCTTGTTAAGAAAATGTTCTGCTTGAATATTTCAAAGAAGACCTAGCGGATATATTAAGGCGGTTTCTTCAGAAACATATCAGAACTGTAATATACATAATATAAGTTACCATTGTTGTTTACTTACTTTTGTTTAATTTTTATCATTTTTATAAGTAAAGAAACCTATTGCATGAGTGAAGATAAAGTAGTATACACAACTGCATATAATATGGTATTAAAACACTCGTTTGATGCTATTATCACATTCGGCTACGCCTCATGTGATAAACCCAAACTCGTGTTAACCTGTTTTATATGACAGTTGCATAAACTACTATTTAGTGTATATTAAATTGTTTTGTTTTTATCATGTTTTTGTACAATAATTAATTAATTAATTACTGTAATTGGGTATACTGTTGTGATTAATAAATAAAAGTAAATATACATACTTTAAGACAGATTTTTTGGTAAGACAGACGGATTCTGGTAAGTTTTGTATTTAGCGAGTATAATATTTTTTTAACTGATGGGTTGTTGAGTTGACTGCAGGAAGCCTTTAATACAGGATGTTACGTAACGATATATGGCTCCTAACATACACTATATCGTAGCTCTTTAGCACCGCACGTGCTTGCTAGTAGCGACGTTTAGAGTTATTGCATATTGGATCCATATGATTTGGTGATACCATCCTAGATTAACACTTCTATGTACACAGGTTCCCTAAAGACATACAGCAACTTTAAATTCAGACTGTCTAATCGAAATAAACGACTTTCCTTAACTATGCGACATAGCTCAAAATGCATGGCTGTATATTTTGTATGGAAGTAGTTCTTAGGGCTCCGATACCAATATGTAAAAAAAATTAACCCTTATGGTGCGACTTCGTCTGTCTGTCTGTCACACCTGTATATCTCAGCAACCACTCATGCTATCGGCTTGAAATTTGGAACAGTTTTAGAATACGATTGCGCAACTTTATTGCAAATGAAAGAATTAATAAATATTAATTATTATTATATATAGCGATCGAATCAGAAATGAGGAGATCCGCAGAAGAACTAAAGTAACTGACATAGCCCTGAGAATCGCTAAACTGAAGTGGCAGTGGGCAGGGCACATCGCAAGAAGAACCGATGGCCGATGGGGCGTAAGGGTTCTAGAGTGGCGACCACGTACCGGAAGATGAAGCGTTGGCCCCCCACAAGGTGGACCGACGATCTGGTCAAAGTCGCGGGAAGCCGCTGGATGCGAGCAGAGCAGGACCGGTCGTCATGGAGTTCTTTAGGGGAGGCCTATGTCCAGCAGTGGACGTCTTTCGGCTGATATGATGATGATTATGATGAATTATTATTATTGTAAAGGGGGCCCGAATGGGGGAGATAAAATTTTAAATTGTCTTTACTTGGTCGAGTGGGGTATCATATGAAATGGCTTCACTAGAACATTTCAACATATATTTTTCATTTTTTTACGACTCTTTGTTTTCCAGTATAGTGAAAAATGTTAAAAAAAAAAAACCCTATGTACGGAACCCTCGGTGCGTGAGTTCGAATCGCACTTGGCCGGTTTTTTTGTATAATGATGATAGAATGTAAATGAGATTAGTAAATATAAGATGGGGTTATCGGAAAATATCGTAAAATATTAAACTTAATCGACACAGGTGTCAAAAATTACGCCAAAAACCTGCATCTTACCCAAAAATGATTAATGCCCATACGAACGTACATTTAAATATTTTGATCGTTTAGCGCACGGGGGGTTAAATTAGCCACTCAGGTTCAAATACGCCATGTGCCACGTGGGTTTAATAGGCGAGTAAAATTAGAAAAAAAAAATTTGAAGCGGGTAGCCGGGAAACGCTTTTTGACGTTACTTTTAACGTTCGTTTTCCGAGCATACGTTTGTGGAATTGTAATAGATATGTTGACGGGTTTGTAAAGTGAAAATGATTGCCTTTGTTTGAAATTGTTACTTTAGGGTTCCGTACCTCAAAATAAAAAAACGGAACCCTTATGGGATCACTTTGTTGTCCGTCTGTCTGTCTGTCTGTCTGTCTGTCTGTCAAGACCCTTTATCTCACGAACGGGTAAATGTATCAGGTTGAAATTGATACCATATATTAGGATCCATGAACCACACAAGAGCTGAAAATTTAAATTTTTTACAACGACGCAATCAAAAGATATGGCATTTTATGTCCTCATCTCCATACATTTATGCAAAAAAGCAAAACCTACAGGGTACTTCCCGTTGACCTAAAATTATGAAATTTGGCAAGAAGCTAGGTCTGACGGTACAAATAATGGGAAAAGTCTGAAATCATTAAATATTACAACTTTTCTCACAATTAATGGTAACCAATTGTGGTGAGCTCCCGTTTCAAGAACATTCATATAAGAGAGGGGTCAAGTTGGATGGTCGCGGAGGCGATTTTTGTTTTAGTTCTATTTTAAAAACGGGAACACTTACAAACTTCAAAATTGGTATGTTTATAGTGCATAAGCTGTAAAATAACAACAAATAATAAAATTTGGTCAAGCGCGTGTCGGACTCAAAAAATCTAGCACATTAACTTACTGAAATTTCAACTAATACAATTATGATTATGTGGTGGTACGGAACCCTCGATGCGCGAGTCCGACTCGCACTTGGCCGGTTTTTTAGGGTTCCGTGACTAAATGAGGCTAACTTTAATATTATTGACTCTGTAACATAATGTAGTCCGGTCCCTTCAAGTCTTGTATCGCCAAATTCACCAAATTGCACCAAATTTTTTCTAGGTACTAGTTAGGTACATAGCTCTCAATTTTTGATAGGAGCCTATTCTTGAATTTTCTATGGAAATTTTTTGAAAATACAAGAATTGGATCCTATCTAAAATTGAGAGCTATGTACCTAACTAGTACCCGGAAAAAAATTGGTGAAATCGTAATTCGTGTCTACGTGAAACAGCTAACTGACCGCACTAATGTAGGCAGACTCAAAGAGTGCAAAAAACGGCAACTTTTTAGGGTTCCGTACCCAAAGGTTGGAAAACAGGACTCTTTTATGCCTCCGACGTCTGTATGTCTGTCAGCGGGCTGTATGGTATGAACCGTAATAGGTAGACAGTTGAAATTTTCACATATTATGTATTTTTGTTGCCGCTAAAAAATTCAGGGGACTCCCTAACTAAAAATGTGATTTTTAGGCGATTATTGCTTGATTTTTGTTTAACCTCTATCGTAAAAACGGGAACACTTACAAGCGTGCCACATTCCAAATTCTTCCAACCTATCTCTATCTCTTTGTGGTAGAGTCCACGTCTCACAACAATATAATGCAATGCTCCAGATGTACACTTTTATCAGTCGTTTCCGAACAATTCTAGAGATTTTAGTTTTTAAAAGATGTTTTTTGTTGTTGAAAGCTGTTTTGGCCATAACAATTCAAGAAACTATTTCAGGGGTGCATTTGGAGTCATTAGTGATTAAACTGCCTAAATATCTTAATTGTTTAACCGATTCTATTGGGATATTATTCAGATGAATTGTTAAGTCGTTTGTTGCAATTTTTTTGAAACCGTCAACTTTTTTATTTTCTAATTGTTTTAAGTATTAATTACGTCCATTTTTGTAACTATAGTTCCCGCAACTGTATAATGTGTTCTCAGCTTCTGCAGAAATATCATCAACAAATCTTATAATTTTTTTTCCGTTAATTTTGATGCCCTCTTTTTCAGAATCATTTATTTTATTCTTTGAAAATGTTGAATATTAGTGGTGAAAGTTGACACCCTTGTCTAACTCCTTGTCATATCTTAGCTGTACTTTTGTCCTCTACTACTTCTATTATTGTTTTTTTTTTTGCTTTATAAAGTTTATATTATTAGTCTATCGTTCGTCAATTTCGACTATTGCGAGTAATATTTTTATTACTGATGAGGGTGCCTACTATTACTGATGATGGGTGATTGGACGGCGGGTAGCCTCTTTAGCCAATATAAGCCTAAACAATATTACAACATTAGCCACAAGGCCTTCCCTAAATTATGTTCTAATTGGCACAAAAACAGTCCGGCGCTAACTTCAAACAGGAAGTTTTGAAGTCTGTAACGACTTAATAATAATGGCGACACCGAGTGGCAGATTTTAAGTGAAAATTATAATTTGAATAGATGTCATTTACATAATCTTAATACAATGAGCTTATTTAGGTAGTATTTATAATTTATTGATGTTTATTTAGGGACTGGACCGGATTACACTACCACGAGTTGAAGAGGGTGGCCGAACGCCGCGACGAATACCGATTGCTGACCTCCAAACTTCATTTCGAAGATGGCACCCCATGATGATGATGATTGATGTTTAGGGTTCCGTACCTCAAAAAATACATCACTCACTAACTTTGTTGTGCGTCTGTCTGTCTGTCAAGACTATCCCACCAAAAACATTTTCATGTAAAATGTTGCCAAGACGAAACCATATAGCTCGCATTTTCAAATAGAGTACCTGGGCGACCGAGCTTCGCTCTATAATAGCCGCTTTACCCTGAAAATATCATCGGGTGAGCAAGCTATGCTACCCGCCAACAGATGGCGGTGTAAGTTTTTGCCTAAAACGCATTATTTTCAAAACACGGGGAAAACGAATTTTTCCAGACATGAGACCTAGCTAGATCGATTTTTCGCCCCCAAAAACCCCTGTATACTAAATTTCATTGAAATCGTTAGAGCCGTTTTCGAATAACCGATTACAAATATATACAGGGTGTTAATTTGATTGCGTGCCATATCTTAAGGGGTGGTTCAGTAACGATAAAGAAACTCCAAAAAAATATTTAAAAAATCTTACCGAAAAAAAATTAAAACTCCATTGAAACTAAACTAACGCGGAGGGCAATGACCGCGCGAATGGGCGCACTATCAAAAGCGCGCGAAAAAGTTTCAGTTATGTAGTCGTCATCGGAGATCTTAAGGGGAGGCCTATGTCCAGCAGTGGACGTCTTTCGGCTGATATGATGATGATGTGCCTACCTTATTCACTGATACTCGCGCGCTAGCGACGTTGCTCCGCGTTAGTTAAGTTTCAATGCACTTAGTTTTTATTTTGTAGGATTTATTTTATATTTTTTTTGTGTTCCTTTATCGTAACTGAAACACCCCTTAAGCTATGGCACGCAATTAAATTAAAACCCTGTATATATAAATATTGCTCGTTTAATAGTATAGGACATGAGATCCGGCGTAGAGCCAAGCTACACAAAATCTACACCTAAATCAAAATATGTGGCTAAGCCGTTTCGTTAGTACAAGAACTATTGTGTAACAGAAAAGCAATGAAGAGTGAATACATTTTTCATTATACGCCCACGTGACGGCAACCCTCGCGGGTAAAAATGATATAATTATTACAACTTTTCTCATAACCAATTAAGGCGAGCTCCCGTTTCAAACAAGCCGGACTTGACTCGATAGATCGCAGAGGCAAGATGCTCGTTGGTGATGAGATGCTGGTAAAAACCAAGTTTCACAGTCTGGCCCACCGTCGCAAAGTTGCATGTCTGTCGGTCTTCTACAGATTGTACTTCGGAGAGTGTGCTCAAGAGGTCCACGAGCTTACTCCACCATCTCCCTTCTACCATCAGGAATCCAGACGCACCGCAGGATATCACCCATACTTGGTTGATATTCCGCACATTCGCACAAAGCCCTTTAAAACATCTTTTATAATGCGCACGGCTAAGGAGTGGAATTCTCTGCCTGCGTCTGTGTTCCCGAGTTCATATAACCCGAATCTATTCAAGTTGCGAGTGAATAGGCTTCTTCTGGGCAAGCTCGTTCCATCGTCGACCTCATCTCCGTCTTCATGACTAGATCGAGGTCAAGAGTAAGCCCATTGACGATAAAAAAAATACATTCATATGAAAGAGAGGTCAGGTTAGTTGACGCGGAGATTTAAAAATGAAAGGGCAAAAGCTTGGAGTACGTAAACCTTGAAATACGGTGGACGGCTAGGTACGGAATCCTTAGTGCGCAAGTCCAACTCGCACTTGGCTAGAGTTTTTCGTATTGCGATTATGTTTAACCTCCTTCAAGGCTGTTAAATCTTTTTGTTAGTTTGTATACAGGGTGTTTAAAAAAGTACGATGATCCTTCTAAGGGGTGATTCTAAATCACTAATAGATTGTGAGAAAAATATAAAAAAAAAACAGTTTTTTTTATTCAGGGTGATGATCATGTTCGATTTTCCTTCGAATGACAGTAATTTATTGAAATGGATAGGTACAGAAAGATTCACGAATTATGTCACACTTTTCTCATCGTTATTATGTCTCCGTTTTTGTTGCAAAAATATCTAAATAACTAAGTGAGCAATAATATGTCCATAAAAGGTTTGTATTGCTTGTTATAAAACAAATTGTCCTTTATAGTATACATATTATTGATCAGTTTCCGCAGACATATTTATATCAGTTAGATTGGATGCTATAATAATAAACATTCAATGATACATACTTTAGAAACGATAGTTTAGATACATATTTATGCACTTGACTGTACTTGCTAGTGCCTGGATATTATAACAAAATACATCTTCGCCTGCATCACCAGCTGATCATAGAGGTCAGGTCATACCCTCCACGCACTTAACTTCTTCTTGAGCTATAACTACTGTAAATTTGTGTGCAATAATGCGTTTCCATCTATCTATCTACTTTTTAGAGAGCAAGTATTGTTTAAATACTTTTATCTACACTCATGTCGTAATCTTTGAATTATGATTCAAAAAGTTGGTACATAAGGCTGAATATTACGCAGAGAATGCATAAAAAATTAAAAAGTTACCATTACGTAACGATTTTTGTATGAAAATTTTGCAAAGGTGTTACGTAATTTAACTTTTTAATCATAACATAACACTTGGATAAATTTCTTCGTGAACCTAAACCTTTTTAAAGAAGACTGAATATAAGGTCTTTTAGAGAGACGGTTATAAATGTAACAGTTTTTCTTAGTAGCTGTCAAATATTAGTAGCATATTTACAAAGTGTGCCTTATAAACAACCTATTATTTTGGAGCAGTTACAGTAGCAGTTACTATAGTTACAATTATTTTATCTGTAGTGGAAAATATGCGCGCGCAGCCTGAAATTAGAAGGAAATAAATATTAGATTTGCCGCCATTTTCAAATATTTACCTTTTTCAAGTTTTTTGTGCCCGTGAAAGTAATGTGAAAGTTTATTGAAAAAGAAGATAAAGTGGTGCAGTCAGGATACTGCAGTTACACCAGAAGATACTCAATAACTTATGATGTTCTCCCATATTAGTCTAGGACATTTTATGACATAACCTACAATGAATTGGGAAAGAATGAAAATCGAAAAGAAAACCATGTCTTGTTAAGAAAATGTTCTGCTTGTATATTTCAAAGAAGACCTAGCGGATATATTAAGGCGGTTTCTTCAGACTCATATCAGAACTGTAATATACATAATATAAGTAACCATTGTTGTTTACTTACTTTTGTTTAATTTTTATCATTTTTATAAGTAAAGAAACCTATTGCATGAGTGAAGATAAAGTAGTATACACAACTGCATATAATATGGTATTAAAACACTCGTTTGATGCTATTATCACATTCGGCTACGCCTCATGTGATAAACCCAAACTCGTGTTTTAAGAACCTGTTTTATATGACAGTTACATAAACTACTATTATACAATCTAAATATTAGTGACGGGTTACACTCCGGGAGTGCCGGCAGAAGTGAAAACTTGCATTTTTGAATATTATGCTTTTTGTAAGGGTCAATCGCGCCATTGCTCGCGTACTTTTTGACCCGTATTGTATTATCAATCCGGTTGACAGTTGACGCTTTTTCGATCAGGCTACGGATCTGACGCTACATCTGACGCGAGTTTAACTTTTTTTACCCATCTAAAAAAAGTGCCAAGCCCCGCTAAAGAAGTTTTCACTTAAAAAAAAACTGTTTTTTTTATATTTTTCCCACAATCTATTAGTGATGTAGAATCACCCCTTAGAAGGTTCATCGTAATTTTTTTAACAGCCTGTATAGGTAATAGACTCGTCTCAAAATTCTATCAGCATAAAAAAGGATTCGGATCTGTCTCAGCGGAGAAAAGAGGCTTAGGTACGGTCAACCGCTCGTCGGTAGAAACTTTTTCAACTCTATTACCACGCCATAAGGTCCAAAAGTGTTTCTACTGACGTGCTGTCGAGTATACACAAAATAATAACTTATTCTAGGTTTATTCACGTTTTATAATAAATAACGGGAAATAAAATAAATAAAACAAAACACAGCTGATGACAAACTAAAACTCAAAATAGTTTTCATCCCATCTATTCTAAAATCGCTAAACGGTTCGTCAATAAAGGCGAACAAAATAGCTGTTTTCTCCAAGAGACTTTCGTAGCGGGTAAAAATGGGATTTAAAATTAGAATTTGAATTTAGGTCCACCATAGGGATACTTTAGGTCAACCATAGAACTCGAACCAAAATATTGTATGAAAAATGATACTGGCCGGTTGCACTATTAAAATTATTATGAATATAAAAAACCGGTCAAGTGCGAGTCGGACTCGCGCGCCGAGGGTTCCGATATACCTATAGTATTTTTGGAAGCAATAAAGTCCATTTTCAGGACCGCAAAACAAAATTTGTTTGTAAAGGTTTTTTGCAGATTTCTGAAAAACTGTGCAACTTAGAAAGATCGTTTTATTTTTGCTGTAAAGTTTACATAAACCTCTGTCAACTGTAATTAATTCAGATTTTCCCTTACTCAAACTTCGGAGATAAGGGGGGGGGAATGGTATTTTTTTTGACATTTTTCATCATAACTTGAAAACTAAGAAACTTAAAAAAATACAAAAATATATTTTAAAATGTACAAGTAAAGCCCTTTCATATGATACCCCACTCGACCTAGTAGCGACAATTTGAAATTTGGCCCCCCCTATTTTGGCCCCCTTTACATTAATAATCATACTTTTTTCAAAAAAATTTCATGTGCAATTAAGTTGGGCAACTATATTCTAAAACTATTCCAAATTTCAGCTCGATAGCGTAAGTGGTTGCTGAGATATAGAGGTGTGACAGACAGACGGACAGACAGAGCGGCACCATAAGGGTTCCTTTTTTTTACCATTTTGGTATCGGAACCCTAAAAAGAAATATGCTTGAAATGTGAACAAGACTACCAACCAAAGAGGTTCTGTTCCTAGTTGATACAAAAATGTCAACATTTTCAGTTGTTACAAATAATACTTAATATGATTTTGAGTATTGTTTTATCAAGTAAATAATATTGTAATGGTATTTTATATTTAAAATTAATGACAAGTGTGTCTCAATGAGCCTCTTATTCTTTTCTCATAGAGGGAGATGAAAAGTAGAGTGTATTACGCGGCTGCAAAAATATTTTTACCTTGGGCGACTTATTGAATCCCTCGCTACGTTCAGGATTCTACTCAAGAATCCTTCACTGCGCTCGGGATTCAAAATAGCGCCCTCGCCTTAAAAATATTATTTTACAGCCTTGTGATACAATGTACTATTATTCATTGTTGGATATTATCCTATACTATTAAACGAGCATATAAATATATACAGGGTGTAAGGGACACGGTGTACTGAAAACTGAAAGGGCGTGCTCAGTCAACGAAACTGAACAACTTTCCCAAGGAAATGTATGTTGGGAAATGAAAAAAAAAATTGACTTCTCCATACAAATTGCCCACTCTGGTCGAACAGTTTGTATGGAGAGGTAAAATTTTTTTTTCATTTCCCAACATATGTTTCTTTCGGAAAGTTGTTCAGTTTCGTTGACTGAGCACGCCCTTTCAGTTTTCCGTACACCGTCTCTTACACCCTTTATTTGTAACGGCTCTAACGATTTCGATGAAATTTAGTATACAGGGGTTTTTGGGGGCAAAAATCGATCTAGCTAGGTGTCATGTCTGAGAAAAGTCGTTTTCTCAGTCTTTTTAATACTTCTTAGCGCGTTTTAGTGCGTTCAAGAAACTTACAGCGCCATCTGTTGTTGAGTAGCATAGCTTGCTTACTGAAAATCACCGGCTGATAAAATATCACTTTTGAAACTTTAATAATTCACATTTGCCGTGTTGTTGTTGAAAGGTAAATCAGAATACATGAAAATTAACAATCAAGGATTGCTTTATATTTTACGAATATCAATCTCTACTTTAGAAAAGAAAAATCTGTGATTTTGAATTTTTTGAGTGATATTTTATCACCCGGTGATATTCAAGAATTGGCTCCCTGGTACTAATTTCTTAATGACGTCAGCTAAACTACATCGCTTTACAAACAAATTGGCGCCATGGTGGGAAAAATAACCTGTTCATGGATAATTGTTTGATTGATCTGAAAGAGAGTATGTGTGGACTGAGAATGATTGAGTTACTCATCAAATGTCTTCTCTACGCTGATGACCAAGTTGTACTTGCGTCATCTGCTGACGAGTTGCAGGAGATGGTAACAATGATGAATGTGGCTTTGGACAGGAAAGGAATGAAAGTAAATGTAAGCAAGACGAAAGTAATGGTACTTGAAAGAGAAGAATGTACGACAGAGTGTACTATATTAATAGGTGGTGAACAAGTCGAACAAGTGAAGGAGTTTGTGTATCTGGGCTCAAAGTTTACGAGAGATGGAAAGTGTGAAAGTGATATTTAAAGAAGAGTGAATGCTGGAAACATGGTGAATGGTGCCCTGCACGCCTTTATGAGGAGTCAGAAGGTGTCTCACAAGGCTCGTTTGGCTGTTCATAGGGGTGTTTTGGTACCAACACTAATGTATGGCAGTGAAAGCTGGGTATGGCAGAAGAAGCATGAAAGTAGAATTAATGCAGTAGAAATGAGAGCGCTAAGGAGTATGAATGGTATTAAATTGAGTAACAGGATTAGAAATAGTGTGATAAGAGAACGGTATGGCGTAAAAGAAGACTTAGTGACCAAAATCGAGAAAGGGATGCTGAGATGGTTTGGTCATGTAGAGAGGATGAATGAACGAAGATTGACGAAAGAGATCTACCAGGCGAGAGTGAATGGAAACGTTGGAAGGGGAAGGCCTAGGCGAACGTACCAGGACCAAATTCAGGACGTTCTGAATAAAGGCCAGGTTAAAAGTACCCTAAACCGACGAGCGTGTATGAAAGGATTGATGAAAGTACAGGAACAAGGGAAGTATGTCAAGATCGTAGCAGGTGGAGGACTGTGGTCTCTGCCTACCCCAACGGGAAAGAGGCGTGATGTTATGTATGTATGTATGTGGGAAAAAATAAGCGAGAATAAAAACCCACAAACTATAGGCAAACCAGTCACTGATATACCTACATACATATACAGCGTGTAACAGGAAGGTGTGATAATACTGAAGGGTGTGAAACTGCTCATGAAACTGAACAACTTTTCCCAAGGAACATAGGTCGAAATACGAAAAGCCAAATTTGATCTCCCATAATGCGCTATCCGTTGATGCAGTTTCTATGGGAGGTCAAAATTGATTTTGTTCTATGACCTATGTAACTTGGAAAAAGTTGTTCAGTTTCATGGGCAGATTCACACCCTAAAGTAGGTACTATCACACTTTTCCGTTATTTCTTTCTTCGTCTTTTATTTTCATTTCCCAAATATTTTAATATATGTGTGCAAAGTTAGAGACCTAACCTATATGTGTGCAAAGTTTCATTAAAATCCATTCATTAAGAGTAACAAACATCCATCCATCCATCCATAGTTACAAACTTTCGCGTTTATAATATTAAGTAAGATATTTCCTAGGGATCATCGATGATGATGGATGTGAAATTTAAATTTGGGACATGTTGGCAGATGTCGTCCCATAGTAAAATAAATTAGCAAGGTATATATCCATCGAGTCCTACCACCGAGTCTTATCAGGGTGTCAAATCATTGGCAGAGGACAGAGAGAAATGGAGATTGCTCCACCGACAAGAGCGCGGCTCTTAAATATGAGAAGAAGAAGAATCTATTCCGAGCGAAGCAAGGAGGTCCGAAATCTTTGGCTGTGCCTCTAAACTTGCTCTAAACAGCCTCAAACATGCCCCAACATCTACTTAACATGACAATCGATACACCCACAGACAAAGTGGCGCCAACCAGAGATAAAGGAAAATTCTGGCGCTTTTCCTTTTCTTATTATAAATAGGAGGAAGTAGGCATAATTTGATTCGGTGTTTGTTTTTCAGTGCTTTGATCTTTACCGATAGTAACAAAAAAACGGTCAAGTGCGAGTCCGACTTGCTCATTTAAGGTTCCGTAGGGAGGTGCAAAATTTAGTATTTCGCTCGGCAGCAAATAAGTCTTTAAGTATGAAATTGCCGAAGTTTTCTTAAGTACAGATTAATGAGATCATAATTCCTATAATTCTAAAGCAATTTTTTTCGTTTGTCTTATATTTGAAAGTTGACTTCAAGGTTATCAGTTTAGGTACGCATAAAATAAAGTTTTAATTTTTAGTAAGATATAAAAATTTAAAGGTTCGAAAAGTGTTCGTCTTAAATGTCATCCGATTTCATCATTAGATTTGATATATTTTTTTAATATAATAGTATTTTTCGAAAATTAAATTTAAGATTTTGTAAGTTGTCTTCCCATCATGCTTAAAAAAATTATTAAAATTTGGATTTTTAATTCTTAAAACATATGCAAAAATATTAGTACTGAAAATTGAGTTTACCTAAAATTCGCCATACAAAACGGCAATTTCATAGGTAAAGACCCAATAATTCGCGTCTCGTGCCTTGAAACCTACGCTACGCTCAGGATGTTAGAATTCTTCGCTTGCTCGAGTTTCAATACAATACACTCGCGCCAAATCACAATATTGCTACCTGGCATAAGAAATAACTGTTCCATACCCAGTAGCATCCAGTAGACTTTTTTATTGTCAGTGGGCTTACTCTTGACCTCGATTTAGTTTTGAGGACAGAGATGAGGTTGACGATAGAACAAGCTTGCCCAGAAGAAGTCTATTCACTCGCGTTTTGAATAGATTCGGGTTATATGAACTCGGGAACACAGACGCAGGCAGAGAATTCCACTCTATAGCCGTGCGCAATAATAAAGATGTTTCAAAGCGCTTTGTGCGAATGTGCGGAATATCAACCAAGTGTAGGTGATATCCTGCGGTGCGTCTGGACTCCTGATGGTAGAAGGGCGATGGTGGAATAAGCTCAAGGAGCTCTTGAGCACACTCTCCGAAGTACAATCTGTAAAAGACCGACAGACATTCAACCTTGCGACGGTGGGCCAGACTGTGAAACTTGGTTTTCACCAACATCTCATCACCAGCTTTCTATCTATGATTCAGCTTGATATTTATTCCTACTTACCACACCTATTATGTTATATACTATCATCGAACAGTAACAGAAAACATCAATATTAACATTAACATAATAAATATGTTTATCTGTCTCAAAGAATGGTCAGCCATTTTGGAAAATCCGCCATATTGGCTAAACGCGCCGTCATAGAGTGGTAGACTTTTCACCCTTAGATTATGAATAACGGCAGCTTACTGCCTATATGTCTATGTTTTCACCATCGTTTTCTACAATAAATGTTCATTAGGAAACCAGTTCCAGAAATTGTATTGCAATTAGTTTGACGTTAGCCCATTTTTAGGGTTCCGTACCTCAAAATAAAAAAACGAAACCCTTATAGGACCAAAACCTTGTCTGTCAAAACCCTTTTTCTCACGAACGAGAAGAGGTATCAAGTTGAAATTGATAACGAATATTAAGGTCCATAAACCACACAAGATCTGAAAATTTAAATTTTTTACAACAACGCAATCAAAAGATATGGCTTTTTATGTCCTCATCTCCATACATTTATGCAAAAAAGCAAAACCTACAGGGTACTTCCCGTTGACCTAAAATTATGAAATTTGGCAAGAAGCTAGGTCTCACAGTACAAATAAAGGGAAAAGTCTGAAATCATTAAATATTACAACTTTTCTAACAACTAATGGTAACCAATTGTGGTGAGCTCCCGTTTCAAGAACATTCATATAAGAGAGGGGTCAAGTTGGATGGTCGCGGAGGCGATTTTTGTTTTAGTTCTATTTTAAAAACAGGAACACTTACAAACTTGAAAATTGATACGTTTATGGTGCATAAGCTATAACATACATACATACATAACATCACGCCTTGTTCCCGTTGGGGTAGGCAGAGACCACAGTTCTCCACCTGCTACGATCTTGACATACTTCCCTTGCTTCCTGAACCTTCATCAATCCTTTCATAAGCTATAAACGAACAACAAATAATAAAATTTGGCCAAGCGCGTGTCGGACTCAAAAAATCTAGCACATTAACTTACTGAAATTTCAACTAATACAATTATGATTATGTGGTGGTACGGAACCCTCGGTGCGCGAGTCCGACTCGCACTTGGCCGGTTTTTTCGTGCTAACTTGCCTAATCTAAATGCGCGGTCATCCCGAATTGCTCAAAGATGTTACATCCTTAGGGAGTTTATACAATCGATAGGCTTTCAGACGTTTCGGCGCCAACAGAGAAGTGATAAAAACGTTTATGAGACTTTTGCGGCTGGTTGTAATGGACATCTTTTTTCCGCGTCCTGCCGGCTTAGCACGAGCCTCTAAATAAAAAACCGGTCAAGTGCGAGTCGGACTCGCGCGCCGAGGGTTCCGATATACCTTTAGTATTTTTGGAAGCAACAAAGTCCATTTTTCGGACCGCCTCCAACTCGCACTTGGCCGGTTTTCAGAAATGCAATGTCACCAATAAACAAATTTATTATTAAATTTATTATTATTACATTTGTCTTCCAAATATATAAACTAAATTGTACTGAACTATATTTCAATTTCGACATAAGGAAAATCCCAATTTCTTGTTAAAGATTCCATTCCAGTATCCAATTTGTGAGAACTCGATAGAGATGAAAACCAAACAAGACGCGGACTCCCGAACTATCTTTTATTCACAAGGTCTTAACCTTCTGACTTGCTTATATAGGGTGTTAACGGACTAACTTACTTATCGATACAGTCGAGACGAAGGTACTCGTACAGACAAGTACAGGTTAAGCTTGATCGCAGTGCGACTATAGCTCCTACGGCTAAGGGAATAAGAGCGGTGCAAAGTACAATGTGTCAAGCTTTATGTGCTCGTGATTGTACATTATGGAGAGCAGGTCACGGTTGACAGTCGCAGTGCGATTTTCGTCTTTACGTAATCTAGATACAGTATAAGCTGAAGCAGCCCTACGCTAAAAACCAGAGCTCAAAGTCAAAGTGTTTCCACCGACGTGCGACTGCGTGTAAAAGATCCAGCGTCAACGTCGGAGGTTGCCTGCTAGCCCGATACTGGCATGCTTCTGTAAATATGTAATATACAGCTTTTTCGTTAATTCCAACTCTTAGGTACCAATCTATTTTGTAGCCATGATACTAAAACCAAAACTAAAAAGAGTATATTTGACGGAAAGAATAATATTGTTTTACAAACTTGTTTTTTCTGACAGATTTAGCCGATAGCTTTTGGCATAGCTGCAAATTATGGTGGTAAGCGTTGGAGCAAACGAAAAAAATAAATCAATATTTGAACTAAGACGTAAGCAAATTTCAAATTAAGACTAATTGTTTTGTATGGCAGTCTTATCTTATAACTTTATCAGATTCACGTAATTTAATTCAATGTAGATTCTTTACAGAATACTTATTGAATGTCATCTTGCAGAATACAATGCAAATAGAGCGAGTCTACGCAGTTTCGGATCGTGCTAAGGCAGGGTAAAAGAAGCGGCAAGAAAGAAACCACTGCAGAAAGACCTGCGACAAAAGTCGGCTTTTTAAAATGTGTGTACTTGTTGTGTTTCGCTGGAATATCAGAGCACCATACCTCTTTGTCATTCATATATTCATCTACTATCTTTTTATGATATAGAACCTAGTGTTAAGCGACGATATGGTCGAAGATGTAGCATGCTTACCTAGATA
The DNA here is from genome assembly GCA_947532105.1 of Athrips mouffetella. Classification (NCBI taxonomy): domain Eukaryota; kingdom Metazoa; phylum Arthropoda; class Insecta; order Lepidoptera; family Gelechiidae; genus Athrips; species Athrips mouffetella. Next base: position 15,259,721 of record OX383984.1, read on the forward strand.
ATGCCTGTTCACTAGTCTTGCAAAGATCCAGATTATATTGTGAAAAGATCTGCAGGGAGGGAGTTCCACTGTTTAGCTGCTCCACTGCTGGACATATGCCTCCCCTAAAGATCTCCATGCAGCTTCCTGCGACCGCCACCAGATCGTCGGTCCACCTCGTGGGGGGCCTGCCAACACTTCGTCTTCCGGTACGTGGTCGCCACTCTAGAACCCTTACGCCTCATCGGCCATCGGTTCTTCTTGCGATGTGCCCTGCCCACTGTCACTTTAGCTGTGCGCATTAAGAATGAAGAATCAAACCGCTGTGTACGAATAGGTGGTATGTCGACGAAATATGGGTGGTACCCCAACCAACGCCAAGCTATCAGTCTCTGGAATGATCTGCCATCTGTGATTCGTCACTCCAAGTCATTACCTATTTTTAAAACTAAACAGCATAAATTCTTACTTGATAAAATTGTACCCTAGTTTGCAACTGAGTTTGTAAATATGTATATGTTGTCTATTTGTCTACATATTTTATATATATATTATATATATATTTTATTTATAGATAGATAGATAGATTTATTTGTGTATTTTGTTTTTATTGTAGTTGTACTTACGTTAAATATTATCTATATATTGGCATTGGCACACTACTACAGTTACTTGTTACATTTTCCTACAAGCAACTAAGGTTGTCTGGAAGAGATCGCTTTTAGCGATAAGACCGCTTTTGTCCACCCTAGTTCTAAGAGTCTCCTGTATATTGTTTTGTTTTTGTGTGAAAATAAAGAATTTATCTATCTATCAACGTCCACAGGCAAAAGGAGGGGATGATGAGAAAAGGTTGCCGACTGTCCGCTCTTAGACTACAAAAACCATACAAACACCATCCTGTATTGTGTTGTTTCAGTAAATCCGGTACACCCTGTAAAGCTCTGTATAATTCAGTTCCTTATTACCAACGTTATACGACTTCAGTAGCTTATAATGATGGGGTAAAGTTCGGATATACGCGTTCGGATATTCGCGTTCTGATATTTTTCAGTCGTTCTGTTTACTCTGTTGCAAGGATAGACATAGTTAACTTAAGATTAAGGAACATTTATACTTGCGCCTTGTAATAATGGCATTGCGAGATATCTATTATCTGAAATGATATTTATTAACAAACTATGAATTTATAAAAATGTCATAACATCCCATGAAACGTCCACTACAGGACAGGGAGCTTCCTCCAAAATTCTAGTTTTTACATAGTCACCACGCTTGCTAGCGTTACGGCTGGCACCATGGACCGTGGTTGTTGGTGACCGCAGAATGTAAGATGATACGATACACAGAAGGGTGCTTCTGCCCATCCTCTGGTTTATTACCCCTTAGTCGCCTCTTTTGCACACAAACTTTTTGGTGTCATCACGCCATGTCCCGCTTACTTGACAAAAATAAATATTGATTTGAGGAGGCGTACTTTTGATGCTTCTGGGTTTTGATGTTTACAAAATAATTAGGTCTTACATTCTTGTAAATATAAAAGAAAATCATTGTTGGGTAGTAAAAATCTCTTAATAACGTCAGTTACATTCACGTCGCTTCACAAACAAAGTGGCGCCATGTGAAAAAAAAGAAAGGACAATAAAAAACCCAATTAACTTTACAAATCACATCTATATGTAACAGTAACAGAAAAAATCTCTTTCTAAAGCAGTTTTACTTAAAGTCACACAAAAGGACAAAGAATGTCAAGCTGACTCTTTTTTTCAACAGCAAGTAAGCTATTTTCTTCCTTTCTGTTGTGAGCGAACCGGAAAATAACCAGCACTCTATATTCTTCTCCTTCAACAAGTACAAATCTATACGAGAGTTCACTCAAGAACGTGATGTTTTGTAAACAAATATTTCGCAGTTTAAAAAAGATTCCTCTTCTATTATATGAGGTACGTACACGTTTTTAACTACTCTTAGACTATCGTTCTGATGGTGGTAAGGCTTTTGTGCAGATTCCGTCTGGGAAAGTACTATCCCCTTGCCTTTTTTTGCCGTAAAGCAGCAGTGTTTGCACTGCTGTTTTTCGGTTTAAAGAGTAACGGAACCAGTGAAATTAATATAAGTACCATCTTAGTTCTCAGGGTGGGTTACGCGCTTGGCTGTATTATTAGTGTCAATTTCACAAATAAGACAGTAGATGTCATGAGCGGCGGTAACCACTTTTCACCAGGTGGCCCACCTGCTGTTTGCCAACTTTTAACAGAAACAAAAATCGTTTTACATACAGCTAGTTTGAATTATGCACATTTTAAATACTTTTCAGGTTATTTCATAATCAATGTTTATTGTTTCGTTTCCTAACTCACCGTCTGTCGTAAACTCTGGTATACAAAACAAAAATTTTCGGATATCACTAAACAGTTTCGGATATCCCCACTCTCATCCCCTCCCTAGCTTAACCGCGCCGATCGATACCGGCTTTCCGTTCCACGTGCGTTTTGGGGATATCGCCGCATCGCGTGCTGTTGCCAATGCAATCGTGTCGTTTGCCAAAGTTAAGCAAGCAAGCCTTGAAGATAAGTTTTTGAAGGCTTTTAGGAATTGTTTTTCTATTTAACTTAAATTTCGTTTTTAGTGCGTTTACAGTATTCGCTAGGCTCCCAGCTGCTATCTCAGAAATTCATTATGCCAAAGTCAAGGTCATTAAAGGTCACAAGGAAAATAGCCTCCGTTGTGTTAAGTGGTAAGACATTAATACTTAGTTTTTACAAAAAGTCGATATTTTATATCAGGCGCTTACGTCATTTAGTTTTGGTAACAGGCACAGTACATCTGTCGCAGTCTAATGCGTTGCGGATTGCGCACTTTATCCCTTTCTGAAAAGACATAAGACATAATTTATTCATAATCATTCCATTACACGTCACAACATTAAAAAATCATAATAATTATTATAATTATAATTGATTTATTCTCATTTTATATATCAGCCATAGTTAGTGAATAGGTACCTACTATTAGGTACAGCTTAGCCTTTATTGTAACTGTGCCATTCGTTAAAAGAATATATATTTTGCTCGATAAGCCAATGTTTCAGTCTAGCCTTAAACGAGTTCAAAGACGGAGCGTCAGTGACGTCCGCGGCGATCCGATTGTACACATCTGGTGCCATGATGTGTACAAGCTTATCATGACCTGTACAACGATCTCTGAAAGCTCGCTAGCTTATATTTACTTCTCGTGTTGTATTTGTGGTGCTCACCCCGTCTTGTATATGTATCTAAATTCTCCCTGGCATATACCGCGGCTTGGTAAATAACAAGGGCAGGAAGTGTTAATATTTTATACTGCCTGAAGAATGGCTTGGCAGAACTGTCTCTTCGCACTTTGGCAATCGCTCTTACAGCACGCTTCTGCATCCTGAAAGCACGCAGCCAGTCGGCGGCGCGTGTAAGAGCGAATGAACTGAGCGAAAGACTGCGCCCGCTGTCAAATAACTATCTTTTCTCATAATCCTTTTAATTGCAATATCCTTACTTCAACGAGCAATATAAGTCGTATTCGTTGCTGAATTAAGAAATGTGTGATCGTGGCTTTAGGTTCTCTTTCGACCACAAGCGAGCGAGCAGGCTAATGCAGCAGCCGGCGTGTGCCAGAAGCGAATCCGATACAGTTTATTATTTTTCGATAGTTTATCAACTTACCAGGAAATTTATCAATTTACGATTCCGTATTATTTTGCTATGACATTTACAAATACAGTAGTCTTCGTTTAGTACGATGTCGCTTATAACGACCGACCGCTTTTAGCGACGCATATGTTTCGTTGATTTGTTAAGAAATATCGTAAAAAAAAGACTTCGTCTTTAGAGTGTCGTTATAACCGGATTCTATTGTATTGCTCGTTTAAAAGAATAGCATAAAATTAAGCACCTCAATTCTTAGGCTTCGAATTTCTCGGAATAACAACTTTTAGATACCTTCTAAAATTGTCTCTAAGATTTTCACGCTTCACTTCAAAGTTTAATTGGTTCCAGTACCTGTTCGACCGAGATTCGCTTTGAAATAGCCGCCTTAGAATATCATTAAAATATCATCGGGTGAGCGAGCTATGCTACCCGCCAACAGATGGCGATAAAAAAGGCTCAGGTAAAAACAGGGTGAAAACTAATTTTCCCAGACATGAGACCTAGCTAGATCGCTATTTTTTTTGGATTGGCAGACTAATACATACAAACTATTGCGCATTTCATCGCGGTATCGAGTCGTATAGAAATTTTGCGGCCGGCTCTCCATCTAATTCGGTTAACTAGCCGACTATTTAGAAAAGGACAATCGCTTTGAATGTCGAGTAATTTACTTATCTAGAGCAATATTAAACAAACGTTGGAAAACGAAAAGGGCTCTTCTAAAACGGCCATAGAACGGCCACAGATTAAATATTAACAGGTGTACCAACCCTCGCATTTCCGCGGGAAACGGGCAGTTCTCAGCCGGAAGTGTGTGGAAATCTAGCCAACATACGAGTACCGAGATAAAAACAACTGCTGATATACAGCATGTTCGGAAAACACTGCGGTCCCACCGTATTATTGTGTTACCCATAGAATATATGAATTCATGTATTCTATTGGGTTACCCATTTTTAGGGTTCCGATACCAAAATGGTAAAAAAAGGAACCCTTATGGTGCCGCTCTGTCTGTCTGTCTGTCCGTCTGTCTGTCACACCTCTATATCTCAGCAACCACTAATGCTGTCGACCTGAAATTTGGAATAATTTTAGAATATAGTTGCCCAACTTAAATGCACATAAAAATTTTTTGAAAAAAGTATGATTATTAATGTAAAGGGGGCCAAAATAGGGGGGGCCAAATTTCAAATTGTCGCTAGTAGGTCGAATGGGGTATCATATGAAAGAGCTTTACTTGTACATTTTAAAATATATTTTTGTACTTTTTTAAGTTTCTTAGTTTTCAAGTTATGATGAAAAATGTCAAAAAAAATACCATTCCCCCCCCCATTATCTCCGAAGTTTGAGTAAGGAAAAATCTGAATTAATTACAGTTGACAGAGGTTCATGTAAACTTTACAGCAAAATAAAACGATCTTTCTAAGTTGCATAATTTTTCAGAAATCTGCAAAAAACCTTTACAAACAAATTTAGTTTTGCGGTCCTGAAAATGGACTTTATTGCTTCCAAAAATACTATAGGTATATCGGAACCCTCGGCGCGCGAGTCCGACTCGCACTTGACCGGTTTTTTTTTTGTCAATGGGCTTACTCTTGATCTCGATCTAGTCTTGAAGACAGAGATGGGTCGACGATGGAACAAGCTTGCCTAGAAGAAGCCTATCTATTCACTCGCGACTTGAATAGATTCGGATTTTATCAACTCGGGAGCGTGCAACTTACAAGCGTGGTGACTATGGTAAATCCCCTACGAATTACTTACCACACTTTTTTGCTGGAGTTCTGGAGGGAGCTCCCTGTCTTGCAGTGGACGTTTCACGGGATGTTAAGATGATGACGATGATGAATCGCCATATGGATTTTACCTAACCTAACCTAACTATTTTTTTTCTTTTTGTTACAGGTATGAAACGCCAGAGGCGACTAAGGTTTATAAACTAGAGGATAGGCATCCTCGAGGAGCAGGCTCCTGTGTATCCTACCATTTTACTGCGGTCACCTACAACCGCGGTCCATGGCGCCAGCCGTAACGCTGACAAGGTGACTACGGTACTTCCCCTCCACATTTTCCCAGCAAAAGAATTCTGGAGGGAGCTCCCTGTCTTTTAGTGGACATTTTAGGGGACGTTATGATAAAGATGTCACGCCATATGGTTTGTAAGATCGATGACCGACCTCACAACCCCTGGTGTCAGATTTGTTGAGCCGCCAAAGCATCTCTGACATGGCTTTTTCACGACCACTTTTTTTTCTTTAGCGATGGGCTTACTCTTGTCCTCGATGTAGCTCTGAGGACAGATGAGATCGACAATGGAACGAGCTTGCCCAGAAGAAGCCTATTAATAGGGTCCCGTTTTTCATCTTTTGGTTACGGAACCCTCAAAATCAGCAAACCTCTCAGGGGGTTGCTCTACCTATGAAACTGAACCAGTTTTCGGAACACAGTACCAAGTAGCCGGGACCAACGGCTTATCATGCCCTACGAAGCACGGAAACGCTCTAGTTGTTGTGCCACTAGCGGTCACCCATCTGGGCACTGACCACGGCCAACGTTACTTAACTTTCGTAATAGAAAAGATAAAGCAACTTAACTATGGTTCGTCCAGCGCAAGAATGCAGTGAGTCATCGCTTTCCGGCGCTGGTAGCCAAGCCCCGTAACCAATCAGGTCGCTGAAAATTATAAAGTCATAGAATACATAATGTATTCTATGTATAAAGTCAAATGCACAATGACTAACTAAAGGCAAACCTTCGAAAGAAGCGGTTGTTTCCTTTGTGTGTTACCTAAAAAACGAAAAAAAAAACGAAAAAAAAATATTTTTTTTGCATTTGAATACACCTATACTCGACTGTCTGTCTATCTACCGAATTTTACAAAGTTATTATTTCCAAATGGGTAAATGCTGAAGTTATAAGTTAGTGGTAGTTCATATTTTATATTTATTGTCCTGCCAGAGACCTGGTTTATTGTCCTGCCAGAGCCTCGTTCTGCGGACGACATTAAGTTGATCGTAAATAATGAGAAGTTTATGTTTCGTCCCCTGAATCACTCAGCAATTTTTTTTTTTTGCTGTCATCATCATATCGTGGGGCAAGGTCGAGGACCGACTTCACAGACCCTAGTGTCAGAGTTGTTGAGCCGCCAAAGGCCTCTGACATGGCTCATTAACGACTACATCTGTAGATAGTAGTCGGGACCAACGGCTTAACGTGTCTTCCGAAGCACGGAATCATTTAACATTTCGGACAATCAGGTGATTCACCCTGCAATGTCCTGACCAAATCGAAGCCAGATTCTCGCACTTAAGTGGTAACACGTGGTTTGCTTACGTGGTCTCTGGTTTTTGGCGTTTGTAGCGTGGCGCTGGAAATGCTTATACTGGTTTTGGCACTTATTAGCTGCCGTGCGTACATTTACAAAAAAGCCACTGTATTTAGAGCAAAGTAGGTACACTTTAGGTATCTATCTATTTGTTACGGATGTCTCCCATACACTTGCATTAATAACTCTGAGAATACACTATAGCCAGAGTAGGCTTATGCCCCCTCTTATGGTGGGTTGACACGATACGAGTCTGCTCGGACCGAGTTACCACCGAGTCCACTCGTACGAGTGGGCTTTATACGAGTGTACTCCTATAGTGGTTTACACGCTATTGTACTCGTATTCAAGGTTTATTGGTGGTCCATTTTGTATTATTAAATTAGATCCGAGTCAACTGAAAAAAATAGAGTGAAATCCGATTCCTCTCGGATTGGATGCCGGCGTCTTTTAAGGTGGGTTGACACGATACGAGTCTGCTCGGACCGAGTTTACTCGGATTACTACTCGGACGCTACTCGTATCGTGTAAACATGTAATCCGAGCGCACTCGGACGCCGACATCCAATCCGAGAGGAATCGGATTTCACTCTATTTTTTTCAGTTGACTCGGATCAAATTTAATCATACAAAATGGACCACCAATAAACCTTGAATGCGAGTACAATAGCGTGTAAACCACTATAGGAGTACACTCTCAGAGTAAAAAACTATAGAGTCCGCCATATACATATTCTGTATGAGCTAGTGAAGTGTAAAGCGTCTCACTGTTGCCCATTCTAGTCGGTCAAAAAACTCGGTTAAGTTTTACAAAAATCAAGATATCTTTTAAAATCTAATGTTTTAGTATAAACTTTGTTTGCGAAAGTGAAAATATATCGTTTTTTACATGTGAATTGATCATTAATACTAAGAACGGAAGCGTAAATTATCCGTAATAGTCATTTTATTCGTGATTTTTAACACCATTTTTTTCCTGAATGGTAAGTGTTTTCACCAGAAAAACTATGGTAGTAGCATTTATTAGTCCCATCTATACATATAATAAAAGAGTAAAAACCGCGTGTCTGTACTTTTAATAAATTTATAAAAAAATTAGTGTGGCCGATGAGAAACGACTAATAGAACTCAAAAACATGTTTTCTGAACTTTTTGTCTTTTTGTCTGTCTGTCTGTATGTTTTCGATAAACTCCGAAACTACTGAACGGATTTTCTCGCGGTTTTTATTTATTTATTTATTTATTTATTTATTGCTCCAGTTGCAAATTACATGTCATCTTATAAAACTAGTAAATGTCAATGGCATGCAACGCCTTGTTCAGGCACAGCAACATATCTTAATCTAATTACATTATTTTAACGGCACAATAATTTTTTATATAATCTATACGAAAATTAAATAAATAAATCAACTAATTTCTACAATTCTTTGTCAGTAAGGAACTCTTTCACAGAATAATAACATTTCGCAATTAATATGTTTTTGAGTTCGTTTTTGAATTTGTCATCACTACATTTGTTTTCGCAGATAGATTAAGCTTAGCTCTGAGCAACATATAGGCTATGTTTCATTCAAATCGGTTCACTCAATCAGAAGCTACACTAATGTAAAATATCAAATTGCCTGTACGATAATAACTCACAAACCGATTTTTATTTTGACACTTCCTGTGTTCGGATAAATCTACAAAGTAGAAAATCGCAAAATTTCACAACATCGGGCAGGACCACAGTCTGTAGCCTAGTTGGTAAAGCGTCTGCGGTACTTACGCAGAAGACGCAGGTTCGAATCCTGCCTGTGGTTGTGAAATTTTGCGATTTTCTACTTTGTAAACTCACAAACCGATTCAAACTGAGTTTTCAATTACGAGTTTGGCTTACTTTTGTGTAACATAAAAGTTTAGTTTCATTGCAAACGGTTCACTCAGGCAAAAGGTACGCTAAGTTTCATGCGGTGGCGCAAATAACTCACAAACTATTGAACGGATTCAAACGGGGTTTTCAATAAACTGTCAAGCTTACTTCTTTGCAACATATTAGCTTACTTTCATTGAAAACGGCTCACTCAGACTTGTGCGCGAAATTTCCAGCGGAGGCGCCAATATCTCACAAAGAACTGAACCGATTGAAACGAGGTTTTCAGTAACGTATTTGGCTTACTCCATGCAACATGTATGCTTAGTTTTATTGCAAACGGTTCACTCAGACATAAAATACACTAAGTTTCAAGCGGCGGCACCAATAACTCACAAACTACTAAACGGATTTAAACGGGGTTTTCAATAACGTGTTTAGCTTAATTCTTTGCCATGTATTAGCTTACTTTCATTGAAAACGGTTCACTCAAACAGAAAATGCCCGAAGTTTCAATAGGCGGCGCCAATAGCGAACAAACTACTGTACCGACTCCAACTGGCATTTCCATGACGTGCTTGGATAAGAGACTTCCGTGCAACATATAAGCTTAGGTTAGTTGAAAACGGTTCAATCTGATAGCAGTTACGCAAAGTTTTAAGCGAAGGCGCGAATAATTCAAAAACTTTTGAGTAGATTCAAACGTGGCTTTCAATAACGCGTTTGGCTTACTCCTGTGCAATAAATAAGCTTAGTTTCATTGCGATAGGCAGGTTCACTCTGACAGAAAATACGCAAAGTTTCAAGCTGCAGAACCAAGGACTCACCTACTGAACTGATTTAAACGAGGTTTTCAATGACGCGTCGGGCATTGCAAACGGTTCACTCAGACAGAAGGTTCGCGAAATTTTAAGCGGCCGCACAAACTACTTGAACGACTTAAACAGGGTTTTCAATAACGTATTTGGGTTGCTTTCGTGCAACTAACGTATTTGAACTTTTTTTTATTACTATCGGTTCATTCAAACAGATGATCGGCGAGTTCAAAGTTTCAAGCTGTGAAACCGAGCTGAAATCAAACAAAGCTAAAAATTTTGTACGGAAGACAGCCAAATACATTGTTGAAAATTCCGTTTGATCCGGTCCAGTTGTTTGTGTAAAATTCATGGGTACATCTAAAGATTGGTAAAATCTAGATTTAGTTTTATTGTAAAATAATAATAAAAAAAATCCTGTTTCGGCATGGCGGTGCAACAAATGTCTTTTTTTTTTATGAAAAATCTAAAGTTTTGAAAACTTAGGAAGTAGGTACTTTTAAACGAAATACTTCAAAAAATAAAGAGAGAAGTGAATCATTGTTTTTTAGGAATTGTCTTTTAAGGGGATAGATAAGTTACAAAGATTGTACGGAAGTGAAGTCCAACAGTTTTGTATGTAGGTACATGTAGAGTTAAAAGCATGTGAAGCTAGACACGTTGGACTTTGTACCGCTCTTTTTTCAGTAGCCACAGAAGTTAAAGTGACTGAGCCTCAGATTTAGTTAGGCTTTGTTTTGTATTAGAAATAACGAAACCCGTATCATAGTTACGCCGTGTGGAATTCGACTATGATTTTACGAGTACACTTACGAGGATAGTGGGCGACCTAACAGTCCACACATAAACAAGAGGTGTTTAATTTACAAAAAATCCGTATTATCTGTACTCTATATACCTAATAACATAAAGGCGAGAACTGCACTGTCTGTCTGTCTGTTACGCTTTTATTACTAATCCGATAAACCGATTGTGATAAAAACTTGGTACGAAGATAGTTTGAACCATGGGAAAAGTCATTAGCTACTTTTTCTGAACCCCACGCGGACGGAGTCGCGGGCAACAGCTAGTGTCACATATTTCTCAGAGAGAAAGATAAAAATTTTACGTTTTTAGGATTTGAAAAAAATCCATACATTTTAGTATGGAGGTCCCTCGCAAGAAAGTGCTACGCATATGGCTCCCTCCTTAGCAGAAAGAGCTGCTACTTAAACCTCCTTGAGTACACTCGTATAAAGCTCACTCGTACGAGTGGACTCGGTCGTAACTCGGTCCGAGCAAGTCAACCCACCTTTAGGTTGTAAAAACCGAATAAGACGCGTGTTTTTCTTTTTTTCAATATTAGCTCATCACTCATAAAACTTCTACCTAATAAAAAAAATTGGAGGTAAAATTGTGAAGAACTTTTTTTGTCGTTTACTTATAATATAATACTTTGCAATGTATTACATTCTGATAGATAGATATTTATTTAATGACGTCACATCCAAGACTATATAAATCTATGATCCAAGATGTATTTTGCACAATGAAATTATTATAAAATTATGGCGAGTTCGCCAATGTCAAGTGGAAGATTTACACAGGAATCCACATCACAAGGACGAGGGCCTGTGTACTATGATGACTCCGATAAGTTGATGGGTAAAATTATTGAAGTCTCGATGGGCCGCTTCTCTCCATCCAAAAATCTTGATAAATGCATGTATTCCAATATGTTCATTTTCAAAGACGTTTACTGCATAACACCCAATCAAATTATTCATTAAACTCTTCAATAAACAAATAAAACTAAAATTGAAATAGAAACACGACCGCCATCTTCAAATGTTGAAAAAATTATTTTGTGTTCGATGAAAAATGCGCGCCATTTTGAGTTTGTTTGCTTCAATTCTGTAATTTTCGTACTTATAATATTGAAATGGCTGTTTGGCTATCAAATAGTAATTTTCAGTGGACACAAAATCATAACATGATTTTAATGGGTAGTTAAACGATGTTATTTGGCCAAATATTATGTACGTAATTTAAATGAGTAAAAAAAATATATACTTTTTAAATGTCTTTCGCACGGGGTTTTCCTTCAAGGAACATATATACTCTCTAGTTTTCCTTAGACTGGGTTTTCGCTTTCTGAGCGGACCATAGACAATGCCATAGAACGTAATTTAGCACGTTTACTTTTAAAAGATGTTTTTATTGTCCTCTTTAAAATATTTGTCATCAGTTCACTAATCTTTATGACTCTAATAAGAACGAAAGGTCTAAAATCAAAACATGACCTATTGGAAGAGAGGCGTGATATATGTATGTATGTACGTAAACCAATTTCTTAATTACATTTACATATGCTGTACGTCGGCAATTACTAATTTTATTACATGAAAGGGTAAACATAGCTTATAAAGTCTTAGTTTTGAAACAGAATTACTTGGTTCATAAATTTATAGTTGATTTTATCAATTGAAGTACAAATGAATGCCGCATTTACTCACAAAATTAAATAATGTAATAAATGTTATGAAAAAATTGACACAAAGTCATTTGCTTCCAAACTAAGCTGTGCTATGGATACCAGAGACTTATACACATACAAAAATAGTTAAATAACACCCAGACACATCTCAAACACTCGTGTTCATCACACAAATGTTTGCCCTAGGCGGGAATCGAGCCCGTGACCCACGGCAAAGAAGGCAGGCTCACTACCAACCAAGCCAACGGGTCAGTCCAATGTATAGGTATCAACAATTTTTGTAATGGAACGGAGTCCCAGCTAAAATCAAATAAACTTATCTCTGACTTTTACGGTCCAGCGCTTTTAGGATCGTTTCTAAGCCATTAAGTCCAGGATTTTGGGGTGAATATGATATTAATAACCTGTCGCGGACTATAAAATGCAGGAATCATGGCTAGATATTATACATTATGAATACAACAGCGTTTAGTGGCTTTTAAAACGTAATTAAACTTTTAATAAACAAGTTTTTTTGTAATATAAATTCGTACGAAAAAACCGTTGAGTTACAAGTTCAGTATTTTTTTTTTAGAAGTGGCTAATAATATAAGATACACACTACCTATAAAGTTTCACAGTTTCGTGCAGCAATAAAATAAAATGTATTTGATTAAAATATTCAATACAGGATAAACGGTATTCAATTAACTAAATAGGGGTGACTCAAAAAGTGCTTACCTATTAATATATTTTGTGGTCCTTTTGTCTACTGCCTGCCGTTGACAGCGTGGTGTGAAATATTATGTGTCGCTTAGTCAGTCATACACATAAAACGCAGACAAAGACCCTTCTCAAAGCCCTTTCCACGATGTACCAGTAACTTAACATCATTAGTTGGCTGACAAACTTCTTTAGGGAGAAACAATTTAGCTATCAGTTTCGCTGCGGTTTTTTTTTTACTTTCTGATTGATAGTGGCTCTAAAGAATCCGGATTACCCTCGGGATGAGCCGACAGTTTTCCACCGACTTTATTACTCTCTTTCTATAGGTTTTTCTTGTCACTGCGGAAGAGAGAAGTGATTTAACAGTATCGAATGTTCTCCTTTTATAAGTAACATTGGGTTTCGGGCTTTCGGGCAAACTTAGAGCTAAGGGCAAACGTAAAGCCGCCAAATAGATTGAAATTGGCCAATAGGGTCCCGTTTTTCACCCTTTGGGTACAAAACCCTAAAAATGGCAAAAATTAGATTAATTCTCTACTAGTACACAGAACTATTATTATAAAAGCACTTTAGCTTTATGTAGATAGTCTTTGATTTTCAAAGGGTTTTGGGACGAATTTAAACAGGAGAAATTTATAACGGTTTCGTACAGGAGTAAAACAAGCCATTAAGGGTCACTAATTAAGCCTTTTTTAGGGTTTTCCACGAATATGTTAAATCTTGTATATTTTATTTATTTGTTGAAGCTCGTATGGATTTTTTTTAATTTAAATAGGAAAATGAGCATCGATTTGCTGTGTGTGTAGGTTAGCAAAGACACCTACGACATGGTTTATTAGGTCTGATTTAGTAGAAAAAACTCAACCTCATTATCTTTTAACACAAACATTTTTTATTTATTGTCCCTCATTTCATCGAATAAAGTGATTGTGCAAAGTTTTCTTCTTCTTTTTGCCAAGTTCACGCTGACGCGGTGATTACGGAGCTATTTGGCTTCCCCCGATTGATAAAAAGTGATCGAATTCATTTCTTTTTGACGTTTTTTGTAAACATTCAGGAGAAAGCGGGGAATCGACTTACGTAAATGCTAACTATAATATGAAAGTGAAATTGTGTTCCAAGTTTTAATTAAATCTGAATTCTTTCTATAAGTGCCCACCGATATTTAATAGGCATTTGTATTACTCGTCTAAATTTCATTATTCGTTAAGAATAATGCTGTCGTCATAAAATAACGATAGTTAATTAAAATTTTGAACTACGGATCCTTGTTTTCAAAAGTGTTTAAGGAAGTTATGAAGTTCTACAAATTGACACTTAAATTAGCAAAATAATGTCTGTTTTCAGCTGATGATTAAAAAGAAAGAAAGTGTAAAGGGCGGTGTCTCGAATACTGAATGGGCGTGCTCAGTCAATGAAACGGAATAACTTTCCCAAAGATATGTGTTTGGGATATGAAAAAAAATGACCTTTCCATACAAACGGTCCAATCAGAAAAAGTAAGTTGTATGGAGAGGTTACACCGTCACCCTTTATGAGGAATATTTTAGCAATTACTAGAAATTTCTCTCAGAGATATCTAGACATACAAAGAATAAATAAATAAATAAATAAATTTTTATTCAGTAAAATTCACATTTTGCTTAACTGCGATAACCACACTAGGCAAAGCCTGTATCGTGATAGAATAGTTTCTTGTATTATTTATTGCTTTGTAGGCATAGTTATTCAGGTCAGTGGCCAGCCTATTACTACAATTCCAGAGTTTTCGACCCACCAAAAGGCCTCTCATTTACAAAGGAATACATTACTGTTGATACACTCAGTCCACTCGGTAAATGCAAATAAAGTGTAGCCCAAGGCCGGCTTTAAGCTCATAAATTCACACTTCTTTGTTAAACCACCAGACAAAGTTATATTATAGGGATAAGAAAACTCTAGTGACCTAAATGATTGCCCTTGTTTCTGATTATGAAAGTTAATCAACGTAAGCATTGGCAAGTAGGTGGGTGGGGCCTAAAATAATAGCCAGGGAATTTTCCGTGCTTTCGAAAGAGCGCTAAGCCTTTATTGTTGTTAACGGATACTGTTTTTAATATTTGTCAAGCCATGAAAGATGATTGATTTAATAACTCAAAACTCTATAGTTAGACGTTGCCTACATAAAGTTTAAATTTTTATAAATTTTCCGACATTAATGAAATTTGTTCATAAAAGCACTAACTGAAAAGGCCCGCCATTATCTCGTTCATTCTAGCCCATTGAGCGATTGCAAACGCAGCACCGCGTAGGCGTTACTCCGCTCATAATTCACACTCGCTGTCAGCTGCAAACACTAGACAAAAGGCGTTGCGGGGTATTATCTCCTAACAGCTTTTTCTATCTATACTTGGTGGAACCACTAAAAACTGACAGTTCATGCTGAGTCGCAAATTAAGCAAGCAAGTAGTTAGAAAATAAAGAAAACAACAGAAAGCGTTCCTAATTGACTTTACCTATTTGAACTATTTTTTTTTAATGTAGTTTCTATGATACAAATACAACATACAAATATTTTTATTTCCAATCCTAAAAATTACAAATTATTTACATTAGATCAATAAAAATCACTGGAGGTTAGTTTTAAAATAGAACGGAGAAGAAAAAACAGAGCAAGAAAACAAAATAGAACAGAGTATGTTTAGAATGTACAAAACATTTTAAATGAAATTAAAACCTAGACTCAAACTGTGACTTAAACAGCGGCGGGACATATCCAGGAGCAACTTTTGAATGAAGAGCATCGTAACATTATATTAGATAATGTATACATGTCTGTGTGTGTGGGTGTATATATATATAGTACCTATGTTTATTTTGTTTATATTTTTTTGATAAATCATATAACATAAATGAGGATTGAAGTAAATTAAAACGGTTATTCACTACCACAGATTAAATAATAGTAAACTAAAGTACTAACAAATAAGCTGGATTTGACTTGTATTAAATAATTAATTGATACATACATACATAACATCACACCTCTTTCCCGTCGGGGCAGGCAGAGACCACAGTCCTCTACCTGCTACGATCTTGACATACTTCCCTTGTTTCCTGTACTTTCATCAATCCTTTCATACATGCTCGTCGGTTTAGGGTACTTTTAACCTGGCCTTTATTCAGAACGTCCTGATTATTAATTTATTATTAATTGATTATTAATTGATTCTAATTGTATATTGTTAACCTGTGGCTTGTGTATGTAGCATATTTTTATTTTATTGTATTGTAATTGTATGTGTACTTTTTGTATATTTGGATATGGGATTGTTTCTGGAATAAACTATTTTATTATTATTATGACTACCGTTGTATTAGTAGGTTAGCGATTTTCAAATAAGAGTTTTCGAAATAGAGACGATCCTTTCACACTACCTTGGAGCTAAAGTTTTTCGATATAAACGTCTTATCTTATTTCATCCAAAGACTTAATTAATACGGTTAATTATCGATCCTGTCACCAAAGGTTCAAGCCACTAATTGAGCACATTTGTGGTCTGATATTTCTCATCCATGACCCAAAAGGTTTGCGATAAATTAGGGTTTCCTGTGAGCTCCCTTTTTGGTCAGTTTACTTTGTTATCTGAAGGTTCCCTCAGGCAAATGTCAAGCCTCACTAAACTTTTTGTTAAGAGCTTTCAAGCAGCCAAATGTCTCTGACATAACTTAATGACTGCTATTAGCAGTACCAATAGCTCAAAGTACCATCCGAACCAAGTTAAGCCGTTTGAATGTCAGACATATTACTAGCGGTTACCCATACGGTTCCCGACTAACAACGACAGGTTGCTAAATTTTCTTGATCTAAAAAGTACATTCAACACAAAATTATGAGCTCTTTGTGTGCCATTGAGGTCTTGTCAAAGAAGCTTTTTTTCTTTGAAACATTATAAGAAAATATAGTTATTTTTCCGTAATCAATCACATTGCGGTACATTTCCAAGAAAGGCTGCCACATAATATAATGTATGTATGTATTATTGAATCAAGAATTAAAGCTTTTCGCGCGTCTCGTGATGTCGTAATAATATTCGAGAAATGGATGAGGTGTCACTTCACATCGCATATCGAATTCTTATTGATCGAGAAAATTTATTTTATTACTCCAAAAATATACGTTTTTAGGGTTCCGATACCAAAATGGTAAAAAAAAGGAACTTTTGTGGTGCCGCTTTGTCTGTCTGACATACCGGTATATCTCAGCAACCACTCATGATATCGACTTGAAATTTGGAATAGTTTTAGAATATGGTTGTCCAATTTAGTTGCACGTGAAAGAATTAAGAAAAATTTATGATTATTAATGTAAAGGGGGCCCCAATTGGGGGGGCCAATTTTCAAATTATCGGTACTAGGTCGAGTGGGGTATCATATAAAAGAACTTTACTTGTACATTCTAAAATATATTTTTGTATCTTTTTACAATTCTTATCAAGTTATGATGAAAAATGTCAAAAAAAATACTGTTATCTCCGAAGTTTGTGAAAGGAAAAATCTGAATTAATTACAGTCGATAGACAATTATGTAAATATTACAGCAAAAATAAAACGATCTTTCTTAGTTGCACAGTTTTTTTAGAAATGAGCAAAAAACTTTAGGTACAAACAAATTTAGTTTTGCGGTCCTAAAAATGGACTTTATTGCTTCTAAAAATACTAAAGGTATATCGGAACCCTCGGCGCGCGAGTCCAACTCGCACTTGGCCGTTTTTTAGGGTTCCGTACCTCAAAAGAAAAAAACGGAACCCTTATAGGACCACTTTGTTGTCCGTCTGTCTGTCTGTCTGTCTGTCTGTCTGTCTGTCAAGACCCTTTATCTCACGAACGGGTGAAGGTATCAGGTTGAAATTAATACCATATTTTAAAGTACATGAACCACACAAGATCTGAAAATTTAAATTTTTTACAACGACGCAATCAAAAGATATGGCTTTTTATGTCCTCATCTCCATACGATTATGCAAAAATCGAAAACCTACAGGGTACTTCCCGTTGACCTAAAATTATGAAATTTGGCAGGAAGCTAGGTCTCACAGTACAAATAAAGGGAAAAGTCTGAAATCATTAAATATTACAACTTTACTCGCAACTAATGGTAACCAATTGTGGTGAGCTCCCGTTTCAAGAACATTCATATAAGAGATGGGTCAAGTTGAATGGTCACGGAGGCGATTTTTGTTTTAGTTCTATTTTAAAAACGAGAACACTTACAAACTTCAAAATTGGTATGTTTATAGTTCATAAGCTATAAAATAACAACAAATAATAAAATTTGGTCAAGCACGTGTCAGACTCAAAAAATCTAGCACATTAACTTACTGAAATTTCAACTAATACAATTATGATTATGTGGTGGTACGGAACCCTCAGTGCGCGAGTCTGACTCGCACTTGGCCGGTTTTTTTTCTTTGACGGAACCTTTTGCCAGTATGAAATGTTTGAAAGCTTTTTCGCTAGAAAACATGAAGCAAATATCAGAGATCCAAAAACGCCTCTGCGGTTCACAAAAATACGTTTATCAAAGCCATCATATGTGTTTGAGTACACATTCAATTTAGGATCTCCTTGTTCGCTGCCGTCAAAACCTATGACACTCCCCACATAATACAAACGCGCGTTTTGTTTGCAGCAAAATGGTATCAAGTAAAGAGGGTACGGGTAACTTGGCACTGTTCGTGTTTCTCGTGGTTAATAGATAACTATGTAACAAAGTGATTCTCTCAGGGCATTTTGTGATGCAAGTAACTTTTTCTTCTTCTTTTTCCAAATAATACCCATAAAAAGGATGATTTATTTCAGGGGAAACAAATTCAAACAATTCAGTAAATTTAATGGCACACCTTTCCAATTTACCACGTATCATATTTCTTTAACATATCAACTAATCGCCATATCGGCATACAGTTAAAAAATAGAAAATGTATTCAATAACTACAAGAACAGAAAACGTATATAGAGCAAAAAAAAATTCATACCATTTTTCCTAAAATTATGAGTAAAAGGTTGTGTCACGATAGTCATGATTGTATCAGTCTGTCGTATAACGAAAGCTTTCGATTTCGTTTGCTTAGAATGGGGATACACGCAAAAACATCAATATCTTTTTGCTTAAATATTCAACTTTCTCGAGAAATAGATATTACCTTACCAAAATCGATTAATTTATAAATTTTTGGAAATGCATACATTAGGCTCTGCTTTGCTTTTACAAAACCATTCTTCAGATGCTTAATATTTGGTTATGTTAATTTATTAGACTCTTACATATTTAAACATCAAAATGTCTCATAGGGCAGCGAAACTTAGTTACTAAGATCACCCTACGGGGATTGTTGTCCTATTCAACCCTTATGAAAGGCCGTGAACTCTAACTAGAAAAGTGCTGTTATAGAAAAAAAAAATGTTGTTATTTTTATGTTCTTATGAAGGAATGAATCAATAATTTCAACGAAAAGAAGAATGCTTCAAGCATTGTACCAATTGCACCAATCTTAATAAAATTTGTGAAACATTTTAAGTAGGTTCAACAATAATGGAATAATGTACAGAGTTCTGTTTTTATTTTTTTATATTGTATTATTTATTACTTACCTATTGCAAAGGCATTGTATTTAAGTCATGCAATATAACTATAAAGAAAATTAAATTAAAACAAGGGACATTTATTATGTTGTATGAAGAAAGCTGTAATAAGATCACCGAATCAAAAGAAGGGGAGAGACATAGATTCGCACCCCTGAGAAAATGGCTGTCGGATGCAGCCAAAGATGGCGCACGCATGCGCGGCACGCCGCTCGATACGTGCACCCTGCCGACTATAAACCTTTTAATATCTCAAATCTACTCTATTGTATTTAAAATTCTACAAAATTAATATTAATTGTAAGTAATAAAACACTACACATGAATATCTAGGAGTCACTCTAGGTCATTTACACTGAGACACTGTGCACTGGTTTATGACTCCAAGCCATCGATCGCAAGGTTATGGGCTTGGCTCTTTGATTGAGCTATTTAAGCTGCACCCATCTTCAGCTCTTCATGATGACTTGCCGGTTTAATACGAGTAGCTGTACCTGCGAACAGAGAATGCCACTACGTGGATTAGGAAAAGCACTGGTAAACTTTGAAGTCAATAATCAGAAGTTTGCTGTTAATCTTCTCGTTCGGTCTTCTATCTGATGATTTTGCAAGACAACCACCGGCATGTCCCGACGCAGCAGTAACTTCGAAGTACTGCTGTGACAGGACAATATGGCGGGTGCCAGCGAGGCGGCGGCGGCGGGCGTTGGCGAGCGTGTGGCGCGTGGTAGCCGCCGCGCCTCGCCCTCACCGCCGCGCATGCGTCCTCAGCTACCCCTCGCGTCCCGCACGCACACACACCCTCAATGAACACCCTCAATCAACTATCGATTTTTCACTAGAAAAACTTTTAATTCATTAGCACTTCTAACTTTAATCAGACAACAGATATTCGCTCTCATAAGAAGAATAAAATACCTATGCAAGGTTATTGCCCTGGTCCAGCGTTTGTCTTCCACACTGTGTTCGATTTTAACCAAATGTTTCTCGGTTGTATCGAACTGTAGATGAGCATTTCATTTCACTTTTGGCCAGACGGAGATAAAAAATCATCAATGACTAAAAAATCCTAGGATTTTAATCGTTTATAAATACAGTTTTTACAGGGTTTTCCCAAAATTATCAAAAAATATTCTTTGTATGTATTTTAGAGGCTAAATGTAACAAAAGCGTTTTTAATACCGTATTTCTTTGTATCAAAAAATCAGTCAACGAAGGAGAAAGATACAAAGCAAATATACATACATAATATGATTTTGTAAGTAACGACTTGTAAAACTTCATTAGCTATTTTTAAAAATTTTACCAAGTATACTGCGTTATTTTTTATCACCCCAGAAATTTTAATGGATATTTCTGCGATGAAACTGAATTACTTTTCCAAAAGAACGAAGGTCGAATTTTCGATCTCTCATACAAAATGTGCTTTCAGCTGATGCAGTTTGTATTTGAAGTCAATCAATCAAACTTTTATTGGCATGAATACAGTCTAAGTAAATTTCCTTTTTAATTTCATGGGCAGAACAAACTTTCAAAATATCTGATGTATATCTGAAGATAAATAGGGGGTAAAAACTGGCTACGGAACAAAATCACATAACTCTACTCGTGCTCAAATGTCGTGGATTAGCAGCCTCCAAATCTCGAGGTGCCACTATTGGGTCGTGATGAATTATTCTGTGGTCAAAGGTGAGCACGATTCGTTTGAGGTTGTAATCCTGGATAATTCCTGAAGGGTAGGGATGCTATGCTATAACTATAAATGTTGCAAACAACATTATACTTTTATTAAGAGCCGATACTATAATCTAAAAAAATGCATATGTACGTGCGTAAGGCTAAAAAATTATTAAATAAAATAAATGAAAATAGTGAAATAAAAATAAAAGTTGATCCATTAAAATTATTTTTTCAATTTTGTCAATTTAAAATTTATTATCCTTTCCCATACAAACGTCCTTCTAGTAGAAGGTTTTTTAGGGATTCACCAAATTTATATCTCGTATGTTTTTTATTATTTGACCCTTGGTTCTTTGAAATAGTTGAATTTGTTTATGTTCAAGGTCACATTTGCAACCCATGTATTTTTATGTTATAACTACTATAACATTTAGTATTTAGAGACATATTTTTTCTATACCAACATTATATTATATCATAATTATCTCTAGCGGCACTTACGAATACAAAGCGCTATTAAGAATTATATTGTCTCCCACACGAAGACTTGGACCAACTTAACTTAATATGAGATGATGAATTACTTCGCCAGCGATTTATTAATGCAAGTTTGTTGAGGGAAAAATCTTTAGAATATCCCCAGCACATCAATTAAGGGTATCCTTTTGAAGATTAGGCGGACAGAAATGTTTAATTTACGAATTTTTCATGCTAATGCCTCAGATGATTAGTAAGGTGGTTCAGGTGAATGTTTGAGATACAAATAATTTATAAGGTTAGATTTTAAAATAATGTTAATACTTAATATCCCATCCTTCAAAACTTAAAGAAATTAATAAAATATTTAAGGTTAAACTAAATACAGCAAAGGACTCGATTTTAAGTGCTATAATTAATAATAATTACAAAAATAGACTGCCAAAACGCCACTACCTACAGTACGGATTAAAACCTGCTCATGAGCTTTGTGTGCGGTTTTAGCGCGCTAATAGTCGGTTCAAAACTTGCTCGTATTCACTCGTTTAAGCGACGTGACGTCATCAGTGACGTCACTTTAGCGCGCTATCATTGCATACGAAAATGAGGTAGTGCAGCGTGTGCGAAACGTCAAACTCATAAGACATTTGTCATCAATCTCGTTTTCGAGAGATTTTTTTCAACTTTTTTTGGGGTTTTAGATTAAATTATCTTATCGAATAATCATTATCTCTCAATAATTTCTTAAAACGCAAAACAAAATCAAACTTTTAATTTTTCTCAGTGACATTGACATAAGCGCGCTCTAGTCTGGTTTAAAACTGTATTCGATGATATTCGACGAATGCACGCATATAGAAATAAACCGACTATATTCAGTGAATGTGATGTGTGCGTTGATTTCAAGAAACAATCCGTAGTGCTACTCAAATTATAATTTGAAACGCAAGAAGTTACGTTTTATTTCATTTTGACGTTTCCTTTTTGCGCGCAGCACCATAGACAATCATTTATTGTATTTTTTTTTATAATGGCTTCTAATTTGAATGAAACAAGTTTGTTTATTTACCAAGAAGAGTCCTATTATTCTCGCCGAATGATCGCTGTGTTTGAAATGTAATGCTTATGTTTATTGTTTGCAAGTTTGCTTCAAAACTTTAGACTTTTCTCTCAAGTTACAACCAAAAAGTTTCCATTTAAAAATCTAGCTGGCCGGCGCGCGGCGTTCGCGCGATCATGTTTTGTTTTCTCTCTGTGAAAAACTTTCGAATTCGCGTCGCTTTGGAAACATTTCGATTTAGATTTTCCGAGAGCTTGTTTTTAGTTTTAGTGCGTGTTGTTAATTGAAAGTTGTGAAAAATGATGGGCCTTTATTCCAGCGGGGCCCTGGGTGGCGTGGAAGTGTTGGACGGGAGTCTGGTCGGTGGCGAACTGACCGCCCATGTACTGTCGGCGCAGGCGGCAGCCCACGCTGCTGCAACAGCCGCAGCTGCCGCACATCAGCATCAGCAGCAGCAAATGGCGCAGCAGCAGATCAGTGAGTTACAAAGTACTGTATTGTTGTTGTTTTATTAGATGTAATTAGAAGTAAGCTTTCTACAAGGTGTAACAAAAAGGGTATATCAACCCTGAAGGATGTGATTCTGCCCATGAAACTGAACACCTGTCCCTGAGGAACATAGGTCGAAATACGAAAATAATATTTTGACCTCCCATAGAAACTGAATCAGCTGATCGCGCATTTTGTATGGGAGGTCAAAATTTTTTTTTCGTATTTCGACCTATGTTCCTTAGGGAAAGTTGTTCAGTTTCATGGACAGAATCACATCCTTCAGGGTTGATATACCCTTTCTTTTACACCTTGTATAAGTACTTAAAGTTTTAGAACCCATGACTTAAAGTGTATGCATGATCAATCAACAAAACTACAACTTTCTTGAAGAAAAAAACTGCCTGATCAGAAATTATGAGATTTTTTTTTTCAATGTACATATCTTTGCTAAAGTTGTTCAGTTTTGGCTGAGCGAGCATGCCCTTTGAATCATGGCAAATCAAAAGATACTACCTGAGTAGTTTATATAGTTGTTAGTGTCACTCGTAATGAGCTCTCAATAACTTTATTTTAACAAACTTCTCAAAGACCGGCAACACACTAGTACCACCCCCCCCAGGTGTTGCCACCCATAGACACTTGTCTATGGGTGGCAGTAACACTTAAACGGCCCATACAAAGCCCTGCCTGCAGGGCCCTGCTTGCAGTGCGCACTGCCAATCGTACCGTGTGTGGTGTTGCAGGGCCGATGTAACGGCGATTTTGTCGGCCCTGCATGCCCACACAAAGTACGATTGGCAGTGGCACTGCAAGCAGGGCCCTGCAGGCAGAGCTTTGTATGGGGCCCTTTAACATCAGGTGAACTGTCTGCTTGTTTGACTGCTCTAACATAAAAACAAAACAAAAAGCCACTAGCACCTCTTTGCTTCCAATCAGACACCAAAATTTGTTATTATTATTATTTTTTATTTATTTATGTATAATCTTACAATTATAAGTCAGTAGGTATTACAATATACTTAGTCAATAACTACCTTAAAGCAAGTCAAGGTATTTTTATCTATACATAAATTAATACTCATAGGTAATTTAAGCCTACATCACTAACATTTGATCCTATAGCAATTTCTCATAAAGCTCTCAGAAAATGGATAATTTGTGGAAAATGTATTGCAATTTATTCAAAATTATGCCTTATAATTGTGTATGTATCTAGTTTTTCCATTCTTTCAAATTTGTTATTTGAATTTAATATTCACAATCAAGAATTTCAAATTAACAAGTTCCTGGACTCTCCTTTTATACATAGTAGATGCTTGTATGCACAGCAGTAAGCACATAAAAACAAAACCAGTATAAGCTGAACCAGTACTGTGCTACAAACACCTGAAACCAGAGACCCACTCAAGGTCAAAGTGTTTCCACTGTTGAGAGTCCATGTGTACATTATTTTATTTCTTCTTACGTCTGTATAATATTGCTCTGTGGTTTTTCTTTAGTTATTTCAGTATATACAAGGTTTTCTTTTTTAATTCCCATAACTCAAGTGGCGTATTCAGCCAACAAAACTAAACAACTTTCCCAAAGACATGTAGGTTGAAATACAAAAAAGAATATTTTTACCTCCGATATAAAATGCAAAATCAGCAAGTGCAGTTTCTATAGGAAGTTGATCTTATTTTTGAATTTCAACCTATGTTTCTTTCGGAAAGTTGTTCAGTTTTGATGGCTGAGTACACCTCTTGAGCTATAGGAATTAAAAAAGAACATGTGGTAATTGCTTAACTAATTTTATAAGTAATCTCTGTTGTATTATTTGAAGTTCTAATTATTTCAGTATTTAGATATTTAACAAGTAATATTAAAAGTATTATATTATCTACAGTTCAAGACATATTCCAATCAGTATTCTACAGTTGAAACTGAATTAGTATCACATCAGTGTGAGAGGTAGATGGAGCATGCGCTACACATTAGAGAGACAGACACACATATACATACAGGGTGTAATAAAAAGGGTATATCATCGCACAATGGTCCATATAGGACTAAGTGCGGAAACCACACATTAATTTAGAATGGTATATCAACCCTGAGACAATGGAAAATTATCCGGAGATAAGTAGATGGAGATAGTAAATGGAGATAAGTAGCTCCCTGCAGATTTCCAGCAAAGGTGTGTGGTACTTTTGAGGGACATTATCATAGTCACCACGCTTTTCAGCGTTGCAGCTGGCAACCATTGTTGTTGGTGACTGCAGTATGTAAGATGGTACGACTCACAGAAATATGCTGCTGCCTACTTGTCCCTTAGTCGGTTCTTATGACACCCATGGGTAGAGATGGGTTGGTCTACGAATAAATAATAAGTCAGGAACTCTAATTCAGAACAAATTCCAAACAAAAAGTGGGCCTATGTGAAACCAAAAGCATGTATATTCAAAATTCGAATCAATTGGTTCAAATTCAGAACGAGAGCAGCGATTGGTTCGCGCGCGTGCTGCAATGTCAGCTAGTACTAGTTGAGCCATTGACGCGGTGGAACGACTTCTGAAATACACGACTTTCGTTGGGTCATTTTTTGAGCGCATTTACAATTACTGACTTATTATTTATTTGTAGGGGTTGGTACTATTGTTTGCCGGAACCACATTTTATTAGCTATCAGACAGAAAATATAAAACAGAAAAAGTCCAAAAATTTGTAATTTGGATTCAGGGCCATAATATGATAATTTTTTTATAAATATCTTCAATGTACAGACCAAATAATTTTAGAATTAGTAGATTCAGAAAAATACATTCTTTTAAGCTCCTATTATCACTCAATTCACCAATTAATTCCAGAACCATCCCCACCATCGGGCCAAACATCCCCGGTGCCCCAACAACCAAACCCCACGAGCTCCCCATCACCGAGCAAGCTGTTCGTCGGGGGTCTCAGTTGGCAGACCAGCTCGGAGAAGCTGAGGGAATACTTCGCTATGTTCGGGCCGGTTACCGATGTTTTGATCATGAAGGACCCGGTTACACAGGTGCGTTGAACGGTGTTTTTTGAAGTAGATTAGTTGTACAGGTTGTTAAAGTATAATGATCCTTCTAAGAAGTGATTCTCCATTATTACATGAAACATAACATCTTAGTTCTCAGGGTCGGCAACGCTCTTTCCTGTCTTATTAGCGTCAAAGTATGTCACTAATAAAACGGTGGGTGCTATGGGCGGTGGAGACCACTTTGCTCACTAGTATGATAAAAAAAAAATTACTAGATTGCAAAAAAAAAAATTCCTTTTTTATTTATTTTTACTATAAATAACTGCATCATTTATTAGTTTATTACAGATTGAGTAATGAAATCAGTTATTTTTTCTAAGATGAGCGTAATTGTTCAAATTTCTTTCCATAACATCCCATAAAACATCCACTGCAGGACAGGGAGCTCCCTGGGAGGGACAAAAACATGCAACAGCTCAAGGGTGTGCTCAGTTTCATACTGAACAACTTTCCAAAAAAACATGGTTCAAAATGAGTTTTGTTTATAGTTTCATACAAAATACACTATCGACTGTCTGTGGAAGGTTTGTATGTAAAAGCTAAGAAGAAATTATCCAATTTCGACCCATGTTTCTTTAGAAAAGTTGTTCAATTTCATAGACCACGAAACTACACACCCTTGAGCTGTTGCATGTTTTTGGATTTACGTCTTGTAAACTGACCAACTTTTTCGAGAAAAAAAGTTTTTGAATGGTCTGAATCTACATTTACAGTTTTTAAGGCACCTTTAATATTTTTTCATCTTGTATGTACAGGGTGTCCCAACATTTTTTTCAAAATAGAAGCCCAAAAGTAGAGCATCCTAAAAAAAGATTTTGTTAAGACCTAATTTAAAAGATTCGGCCAAGTTCGAGTAGGACTCGCGCACTAAGGGTTCCGTACCAGCCAACCGAATGATACTCAAAACTCATTTAATCATTGTTGGATATTAAAATATTTTACGTCAGCTAAACTACATCGCTTCACAAACAAAGTGGCGCCATGGTGGGAAAAAACCGGCCAAGTGCGAGTCGGGCTCGCGCCCTTAGGGTTCCGTACTCACCTTAATTGGTTACTATTAGTTGTGAGAAAAATTGAAATATTTAATGATTTTAGACTGTTCCCTTTATTCGTACTGTGAGACCTAGCTTCTCGCCAAATATCATAATTTTAGGTCAACGGGAAATAACCTGTAGGTTTTGCTTTTTTGCATAAATGTATGGAGACGAGGACATAAAAAGCCAAAACTTTTGATTCGTCGTTGTAAAAAATTTCAATTTTCAGATCTTGTGTGGTTTATGGACCTTAATATTCGTTATGAATTTCAACCTGATACCTCTTCTCGTTCTTGAGAAAAAGGGTCTTGACAGACAGACAGACGGACAACAAAGTGATACTATAAGGGTTCCGTTTTTTATTTTGAGGTACGGAACCCTAAAAAAGAAGCGACAATAAAAACCCACGGCTTTTGGTAGTACGGTCAACCGCTTGTCGGTAGAAATTTTTTCAACTCTATTACCACGTCATAAGGTCCAAAAGTGTTTCTACCGATGTGCGGCCGTGTGTACAATTTTTGCCCTTTAATTTCATAAAACTCGGTGTCCACTCAAACTTGACCCCTATGTGACATGAATTTACTTGGAGCAGCGAACTACAATACTATGGATCTCTAACTCAGAACTAATTCCACACAATCCTGTCTGATCCTATCTAATCTTAATCCTACTTTTTAATTAGCGCGGCGGCCCCGACTATACGTAAAAGATACACGCGTCTGTTTCTCTCTATAAACTATCGAATAATCATTATCAGAAAATTCAACATAATGGGATTTCAACATAATAGGATTTCAACATAATGGGAATTCAACATTATGGGAATTCAACTTAATGGGAATCCAACGTTTGGAGAATTCAACATAGTGGGAATTCAACTTTATGGTCCTGAAGGACAAAAAGTGGCCCTACGTGAAACCAAAAGGCCGTATATTCAAAATCGAATCAATTGGTTCAAATTGAAAACGAGAGCAGGGATTGGTTCGCGCGCGTGCTGCAATGTCAGCTAGTGGGTAGTTGAGAGGTAACTATTTTAGCTCCGCCTACTTAGGTAACTATTTCGTGGGGTCAAGTTTGAAGCGTAGTTATCGTTCTATAGTATTGTGGTTCGCTGACTTGAAGCTTGAAATTGTCGCTACTTGAAGGGCGCATGGACTTGATACCCGTTTGTGAGGGAATTTTTTTACTGTAAACAAAGTAATCCTAAAAGAGTTCCGTTTTTAAGGTACCAAAATGGTAATAAATAGTACAGCAGCACTGCACTTACTTTCTCGCGATATATGAGAGTCATCATTTGACAGTGTCCCCACCGGGAATCGAACCCAGAACTTCCGGATCAAGAGCCGAATGCTCTAACTACTAGATTGTAAAGTGCTGCGGATAGTAAATAGTAAAGAAAGACCAAGTGCAAACTTAAGGTTGTAATTCCATACAAATAATATGGAAATACAAACTTACCTATGCTAGATTTATGTAAAATGTTTAAATAAAATATGCAGTCAGGTACATAAACAATTTAGAATTCCAATTTGAAGCATTAAAATAAGCTCATTGAAACCGATTTTGAGTAAATCACATTTTTAAATTTGATTTGTGTGCTCTAGAGCTCCACGAGCTTATTCCACCATCCCCCTTCTACCATCGGGAGTCCAGACGCGCCGCAGGATATCACCCATACTTGGTTGATATTCCGCACATTCGCACAAAGCGCTTTGAAACATCTTTTATAATGCGCACGGCTAAAGAGTGGAATTCTCTGCCTGCGCCTGTGTTCCCGAGTTCTTATAACCCGAATCTATTCAAGGCGCGAGTGAATAGGCTTCTTCTGGGCAAGCTCGCTCCATCGTAGATCTCATCTCTGTCTTCAAGACTAGATCAAGGTCAAGAGTAAGCCCATTTTCAAAAAAAAAAAAGAGTAGTAGGGGAACACCCCTTATATGAACTTCCAAAGACCAATGAATATTGCCGAAATATACCTTGCATGGAGGTTCTTGGTCATGCCAAGTTTCATAAAGATAGTTTTAGCCGTTTTTGAGTAAATTGCAATTTTTCATTTCCATTGTATGACAGCTACCCTCAAAAAGAGAGCCAGCAAGAAACCACTCAGTATCCTTCGATGGATTTACATGATTATTTTAAATTTAAAATATGGTGTCAATCGGACAATTCGTTTAGCCGCTAGACCAAAGCGTGACGGACAGACCTCTCGACGGACCGATCGACCGACCGACGGACGGACATTTTTGGGAGACTTGCTTTTTATGATCTATAAGTGATATAGAACACTTTTTTGAGAAAAATAGTAATTTTTTTTTCACGAATACAATACCTTTCTCGCTCCGCTCGAAAGTAAAAAGGAACCCTTATGGTGCGACTTTGTCTGTCCGTCTGTCACACCTGTATATCTCAGCAACCACTCATGCTATCGACTTGTTTGGAAAAGTTTTAGAATCTGGTTGCCCAACTTAATTGCACATTAAAGAATAAAAAAATATATATGATTTCAAATTTTCGTTGCTAGGTCGAGTGAAAGGGCTTTATTTGTACATTCTTACGACTTTTTCACGAATCTTAATTTTCAAGTTATGATGAAAAATGTCATAAAAATACCATTCCCCCCTATCTCCGAAGATATTGAAAGGAAAAATCTAAATTAACTATAGTCGATAGAAGTTTATCT
The DNA here is from genome assembly GCA_947532105.1 of Athrips mouffetella. Classification (NCBI taxonomy): domain Eukaryota; kingdom Metazoa; phylum Arthropoda; class Insecta; order Lepidoptera; family Gelechiidae; genus Athrips; species Athrips mouffetella. The sequence continues at coordinate 15,289,658 of OX383984.1, forward strand.
AAATATTGCAGCAAAAATGAAACAATCTTTGTAAGATGCACAATATTTTACAAATCTGTAAAAAACCTTTACAAACAATTTTAGTTTTGCGGTCCTAAAAATGGACTTTATTGCTTCCAAAAATACTATAGGTATATCGGAACCCTCGGCGCGCGAGTCCGACTCGCATTTGACCGGGTTCTTTTTTCCTTTTGTGGTACGGATCCCTAAAAAGAAAACTACTAAAATATTTAACACGTTGGTATGTACGGTGTCAGCAGAAACATTTGCAACTCTATTGCCATTGCATAAAGTCTAAAATATTTCTACCGATGTGCTCTTGATACATAGGGGTGACTTGTATACCCTTAGGCCATGTCCCCACTAGGCTCACAGTGAGAGCCGTTCACTGTGAGCCGACTGACTCTGAGCGGCGTATCGGCACAGAATATATAATAGTAAACAAGTTTGTATCGTCCGTCGGCTAGTGAGCTGACTGAGCCGCCGACCGGGAGCATAGTTCGCGGCGACTCAGCTGCTCACTGAATGAATCTGCAAACGTAACGCCGCAAACTGAGTACAGTAAGCGCTGAATGGACATTCCGTTTAAAATATATAGGGAGGCGTACTGGAGGCAGACAGTGAGCGGCTCACTGTGAGCCTAGTGGGGACATGGCCTTAGAAATATAAGGGTAATACAAGGGTAATTGTTAAAAATATGTGTCACAAGGTATTCTGACATTCGTTCAGTCATTGTAAATATGGCATAGGCGTCGTTCTGTAAATTTTGTGTAAGGATGACAAATCACGTTTGATGATTTGACATTTCAACTTGGGACACAATGGCAGATGTCATCCCATAGTAAAATAAGTTAGTATTCCTTCTATTCCAAGCGGAGCAAGGAGTCCGAATTCTTTGTATACCTTTTAGTATGTCTTGCTTTTGGGCTTTTGTTTGACACAATTTTTTAGTATCATACATGAAATCTACAAAGCAGAAAATCGCAAAATTTCACAACCACAGGCAGGATTCGAACCTGCGTCTTCTGCGTCAGTAACGGAGACGCTTTACCAACTAGGCTACTGTAGTCCTGCCTGATGTTATGAAATTGCCCACGCACTAAACGCAACGTTGAAGTTGCAGTTGCAGGCAGGACCACAGTAGCCTAGTTGGTAAAGCGTCTCCGGTACTGACGGAGAAGACGCAGGTTCGAATCCTGCCTGTGGTTGTGAAATTTTGCGATTTTCTACTTTGTAGATTTATCCGAACACAGGAAGTGTTAAAATAAAATCTTTTTCATACATGAAATATTTATTAAAAAGGAAAATTTTCAATTTCCTATTTATTCCAATAAGTATCTTTTATTTTATTGAAACAAAAATTGTAATTTATAATAAGATAACATGACAATAACATAAATTTTCTCTGAGACAGCTTTTAGGCGGTCCCCGGCGTTACCATATTCGGTCAGTGTCCACTACGTAACCAGTTGTTAGGTCTTGCAATAACTAGGTAGATATTGGCTCCATGCAATTCGATCTTACTACATACTTCCCTCGCTTTCTCATCAATCCGCAAAAAAAAAGCCTTGGATGAAAAAAAAAGTACAGTCAACGATAGGTCAAGCTTGCCACTCGCAGTGCGACTCTAGCCCGTACGTCTATTGAAATAAGAACGTACAAAGTCCTATGTGTCAAGCTTGATGTGCTCTTGACTGTACGATGATCCTTCTACGAGTAAGGGGTGATTTTACGTCACTAATAGATACACTTATTTTCCTACATTACAGTAATTTACACTTATTTTCCTTCGAATTACATTACAGTAATTTATTGAAAATTATAACAAAAAATATCTTTGCTTTTATCACCAGCTGGTCACAGAGGTCATTAAACCCCCCAGGCGCTTCATTTCTTCTTGAGTTAAAACTACCTTTTTAAGAAAAATATATAAGAAAATACAAGCCCGTTGGTGTGGTTGGTAGTGAGTCTGCCTCTCACGCCGTAGGCCGCGGGTTCGATCCCCGCCCAGGGCAAACATTTGTGTGATGAACACAAGTGTTTGTTCTGTGTCAGGGTGTTATTTATCTATTTATGTATATATATCAGTCTCTGATACCCATAGTACAGGGTTTGCCTAATTTGGGATCAGATGACTTTGTGTGAAATGTAACCCAATATTTATTATTATTATTTTATATTTTTATACAATCTATTAGTGATGTAGAAATCACCCCTTAGAAAGATCGTCACTTTTTTTACACCCTGTAGATTCCTTACTTCAATCTTCGTTCATTCATTCACAGTATAAGATAAAACTCGTTTTTCTAGTGAAAGGTTTTGCACGGAGCCAATAATATTTACGGATGTATTTTAAACACTGGATCTAATACTAGTTCCGAAATAGTTGGGCTAAACAAGGTATTCTACTAACACTACATAGTCAGGCATGCTAGAATCACTAACATTTTAGTTAACTAAAAATAGTCAAAATGTATTTAGGAGTAATTTGAAACCCTAAGTACGATCTTATTTCTGGTAGTTTTTTCCTTTTCTCGAAAATTGGTGTTGCCATAAAAATATTATGAAAAATTACTCATTGAATTATTTTTTCTTTAAATTATCGAATAAAGGTGTTGTATTTTTACTTTGTCCTTAAATAAAATGCTAATTGTATATTTTTGTTGATGAACCATTTTCAGAAAAGCATTAATAAAAGGAACTTTACGATTTGTCAAAAAAGTGCAATAGAAGTAATATTTGATTCATACAAAAAAAAATACTACAGTGATGCGAAACCATTTGTACAAAATAGGGCGCCGCGCCGTTTGCCATTTATATTGTAGAAATTTATTATTCTATTAATTTTTTTTTATTTTTGCACCTGGCAACACCAACAAATACCAGTGTAAAATGGACCAATATCATCCACTTAGACTAATACTAATAGCTACTTGCGATTAGCATAGTACCAAATACTTCATAGAATAGGATTTCGGAAAAACTTTAGCACTAACAGATATTTTTTATCACATAATTATACTTTTGCGTACAAGTAACATTTTGTAAAGTAAATATTAGTAGTCAGTCATACGTAAATCCGGATCCGAACTATTGGTAGCTAAGTAACCCATATAGAACCGTTATCAGAGTATTTACAATACCCATAACAGCTCAATACTTGGTAGAAACCTAATTGTAGGAAACAGAGTTTTGTAGAATATTTTGGTAGGAATGGTAAATTTTGCTCGGAGTGTAAATCTTTGCTAATATAACCTTGAATAGCACATAAATAAGCATGAGTACAAATTTGAACCCCGTATATTTTATAGGAGTATAAATAGGAATAAAATTAGGCGGTGAATTATTTTTAGCATCTTTCTAGTCTAACGACAGTAAAATAGATTTTGTGTGATTGGTTTTATATCTCATACTGTGCTAACATTAGTGTTATAAGTAAAACTGTTTTCTCATTTACAAATGAGATATTTCTCTATGGGAAATGTATTCTTGATTTTAATAGCTACGTATATTTTAGAAGTAAATAATTTTTTATGTACCTATAATTTTTATTCTGTATTCCGTTTTGAATGTATATTTGAGTTTTTTTCCTTAGTACAAAACTTTTTGTATGAATAATTTTTCAAGAAGACAAATTCCCTATAATTATCGTTTTGCTATTCACAGTTGATATTATGTACCTAGCTTGATTAGAATGGCAGCAGTGTTGTTGCAGGACGGCGCGATGCGTATGATATTGGAGCGACAGAGACACGTATCGCTCCGTTCTGCTCTCACGCATAGCTATTTTAATCAAGCTAAATTATTGAAACTTGAAATATTTATAAATGACTTTGAAATATGTATGTAGATATTTATTATTTTCCGTATTTGGTTTTTTGTAGCAAGTAAATTATGAGAATTTATTGTAAAATTATAGCTTTATTTCAATAGTCAATTAAATTGGGGCTCATAGTTAAAATAGCCATTTAGTCGCATTTTCTTGATGCCTGGCAATACTGCGACGCTCTACTTGGTCATTGTTGCCAGATACTGGATGTTCAAAAGGTTGGTAAATTTATTAGGTAATGAATAATGAAATAAAACGCATAATCTTCAATGGAACACAATTTTGAGATTTTTTTGGTGGTTCTTTACCTCCAGAATATGACATATTTTGGAACGGAAGTAGGTAAGTACTATAGTCACCACGCTTGTTAGCGTTGCGGCTGTCACTATGGACTGCGGTTGTTGGTGACCGCAATTATGTAAGATGTTACGATACGCTAAAGGACGCTACTGCCTATCATCCGGTTCAAAGTCCCTAAGTCGCCTTTTACGACATCTGTGGGTAGAAATGAGATGGTATTCTTAGCTGACACATATAATAGTGTTTTACTAAGCATCTACTATAACTTCAAAATGGTTTCGTGTATGTATCTTATGAGGTAGTTGATTCAACAACGGGACCCCAGTCTATATTGAACAACCAGTATTTATTTCAAAAATGTGCCTAAAATTAGTCACCCCAGTCGTATTTTTAGTTTAGCTATTATATTTGAAATAGCTCAGTTTAAATTTATTATGAGTAGAGTTCGCTCAGAATTCGCTATTTTGAATTGCTCGCTATCCACGTACATATTTCAAAGCCAGTCTATTTAAACTTATTAAAAAACTTTATGGTGTTAATGTCGGCATTCATGGTCGTGAAAATAAACAATGTATTTCGTTATTGACATTCAAAAAGTATACAAGGTTGATTTTTTTTTTACCTGAAATCCGTTTGCCCACTTATTATGGAGGTCGAAAGCAACAACTTTTGTTCTACGACTTTGCTTACAACGCACAATACAAAAAGTGTTGGTCACTTGCGTTACTTTGTATGGGAACTTACGTCACTTTTGTAACTTATGTTACTTTACTTTCACTTACGTTGCTTTAAGTTAAGTTGTGGTCAAAAGCAATAAATTCAGATTCAGATAATTTATTCTTTACAGAATACTTTTTTTACTTTTGTTCTACGACTTTGCTAACAACGCACAAAAATGTTCAACTTCCCATACAAAATGTGTCAAGTTGGTCACTTACGTTACTTTGTATGGGAAGTTGAAAATTTTTTGTGCGTCGTCAGCAGAGTCGTATAACAAAAGTTGTTGCTTTTGACCTTCCTTATAATTGGGCAAACGGATGCCAGGTACAAAAAAAACTGATATTAAATAAAATAGCCATTGTTATTCTTCAGATTTCAGAATTAACATTTTGGTATAAGGTCTTGAAATTGATCAACTTTCCCCAAGGAACATTGGTTGACATACGAAAAACCAACGCGCTTTGCTGTCTTATTAGTGACAAAACATGCAACTATACGTGATGACCACCTACCATCAGGTGGCCGACCTTCTCGTTTGCTCACTTGTAACATAAAAAAAGTAAAACAATATTTATTTGTGTTATGGAGTAAATATGTATTAAATGTTCGAACCATGATTTATTTTCACGAAATACGAACGCCGATTTCAACCCCCTCTCGTATATTAACCAAACGCCGCGCGCAGAGATCGCGCGGCTTCGGTTTCATCACATTTCAGGACGCATCGTCAGTCGACAAGGTGTTGCAAGTCCCCGTCCACACTCTAGACGGCAAACGTATCGACCCAAAACACGCGACACCAAAATCTGCACCGCGACCGGCGAAGACAAAGAAGATATTCGTCGGCGGAGTCGGCCAGGACACTTCAGCCGATGAGGTTAGAGCGTACTTCTCCCAATTCGGCTTAGTCGAAGACGCTGTCATGCTCATGGATCAACAGACGAAACGCCATAGGGGATTTGGTTTCGTCACTTTTCATTCGGAGGAAGCTGTCGAACGTGTTTGCGAGATTCATTTCCATACGATTAAAAACAAAAAGGTTGAATGTAAACGCGCTCAGCCTAAAGAAGCTGTGGCTGCAGCGCCGTTAGCTTTAGGTAAGCGGTTGGTTTTACGCCCTGGGAGAGGATTGGTTTACGCCACTGCAGGGGGGGTGGGAGCAGTCCCGACAGTTGGCGCAGTGTCCGCCGCGCACGCGTATAGATACGCACCGTACGCTTTGCCGTCGCAGGCGACGACTTTAGTCGCCCCCCCGCAACCGGCTCCGCAGCCCACTTTGCCGCAGTTTGGAGCCGCGTATTCCTTAGCTGGTGTCGACATGTCGTCTTTCCAAGGCGTCGACTGGGGAGCTATGTACGGACTGCCTATGTACATTTAAACAAGCAATAATTGGGACTTATGCAAGTGGCGTTCTACTGTCGTAGAATAATAATTGTATTGAAATCTTTGACATTGACATTATCATGTGTCATTTCGTTTTTGCCCTCGTAATGATAACAGGTGGCTAAGTTACTTCAACTGCTCTTATGTGATAAAAGGCCGCTAAGTAATACAATCTGCTCTTATGCGGTAGAAGGCAGCTAAGTGACAATATTCCCTCATATCAAAGGCTGCTAAATGACCTAAATTATTCCACTTAGCCGCCTTTTATAACATAAGGGAAAATAAGTCACGTAATTGCCTTTTATTCCAAAAAGGCATATTAATTCACTTAACCGCCTTTTATCGCAGAATGGCAGATTTTGTTACTTAGTCGCCTTTTATCATACAAGGGCAGAACATTTTCATTGTAATCTACTTACGCTTAGGATGATAGAAAGCCACTTGTCTATGGGCCCTTAACGAATTTGAATTTAAATAACCCCACCCGCCTACGGAGTTAGGTTGTCCCTTTTTTCGCGCTCTCGACACGGTCAGATAAAGTTTCGAACGTCATGTTTTAAATATTATTTTATAGACATGACAAGAAAAAAAATGTTATTGACATAAGGTTGAATTGACATTTATATCTTATCGACGTGACAGTGGTTTCGTCATAGTCGTTTTTGATCATGAAATTGAACAACTTTTCCCAATAACTTCCCATAGAAAGTGTACTTGTAGAGTATTTTGTATGGAAGTTGGATTTTTTTTCTCCATTTAAAATTTTTTTTTTAGAAGTTGTTTAGTTTCTTGATACGCTAAAATTACTATTTCAGGACATTTTGGTTAATTGAAAATTTTAAATGCGTGTCGTTCGAAACTGTCCTCATTTGATTGAAGTTAAAAAAAAAGATTTTTTTGTTTTGTTTCGCGAGCGCATTTACAATTAGTTCCTATACTTTTTAGTTTAGCTCTTTCTTGCCGCAGTGGCCACGAGGGAATAATCAGTATTTAAAAAAAAGTAATTTAGGTACGTACTTATATCGGCTCATATTATAAATAGGTTAAGTCAATTTTACTCGAAGCAATACTGGCCCGGTGCGGGACACTTCAAAGAGAACGCATTTTTTTTTAATTAAAAAGTTATTATAAGATGAAGATCTCAGATATAATTTAGTTGAGAAAACTATTTTTTTTTTTTCATATATATTGTCTCTGATTTTTAGTAGATAGTGCACGTTCGTACGCAATATTGATACTTATATTTATATTTTAGGAGTGTACTTAATAATCTCATGGCAGCTGTATTTTTTGCGCGTGGAAGCTGCGTGACGCCGCCATTTCTTTTTGAGCAGATACGTAATTTTGATCAGTATTAAAATTTTGGTGCCATTTTTTTGTATTGGATGTGCCAAATTTCGCTTTTTGGTTGTATCTGGAAGCATGTCTTTTAGGAGCTGGTCTTCTTTAAAAAAAATATATTTATTTATTCACAAGAAAAACTATACAACGTATAACGTAACTGTAAAATATATTTTTTTGTACCTATTTTGTAAGTATGTGGAAATAAATGGTTTAAATGGTTTAAAATTTTTCGACGCCATCTTTTTTTTTCTGTAAAGTGATGTCGTCACGCAGCTTCGCGCTACCTGAAATACTCTTCATACATATCTAACTGATAAAAGCAATCTCATTTACTTATAGTCTATGTATGATGTATGGTTATATTTACTTACTTATGTAGTTATTTTAGTATCACTCTCGGTTTTACAAGTAGGAGAGATTTTTTTTTAATTTATTACACCCCCTTTTTCATGTAGTCGGGTAAGTGTTTCCTTGCCAGGGGCTAAAGAGATTATTTATGAAAAATTAAAACCCGACTTTGATTATAGTGTTTATTTTGGTAGTTTCGTAAAACTGGAGTTTATGTAATTAAAAAATAATGCTGTATATAGGGTGTAAGGGACTGTGTACTGAAAACTGAAAGGGCGTGATCAGTCAACGAAACTGAAAAACAAAAACATTTTAAAAAAAAAATTACCTCCATACAAATTGCTCACTCAGGTCGAACAGTTTGTATGGAAAGGTCGAATTTAATTTTCATTTCCCAAAAATGTTTCTTTGGGAAAGTTGTTCAGGGCACGCCCTTTCAGTTTTCGGTACACCGTCCCTTACACCCGTTACATTAAGTCTCTCCTATAAGTATACCGAGTCTTAGCGTATTTGATTACGTATAGTTTAGTTAAAGGGAATGCAAACTAACACCCGTGTGACAATAAGTAATAAGCGCTGTAGACATGTTGTTGCGCCTGACTTTGCCTGAAACTCAAAAATTTTATTTTACCTTTAGACAAAAAGAAAAAACAGCCGCAAAATATACAAGGTGTAACGGAAAGGCTATATCAACCCTGAAGGGTGTGATTCTGCCCATGAAACTGAACAACTTTCCCCAAGGAACATAGGTCGAAATACGAAAAACCAAATTTGACCGGGATACAAAATGCGCTGTTAGATGATGAAGTTTCTATGGGAGGTCAAAAATTTTGTGCTATGACTTACGTCCCTTGGGAAAAGTTGTTCAGTTTCATGGGCAGATTCACACCCTTTAGTATTATCACACCTTTCCTTTTTACATCCGCAAAATAAACGTATTTTTGAATTCGAATAACTTAAGGCGTACATTCCTTGAGCGAAACGGAGACATATTGTCCAAGAAACATGGGTCGAAAATTTGTATGGGAGGTCAAATTTCTTTTGCATTTAATACGAGAAAAGAAATTTGACCTCTCATACAAAATGCGCTAGCAGCTGAAGCAAATTCTAAGAGAGGTCAAAAATTCGTATTTTGACCTATTTTTCTTGTACAATATGTCTCCTTTTAGCTCAAATGTACGCCTTGAGTTGTTCAAATTCGAAAAATCTATAGGTCCTAATGAAATGGTGATTATAATTTTAGTATGTTACTCAGACCAAGATAGTGAAAAACTTTCCCCAAGGAACACAGGTTGAAATACGAAAATAAATTTTTGACCTCCCATAGAAACTGCATCAGTTTGTATGAGGGGTTTTTTTTATTTCGGCCTAGATTTATGATCTTAGTAACATACTTAGAACGCAATTGACTGGGAAACACCCTATATTAAAGCCTTGTATACAAGGTGTAAGGGACAGCCTTCCAAAACTAAAAGGACTTTTCAACGAAACTGCACTATTTTTTTCAAGAAATGAAAGAAAAACAGCATCTTCATACAAAATTGTAAACTTTATTGGACGGGATAGTTTGTATGGAGAGGCAGACTTTTTTTTAATTTCCTGAAAGTTTTATTCACTGAAAGTTGTTCAGTTACGTTAACTTATCATGCCCTTTCAGTATTCGAAAAGCTATTCCTTAAAATAACTCTGACTGAGACCGTTAATGCGCAGAAGTCAAAAAATGAGTCGCGGGGGTGAGCGCGGCAGGTGGGGGGAGGCGAGCGGATCGTTCATTGGCTCTCCGCCTGTCACACATGCGCAGAAAATAACCGTCAAAGCCAAACTTATCATGCGAATGCTATACTTCATTTAACTCGGCCAATTTTTTTTAAATACGTATTAACCATTTTATAATATTTAAATATTATTGTACTTAAATACTGAGGAAATAATCTCAAAACTTCATACAATCAATACTTATTTATACTTTTGAATCTCTTTAGTACTTAAAAACATTAGATAAGTCTTGACAAGCAATATTTTGAAATTCTTCGATTCTGTGATTAAACAAAGTATTAAATAGATGTAGACTCGCGGGTCAAATGACATTTTTAGATGACATTTTGTACCATAATATAAGCTGCCTCCGTGGTCAAGTATCGAAAGAAAGAAATTGACATACATACATACACTCGAAAATCATAACCCTCCTGTTTTGGGGCAGTCGGGTAAAAAGATGAGTAATTTAGTAAGTCAATAAGTTAAAGCTCAGTTAAAACTTTCAGTTTTGACAACAATAGACTAGCTAGGACCTTCAACCTTAAGGCCGGTATTTCACTGGGACACCATGGCAGCGCAACCAGTCGCCGCTACCAACAAAATGTATACAGCTCTATAGAGAGTTACTCACCTGGTGTCCGTTTGGTTGCGCAACCAATTTGGCGGCGCAAGCAGCTCGGATGCTGGTCGCGCTACCACTCCCAGTGAAATAGCTCTTAATACTGTGGCCGCAGGGTGAAGCGACTCTGGTGTCTAGTTACGGACACCAGTTGCGCAACCAGTCGCGCCACCATGGTGTCCTAGTGAAATATCGGCCTAAAAAGCCGTTAATGACGTCATGTTAAATTACATCTATACACAGGAACTTTTAAAAAACATAATACCTATATTTAGCTTAATTTTTCCTTTTTGTTTTTTTAATTTCCTTTTGTTCTTTTTTTTTAGTTCTTTTTCTTTTTTTTTTCTATTTTAAAACATAATCAAAATGTCACCTAAAAATTTCGAAAAAATACTAAATAAAAGACGATTTAGGTTGTGTTCGTGCAATTTCTAGGTTAAGATTTAAAATTCGGGACTTGGTCCTTTCAGTATTAAAATAAAACTTAATTAACTGATTAAAATAAAAATTATTATAAGCGTAGAGCTTTTTGCTTCTATTTTTAGGGAATTTCGCGATGACTTTGCAAACTTATAAGTCTTGTATTTTTGCAAGGGCAACAATATTGACAATAAGATCTTAAGCAGCTTTTTGACAGCTAGAAATATTTTATTTCGTATAGACAGTGTAACTGATAGGGAACCAACGAGCTTGAAGTCTTGGTACCCTCTTTATTATATTATATTTATAATTGTTTATTTTTAAATTATTTTATTCAGGCAAAGTCTGGCGCCTAGTAGAGCCAATGCATGCGGTAGCTTTGTCGGCTACGTACCCTAGCCGGCGCACTATGTAACTCTGTTGTGTGGAAACTAGTAAAAATTATCTAAAAAAAAAAAATATTCCTGGCCGCAAAAAAAAAAAAAAAACTATCGACAACTGAACGGGACGTTTTGATATTTTCTACACAGGTTGGAACAACTTTTACCAAGAAACATATCACCAGACATAAAAAAAAACCTCCACACAAATTTGTAAGTTTGTATGGAGTTTTTTTTTTTTAATTTCCGGTGACATGTTTCTTGAAAAAAGTTGTTCAATTTTTGCTAACCTTTCCCTTACACTCTGTATTACGGAAGAGGTTATTTTTTTGATCCCTAGTCAAATATCTGAACAATTTTCCTAAACAAATATGAATGACAAAAAAAAGTTATTTTTGGATTTTGCATACACGATGGATGAGACATTCAATTTTTTTTTTTAATTCAACTTATTTGTTTGTTGAAACATTGGTTTTGTGTTGTAAGTGAATACTAAAACTTGACTACAGGTAAAAAAAAGTTTAAACTGTGAATGTAACAAAAAATATACATATGGACATTCCTAAAATTTAAAATTTGTCAATTTCTGTATACAGGGTGTTATTTGATTGCGTGATAAGGTCTGGGGCGGGATCAGTATCAGTTACTGAACAACTTTTGCCAAGGATCATAGGTCTAAAAACGAAATTAAATTTTTGACCTCCCATACTGCGTCAGCTGATAGCGCATTTTGTATGGTAGGTCAAATTTGGTTTTTCGACCTATGTTCCTTGGGAAAAGTTGTTGGCACGCAATCAAATTAACGCCCTATATAATCGATTGATTTATCTTAACCAATTTGTATGGAGATTGGTAGCAAACAGTTCTAGGCTTAGATACTAGGCCTGTTTAAATTTAGTATTTTTTTTTTCCGTTTCCACACTGCAGGGCTACCGAATGCTATATGACACATGTATGTATACACCCCTCCTCTAGTATAACCAGTGTTAGCTTAAGTAGGTTAGATAATCCCTGAGATTAGGCGGTCGGTTTAAGGCGGATATGTCATTTTCAATGCGGATATGTCATTTTTAAGGCGGAAATTTAATTTTGAGGTGGAAGTCATATTTTAAGGCGGATATGTCATTTTTGAGGCGGATATGTCATTTTAAGGCGTATATGTCATTTTCAATGCGGATATGTCATTTTTAAGGTGGAAATTTAATTTCGAGGTGGAAGTCATATTTTAAGGCGGCTATGTCATTTTTGAGGCGGATATGTCATTTTTAAGCTTAATATTTAATTTCCAGGTAAATGTCATATTTTAAGTTGCATATGTCATTTTAAAGTTGCAAATATATCATTTTGAGCCATATATAGCCATATTAAAATATGATGAAGCATCATATTTTAAGGTGGCTATGTAATTTTTGAGACGGGTATGGCAGTGGGGTATTGAAGTGGGTATCCTATTATACAGGGGGTGTAAGGGACGGTGTACCGAAAAATGATAGGGCGTGCTCAGTCAACGAAACTGAACAACTTTCCCAAAGAAACATTTTTGGGAATAAAAATCATTTTTGACCTCCATACAAATTGCTCACTCTGATCGAACAGTTTGTATGAAGAGGTAAAAATTTTCAAAATTTCCAATTTTCACCGCCCTGCGTACTTAAGGCGATTACAGCCCTCAAATTAGAAGCTACGCGATCGTCAATGCAAATATCGACTTTATTGACACGTCAATAGCGTTCATATAAGAGTGCTCTTCAACGTGGCTGTTACGACCAACGTCGAGATTCTCACCCATAAAAAAAGGGGTTTTTATTGATTTTATACCACATTAATAATTATTTATTTTTTTTAATTCAGAAACCGTAAAATTTAGAATTTTTGAGTGGAAGAAGCATCAAAATCGTTTTAGACGTTTCGGAGCCCTCGAAGCAATAGGATATTTTTTGCGTAAAACGAGGAGAGAGAAGATTTTTTTCTGGCAAAACTAACAGTTATAATAAAAATAATCTACTTAAAAATTATTGTTTATCATATTGATTAACTCATGTATATTCTTTTGTAACGATTGGACCATCCGTTTGGGAGAAGTTTGCCTTCGAAGTTAGCAAATTTTTGCAATTTGAGGGTTATAATCGTCTTAAAGGCTTTTTACATAAAACACTCATTTCAAGGTCGACTAAAAAGGCAGGTAAATAACTGGAGAAAAAGAACAATTTACCCAAAAGTTCAAATTGTAAATACCCGTCCACCTAAACCACATTTAGTCATATAAAAACTTGGCGAACTGCAAATAATCTAAGTTTCACGGAATTGTGCTCCCAAGACGAATTTGGGTTTCGCTTAGTTTTATCAAGTTAGATTTACTCTAACTTTGGTTCTACTCAATTTTGTGGACGACACTGGGGATTAGTTTTTACTTACTTCTGGACCTAACAAATTCAGTGAAAAAATAAGCAGAGGACAAATTTCTTTGAATGAAGCTCGTTGGTGATGAGATGCTGGTGAAAACCAAGTTTCACAGTCTGGCCCACCGACGCAAGGTTGCATGTCTGTCGGTCTTCTACAGATTGTACTTCGGAGAGTGTGCTCTACCCCACTATCTCCCTTCTACCATCGGGAGTCCAGACGCACCGCAGGATATCACCCATATTTGGTTGATATTCCGCACATTCGCACAAAGCACTTTGAAACATCTTTTATAATGCGCACGGCTAAAGAGTGGAATTCTCTGCCTGCGTCTGTGTTCCCGAGTTCATATAACCCGAATCTCTTCAAGTCGCGAGTGAATAGGCTTCTTCTGGGCAAGCTCGTTCCATCGTCGACCTCATCTCTGTCTTGAAGACTAGATCGAGGTCAAGAGTAAGCCCATTTTCAATAAAAAAAAAAGAATTGCAAAGCTACATGAATATCACGTCTTTTTACCTGTGGGGTAGACAGAGACCACAGCCCTCCACCTGCTACGATCTTGACATACTTCCCTGTCGCTTCCTCTACTCATCATTTGTAGCAACTTTTTTCAGTACTCGCCTTTTTTTTTTTTTTAGTTTATTTTCCTGAAAATTGCTTACAAGTAGTTACATTCAAATATATCGCCAAACTACAGAGTAGTTTGTTGGCGAAACAAAACACATCAAATTATTTAGCTTATAATACAATAAACATTAATGTCAGAAATATGCCTGCATCACTTTTGGATGTCAGTTAAAAATAATTTACGCGACAAGTCAAAACCCACTAATTGATATAAACATCAAACCCCCAAATCTCTAGCTTTATACTTAGACAGTCGCCTCAATCGACACGTTTTAGTTGATGATACAAAAAAACTGTCAGGATTATGCCTACATCACTTTTTTAAGACGTCAGTGAGATCAATTACGTATGTCACGCAACAAGTCAAAACCCACTAATTGACATAAATAACAAACCGCTGAAGTTCTAGCTTTATACTTAGAAAAAACTCAGGATTATGCCTACATCACTTTTTAAGACGTCAGATTAATTACGTATGTCACGCGACAAGTCAAAACCCACTAATTAACATAAACAACAAGCCGCTGAATTTCTAGCTTTAGACAGTCGCCTCAATAGACACGTCAAATTATTTAGCTAATCATACAAAAAATAACTGTCAGAAATATGCCTACATCACTTTTTTAAGACGTCAGTTAAATTTATTAAGTATGTCACGCGACAAAGTCAAAATCCACTAACTGACATAAACAAGAAACCTGAACTTGTTTTACCTCAATCAACACGTCAAATTATTTAGCTAATAATACAAATAAATCTATCAGGATTATATCTACATCACTTATAAGACGTAAAATTAATTACGTATGTCGCACGACAGTTCAAAACCTACAAACCGCTAAATTTCTAGCTTAACTTAGACAATCGCCTCAACCGACCGCCATTGAACCCATTGACACCTTTTGTATATTAGTTTCCTATTTCAGTATTAGAGTTGATATGTGATGTTTATACCGCGTTGGTATCTTGCCAATTGAAGCGCGGCTTCTACCTAGTATGTACTTAATTTTTTATATTTCTTATGTATTGCGTTGCGGGTAGCTCTACTGTTAGTTTTGTCTTCGAAGACAGTGGGTAAGTGACATATGGTGTGATAATCTACAAGTTAAAAATAATATAGGAAAGTTTGAACTTAAATGGCGTTACCGTATTTTGAATTGCTTAAAACGAACATTTCTAAAATACAACACAGTTGTATTTGCATCCATCTCGAAAAGAACATTCTAAATCGAGTGCAAGACATTATGACGTCATAGTTCGCGAATACGATTTCTGTTTTGACGTTTAATAAAAAGTAGCTCATTTGACTAGCGGATTGGTTGGTAATACGCCAAATTGACATTTTGAATCGCTTGTGGTGCCGTGCCGTTTTTACATCGAATTTTGCTTTTTAATATGACGCCATTGATGTAAAAGAAATCGACCATGATCATTCATACTTTTTTTTGCTTCATAAAAATGTAGAAAGTAATGCTATGAACAAATAATAAGACTGTGACAATGCTGTTCTAGAAATCATAACCTAGACTTATAGTCAGAAAAGTTCCTGTTAAAGAAAACGTACTGGACGTACTTTGATGATTATATATTTGGGTTTTTTTTAGCTACCTACTCGATATGACCTCAATGGCTGCCCAGACTATGAGCCTCTGATGTGTCACGTGACCTCAGTTTGACCTTGAAAGGGTCCCTTATTTGAAAAAAAAAATGCAAATTGCTTGGAAAAAATACAATACAACAGTTACAATAATTCGCCATCTAGTATTTTCTGGGTTTAGATTTCTATACGGCCATTGTCGATCCATCCAGCCTTGGTAGTAAGCATCTTATGGACGTATATCCTAGTTAACTGACGAGACCTGTACAGTTGACGGTCACGCCATGTAGTTTTAAGTTTTTCTTCAAATTAAATTTTTCGCTTCCTGTCTTTCATACCGATGCTTGAGAGTAAAATTAACAGTTGAGCTGGTCGCGGCGATAACAGTATTTATATTTTTCCCTTTAAATCACTTACCTTGTACTAGTTACACTGGTAATATGGTTTGGCTGTCCTCCGTTGCCAATAGAAAGTTGGTTTCAGTTCCAAACAACGGCGGGCGGCCAGTAGGTTAGAGTAGTTTGTATCTAGTGGATTTAGTGTTTGCTCGTAATGTACGCACTAGTAATACCTGATGTGTCATTACATGGATAATGTTAGAACAATAAATTGTGTGTTTTATTTCGTAGCTCAAGCGGGGTAGATCCTTTTGCTGGGTTGTGGTTTGTTTTCTACACAATTCTAGATAGTGTGCACGTTATTTTTTGAAGTAGCGTTTGGAGTGTGAACGCAAAAAAGTTTGCCCCACGTCGGGCGCCAGTTTGTGAGTATGGGGGGGTGGGGTGCGCTTGGATGATCCTGATTGGTAAGTTGGTGTAACTCAGGCATGTGTATCATAGTAGACAAGCGTCTTCTCTCGTAACTAACACAAACCCACATCTCTGAACTATATAAATAAGGCATGGTTGGCATGGACTTATACATACGTAAATATTTAAAAAGTATTCTTCCATTTCTCACTGTCAATTCCCAAAAGGCGTTAGCCACACGTTGGTTGTGAAACGTGCTATTAAAATATTTCTTTTGAAGTTAGATGAATTTCAATTTTGAAAGAAATATTACACGAGTAGACACGTAGTGTAGACCATGTAGTGAAGCTTCGCTTGAGGCCTACAGTCTTCCTGGTTTTTGAAAACTGAAAATTGATTTGCCAAAATGCTCAGGCCAAAAATTAAGCCAAAAGTTTCAATTCTTTGCTCAAATTAGACACAGCTAGTTTCGTGTCTTTGTAAAACCAGGAGAAAACTGATCAATTGGATAGTCGATTGGCCGCCATTTTGTGTCTAACTATAAACAAGATGGCGGATGCACGGGTTTGGAACAAAACTCAGGAGGATGGACAAGTTATTTTGCCAAAATGACCGCTAAAATTGAGTCGGAATAGCATAAGGTTGAGACAATAATTTGAAGGGACAATGCCAACTAAGAAGCTAACTAACTTGTACTTTAAACTTCGTTGCCATAAAACATTTTACATTCCTCTCTAGTCATTTTGTAATTAGTTTCTTTGTATTTATGATTCGGCGGGAAAAACTTGTAAGTCTAAACTTGCTCAATTCTTGTTCTTGCCTAGTAGTATCTAGTTGGTTCATAAGCTTGAAGCAATGCAGTAATGTGCCATACACAGTAAGCACGCCAACGTTGAGCAAGCCGTGCTTATTCGCAATTCCAGGTTATCTGGACCAATATAAACAACTTATATTCATAAGGTTAATAAGATATACTCGGATTAAATATACAATTTTTGGATTGGTATAATATAAAGTATGTTAATTAACAAAATAAAAATAATGTTGTGTGTTTTAAATGTACGGCAGATGCTAGAGTAGTTGAGTAGTGTAGTAATTTTGAAGTTTTACATACATATATTAAATAAATATAAGTATGACTAACCGAAAGCAATAAAAGTAATATTAAACGACAGCACGCGCGCGCTGCGGCTGACATCACGTCGACTAAAATACCCAAAAAAAAAATTTAAATTAAATAAGCACTTTTCGTTTCGATGAACACGAAAGAGCACAGCAGCGCGCGCTGTTAGATTTATTATACACACATGCATACAACATAAAATATTACAATATTTTTGTATATTAAGATTGATGTATTCAGTAGTGAGTTGATATTTGTATTTTAAAGTAAATTAATCGTGATAATTAATGCAACACTTGTGGACAAGTGAGTTTGTGATTTACTTGTTTAAGCGTCAGTGACGCTAGCTTTGGGCGTGCGGCCTTGTTTCCCGCGCTTCCAAAATGTCGGCACTTCCGGCATTTAACCGATAGTGTAGAATACTCGAGCCAAAAGGCTGTCTTGACATTCCTTTTTTTGTGTATATTTTGATTGAAACTGCCTTTTTGTTGTAGTCTTATAAATTAATACTCATTCATAGACAAATAGATACCTATGGGCTGTTTAGTTGATATTCACATACTGCTATAGTTATATTGTGCAATATTTAATGGACTATGTATATTTATTTGAACTGTAGTTAAAGGGACGGGTTGAATGGTAGATGTAGCGTCTGTTTTTAATGTCAGCATCCCGAAGCATAGACAAACATTTTTCTTCCGCTCGAGTCTATGCTTAAGGGAAAGGGCTTAAATTTATAAATGAATGTTTCAGTACTGGGTAAGATCGTCTATTATGTAGATGTTTGTATTTATATGAAACGCTCTTTTCTTGTTTGAATCGCCTAAACCACTCAATGGTTTTATATTTGACAGATTATAAAGATAAAATATCCATTAAAGCAATTTGTTAGTGGCAGTTTACCTCGATGATATCTTTGTATCCTCTGATATAATGTACAAATTGCGTCATTTAAAAGAACTCTGAACGCCACCTTTACTGCCATGTGACACATCGTGGACCAATAGCGTAATGGCAAAGACACCGTCGCGCGAGTTTACGCGAATGCTAAACGATTTCAAATACTTATCTCTTTTTTGAATGACATGATCTGTACCGATATTAATACTGAAGTAAACTATAACGGAAAAGAGCGTGCTATAGACAATTTATAGACCATAGAAAGTCGGTCTAGCTAGTGTCTGCAGTCGTAGAAGCGGCCGTGCGCCAATATCGCGCCATTGAATATATAATCTATGGTTCATCTTCACTTAGATATCTTAGAAATAAATGGTAACAAACACAGCTGATCTTTCATTTCTCGCTTTTTTATTTCATACCTGTTAGTTTAGATCAGGATATTTCAGTATATTTTTATAAAGTATATGCGTAGCTTAGAAGCTTCGGGGCCCATTTTGGGCACCAGGAATAGTTAGTACCCCATTTTGGTAGTGGAGTGGACCTCCTTGCATGGATTGCGGCGTAGCGGTGGTGCATGAGGCCATGAATCGGTGTCTGCGGCGGACGCGACGGCGGCGCAACGGCGACTTTCAACAGTATTTAATTAGGAGAAGAACTGAGAAATAAATGGGACTTCGATCGTCTACGGGGGTTACATCAGCAGAGATCTCGGAAAATATGGAATATATCTAGTGGGTATCCACGAAATATGACAAATTTTTGACATACTAAAGCTAAAAAGTAAAAAAAACACTAGAATCAAATTGTTGTGTTTTTCTGTAATCAACCTGTCAAAAAGCTATTTCCCGAATACTAGATGTGATTCTGCATATCATCCGAGATACGTAATGATGTAACCGTCCACCTCAATTGGTTAAAAAACGTCAATAATGACATTTGACGTTTTCTCAACCAGTGCAGGTTATGGCCCCATTCGATTTCTAGTGCTGCTCCTCATTTTTTTTAATTAAGTAGTTTTACCGCAGGGCGTTTTCTAGCTATTTTTGTCAACATCTAAACACTAGTTTGATGCTGCAACATATCAATAAATATCTGCTTATATTTATAATGCCTTAAGATTTTGACAAAAAAGTATGAAATTATTTTGTAGGTATTACTCGTATACTTAATGGCATGGTTTTCATTATATCTTACTATAAATTAGTACCTATTTGAAAAATCCATTTATAAAGTTGTGGAATAAGTAACTAAATTGTCATCGTCAGCTGTACTTTCGCTTTGATTTTTTTTCATCCGGTATATGGTTAACAATTTTAATATCTACCCACATTTTGATTGATATCCATTTACAGTAAAGTGCATCCCAGTATTATTTAATTTATAGTTCGTAGCCATAGAACAGGTGCTGGGTTACGTAGATTAGTTGAATGACCGAATTTTCCTTTATAGAAATTCATAAAATGTGATGATATATACAAACCTCTTTTGAGGAACGCTTTGAATAAAACTTTTTTTTTTCAACTTTTCGTAGTTAAGCCTCGAGTAGTTTGAAATTAGAACTTAAAGTGTGCATATCGAAAGAGAGACCCAGACAGACACAAAAGTGTGCCTTAATTTTTAGTTTGAAAAGAAAAATGTCAAAGTGATCTTAAAAACGTAGATTACGGACCAAAAATAGTTTTGAAAAGGCAGTATTTTTTACTAAATTATTTTCCTTAAGTTTCCTTTAATTAGATTCATAGATGAATACATTGTGATTGGATAGTAACAATAAAAGAAACCCTAGGACCCCATTTTGTAGTAGTACAAACTATTGTAATTTTACCTTATTGTAAAATCACTTGTTAATTGTAACACTGTCTTCCTAATTATGAAATAGACTGAAGTAGTGACCCGTTGATCCCAATTGGCTGGGATGCACTAGATTTTTGTTTTTGAAAAACCTATGTAAAAGCACTTCTTTAGATGGGCTCATTCCTCAAACTTTACTGGCCGTTGCTCTATCCACCCGAATCTATTTAAGTCGCGAGTGAATAGGCTCCTGGGCAAGCTCGTTCCACCGTCGACCTCATCTCTGTCCTCAGAGCTAGATCGAGGCCGAGTGGTTATGGGGTTTAATAGAGAGTAAAAATCCTCCTCATTTACTAAACCATTGAAATTGATTTCATTAGAACTCATTCTTAAAAGTAAATCTAAGTGGGCGAAATGGAGCTTATTGAAGAATTTTAGTACCTACCTTACAACACAAATGTGAACAACTTTCCCAATAAAAATGAGTCGCTTTTGCTTTTCCATGCAAACCTTGCCCTGGCAGTTATAATAAAACTAGGTAGAGTTTGAATGAGACTACAAAAAATATTGTTTATCAACTCATGTCTCCTTAGGAAAGTTTTCAGATTTATGTTGTTGTTACCCGTAGTGGTCCTACTAGTTCAAATTATTTAGCCAGGAATCCAAAAATTACCTGCCTAAAATTTATGATTGGTACAAATATTTGTAGCGCTGTCAAGGTAGCTAAATTTTATATAAACGGGACTAAAAACTAGATGGTGCCACCATCGCGAAAATAATGTACATTCTAGATGGCGCCACAGTCTCGTAATTTGTACACTTTCTCAACCAAGAAGTTACTATGTCGCTTGTGGCGCTATGTAGTATTAGCCCACTGCAAGCAAGCAACTAGAGTGCTATGAATTAGTCTAGCCAACGAAAGCAGTTCATACGAAACCGCGGGAAATTTAAAAATAACAAGTTTTAAACCCTGAAATACTATAACAATTTGATGGTTTGGAAAATACTGAAAAATTACAATTTGATGCTTTTAGTTGGTTTGGGTGGGTTTCAGGTAGTATGTAGTCTTGAAAACCAACTAAAAGTATCAAATTGTTATTTTGCAGTATTTTCAGGGTTTAAAACTTGTTATTTTTAAATTTCCCGCGGTTTTGTATGGACAGATTTATTGTTAAATAGTGGTGTTTTTTGTGGTTGGCAAGACTCAACGGACAGTAAAGCGTATTATAAAAACCAATATGCGGCCTATTTTTAAAGCCTGATCTAAAAGTGCTGTTTCTTGAGAGATTGATCAAGTAGTTTAAAATACTGTGTTCAGTAGAATAAACCCAGTACAAGAATTAAGTACATCTCCTTTACATTGTTCTAAATTGATTTGTTGACTAGAAGAGTATGCTCTTCAATTACACGAGGCGCACCTTCCACCGTCGTTGGAATATCGTTACACCAAACGGGGGTTGGTGTTCGTTATAATGTGTGTCGTTTTTGCTATACTTTTTAGGGTTCCGTACCTCAAAAGAAAAAAAACGGAACCCTTATAGGATCACTTTGTTGTCCGTCTGTCTGTCTGTCTGTCTGTCTGTCTGTCTGTCTGTCTGTCTGTCTGTCTGTCAAGACCCTTTATCTCACGAACCGGTAAAAGTATCAGGTTGAAATTAATACCATATATTAGGATCCATGAACTACACAAGATCTGAAAATTTCAATTTTTTACAACGACGCAATCAAAAGATATGGCATTTTATGTCCTCATCTCCATACATTTATGCAAAAAACCAAAACCTACAGGGTACTTCCCGTTGACCTAAAATTATGAAATTTGGCAAGAAGCTAGGTCTCACAGTACAAATAATGGGAAAAGTCTGAAATCATTAAATATTACAACTTTTCTCACAACTAATAGTAACCAATTGTGGTGAGCTCCCGTTTCAAGAACATTCATATAAGAGAGGGGTCAAGTTGAATGGTCGCTGAGGTGATTTTTGTTTTAGTTCTATTTTATAAACGGGAACACTTACAAACTTGAAAATTGATATGTTTATAGTGCATAAGCTATAAAATATCAACAATTAATAAAATTTTGTCAAGCGCTTGTCGGACTCAAAAAATCGAGCACATTAACTTACTGAAATTTCAACTAATACAATTATGATTACGTGGTGGTACGGAACCCTCTGTGCGCGAGTCCGACTCGCACTTGGCCGGTTTTTTTTTTACTAGCCTATACAGTCCCACTGGTGGGCAAGGTCTCCCCTTCGGTCCTCCAAGTGTCGCGGTCCTTAGCGAATTCTGGCCAGATCTTTACACACACACACATAATATCACACCTCTTTCCCGTCGGGGTAGGCAGAGACCACAGTCCTCCACCTGCCACGATCTTGACATACTTCCCTCGCTTCCTGTACTTTCATCAATCCTATCATGCATGCTCGTCGGTTTAGGGTACTTTTAACCTGTACTTTATTCAGAACGTCCTGAATTTGGTTCTGGTACGATCGCCGAGGGCTTTCTGTTTCCATAAAAAAAAACTCATCTAGATCTTGGATACCTACTGCATGTTCAATCAACTCCTATGTCGTCATGAATGAAACATCGTCATTTTGATTTTGTATGCAATTTGTATGAACTTTGTATTTAAAAAGATTTCGTGCCGATGAGGTTTAGGTATTTGAGTTTCAAAATATATGTTCAGTTTCCTGTTTCCTGTGTTCAACTTCCTGTGTAAACACACAGGAAGTTTGTTATACAGGAAAACCTCTCGGGTGGTGGCTCTGCCCATAAAACTGAACTACTTTCCCTAAGGAACATTTTTGACCTCCCAATAGAAAATATCATATCATATTTATTGCATTATCACAATTAATAATGTACATGCTTAAACACGCATAAAATACGTTTCAGCTGATGGTTTCTATTCGAATTTAGACCTATGTTCCTTGGAGAAAGTTGTTCAGTTTCATGGGTAGAACAACCACCGCACCGCTTCGTCCCATAATGACCACTTCCCGAATTGAATACTTCCCAAAATGACCATTTCTCCCCAAAATGACCATTTCTCCCCAAAATGACCATTTCTCCCCAAAATGACCATTTCTCCCCAAAATTACCATTTGTTCCCAAAACGACCATTTCCTAAAATTACTACTTCCCATAATGTCTACTTCCCATTATAGCTACTATCGGATAGGGATAACACTCATCTGTTAATTATCAATATTAGAGCCAGCACAAGATTTTCAAATGTACGAGTATTTCCGTTTCGTACTGATTGCATCGTTGATTAATTTAGAGTTTTAGCGCAATGTAAAGGAGTTGTTAGTACGCAGAGTGCCTCAATGTACGACAATATGTACAATTTCTCTTGTATTTAGTACCTGCGTTTATATTAGACGTAAATTTACGATGTTTGATCGTTGAGATCCGTTATACGATGCTTGCGATGCGATTGATATATAAACGTATATAGACTCAAGTTTTTAAAATATTATATGGGATTATATTAAGATCCAGGGGCTCGGCAGACCGGTACAAAAAGTTCGCAAGTGCTGAGTACTTTTCGGCAATAGATTAGATTTATTTATTTCGCCTTATCAATTTAATAATTACATTAATTTTTACATTAAAATATAACATGTTAGATGATAGGGTGATCGTCAGTGGGATAGATGTCAAAATGTATACAAAATAAAATAAATAGGTACGAGTACTTACTTGATTTTAAGTTTTATGTTTTTCGTATAGTATGGAAAGTCAGCTTGAAAATATGTTCAGTATAATATTCTGTTTAAAACACGTTGTTACATTTTGAAAGGTTGATAAGTTTATAAAAACGATAACTTTTGCTACATCGGAAACCCTAGCCAATTGTCAGTTTCCGTCTGTTGAGCCCCTCAAACCGGAAAAGATGTTTTTTGCTAAGCAACTAGAAGTACGCGAATAAGTTCGCTTACATAGCGAAAGTTAACGCAATTAACGGTCAATACTGAGAACAATACACACGAGCGCACGTCAGTGGAAACAATGACCTTGAGTGGGTCTCTAGTTTTGGGCGATTGTAGCGTAGCGCTGGTTCAGCTTATACTGGTTTTGTTTCTACTTGCTTGCTCCCGTGCGTACAGCCGGCTCTGGTTGTTCTGTATATGGAGCCCTTCGCTTCTGTCAATGTAAAATTTTGACAGTTTGTGGATTCGCTGGGTTTCGCGCTCATATTCATATGTATTATCCGGGGTTTAAATGTAATACCAGGTCAAGGACATTTTTTTTACTTAAATTATGAAGAGTGCATCGCACGCATCGAATTACAAATTCTTGAAAAAAGCGGTTAGTTATTTGTACCTTATTTTGAACCGCGTTTTTGAGTAAAATAGTCTAGTCATTTGTGATTTTAATTTAGGATAAAATTTTAAGTTTCATTATTATTTTTCCTAGTTGACATTTTATAGTGCGACGGACACATAGTTGTTTTTAATATGTAAATAGATGTATAATGTAAGGAATTGTTAAAAATAATAATGTGTGTGTATTTTATCATGTAACTTATTGAAAGTATAATTATCAGTATTTAGGATGATTTTTAGATTTAGGAATATATCTTAACCTCTTTCATCTAATTTGATCTTTTTGGAAATACAAAAATAAATAGTTTTTCTAACAATTTTGGAGTAGTATTCTCTTGTAATTCTATTTTAAAGTCTGTTATTATTACTAGTAAATTGCAAATTAAACTTGATAGCAATTTTTATTCATTTTTGATTCTGTACTTCTGCTTATACGTACGCTAATAAGTAAAGAAATAAACTACTAGCCTAAGCTCTCCCGCTGTGGAATTCTGCACCTGTCGATTTTTTTTATCGAAATGTAATTTATGTGTGTAATTCCAAATACGTTAAACCTCTCGGGTGGTAGGTATAGCCTGTCTACCGCTGTGCTGGGAGGTGGGGGGAGTGGAAAGGAAATAGCAAGAACTGCCCCGTCTTGCCGCTCGCATAGCTAAGGCGCGGTCAAGTTCAAGTTCATTGATTTCATAACAAAGTACATTTTGTGTTGTCAATCCCTTTACTTGCCGTAGTTCGGTCGGTAGTCCGGTTTCTTAAAAATCGCCGAAATGTTGCTACTCTAAAGTGTAGCAAAAGTTCGGTTTAATTAATTTATGAAAAAAATAATTCTTAAATCTTAAGGGTTTGTAGACTTTTGTTTTTTACTTAGTTGTTGTTTGGTAGTTGTTGTGTTAGTTGTTGGTTGTTAGTTGCTAGTTGTTAATTGTAAGTGGTTAGTTGTTGTCGTCACGTCAAACGACGACCTTACAACTATCGACTGACATCTGACGACTATATAACAACTATCAAACAACAACTAACAAACTAAAGATTTAAGAATTATTTTTTTCATAAATTAAATAAATTGAACTTTTGCTACACTTTATAGTAGCAACAGTTCGGTTATTTAAGAGGTTACCCCCAGTCAACTAGCGCCCCCATCAGTTAAAAAAATATTACTTGCTAAATACAAAACTTATCAAAAATCTGTCTTACAAAATAGTTAAGGTACTAGTTTATTTAGAACCTATCAATCCTGAAAAATATAGTCCACTGTAGATACAGATACAAAAATTTCGAAAAACGGCCACTTTTAGCAGTTTTTGGATCTGTAACTACAGTGAAATATAGTGTAATTTTTAGGATTGATAGGTTCTAAATTAACTAGGGTACCTTTACTTCAATTTTAAAAACAGATTTTCGGTAAGTTTTATATTTAGCGAGTAATATTTTTTTAACTAATGGAGGCGCTAGTTGGCTACAGAAAAGCCCTTAAATAAACCGGACTACTGCTACTAAAAAGTTGCATTAGTTCGGTCAACCGGACTACCAACCGAACTACTGCAACTAAAGGGGTAAATCTGTTGCGGTCAGATAGTTCTATTCATGTTACTGAACAACCACTTTTGGAAATTAAAATAAAAAAGAATTTGATACTCCATACAAATAAGACCAGATCAGATATTTTGTATGGAGATTCGATTTGTTTTTATTTCCAAAAGTTGTTCAATTATATGGGTAGAACTACCACACAAGGGGTTTTGTGTATTTAGAATTACACGTTGTATGTAGGTATTTAAATAGGTTTACACAAGTTCTTATAGAACAGCAGGTCAGAGGAAGATCTTATGCATTGAGAGCGCGCCGCAATCTGTTGAATGAAACTTAATTCTTGAAAATCGCCAGGGAGCCAATTTTTGAGTCACCAGGTGATTTTCGAGATTTTTAAAATTAAAATAAGCCCTGGTAAACTCTTCAAAGGTAAGGATCAATATTTGTTAATTACAAAATAATGTTCAGTTTTAAAATTACCACCATTTGAGTTTTGAGTTTGTTGTGGCTTTTTTAATTTTAAAAATCTTGAAAATCACCCGGTGACTTTAAAAAATTGGGTCCCAGGTTATAAAATATTACCTAAAATTTGAGAACCACTTTTTTTAAATTGAAGATTTTCGTCCTTTTAGTTTATCAGGATATTTTATCACCCGGTTATTTTCAAGAATTGAGACCCTGAGTCCAAGTACTAGGTTTGTTGTCGAACGCCGTAGTGGTTGCCGTTATATTTCGATCGATAAACTAGATACACAGAAAAAAGTAATTAGAAGGGAGAATTAAAGAAATAATTCCGTCACAAGCCATGGTCACAAGGTACTCGTAGTGAAGGCGTCGTTCTATGGATTTGACTATTTCCTAGTGATCATCGATGATGGGATTGGGACATGTTGGCAGATGTCATCCCCTACTAAAATAAATTAGCAAGGTATCTTGTTAAGAGCGGCGTTTTTGATGTGCCACCAGAAGATATAAATGAAGTTCTATGGGGCCTATGAAACTCAATTTCCTTTCTGGTTTTAAAAAGAATAGGTGATGTGACGACGTGACTTGGTGGTCGACTGTTTTTCTTGTAAATTTTGCTGTCTGTTTGAAAAATAAATTATTATAAACTGTGAAGTTCTTGTGCTTTTAAAAATCTATTCTGAGCGAAGCAAGGAGGTTAGAAATCTTTGACTAGATAGGTGCAGAATATCAAAGTGCGATCTTACCCTATACAGCATGTAACGGGAAGATGTGATGGTGTGAATCTGCCTAAGAGAGGACAATTTTCCTGAAGAACATAGGTTATAGAACAAAAACAATTTTTGACCTCACATAGAAACTGCATCAACTGATAGTGCATTTAGTATGGGAGATAAAATTTGGTTTGGTTTGGTAAAATTTCGACCTATATTCTTTGGGAAAAGTTGTTCAGTTTCATGGGCAGATTCACACACCTTTTAGTACTGTTATCACACCTGTCCGTTGCACCTGTGGTTACATGCTATAATGTGAAAGGAACGGTGTACCTACTGAAAACTGAATGGGCATGCTCAGTCAACGGAACTGAACATCTTTCTGAAAAATACATTTTTGGGAAATGAAAAAAAGAACTCTATACAAATTGTTTGAACAGAGTGAGCAATTAGTATGGATAGGTCAATTTTTTTTTTCATTTGCCATAAATGTTTTCATTCTTTAGGGAAAGTTGTTCAGTCACGTTGACTGGTCATGCCCTTTCAGTATTCGGAACAACTTTCAGCGAATAAAACTTTCAGCAATTAAAAAAAAAAATCGGCCTCCCGAAATTTCTAAAAGTGGTTCAGTTACGTTGAATTGATCATGCCCTTTCAGTATTCGCATAGAGTAATATAATACTGTATTCGTGAGGCTGTCCCTTACACCCCATATACCTGGTTGCCTAGATAAACAAAACTGTTTTTTTTTTCCAAGGTTCCTATTCCTACCTAAGTAGGTACCAAGTATCAAGAGTAGGTAGAAATTTCTACATAGCAAAATAAAGTGGTCATCTAAAGCGGTAACGTTTCTACCCAAAATTACCACTCCCCAGAATGACTACTCCGGATTCATCTACTTCCCGAAGTAACCATTCCCGGCACTTCAAGTAGTAGCTATTCAAAGAATTTTCACTTCCCAGAATGACCATTCCCGAATCGTCCACTTCCCAGAATGACCATACCCGAATCAACTACTTGTTTCCCGGTGACTAGGATTTTCCCAAATCCGTATTCCAACGACCAAATTTTTCGATCCTTCCCATTTTTGTGTGCGTCAGGATGGCGGGTTTGATTTTTTAATCTCTTACAAAATCCTTTTTGAAACTGCCAAGCAGAGGTAGAAAGCACGTACATACAGAGTGTAAAAAAATACGATATTTAATGTAAAATATTTGGAATTTATTGACGACATAGTCAAATACCAATATAAAAACTCATTTTGTTAACGGGCCGTTCTGCTCACGGGCCGTTCTGCTCACGGGCCGTTATGCTCACGGGCCGTACTGAGCACGTGGGACATATTGCGAACGGGACATTACGCTCCGCTTCGCCTTCTAGGGGGTGATTCTTCATCACTAATAGATTGTAAAAAATAATAATAAAAGATATTTTTAGGGTTCCGTACCTCAAAAGAAAAAAACGGACCCTTATAGGATCACTTTGTTGTCCGTCTGTCTGTCTGTCTGTCAAGACCCTTTATCTCACGAACGGGTAAAGGTATCAGGTTGAAATTAATACCATATATTAGGATTCATGAACCACACAAGATCTGAAAATTTAAATTTTTTACAATGACGCAATCAAAAGATATGGCATTTTATGTCCTCATCTCCATACATTTATTGAAAAATGCAAAACCTACAGGGTACTTCCCGTTGACCTAAAATTATGAAATTTGGCAAGAAGCTAGGTCTCACAGTACACATAATGGGAAAAGTCTGAAATCATTAAATATTACAACTTTTCTCACAACTAATGGTAACCAATTGTGGTGAGCTCCCGTTTCAAGAACTTTCATATAAGAGAGGGGTCAAGTTGGATGGTCGGTTAGGCGATTTTTGTTTTAGTTCTATTTTAAAAACGGGAACACTTACAAATTTGAAAATGGGTATGTTTATAGTGCATAAGCTATAAAATAACAACAAATAATAACATTTGGTCAAGCGCGTGTCGGACTCAAAAAATCTAGCACATTAACTTACTGAAATTTCAACTAATACAATAATGTTTATGTGGTGGTACGGAACCCTCAAAGCGCGAGTCCGACTCGCACTTGGCCGGTTTATTTTTTTTTTTTGGGTTATTATTTTTACATGACAGTAATTTATTGAAATGGAAAGGTACTTGCTAGTGATTGGATATTATAACATAAAACACCTTTGCGGTCTTTTAACCCTCCAGGCGCTGCACTTCTTGAACTAAAACAACTGTTTTAAAAAAAAATATTATACCTACCTACAGGGTTTAAGGGACAAGAGGACTTGTAATTATGTAGGTACCTACTTATTGCTCCACATATAATGTCGAAATAATGACTTTTTAGTAAAGGTCAAGAGTCAAGAATTCGGTCTAATAGAGGTGCAAAGATTAAAAGGTTACAAAATTACTTCGCAAAACGTTCAATATTATGAAAATGAGTTGATCGGAATCATTTGGAGTGGAAGAAGCTGTTTTTAGGGTTCCGTACCTCAAAAGAAAAAAACGGAACCCTTATAGGATCACTTTGTTGTCCATCTGTCTGTCTCTGTCTGTCAAGTCAAGACCCTTTATCTCACGGAACGGGTAAAGGTATCGAGTTGAAATTAATATCATATATTAGGATGAACCACACAAGATCTGAAAATTTAAATTTTTTACAACGACGCAATCAAAAGATATGGCATTTTATGTCCTCATCTCCATACATTTATTCAAAAATGCAAAACCTACAGGGTACTTCCCGTTGACCTAAAATTATGAAATTTGGCAAGAAGCTAGGTCTCACAGTACAAATAAAGGGAAAAGTCTGAAATCATTAAGTATTACAACTTTTCTCACAACTAATGGTAACCAATTGTGGTGAGCTCCCGTTTCAAGAACATTCATATAAGAGAGGGGTCAAGTTGGATGGTCGCTGAGGACAAGTATTATTTAAAAACGGAAACACTAACAAACTTGAAAATTGGTATGTTTATAGTGCATAAGCTATAAAATAACAACAAATAATAAAATTTGGTCAAGCGCGTGTCGGACTCAAAAAATCTAGCACATTAACTTACTGAAATTTCAACTAATATCTACCATTATGTTTATGTGGTGGTACGGAACCCTCAGTGCGCGATTCCGACTCGTACTTGGCCGGTTTTTTTATTTGCGACACAATTGGATTTATTTTACAAAGGGCGCATGTCCGTCTGACCAGCATTATGATATGATTAGATTTAGACCTATATTGTCGAGTTGGTAATCCTATTTCTACCTATCGCGCCAGTGTGTCTACACCTAGCGGGACCCCCTGTCCTAGAGACCTGCATGTGTGTGGTACTGAAAATTACATCCAGGTTTGTTCTATCGAATTGTGGATTTTAAACACTTCACATAATAATATGATAGGTACTTATAATTTATTTAGGAGCATAAATGGGGACTTCTCAGAAAGACCGAACTTGACCAGTCCCATCAGTAGTAGCTCCATCTGCGCTTTGATTTTGATTTTAATTTCCCGTAATCCACCTGTTGTAGGCCCATAAGGACCACTTCCCAAAACGTCCACGTCCCAAAAGGACCACTTTCCAAAAGGACAATTCCCACAAGGACCACTTTAGCCCTAGCGGTGTGTTCAGTTCAGTGCTCATCGTGACAGTTTTTCAATAAAAATATTGCAAAAGTATTGCGTGGTTTCTTTTCGTATCGCCTATCTCTCTGATAAGATAATTTTAGGAAATTGTCCACACGAGGGAACATTATTAGTTAAGCCATCTTTTCTCAGTAGCTCAATTAACAGTTCAATTGTGTTCAATACCCGGAGAATTACACGAAACAAGAGTGTGGCATGCGAATGTTTCAATAGTTCAATGCATTAACTTATTACAAACTGCCCTTTGAAATCGAGAGTGGCTCCTCAATCCTTACGGACATAATTTCCTTAGACGACGGATACGTTTAGAAGTCAAAGGAATTTCGCTTTTTTAATTATCATTTTGACAGCGCAATCAAAATCTAATCAAAAATTATCAAAATAAACTTACGGCACAATACTACTAATACTCGTGCGTCTTCAAGGTTACCTACTAAAATAAATTGCACATTATTAGCATATTAGAAAATTAACTAAGCACATGAACAACAGATCGGTAATATCTAGAATCTTGCCATACAGCGTCCTCAGCCTCCGCTTCTCTGTTATTCATGGCCCCAGCCTCATTGGCCTCTACCTCATCGGCCTCTGCCACCTCCATGGAATATTCTGCATCCTCCGTATCGGCCTTAAGGCTTCCAATATTATTATTGATTGTGAAAGATTGTATAGCAAAAAAAATCGGGTATTGTATAGGCGTTATTCGGATCAAAGTGAATCAAAATTTAATTTGTAATTAAATTCGAATAGATTTAGAATTGGTTTGGAAATCAATTAAAAATTTAATTTCAAAAAGTAAAGCCAATGTCAAACAAAACAGGAAGATACTAGTCGAAAATCCCCCTGCCGCTCCAGTAGTCTAGGCAACGAAGCGGATCGTTGTATGAAGACCCCCGCATTAAATCCTCAGTCGATGAAACTTTGCTGGGGTATTATACTATATGATACAAACCTTCTATAAAAAAATCCAAAAAAAAATCGGTACCTACTTTTAAGTTTTCCATACAAAAATTACAAAATGTATGAAAAAAAAATTGTATTTTTTTTTGATATTTTGAATTTACATTTAATTCATGATAATTTATCATCCTGTAAAATGAAATCTGCCTGAGAGAATTATGTTGGGGTCAACTGCTTCGTTGCCTACACTACAGCCCCAATGCTCAACCAGATTGCTCAACTGCATATACGAGTTGTTCCTCGTCTCGCCTCGTTGCCGCATGAAGAGGCTGTCCATAAGGCGTTTTACGCGCGAGTCGACCTTTGCAGTGGGTGATTCTGCGTGGTCCTGCGGGTATACCACGGGGGATTGTTAATTTTCCGTGGTCCAGCTGGATACAGGGTGTGTGTAAGCTACGATGATGATACGTTTTAAACTAAATAGCTACCTACTCATGATACTGAACAACTTTCCCAAAGAACACAGGTCGAAATACGAGAAAAGAAATTGGCACCCCATACTAAATTTCCGATCAGCTGATTGGTTTACAATGTTGAGTCGAAAATTATGTTCCTTGGGGAAAGTTCTAAGATGCTATTGGATCCCCCATGGGATCGTAATGGAAAACACCGGTTTTAGGGCAGCCCTGCTGGTTAAAAAAAAATAGCCAGTAAGGTAGGTAGGTAAGTCGGTTTCCTTACTCTGTCCATCCATAATTCACTCGAGGGTCGGTTGTACGCAGGTGCCTGTCAGACCGTGCATTTAGTTACCTTAGCGCTAATTAATTAATTTCACGTGACCGTGATGGATTGCAGACTAAGCTATAAGATATGAGGTTTGTAAGCCTCTTAATAACCACGTAAACAAAAGAGGCTACTTACAAATACAACTCGGAGGCAGTTCGCGCTAGTATGGCCAACGAAAGCTGTGCATACAAAACCGCGGAAAATTTAAAAATAACAACCCTGAATATACTGCAAAATAACAATTTGATACTTTTATTTGGTTTTCAAGACTAAAAATTACTACCTGGCCTTTCGTTGGACAGACTCTAGTATGGCCGGTGTTGAAAAGTCGTTTTTAGGGTTCCGTAGTCAAAAAGGAACTCTTATAGTATCGTCATGTCCGCGGCTTAGCTCAGAGACCCTTAGTACTAGAAAGCTGTAATTTAATACCGAAATACATTTCATTCACGCCGACAAAGTGGTAAAATCTTGGGGTAAAATAATAGTAGATTAGTAGCCAAGGCCTGTAAGGCATCAATTGCAGCCCGAGATATTTAGGCGCACGAGCGCAGCGAGGGCGCCTATAGTTCGAGGGTGCAATTGATGCTTACACCCGAGCTAACTACTCTGCTTTACATCTCGATTATGAGGTAAGTAGGTCCTTAGTACCACCAAATTGTAGGTGACCAATTAGCGCTATAGGGTAATAATGTAGCTAGAAAAGCCCTAGAGCGGTAAGTAATTAAAAAGCCCGCCGCCCCGCTGCTGGAGGCGGCCATTAAGGCGGACGTTACAATTACTTACCGCTCTAGGGCTTTTCTAGCTACATTATTACCCTAGAGCGCTAATTGGTCACCTAAAAGCCCCATTTGGGGATAATAAGGACCTACTTACCGAATATGAGAGTTGTAAAATAATGAAATATTCTTTTAAGGGTTCCCCTACTATAAGTAAAGTGGTGGTGTTTTTTTTCTCGTCTACTGTCTACTCCATCGTGTCGTTGGATAGGTCTTTTTAAGATCATGTGAGTCTGCAAAGATATTTTTTTATTTAGGTACCTATCCTTTTGCTAAATTTTTAGCTTGAAAGCGCAATTTTTGTTGGAGTCGAGTGCAGTTACCCCCCTTCCAGCTAAACGGTCGTTATTGGGAATGTGAAAAAATTCACAGTAGTAGGTAGTTATGATGAAATTAAAAGGATAACTATCACAGCTAAGTAGGCTTCACGGGTTAATGAGCTATAGCCGAAAAACTGGAAATAGCAATCAGGGAACCAATTCTTAAATGTCATCGGGTGATAAAATATCACTCAAAAATTCAAAATCACAGATTTTTCATTTCAAAAGTAGAGATCGATATTTGTAAAATATAAAGCAGTCCTTGATTGTTAATTTTCATGTATTCTGATTTACCTTCCAAAAGTTAATCTAGGCAAATGTGAATTATCAAAGTCTCAAAAGTAGGTAATACCTATTTTATCACCCGATGATTTTCAAGAATTGAGTCCCAAGCGCCAGGACCTCTCTGAGCATTATAAGGTGGTATATAGTTTGTTAAAATCCTAAAAATCTACGGAACCCTATTAATACTGCACGTGCATTTGGCCGGTTTTTTATTTGAATAAAGAAATCGCTTTGAAGCCTCTTTAAAATTATTCAGTTTTATCGTGATTTTATCACAGCATTTTTCTGAGATTCTGAGAGTTTTATGGTCTGAGTCATGTCTGAGTCTGAATTCTCGGTTTCAGACTCGGGACCACTGACCTCTATATATACAAGTATATATAGAGGTCAGTGCTCGGGACAGTGAGAAGATTTTTAACACCTATTATTTCAAAGTCCGACGAAACAGCGTATTTAATTCATATTTTCTTGTGCACAAGCTGTGAAATGAACAATACTTTTCTTTCCGTTTGAGCATTCCCTGCGGGTGGCATGCCTGGTGACATTTGGCGGGAAATTGTGTAACTGTCAAGCACAATATGGCGGGAAAATTGTAGCTGACCGTGCGCGATGATGTACGCACGCACGGCTGATTCATTTTTTCGTTTATACCACCAACGCTTACCAACACATTTCGCAGCTATATTTCAAACTAGCTGTTACCCGCGACTTCGTCCGCGTAGATTTTATAAAAAACAGAACTCGAACTTAATTGAAACATATTTTACGGAGCGCTTATCCTTCTTGATCCCTACGTAAAAGATGCATTTGTACTTATCCAAGTTTAATAAATGCATCTTACTACAAACTTAATTATCTTTTGATTTTATTTAACTGGTAGGTAGTGCGGAATTTTCATTGTCAACCGTTACAGGTGAACTTAAAAAAGAAGGCAATAAAGGGAGTGAAGTGAATGGGTAGCGAGGAGGTATTCATAAAAGTAAAAAAGGTCCCTATTCCTCCCTATCTATCCTTTTGTATCCCCCCCCCCTACATTCCCACTCCCCCTCCCTCACCCTCTCCCACTCTCTCTTCCTCTCCCTCGCCCCTCCCTCTTCCCCCCTCACCCTTCCTTCCCCCTCCATTTCCCCCCTTCCCCTCTCCCCATCACCCTCCCTTTCCCCCCTCGCCCTCCTCCCATTCCCCCTTCCCCTCACTCATCCTCCCCTTCCCCCTCTCCCTCCCTCTACCCCCCCCTCCCTCTACCCCCTCCCACGCCCTCTACCCCTCCCTCCCCCTTTCTCTCCCCTCATTTTCCCCTCCCTTACACTCTCTCCCTATCCCTCCCCCTCTCCCTCTCCCTATCCCTAACCCTATCCCTGCTTCTACCCCTAACGCCATCTTAACCGCTATCCCTATCCTTATATAAACATACAACTGACACTCATATTGATTTTTAGACATTTCAAACCTATCGAATCCCAACCCCATCCCAGGGGTGGTGGTATTTCACGTCCACCACGTTGGGTTTCAAAATCATTGTAGTTTTCGTAATCAGCGACCCGATAAACCATACGAACGACACCCATATTGATTTTTAGACATTTCAACCCTATCGCACCTCAACCTTATCCCCAGGGGATAATGGTAGTTTACGTCTACCACGTTGGATTTCAAAATTGTAGTAGTTTTCGTAATCAGCGATACTTAGTTGAATAAAAAAAGTCCCATCAAAATCGGTTAAGTAGTTTCGGTGTGCTGTAGCAGATACAACCCCGCTAGAGTATTATTGTATGTGTAGATTCCCACGGGAATGAGATATTTTCCCGGGGTAAAAAGTAGCCTATGTCCGTCTCCAAGTTACCATCTATCACCATACCAAATTTCATCAAAATCCGTTCAGCCGTTTAGGCGTGAAAGAGCAACAAACAAACAGACAGACAGACAGAGTTACTTTCGCATTTATAATATTATAGTATATAGTATAAGTATATAGTATATAGTAAGTATATATAGTATATAGTATAGTATATAGTATAATAGTATATATAGTATATAGTATGGAAGTATGGATGCAATCGGCTAAAGCTGTCAGAAAAAACAAGTTTGTAAGACAATGTTATTATATATTCTTGGTGTCATGGCTGCAAACGGTGTTGGTAAGCGTTGAAATAAACGAAAAAAAAAAATGGATTATGCAAGTACCTACCTAGGTACCTACAGTCTATTATTAATTCTGTGCTACAGTCAAGAGTCTGCAGGTAAACTAGGTCAAACTTGACACTTTTAGATTTGTCTGCTCTATGGTTGTACATGTAGTCTAATAGGCTCTACTCACGCAACAATCTCAATCACAATCAGTTGTCGCAATCTGCAGATTGTCAACAGATTGCAACGTAAGTAGGCAGATTGGGACTGACTTCCAACTAATTGTCAAATTGTACAATCCAATCTTAACAATTTACAATCTGTCAAACAAATTGTGTCAAAATTGCAATGTTTGGAGCGTGATCGCATGCAATTTTCATACATTTAGATCTATGGTCGCAATTTTGCGACTCTAAGTTCTAAGTTCTAAGTTAAGTGTGTGGTTTCCGCACTTAATCCTATAAGGACCATTGTGCGTGGGCCTATGTGGCCATCAAGTTAGCCACCCTAACTGTTGCCAGAACTCAGTCAGTTTGTCCAGTCTGTTGGGTATTTGATCAAGGGTTATGTCTGTTCCAAGTGTGTTTTCTCTGATGCTATTAATTACTTTGCATTCTAGGATGACGTGTTCAATGGTTTCGTCCGTTTCCATGCATGCCCTACATAGAGGGCTGTCTGTTATACCTATAGTGTGGTAGTGTTTATTCAGAGCAATGTGCCCTGTTATTGTGCCTACTACATTGCGGAGCTTAGTCCTGTTCATCTGTAGTAGTCGTCTTGTTAAGCGTGTGTTAGTTGATGTTATATTTTTTTTGGATTGTTTGCATGTTGCAATGTCATTCCATTGTTTGTCTGCTTCAATTCGTGTTTTTTCTCGTATCCATGTCCGAAGCTGGTTGAAAGGTAGCGGCAGCATTGGTTCTGGTCCTTCATAGATCTCGTTGGATCCGCCCCTTGCCAATTGATCTGCCGCATCATTTCCCAGAGAACCACTATGTCCTTTTATCCATTGTAATGTTATGTTGTTCTTTTGTGATGACTTCTGTAATTCTTCATGGCATTGTAGTATTAGTCCTGAGGTTGTATAGCTACCTCTCAGCGTTTGGAGTACCGATGCGCTGTCCGAGACTATACGAATGCTTGTATTAGTGATGTTCCTTGCTGTTATTGCTTGTGCAGCTTGTATAATGCCGACATATTCGGCTTGATATACCGTGTTATATTGTCCTAGGGCACTTGATATTTCTATGTTAAGATCTTGTGAGTATGTGCCTGCACCTGTGCCCAGTTTTGTTTTTGACCCATCAGTATATATGCGCAGTTCGTTAATACCTGAGTAGTCATGTGTCTCTTCTTGCAGGTTTATGTTATATGTTTTGTTGAAGGTGTTTTGTTTAGGTATCCTGTCACATGGTGCCGCTAAAAGCGGCTGGTGGCTTAAGGCCTTGTCTTTTATTTTTGTGTGGTGAATTCTGGAGTCTGTGCTTAGTGTCCCTGACAGTCCCAGTCTGAGTGATGCTAGAGTTGCCTCCTGTTGTATGTATAGGTGTAGCGGTGGCAGGTCTAGCATCACCTGCAGAGCGGCTGTTGGTGTGGTACGCATTGCACCCGTGATGCAGATGCAAGCAAGTCTCTGTAGTTTTTCTAGTTCCGCTTGAGCGGTACTTAGGGTCGTCCTGGGCCACCATACCAGCACGCCGTATGTGGTTATCGGTCTTACTACTGTTGCGTACAGCCAGTACGCAATTTTAGGTGTGAGACCCCAATTCTGTCCTAGGAGTCTCTTACATTGAAACATGGCTATACTGGCTTTTTTAATTGTGTTGTCTAGGTGTTTTTGCCAAGTTAATTTGTTGTCTAGGGTTATTCCAAGGTATTTAACCTCGGTTGAGAGGGTTAGTTCTGTTCTGAAAAATTTTGGCATTTCCATTGCTGGGAGTTTCCTTTTCTTCGTGAAAAGGACCATTTCGGTTTTGGTAGGGTTTACGGAAAGATTATGTTTATCGCACCATTTCTCTACTATCTTTAGTGCTTGTCCCATGAGGTTGCATAAGGTGTTTTCTTGGTTGCCGTTGATTAGGATAGTGATATCATCAGCATATCCTACTGTGAAGTAGCCATTATCGTTTAGTTGTGTGAGGAGGCTGTCTATTACAAGATTCCATAGTAGCGGAGACAGTACTCCCCCTTGTGGACATCCTCTCGCTACTACGGCTCTTGTTTTGTCGTTCAATGTTACCTGTATTGCCCTTTGTTCTAGCATGTTGCATATCCAATCTTTGAGGGTTGTTTCCACCCCGTGGGTTTCTAATGCAGTTCTCATGCTGTGGAACGTTGTCTTGTCGAAGGCTCCTTCTATGTCTATGAATATGCCTAGTGTTGATAGTTTGTGTTGTATCGCACACTCTATTTTCCCTACCACCTCGTGTAGTGCCGAGTCAGTGCATTTGCCCGTGATGTAGGCGTGTTGTCGTTTGTGTAACGGTTTTTTGTAAAGTATAGTGTCTCTTATGTGTGTGTCGCATAG
Source organism: Athrips mouffetella (assembly GCA_947532105.1). Lineage (NCBI taxonomy): Eukaryota > Metazoa > Arthropoda > Insecta > Lepidoptera > Gelechiidae > Athrips > Athrips mouffetella. Next base: position 15,328,370 of record OX383984.1, read on the forward strand.
TCTTTCTAGAGTTTTTAATAGAAATGATGTTAAGCTGATTGGTCTAAACGATTTGGCCTGTGTATAGTCGCTTTTACCTGGCTTTGGCAGAAAGATTACCTTAACATCCCGCCACATGAGTGGTATATACCCATGAGCTAGACATGCCTGATATATCTCTACAAGCCAAGGTGTGATTGTGTCCTTTCCCCACTGTAGTAAGGCGGGGAATATCTCATCCAGCCCTGCGGATTTGTAAGGCTGAAATGTTTCTAAGGCGCACCTTACCTTGTCTTGGGTTACAATTACTTTCGCTGTCCTCCAGTCTTGTTCTGTGGCCGTTTTCGTTGTTGTTGTCCACATGTTGGTCTCCGTGACTCGGCAGTCTGGAAAGTGTGTTTCTAGTAGAATCCTGCAGGTTTCATTGTCCGTGGTGGTGTATGTGTTGTCTGGTCTTTTGAGAGTGCCTATAATGTTGTGAGGCTCTGCGGCTAGGATTTTTCTTACCCTGGCTGCTTCGTTGTTTGATTCTATTGACTCGCAGTAGTGGTGCCATGCCTTCCTTCTGCTAGTTCTGATCATCTTTTTGTATACATACTGGGCGTCTTTGTAGGCTGTCCAGTCTTCCTCTAGCCTAGTGTTTTTTGCTCTGTTGAACAGTTTCCTTAGTCTTTTTTTCAGCTTGTTCAGACCCGCATTCCACCATTGGCCTTTGTTTTTGCCTCTGGTGGAGCCTGGTTGTAGCGGGCATGTCGCTTTGAATGTGTTAGTAATTATTTTTGTTAATGTACTTACGTTTTCGTCAATTGCTTTTGTGTCTGTTGACATTACCTGCATTGTGGCTTTAGTTAGCTCTGTTTTCAGTTTGTCTTTGTATCCTTCTACGTCAGTGCGACGTAGATTTCGCCTCGGAGCGGGTTCCATGATGTCTGTGTTGAGTTTAAAGCGTATCCATCTGTGGTCAGAACAGGAAATCTCCTCTGAGACCTTCCAGTCCGACACCATCGATGAAGCGATCTGTGTGGCAAAAGTTACATCAATTATGGTTTGACCTCTGGACGTGACCCATGTTGGCTCAGATCCTTTGTTTAGTATGTTAAGGTTAGTTGAGAAGAGGTATGTTGATAGTACCTCGCCCCTACGGTTCGGTTTGTCGCTGCCCCACAATGGATGATGGGCATTTGTGTCTGCACATATGATGATTTCTTTGTTGTGTGAGTCACAGTAGTTTACTAGATCCGCAAGTTCTTTTGGCGGGCAGTCTTCTTCTTCACCCGGCATGTAGACGGATTCTAGTATTACTTCTGTTTCGTTTGGATCATCTGTCTGGAGCCTGACAGCGGTCAGGTCTCTGGAACAGAATTGGGTTAGTGGTGTGGCTGGGTAATGGTTTGGTATAAATATACATGTTCTTGGTTTTTCGGATACATTGGTGTTCAGTAGAAGCTTACCTCCTATATTGTTTAGTCCACAGATCCTGTTATTTCTGATCCATGGTTCTTGTATTAATGCAATGGTATGTTTGTTTGCCTCCAGCACTCTTCTCAAGGTAGCGGTTGCTGTTTGGCTGTGCTGGAGGTTTGCTTGTAACATATGTGTTGTTGTTGGTTTTGTCTGTGTGGGATGGGCGTTAGTCTGAGTCTGGGTAATCATCATCGTGACTATCGCCCAACAACACGCTTTCGTTGTCGTCGTCCTTGTCTGTCTGTTTGTCCTTGTTGAGTTCAAGTATCTCTTCAGCGCGCAAATTGCGACTCTATCTATAGGACGAATTCTATCTAATCTGTGGCTGTCATTTATTATTGCTGTTAGATAAAAGCGATAAAAGCAATGTTTTTAGCCACTATCATCTTCTTTTCGACGCTAATTGCTTGTAATTTGATGAATCGATGGTAAGCACAAGTTCCGCATGTTGAAATTTCGATAGTTTTGAAAATTTTAAAATTTCGCGGCATGAAATTGTGATGAAATTGCTTTGTGAGTAGAGTACAGACAATCTCGATTCTACAGATTGTCACAACTAATTGTGATGGAAATTGTTGCGTGAGGAGACCTTTTAACTCCTGGCGTGTATTACTTATCTAGTTCCTGGCTCTATGACTTGAAGTAGGCGGAGAGCGCGCAGCTGGCAACCCTACCTCGTCGGGTACTAAACAGCGAGTAAGTATAGCTAGGCTGCTGAATAGGTTTTCCTTGTTGTTACACACTAGGTGTAACTACAAGGAATCGATCAAAAATAGGGTTGCCTTTACTTTACGTTACGTTTTGTACCTACAGTCAACAAAAATCTAGTAATTTTTTTACGTAGGTACCTCGTTGGTACGTAACTACGTAGTTTTCCAAAATCTTTGGTTTGGATGGAAAGTAGCTTGAATAGTTGTTCAGTTCAGAGTTATTTAGTCAAAAAGGTTGTTTAGATTGACTGTCGTAGTTCCTCCAAAATCAAGAACTAATTAAATATCACCCTATTATAAGATAAAAAATCGTTCAAGTGTGAGTTGACTGGCGGACCGAGGGTTGCGATATACCTATAGTAATTTTAGAAGAAAATAAAGTCAATTTTTAGGACCGCAAAACTAAAATTGTTTATAAAGGTTTTTTGCAGAATTCTTGGAAACGGTGCTACGTAAAGACATAGCTTTATTTTTTCTGTAATATTTACAGAGTCATTAGGGGTAAAAGGACGCACTTTTGCAGTATTTGCTTTGCTGAGTTGAAACTATTACTATGTAAGGATCGTTTTTTTGCTTTTTCTGTAGTACATTGAATATACACCAAAATTACAAAAAGATTCTGACGATATATAAAACGGTTTTCTTTTTATTAAGAAAAAAATTAACTAGATCGTAGTGCGTTCTTTTGCCCCGACTTGTGGGTAGAAATACGCATTAATTTGGGTAATAGTTCGCATACGGGGTAAAAGTACGTACTCAGATATATTGAAGGAAAATATATTAAAAGTCGTTTCTGCTGTATATATTTATATATTAATAAGCTTTAATGAAATAAAATTTTAATTTTCAAAAACTATGAACTTATTCAAACTATTTCTAATTGGTTTACACATAACACATACATTGGTTTGTTTTGCTGTTATTGTTTATGAGAGAATACGATGGTACAGAGCTGTAAGTATAAGGGAAAAGGGTCACAGCAGGACGTCAAAAACTACCGCGGGATCAGCCTTCTTAGCGTCGCCGGCAAACTATATCTATGCGAAGGTGCTTATAAGATAAAGATGAAAAGTGTGAAAGTGATAAAGAAAGAAGAGTGAATGCTGGAAACATAGTGAATGGTGCTTTGCACGCTTTTATGAACGGTCAGAAGATGTGCTGGGTAAGGGGTATTAAACTTCTTCCCGGTGTTTTTTTAATGTAATTTCGAGGCATTATTTCGCATTCTGAAACAATTTTTTAAACGTTGATTGGTAAAAACATGTGTAAAAAATATTTTTCTTTTATTTAACAATGTGAGGTAAAAGTACGCAAATGTGGGTAAAAGTTCGCATGCGTACTATTACCCCCGTACTTTTACCCCATTCGACTGTTATTCAGAATAAAATTCAAACAATCCCAATCCAATAAAGTTAGGTTAGAATTTTTTTGCGGCTAAAATTGTTCAATAACCATATAAAAGTAACAAAAACAACTTACCTCCAATAACACAAGAACACAGTCTGTACAAACTTTTCCCGTACACAAAAAAACTACAAGATTTTCATTGATTTCTAATATTATTTCGTATCTCCTAAAACACGAACCGCACCACTCAACAGGTGTTGTCACAAAATGGCGGCGTAGACGCGAGCGATCCTGCCAAACAAACTTCCCCGCCCGCTTCCCCCCCGCTGAGAAAAAGGCAATGCGTACTTTTACCCACTGCGTCCTTTTACCCCGAATGACCATACATTAAAAGTCTATTTTGATTCCCCATTTAATAAAATTAATTCAGATTTTAGATTCAGAACTTCAGAGATAAAGGGGTGGGCTGGAATTTCTTTTGAAAGTTGTCATCATAAATTAAAAACTAGTCATAAGTCTATTTTGATTCCCCATTTAATAAAATTAATTCAGATTTTAGATTCAGAACTTCAGAGATAAAGGGGTGGGCTGGAATTTCTTTTGAAAGTTGTCATCATAAATTAAAAACTAGTCATAAAAATACAAAAATCCATTAAGCCCTTTCATATGATACCCAACTCGACCTAGTAACGACAATTTACAATTTTGCCCCCCCGATCACAAATATATGTTTACCTATACAAATATTGCTCGTTTAATAAGTAGTATAGGATAATACGTACTACCTTCCTGTAGTACGTATTCGGCATCAGCTTAGGAGTGCGGGCGAAGTGAATGACGACGCATACATTTCGCCCGAACGCTGTACCCGAACTCCCGAGCTGTAGCGTACCTTAAGCCACGATCACACCTAGCTGAATTCAAAGAATAATTCGGCATACATTGCTTGTTGAAATAAGCATATTGCAATTAACATAACCAAGCCTCCCAGCAATGTATGCCGAATTGGTCTTTGAATTCAGCCAGGTGTGATCGTGGCTTTAGGTAGTACTTTTAGAAATTATTGGATGGGACTGTGAAAAGAAGTTTTTGGTCAAACTTCTGAAATAACAGTTCGACCACGATCCCCTTGTATGATCGATCACAGAACTAGCAAAAGCGCGATCCATTTTTTCCAACGCTTACCAACCGATTTTGCAGCTAAGTATGTCAAAAGCAATCGACTAAAGCTGTCAGAAAAGAAAAGTTTGTAAAACAATGTTATTTTTTCCGTCATATATACTCTGGTAGTGTCATACATACATACATAACATCACGCCTTGTTCCCGTCGGGGTAGGCAGAGACCACAGTTCTCCACCTGCTACGATCTTGACATACTTCCCTTGCTTCCTGAACCTTCATCAATCCTTTCATACATGCTCGTCGGTTTAGGGTACTTTTAACCTGGCCTTTATTCAGAACGTCCTGAATTTGGTCCTGGTACGTACGTAGTGTCATGGCTGCAAAATGTGTCAATTGGTAAGGTAAGCGTTAGAAAAAATCGGTCAAGTGCGAGTCGGACTCGCGCGCCGAGGGTTCCCATATACCTATAGTATTTTTGGAAGAAATAAAGTCCAGTTTTACGACCGCAAAACTAGTTTGTAAACGTTTTTTGCAGATTTCTAAAAAACTGTGCACCTTAGAAAGATCGTTTTATTTTTGCTGTAATATTTACATAAATTTCTATCGACTATAATAAATTCAGATTTTTCCTACCACAAACTTCGGAGATAAGGGGGGGTATATGGTACATTTTTTGACATTTTTCATCACAACTTGAAAACTAAGAGTTGTAAAAAATTTTATTTTAGAATGTGCAAGTAAAGCCCTGTCATATGATACCCCACTCAACCTAGTAGCAACAATTTGAAATTTGCCCCCTCCCCCTATTTGGGCCCCCTTTACAGAAATATATATTTTTTTTATTCTTTCATGTGCAATTTAGTTGGACAACCATATTCTAAAACTACTCCAAATTTCAAGTCAATAGCGTGAGTGGTTCCCGAGATATACAGGTGTGAGAGACAGACAGACGGACAGACAGACAGACAAAGTCGCACCATAAGGGTTCCTTTTTTTACCATTTTGGTATCGGAACCCTAAAAACTAAAAAAAAATAATTTATAGAGCGGTTAAAAACTTTCAAAATGTAATTTTATAAATGTGAAAGTAACCCTATGTAGGTACCTAAATAGGATAGGTATGTCTAAAAAAGGTCTTTGGGAAAAGCGAAGCGTGAGCTAAAACCTCCTTGGATATGTCTGCTACGGTTTTGCTGCTAATCCAATGAACCGCTTTTGATGAAATTTTGAAGAGTTTGAACTGTGGCACGAAGTCAAGGGCAACAGAGATAATCCCATAAAATTCAACTGACAATGTTAAACGTAAAAGCCGAACGGAAGCCCCCCTTTTGTCCACTTTATCTACAAGATAATTAGTCGACTTCACTGGCGCTGCGTTTTCAGCTTGGTTTCAGCGTTGCGCCATTCTGCGATTGCGCGCGGGAAATGGGGTGTGAACTGATAACTGCGGAGGGTGGCGACACTGGCGACTGATCACAAGTGGAGGCGGGAAAATCCTACTAATAAACGCGAAAGTTTGTAAACATGTATGTATGGATGGATGTATGTTTGTTACTCTTTCACGTAAAAACCACTGGATGGATTTTAATGAAACTTTACAATAATATAGCTTATACATCAGAATAACACATAGGCTACAATTTGTAAACCTGCGCAGACGAAGTCGCGGGCACCAGCTAGTTCTCCATACATAGTCTAGATTTTTTATATTTTTAGGGGCTACCTGCATATACTATCATTTAAAAAAATATTACTCGCTAAATACAAAACTTATCGGAAATCCGGAAAGACAGATTAAAGAAAGGTTCCCTTGCTTATTTAGAAACTACAAACTCTGTAAAATAAAGTTCATTGTAGTTACAGATACAAAAACTGCTAAAAGTGGCCGTTTTTCGCACTTTTTAGGGTTCCGTACCTCAAAAGAAAAAAACGGAACCCTTATAGGATCACTTTGTTGTCCGTCTGTCTGTCTGTCTGTCTGTCTGTCAAGACCCTTTATCTCACGAACGGGTAAAGGTATCAGATTGAAATTAATATTATATATTAGGATCCATGAACCACACAAGATCTGAAAATTTAAATTTTTTATAACGACGCAATCAAAAGATATGGCATTTTATGTCCTCATCTCCATACATTTATTCAAAAATGCAAAACCTACAGGGTACTTCCCGTTGACCTAAAATTATGAAATTTGGCAAGAAGCTAGGTCTCACAGTACAAATAATGGAAAAAGTCTGAAATCATTAAATTGTCGTAATTCGTATCGTGCCTGTTACGTAACTAGCTGTTATATTTTTTTATTGTGGTTACCTAGTTACGAGTTGTTTGATGATCGAATAAAAAATTGATTAGACAAACGGCCATCTGAAAACACTCTTTTTATTTTCATAGTTATTCAATAGGTTCTGGTCCCTCTACAATGTCTTCCACGACGAAATTTACCGTAGCCAAGCTCAATGGCATGGAAGATTATTCTTCTTGGAAATTTACGATGAGGATGTTGCCGATGTTGCTTGTACGTGAAAAGTTGTTCGCGTATACGTCAAAAGTTCCTCAGAAAGAAGATACAGCAGGTTTGGAGAAGGACGAACAGGCGTTAGCACTGATTTGCTTGCATTTAGAGCCGCATCTTTTCCCGTATGTCAAAGACGCCACTTCGGCAAAATCGGCTTGGGATTCGCTAGCAGCTGTTTTCGAGGATAGAGGAGTCAATCGACGAATTGCCCTGATGAATGCACTTCTCGACGAAAAGCTGGAAAACCACAGCTCTATTCAAGGTTATGTTGCTTCGGTGATGTGTCATGCGCAGAAACTAAAGGAGATTGACAAAGGTCTTGATGATGATCTTATGGCAGTGGTACTCCTGCGTGGATTGCCTGGAGAGTATAAGCCCATGCGGATGGCTCTTGAGCACTCTGGTATGAAGCTTACTTCAGAAAATGTGCGTATGAAATTGTTGCAAGAGGATTCTCGTCAAAGTACTGTTATAAAGACTCCTTGATAGTTGTCAAGTAGAGTCTTCTATATTTATCGAAGTTTTTGAATGTTGACTTTTGACAATGTATCTAAAAACTATGTGAGTGAAAAATTGTGTCAATCGTCGCGTATTTATAAATACTGTTATAAATTCTAAATATTATTCAGTGTAAAGTTCTAATTCTCTAAAACTCAGTTTCTAGTGCATGTTTCCAATAACGTTGACTGTTCTAAAGTGTTTAACATCTATCCTGAGCTTCCTATACAAATCACGTAAGCGCTACTTTATTAGGTTATGGGCCCAGAAAAAGGTTGAGAACAGCAATTAATAATGGATAACTTCACTACCAAAGTTCAAATTGGCAAGCTTGAAGGAAAGAATAACTGGGCCACATGGAAATACAAGATTTCCATAATGCTGCGAGGCACAGATGATGCCATGGAAGCAGCAGAGGGCAAATTAAAAAAGCCTGTTCTTCCAGCTACAGGATCAGGAGATGCTGCACACGCTGCACAGCTTACTTATGTCAGTGCCATGTCAAAGTTTAGGAAAGCTGACAGCAATGCCCTTCTGATCATGACTGCCAATATGACTGAAGAAACATTAATGAAAGTTATGAGATTTGAAACAGCAGCAGAAGTTTGGAATGAATTGCACCGGCTGTATGATGGTCAGACCGAGGATAGGTCTTACAACTTGTGCATGCAGTTTTTCGGTTTTAAAAATAGCTCGGAAGATGATGTAGCTACAATGATGTCTAAATTAAAGAATATTTGGAACGATCTAAACGCAGAAATCCTCCGAACGGATCCGAATGTCAAGCTGCCCGAACTTTTCTTGATCTGCAAAATTCTTGATTCATTGGATGAAAAGTTTTTCAGTTTCAAATCGAGTTGGCTTTTACTGAATAAGTCTGAGAGGACGATTGATAGCCTCACATCTCACTTGTGTGCCTATGAGAGGTCACTTGGAGACAAAGGAGAACCAAGTCAAGAAGTGCTTGTTTCTAGACCTAATGTGTACAAACCCAAGCCGAAGGACGATAAAATGAAGTGCAGGTACTGTTCAGAGAAAGGCCACAGGATCAAAAATTGTAGAAAATGGATTAATGATGGCAGACCTCCGAAGCCTACACCATCGTCAAGTAAGCAAGTACAGAATATAACCTTGATGATTTATGTGTGTTCATCAGAGGCAAAGGATTCTGAGAATTGGTATGTCGACAATGGTGCTACTACGCATATTACCAACAGAAGGGATATTCTTTTCGATTTTGAGGACTTTGATTCAAGCCACACTGTAACAACAGCAGATGGGACTACTGTTCCTGCAAAAGGGAAAGGGTCTGTGGAGATTGAGTCGACAGTCAACGGCAAAAAAGGAAGACTCACCCTTAGTGATGTTTGGTACGTACCGACATTGACCAAAAACTTGTTTTCGGTATTAGCTGCACAAGACAGACTTCCAAAGAGCATCTTTACTTCCACTACAAAGGAGTGTAAGTTGGAGTCAGATGGTGCTATTATTATAGCTGGAAAAAGGAAGCAAAACGGAGGGCTATACCAACTGTCAGTGAAAACAGTTTTACCAGATAGTCCTGCAATTGAATTGAACGCTGTGAATACGCCCAATTTACTTCAATTGTACCACGAGAGATTTGGTCATCAGAACAAGAAGTACATAAAGGATCTTGTCAAGCGTGAACTTGGAATTGACCTGAATCTGGATGATGACATAATGTGTGAAGGTTGTATTTATGGGAAGGCGCAACGTTTAAAGTTTGGCAAGAGAGATAGAGCTTCAGCACCAGGCGAGCTTATTCATTCAGATGTATGCGGACCATTCCCCGAAAGTTTCTGTAAGTACCGCTATTTTGTATTGTTTAAAGACGATTTTTCAAGCTTTCGACATGTGTACTTTATTCATAACAAGTTTGAAGTAAAGGACAAGCTGATACAGTTTATCAATGAAGCAAAGAATGCTGGAATAACCGTTAAAACTTTATTGAGCGATAATGGAGGAGAATTTGATAATCAGGCGGTCCGAACTGTTCTGAACCAGCGAGGAATTATACAGAGGCTTACAATGCCGTATACTCCCGAGCAAAATGGATGTGCTGAAAGAGAGAATAGGACCTTAGTGGAAACTGCTCGTTCATACATGCATTCTGGAGAGGAGTTTCCGCAATTTTTGTGGGCAGAGCTGATAAACACTGCAGCTTACGTATTGAACCGTACTGGGCCTACACGAATCGAGGGAAAGGTACCTTTTGAGCTCTGGTTTAATAAGGAACCAAAAATATCTCACCTGCGTGTAATTGGTAGTGATTGTTACGCGCATGTGCCGAAACAAAAAAGGAAGAAATTAAGTAAGAAGGCCTTTAAGGGAAGACTTCTTGGATATGACGCGAACGATGGTTATCGTATTTGGGACGGTAGCAAGACGGTCAGGTCAAGGGACGTGAAATTCTGTCCTGAGTTCAGAATCTCAACGAAGAAACCTGAGTCACCTAACGTTCCATCTACTTCAGAAGCAGAGGGAAACGCCCCACATGAGGAAAACGACCTGCAAGAGGGTGACGTCATGCATGAGGGTGACGCCTTGCTGGAGGAAGACGTCTTGCAGAACGATGACATCTTGCAAGAGGGAGACGACCTGGATGAGGGAGATACCCTGGAAGAGGGAGATATCCTACAAGAGCCTAAAAGTCAGGAACATGCTCCAGAGGGAGAAAGATCTGCTGATCGGTTGGATCATGATCCTGAAGAGTTCTTAGACGCTGAAGAACTTATTATGGAACCAAGGTACAATTTGAGGGACAGAAGCACTCTGAAGCCCCCCCGTCGATTGGAAGATTTTGTTTGCCTTGTGGATGCCCAGTCTTTTCCAGAGACTTACACTGAAGCTATGGAAAGAGACGATAGAGCAGAATGGTTGAAAGCTATGAATAGCGAAATGAATTCTCTTCAAGAAAACAATGTCTGGACTTTGTGTGACCTGCCCCCAAATCGAAAGGCTTTACCTTGCAAATGGGTCTTTAGGATCAAAAGGAATCCCGATGGCTCTATTGATAAATATAAAGCACGTCTAGTAGTCAAAGGCTTCAAGCAAAGAAAGGGTCTTGACTATGATCAAACGTTCAGCCCTGTTGCAAGACTGGCAACAATTAGAGCTCTTTTAAGTGTAAGCGCTCAAGAGAAGCTGAATCTCGTGCAATTTGACGTGTCTACTGCATTTCTAAATGGAAAACTGACTGAGGAAATATACATGAAGCAGCCTGATGACTTTGCTGTTGACCCGAAGAAAGTGTGCCGTCTCAACAGAAGCCTGTATGGACTCAAGCAAGCTCCAAGGTGTTGGAATTCTTGCTTTGAACAGATTCTGCTTGACATGGGTTTCCGACAGTGTGAGGCAGATTACTGTCTGTTTATTAAGAAGATCGGCCTTAAGAAGATCCTCATAACCCTATATGTTGATGACGGATTAGTGGCTTCATCTGACGCTGAATTAGCAAACAGCTTCTTAAAGGATTTGCAGAAACGGTTGAAGATAACAACAAAACCCGTTTCTTACTACCTGGGACTTGAGATCAATCAAGCTAGTGATGGGTCAATCACCATTAAGCAGGAGTCTTATGCCAAGAAGATTCTTGAACGTTTTGGGATGATGGACTGTAACCCTATATCCACTCCAATTCAAAAGGAATCGACGACTATTGAAGAAGGGAAAGTGGAATCGAAGTTCCCTTATAGAGAAGCCGTAGGTTCTCTCGCTTACCTGATGGTGGGCACTCGCCCTGATATTGCTTATGCGGTTGGTGTTGTATCACGGAAGCTGGAAAACCCTACTCAAGCTGACTGGCAGAAGGTCAAACGGATCTTTCGCTACCTGAAGGGAACAACAAACCTTGGCATCAAGTATAGCAATAAAAGTACGTTGCTAGAAGGCTACAGTGACGCGGATCACGCAGGAGACCCCGACACTGGACGCTCTACATCCGGCGTAGTATGCCTGTATGCTGGTGGTGCTGTATCATGGCTTAGCCAACGCCAAGCAACAGTAGCCATTTCGACGACTGAAGCCGAAATTGTTGCGGCAAGCGAAGGAGCTCGAGAGCTTGTGTGGCTCAAAAGGATATTTATTGATCTGGTGGATCTACAACAAGCGCCCATCTTGTACGTTGACAATGAAGCGGCTATCCGCCTCGCACATAATCCCGAGTTTCACAAGAGAACGAAGCACATTCGAGTGAGACACTTCTTTGTACGAGAAGTTGTGCAACAAGAAGAACTTCTCGTTAACAAAATAAGTTCGGCTCGACAGCTTGCTGACCTATTGACCAAGGCTGTGCCTAAGCCAAGGCACATCGATCTACGTGGCCAGCTAGGGCTGTGCCAAAGCAAAAACCACGCTTAAATAAGGGAAAGTGTTATAAAGACTCCTTGATAGTTGTCAAGTAGAGTCTTCTATATTTATCGAAGTTTTTGAATGTTGACTTTTGACAATGTATCTAAAAACTATGTGAGTGAAAAATTGTGTCAATCGTCGCGTATTTATAAATACTGTTATAAATTCTAAATATTATTCAGTGTAAAGTTCTAATTCTCTAAAACTCAGTTTCTAGTGCATGTTTCCAATAACGTTGACTGTTCTAAAGTGTTTAACATCTATCCTGAGCTTCCTATACAAATCACGTAAGCGCTACTTTATTAAGTACTTCGTCTACACCTTCAGTGGATACTGCGTTGTCATCCAAGAGCAAATACAACAAGAATTCTACTCCAAAAATACGTTGCTTCAAATGCGGCAAGAAAGGACACAAGAAGCCCGACTGTCCACAACTAAGGAATGATTCGACTTCAAACACGAAAAACGCGAGTTTATTAACTTCTTTTAGTGTTCGTAGTGCTTATGATCCTTTACTTTGGTTTATAGATAGTGGTGCATCTAATCATATGTCTTTTCAGAAAAATTGGTTCAAAAATTTGGAGGTTACTGGTGACGTGTGCTAACAATGACAAACTATCAAGTGCAGGCAGAGGTAACATTGAGGTATATCTGAAAGGAGGTCTGCATACAATAGAGAATGTTACGTTTGTGCCTGATTTGAAAGTAAATCTTCTCTCTGTATCGAAGTTGATTGAGCGAGGTTGGGAGGTAAAATTTGAATCAGATGGTTGTAAGTTGTTTCACCGGTCGATGAGTACCCATGCTAGTAATACGAAGCAGCTTGTAGCTACTGCTACTGAAGTCTCAGGTATCTATAAACTTGATGATTGTTATCCTGTTTTAGAAGGGGCTTTGGCGACAGTTCAGGCTGGAAATTCATTATTACTGTGGCATAAAAGGCTTGGTCACGTGAATGTCAATGATTTGCGCAAGCTACCGGGTATCGATATTGGAAAAGAAAAGGTGATGGAACCCTGTGTATCTTGTTTTCAAGGTAAGGCGCACCGATTACCATTTCCTGTAGGTGAAGCTGGGCGAGCGGTAGAAAAGCTCGGTTTAGTCCACGCTCACATTTGTGGTCCTATGTCGGAATGTTCGTATGGGGGTGCTCGTTACATGTTGCTGATTATAGACGATTTTACAAGAAAAATATTTGCGTATTTTGTGAAATCAAAATCTGAGACTTTAGACTGTTTCAAACAGTTTGTGGCGCATGTGGAGAATGAGACGGGTTTAAAGTTAAAATGCTTACGAACAGACAATGGAACGGAATTCGTTAATAAAAGTTTTAATGTCTACCTTCAGAACAAAGGAATCAAACATCAACTTACTGTTCCCTACACACCGGAACAAAATGGAGTAGCTGAGAGAGCTAATCGTACCATATGTGAAATGGCGAGGACTATGTTGCTAGAAAAAGACCTGAATCAGAAATTTTGGGCAGAAGCGTGCAACACAGCGGTTTACACTAAAAATAGACTGCCGCATAGCGCCAATGGTGGTAAAATTCCGGAAGAAATGTGGACAGGGAGAGTTCAAAGTTTTGATCACTTTAGAGTTTTTGGATCAACAGCGTATGTGCATATTCCAAAAGAAAATCGGAAAAAGTGGGATCCTAAGGCGAAGAAATATATTTTTGTGGGTTACTGTGAAGAAACAAAAGGTTATCGCTTCATAGATCCAAACAATCCACGTTCTTTTTTGAGAGCGAGAAATGTGATTTTCACTGAGGATATTGATGTAAAGAAGACACCATCGATGGATCCTATACCAGTAAAATCAACTTCTGTTCCAGATCAGCAAGTCACCAGTGACATAAGAGCTGATGATGAAGGTGTTATTTGGGAGTTTATTAAGAAGGTAGTACCCAATTCAGTACAAGAACCACTGATTGATTGCTCTGGGACCTCTTCACCAGCTAAAGTTGACGCGTTCAATGACGCTAGAGCTGATTCAAAAGCAGCTGGACCTAGTAGAGTTGAAGTTGAGGCTGAAGAGACTGCAGACGAATATGAAGAGCAAATTGATAGTGCAATTACTGAAAAAGCAACTGAAGTTCCTCGATATCCACTAAGGAACAGGATTCAAAAGGAAGAGGACAATAATTGTCATATTTGCTTTAATGTTCTTGAAGAACAAGAACCTCTGACAATCAAGGAAGCATTAAGTCGTGATGATAAAGATTGTTGGAAGGAAGCTATAAAGAAGGAATTAGATTCCATGGCTGAAAATAAAGTTTGGAAATTGGTGGATAAGCCACCTGGAGCCAAAGTAGTTGGAAACAAATGGATTTTCAAATATAAGTTTGATGCAGATGGGAATAAAACGTATAAGGCTCGACTTGTTGCAAAAGGCTTTACGCAAACTTTTGGAGTCGACTACTTTGAGACGTTTTCCCCAGTAGTGCGAAGATCAACAATTCGTTTACTCTTGTCTTTAGCAGCTCAGCGAGGATATTCCATCGCCCATTTTGATGTGAATACGGCATTCCTGAATGGAGACTTACACGAAATGGTTTACATGCAGCAACCTGAAGGATGCGTTAAAGGAAATTCTAAGAAGGTTTGTCTATTACAGAAGGCAATATACGGACTCAAACAAGCTTCTCGGAGCTGGAATGAAAAAGTCAATGACGTTTTGTTGTCAATCGGTTTGACAAGATGTCCGTATGATTCTTGTTTATATTATAATAGCCAAATTATCATATTATTATATGTGGACGATTTTGTGTGTTGTTATTTTAGGGAACAGCATAAAAATAACTTCTTGATTAAATTGCGCGAGTTCTTTAAAATAAAAGACCTGGGGAGTGCAAGGCAAGTCCTTGGAATGTCGTTGTACAAAAGAAAAGATGGAAGTATACAGTTAAACCAATGTAAGTACATTGAAAAACTCTTGAGTTTATTTGGCATGACAGACTGCAAGCCAGTAAAAACTCCGGTGGAGCCAGATCTTCATTCAACTTTGGCTGTAGGGGGTGGTGATGAACTGTTGGACAGCCAAACTCAGTGGCGATATCAGTCCCTTATAGGAGCACTGAACTATTTAGCTTGTAACACGCGCCCCGATATTTCAGGTGCAGTGAGTTTTTTATCCCAGTACAACTCCTGTGGTACAGAAGTGCATTTTAAGGCAGCAAAAAGGGTGCTGCGTTACCTAAAAAGCACAAAGGATTACTGCCTTACATTTGGTAAGTCTAACTTAAATTTGTTTGGGTATGTAGATGCCGACTGGGGTGGGGATATAAAAGACAGAAAGTCTTACTCTGGTTACATTTTCAAAATAGGAACTAATCCCATTTTATGGGAATGTAAAAAGCAAAATTGCGTTGCGCTGTCTTCAACAGAAGCAGAATACATTGCTTTGTCGGAGGCATGTAAGGAGGCGATTTATTTGAGACGTTTGATTGGTTGTTTGCTAGAAGAGAGTGCGAGTACGATACAGCTTCATGTTGATAACCAAAGCGCCATTAGCCTTGCTAGAAACCCAGTGCAACACAAACGGTCAAAACACATTGACATCAGATATAATTTTTCAAGAGATTGTGTCGTTGATGGTAGTGTTGAATTGTGTTATGTTCCTACAGGAGAACATAGCAGATGTTTTGACTAAACCCTTCTTCTCATATTTAAGAGCCGCGCTCTTGTCGGCTAAACCCTTACCTCGTATTAAATTTGAAAGATGTGTGTCTGGACTTGGTTTATCTCTGCCTACGTAGTTTGATATACAGGGTCTTAGACTTATTTACCTTGTGTTTTTACAGATGTAGTTTGAGGGGGTGTGTCGTAATTCGTATCGTGCCTGTTACGTAACTAGCTGTTATATTTTTTTATTGTGGTTACTACCTAGTTACGAGTTGTTTGATGATCGAATAAAAAATTGATTAGACAAACGGCCATCTGAAAACACTCTTTTTATTTTCATAGTTATTCAATATAAATATTACAACTTTTCTCACAACTAATGGTAACCCGTTTCAAGAACATTCATATAAGAGAGGGGTCAAGTGGATGGTCGCTAAAGCGATTTTTGTTTTAGTTCTATTTAAAAACGGGAACACTTACAAACTTGAAAATTGATATGTTTATAATGCATAAGCTATAAAATAACAACAAATAATAAAATTTGGTCAAGCGCATGTCAGACTCAAAAAATCTAGGATATTAATTTACTGAAATTTCAACTAATACAATTATGTTTATGTGGTGGTACGGAACCCTCAGTGCGCGAGTCCGACTCGCACTTGGCCGGTTTTTTGTATCTGTAACTACAATAAACTATATTAACAGAATTTGTAGGTTCCAAATAACCTAGGATACCTTTACTTCAATCTATCTTTCCAGATTTTCAATAGGTTTTATATTTAGCGAGTAATATTTTTTTAACTGATGGGGGCCCTAGTGACGGCAGGTACAGCGCGTTCATGACAAGTCTGTCTATGACGGTTATTTTCTGCGCATGGGTGACTAGCGGAGAGCCACTGAACGATTCGCTCGCCTCCCCCCACCCGCCGCGCTCACCCCCGCGACTCATTTTTTTATTTAAAAGATTCAATATTCGAATTGCTGAGCGAGAAGTGTTTTTACTCTGTCAAGGAATACTTGGAATATAGACATAATTAACTAAATACTTAAATACATGAACTAATATAATTAAAAGACATACCTACCTACTGTAATCAAGCAAAATAAAATAATGATTGATTGATTTACTTCTGCGCATTAACGGTCCCAGCCAGAGTTATTTTGTACGCCATATATCTCAAGTTTGCTACAGGAAAAGTCTAAATTAATTACAATTGGGGGTGATCGTGGTAATTTTAACGACATTACCAAAACAAAAACGTTTGCCTCAAAAGTTATGATAACTCTTGACTAAGTGTTTTAGGCAAACGTTTTTGTTTCGGTAATATCGTTGAAATTACCACGATCACCCCCCAGGAAAAATAAAATCTCTTTCTCTCTTCTCTCTCTAAGTAGCACAGTAAACCTTTACAAACAATAGTTATTTTCACCTCCAAAGCTCGGAAACATTTGTTTTGTCGGTTAAATTCTGCGGCCAAAAGCGATTTTTGGCCCCTAGCGGGCAAAAGGTTTTTCTGCGGCCAAAAGTGATTTTTGGCCGCTAGCGGGCAAAAGGTTTTTGAAATTCGAACGTGATGCAGTATGGCAGACCTCCACGCTGCGGTACTGGCTGCTTCCTCGCTTTAGTGAGGTGAAAAATTTTGTGTTTCGCTCGGCAGCAAAGTTATTTTGCGTTTCGTGCCTTGAAACCTTCGCTACGCTCAGGATTCTTCTTTTGAACCACTCGCTTCGCTCGTGGTTCAATTCTAGAATCCTTCGCTTGCTCAGGTTTCAATACAAGGCACTCACGCCAAATAACGCTTTTGCTGCCTTGCATAACAAATAACTTTGCTGCCGAGCGAAACACAAAATTTTTCACCTCACTAAAGCGAGGAAGCAGCCAGTACCGCAGCGTGGAGGTCTGCCATACTGCATCACGTTCGAATTTCAAAAACCTTTTGCCCGCTAGCGGCCAAAAATCGCTTTTGGCCGCAGAAAAACCTTTTGCCCTTTAGGGGCCAAAAATCGCTTTTGGCCGCAGAATTTAACCGACAAAACAAATGTTTCCGAGCTTTGGAGGTGAAAATTTAGTTTTTCGGTACTAAAAATTGATTTTACTTATTGCTTTAAAAAACGCTATAAGTAGGTATATCGGAACCACGGAGTACTACTCCGTGATCGGAACCCTCTTAGAGGTGGGCAGATTCATAAACTTCAAAATAGCTTCGCCTGTCGCTACGCTAAGCACAATTCTCGCACCCTTATTAATTTGCCACTGGTTTTGTAATGATGTTGCGGGTTTGCATGAAAGTACCATCCCATCTCTACCTGTGGGTGTCGTAAGAGGCGACTAAGAGATTATGAACTATAGGATGGGCAGCAGCATCCTTCTGTGTATCGTAACATTTTAGGTACTGCGGTCTGAACAACCGCGGTCCATAGTGCCAGCCGTAACGCTAACAAGCGAGGTGACTATGGTACTTCCCCTCTACATTTTTCCAGCAAAAGCTGGAATTCTGGAGGGAGCTCCCTGTCCTGTAGTGGACGTTACATGGGATGTCATGATGATTATTATTATTTATTATTATTTCTAATCGGGACGCCGCGGCTCGCGTAGACGGGTGATCAGATCACGTCCATGGATCTATTTCACCCACTATCCCAGCTGGAGACGGGCGGCATGGGTTGTTTCGCTTCAAGCCCCATCCAGGATGACGGCCAGTTATATGTGGCGAGCCGCTCTTTTGGCTTCATCAGGGGTGTCCTCATTTTCCATGTCATGATGATGATGAGGTACCTAATTGTATGTAGGTATGTATGTATATATTCTTTATTGCACCACAAATAAAAGGAGACAAATTACAAACAAGAATAGTATGCATAGGCGGACTTATCTTATTGTAAAGTGTATCTTATACTATTTAACGAGAAATATTTATAAATGGTGTAAGGGCTGGTGTACCGAAAACTGAAAGGACGTGCTCAGTCAACGAAACTGAACAACTTTCCCAAAGAAACTTATGTTGGGAAATGAAAAAAAATTTTGACCTCTCTGGTCGAACAGTTTGTATAGAGAGGTCAAATTTTTTTTTATTTCTCAACATATGTTTCTTTGGGAAAGTTGTTCAGTTTCGTTGACTTAGCACGCCCTTTGAGTTTTCGGTACACCGTCTCTTACACCCTTTATATATAAAAATATACAACGTGTTAACGGAATAAGCGAAACTGAGAAAATAGTTTGTTCAGAATCGAGAGTTGAATCAACTTCACGGGTTTTTGATAAGGGTAATTTTTTTTATTTTTTTTATTATTCTATTCTAAACATTTCTGTGGATACGCGCGCTGGCGCAGGCTATGTATATATATTTGTAATCGGTTTCTCGAAAACGGCTCTATCGATTTTGATGAAATTTTGTATTCGGGTGTTTTTGAAGACGAAAAATCGATCTAGCTAGGTCTCATGTCTGGGAAAAATCGTTTTGCCTGTGTTTTTAAGCATTTAAAAAAATATACCGCGTTTTAGACATAAACCTACAGCGCCATCTGTTGGCGGGTAGCGAATCAACTGCAAAGAGGATACAAAATTCACTAAGTTTTAATATCAACAGCTTGACGTGATCAGTTTAGTATTATCTGATCTGTGACGTGACTTCCGAAGCAACGAAATATCATTCGGTCTTTAAAAAGTTGCATTCGCCACTTAATAGGCCTCGAAGCAAAATTAAACGCCTTAAATAATTACTTTGGCTTTTTCTTCACAAAACGAGTAGACCGTAAGGGCACTGCATGTTATCCTACGTCATCTAGTACACAAAATTTGCAACTTTGTAGCGATAGTAGTGGCCTAGTAGGTCCACAAAACGTTGGTCTGCCAATCCGAAACCTGGCAGGTTTTGTACAGTTGGAGAGAAAAGTGGTTAAATGACAGATTACACGAATGAAATCTATTCGTAGAAATAGAAGGTACCTATACAAGTAAAAAACAATAGGTCTGCCTTGCATCCTCTTGGCAGTTTTGCCAGTCCGACCAAATTTGTGGTCCAATCACATCCGACCACATTCCGACTAGCGAAACTGCCAAGAGGATGAAAGGCAGACCTGTTGTTTTTTACTTGTATAGGTACCTTCTATTTCTACGAATAGATTTCATTCGTCTAATCTGTCATTTAACCACTTTTCTCTCCAACTGTACAAAACCTGCCAGGTTTCAGATTGGCAGATCAACGTTTTGTGGACCTATTAGGCCACTACTATCGCTACAAAGTTGCAAATTTCGTGTACTAGATGACGTAGGATAACATGCAGTGCCCTTATGGTCTAGAGCAATAAGGCAGTATGTCTTGTGGTCTTAGCCTAACTGAACGGACACAGAAAAAACTTATTAAAATGACAGTCAGCTGAGCGGATTGTAACCTCAAATTGCCCCGAAATGTTGGGAAAATATTGATTTTCTTGTGATAAATGAGATAAAATCTCAGAATTGGACAATATGCGTTACGTGTCTCAGCTTTTTCAACCTATAATCACAATACCAAAGAATGCCAAGATCAAAAACACTGAAATAACATGTAAAAGTCAGAAGGTACGGCACTTATTTATTTTAATTATTTACCCCGAAGGTTTGTAACTTAAAATTATGGTCATCATAACATCCCATAATACATCCACTACAGTACAGGGAGCTCCCACCAAAATTCTAGCTGTTTCTGGAACAATATGGATGTACCTTATTCACCACACTTATCAGCGTTACGGCTGGCACCATGGACCGCGGTTGTTGGTGACGGCAGTATGTAAGATGGTACGATACACGGAACGACGCTGCTGCACATCCTCCGGTTTTGGGTTGGTACTATTCTTTGCCGGCACAAATCAAAATCGACAAAATTATGGTAATACATATGAAGTATCATCATCATTATTTTCCTAGCCTTACCTATTTTGGCTAGCTAACCTAGGGGATTTGATGAGGGCACTGGTTTTTACACAGAGCGACTGACATCTGACCGCCGCAACTCAGAAAAAACCAGAACAAATGGCCTCTGATTTGGCTTAATAAATACTATCATTGACAGTATTACTTAGAGAGAGAGAGACAGTAGAGAAGATCTATTGTAGCCAACCCTTTATACTACATCTCCTCGGCCACACCGACAGCCTCAAAGAAGCTGACGATCTGCCTAGTATTGAGAGCTCGGGTATCCTCAGGGTGTAGTATGTCCTCCTGGTGCCCAACTTCTGCTGTGAGTTAGTGCATCACAGTGGCAGATTAGGTGTTTAGGCTGAACCACTTGCAGCGCGGCATACTTTGATAGTTGGCTTTGTTCGTCCTTCTGTGTTGTACCATCTTATGTACTGGAGTCTCCAACAACTGTGGTCTGTGGAGCAGGTGCAACGCTAAAAACGAAACGAAATGTGGTGACTGGTACCTCTCCTTCAAAATTTCCAGCAACCGATGGATTCTGGAGGGAACTCCCTGTCCTGCAGTGGATGTTTATACATGGGCTGTTATGATGAAAGTCAAAAGTCAAAGTATACTTTATTGTTCACAACCATCACAGTCTGAAAATCCGACCGATAAAGCCGCTGATCAGGACCGGGGAACTGGCAATTTACAGTTTCATGAGGAGGGAAATTTTACCTCGAAATCTTTAGATGACGAGCAGAAAAAATTTAACCATGGTCAGCAGTGGACTGAAGTGTTTTTAATCATTGTTGGATATTAAAATCTCTGATGTCAGCTAAACTACATCGCTTCACAAACAAAGTGGTGCGATGGTGGGAAAAAAAGAACGGACTATAAAAACCCACACGCTCTTTTAAATATGTTTGAATGGACAGGGTTGACACAATAATAACAAACATAAGTCAATATGAATTTTGAATTTGCCTTTGTGTTTGTGTTGCGTTACTTTACAAACAAAGTAGTGCCATATGGTAAAAAAACCGGTCAAGTGCGAGTCGGACTCGCGCGCCGATGGTTCCGATATACCTATAGTACTTTTGGAAGCAATAAAGTCCATTTTAGGACCGCAAAACTAAATTTGTTTGTAAAGGTTTTTTGCAGATTTCTAAAAAACTGTGCAACTTAGAAAGATCGTTTTATTTTTGCTGTAATGTCTACATAAATTTTTATCGACTGTAATTAATTCAGATTTTTTCTACCACAAACTTCGGAGATAATGGGGGGAATGGTATTTTTTTTGACATTTTTCATCATAACTTGAAAATTAAGAGTTGTAAAAAAGGACAAAAATATATTTTATAATGTGCAATTAAAGCGCTTTCATATGATACCCCACTCAACCTAGTAGCAACAATTTGAAATATGGCCCCCCCTATTTGGGCCCCTTTTACATCAATAATCTTTTTTTTTTTATTCTTTCATGTGCAATTTAGTTAGGCAACTATATTCTAAAACTGTTCCAAATTTCAAGTTGATATCGTGAGTGGTTACCGAGAGATATACAGGTGTGACAGACAGACAAAGTCGCACCATAAGGGTTCCTTTTTTTTACCATTTTGGTATCGGAACCCTAAAAAAACAAGTTACAAGAAAAAACCTACCAACAAACGCAGATTAACTTGGTATTCTTTTTAACGTTTCTCATTGCAGTTACTACTAGAATGTGGGATGGTCCGTCCAACTTCATCAGGACTATTCTCCCTGTTGCCGCTTGCTCAACGCGCTCTGGATAAGCTAGAGGCCTTGGTGCGGAATCATATTGGTTAGTTCACATTCTTTTTGTACTATTTTCACTTGTGAATAGACGTAAATGTAAGTGACGTCATAACAGCAATTAAAACTAATATTTTCCATAATAGGAGATGACCATTCAGTATCAGCATGGACGAACAATAAGAAGGATTGACCGACCATCCACTTTTAGAAATCGTAACCCGGAAATGTATAAAAATAGATGGAGCCAATGAACAGTCAGGGAAGTTATTATGATTTATCGACTATTCTGCTAAAAAATAAACCTAATTTCAATGTTAGCGTTTCTTTACATTGAAACTATGTTGAAATTTTGAATGATTTTTTGGTACAATACTCGGTAGACCATAATTAATTTCCAGATTATTTGAAAGCGCCATCTAGTTTCCTGGATTCGATATTAATCCTGTGAAAGAAAAGGATAATCTCATAGTGATGGGGGATTTTAATGCAGTAATTGGAGAAGGGGCTGAAGAAAACATAGTAGGGAAACATAGGTTGGGAAAAAGAAATGCAAGAGGAGATCGATTAGTACAGTTTTGTAAGGAAAATGGCTTAATAATAACAAACACATATTTTGAACTACCAAAGAGACGGCTATACACTTGGAAAATGCCAGGAGATATAGGGAGATAACAGATAGACTTCATACTTGTAAAAACAATATACAGAAACCAAGTAAAGTCATGCAAAGCCCTGCCGGGAGCTGACCTTAATACCGACCACAATTTGCTGCTGAGTAAACATATTTTTGAGAAGACTAAACAGAAAAAGAAAAAGAAACCAAAGAAATTCGATCTCAATAAAGTTAAGGACAAAGATAGTGATAATAGAGTGCAATATTGTAATGAAGTAGGAACTAAGCTAGAAACATATAAAATGGAAATAAATAGTAACATAAATGATAATATAAGTTTAAATGAAAGATGGAATAACGTTAGAGATATATTTAAAACAACAGCGGACAATTGCTAGAACAAACAAAAAGTATACCAAGAAAAAGCTGGCTTACTCAAGAAATTATTGATTTAATAGTAGCAAGGAGACAACTGAAGAATAAAATTGATGATAAAAGCATAAAGGAATATAGAAGACTCACGAACCAAATAACAGCTAAATGTAGAAATCTTTGCATTTTCTTTTCTTACTTGACACAATACAAATATGCAACAAAATAGAAGAATATTTTCAAAAGGGACAAATAGATAAAGCCTATAATACAATAAGAGACTTGGATAAAAAACACAAAACAAAAAGTACAGCAATTTTGAATGAACAAGGAAATATCCTAATAAACAACTGTGAAATATTAGAAAGGTGGAAAAGGTACATTGAGAGTTTGTATAAAGGACAAGGTTTACAAGAGGATGATATAGAAGAAGAACGTTTTGTAGATGAAGAAGAGAAAGGACCAGCTATTCTTAAAGAAGAATTTATCAAAGCATTAATGAGTATTCCAAACGGTAAAGCAACAGGAGAAGATCAGATATGCATTGAAATGATCAAATACATGTCTTGTGAGCCCATGCTTCAAGAAATTTTCGAAATTCTGCAAATTATGTATACAACAGGACAAATTCCCACAGATTTCTGTATCAGTAAAACCGTTACAATTCCGAAAAAATAAAATATCATGAAATGCGATGAACACCGGACCATAAGTTTAATCTCACAAGCCTCAAAAATATTACTTAAAATAATTCAGAAAAGATTAATACCAATAGTGGAAAAACATATAGGACCAGATCAGTATGGCTTTAGACAGAATAGAAGAACTAGGGAAGCTATTCTAGCACTTCGGATGATAATCGATAGACGCATGGAGCTAAATCAGAATACACATACAGCATTCATCGATCTGGAAAAGGCGTTTGACAACGTAGATTGGAGGAAGATGATGAGAGTTCTCCGTGAAATAGGAGTTGACATTATTTACGAACTTTACAAAGGACAAGAAACAATCATAGAAGTCGGAGAGGAAAAGGGAAAGGCAAAGATAAGACAAGGTGTAAGACAGGGGTGTCCACTATCACCGTTAATATTTAATGTGTTTATAGAGCAGGCTATACAAGAAATAGTAGACTCAGACAGCGGAGGAATTAAAATTAATGGGCAAAAAATTCAGTTTATTAGGTTTGCAGATGATATAGCAGCAGTTGCTCAAAATAGTCAAGACCTGCAAGATCTTCTTACAAAAATGGATAAAACCTTCTTACAATTTGGTTTGAAAATAAACACTGGAAAGACCAAAACACTTATAGCATCTAAACATACCCCAGATCACTGTCCAATCAAACTGAATAACGTTACAATAGAACAGGTTTATAAATTCAGATATTTAGGAAGCTTAATCACCAGTGACTCCAGCACTACGGTTTGTTTCTTGAATTCAACGCACACATCACATTCACTGAATATAGTCGGTTTATTTCTATATGCGTGCATTCGTCGAATACGATCGAATACAGTTTTAAACCAGACTAGAGCGCGCTTATGTCAATGTCACTGAGAAAAATTAAAATTTTGATTTTGTTTTGCGTTTTAAGAAATTATTGAGAGATAATGATTATTCGATAAGATAATTAAATCTAAAAAACCCAAAAAAAGTTGAAAAAAATCTCTCGAAAACGAGATTGATGACAAATGTCTTATGAATTTGACGTTTCGCACACGCTGCACTACCTCATTTTCGTATGCAATGATAGCGCGCTAAAGTGACGTCACTGATGACGTCACGTCGCTTAAACGAGTGAATACGAGCAAGTTTTGAACCGACTATTAGCGCGCTAAAACCGCACACAAAGCTCATGAGCAGGTTTTAATCCGTAGTGCAGATGTACACCAGATATCGTTCAAAGAATAGCTATGGCTAAAAAAGCCTTTAATAACAAGAAACACCTCCTGAAGGCCAAAATATCTAAGAAGGTAAAAAAGCGCTTAATCAAGGTGTACATATGGAGCATTGTATTGTACGGAAGTGAGACATGGACACTGACACAAAGAGATAGAGAAAGGAAACATAATGGAAGGAAAGAGGGGACGAGGAAGACCTAGGCGAAGCTACTTTGACCAGATAAAAGAAAAGGTCAATGTCGTGTCGTTTCAGGAGGTAAAGCAGCTCGCGATACAACGTGAGGACTGGAAGTTACTCCATCGACAAGAGCCCTTAAATTAAAGAAGAAGAAGATATAGTTTCCATGAGTTTTATGCCTTTCCGGGTTACGTTTTCTAGTATGGGGATTGTCAGTCTTATATTATTCGTCCATGGTATCAGTTAAATTATACTTACAGTGATCAGCAGCGCCATCTAGTTGAACTTCCAAAAGGTACTGGACAACACCCTATTACATTTGCGAGCAAATGTAGGTGTTGAAAAATATAGATAGATAGATAACACATTTATTTTCCAACACAGTACAAAAAAGACACAAAACAGAAATAAGCCAGGTAAGAACATAATATTAGTGAGTCACCATCTGAATGTACTATGAAGTATGAAGTCCTTGTATCGCTAAGCTACTCGCCGGTAGATGGCTCTGCAGGTATACTGAATCGCGCTATGGTTGTGTTTTGTTCGTTTAGTCGGGGTCTGAATTGTACGATAGCACCTTAATCAGTTAACAATTCAGATAATTTTTGTAATGTTACTATTAGTAACGTCATTCATTCATCTTCTTCTTTAATTTAAGAGCTTGGCTCTTGTCGATGGAGTAACTTCCAGTCCTCACGTTGTATCGCGAGCTGCTTTACCTCCTTAAACGACACGACATTGACCTTTTCTTTAATCTGGTCAAAGTAGCTTCGCCTAGGTCTTCCTCGTCCCCTCTTTCCTTCAATCTTTCCTTCCATTATGTTTCGTAGGAAATTGTCGTGCCGTATCAGGTGACCTATCATTTTCCCTCTTCGGTTATCTATTGTTTTTAGTAAACTTCTTTTCTCTTTGACTATTTCTAGCACCTCCTCGTTTCTTTTCTTTTCCGTCCAGCTAATTCTTTCCATTCTCCTCCAGCACCACATCTCAAATGCTTCCAGCCTTTCTCTATCTCTTTGTGTCAGTGTCCATGTCTCACTTCCGTACAATACAATGCTCCATATGTACACCTTGATTAAACGCTTTTTTACCTTCTTAGATATTTTGGCCTTCAGGAGGTGTTTCTTGTTATTAAAGGCTTTTTTAGCCATAGCTATTCTTTGAACGATATCTGGTGTGCATCTGGAGTCACTGGTGATTAAGCTTCCTAAATATCTGAATTTATAAACCTGTTCTATTGTAACGTTATTCAGTTTGATTGGACAGTGATCTGGGGAATGTTTAGATGCTATAAGTGTTTTGGTCTTTCCAGTGTTTATTTTCAAACCAAATTGTAAGAAAGTTTTATCCATTTTTGTAAGAAGATCTTGCAGGTCTTGACTATTTTGAGCAACTGCTGCTATATCATCTGCAAACCTAATAAACTGAATTTTTTGCCCATTAATTTTAATTCCTCCGCTGTCTGAGTCTACTATTTCTTGTATGGCCTGCTCTATAAACACATTAAATATTAACGGTGATAGTGGACACCCCTGTCTTACACCTTGTCTTATCTTTGCCTTTCCCTTTTCCTCTCCGACTTCTATGATTGTTTCTTGTCCTTTGTAAAGTTCGTAAATATTTTTTCTATCTCTATAGTCAACTCCTATTTCACGGAGAACTCTCATCATCTTCCTCCAATCTACGTTGTCAAACGCCTTTTCCAGATCGATGAATGCTATATGTGTATTCTGATTTAGCTCCATGCGTCTATCGATTATCATCCGAAGTGCTAGAATCGCTTCCCTAGTTCCTCTATTCTGTCTAAAGCCATACTGATCTGGTCCTATATGTTTTTCCACTATTGGTCTTAATCTTTTCTGAATTATTTTAAGTAATATTTTCGAGGCTTGTGAGATTAAACTTATGGTCCGGTGTTCATCGCATTTCATAGTATTTGTTTTTTTCGGAATTGTTACGGTTTTACTGATACAGAAATCTGTGGGAATTTGTCCTGTTGTATACATAATTTGCAGAATTTCGAAAATTTCTTGAAGCATGGGCTCACAAGCCATGTATTTGATCATTTCAATGCATATCTGATCTTCTCCTGTTGCTTTACCGTTTCGAATACTCATTAATGCTTTGATAAATTCTTCTTTAAGAATAGCTGGTCCCTTCTCTTCTTCATCTACAAAACGTTCTTCTTCTATATCATCCTCTTGTAAACCTTGTCCTTTATACAAACTCTCAATGTACCTTTTCCACCTTTCTAATATTTCACTGTTGTTTATTAGGATATTTCCTTGTTCATTCAAAATTGCTGTACTTTTTGTTTTGTGTTTTTTATCCAAGTCTCTTATTGTATTATAGGCTTTATCTATTTGTCCCTTTTGAAAATATTCTTCTATTTTGTTGCAAATTTGTATTGTGTCAAGTTCTTTGCATTTTCTACATTTAGCTGTTATTTGGTTCGTGAGTCTTCTATATTCCTTTATGCTCTTATCATCAATTTTATTCTTCAGTTGTCTCCTTACTACTATCAAATCAATAATTTCTTGAGTAAGCCAGCTTTTTTTTGGTATAACTTTTTGTTTGTTCAAGCAATTGTCCGCTGTTGTTTTAAATATATCTCTAACATTATTCCATCTTTCATTTAAACTTATATTATTATTTATGTTACTATTTATTTCCATTTTATATGTTTCTAGCTTAGTTCCTACTTCATTACAATATTGCACTCTATTATCACTATCTTTGTCCTTAAGTTTATTGAGATCGAATTTCTTTGGTTTCTTTTTCTTTTTCTGTTTAGTCTTCTCAAAAATATGTTTGCTCAGCAGCAAATTGTGGTCGGTATTAAGGTCAGCTCCCGGCAGGGCTTTGCATGACTTTACTTGGTTTCTGTATATTGTTTTTACAAGTATGAAGTCTATCTGATATCTCCCTATATCTCCTGGCATTTTCCAAGTGTATAGCCGTCTCTGTGGTAGTTCAAAATATGTGTTTGTTATTATTAAGCCTTTTTCCTTACAAAACTGTACTAATCGATCTCCTCTTGCATTTCTCTTTCCCAACCCATGTTTCCCTACTAAGTTTTCTTCAATCCCTTCTCATTCATTCATAGTAAACAAATATTCGACCGCAATTTTCCACTGTAGCGACGTGGATGCATATCTTTTGTTCCGATTTCGGGTCGTTGGCTGGCGGAACTTTAGTGGAACCTCAGTACAATCGGAACTTTATGGAATTTCTGATCTATTGGTTTATTGTTAAGTTTCAATCGACCGGATTCAGATAATTTTATTCAATGTAGTTTCTTTACAGAATACTTATTGAATGTCATGCAGAATACAATGCAAATAGAGCGAGTCTACGTCGTTTCGGATCGTGCTATGGCAGCGTAAAAGAAACGGCAAGAAACCACTGCAGCACGGCCTGCGACAAGAGTCGGCTTTTTACAATGTGTTTCGCTGGAATATCAGAACACCATACTTCCTTGTCATTGATATAGTCATCTAATCTATAGTAAGCTTTTTTACATAACATTTGCTTTACACATTGTTTGAACCATACGTCTGAAGTGACGTACTCTCATATCGAATCACGCCTCTACATGCTAACTGAAGTACTGAAGAATGTGTTGAGCTATGCAGAAAATGCATCCATTTATGTTTGGATAATAAATCTCCAAGGTGGAAGGGCTATTGTTGAAAGTCCATCTGGGGAAGTACCACCCCCTTGCTTTTTTCTGCCGTGAAGCAGCAGTGTTTGCACTGCTGTGTTTAGGTTTGAAGGGCAAGGGAGCCAGTGAAATTAACGGCACATGACGCATACCATCTTAGTTCTCGAGGTTAGCAACGCGCTTTGCTGTCTTATTAGTGTCAAAATATGACATTAATAAGACAGTGGGTGCTATGGGCGGTGGTTACCACTTACCATCAGGTGGCCCACCTGCTCGTTTGCTCACTTGTAACTTAAAAAAAAACTGCTGTATGAAACGCAGGGTGACTTGGCTGGCAGATATTATTCATCATCATCATTGTCATTCCTTTACACGTGCACTGCAAGACAGGGAACTCCCTCCATAACTTCACCAAAAATGCGTGGTACTTAGAAGGGGACTTACCATAGTCACCACGCTTGTAAAGCGTTGCGGCTGGCGACCGCTGTTGTTGGTGGCCGCAGTGAATTGTAAGATCCTCCGGTTCTTATGCCCTTAGTCGCCTTTTACGACACCCACGGACAGAGAGCGCCATCTAGTTGAACTTTCAAAAGGTACTGGAAAACACCCTATTACATTTGCGAGCGAATGTAGGTGTTGAAAAATACAGCATGAAGTCCTTGTATCGCTAAGCTACTCGCCGGTAGATGGCGCTACAGGTATACTGAATCGCGCTATCGTTGTGTTTCGTTCGTTTAGTCGGGGTCCGTTTTGTACTATAGCACCTTGACTGCTAAGTTCAAGTCAAATCAGATAATTTTTGATATGTTACTCTTCAGAGTAACATAACATCATTATAATAATACATACTTTCATACATAACATCACGCTTCTTTCCCGTCGGGGTAGGCAGAGACCACAGTCCTCCTCCTGCTACGATTTGCTTGACAAACTCGTACTTCCTTTGCTTCCTGTACTTTCATCAATCCTTTCATACATGCATGCTTCATACATTATAATAATAATGAAATAAATAATTTAAAGAATTGAGGGCGCCACCTCCACGGCAATCACTAGGTCCGAAATAATTTTTAAAATTATATTCCTACGTTTTATTATCAAATCTTACCATATAATATCGTGTTTGCTGACGACTGTCGTGCACAAGCGTTTGTGGATAAATTCTTCAAGAATTTAATGGAATATCGGCACAAATAACATCGACGTTGTATACCAGTCTCTTTGCACGAAATCGACGAGACACAAGTGATTGTTCAATTTATTTAGTACGGACACACTAGCAGTGAACACTGTGAGTACTGTTACGTTGAAATTTTGCTGAATCTTTTGTGAATAATCAGTGATTTTGTGTTTATAATTCAAATCACAAACGAATTATTATTTGCTGCGACCGTCACTTATGCGCATGCGCACGCACTGATGCACCGACGTACCTCTGCTTGTTGCTATGTGCGAAGTAACTACGGCTACAAGCGACAACTATTTTCAACCTTCAGTGCTCTGGCGTAAAGGCTAGTGTATTACATCTGGTAATCGCAAGTTCAAATCTCCGTGACTTCATGAAGAATTCTATCTTTTTAGTCTTTTTATTATTTAGTTTTAGATAAACTTTTTAATTTTACCTGTATATTTAGAGTTTTCTATAAATTTGGTTATTATTATTATTTAAATTATAATTTTTTTTAAAACTTGACATAATATTGCCTATAGACTGTTGGTAGTTTTTACATGGAACTAATTTGATTATTGTGATCATTTCCTCTCATAATATTTAATGTCAATAGTTTTTGATTTTGAATTGTTTATTTTAGAGTTTAAGGATAGAATTTTTATTTGATTTTTATGACGATTTTTATGACGATTTTTATTTTTTTTTTCAATTTGATGTTATTAATTTTAAAATGACATTTAAATGTTTGGAAAAATAATTTATTTATAGGTATAGAGCAACAATTCAATTGATTATTGTTATAAGTTTATTTCTTCTTAAGAGTTGGTATTTACCTATGTACCGATTTGGTATAGAATAAAATATTGCAAGTGGTGAATTAGACTAGGTCTTTTGTGACATTTTGTATGTGTAATTTTTTAATTTTCATACTATGATATGACAGTTCATATATGCTATTGTTACGAAACTTTTAAATATTGATGATCGCTATTATAATGAGCGAGTTATATTTTCTTATCTTATCTTTATCAATATTCGTGTAAGTAACGTTAAATTTAATTTGTTAATATGAGTGCCCCTCCTCCTAAGGTGAGGTGCCCACACTGCCCTGTTGGCACAGCCGGTTCGTTGCGCACTTTCGGTGCACATGGACTAAAGGTACACATTGGGCGCGTACATAAAACCTGCACTAATTGTCCCGTTTCTTCATCTGCGTCGCCCCTGCTTGGAGTCAACGTTGCCCAGCCTGACCGTCCCGGGTCTGCTCTATCCAGCCTAGAGAAGATAGCTACGTTAAGGCGGGGGGTGAGGGTCTTGCGGCACATACCGAAGGGGGCGAGAAACTTGGCGGCTGGTAGCCTATGCGAGGTCATAAATAGGTGCATTGAAACAAATGAAACAGCTGATTGGTGTGTCCTGCTGACCTTTGCATATTCTGCTTTAAAAGCACCAGATAAGAATGGTGTGGGTAATCTTACCAGCAAAGTTAAACGCAACATCGAGACAGCGGTGGTGGGCGATGGCAGTAGCGGAGCGGCTCATTTTGGGTCTCCCTCGGTACTGCGGACGATAGAGTCCAAAGTATTTGAGGGCGATCTGAGGGGTGCCGTTCGGCTGTTGATGTCGGACGATGTGGTAGCTCCTCCAGATTCCGCAACTCTGGCTTCCCTTCAGTCGAAACACCCATCACCTTCCCGACCTTTGGTGCACCCGCAACCACCGGATCGTTCAACCCCACCTTGTGAAATCAAAGTAGAAGACGTGGTGAGAGCGCTTGGTTCGTTTCATAGCGGATCTTCAGCGGGCCTAGACGGTATACGGCCTGGGCACTTAAAGGAGCTGACTTCGGTTTCAGCAGGAGATAATGGCCATAAACTTTTGGATTGCCTAACAAAACTATGCAACTTCCTGCTCAGTGGCTTGCTGAATCCGGAGGTTTGTCCATATTTATATGGAGCCAGTTTATGCGCTCTTTCTAAAAAAGATGGAGGCTTGAGACCTATAGCTGTGGGTAGCACTTTTCGTCGCCTGGCGGCTAAGCTGGGTTGTCGTGCAGTGAGAGAGGAGTTGGCAGAATACCTTTGCCCACACCAACTGGGATTCGGTACGCAGTTGGGTTGCGAGGCGGCGATACATGCTACGCGTACATTCGCTACAGGTCCGGAGAGCGCTGGGAATGTTATAGTCAAACTTGACTTAAAAAACGCATTTAATTCCGTAGAGAGAGACGTGTTGCTGGGCGAGATCGAGGAAAAAGTCCCATCCCTCTATCCCTTCCTATTCCAAGTTTATGAATCCCCTTCCTTCCTTTACTACAACAATACTCGTATCCTTTCCCAGGTCGGTGCGCAGCAGGGAGATCCACTTGGACCTCTAGCTTTTAGCTTGGCGATTCACAAGGCAATTTCGGAGCTTAAAGCACCTTTAAATATTTGGTATCTGGATGACGGAACCATCGGTGGAGAGCCTGAGGTTGTCGAAAAGGATCTGCGTCATTTAGTACCACGCCTAAAAGAGCTAGGGCTAGAGGTAAACACTAGTAAGTGCGAATTTTTTCCCTGCTGCCCCGAGTCCCGTTCTTCCTTTCCTATTTTCTGTTCCCTTCTTCCAGGGCTTAGAGAATTGTCTCCAGAAACCTTCAGCCTTCTTGGCTCGCCAGTTTTCCCAGAAGGCATTCCGGAAGCTTTCGAATTGCGTAAACGTTCTCTTCTTTCAGCCAAGGACCGTTTAAAAAACCTTTCCGCCCATGTTGCCCTGGTCTTGCTGAGAATGTGCTTCGCCATTCCTAAAATGACCTACTTGCTGCGAACGTCTCCTTGTTGGTTGTACCCGGGTGAAATAGTCTCCTTTGATGATGCCCTTAAAAATATTATGGAAGATACCCTGAATGCCCGACTTGATGGCGACCAGTGGCTCCAGGCCACTCTTCCCATTCGGCACGGAGGGTTGGGAGTACGTTGCGTAGGGGATGTGGGCCTTTCGGCTTTCTTGGCGTCGGCGCATGGGGTTGAGGACCTGGTCACTGATATATTATCAATAGATGGTGACAGGGTGGTCATCCCTTATGCTGCCGATGCCCTGTCAGTTTGGAGGTCTCTCAACCCAGACGCTCTCACCCCAACACTCTTGGGAAGCCAGCGCGCGTGGGATGAGGTCGGGGCCAAGAGAATTTTCAGCTACCTACTGGATAAGGCGGTGGGGGTTGACAAGGCCAGACTTAGGGCCGTATCGCAAGCGGAGTCAGGAGCTTGGCTGCATGCACTGCCTTCTCCGCATATGGGTACCTTCCTCGATAGCGACTCGCTGCGGGTGGCTGTGGCTCTCCGCCTGGGCTGTGATGTTTGTGAAAGACATCTATGCATCTGCGGTTCTACGGTGGAGAGCAATGGCCACCACGCATTGAGTTGCTGTCGTTGTTCTGGGAGGTTCCCACGACACCATGCCCTAAACGACACTATCCGCAGGGCTCTTATCTCAGCTAACGTCCCGTGCGTACTGGAGCCCCCGGGTCTGAGTAGAACGGATGGAAAGAGACCTGACGGTATGACTATGGTTCCATGGGAAAAGGGAAGGTGCTTACTGTGGGACGCCACGTGCGTCAGCACCTTTGCCGCCTCGCACCTTGGTCGTACCGTCAGAGAAGCTGGAGCTGCTGCTGAGAGCGCGGCGGTTAGGAAGCGGGACAAGTACGCTGCGTTGGAGACAAATTATGTCTTTGTACCATTTGCAGTCGAAACCGCGGGCTGTTGGGGCAGTGAGGCCAAACATTTTGTCGCCGAGGTCGGACGGCGCCTTAGAAATAAGGGTTGTGACCCTCGCTCCGGATCATATCTGGTGCAAAGGTTGTCCATTGCCATACAACGTGGCAATGCTGCCAGTGTCATGGGCACCTTTGCACCAGGGATGGCGAGGGGTGGTTTGTTTAATTAGGTTTTTTTATTTTCTTAAGTTGACGATGTTTTAACATTTATAATTATTATTTTGTAATAAACATGATTTACAATCCTTTATTAAAAAAAAAAATAAATAATAAAATCCTTATTTCTTACAAAAATAAATATACAGGAAGGTTGTCGTAAACATTAAATTTAACAAAATTTACAACTTCGCTTATGTGAGTTATATCCTTGTCTCCCAAACTAGGTTTTATCCTGTATCTTGGGGGAGTCAGTGAGTCTGGGTCTTATAATTTTTATTTACTGTACATATAAAGGGTGTAAGGGCGTGCTCAGTCAACGAAACTGAACAACTTTCCCAAAGAAACATATTATGTTGGGAAATGAAAAAAAAAATTACCTCTATACAAACTGTTCGACCAGAGTGGGCAATTTGTATGAAGAGGTCAAATGTTTTTTTCATTTCCCAACATGTGTTTCTTTGGGAACGTTGTTCAGTTTCGTTGGCTGAGCACGCCCTTTCAGTTTTCGGCACACCGTCCCTGACACCCTTTATAGAGCTTTATTAGCTAGTAGGTATATCATACGGAAGGTATATCCTACTAATATTATAAACGCGAAAGTTTGTAAGTATGTATGGATAGATGTATGTTTGTTACTCTTTCACGTAAAAACAACTGAATGGATTTTAATGAAACTTGGCACACATATAGGTTAGGTCCTGGAATAACACATAGGCTACTTTTTACCGCGGGAAAACACTTCGTTCCCAAGGGAAAACGCATTTAATACGTGTGAAACAGCAGATTCTGCGCAGACGAAGTCGCGGGCACCAGCTAGTAATAAATAAAATAAACATTCAACCGCAAGTTTTCCCTCTAGTGTCGCCGATGCGGAACTTTTGTTCCGATTTCGGGTCGTTGGCTGGCGGAACTTTAGTGGAACCTCAGTACAATCGGAACTTTATGGAACTTCTGACTGATCTATTGGTTTATTGTTAAGTTTCAATCGACCGTACGTCTTAAGAGACGTACTCACTCATATCGAATCACGCCTCTACATACTAACTGAAGTACTGAAGGGTGTGTTGAGTTATGCCACAGATTAAATAATAGTAAACTAACGTTTACAGATACTTCATTCCCAGGCGGGATGCCGACAGATTTCAACCTCACTGTCCAAGCATAAAGTCGATACTTGCAGTGTACCGCTTAGGACACGTTTCTAAATCGCGGGTGATCGCGGACGATGGGCTAAGGCGACGATTTTGTCACTTTATGAGATACTAGCTTGTGCCCGCGACTTCGTCTGCGCAGGTTTATAAATTGTAGCCTATGTGTTATTCTGATGTATGGGGTAACTTTTTATTAGTTCTTGATAGCAAAAGATATGCATGTACTCATGATACTGAACAACTTTTCCCAAGGAACATAGGTCGAAATACGAAAAACCAAATTTGACCTCCCATACAAAATGCGCTATCAGTTAATGCAGTTTCTATGGGAGGTCAAAACTTGCTTTTCGTATTTCGACCTATGTTGCTTGGGGAAAGTTGTTCAGTATCATGAGTATATTCATACCTTTTTCTATCAAGAACTAATTAAAAGTCACCCTATATAAGCTATATTATTGTAAAGTTTCATTAAAATCCATTCAGTAGTTTTTACGTGAAAGAGTAACAAACATCCATCCATCCATACTTACAAACTTTCGAGTTTATAATATTAGTAGGATAGTAGGATGAGCGAGATGCAAGTAGGTATGTAATATTGTTCATTTAAACATGCAAATACTTACTTACCTATTTTGCCGCCATAAGCTTAAGATGACAAAAAGAAAAGTAAAATCGACTGCATTACCCAGTCGACTTCTAGCGCCGCGTTGCATACCTAGAGTGCGGAGTGTCACAGTTAGTGGAACCTTAGTAAAATCGGATTTTTATGGAACTTCTGATCTATTGGTTTATTGTTAAGTTTCAATCGACCATATGTCTGAAGTGACGTACTCACTCATATCGAATCACGCCTCCACATACTAAATGAAGTACTGAAGGGTGTGGTGATGCCACGGAGTACAGAAGTCTCTACTCCGTGGGTGATGCAGAAAATGCATCCACTTAAGGTGATCTGTGACGGCCAGCTTAGCCCCGAACGCAACTAGATGGAGCCACTGCTGCAAATATAAGGTTTTATTTTTTAATGCAATAAGTACCAACTATATGTGCAAAAAGTTGATTCGTGTAAATTTCATCGTGCAACTTCAACGCCTAACAACAATTTCGATAAGAAAAATATCTCCATATGTCCACTAAAGTCAATTAAGTACTCTCGTCAGTCCGTGTTTACATGAGTACGATCACTCACACATGCACACAAAGCTCAACCGTACAGTTTTGACCGCACGCCCACAATCGTAATATTGAACCAAAAATTGCTAAAAAAATAGTACTTTCAGTACATTAACTGTGTTTTTGTATTAATTAGCGAAACATTTAACTAAAAATAGCAGTATTCGTTAGTTTTTCAACAGAATTTTATGTCCCGCGTAAGAATCATTTGAATCAATTTAAGTCATTTGAATTTTTGTATGGAAAACGGATCACCTTAAGGTGGAAGGGCTATTGTGGAAAGTCCGTCTGGGGAAGTACCACCCCCTTGCTTTTTTCTGCCGTGAAGCAGCAGTGTTTGCACTGCTGTGTTTCGGTTTAAAGGGCAAGGGAGCCAGTGAAATTACCGGCACCGCGGCTGGCGACCGCAGTGTGTAAGATACACAGAAAGATGCTGCTGCCCATCCTCCGGTTTTTATGCCCTTAGTCGTCTTTTAAGACACCCACGGACAGAGATGGGTTGGTACTACTCTTTGTCGGCACCAAACGGGACGCAGAAAAATAAATTAAGTAAATTATATTAAAATTAAGTAATTACAAAATATTCGCCTGTATCCTATAGAGGTAGTATAGTTTTACCTATCTACATAGACGTAATGGGTCTTACTCATGAAGGAAAAAAAAATTTGGGCGCGTAATTTTTTTTTCCTTCATGGTCTTACTACAAAAAAGTTAGACATCTGTTGAACATGCTCCTATTACAATAGCGTTGGGGATATTAAATGCAGTCGCTAGCTTGGTGGATTTGTACCATTGTTCGGTGGCAAGATTTACCGAAGTTACTATTGTATATTTAAGTAATAATTAATTCTAATGTTCATTTTATTAACATTTAATGATTGGTAATAATTGGAAATAACATAATAATTGGAAATTAGTTAATGTAGAATGTAAATTTGATAATGATATTTAGTAAATAATAAATTATATTAGATTAAGGAATAGATAAGATTTACAGTCATATTGACGTCAACATTGTCGCTTTGGGTTGAGTACCTGTTATGATAATGATTGTAATAAAATAAATATAAATAAAAAAAATAAAAAAAAAATAAATAAACATTTGATCAAAAAAATCGCATCAAAATAAATGGCTATGTCAGTTGATGCGCAGAAGTCAAGTCATAAGAAAATAAGTCATTTTTGACTTCTGCGCATCAATGACATAGCCAGAGTTATTTTTACGACTTTTTTGATCAAGTGTTCAACAGATGTCTAGTGCGAGTCGGATAAGCGCGCCGAGGTTTCCGATATACTTTTTGTATTTTTGGAAGCAATAAAGTCCATTTTTAGGACTGCAAAACTAAATTTGTTTGTAAAGGTTATTTATTTAATCGTATGGCTTTACGAATAGGCGAAATTTATAGACTTAAATTTACTCCTTTTAGCCATTCGGCGGCGTCAGGCGGTAAACTAAACAAGTCTTCTGGAGGTCCTGGATATGAGAAGAGGGGACAACGACGAATTATGTGCTCCATGGTTTGTTCCTCTTCGCCACACTCGCACATAGCCGAATCTCTCCATCCCCATTTGTGCCGGAAGTAGTTACAACGGCCATGTCCTGTTCGGAGTCTATTGAGCCGGCACCAGAGGTTGCGCGGCAGCTTTGAGCCTGGTAGCTTGGACGTAGGATCTATATCTTGTACTGAAGATCCAAGGGTTGCTTCAGTCCATTCAGATTTCCAGGCTTCTGAGATGTCGAACGTGGCCACGGTTTGAGCGGCTTGGTATGCTGGGTGTCGAGACTTTAGGCGATGCGGGGGCGGTTGGCAGAAGTGCTCATGGACAGGCAGGAGGGGGCTCGAGGTAATTTTTTCAGCTTCTCTCTTCAGAGCATGCATTCTGCGCAAGTGAGGAGGAGCGATGTTGCACAACGTGGGTAACCAGTGAGTGGGGGTTGTTTTTATAGTGCCTGAGATACAGCGCATTGCTTCGTTCAGTTTTGTGTCTACTCTGTGCACGTGCGCGCTATTTAGCCAAGCAGCTGCGCAGTATTCCGCCGCTGAGTAGACAAGCGCGATTCCTGATGTGCGTAGGCACTCGGCTGATGCTCCCCATGTGGTGCCGCAGAGTTTGTGGAGGATGTTATTTCTAGTAGCCACTTTTTGGGAGAGCTTACACAGATGTTCTTTGTATGTAAGGGACCTGTCCAAGGTCACTCCGAGGTACTTGGGTGTTGGGTTGTATTTCAGTATCTGTCCGTTGAAAGTCACAGTTGGGCGGTAATTAGCCATTTGATTATTCAGGTGGAAACAACCTACTTCGGTTTTGCTAGTACTGGGAATCAATCGCCAGGACTTGAAGTACTTAGCCACGGCTACCAAGTCAGAATTTATTATCTGCTCTCCAGTTGAAAAGGCACTACTCTGAGCCACTAGAGCAATATCATCGGCATACATGAATCTGACAGTTTCAGTTTTCGGGAAATCGTGGATGTACAGATTAAAGAGTTGGGGTGCTAGTACCGAGCCCTGTGGTAAACCGTTATGCAAGACCCTGGTACGGCTTTTGGCTTGACCCAGATATACATTAAATTGTCTTTCTGACAGCATGTTTGAGATAAGGTCTGCTATCTTTCTACTCGGTACGGCAGCCAGGAACTTGCAGATGAGGCCTTGTCTCCAAACTGTGTCGTAGGCCGCAGTCAGGTCTATGAATACTGCGGTGGACTTGAGCTGTTTTTGAAAACCGGATTCTATGTGGCTTGTAAGAGAGAGCACTTGATCAGTACAATTTCTGCCTTTTCTGAATCCAGCCTGTTCTGATGGAATCACTGCCTCAATAAATGGCTCAATTCTAGCCAGGAGCACCCGTTCAAGGAGTTTGTAAACACAGCTCAGGAGCGCAATAGGGCGATAATTCTCCGGTAGATTTTCTGGTTTACCTGGTTTTAGCACTGCGATCACTTTTGCCAGTTTGAATTGTTTGGGCAGTTTGTTGTTTTGAAGTATATAAGTGAAGAGGGCAGCTACCCAACTTATACCAGCGGGTCCCATGTGCCTTATGAATTCATTGCAGATATTATCTGGCCCTGAAGCTTTGTTGTTTTTTAGAAGTTTAATGCCCTGCACCATTTCGCCTATATCAAAGGGTCTGGATAGGTGTGAGTTGATGGGAGAGCTTTCTTTTAGGGATTTGAGATCCGCTTTAACTTTTTTAGAAAAGACTTTGTCCCGTTTCGCTCTTGTCACTTCCACCATTCGGGCTGCGATGGAATTGGGATGTGCGCCTTTGCAGACTTTCTGAGAGTGCTGTTTACCTGTTAGGTTGTTCAGGGTTTTCCAGGCCTTACGACTCGATTTCTTGAAATCCATGCTCTCCACTGAAGTCCTCCATTTCTCCTTCCTGTTTTCATCCAAAGATCTCAACAGCTGTGCGCCTTTGTTATGGTCACCCGTTGATTCGTACTCTTTATAGAGTTCTTCGCTTTCTGGGCTCCATCCTGGGATGTACTCTTTCCTGAATCCCCTTGGGATACTTTTCTTGGCAGCTTTGATTACAAAGTTAGTAAATTTGTCGTAGTTTGCGGGAATGGGTACCAAGTTAGTCTTTGTAAGTTCAAGGTCGAGTATATTTTTGAATTCTTCCCAGTTAGCGCGGTTAAAATTCCATCTTGGTAGAGGCATGGAGTTTGTGAGGGGTATTTTGAGTCCGATGTCTAGGAGCACAGGGCGGTGTTGGCTGTTAGGGAAATTTGAGTGGACTGTACGACTCATGGGCAAAGGTTGTTCTAGATGGTCTTTAGAAGAAAACGTGAGGTCTGGATTGTAGTCCTGTTTCCACCTAGCGGACCGGAAGGTACCCTTGTCTTTAGCGTCAAAGACCAGATGTAGATCGTAAAGCTCAGCCCATTGTACCAGTGCTTCGCCATTATCGTCTGAACTCTGATAGCGCCAGTTCGTGTGATGACTGTTA
The DNA here is from genome assembly GCA_947532105.1 of Athrips mouffetella. Taxonomy (NCBI): domain Eukaryota; kingdom Metazoa; phylum Arthropoda; class Insecta; order Lepidoptera; family Gelechiidae; genus Athrips; species Athrips mouffetella. Next base: position 15,368,765 of record OX383984.1, read on the forward strand.
AAGTCGCCAGTGTATACGCAGGGATGAGGGTAACCCGGCAGGCAGATGTCAGGCCATTTTAAGTTAGGAGGCTTGTAGACATTGATCACGATCAGGGAATTAATTTGTATGGCTATGATAAAAATATTTTCTTTGTCTTCAGAGTTCAGGAGTTGGATTCCACTAAGGTCAGATTTCGCGTATGTTGCTATGCCGTATTTTCGATGATGTACTGCTTTAATAAGGGTGTATCCTGGCAGGTGACCTCTTCTCTCCAGATCAGAATCGTCAGCTGTGTGAGTTTCTTGTAAATTTACTATGTCGATGTTGTTAGTGGTTAGGATTTTGAGCAGATAGTCACTTTTGGCTACACTTATACCTTCTATATTAAGTTGTAAGATGCGAACAGAAGGTCCGACATCTTTAGTCAAAGGGCTCTGACAAGAGCCGTTTGATGATGGGCTCTGCTAAACAGAACCGTTCGCATTTGTGGTCGCATTCATATCCAGATTTATATTCGCAATTTTCGCCTATTTTGCCTTTAAAGGCGTTACTCGTTTAGCACCACCCAGGGGACACGTGCAGGGTTTCGGTGGGTAACTCCTGCGGACGCGAGCAACAATCGTCCCCCCGTATTTGTAAAGGTTATTTGCAGATTTCTAAAAAACTGTGCTACTTAGAAAGATCGTTTTATTTTTGCTGTAATGTTTACATAAACTTCTTTCAACTGTAATTAATTCAGATTTTTCCTTTAACAAACTTCGGAGATAAGGGGGGGGATGGTATTTTTTTATAGAGATGTGACAGACAGACAGACAAAGTCACACTATAAGGGTTTCTTTTTTTTACCATTTTGGTATCAGAACCCTAAAAAGAAAAACTAGTTTTAATTTTCTTGATATATAGCGTTGTTGTAGGAAAATTTAACTGTCAACTTATTTTTCCTATATGTTGTAAGTGCTGCCTAAGGAGGTTTATTTACTTCACGCTTCATCTATGACAGATTTATTTTAAGTTCTTTAGCAACTGTCTTCGGAGCCATCTATCGACACCTTTGAATACTCAGTTGACGCTTAGCTGCGAAACCGGCTCATTGTGTTATTAACTAAAACTAAAACCATATCTAGAGTTCTATATAATCATACTCTCAAAACTTTGTAAAATAAACATTTTAGCGAATTTTTCAAATAAGGTAGGAAATGATTAATTTTAGACCAAAACTCATGTTAATTTCCCGTGTTTTCTTATCTGGAATAATTTTTAATAAAGCAATGTTGATTAGAACATTTTTTATTTTACGATAAAACTTGAAAAACCATACGGTGTCGCACCCGTTACAAATGCCTGTCGCACCCGTAACATTTTTTTTTATAAAGTACATTATACATGTTTCTACATTTCGAATAACGTAGTTATTTGAGATAATTTTTCAAGTTTTACATAAAAAAATCTTACTGTATACTTTCATCGAAAATTTTACAGGTGTTTAACTGAAAGTAATCTTGGTCGCATTTGGCGATTTACTTAGGTCACACCCGTTACGCGATTTATGACGTATAAGTTTTTCATTATAAGTTTCTATTCAGATCTTGTTTGAGTTAAATAATTTTTTATACTATCTATTTTTCTTTATAAACGTAATTTGATATATCTGAACAAACACTTTATTATGTTGAAAAAACGCAGTGTCAGTGTCGCACCCGTTACAATGGAAATACCCTGTATGTAGTGTCCGAGATATGCCTATAGTCCAATTTTTAGGGTTCCGTACCTCAAAATAAAAAACGGAACCCTTATAGGATCACTTTGTTGTTCGTCTGTCTGTCTATCTGTCTGTCAAGACCCTTTTCCTCACGAACGATAAAAGGTCATCATCATCATATCAGCCGAAATACGTCCACTGCTGGACATAGGCCTCCCCTAAAGAACTCCATGACGACTGGTCCGCACTCCATGATGCTGCTCGCATCCAGTGGCTTCCCGCGACCTTGACCAGATCGTCGGTCCACCTTGTGGGGGGCCTGCCAACGCTTCGTCTTCCGGTACGTGGTCGCCACTCTAGAACCCTCACGCCCCATTGGCCATCGGTTCTTCTTGCGATGTGCCCTGCCCACTGCCACTTCAGTTTAACGATTCTCAGGGCTATGTCAGTTACTTTAGTTCTTCTGCGGATCTCCTCATTTCTGATTCGATCTCGCAGAGAGACTCCGAGCATAGCCCTTTCCATAGCCCTTTGGGTGACTTTGAGCTTTCTGTTAAGGCCCACCGTGATCGGCCACGTCTCGGTGCCATATGTCATCACTGGCAACACACACTGGTCAAAGACTTTCGTCTTGAGACACTGCGGTATTTTGGACGTGAAGATATACCGTCATCATCATCATCTTCACGATAAAAGGTATCAGGTTGAATTGATAACGAATATTAAGGTCCATAATTTCAATTTTTTATAACGACGCAATCAAAAGATATGGTTTTTTATGTCCTCATCTCCATACATTTATGCAAAAAAGCAAAACTACAGGGTACTTCCCGTTGACCTAAAATTCTGAAATTTGGCAAGAAGCTAGGTCTCACAGTACAAATAAAGAGAAAAGTCTAAAATCATTAAATTATAAAAAAATTCTCACAACTAATAGTCACCAATTAAGGTGAGCTCCCGTTTCAAGAACTTTTCTATAAAAGAGGGGTCAAGTTGGATGGTCGCGGAGTTTTTAAAATCAAAGAGCAAAAGCTTTAGTATATCATATGGTAGATAGGTACGGAACCCTTAGGGCGCGAGTCTGACTCGCACTTGGTCGGTTTTTTGTGTTAAAAGACAGACAGACATCGGAGGTATATTAATAGGGTCCCGTATTTCACCCTTTGGGTACGGAACCCTAAAGATGGATTATAACTAATAGTCCAGTCGCTTAACGTCTTATATCGCCTTTACGTGGACATGCCTTATAAATGCATCACATTTTTCCCAGGTACACACGGCCGCACATCAGTAGAAACACTTTTGGACCTTATGTCGTGGTAATAGAGTTGAAAAAGTTTCTACCGACAAGCGGTTGACCGTACTAGTTATAGTCCGGTCCCTTATAGTCTTATATCGCCAAATTCACCAAAATGCACCAAATTTTTTCGAGGTACTAGTTAGGTACATTCTTGAATTTTCTATGGATTTTTTTTGAAATTCAAGAATTGGCTCCTATAAAAAATTGAGAGCTATGTACCTAACTAGTACCTGGAAAAAAATTGGTGAAATTGTAAGACATGTCTACGTGAAACACCTAACTGACCGCACTATTAATACTTTAATAGCTCTCAATTTTTGATAGGAACCAATTCTTCGATTTTCAATGGAATTGACTCCTATCAAAAATTGAGAGCTATGTAATAGGTCTTTACCTATGAAATTGCCGAAATTTTCTTACAGATTAATGAGATCAGAATTCCTATAATACTAATGCAATTTTTTTCATTTGTCTTATATTTGAAAGTTGACTTCAAGGTTATTAATTTACGCATAAAATAAAGTTTTTATTTTCAGTTTGATATATAAAATTTAAGGTTCGAAAATTGTTCGTCTTAATAGTCGTCAGATAATATTTTTCGAAAATTAAATTTAAGCTTCTGTTAGCTTAATGTCTTCCCAATAATGCTTAAAAAAATAAAAAAGATTGCATTTATAACTCCTAAGAAAAATGAAAAAATGTTAGTACTGAAAATTGAGTTTACCTAAAATTCGCCATACAAAACGACAATTTCATAGGTAAAGAACTAAGATATAACTAGTACCTGGAAAGAATGTGGTGCATTTATAAGGCGTGTCCACGTAGAAATACTAAGCGGCCGCAAAATATGATTTTCAGATGCAATTGGTGGTCAACGTATCACCCTCCCGGCGTTAGCAGCTGAGGGTCTGTGGGAACGATCGGGAAGACTCCAGGCTGCTGGACCGGAGCTGATGACCACTACGGACAGGCACCAAAAGAAGTACTTACTAGCACCTGTAAGTACTTTTATCTACTCTCATATCGTTAATCCTCAATAATGCGTTCAGAAATTATAGGTTAACATCTTCATAATGTCAATCTGTACTTAGAAACACTCTTAGCAGCAATTTTTTTATCTGTGGGAGTACTGGGAGTGAACTCAGTTAAGTTTTACAATAAACTAGATATCTTTATAAATCTAATGTTTTAATAGAAACGTTGTTTGCGAAAGTTAAAATATATCGTTTTTTACTTGTGAATTGATCATTAATACTAAGAACGGAAGCGTAAATAATCCGTAATAGCCATTTTATGCGTGATTTTTAACACCGTTTTTTTCCTGAATGGTAAGTGTTTTCACCAGAAAAACTGTGGTAGTAGCATTTATTAATCCCATGTCACATATGTCTCAGAGAGAAAGATCAAAATTTTACGTTTTTAGGATTTGAAAAAAATCCATACATTTTAGTATGGAGGTCCCTCGCAAGAAAGTGATACGCTTATGGCTCCCTTCTTAGCAGAAAGAGCTGCTACTTAAACCTCCTTGGAATTACCATAGGAATTTACTAACAGTCATCGCGGGAGACATAGTTTTTTTTTTTGGTTTCATTCTTCCTTTCGGAAAGGCAAAGAGTACAAAGCCCATACAGCCATTTCTGATGTGAATTTCTATCTTTCTTTTTGCTCCCCTCGTAAAGCGATAGTGAACTTTACGAAGGAAAATGTTCGTGACTTTTTGGGACAACACAAACGGGGCTTAAACACGAGATCACTTGAAATCTTCATCAGCTGCGCACTCCGTAGTAAAACTGCATAACACACTATCTTTATTATCCACTAAATCACTAAATGCACAAAAAAACAAAATTTCAATTAAGCAGGCAAACGCCCATGTCGAGTTTCCGCCAAAAAGTCCCGAGACATAGTAAACAATTTTTTAATTTTTATAAGCGCGCCATTGACAGCTTGATGCGTTTGTAGTCTGTGGCTACAAGGAAATTTTATTGCAATAACGGAAAACTCAGCAAACAAAAGTTGCATTTACATATTGTTATTAGTTTTGTAATGAAATAAGTAATAAAATCATTTACGATTTGCCTTCGAGTGTTTTTGAAGCAGCTATAGGAACTTCGCTTAGCAGTTATCACCGGAAAAAGAGAACAATATTAAGGTTTGTTTAGTTTTTGAACACATTATTTTAGGATTCACGATATGAGAGTAGATAACGTTGTGTATGCAACTCCACATAATTAGGTATAAAACACTCGTGTCATCTATTATGGAACTTGGCTCGCTACGCTCGCGTGCGTCCCATAAACCGACACTCGAGTTTTGTACCCCTCATTATGTACCGTTGGGAGTGACACTTGACCGCTCACTGACGTACAAGACCCACTGCAGAAATACAAAACAAAAAGTTAGCTCCCGTAACAACCTGCTGCGCCGTCTCTCCTCCACCAACTGGGGAGCAAACCCAACGGTTATGCGCACTACGGGGCTAGCTCTGTGTTTCTCAGCAGGAGAGTACGCGTGTCAAGTGTGGTGTGGGCTAGGTCAGCTCACACTAGAGAGGTGGACGCGGAGCTAAATGATACCTGCCGCATCGTGACTGGCTGTCTTAAGCCAACTCTGGTCGGTATGCTGTTCCCTCTTGCGGGAATAGCTCCTCCCAGAGTCCGTAGAGCAGTGACCTGTTCGCTAGAAAAACAAAAACAGGAAAGCGCCCCGAGACATCCACTCTACGGGCTCTCTGCCGCCGCAGGTCGGTTGCGAAGCCGCAAAAGCTTCCTGCGATCCACACAGCCTACCGACCAAAACCCTTCCGACGTGAGGTGCAGACTTTGGGCAAGCGAGTACCCACATTCACTGTACCCCCTCAACGAAAACCTGCCTCCTGGCTATAAGGAACCTTGGCCAACCTGGAGAAGTCTAAATAGGCTGAGGACCCAAGTTGGCCGAAGCAAGGATAACCTATGCCGGTGGGGGTTCCTAAGTAGCGCAGACGCCAGCTGTGAATGTGGAGAACTCCTGCAAACCATGGCACACCTCACCAATTGTCCCGCGTGCCCGACCACCTGCTCGCGTGAGGACTTACTTGACGGTAACCAGAGGGCTACCACGGTAGCCGCTTTCTGGGCAAGTAAGATTTAGCCTGTGTTCTTGCCGACACGAAAGAAGAAGAAGACCGTTGCATAAACTACTATTAAAATGAGATAAACATGCTTTAAAAAATTAAAATTGAAAAATAAATACAAAAAAGCACCTGATTTTAAAAATTAAACCGACTTCAAGACTAAAAAAAGAAATCTAAAAAAAATTTATATCGGTAAAATAAAAAAATGATAGATAATAAAAAAATAAAAAAAATATAGAAATAACAACCAGATTTGACCTCCCATACAAAATGCGCTATCAGCTGATGCAGTTTCTATGGGAGGTCAAATTTGGTTTTTCGTATTTCGACCTATGTTCCTTGGAAAAAGTTGTTCAGTTTCATGGTCTAAGTAACATGTTAAAATTATGTTCACTATTTCGTTAGGACCTCATATAAATGTATGTATAACATAGTAAGAATGTTATTATTGTATTTACAGACTCATGAAGAGGGCATCGCAGATTTACTATCTGATATTGGGCCACTCTCATACAAGCAGTTGCCGCTACTACTATACCAGGTACGAACATACTTTGATGACTGTGAGTCCGACTCGCACTTGGCCGTTGATTTTTTTTATGTCACAAGTGAGCAAACGAGCAGGTGGGCCACCTGGTGGTAAGTGGTCACCACCGCCCATAACACCCACTGTCTTACTAGTGAAATAATTTGACACTAATAATTCAGCAAAATGCGTTACCCACCTTAAGAACGAAGATGGCATGTCTCGTGTGCCGGTAATTTCACTGGCTCCCTTGCCCTTCAAACCGAAACACAGCAGTGCAAACACTGCTGCATTACGGCAGAAATAGACAAGGGGGTGGTATTTCCCCAGACGGACTTTGCACAAAAGCCCTACCACCTTCAAAAGTTTCTAGAATTCCATACCCAAAGGGTAAAAACGGGACCCTATTAATATGCCTACCCGTATGGTGCCGGCAAAGAATAGTACCAACTCATCTCCACCGGGTGTCGTAAGTGGCGACTAAGGGTTCATGAACCAGAGGACGGAAAGCAGCATCTTTACTTTTTAAATTTACATGTGATATTCCAAGGGTCCGTGGTCCATCTCGACCTGTAGTTAGGGTGCTGGCTGCAATTTAGGTATTAGTTTACTATTATTTAATCTGTGGTATATGATTTGCTCATGATTCATATTGATAGGGATGATAGATCAGCTCAATACGAATCGAATTGGTCCTTACAAGTTTTTCTGTGCGTCGCTGCGTTTTTGAGTTAAAGCAAAAAAAATTAAAATAAGATACTAAATAATGTTTTTTGGTCTGCCTTTGTGGCTCCTGTTTAAAATACTTCTGAAGATGCAGAAAATCAAAGAGGCAGATATGCAGGGCTCTGCATTATCACGGGACGAAGTAGTGAATTTTTGTATTTTAAAGCGCTGTAACTTTACGACGCAGGGCTATTATGGTGGCAGACCTTTTTTCTGGGGTTTTATACATTGTATTTAATCAGATAGTCATAGTCTGCCAGGTGTACGTTTCATTGTCTTATTTCAAAATAGTTAAAACTTAATTCCTCAAAAACGCAGGGGTGTGGATGTCCGCCAATATTTTTTGTATCTTCTAGAGGATGCTCCTTATCATCAGTCAAAGAGGCAGAAATTTGTTCTTCATCACCCTTACTACTGTAGGTGTCGTAAGATACGACTAAGGGCTTATGAACCGGAGGATGGGCAGCACCATCTTTCTGTATACCGTACTAACTTACATACTGCGGTCACCAACAACAGCGGTCGCCCGCCGCAATGCTTACAGGCGTGGTGACTATGGTAGATCCCTTCCTAAGTACCGCGCGATTTTGCTGGAGTTTTGGAGGGATGACCCCCCACTGTCACGATTAAAACCACGACGGTTCACGTTTAGTGATTAAAGTACCTGGGGACCAATTCTTGAATATCACCGGGTGATAAAATATCACTCAAAAAATTCAAAATCACAGATTTTTCATTTCAAAAGTTAAGATTGATCTTCGTAAAAAATAAAGTAGTCCTTGATTGTTAATTTTCATGTATTCTGATTTTACCTATTAACAGTTTATCAGGGCAAATGTGTATCACCGGGTGATAAAATATCACCAAAAATATTCAGAATCACTGATTAGGATTGATGTTCGTTAAACATAAAGTAATGTTTGATTGTTAATTTTCATGTATTATGATTTACCTTTTAACGGATTAATAGGGTAAATTTGAATTTTTAAAGTTTCAGAAGTGATATTTTATCACCCGGTGATTTTCAAGAATTGAATCCCTGGTCGACCGAACTTCGCTCTATAAATATCATCGGGTGAGTAAGCTGTGCTGCCCGCCGACAGATGGCGCTGTGGGTTTCTGTCTAGCTAAAACGCGGTATTTTTTATAAAAGCTTAAAAACACGAAAGAACGAATTTTGCCCGACATGAGATCTAGCTATATCGATTTTTCGTTCCCGAAAATCCCTGTATGGTAAATTTTATTGAAATATTTAGAGCCGTTTTCGAGGAACCGGTGTTAACGGAATAAGCGAAACTGAGAAAATAGGTTGTTCAGTATCGAGAGTAGAATCAATTTCACGAGATTTGATAGCGGTATTTTTTTTTTAATTTTTATCATTAAAATTTTTGCCGCTTCTAAAATATTTGTGTGGCTACGCGTTACACACGGTGTATGGTGACGAGCGGCGAGGAGGGGAGGGAAGTGGGCGTGGCGTGCGCTGACGCATCATTATACACTAAAGAGCTTAAAAATCTATTAGAACTACGATGAAACTTAACAATATCTATACCTAAAAATTTTTATCATGGCAAACGCTTTGCAGCCATACCACCAGACAAACTACCACGAACCAGACGAACCAGAGTATATTTGACCGAAAAAATAACATTGTTATACAAACTTGTTTTTTCTGACAGCTTTAGCTGATTACTATTAATCATGGAGCACAATAGTCTTGATATAGCTGCAAAACGTGTTGGTAAGTTGGTAAAATGTTTTGCCATGCTAAAAATTTAAGTATAGAAAATATTTTTTTAAGACCTTTTTTACGGGAATGGATTTATTTTAATAAAAATTTGTTGGGGTGTATGAGGGTTTCGATTATTCCATTAACACGTTGAATATTATTATTTACAAATATTGCTCGTTTTATAGTATAAAATAAACGTGTTTCAGATAGGCCCCAAATACCGCGACGAGCATCGCCCGAAGCACGGCCTGCTGCGCTCGCGCGAGTTCCGAATGCTCGACTTATACGGTGCGCATGCGACATTAGAATGTGCGCACGAGTCGTATGCGCGAGTCACTGACGCGTACAGACGGCTGTTCGAGATGCTGCAGCTACCTATTTATAGAGGTGAGTGACTTAGTGACTTAAATAGTGACTTAGTTAATGACAAATATTGACTTAGTTAATGACAAATAGTGACTTAGTTAATGACTTAAATAGTGACTTAGTTAATGACAAATATTTACTTAGTTAATGACAAATAGTGACTTAGTTAATGACTTAAATAGTGACTTAGTTAATGACAAATATTGACTTAGTTAATGACTTAAATAGTGACTTAGTTAATGACAAATATTGACTTAGTTAATGACTTAAATAGTGACTTAGTTAATGACAAATAGTGACTTAGTTAAAGACAGATGGTTTGCTTGAAAAGTTATTTGTTTAGTCTTGTGATATATAAATACTTAGATAGTAACTAGGATGGAGACTTAGACAGTGACTCAGATAATAACTTAGATAGAGACTCAGTGACTTATTTAGAAACTAAGATATTGACTTTGGTACTAGTGACTTAGTTGATAAATTAGTAAATTTGAATGCTCGACTTATTCGGAACTCATGCAATACTACAGACAGAGTGAAATTGAAAACATTCGACAAATTTTGAGATTGAGTTCAGACTGCGCAACTGAACAATTTTTGCCTAGGAACATCGGACAAAAAAATTTTTACCCTTTCATAATAAAGTCAGTCAGCAGACCATACATTTTTTATGGGAGATAATTTTTTTTTTACGTCTAACGACCTATGTTCCTTGGAGAAAGTCGTTCAGTTTCGTGGTCTGAAATTAATCTTAAAATTTGTCGAATATTTTCAAATTCACCCTGTTAAATGTGCGCATGAGTCGTACGCGCGAGTCACTAACGCGTATCGACGGAGAGGTTGTACAGCTATTTATCAAATATTATTTTAGAGCTCAACAATGAAATTGTTACGATTTATATGCCTAAATAAAATATAAAGATAAATTATTTCATTATGCTCAATAATTCGTTCAAATTTCAACTCTATTACGAAATAAACGTTATTTAAATACATACAATAACTAAATACCCTGAAATATCATTGAACACGACAACTCAAAAATACCAATAACGCACATTTACCGAAATCGCTTGTTGAATCGGCATACCATCCAATACAATACATAGTTATTGAAATAAATAGTTTCAAAATCCATTATGTTTCGGTATTGGGAACTTTCGGCTGACATTTATATATGATTGGGAAATCGGGATACCGCTACTCTATGGTACCGAATCGACTGACCCAACTCTAGGCCTGACTTTGTAGTACAATCAAATTAAACTACTAACTATAGAGTAGTTTTCAAAAATTATGAATGTCATAGCAGATACAATGCGCCCGTACATTTTGCTTAAGCGACCCTAGGTAAACCCAATAAGCACAACAATACCGCGATTCAGAAACTGATACTGCCATCTAGCGTCGAGTAGATTTACTGCGCGCGTTTTTGCTTCTCGCTATTTTTATCCACGACGGAACGGTGAGAGGTTTGTTCGTTTCAGTAATACCCTGAGAGCCAAACTATTTCACTGTATGAAGATTCAACAAAAATTCATATCAGCATTTTTTTTTCGTCAAAAATTAGATTAGCTGGTCTATAAAATAATTCATTAGTAATCCACCCAAATTTACGACCGCAGGATTTAAAAAAATAATAATAAAGGTATTATAAATTCCACAAAAAAAGGGCAAAAATGCTATAAATATTATTTACTTTACATTTGACTACCTTTATTAATATCTTTTTTTTAAGTATATAATCCTCCTATATTTGTAAAAGAAACACAATTAAATCTAAAAAAAATGTTTACGTAAATCTTAAAGTTGCATTACACCTATGATAAAAATACTATAAGATCAGTTCTTCTATGCTTTTGTTTCATTAACGTCCCTTAACATAAAGTGTAATAAATCCACCCAAAAAACTATATGGAAATTCAAAACGATTTTAGTGGTAATAAAAAACTAGTGAAAAAAATATAGCAGTTAAATTAACTAAGTAGACTTTTCTTTGAGGTCAAATAATATCATCCTAAATTAAAATCCACCTTAAAAACATAAAGTAATAATTATAATCACGAATCAAAGAAACATAGGGTTGCGAGGGGTATACGCGGGGCGCGGCGGCGGCGGCGGCGGGAACAACGAGCGAGCGGGCGCGCGCACGAGGGCAAGCAAGGTCACGTCACAGGACGATATGTACCTAGATTTGTTTTAATTGCAGAGTCGTGAGCGCATTCAGCATTGTCACCATTATTTGCGAAAAATATTACCTTTGCCAACAAAGTGTTATAAAAACTTTAAGGTGATAAAAGAATGGAAGAAAATATGTGTGAAAAATGCGGAATATGCAATTATTCATTGTGTTTTGATATTGTGCTTGTAGGCGAAAAAGGCCTGCAAAGACTAGGTAGTATACGAATCAAGTAAAATAAGACTCGAAGGATTGTTTTTGAGATCCCAAAATTTGAGCAATGTTAAGTTACATAAAGAAATCCGGAATTATACACGTATCCGAAACTGATTTTAGCTGCGACAAAACGTATTGCTGCCGGTGAGACACCAGAAAAACCCGCAAATTTTGATTATAAATCTACAGGTTTTTTCTGTTGCGGCGATGCATCTTCGCATTGCAGTTTGAGGAAGAAGAACTGACTGAACTACTGATAGACCGTCGGCCCACAATAGAGGCCTACCTTATAAAAAATCAGAACGCACGCACTTTGCAGAGACAGAGGACATTAAGTAGATTCATAAACGACTGGTCGGCCGCGGCACAACTTGGCAAAACCGGTCAAGTGCGAGTTGGACTCGCGCGCCGAGGGTTCCGATAGTATTTACCTGTAGTATTTTCGGAAGCGATAAAGTCCATTGTTAGGACCGCAAAACTAAATTTGTTTGTAATGGTTTTTTGCAGATTACTAAAAAACTGTGCAACTTAGAAAGATTGTTTTATTTTCGCTGTAATATTTACATAGACTTCTATCGACTGTAATTAATTCAGATTTTTCCTTTCACAAACTTCGGAGTTAAGGGGGGGGGGGGGGGCGACGACGTATGTTTTTTACATTTTTAGGGTTCCGAACCTCAAAAGAAAAAAACGGAACCCTTATGGGATCACTTTGTTGTCCGTCTATCTGTCTGTCTGTCAAGACCCTTTATCTCACGAACGAGTAAAGGTAACAGGTTGAAATTAATACCATATATTAGGATCCATGAACCACACAAGATCTGAAAATTTAATTTTTTTACAACGACGCAATCAAAAGATATGGCATTTTATGTCCTTATCTCCATACATTTATGCAAAAAAGCAAAACCTACAGAGTATTTCCCGTTGACCTAAAATAATGAAACTTGGCAAGAAGCTAGGTCTCACAGTACAAATAATGGTAAAAGTCTGAAATCATTAAATATTACAACTTTTTTCACAACTAATGGTAACCAATTGTGGTGAGCTCCCGTTTCAAGAACATTCAAGAGAGGGGTCAAGTTGGATGGTCGCGGAGGCGATTTTTGTTTTAGTTCTATTTTAAAAACGGGAACACTTACAAACTTGAAAATTGGTATGTTTATAGTGCATAAGCTGTAAAATAACAAAAAATAATAAAATTTAGTCAAGCGCGTGTCGGAATCAAAAAATCTACCACATTAACTTACTGAAATTTCAACTAATACAATTATGATTATGTGGTGGTACGGAACCCTCGGTGCGCGAGTCCGACTCGCACTTGGCCGGTTTTTCATCATAACTTCGAAACTAAGAGTCTTAAAAAAAAAAAAAAAATATATTTTGGAATTTACAAGTAAAGCCCTAACACTAACTGCGCTAAACCTGCTAAGTTTGCTGACCAGATGTTTTTGAAGCTAATAAAGGTCATCTGTCTCTACAAAGTGTGTTTGTTTAGTTTTTTGTTTAGTTACACATATTTTTTGACAGCCTATGGGCACAGACAAAAGAAGTTAGACAAGGAAAACTGCCAAGATTAGGTCAGGCCGACCATGACGTATGTTAACAAATTAAATTAACGCATTGTGTCAATCCTTTTTATCAACGAGGTGAAATTTACCATTTCAGTGGTACCATAAAAGTAGTCAGACACGAGAACCTGCCAGGTTTGAAGGAGGCTGATAATGTTTTTTAAGTTTTGCTAAGTGGTTAGAAGCCCACAATTCTACTTTTCGATGAGGTATTTTAACCGGTCGGACGGGTAAGTTTGGGTGCTAACTGCGGAAATCCTGCCAAGTTGTGCCGCGGCCGACCAGATTGTTTAAAGCTGCTAAAGGTCTTCTGGCTCTACAAAGTCCGTTTGTTAATTTTTTTATGTTTACGCTATTTTGTTTTTGGTCCTGAGCTCAGACAAAAGTTTTTTAGTCAGGAGGATTCAGGCGGAAGCGTGTTTTGGCGTCCGCAATATATTTTAATTCTTTTTCATGATGTTTTAACACTACTGAACAAGATTAGACAGGGTGTCGCCCTGACATCCTTGAGGATCTTGTATAAAGTCCATGATTAGATAAAAGAAGGGGAACGAAATAAAAATTTTGACCTACCTCATCGAGTGGGGTATCGTTGTTTAGAGCTCGTTGAGAAGATAAATGCTGTATTTTTTGTTTTAAAAAATATTAAAAAGTAAAGGAATTAGATGCCACCAAATTCAGTTTTTTTAAAAAATTTTGTTTGGGCTGTTATCTTATGAACAGTAATAGGTAGACAGTTGAAATATTCACAGATAATGTATGCCGCTATGACAAGAAATACTAAAAATTAAAAAAGTAATAAATTAAAGGGGACTCCCAAACTAAAAACCTGTCTTTTTTTGGCGATTTTTTAATCTATTTTTGTTTTAGCTCTATTTTAATAACGGGAACACTTACAAACGTGAAAATATGTACGTTTATAGTGCATGAACTGTTAAACAATAAAAAGTTTCAAAAACTGGTCAAATGCGAGTCAGACTCAAAAAATCTTGCACAGTAAGTTACTGAAATTTCAACTAATACCTACAATCAATATTGTAAGTAGTAACTTACTGTGCTAGATTTTCTGAGTCCGACTCGCACTTGACCAGTTCTTATTATTTTTAGGGTTCCGTACCTCAAAAGAAAAAAACGGTACCCTTATAGGATCACTTTGTTGTCCGTCTGTCTGTCTGTCTGTCAAGACCCTTTATCTCACGTACGGGTAAAGGTATCAGGTTGAAATTAATACCATATATTAGGATCTATGGACCACACAAGGTCTGAAAATTTCAATTTTTTACAACGACGCAATAAAAAGATATGGCATTTTATGTCCTCATCTCCATACATTTATTCAAAAATGCAAAACCTACAGGGTAGTTCCCGTTGACCTAAAATTATGAAATTTGGCAAGAAGCTAGGTCTTACAGTACAAATAATGGGAAAAGTCTGAAATCATTAAATATTACAACTTTTCTCACAACTAATGGTAACCAATTGTGGTGAGCTCCCGTTTCAAGAACATTCATATAAGAGAGGGGTCAAGTTGGATGGTCGCTGAGGCGATTTTTGTTTTAGTTCTATTTAAAAACGAGATCACTTACAAACTTGAAAATTGGTATGTTTATAGTGCATAAGCTATAAAATAACAACAACAAAATTTGGTCAAGCGCGTGTCGGACTCAAAAAATCTAGCACATTAACTTACTGAAATTTCAACTAATACAATTATGTTTATGTGGTGGTACGGTGGTGTGGTGGAACCCATACATACCCGTGGGTGTCGTAAGAGGCGACTAAGGGTTAACTGGAGGATGGGCAGCAGCATCCTCCTTTGTATCTTACATCTTACTTACTGCGGTCACATAAAACCGCGGTCCATGGTGCCAGCCGTAATGCTAACAAGCGAGGTGACTACGGTAGGTACTTCCCCTCCACATTTTTCCAGAAAAAGCTAGAATTCTGGAGGGAGCTCCCTGTGCTGTAGTGGACGTTTTTTTGGGATGTTATGATGATGATGATGGTGGTACGGAACCCTCAGTGCGCGAGTCCGACTCGCACTTGGCCGGATGTTTTGTTATTTTATTGCTCATGCACTATAAACATACATTATTTTGACGTTTGTTCGTGTTCCCGTTTTTAAGATAGAGCTAAAACAAAAATCGAGCAAAAATCGCCTAAAAAGACAGGTTTTTAGTATGGGAGCCCCCCTCAATTTATTACTTTTTTAGTTTTTAGTATTTCTTGTGAAAGCGGCAACAGAAATACATTATCTGTAAATATTTCAACTGTCTACCTATTACTGTTCATAAGATACGACCCAAACAAAATTTTGTAAAAAAACTGACTTTGGTGGCATCTAATTCCTTTACTTTTTAATATTTTTTAAAACAAAAAATACAGCATTTATCTTCTCATCGAGCTCTAAACAACGATTTTTATTTTGTTGCCCTCCTTTTATCTAATCATGGACTTTATACAAAATCCTCAAGGATGTCAGGGCGACACCCTCCCTGATCTTGTTCAGGAGTCCTTAAATATCAAGAAAATGCAAAAAAAATTATTGCGGACGCTAAAACACGCTTCCGACAAAATGTAGGAGACCGTCTGCAAGACTATTTTAGCTCTAGCTTTTATTTAGCTCTAATTTGGCGCTTTTGCCAATCTGCTTTTTGATGAGAGAATCATTAAGAGATTTTAATATCCAACAATGAATAAACGATTTTGACTTTGACGAGGTAAAATGTAGAATTTTTTATGGCACCATAAAAGTGGTCCTGGATACGACCACCTGCCAGGTATTAAGTAGGCCTACAAAGTTTTTTAAGCTTTGCTAAGTGATTAGGAGCACAGACTAGTTTTATTTTGCTTTTCCATGAGGTATTTTAACTGGTCCTCTGTCTCTACAAAGTGCGTTTGTTCTGCTTTTTTGTAAGGTAGGCCTCGCTATTGGGGCCGACAGTCTATGATTGTAGATACTTAAGAAAAACAAAAATAAATGTTAAACCTAGGGTTTGGTATATTGAATGTAAGGGCTTTGAAAAGTACTCATTCTAAGAATACGCTAATCATCATTTATTTTGAACTTCTTGTTATCTTTAAATAAAAAAAAACCGGTCAAGTGCGAGTCAGACTCGCGCGCCGAGGGTTCCGATATACCTTTAGTATTTTTGGAAGCAATAAAGTCCATTTTCAGAACCGCAAAACTGAATTTGTTTGTAAAGGTTTTTTGCAGATTTCTGAAAAAACTGTGCAACTTAGAAAGATCGTTTTATTTTTGCTGTAAAGTTTACATAAACCTCTGTCAACTGTAATTAATTCAGATTTTTCCCAACTCAAACTTCGGAGATAAGGGGGGGGGGAATGGTATTTTTTTTGACATTTTTCATCATAACTTGAAAACTAAGAAACTTAAAAAAATACAAAAATATATTTTAAAATGTACAAGTAAAGTTCTTTCATATGATACCCCACTCGACCTAGTAGCGATAATTTGAAGTTTGGCCCCCCATATTTTGGCCCCCTTTACATTAATAATCATACTTTTTTCAAAATTTATTTCATGTGCAATTAAGTTGGGCAACTATATTCTAAAACTATTCCAAATTTCAGGTCGATAGCATAAGTGGTTGCTGAGATATACAGACAGAGCGGCACCATAAGGGTACCTTTTTACCATTTTGGTATCGGAACCCTAAAAAAGATTTTTTAAACATACTAAGTTTAGGCTCGTTCAGATAAGAAATAGTTGATTTTTTTTGCAAAACATGCGGCTAAAGACTCCTTATATCATCATACAGGGTGTCCCATAATTAGGCTGACACCGGAGGTAGATGGACTTAAGGCGCATCAAATAAGCTTAACATGCCCATAGAAAAGTGTAATGAGTATTGAGTATGACCAGTTTCATTGATTTTAAAAAATTACAAATATTATTATTTTTTTATTTGATGCGCCTTAAGTCCATCTACGTCCGGTGTCAGCGTGACGGCCTAATTATGGGACACCCTGTATAAAACAACATGAAAACTATTTAAAAAATATTGATTAATTTGATTGCGTGCCATAGTTCAGGGGCAGGATCAGTATCAATAACTGAACAACTTTTCCCAAGGAACATACATAGGTCGAAATATGATAAAGCAAATTTGACCTGCAATACAAAATGCGCTATCAGCTGACGCAGTTTCTATGGGTGGTCAAAGATTGATTTTCGTATTTCAACCTATGTTCCTTGGGAAAAGTTGTTCAGTTGCTGATACTGATCCGATCTGCTATGACACGCAATCAAATTAACACCCCGTATTTTTAGGTGTGGACGTTTGAGCGGGCTTTTTTTGGCGCGCTCCGAGTCGAATGCCCGCGGTTGCATTAGTAAGAATAGTAAGCGTTCGAAAATGATACTTATTACGGAGAACTTAAGTCCTTATTAGTTTATGTACTTTTAAAAATTTATTAAGATCGTAATTTTTTTGGTGGATTTCATGTTTCGTTATGCTATCTAGGCTTAATATTAAAAGTCTACCTAAATTTATAACTGCTACTTTTTTGCTGCCTATGTAAAAAGCTGATAAAGAATTACCTACTACCCAAATAAAAACAATGTTGGATTTTGAAAGAAAGTATATTAAAACGTTATTTGATATTGATAATTACCAAAACAAACCTGCTATTATTTTTTTCCTAGAGTTTAAGGCACAGTTAGTGAAACAAACAACTTCTTCTCATATAATTCGTTTCCCGTTTATATCTTTGGTGGATCTCGATTTTGGTGCTTGAATATAGTGAACATAGACACATTTTCACGATAATATAGGTGCTACCTTTTTTGCTGTAAAATTGCGCCATCTTCGGGGTATAACTTTTTTTTGGTACATTCCAGTTTGAAATTTTGGAGGATTCAAAAATATAGTCTCTTAAAATTACATTTAAAGGCCATTTACAAAAATTTGGCCTGATATGAATTTTTTCCCCAAAATATAGGATAGCTCTTAGAGTATAATGACATGTAATGATGATGGTTCGTAAATTAGAGTTGTGGCGCTAACTCACCAGGGGGCGCTGTAATGATAATTTTTATTTACGCAAATGTTCCCATTTATCTCCAAAACGGCTCAACCGATTTAGATAAAATTTTCTGTAAAGGATTTATTATTTATCAGTGATAGTTCTTAGACTAGAGTTGTGGCGCTAAATCACCAGGGGGCGCTGTAATGATAATTTTTATTTACGCAAATGTTCCCATTTATCTCCAAAACGGCTCAACCGATTTAGATAAAATTTTCTGTAAAGGATTTATTATTTATCAGTGATAGTTCTTAGACTAGAGTTGTGGCGCTAAATCACCAGGGGGCGCTGTAATGATAATTTTGATTTACGCAAATGTTCCCATTTATCTCCAAAACGGCTCGACCGATTTAGATACAATTTTTTGTAAAGGATTTATTATTTATCAGTGATGGATCTTAGACCAGCCAGAGTTGTGGCGCCAACTCACCAGGGGGCGCTGTAATAATATTTTTTATTTACGCAAACGTTCCCATTTATCTCTAAAACGGTTTGACGGACTAGTATAGGATTTATTATTTATCAGTGGTAGTTCTTAGTGTAAGCACAACAATACCGCGATTCAGGAACTGAAACTGCCGTCTAGCGTCGAGTAGATTTACTGCGATTTTGTAATTTGTAATATTTTCCTTTTATTTTTAACTAGCTGGTGCCCGCAACTTCGTCTACGCAGGTTTATAAATTGTAGCATATGTGTTATTCTGATGTATAAGCTATATTATTGTTAACAAACATCCATCCATCCATCCATATGAGTAGGATAATGATTTTTAATAATCCTATACTATTAAACGAGCAATATTTGTATATATATATATATATAATCGGTTTCTCGAAAACGGCTCTAACGATTTCGATGAAGTTTAGTATACAGGGGTTTTTGGGGGCAAAAGATCGATCTAGCTTGGTCTTATGTCTGGGGAAATTGTTTTCACCGTCTTTTTTAATATTTCTTAGCGCTTTTTAGTGCGTTCCAGAAACTTACAGCGCCATCTGTTATTGAGTAGCATAGCTAGCTCACCCAACGATATTTTAATCATACAGAGCATAGCTCGGTCGCCCAGGTACTGAACTTAAAGCACGGTACATAACATCTCATTCTATTAACTACTCAAGGCCTATCCGATAATTTTATACGAGCTATATTTTTACATTTGTAAATTTATAATCAGGGAGCCAATTTTTGAAAGTCACGGGGTGAGTTTCGAGATTTATAAAATTAAAAGTAAGGTTCAATATTTGTTAATCGTAAAATAAAGTTCAGTTTTAAAATTACAAACATAAAAATTAGAGTTTTATGAGTATATCGTGGCTTTTTTTTTTTTCATTTTAAATATCACTCGGTGACTTTCAAAAGTTGGCTCCCTGATCTAGCTTAGTCTATGTCTGGGAAAATTCGCGTTTTTTTTTGTGGAGCAGCGCCATCTGCTGATGAGCTTTGGTTAAGTTTAAATACAACGTGTTAACGGAATAATCGAAACTGAGAAAATAGTTTGTTCGGAATCGAGAGTAGAATCAATTTCACGGGTTTTTGATAGGGGTATTTTATTTTTATTATTAAAATTTTTGCCGCTTCTATTCTAAACATTTCTGTGGATACGCGCGCTGGTGGCGGGTAAAGTGGTGTGCGCGGACTAGAACAGCGATGAAACTAGAACAATGATGAAACTTTAAAATAACAATATCTAGATTTAAAAAAAACTTTTTTAAGATTTTTTACGGGAATGGATTTATTTTAATAAAAATCAGTTGGGGTGTATGAGAGTTTGGCTTATTCCATTAAGACTGCACTCTGCGCACACTAGCGCCCTCATCAGAATTTAATAAATTTCTTTGAATTGGAGACCAAAATAAAAAATTGAAGAACGGCTAAGTGTTCTTTGTCAGGATAGCGTTATTTTAAACTATTACAATAATCTTTATGTTATCCTGTTTATTCAAAATCCTTTGAACGGAACGCGGTGGCCACCAATTTCCGTTTTAAGGATTTTGAATAAACAAGATATCATAAAGCTAATTGTAATAGTTTAAAATAACGCTATCCTGACAAAGAACACTTAGCCGTTCTTCAATTTTTCATTTTGGTCTCCAATTCAAAGAAATTAATTAAATTCTGATGAGGGCGCTAGTGTGCGCGGAGTGCACTCTTAACACGTTGAATGTCACCAGGTGATAAACTATCACTCAAAAAATTCAAAATCACAGATTTTTCTTTTCAAAAGTGAAGATTGATATTCGTAAAATATAAAGCAGTGCTTAATTTTATTTTTATTTATTCTGATTTACCTTTCAACAGTTTATCAGGGCACATGTGAATTTTTAAAGTGTCAAAAGTGATATTTTATCACCCAGTGATTTTCAAGAATTGAGTCCCAGATGTCATGTTTTGACTTTTGATGTGTGAAGCAAACGTCAATTTTCTCACGCGAATGAATGAAAAGCGTACATGTCATTTTATCTAAGGCATCGTGCTGCCCGCTTAGCACTACGACTTTTCGACATTATCGCGCAATCTAATTTAATTTACCGTATACAAAATAAAGGTGTTGCCATTTTACTAATTTTATGCATCTCTACCTGGGGGTGTCGTAAGGAGCGACTAAAGGTTTATAAACTGGAAGATGGGCAGTAGCGTCCTTCCGTGTGTCGTATGTACCATGTTATACACTGCGGTCACCAACAACCGCGGTCCATGGTGCCATATAAGTTACTCCATATCGATATCGACAACTACGAACTACTAACAGCACTTAACAAGTACTTGAAATGTCTAACATGCCGATTGCTATATAAAAATTTAATTTCATTCGTATATTTACACGATTTTAAGCTCAAGTCACACAAAGGCGGTATGATTGCGAAAGCGGTCCGGGGCGGTTTGGCGGGAACAAAATACCGCGCCGCGACCGCTTTTCAATGTGACAGGGTGCATAAGAACTCATACTTTACAAAAAATACCGGCCCCGGAACGCTTCCGCTACCGCCTCTGTGTGACGCGGGCTTTAAACCCCAAGTCACACAGAGCGGTATAAGCGGTAAAGCGGTCCGGGGCCGGACCTGCGGGAAGCGAAAGCGTTCCGGGACCGGTCACACAGAGGTACCGCGCGGAAACCGCGGCGGGACAGCGGCGCGGAAACCGCGGCGGGACAGCGGCGCGGTAGCGGTCGGTGTGACACTATTTATCTGTGATTATTCAAAAGACGTAAATCCTTTGCTCTAAACAAAAAACCAATCTGATAACCTAAAAAAAGTCTGCGCAAAGCCGCAAAATTCTTGTAAAAAAATACAATGTCAAAGTCCGCGCCCGGACCGCACCGCACCGCGCCGCGCCGCTGCCGCTCTGTGTGACGGGTTGCATTGAACGCAATGGAATACAGCGCCCGCTCCCGCCGAAAGTTCGGCCCCGCGCCGCGCCCGGTCCGCGGGGTTGTACTAGCGGCCCGGCCGCCCCCGCGCCGCACCGCGCCGCGCCGCGACCGCTTTCAGTGTGACAGGGTGCATAAGAACTCATACTTTACAAAAAATACCGGCCCCGGAACGCTTCCGCTACCGCCTCAGTGTGACTTGGGCTTAATACATTAGAGTTCTAAATATAACATTTGACCATTTCACATGTAAGGCAAGTTTTAAATTTACATACAATTTGATTTTTATGGGGACAAATCATAGCAGACTTACCGATGGAATGAAATATTTCCTTGTGTATGCTTCAAAATGCTTAAATGGCTCTTTCAGCTGGGAACAACACACACCATTTTTTGTTTAGAATGCTTCACTTCTGTTTTTTTGGATATTTTATAAACAATTAAAGCAAAATATACAATGTAAAATTTATCACCAATTGGTAATCACGCAAATGTCAGTGCATCGAATGGTGGCCCGCGGACTTCAAGACGACGTTGTCAAAATAGTGTTATCTTCTTTTTTCAAACAGGCAGTTGTAATTTAAACTAAAAAGGATGTAATAGTAGTTTATGCCACTGTCAGGTAAAGAAGTCATTGTAACATGAGGCGCAGCCGAATGTCACAATAGACAGCACGAATGTTACAATGACTAGTTTGCAATCAGTGGCATACATTACTTTTTCTACGAGCATAAAAATCATTAAGAAAATAACGTACCCTTTGTTTACTTTTGTCGTAGTACTAGAGCACTAGAACACCTCCACTTTTTTGGCAATAAAGTCCTCTTGAGTTTTTGTACGCTGCCTTAGTTATTTCGGTCGGCGTGAATATTTTACTCATTTCCAATTTTGAATGGAAATCAAGATGTTTATCGTTAAATTATAACTTAAAAGTTCTTTTTTTTTCACAGATTAAATAAGCGTGAATGGTGCGAATTCCTCTCGGCCAGCCATCATATAATACCGTGTATGGGGGGTTTCAGTTCATAAGTGCATGAATTCTTTTTTGAAGTTGTCCTTAATGGCTTGGAAACTAGCATATTAGCCGATGGCATCCAACACAACATAGTATTAACGTAATTTTGTTGCCAAACCTAACAAAATGGTGAAAAAATTATATTACCGTGTTGTAGACTTTCCGGTTTTGTATTTCGAACTTTAACAAATGGGAGTAGAAAAATAAGATTTTTAGCTCAACTTTTTAATATCCCTCTAATGAACTATACTAACTCCTTAGTCTTTACCTATGAAATTGCCGAAATTTTCATACAGATTAATGAGATCATAATTCCTATAATTCTAATGCATTTTTTTTTCATTTGTCTTCTATTTGAAAGTTGACTTCAAGGTTATCAATTTACGCATAAAATAAAGTTTTTATTTTTAGTTTGATATATAAAATTAAAGGTTCGAAAATTGTTCGTGTTAAATGTCGTCCGATTTCATCATTAGATTTGTTATATTTTTTTACAGATAATATTTTTCGAAAATTAAATTTAAGCTTCTGTTAGCTTAATGTCTTCCCAATAATGCTTAATTAAATAAAAAAAATTGGATTTATAATTCCTAAGAAAAATGCAAAAATGTTAGTACTGAAAATTGACTTTACCTAAAATTCGCCATACAAAACGGCAATTTCATAGGTAAAGACCTATTATAAAAATAGTTTCAATCAATACCCGTTATGGTACTAATACCTACCTTACCTAGTTACGTTTAGGTATTGAAAAATTGCGTACTGTTATGCATACTGTATCGATCCATCTCCACCTCTATTAATTAACTACTCAAATGAATGAGTAGCTCTCAAGAATTATTTAGTTTTATTTAATAGGATAATTCTGGATGGATGGCGCGAGATGCATAAGACACCCCAACTAAACGCAATAAGCACAACAATAGTGCGATTCAGAAACTGAAACTGCCATCTAGCGTCGAGTAGATTTACTTCGTGCGTTTTTGCTTCTCGCTATTTTTATGTTCAACAAAAACTAAAAAAAAACAAAAAAAAACCGGATTAATCATTGAGAGTCGGGTTGAAAAGCTTCCATCAACACAGGGTTGTTTGCTTGGCGCAATTTGCATTTCACGTGAACATAACTGACTTTTCTATTAATAAACTACAAAGGAGTAGGTACTTAATATCACGCTTTGTTCCCGTCGGGGTAGGCAGAGACCACAGTTCTCCACCTGCTACGATATTGACATACTTCCCTTGCTTCCTGAACTTTCATCAACCCTTTCATACATGCTCGTCGGTTTAGGGTACTGTTAACCTGGCCTTTATTCAGAACGTCCTGAATTTGGTCCTGGTACGTTCGCCGAGGCCTTCCCCTTCCAACGTTTCCATTCACTCTCGCCTTGTAGATCTCTTTCTTAAATCTTCCTTCATTCATCCTCTGTTACCAGTTGCCGTTACCAGTTGCCAGAGTATAGTCCAATCAACGAAAAAGTATATAGGGAAATGCTTTGAACACATTTTTTGACTTCGTAACTTTGTTTGGATTAGTTAGGAGGTAAACATATCAAAAGTCACAGCGCGTTCCCCGTAACGCCGGGCGGGGGGGGGGGGGGGGGGGGGTGTGAATGTCCCATTTTTCAGTTTTTCGCATATATCTCGGAAACTATACGTCCTAGCAACATAAGACTTTTTGCAAAATGAAAGCTGATTAAATTTACTACAAGTTTTTCGATATCTTGTATAGTTTTCGAGATACTCGCAGTGAAGTCACATTGGCTAGTTGACTGGATTTTGCCGTCACCTCTCTCTTTACTGGCTTTTTTGAGGAAAATTATCCCTTTATCATCCACTTTACAAACATCAGGACTCGATGCAATCACAATCACAGAGTCTGATAATACATACATAATAGTTTACCCTGGGCGGGGATCGAACCCGCGGCCCACGGCGTGGGAGGCAGGCTCACTACCAACCACACCACAAGCACAGTAAATATATAAGCTAAAGCAGTATGGAAACTCCTAACAAACGTCCAAAACAGGCGCACTCACACATGCGCACATTGCTACAGGAAAATAAGCAGTTTTCGCGCTGAAGTCAGTCGTGGGTGCCAAAACCATGATACAAACAAATAGGTACATATAGGGTCCCTATAAGTATGTCCCTGTCCTTGTGCGATAAAAGGCGACTAAGTATCTTAATCTGCCCTTGTGTCATAAAAGGCGACTAAGTGATTTAACCTTTTCTTGTCTCGTAAAAGGCGACTAAGTGTGAAAAAAAAAACATGAAAAATTGAAAACATGCTGAAAGGAACAAAGTTGATAGAAGCACCCAATATTTGAGTTCATCATACTATTCTTATTTCAAAAATTCTGGGTTACAACCCTGACGCTCCGACGCAGAATAGTTCTTTTTTTCAAAAAAAGGCCCGAGTTTCCATACTGCTTTAGCTTATATATTTACTGTGCCACAAGGCTTGTCAAAGCTATGAAGACAGTGGGTGCTATGGGCGATGGTGTCTACGTGGTCAGGTGGTCCACCTTCTCGTTTGCTCACTTGTAACATAATTTTCTTTTAACATAGAATACAAAGACATGAAGAAAAAACGAATGTACCAAAATATGTAATCCTTGACCTGATATTTCACATATATTCTTACAACTTTTCTTGACCAGCTAAAAATATAATAGAAAACATTTATTTCACCACATAGCACAAAATGTACAACAAAAGTACTAAGTGTAAGACCTGAAAACTTACAATAACATTTCAGCAGAAAGTACAGATATTATTAAACATTTTGAACTGTGCAAAGAAAAAGGCGCTAAACGCAGCATTTTGTTGCTAGTATGAAATAGCTGCGCACAAAAACCTCATATAAAAATTACATTCGGATGGAAGCAGAAACTGTATTAAGCTCAAAAAAAGATAAACAAAACACACAAAGTGACGAAACATGACAATATACAATCGATGAAAAGAACATAAAAGGCATGATATAAATAAACAAAATAAATAAAATATATTAACATGTATAAAATAACAATAAATAAATGAATATATGTATAATATAACATATATAAATATTTACATGTATATAAGTAAAACAAGAATATATGTGAGTAAAACTTCAGCCACGAATAAGTTCATAATTTGCTTTTCTGAATGGAAATTAAAAACTGACGATATTTATTTTTAAAATTAAATTTGCATACTATTCCACGAATTGGGGGAGGAATATTATTCCAACATTTTGAGGCTCGGTAGCTGAAGCCACCCCACACCTAGTAAGCTTTACAAAATGCCCATTTGAGGGGTATACTCGTATTTCCCTTGATCCTACTTCTATAGGGTGACTTTTAATTAGTTCTTGATAGCAAAAGATATGCATGTGCTCATGGTGTTGAACAACTTTTCCCAAGGAACATAGGTCAAAACTTCAAAGGTCAAAACTTGATTTTCGTATTTCGACCTATGGTCCTTGGGGAAAGTTGTTCATGGCATGAGTACATTCATACCTTTCTCTATCGAGAACTAATTAAAAGTCTCCCGAAATAAAAGTAATATAAAGTAATAGTACCTGGGCGACCGAGCTATGCTCAGTATGATTAAAATAACATCGTGTGAGCAAGCTATGCTACCCAACAACAGATGGCGCTGTAAGTTTCTTCAACGCACTAAAACGCAGTAAGAAATATTTAAAAAGACAGTGAAAACGAATTTTCCCACACATGAGATCTTGCTAGATCGATTTTTTGCCCCCTAAAACCCCTGTATACAAAATTTCATCGAAATCGTTAGAGCCGTTTTCGAGAAACCGATTACAATTATATATATACTATATAGTACCTGGTCGACCGAGCTTCGCTTTATAATACCTACATCAACATTAAAATATCCTCGGGTGAGCAAGCAATGCTACTCGGGAACAGATGGCGCTGTAGGTTTCTGTCTAAAACGCGGTTTTTTTTAAATGCTTAAAAACACGGAGAAAACGAATTTTCCTAGACATGACACCTAGCTAGATCGATTTTTCGCCCTCGAAAAGCCCCGTATGGTAAATTTCATCCAAATCGTTAGAGCCGTTTTCGAGAAACCGACTACAAATATATATACATAAATTTATCACCCGTCGTCCTCTGTACAACTTTGTTTTGTAATGCGGCCCCTGCGATACAAGCCTAGAGCTTAGTGCAGGAGTCACAAATCTGCGTATTTAGTTTTTAATGGACTTTTTAAATAAAGAAATATTGTATTGTATATATTGTATTGTATATACCAATATTGCTCGTTTGATAGTATAGGATAACTGTATTTAAAACTTTTCAGTGGAAGCTCCGTCCGGCGAAATGGGCGGCACGGTCTCGCACGAGTGGCAAATGAGAGCGAGCGCGGGGGAGGACGCGATAGACGTATGTCTGACCTGCTCGCACGCGACGCTCGCCGCCGGCGACAGAGAGAGATGCAGCAAGTGCGGGAACGATATGGAACGGAGTAGTAGTATAGAAGTGAGTATATTTAGCACAGAAAAATAAGATCAGAAGGAAGACTATAGTAGATGGTAAGGCTGTAAAATCATATTTTTAAGGCGAGGGCGCTATTTTGAATCTAGAGCGAAGTGAAGGATTCTTGAGTAGAATCCTGAACGTAGCGAGGGATTCAATAGGTCGCCCAAGGTAAAAATATTTTTGCAGCCGCGTAATACACTCTACTTTTCATCTCCCTCTATGAGAAAAGAATAAGAGGCTCATTGAGACACACACTCGTCATAATTTTAAATATAAAATACCATTACAATATTATTACTTGATGAAACATTACTAAAAATCACATTAAGTATTATTTTGTATCAATTAGGAACAGAACCTCTTTGGATGGTCTTGTTTACATTTCAAGCATATTTCTTTTTTTATATTCATAATAATTTTAATAGCACAACCGGCCAGTATCATTTTTTATACAATATTTTGGTTCGACCTCTATGGTTGACCTAAAATATCCGGTGGACAATATAGTGAAAGCGTCGTTCTATTGATTTGACGGGTTATTTTGAATATTTCCTAGGGATCATTGACATTTAAATTTGGGACATGTTGGCAGATGTCATCCCATAGTAAAATAATTAGCCAGGTATCTATCTGAGCGAAGCAAAGAGGTCCGAAATCTTTGATATTTACAGCCAGTTGTACAAAGCTTCTTTAAAGTTAAAGCTCCATTAAATCTGTCACTCTCTTTTTCAACAAAACAGAAAGAGTCGGAAATAGACTTAAAGGAGAAAACGTATTTGTAAGGTACCTCGAAACTTGGCTCATAGACAGGGATAAAGCCAATAAGTAAAAATAAAAAATACGAATTTTTTTCGGTTGCAAATAATAAAGTTGAAAATTAATTTTGTTTTTGTCAAATATCGATTATCCGTATGACAGAATGAAACGTAGCCATGGCCAGTCTTTAAAAAAAAAACTGGTAACTGTTCTAAGTAGTCTGTGGTTGGTTTGGTTTGGTGGAAAACGATTTTTTTTAAAAACTTCGTCATTATGGCCGAAAAAAATTGGTATTTTTTATTTATCTTTAATGATCCTATTCCTGTTTATGAGCCAAGTTTCAAGGTGCCTTACATATAAGTTTCCTTTGCGAATTGGCAGTTAGTGGCTTACAGATGAAGCTGCTGACTCTTTCCGAAAGTAGCAGCAATAGATTTAAATTATCTTCAATTTTAAAGTCGCTTTGTTCAATTGGCTTTAAGTACAGTCAGAGCAGGTCAAGTTTGACAATTGCAGCGCGACGAGAGCTTTTTTTTATGTCATAATGGTCAAATGAGCAAGTGGGCCACCTGATGGTAAGTGGTCACCACCGCCCATGACACCCACTGTCTTATTAGTAAAATAAGACAGTCGTATTTATTATGCCACGTTGGCCTAAAGCTTATAATAGCTTAGGGAAGGTGGCATATGACCACGGCTATTATCTGAACATCCCTATAAATATTTATTAAATACCGTATAGTTTGTACATAACAATTTCAGATGACAATATTTTGTTTCCCGTTTCTTATTTTTTTAAAGCCAGATTTGTCAGTAGTCGGGTTCTAGTTTTTGTCCATCCAACCTACCATCTATCTATCCTACAATTTATCCATCCTACCATCCATCTATCCTACTATCTAACCATTCATTTATCCATCCTACCATCTTCATCCATCTATCCATCCTACCATCCATCCTCCATTCCTACCATCCATCCAATCATCCAACCTACTATCTAACCATCCATATATCCATCCTGCCATCTTCATCCTACCATATATCTATCTATTCTAGTTTTTGATCAGTTTTTGGTTATAAATACATAATAAAGCTAACAACTTAGTCTGGCTAATAATTGGCTGGCTGTTATTTATGAAAAATGAAAATGAAATGAAAATGAAAAATGAAAAATGAAAAATGAAATGAAATGAAAAAATGAAAATTATTTATTTGCAGAATACACGTAAGAAAGATGGTGATATAAAATAGTGTCAGCATATTCTACCATATGGCGGCATGCAAAAACTTTTACAACTAATAATAAAAAATACATGAAATAAAAGCCATCTACCCAAAAATTATTAAATGTCATAAAATTGTATAAAACAGAACATCCATTTGATAAATTATAAGATTGAATAAAAATTATGTCACAACTGTCAAAATTTATCGTCAAAAAATTCTCTTAAACTATAAAAACATTTTCCGATCAGCCATTGTCGCAACCTAATAAAAAATAATTTAGTTTGAAGCTGTCTCAGACTTACAGGAAGACAATTATATATTTTAATCGTCATAATATGGCAATTTTTAGCACAAAATGCCGTCCTATGGCTAGGTACTACCAGTTTGGTTAAATCCCTTTCTCTTAGTCGTGGGTTTTGGGCAGAGACATTTCCAAAATATTATTTTTATGTCCGCAGGTTGGCCACACATTCATCCTGGGCACTAAATACAGCGAGCCCCTGCGCGCATTATTCACTCCCGCGCAGGGACCGCCCGACCCTGTGGCCATGACTTGCTACGGGCTCGGGCTTACCAGGTGAGATGATGGGTGGGTGGTAGCATGTATGGATGTAAGGGTGGATGGATGAAGGGTAGGATGGATGGATGGATGGTAGGAAGGATGGATGGTAGGATGGATAGATGGATGGTAGAATGGATAGTGGTAGGATAGTTAGATGATAGGATGAGGATAGATAGATGGTAGGATGAAGATGGTAGGATGGATAGATGGTAAGATGAATAGATGGTAGGATGAAGATGTTAAGATGGACAGATGGATAATTAGATAGAAAAATGGATAGATGGTAGGATAGATAGATGTTAGGTTGGATAGATAGATAAAAGGATGGATGGACTGATGAATAGATAGATAGACAGATGTGTGGATGGTTGAATTATTTAATTAGATGAGGCACACATTCATCCTGGGCACTAAATACAGCGAGCCCCTGCGCGCCCTATTCACTCCCGCGCAGGGACTGCCCGATCCTGTGGCTATGACTTGTTATGGGCTCGGACTTACCAGGTGAGTGATTTCTGATTTCTGAGATGGTAGGATGGATGGATGGATGGTAGGATGGATGAATGGATAGATGGTATGGTAGGATTGATAAATGGATAGATGGTAGGATGAAGATGGTATTATGAATAGATTGTGGGATATAGATGGTAGGATGAATAAGGTAGGACGGATGGATGAAAATAAAAATAAAATACTCGAAATTTTTTTTCGGCTCCATACTAAAGTGGTAACGTGATGAATCCATTTCGTATGGGAAGTCGATTATTTTTTCGAGTTAAACCTTTTTTTGGTGGAAGTTGCTTGTTATTATTATCTTTATTAAGATTATAGAGGTTTATAGACCTTTTTTTTATTCTTATTATGAGTAGAATCACGGGGTTTCGGGAGCAAAATCTACATACATTGTATGTGGCCAGTACAATACTCGAATCAAGTGTATCTTGTATTTCCTTTTCTACATAATTTTGTTTGCCCTAAAGCATATTATCCTAAAGGATATATGGTAGGATGGATGGATGGTAGGATGGATGGATGGATGGTAGGATAGATAGATGGTAGGATGGATGGTAGTCCGGATGGAAGGATGGATAGATGCTAGGAAGAAGATGAAATAATAAGATGAAATAACTTCCCATACATTTTGTATGGGAAGTCAAGTATTTTTTTCGAGTAGAAATCTTTTTTTAGGGTTCCGTACCTCAAAAGAAAAAAACGGAACCCTTATAGGATCACTTTGTTGTCCGTCTGTCTGTCTGTCTGTCAAGACCCTTTATCTCACGAACGGGTAAAGGTATCAGGTTGAAATTAATACCATATATTAGGATCCATAAACCACACAAGATCTGAAAATTTCAATTTTTTACAATGACGCAATCAAAAGATATGGCATTTTATGTCCTCATCTCCATACATTTATTCAAAAATGCAAAACCTACAGGGTACTTCCCGTTGACCTAAAATTATGAAATTTGGCAAGAAGCTAGGTCTCACAGTACAAATAATGGGAAAAGACTGAAATCATTAAATATTACAACTTTTCTCACAACTAATGGTAACCAATTGTGGTGAGCTCCCGTTTCAAGAACATTCATATAAGAGAGGGGTCAAGTTGGATGGTTGCTGAGGCGATTTTTGTTTTGGTTCTATTTAAAAACGGGAACACTTACAAACTTGAAAATTGGTATGTTTATAGGGCATAGGCTATAAAATAACAACAAATAATAAAATTTGGTCAAGCGCGTGTCTGACTCAAAAAATCTAGCACATTAATTTACTGAAATTTCAACTAATACAATTATGTTTATGTGGTGGTACGGAACCCTCGGCGCGAGAGTCCGACTCGCACTTGACTAGTTTTTTTTTCGTGGAAGTTGCTTAAAGTCTGAATCTTGTATTTTCTTTTCTATATAATTTTGCTTGCCCTAAAGTATATGACAACTTTTTTAAACGTTAAATGTAAACTTGTAATTTTTCAGACTGCTGGCAGCAAGTATAGAAGCACTGTCTAGCGAAGTGTCGCTCCGATGGCCCACGCCCATAGCGCCCTTCAGTACCATCGTCATAGGGCCCAAGGTAGGTCATAATCCATCCCCGGCCCATGGTATGTCATAATCCATCCCCGACCCAAGGTATGTCATAATCCATCCCCAGCTCAAGTTATGTCAATCCATCCCTGGCCCAAGGTAGGTCATAATCCATCCCCGGCCCAAGGTATGTCATAATCCATCCCCCGCCCAAGGTAGGTCATAATCCATCCCCGGCCCAAGATATGTCATAATCCATCCCCGGCTCAAGGCTTGTCATAATCCATCCCCGGCCCAGGGTATGCTATAATCCATCCCCGGCCCAAGGTAGGTCATAATTCATCCCCGGCCCAAGGTAGGTCATAATCCATCCCCGGCCCAAGGTATGTCATAATCCACCCCCGGCTCAAGGTAGGTCATTATCCATCCCAGGCTCAAGGTATGTCATAATCCATCCCCGGCCCAAGGTATGTCAAAAGCCATCCCTGGCCTAAGGTATGTCATAATCCATCTCCGGCCCAAGATAAGTCATAATCCATTCCCGGCCCAAGGAATGTCATAATCCATCCCCGGCCCAAGGAATGTCATAATCCATCCCCTGCCCAAAGTATGTCATAATCCATCCCCGGCCCAAGGTATGTCAGAATCCATCCCCTGCCCAAGGTATGTCAGAATCCATCTCCGGCCCAAGGTATGTCATAATCCATCCCTGGCTCAAGGTATGTCATAATCCATCCCCGGCCCAAGATATGTCATAATCCATCCCCGGCCCAAGGTATGTCATAATCTATCCTCGGCCCAAGGTATGTCATAATCCATTCCCGGCCCAAGGTAGGTCATAATCCATCCCCGGCCCAAGGTATGTCATAATCCATCCCCGGCCCAAGGTATGTCATAATCTATTCCCGGCCCAAGGTATGTCATAATACATCTCCGGATCAAGGTATGTCATAATCCATACCCGGCCCAAGGTATGTCATAATCCATCCCCGGCCCAAGGTATGTCATAATCCATCCCCGGCCCAAGGTATGTCATATAACATCCCGGCCCAAGGCATGTCATAATCCATCCCCGGCCCAAGGTATATCATAATCCATTCCCGGCCCAAGGTATGTAATAATCCATCCCCGGCCCAAGATATGTCATATAACATCCCCGGCCCAAGATATGTCATATAACATCCCTGGCCCAAGGTATGTCAAAGTACATCCCCGGCTCAAGGTATGTCATAATCCATCCCCGGCTCAAGGTATGTCATATAACATCCCCGGCCCAAGGCATGTCATAATCCATCCCCGGCCCAAGGTATGTCATAATCCATCCCCGGCCCATGATATGTCATATAACATCCCCGGCCCAAGGTATGTCATAATCCATCCCCGGCCCAAGGTATGTCATAATCCATCCCGGCCCAAGGTATGTCATATAACATCCCCGGCCCAAGGCATGTCATAATCCATCCCCGGCCCAAGATATGTCATATAACATCCCCGGCCCAAGATATGTCATATAACATCCCCGGCCTAAGGTATGTCATAATCCATGCCCGGCCCAAGGTATGTCATAATCCATCCCCGGCCCAAGGTATGTCATAATCCATCCCTGGCCCAAGGTATGTCATAATCCATCCCCGGTCCAAGGTTTGTCATATAACATCCCCGGCCCAAGGCATATCATAATCCATCCCCGGCCCAAGGTATGTCATAATCCATCCCCGGTCCAAGATATGTCATATAACATCCCCGGCCCAAGGTATGTCCAAGGTATATATCCATCCCCAGCTCAAGGCAAGGTATAATTTTTGCATGCTAATTTATTAGTGAACCATGTGATACTTTAATTATGTCTAAGACTTACCAACTTTATAACCATGATTCTATGCAAATAAATCTTATCTATCTATCTATCTTTAAGATTTTTTTACGGGAATGGATTTATTTTAATAAAAATTAGTTGGGGTGTATTTAACACGTATAGTTTTGTTTATTTATGTAGATTATTGTTATATTTATTTTATTATTTCCTTTATATTTATTTATTACTTTACCATTTCCTCTATTAGATTGCGCACTCTCACTTTTACAGGCGCTGACAGAATATCAGCGCTGTGGCGTGCCTTGCCGCTGCAGCATTATGCTGAGTTAGGGCCTACTTGGGGGTGCGGCACACTCTATAACTAGATTTAGATTTAATGTGCATTTTATATTGTTAAATATTTTGTTGTGGATTTGTGCTGTATTCCTAAATAAACAATTTATCTATCTATCTATCTAATCACATACACCAAAACCATAGACGAAAAATAAGAAGGACTATCATTGCGCTAATAAATAGTCAGTTTTTCTTCGTTATTTGATGAGTATAGTTTTTTATTTAATGTTTTTAGTTTTTCCTATTTTTTGAGTTTAAAAATATAAATTCTTTTTTGTTTTAAAAATATTAGTTTTTAGTTTAAGAATATAATTTCTGTAAACTTTGCAGTGCCCAACAGTTTCCATAATTGATTCTTTAATTTTAAGTCTGGTCTGGTCACCTATAATGTACATTATGGTTGCAATAAAATATTGAGTTATTATGATTAGTCGAGTATTCTGCTAAAAAAATACACCGAATTTTAATGTTAGCGTTTCTTTACATTGAAACTATGTTGAAATTTTGAATGATTTTTGGCAAAATACTCTGTAGATCATAATTGATTTCCAGATTATTTTAAAGCGCCATCTAGTTTCCGGGTTACGTTTTTTAGTATGGGGATTGTCTGTCTTATTATTATTCGTCAATGCCCCAACCATATCGGTAAACGTGTTTCAGGCGGGGTCCAAGGAATGGCAGCCCCAAGGTTGGGAGTGCATCCAGCGGCTAGCGAAGGCACTAGAGGGAGCGCTGAGAGATGAGGTGTTAGTAGATGATCGCCACAACCTGACTATCGGGAAACGCCTGCTACTGGCCGACAAGTAGGTCTCATGTTGTAAATATCTCATTAAATATTTTGGTTCAATTTTCCCATGATGCTATTTATGGGGTCAATATGTCCGATTCCAGATGGGGGTCAATATATCATTAGCTATATATGGTCAATTTGTCCCATGCTACGAGGTCAATATGTCCCATGGTGCCATTTACGAGGCAAATTTTGGGCCTGCTACTGGCTGACAAGTAGGTCTCATGTTATGTTGAATAAATTTGATCTGTACCACATGATGGGTCAATGCCATATATAGATCAATATGTACCAAGCAATATTTGGGGTCAATATGTCCCATGATTCCATTGATGGGGTGAACATGTCTCATGCTATATTTTGTAGAATTAATATATCCTGTGCTATATGTAGGGTCAATATGTCCCATTTTATACTTTGGGGTCAGTTTGTCCCACGACCCATTTCATAAGTGGGGTCAATAAAGAATGGCAGTCACAAGGTTGGGAGGCTATACAGCGGCTAGCGAAGAGCCATGAGCCATGTCAGTGGCCTTTAGCGGCTCAACAACGACACCAGGGTTCATGAGGTCGGTCATCGACCTTGCGACCCGCACGACATGATTTATTTATTCATTTATAGGTTATTGTACACAAGAAATTACATTAAAATTAAGAAAAATTACACAACGGGCGCTGCTTATTTCTAAATGAAATTTCTTCAAGCAGACCTACAGACGCGTGATTTGATTGGAAGAGGCAGATAGGACGTGCACAAAAACTACGTATAATATTAGTTTAAGATACAAGTGCCGTAAGTAGGGTTATATCAATAAATACACATGTATAAATATAAACCAATATACACTCACCGGCAGAAATAACCGGCCAGTCTGTTTTCTTTCATATAGGGTGACTTTTAATTAGTTCTTGATGGAAAAAGGTATGAATGTACTCATGATAATGAACAACTTTCCCCAAGGAACGTAGGTCGAAATACGAAAATCAAGTTTCGACCTCCCATAGAAACTGCATCAGCTGATAGCGTATTTTGCACAGAACTATATATAACTATATCTGTGGTATTTTGTATGGGAGGTCCACAGAACTAAATGTAAGCTAACGCTAGAACGCTAGTCTTCGTCGATTCGTACGGGAACCGAGCGTGTAACATTTTTGGTAGGTATTTTGACGTCACGAGTGTAATTTAGTGATGGGAATCGCAAGCCGGGCGAAATCGATTCAAAGGCGCCGCCATCTTCGCTGCGGCATATCGATTCAAAGCATAGACATAAGCATAGAAGACCAACAATGAGTGCGAGCGAGAAACAAATCTCTTATGGTGATACTGCAAGATAGCAAAGGATAGCGAATCGAATAGCTCTGTAACCGATTTTGAATGACAGGGGGTCACTTTGGGCCACGCGAAAAACCAGCTTTCCAGTTTTTTGTAAAAAATTGCGTAAAAACTACATATTTATATAAAAATAAGGATACTTTTAATTATGACGGTGCGTAGTGTAGTTGGATGTGGTGTTAATCACAAAAATAGTCCAGAGAAATGTAAATTTTACGGGTAAATTCCTAGGACGTTATTACTTTTGAACTATATGTTTTTTTGCTTAAAATAACTTATATTTCATGTTTAAAATATAGAATAGCTTCTTCTGAATTGCTAATTTTCGTATTTTGCATTGAAATACGTGAAGTTGTTGAGAATGTTCAGAATTTTAGTGTTATATTTTTCATCAATATAGCTCACATTTACGCTAGGGCTTGACTCAAATTTATCGATACCTATTTCCTTTATGTTTATAATACGACCTCACAGACACATTGTTACGCGTCGCGTACTGAAATACCTACTTGATTTACCATTTTCGTCTTGAAATAAACAGAAGTAGGTCAGTCCTAACTTTGTTTTGCCATTTTGTTCAACAGTTTCCAAATGATTCGAATATAAAAGGAAAATTAATAAGGGTGATTGGACGAGTTGGAATCCTAAAAAATACTCTTAGGTTTGTAGCAAACATTTTCTAGATGTAGGTATATAAAAGAAAATGTCGACTAAATACAACTTTATTAAAAGGAGCTAACAGATTCGGCAGCTTGGAATCGGGGTTGACTAATTTAGTTCTGTTACCAATTTCAAAAAAATGTCAGCACCGGCAGCCATTTCGGCAACCAGCGCCGGTCGGTAGCTCATATGGGACCCGGCGCCGGCAGCAGCGGAGGCACGTATAGTTATTATCGGCTCAAACAAATTGTTACCAAAATATAATGTCATTCCTTCTTTAAAACTGACTATTTTAAAATTTTTGTTTTTAAAGTAGAAAATCGCAAAATTTCACAACCACAGACAGTATTCGAAACTGCGTCTTCTCCGTAAATACCGGACACGTTTTACCTACTAGGCTAAAATGTGGTTCTGTTCTGTCTGATGTTGTGAAATATGCGTCTTCAATACGCATTCCAACGTTGCGTTGCGTTTGTGGTTGTGAAATTTAGCGATTTTCTGCTTTGTAGAATTATCAGCCATTAACGTCTTCCGTGGTCTAGTGGTTAGAGCGCTCGGCTCTCGATCCGGAGTCCGGAGGTTCTGGGTTTGATTCCCGGTGAGGACTCTGTCAGACAAAAATCTCTTTGTGCGACCTCCTCAGTTTGGTTAGGACATTGCAGGATGAATCACCTGATAGTCCGATAAGTTGGATGATTCCGTGCTTCGGAAGGCACGTTAAGCCGTTGGTCCCGACTACTACCTATGGATGTAGTCGTTAAAGAGTCATATGTCAGAGGCCTTTGGCGGCCTCAAATGCTAAATTTTGACATTTGCTCCATACATTAAAAATAAAAAAAAAATACATTTGGCCTAAGATAGGGGCTCATGCTGGTGGCACTGGTCGTGCAGTGACGAAGATAAAAAAATGAGGTTTGAACAAAGAAACATAAATTACAGTTCCACCGACTTTTTTGGGTTGGTTCCTAGAAAAGGGGCTTTCTGTAATCGTAAACGGTAGTTGCATATAATATAGCCATAGCCGTCACGCAACATTTCGTCAGTTAATATCAATCTCATACATTTTTATTCTATACTACTGGCATTTACGATAGTAGAAATCCACTTATCTACGGCCCCAGGCGGAGAAATGGAGGATTATCGACACTACTACCTACTACAAGTGAAACACTGCGATTGTTGACAGCGATGCTACCGCCTGAACAGACAAGTCAATGTCGCCAGGGTACACGAATATCGATACCAAAATGTACATCACTATCTAACGCACACATTGACAAATCAAAATTGGTTACGCGTTTTCGGGCTCTTTGTTTATCTATAGGCAGTAAGCTGCCGTTATTCATAATCTAAGATTCAAAGTTGGTTCGCCGCGCCCCCTCGCGACTCGCATCGGCGCTGGCGCCGCGCTCGCCAACCGTCAGTTCAGTAGTTTTTAAAATTTAAAGCGGGAAACCGGCGGTGAGGCATCGGTCGCACATCGTGAATCAAAATAAATACTTTTACCTATATTAATGGGACCACAAACTACCCATTTTCAAATTATCTAGCTAATATACATAAAGCTCATAAGCAGACCAGTAACCAAAACCAGAGAGCTGCGGGATCGATGTGATTTTATATCGATTAGAACCGACAGAGGTAATGATAATTAGAATCGGCAGAAGAAATGATAGTTAGAATCGACAGATGAAATTAAAATCATATCTTATGCTATTAAACGATCAATATTTGTTTATGTTTAATCGATTTCTCGGAAACGTCCCTAACGATTTGAAAAACTATATTACATTATTATCATGTCTGGGAAAAATCGTTTTCTCCGTTTCTTGAAATAGCATGTTTCATAAACCTGCAGCGTCATCTGTTAGTGGGCTTTGGTTAAGATTATACAAATGTTAAACGTTATCAGTGTTATCTATCACAGTCTCAGATTTTCGAATAAAAGCGTGTTACGAGTACATTATAAAACAGAATGAGGAAATAAAAAAGAGGGTATAATAACACGCTTTTCTTTGAAAGCTTGAGACTATGATAACGTTTAACGTTTTATTATTTCTTTTTTTACATCTAATAAAAGCTTGTTTTAAATAATTTTTTTACTAGTATTTTTAATAATAATTGTTTCTGTCCCTAAAAAAGGATAAACTTGGATTGGTGAAAAACGATAAACTTGTTGTAAATTTTTCTTTTTGTTGTTGTAGTTTTCATATGTGTGAATAAATAACAAAGACGTAAGAAGTAACCATTACCAGCTGTTCGATAATTATATTTGCATTTCATTATGTAGTTACGTAATAATTTAAAAATATAATTATCATTTCCTCTGCTTTCAAAATCGATTTTAATCGAATACGAAATCGGCATCGAAAATTGCACTGTACAACACTAAATACTACTTTTGACAGAGGAAATGAGAAATTGACCTTGAACGTGACTCGA
Organism: Athrips mouffetella; assembly: GCA_947532105.1. Lineage (NCBI taxonomy): Eukaryota > Metazoa > Arthropoda > Insecta > Lepidoptera > Gelechiidae > Athrips > Athrips mouffetella. The sequence continues at coordinate 15,408,047 of OX383984.1, forward strand.
AAGGTTATATCGCTTATTTTTACATTGCAGGTTTTCAATACACGACAAGTCTGGCTCGTTAAATTAAAGCCGCAATGGAAAAATATATGGACACATTACCGTTTGGATGAAAATAACAAAATAAATTGTTTTATTAATAATAACAGATTATTTTAAGACAAATAGTATTTACTGATGACACTAAATACCTAAATTACCAGCTTCAATTTTGCGATTGCAAGTATTGCAGTTAATTACTGCACAACAAGGCATTTTGTTTTTATAATGAGACGTCACACGCTGAAAGCGGTCGCGGGCAGATTGAAGCACAGACTACTTAGATGATACTACCGGATTGAAGCTCGCGCCGAGCAATGGTGCACCTGCTCACCATTTCTCCACGCGAGGTACATTCACTTGTGTAATCTAGCGTAATCTATATCTGTGGGGAGGTCAAATTTTGTTTTTCGTATTTCGACCTATTCAAATTCAAACTTTATTTTGAGTAACAAAGACCCATACATTATATAAAACTTTATTTCGAGTAACAAAGACCCATACCTATGTTCCTTGGGAAAAGTTGTTCAGTATCATAAGTACATGCATATCTTTTGCTATCAAGAACTAATTAAAAGTCACCCTATATATTTTCATACAAATATGGGGGCAAACGAAGCGTCAATATCTTACCTAAATTGAATAAAAATAGAAATCTGATTGATCAGGTCTTTAGATAAGAACCTTATTAACAATATTGTCAAAGATTAGGTATATCTACAATGTTGAAGAGAACCCGTGCGACTCTTAAAACATTTCAGTTCGCTAAATGTAAGAGATTTCTGACAAAATTACGTATATATTTTTCTGAACGATGCACGGAATTTCCTGGATACCGTGCACAGCTCTAATCTTCAAGAATCGGTAGTCAGACACTTTATGTAATGATCTCACTGTTTATTCTCTGATATTATTTCGCTTAGGAAATATATTGACGCTTCATTTGATCCCTTACTTGTATGAAAATGTACGATAGAAAATAGACCGGCCGGTTATTTCTGCCGGTGAGTGTACGTTTATAAATATGATGATGATAGGGAGAATTTGAGAACCTGTTTCAGTATATATCTATTTATTTCGTTCCAGAATGGGCTACCCCAACATAATAGTATGCGGTCGGCACGCCCTAGAGAACCCTCCGAGATACGAGCTGCGAGGGGGGGGAGGCATCGAGTTATACAACGAGCTGGAACTAATACAAGCTGTGACAGACAGACGGACAGACAGACACACAGTCAGCACTACTGTTGTGAACTGAACTCATCCAAATGAGACATAGAAGGCGGCTAAGTACATAGTATGCGGTCGGCACGCCCTAGAGAGCCCTCCGAGATACGAGCTGCGAGGGGGGGGAGACATCGCCTTATACAACGAGCTGGAATTGGTACAAGCTGTGACAGACAGACGGACAGACAGACACACCGTCAACACTACTGTTGTCAACTGAATCATAAGAGCTGATTAAGTCACTTAGTCGCCTTTTATCATTATGAGAGCAGACTCACCTAGTCGCCTTAATTTACAGAAATAATTCTTGCCCTTGTAATATTAGGATCACAAAATTCTTGAATCGCACTTGACAGATAGCTATATAAATTTTGTCCAAAAATCGTTATTTTCATTTAAAAAAAATCTGGAAAACCTGGCAGCTCCGAGATAGCGAGCAGATTTAGCGACTTCTAAATACCCCTTTAGGTATAAATTGATTAATAGGGCTGTGCAAACAAGTACATATAATTATTAAAATACCGGTTTCGTTACCGGTTTTTTAATGCCTGTAAATCTGTTGTTACATACCGGTTACTGAACTTTATTGTAGTCCCTCTAGTCTTTATTTAATTAATAAAAACTTGGTTTACAGCTTTTTTGCACAAAGCGTCTAAGTTAAAGCCAAAGAATGCGGACTTCTTGCTCCGCTCGGAATAGAAGAAATACAAATTTATTTTACTATGGGATGACATCTGTCATTGTGTCCCAAATTGAAGTGTCAAATCATCAAACATGATTTGACATCCTCAAACTTTACCGAACGACGCTTATGCCGTATTTACAATGACTGAATGAATGTCAGAATACCTTGTGACACATGTTTTCATTAATCTTCCTTCTTACCCTTATATTTCTGTGGTTAAAGCTTACCTACTTTAAAACTACTGCTGTCACTTTCAATGTCATCAAATCAGATAGGGACAGCTATATATTTAAATAAAAATAAATAAATAAAATAAAAATAAAATAAAATCAATTTATTTCGAGCATTGCCCATAGCGTGTTAGTATGTTCTTATATCTATATTAGTAATTATTAAAATCTAAAACCCTATAACTAATTTTAGTTTCTTTGGCGAGGTGGACGCGGGTCCAGTGCTGCATGATAGCACTGTCCACGTCCAGTCTCGCCGCAACAGTCTGCAGGAGGCTGTTGGAGCTGCCCCGCACCCGATGGATCAGGGATGCTATGCGTTTTCTTATTTAACAGAGCTTTAATTTTTAAGAAGCCTTGTGCACTATAATCCATTTTTTCGTTTATCCAACGATCACCAACACACTTTACTTACAGCCTGTCAAAAGCAATCGGCTAAAGCTTTCAGAAAAAACAAGTTTGTAAAACAATGTTATTATTTCCGTTAAATACACTCTGGTTTTAGTGTCATAGCTGCAAAATATGTTGGTAAGCGTTGGAATAAACAAAAAAAAAACCGGCCAAGTGCGAGTCGGACTCGCACACTGAGGGTTCCGTACCACCACATAATTATAATTGTATTAGTTGAAATTTCAGTAAGTTAATGTGCTAGATTTTTTGAGTCCGACACGCGCTTAACCAAATTTTATTATTTGTTGTTATTTTATAGCTTATGCACTATAAACATACTAATTTTCAAGTTTATAAATGTTCCCGTTTTTAAAAAGAACTAAAACAAAGATCGCCTCAGCGACCATCCAACTTGACCCCTCTCTTATATGAATGTTCTTGAAACGGGAGCTCACCACAATTGGTTACCATTAGTTATGATAAAAGTTGTAATATTTAATGATTTCAGACTTTTCCCATTATTTGTACTGTGAGACCTAGCTTCTTGCCAAATTTCATAATTTTAGGTCAACGGGAAGTACCCTGTAGGTTTTGCAATTTTTGAATAAATGTATGGAGATGAGGACATATGAGGACAAATGCCATATGTTTTGATTGCGCCGTTGTAAAAAATTGAAATTTTCAGATCTTGTGTGGTTCGTGGATCCTAATATATGGTATTAATTTCAACCTGATACCTTTACCCGTTCGTGAGATAAAGGGTCTTGACAGACAGACAGACGGACAACAAAGTGATCCTATAAGGGTTCCGTTTTTTTCTTTTGAGGTACGGAACCCTAATAAAAATGGAATATACGTGCTAGTCTACTAAGTCAGTTTGGATAGCTTCGGCCGCCTACGAAACCAATGCTACGTAACCAGTTTCGTGTGAAGAATTTTTTTTCTTCCTACGAAACTTCACAAAGAAATATATTTCTTTCAACGAAACTAGTTTCGTAGCATGGTACTAATGTGTAATCATCAATACACACGTGTATTATACGACGTTTTTCAACACACTTGTGAATAAAATAACAATAAAATAACAATAAAATTTAAACCAATAAAATTTTAAAAAAAATCGTGGTGACCATTTAGCCACTTTATGAGCAAGTGTGTTGAAAAACAAATTGTCTCCTGGCCCCTGCGTTTGCAGCAGTTTTCGACGGAATAACAAGATAAAAGTTGACTTAGTTCTTCCCCGGGCCTTCAGTTCCTGTTCCATTGTTGGGCGTTGACCATTGTTGGACAAGTGACTGATATTGGGCAAATGACCACTGCTAGGCAAATGACCACTGATGGGCAATGTCGATTGCCGGGAAAATGCCCATTATAGGGCAAATGTCTACTGCTGGGAATATGTCCACTGCTGGGCAATCACCACAAAACATTTACCGTTCAGTGGTCATTTGCCCAACAATGATCATTCTCCCAACAATGGAAATTTAGTGGACGTTTGCCCAGCAGTGTTCATTTGTCCAGAAGTGGTCGTTTGCCCAGCAGTGGACATTTGCCCGGCAGTGAACATTATGTAGCCCATTAGCGGGCATTACTTTGTTGGACTGGTCTCTCTAATAGTAAATATGTATCTAGTAGTACATAACAATTTACAAACAAAATTACTGGTTACGTAGCTTATTGGTTTCGTAGACGGTCTTGCGTAACGAATTCTGTAGGAAAAAATAAATTTCTTTGTAGGTAGTTACCTAAGAAAAAAAATTCTTCACACGAAACTGGTTACGTAGCATTGGTTTCGTAGGCGGCCGAAGGGGTTTGGATAGATAATATGAAAGCATTATCTAAAAACATTGAAAAATAAACTTTATTTCTATGAAGGTTATGTATAAGTTCTTGATAAAATTAATTTTTTGTTCAATAGCCGGAAGAAGACAACCAAACCTAACCTAGCCGAGCTCAGTTTTTTTTATTAAACATCGGTTTTTTCAGGTTTATGATAATATTCGCTCGCGTTATGTGCATTTTTCCGGGATAAATTTCAGCGTATGTGTTAGTCCAGTGCTTGATCTATCTACCTCCCAAATTTCATCGAAATCGGCTCATCCTTTTAGGTGTGATAGTAGAACAAACAAACAAACGCATTTCGCCTTTATAATATTAGTGAGATAAGCGAGATATTTTGACTTCTTCCGGATCTTAATTTAAAGCCAAGGTTTTTAACGACATGAGGATTTATTCTAAGTATTAGTAAGTAGGCATAAGGGATTGTACTTGGTTGGTGATGTAAATGTATTTAATTAATTAAATAAAACAATTTGTTAAGTTATTACTTGTTTTAATTACAAACTTTACAAAATATCCTTCTTACAGCTACTTTATTCTTATTCCAAAACTTAATTTACAATGAATTATAAAAAAAAAACTGCTGATGTTGTTACAGAGTGCAGAAAAAGGACTTTATGTAACTAGTACAAAATGTTTTGTTTGTTGACCATTATACTGAAAAACATTTCCTAAAAAACATGTCACAAAAAATACTTTCCCTCCATGCGAATGGAGTTTAGTAACGACCAAATTTTTAACTCTCTTTTCTCTCCGGTTTTGGAAAAGTTATTGAGTTTAAAGATCCATCAGAGAAACACTACTAAATACTTTTTAGAAATAAAAAATAATCTTGAAAATACGCTATTTAAGAAATTATACATTAAATTGCATGTAAATATCTAAAAAAAGTCCTTCTAAAGAACTCTGTGTGTTATTTTTAAATTGTACTTTACAAAGAAATATAATTGATATTTTTGGCAGTTACTTTTTAGTTTATATTGTCTTATATTTATAATCTCAAACTCTAAGAGCAACATGTGGTAGAAAGAATAACTATTTGTTATAATGCAAGGTATCAAAATTGTCTTGCTAATGAAGCTACATTGCTTCGATCGTAAATGGCGTTCGTCCATCTTAAGAATTCAATGAGTCATAGCTTTCCGCCGCTGGTAGCCAAGCCCCGTAACCAATCAGGTCGCTTAAAATTATAAATAACTGAAGACAAACCTTCGAAAGAAGCGTTTGTTTCCTTTGTAAGTGACCATTTAGAAACCGAAAAATTAGTCAAAACAATTTTTTTTTTACTTTCAACTCCATTGTGAATGCACCTTTACCCTACATTTGCATAAATAACTTACTGCATTCTTAACGCGGATGAACTATAGTCCAAAGAAGGTCAAGCTAAACTTCCACAGCGTCAAAGAATGAGCCAATTTTTGATAGTAACCGGGTGATTTTTGAGATTTAAAAAATTAAAATAAGCTCTGTTAAACTCCTCAAACGTAAGAATCAATATTTGTTAATTATAAAATAATGTTCAGTTTCAAAATTACCAACATAACAATTTGAGTTTATCGTGGCTTTTTTCAATTTTAAAAATCTCGAAAATCACCCAGTGACTTTAAAAAATTGGCTCCCAGCTTCTCCGGAAATAAGAACGAAAAAATCAAGCTTGACGTGCTATTAACCATACCTTGATTGCTTGAAAAATATGCCGTAAATAACAATGTTATCGATTTCGGCGCCATTTTGTTGTTTCTTGGATCGCGATGCCCTATGTCGAAATTTGATGGAATCAAAAAGAAACCGTAGTTATTTATGCAATAAGGCGTATATGAACATCAAAACTTTTTTCCATTTTCCGGGAACTCTGCAAAATTGCGTTCTCATGTCACATGTGATACTAAGAGGCTTTACTTGTTTAATTAATATTTGATTGATTTGGCCAATTTTTCAAACTTCATCGATAAATTTTATCCAAAGTCGAGTTTGTATTAGGTATTACGAGCATACGCTTGGTTTGTTGATGGCGACGCGGCACACGACCGATTTCAGATCTGAGAAGGCTTCGTCCTGCGTCGTCTGGTCGAATTTCTGGAACAAAACCGGTATTTATGAGAAAAAAACCGGTAACGTTTTTTATTTAACACCTCTACTCTAACGCACGTCATCTCCTACCTACTTGATTACAAGTCCTGATACACGGTCGGCGACAAGCTCCCGACAGAGGTCACCTTGGTTTGCAACCATTCGGGTCCGTTTCAACTACACGGTCGCCGACTTGTTAACAACAAGCATTGAAATAGATTAAAAAACACGTTGTGGTGATACAAAATGACAGTTGACACTGACAGTTCTTGTATTTTGTAGTTCGGTTCAAACCATGAATATACTCAATCACTGCTTAGAAGATTTTCATATCTTCTTTGTCACAAAATTATCAATTTCGTTGTCTTCTTTTGAAACGTCAGTTTATAATCTGTGCGGTCGCGAACCGCCAGCTACACGGTCGGAGACGTAACCAACGTCCTCTATTTGACCTTAGTTTGGGAAGCTGCTTTCACGACCAAGGGCGTTGGAAGTTCACTAAAACTTTGGTTGGCGACCACGAACTACACGGTCGGAACCGACGAAGGTCACCGGTAACGTTTTTTATTAAACACCTCTCCTCCAACGTAGGTAAACTTTGACTAATTAAGGTTAAGTGCTTAAGTTTGTCCTATATTAAGTAATTTCACGCGTGAAAAATTGGGAAAAGTTTATTTATTTATTTAATTCATACACATAACTTACATCTTGGGGAGATCCGCAGAAGAAGTAAAGTAAGTAACTGACATAGCCCTGAGAATCGCTTAACTGAAGTGGCAGTGGGCAGGGCATATCGCAAGAAGAACCGATGGCCGGTGGGGCGTGAGGGTTCTAGAGTGGCGACCACGTACCGGGAGACGAAGCGTTGGCAGGCCCCCCACAAGGTGGACCGACGATCTGGTCAAGGTCGCGGGAAGCCGCTGGATGCGAGCAGCGCAGGACCGGTCGTCATGGAGATCTTTAGGGGAGGCCTATGTCCAGCAGTGGACGTCTTTCGGCTGATATGATGATGATGATGATGAACTTACATCTATCATTACAGGATAAACCTAATGCGATAGTGCAGTTTATCAGAATGTTTACTTAATAATATAAGAAATGACAAATAATGCCGCCCTAGTGAATGGTGAAAGTTGTTCAGATTCATACCCTTCAGTATTATACATCTTTCCGTAATACGCTGACAATTTAACATTCGAGCTAGCTAACTCGTTAAACGTTGTGCGATACCAATTCAGTCAACAATCGGACTAGGCATTCAATTAAAGTACCGAATACACGGTCGCCAACCAAGCGCCGACAGAGGTGACCTTGGTCGGTTCCTACCGTATAGTTCGTGGTCGCCAACCAAATTTTTAGTGACCTTCCAACGCCCTTGGTCGTGATAGCAGCTTCCCAAACTAAGGTCAAATAGAGGACGTTGGTTACGTCTCCGACCGTGTAGCTGGCGGTTGGCGACCGCACAGATTATAAACTGACGTTTCTTGCCTTTCCCGGTAATTAAAAACAAAAGAAGACAACGAAATTGATAATTTTGTGACAAAAAAGATATTAAAAGTCTTCTATTGAGTATATTCATGTTTTGAACCGAACTACAAAATACAAGAACTGTCAGTGTCAACTGTCATTTTGTATCACCTAATCGTGTTTTTTATTCTATTTCAATGCTTGTTGTCAACAAGTCGGCGACCGTGTAGTTGAAACCGACCCAAATGGTTGCAAACCAAGGTGACCTCTGTCGGAAGCTTGTCGCCGACCATGTATCCGGTGTTTAACTGCCTGAAACCAGTTGGCTGCAAAATACAAGGTTATTTTTTGGACCTGATATTCGTATGCCCACCTTGTTACAGAGGTCAAAAGCAACAACTTTTGTTTCACGACTTTTCTAACAACGCACGAAAAATTTCGGCTCCCCATACTAAAGTGGTCACGTGACCGATCCATTTTGTATGGGAAGTTGAAATTTTTTCGTGCGTTAGCAAAGTCGTAGAACAAAAGTTGTTGCTTTTGACCTTTGTAATAAGGTGGGCATACGCATATCAGGTCCAAAAAAATAACCTTGTATACAAAACGTCGCGATCTTCATTAACTCTGGCATTATACAATTTATTTTGGTGTTGCCACCTCACTCACCTCGTTTATCACTACAGTAGGCACGAAGCTCAGCGGCCGCTGCACTGTGTCACTCTTGTCTCCGTAAGAAGCGAGCAGGTTGTCTCCTTGCTCACCGGCCGCACATTTCTTCAGCTTTTCAGATTCTGTCATCTTGCCCACTTTGGTCAGACACTAGAAGCAAGATCAAAGATTAAGTAGGTATTTTATCGGGCTAAAAAAACTAGATGATTTCGTGCTTCGGAAGGCACGTTAAGCCGTTGATTCCGACTACTATCTACGGATTTAGTAGTTAATGAGCCGTTATTATCCTGCAATGTCCTAAACAAACTGGGGAGGTCGCACAAAGGAATTTTTGATTGACAGTGCCCCAACCGGGAATCGAACCCAGAACCTCCGGATCGAGAGCCGAGCGCTCTAACCACTGGTCCACAGAGGCTGTTACTAGACTTGTACTTATTAATATATTTACATAGAAGTTTTAAAACGGGAATATGTAATAAAGTAGAAATGTTTTCATGTTAATCAGGCAGGGGATTTCTAGAGGTAGTTTTTTTTTATTGTCAATGGGCTTACTAATATCCAACCTCTAATCACTAGACCACGGACAAAGAATATATAATATCACAAAAAAGTCCCACTAGTTCGGTCAACAGAACTAGTGGGAATAATCCAACGGATTTCTAGAGGTAGTATTTTTTTTATTGTCAATGGGCTTACTAATATCCAAACTCTAATCACTAGACCACGGACAAAGAATATATAATATCACAAAAAAGTCCCACTAGTTCGGTCAACAGAACTAGTGGGAATAATCCAACGGATTTCTAGAGGTAGTATTTTTTTTATTGTCAATATCTAACCTCTAATCACTAGACCACGGACAAAGAATATATAATATCACAATAAAGTCCCACTAGTTCGGTCAACAGAACTAGTGGGAATAATCCAACGGATTTCTAGAGGTAGTATTTATTTTTATTTTCAATGGACTTAGGTACTAATATCACTAGACCATAGTGATTTAAAAAAAATAATAATAATAATAATAAAACTAATATATAACATACCGTGTCCAAAGCCTTATCAGGATGCGCCTCGCCCATCAAACAGATCACCAGCTCCATCTTGTCCGTGTCCTGGAGGCTACGGTCCTTCAGGATACACGCTTGGATCTGAAATTGTAAACGAGAGATTTGTTCACACAGAAACAGGTTGCAAATAGAACACAAAAAATCGACGTGAACATTTTCAGTTCGCGTCTCACCCGCCTATGGTTGTAAATATTTCGATATTTTTCAAAATGTTAAAAAAGGATGTAGGTAAGGATGAATACAATAATATGCCATGAAACTGATTGTTGGCCTATTTATTCCGGCTGAGGATATCATTTACATGTAATGAAAAACGTTGGACCTAAAATTCTACCCTGTGAAACACCACAATCAATCGGTCATTGCCAATGTATGCTCACTGAGTTTTAATGTGACATTGACGCCTCTGTAACCATGATAACGCTCCCAAACCACTCAAGAGGGTGGAATATATACTCCGTATTCCAAAATGATCGGATTTTTTGTAGGCAACAGAATCAAAGTCTTTAGACAAGTCAAAGATACCATATCTACGTTAAGACATTGTTTTTAGTGAACGTGTATCAAAAACTGAAAGATTTGGTTCAGTACTGTAAACTTAACAACTTTCCCTAATAAAAATAGGAAATTTTAAAAAATTTCGACCCCTCCATGTTAAATCACAGCTTGTATCGAAAAGTCTCATATCATTTTCAAACAATGTTTCTTTAGAAAAATCGGTCAAGTGCGAGTTGGACTCGCGCGCCGAGGGTTCCGATATACCTTTAGTATTTTTGGAAGCAATAAAGTCCATTTTTAGGACCGCAAAACTAAATTTATTTGTAAAGGTTTTTAAAGGCTTTCTAAGTTAAACATTTTTTTAGAAATATTTTTGCATATTTCAAAAAAAACTGTTTAATTTAGAAAGATCGTTTTATTTTTGCTGCAATATGTAATATAAACAATATGTAATATAAACTTCTATCGACTGTAAATAATTCAGATTTTTCCATTTACAAACTTCGGAGATAAGGGGAACGGTATTTTTTTTACATGTTTTATCATAACTTAAAAACTAAGAGTTGTAAAAAGATACAAAAATATATTTATGAATGCACAAGTAAAGCCCTTTCATATGATACCCCACTCAACCTAGTACCGACAATTTGAAATTTCCCCCCCCCCCTATTTGGGCCCTCTTTACATCAATAGTCATATTTTTTCTTAATTCTTTGACGTGCAATTAAGTTTCACAACCATATTCTAAAACTATTCCAAATTTCAAGTCGATAGCATGAGTGGTTGCTGAGATATAAAGATGTGACAGACAGACAGACAAAACAGCACCATGAGGGTTCCTTTTTTTTACCATTTTGGTAGCGGAACCCTAAAAATGTACTGTTTTGTCCACTGAGTAAGCTGTTTTAATTTTCGGTAGGTACCTACAATATTGGTCGAAGCCATAGAATAGACATGGTCGAAGCCTACAGCGTCCATTTCTTTCTTTATATTTCTTTTCTTTTCATTGTCACTGTTAGTATTCCGGAGTTCACAAAAGAGGTGGTTTGGAAACAATATCATTACCTCAAATTCATAATTAAGAACCGGCCAAGTGCGAGTTGGACTCGCACGCCGAGGGTTCCGATATACCTATAGTATTTCATCCCACTCAACCTAGTAAAGCAAATTTTAAATTTTGACCCCTTTATAGTAAGGGTGATGAAGGACAAATTTCTATATGATTTGCTCATGTCTGCCTCTTTGGCTGATGATAAGGAGCATCCTCTAGAAGATACAAAAAATATTGGCGGACATCCACACCCCTGCGTTTTTGAGGAATTAAGTTTTAACTATTTTGAAATTTGACAATGAAACGTACACCTGTCAGACTATGACTATCTGATTAAATACAATGTATAAAACCCCAGAAAAATAGACTGCCACCATAATAGCCCTGCGTCGTAAAGTTACAGCTCTTCAAAATGCAAAAATTCGCTACTTCGTCCCGTGATAATGCAGAGCCCTGCATGTCTGCCTCTTCGATTTTAGCTACATCTTCAGAAGTATTTTAAACAGGAGCCACAAAGGCAAACCAAAAAAACATTATTTAGTATCTTATTAAATTTTTTTTTTGCTTTAACTCAAAAACGCAGTGACGCACAGAAAAACTTGTAAGGACCAAATCGATTCGTATTGAGCTGATCTATCATCCCTATTAATATGAATCATAAGCAAATCATATACCCAAATTGCAGCCAGCACCCTAACTATTACGATTATAATAATATTTTATGATTCTTTCATTTGCAATAAAGTTAGGCATTTTTGAATCTAAAACTATTCCAAATTTCGAGTGGATGGCATAATAATATGCGGTTGCTGAGACATACAGATGTGACAGACTGACAGACATGCAGACGAAGTACCATAAGGGTTCGGAACCCTAAAAATGTAGATATTTCTGACTAACTGCATGTAAAACGATAGACTAAGCGCTTTTCTGTGTATCTATTGTGGTTACAGACGTGTACCTACCTCGTTTAATTTAAAGTAAATAGGGGTATTTTGGCCCCCTTTACATTTATAATCATACTTTTTTCAAAATTCTTTCATGTGCAATTAAGTTGGGCAACTATATTCTAAAATGATTCCAAATTTTAGGTCGATAGCATGAGTGGTTGCTGAGATATAGAGGTGTGACAGACAGACGGACAGACAGACAGACAGAGCGGCACCATAAGGCTCCTTTTTTTTACCATTTTGGTATCGGAACCCTAAAAATGAGTCGCGGGCGTGAGCGCGGCAGGTGGGGAGAGGCGCGCGAATCGTTCATTGGCTCTCCGCCTGTCACCCACAAGCAGAATACATCCGTCAGATCCAAACTTATTCTGCATACATACGAAAAACCAAATTTGACCTCTCATACTGTAGTAGTAGTAGGTACCTTTGATTTTTGGTTTTTATTTTCTAAATTAAGTGTCCTGTTTAATCATATGTAAACAGCAGTAACCACGACACAGGCTGTGCCTAGTGTGGGTACTATTGTAAAATTTGTTAAAGATAGCTGGACCATTTTAATAAATGATTTATGTATTTTACAAAATGCGCTATCAGCTGATGCAGTTTCTATGTTTTTCGATAGATTTTGTTCTATAACCTACGAGTATGTTCCTTGGGAAAAGTTGTTTAGTTTCATGAGCAGATTCACACCTCAATTTTCGGGTGTTTGTTTGTTAGCACCAACCTTATTTCCGTAGCACTCGTCGGGTCCGTGGTGGCATGTGAACTGCCACTTTCCGTTCACTTTGTCGTGCTGAAACAAAATAACAAACAACCACAATTATTACTATGTGACTAGCACCAGGAGGGCACTCCATGGAACACTCATTATAGGATCCTATGAAAACGTCCACTACAAGACAAGGAGCTCCCTCCAGAACTCCAGCTGCAGTGGTTTCTTGCCGTTTCTTTTACGCTGCCATAGCACGATCCGAAACGGCGTAGACTCGCTCTGCACGACGTTCAATAAGTATTCTGAAAGAATCTACATTGAATAAAATTATTAGTCTAGGCAACGAAGCGGATCGTTGTATGAAGACCCCCGCATTAAATCCTCAGTCGATGAAACTTTGCTGGGGTATTACACAACATAAGACAAACCTTCTACAAGGTGCAACAGAAAGGGTATATCAACCCTGAAAGATGTGATTCTGCCCATGAAACTGAACAACTTTCCCTAAGGAACATAGGTCGAAATACGAAAAAAAAAATTTGACCTCCCATACAAAATACGCGATCAGCTGATTCAGTTTCTATGGGAGGTCAAATTTCTTTTTCGTATTTCGACCTATGTTCCTTAGGGAAAGTTGTTCAGTTTCATGGGCAGAATCACATCCTTCAGGGTTGATATACCCTTTTTGTTACACCTTGTATAAAAAATTAAATTAAAAAAAAATTATGAAAAAAAATTTTGTAATTTTTTTTTTGATATTTTGAATTTACATTTAATTTATGATTCTTAATCATCCTGCCAAATAAAATCTGCCTGAGAAATTTATGTTGTGGTCAACTTCTTCGTTGCCTACACTATAATAATATCAGAATCTGAATCCAGCAAAAACGCATGGCACTTTGGAGATGATTTACCATAGTCACCACGCTTGTAAGCGTTGCGGCTGGCGATCGCTGTTGCTGGTGACCGCAGTATGTAAGATGGTACGATACTCAAAAAGGTGCTGCTGCCCATCCTCCGCTTCATTAGCTCTTAGTCGCCTTTTACGATACCCACGAGTAGAGATGGGTTAGTATTGCTGGCACCACGCGGGGCCCTGTCCCACGGATACTGCGTTATTCCGCGTTTTAGACAAAAACTTACAGCGCCATCTGTTGGTGGGTAGCATAGCTTGCTCACCCGATGCTGAGGCGGCTATTATAGAGCGAAGTTCGGTCGCCCAGGTACTACTACTAGTACTTAATGGGATGAAGTGACGATGTCTCACCGTAGCCTTCCCGTAAGGTACAAGTTTGACCTTAATGGCTCCTCGGAAGTTCCTCCAGACTGGAGCCAGCTGGGCTGTTATGAACTTAATGGGATAAAGTTGTCATGTCTCACCGTAGCCTTCCCGTCAGGTACTAGTTTGACTTTGATGGCTCCTCGGAAGTCCCTCCAGACTGGAGCCAGCTGAGGTGTTATGAACATAATGGGATAAAGTTATGATGTCTTACCGTAGCCTTCCCGTAAGGCACTAGTTTGACTTTGATAGCTCCTCGGAAGTCCCTCCAGACTGGAGCCAGCTGAGGTGTTATGAACATAATGGGATAAAGTTATGATGTCTTACCGTAGCCTTCCCGTAAGGCACTAGTTTGACTTTGATGGCTCCTCGGAAGTCCCTCCAGACTGGAGCCAGCTGAGGAGTTATGAACATAATGGGATAAAGTTATGATGTCTTACCGTAGCCTTCCCGTAAGGCACTAGTTTGACTTTGATGGCTCCTCGGAAGTCCCTCCAGACTGGAGCCAGCTGGGCTGTTATGAACTTCTTACTGTCAGGGCATAGAGACTCGTAGTACACGGCGATTTTCACCTGGAACCAGAAATTAATACATTGATCTATCAAATGTGTGGCGTAAAAGAAGACGTAGTGACCAAAATCGAGAAAGGGATGCTGAGATGGTTTGGTCATGTAGAGAGGATGAATGAACGAAGATTGACGAAAGAGATCTACCAGGCGAGAGTGAATGGAAACGTTGGAAGGGGAAGGCCTAGGCGAACGTACCAGGACCAAATTCAGGACGTTCTGAATAAAGGCCAGGTTAAAAGTACCCTAAACCGACGAGCATGTATGAAAGGATTGATGAAAGTACAGGAAGCAAGGGAAGTATGTCAAGATCGTAGCAGGTGGAGGACTGTGGTCTCTGCCTACCCCAACGGGAAAGAGGCGTGATGTTATGTATGTATGTATGTATCTATCAAATAATCAATCAATCAAATATAGTTCATTCATTGTTGATATTAAAATTTCAGCTAAATCTTCACAAACAAAGTGGCGCCATGGTGGGAAAAAAACCAGCCAAGTGCGAGTCGGACTCGCGCACTGAGGGTTCCGTACCACCACATAATCATAATTGTATTAGTTGAAATTTCAGTAAGTTAATGTGCTAGATTTTTTGAGTCCGACACGCGCTTGACCAAATTTTATTATTTGTTGTTATTTTATAGCTTATGCACTATAAACATACCAATTTTCACGCATGTGTTTCCTTTTTACGACAGAGCCAAAACAAAAATCGAGCAAATATCGCTTAAAAACGCGTTTTTAGTAGGGAAGCCGTCCTTAAATTATTATTATTTTTTATTTTATTATTTGTTGTTATAGCGGCAACAGAAATAAATCTGTAAAAATTTCAACTGTCTACCTATTACCATGGACGAATAATAATAAGACTGACAATCCCCATACCAGAAAACATAACCCGGAAAGGCATAAAACTCATGGAAACTATTTATTTATTTTTATTTATTTATTAGGTTACCAACAAAGTATACATCAGTACAATGCACAAGACAATTCACCATAATATTTTCTTAATGCTACTCTTATTATAGGTAACAACGGCATGCAAATTATAAATAAAATATCCTTAACAAAACATTGTTGCAAAATACCTGTAGTTTAAACTAATCACAAATTAAAAAAGAAATACTTACTACAAATTATTAAAACAAACAGAAAATAATTTAAGACACTGTATAAGTACAAAGTAAAATTACTAATTTCTTATAGGAGGTAGTACAGTGTTTTTGAAAGTGGGCAATGTGCCCGAGAAAATGTCAATGTCTTTGTTCTTGAACAGAGAGTTATATTGCCTCATAAGACGGTTAATCGGTGAGAAGTGCCCAAGGTTAGTTCTTGCAGCATTTTGCGAAAAAACGACATGAGTTCCTGGACGAGGTAGTCTATATGGCACTCTGAAGTTAACGCTACTTATCAGCGCAGAGGAATCAATATCGCCATTAAGGAGTTTCCACAGGAAAACGTTATCTAGTAGATATCTACGATCAGACAAAGCGTGCATTTTAAAAAAGTTCTAGATGACGCTTTCAAATAATCTGGAAATTAATTATGGTCTACCGAGTATTCTGCCAAAAAAGCATTCAAAATTTGAACATAGTTTCTATGTAAAGAAACGCTAAGCTAACATTGAAGTTCGGTTTATTTTTTTAGCAGAATACTCGATAAATCATAATAACTTCCCGGACTATTTATTAGCGCCATCTAGTTTTATACTTTCCCGGGTTACGATTTCTAAAAGGGGATGGTCAGTCCTTCTTATTGTTCGTCCATGCTATTACGATTCAAGAGATACAGCCCGCTGACAGACAGACATCGGAGGCATATAATATGGTCCTGTTTTTCACCCCTTGGTACGGAACCCTAGAAACAGACAGTAAAACAGACAGAAAGACATCGGAGGCATATTACAGACACCGGAGGCATATTACTTAATAGGGTCCTGTTTTTCACCCTTTGGGTACGGATCCCTAAAACAGACAGTTGGACAGACAGACATCGGAGGCATATTACAGACATCGGAGGCACATTTATAGGGTCCCGTTTTTCATTCTTTGGGTACTGATCCCTAAAACAGACTGTTAGGCAGACAGACAGACATCGGATGCATATTACAGACATCGGAGGCACATTATAGGGTCCCGTTTTTCACCCTTTGGTTACGGAACCCTAAAAAGGTCACAAAAGTCTCCTTACCTTGCTGTCTTCAGATTTCTTGGTCTTGGCGGCCATTACACCGCAAAACAAGACTACCAGGCACACGATCAGTAGGGCCCGCATTTTGTTCTGAAACAAATGAAAATAATTATACTTAGGTAATAATAATCCATAAACGAGCAATATTTATATATATATAAAAGGTTTTTGTTTTTTATTATCGTTTGAGGTTCTAACGTGTAAATGACGTATTCATATTTTATTGTAAAAATATTAAAATACATATTTATATATATTTGTAATCGGTTTCTCGAAAACGGCTCTAACGATTTTGATGAAATTTAGTATTTGGGGGTTTTTAGGGACAAAAAATCGATCTAGCCAGGTGTCATGTCTGGGAAAAATCGTTTTGCCCGTGTTTTTAAGCATTTTTTTTTAAATAACGCGTTTTAGACAGAAACCTACAGCGCCATCTGTTGGCGAGTAGTATAGCTTGCTCACCCGATGATATTTTAATGTTGAGGCGGCTATTTTAGAGCGAAGCTCGGTCTAATAATAATAGTGGCTAAGTGGAGGTCTCTATGTGATTGCGAGGTTCCGGAATCTCCCCAGTCACAAAGGAGTTGGGACGAGCCTTTGTGTAAAAAAATACAACAGGAACTTCTAGATGGCTGTTC
Organism: Athrips mouffetella; assembly: GCA_947532105.1. Classification (NCBI taxonomy): domain Eukaryota; kingdom Metazoa; phylum Arthropoda; class Insecta; order Lepidoptera; family Gelechiidae; genus Athrips; species Athrips mouffetella. Next base: position 15,425,614 of record OX383984.1, read on the forward strand.
ATCTGCTTCGGAGCACGCCCGTCTCCTGGCTGTCTTTGAAAAGGAATCTGGTCTCTGGCTGAATGCCTTGCCGTCACCAAATGTGGGCACACTCCTCGACGGCTGCACTTTAACCTTAGCAGTTGGGCTTCGGTTAGGTGTCAGAACCATCAGCCACACCAGTGCGGGTGCGGTGCAGACGTCGATGAAATTGGCCACCATGGACTCTATTGCCGCAAGAGTGCTGGCCGTATCCCCCGCCATTCGGCCCTAAATGACGTCCTCCGGCGGGCCCTTGCCTCAGCGAACGTCCTGCTAAGTTAGAACCAAACGGTATTGTTCGTTCTGATGGCAAGAGGCGCTCTCCGTGTGTTGCCGGAATAGTACCAACCCATCTCTACCCGTGGGTGTCGTAAGAGGCGACTAAGAGATGAACCGGAGAATAGGCAGTAGCATCTTTCTGTGTATGCCTGCCGCAACTCTCTCTCTTATAAGCGTGGTGATTATTTTTTAATTTTTAATTTATTCAAAGAAAACCTTACAGCATTACATTTTTATAAGAATAATTAATTAAATATAATTGTATGCCAAAAACAAGATTTCACGTATTATGTAAACAAACATAGGTAACAACAGCTGATGAAAGAAATGAATACAAAAACTACATCTACATTTTTCAGATCAAGAAAATATTACGTTATACAAAATTAGACAATAAAATTAGACAAAAAATAAATAAGTATAAACAATAAAAATTTGACTAAAAACTCGTGAGTGTGTGCGTGTAGGTGTGTGTGTGTATGTGTGTGATATAATTATTATGAATATTTTTAAGTTATATGATATTGCAACTACCAGTTACGCAGAATATTCTGAGCACGGTATACCCACAACGGCGTCCACATCATGGTTAGTGATAGTACCACCAGCAAGTATGGTAAGTACGTGTTTTTTGAAGGTTTCCCGCTTCAAGTAAAAAATGTCTATATCCTTGAAGGAGCTATTATATGTGCGGACACATCGAGTCAAAACCGAGTTTTGAGCGTAGTTTGTTCGAGAACTGGGTTCGCAAAATAGACTTGTGTGTCTGGTACGTACTTTAGGCGTATTAATGCCAATTTTTCCTACCAATTCTGGGCAGTCTACAAGACCGTTAACTATGTTATAAAGAAACATCATGTCAGCAAGCTGTCTTCTCTTTTCAAGCGATAATAAACGGTAATGCTTAAGACGCTCTTCGTAACCAAATAACGTGTCTCCACACCGATGGCTTAAAAAACGCAAGAACTTACGTTGAATGCCTTCTATTCTAGCCGCGTGTACAGAATAGCAGGGGGACCATAACTGTGAGGCGAACTCTAAAATACTTCTTACAAAAGCAAAATATACCGTAGTAAAAGAGTGCACCATTTTAAACGGCCTGGTAATACGCATTACAAATCCTAACATTTTGTAAGACTTCTGCACTATGTGTTCATAATGCATTGTAAACATAAACTTTTGATCAAGCATCACCCCCAAGTCCCGAACGTCTGTATGTCTTTTAACAGGTACATCATTAATTGAGTAAACAAACTCGACAACCTTTTTTTTTCTGGTGTATGTAATACATTGACACTTGTCCACGTTAAGATCTAAACCGTTCAGTCTACAATAACTGCTCAGTCTATCCAGGTCATCCTGAATGTACAAACAATCATTGCGGCAGTTCACAGAAGAGTAAATTTTCATATCATCGGCATACATGGAGAATAGTGAGTGCTGAAAGCATGAAGAAATGTCAAATATGTAGACGTTAAAAAGTAACGGTCCCAGGTGCGACCCTTGTGGAACACCTGAAGGGATTAATGAAAAGTTAGACACACATGCTCCAATTCTAACAGCTTGGCATCTATTCTCCAGGTATGACGCGAACCATCTTAGGAGATCGCCATGCACACCCACAGCTCCTAATTTGCCAATCAATATCGAGTGATCTAAACGATCAAAGCATTTGGAGTAGTCAGTGTAGATGACATCCATCTGACCACCACCGTCAATACTCTTCAACACGTTGTCCGTGAACACAGCCAAGTTAGTCACCACCGACCTCTGTCGCATAAAACCGTGTTGTTGTAACGGTATTGACTGTGATAAAAATGGGTAAATGTGATCATGAACTATTAACTCCAAAAGTTTGCTAAAGACTGATAAAATGGAAATAGGGCGGTACTTGTCAAAACGAAATTTAGGTCCGCTTTTATGTACAGGGACCACAACAGCTTCTTTCCATTTTTGAGGGAACACTCCTTCAGCGAGTGATCGATTGAAAATTATTGTGAGTGGTCTTGACAACTCCTTAGCACAAGTTTTAACTAAAAGTGGCGAAATCCCATCACTACCCACACTCTTATTAACATTTGTTTTTTTTAAGGTATCGATATACCGTCTCTTCAGTTAAGCGTATACTATTGTAACAAGAAGTCGAAATGCTGTCAATATTATAAAGAACCGCTCTTCCCATACCTGGCCGATACACGGACTGGAAATAATCCAAGAAGTGTGTACAGATCTCCATTGTGTCAGTAAAAACAACGGAGCCATCTTTCATTTGCTTTGGAATCGATCCGCAGCCTTTTAATTCTTTGGAGTATTTCCAGAAGTATCTCGGATTTTTGGATAAGGCGGATTCACAGTTATATACATATTTGTTCCAGCACTCGTCCTGGGCCTGTTTTTGCCGTTTGCGCAATAACACGAAGGAGTCCTGGTCGCGAGGATTGCCATTTAATTTCCACAATTTGTGGTAGTGTAGTTTTTCCTTAATTATGTGAATTAGGCTCCTGCTGTACCAGACGGGGAAGAACTCATTTCGTACCAAGATGAACGTGGGAACAAACTTTTCAATTAAGCTATTTAACTCAGCATAAAATTGGTGGACAGCTTCGTCAAGGGAATTTGAAGTTAGTATTGAATTCCAGTCAATATTATTCAAGTGAAAACGTATAGAATCATAATCGCCTTTTTTGAATAGGTATATTTTCCTGGGAGGTTCTTTTAAGGGCTTAAGTATAATGTTTTGGAGTTCGACTTCGAGGGCAGGATGATGAGGCATGTCCTCTCGAGTAAACGGGTTACAAGATCGAGTGACACTTACATATGTAGTGCTGAATACTAGGTCAAGAAAATTGTTGTTATCGTTTGCTAGCTTATTATACTGACTCAACCCCGACATACACAATAAATCAGTAAATTCCTGAATGTGACCTGAAATATTACCAATAGGTATCAATTCGTCATTAGTATCCGCGAACCACTTAACGCAGCTCATATTAAAGTCACCAAGACACACAAAGTGGTCATCTGGGAATAGGTCAGTTAGTTTAGCAAGATATAGGTTAAATTGATTAAGTATTGGATCGTTTGAGGCACGCGTACCCGTTAAGTATACGCAAATAATATGCAAATTATTAGTGGAGCCAATAGTTTTAGCAGGAATGACAACGTGAACTGAATCAAATAAAACATTACAAGGTAAATATGAGTCATCGCGCCTGGCAGCCAGGCCACGGCGCGTAAGTAGCATTACCCCTCCCCCCCGAGTACACTGTGTGGCTATCATATCCCGGTCACATCTATGAACGTCGTACCGACCATCGGAGATTTCTGAGTCAAACACGCCGTCATAAAGCCAGCTCTCCACTATAGCTACGACCGTAAACTCGCAATTTAGCAGGCTTTGTTTAAAAATCGTTGTTTTACCTCTAATGCTCCGGGCATTCTGAAAATATATGTCAAACGTCATTGTGTAATAAAAATAAAGTTTGTCTTTTTATTATATTTAGTACTGATTAGGGTTACCGCTGACGGAATAATGATTATAAACTGAATATATAGAACGCAACTGATGGTTACAAAAAAGTGTTTGTGCGTGTACTGTGTGAAGTGTAACAGCTGAAAGTGTGGAGTTAAGAATACTAAGAAAACATATAAGGAGTACAATGCAGAATATGAATTGTAATATCCAAATTTAGAACTCATAAGCATTAGGCAGTCGAATTTGGAACGTAGTCGGCGCATTTCATCTTTTTTAGATCTGAATCGGTTCGAATTGTCAAGGCTGGGTAATTCTTCGCTTTTCTGACGTATATCTTGCCATTTCGCACCCACGGATTTAAAAACCCCAGTTCAGTGCACGAATTCTTCACTAATTTAAAAATTTTCTTATTTTCGGCAGTGAGGTGCTCGTTAATATAGACCTTTCTCGTGTTACCGGGAAAACCTATCTCTTCGCAACTACAGCCTTTTCTCTTGCGGATGGCACTAATCAGCTGATCTCTAAGCAGAAGAGACGACAGTTTGGCTACAATGGGTTTCGGTAGCTTACAACTCTTGTCCTTAGGAGGTACTCTGACAGCTGAGATTATATCCTTGGGCGCTAGTTGTACTCCGATGAGAAGGGATATGGACGAGATAATCTTTGTAAGATCTTCGTTCTTTCTCTCAGGGATGCCAAAAATTTCAATGTTGTTCTCACGAGCTTTCTGTTCATAAGAATTCAGTCTATCTCTTAAGTCCTGTACCTCACTGTTCTTACTTTTGACCAGCTGTAATTCGGTTCTCACATTTTTATAATCTGTCTGCAGCTTGGTGGTGTCAGCGACCAACTTATCGTATTTGGAAGAGAGAAAAGTTACGCTTGATTCTAGCTGGTTTTGTTTTGTTGATAAGGCAGATAAATCCGTGTTGATTTTATCAATAACCGTAGCCCACCTTGTGATTTTCTCCTCTTGCTCCTTGAACTTTTGATCAATAGATGCCAAAATCTCTGACTTAAATTTATCCAGGCACGTTATGTTTTCGTTGCGCAAACTATCCAGTTCAGTTTTAAGTTTATCAGATAATAATTGACCAAAACTACTTTCACTGTCCACCGGTATCCCTGCGTGCTGCGTTACGTAATCCGATGTGTCGCCGGTCTTGCATATTATGGTAAATCCTTTTGGGTTTTATGAACTCGGGAACACAGACGCAGGCGGAGAATTCCACTCTTTAGCCGTGCGCATTATAAAAGATGTTTCAAAGCGCTTTGTGCGAATGTGCGTAATATCAACCAAGAATGGGTGATATCCTGCGATGCGTCTGGACTCCCGATGGTAGAAGGGAGATGGTGGAATAAACTCGTGGAGCTCTAAAGTACACTCTCCGAAGTACAATCTGTAGAAGACCGACAGACATGCAACCTTTCGACGGTGGGCCAGAAAGTGAAACTTGGTTTTTACCAGCATCTCATCACCAACGACCTAATGTCAATGAGTCGTTATGCCAAGTCAGAGGCCATTTGGCAGCCAGGTTGGCCTCTACCGGGAAAGTCCACTCTGGGTTGCCGAGGTCAGATCCCAGTCGCTCCAGTGCCCTTGTCGTCTTTTATCTCCCAAATAATGTTTCTTAGTACCCGTTTTAATTTATTGAGAGTATATGGGGCAGCCAAAGTACAACCTAAGTAGTCAAAGTATAACCTAACTGAACATCTTTCAGCTAATAAAACATTTATGAAATGAATAGAAAAATCAACGTCTCCATACAAATCGTCCAATCAAGTTAGTAATTTAGTATAGAGAGGCCAATTTCTTTTTCATTTCCTGAAAATTTTATTCACTGAAATATGTTCAGTTACACCCAGTAAATTACGTTTTTTAACATTCAGTATAAAAAATATTTTCTTTTAGAAAGTAGTGAACAGAGAAAGTTTTAATAATACATAGCTAACTACAATACAATAAGATTTTATTATAACTCTGCTAATATAAAACGTAAGTCATTCTAACGTAGGAAATAAGGAATGGATATAAGTGAAACCAACATGGTTCGGGTTTGGTCCAAAACAAAGGAGGCTGCATTCAAAATGTAGCTTGATCAAAAGGACAGCAGAGTGAGCAAGACGGAGCGATGCGTAAGGTATTGGAGTGACAGAGACGAGTGTCACTCCGTCCTGCTCTCACGCATAGCTCTTTGCGATAAAAACGGGAACCTTATGGTGCGACTTCGTCTGTCTGTCTGTCACACCAGTATATCTCAGCAACCACTCTTGTCATCGACTTGAAATTTGTAATAGTTTTTACTTAATTAATATATAGTAGTTAGTTTTAACTTAATTACGAATGAAAGAATTATTTTTTAATATTATTATTGTAATTTAAAATTGTCGTTACTAGGTCGAGTGATATTGTACATTGCAAAATAGATTTTCGTAGTTTTTTACAACTCTTGAACCCCTCCTCCCCCCGTATGCTTTTTTTTTTAAATATATTGTTCTAAAACTCAAGCCGATATCATGAGCAGTTGCTGAGATACTCGTATATACAGGTGTGACAAACAGACGGGCATTAGGCAGATAGGCGAAGTCGCACCATAAGGGTTCCGCCTGTTGGTTCGGAACCCTAAAAGCATCCTTAAAGTTTAAGCTTCTTTAAATATATGGTCAACACTTTCTTCGTCAAAAAAATAAGGTGTGAAAAATTATTGTTTATCATATTGATTATTTTATGTAGGTATATTTCTTTGTAACGATTTGACCATCCGTTTAGGAGTAGTAAATGATCACACCTAGCTGAATTCAAAGACTAATTCGGCATACATTGCTGGGAGGCTTGGTTATGTTAATTGCAATGTCCTTACTTCAACGAGCAATGTATGCCGAATTTGTCTTTGAATTCAGCTAGGTGTGATCACTCCTTAAGCCTTCAAATTAAGGCGGTTGCTGGGCAGCACCTTACTTTTAGAAATAAATTTATTGCGTCGCAAATACAAAACTTTTCAGTAGTATTGTTCGTTTGGCGGCATTGTAGGGTAGTTATATATGTTATAACCCATGACTTCATAGCTTAGCTTATCATTTATAGCTTTGTATTGGTAAAGTGCTAAAAGTGGCCGTTTTTGGCAGTTTTACAATACAAAGCTATTCACGATAAGCTAAGGTGTGATGTGATGGATAATAAAATATAGAACTACCCCAAATTGCCGCCAATCAAACAGTCCTTATTAAATGTTTTGTATTTATGACGCAATAAATTTATTTCTCAAAGTGGCAGCACTTCTGCTCAGCAACCACCTTAAGCTGTTTTTTGCAGTTTGAGATATCCTTTCGCCTTAAAAACGTTTTAACTTTAAGAAAGTCATATTGTGCAACTTGCGGTATGCCGCTACCGCTCTTATCTTAACCCACTACGGGTCATGAGGTCGGATAGACCCACTAAGTATAGTTATGTATGAAGGCAATAATTACTATGTACAGATGGACAGCATTAGACAGCGTGTAACCACCTAAACTAAAGGGTGTGAATCTGTCCACAAAACTGAACAACTTTTCCCAAGAAACATAGGTCGAAATACGAAAAGCTATTTTTGACCTTCCATAGTAAATGCGCTATCAGTTGATGCAGTTTCTAGTATAGTAGCCCAATTTCTTTTTCGTCGGTTTTTTAGGGTTCCGATACCAAAATGGTAAAAAAAAGGAACCCTTATGGTGCCGCTCTGTCTGTCTGTCTGTCCGTCTGTCTGTCACACCTCTATATCTCAGCAACCACTTACGCTATCGAGCTGAAATTTGGAATAGTTTTAGAATATAGTTGCCCAACTTAATTGCACATGAAATTTTTTTGAAAAAAGTATGATTATTAATGTAAAGGGGGCCAAAATAGGGGGGGCCAAATTTCAAATTGTCGCTACTAGGTCGAGTGGGGTATCATATGAAAGGGCTTTACTTGTACATTTTAAAATATATTTTTGTATTTTTTTAAGTTTCTTAGTTTTCAAGTTATGATGAAAAATGTCAAAAAAAATACCATTCCCCCCCCCTTATCTCCGAAGTTTGAGTAAGGGAAAATCTGAATTAATTACAGTTGACAGAGGTTTATGTAAACTTTACAGCAAAAATAAAACGATCTTTCTAAGTTGCACAGTTTTTCAGAAATCTGCAAAAAACCTTTACAAACAAATTTAGTTTTGCGGTCCTGAAAATGGACTTTATTGCTTCCAAAAATACTATAGGTATATCGGAACCCTCGGCGCGCGAGTCCGACTCGCACTTGACCGGTTTTTTTTTATTTATTGTACTATTTTCATCGTAGGTTTTTTTTTATTTATTGTACTATCAAGAAATTACATATTGTGATATAACTAAATTCCGTACCACGAAAACCCATCAGGTTTATCTGGGTACCGGAGAGTACTTTTACCATCAGAATAGCAATTATTATAATACATTAAAAAACCGGCCAAGTGCGAGTCGGACTCGCGCACTGAGGGTTCCGTACCACCACATAATCATAATTGTATTAGTTAAAATTTCAGTAAGTTAATGTGCCAGATTTTTTGAGTCCGACACGCACTTGACCAAATTTTATTATTTGTTGTTATTTTATAGCTTATGCACTATGAACATACCAATTTTGAAGTTTGTAAATGTTCCCGTTTTTAAAATAGAACTAAAACAAAAATCGTCTCCGCGACCATTCAACTTGACCCCTCACTTATATGCATGTTCTTGAAACGGAAGCTCACCTCAATTGGTTACCATTAGTTGTGAGAAAAGTTGTAATATTTAATGATATATGACTTTTTCCTTTATTTGTACTTTGAGACCTAGCTTCTTGTCAAATTTCATAATTTAAGGTCAACGGGAAGTACCAAGTAGGTTTTGCATTTTTGAAGAAATGTATGGAGATGAGGACATAAAAAGCCATATCTTTTGATTGCGTCATTGTAAAAAAATTTAACTTTCAGATCTTGTGTGGTTCATGGACCCTAATATATATTATCAATTTCAACCTGATACCTCTACCCGTTCGTGAGATAAAGGGTCTTGACAGACAGACAGACAGACAGACAGACGGACAACAAAGTGATCCTATAAGGGTTCCGTTTTTTTCTTTTGAGGTACGGAACCCTAAAAAACATTATTATAGCACCTAGCAACTACCTATATACTTTCTGTGTAAACTGTAATCGCTGTATTACAGTTTACACAGAAAGTATATAGGTAGTTGCTAGGTGCTATAATAATGTTTTTTTAATGTATTATAATAATTGCTATTCTTATGGTAAAAGTCTTGTAATTCCAGTGGTAGCTCATTAACATATGTAGGTAATAGATATTCATCCACTCGCATACCGAACTTATTATTAACTTTAGGCATAACATATGTTTGTTGTCTAAGCTTCTCATACCAGCACTTCTGATACGACCTCGACCGACCGACGAGGTCGACCTATGTTCCTCAGGGAAAGTTGTTTACTCACCTAAAAAGGTTAAAAGTACCTTATAACCGACGAGATTGTGTGAAAGGATTGATGAAAGTTCAGGAAGCAAGGGAAGTACATATGTCAAGATCGTAGCAGGTGGAGAACAGCTGTGGTCTCTGCCTACCCCGACGGGAACAAGGCGTGATGTTATGTATGTATGTATGTTCACTCACCTCCCCTCAACCCCCATTCCCTCACAACCCTCCCTTCACCCCCTGCGAATCGTTCCCCGCGTGTCACTCAAAAATAAAGGCAATAAATAAACATCAGCATCGGGTTTATTTCCCCACATTTTCACAGAACCATAAAAAAACAATTCATCTTGACCGAATTTCACCGACTGCAAAAATTCACAGTAATTCACTACTCAGTATGTGGAAACCGTTTGTTTGTCTGTTCATAGTTAGCATTCATACGAGGAATACTTTAGAGAGTGTGTAGAGATTTCTCTTCGTAAGTAGGTGCTGTATGCGAGAAAGTGCAGTAAGTACATCCTAAAATATGCTGCGTGTAACTGAAATAATGATAAAACCTTAGACAAATGATTCAAGGATAAAACTGAATAACTTTTCCCAAGGAACATAGGTCGAAATACAAAAAAGTTCAGTTGTTGTTGTTGTTTCATGGGCACCTTCACACCCTGTTATCACACCTTCCCGTTCTTGATAGCAAAAGGTAAAACATAGGTACTACTCGTATAAGAAGCGTTTGATACCGGGGATTAAAGAGGAAATACTTGGGATAACGCTTCAAGGTTTTATATTCTTTTTAGGGTTCCGTACCTCAAAAGAAAAAAACGGAACCCTTATAGGATCACTTTGTTGTCCGTCTGTCTGTCTGTCAAGACCCTTTATCTCACGAACGGGTAGAGGTATCAGGTTGAAATTGATACCATATTTAGGGTTCATAAACCACACAAGATCTGAAAACTAAAATTTATTACAACAACGCAATCAAAAGATATGGCATTTTATGTCCTCATCTCCATACATTTATGCACTAAAGCAAAACCTATAGGGTACTTCCCGTTGACCTAAAATTATGAAATTTGGCAAGAAGCTAGGTCTCACAGTAGAAATAAAGGCAAAAGTCTGGAATCATTAAATATTACAACTTTTTTCACAACTAATGGTAACCAATTGAGGTGAGCTCCCGTTTCAAGAACATTCATATAAGAGAGGGGTCAAGTTGAATGGTTGCGGAGGCGATTTTTGTTTTTGTTCTATTTTAAAACCGGGAACACTTAAAAACTTGAAAATTGGTGTGTTTATAGTGCATAAGCTATGAAATAACAACAAATAATAAAATTTGGTCAAGCGCGTGTCGGACTCAAAAAATCTAGCACATTAACTTACTGAAATTTCAACTAATACAATTATGATTATGTGGTGGTACGGAACCCTCGGTGAGCGAGTCCGACTCGCACTTGGCCGATATCAACGTCCGTACCCAGCCGTAGGCAGGAGCATTATTATATCCTCTTTGGGCAGGAGTTGACTGGCGATTGTTTTCGGAACGTGACGTCATTATTCAAAATCAAATTCAATTTAGGAAATACTCGCCAGCCAGCTCTGCTAAAGAGGCTTTCGAGGAGGATCACTACAGTAGACGTCGCACAAAATAACTTTGGCCATGTCATTGATGCGCAAAAATGACTTATTTTCTTATGACTTAACTTCTGCGCATCAACTGACATGGCCAAAGTTATTTTGTGCGACGTCTACCTAGAAATACGAAAAACCGACCTCCCATACAAATGCAGCTTCTATGGGAGGTAAAAACTTGATTTTCGTATTTCGACCTATGTTCCTTGGGGAAAGTTGTACAGTATCATGAGTACATTCATACCTTTTTCTATCAAGAACTAATTAAAAGTCACCCTATATATTATGTATACAAAGTGTTATAAACATTCTGTATGCATTTACTTCATTACAGCTTCTATAATAAATAAAACAAAGAATCGACACGTGTCTTGCAAGTCATTTGCATCTTATTACTGCATAGGTACCTGCCAAGTATTAGGTCTTTACCTATGAAATTGCCGTTTTGTATGGCGAATTTTAGGTAAACTCAATTTTCAGTACTAACATTTTTGCATTTTTCTTAGGAATTATAAATCCAATTATTTTAATTTTTTTAAGCATTATTGGGAAGACATTAAGATAACAGAAGCTTAAATTTAATTTTCGAAAAATATTATCTGTAAAAAAATATAACGAATCTAATGATGAAATCGGACGACATTTAAGACCAACAATTTTCAAACCTTTAATTTTATATATCAAACTAAAAATAAAAACTTCATTTTATGCGTAAATTGATAACCTTGAAGTCAACTTTCAAATATAATCAAATAAAAAAAAATAGCATTAGAATTATAGGAATTATGATCTCATTAATCTGTAAGAAAATTTCGGCAATTTCATAGGTAAAGACCTATTATATAATATGGTGTTCCTTGTAATGTAAATAATGAAATTACCTAGAGATAATAAAATCTCCGTGTGGTGCCGGCAAAGAATAGTACCAACCCTTCCATACCCGTGGGTGTCGTAAGAGGCGACTAAGGGTTATAAACTGGAGGATGGGCAGCAGCATCCTCATTTGTATCTAACATCTTACTTACTGCGGTCACCTACAACCGCGGTCCATGGTGCCAGCCGTAACGCTAACAAGCGAGGTGACTATGGTACTTCCCCTCTACATTTTTCCAGCAAAAGCTAGAATTCTAGAGGGAGCTCCCTGTCCTGTAGTGGACGTTTAATGGGATGTTATGATGATGATGAATAAAATCTGGAATTGCTAACATTTTATGCGATTCAAAAGTTTGCAAATTACATATTAAAAAAAACGCGTGGTACACTCCGTCGCACGTTGGTGGAAACACTTTGACCTTGGCCGGGTCTCTGCTTTCGGGCGTTTGAAGCGTAGCACTGGTTCAGCTTATACTGGTTTTGGCTTCTTGGCAAATTTCATGATTCTAGCTAAAACCTGTGGCACAATTTGGAGAGAAAGTACCAATCATAGTCACCAAGCTTGCTAGCGTTGTGGCTGGCACCATGGACCGCGGTTGTTGGTGACTGCAGCGTGTAACATGGTACGATAAGCAGAAGAACCACGCTGTTGTACAGCCAAGAGCACATCAAGCTTTGCACTTTGGACTTTGTACCGTTCTTATTTTAATATTCTTACTCGCTAGAGTCACGCTGCGAGTGTCAAGCTTGACCTGTCGTTGACTGTACATCCTCCATACTGTATCATAGTCACAGTTTGATAGCGCTGCGGTTGGCACCATAGGTTGGCATTGGCACCATGGACCGCGGTTGTAGGTGACCGCAGTGTGTAAGATGGTAAGATACACAGAAGGGCTTTACATCCACCGGTTCTTCTCCCCTTAGTCGCCTCTTACGACACCCACATGTAGAAATGCACCATACGTGAATAAACAAATACCTAATAGTGCGGCCGATTAGCTGTTTCACGTAGACACGCCTTACAATTTCACCAAAATTTTTCCAGTTCAGCCAATTATGGAATTTCCATTAAACATTCAAGAATTGGCTCCTATCAAAAATTGAGAGCTATGTACCTAACTAGTACCTGGAAAAAATTTGGTGCATTTATAAGGCGTGTCCACGTAAAGGCGATATAAGACGTTAAGCGACTGGACTATAATTGAGGACATTTCACACAAGGTCATGTGATCCCAAACTAGGCAAAGCCTAAACCGAGACTGATATACATACATAAATAGATAAATAACACCCAGACACAGAACAAACTAAAGGTCACCCTATATAGAGTCCCTATAAGTATGTCCCTGTCCTTGTGCGATAAAAGGCGACTAAGTATCTTAACCTGCCCTTGCGTGATAAAAAGCGACTAAGTGTCCTCATCTGCCCTTGTGTCATAAAAGGCGACTAAGTGACTTAACCTTCCCGTGGGTCGTAAAAGGCGACTAAGTGACTTCTTAACCTTTCCTTGTGTCGTAAAAGATGACTAAGTGCCCTTAGGTGCTAAAAGGCGACTAAGTGTCTTAATATTTCCTTGCGTCGTAAAAGGCGACTAAGGGTTTCGGAAAAATTTGTTTAGTTTTACGGTCCGAAAACATGCTGAAAGGAACTAAGTTGATAGAAGCACCCCAATATTTGAGTTCATCATACTATTCTTATTTCAAATTTCTGGGTTACAACCCTGACGCTCTGACGCAGAATAGTTCTTTTTTCAAAAAAAGGCCCGAGTTTCCATACTGCTTTAGCTTATATATTTACTGTGCCACAGTCCTCCACCTGCTACGATATTGACATACTTCCCTTGCTTCCTGTACTTTTATCAATCCTTTCATACATGCTCGTCGGTTTAGGGTACTTTTAACCTGGCCTTTATTCAGAACGTCCTGAATTTGGTCCTGGTACGTTTGCCTAGGCCTTCCCCTTCCAACGTTTCCATTCACTCTCGCCTAGTAGATCTCTTTCGTCAATCTTCGTTCATTCATCCTCTCTACTCTACATGACCAAGCCCTACCACCTATAAAATAATGTTGTTAATTAACCATATACCAACCTTTAGAATCAATCTCAAAACTCCAAATAAAACTTGTCTCATAACATCACATAAAACCTTGTAACTCACAAAAATATGTTTTTCAGTTTCTTCGATTACTTTAATTTAATTACTTTGTAAAAAATATAAGTTACATAGAAAACATACTAAAGAATACAGTCTTGAACGATAAATCAGAATGTACTGGTTATAATATAATTAAATTGATAGTGATACTGTACGCTGACTTGGTTTTATCAGAAGTCATGTCCGCCATTTTGTTTTTGTATCATGTTACCAAAGAAATTTGACCTCATAGCGAAGCAAGGAGGTTTTTGTTCTGAGCATGTTACGATGTAATTAATAAGCATATTTTCTGTATTGCTGTTAAAAGTCCACGATTATATTTTTACTACACAGAGAAATTTTGTACGTTTATTAAATGCGCCGGGAGTCAATTCTTGAATATCACATTATGTTGATAAAATATTATTGCGAACAGAGGGTTTTCAATGGTCTTGGATTGTGTGAGTGAATGATCAAAATGATTTTTATTTTCATTGACGTACACAACAGTTAACAATCACGGAAAAGTTCTAAAATGCTAAATGTTAAAGTATAGTTCTAGATTGCAAACCAAAAAAGTGAACGTACAGCATGGTTAGGCAGGTTATGCTATCTATTATCGACATTTTATTTTCTAAAACTTTTTATCACCAGCTCTATTTCCTTTGGTAGGACCACAGGTAAAAAACGATTGCCCGTAGTACTACTAGTAGGACAACGCGGTAGTATCACGGGCAATAAATCTTATCAGTAGCCTTATAGGCCTGATGGTTTACATATTTTTAGCGTTCCGTACCTCAACAGAAGAAAACGGAACCCTTATAGGATCACTTTGTTGTTTATCTGTCTGTCTGTCAAAACCCTTTATCTCACGAACGGGTAAAGGTATCAGGTTGAAATTAATAACATATATTAGGATCTATGAACCACACAAGATCTAAAAATTTAAATTTTTTACAACGACGCAATCAAAAGATATGGCTTTTTACATAAAAAGGACAGATGAGGATGAGGACATCCTCATCTCCATACATTTATGCAAAAAAGCAAAACCTACAGGGTACTTCCCGTTGACCTAAAATTATGAAATTTGGCAAGAAGCTAGATCTCGCCTCAGCGACCATCCAACTTGACCCAAGTTGGATGGTCGCTGAGGCGATTTCTGTTTTAGTTCTATTTTAAAAACGGGAACACTTACAAACTTGAAAATTGGTATGTTTATAGTGCATTATGCTATAAAATAACAACAAATAATAAAATTTGGTCAAGCGCGTGTCGGACTCAAAAAATCTAGCACATTAACTTACTGAAATTTCAATGTGGTGGTACGGAACCCTCGGTGCGCGAGTCCGACTCGCACTTGGGCGGTTTTTTTAAAAACCTAGCTGTTTGAATTTATTAAATCCATTTTTATTTACGCAAAACATGTTCCAGTTAACGAAATAAACGCAAAAGTTCTAAAACGCGGTATCAAAGTTTCATTAAAAACTTGTATAAATACAAGCGTCTGTCATGGTGATATGGGGAGTCCGTTTCTACTAAGGGAAGTAGTAATTGAGGCAGAGCTACCCTAAATCTGTCCCACTCAGTGAAGCCATGCAGCCTTGGTAATCTTGCAGATTAAATATTCAGAATTGAATCAGAACGAGGAACGCCCTCAAACCCACGTAGTAGAAGCTTTGACTCTCTTTTTGTCTTTGTTTGGATTATAAACTCACAAAATATATTAATTTTTAGTGCGTTATATTCGCGTTTAGTACCAAAATGTTGAATTCGCAAAATGGGATCAATTGTATTACGTTTATTAGTTTGTGGAACCGGTAGTGGAACCGGTTAAAAGTTGTTAAATTGACTTAAACTAATATTGCAATAAATAACCTTGAGTTATTTTTAGGGTTCCGTACCTCAAAATAAAAAAACGGGACCCTTGTAGGATCACTTTGTTGTCCGTCTGTCTGTCAAGACCCTTTTTCTCACGAACGAGAAGAGGTATCAGGTTGAAATTGATAACGAATATTAAGGTCCATGAACCACACAAGATCTGAAAATTTAAACTTTTTACAACGACGCAATCAAAAGATATGGCTTTTTATGTCCTCAACTCCATACATTTATGCAAAAATGCAAAAACTACAGGGTACTTCCCGTTGACATAAAATTATGAAATTTGGCAAGAAGCTAGGTCTCACAGTACAAATAAAGGGAAAAGTCTAAAATCATTAAATATTTAAAATTTTCTCACAACTAATGATAACCAATTAAGGTGAGCTCCCGTTTCAAGAACTTTTCTTTAAAAGAGGGGTCAAGTTGGATGGTCGCGGTGTTTTTAAAATCAAAGAGCAAAAGCTTTTAGTATGTCATATGGTAGATAGGTACGGAACCCTTAGGGCGCGAGTCCGACTCGCACTTGGGCGGTTTTTTTTTTACTGTACTTTCTGTGTGCTAAAATAAATAAAAACAAACAAAACGCTGACTCTAATTAGATGCAAAAACAAGTTATGATAAGTGGCTGGCGCCTACGATAACCTGAACAGTGACAAATATAAGATATCTTAAAGAGGTTATTGACCAACCAACTGGTTTGTTTTACCTACTTTTAAACCTTTCTGTTGTACAATGTTTATTTTATGATAAACAAGAAAAATCGCTGTCACAATCATTTAACATTCCTTTTATCTAACAAACTTTTACAACTTCTGGGCTTTTACATAATTCATAAATTTTACTCATTTTAGTTCTGTTAGAATCACTTCTTAACTTGTAGATGACTGTAATAACTAAACAAATTAAAATATCCTAAAAGTAAGGCCATGATAAGAAGTCCGTTTTAACATTTCCAGCACATCGGGTAGGTTTTTCTCAGATCAAGTTTTACTTTAGTTGTCTTTAATGAGACCGATAGTTAAAAAACCGGCCAAGTCCGTGTCAGGCCACACGCAGTATAAGCAATCACTTTGTTGTCCGTCTGTCTGTCTGTCTGTCAAGACCCTTTATCTCACGAACGGGTAGAGGTATCAGGTTGAAATTGATAACATATATTAGGATCCATGAACCACACAAGATCTGAAAATTTCAATTTTTTACAACGACGCAATCAAAAGATATGGCATTTTATGTCCTCATCTCCATACATTTATTCAAAAATGAAAAACCTACAGGGTACTTCCCGTTGACCTAAAATTATGAAATTTGGCAAGAAGCTAGGTCTCACAGTACAAATAATAGGAAAAGTCTGAAATCATTAAATATTACAACTTTTCTCACAACTAATGGTAACCAATTGTGGTGAGCTCCCGTTTCAAGAACATTCATATAAGAGAGGGGTCAAGTTGGATGGTTGCTGAGGCGATTTTTGTTTTAGTTCTATTTAAAAACGGGAACACTTACAAACTTGAAAATTTGTATGTTTATAGGGCATAGGCTATAAAATAACAACAAATAATAAAATTTGGTCAAGCGCGTGTCGTACTCAAAAAATCTAGCACATTAACTTATTGAAATTTCAACTAATACAATTATGTTTATGTGGTGGTACGGAACCCTCAGTGCGCGAGTCCGACTCGCACTTGGCCGGTTTTTATCGCAAAGCCGCACATTAACATCTAAGTTAAGTATGTGGTTTCGGCACTAAGAGCCTATGTGGCCATCAAGTTAGCCACCCTAACTGTTGCCAGAACTCAGTCAGTTTGTCAGTCTGTTGGCACATTAACATTTACTACCACTGTGAACATTCATCTTAACAACCTCTGTGGTCTAGTGGTTAGAGGGCTCGGCTCTCGATCCGGAGGTTCTGGGTTCGATTCCCGGTGGGGACACTGTCAAACAAAAATCCCTTTGTGCGACCTCCCCACTTTGGTTAGGACATTGCAGGATGAATCACCTGATTGTCCGAAAAGTTAGATGATTCCGTGCTTCGGAAGGCACGTTAAGCCGTTGGTCCCGACTACTATCTACGGATGTAGTCGTTAATGAGCCATGTCAGAGGCCTTTGGCGGCTCAATCACTCTGACACCAGGGTTTGTGAGGTCGGTCATCGACCTTGCAACCCACACGATATGATGATGATGAACATTTTCTTTCACATTTCTAATAACATCCGTTTAGCCGAAAAGGGGGGGGGGGGTCACTCAACTCTAACAAAATTGCTTCTCTTCTATCTGATATTTTATAATAATCCGCAGACAGACAGACAGACGGACGTGACGAAACCAAAACGAAACTATAAGGGTTCCTTGTTTACTACGGAACTCTAACAATGGACTGTTGGGCAGAATCACAGATTATATTATCAGCATTGGGAGCACCCGTAAAGTGGAGGTCACCTTTGACCTGGTCATCCAAGTTATCTCGGTCAGGCTTGTGTTTATACTAGCATTAGTGAAAGCGTCGTCGCTAGGCAGTTATCTTCTATGTATATGCTAATTTTAGAATGTGAGGTTAGGGTCTTTTTACTGTTGTTATTATTTGTAGTACCTGGGCGACCGAGCTTCGCTCTACAATATCCGCCTCATCATGAAAATATCATCGGGTGAGAAAGCTATGCTATCCGCCAACAGATGGCGCTGTAGGTACTGTCTAAAACGCGGTATTTTTTAATGATGCTTAAAAACATAACACCTATAGTTAGGGTGCTGGCTGCAATTTGGGTATATGATTTGCTCATGATTCATATTAATAGGGGTGATAGATCAGCTCAATACCAATCAATTTGGTCCTAACAAGTTTATCTGTGCGTCGCTGCGTTTTTGAGTTAAAGCAAAAATAATAAAAATAAGATACTGCCTGCCATTGTGGCTCCTGTTTCTGAAGAAGTAGAAAATCGAAGAGGTAGACATGCAGGGCCTTGCAGGGCTCTGCATTATCACGGGACGAAGTAGTGAATTTTTGCATTTTGAAGCGCTGTTACTTTACGACGCAGGGCTATTATGGTGGCAGACCATTTTTCTGGGGTTTTATACATTATATTTAATCAGATAGTCATACTCGTAGTCCGCCAGGTGTACGTTTCATTGTCAAATTTCAAAACAGTTAAAACCTAATTCCTCAAAAACGCAGGGGTGTGGATGTCCGCCAATATTTTTTGTATCTTTTAAAGGATGCTCCTTATCGTCAGTTAAAGAGGCAGACATGAGCAAATCATATAGAAATTTGTCCTCCATCAGCCTTACTACTAGCTAGATCGATTTGTCGTAAATTTCATCGAAATCGTTAGAGCCGTTTTCGAGTAAATTGCAATGGGCGGTATGCTCTATTCCTGTTCATACAGCCATCATGCACGATCAACAAAAAGGGATGCATGCAGCTATAGGAGAGAAACAATTTTAGTAGTAGGTAATATACAGGTTGGCCCATTGATAGACGTTCAAAAGAAAAATTTGGATGCGTCATGTTTGTTTGTCATTTTTAGGGTACCGTACCTCAAAATAAAAAACGGAACCCATATAGGATCACTTTGTTGTCCGTCTGTCTGTCTGTCAAGACCCTTTTTCTCACGAACGAGAGGAGGTATCAGATTGAAATTGATAACGAATATTAAGGTCTATAATTCACACAAGATCTGAAAATTTCAATTTTTTACAACGACTCAATCAAAAGATATGGCTTTTTATGTCCTCATCTCCATACATTTATCCAAAAATGCAAAACCTACAGGGTACTTCCCTTTAACATAAAATTATGAAATTTGGCAAGAAGCTAGGTTTCACAGTACAAATAAAGGGAAAAGTCTAAAATCATTAAATATTTCAATTTTTCTCACAACTAAAATTAACCAATTTATGTGAGCTCCCGTTTCAAGAACTTTTCTATAAAAGAGGGGTCAAGTTGGATGGTCGTGGAGTTTTTAAAATCAAAGAGCAAAAGCTTTTAGTATATCATATGGTAGATGGGTACGGAACCCTTAGGGCGCGAGTTCGACTCGCACTTGGCCGGTTCTTTTTTATTCGTAATTTATTCACCTCTCCATAGAATAGTGGACACGTAATCGACGAATCACTGAGCTTCGAGATCAAAACAATACAAATTCACACTGTATTGCTTTTTTACCTCTTGACAATCAATAACATTTTGACACTAATTGGCAGATCAATACTAAGATTGCGTCTGCGCCGGCGTCGCCCATTGGTCAGCTGCGTGCGCGCAGCAATCAACAACTCACGATCGGCGATCGGCGGCGGACCCTTTCGCAACGGGTCGAGGTCACAACCATGCGTGTCGTGTCGGACATATTTTTATAAAATTAATTTATACTTCTGTGATACTTTTTATTTTGATTAAAAAAAATTTAAAAAACTAGAACCCGACTACTGGCAAGAAATTGTTATGTACATACTATGGTATTTAATAAATATTCATAGTGATGTTCAGATAATAGCCGTGGTCGTATTATGCCACTTTGACCTAAAGTTTATGATCGCTTTTTTAGGGTAGATGGCAAATTGAATAACCTTTTTACTTTTATTGACATTAATTATTTTTATATTGACATGAAATATTTTTAAATTGACTTTGTTTTATAATTTTGTTTTATTTTTACTTATAATGGCATGAATTATTTAAAATACTTAGTCTCTTTAGTTACAATATAATAATAAAAAAATTAACATTAATTTTATTAATATAGGAATTATATTAATTTTAATTATCTTTAAATTTTACAATTCTCTTTGCTTTCTTTATAAATGACATAAAATTTGACTCGGTTCAGATTGTATATCTAAGTTCCTCCAAGATCTAGATATAATAACTCCTCCACGAGACATAATTATAAGAATTTTTTAGCTAAAATTCATGCCTCCTAAATTTTGCGATGACCACAAACGGTACATGTACTCGTACTAGGACTGTAATTTAATTTTAAGACATTGTACGTACATGTGCCACATTGGCCCCGTGTGGTGCCGGCAAAGAATAGTACCAACCCATACATACCCGTGGGTGTCGTAAGAGGCGACTAAGGGTTAACTGGAGGATGGGCAGCAGCATCCTCCTGTATATGTTACATCTTGCTTACTGCGGTCACCTACAACCGCGGTCCATGGTGCCAGCCGTAACGCTAACAAGCGAGGTGACTATGGTACTTCCCCTCCACATTTTTCCAGCAAAAGCTAGAATTCTGGAGGGAGCTCCCTGTCCTGTAGTGGACGTTTTATGGGATGTTATGATGATGTACATGTATGCAGATAAATAAATGAATTAAAATGAAGGACTTAAGTCCTATGCATAGCAGCTGTGTGAGATTTCTCACAATAATATCACGTTTGTTCCCATGTTCTAAATTTTGCAACTTATGCAGCATATTTGTTTGTGATCAGATCATTAGCACTAAGCTAAGCAAGGTGTGATTTTGAAATCGAGTTGCCGTTCGTGACAATTTCTATGACCTCGTGTCACTCCGTGGTCATCTTGGTTGAACCAACCTTTAGAGATGTGTGTCATTAAAATAAAGAAACATTCAAAAGCATAACTGTGCGAGCGAGAAGTACTCTCTATCATACGCAATCTGCAAAACAAACAGAGCTGTGGCGTAGACGATATCTCGCCTACACTAATTAAGTATTGCGTAAATGAATTGGTGCCTCCTATAACTGACCTCATAAATCAGTCTTTCGAGTCCGGGATTTTTCCAGATAAATTGAAAATCGCGAGGATAAAACCTATTCTTAAAAAGGGTGGAACCGCAGATGATGCTAGGTCAATACAGACCAATCGCAATCTTACCAGCAATTTCCAAAATATTTGAAACGGCAATGAGCACCCGCATTGTCAATTTTCTTGAAAAATATAATCTTTTCGATAAAAACCAATACGGATTCCGCAAAAACCATTCCACAACCTTAGCTGTCTTTACATATGTTCAAGAGATTATGAATATTTTGCGAAACAAAAGCCATGCTGTTGGAATACTCTTAGATATATCTAAAGCATATGACAGGGTTGTTCACTCTATACTCCTGGACAAGCTTTACGGTCTGGGAGTGCGAGGAAACGCGCACAAATGGCTACGATCGTACCTCACAAACAGACAACAGTGTGTAGAAATCGATTTTTTTAGTAATGATAAAGAGATTAAATCCATAAAATCGAAAATTATAACCACTAACTGCTCCATTCCGCAAGGCAGTGTCCTAGGATGCACCCTTTTTCTGACCTACATCAACGACCTACCCAAAATATTTGACCCTCTCTGTGTCCTGTTTGCTGACGACGTTTCTCTGCTATTCAAATATAACTCAAATCCAGGAGACAATCAAAACATAATCCAAATATTTAATGATATTAAAATATGGCTTAAAAATCACAATTTGGAACCAAATAACACCAAGACTCAAATCATACAGTTCAGGCCCTACCAAAAAGCACCGATCAATCTAATCGAGGTATCACAAAAACTAAAAATAAAAGAAGTTAACACATGCACACTACTCGGATTTAACATTGACGCGCATTTGCACTGGAAAAACCATGTTGATAAACTCAAAAGTAAGTTGTCTCAGTTTATTTACGGCCTTAGTGTTTTAAAGTCTAATACAGACATAAACTGTACACTATCAGCGTACTACGCATATGCGAATGCGTGGCTACGATACGGAGTCATTTTGTGGGGCCATAGTGTTAATGCAAAAGACCTACTTATTTTGCAAAAAAAATGTATGCGTATCATCTTTAATGTGAAACGGAGGAAAAGCTGCAAACCGATTTTCGTGCAGAACGGTATACTTACTTTTTTTTTGTATATACATCCTCGAAACAGCTATGTTCGTAAGGAAAAATATAAACTTATACCACTATACTAAAAGTGCCCTTCGAAATGATCGCTTAGAACTCCCTGAACCTAAACTGGAATTATTTAAAAGTAGTCCGTACTACCGATCCATAATAATATATAATAGAATACCAAACAATATTAAAAATGAAGAAAAAGATAAAACTTTTCAAAATAAATTAAAGAAACTACTATTACAAAAAAGATATTACACAATAAACGAATTTATAAATGATAAAACTCTGAGTCGGTAGAGAACGCACTGCACAACAATAAGACAACAATCTGACAATAACTGGAACAACTAATATTATAATTTTTTTTTTCTTCTTTTATTTTATGGAATTTTATATGACATGTGATGTAAACTAAATTATAAAATTTCTATGTTTTAATTTTAATGTAATTTGACATGTGCTATATTCTAGGTTTAATGTATAAATTAATTAGATACTGTCGAATATTGTAATGTTACCTAATTTGCATGTTTAGATTTGATTAATTTAAATTTTTTTAAATAGTAAATTCAATTTAAATTTTGCGACACCCTTGCAGGGTCCATGTACCAACTGTACCTTAGCTATAAGATCCTTAACTATGTACATGAGTGCAATAAACAAATAACTAAATATCCAAGTTCTATAGCTCGCTCAAAGAATCAAACATAGGGGAAATAATTCAATACGTAAAAACGCGAGAATTGATTATAATTAACTTTTCTTCTTTGATATCTCGTTAAATATTGATTCCATCGAAAAATTACAGTATCTTTTTTGTAGAAAATTTTATGTAGATTGCTTGAGTAAAAGTTTTGTTTTGCTATGAGCCACCGTTTACGAGATATGTAAGAAAAACTTTAAAAAGGGGACCTTAACGCCCCCCCCCCCCTTAGCTACGCCCCCATCCTTCAGTACTTTGAGTATGTTGCTTCAGACACCATCCCCTAATACTATGCCAAAAATCGCTTCTACACGAATTATTTCCCCTATTTGGCAGTGTTTGGTCTTCGTTGAGTGAGCTACTAGGAATGTGTGTCATTAAAAGTAAATAGTCATTCAAAAGTTTATATCAACTCAAAGCCCAAGAACTGAATAAAGGCCAAGTTAAACCAGCGAGTGTGTATAAAAGGCTTGATGAAAGTGAATATATGAACTCGTCCGAATTGTTTCTACGTAAAACTAGCTTGCTAACAGGTATACGATATAACAGGTATACTGTGCTGTGTGATGCCGGAATAGTTCCAACCAACCCATCTCTACCCGTGGGTGTCGTAAGAGGCGACTTAGGGATTATGAACCGGAGGATGGGCAGCAGCGTCCTTCCGTGTATCGTACCAGTTTACATACTGCGGTCACCAGCTACCACGGTCCATGGTGCCAGCCGCAACGCTAACAATGGTAGACGGTGTCCGGTGCCAGAGTCCGGATTTCATTTGCAAATATTTTAAAAAGTAAACAACTTAGGGCGACCAATTCGTCATTTTATTGTTTGTATTTCTTGCGGATTTGTTAAAATTCCTCTGTGGGCTGAAGAACAGCGTGCGTTAGCTATTGAAGCGTTCTTCTTATGTGATTCTTGTGTGTCCGACACACTAATATCCGCAATACGACGTCGATGCGCGTAATTAGCACGTGGATGAATCAGCAAAAGTTATAGGCGACCCATTTTTCTGAAGGAATGCCTGCAAACTGTTGTCATTGCTGGATTAACCAGTACATCCTAGGTCAAACTAGTTATTACTATATGCGATAGGATCAACTGGTTGAGTGTAGGTTGAATTGGGTCGCCCTAAGCCCAATAGGAGCTACCGGTTTAGCCAAGGTTAAGCTGGTTTGACCTAGCACACACAGACATATTTCAAGCGCTATAATGCGCACAGCTAAAGAGTGGATTCTCCCTGGAGATTTGTTAATTTGTTAGGAAGAAGTACTAGGAAATCATAGCAGTGTCGGAGATATCCACTTACATAGAATGATATGATATGAGCAAGCAGCTACTCGCAAAATGAAACAGATTTTTTTCTCTTTCTAATAATAATTATTGTTTGCCACCATTCGCTCTCGCGAGTATAATCAGGACCTCGTATGTTTTAATATGTAATATTGCAGGTAGCTGTAATTGGTTGTAATTTTTAAACACTATATTTAAGGCTGTTGCTATCCCGAAATAATAAAATGATATAAATAAACAATACAATCTGGATCTCTTCAAGGCAAGAAAAGGCATCTTCTAGGCAGGCATTCATTCATTTCATTTCATTTCTTGTTGGGGACGCCGCGATGCACGCAGACGGGTGATCGGATCGCGTTGGTGGAGCCATTTCACCCTTTATCCCAGAAAACGGACAGCCTGCCCATGCTTTGTTGGGACTTCTAGCCCCGAGAAGGCCATGTATTTGTGATGAATAGCAGGTCAGCGATCGATTCAGTAGCCAATAGTCCAGTGTCCCCCTTCTGCTGGGTGAACCTGCGGACATAAAGGTACCTACTCATCACGCTTTCCATACCATTCAGACACTTTTACTGTTACTCGGTGGACTACAGATTCCCCACTCCACATGGCACGCTGCCCGGGGCACTGGTTTTACTGGTGCTCCTGCAGTATCACCCCGTGGAATCTTCCCGTAGCTTTATAAAATCTTACCATATCTCCTATTGATACTTCCCTGAGCTCCTCCTCTGATAAGCTGTCTCTGCCTAGAGTCTTCCATCTCGGTAGCGAATACATCGGGCAATCGGCGATGAAGTGGAAGCTAGTTTCATCTTCTCCGCACTCCGGACAGGCTGGATCTTCCTTCCTCTTCATAATAGCTAGGTGTCTGTTCAGGGTACAGTGTCCTGTCAGTATACCTACTATCTTAGTTATATCTGCTTTCGGAAGCTGTATTAAACGTCTGGTCTTTGTTCTATCATACCCTTTTATAAAGAGTTTGGATTGTCGGTGTCCTTCTAAGGTATTCCATCGAGCAATCGCCTCTGTATTTATTATTCTCTTGGTTCTGGGCCTATCGAGACTTCATCTGCCCCCATCCTTGCCAATTTATCGGCAGTTTCATTGCCCATATTTCCTTCATGTCCAGGCGTCCAGGCTATGACTACCTCCCTGCTTGAAGCTAGTTTGTTCAGGGTCTCTTTGCATTCTAACACCAGTGCTGATGTTGTTTCTGGTCTCTCTAGGGCTTTTATTGCCGCTTGACTGTCACTATACATTGTTACTTTGTTGTGTGGATTTGCATTGGATTCCTCTAGGTAACGGGCACATTCCATAATGGCAAATACCTCCGCCTGGAAGACACTTGCAAATTTCCCCAATGGCACTGATATGTTTGTACTTTCTGGTCCTGGGATGAAGAACCCAGCTCCCGACCTTCCAGTCTTTTCTTTCCTTGAACCATCGGTGTAACAGACTGTTGTTCCTTCTGTTCTTTCTAGTTCCCATTGGTCCCTTGTTCCTATGTGGATTCTATACTTCTTGTCAAAGATTCTCCGTTTGCCTATGAGGTCATTGCGAGTCATGATCATCGATAGGTTTCTATCGTAGGCTTTGTCTATGACTGAGTGCCCATTACTGACTTTTATATTGCTCCATTGCCCGCAGGATCTCATTTTATACCACTGTTCAAGTGCCTTTTTCTTAGCCCCCAGATCTGGTGGATCAAGTCCAAGGATCATGTCCAGCGCTGCTGTGGGTGTTGATCTCATTGCTCCTGTTATCATCAACTCGGCTAGTCTTTGTACTTGGACTAGCTCTTTGTCGACTCCAACGTCACTTATCGTCACGTGAGATAGGTGCTTACCTATCCTACATAAAAAATACTGGTTTTTAGATCAATTTTATTCCTGGTTCAAGTTTGCCGTAAGGTTTCATGCGTGTGTGTGGAATATCAGCAAAGTGAGAGTGATATAATAACCTGCCTAGTCAGCCTCGGTGGTTGAGTGGATAGCGTTCGGCTTTAAATTCTTAGGTGTCTGGGTTCACTTTCTACTTTCAATCACTGTCAAACAATAACACTTTGTGAGACTTTCCCAGAATGACATCATCATCATCATATCAGCCGAAAGACGACAACTGCTCGTCATGGGCCTTCCCTAAAAATCAACATGATGACCGGTCCTGCGCTGTTCGCATCCAGCGGCTTCCCGCTAGCTTTACCAGATCGTCGAGCCACTTTTTGGGGGGCCTGCCAACGCTTCATCTTCCGGTACGTGGTTGCCACTCTAGAACCTATACCAAAGAATATATGTTAACGCGTATACGCCCATCGGCCATCGGTTCGTCTTGCGATGTATGCCCACTGCCACTTTAGTTTAGCAATGCTCAGGGCTATGTAAGTTACTTTAGTTCTTCTGCTTGGTTCCGGTATGTCGGCTATGCTCGAAGTCTCTCTGCGGGATTGAATCAGAAATTAGGAGATCCGCAGAAGAACTAATATGGCATGGCAATATTATCTGAGTTAATTTTGGTTCCGTTACAGCTATAATCAATTTTTAAAAGTTTTAGTTGTATGAAAATTTTGTTCGAGGTAACGACACCATAAACGTGATGCTCCATACACGTGATATGTGACCCGTATTTGCACGTGAACACTTTACTCCTAATAGCTATATCCGGCGTGGACCGCTAAGGTTAAACCACGTCAGGGCAATGACCGCAGCGCTCTTACGATCGTACCTAATTGTAAAAACAAATTCGGATTTTAGGCTTTATAGTAAACGTCGAGACTTATCAGGATGTTAAATCATTAGCAGAGGACAGAGATCAATGGAGATTCCTCCACCTACAAGAGCGCGGTACTTCAATATAAGAAGAAGAAGTAAAGTTTTGAAGCGCTCGTGGCTGAGAGGTAGTCAAGAAAGTCAGTGTTATTATGATTGTAAAAACGTTTTACAAATTTTAGGCTTTATAGTAAACGTCGAGTCTTATCAGGATGTCAAATGGAGATAAATGGAGATTCCTCCACCGACAAGAGCACATCTTTTGAATTTATATTAGGTAACTAGCTGGTGCCCGCGACTTCGTCTGCGCAGGTTTATAAATTGTAGCCTATGTGTTATTCTGATGTAAAAGCTATATTATTTTAAAGTTTCATTAAAATCCACCCAGTAGTTTAACGTGAAACATCCATCCATACATACATGTTACAAACTTTCGCGTTTATAATATTAGATAGATGGATAGTAGGACGTACGAATTATGAAGCTTATGAAGAAGTAAAGTTTTGAAGCGCTCGTGGCCGAGTGGTAATCAAGAAAATCAAGCAACGTTGGCCACGATCAGAACCTGGGTGGAGAATGGCTCGTGGTAAAAAACCTTGAGGGTTTTTCGTGCTTCAGAAGGAACGTAAGGCCATCGGTCCCAGTAGTCAAATAGGAAGAGATTCAGTGGCATTGAAACTCTGACAGGCAGATCAGCCATTAAACTGACAACATCTAATCCTATTCTAGATTCCTCGGCTTTTCTATGAAGTGCACTTTCGACCAATGGCCTCTCAAGAAAAGACTATTTGATAGCTAGCTACTTATAAAGTAACTGATCAATGATAATATTGATAGTTAATAAGATGCGCAATAAAAGTACACGCTGTACACGTCATACATTAAGTACTGAAAGATTCGGTAGTTTTCCTTTATCACAAATTTGTAAAAAGCACTAAGTATCATTTCAGAAGACGTTTAAAAGTTCTAATAAAAAACGCTGACTATGTAAAAATGTTTTCTCACAATTATTGATAGTTTTTTGTTGCTTCTTTTATATGGCCATGGGCGCATGTTTACGCGCTTGTAAGAGGTTACGTGCACGTTCATTGTTACGTTTTCCCACGGCGCGCATGCTCATACAATGGCTAGGAAACCTGGTGGGAGCTAACGATTTCACTGAAATACTGCTGATTTTTGAATTATTAAAAATCTAGTCAGTTTATATATTACAGCGTGATTATGAAATACCTGACTATACTTAAGTATACTGAACAAATTTCCCCAAGAAACAAAATTTGATTTTTAGGGTTCCGTACCTCAAAAGAAAAAAACGGAACCCTTATAGGATCACTTTGTTGTCCGTCTGTCTGTCTGTCTGTCTGTCTGTCAAGACCCTTTATCTCACGAACGGGTAAAGGTATCAGGTTGAAATTAATACCATATATTAGGATCCATGAACCACACAAGACCTGAAAATTTCAATTTTTTACAACGACGCAATCAAAAGATATGGCATTTTATGTCCTCATCTCCATACATTTATTCAAAAATGAAAAACCTACAGGGTACTTCCCGTTGACCTAAAATTATGAAATTTGGCAAGAAGCTAGGTCTCACAGTACAAATAATGGGAAAAGTCTGAAATCATTAAATATTACAACTTTTCTCACAACTAATGGGAACCAATTGTGGTGAGCTCCCGTTTCAACAACATTCATATAAGAGAGGGGTCAAGTTGGATGGTCGCTGAGGCGATTTTTGTTTTAGTTCTATTTAAAAACGGGAACACTTACAAACTTGAAAATTGGTATGTTTATAGGGCATAGGCTATAAAATAACAACAAATAATAAAATTTGGTCAAGCGCGTGTCGGACTCAAAAAATCTAGCACATTAACTTACTGAAATTTCAACTAATACAATTATGTTTATGTGGTGGTACGGAACCCTCAGTGCGCGAGTCCGACTCGCACTTGGCCGGTTTTTTTTTAATTGGCTTCTCCATACAAACCTTCAATAACCGTCAATAATCGAAAATGTATGGGACGACCACAAAAAAAACTCATTTCTAGACCTATGTTTCTTGGGGAATCAAATAAGTATAGTCAGACATTCCATAATGTTGGTTTTTATTTTTATTCTTATAATTTGTTTGTCAAATTTTATAAAGAAAGTTGGTACAAAGAAACAAGTTTTGCGAGTAATATCGATGATTGAATATTTAGCAGCAGTACGCATTATTAAATTCACCGATTAATTATGACAATTATATTGTATGGTATTTTTTTATATGTTGGACATTTTTGACATGTTATGTATTTATAATTATTATTATTATTAGCTTAGAGGTCAAATTGTTAAGCTGTATGTGACAACTAAGAGCAACAATGTTAATGCTCGATGTATACAATTCTGTTTCATTTGATTGTTATAAGTAAATTTTTGATGAATAAATATTATTACTATTAATATATTATTATAATGTATTGTGAAATATATTTACTTGATATTTATAGGCCATGTTTCAATGTTGCTTTAAAAAGAAAAACATCAAAAAAATCAAGAACTCTTTTCGGTTTAGCCTAATGGGAATGATTTGGAGAATATTAATTATTTTAGTCTTATTTATTGAACTTTATTGTTCACAAGAAAATATAAGAAGTATAAGACGTAAGTTTATATAAAATATAAGAAGTAAGTTTTTTTTCCTTATTATTTACCATAGAATAAAAAAGGGAAAAAAAATTGTTGATTGTTGATTCTAAATTTTTTGACAATGTTTGCACGAACTTTCTTTGTTTTGTTTTTTTTTTATGACATTTTATTGTATTTACATTTTAACGGATTTTGACAATGTTTTGCATTAGTTTAAGTATTTTAATGATGAACTTATCTAATTTTACTATATATGTTTCATTAAATTTTTTGGGATTGTATAATTTTTTAATTGTTAAAACAAAATAATTTGTATGCTTAATGGCAGGTCACAGCTGAACTTAATATTGTTAAACATCTCTTCTTGTACTTACCTGTGTTCCACAAATAAATTGATTGATTGATTGATTGATTTAATTTAAGATACTTACTGTTTAATTTAAGATATTTTATTGTAACAGATCTGGATAAGTACGAGTTTATATTTTTATACAAAATTAAAATTTTACGAAAGCCATACCGAAAAAAAATATACTTACCTTATTATTATTTAACATACAAATTAGGTAATTTTACAAAGAAAAAACAAACAATTCGGTTAAGATATAAGAAAAATGTGTAGGTAATACTATATCGGCACAAACCTACCTAAGTCTATGTTTTCCTTATAGTTGTTTTGCTACTTGAAGTCAAAATAAGACCCATACATACCCAGTAAAAAAAAACTTACTACCCAAGCCTAGCTCAAGTTCCAAAAACTAGATTTCTACACCAAAAAGCATTATTTAAATAAAAACTCACCAGTTTTTTATTTGTTGACGGTTTTTAGGCCTTGAAATGTGAGAAAGTGCACTTGTTCGGTTTTGTCGGGCGGCCGTACTTACGCGCGCTACGCGTTGTGTTTGAAAAGTGACTGACGGACGCTGGACGAACCGCAAGTACCACGGTCAACCCAACATATACAGGGTACTAGTCATATGAGGTGTTATGAAGAAATGATGATACCTTTTCATCCTGGGTGACTTTTACTTAGTTCTTGATAGAAAAAGGCATGAATTTACTCATCATACTGAACAACTTCTCCCAAGGAACATAGGTCGAAATACGAAAATCAAGTTTTGACCCCTATAGAAACTGCATCAGCTGATAGCGAATTTTGTATGGGAGGTCAAATTCGGTTTTTGGTATATCGACCTATGTTCTGGAAAGTTGTTCAGTTACAGTTTCAAGGATCACAGTGTTTACACTAATACCCTGTACAGGGTACTGGTCATATGAGGTGTTATGAAGATATTATGATACTTAGCAATATTTGTATATATATATCCGGGGGTTTTTGGGGACGAAAAATCGGTCTAGCTATAGTAGTACCGCCTAAATGAGTCCTCGCCCGCGGGGTACAAGGGCAGGTGCGGGGGGCGGATGCGCGTAGAGAATGAGAATGCCCCGCTGACCGCACCTCTTTCGTTCCCCCTTTGTCGTCTTACCCCCGCGCCCCTGTACCCCGCGGGCGAGGACTCTTTTAGACGATTTAAGGTCTCATGTCTGGGAAAAATCTTTTTGCTCGTGTTATAATATGAAAATGAAAAATACTGCGTTTAAGACAGAAACCTACATCGCCATCTGTTAGCGAGTAGCATAGTTTACTCACCCGATGATATTTTAATGTTGAGGCGGCTAATATAGAGCGAAGCTCGGTTGACCAGGGGACCAATTCTTGAATATCACTCAAAAAATTGAAAATCACAGGTTTTTCTTTTCAAAAGTTATCTTTTTAAAATATAAAGCAGTCCTTGATTGTTAATTTTCATGTATTCTGATTTACCTTTCAAAAGTTTATCAAGGCAAATGTGATTTTTTAAAGTCTCAAAGGTGATATTTTATCACCCGGTGATTTTCAAGAATTGAGTCCCGGGACTCCTGGGACAGGGATGGTTTGGTTAAGCGATAGTAGTTCAGTCAAAAATCGGCCTCTAAGCATTCGATTGAATGCCGGTAGTCAATCAACCGCCTAGGCATTCAATTAACTACCTGATTAAACCAGTTGGCTGCGACACTTGATATTGCAACATAGTATTATGCGTTTTTTAACTTTAACAAAGCCCAACAATAGTGAAACAAAAATATGTGACCCAGATTTTCTTTTATATTACAATTTCAATGACCACAACTTTCACAATAAGTAGGTAGGTAATAAAACCAGTATAAGCTGAACCCGCGCTACGCTACAAACACCCGAAACCAGAGACCTGCTCAAGGTCAAAGTGTTTCCACCGACGTGCGGCCGTGTGTACTTATTACATAAGTAGCAGGCCGCCCGGCGCCACACGGATTGCAATTCTGCATTATTTTTTCTGCAGCACGAAGCCACGAAGGAAGTTGAATTTCGCGCTAGATTCGACTACAAAGTAGTGCTGTGCATATCTTCGGAGTAAAATCGATCGATTATCGTTGCTTTAAAAACATCACAAAGTTTCATTCCGTTTCACGTAGTGTAGTTTCCTATTTTAAAAGAAAAATTTGCGTATAACGAACCGTGTGTTTGTTTTGTCAATACGAAGAATATTTTCTTGGATTTTGGAAATCCAAACATACGGGAAGCGGGAATAGCTGGGAAATCAAAAAAGGCCTTGCGGATTTGAAAATATCCTGTTATGTGAGTTTACTTGTAGATGATAGTGCAAAAGTGAAACTTCAAAGAGCAACTTCGTTAATGATTCTATAATAATTACGCACCATTTGCAGGTTAGTTCATTGTTGGCAAAACTGCAAATTGTATATAGTGTAATTGTTTTTGTTTGTATTGGTACTAGCATACTTAAATCTTTCGTGCTCCTCTTTGATGCTCTTATAAATGAATTACTATGAAAAAAAAATATTTTAACTTTATTATATTTTGTAGTGACCTTGTTTATCATATTTCGTAAAGTGACCTCTTATTTTTTTCGTCGTTCTAGAAAGTAAAATTGTATTGTTCAATAATTTTAACTACTAATAAGCTCCCACCTGCATAATCTTTTAATGTTGTTTTCTTGCTGAGTCTTACTGAAAAAATATAGATATAAGTAGTAAGTATTTATTTAGAATAAAAAGAAGAAAAGTGGAAAACCGGCTAAGTGCGTGTCGGGTCACGCGCAGTATAGGGTTCCGTAGTTTTTTTAGGACTTTTCATCGCAAAATAGGTTTTGTATTTCATATCGTAGTACGTAAGTATTTCATAACATTCATAATAACATAACCTTCTTACTTCCTAATGCTCAGCGAGGTGCTAGCCTCTGATTGTAACTGCTATTTTTATTATTTCCAGATTTTAATATATAGACTATAGACTTCAACTTTAAGTTCAAAGAGTTTATTTTCTCAAAAGAACATTTACAGTTCACTTAAAAAGAGAAAAGCAAAAACAAAAGTTATAAAACTTATAGTTTAACTTTTGTATTATGACAATGGGCCGTTTAGATTACAGCCAATACTGCCAGTGTCTTGTTGACAAGAGCACAGTTTGCAGGGATTGATCGGTTATCGAAAGAGCCTATAATATAAAAACCTGTGAAGCCTTCTTAGCTGTCGTAGTTTTTTTTTAATTATTATAATACGTTCTACTTTTGTGATTTTTTTGAAAGCGCAACAAATAATTGCGCTTTCAAGCTAAATATTTCGCAAACGGCTCCCTAAATCGAAAAATTATAGACTCACATTGTTTTTAGAAGACCTAACAACACCCCATACGATGGGGTAGACAAGAAAAAAATCACCCCCGATTTACTTGTAGAGGAGGTACCATAAAAATTTGATTTTCAAGATTTTATCACTTTGTCAGCGTGGATGAAATTTAGGTATATCCATACTAAATTACAGCTTTCTAGTACTAGTACTAAGGGTCTCTAGCTAAGCCATCGACAGAGAGACAGACGGACATAACGTAACTATAGTGATAATTTTCTATCTATCTATAAGGGGTCGTTGTTGAATATGATACATATTTTTCGTCGATTCCAACGCTTACCAACACAGCTATGTCAAAGGCAATCGGCTAAAGCAGTCTGAAAAACAAGTTTGTAAAACAATGTAATCTTTTTATGACTGCAAAACAGTTTGGTAAGCGTTGGCGCAACCCTAAATATGAATAATTATATTCTGTTGATTTCAGAATATGGAGGGTTTGCTGAAAGGTACGGTGATGGTGGCTGCGGTGGTGGTGGCGGCGGTGGCGGTCGCACTGGACTGGTGGCAGTACAGAAATGTGCCGCAGCAGTACAGCACGCACGGGCAACGGCCACGTAGAGATTAAGCGTCAGTATCTTATAAGCTAAGTCATCATTTACCCTAGCGTTATTCCGTTCTTAAGGAGTCGGTTACCTTAAGCGTATTCAGGATAAGTTTGGCTATGATGGTTATTTTCTGAGCATGGGTGACAGGCAGAGAGCCAATGAATGATTCGCAAGCGTCCCACAATCTGCTGCGCTCACCCCCGCGACTCATTTTTTGACTTCTGCTTATTAACGGCGCTCAACCAGAGTTATTATGTACGTCGTATAACTAGGTAGCAATAGTAGGTAGGTAGTAGGGATTTGACGTAGGCACTGGCCTTGGCCTTTATTCAAAGCGACTACCATCCGACCTTCGCAGCCTTTCTCAGCCCAGCAAAGCAAACAAGACTTGAGTAGGATTGATCCTAGATTAGGTTTTGCCAAGTTAGTGGCCAACCTGGCTGTATTCGGCAACGCAGCCATCTGCGTTGCCGAATACTGGTCTAAAAAAGTGTGAGTGTTGCCATCGACATGATAGAAGAAGAAGACCTGGCTGTCAGAATTTCCGACTACTCTCAGTGACCGTAGTAGCCGGTGCTGGGACCAACGACTTAACGTTTTTTCCGAAGCACAAAAATGCCTTAGTCCTTTCGTTATCGGAAAGAAAGAGCAACTACCAGTGGGCCACGAGCGATTCAATATCTTTTACCAACAGTTGAAATAATGTATCAGTGTGATAGTATTTTTTTTATGTAAAAAGTGAGCAAGCGATTTTGTGGACCACCTGATGGTAAGTGGTCACCACCGCCCATAGCGCTCACTGTCTTATTAATAGCATATTAATAGCATAATTGACACTAACAAGACAACAAAGCGCGTTGCCCACCCTGAGAACTAAGATCGTGTGTATCATGTGCCAGTAATTTCACTGGCTCCCTTACCATTGGAAACGAAACACAGCAGTGACACTGCCACTTTATGGCAGAAAAAGGCAAGGGGGTGGTACTGCCCCAGACGGTCTTTGCACAAAAGCCCCACCTTTTAGTAAGATGGCGCGATGCCTAAACGACAAGGGGACGTTTCGTCCTGCTCTGACATATCTCTGTTTCTCTATACCTCTGTACTGCTGTCATTATAATCAAGCTGCATTATTTTGATTGGAAGTGATCATTTTTGAATGTAGTTTCTACCTTAGTTCATTTCTACAGAGTTTATATAACATACTATCCCCTACTGTCCCGTGTGGTGCCGGCAAAGAACCACCATCCCATACATACCCGTGGGTGACATAAGAGACGACTAAGGGCTATAAACTGGAGGATGGGCAGCAGCATCCTCCTGTGTATCATACCATTTTACTTACTGCGGTCACCTACAACCGCGGTCCATGGTGCCAGCCGTAACGCTGACAAGCGTGGTGACTATGGTACTTCCCCTCCACATTTTTCCAGCAAAAGCTAGAATTCTGGAGGGAGCTCCTTGTCCTGTAGTGGACGTTTCGTGGGATGTTATGATGACTATGCCCTTACCTTCGCAACCTCTTTGTTCGCAACTCAGAAGGTAAACCAGGCCCAATTTTAGATTATGCTTTATTTTTAAGCTTAATGACAGCATTAATGCCTGTAAGAGCTAGTAGCCAGGAGATATAACTTTAAATATGCAATCCGATGCACGGAAAACGCTTAAGTTTAAAATCGGAACAAGGCTGTGCGAACAAGTTAACATTATACCCGTTTCTCCTACTAGGGCAACTGCTGAGAATCTACATTTTTGCCAAGCAAATATTAGTTGCTGAGCCTTGGCCTTTTTGCATCACTGCACATATTCTTTTCATTTAGCCTGTACTATTTTTCTTTTTATGTTTTTGTAAATGTATTTTGTGATGTTCAAATAAACGTTTATTCAATTCAATTGATGTGCAAAGTTTATCACAAAACAAGTTATCAAAACAAAGTAAAATTGAGTAGGAATTTGAGTTGTAACATTTTTGATGCGAGAAAAAAGGTAATATTTTTTGTTTCAGATTCGAGAAATGAGTAGAAATTAACCATCATGGCACACGTACTTACATAAGAAAATGCACAGCAATAAGAAGATAGAGTGATATTAATATTTTTATTTAATCTAGTATTACCATCAACCTATATTCTGTGATCTAACTGTACAAATAACTCCTAATCATCTTTGTTTGTGAAGATAAGACATAATTATTGCTCTTTTTTTAAAATTAGGTTTAGCTTTATGTTATATCTAATACTCTCTTCTAGTACTTACGAGTATATGTTGTCTTCCTTCAAGAGAAGACTTATTTTTATTTTTTGTTTTTGATAATCTGATTATATTGTTTTTTTAAATTTTGTGGTTTCCTGTCACGATTCTCTCTGTCCAACACTTTTGTAGGTATAAATTACATAATACTTTATATATGTTTTTGTTAGAATAAGTAACTATAAGTTGTTAATTTTGAAACCAAATTTTCTAGGAGAACCTAAAAATTATTGATAAATATCATTTCTTATTAGTAGGTTAGTAGCCAAGGGCTATAAGGCATCAATTGCAGCCCGAGATATTTAGGCGCACGAGCGCAGCGAGGGTGCCTATAGTTCGAGGGTGCAATTGATGCTTACACCCGAGCTAACTACTCTGCTTTACATCTCGATTGTGAGGTAAGTAGGTCCTTATTACCACCAAATCGTAGGTGACCAATTAGCGCTCTAGGGTAATAATGTAGCTAGAAAAGCCCTAGGGCGGTAAGTAATTAAAACGCCCACCGCCCCACTGCTGGAGGTGGCCATCAAGGCGGACGTTACAATTACTTACCGCCCTAGGGCTTTTCTAGCTACATTATTACCCTAGAGCGCTAATTGGTCACCTACAAGCCCCATTTGGGGACCTAATTACCGAATATGAGAGATGTAAAATTGATTTATTATTTTCTTTTTTGGTTTCTACCAAATAATAGGTCTTTACCTATGAAATTGGCAAAATTTTCTTACAGATTAATGAGATCATAATTCCTATATTTCTAATGATATTTTTTTCATTTGTCTTACATTTAAAAGTTGACTTCAAGGTTATCAATTTACGCATAAAATAAAGTTTTTATTTTTAGTTTGATATATAAAATTAAAGGTTCGAAAATTGTTCGTCTTAAATGTCGTCCGATTTCATCATTAGATTTGTTATATTTTTTTACAGATAATATTTTTCGAAAATTAAATTTAAGCTTCTGTTAGTTTAATGTGTTCCCAATAATGCTTAAAAAAATAAAAAGAAATGAATTTATAATTCCTAAGAAAAATGCAAAAATGTTAGTACTGAAAATTGAGTTTACCTAAAATTCGCCATACAAAACGGCAATTTCATAGGTAAAGACCTATTATAAAAAATAACTTTTATCAACGATGGCTGTGTTTCTTGGGAAAAGTTGTTCAGTATAATTTTATGTAGAACCACCTTTTAAAATATCCGGGCGGATAAAAAAATAATGCGTTATTTGTAACTCGACCAATTCCCGCTAAGGGCACAGATTAGATAATACTAAACTAAGGGCTTGAATATAAAAATGAAAAATGTATTGGCAACAAAGTTGCAAGTCAAACAAAATACGATCCAAATTGATTTACAAAAATGTAAAATATATTAAATTGTAATTGCATTAAAAATCATCATCATAAAATATAAATTATAATTGGATTGGCAATCTAAAAAAGTCAGTATGATCATATAATAAATTTTCAAGAAGCCATGATTTTATGTATGCAACAACTTTTATTTTACGACTTTTGAAAATTGTCAAAAAAATGTTTACTTCCTATACTCATTGTCGTATAACAAAAGTTGGAATGGTCGAGTTACATATAACCAAGTGTGGTAATGGAAAGACTTTTACATTACTCAACTTTACCTGTACTTGTACAAATTACAAAAGGAATAATTGAGGAACCTAGAAAAAAAAAGATACTTAAGACACAAGTTGACTTTAACCACTACAATTTTTTTTATTTGTAACTGATAACGTAAAACTGAACAACTTTTCCTAACAAATATTTCGGCTTGCCTATACGAACCTTGCGAAAGAGATGGTTTTTTATGGAAGGATCACAGATTTTTTTGATCATAGCTTAAATCACCATCTCAGGACAAGGTCGCTGGTGTAGCTATCTCGTTGAATAGTATATAATTTATGAAAAAAATACACAATACAATTTAATTCTGAAGATACATATTCATTTAAATTTATTTTTTGTTTGTTGAATTTATAATGAAATTATTTAATAAGTAGGTTATTTATTTCAATCAGGGTAGATAACATAAAGATAGTATTATTTGGTGCTTATACCTATTTTTTTATTAATAAATAATTATTCATGATCCTGCGTTTTTTTTAATCTACTATTACATACAGCGTGAATTTGTATTGGTTTTGCTCCCGAAGCCGTGACATTTTTTATTAAAAAAAAAATTGTTCGCCTTCTTACACAAAATGAGCCGATAGAGGCAACATTTTTTCTGCGGGAAAGTCGCTTGTAATCAAAGATTTCGGACCTCCTTGCTTCGCTCGGAATAGATACCTTGCTAATTTATTTTACTAGGGGATGACATCTGCCAACATGTCACAACCCGATCATCGATGATCCATAGAAAATATTCAAAATATTTCCTGACGATATAATCAGAAGTCCATGGAGCAATCCTTAGTGCCATGGAACCACGGGTAATTAAAATTACCCGTGGACCCGGTAATGGGTCGATCCACCGGGACTACGGGTAAACAGTGAAAATAACCTGTCAAACCCATAGAAAAACGCCTACACCACCTAGTGACGAATTATTTCTTTAATCCTCCTTCTAGGTACTGTACAGATCTGAAGTCCCTTCATATAGGATCCTCAAATCAGATACGTGAAAGTTTTGGCCAAGGTTGATCGTTTAGAATAATATCCTTTAAGAATATTATATTTTTCCTGAATCCTACGTCATTCCGTCTTATATATTTATAATATCTTGTAATTTACAGATTCTGCTCGGTGGAGAGTGGCAATAGAAGAATGAAAAAGAAACACACTTGTTATTTTAATACTTATATTAGAATATAAACCTAATCTTTACATGTCTAATTTATGTTATTTATTTTATTTTATATCACTATTTATTTAAATTTAGTTTCATATTGACAGGAGTAGTTCATCTGAATTCATGTAGTTTCATCAATTTAGGAAAGGTTTCATCTCATTTACAATGCAATATTAGAGCCGATAAGTTTCTGAAAAGAAACCTATGTTAATATAAACGAAGTAATAAAAAATAATGTGGGGACAATCCCCAGGTTTGGGGCACCGCCATCGCCCCAAGCAGCTCGTCCTAGGCCTCCTCTACCCTAAGTCCTAGGTCCGAGGCATATCATCACCCAGCTCACGATGACATGACGCTAAACTACCCTAACAATCCAACTGGATCGTCAGGATTCTGATCATCCTCGCGGAGCTGGAAATCCCACCGAAAACTTAAACTACAGTAAAGACTAGGGTTAATGTATGTGGAGAGCGGAACTAACTAACCACAGTACAACCCAGACGGTGATGATGTCTCCCCCCGGTATGTTCATGCCCCGCGTCAAACCCGACTTCCACGTGGCCCACCTTTAAGGGACGATCACTGACTCATCCAGGGTTCACAGGGTATTGACTATTTCTTTTAGTCACCCATACCAGAGCTGGTCACCGAGCCCGCCAGGCACACGAAGCATACGGTCTTCCTTTAGGAAAACAGGGCACTCTCCATCATGAGCTATAAGAGCTCTTCCTGTAATCCCTCCGGGCAGACAATGACCGACATCATCGAATCCCTTAGTTTGTTTTGAAATAAGTTAAACTGAAAATAATTAGCCAGCTCCACACGTCCAAGTGTGAAGTCTGTACTAGATACGGGTATAGTATTATTGCTTGCATGGCCAGCCTAGATCAATAACGGTTTTATAACGAGAGACATAAAGAGTTTGAAGGGCAATCTCCCTCCCCCCAGTCACTGAGTGACTTTATTGCACCAACAAGGTCTCCGTATATCCTTCATAGCTCTCACTTGTGATGCGTAGCTAAATCTCTTTTCCGTTACCAACCCACGCAGGACAAGGATTATGTAGAGTAACCCCAGTCTAAACACTCATTTAAATAAAATGAATTGCATCTAAACTATAATGGGATTACCCAGCATATTTCGAAGAAGAACATATAAGAAGTAAGTATAACAAAAGATTACTGAAGGTAATCCTTAATTAAAAGTGAAGTATGATGACCAGAACCGAGAAGATACGGGATAGTAGTATCTAAGCTAGGTTGGGCCAAACATTTATGATTTAAGATCTTAAGGGAAAATCAAAAGCATCGAGTATTCAAAACCAAGAACACTGGGAGAATTTAGCGTAAACAACACTAGCTAAAACTCGATGTTCTTTAAAAGAGGACTCAAAAGAAGTATTAAAATGGGGTTATTGTATATACTTAAATATTCGGAACTTATTTACAATGAAAAGAAACTAAACATTATAATTTCTGTTCCATTTTTGTTTTCAAGAATCTATTTAGTAAAGTTAAGGTGGTTTCACACTGAGTCAAAGTATAATTTTAAGTATGATAATTTATGACAAGTTTTATTAAGGGAAAATTAAAACTTAGAATCTTATAAAGTTTAGATTCCTGTATGATTCAATGAAGATTAAATAAATTATTTAACTACTTTAGGATGACACACATAAAGTTCAGAGGTCCCCCAAGGTCAGAGTGTCGTACAGCCGTCGCAGCCTTATGGGCGAACGTCGTCAACACACTTTACAAGAAGCAACCCACGAACGAACGTAATGTCTCCATTCAAGAATATTCTTCCTATTGATTCAGGACAATTCTAATTTATTCCTTATAAACAATTTAATGTCATTAGACTAAACTAGAATGTCCCTTCACATAAGAAGAAAGTTTTATGTTGTCTAACTACTCTACATTTGGTAATCTAACGCTAAGATCAGGAGGTCCTCCCGCGGTATATGCCACTCAAACGACGCAACCAATAGTGGGCAAGCGTTGTCAGCACATAACACAAGAAACATTATTTCCAAAATCCAACGTTAAAACACCTTGCTAATATCCCTCCATTTGCACTGGAGTAACACCAATTCATCCCATACATACAGATGGAAGAATCAGGATGAATCAGCGAAATCTCACACAAATAGAACGAGAAGAACTTTAGTATCAGACCCTTTTAGGCTTGAGGGCTCCGGCCCAAGAATGATTAAAATAAATAAATCCGAAGGTTGATATTATCAGATAGACTTAGACAGATACTCCAGTGACACGCGACATACATTAGCCACAACCAATATAGTGGTCATCGGGGACACAAGTCACGAGGGCATCCATCCAAGCTTGGTTGAACTAAATAAACCTGAGAGCAGGCATTTCTTAATCTCAAAATCTGGGACTCCTATAGTATGAAAGTAAAAGGAAAGATAAGCACCTCCTATGAGCTTGAGTACTGAGATGTAGTAATGCTCTCAGCATGTTCCAATTTTGGGAAATTGAGGTAAAAGATTCAAAATCACTATCAAAGCAATTTATTATTACTTGAAATATTATTATTTATAATATTCACTCTACTTAAACTTACCCTTTATTTCACAATAAAATATCACAATCTATATCCAAGTTTTAGTTTTCAGATATATTATTTTAAGATTTTGAATTGACGTTCTAATTCTTTTGATCTGACGGAATATTTTTCTTAAATTTTATCATAT
This sequence comes from Athrips mouffetella, assembly GCA_947532105.1. Classification (NCBI taxonomy): domain Eukaryota; kingdom Metazoa; phylum Arthropoda; class Insecta; order Lepidoptera; family Gelechiidae; genus Athrips; species Athrips mouffetella. Next base: position 15,467,643 of record OX383984.1, read on the forward strand.
GAAGACATTAGTATATTAAAAACTGGAATTTTGATTTAGGGCCAAAGATTTTATATTATTTTCTAAAAAATGGTAATTATTTAATGTATTAATATTTTCTTCCATTTTGATTTTGGGTTTTGATTTATTTTTTGTTAAAGAGATAAAAAATTTATAAAGGTTTCAAAATAGCGTCTAGCTTTGAGTAAAACTAAATCAAAAATGATTTATTTGTTGACTATTTGACAATAATGTCAAATAGACAATTCTACCTAAAAAAAGTATAAAAATATACATCGTTTAAAGTCTCCTTGACTTGATGATAATAATATACATCGTCCAAAGTCACTTTTGAAATGTTGACAAAATATACAACATCTAAAGCCACCCCTAATCGATGACAATATATATACATCAGAGTCCAGTTTCCATGATTTCACCAAGGACTATTTTAATCAATTTCTCTGTAAAGGAAAGAATTAAACACAATGAAATTTACATTACCTTTACAATCCAAGCAATACCTTTTTTTAGCCTTCACGTTTTATCACTTGTGGTTTGCTTTTCCATGTCTATAATGTTCCTTGTAATTCCTGTACCTGTATAGAAATAGAACATTATCCTGCCTAGCTATACGCGAACAAAGACACTTGTAGAACTAGTTTATACTTAATTATGGGAAAAGAAAATCTTTATTACTATCTACAAATAACGACTCAGATTAGAAACACAGTATGTTATAATTTCCGCAGAGTTATTAATGTTTACAAACGAAAATCATTAAGTGGGAATATCAATTTACTTAAAGTATCACACAGTACAAGCCTCTTATGACCTCGCAGGTAGATCTGTAAAGCTGCAAATATTCTCCAATCAACTCTTCCTCTTTTGACATTGAAATCTGATTTTCTCAACGTTATTTAGCTCACATAACCTGGAAGAAACTATAAATTTCATTAAGTCACATTTCACCTTAACTCAAATACACACAACAACTTTGAACCGAAAATAAATAAAAGATGAAAACCACAAAATTGAATACTTACATAACATTAGTTTCACTCCACTTATTCTTTACACTTTGGAATCAAACCCTGAATGTTAGCATCTTGAAATTATGCGCAAATAAACCTTCCTATACTATATCCTACACGAAGCAATCCCTATCTTTATCTCAATTGAAGGAATCCACAATCCAGGATCATAGCCTCCTTCAAAAGATTCGTCTCATCAGCTGTATGAATTCTATTTTTTTCGCGAGCTACAAAACAAAAAAAATTATAACTCACAGAAAACCAGCATACTATCGACTTTTCTTTCACAGACGTCTCAAAGTAACATCAAGAATATTTGGAACGTTTACCGATTCCATTCTTCCATTTTTCTCCGTTTTTCCCAAATTTTCCTTGCTTGACGGACCAAAATCTCTCTCACCTGAAACCTTTAAACATGTTAAAATTCTATTTCAGCTTCATTGCCCTCACTATTCAACAAAACCTGATTCATAGTTTTCTTCTGTTGCTCTCGTTTATCAAAATTTTAGCAACTATTCCTTTTATTCGGTTAAAAAGCTTTTTTCTTTCATTTCCTTTTCGACTCTTTCCCGACCCTGTCACGACTGTCACCCCTTGTCATATTTTTCTACTCCCCGTTTATCGTTACACTTCTTGACACTTCCTCTAAATAGTATTTTATGCATTTAAAAATTTTTTAGGGTTCCGCAAGTGCACAGTACCTTTATTTTTCTGTGCTTGTAATCATGAGTAGAATCACTGGGTTTTGAGAGCGTAACCAATGAAAATTTACGCTGTGGTCAGATCAACCTTTTTAAATTATTTTCTTATTCAGGCTAATGAGTGGAGAAATACTTGTATATGTACTATAACGAACTTATGTGGGTTCGTGGGGGCGTTTGCTCTTAGTTAGAATTGGCTACCTATAAGTTCCTACCAGCTGATCCTCATCAATCAAACACTGCGCTTCAAGTTTAAAAGAATATCAGGTTTATTGGGTAGTAAACATTGATTACACTGCTGAAAGTATTAAAACACTCCAGGCTACATCAGCCAAACGTTAAACTCATAATAAGTAAAACTAGAACGCTATGTAGAAACGCGAATATAAATCACACGAGTTACCACATTCGAAGACACAAAACGAATGACTCGTGGCATGTTCGATGAAGGGTGTTTGAACATTTTTCCGGACCTTATGTCCATTCGACAAGAAAAAACCGCGGAGAATGCATAACAAGAGCGGTGAAAGGATTACAGTACTTACATTTTACCTAATAAGATGTGATCATATCAGCCGAAAGACGTCCACTGCTGGACATAGGCCCTAAAGATCTCCATGACGACCGGTCCTGCGCTGCTCGCATCCAGAGGCTTCCCGCGACCTGGAGAAGTGGCAGTGGGCAGGGCACATCGAAAGAAGAACTGATGGCCGATGGGGCGTGAGGGTTCTAGAGTAGCGACCACGTACCGGAAGACGAAGCGTTGGCAAGCCCCCCACAAGGTGGACCGACGATCTGGTCAAGATAGGATACTCAGGTAAAATTTCGTTATAAAATGTTATAACTTAAAAATTTCAAATTAATAAATAAAAGTCGGTAAATAAATAAAGTGTCGAGAAGGAATCATACTAGGACATATTCTATTTTATCTGTGAGAAATCGCAACATAAACCCAAATGTAAGGAACCCAGAAACTTGGCTCATAAATAGAGATAGGGTCATGTCACTAAGTTATTATAAAAAATAACTAACTTTTTTGAGCACAAATAACACAACTTACATTTTTTAATTTTTAACAGTCCCTTATAGCAGAATGGAACATAGTAATCGCCTAATAAAGGATTGAAAAAAAAAATCACCTCTCTTAATGCCTTATAATAAGAATTTATAATAAATACATTAGTCTTAGTATAATAAGAAGATTGCTATGATAGAATTTATAATAAGAATTAATTAATAACCGTTTATAATGGAATATAGTCGTGGGAGTAAATTCTATTCTGCCGCACGGGAATTGATATTTTAGGTACTTAAAACAAAACAAAAATAACTGCGTTATTTGTGTTCGAAAAAAATTGTATGTATAATAATAACTTAATAATGACCCAACTCTATTTACGGGCCAAGTCTCCAGGGGGTGATCGTGGTAATTTCAACAATATTACCAAAACAAAAAACATTTGCTTCAAAAGTTATGTTAAGTCTTATCTAAGTGTTTTAGGCAAAACGTTTTTATTTTGATAATATCGTTGAAACTACCACGATCACCCCAAGGTTCCTTACATTTAAGTTTCTGTTGTTAACTACAGACGGCCTAGCAATACTAATAATATATGTAAGGCAAAATGTCACTCTTTGAGTTATAATGTATGAAGCATTTTATAAAGTATAAAATATGCAATAAATACGATAATATTCACTTGGAAAGTATATTGTGTTTTTATTTACATAGATCGTAAACAAAGAACTTGATAGAATGTTGACGTGGTATCTATGACATACAGCGTACAGCCAGTAAACTAAATAAAGGAGAAAGGAGGTTGTAACATTCGTCCCCCCCATATACAGCTCCTACATCTCTTCGATGAGGCGGCGAGGGGGTCTGGTGGTCCGCTGGCTACGACGGATTGAAGTAGCAGGTGGAGATGGTGATGGTGACGATGATGACGAGGCAGTGTGTAGAGATGGTGTTCGAAAAGGCGATGATTCCGAATATGGAGGTGATGAACTTTGTGTATTTTCCAAATTTACAGGCGATGATCTCTCTGCTGGTGGTACAAACACCGCAGCGGTTTGATTGTTTGCAAGTAGGGAATGTGAAGGTGACAGTGAAGAAGCCAGTCTCTGTGTTGGTGGTATAAATTCCGAAGCAGTGTGACTGGTTGAAAGTAGGGTAGGTGAAGGTGATAGTGTAGAAGGCAATCGAGCTCGGATATGATCGGCATGACGCCGTCTTTCTTCCCCTGCTGGTGTAGTAACAACATATGAGTAAAGATGTTTCCTTGCGGATATAGTAGCTGGTTCCCAGGTTTTATCCTGACGTGTGCGAACGAATACAGGATCACCGGGTGCATAAGTAGGTGCAGTTGACGAAATGTTTGCTTGTACTTGCTGGAATTGTAAATTTCTTCTTTTGTTAGGCCTTATATTCGACAAAAGACAATTAAGTCGTCGACCAAACATCACTTCTGCTGGTGATTTTCCTGTTATATTATGTGGTGTGTTCCGGTAAGTGAATAAAAATTCTAATAATCGTTCGCGTAACGGATCTTTTTCTGAGGAAGACATTCTTGATTTGAAGGTGCGAACTAGTCTCTCAGCTAGGCCATTGGTCCTAGGGTGATACGGAGAGGATCTGATGTGTAAAATACCTTGGCTCTCACAGTAATTTTTGAAGTCGTGTGATGTAAATTGTGGGCCATTATCAGAGACAATCATCGAAGGAAAACCGAAGGTACAGAAAATTTCATCTAAAGCTGAGCACAGAGTTCTGGTCGTGATGTGTTTTAACGGTTTTATTTCAATCCACTTTGATAAAGCATCACACAATACAAGCCAATATGATCCTTCAAATGGTCCAGCAAAATCGATATGAATGCGTTCCCAAACACTTTCTGGAATTGACCAAGAGAAAACAGGAAGTTCGGAATTACAAGGACGATTTTGTTGGCATCTATTGCAATTTTTAACAAAACTATCTATATCGTCTTCTAATGACGGCCACCACACATAGTATCGGGCGAGTGCTCTCATGGCTGATATGCCAGGGTGACCACGGTGAAGAAAGGTTAGGACTGATCGACGAAGAGAGACCGGAATTATCATTCTACCCTGCCATATAAGAATTTTATTTTCTATTGAAAGTTCGTTGCGTTTTCTGTAAAAGTGTTTAATTTCTGCTTGGTCATAATCAATTTCTCGCCATCCTGTGTTAATGCACTGTATAACTTTTTTAAGGGTTGAATCTTTTATTGTTGCTTCACGTATAAGTTTCTCTGACAGTTGCAGATCGTGCAATTTAACGCCCATTAGGCGTGATTCAATCTTGTGAACGCCAATTTCTGGTTTTGACGGTTCTGTGTTAGAATTAGGCAGTCTAGATAAACAATCCGCCAATATGTTGTGCTCTCCTTTTCTATAGCAAATGTCGTAATTGTAACTGCCAATTATAAGAGCCCATCTAACTAGCCGATTGTTAGCTAATTTTGGGAGGTTCCTTTGTGGACCCAAAATATAGATCAAAGGTTTATGATCTGTCACAAGAGTAAATTTTGAGCCTCGCAAATACTGATCAAATTTCGTTATAGCAAATAGAATAGCGAGGGCTTCACGATCAATTACAGAATATTTTGTTTCAGCTGGTCGGAGTTTCCGTGATGCGAATGCTATAGGTTGCTCGACATTTCCATTTTTGTGAAAAAGTACTGCTCCTAAGCCTTTTTCCGAGGCATCGCATGCTAAGAACAGTGGACGTTTTTCATCAAAGGCAATTAAAGGCTTTGAGGATACAATGCAAGATTTGGTAGTTTCAAACATTTTGTTTTCGTGTTCGGTCCAACGCCATGTTCGACGTCCGCTGGTGAGCTCGTGCAGGTCTGAGCATAAACCATGCAAGTGTGGGACAAAACGTTCGTAAAAGTTAACCAGTCCTAAAAAAGATCTCAGTTCCTTAGCATTTGAAGGTTGAGGAGCGTCCTTGATGGCTTGAATTTTAGCTTTTGTTGGTCGTATTCCATTTTTGTCTATTGTGTGTCCGAGATATTCGATTTCTTTTTCAAGAAAAGTACATTTCTTCAGGTTGACCTTGAGGCCCGCTGTTTGTAATTTTCCAAAGACAGTGGATAGGGTGTTCAAATGTTCATCCATCGTCCGCCCAGTTACTGCAATATCGTCGAAGTAGACAGCTACGTTAGGAATGTCTGCGAGCAGTTCGTCAAGGTAGTGTTGGAATATAGACGGTGCTGTTGAAATCCCAAAAGGCATTCTGTTGTACTGGAAATATCCTTTATGAGTTGATATGGTTAAAAACTTTTTTGATTCAGGGGCAATCTCAAACTGTAAGTAGGCATCCTTTAAATCAATCTTAGAAAATAGTTTGCCACCTGCAAGTTTTTGGCGAAGTCGATCGAATATTGGTACGGGGTGTAGATGTTTGATCAGAGCTGCATTCAATGTGCTTCGGTAATCTCCACATATTCTGATCTGGCCTGTAGGTTTAACGAGGTTAACAGTAGGTGTGGCCCATTCTATTGGGGTTACGTTAGGGTCAACTTTAAAAATGATGCCTTCTTTAACAAGGCGATCTAGTTCCACTTCAATGTTTTTTCTCATACTGAATTTGATGGGTCTTGCTGGCAAATGAACTGGCTTAGCGTCGGATCTAATATGTATGTTGACTTGATAATTGGACGCTTTACCCAGTTTACCATCAAATAAGGAATTGTATTTGTTCAGTACTTGTTTGAGTGTATGAGGACTATCTTTGATAGAGTAGACAGGTTTTGGGAACTGCATTCCAAATAATTCACTCCAATGAAGGCCAAAAAGCATAGGGTCTGCGTGTTGTAAGACTACGACTGGTAATATTTTTTTTGTTCCACTAAGTTTGACTGTGACGTCTGTTATGCCCTTAGGGTATATTGTGTTTTTATTTACATAGATCGTAAACAAAGAACTTGATAGAATGTTGACGTGGTATCTATGACATACAGCGTACAGCCAGTAAACTAAATAAAGGAGAAAGGAGGTTGTAACAAAGCATATGTCAATTTAATCGCGCGAGTGATTGAAATGAGATCATCTTATGGGGGCTCGTACTACCGCGGCAGGAACCTGCTTCCTTTACGTGTCGGCAGTGCAAAAAATTTTTGACACTGTATTTAACATAACATAACATTATAACGCCTTGTTCCCGTCGGGGTAGGCAGAGACCACAGTTCTACACCTGCTACGATCTTGACATACTTCCCTTGCTTCCTGAACTTTCATCAATCCTTTCATACATGCTCGTCGGTTTAGGGTACTTTTAACCTGGCCTTTATTCAGAACGTCCTGATTGTATTTCACACAAAGAAATTGAACCTTCTTGCTTGGAGGTCCAATTTCTTTGATTTCACATATCTGATTTTCACAAAGATTTTGGAAACTACGCCAGGGGGCGTTAGCGTTTTTCTTACGTCAATGGATTTTCATAATGTTTTCTGATTTTTTTCATCGTCACGTCCTAAACATAATCGATCGATTATAACAAATCCAGCCAAACGCGGGTACAACCCTACCAACCATCTGTCAAAGTCCAAAAAAAAAAACGTAATACGCTCAATTCCAGTATTTTGTTGGTTTTCTTATGATATTTTGGAAATTTACTTAATTTGTGTGTATATAGTGGCTTCTGGACAATCATGGAACTATGTCTAATGTCGTTAGTTAAGTGAAAACAATAATTATTTCATCATAAACTAAGGTAAGTCTTACAGAAAAATTTCGCCGATCTAACCTTGTTTTGAATGTTTACGCGCGAAAAATGACATTAGTACACTACTATCTTGGACAAATATATGATTTTTCTCTTATTTAGGCATAAATAGTCCTATTTTAATTGATATGAATTAATTATTGGACGTCCGTATTCTGAAAATCGTATCGCGTAGATGGTGTGCAAAATTGTAGGAAAATCGACCTTATGTACTGTTGTAATAAGATCGACTAAGCGATGCGGACTTGAAGCGACGCGCCGTGTCCAGAATAAGACTGCCAGCGAGTTATTGGGTGTACGTTTACACTACGACACTTTCGGCGCCGAAATAATTAATTTTCAAAAATTTTGGAAAAACTTTGTATGGTATTCTTAAATTATTTGGATTATTTTTCTTGATAATTTGGAGCAGTTTTTTGAAGATTTTTTAAAAGTGCTACTAGTGTGTACATGCATCATTTGATATAAATTTTTCATCAATTGATTTTTCATGTCTCAAATTGTTAACTTTTTTGCAAGAAACTCTTAAACGTTAAAGAGTACAAGTGTTTTAATATGTACAAGTACTTTTGTAAGTACTTAACTTATTTTGAGGTTCTTCATTGTAGAAAATTCATTTAATATTTTACAAAAAGTTTTCAAAAAGTGTGCTACATATGTACACACACTAAGCAAATTTATTGGATTGAATGAAATTAACTTAGTATCATTTTGCAGTCTGAAGATATCAAGAACACAAAGAAAATAATTGTAGTTTAGAATTTGAGCCAAACCATCTTACATACTGCGGTCACAAACAACAGCGGTCGCCAGCTGCAACGCTTACAAGCGTGGTGACTATGGTAAATCCCCTCCAAAGTACCACGAGTTTTTCCTGGAGTCTCTGGAGGGAGCTCCCTGTCCAGCAGTAGACATTTTATGAGATGTTCTATTGATAATAATAATAAATCTTCATTTCAGACATTTTTAGGGTCAGAGGATACGAAAGGGGGCTCTGAGGAATTGGGACAAAAAACTTTTCAAATTTTTCTAAAAATGATTTTTAATGATTGTTTTGGATAAAATAAACAAAAATATATATTTTTTAATTATTCCATTTTTCTCTAAAATTAATAGATTCTGAGATATTTTAACTAAAAGAATTGAATTTACTATGAAGCTATAATGTGTCAAAAATCGGTATTATAACAAATTCTTCAAACTTTATGAACCTAATAGTTTATAAAACTTACTTTTAGTTGCTGAAAGCGACATTAGAGTTAAAGTTAGAATATAAGTACTTTATTTAAGACCGTCTGTTGTCATAATAAAACAAAATAAAATAAATAAAGTTCTATTAAATCTATATACTTATAAACTGTTTGAAATATATTTACTTACCAACTTACCAAAGAGATAGAGAATGGCTAGAAGCATTTGAGATGTGGTGCTGGAGGAGAATGGAAAGAATTAGCTGGACGGAAAGGAAAAGAAACGAGGAGATGCTAGAAATAGTCAAAGAGAAAAGAAGTTTACTAAAAACAATAGATGACCGAAGAGGGAAAATGATAGGTCACCTGATACGGCACGACAATTTCCTGAAAAATAATAATAGAAGGAAAGATTGAAGGAAACAGGGGAAGCTTCTTCGACCAGATAAAAGACAAGGTCAATGTCGTTTCGTTTCAAGAGGTAAAGCAGCTCGCGATGCAACGTGAGGACTGGAAGTTGCTTCATCGACAAGAGCCAAGCTCTTTAATTAAAGAAGTGGACCAACTTATGACTTTAAATTAGGTCTCCTATTTCTGCCTGTGAACCTAACATAACCTACCGTGTATGTGTCCTTCTGTTTGGAATTTGTTTTTTTCATGGCGGAGCCGAGCCCCCTGTTCAGGGGGGCTGCCCCCCGAGCCCTCCCCCCGCTTCGTCGTCCCGCCTTTCAGTTGGCCTAATAATAAAATTGGTTTGGCCAATTCGGTTCTGTAACCACTTTTGAACCTAACCTATCCTATTCGGAAGAAACCAATTCGGTTCTATAATCAGTTTTTTACCTAATCCTAGTAGATAAAATTACCTGAAATTATGTTATGTTCCGTGTACTGGCAACACTGGTATGACACCGCATCTGGCAACGCTAAAATAATCTCTGCATCTTGTCTGGCGACAAGTAAATTACTCGACAAAATCCACTAAAAGTCTACTTTTGATGGTCCCTAACGTACAATTTATCTTACTTTCACAGTCAATTATCTCAATACTAACAGCCGTAGAGAAAAAATTATAATTATAAAAAGTGATTATTTTTATTCAATCTATTCTAAACAATCATTAAAAACAATAAAAATATTTTTTTTTTTGTGAAATTTTTTTTAAGTCCCAACTCCATAGCGCCCCCTTTGCTACGCCCCAACCCATTTTTAGTCCATAATACAATCATTACTTAACATTGAGTAGTAATTAATGTTTCAGACGTGCACATCATGGGGGTTTGCTGTGTGGACGGCTGTGAACCGGATGGCAGAGAAGAGGTCACATACTTCCCGTAAGATATTTTTTATTTTTTCAAAATCTCGAAAGAAGTTTCCTCAAAAGTGTTGATCCACAAAAAAAACCTATACTCATTGACATGAAATAAACGGGTCCATCTGGGGAAGTACCACCCCCTTGCTTTTTTCTGCCGTGAAGCAGCAGTGTTTGCACTGCTGTGTTTCGGTTTGAAGGGCAAGGGAGCCAGTGAAATTCCGGCACATGAGACATACCATCTTAGTTCTCAAAGTGAGCAACGCGCTTTGCTGTCTTATTAGTGTCAAATATGCCACTAATAAGACAGTGGGTGCTATGGGCAGTGGAGACCACATACCATCAGGTGGCCCACCTGCTCGTTTACTCACTTGTATAATAATAAAAAAAAAAAAATTACAAGTGAGCAAACGAGTAGGTGGGCCACCAGATGGTAAGTGGTCACCACTGCCCATAGCACCCACTGTCTTATTAGTGGCATACTTTGCCGCTATTATTATTATATTTATTATTTCTGTTGCTAATAAAAACAATAAATTCAGGGGGGCATCCCTACAAAAAACGGGTTTTTTTAGGTGATTTTCACTCGATTTTTGTTAGGGTTCCGTAGCCAAATGGCAAAAAACGGAACCCTTATAGATTCGTCATGTCTGTCTGTCTGTCTGTCCGTCCGTATGTCAGAGCCACTTTTCCCCGAAACTATAAGACCTATACTGTTGAAACTTGGTAAGTAGATGTTTTCTGTGAACCGCATTAAGATTTTCACACAAAAATAGAAAATACACAATAAATTTTAGGGTTCCCCATACTTAGAACTTAAACTCAAATTTTTTTTTTTTCATCAATCCTATATGTGTGGGGTGTCTATGGATAGGTCTTCAAAAATGATATTGAGGTTTCTAATAATAGGTCTTTACCTATGAAATTGCCGTTTTGTATGGCGAATTTTGGGTAAACTCCATTTTCAGTACTAACATTTTCTCATTTTTTTTAGGAACTAAAAATCCCAATTGTTTATGTTTTTTTAACATGATTGGGAAGACATTAAGCTAACAGAAGCTTAAATTTAATTTTCGAAAAATATTATCTGTAAAAAAATATAACAAATCTAATGATGAAATCGGACGACATTTAAGACGAACAATTCTAACCTTTAATTTTATATATCAACCTAAAAATTTTTACTTTATTTTATGCGTAAATTGATAACCTTGAAGGCAACTTTCAAATGAAAGACTTATGAAAAATATAGCTTTAAAATTATAGGAATTATGATCTCATTAATCTGTAAGAAAATTTCGGCAATTCCATAGGTAAAGACCTATTATATTTTTTTTCTAAACTGAATAGTTTGCGCGAGAGACGCTTCCAAAGTGGTAAAATGTGTCCCCCCCTGTAAGTTCTAAAATAAGAGAATGGTAAAACTAAAAAAATATATGATGTACATTACCATGCAAACTTCCACCAGAAATTGGTTTGAACGAGATCTAATTAGTAGTTTTTTTTTTAATACGTCATAAATCGTAAATGGCAATTTACCTTTCATTCAATCAACTCAAATATAAGTTTTAGTTACTTACATCACATAATAAAGTTTTTTAGCAATAAAAATACCATAACTTTTACTTATATACGTACAGGTTTGTAGGGAACCCTCAGTGCGCGAGTCCGACTCGCACTTGGCCGGGTTTTTTGTTTAAGCTGTATCGTAAAAACTGGAACACTTACAAGCGTGAAAATTGGTATGTTTGTAGTGCATAGAACCTATACATAGATTAAAAACGAATATTAAAAACTATCTATACTCGCGCTCATTTAAAAAAAAATATCCTCATTCATGTAATAAACAGTTTACTAAAACTATTTTTCGAATAACTATGAAATTAAAAAAGATTTAAGCCATCGAAGATTTGTTTCTGTCTCTTTCTAGCAAAACGAAATTTAAAAATATATGGCCGTTGTGCCTTGTGACGTCATTTTCCATGTCGGATCTCTCTGTCTAATGGGCGCGTAATTAATAGCTTTAAATGCTTATATCGGCCGTGTTTCTTAACCGATTTTAAATTTTGATTTCACTTTTTGACATCTCTACTACGGTATTTTCATATTTTGTTAATAAATGCGACTAAAACATATTATGGGGAGCAAACCCAACGGTTATGCGCACTACGGGGCTAGCTCTGTGTTTCTCAGCAGGAGAGTACGCGTGTCAAGTGTGGACTAGGTCAGCTCACACCAGAGAGGTGGACGCGGAGCTAAATGACACCTGCCGCATCGTGACTGGGTGTCTCAAGCCAACTCCTGTCGGTATGCTGTTCCCTCTTGCGGGGATAGCTCCTCCCAGAGTCCGTAGAGCAGTGACCTGTTCGCTAGACAAACAAAAACAGGAAAGCGACCCGAGACATCCACTCTACGGGCTCTCTCTCGCTGCAGGTCGGTTGCGAAGCCGCAAAAGCTTCCTGCGATCCACACAGCCTACCGACCAAAACCCTTCCGAAGTGAGGTGCAGACTTTGGGCAAGCGAGTACCCACATTGACTGTACCCCCCCAAAGAAAACCTGCCTCCTGGCTATAAGGAACCTTGGCCAACCTGGAGAAGTCTAAATAGGCTGAGGACCCAAGTTGGCCGAAGCAAGGATAACCTATGCCGGTGGGGGTTCCTAAGTAGCGCAGACGCCAGCTGTGAATGTGGAGAACTCCTGCAAACCATGGCGCACCTCACTAATTGTCCCGCGTGCCCGACCACCTGCTCGCGTGAGGACTTACTTGACGGTAACCAGAGGGCTACCACGGTAGCCGCTTTCTGGGCAAGTAAGATTTAGCCTGTGTTCTTGCCGACACGAAAGAAGAAGAAGAAGAATTATGCATAGTCCTTATTGGCCGGATTTGTTTTTTATTTAAAGAAACAAAAAAAATACTTAACTATTTTTATAAGATATCACACTAAGGCCGGTATTTTACTGGGACACCATGGCAGCATTTTAGTTAGTCGCCGCTATTAACACAATGTATACAGCTCTATAGAGTAGAGAGTTACTCACCTGGTGTCCGTTTGGTTGCGCAACCAATTTGGCGGCGCAACCAGTTCGGAGGCTGGTCGCGCTACCACTCCCAGTGAAATATAGCCCTTAATACTGTGGCCGCAGGGTGTGGCGACTCTGGTGTCTTTACTGGTTTACGGACACCAGTAGTGTAACCAGTCGCGCCACCGTGGTGTCCCAATGAAATATCGGCCTAAAACCAGAATTGGCTTAAAGCTTACTTTAATATAGTTATATAAGTTTAATCAAGGAGGTTTTAGTAGCAGCTCTTACTGCTAAGGAGGGAGCCATAAGCGTAGCACTTTCTTGCGAGGGGACCTCCATACTAAAATGTATGGAATTTTTTTCAAATCCTAAAAACGTAATTTTTTTATCTTTCTCTCTAAGAAATATGTGACATGGGACTAATAAATGCTACTACCATAGTTTTTCTGGTGAAAACACTTACCATTCAGGAAAAAAACGGTGTTAAAAATCACGCATAAAATGGCTATTACGGATTATTTACGCTTCCGTTCTTAATATTAATGATCAATTCACAAGTAAAAAACTATATATTTTCACTTTCGCAAACAAAGTTTATACTAAAACATTCGATTTTTAAAGATATCTTGATTTTTGTAAAACTTAACTGAGTTTTTTGACCGACTAGAATGGGCGACAGTGAGACGCTTCACGCTTCACTAGCTCATACAGAATATGTATATGACGGACTCTATAGTTTTTAACTCTGAGAGTTTAATGCTTACTTTTTTTTCATTGCAGTTTCCCCATAAAACCAGCTCTAGTTAAAAAATGGCGGAAGGCAATAGCCACGACTACAAAAATACATCAAGACTCGAAAATTTGCAGCCGACACTTCTTAACTACGGACTATGAGATGGTCAGAGGGAAGCTCAGATTAAAGGGAAGAGTCGTGCCCAGCATTTTCGATAAGGTAACGTGCACTCCGAAACACCGAGAACTATTTATATACTACGGTCTATGAGATGGTCAGAGGGAAGCTTAAGTTGAAGGGGAGAGTTGTGCCCAGCATATTTGATAAGGTAACGTGCACTCCGAAACACCGAGAACTATTTATATACTACGGCCTATGAGATGGTCAGAGGGAAGCTCAGACTGAAAGGAAGAGTCGTGCCCAGCGTATTTGATAAGGTAACGTGCACTCCGAAACACGGAAAACTATTTATGTGCAGTTGTCACTTCTTAACTACGGACTATGAGATGGTCAGAGAGAAGCTCAGATTGAAGGGAAGAGTCGTGTTCAGCATATTTTATAAGGTAACGTGCGCTCCAAAACACGGAGAACTATTGATATACTACGGCTTATGAGATGGTCAGAGGGAAACTCAGGTTGAAGGAAAGAGTCGTGCCCGGCATATTTGATAAGGTAACGTGCACTCCGAAACACGGAAAACTATTTATGTGCAGTTGTCACTTCTTAACTACGGACTATGAGATGGTCAGAGAGAAGCTCAGATTGAAGGGAAGAGTCGTGTTCAGCATATTTGATAAGGTAACGTGCGTTCCGAAACACGGAGAACTATTTATATGCAGTTGTCACTTCTTAACTACGGACTATGAGATGGTCAGAGGGAAGCTTAGGTTGAAGGGAAGAGTCGTGCCCAGCATATTTGATAAGGTAACGTGCACTCCGAAACACGGAGAACTATTTATATGCATTCGCACTTCTTAACATCGGACTATGAGTTGGTCAGAGGGAAACTTAGACTGAAAGGAAGAGTTGTGCCCAGCATATATATTTGATAAGGTAACGTGCACTCAGAAACACGGAGAACTATTTATATGCATTCGCACTTCTTAACAACGGACTATGAGTTGGTCAGAGGGAAACTTAGACTGAAAGTAAGAGTTGTGCCCAGCATATTTGATAAGGTAACGTGCACTCCGAAACACGAAAAATTATGTAAGATCCATTTTTTTCGTTTATTGCAATGCTTACCAACACATTTTGTAGCTATGTCAAAAGCAATTCGCTAAAGCTGTCAGAAAAAACAAGTTTGTAAAACATCTTTACCTGACAGTGGCATAAACTACTATTTCAGGATTGATAGGTTCGAAATAAACTAAGGTACATTCAACAGCACGTCAGTAGGAACACTTTTGGACCTTGTGGTGTTGTAATAGAGTTGAAAAAGTTTCTACAGACAAGCGGTTGACCGTAACTTTACTTCAATTTTGTAAGACAGATTTTCGATAAGTTTTGTAATTAGCAAGTAATAGTTTTTACATCTCTCATATTCGGTAAGTAGGTCCTTATTACCCCCAAATGGGGCTTGTAGGTGACCAATTGGCGCTCTAGGGTAATAATGTAGCTAGAAAAGCCCTAGGGCGGTAAGTAATTAAAACATCCGCCTTGATGGCCGCCTCCAGCAGCGGGGCGGCGGGCGTGTTAATTACTTACCGCCCTAGGGCTTTTCTAGCTACATTATTACCCTATAGCGCTAATTGGTCACCTACAATTTGGTGGTAATAAGGACCTACTAACCTCACAATCGAGATGTAAAGCAGAGTAGTTAGCTCGGGTGTAAGCATCAATTGCACCCTCGAACTATAGGCGCCCTCGCTGCGCTCGTGCGCCTAAATATCTCGGGCTGCAATTGATGCCTTACAGCCCTTGGCTACTAATCTACTATTAACTGATGGGGGCGCTAGTTGGCTGGAGGAAAGCCTTTGACTATGAAATTTCCGTTTTGTATGGTGAATTTTAGGTAAACTCAATTTTCAGTACTAACATTTTTGCATTTTTTTTAGGTTCAGTTGGATTCCTCACCACCCAAATCGCCTCGCAGCGATCATTCCAACAAAGACTATGAAAAGCAAGATGGCGACCTAGAAGAAAAACAAGGTTTGTATCAAGGAGTTTCAATTAGTAGTTCTGCTAAGGAGAGAGCCATAAGCGTATCCATTTCTTGCGAGGGACCTCCATATTAAAATGTATGGATTTTTATCAAATCCCGAAAACTTACAAAAGTTATCTTTCTCTCTGAGAAATACAGGCTGTAAGGGACGGTGTACCGAAAACTGAAAGGGCGTGTTCAGTCAACGAAACTGAACAACTTTCCCAAAGAAACATTTTTGACCTCTCCATACAAATTGCTCACTCTAATCAAACAGTTTGTAAGGAGAGGTGTTTTTAGGGTTCCGTACCTCAAAAGAAAAAAACGGAACCCTTATAGGATCACTTTGTTGTCCTTCTGTCTGTCTGTCAAGACCCTTTATCTCACGAACGGGTAGAGGTATCAGGTTGAAATTCAGATCCATGAACCACACAAGATCTAAAAATTTAAATTTTTTACAACGACGCAATCAAAAGATATGACATTTTATGTCCTCATCTCATACATTATTCAAAAATGCAAAACCTACAGGGTACTTCCCGTTGAGCTAAAATTATGAAATTTGACAAGGAGCTAGGTCTCACAGTACAAATAATGGGAAAAGTCTGAAATCATTAAATATTACAACTTTTCTCACAACTAATGGTAACCAATTGTGGTGAGCTCCCGTTTCAAGAACATTCATATAAGAGAGGGGTCAAGTTGGATGGTTGCTGAGGCGATTTTTGTTTTAGTTCTATTTAAAAACGGGAACACTTACAAACTTGAAAATTGTTATGTTTATAGGGCATAGGCTATAAAATAACAACAAATAATAAAATTTGGTCAAGCGCGTGTCGGACTCAAAAACTCTAGCACATTAACTTACTGAAATTTCAACTAATACAATTATGTTTATGTGGTGGTACGGAACCTTCAGTGCGAGAGTCCGACTCGCACTTGGCCGGTTTTTTTCGTTTATTGCAACGCTTACCAACACATTTTGCACCTATATCAAGAGCAATTGGCTGAAACTGTCAGAAAATACAAGTTTGTAAAACAATGTTATTCTTCTACACGAATGTTTAGAAGCGGCAAGAATTGAAATTATATAAATAAAAATTCTGAAAAAAAAAATTTCTTAGTTTCGCTTATTCCGAAAACACGTTGTATAAGGTCAAAATGAAAAAGTGAACATAATTTTAGTATGTTACTCAGACCATGGAACTGAACAACTTTCCCCAAGGAACATAGGTCGAAATACGAAAAAACTTTTTTGACCTCCCATAGAAACTGAATCAGCTTATCACGCATTTTGTATGGGAGGTCAAATTTGGTTTTTCGTATTTCGACCTACGTTCCTTGAGAAAAGTTGTTCAGTTTTATGGTCAGAATCTAACGATGAAGTTTGTGAAGTCGGTCACCGGACACATGGTATAGGCTTTTGAAAATAAACAATTATTATTATTCATCATAACATCCCATGAAATGCCCACTACAGGACAGGGAGCTCCCTCCAGAATTCTAGATTTTGCTGGAAAAATGTGGAGGGGAAGTACCATAGTCACCTCGCTTGTTAGCGTTACGGCTGGCACCATGGACCGCGGTTGTAGGTGACCGCAGTAAGTAAGATGTAAGATACAAAGGAGGATGCTGCTGCCCATCCTCCAGTTAACCCTTAGTCGCCTCTTACGACACCCACGGGTATGTATGGGTTGGTACTATTTGCCGGCACCACACGGGACCCTGCCTGTGGTTGTGAAATTTTGCGATTTTCTACTTTGTAGATTTATCCGAACACTGGAAGTGTTAAAATAAAATACTTGAATTCTATTTGCAATATTATTATTATTAAACAATTATTATTATCTACTTTTACCACAATATTTAGAGGTCGCGCCATACGAATTATTTTGGACCTCTTTGTTTCAGGGACCCCAGAGTTCCCGATACCAGACTTCACCTTGACAGAAGGAGTGTCTAAAGGCGATCACTTGGACGATAGCGAGGAAGGATGCACCATCGAATGGTCGGTATATACTAATAATAATAATTGATTGATTGACTAATGTTTTTACAATTTGAGTTTCTTCGGCTAGTACAAATATTTTATAGAATAGAATATTTTTATTCGCTTGAATAGGGTACAAGTTAAGATGTTACAATATTATAAGTTTCTCCATATTCAGCTATGTACACAATAGCAAATATTTGAATTTTAAATAATAATTACAAACAAAAAAAAAAATCTAATTACAAAACAAAAAATCTTATGTCAATCTAGTCTAATTATTATATTATTTTAATTCTATGTTATCTAATTTAAAAGCCAAAAATTCAGCCACAGTAAAAATTATAATGGATAAGCAGCTCATAAAGTTTTTGTTTTGTACAAATCATAGTTTCCCTGCCACCTAAACTAAGAAATACCCTGTATTTTAGGTGTCAGTGATTCCCAAGGGACTAATCATTAAATACTAATTAAACGAGCAATATTTGTAATCGGTTACACGAAAACGGCTCTAACGATTTCTATGAAATTTAATATACAGGGGTTTACGGGGGCGAAAAATCGATCTAGCTAGGTAGGAAATTTCATTTTCCCAGATTTTTTTTAAATGCCGCGTTTTAGACAGAAACCTACATCGCCATCTGTTGGTGGGTAGCATAGCTTGCTCACCCGATGATATTTTAATGTTGAGGCGGCTATTACAGAGCGAAGCTCGGTCGCCCAGGTACTACGCCTAAATCTCTCCGGACCCACCATACCCCTGGGCCATACCCCTGGGGGTAGGGTAGGACTGAACCATACCACCATAGTAGTGTTGGGATTTGAAAAATTTAAACGCAGTATAAAAGCTGACCTTGTTTTCTTTAAAATATTAGGCTAGCAATCATTTGATAAATTCTCAATCGGGAGGAACGGCGCCTGACGTTCACATGCCTCCATGATACCACTACTCTCTGAAATGTCATTCAAAACTTTGATTCGACAACATAGATTTATATATTCAAGATAGGGTCTTGGGAACAAGCGGTTCAAAATTTCCCCCCATACAAGAAAAAATAGCGCCATCTGTGAAAAATCGCGTGAACTACGTTGTGTAGTACTTCGGTCGGTGCTAAATACACGGAACGGAAATAATATGGCGGGAAAAAACAAAACAAACTTTTTACTGTTAATATGTGATTTAGGCATGGTCTTTCAGTTTCATTAATTGGATTATAGTCAAAAACAATAATAAGAAATAACAATAATAATAATAAGAGTATATTGTTTCTTGAACTAAGAACATTCCATTTTGTTGGTAAGTTTATTTGCATCCAATGTTGAAAATATGACTGACAACGACTGACATTTGTTGGTCTTAAACGTCAAATTTCGGACCAACAAATTGGGGACATTGTAACTTGCCGATGGGCTAGTACTTATATATAAGTAAATGTTCGACAAACAGTTTATTAACTTTTTCAAGCAGTTTTAACTGTGAGATTTACTTACCTGTTGAAGAGGGATACTTGAAATAAAATAGTAAATAGTTATGTAGCATGAATAAATACTTTCATAGATACGTGGCAGTCTTTAGGTCACATCTCTATGGTGGTATGGTTTCGTCCCACCCTACCCCCAGGGGTATGGCTAGGGGTATGGTCGGTCCGGACCGCGCATAAATTTCACTTCGAACCAGCCCCAGTCGAGATAGTAATCCCGGATGCCGGATACCGGATGGCGTAAACAAAGGCTGTTTAGAGCTTGCATTCTGAGAAATAAAACATGGAGCTAGGTTTCTTGTACCAATCGTGAATAATTCAGCAGGTTGCTTAAGTACCCGCCCAGCTGGAATTAAATACCTAAAAAATCATTCAGATACTCTCGGGCAAAACACAGCATGAATTTTCATTCGTTTTAAACCCGACGCTCAGTGATTCTCCCCATAGTAAAGTGGTCACGTGATCGACTCGTTTTGTATGGGAAGGTGAAAATTTTTTATCGAGTAAAAAAATTTTTTCTTCGGTAAAGTTGCTTGTTTTCATGAGTAGAATCACTGAGCGTCGGGTTTAAAACGAATAAATATTCATGCTGTATACACTAGTGAGTTTTTTAAAGGTACACAACTGGCCCAAACACTAATTTGCTTCAGGGCGAATCTGGCCCTAGCTTGTTTACAAAAGGTACATCTCGCTCGCGTTCCAGTTTTTCAGAGGGCGAAATGTACCCCAAAACCATTTACCACCAGATGGCCCACCTGCTAGTTTCCCCACTTGTGACACAAAAAAATATATTCTGCCTACCCCGACGGGAAATAGGCGTGATGTTATGTATGTATGTTTGTACGTGAGTGGTGATGAAAATGTTTCCATACATTCCAGTGTCCCAGAGGCAATTCTACACGAAGAGAGTGACTCGCACAGTGACGGTGAAATACATACCAATGACATAGAAGATATCATAGCTCCGTACCACATCAAACAAAATAAGCAGTTGGCTGAAATTATGAAGAAGCAGGAAGAAGAAGCCAAGAAACGACAAGAAAAGGTAGGTATTCACGTATATTATAATGAACATATAACCAAAAAGATATTACAACAAGTAGCATAGTGATAATTACAAACAAGAAACAAATAACAAAAAAACAACAAAAACATACAATAAATTACTATCAAAAAACAAAAAGAAACGATAACAAGAAACAGCAAACAACAAGAAACTAACAATTAATAACAAGAAACAAACAACAGTATTATTAGAACAAATAAAAACAAACCACTATAAGACACAAGAAATATTAAATAACAAGAAACAAATAACAACGACACGCCTTAAATAAGTAGCATTAATTATTTCAAGACTTAAGTAATCAAACAATACATACACATACAAATCAACCAAAAACACATACAAATTTTATTATGCACTACATTAATATACAAATTACATAGAAGATATAAAAGCTCCATATCACATTAAACAGAATAAGCAGACAAGAAGAGGTAAGTATTTACTACTAAACATCAAAAATATGTCACTGCAATAAACACACAACAAATTACTAACAAGAAACAAATAACAAGAAACAACAAATATACGCCTGAAATTAGTAACAATAATAATTTTAAGACAAACAGAAAAATAAAACAAACATTAGTTGTAGATAAAATTATAAATAAGGAAAAACTATTACAAGACAAAATACAAAGAAATAACAAACAACAAAAACAAGAAATAGCTCAGGTGCAAAGTCCATCTGGGGTAGTACCACCCCCTTGCCATTTTCTGCCGTAAAGCAGCAGTGTTTGTACTGCTGTGTTTCGGTTTGAATGGTAAGGGAACCAGTGAAATTACCGGCACATGAGACATGCCATCTTAGTTCTCAGGGTGGGTAACCCGCTTTGCTGTCTTATTAGTGTCAAATTATTTCACTACGAGTAATAAGACAGTGGGTGCTATGGGCGGTAAAGACCACTTTCCACCAGATGGCCCACCTGCTCGTTTGCCCACTTGTGACACAAAAAAAAGTAAGTAACAATAGTAATCTAATTTCAAAATTTAAATCAAGGATAAAGTAGAGATACCTACGAATTATATAATACACTACATCCAACACTAGTAGTGTTAACGGAATAAGCGAAACTGAGAAAATAGTTTGTTCAGAATCGAGAGTAGAATCAATTTCACTGGTTTTTGATAGGGGTAATTATTTTTTATTACTTAAATTTTTGCCGCTTCTTTTCTAAATATTTCTGTGGATACGCGCGCTGGCGGCCGGGCGCCGCGCGGTTAATGAGCGGTGAGGAGGGGAGTGGGCGTGGCGTGCGCGGACTAGAACAACGATGAAACTAGAACAGTGATAAAACTTTAAAGTAACAATTTTTTTGATTAAAAAAAAACCTTTTTTTTTACAGGAATAGATTTTATTTAATAAATATCATTTGGGGTGTATGTGGGTTTCGCTTATTCTATTAACACGTTGTATAAATAGCTTCGTACCACATCAAACAGAATAAGCAGATGGCTGACATTATGAAGAAACAAGAAGAAGATGCGAAGACAAGAAAGGGTTGGTATTTAGACAACAATAACATATCACGACAAGAAACATATAACAAACTAACAAGAAACAGGACGAAGATGCGAATACAAGACAAGAAAGGGTTGGTATTTACACAACAACAACATGTCACGACAAGAAACGTATAACAAACTAACAAGAAACAGGAAGAAGATGCGAATACAAGACAAGAAAGGGTTGGTATTTACACAACAACAACATGTTACGACAAGAAACATATAACAAACTAACAAGAAACAGGAAGAAGATGCGAAGACAAGAAAGGGTTGGTATTTACACAACAACAACATGTCACGACAAAAAACATATAACAAACTAACAAAAAACAAACTAACAAGAAACAGGAAGAAGATGCGAATACAAGACAAGAAAGGGTTGGTATTTAGACAACAACAACATGTCACGACAAGAAACATATAACAAACTAACAAAAAACAAACTAACAAGAAACAGGAAGAAGATGCGAATACAAGACAAGAAAGGGTTGGTATTTACACAACAACAACATTTCACGACAAGAAACATATAAAAAACTAACAAAAAACAAACAACAACGAGAAAAACTATTACAATAAAAAAGTCGTTAAAAGTAATGTTTAAATTTACAGGAAGCTGAGAAACAGATGAACAGCAAGCCAGATACTAACGGCACCAAACAAGTGGGAGATGTGATTGAAGTGGAAATTGAGCCCGGTGAGTTGGCAACACTGCTTTCTTTTTAGGGTTCCGATACAAAAAATAGTAAAAAAAAAACCGGCCAAGTGCAAATTGGACTCGCGCCCTAAGGGTTACGTGCCTATGTTTTATGTTTTGAGGGTAAAGGGGCCGGGCTCCTAATTCCCGACGGCCACTGCGACCTGTGCAGATCTATTGTAGCCAACCCTTTATATTACATTTCCTCGGCCACACCGACAGCCTCAAAGAAGTTGACAAACTGCCTAGGATTGAGAGTTCGAGCATCTTCAGGGTATAGTATGTGTCCTCCCGTTTCCCGACTTCTACTGTGAGTTAGTGCATCACAGTGGCAGATCAGGGTGTATAGGCGTTTCATCGTCTTCTGCACAGAATCTGCAATATGGGTTTTCGTATAGGCCCATTCTGTTTAGGTGCTTGCACAACCTACAGTGTCCCGTTAGGGCTCTTATGAGTATCCTAAATTGATTCCGATTTAGCTTGAGCGCTTCAGATGTGTATTTCTTTGAGAAGCCTCGGATCAACTGTTTTGAGTGTGTGAGACCAGTTGAACCTTGCCAAGCTTGGATGGCTTCGCACTTCGCCCAAGCCCCTAGCTGAAACCTGGTGGCAGATTTAGGTATACCTAGGACTGGCTCCGGTCCAGTAAATTTAGATCCAGAGCCTTCTCTTGCCAGTTCATCTGCCACCTCGTTTCCTCCTATTCCCGAGTGCCCAGGAACCCAACCTAGGGTAACTTTGTTTTTTGCACCTAGCTGGTTGAGGGCTTTTATACACTCCTTAGTGAGTTTGGAGGTAATCGTATCGGATTTCAGTGACATTAGGGCCGCCTGACTGTCCGATAGGATTGCTATTTTCTTACCGGAGTAATTGAGGTTTTCGTGCGCGCAATCCAGTATCGCATACATCTCAGCTTGAAAGACGGTTGCATAGCGGCCAAGGCTCGTGGCTTTTTTCAAAATGGGCCGCTTGCCAAACACGCCTGCTCCAGCAAGGCCGTCACGTTTCGAGCCGTCGGTGAACCAGACTAGCTCTGCCGTTTTAAAATGTTCGGGTACAGAATTTTGCCATTCATCCCTTGGGGATATTATAACTTCGTATAGTTTATCAAAGTTATAAGTTTGTATCATGACATCTGAAGGCATTGCCATGATAGGGAGTTTGGTGAGGCTGTTGTACAGATTTCCCAAGGTTTTTGATGTCCAATTCATCTTGCCTGCTTCTATGGCCCGTAGCATCGATATTCGTGCTTCTTTTTGGACATGTAAGTGTAGCGGTGTTAGGTTCAGCACCGCTTCCATGGCCAAGGTGGGAGTTGATGAGAGGGCACCAGTGATCATGAGACAAGCTAGTCTTTGTAGGCTGTTTAGGGTCTTGATGGTTGTCACCTGTTCTACCTTTTTGTGCCAGGCTATACATCCGTAGGTAACAATGGGTCTCACTATTGCTGTGTATAGCCAGAGTGAATGCTTAGGCTTCAGGCCCCATCTGGAGCCGGCAAACGTATTACAGATGCTAAGTGCTGTCTTGGCCTTTTTTACTACTTGGTCAATGTGTTTGTTCCATACGAGTCTGTGGTCTAAGTACACCCCCAGGTATTTAACTTCGTGTGAGAATTCGATAGTCTTGCCGAAGAGAGTAGGAGGTGTTATGCCTCTCAGGTTTCTTCTCTTCGTGAATGGGACTACTACGGTTTTGCTGGCGTTTACAGAGAGCATATTCTTTCTACACCAGCTTTCAATTTTCTTAAAAGCATTTTGCATAAGACTTGAAACCGTTGAAGGGCTGTTGCCAACTATACTGATTACTAAGTCGTCGGCGTAGCCTTGGGTGGGCAGACTAGCCGAGTTGAGCTCTACGAGCAGACAGTCAACTACAATAGACCACAGCAGAGGGGACAGGACTCCACCCTGGGGACACCCTCTTGTCACCTTAACATTGATGGTCGCGTTAAATAGGGTCATTTTGACCGTTCTTGTGGTGAGCATTGATTCCACCCATTTTAATGTTGTATTATCAATGCCGCGCTGGTTCATACATCGTAGTATGACTTCAGTAGAGGTGTTATCGAATGCACCCTCTATGTCTAGAAAGGCACATAAGGCAATTTGTTTGTCTTCTAGTGCTTTTTCCAACCGGTCCGTAAGTTCCATCAGCGCAGTCTCGGTCGATTTGCCTTTTTGATAGGCGTGTTGGAAGACATGCAGAGGTATTTTATTTAGGTATGTCTCTCTGATGTGTAAGTTAATTACTTTCTCCATCGTTTTTAGTAGAAAGGAAGTAAGACTAATTGGTCTATAGGACTTGGGGTGGGTTTTGTCTTTGTCTCCACCCTTCGGGATAAAGGTCACCTTTACGTTACGTGCCTATCTACCATATGATATACTAAAAGCTTTTGCTCTTTGATTTTAAAAACTCCGCGACCATCTAACTTGACCCCTCTTTTATTGAAAAGTTCTTGAAACGGGAGCTCACCTTAATTGGTTACTATTAGTTGTGAGAAAAATTGAAATATTTAATGGTTTTAGACTTTTCCCTTTATTTGTACTGTGAGACCTAGCTTCTTGCCAAATTTCATAATTTTAGGTCAACGGGATGTACCCTGTAGGTTTTGCTTTTTTGCATAAATGTATGGAGTTGAGGACATAAAAAGCCATATCTTTGATTGCGTCGTTGTAAAAAATTTAAATTTTCAGATCTTGTGTGGTTTATGGACCTAAATATTCGTTATCAATTTCAACCTGTTACTTCTTCTCGTTCGTGAGAAAAAGGGTCTTGATAAGGATTCCGTTTTTTATTTTGAGGTACGGAACCCTAAAAAGGAACACTTATGGTGCGATTTTGTCTGTCTGTCTGTCACACCTCTATATCTCAGCAACCATTCATGCTATCGATTTGAAATTTGGAATATCGTTGGTCAACCTCCAACAATGAATAAACTAGATTTGATTTTCATGTTCAGTATTTAGTTTGTTTGTATAGTTTTAAACTGTGATGCTAACAATTTTAATTAACTTTCTCCCAGTATCAACATAAATTTATCAATTTACTTTTTAATTTCTATAGAACTAGAACACGACACTGGCAGAAATGTCCCCAAGTATGGGTCATAGGTCATTTAGTTAAGGGGCTGATAAGAGCTAAACTACCTCCATTTCTAGCAAAATCTGTACCTACTCATAATATTAATTATAAAACAGTTATATATATATATATATATACAGGGTTTAAGGGACGACGGTGTACCGTAAAGGGCGTGCTCAGTCAAATAAACTGAACAACTTTCCCAAAGAAACATTTCTGGGAAATGAAAAAAATTTTTGACCTCCATACAAAATGCTCAGTCGGGCCGACAAATTTGTACGGAGAGGTCAAAATTTTTTTTCATTTCCCAGAAATGTTTCTTTGGGAAAGTTGTTCAGTTTCGTTGACTGAGCACGCCCTTTCAGTTTTCGGTACACCGTCCACCCTTACACTCATAAAGCATAATATATTGAAGAGTGTGTAAAAGCTTTTATCTACACTCATGTCGTAATCTTTGAATTATGATTCAAAAAGTTGGTACATAAGGCTGAATATTACGCAGAGTATGCATAAAAAATTAAAAAGTTACGTACGTAAGTACGTAACGATTTTTGTATGAAAATTTTGTAAGGTGTTACGTAATTTAACTTTTTAATCATAACATAACACTTGGATAAATTCTTCTTGAACCTAAACCTTTTTAAAGAAGACTGAATATAAGGTCTTTTAGAGAGCCGTTTATAAATGTAACAGTTTTTCTTAGTAGCTGTCAAACATCAGTAGCATATTTACAAAGTGTACCTTATAAACAACCTATTATTTTGGAGCAGTTACAGTAACAGTTACTATAGTTACAATTATTTTATCTGTAGTGGAAAATATGCGCGCGCAGCCTGAAATTAGAAGGACTTGGAAATAGATATTAGATTTGCCGCCATTTTCAAATATTTACCTTTTTTAAGTATTTTGTGCCCGTGAAAGTTTATTGAAAAAGTAGATAAAGTGGTGCAGTCAGGATACTGCAGTTACACCAGAAGATACTCAATAACTTATGATCTTCTCCCATATTAGTCTAGGACATTTTATGACATAACCAACAATGAATTGGGAAAGAATGAAAATCGAAAAGAAAACCATGTATTGTTAAGAAAATGTTCTGCTTGTATATTTCGAAGAAGACCTAGCGGATATATTAAGGCGGCTTCTTCAGACTCATATCAGAACTGTAATATACATAATATTATAAGTTACCTTTGTTGTTTACTTACTTTTGTTTAATTTTATAAGTAAGTACCTTCCTATTGCATGAGTGAAGATAAAGTAGTATACGCAACTGCATATAATAGGGTATTAAAACACTCGTTTGATGCTATTATCACACTCGGCTACGCCTCGTGTGATAAACCCAAACTCGTGTTTTAATAACCTGTTTTATATGACAGTTGCATAAACTACTATAGCATCATAATACAATTAAAAATTATAGCAACTTTTATTTATTTTCTCCCAGTATCAACAACAACAGACACTCCCGAGGTGGTCAACTCGACCGGCTCCAAAGACGATGATGATGATGTGGTGGAGATAGGAGTCGACCACAAGCGACCCAAGTTCATTGAGATCTGCGTTGACGGCAGTAAGTGATACGCTCTTATGTTAAAAGGCGGCTATGTCACTTTATGTTAAAAGGTGGCTAAGTCACTTTAAGGTAAAAAGCGGCTAAGTCACTTTATGTTAAAAAGCGGCTAAGTCACTTTAAGGTAAAAAGCGGCTAAGTCACTTTATGTTAAAACGCGGCTAAGTCACTTTAAGGTAAATAGCGGCTAAGTCACTTTATGTTAAAAGGCGGCTAAGTCACTTTATGTTAAAAGGCGGCTAAGTCACTTTAAGGTAAAAGGCGGCTAAGTCACTTTATGTTAAAAGGCGGCTAAGTCACTTAATCGACCTAAGTTCATTGAGATCTGCGTTGACGGCAGTAAGTAATGTTACTTACATGTACATTTTTGAGAAAGTTGAAAAAAACTTTTTCAATACATTTGCTCGAAAAATGTACTTATAAGGACGTAAACATTGCTCGTATGTAGTTACTTACCGAACTAGTGCGGTAAGTAAAAAAAGTATACTGCCAAGGAGTTTTTACACTCTGATTACAAAATTATTTTGTAAAAATACTACAGTGGTGACTTTTTACTTGGGTGACGACTGCCTACCTATATTTGAAATAAAATGGAGAGTACCAGGAGAACATAAATCGACAAGAGGCTGACAGTACCCATGGTTGGTTCCTTTGCCAAGCGCATTACTTATACCTGTTTTCTCACAAATGTATTGAAAAACGTCGTAAGATACACGGCCGTAAGGGTTATGTATGACAAACTTGTGCCGATGGTAAACCCTCGACTTCGTCTCGGGTTTACAAAACGTCAATTCGTTTGTAATAACCCTACTTACGGCACTTGTATCTTAAACGCTCAGCTCGAAAGTAAAAATCATCACGATATAGTATTTTGAAGCTTCCGAATCGAAACTATAATTTTTTTGGACTTTTTCTCTGTTTGTTTATGTTCGTTCGAGCATCATACAAAAACTACTGAACCGATTTCAATGTTTTTTTTTTGTTACTATATATCTTAAGTTAGACATTTGGATATAATTCATCTCACTCCGATGTTGGGAACCGGAGTTATACTAATTTTCACATCACGTATGACTATTACAGGATTATTGGTCAGTTTTACTCAAAATTGAAAAAAATATCTATCTGTGATGGATAACTTAAGTAATTTCATAGTCAAGTCTATATTGAAACAATCAGTCTATAAATTGATGGATAAGTAATTTGATTGCCAAGGTCTATATTGAAACAATCAGTCTATAAATTGATGGATAAGTAATTTTATAGCCGAGGTCTATATTGAAACAATCAGTCTATAAATTGATGGATAAGTAATTTTATAGCCGAGGTGTATATTGAAACAATCAGTATATAAATTGATGGATAAGTAATTTGATTGCCAAGATCTATATTGAAACAATCAGTCTATAAATTGATGGATAAGTAATTTTATAGCCGAGGTCTATATTGAAACAATCAGTCTATAAATTGATGGATAAGTATTTTTATAGCCGAAGTGTATATTGAAACAATCAGTCTATAAATTGATAATTAAGTAATTTTAAAGGCGAGATCTATATTGAAACAATCAGTCTATAAATTGATGGATAAGTAATTTTATAGCCGAGGTCTACATTGAAACAATCAGTCTATAAATTGATGGATAAGTAATTTTATAGCCGAAGTCTATATTAAAACAATCAGTCTATAAATTGATAGATAAGTTATTTTATTGCCAAGGTCTATATTGAAAAAATCTGTCTATAAATTGATGAATAAGTAATTTTATAGCCGAAGTCTATATTGAAACCATCAGTCTATAAATTGATGGATTAGTAATTTTATAGCCGAAGTCTATATTGAAACAATCAGTCTATAATTTTATGGATAAGTAATTTTGTAGCCGAGGTCTATATTGAAGCAATCAGTCTATAAATTGATGGATAAGTAATTTTATAGCTGAGGTCTACGTTGAAACAATCAGTCTATAAATTGATAGATAAGTAATTTTATTGCCAAGGTCTATATTGAAAAAATCAGTCTATAAATTGATGGATAAGTTATTTTATAGGCGAGGTCTATATTAAATATGAAGAAGACGAATTATCGAACACAGGAGTCGAGAAAAAACTGCCCAAACTTGTAGAAATCTGTATCGATTTCAGTAAGTGACGGTTATCAAAACAGATACAATAGTTAGTTAGGTTATTGTTAAGGTACTGTTAGTAAAGTATAGTAGTTTAGTTGCATAAGCAGACTTCGTTCAGGCTAGTAATAACCTTATTGTCACACAGTTTTGTAATAGTAGTTTATGCAACTGTACATTAATAAGGGGTATTGAAACTTAAGTGTGCGTTTTTGGGTCGAGCGAAGCGAAGGCGAGTTCCATAACAGCATCACACGAGTAATACTTACAATTTCTGAACTCATTATTGAAAATTACTGTTACTCATAGGTAGTTAAGTAGTTTACCACAGACTAAGTACGGTCAACCACACGTCAGTGGAAACATTTGCAACTCTATTACCATGCCATTATGTCTAAAGTGTTTCGACTGACGTGTAACACACCACACACACACCCACACATACATACACACCACATACACACCACACACTACACACACAAATGCTCACCACACACACTACACACACAAATGCACACCACACACACATAAATGCACACTAAACACACAAATGCACACCACACACACATAAATGCACACCACACACACTAAACACACAAATGCACACCACACACATTACACACCACACATACACACCACACACTACACACACAAATGCTCACCACACACACTACACACCACACATTACACACACATATTCTCCCCACACATACACACGCTACATACACACATGCAGACCACACACACCATATACACACACACCCAACACACACAAACACCTCAGCCTGGTACTTAGCTTTTTTGGGATTTAATTTTTAATAGTTAAGTAGGTAATTCTCGCGTAGGTTACTGTATGTAGTCATGGTAGATGTATGTAGTACTTCAAATTACCCAATTTCGCCCGTTGCAAAAGTATCTTGGAGAAAAATGCTACTTTGTCAGCACTTATTGACGAACGAAACATTATTTTGTTGTGATACATTATTTTTCGTTAATTCCAACGCTTGCCAACGCATTTTGCAGCTCTGTCAAAAGCCATCGGCTGAAGCTGTCAGAAAAAACATGTTTGTAAAACAACGTTATTCTTATTAATGGTGGTAGGGTTTTTGTGCAAAGTACTTCTGGATAAGTACCAGCCCCTTACCTTTATCTGCCGTAAAGCAGCAGTGTTTGCACTGCTGTGTTTCGGTTTGAAGGGTAAGGAAGCCAGTGAAATTACCGGCACATGAGACATATCATCTTAGTTCTCAGGGTGGGCAACGCGGTTTGCTGTCTTATTATTTTCAAATTATGTTACTAATTAGGTCCCGTGTGGTGCCGGCAAAGAATAGTACCATCCCATACATACCCGTGGGTGTCGTAAGAGGCGACTAAGGGTTATAAACTGGAGGATGGGCAGCAGCATCCTCCTGTGTATCATTCCATCTTACTGCGGTCACCTACAACCGCGGTCCATGGTGCCAGCCGTAACGCTAACAAGCGAGGTGAATGGTACTTCCCCTCCACATTTTTCCAGCAAAAGCTAGAATTCTTGAGGGAGCTCCCTGTCCTGTAGTGGACGTTTCATGGGATGTTATGGTGAATAAGACAGT
Organism: Athrips mouffetella; assembly: GCA_947532105.1. Classification (NCBI taxonomy): domain Eukaryota; kingdom Metazoa; phylum Arthropoda; class Insecta; order Lepidoptera; family Gelechiidae; genus Athrips; species Athrips mouffetella. The sequence goes on from OX383984.1 coordinate 15,498,633, forward strand.
AGGTGCTATGGGCGGTGGTGACCACTTACCATCAGGTGGCCCTCCTGATCGTTTAGCCATTTGTATCTGGTTTTAGTGTCATAACTGCAAAATAGATTGGAGTAAGCATTGAAATAAATAGTCTAGGCAACGAAGCGGATCGTTGTATGAAGACCCCCGCATTAAATCCTCAGTCGATTAAACTTTGCCGGGGTATTAAACTACATGAGACAAACCTTCTATAAAAAAATCCAAAAAAAATCGGTACTTATAATTTTTCCATACAAAAATTACAAAAATTGTATGAATTTTTTTTTTTTGGATATTTAGAATTTACATTTAATTCATAATTCTTTATCATCCTATCAAATAAAATCTGCCTGAGAAATTTATGTTGGGGTCAACTGCTTCGTTGCCTACACTAAAATGGAAGAAATTGATTCTACATAGGCTTGCCCTAGTCTGTATATTAAATATGTAATTGTTTTTGAATTTTAGATAACAAATCATCAGCCGACGACTGTCTGATGCTATTGGAAAATATGCAGGTAAATTTTTGAATTTAAAATTAAATAAATAATGGACGACTGTCTGATGCTCTTGGAAAATATGCAGGTAAATTTTTAAATTTAAAATTAAATAATGGACGACTGTCTGATGCTTTTGGAAAATATGCAGGTAAATTTTTGAATTTAAAATTAAATAATGGACGACTGTCTGATGCTTTTGGAAAATATGCAGGTAAATTTTTAAATTTAATATTAAATAAATAATGGACGACTGTCTGATGCTCTTGGAAAATATGCAAGTAAATTTTTAAATTTAAAATTAAATAATGGACGACTGTCTGATGCTTTTGGAAAATATGCAGGTAAATTTTTAAATTTAAAATTAAATAAATATTTGACGACTGTCTGATGCTCTTGGAAAATATGCAGGTAAATTTTTCAATTTAAAATTAAATAATGGACGACTGTCTGATGCTTTTGGAAAATATGCAGGTAAATTTTTAAAATTAAATAATGGACGACTGTCTGATGCTATTGGAAAATATGCAGGTAAATTTTTAAATTTAAAATTAAATAAATAATGGACGACTGTCTGATGCTCTTGAAAAATATGCAAGTAAATTTTTAAAATTAAATAAATAATGGGGACGATTCTAGCGTGGCTGCTAAATTTAAGGCTGTAATTTGACAGCTGTCTAAAAATGTTGCCATCTTTGTTACCGCCTATTGGCTGAAAAGAGACAGCACCACTTTTAGACCTGTCAAATATTAATCATAAATTTAGCGGCCACGCTAGAATCGTCCCGAATAGATAAACAAATAATTTAAATATAAAATTAAAAGTTTTTCAAGAATTAATAAATATAGTGTCCCGATGAAGTAGTTAACATAATTTTAGCACGTTACTTTCGAAACTGAACAACTTTCCCAAAAGAACATAGGTCGAAGTATGAAAAACTAAATTCGACCTCTCATACAAAATGCGCTATCATCTGATGCAGTTTCTATGGGAGGTCGAAAATTAATTTTCGTATTTCGACCTATGTTCCTTGGGGAAAGTTGTTCAGTTTCATGGGCAGAATATACCCTTTCTATTACACCTTGTATAGTAAGCTTTTTTATATAACGTTTAATTTACACATTGTTTAAACTTTCTCTCAGGTAATTGCACTATATTGTCAAGTATTTTGTTGTAGTATCGTACACACGTCCTGTGTGGTGCCGGCAAAGAATAGTACCACCACATACATACCCGTGGGTGTCGTAAAAGGCGACTAAGGGTTAACTGGAGGATGGGCAGCAGCATCCTCTTTTGTATCTTACATCTTACTTACTGCGGTCACCAACAACAGCGGTCCATAGTGCCAGCCGTAACGCCAACAAGCGAGGTGACTATGGTACTTCCCCTCCACATTTTTCCAGCAAAAGCTATAATTCTGGAGCTCCCTGTCCTGTAGTGGACGTTTCATGGGATGTTATGATGGTGATGATGATCGTACACACAGACCAACGAAAGATGTATTGACTTTTGCTAATCTAGTATATGGTTCTAGCATTAAAATTAATCTGAATCTGTTCTCCGACAAACTATTCCAGGTGGATATCGACCCCAGCTCGCTGATGCTGCAAGATCCTGAGCCGGAGGAGGAGGATACCACCAGGTGAGTGACGGGTTGGGGAGTACCTGGGCGACCGAGCTTCGCTCTATAATAGCCGCCTCAATATGAAAATATCATCTTGTCTCTTTGTGACGGGTTGGGGAGTTGCTTGTGATGCTTTCTGTCTTGTAGGTACCGGGTTCAGTTCATGCTCAAGGCAAATTTAAAGCGGGGTTTTTCAGAGATATACAAGTTTAAAATGAAAGTACCTAGGCGACCGAGCTTCGCTCTATAATAGCCGCCTCAATATGAAAATATCATCTTGTCTCTTTGTGAGTGACGGGTTGGGGAGTTGTTTGTGATGCTTTCCACCTCGTAGGTACCAGTTCAGTTCATGCTCAAAGCAAATTTAATACCTGTTTTTAGAGATATATAAGTTTAAAATGAAAGTACCTGAGCGAGCGAGCTTCGCTCTATAATAGCCGCCTCAATATGAAAATATCATCTTGTCTCTTTGTGAGTGACGGGTTGGGGGTTGCTTGTGATGCTTTCTACCTCGTAGGTCGCGGGTTCAGTTCATGCTCAAAGCAAATTTAAAACGTGTTTTTTAGAGTACAAGTTTAAAATTAAAGTACCTGGGCGACCGAGCTTCGCTCTATACTAGCCGCCTCAATATGAAAATATCATCTTATCTCTTTGTGAGTGACGGGTTGGGGGTTGCTTGTGATGCTTTCTACCTCGTAGGTCGCGGGTTCAGTTCATGCTCAAGGCAAATCTAAAGCGTGTCTTTTAGATATATACAAGTTTAAAATGAAAGTACCTGGGCGGCCGAGCTTCGCTCTATAATAGCCGCCTCAATATGAAAATATCATCTTGTCTCTTTGTGAGTGACGGGTTGGGGGTTGCTTGTGATGCTTTCTACCTCGTAGGTCGCGGGTTCAATTCATGCTCAAAGCAAATTTAAAACGTGTTTTTTAGAGTACTAGTTTAAAATTAAAGTACCTGGGCGACCGAGCTTCGCTCTATAATAGCCGCCTCAATATGGAAATATCATCTTGTCTCTTTGTGAGTGACGGGTTGGGGGTTGCTTGTGATGCTTTCTACCTCGTAGGTACCGGGTTCAGTTCATGCTCAAGGCAAATGTAAATTGTCATGCTCATGATGTCTGGACATGTTGCACATTTTAAGCCACATCGATGCAATTTCAATAGATCAAAATTCAGAAATCACGACGCCTTAACTAACCTAATATGCACTCGTTGACAAGTTGCCGAACGTTTACGACTGGCCGGTCGTTTGTAAACGGCAAATTATACCATTCTTTTTTCCAACAACGTGCGTTTAGAAGCTCGGAAACGTCACTAGCGGTCCATCCGAGTTTGGACCACAAATTTTTTTTATTTGTTACAGGAAAGATGACCCAATTAGCCTCCTAACATCATCGGATGAAGATGATGTAATAATACAAGAACCGCACATAGACACCGTTGAAGTGTCATCGGACACAAGTGAAGATGATGTACCACTGGTCAAATTAGTCAAACAGAATTCCAAAAAAGAGGTATTTATTTACTTTTATTTCTTAAACCAATAAAGAAATAAATCGGATGGCATTCGCTCTATGTAAAAACCGATAAAAAATAAATCGGATAGCAGTCCCTCTGTGTAAAGACCAATGTAAATATAAATCGGATGGTAGTCTCTCTGTGTGAAAACCGATTACAAAAAAATCGGATGGCAGTCGCTCTATGTAAAAACCAATGAAGAAATAAATCTAATGGCAGTCGCTCTGTGTAAAAACCGATAATAAATATATCGGATGGCAGTCGCTCTGTGTAAAAACTAATGTAGATATAAATCGGATCGCAGTCGCTCTATGTAAAAACGGATAAAAAATAAATCGGATGGCAGTCGCTCTATGTAAAAACCGATAAAAAATAAATCTAATGGCATTCGCTCTATGTAAAAACAATAAAGAAATAAATCTAATGGCAGTCGCTCTATGTAAAAACCGATAAAATAGAAATCGGATGGCAGTCGCTCTGTGTAAAAACTAATGTAGATATAAATCGGATGGCAGTGGCTCTGTGTAAAAACCAATAAAGAAATAAATCGGATGGCAGTCGCTCTATGTAAAAACCGATAAAAAAAATCGGATGGCAGTCGCTCTGTGTTAAAAACCGACAAAAAAATAAATCGGATGGCAGTCGCTCTATGTAAAAACCGATAAAAAAATAAATCGGATGGCAGTCGCTCTATGTAAAACCAATAAAGAAATAAGTCTAATGGCAGTCGGTCTGTGTAAAAACCAATAAAGAAATAAATCTGATAGCAGTCGCTCTGCGTTAAAACCAAAAAAGAAATAAATCGGGTGGCAGACGCTCTATGTAAAAACGGAAAAAAAATCGAATGGCAGTCGCTATGTCTAAAAACTAATGTAGATATAAATCATATGGCAGTCGCTCTGTGTATAAGCCAATAAAGAAATAAATCGGATGGCAGTCGCTCTATGTAAAAACCGATAAAAAAATCAATCGTATGGCAGTCGCTCTGTGTAAAAACCGATAAAAAAATTAATCGAATGGCAGTCGCTCTGTGTAAAAACTAAGGTAGATAAAAAATAAATTTGATGGCGGTCGCTCTGTGTAAAAACCGATAAAAAAATAAAGCGGATGGCAGTCGCTCTGTGTAAAAACCGATAAAGAAATAAATCTATTTGCAGTCGGTCTGTGTAAAAAGCTTGATGTGCTCTTGACTGTACGATCCCATAAGCCTCCTAACATCATCGCATGAGGGTGATGTAATAATTAATACAAGAACCGCACATAGACACCGTTGAAGTTTCATCGGACACGAGTGATGATGATGTGAAACAAGAGGTATTTATTACCAGCTTAGTTATCTGGGTGGGTAGCGCGCTTTGCTGTCTTATTTGTGTTTTTTCAAGTGAGCAAACGAGCAGGGCCCTGAGTCAAGTGGCTTTCTACAATCGCAAACGCTATAGAATAGAATAAAAATGTATAGGATTGACATTAGCTGTCACGCAACATTTCGATCGCTAATGTCATTCCCGTACATTTTCATTCTATTCTACTAGCGTTTGCGATTGTAGAAAGCATCTTGACTCAGGGCCCAGGTGGGCCACCTAATCGTAAGTTTTCACCCCTGCCCATAGCGCCAACTTTCTCATTAGTGACATAATTTGACACTAATAAGACAGCAAAACGCGTTGCCCACCCTGAGAACTAAGATGGTATGTCTCATGTGTGATAATACAAGAACCGCACATAGACACCGTTGAAGTTTCATCGGCCACAATGAAGAGGTATTTATTTATTGGTTTTTACACAGAGCGACTAAGCTTAAAGTGCTATTGACTGTACTTACCCAGACAGACTTTACACAGAAGTCCTACCACCTTCAAGATATTAGTCATCATCATAATATCCCATTATACGTCCACTGCGGGAGCTCCCCCTAGAACTGCAGCTAAACCGCGTGGTACTTTGGAGGGGATTTACTATAGTCACCACGCTTGTAAGCGTTACGGCTAGCGACCGCAGTTAAGATGGTACGATACACAAAAAGATGCCGGTCCCCATCCTCCGGTTTATAAACCCTTTGTCGCCTCTTACGACATCCACGGGTAGAGATGGGTTTGTGCTATTCTTCGCCGACACCACACGGGATAAAGAAGTCCTACACTTCATGATATTAATAAAAAACTTAAATTAATTATAAAATTTTGTTCACAGAAAAACATTCCTAGAATACTATGGGGAAACCTAGTAGAGTACTACTGCTACCAATGTTCATTCACAACACTATCAAAATCAGATTTAGCGAAGCACAAACTTGAACATTCAAAAATTCTACTCGTTTGCGAAATATGCAACTTCACATCGGCTTCGAAGAGCCAATTGGCAAGACACAAGAAACGGCATAAGGAAGAAAAACGTTACAAATGCCATCTATGTGAATATCGTGCTCGCCATAACATGGCTTTGGTGTACCATTTGAAAAGCCATGAAGGAGTTATTGTTGACGCAGTGAAACACATACAAGATCAGTTAAACAAAATTACAAGTGAAAATGAAAAAAAGAGTTATAAATGCGGTTTGTGTAAATTCAAAACGGTTAGAAACAAAGATATGTTAAGGCATATACGGGTTTGTGTGAAACGTGTTAAGTACTCGTGTGATCTGTGTACGTATTCTACTAAGAGGAAAAGTGATTTGAAACGGCATAAGTTGAGGAAGCATGTTGATTGTGATGATGATGATGATGATGAGTAGAAATAAAAAAAAAAAGTCTTTTTTTATTTCTTAGGGTTCCGATACCAAGTAAAAAAAGGAACCCTTATGGTGCGACTTTGTCTGTCTGTCTGTCACACCTCTATATCTCAGCAACCACTCATGCTACGAGTATCGACTTGAAATTTGGAATAGTTTTAGAATATAGTTGCCCAACTTAATTGCACATGAAAGAATTTTGAAAATTATTAATGTAAAGGGGGCCAAAGGGGCCAAATTTCAAATTTTCGCTACTAGGTCGAGTGGGGTATCATATAAAAGGGCTTTACTTGTATATTCTTAAGTTTTCAAGTTATGATGAAAAATGACAAAAAAATACAATCCCCCCCCCCCCCCCCCCTTATCTCCGAAGTTTGTGAAAGGAAAAATCTGAATTAATTACAGTTGACAGAAGCTTATCTAAAGATTACAGCAAAAATAAAACGATCTTTCTAAATTGCAGTTTTTTAGAAATCTGCAAATAACCTTTACAAACAAATTTAGTTTTGCGGTTCTAAAAATGGACTTGTTTGCTTCCAAAAATACAAAAAGTATATCGGAACCCTCGGCGCGCGAGTCTGACTCGCACTTGACAGGTTTTTTTTTTTAAACATAATTCAGTTTGTATCAGAAAGTTTTGTAAATAACTCAATTTAAGTTACAAGGAAATAATGTTCACTATTATAGCCTTTATAATTTAAGATTTGTAGCAGGTGTCTACATATTTTTTTTTTTTTTTATAAATAACAAGGAAGACAAAAATTGTTGTGTAGTGCCATTATTGTATGTGACATGAGAGGAGATTTTTAAAAATGTATGGAGACTGGGCTTGCACTTTATACATTAGTTATACACAGTCCTGAGGATTTTGTGATCACGTTCAGTTGACGAAACTGTTCAACTTTCCCTAAGGAACATAGGTTGAAATACGAAAAAAAAATTTGCCGTCCCATACAAAAAATGTTTTTGTATTTCAACCTATGTTTTCTTAGGGAAAAATTTTTCGACCAACAAAGGCTCATACATTACATAACCAAACAATAAATACATACATTCAATAATAAATGAAAAACGAAAAAAAATATTTTAAACAAATTTAAAACAAAACAAATTCAAACAAATTCAATTTCAAACAAAGATTAGGACACTTAGACGCCTTTTATGACACAAGGACAGATTAAGACACTTAGTCGCCTTTTATCACACCCGGAAAAGGTAAGACTCTAAGTCGCCTTTAATCGCAAAACGTCACTTAGCCGCCATTTATCACGCAAGGGCAGGGCAGAAATAAAAATTTATATATATCCATATGCCGCACAATATGACATGAAACAACCGACAGCAAACTAACCCACCGCTTCCCTTCACGCGACAACCGCGACAGAATCCAGGGCGAACTTTGCTTAGCGGCCTGTAGAAACGTGCGTCTGTGTGAGTGCGCCATTTTGGACGTTTGTATGAAGCTTCCATACTGCTGATAAGCCCATCTCTTTACTGTGACCATACTGTACCAAGTGCGGGCCCAGGCTGACACGTCTCCTTTAGTTGGTTTCGTTCCCAAAGCCCAGTGATTCTACTAATAAAAACAAACAACTTTCCGTAATAATTTTTTTTTACTCCATAATTAATTTTCGACTTCTCGTACTAAAGTGGGTGTCTTCTTTCAATTTCCGATGTAAAAAATACGATACTACTCCGATATGCTTCGATACAGTCGAATTTATAACTTCAGTTACTGACAATAGGGTAGAATATTAGTTGGATTAATTGTCAAATTGGCAGTGATTAGCATACAACCAATATCCTACTCTATGGTCAAGGAACGAAGTTTTGAATTTGCATGTTTTGAATAATATCGTATCGATATATACAGGGTGTTAATTTAATTGCGTGCCATAGCTCAGGGTCGGGTTCAGCATCCGAACTGAACAACTTTTCCCAAGGAGCATAGGTCGAAAATCTAAAAGTAATTTTGGACTTCCTATACTAAGTGACCAACACAAATGTATGTACGGGAAGGTCAAAATTTTTACCTATGTTTGAGAAAGTTGTTCAGTTACTGATACTGGCGCCCCTAAGCTATGGCACGCAATTAAATTAACACCCTGTATAGAAAATTGAGAGAAGACACCGTGGTCTCAAGACCTTTTGTATTGATTTTTTTTTTCAAGTATTTTTTTTTTATTGATGTAAACCAATAAAATTCCATGGGTGAGAAGAAACTTAGTATACAATAATAAAATGGCCGCCGTTGTTCTGAAAGGCAATCGTATAACGCCTCGAAAGCCCAAGCCCCTTGGTGTGGTTGGTAGTGAGTCTGCCTTTCACGCCGTGGGCCGCGGGTTCGATCCCCGCCCAGGGCAAACATTCGTGTGATGAACACAAGTGTTTGTTCTGTGTCTGGGTGTTATTTACCTGTTTATGTATGTATATCAGTCTCTGGTACCCATAGTACAGGGTTTGTCTACTGTGGGATCAGATGACCTTGTGTGAAATGTTATACAATAATAAAATGGCCGCCATTTCTTTCAATCGTATAACGCGTCGAAATAAATTGGTGCGTTAATTCATACATTTCCATACTTAAAAGTGATCACTTAATTTGGCCGGGTAATAATATTTTTACTAAGTTGTACGAACCGCACGTCAGTAGAACATTTTTCAACTCTATTACAATGTCATAAAATCCAAAATTGTTTCTACTGATGTGTTGTTGATTGTACACACGACAACAAATACGTGATAACCAAACCAGTATAAGCTGAACCAGTGCTACGCTGATGTTTCCGCCGACGTGCGGCCGTGTGTACTTGTAAATAGTTTCATTATTTGTGGGATACAGGGTGTTTTTTTTAAATTGGTTTTGTGAAGTACGGTCAACCGCTTGTCGGTAGAAGCTTTTTCAACTCTATTACCACGTCATAAGGTCCAAAAGTGTTTCTACCGATGTGCAGCCGTGTGTACAATGCAATAGGGAATATGCATTATTTAAAAAAAATATAAATGTAACAGTTTAGTAAAACTCATTTTTCGAATAAAAAAAAAGATATAGATGTTATGAGCCATCGTGTTTCTGTTTCTTTCTAGCAAAACGACATTAAACACTGAGTTTATATGGCCGTGGTGACATGTGACGTCATTGTCCATGTCTGATCTCTCTGTCTAATCGGCCTCCGTGGTCTAGTGGTTAGAGGGTTCGGCTCTCGATCCGGAGGTTCTGGGTTCGATTCCCGGTGGGGACACTGTCAAACAAAAATCCCTTTGTGCGACCTCCCCAGTTTGGTTAGGGCATTGCAGGATGAATCACCTGATTGCCCGAAAAGTTACATGATTCCGTGATTCGGAAGGCACGTAAAAGCCGTTGGTCCCGACTACTATCTACGGATGTAGTCGTTAATGAGCCATGTCAGAGGCTTTTGGCGGCTCAACAACTCTGATACCAGGGTTTGTGAGGTCGGTCATCGACCTTGCAACCCACACGATATGATGATGATCGGCGCGTAGTTAATAGTTTTAAATGCTTATACCGGCCGTATTTCTTAGCTGATTTAAATTTTAATTTCACTTTTTGTCATCTCGATATTTTCATATTTTGATAATAAATGTGACTAAAAAAAATTATGCATATTCTCTATTAGGCGCAGTTGTAGTGCAGTTACCTGCAGTAGCGAAGGTCCCAGGTACAGTCAACGACAGGTCAACCTTGTCACTCGCAGTGCGACTCTAGCCCGTACGTCTATTGAAATAAGAACGGTGCAAAGTTCAATGTGTCAAGGTTGATGTGCTCTTGACTGTACGATTCTGAATATGAATCTGCCCATGAAACTGAACAACTTTTTCCAAGGAAGATAAGTAAAAAAAATTACGTCTCATACAAACTATATTAGGACATTTTGTATGGGACGTCGATTTTTGTTTTCGTATTTTGACCTATATGTCTTTTAGAAAAAGTTGTTCAGTTTCATAGGCAGAAGCACCTCTTAAAATTAATGTACCGTGGTGATTTTTGTAAGTATTTACACCCTGTATTTTAAGTTGATTATGTTTGTGAATCATCCTGTAAATATATAACCATCCCAATGAAGCATTTCTTTTTATTTCTATTCATATTGTTTATAAACTACCTATGATCAACTTTTTTCGTATATTCCAACGCTTGGAAATGTATTTAAATCTTACTATCCTACTAATACTCGTATTATAAACGCGAAAGTTTGTAAGTATGGATGGATGTTTGTTACTCTCACGTAAAAACTACTGAATGGATTTTAATGAAACTTTACAATAATATAGGGTTACTTTTTATTAGTTCTTGATAGCAAAAGATATGCATGTACTCATGATACTGAACAACTTGTTCCAAGGAACATAGGTCCATACAAAATGCGCTATCAGCTGATGTAGTTTCTATGGGAGGCCAAAACTTGATTTTCGTATTTCGACCTATGTTCCTTGGGGAAAGTTGGTCAGTATTATGAGTACATTCATAACTTTTTCTATCAAGAACGAATTAAAAGTCACCCTATATAGCTTATGCATCAGAATAACACATAGGCTACAATTTATAAAGATATTGTGTGAATTGTCCAATTCTGCGCAGACGAAGTCGCGGGCACCAGCTAGTATTTACATATTTATATATCAAAACCAAATGCTGTAGTGGTTTCTTGCCGTTTCTTTTACGCTTAGTATTCTACAAACAATCTACATTGAATAAAATTATCTGAAATAGGGAGCCAATTCTTGAATATCACCGGGTGATAAAATATCACTCAAAAAATTAAATATCACAGATTTTTCTTTTCAAAAGTGAAGATTGATATTCGTAAAATATAAAGCAGTCCTTAATTGGTAATTTTTATGTATTCTGATTTAACAAACAGTTTATCGGGGCAAATGGAAATTTTTAATGTCTCAAAAGTGATATTTTATCGCCCGATGATTTTCAAGAATTGAGTCCCTGGTTTCTCAAAAACGGCTCTAACGATTTCGATGAAATTACGGAACGAGGGTTTTCGGGGGCGATAAATTGATTTAGATAGCTGCCATGTCTGGGAAAATTCGATTTTTTTGAACATTTTTTTCTAAGCCCTATAGCTCCATCTGTGGTGGGTTTTGTTTAAGATTATACGGAGCGAAGCTCGGTCGTCCAGGTACTTATGAATAAAAAAACAAATCAGCATTTTATGAAAATTCTCATTTATTTTTAATAAACTAACTACGGAAGATATAAATTTCTTAATCTACAAAACCATACATTTTGTATGTATACAATTTATGGCAGAAAGCCTCATTAAAATTGATGCTCCATTAAATACCGGATTGTTATTGGACTCAGTGTAACAAAACGGATGAAGGGCGTGAATCTGCTCATGAAACTGAACAACTTTCCCTAAGGAACATAGGTCGAAATACGAAAAAGATGTTTTTTTCGGCATTAACATTAATGGGCTTTACTGCAACTCTCAGTCGTTTTATCACGAATTTTTTAACATGACGATTATACAGGATGATTGAGAAGAGCTTGGTTGAATGTGAGCAAGATAGAGCTATGCGTGAGAGCGGGACGGAGCGATACGTGTCTCTCTCGCTCCAATATCGTAGTTCATCAAGCTATCAAAAAGGGTATACCAACTCTGAAGGGTATGGAAACTGCCCATGAAATTGAACAACTTTCCCCAAGGAACATAGGTCGAAATACGAAAAAAGAAATTGACCTTTCATAGACACTGAATCAGCTGATAGTGCATTTTGTATGGGAGGTCAAACAAAATTCTTTTTTCGTATTTCGATCTATAATCCGTTTTCCGTCAATGCCAAAGCTTACCAATACATTTTGCAGCTATATCAAGGCTAATGTGCTCCATGATTAATAGATTTAGATTTCTTTATTTCATATTATCAAATTCAAAATTACATAGATTGTTCAGATGTCAATGAATAATATGATCGTCAATAATATTAAAAATAAAATAAAAATAATTCAAACAAAATAAAAGTATGTCAAAAGACAGGTAAAACATAGCAAATTCATTGTAATCATAATATTTAATGTCAAAATAAGTGTCAAAAATGTGTAAATGTCAAAGTAAACCAATAAACATAAAATACTTAAGTGTATTTTAATCAATAATAAATAATGTCAAAGGAAATTACTTTTATTTTAACATTAAATATTTATGTCACAAATGTCAAAATTTATTTAATAAAACTAATATACTCTTTTACAGAGTACAGTACTTTCTCCAATAAAAATAGTAATCAGCTAAAGCTGTCAGAAAAAACAAGTTTGTAAAACAATGTTATATTTTCCGTCAAATATACTATGGTTCGTGGTGGTTTGTCTGGTTCTATGGCTGCAAAAAAAAAAACATTTATTTCAAGCTTCATAAGCTCATAGTTACATCTAGTTACAAATTGGCACCATCATAAAATATTAAAATATCTACTTAATACAGAAATCTAAAACATGAAAAATTTAAATACAAAAAATTATTAAATTTTGTGTCAAAAAAAAATAAAAAATTATAAGAATGTGTTGGTAAGCGTTGGCATTGACTCGTGAAACAGATTATATGTTTCACCTTTATGTTACACCTTCGACTTGTAATTGAAATTATTTACAAGGAATAATTTTAACGCTTTAAAATTCAAGTTTCTCTCGCTTTACATAAATAAATACAATTTAATGAAGGATTAACTTTATCAGCGGTATTTAGAACACCTCCTGATAGGAAGTATCGTGTAGCGTCACTACAGACTATAGTTCATCTTACTATAGTTCGTCCGACTATAGTTCATCCGACTATAGTTCATCTGACTATAGTTCGTCCGCGTTAAGAATGCAGTAAGGCATTAATGCAAATGCAGGGTAAAGGTGTATTCACAATGGAGTTAAATGCAAAAGAAAAATTGTTTTTTAGGTAAGACGCAAAGGACACAACCGCTTCCTTCAGTTAGTCATTGTGCATTTGATTTTATAACTTTAAGCGACCTGATTGGTTACGGGGCTTGGCTACCAGCGGCGGAAAGCGATGACTCACTGCATTCTTAAGATGGACGAACTATAGTGCTATTTCAATTGAGTCAAATTCTCTGAATGTCAATTTCTCAATATACCAGGATTCTTGAATATTAATTGATTGATTCCGCAAATGAAAGAGTCAGTTAGAATTTTATACAGGGTGTTAAGTTGATTGCATGCCATAGCTCAGGGGTGGGATCAGTATCAGTAACTGAATAACTTTTCCCAAGGAACATAGGTCGAAAAACGAAAAACCAAATTTTACCTCCCATACAAAATGCGCTATCAGCTGATGAAGTTTCTATGGGCGGTCAAAATTTACTTTCGTTTTTCGACCTTTGTTCCTTGGAAAAAGTTATAGATAGATAGATAGATAAAAATCTTTATTTTTAGAACTTGTTCAGTTACTGATACTGAACCCGCCCCTGAGCTATTGCACGCAATCAAATTAACACCCTGTATAGTGGCAGATTGCTTTTACGTAATTATATAAAATTGAACATGGAATATGCATGATTTTTTATATTAAAAAAATATCCTCATTCTTGTAATAAACAATTTAGTAATTTTTGGAATAACTATGAAATGAAAAAAAATAAGCCATCGAAGATTTCAGTCTTTTTCTAGTAATTACAAACACGGAGTTTATATGGCCGTAGTGACATGTGACGTCACTGTCCATGTCGGATCTCTCTGTCTAATCGGCGCGTAATTAATAGTTTTAAATACTTATATCAGCCGTATTTCTTAGGCGATTTAAATTTTAATTTCACTTTTTTGTCATCTCTTCTACGGTTTTTTCATATTTTGTTAATAAATTAGACTAAAAAAGTTATGCATATTCCTTATTTACAAGTTTAAGGAACAGTTCTCTCACGGGGAATAAATTTAATGTCAAATTGGCAGTATAGCGCGTTCAGGATAAGTTTGGCTGTGACGGTTATTTTCTGTGACAGGCGGAGAGCCAATGAACGATTCGCTCGCCTCCCCACCTGCCGCGCTCACCCCCGCGACTCATTTTGTGAGTTCTGCGCATTAACGGTCACAGGCAGAGCTATTTAGTACGCCTTGTGTTTAGAAGACGCGGTCCTGGTAGGAGGTGTCGTGCAGCGCGGTGCCGGCGGCGGGCGCGGGCTTGTTGGCCCCCCCGGCGCCCACCGCGTGGTGGTGGTGCCGCAGGTGGCCCGGCCGCCGCGGGGGCGCTGTAACCAAACAGTTACAGGTCTTCAACTATGAAATTGCCAACATTTTCTTACAGATTAATGAGATTCTAATTCCTTTAATTCTACAGCAATTTTTTTCATTTCTTTTATATTTAAAATTTGACTTCAAGGTTATCAATTTACGCATAAAATAAAGTTTTTATTTTTAGTTCGATATATTAAATTAAAGGTTCGAAAATTGTTACATTTTTTTACAGATAATATTTTTAGAAAATTAAATTTAAGCTTCTGTTAGTTTAATGTTTTCCCAATTATGCTTAAAAGCCACCGTGCACTAGCGATTTTTTTGTTGCCCGATAGTTTGATCGTTCTGGGAATCAGTATGTACCCCTATGGTAGCGCGCGCATTTGTCGATCGATTTATCTATAGAAAGTACGATTGCGACTAAACTGTCGGCCAACTAAAAATCACTAGTGCGCAATGGCTCTAAAATATATTAAAAATTTGGATTTTAATCCCTAAAAAAAAAATGCAAAAATATTAGTACTGAAAATTGAGTTTACCTAAAATTCACCATACAAACAGCAAAATAGTAATAACTATTGCACAAGTGCTTTGTATTGAAGCGCTCGTGGCCGAGTGGTAGTTACTCTTTCATTCCGATAACGCAAGTTAAGCAACGTTGGCCGTGGTCAGAACCCGAATGAGTGATCACTAATGGCACAACAACTAGAGCACTTTCGTGCTTCGGAAGACACGTTGGTCCAGGCTACTGTCGTTAAGTCAAGTCAGAAGCCTTTTGGCGGCCTGAAAACAAACAGCCAAGGTGGACACTAACCTGGCAAAGCCTAATTCTACAGGCTGAAATCGAAATCATTCGACAAAGTTTTAGGGTGAGTTCGATTTCACCCTGTAGAATTGGGCCTGTGTGCTTGTGCCCTCTGGGTTGCGGAGATCTGATGGCAGTAGCTCTGTGTAAGAACCAGTGCCTCCATCAAATCCCCTAAGTTAGGTAGCCGACTCCGTAAAAACCACATGGCAAAAACGGAATAAGGATAAGGCAATGATGATGAGTGCCCTGTATTGATTGATGATTATTCAATATTACGTTCTTTATTCAAAAACCTCTTCCACGCTAGCAACCCAAAAATGACTAGCACGCAGATTTCAACCAATAAAGCAGTTTTTCAAATTAGTGAGGTAAAAAACCGGTTCACACCGGACTCTCCAAATTTAGATCGGCGATACCCGGAGAGCGATCTCAAAACGAAGATATTGTGCCTTCCGAAATACGAAAACACTCTATTGGTAACGCTACTAGCGATTAATTACATGAACATGACAATTATGTATTAACATAATCTATAGGTTACCGGATCCTGGTCACGTTACCAAATTGTAACAAATTTCACATCAGCAAATGAAGTTTCTGAAAGAGATTTGGATATTTTTATACGGGCGTACGCACCCAGGTACTCGAACATGCTCTGCGTGTGTTGGCCGAGCATGTTGGCGAGGTCGCACGGCATGGGGTCGGTCCAGAAGAAGTCGTGGTTCAGCGCCGTGTCCGCGTCGTACCTGAAAACACAACGTTGCTCTGAAGATCCAAGGGGCGCCAACGGGGAGCTATTTCTCAAGTTACAAGGGGCGCCAACGGGGACATTTCTTAAGTTTCAAGGGGCGCCAACGGGGAGCTATTTCTCAAGTTACAAGGGGCGCCAACGGGGACATTTCTTAAGTTTCAAGGGGCGCCAACGGGGGGCTATTTCTCAAGTTTCAAGGGGCGCCAACGGGGGGCTATTTCTCAAGTTTCAAGGGGCGCCAACGGGGGGCTATTTCCCAAGTTTCAAGGGGCGCCAACGGGGGACTATTTCTCAAGTTTCAAGGGGCGCCAATGGGAGGCTATTTCTCAAGTTTCAAGGGGCGCCAACGGGGGCTATTTCTCAAGTTTCAAGGGGCGCCAACGGGGGACTATTTCTCAAGTTTCAAGGGGCGCCAATGGGAGGCTATTTCTCAAGTTTCAAGGGGCGCCAACGGGGGCTATTTCTCAAGTTTCAAGGGGCGCCAACGGGGGACTATTTCTCAAGTTTCAAGGGGCGCCAACGGGGGCTATTTTCCAACTTTCAAGGGGCGCCAACGGGGGACTATTTCTCAAGTTTCAAGGGGCGCCAATGGGAGGCTATTTCTCAAGTTTCAAGGGGCGCCAACGGGGGCTATTTCTCAAGTTTCAAGGGGCGCCAACGGGGGGCTATTATAATACAAACAGCCAGTTGTACATACATACACACTTGGTTAAAGAATCATAGAGTATACTGCAGAGCAAACAAAATTTAAATAACAAATGAAGGGTTCATCATAACATCCCATGAAACGTCCACTACAGGACAGGGAGCTCCCTCCATAATTCTAGCTTTTGCTGGAAAAATGTAGAGGGGAAGTACCATAGTCACCTCGCTTGTCAGCGTTACGGCTGGCACCATGGACCGCGGTTGTAGGTGACCGCAGTAAGTAAGATGTAAGATACAAAGGAGGATGCTGCTGCCCATCCTTCAGTTAACCCTTAGTCGCCTCTTACGACACCCACGGGTATGTATGGGTTGGTACTATTCTCTGCCAGCACTACACGGCAGACATCTTAACTCTTCATTTTTTTTTCGTATTGAAAAATGAAGAGAAGATAACTTAATTAAGTCGATAAAAAAACTTATTAAAATTCGAAAATTACAAGGATTACCTTTTTGCTGGATCAAGCTGTAGTAATTTATCTAACAAGTCGCAGCCGTAAGGATCCTTCACGTAAGGTTTTAGCCTCTCCTGAAAAAAACAATGCATTGTTATCATAACATTTACTGCTTCATGTAGTTTACAAGAGATGGTAATACTACGCTTAAATAAGCTACTTACATGAGTAGTCTAGGCAACGAAGCGGATCGTTGTATGAAGACCCCCGCATTAAATCCTCAGTCGATGAAACTTTGCTGGGGTATTCCACTATATGAGACAAACCTTCTATAAAAAAATCGGTACTTTTAATTTTTCCATACAAAAATTACAAAATGTATGAAAATTTTTTTTTTGGAATTTTTTTTTTTGGATAATTTGAATTTACATTTAATTCATGAATCTTTATCATCCTGTCAAATAAAATCGGCCTGAGAGAATTATGTTGGGGTCAACTGCTTCGTTGCCTACACTAAAGCCCTGTAAGGGCGTTGCAATATCTTAAATATAATTAGAACCATAGTCATAGTGTGGTTGTGGTAGCCTTTAAGTGTGATGCATATTCGCTTGTAACCTATAGACGTATATTTTTAAATCTTTAAACTAATATGTATTATGTTGGCTATCCATAGAAATAAAAAAAAAAAACATCAACTGCCTTCTAAGGCTAGGGGCAAATTTGAGCGGAAATGAGCGCGTGGAAAATGCGCCAACGTAACATAATGTATGGCAATGTACGGAGAGCGCGACATCTGCCGGCTTAGCATGCTGCAGCTGTCAGTTTATCTAGGCCCATAGATTAAAGAACTAGTGTTGCCAATTTATTGAATGTGCAACACATTTAGCTACATGTATTCGTTTATTTGTGGGTTTGCTAAATATTTTCCTCCACTGACATTTCTTCACGTTTAGAGGTGATAGATTGGATAACATCATTCATCAACATTGGTGACATTGTAAAACACGTATTACATTGAAAGAGGACAGATTCTGCACGCAGAAATAATGTGATCGGGTGACATGACTACGTCTCACGCACGTACCTAAGCTATGTAATAATATCAGATTTTAGCAATCGAGACGAATAGTTAGGGTGCTAGCTGCAATTTGGGTATATGATTTGCTCATGATTCATATTAATGATGATAGATCACCTCAATACGAATCGATTTGGTCCTTACATGTTTTTCTGTGCGTCGCTGCGTTTTTGAGTTAAAGAAAAAAAAATGAAAAAAATATACTAAATAATGTATTTTTTGTGTGCCCTTGTGGCTCATGTTCAAAATACTTCTGAAGATGTAGAAAATCGAAGAGGCAGACATGCAGGGCTCTGCATTATCACGGGACGAAGTAGTGAATTTTTGCATTTTGAAGCGCTGTAACTTTACGACGCAGGGCTATTATGGTGGCAGACCATTTTTCTGGGGTATTGTATTTAATCAGATAGTCATAGTCTGCCAGGTGTACGTTTCATTGTCAAATTTCAAAATAGTTAAAACTTAATTCCTCAAAAACGCAGGGGTGTGGATGTCCGCCAATATTTTTTGTATCTTCTAGAGGATGCTCCTTATCATCAGTCAAAGAGGCAGACATGAGCAAATCATATAGAAATTTGTCCTTTATCACCCTTACTAGAAGTATTGATTAAATTTTTCAATAGATAGAGAGGAAGTAGAATTTGACGCGAGCCGGATTTGAACCTGCGACTTTCGGCGTACCGTGCCGACGCTCTACCAACTGAGCTATCGCATCTTCAAGCGGCTAGTTCAAATTTCTCTCCTCCTTATTCATTATACACTTGGTCGCTAACAGGACGACTAGCGCCATCTACCCTTGGCGTATAGCACTTTATGGGGCCGATTAGTCCTTATAGGCACAAATCAAACGATGAACGCTTTTTCTGGTTTTATTAAATTTATTTTTGTCAAAAATAAATGTAATCATTAAATTTTCGGACTTGTCGTACAGTCAAGAGGACATCAAGCTTGACACTTTGGACTTAGCCGCCTTCTATCACTGACCTTAACCTTCCTATTCTGTCCTTTAGGCAGCTCCATCTTATGCTACAAATCTAGTTGTTCCACTCCGGGCCACACGTCCGGAGTGCACGGGCCACACAGCTGAGATATCAAAATCCAAGTGACTTAGCAGCCTTTTAACACTGACCTTAACCTTTCTCTTCTGTCCTTTAGGCAGCTCCATCTTAATCTAGTTGTTCCACTCCGGGCCACACGTCCGGAGTGCACAACTCAAACAGCTGAGATATCAAGCCCCAAGTCACTTAGCCGCCTTTTAACACTAACCTTCACCTTTCTTTTCTGTCCTTTAGGCAGCTCCATCTTATGGTACAAATCTAGTTGTTCCACTCCGGGCCACATGTCCAGAGTGCACGACCTAAATAGCTGCGATATCAAGATCCAAGTCACTTAGCCGCCTTTTATCACTGACCTTCACCTTCCTCTTCTTTCCTTTAGGCAGCTCCATATTATGGTACAAATCCAGTTGATCCACTCCGGGCCACACACAAGCCACACAGGTGAGATATCACGATCCAAGTCACTTAGCCGCCTTTTATTACTGACCTTAACCTTCCTCTTCTGTCCTTTAGGCAGTTCCATCTTATGGTACAAATCGAGTTGTTCCACTCCGGGCCACACGTCCGGAGTGCACGAGCCACACAGTTGAGATATCAGTATCAACTGTTGTTGTTCCGTTGGGCCCTGAAACCATACACATTAATCCTTTTACACTAGTCTTTAACTATGAAATTGCCGAAATTTTCTTACATATTAATGAGATCATAATTCCTATAATTTTCATTTCTGCATATGAGTAACAATAATCTCATGGCCAAGTGATCATCACTGCATATGAGTAACAAGAATCTCTTGGCCAAGTGATCATTTCTGCATATGAGTAACAAGAATCTCTTGGCCAAGTGATCATTTCTGCATATGACTAACAAGAATCTCTTGGCTAAGTGATAATTTCTGCATATGAGTAACAAGAATATCTTGGCCAAGTGATCATCACTGCATATGAGTAACAAGAATCTCTTGGCCAAGTGATCATCACTGCATATGAGTAACAAGAATCTCTTGGCCAAGTGATCATCACTGCATATGAGTAACAAGAATCTCTTGGCCAAGTGATCATCACTGCATATGAGTAACAAGAATCTCTTGGCCAAGTGATCATTTCTGCATATGAGTAACAAGAATCTCTTGGCCAAGTGATCATTTCTGCAAATGAGTAACAATAATCTCTTGGCCAAGTGATCATTTCTGCATATGACTAACAAGAATCTCTTGGCCAAGTGATAATTTCTGCATATGAGTAACAAGAATATCTTGGCCAAGTGATCATCACTGCATATGAGTAACAAGAATCTCTTGGCCAAGTGATCATCTCTGCATATGAGTAACAAGAATCTCCTGGCCAAGTGATCATCTCTGCATATGAGTAACAAGAATCTCTTGGTCAAGTGATCATCTCTGCATATGAGTAACAAGAATCTCCTGGCCAAGTAATCATCTCTGCATATGAGTAACAAGAATCTCCTGGCCAAGTGATCATATCTGCATATGAGTAACAAGAATCTCTTGGCCCCCAGATTAAATTGGAACTTAAACTACTGGTTTGGGAATTAGACATTTTTCAATAAATAAAATGATAACAGAGCCCCCTTGTCACTGTCATTGATAGGTCTTAGTTCCTCTGACCTTACTGGCACATGAGACACCCCATCTTAGTTCTCAGGGTGGGCAGCACACTTTGCAGTCAAATCATGCCACTAAAAAGACAGTGGGTGCTATAGGTGGCTGTTACCATTTACCATCAACATTTTCTCACTTGTTACTTAATAAATTTACTTGTACAACCCATTTACTAAATATACGATAAACATACGATGAATTCCAATTATCTAATCTAACACAACATACTTAGAGTTTTCACAAACATTTGTTTAAGTAACAAAAATTTATCTTAATGATGCGTTTCTGCACACCGTACCCATGCGTCGCAGTGACATTATCACTTCAGGACCACTCTTTTAGTAAACGGGTTGTAGTAAAATGTTCTTTGTGAGACTACAAATTGAGTAATTCTGCCCTGCATCAAACAGAAATTTTACCTGCATAATTGGTGAGCGGGTCCACATTTCAGCCATAATGCATCCGGCACCCCACATGTCCACCGGAGGGCCGTAGTTCCTGTCGCCTAGGAAGAAAATATGCCAAGGTTTAAAACCTATAACTGTAAGCTGTGTTGAAAAGGTTGTTAACCAATTAAGTCGAAATTATTCTTAACAAATTGCCTACTGGCAAGATTCCTGTGCCTTTAATGCTAATAAAAATATATTATATATAGTATACCCGAGTAATTTTGAGGCGGCGCCAAACAAGCAAATTAATTAATTACGTAAAGCGTGAAGCACGGCGGCGGCGCCGACTTTTCAGTTTTTTCGGCGGATTAATTTTTTTGTTAAAAAGTTTTTATTTTACAATTTTTTGTGACTATAAATTTTATTTTCCTACCCTTAGGGTAAATCGGAATACTCTGTAAAAAGTTATGCATGGTCATACATCAGTGAACAATCAATCATCCCCTGTTTTCCTACCCTTAGGGTTGGAATTTTTTTTCCAAATTTATATGGGACCAACGTCGGGGTATACCCTTTCCAATAAAAAAAGAATTATCAAAATCGGACTACTCTGTAAAAAGTTATGCGTGGTCATACATAAAAAAAAATTTATATACACGCGTCGACTTGAGAACCTCCTCCGTTTTTTTTTCGTCGGTTAATAAAAATTAAAAAATATCTGTTGTATATGTGGGTAGGCACTTTGTTTATGTTATAAAATGATAATATATTTGAAGGTGGGTTGGAAAAGACGGTTGACAGACTGTATGTGTTGCTACTGAGCCCAGTAAATGTTACTCGTGAATTTTCGGTGTTTTATTCTAATATCAAACATAATAGTGGCGACGTTTGGAAAAAATGTCGAATAGCATGTTTAAGGAGTTCAATCCACATGTGGACAATTGGGAAAATTACATCGACCGACTGAAGTTCTGTTTCGAAGCAAACAAAATCGAGAAAGATGAGGAGAAGAGAGCTAATTTCTTCGCCGTTTGTGGTGCGCAAGTGTTTGAGACAGTTTTAGCGTTAATTACGCCTAAAAAACCGGGTGAAGTGACTTTTAGTGAAATTGAAAAAACTCTAACTAAACATTATGCTCCAAAGCTCAACGAAATATCTGTTTCATTTCAATTTTACAAACGTGATCAAAAACGTGGCGAATCAGCATCCGATTACATTGCGCATTTGAGAAAATTAAGTTCACGATGTAATTTCAAAGACTTAGAAAGAATGTTACGTGACCGTCTTGTTTGTGGCATGAGTGACAGTAGATTGCAGTATGAACTGTTAAAAAAAGACAATTTATGCTATAAAGACGTGGTTAGCGCGATGCTATCATCTGAGAGTGCGGAAAGAGATGTGCGTATGATACACGGCGCCGCCGCCTCCGCCGCCGACAGCGGGCAGCGCGCCGACACAGAGTCCGCCGCAGGCACCAGCTTCGCCGCGTTCGGCCACGCAGCGCCCGAACCAATGGACATAAACATTATGCAAACTAACAATAAAGCTAATGTGCGGTTGTGTTATCGTTGTGGAGATCGGCACGGTGGTGTGTGTAGATTTATTAACACAGTGTGCCGATTCTGCCATAAGAAGGGCCACATTGAAAAAATTTGTTCAAGGAAACGCAACAGTGGTCGAAGAGTAAATTTCACTGATAACGAAAATGAGGAGGATGCTGTTCTCAACGGAATTTATGCCGTCAGTGGTGGTAGTCGTGTACCGCCATTTGAAATCCAAGCGCAAGTTGCTGGCAAGCCTGTTATACTACAAGTGGACACTGGCGCGAGTTTTTCAATCATAAATGAGCATACGTGGGAGTCGATACGTCCGTTACTACCTCGGGGCGCATTGCAGCCTGCATCACTCCGGCTACGCACCTGGACGGACACGCCCGTCAAGCTGCTTGGTCAAGCAACGGTTCCCGTGTACTACAACGATACTCAGCGTGAACTTACCGTCATCGTGGCTCAAGGCAATGGTCCTAACCTCCTCGGGCGAGACTGGCTTTCCCCTCTAGACATAAAGCTCAATATACACTATGTGTCAGAGGGTGACCTAAAAGAGATCGAAGTTATCCTAAAAAATACAAAGACGTATTTAAACCAGGACTTGGTACTTACCGTGGCAAACCTGTTAAGATTCATGTGAAACCCGACGCTACGCCCAAGTTCCTCAAGGCGCGACCGGTTCCATTCGCTATTAAAGAGAGAGTAGAAGCAGAAATTGATCGTTTAGTCCAAGAAGGAGTACTTCGACCTGTCTCATATTCAGATTGGGCTACACCGACCGTTCCGTTAGTGAAACGAACAGGAGACATTACATTATGCGGCGACTATCGCAGTACAGTAAATCAAGCGACTGAATCGGATACTTATCCGTTGCCGACGGCGAATGAAGTGTTTGCTATAGTTGCGGGAAGCAAATACTTCACAACATTGGATTTGGAGCGAGCCTACACACAGGTGTCAGTTGACGACTAAACAGCTAAACTGCTGACGCTCAATACGTGTAAGGGATTGTACACAGTACACCGCCTCGCCTTTGGCGTGAAGGCTAGCCCCGGAATATTTCAACGGCTAATGACGTCATTGTTAGCCGGCATCGAGGGTGTGGCAGTGCTGATTGATGACATTCTGGTGTGTGGACACACTATGCAAGAGATGCAACAAAGACTCGATACCGTGCTGGAACGCATAGAAAAGGCTGGTCTACGTCTAAACAAAGATAAATGCAAGTGGGCTAAAGAAAAAGTAGAATTTTTAGGGTTTGTCATAGATGCTGAAGGCATACACCCGGCACCTAGCAAAGTCGAAGCAATAAAGAAAACACCGACACCTAAAAATAAACAGGAATTACAGGCTTTCCTAGGTCTGTACAATTTTTATGAGAGATTCATAGCACACAAAGCAACCATTCTGGAACCGTTGCACCGATTGTTAGACAAGACACAGGAATGGCAGTGGAATGACCGCGAGAAGAAAGCTTTTGACACGGCTAAACATCAACTAACGTACGATTTGACACTGGTGCATTATGACTTACACAAACCTTTGATTTTGACTTGCGACAGTTCGGAATACGGCGTGGGGGCAGTACTCTCACATATCATGGAAGATGGCCAGGAGCGCCCCATCGCAATGAGCTCTCGGACTTTACACTCTCATGAACGCCGGTACTCACAACTTGATAAAGAAGCTGCAGCGATTATGTTCGGCATCAAAAAATTTCACAACTATTTGATGGGAAGATCTTTTACGATTGTAACTGACCATAAGCCGCTGCTTGGTATTTTTGACCCAAAAAAACCTATGCCATGCATGCTTTCCCCGAGATTGACACGGATAGCTATAGCACTGACATCCTATGATTACTTAATCACGTACAAGCCGGGAGAGTGTATCGGAAGCGCTGACAGTTTGAGTCGTTGGCCATTGCCAGTTCCCGATCAAACTGAACCCCAATTAAGTGACATTTTGTTAATGGCTGAGACTCCACAAGACTTCCCTTATAGTGCAGAACGGATCGCGGAAGAGACTAAGAGAGATAAAATATTACCCCGTGTCATCCATTACGTTCAACGTGGTTGGCCAGCTCGCGTCACAGACAATGATTTGCGTACCTACTGGTTACAGCGCTCCGAATTGTCGCTACAAGAAGGCTGTTTGTTGTTGGGAAGCCGCGTAGTAATACCTGAAGCGCTGCAGGCAGCTACACTTCGTGTGTTGCACACTATACATAGCGGCATCGTAAAAACTAAAGCCTTGGCCAGAAGTTATGTTTGGTGGCCAGAAATGAATCGTGACATTGAAAACTTGGTGAGTGGTTGCTCGAAATGCCTGGAAAACCGACACATGCCGCCTAAAACCAGCCATGAATGGATAATACCGTCAAGACCTTGGTCTAGAATCCACGCGGATTTTGCTGGGCCATTCCAGAATAAGCTATTTTTGATAATCGTAGACGCGTACTCACGTTGGCCTGAGATTTTCATAGTAAACAACACAAGCTCTATAACGGTAATCCGTCATTTACGGATGCTTTTCGCTACGCATGGACTTTGCGAGACAATGGTGTCAGATAATGGCACTTCCTTCGTGTCCAAAGAGATGAAACAATTTTTGGAATCCAACAAGATCAGACAAATAACTACCGCGCCTTACCATCCAGCCACAAATGGTCTCGCAGAGCGAATGGTGCAAACTGTAAAGGACAAATTACGCAAAATGGAAAACGTTTCCTGGGATGTAAAGCTACCCAGGATACTGTTGGGTTTGAGAACAACACCCTGTGCAGGAACAAACAAGAGCCCGGCGGAAATGCTAATGAACAGGCGATTACGCACTCTTTTAGACACCATCCATCCTGACAATCTTATAAATAGAAAAATTGAACAGCAAATTACAAACAACTCTGATAAGAGACACAGAGAAACCAATGTGGGACAAACAGTGATGTACAGAAATTTTAGTAGCGGTCCACGTTGGCTGCATGGAAATGTAATTGAAAAGAACGGCCCTTCTAGCTATAGAATTTTGACTGATGATGGTATAACAGTAAATCGCCATGTTGACCAGTTGATTAAAGTATCTGCTGAGAGTAGTCAGACAGACCCACAAATAGAGGTGGGGGAGGAGGAACCAGCAGATCAACCTCAACCAGACATCAGTCAACGTCAACAGCCTGCAACATACTCGAGCGAGGATGATAGTGAGATGATCGAAATCCCAAGCGCTCAACAATGGGCACAGATGTTGGGGTTCCCGGAAAAAGCTGGCTCGAGTCGGGGCAAGATTAAAAACAAATTTATTGCTCATTCTAAATTACCTTACGAGTATCATAGACCATCCCCAATGAATCCAAAAGAGTAATTAAATCTATTATGTTAAGTGTAGTTAAGTAGTAAAGAGTTTATAAATAATCATATTAAAGAAATAACTTGATTGTGCATGTATTCAAAAGAATTATAATGTAGTAGGTATTTTTGTATCAACTTAAAGAGGGAGGTATGTTGTATATGTGGGTAGGCACTTTGTTTATGTTATAAAATGATAATATATTTGAAGGTGGGTTGGAAAAGACTGTTGACAGACTGTATGTGTTGCTACTGAGCCCAGTAAATGTTACTCGTGAATTTTCGGTGTTTTATTCTAATATCAAACATAATAATATCTTTATTGCAGGTGATAAAAAACCCTAAATAGGGTTTATTTCTGTTCTGGTTCTGATGGACACTTATCCAATACCTAAAAATAGGACTATCCATTTCGGCGCGGATTGACTTTATGATGCTGTTCTGCGAGCGATATAACCGCTCCCAAAAGGCATAACAGCAAAGAAGTCCGACACCCAAGCTTCAGCAAACATGCTGGTGGCACTGCAATAATGCAGTAAGCCCATAAACGTCCAACTCGTCTCATAGCTATATCCTGCTCTACAACAAGCTTTTCAAAACATTGCTACAATATGTATACTACCTGCCGTCAATTTTAAATGTGCCTTGTATAAGTTTTTATGTTAAAAGTGTATATCTACAGTATCAATGAATTTTTAAATGATTAGTTTAATATAAAATTGTAAAAATAATTTTAATAAACTTCAGGATTTTTTAGATAATTTTTATGTTCTTATTTTCTTTAATTATGTTTTAGATGATTGATATTTTATGAAATTGTAATTATAATTAAGTTCAGTCTCTCTCTTGGTTGCATGCCAATAGCTTTTGGTTAAACGTGTGATACACCATAAAATCTGTAACAACCTTCCAACATATTTTATGCAATAAAGTATATTCTACTCTAGTAATGTACTTAAAGTCAACTAAGAACTGTACAAGGTTATGGCCAGGGTTCCATAGTAATCTGAAATGTGTCCTTTAATTACAGAAATATTATTGCGAGTTGTGTGAATTGGCTTGTTTAGTTGAGCTTGTGCCTTCGTTAACCTCATCTTTATCTTCAAGGGCAAATAGATATTTATTGAATGGCATCAGATCAAGTCCTATTTTGCCAATGTCAAAGAAAAGAAATTATTACAAAATTATGGCGAGTTCGCCAATGTCCAGTGGAAGATTTACCCAGGAATCCACATCACGAGGACAATGGCCTGTGTACTACGATGACTACAATAAGTTGATAGGGAAAATTAATGAAGTCATGATGACACCTTCTTTTTTCAAGCATATATTACACAATAAAAAAATCTCACCTAATAAAAGTTCCGGTGGCCTGTACCACAATGTGACCACTCTGTTAGTATATTTATTGACCTGTCCTGACTTGGCAACACTGAACGCTCTGGCCAAACCGAAGTCAGCCAGTTTGAGGACTCCGTTCTTAGTTATTAAGACATTTGCGGCTTTCATGTCCCTGTGTAAGATCTTATTACTGTGTATATAATATAAACCATTTAGTAATTGCTGCATAACCTTCTTGATCTCTCCTAAACTGAATTTGACGTTTACATTCGATAATAGTCCAGCCAAATCGTGCTCACAGAAGTCGAATACGAGATAGAATGTAGATCGGTATTTATTATGTGCTGTAGCCTTCGTTCGACATATTTCTATTAAATTTACGACGTTATCGTGTTTAAGGAGCTGTAGGATCTTGATTTCCCTCAGCGCTGTGATGGGGAATCCTTCTTTTTCGTTGTCCATAAGAACCTTTTTCATCGCGACGAATTTTTTAGTACTATTCCTTGCTCGAGCTTTGAACACTTCTCCAAACGTTCCTTGGCCAATTTTGGCGACTTTTTCGTATTTAGATGATTCGTCACAGAAGGAGAAGTCGAAATCTTCGATGTATTTCTCTTTTTCACGCATGTTCAGTATGGTGGAACTTGTGCCCAGCACGGGAGGCGGAGCGCCCTCGCGTGGCGCGCTCACGCCTTGCATTTTCGATCTAATCGTGAATGTTTTTAGGAACTATATACAGAATAACTTTCTCAATTCGGTTTCTTTACAAAAAATCAAGTAATATAGCACAAAATTTTTTTTTTTTGGTTTCATTCTTCCTTTCGGAAAGGCAAAGAGTACAAAGCCCATACAGCCATGTCTGATGTCTAATCTGTCTTTCTTTTTGCTCCCCTCGTAAAGCGATAGTGAACTTTACGAAGGAAAATGTTCGTGACTTTTTGGGACAACACAAACGGGGCTTAAACACGAGATCACTTGAAATCTTCATCAGCTGCGCACTCCGTAGTAAATTCACTGCATAACACACTATCTTTATTATCCACTAAATCACTAAATGCACAAAAAAACAAAATTTCAATTAAGCAGGCAAACGCCCATGTCGAGTTCCCGCCAAAAAGTCTATAGCACAAAACATAAGAGCGAAACGTCACCAAGCCGCTTTCTATTTTCAAATTTGGTTATACAAATTTTGTAAAACAGAGTAAGATATATAACATTCGTAGAACGCTATCTCTGTTTATCATTACGATGAATTCAAATCCCGAACAACACAATCCCAGCACTAGTGATGTTCCCGAAAATCACGAAAAAATCACAATCGATAACGTTCCATTCCACGCAACACACAAAAACAACTTGTGCTATTATTTTTTACTGAAAAAGAAACGTAGTCAGCTGTCATCTGCCTACGTTGTTTCAGTTCCGTTCGTCGCAAAAAATACAGAAAACAGACGTTTTCACATAAAAAAGCATAATTTCATTAAATTAATTAAGTTTGTTAGTCCCTTTAGCTTCCTCAGAAGTGCCGACGAAAGCAGAATACCAAGTTTTCTCGATCAGAATATCGATCCAGATTCGTAGTATTTAGGCCAATTGTTTTGTAATTTTTGGAGTCGTATTTATTATATTATCGCGCCAGTGATACTGCAGTTGTGATCATAAACATGACGGCTAGCCTGTGACGCCCACTTCTTTGTTTTATTTCTGCCAGAAGAAAGTGAACACATAAGGTAACTATTCCCTTTTATTTTGTGAAAGTGCAATTTCGGCTTTTATTCTGGTTGCTGATACAGTTAAAAAGAGATCAAGTCTTCCTCTGGTAATGAACAGAATTTGTCTGGGATTTTATAGGCAGAGTATATGAAAGAGCCTGCCCTAATTGACATAACTGTCCATGACTGCAGAATATACTAAACTGAAACACAATCACAAGAGTACGGATAAGAGTACTAACAGTACGGATTAAAACCTGCTCATGAGCTTTGTGTGCGGTTTCAGCGCGCTAATAGTCGGTTCAAAACTTGCTCGTATTCACTCGTTTAAGCGACGTGACATCATCAGTGACGTCACTTTAGCACGCTATCATAGCATACGAAAATGAGGTAGTGCAGCGTGTGCGAAACGTCAAATTCATAAGACATTTGTCATCAATCTCGTTTTCGAGAGATTTTTTTCAACTTTTTTTGGGGTTTTAGATTAAATTATCTTATCGAATAATCATTATCTCTCAATAATTTCTTAAAACGCAAAACAAAATCAAACTTTTAATTTTTCTCAGTGACATTGACATAAGCGCGCTCTAGTCTGGTTTAAAACTGTATTCGATGATATTCGACGAATGCTAATGATAAAGAAAGAAACCGACTATATTCAGTGAATGTAATGTGTGCGTTGATTTCAAGAAACAATCCGTAGTGTAAAATAATTTGCAGCTGACGAGGATTAGCTCAAATGTTGGTTACTACGAGTTCAACAATAGAGTCATGTGCACTTGGAACTGCTTACCACAGGACATTGTAGACGCTCCCTCAACAGATAGCTTTAAAAACTGGCTTGACCGGTGGCTTGCAGACAATAAACCCTCTAAATATGCAGTGAACAACACACCAGCCTACACCAGCACAGTTGCTGCTTGGCTTTCTAATATAATAAAAATTTT
Source organism: Athrips mouffetella (assembly GCA_947532105.1). Lineage (NCBI taxonomy): Eukaryota > Metazoa > Arthropoda > Insecta > Lepidoptera > Gelechiidae > Athrips > Athrips mouffetella. Next base: position 15,528,919 of record OX383984.1, read on the forward strand.
GATGTTTTTTTGCAAGTTGTGTACATACCTGAACTTTTTATCCATTTACTTTACTTGTTTTTAGTTAATCGGGCCAGTTTTCAATGTATAAACTAATGCCAATTTTCAATATATAAAGAGGGTGGTGCTCTGATATTCCAGGGAAACACAAGAAACACATTGTAAAAAACCGACTCTTAAAGTAGGCCGTTCTGCAGTGGTTTCTTGCCGTTTCTTTTACGCTGCCATAGCACGATCCGAAACGGCGTAGACTCGCTCTATTTGCATTGTATTCTGCATGACATTCAATAAGTATTCTGTAAAGAATCTACATTGAATAAAATTATCTGAATCTGCCCTTACCTCACAAAAATTAAGGGTGTTTGTTGCAGATATAAAAGAAAATGCATTAAAAATTTACTACTTATCCTATAAGTATTAAAGGAGCAATATTTGTATATATATAAATATATATATTTGTAATCGGTTTCTCGAAAACGGCTCTAACGATTTCAATGAAATTTACCATACGGGGGTTTTCGGGGGTGAAAAATCGATCTAGCTAGGTCTCAACAATTCGGTTTCTTTACAAAAAATCAAGTAATATAGCACAAAATTTTTTTTTTTTGGTTTCATTCTTCCTTTCGGAAAGGCAAAGAGTACAAAGCCCATACAGCCATGTCTGATGTCTAATCTGTCTTTCTTTTTGCTCCCCTCGTAAAGCGATAGTGAACTTTACGAAGGAAAATGTTCGTGACTTTTTGGGACAACACAAACGGGGCTTAAACACGAGATCACTTGAAATCTTCATCAGCTGCGCACTCCGTAGTAAATTCACTGCATAACACACTATCTTTATTATCCACTAAATCACTAAATGCACAAAAAAACAAAATTTCAATTAAGCAGGCAAACGCCCATGTCGAGTTCCCGCCAAAAAGTCTATAGCACAAAACATAAGAGCGAAACGTCACCAAGCCGCTTTCTATTTTCAAATTTGGTTATACAAATTTTGTAAAACAGAGTAAGATATATAACATTCGTAGAACGCTATCTCTGTTTATCATTACGATGAATTCAAATCCCGAACAACACAATCCCAGCACTAGTGATGTTCCCGAAAATCACGAAAAAATCACAATCGATAACGTTCCATTCCACGCAACACACAAAAACAACTTGTGCTATTATTTTTTACTGAAAAAGAAACGTAGTCAGCTGTCATCTGCCTACGTTGTTTCAGTTCCGTTCGTCGCAAAAAATACAGAAAACAGACGTTTTCACATAAAAAAGCATAATTTCATTAAATTAATTAAGTTTGTTAGTCCCTTTAGCTTCCTCAGAAGTGCCGACGAAAGCAGAATACCAAGTTTTCTCGATCAGAATATCGATCCAGATTCGTAGTATTTAGGCCAATTGTTTTGTAATTTTTGGAGTCGTATTTATTATATTATCGCGCCAGTGATACTGCAGTTGTGATCATAAACATGACGGCTAGCCTGTGACGCCCACTTCTTTGTTTTATTTCTGCCAGAAGAAAGTGAACACATAAGGTAACTATTCCCTTTTATTTTGTGAAAGTGCAATTTCGGCTTTTATTCTGGTTGCTGATACAGTTAAAAAGAGATCAAGTCTTCCTCTGGTAATGAACAGAATTTGTCTGGGATTTTATAGGCAGAGTATATGAAAGAGCCTGCCCTAATTGACATAACTGTCCATGACTGCAGAATATACTAAACTGAAACACAATCACAAGAGTACGGATAAGAGTACTAACAGTACGGATTAAAACCTGCTCATGAGCTTTGTGTGCGGTTTCAGCGCGCTAATAGTCGGTTCAAAACTTGCTCGTATTCACTCGTTTAAGCGACGTGACATCATCAGTGACGTCACTTTAGCACGCTATCATAGCATACGAAAATGAGGTAGTGCAGCGTGTGCGAAACGTCAAATTCATAAGACATTTGTCATCAATCTCGTTTTCGAGAGATTTTTTTCAACTTTTTTTGGGGTTTTAGATTAAATTATCTTATCGAATAATCATTATCTCTCAATAATTTCTTAAAACGCAAAACAAAATCAAACTTTTAATTTTTCTCAGTGACATTGACATAAGCGCGCTCTAGTCTGGTTTAAAACTGTATTCGATGATATTCGACGAATGCTAATGATAAAGAAAGAAACCGACTATATTCAGTGAATGTAATGTGTGCGTTGATTTCAAGAAACAATCCGTAGTGTAAAATAATTTGCAGCTGACGAGGATTAGCTCAAATGTTGGTTACTACGAGTTCAACAATAGAGTCATGTGCACTTGGAACTGCTTACCACAGGACATTGTAGACGCTCCCTCAACAGATAGCTTTAAAAACTGGCTTGACCGGTGGCTTGCAGACAATAAACCCTCTAAATATGCAGTGAACAACACACCAGCCTACACCAGCACAGTTGCTGCTTGGCTTTCTAATATAATAAAAATTTTGATGTTTTTTTGCAAGTTGTGTACATACCTGAACTTTTTATCCATTTACTTTACTTGTTTTTAGTTAATCGGGCCAGTTTTCAATGTATAAACTAATGCCAATTTTCAATATATAAAGAGGGTGGTGCTCTGATATTCCAGGGAAACACAAGAAACACATTGTAAAAAACCGACTCTTAAAGTAGGCCGTTCTGCAGTGGTTTCTTGCCGTTTCTTTTACGCTGCCATAGCACGATCCGAAACGGCGTAGACTCGCTCTATTTGCATTGTATTCTGCATGACATTCAATAAGTATTCTGTAAAGAATCTACATTGAATAAAATTATCTGAATCTGCCCTTACCTCACAAAAATTAAGGGTGTTTGTTGCAGATATAAAAGAAAATGCATTAAAAATTTACTACTTATCCTATAAGTATTAAAGGAGCAATATTTGTATATATATAAATATATATATTTGTAATCGGTTTCTCGAAAACGGCTCTAACGATTTCAATGAAATTTACCATACGGGGGTTTTCGGGGGTGAAAAATCGATCTAGCTAGGTCTCATGTCTGGGAAAATTAATTTTCACCGACTTTTTTTATATTTCTTAGCGCGTTTTAATGTGTTCAATAAACTGACAGTGCCATCTGTTGTTGAGTAGCATAGCTTGCTCACCCGATGATATTTTAATTATACAGAGCATAGCTTGGTCGCCCAGGTACTATAGACTAAATGAGCCTGTTAGACAAGATTTATTTCTTAAATTACACATAGTACACGTTTGTAAGCACTGTAGTCTGTAAACATCCCCACTTTTTTACAGCATAATGGCGAGTGAGAGCAGCTCAGCAGTGTTGGAGCTGACGGATGCAGACACTGATGCCCCGTCAGTGGCCGATGATGGTTGCGAAGGTCCACCACTGATCATGGAGCACGGCCATGATATTGCTGTTAAAGTAAGTAAAGTTTCTATCAATCCTCAAACAGATCTATCAATCCGCAAGACGCCAGCACGCGTTCTTGGCTATATCATTATACAATAAAGTAAATCGGCAAATCAATATATTTCCCCTCACCCTGCGTGAGGTAAAACCTAAACTTATGACGTGGTTGCTGTCATTAGATTACAATCAGACAGAATTACTGCTTCTGTGATTCCTCTTGTGGGTTCTATTTATATTTATCTTATTTAATATTTATCTCATAGGTCACACACACATACACGCCTTTCTCACAATACGCACGCACGCACTTTGATTGTTAATTTTAGCTTACCTATAATAGATTGTTTGTTTTATTATTCATATTACTTAGTCCATCGGTTAAGGAGAAGCAAACTGGTCACCGTAACACAAGTTTTTACTTAGCTCGGGACCAGAGTGTTTAATTTAATTTGTTAAATTTTTGTGAATAATAAACTATTTTATTTTTTATTTCATTTTTATTTTTAAACAAACCAGCTTCAAGTTTGTGTGGATTATTATTGGTGGGAAGGTTGTCTTTTAAAATTCAAAAGCTACAACTTATGTTCTACATCTTTGCTAATAATTAATAATGCACAAAAAATTTCAACTTCTCATACGAAGTAATGTAACTGACCAACATTGACATTTTTATTATTATTTATTTAATCAGCTTATTGGTCCATGAAAAGCTACATAAAAAGTGATCTTTCGATCACATTGAAGCGCAAACTAATGGACAGCTGCATTCTCCCGATTCTTACGTACGGTGCACAGGCTTGGTCTTTGACAGAATATCAAAGATCCAGGCTCACGGTTTGCCAAAGAGCAATGGAGCGCAGTATGCTGGGTCTGAAGCTTACTGATCGGGTGAGATACACCATAATGCGCTCTACAACACAAATAGCCGACGTAGCCTATACCGCCGCCAAGCTCAAATGGGACTGGGCAGGCCACGTGTCCCGTATGTCGCCGGACCTATGGGCGAAGTCCACCACCACCTGGCAGCCGCAAACCGACAAAAGGCGTCGAGGCCGACCAAGGCGCCGATGAACTTGACACCTTTTGCAAGCCTGTAACCAGATATAGTTAGGCTATGTAATTTTTTGTAGGTTTCTGTCCAACCTATTCTTGAACTGATTAACATTAGACGCTGAAATTACTTCTGCTGCAAGTTTCTTCCACGCTGCGACAACTCTGTTGGAAAGGAAGTGTTTGTGTGGATTGTTATTGGAGGGTTTCGCTATGAGTTTCAAATGGTGTCCTCTTAAATGAGGGTTCTGGTTTTTAGTGAACATCTTGTGAAAATCTCCAATATCATATTTTGTATAAGAAGTTGAAAATTTTCGTATATTGTTAGCAACATCATAGAAAAAAAATTAAGTGGGCAAACGGATGTCAGGTATCATGTCAAACCTTGTGTCTTTAAAGACCCAGTTAACTAACTAACTAGATAGTTAACTATGAAATTGCCGTTTTTTATGTCGAATTTTAAGTAAATTTTCAGTACTAACATTTTTGCATTTTTTTATGTATTAAAAATCCAAATTTTTTAATATTTTTCTAAGCATGATTGGAAAGTCATTAAGCTTACAGAAGCTTAAATTTAATTTTCGAGTAATAGTATCTGTAAAAAAAATAAAACAAATCTAATGATGAAATTGGACGACATTTATTTAAACCGAACAATTTTCTAACCTTTAATTTTATATTATGAAACTCAAAATTGTATGCATAACTTGATAACCTTGAAGTCTTTAATCTCATTAATCTGTAAGAAAATTTCGGCAATTTCATAGTCAAAGACCTATTATTATAAGACCTTATACCATGGACGAATAATAATAAGACTGACAATCCCCATACCAGAAAACGTAACCCGGAAAGGCATAAAACACATGGAAACTAGATGACGCTTTCAAATAATCTGGAAATTAATTATGGTCTACCGAGTATTGTAGTACCTATTGAAAATTATTCAAAATTTCAACATATTTTATAAAGAAACGCTAACATTGAATATCGATTGTTTTAGCAGAATACTCGATAAATCATAATAACTTCCCGGACTATTTATTAGCGCCATCTAGTTTTATACTTTTGGATGGTCAGTCCATCTTATTGTACGTCCATGCTTATACAGAGTGTCCCAGGAAACACTGTCAAGCGGTGTTCCAGAGGTGGACCACCCCTTGGGCTACCCGAATCACCCCCATGTATGTTCCGCAATGTAATTTTCGAGTTATAAATTATTTTATTAATTTTTAAAATTTTCTGCTAAAGGAAATTTAAAAATTCATATCTTTTTTTTCTGATTATTTTTCCAATTTTCTTTTTGTGTCATGATTGCCTTGAACGTTACTTTCATACATAAAATAAAACTCCTAACATTCCTACTTGTTACTCAAACAGTATGGTAAATAAAATTTTCGAACAATTTAATGGGCCGATTAAAATTTTGATCATCAATTTAAAAATACAAAAAGGATGTTCCATAGTTTGTAGTTGATTTTAAAAACTTTTCAGGTCTCTAGTCTACCCAACACATAAAAAAAATTTGGTGCTTAATGGGCAATTTTTCGCTGAAATTGGCGTTAAAAAGTTGAGAGAGAAAAACCCCTGAATGTTAATTTAGGCTCCAAATACATAATTTGCCTATTTTGGTGATTCCTATTGCAAATTAAGATAGTGGTAAGGCTTCTGTACAAAGTCCGTCTGGAAAAATAGCGCCTTTTGCCTGTTTTTGTCGTAAAGCAGCAGTGTTTGCACTCTTGTGTTTCGGTAGAAGTTTTAAGAGAGCTGGTAAAATTTCTGGCACATGGGCCATTGTATTTTATTTCTTAGATGGGGCTTCAGAATTTGGTGGTATTTTCCGTCAGAATGACTACTTGATATGGTATTTTGAAAGTATTTTGGTACTTGAAATGGTATTTTTCGCTGAAATTGGCGTTCAAAAGATGCTACGGAAAAACCTGAATCTTAATTTAGGTATAAAATAACAAATTTTACAATTTTTGTTATTCTTGTGGCAACTTTGAAGGTGATGGGGCTATTCCGTAAATTCTGTCTCACAATTATCAAAATTTTCCAAAAGAATAGGTAACTAAAATTAATAAAATAATTATTTTAACCTAAATTAAGATTCATATTTTTCTCTCACATGTTTTGAACGCCAATTTCAGCGAAACATACCATTAAAAGTATCAAAATACTTTCAAAATACCCTATTAATTAGTCATTCTTACGGAAAAAACAACCAAATCCTGAAGGCCCACCCTAAGAAATAAAATAGAATCGCTCATGTGCCTGAAATTTTAACAGCTGTCTTAAAACTTCTACCGAAACACAATAGTGCAAATCACTGCTGTTTTATGATAGTAACAGGCAAAAGGCGGTACTTTTCCAGACGGACTTTGTTCAGAAGCCCTACCACCATCGTAATTTGCAATAGGAATCACCAAAATAGGCAAATTATTTATTTGGAGCCTAAATTAACATTCAGGGTTTTTTCCCTCTCAACTTTTAAACGCCAATTTCAGCGAAAAATACCCCGTTAAGCACCAATTTTTTTTTATGTTTTGGGTAGCCTAGAGACCTGAAAAGTTTTTAAAATCAACTTCAAACTATGGAACATCCTTTTTGTAATTATAAATTGATGATCAAAATTTTAATCGGCCCATTAAATTGTTCGAAAATTTTATTCACCATACTGTTTGAGTAACAAGTAGGAATGTTAGTAGGTTTATTTTATGTATGAAAGTGACGTTCAAGGCAATCATGACACAAAAAGAAAATTGGAAAAATGTTCAGTAAAAAAAAGATATGAATTTTTAAATTTCCTTCGGCAGAATATTTTAAAATTAATAAAATAATTTATAACTCTAAAATTACAAATAATCGCGGAACATACATGGGGGTGATTCGGGTAGCCCAAGGGGTGGTCCACCTCTGGACCACCGCTTGACAGTGTTTCCTGGGACACCCTGTATACCTACCATGTGATTGCAAATGAATAAATGGATGTCTACACTAATTATATCTGTCTCGTTCTCTCTTACTGACAGGTAGACGCGCCAATGAAACAGCTGTCGACGTTAGAAACATTCGTGACGTATCGTGTTCGGTGTGTGTGTGCAAGATGGCCGACACCCACACATGTGAGACGGCGGTATAATCACTTCAAGGTACAGTTACAAAATACAAATACTAGTTAGATTGTTTTTTATTAAATTTTGCTATTGTTTCATATGAAGATTAGGTATTTTATTGTTTGTCGTAGAAAGAATAAATGTAATGGATTTTTTTTTTATAATAGGGACATTTCACACAAGGTCATCTGATCCCAAACTAGGCAAAGCCTGTACTATGGGTATCAGAGAGTGATAAACATGCGTAAATAGATAAATAAGACACAGAACAAACACTTGTGTTCATCACACAAATGTTTGCCCTGGGCGGGGATCGAACCCGCGGCCCACGGCGTGAAAGGCAGGCTCGCTATCAACCACACCAACGGGCTTGTCTTTTTAAGTTGCAGTAATTTTTTTTTGACGTAGATAAGAATAAATTTCATTAATTCCACATGGAATGCGTTTACAAAAGAATTCACTACAGGTTCCCAAACTAGGACGCACCCGTCTCTTGGGCAATCGTAATTCATCATCATTATAACATCCCATGAAACGTCCACTACAGGACAGGGAACTCCCTCCAAAATTCCAGCTTTTGCTGAAACAATGTGGCGGGGAAGTACCATAGTCACCACGCTTTTTAGCGTTATGGCTGGCACCATGGACTGTGGTTGTTGGTGACCGTAGAATGTAAGATGATATGACACACAGAATGATGCTGCTGCCCATCCATTACAGATAACTTTCCGAAATTGTGACGAAATTGAAGGAAAAATATTTGTTTAACTAGAATCCGTTTTACGAGTCTATGTAAAAGCTTGCCAACATATTTAGCAGCTATTGCAAGGCTATTATGCTCCATGATCAATAGTAATCAGCTAAAACTGTCAGAAAAAGTAAGTTTGCAAAACAATATCTACTCTGGTTCGTGATAGTTTGTCTGGTTCCATGGCTGCAAAATGAGTTGGTAAGCGTTGGCATTGACTCGTGAAACAGATTTTACCCAAACTTCTTTTCTATGAGAAAGATGCTTGTTTTCATCAGGAAATCAATCAATCAATCTTTATTTCTAAAAAACAGTACAATTCAATGTGTGAAATAAGAAATATTAAAAGTAAAACATGTCTTAAAATAGTAGCAAAAATCAGTTAATAAAAATATAGTTAAGAAATAATTACCAAAATGCATTAATGTCGTAAATCAAAACACAAATAATCATTATAAAATTAATATCATTCGAAATAAAAAAAAAACTGGACTTAAGGATTTAAACCTCAGAGTAAAAAACTATAGAGTCCGCCATATGCATATTCTGTATGTGCTAGTAAAGCGTGAAGCGTCTCACCGTCGCCCATGCTAGTCGGTCAAAAAACTCAGTTAAGTTTTACAAAAATCAAGATATCTTTAAAAATCTAATGTCTTAGTATAAACTTTGTTTGCAAAAGTGAAAATATATCGTTTTTACGTGTGAATTGATCATTAATACTAAGAACGGAAGCGTAAATAATCCGTAATAGCCATTTTATGCGTGATTTTTAACACCGTTTTCTTCCTGAATGGAAAGTGTTTTCACCAGAAAAACTGTGTTAGTAGCATTTATTAGTCCCATGTCACATATTTCTCAGAGAGAAAGATAAAAATTTTACGTTTTTAGGATTTGAAAAAAATTCCATACATTTAGTATGGAGGTCCCTTGCAAGAAAGTGCTACGCTTATGGCTCCCTCCTTAGCAGCAAGAGCTGCTACTAAAACCTCCTTGATTTAAACGAATGAAAATATGTATCTCTCTCCCTCTACCACAGGTGCTCCACAAGCGCCTGTGCTCGTCGCACGCGCTGCTCGCGCCGCCCCCGCTGCCCCCCCTGCACTCGGCGCGCCAGCAGCTCGACCGGTACAGCCCTGCTTTCGTCGCCATTAGGACGTTAGCACTACATGCTTTCCTAGGTAAGTAAGCTCCTTTCACCATTTTTCGTTCTCCCCGTCACATTCCCATCCTCTCTTTCTTCCCATTCTCCCCTTCTTCCCATCCTCTCCTTCTTCCCTTTCTCCCCTCCTTCCCTTCCTCCCATCCTCCCCGTCTTCCCATCCTCCCCTTCTTCCCATTCTCCCCTTCTTCCCATCCTCTCCTTCTTCCCTTTCTCCCCTCCTTCCCTTCCTCCCATCCTCCCCGTCTTCCCATCCTCCCCTTCTTCCCATTCTCCCCTTCTTCCCATTCTCCCCTTCTTCCCATCCTCTCCTTCTTCCCTTTCTCCCATCCTCCCCGTCTTCCCATCCTCCCCTTCTTCCCATCCTCCCCTTCTTCCCTTTCTCCCCTCCTTCCCTTCCTCCCATCCTCCCCGTCTTCCCATTCTCCCCTTCTTCCCATCCTCTCCTTCTTCCCTTTCTCCCCTCCTTCCCTTCCTCCCATCCTCCCTTCTTCCCATTCTCCCCTTCTTCCCATCCTCTCCTTCTTCCCTTTCTCCCCTCCTTCCCTTCCTCCCATCCTCCCCGTCTTCCCATCCTCCCCTTCTTCCCATTCTCCCCTTCTTCCCATCCTCTCCTTCTTCCCTTTCTCCCCTCCTTCCCTTCCTCCCATCCTCCCCGTCTTCCCATCCTCCCCTTCTTCCCATCCTCCCCTTCTTCCCATTCTCCCCTTCTTCCCATTCTCCCCTTCTTCCCATCCTCTCCTTCTTCCCTTTCTCCCCTCCTTCCCTTCCTCCCATCCTCCCCGTCTTCCCATCCTCCCCTTCTTCCCATCCTCCCCTTCAACCCTCCCCTCTTCTTTTGCTTTCCTTCGTCTCCCTACCCTACCCTGGGTTAGCACTTGGGTGCTACACAAGCGTCTGCTCGTCACACCCTCTCCCCCCCTCCCTGCACTCGGCGCGACAGCAGCTCGACAGATACTCACCAGCTTTCGTCGCTATAAGAACGTTAGAACTACATGCATTTCTAGGTAACTGTTAAACTATCCCTTCTTCTTTTTCTTCGTATCTTATTTTTTCCATTCTTCTTCACTTCCTTCCCTTCCTCCCAGCCCCCACTACTTCCCTTCCTCATTCCCTTCCCCCTTCTTCCTTTCCTTCCTATCATTTCCCTTCCTCTCTCTATCTCTCGTTATACACACGCGTTTTGCTCGTCGCACCCACTGATCGCTCCGCCCCCCTCCCCCCCCTTGACAGATACGCTCCAGCCTTCGTCGGTATAAGGATGTTAGCACTACATGATTTCTAAGGTTTTTTTTTCTCCTCCTACCTTTTTTCACTGTTTTATACCCTTAATTCTTTCCTCTTCTTCATTCCCTCTCCTTCCCATCCTCCCGTTTTTCCCTTCCCCTCTTCCATTTCTCCCCTCCTTCCTTCCTACCCTTCTTCCCCTCCTCCCCTTCTTCCGATCCTCTCCTTCCTCCCCCCCTTCTTTCCTTCCATTCTTCCATTCTCCTTTTCTAACCCTCCTTTCTTCCCTTTCGTTTCTTAGTATTATTAACATATAGGTTTTTTTTTGTCACCCACTATCTTACTAGTGAAATAATTTGACACTAATAAGACAGCAAAGCGCCTTACCCACCCTGAGAACTAAGATGGTATGTCTCATGTGCCGGTAATTTCACTGGCTCCCTTATCCTTCAAACCGAAACGCAGCAGTGCAAACACTGCTGCTTCACGGCAGAAAAAGGTAAGTAATTAATCTAAACTGTCCAAGAATAGAAGGGATTCTTGGAAACCCATTCTTTTCTTTCTATCCTTCTATCATCTCTTCCTTCCTTCGTCCTATAATTTCTCTTTTCCTCCTTTCATAAAAAAATAGTAAAATGGATTTTGTCAGTACATTAAAGATATTTATAAAAAAATATCACGTGAAACTAAATCACAGACTTCTGGACTTTTTGTCAGTTTTTTTGTTTGTTTAAATGTTCGAGCATCACGCAAAAACTACTGAACCGATTTTTATGATAGTTTTTTGATAACTAATAGTTAGACTTCAACACTGCTAATTTTACACTGTTTGAATTGTTACATAAAAATCTGTAAATAAACTAAATTCTGTTTTAAATTGCAGATCGTATCGCGAAACACCCCATCCTGACTCACAGCGAAGATTTTAGAGTGTTTCTCACCGCTCCCGATGACGAGATCGATAAAGTGGGTTATTGTATTTATTTATACTATTGAACGAGCAATATTTGTATATCCCAAAGAACAACGATTAGGCCACTTCGCCTGCGCGCGCACCCCCATACAAGCGGAGAGAAAGTTGCATGTCTGTCGGTCTTCTACAGATTGTACTTCGGAGAGTGTGCTCTAGAGCTCCACGAGCTTATTCCACCATCCCCCTTCTACCATCGGGAGTCCAGACGCACCGCAGGATATCACCCATACTTGGTTGATATTCCGCACATTCGCACAAAGCGCTTTGAAACATCTTTTATAATGCGCACGGCTAAAGAGTGGAATTCTCTGCCTGCGTCTGTGTTCCCGAGTTCATATAACCCGAATCTATTCAAGTCGCGAGTGAATAGGCTTCTTCTGGGTAAGCTCGTTCCATCGTCAACCTCATCTCTGTCTTCAAGACTAGATCGAGGTCAAGAGTAAGCCCATTTTCAATTAAAAAAAAAAAAAAACTTGGTTCCCGTTTGGCTCAGTATACTGACCGAGTTAAGTGAGCGCTTGTCAGAGTGTTAGCGGCGTGAAATACTATTATTGGTAAAGGAGCGAAATATCATGTTCTCAGAATATCGAATTCTGTTAATGTCCGATTCTTAAGAGGGTATCCTAGCTGTTTTTCATCCATTCAAATTGATACGAATGTATTAAGTCCAGTCAATCTACGATATGAGGTTGCATTAAATGCACATTTAGAGAAATACATTTTAAATAGTAATTAGGATACTAGCTGGTGCCCGCGACTTTTTCTGCGCAGGTTTATTAATTCGCAAAGGAAACTTATATGTAAGGTACCTTGAAACTTGGCTCATAAACAGGAATAGGATCATTAAAGATAAATAAAATATACCAATTTTTTCGGCCATAAATGACGAGGTTTTCAAAAAAAAATTCGTTTTCATCAAATATCGATAGGTCGTATGGCAGAATGTGATGAGCAGTCTTTGCCTATCATAAAAAAAAACTAACAGCTGTATAAACTGACCACAGACTACTTAGAGCAGTTGTCAGTTTTTTTTTAAGACTGGCCATGGCTACTTTTCATTCTGCCATACGACCTATCGATATTTGACAGAAACAAAATTATTTTATAACTTTATTATTTGCAACCAAAAAAATTCGTATTTTTTATTTTTACTTATTGACCTTATCCCTGTCTATGAGCCAAGTTTCGAGGTACATTACAAATACGTTTCCCATGCGAATTGTAGCCTGTGTGCTATTCTGATGTATAAGCTATATTATTGCAAAGTTTCATTAAAATTCATTCAGTAGTTTTTACGTGAAAGAGTAACATCCATCAATCCATACTTACAAACTTTCGCGTTTATATTATAAGTAGGATTCGTTGCCACTTACCATCAGGTGGCCGACAAGCTCGCTTGTTCAATTGTAACAAAAAGAAATACAAATATTGCTCGTTTAAAAGTATAGGATAATTCCATACCCAGGGTAGAACTTTCACTTTACAAATGAATATGTTTGTAGGTGTTTAAAAGCGAAAGCGGTGGACTAAGTCTATGGGGGCTGAGCGGTGCTCTGTATGGGAACAGTGCTGACAACAAGCAGCCACCCACCGTCGGCGCCAGGTTAGTGCAACAGGGTTATGGTTAAAGAACATTTACATCTCTCATATTCGGTAAGTAGGTCCTTATTACCTCCAAATGGGGCTTGTAGGTGACCAATTAGCGCTCTAGGGTAATAATGTAGCTAGAAAAGCCCTAGGGCGGTAAGTAATTGAGTTTTGAAAGAGTGAAGTGTTTTTTTTGAATTACTTACCTCCCTAGGTCTTTTCTAGCTACATTATTACCCTAGAGCGTTAATTGGTCACCTACAATTTGGTGGTAATAGGGACCTACTTACCTCACAATCGAGATGTAAAGCAGAGTAGTTAGCTCGGGTGTAAGCATCATCAGCGCTCGTGCGCCTAAATATCTCGGGCTGCAATTGATGCCTTACAGCCCTTGGCTACTAATCTACTATTATTTCCCAAAAAAGAATGTAACATTCGCTTACATTGAGAAATCAAGCTTAATCTTAAAACATATTTTTATAAGGCGAGAATTTAGAGGTTAGATTTAGATTATTATTTGTTAGTTTAGGTAGTGACGACTTTTAACAATTCAGACTCATTTATTTTTATGACGGTATCTTGAAATATTTCAATCAATTGTGGAGAAATTCACAAAACATGATTTTTTGAAGAGTTGAAATGATTGTATATTTTTAATATCACGAGGAAGTTTGTTGTACAGTTGTGCTCCTTCAAATGTAATATTCTTTTTCCCGTAATTTGTTCGAGGTGGTCGTTAACTAATATCTTGTGATCTTCTTGTTATACGGTTTTGGATTTGGGTTTTTTTTAGAAAGTGTATGTAGCGTGTGTGTATAGTTTTATGAAGAATTTTTCTTATAAGGATGCATGTGTTATATTTGTATGTCTGTGTTACCGTCATAATTTTTGTGTCTTTGTAAACTTTACTAGATGTGGCAAGGTAGTGGTAATTAAATAGGAGCTTGATAATTTTGTTTTGCGCAATTTGTAAAGTTTTAAGGTTTGTTGTAGCAGCAGTACCCCATACCTACATACATACATAACATCACGCCTTGTTCCCGTCGGGGTAGGCAGAGACCACAGTTCTCCACCTGCTACGATCTTGACATACTTCCCTTGCTTCCTGAACTTTCATCAATCCTTTCATACATGCTCGTCGGTTTAGGGTACTTTTAACCTGGCCTTTATTCAGAACGTCCTGAATTTGGTCCTGGTACGTTCGCCGAGGCCTTCCCCTTCCAACGTTTCCATTCACTCTCGCCTTGTGGATCTCTTTCGTCAATCTTCCTTCATTCATCCTCTCTACATGACCAAACCATCTCAGCATCCCTTTCTCAATTTTAGTCACTACGTCTTCTTTTACGCCACAACGTTCTCTTATCACACTATTTCTAATCCTGTCACTCAATTTCACACCAATCATTTTCCTCAACGCTCTCATTTCTACTGCATTAATTCTACTTTCATGCTTTTTCTGCCATACCCAGCTTTCACTGCCGTACATCAGTGTTGGTACTAAAACGCCTCTATGAACAGCCAGACGAGCCTTTTGAGACACCTTCTGACCCCATACCTCAATAAGATAATCTATGTGAGGCTTGACCAGCGAAAAATATATTAGGTATCTTACTTGTTTTGGCAAGCAGCGGACAAAACTGCGAAGTGCACCAGAAAGTTGTGACAGTTTAGTGCATAGTTTCTCTAGATGAGGTTTCCATGACAAGTTTCTATCGAGTATTAGACCTAAATATTTTTCTGACTGGACTTCGTGAAGTATTTCTCCATTTACCAATCCATTCACATCACTTGGACAATTGGCGTTGCAACACAACGCGGTCTGCGCGATCATATCTCTTGCGCACATCTAGGATGTGGAACGATCGTCCCCCTGCGGTTTTCCGGTAGTCACGACATGGGGACATTCAAAAAGCGGGTTAACAAACTTCTCAAAGGCCGGCAACGCACTAGTACCACCCCCCCAGGTGTTGCAAGTGTCTATGGGCGGCAGTGACACTTACCATCAGGTGAGCTGTCTGCTTGTTTGCCTGCTCTAACATAAAAAAAACGCTGTCATCACCAAAGAGAAGGCAATTTTTTAGGGTTCTGAACCAGTAAAAACGGAACCCTTATGGTGCGACTTCGTCTATCTGTCTGTCTCACACCTGTTTATCTCAGCAACCACTCACGCTATCGACTTGAAATTTGGAATAGTTTATTGCAAACAGAATTATAAAAATAATACTGTTATTACAGTATAGGAACCCCAAGCAGGGGGCAAAATTTTAAAGTATCGTTAATATGTCGAATGGGGTACATATGAAAGGGCTACAAAAAAACAAAAAAAAAAAACAATAATTTATTGCTTATAAAACAACCTTTTTACAATAAGTCGCTGGAACCTCCTTTTAAGCAAAGCATTGCCTGTGACAGGAGGCTCCGCTCTTCCGTAAAGATACAATAAGTGTATATTTATTTATTACAATGTAGATTTGGTATAAAATTTTTAAACTTTTAATCTATTTAATCTAACTTCACATGAATATTCCATATATTTTTTAATTGTTTACAACAAGTTTTCAAGTTATGTTGAAAAATTACTAGAAAAAATAACATTCCGCTCCCCTTATCTCCGAAGTTTGTAAAAGGAAAAATCTGAATTAATTACAGTCGAAATAAGTTTACGTAAATATTCAAGGAAAAATAAAACAATCTCGCTAAGTTGCACCGTTTTTTAGAAATCTGCAAAAAACCTTCACAAAAAATCTTGGTACTAAAATCCAAAAAATAGACTTTTTTGCTTCTTAAAATACTACAGGTATATCGGACGGAACCCTCGGCGCGCGAGTCGGACTCGCACTTGACCGGTTTTTATTTATTTATTTTATGGTAGGCTATGACTGCATTCCATTCTATTATATTGTGATCGATATTTCATAAAAACTATTAATTTGAACTTTGTTACTTGTGCTCAAAAAAATTTAAGCATCTTATCCCTGATTTTTTTCCTTTATCATTGAAAATATCAACCTTCTTTTCTCAGAGTGCGACACCCAGAGTTTTCATCGGCGGCCGACTACCTACAGTCCTTACAACTTAAGCTAAACACGTTATGCAGTCTCACAACCAAACTGTACAAGGGAAGCACGGCTTTGGGCAATGAACTGCTTGGGTAAGTATTGTTTTTATAATAAAAAAAATATTCCAAGGTCAAATTCGTATAATGTCCATTTAGCGTAATGCTCAACCTGCAAACGTCAAATTTGAATAGGTATATTGTAATTTTCACAAGGGCTAACTTTTGAAACGTCTAATTAAAACTTATCTTGATGTATTTGTATATTTGTTATGTAGTATATTTAGGGTGGCTATAATATTATATAATTATGTATTTATGCAAGCAGATTTAGTATACATAGAATTATAATTATTTATGTAATATTACGTACACATTCTTGTCCCTTATCCCTCTTACTTCCATATGGTTGGCTGGAAGAGATCTCTTTTAAGAGAAGTTCGCCATTGTAAACTATTTTTTCAGTTATTTGTGTCACTGTTGTTGTGTGCAATAAAGAGTATATATTTTATTTTGTTTGGAAATCTTACAGTCTTTTGTTTACAGTAAAAATAGTAACAAGAATTGGTTAGGTTACTGGGCCATTATTATATTTTTATAACTCTCAAAATTGTCAACTTTTAAAATTACTTATTCCTAAGTCCAACTCTAAAATGACCATTTCTGGTGTTGTGCAACTCAAGGTCATCTGATCCCAAACTAGGCAAAGCCTGTACTATGGGTATCAGAGACCTATATAATAGGTCTTTACCTATGAAATTGCCGAAATTTTCTTACAGATTAATAAGATCATAATTCCTATAATTCTCATGCTATTTTTTTCATTTGTCTTATATTTGAAAGTTGACTTCAAGGTTATCAATTTACGCATAAAATAAAGGTTCGAAAATTGTTCGTCTTAAATGTCGTCCGATTTCATCATTAGATTTGTTATATTTTTTTACAGATAATATTTTTCGAAAATTAAATTTAAGTTTCTGTTAGCTTAATGTCTTCCCAATCATGCTGAAAAAAAAATCGGATTTATAATTCCTAAGAAAAATGCAAAAATGTTAGTACTGAAAATTGAGTTTACCCAAAATTCGCCATACAAAACGGCGATTTCATAGGTAAAGACCTATTACATACATACGTAAATAGACAAATAACACCCAGATCCTTAACAAACACTTGTGTTCATCACACGAATGTTTGCCCTGGGCGGGGATCAAACCCGCGACCCGCAGCGTGAAAGGCAGGCCCACTACCAACCACACCAACGGGCTTGTCAAAGTTGTGTTAGGCTTGTCAAAAGGCGTATTAGTTTATAGCGCGTATATTTTTGATATTATTCGTTGTTTTCTTTTAATGGTTCGACTTGGTCATGTTCTTAGTTTTTACGATTACAACATTGAAAATATAATTTTTAAAATATTGTTTTGTAAAGTGCTTAATTTCAGTCACAGTAGCGGTCAGAGACCTCTAAACGAGGTCCTGGCACTAACACTGGCCTTTATTTAGAATGTCATGAAAAGACCTAAACGAGGTCCTGGCACTAACACTGGCCTTTATTTAGAATTTCATGAAAAGACCTCTAAACGAGGTCCTGGAACTAACACTGGCCTTTATGTAGAATGTCATGAAAAGACCTCTAAACGAGGTCCTGGCACTAACACTGGCCTTTATTTAGAATGTCATGAAAAGACCTCTAAACGAGGTCCTGGCACTAACACTGGCCTTTACTTAGAATGTCATGAAAAGACCTCTAAACGAGGTCCTGGCACTAACACTGGCCTTTATTTAGAATGTCATGAAAAGACCTCTAAACGAGGTCCTGGCACTAACACTGGTCTTGTCATAAAATAACACGTAATGTTTTGTTTTACAGTATGAAGAGAACTTGCTCGGTATGGTCTACCCAAACGACTGGACTAGTAGGTCGAGCAGCAGGGGCGCTAAGCTCAGGGGCGGCGGGCGCGGGGGGCGCTTTACTCCGACCGCCGCCCCCGCTCGGGGCGCGCGCCACACTCAAGCTGTTGTCTGACTACGCCGGGGCGCATGTTGACAAGATACGCCAGAGAGACGCCATACATGGTAAGTGGAAATGTGCTGTATAGGTTTTAAATCTCTCTTCCCCAGAATGCCGCTTTCTCTTAAACATATTCCAGAATGTCCCTTTCCTAAATCATCCCCTAAAATCCCTTTCGCTAAAACATACCTCAGATAGTCTCTAACCCTAACCCTCCCCATATTTGAGGCTTTTGGGAAGCAGACGACGATGGGTTCGCAATACTGAGACCACCGCCCCGCTTAGAGCGCGAGTTACACTCAAGTTGTTGTGTAACAGCCGCCGTAGTGTAGTGGTTAGAGCGCTCGGCTCTCGATCCGGAGGTTCTGGGTTCCCCGGTGGGGATACTGTCAAACAAAAATCTCTTTGATTAGGTCCTAACATTGTTCAATCAAAATGCAAATGCTTAGCAACCTAAATCTTTATAGCGTGCGACCGGGTGTATTTATAATTTAAAAAATTTTGCCTGCTTTTTATGATGTAAAAATTCTGGTTATCTTTTAATTTTACGCGATTTACGTAACACACGAACACTCAACAAAATTTTTTTGTTAAAGTCTCACAAAATATACTTAGATGATTTTCTCTTAAGCCTCGCAGTCCGTTGAGCGCGTACTATGCGTGAAATTCAACTGCCTTAGTAAAGACGCATTCGCCGCGGGTCATATTTAAAGTGCGAAGTGAAACAGGCCTGACCGAATTGAAGATTCATCGTTATTGTAATGTTGATTTCAGTGGCTCACGTATCAGGGAACAACACCGACGATATCCACAACCGTTTAGAACAAGCGTCCGAAGCGTTAAGATCAGAGTTAGCGGACTGGACGCCCAAAACTCAGGCTGAAATTAAACAGACGCTTCTAGAAATAGCTGACAGACAAGTCGCTGCACTTACACAGGTAAAATATTCATGCATACATACACCCCCACACTCACATCCATAATAATCTTGGTCATTGCACCAAATTGTAACAATTATGGAAATAGCTGACAGACAAATCGCTGCACTTACACAGGTAAAATATTCATGCATACATACACCCCCACACTCACATCCATAATAATCCTGGTCATGGCACCAAATTGTAACAATTATGGAAATAGCTGACAGACAAGTCGCTGCACTTACACAGGTAAAATATTCATGCATACATACACCCCCACACTCACATCCATAATAATCCTGGTCATGGCACCAAATTGTAACAATTATGGAAATAGCTGATAGACAAGTCGCTGCACTTACACAGGTAAAATCTTCATATACAGGGTGTTAATTTGATTGCGTGCCATAGCTCAGGGGCGGGGATCATAGGTCGAAATACTAAAAACCAAATTTGACCTTCCATACAAAATGCGCTATCAGATCAGCTGATGCAGTTTCTATGGGAGGTCAATTTCAATGTCAATTATTTATTGCTTGTCAAAAATTTATTTTCGTATTTCGACCTATGTTTATTAGGAAAAGTTGTTCAGTTACTGATACTGATCCCGCCCCTGAGCTATGGCACGGAATCAAATTAACACCCTGTATTTTAAGATAAATTTTATTATTTCGATTGTTATTTATGTTCCTTGGAAAAAGTTGTTCAATTACTGATCCCGCCCCTGAGCTATGGCACGCAACTAAATTAACACCCTGTATACATACATCCTCATACACACATCCATAATAATCCTGGTCATGGCACCAAATTGTAACAATTCTGTCTAGGATTTTTATACTGTATGCCTAAAACAGAGAGAAATATAAAACACACTACTGACCATGTGCACTCAAAAGCAACTAAAATCAAAATGTTCTTTATTCATTGTAGGATATTAAAAATCTCTTAATGACGTCAGTTACATTTACGTTGCTTCACAAACAAAGTGGCGCCATGTAGAAAAATAAAAAAGCGACAATAAAAAAACTACAACAGGTAAAACGCACTCAAATACAAATATCCATAACCGTCTAAAACTAGCAGACTAGACCCTCCTGAAGTTGTTACAAGCCTAGGCAGGCCTTTTTATACTGGAGGCCCAAAACAAAGACATGAAACACGCTTCTGGAAATAGCCGACAGACAAGTCGCTGCACTTACGCAGGTAAACACTCATATTCATATTTATTCAGTTTTAAATATACTATAAATAAATAATAAATAAAATAAAATGTATTTATTTCAGGCACAGACATATAACAGACCCATATAAATAATTACAGACATTTACTTAATATGATTTTAGTATTGTTTCATCAAGTAATAATATTGTAATGGTATTTTATATTTAAAATTAATGACGAGTGTGTGTCTCAATGAGCCTCTTATTCTTTTCTCATAGAGGGAGATGAAAAGTAGAGTGTATTACGCGGCTGCCAAAATATTTTTACCTTGGGCGACCTATTGAATCCCTCGCTACGTTCAGGATTCTACTCAAGAATCCTTCACTTCGCTCTGGATTCAAAATAGCGCCCTCGCCTTAAAAATATTATTTTACAGCCTTGTGATACAATCTACTATTAATATCCAATAATAAATGAACAATATTTGATTTGTTTGCGTTGCGGCTGGCACCATAGACCGCGGTTGTTCGTGATTGCACTATGTAAGGATGTACGATACGCAGAAGGATGCTACTGTCGATCATTCGGTTCCATTAGTCGCCTTTTACGACACCCACAGGTGAAACTATTCTTGGAAGTAGACGTCAGTGAACCTATAGAGATTTTTGAAGGTGATAGGGCTTTTGTGTAAAGTCCGTGTGTGAAAGAACCACTCCCTTGCTTTTTACAAGACAGCTAAACCACATTATACAAGAAAGGGTATATCAACTGAGGGATGTGATTCTGCACATGAAACTGAACAACCTTCCCTAAAGTCGAAATACGAAAAAAAATTGTGACCTCCCATAGAAACTGAATCAGCTGCTAGCGATCTATGTTCCTTAGGGAAAGTTGTTCAGTTTCATAGGCAGAATCACACCATTCAGGGTTGATATACCCTTTCTGTTACATCTTTTATAAACACACATACTTAAGTCAATGATTAGTCATAACTTAGCAGACATAACTATCCTGGTCACAGGCATCAAATTGTGTGGTAGTTGCTCTTTCTTTCCGATCATGAAAGTTAGGCAACGTAGGCCGTGGTCAGAACCGGGATGGGTGACCGCTATTGGCACGAGAACTATAGCGTTTGCATGCTTCGTAAGGCACGTTAAGCCGTTGGTCCCGGCTACTGACAATGATAGGAGTCGTTAAGCCAAGTTAGAGGCCATTTGGTGGCTTGAAAAGTTTGACAGCCAGGGTGGCCACTATCCTGGCAAAGCCTTATCTAGGATTGGGTCTGGTCTGAGGCGGTATGATAGCGAAAGCGGTCCGGGGTGGTTTGGCGGGAACAAAATACCGCGCACCGACCGCTTTTCAATGTGACAGGGTGCATAAGTACTCATACTTTACAAAAAATACCGGCCCCGGAACGCTTCCGCTACCGCCTCTGTGTGACGCGGGCTTAAGCCGTTGGTCCCGGTTACTGACAATGATAGGAGTTCTTAAGCCAAGTAAGAGGCCATTTGGCGGCTTGAAAAGTTTGACAGCCAGGGTGGCCACTATCCTGGCAAAGCCTTATCTAGGATTGGGTCTGGTTTTCCCTCTGGGTTGCGGAGGTAAGAACCCTGCCCAGACTTTTGTCACAGTAAATATATAAGCTAAAGCAGTATGGAAACTCGGGCCTTTTTTTGAAAAAAGGACTATTCTGCGTCGGAACGTCAGGGTTGTAAACCCAGAGATTTTAAAATAAGAATAGTATGATGAACTCAAATATTGGGTGCTTCCTATCAACTTTGTTCCTTTCAGCATGTTTTCGGACCGTAAAACTAAAGAAGTCGAAATACGAATAATATTTTTTATGTATAATTTGGCAATAGCATTAGAAACTGCGTCAGCCGATAGCGTGTTTTGTATGGGGGTGCAACTTTTTTCGTCTTTCGACCTAGGTTCTTTAAGGAAAGTTACACAGAAAAAGTTATGCATAAAATGTTAAGTCAGAAGGACTTAGTCGCCTTTTATGACACAAGGACAGATGAAGACACTTAGTCGCCTTTTATGACACAAGGGCAGATTATGATACTTAGTCGCCTTTTATCGCACAAGGACAGGGACATACTTATAGGGACCCTATATGTACCTATTTGTTTGTATTATGGTTTTGGCACGCACGACTGACTTCAGCGCGAAAACTTCTTATTTTCCTGTAGCGGTGTGCTCGTGTGAGTGCACCTGTTTTGGACGTTTGTTAGGAGTTTCCATACTGCTTTAGTTTATATATTTACTGTGCTTTTGTACTGCATGTGCATGCCATAAATATAGACGGAAATCGACACATCATAACATTCTATTGATAGGCCACTGCTGGACATAGCTCCATCTAGAGTTCCAACAAAAACGCTTGGAACTTTATAGGATAAGTACCATAGTCACCACGCTTGTTACTTGTTAATTGGAAGTTGGCAGGGCTTTTATGGAAAGTCCGTCTGGGGATGTACCACACCCTTGCTTTTTACTGCCGTGAAGCAGCAGTGTTTGCACTGCTGTGTTTCGATTTGAAGGGCATTGGAGGCAGTGAAATTACCGGCACATGAGATATCAACTTAGCTCAAAGTGAGCAACGCGTTTAGCTGTCTTATTAGTGTCAAAATATGCCATTAATAAGACAGTAGGTGTTATGAGCGGTGGTGACCACTTACCATCAGGTGGCCCACCTGCTCGTTTGCTCACTTGTAACATAAAAAAGAAAACATTCAAACATATTTTAAAATGGGCGCGTGGGTTTTTATTCTCGCTTCTTTTTTCCCAACATGGCGCCACTTTGTGAAGCGCTGTATTTTAGCTGACGTCATTAACAGATTTTAATTTCCAATAATGAATGAACGACATTTGATTTGTTAGCGTTACGGCTGGCACCATAGATCGCGGTTGTTCGTGACTATGTAAGAATGTACGATACGCAGAAAGATGCTGCTGTCGATCCTCCAGTTCCATTAGTCGCCTTTTACGACACCCACAGGTGATACTATTCTTGAAAGTAGACGTCAGTGATAACAAAGACCTTTTTTTACATCTTCAGGTACAAATGAGCTGGGAGCGAGCTCTAAAACTATCAACGGAAGCCAATGTAGATGAACTGTTCAAGACTGTCTCAAAAACTGCCGTCCTGAACCTCTCACCGTCTAAGTGTCGTTCGGAATCCACACCAACTGCCACAGACCTACTCGACAGCGATAACTACAGTGACACAGACTTACAAGATGATAAATTGGATATTGACATCACCAATCGTGAATTTGACACAAAAAATCGTGAATTTGACATCAACAATCGTGAATTTGACATAACCAATCACGAAATCGACAATGCAACTCGCGAAATTGACATAACCAAGCGCGAACTTGACATTACTAATCGTGAGATTGATATAAACATTCAAGAATGTGACTTTGGAGATAATGAAAGTGATATATTAGGTCCGGAAAGTGATATTTTTGATAAGAAACAAGAGAATGGTGTTGCAGAAGTGGCGAAATTGGAATCAAGTTCTCAAAATGCGTCAAAAGATGATGTAATTTCGGATCCATTGCAAAGTTTTTCTGAAGTAGATCTGTCGTCATGATTTTATGATTCCATGTTTTATTATATCTTGAAGGAATTCTAGATTATACATGAGTGACTCATAATTTAATAACATCCCAGTATACGTCCACTCCAGGACAGGGAGCTCCCTCCAGAACTCCAGCAAAACGAGTAGTACTTGAAGGAAATTACCATAGTTACCACGTTTGTAAGCGTTGCTGCTGGCGACCGCTGTTGTAGGTGACTGCAGTGTGTAAGATGGTACGGTACACAGAAAGATGCTGCTGCCCATCCTGATGAGATGGGTTGGCACTATGGACCTATGTTACTTTGGGAAAGTTTTTTTTTTGGGCTTTATTTCTCTGCCTGCGTCTGTGTTCCCGAGTTCATATAACCCGAATCTATTCAAGTCGCGAGTGAATAGGCTTCTTCTGGGCAAGCTCGTTCCATCGTCGACCTCATCTCTGTCCTCAAGAATAGATCGAGGTCAAGAGTAAGCCCATTGACAATAAAAATAAAAAAGGCCCTATTTACACTGCGATTTTTGGCATCGATACAGTCGATTTGATGAACCTCATCATCATCATTATCAACCTCATTATCATCAACCTCATCATCATGTTACGTCTTTCTTCCGGATGAACCTCATAATCATGCATTATCAACCTTATCATCATCAACTTCATTATCATGAACCTCATCATCATCACCAGCCTCATCATCTTCAACCTTATCATCATCAACTTCATTATCATCAACCTCATCATCATCACCAGCCTCATCATAATCAACCTATGATGATGAGGTTGAGGATAACGACTCGGCTTATAAAAGTAACGTACTGGCAACGCTGTTGTAACGATACTGCATCGCGACTATCGATACAAAAAGTCGCAGAGTGAATAGGGCCTTAAACAACGTGTAACAAAAAAGTTATTATCAGTCCTGAAGAATGTACATCTACCTACAAAACTGAACATTTCTTTTTAAACAGATTGAAATATGACAAAAAAAACAACTTTTCATAGATCATCACATGATATAGCGTTTTGTATGGGAGGCATTTTTTGTTAATTTCCGAAATTGTTCAGTTTGGTTAGATTGTAACGGAACACGTTGTAACTATACAGAGTGTAACAAAATGGGTATACCAACCCAGAAGGACGTGAATCTGTCCATAAAACTGAACAACTTTCCCCAAGGAACATATGTCGAAATATGAAAAAATATATTTTACCTTGCATAGAAACTGCATCAGCTGATAATGCATTTTGTATGGGAGGTCAAATTATTCGTATTTCGACCTATGTTCCTTGGGGAAAGATGTTCAGTTTTATGGGCAGAATCACATTTTTCAGGGTTGGTATACCCTCTCTGTTACCTTGTAGATTTCAGTATTTAATTAATTATTTATATTAAATTATTAATATTTTATTTAAGAATCTGTACATATTTGTAATCACTTTGAGCAATAAAACTTATCAAGCAATATTTGTAATAATCTTCTACTTAATAAAAATGTACTTATAGAGCTATGAGATATTATTTTTATTTGATAGACCTATCAGTAGCTAGTAGCTCTACTATCACATAAAAATGTAATAAAATATTTTAGCTCGATGAGATTGCCAGCAGTTTTTTTTTTATTATTTGGCAATCGTCAACCCATATTTGGGGACATTTCTGCCAGTGACACGAGTAGGAATACGAATAAGAATAAAAATTCGAATAGGAACACTAATATGAATAGGATTTTGTTAAAATAAGCGTTTTGTCCCTAAATTAAATTTAGTAGGCCCCAACTATCCAGATGATGACACAATGGGGGCGATTCTAGCGTGGCCGCTAAATCTATGATAAAAATTTGACAGGTCTGAAAGTGATGCTGTCTTTTTTCACCCTATAGATGGTAACAAAGATAGCAGTATTTTAGACCTGTCAAATTATAGCCTTAAAATTAGCGGCCACGCTAGAATCGCCCCTAATATCGGTCATATCTCGGTAATAATTTTTTTAGCACAACCACCCCAGAAAAACGTTGGATAGCAACTGAAAATAATACGTCCATGTGGCGGCCCAGCAGAATTTCCGTCGTGCAGCAATTACGCGGCAGAAATTAGGTGACCGAAGTTACGCTCGTGTGGCTTCACCCTAACTTTTACGTTTTTGGGATTTGATAAAAATCCATATTTTTAGGGTTCCGATACCAAAATGGTAAAAAAAAGTTGGTGTCGCTTTGTCTGTCTGTCTGTCACACCTCTATATCTCAGCAACCACTAATGCTATCGACTTGAAATTTGGAACAGTTTTAGAATATGGTTGCCCAACTTAATTGCACATGAAAGAATTGTGAAAAAATTATGATTATTAATGTAAAGGGGGCTAAAATAAGGGGGGCCAAATTTCTAATTGTCGCTACTAGGACGAGTGGGGTAACATATGAAAGGGCTTTACTTGTACATTCTAAAATATATTTTTGTATTTTTTTACGTCCCTTAGTTTTCAAGTTATGATGAAAAATTACAAAAAAAATACCATCCCCCCCCCCCCTTATCTCCGAAGTTTGTTAAAGGAAAAATCTGAATTAATTACAGTTGACGAAGTTTATGTAAACATTACAGCAAAAATAAAACGGTCTTTCTAAGTTGCACAGTTTTTTAGAAATCTGCAAATAACCTTTACAAACAAATTTAGTTTTGCGGTCCTAAAAATGGACTTTATTACTTCCAAAAATATAAAAAGTATAACGGAACCCTCGGCGCGCGAGTCCAACTCGCACTTAACCGGTTTTTTTTTATATGGAGGCCCCTCGCAAGAAATTGATACGCTTATGGCTCCCTCCTTAACAGAAAGCGCTGCTACTTAAGACCCTGTCCAGAAAGGGCGAATTCGCCGCGATTTACTCGCGCGTGTTTCGCGCGTTCAGCTGGACGCAAACAAGGCGCTCCTAGTATCTCGACTCGCGCGAGCCGAGAAAATTCGCGCGATGCTTGTGGATGCAATGTATTGACACCCAGTACCTCGCCGACGCGTGTAACAATTCGCGGCGAATTCGCCCTTTCTGCACAGGGTCTAAACCTCCTTGCGCGTATCGCTCCGTCCTGCTCTCACTACTACATTATTTCAAATAGAGGTATTAATATTATTAAATAGACTTTTACATCTATTAGAATATTGAAATACATCCATTTACCGAGATTTTTGGATGATGAGAAGCGGCTGTCATCGTGACTTCAATAATTTCCCCTATCAACTTATCGGAGTCATCGTGGTGCACAGGCTTTCCTGGTCGACGATTTTCGAGATGTGGATTCCTGTGTAAATCAATCTCTCACTGGACATTGGCGATCTCGCCATAATTTTGTAACAATTTCTTTACTTTGACACTGGCGAAATACAACTTGTAATGAGATGTGATGCCATTAAATAAATTGATGGCTATCAAGATGGCTATGACCGCACATCATTGAAAACATTTTGCCCTACACATGGCTTTTACGAATAGCGTTGTTTTTGCATTAACGGTCACACCTAGAGTTGTTTTGTTGTTTCGTATGGCTTTAGTCCTGATATGATATCCTATACTATTGGGTGCCCGCACACAGTCAATCTTGATCGCGGTCGGGTAGAGATGCAGCTATAAGATAGAAAGAGAAGGCTATATAAGACCATAGACAAGGTGTATACGACTATTTCTTTCTTTTCTATAGCTGCATCTCTACCGGATCGTGATCAGATTGACTGTGTGCGGGCACCCATTAAACGAGCAATATTTGTATATAACTTGTAATCGGTTTCTCGAAAACTGCTCTAACGATTTCGATGAAATTTGCTAAACGGGGGTTTTCACCCGATGATATTTTAATGTTGAGGCAGCTACTATAGAGCGAAGCTCGGTCGCCCAGGTACTTCATCTAATGTGGGGTTGACCGTATGTTATCTATTTACCAAACCTTCGAAAAGTTTTTATATCACTACTTATCAGCCCTCATCTTTTGGCATGATAATTATTTTTGCTGAAGATCACGTTTTTCTGTTCCTTTTCATTTCCAGACAATGGCCTCCTGAGCACCGGGCTCCGGTCTGGAACTTCTTATATAGTTTTTCGTGATCCTCTCATAAAGCCCCATCTACTGAGACATCTCTTAGTCGCCCTGATTATCACGTGAAAAATCCTTTTCGGCTCCTCTGCCATAATGGAATAAAGATTGTTTTTTTAATTTTTTTGTGCGTTTTTTACAAAAGTCATAAAGCTTAATTTGTTGCTTTTGACCTCACTAATAAGTAGGTCTAACACCCTCCGTGGTGTAGTGGTCAAAGCGCTCGGCTCTCGATCCGGAGGTTTTGGATTCGACTCTCGGTGGGGACACTGTCAAACAAAAATCCCTTCGCGCGACCTCCCCATAGTTTGGTTAGGACATTGCAGAATGAATCACCTGTTTGTCCGAAAAGTCAGATGATTCTGTGCTTCGGAAGGCACGTCAAGCTGTTATCCCGACTACTATCTTCGGACGTAGTCGTTAATGAGCCATGTCAGAGGTTTTGGCGGAGCAACAACTCTGACACCAGGGTTTGTGAGGTCGGTCATCGACCTTGCAACCCACACGATATGATGATGACGAGTGGCCAACAGATTTCTGGCCAAAAAAAAAAAACCTTGATAATAAATTTATCTTACTATCTGAATGACCTTTAGACTGAATTACTTCGTAACCACTTTTTACATTAAATTTATCATTTATCGAAACAAAAAAAAACTAAGTAACAAACAAGATTTGAGAAGTGATGCGGTCGAGATAGAATTTTAATTTAATTTGTATAACTGAAGAAAAATAATTCTAAAATGACCCTTATTTGTCCAATTTGTAACCATTTACTGCTACATTAATATTAAAAAAAAAAAACGAAAAAAGCTACTGAGAAAAATTTTACGATTTTTTCTCTTTTTAGGGTTCCGTACCTCAAAAGAAAAAAACGGAACCCTTATAGGTGTTGTAACTTGTGCGGGCGTATATATTTAAATTAATAAAGACGCTTTTGATTCAGAGCATTTATTGTTGGGCAGGCGGCCATGACAAGAAGAAAATACATAGTACAAATTTTATACATGTGGCAACACTTAGATCTTAATTTTATATACGTTCGGATACACGTAACATCTTCCCTGTTAAAAAAGAAAGTTTCTTTTACAAAGACAAATCATGAAACGGAACGTAAGTACATTTTTTTTTTTTTTTTTTTTTTTACAATTCAAACTTATTATCTATGATATGAAACGAACATCCCTAAAAGTGACGTAATAACATTGACATTTGCTAAACTTCAATTTGACTTTGACATTACAATAATCTGTGAACAAAAATACAATTTTGAGGTTATGACAAATCTAATAAATTACATGACAAAAACAATCGAAATAAAAACAAAGTAAAACTTATGATTTACCAAAATCTACGAGGCTTAATAATAGCTCTACCAAAAGATGAATAAGTAACGTTGGGTTGGTTTACGTGAACGTTTGGAGTTGGTTCAGTGCTTGGTATTATTTCAGGGTTTTGGACGGGAGTGACTGGACGAGGGGAGTGATATGACGAAGGCGAGGACAGCTTAGGACTGGAAGTCTGCGAGGAACGTTGAGGAGGATCAGCGTCAGGCTGAAAAACAGGATGACTGTTGGATTTGGGAGGTGATAAGGGACAGAATGAACTAGACTGTAATGGAGAATATTTTGGTTTCAGGATATGTTGGCGGTTGCGGCGGAAAGTACCTTCTGGAGAGGAAATGATGTAAGACCTAGGTTGTGGACCAAAGGCTGAAACTGTACCGGGAATCCAAACACTATTGGGGTGTTTTTTAAAGTATATTTTATCACTAATGCTTAGTGAAGACAAAGGCTTTGTATGTTTATCATAATAAATCTGTGATTGGTTATTTTGTTTTTGTATCTTATCTTTAAGCAACCTGTAGTTAGGTACTCTAGGCTTCAAAGATTGTTCTAGGACTGGGAGTGTAGACCTAAGAGACCTAGACATGAGTAATTGTGCAGGAGAATACATGCAATCTTTAGGGGTATTTCTGTACTGCAATAATGCTAGATAAGGGTCAGAATTATCAGCAAAACATTTTTTTAAAATGTTTTTTACAGTGCCAATAGTTCTTTCTACGAGTCCGTTGGACCGTGCTAAATAGGGGCTTGAAGTTATATGTTGTATTTGCCAATCTGAGGCAAAATCTTGAAACTCTTTGGAGTTGAATGGGGGACCATTGTCGGACATTAAAATGTTGGGAATTCCATGTCTGGAAAATATAGATTTTAGTTGACTTATAACAATCTTACTATTGGAACCACCTATCAGCTTGGTGAGTTCAAAATATTTGGAAAAATAGTCAACGACTATGACATATTTATCTGAATTGAGATCAAATAGATCAACACCAACCTTGTACCAAGGAATTGGTTTGACTTCATGAGGCTGTAGGGGCTCTTTAGAATTACTGCGTCTGTTAGTGAGGCAGATATGACAATTATTGACATATTTTTCTATATCAGAATACATGTTAGGCCAATATACATGGTTTTTAGCTAATCTTTGACAACTGTTGATTCCTTGATGACCAGCATGAATCTGTTTTAATAAGTCATTTCTCATTACTAAGGGTATAATAACACTGTTATTTTTAAAAACAATGCCATTAATTGTATGTAAGTCAGTTTTCAAAGGGAAATATGGTCTAATAATGTCTGGAACTGATTTTTTATGTTCTGGCCAACCTGATGTGCAATATTTAATTAATAGTGACAATTCCTGGTCTTTGGAGGTCTGTTCTTGGATATCTTTTAGTCTCTGAGGACTGATTGACAGTGACTTGAGGACTAAGTTGACATGTAAATCTAGGTCAGAATCTAGATCAAGTAATGACTGTTCAGGTAAGGCTGCTCTAGACAGAGTATCAGCGACATATAAGTATTTGCCAGGTTTATACGTTACATTCAGGTCATATGGTTGTAATCTCAACATTATTCGTTGTAGACGGGGAGGAATATTGTAAATTGGCTTGTTAGTAAGCGAGACTATGGGTTTGTGGTCTGTTTCGACTAGTATGTGACGACCATACACATATTGATGGAACTTCGTACAACCAAATAGGATAGCTAATAGCTCCTTTTCAATTTGGGAATATGACTGTTGACATGGGCTTAATGAAGCTGAAGCATATGCAATCGGGTGATTGTCATGACAGATAACCGCACCCATGGCATCCTTGGAGGAATCCACTGACAAAGTGATTGTTTTATTAGGGTCATAGTATGTCAGAATAGGGGCTTTGGTGATACATTCTTTTAATAAATTAAATTCAGAAGTATGGATGTCCTGCCAACACCATTCATTTTCTTTAGACAAAAGTTTTCTTAGATTTGAGGTTTTCTCTGACAAATTTTCTATATAGGAACCAAGGTATGTCACCATACCCAAGAACCTTTGTAGTTCTGCTACGTTTTGGGGGCAAGGCATATCACAAATAGCTTTGACTTTAGTATCATCTACTCGCACACCATCTTGAGTGAAGATGTGGCCCAAATATTTGACTTCTGTCTGACATATGTTCGATTTTTCTTTATTGAATTTTATCCCTAACTGCCTAGCTCTCTCTAAGACTTGTTTTAGTCTAAAATCATGTTCTTCTCTTGTCTGACCATATATGAGAAAATCATCCATCATGATTTTGACGCCTGGGATATCAGAGAATTTTTGTGTCATTATAGAATGAAACAGTTCTGGGGCAGCATTTATGCCAAAGGGAAGTCTGAGGAATCTATACCTACCTTGAGGTGTGATGAAAGTACAGAGTTTTGAAGACGGTTCATCTAACTTTAACATATAGAATCCTTTATTTGCATCAAGAGTTGTAAAGTACTGGGAACCAGAAAGGCTGTACTTTATCTCGTCTATAGTAGGAAATTGATAGTGTGGACGCATTATAGCCTTGTTTAGTTTTCTTGGATCAATGCACAGGCGGAGTTTGCCATTTTTCTTGGAAGTGATTACAATTGAACTAACCCAGTCAGTAGGTTCATCGACTTTGATAATAATTTGATCTTTTTCTAACAAAGATAACTCTTCTTTTAATTGTTCCAAGAGACTAAATGGGATTCTGCGGCAAGCATCGACTGAAGGAGTGGCATCTGGTTTCATTGACAAGTGGCATTCATAATCTTTAAGACAACCTATTCCGGTAAAAAGATCTTTATATTCAACCAGCAGAGTGTCCGTAGATTGACTAAATTGAACATTGTGAACTCTTTTAATCAATTTAAGGACCTCACAACTGTTGCGACCTATTATATTCTTGCAAGGCAAATCCACAATATGAAAATTGACATTGTAAACTTTATTATTATGTTTGACTGATAGACTGCAATAACCTACTGTAGGTAAGACTTCACCACTTAGTGTTGAAAGCTTATAAGAGCTTTTCTTTATGTTGGACAGGGGCAGATTAAGTGATTTATAACAGTTAAATGACAAAATGTCAGCGTCGGCACCTGTATCAAGAAGAAAATCAATGTTCTTATTGTTTATAGACAGACTGGCTTGGTAAGAATCTTTAAGAGTAGCTGCATCAATAAAAAGACAATTGAAATAGAAGGTATCTGCCTCGTTAGCTATAACAGTTTGTTCTTCTTCTACTATTCTTACTTGCTTGTAGCGGCAGCACTTGGCAAAATGGTTCAGCTTGTTGCAATTCCTGCAGGTGACTCCTAAGGCTGGACAGCGTAGACGGTGAACTTGACCACATTTTGAGCATATATTAGACTTGTATGACGCTTGTTGACTGGATTGACGATCTTGACTTCTTGGACGGTGGTGACTCTCTTGACGACTGTGACTACCTGGACGAATTGTATTGTCTTGACGAGTTTGACTACGTCGACGTTGATTACCGTTGTTGGCTTGATGACTCTGACGTGACGATGGACGACTACTGACAGTGGCGGCGATGATTTCATTAGATGCTAGGGCTTGTGCTTCCTGCTTCGTATTTCTTAATGTTTTGGCGAGACTGACAGCTTCTTCGAATGTTGCTGGTTTGTCTAACAAAATGCGTTCTCTTATGTACGCGCATGAAGAATTTAGGTTCCAGGAAAAGATATCTTTTAGCAAACTGTCAGCAAGACTTTCGAAGTTGCATTGTATGCTTAAATTCTTGAGATCTGTGGCGTACGACTCGATTTCTTCCCCTGCGGCTTGTTTTCGATTAAACAGCTTGTGTCTCTCCATTGAGATGTTGACACGCGGCGCAAAATAGTTCTCAAACTTGGTTAACAAGTCCTTAAATGTGATGCTAGACATCTCGACGTCAAAGGAATGAAATATTTGAAGAGCATCGGGACCAATGGTATGAAGCAAAATGGCTACCTTACGTGGATCTTGTTCTCCCTCGAGGCCATTTGCAACCATGAAAATATCGAAGTTAGTCTTGAAATTACGCCAGGCTAATGGCATATTGCTAGCGTTAACATCCAAGCTAAAGTTATTTGGAGGCAAAGGACGAGTTGTCGGATTCTTGGGCGGCGGCGGCGGCGGAGGAGGGTCAGGCATTTCGACTTCTCAGCGGCGCGGCGGCGGCGTGATATTGAAAAAAAAATTTTTGACTCACTCGAATCCGTGACTGTGGCTTGAATCGACGGCTTGATGGGCTTTTGACTAATAATCCCACGATGGCACCATGTTGTAACTTGTGCGGGCGTATATATTTAAATTAATAAAGACGCTTTTGATTCAGAGCATTTATTGTTGGGCAGGCGGCCATGACAAGAAGAAAATACATAGTACAAATTTTATACATGTGGCAACACTTAGATCTTAATTTTATATACGTTCGGATACACGTAACAATAGGATCACTTTGTTGTCCGTCTGTCTGTCTGTCAAGACCCTTTATCTCACGAACGGGTAAAGGTATCAGGTTGAAACTAATACCATATATTAGGATCCATGAACCACACAAGATCTGAAAATTTCAATTTTTACAACGTCGCAATCAAAAGATATGGCATTTTATGTCCTCATCTCCATACATTTATTCAAAAATGCAAAACCTACAGGGTACTTCCCGTTGACCTAAAATTATGAAATTCGGTAAGAAGCTAGGTCTCACAGTACAAATAATGGGAAAAGTCTGAAATCATTAAATATTACAACTTTTCTCACAACTAATGGTAACCAATTGTGGTGAGCTACCGTTTCAAGAACATTCATATAAGAGAGGGGTCAAGTTGGATGGTCGCTGAGGCGATTTCTGTTTTAGTTCTATTTTAAAAACGGGAACACTTACAAACTTGAAAATTGGTATGTTTATAGTGCATAAGCTATAAAATAACAACAAATATTAAAATTTGGTCAAGCGCGTGTCGGACTCAAAAAATCTAGCACATTAACTTACTGAAATTTCAACTAATACAATTATGTTTATGTGGTGGTACGGAACCCTCAGTGCGCGAGTCCGACTCGCACTTGGCCGGTTTTTTTCTAGCAAGTGTACATAGACATGGCCGGAGATGAAACGACTCTTTTACAATATTTAAGACAAACCAATATTTAATGATGTGGTCGTTTTACTTTATTGATATTTTTGAAATAACAGAAAAAAAAAACCATCAAATTTTTGTGAATTTCGGTGTCACCGTTGGTCGTAACAGCCACGTTGCAAGGCACGCTTATGTGAACGTTATTGACGTGTAAATGAGATCGAAATTGATATTGACGAGCGTGCTAATTTAAGGGATGGTATAGCCTTAATAAATAAATATTAAAGAAATATTACCAGTCTGAACTTTTTATTAATATTACTTAAAATTAAGATAGCTATATACAATTTGCAAATAAACTTAACCACTTAATTTCTTTACATTAAAACAAAATGATACCCAAAGTACCTGATATTTAAGAAAGTAACATTTTGCGAAACAGTTATGCAAAAGTATTCTGTTAAAGAGGGTATCCTAGTCCAAGAAATAGGTAATTGTACAAACTATTGCTGTCTCGCTGCGTCATAACAATCCTTCCATAGTGTGCGATAAGGACAACCTACAGCTTAGACCGATTTTACTAAACGACGTTCCGCTTTACCCATATTCTTTTACCTTTCACATGAGACATACCATCTTAGTTCTCACGGTGGGCGACGCGCTTTTCTGTCTTATCAGTGCCGAATTATTTCACCAATGAGACAGTAAGTGTCATGGGCGGTGGTGACCACTTACCACCAGATGGTCTACCTGCTCGTTTGCCCCATTAAAAAAAAAACCGTAAATTCTGTAGTCGTCTAAATATGGCGGAAAAACAGGGCATTTTTTTCAGGTTTTTGGATTGTCATATTTCTTTTCGTAATTATTTTTGCCAAAAGAAAAACTTTTGATTTTTGGATTGTCTTATTTTTTTTTCAGCCCGTGTGGTGCCGATAAAGAATAGTACCAACCCATCTCTACCCGTGGGTGTCGTAAGAGGCGACTAAGAGATTGTGAACAGGAGGATATGCTAATTCAAAATTAAAACTGACTTATGTTTGTTGTATATCAACCTTGTACATATTCAAACATATTTAAAAGAGCGCGTGGGTTTTTATTGTCGCTTCTTTTTTCCCCACAATGGCGCCACATTGTTCGTGAAGCGATGTAGTTTAGCTGACGTCATTAAGAGATTTTAATTTTTAACAAATATATCGTTTTATGAAATAAACTATTTATAAGGATCGAATATGTGTTCCATATATTTTAGCGAAATAATATTTTACAAACGTTGTTTATTTGACTGCACATAAATATAAAAGACAACTGACAAGTAACCAAACATTCGTTGCTGGGTGACGCATAGACTAGGCTTATTCTATGCTTCGCCAAAGAGATCATACTGTTAACATTAATATCTAACAATGAATAAACAATTTTGTTTTTTATTTTTTTTAGTTTCGCGGTGCCAGGCCACTAATCTCTATATATACAAGCGTACTTGTATATATAGAGGTCAGTGTGCCAGCCGCATCGCTAACAATCTAGACTGTAAGGGCACTGCATGTTATCCTACGTCATCCAGTACACGAAATTTGCAACTTTGTAGCGATAGTAGTGGCCTACTAGGTCCACAAAACGTTAGTCTGCCAATCCGAAACCTGGCAGGTTTTGTACAGTCGGAGCGCAAAGTGGTTAAGTGACAGATCACGCGAATGAAATCTATTCGTAGAGATAGAAGGTACCTATACAAGTAAAATTCAACAGGTCTGCCTCTCATCCTATTGGCAGTTTCGCTAGTCGGACCACAAATGTGGTCAGATGTGATTGGACCACAAATTTGGTCGGACTGGCAAAACTGCCAAGAGGATGCAAGGCAGACCTGTTGTTTTTTACTTATATAGGTACCTTTTATTTCTACGAATAGATTTCATTCGTGTAATCTGTCACTTAATCACTTTTCGCTCCTACTGTACAAAACCTGCCAGGTTTCAACAGACCAACGTTTTGTGGACCTAGTAGGCCACTACTATCGCTACAAAGTTGCAAATTTCGTGTACTAGATGACGTAGGATAACATGCAGTGCCCTTACAGTCTAATCGTGATGACTATGGTACTTCCCCCTATTACACGTTTTGCTGGAATTCTGGAGGGAGCTCCCTGTCCTGTAGTGGACGCTTTATGGGATGTCATGATGAATTTTTGGATGATAAAGGTAGTGTCAAAGAGGTGGAATGCTCTCTTGATACTAGCTGCATGTTTCATATGAGCTTATTGTTTTTCTAATGACATATGTCGCTCTCTCTGTGTCAATAGCTTCAATAAAGCACACGTTATTTTTCGTTTATTCACTGCTTTTCTATTTTATATCTGCTAGGACCCATAATCTTATCAGGTAGCCCTTGAGTTAAAAACAAAATACCATTTTACAGGCACTATCATCGTGACATCCCATGAAACGTCAACTTCAGAACAGGTAACTCCCTCCAAAATTTTAGCTTTTGCTGAAACAATGTGGAGGGGAAGTACCAAAGTCACCATGCTTGTCAGCGTTACGGCTGGCACTATGGACGGCGGTTGTAGGTGACCGCAGAATGTAAGATAATACGAAGGATGCTGCTGCCCATCCTCTGGTTCATTAACCCTTAGTCGCCTCTTACGACACCCACGGGCAGGTACTACCAATGGAGGAAATAGGGGAATTAGTCCAGTCAATCTACAAAAGTTTGTATGGAGAAAATGGAATCAATGCACATTACGGGATAATTTATTAAATTACCAGTAAAAATATTCAAAAATTTAAAACCACAGAAATCCCCGACATAACGTTGATATTCTTAAAACCAGTATAAGGTGAACTCAACCTGTATAATATCTACCATGTACCACAGATCATCTTATACTGGTACTTTTAATTTGCCGGATTTAATTATTTACAGCTTCAAATCCTACTAATATTACTGTTTAAAATTTATTTCTCTAAATTTGCATTGTAAACTGACTGGACTAAATACATTCGTATCAATTTGAATGGAAGAAATGCAGCTAGGATACCCTTTTAAGAATCGGACATTTACAGAATTCGATATTCTGAGAACTTGATATTTCGAGAATCGGATATTCTAAGAATCTACAGCCTTTTAGCTTCTTGCAGACTGCACATCATATTCATCGAAGTCTTCATATGACAAGTCTTTTTTATTAACTTTATCATGTTTCTTGATATGTTGGTTCATCTTACTACGAGTTATGAACTTCTTGTCACAAACAGGACACACATGTTTTCTGTCACCTATATGCATTTTTATATGCACGACTAAGTTATTCTTCTGTGTAAAAGCTTTTGGGCAGAATTCACATTGGTAAGGTTTGTCTCCGGTGTGGATTTTTATGTGACGGTCTAAATCACTTTTTCTGTAGAATTTGGCCGAGCACTCTTCGCATTGGAAGTTTCTTATGCCTTCGTGTTTTAATTTGTGCGTTGCTAGGTGACCTGTAAAAAAAAGAAAAACACAATTTTTTATTGTGTAAATATGTGGACATTTTACATTTTTTTAAGAATCCCTATTCAAGGTATCTTAAGGGCAATATCCATTGCTCTGCCAAAATTAATTAATGAAATTCCCATACAACCAAAATGTTGATATGTGTTTTTGAGGTACTTGCAACAAGAAATGTATAGGCAACCCTAGGGCGTTGTATTACCCCATGTATAACCTTCCATATAAAACACATTTCGTTCAAATAACAGATAGGTGCATAATCTTGTCGTGAAATCTTAGCCTATAACTACCCGCTTATCGACAATATGCCTCTAAAGGTCCTTCTCTTTGGTCACGTTGCCCGCCGGGAGCTAGAAAATCTGGAGAAGCTAATACTAGTTGGACACGTGGAGGGGAGAAGGAGTAGAGGAAGAGCGCCTACCCGGTGGACTGATGCCATCTTGAAGTCCACCAACTGCAACACCCAGGGGGCAATCCACCTAGCTTGAAACAGAAACACATGGAGAGCCTTAACCCGTAGAGCTACTTGTGGTGGTCATGACCCTCAGGCATGAGGAAGCGATGAAGAAGAGAGATATATGTAGTTATACTTACCAGGCTGCGAATAAGTGTTCCCGCAGTAAGTGCACATAAATGGTTTCTCTCCGGTGTGCGTCCGTCTGTGTTTAACAAGTTCAGCGTTAGTTTTAAATGACTTGTTGCAATGGTCACAGTCTCTGTTTTTCGGAGCGTTTGCGCGGCGTTTTCTCCTGAAAAGAAAATTGGCACTATCATCATAACATTCCATAAAACTTCCACTGCAAGATAGGGATCTCTCTCCAGAACTCCAGCAAAACGAGTGGTACCTTGGAGGGGATTTACCATAGTCAGTATGCTTGTAAGCGTTGCGGCTGGCGACCGCTATTGTTAGTGACCGCAGTATGTAAGATGGTACGATACATAGCAAGATGCTGCTGCCCATTCTTTGGTTCATTAACCCTTAGCCGCCTATCACGACACCCACGGGTAGATAATTTTTTTTTATTGAAAATGGGCTTACTCTTGACCTCGATCTAGTCTTGAAGACAGAGATGAGGTCGACGATGGAACGAGCTTACCCAGAAGAAGCCTATTCACTCGCGACTTGAATAGATTTGGGTTATATGAACTCGGGAACACTGATGCAGGCAGAGAATTCTACTCTTTAGCCGTGCGCATTATAAAAGATATTTCAAAGCGCTTTGTGCGAATGTGCGGAATATCAACCAAGTATGGGTGATATTGTGCGGTGCGTCTGGACTCCCGATGGTAGAAGGGAGATGGTAGAATAAGCTGGTGGAGCACTAAAGCACACTCTCCGAAGTACAATCTGTAGAAGAACTAATAGTACTATTACTGTATTCTATGCCCCTAGTCTGTTTAAAGACTTCCAGAAGGGAAACTATTAAAACTCATACTCACTTCTTAGCTTTCCCATCATCGTCACTATCATCTGAGATCTCAATGATTTCACAAACGGGTTCCAGTGATATCGAAATACTTGTTACATCTTGATCGCTGTCTTTTTCTTCCGACAGACATTTTTCATCAGTTTCCGGTGCAGTGTTTGTTTCTGTAATTTCTTGGGCCATCGTTTTCCGTATTTTATCTATTACTAGATTTATGGTGAGCTGCAGAAAGCTTTTAATTCTGTTGAATTTGCTGATGATGTCTAAAACAGAAAAATACAAAGTTACGGATTTTTACATATCAGTATACTTACGATTTCGTTATGGTACACCTTTTCTGCATTTCAACCTTATGTCAATAGCAATAGAAGTTAATCTCGCTGCAAGTCAAGCATAACCTGCAGTTGACTGTAGTCTCATTCAAACTTACCTATATGGTTCTTTACGTTCGTCACACACAACTCGGGAAACCTTGAAATTCGATAAAACAATATGTACCTACGGCCTCAAAAAACTGGTCCTCTTTTATCCAAATACCTGCCTGAATTTACGATCAGGTTTTGCGGCAGTTTGATATAAAAATTGGCATCTAACAACACATTTTTAAACAGGTTTGTTAAACAATATTATTCTCTTTAGTTCTGCATATGTGATATCTATTGATTGAATGTAATTTCACAGATAAATGCGTATTTATTTTTTGTGAAAAACTCGATATTTTTTGTAATCTTCTAATGTCAGTTCAGTGTTGCAAACACAAAAATATGTTTCGCAAAAAAGTTGTTGCGTTTAGCTTTATCAAGGAGACGCTCGCCTGTGAGTTTTATAGGAATGCGGATTTTGGCGCCAACTCTCGAGGCTTTATTCTCTCCATTCTCTTCTAAGATTTGGAAAGGAGCATAGTAAAAAAGTTAAATAGTTGTACAAAACGAGCAATATTTGAATAAAAAACGAGCTATATTTGTATAAAAACATAGATTTAACTATAAGGGTCAACTCAGTCAACACAGTTTTATTCACTGAAAGTTGTTCAGTTACCTTTCAGTTTTCGGAATTTCGTCCCTTAGGCCAGGATCAGTATGCGGCGCGGGCGTCCGTGACGGAAAGTCACATATATCTATGAAGTCTATACAGTTCGTTCAATACAATTCGGAGCTATCCACTCCGGATCCGCTCTGCAACATACACAACGAACCGTATAGGTTTCTTAGATTTTACTGTCACGTCCGACGTCCCGTTTATTACCACTAGTTCTGTTGAGTAGTTCTGTTCACCGAACTATTGGGATTTTTTTGTTCCCAGTAGTTCTGTTGATAAAAATAACATACCTTAGTTCTGTTAACCGAACTACTGAGCCTTTTTGATTCCTACTAGTTCTGTTCTGAATCATGATGATATTTGTAAATTTAAAAAAGAACAGATTCTGGCCTTAAGCATCCTTAGGCGCCTTTCGTGTCATCCGGATATTCCTCCGCGTGCGTATCTGTTACGCATGCGTACCGTCCGCACTTATCATTTCATATGCCATCCGCATGCGTGACGCGGTTGGCACGCAAGATAGGAGAAGCTAAAGCTTTTACATGAAATGATCAGATGCGGACGGCATGCATGCGTTCCAGCTCCACACGCGGTTGTAAATTCAGATAACAGAAGAGTACATGAAATAGAGTACTACAATCCAAAGAGATTTGAACCTCGCTGCGCTCGGTCATAGAGGGATTTGAAGGCTTGTCAAGTGTTGCACTTTTGAAATGTCAAGTTGGAACCAGGTTCTTTTTACACTCCTGCTAATTTAAAAAGTTATCTGATTGTTCTCTTGACAACTAGTATGTCATTGTCTTTACTTTCAGTCGTCTATGAAACTATTTGTTTTGATCTTGTCGTGAGCGAACCGGCTCTTTAGTTTTTATAATTTTACTGTTTTTAAAATACTTATATCTAATCAAATAAGTGTTGTACACAAAAGCCTAAATGCTGAACAATACATATATCGTACCGGCATGCGGATCTCATTCTTCTAGGAAGCAGGACATCGAAGAATTCTTATGCTTTCATTTGTAAGTAATATTTATAAGCTTATTTTGCAAAAATATGTGTAATACTCATTAAAGTGACAACAAATTATACTAAAGTTTAGGTAATTCAATTTAAAAAACCCTTCCACAAAGAAATATACTGCAAATTTCAAGAACAATTCAAGAATATAAACATATCGAGAATGGTTTTGATTATCCACCATTAGAGATGTAAGTAGTGGTTATCGATAATGTCTAAAAAGTAATCGAATTAAATCAGATGCTAACTTTATTTTTCTAGTACGATCTGTTATCGTTATCACAGTGGTGAAGTTAAAAATTGGTCAAGCTTGACAGTTGCAGCGCGATTTTAGCTTCTACAGCTATTGAATTATAAAAACTATTGTGGAAGGAAAGGTGGAAGGAAGAAGAGGCCGCGGCCGGCCTAGAATAGAGTACTGCCAAAGGATGAAAGAGAGGGCGGGGGTAAATACTTACGGAGAACTGAAAAACCTAATACAAGACAGAGACAGATGGAGAAAGCTACACCGACAGGAGCATGGCTCTTAAATAATAAATGAAAAAAGCTATTGAAATAATAGGTCCTTCACTATGAAATTGCCGAAATTTTCTTACAGATTAATGAGATCATAATTCCTATAATTATAAAGCAATTTTTTCATTTGTCTTATATTTGAAAGTTGAATTCAAGATTAAGTATAAATTTTTGCATAAAATAAAGTTTTAATTTTTAGTTTGATTTTTAAAAGTAAAGGTTTGAAAATGGTTCGTTTTTAATGTCTTCCGATTTCATCATTAGAGTTGTTATATTTTTTACTGATAATATTTTACGAAAATTAACTTTCAGCTTCTTTAAGAAGCTAAGTTAATGTCTTCCCAATGATGCTAACAAAATATGAAAATTTGCCATACAAAATGCCAATTTCATAGTTTAAGACCCGATAAGAACGGTACAAGTCCAATGTGTCAAGCTTGACGTACTCTTGACTGTACCATATCATTGGTAGTCGATATTTATTTATTTTCAGGTCCCTTCAAGTTTTAAAGATAAAGTAAAACAGCATAGCATCGGCATTGCAACTAGGCATTAAAACTACTAAATAAACAACACTTGCAGAGAGATTTGAGTGAAAATGAAGACAAAAATAAGAATTATTTTAGGTAGTAGGTAACTTTATTAGTAGATTCATAACTTTTTAAATATACTTACGTAACGTTCTGTAATTTTATTTGTGTCTTTTCATTTACTCTTCATTTTAAGTAAATGAGAGAATAAATAAAGCAGCTTAATTCATTTATGATGACTTCCTAACTATAAATACAGAAATGTGAAAAAAACACTCTACGCACCCCTTGGAATAGACTCCATCACCTAACGCGACCCGCGCCCGCGCGACAGCCGGGTTCTTTATCGAGTCTAGTTGTACTGCGTGGACGTGCGTAAGTCTCTGTCATTTTCAAATTCTGACAATTTGTGGTTTCGCGCTGGATGTATGAACTGTTCGGGGTGCGCTATTATAAACATAAAGCAATTTCCAGACAACATAGTGAAAACTGCAAGTAGTTTCCTGTCGAGTATCTCATTTTGCAACGTCAAATTTTTATTCTATTCATTTGATTTCTCTTTAAAGAACATTATTGTGAATAGCATACAAAACATTCAAATTCAACGATTTTTGAAGTCACAAAATTTTGAATTCATCATGAGCGTCTAACCTCTGCTCAAAGCCTCGTCAATATTTAATGTGTGGGTGTTAATACTATCGTTTTAAAAAAGTCGAAATACTACATTATCGCTATCGTCATATCGAGTGCCAGCACATCTCTAGCTGGTCAAAAAGCGTTACAGCGACGTTTGAAAGTAGATAATCATAAACATGTTTATCTCTTTTTTTCTAATATGACTCTTAACATGAGTAAAAAGCCAAGCTATAGCCGACAATTTTCGGATCCCTCTATGACCGAGCGTAGCGAGGTTCAAATCTCTTTGCTACAATCACTGACCTCTATATTACCACAGAATATATAATAGTAAACAAGTATATTACAACCAAAGAAATTTGAACCTTGCTGATTAATCTGAGAAATTTACCTACCTACACTTATCCAGAGAATCAATCAACTGAACTGGTTGGGTAATATTTGGAATTACTTTGTATACGCCGAGATTTAGTGAATCGAGAATAGTGAAATCGATAAAATAATTTAAAATGAAATCAAAAACATAGGAAACAATCACAAATATATTTAAAAAAC
The DNA here is from genome assembly GCA_947532105.1 of Athrips mouffetella. Taxonomy (NCBI): domain Eukaryota; kingdom Metazoa; phylum Arthropoda; class Insecta; order Lepidoptera; family Gelechiidae; genus Athrips; species Athrips mouffetella. Next base: position 15,572,617 of record OX383984.1, read on the forward strand.
CAAACAAGTCAACATTTTGACTTATACAGTATAACTTTTAAAAATTTTAGTGCCCCTCGTGAATTATCATGTGTCTCTTCATTGCAATGTTGCTCTTGAATATTTTTCCACAATACTTGCACTCAAATGTATTGTAGGGTTCGTGAGCCTAAAAAGGAAATATAAAGTTTTAGCGTGGGTTGCACCGTGGTTGCACCATCTAAAAATAATATGTCTCATAACAATCCGTTAATAAGAATGTGTAGAATTTTTAACGACATCTGTGCTCAGATAGATATTTTTGCTTGTAGTTTCCATATATCTATACCAAATATTGTTAAAATAATTAATAATAAGTAATTTTCTTTAACTGTATCTAGTCCCTTTTTGCCAATTTATGATCTTTCTTTTAATTGTAAAATTTTAATAGGACTTCAGATTTATAATGTTTATGTCGATGTGCTACTATGTTCTGAAACGTATCGTATCGTCGGTTATGGTTAAGTTAGATAGTGTAACCTACTCGTAATTCTAACCATGCACTTCGCAGTTCACAGTTTATGCAGAGCAAAAAAATAGTTGCACAAACAAGATGGTTGATTGACTGAACAAATGTCTATGGGTGGTTTCCACCAGAGCTGCGCGTTACAGCTAAGATATGAGCTGGGAAATTCAAGCCCGCATTTCAAAAACTAAGAAGATGCAATCCTATGGTTGGAATTTTCAAAGCTCACAGCTTCAGTGCAGCACTGGTAGAGAGTCACCCTTCGGGCTCTTACAGACCGGCGACAAGGTGAGGTGATGACTATCGTCGGCTGCCGTCGGCAGTCGTAAACAGTAGTCTCCTCTCACAGACAAAAGGAATAGTCCATCATACAGAACGGACTCTCCGCCCGTCTTGTAATCCAACCCCGCGGGCCTCCACCCCCGCGATTCATTTGACTCTGGCGGTTATTTTCTGCGCATGGATGACAAGCGGAGAGTCAATGAAGGATTCTCTCGCCTCCTCCCAAGCCTCCTCCTACCTGCCGCGCTTACCCCCGCAACTATTTTTTGAGTTCTACGCATTAAGGGTGCCTGTCCATTGAAGCGGAGCGGAGAAACGAGGAAATATTAACCTATAGGATTGTGGAGCGGAGTTTTTATGCAATCCTATTGGTTAATATTTCGCTCCGCCAGCTCGCTCCGCGTCAATGGACAGGCACCCTAACGGCCTAAGCCAGAATTATTTTGTACGACGTTTTCTGACGCATCTTGCAATTTAAAATTTTGACAGGTCGTGGTTTCGCGCTTGTTATATAGTGTCCCGAGTATGTCCTAAGATGAACTGACTTCTACAAAGTAGAAAATCGCAAAATTTCACAACCACAGGCAGGATTCGAACCTGCGTCTTCTGCGTAAGTACCGCAGACGCTTTTACCAACTAGGCTACTGTGGTCCTGCCCGATGTTGTGAAATTTAGCGACCTCTATACGCATTCCAACGTTGCATGAACTGACTTCCTGAGACGCATCAAACGTTGATTTTGTAGCCCGAAATCCTTCTACTTTAAATACGAAATTTAAGCAAGTGAAGCCGTGGACAACAGCTAGTCTATCCATATTATAGAACTGTAACGAATTCCTATGGTTAAGCACTATGGTCATGCACCATGGCCATTTTAGCATCATGGTCATTTTAGGACTATGGTCATTTTGGCACTATAGACATTGTCGCGTCTAGGTTATTACGCACCTGAACGTTGAAATGATAGTGAAACGATACAAGTCTCACCTTCAAATGTTTATCCAAAAACAGCTTGCTCTTCATGTCCTTCCCGCAAGTGTAGCAGATGAAAGACCAATACTCTCCGTGGACCACACGCATGTGCTCTTCCAGGTTTTGTCTGATCGTGAACACTTTATTACAGCGCGGGCAGTGCAATTTCAGCTGCGAGACAAATTCACACATTATTTACCAAGGAGGTTAAAGTAGCAGCTCTTTCTGCTAAGGAGGGATAAGCGTATCACTTTCTTGCGAGAGACCTCCATACTTACTAAAATTTATGAATTTTTATCAAATCCTAATAAACGTAAAATTTTTGTCTTTCTCTCTGAGAAATATGTGACATGGGACTAATAAATGCTACTACCACAGTTTTTCTGGTGAAAACACTAACCATTCAGGAAAAAAACGGTATTAAAATCACGCATAAAATGCTGATAAAATGGTTGTTACGGATTATTTACGCTTCCGTTCTTAGTATTAATGATCAATTCACAAGTAAAAAAAGATATTTTTTCACTTTCGCAAACAAAGTTTATACTAAAACATTAGATTTTTAAAGACTTCTTGATTTTTGTAAAACTTAACTGATATTTTTGACCGACTAGTATGGGCGACAGTGAGACGCTTTACACTTCACTAGTTCATACAGAATATATATATGACGGACTCAATAGCTTTTTTTTACTCTGAGTTATTTACCGAGGGAAGAAAAACATGGCTTAAGAGAGTTTGGCCAACGAAAGCTGTTTTGTAATGGACAGCTTTCGTTGGCCAGACACTAGCATCACGGGTATCTTATCTCGGCGAATGTGGTGCCGGCAAATAATCCATCTTAAATGCCCATCTCTACCCATGGCTGTCTTAAGAGGCGACTAAGGGTCTATGGACCGTAGGGTGGGCAGCAGCATCTTTCTGTGTATCGTACCATCTTACATACTGTAGTCACCAGTCGCAGCGCTTGCAAGCGTGGTGACTATGGTAATTCCCCTCCAATTTATGACGTGCTTTTGCTGTATTATGACTAAAAATTTCAGTTAAAAGTTGCAATTTGAATTATAAATAGCACAAAAACAACTAATCACAGAAAGTTGTTATCAGCTGATTGGACAAATATCGCATTGATGTATGTGTGTATCTGTCAACGTCACAGTGCTGCCAACAAAAGCTAACCGTTAAAGGCTGCGTTCACGCATAAAATTTAAGATTTATGAGTGAGCGTGCCTTTCAACGCAAGTGATTCTAAATCAAGTGCAAAGAGCAGTAATTGAGTGCCAAGAGCAGTATTTCGTGGACAGTCAACTGGGTGTTTTGATTACTACCTATATTTTTAGCACTCCGGAAGTTTTTCTATAATAATTAAATGGAGTCGTTAGTGCCTAAATGTGCTGGTTGTTTAGCGCCAATAGAAAAACGGCGTAGCCTGATATGTCTTCTATGTGAACAGTATTGGGATCTCGAATGTGCTAATGTTCCTGAATGCCGTTATTACAACACTATGACCCTTGAACACAAAAACAACTGGAAATGTCCAGAATGCATCTGCAAACAACGTAAAATAGGAGATAATACGAACACTCCAGTGAAACCGGCTACTGAGAATATAGAAAACCAGCATGACAAGAGCCCAAATAATTTTAGTCTGGAAAATTCAGTTTCAACAGTGACAACAAACTCCGCTCTTGACTATGTAAACAAACGTCGAGGCGGCACTCGAGGGATTCCTGAAGATAGCATATTGGAACAAACCAATTCTGAAATGTGCCCTAACATGGACTACCTTGACGGTGTTCGGACCATTGTACGTGAGGAACTATGTGGTACTAGTGCCGAATGGCTGATTAATACAATTTGTAAAAAGGTATTTGATCAATTCAAACTGTCAATTGTGAAATGCATGCAAGAACTATCCGACAAAATAACGTTACTTGAAAGTAACCTAAACCAAGGCGGTAATAACATCCACCAATCCAACCACGATGATTCGCTGAATGCAAAAGTTGATATCGCACCTAAGACTGTTAATAAAAATGCATCTTATTTTGCGACCCAAACCAGCAAATCAGATAAGGATCCACCAAAGAGAACCTACAAGAAAACCGACCAGCTGCTAACAAGACATATCAAGCCGTCGGGATTACCCGAAGAAGAAGAAGAAGAAGAAGAAGATGAAAAAGAAGAAGATGCAGCGCAAAGGACGAATGTCTCTATGCAGCCAATTGTCGTTTCACCTACGGTAACTAAAATCCCTTCCATTAATCTGACAACTCCTGACCCAACTAATACAGGCGATGATAATACCTTCAATGATAATAATCAGGGTTGGATTGAAGTCAAAGCAAAACGTAGAAACACTCAAACTCGACCAATAAAAGTGCTCCGAGGAAGTGCGTCACTGGGCTCAACTTCTCTCGAGGGAGCTGAAAGAATGAAATATTTGCATGTTTACTATCTCAAGGTTAAAACCTCTGCTGAACAAGTCCAAAAACATCTTCATTCTATTAGTGGCAGTCGGAACTGTACGGCTGAAAGTCTAAAAGCTCGCGGTAACTATGCGTCTTTCAAGCTTAGCGTACCATCCAAAATCTCCGACAAAGTTCTTGATACAAATAATTGGCCAAGTGACAGCTACATTAAGTTTTGGAACCAGCCCTTTCGTTCAGCGAGCCCACCAGCAACAGTAAAAAATCTGATTAGGCCGCCCAAAGTGAAAACATCTGAAGTATCTTTGATCTATCAAAATGTACGTGGTTTAAAGACCAAGCTTCGCAAATGGAACGCGTCCGTTTATCTCTTGCATCAAGACATTATTGCAGTAACGGAATCCTTTCTGGATAGTTCTGTCGAGGACGCTGAGCTAGCTTGCACTGGATGGAGCATTCTACGAAGAGATAGAGCTACTTGGGGTGGTGGAGTCCTGCTTGCTGCCCGTCCAGGGATCATTCTTCAGCGTAGGCACGAACTTGAAACCGATTCCTGTGAAGATTTGTGGGCATCATTTCAATTGAATGGGACTGCAGTTTACGTGTGTGTAGTTTATATAAATCCAACAGCATCTGATGCTGTTTATCTTAATTGGTTCTGTAAGGTCGAGAGTTTTATACATGAACTGAAAGGAACAATTATAGTTACTGGGGATCTTAATTTATACAGTGCCTCTGCCAATGTTTGCAATTATTATTGTTACTTTTTGTCCTATTGTAACTTTTGTGAAAGGAACCAAGTTTTTAATGCACACGGTGGCAAACTTGATGTTGTTTTAACGCAGGATTGTGTTGATGGCATCTCTGTATCTTGGGCTGAAGGGAGCGGAATCGTTCCTATAGATAAATACCACCCTCCTTTAGACGTAGTAGTTGCAATCAGAGCAAAACGTCAGCAAGGCGGGGTTATCCCACCTAGTAATATTGACACCGAGAAGGACTGGAACTTCTCAAAGGCAAACTTCCCTGGCATGTACCAAGCAATTTATAATGTTGATTGGTCGCCAGTCTTTAATTCAACTAGCGTGAATGAGGCAATAAAACATTTTTATAAAATTATGTATGACATATTTGAACTATTTGTGCCTAAGAAAAAAAGGCAACTTCATAAGACGAATAAACGTTATCCTACATGGTTCACGCCAGACATCATTAATGACATTAAATGCAAATTGACACTCCATCATGCATGGAAAACCACACATTGCCCAATTACTTACTCGCAATTTTGCAGCCTGCGTGAAGAGTTGAAAATACGAATCCCAGCAGCTTATAACTCCCACATGAGCCAACTGGAACGCAACCTTAAAGCAAACCCGCGTGCTTTCTGGCAGCATATGACAAGTATTCGATCCTGTGGAGGGTTCGAACCGACAGTACAATACGAAGGAGGGGAATATACGGGGGCAGAAGCGGCCACTGCCTTTGCTGACTGTTTCTCCAAGGTTTATCTCTCTATGGCCCCTTGTCTTGATCCTTCTGCTTCCTCGCAAAAATTGCCGACAAATAACTATGTTAGTGTATCTGACTTTGCGGTTAGAGACATCGAACGCTGCATCCTTAATTTAAAATCCACCTGCTCTCCTGGTCCGGATAATATTCCTGCCTACATCATAAAAGACTGTAGGAAAATTTTGTCTAAGCCTTTAACCTTCATCTATAACCTGATTCTCAAAACAAGTATCTATCCCGAGCAATGGAAGCACTCCAGAGTTACTCCTATCCCCAAGAGTGGTAGAAAATCAGCTGTAGAACATCACCGTCCAATTGTGGTGCTCTCCTCACCAGCCAAAATATTTGAGAAGCTCATGCATAATGCGATATACACCCAAGTCAACATATGCGAGGAGCAGCATGGCTTTAGACCTGGTAGATCAGTTGACACCAATTTACTTTTACTGGTCGACTTTATATCAAGCAGCATGGATGATGGATTTCAGGTTGACGTATTATAACGACATTCGATACCGACATTCTTTTGGGTCGATAACGACATTCTTTTGGGTAAATTAAAAGCCCTTGGTTTTGACCGCAAGCTAATCTGCTTGTTTGCAGACTATCTCCGAGATAGAATGCAGTATGTTAAGTATGGTTGTTATGCGTCTCAGCCATATTATACCAGATCTGGTGTGAACCAAGGGTCTATCCTTGGGCCTCTGCTCTTTCTGATTATGGTTAATGACATAGTCAAAGTACTAAAATTTTCAAAAAGTCTACTTTATGCAGATGATTTGAAAATATTTATGAAAGTGACAACTGCCGAAGACTGTGAGCGTCTTCAGCACGATATAAATGCAATCCTCAAGTGGTGCAATGAAAACAATATGGATCTCAATGCAACCAAATGTTATGCTGTGAGTTTTGGACGTAGGAAGCAACAGATAATTTATCAGTACAAACTGGATGACAAAATTATTCCTAGAACTGCAGTTATCAAAGACCTTGGAGTAACATTTGATCAAAAACTTACCTTCAACCAGCATATATCTGCTCTTGCCAAGGAATGTTTCAGACGCCTCGGTTTTGTTGTGCGTAATATGCGGGATCTCCAAGATCCTACTGTTATGAAACTTATATTTTACAGCCTGGTGAGAAGTAAAATGGAGAGCAGTTCTTGCGTTTGGAACCCTCATGAGGCCTTATACACATTAGTGCTTGAAAAAGTCCAAAAAGCTTTCATGAGGTACTTGTACAAACGAACTAATGGTTATTATCCCTTTCTATACCCATCGAAGTTTCTACTCGGGGCTTTAGGTATGAACTCCTTGGAAACTCGGCGCAGAAAAGCAGAACTTTTGACTGCATTGAAAATTATTCGCGGACTAATTGATAGTAATGAGCTCCATAACCTGCTGTGTCGGCTTTTTGTTCCGAACAATTGCATAAAAAGACGCGCTACACGTAAACTTTGCTTACTTGCCGTTCCTCACTGTAAGACTGTCTCTCACCAGCAGTCTCCAATCTGCCGGATGCTAGAGGGCATCAACTCCTTATTCATGCCCCTGAATCTGATATTTTTGCTTCAACATGGAATCAATTATTGAAAGCATGCTCTTCTTATAGTGATTTGACGTAATTTTTGACATATTTTAATTAATTTATTGACATTTTTTACTATCACATTCATGTGTTTTAGTGTATATTAATTTGTTTTGTTTTTATACAATTAATTAATTAATTACTGTAATTGGGTATACCGTTGTGATTAATAATAAATAAATAAAAATAAATAAATAAACAATAAAATAAACAATAAAATAATAAACAGTATTCTGGAGGGAGTTCCCTGTCTTGCAGTGGACGTTGGGATGTAAGGATGACTAGCATCATGGACCATGGTAGTTGGTGACCACATTATGTAAGATTCGATGAGGACTATTGCCTACCCCCACCCATCCTCCATTTTTAGGGTTCCGTACCTCAAAAGAAAAAAACGGAACCCTTATAGGATCACTTTGTTGTTCGTCTGTCTGTCTGTCAAGACCCTTTATCTCACGAACGGGTAAAGGCATCAGATTGAAATTACTACCATATATTAGGATCTATGAACCACACAAGATCTGAAAATTTCAATTTTTTACAACGACGCAATCAAAAGATATGGCATTTTATGTCCTCATCTCCATACATTTATTCAAAAATGCCGTTGACCTAAAATTATGAAATTTGGCAAGAAGCTAGGTCTCACAGTACAAATAATGGGAAAAGTCTGAAATCATTAAATATTACAACTTTTCTCACAACTAATGGTAACCAATTGTGGTGAGCTCCCGTTTCAAGAACATTCATATAAGAAGGGGTCAAGTTGGACGGTCCTTGAGGCGATTTTTGTTTTAGTTCTATTTAAAAACGGGAACCGACTCGCACTTGGCCGGTTTTTTTAATTTGTCTATGGGCTAGGCTTGCTCTTGATTTCGAGACCTCGAGTAGTTTTGAGGATAGAGATGAGGTTAACGATGGCACGACCTTGCGCAGAAGAAGCCTATTCACAAGCGACTTGGAATTGATTCGGCTATACGAGTATGGTTTATTATTAATAATTATAGGCCAATTTCATTAGCTACAATTGTGGGCAAGGTATTTGAGAGAGTTTTACAGAAGTCTATCACTCCGCTACTTAACCTTGATGACGGTCAGTTTGGATTTAGGGCGGAGGTTTCGACTGACATGGCCATCTTTTCTCTAAAGCAGGTAGTCAACTACTATGTTTCAAATGAAACAACAGTTTACGCGTGCTTCCTCGACCTCAGCCGCGCTTTCGATACCCTGAGACACGACCTGCTTTGGGAGAAGATGCGTCAAAATAATATGCCTTCTTGTATCATTGATCTTCTGTCGTATTGGTATCGCACTCAATGTAATAACGTAAGGTGGTCTAATGCCTTATCTGAGGACTACACCCTTCCTTGTGGTGTGAGACAGGGTGGTTTGACCTCTCCCGACCTGTTTAATCTGTATGTAAATGACCTGATCGTGGAGCTGAGCAGCACCAGGGTCGGTCTTAGACTGGGTGACAGATATGTCAACAATCTAAGTTATGCTGATGATATGGTGCTGATCAGCCCCTCGATCAAGGGATTAACAAGGCTTATTTCCATATGTGAACGCTATGCTCGTAACCACGGGCTAGTGTATAACGTAAAAAAAACCGAATTGTTGGTTTTCAGGTCGGGTAGAGGTCCTAAGCACGTTCCTGATTTGTGTCTCAATGGACAGAAGGTCAAAGTCGTTGAGTCATTCAAATACCTTGGCCACATTTTGTCTTCTAACTTAAAAGATGATGCCGACATGGAAAGGCAACGGAGAGCTCTTTCCGTTGTTGGCAATATGGTTGCTAGGAGATTTTATAAATCAGACAAGGATGTTAAACTCCAGCTATTCAAATCATATTGTCAAACGTTTTACACGTGTCAACTCTGGACCAACTATACGAAGAAGTCTCACAATGTCATTCGCGTGCAATACAATAACACCTTTCGGCAGTTAATGGGGCTGCCCCCATGGTGCAGTGCCTCGGGTATGTTTTTGGAGTCTAGAGTTAACGCGTTTAATGCCATTGTGAGACAAAGAATCGCTTCATTTATGGACAGAGTTGACGCGTGTAATAACAGTATTATTAGAGAACTAAAATGTAGACTGCATCTGACGGACATGTTCTGGCGATGGATGGAACTAGCTGCTTAAAATGACTGACATGAACGTAATTTTTATTATGCTCTAATTTTATTTATTTTTTTAAGTATTTTGCTTTTTGTATGGATCTTGTTATCTGAAATAAATGTTATATTATTATATTATATATATATTATGAATAGATTCGGGTTAAACTCCCTTTTACGATACCTACGGGTAGAGATGGCTTTGTACTATTCTTAGGCACCACTACACGGACTGCTAGCTGGTACAGTCAATAGCACATCAAGGTTGAAAAAACCGGCCAAGTGCGAGTCGGACTCGCGCCCTAAGGGTTCCGTACCTATCTACCATATGATATAATAAAAGCTTTCGCTCTTTTATTTTAAAAACTCCACGCACGACCATCCGACTTGACCCCTCTTATATAGAAAAGTTCTTGAAACGGGAGCTCACCTTAATTTGTTATTATTAGTTGTGAGAAAAATTGAAATATTTAATGATTTTAGACTTTTTCCTTTATTTGTACTATGAGACCTAGCTTCTTGCCAAATTTCATAATTTTAGGTCAACGGGAAGTACCCTGTAGGTTTTGCACTTTTTAATAAATGTATGGAGATGAGGACATAAAATGCCATATCTTTTGATTGCGCTGTTGTAAAAAATTTAAATTTTCAGATCTTGTGTGGTTCATGGATCCTAATATGTGGTATTAATTTCAACCTGATACCTTTACCCGTTCGTGAGATAAAGGGTCATGACAGACAGACGGACAACAAAGTGATCCTATAAGGGTTTCGTTTTTTTCTTTTGAGGTACGGAACCCTAAAAATAACCGTAACGGCTAGAATTGAACTGCAAATATCAAGCTTTACTTGGTCTTGACTGCACTCAGCGATACAATCCATTTCACTAGTCAATGCCAGCAGCTATAGAACCAGACAAGCACCACGAACCAGACGAACCAGAGTAGGTATATTTGACGGATAAAATTACATTGTTTTACAAACTTGTTTTTTTTTTTTACAGTTTTAGCCGATTACTATTGATCATGAAGCACAATAGCCTTGATTAAGTTGCAAAATGTGTAGGTAAGCTTTTACTCCAGTTAAATTACGAGAGATTGTATGGCGAAACGGAAATAATTGATAATAGCCGTGATTCTTTTTCAGATCGATAGATTATATTTCTGTGTAAAGCTTTTTAATGGAATCCACCTAAATTTACTTCATTTATTTATTTATTTTGCCGTCCAAACATTAAAAAAATATGGAATTTCGGAAAAAAATGTTAATAGATTATTTTTTTTATTTACGGCTTCCTATATATTCAGAATTTCATATTATACATGAATCCACCTAAAAATATTAGCTATTTTGTATTGTTTAACTTTTATAGCACGAAATTTAAATACAGCTTATCTTCGCAACCAAAAATAGTAATAGATCCGTTTTGCTTTCTAATAATTCAAATAGTGCTATATAATCACATTTTTGGCAAATCCAACATAAATGTTTACAAAATCATTGTAAACCAGCGATTACAAAAAACTTTTTTTTATTTAGTATGGCATTTTTGTGAATATATATAAGAATCACTTACATTTAAAAAGGTTGAGTTTAGCTCAGTTTATTGCTATTATTTTACCTCGACTTTATTGGCCCTTATATGTAAAAATAAGTGGAGATTTTATATTTTGAAATAAATTGATATTTTGAAATATATTTATGGTGGATTTTGATGCCTATATGTAAAGTATACGTTTATCTATGGTATAAAGTATATAATTGTCTATTACTATTTTTGCCTTAGCTGTTATTCGAAAAAAATATTCCGCTTTAAATTTTAGGTGGATTCGTAAATATTGCGTCTTAACATCATATTTAAATACGATATACACAAAAAAATAGCTATTAGCATTTAATGTTTTGCAAAACCGTATTTTTACTGGACTATTTGGCATTGACTCGTGGAACGGATTTTACTGCAAAAACAGATTTACCAGTTTACGATGCTTCCTTAAGTTTGGGACTCGTTCTAATGTTTGAGCTTTCGAGGGCTTTTTTGGCAGGCTGCGAAGCCTAAAAACATCAGAAAAATGTTACTTTCTTTTCCATCATACAAGGTGTTAATTTGACTGCGTGCCATTGCTCAGGGGCGGGATCAGTATCAGTCACTGACCAACTTTTCCCAAGGAACATAGGTCGAAATACGAAAAACCAAATTTGACCTTCCATACAAAATGCGTTATCAGATCAGCTGATGCAGTTTCTATGGGAGGTCAAAAATTTATTTTCGTATTTCGATCTATGTTCCTTGGAATAGTTGTTTAGTTGCCATAGCTCAGGGGCGGGATCAGTATCAACTGATCCCGCCCCTGAGCTATGACACGTAATCAAATTAACACCCTATATTTTAAGATATATTTAAAACATGAAAATATGTAGTTTATAGCGATTTGTTTCTTAGTATAAATAAAGTTTTATGGTCTGAGTTATATAGGTACATTACTCATCTCATACAGATCATATTATCATAGCTCTTAGTGGTCGCGCGCCGTTCGCATATTTTAATACTTAGTTGTGAAATTATGATATCTACTGATATTTATTTATTTCAATTACAACAGCGGACCAATTAGGTACAGTAATTGAGGATAATAATATGTCAGACACAAATTACATATATGTCAGATAAATACATCTACAAAAAAATATTTTATACCTGCACCGCCCTCGCAAATCAGCCTTGGTATGTATTTCAAGATGGTCCCTCATTTTTCCGGAAGGCACGACTGTCTTGCACTTGACACACGCAACTAATCTGTCACCTGCTTTCGTGATCTTACAGCGGCAGCACACGAAGTTTGTTCGTTCAGTTGTCAGCATCTGGTACTATAAATTTATGGTCACTTTAAAGGTATAAGTTCATAGCTGACTGAAGACAGCAGCAGCGCAGCAGACGACGTTGTATTGTATTGTACTGTACTGTACTGTACTGTAATGTATTGTATTGTATCGTATTGAATTGCATTGCAATCTGTCGCCGTGTCATGTCGCTGCGGTCATGATTCCGAACCCGACTGCAGATCGCAGATGATTCAGATTCAGATTCAGATTATTTTATTCAATGTAGATTCTTTACAGAATACTTATTGAATGTCATGCAGAATACAATTCAAATAGAGCGAGTCTACGCCGTTTCGGATCGTGCTGTGGCAGCGTAAAAGAAACGGCAAGAAACCACTGCAGCACGGCCTACTTTAAGAGTCGGCTTTTTACAATGTGTTTCTTGTGTTTCGCTGGAATATCAGAGCACCATACCTCTTTGTCATTCATATAGTCATCTAATCTATAGTAAGCTTTTTTACATAACGTTTGCTTTACACATTCTTTAAACTTTCTCTCAGGTAATTGCACTATATTGTCAGGTATTTTGTTGTAGTATCGTACACACAGACCAACGAAAGATGTATTGACTTTAGTTAATCTAGTATATGGTTGATCAATGTTGTGCTTATTTCTAGTATTAAAATTATGCCTGTCACAAATTTTAGGTAATTGATGAATGTTCTTTCTAGCATACATAATATTTTCATAGATATACTGGCATGGCACTGTCATTATGTTGATTTCCTTGAACAGTTCTCTCAGGGAATCACGAGTCTTCAGGCAATAAATTGCTCTTATAGCTCTCTTTTGTAAAACGAATACTGAATGTATATCAGCTGCTCGGCCCCAAAGCAGTAAGCCATAAGACATAATGCTATGGAAGTAGCTAAAGTAAACCAGCCTTGCGGTAGCTACATCAGTCAGTTGTCTGATTTTTCTGACAGCATATGCAGCCGAGCTCAATCGACCAGAAAGAGCCGTTATATGAGGGCCCCATTGAAGTTTAGAGTCTAGTATTAACCCTAAGAAAACTGTACTATTTACAAAATCTAATGGTTCATTATTCAATACTATGTTATGTGAAGTAGACCTTACATTTGGTAGTGCAAATTTAATACATTTAGTTTTTTTGGCGTTTAGGACTAAATTGTTAACAGTAAACCATGCATGAATCTGTCCAAGTGCATCATTGACTTCGTTATAATTTTGTGATTTTCTACTTACATTGAATATTAATGAAGTATCATCAGCAAATAACACAATCTTTGACAGATTCTTCACTACAGTAGGGAGGTCATTAATATAAATAAGGAATAAAAATGGCCCTAATATGGACCCTTGAGGTACGCCAATTTTGACAACAGATCCCAGTGATTTCGTTTTGTTTACTTGTACCTTTTGAATCCTGTTTTCCAAATATGACTTTAGTAGTTTAAGTGAATTATTCTTAACACCGTAATGTTCAAGTTTTAACAACAATGTGCTATGATCTACGCAATCAAATGCTTTGGATAGATCACAGAAGATACCAATAGCATCTTCAGATTTTTCCCACGCGCCAAAAATGTATTTTAAAAGTGCAGTTCCGGCATCCGTTGTACTGCGCCCTTTCGTAAAACCAAATTGATGGTCATGTAGTAAGTTATTTCTATTAAAGTGCGAAAGCATTTGATTGAGTATGACCTTCTCAAAAATTTTACTAAGTACAGGTAAGACTGATATTGGTCTAAAATTACTGGGATCCTTTTTGTCACCAGCTTTGAATAATGGAACTACTTTACTTTTTTTCATCAAGTCAGGAAAAGTACCATGATCGACACAATCATTGAATATAACAGCTAAATATGGAGATATAGTATCAATGATCGCACTGCAGACTTTTACTGACATTCCCCATAGGTCCTCAGTAGTTTTCATTTTAATACTTTTAAAGGCTTTAACAATTTCGTTAGGGGTGACATGATTGAACCCAAATTCAGTTTCGCAGGCGTCCACATTCTTTTGAAGTAAACCGCTAGCAAGTGAAGATGATGAATTGAGTGACTCTGTTGTTTTCAAAGGAATATTAGTAAAAAAGGTTTCGAATTCTTGAGCCACTTCTACGTTTGAACTAATGGTTCCGCGATTTGTATGAAGTGTGATTTGATTGTCACGCGGTTTCACTTTACCAGTTTCACTGTTTATAACATTCCATACAGCCTTAATTTTGTTATCAGCAGACTGTATTTTTTTCCGTAGGAAAAATGATTTTGCTTTTAAACAAACTAATTTAAACAATTTTGAATATTTTTTTATATATTCAATGAAACTGTCGTCATTTGAATAATTTCTTATCTCATATAATTCAAAAAGTCTGTCTCTACTTTTGCGAATACCAGCGGTAGCCCAGTCACTGAACTTGAATTTTACAATGATTTGCTTTTTCCTAATAGTGAAAATTTTACTGAATTCAGTATTAATCAATGTGAATAAATCTTCATATGAGTTATTAGGGTTGTTAGGATTATAATTGTGACAGGGCAGTTTTTCTAGTAACGTGTTTTTGTACTTTTCTAACCTGTCGTTCGTTAGACTCCTGGTTTCTATATCTATCTTCTGGGTTACTCGAGAATAATTAAAAGTAACACTTTGACCCGAGTGGTCCGACTGAAGCGAGTTTATGATACTTTTATCAAAATAATCGCAGTTACAAAATACGTTATCAATACAGGTAGCCGAGGATGACGTCACCCTAGTAGGTTCAAAAAATACATGCTCTAAATTATAACTTTTAAAAAGACTTAAAAGTTTGGTACTATAGGAAGTATTTTCTAAAATATTTACATTAAAGTCGCCACACACTACCGCAAACTTATTTACTTTGGTCACTATTTTTAAAACATCTTCCATTACTAACTCAAACAAAGAAAAATTTTGATAAGCGGGAGGTCGGTATACACATACTACAACATGCTTGTCCAGCTCAACACAAGATATTTCAATACATCTTTCAACCGAAAGTCCAACAATATCTGTACGGTTCTTAATTTTAAAACTGTTACGAACTAAAATCAGTGACCCACCGTGTAAAGCAGACTTTCGATTGAAAGAACTGGCTATACAATAGTTATCATAATTAATTAACATTTGGTGATCTTTTTGCCAGTGTTCAGTGAGACATAAAATGTCAAATTTAGTTTTTTCTAAGAACATTTCAACTTCTAAAATTTTGCTGGAAAAACCCTGAATATTTTGATGTAAAATTTTCAAAATATTAGATTTTTCCTTTGTCTTTGCTATAGGAAGTTTTTTGCCAGAAGATTTTTTTTTATTTACCTCAGTAAAAATTCGATCAGAAAAACCTTCTTTTGTCGTATCAACTAGTTTAAAGAATTTGAGTTAGTAATGTTACTAACTACAGAAATATTTTGTACATTACTTCCTATAACAGAATTATGTATATTATATGATATCAATGTAGCGAGGTCTTTCTTAAACTTAAGGGGCAGATACATAGTCTCCTGCGTTAAAGTAAAATAATGAATAAAATTATTTATGTCAAGATATAAAATGTCACTATGACGAGATGTCAAATTCTGTAAATATAAATTCATTCTGTGTATACATTTGTTGTGTTGCTGAGTGACATTTGAGCAATATGGAAAGTTGCACAGAATAAACTTACATTTTGTTTTATTTTGTATATTATTTAACATTGTCACAAAATTGGTTAATGTTAATCTACTGATTTTAGAATGATTGCCGACCACAATCACAACAGTGGTATTCTTGTCAAATTTACCTGCAGCAATCTTTTTTACAAGTTCATCAAAAGAAATATCCGGACAGCAAATATTAGTTACTTGCTGATTATGGCAGTAATTTAAAATAGACCCTAGACCTACTCCTAGCCTATCTGAAAATACTATGGTCTTATTTTTCTTGCAAGTCGACGAAAAGTCCCCGCCATCTGTGGTCTCTTCATTGTTATCGACGGGTGACTGTGGTTCTACCGTGGCGCCACCGGCGGCGGCATCATGTATTGGCAGCACTGGCGCCGCGGAGATGTCTTCACTAGCGGTCACCACGCTCTCAACGATGTGCTGCCGTGGTGCCACCACGATGTCGTCACTCACAGCAGTCTGCTCACGCGCGGCGGCATCTTGTGTTGGCAGCACTGGCGCCGCGTTGATGCCTTCACTAGCGGTCACCACGCTTTCAACGATGTGCCTCCGAGGAGCTACCACGATGACGTCACTCAGAGCAGTCTGCTCATGCTGGGCTCCGCGCTGCTGACGTCGATTGAGCACGTGTCGCTTTTTGCGACGTTCTTTCCTCGTAAGGCGAGCTGAAAATCGCCAGTTAGCAAACCTTGACGTTGAACCGCAGGTTGAAGGCAACCGGTCAGTAGACACGTTGGTACATGATGCCTTTGGCAGTTCCAGGGCACAAGCGACTTCTTCGTCATTGGTGAGGGTGCCTGTAAGATGCTGCTGGGTGGTATAAAGCTGCTTCTGCTGCAATCTGCTGTTGGTTCCAGATATTCTGTTTAAAGGTGCGAATTCCTTGTAATGCAGCCAAGTTTGACAAGGAAAATGGGTCGTGCTTGCAAAAGGTACGATCGTTCTGAATTTGTCATATGTTATTAGAACCTAAACCAACATTAAAAAACCAGATTTGCAATTTCCAAAGTACTGTGGAAGCGACGGTGTACCCAATAAACCATGGACTTTTTGGACTTTTTTCAGTTTTTGCTCAATATCTCAGTGAAGGAAGGGTCTGACTGGCATAGTACACATAATTTTAAAGTAGACTATAAATTTGTTACAAGTTGTGATCAAAACTAGCTCAATACAGCCATTGGTTCCCAAGATACAGTTATTTGAAAATTGTGGGACAGAGGACGACAAGGTAGTAATAAAACGGAAAAACAAAGCTACCACGCTGGCATCGATCACCTCATCTGTTAAATTGACGAGCAAAAATAGAAGAGTAGCTGTGGATTCACTCACAATTTTACGGCGAGGGTTTATAGCAAAGCAATCTGAACAGGATTTACAGGATAACTTCAAGTATGAGTTGGCCCTGTTCCCAATGTCTCGGTTTGTGTCTCGATGTCAAAGTATGTACTTTTAAAGAAGACAAAGTTTGCTACTATTTGAGACTAAAGCGAGCGCAATACAGCTATTGCTTCCCAAGATACAGTTCACCGAAAATAGGCCATTTTCTTCCAAAATTGACTTTTTTTTAAATTGTCACTTATTTTGTGATATATCTTCTAAAATACGAAATCCACTTCAAATTTTATTTAATGTAATTGTAGTGAATTTAATTAGCTTTTTTTAAGACCAGATTTGTACCTTTAGGCTCAACG
Organism: Athrips mouffetella; assembly: GCA_947532105.1. Classification (NCBI taxonomy): domain Eukaryota; kingdom Metazoa; phylum Arthropoda; class Insecta; order Lepidoptera; family Gelechiidae; genus Athrips; species Athrips mouffetella. Next base: position 15,590,220 of record OX383984.1, read on the forward strand.
GTTCTCTAAAAAACGGCAGATAACCAAAAACAATCACAAGTGGGTTTTGCTTTCAACCACGTCCGCCCATAGAATAGAATGGAACGGAATGGAATAGAATATAATAGAAAGGTCACCAGCAGAACGACTCTGACAGAATCCATCTATGGGTCAAGTAGACCAGAAGGTCACCAGCATAACGACTTTGACGGAATCCATACTGGCGATCACTGATGAGCTGGTGCTCCTCTAGGTATCGTAGGAGCTGATTGATGAAGCTCCATTATTTTGGAAAGCAACGAAGTGATTGGTATGGGACCGAAGTTCATCAAAGCGGTCGCCCTTTTTAGGGATCGGGAGCCGTCTTCCGTGAGGTCGCGAATACGCCAGTGGAATAGGAGTGTCGAAAACTTAGACTATATAATACTAACGTATAAGTCGAAAACTTAGACTATGGTCAAAAAAGACGCGTTTAAACCGGTGCCAACTCAGGAGCGCACGTTTTTAGCACAATGGGGAATAGGAGGGGGGGGGGGGGGATACCGTCAGACCCTCTGTACTTGTGAATATACTAAAGAGAGAAGTGCGTTGCGTACAGCTTAATAGCTAGCGTAATCTAAAGTAGGAGATCGGGTAGTTCGATTACGTGTTAGGCCGAGGCCGTCCGCTAACCTCTCGCGGGCGCACGGAGCGGGTGGCATGTCTCGGCATTCACTGCGTGCTTAGTAAAAAAGTTATGTAAGCGCGGTGCTGTGTGACATGCATTGAATGCCGAAACATTGCACCCGCTCCGTGCGCCCGCGCGAGTGTAGCGAACGGCCTTACGGTATTTTTTCTTACCTTCTGCTTACAAACAGTACACATGACAATGGTTCTCTTGATAGTGTTTTCATTCTCTTTCCTATTTCTTTTATGTTCGCGAATTTTTCTTAAAAATTTCTCTTCGCCAGCTTTATTCTGTTTCGTTATTATGGTGTTGCACTCGTCATCTGAGTCGTAACTTGCTAAAAACAATTATTTTCATAAACTACTTTCATTTCACAATTTATAAGTTAGTGTAGTTTAAAAATTTAGGTGTTGTGTTGAAAACTAAATCTCTAGCAAAGGTGACTTGAATTATCTCTATGAAGGAAGTTAAAGTGAGTGGGCTAGTACAGTGAAGCTGGCTAGAGGGCAGCACTTACGCGTCGCTTCGCTAAATGACCTCGAGACTGAACGTAACCATTCATAACCACTTTTTACATTAAATATGGCATTTATTTTAACAGAAAAAAAACGTAGTAACAAACAAAATATGAGGAGTGATGTGGTCGAGATAGAATTTAAATTTAATTTGGGCGTTGCGTGCGCGGACGCGAGCCCTATATATTACCTTACTCTATGCGCGAGGCGGACGCGCCATAATGGTTTAAAAATCTTCTAGAACAACGATGAAACTTTAAAATAACAATATTTAGAAGATTATTTTTGTCCATATTTTTTTTACGTGAATGACAAGTTTGACGTTTTCTTGATCATACGACACTCAGAAAGTCACTGCTGGCTGCCCATGCTGGAACATAACCCCATAGTCGCTTGGAAGTGGCAACAATGGCCTGGAAGACTTAGCGTGGACAACAGGTCAATGGTTTCGTTGAAGTCGTGGGATGAAGATTGATGCAGACAGCGTATGACCAGTGTCGAAATCTTTAGGGGAGGCTTTCATCTAGCAGCAGAAGTCATTTTCATCTATACAGATAAAAAGTTCAATATGTTTAGCTTGATATTCTCTTGACTATACAATTGGTATAAAGTCGCTTCTGGCAGCCCATGCTGAAACAAAATGCCATAGTTGCCAGGAAGTGGTAACTAAGGCCCTGAAGACTTGAGTCGTAGGATGACGATTGATGCAGACAGCGTATGGCCAGTGTCGAGATCTTTAGGGGAGGTGTTCATCTGGCAGCCGAAGTCATGTTACATCCCATGCAACATCCGCTGCAGGACAGGGAGCTCCCTCCAGAATTCCAGCAAAAACACAAGGATAATTTTGAGGGTAGGTACCAGATGCTGGTGACTGCACAGCAGTTAGTAATATGGTACGATAAACAGGAGTACGCTACTGCCCATCCTTCTTAGTCGCCTCTTACGACACCCATGGGTAGTGATGGGTTGCTACTATTCTTTACAGGCACCACAAGGGCGGAACATGACTATAGTAACAAAAATAAAGCCTGTGATGTACCTTCGCTTGCTTCAACAGTTACCGGTGTAGTTGCAGGCTGGAAAGCCGTGCATATCATCTCCCTGAATTTATTTGTGTTCAGTATCAGCTCCGAGCAATGATTACAGATCTTAGCTGCCACATCTGGCTCCTGTAAGTTAGTTATTTTACGTGATGGAGAACCCTTAACACCTAAAATTTGCTTTGTCGGAAAATGGCATGCCAAAAAGCTTTTTCACGACACAAGCTCGGAAAACTTGGCATTATCGGTCAAAATATACGTGCAAAAGTCATTTTTAGGCGCTAACATGGCCGTGGAAAAGGTTTTTGACATTAGAAAGTAAGTGACTCGGGCAAAATAAAATATTTCTGCCTTTGAATTGGATTATTTACCTTTATACCAAAGCAAGTTGTCAGTATGATAGCCTTGTCGCCAATCAGCTGCAATTCCTTGCCCACTCCACAGATTTTACAAACGGGCTGGGTTGGCGATGGTACGTCACCGCAACCATCTGGGTCATTTTTGTGTTCCACGCTGGCTTTCGGCAGCTTTTGCAGTTTTGGCGACTGCAGAGAAAGCAGATGGGCTGCATTAGAACTGCAGTTTTTGCAATGTAGTATGCAGTTCGCCTCTCCTACCTTAGTATACGTTAAGCTCTGACGGTTATTTTCTGCGCATGGGTGACAGGTAGAGATCAAATGAACGATTCACTCGCCTCCCCTCACCTGCCGCGCTCACCCCCGCGACTCGTGTTTTGACATCTGCGCATTAGGCTAAGTTCATCATAGCCAGAGTTATTTTGTAAGCCGTGTACCAAATGTCTCTTATTTAACGCTCTCTCAGGTCCCCGCACCGCATAGTGATCCTGCCAGGATTCGAACCTGGAATCTTCTGATCTTCTGGCAGGGTCGCCATACAGTGTGGAGACCCGGGAGAGCGTCAAATAAGAATCACGTGTGTTGCGTAGTACTTGTATAGGTACTAGCAACCGAACTACTGCAACTAGAGGCTAAGGCAGGATAGGTAAGCCGTATACCTACTGCAGCAATTTATGTGCAAATATGCCAGTGTGTTGAAACGTTAATTCTGTCAAGTATACAGTGTTTTATGAGAATTTTTACCGAAATACGAACATACATACATAAAATCACGACTCTTTTTCGTCGAGGAGGCAAAGATCGCAGCATCTTTACGTACTTCCCTCACTGGTTCTTCCTTGGTTTTCCCCCAAAGTTCAGTCAAAATCGTGGCCGAGCTGTTATGTTAGTAACAATAGCCGCCAGTGAAAGTAGTGGTGTGTGGATGTTTTTTTAAAGAGTTCTAGATACTGCTGCGTGAATGCTTCTCCTAAATTGACCCCATGATTGCATTTTCATGATAGCATAGGGTCAATTTAGAAGGAGCCTTCACCCATTCCCTTTCGGTCTATTAGGTCCAGTTCCGTGAACGTCCATTTCCGCGAACGTCCATGTCCGTGAACGTCCATTTCCGCGAAAGCTCATTTCAAGATTTTTCAACTTATTTTTTCAAGTCCCTGTTTCTTAACCCCTGGAAGGTCTCCAAAAGGGGAGAATTTAAAAAAATTCTAAAACAATTTTATTTGCATTAGTACGGTCAACCGCTTGTCGGTAGAAACTTTTTCAACTCTATTACCACGCCATAAGGCCCAAAAAGGTTTCTACTGATGTGCGGCCGAGTGTACGTCAAAAAACCTATATTTAAGTCACCATCTTCAAAAACAACGAAGTTTCAAAACCCTTCTTCATGTTGGTAGAAGAGGGGTAGGGGTTAGGTTAAGTTTTTTAAGTTTTGAAATACGGATTTCGATAAATGGACTTTCTCAGAAATGGAATTTCACGGAAATGGACGTTCGCGGAAATGGACGTTCGCGGAACTGGACCTTATAGACCGAAAGGACCCATTCGTCTCTGCTATTATTTTATGAGCCTCCGACAGCCAGTCAAGTAGTTCAAATCGTCGCACTATAGTCTTCGGAGAAGGCTAAATGTATCAAATGCTAAATATTTAAATATGCTACTGAGTAGCAAATCAGTGAAATGAGTGAATAAAACGAATATCATTACATCCCATGAAAAATCCACTACAGGACAAGGAGGGAAAAATGTGGAGGAGAACCTACCATAGTCACCTCGCTTGTCAGCGTAACGGCTGTCACCATGGACCGCGGTTGTAGGTGACCGCAGTAAGTAAGATAGTATGAAATGGAGATGCTGCTGCCCATCCTTCAGTTTTACCTATAACCCCTAGTTGCCTCTTACAACACCCACGGGTATGTATGGTGTACGAGCTAGCGCACATACATACTTAAGTTATATACGTTTAGGTAATTTGTCGACTTGCAATTGACAATATTTCGCAATTAACCAGCGAGCTGTGGTGAAATCAATAAATCAGTGTACGATCAACACTCGTCGGGTTTGGTTATTTAGCTCTCTTCGGAGCCACCACCCCTAGCTAGCTACCCTTAGCATTTCTACCCCAACTTCAACATTAATGTATGGTGTATAGCGGTATACCATACATTATTTTGGTCCTTCGAGCCGGATCCCTTATCCACGTATCCCTTGTAGGTCTTCATTCCTCTGCCTTTGGTTGCTTTAAGGTCCACGTGACCTGTAAAGTCTACACCCGTATGCGTGAATGGGCGTGAAGGTGTGACTCTAGCTCGAGGTAAGTCTGCCATAATTTGATGGTGCTTTTCAGAGCTGAAGCGTCGGCACTTTATACATTGCCGTAATTGTCGTTTGACTGTTCTCATTCCGCTAAGAATCCAATAATTCTCCCTTACGTACGATAGGGTTAACCGTGGCCCGCCGTGCAGGGTTACGATGTGCGCTTGGTGTATAATAAGATCGGTGAAACGGCTGTGATTCGATAGAATAATCGGATGTTTAGCTGAGCTGTTTATGTTTGAGTGACTAAGGCGGCCACCCACCCTTAAAATTCCATTTTTGTCTAAGTAGGGATGAAGATTTGCTAATTGGCTGTTTGACCGGACATGACCTTTGCTTTTAATTTGTTCTAAGTCGCTTTCAAAATCTTTCGCTTGCACTTGCTTGATAATTAATTCATACGCTTTGTTTATTTCCGTAACTGATAAGTACGTGTCATGTTCCGTCTCTTTGTGTCGAAGCGCTGCAGTGAAACGCGATATCCATGTTAATATCGCCATCAACACAGCATGACGTCACCTCCGCCAATACTACGGCATTAAACGACGGCAGAGCGCTATATTTCGACAAGATTTCGAGCTTACAATATATTCGAGATGAGTGGAGGTTAATAGTCTATTATAATCTAACAGGCTACTGGCAAGCATTTACTGACATGGAGTCTTACGTGAGGCATCTACAGGGCATGACAAAAAAAGCTAGCTCACAATATCAGCAAATAACTAACCAGCTTACCCATGAACTAACCGAAATTGAACACTACAATCGGATACTAAAGAGTTCCAGCAACAAACGACAAAAAAGGGGTTTAGTAAACGGTGTCGGGAGCGTGGCAAATTACTTATTTGGAGTCCTAGACGAAAATTTCGCCATACAATACGCTAAGGACATCGAAAAGATCAGCTATAACGAGAACCACCTTAAAGAGCTTATAAAGAATCAAACATTAGTAATTGAGGCAGAGAGCAACATTATACAGCGCAACGAGCAAATTATGAACAAACAATTTTCACTAATGAATGAGCATATACAGAGTCTTTCATCAGAAATAAACCAAATTCGTTCCGATGCGAGCTACGGACTTTACGTTACGTCATCAGCTTTAGCAGCCAGCATGATACTTCAGAACCTGAAAAGTATCCAAAACTCGCTTATAGACACTGTAACTGACATCAGCCATGGCCGCATCGATACACATTTGTTACCAAGCGTACAGTTAGAAGAACAAATCAATTTTATATCAGGCCAGCTACAGGGTGACCTAAGGGTACCTATAGAAATGGGAAACATCAGAGAATTATATAAGCTACTCAAAGTATTTGCAAAGGTTTACAAGAAATACCTTATCATAGAAATAAAAGTTCCTTTAATCACAAATGAAATATACGAGCTCAATAAAATTATAAGCATACCTCAGAACCAAGGAGAAATGTCCTACCTGACTGTACCTTCTTACCCATACCTAGCATTTAATTTACAAAAGGACGCAGTCATATTTTTAACAGATTACGATCTACAAGCTTGTCTTCACGCTTTTGAAGAAAAAATACTGTGTTCCTTAGATAAGCCTACATACGAGTTAGATCTTCAGCAAAATATCTGTAATTTAACTTTAATAAATGCAGGCAAAGTTACAACACCCTGTATTTACGAGCATGCACCATGCGTCAATAGATGGATAAAGTTACATCGACAGAACGTATGGTTATATTCATGTTGCGATGAATGCAGCATTCGCACATTTTGCCCAGCTGATACGAGGATAAGCACAGTGACAGGCAATGGCCTTCTCGAAATAAGTCAAGGTTGCACTCTTAAGGGTGATTCATTCATAATTCACTCTCATAACAACTTTTTGCGAAAAGTAAATATTGCAACTAATATCGAAGCCCCAGAGATATCTATCTTAAATAGCGTCATTAATACCTCTGCACCAGCATACAACTTCACCGCAGAGAATCACGAGCAAACTTTTCATAAGATAATGGACGAGATAAACGTCCTGAAGCAAGAATCAGCATCCGATCTTAGCGTTCATGACATCCATCATTATTCTATCAGCTATGGAACGCTTGGATTACTGTTGTTACTTGGCGTCATAGCAGCCGTCGTTCGAGCAAGGAGGAGGAGGCATCAGCGCATAGAGCTTGCAGCATCTCCCGGGCGGGAGGCCCCGGTGAGCCGAGCATACGCCGGTAGGGTTGTGACAAGTGAGCGACCCCGACCCCAACCGGTACCGCGTGAGAGTGAGATTTGTGTCAGTGAGTTTAATGACTTAATTCAATCAGTGAGCATGGGCAATTTAAGTGATAGTGATAGAGGCACGGCGCCTCGAAAACCTCCGCGTTCAGTGTCAGTTCCTATCCCTACTGAATCTTTAAGTGAAGTTGTTAGGCCTAACGGAGGCCAATAAGCTATATTATAGTGCGTATAGTGCGGGACTTAAGAAAAAAAGACTTGAACTTTCTCAATACTTTAAAATCGATTACATTTTAGCAGCATTAGTCTGTATTTATATGATATTTAATTGTTAATTTAATTTATAAGCTAACTGTCAATTCAATTTATAAGCTCTAGCTTTAGCGATTATTGTTTTCACCTACCTATCTTTAGCAAACTTTTAAGCAATGAGATGTTTTAAATAATTTAGATTAGCTTCAGCTTTTTGTACCATTGCTTCTTAAGACGTTTTGTATGTTTACTATTTTTGGCTTTTGTCCTTTTTTCGGGTTGCCAAGATGTACGAGCTAGCGCACATACATACTTAAGTTATATACGTTTAGGTAATTTGTCGACTTGCAATTGACAATATTTCGCAATTAACCAGCGAGCTGTGGTGAAATCAATAAATCAGTGTACGATCAACACTCGTCGGGTTTGGTTATTTAGCTCTCTTCGGAGCCACCACCCCTAGCTAGCTACCCTTAGCATTTCTACCCCAACTTCAACATTAATGTATGGTGTATAGCGGTATACCATACATATGGTATGGTGGAAAAATACCTACCAGTCTCAGATTAGTAGTGCGAAGATAGGTGATTGCTTTTAATTTCGTCAAATCGTTGTGAGAAGACAGCGGTGTCAAAGTTTTTCCTAATTGTTTCGCACATATTTCGTGCGATTTTTGATTGATATACAAAACTTTCATTTGTGTAAATTATTAAAGATACTAGAAATTATAATGTAATTATGAGATAACTTTTGTGATTTTGCTTTGAAAATTGTTTTCGACAATTTACTGGTAATCAAAATTGACCGAAAGTGACAAGAAATTGAGAAATAGAAAAAGTGATCGAAAGTCAAAACATTTTGTTAAAAGAGGATTTCAGCTATTTCACCTACAAAAAAAATTAGTTATGCAAACTTCTTGGAATGGCTTAAATGTCTACAAATATTTAGATAAGACCATTTCACAAAAAAAAAAAACTAAAATGCTGCAAACTCCTGTGACCTCAGAGTAAAAAACTATAGAGTCCGTCATATACATATTCTGTATGAGCTAGTTAAGCGTGAAGCGTCTCACTGTCGCCCATTCTAGTCGGTCAAAAAACTCAGTTAAGTTTTACAAAAATCAAGATATCTTTAAAAATCTAATGTTTTAGTATAAACAATGTTTGCGAAAGTGAAAATGTATAGTTTTTTACTTGTGAATTGATCATTAATACTAAGAACGGAAGCGTAAATAATCCGTAATAGCCATTTTATGCGTGATTTTTACCATCGTTTTTTTCCTGAATGGTAAGTGTTTTCACCAGAAAAACTGTGGTAGCAGCATTTATTAGTCTCATGTCACATATTTCTCAGAGAGAAAGATAAAAAATTTACGTTTTTAGGATTTGAAAAAAAATTTCATACATTTTAGTATGGAGGTCCCTCGCAAGAAAGTGCTACGCTTATGGCTCCCTCCTTAGCAGTAAGAGCTGCTACTAAAACCTCCTTGCCTGTGACTCTAGCAACATCTAAGTAGTCTGTGGACTCTAACGAAGATCAGATGACGGTAATGAAACCGTTTCGATTAACCCATCGATTGTATGCAAAGGACCTCATAATAGAAGTAATATATAAGAAATAATTCGTCATAAGTAGGGATGTGTGCATGCTTTCATCTATCGATAGTCGATAAGTTACACAAGGACAAATCGATGTCGAAACTTTGACCAAAAAGTTAAAGTAGTAAACTTTAATAAAAGGCAAATCTGTTAAAAGCAGTTATTAAATTCATTCTGGAAAAAAATACTTTTTGCAATTTTTACTAAAGGTGATTTCTTACGTAGCTGTTTTAATATTAAAGATACCAAATTTATTACTTATTAACTTACTAAAAGTAATGGACAGTAGCGGTGGAGGCAAGAGGGGTAGTAGGAGGTGTAAAGGTTCTTTTTTTAATTTTCATGAATATCTCTAGCTTACATACAAAATATGTAGGATTTTAATACAAACTTTTATCCCTCAATTGAACCCCTTTGGGATGGTTTTGCAAAAATACTGAAATACGGGTTTGTCTTTTTCTTCTAAGTAGCTCAAATCTCTTTTCAAGTGAATTTTCGTGTATCATATCTTGCCTTATAACGTGAAGCTGAGTTCCTTATTGTACCTCAAAGCACAAGGAGCCTGTAGTCTTCTGGTGTCGGATAAGCTTGACCCAGAATCTTCATACGCTTGATAGCCAAAACGTTGCATGTGCACAAGAATGGCTCCATGTTTTCGCTTTCCTCACCACATGCTTATAAATCAGTATTGTTGGTAGCGAAAAACTTTTAAAACCTTTTTTGTAGAGAATTTTATGTATATTATTTTTTTTTATTAATCTTCTTACAATTTGTTGATTCAGGATGATTCATGCTGTTTGAGACATTTCAATTTGGCGAAGACACACAAAGTGATACTTGTTTGACAGTGTCCCCATCGGGAATCGAACCCAGAATGAAAACAAAACGCGTTGAATATTGTAAAATATATTAAATGTTACAGCAGCACTGCACTTACTTTCTCGCGATATGCAAGTAAAACTATCAACCGCAAACTTAAATTTGTAATACCATACACATAGTATGGAATTACAAACTTTTATTTAGGTTTTTCTGAAAAATGTTCTACCAGATGAAACTAACCGTAAACGATTTCGAACAAATCACATGTTCAAATTTTGGTAGTACTGGAACACCCTTTATATGAATTTTCACAGATTTTTAAATTTCAAAATACGTTTCTTATGGATAGTTGTTCAGTTTTGTCTACTGAAAATCCGTTTCAGTTTTTGGTACATCCTGTGTACTAAATACTATCTCACAAATAAGTAACCAAACCCTACCATTTTGTTCTTCCTTTTACTTTACCACTGTAGCCGAGGATGAGGTTAGAAAGCACATTCATTCAATCACCTCTACTGCTGTGGGCAATGACAATCTGTGTTCCCGTATGATATCCCTTATCCTCCCTGAACTCTTACCTATTCTCACTCATATCTTTAATCACTCCCTGGTAACGAGTATATTTCCGTCAGCTTGGAAACTTGCGAACGTAATCCCTCTTCCTAAAACTGCCAATCCTACTTCCTTCTCACAGTTTCGCCCTATATCTATCCTACCATTCCTCTCCAAAGTCCTTGAGCACATTGTCCATAAGCAGTTAGCTGATCACATAGCATCAAATAGTCTTCTCTCTCCATTTCAGTCTGGCTTTCGACCAGGTGCACGGTTACTGCACTACTGAAAGTCACTGACGATATCCGTCATGCCATGGAGAATAAGTCTGTGACTGTTCTCGTGTTACTTGATTTCAGTAGTGCCTTCAACTCTGTTGACTTTGATGTTCTTATTGCCATCCTTCGCTCTCTCAACATTTCATCTTCGGCTGCAGCTTGGTTTGATTCTTATCTCCGCGGTCGTTCGCAGCAGGTCCACTTTGATGAGTCTGCCTCAGATTGGTGTGATCTCGCTGCGGGTGTGCCGCAGGGTGGTGTTCTCTCTCCTCTTCTCTTTTCCGTCTTCATTAATACTGTAACATCAGTCATCTCCTCTAACTTCCATCTCTATGCAGACGATTTGCAAATCTACCGCAGCTGCAACGTATCTGATATCTACGGTGCCATTGAGAACCTTAATGAAGACCTTAAACGCATTTCCATCTGGGCTGAATCCTATGGTCTGCTCGTTAACCCTAGGAAATCACAGGCTATGGTTATCGGCAGTCCATATATGGGTAGACAGTTAGATCCAGTCAAAATCCCTCCAGTTCTGTACAATGGCACCTCCATCACCTTTACAAAAACTGCAAAGAACCTTGGTCTGATCATAGATTGCAACCTTTCTTGGGACGCTCACGTGAACGAGGTCAGTCGCAAATTGCATTTTTCATTGCATTCTCTCAAACGCCTTCAAAGTTTTTTACCCCTGAAGACTAAAATTTCCCTTGCCCAATCTCTCCTCTTACCTATCCTTGACTACGCCGACTCATACTATTTGGACGTCACTGAGGAGCGATTAAACAAGCTTGAGCGCCTCAAAAGTTAGTGGAGCTAGGATTTTGAAATATTTGCTTCCTACTGTTCCGAGTAGATAGTAAATATTAAGCTTTGTTTTATCTTCCTACCTACTATATGTTCCGAGATATCACCTGGGCTGGCTGGGAAAACGTCTCTCCAGCCACCCATAATAAAATTATTGATGAAGTGCTCCTACCATATGCACATTTTCGATTCGACTTTTTTACAATCAATTGCACTAGACATGCAGTAAAGCCCGCGTCACACAGAGGCGGTAGCGGAAGCGTTCCGGGGCCGGTATTTTTTGTAAAGTATGAGTTCATATGCACCCTGTCACATTGAAAAGCGGTCGCGGTGCGGTATTTTGTTCTCGCCAAACCGCCCCGGACCGCTTCCGCAATCATACCGCCTCTGTGTGACTTGAGATTAAATGTGGAACTATTTCGCTTTTATGTAATCTTTGTAGTTTTTGCTGTATAGAATGGGCTGGCTGACGAGACGTCTCTACAGCCACCCAAAGTTTTCACCACGTAGTGTCATCAGTTTTGATGCACTGAATCTGACACTTTACTGATGGAATGAACTCCACTGTATGCCACTTGGCCATATCTCTCGCACGGGCTTGCTGGGGAGACGGACACCTCATAATGGTTGCCAGTCTTCCCATCAACTTTTTGTAAAAAGTTATGACTTATTATAAAATAGAACTCCGAATGTTGACAAAAAATTCATCTGTATTTCAAAATTATATACCATAAATTTACAAACAATAAAAGCTAAACTTAAAAAAATATATGAATAAAAATAAATAACGTTTCAATTTTAAAAGTTCAAGCATTTTGACAACACTTTTTTTAAATGGAAAATGGCCGTGTGCACTATTCAGCCAATTCAGCCGCGATGTGACGTCATCACCTAATTTTTGTTAATTTATTGTTTTCTCCGAAATAAAAGAACTAAATATTCTCAAAGTACCTTCTACGTGACTTGCAAAACATAATCTCGAAATGGTTTTCTAATTAGACCTTTATTTATATATGAAAAGTTATTGATTGTAAAAAAATACAAGTAAACAAATTACAATTTTTTTGACCTTCACTTATTCCGAATAAATCTAATTTATCCAGTCATTTTTCAACGTATTGAAAATGTTTATACCTTGTTGGGTAGCTAGTAAAACTTTAATGTTTATAAAATGTTCCGCCAATGAAGTTACATACAATTTTTTTGTAATAAACTTGCAATTAATCATTAAAAGTAGCAAAAATTATGAAACTGTTAGGGGTTTTAGAGTCATTTCTTAATCTACAAAGTAGAAAATCGCAAAATTTCACAACCACAGGCAGGATTCGAACCTGCGTCTTCTGCGTAAGTACCGCAGACGCTTTACCAACTAGGCTACTGTGGTCCTGCCCGATGTTGTGAAATTTAGCGACCTCTTTACGCATTTCAACGTTGCGTCGCTAAATTTCACAACATCGGGCAGGACCACAGTAGCCTAGTTGGTAAAGCGTCTGCGGTACTTACGCAGAAGACGCAGGTTCGAATCCTGCCTGTGGTTGTGAAATTTTGCGATTTTCTACTTTGTAGATTTATCCGAACACGGGAAGTGTTAAAATAAAAATCATTTTCATTTCTTAATATTGGTACGAGTTTTGTGTTATTTTATTACTTATTATTATGAACTGGAGTAATAACTACTTCCGAAAAAAAAATTTAAGATCTAGGTGCAGTAGTTTTTTTGAAAATATTTTTTAAAGTTGAATGTCCCCCTTTTTTGGAAAATGTACATTATTTTAATTATCTCGAAGTTGGTTCACTTTTGCCCCGTTAACCCATGGGTACTTCGATAGCTCATGACCTCTGCTATCACCCCTTAACGGGATCGTGACGTGTTTCCAGTAACCCTGTATATAATACAAAACTAGTCAAAATCTATAGAACACCCTATTTGTATTTTTAAAATAATGATCAAAATTTTTTAATTTTTTTTTTGTAATGGATATTTTTTCAATTTAATATAATAATATTTATTTATTATTATATTAAATTGAAAAAATATCCATTACAAAAAAAAAATCTACTTCGGCAGAAAAAATAATAAAATTGTTTATTACTTGAAAACTACAAATAATAGCAGAACAAACATGGGGGTTATTTGAATACCCCTTAGTATGAGGCATCAAAATTTATCTTTTTGACGCTTGTCAATGGGCCACCCTGTATACATGATTTTTATAAGTTTTTTTTTTATTGTGACGTGGAGGCAGCAGTTTGATTTCATTTTATTTTTCATTTCACCATGTATGTAGTACTATTATGAATTCTGTGATTTCACTGTTATTCGCACTGTAGAGTCGTCTGCACGTGACCGCACGTCAGTGATAACACTTTGACCTAGAGCGGGTCTCTCGTTTCGGGTGTAAAAATCATCAGTCTGATCATGAAACGTTTACGGCAAGGCTTGTAGGAAATTTTATTTTCTTCAACATTGACAAACAAATATTTTATCTTCAACGCACAAGGACGGAAGTTGTACGTCAAAAACTGACTATGGGCATCTTTTATTGCAAGAGTAGTAAATGCTACGGGCCCCGCGCATTTATGGCCCCCATAAATATTAAGCATAAATTTATTCTTGCATTTTCTTAGTTTTCATTTGGAGTAGTCATGGTAAATTAGAATATCGCAACGAAACGCAGCTTATTTTCTTTAGGTATTGCGCTTTTTTTGGCATGCTGGGGTTTGCAGTACTTCTTTGACACGTCTGTTCTGTCACTGTCAGTACGTCCTCAGCATCATCTGTCATCGTGATAAATTTTTATTGTTGAAATTATCGTTCACCTCAGAGAGCGAGAGCGATTTGAATCTTTTGGACTACTGAACTAAATCACTCATTTAGTTCAGTAGTTCATTTAGTTCAGTACTGTAATATGACCTACAAGATGCTTGCGGCTCGCGAGCCTATTAGTTCATTTAGTTCAGGAGTTCATTTAGTTCTAAGACTCATGTGTTTCGACTAATTCACAGCTCAGTGTAGAGTTAGAAGCAGCTCTTGCGTGCGATTTATTTTTCTAATCAATCAGCCGAGATTTTCCTTCATACTTGACAGGCTTAGGACTGTCAACCCATGCGAAAATTCTTTACAAATATGTTTTAACAAACATAAAAAGTACCTAATTACTCCCGCCAAAATCGAAACATTCGTTAGAAATTCGGGACTAGCTATTCATAAATTAAGAATTGAACCTTATTTTTATCATCAGTGTGTTCAATTTGCTTTGAAACAGTGTTTGTTGCAAATCAATCTACCTCAATCAAACTCTAGCTAGCGCTCTCACTCTCTCATACTATTACCATGTATTGATGACATAATGCTGTTTCTTTCGTTGTTTCGCTGAGCTGCGAACTGAGTCGGGTGGCTCTGCGAGCCGAGAGCGTCGAGAACTAAATGAGCCGATGAACTATTGAACGAAATGGTGAACTAAAGAGCGATTCAATTTTTGACAGGAGTTAGTTCATTTAATTCAGTCGCTCACGAGTTACCCACGACTAGTTGAAATCGTTATTTCTTATGATTTTGCTATAAAACTCCCATAATTTATTGTAATCAAACATTTATTGTCATGTGTACCTATCTTTCAACCATAATGAACACACATTTCTAATAGTTTACTACGAAAATTTTAACTTCAAAACACACCAGAAATTCCATTCCAAAAAACGTGTATAAAATTGTGTAAAAATGGGCGGTAAGGCTGAAAAAGGGACACCAAAGTACATAGCGAACAAGATCAAAGCTAAAGGCCTTCAGAAATTGCGATGGTACTGCCAAATGTGTCAGAAACAATGCAGAGATGAAAACGGATTCAAGTGTCATACTATGTCCGAATCTCATCAGAGACAGCTCCTTCTCTTTGCTGATAACGCTTCAAAGTACATCGACGAGTTCTCCAAGGAGTTCGCAGATGGTTACATGGAGTTACTACGTCGCCAATTTGGTACTAAACGTGTAAACGCCAATAAAGTGTATCAAGATTATATATCACACAGGTTCGTTGACTTTCCCACTCTAAAAACATGTTTTAGGTATTTGTTTCTTGTACAAGATAACCTCTTGTCAGTGGATGTCAAAAATGTTGTCAATGGTGCATCTGTGGCACTGCCGTGCGGTGGATTACCAGTCCCTGGTCTGCGAGGAGTCACTTTACATTCAAAAAGGTTAAGGATCATCTCACTAATAGGGTTAGGCCTGCCAGAAAATAGAATCATTGAAATGAAGAAAACAATTTTTGATGGAACTTAGCTAGCTGTCTCTTTCTATATTATTATTATTAGATATAGGACAGGCAGCAATTTTGCTGATGAGTCCTTCAGTGTTGGTTTTTTTTTGTATATATGTGTATTTTCTATATGTGTCTTCTACATGTGCAGTCTGTGGGCTAACTACACTCAAAAATCTTACAATGTCCTCTATGACTAGTACAATAATGCCTAGCGAATGCTGTTGGGGCTGTCTCATTGCTGCAGTGCTTCTGGGATGTATGCAGGAGTATGAGTTGATTGTTTCTTTTCAATAATGCGTAAAAGATGCGCTTCCCTGTAGCACCGCTTGCGGGCCAGCTCCAACAGTACTCTGCAGATGATGGCGGAAAACACACTTGGAACAGATAACCTTAGATCAAATACTCAACAAACTGGACTGACTGAGTTCTGGCAACAGTTAGGGTGTTTCTTGGCTAAATTGATGGCCACATAGGCCCACGTACAATGGTCCATATGGGACTTAGTGCAGAAACCACACCACGTAACTTAGAACTTAGATGGCGGAAAGGTTAGATCTTTTATATTTTATCTTCTAGAGACCACCTTCACATGAACGCCACTCAATGGGAAACTCTCACTGACTTCGTAAAGTGGCTCGGCAGAGAAGGCAAGTGTGTCGTTGATGAAACAGAGAAGGGTTGGTTCGTTGCGTATATCGATAGAGACCCAGCTACCATTGCTGCTCTGGAAGCTAAAGCTAAGAAGGAAAAGATGGATAAAGATGATCAGGTAAAAATATCTTAAATTTAATTTGAGACCTGTAACTTGTAACCGTGTGGTGCCAGAAAAAATTTGTACCAACCCATCTCTAACCGTGGGTTTCGTAAGAGGTGACTAAGGGCTTATGAACCGGAGGATGGGCTGCAGTATCTTTCTGTGTGTCGTACCATCTTACATACTGCGGTCACCTATTACAGCGGTCGCCAGCCACGATGCTTATACAATGTGTTAACAGAATAAGCGAAACTGAGAAAATAGTTTGTTCAGAATCTACAGTAGAATCAATTTTACAGCGTAATTTTTTTTTTTTTTAATATTGAAATTTGTGCCGCTTCTATTCTAAATATTTCTGTGGAAACGCGCGCTGGCGACGGCGCCAGTGGGCGTGGCGTGTTCGGAGTGCGCAGACTAGAACAACGATGAAACTAAAACAGTGATGAAACTTTCAAATAACAATATCTAGATAGAAAATAACTTTTTTTTTATATTTTTTTATACGGAAATGGATTTATTTTAATAAAAATTATTTGGGGTGTATGAGGATTTCGCTTATTCCGTAAACATGTTGTATAAGCATGGTGATTATGGTAAATCCCCTCCAAAGACCACACTTTTTTGCTAGAGTTCTAGAGGGAGCTCCCTATCCTGCAGTGGAAGTTTCATGGGATGTAAAGATGATGAACTTCTAATTTAGCCCGTGGCTGAGTGCTACTTTTCTGATTTTGCACAATCAGGTAATTAAAATGAAGAAAATCATGTTTTTATAGGAGAGGATGCTAGACTTCATTCAGAAACAAGTGGAACGAGGAAAGAAAGAGTCCACCATCATAGAGGAACCTAAATACTCTGAGCTGAAGAGAGAGGGTAGTCAGGAGAGACTCACACTCAATATCAACTTGAAGAGGAGGACTGAAGGTAATAATGCAGCCATAAGCCTCTATACTAAAATGTATGGATTTTTATTCAATCCTGAAAACGTAAATTTTTTATCTTTCTCTGAGAAATATGTGACATGGGACTAATAAATGCTATTACCACTGTTTTTCTGGTCAAAATACTTACCATTCAGGAAGAAAACGATGTTAAAAATCACGTTTCTATTACGGATAGGGTGACCAGATCTGGTTTTTCTTTTTACGGGGCAACAACGTTCAAAATACGGGATTTAGGAATAAAATACGGGACAACCAATTTTTTCATAAGAAATAGTATTTATTTGTAAAATATATTATAAATACTTATTTTTTATAAATATATTTTTGATTTGAAAATTTCCATATTCTCGATGCGGGGCGTGTAGCCGGGCGCTGCCGCAACCAGACGCAACGCTCGAGAGTACAATTTGCTGAAATACGGGAGGTTATTCTGTCCCGTATTAGTTTTACTAAATTAAGGGACAATGTCAAATTCAAGGCTGTAAAACGGGACATCCCGTAAAATACGGGACGTCTGGTACGGATCATTACGCTTCCGTTCTTGATAATCAATTCTCATTTTAAAAAAAAGATATATTTTCACTTTCGCAAACAAAGTTTAGCTTAAACATTAGCCGTCTTACTACAAAAAAGTTAGTCATCTGTTGAACACTTGATTAAAAAAATGCGCACAAAATAAGTGGCTATGTCAGTTGATGCTCAGAAGTCAAAACATAAGAAAATAAGTAATTTTTGACTTCTGCGCATCGATGACATTGCCAGAGTTATTTTTTACGATTCTTTTGATCAAGTGTTCAACAGGATGTTTAACTTTTTTGTAGTAAGACCCTAGATTTTTAAAGTTTTCTTGATTATTGGTGATTGCCCATGCATACATAATATCACGCACATACCACGAAAAAAATTGCCCGTGTTGTGTTGGCAATTAATAGGACCAAACTATTTCTACCCGTAGGTGTTGTAAGAGGCGATTAAGGGATTAAGAACTGGAGGATGGGCAGCAGCGTCCTTATCGTACCATCTAACATAATCAATCACCAACAACTGCACCGCTAAAAAGTGTGGTGACTATGGTACATCCCCTTCAAATGTACCACGTGGCCCTGTCCTATAGTGGACGTTTCAGGGATGTCCATGAAAAAATTTGATGTATTGTAATCAAACTTTTTGCAGTTTTCTAACCACAAACAACGAAATAGAAAATATGAACACGGTTTTTTTCTAACAAACAAAGTGCTTTGAAACATCCTTTATAATGCGCACGGCTAAGGAGTGGAATTCTTTGCCTGTGTCTGTGTTCCCGAGCTCTTATAACCCGAATCTATTTAAGTCGCGAGTGAATAGGCTTCTTCTGGGCAAGCTCGTTCCATCGTCGACCTCATCTCTGTCCTCAAGGCTAGATCGAGGTCAAGAGTAAGCCCATACATAGTAAATAAATTATTATCTGCAAAGTAAAGTGAATCCTGTGTTTTTATGTTAACGAAATACCAAAATGGACTTCTTACAATGGCCTCATTTAGGCGGCCTTATTGCTGAAGTGGTATGGTGTGTACTGTGTGGTGCCGGCAAAGAATAGTACCAACCAATATCTACCCGTGGGTGTCGTAAGAGGCGACCAACGGCTTATGAACCGGAGGATGGGCAGCAGGATCTTTCTGTGTATCGTACCATCTTACATACTGCGGTCATCATATTGAAGGTGGTAGGGCTTTTGTGCAAAGTCCGTCTGGGGAAGTACCACCCCCTTGCTTTTTTCTGCCATGAAGCAGCAGTGTTTGCACTGCTGTGTTTCGGTTACCGGTACATGGGAGCCAGCGAAATTACCGGTACATGAGACATTTCATCTTAGTTCTCAATGTGAGCAACGCGCTTAGCTGTCTTATTAGTGTCAAAATATGCCAATAATAAGACAGTAGGTGTTATGGAGGGAGCTCTCTGTCCTGCAGTGGACGTTTCAGGGGTTGTTATGAATTGCTAAAGTAGCAATCTCTTCCAGGCAACTACGAGTATTAATAAATTAACCATTCTTTATACTTTACATTTTTCAGAAAAGAAAACCGATCTACCCGCATCGGCATTAAAATTAAAGATCAAGGAAGAGTCTTCTAGTAAGAAGCAGAGGACGGAAGAGGCATCTTCTAGCAAGAAACAGAAAGAAGAGGCGAGAAGCAAACAGTCCGCTTTAGACGAGATCATGTTGGAAGAGGAGAAAAAGAAAGAGAGAGTTAATAGGTGAGGCGATTTATTGATCTTTTCTTAGTATAGCAATGTACGAATAATAATTAGACTGACAATCCCCATACTAGGAAACGTAACCCGGAAAGGTATTAAACTCATGGAAACTAGATGGCGCTTTCAAATAATCAGGAAATTAATTATGGTCTACCGAGTATTCTGCCAAAAAATCATTCAAAATTTCAACATAGTTTCAATGTCAAGAAACGCTAACGTTGAAATTCGGTTTATTTTTTTTAGCAGAATACTCGATAAATCATAATAACTTCCCGGACTATTTATTAGCGCCACCTAGTTTTATACTTTTCCGGGTTACGATTTCTAAAAGGGGATGGTCAGTCCTTCTTATTTTTGTCCATGGTATAGCGTATATGTAAATAGCGTCCCGTTTTTCGCGCTCTGGTTGTTACGCCCACTAGCGGTCACCCATCCGGGTTATCACCACGGCCAACGTTACTTAACTTTTGTGTTCGATAAGAAAGAGCAACTACCATGCGGCCACGAGCGCTTCAGGTAACATGAGCGCGAGGGCTTTTTATTGTCACTTCTTTTTTTCCCCACATGGCGCCACTTAGTTCAAGCCGTGACGTAGCTTTTAATTTAATTGGCGTCATAAAGTGATAATAAAAAAAAAAATACGTTTTAAAAGACCTTATTGTTTTTACCTGTATTCAAACAAATAAAGAATTTTGAACTTTGAACTTTTGAACTTTGACTAAAATAGTGCTTGCAATTTTTAGGGTTCTGATACCAAAATGGTAAAAAAGGAACCCTTATGGAGCGACTTTGTCTGTATGTCTGTCACATCTCTATATCTCAGCAACCACTCATGCTATCGACTTGAAATTTGGAATAGTTTTAGAATACGGTTGCCCAACTTAATTGCACATGAAGGAAAGGGGGCTCAAATTGTTGTTACTAGGTCTATTGGGGTATCATATGAAAGGGCTTTACTTGTACATTCTAAAATATATTTTTGTATTTTTTTACAACTCTTAGTTTTCAAGTTGTGATTAAAAATGTCAAAAAAAATACCATTCACCACCCTGAAAAATCTGAATTAATTACAGTCGATAGAAATTTATTTAAATATTATAGCAAAAATAAAACGATCTTTCTAAGTTGCACAGTTTTTTTGAAATCGGCAAAAAAACCTTTACAAACAAATTTAGTTTGGCGGTCCTAAAAATTGACGTTATTTCTTCCAAAAATACTATGGGTATATCGGAACCCTCGGTGCGCGAGTCCGACTCGCACTTGACCGGTTTTTTTCCACATGGCGCCACTTAGCTCAAGCAGTGACGTAGCTTTTAGTTTAATTGGCGTCATAAAGTGATAAAATAATCTTAATATGAATAAAGTATACTTAGAGTTGGATATTTGACTAAAATAGTTTGCAATTTTTATTACACATTGCTTCCTTTTTTCCAGGAAAGACTACTGGCTCACCCCAAATATATTAGTGAAAATAGTGACCAAATCACTTGGTGACAAGTTTTATAAGCGAAAAGCAGTCGTTGAACGAGTTATAGATAAATACGCGGCCGAAGTGAAATTGGTTGATGAGAAAACGAGGATAAAATTAGATCAGGTAAGAAAATAGATTACTTAAAAATAGACATTTTGCGAAAGAAAGTGGGTGTTATGTGAAAAGGCTGTATTGCGAAATGACATTAACGAGATAGGGACATAACAGGAAGGAAAAGTTAATTACTTATGAAGTACATTTAGCGAAGGAGATAATTTGAGAAATGCAGTCGTTGAGCGGGTTATAGACAAATACGCGGCTGAAGTCAAATTGGTTGACGAGAAAACGGGGATAAAATTAGATCAGGTAAAAAAAAAGATTACTTAAATTGGTGGTTAAAAAATAAAAATAGACATTTTGCGAAAAAAGATAGGTATTATGAGAAAAGGTTATTTTGCGAAATTGACATTACGAGAAGAGGACATAACAAGAAGGGGGCAAGGAGGACATGCTGTGAAAAAAAACCGGCCAAGTGCGAGTCGGACTCGCGCCCTAAGGGTTCCGTCTATCTACCATATGATATACTAAAAGCTTTTGCTCTTTGACCTTAAAAACTCCGCGAACATCCAACTTCACCCATAGAAAAGTTCTTGAAACGGGAGCTCACCTTAACTGGTTACTATTAGTTGTGAGAATTTTTTAAATATTTAATGACTAGACTTTTCCCTTTATTTTTACTGTGAGACCTAGGTTCTTGCCAAACTTCATAATTTTAGGTCAACGGGAAGTAACCTCTAGGTTTTGCATAAATGTATGGAGATGAGGACATAAAGAGCCATATTTGCGTCGTTGTAAAAAATTTAAATTTTCAGATCTTGTGTGATTTATGGACATTTTTTAGGCACAAAGTTATCAATTTCAACCTTATACCTCCACCCGTTCGTGAGAAAAAGGGTCTTGACAGACAGACAGACGGACAACAAAGTGATCCTACAAGGGTTCCGTTTTTTTATTTTGAGGTACGGAACCTTAAAAAATCATTACTATAAGGGTTATAAACTGGAGGATGGGCAGCAGCATCCTCCTTTGTATCTAACATCTTACTTACTGCGTTTACCTACAACCGCGGTCCATGGTGCCAGCCGTAACGCTAACAAGCGAGGTGACTATGGTACTTCCCCTCTACATTTTTCCAGCAAAAGCTAGAATTCTGGAGGGAGCTCCCTGTCCTGTAGTGGACGATTCATGGTATGTTATGATGAATTTGAGAAAAGCAGTCTTTGAGCGAGCCATAGACATAATGTATGTATCGTAATTTTTGACGATGTACTCGTATGATTAGAACTGAATGAACATGAATATAGGATTATTATTTTCAGAACCACTTAGAAACTGTGATACCATCGCCCAATCGAGCTGTGAGATTCGTGAACGGAGCGTACAGAGGGGAAACGGGGGTGTTGAAACATATCGACACCGACAACTACTGCTGCGATGTGGAGGTGAGAATCTAGTTATTTAGTGATCTAGTTATTTAGTAATTTATTTTGTGCTATAGTTATTTAGTGATCTAGTTTTATGGTGCTATGGTTATTTAGTGATCTAGTTATATTGTGCTATAGTTATTTAGTAATCTACTTATTTTCTGTTGTAGTTATTTAGTGATCTTGTTTTTTGGTGCTATGTTTATTTAGTTATCTAGTAATTTGTGCTCTAGTTATTTATTTTGTGCTATAGTTATTTAGTGATCTTAAAATTTTTGCTGCAATGGTTATTTAGTGCTATAGTTATTTGGTGATCTAGTTATTTCGTGCTCTAGTTATTTATTTGTGCTATGGTTATTTACCTAGTGATGTAGTTTTTTGGTGCTATGATTATTTAGTGATCTAGTTATTTACAGTTATAGTTATTTAGTGATATAGTTATTTAGTGTATAGTTATTTAGTGTATAGTTATTTAGTTATATAGTTATTTAGTTCTATAGCTATTTATTTTGTGCTATAGTTATTTAGTGATCTAAGTTTTTTGGTGCTATGGTTATTTAGTTTTCTAGTTATTTTGTGCTTAAGTTATTTAGTAATCTACTTATTTTGCGCTATAGTTATTTAGTGATATAGTTATTTTGTGCTATAGTTATTTAGTGATATAGTTATTTTGTGCTTTAGTTATTTAGTGGTCTAGTTATTAATGATATAGTTAGATACTTAACTCTCATCTTATTTAGTTAGTGGTTATAGTGATATTGTTAGTTAGCGATCTAGTTATTTAGTCAAATAGAGATCTGGAAATTTAGTGATCTAGTAATCTACCGAGATTACTAGATCACTAAATTTCCAGATCTAACTACCGGGTTAGATGTCTAGTAAGTAATGATAAAATTCGTTAATTGACCCTAGGCCTAGTTATTTAGTAATCTAGTTATTTTGTAGTCATTTAGTTATATATCTAGAGATTCGTGAACGGAGTGTACAGCGGGGAAACGTGGCTGTTGAAACATATCGACACCGACAACTACTGCTGCGATGTAGAGGTGAGGCTAAGTTATTTAGGCATCACTAAATTACTTAATCACTAAGTAACTAAATTACTAAGTTTTTTTTTATATTACAAGTGAGCAAACGAGCAGGTGGGCCACCTGATGGTAAGTGGTCACCACCGCCCATAACACCCACTGTCTTATTAATGGCATATTTTGACACTAATGAGAACTAAGATGGTATCTCTCTTGTGCCAGTAATTTCACTGGCTCCCTTGCCCTTCAAACCGAAAGGCAGCAGATCTAAATAAAAATTAGAATTAAATTAATTAATTGAATTATCATTAAATCTATTGATAGTTTTATAAAGTGATTGTTATTTACTGATGTAGTTGTTTAGTGATATATGTAATTAGTGATCTAATTATGTTGTGCCATAGCTATTTAGTGGTCTAGTTAATTTGTGATTTAGTGATCTAGTCATTTTGTGCTATATTTATTTAGTGATCTAGTTATTTCTTGTTATAGTTATTTAGTGATATAGTTATTTTGTGCTATATTTATTTAGTGATCTAGTTATTTAGCGATATAGTTATTTAATAATCAATTTATTAAGTGAGTGAGCGACGACTGGCTGCTAAAAAATAAATAATAGTTATTATTGATTTTTCCATTTCCGAATCCCAACTATAAAATGTGTAACGGAGAAGTGTTATAATACCGAAGGGTGTGAAACTGCCCAAGAAACTGAACAAATTTTCCCGAGGAACACAGGTCGAAATACAAAAAACAAAATTTGACCTCCCATACAAAATGCGCTATCAACTGATGCAGTTTCTGTGGGAGTTCAAAATTGATTTTGTTCTATGACCTACGTTCCTTGGGAAAAGTTGTTCAGTTTCATGGGCAGATTCACACCCTTCAGTATTATCACACCTTGCCGTTATACGCTTTATAGCTGGGTATTTTACTTTCTTGCTAGTTTTTTTTTTATGTAACAAGTAAGCAAACGAGCAGGTAGGCCACCTGATGGTAAGTGGTCACCACCGCCCACGACATCCACTGTCTTATTAATTGCATAATTGACACTTACAAGACAGCAAAGCGCGTTGCACTCTCCACCTACGAGGAAAATCAAAGTCTGTATGGCCGTTTGTTTGTTTGTTGCAGATATCGGAAGGGCCATTAACTGGAAGATTAGTGAAGGGAGTCCAGTATGAAGATATCAGTAAAATGGCCACGTGATCCAGTATATCCAGCGTTAGAACACAGGGATAAATTCCTATTAAAACTTGAGCTGTAAGGCTTAGTTCTACAACTACTTTATACAAGGTCTAACAAAAAGGGTATATCAACCCTGAAGACTGTGATTCTGCCCATGAAACTGAACAACTTTTCAAACGAGTGGTAAACGAACTATCAAACCATGGATCTCTGCGGGAATCCTACGTTGCATTCGAAACAGAAACAAATTACAGCATAAGCTCCGAAAGGATCCATATAATGAAATTCTTCGTATCACTTACCGCCGGTACAGGAATTACTGTAATAATTTGATAAAAAAATTAAAAAGAAAACATGAACGTGATAGCATCATCAACTGCCTACACAATAACAAATTGCTGTGGAACAATATTAAAAACATTACATTTACTAGTAAATCTCATAACTGTAATACGGAATTATTAAATATTAAGCCCTCGTATGCTGAATCAGCTAATTTCGCAAATGAGTACTTTGCAAATATTGGAATGCAACTAGCAAACAAAATAAAAACTGTCGGCACTCATCCTAATACTAGTACTTTAGATAATCTACAATCCTTGCCTAATTCCTTTGTTTTACTAAACACTGACATAGACGAGGTTAAAAGTACCATTCTCAACTTAAAATCTGACAGCTCCCCTGGATGGGACAATATTCCTAGTAAATATTTAAAAATGATAGTTGATGATGCTGCACCCATTATAACACACCTGGTAAATCTATGTTTTGACAAAGGTTTATTCCCAGCTGCTCTTAAACAGTCAATTATTACCCCTGTGTACAAGAGTGGCGATAGAGACGAAATTAGTAATTATAGACCTATTTCTGTTTTGCCAGCAATTTCCAAAATTTTAGAAAAACTTATTAATGCGAGATTAGTAAAATACTTAAATAAATTTAATATCTTATCTCCTACACAATTTGGCTTCAGACAAGGAAAATCAACAGAGCATGCGATCTCTGAGCTTAGCTCTTTTGTAACAGAGCAGTTGGATAATAGAAGAAAGTGTCTGTCGGTTTTCCTTGATCTGAAAAAAGCATTTGATACCGTCTCCATCCCTATCCTTGTACACAAATTGGAAAAGATTGGCATAAGAGGAACTCCACTTGCTCTTCTCGAAAACTACTTGACTGACAGGAGGCAAAAGGTTAGGCTTCCGGGATGCACTAGTGGAGGGGCGGGGGTGTCATACGGCGTGCCACAAGGGAGTGTATTAGGACCTACCCTATTCCTCATCTACATCAACGACCTTTGTAGTATGAATATAGCAAACGCTAAAATCTTGTCGTACGCTGATGATACGGCCGTTGTCTTTGCTGGTGCATCCTGGGAAGAAGTCAGGGTAAGCGCTGAACTTGGTCTGTCTCAAGTTGCCCTGTGGCTGCAAGAAAACCTTTTGACACTAAATACATCTAAAACAAATTATATTTGTTTTAGTATTTTTAACAACATGCAGCCACAGCACGACTTCAGCATTAAAATTCATGACTGTTCTGGGACTGTCAACAAAACAACCTGCAACTGCAACTGCCCATCTATAGCAAAAGTCTCTGCTGTTAAATACCTAGGTATTCACGTTGACCAGAGATTATCATGGTACACACAACTGGAACATATTATAAACAGAACTAGAAAGTTAACATGGATTTTTAAAACACTTAGACATGTCCTACCTGAGCATTCGGATAGAAAGGATTCCCCAAAACCTATTCTTAATCAAATTTATGTTTCTCTTGTACAATTAGTATTAACCTATTGTATTCCAATATGGGGTGGAGCAGCGAAAACGCAATTTATTGACTTAGAACGAGCACAAAGAACATTAATCAAGGTTATGTACTTCAAGAAAAGACTATTCCCCACTGATAAGTTATATCAGATTAGTGGACTACTTTCTGTGAGGAAATTGTATATATCAATGACAATTCTTAAAACCCATAAGAACTTACCTTTTGACACTTCTTTATCCAAAAAGCGGCGTAAAGATATCGTAGCCCCAATACCATCCATTACAACTACGTTTGCTAGCAGGCAATACAATTCCCGCTCAGCTTTCCTATATAATAAAATAAACAAAGAAATTTATTTTTATGATAAAACATATTACGAATCAAAGAAAATTATCATGACCTGGCTTTTGACTAAATCGTATGAAGAAACTGAACTTTTATTGGAACGTGTTACATAGCTATACTTTCACTTACATACTCACACACACAAAATACACGCACCCACATCCTTATATTCATACACGCACATACACTCACACATACACGCACACACACATATTCCACTATATTTACTCTTGCACATACAAACAACTATTCCCTCAATTTATTAATTTATAAGATATTATTAGGTTAAGTGAGTGCTTCCATGCTCGGGGACGTCGCTTGAAGTTGTTCGTTTGTCTGGTCTCGTGCTGTCCTTTTCAGTTTCATTGAATAAGAATATGACAGCGTGAGACTTGATTGGCGGTTGGCTTTGTGTGGCGTCTCTGAGTGCGGTAATTACTTACTTACTTATTAGGCTATAAGGTTCTCTAACCTGCTTTTAATTAGGTTTATTAGCTCAACTAGGTTTTTCTCAACCGTTTTATTTGTTTTTTCAGTTGATAAATTTTACTTTAAGTTTAAATTATGTTAATACCTCATTTATGTACCTACTCTATGCGTGCAGCTCACCCAGCTGCATTTTCTTATAATAAATTCTAATCTAAATATGATGAAGAAACATAGCTGGGTGGGCTGTATGCCGTCTGCAACTGCGGCGTCTTTTAAGGAGGAGCGGAGCCTTCAAACACAGGCAACTTCTGCTTAAATGGAGGCTCCAATCTACGTTATAGTTAAGAAAACATGTCTACAGAAATAAAAACTATTTTTTTTTTTTATTTTTTTTTTTAACTTTCCCCAAGGAACATAGGTCGAAATACGAAAAAAAAAATTTTTACCTCCCATACAAAATGTGCATGATTCAGTTTCTATGGAAGGAAAAAAAAATTTTTTCGTATTTCGACCTATGTTTCTTAGAGAAAGTTGTTCAGTTTCATAGGCAGATTTACATCCTTCTAGTAAGGGTGATGAAGGACAAATTTCTATATGATTTGCTCATGTCTGCCTCTTTGACTGATGATAAGGAGCATCCTCTAGAAGATACAAAAAATATTGGCGGACATCCACACCCCTGCGTTTTTGAGGAATTAAGTTTTAACTATTTTTAAATTTGACAATGAAACGTACACCTGGCAGACTATGACTATCTGATTAAATACAATGTTTTCCAAACGGGATAATTATTAAGCAGGTTCTATTGAGTCTAGTTATTAAAATATTCAGGAGCGTAAAATAAAAACCACCATTTTCTGTGAACTCGACCAAAGACAAACTTTATTACTCTTTAATCTGTACCATAGACATTTATAGTGCTGCACCGAATCGTAAACTAACTTTTTTAACTAGAGTTTTCTCAACATCCTCCACACCCAGAAAGAAATATGCAATACACGAACAAAATAAATTACAAAACCAATCTTTTTCCTAAGTAAAACACTACAATTTTACACTGTCTCTTAGACTACAATTTAGACAATTACAATTTTTTGACACTATCTCTCTGACTATGAATGAACTTTGTATCAAACATAACTAACTCTCTTTTTATTGTACCTAATGGGTGTGAGGTCAAAACATATTAAGTAAGTAACTTAATTAAAGTCCTACATTTTTCACATTAACAGACATATTCCAAGTCTACAGTCTAAGAAATACAAATGTCAAGTAAGAATAATAACAATCATAAAATAGTATGTAAAATAAGAAACTTACAACTTACTACAATATTGTCACAACATAAACTATTACAGGACAGAAATGCAATGCAACCTTTTAACTAGATTTATGTTATGAACTGATATGAATTTTATTAAAAAAGTAATAAATTAAGTATTAAATTAACTATTTGTGTTTTATGTATGTTATGAGTGAATGCTGATGTATGTATGGATGTGTGTTTTACCTGCAAACAGCCAATAAGATATGAGCTTATTGGGTAGAGGTAAGTACCTACCCGCTTCTCCATAGAAGCATGTGGTCCATGGCAGCATCCTGTTAAATTAAGAATAATTAATTAAATAAGATACCTATTAGGTATTCTAGCTACGCGACCTGAACGCGTTTTCTGCTCCTTAGCTGGCTCCTGTTGTACCTGAGCTTGCGGGCTGGAAACAGAATCAAATAATTTAACTGGCTCTAAAGAATCAGCTGATGTCGAGGGTGACTTTCCATCTGCAATTTCTAGCAGCTGTGGAAATTCAGAATCAGAGTTGGTAATTTCAAGTTTGTATAAACGTTGAACCGGACGTGTTTTATAGCCTACAGCCGTCTTCACCTTTGCAACTCGGTCAACCTCGTCCCGACCTGTAAATATTTCTTCGATTATGCCTAAAGGCCATTTTATTCTTTTTTCTTCTGTCTCTTCGTATTCATCACAGCTAATTTCTCCCTTTTTGTTGGTACCATTTTTTGTATTACACATAAATCTGATCATCCATGCCACTGTGCGCACTATTTTACTGTACTTAGAAAAATAAGAGAACTTATTTATCATACTTTCCTCTGGGCATATGTTTGTGTTACAAGCTGCTGTCCTCTTTAGCTCGCGGCTGGCTTCTACTTCGTCTACCACGACCCCTGAACTAGGCCAGCGGTCGGGCGTCCATGTCAGCCATGTAGGTCCCTCCAACCAGCGAGAAGACAGCAGCTGGTCCGCATCACAGCCTCGCGACAGTAAGTCGGCCCAGTTCTCCTTGCCTGGAATGTGAAACCAGTTTCCAATATTAGTATTACATCTAATCTCTTTGACACGGTTTCCCACGTACGTATTCCATGGCAGTTCCTTTTTAATCCAGCACAGTGACACACCTGAATCAGTCCAGTAGCGTTCATCACAATTAAGATTAAGATCTTTCCTTATATCTGCTACCAATCTAGATCCAATTAGAGAACTTAACAATTCTAGTCGGGGAATGCTGTGTTTACCAGGTGGAGCGATTCTTGATTTTGCTGAAATAAGTCTTACTGAAATTTCAGCCTCATTTTCAGCCCTAAGATAAACGCAAGCTCCATATCCATATTGGCTAGCATCACAGAACATGTGAAGCTGTAGAGAGCTGTCACTGAAAGACGTTCCTGTGAGCCGTCTAGGTATTCTACATTTTTTCAAGTTATGTAAAGAAGAATACCAACTTAAAAATTTCTTTTTCAGGTCACTGGGTAGTTCTTCATCCCAGTCTATTTTCCTGATCCATGTTTCCTGTAGTAAGAGTCGGGGTGTCAATGTTACTGCTGCTGTAAATCCTATAGGATCATATATTCTTTGTGCCAAAGATAGTAGGTTTCTTTTAGTTATCTTACCAAGTTCGCATGGCGGTGGCAGGTCATCTAAGTTACAGCCCAGTTCATCCGCTGCTGTGTGCCATATCAGTCCAAGTACCGAAACATCATTCACCTGCCCATGAGCAGGGGCTATGATCCATTGTCTTAAGTCGAATTTTGCCTGACTCATTATGATCTTTGCCTCTGTTTCAAAACGTTTTACATCTTCTTTAGTATCTAAGCTTGTGAGACAATTATCGACATAGAAAGAGTCAGACAAAATGTCGGCAGACTTTTTCAGGTCACCTGATACTTGCCTGAGATGGTGTTGTATTGTGGCAGAAAGTAAAAAAGGACTGGAGGTCAGGCCAAAAACCACACGACAGTGCCGGTAAGTGATCAGTTCTCCGTTATCATCCCACCACAAAAATCTTAGCATATCTCTATCCGTTGGTGAAATTGAGATCTGTAAAAAAGCTTTGGCAATATCTGCAGTCACTCCGATGGCTCCTGATCTAAAACCGTTCATTAATTTAGGAATTTTATCCAACATGTTGACCCCCTTTATCTAGACATAAGTTCAGGGACTTACCATGACGGTCTTTCGCCGAGGCATCATAAACCGGTCGAATTTTGGTCGTCAGGCTCTTCTCTTTGATTACGGGCTTATGAGACAAATAATGAGAAATCTCTTCTTGTTCAGGGCATGGGACAATCTCTATAATCTTCTGGTCTTGCCAATCTTTAATAACCTTATGGTAGTCATCAAATAAATTATTGGCCTTTAGTTTCTTGGTTATTGACTCCAAGCGACGGAACGCTAAATCATAGTTATTAAGTAAAATATCATGACCAACCTTCCATGGTAGAGACACTTCATATCGGCCCTCTTTATTCCTTGTGACATTCTCCTCAAAAATCTGCAATGCTTCTTCTTCTTTTTCTTTCTTGCCCTGCACCTCGATGGGGTCCCGGATGCCTATAGTTTCTAAGCTCCAAAAATTTGACAGTTGATCATCTGTGGAACAATGTAAAACATGTGAAACATGAGCTGCTATTGGTGTGCCTGTGGCCCTGCCTTGAAGGGTCCACCCCAATTTTGTTTTTATGGCAACCAATGCCTCATGTACATTTATCATGTTACCTGTAAGAAGTGAACCTGAAAAATCAGCACCAATAAGTAATTGTATATCATCATATTGGCTGTTATCAGAAAGTGTGATGTTGTGTTTGCGTAGTATTTGTGTTATATCATCAGTGTACACAGGAATGTTACGACATATGCATTTCTGACCTAATACACACAAATCAAACGAAAAGCTCTTATCCAAGTTATAGATTTTTAAATTATATACGTTATATTGTTTAGATGACAGTTCAACACCACCAAATAATGCATGTTGCAATATTTCTGTATTTACAGGATAAAGTTCCAATTTCTGGGCCACTTCTTCTTTAATGTATGACCTCTGGGCTCCGCTGTCAAACATGGCACGAACGGTTACCTGTTTTTCTCCGTTCGAGACAACCACTAAAACGGTTTGCAGATAAGTGGTTGTTGGCTTTTTAGCAGCTGTTGAGATGTTAACCGAAGTATTTTCTTTCTTCTCTTCCATATTTGGATTCTTCGGTGGCTCACTTCTGTTTGTGTTTTTTGTCGGATCTGTCTTCTGAGCACTGGACTCCTTTTTTCCAGAACACAACACTACTGCATGCCGCAGGCCACATATATTACATTTGACAAAGGCTTTACAGTTTCTTGTATGATGTCCTCTTTTAAGGCAGATGTAACAAGCTTTCTTGTTCTTAAGGTGCTCTTTCCTTTCTTCAATGCTTAATTTTTGTAGTTTATAGCACTCTAGGCTACTGTGCGTTGACTTCTCGCACCAAATACAAACATTTGTCTTTATCTTAACATTACTCACCAGGCAGCCAGCAGTAGGTTCCTGAGTAGTGGCATTACTCTCCGACATACTTAGTTTATCGAAGGTCTGTCTGGTTAGGTCAATCCTTTGTTCTGCCTCCACTTCTTTGCGTAGGAACGTAAGGAGTTCTGACAGTTCACTTGTGGTGTTGTCTGTCTCCTTCTTTGATCTTTCCCATACTTTTAATAGTTCTTGTGGCAAAGCAGACTCCACCATAGGCAGAAGGAAAGCTGCAAATTTGTCCTTGGTGACACCGAGCGTTTCCAAAGCACGCAGCTGCATATTCAAATTGTCATATAATTGAGACAGAGCATAATTTTCATGCTTTCGCATGAGTACGATCGTTAAAAGTTCTCTAACGTAGACTTGAATTAACATTTCGTCTTTGGCATACCTCGCCTTAAGTTGCTCAATACACTCTTTGTATGCAGTGTCAGTAGGCGGGAAATTTTGGACGAACCTACGTACCTCTGAATTCGGTTCCATGGCTTGAAGGAGATATGCCAACTTGTCGCTAGTTTCTATATCCCTATCTTCGTCAATCTTCTTGAATTGTGCCCAGAAAAATAACCAATTCTTCACATTTCCGTCAAAACGTGTCATCTCAAGAATGGGCAGTTTGTAATTCCGCTCAGGTTTTCTGATTTGCTCGGGTTTTTTATTTTTGGATATGGCTTCTACCCGGCTTTTTAACACGTGGTATTTCACGTTATAGCCATCAACATCGAGGCACTCTTGGTTGATTTCCTCTTCACTAGCGGTCTTTAACATTAATTCACGAATTTCTAAATCAACAGTGTTCAATTTTACATACGCGTCGTCGACTACGGCCATATTTCCCATTAATTCCACAACGGGGAATGTAAGGTCGTCTTGACTTAGCATGGCGTCCACTCTGTTGAAGGCAATTGTGAACGCCCGGCGATTCACAGTCCGCAGGCGTTTTCTCTCCTCTAAACTCATCTTTGCTGACGGTCGCCAGGTTTTCCAAACGGGATAATTATTAAGCAGGTTCTATTGAGTCTAGTTATTAAAATATTCAGGAGCGTAAAATAAAAACCACCATTTTCTGTGAACTCGACCAAAGACAAACTTTATTACTCTTTAATCTGTACCATAGACATTTATAGTGCTGCACCGAATCGTAAACTAACTTTTTTAACTAGAGTTTTCTCAACACAATGTATAAAACCCCAGAAAAATGGTCTGCCACCATAATAGCCCTGCGTCGTAAAGTTACAGCGCTTTAAAATGCAAAAATGCACTACTTCGTCCCGTGATAATGCAGAGCCCTGCATGTCTGCCTCTTCGATTTTCTGCATCTTCAGAAGTATTTTAAACAGGAGCCACAAAGGCAGACCAAAAAAACATTATTTAGTATCTTTTCTTTTTTTTTGCTTTAACTCAAAAACGCAGCGACACACAGAAAAACTTACAAGGACCAAATCGATTCGTATTGAGCTAATCTATCATCCCTATCAATATGAATCATAAGCAAATCATATAACCAAATTGCAGCCAGCACCCTAACTATCAGGGTTGATATACCTTTTCTGTTACATCTTGTATAAAAAGGAAAGAAAAATGTTCAAAATAAAAAGGTACTATGAAACTTACAAAAAGAAGTGAAATCCCACTAAAACATTTTCATGTACAATGTTGCCAAGACGAGACCATATAGTTCGCATTTTCAAAAAGTTATCACATCTCATGTAGAGTCAGGCTTCTAACTCTACAAGCCCTAACTTCACAAAATCTACACCTCAGTCAATATTACAACGGTTAACGGTATAAGCGAAACTGAGTAAATAGTTTGTTTAGGATCGAGAGTAGAATCAATTTTACGGGTTTTTGATAGCGGTATTTTTTTTTATTATTTAAATTTTTGCCGCTTCTAAAATTTCTGTGTCTGCGGTTCATGAGCGGCGAGGAGGGGGGAAGTGGGCGTGGCGTGCACGGACGCGAGGCGAACGCGCCATGATAGCTTAAACATCTACTAAAACAACGATCAAACTTTAAAAAAATGTGTAAAAAAATATCTATGTTTAATGGGATGCAATAAATGTTTGACTTTGGCTTTGAAAAAAAAAAACCGGCCAAATGCGAGTCGGACTCGCGCCCTAAGGGTTCCATACCTATCTACCATATGATATACTAAAAGCTTTTGCACTTTGATTTTAAAAACTTCGTGACCATCCAACTTGACCCCTCTTTTATACAAAAGTTATCGAAACGGGAGCTCACCTTAATTGGTTACTATTAGTTGTGCGAAAAATTGAAATATTTAACGATTTTAGACTTTTCCCTTTATTTGTACTGTAAGACCTAGCTTCTTGCCAAATTTCATAATTTTAGGTCAACGGGAAGTACCCTGTAGGTTTTGCTTTTTTGCATAAATGTATGGAGATGAGGACATAAAAAGCCATATCTTATGATTGCGTCGTTGTATAAAATTAAAATTTTCAGATTTTGTGTTGTTCATGGACTAAAATATTCGTTATCAATTTCAACCTGATGTACCTCTACCCGTTCGTGAGAAAAAGAGTCTTGACAGACAGACAGACGGACAACAAAGTGATCCTATAAGGGTTCCGTTTTTTTATTTTGAGGTACTGAACCCTAAAAATACCAATATCTAGAAAAAAAAAACATTTTTTGAGATTTTTTTAAGGGGATGGACTTATTTTAATAAAAATCAGTTCGGGTGTTTCGCTTATTTCATTACGTTTCGCTTATTTCCGCTTATTTCATTTCGAGGGTTTCGCTTATTTCATTACGTCATTTTGCTACCGTCACGTGGGCGTAAGGTGAAAATTTTATTCACTGTTTACTGTTCATTGCTTTTAAGGGTTCCGTACCTCAAAAGAAAAACACGGAACCCTTATAGGATCACTTTGTTGTCCGTCTGTCTGTCTGTCTGTCAAGACCCTTTATCTCACGAACGGGTGAAGGTATTAGGTTGAAATTAATACCATATATTAGGATCCATGAACCACACAAGATCTGAAAATTTAAATTTTTTACAACGACGCAATCAAAAGATATGGCATTTTATGTCCTCATCTCCATACATTTATTCAAAAATGCAAAACTTACAGGGTACTTCCCGTTGACCTAAAATTATGAAATTTGGCAAGAAGCTAGGCCTCACAGTACAAATAATAGATGATCAAACGAACTCCAGGAGTGAAGTTCGATCGTTATTATATGAGTCGCTTCATTCGAAGATATAGTTTGTTTACATGTAGTACTCCTCAATTCGCCAGGCAGACGATGCACGCATTTAAGAGTAATTCATTTGATTCTCTTATTTAAAACGATTTCCGTCCGTGTTCACTTCACCACTGTAGCTGACATTCGCTTCATTTTTTAGAGTCTGTACCTATGAACCTTTAAACAAAACTTTGCATTTGGGTGGAAACCACAACTTGTGTCACAGTGTTTGGTTTTTTGGGAGGGAGGGTTGTTATGTTATTATATCTTCGAATGAAGCGACTCATATAATAACGATCGAACTTCACTCCTGGAGTTCGTTTGATCATCTATTATATTTCGTCGCTTCATTCGAAGATATAGTTTGTTTACATGTAGATGTTTAGAGAACAAAGTTTTGTTTGGTTACTGTGAAACAACTGTATAACTACTATACAAGATGTTCTAGTTTAACTATCTAAGCCAACGAATTACAAATAGTAATTCGTTGAAAAATCTGTAATTTGCTGATCCAAGCAGATAATAAATAACCTTTGATTTATCCCAAAAGCAAGTATGCAACAAAAATCAACTTATATTATAAGTTACTCATTCAATACAACTGATATTACAAAATCATCTACCTACTGGTCTAATATATCAAACTAATAAAAGTGCTAGACGTGCTGGTCCAGCCAGCTGTTTTCACGAGTCGAGGCTGAGAGAGTTGCAATTTTTCAAAGCGGGGAAGATGCATGTGTCGACAAGTCTGCTCTCAGATAGTGTTTCTGGTAAATCAACCAGCTTATAAATCACAGCTGCTTAAGCTGATTAACGTGGATGTTAATTGATATTTACAATTTTCCTACATTGGCAGTTCTTGATTTTATTTTTTGAACAAAAATATGGACAGAACACGAGTGCATAATATATTAAGTTAAATAATATTAGAACAATGTCGGCTAATCTTAGCCCGCAGTGGAAGTTTGATTAAATACGTTATGGCTATCTCAACTCCATTATTTGCAAAATAATATAAGTATTCACTTTTTATTATTGAAAATGTTTGTGCCCCATGAGCATATAGTAAAATCGCTGATCTGTTCATTTTATTTTATATCATTATCTCTAAATTAAGGGACTATTTAGATACACACTTATTTACTTATTAGTTGTGTGTCCCAAGTAACTATTATATATCTAGGCCGATTAGGCTTGTGATTGTAAGTAGAAGAAGGTTTTAAACCAATTATTGGTTCCAATTGTATCACCTAATAAGTAAGTAGCAAAGATTACGCCAAACGATGATTGTCAAGAGAGCCGTTGTACAGCTCTTCATACGAACCAAAACATCTCCTCACGTTGTTTTGTTAAAAATAACAATAGTTGTTGCTTGTAGGACTATCAAACACGTTTGCGTTTTTTCTGGGGACAAGTTGTTACCCAAAGCGTATTTTGACATATATTGTTAAATAGGAGCCTCAGACAGCGAAGCTCAAGAGAACATCAGTGCAAGCGAGAGGATCAAGTGGCGCGTGAATGCTACTCGCAGGACCTGTAAGATTAGTTAAAAAGGAACAGTATACTCTTATATGGATTATAAAAGTTTCAAGTGTTGAAGGACACTTATTTTATATGATATAAATAATTAAGATGGGCTAAAAGGCAGAGAAGGCCTTGTGAAAACACAAAATACTGGTGCCTTCGACATCAGTAATTTTTCCCAAATATAAAAGGAAACAAAAAATGGCGGAACCGCGTAAAATGTCCAGGTCAAAGGATAAAGTATCCATAGCTACAGCGTCTGGATCTCGTTTTCATAAAAAATAAAAAACATAAATCGCTAAGGATTGTCGCTAAGAGTACAGCGAACTTGAAAGCTGTGTCTTAAAAGTTTGCACACAGAGCCCGGGAGTGACTTTTATTGACTCAGCTGGCACCGGTGGCAATTTGTGTTTCGTAAAATTTAAATAAATAAATATTGTGCCAATCGTACCATTGCCAATTTTGATAAGTTATTTGTACAATATGGTATGGTACCTACATACTTTTTGTTTTTTTTGTTTGTAACCTTAAAACAAATATTTTACTTCTTCGGCCTTCTTAGTAGCCTTTGGTTTTATTTACTGCTCCACACTAGGTACTAGTTAGGGAGTTGTCTGTATTTAATTTCTTTCTGTAAGACAAGTATTTTGTGATGGGCAGGAATTTGTCGAAACATTACCATACCATGAGATAAGATCTTCTAAAATATCACAATATTCATAAGGCACGGTTGTAAAATCGTAAATAATTATATAGCGTGACTTCTTTCATATATTATGTTGAAAATTTAAATGTAGAAAAATTTTCGGTCACTTAAAACATAAATTAAGAGATGGGCTTTTCGTAGCAAGGAAGCCGTTTTTCAAAACATAATTTTTGAGGCGGTTGAATGACACGTTGCAATAGGTACATTTATATCTTGGATTTAGAATAAATCGGTTACAGCTATTGCGTTTTGGTGATTTAAAATTAGGTACCCAATATAAATTCCGATGGAATGTAACTTGTAACGGTTGTAACGCTGGAAATAAGAACTTATTCTCCAGTTAAAATCAATATAAACTTTGTATATTGGCTTTTCTTGAGGGTAAATTTTAAACGTGGATTTCACGTTACATTAGCACTACACGGAATATTATTTCCTCGTTTTTTCCCAGGTAACACTAGGATACTGTGGTGTTTAGGGTTCATGCTTATGCATGTATTATAACAACATTGTGGTTATGAAATATTGCAATTTTCTACTTCGTAGAATTATCCGGACACAGGAAGTGTTGAAAAAAAACATTGTACTATACCAGCATGTACTTGTGTTACGGTTCTGTGCTGGGGCATGAGTTTTGGATGGATTGTAACTTTTAGTCGATGCTGCTTGTGCCTGGGGATAAGGCCAGAGCCTGCCTGTAACCTCGCTCCCCCCCCCCCATTTGACGGGTAACGAGGACCCGACCAAGGCTTCTTCTGCTGGGTTAAACGAGCTCCCGACGTTTGAAAAGATGTATCTTTATCTCTCAATAGTTTTATTTACTTTAACATTTAAAAAAAAAACAAGTTTTGTCTTTTACAAATACTTGTACATGCAAGCGGAGATATTTTTATCTAAGCCTGGAATTCAATTAGCAATTCAGTATCGGTGTTTGTAATAATTTACAATTAACCGGTATTAGGTGATATTTGAGAAGTATGTACTTGTCTATAGGCATGCCTTTTTTCAATATACTTAGGCGTACAAAAGTTCAACAGTGTGTCGTGAATATGATAGTGAACAAGTTTGGCGTATCAGACGTAGACGCCTAGGGTGTCTCGAAGACTCCTCAGGTGTCCATACCTTAGGTGTCGGTTGGTCCAGGGCTGGCATGATCTTTTGCCTCGTGGACGGTTTTGTTCTCTTTACTATTACTGGCACCCAAAAATAAAATTTTAGTAGGTGGGTATTTTACAATAAAAATATTCTGGTTATGGTTAACAAACAAAAAGGCTTGTTGTGAAAACTAAAGACAATGTATCGCAGACGACACACATAGATGAACTTGATATTATTGTTTTACTGACGATAAATTTTGACGTTAAGTCACAGTTACCGCCGTCGCAATTGACTCTCAGTCAATGCCGACCTTAACAATAAAAGTTGACTCTCAGTCAATAGCAATTTTAATATCGCATATTGTAAAAATTATTTGGCCTTTACTTGCAGTTAACGCCGTTACGATTGAATCATTGTCGAGTCCGACGTGAAAATAGATAACTTGTATTTTTATGCATGATTTATGTTGATAAAGTTTGACATAACTCGCAGTTAAGCCGTCGTTATTGACTCGCAGTCAATCCCAACAACTAACAGATAGTTTGGCGTTAACTCGCAGTTAACACCGTCGTTATTGGCTCGCAGCCAATCCCGACAGACAATAGATAGTTGAATCGCAGTAAAAATATATTCAGATGTCGATTTTTGTCTATATTATTTGGCCATAACTCGCAGTTAAGGCCGTCGCAATTGACTCGCAGTCAATCCCGACATAATAATAGATAGGCAACTTTATACATCACGTATTTTCAATAATATGTGGCGTTAACTCGCAGTTAACACCGTCGCAATTGACTCGCAGTCAATCCCGACAAGCAATAGATACTTGGTAACCCACAGTTCATATCTATGTAGATATCGCGTATTGTCAATATTATTTGGCCTTAACTCGCAGTTAACGCCGTCGCAATTGACTCGCAGTCAATCCCGACATAATAATAGATAGACAATCACATTCCACGTAACACATCGTAAATAATATTAGGCGGTAACTCGAAGTTACTGCCATCGCAATTGACTCTCAGTCCATTCCGACGTAAGTTGTTCTATGATTCACTTGGTAATAAATGTTTAAAACACAAAAAAAAAAAGAAAATATATTTCATTTTTTACTTACCCTCGTAACTTTCGCCATTAGACGAAAAAACATCTAACACACGTCATACACACGTATACTTAATACGTCGGTAACGTTTAATTTTATTTTTACTTTGTTCGTCGGAAGGTAAGAAAAGATAAAATTGTATGACGTAAACGAAGGCTAAAATTTTAAAGCCTGTGTAGGTGGTAATGAACTTTTGTAGTAATTGACTACAAAAAAAATATATATATTGAAAAGGTTTCAAAATCTCTCGATTAGACAATGTTCTAACATTTGTCGGAATTATCATAAACAAAATGTCATTATATGGTTTACGTCTATCTTATTAAATTTTCCATAATTTTCGTTAAAGTTCTGGGTGCGACCGACAGGTCATAATCATGGTTGTTATGTTATCATGTTACGTTTTTGTATACAAAACAAGTAACTGGAGGTATCGGGCCGCAAGATAGGCCGTAATAAACACTTCAATTTGTTTAGCAAATTTAAGAATAGAACATGTGGGTAATCTTGAAAATTTTTCTTTCTTAGAAAGAATTAATAATCAAAACAACACTTACTGAAAAGTTTTGAATCCAGTACGATTACACTAACACACGGAGCGAAAACTTATTTTATCGAAAATAATTTTAAATATTTGTAATTTAACTTCAATTGAACATTGCGCTTCGGCATGGGACGCGTGCGTTCACTGCCCCGCACGAAAAAGGAATGAAGCGAATGTCAGCTACAGTGGTGAAGTGAACACGGACGGAAATCGTTTTAAATAAGAGAATCAAATGAATTACTCTTAAATGCGTGCATCGTCTGCCTGGCGAATTGAGGAGTACTACATGTAAACAAACTATATCTTCGAATGAAGCGACGAAATATAATGGGAAATGTCTGAAATCATTAAATATTACAGTTTTTCTCACAACTAATGGTAACCAATTGCTCGTCTGCCTCCCTCTTCTATAAAAAAAAAAAAATTGTGGTGAGCTCCCGTTTCAAGAACATTCATATAAGAGAGGGGTCAAGTTGGATGGTCGCTGAGGCGATTTTTGTTTTAGTTCTTTTTAAAAACGGGAACACTTACAGACTTGAAAATTGGTATGTTTATAGTGCATAAGCTATAAAATAACAACAAATAATAAAATTTGGTCAAGCGCGTGTCGGACTCAAAAAATCTAGTACATTAACTTACTGAAATTTCAACTAATACAATTATGTTTATGTGGTGGTACGGAACCCTCAGTGCGCGAGTCCTACTCGCACTTGGCCGGTTTTTTTTGTTATACAATAGTTATTGTACTAACGAAACGGCCAAGCTACATATTTTGACTAAGGTGTAGATTTTGTAAAGTTAGGGCTTGTAGCGTTAAGGCGTGTAGAGTTAGAAGCTTGACTCTACATGAGATCTGATAACTTTTTGAAAATGCGAGCTATATAGTCTCGTCTTTTGGCAATATTAGAAATAAGCACAAAATTGATCAGCCATATACTAAAGTAAAGTCAATACATCTTTCGTTGGTCTGTGTGTACGATACAACAACAAAATACCTGACAATACGAGTATAGTGCAATTACCTGAGAGAAAGTTTAAAGAATGTGTAAAGCAAACGTTATGTAAAAAAGCTTACTATAGATTAGATGACTATATGAATGAGAAGGAGGTATGGTGCTCTGATATTCCAGCGAAACACAAGAAACACATTGTAAAAAGCCGACTCTTAAAGTAGGCCGTGCTGCAGTGGTTTCTTGCCGTTTCTTTTACGCTGCCATAGCACGATCCGAAACGGCGTAGACTCGCTCTATTTGCATTGTATTCTGCATGACATTCAATAAGTATTCTGTACAGAATCTACATTGAATAAATGATCTGAATCAACATTTTACATGAAAATGTTTTTGTTGGGATTTAATTATTTCAACATGAATTAATTTATTATGAATATTAATAACGAATAGGTATAAACTATTTAAAATAGATAATAAATGTATTTTTAAGACTTGAACACTTGTTTTTTTTTATTTCACTAGTAGATTCCGCTGCATTATTTTTTGGCAAAAATTAAACATAAAAATAAAATTTTACAGATAAGGGGCGGTGTATGCAAACTGAAGGGGCGTGCACAGTTAACGAAACTGAACAACTTTCCTAAAGAAAAATATTTGGGAAATGAAAACTCACCATACAAATTTCTCACTCTGATCGAACAGTTTGTATGGAGGGGTCAAACATTTTTTTATATCCCAAAAATGTTTCTTTGGGAAAGTTGTTCAGTTTCGTTGACTGAGCACGCCCTTTCAGCTTTCAGTACACCGTCTCTTACACACTTTACAACGTGTTAATAGAATAAGCGAAACCCTCATACACCCCAACTGACTTTTATTAAAATAAAGCCATTCCCGTAAAAAAAATCTTAATTTTTTTCTAAGATATTGTTATTTTAAAGTTTCATCGTTGTTCTAATCCGCGCACGCCACACCCTCTTCCCTCCCCTCCTCACTGCTCATGAACCGCGCGGCGCCGCCGCCAGCGCGCGTATCCACAGAAATATTTAGAATAGAAGCGGAAAAAATTTAAATAATAAAAATTACCGCTATCAAAAACCCGTGAAATTGAATCTACTCTCGATTCTGAAGAAACTATTTTCTCAGTTTCGCTTATTATTGTATTGTATTTATTTGATCACAATTTAATGTTACAATTTTGGAACTTAACACTACAAACCTTCGTAGGTTTTTAAGTGCTGCACACTTCTCATGCATGACATAAATATTACAAATTTCTTATTATTAAAAAACACTAACGACAAATTTAACATTAGTTTCGCTTATTCCGTTAACACTTTGTATACATGGTGTTACTATACAGGGTGTTAGGGTAAGTATACAGGGTGTTAGGGTAAGTATACAGGGTGTTAGGGTAAGTATACAGGTTGTTAGGTTAGTATAACTACACAGGGTGTCGGATTGTCATCACTATTATGTATAGTGATAACTACACAGGGTGTTGGATTAGGATAACTATACAGGGTGTTAGGTTACGATCACTATACATATAATGATCCTAACTTGACACCCTCTATAGTTATCCTATCCTAAAACCCTGTATACTTACCCTAAGACCCTGTACACAGTGATCTTAATCTAACACCCTGTATACTTACCCTAACACCCTGTATAGTAATCCTAACCTAACGCCCTGTATACTTAAAAAAAATAAAAAAATAAAAATCTTTATTACCTCTACAAACTTCTACAAACAGAAAGTTGTAGAGGCTGGAGCCTAAACTAGGATACTTACCCTAAAACGCTGTACGTATAATGATCCTAACCTATCACTCTGTATACTTACCCTAACACCCTGTATATCTTATCCTAACACCCTGTGTAGTAACACCCTGTATACTTACCCTAAGACCCTGTACATATAGTGATCCTAACCTAACACCCTGTATACTTACCCTAACACCCTGTATAGTTATCCTATCCTAACATCCTGTATACTTATCCTAACACCCTGTGCAGTCTATGCAAACAAATTTAGTTTTGCGGTCCTAAACATAGACTTTATTGCTTCCAAAAATACTATAGGTAAGTATATCGTAACCCTCGGTGCGCCATACAAGAAACGTATATTTTTG
Organism: Athrips mouffetella; assembly: GCA_947532105.1. Taxonomy (NCBI): domain Eukaryota; kingdom Metazoa; phylum Arthropoda; class Insecta; order Lepidoptera; family Gelechiidae; genus Athrips; species Athrips mouffetella. Next base: position 15,633,576 of record OX383984.1, read on the forward strand.
TTTTTTCTCTATCGTCGTCGGAACGGTTAGTAATTCGAGTGTCAAACTTGGTATGAGTATAGAACACTAAAATGTCAATAAAATAATATGTCCTGACCATAGATTTAGTACTTGGTCCTAACTGAGTGACGTCTATCCGTAACCGCTTTATCTATTCGTGTGAAATTAGTATGCTAATTTATTGCTTGCCACAAACACCACCCAAGAAAGGATTTTCCAAAACTCATCCCCAAGGGGTGAATTAAAGCTAAGTAAAAAATTTTGAAAATCTTCCATCCCCTGGGGGGACGAGTTTTGGAAAATCTTTTCTTGGGTGTTTGTGGCTTGCAATAAATTAGCATACTAAATTTCACACGTATAGCTAAAGCGGTTACGGATAGACGTCAGTCAGTCAGGATATATTATTTAATTGATATTTTAGTAAACTATACTCATACCAAGTTTGACACTCGAATTACTAACCATTCTGACGATGCCAAAAAAATACGTTTCTTGTTTGGCGACCCCCCTTATTTTTTTAAATATTTATTATAAGGGATATATTTGTTCAAAAAATACATATTCTGTGAAATTTTCAACCAGCTACTTATGTCGGTTCAACAAATACAATTTTCAACCTAGTAAAAAACAACATTTTTTCGACATTATGCCCCACTGTGCATCTCAGTCGCGTCCTGCTGGGGAGCACCACTTCTAATATGTTAGCTATGGGTAGGTATGTACTCGACTCCTGCCAAGTTTCATCCGAGCAGGTTTAAGTGCAAGGTTCGCCTTGTTGGATTTCCTACTATATCAGCTTAATGCAGTTACTATGGGTGGTTAAAAATTTATTTTCGTATTTCGCCCTATGTTCCTTGGGGAAAGTTGTAAATTATGTTCACTATTTCTAGTTAGGGTGCTGGCTGCAATTTGGGTATATGATTTGCTCATGATTCATATTAATAGGGATGATAGATCAGCTCAATACGAATCGATTTGGTCCTTACAAGTTTTTCTGTGCGTCGCTGCGTTTTTGAGTTAAAGCAAAAAAAATGAAAATAAGATACTAAATAATGTTTTTTTGGTCAGCCTTTGTGGCTCCTGTTTAAAATACTTCTGAAGATGTAGAAAATTGAAGAGGCAGACATGCAGGGCTCTGCATTATCACGGGACGAAGTAGTGAATTTTTGCATTTTGAAGCGCTGTAACTTTACGACGCAGGGCTATTATGGTGGCAGACCATTTTTCTGGGGTTTTATACATTGTATTTAATCAGATAGTCATAGTCTGCCAGGTGTACGTTTCATTGTCAAATTTCAAAATAGTTAAAACTTAATTCCTCAAAAACGCAGGGGTGTGGATGTCCGCCAATATTTTTTGTATCTTCTAGAGGATGCTCCTTACCATCAGTCAAAGAGGCAGACATGAGCAAATCATATAGAAATTTGTCCTTCATCACCCTTACTATTCGTTAAAGCTTTCATAAAATTTGGAATTTTGAAATAAAAAACAAAATTGCTCAAAAGCTCAATAATTAAGTATAATTGATTCATTTTTCAACAAAAATCAGCTAATTCTATTACAAACATTGTAAAACGTCATGTATAGTGTACACAGGGTGTTTTAAGATTAGTTTTCTAAATTCATTAAAAATCCATAATTGTGAGGATAATAATTTTTCTTCATTAATTATATAAAACAATTTAATTTTTTTCTTAATTAAGAGCACCTTATCTGTAACTATTTAAACTCAAAATATTGACAAAATGCTTCTCTATAAAAAATTTCAAAATATTATATTATATTTTATAATAATAATTAATTTTTGGAACATGTAGGGGAGGTAGGTGTTATAAATTCTTTCAAAAAATACTCACGGCCGGTATTTCACAGGGACACCTTGGCAAACAAAAATGTAGGTATACAGCTCTATAGAGAGTTACTCACCTGGTGTCCGTTTGGTTGCGCAACCAATTTGGCGGCGCAAGCAGCTCGGATGCTGGTCGCGTTACCACTCCCAGTGAAATATAGCCCTTGATACTGTGGCCGCAGGGTGTGTCTTTACTGGTGTCTAGTTACGGACACCAGTGGCGCAACCAGTCGCGCCACCGTGGTGTCCCAGTGAAATACCGACCTAAATCATATCTGATTAAAAATCTACAAAAAATCTAATACATTTTTCTTTTTTAATTTCTAATTCTTCTAATTGCGAGGTGATATATTTTTAATATTTTGATATTAAATTTAAAGCTACTACAATACAACAAAAAGAGTTAAGACCACGTATCAATATACAGGGTTGTTTTTATGACATAAGAAATGTTTGTATGTTACTCAGACCATAAAACTGTACAACTTTTTCGAAGAAACAGAGGAATTCTCGAGAAACACAGGAGTGGAATTCTCTGCCTGCGTCTGTGTTCCCGAGCTCTTACAACGCGAATCTATTTAAGTCGCGAGTGAATAGGCTTCTTCTGGGCAAGCTCGTTCCATCGTCGAGCTCATCTCTGTCCTCAAGGCTAGATCAAGGTCAAGAGTAAGCCCATACATAGTAAAAAAAAAAACATTAAAAAAAATCTTTTTAATTTAATCTTTTTAATAACATTAAAAATATACTTATATTTTTTTATCTTTATCATTGATCGTCCCATACAAAATCATCAAATTGCTAAAGAGAACAGCCACCGTGGTGTAGTGGTCAGAGCGCTCGGCTCTCGATCCGGAGGTTCTGGGTTCGATTCCCGGTGGGGACACTGTCAAACCAAATCCCTTTGTGCGACCTCCCCAGTTTGTTTAGGACATTGCACGATGAATCACCTGATTGTCCGAAAAGTTAGATGATTCCGTGCTTCGGAAGGCACGTTAAGCCGTTGGTCCCGACTATTATCTACGGATGTAGTCGTTAATGAGCCATTTCAGAGGCTTTTGGTGGCTCAACGACTCTGTCACCAGGGTTTATGAGGTCGCTCATCGTCCTTGCAACCCACATGACATAATGATGACCAAAATGTGGGAAAACAACTGAAAATTTTAAATTTCTCCTATGTCTTACGGTAAGTTGTACAAATTTATGGTCTGAAGAATAAACATTCAAAGAAATGTGATACAAAAATCAACCTGTATAGAAGATAAGTAACTTAATGTTACTAATGAAGTTTAAATAAATTGTTTACTTATCCATTTTTGATGTTTATCCCAACGCTTACCAATCCATTTTGCAGCCATGACACTAAAACCAGAGTATATTTGACGGAAAGAATAACATTGTTTTACAAACTTGTTTTATTCTGACAGCTTTAGCCGATTTCTTTTGACACAGCTGCAAAATGTGTTGGTAAAAGTTGGAATAAACGGAAAAAATGGATCCTACTAGCTTAGTTGATAAATGTCAGATTTTCAAAATCAGTAAAATACATCCGATTCTCAAAATAACACATCCCACAAATGATGCAGCAAGTATTGTATGACTCGTTTAAGCTAACGTGATCTATCAGGCGAGTATTTAGTATTTACAGAATTTGTCATTTCGAGAATTAGCCATTTCGAGAATTTGTCATTATGAGAAATTGTTATTTTAAGAATTGACATTTGTCGACTAATTCGAATTTGTACCCCTTTTTGTTGCACTTTGTATAAACTCTTTCTAAATGAAGCGCTACATTTACTATAAGTACGTACCTACTATAAAATTCACGTTTATGGACGATTTTTAAACATGCATCAAGTTTGTCCTAAAATCGAGCACCTACATTATATTGGGTGACTTTTAATTAGTTCTTGATAGCAAAAGGTATATATGTACTCATGATACTGAACAACTTTTCCCAAGGAACATAGGTCGAAATACGAAAAACCAAATTTGACCTCCCATACAAAATGCGCTGTCAGCTGATGCAGTTTCTATGGGAGGTCAAAACTTGATTTTCGTATTTCGACCTATGTTCTTTGGGGAAAGTTGTTCAGTATCATGAGTACCTACCTACATGCATATATTTTACTATTAAGAACTAATTAAAAGTCACCCTATATAGTCCCAATGAAATAGTAAACATAATTTTAGCATATTACTCAGACCATGAAATTGAACAACTTTTCCCAACGAACATAGGTCTAAATTCGAAAAAAAAATTTGACGTTCCATAGATACTGCTGATAGCGCATTTTGTACGGAAGGTCAATTTTTTTTAGTCGTATTTCGATTTAAGTTCCTTTGAGAAAGTTGTTCAGTTTCATGGTCTGAGTAACAAGCTAAAACTATATTCACTATTTCATTAGGACCGGAAAGTGAAAGAGCGTGTTTAGTCAACGAAACTGAACAACTTTCCTAAAGTAACAAGTTTGGGAAATTTTCAAAAAATGGCTTTTCGATACAAACTGTTCGATCAAAGTGAGCAATTTGTATGGAGAAGTCAAACATTTTTTTTTTCATTTTCCATAAATGTTTCTATGGAAAAGTTGTTTAGTCCTTTCAGTTTTCGATACACTGTCCTCTTACACCCAGTATAGAACAAGTTCTTAATAGACATTAAAAAATTTGGGCTTCATTTCGACACAATGCAATTTTAAATTATGTAATTAAAAATATTTTCTCTTTTTACTTAAAACTGTGAATTCGTTTAAGTTTAAAAATCGTATTTAAGGCACTGATTTCAAATGGTTTATGATTTAAATCGTGATTTTTAAATCTAATGTACTACTCATAACATTACACTCCCAGCCAGTTGCAGAAAGACCGATTTATTGTCGCTTCTTTAAAAGAGCGCGTGGGTTTTTACTGTTCGCTTCTTTTTTCCCACTGAGGCGCCACTTTGTTTGTGAAGCGATGTAGTTTAGCCGACGTCATTATGAAATTTTAATATCCAACAATGAATAAACTATATTTGATTTGATTAAACTTAATCCTCCATTAAATCTATTCCTGGCACATTATTTGCCAAGTTAAAAGAAAGGTATAGCTCGATGCAAAGATTTTTTTCTTTGCCCTTCTTCTTTATCAATGAAAATTATTAGCAATAGATAAAGTTCAGAAACCAAGGTCGAGAGGTATTACCCTACCGATTTGAGTAGGCCAATGGCTGTCAGGGTTTAAGGAGCAATGTAATTCGACCTTGTGAATTCGCAACTGTTTACTTCATTTCACAGATTATTGCGAATTTTTTGTAAGGGGGAATTTTAGAGGTTAAAGACCATATTTTCAACTGGTCGTTATTGTGACAGTAACATAAATGGGCTTTTCTGCAACTGTTCGACACTTATTAAATAATTCAACGATTACAAATTACAAACCAATTCTTAATTTAATAAATAAACAATAGCAATAAAAGAAAAGAAAATAGATTACAAAATTGAAATTTATTTTGTAAAAAAGCATTAAAATAATTGTTTTTTTATAAAAAATCTTTACATTTTGGTTGGAAGCCATTTTGTATTTTAAAAATCTCTGTAAACTATTCTTGGCGGCAAACTTAGTGTTGCCATATAATAATTTGAATAAGTACCATTTCTACCTAAGTATTAAATTAAAATCCTACTCTAAAAATAATTGTTAAGCTTTCAAAAATGCCATATTAAATACTATAACCTTTTGCATACATTTATTATAATTAAAATCAAAATAGCATGCACCGACTTATTAGCCCCAAGATAAAAATATTAAAATATTGTTCATGATAAGATGTTTGTCATACGAAAGGTGGTCGCATAATACAGGGTGTCAGGAACATGACAAAAACTGAACATTGTCAGTTCACAAAACTGAGCAACATTCAGCTCTTTGTACACAAAAATGTTTTATCTAACAACTCTTAACAATGTGAACTGCCCATGAACAACTTTTCCTATGAATTCCTAAGAACAGGTCTAACAACGAGTGAAATAAGGACCTTCAGGGTTCTTATACAGGGTGTAACAAAAAGGGTATATTTAATAACTCTGAAGAATGTAAAACTGCCCATGAAACTGAACAACTTTCCCTTAGGAACATAGGTCGCAATACGAAAACAAAATTTTGACCTCCCATAGAATCTGAATCAGCTGATATCGCCTTTTGTATGGGAGGACCAACATTTTTTCTCTATTTTTGACCCATGTGCTTTGGGATAGTTATTCTGATACATTTTTTTTAAGTCACAAGTGGGCAAACGAGCAGGTGGGGCCACCTGGTGGTAAGTGGTCACCACCGCCCAAAACAATCACTGTCTTATTAGTGAAATAATTTGACACTAATAAGACAGCAAAGCGCGTTACCCACCCTGAGAACTAAGATGGTATGTCTCATGTGCCAGTAATTTCATTGGCTCCCTTACCCTTCAAACCAAAACACAGCAGTGCAAACACTGCTGCTTTACGGCAGAAAAAGGTACGGAGGTGGTACTTCCCCAGAAGGACTTTGCACAAAAGCCCTACCACATGTTCATGTACAAAAAGTTGGTTAGAAATCCAAAAATATCCCTGTATTTTTTACACTCTGTATGAACTGTCCATAAGGTGACTCTGATATTTTTGATTTCCGATGACGTGTTCCTTGAAAAAAGTTGGTAAACACCCTGAATATTTTCGACATAATTTAGAACATAAAAAACTTCCTGGTGGTCATGCAGTAAGTCATGTTCACCACGATTATAGCTTGACAAGTTGACATTCTTAAAAATTGGGGCTAATGTTGCCATTTAACAAAAATTCTACTTTTTTAGTAGTTTTTCCTCTTCGGTGTGCTTGGCGTCCTCAATCTCTTTGTCTTGCAGTTTGAATGTTGAGTTTGTGAGGAAACTCGCCTGCGTAGTCGGGACGAACTAGAAACAGAAATATGATGTTTTAGAAATGATGGCAAAAATAAATCTTGTTTAATTTTAAATACAACTATAATGCATAAAACATCTATAATGTGTTAGGTAAATAACGCAAAACCTCTCGGGTGGTAGCTCTGGACATGAACAACTTTTGGAAATTCGCAAAAAAATTTTTTGCTTCTGCATACAAATCGACCAGCTGACCGAGCCAATTTGTATGAAAAAGAAAAATTATTTTTTTGGAATTTCCAAAAGCCGTAGAACAAAAGTTGTTCAGTTTCATGTCCAGATCTACCACCCGAGAGGTTTTGCGTTATTTACCTAACACCCTGTATACATAGTGGAACAGAAAAGGTGTGATAATGTTGAACGGTGTGAATCTGCACATGAAACTGAACAACTTTTATGAATTATCACACCGTTTCGTTACACACTGAAGAAGCAAGATGTACAAAAAATTTGTCGCGGGGGTGAACGCGGCAGGTGGGGGGAGACGAGCGAGTCGTTCATTGGCTCTCCGCCTGTCACCCATAAGCAGAAAACAACCGTCAGAGCCAAACTTGACTGACTTGAAAGGGCTCTAAGGTCGCAAAAGAACTCTTTTATAATTTTGTATTTCACTTTTAAAAACACTAAGACAAAGACTTGTCTTGTCGTCTGTCTAAGTATCTTTTTTTTAGGTATAGGTAGGTCATACTCGTAACTATGAAATTGCTGAAATTCTCTAACAGATTAATGAGATCATAATTCCTATAATTCTAAAGCATTTTTTTTCATTTGTCTTATATTTGAAAGTTGACTTCAAAGTTATCAATTTACGTATAAAATAAAGTTTTTATTTTTAGTTTGATATATAAAATTAAAGGTTCGAAAATTGTTCGTCTTAAATGTCGTCCGATTTAATCATTAGATTTGTTATATTTTTTTACAGATAATATTATTGGAAGTTAAATTTAAGCATCTGTAAGCTTAATGTCTCCCCAACCATGTCGAAAAAAAAAATTTGGATTTTTAATACCCAAAAAAAATGCAAAAATGTTAGTACTGAAAATTGAGCACACGTTATTTGCTATAAAAAACGGCAATTTCATAGTTTAAAGACCCAATATTATTGCTGCACTATTTTTCTTAAGATTACACAAACTACGTATAGGTACCTGTTTTACCACTTCCTAATATCTTGTTTTTGGTTCTTCCAAATCATCCTAGCGGCATGAAAAATTTAAATATTAAAATCACTAATAAAAAAAAAAATTATGTCACAAGTGGGCAAACGAGCAGGTGGGCCACCATAGCGCCCACTGTCTTATTAGTGTAATTATTTGACACTAATAAGACAGCAAAGCGCGTTACCCACCCTGAGAACTAAAATGGTATGTCTCAAGTACCGGTAATTTCACTGGCTCCCTTACCCTCCAAACCGAAACACAGCAGTGCAAATACTGCTGCTACACGGCAGAAAAAGGCAAGGGGGTGGTACTTCCCTAGTCGGACTTTGCACAAAAGCCTCATCTACAAATTGAGGCGATAGACTCGAATCAAAACGTAAATAATTACTATTGGGTCCCAGGGACCCAATTCTTGAATATCATAGGTCGCTTTTTGGTAACCGATGAGGTAGGGTTACCAACCACCAGCTCTTAGTCTAATTGTATAATTATCACTATTAATCTATCAGAAAAAATCTAAAATCCCTCGCTGATATTCACGAATTGGGTCCCTGGCCTTTTTATATTAATAAGTATAAAATTATATTCACCGGTTTAGGAGATTTGTCCTCTTTGATCTCCTCTATAGTCAACTTGTCGTCACCACGGAGCAGCTGAAAAGTTAAAACAAGAAATTAATGGTGTCAGTTAATAAGGTGTTTTCTTTCCCCTTACCCTTATAAGGATCACTTTATTGTCCGTCTGTCTGTCCGTCAAGACCCTTTTTCTCACGAACGGGTAAAGGCATCAGGTTGAAATTGATAAGGAATATTAAAGTCCATAAACCATACAAGATCTGAAAATTTAAATTTTTTATGTCCTCATCTTCATACACTTATGCACTAAAGCAATACCTACAGGGTACTTCCTGTTGACCTAAAATTATGAAATTTGGCAAAAAGCTAGCTCTCACAGTACAAATAAAAGGGAAAGTCTAAAAACATTAAATATAACAATTTTTCTCACAACTAATAGTAACCAATTAAGGTGAGCTCCTGTTTCAAATAAACACTTTTTTAACAAGCCAATTTCAAACCCTAACCTTAGGCCTCGGGATCCTACACTGTTGACGCTTCCAGCATACCAAAGTGCTTTATATAATAAAAATTGTTATGCAATGTCTGTTCGAGTATTTAACCAATTGCCTTTTGAAGTAAAACAAGCTCCTGTAAAAAGCTTTAAAAAAATACTCTATGCCTGGCTACTGGAAAAATGTTTCTATACATTAAATGAATTTTTTGACAGTTAACTTTATAGAACAATTTGTAAATAATTTTAAGAATTTTTTATAATGTAATTTTGTGACTTCTGAATGAATTTACCTTTTAGAGTAGTATTGAGAATTATTTTATATTTCGTGACAATTATTGTTAATTTACTGACCTGTCACGTAGTTACAATGTAAGTAAGAAATGCATAAAATATATTTTTGTAGGAAAAATTTTGCATGCCTAGTATTTGGTGAACCATGAGATACTGTAATTATTTTGACATCTTCCTACCATGGGTTCTAGCAAATAAATAAATTTCATTTCATTTCAAGAACTTTTCTATAAAAGAAGGGTCAAGTTGAATGGTCGCGGAGTTTTTGAAGTCAAAAAGCAAAAGCTTTTAGTATATCATATAGTAGATAGATACGGAACTTAGGTCGCGAGTCCGACTCGCACTTGGCCGGTTTTTTAATTGTCAATGGGTTTACTCTTGATAGTTCGAAATAAACGACAAAAATTTATTCTATTTGTTTCACAGGAGTCTTGGCTCGTGGTTTAGAACTGAGGTAGCTTAATTTTCGTGATCGGGAAAGAACCTTACCTTGTCAACCTCCGAGTCTATTTGTTCGTCCGTCCCTCCCTTGTTCAATGCTCCTTTCTCCATTAGAGTAGCTCGTTTAGCCGCTAAATACATTGTTCTGAAAAAAAAAGTAGCAAATTTTCTAAGGTATTGCAGGTGGAGACAGACCAATAACCAAAAAAAAAACTACCAAAATGGTAGAAATGGTAGTTTTTCTAAATACCAAAATTTTTGCCTGCAAACAATTACCAAATGATAAATTTCAAAACCTACCACTAAAAAAAATCTACCATAACGGTAGTAATTACCTCTTAATAGTGAGGTAGTATAAATCGGCGATGGCTCGCACGCTGTAGTCAGGGACGAAGGTGTGACGCAGCATGGAGTCCATGTTCAGGTTTTGAAGGGAACCCATAGATGAAGGTGCGGGGTTTTCAGCTGGAAATAGAAAATATCAAAGCTAAAAAAAATACGTACAAAACGACGTCATCATCTATGTTAACTAAGATTGTGCAGTAACTTTATGCCTGGTGATACGCGGCTTAGTGCCAACTTGTGTTAGCTTTCGAAAAGAAACTAACAAGGTTTTGTAGCAGAGGACCTTCGAAGTATTAACGTAAAAAAATAAGTTGTTTTTAATGTAAAAGGCTTTGACAGTTCGCGGTAAGGTCCGCAAAACGGTAGGCTGGACAATTTCGATGTCGGCAGACCAGACCTTTAACAAAAAATAAACTTATACAAAATTGACGTTTGTCACGGAATACATTCCGTGGTACATGTGTTATGTTATGGCCATTTATCTCAAACAATTGATTTTATCTCATATATCAGTCTTTTCTAATTCAACACAAGTTCACATAGTCACTTAAAAAAAACTAATATGGTAGTTTTGGCCTAATAATTTCAACCTATTGAACGTGCTTTTACGCCTTCAGCATGCAACTTATTAATAAATTTAAAAGCAACCATTGTTTAGAAAATTTACTAGAATGGTAATAATTACTCCTACCCAATCCGACGTTCTGCGTAAGCACCAACCGCCTTTGGTTTAAACAACTTCAAATTTTTCAGAAAATCTACTAAAATGGTAGTAATTGCTCTTACTCAATTCGAGGTTCTGCGTAAGCTCCTGGAACCTTTGGTCAAAACAACTTGGTGATAAATTAAAAAGCTACCATTGTTTAAAAAATCTACTGAATTGGTAGTAATTACTCTCACCCAATCCGATGTTCTGCATAAGCACCTACCGCCGTTGGTTTAAACAACTTATTAATAAATTTAAGAGCTACCATTCTTCAGAAAATCTACTAACTGGTAGTAATTGCTCTTACCCAATCCGACGTTCTGAGTAAGCGCCTGGACGCCGAAGTATGTGAAGGGTCCCGCCTCGAAGACCAAGTTTTCTCTGCCCACTGTCACCTCTACGCGACCTTCCAGAATCAGCACGAAGTAGTCTACCTGAAGAAGATTAAGATTCAGAATATTTTATTCAATGTAGATACAACGCAAATAGAGCGAGTTTTTACTCGTAACTAAGTATAGCGTGCTCAGAATAATTTCCGCTGTGACGGTTATTTTCTCCGCATGGGTGACAGGCGGAGAGCCAATGAACGATTCACTCGCTTTCCCCACCTGCTGCGCTCACCCCCGCAACAATTATAGGGAACATGCAAAATTTTATTTTAATAAAAAAAAATATTCTCATTCATGTAATAAACAGTCTAGTAAACTATTTTTCGAATAGCTATAATATTAAAAAGGTATAAGCTTTCGAAGATTTGTTTCTGTCTCTTTCTAGCAAAACGAAATTTAATAAGGAGTTTATATGGCCGTAGTGCATTGTGACGTCACTGTTCATGTCTGATCTCTCATCTCTCCTTAGATTATATAATACTAGATCTCTCCGTCTAATCGGCGCGTAATTAGTAGTTTTAAATGCTTATATCGGCCGTATTAATTAGCCGATTTAAATTTAAATTTCACTTTTTGTCATCTCTACTACGGTATTTTCATATTTTGTTAATGAATGCGACCAAAAAAATGTATGCATGTTCCCTATTCACACAAGCACATTTTGTTTAACTGCGATAACCAACCACACTAGGCACAGCCTGTATCGTGATTATCGCTACATTATATCATTCACAACAGGACACAAACTGATCTTAACTTATTCTAACTTGTACAAAGTAAGATTAGTAATACCGAAATGTTTATTCTGTTAACCGTAAAACGGTTTACCATATAAATGGGTATTCCGTTCCCTGTTTTAAAGATTACTAGCCTTTCCGTGTGGTGCCGGCAAAGAATAGTACCAACCCATACATACCCGTGGGTGTCGTAAGAGGCGACTAAGGGTTATAAACTGGAGGATGGGCAGCAGCATCCTCCTTTGTATCTTACATCTTACTTTCTGCGGTCACCTACAACCGCGGTCTATGGTGCCAGCCGTAACTATGGTACTTCCCCTCTACATTTTTTACAGCAAAAGCTAGAATTCTGGAGGGAGCTCCCTGTCCTGTAGTGGACGTTTCATTGGATGTTATGATGATAGGAAGCATGGAAGCGTGAAAGTAGAATTAATGCAGTAGAAATGAGAGCGCTAAGGAGTATGATTGGTGTTAAATTGAGTGACAGGATTAGAAATAGCGTGATATGATAAGAGAACGATGTGGCGTAAAAGAAGACGTAGTGACTAAAATTGAGAAAGGGATGCTGAGATGGTTTCAAGTTTCAAATCATTATTGCATCCATGTTGTACAACAGTTCTTATTTAAAAAGTAGAGCTTCAACATGAACCCTGATAGGGCACCACAATCTTAACTACTTAAAACTGAAAATTATAAACTATTTACATTATAAACAAAACATTTTTGAGCTTAATTAAACTAAAACTACTACTAATCCTACTATACCTACTAATATTCTTTAATTTACATGCATATTATACCTTTTCGTATAATAATTCTTCTACCGAGTAGTAACTTTTATCAGTTAGAAACGTTTTCAAAGATCTTTTAAATAATATTTTTATGTTTGGTCATTTTCTTTGTTTGATCATGTTGAAAGGATGAATGAAGGCAGATTGACGAAAGATGATTTAAGTTTACAAGCCTTACCGGTTTCCCCTCCTGGAAGACGTATCTCTTGGGGTCGGTCTTGGGCTCGTCTCCTCGCAGCTTGATGTGCTGGATCACGTCTTGCTTCAGCAGGCGACGGAGAACTGTCTCCGATATGATGTCCGCTCGGAATGCGTCCACGCCTGGGGACGAAAAGCAATTCTTACTTTAACGCTAAGCTCTATAATGCGATGAATCTATGCTTACGAAAAGTATGGTACACACGGCCGCATGGCAGTAGAAACACTTTTGGACCTTAGGGCGTGGTAATAGAGTTGAAAAAGTTTCTACCGACGTGCGGTTGACCGTACCTACATTTCGAAATGGATTTTAGTGCCGCTTGCAATTTAATTAACATCTTTTATACACATAGTGAGATTGGGCGACACACCTAGATTTAAGCAAAAATCACCTATTTAAATGGTGGAGGTGTTGGGATTTGAACCTTAATTAAACGTATGTATGTATGTAGTATGGCAGGCGACGGAGAACTGTCTCCGATATTATGTCCGATCGAAATGCGTCCACGCCTGGGGAGGAAAAAGTATAACTTAAAAACTACTTAAAGTTGTATAGAATTAATACGAGCAGAGCGGCCAGAGCGTCTCTCGCGATATGTTTTCCCTCTTATTCACAACATCCCATGAAACATCCACTGCATGACAGGGAGCTCCCTCCAGAACTCCAGCAAAAACGCGTGGCACTTTGGAGGGGATTTACCATAGTCACCACGCTTGTAAGCGTTGCGGCTGGCGACCGCAGTATATAAGATGGCACGATGCACAGAAGGACGCTTCTGCCCATCCTCTGGTTCATAATCCCTTAGTCGCCTCTTACGACACCCACGGGTAGTATAATATCCCTCTTATTAGTACACAAACATTTTATTTCTTTGCAAAAGATCCTCCAGTTAGTCAGATCAGCTTATATTTAAGTTCCAAAAGTCATAGCTGCCATAAATTGTTGCTTTGGAGCATTTCGCTTATTAGGTCGTAAGTCACCATACATGCCAAACCAAAATAAACCGTAGTTTTTACACAATAAGAAACAATGTCAAGTTCTGCCCGGGTTGCAGTTAACTTGTTTAATCTACTCATTAGTGCTCAGGAATTGGAAGGTGGCCAGTACGAGTTAAGGAGACACGTGGTACTTTTAAAGCTATTAGGAGTAAAGCTCTTCCACAGAACTCTTACTTTCCATGTCGCTTGCAAGTAACTCATTTATCCCCTTTTCACTACTACATCTACTCAGTAGGTAAGAGTAAAAGTCTTCGGAAGAACTTACTTTGTACGCCATTTGGAAGTTACTCATCCGCTGGAGCGTTTCAAGCGACCTAAGGAGCTCGCGCAAATGTCAGTCTAGCGATTTAAGCTTCCAAGGAAGCAGTTTTTGAGGCGTAAAGTGGTGCGATTGTAAGCTTTTTTCACAACTACATAGCTTAACCAGTCTGACCTACTCACTAGTGCTCAGGAATTGGAAGGTGGCCAGTACGAGTTGAGGAGAAACGTGGACCTGCTGCTTTTGGTGACCAGCGAACGCGGCCAAGCCCTGGTACTTGTTGAGGGCTCGGGCCAGACGCTTCTTGGTGCAACTGACCTATTCAAATCGGACCCGGGTTTCTGAACTTGGTCGGGTTGTACCACTGATTCCCGCCAATTTTTGTCAACGTTTTATACGTCGTTAGAAAGGTAATTTCAATAGGTCGTAAGTCATCATACATGCCAAACCAAAATAAACCGTAGTTTCTACGCAATAAGGCATAATCTCTAGCTCTGCCCGGGTTGCAAGAAACCTGTCTGATCTACTCACTAGTGCTCAGGAATTGGAAGGTGGCCAGTACAAGTTGAGGAGACACGTGGACTTGCTGCTTCTGGTGACCAGCGAACGCGGCCAAGTCTTGGTATTTGTTGAGAGCTCGGGCTAGACGCTTCTTGGTGCGATTGTCGGCTGAAATATACAAGATTTTAGTTATTTGTTTTGTAGATATTTAATTATTATTTTTGTCAGAAACAAACATTACCAGTTAGGCATAGTTTAGAAAAAAATGTTTTTCTTATAAGTAACATGGGATCAATGTTGTGGGTTTCACGAATATATTTTTTTCTTTATATGTAGGTACTTTATAAGTAATAACTTATTGTGCAACTGTTTGTTAATCTTAATAAATGGGAAAAAAAGATATAGGCACTGTTGGTTTTTGATACATTCTGTATTTGACTTCTGCACCAGCCTCCTTACAACGCTTTCGATCCGGAGGTCCTGGGTTCGATTCCCGGTGGATGGGTTCTTCCTAGTTTTGAACGTTGCAGAAATATCTTTTATTCCACTCTCACCAAAAATTTGCTACTTTGCTTTTAGACAAAAAGTTACGGAGCATTCTTTATTTTCTTTTCTTCATGCTGCTTTTGTCTCCAAATGCTCACCATCTGTCTGCGTGACTAGGTTTTTTTTTTTTATTTTACTGTCCCTTTCTGTAACGTAGTGTATTCCTTTGTCTAAGATACTTACTAATAACATCAGTTTTATCAACTATCTCGGCTTGTATCATCTCCTCGATGACGTCTTCCAACGTAACAAGACCCACGGTCTCATACACCGGATCTCCATCACCTTCCTTGTCTATGCGCAGTCCTTACTTGTCTATATCATAACTGGTGGAGTCACCACAAGGTCTTTTATTATACTTACTAATAACATCAGTTTCATCAACTATCTCAGCTTGTATCATCTCCTCGATGACGTCTTCCAACGTCACCAGACCCACGGTCTCATACACCGGATCTCCGTCACCTTCCTTGTCTATGCGCTGAACGAACGCCATGTGGCCTTTGTGTCCTGGGAAAACAGAAAGGAAATAATGATTTTTTTCAGTACAAAACAGTCAAAAATAGAAAATAATAGATAAAAATCCCTCCTTCAATTCTTTTATAACATGAGGTTCCCTTGTTTTTATAATTTTGAACCCTAAAAATATTACTCGCTGAATACAGAACTTATCGAAAATCCGGGGACAGATAAATGTACCATTGTTTACATAACATCCCATGAAACGTCAACTCCAGGACAGGGAACTCCCTCCAGACTCCAGCAAATCGCGTGGTATTTTGAAGGGGATTTTAGTGGACTGCCGTAAGATTTATACCTCTGAATCCAGGGCCAGTCAATGGAGCTTCAAATAAATTTTTGAAATGTGTTTTTAATAACATATAGAATATTAATTATTATTAATTTTTCGGAGTGTTATTTTTATTACTATAAAGTTATATTTTGAAAAGGAGAACTATAACAAACTTGTCCTTGGGCCTCAAGGGACAGCAGGTACAAAGGTGAGGGGTGGGGGGAATTCGCATAGGAAACGTATGTGTAAGGTACCTCGAAACTTGGCTCATAGACAGGGATAAGGTCAATTAGTAAAAATAAAAAATACGATTTTTTTTCGGTTGCAAATAATAAAGTTAAAAAATAATGTTGTTTTTGTCAAATATCGATAGGTCGTATGGCAGAATGAAACGAAGCCATGGCCAATCTTAAAAAAAAAAACTGACAACTGTTCTACGTAGTCTGTGGTCGGTTTATACAGCTGTTAGTTTTTTATTTATGATAGGCAATGACTACTTATCACATTCTGCCATACGACCTATCGATATTGGACGAAAACGATTTTTTTAAAACCTCGTCATTTATGGCCGAAAAAATTTGATATTTTTTATTTATCTTTAATGATCCTATTCCTGTTTATGAGCCAAGTTTCAAGGTACCTTACATATAAGTTTCCCTTGCGAATTATAAAAGGAACAAAAAAATTAAAGAGCAACATATTTTATCTCATGAACAGTTATAGCTAGAAAGTTAAAATTTTCACGGATCATGTATTTCTGTTGCCGCAATAACAACAAATACTAAAAACAAAAAAAAGTTTTAAATAAAGGGGGGCTCCCATACTAAAGACCTGTTCTTTTAGGCGATTTTTGTTTTAGCTCTATCTTAAAAACTTTCTGAAATTTCAGAAAGTTACTGTTCTAGATTTTTGGAGTCTGACACACGCTTGACCAGGTTTTATTGCTTTTTGTTATTTTATAGCTTATGCACTATAAAAATACCAATTTTCAAGTTTTTAGGTCCCCGTTTTTAAGATAGGTAGAGCTAAAACAAAAATCGCCTAAAAAAACAGGAGCCCCCCTTTATTTAAAACTTTTTTTTTTGTTTTTAGTATTTGTTGTTATAGCGGCATCAGAAATACATGATCCGTGAAAATTTTAACTCTCTAGCTATAACTGTTCATGAGATAAAAAATGTTGCTCTTTAATTTTTTTTTCCTTTTATAATTCCCCCCACCCCTCACCTGCGGTCCTTTGAGGCCTAAGGACAAGTTTGTAATAGTTCTCCTTTTCAAAATATAACTTTATAGTAATAAAAATTAAAAAAAAAAAACCCGAAAAAATTTAAATAATTAAAACTTGAGATCGGGCAAAATATTTTTTTTTAACATTATTTTATGTTATTAAAAACACATTTCAAAAATTTATATTAAGATTCATTGACTGGCCCTGGATTCCGAGATAATTCAATTTTTATGCCTTACGGCACTCCACTATTTACCAAAGTCACCACGCTTGTACGGTCAACCGCTTGTCGGTAGAAACTTTTTCAACTCTATTACCACGCAATAAGGACCAAAAGTGTTTCTACTGATGTGTGGACGTGTTCATAGTTTATTATTCCTTAACAATATACATTGTGTTGGACATACATCTTAGCATCAAAACGATTTGTCAATATAGAGAATTTACAATAATACATGAAAAAAAACTACAAAAATTGAGCCTTAAATTATTAAAAAAAGAAATTATATATATATATAATGTCATTACATTATAAATAATTGTAGAGAATCTACTTATTGACGAATTCATCAACGGAATAAAAACATTTTTCCAACAAGAAACTCTTCAGGGTAACTTTAAACGTTTTACCTATAAGCGTTGTGACTGGCGACCGCTGTTGTTAGTGACCGCAGTATGTAATATGGTACGATACACAGGAAAAGGCTGCTGTCCATCCTCCTGTTCATAATCTCTTAGTCGCCTCTTACGACACCCACGGGTGGAGATGGATTGGATACTACTCTTTGCCGGCACCACACGGATGAATTATAAACAAGTGCGAGTCGGACTCGCGCGCCGAGGGTTCCGATATACCTATAGTATTTTTGGAAGTAATAAAGTCCATTTTTAGGACCGCAAAACTAAATTTGTTTGTAAAGGTTTTTTGCAGATTTCTAAAAAACTGTACAACTAAGAAAGATCGTTTTATTTTTGCTGTAATATTTACATAAACTTCTATCGACTGTAATTAATTCAGATTTTTCCTTTCACAAACTTCAGAGATAAGGGGGGGGGAATGGTATTTTTTTTTGTCATTTTTCATCATAACTTGAAAATTCAACGTCGTAAAAAAATACAAAAATATATTATAGAACATACAAGTAAAGCCCTTTCATATAATACTCCACTCGACCTAGTAACGACAATTTGAAATTTTGCCCCCCCCCCCCCCCCCTATTTAGGCACCTTTAATCATAACTTTTTTTTATTCTTTCATGTGCAATTAAGTTGGATAAAGCTATACTAAAACTATTCCAGATTTCAAGTCGACAAGTCGATAGCATGAGTGGTTGCTGAGATATTCAGGTGTGACAGACAGACGGACAGACAGACAGACAAAGTCGCACCATAAGGGTTCCTTTTTTTTCCCTTTTTGGTATCGGAACCCTAAAAGTAAGGGCTAGCATTGTATTAATTAATTAAATAAATAAATTATTTCAACGGTAGAAAAGGCTCTCGAACAGGAAGCCTGTTCACTCGCGAATAATATTGTTTGGCAGACAGACAGATATGAAAATAGGCATCCGCTAAGAAAGGAATTAGAAAATCCAGCCCCCTTATGAATCTACGGAAATCAATGTGAAGGAAGTCGCGGGCAATAGCTAGTTAACCATAACTCGTAACAAAACGGGCGGCCTTAGAAAATCTCTACATTTAGATTTTGAGTTTTTGAGAGCGCAAACAAAGAAACATGAGCAAGTATTTTACTGCTAACAAGACGAAAAAGGTATAATTCATTGTGTTATTTGCATAGCTAGTTAGAAGCAGCGAACGTTAGAAGGCGTCTGGCCAAGCCCGGATAGTGTTACCAGTCGTCAGGATCGTTCAGTCTTTGTCAGGATTCCGGTCGGAGTCGGAAAATTAATAGAAAATGTCCGGACTTTATGGATTATTTTTTATTATTATTTAGATTATTCGCTAACTCGTTGAGCATTGTGCGGAATGTCCCTCCTCCATACCTTTTTCGGTCATTTCACAAGTCGGCTAAAAATAAAGTATTTTTGAATTTTGCGCATTTTGGGTCAAAACCTAGAAAATTACGTCGCTTTTAGCAAAATGTCAGGACATACATACATACGAGTACATACATAACATCATGCCTCTTTCCCGTTGGGGTAGGCAGAGACCACAGTCCTCCACCTGCTACGATCTTGACATACTTCCCTTGCTTCCTGTACTTTACTTCATCTATTTTGCCATTCATTCCACCACTGACATTCATCGTAGCAAAGCGGCTCTCCGTAGCCCGCTTTTCGCCCCCGGGAGGAACGCTGAACGGGACGGTTCGCAACCCATTAGGGTTGCGAACCACACCGCCGCCTTTCAAGTTTTTATTTTTATTCAAAAACATTGTGTTTTAGTAGAAATCAGGCTTTTGTCAGGATTTTATAGGTAGGTATACCATCTGGTAACCCTAAGCCCGAATGACTTGAAACCCCTGCCCTCCCACTCCTAACCCTCTATTTTTAATGACATGTGCTTTTTAATGTGTTTTCTTTTTTGGGAATAAATGCTGTGTATTTGTACACACGACCGCACATTAGTAGAAACTCTTTTGGACCTTATGGCGTGGTAATAGAGCTGAAAAAGTTTCTACCGACAAGCGGTTGACCGTACCAGGGGGAGAATGAACACAAAGTCACGTAAAATAACGCAAAGCGGGTTTTGACTTTTAAGTAAGTATTTCATAACGTTTTTACCTCCTAATGCTCAGCGAGGTCCTAGCGCCTGATTGTTATTGCAATTTTTATTATTTTTCGACTATAGCTCTTTAACCTGTGAAGCCTACTATACTTTTTTTTTGTTACTAGTGAGCAAACGAGCAGGTGGGCGACCTGATGGTAAGTGGTCACCACCGCCCAGAGCGAGCACCCACTGTGATAGATAGTTTTCCTTTTAATTTCATCATATATGCTACTACTGTGAATTTTGACTTTGATTTTGAACCTTTTTGATACGAAATCCTAATAAATAAATAAAAATAAAATAAATAGTTGCCACGATCAAACTTGGCCGCCTCTCAACAAACAGTTAATCATAATTATAAGAGACGCAAAAATATATATTTTTGCTCCAAACGAAATATTTTCGGAAACAGATTTAGGTCAACGTAAAATTATTACAGATACAGTCAACCGCATGTCAGAGGAAACATTTGTAACTCTATTACCATAGCATAAAGTTCAAATTGATTCTACTGACGTGCTGTTGTGTGTAAGAGAAGGTCATACTTCATACATAAGAGCTTTGCGCTGTTCTCATTTCAATAGCCGTGAGAATTTGGTGCCGGCAAAGAATAGTACCAACCCATACATACCCGTGGGTGTCGTAAAAGGCGACTAAGGGTTAACTGGAGGATGGGCAGCAGCATCTTCCTTTGTATCTAACATCTTACTTACTGCGGTCACCTACAACCGCGGTCCATGGTGCCAGCCGTAACGCTGACAAGCGAGGTGACCATGGTACTTCCCCTCCACATTTTTCCAGCAAAAGCTAGAATTCTGGAGGGAGCTCCCTGTCCTGTAGTGGACGTTTCATGGGATGTTATGATGAGCGTTTAAGAGGGTATCCTAGCAGCGTTTCTTCCATACAAATTGATACTATTGTATTCCCTTATTTCCTCCCTGGATAATACGTATAGAGCGATGGTATTTTGTTTTTAAATCAAGGTCTACTGTAGGGCATAGACTGTAGGCATGTCCCTGTTAATTATTTTTTTCTGGAAAGAAAATTGACTATCCAAAAAGCTCAAAAAGTACCCCCGTTTTCCGCCCTATTTAGACGAAAACCAGAAGATCTTAAAATGTTTTCGAAATAAAAGATAAAAACAGAAGCGTAGATCGTCGTATCTTACGAATAAAGGCGCTGTTGCAAAATACCAACTTTTCAGGGGGAAGTTTTTTGTGTTTTATTTCAAAACTATAAGACTTTTTTGTTATGTTAATATTTCAAACATAGCCTTACTATTTCGGGGTATCTATTTTAATGCAAATTCGACATTTGATTCGCTATTTCTTATAAATTTGTCCCGTTTTTCGTAATTATGTCTTTATTCGCCGGGAAAATATTGGTTATACTAGACCTAAGTGACATTACGCCTTTTTTCACCGGAATATAACAGGTCGTAAGAGCATTAGTGTCTTTTATTTTAATTTAAGCAACGTTTTCAAGGAAAAGAAGGACCAGGGTATACAGGGAGTAAGGGACAGCCTTCAGGAATGATCAGATCAACGAAAGTGAACAACTTTCAATGAATGAAACTTTCAGGAATTGAAAAAAAAATCGATTTTTCCATGCAAAATTCTATACTATTAAACGAGCAATGTTTGTTTGTATACACAAAATCAGTTTTTCAAAAACGGTTGTTACGAGTTTGATAACATTTTGCATAAGGGGGTTCTTGGGAGCGAAAATTTTATCTAACTAGGTCTTAAAGTCCTGGAAAACTAATTTTATCAGTTTTTTGAGATTTTCTTTGGTACCATTGCCCCCGTAAAGTTTGTAAAGAGCAAAGCTCGGTCGACCAAATATTTCCAAACTTGGTAGGACAGTTTGTATGGCAAAACCGATTTTTATTGTTTCCTGAAAGTTTCACTCACTGAAAATTGATCAGTTTCGTGGGCTGTACCCTTTCTGTTTTTGGAAGAATATCCCTTATACTGTGTATTAAAATAAATATACTTTAGTATTCTCAAACTGTGAAAAAAATATCAATCATTTGGACCCGCTTATTTCTTAATTATTTTTTTGCGTTTATTATTTTTGTAATAATTCCCAATAATAACACGTATCCTTTTAAAAAATCAACTATATAGTTACTTCGGTTCAAAAGATAGCCGTCACACAAACATACTATGTTGATTAGCCACTTCCGGAACAGCTAAATATAAAAAAATTCCTTGTTGGTAAGGGAGCACGTCAAGATTGTCTTAAACTAAACAGCTTACAAAGAAAAGTTACAAAAGTCACAGGCGAGTGTCAAGCTTGACCGGCTCTTAAAAGTACATGACTGGATCATACTCTTCTACTTGCATTCCCTATTCCCCCCCCCCCCTCACCACCCATCACTCCCTCACCCTACGCCCAACCATGGCCCCCCTTCCCTCACCACCCATCACTCCCTCACCCTACGCCCAACCATGGCCCCCCTTCCCTCACCCCTTGCCCTCTCCTTCGCCTCGATAAAGTGCCAATTACTGCTTCGATAAAGTGACCCCTTAAACGAAAACATACACGTATCCACGTCAAAAATGCATTTGTTTTGAAATTTCCGTACGCAAAGGGTGCTAACGCACTAAAAGGGTGACCTCATACCAATTTTTTCCTTCCATCCATCTGTCAGCTTAAAATAGTGCCAAGTGGAGCAAAATTTTACGGTACCGTCGGTGTATGACTCCGACTCGCACTTAACCGTTTTTTTTTATTTACTCACCTCCCACCAACGTTAAAAAAGCCACAAATGCCACAAAGGCGTCCTAACTAAACTCTTATTAAAAGTCACAAACTATGCATTATATCCAATATTTATTTGTTTTTATAACCGACAGTGAAGTTGATGTCAATAAGATCACTTATTTTATAATACGCATTGTAAAACGTGCAAATAAGGACATAGTAATAAGTTTCCGTGGAATATAGCCACAAAGGCGGTTAGGTATATCAAATCTTCATAGAAGTAACACAAGGCAAAATGGAATAAGGCCACAAAGCGTAATAGCGTCTTTTTTCGTCGGAGTAGCTCAAAATTATATCGAAGATAATTCATTAATTTAACAATGTCATGCATTCAGGAGCGTTCTTATGCAATACAATCACAAAATAACAAGTAAAAAGCCAATAAAACTAAACAATTGAGTCACTTGTTTCCCCGCGCATGCGCGAAGAAATTAGACACTGTGGCTAGAGTGGCGGTCTTCGTCGGGAAAAATGAGAGAACGCAATTGTGGCTTTTTATGAAAACTTATTTTTTTTTGTTGATATAGATTGATTTTTTGTGATTTCTCGAACTCAGATGATGTAAAATGGGCTGCAAATTCTATATAACTAATAAAAATAAAAAGCCACTACGGCCATAGTGCCCTTTTTCGTAGGATACGACGAGATATATTCTTCCATTAATTGTGATACCAAAAATATTTGAATCAGCTTAGTTTTGGAGAAGAAAACAGGGGAAAGCGGAACGTCGTTTTGTAAGTAAAATTGGTCTAGATTAGTTTACTCGTATTATATGATCTGTGTCTAGGTGAAGGTTGTCCCTATCGCACACTATGGGAGGCTTGTTGGGGCGCGGCGTAGCGCGACAGTAGTTTGTTCAAATCTCAGGATACCCTCTTAAGGCTCATACTACCCTAAAATTAGCTGCTACACGCACGTCAATGCAAATGTCGACCTCATTTACACGTCAATAACGTTCATATAAGAGTGCTCTGCGACGTAGCTGTTACGACCAACGGTGAATCCGAAATTCAAAAAAATTACGAGTCCGACACGTACTTGACCAGTTTTTGTTATTTGTTGTTATTCTATAGCTTATGCACTATAATTATACCAATTTTCATGCTTGTAAGTGTTTTTACGATACAGCTAAACCAAAACTTCGAGCAAAAATCTCCTAAAAACACATTTATAGTATGGGAGGCCCCTAAATATAAAAAAAAAATATTTCAGTATTTTAAATAGCGACAACAGAAATAGGTACATAATCTGTGAAAATTTTAACTGTCTAACTATTACGGTTTATGAGATACAGCCCGCTGACAGACAGACAGGCATCGGAGGCATATTAGTAGGGTCCCGTTTTTCACTCTTTGGGTCCGGTACCCTTAAAAATTTCTATCATCTATGAGCCAGATCAGATGACAAACTATTCTTATTTAAGGGGCGGTGCCACTAGCGCCACATCAGTTCTATTCGTAATTTCGTTGTGGCTTCCTCCGTTCTTATCTACTTGACAAGATAAATATTTGTCGGACTAGCTCCTCGACACATGACAGCATTTTTAGGATTCCGTACCCAAAGGGTGAAAAACGAGGCCCTATTTATATGCCCCCGATGTCTGTCAGCGGGCTGTATATCCTATGTACCGTAATAGACAGCTGAAAATTTCACAGAATAATGTAAGTATTTCTGTTGCCGCTATAACAACAAGTAATAAGAAAAAAGACGGGTTGCACTCCGGGAGTGCCGGCAGAAATAAAAACAATTGAATGAAAAAATTGACAATCTTACGCTTTCTCGATCAGGCTACGGATCTGACGCGAGTTTAACATTCTTTACCCATATAAAAAAGTGCCAAGCGCTGCTAAAGGAGTTTTCACTTTAAAAATAATGAAGTACCAATAAAAGTGTTTTTCTAGGCGATTTTAGGTCGATTTTTGTTTACGCTCTATCGTAAAAACGGGTACACTTACAAACGTGAAAATTGGTATGTTTATAGTGCAAAAGCTATAAAATAACAAAAAACAATAAACATTGGTCAAGTGCGTGTCGGTCTCGCGCGCACGCTTCGGCGTGACTGCTCGTCCATAATAAAGACGGTATTTTTTTACCTTAGTGGTACGGAACCCTTGGTGCGCGAGTCTGACTTGCACTTGATCGGATTTTTTATGTATTTTCATGTCAGCAAATAATCAGATGGGCCACCTGATATCAACGTCTTATCAATATTTCTTTACATATGATTGACATATTGACACATTTATGGTGTGTCTATATTTTTATTTACCTAACTGGTATAGGTGTGGTCAAACTACTTGAACAATGACCTTGGCTGCGCAGAGTCGATTTTACATACAAATTGACGTGCGCAAAGCTTCCCCTACCACGCAATTATTGTTCAAGTTTTTCGCCCCGCAGCCCGCAGTATAATGACTGGTATCGTACTGTTGTTTACTAAAAATTGTTGCTACCCCGTTTCATCCTACTAATATTAAGTATAAACGTGAAAGTTTGTAAGTATGGATGGATGGATGTTTGTTTCTCTTTCACGTAAAAACTACTGAATGGATTTGAATGAAACTTTACAATAATATAGTTTATACTGTTAACATCAGAATAACACACAGGCTACAATTTATAAACCTGCGCAGACGAAGTTGCGGGCACCAGCTAGTACAAAATAAAATAGCTTAGTGTTTGATAGTACTAAAAAAGTGTAGTATGGTACAGCTGATAGAGCATCTGTGTTGGCAGAGAGTCTGATAGTGCTGGCAGTGTGTCTGGTTTGATAGTGTCGACAGAGTTTCTGATAGTGCTAGAAGTGTATGATAATGCTGGCAAAGTGTATGATAGTGCTAGCGGAGTGTCTGATAGTGCTGACAGAGTGACTGATAGTGGTTGTAGTGTTTGATATTAGTTCTGGCAGAGTGTCTCATAGTGTTAGCGAAGTGTCTGATATAGCTGACAGAGTGTCTGATAGTGCTGGAAGAGTGTCTGATAGTGCTGGAAGAGTGTCTGATGGTGCTGGCATTGTCTGATAGTGCTGGAAGAGTGTCTGATGGTGCTGGCATTGTCTGATAGTGCTGGCAGTGTGTCAGATAGTGCCAGTAGAAGTGTTTGATAGTGCTTACAGCGTGTCTGATAGTGCCGGAAGTGTCTAATGGTGCTTGCAGAGTGTCTAATAATTCGGTCAAATTGGTTAATGCTGACAGTTTCGTCATAAAACTGGCAGTGTTTCTGATAATACTGGAAGTGTGTCTGATAGTATTGAGATTGTCTGATAGTGCGCTGACAGATTCAGATAATTTTATTCACTATAGATTCTTTACAAAATACTTATTGAATATCATTTATTATTATTATTTATTTATTATTCATTTATTTATTCATAATTACCACGAGATTACATCCCAGTTACAGTAACTACTTAAATTAAAACATTAAACAAACATTAATTACAAATTTACATGTCAATCATTATTTACAAATTTCATTAGAAAAGTCATTACATATTCTAAATATTTTTCCAATGTCGTCATCAAATATATCACAATTAGTAATATTCAGGAGTGCATTGAGAGCTTTGAGCATTCGGCAAATAGGGGACTGCACGCGCAAAACTGTACGACATCGTGGAACCGCAAACGTGTCGTAGCTCCTATTGTCTCGACGCTGCTGAATGCTTCGGAAAGGTACATGCAACCTACAAAGCTTTTCATGTAAATCAGACGAATCAATAGTTCCACGAAGGACCTTTACCGCAAATCTGATTTCATCCTGGTTTCTTCTGTATTCCAGGGAATTCATACCAAGTGTGCCCAATAGAAACTTGGTAGGGTATAAAAAGGGATAGTAGCCCTTAGTCTTTTTGTAGAGAAATCTCAAGAAAGCTTTTTGCACTTTTTCGAGCATTAAGGTGTATTTAGATTCATGCGGGTTCCATCACAGGCACTACCCTCTAATTTACTTCGGACAAGGGTAGTGTACAGAAGTATTACAACTTCTTTGTCATGGAACTCACTCACATTACGCAGTACAAATCCGAGACGCCTGTAGGACTCCTCAGCAACGGTAGATATATGCTTATTGAACGTCAAATGGTCATCAAAAATGACACCAAGATCCTTTATGGTAGATGTACGAGATATAACATCCGTCCCCGACCTGTACTGGTATGCACGAGGGTGCTTGATCCGGCCAAAGGAGATAACATGGCATTTAGATAAATTGAACTGCAACCGATTGTCTTCAGCCCATTTACACACCGCATCGACATCGCGTTGTAAAGCTTCACAATCACTTTCATTTGTTATCTCATAGAATAGCTTGAGGTCATCTGCATAGAGCAAGCATTTTGCATGTGTAAGCACATTGGCCAGATCATTCACCATCAATATGAAAAGCAATGGGCCAAGCGTGGAACCTTGACTCACACCAGAGCGCGTATAATAGGGCCGTGAGGAGAAGCATCCGTACTTCACGTATTGCTGCCTATCCCGCATGTAGTCAGCAAAAAGCTTAAGGAGGCCCGGAGCAAATCCAATAGAGTCTAGTTTAGACAGAAGAATATCATTGTCTACTCTATCAAATGCCTTACGAACATCAAAATAAAGCACATCCACCTGATTTCCGCGGTCCATGCTATCCGAGATATAATCGACCAGCATTATCAAGTTAGTGTCGACAGATCTGCCGGGTCTGAATCCATGCTGTTCATTGCAGATGAAATTATTAAGTTGCTTATAAATTGCACAATGCATTATTTTTTCAAACACCTTTGCAGGAGATGAAAGAACTGCAATTGGTCTATAGCTCTCTACTGAGTCCCTGCTACTCGTTTTGGGCAATGGCGTCACTCTAGATATTTTCCACTGCTTAGGAAAGGTCCCTGTTTGAATGATTAAGTTCATGATGTGGCAGAGTGGTTTTGCAAAAACACTACGGCAATCTTTCAAAACAAAAGTGGACAGGTTGTCATGCTGAATACAATGCAAATAGAGCAAGTCTACGCCGTTTCGGAAAGTCTGATAGTGCTGGAAGTGTAAAGTGGAGATGGCAGAGTATCTGATAGCACTGACAGAACATCAGATAGAAACTGATAATGTCAGTGTCACCATCAGTGAACTGCCATAACATGACATCCACGGTGACATCTTAAAAGACAAAGTTGTAAGATAGTACTGGTAGAGCGTTCTCAGAGGAGTGTTGTCAGTATCATCAGGATTCACAAAAGCCACGTTATTGAGCGTCTGATAGTGCTGACAGCATTCTGATAATACTGGCAGAGTGTGTGATAGTGCTGGCACTGTGATAGTGTGTCTTATAGTGTTGACAGTGTGTCTGATAGGGTTGACTGAGTGTCTGATGTGTCACGTACCTTCTTTGAACTGCCGCAGCATGACATCCAATGTGACATCTTCGAAGACGAAATTGCAAGGGTTCTGATAGTACTGGCAGAGCGTCCTCAGAGGAGTGTTGTCATCAGGGTCCACAAAAGCCAGGTCTTTGATGAAGAGCACAGTCACGATGTTGCCGCGGTGACCTTCGTAAACTGGGATCCGAGAGTAGCCTGGGAATAAAAAAAAATAATAATATAATCAGCCAGCACTGCACCACAGAATATATGTTGCAATATATTCTTTAAAAAAATCACTTTAAAAACTAGAAAATACTTGCTCTAAAAAGTATGAAACAAAAAACTATTACCATCTGAAATTGTTATGCACAAACTATGGTATTTAATAAATATTCATAGTGATGTTCAGATAATAGCCGTGGCCATATTGTTATGCAACTTATCTCTAAAGTTTATGATAGATTTTTGTTGTACGAGTTTGCTAACAACGCACAAAAAAATTTCGACTCACCATACTAAAGTGGTCACGTGACCAACCCATTTTGTATGGGAAGTTGAAAATTTTCTCGTGCGATGTTAACAAAGTCGTAGAACAAAAGTTGTTGCTTTTGACCTCACTAATAAGTGGGCAAAAGGAAATCAGGTCCAAAAAAATAACCTAGTAGGTATATACTTAGTATTTTTTGTTAAAGCGGCAACAGAAATACATAATCTGTGAAAATTTCAGCGGTCTACCTATTACGGTTCATGAGATACAGCTCGCAGACAGATAGACAGACAGACATCGGAGGCATATTCATAGGTTCCCGTTTTTCACCATTGCATATTCATAGGGTCCCGTTTTTCACCATTTGGATACGGAACCCTAAAAAGGCTGGGTTAATCATGCTTTATTACCTACTAGCTGGTGCCCGCGACTTCGTCTGCGCAGAATTGGACAATTCACACAATATCTTTATAAATTGTAGCCTATGTGTTATTCTGTTGTATAAGCTATATTACTGTAAAGTTTCATTAAAATCCATTCAGTAGTTTTTACGTGAAAGAGTAACATCCATCCATACTTTCAAACTTTCGCGTAGAATTAGTAGAATTATTCTGATGAATAAGGTATATTATTGTAAAGTTTCATTAAAATCCATTCAGTAGTTTTTACGTGAAAGAGTAACAAACATCCATCCATACTTACAAACTTTCGCGTTTATAATATTAGTAGGATATATTTAGGACTTGAAATAAAATACCAACTCAACTTATTCCCGACTATGTCAATGATAAGAATTGTAATAACCCGATGACGACCTCTGTGCTCTGACATGAACAAACAAGAATGATTCATAAAACAAATGTTTGTTGCAATAATGGGCATTGTTTTACACACAGCGGCTCTCAATCTGTGGCGGCAGATTTCGTGATTCAGATTCAGATAATTTTATTCAATGTAGATTCTTTACAGAATACTTATTGAATGTCATGCAGAATACAATGCAAATAGAGCGAGTCTACGCCGTTTCGGATCGTGCTATGGCAGCGTAAAAGAAACGGCAAGAAACCACTGCAGCACGGCCTACTTTAAGAGTCGGCTTTTTACAATGTGTTTCTTGTGCGTCCAAGGTAGGTTTCGAATAGTTCAGCAAGTCGAGTAACAACCTAGGCTTGGAACAAGTACCAAAATAACAGGTTCTGTTCTGTTAAAGGTTCTTTTCATTTCGGTACCTGGGTACCTGTTTCAGATGGGCACCGGTACTCTGCCTTAAAAGTACCGGTACCTAGGTTACTTCTATCTATTAGTTATAATAAATAACTATAATACACTTTCCTATACTATTAAACGAGCAATATTTTGTAATGGGTTTCTCGAAAACGGCTCTATCGATTTCGATGCAAAAAAAAAAAAACTCTGACACCAGGGTTTGTGAGGTCGGTCATCGACCTTGCAACCCACACGATATGATGATGATGATGCAATTTACCTTATGAGGGTTTTCGGGGACGAGAAATCGATCTAGCTAGATCGAGGTCAAGAGTAAGCCCATTTTCAATTAAAAAAAAAATCTGGGTCTCATGTCTGGAAAAAAATCGTTTTGCACGCGTTTTTAAGCGTTTTTAAAAAAATACCGCGTTTTAGACAGAAACCTACAGCGCCATCTGTTGGCGGGTAGCATAGCTCGCTCACCCGATGATATTTTAATGTTGAGGCGGCTATTATAGAGCGGAGCTCGGTCGCCCAGGTAGACGTCGCACAAAATAACTTTGGCCATGTCATTGATGCGCAGAAGTCAAAAATGACATATTTTCTTATGATTTAACTTCTGCGCATCAACTGACATAGCCAAAGTTATTTTGTGCGACGTCAACTGTGTCATAAATGGTTTTAGAACCGCTGGCAACCCGTAACAGGCTTCATTCATTGAGTACTGGGAACTTTATTTTCCACGCCAGTCGTACAAGGAGGTGTCGAGTTCTAGTACTACGTTACGCGGAAAGAAACGTATGCGACACTTTGATTGTTGGTTACAGTGATCTACGGAATAGATTAATCTGTGAAACCTGACTTAGGGCTCCCGCACACGACCGAGAATCGGTGGGCGATTATCGGCCAGGACAAGGACGGAAGATTCAGGTGATAACACGTCAGAGCGGGATGCCGACAAAAAATCGGCCACCGATTCTCGGTCGTGTGCGGGAGCCCATACTACCGTCAATAGTATACAGGGTCTTACTTAGGGCTCCCGCACACGACCGAGAATCGGTGACCGATTTTATATCGGCATCCCGCTCTGACGTGTTAGCACCTGAATCTTCCGTCCTTGTCCCGGCCGATAATCGCCCACCGATTCTCGGTCGTGTGCGGGAGCCCTTAAACTACAGGGGTTACTGGTAAAACGTCACGATCCCGTTAAGCTTAAGCAAAGATCACACATAGCTGAATTCATAGACTAATTCGGAATACATTGCTGGGAGGCTTTGTTATGTTAATTGCAATATCCTTACTTCAACAAGCAATGTATGCCGAATTAGTCTTTGAATTCAGCTAGGTGTTATCGTGGCTTTATTGTGGAGGCCAAATGCAACAACTTTTGTTCTACGACTTTTGGATATTAGCACGTGGTCGTACAATCCGAGATCGTACATTCTGATTTCCCAGTTTAGTCAGTAATTTACCAATATTCACACAAATCGCATGAATACATTGGTTAAGAATTTAATGGTTCGTAATGTAAGCAATCGCGACGCCGCCGCAGCCTATCGAAGCCAAGTATAGGTATCTATCTTGGCGTATATTGTCGGTAGCTCGGGGTGTTAAGCCGTGGATTTCAGGTATTTGGTGGGTTTCATGTTGGTGGTTAATCGGAGGTTGGTGAGTTGGCGGTGAGGTCACGGGAAGCCGCTTGATGTAAGCAGCGTAGGACCGAGCGTAATGGAGATCTGGCATATGTTTTTTTTTTTGTAGAAGTTTGGTGATGGGTTTATAGAATATTGGATATCGGTGGTAGGTTTGTAAATAAGCAGTCGATGGTACACTCACCGGACTTGACGATTTCAGTCATAGTTTCGAAGTCGAGGACACTATCTATAGGCAGCATGAAGCAGTCCTTCAACTTGGTCATCACTTCCTTGACAGTCTTCTTGCGAAGGTCGAGGGCTCCGCTGATGATGTTCACCTCTTCTTTGTCCAGATCGTTTACATGGTTCGTGACCTGGAGGCAAATATAAACAATGTAAGGGACGGTGTAGTGAAAACTGAAAAGGCCTGCTCAGTCAACGAAACTGAACAATTTCCAAAAGGAACATTTTTATACATTTCTGCGTGACTGTGCATCTATAACTAAGACGGTATTTTTGTCTTGGTAGTATGGAACTTTCTGTGCGCGAGTTCGACTCGCACTTGACCTGTTTTTCTTTCCATTCTGTACAGGTATAGGTCCGATGTTGTTATTCTACATTACATAGTAATATGAGTTGAGCAAACATTCACTTGTCTGACGCATGTTCTACAAACCGCGTCCCCCACTGGGTGTGTCGCGAATTGAGGACGATCGATGGTTCATGTGTACAGATACCAAAATTTCTGTTCAGGGCTCGGAGTGGCTTTCTATTATCGTCAATGTAAGTACCAGTATAAGCTGACCTGTGCTCCTACTAATATTATAAACGCGAAAGTTTGTAAGTATGGATGGATGGATATTTGTTACTCTTTCACGTAAAAACTACAGAATACACATAGGCTACAAATTTATAAACCTGCGTAGACGAAGTCGCGGGATTATACAGGTTTGGGTTCACCTTATCGACCCTACTGGTTGTCGATGTTTCATGTGTTAGCTACCGACCTTTCCATTTAGGCAGACAAATGGAAATCTAACGAAACCACTACTATAATGACACCAAAAAAAATTAACCCCTGATTTAATTAAACACCCGGCTACTGTAGTCGGGTTCTAGTTTTTGAACAATTTTTTTAGGTAAATTATTTTGGGGTTATGAAATGCGTAATAAAGCTAACAATAAACAGGGGTGTCAATTTGATTGCGCGTAGCGAGTTATATATTTTTTTGTAACTGATGAGGGTGCTAGTTGACTGCAGGAAATCTCTTAATATCGTTCTTATAAATATAGTGTCAGGCTTTATGTGCTCTAGACTTTACACACGGCCACACGTCGGTGGATACACTTTCACGTTGAGCGTCAGCTTATACTGGTTTTGATTCTACACGCTGGCTACCGATGTGCATGCGTACAAACCCGAGTGCTGCAGTGGTTTCTTGCCGTTTCTTTTACACTGCCATAGCACGATCCGAAACGGTGTAGGACTCGCTCTATTTGCATTGTATTCTGCATCTTAACACAATCAAACAAGCAAATGTGACGTAACCAGCAGGTGCTCCAACTGATGGTAAGTGGTCACCACCGCCCATAGCACCCACTGTCTTATTATTGGCGTAATTTGACACTAATAATACAGCTAAGTGCGTTGCCCACCCTGAGAACTTAGAATGGTGTGTCTCATGTGCCGGTAAATTCACTGGCTCCCTTGCCCTTCAAACCGAAACGTAATTTGACACTAGTAAGACAGCAAAGCGCGTTGCCCACCCTGAGAACTAGAATGGTGTGTCTCATATGCCGGTAATTTCACTGGCTCCCTTGCCCTTCAAACCGAAACGTAATTTGGCACTAGTAAGACAGCAAAGCGCGTTGCCCACCCTGAGAACTAGAATGGTGTGTCTCATGTGCCGGTAATTTCACTGGCTCCCTTGCCCTTCAAACCGAAACGTAATTTGACACTAGTAAGACAGCAAAGCGCGTTGCCTCCTCTGAAACTAAGATGTTGTGTCTCATGTGCCCGTAATTTCACTGGCTCCCTTGCCCTTCAAACCGAAACGTAATTTGACACTAGTAAGACAGCAAAGCGCGTTGCCCCCTCTGAGAACTAAGATGGCGTGCCTCGAATCATTTGCTGGTAATTTCACTGGCTCCCTTGCCCTTCAAACCGAAACGTAATTTGGCACTAGTAAGACAGCAAAACGCGTTGCCCCCTCTGAGAACTAAGATGGCGTGCCTCGAATCATATGCCGGTAATTTCACTGGCTCCCTTGCCCTTCAAACCGAAACGTAATTTGGCACTAGTAAGACAGCAAAGCGCGTTGCCTCCTCTGAAAACTAAGATGTGTATGTGCCGGTAATTTCACTGGCTCCCTTGCCCTTCAAACCGAAACGTAATTAGACACTAGTAAGATAGCAAAACGCGTTGCCCACCCTGAGAACTAGAATGGTGTGTCTCATGTGCCGGTAATTTCACTGGCTCCCTTGCCCTTCAAACCGAAACGTAATTTGGCACTAGTAAGACAGCAAAGCGCGTTGCCTCCTCTGAAAACTAAGATGTTGTGTCTCATGTGCCGGTAATTTCACTGGCTCTCTTACCCTTCAAACTGAAACACAGCAGTGCAAACACTGCTGTGTTTACGGCAACGGACTTTGCACATTATACGTTACCGTCATTAACTGAAATGAGATGGACGTTTAATATCATGAGACCAGGTCCAACACTCCTTTACTCTCAAACACATATATGAAGAGAAAAATCCATGTGATTAGGCTATGGTTCTAACAGGCTAATTCAAAATTCCAATTGACTTATTTATAGTATCAACCCTGTTAATTCAAACATATTTAAAAGAGCGCGTGGGTTTTTATTGTCGCTTCTTTTTTCCCACCATGGCCCATGGCGCCAATTTGTTTGTGAAGCGTTGTAATTTAGCTGACGTCATTATGAGATTGTAATATCGAACTATGAGTTTGAGTTTGATACACATACAAACCACAGACACCCAAGCACACAAAAACAAATCCACACACAATAGTAAACTAATACTTGTCAAAATATTGTATCTTGAATAAGAGCAGGATAGCGCTATGCGTGAGACCAGGACGGAGCGATACGTGTCTCTGTCGCTCCAATATCTTACGCATCGCTGTCCTACTCTCACACAGTTGACATTCTTATCTAGCTACATTTCAACTGTAATAAGGAATATGCATATTTTTTTTAGTCGCATTTATTAAAAAAAACCGGCCAAGTGCGAGTCGGACTCGCGCACCGAGGGTTCCATAATAATAATTGTATTAGTTGAAATTTCAGTAAGTTAATGTGCTAGATTTTTTGAGTCCGACACGCGCTTGACCAAATTTTATTATTTGTTGTCATTTTATAGCTTATGCACTATAAACATACTATATAAATCTATGAAACATACCAATTTTCAAGTTTGTAAGTGTTCCCGTTTTTAAAATAGAACAAAATCAAAAATCGCCTCCGCGACCGTCCAACTTGACCCCTCTCTTATATGAATGTTCTTCAAACGGGAGCTCACCACAATTGGTTACCATTAGTTGTGAGAAAAGTTGTAATATTTATTGTTTTCAGACTTTTCCCATTATTTGTACTGTGAGACCTAGCTTCTTGCCAAATTTCATAATTTTAGGTCAACGGGAAGTACCCTGTAGGTTTTGAATTTTTGAATAAATGTATGGAGATGAGGACATAAAATGCCATATCTTTTGATTGCGTCGTTGTAAAAAATTTAAATTTTCAGATCTTGTGTGGTTTGTGGATCCTAATATATGGTATCAATTTCAACCTGATACCTTTACCCGTTCGTGAGATAAAGGGTCTTGACAGACAGACAGACAGATAGACAGACAGACAGACAGACGGACAACAAAGTGATCCTATAAGGGTCCGTTTTTTTCTTTTGAGGTACGGAACCCTAAAAATATGAAAATACCATTTTAGAAACGACAAAAAGTGAATATTCACAGAGTACATACAGCGGGACAAACAACGAACAATAATCGCGTGGTGGGGAAAGCTTGCGCACGTCAATTTGTATGTAAAATCGACTCTGCGCAGCCAAGGTCATTGTTCAAGTAACTAGTTTGCCCTATACATACCCTGACAAGTTCCTTCAGCCTCTCTCTATTGTAGTGTGTCCCGATCTCTTCGCCGAGGAAATAGTCGAGGAGTTTGCTGGTCGGCCACGCGAGGGGAGCGCAGATACCCATCACGATCTGGTAGGACAAGAAAAAGGATAAAACAAGATGTTACAAGTTTGAAGGATTCATCATCATCATTAAATCTGATGAAACGTCCACTACAGGACAGGGAACTCCCTCAAAAATCTCCTTCCAGCTTTTGCTGAAACAATGTGGAGGAGAAGTACCATAGTCACCACGCTTGTTAGCGTTACGGCTGGCACCATGGACTGTGGTTGTAGGTGACCGCAGAATGTAAGATGATACCATACACAGAAGGATGCTGCTGCTCATCCTCTGGTTCATCAACGCTTAGTCGCCTCTTACGACACCCACGGATAAAGATGGGTTGGTACTATTCTTTGCCGGCACCACATGGGGCACATGAACACGTTGGCACAGGGGCGGTGAACGATGATGTGTGCACATGGAACTGAATAAATATTCCTAGTACCTATAAATGAAATTATGAAAAGTCTGGCCAAGTGCGACGTATGACTCAGCGCACTGAGGGTTCCGTATCATAATAAAATCAGTTAGAGGAAATTTCAATCGTAGTGTCAAAACTTCTGTGTAATTTTTTGTTGAGTTCAAATCACACTTGATCAGTTTTATTACCAGTACCTGGGCGACCGAGCTTCGCTCTATAATAGCCGCCTCAACACAAAAATATTATCGCGTGAGCAAGCTATGCTACTCGCCAACAGATGGCGCTGTAGGTTTCTGTCTAAAACGCGATATTTAAAAAAAATGCTCAAAAACACAGATGAAACCAATTTTTCCAGGCGTAAGAAGAAGCTAAATCTTTTACGCCTCCGTGAACCCCCGTAAAGTTTCTCGAAAACGGCTCTAATGGTTTCGATGAAATTTATCGTAAAGAGGTTTTTGGGGGCGAAAAATCGATCTAGCTAGGGTCTCATGTCTTGGGAAATTCGTTTTCCCCGTGTTTTAAGCATTTATTAAAAATACTGCGTTGTAGACAGAAACTTACAGCGCCATCTGTTGGTGGGTAGAATAGCCTGCTCCCCCAATGATATTTTCAGGTTGAGGCCGCTATTATAGAGCGAAGCTCGGTCGACCAGGTACTAGGATAATTATAATAAACAAACCTTCATAATCCAAATACTCTTCGCACCAATCAGCAAGCCATGCCTTGCACAAACAGCCTGCGGAGTTATTTCAGCAATGAACACAATCGCTAACGTAGACCCAATGACAGCCACGAGACCAGAAGAGGTCAAATCGTCCAGAATTACAGTGAACGTACTGTTCACCGTCACGTTGCTTAGTAAAATCACAGTAAATATATAAGCTAAAGCAGTATGGAAACTCCTAACAAACGTCCAAAACAGGCGCACTCACACATGCACACACCGCTACAGGAAAATAAGCAGTTTTCGCGCTGAAGTAAGTCGTGCGTGCTAAAACCATAATACAAACAAATAGGTACATAGAGGCTGACTTTTAATTAGTTCTTGATAGCAAAAGATATGCTTTTACTCATGATACTGAACAACTTTTCCCAAGGAACATAGGTTGAAATACGAAAAACCAAATTTGACCTCCCATACAAAATGCGCTATCAGCTGATGCAGTTTTATATGGGAGGTCAAAACTTGATTTTCGTATTTCGACCTATGTTCCTTGGGGAAAGTTGTTCAGTATCATGAGTAGAGTACATTCATACTTTTTTCTATCAAGAACTAATTAAAGGTCACCCTAGAGTCCCTATAAGTATGTCCCTGTCCTTGTGCGATAAAAGGCGACTAAGTATCTTAACCTGCCCTTGCGTGATAAAAGGCGACTAAGTGTCCTCATCTGCCCTTGTGTCATAAAAGGCGACTAAGTGTCTTTATCTGCCCTTGTGTCATAAAAGGCAACCAAGTGACTTAACCTTCCCGTGTGTCGTAAAAGGCGACTAAGTGACTTCTTAACCTTTCCTTGTGTCGTAAAAGATGACTAAGTGTTTCGATCTGCCCTTAGGTGCTAAAAGGCGACTAAGTGTCTTAACATTTCCTTGCGTCGTAAAAGGCGACTAAGGGTTTCGGATAAATTTGTTTAGTTTTACGGTCCGAAAACATGCTGAAAGGAGCTAAGTTGATAGCAGCACCCCAATATTTGAGTTCTTCATACTATTCTGGGTTACAACCCTGACGCTCTGACGCAGAATAGTTCTTTTTTCAAAAAAAGGCCCGAGTTTCCATACTGCTTTAGCTTATATATTTACTGTGGTAAAATGGTGCAGAGGAAGTAGGTTCCATGGTCCCGATGACAGATGTAGATTAGTGTAAATGTAGATTAGTGTAGATGTAGATTAGTGAAGACGACAGATGTAGATTAGTGTAAAAACGTAGAAGTATTTTTAACATAACAAACCTGTATTAGGTATAATCTAGCATTTATTAAAAATACTGCGTTTTAGACAGAAACTTACAGCGCCATCTGTTGGCGAGTAGCATAGCCTGCTCTCCCGATGATATTTTCAGGTTGAGGCGGCTATTATAGAGCGAAGCTTGGTCGACCAGGTACTAGGATAAATAAAATAAACAAACCTTCATGATCCAAATACTCTTCGCACCAATCAGCAAGCCATGCCTTGCGCAGACAGCCTGTGGTGTTATTTCAGCAATGAACACGATCGCCAACGTTGACCCAATGACAGCCACGAGACCAGAGGTCAAGTCGTCCAGAATTACAGTGAATGTACTGTTCACCGCCACGTTGCTTAGTAAAATGGTGCAGAGTAAGTAGTTTCCATGTTTCCGTACGGGCATTATGGCTCTAGCGTATTTTCGTTCTTTTTCGGTACCTACAAAGAAAAAAATATATAAATAAGTGTAAAATAACGTCCCCTGTGGTGCCGGCAAAGAATAGAACCAGAGTCGTAAGAGGCGACTAAGGATTTATAAACCGGAGGAAGGGCAGCAGCGTTCTTCCGTATAACGTACCATCATACACACTGCGGTCACCGACAACCATGGTCCGTGGTGCCAGCCGGGACGCTGACAAGCTCTATGACAAGATCTATAATTCTGGAAGGAGCTCCCTGTCTTGTAGTGGACGTATTATGGGATGTTATGATGAAAGTGAAAACAGTGAGTCCAATCATGGAAGTACACACGGCTGCACACCAGTGGCTACACTTCTGGTTCTGGTTATACTGGATTTGTTACCACTTCATTGCTGTCGTGCGTCTAACACAGTGTCGTTTAATAAATGACATTCGCTTTGGGACATAGGTGTAGATTAGTGTAGACGACAGATGTAGATTAATGTAGATGTAGATTAGTGTAGATGTCAGATGTAGATTAGTGTAGATGGCAGATGTAGATTAGTAAAGATGACAGATATAGATTAGTGTAGATGTAGATTATTGTAGTGTAAATGACAGATGTAGATTAGTGTAGATGACAGATGTAGATAAGTGTAGATGTAGATTAGTGTATATATGTAGAAGTATTTATATTTTTTTTTTTATTTAATTAAAATTTTATTAACGTATCATTATTTATTTATTTTTGAATTGTCATCACCTCATTTTAAATTTTTGTTTAGTTGACTGTTTTTTTTTATTTTCTTTTTGTCATCATTAATTTTAAGTAATTTTTGGTTAATATTGTCCGAGATATTTAGTGCACGGGTAACAGTGTTCTGGCCCCTGCGATACAAGCTTCGCTTAGTGCAGGGTCCGCTGGGTATATTAGAACATTAATATCTTGAACAAATTAAACTGTATAAGTAACTGTGTATGTAACATAAGATTGTTAATGTTATTGTAAGCCTTGTGAATAAAATTATTCTATTCTATTCTATTTAACAAACCTGTATTAGCTATAATCTTCAATTCCGTTCTGTCCAAAGCCATAAGTCCCAAATTTAACCCAGAAAACAAAGAGGCCAGTAACAAAAGTACTATAATTAGGATGATAGACACCCACAACGGCAGTAGCTTATTGTGTGACGCTATGACCTTCCAAGGTTCTCTGCCTTGATGAAGGAACTCCTTGTCAGTAGTGGAGTTCTTGACGCAAATGTAGAAGAAGTAGTCCACGATAGGCGGAGGAGCAGTCAACTCTATTAAGGCGGAATCGTGTTCGACCTTAGTGACCTGTAAAGAAACAAATAGGTACCTATTAATTTAATTTACAATTCTACATTTACACAAAAACTGTTTCCATTATGTTTTATTAATTTCTATTTATTTGTCATCATTATGAGATCCCATTTAATTTTCTAAATAAATATAGAGGACATTCCAAGTTAGGCAAAAGCCATATCAGAGGGACCACTAATAGGTAATATAAATGCGAAAGTATGTCTGTTTATCTTTCCACTTTCAGAATATGTTCAGAATCCATTAGAAAGGTAGTTGAACCGTGGGAAAGGAACTTGTAAGGAAAGGTGTGATAATACTGAAGGGTGTAAATCTGTCCGTGAAACTGGTGAAACTGAACAACTTTTCCCAAGGAACATAGAACATAGGTCGGAATACGAAAAACCACATTTGACCTCCCATAAAAAATGCGCGATGCGAGGTAAATTGATTTTGAGTTGTTCAGTTTCATGGGCAGATTCACACCCTTTAGTATATACAGACCTGTAAGATACGGAAAAAATCAGAAAAAAATGCACTTACGTGGTACTCATTATCCAAAAGATGCTGGCAAGTTTCATCGTACCCTTGAGGCGTATGTGTAAAAGCAATGACAGTATCCGGAGTGAAACCTTCTCCAAACAACCTCAATGTGAACTTTGTTTCTCGTAAAACACTAGGAATGGACCCGTTGACTTCTTTCGGTTCTTTGGCTGCTTCTTCCACTCTTAAACCTACAAGTCTAATATGACTATAGGTGTAGATTTCTTTTTGTGTAGTTGATTCTGCGGGTTTGTCTTCAGTTTTAATTTCAGGCTTAGTGCTATTATCCTTTGCCTCAGGCTCTTCAGTTGACACTTGTCTCTTTTGGCGGGAGTTTTCCAAATTATTGCTTTCGATGTCTTCAAGATGGACGCCATTTTTAAAACCGTTGAAATCATAATCGCTGTCTGTTATATAAACGTATTTTTCTTTATTTTCACTATTTGCGAGTGGTGCGAAAGTCTCTGTGTCACTTTCGTCATTTTGCTGACCGTTTCTATTTACTGAAAGATCATCACCGAAGTTTTTTTGTGATTCATAATCGTTATCAAAATTTTCTTTGCTATCGACGGAGTTGTCGAAATTTTCTAGCTCTTCATTAGCACCAGAATTCTTTTGTTCACTATCGGCTTGCGATCTGTGAAAAGAAATGGATGTCTTGAATAATCGAAATCATGTACTTACTATTAATATAAATTTTTGTTTAGTGGCTTTTGTGACTTCACAACAGTTGACAATGTCGACGGTACGTCACTGCTTGGTATCTAAGGGAAACGCGGGGTGAAGGTGGGGTAAGGGGTACATCCAAAGAAAGAAGGAATCTTAGATTAATATAATACTAACGTATAAGAAGGAATACTAATTTATATTACTATTGGATGACATCTGCCATTGTGTCCCAAGTTGAAATGTCAAATAATCAAACGTGATTTGACATCCTCATACGAAAATAGAACGACGCCTATGCCGTATTTACAATGACTAAATGAATGTCAGAATACCTTGTGACACATATAAATATTTCTTATAAATTCGTCATAAAAATCAACGTACAAGAAAATACTCAGTCGTTTAGTACAATACCTTATCTAATAAAAAGTAAAATAGTATAAAATCACGTCATAGTGCCTGAGAGCACAGTGAAAGGCATAGCCTTGCTTATTTTTATGGCGCCATTTTTTGAGCACCAATCGCCTATCTACCAAAATGAATGAGTGAAGCTTGAGAGTATTAAAAACCGGTCAAGTGCGAGTCGGACTCACGCACCGACGGTTCCGTACCACCACATAATATTGATTACATTAGTTGAAATTTCAGTAATTTACTGTGCTAGATAGTTTGACTTGGACTCGCACTTGACCAGTTTTTATTACTTTGTTATTATAAAGCATAATTAAATGTTCACGCTTGTAAATGTTCCCGTTTTCACCATGGAGGATAAACAAAAAATCGAAGAAAAATCGCCTAAAACGTTTGTAGTAGGGAAGCCTCTCAAGTGGAAGTGAATATTTCTACTGTCTACCCATTACTGTTCATGAGATACAGACCGAACAAAATTTTGTAAAAAAAAAGACTTTGGTGGCATCTTAATCTTTTACTTTTAAAAATTTTTCAAAACAAAAAATACAGTATTCATCTACTCAACGAGCTCTAAACAACGATACTGGGGTCGTTTAAATTTTTTTTCGTGCCCCCCCCCCCCCCCTTTTAGCTGTTTGGGAGCCCCCCTTAAGTTTTTTTAAATTTTATTATTTGTTGTTATTGCTGTAATTAATTTGTGATAATTTCAAATTTCTTCCTATTACGGTTCATGAGATACAGCGCCCGCTGACAGACAGACTTCGAAGCACGCCTTACTCCGTGCTTCGGAGGCATATCAATAAGGTCCCGTTTTTCACCGTTTGGGTACGGAACCCTAAATATGTATGCTTCCAGGTCATTGACCAGTGGATTTATCTCGATAAAGGCACGCCGCAAACTAGGTCTAATAGCTAATTAAAAAAAGATTAAAGTACACTCATTACACAAGAGTATAATGTAAATTGTACTTTACCTCGTTTGAAGATAAAAAACTGGTTTCTCAAGTGTGCACTTCAGGAATGAGAAATGTAAGTAATTCTGCTATTGAGGATTGAGTTCGCACATTTTATAGGCAATGTAGTGTCGGCAAAGAATATAGTACTGACTGTAGATGTTCCAAGCTACGGCTATGGGAACTCTACGGTGCTTTTCTTGCCTAATGGACATATTATGGTCTAAAAGTATAAACTTTTATTCGAATTTCCCTTCAATT
The DNA here is from genome assembly GCA_947532105.1 of Athrips mouffetella. Classification (NCBI taxonomy): domain Eukaryota; kingdom Metazoa; phylum Arthropoda; class Insecta; order Lepidoptera; family Gelechiidae; genus Athrips; species Athrips mouffetella. The sequence continues at coordinate 15,676,100 of OX383984.1, forward strand.
ATTCTTTATCTGACTTCGAATGTGTTAGGACGTCCTAGGACGTATTAATTTGCTCGAGATTTGCTTAGCGTTACTTCTATTCTATGAGATAGGCGTAAAGTATAGCTGATGTAGCTACGCGAGTTTCTTCTCTATTTCAGCTTTTCATGATAATATAGTGCTATTTATAAAATTTGATCTACGACTTTTTATTGTTGAGTCACTAATCATTAGAATCGACGTAGAAAGCTATTTGGAAACTCAACCTGAGTTTACCGCCCTCATAACTCATTCAGGGTTATCATAGTACCAACCCATCTCTACCCTTTGGTGTCGTAAAAGGCGACTAAGGGCTTATGAACTGGATAGGACGAGCAGCAGCATCTTTCTGTGTATCGTACCATCTTACATACTGCGGTCACCAACAACAGCGGTCGCTAGCCGTCACGCTTAAAACGTGGTGACTATGGTAAATCCCCTCATAGCACACCAAGCGTTTTTGCTGGAGTTCTGGAGGGAGCTCGTCCATCTCCTTTGCTATGCAATGTCCATAGAAAAGGTATACACTACGCAATGATGAATAATCAAAAAGCACTTGGTCAACTCGGTACAGTGTACCGAGTTCGAGTGTACCGAGTTGACTAAAGAGCCAATAACCCTACCAAATCAATAGGACGACGCCCTCATTACATAACATCCCATAAAACGTCCACTACAGGACAGGGAGCTCCCTCCAGAATTCTAGCTTTTGCTGCAAAAATGTGGAGGGGAAGTGGTCACCTCGCTTGTCAGCGTTACGGCTGGCACCGTGGACCGCGTTTGTAGGTGACCGCAGTAAGTAGGATGGTATGATATACAGGAGGATGCTGCCGTCCATCCTCCAGTTTATAACCCTTAGTCGCCTCTTACGACACCCATGGGTATGTATGGGATGGTACTATTCTTTGCCGGCACCACACGGAACCGTTTCGGTGGTGACGTCTTCATTATATTTACAAAATAATAAAACTGGTCAAGTGCGTGTCGGACTCCCTCGCATTGAATTCACCTCTGCCATAGAATAGGCGTGACTGCGGGAATATCAGACGGTATCTTTACCTTAGTGGTACGGAACCCTCAGTGCGCGAGTACGACTAGCACTTTGCAGTTTTTTTTAACTGCAAAATATTTATTTACAAAAGCTCAGTGTGTTTTGTAATGCGCGTGGCCCGACACGCACTTGGCCAGATATTTCGATTTCTTAAAAAATCACGATTCTCAAAAGCCGACCTACAATACAAGCCATTTGATAACAGATCTTGACGTCGCACAAAATAACTTTGGCCATATCAGTTGATCATAAGAAAATAAGTAATTTTTGACTTCTGCGCATCAATGAAATCGCCAAAGTTATTTTGTGCGACGTATACTAAACCATTATTAAATCCAAGGTTCTTTTAGGGAGCCATAATAAATGGCTTTTAGACCACCCCCTTGATAGCATTAATGGAGTTACTGGGCACGCAACCTGATGCCATCATAGTACACGGGGTACGTCGATTTTTGAAAAAAAAAAACTATTTGCAAATATAGATATCGACATATTTTTAGGGTTCCGATACTAAAATGGTAAAAAAATGAACCTTTATGGTACGACTTTGTCTCTGTTTGTCACACCTGTATGTATATTTCAGCAACCACTCATGATATCGACTTGAAATTTGGATTAGTTTTAGAATACGGTTGCCTAACTTAGTTGCACATGAAAGAATAAAACAAATATATTATTATTAATGTTTAGGGGGGGCCAAATAGGGGGATGAACAAATTGTCGTTACTGGGTCGAGTGGGGTATCATATGAAAGGGCTTTACTTGTACATTCTTAAATATATCTTGTATTTTTAACGACCCTTAGTTTTCAGGTTATGATGCAAAATGATAAAAAAATACCATTTCCCCCCCCCCCTTAGTTAAAGTGAAAGTAAAAAATATTTTAATTAATTACAGTTGATAGAAATTTATGTAAATATTACAGCAAAAATAAAACGATCTTTCTATGTTGCACAATTTTTATATTCATATTCACTTTATTTTGCAAATTACTGCATTTACAAAAGCCTTCAAAATGAACTTTATTGCCTCTTAAAATACTAAATGTATATCGGAATCTTAGGCGCGCGAGTCCCACTTGCACTTGACTTTTCATACCTACGTCATAAATCTCAAGGTGGTAGGGCTTTTGTGCAAAGTCCGTCTGGGGAAGTACCACCCCCAATAGCAGGGTTTGCACTGCTGTGTTTCGGTTTGAAGGGTGAGGGAGCCAGCGAAATCACTGGCACACGAGACACATATTAGTTCTCGAGGTGGGTAACGTGCTTTGTTGTCTTATTAGTGTCAAGTTATGCCACTAATAAGACAGCGGTTTCCATGGGCGGTGGTGACCACCAAAGATTTCGGACCTCCTTGCTTCGTGACCACTTTCCATCAGGTGGCCCACCTGCTCGTTTGCTCACTTGTCACATAAAATAAATAAATAAATTGGATATTCACCTTGATTTCGTATCTAAAGTTTTCGTGCTTGGTTGGTGCTTCCAAAAATCCATTCATAATAATAATAGACGCTTTGTATAATGAAGGCCGAAGATTTCTGGTCGTCACGCGATGCTAAATTATTAGAGGTACGGTCGAGAACACATCAAGCTTAACACTTGCAGCGTGAGTCTTAGCAAAATATTGAACAAAATTTTAGTATGTGTCCCGTGTGGTGCCGGCAAAGAATAGTACCAACCCATACATACCCGTGGGTGTCGTAAGAGGCGACTAAGAGTTAACTGTAGGATGGGCAGCAGCATCCTCCTTTGTAATATATTACAATATCTTACTTACTGTGGTCACCTACAGCCGCGGTCCATGGTGCCAGCCGTAACGCTGACAAGCGAGGTGACTATGGTCTTCCCCTCCACATTTTTCCAGCAAATGCTAGAATTCTGGAGGGAGCTTCATGAGTGGACGTTTCATGGGATGTTATGATGACTCAGACCATGAAACTGAACAACTTTCCCCAAGGAACACAGGTCGAAATACAAAAAATAAATTTTTGACCTCCATAGAAACTGCATTTGCTGATTGCGCATTTTGTATAGCAGGTCTAAATTGGTTTTTCGTATTTCGACCTATGTTCCTTGGGGAAAGTTGTTCAGTTTCATGGTCTGAGTAACATATTAAAATTATGTTCACTGTTTCATTAGGACCTTATACAGGGTGTAAGGGACGGTGTATCGAAAACCGAAAGGGCGTGCTCAGTCAACGAAACTGAACAACTTTTCGAAAGAAATTTTTTTGACCATTCCTTACAAATTGCTCACTCTGTTCGTTTTTAGGGTTCCGATACCAAAATGGTAAAAAAAGGAACCCTTATGGTGCCGCTCTGTCTGTCTGTCTGTCACACCTCTATATCTCACCAACCACTTATGCTATCGACCCGAAATTTGGAATAGTTTTAAAATATAGTTGCCCAACTTAAATGCACATGAAAAATTTTTTTTAAAAAAGTATGATTATGAATGTAAAGGGGACCAAAATAGGGGGGACCAAATTTCAAATTGTCGCTACTAGGTCGAATGGGGTATCATATGAAAGGGCATTACTTGTACATTTTAAAATAATTTTTTGTATTTTTTTTAATTTCTTAGTTTTCAAGTTATGATGAAAAATGTAAAAAAAAATTACCATTCCCCCCCCTTATCTCCGAAGTTTGAGTAAGGAAAAATCTGAATTAATTACAGCTGACAGAAGTTTATGTAAACTTTACAGCAAAAATAAAACGATCTTTCTAAGTATCACAGTTTTTCAGAAATCTGCAAAAGACCTTTACAAACAAATTTAGTTTTGCGGTCCTGAAAATGGACTTTATTGCTTCCAAAAATACTATAGGTATATCGGCACCCTCGGCGCGCGAGTCCAACTCGCACTTGACCGGTTTTTTTTTTTAATTAAAAGTAAATGGTAAAATAATTAAAATTTATATATCTAAAGCAATTACTAGCTAAAATTATTGACCCAGAAACAGGAGCCAATAGAAGAAGATATATTTAGGGAAAATAAAACAATACGTTCATTAATTATAGATTCTCAGATAATAATTAGTATTAATATTACCGCTAAAAGAGTATTAGATAATCAGCGAAAATTTTAACTAAAAAAATAGCAGTATACACTCGTTTAGCAGTATACAGCAGTAACCACGACACAGGCTGTGCCTAGTGTGGGTACTATTGTAAAATTTGTTAAAGATAGCTGGACCATTTTAATAAATGATTTATGATTTATCAACAGCAATTTATTTTCCGCATAAGAATGCGAGTCATTTGAATTTAGTATGGAAAATGGATCGCCTTAACTGTATGTAAATAGGTAGGCATACGTATGTGATTTTCCTCTTCAATGTAAATTAATATTAGTCATGTGCGCTAAAAACACTGTTTCCGCTTATCTTCTTAGCGGGTAGAGTGAATCACTATTTAGTATTTTAGTGTAATAAGTTATGCAGCAGCCAGACTCGATAAATGACGGAGGTTTTTTTATCGTCAATGGGCTAACTTTTGACCTCGATCTAGTCTTGAAGACAGAGATGAGGCCGACGATGGAACGAGCTTGCCCAGAAGAAGCCTATTCACTCGCGACAGGCAGAGAATTCCACTCTTTAGCCGTATGCATAGTGTAGTGAAAGTGCTAGCTAGTGAAATTACCGGCCCATAACCATCTTAGTCCTTAAAGTGAGCAACGCGCATTGCTGTCTTATTACACAGAAAAAAAAACCGGTCAAGTGCGAGTCGGACTCGCGCGCCGAGGGTTCCGATATACCTATAGTATTTTTGGAAGCAATAAAGTCCATTTTCAGGACCGCAAAACTAAATTTGTTTGTAAAGGTTTTTTGCAGATTTCTGAAAAACTGTGCAACTTAGAAAGATCGTTTTATTTTTGCTGTAAAGTTTACATAAACCTCTGTCAACTGTAATTAATTCAGATTTTCCCTTACTCAAACTTCGGAGATAAGGGGGGGGGAATGGTATTTTTTTTGACATTTTTCATCATAACTTGAAAACTAAGAAACTTAAAAAAATACAAAAATATATTTTAAAATGTACAAGTAAAGCCCTTTCATATGATACCCCATTCGACCTAGTAGCGACAATTTGAAATTTGGCCCCCCCTATTTTGGCCCCCTTTACATTAATAATCATACTTTTTTCAAAAAATTTTCATGTGCAATTAAGTTGGGCAACTATATTCTAAAACTATTTTAAATTTCAGCTCGATAGCGTAAGTGGTTGCTGAGATATAGAGGTGTGACAGACAGACGGACAGACAGACAGACAGACAGACAGAGCGGCACCATAAGGGTTCCTTTTTTTTACCATTTTGGTATCGGAACCCTAAAAATGATCTCTTAAAACAAGAACGCAATATGTCTCAACTGATATTGCTTGATTATAAAGTTAAATCTCTTAGAGTAAAATGATCACTCTAACGTATTAAAAATGCCGAAATCTTAAAATTCAAGAGAGAATTTCTTCGAATAAGAGTTCTGTTACTAGGTTTGAAATTGATGTTTTGAATTAAAACCATTTATTTTATACATCAACAATGAAAAAAATTTTAAGCAAGTAAAATATTAATCGATTGAAAACATAAATCGTTTCGCCTAAGAATAATGAAAAATATTAGATGAAGATTTAGGACAATATTGATGCAAATAATATGTTGCTTGGTATAAGATAGTTGCTGTTTCGCTCAAGAAATTGTTAGGTAAGCAATGAAGAGTTAAGACTATATTAAGGCAAATAACATTTTGCTTAGTATAAAGATGGTTGTTGTTTTGCTCAAGACCTAGTTAGATATGCAATGAAGAGTTAACGTGATATTAAGTCAAATAATTGTTGCTGGGTACAAGATACTGTGTCAAAGACGGAACAGTATCAAAATTTCGATAACTTTGCTAATCAAGCCTGTGGTCTAATGGTCAGAGCGAAGGACTACGATACCGATGGACGCGGGTTCGAATCCAGCCACCCCCAGGACTTTTGGTAAATTATAATAGTTGATATGATATAATGATATAATAGTTAATGATAACATTAATAAATAATAAAAATGGAAACAAAAGTAGAAAGAAGAATAGTTAAAAAATAAAAAGGTCTAATATCAAAAATGCTGGCAGAGAGCAGAAGAAGAGGAATAAAAAGAAATAACGAGAGATAAAAAAGTGCTTTTTTTTTAAAGAGCCTTTTATTTTAGTTTTTATTTTCAACAAAATTTGTTTCGCTCTTAGGGTGACACATTTAGCTTTTTGAAAAAAGAGCTTTAAAATTTTTATTTAAATTAGTTTGATTCTTGGTGTGATAGATGCTTCACTCAAGTAAGTTTGGTTTTTGTTGTGATAGCTTTTATTAGTTTTTAGGGTTCCGTACCTCAAAAGAAAAAAACGGAACCCTTATAGGATCACTTTGTTGTCCGTCTGTCTGTCTGTCTGTCTGTCTGTCTGTCTGTCTGTCTGTCTGTCTGTCAAGACCCTTTATCTCACGAACGGGTAAAGGTATCAGGTTGAAATTAATACCATATATTAGGATCCACGAACCACACAAGATCTGAAAATTTAAATTTTTTACAACGACGCAATCAAAAGATATGGCATTTTATGTCCTCATCTCCATACATTTATTCAAAAATGAAAAACCTACAGGGTACTTCCCGTTGACCTAAAATTATGAAATTTGGCAAGAAGCTAGGTCTCACAGTACAAATAATGGGAAAAGTCTGAAATCATTAAATATTACAACTTTTCTCACAACTAATGGTAACCAATTGTGGTGAGCTCCCGTTTCAAGAACATTCATATAAGAGAGGGGTCAAGTTGGATGGTCGCTGAGGCGACTTTTGTTTTAGTTCTTTTTAAAAACGGGAACACTTAAAAACTTGAAAATTGGTATGTTTATAGTGCATAAGCTATAAAATAACAAAAAATAATAAAATTTGGTCAAGCGCGTGTCGGACTCAAAAAATCTAGCACATTAACTTACTGAAATTTCAACTAATACAATTATGTTTATATGGTGGTACGGAACCCTCAGTGCGCGAGTCCGACTCGCACTTGGCCGGTTTTTACAATAAGATGACAGTTGAAAATTGACAGTTCTTGGTCGGAGAACTATACGACAAAACCTTTTATTTTTCAATCTAAGACGTTTTCGAGTTTCCTTATATCGAAAACCCAAAAGATTTTAACTTAAATAATATTATTTGGTTCAAGATATCTTTTTTTTCTGTGTAGTGTCAAAATATGCCACTGATAAGACAGTGGGTGCTATAGACTGTAGTGACCATTTACCATAACTAATTTTACCATAAAAACAGAATGTAACGATATCATAAATTTCTCATCGAGAAAGATAAAAATTTACGTTTTTGGGATTTCATAAATATTCATATATTTTAGTACGGAGCGCAACAAATGGATACGCTTGTGGCTCCCTTCTTACGAGTAGCAGAAAGTGCTGCTACTTAAGGGGCTGATAAGAGCTAAATACGTTTCACTTGAGCAGGTTTTTAACAAAAAGTGATGAATATATGGCCGTGAAAAAAAATGTGATAATAAAGCATTTTTACAATAATATGGCCGACTCCGAAACACGATTATATATATTTTACATCTCTCATATTCGGTAAGTAGGTCCTTATTACCCCCAAATGGGGCTTGTAGGTGACCAATTAGCGCTCTAGGGTAATAATGTAGCTAGAAAAGCCCTAGGGCGGTAAGTAATTGAGTTTTGAAAGTGTGAAGTGTGTTTGATTTTCAATTATTTACCGCCCTAGGGCTTTTCTAGCTACATTATCACCCTAGAGCGTTAATTGGTCACCTACAATTTGGTGGTAATAAGGACCTACTTACCTCACAATCGAGATGTAAAGCAGAGTAGTTAGCTCGGGTGTAAGCATCAATTGCACCCTCGAACTTTAGTATCTCGGGCTTCAATTGATGCCTTACAGCCCTTGGCTACTAATCTACTATTGAACGCCATAAAAAAATCCAAAGTTACCTCTGCTTTTTGCTTTTAAACCGTTTTTCTCAAGTACCCAAATCTATGATACCAAAACTTTTACACATTATTCAATATATTATGCATAATAATATAGCTGTTTTATAATTAATATTATGGGTAAACATTTTGAGAAAAATGCAAAAATGAGCAAAACTGTAAAACAGCGCAATCGAGCGAATCCGCTCCGTTCTAGCACGCGCATTCTGCCCTTTGTTAGAGAGGGAGGTAATTCAGCTCTTATCAGCCCCTTAAACCTTCTTGGTTTCTGTTACGAATTCTGTAGCTTATCGTGTTTATGCCATAAAAGCCGTCTGGGCAGATGACGCGCGGGCATACAGCCAGATGTTTCGTAGACGACCACAGCAGTGTGACGCATTGTCGCACGTTTCCTAAGACCTCGCAGTCTAAATGGGCCTTCATATCTTTCTGGGTGTAGGTAGTTTATTGCTTGCAGACTCCTCCAAGCTTGCAAGGTTGCTAGAAAGTTTGACATTAAAATCTCTTTGCTATAACCTAATTAGCCATATTCAGGGACTAGATAAGTACTATACTCGTACATATTAGCGCCGCGCGCGAAGTACTAAATCTATGGCCATATTTGAGCCATATAAATATAAGGGTAATGACTTTTTCGCGGGAACTCGGCGTGGGCTCTTGCCTGCTCGGTTGAAGTTCTTGTTTTTTGTGTATGTAGTGATTTAGTTGATAATAAAGATAGTGTTTTATGCAGTGAATTAACTACGGAGTGCGCAGCTGATGAAGATTTCAAGCGATCTCGTGTTTGAACCCAGTTTGTGTTGTCTCAAAAAGTCATGGACATTTTCTTCTTAAAGTCTAATATCGCTTTAAGCCACAATCACACCTAGCTGAATTCAAAGACTAATTCGGCATACATTCCTGGGAGACTTAGTTATGTTAATTGCAATATCCTTACTTCAACGAGCAATGTATGCCAAAATAGTCTTTGAATTCAGCTAGGTGTGATCGTGGCTCTACAGGGGGAGCAATGAACAATTTCCCCACTCTACACTGGCGGTTCGCCATATTCTTAACTTCTAAAAAGTGAAGAAATTACAAAAAACCGGTCAAGTGCGAGTCGGACTCGCGCGCCGAGGGTTCCGATATACCTATAGTATTTTTGGAAGCAATAAAGTCCATTTTCAGGACCGCAAAACTAAATTTGTTTGTAAAGGTTTTTTGCAGATTTCTGAAAAACTGTGCTACTTAGAAAGATTGTTTTATTTTTGCTGTAAAGTTTATATACATTTCTGTCAACTGTAATTAATTCAGATTTTTCCTTACTCAAACTTCGGAGATAAGGGGGGGGGGAATGGTATTTTTTTTGACATTTTTCATCATAACTTGAAAACTAAGAAACTTAAAAAAATACAAAAATATATTTTAGAATGTACAAGTAAAGCCCTTTCTTATGATACCCCATTCGACCTAGTAGCGACAATTTGAAATTTGGCCCCCCCTATTTTGGCCCCCTTTACATTAGTAATCATACTTTTTCAAAAAAATTTCATGTGCAATGAAGTTGGGCAACTATATTCTAAAACCATTCCAAATTTCAGGTCGATAGCATTAGTGGTTGCTGAGATATAGAGGTGTGACAGACAGACGGACAGACAGAGCGGCACCATAAGGGTTCCTTTTTTTTACCAGTTTGGTATCGGAACCCTAAAAACTGAACAATGTACTACAACACGACACTGGCAGATGTCCCCAAATATACCCATATTGCCAAATTAATACAGTATAGGCAAGGAATTAACAGAAAGAAGAAAGAAGAACTAAAGTAACTGACATAGCCCTGAGAATTGCTAAACTGAAGTGGCAGTGGGCAGGGCACATCGCAAGAAGAACCGATGGGGCGTGAGGGTTCTGGAGTGGCGACCACGTACCGGAAGACGAAGCGTTGGCAGGCCCCCCACAAGGTGGACCGACGATCTGGTCAAGGTCGCGGGAAGCCGCTGGATGCGAGCAGCGTAGGACCGGTCGTCATGGAGTTCCTTAGGGGAGGCCTATGTCCAGCAGTGGACGTCTTTCGGCTGATATGATGATGATGATGATGAGGCAAGGAATTTGGAATTTGTTGCTTGGGCATAGGCGACGTTCTGTAAATTTTGTATGATCACGTTTGTCTCAGTTCTCTCTCAGACAGGGTGGGCAACGCGCCTTGCCGTCTTATTCCTTGAAAAAAGTTGTTCAGTTCCATGGGTATTATATCATATTTTATATACAATCCATTTTGTAGCCATTACACTAAAACTAGAGTAGAAAAATAACATTGTTTTACAAACATAGCTGCTAAATGTGTTGGCAAGAATGGGAATAAACAAAAAGAAATGGGTTGGCATGGTAATAGAGTTGAAAAAGTTTCTATCGACGTGCGGTTGACCGTACTTATTGTATTTAGACGACGACCGTGACGTAGCCGTGAATGAGTGTGAATTACGTCCAGTTAGGCGCACCGGTCTTAACCGGTTCGAACCCGTTAGGTTATTAGTGAAATTGTTTGTTTATTTGTTACTAAATGTTATCGTTAATCTGTAGTCGTTACGTTACGAGTAAAATGCTACCTACATACCGTTGTGTACACACTTTCAATTGTAACGAAGACAGCTAATTACAAAGCCTTAATTAGGCTGTTATGCCTCGTGCGGTGCCGGCAAAGAATAGTACTGACCCATCTCTACCCGTGGGTGTCGTAAGAGGCGACTAAGGGTTCATGAACCAGAGGATGGGCAGCAGCATCCTTCTGTGTATCGTATCATCTTACATTCTGAGGTCACCTACAACCGCGGTCCATGGTGCCAGCCGTAACGCTGACAAGCGATGTAACTACGGTACTTCCCCTCCACATTGTTTCAGCAAAAGCTGGAATTTTGTAGGGAGCTCTCTGTCCTGTAGTGGACGTGTAATGGGATGTCATGATGAAATGTTATCGTTAATGTATAGTAATTCTGTTAAAATAGTACGTACCGTTGTGTACATACGTACATACTTTCAAGTGTAACATCATCATAACATCCCATAAAACGTCCACTACAGGACAGGGAGCTCCCTCCAGAATTCTAGCTTTTGCTGGAAAAATGTGGAGGGGAAGTACCATAGTCACCTTGCTTGTTAGCGTTACGGCTGGCACCATGGACCGCGGTTGTAGGTGACCGCAGTAAGTAAGATGTAGGAGGATGCTGCTGCCCATCCTCCAATTTATAACCCTTAGTCGCCTTTTACGACACCCACGGGTATGTATGGGTTATTACTATTCTTTGCCGGCACCACACGGGACAAATTGTAACGAATATAGCTCATTACATAATGTCACATGAAGCGTCATATGCAGGACAGGGGACAGGGAGCTCCCTCCAAAATTCCAGCAAAAATGCCTGGAACACACGGCAGCACGTACATAGAAACAAAACCAGTATAAGCTGAACCTGCGCCACAGATTAAATAATAGTAAACTAACGCCAGCGCTGCGCTAAAAACGCCCGCAGAGACCCGCGCTCATAGGCTAAGATCCCACGACTTTGCATGACCGAGAATCTCTATTCAAGGTATCTTACGGCAATATCCATTGCTCTGCCAAAAATAATGAAAGGGTTGTTCCCATACAACCAAAATGTTGATATGTGTTTTTCAAGTACTTGCGGCAAGTTTATAGGCAACCCTAGGGCGTTGTATGACCCCATGTATCCACACATAAACCACATTTCGTTCAAATAACAGATAGGTGCATAATCTTGTCGTGGGTTTTAGCACCTTAACCTCTCAAGGTCAGTGTTCCCATCGACGGGCGGCTGTGTGTACGATACAATAAGGAGTGATCACACCTAGCTGAATTCAAAGACTAATTCGGCATATATTGCTGGGGGGCTTGGTTATGTTAATTGTAATATCCTTACTTCTACGAGCAATGAATGCCGAATTAGTCTTTGAATTCAGCTAGGTGTGATCACTCCTAATACTCAACTCAACACACCACACCGTACGCCTCAATTTAAGCTCGGTTTCATTCACTTGGTCCGTTCAATAATAAAAATAAAAACGTACAAAACTATGGCTGGCCCACCATCAATAAACACTTCTTTACTAAAATTGTCGTAACATAATAGTGATAAAAAGAAAGAAATAAAATATTTGAAGTGTATATTTTGAATAAATGACTTTACTTAACGAAGATATAAGTGTAACCTAAGATTAAAGATATTCATTATCACCGGATTATCTATGTAAAATTAATTATTTTCTAAAAATTTAACGTAACGTAATCTTATAAATAGCATCAGAGATAAAATGGTAATTGATAAAAACATGGATTAATTATAATATACTTAGTAGGACATAAATTGAAATTAAAAATAACGTTACAATTACGAGTTAATTAAAAAATAATCGATTTATCCTAAACTTTTAAACAATATTGTTATAATAAGATCGGTTTCTCGAAAACGGCTCTAACGATTTCGATGAAATTTACCATACGAGGGTTTTCGGGGGCGAAAAATTGATCTAGCTGGGTCTCATGTCTGGGATAATTCGTTTATTCCGTGTTTTTAAGCAATTGCGTTTTAGACAAAAACCTACAGCGCCATCTGTTGGCGGGTAGCATAGCTTGCTCACCCGATGATAATTTAATGTTGAGGCGGCTATTATAGAGCGAAGCTCGGTCGCCCATAAGTTATTTTAGCTAAAATGCATGCCTCCTAAATTTTGCAATGCCCAAAGAGGGTACGTACTTAGGCCGGTATTTCACTGGGACACCATGGCAGCGCCACCAGTCGCCGCTACCAACAAAATGTATACAGCTCTATAGAGAGTTACTCACCTGGTGTCCGTGGTATCCCAGTGAAATATCGGCCTTAGACTGTAATTTAATTTTTAGACCCTTAACATTGTGCATGTATGCAAATAAATAAATGAATGAATAAATTTAACAACACGCAATAACGCAAACCTTCGTGCGTGACCGTCGCATCGGAGACATCCGAATTTCAGCTGTTGTGTGACATCATCATCGGCCAAAATGGCCGACGGCAGTCAGTCGTCACAATTACAATAATACAGTAGAGCTACATAGCTACATAGAATTAGGCAATATCAATAGAGGGTTTTCTGTTTATTTCGGTATGATGTATTAACGTTAAATAACGATTAACGTTTTTTTAACTCAAAATCCTCTTTGGGTCCCTGAGCCAGCGAAAGTAAGTAAGTACCTAGTAAGTAACTCATAATTATGTAGCTGTGTATGGAGGTACCTACCTACGTAAAGATTGAATTTAGTGTTTTTTTTTAATTTCCTTAGATTTTCAAATTTTTTGCTAGCTTTGATTAATTTGGTATTTTGTTTGTTTTTAAAGTCAAATCAAAGTCAAAATCGTTTATTCATTGTTGGATATTTAAATTTCTTAATGACGTCAGCTAAACTACATCGCTTCACAAACAATGTGGTGCCATGGTGGGAAAAAAGAAGTTGTTTTGCTTGTATAGTTCCGAACGAAAATGGTACAGCTGGTTTGCTACTAAATAAGTAATACAAACTGCCCTTTTGGCTGTCAGAGTTCAAGGCAAATGTAATATGACCTTGTAAATTTGAAAAAAAAAAATAGAAAAAAAAAGTAAAATTTAAAAGTTAGCGGGAATCGGAGGTATAAGCCGACCAAGGTCGGAAACCCGGGTCACGAGGTATTGTGTAGACCAATGGCTGTCAAGGTTCAAGGCCAATGTAATTTGACCTTCTAAATTCGCAACTGTTTTTGTATGGTGGAGTTTAAGACATTGAAAAATATGTGTTCTTAGACTCTGTATTATTTCAGCTCTCGTTAAAATTGTCGCTATGACGCAACTTTTATGGAGGTATAAAATACATAATTGCTTTTTCAAAAGATTACGGTATTAAGTGGATTCAAGACAGTAAAAATGAATACAGCTCGAGCTCAGTGGCTTTTAAAAATTATAATTTTGCGCGTTATAGAAAGAAGATTAAAAAAAAACGGTCAAGTGCGAGTCGTACGTCGTAATAAGTTAAAAATACAGTCTTAATTATGGATGTGCAGTCACGCAGTCCCGTGTGGTGCCGGCAAAGAATACTACCAACACATCTCTACCCGTAGGTGTCGTAAGAGGCGACTAAAGACTTATTGATCCGGTCGCCAGCCGCAACGCTTATAAGCGTGGTGACTATGGTAAATGCCCTCCTAAGTTCAACGTGTTTTTGCTGGAGTTCTGGAGGGAGCTCCTTGTCCTGCAGTGGATGTGTTATGGGATTTTATGATGATGATGATAAGTCACGCAGAAGCGTATTAAATGCACGCGAGTCCGACAAGCACATGATCAGATTTTTCAGATTCTCCGCCTGTCAGTCATGCGCAGAAAATAACCGTCAGAACCAAACTTATCCTGTGCTATACCTATTCTATTACGGTTCATGAGTTATGGTTCATGTCAGCCCGCTGCTGACAGACAGGTATCCGAGGCATATTAATAGGGTCCCGTTTTTCACCTTTTGGGTACGGAACTCTAAAAAACAAGACAACGTATCTATTATAACGAGGTGTCAAGTTTGAGAGTTTGGTTGTAAGAAACTAAAAGCTAAACTAAACCTCACAAACATTATTTCACCAATATTTACAATGAACCTTCATAAAACGTTAAATTCTTGGAACTACCTACTACCTATACTGCGTGCAAAATAACTCTGTCTGTGACCGTTAATGCGCAGAAGTCAAAAAATTAGTCGCGGGGGGTGAGCGCGGCTCCCCCCAGGAGGCGAGCGAATCGTTCATTGGCTCTCCGCCTGACACCCATGCGCAGAAAATAACTGTCATAGACAGACTTGTTCTGAACGCGCTGTACTAACTTGATTTTGTAAATTATTTCAAAAAAACTACACTGAGTTTGAGTCAGATAGGCTATTTTTCACTACGGGTAAACAAATCATTCCCAAGTCAGCTAGTCGCTTTCGAAAGAATGCGAATGGCTACAATAATCACAGACCTAGCAAAAGCGCGCTAACGCTTAATATCTATGACTATAATATAGTACAGTCAACGACAGGTCAAGCTTGACACTCGCAGGGCAAATTTAGCGTAAAAGAAGACGTAGTGACCAAAATCGAGAAAGGGATGCTGAGATGGTTTGGTCATGTAGAGAGGATGAATGAACGAAGATTGACGAAAGAGATCTACGAGGCGAGAGTGAATGAAAACGTTGGAAGGGGAAGGCCTAGGCGAACGTACCAGGACCAAATTCAGGACGTTCTGAATAAAGGCCAGGTTAAAAGTACCCTAAACCGACGAGCATGTATGAAAGGATTGATGAAAGTACAGGAAGCAAGGGAAGTATGTAAAGATCGTAGCAGGTGGAGGACTGTGGTCTCTGCCTACCCCAACGGGAAAGAGGCGTGATGTTATGTATGTATGTAGTGTCAAGTCTATTGAAATACGAACAGTACAAAGTCCAATGTGTCAAGCTTGATGTGCTCCTGACTGTCCATACTACAGACAGAACAGTAAGTAGTAGTTGGTGATGTTGTAATGAATGCCGGTACGCTGCTAGTACTGTTACGTAATTTGTGGAGTCATTGACTGCTTTTTCCTATGGCTTTTTCAATATGTTTATTCGATCTCGGATTCGATTTCTGGTTAGTTTTAAGGTTTGGGCACAGATTAAAAAATAGTAAACTAACGTTAAGTTTGGGGCATAAAATTTATGATATAGCTAATGTAATGAAGTACTTAGAAAATATTTCAATTACTAATAACATAACATGATTAAATGAAACGATCAGCATAGGACAAAATAAAAATAATTCTGACTTTTGATACAAAATACGAAGATTCGTTTTTTACGGCGTTAAAATCGTCCTACAAATATATTGTCCTATTCGCGACGATTCAAGGCTATAGGTAATTTGACAGCTGTCTAAAAATGTTGCTATCTTTGTTACCGCCTATATGCTGAAAAAAGACAGCATCACTTTTAGACCTGTCAAATTTTAATCATAAATTTAGCGGCCACGCTAGAATCGCCCTCATAATTGACCTACATTCTACAGAACACGTTGAATTCAGTTATCAAGTATCATATACATAGTCATATCGCGTCATCATAAAATCGTGTTGGATTGGATGACCGAATTGACAGAGTGTCAAAGTTGTTAAAGTAACATTTTAGTAAAATCTTTCCTTTTAGGATTCCGTATCCAGAGGGTATAGCGGGCTGTATCAACCGTAATAGGTAGAATTTGAAATTGTGGCCGCTACAACACATAATAAAAATAATAATAAATTAAGATGGACTTCCCTACGGCCTACTACAAACGTATTTTTTTAGGTGATTTTTGTTCTATTTTTGTATTCGCTCTATAGAAAAAAACGGAAACACTTACAAGCGTGATAATTCAAATGTTTACAGTGCATAAGCTATAGAATAACAACAAATAATAAAAACTGGTGAAGTGCTTGTCCGACTCGCGCGTATTTAAAACGCTTTTCCGAGACTGCGCGTCCATAACTATTGTAAGACGGTATTTTCACCTTAGTCGTATGTAACCCTCGGTGCGCGAGTCCGACTCGCGCTTGAACGGTTTTATTTGTTGTATGATCAACAAACTTTTCATATGTTTGACAGCTGTCAAAATGGACTTCATGAAATGGCCTTAACTTGGGCAATTTTTTTTTAATAAAATTACTAAACCTTACTAGCACAAACCGGTCTCTCCCGGTATTTCCCGGTGTGTTTTACGTCATAAATATCGTCTGTGCAAAAGGCATGTGGGCAATTGGGCATACAGCCAAATGTTTCGTATATACGACAAAATTAGACGAAGAAATGACGTATATTAAGAGCTTAGTTAAGGAGTGATCACACCTAGCTGAATTTAAAGACTAATTCGGCATACATTGCTCGTTGAAGTAAGGATGTTGCAACTAACATAACCAAGCCTCCCAGCAATGTATGCCGAATTAGTCTTTGAATTCAGCTAGGTGTGATCACTCCTTTAGACAAGCTTGCAGTAGCTTACACAGTAGCTTAACTACAGTAGGTCAAGCATGCGCACCGCGACTTGGCGAGTCTTAATAGACTAAACCAGATATGTCTTCTCGAGTTCATACATAAAAAGTGACAGTTGCGCGCGACTCGACCAAGTCGTGGTGCGCATTTTAGCCCGGCGGGTGTGTTCATAAACAACTAGTTTGTAGCGTGATTTCTTTATGTTCCAGACAATTACAGTTTTAAATTTTTTTTACTACTTTTCGCTACAATTTCAGTACTAAAATTTGGTATAGGAATTATGTTGATCAATGCAGCCGTTTACGTGTACGAAGGTGAGGCTGCTGGGGTGAACGTCACGCTAGAAGCCTCACCAATGCTTATGTATTTCTTTGAAAGTATAGACGTAACAAATTTTCCCGGTATGTACGATCTCGCTACAATTCCATAACTAAAGAAATCAAGAAGTACGATGGTTTTTCTTGGTGAGGCTTCTGGGGTGACAGTCAGGGTGGAGGGAGGGGGGAGAGGGAGAGACTGCACATTGTCTGAATTCCACGCGGGCGAAGCCGCGGGCACAGCTAGTTTACCTACATATAAAAATCATGGCTGACGTAATTGTACTTACAAGTATTTTATTTCATCATCATAACATCCCATGAAACGTCCAATACAGGACAGAGAGCTCCCTCTAGAATTCTAGCTTTTGCTGGAAAAAAAATGTAGAGGGGAGTACCATAGTCACCTCGCTTGTTAGCGTTACGGCTGGCACAATGGACCGCGCTTGTAGGTGAGCGCAATAAGTAAGATGATACAAAGGAGGATGCTGCTGCCCATCCTCCAGTTTATAACCCTTAGTCGCCTCTAACGACACCCACGGGTATGTAAGTGTTGGTACTATTCTTTGCCGGCACCACACGGGACGTATTTTATTTATGGTATCTAAAATGCTACTTTTGAGTGCAGACAGCGCCTTAAAGAGCAAAGCAAGGCAAACACATTGAATTTTAGAAGCAAAGACGTGACCTGACCTACTTTAATGTACAGTCAAGAGAACATCAAGCTTGACACACTGGACTTTGCACTGTGCTTACCTTTGTCACCATAGAGATGGAACTTGCACTGCGAGGGTCAAGCTCGACCTGCTTTAGACTTTACAAGTTTACTTTTGTTGTCTGTGCTATTCAATGATGTCGATTCTGGCAGACCCAAACTAAACTATATATATATATAATCTTAAAGTTAAGTATTCCGTCATGTCTCTTCAGTCACGTCGAGTTTTGTTAGACGTTATGTTGTTTTACAAGGTTTGCAACAATACACTTGATTGTTCCGCACTTACGAGTTATCTTGCATATAACGTCCCTATCCGTCCTCAGCGTTCAATCAATCCACACAAATTATTTTTCACGTGTCCCTGTCAAAGTAATGCTGGATTGCGTTCTCCTATGCGCCGGATAGTAACAACCTACAATGATAGATTTATGCATATTGACACATTCTCAACAACGCCCAACAGATTTAGGAACTTGGTATTGAAAGAGCTTCAAGATTTGTAAACTAGCATTCTACTTTTTAAATTAAGTGAGTTTATATCTGCTTTCAACCTACTTCTTTTAAATAATCTGTGAACATTGTAGTTGGCTGTGTATAGACTTAAGTCTCTTTGTATAACTTATTCTTAAAGTAAGCCTTTGTACACTGCTGTTATTTGTTCCAAATAAATAAAATAAAAATTAAAAAAACTAAATTTATTAAAAAAACTAAATTTGTTAAAACTAAACTAAATTTGTTAAAAAGTGTTGCTGTCTGTGTTACTCCTACTGACCTCTATATATACAATGTATATATAGAGGTCAGTGGTTACTCCCTACAGACTAATAAAAGACAGCATCATTTTTAGACCTGTCAAATTTAGTCTAGTTTTAGATTGGGTCTGCAAGAATCGACACCATTGTGTATGTAATATGTTTACGTAAGATTGACTCATCTATCGGCACTTTAGTCATTCCTGAAGTTCTAGGAAGCTGCGTAATGCTATAAGAGCTATAAAAAACCGGTTAAGTGCTATTTTTGGACTTGGACTATTACATCGAGGGTTCAGTCTGTTTTTAGGGTTCCGGTACCAAAATGGTAAAAAAAGGAACCCTTATGGTGCCGCTCTGTCTGTCTGTCCGTCTGTCTGTCACACCTCTATATCTCAGCAACCACTCATGCTATGGACCTGAAATTTGGAATAGTTTTAGAATATAGTTGCCCAACTTAATAACACATAAAAAAATTTTGAAAGGAGTATGATTATTAATGTAAAGGGGGCCAAAATAGGGGGGTCGCTACTAGGTCGAGTGGGGTATCATTTGAAAGGGCTTTACCTTTAAATTTTAAAATATATTCTTTTATTTTTTTGAGTTTCTTAGTTTTCAAGTTATGATGAAAAATATCAAAAAAAATACCATTCCCCCCCCTTATCTCCGAAGTTTGAGTAAGGAAAAATCTGAAAGTTTATGTAAACTTTACAGAAAAATAAAACGATCTTTCTAAGTTGCACAGTTTTTCAGAAATCTGCAAAAAACCTTTACAAACAAATTAAGTTTTGCGGTCCTGAAAATGGACTTTATTGCTTCCAAAAACTACTACATACATAGGTATATCGGAACCCTCGGCGCGCGAGTCCGACTCGCACTTGACCGGTTTTATTATCAGATGACCGCATATCCAAGTTAGTTTTAAAGGATTCCTGGAGATTTAAAAAAAATACCTACTTTGCAATTTTTTATTATTTAAGCTTTTTCTGCTTCTATTCTAAATATTTTTGTGGATACGCGCGCTGGCGACGGCGCCGCACAGATCATGAGCAATGAGGAGGGGAGGGAAGTGTGCGTGCGTAGCGCATCATGGCGTGCGCGGATTGCGCAGACTAGAACAACGATGAAACTAGAACAATCATGAAACTTTAAAATAACAATATAAAAAAATGATTTAATTTTCTTTTTTTACGGGGATGGATTTATTTTAATAAAAATCTGTTCTGTGTATGAGGGTTTCGCTTATTCCATTAACACGTTGTATAATTATGTGTACACTCATGAGACCAAAATCGAGAAAGGGATGCTGAGATGGTTTGGTCATGTAGAGAGGATGAATGAACGAAGATTGACGAAAGAGATCTACAAGGCGAGAGTGAATGGAAACGTTGGAAGGGGAAGGCCTAGGCGAACGTACCAGGACCAAATTCAGGACGTTCTGAATAAAGGCCAGGTTAAAAGTACCCTAAACCGACGAGCATGTATGAAAGGATTGATGAAAGTACAGGAAGCAAGGGAAGTATGTCAAGATCGTAGCCGGTGGAGGACTGTGGTCTCTGCCTACCCCGACGGGAAAGAGGCGTGATGTTATGTATGTATGTATGTTCCAAGATATTTTTATGCAAAATATTAACGATGCTTAATCACCTCTTAAAAGGATCATCGTTTTTAGGGTTCCGTAGCTCAAAATAAAAAAACGGAACCCTTATAGGATCACTTTGTTGTCCGTCTGTCTGTCTGTTTGTCTGTCAAGACCCTTTTTTCACGAACGAGAGGAGGTATCAGGTTGAAATTGGTAACGAATATTAAGGTCCATGAACCACACCAGACCTGAAAATTTAAATTTTTTACAACGACGCAATCAAAAGATATGGCTTTTTATGTCCTCATCTCCATACATTTATGCAAAAAAGCAAAACCTACAGGTTACTTCCCGTTGACCTAAAATTATGAAATTCGGCAAGAAGCTAGGTCTCACAGTAAAAAGAAAGGGAAATGTCTAAAATCATTAAATATTTTAATTTTTCTCACAACTAATAGTAACCAATTAAGGTGAGCTCCCGTTTTAAGAACTTTTCTATAAAAGAGGGGTCAAGTTGGATGGTCGCGCGCAAAATCAAAGAGCAAAAGCTTTTAGTATATCATATGGTAGATAGGTACGGAACCCTTAGGGCGCGAGTCCGACTCGCACTTGGCCGGTTTTTTTTTAACACCCTGAATACCTTTTTGAATTACACAACACAAGAAAAAATATATAACAGAACTGGTAAACAATTTGATGTAATCCGTGTAAATCCTACAATCTATGCGATTGATCTGCTGATAGTTATAAGTTTATACCGGTTGGCTACTTATGATTAGAAAATACAGGGCGAATTCAGTATGACATTCAAATTGAATGAATCAATAATATCCTATACCCTATTCAACGAGCGATATTTGTATATACAGGGTGATTGGAAATTCGACGTATTCCTGAAAGGGGGTTGTTCTGCAACTAATATGGAGCAAATTTGCCCCGGGAACCTGGTCGAAAATCAGTGGCTGCGGAGTCATCTGAAGATCAGGTATCTTGACAAAAATTCCCGCTTTACTACATAGGCAAAATGTGAAAAAAGTAATAAACACTTTTCTGATAGAGTTCTTATGCACCCCGTCACATTGAAAAAAAAAACGGTCGCGGCGGCGCGGTACTTTCTTCCCGCAGATCCGCCCCCGGACCACTTTCGCAATCATTATGATACCGTCTCTGTGTGACTTGGATATCAGAATTCAGGACTCTCGGTGCGCGAGTCCGACTCGCACTTGACCGGTTTTTTCCTTTATTGACACTGAACTGACTAAATAATTTTAATTAAATTAACAATATTTTTTATTGAAATTAACAACCTGTATAGATTAAAATTCACATAGATAATTAAATAATACGCAACTTTAGATTGACTAATCGATAAAACTACTGCACCAAAGTAATCCCTGTAAATTCAATTATCTTAGCGATTGATCAGCTATAGTTATTACCTCTTATATGATAAGAAAAAATACAGATGTACCTGTACATTAGATACTATTAATAAATCAAAAGGTTTTTTTATTGTCAATGGGCTTACTCTTGACCTCGATCTAGTCTTCAGGACAAAGATGAGGTCGACGATGGAACGAGCTTGCCCAGAAGGAGCCTATTCACTCGCGACTTGAATAGATACCAATGGAACCATGGACGTTTTTCATTTCTTAACGTATGTTTCTACGGAAAGTTGTTAATTATCGTTTACTGAGCACAACCCTTGTACGCGATTTGAGTACCTATTCAAGCAATAGCAATCAAGCGCTAGGACCTCGCTGAGCGTAATGTTATTTAAAATACTTAATCAAAACCTTCTAAAAAACTACAGAATCCTATACTGCGCGAGGCCCGCAAGCGCTTGACCGGTTTTTACCATTTTGGAGCGGAACCCTAAAAAGCAAGAATAGAATATTGAAAAAAGAAAAAAAAATAGGTATGTCTGTCTCTTTTTACAGCCTCCGTTAAAAGCGAAAGTAAATATAAAAGTAAACATCACATCTTTTTAACTATTATGCAATTTTAATTAAAAACCTACTTTACTTTATTGTTGTTACTTACTTTACTAGTCAGTTAATTATTTTTTGTGCATTTTTAGGGTTCCAATACCAAAATGGTAAAAAAAGGAACCCTTATGGTGCGACTCTGTCTGTCTGTCCGTCTGTCACACCCGTATATCTCAGCAACCACTTTTGCGATCAACTTGTTGGAATGGTTTTAGAATATGATTGCCCAACTTTATTGAATACAAAAAAATCATAAAAATATTATTATTATTACCGTAAAGGGGGCGCAAAGAGGGGGGGCAAAGTTTCAAATTGTCGTTACTAGGTTGAGTGGGAAGATCTAATGAAAAATCTGAATTAATTACTGTCCATAGAAGTTTATGTATACAAGGTTATTTTTTTGGACCTGATTTCCTTTTGCCCACTTATTAGTGAGGTCAAAGGAACTTTTGTTCTACGACTTTGCTAACAACGCACAAAAAATTTTCGACTCTCCATACTAAAGTGGTCACGTGACTGACCCATTTTGTATGGGAAGTTGAAAATTTTTCGTGCGTTTTTAGCAAAATCGTAGAACAAAAGTTGTTGCTTTTGTCCTCACTAATAAGTGGGCAAAAGGAAATCAGGAAAAAAAAAATAACCTAGTACATTACAGAAAAAATAAAATGATCTTTCTAAATACCATAGTTTTTTAGAAATCTGCAGAAAACCTTTACAAACAAATTTAGTTTTGCGGTCCTCAAAATGGACTTAATTGCTTCCAAAAATACTATAGGTATATCGGAACCCTCGGCGTGCGAGTCCGACTCGCACTTGACCGGTTTTTTCTTACACCAGTGTTCAAGTCAAACAAATAGCTATCAAACTAAAAAGTTTCATTAAAATCGAAACGGACAAGGGCCCCCTTTACAATATCATAATTTTTTCTTAATTCTTTCACGTGCAATTGAGTTGGACAACCATATTTTAAAACTATTCTAAATTTAAAGTCGATAGCATGAGTGGTTGCTGAGATATACAGGTGTGACAGACAGACAGACAGACAGACAAAGCGGCACCATAAGGGTTCCTTTTTCACCATTTTGGTATCGGAACCCTAAAAAATGATATAAGAAACCTCAATATCATTCTTGAAGACCTATCCATAGATACCCCACACGTATGGGTTTGATGAAAAAAAAAAAAATCAGTTTCAGTTCTAAATGGGGAAACCCTAAAATTTATTGTTTTTTTTTCTTCTTTTGTGGGAAAATGAATAAACACTTTATTGCACACTAATAAAGTAACATTTACAAAAATCTTAATGCGGTTCACAGAATACATCTACCTACTTACCAAGTTTCAACAGTATAGTTCTTATAGTTTCGGAAAAAAAGTGGCTGTGACATACGGACGGACAGACAGACAGACATGACGAATCCATAAGGGTTCCGTTTTTTGCCATTTGGCTACGGAACCCTGAAAACGCAGTTCATATCAAATAGGTAGCTTTAGAATTTTTTTGTACTTATTTCATTAATTAAGGTAGGTACTTAGTAAAAACTGTTATGCAAGTAAAAGTTTTCAAATCCTGTCTTCAGTTTACTAATATTTAATCTGTGAACCTACATGTGACATTGGCATAGATTACATAATAATAATAATAACAAATATTATTAATAATATAGTAAACCGACATTGTAAAAATTTCAACAGGTGGTGGTGACAGAGTGACGTACATATTTCGGCTTATTAGGTATAAGTGTAGGCAAACTACTTGAACAATGACCTTGGCTGCGCAATTTTACATACAAATTGACGTGCGCAAATCTTCCCCACCACGCGATTATTGTTCAAGTTGTTTACCCCGCAATATACAATACAACATTGCTACAAAGTAGTAGGCACGGAATCTTTTAAATTATGCAATATTTTCAATATTCGTATTTAGGTCAGAGCCACGAAACGAACGTCATTCTTTTTAATTATTTGTATAATAATAAAAAAAAGTTTATTATACAATATGAATCATATTAGCAATCTTATAAATTATGCAATATTTTCAATAGGTATCCGTATTTAGGTCACGGCCATGAAATGTACGTAGTTGTATTTTTTTGTGCGATAATATAAGAAGTTTCTTATACAATATGAATCATATTAGAAATCTTTTAAATTATGCAATATTTTCAATATTCGTAATTAGGTCACGATTATGAAATGTACGTAGTTAACTATTTTAAGAGAAGTCATTATTTGTGCGATAATAAAAGAATTTTATTATATGCCTAATATGAATCATATTAGGAATTTTATAAATTATGCAATATTTTCAATATTCGTATTTAGGTCACGGCCATGAAATGTACCTACGTAGTTAACTTTTTTAAGAGAAGTAATTATTTGTGCGATAGGGTGTGGGTGGTTACAGATAAAAAATAATTTTTGTTGCAATTTGTATTTCGAATACAGGCGTAAATACTCACTCCGTGACCGCTGTCCAGCCGATGACGTCATCCTGTTCTAAATATATACCACCTCCTTGGTGGAACCAGCCATTAGCATTCCCAGCGCAAAGAAACCACTTCGCGTTCGAATTTGGAACTTCAATTTCATTATTTTTCACAACATCAAACGGCTCACAGAGGCTGCCAGGCGGCGCCGGCACAGAGGTTAATGACCATTGATTAAAATCTCCTTGGGCATCCAATTTTAGTACACAACTTTGTTCTTTGCACAGCACATCAGTCACACGAGTATTAAATATCCTTGGGTGCGAGGCACAGGTGTATTTGAATAAAAATAGCAGAAGGAAAACACTTTTAGTCCGTAAACACACAAGCGCCATTGCACGCGGTTTCCGAGTGACTAACAGCGACCGACCGACCGACTGAGTGAGAGATGTTTTTGAACTACTACCACGTTTATATACCGCGACCAATCATGTTCTGGACGATACGGATTATCATTTACGCTTACATTGCTGCTTCTAATTATATTATCATTATTTTTATTATTTAAGTTTTTTTAATTTTTAATGCTTATTATAAACTAGCCCGCGACTCCGTCCGCGTAGGATTCTGAAAAACGTAGCTAATGACTTTTATAATAATAATTCTTTTTATTCAGACACAATATCCATTGCTTATTCTAAAATATTAATAATATATTTCAGGTTATACTTATTATAAATTATTATATGTTCCATATTAAAATGAATAATGTAAATTCTAAAAAAATATTTTTTTTTATAAAATCTTTAGGGCAGATACAACACACCGCATTATCGTAAAACAAAAATACAGAGTATGTTGTCGAAGATTAATTATATCATATTATTATATTAGTTAAATGTTAATTATGATTTTAACTAAATTTATTATATATGTTTATTTATAATAATATCTTTATAACTTTCTATTAAATGATAATAGAAATTACTTACATGATAAATTCTAATACATATATATATATATTTTAACATCGTTATAACATATCAGTTTTACAAAGTCAAATTAAAAAACCATTGCATAAACCCTAATTGGGTTTGTCTCAATGCTTACGTTTGTACGCCAACTAACATCGAGCTTTGACTTTTAGAGTACCCATTTTAAAACCGAAAAATGTTCATTATTAGGGGTATTACAAAATTTCTGACTTTTTTATTTAGCATTCTATTTGTTTTAAGCTTCGAACTCAATTTTTAAAACGTCATGAACAAATGACTAGTTTGGACTTGAATAAGTAGAGTAGGCCACTTACCCAGCAAAAAGCAGCAATGAATTAGTATGTGAGGTTGTTTGTGTATATAAATTAAGCTCCTTTATAACAATAGATAAATAAAAATAACGATAACACCGACATTTGCGTAGGCACTTAATACCGATGACACTGTTGATAGGAATTAGGAACGCAAACAATCTAGTATTGATAAAAATATATAAATCAATGCCTAATTGTATTGTGTTTGACCTAATACTTTTAGGATTCGCTAAGGCTTTAAATTATTTTACATAATAAATTCAGAGATACAGAGCCCTTAATGTAAGACAGACAACGTAAGCATATGTATTTTAAAAGTATGTTTGCTTATCCTTCTTTATACATGCCTTATTATTTATATTGTAATTTGAAGTATGTTAGTGTATAGTATAAGTAGGTATCTTTTTTACATGCTTATTTTATGATAGGTAGTCTGCTATTTATTAAAAACATATGTATTTTTTTTTAATTCTCTTTTCACACTTCTAAATGCACATTCCTGTGCCCATTTCTATGTAATTCTTTCACACCAGCTAGGTTGGCTGGAAGAGATCTCATATAGAGATATAAGCTCACCTTTTTAAACAAATTTAGTGTTACAATTTTATGTAATTTGTGCACCATAAAGAATATATACAATTATATCTTATCCAAATTAAATAAAAATATCAACCTGATCTATGAGCAATTAATATGCATTCAATTCAAATATAAATACATATTCTTATTAGAATCCACGTTGCGAGTGTCTGTTAAGCTTGATCTGCTGTTGATTGTACGGTTTTTTATTCGCGTGGCAAACGAAGGTAAAATAAGATTGTTTGCATAAGCTAGATAAACCCTTATCAGCTGTTCAGCTGTCTGCTACGTTGGATCGCTTTAATGTGTTTAATGCTGATAGGTATACAGATTACGAAACAGCAATGTTGTAAGAATATTACGTATACAGGGTGTAAAAAAAACGGTCAAGTGCGAGTCGGACTCGCGCACTGAAGTTTTCGTAGCACTAAGGTAAAAATACCGTCTTAGTTATAGACGCGCAGTCACGCAGAATTAAATGCACGCAAGTCCGACACGCACTTGACCAGTTTTTGGTGATCACATCCGCAAGTTCCGCAGCGCATTAGATTGCGACAGATATACTGTGCGTGTACCAAAACTAAATGACGTAAGCGCCCGATATAAAATATCGACTTTTTGTAAAAACTAAGTAATAAAATAAAATTGTATGTTGGGCATATGATAGCAACTACAAATACCTTTCTGTATACCTAATTTCAGTACTTAAAATACATCAGATTCCACAAAAAGAAGAAGGAATGAAAATTGAAGAGGATTTTTATTTTGTCGAGTCGATTTTCACTAATCTTGTTTTGGTCTTGTAATATTATCACTTGAATGGTCAAGAAACACATACCTAAAAATGACGGCAATACTGAGTAAATAAAAAGATATTTGTCTTCAAAATACCAAAAAAAATACATATCGTGTTATGTGTCTTAAGAAAATAAGTTCAAAGTTTGACGATCACGTGAACCGCTTTAGTTTAATAGTCTAAAAATTTTCTTTCGGATAGTTGCTTGGTTTTATTTGTAGGATAAAATTATAAGGCATTGAATTTGAGAGTTGAGAGGAAAAGTATAATAATTATTTATATTGCAAAATTACCAATTTATTAGTAACTGTTACACAGCAGCACATAGATCCTTTTTGTTGTGTACTATGTAAGTAAAATTTTATTTTAATGTAAAAACAATAGATAAAATTAAGTACTTAGGCCGACCACGGCGCAGATGGCGCGATGAACTCGACGCTTTCTGTAAAGACTGGCAACAAGAGGCTCAGAGTAGAGACCAGTGGAAGGAACGGAGGGAGGCCTTTGCCCAGCAGTGGGACAGAAATGGCTAATAAGATAAGATAAGATAAGTACTTAAACAATATCAAATCTTATAATATAGTAGGAAAATAATAATAATAATAATTTAATGCAAAAATAGGCAAAATGTTTGGTCCTGCTGGAGTGATGCACGTATTATTTTAAGCGAAGTTGTAACACCGTTTTTCGAAATCATTTACGCAGCGCACAGTAATTATATACTCATTGGCAGCGCACGCCCAGAAAGCTCTCTGGAGGCACGTTTTTTTCCGACTCGATAGACAAACATCATCACAGTTCAGTTAATTTGCACTCAATATTTATGAATTATAGGCTTAAACCTTCCTATTGAATGAATCTATCTATTAATGAAAACCGGATCGAAATCAATATAGTAGTTCCTGAGTTTAGCGATCAAAGACAGACATGATGGATGGATGACGACAGAAAAACGTTTCGGGGGACTTTCTTTTGTAATATGTAGTGATTCTGCTGAAGCAATAAAATAAAATTATAAAAAGCATATAAAATTTCAATGTTAGTGTTTCTTTATACATCATGTTCTTGAGCATATTATGCACTAACTGTAAGAGCACGTTCAGTTAACGAAACTGTACAACTTTCCATAAAAAACACAGGTAGAAATAAAAGTCCGACACGCGCTTAACCAAATTTTATTATTTGTTGTTATTTTATAGCTTATGCACTATAAACATACCAATTTTTAAGTTTGTAAGTGTTCCCGTTTTTAAAATAGAACTAAAACAAAAATCGCCTCCGCGACCATCCAACTTGACCCCTCTCTTATATGAATGTTCTTGAAACGGGAGCTCACCACAATTGGTTACCATTAGTTGTGAGAAAAGTTGTAATATTTAATGATTTCAGACTTTTCCCATTATTTGTACTGTGAGACCTAGCTTCTTGCCAAATTTCATAATTTTAGGTCAACGGGAAGTACCCTGTAGGTTTTGCATTTTTGAATAAATGTATGGAGATGATTACATAAAATGCCATATCTTTTGATTGCGTCGTTGTAAAAAATTGAAATTTTCAGATCTTGTGTGGTCCATGGATCCTAATATATGGTATTAATTTCAACCTGATACCTCTACCCGTTCGTGAGATAAAGGGTCTTGACAGACAGACAGACGGACAACAAAGTGATCCTATAAGGGTTCCGTGTTTTTCTTTTGAGGTACGGAACCGTGAAAAAAGTATTTCAACCTGTTTCTTAGGGAAAGATGTTAACGTGCTCTTAAAATAATGCATATCCTCAGGAACACGGTGTATATATCCTATACTATATCTATACCCGGAAAAGTATAATACTACATACATACATACATAACATCACGCCTATTTCCCGTCAGGGTAGGCAGAGATAACAGTCCACCACCTGCTACGATCTTGACATACTCCCCTCGCTTTCTGTACTTTCATCAATCCTTTCATACATGCTCGTCGGTGGGTACTTTTAACCTGGCCTTTATTCAAAAGGTCCTGAATTTGGTCGCCGAGGCCTTCCCCTTCCAACGTTTCCATTCATTCTCGTCTGGTAAATCTCTTTCGTCAATCTTCGTTCATTCATCCTCTCTACATGACCAAATCATCTCAGCATCCCTTTCTCGATTTTGGTCACTACGTCTTCTTTTACGCCACACCGTTCTCTTATCACACTATTTCTAATCCTGTCACTCAATTTAACACCAATCATACTCCTTAGCGCTCTCATTTCCACTGCATTAATTCTACTTTCATGCTTCTTCTGCCATACCCAGCTTTAACTGCCAATCTGCCATACATCAATGTTGGTACCAAAACGCCATTAGATGGCGCTAATACCCTAAAAAAAGCTATTATAAGCTTTAGAGTGAAGTGGCATAATAATATGACCACGGCTATTATCTGAACATCACTATGAATATTTATTTTATCTACTCCCGTACCGGAATATTCCGAATTCGAAACCAATGACAGATTCGAAATTGAGGTCATTGTCCGCTATCATTTTCATTTCCACACTGTTCCATACTACGAGCAGTACGGAAATGGAGTATGGATTTTCATTCCGCAACTGTTATAATACATAATTTTCAATCTGCATAGGCTAAGGCAATACTACCACAGTACTACATACAGCCTATTTGAAAGTAATTTTGTAAAAATACTTTTTACTGGGGTGACGACTGCCTACCTATGTTTAAAAGAAAACGGAGAGTACCAGGCGTGACTAGGAGTACATAAATCGACAAGAAGCTGACAGTTGGCTCGCTTCTATATAAAGTGACATTGGCAACAAAAGCAGTGATTTAAACAAAATGGAAAGTATGTACCAGGAGAACATGATTCTACAAGAGGCTGTCAGTAACCATATACATGAAATTAATGTTAAAGCAACGCCATCCACAAGCTCTGGATCTGGAATAACTTCGGGAATAACTTTAATTAACTGTACTAACTGTCCTCTTAGTTCAATAAATTGATCACTAGTCTTAAAAAAAAGATTTATTTCGTCGGTCGTAGATAAAGTTTTGTATGCAACTATACGTAATTAGTCATTTTAACACTCGATCTATACTATTTTGATACTCGGCTGCGCCTCGTCTTAAAATTACTCTCATTACGCAACAGTTGCATAAATAACTATAATACCAGTTTGTACATAACCATTTCAGATGACATTTTCTTGTTTCATACTTTTTAGAGCAAGTTTTTCTAGTAGTCGGGTTCTAGTTTTTGAACTAATTTTTTATTGCTTTTAAAACACTAAATTTTTTTCAGATTCAGATAATTTTATTCAATGTAGATTAATTACAGAACACTTATTGAATGTCATGCAGAATACAATGCAAATAGAGCGAGTCTACGCCGTTTCGAATCGTGCTATGGCAGCGTAAAAGAAACGACAAGAAACCAATTTCATGCCGGAACCCTCGCCGCGCGAGTCCAACTGCCCCTTGACCGGTTTTTTTTACACATCGTAAATCGGTTCAATCTCAATTTTAATTACATCAACTCTAACTTTCTCATCTTCATCAAAGTTTTCTCTTCTATCAACTTCCGAAGACTTTTCTGCACGACTGCCCGTTTTGTTTGTTCGATTATGGATCTTCATGTGAGTGTTTAAGGTGCATTTTTGCAGAAAGCGCCTGCCGCATACGTGGCAGCAAAATCTTTTCTCATCTTTGTGGAGTTTTAGATGAACTGTGAGAGCTTTTTTTCTTAGATAGCTGAAAATAAAAAATAAGAATTTCGTTATCTATCTGCCGCAATATACTTTGCACAGAGATTCTTGGTCATGTAAAGTTTCATCAAGATAGTTTGTGCCGTTTTTGCGCAAATTACAATTTTTCATTTTCGTTGTATGACAGATACCCTCAAAATGGCTCTCGCCAGCAATACAAGACACCACTCGGAATCCTAAATTAAAAAATCTTAAATTTAAAATGTGTCTTAATCGGACTATTCGTTTAGCCGCTAGGCCAAAGCGTGACAGACCGACCGACGGAAGGACATTTATGGAGACTTTTTATGATATATAAGTGATACTAGCTGTTGCCCGCGACTCCGTCCGCGTGGGGTTCCGAAAAACGTAGCTAATGACTTTTCCTATTGTTCAAATTATATTCGTACCAAGTCTCATCAAAATGGGTTTATTGGATTAGTCCTTAAAGCGTAACAGACCGACAGACAGAGCAATTTTCGCTTTTTAGGGTTCCGTACCTCAAAATAAAAAAACGGAACCCTTATAGGATCACTTTGTTGTCCGTCTGTCTGTCTGTCAAGACCCTTTTTCTCACGAACGAGAAGAGGTATCAAGTTGAAATTGATAACGAATATTAAGGTCTATGAACCACAAAAGATCTGAAAATTTCAATTTTTTGCAACGACGACGCAATCAAAAGATATGGCTTTTTATGTCCTCATCTCCATACATTTATGCAAAAATGCAAAACCTACAGGGTACTTACTTCCCGTTGACCTAAAATTATGAAATTTGGCAAGAAGCTAGGTCTCACAGTACAAGTAAAGGGAAAAGTCTAAAATCATTAAATATTTAAATTTTTCTCACAACTAATGGTAACCAATTAAGGTGAGCTCCCGTTTCAAGAACTTTTCTATAAAAGAGGGGTCAAGTTGGATGGTCGCGGTGTTTTTAAAATCAAAGAGCAAAAGCTTTTAGTATATCATATTATTATGGTAGGTAGGTACGGAACCCTTAGGGCGCGAGTCCGACTCGCACTTGGCGGGTTTTTTCTAAATTAAACACCTCTTGTTTACGTACGCCGTCGCATGAAACTTCGCGTACCTTCTGTCTAAGTGAACCCTTTGCAATGAAGCTTAGCTTTTATGTTGCATGAAAGTAAGTCAAATACGTGATTGAAAACCCCGTTGGAATCAATTTAGTAGTTTGTGAGTTATTGTCGCACAGGCAGTTTGACACTTAACATTAGTGTAGTTTCTAATTGAGTGAACCGATTTAAATGAAACATAGCCTATATGTTGCTCGGAGCTTAGCTTAATCTATCTGTGAAAACCGCGAGAAAATCCGTTCAGTGGTTGCGGAGATTATCGAATACATACAGACAGAAAGATAGACAGACAGACAAAAAAATCAAATTTTTTTTTTGTGTTCTATTAGTCCAATCTTATCGCCCGGGCTCATTTTTTGATAAATTCTTTAAAAGTACAGACACACGGTTTCTACTCTTTTATTATATGTATAGATGGAACACATTTTAGACAAAATTAGAAAATCTTTTTATTTTATTACGCTCTTTAGCCATTATAAAAGATGTTTTAAAACGCTTTGTGCGTAACTGGAATGTGCAGAAATCAACAAAGTATGGGTGATATCCTGAGTTGCGTCTGGACTCCTTTTATTAAGAAAATCTCACCTCTTACTGCACAGATCACACTTGAAAGGAATTATCCCGGAATGCGAGGCTTCGTGCCCGTCCAACTCAGATTTGTGATAAAACCCAGCGTCGCAGAGTCGACAGAAATACCTCTTTATATTTTTGTGTTTGTATTTTATATGCGCGTTCAGGTAGCCTGAAAGACGAATTATTTATAAAATATACTACAATTAAAAAATATATCAGATTCAGATAATTGTATTCAATGTAGATTCTTTACAGAATACTTATTGAATGTCATACAGAATACAATGCAAATAGAGCGAGTCTACGCCGATTCGGATCGTGCTATGGCAGCGTAAAAGAAACGGCAAGAAACCACTGCAGCACGGCCTACTTTAAGAGTCCGCATTTTACAATGTGTTTCTTGTGTTTCGCTGGAATATCAGAGCACCATACCTCTTTGTCATTCATATAGTCATCCAATCTATAGTAAGCTTTTTTACATAACGTTTGCTTTACACATTCTTTAAACTTTCATATATAAATAAGAATATCTTTACATTAATAAGACGGCAAAGCGGTCAGTCTTTAACGCGTTAAAATTAAACCTATAACTTTTAGCCCCCAATAGCTGCCTATAGTGTAGGAAATGAAGCAGTTGACCCCAACATAGTTCTCTCAGGCAGAATTAAATGTAAATTCAAAATATCAAAAAAAAAAATTTTTTCGTACATTTTTTGTAATTTTTGTATCGATTTTTTTTATGTTTTCATAGAAGGTCTGTCTCATATAGTGTAATACTCCAGCAAAGTTTCATCGACTGAGGATTTAATGCGGGGGTCTTCATACAACGATCCGCTTCGTTGCCTAGACTACTAGCCTTCCGAAGCCTGTAAAACACTGTTTCTGAACAATTTCTGAACTGTTTCTGATAAAAATAAATAAATTAAAAAAATATACCTACATTATATAAATACATAATTAAATATTGTTGATAAGTATTTAAAATCTCGGTCTATCTCAATGATTGCAATGCCTCTGAAAATGGGCTCATATGAGATACCTTATTTATAATACCATCTTGTTATGTACCATATGAAGGCAATAAATGTATTGTATTGTAATTACCTGAAGTAATAAAAATTGCTGAACACTCCTCACAATTATATTTAGGTAAGACATCGTGCTCGGTGAAAGCGTGCCGTGCGCGTTGGGAATACGTCGCGAACTTTGACGTGCAATGCGCGCACGCGTACGTAAGAGGGGTGGTATGTTTACGCTTCCTGAAAAAAAAAAGTGTTCTTTTCAATACATTTGCATTTTACCTAAAAATAAACATTCTGATAGTTTCGGGCCAAATATACCCCAGTGATATTTGAAAGGTACAACTGGCCTGAACATGATCTTGCTTTAAGGTGATCTGTGACGGCCAGCTTAGCCCCGAACGCAACTAGATGGAGCCACTGCTGCAAATATAAGGTTTTATTTTTTAATGCAATAAGTACCAACTATATGTGCAAAAAGTTGATTCGCGTAAATTTCATTGTGCAACTTCAACCCCTAACAACAATTTCGATAAGAAAAATATCTCCATATGTCCACTAAAGTCAATTCTCGTCAGTCCGTGTTTACATGAGTACGATCACTCACACATGCACACAAAGCACAACCGTACAGTTTTGACCGCACGCCCACAATCGTAATATTGAACCAAAAAATGGTAACAAAAATAGTACTTTCAGTACATTAACTGTATTTTTGTATTAATTAGCGAAAAATTTAACTAAAAATAGCAGTATTCGTTCGTTTTTCAACAGAATTTTATGTCCCGCGTAAGAATGCAAGTCATTTGAATTTTTGTATGGAAAACGGATCACCTTAAGGCGAATCTGGCCCTAGCTATGTTTTAAAAGGTACATCTCGCCCACGGCCCAGTTTTTGAGGGGGCGAGATGTACCCTAAACCGAAAAACGTACTTACAAGGACGTAACATTGCTCGTAAGTAGTTCAGTCATTGTAAATACGGAATAGACGTCGTTCTTTAAATGTTGTATGAGGATGTCAAATCACGTTTGATGATTTGACATTTCAACTTGGGACACAATGGCAGAGGTCATCCCAATGTAGAATGAATTATTATTCCTTCTATTCCGAGCGGATTCTTTTGTAATTAATAGTAGATTAGTAGCCAAGGGCTGTAAGGCATCAATTGCAGCCCGAGATATTTAGGCGCACAAGCGCAGCGATTGCGCCTATAGTTCGAGGGTGCAATTGATGCTTACACCCGAGCTAACTACTCTGCTTTACATCTCGATTGTGAGGTAAGTAGGTCCTTATTACCACCAAATTGTAGGTGACCAATTAGTGTTGTAGGGTAATAATGTAGCTAGAAAAGCCCTAGGGCGGTAAGTAATTAAAACGCCCGCCGCCCCGCTGCTGGAGGCGGCCATCAAGGCGGAGCCGCGCGTGGAGGTGGAGGTGCTGCCGGGCGGGGGCGTTACAATTACTTACCGCCCTAGGGCTTTTCTAGCTACATTATTACCCTAGAGCGCTAATTGGTCACCTACAAGCCCCATTTGGGGGTCATAAGGACCTACTTACCGAATATGAGAGATGTAAATAAAATTTATTATTGATAACATTGTTACTGGTCAAAATTGTTGTGTCAATATAAAATTGTATAAAAAATAAATCAAAATTAAACTATATTGTAACAATATAATTATAACTAGCTGGTGCCCGCGACTTCGTCTGCGCAGGTTTATAAATTATAGCCTATGTGTTATTCTGATGTATAAGCTATATTAAAGTAAAGTTTCATTAAAATCCATTCAGTAGTTTTTACATGAATGAGATACTTACAAACTTTCGCGTTTATAATATTAGTAGGATTAGATTTAAATATTCTTATAATAGTTGCAAAGGCAACTTGAAAAATTCGTCATAGTCACAAAATAAATATTCGAAAAGCCAATTTTTTAGTTAGCTTTTAAAAAACATGGTGAATGTAGCTTACCTATGGCTATCATAAGTGCTGTACTTATTGAATTTGAACCCACAATATTGGCACACAAAAGGACCCCCCTTGTGACAATGTTTGTGCCTCTTTAATCGTTTCTCTGTTATAAAACCTGCAAAGTAAATTTAAAATTTAATTTAAATAACGACTAAGTTAGCCACTTTGAGGGTTAGTCACTTTGACTTTTTTTAAGTCTTTAAAAACCTTTACAAACAATTTTAGTTCTGCGTTCCTAAAAGCGAACTTAATTGCTTCCAAACATACTATTCTATTTTTTATGTGACAAGTAAGCAAACGAGCAGGTGGGCCACCTGATGGAAAGTGGTCTCCACCGCCCATGGAGCCCGCTGTTTTATTAGTGGCATAACTTGACACTAATAAGACAACAAAGCACGTTACCCACCTCGAGAACTAAGATTGTGTGTCTCGTGTGCCAGTAATTTCGCTGGCTCCCTCGCCCTTCAACCCGAAACACAGCAGTGTAAACACTGCTATTTCACGGCAGAAATAGGCAAGGGGGTGGTACTTCCCCAGACGGACTTTGCACAAAAGCCCTACCAATTTCAAAATAACTAAGTAGTTATTTTGAAATTGGCTACTATAGTGTAGGCAACGAAGCAGTTGACCCCAACATAATTCTTTCAGTCAGATTTTATTTGACAGGATGATAAAGTATCATGAATTGAAAGTAAATTCAAAATATAAAAAAAAAAATTGCAAAAAATTTTTTTCATATATTTTTTGTGATTTTTGTATGGAAAAATTAAAAGTACCGATGTTTTCTTTGATTTTTTTATTGAAGGTTTGTCTCATATAGTGTAATACTACTGAGGATTTAATGCCGGGGTTTTCATACAACGATCCGATTCGTTTCCTAGACTACTATAGATATATCGGGACCCTTCGCGCGCGTGTCCGACTCGCACTTGGCCGATTTGTTTTTATTTTTCTAGAATCTAGTTTGCACGCTGTATACTCACCTCTTCCACATTCCTCACATACAAAATTTGGAAAGTGTTCATTCATATGTGTATTAAAAACATACGAATTTGGCATAGTTTCCATACAAATTTTACATTTCAAATCAGTTTTTTCACCCGAGTCTGTCTCCATTTTAGCGGTACAGACAGGAATATCGCCATCTCTTTCTAACTTCTGAACCGGGTCGTTTGAGAGAAAAGAATGGATGATATCAATATTTTTTGTGACTTCTACGTTTTGTAATTGATTGTTTTTCACTTGTTCAATTGTTATATGTTTTTTTTCTTGGACGTCTGTAAAAAAACAGTAGGTTAGTTAGTATTGGAAAATACAGCGTGTATAAAAAAGTACCATGATCCCTTTAAGGGGTGATTTTAAATCACTATATAGGGTGACTTTTAATTAGTTCTTGATAGCAAAAGGTATGCATGTACTCGTGATACTGAACAACTTTTCCCAAGGAACATAGGTCGAAATACGAAAAACCAAATTTGACCTCCCATACAAAATGCGCTATCAGCTGATGCAGTTTCTATGGGAGGTCAAAACTTGATTTTCGTATTTCGACCTATGTTCCTTGGGAAAAGTTGTTCAGTATCATGAGTACATTCAGTCCTTTTTCTATCAAGAACTAATTAAAAGTCACCCTATAGATTGTAAGAAAAAATTCTCAATTTTATGTTACCAACAGTGAGCAAACGAGCAGGTGGGCCACCTGATGGTAAGTGGTCTCCACCGCCCATAGCGCCTACAGTCTTATTAATGGCATATATCCCCATTGCCGAAAATCTTCCACCAGGACATGATCTTCCCTGGCCCATATGGAAGTCACTTAATAGACTGCGATCGGGCGCAGGCAGGTGCGGGGAACTGAAGAAGAGGTGGGGCTTCTCTGATAATGACGAGTGTGAATGCGGCATTTTGCAATCCATGACACACTTGCTTTCGTGCCCTACCTCCTCAGTTTCTTGCACCAGGGAGGACCTTTTTGAAGGCAACCAAAGAGCTATTGCTGTAGCCACTTCTTGGGCTAAGTTACTATAAAATCATTTGCCATTGATACGAAAAGAAGAAGAAGAAGAATGGCATATTTTGACACCAATAAGACAGCAAAGCGCGTTGCTCTCTTTGAGAACTTAGATGGTATGTCTCAGTGCCGGTTATTTCACTGGCTTCCTTACCCTTCGAACCCAAACTCAGCAGTGCAAACACTGCTGCTTCACGGCAAAATAGACAAGGGGGTCGTGCTTCTCAAGACGGACTTAGCACAAAAGCCTTATCACTACTTATACTAAGTAACTAAGTAGTTTTAACTCTAAGAAATGAAGTGCCTGGAGGGTTAGATGACCTCTATGATGGTGATGCAACAAAGATGTTTTTTGTTACCTATAATAATCAGAGACTAGCAATTAACTATTCATTTCAATAAATTAATGTAAAGTACTTCGAAGAAAAATCAAAATTAGAAATTAGTTTACCTGGAAATTAATTAGAAATTAGTTTACCTAGCTGGAAGTGCCAGTTTTTTTTATTATTTCAGATTGGTTTTATGAACACAGACAAAACATTCATAGTGTTTTAATTGGTTTAATTTTAGTGTTTCATAGTGATTTAGACCAATGAGAAATGTCCAAAGAATAGTACCATGGTCCACAGTTATTGGTACATACGAGTACATAACATCACGCCTATTTCTCTGTGGGGTAGGCAGAGACCACAATTCTCCACCTGCTACGATCTTGACATACTTCCCTTGCTTCCTGTACTTTCATCAGTCCTTTGATGCATGCTCGTCGGTTTAGGATACTTTTAATCTGGCCTTTATTCAAAAAGTCCTGAATTTGGTCCTGGTACGTTCGCCGAGGCCTTCCCCTTCCAACGTTTCCATTCACTCTCGCCTTGTAGATCTCTTTCGTCAATCTTCCTTCATTCATCCTCTCTACATGACCAAACCATCTTAGCATCCCTTTCTCAATTTTAGTCACTACGTCTTCTTTTACGCCACAACGTTCTCTTATCACACTATTTCTAATCCTGTCACTCAATTTCACACCAATCATACTTCTCATCTGGCCTTTATTTAGAAAGTCCTGAATTTGGTCCTGTTACGTTCGTCTAGGCCTTCACCTTCCAACGTTTCCATTCACTCTCGCCTGGTAGAGGGTACAATTTGAAGAAAAATGCTGTTGCCCATTCATACTCAAGTTTAAAATCCCTTAGTGGCCTTTTACGATACCTACGGACAAACAAACAGATCACTTACCTTCATTATTGTGATTCTCTATCTCTTTCCGAGTATCACAGTCATTAGTAGTGGTACTTGACTCACTTTCATTATTTCTTACCGGAGGAACTTTCTTTATAAGCAGTTTACCATCGATATCTTTTGTAGTAATTACTGGAAGAGTTCAAACAAAAGTTCTTATAGCAATTTTGTCTATCAGGCATATTACATTGACTCCACTTTTTTAAATACAGAGTGTAAGGTACGGTGTACTGAAAACTGAAAGGGTGTGCTCAGTCAACGAAACTGAAAAACTTTCCCAAAAAAAAAAAAAAAAAAAAATTGACCTCTCCATACAAACTGTTCGACGTAGGCAATTTGTATGGAGAGGTCAATTTTTCTTTTCATTTCCCAGCATATATTTCTTTGGGAAAGTTGTTCAGTTTCGTTGACTGAGCATGCCCTTTCAGTTTTCGGTACACCGTCCCTTGCACCTTTTATATGGCAATCGGCTGTTATAAGGGGAAACAGCCATTCCTGCCAATCTCAAGTCAATAGTGTAGGCAAATGATAAAGAATCATGAATTAAATGTAAATTAAAAACATCAAAAAAAAATTACAAAAAAAAATTTTTCATCCATTTTTCAAAATTCAAAATTAAAAGTAGGTAGGTACCGATTTTTTTGGTTTTTTTTATAGAAGGTTTGTCTCATGTAGTGTAATACCCCAGCTTTCATCGAATGAGGATTTAATGCGGGGGTCTTCATACAACGATCCGCTTCGTTGCCTAGACTATAAAGGAAAAACACGGAAGAGTAGAGATTGACCAGTTAAAATGACCAAAAAGTGTCCTTTATTCACTTTGGGTGGGTCACCTAAACCGGACAAAACGCAAAATTACAATAAAAACAACACAAAAGCGACGCAAGATCAGAGAATTTGGACGATACTATGTATACAACCCCAACTGATTTTTATTAAGGGGCCACCTCCGGTCCACTAGCGCCGCCATCAGTAAAAAAAATATTACTCGCTAAATACAAAACTTATCAAAAATCCGGAAAGACAGATTGAAGTAAAGGTATATTTGTTTATTTAGAAACTATTTTACTCTATAAAATAAAGTTCACTGTAGTTACAGATACAAAAACTGCTACAAGTAGCCGTTTTACGCACTTTTTGTATCTGTAACTACAGTGTAATATATTTTTCAGAATTGATAGGTTCTGAATAAACTAGGATACCTTTACTTCAATCTGTCTTTCCGGATTTTCGATAAGTTTTGTATTTAGTGAGTTATATTTTTTAAACTGGTAGGGGCGCTAGTGGACGGGAGATAGCCTCCATTACCGTAAAAAAAAAACTTTAAAAATAAATTTTCTTCCAGATATTGTTATTTTAAAGTTTTGTATCGTAGTTCTAGTAGATTTTTAAGCTATCATGGCGCGTCCGCATCGCGTCCGCGCACACCACGCCCACTTCCCCTCCCGCGCGCGTATCCATATAAATAATTAGATCAAAAACCCGAGAAATTGATTCTACTCTAGATTCTGTACAAACTATTTTCTCAGTTTTGCTTATTCCGTTAACACGTTCTATACAATGTATAACGGAAAGTGTGATAATACTGAAGAATCTATATAATATTATAAAATAAAGTCGTGTTACTTACACTATTTATAACTCAAGAACAGCTGAACCGATTTGGTTGAAAATTGGTGGGGAGGTAGCTTAGAACCAGGAGACTGCTATAGGATGGTTTCACTATAACGTACGGCTGAACCGATTTGGCTGAAAATTGTTGGGGAGGTAGCTTAGAACCAGGAGAAGGACATAGGATGGAAATGGTAGGGGTAGGAGAACGGTATAACTCAAGAACTGCTGAACCGACTTGGAGTTACACTATTTATAACTCAAGAACGGCTGAACAGATTTGGTTGAAAATTGGTGAGGAGGTAGCTTAGAACTAGGAGAGAAGGGGTAGGGGTAGGAGAACGGTATAACTCAAGAACGGCTGAACCAATTTGGTAGCATAGAACCAGGAGAAGGATATAGAATGGTAGGGGTAGGAGCAGGGCAAAAAGTATGTACTGAATCCATACTAATATTATAAATGCGAAAGTAACTCTGTCTGTCTGTCTGTCTGTCTGTTTGTTTGTTGCTCTTTCACGCCTAAACGGCTGAACGGATTTTGATGAAATTTGGTATGGTGATAGATGGTAACTTGGAGACGGACATAGGCTACTTTTTACCCCGGGAAAATATCTCATTCCCGTGGGAATCTACACATACAATAATACTCTAGCGGGGTTGTATCTGCTACAGCACACCGAAACTACTTAACCGATTTTGATGGGACTTTTTTTATTCAACTAAGTATCGCTGATTACGAAAACTACTACAATTTTGAAATCCAACGTGGTAGACGTAAACTACCATTATCCCCTGGGGATAAGGTTGAGGTGCGATAGGGTTGAAATGTCTAAAAATCAATATGGGTGTCGTTTGTAAGGTTTATCGAGCCGCTGATTACAAAAACTACAACAATTTTGAAATCCAACATGGTGGACGTGAAATGCTATCATCCCTTGGGGATGAGGTTGGGGTGCGATAGAGTTGATATGTCTAAAAATCAATATGGGTGTCGTTCGTATGGTTTATCGGGTCGCTGATTACGAAAACTAAATCCAACGTGGTGGACGTGAAATACCACCACCCCTGGGATGGGGTTGGGATTCGATAGGTTTGAAATGTCTAAAAATCAATATGAGTGTCAGTTGTATGTTTATATATAAGGATAGGGATAGCGGTTAAGATCGCGTTAGGGGTAGAAGCAGGGATAGGGGTAGGGTCAGGGATAGGGAGAGGGAGAGGGAGAGGGGGAGGGATAGGGAGAGAGTGTAAGGGAGGGGAAAATGAGGGGAGAGAAAGGGGGAGGGAGGGGTAGAGGGCGTGGGAGGGGGTAGAGGGAGGGGGGGTAGAGGGAGGGAGAGGGGGAAGGGGAGGATGAGTGAGGGGAAGGGGGAAAGGGAGGGGAATGGGAGGAGGGCGAGGGGGGAAAGGGAGGGTGATGGGGAGAGGGGAAGGGGGGAAATGGAGGGGGAAGGAAGGGTGAGGGGGGGAAGAGGGAGGGGCGAGGGAGAGGAAGAGAGAGTGGGAGAGGGTGAGGGAGGGGGAGTGGGAATGTAGGGGGGGGGATACAAAAGGATAGATAGGGAGGAATAGGGACCTTTTTTACTTTTATGAATACCTCCTCGCTACCCATTCACTTCACTCCCTTTATTGCCTTCTTTTTTAAGTTCGCCTGTAACGGTTGACAATGAAAATTCCGCACTACCTACCAGTTAAATAAAATCAAAAGATAATTAAGTTTGTAGTAAGATGCATTTATTCAACTTGGATAAGTACAAATGCATCTTTTACGTAGGGATCAAGAAGGATAAGCGCTCCGTAAAATATGTTTCAATTAAGTTCGAGTTCTGTTTTTTTATAAAATCTACGCGGACGAAGTCGCGGGTAACAGCTAGTAAAAAATAAAATCCGCTTATAAGAACAGGGTAGGGGTAGGAGCAGGGGTAGGAGTAGGGATTGTCTGAAGTTAACTCGGGCAAACCTATAAGTACATACCCATGCGAAGCCAGGGCGGTGCGCTAGTGTGTGCATAAAAAATACTTACAACCAAAATTTTTTAAAGTATCAATACTTTTGTAAATTTGTTTTTTGAAATGACGGAATTGTTCCAAGCTGCTCATACATTGCGAGCAGATGTAATCATCACAGCAAACTTCATCTGGTACTAGCTGCAAAAAATATACAAAAACCTGTAAATATTATGGATAAAAATGGGTAAAAAACCTGTAAACCTGTTTCCAGCAGCGCTATTTAGAGTGAGTTCCGAAACGTTAATCACGCTATGGAAACGTCAGTGTAAAGTCAGTGGATGTTATTTAACTCCATTCAATTTTAGTTTATATGACTTAGCGATTAAGTCTAAAATCGGCTGCTCAAAATTTTAGTACCACATCGTGCAATACCACGGCGCTAGTGTTCACCAAAGAGAATTTAATAAAAATGTTGACGTAAGAAAAACGCTCATCTTTAAAAAAAAAACGCCTTTTCGTTTTTCATACGTCAATGATTTGCCGCATGACATGACACTACCACGTCTGGCATGACATCTTGCATTTCGCGCTTGTTTATTAACCCCCGACGCAATCAGAGGAGTGTTATAAGTTTAACATGTGTATATATGTCTATATTTCTGCGACATCGTAGGTACTTTTTCATTTAAACGGGATGGATTTTATTCAATGAAAATCTGTATAGCTGTTTTGAAGTTATGAGCTCTTTTTCCAATTAAATCTTCAAAAAATAATTATTTGTGAATGTTTAGATGCCGTACGCGCCTAAATTATGATAGACTAGCTGTTGCCTTTGTCCGCGAGGGATTTTTTCTATCATCCATCCTTCCGTCTATCTGTCGTCCGTCCAACCATCTGTCCAACCGTCCGTCAAACCATTCCTGTCCCTGCCCCTCTCCCCCTCCTCCTCCCTTTTCCTCTCCCTGTCCCTCTCCCTCTCCCTACCCCTATTCCTATCCCTTACCCTATCCCTACCCCTAACGCCATCTTAACCGCTATCCCTATCTTCATATAAACATACAAATGACACCCATATTGATTTTTAGACATTTCAACCCTATCGCACCCCAACCCCATCCCCAGAGGATGATGGTATATCACGTCCACCACGTTGGATTTCATAATTGTAGTTTTCGTAATCAGTGACCCGATAAACCATACAAACGATACCCATATTGGTTTTTAGACTTTTTCACCCCATTTCTCTCTTTCAGGGGTTGAATTTGGGGTGGAATTTCAATAACAGCGATGTACGTTCCACAGAATTACAA
This sequence comes from Athrips mouffetella, assembly GCA_947532105.1. NCBI lineage: Eukaryota > Metazoa > Arthropoda > Insecta > Lepidoptera > Gelechiidae > Athrips > Athrips mouffetella. Next base: position 15,720,154 of record OX383984.1, read on the forward strand.
CCCTAATGCCTGAATAATAAATTTAGTGGATTTTACTTTGAAAATGAAATTATAGACCAACATACGGGAAAAAATCATCCCCTTTTTCACCCCCTTGAAGGGTGATTTTTAAATAATGCTTAAACACGTGTTTTTTATTTTTTACCAAAAGCATAAAGTCAAATTTGTGGGAATCTAACTCAAGAAACAAAGGATTTTCATACAAACTTTCATCCCTTATTTCACCACCTTAGGTGATGAATTTTGAAAAATTCTTGAATACGTTCTTTTTTATTTTTTACCAAGAGTTCAAAACCACATTTCTATAATTCTACCTTTAAAAATGAAAGACTTATAGACTACCATACGGAAAAAAATCAACCCCTTTTTCTCCCCTCTAAGGGTGATTATTAAGAAATGCTTAAACAAGTGTTTCTTTATTTTTTACCAAAAGCTTAAATTCAAATTTGTGTAAATCTAGCTTAAGAAACAAAGGACTTTCATACAAACTTTCATACCTTATTTCACCCCCTTAGGAGATGAATTTTCCAAAATCCTTTCTTAGTGGGTAGTTTTGAGGTGCATAGAACCTGTATACAAAATTTCAGATCTGTATCTATAGCGGTTTCGGCTCGGCGTTGATGAATCAGTCAGTCAGTCAGGACAAGCTCTTTTATATATTTAGAAGATTATAGTAGGAAGGATAGGATACTGTGGTGTACAGCAGGCAGTGCTAGTGGCCAGCTTGGACAATGGCTGTCAACGCATCAACAACGTCCGAGACGATGACGATTCAGTCAGTCTCTGTTGGGCCGTGCTACGGGACACACGTCTAAATAAATTAAGAGTTATTAGTTATGGCATTGATTTGTTACTTTAACTATCAATATACGACATCATCTGAAAGTTATGGTGTTGTTTCTTACAAGACCCTGTTGTTGACGAGTCCCCACTTTTGGAAAAAACGGCTCCTTCTCAGGAACAACCCCTTTTGCGGCGGTCGACCAGGACAAGACAGCCACCTGGGTACCTTAGGGACTTTGTATGTGAGATTTAATGGGGGGATAATGACATGATTGATGTCAGGTTGTCAGTACGTAGTAGAATTTTACGCTGAATAAAGCCAAGATATTCTGGTTATTTCTCTTATTTATTACAGAATTTGCAGCCTACTACGCACCAAAGTTTTGCAACACCAAAGAAATAGTGGTATAACATAGGTACCTACCTATTCTATACCGCTAATCGTTCCTTTCCTATAGCTGCATCCTTTTTTGTTAATTGTGCATGCTGGATGGTGCGTACTAGTCTAAGAGTTAACTATGATGTTATACTTTTTGGCGTATGTTTCACCTTCGGCGGTTGTTTTAAATTTTAAAATTCATTTTTTTGTCCGTTATCTATCTCACTTATCAGTTATCAGATAATAAGTATTTTGGTTTTGATTTATTTGTAAATAATGAGCGAAACTAAACTGTGTGTGTAAAAATGGGTGTCTTTAAGTGTTGGGTTCCTAGCTGTGGAACCAAAAGTAATATCAATTACTTAGTAAAGCAGTTTGTGCGAAACATTTCGAGCGAAAAATTTTATGAACATGGGCCACCATGCCACTAAATTGGCTTATTGCGCAGCCAACTTTGTTTACAGTGGCAGATATTTGCAGTGGATTTCCAAAATGCCCAAGTAAGTACCTAGTTTCCTGTCTTTAATAAACTGTTTTGGCCAAAGATTTTATACGATTATCTAATAAATTGCGGTAGTAGAGTATTTAAAACATAGCAGAAAATAAGGATGTGCTACTATAAATTTGTATTATTTATCGACTATCGATGTTTTAAAAAATACGTTTATAATTCATCGATACATCATACAACATCATCATCATACAACATCCACATGAGGCGAAATTATTGATTGGTAATGTTATGACAAATAATGTGCCACTTCATTTTGAAAACTAAGTACATACCAATTTTAGATGGGTCGTTTGTCAGCATTTGAAGATGGCAGTCATGTATATGTTGTAATTTTTATTCTTCCTGTTTATTTAAGAGTTTAATATCAAATTTTGCTAGGATGTTATCCAGACTTTTATAGTGAACGTAACAGGGAAGATTGAAACACATTCATTTTACTGAGAGTTTCGAATGGTGAAAAGCGGCTGTCATTTTGGCTTCAATAACTTTCCCTATCAATTATCCGAGTCCTTATAATACACAAGACTTTGTCTTTGTGGTGTGAATTCCTGTGTAAATCTTCCACTAGAAATTGGCGACATCGCCATAATTTTGTAACAAATTATTTACTTTGACATTGGTGAAATTGGACTTGTAATAAGATGTGACCGCTAATAAATAAATATAATAATACTAATTTTAATATTTTATCATTTCAGGTGATGAACTGTTCAATGTGTGTGAAATACCATATATCATATTTGGATAAAAGAACGCACAGATGATACACTGAGACACAAGCTCCACCCGAACGAGGTTGACGATGCAGCTAGTCTTACATGCGTATGTGTTAACGAACATATGAATATGATCATGTAATAAATTATATATGAGAAGGTAAATACTTAATAAACAAAGCATCAATTAATTCATAGTTTCATTTCACGTTTACCAGGAATAGGTATGGTATGTTTATCGATGGTTGTAGTACATCACTAGCAACAATGAGAAAGATAGCACCATATATTCGTCTCTTTCTATGAACACACTAGCGATGCCTTATTCCCTTACATAAACTAAAATTAGCATCCACGGCCGTGATTGGCCCGATTCCTATCTGTACTCTGTACATTAACTTACTAATCTGGGACGTTAATAATTACCCTTTGACAGCAGTCTCTCTCGACCACACCGATGGACGTCATATAACGCTATCCTGCTGTCAGAGTAATTTTTACCCGATTCGGAACGCAACCCTAGTTGAACTTTCAAAAGCAAGGTAGTGATGTGTGCAATGAAGGTGTCTTGTCTTCCTATTAACTTGGTCGGGCCATTTTGAATGTTTCATAATGCTTGATGATGATGTACATTGCAATTTGGGACATGCTGGCAGATGTCATCCCATGGTAAAATAACATTTCTATTCCGAGCGAAGCAAGGAGGTCCAATTTCCTTGCTAAGTATAGTATATAAAGAACACCCAGACACAAAACAAACCACAGATTTATAAAGGAGAGCGTAGAACAAACACATAATATGTTAGCCTTGAGCAGGGATCGAACCCGTGAACTGCGGCACAGAAGGCAGGGGCACCTCGGAGGGACACAAACCAACTGTACCAAAAAGACGAAAGAAAGGTGTTTACTTACAATAATATTAAAAACTTCTTTAAGACAATCTGCGTAACAAATTTCTGTATTTTTATCAAATATATTATGTAAATCATCTGTTGAGAGGCAGCATACACAAAAATACGAATCTATAGACATTATGGCGTAGTTTTTGAGTAAAAATAATAATTAGATCTTTTAAAATTGCAATAAATAAAAGTAATTTTTTGAGGTTATATTTATGTTGTCATACACTTTTTTTTTCGTCCTTTCGAACAGGCTAAGTTCATAGACCATGCTGCCGTTTCTTCCGTCATATCTTCTGTCGTAGGTTTCTGAATTAGTGGTCGGTCAGCAGTGTTTCACACATCCGTAAAGTATGGTTCCGTAGCGGTTTGACAAGTCTTGACATCGCTGCGCTCGGTCGTAATTTGGTACGTATCTAGTCCTACTGTGAGTCCCTAGTAATTTGTATCGATATAAACCTGGTTCTGAACATATACAGGTTAAAAAAAAGTAGAATCCTTCTAAGGAGTGGTCCTACATTACTAGATTGTATAAAAAATGTTTTAGCTCAAAAAGAAGTGAAGCGGCGGGGTTAAATTAGGTCTCGTGTCTGGAAAAACTCGTTCTGCCTGTCCTTTAAACCATTTTTAAAAATACCGCGTTTTAGACAGAAACGTACAGCGCCATCTGTTGGCGGGTAGCATAGCTTGCTCACCCGATGATATTTTAATGTTGAGGCAGCGGCTATTATAAAGCGAAGCTCGGTGGATCAGTAGTGTAGGCAACGAAGCTGTTGACCCCAACATAAATTTCTCAGGTAGATTTTATTTGACAGGAAGATAAAGAATCATGAATTAAATGTAAATTCAAAATATCCAAAAAAAAAAGTGTTTTCATACATTTTACGTTATTTTTGTATGGAAAAATTAAAAGTATCGATTACTTTTTGTATTTTTTTATAGAAGGTTTCTCTCATGTAATACCCCAGCAAAGTTTCATCGACTGAGGATTTAAGGGCTCCCGCACACGACCGAGAATCGGTGGGCGATTATCGGCCAGGACAAGGACGGAAGATTCAGGTGATAACACGTCAGAGCGGGATGCCGACAAAAAATCGGTCACCGATTCTCGGTCGTGTGCGGGATCCCTAATGCGGGGGTCTTCATACAACGATCCGCTTCGTTGCCTAGACTACAGGTACTAAGAAATAAAACAATATAAACAACAAATTATTATTTTATTCGACCAACAACTACCAACTTACATACAACCGTACAACTCATAAAACCATTGGAATTTTTTTGCTACCAATTCCATACAAACTAAAATCTGAGGATCGAGTCATTCCAAATTCGTTTTTGTACAATTTATGTATACAACGACTAACGGAAAGGTTTGATACTGAACAACTTTTCCCAAGGAACATAGGACGAAAAACGAAATTTGACCTCCCATACAAAATGCGCTATCAGCTGATGCAGTTCCTATGGGAGGTCGAGTTGATTTTGTTCTATGACTGTTGTTCCTTGGGAAAATTTGTTCAGTTTTATGGGCAGATTCAAACCCTTTATTACACCATTTCGTTAGACACTGTACATACAAATATACAATACATAAGTAACAAAAATATCTATTTTTGAATCTGCCCAAGAAATTAAACAACTTTCCCTTTGCTTAGTATAATGATTGTATTACAAAAAAAAATGAAGTTTACCTCCCATACAAAATGTATATAAAATAAGTGAGCAAAAGAGCAGGTGGGCCACCTGATGGTAAGTGGTCACCACCGCATAGACACTAATAAGACATCAAAGCGCGTTGCCTACCCTGAGAACTATAATGGAGTCTCATTTGCCGGTAATTGTAAGTGGTCACCACCGGTATAGACACTAATAACTCTAATAAGACATCAAAGCGCGTTGCCTACCCTGAGAACTAAGATGAAGTCTCATGTGCCGGTAATTGTATGTGGTCACCACCGGCATAGACACTAATAAGACAGCAAAGCGCGTTGCCTACCCTGAGAACTAAAATAAAGTCTCATGTGCCGGTAATTGTAAGTGGTCACCACCGGCAAGACACTAATAAGACAGCAAAGCGCGTTGCCTACCCTGAGAACTAAAATAAAGTCTCATGTGCCGGTAATTGTAAGTGGTCACCACCGGCATAGACACTAATAAGACATCAAAGCGCGTTGCCTACCCTGAGAACTAAGATGAAGTCTCATGTGCCGGTAATTGTAAGTGGTCACCACCGGCATAGACACTAATAAGACATCAAAGCGCGTCGCCTACCCTGAGAACTAAGATGAAGTCTCATGTGCCGGTAATTGTATGTGGTCACCACAGGCATAGACACTAATAAGACAGCAAAGCGCGTTGCCTACCCTGAGAACTAAAATAAAGTCTCATGTGCCGTTAATTGTATGTGGTCACCACTTGCATAGACACTAATAAGACATCAAAGCGCGTTGCCTACCCTGAGAACTAAAATAAAGTCTCATGTGCCGGTAATTGTAAGTGGTCACCACCGGCATAGACACTAATAAGACATCAAAGCGCGTTGCCTACCCTGAGAACTAAAATAAAGTCTCAAGTGCCGGTAATTGTAAGTGGTCACCACCGGCATAGACACTAATAAGACATCAAAGCGCGTTGCCTACTGTTAATGCTCTGACCCTTAATGGCACTGCACTAGCCTAAAGGCTTCCAAATAAAACCACTTTTAAGTTTAACGACGGTTTATTACCATTAAGGGTGTATTAGAGGCATAAGAAAAATCAATGTGCGTCGGAGATCTTATTCTACGAAGAAGACATCTCGATACCGCGTTTCAACTTTAGACGAAATCGATTACAACGCCATCTAGTGAAAATCGTTGGAACTAAATTCCGAACATACCGCCCTCCAAAGACATTTAGTGAAAAATGTCTTTCTAAAAAAAGAAAACAGTGATAAAATCAACTACAATTTCAGCGATAGTAGTAAGAATTTATATCCAACGAGACTAAAATAATTTTAGTGAAACTAAGCCCAAACATATGGGTTGTTAAGACAAAAATCAAAAACTGATGTAACAGTAACATGAGAAAAATGATGTAAAAGCAAACATAACATTTTACATGACTTTAAAAAATTCAGCAAATACATAAACTAAACCTTATTTTCTAATTTAACAAATCATTGGTTTACAGGTAGAACACAAATTTTTGAAATAGGTCTCTTAAGCGTAGACGTCTTGGTGCGTAACGTGACTACACGAGTGATATTATCATGACCGGGGTGTTTTTCCATAATTCGACCTAATAACCAGCGACTTGGAGGTAAATTGTCCTCCTTTATAAGAACCACGTCGCCCTCGTTGGGCTCAGTGGTTTGCGATGACCAATGAAAAATTTACCGAGTTTTAACGGCAAAAGATCTCCAGGTTCTGTAGTGTCAATTACGCTAAGTGGTCGGGAATTTACACAATCTTCGATTGGTCGAGAAGGAACGCATCTAGGTGATGGTAATGATCCCATCAGCTGATGGTTGCTAAGGGCTCTCTGTTTAACACAAACAACATATTTGTCAATGTGCAGTTTAACCACATTTCCTGCACCTATAATCCAATAGGCTGATCTTAAGTAGTTCATCATTAATGATGGACCACCGTGTAGTGTCCTGATGTGAGCTTCCGCTACGATTAGTTTAGTCAGGTGAGAGTCTCTTGGAAGTATTATAGGGTGTTTTGTTTCTTCACTTAATTGAGCCTTTTGTAATCTTCCACTGACTCGAATCAACCCTTTATCGTCCAGGTATGGAAAGAGCGAATTTAACTTGCTGTTTTGTCCTTGTATTGTCCCTATTGTTTCTAATTGTTTGTATTCTGTTTCAAAATATTCCATTTGCGTAATTTTTAACCACTGTTGTAAGCCAACGTCTAACTCCATCTTCTGTAAATATTTTGTACTGTTTTTGTCTTTATTTAGAAATCGTCTGCAATAAGCCAAGATTCTTTGTAGCCTTTGCAGAGAAGATGATCTGGTAAGGAAAGACTCCTCTGGAGCGGTTGAAAAGTGACTTTTCACTGATTCTTCAAGCGTCACGTTTAGGTCTTTCGGTTTTTTGTACGCAATGTTGAGCTCTCTCAAAAATGGAGTCCCTGAAAACCTAAGTGACTCGCTGATGGGAGAGGTCGGCAATACTCGACGTGAGGCTAGGTCTGCCGGGATCAACTCGGTTGACACATGATACCACTGCGACGAATTCAACGATGTCAACGCTTCCGACACTCTGTTTCCCACAAAGGTTTTCCATCTGCTTGGATGGCTATTTAGCCATGCCAAAACGACTGTTGAGTCAGTCCACGCTCTTATGTTGTCCTTCGGTATACACAAAACTTCGGCAGTTTGGGTTACCAGTCTTGACACTTGAAGAATGCTGATTTGTTTGATTGGCGCTACTCTTGTTATTGCGACTTCAATTGATGTGTGAACTTTGCCATTTGCATTGACAACTTTAAGGTACACTACGGCTGAATATGCGGCCTTAGATGCATCGCTGAAATCATGGAGCTCAGTGATAACATCATCAGACCCTGAACTCATACATCCAGGGATTTCTATCTTTTTAGGTTCAGATAGTTCCTTGCGGTAAGTATGCCACTCCTGTACTAGTTCGTTGCTTATTTCCTCATCCCAATCAAATTCTGTGTGCCACAACTTTTGAATTAAGATCTTTGCTAAAAGGATGGAAGGTACTATCCACTCTAGCGGGCCAAAGAGTCGTGCACTGTCTGAAATAATAATCCTTTTAGTTACAGATACAGGCGTCATCGAGGGAAGAGTCAGCGAATATTGAAATGTGTCAAACTTGCGGTCCCAGGTAAGTCCGAGTATTTTTGTAGTATTATTAAGTTTGATCTCTATTTCTTTTCTTTCTTTGTCCTTTTCCTCTTTGTTCTGTTTGTCCTTTTCCTCTTTGTTCTGTTTGTCCTTTTCTTCTTTGTTCTGTTTGTCCTTTTCCTCTTTGTTCTGTTTGTCCTTTTCCTCAATGTTCTGATTATTCCCTTTGATAATTTCCTTTGTTCTTTCTCTTTCAGCAGTAAACGTGTTCATTTTCTCTAAGAGTTCTTTGTTGTTGCTATTGGTGTGATGTGGTAGGTAGACTGATTCTTCATTTTTAGTGTCCTTGTCTGTAACCTGTCTCCTGTGATCTGATAAATATTCGTTTAAAACTTCCGAATACTTCTCTTTTAAATCCTTATCCTTTGCGAATCTTTTTTCCAGGGACTTTAGTCTAGCTATAGCAATATTTCGTGTATCACCATATTTACAGTTAGGGTCTTCATCTCGGAAAGGTGATTGGATGACATAGCGTCCATCCTTTGTTCTAGAAGTTGTTTTAGTGAACTGATATTCACATTTCTGATTTACTTCGGTAAGTATTTTCTTAACATCTCCAGTTTGCTCTTCAATTTCCCAAAACTTCTTAGGAATTTCATCTTCGTTGACCTTTGCGTGAAAAACTCGAACCTGAGTTGAACTGTCACCTCTATTATTGGGTTGTACTATACCAGATACTATCCACCCAAGTGTGGTGCTCTGAGCAATCAATGTACCAGAAGGATTCTTTTTCATTCCTTCTTTCATGATTGTACTGTAAACATCAGCTCCCAATAAAATATTTATTTTATTGGGAACGTTGAACTCTGGGTCTGCTAAAGGCAAACCTTGTAGATCAACCCACTCGATTGAGTCTACATGTTCTTCAGGAAGATATGATGTGATACTGCTCAAAACATAGGCGTTGAGCTGCACCTTGAACTGGGGATCTACTCTCGACTGAATCGACAGATTGACCATGGCCTTTGTACTTAATGATTTATTTTGACCTAAACCTGAAATAACTCCTCTGATAGGCAATTTTTTCAGATTCAACAATTGGACTGTAGCTTCAGTAATGAAGCAAGCCTGCGAACCCTGGTCGAGCAGTGCACGAATTATTTGCAACTGTCCATTTTGTGACTCGGCGTTTACTAGCGCGGTTGCTAATAAGACCTGGCTGGATTTCGTTACTTTACCCGTAGATAAACACGAAACTACCGGAGTTTCATTAGCAGGTGTACTAGTGAACTCGATAGCTTTCGGCTTTTCTTGTGACTTTGTTTCAGGTTCCGGAGGTTGATGTAGTAAGGAATGGTGCCTTCGTTTGCATAAGCGACATGACGTAAGTTTTTTGCAATCATGCACTACGTGATTGCTTCCTAAACAGTTAAAACAAATGTTGTTTTTAGAGACGAATTCTCGCCTTTTGTCAATAGCTTGACTGGAGAATTTTTTACAAAAGCAAAGCTTGTGGGGTTCTGTACAATATTCGCATTTAGCGCTGGGTGTGGTACCCAGTAGTACCTTTGGGTTGTGAGCCGCGTTATTGCCACTGTTCTGACTGGAAACCCTTTTCGGTTCCAAACACTCCAACGCTCGGAAGCGGCTTTCTACAAAAGCCCTAAACTGGGTCAAAGTTGGCAATTCGCTATCTTTATCCTGGGTAACGTGTAATTCCCACTGTTTACGAGTTTCACTGTCGAGCTTAAAAGCGACTATGTGAATGATAATAACATCCCATGTAGTCACGTCTATACCCAAGTTAGATAAGGCATTTACGCAGTCCATAGTGGTGTCCAATAATTCTTTGAGTGTCGAGGCAGACTCAACATTCAAGCGTTTTTGACCGAACAGTCTTTTTAGAATACAGTTAGCTAAGTACCGTTTATTATTATAGCGCTCCTCTAACTGCTGCCAACAATTACTGTAGTTGGCGTCAGTTATCGGAGTCTGTCGAATAAGTTGTTCTGCCTCGCCAGTTAAATGCGTTTTTAAATAGTGCAACTTTTGCACGCTGTCCAAAGTGGGGTTCTTATGAACGAGAGATATGAAAAGATCGCGGAAAGTCGTCCACTCCGCATACTTTCCCGAAAAAATGGGCAGTGAAATCTTGGGTAATTTAATCAAAGTATTGGAGGGCCCACCGGACGAGGTCTCTTTATTTTCCTTAATTGTTAATAATATCTTATTTAAAACTATTTTCATATGTGTTTTATAATCTATATAAGCGTTTTCACCTGTATCATACAAATCCTCAATTTCATATTCAGATTGTAGTATATCTTCCTCTTTATAACTTCCATGAATTTTCAAATGATTTTGCCTAAATAAAGACCAGTCTCTGTCTAGGTTTTCTAATCTAGTTTCTATATATTCGACAGATAATCGCTCTTTAGGTGACTTTTTAAAATTACTTAAACCTTTTTCCATAGATTTAATTATTTCTTTTTGCAGCTTAATTAAGCTTTCCATATTTCTAATATAACAAGATCTTGAAAAGAAACTAAAACTAATCAAATTGAACTCACAACTTTTTTTAAAATCTGAACTATACAATTTTGCAAAAAATATTCTAAGTCCACAAAAATGAACGAAAATTTTACAAGTGTTTTGCACTACTTGTACTCTGGGGAAAATCCGGCATGGATTCCCCGTTCCCTCGTTTTTAAGCAAACTATTCTAAGTCCTATTCTAAGCATGCACATATGAAATTATTCTAAGTCCTAAATTTATACACGTAAAGTTAAAATTTTACAAGTCCCAAATAAGAAGTTGAAATTTTACAAGTCCCGAATTCCGCAGAAATGTTCTAAGTTAATTTTTCGATGTAAATAAGGTTCAAATTATACGATCAATAATCATTCAAAGTTAGAATAGATCAAAGTACTCACAGTTTGCACTTCTCACTCACACTTTGGTTGCACTTCCAAGTTGCGCCTGTAGAGGGCGCCTCTGTCCTGGTAGATGGATGACGTCACTCCGGGAGCGCCTGCACTGGTGGACGCCCACTTCTAGAGATCTTCCGTCCTTGTCTTCGATAGCTTGAACTTGATGTCGTCACTGGTTGCTGTCGCCTGCTCTAATGGGCGACCAGCTTCCGTGCGTGACGTCAGCTCCAATGTCAAGAGGCACTGACAGCTGTCACTCAGCTGCCAAATGCCACCGTTGACGTCACGTCCTCTTGCTGCAGCGATCCACTGCGAGGGCGCGGGAGGGGTCCTCTTCGGGGACCAGTAGAATCCACAAAAATCCGGTCTCGTATGGACCAATGTTAATGCTCTGACCCTTAATGGCACTGCACTAGCCTAAAGGCTTCCAAATAAAACCACTTTTAAGTTTAACGACGGTTTATTACCATTAAGGGTGTATTAGAGGCATAAGAAAAATCAATGTGCGTCGGAGATCTTATTCTACGAAGAAGACATCTCGATACCGCGTTTCAACTTTAGACGAAATCGATTACAACGCCATCTAGTGAAAATCGTTGGAACTAAATTCCGAACACCTACCCTGAGAACTAAAATAAAGTCTCATGTGCCGGTAATTGTAAGTGGTCACCACCGCAAATACACTAATAAGACATCAAAGCGCGTTGCTCAGACGGGCTTTGTACGAAAACCCTTCTTTCTACCTTCCATGGACAGATTCACTCTTTGTTGAAGTGTGTTATAATACCCTTTTTAATGCACATTTGTATAATTATAAATCAGTATAGCCTTCATGGCAATATTTTAATTTGACTGTTGTAGAAAAGCACATTAATGTTAATATCATTTAAGTCTTATACAGGATGTGAGGGACAGTGTACCGAAAACTGAAAGGGCGTGCTCAGTCAACGAAACTGAACAACTCACCCAAAGAAACAGTTTTGGGAATTGAAAAACATTTTTGACCTCTCCATACAAATTTCTAACAGTTTGGCGAAGTCAAGTTTTTTTTTTTTCATTTCCCAAAAATGTTTCTTTGGGAAAGTTGTTCAGTTTCGTTGACTGAGCACGCTCGTTAATTTTTCAGTACACCGTCTGTTATTCCCTGTATTTAATTTAGTTTTAATGCATCTTTCTGCAATTCAACAAAAAATATTGCCAGAACGCTACAAATAACAAAAATTCATGTTTTTTTTTTTAAATAACACATGATTCGTTCAGTGTATTTCTCTAAGCAAATGTAAGTACCTACTTCATTTATATTTTTTTAAATAAATGCATTTACAGTTAGGGTGCTGGCTGCAATTTGGGTATATGATTTGCTCATGATTCATATTAATAGGGATGATAGATCAGCTCAATACGAATCGATTTTGTTCTTACAAGTTTTTCTGTGCGTCGCTGCGTTTTTGAGTTAAAGAAAAAAAAAAGAAAAACAGATACTAAATAATGTTTTTTTTTGTCTGCCTTTGTGGCTCCTGTTTAAAATACTTCTGAAGATGTAGAAAATCGAAGAGGCAGACATGCAGGGCTCTGCATTATCACGGGACGAAGTAGTGAATTTTTGCATTTTGAAGCGCTGCAACTTTACGACGCAGGGCTATTATGGTGGCAGACCATTTTTCAGGTGTTTTATACATTGTATTTAATCAGATAGTCATAGTCTGCCAGGTGTACATTTCATTGTCAAATTTTAAAATAGTTAAAACTTAATTCCTCAAAAACGCAGGGGTGTGGATGTCCGCCAATATTTTTTGTATCTTTTAGAGGATGCTCCTTATCATCAGTCAAAGAGGCAGACATGAGCAAATCATATAGAAATTTGTCCTTCATCACCCTTACTATTATTATTATGCCAGCCTATTCTTGGAAACCTAGACATGTTTTAACAAGCTGTTCAGAGCAAAAATCTGGACTCCTTTCTCAAAAAGACATCGTGGTATACGTCGTACAGTCAACCACAGGTGAAGCTTGTCACTCGCCATGCGACTCTAGCCCGTACGTCTATTGAAATAAGAACGGTACAAAGTGCAATCCTTGATGTGCTCTTGACTTTACAAAACATCTCTGATTTCAGAAGATTTCAAGGATTGGTCATTCTCAGAAGCGCGTAATTAAAAAAGTAGCAGCTCTTTCTGCTAACGAGCCATAAGCGTATCACTTTCTTGCGAGGGACCTCCATACTAAAATGTATGGATTTTTTTCAAATCTTAAAAACGTTAATTTTTTATCTTTCTCTCTGAGAAATATGTGACATGGGACTAATAAATGCTACTACCACAGTTTTTCTGGTGAAAACACATACCATTCAGGAAAAAAACGGTGTTATTTACGGATCAATTCACAAGTAAAAAACGATATATTAGGTCTTCTTTACCTATGAAATTGCCGTTTTGTATGGCGAATTTTAGGTAAACTCAATTTTCAGTACTAACATTTTTGCATTTTTCTTAGGAATTATAAATCCAATTTGAAATTTTTTTTTTTAGCATTATTAGGAAGACATTAAGCTAACAGAAGCTTAAATTTAATTTTCGAAAAACATTATCTGTAAAAAAATATAACAAATCTAATGGTGAAATCGGACGACATTTAAGACGAACAATTTTCGAACCTTTAATTTTATATATCAAACTAAAAATAAAAACTTTATTTTATGCTTAAATTGATAACCTTGAAGTCAACTTTCAAATGTAAGACAAATGAAAAAAATAGCATTAGAATTATAGGAATTATGATCTCATTAATCTGTAAGAAAATTTCGGCAATTTCATAGGTAAAGACCTATTATTTTCACTTTCGCAAACAAAGTTTATACTAAAACATGTTCCGTCTTACAAGATAGACATTTGTTGAATACTTGATTAAAAAAATCGTACCAAATAACTCTGTCTATGTCATTGATGCGCAGAAGTCAAAAATGACTTATTTTCGACTTCTGCGCATCAACTGACATAGCCAGTTATTTTGTGCGCATTTTTTTAATCAAGTGTTCAACAGATGTGTAACTTTTTTGTAGTAAGACCCTAGATTTTTAAAGATATCTTGATTTTTGTAAAACTTAACTGAGTTTTTTGACCGACTAGCATGGGCGACAGTGAGACGCTTTACACTTCACTAGCTCATACAGAATATGTATATGGCGGACTCTATAATTCTTTACTCTCAGGTGACACTATTGGCTCACGTTTTGCTTTCATAATATTTCTATAATAAAATTTCTCATTTCTAGAATAAGGTATTTAAAGAATTTAACATTGATGAATTAAAGAATTTGACATTTACAAATATTGTCTTTTTGAGAATGTGACTGGAGTTTTGCTTTCATATCTAGAATTGGTCATTCTCAGAATCAGATATTTAAAGAATTTGACATTTATAAAACCTGTGGTTTAAGAATCTGCCACGTATGGAACATTGTGACTAACTCAGAAGTCAAAGTGACTAACCCATCAGACAAATTGAATAACCCATCGAAAAAAGTGGCTAACCCATCGGCCAAAGTGACTAACTCAGCGGCCAAAGTAACTAACTCAGCCGTCAGTGACTAGCTCATCGGGCAAAGTGACTAACTTAACAGTCAGTGACTCAAAATGACAAATTTAACGGTCAAACTGACAAACTTAGCTGAATTTGACATTTATAAAACCTGTGGTTTAAGAATCTGCCACTTATGGAACATTAAGCTATCTTTTTGAGAATGTGACACGTATGGAACATTGTTGTAATTTGTTCTTTTAAGAATCTGACACGTATGGACTGGCGTTTCGCTGCTGACGTTACTAAGAGCTCGGTTGCTTAGCAACGCCTACTAGGGCGGGTCTGACGCATCTCTCGTGAAGTTTGTAGCCTACTTTGCTGACGGTGACCACTGAACCCGGTTCTGCACCTTCTACTTCCTGGAAATGAATAAATTAACATAATTAAATACGTACAGAAGGATAGGTACAGTCTTTCGGCGCTGTTTGCGCTCCGTTAGCTGTATGTTAGGTTAGGTTATATTATCTAGTAAAATAATAATTATTATCTAAACTTCATTTTATTTGCTTGTACTTTTATCAACCTACAGAATCGATTTGCCCAAGCATGGCCGCGCAAATCGTCAAACGTTATGCTTTGAACGATATGGCTGGTATTCGATTTTATTTATTTTATAGTATTCGGAAAACTTACAGCTAAATACAATTTATTTATAAACCAATATTATAAATCTGACAGCCAATAACAAGTTTTCGCAAATAGAAAATAATTTAAGTAACAAAAAGAACGTTTTTGCAACTTCGATACTACAACAAAATACCTGACAATATAGTGCAATTACCTGAGAGAAAGATTGAAGAATGTGTAAAGCAAACGTTATGTAAAAAAGCTTACTATAGATTAGATGACTATATGAATGACAAAAAGGTATGGTGCTCTGATATTCCAGCGAAACACAAGAAACACATTGTAAAAAGCCGACTCTTAAAGCAGGCCGTGCTGCAGTGGTTTCTTGCCGTTTCTTTTACGCTGCCATAGCACGATCGGAAACGGCGTAGACTCGCTCTATTTGCATTGTATTCTGCATGACATTCAATAAGTATTCTGTAAATAATCTACATTGAATGAATAATCTGAATCTGAATCGTAGAATATTATAGTTAAGACGGTGTAAAAACATCATAAAAAAAAATGAGACAATAATAAATAACTACAAGAAATAAGTTATAAATAGTCGCAACTGGCAACAATACTGTTGAAATGCTAATTTCTTCTAGTATAAAAAAATCTAACAGTTTTCAGAGAAGGAAGCTGTCAACCTACTTCTTACAACAGAATATGATGTGTTAAAAAGATCTAGTTCATGTTTAGCACTTAAAACATTGAAACGTTTGCTCGCTCGCACTATATACGTATTTTTCCTATAATTTGTAATTTGTACATTAAGACCAAATAAAGATATTAACTCCGGACAATCGAAAGCATTCGTGAATATTTTGACCAAAAATAAAGAAACGCGGGCGTATCGTGATGTGCCCAGGCAGATCTCGATAGGCCCAATTCAACGATCGGCCTACGACATACACATACCTGCTGAAATAATGCTTCATGTAGATTTGGATCGAACTTCTCGCGTAGTGGGGAGACCGCTACCAGGCCGTGACGAGCGAACACCTGCAATTATACATTATTAACATTTTTTAGGGTTCTGTACCCAAAGAGTGTAAAATGGGACCAAATCAAATCCAAATCAAAATCGTTTATTCATTGTTGGATATTAAAATCTCTTAATGACGTCAGCTAAACTACATCGCTTCACAAACAATGTGGCGCCATTGTGGGAAAAAAAAGAAGCGACAATAAAAACCCACGCGCTCTTTTAAATATGTTTGAATGTACAAGGTTGATATACAACATACATAGGTCAGTTTTAATTTTGAATTAGCCTGTTAGAACCGTAGTCTAATCCCATGGATTTTTCTCTTCTAGATAATCTGATATTTTATAATAACTCTTCTTACATAATTTCTGCTTGATTACAGTTTTGAATTTATCTAACGGTAAACTTTCAATATCAGTGGGTACCTTATTATAGAAGCATATACATTGACCTTTATATGTTTTACTAATTTTGTGAATACGGCTGACATGAGAAGCAAGTTGATTCTTGTTTCTTATGTTGACACGGTGCCTGTCACAATTTTTATCAAAAATATGTATATTCCGTTTAGCATATATTAAATTCGACCCTATTGATTGATATGCCTCCGATGTCTGTCTGTCAGCGGGCTGTATCTCATGAACCGTAATAGGTACACAGTTGAAATATGCACAAATTGTGTAAGTATATCTGTTGCCGCTACAACAAAAAACAAATTAAAAAAAAAAAGAAGTGGGGCTCCAAAACAGCTAAATGAGGGCGCGATTTTTTTTTTAATTTACCCCATCGAGTGGGGTATCGTTGTTTAGAGCTCGTTGAGCCGTTTAATAAATAGATAATGTATTTTTTTTATATTTGAAACAAAGGAATAAGATGCCACCAAAGTATGTATATGAGTTTTCGTAATAATTTAATCGGTCACAAAACTCGTTCTTTTTCTAGCCTGTACTGCCGCGAGTATTTAACCAGTACTTACAGCTATTTTGATTTATCTTGCAGAAGGTTGTCAAAATAATGATCGAATTTCCAAGCATGTTTTAAAAAAGGTATTTAGTAATGTTGTTTGTATAGTCCAGTCAATCTCCGATATGAGGTTGCATTAAGGGGCTTCCTGCAGTCCACTAGCGCCCCCATCAGTTAAAAAAATATTACTCGCTAAATAGAAAACTTATCGAAAATCCGGAAAGACAGATTGAAGTAAAGGTACCCTTGTTTATTCAGAACCTCAATCAATGAATCAATTATGAAAAATGTAGTTGACTAGTTACAGATACAAAAAGTGCCAAAAACGGCCACTTTTAGCAGTTTTTGTATCTGTAAGTACAGCAAACTTTATTTTACAGAGTAAAATAGGTTCTACATAAAGAATGGTACCTTTACTTCAAACCGTCTTTCCTGATTTTCGATAAGTTTTGTATTTTGCGAGTAATATTTTTTTAACTGATGGGGGTGCTGTTGGACTGCAGGTAGTAATTAATTTTAAATAGTAATATAGGCTCATTGAAGGTGTAAATAATTATATCCGGCACTTTTATAAAGAGAAATAATATTATGCACATTAAAATTTATGATTATGCATCAAAATTACTAACTGTGCAACAAAAATAATGATTATGAATCAAAAAGTTTTAGGGTTGTTAGGGTTAGGTTGTGTTGCGACCACAACGCACGAGCCGAGCGAGCGAAGCGAGTGCCAGAAAGAAATTAGTGGCTAAGAAAGTGTTATTTAGTTGCACGTTGTTTGTGGCTGAGTGAGTAATTTTGAATGCAATAATGCTATTAAAAAGAAGTCATTAATAAGAAGTCTATTTAATAACCTACATTTTTTATAAAAGTACCAGTATAAGCTAACCTGTGCTACATGGTAAATATTATACAGGTTGAGTTCATCTTACACGGGTTATAAGAATATCCGTTATGTCGGTAACGAAGCAGTTGACCTCAACATAAATCTCTCAGGTAGATTTTATTTGACAGGATGATAAAGAATCATAAATTTAATGTAAAATCAAAATATCCAAAAAAAATTTACAAAAACATTTTTTCATACATTTTTTGTAATTTTTGTATGGAAAAATTAAAAGTACCGATTTTTTTTTTTTTATAGAAGGTTACCTCATGTAGAGTAATACTCCAGCAAAGTTTCATCGACTGAGGATTTAATGCAGGCGTCTTCATACAACGATCCGCTTCGTTGCCTAGACTAATTACTGTGGTTTTATATTTTTGAATGTTTTTACTGGTAATTTAATAAATTATCTCCTAAAGTGCATTTAATGCAACTCTCCATACAAACTCACCTGTGCGAGCTGCGTCCTAGTGAGCCGCACTCCTTCGTGAAGTTGCCGCAACGCAGCAGCCGCTTCAGTGTTTGCTGCCCCGCCTTCCGCCACTTCCGTTTCGGGCACACTCTCCGCGGCGATCGCAAGTGTGTCTGCTACCTATTACGCACAAAATATAGACATAAATATAGCACAGATTACTCATTACATAGTAATAGATCCGTCACTCCCAGGCGGGGTGCAGACAAATTTCAACCTTAAGTATACGGCGTAAAATCCATTAGAAAAGAAGTATGAGAGACCTGTAAAGCTACGGGATCCCAAACTAACAGTTTTGGAGAAGAAAACAGGGGAAAGTGGAACTTCGTTTTGTAGGTCAAATAGGTCTCAGCTGTAGGTTGGTTGTCCCTATCGCACACAGATTCAGATATTTTTATTCAATGTAGATTCTTAACAGAATAGGTACTTATTAAATGTCATGCAGAATACAATGCAAATAGAGCGAGTCTACGCTGTTTCGGATCGTGCTATGGCAGCGTAAAAAAAACAGCAAGAAACCACTGCAGCATGGCCTACTTTTAGAGTCGGCTTTTACACTACGAGAGGATTGTTGGGGTGCAATGAGAAAGAAATAACAGAAATAGTTTGTCAACATACCTATTTCTCCGACTAGAATACTCTCTTAATGAACTATTTAGTGAGCTGTTGGTGTTGTACTTACATCAAGTAGGTCTTTACAAAAACTCTGTATCGCGAAGGACTTGGCGTCTTCAATCTGTTTCAACATGCGTCGCCTTGTGTTCTCGCCGTCTGCCAATGCACGTTTGTACTTGTCCTGCGGAACAAGAAGCAACAGGTCAAGTGTGAGTAGGACCTTCGACCACAGCTCTATCCTAGCCTTGGATGTGTCTACATTTAAAAAACCGGACAAGTGCGAGTCAGACTCGCGCACCAAAGGTGACGTACCAATAAGGCAAAAATACCGTCTTAGTTTAAATGCGGGCGAGTCAGACACGCACTTGACCATTATTTATAATTTTTTGTTACTCTAGCTTGTGCATTATAAACATACCAATTTTCATGCTTGTAAGTGTCTGGCACATTTTACAATAGAGCTAAAACAAAAATCGAGCAAAAATTGCCTAACAAAACATGTTTTTAGTATTTTTATAATTTGTCGTATAGCGGCAAGAGAAATACATAATCTGTAAAAATTTCAACCTACCTGCACCTACTGTTCATGAGATACAGCCCGCTGACCAAGGAGGTTTAAGTAGCAGCTCTTTCTGCTAAGGAGGGAGCCATAAGCGTATCACTTTCTTGCGAGGGACCTCCATACTAAAATGTATGGAGTTTTTTCAAATCCTAAAAACTTAAAATTTTTATCTTTTTCTCTGCGAAATATGTGACATGGGACTAATAAATGCTACTACCACAGTTGTTCTGGTGAAAACACTTACCATTCAGGAAAAAAACGGTGTTAAAAATCAAGCATAAAATGGCTATTATAAAAAAAATAAATAAAATATGTTTATTTTGCATTTAACAAAGTATTTTGAAAATAGGGGCAGGTGTCTCCTGCTAAGCTTATCGCCTGTGTTAGGAGGCACCGCTCTTCCAAGACTTATATTAAATTACAGTTAAGTTGCTTTACTCCACCAGTGTTTAATAAAAAGAAACAATACATCATAAGTGAAAAAGAGGAAGATTACCTAGAGTCACTTATTTAGACAATTTTTTTTTTTTTAAGAGGAAGTATATGAGTACAAGTAGAGTGTATGTGTGTATATGTGCGTGTGTATGTGTGAGTTTGTGTTTGGGTGTGTGTGTATGTGCGTATGTGTGAGCGTAAGTGAAGTTAGTGTTACTAGTAGTATGATCATACATAATATAAATGATTACATATACAGGGTTCAAGCCTTTAATTATATGTTATATTATTATATTAGACGTACGGTCAACCGCACGTCAGCAAAAACTTCTTCAACTCTATTACCATATCATAAGGTCCAACAGCTTTATACCGATGCGCTGTCGAGCGCACATCTAGTAACTACTGAGCAGCTAGCCCTACGACAATAGTCTTGGGATCGACAACATGAGTACAAGTTTCACTAGCTGCTCAGCAGCTCCTCAATATAGTCATAAGTCTTATCCATTATCCAATTATGAATGCATTTCTTGCATTCGTATAGCGTTTTAGGGTAAATTGAAAGCTCTTTATTTATTAAATTATATAATTTATTGGAGCGCTTGTTAAATTGTCTGCTAGCAAATGTAGTTTTCACTTTAGGCACCATGCAAACTATGTCTTTCCTTCTTTTTTTACTCAATGTCCTGGGATCATATTGGAGTGTCTTATGCTTTTTCAATAAAACATTAGTTATATATAATTTTCTAACCGATAGTAAAGCACAGATCTGATAAAGTTCTACAGTAGGAAACCTCCTTTTTTTAAAATACATAATCTTGATCAGACTACGTTGGGCACGTTCTAGTTCTAGAAATTTAGTTTTACTAGCTCCACCCCAGATTGAAATGCAGTAGACTAAAACAGATTGAACCAAGGCTATGTAAATGTCTCGTAGAAGGTCCCTGGTTTCACAGCCTGGGTCAGCGTACCCTCCTGGCATCACATGTCTTAATGTTTTAAAAATCCATGAAAGCTTGTTTAATCGAAGTATGACATATTCGAGATGTTGGTACCAAGAGAGTCGCTGATCCAAGAAGACTCCGAGGTATTTAGTGTGGGTAACTTTCTGTATAATAGGACAGGTGCAGTTACCTAAATTAGATGAGTTTGAGCAACTATGAATTTGTATCTGAAAATCATTGTTAGGTTGTCCGTCGTTTTGAATGCTAAAGCAAATATAATTGGTCTTTTCTGCATTAAGCGTAAGTATGTTAAAATTAAGCCACGAATATATTTGCTTTAGACCAGCTTCAGTGTTAAACCTTACACTATCCCAAGAGTCTCCTGTGAACACAATGGCGGTGTCATCAGCATATGAAAGGATTTTTGCATTCTTGAGTTTCATCTCACAAAGATCATTAATGTAGATTAGGAAAAGAGTAGGCCCAAGAACGCTACCCTGTGGTACACCGTATGACACCTCCTCAAAATCACTTGTGCATTTATCGAGCTTCACTTTTTGCATTCTATTAGATAGGTAGTCTTTGAAAAGTAACAGTGGGGAACCCCTAATTCCAATAGATTCTAGTTTGTTAATAAGGATAGGGAGAGAGACGGTGTCAAACGCTTTTTTTAAATCTAAGAACACAGTTATACATTTGTTTCTGTTATCAAGCTGTTCAACTACAAAGGAACTCAGCGCTACCACTGCGTCATCAGTCGATCTCCCTTTTCGGAACCCGAATTGGCTATTCGAAAGTAGATTAAATTTTTCTAAAAAGCTGGTGAGTCTTTTATTTATGAGTTTTTCAAAAATTTTCGAGATAGCAGGGAGCACAGAAATTGGTCTATAGTTGCTTACAGCGTCTCTCTCCCCACTCTTATATACTGGAGTAATTATCGAGTGTTTGAGACCAGTAGGAAATACCCCCTTTTCAAAGCAGAGGTTGACAGCATGTGTGATAACCGGAGCTAAGTCAGATTTCGCATTTTTTAAAAAGGAAGCTGGGATATCATCCCATCCCGGTGAACTGTCTGACTTGAGGTTCATCAAGACGCTGCAAACCTCGCTTGTATCTGTCGGGAGGAGGACAAAAGAATTTAGGTGCGATGCCACTATTGGTGAGTGATTAACATTAGATAGTGGTTGGATCTTTTGTGCTAGCTCTTTACCAATATTAATGAAATATTTATTAACAAACTCGGCAGATTCTTTAGGTGACGGCATAAGATTAGTAAGTTCCATGTTTGAAGTATTAGGTTTATTTGTATATGTTATATTTTTTATATTTTTCCAAAGTAATTTATTATTTGTAATACTTTTAGTCAATATATCACTGTCATATTTTCTTTTAATCTTTTTAATAAGTTTATTACAAAAATTTCTATATCTTACATAAATCAATTTATTAGTGTCATCAAAAGGATCTGTTTTAGTTTTCTTGTGTAGTCTGTTACGGTTTCTAATACATCGTAGGAGTCCTGGAGTAATCCACGGTTTAATAATTCTAAATTTGGATGGGATATTAGTCTCAACCGTGTTACGTTTTATTATTAAAGTTAAGGTGTAAATAAGTCGGTTAATTATTTCATTAGGATCGTTACAGTGTAATAATGCAGAAAGATTCTGATTCCTTAACTCCTCAAGTGCTGTTTCAAAGTTAATAACTGTTTTAGTTTTGTTAGCAGAAAAGGTTTTTTTTATTTTAGATATGGATAAAAAGGTGGTATCATGGTCAGTCGTCGTGGTATGCAAAACTGCAACATTCGCCGCAGTCTTCTTTGTATTTATTTTTAACATAATATGGTCTAGACAGTTCTTTTCCCTCGTCGGTATAGTGTGACCAGCAAGAATTCCGTGCAGAGAAAGAGTATTCAAGTAGTGAGTTCTATTTTTGATTTCATAGTAAGTTTCATCCGTTTTAAGAGTTATGTTAATATTTATGTCGCCCGCAATAATAATATTTCTGTTACCAAAATTCAGCGCTTCGAGGTGTTCAGACAAAGAATCAATAAAGCTTTCTGCATTATTGTTTGCCGGCGACCTGTAGATTCCAAGTACCGTGCTATTTAATATGTCAATCTGCAGGCATGATGCATGTGCCAACTTTATTTCATTAACTTTATGCCTTAGCTTACTTTTAATGTAAACGACAATCCCATCGTTCTGATTTTGGTGACAGGTAGTATGGTAGGTTTGATAATTTGGAAGCACAGGGAGAGGTTTCTTAGAATTAAGTCTACATTCTGTTAGAATTATAAGGTCAATTTCAAATGTAAAGTTTGATATGGATACTAAAAAATCATCAAAGTTGCAGTAAATGCTCCTTATATTTTGTGAGACCAAGGTAAAATCATTTTTATTAACACTTAAATACTTGTTGAACTGTGAGATATCACATTCAAATGAGCGAGCTATTTCTATACCATCTATGTCGTTTAATGTATTTAATATGTCAGACATTAAGTTTTTTTGTTTGTGGATAAAGTCGTCAGTCGACTAGTAGGACAATATGTAAAAATAATAACAATAATTTGTGATGTGAGGATACTACGTAGTAAGTTATTTTTGCTGGTAATAAATAATATATGAGGCTTGTTTAATTTTGGATCAATATGTAAAGGAGTGTGGATATGTGTGTTTATGTAAGTGTGTGTGTAGTTTTGTATTATGTTCTGAGTATACGGGTGTGTGAATGTGAGTGGATGTGAGTAGAGAAGTGTGTATGTATGTACAGCTGCTGTTAGAGATAAGCATTTAGTGAAGTGACTCTGGGAAACAAATACAAAATTATTACAGAGTAAACAATCATGACGGTTAATGTTATTCAATGAAAGGTAAACAGGGTGGTCCATTAGGAGGTAACATAGTCATTCCTTATTCATAAGACGGTGCACCTGACTTTCATTAGAGACCAGAATAATTGGAGACTGATCTGTTTCACGCACGTAAACTTTTCCATAGCTTGTCCAGCAAAATCTGTACCCTTTCGACTTCTGGAGATCGCGTGCCAAGAAAAATAATCGAGCGGCTTTGGAAGTAAGATGCTCAGATAAAAATACTGGGGTGTCTTCATGGGTCTTGAAGCCTAAGAGCTTGGCCGTTAGCTTTGATTTATTTTTAATATTGAATTGCTTAGCCCTGCGCATTACATCGGCTTTTTTCAAGGCAGAGGTGGTTTCAACAATTATGGGAGTGTTTTTTATCTCAGGTTTTTTACCACGGACCCTGTAAATATCCTTTATGTCATTTGTGGACATTTCACACTCGAGGTTTTAGGCTAAGCAAAGAACCATCTCAATCAAATCTTCCTTCTTCTCATGATCAATTTTAGGTACATTTTTCACCTCGAAATTTGTCTTTCGGCTACTCACTTCCAAATTTTCCAGCTTACTCTCCAGATACATGATATACTGTCTGTCCTCTTTAGTTTGTACTTCTAGATCAGATACCCTTTCCTTCAGTTCAAAATTTTGTTCAGTTAAGAATTTTATGGAGCTCTCAATATTTTCGTTAGTTTTTTCATTGCTTTGCTTTATTTCATCCATAGCGATCTTCAGGTTGCTAAGCTCTTCTTTCTGAGAGGAAGAAAAGTAGGTCATAAGCCTTCGCATCTCCTCTTTGAAATCGCTCCAACCATGTTCTGCAGGATTATCCAATTTGAAAGCATCGCCTCCTCTAGGGCCTGCATTGACATATCGTTCGTTCGGGGTAGACGTTTCAGTTTCTTTACTCACCTCCGTCAAGCTTATCGACATGTCAGGATCGGTTATGTTTTGAGCCATGCTGTACTAGGCGAGCAGAAGTTACTTACAGCCTACGATGTCGTAGTTATTGTAGTATTGAGTATTTTCTACCTGATTGGTCGCTGATGTTAAGCGCGTGCGCAGGGGGCGGATGCAGTTTACGTAAAACGACAATAGCGAAGTAGTAGGTGGGACTGAACTCAGTGGTGGACGGACGTCAGCCAATCACAGGAGAGTGGGCGTTTCTTCCGAGTAATGGCGGCGTTGCGCTTGCGGCTAATTGGAGGTGCGGCGTACCTGGTTGTTAGGGCAGGGACAGCAGACGTGACTAAGCGGCGCACTCCTCTAAACTTCTGTTGTCCTAATATTTCAAACTGATTTATTAAATTCACTTTTTGATTTTATTTGTATAAATTAACACAGCGCGGGTTCAGAGCACGTCTGAACCGTACGGTAGTCCGAATGGAAGAGGCTATTATGGATTATTTACGCTTCCGTTCTTAGTATTAATGATCAATTCACAAGTAAAAAACTATATATTTACAATTTCGCAAACAAAGTTTTAACTAAAACATTAGATTTTTAAAGATATCTTGATTTTTGTAAAACTTAACTGAGTTTTTCGACCGACTAGCATGGGCGACAGTGAGACGCTTTACACTTCACTAGCTCATACAGAATATATGGCGGACTCTATAGTTTTTTACTCTGAGCCGCTGACAGACAGACATCGGAGGCATATTAATAGGGTCCAGTTTTTCACCCTTTGGGTACAGAATATACAAACAAATAAGAGTGTTAATTAAACAGACTTCTTTTTAATACCATTAGACTTCTTTAATAGCATTATTGCATTCTAAATTACTAACTCAGCCACTAACATCATGCAACTAAATAAAACTTTCTTAGCCACTAATTTCTTTCTGTTGCAAGGCAACCTAACCGATCCCTTATCGGGTTTGGTTAGGTTGGGCTAACGAACCTTAAACTTTTTGATGCATAATTATTATTTTTGATGCAACAGTCAGTAATTTTGATGCACGATCATAAATTTTGATGTGCATAATATTATTTCTCAATAAATTACATCTGAAGAGAATATTTCCATACCTCTAAATCTTTGGCTTGTGTCTTCAGTGTGGTCAGCTCCGTGGTCAAGTCCTCAATTTTCTTGTGACACTCTTCGACATTAGCGGGAAGCGGTGACTTCTCTCCTTCAGGTTCTTTGGGATTCTCTTCTGTGCTGTAGAAGGATACTGAAGTCCTATTTGACAACAGAATGATTTACTCAAAAAAACGGCCAAGTGAGAGTTGGAGTCATGCAATCTTTGCCTTTCACACATGTTTATACACACTTGGAATAAGGATACATATTATGAATGCAGTGATAAGTAACTTATTTATATTATTCCTACCTGAAAATTTTATGCAATCCTACAATTTGATTTTGATTCATAGAATGTACTTTGATACTAAAAAACCTTATCAATAAAATATTACATCAGACAAAATAGTACATTAAAATGATACTCTCATAGTTTTTTTGATTGCGTCTAGCCTTCAGGAAGTATAATAATACAAAAAAACACTATGGTATTACATTATTTTAGGAATTATTTGGAAATTTTGTAGGTTATTTTCAGGTACCCCGAAAGTTGCGCAATAGTTACCTGAATACGTTTGGTCTGAGGTTTCGCATCGTCGATTCAGTCACATATTTAGCCAGTCTACCTAAAGAATACACCTTCAACGAAGCCATTGTGTTTATGATATCGTAATTTTACTATTTTTTTGAAAAATTACACGAAAGAGGTTATGCCAAGATCCCTTATCTGTCAAATAAGCATAGACTGATACCACTTTTTTTAATAACCGATTTGCACAGACGAGCGACTTTTTAAATAACCGATTTCGGTTTTCTTTCAACTTATAACAAATTGTTAGAAAGAGAGAACGCTATACAAAAACCATTGACAAAATTAATGCCTCTTACTGATGAGCACTAAAATCCTGTAATATAAAACGCAATTTTCCAATGTCAATGTCATTACGATCAACTTTCAAACAATTTTCACAGCTGTTTCTCAGTTTTTTCGCCAAGAAAAGATGGGGAAAATCCCAACATGCCACAAAACTCGACGCCGATGTTTATAAAACTGTGACTCAGTGCGCGGAGCAGTTTCATACAGTTCAGTTGCGGCTATCGGGGAGGGCGCGCGTGTTTTGAACATGGGTTCCTTGGCAGTTTTTGATTTTGATCGCACAATTGTGGACGATGATTCTGACGCTACGATTATTAACAAGTTGAAAGAAAAGCGGCCTCCTCCCGAATGGGACTCAACCAACCATGACTGGACCCCATACATGAGTGATGTAAGTAACTAATTTTCAAAATTAATTTCAGGGTAACATACCCTCTTTAGATCCCTTACAAGCCATCCCAGTGCCTCAACTTTCTTTATCAATTTATCACAAATTAGTTTGTATCCCTTGAAATAAATTCCTGTGGTCAGCTGAACTGTTTTCCTGCTGTAAAAACTAGCCGAAACAATAGTTCCAAAATTAAATATTTTCCTGTGGAATTGACATGTTTTCCTGCAATAAAATGTAGTCAAAATCCACCCTGAATATTGACGAAAGAGTTATTTTTATGCTATTCAACAAGCACAAGGATAAGTTGTTCAGTTTCATAACTCATAACTGAACAACTTATCCTAAGAAACATAGTCAAATTATGAAAAAAGTATAACCTCCCATTCAAAATAAGCCATCATCTGATGTAGGTTCTAGAATTTGTTCAATACTCAATATTTTATTGCCTAAGTACGGTCAACCGCTTGTCGGTAGAAACTTTTTCAACTCTATTACTACGCCATAAGGTCCAAAAATGTTTCTACTGATGTGCGGCCGTGTGTACCTAAGTGCCTACAAAGTTGGTGTCATCATTAAAACGGACCAGGTACCAACTTGTCCAAAGAACAAGTATTTTGGATCTTGTTGTGACCAGAAAAATAAAAAGTTGAAGATTACATTACATTTTTTATTAATTTCGTTTTTCAATCTTAATCAATGGAAAAAAAGGTTTAGTTTCATACTTGTACGAAACTGTTAATTAATTTTGTCTCTACATTGCGGATATTTAAAAAAAAATATATCACATTATTCTATTTTGATGCCCCATAATCCAAATCTCAAAATATTGGATTTTTGTCTGTTTGTTTGTTTGTTTTGAAACTTATTTGTTTGTTAACTAATATTTTGACTTAAACATTGTTTTATTTTTTTACACGAGGTTGAAGATGCGGGCATAACCTAGTATTTCATATTATCTATCGGTGTATTTAAATATCTATGGGGAATTTGAGAACACTTCATTGTGAATATTAAATTATTTAAGAAGCAATGGGTTGGGTTGGGACCATTGGGAATAATCTTTAATAGGTACTTCAAGAGTACAGTCTAGAGCATGTCATGTTTGACAATAGGGATGTGGCTCTGTCGAAAATGAAGATAAAATGGATCTTGTGATGTGGAAATAAACATATTTCAATTTAAATAAAAAAACCTGCAATATTGCTGAAAAACTAAAACTCTGGCCCAAAATTTTGAAACATATTGTACAAGAGTGAACTATACAGGGTGACTTTTTGAGACGGGTCAGTAAGGCAGGTACCAGGGAAAAGTTTTTGGAAATTTCTGTAATTTCTAGTACTCATACCTAAAGTGGACCCATAGAGTCTTTTGATCTCCACATGAAATGGGATCGATAGACACAAATAATTTATTTTGGTAATTTTGTATTTTTTTTTGGTTACTGTAATTGTTTTCCAAAATCTGTGAATGCAGTTCAGAATATCTCTAAAAGTTATGGATGGTCTCCTAGGAACGTTTTCATGTAACTGTAACAGTTAAGGTACCTGCGCTTACTGACCCGTCTCAAAAGCCACCCTGTATATCAAATGACAAATCTTATCATCACTAACAACTTTTACCATGGCACCATGAAAATCAGTCCCAGTGAAACTAAGTTATGATGCAGCAAATGTTAAAAATAATGTAATTTCTGACATTTGTTGCATCATAACTATTTTTCACTAAGACCGATTTTTATGGTGCGATAGTAAAAGTTGTTAGTGACTATTCATTTCTTTCATCAGCTGTTGTTACCTGTGTTTGTTTACATAATATGTAAAATCTTGTTTTTGGCATACAATTATATTTAATTAATTATTCTTATAAAAATGTAATGCTGTAATGTAAGGTTTCCTTTGAATAAATTAAAATTAAAAAAAATATATTTTCGTTTTGCGACCTATGTCTCTTGGGAAAAGTTGTTCAGTTTCATGGGCAGAACCATCTCTTATTTCTCATCTCGGTATGAAGACTATGGCGAAAGGAGACTGACCCATTACATTTGCGGCTGAGTGTATTAGGTATAAGTACTATCATATAGAAGATTTGCCAACGTAAAAACCGGCCAAGTGCGAGTCGGACTCGCGCACCAAGGGTTCCGTACCACTAAGGTAAAAATACCGTCTTATTTACGGACGCACGCAGTTACGCAGAAGTGTATTAAATGCGCGCAAGTCTGATACGCACTTGACAAATTTTTATTATTTTTTTCTTACTCTTTAGCTTATCCGCTATAAACATACCAATTTTCACGTTTGTAAGTGTTCCCGTTTTTACAACAGAGCTAAAACCAAAATCGAGCAAAAATTGGCTACAAAAACAAGTTTTTAGTAAGGAAGCTACCCTTAGTTTATACATTTTTTCAATTTTCATATTTGTTGTTATAGCGGCAACATAAATACATAGGTAATCTGTGAAAATTCTACTATCTACCTACCTACCTATTACGGTTCATGAGATACAGCCCGCTGACAGACAGACATCGGAGGCATATTAATAGGGTCCCGTTTTTCATCCTTTGGGTAATCATCATATCAGGCGAAAGATGTCCACTGCTGGACATAGGCCTCCCCCTACCTTGGGTACTGAACCCTAAAAAGTAGCTTGCTTTTTTCGTGGCCAGTTCAATGTCAGTGCCAGTGCCAAAGCGAATGTTGAGCGCTTGCCAAAAATAATTCTATAATACAGTTACGCACGGCCGCAAGTACCTACGTAGAAACAAAACCAATATAAGCTGAACCAGTGCTACGCTAGAAATGCCCGAAACCAGAGACCCGCTCAATGTCAAAGTGTTTCCACCGACGTGCGGCCGTGTGTACTAACTAGCGTTCTGCCCTTTGCACGTATATAATGAAAAAATCAAAACCTGCTTAAAAATAATAATTCTGTAGTCAACAACGGCAGTAGCAGTGGCACCGATAGCCATGGGGCGTAAGGGTTCTAGAGTGGCGACCACGTACCGGGAGACGAAGCGTTGGCAGGTGGACCCCCACAAGGTGGACCGACATCTGGTGGCGGTCGCGGGAAGCCGCTGGATGCGAGCAGCGCAGGACCGGTCGTCATGGAGATCTTTAGGGGAGGCCTATGCCCAGCAGTGGACGTCTTTCGGCTGATATGATGATGATGATGACAACAACGGAACCCTAAACTGCGTGCGTCCCGACACGCAATTGGCTGGATTTTGTTAGTTAAAGTACCATGTATATTCTAAGCAAACAAGATACCATAATCTTCGATATACCGTAATAGTATGTGTGTTTAGATTATGGAATATTTTCAACATCATTGTGAACCTAAGGCCACGTCCCCATTAGGCTCACAGTGAGCCACACTTTCTGCCTCCAGTACGCCTCCCTATACTAGGTTATTTGTTTGGACCTGGTTTGCGTATGCCCACGTTATTACAGAGGTCAAAAGCAACAAATTTTTTTTCTACGACTTTTCTAACAACGCACAAAAATTTTTCTACTCCCCTTACTAAAGTGGTCCCGTGACCGACCCATTTTGTATGGGAAGTTGAAAATTTTTCGTGCGTTTTTAGAAAAGTCGTAGTACAAAAGTTGTTGCTTTTGACCTCTGTAATAACGTGGGCATACTCAAATCAGGTCCAAAAAAATAACCTTGTATATTTTAAACGAAGTGTCCATTCAGCGCTTACTGTACGCAGTTTGCGGCGGTGTTACGCTTGCGGATTTATTCAGTGAGCAGCTGAGTCGCCGCGAACTATGCTCCCGGTCGGCGGCTCAGTCAGCTCACTACGCCGCCGGAACGAATTGAGTGAGCGACCGATACGCCGCTCAGAGTCAGTCGGCTCACAGTGAGCTTAATCGGGACGTGACCTAAAGCCGCAATCACAGCTTCCTTAATTCAGGAACTAATACAGCATACATTGCTCGTTGAAGTAAGGATATTGGGTAGAAATAGGAACTTTTTCTTAACTTCTGTCAACTACGTTTTTTAAGTGTCGACGGGTGGTATAGGTACAAAAATACATAAGTAATACCAAAATTCTTTATTTTTAAAAACAATTGTTTGGGGCCGGTGCCTCCAGTTAGGTTTATCGCCTGTGTCTAGAGGCATCGCTCTTCATAACAAACGAAGTAGTTTTTAAACAAAGAATTTGGGATGTATGCTAATTATACTTGTATAGTCCGGTCCCTTATAGTCTTATACCAAATTGCACCAAATTTTTTCCAGGTACTACTTAGGTACATAGCTCTCAATTATTAACTAGTATCTGAAAAAAAAATTGGTGAATTTGTAAGGCGTGTCTACGTGAAACAGCTAACTGACCGCACTAATTAATGATAAAACGAACTTACCTGTACGTGAAGTTCTATCATAATTATGCGAGCTGCTCAATTCGAAGCGATTAATATTTACTTGTAGTACTGTTTCGTAATTCTCGGCCATTACCACGAATAGTTGAAAGAAAGGGATATCAATTTCTAGAAAAAAAACAAAGTTAAAACAAAACCGTTTTGACCAATCCGCCACCAGAGGGCAGGTTCAGCTCAGCGCGCGCGCGCCATTTTTTCTTCATTTAAGTTTAAAGCTCTTCTAAAAGCCACGTAAGCGAGCACAGATTTCCGCTAACAGGGTGGGAGAGTCTTGGGAGGGTGATCATATTAATCGCTTCGAATTGAGCAGCTCGCATAATTATGATAGAACTTCACGTACAGGTAAGTTCGTTTTATCATTAATTATGCTTTGCTGCTCAATTCTCACGATTAATATTTACTTGTAGATGTTCATAGACTAAGCGCTTAATCTGTGCTCTGTCTGTTAAAACAGGAAATAAAATAAAGTAATCTAAAACATAAATAATTTTATATTGGGCGATTGAAGATATATTATACAAAGCATATTAATATTAATATACTGAAAATATATCGAAGACCTTTATATTACACCCATAAATCATATGATTTTAAATATTAAGTATTGAAAGAGCAAACGAATTATCTTGATTAGCAACAACATCCTTGTTATAATACCTCGCGAAGACTGTTGAAGACATGCTCCACCCAGCGGTCTTACGGATCACATCAACGTTAACTCCGGCTGCTTTCGCTTTGGAAGTAGACGCGTGGCGTGTGCTGTGCGAACTAAATACACCAGTGTCAATACCGCTCTTGTGGAGCATGTCTTTTATCCAGTGACTTAAAGTTTGGTTGGTAACTTTTGCGTGAGGTTTCCTGAAACTTACAAATAGATTTTCACAATCAGGTTTTCTAATCGATTCGGTTTTATTTTTGTAAGAACATAGGGCGCGAGCCGGACATATTTCCGGCTTTTCATTGTAATAAGGTAATTTTAACAAAGGATTATAGGCATTCGGTCTTGAGGTTTTGATTATTTCAGAAATTTTTATGGATATGTAATCGGCATGAAATACAATATTTTTTAATTGAATTTTTGACAGAGTTTGCACCCTATGAGCAGTTACAAGAGCTAGTAATGTAACCAGTTTCTTGGACAACAATTCAAGACTTAAATCATCATTAGGATACATGTTTCCTAAGTATGCTAAAACGATATCTACGTCCCAGGTGAATTCATATTTAGGTTTCGGTGGACGAGATCTAAATACACCTTTCATAAATCTGGCTACTCTATCATCGGCCATGAAATGTTTACCCAATATAACTGAAAGGGCCGATTTACAGCAGTTGAGACTACCGTATTGATAACCTGAATTAAAAAGCTTGGTCAAAAAATACAATACATTTGGAATCGATGCCTGTAAATAATCAATATTTTGGGATACACAAAAGTTAAACCATTCCTTTAGATAACAATCATACTGTTTTTGAGTATTTAAAGCCAAGGAATTGATCATAATATCTACGGAAGAAGGTGGAACACGTCTTCTTAGTAAAGCTTCCCTGATAAGGTCGCGGCAACCAGGGTAAGGCTTTTTTGTAGTTTGTGTTGTGACCTGGAATCATCGGAAATGAGAAGGTCACTACTCGGCTTGAAGTAAATAACTTCAGACACAATCAATTTTTTAAATATTGGAAACCACGCTTGTGTAGGCCAGCATGGCACAACGACAATCCCTACAGCTTTATCAGTAATGATTTTATTTAGCGTTTTTAATATAATAGAAAAAGGAGGAAAAGCGTAGAAGAAGAAATGTGACCAATTTGTTGTGAAAGCGTCAATGCAATATGCATACGGATCAGCCTTCCAAGAAATATATTTATCGCATTTGAAATTAGATCTACTGGCGAATAAATCTATTTCCGGTTTTCCAAAACAATTAACAATCCGAGAAAAGGCGTAAGTTGCTAACTCCCATTCCGTATCTGATTGGATTTTTCTAGATTCATAGTCAGCAACTGTATTATCGGAAGACTTAATATAAGAAGCAAAAATAAATAACTTTCTTTGTTCACAAAAGTCCCATATTTCTCGTGATACCTTGTTTAGATGTGGGAATTGGACACTTCCCATGCGATTAATACAGGCGATGGCAGTCGTATTATCAATACGCATTAAAATCTGGATGTCATACAGATCTTTCGCGAAAACTTTTAAGGCAAATAAAGCCGCCAACAATTCTAAAATGTTAATATGATAAATTTTTTCATCATTTGTCCAGAAGCCATTAGCCTGTTGACTGCCATTGGAAGCTCCCCATCCACTTTTACTGGCGTCCGAGTATATCTCGACATCATAAAATGTACTACGAATAGGACACACAGCTGTGTGGATGTTTTTATCCCACCATGTTAGATCGTCATTTAAAAGACTTTTATCTAAATTCATAATCCTTTCGTAATTTTGATCTCGACCTAAATTTAAGAACTTTTGTCTTTCAAATATTTTTGTATGACTCCAGCCATATTCAATAGCTGGGCATATCGACACTAGTAGACCTATAAATTTTGCAAAATCTCTTACTCTGCACTTGTCTATAGATTTAATTTTTTCAATTTCGAGCTGCACTCGTTGTCTTTTTTCATTAGGTAGTCTTACGCAAAAATATTTTGTGTCCAAAATAAATCCCAAAAATTTACAAGAATTTTGAGGCGTCAAAGCACTCTTTTCAAATTTGATGATGAATCCTAAGTTATTTAACAATGTAATTGTGGAACTAATGTTAACTTTACATTCTGAATAAGATTTAGCAATAAGCAAAATATCGTCCAAATATATTGTTGACAGAAAACCGTGTAAACGTAAATGTTCTATCACGGGTTTCATAATTTTGGTAAAAAGTAATGGTGCTGTATTTAATCCAAAGGGTAAACAATTAAATTCGTAGCATTTATTCTGAAACTCAAATCTCAAAAACTTTTTATGATCAGGATGGATTGGAATTAAAAAATATGCGTCTTTTAAGTCAACTGACGCAAGGAAACAATTTGGAGTATCGAGCTTAACAGCTGTTCTTAAATCTTCCATCTTAAAATGTGGCGGTTTTATAAATTTATTTAATTTTCTTAAATTAAGTATGAACCTTTTTTCTCTGCCATTTGGTTTAGGTACCAAAAAAAATACTAGATAAGAAGTCGCCTGTCGATCTAATGCATGGTGAAATAGCACCTTTAGAAATTAAATTACCAATTTCATTCTGAAGGTCCATAAGATCATTTCTATTAGAAGGCTTATTTCTTGGATAGTTTGTCTGAACCGGTGTTGAAGAAAAAGGAATTCGATAACCTTCAATGCAAGATAAAATGTGAGGGTCTTTTGTCAGTCTACGCCATGTATGTATAAAATACTGTAAACTACCGGATGGTTGTATCACCTGTGGTTCTAGTATCTCCTGTGTTGTCTGTAGTGGGCATTGTTCTTGCTGGCACGTGAGGCTGTAGTCTTGCGGGCAGGCTCGCTCCGGCGAGTCGTGGCTGGACCCGCAGGCCGATGATGAGGCGTCGCTGTTGGTCTGCGATGCGCATTCTGTGGATTGGGCTGCGGGTGTTTCCAGTTTAAATTACCATGTGAACTGGATGGAGCGGCGTTTTTAGAGGCAACAGATTTCGGCTTAGATTTCAGGTCTTGTCCACATTTAGAGATAGCCTTGTTGGCCTTTAATTTTTCTGGCAAGTTTTCACCGAACAAGAACTTGTCCCTTTTGGACTCTTTTAGAGTTTCTTTAAGTTTGTTGTCAAGAGCCGAAATAAGAAAGTTGCGTCTCATTCTCGTGTCGATAAAGTGGGAGTCACATATTAAACGACAAGCGTTGCTGATGTGTTTTAGAAGACGCTGGTTTATCTCTGACTTTTCTGTTACTAAAATATCCATCGCAGTAGTTAAGGCAGTCAGTGCTATACCCATTTGACGTTGTCGTGCTGCCAAGGAAGTATCTTTCTTTTGGAGAATATCAGATACTGCAGCTTTGATCTCTTCATTCAAGACTGGTGCCTTAAATAATGGGCAGTTACCTGGAATTGGGTACTCTTCAGTAATTTTATCTTTTAAATCCTTTTTCAAACCATTTTCTAGGATATCTTTTAATCTTGATGCGATATCTTTATGGACGTCCTTCCCAACAGGAGATTCGTCTTTAGGAGCGTCACCCAATATGGTGAGTATGTCATCATCCAAGTGTTCAGGTTCTGCAGATGGTGGATCTTCTGGTGGAGTTACCCACGAGGATGGCTGTTTGGTGGTATTTTCAGCTGTGTGATTTTCATTGTGGCTAGCCTGCGTAAGAGGCAAAGACTCATCATGATTATCTGACTCAAAATCTTCGTCTTCATTATGAAAATGAATTCTTTTCGGTGATCCCGAACCTGGGAAAAAAATTGTGAAGGTAATGATCCCGAAAATCATTCGCATCACTAAGAAAAATAAAGGTATCACACAGCCTTCAGTTTTGACAACAACTGTGAAGGTAACAGTCCCAAGAAAATACCCTTACTGTTCGCATCACTATGTCTGATATAAAGAATATTTCATTTTGTATGAAATAGGTAATAAGATGAAGGTAACAGTCCCATATTGTACTGTTCGCATCACAAATATTGGTATCAAAATAAGATAGATCTATGTAAAAGTGAGTTAAGGTAACAGTCCCACCTCGTACTGTTCGCATTACATATTTACACCATCTACGTAATGTACGTTCATAGTTTTTGTGAAGGTAACAATCCCATTGTATTGTTCGCAACACTTATAGGCATACAATAATAAAGAAGAACAACCCTCATCTAAGTAGGTTCTTATTTCGAATTACTACTAATTATGTAGGTAGTAAAAATTAAAAAAATATATTTTCTCTTAAAGAGAAAGGAGAAGGTAGGTACATATCTAATTACCTTTGTATTTAATTTCTTGAAGAAATAATCGAAACTTATATCGATAATCGATGCTTTTCTAAACAAATGACTTACTTGTAGTGTCAGGATTCGAGGAATTCGAGTATGATTCACGGCGTCGTCGCTTGCATAATTTTTTCTCTAATTTCTCGATCCTTCTTAATAAACGTTCACTACTATCACTGTCCCTGTGTTTCCGCTTTTTCCCCATGTTTAAAGAAGGAATTCGCTGAAAGAAACTCACAAAAAACACTATTTACGGATAAAAATAAGCAAATAGTTTTTGACGAGTAACGGCCGATACTGCACGAAAACAGATAATGAAGAAAAAATGGCGCGCGCGCGCTGAGCTGAACCTGCCCTCTGGTGGCGGATTGGTCAAAACGGTTTTGTTTTAACTTTGTTTTTTTTCTAGAAATTGATATCCCTTTCTTTCAACTATTCGTGGTAATGGCCGAGAATTACGAAACAGTACTACAAGTAAATATTAATCGTGAGAATTGAGCAGCAAAGCATAATACGCACGTTAGCAAAGATTTCCGACCTCCTTGCTTCGCTCGGAATAGAAACAGTTTACAGAAAAATAAAGGTAATTAGAAGGAGGGTTACAGAAATAATTCGTCACAAGGTGGTCAAGGCGTCGTTCTATAGATTTGACAGGTTATCTTACTTCCTACTATCCTACTCATATTATAAACGCGAAAGTTTGTAAGTACGGATGGATGGATGTTTGTTACTCTTTCGCGCAAAAACTACTGAATGGATTTTAATGAAACTTGGCACACATAGGTTAGGTCCTGGAATAGCACATAGGCTACTTTTTACCGCGGGAAAACACTTCATTCCCACGGGAAAACGCATTTAATGCGGGTGAAACCGCAGGCGGAAAGCTTGTTTTGAATATTTCCTAGTGATCATCGATGATGGGGTTGTGACATGTTGGCAGATGTCATCCCCTACTAAAATAAATTAGCAAGGTATCTATTCCGAGCGAAGCAAGCAGGTCCGAAATCTTTGGAAACCGTGCTGTATTATTTTACTATTGGATGACATCCGCCATAATGTCACGCGGTAAAACCTGAACGACGACGCACATACAGACGAACACGTGAGTGACCTTTTGGGTATGGAACCCTAAAAATAAAATACTTGCCAAAATAACCGACTGTTATGCATAGATAGATAGATAGATAGATGAATTCTTTATTGCCACACAAAAACAAAACAATACACAGGAGACTCTTAAAACTAGGGTGGACAAAGGCGGTCTTATCGCTTAAAGCGATCTCTTCCAGACAACCTTAGTTGCTTGCAGGAAAATGTAAATAGTAACTGTAGTAGTGTGCCAATATAAAAACAAAATATACACAAATAAATAAATAAAAAATACATATAAAAATATATAGACAAATAGATAACATATTAATATATACAAACTCAGTTGCAAACTAAGGTACAATTTTATTAAGTAAGAAGTTATAATAATAATAATAATAAAATTATTTATTCAGATGACCAGGATCCATTATAGAGAAAAAATTACAAATTCAATTAAATTAAATTACAATTATGCAGTTTAGATTTAAAAATAGGTAGTGACTTGGAGTGACGAATCTCAGATGGCAGATCATTCCAGAGACTGATAGCTTTTAAAGTGAAAGATTCCTTATAGTAGCCTGACCGAGTAAAGGGTATTTCCAACACATTATCAGTCTTGGATCGCAAATCACGAGAGCGGTCAGCACCTAGGTATCGGAAACGTTCTTTAAGGTATGAGGGAGTACGAGGGTCATGCAGTACGTTGTAGAGAAGTACAAGGACATGCTCATCTCGGCGCAACCTGATAGGAATGCATTATATCAGCCGAAAGACGTCCACTGCTGGACATAGGCCTCCCCTAAAGATCTCCATGACTCGCGTTCCTGCGCTGCTCGCATCCAGCGGCTTCCCTTGTGGGGGCCTGCCAACGCTTCGTCTTCCGGTACGTGGTCGCCACTCTAGAACCCTAACGCCCCGTCGGCGATTCTTCTTGCGATGTGCCCTGCCCACTGCCACTTTAGTTTAGCGATTCTCAGGGCTGTCAGTTACTTTAGATACCAATACATATTGTTATGATACCTAATAT
This sequence comes from Athrips mouffetella, assembly GCA_947532105.1. NCBI lineage: Eukaryota > Metazoa > Arthropoda > Insecta > Lepidoptera > Gelechiidae > Athrips > Athrips mouffetella. The sequence goes on from OX383984.1 coordinate 15,758,829, forward strand.
CATTCAATAAGTATATCAATATTTAAAACTGAAACCCTCACTGTCTGTATCTCTTTACCTACGCCATTATCGTAACAATACGATATTGTTTCACAAATCAAATTATAACTCGAGTGTGAATTCGATCTGACTGAGTTTACCCAATTTCAAGCCATCATACAGAGTGCCATTTTATTAAACCCTAATTTTGAGTAGATAATAAATAGATGTAAAAAGGTGTAGGTATAAAAGATAGATCAGGAATACCACCCTGCGTTCCAAAACCGGCATCTAAGACGTTGGAAAAAGACAGCTATTCTGAAGTAGAGCTGGGCAGGACATGCCTCACGCATGCATCCAGATAGGTGGACTAAGTTAACTACGGACTGGATCCCAGAAGACGGGCGGCGTCGCCCAGGTCGTCCTAGAAGAAGATGGCGACTTGGATGCTTTTTTATCAGACTGGAGAACAGAGACTCAAGACCGCGATAACTGGCAAAAGAAAGGGGAGGCCTTTGCCCAGCAGTGGGACACATTAGAGGCTACATTATAATAATAAATAAATAAACAGTGTGGTGCCGGCAAAGAACAGTACCAACCCAGCTCTACCCGTGTTATTTTTTTATGTGACAAATGTGAAACGATCAGGTCAAAAATTTATTTTGTTGTATGACCTGTGTTCCTTGGGAAAAGTTGTCCAGTTTTATGGGCAGATTCATACCCTTTAGCTGTTACACGTTGTATAGCTGCATCCCGAGACGCAAAAATTGTACCTGCGTTTAATCAGCCGTAAGCTGTCTATTTTGGCTGGCCTTCAGCCGGCTGAAGGCCAGCCGATCACGTGCGTTACCTGATGTCTTGTGGACGTTCCCGGGAACACGATTCATAGTCATACACATAGAAATATTTAAATACAATGTACTTACATACATTGTATTCTAATAAGAATACATACATAATATCACAATGTTCCCGAATAAGAATATCTAATGTATAGTCCGCATATTCGCACAAAGCGCTTTATCTGCCTGAGTCTGTGTTCCCGAGTTCATATAACCCGAATCTATCTACGTCGCGAATGAATAGGCTTCTTCTGGGCAAGCTCGTTCCATCGTCGACCTCATATCTGTCCTTAAGACTAGATCGAGGTCAAGAGTAAGCCCATTGACAATAAAAAATAGAAATAAAATAATTTGTTATCACGTGCTTAGAACAAAAGTATTGACAATAGAACCCTTAGTCTTTTCAAAAAGTCTTCGTACCCTGTATGTACGAAACCCTAATACTACACAGAATCTTAACAAACCTCATTTTGGAGCAGACTTGTAAAAATAGAATCGCACTTCCTCTTACGTAATGTAACTCAATTATAGTCTGTGTTGATACATAAGGCTCATCCATCACCAAACTATACGTCAGTGTTTTTCTTATATCATCCTGAGCGATATGAAGTGTATATAAATGTGCTGTACAGGGTGTTTTTATTTTTATATTTAACTATTTTTTTGTGTTTCTCTTATGATACTTCAAGTCTTTATCTTAATCTTGTACACCGTGTTCCTGAGGAAACGCATTAAGAGGGAATAGCAGTTGGATTTTTCCATACAAATGTTTTCCCCTGTTTTCTTCTGGGTAATGCCCGTAGAGAAATGTTTTTTTCACCTCCAAAGCTCGGAAACATTTCGGTTAAATTCTGCGGCCAAAAGCGATTTTTGGCCCCTAGCGGGCAAAAGGTTTTTCTGCGGCCAAAAGCGATTTTTGGCCGCTAGCGGGCAAAAGGTTTTTGAAATTCGAACGTGATGCAGTATGGCAGACCTCCACGCTGCGGTACTGGCTGCTTCCTCGCTTTAGTGAGGTGAAAATGTTTTTTTTTTAATAAAATCTAGGTCTACTCTAGGCATGCCCCTATGTTTTACTTTTGCGCAAAAAACAATTACAAAAAAAAATGTAAATTTCCAAAAAACCTAAAAAATGCCCCAATTTGCCGCCCTATTCAGACGACTACCATTCAAATTTTAAATGGTTTTAAAATAAAAGAAAAACATAGGAGCATAGATCTACTCTTTCTTAAAATATTGGTATTAAAATTAATCGAATCGGCTCAGATTTGAAGGAGAAAATAGGGGAAAACAAAACGCCGATCTAGTCAAGGTTTTTGTAGACAAAAGCGTAGTTGTCCCTATCGCACATGATGAAGCGGTTACTCGGGCGCAGCGCGACGGCTATAGTTTGTTCAAATACCTATTTCTCGATTTATTCACAGGTAAGATTCCCTCTTAATTTTAAGAGCACGTTCAGTTAACGAAACTGTACAACTTTACCTAAGCAACATATGTTGATAAAAAAAAATTGCCCTCCCATTACTTATTTTTTTAATAATGCCTATTTGATTGTTTCTTTTCTACTGCAGGTATTCGAACACGCTTTCACAGCTGGTCTTCATCAGGGAGACATCCTCGACGCCATAGGATCCATGCGACCAACTCCTGGCGTGGAACAGCTGATATCCGGCTTGGCTGCAGCTGGATGGGACGTTTTGGTGCTTACTGATGCTAATACAGTCTTTGTTAACCATTGGCTGAAGGTCCATGGACTTCAGGTAAGAGAGTTCAGTTAAGGCGATTATAGCCCTCAAATGGGCATTTTATAAAGCCTACTCATTTATGGCCGTTCAAAAAAAGTTGAAAAAAATATATGTGATACATCAGTTCAAGGATTACATTTGGTACATAATTTTTTTGTTTATGTCTTTGTATTTTATATTTAACAAAAAAAACTACGGTACATCGATTTTTGACGTTAATTCCCTACTGCTCCTAAAGCGCTATGATATTTGGAAATATTTTTACACTAATAAATAAAAAAACCCTTATTCCTTAAATACAACATACGATTTTTTTTATCTGTTATGTTTCATACGAAAAAGCAAGTTTTTCTTCATTTTTGCCCTATTAAATGGGCCAATTTACATTTGGGTTTATATTGCGTATTTGCTATAAACAAGCCGTATCGTCAAGACAAAGCAAGGTCAGACATGTTAACACATGTGATATAATTCCTAGTTGAGGGGAATCGGCAGTGAGGTGCTAAGTGATGAGTGTGACGTCAGGATAAACTGAAAACAATCGAAATATTCAGGAGTGATTCGATACGCATTTTGGAAGCGTTTGCGAACATCAATTTATTCAAGTCAATCTACGAAAGTTTGTATGGAGAGGGTTTTTTTTATCGTCAATGGGCTTACTCTTGACCTCGATCTAGTCTTGAAGACAGAGATGAGATCGACAATGGAACGAGCTTGCCCAGAAGAAGCCTGTTCACTCGCGACTTGAATAGATTCGGGTTAAATGAACTCGGGAACACAGACGTAGGCGTAGGCAGAGAATTCCACTCTTTAGGCGTGCGAATTATAAAAGATGTTTCAAAGCGCTTTGTGCGAATGTGCGGAATATCAATCGGTGATATCCTGCGGTGCGTCTGGACTCCCGATCGTAGAAGGGAGATGGTGGAATAAGCTCGTGGAGCTCTTGGTAGCATTAAATGCACTTCAGGGGATAATTTAAGTAATCCCCGACATAACGTTGATATTCTTAAACCAGTTTAAGGTGACTCAACCTGTATAATATTAACCATGTAGCACAGGTCAGATTATACTAGTAGTTTAAAAAAAAATGTGTTTTTCATTATATTTGAATATGATTCTGTACATATAATTTTTCTGTTTAGGAATCTGTTTGCGAAATATTTAACTTGAAAGGGCAATGTTTTGCTCGAGTCGAGAGCCTGCCAGCTTAACGGCAGCTTTTGGAAATGTGAAAAATTTCACAGTTTAGTAGAATGTATGATGAACTTAAAAGGAAACTATCACAGTTAAGTAGGCTTCAGAGGTCATTGAGCAATATAAATAAAAATAGCTCGAAATATGAGATATCCTGATAGACTGGTGCATGAGGCTGTTCCAAAAACTACACGTTACCTACGAAACTGTTATAGTATGTGTATAGTAATATTTAATCATATACCGCAGTATTTAAAGGACTTTCCAATAAGAAAATTTAAACAAAAACTTTATGAGCTGCTTATCCATTATAATTTTTACTCTGTGGCTGAATTTTTGGCTTTTAAGTTAGATAACATAGAGTTAAAATAATATAATAATTAGACTAGATTGACATAAGATTTTTTGTTTTGTAATTAGATTTTTTTTTTTGTTTGTAATTATTATTTAAGATTCAAATATTTGCATGCTATTGTGTACATAGCTGAATATGGAGAAACTTATAATATTGTAACATCTTAACTTGTACCCTATTCAAGCGAATAAAAATATTCTATTCTAGCTATATAAATCAGGCGCTAGGACCTCGCTGAGTATTAGGAAGTAAAACGTTAGTAGGTGGTAGGGCTTTTGTGCAAAGTCCGTCTGGGGAAGTGCCACCCCCTTGCCTATTTGAAATGGCGGTGTCTGCTGTGTTTCGGTTTGAAGGGTAAGGGAGCCAGCGGAATTACCGGCATACGAGACACACCATCTTAGTTCCAGGGTGGGCAACGTGCTTTGCTATCTTATTAGTGTAAAGTTATGCCACTAATAAGACAGCGGGCTCTATGGGCGGTGGTGACCACTATCCATCAAGTGGCCCACTTGCTCGTTTGCTCACTAGTCACAAAATAAATAGTAGTTTAAGATACAAGTGCCGTAACTAGGGTTATTACAAACGAGTTGACATTTTGTAAGCCCGAGACGAAGTCAGCGGCACGAGTTTGTCATAACCCTTACGGCCGTGTATCTTACGACGTTTTTCAATACATTTGTGAGAAAACAGGTATAAGTAATACACTTGTTAAAGGAATCAGCCATGTGTACTGTCAGCCTCTTGTCGATTTATGTTCTCCTGTACTCTCCATTTTATTTTAAATATAGGTAGGCAGTCGTCACCAAGTAAAAAGTCACCACTTTAGTACTTTTACATAATAATTTTATGATCAGAGTGTAAAAACTCCTTGGTAGAATATTCTTTTTACTTACCGCACTAGTTCGGTAAGTAACTACTTACGAGCAATGTTTACGTCTTTGTAAGTACGTGGGACACTCAGAAATATTTGCGACACTAAAAAAATTGTTCTACAGGTACATATATTTTTATTAAATCTTTTCAAAGTACTCTCCACCAGCCTCTATACAAAGATTCATGCGTCTGAACCAGTTTTCAAAACACTTTTTCCAGTCCGCCGTAGACACCTCGTTTACAGCCTGCTCGAACGCAGCCAGCGCATCTTCCGGCGATGAAAATTGTATCCCCTTGAGCTGATTTTTTATTTTTGGAAATAAAAAGAAGTCACACGGTGCTAGATCAGGGCTGTAAGGAGGGTGACCCAGGAGTTTGACTGGTGTGCTGTCCAGGAAGTCCCTCGTTTTGAGCGCGGTGTGTGCAGGCGCATTGTCGTGGTGGAGCAGTAGTCCGCGGAGCCCTGTGTTTGGTCGCTTGTTGCTCACAACAGAAAAAACTTCTGGTAAACATTTGGTAGTATACCATTCGGCGTTGATGCTTCTTTGATCTCGTAAGGGAATTGAGGCCAAGTGGCCAGTCAAATTAAAAAAGCTGGCGATCAAAATCTTCCCCCCGCTTCGAGATCGCTTCACTTTGGTAGGCGTTGGTTCATTTTGAAACACCCAAACTGTCGACTGGCGCTTGGTTTCTGGATCGTATTGATAAATCCAGGACTCATCACCTGTTACGATGTCGTAAACACGCCGAGACGAGCCTGCTTCAAATTTGTTCAGCATATCACGGCACCATTCCACCCGGGCCTGCTTCTGAGCGTCGGTGAGGTAGTGCGGCACCCAGCGCGATACTATCCTCCTCACGCGAAGATGCCCGTGTAGAATCTCGTGAACGCTTCCCGATCCAATCTTTAATATGTGCTGAATCTCCTGATATGTAATTCGCCTATTATCTTGGATTAAATTTTTCACTGCTAGCACGTTTTCTTCCGTAATAGCCGTCAAAGGGCGACCGCTTCTTTCTTCATCCCCCAAGGTTGGTCGACCGCGCCTAAATTCGTTATACCAACGATACACGGTTGCCTTGGAGGGGCCTTCATCCATAAATGCCATTTGAAGTCTATCGAACGATTCATCCGGTTTCAGGCGACACTTGAAATCGTAAAAAATCATAGCTCTAAAATGTTCCCGGCGCAGATCCATTTTTCAGTAAGACACGATACTTTGAATTGGCTCGCAAAAAATGTGGAGGGAAATTTTGAAAATGGAACACACATATTTTTACTTACAAGTAATCATATTTTCGAAAAAGATTCTGACCGGCCAGTCTCCCATATATAAAAACTATTTTTCGCAATACTTTCTGAGTGGCCTGGTACGTTTTTCGAGCAAATGTATTGAAAAGTTTATTACGAACGTTATGAAATGCTTAATCAAAACTTGCTTTGCGATTAAAATCATGCAATCCGTAGAGCGCGTGCTATGCGTGTAATTCGACCGCCTTGGTAAAGACGTATTCGTGCGCCGCGGGTCATACCTACAGTGCGGAGTGAATCAGGCCTGCTCTAGGTCTTCCTCTTCCCCCTTTTCCTTAAATTTTTCCTACCATAATGTTTATCAGAAAAATGTGTGCTGTATTGGGTGTCCTATCATTTTCCCTCTTCGGTTCACCATAAATCTAGTCTAGCTACATTATTCCGAATGTACCTATATTCAATTTTTTACGCTTATTTCAACGCTCACCAACACATTTTGCGGCCATGACACTGAAACCAAATTATTTTTGGCGGAAAGAATAACATTGTTTTGCAAACTTGTTTTTGCTGACAGCTTTAGCCAACTTTTGACATAGCTGCAAAATGAGTTGATAACCGTTTGAATCGATATAGTATAGTATAGTATAGTATAGTATAGTATAGTATAGTATAGTATAGTATAGTATAGTATAGTATAGTATAGTATAGTATAGTATAGTATAGTATAGTATAGTATAGTATAGTATAGTATAGTATAGTATAGTATAGTATAGTATAGTATAGTATAGTATAGTATAGTATAGTATAGTATAGTATAGTATAGTATAGTATAGTATAGTATCAGAATCAGAATCGTTTATTTGCGAAAACATGGTAAGGATTACAGAGGTGGTACAAAAATATAAAGTGATCATGTACATGTTTTGCTAATTTTGGTTTAGCATGCAAATTATTAGAAAAATACCTTAAAAATTAAATTTAAACAAGAAGAATCGAAAAAAAGAAATACAAATCAGTCAGGAATAAAAATTAATAAATTGTTAAATATAAATCTCAAAATGTCAAACTTAAACCTAAGATTTTTTCTTCGAAAAATATTCCCTTAAATTATAATAGGCATTGTCAACTAAGTACTTGTGAAGTTGTTTTTTAAAAGAGTCCAGACCAGAAATGTTGATTATATCTTTAGGAAGAGCGTTATACAGTTTTGGTGCCATTCCAACTATACTTTTATGAAGCAGTGCAGTTTTACAGGAATGTAGACACAGTTTGTACTGTCGACGAGTACTTTTGACTTGAGAAAAAAGAAGCATATTTGTACGAACAAACATTACAGTCTCAAAAATATACAACGATGAAAATGTTAGTAGTTTTAAGTCTATGAAATGTGGTCTACAACTATCAGTTCGTCGTAAGTGGCAGATAGCTCTAATACAGCGTTTTTGTGCTTTAAAAATTGCATATAAACCGGTCGCGTTTCCCCAGAAAATTATACCATATCTTAATACTGATGCCAAGTCCATGGTAAGCCATTAAAACTGTATTTCGATTGGCTATTTTGCTAAGTTTGCGCAGAGCAAAAGAGCTTTGGTTGAGTCTCTCGCATAAACTATTGATATGAGATTTCCAGCTCATGTTGTAATCTAAATGAAGGCCTAAGAATTTAGTTTCATCTGTTTGCCCAATCACTGTTGAGTCGTGCTTTACAGTAGAATTGAGTGGCACGGGATTTCTTTGTTTGAAATTTATAATTTTTGTTTTGCTTAGATTAATCTTCAAATTATTAGTTTCTAACCAATTTATAATTTCTGAAATACTACTTTGAATGTCATTTTCGTTAGAGTAAAGAATTGTGCAATCATCAGCAAACAGAATCATTTCATTATAAGATGTCAAATTAACTATGTCGTTGATATAAATAATAAATAATAGTGGCCCCAAAATGCTTACTTGTGGAACTCCGACATGTACAGGATTTGCACGAGAAGAGTATATTGTTTCTGTTTTTGTTTTTGGACAGACCCTAGTAATATGCGTTACTTGTGTTCTACCACTAAGATACGATCTTACGAGATTGTGGACATTACCTCTTACACCATAAGTTTCAAGCTTTTTTAACAGTATTTTATGATCAACGTAGTCGAAGGCTTTTGTCAAATCCATAAACAACGCCAAGACAGGGATCCTCTTATCCTTCCTAGTATACACAGTATATAACATGTCATATATAGCCATATTAACGGATTTATTTTTTCGAAAGCCTTTCTGTTCTGCCACTAAAATATTACTATTTTCAAAGTAATTATAAATAGAATTGTAGATAACTTTTTCAATTATTTTAGAAAAAACTGGTATAAGTGCTATCGGTCGATAATATTTTACATTTTCTTTATCGTCTTTTTTAAAGAGTGGTTTTATAACAGTTGTTTTTAGTTTTTCGGGAAACACACCATGTGCTATACATAAGTTAATTATATGGCTTAGTGGCTCCGCTATGAGAACTGAAACAAACTTAATGACCACAGTACTTATGTCGTCATAGCCAGTGCTGTGAGTATTTTTCAGATTTTTTATTATTCTATACACTTCATGTGGATCAGTAGGCCTCGTGAACAACGAGCCTAACCGCTGCTGATTTGAACAAGTTGGATTACGATGCAATATGTGTGGTTGAGATTTGTTATCTGCACTGAAGTAATCATTGAATGCTTGGGCAATATCGATTGGATCTTTTAGGATGTTAGTATAGTATAGTAGCAGTGGGAAGGCACATCGCAAGACGAACCGATGGCCGATGGGGCGTAAGGGTTCTAGAGTGGCGACCACGTACCGGAAGACGAAGCGTTGGCAGGCCCCCCACAAGGTGGGCCGACGATCTTGTCAAGGTCGCGAGAAGCCGCTGGATGCGAGCAGCGCAGGACCGCGAGTCATGGAGATCTTTAGGGGAGGCTTATATTCAGCAGTGGACGTGTTTTGGCTGATATGATGAAGCGTTAGAATAATCAATGATCATAAGAATATGCCTATCTGATTTTCAGGAAGCAGTAACCTCAGTGATAACAAATCGCGCGTTTTGGCAAAATGGCCGCCTTTTGATAGAGCCCTGCATGCACCAATCAGCGTGCGCGCGCTGCCCCTCCAACTTGTGCAAGTCGCTTGCGCTCGCGCAGTGGTGCGCGCAACGGACGCCATACAGCCGGTGAGTGATCACAAAATCCCACGAAACGTCCGTTTTTTTCAGCTTTTTTAGAACAATTCGGATGAGAAGTAGTGTGACAGAACGGTAGAAAGTCACGCCATGGATATTAGTGGGTTCATGGAAGGCTCTGAAATTGCAGTGGTGGATAAAAGTGATGCAGATGGATCACGAGCAAAGAAGGAGATAGATTATTGTACTTACTTACAGTAATTTATTGGTATTTACAAAGGTTTCTTATAATATACAGTGAAGACACTAATACTGGTGTCTAAAAACATTTATAGATATTAAAATTTAAAGATAGATTAGAGATAGGAATTCTTAAATGACTGAATTTATTGCATGATTTTTCTTTGTCTGATTTAATTTTTCTATTGTATTAATTTGTAATTTTGTATAATTTTAATTGAATTTTTAGTATGACTATGTGTAAATGCCTGGAAAGGTAGAATTTAGTGGTCACGATCTGCAATTGTATCTGCACAAACATGTACCTAAATTCATACACAATAAATATCTTATCTTTACCGATCTATGAACGATCAATCGATGCCAAGTGATGAAAAACGTCAAAACATTGCGAGCGCGCAGAATAATGTTGAATTTAGAACGTCAGCTGATTGTAAACCGACACTGGCTGTATGAATTTTGAAGACAAAGCGAAACGTAACAAGCGCTTCGTTACAGTAATAGTCATTACGCTTGTTAGCGTTGCGGATGGCAACATAGACCGCGGTTGTTGGTGACCGCAGTAAGCAAGATGATACGTTACACAGAAGGACGCTGCTGCCCATCCTCCGGTTCATAGGTCCTTAGTCGCCTCTTACGACACCCACGGGAAGAGATGGGTTGGTATGTTCTATCCTCTGCCGGCACTAAATGAGCAACCGGTAAGTAACACGAGGCAAAATCCGCAAAAAACATCTTAACATTCATGTTCCTTTAATTTATTCAATGCGCTTCAATACTCGTAGGCTTCTTTTGGGCAAGCGCGTTCCATCGTCGACTTCATTTCTGCCCTCAGGACTAGATCGAAGTCAAGAGCAAAGCCTTTGACCAAAAAAATACTATTAGTGTCTTCTTTGATTGGTCCAAAGCATTTGATTGCGTAGATCATAGCACATTGTTTCTGAAACATAAATATTACAGTTTTAAGGATAATTTTTTTGAAATTCTTGAGTGCTATTTAGAGAACAGGATACAAAAGATACAGGTAAACAGAACAAAGACACTGTTTGTAGTCAAAAGAGGCGTACCTCAAGGTTCTATATTAGGGCCATTTTTATTCGTTATTTATATTAATGACCTTCCTTTTACGGGGAAGAACCTGTCAAAGATTGTTTTGCTGGTTGACGAATATTTTATGTAAGAAGAACATCTCAATTGTTTTATCGAGGTAATGACGCTCTTCAATTGATTCATGCAAGGTTTACTGTCAACAATTTTGTCTTAAGGGACTGATAAGAGCTAAATGACCTCCCTTTCTATCAATAGACAAAATACGCGTGTTAGAACGGAGCAAATTCGCGCATATTTGCATTTTTCTCAAAAGCTGGACCCATAACCTATATATATAAAAGAAGAAGGTGACTGACTGACTGACTCACTGATTGACATATCAACGCACAGCCCAAACCGCTGGGTCTAGAGATTCCAAATTTGGCATGTAGGTTTCTTATGAGGCCTAGGGGTGCACTAAGAAAGGGTTTTACAAAATTCCACCCCTAAGGGGGTAAAATAGGGGATGAAGTTGAAAATTCTTTATTTTTAAAGTAAAATCCACATAATTTATTATTTAGGCATTAATGATGTAATTCTATGCAACGTTCATCACTGTTATTGAAATTCCACCCCAAATTCAACCCCTAAAAAAGGGAAATGGGTTGAAAAAGTCTAAAAACCAATATGGGTATCGTTTGTATAGTTTATCGGGTCGCTGATTACGAAAACTACAACAATTTTGAAATCCAATGTGGTGGACGTAAAATACCATCATTCCCTTGGGATGGGGTTGGGGTGCGATAGGGTTAAAATGTGAATATGGGTGTCGTTTGTATGGTTTATCGGGTCGCTGATTACGAAAGCTACAACAACTTTGAAATCCAACGTGGTGGACGTGAAATACCATCATCCCCTGGGGATGGGGTTGGGGTGCGATAGGTTTGAAATGTCTAAAAATAAATATGGTTGTCGTTTCTATGTTAGGGATAGCGGTTAAATTGGCGTTAGGGGTAGGGATAGGGAGAGGTAGAGCTAGAGGTAGAGAGGTACAGGTAAAGTAGAGGGAGAAGGAGGGGAAGGGGGAGAGGGAGGGAGAGAGGGAGGGGGAGGGGGTGAGGGAGGGGCAGGGGGAGAGGAAAGAAGGGGAGTGGGAGAGACAGAGGGAGGGGGAGAGAGAGGGAGAGGGTTTTAGTTTTTCTTAATTTCTTCTGCGAATTGGCTCTGTTTTGAAATATTACATAAAGGTGTCTCTCATCTCTCTCTTTACATTTGTTAGGATACTGCTGCTTAGTTCCTCGGTTCTGAGAAATTTATGAGTAACGTCTGTATATTATATAAAATTCAGCTGGATCTTGAATTATACTCATTGATTTGCGCAGCGTTAGTCCTGTTTTTCCTTAGTTTAAAATTACCCCGAAATGACGGAAAAATATCTCATTGCTTCGGAAAACCGGTAACAACCTAAATACGAAATCTACGTGAGCAAAGCCGCGGGTAACAGCTAGTATTAATTATAAAACAGCTATTTGAAAATACATAATATATTGAATAATGTGTAAAAGTTTTAGCATCAAAGATTAATGGGTACTTAAGAAAAAAGGTTATAAAGCAAAAAGCAGAGGTAACTTTGATTTTTTTTATGCCGTATAAAACACATTTAAATCGTGTTTCAGAGTCAGCCATCTTCTTGAAAAGATGCTTAATTATCACATAATTTTTTTCACGGCCATATATTCATAACTTTTCGTTCAAAAACTGCTCAAGTGAAGCGTATTTAGCTCTTATCAGCCCCTTAAATGCTAGTAAATTTATTTAAAAAAAATGTATCTACTAAATTTACTTCAAGTAACACAGTTTTTTTTTTCAGGATTGTATACAGTGGAGACGGGAGAAATGACTACTGTCCAGCTACCAATTTGCCTGTCGGTGTGAGTACTTACTCGTATATTTTCATCATCGAGAAACAGATATAAACCCATTTTTTCCATAGTTTTTCCCATAGACACATAGTTCATTAATTTTTATACAGGGTGTTAATTTAATTGCGTGCCATAGCTTAAGGGGTGTTTCAGTTACGATAAAGGAATACAAAAAAATATTTAAAAAAATCCTGCTGAAAAAAAAACTTCATTGAAACTTAACTAACACGGAGCACCGCGCTATCACCGAGCCAGCGCGCGAGTATCAGTGGATAAGGTAGGCACATACATAACTGAAACTCTTTCGCGCGCTTTTCATAGCGCGGTGCTCCGGGTCACTGCACTCCACGTTAGTTTAGTTTCTATGGAGTTTTTTTTAAGTAGGATTTTTTTTTATAATTTTTTTGAGTTCCTTTATCGTTGCTGAACCACCCCTTAAGCTATGGCACGCAATCAAATTAACACCCTGTATATTTATAGTACTTATACAACGTGTTAACGGAATAAGCGAAACTGAGAAAATTGTTTGTTAAGAATCGAGAGTAGAATCAATTTTACGGGTTTTTGATAGGGGTTTTTTTTTCCACTTCTATTCTAAATATTTCTGTGGATACGCGCGCTGGCGGACGGCGCCGCGCGGTTCATGAGCGGTGAGGAGGGGATAAGTGGGCGTGGCGTGCGTGGAGTGCGCGGACTAGAACAACGAAGAAACTAGAACGATGATGAAACTTTTAAATAACAATATCTAGAAAAAATATTATTTTAATAAAAATCAGTTGGGGTGTATGACGGTTTCGCTTATTCCATTAACTCGTTGTATAGTATATATATCATCTATCATATGTAGGTACACTAGTATCGTCCGTGCCTTACTCAGCAGGGCTCACTGAAACCCAGCGCCGCCGGCGCCTGTGCTGCAGCTTATGCTGAGTGAGGCCTTTTTACTTCTTAGTTATATCGTTAGAATCATTCACTTGCTTGTGATTCATCTCTGGTCCTCGCCTTAAATCCGTCTTTTATTCACTAATTGTGTGGCCGTTAGTGGCCGCTAAAGTTAAGCTTAAAATTAAAATTCCTAAATTTTATTCAGATTTTATTTCATTTTTTCATTTATTTATTTATAATCTTACAATTATAAGTCAGTAGGTATTACAATATACTTAGTCAATAACTACCTTAAAGCAAGTCAAGGTATTTTTATCTGTACATAAATTAATACTCATAGGTAATTTAAGCCTACATCACGGTAACAAAGTGCGCATGATATAACTAAAACTAATAGCCTGCTTTAATGAAACGCCACTGCCACGCTTTAATGAATTTGATATTCTGGAGTGGCATGTCAACTAAAAAAAGTTCTTAAAATTACTAAAACAAGGGTGAATGATTGAAAGAATGAAAAAGTAGTTTGTCTCGTTCCCACTTATGGATTTCATATAAAGCTATCCTTCTCTACTTCGGAAATCTAAATTAAAGAAAACCATAGACAAAGGAAAGGTAAAACCTCAAGTTGGAATCGGATCGGAGTTGCCAGATTGACCAAAAAGGGACGATTTTCGATCCTTTTGGCAACGAATCGTCCCTTAGATGTCCATTCACATAACTCGTCCCTTTTGTTGTGTTTTTCCAACTTGACACACACAAAAACAACAAAATGTTACCCTTGATGGCCCATTTTTTTAAAAACGGGCTAAATTGACACAAACATTTTCTCAACCTGTCAAAATTTTGAATTTTATTTTTTCCTGGTCGCGTTGATGTTGACTTCAACTTCGCAGTAATATTTTTCAAATCTTTGTCATTCACGTGCCGTGCGTCTTTCAAAAATGTAGTCAGCGGCCTGTTTGCAAGATAGTAGACGAAATTGTTTGCTGGCAATCACTTTGTCGGTGTCGATAGCCGTGCCAATTTTATCCGCAGCGGAATTTGTTCGTCTTGTTTTATATTTGCCTTTTCTTTATTTTGTTCCTTCCACAAGTTTAGAAAATGCAACAGAAAAAGTATGGCTTCTGCTCATTTGTAAAAATCTGCTATTTTAATTTTTAACAGGCAGCGCCGTTATAATTAGCTGTTCTTGTCTATGGTTTCGCTTATAATGGGGCTTGTGGAATACCATTTTGAAGTTCAACGAAATTTAGTAGATTGGTTAAAATTTAGAAACGTCAAAATCAATTAACTCTCATCATTTGATTTTGACAGTTGGGTACAGAATACCAAACGGTTTAGCGACACTTAAATATATTTAGGAAATTTAGCGGACGCGCTAGAATCGACCCCAGTATACTATTACAGCCCGGCATAGTAAATAACTATTTTCTTCTATTTATTTTTTTGCAGGCATTTACTTATATATAAAAATAAAAAAATAACGTGGCGATGGGCTAATACTTATATATAAGTACTAGCCCATCGCCACGTTACAATGTCCCCAATTCGTTGGTCCGAAATCTGACGTTTAGGACCAACAAATGTCAGTCGTTGTCAGTCATATTGTCAACATTGGATGCAAATACACTTACCAATAAAATGGAATGTTCTTAGTTGAAGAAACAATATACTCCTATTATTATTATTGTTATTTCTTATTATTGTTTTTGACTATAATCCAATTAATGAAACTGAAAAACCAGGCCTAAATCACATATAAACAGTAAACAGTATGTTTTGCTTTTCCCGCCATATTATTTCCGTTCCGTGTGTTTAGTACCGACCGAAGTCCTACACAACGTAGTTCACGCGATTTTTCACAGATGGCGCTATTTTTTCTTGTATGGGGAAATTTTGAACCGCTTGTTCCCAAGACCCTATCTTGACTATATAAATCTATGTTTGCAGGCCACATTATTTCCTCGTCGCGGGTACCCATTAGAAGACTTAGCGAAAAAAACTATGGCGTCCACCAATCCACTCATACAAGCCAAGGTAGGTGATCTAACATCCCATGAAACGTCCACTCCAGGGAGCTCCCTTCAGAACTCCAGCAAAACCGCGTGGTACTTTGGAGGGGATTTACCATAGTCACCACGCTTTTAACCGTTGCGGCTGGCGGCCGCTGTTGTTGGTGACCGCAGTATGTAAGATAGTATGATATACAGAAAGATGCTGCTGCCGATCCGGTTCATAAGCCCTTAGTCGCCTCTTACAGATGGGTTGGTACTAAATAACAAGTGTCAAGCTTTGCCTGCTCAAGACTGTACCTTATTCACTAATACTGCTGGCTTGATGGTAGCGCGGCGCTCCGGGTCATTGCTCTGCGGGTCGTAGGTTAGTTTTGGAATTTTCATAATATTTTTAAGTAGGATATTTTTTATATTTTTTATCGTTATTGAAACACCCCCTTAGCTATATACCGGGTCTAAGGATCATGCCCTTTCAGTATTCGGAGGGCTGTCCCTTGTACCCTGTAATAGTAAACAAGTTTGTATTACACTACATGATACAAACCTTCAATAAAAAAATCCAAAAAAATAATCGGTACTTTAGATTTTTCTATACAAAAATTACAAAAAATGTATGAAAAAATTTTTTTGTAAATCTTTTTTGATATTTTCAATTTACATTTAATTCATGATACTTTATCATCCTGTCAAATAAAATCTGCCTGAGAGATTTATGTTGGGGTCAACTGCTTCGTTGCCTACACTATTTGTAAGCGTTGCGGCTGGCGGCCGCTGTTGTTGGTGACCGCAGTATGTAAGATGGTATGATATACAGAAAAATGCTGCTACCCTTTTCTTCGGTTCATAAGCACCTCAAAAATTATAATCTTAAAAAAAATTATAATATTTTTTTTTTTTTTTTTTCAGATAGTCCCATGGGACGACTGCTACACTATCTTAAATGAAATATTTCCTCAAAATGGTGCTTTGAAGAATCTAAAATTAAACTGAACAAAGTTTTTTATGTATACTAGTCAAAAATTTGTAAAATATTTTTATTTTTTTTATTCCAACGCTTACCAACACATTTTGCGGCTCTGTCAAAAGCAATCGGCTGAAGCTGTCAGAAAAAACAAGTTTGTAAAACAGTGTTATTATATCCGTCAAATGTACTCTGGTTTTAGTGTTATGGCTGCAAAACGTGTTGGTAAGCGCTGGTATATAAACGAAAAATATATATATATTAAGTTTTTTTTTATTATTGTAAAGTATTTCTACAAAAATTGTAGTAATTTTTGTCAAACATGCTTGGAAATTCGATCATTATTTTGACAAACTTCTTCGAGATCAACCAAAATAGCCGTACTGGTTAAACACTCGCTAGCAGCTGCCGGCAAAGTTAGTTTGATAATCCATTTCTATCGAGTTTTGCGACCAAGTAAATAGGTAATAAATGCATAACAGATGACAAAAAGTGAAATTAAAATTTTTGCGGCTAAGAAATCAGCCGATATAAGCATTTAAAACTATTAATTACGCGCCGATTAGACAAAAAAATCCGACATGGACATTGACGTCACATGTCACTGGCCATCTAAACTCCGTGTTAAATTTCGTTTTGCTAGAAAGAGACAGAAACAAATCTTCGATGGCTCATATCTTTTTTAATTTCATAGTTATTCGAAAATTTTTTTTGGTTTACTGTTTATTGCACGAATGAGGATAATTTTTTTAAATTAAAAATATCATGCATATTCCCTATCACTATGAAAACTCATATCTGTCTAGTTATTTAAAAGTTGTAACATGTTGAAATGTAAACTATTTCATTAGGACCTTATTTAAAATTGCAGCCTGAGGCGTCACTTCTCATTAAAATAATTTATTAAATATTATTTTTAGATTAAAAATTAATAAAAATAGCATTAAATGCACAAAACTTATCTATGAGATGAGTATTTTAGTTAATACATTATAATACATGTAACAGATATGTCAATTTATAAAAAGTCTGATAGTCCAGTCTATCTACGAATGATTGTATAGAGGGGGTTGCATTAAATGCACTTTAGGGAATAATTTATTAAAGTACCAACATTAAAAAAATTAAAAACCACAGATTACTGTAACGTTGATATTCTTATAACCAGTGTAAGGTAAACTCAACCTGTATAACATTTACCATGTAGCACAGGTCAGCTTATACTGGTAATTTTACAAAAAAAATATTTTAATAAAATTGCCAAATTTAATTATTTACAGTTTCACATAGCCTATATTACTATTTAAAATTATTATTATTTATTAAAATTAATTTATCTAAATATGTGCATTTAATGCAACCTCATAATTTAGACTGTAGGTACGTACGTTTACTAACAACAGATCCGATTTTAGTTCCTACAGCTATTGAAGTAATAACGGTATAAATGCCACTGTGTCAAGCTTGAAGTGCTTTGAAATTACTTGTTATTTAAATTTAATTAAAATATTTTATTGAAATCTCAATACGTCCATTGGAATATAATTTGAATAGAAGAATTTTATTTATGTAATAATTATTTTTAATTGAAATAAATTTTATTGTTCAACGCCTATTTTTTATTTATTGCTCTACTAGCTGGTGCCCGCGGCTTCGTCTGCGCACGTTCATACATTGTAGCCTGTGTCACAGAATAAATAATAGTAAACTAACGTTTCCTATGTGTTACTCTGATGTTTAAGCTATACAAGAGGTGTTTAATTTACGAAAAATACGTACTATCTGTACTCTGCATAATATTATAATTATGTTTTTCTGTTACTAATCCGATAAACTGATTTTGATGTGATTTGGGGGGCGTCCATTAATTACGTGAGGTGTTTAGGGGGGAGGAGGGGGTCGAGCCAAATCTCACATGGGGGTGAGGGGGGATCGCGGCAAATATCGCGCAATTTTTTAGGGTTCCGTACCTCTAAATAAAAAAAACGGAGCCCTTATAGGATCACTTTTATGTCTGTCTGTCTGTCAAGACCCTTTTTCTCACGAACGAGAAAAGGTATCAGGTTGAAATTGAAAACGAATATTAAGGTCCATGAACCACACAAGATCCGAAAATTTCAATTTTTTACAACGACGCAATCAAAATATATGGCTTTTTATGTCCTCATCTCCATACATTTATGCAAAAAAGCAAAACCTACAGGGTACTTACTTCCCGTTGACCTAAAATTAAGAAATTTGGCAAGAAGCTAGGTCAAATAAAGGGAAAAGTCTAAAATCATTAAATATTTCAATTTTTCTCAAAACTAATAGTAACCAATTAAGGTGAGCTCCCGTTTCAAGAACTTTTTTATAAAAGAGGGGTCGTTGGATGGTCGCGCAGTTTTTAAAATCAAAGAGCAAAAGCTTTTAGTATATCATATGGTAGATAGGTACGAAACCCTTAGGGTGCGAGTCCGATTCGCACTTGGCCGGTTTTTTTTTATCAAAAAGAGGGTACAATTGCCAGCGAACTGGGTTAATTTCAGCAAAAAAAAAAACTTCCAGTAAAATATATTATGTACCTCTGTTATGCGACCACCACACAGTAGCACAGAAAAAAAAGTGTTTACACTAAAAATGGGTCTTGAGTAAAAATCTGACGTGAGATTATGGGGTGGGGGTCGAGCCAGATCTCACGACATCTCACCAAGGAGGGTGGGGGGTTGAAAAATCGCCAAAAACGCCTCACGTAATTAATGGACGCCCCCTTGGTACGAAGATAGTTTGAATGGTTTGAACCATGGGAAAAGTCAATAGGTACCTACGTTTTTCGGAACCCCACGCGGACGGAGTCGCGGGCAACAGCTAGTAAGCTATATAATTGTAAAGTTTCATTAAAATCCATTCAGTAGTTTTTACGTGAAAGAGTAATAAATATCCATCCTTCTATACTTACAAACTTTCGCGTTTATTATATAGTAGGATAGGCATGTTTTTCTCATCTTTTTCTATCAAAAATTGTGCACCCGCATCTATTCTTTCTGTTCTGCTTTTCGGTTGGCCGATAGATTATGCTGCGTGGCATTAGGCCCGCCCTTTGTCATCATAACATCCCATGAAACGTCCACTACAGGACAGGGAGCTCCAGAGTTCTAGCATTTGCTGGAAAAATGTGGAGGGGAAGTACCATAGTCACCTCGCTTGTTAGCGTTACGGCTGGCACTAATGGACCGCGGTTGTAAGTGACCGCAGTAAGTAAGATGTAAGATACAAAGGAGGACGCTGCTGCCCATCCTCCAGTTAACCCTTAGTCGCCTCTTTCGACACCCACGGGTATGTATGGGTTGGTACTAGTATTCTTTGCTGGCACCACACGGGACAACCGGCCACCGGCCCTTGGTACATTTGTGCAATTAAGTTTATTAATAAATAAATAATAAAAAAAAACACGTTTTGCAAACAAAATAATAATCACAAATAAAGTGAATCCATCATTTATGCTTATTTTATACTAGCTGGTGCCCGCGACTTCGTCTGCGCAGGATAAATTGTTGCCTATGTACGTGACTTAATTAGTTCTTGATAGAAAAAAGTATGAATGTACTCAAGATATTGAACAACTTTCCCCAAGGAACATAGGTCGAAATACGAAAATCTACTTTTGACCTCCCATAGAAACTGCATCAGCTGATGGCGCATTTTGTATGGGAGGACAAATTTGACTTTTTGTATTTCGACCTATGTTCCTTGGGAAAAATTGTTCAGTATCATGAGTACATGCATATCCTTTGCTATCAAGAACTAATTAAAAGTCACCCTATATGTTATTCTGATGTAAAAGCTATATTATTCCGACTCTTAAAGTAGGCCGTGCTGCAGTTACTCCAGGTAAAATACGGTTTTGCAAAACATTAAATGTTAATAGCTAATTTTTTGTGTATACTCGTATCGTATTTAAATATGATGTTAAGACGCAATATTTACGAATCCACCTAAAATTTAAAGCGGAATATTTTTTTTTTAATAACAGCTAAGGCAAAAATAGTAATAGACAATTATATACTTTATATCATAGATAAACGTATACTTTACATATAGGCATCAAAATCCACCATAAATATATTTAAAAATATCAAATTTCAAAATATAAAATCTTTACTTATTTTTACATATAAGGGAGGTAAAATAATAGAATTAAACTGAGCTAAACTCAACCTTTTTAAATGTAAGTGATTCTTATATATATATTCACAAAAATGCCATACTAAATAAAAAAAAAGGTTTTTGTAATCGCTGGTTTACAATGATTTTGTAAATATTCATGTTGGATTTGCCAAAAATGTGATTATATAGCACTATTTAAATTATTAGAAAGCAAAACGGATATATTACAATTTTTGGTTGCGAAGATAAGCTTTATTTAAATTTCGTGCTATAAAAGTTAAACAATACAAAAAAGCTAATATTTTTAGGTGAATTCATGTATAATATGAAATTCTGAATATATAGCAAGCCGTAAATAAAAAAAAATATCTATTAAATTTTTTTTCCGAAATTCCATATTTTTTTAATGTTTGGACGGCAAAATAAATAAATAAATGAAGTAAATTTAGGTGGATTCCATTAAAAGGCTTTACATAGAAATATAATCTATCGACCTGAAAAAGAATTACGGCTATTATCAATTATTTCCGTTTCTCCATACAATCTCTCGTAATTTTACTGGAGTAAGTGGTTTCTTGCCGTTTCTTTAACGCTGCCATAGCACGATCCGAAACGGCGTAGACTCGCTCTATTTGCATTGTATTCTGCATGACATTCAATAAGTATTCTGTAAAGAATCTACATTGAATAAAATTATCTGAATCTATTGTAAAGTTTCATTGAAATCTATTCAGTAGTTTTATTATTAGTAGGATTTTTTTAGGTAAGTACGTTTGTAAGGTAAGTACCTTCTTCTATTTGATGTTGCCCCCCGGTATTCGAACCCAGAATCGAAAATCAAGAGCCGTACACTCGAACCACAAATCACAAAGGCTGTTAAAAGCAAAACTAATAAATAGTTGATTTTACGCTGAATCACAATTACATTTTGCAATTAATCGTGAAATAACTAATAGACTCAGAGGGCACTGCAAGTTATCCTACGTCATCGAGTACAAGAAGTTTGTAAAGTAGCGATAGTAGTGGCCTATTAGATCTACAAAACGTTGGTCTGCCAATGCGTTCAATTTGATGTACGCAATTAGAATTGTCATATAGTTGTAAGCACCCAAAGTGTTCAAAATATCTTGGCAACATAGTTTCTAATATTATGTTCGCACGCAGCCGTCACCGTCAAATTGATGTGAGCGACTATAGAAGTCAAAATGATCTGATGTAATTTAAATCTTGTTTACCTACTTCAGATAATTTTGACTACTATAGACAGTCACATCAATTTGACGCTGACAAGCGCGAACATAACATTGGAAACATATTTTGAACACTGGGTGCTTACAATTACAACTAAGTTTATTACACATCATTTTGACTATGATAGACGCTCATATGAATTTAACGCTGACTGTACATGAATTAATTCGTAGTAATAGAAGCTACCCACGTTTGTCTGGCCCGTTGACGTGATTGGTAGTGAGCCTGCCTTACACTCCGTGGGCCGCGGGTTCGATCCCCGCCCAGGGCGAACATTTGTGTGATGAACACGAGTGATTGTTCTGTGTCTAGGTGTTATTTATCCCCTCTAAAGTAAGTATCACGCATTTTTGCTGGAGTAAGGGAGTTTTCTGCAGTTGACGTTTCAGGGGATGGACGGACCAACGTTTTGTATATCTGTAGATGTTTTGATGGTGGTAGGGGTTTTGTGCAAAGTCCGTCTGGGGAAGTACCACCCTCTTGCCTTTTTCTGCCTTAAAGCAGCAGTGTTGGCACTGCTGTGTTTCAGTTTGAAGGGTAAGGGAGCCAGTGAAATTACCGGTACATGAGACATACCATCTTACTTCTCAGGGTAGGCAACGCGCTTTGCTGTCTTATTAGTGTGGAATGATTTCACCAATAAAACAGTGGGTGTCATGGGCGGTGGTGACCACTTACCACCAAGTGGTGGTGGGCACCTGCTCGTCTGCCCACTTGTTACATTAAAAAAAACTAAGGCACTACTATCGCTACAAAGTTGCTGTACTCGATGACGTAGTATAACTTGCAGTGGCCTCTGAGTCTATAAAAGACATTTCTGCCGGCCTGTTTCTCATTTCTCGTCTGTTTAGAAAAGCAAGGCATAGTATTTTGGGCAATATGTTATTGAAGGTGCCTGCACGGATGGACGTCAGCTGATCTATACCGTTTCGGACTTGGCTAAGGTAAGGTGTAGATTATTGAAACAACTTTGTGCAACTTCTACAGTTTGGTTAGGACATTGCAGGATGAATCAACTAATTGTCCGAAAAGTTAGATAACTCCGTGCTTCAGAAGGCACCTACTATCATCTACTATCTACGGATGTAAACTGGGGCCAACGTAAGAAGTCCGTTTGGACGTTTTCTTATCACCAACACACAGGGTTTATTTTTATGTACAAGTCGTATAAATTTTTCATACGTTTGACAGCTGTCAAAATGGACCTATTACGAAGGCCTTACTTTAGTCGTCATATAATGAGTCATGTCAGAGGCCTTTGGCGGCTCAACAACTCTATTAATATACAGCGGGCTATTAATAGGGTTCGTTTGCAAAAATTGCGGACCGCGAAATGTTTTGTGATTTGTGTACCACCTGGGACGCTCGATTTTATAAAAAGCCATGTTGCCGTGCGCGCGCATGGTTCTTTCTTACTCAGTCCCCACGTCCATTTACCGCTCCTCTTGTCTCGCTACACGTTGTCTGTCAGCGGGCTGTATCTCATGAACCGTAATAGGTAGAAATTTGAAATTTTCACAAATTGTGTACATTTGTTGCCGCTAAAAAATTAAAGAAAATAAAAAATGAAGGGGGGCTTCCAAACAGCTAAAGGGGTGAGCGAAAAAAAAAACTTGACTGACCCCATTGAGTGGGGTATTGTTGTTTAGAGCTTGTTGAGAAAACAATATTGTATTTTTTTTAAATATATTTAAAAAAAAAGGAATAATGCCATCAAAGTTAGCTTTTTTTTTTTACAAAATTTTGTTTGGGCTGTATCTTATACAAAGAGATTTGAACCTCGCTATGACCGAGCGCAGCGAGGTTAAAATCTCTTTGATCTTATAAATAGTAATAGTTAGACAGTTAAAATTTTCACAGAATATGTGTTTACATTTTCGCTATAACGAAAAATAAAAAAAAAATGAGGGAAGTACTGCAAACGTGTTATTTAGGCGATTTTTGCTAGATTTTTGGTTTTAGCTCTATCGTAAAAATGACAAGTATCACAAGAGGGAAAATTTGTATATTATTATTGCATAAGCTATTAAATAACATCAAATAATAAAAACTGGTCAAGTGCGAGTCGGAATCAAAAAATCTAGCACAGTAAGTTACTGTCAAATCAAACTGATTCTTCCATGTAATGTGTAATTTTCGTAATTTTTTCTCAGTCCCCCTCCGTCCGTTTTGATAGTATATTTTTAAGAATGCACAAATAATAACACAATATCCCTTCTATTATTTATTTATTGGGAAAGAATTATTTTTAAGCGTTCGCGCCAACATGACTTTTTATAAAGCCGATACGAACCAGGTACACAAATCACAAAACATTTCGCGGTCCGCAATTTTTGCAAACGAACAATTCCTTGGAGCCTGCTCAATAGGATTTGTGAGGTCAATCATCGACCTCGCAACCCAAATGATATGATGATGATGAAGAATAATCCCAGTTCGGGGGTGCGGGCGAGACTTATGAATAGCCATACTTATTGCCCGCACTCCCGCGTACTTTACTGCCGATCGCACTGACTAGCTTTATTTTACAGATTTACGAGTATTATGAAGATCCGGATTCACGAATTCCGGCCGAAGAAAAGATTAGTACCCGTTTTGATCCTGCTATTTGTTTCTTTAGCATTATACTATATTTCTGCCGACTTCAGTCTTCGTGAAGAATCTGGTTAGTGATGATTTTTTTCTGATAAGATAAGTTAGGATAAGTAAGGATAAGATAGGATATGCGGGGGTAAGATACGATAAGATAAGACAGGACTGGGCAGGACAGGAAAGTTATTTTGTTTTCAATACATTTGCTTATAAAACAGCTCTATTTGGACTGTATTAAGGTCTATAATGCAGCTTATGAAATACGCGTGCTTTTTCCATTACCGCACTAGTGTTTTTTTTTCGGCATGGAGCAAGAAGTTTTTATGTCTTGTTCCATAGCATAATAAATAAACCGTCATTTCATGAACATACTTAAACATATCAACAATTTATTTCTTTACCTTACACGACTTCAGTCTTCATGAAAAATCTGGTAAGTATTTTGTTTAATTAATTTAATTAGTCGGGATAAGATAGGACAATTTAGTATAAGAATACCTTTAAGGCGGTTGCTGGGTGGCAGCACCTTACTTTTAAAAATAAATTTATTGCGTCGCAAATACAAAACTTTTCAGTAGTATTGTTCGTTTGGCGGCAATATAGGGTAGTTACATATGTTATAACCCATGACATCATAGCTTAGCTTATCATTTATAGTGTATGGGTTTGAGTGATCCTTCCCACTGCACTGCTGTGCAGTGCTGAGTGTTTCTCAGCAGTGGACCTGTCCTGACTATCCTAGATACAGAAAAAGATGATACAATGAGTGCACGCGGAATGAGTGGTGATCGTGTACTGAAGGTGAAGCTACTATGCAGCCTAAAACGCTGAGGTATCAAAATGTATCGGTGTGCGGACCGTACATGCTCCCGGGCGAGAGAAGAATGAGATGAGAAGATGATGAAGCTGACAATGAAATAAGCAATCTTATGCTAAACTTATAAATTTTAACGCAGAGTTTCAAGATTTACGTTAATTATACAAATGATTTCGTAAGTATAGGTGAGGTTGCTTTATTTTCTTTCCGTATTTCTTTCATCTCTATGGCTTCTGGCCTTGAGGTTTGCTCGGGTTGCCTCGGAGGAGCACGGAGCCCTTGAGTGTTGCTGGTCTGAGCTCTCTGCTGTTCTGTTCTCGACTGTATGTCAGCTCTCCCTCTTAGACGTCGACGACGACGCAGGCAGCGCCCGACATAAACTGCGAATGCTATTATACAGCCTAACATCATGATGTAAATGACTGTATATTGATGTACGTCATGGTAGGATGTTCCTTCAATTATAGGTGTTTCTCTTTTCATTTGCTCTATTTGCTCGCCGAGTTCGTCAAGAGATGATTGGTGCTCAGTAATGTTTATTTTTGTTAATGGTATGGACACGTTGAAGATATGGTTTATTGGAGCAATTTGGGGTACGTACAAGTTTGACGTAGATTTCGTCTCACTCCATTGGTTGTTGCGAGAAAATACTGTAAAATGTTCCCCTTTGATGACGCAATCTTGTTCGAGTACAATGATTCCCGCTTTTTGTACTTGTAGTGCTGTAATGTGATTCTCGCATATGAGTCTCAGTGCACACTGCCCGCAACAATAAAATAAGTACATGTTTGTTTTGCTTAATTCCATCTAATTATCGTGGCAAGCTTCGGTTTTTGTTTGACACTCGTTCGTTACTTGATTTTTGATGCATAAATTCTCGTCTGATTTTAGTTTATAGATAGGTTTTTGTGAGTGGCAGAGACGATTGTTTTCATCGTATTGTATGCATTGCTGTACGTCGTTTTCTGTCAATTGTAAATAGGTATCCTTGCGTAGGTTGATTGCAACTTGATCTGATACGGGTATGATACTTATAGAGGTATTTCCGATTCGATGTGGAATCGGTATGACCCTGTATAAATCGAAACTTTCTCTGTTTATTAATGGAATTCTTATTTCGAATATCGTGTACTGATCAGTGATTCTTGCTGTAACCTTCAAAATATGGTATATTTTTGCCATATCAGTTTGAATGTTATTGATAGGCAATGATAAGTCGCGTGGTAGCTGACCAGAGATTATATTCAACTCATCTCGTAGTTGTTTAGGAGATAACAGATGTATGTTGAACATTCCGTGGTGGAGATCAGTTATGGTATCTAATAGCGTATCTTGAATAGATTTTAGCTTTGTAAGCATGTTGTTTGCAACGAAAGTTGATAGTGCTAGCTCGTTCATTATTTCTGTGTCTTGCAATTCCTTGTTCAAAATGTTTGTGATTTTTCCAAATTGTTCAGATGCTGGTTGATAATTTTGTGCTGTTTGTTTATTGCTTCTTCTGTCCGTTTGAGAAGGTTGTATTCTGCTTCTACGATCGATGTTTGATTTTTCCATAAAAGAGCTAAGTGTTTTTGGTTATCTTTTATCAATGATATGTCTTGCTGATATTGTTTCGCAAAGTTCTCATCTAATATTCCAAAAAGGCTATTGGCGATATAACCAACACCGTTGATAAGACCGCGACGTTTCCGAGAAGTGATGTCAAAGTGCTGATGTAGAAGCATACGGTTGTAGTATTGTAGCTCGTCATAATTGTGACGTAGTTGAAGGAGTATGATGTCACACAATGTTTTCTTGTTTGCTCTGTCGCACATTGTGTCTAATTGCTTCATGTATTTTTCAAATGTTGCTGTACCATCCCAGTACGGGTTTAGATCGTAGTAGACGATAAGTTTCCATTCATCGCGTATAAATTGCATGCTTGATATTTTGTCAAAGTAGAGAGCCTTTGTTAGGGTTGTCACACTATAGTGAGAATGGGCGGTGGTAATCATTGTCATTACGAGCATGAATGACAAAATCATTGAAGCAAAATTTGTTTTGAAAGTTCTGTTCGTGCTCTGTTGATAGAATTGCTTGTTGACTGACCGTGTTTTTCAGATCTCTGGTGCTTGTATAATGTGGAGTCTGCTTTTGTTAATAAAGTCAATTTTACGACAGGCCGTTTCATGTAACCGCTTTTCGTTTTAATGGTTACCACCCGGACATAGCCGTTCCTGGGTGTAGTTGTGTAACTCTGCCTAGGACCCATTTGCCCTTTGGTAAGTTAGGCTCGTGGACCACTACGACGTCGTCAATCTGGATGTTTTCTTGTGGTTGTTTCCATTTGCTTCTAGCTGAAAGTTGACTCAGATACTCAGCTTGCCATCGTTTCCAGATGTCTTGTGTAATCTTTTGTGCTTTATACCATCCTGTGCGTTCATCTTGTTCTGTATCTAGGATAGTCAGGACAGGTCCACTGCTGAGAAAGTGAGATGGCGTCAAATAGTCTAAATCATCTGGGTTTTCTGTTATTGCGCACAATGGCCGGCTGTTGAGGCATCCTTCAAGTTGAGCCAAAATCGTTGCATACTCTTCGAAGGTAAGTTTTTGCTCGCCAATGACGCGGCGCAGGTGGTGCTTAAGACTCCTCACAGCAGCCTCCCAGAGACCTCCAGCGCTGGGCCATGCTGGAGCATTAAAATGAAATTGTATGTTCATTTCATTGACTTCGGTCAAAAACTCGTTGCTGAAGACGTTTTGCAGCTGTGCTAGTTCCTTTTGCAGGGCTGTGTTGGCGCCGACGAAGTTTGTGCCATTGTCGCAGTAAATATGTTGTGGTTTACCTCGACGCGACGACATTCGCTTCAGGGCTCCCAAATATGCAGCTGTGCTCATGTCAGAGACTAGTTCGAGATGCACGGCCTTTGTTACCATGCACACGAACACGGCTATGTAGCCCTTGGTTGTCTTAACTCCGCGGCCCTTGTTGAGCTTTACGTCGACGTAGCCAGTGAAGTCGACGCCAGTATGATGAAAAGGTCGCGCGGGATTTGTTCTTGGTTCAGGTAAGTCACCCATCAATTGTTTTTGTTTGCTTGCTTTCTGCTTTTTGCATATTATGCATGTATTCAATCGCTTTTTTACTGCTCTATTGCCTCCTATAATCCAAATGCTTTGCCTGATGTGAGATAGTGTCAGGCGCGGTCCACCATGAAACGTAGCTCGATGAGAATTGTCGATGATCAAGTCAGTGAGATGGTGACTGTGTGGTAGGATAATAGGATGCTTCATGTTGTTACTGATGTGTGCGTGCTTGATTCTGCCTCCAACCCTTAGAAGTCCATCCTTGTCTAGAAAAGGGCTCAGGCATAAAATTTTGCTTTTGTTGTTGATATGTTGGTTTTTCTGAAGTGCGTCAATTTCTTGAGAGAACTCCATTTTTTGTACGCATCGAATAATCTTATGTCTCGCACTCTCTAATTCTTTTGCAGTCAGATAAGATGTTTGCTCACGGTGCCGTAATGCTATACGCGACACCCACGCTAGCACGCGCACTGCGCGCGTCAGGTTACTGTGCTTGCTAAGTATGAGTTGAATGACGTCATCACTGCTATGACGTGTCGTTACGTTGCTTTGTTTTGATTTTAGCACCTCTTGATTTGTGACGTAGGTGGGTCTTTCTTTTTCAGCTTGGTGATTGAAAGTGTGAAGAAATTCGGGACCATTCCACCATAAGTTATGCTCTTTCAGTAGCTCTGCTGATATCCCTCGGCTGGCACAGTCTGCTGGGTTTTCCGCTGATTTGACGTAGTGCCAATTTTCAGGTGCAATGATGTCTTTTATTTGACG
This sequence comes from Athrips mouffetella, assembly GCA_947532105.1. Lineage (NCBI taxonomy): Eukaryota > Metazoa > Arthropoda > Insecta > Lepidoptera > Gelechiidae > Athrips > Athrips mouffetella. Next base: position 15,787,903 of record OX383984.1, read on the forward strand.
GACTCTGTTCGCCACGAATGGTTTCCAACGGTTTGCGTCTCCCTGGATCCATCCGAGGACAGCTGTAGAGTCTGTCCATCCGAATATTTTGATTTGGTGGCATGATAGTGCTTTCTCGACTTTACTGATCAATTTTGATAGAAGGTGTGCTCCGCTGAGTTCCAGCTTAGGTAAAGTAAGGTTTTTGGTTTCAGGAACTACTCGAGTTTTTGCAGCGACGAGTGTTATTTTGTTATTGACTTTGCTGTACACGACACATGCGTAGGCTTTAGTGGAAGCGTCGCAGAAGCCGTGCAATTCTATGTTATCGCACTGGCCGCTTTGATACCATCTTTGTATTTTTATTTCATTAATATTTTGCAGGTCGTTCCTGGTTTTCTCCCACTCGATTTTGATATTTTCAGGTAGTGAGTCGTCCCATTGAATGCTAGAAGACCAAACTAGCTTGAATAAGAGCTTCAGTTTAATGGTTGTAGGTGACAGCCATCCTAGGGGATCAAATATCTTTGAGATGTCTGATAGTAATGTTCTTTTTTGCTCTTTTCTGTCGCCGTAGTAGTGTCAATTTTCAATTGAAATGTTAGTTGATCTGTTTCAGGATGCCATTTTAGTCCAAGTGTCTTTGTTGATTGTAACTGTTTGAAGTCAAATGTTTCTTGGCTGCTTTGTGCTTTGCTAACAGACTCAAGAAGTTCTGCTTTGTTTGATGACCATTTGCGAAGATAGAAGCCTCCTGAATGTAAAAGCTGTATTAAGTCCATTTGCAGCTGCTTTGCTGATGCTAATTCGAAACTTCCGCTGACAAGGTCATCCATATAAAATTCTTCTTGTAATGCTTGTGCTGCCCTGCTTGCTGTATATTTGTGACCTTCATCAATTGCCAACTGTTTCAAGGTCATCATCGCTAAAAATGGTGCTGCCTTGGTACCATAAGTTACTGTTTTCAGCTGGAATTCACTTAGCAGTTGATCGGGCGAGTTTCTCCATACAATTTTTTGTAATGCTTGCTGTTGTTCATTTACAAGAATTTGTCGAAACATCTTTTCGATATCGGCCGTGAATGCGAATTGATATTGCCTCCATCGTAAAATTAAAGACATGAGGTCTTGTTGCAGGTTCGGCCCGCGATGCATAAGGTCGTTAAGTGTATAGCCTGTTGACGTTTTTGCTGATGCATTAAAAACGACACGGAGAGCTGACGTAGTAGAATCGCGCTCCACGCTGTGGTGAGGTAGATAACAGCTTGGTGTCGAGTTACTTGTACACTCAGCCATGTGATTAAGTGACTGATATTCGTCGATGAATTTTTTGTATGCTTCTGCTAGCGATTTTTGTCTGCTAAATTTTCGTTCTAGCTGTCGAAATTGTGCAACCGCCATCGGCTTTGAAGCGCCCAACTTTTCTTGAAAGTCTTCCTTCAACGGTAAGTTAACGACGTATCTGCCCTCTTCTGTGCGTGTAGTTGTATTTTTGTAATTTTGTAGGCATTCAAGATCTTTCTGTGACATGCTTGAATTTTCGGCAATGTCTTCGATTGACCAAAAATGATGAAGTTCTTCTAAATTATTAAGAACAACGTTGCATTAGAATGTGCGTACATTGCCACAAAGAATCCAGCCTAATCTTGTTTGTTGAGCGATCGGTTGGGTTTTGTCGTGTCTGATGATACCTTCTTGTATGATGTTTGAATAAACGTCTGCACCGAGTAATAGGTCTACCGGGCGACTATTGTAGAACTCTGGGTCCGCCAGTTGTATATTCTCCAAAAATGGCCATGATGGTTGCTTGAATGATTGGTTTGGCAAATTGTTGATAACGTTGCGCATTACAAACACATTAGCGTTGAAAGTGTATTCGCTGTGTCGCGCCATGCACGTGATATTAATTGCGCCTTTGCAATTATTTTCCTTTGCACCGATGCCGAATACGACACCTTTACATTGTAAGCGCGGCAGCCTTAGAATCTGCGCCGCCTTTTCAGTAATTAGTGAGACTTGTGACCCTTGGTCGATGAGTGCTCGTAAAGTTACAAAGGATTGATCTGCTGACTGTACTTTGACTAATGCTGTTGCTAGAAGTATTTCCGCTATGCCATCTTCTTGAGACGCGTGGTGGCTGCTTTTCTTTGTCTCGTTATTTGTCGAGTTTGTATAGGCGTCATGTAGCAACGTGTTATGTTTTTCGTTGCAAACACGGCATCTTTTCTCAGAAATGCATTCCTTATTTTTATGCTCAAATAAACAGTTTTGGCATAAATTATATTTCATAACTGTCTTCCTTTTAGCGTCGGGTTGTAATTCAAGGAAGGTTTTGCATGTAAATAGCTTATGTTCTTGCTGGCAATGCGGGCATTTTTTGTTCTCCGTTGAATGCTTCGAAAAATACCCTTTATTGATGTTAGAGTACGATTTATAAGTCGATCTTGCGTTTTGATTAGTGCTGTATGCTTTGTATGAATGATGATATTTCTTGTTGTTTGTTGTCTCTGATTGTTGCTGAGATGATCTTGACGCGTCTTGCTTTCGTCGCGCTGACTCTAAGGACGTGAATTTTAACTCGATAAATTCTAAGAATTCTGCTAGGTCAGGCAGCTCGCGCGGGGACTTGAGCGACTCGAGGTAGTCATTGTGTGTCTCGGCGTCCAATTTCTGCGTGATAAGATGCACTAATATAGGGTCCCACGACGACGTATCGACGCCGAGGTTTTTGATAGCGTAGAGACATTCGTTCGTAGTATCATGAAGTTTTTTCAGAGATGCTGATGATTGATGCTGCATGTTGGGCAAGTTGAGAAGCGTGTTGAGATGAGATGAAAATATTAATTTTTTGTTGTTAAAACGGTGATTAAGAATGTCCCAACATGTTTGGTAGTTTTCGGAACTGATTGTTAAATGCTGTATAAGCTTTTCAGCTTCTCCCTTAACTTTTCCTATCAGGAATTGCATCTTTTGTGCATTTGAAAGCGATGCGTTGGTATGTATTGCTTCAGTAAAGAGATCTTTGAACGACGTCCAATGTTGATAACTGCCGCTAAAAGTTGGTATTTCCATTTGCGGCGTTGCTTTTTCTTTATGTGACACCGACCACATTTTAGTGTTGATCAATTTTTTGATGATAATGTACTTGCTTTCATGTAAATCGAAGGTTGCTTCATACTCTTTACTTTTTCCATCTAGGATGCTGTCTAATTCCCAATGTAAGGAATCTATGGCGTCCCAACGAGACTGCAATGATTTTAAAATGTCTTCGAATTCCCACTTGTCACTGATCTTCTCTAGATCGATGTTGTTTACTGTTCGAGCGAATGCTTTAAAGTTACTCTGTTGCTTACGCAACATTTCCTCTGTCTTGCTGGGATTGCCAGACTCCATGGTTTTGGGCGCACCGGAGCCTGTGTTGGTACCCTGTGTAGCGCTCGTTTGTTGCTGAGGCTGAGAAGTGTCCCCTTGCTGCTGTGCTTCGAGCGTGAAGGTTGCTGGTTTTAAGATGGGCGTCGTATGATGAGACTCCCTTGTGTAGCTTGCTATATAGTGGCGAACTCTAGTATAGTATTGATGCGCCGAGCTATATTTATCTTGAGTGAAATATGCGTGCGACTTGTTTTCGTACTTACAGAGTTCTTTATGGTTTGCTTCAAATTCTAACCAATATGTGTCTAGAACTTGCACTCGTTTATTTATCGCCTCAGGTGTGCGACGTTCTAATGCTTCTTTATTCCAATTATTGAGAGTGTGCTCAAATATTTCCAAGATTCTTGCTTGAGATTGGAGTAAATTTTCCATGAGAAAATGAATTTACCTCATGAAATCATGTATGCTCGAATGATTGATAATGCTAGTGAATGCTGCAACTGCTGCTGTATGCTGTAGAGTGCGCTGAATGCTAGTGAATGCTACTTCTGCTCGTCAATGCTGATGATTGCTCTGTAAGTCTGCTGTTGAGTGCTGATGAGTTCCACTTCTGCTCGTGAATGCTAGGTGATGAATGATGTATGCCGAATGCTGTATTTTGAATGCTGGATGCTTTTTCCACTCAGTGCTATTGTGACCTCTACACGGTATGTGCGATAATCCCTCTCAGTCGCGCTGGTGATACCCGCTGGTGGGTGGCCAGATGACACGACCGATTCGCTACCGGGCACAGGATGCACGAATAACACTAAGTTGATGATAAGTTGTTTGCTGCTGCGTGACGTTGCTTTTATTGTGTAAAAGTTCCTTTTCACGAAATGTTATAAAAATAGTCAATGTTTGTTGAACTGCACTGCACCATGCACGGAAAATCACCGGTACCACGTGATATATGACACGATATCACGTTGCGTCGCCGCGTGGTCCCGCATTTACCCGTGCCGGCGGTGGTGGGTCAAGAATGCTCGAAGGACCAAAAAGATGTATGGGTTTGAGTGATCCTCATACACCTTTGATGCTATGCTGGAGAGTTGTTAAAGTAAACCACGAACGATGATTGATAATTTACGTATATTGGACAGAAAAAGATGATACAATGAGTGCACGCGGAATGAGTGGTGATCGTGTACTGAAGGTGAAGCTACTATGCAGCCTAAAACGCTGAGGTATCAAAATGTATCGGTGTGCGGACCGTACATATAGCTTTGTATTGGTAAAGTGTTAAAAGTGGCCGTTTTTGTCAGTTTTACAATACAAAGCTATTCACGATAAGCTGAGATGTGATGTGATGGATAATAAAATATAGAACTACCCCAGATTGCCGCCAATCAAACAATCCTTATTAAATGTTTTGTATTTATGACGCAATAAATTTATTTCTCAAAGTGGCAGCACTTCTGCTCAGCAACCACCTTAAGCTGTAACAAAATCAAACTTCTATGTCAAGGCAATCAATAGAAACAGCAATTTAAGCCGCATATTTTGAAATTCGCAACTATCGCAAGGTAATCAAAACCTGAAGGATACTTCCAGTCGCCCTAGAATCTTGAAAGGCATGAAAAAACGTTATAAAGCACACATAAAGGAAAACCTTAAATTTTTAGTTACATCACATAATCAAATTTTTAATCATAATCTTTATTTGCGTCAAATCTATATATATAAAAGAAGAAGGTGACTGACTGACTGACATATCAACGCACAGCCCAAACCACTGGGTCTAGAGATTCCAAATTTGGCATGTAAGTTCCTTATGACGCCTAGGGGTGCACTAAGAAAGGGATTTACAAAATTCCACCCCTAAGGGGGTAAAATAGGGGATGAAATTTTGTATGAAAGTCCGTCAGTTTTGAAGTTAGGATCTTCAAAATTTGTACTTAGGCTGACGACTAAAAATTAATAATTACGTGTCTCAGGGTTTTTGAAAATTCGACACCCTTAAGGGTGAAAAGGGGGATGAAGTTGAAAATTCTTAATTCTTAAAGTAAAATCCACATAATTTATTATTTAGGCATTAATGATGTAATTCTATGCAACGTTCATCACTGTTATTGAAATTCAACCCCAAATTCAACCCCTGAAAAAGGGAAATGGGGTGAAAAAGTCTAAAAACCAATATGGGTATCGTTTGTATGGTTTATCGGGTCGCTGATTACGAAAACTACAACAATTTTGAAATCAAACGTGGTGGACGTGAAATACCATCATCCCCCTGGGGATGGAGTTGGGGTGCGATAGGTTTGAAATGTCTAAAAATCAATATGGGTATCGTTTGTATGGTTCATCGGGTCGCTGATTACGAAAACTACTACAATTTTGAAATGCAACGTGGTGGACGTGAAATACCATCGTCCCCTGGGGATGGGATTGGGGTGCGATAGGTTTGAAATGTCTAAAAATAAATATGGGTGTAGCTTCTATTTTAGGGATAGCGGTTAAATTGGCGTAAGGGGTAGGGATAGGGACAGGTAGAGGTAGAAAGGTAGAGAGGTAGAGATGTAGAGAGGTAGAGAGTTAGAGAGGTAGAGGGGTAGGTAGAGGGGTAGAGAGGTAGAGAGGTAGAGATGTAGAGAGGTAGAGACGTAGAGAGGTAGAGAGGTCGAGAGGAAGAGAGGTAGAGGGGTAGAGAGGTAGAGAGGTAGAGGGGTAGAGAGGTAGAGAGGTAAAGGGGTACAGGTACAGGTAGAGGTAGAGGGAGAGGGAGGGTGTGAGGGAGGGGGAGGGGGTGATGAAAAGGGATAGGGAGGGGGAGAGGGGGGGGGCAGGGGCAGAGGGAGAGGGAAGAGGGGGAGGGGGAGAGACAGAGGGAGGGGGAGAGGAAGGGGGGAGAGGGAGAGAGAGGGAGAGGGTTTTAATTTTTCTCAATTACTTCTGCGAAATACTGCGAATTGGCTCCGTTTTGAAATATTACATAAAGGTGTCTTTCATCTCTCTCTTTACATTTGTTAGGATACTGCTGCTAAGTTCCTCTGTTCTGAGTAATTTATGAAAAACGTCTGTATATTATATAAAATTCAGCTGGATCTTGAATTATACTTATTGATTTGCGCAGGGTTAGTCCTGTTTTTCCTTAGTTTAAAATTACCCCGAAATGACTGTTTTTCCTTAGTTTAAAATTACCCCGAAATGACGGGAAAATATCTCATTGCTTCGGAAAACCGGTAACAACATAAATACGAAATCCACGCGAGCGAAGCCGCGGGCAACAGCTAGTATGGTAATATACAGATGTAAAACTAAAATAGGTCTCTCATACTCCACCACAATAATTGGCATGCAAATAGTTCAACATTTTTAGAAATGGTACCCAGGTCAAATTACGGCCGACAATTTTTTTTATGGAAATGTTCCTTAACATATCTAGAAAGTTCCCTGCCGATCCCATTTTCGCTCCCCCTCCCCCCCTCAAAAAGGTCCCTAATTTTAGATTTTTCTATTTATCTCTAAAACGATTGAAGTTAAGGGAAAGTAGTCAATGTAAGACTTGATGGTTATAAAATTAACAATCCATAGACACCTATTTTATTTCGATGTGACCTACAGTACCTGAAATATAGCTACAAACAGTTCACCAAAAATTAAAAATTATCTTCAAATCATTTTTTCTACTAACTTTTAACAAAAACTACTGGAGTTGTGGCAAAATTATCTAAGGGCATGTGAATCTTGATTCATTTAGGAATAAAACGAGACATAATTCATCATTATTGCAGCACTGGTTCTCGATTTACAGCGAGTTCCTGAGATAATTTTATAGGACTAAAGAAGTAGGAACAATAAAACTGACGTTGCCTTTCAGGATTAAATTGTGGCACTTCTAATTTAAATGAATGGAATAAAAATAAACTATTTCCCCCAAAAAACTACAAGATTTATGGTTTACGTCACAAGATGGCGTCACTTGTATAAGAAATAAATTGTAATTACAAATGGGCTGCTTCGATTTTGAAATGTGAGATGTAAGATGATAGTTCGTGTCATCTATCTATCTATACTATTATAATATTAAATTCAATTACCACTGACTGACTCACTGACTGACTGACTGACTCATTGACACAATTGTTTTCCATGAAAGGAAACCGGTGAAAGTCATGTATGAAAGACTTGTACAACCAGGTCTGATGAGGTCCAGAAAAGTCTTAAACCTTGGAAAAGTCTTCAGCATCAGGGTAGACCCCAACGGCCAGTAAAAACTGTAAGGGTTAGGTGGGTCGACCTCAAACAAAAGTCGACCCAAACCCTGGTCAAATTGACGAAATGACGAAAAACCAGTTGGCCGCCATACAAATTTTATAAAACGTTATTCAAAGTCAAATAAATCCTAAACGAAAAGACTTAAGTATAATGTTCTCTTACAAATGTCAAAGAGGATGCCAAGGGGCAACTGACTGTAAAAAAAAATTCAAGATGTCGGATTCAAAATGGCGGCCAAAATAAAAGTTGCTCCGATTCGAGTGAAATTTGGTATCTGGGGGTTTTTGGGGGTGAAGTTTACGTTATTGGTGTAATTTTTTTTGCCGCCATTTTCCAATATGGCTGCCATAGAAACGACCAAAACCTGGTAACTTGCGAGGCCGAAGGCCGAGCTCCGCTTAGAGCGAAGCTCGGAGCGTCCCTCCGTTACTTTGCCTCTCCCCAACCCCTCCTCCCAAGAAATGTAAACAGACATGGCGAGGCCGAAGGCCGAGCTCCACCTAGAGCGAAGCTCGCAGCGTCCACCAGCATGTCGTGCTTCCGCATACATCCATTAAGTCAAGTTTTATGCGAGGCCGAAGGCCCTACTATTACCTCCATCCACTTACCCCGTCCCCTCTAAGTAGCTAAAACCATATAGCGAGGCCGAAGGCCGAGCTCAACGTAGAGCGTTGCTCGAAGCGTCCTCCAGCTTATAATGTAATTTATGTACAAAAATAGTTAAAGCGAAAATGTCAAGCGAAACTTTTCAATGGTTTGACGAACAATGTTTTTTTATTTATTTTTTCTAATAGAACATGACAAGATTTATAGTCTGACATCTCACATTTCATAATCGAAGCAGCCCACTTGTAATTACAATTTATTTATTATACAAGTGACGCCATCTTGTTACTTAAAGCATAAATCTTGTAGTTTTTTGGGTGAAATAGTTTATTTTTATTTCATTCAATTAAATTGGAAGTGCCATAATTTAATCCTAGAAGACAACTTGAGTTTTACTGTTCCTACTTCTTTCGTTCTATATAATTATCTTAGGGCGTTTGATGTAACTCGCTGTAAATCGAGAACCAGTTGTGCAATGATGATGAATTATAGATGATCAAACGAACTCCAGGAGTGAAGTTCGATCGTTATTATATGAGTCGCTTCATTCGAAGATATAATTTGTTTACAAGTAGTAGTCCTTAATTCGCCAGGCAGTCGATGCACGCATTTAAGAGTAATTCATTTGATTCTCCTATTTAAAACGACCTCCGTCCGTGCCCACCCCACCACTGTAGCTGACATTCGCCTCATTTTTTAGAGTCTGTACCTATGAACCTTTAAACAAAACTTTGCATTTGGGTGGAAACCACAACTTGTGTCACAGTGTTTGGTTTTTTGGGAGGGAGGGTTGTTATATTATTATATCTTCGAATGAAGCGACTCATATAATAACGATCGAACTTCACTCCTGGAGTTCGTTTGATCATCTATTATATTTCGTCGCTTCATTCTTCAGATATAATTTGTTTACAAGTAGATGTTTAGAGAACAAAGTTTTGTTTGGTTACTGTGAAACAACTGTATATACAAGATGTTCTAGTTTAACTATCTAAGCCAACGAATTACAAATAGTAATTCGTTGAAAAAATCTGTAATTTGCTGATCCAAGCAGATAATAAATAACCTTTGATTTATACCAAAAGCAAGTATGCAACAAAAATCAACTTATATAATAAGTTACTCATTCGATACAACTGATATTACAAAATCATCTACCTATTGGTCTAATATATCAAACTATTAAAGTGCTAGACGTGCTGGTCCAGCCAGCTGTTTTCACGAGTCGAGGCTGAGAGAGTTGCAATTTTGCAAAGCGGGGAAGATGCATGTGTCGACAAGTCTTCTCTCAGATAGTGTTTCTGGAAAATCAACCAGCTTATAAATCACAGCTGCTTAAGCTAATTAACGTGGATGTTAATTGATATTTACAATTTTCCTACATTGGCAGTTCTTGATTTTATTTTTTGAACAAAAATATGGACAGAACACGAGTGCATAATATATTCAGTTAAATAATATTAGAACAATATCGGCTAATCTTAGCCCGCAGTGGAAGTTTGATTAAATACGTTATGGCTATCTCAACTCCATTATTTGCAAAATAATATAAGTATTCACTTTTTATTATTGAAAATTTTTGTGCCCCATGAGCATATAGTGAAATCGCTGATCTGTTCATTTTATTTTATATCATTAACTCTAAATTAAGGGACTATTTAGATACACACTTATTTACTTATTAGTTGTGTGTCCCAAGTAACTATTACGAGTACTAGGCCGATTAGGCTTGTGATTGTAAGTAGAAGAAGGTTTTAAACCAATTATTGGTTCCAATTCTATCACCTAATAAGTAAGTAGCACAGATTACGGCAAACGATGATTGTCAAGAGAGCCGTTGTACAGCTGTTCATACGAACCAAACATCTCGTCACTTTGTTTTGTTAAAAATAACAGTAGTTGTTGGTTGTAGGACTATCAAACACGTTTGCGTTTTTTCTGGGGACAAGCTGTTACCCAAAGCGTATTTTGACATATATTGTTAAATAGGAGCCTCAGACAGCGAAGCTCAAGAGAACATCAGTGCAAGCGAGAGGATCAATACCCGCAGGACCTGTAAGATTAGTTAAAAAGGAACAGTATACTCTGATATGGATTATAAAAGTTTCAAGTGTTGAAGGACACTTATTTTGTATGATATAAATAATTAAGATGGGCTAAAAGGCAGAGAAGGCCTTGTGAAAACACAAAATACGGTGCCTTCGTCATCAGTAACTTTTCCCAAATATAAAAGGAACCGGAACCGCGTAAAATGTCCAGGTCAAAGGATAAAATATCCATAGCTACAGCGTCTGGATCTAGTTTTCATAAAAAAAAAAAAACAAATCGCTAAGGATTGTCGCTAAGAGCAAAACTAAGATTACAGCGAACTTTAAAGCTGCGTCTTAAAAGTTTGCACACAGAGCCCGGGAGTGACTTTCATTGACTCAGCTGGCACCTGCGGCGATTTGTGTTTCGTAAAATTTAAATAAATAAATATTGTGCCAATCGTACCATTGCCAATTTTGACAAGTTATTTGTACAATATGGTATGGTACCTACATACTCTTTTTTTTTTTTTTGTAACCTTAAAACAAATATTTTACTTCTTCGGCCTTCTTCGTAGCCTTTGGTTTTATTTACTGCTCCACACTAGGTACTAGTTAGGGAGTTGTCTGTATTTAATATCTTTCTGTAAGAAAAGTATCTTGTGATGGCCAGGAATTTGTAGAAACATTACCATACCATCAGATAAGATCTTCTAAAATATCATAATATTCATAAGGCACGGTTGTAAAATCGTAAAGAATTATATAGCGTGACTTCTTTCATATATTATGTTGAAAATTTAAATGTAGAAATTTTCGGTCATCTTAAAAACATAAATTAAGAGATGGGCTTTTCGTAGCAAGGAAGCCGTTTTTCAAAACATAATTTTTGAGGCGGTTGAATGACACGTTGCAATAGGTACATTTATTTCTTGGATTTAGAATAAATCGGTTACAGCTATTGCGTTTTGGTGCTTTAAAATTAGGTACCCAATATAAATTCCGATGGAATGTAACTCGTAACGGTTGTAACGCTGGAAATAGGAACTTATTCTCCAGTTAAAATCAATATAAACTTTGTATATTGGCTTTTCTTGAGGGTAAATTTTAAACGTGGATTTCACGTTACATTAGCACTACACGGAATATTATTTCCTCGTTTTTCCCAGGTAACACTAGGATACTGTGGTGTTTAGGGTTCATGCTTATGCATGTATTATAACAACATTGTGGTTATGAAATATTGCGATTTTCTACTTCGTAGAATTATCCGGACACAGAAAGTGTTGAAAAAAAAAAAAAACATTGTATTATACCAGCATGTACTTGTGTTACGGTTCTGTGCTGGAGCATGAGTTTTGGATGGATTGTAACTTTTAGTCGATGCTGCTTGAGCTTGGGGATAAGGCCAGAGCCTGCCTATAACCTCGCTCCCCCCCCCCCCCCCCCCCCATTTGACGGGTAATGAGGACCCGACCAAGGCTTCTTCTGCTGGGTTAAACGAGCTCCCGACGTTTGAAAAGATGCATCTTTATCTCTCAATAGTTTTATTTGCTTTAACTTTTTTATAAAAACAAGTTTTGTCTTTTACAGATACTTGTACATGCAAGCGGAGATATTTTTATCTAAGCCTGGAATTCAATTAGCAATTTAGTATCGGTGTTTGTAATAATTTACAATAAACCGGTATTAGGTGATATTTGAGAAGTATGTGCTTGTCTATAGGCATGCCTTTTTTCAATATACTTAGGCGTACAAAAGTTCGACAGTGTGTCGTGAATATGATAGAGAACAAGTTTGGCGTATCAAACGTAGACGCCTAAGGTGTCTCGAAGACTCCTCAGGTGTCCAGACCTTAGGTGTCGGTTGGTCCAGGGCTGGCATGATCTTTTGCCTCGTGGACGGTTTTGTTCTCTTTACTATTACTGGCACCCAAAAATAAAATTTTAGTAGGTGGGTATTTTACAATAAAAATATTCTGGTTATGGTTAACAAACAAAAAGGCTTGTTGTGAAAACTAAAGACAATGTATCGCAGACGACACACATAGATGAACTTGATATTATTGTTTTCATTGACGATAAATTTTGACGTTAAATCACAGTTACCGCCGTCGCAATTGACTCTCGGTCAATGCCGACCTTAACAATAAAAAGTTGACTCTCAGTCAATAGCAATTTTAATATCGCATATTGTAATAATTATTTGGCGTTTACTTGTAGTTAACGCCGTTACGATTGACTCACAGTCGAGTCCGACGTGAAAATAGATAACTTGTATTTTTATGCATGATTTATGTTGATATAGTTTGACATAACTCGCAGTTAAGCCGTCGTTATTGACTCGCAGTCGATCCCAACAACTAACAGATAGTTTGGCGTTAACTCGCAGTTAACACCGTCGTTATTGGCTCGCAGCCAATCCCGACAGACAATAGATAGTTGAATCGCAGTAAAAATATATTCAGATGTCGATTTTTGTCTATATTATTTGGCCATAACTCGCAGTTAAGGCCGTCGCAATTGACTCGCAGTCAATCCCGACATAATAATAGATAGGCAACATTATGCATCACGTATTTTCAATACTATGTGGCGTTAACTCGCAGTTAACACCGTCGCAATTGACTCGCAGTCAATCGCGACAAGCAATAGATACTTGGTAACCCACAGTTCATATCTATGTAGATATCGCGTATTGTCAATATTATTTGGCCTTAACTCGCAGTTAACGCCGTCGCAATTGACTCGCAGTCAATCCCGACATAATAATAGATAGACAATCGCATTCCATCATATCCATTCGCGTAACACATCGTAAATAATATTAGGCGGTAACTCGAAGTTACTGCCGTCGCAATTGACTCGCAGTCCATTCCGACGTAAGTTGTTCTATGATTCACTTGGTAATAAATGTTTAAAACACAAAAAAAGAAAATATATTTCATTTTTTACTTACCCTCGTAACTTTCGCCATTAGACGAAAAAACATCTAACACACATCATACACACGTATACTTAATACGTCGGTAACGTTTAATTTTGTTACTTTCCTTTATTTTTACTTTGTTTGTCGGAAGGTAAGAAAAGATAAAATTGTATGACGTAAACGAAGGCTAAAATTTTTAAGCCTGTGTAGGTGGTAATGAAATTTTGTAGTAATTAACTACAAAAAAAAAAATTATTGAAAATGTTTCAAAATCTCTCGATTAGACAATGTTCTAACATTTGTCGGAATTATCATAAACAAAATGGCATTATATGGTTTACGTCTATCTTATTAAATTTTCCATCATTTTCGTAAAAGTTCTGGGTGCGACCGATAGGTCATAATCATGGTTGTTACGTTGTCATGTTACGTTTTTGTATACAAAACAAGTAACTGGAGGTATCGGGCCGCAAGATACTCGTAGGCCGTAATAAACACTTCAATTTGTTTAGCAAATTTAAGAATAGAACATGTGGGTAATCTTGAAAATTTTTCTCTCTTAGAAAGAATTAATAATCAAAACAACACTTACTGAAAAGTTTTGAATCCAGTACAATTACACTAACACACGGAGCAAAAACTTATTTTATCGAAAATAATTTTAAATATTTGTAATTTAACTTCAATATTACAACTTCAGGTATAATCTATCTACTTCTTATTGAACATTGCGCTTCGGCATGGGACGCGTGCGTTCACTGCCCCGCACGAAAAAGGAATGAGGCGAATGTCAGCTACAGTGGTGGGGTGGGCACGGACGGAGGTCGTTTTAAATAGGAGAATCAAATGAATTACTCTTAAATGCGTGCATCGACTGCCTGGCGAATTAAGGACTACTACTTGTAAACAAATTATATGTGAAGAATGAAGCGACGAAATATAATATCTCGTTTTATTCCTAAATGTATTTAGATTTACATGCTCTTAGATAATTTTGCCACAACTCCAGTAGTTTTTGTTAAAAGTTAGTACAAAAAATGATTTGAAGATAATTTTTAATTTTTGGTGAACTGTTTGTAGCTATATTTCAGGTACTGTAGGTCACATTGAAATAAAATAGGTGTTTATAGATTGGTAATTTTATAACCATCAAGTCGTACATTGATGACTTTCCCCTAACTTCAACCGTTTTAGAGATATACAGAAAAATCTAAAATTAGGGACCTTTTCGAGGGGGGGGAGAGGGGAGGCAAAATGGGATCGGCAGGGAACTTTCTAGATATGTTTGGCTGGACCTAAGGAACACTTCCATAAAAAAAATTGTCGGCCGTAATTTGTCCTGGGTTGTCAAAGAAAATTTGGATGAAAATTTTGAGCTAAAATGTAAGTACATTGAAATTGAAAATGATTTTATTTTAACACTTCCTGTGTTCGGATAAATCTACAAAGTAGAAAATCGCAAAATTTCACAACCACAGGCAGGATTCGAACCTGCGTCTTCTGCGTAAGTACCGCAGACGCTTTACCAACTAGGCTACTGTGGTCCTGCCCGATGTTGTGAAATTTAGCGACCTCTATACGCATTCCAACGTTGCGTTTGTGCTGCCACCTAGCAAGCATTTTTGCTGTACTAGCTCAACTAGTCCATCATTGCAGACAGATTTCGAGTTGAAAATTGGTAACACTACGTATAATTGAAAATGATTTTATTTTAACACTTCCTGTGTTCGGATAAATCTACAAAGTAGAAAATCGCAAAATTTCACAACCACTGGCAGGATTCGAACCTGCGTCTTCTGCGTAAGTACCGCAGACGCTTTACCAACTAGGCTACTGGGGTCCTGCCCGATGTTGTGAAATTTAGCGACCTCTATACGCATTCCAACGTTGCGTTTGTGCTGCCACCTAGCAAGCATTTTTGCGAATTTTGCGATTTTCTACTTTGTACATTGAAATTGTCAATAAAAAAATAATAAAGCTTAACTTACAATGCCCTATGCGATGTCTTAAGTTCTAAAAATTCCTTTACATTATAAAAACTATGCCTAGTAAGCCATTTATACAAGCTTTTTTGAAATATCTAAGAGGTAGGTAGGTCCTTTATTATTCTTAAGCAATAAAAATAGGTTTTACTTAGGTATATAGGGTGACTTTTAATTAGTTCTTGATAGCAAAAGATATGCATGTACTCATGATACTGAACAACTTTTCCCAAGGAACATAGGTCGAAATACGAAAAACCAAATTTAACCTCCCATACAAAATGCGCTGTCAGCTGATGCAGTTTCTATGGGAGGTCAAAACTTCATTTGCGTATTTCGACCTATGTTCCTTGGGGACAGTTGTTCAGTATCATGAGTTCATTCATACCTTTTTCTATCAAGAACTAATTAAAAGTCACCCTATATACCTACAGGTTTGTACGGAACCCTCGGTGTGTGAGTCCGACTCGCACTTGGTCGGTGTTTTTCCTTTTGAGGTAGGTACGGAACCCTAAAAAAATGGTTCCATAATGATCAGAAATGTGTCCTTTGGTTGGCACAATCTATGTTTGGCACAGCAGGGCAGGACACATCGCAAGACGAACCGATGGCCGATGGGGCGTAAAGGTTCTAGAGTGACGACCACGTACCGGAAGACGAAGCGTAGGCAGGCCAGACAAGGTGGACCGACGATCTGAGGTGCTACCGCCGAACTCAATCGTTATCGAATCTCTCTTAAAAAAAGTTTTTATTTATGTCAACATGTTTTCCTTAATTATAACATAGATTGGAGCCTCCATTTAAGCGGAAGCTCCGCTCCTCCTTAAGGTGATCTGTGACGGCCAGCTTAGACCCGAATGCAACTAGATGGAGCCATTGCTGCAAATATAAGGTTTTATTTTTATAATGCAATAAGTACCAAATATATACTCGTATCTGCTAAAAGTTGATCAGCGTAAATTTCATGGTGCAACTTCAACGCCTAACAACAATTTTGATAAAAAAAATATCTCCATATGTCCACTAAAGTCAATTACTCTCGTCAGTCCGTGTTTACATGAGTACGATCACTCACACATGCACACAAAGCACAACCGTACAGTTTTGACCGCACGCCCACAATCGTAATATTGAACCAAAAATTGCTAACAAAAACTAGTACTTTCAGTACATTAGCTGTATTTTTGTATTAATCAGCGAAAAATTCAACAAATAATAGCCGTATTCGTTCGTTTTTCAATAGAATTTTATGTCCCGCGTTAGAATGCAAGTCATTTGAATTTTTGTATGGAAAACGGATCACCATAAACAACGCCGCAGCTGCAGACGGCATACAGCCCACCCAGCTAGTCGCCACGAAAAGGAGAAGTAGGAGAGGTGGTAGCTATAAACTACGCCGTGTCACGCGTAAATAATTAAATTCCACTAAAACGCACAATGTTATAAAAAAACCGGCCAAGTGCGAGTCGGACTCGCGCACCGAGGGTTCCGTACCACCACATAATCATAATTGTATTAGTTGAAATTTCATTAAGTTAATGTGCTAGATTTTTTGAGTCCGACACGCGCTTGACCAGATTTTATTATTTGTTGTTATTTTATAGCTTATGCACTATAAACATACCAATTTTCAAGTTTGTAAGTGTTTCCGTTTTTAAAATAGAACTAAAACAAAAATCGCCTCAGCGACCATCCAACTTGACCCCTCCCTTATATGAATGTTCTTGAAACGGGAGCTCACTACAATTGGTTACCATTAGTTGTGAGGAAAGTTGTAATATTGAATGATTTCAGACTTTTCCCTTTATTTGTACTGTGAGACCTAGCTTCTTGCCAAATTTCATAATTTTAGGTCAACGGGAAGTACCCTGTAGGTTTTGCATTTTTGCATAAATGTATGGAGATGAGGACATAAACTGCCATATCTTTTGATTGCGTCGTTATAAAAAATTTAAATTGTCAGATCTTGTGTGGTTCATGCACCCTAATACATGGTATTAATTTCAACTTGATACCTTTACCCGTTCGTGAGATAAAGGGTCTTGACAGACAGACAGACGGACAACAAAGTGATCCTATAAGGGTTTTTTTCTTTTGAGGAACAGAACCCTAAAAACTAAACTGGCATTGTTAGTCATCGAAACTGATAAAATACAAAAAAAACACAAATATGTTTTATTTTCAATTCTAAAAATTACAATTAATTACATTATATGAATCCTATCCTATCCTACTAATATTATAAACGCGAAAGTTTGTAAACATGTATGTATATGTATAAAAAAAAAAAATTAAAATATTTTTATTTAGGTAAATCTGAAAACATACATATACCGGGGCTTCCCTGTAAGTAATCAGAGATACTTGTAGTGGGAATGCCTCGCTCCTCCAAGTTACATAACACAAGATTTACAGCTAGCTTAAGTCTGCTACTGGAGTCGATTCTGGTAGACACAGGCCAACACTTAACCAAACCCGACAGGTCCAGATAAGACAGTAACAGGTCCAGAGCCGCCGAACCCAAATCAGCTTCAGCCCGCGCCTACCAGAACCGACGCCACTATATAGATGTATGTTTGTTACTCTTTCACGTAAAAACTACTGAATGGATTTTAATGAAACTTTACAATAATATAGCTTATACATCAGAATTGTGTTGTATCTCACGAAGGATTAGTTTTTAATTAAAATGCACAAAGCTATTTTACGCCATGACACGAAGTACTTTATTAATGATCTTAACCTAGACAATAGGCATAAGCACATGAGGCCATACAGCCCAGTCTTAAGGACATTATAATTATTTATTTATTTAACCTTATGTATAACAAAAGTATTTATACTATATATTGCATATATAGCACAAGAATAACACATAGGTTACAATTTATAAACATGCGCAGACAAAGTCGCGGGCACCAGCTAGTAAAAAATTTACAAAAGCAGTACATATTAAAGCATTGTTGGAAATGGGTATGTGCACAGCAATATGCTGATTTTAAGCCCACCCCTGGTCACTGGACGTTAGTTATAAAATTGTATGGAGCAGAACATTAAACAAAGCAAGAAAACAGAATAAAACAGAGCATGTTTGGAACTAAAACCTGTAGTCAAACTGTGAGGACTCATACGATTTTTGACTAATGAAAGTAGTATAAATAACAGCGGCAGGACAATTTACGTTCTCGTATTGTTTTTGAATATCCAGGAGGAACCTTTTATAATTTATTTTGAATAGGTTAAAGGAAGGAACTGATCATAATTAAAAAATAAAAAGTTAAACGACGTGCTTTATTTGCTTGGCTATTTGCTCTGACAGACTCATATAACCATAAAGAACAAATTTAACTTGATCGGAATGTCTACGGTAGGATAGGTCAGGTTGCCTGTTGACCCTCGCGCCCAGAAGGAAGCTAGGCCTGTACAGCGGGCCTCCGACAAATTCAAATCTAAAATAAATTTGTCATTATAAAGAAAAATGACACTTAAGTACAAAAACTTGGATTGTGTGTACAGTATGGTACAGTCAAGAGTACGTCAAGCGATATTATTGTAGCTTCTTCTTTTTCTTCGTGTCAATGTACAAATATCATCGCGTTGGATCAAATACTTTCCTCCCAACCTTGCCACTGCTACGGCTTTATCCGACGCCTCGCGCAGGTCCTCGCCAGTGCAGGTGGAGGGGCACAGCGGACAAGAGAGCAAGTGCGCCATGCTCTGAGATGGAGCTCCACAGTCACAGTGCCTTAGCAACTGGTCTGCGAAGCCCCACCTCGCCATGTTTTCTCTGCAGCGGCCAACCTGAGTAGTAGCGTCGTGCGTGATTATAGCCTCTACGGCGATTGAAATATTTAAGAACAGTACCTCTAGTGTGAAAACGACTGTGTTAAGCTTGACGTGCTCTTGTTTGTACCTTCTAATTATTATCAATGCTTATTTAATTATAAAAATATAATGCTTAAGTCTAAACGAATAGTAAGTAAAAGATACCCAACAAACTTAAGAGCTTTTTACGTATTATCTAAAGCAATTGTAATCAAGTCACTGCCGTTCTGAGATTCTCAAGTCTCATTCTGCCGTTTTCGGTTCCAATGACCAAGAGAGTACAGCACGAGTTTTAATGCACTCCGAGTACGGCAGTTATTTATCAAGTTAAGATTGAAAAGGACTATAACACTGTTTATAAATATATTGTGGTCACTGAACTTACAGACATAAAAACCAATTAAGGTCATGGATTTTATGTGTGCTTTCTTCAAGAAAGTCGCGAGTCTTCTATTTAAGTCGCAATCTCTGTCCTCAGGGCTAGATCGAGGTCAAGAGTAAGCCCATACACAGTAAAAAAAAGAAACATCTAAGCACTCTACAGGCTGTAAAAAAATTGTACAATAATAAAGAAATAGAAATAGAAAAATTACACCTAAACACATACGTACAGTCGACCAATTTGAATCATGACCCGGCTTATGCTTATTTTCGTGCATGCTGTTAAATACAAGAATAAGAATCATTTATTTGCAAAGAATACATTAATATGACGATCTTAAAATTATAGTCCTGTGTATTCGCCTGCGTGCAAGCGTGCAAATATTTGTGAGGGCATATTTTTATTTTATTTTATTTTATTAATTAGGAACGCCAACAGTAATGGTGTTAAACTTACTTAAAGCATACATAGGGAAACGGTCTGACACCAAGACCTATTATAGGCGAGCACAGCACTCTTAATTTAATTAAATAGTAAGGTTAGTAACTTTAAACTAATAGATAGAAAATTTTAACAGTGATCAAAATTAAACACCAATTTAAATAAAATGGCGGTCAAGACAACACAGAAGTAATTTTTTCTTTAAATTTGCACAAACTGTCATTAAATATATCGATGTTAGCATTAAGCTTAGTAAGTTCGTTATATGCCATTGAAATCCGAGATAGGGGGGAGTTTAAGCCTAAATTTGTTCTACAATGCGGACGTGAAAATAACCGGACTATCGGAGCACGAGGATAACGAAAAGGAATTGCAAGACCGACAGAGCCTAGGATGGACGGAGAGTCAATGAAGTTGTTTATAAGCTTATATAAGAACATAATATCGCGAATTTTCCTTCTAGTCCTCAAGGTTTTCATACTAAAAAAGGATAAGCGTGTCTCGTAAGGGCAACGATGGGAAATATTGCTCGATGTAAAGGCTAGCGTTCTAGTAAAACACCGAAACCGAGCATTTGTGACGCCTTTTTAACAACGTTATCAACATGCGAACGAAATGATAGTTTCCCATCGATTACAACACCAAGGTCACGCATTTCCTTAACCTCCTGAATGGGGTAACCATTTAGATGGTAAGTTGAGTCAAAAGGTTGCTTCTTACGTGTATACTTTATGTGGTTGCATTTGCTGGTGTTCAAAACCATCTCATTCTCGACACACCACTGCGATATCCTATCTATATCACTTTGCAGTAAGTCCATATCTTGACGTGAATTCACGACGCGGTAGACTTTGAGGTCGTCAGCGAACAATGAGAAACTACTGTGGTGTATACATTTTGTAATGTCATTGAAGAAGATGGAGAACAGTATTGGGCCCAAATGCGAACCCTGAGGTACCCCTGATTCAGAATTATATACGGTAGAAGAGAAATTATTTACCGACACCATGAGAGGTCTCCCTGTTAGATATGTGCGGAACCAATTGAGTAGGGAACCATCGATTCCCACTTGCCAAAGCCTAGTTAGCAACAACGTGTGGCTCACCTTATCAAAAGCGCTAGTCAGGTCTGTGTAGACAGCATCAATTTGATTGCCCTTGTCAATGGCAGTTGAGACTTCAGACACGAAAGAGACAAGGTTTGTTTCAGTCGAACGGCCTCTCTTAAAACCATGCTGATGACCAGACAGGACTTGATCTACTTGGCGACTAATAACGGGACAGAGTAATGACTCAAAAATCTTGGAAAAACAAGAAAGAATAGAGATGGGGCGGTAGTTTGCGACATCACTGGCATCATCTTTCTTGTGAAGCGGAAGAATGGTAGCCTTCTTCCATTCCTCAGGAAAAATGCCATTCAAAAGTGACCTATTTAGGATAGCAGAGAGAGGATATGCAAGAACGCCACCGCAGCGCTTTATAAACAGCGGAGGAATGCCGTCCGGACCAGCACCTTGGAATACTTTAAGGTTTTTGATTTTACGTAAAACCTCCCGTTCCGTTACAAAAACAGAGTTGACTGTGTTTACAGACAATGGCGGTTGATTAGGGCACGGATCGACATATCCCCCGCCAGGTACAAATACGCTTGAAAATTTTTCCGCAAAGAGGTTAGCGATGTCAGTTCCAGTGTGTGCTACTTTATCTCCCAAATGCATAGTCGAAGGAAACTTCGATCGCTTGTCTTTCTTATCTTCCACATATCTCCAGAAGGATTTAGGGTCTTTGACAACATTTGCCTCAACTCCAGCCATATAGCTTGTATAGAGCTGATCATGCAGTTTATGACACCTGTCACGCAGCAACCCGAACTCGACATCATCACGAGGATTTTTATATCGATGGTATCTAGACCTAATCTTATCCTTCTCAGCCAGAAGTTTTATGAGTCGTTTATTAAACCAGGGTGGATACCTAAACCTATTGTATTTACGCATTGGGACATGATCTTTTATTAAGGAGTTTAGTATATTGTAGAATAATGAAACCATCTCATTTACATCATTGCAATCGCTAAAGATAGCATCCCAATCCAGCTCGCTTAAAGCCGCCATGATAGCTACATAATCCGCCTTGTAGAAGTTAAAGGATGGTTGATTATTGTGTCTGAGGGACTTAATGCTAACATCTATAAAAGTCAGAAGCAACGGTGGATGTTTTGGATCAAGTTTACTTATTACACCAGGTGGTTGGCTTACTTGAAAATTATCACATGAACTCAAAACAAGATCAAGAACTCTATCATCAACATTGGTAATATGATTACATTGAATGAAGTTGTTAACAGCCATAAAGTCAGTGAGCAACAAGCCGAGGGTGCAGCTAAAGTTGGAGGGTGTCGTGGCTACAGAGTTTAATGACTTTTCCCACTTAATAAAAGGCAGGTTAAAATCTCCAACAACAACTACATCCTCGACTTGACTCATGACACTATCAACACTATCAAGAAATAATTTTAAAGAACTACAAGTGGCTGGCGGAGGCATGTAGACACCACAAATTGCAAGATTTTTATACGCCTTCCCAACTTTTATTCTAACTTTAACCCAAATGTCCTCAATCGTGGTTTCCCAAGACGGTACTCTGCTTGCTTCAATTTCGCGTGACACGGCTATCAAAACACCTCCACCATCCAACTTTGTAGACATAGAGCTTGATCTGTCGCGTCGGAATACAACATACCTAGAGTCTATTAATTCACCGTTTTCTATACTGGAATTGAGCCACGACTCGGTTAGAACTAATACATCATATGAATTAAGTAATATGTTTTTATAAATGTCATTTGTTTTAGTCCTCAAACCACGTACATTCTGGTAGTAAAGAGTGAATTTTACTATACTGAGCCAATAGATCACTCACAAAATATTTTCAGAACACACAACTTAACTTAATTTAGAAACACATTCTTGAGTGCGAATAAGAATAGCACTACTGGATTCAACTTTTCGAACGTAAATCCGCCCATCGCGCACCCAAGCAAATTTGTAATGCAGTTCGTTCGCTTTCCTTCTGGCCGCAGCATGCAACTGTTTCCTACTTGGGCTCAGATGCTCGGACACATATACCGGAGTACGAGAACAAGCAATGCCCAGATGGTGGGAACTTAGCTTTTCCTTTGGGTTGCTTCTGTTAAACTTTGCCACGGCTGCCAGAAGGTTATCTCTCAATGAGCGACTCTTCAATTTTGCTACCACAGCACGAGGACGGTCATTATCCCTGTTCAATTTGGCAACCCTTGTTGCAGTTATGAGATCTCCGTCAGTCAGAGGACAGTTAACAGCGTTGGCAAGCTGAGTGATAGTATTGGACAAGATTTCTGCACGGTTCTCTGGAATTCCATTTATTTCAATATTGGTTTCGCGAAGCATGTTCTCAACTGTATCAAGCCTCGCGGACAAGTCCCTGACTGAAGTCTGTAAGGTATTGTTAGACGCTTGTAGCTGATCGATTATTTCGGTTTTAGCATCTAGAGTGTTTTTGAACGATTCAAACATTGTGTTGAAAAACGAAAAGGAGGTCTCCAGGGAACTGACTGTAGCATTCATTTCCATCAGTTGAGTAGAACTTTTTATAGCCAAGGTGATCTCTTCTCTTATTATGAGACGAACCATCTCAATAGTCAACGAATGGTTAGAAGACGAGGACGCCGCCGCTGGGACATGAACTGACGGTAACGATGATTCTTTCTCAAGCACAGACGACGTTCCATGAGTTCCAACAGATTCGACAGCATCAACGGACGGTGTCTCACTCGTTAAGTTGCGAGGATTAGAAGCGCCGGAAGAAGGATCGTAGTTCACCACGCTCGGGTCTATTTGTTGCGCCGTAGATACTTGCGAGGTCAGAGAAGATGTTTTCATTGTAGGCCGACTGCTTCCGCGGTGGACATTGACGTTGCTATATTCCTCAGAAGCTGTCACATCACGCGAAGCACCTGCGGCACTTACGGAACGTATTGGGGTATCGGTGTTATCGCCCTTAGTTTTACGCCTGCCACAGCAAGTAGCACAGCTCCAGGTGGCTTTATAATTCACAGAAAGCTTTTGGAATTCTTTCACTGTCGTCTGGCAGCACTCTAGGTCATAAAATTCCTCACAAAGGGAACATCTTAGAAATTTGTTTGTTGAAATGTCAACCCGACATGCCGCACATATCTTTGCCATATTAGTTTATTTACGTGATTTGTTGTGCACTGTAAAGGGCATCCAGCAAAGGAGTCGCGTAGTGTTAAGAAACCCAGCACGAAATCCTTGAGTGTAAAGGCACTTGTTGTGTTGTCGATCGGATAGCCGATGACTAGCAAATATTTTTACAAAATAAATAATGTCTTTACGTATCACGGCACACTGGTATAACAATCACAGTGAATAATTACGTAATGAACTTCAATCGAAACACAATTTCCACTCGTAAAACACAATAATTGGTTAATATTTCGAAATGTAAACAAACTGTACATGCACTCTGTTGTTTTTTTTTTTTTTTTTTTATTAATTATATATCATCAAACCAAGGATTGCACAAAACACGTATACATTTTTTTTGAAGAATATAAGCTCTGTTAATATCTACAGAATTTCCCCAAAGCATCAAGCCGTAACTTAGAACCGAAGACACATATCCATGATAAGCAATCCATGCTGCTTCAAACGAAACAGTTTGTCTCAGTCTTTTAAGGGCGAAAACAAAGCGGTTTAACTTATTGCAGACTAGATCTACTTGTTCCTTCCAGTTTAAGTGTTTGTCTAGAGTTATACCCAGAAAGTTAAATTTCTCTACTTCATCGACTCTTTCACCTTTATAGTTAAGAATAACAGGCATAGGTTGTGAGTTATAAGTATATTTTATTTCGCTCGAACATGCTTTCAAAACGACAAAGAAGAAAACCTTATTGATTTGACAAATTCAAACGAATTCTTGTTGAAATGGGTCACGAATCCGGTGGTTCGACTGTGCATCACACAAGTGTTTGCCCTGGGCGGGAATCGAACCCGCGACCTACGGTGCAGAGGGTGAAGGCACTACCAACTACACCATAAGGCCTATCACAAATCACCCTTTAAAGGATCATCGTATACTTTTTACGCCCGAATAGAGAAACATACAGATTCTAGACTAAGAGCCAGTTTCTGTAAAGATTCTTAAAACTTGAAGGTTTTCTTAGGCCGTCTTTAAGCGAAAATCGTTGCACAAAACATGGTTTAAGGAGATTTACTGTTTGCTTTAAATGTGTTTAATGCAACGTCAATCTACTCATGGTAATTTCTTGTTTTACAAAAGCACTTAAATATACGACGATGATTATGGTTTCTGACATGTGCGTACTTGCCGATGTCTGCGTAGATCAGAGGAAACGCTAAAGCTTTTATGGCACACATCACAAGAATATGGTTTTTCACCTGTGTGTATTCGCCGATGTATTTTTAAATTACCCCTACGACTAAAGCTTTTATAACAATCATTACAAGAAAATGGTTTATCACCTGTATGTGTTCGCCGATGGTTGACTAAATTAATCTTTTGATTAAAACTTTGATAACACACATCACAAGAATATGGTTTGTCACCTGTGTGTATTCGCCGATGTTTAACTAAATCAGACTTTTGAGAAAAGCTTTTTTGACACATGTCGCAAGAAAATGGTTTCTCACCTGTGTGTATTCGCCGATGTTTAACTAAACCATACTTTTGAGAAAAGCTTTTTTGACACACGTCGCAAGAAAATGGTTTCTCACCTGTGTGTATTCGCCGATGTCTAACTAAATCACACTTTTGAGAAAAGCTTTTTTGACACATGTCGCAAGAAAATGGTTCCTCTCCTGTGTGTATTCGCCGATGTTTACCTAAATCAGACTTTTGAGAAAAGCTTTTTTGACACACGTCGCAAGAAAATGGTTTCTCACCTGTGTGTGTTCGCCGATGTTTAACAAAATCAGACTTATCAGAATAGCTTTTTTGACACATGTCGCAAGAAAATGGTTTCTCACCTGTGTGTATTCGCCAATGTTTACCTAAATCAGACTTTTGAGAAAAGCTTTTTTGACACACGTCGCAAGAAAATGGTTTCTCACCTGTGTGTATTCGCCGATGTCTAACTAAATCACACTTTTGAGAAAAGCTTTTTTGACACACGTCGCAAGAAAATGAATTCTCACCTGTGTGTATTCTTAAGTGTTGTTTTAAATTGCGTAGATGTTTATATTTTGCATCACAAATCGTACAAACGAAAGGCCTGTCATTACTGTGAGTTTGTAAATGAGAAATTAATGTCCGTTTTCTGGTAGTAATGTAAGAACACATATCACAGATATATGTTTCTGCCGCAGCATGCGCTTTTAGATGATAATTTAAACCCCTTGCATTATTTGTAGAAAATTTACAAATATGACACGAGTAAAAGACTTTATCACAGATAACAGTAACACTCACTTCTTTTGAACAGTAGTTTTCATTTCCCATCCTCACTGTAACTGAGTTAGGAACTTTATTCGCATATTCATTTATTACTTTACTGTTTGTGCTGACTGCTTCTCTAGATACTTCTTGTTGGCTGTCTTTACTTGCAGTTAAGGCAGGTAGTTTACTCTCAGACACAGGATTATTTGTTATATTTGGGGTGTTTTGTAGTGCGACTTCATCGTCATTTTCTTTAGTTGAAAGTTCACAAGAATATGGTTTTTCAACTGTGCATATTCGCCGGTGTCTGTCTAAATTAGACTTTTGGTTATAGCTTTTATAACAATCATCACAAGAATATGGTTTATCACCTGTGTGTATTCTTAAGTGTTGTTTTAAAATACATAGATGTTTAAATTTTGCGTCACAAATTTTACAAACTAAAGGCCTATCACTACTATGCACTTTCAAATGCAAAATTAATAAATGTTTCCGGATAGACATATATGGACACATATCACAGCAAAATTTCTCTGCAGCAGCATGCGCCTTTAGATGAGAGTTTAAATATCTTTCATTATTTGTTAAATATTCACAAATATCACACGAGTATTTAAAGACTCTATTAGAACTGTGTTTTTCGTGATCCTCTCTCACTGTAACTGTGTTAGAATCGTTATTCAAAGTTTTGTTCAAGTTTACTTTACTGTTTATGCTGTCTGCTTCTTTAGATACTTCTTGTTGGCTGCCTACATTTGCAGTTACGTCAGGTAGTTTACTCTCAGACACATGATTCTTTGTAGTATTTGGGGTGTTTTTTTGTGCGACTTCATCGACGTTTTCTGTTGTTGAAAGATCTTTCTCTGCTGTCTGCTTTTCTTTCTCTCCATCGTCAGTAATATTATTCGTTGACATCGCAGCCCCTACGAAAATAATTTTACTTTTAATTAAGTCATTTTATAAACGTACTACGAGGGCACCGCAGGTTGCCCTTCATCATCGAGTACACGTGCATGTTGGTAGCGAGAGAAGTGGCCTTTTAGATCTACATAATGTTGATCTGACAAAGCACAATCTGGTAGGAGATAGAAGGCTTTATTCATGTTCTCCATGACCTAACAATTTTCTCTCTGACTGTACCGAACCTGCCACGTTACGCATTGGCGGACCGTAACGTTTTGTGGATCTATGACGTGTACTCAATGACGTGGGATAACTTCTGGTGTCCTCACGATCTACTATCTTCAAATCAGTAGTAAACGAATACTTATATGTCAGAGTTCACGAAAGAGCGTCACGTTTTGTAGACTAAATGACATCTTTAAATTCATGTAAAAAGTGTCAACAATGTAGAAATTGCCGACTGGCTGTATATGAATCAGTAGCAAACAAATATGCCAGAGGTTACGAAAGAACGTCACAATTTGGAGACGAAATAATAAGTTCAAATTCATTTAAAGTGTCAGAAATGTGGATATTTCTGACTGGGTTTATATAAAACGACAGTCAAAGCGTTTTTCTGGGTGCGTATTTAAGAAAATATTTTCTTTACTGTTTGTTTACAAATGTCACACTCCTCTATAAACTCTATTATAAGAAAAATGTACTTTTTTTTACAATTATCTTTACATTAGCAACATCTTATTTAACTACAGTCAGACGCACCTCAGTGGTAACACTATAACTTTGACTAGGTCTTTAGTATCGAAAACAAAGTTATACTCGTTATAAACATAAGATTCACTTGATCAGCATTAGTAGTACATAAAAAAGTACCCAACTTACTTGGGCCAATGATTGAATATTCGAAGAGCTGCGTATGGAACACAGTGGGGCCGATGACCATCTCCTCCTTGATCTGATGATCTTCGTACAGGCTGTAGGCTCCATCCGGGTCCAAGGGTAACTCGTCCACGTGATGCTGTGTTTCTTCTGGATCTTGTTTAATTTCCTGTGTATCTGTAACAAATAGGTACATATTTTTAGGGTTCCGTACCTTTAAAGGAAAAAAAAGGAACCCTTATAGGATCACTTTGTTGTTCATCTGTCTGTTTGTTTGTCAAGACTCTTTTTCAACCGAACGGGTAAAGGTATCAAGTTAAATTTAATATCAAAATTAAAGTCCATGGACCCTTTAAGCTTTGAAACCTTCAAGCTTCTACAACAACACAATCAAATGATATGGCTATTTATGTCTCCACCTCTTTACATTTATGACCTAGAATAATAAAATTTGCAATTTGCAAAGGAAAAAGTCTGAAATGATTAAATATTACAATTTTGCTCACAAGTAATCATAACCACTTAAAGTGAGCTCTCGTTTCAGGTACATTCATATTACAGAGAGGTACCCTTAAGGCGCGAGTCCGACTCGCACTTGGCCGGTTTTTTATTATTATCAATTATCATTGAGCTTCTCACTTTTAGTGACAGTTTTATTATTTAAAGAGAGTAATGATGAAATGGACATAATATAAAATTAAATTATTTGAAATGATCGGCGGCCCACAGACATTTTGTGCAGTGGCGGCGATAGACCAAATGTAGAATATCAGCTTAGCGAGGCCTCTTTCATTTCCCAGTCCATTAGTATGAGGGGTGATCAAAAAGTAGTGAGAATAAACAACATTTTGTTTGTAAAGTCGTTTAATGTTTAAGAGTATTTACAGTTTATTTAATTAATATTAATGAAATACATTTTCATTTACCATCGCAGTTAATTATGTCAATCTGTAATATCGAGATTGGTAGTTCTCTACTCACGAATCTATTTCAAAATAATTCATGGCTTAAATTTAAAAAATTTCAAAACTTTGCTGAAATTTCAAGAAAGCTGGACTTGCGCTTATGAATGCTTCATCTATTACACACAATGTAATTATAAGAAATTAAAATTTAATTACGTAAGAAAGAAGATATTAAGTGAAAAAGTGGTTAAAATATTGCTTCATTAAGAACAATAATAAATGAAAGCCACGCATAGTCGGAAAGATTGCGACCAAAAGTTAAAAGCTAAAAGTATGAAGATTGAATGCAATCACGGTCTACACGTTGCTTGACTGATTAAATATTGCTACCTAGATTGGATAAATAATTTATCTATCTATATATGATTGGAAGTGAGTCCCAATCTGCCTACTTACGTTGCAATAAGTGATTGCCACAACTGGTTGTATTTGAAATTGTATTGTGAGTAGACACTTCCAAAATAACGAGGTAAAAGTCAACACAATTCAGCAAATAACTTGAAAATTGAGAAAAACTAATGCTGCGACAGATGCCATTTGAAAATCTGAGTTTAAACAAGTTAACCACTCCCGCTACATACCAGATTTGGCTAACAGACCTCCAGTCTTAGTGCCATGTATCTGTTCCCACGATGGAAATAACACTAAAGGAGACACAGACACGGAAGTAAAATCTAAGTCATGAATCCCATACGGATAGCTTCTTACAGGACCAACTGAATGCTTTCTTTTTTAAACGGATCGAAGCGCGGGAAACTGCAGCATTCAGAGTCTGAAGAGATTTTGAAGCTACATAGAAAAGTACATTATAAATCAAATAGTTGTCAAAAGTGGTTTATTTTCTGGATTATTCTCACTACTTATTGATCGCCGTAGTACAACAACAATGACAAAGCAAAATAAACGATTTTTTGGGCCTTTAGCCTCACTGAAATTTTCCAATATTATATCATTACGAGTATGATCACCAGATGCTATTTCCGCTTTAATTGTCAGATGTTATAACGCAGGTAGACTCTCTTGGCTCATTGTGCTTTTCAAGAAGGTTTTGAACCAACAAGGATCACGTCCTCCTCATCTACCTGTATTGATAACATCTTTTGTAATTGCGATTATTTTGAGAGAAGTATCATAAACTCGCTTCAGTCTGACCACTCTGGTCAAAGTGTTACTTTTAATTATTCTCGCGAAAACCAGAAAATAGATATAGAAACCAGGAGCCTAACGAACAGTAGGTTAGAAAAGTACAAAAACACGTTACTTGTCTGCCCTGTCACAATAAAATTATAATACTTATAACCCTGATAACTCATATGAAGATTTATTCACATTGATTAATACAGAATTCAGTAAAATTTTCACTATTAGAAAAAAACTAATTATTGTAAAATTCAAATGACGACAGTTTCATTGAATATGTCAAAAATTATTCAAAATTGTTTAAGTTAGTTTGTTTAAAAGCAAAATCAGATTTTCTACGGAAAAAAATACAGTCTGCTCATAACAAAATTAAGGCTGTATGGAATGTTATAAACAGTGAAACTGGTAAAGTTAAACCGCGTGAAAATCAAATCACACTTCATACAAATCGCGGAACTATTAGTTCGAACGTAGAAGTGGCTCAAGAATTCGAAACTTTTTTACTAATATTGATTTGAAAACAACAGAGTCACGCAAGTCATCATCTTCACTTGCTAGCGATTTACTTCAAAAAAATGTGGACGCCTGCAAAACTGAATTTGGGTTCAAACATGGCACCCCTAACGAAATATTTAAAGCCTTTAAAAGTATTAAAATTAAAACTACTAAGGACCTGTGGGGAATGTCAGTTAAAGTCTGTAGTGCGATCATTGATACTAGATCTCCATATTTAGCAGTTATATTCAATGATTGTGTCGATCATGGTACTTTTCCTGACTTAATGAAAAAAAGTAAATTAGTTCCATTTTTCAAAGCAGGTGACAAAATGGATTCCAGTAATTTTAGACCTATATCAGTTTTGCCTGTACTTATTAAAATTTTTGAGAAGGTCATACTCAATCATTATGCTTTCACACTTCAATAGAAATAAATAACTTACCTACTACATGACCATCAATTTGGTTTTACGAAAGGACGCAGTACAACGGATGCCGAGACTTTTTGCGCGTTGGAGAAATCCGATGATGCTATTGGCATCTTTTGTGATCTATGCAAAGCATTTGATTGCGTAGATCAAATTGTTGCTAAAACTTGAACATTACGGTGTTAAGAAAAACTCACTTAAACTTCTTAAGTCATATTTGTAGAATAGGATTCAAAAGGTACAAGTAAACGGGACGACGTCACTGGGATCTGTAGTCAAAAGTGGTGTACCTCAAGGGTCTATATTAGGGCCATTTTTATTCCCTATTTATATTAATGACATAATGACTTACCTTTCGTGGTGAGGAATCTGTCAAAGATTGTGCTATTGGCTGATGATACTTCATTAATATTTAATGTAAGTAGGAAATCACACAATTATAACGAGGTTAATGATGCACTTGGACAGGTTCATGCATGGTTTACTGACAACAATTTAGTCTTTAACGCCAAAAAAACTAAATGTATTAAATTTGCACTACCAAATGTAAGGTCTGATTCACATAACGTAGTATTGAATAATGAAAAATTAGATTTTGTTAATAGTACAGTTTTCTTAGGGTTAACACTAGACTCTAAACTTCAATGGGGCCCTCATATAACGGCGCTTTCTAGTCGATTGAGCTCGGCTGCATATGCTGTCCGAAAAATCTGACATCTTACTGATGTAGCTACCGCAAGGCTGGTTTACTTTAGCTACTTCCATAGCATTATGTCTTATGTTATGGCATACTGCTTTGGGGCCAGGCAGCTGATATTAATTCAGTATACGACGCACAAAATAACTGTGGCCCTGTCATTAATGCGCAGAAGAAAAAAATGGCCCATTTTTGCAAATTTTTGACTTCTGCGCATCAATGACAGGGCCACAGTTATTTTGTGCGTCGTATATTCGTTTTACGAGGAATTTATTGCCTGAAGACTCGTGATTTCTTGAGAGAACTATTTAAGGAGATCAACATTATGACGGTGCCATGCCAATATATTTATGAAAACACTACTCGTACGCTGGAAAGAACATTCATCAATTACCTAAAAATTGTGACAGGCATAATTTTGATACTAGAAATAAGTTCAAAATTGACCAACCATATACTAGATTAACTAAAGTCAATACATCTTTCGTTGGTCTGTGTGTACGATACTACAACAAAATACCTGACAATATAGTGCAAATACCTGACAGAAAGTTTAAAGAATGTGTAAAGCAAACGTTATGTTAAAAAGCTTACTATAGGTTAGGTTAGATGATTATATCAATGACAAGGAGGTATGGTGCTCTCTGATATTCCAGCAAAACATAAGAAACACATTGTAAAAAGCAGACTCTTAAAGTAGGCCGTGCTGCAGTGGTTTCTTGTCGTTTCTTTTACGCTGCCATATCACGATCCGAAACGGCGATAAGTATTCTGTAAAGAATCTACATTAAATAAAATTATCTGAATCTGAATCAAAAACTTCTCTCAGCAGAAGCAGTAAGTACATTGGATTGGAATATATCCCTTTTCATATACTTGTGCCAAAATATTTTCTAAATTGTACTGGATATTACTGTACTGCATCGTTAATATAGTCCAGTAAATGGGATTTTAAAATCTGGAGTTCTTGATCCAATCATTGATTTACAAAAAAAAAATCAGTCTGGATAGGCCTGTAACGGAATGAACTACTTGGGCCGCCGGTCATAACAATTAATCTTATATTGAAATAAAACCAATTTGTCAAGACAGCCCTCGGTTCGGTGTTAGCAGATATCGTAGTATGGGTAGCGAAGTAGGAAGCTTCTGGGAGATACGCCTCCCTGAAAAGGGTCTCAGATCGCAAAAAAATAATCGATCGCATATTGATATACACGATAAACAGGGTCGTTTGCGGCATCATCACGAACATATAAGACCTCGTCTTGGTTCGTTTTGAGGAAGCATGTGCGCGGCCAGGGTGGACATGGAGCCATTTTTTCCAAAAAGTAATCGGCTACATATTGGAACGCCAGTACATTCAGGGGATGACGCCAATTCCAGGCGTGAAGAAAACCTTAGTCTTGCGTCTTTTACAGGAAGCGTCTAGGAGGTCAGGGCACACACACTTAAGCTCCTATGAGCTAAATTTAAATTACAACTTTTAAGTACTTAAGGTCTCTGCGCTAAGCCGCAGCCAGTCAGACAGACGGACATGACGAAACTATGAGGGTTCCATGTTGACTACGGAACCCTAAAAAGTACCTACCAAATCGTTCAGAACGGACTAGCTACGCCCGGCGCCGCGGCATCCACTACCTCGACCTCCCGCGACCCGCGCGATTCCCGGGTTCTCAGCCGGGTTGGTTGTAGTAAACATGGCCACTTTGAACTTGAGTGATCTCTGGTTTTGGGCAGATGTAGCATTGCGCCGGTTCAGCTTATACTGGGGTTGTTTCTACGTGCTAGCTACCATGCGTACTATGTGCATGCACTCAAATGATTACACAGCCTAGCCCACCGGCGCAAAATTGCACGTCTGTCGGTCTTTTACAGATTGTACTTCGGAGAGTGTGCCCAAGAGCTCCATGAGCTTATTCCGCCATCCCCCTTCTACCATCGAGAATCCAGACGCACCGCAGGATATCACCCATATTTGGTTGATATTCCACACATCCGCACAAAGCGCTTTAAAACATCCTTTATAATGCGCACAGCTAAGGAGTGGAATTCTCTGCCTGCGTCTGTGTTCCAAAACTCTTATAACCCGAATCTATTTAAGTCGCGAGTGAATAGGCTTCTTCTGGGCAAGCTCGTTCCATCGTCGACCTCATCTCTGTCCTCAAGGATAGATCGAGGTCAATAGTAAGCCCATACATTTTAAAAAAGCTATTATAACTATTCATTCACGGAATTAGCAAGGGAGATTGTTTGACTTTGCGGCTGCTGAAGAAGTCGACGGGCTGCGAGGGGTCATAAGATTTTTTTTCCAGTTGGATTTGTTCTTTTTTATGGCATGGGACCAAGTCCCCTGAGCCGTCCTAGGGGGGGAGTAGGCCCCCACCCTAATGACGGTTAGCGTAGTACTCGTAAACCACATACCAAACCACCACCACTGCACCACTGACTGACTGCACCACTGTCCACCCTCAAAAGGAGGGTTTCAACACCCCTCTTTTGACAATCCCGCGGATGAATAATGGTGGAAAATTATTTGCACTACACATAACCTCAAACTTCCTTTCTGAAAACAGGGGTGTTTCCGCATACTCCCTTCATATGAGGTTCATTTCCCCCAAAAAACTCTCACTAACCAAAAATAACTCACAAGTTCGAAGGACTTTACATTTATTATTATTCACTGTTAAAGAACGGCGCGTGACGCCAATTATCAGCTGCACATTATTTGTTATGTATTAAAATATTGCCACAATAATCGTGACTCACATTACTACATCGTTTAGCATTTATTTCCACTCTAGAACGTTGCCGCGACTTACAACCATGATAACTGTAGTAAATTTACAAATTTTAGGGATCCGTACCTCAAAAGAAAATAAATGGTACAGCAGCACTGCACTTACTTTCTCGCAATACTCAATGAAAAACAATCAACCGCAAACTTAAATTTGTAATGCCATACACATAGTATGGCAATACAAACTTTTATTTCGAATTTTTGTATTTTGTAAAAATATTTTTTGTATTTACGTTTTTCCAAAAAAATGTTCGACTGAAATATACAGATCAATTCAGAATTCAAATTGTCAAACGTTAAAACAAACAATTTTCAAACGATTTCGAGTAAATCACATGTTTAACTTTTAGTAGTACTGGAACACCCTTTATATGAATTTTCACAGATCAATGGACACTACCGTAGGATACTGGCATGAAGATTTTTTAAGTTTTCCAACACATGTTCCTTACGGATAATTGTTCAGTTTAGTCTACTGAGCAAGCCCTTTCAGTTTTTGGTACACCCTGTGTACTAAATTTTGTTCAAAAAAATCATAAATAATATCAAGTCAGGTAGACAATCAATCCAGGATTAATATTATAGAAAATTTTAATAAACTCAATGAAACCAATTTTGGGTAAATCACATATTCACGATTTGGTGGTACAGGGACACCCCTTATATGAAATTACACAGATCAATTGATACTGGCGCAAGATATCTTACATGGAGATGCTTGGTCATGCAAAGTTTCATCAAGATTCTATGAGCCGTTTTTGAGAAACTTTCAATTTTTAATTTTCATTGTATGACAGCAACCCTCAATATGAGAGCCAGCAAGAAACCACTTAGAACCCTTTGATGGATTTGCATAAAACTTCTAAATTCAAAATCTGGTGTCAATCGCTAGGCCAAAGCGTGACGGACAGACCGACCGACCGACGGACGGACATTTTTGGGAGACTTGTTTTCTATTATGTCTAAGTGATATAAAACACATTTTTGAGAAAATTAGAAAAACTTTTTTTCACGAATACAATACCTTTATAGGATGACTTTGTTGTCCATCTGTCTGTCAAGACCCTTTTTATTACGAACGAACGGGCAAAGGTATCAAGTTGAAATTAATATCAAATGTTAAATAAAGGACCCTCGAAGGCGTGAACATTTCAAGTTTCTAGAACAACTCAATGAAAATATACGGCTAATTCCCCATCTCCATCCATTTATGAACTTATCCAAAATCCACAGTAGACTTCCCGGTGACCTAGAACCATGAAAGGCAAGAATGTCCCATAGCATAACCAAAGGAAAATTTTTACAACTTTTCATACAACCAATTGTAATCAATAAAGGTGAGCTCCCATTTCAAATCAATCCATATTAGACAGGGGTCAACTTTGAGTGTACCCGGGATTCTTTTAATCAAAGAGCAAAAACTTGTAGTATTATATATTATGATGGACAGGTACGGAACCCTTAGTGCGCGAGTCCAACTCGCACTTGGCCGGTTATTTCCTTTTAAATTCTTCATGGCCAAGAAAATATCTGGTTATTTTTTGTACCAGTTTGTCCACTTATTAGTGAAGCAACAACGCACAAATACCTCATTAAGCAATGTTTTATAGCACACATAAAGGAATTATTCCGATAACCTTAAATTTTTAGTTACATCGCAGAATTAAAATTTTTTGCAATAAAAATACCATAACTTTTACTTATATACCTACAGATTTGTACGGAACCCTCGGTGCGCGAGTCTGACTCGCATTTGGCCTGTTTTTTTTTTTTGTTAATTACTTGATTTGGTACTGCTAATGTATAGTTTACCTGCACTAGGTGAGTTTGGTATGGGAGTGATGCGCTCATACATTCCATTGTTGATAAACTCATGCCTTTCTAGAAAAGTGTGAGTGCGTAACACTAGAGCTGGGTCGCTGTTGTAAGGGGCCTGCAAGTAAAAAACATTTTTTTTTATAAGAAATACATAAATTAGTAGCTACAGTCACAAAATTGTAAAGCCTTTATAAAAGATCATTTAGATCAGTTGTCAATTAGGGAATGGTTTTTTGTCTAAATTAAAACGGACCTCTATCTTCTGAACAGCATATTCCGTAACTTGCTTCATAGGGTCTTCAAACCACATTTTCAAAATCCTGTTCCTTATCTCAACTAAGGCCAGACTGGAAGGCCCTTGGAGGTCTGAGAAACATTCCTCTTCCAGGGGAGACATCTTGTCAAACGGCAGAAGAGATAGAAAGGCTGCCTCCTCCAAACTGGAAAATAAATCAGTGATAGGAAGCTTTAAATACAATATCAGGATTCTTCTAAATTAAATTGGCATTTGGATTAGCTACTTTGGCCAGAATAATCATCTTTTGAACCTCACTTTCGTTCAAAAAGCTTTCATAACACCCCTGTGGAGAATTACAAGCTTCCTTCAATTCCCGCAGAAATTACACAAGGCCTTTTTATATGTTACAAGTGAGCAGAAGGGGCCAACTGATGGTGAGTGCACACCACCGCACATAGCACCCACTGTGTTTCATTAGAATTAAATGAATGTCATCGAAAATTGCAATTTGCACAATTTAAATCAAAAAGTGCTAAATAATCAGTAATTACTTTAACCCAGCCAATAATTGAGTAATTGTAGGCTGTTAATGAATACAAACAAAGACTCTTTGCGCAAACACATCTATTTTTGTAATTGGCAGAAGATCCAAACAAGTAGGTAAGTTAGTGAAAACATGTAACCCAAAATATTAAAAGATAACCAACCTATTCAACATTTCTTTAGAGTCAGACTCCTCTATATCATCACATCTAGCTTCTTCTATAACTGGTTTGTCGTCTTTGTTAGGTTCCTTCGACCCTGCGTTTCCACTAGGTGAGGCCTCTCGCCGGCCCCGCGAAGACGTAGGGCTCGGAGACGAGACCTTGCTCCTGTCCGACTGATCCGGCTCAGAGCCATCCTGCTGCTTTAGAACAGCATCCAACTCACGGGTAACAACCTGATCAATAAACATAACCTCTAATTTCGAGCACAAAAGAATCTATAAAAAGAATATTAATTATTGGTTAAATACTACCATAATAATATTTACGTACTCTCACACGCTTCCGACGACTCATTTTCAAGAGGAATCACCAAATATATTCCAGGTGAAATTAAACTACAATTTTGACAAACAAGAAACAACACAAATCAAATCAAAAGCAATGTTGCCAGAATTAAATTTCAGACACATCACAAAATTCATACAACTTATTTGTTCTGCTTTTCCGTTCGTGAAAATCTCACTTGTCGAAAAATCATCAAAATTACAGCTTGACCAACTTTTCTGTAGAATGGCCAAAAGCGGAACTACTTACGTCATTTTGAAAACGTCATTTTGTTTTTGACAGTCCTCAGAGTAAAAACTGTAGAGTCCGTCCTAAACATAGTCGTGTAAAGCGTCTCCTAGTTGACTATGACAAGTCGGTCAAAAATTTAGGTTACGTTTTACAAATATAAAAAAAAATCTATAAAAAATCTAATGTTTCATCCAAACTTTATATGCGAAAGTGAAAATATATCATTTTTACCTGTGAATTGTATTCTATACATCTAATAACTCGCCGATTCTGTTCATTGAAAATTATCGGAAAAAATTGATCTGGGGGGTCACAAAAAAGGTAATAAAAACCATTCGGTTCATTTATGGAATTTTCGTCTGTTGGTCTGTTTGTCTGGTTGTGTATTCGCGATAAACTCGCAAACCACTGAACCGATTGGACCCGGTTTTCGATAGGTACTGTATTAAGCATTTACTTCTATATAAATCTATGGTATTAAGCTTATTTCCGTGCAACATATAAGCTTAGTTTCATTGCAATCGGTTTACTCAAACAGAATACAATCGAAGTTTCAAGCGGCGGCGCCAATAACTCACAGACCACTCAACCGCTTGAAATAAGGTTAACAATAACACATTAGGCTTAATTTTATTTCATTGCCCAGATTTGTTTCATTGCGAACGGTCAACTGAAACAGAAGATACGTGAAGTTTCAAGCGGTGGCGCCAGTATATCGAAAACCACTGAACTCATTTACTTATTTTTAGATCATTTACTCAGCTTTAGATCATTGCAATCGGTTCACTCAAAAAGAAACAACTTAACTGATACAAACGGGGTTTTCAATAATGTGTTTGGCGTTCTTTCTTGCAATATAGAAGCGGTAATCGGTTCACTCGAACAGAAGATACGCAACTCATAAAAAAATATACGTATGAAACTTCTAGAGTTTTGAAAACTTTGGTAAAAAAAATAGATAAATAAAATACTTTAAGAACTAAAGAGAGATGTGAACTTTCATGTTTTAGAAATCATCTTTTAAAGGGGGAAATAAGTGTTTAAACAAAGTTTAGAAATACTACAGTTTTGTGTTCAGGTAAATATGTATCTTGACACGGTGGCCTTTGTACCGCTCTTTTTTCAGTAGCTACAGAAGCTAAAGTGACTGAGCCTCAGATTTAGTTACAGGTTTTGTTTTGTATATGAAATAAAGAAACCCGTATGACACTTCGTCCGAATTTTACACTTACGAGGATAGTGGGCGACCTAACAGTCCATACGTGAACAAGTGTACATACATTTTAGTATCGAGGTCCCTCGCAAGAAATGGATACGATTATGGCTCCCTCCTTAGCCAAAAGACCTGCTACTAAAACCTCCTTGTATCAGTCAGTGTTGTCTGTGTTGTTCTTGTTTTTCTGCATATTTCCAAGTATTTTATGAGAAAATCGTTCCAAAAACGATGGAAAGTGGTGTGCGAGAAATGATTCTCATAATGAAATCATTAATCCATTCGGCAGGTACTTTCTACCTGGAATCAATTGCGAATTTAATGTAATTTTGTGATGTTGTTTTAGGATAGTGTGGGGTATAGAACCTAAGTTGTTGACCTCGAGGAGCCTGTGGAAACTTGGTGGGGGGCCAAAAACCTCAAAAATAATTCCGAGGCCAATTTGCCTAAAAACCCTTACCGTTTAGGCAAGGCCGTTGTCTTTATCATCGATCTTTGTATTTACTTACACAGGGTGTGAAAAACCGGCCAAGTGCGAGTTGGCCTCGCGCCCTAAGGGTTCCGTACCTATCTACCAAATGATATTATTATGCTAAAAGCTTTTGCTCTTTGATATTAAAAAACTCCGCGACCATCCAACTTGAACTTCCTTCCTATTTATAATAAGTGCTGTTGTTGTCCCAAATAAACAATAAATAAAATAACATAAATTATAGAAAAGTTCTTGAAACGGGAGCTCAACTTAATTGGTTACTATTAGTTGTGAGAAAAACTGAAATATTTAATGATTTTAGACTTTTCCCTTTATTTGTACTGTGAGACCTAGCTTCTTGCCAAATTTCATATTTTAGGTCAACGGGAAGTACACTGTAGGTTTTGCTTTTTTGCATTAATGTATGGAGATGAGGACATAAAGAGTCATATCTTTTGATTGCGTCGTTGTAAAAAATTGAAATTTTCAGATATTGTGTGGTTTATAGACCTTAATATTCGTTATCAATTTCAACCTGATACCTTTTCTCGTTCGTGAGAAAAAGGGTCTTGACAGACAGGCAGAAAGACAAACAGACAGACGGACAACAAAGTGATCCTATAAGGGTTCCGTTTTTTTTATTTTGAGTTTCGGAACCCTAAAAAGTACGATGATCCTTCTAAGGCGTGATTCTACATCATTAATAGATTGTACAAAAAATATTACAAACACTTTTTCTTAAAAAAAGTAGTTTTAGCTAAAGTAAAGTAAAGTAAAGTAAAATAAAGTAAAATAATTTTATTTCCTCTACAAAAAACATGGGCAAAAAAGTAGGCACAATAAAATGTCTGTAGAGGCTGGTTCCTAAGCTAGGTAGTCCTGTGTTTTAGGCAACCAGGCCTCCACCTCCAGAATGAATGAATACAATAACAATTAAAACATATTATAAGCTAGACATCGAGGAGTTTTACAATAATTTTTAAATTTGTATTAGTGTTATATAAAACCAAAAAAACGGAAACAAAAATTTAAACTTAAAGAGTGAGCGTGTGTAAGAGAGCGTGTGTAAGTGTGTGTGTGTGTGCGTGTGTATGTGTGTGTGCGTGTGTATGTGTGTGTGCTTGTGTATGGGTGTGTGCGTGAGAATGTGTGAGTGCGTGTGTATGTGTATCAAGAAACGTAACTATGATTAGAGGTACTTCACAGAATTATGAGAGAAAAAATAAATAAATCAAATTTAAAATTACTAGGACAGTATCGCAAGAAGTTTTTCTGTGTCCTCATAATTCATACCAAGGAGCCAGTCAGTTACCGACTTTTTACACTGAAACTTACTTTGTGGGTAGATATTCGTGATTTTGTTACACCTATTATATAGAAATGGACCAAGTAAACCGAAGAAGCGTTGGGCAAAAGTAGTATTACACGGTAGAGAAGCTGAAACCGTACCATGCCTTCTGTTATTCAATGCAAGCGCAGGATCATATACAATACAAGAATGTTGTTTCAAGATGGTATATAGAACAAAAAGTTGTCGAATTGTCAAAACCTTACACGATTTATACAGTTCCTTCGTAGGAAAGAAGAACGAACGAAAAGTCGATACTTTCAAAATTGCACGCTGAGCCACCTCAAGCTTCTTTAAGGAAGTTTTGGCAGCACCACCCCAAACAGAAAGGCAATAAATAAAAATGGATTGACAAACAGCATAATACACCATATATAAAACTTTGGGTTCAGCGATATGTCGAAGACATTTAAATACATAAATTAACTTTCGTGTACGAGACGATAATAAAGTTATATGTGTTTTAAAGTTGAGATTTTGATCCAGGTTTATTCCAAGGTATTTAAAAGAAGCCACATTTTGCATACTAGGACAGGAACAGGAAGAGACAGAAGTAGAGGAGCAGTAATGAGCAGTGAGGGTGAAATTTTCAACCGGGAAAGAAGAGTTACGGATGCCGAACATCATGTATTTAGTTTTATCAGGATTGATAGTAAGAAGGTTGGTATTGAGCCAAAATAATATTGCATCGAGTCCACTTTGAGCTAGGTTAAAAGTTTCACGCCATGTGTTTCCTTGACACAAGAGAACTGTATCATCAGCAAAAGAAATTATTTTGCTATTAGGTAAATGAGTTAGACAAAGGTCATTTATAAAAACCAAAAACAACGTGGGACCAAGGATACTTCCTTGCGGGACTCCGATATTTATAGGAAGTTCATCGCTTGTGAAATTATCAATCCTAACTCGTTGGTAGCGATTAAAAAGGTAGCTTTCAAATAGTTTAAGTTCGTTGCCTCTAATTCCTAATCTTTCTAGTTTTCGAAGAAGTAGGGGGATCGAGACCGTGTCAAATGCCTTAGCAAGGTCAAAAAAAATTGCTACACATTTTTTATTCCTATCAAGGTTTTCAACTACAAAGTCTACGAGATCATGGACTGCAAGACCAGTCGATTTTTTCGCACGAAAACCGTATTGATTAGGAGCTAAAAGATTATTATGTTCAAGGAATTTGATCAATCGATTATTCATTATACGTTCTAGTATTTTTGATAGGGAGGGAAGAATAGAAATTGGTCGATAGTTAGATGCACGGTCTCGATCACCTGACTTGAAAATTGGCCTGATAATGGATTTTTTAAAGACGTCAGGAAAAACACCGGAAGAGATGCTCAATCGGCAGATATGAGTGAGTGGGGGTACTATGATATCTTTAAACTCTTTTAGAAAATTGGAAGAAATACCATCCCAGCCCTTCGAAGAAGTATTTTTCATTGAGAGTACGAGTCTCTCCACCTCCTGCTCATCTGTGTCAAGCATAACCAAAGAATCCATAGAGATTCTGGCACCATCATCATTATTATTTACTAAACGGAAGTTACATGAGCTGATTTTTTCAGCGAGAGATTTTCCTATGTTAGCAAAATAATGGTTTACTGCGTCCACGGAAGCTGATGGAGAATTACGCATATTCAAAAGCTTACCTGCAGAGTCTTCAGATTTAATTGTATTTGTGCTAGTTTTTATTACCTCCCATAGCTTTTTATTATTTGAACCGGCGTCTTGAAGTTGCTTACTAAAATATGCACGCTTAACTTTTCTGAGTAAGTCATTACAAAAGTTCCTGTAACGACGGTAAGTTATCGAAAGAACACTATCATTAGGTTGATTTTTAAGTTTCTTGTGCATATTATCCCGATTTCGGATGCATTTTAGTAAGCCGACCGTAATCCAAGGCTTGATAGTTTTGGTACGATTAGGCAATCGCAGTATTTTAGTGTTAGACACAAGAGCCATGCTGAGGAGATCCACCAGTAAGTTAGCCGCAAAATTAGGATTAGATGATATAAACACCGAACTGAAGTCAATATTCTTCATCGTTGTTTGCAAGCCGGGATGATCAATTTTAGAAACATTTACGGATACTTTCTTATGTAAAAATAAATATCTGAGCTAATTACAAAAGTGTAGCTTGGTTTATTACATTTTATTATGAAATGATCCAAACAAGTAAACTGTCTTGTAGGAAGGGTATGGGATGGTAACATTCCATGCATGGCTAACAAGCTTAGATATTCTTCAGAATTTATATCTGAATTGTTAGGAGCTATGTCAATGTTTATATCACCCGTTAGGATGATACGCTGAAACGATTGAACGGATTGAAGAACTATA
This sequence comes from Athrips mouffetella, assembly GCA_947532105.1. Lineage (NCBI taxonomy): Eukaryota > Metazoa > Arthropoda > Insecta > Lepidoptera > Gelechiidae > Athrips > Athrips mouffetella. The sequence continues at coordinate 15,831,171 of OX383984.1, forward strand.
TTTAGATATTTAAGAAATAACACAGAGTTAGACTTGTAACAGTGCGGACGATATATAGCTAAGATTGCAGTGTGGTTAGCGATTTTAATCAAAAGACAGTTTGTTTCAGGAAAAAATGGTTCAGATACCGAAAAAGTTAAAGATCTTTTTACGTATGTTACAACACCGTCATTTTGATTGAAGTTATCACTAGTTCTGTGCGCATCATAATTAGGCAACGCAGGTAAAGAACCATGGCAATAAGATAGCCAGCACTCCGTTAGGATAATAACGTCTATGTCTATCTTAAGTTGTTCAAGAAGGATGGCAATTTTATCAAAATTACGTGAGATACTTCGTATATTTTGACAGAGTATTTTTGTTTGTTTAGTGGGATTAGATAAATGGGAAGAGATCTCTCCAGCACAACAAGATTTAGGTACAGATACTTCAAAATTATCAATATCATCTAATAGTTTATTTGTGTCATCGAACGTGAAGCTTTAAATGAAGGATTGGGCAAACAAAGCAGGCACTGATTTGATAAGGGGATACGATTCTATGAAGTACTCTTGGTTTCATGATTCGCTTTTGTGTTAGTATGCGAGAGATGAGGTGTGTAAAGTGAAGTATGTCTGTAATGTGTATGATAGTTTTACAAAGGTGATAGCAACACCCAAGAAAAAAACTAAGTGAAAACACATCTAGTCATGTAGCTTTTTTTAGACTATTTAAGTGTTCAAGATTTTTAACACGAATTGCTGGTTGGCCTTCCGATTTTCTCAGGTACACATTACCACCAGCAGACCAGCAGTAGCCATATTGTTCATTGGTTTTGAAGTTCTTGGCCAAGTACAACAGGTAACGACCTTTTGCTGTAAGATGTTCAGAGATGTAGATTTGGGAGTTTGTGTCTGGGAAGCCCATGGAGGCAGCTGTTAGCTGTACACGCTTTTCCTTATAATAGGTCTTGCATTCATTGAGAAATTGTTCCTTTATGAAAGTGTTGGAGAACTCAACAATGATAGGCGGTTTCCGGTCTTCTTTGTTCTTGCTAGGAAGACGGTAAATGTCTCTAACGTTCTCCTGCAAATTTCTGATGTTCAGTATTTCACTTAGATTCTTGAGATTTGCTAATAAGTCCGTCTTTGACTCTTTTTTCACTTTAGGTAAATTTCTTATTTCAATACAAGTCTTAATAAGTCGCTTTTCTAAGGCCTTACATTTATCATCAATTTTGGAAATTTGAAATGCGATCTCTTTACGATCTTCTTGGATGCTATCAATCGTGGTCTGCAATTTTGTGATACGCTCCGACATATCATTAACAGCCAGCTCAATAGAGGCGTTGGTGTTGCCTATAGACTCATTTTGAAATTTTATTCCTACAACTTCAGCTTTTAATCCAGCTACTTCATCACTCAAAGCATCCAGGCGGGAATTTTGTCTTCGTTCAAATTGATCAAACATAGTCTCCATGGTTCGCCGTAGCATTATAGACAAATTTGAATCCTGCTCTTCGAATTCTGCATTACCCTCAAGTGACTTTTGATCACGTCTAATTGTTATATTCTTTTTTTCAGATTCAGTGAACCTTGACATTGGTTGGTGGATACTCGAAGAGGCTGGCGAAGAAAGCGTAGAGTTAGCATGTTGCGCTTGAGGTTTTTTATTGACAGGCGGCGGCGGTACTAGCTTGGAGTGCGGAGGTGATCGCTGCATAGCTAATTTTATCCAAATCAAACACTCCAGGTACCAGGGTAACAGAAATCAGAATAGGCGAGACGTGAGCAGGAGGGAGAACACAAAACCACTGATAATGTTGTCTCTTATGCTTTTATCACTGTAGAGGTCTTGTAAAATGGCTGGCTATCGAGGTTTTCATACAAAATTACTTTCCGTCCACTTTTGATAGACCTTCGTTAAACTTGTGTGTTTGAGTTCCAACAAACTTTGATGTAGTAAGTATTAAAATATTTCACTTACAATGGCCAAGTAAGCGGCGGCGATCGAAGCAGGTGTACCCACACATGCGCAATACCCGCAGATATGTGTGGATAGATATAATAGGCGCCTACGCAGATAGAAGCGGCACTAACGTAGATACAAACTCCTTAAGATTCTGCTGCCCGATTATTTTGAACGGAATAAAATATGGGAAAAGACTAAAAACAATTTAAAAATAAATTCAATAAAGTGGACTACTAAACACGTCTGATACGCTCAGATATCCGGAGGGGGCTTCTCAAGTAGAAGTGAAGCGCCCGGAGAGTTATTAAATTATTAGGAAGGATCATCGTACTTTTTTTACACCCTGTATAGGTATCTTTTATCTGTGATAGCGAGCAAGGAGGCAAACAGTAAAAATTAATGTCATATTTCATCATGTAGTTAAGAGTATTAAAAAAGTCTCAATTTGTTTATTTTTGTAATAGGTGGCAACCCTTTTCGATCGTAGCGCCATCACAAAATTCTCCAGATAAGTTGGTCAAGCATAAGATAAGCATGCGTTGCAAATTAAATCTGTCCATAAAACATTGACTGAAGCCTAACACACCACACCGATTGCCATGAGATCAGACATGCGATTATCCTGTAAGATAGAAGCTCTAGTACGATGCCCTAGCTAAATAAAAGTTATATCTAAAGGGGCTCCTAAACGGGCAACATTTTCACTGCAATATGTGGCTGCCAAAGAAATTTTACTTCATATAGAAGTAATATATAAGAAATAATTCGTCACAAGTAGGAATGTGTGCATGTTTTCATCTATCGATAGTCGATAAGTTACACAAGGAGAAATCGATGTCGAAACTTAGACCAAAAAGTTGAAGTACTAAACTTTAATAAAACTCAAATCTGTTAAAAGCAGTTATTAAAATTTATTTACACAAAAAATGTTTTTTTCATATTTTACAAGAAGGTACTTTCTTACGTAAATTAATTATTTACATATTAAAGATCTTAAAAAAGTATTATGTTGCCTAACGACAATTTACAATTTGTTTTCATTCTTGGACGTGGATACGATACATCTTTGCTTTCGTTTGGGGCTTCGTGCAAAGTGAATATAGGCCATCTGGCGGCAAAAATGAGTGCTATGTCGAGTTTTGATTCAGTTAAAACTGATTTGGCATAAACATCCCGAAACTTGCTAGATTAAAAAATGTCGCGAATCGTCCTAGAACGTTATCGATCATCCTAAATCGCTCGAAAATTCTCGATTACCCAGAAACAATCTACTACTGACTCGGACCATCAGCCATCCTAAATCACTCAAATATTCTAGGACATTCTACACTATCATGTATCAGTCGTACATTCTAAAACTTTCTTGAACATCCCAAAACATTCTAGAACATTCTTTGGCATCCCAAAACATCCTTAAACATTCTTGAACATCATGTCACTCTCGGACATACTCGAATATACCGAAACATTTTGGAACATTCTCGGACATCCCGAAAAATCGTAGAACATTCTTTCTTTCATTATTAAACACTCGAACATTGTATAACATTCTCTAAAATCCTGAAACATTCCGGAACATTCCTAAATATCTCAAAACATTCTGTAACATTCTAAAACATCATGTAACTTTTGAACATTGTAGAACATTCTTGAACATCTTCAAACGTTCTGGAATATCCCAAAACGTTCTGGAATATTCTCGGACATTTCGAAACTTTCTGGAACTTTCTTGAACATCATGTTACACTCGTAATATTCGACCAACTCAAAAGATTCAGGAACATCGATCCACCCGAAACATTCTAGAACATTCTTGATCATCATATAACACTTGAAAGTTCTAGAAAATCCCAAAACCATTGAACATAATATAGCAGTTGAAGATCCTAGAACGTACTAGAACATTCTTAAACATCTCAAGACATTCCGGCACATTCTCCGACGTCACAGAACATCCTAGAACATTCTCGAAGATCCTAGCTAGAACATTTTGAAAACATAATAGAGTTGAATGCATAACGGAGTTTAACGCTGAACGGAACTCTAAGGGTATTTACACACTACGTCCGATCTAAACCCGGTCCGAACTCTGTCCGAAGTAGTCGTAGAACTATTTTTATGGTATTTTACGCACTAGATCCGGCTTCTGTCATCCGATTTAACTATTGATTCTTATTTTCACGGATTCGGATCGGACGCAGTGCGTAAACACCCTAAGGAATTGATCTGGATTAGATGAAAGTGACATGAATGCTACCTACATACACAAACGTATGTATCCGCGTAAAGTTTACAGCCGTATCAAGGGATTTTTACAAGATTTGTAATTCTTTACCAATGATTTTTTTAATTATTTGCTTTTCGCATAAACTTACTTAAAACTAGCTGTACCAGCGACTACCTATGCGCCCTAGAGTGTCTACCTATGATTTTACATGAAAATATACCTTATTTTTAATAGCTCCCATGTGAATCACCATCAAATCCCTCTGGTGCTGGCAAACCTGCATAATCATGCTCTCCTTTTGAATCACGCACGTTGAATTTACACCCACCAGTTTCGGTCGGTACTCCCTTTTCTTTCGTCGTGTAGTTGTAACGAATTGAAACTGGTTTTTCCTGGTTATAAACATGTTCCAATGGGTTGAAACTGTTTAAACTGATTGAAACTGGTTACAAACGGTTAAATCTGATTGTATTCGGCTATAATCGCTTTTAACTTGTTAATAGTAGTTTAAGATACAAGTGCCGTAAGCATGGTTATTACAAACGAGTTGACGTTTTGTAAACCCGAGACAGAGTCGAGGGTTTACCATCGGCACGAGTTTGTCATAACCCTTACGGCCGTGTATCTTACGACGTTTTTCAATACATTTGTGAGAAAACAGGTATAAGTAATACACTTGTTAAAGGAACCAACCATGGGTACTGTCAGCCTCTTGTCGATTTATGTTCTCCTGGTACTCTCTATTTTATTTTAAACTAGCTGGTGCCCGCGACTTCGTCTGCGCAGAATCTGCGGTTTCACCCGCATTAAATGCGTTTTCCCGTGGGAATGAAGTGTTTTTCCGCGGTAAAAAGTAGCCTATGTGATTCCAGGACCTAACCTATATTTGTGCCAAGTTTCATTAAAATCCATTCAGTAGTTTTTGCGTGAAAGAGTAACAAACATCCATCCATCCATTCATACTTACAAACTTTCGCGTTTATAATATTAGTAGAAAGTAGGATATATTGGTAGGTAGGCAGTCGTCAGTAAAAAGTCAACACTGTAGTATTTTTACAAAATAATTTTATGACCAGAGTGTAAAAGCTCCTTGGTAGTATACTTTTTTTACTTACCGCACTAGTTCAGTAAGTAACTACTTACGAGCAATGTTTACCTCCTTGTAAGTACCTTTTTCGAGCAAATGTATTGAAAAACTAGTTTTAACCGTTACCTACTAATGATTTGGCAGTTCGTAATATAACTCCAAAAAAATATACAAAAAACGATTGTTGATTTCCTTAGACCTAAAATGAAAAAGGCAATGCTAATGTTGCTTGAAGCAAAACTCTACTGTGAAAACCGAACACAAATTCGCTTAGTTGTTTTAAGTACCCAAATCAGCCATTAAAAAAATACTGTCTTGTCTGTCTGTTTCGAAATGATTATCGAAAAATCTTCAATTTACAAACACGATTTTTATACAAATTTATTGGCACACTTTTTACTAGAAGTTGCTTTCTAGCGTAATTATTCAAATAAGTTTTACAACGAATAATTCCTTACGGTTGATTATTTACAGTTCTTGACAATAATTATTTACAATGGAATAATTAATATTATTTGTTACTCTATGCAATTTATTTACAATTCTTTTTAAATAGCATGCAACTGCCTAAATGGAAAAAGTCGTTAAGTTAACGTATGTATGAGATTAAAATTTATTTCAATTTTTATTTTTAAAATTTCTGTTTTTTTTTATATTAAGCACAAGTCTGACCCTGTATGAAAAAATATTCACTTTTAAGTAAGTATATACAATTATTTACTGGCCTTTAAATATAATTGTTTTAGTCAAGTGACTTCTTATTTTGTGTCCAGGCACGTTCAATTGTTTTGTTATGTGGTGGATTCGAATTGTTAAGTATAACTGACATATTGCTTTCATCAACAAATTTCGATGGTTGTTTTCAAAATCTTGTTCTAATGAATGTTCGGCTAGATTGTCAAAAATTTTTGAAAATGTAAATGAAGCGCAAACTTTGTTAGTAATCATCATTACATTTTTACGGTTGCCTAGATTTTGCCCGCCTTGTATATTTTTTTGTTCTCTCACATGCCTTTCCACAGCTTCACATACTAAAAATATATCTCTTGATGGTCTGATCAAACCTCCCCTGTCTTTGATTGTTATTAGTGATATTCTTCCACATTCATATTCCTCATATAAACTTTCCAGGCAACATTCGCATTTTAAAGTTTTTCGCAGTTTCAAGACAACAAAACCAGCAATGTAGTGAACAATATCTGACGACATTTCACTAAGAGAGGAGACTGATTGTGTATAATCGTGGTCGAAATTAAGAGGGATATCAGACGTTTCTTCCGGGTCATCAAACGCGATACGTGCATTTGCACTGCTTTTGTTTATGGCTGCAACTGATTTCCTCGACGAACAATTCAAAACAGTGATCCTCTCGAGTGGAACGCAGTTGCCACTGGCTCCATCTTTGAACTGAGCATGTACGAGTAACCTCTTGTAAGCCGCTTGAAACATGCGTGCCGAAGGGTTGTTGTTAAACCCACATTTAGCCCGTATGGCCCCGAAAAAAAGTTCAAGGTGATCTTGAGACATCTTGTATGTACACAAGTACTGTAGGTCATTGTTTGTCACAGTCTTGTCAAACATTTTAATTAAACTCCGCATGCACATAAGGAAGCCATTAAATCCGGTCTTTCTGTTTGACTTGACCAGTTTTATGCCATCGACAGTTTTTAAATTCTTTATGTAATACTCAGCAGCCGTGAAAAATTCTTTAGTTTCGTGGATGTTACAAGAAGAAAGTGCCTTTTTGAACCCTTTAGCACGCATGTTCCTGCTATTAAAAATGTCAAATAAGTTATTAAAAATTCGTAAAAATTTGATCGTGCCTTCACAGCCTTCGAAACCAGGTAAACAATTATCTGTACAATATTGTAAAGCGTCGGCTACTGAGTTGCTAAACAGTTGCGTCGCAAGGCGAACCTTCATTTTTTGGTTGATGAAATTAACGTGCTCTTTTTTCAATTTGTTACCCAGGTGTAAGCCTTCATCTTCTTGTAATCTCAAGAGAAGCTCCAGATACGTCCACGATATTAGGTTGTTATCGCCATCGACAAAAACTTTCTTATCCGCAAAAGCATTGCGCACAAGCTTAATATTGTGACAAGGATCAGGCCATAAGAAAACTTCATTGTCAGCACATTCAAACGACACGGATTCACAATTATCATCAGATGAGCCACCCGTCAAGATTTTGGCCATCGCGATATTGTTCGCAGCTCCGTCGTATGTCAGTGATGCTACTGCAACGCCACATTCATTCAATTGCTGTATGCACTGATGTACCAGTATAGATTTTTGTTCAGCTGAAATCGATGATATCAGAAAATATCCTACGGGTATTTTCCACGAGTCATTCATTGATGTCACCATAAGTGTTAATGCTTGGGTAGCAATCGCAACAGAATCAGTGTCCAACTCGCAGCCAAAATTTACATAACCAAAATACCGGAGATTGTAGCTATCCCATTCGATCAACTTGCGAATAGCCATTTCGTCCAAGGCCACGGCACAAAAAATCTTTTTTTGAGGATTTTGCTCCACTCGTAACCGAATAGCATCTAAGGCTTCTGTTGTTAATCCTGGATCACAATTAACCCCTTTATACCATGCTGAAATCGTTTTTGAATGAGGCAAAACATCTTCGAATTCATTGCGTATAAATTCATATGCTCTTGGCGAGAGATAATGGAGAGTAACAGCAAACTTTTTTAAATCCAAACTGTACTCTCTAGGAAGGGTAAGATCTGCTTTTTTGTGTAAAAACCTTTTAATCATGTCATTGTCATTTAAACTTTCTAAAAGATTTAGATTTTCCATTTCAATCTCTTCTTCCTTTAGCTTTTTCATCGAAACGTCGTACAGCTGTTCATTTTTTCTAGTGGCTCGCGATACTTTTTTCGTCAATGTATTAATTTTCCGAAGACGTCTTTTGCTAGTTTCCTTAGCTAACCAAAGGTCTTTCTCAAGCATAGCAACTTTTTTTTTTAAATTTGCAAGCTCCGACTCTAAATCCAAAATTTTTCTGTCAATGTTCACAGTATCGTAATCACCAACACACATGCCCGTTTTTCTTTTTACACATTTCCTAGGAATGTTAATTTCACTCGCTAATGGTTCCTGAAACAAAACATTGATCAAGATTTGTATGCCAGTTGCATATTGCATTTTTAGCTAATCTGCCAATTATTGATTCGCCATCAATAATAAATTTTAAAACATAAAAAAAAGGAAATAAAGAATGTTCAGATCAAAGATTTTTTTCCCACCGCGGCTTCGCCTCGGATCGCAATACACGTGTGGCATTCTTTAATGTTCTTTCTTCCCTAGGTACGGAAACTAAAAATTATCCATCTATCTTTTATTTTCTAATGATGGATTTTGAACATAGCTTTTTAAGTGCATTAGAGTAACCCATTTAAATGAATAAGCCGGCTAGATATTATCACAAAAATAATGTTCTTTGCGTCACCAGCTGATCCTACGCTTCGATCCAAAACTTCTTCTTTTAAAATAAAGTTGTAATTTAAATATTTATGTTCAAACTTTTAATTATAGGTACCTACAGCAATAACAAAATCACAAATAAAAGTAACGTTTTTTTACACCCTGTATAAAATTAAAAATATATCTACCTTCACATTCTGCGAACAAAGGAGCTCTGTTGGTGCTTTATGATTATATCTTTTTGCCAAAATATTTCCCTGTAATTATAATGTTTTTGTTAAATGCTTATAAATTTATAAGAAGTAAATATTTGTACAGCAATAAAATTCCACTGTGCAGCGGTATTCTATGTATTTTTGTAGCAATAAATAACACTTAAACAATATTGTTCTTTTTTGCATAACAATTCCAAGTCCTAGCTTAGCTTGTAACTTGGTAATAAATTCCTTGAAAAACTATACGTTTTGTTACGTGTAAAATTAAAGCAGCTGTTATGATAATCCCAACCCCAAGTGTCCTCTTTAATCAGGTGTAACAAAAAGGGTATAGCAACCCTGAAGGATGTGAATCTGCCCATAAAATTGGACAACTTTCCCTAAAAACATAGGTCAAAATTCGAAAAAAATTTGTTTACCTCACATAGAAACTGATAGCTCACTTTGTATGGGAAATAAAAAAAAATCGTATTTCGACCTATGCATGTTCTTTAGGGAAAGTTGTACAGTTTCAAGGACAGAATCTCATCTTACTGGGTTAATATAACCTTTCTGTTATCTTCTGACCTTATCCTCCAATAGTATCCTCTGACCGCAAGTGGGTGACCAATGATACCTACGATTTATTATAATTTTACGTACCAGTATAATATCTGTTTCATCGGGTAAATGTAAAGTAGGTACAGCGTTTTCTTTTAGCCGCCGCCATATAAGGTTTTCATGAAAAGAATCGGCCGTAAAATGGTCAGAGCAAATTTTGCTGTACCTAGTTGGGCTCCAGTCATTGGGCTTTCTTATTTGTTTTGTCCATAGAATTTTTAGTTTTTTATCCTCAGGAAAACTAAAACAAATGTTGAGTTTAATATTGTAAAATAAAAAAATACCACTATCGATAAAAAATAATAACATCACTAGTCACCTACAACTGATCCCTAAAAAAACGATAAAATACAATAAAATACGCTACAATTTCAATTTAACTGACTGTAGGAATGATAAGTTGACATTTTTTTATACAACGTTTGTGATAACAATACACCTTACACCAATACATACATGAAAAATAATGAGTTAAACTTACAGATGAAAAGACAAAATCTCATTGGAGTTTTCTTTTTGTGTTTTCGAAGATGTACAGCCATCAATAACACACGGCATTATTGCAAAACACAATTACAAATATGGACAGCAAGTTGAGAACAAATTACAAATACTATGCTCTTGTTCACCACATATTTTTTATAATTTATACAATGTTGACTAAAAGATTTTGAAAATATTTTGATCCGTTAAAATCACAACAAATTAAATAATCCTATAAACTTTGTAAATGCAATGAACGCGTCGTTCATCTAATTTGGTAGGATGTGATCACTGACGACTTGACATGGCATGAGACATGCTAGCAGTTGTCATCCCATACTGAAAAAAAATAGCATGGTTTCTTCTCCGAGCGAAGCAAGGAGGTTTTTGTTCTGAGGTGGCTGCAATACAAATGCCGGCAATATTGCCAGGTATGTCAGCCAGACTATGCAATAATGTTCGCATGGTAATCGAAAATACTGCAATATTGCCGGGCCTGTTCTGTTATTGTTTCGTTAAGTTGCATATGTGCGTCCCTTTCTTATGACATGAAGGTTGCTTTTTTTTTGGCAATCGTCAACCCATATTTGGGGACATTTCTGCCGTGTTCTAGAAAATTCTTCAGTTTTTAGATTTTAAAAACGGGTAACATTTTCACTGCAATATGTGGCTGCAATACAAATGCCGGCAATATTGCCAGGTATGTCAGCCAGACTATGCAATATACCGCAATAGTTTAAGTATGGCCCGGCCACAGAAAAATAAGGGTACTTAGAAGGAGGATTAAAGAAATAATTCGTCACAAGGTAGTGAAGGCGTCGTTCTATGGATTTGACGGGTTATTTTGAATATTTTCTAGTGATCACTGATAGTTTGACATAAAATATTGGGACATGTTGGCAGATGTCATCCCATAGTAAAATAAATTAGCAAGGTATCTATTCCGAGCGAAGCAAGGAGGTCCGAAATCTTTGGGCCCGGCTATATATCAACACATTTTTGGTATGGCCAATGCAATTTTATGTGTGGCCGATATGTTCGAATGGTAATCGAAAATACTGCAATATTGCCGGGCCCGTTCTATTGTTGTTTCGTTAAGTTGCATATGTGCGTCCCTTTCTTATGACATGAAAATTGCTTTTTTTTTGGCAATCGTCAACCCATATTTGGGGACCTTTCCGCCGTGTTCTAGAAAATTCTTCAGTTTATAGAACTTCTTCAGTTTTAAGATTTTAAAAATATGGCTTATTTCATGTCTAAGCGTGTTTAAAGTATCACGCCTATTAAGGTAAGGTCGAATCAATAATATAGTTTTTTTTCTTTCGTTTTTCATTTTCCAAAATAACATAAGCCGCTGCGACGCAGATGAATTCGTCGGCCATTGTTGCCCAATTTTGTAGCCCGTGTACAAGAAAAACATTTGAGCCATAGTATTGCCGAAATGTTCGGACATAATCTGCAATAAAATGTTTTTACAATAAAATACAATCTTCCGCATCTGGCAGCACTGAAACAGCGCGCGGAGTGGCGTATTATATAGTCTAAGGAGTGGCGAGTGGCATGCTGCCTGCCGTGCGGCGATCCGCGCGGGCCGCGCATATAATGCGATCGCATCGCCTGGCGGAGTTCAACATGCGAGAGTGCAATGCGACTAGGTGCGCGTCCATAGATTTTCATACAAACTATTCAAAATCCGCTTGGTGATCCGCCTTAATGCGCCTGCACCTTAAAATTGTGCTTAGACACGTTTACTTTGGCAGGCGGATAACGTTTACAGGAGGGCGCTGCTCTCATATGTTTTGCTCGAGAAATGTGCAGTGGCTTTAGTTCCGATTTTATCCTCCTGCCAAAATAGCCGTGACCAAGGAGGTTTAAATACGCTTCACTACGCTTCGCTTGCGTGGGTTAAAACCTCCTTGACCGTGACGCTCGTATGGAGAGGGCTTATTTTCTTTACCAGTGACAAGTTTCTTGGTGAGTTTCTCAGTGTCGTGGACTGAGCGTGCCTCTCAATACGGAAACCCAATAATATTATATTTATTTATTTCAGACAGAGTCCATACAAAATGTTAGTAAAAGCTTATTCTATGTTAGTATACTATGTTAATACAATTTGAATAATAATATTAATTCTATTTGATTCGAACCGTAATAAAATTTATAAATTGATTGATAATTAAATTAAAAATTATTGTATGTCACACGTTCAAATTAAAATTTAACTATTTAATGAAGCTGTTTACACGATCTCCCACAATAACCCCCACCCAGTGTTAATAATGTTAACGGCTTAAGGTGATCCGTTTTCCATACAAAAATTCAAATGACTTACATTCTTGGGTCAATCAACTTTTAAACCTACAATCTGCTGTCCTCGACATTCACTTCCGGAAAATCTTGATATTCCGGAAGTGAATGTCGAGGACAGCAGATTGTAGGTTTAAATGAATTTAAGTTTTTTAATAGTTAAGCAAGAGATAAAATATTGAAAATGATCTAAAAAACTAATAAATCGTGTAAAAAATATAGTCACTCAGCATACAAATCTTTAGCTCCATATAAAGTTTGACTGTCCCCATTCAGTTTTTCTTTGCTTGTCATCACAAAAATAACGAAATATTGTATGGACGCTCTTAAGATTTTAAACTTATAAGCAAATTATTTGTCGAATCTTTATCATCCTAGCTTGAAAAATTAAAATAAAAAATCATTTCATTTGAAAACGTATTTTTAAAATTCTGACCTTGTCTAACTTGCTGTGCGCAACGTATGCAGAGTTACCGTAGAAGTACCGTAGAAGTACAGAGCCTTGATACTAGACGGCGCTAACTTTTGTGCAAATCGGTGTCTACAACAACTGTGCTCTTTGCCGGCGCGAAGCGGCTTCGCCTTTGATTAAACGTTTTAGTGCTGTGCTTTCATTATGCCAGCGAACATTTTATTGGATTCAATATGCTTTCTATGAAATAAATTTATATACAAAATGTCACCTGTGTTACCCGTATATAGAGACCGAGATGGTAACTCCAAAGACATTTTTGGTAACTCAACAGACATTCAGTATTATATATCTAACTTGATCATAATGTATGAGACAGCTATTGTTTTTGCGCGTTCAGGGTTGGTCCCATAATAAAAAGTTGTTCATAATCATGAGTAGAATATTGGCTTTTACTATTTGCAGTACTTATAATAAGACTTTACATAAAAATCTATTATTCTATCGTAAAATCAGTTAAATGTTTGATCTCAGATGAAAAAATAACTTATCGAAAAACCATTAAAAAAAATTGTTATAGGATCGAAGTTAAAAGTTTCTGTTTACTTCTTGTTACTTAAAAATGTCCCTGGAGTTACCAATTTTGTCTCTGGAGTTACTGTTTGTCCCTTAAGTATGCAAATATTTTTTGCAGTATTGAAGTAGAACTTCAGTAAAAGTTTCTCTTTATATAGTTATATTGAAATATTGTTTTTGTTGATTACTTTTAAAGGTGCACCAGACAAGTTACATCAGTTAAGATAACAGTATCCTAACTGATGTAACTTGTCAAATAATCAAAACAGTTTCTTTTTGTGGTTTACGTAACTCAGCGGACATGTTTTAATATTTTTTTCACAAGAAATTTATTATTTAATAAGACTGAATTCACGAATCGATATGAATACGCATGCTTAAAAGTTTAAACAAAAAAAAATAACAATAAAGTATTTCATTTAATACCTCTCATAAAATTACGATCAGTAACGCAAAAGATTTTGTAGGTTCTTGTTAGATTTTTGCTAATATGTCAATAAAGCTCTTTTGGCACAATAAACTAGAACAAATTGGCAATAATCTGAAATAATAATATGTGCAATAACCTGAAATAAATATTTTAAAGTTTTTGTTGCCGGTTACTCTCAGCTTTGTAGGTTTAATAGTTGATTGGCCCTCTTACACGGGACATAAAATTGTAACGAATACTGCTATTTTTAGTTACATTTTTCGCTGATTAATACTAAAATACAGCTAATGTACTGAAAGTACTAGTTTTTGTTAGGAATTTTTGGTTCAATATTACGTCTGTGGGCGTGCGGTCAAAACTGTTTGGTTGTGCTTTGTGTGCATGTGTGAGTGATCGTACTCATGTAAATCACGGACTGACGAGTGTAATTGACTTTACTGGACATATGGAGATAATTTTTTTCAAGTCGATAGCATGAGTGGTTACTGAGATATACAGGTGTGACAGACAGACAGACAGAGAAAGTCGCACCATAAGGGTTTCTTTTTTTACCATTTTGGTATCGGAACCCTAAAAAGCACCATCTGTGAAAAATCGCGTGAACTACGTTGTGTAGTACCTACTTCAGTCGGTGCTAAATACAGGGAATTGAAATAATATGGCGGAAAAAATAAAACAAACTTTTTTACTGTTTATATGGCCTTTTCAGTGTTATTCATTGGATTTTGGTAAAAAACAATGAAAACAATAAGAGATAGTAATTTTTTAACTAAGAAAATGAAACGTCGTTTTATTTTATATTGGTAAGCTTGTAGTTTTTGAGTTGAAAAACTTCTTAGAAAGCGTCTTACACGAATTAATTGACACATTTTTACTTTGCTTTTGCTTTATTTACTTCTTCTATCGTAGTTAGTTCACCCCACGGAGCAGAAAGCAGGTTCACCCTTATGCCATAGTAGGCTGGCATTTTTGTATATAGGGTGATTTTAATTAGTTCTTGATAGCAAAAGATATGCATGTACTCACGATTCTAAACAATTTTTCCCAAGGAGCATAGGTCGAAATACGAAAATCTAGTTTTGACCTCCCATAGAAACTGCATCAGCTGATAGCGCATTTTGCACCATTTTGTATGAGAAGTCAAATTTGGTTTTTCGTATTTCGACCTATCTTCCTTGGGAAAAGTTGTTCAATATCAGGAGTACATGCATATCTTTTGCTATCAAGAACTAATTCAAAGTCACCCTGTATAATCGCACGTTTTGCGTGGTCCGCTCAGACAAAGTTGACAATTTGTGACTGACATTCTTTGGTCCTCGTTATTTTTCTGACCAACAAATTGGGGACAGTTTATCGTGTCGATTATTATAAGTAAATGCCGCCAAGTGATTGTTGTTCAAGTTTTCGCCAAAACAATGACATGGTCACCCTTATTATCACATTACACTTTTATCTTTGATATCTTACCTGTAGAAGGATATTCTGCATCCACCGTAGGATTCACTTTTACAGTTAATTATGCAGCAAGTTTTAACCATTTTTCAAAAAAAAAATGTAAATTATTTGTAAAATTGCAAAGATTTATGGGATATGGGATATAAATAAATCAGGTTGCCATGACAACATCAACAATATTTCATACAAAATCTTTGTGCAAAATAATTTTAACCAAAGAGTTTTTAATCCAGATAAATTAAAATAAAATGATATTTTCTGCAATTATCAATATTTAATGAAAACTGGGAGAAAGTTTTTACTTTTCACGCTGAAAATTATTCAAATAAGTATTTAAAAATACGTATAAATATAAATTTGTGTATATTAAAGTTAACATTTTGCACGGAAATTGTGCAAACTGTATTACAGTATTACAGATGAAGATGATGGTGTCAATGCTGAAATTGACATAAAAAAAGAATGCAACACAGAAAACGTAGCTGTATGTGAAAGTTGTGGACAAAGTACAATTCCATCATATAGTGTTCACAGTTATAAAGAAAATGCTAAAGCAGTGCATTTTTACACAGGCTTAGAATCATTCGCTAAATTAATGTTTGTATTTGATAGTTCAGGAAATACTGTGAACAACCTCAATTATTTTTATGAAAAACCACCAGTTCATCTTGATCCTTTAGAACAGTTTTGTATAACATTGTTAATTCTAAGGAGGCATAGGGAGTTTGAAGACATAGCTATGATTTACAAAACTACAATAAAGCAAGTTACAAATATTTTTATCACTTGATTCGCTTCATTGCTTTACAATGGCGATCAATAAATTTGTGGATTGATAGAGATGCAGTTTCATACTATATGCCTTTAGATTTTAACGACAAATATCCACACACGAGAGTGATTATAGACGCCACAGAATGTCCCATCAACAAACCACACCTGCCAACAGCTCAGCAAGTAACATTTTCCAGTTATAAAAATAGAAATACTATTAAATTTTTGATAGGCATGGCACCAAGTGGGCTCATAACATATATTTCACCATGCTATGGTGGTTCCGCTTCTGACAGACAAATGATAGAGAGGAGCTCAATACTCAACAAATTTGACTACAATGATGAGGTCATGGTAGATAAAGGACTAAATGTTCAGGACATATTTTTGTCACAGGGTGTGAAAGTAAACATGCCAACATTCTTCAAGAAAGGCAATCAGATTAATCCTGAGACACTTAAAAATGATAGAAAAGTTGCGAGTAAAAGAGTTCATATAGAACGTATCATTGGCATGTTAAAAACTTTTAAAATCTTAAGACAGTCTCTGAATCAAACAGAAACTTTACTTTCAAGTGATATTGTATTTATTGTGGCAATGTTGGTTAATTTTAGATTAAATATTATGAATAAAAATGCATAAAAATTTTGGATTATTTTAATTACTCACTTATATAAATATCTATTTAAAAATTGTTCTTTATAATACTCTTCATAGAACTTCTTAAGAGTCTCATGCATCTGATTAATGAAAGAATCGTCCCTATCTATTTCTATTATAACAAAGTCTATTATTGTGTATATACAAAAATAACATTTAACTCTCTTTGTGCAAAATAATTGACCTTGTACTTGGTAAAAATATTCATGGTCCCTTTTAAGTACCCACTGGCCAGTTTTATCGCACAGTTCTATATAATTAATAGTCTCTGCAGATATTTTTTTATTTGCTGCTGTGAACGGGCATTTAACTTCTATAACAGCAGTATCACCAATTAGGCCATCAGGTGTGGATGCCAAAAACTGTTCATCTGACAATATTATACCGCATTCTTTTACTTCTAGCCCTGTCTTGTGGGTAAAAGTAATCAGAGCTTTTTTTTCATACTTTCTCCCATGCTGAATAGCGGGAGCTATTAATTCAAGATTTTTTAATAGTGATTGAGCTAATTTTTTTTTATTTTCATTTTTCACTTTACAAATCCTTCCAAAATTTGAGCTATGCAGGCGTTTTGTTCTCTCTGTCTTCCATTTTTTATTATTTTTTCTTGTTTGTTCTTCTAAGTTTTTTATGTCATCGGATGTCAACAGAAGATTCTGAAGAAATTTTTCTTCCATGGTTTTTTCCATGTAGTCATGGTCAGCATATAAAGCCCTTTTGTCTGCGGGTTTTATTATTTGTAATATTGGCATAGGCCTTTTTTCTAGAGCAGAGAAGTTAATGCAGTGATTTTTAAAGCTTTCTATATATTTTGCATCTCCTGAAACTGAAGGCCTCGTATCAAAATTCACAATTTTTTTTAAATTTATATCTTTTTCCTTTATTTTAATGTCTTCAGCTTTAACTGGTTCACCCTTGTAAAACTTTTTGGGATGGTGAAATTTCTGTAATTCGGATGTGGCACTGGAACGAACATTTACATTTTTGTTTTCGGTATAATCAATCAACCCGTACAGCACTGATATTACATGTTTGCACTGGGCGTGCGGCCCTACACCTGCTGCACACTCACACTGAGCTTCAATAACAGTGTGTGACTCATATTTTATTACTATGTTGTAAGTAATATTTTTTTTCATCTCTGCAGCACAACTTGCCATAACAAAGTGATAAGATCCTTCGGAGGCCACACGGAAAGTTAATAAAAAAAAATCTTTGTACATATTGGACGCATGTTCAATATCTTCCTGTTCATTTAGAGAACAGAATGTGGCCAAATCATTGCGATTCAGAACTGGTATCGACATGTCTGTATTGAGATCTTTGAACAAACCAGAATGAGGAGTTTGTACTTTGTAGGTAACATCAGGGTTGTTCACAATATCTCCAAAAAGGATGTCATATTCTTGAAGCCTGAAAAGATGAAAGTAATCTATTACATATTTCATTTACTAAAATATTACAAAGACCATTCGATCTACTACAACAACAACAACTGTACTTTCAATTACTAACCTTTGAACAAGTGTAGCCTTTCGTCCAGTTCGTTTAGCATTGCGCCTTTGCAGCTCTGCTTGTAGTTCTGCTAGCTTCCAAGATCCGTAATCTTTATTCATTGTAGCGAGCCAATCAAAGTCGGTGTCTGGTTGTAGCTAGCCAAGTCCTCAAGTGCAGCGGATGATCGGTGTCCGTTATTCGTAGCCAAGTCCTCGCGCAGCAGATAATCGGTGTCCGGTAGGTGTAGCCAAGTCTTCAAATGTAGCAGATTGTCGGTGTCAGAGTCCAGGCCAGTAAGTAGAAAAAAACATCCAAAAACGTAAACAGAAATCAAATCAACAATTTGTACGTAACCGCAAACAGACTGTGAAACAGACAGACGTCAGACCACAGATTTGATAGATAGATTTTTTTATACAATCGTATAAGGCAAAGACATGAAATCCATACAGTCAAATATTTTTACATTACAGAACGCCATCTATGATTTTTTTTTGAACTAGCCTCTGAAAGTATTTCATTGTTAAGAGTACCTACTCTATCATGATAAATGTAAGATCATTGCCCGCGCCTACATCGACCCCATTACTAATTTAATGTTTTTAATTTTAATTTAGGAGAACCTAAGTATAAACATAGTTCATGGATAAAACCCTTATCGACTATGATGTCTTGCTCTGCTCGTTTTGCCTCTGTACAAATTGTTAAGAGTACCTACTCTATCATGATAAATGTAAGATCATTGGCCGCGCCTACATCGACCCTATTACTAATTTAATGTTTTTAATTTTAATTTAGGAGAACCTAAGTAGTTCATTTTATTGTTTAGTATCTTAAAACTATCCATGCATTAGATAGATTTGTTATGACTCTCCTTTACGAATACAGTTTGTAACTTAGGCAGGAGGGTAGATTTAGTGGCCTCAATTTAGTGACCCAAAATTTTAATCCTTTTAAATACTGGTTTAATATGACGTCGATTGTATATTTTTTTTAAATAACAAGAGTTAAATACAATAAAAGCAGACTTATATTGTTAAGGTTGTAGAAATTACAAACCCATTAATAAGATTGATTAAGCCGAGGTATAATTCCCATTTTGCTGTTTAACTGTAACTGATCGCTTTTACTAGTTTTAGCACTTATACGTAGAAATCTGGTTTCCTATAGATATTCAGATATTCTTGTACTTGTCTGAAATTTATAGAAAAATAGTTTTTGCTCAGATTTAACCCCAAGGTGAAGTAGACGCAAAAAACAGGACACACAGAGCCTGATTATACAGGTACAGTCTGCAACAAAAATGTTAGACAGTCAAAGTGAGCATACAGTTAGCCTACCAAAGCTATGCCGACTTTGGTACCATCTAATTGTGTGAACACTTTGACTGGCACCAAATTTGTGTTACTGACTGTATCTTATAGTCAGGCTGTGTGTGTCCTGTTCAATGCGTCTATTTGACCTTAAATTTGAGAGCGAAAACTGTATTTCCGAAACTTCACAAGGAAATCTATAGAAAACCAGATTTTTCCCTATAGGTGCTAACTAGTAAAAGCGATCAGTTCATTAAAAAAACCGGTCAAGTGCGAGTCGGACTCGCGCGCCGAGGGTTCCGATATACCTATAGTATTTTTGGAAGCAATAAAGTCCATTTTCAGGACCGCAAAACTAAATTTGTTTGTAAAGGTTTTTTGCAGATTTCTGAAAAACTGTGCAACTTAGAAAGATCGTTTTATTTTTGCTGTAAAGTTTATATAAACTTCTGTCAACTGTAATTAATTCAGATTTTTCCTTACTCAAACTTCGGAGATAAGGGGGGGGGAATGGTATTTTTCTTGACATTTTTCATTAAAACTAAGAAATTTAAAAAAATACAAAAATATATTTTAAAATGTACAAGTAAAGCCCTTTCATATGATACCCCACTCGACCTAGTAGCGACAATTTGAAATTTGGCCCCCCCTATTTTGGCCCCCTTTATATTAATAATCATACTTTTTTCAAAATTTTTTCTTGTGCAATTAAGTTGGGCAACTATATTCTAAAACTATTCCAAATTTCAGGTTGATAGCATAAGTGGTTGCTGAGATATAGAGGTGTGACAGACAGACGGACAGACAGAGCGGCACCATAAGGGTTCCTTTTTTTTACCATTTTGGTATCGGAACCCTAAAAAGAACACTGGGAATTATATCACAGCTTACTCAATCTTATTAATAGGTTTGTAATTTCTAGTAACAATAATAATAAAACCTATAAACAAGAAACTTGAAATAACACCACAACACACTTAAAATAGCAAAAATTTATTCAAAACACAACCACTACTACTGATTTCAATAAAAAACCTTACATGATCAAATAGTAGTTCAATAGTTTGAACTAAACAACATAACTTACATCAAAAAGAAGTTTAATAATTTTAACTAAACAATGTTACTTGCATTCAAAACAGTTTACTAATTTCAAGTTTACAACATTACTTGCACTAAAAAGTAGTTCAACAATTTGATTTAAACGTCATTTTTTATTATTTCTTTTTACTATATTTTACTTGCATATACAAAAGTTTTTCTCAGTGAAGTTGCACCATGAAATTTACGCTGATCAACTTTTTGCACATATATAGTTGGTACATATTGCATAAAAAAATAAAACCTTATATTTGCAGCAGTGGCTCTACCTAGTTGCGTTCGGGTCTAAGCTGGCCGTCACAGATCACCTTAACCCGATGTTACGGCTAACTACATTTGCTTGGCTATTTGCTCTAAAAGACTCATATAACCATAAAGAACAAATTTAACTTGATCGGAATGTCTACGGTAGGATAGGTCAGGTTTCCTGTTGACCCTCGCGCCCAGAAGGAAGCTAGGCCTGTACAGCGGGCCTCCGACAAATTCAAATCTAAAATAAATTTGTCATTATAAAAAAAAATTCGCTTAAGTACAAAAACTTGGATTGGCTTGAAAGAACAAGCAACACAAAATTAAGTTGTGTTTGTGTGTACAGTATGGTACAGTCAAGAGTACGTCAAGCGATATTATTGTAGCTTCTTCTTTTTTTTCGTGTCAATGTACAAATATCATCGCGTTGGATCAAATACTTTCCTCCCAACCTTGCCACTGCTACGGCTTTATCCGACGCCTCGCGCAGGTCCTCGCCAGTACAGGTGGAGGGGCACAGTGGACAAGAGAGCAAGTGCGCCATGCTCTGAGATGGAGCTCCACAGTCACAGTGCCTTAGCAACTGGTCTGCGAAGCCCCACCTCGCCATGTTTTCTCTGCAGCGGCCAACCTGAGTAGTAGCGTCGTGCGTGATTATAGCCTCTACGGCGATTGAAATAAGTAAGAACAGTACCTCTAGTGTGAAAACGATTGTGTTAAGCTTGACGTGCTCTTGTTTGTACCTTCTAATTATTATCAATGCGTATTTAATTATAAAAATATAATGCTTAAGTCTAAACGAATAGTAAGTAAAAGATACCCAACAAACTTAAGAGCTTTTTACGTATTATCTAAACCAATTGTAATCAAGTCACTGCCGTTCTGAGATTCTCAAGTCTCATTCTGCCGTTTTCGGTTCCAATGACCAAGAGAGTACAGCACGAGTTTTAATGCACTCCGTGTACGGCAGTTATTTATCAAGTTAAGATTGAAAAGGACTATAACACTGTTTATAAATATATTGTGGTCACTGAACTTACAGACATAAAAACCAATTAAGGTCATGGATTTTATGTGTGCTTTCCTCAAGAAAGTCGCGAGTCTTCTATTTAAGTCGCGAGTGAATAGGCTTCTTCTGGGCAATCTCTGTCCTAAGGCAACTTACTTAGCTAAGATTTTACGAAGCTTATAGATAGAGTCCGTGAATATGTCCACCTTGTCACTGTAGCTATTGGCCAATTTACTAAGTCTACAAACAGGAGAGTTGGAGCCGAGGACAGATCTGCGAGGAAGGGGATAAAGAGGAGTGATCGGGCAGCGTGGGAGCCTACGAGGAATTCGAATATTAAAGCTTTGAAGTAGCTCGGGACAATCTATACAATTTTGTAAGGTCTTATGTAGAAATATAAAATCCAGCATGTCTCTTCGGTCCTCAAGAGAGGAAATTTTGAAATGGCGTAATCTCTTGTTATACGAGCGAATTTTTTTTGCTACTCCATTACCAAACGCTAGGCTCGATAAGAACCTTTTTTGAATTCGTTCAATCCTCAGTGCGTGAGTGGCATAATGGGGTCTCCATACGACACTACAATATTCCAAATTACTCCTTACTAAACTGTAATACAACATAATTTTGGTTTTATTGTTTTTAAACGGTTTGGAATTACGGTTTACGAAATACAACATGCTAGCTGATTTTTTAATAATGCTTTCAATATGTGGAATAAAAGTTAGCTTTTTGTCAAAGACAACTCCTAAATCTCTAATTTTGTCCACTTTCTGAATATAGTTACTGCCAATTCTATATTTTGACTCATAAGCATTATTTTTTCTGGTGTACTTAACATGGAAACACTTTTTAGCGTTTAGATCCATACCATTTACCTCACACCAATTGATTATTCTATCAAGATCCTCTTGAATACGCTGCTCATCTTCCGAAGATTCACAAACGGCTACTAGTTTTAAATCATCTGCATATAAAAATGGTTTACAATAATTCAGACTACTGGGAATATCATTGACAAAGGCATTGAAGAGAACAGGCCCAAGATGAGAGCCTTGGGGTACTCCTGATGTAATTTTGTGACTACAAGAACTATAACCATTGACCACAACGAAAAAATACCTATTTGTCAAGTACGATTCTACCCACTTTAGTAAAGAGCCCGTCAATCCATACGCAGCTAATTTTTGCGTTAAAATTTTATGGGGAACTCTGTCGAACGCTTTACTAAAGTCGGTATAGACCACATTGACAGATTTATTAGCATCTACTCCTCCTATCAACAATTCAAGGCATGTTACCAAGTTAGTGCTAGTAGACCGGCACCCAACGAAACCATGCTGATGATTTGTTAGGTAAGGCTGAAGATGGTTTTGTATGAATGGACAAATCAAGGATTCGAAATTTTTTGCAACAGTAGACAGAATAGAGATGGGACGATAATTACAGACATCTTCAGTTTTATCACCTTTGTGTATGGGTACCACTTTTGCCGATTTCCAGACGTTTGGAAATACACCTTGTATCAATGACTGATTATATATTATAAACAAAGGATCAACCAGCTCATCAGCACAGGTCACCACGAAGATAGGAGGGATTCCGTCTGGTCCTGCACCCTAATGGGGATCCAATGATTTAAGACTACGAGAAATGAGAGGTTTGCTTAGTGCAGGGGCTGTTAGCTCTAGACTATAATTATTCAAGGATTGCCAATAAGGTACCGCAATATCCAAGTCATAAGTATGGTTAGTGTTGTACACGGTTTTGAAGTAATTCGAAAATAGCTCGCATATTCCGGCACCGTCAGATGTGCAGGTAGCTTTTACTTTATTATACATAGTATGTGGGTAACAGCTTTTTGTTGACCTTTTGGCTTTTACAAAGGACCAAAACAGTTTTTGATTTAATATAATGGCACATGGCATTAATACAATGGTAAAGATACACATATTAAATACATTTCTCTTATAGATATCCTTTTGGCAACAAGGTTGGTATAAAAGATTAGAGTATTTTGCTCTGATATTTTGTCGTCCAGTTACTTCACTACGTTTCTGCCAATACTGTGGGTGAGAGTGAACGAAGACGCAAACATCCCTGATTTACATGCATGGCAGTGGCAGTATATTGAGCTTCTTAAATAGTGGTTTGCAGCTATCATCAAACCAAGGATTGCACAAAACACGTATACATTTTTTTTGAAGAATATAAGCTGTGTTAATATCTACAGAATTTCCCCAAAGCATCAAGCCGTAACTTAGAACCGAAGACACATATCCATGGTAAGCAATCAATGCTGCTTCAAACGAAACAGTTTGTCTCAGTCTTTTAAGGGCGAAAACAAAGCGGTTTAACTTATTGCAGACTAGATCTACTTGTTCATTCCAGTTTAAGTGTTTGTCTAGAGTTATACCCAGAAAGTTAAATTTCTCTACTTCATCGACTCTTTCACCGTTATAGTTAAGAATAACAGGCATAGGTTGTGAGTTATAAGTATATTTAATTTCGCTCGAACATGCTTTCAAAACGACAAAGAAGAAAACCTTATTGATTTGACAAATTCAAACGAATTCTTGTCGAAATGGGTCACGAATCCGGTGGTTCGACTGTGCATCACACAAGTATTTGCCCTGGGCGGGAATCGAACCCGCGACCTACGGTGCAGAGGGTGAAGGCACTACCAACTACACCATAAGGCCTATCACAAATCACCCTTTAAAGGATCATCGTATACTTTTTACGCCCGAATAGAGAAACATACAGATTCTAGACTATGAGCCAGTTTCTGTAAAGATTTTTAAAACTTGAAGATTTTCTTAGGCCATCTTTAAGCGAAAAACCGTTGCGCAAAACATGGTTTAAGGAGATTTACTGTTTGCTTTAAATGTGTTTAATGCAACGTCAATCTACTCATGGTAATTTCTTGTTTTACAAAAGCACTTAAACATACGACGATGATCATGGTTTCTGACATGTGCGTACTTGCCGATGTCTGCGTAGAACAGAGGGATCGCTCAAGCTTTTATGGCACACATCACAAAAATATGGCTTTTCACCTGTATGTGTTCGCCGATTGTTGACTAAATTACTCTTTTGATTAAAGCTTTTATAACAATCATTACAAGAAAATGGTTTATCACCTGTATGTGCTCGCCGATGTTTGACTAAATTACTCTTTTGATTAAAACTTTGATAACACATCACAAGAATATGGTTTGTCACCTGTGTGTATTCGCCGATGTTTGACTAAATTACTCTTTTGATTAAAGCTTTTATAACAATCATGACAAGAAAATGGTTTGTCACCTGTGTGTATTCGCCGATGTATAACTAAAGAAGACTTTTGACAAAAGGTTTTTTGACACACGTCGCAAGAAAATGGTTTCTCACCTGTGTGTATTCGCCGATGTTTAACTAAATCAGACTTTTGAGAAAAGCTGTTTTGACACAGGTCGCAAGAAAATGGTTTCTCACCTGTGTGTATTCGCCAATGTTTAACTAAAGAAGACTTTTGAAAAAAGGTTTTTTGACACACGTCGCAAGAAAATGGTTTCTCACCTGTGTGTATTCGCCGATGTTTAACTAAATCAGACTTTTGAGAAAAGCTGTTTTGACACAGGTCGCAAGAAAATGGTTTCTCACCTGTGTGTATTCGCCAATGTTTAACTAAATAAAACTTTTGAGAAAAGCTTTTTTGACACATGTCGCAAGAAAATGGTTTCTCACGTGTGTGTATTCGCCGATGTCTAACTAAACCATACTTTTGAGAAAAGCTTTTTTGACACACGTCGCAAGAAAATGGTTTCTCACCTGTGTGTATTCGCCGATGTTTAACAAAATCAGACTTATCAGAATAGCTTTTTTGACACATGTCGCAAGAAAATGGTTTCTCACCTGTGTGTATTCGCCGATGTTTACCTAAATCAGACTTTTGAGAAAAGCTTTTTTGACACACGTCGCAAGAAAATGGTTTCTCACCTGTGTGTATTCGCCGATGTCTAACTAAATCACACTTTTGAGAAAAGCTTTTTTGACACACGTCGCAAGAAAATGGTTTCTCACCTGTGTGTATTCTTAAGTGTTGTTTTAAATTGCGTAGATGTTTATATTTTGCATCACAAGTCTTACAAACAAAAGGCCTGTCATTACTGTGAGTTTTTAAATGAGAAATTAATGTCCGTTTTCTGGTAGTAATGTAAGAACACATATCACAGATATATGTTTCTGTCGCAGCATGCGCTTTTAGATGATAGTTTAAACCCCTTGCATTATTTGTAGAAAATTTACAAATATGACACGAGTAAAAGACTTTATCACAGATAACAGTAACACTCACTTCTTTTGAACAGTAGTTTTCATTTCCCATTCTCACTGTAACTGAGTTAGGACCTTTATTCGCATATTCATTTATTACTTTACTGTTTGTGCTGACTGCTTCTCTAGATACTTCTTGTTGGCTGTCTTTACTTGCAGTTACGTCAGGTAGTTTACTCTCAGACACATGATTCTTTGTAGTATTTGGGGTGTTTTGTTGTGCGACTTCATCGACGTTTTCTGTTGTTGAAAGATCTGTCTCTGCTGTCTGCTTTTCTTTCTCTCCATCGTCAGTAATATTATTCGTTGACATCGCAGCCCCTACGAAAATAATTTTACTTTTAATTAAATTTTAAATTTTGACATGATTATGATATTATTATTTTTTGTTTTTACTTTAAATGGATTGATGTATTATGATGATGTACAATTTTATTTTTTTTTAGCTTTACTTGACTATTATTTTTGACTGTAGCTACTTTTATCGCATTGGTTTTATTTTTACTGCAATGATAATTGTAATGTATGTAAATAAATAAATAAATAAATTAAGTCATTTTATAAACGTACTACGAGGGCACCGCAGGTTGCCCTTCATCATCGAGTACACGTGCATGTTGGTAGCGAGAGTAGTGGCCTTTTAGATCTACATAATGTTGATCTGACAAAGCACAATCTGGTAGGAGATAGAAGGCTGTGATATAGTAAGTCTTAAACATCACGTCTGTTAGCTTCCTGGTTAGATAGACCCCTCTTCCTACTGTTAAACACGTACATCACGTAGTGTGACGTTATGTTGACGCACATAGTAGTAGTATATAAGTACATGTAATAGAGAAATAAAGGGAGATGGTTACAAGTTACAAAGGTGTTTGATCTAGTCCCTCGGCGCTATCTCATGGCGACCGTGACTAAGTGACGTGTTTTCTTATAAGTTTTACCAGTGAAATGTTAAAGTTAGAGGCAAGTGATGGTTCCTGAAAAACTGTAAGTAGTTTTATGTTATTCTAAGGCCATTATGGTCAGATGGCCCTACGTCGTCGGGGACTGGAGCAGGTTCGACTAATATACTGAGGGGCTACATCCAAGGCATCGTCGGTGTGGCGTGTGGGTGCCTATTGCTGCTGCTGGCGTCGTTGTTGTACATTTGGCGAGGGTGTTGCGCCGGGTCTGTTCAGTGTAGCAGCGTTTAATGGCTATCATGGGGACGCAGCAGTCAAAGGATAATGTAATAGTGAGCCAGTCACCAAATATGGCAGCTACGGCGGCCTCTGTGGGCATGGAACTTTCTGAAATATTGTTGTTAACGATTGTGGTGGCAATAGCAGTTTGTATTGTACTCAGAGCCCTGAAATATTTTAATTCAAAATTATTGGACGAGTTGGATCGACGGGCAGCGCGGCGAGCTATTCGGCCCCAGCCGGAGAGCGTATGAGATACGGGGATTGGCAGAATGGGCTGGTGATCCGTTCGTGTGTGTGAGTGTGTTATACGTTTAGTTTTGTGAGCGTGTCAGTGTAACAATAGTGTATTTAACCATAGCATTGCGGATGGCAAGCCTTCAGGAACTTTTAAGGGAATTACAAGTAGTTAGAAGTAGCGTAATAAGTTTGTGTAAGGACAAGCGAACATCTGCTCAAGGGCAGAATAAATTGGTAAAAGCAAAGGCGATTAAGGAAGATTTTGATAGTTTAGTACAATCTTTGAGTAAGAAAGAAGTGGTAGCCGTGGATTTTGATGCAATAACCGATTTAACGGGGAAATTTTTGTTGCTTTATAAAGAGATAGAGTCCTTGGTCAGCCCAACGATAGAGACAGTTGTAGGCACAATGGCATCTTTTGATTTAAAAACAGCGCTTACGCTGTTACCGATAGTTGATAATAATGAATCCCAAATAGGTCAATTGATAGACGGGTTGGAATTTTACAAAGGTACCCTTAAGCCGGAGGAACACAAACAATTAATAGATTTTGTACTTAAGACTCGGCTTTCGAGTAGGGCGAAGGTTAAGTTGAACCAAACTTATACCGAAGTTGATGAATTGCTAAAGGACATAAGGAGATTTTTATTGTCTAAGAAGTCCTACACAGCGATTTTAACACAGTTGCAGCGGTGTAGGCAGGGAAATAAAAGCATTGGGTCGTTTGGGGATGAGATCGAGAAGCTAATGACCGATCTTACGCTGTCCCAGGCGGACGGAAATGAAGAGGTCCAGAAAATCCTTAAACCAATTAATGAAAAGACCGCCATCAAGCGGTTTGCGGATGGCTTAAATAGTCAGCGCATCGGGACTATTGTCTCTTCAAGAGGTTTGGGATCAATTAGGGAGGCGATTACAGTAGCCTTGGAAGAGGACGATGTAATCCCTAACCCATCAGGGGGCTGTATGAGCTATGTAGCGAGGACAAAGCGCTACCCACAAAATAGCTACCAGTATGGTAATAAACAAGCATGGGACAGGGATGCGCAATTAATAATAAGATAATTGTTTATTTCCAAAAAACATGGTTTTTAAGTGTACATTAGCGTTCTTACTTATTACATCTTTTGTTTCTGACTCTGCCTCTTAAACTAAGTTAAAAAAAAAAAACCTGTATTTTAAGAGACAGCGTTCAACCGTGATACTTAATATTCAAAATGAAGAGGAACGTGTGATCACTGTAGATACTAGAAAAACAACAATTATTAAAAAAGAGAAAAGAAAAGCAAAATAATGTTTTAAATTAAAATACAATATAGAATTTTACGTGCGCAAGAGTGGAACTAGATGTGTTTGAGAGTGATAGTGTGCGTGTGTGTGTGTGTGTGTGTGTTAGGGAGAGAGTATGTATGTATGTTTGTGTGTATATGATTGTGTTGTTTGTTATACCTATGCGTTTCGCTGAGATATAATATATAGGTAGTATGTCATACTATGAAAGAAAATGTAGCAAGTCCTCAGTTTGGGAATAGTTTTGCAGCAATAACCAATTTGTAACCTTAGTTTTTACTTCATGCCTGTTTAATTTAAGGATATTCATTTTATTGTGTATTTTTTTGTAAATATTGATACTTGAAACATAGAATTGACGCTGAGCGAAGGTTGTGTTATGAGGAATCGAATTGGGCGTATTCCTGCGTTTAGTGCAATCAGCTGGAAGTACGTCGCGGTGACATCTTAGAGCGGACTGAAGCACATAAAGCTGCCGAACTGTTAATACTTTGCTGTCTTCGAATACTCGCTTGGTGGGATATCGGAAATGCTTTCGCATCATAACCTTTAAGACAGCTCTCTGAGCTCTTTCCACTCTCAGAAGGTCCGTTTTCGTAGTTCCGCCCCATGCTGGAATGCAATATGCAATCACAGACTGGCATAGTGCTAGATAGACAGACCGTATAGTGTCAAAGTCGGCCGAGTCCCGCAGAGTCTTGAATATATGTATTAAACGCAATACCCTACCAACGATTCCCGCTAAGTGTTCTCTCCATCGCAATCCCTCATCTAATTGCACCCCCAAATACCTAACGCTCTCTACTCTTGCAACCGTTTGACAGGAGCATATTGTAGAGATAGTGTCACTGGAACAAGCATGTGCCGTTATAGACCAGCTGGGAGGAGGTTTGGTGTTTTTCTTAATACTGAAAGTTATACAGCAAGTCTTTTTTAGGTTCAGGGTCAATAAGTTATTATTGAGCCAGTTCATCACTTGTCGTAAGGTGTGTTCGGTTTGCTGCCTGATAAACTCCCAATTTGGTCCATGTACGAGAATTGCCGTATCATCGGCGTACGCATAGATTTTACAGTTTGGGAAAGACAGCTTGCAAAGATCATTTACATAGATTTGGAAGAGAGTGGGGCCCAGTATACTCCCTTGGGGGACTCCTACCGTTACAAGCTCCTCATTACTAACGTATGGACCTATTTTTACCCGCTGCCTGCGATTTGTAAGGTAGCTAGAGAATAAATCTAATTGGCGTCCTCGTATTCCATTTTGCTCTAATTTGGCCACAAGAATAGGAATAGAGACAGTGTCAAATGCCTTGGATAAATCAAGGAATACACCAAGACACTTTGACTTTGAGTCTAGATGCCTAGCGGCTGACTGTGTCAACTCAATTATCGCATCTTCTGTCGAGACACCAGACTTGAAACCGTATTGGTTAGTAGCTATAATGTTAAATTTATCTAAGAAGTTTTTTAGGTTCTTGTTAAGGATTTTTTCAAGAATCTTAGACAATGCCGGCAGGACAGATATAGGTCTGTAATTGTCTACGTTGTCCCTGCTACCATTCTTGTGAATTGGATGGACAAGGGCGAGTTTTAGGGCATCAGGGAATACTCCTGTTATGATTGAACGATTACAGATGTGGGTAATGACCGGCACCAAGACATAACGACATTCTTTGAGAAGTGTGGAAGATATACCATCCCATCCAATTGCACAGTCATTTCGGAGTTGTAAGATAATAGATTCTATTTCCGCTTCATCTACTTGTAATATTACGAGAGAGTTTGGTTGGCGATCAGCTAAGGAGATCATTGGAAGGGTATTTATGTCTTTAGACACTGTAATACGGTCTGACAAGGTTTTTCCGACATTACTAAAATACTTACAGACATAATTTAAGGAGCTTTCATGGTTACTGTGAGATGTTAAGAGTTCTAGAGGGGGATTACTAATTCTTTTCCTATTGGTTATCTCGTTTATTGTTTTCCATAGTGCTTTGGGATTGTTTTTTGCTTTTTGAAGTTCGAGTTTTTCGTATGATCTTTTGAGTTTCCGGAGTAAGGCGTTGCAAAAATTACGATAACGAAGGTAAGTAGTTTTAAAGATTAAATTGTCTGGAGCTTTTTTTGATTTCTTATGTAGTTTGTCTCGATTTTTTATACATTTTAATAAGCCGGGTGTGATCCACGGCTTTATTATTCTAGCCTTATTAGGTAGTTTAATGAGTGTAGTGTGTTGTTTTATTATTGACATTATGGTTGTGATAAGTGAGTTAGTGGCTAAATTTGCATCTTCAATTTTCAGTATATCAGTAAAATCCACCTTTTCCAAATCATTTTTGACGGCCTGTCGATCAACACGTGTAATACTACGTTCAGTTTTTTGTAAGGGATTTGCATTTTCTAATAGTAGTATAATTGGCTTATGGTCTGTTATGTGAGATTCCACAACTAGCGTTGTAGCAGGTAATTTTGATTTAAGTAGAATGTGGTCCAGGCAATTTGTTATTCTTGTGGGAAGAAGGTGAGCAGGCAGTAATCCGTGGGAAGCATTCAGGATTAAATAATCTATGCTACGGTCATCATTGTTATTTTTCTTAATATCAATATTTATGTCCCCGATGAGAGTAACATTTTGGTAATTTTTCAAGGTGTTAAATGTTTTATCTAAACTGGTCAAAAAGTTATCAATATATGCTCCTTCTTGTTATAGGATGGCGAACGATAGACAGCTACAATAGCCAGTGATTTATCAACTTGACAAACAAGACAGTTTGCATTAATGAATTTTGGCTCACTAATTTCACATTTTAAACCAATTTTGGTGTAGATTATAATACCATCATTCTGATTACACGTTTGAGCAGATGAGTATACAGAATAACCATCTAATATTGGTACGTTTGCTACTTTGCTAAGCCAACACTCGGTGAGAATCAGAATGTCAAAAGGTATATTTATAATTGAAAGTAGTACAAGAAGATTATCAAAGTTTTTGTTTACGCTACGGATGTTTATATGTAGTATCTTGAGACTTTTGAGTGATGATTTAACGTAATTTACACAGTGCTCCGGGTTACAGTTTACCGAACTTCCCAAATGAATAAGATCTAACTCCTCTATAATATTATTTATTGTAGCCATTAAAAATCGAGAAACACTTCAATATTAATTACATTACAATAAGCATTTAAGAAGTGTACTGGGAATATAAAACGAGATCTGCATGGGGACGCATGTGTATGTGTGTGTGCAATAGGTTGATTGTGTGATTGTTTTAGTGTGAAGTTTTGTTGTGATTCTAATGAATTGATTTGTGTAGTTTTACATAAAGTTGCATGATATTTAGATACAGTTATTCCTAAAATACTCAAACTATAAAATAAGAGTAAATGGCAAAAACTATAGGTTACAGTCTTAGTGCTGGGCTGAGGTAGTCATATGTTATCTTCCAATTCCTGTAAGCACTGTTCGGATTTTATCAAAATTTGTTTGTCGCCTTCTTGCTTACGTAAGAAAACGTTTCCATTTGAGACCCAACAGAAGGCGTATGCATGTTTCTTTCGAAATTCCCGCGCTCTAAGATGTAGCTTTTTGATACTTGCAGGAATTGGCTCGTCCACGTAAACTGGCTGTCGTTTCCCAGGAATCCCGATCAGTTCTGTGTTGAGCTTTTCAGTTGTTGTTGTCTTTTTCTTGTTAAAGTCGCGAACGAAAGACAAAAACTTCTGTTTTAATTGCACTGTAGTGAATTCTACAATTACAGGACGAGAAGTTGACGACTTTCCAGGCAGGCGATATACATCACGGAATTCAGCATTGGGTAAAGTGAGTCCAACAGCTTGACCTATATTGCTTACAGATTTCTTCAGAATGTCGTAGTTTTCGTTCACTAAGTTAGGTATATTGCGAATCTCAATGCTCGATGAACGTGATTTATGTTGTAAATCTTGAATTTTCCTTTCTAAGTGTTCTATGTAGGCAGTCTGCTCCTTTCCTTTTTCTTTCAAGAAAGCTACTTCTGATTTTACCGTCTCAAATTGTTCATTTATGAACGACATAGACTCTTTTATCTCTTGATTAGACTTTTGTATGTCGTTATTCGTCTTTTGTATTTCAATATTTTGTTTCTTAATGTCTGCAATTTCTGTAAACATTTTGGCCATTAGAGCGGTTTGTTTGGCCAGGGCGTCTGAGATGCTTGGATCTTGATTTTCCGAATTTTGGTGTCCAGGTGACACAAGAGGTGGGGAGTGTTTAACTCGTTTTGAACGGTATGAATTTACATTTCTACTGTCATTATCTTGTACGGCGCAGCTAAGATCCGGTTCAGATGAAGCATGTGCAACATTTGAATTTAAATTTACCGCGCTTGGCGGAGAGCGTCCAACCATAGACATGATTGTGTAAGGCCCGTACTATTCCAAGAGCCGTGTAGATAAGCGGTGACTGCGGCGAGGAACGCGGTGCGGTGCGCGGCTAGGTTCGAGTCAGGTAGCGGGGCGGCGTAGCAAACTCGTAGCAGGTCCGTAGACGCTTCGTAGCGGCGGCGGCTCGTCGCTTGTAGCGTATCACTATTTCGCAGTGCTACGACACTCACTCGGTGGCGCAATTAGTACATCGCACGCTTCCAGTTGCAGGGGCCGCGGTTCAAATCTCAACACACACAATTATTTGAGGTACAATATTTCACTCTCGTAACTTGATTAATATATGTGTCCTTGTCTGAGACCGCCCAGTGGGAGGGGACAGCCGTAAGAAAGGTTAAAGAAAGACAAGGAATCGGAAATTACATCGATCAACCAATCACTGATTTTAAAGCTCGAATAAAATAAAATTCACTTGACGAAGCGACACACGTCCGCTCTCAACAACAACTCACGGACGAACTTACAATTACATAAGAAGCGCTACATGGTGAGTCAGCAAGGTCGTGGCCGCGCGAGTTATTCGAATAGAGGTCGTATTCAGCAGAATTCGAATAGCAAACCGCGTACGTTCACGCGTGGGGGAACGGTGAACTATGCAGAGACACAAGATACGTGCCCCGAAGGTGATGAATCTCTAAGCACGTTTTTTCGTGAGCAATAGTGTCGAGTTAGAAATATTCAGTTACGGAAAAGGGAATCACGTAGTTTTAGATAGTTATGATAGGAAATTGACATTGCTTGTAGACACGGGTGCCAATGTTTCAATTTTAAAGTTAGGATGGCTAGAAGGTTTGTTAGGTAATATTAAAATTGTTCCAGATAAGCTAAAAATAAAAGGAGTATGCGGGGATTTGGTTTCTGTTGGTTATGTTTATTTAGATATATGTTTAGGTGGGTATAGCTTTCGGCATAAGTTTTATGTGTTTGAAAATCTGCAGTGTAAGACGGATGGAATTTTGGGAGAAGAATTTCTTTTGAAGTATAAGTGTGGTATTGACTACGAAAGCAGGGTAGTTAATTTTCAGCACCAATCGGGTGGAAGAGTGTATACAGAGTTGTTGTTGGGGCGAGATCAGACTTTGGTTATTCCAGGTAGGTGTGAAATTGTAAGGAACGTGTCGACAGATTTAAGAGGTGTGTATGTAGTTCAGTCAGAGGAGGTATCTCCAGGGGTGTTTGTGGCAGCTGCAGTTGTAGAGGGTGATGGTAGAAAAATTCCGGTGAGGTTTTTAAATACCCGGGAAGAAGATGTGTCATTGGGGAATTTTAGTCCGAAAATTGATAGGTACTCAGAGTATGACGTTTGTTCTTTTGAGTCAGGCATTGGTTTATCTGTGGAAAGGGTTAAGAAGTTGTTTGAGTCGCTTAAGTTGGGAACTTATTTGGATGAGGTAGAGCGACAATCAATCGAGAAAATTTGTGCTAAATATGCGGATGTGTTTCATATGCCGGGAGATAAGTTGTCGGTGACGAATTTATTTGAATATAATATTAAGTTGCAAAATGGAGCAACACCTGTTTATGTCAAACCATATAGGATACCACGAGCTCAGAAGCAGGAGTTGACGAAGCAGGTTGGGAAATTGTTGGAGGATGACGTAATTGAGGAATGTTCTAGCGAATGGTCGTCACCTTTGTTGCTTTTGCCTAAGAAATTGGATAGTAGTAATGAGAAGAAGTGGAGGATCGTGATCGATTATAGGCTATTGAATAAGAAAATTATTGACGAAAAGTTTCCGTTACCGAATATACAGGAAATAATTGACTCTTTGTCAGGATGTTTGTATTATTCCCATTTGGATCTGAGTTCGGGTTACTATCAGTTAGGGTTGTCTCCTGAATGTAGAAAGTACACTGCTTTTACAGCAGATAAGCAATATCAGCTAAAGAGGTTACCCATGGGGTTAAAGACAAGCCCGAGTGTGTTTTCAAAGCTCATGTCAATGGCTTTGTCAGGATTAAATTATGAAGTTTGTTTTTTGTATCTAGATGATGTAATTGTTTTTGGGAAAAGTTTACACCAGCATAACGTAAATTTGATGAAGGTGTTAGATAGGTTCAGAAAAGTTAACTTGAAGCTCAATCCATGTAAATGTGAGTTTTTGAAGAAAGAGATAAATTATTTGGGTCATGTGATAACACCGAGTGGTGTGTTACCGGACAATAGTAAAATTGAGGTTTTGCGGAATTATCCTGTTCCTAAAAATGTAGATGAAGTTCGGCGTTTTGTGGCTTTTGCAAATTTTTATAGAAAGTTTGTAAAGGATTTTGCTCGGATTGTATTCCCTTTGCATAGATTATGTAGGAAAAATGTGGAGTTCCAGTGGTCAGAGGAGTGTGGGAAAGCTTTTGAGTCGCTAAGGTTAGCTCTTTGTTCACCATCAGTTCTAGAGTATCCCGATTTTTCGGAGGAAAATATATTTCGGGTGCAGACAGATGCGAGTGGGGTTGCTCTTGGGGCTCTATTGTCTAATAGTAATAACAAGCCAGTAGCTTATGCTAGTAGGCAGTTGAATAAATCGGAAATGAACTACCCAACGGTCCATAAGGAGTTGTTAGCAGTGGTTTGGGCTGTTAGGCATTTTCGTCCATATTTGTATGGTAGGAAGTTTAGAGTTCTGACAGATCATAGACCATTGGTACATCTGTTCAGTATGACGGATCCAAGTAGCCGGTTGACGAAATTCAGGCTCGCGTTGGAGGAGTTTGATTTTGAGGTAGAGTATGTAAAGGGATCGGAAAATGTGACGGCGGATGCTTTGTCACGCATTATAACGTCGGAGGAGTTAAAAAACTTAAATACAAATTTTGTAGGAGTTCTGACTCGTTCTATGAAACGACGTATAGAAAATATCGGATCTGAAAAGGAGATTAGTAAGGAGGAAAAAAATTCGCTCTTAGGACCCGGCCGGCCTAAAGTAGTGGATGTTATTAAAAAGACTTTAAAGGATATGGAATTAGTAATTTGTTCGAACAAATATTTAAAGAGAATGGTACCAGATGATCAACCCTTAAGGGATATAATTTTTTGTGACTCTACGTTTTACATAAATCAGGACTCTCTACTAACGGAGGCGCGCCGAGACGCAACGATAGGGGAGCTGATAGCATTATGTAAAAATAATAATATAGTAGAGTTGGTAATTGTTAAAAATGAGCTCAATAAGAATTATATTAAGATATTGACATGCGAAGCTTCGAAAAATTACTTGTTTCCTCGTTTATGTATTGCTAGCGACGTTAAGAGGATAGCTGACAAGGAAATGATACGAGTGATACTTAACGATTATCACTTGTTGCCATCTAGTGGTCACGTGGGAATCACTAAAATGGTGAAGAATATAAGGAAAAAGTATTACTGGAGTAATATGTACAAAGATGTTGCCAACTACGTAAATCGTTGTGCTGATTGTCAGAGACAAAAATTCACTAATAGGAATATCAAGGAAGAGATGTGCATAACTTCTACAGCTACCTCTTCTTTTGAAAAAATATTTTTAGATACTGTAGGTCCATTGGAAGTTGATTGTAAGGGAAATAAATATATACTTACTTTACAGTGTGAATTGACAAAGTTTGTAGAAGCATATCCTATTCCGGATAAATCAGCTGATACGGTGGCACGGGCTCTAGTTGAAAATTTTATAATGAGATATGGGGTCCCAAGCGTAATTGCAACTGATTGTGGAACAGAATTTATGAATTCAATTTTAGAGAGTGTTTGTAAATTGTTAAATATTAAAAAGATAAATTCAACACCATATCATCATGAGAGCATAGGGTCTCTGGAAAATTGGCATAAACATCTGGGTTGTTATTTGAGAATTCAAGTAAATCAGTCAACAAACTGGAGTTCATGGATACCGTATTGGTGCTTTGCGTATAATACGTCAGTTCACACGAGTACAAAATATTCTCCATATGAGCTAGTTTTTGGGAAGATCTGTAATGTGCCAAATAATTTGTTAAGTAGGGTAGAACCATTGTATGTATATGATGAGTATCCGTTAGAATTAAAGTATAGGTTACAAAAGGCGCATTCAGATGCTAGAGAAAATTTGTTGAGATCAAAGGAAAAAAACCGGCCAAGTGCGAGTCGGACTCGCGCACTGAGGGTTCCGTACCATCACATAAACATAATTGTATTAGTTGAAATTTCAGTAAGTTAATGTGCTAGATTTTTTGAGTCCGACACGCGCTTGACCAAATTTTATTATTTGTTGTTATTTTATAGCCTATGCCCTATAAACATACCAATTTTCAAGTTTGTAAGTGTTCCCGTTTTTAAATAGAACTAAAACAAAAATCGCCTCAGCAACCATCCAACTTGACCCCTCTCTTATATGAATGTTCTTGAAACGGGAGCTCACCACAATTGGTTACCATTAGTTGTGAGAAAAGTTGTAATATTTAATTATTTCAGACTTTTCCCATTATTTGTACTGTGAGACCTAGCTTCTTGCCAAATTTCATAATTTTAGGTCAACGGGAAGTACCCTGTAGGTTTTTCATTTTTGAATAAATGTATGGAGATGAGGACATAAAATGCCATATCTTTTGATTGCGTCGTTGTAAAAAATTGAAATTTTCAGATCTTGTGTGGTTCATGGATTTTAATATATGGTATGAATTTCAACTTGATACCTCTACCCGTTCGTGAGATAAAGGGTCTTGACAGACAGACAGACAGACAGACAGACAGACAGACAGACAGACAGACAGACAGACAGACAGACAGACAGACGGACAACAAAGTGATCCTATAAGGGTTCCGTTTTTTTCTTTTGAGGTACGGAACCCTAAAAAGGAAAATAAGTTACGATAGAACTTCTAATAGGATTAATTACGATAAAAATGAATTAGTTTTAGTAAAAAATGAAAATTATAATAAGTTAAATGATTTATATTTGGGTCCATATGTAGTAGTAGAAGATTTAGGGGAAAATGTAAAAGTTTTAAAAAATAATAAGGAAATATTAATTCACAAAAATAGAACTAAAAAGTTTTGTAAGTAAAACTGAACGGGGTTTAATTATTATTACTTATTTTGGTGTTGTTTTGTCTATAAATAATAGGCATATAATGTTGTAATTTTAAGCCGTAGGAAAGACTTTTCAGGGGAGGGGAGGCCTATCCTTTTCAGGGGAGGTGTGATATAGTAAGTCTTAAACATCACGTCTGTTAGCTTCCTGGTTAGATAGACCCCTCTTCCTACTGTTAAACACGTACATCACGTAGTGTGACGTTATGTTGACGCACATAGTAGTAGTATATAAGTACATGTAATAGAGAAATAAAGGGAGATGGTTACAAGTTACAAAGGTGTTTGATTCAGTCCCTCGGCGCTATCTCAAGGCTTTATTCATGTTCTCCATGAC
Organism: Athrips mouffetella; assembly: GCA_947532105.1. NCBI lineage: Eukaryota > Metazoa > Arthropoda > Insecta > Lepidoptera > Gelechiidae > Athrips > Athrips mouffetella. Next base: position 15,869,787 of record OX383984.1, read on the forward strand.
CTAACAATTTTCTCTCTGAGTGAACCGAACCTGCCACGTTGCGCATTGGCGGACCGTTACGTTTTGTGGATCTATGACGTGTACTCAATGACGTGGGATAACTTCTGGTGTCCTCACGATCTACTATCTTCAAATCAGTAGTAAACGAATACTTATATGTCAGAGTTCACGAAAGAGCTTCACGTTTTGTAGACTAAATGACATCTTCAAATTCATGTAAAAAGTGTCAACAATGTGAAAATTGCCGACTGGCTGTATATGAATCAGTAGCAAACAAATATGCCAGAGGTTACGAAAGAACGTCACAATTTGACTAGGTCTTTAGTATCAAAAACATTTTTTTTGTTATTTTTTATTTTATTTATTTATTTAATACTCGGGTGACCAACAGTATTACAGACAGAATAATTAAGTAAATAGGCATCAAAAAACCAATTACAGGTCTCCACAACTCGTTATAAACATAAGATTCACATGATCAGCATTAGTAGTACATAAAAAAGTACCCAACTTACTTGGGCCAATGATTGAATATTCGAAGAGCTGCGTATGGAACACAGTGGGGCCGATGACCATCTCCTCCTTGATCTGATGATCTTCGTACAGGCTGTAGGCTCCATCCGGGTCCAAGGGTAACTCGTCCACGTGATGCTGTGTTTCTTCTGGATCTTGTTTAATTTCCTGTGTATCTGTAACAAATAGGTACATATTTTTAGGGTTCCGTACCTTTAAAGGAAAAAAAAAGGAACCCTTATAGGATCACTTTGTTGTTCATCTGTCTGTCTGTCTGTTTGTTTGTCAAGACTCTTTTTCAACCGAACGGGTAAAGGTATCAAGTTAAATTTAATATCATAATTAAAGTCCATGGACCCTTTAAGATTTGAAACCTCCAAGCTTCTACAACAACACAATCAAATGATATGGCTATTTATGTCTCCACCTCTTTACATTTATGACCTAGAATAATAAAATTTGCAATTTGCAAAAGAAAAAGTCTGAAATGATTAAATATTACAATTTTGCTCACAAGTAATCATAACCACTTAAAGTGAGCTCTCGTTTCAGGTACATTCATATTACAGAGAGGTACCCTTAAGGCGCGAGTCCGACTCGCACTTGGCCGGTTTTTTATTATTATCAATTATCATTGAGCTACTCACTTTTAGTGACGGTTTTATTATTTAAAGAGAGTAATGATGAAATGGACATAATATAAAATTAAATTATTTGAAATGATCGGCGGCCCACAGACATTATGTGCAGTGGCGGCGATAGACCAAATGTAGAATATCAGCTTAGCGAGGCCTCTTTCATTTCCCAGTCCATTAGTATGAGGGGTGATCAAAAAGTAGTGAGAATAAACAACATTTTGTTTGTAAAGTCGTTTAATGTTTAAGAGTATTTACAGTTTATTTAATTAATATTAAAAATACATTTTCATTTACCATCGCAGTTAATTATGTCAATCTGTAATATCGAGATTGGTAGTTCTCTACTCACGAATCTATTTCAAAATAATTCATAGCTTAAATTTAAAAAAAAATCAAAACTTTGCTGAAATTTCAAGAAAGCTGGACTTGCGCTTATGAATGCTTCATCTATTACACACAATGTAATTTTAAGAAATTAAAATTTAATTACGTAAGAAAGAAGATATTAAGTGAAAAAGTAGTTAAAATATTGCTTCATTAAGAACAATAATAAATGAAAGCCACGCATAGTTGGAAAGATTGCGACCAAAAGTTAAAAGCTAAAAGTATGAAGATTTAATGCAATCACGGTCTACACGTTGCTTGACTGATTAAATATTGCTACCTAGATTGGATAAATAATTTATCTATCTATCTATGATTGGAAGTGAGTCCCAATCTGCCTACTTACGTTGCAATAAGTAATTGCCACAACTGGTTGTATTTGAAATTGTACTGTTAGTAGACACTTCCAAAATAACGAGGTAAAAGTCAACACAATTCAGCAAATAACTTGAAAATTGAGAAAAACTAATGTTGCGACAGATGCCATTTGAAAATCTGAGTTTGAACAAGTTAACCACTCCCCCTGCATACCAGATTTGACTAACAAACCTCCATTCTTAGTGCCATGTATCTGTTCCCACAATCGAAAGAACACTAAAGGAGACACAGACACGGAAGTAAAATCGAAGTCATGGATCCCATACCGAGAGCTTCTTACAGGACCAACTGAATGCTTTCTTTTTTAAAGGGATCGAAACGCGGGAAACTGCAGCATTCAGAGTCTGAAGAGATTTTGAAGCTACATAGAAAAGTACATTACGAGTATAAATCAAATAGTTGTCAAAAGTTGTTTATTTTCTGGATTATTCTCACTACTTATTGATCGCCGTAGTACAACAACAATGACAAAGCAAAATAAACGATTTTTTTGGCCTTTAGCCTCACTGAAATTTTCCAATATTATATCATTATGACCACCAGATGCTATTTCCGCTTTAATTGTCAGATGTTATAACGCAGGTAGACTCTCTTGGCTCATTGTGCTTTTCAAGTAGGTTTTGAACCAACAAGGATGAAGTCATCCTCATCTACCTGTATTGATAACATCTTTTGTAATTGCGATTATTTTGAGAAAAGTATCATAAACTCGCTTCAGTTTGACCACTCTGGTCAAAGTGTTACTTTTAATCATTCTCGAGAAAACCAGAAAATAGATATAGAAACCAGGAGCCTAACGAACAGTAGGTTAGAAAAGTACAAAAACACGTTACTTGTCTGCCCTGTCACAATAAAAACCCTGATAACTCATATGAAGATTTATTCACATTGATTAATACTGAATTCAGTAAAATTTTCACTATTAGAAAAAAACAAATTATTGTAAAATACAAATGACGACAGTTTCATTGAATATGTCAAAAATTATTCAAAATTGTTTAAGTTAGTTTGTTTAAAAGCAAAATCAGTTTTTCTACGTAAAAAAATACAGTCTGCTGATAACAAAATTAAGGCTGTATGGAATGTTATAAACAGTGAAACTGGTAAAGTTAAACCGCGTGACAATCAAATCACACTTCATACAAATCGCGGAACTATTAGTTCGAACGTAGAAGTGGCTCAAGAATTCGAAACTTTTTTACTAATATTCCTTTGAAAACAACAGTCACGCAAGTCATCATCTTCACTTGCTAGCGGTTTACTTCAAAAAAATGTGGACGCCTGCAAAACTGAATTTGGGTTCAAACATGGCACCCCTAACGAAATATTTAAAGCCTTTAAAAGTATTAAAATTAAAACTACTAAGGACCTGTGGGGAATGTCAGTTTAAGTCTGTAGTGCGATCATTCATACTAGATCTCCATATTTAGCAGTTATATTCAATGATTGTGTCGATCATGGTACTTTTCCTGACTTAATGAAAAAAAGTAAATTAGTTCCATTTTTCAAAGCAGGTGACAAAATGGATCCCAGTAATTTTAGACCTATATCAGTTTTGCCTGTACTTATTAAAATTTTTGAGAAGGTCATACTCAATCATTATACTTTCACACTTAAATAGAAATAAATAACTTACCTACTACATGACCATCAATTTGGTTTTACGAAAGGACGCAGTACAACGGATGCCGAGACTGCACTTTTAAAATACATCTTTTGCGCGTTGGATAAATCCGAAGATGCTATTGGCTTTGTGATCTATCCAAAGTATTTGATTGCGTAGATCATAGCAAATTGTTGCTAAAACTTGAACATTACGGTGTTAAGAAAAACTCACTTAAACTTCTTAAGTCATATTTGTAGAATAGGATTTAAAAGGTACAAGTAAACGGGACGAAGTCACTGGGATCTGTAGTCAAAAGTGGTGTACCTCAAGGGCCTATATTAGGGCCATTTTTATTCCTTATTTATATTAATGACATAATGACCTACCTTTCGTGGTGAGGAATCTGTCAAAGATTGTGCTATTGGCTAATGATACTTCATTAATATTTAATGTAAGTAGGAAATCACACAATTATAACGAGGTTAATGATGCACTTGGACAGGTTCATGCATGGTTTACTGTCAACAATTTAGTCTTTAACGCCAAAAAACCTAAATGTATTAAATTTGCACTACCAAATGTAAGGTCTGATTCACATAACGTAGTATTGAATAATGAAAAATTTGATTTTGTTAATAGTACAGTTTTCTTAGGGTTAACACTAGACTCTAAACTTCAATGGGGCCCTCATATAAGCCGTTTTCTAGTCGATTGCTGTCCGAAAAATCTGACAACTTACTGATGTAGCTACCGCAAGGCTGGTTTACTTTAGCTACTTCCATAGCATTATGTCTTATGTTATGGCATAGGCTTTGGGGCCAGGCAACTGATATTAATTCAGTATACTCGTACGATGCACAAAATAACTGTGGCCCTGTCATTAATGCGCAGAAGAAAAAAATGGCCCATTTTTGCACATTTTTGACTTCTGCGCATCAATGACAGGGCCACAGTTATTTTGTGCGTCGTATATGCGTTTTACGAGCAATTTATTGCCTGAAGACTCGTGATTTTTTGAGAGAACTATTTAAGGAGATCAACATTATGACGGTGCCATGCCAATATATTTATGACAACACTACTCGTACGCTAGAAAGAACATTCATCATTTACCTAAAAATTGTGACAGGCGCAATTTTAATACTAGAAATAAGTTCAAAATTGACTGTTGCGGACGGCGACACGGAACGCAACTCTCAAGTACCAGAGCAAGCTACGCACGAACATCACCCGCCCCCGCGCCCCGCACCGACGCCGCGAGAGCACAAAGCGAGCGAGACGGCCAGCGCGTGCGAGCGAGATAGACAGCGTGCGCTCGGCGTGACGCACGCTAGTTCCGACCGGCGCTAGCGGGACTTAAGCGCGCACAATTCCGCCATTCTGCAGTCACAGTTACAGTTAGTTACAGCAGTATTCAAGTCAAGCTCCAGTTCTGACTACGATCCGAACACAGTTGGAAACAGTCAGTTGTACAGTGCGGTGAACAAGTGAACGTTATACAGTCCACTCAAGGAGTTGACAAGGTAGTGAAAACTAGTTAGTGACTAGTCAGTGCCAGTGCCCGCGAACTCGTCTGAGCCTGCGTGCTCGTCACTTGTTAAGTTTTCTGTTTGACTCTTGTTATTACCTGTTGTTATCGTTGTTTGAACTTGTGTGTTTAATAAAGACGTTTTGTAAACTTGACCTCGTGTTTAAGTCACAAAGCACCCGGTGAACCCCGAACTCGTGTTGGTGTAGCCAACAATTCTTGGTCCTTCGAGCCGGATATTGCTTTTGTGACTTTGTGTGCAGTGTTATGGCTACAACGCGCAGCAAATCGTCGCAGAACAAGTTAACGATGGAAGAACCCGCTGGACGCCCGAGACTGACGCAGGCCCAGAGGGACGAGCTTCCTGTCGGCTCGTCAGTCCCGCCTCAGATCCTCATCACCTTCGACAAGCCAGCTGCATCGCCGAGCGTCGCGACCGAGGGCGACTGAACCGACCCCGCCCCTCGTCCCGAAGATGCCGCCGCCGCGACAGATGAACGCCGCTGTCGCTCAGAAGCTGTTCGAGATAGAAAACTCTGTCTCCCGGAAGAAACTACGTGCTGACCTCGCGGAACTTGCAGACGAGGAGCAAGAACGCCGCAACGAACCCGTCGGGCCGTCACTCAGCCATGTAGTAGAATGGCTGGATAAAGATCAGCAGCAAGAACTAACGAGTGAGATCCCTACCTCGTCGCTGCTTCACACTCCGATCGATCAACGGGGGGAGCCAGAACAGACCGAACCGAGGCCGCAGCGCAACCCGCCGCTGTCACAACCGATGCCACAACGCGACCCACCGACGCCGCAGCAACCTGCGCCACCGCTACCGACTGGCACATCAACAAGGCGCGAACATCTGCCGTCATCGCAGTAACATCTGCAGCGACGCGTGCGAACTCCGCCAGATGCACCGAGGGCCGCGACACATCGCGACCGATCACCGCCGCCGCGTACGTCATGGACTGCGCCACATCGCGACCGATCACCGTCGCCGCGTGCATCAAGGGCTGCAACACACCGCGAGCGATCACCACCGCGGCACCACCAGCCTTCACCTCGTCGAGCTGCGGTCACATGGCAACACGATTACTCCGAACCACGTCGAGAGCGATCACCGTCACCATACCGAACGAGGACATCGCAGCGACCAATCTCCGTCGCCGTCTTCTTATTATGACGACCGACGACCAACTTCAAGCTCACGCCACAAGAGCGCAGAGCGCTTAACAGACACCATGGAGCGAATGATGGATCTTCGCCCGAAGTCTCACCAAGCATTGGAGCTACCAACGTTCAGCGGTGCCCCTACGGAGTGGCTACCCTTCAAGGCAGCGTTCCGCGACTCAACGGCCCTGTACAAGTTGTCGCCGATCGAGAATCTGGGACGCCTCCGGATCGCCTTACGGGGGGAGGCGAGAGAAGCAGTATCATCCCTGCTGTACACCGCAAGAAGCCCATCATCATGAGGTCGCTCGAACGAGCCTTCTGGCAAATACGGATAATAGATGTTCAGTTTAGTCTACTGAGCAAGCCCTTTCATTTCATTTAATTTCATTTATTAAATTCATTTACAATTTACCTTGTGTTTGAATATCCTTAAAACTAAAACAGTAGGTACCTTCCATTATTAATTTGCAAAATTAAATAACTAAACATAATTCTACAAAATTTAACACACAAATAAAAACCGACAAACACTAAGAATTAATAACCTTAAAATTATAATTTACAAATAATGAAAAAATAATAATATCTAGCAATAAATAAAAAAAAATGGCAAATAATTTATCTAAGCTATCATTAATTACATAATAATGTCAAGTTAAATTTTTTAAATTACTTAATTATCACAGAAAATTTATCACAAATTGTAAACAAATCACAAATTATCGTAAAAAAAAAACAAACAAAACAATCGAATACGCTAGTTAGTTACTATGTCATTTAAATTGTCTTTGGTAAAATCCTCTATAGAATAATAACCCTTTTTCAGCAATAGGCTTTTAAGTTTATTTTTAAATGCATTATATGAGGTCTCCAATTTTAGGAATACTGGTAAGCTATTAAAAAGTCGGATGGCTTGATAGCGTGTACTATGCAGCACTACATTTAATCGCGGGTTCAGCTTATAACGCAAGTCTTTACGCCTTGACTTCTCTCGTATTATTCGTTCTTCCTCTGTTTCTACTTTCTTTATATGTTTTTTTTAAGTAGCATAGCAAAACTAATATATAAAGGCTTGGCACTGTGAGAATTTCTAGTTTCTTAAAATGCAGTCTACACGATTCCCATTGCGGAATTCTCATCATAGTTCTGATGACCCTTTTTTGTAGTATGAAGGCTTTATTTATGTTGTATTTATAACTCATACCCCAAAATCTTATGCTGTATCTCAGGTTTTTAAATACCCGGGAAGAAGATGTGTCATTGGGGAATTTTAGTCCGAAAATTGATAGGTACTCAGAGTATGACGTTTGTTCTTTTGAGTCAGGCATTGGTTTATCTGTGGAAAGGGTTAAGAAGTTGTTTGAGTCGCTTAAGTTGGGAACTTATTTGGATGAGGTAGAGCGACAATCAATCGAGAAAATTTGTGCTAAATATGCGGATGTGTTTCATATGCCGGGAGATAAGTTGTCGGTGACGAATTTATTTGAATATAATATTAAGTTGCAAAATGGAGCAACACCTGTTTATGTCAAACCATATAGGATACCACGAGCTCAGAAGCAGGAGTTGACGAAGCAGGTTGGGAAATTGTTGGAGGATGACGTAATTGAGGAATGTTCTAGCGAATGGTCGTCACCTTTGTTGCTTTTGCCTAAGAAATTGGATAGTAGTAATGAGAAGAAGTGGAGGATCGTGATCGATTATAGGCTATTGAATAAGAAAATTATTGACGAAAAGTTTCCGTTACCGAATATACAGGAAATAATTGACTCTTTGTCAGGATGTTTGTATTATTCCCATTTGGATCTGAGTTCGGGTTACTATCAGTTAGGGTTGTCTCCTGAATGTAGAAAGTACACTGCTTTTACAGCAGATAAGCAATATCAGCTAAAGAGGTTACCCATGGGGTTAAAGACAAGCCCGAGTGTGTTTTCAAAGCTCATGTCAATGGCTTTGTCAGGATTAAATTATGAAGTTTGTTTTTTGTATCTAGATGATGTAATTGTTTTTGGGAAAAGTTTACACCAGCATAACGTAAATTTGATGAAGGTGTTAGATAGGTTCAGAAAAGTTAACTTGAAGCTCAATCCATGTAAATGTGAGTTTTTGAAGAAAGAGATAAATTATTTGGGTCATGTGATAACACCGAGTGGTGTGTTACCGGACAATAGTAAAATTGAGGTTTTGCGGAATTATCCTGTTCCTAAAAATGTAGATGAAGTTCGGCGTTTTGTGGCTTTTGCAAATTTTTATAGAAAGTTTGTAAAGGATTTTGCTCGGATTGTATTCCCTTTGCATAGATTATGTAGGAAAAATGTGGAGTTCCAGTGGTCAGAGGAGTGTGGGAAAGCTTTTGAGTCGCTAAGGTTAGCTCTTTGTTCACCATCAGTTCTAGAGTATCCCGATTTTTCGGAGGAAAATATATTTCGGGTGCAGACAGATGCGAGTGGGGTTGCTCTTGGGGCTCTATTGTCTAATAGTAATAACAAGCCAGTAGCTTATGCTAGTAGGCAGTTGAATAAATCGGAAATGAACTACCCAACGGTCCATAAGGAGTTGTTAGCAGTGGTTTGGGCTGTTAGGCATTTTCGTCCATATTTGTATGGTAGGAAGTTTAGAGTTCTGACAGATCATAGACCATTGGTACATCTGTTCAGTATGACGGATCCAAGTAGCCGGTTGACGAAATTCAGGCTCGCGTTGGAGGAGTTTGATTTTGAGGTAGAGTATGTAAAGGGATCGGAAAATGTGACGGCGGATGCTTTGTCACGCATTATAACGTCGGAGGAGTTAAAAAACTTAAATACAAATTTTGTAGGAGTTCTGACTCGTTCTATGAAACGACGTATAGAAAATATCGGATCTGAAAAGGAGATTAGTAAGGAGGAAAAAAATTCGCTCTTAGGACCCGGCCGGCCTAAAGTAGTGGATGTTATTAAAAAGACTTTAAAGGATATGGAATTAGTAATTTGTTCGAACAAATATTTAAAGAGAATGGTACCAGATGATCAACCCTTAAGGGATATAATTTTTTGTGACTCTACGTTTTACATAAATCAGGACTCTCTACTAACGGAGGCGCGCCGAGACGCAACGATAGGGGAGCTGATAGCATTATGTAAAAATAATAATATAGTAGAGTTGGTAATTGTTAAAAATGAGCTCAATAAGAATTATATTAAGATATTGACATGCGAAGCTTCGAAAAATTACTTGTTTCCTCGTTTATGTATTGCTAGCGACGTTAAGAGGATAGCTGACAAGGAAATGATACGAGTGATACTTAACGATTATCACTTGTTGCCATCTAGTGGTCACGTGGGAATCACTAAAATGGTGAAGAATATAAGGAAAAAGTATTACTGGAGTAATATGTACAAAGATGTTGCCAACTACGTAAATCGTTGTGCTGATTGTCAGAGACAAAAATTCACTAATAGGAATATCAAGGAAGAGATGTGCATAACTTCTACAGCTACCTCTTCTTTTGAAAAAATATTTTTAGATACTGTAGGTCCATTGGAAGTTGATTGTAAGGGAAATAAATATATACTTACTTTACAGTGTGAATTGACAAAGTTTGTAGAAGCATATCCTATTCCGGATAAATCAGCTGATACGGTGGCACGGGCTCTAGTTGAAAATTTTATAATGAGATATGGGGTCCCAAGCGTAATTGCAACTGATTGTGGAACAGAATTTATGAATTCAATTTTAGAGAGTGTTTGTAAATTGTTAAATATTAAAAAGATAAATTCAACACCATATCATCATGAGAGCATAGGGTCTCTGGAAAATTGGCATAAACATCTGGGTTGTTATTTGAGAATTCAAGTAAATCAGTCAACAAACTGGAGTTCATGGATACCGTATTGGTGCTTTGCGTATAATACGTCAGTTCACACGAGTACAAAATATTCTCCATATGAGCTAGTTTTTGGGAAGATCTGTAATGTGCCAAATAATTTGTTAAGTAGGGTAGAACCATTGTATGTATATGATGAGTATCCGTTAGAATTAAAGTATAGGTTACAAAAGGCGCATTCAGATGCTAGAGAAAATTTGTTGAGATCAAAGGAAAAAAACCGGCCAAGTGCGAGTCGGACTCGCGCACTGAGGGTTCCGTACCATCACATAAACATAATTGTATTAGTTGAAATTTCAGTAAGTTAATGTGCTAGATTTTTTGAGTCCGACACGCGCTTGACCAAATTTTATTATTTGTTGTTATTTTATAGCCTATGCCCTATAAACATACCAATTTTCAAGTTTGTAAGTGTTCCCGTTTTTAAATAGAACTAAAACAAAAATCGCCTCAGCAACCATCCAACTTGACCCCTCTCTTATATGAATGTTCTTGAAACGGGAGCTCACCACAATTGGTTACCATTAGTTGTGAGAAAAGTTGTAATATTTAATTATTTCAGACTTTTCCCATTATTTGTACTGTGAGACCTAGCTTCTTGCCAAATTTCATAATTTTAGGTCAACGGGAAGTACCCTGTAGGTTTTTCATTTTTGAATAAATGTATGGAGATGAGGACATAAAATGCCATATCTTTTGATTGCGTCGTTGTAAAAAATTGAAATTTTCAGATCTTGTGTGGTTCATGGATTTTAATATATGGTATGAATTTCAACTTGATACCTCTACCCGTTCGTGAGATAAAGGGTCTTGACAGACAGACAGACAGACAGACAGACAGACAGACAGACAGACAGACAGACAGACAGACAGACAGACGGACAACAAAGTGATCCTATAAGGGTTCCGTTTTTTTCTTTTGAGGTACGGAACCCTAAAAAGGAAAATAAGTTACGATAGAACTTCTAATAGGATTAATTACGATAAAAATGAATTAGTTTTAGTAAAAAATGAAAATTATAATAAGTTAAATGATTTATATTTGGGTCCATATGTAGTAGTAGAAGATTTAGGGGAAAATGTAAAAGTTTTAAAAAATAATAAGGAAATATTAATTCACAAAAATAGAACTAAAAAGTTTTGTAAGTAAAACTGAACGGGGTTTAATTATTATTACTTATTTTGGTGTTGTTTTGTCTATAAATAATAGGCATATAATGTTGTAATTTTAAGCCGTAGGAAAGACTTTTCAGGGGAGGGGAGGCCTATCCTTTTCAGGGGAGGTGTGATATAGTAAGTCTTAAACATCACGTCTGTTAGCTTCCTGGTTAGATAGACCCCTCTTCCTACTGTTAAACACGTACATCACGTAGTGTGACGTTATGTTGACGCACATAGTAGTAGTATATAAGTACATGTAATAGAGAAATAAAGGGAGATGGTTACAAGTTACAAAGGTGTTTGATTCAGTCCCTCGGCGCTATCTCAAGGCTTTATTCATGTTCTCCATGACCTAACAATTTTCTCTCTGAGTGAACCGAACCTGCCACGTTGCGCATTGGCGGACCGTTACGTTTTGTGGATCTATGACGTGTACTCAATGACGTGGGATAACTTCTGGTGTCCTCACGATCTACTATCTTCAAATCAGTAGTAAACGAATACTTATATGTCAGAGTTCACGAAAGAGCTTCACGTTTTGTAGACTAAATGACATCTTCAAATTCATGTAAAAAGTGTCAACAATGTGAAAATTGCCGACTGGCTGTATATGAATCAGTAGCAAACAAATATGCCAGAGGTTACGAAAGAACGTCACAATTTGACTAGGTCTTTAGTATCAAAAACATTTTTTTTGTTATTTTTTATTTTATTTATTTATTTAATATTCGGGTGACCAACAGTATTACAGACAGAATAATTAAGTAAATAGGCATCAAAAAACCAATTACAGGTCTCCACAACTCGTTATAAACATAAGATTCACATGATCAGCATTAGTAGTACATAAAAAAGTACCCAACTTACTTGGGCCAATGATTGAATATTCGAAGAGCTGCGTATGGAACACAGTGGGGCCGATGACCATCTCCTCCTTGATCTGATGATCTTCGTACAGGCTGTAGGCTCCATCCGGGTCCAAGGGTAACTCATCCACGTGATGCTGTGTTTCTTCTGGATCTTGTTTAATTTCCTGTGTATCTGTAACAAATAGGTACATATTTTTAGGGTTCCGTACCTTTAAAGGAAAAAAAAAGGAACCCTTATAGGATCACTTTGTTGTTCATCTGTCTGTCTGTCTGTTTGTTTGTCAAGACTCTTTTTCAACCGAACGGGTAAAGGTATCAAGTTAAATTTAATATCATAATTAAAGTCCATGGACCCTTTAAGATTTGAAACCTCCAAGCTTCTACAACAACACAATCAAATGATATGGCTATTTATGTCTCCACCTCTTTACATTTATGACCTAGAATAATAAAATTTGCAATTTGCAAAAGAAAAAGTCTGAAATGATTAAATATTACAATTTTGCTCACAAGTAATCATAACCACTTAAAGTGAGCTCTCGTTTCAGGTACATTCATATTACAGAGAGGTACCCTTAAGGCGCGAGTCCGACTCGCACTTGGCCGGTTTTTTATTATTATCAATTATCATTGAGCTACTCACTTTTAGTGACGGTTTTATTATTTAAAGAGAGTAATGATGAAATGGACATAATATAAAATTAAATTATTTGAAATGATCGGCGGCCCACAGACATTATGTGCAGTGGCGGCGATAGACCAAATGTAGAATATCAGCTTAGCGAGGCCTCTTTCATTTCCCAGTCCATTAGTATGAGGGGTGATCAAAAAGTAGTGAGAATAAACAACATTTTGTTTGTAAAGTCGTTTAATGTTTAAGAGTATTTACAGTTTATTTAATTAATATTAAAAATACATTTTCATTTACCATCGCAGTTAATTATGTCAATCTGTAATATCGAGATTGGTAGTTCTCTACTCACGAATCTATTTCAAAATAATTCATAGCTTAAATTTAAAAAAAAATCAAAACTTTGCTGAAATTTCAAGAAAGCTGGACTTGCGCTTATGAATGCTTCATCTATTACACACAATGTAATTTTAAGAAATTAAAATTTAATTACGTAAGAAAGAAGATATTAAGTGAAAAAGTAGTTAAAATATTGCTTCATTAAGAACAATAATAAATGAAAGCCACGCATAGTTGGAAAGATTGCGACCAAAAGTTAAAAGCTAAAAGTATGAAGATTTAATGCAATCACGGTCTACACGTTGCTTGACTGATTAAATATTGCTACCTAGATTGGATAAATAATTTATCTATCTATCTATGATTGGAAGTGAGTCCCAATCTGCCTACTTACGTTGCAATAAGTAATTGCCACAACTGGTTGTATTTGAAATTGTACTGTTAGTAGACACTTCCAAAATAACGAGGTAAAAGTCAACACAATTCAGCAAATAACTTGAAAATTGAGAAAAACTAATGTTGCGACAGATGCCATTTGAAAATCTGAGTTTGAACAAGTTAACCACTCCCCCTGCATACCAGATTTGACTAACAAACCTCCATTCTTAGTGCCATGTATCTGTTCCCACAATCGAAAGAACACTAAAGGAGACACAGACACGGAAGTAAAATCGAAGTCATGGATCCCATACCGAGAGCTTCTTACAGGACCAACTGAATGCTTTCTTTTTTAAAGGGATCGAAACGCGGGAAACTGCAGCATTCAGAGTCTGAAGAGATTTTGAAGCTACATAGAAAAGTACATTACGAGTATAAATCAAATAGTTGTCAAAAGTTGTTTATTTTCTGGATTATTCTCACTACTTATTGATCGCCGTAGTACAACAACAATGACAAAGCAAAATAAACGATTTTTTTGGCCTTTAGCCTCACTGAAATTTTCCAATATTATATCATTATGACCACCAGATGCTATTTCCGCTTTAATTGTCAGATGTTATAACGCAGGTAGACTCTCTTGGCTCATTGTGCTTTTCAAGTAGGTTTTGAACCAACAAGGATGAAGTCATCCTCATCTACCTGTATTGATAACATCTTTTGTAATTGCGATTATTTTGAGAAAAGTATCATAAACTCGCTTCAGTTTGACCACTCTGGTCAAAGTGTTACTTTTAATCATTCTCGAGAAAACCAGAAAATAGATATAGAAACCAGGAGCCTAACGAACAGTAGGTTAGAAAAGTACAAAAACACGTTACTTGTCTGCCCTGTCACAATAAAAACCCTGATAACTCATATGAAGATTTATTCACATTGATTAATACTGAATTCAGTAAAATTTTCACTATTAGAAAAAAACAAATTATTGTAAAATACAAATGACGACAGTTTCATTGAATATGTCAAAAATTATTCAAAATTGTTTAAGTTAGTTTGTTTAAAAGCAAAATCAGTTTTTCTACGTAAAAAAATACAGTCTGCTGATAACAAAATTAAGGCTGTATGGAATGTTATAAACAGTGAAACTGGTAAAGTTAAACCGCGTGACAATCAAATCACACTTCATACAAATCGCGGAACTATTAGTTCGAACGTAGAAGTGGCTCAAGAATTCGAAACTTTTTTACTAATATTCCTTTGAAAACAACAGTCACGCAAGTCATCATCTTCACTTGCTAGCGGTTTACTTCAAAAAAATGTGGACGCCTGCAAAACTGAATTTGGGTTCAAACATGGCACCCCTAACGAAATATTTAAAGCCTTTAAAAGTATTAAAATTAAAACTACTAAGGACCTGTGGGGAATGTCAGTTTAAGTCTGTAGTGCGATCATTCATACTAGATCTCCATATTTAGCAGTTATATTCAATGATTGTGTCGATCATGGTACTTTTCCTGACTTAATGAAAAAAAGTAAATTAGTTCCATTTTTCAAAGCAGGTGACAAAATGGATCCCAGTAATTTTAGACCTATATCAGTTTTGCCTGTACTTATTAAAATTTTTGAGAAGGTCATACTCAATCATTATACTTTCACACTTAAATAGAAATAAATAACTTACCTACTACATGACCATCAATTTGGTTTTACGAAAGGACGCAGTACAACGGATGCCGAGACTGCACTTTTAAAATACATCTTTTGCGCGTTGGATAAATCCGAAGATGCTATTGGCTTTGTGATCTATCCAAAGTATTTGATTGCGTAGATCATAGCAAATTGTTGCTAAAACTTGAACATTACGGTGTTAAGAAAAACTCACTTAAACTTCTTAAGTCATATTTGTAGAATAGGATTTAAAAGGTACAAGTAAACGGGACGAAGTCACTGGGATCTGTAGTCAAAAGTGGTGTACCTCAAGGGCCTATATTAGGGCCATTTTTATTCCTTATTTATATTAATGACATAATGACCTACCTTTCGTGGTGAGGAATCTGTCAAAGATTGTGCTATTGGCTAATGATACTTCATTAATATTTAATGTAAGTAGGAAATCACACAATTATAACGAGGTTAATGATGCACTTGGACAGGTTCATGCATGGTTTACTGTCAACAATTTAGTCTTTAACGCCAAAAAACCTAAATGTATTAAATTTGCACTACCAAATGTAAGGTCTGATTCACATAACGTAGTATTGAATAATGAAAAATTTGATTTTGTTAATAGTACAGTTTTCTTAGGGTTAACACTAGACTCTAAACTTCAATGGGGCCCTCATATAAGCCGTTTTCTAGTCGATTGCTGTCCGAAAAATCTGACAACTTACTGATGTAGCTACCGCAAGGCTGGTTTACTTTAGCTACTTCCATAGCATTATGTCTTATGTTATGGCATAGGCTTTGGGGCCAGGCAACTGATATTAATTCAGTATACTCGTACGATGCACAAAATAACTGTGGCCCTGTCATTAATGCGCAGAAGAAAAAAATGGCCCATTTTTGCACATTTTTGACTTCTGCGCATCAATGACAGGGCCACAGTTATTTTGTGCGTCGTATATGCGTTTTACGAGCAATTTATTGCCTGAAGACTCGTGATTTTTTGAGAGAACTATTTAAGGAGATCAACATTATGACGGTGCCATGCCAATATATTTATGACAACACTACTCGTACGCTAGAAAGAACATTCATCATTTACCTAAAAATTGTGACAGGCGCAATTTTAATACTAGAAATAAGTTCAAAATTGACTGTTGCGGACGGCGACACGGAACGCAACTCTCAAGTACCAGAGCAAGCTACGCACGAACATCACCCGCCCCCGCGCCCCGCACCGACGCCGCGAGAGCACAAAGCGAGCGAGACGGCCAGCGCGTGCGAGCGAGATAGACAGCGTGCGCTCGGCGTGACGCACGCTAGTTCCGACCGGCGCTAGCGGGACTTAAGCGCGCACAATTCCGCCATTCTGCAGTCACAGTTACAGTCAGTTACAGCAGTATTCAAGTCAAGCTCCAGTTCTGACTACGATCCGAACACAGTTGGAAACAGTCAGTTGTACAGTGCGGTGAACAAGTGAACGTTATACAGTCCACTCAAGGAGTTGACAAGGTAGTGAAAACTAGTTAGTGACTAGTCAGTGCCAGTGCCCGCGAACTCGTCTGAGCCTGCGTGCTCGTCACTTGTTAAGTTTTCTGTTTGACTCTTGTTATTACCTGTTGTTATCGTTGTTTGAACTTGTGTGTTTAATAAAGACGTTTTGTAAACTTGACCTCGTGTTTAAGTCACAAAGCACCCGGTGAACCCCGAACTCGTGTTGGTGTAGCCAACAATTCTTGGTCCTTCGAGCCGGATATTGCTTTTGTGACTTTGTGTGCAGTGTTATGGCTACAACGCGCAGCAAATCGTCGCAGAACAAGTTAACGATGGAAGAACCCGCTGGACGCCCGAGACTGACGCAGGCCCAGAGGGACGAGCTTCCTGTCGGCTCGTCAGTCCCGCCTCAGATCCTCATCACCTTCGACAAGCCAGCTGCATCGCCGAGCGTCGCGACCGAGGGCGACTGAACCGACCCCGCCCCTCGTCCCGAAGATGCCGCCGCCGCGACAGATGAACGCCGCTGTCGCTCAGAAGCTGTTCGAGATAGAAAACTCTGTCTCCCGGAAGAAACTACGTGCTGACCTCGCGGAACTTGCAGACGAGGAGCAAGAACGCCGCAACGAACCCGTCGGGCCGTCACTCAGCCATGTAGTAGAATGGCTGGATAAAGATCAGCAGCAAGAACTAACGAGTGAGATCCCTACCTCGTCGCTGCTTCACACTCCGATCGATCAACGGGGGGAGCCAGAACAGACCGAACCGAGGCCGCAGCGCAACCCGCCGCTGTCACAACCGATGCCACAACGCGACCCACCGACGCCGCAGCAACCTGCGCCACCGCTACCGACTGGCACATCAACAAGGCGCGAACATCTGCCGTCATCGCAGTAACATCTGCAGCGACGCGTGCGAACTCCGCCAGATGCACCGAGGGCCGCGACACATCGCGACCGATCACCGCCGCCGCGTACGTCATGGACTGCGCCACATCGCGACCGATCACCGTCGCCGCGTGCATCAAGGGCTGCAACACACCGCGAGCGATCACCACCGCGGCACCACCAGCCTTCACCTCGTCGAGCTGCGGTCACATGGCAACACGATTACTCCGAACCACGTCGAGAGCGATCACCGTCACCATACCGAACGAGGACATCGCAGCGACCAATCTCCGTCGCCGTCTTCTTATTATGACGACCGACGACCAACTTCAAGCTCACGCCACAAGAGCGCAGAGCGCTTAACAGACACCATGGAGCGAATGATGGATCTTCGCCCGAAGTCTCACCAAGCATTGGAGCTACCAACGTTCAGCGGTGCCCCTACGGAGTGGCTACCCTTCAAGGCAGCGTTCCGCGACTCAACGGCCCTGTACAAGTTGTCGCCGATCGAGAATCTGGGACGCCTCCGGATCGCCTTACGGGGGGAGGCGAGAGAAGCAGTATCATCCCTGCTGTACACCGCAAGAAGCCCATCATCATGAGGTCGCTCGAACGAGCCTTCTGGCAAATACGGATAATAGATGTTCAGTTTAGTCTACTGAGCAAGCCCTTTCATTTCATTTAATTTCATTTATTAAATTCATTAACAATTTACCTTGTGTTTGAATATCCTTAAAACTAAAACAGTAGGTACCTTCCATTATTAATTTGCAAAATTAAATAACTAAACATAATTCTACAAAATTTAACACACAAATAAAAACCGACAAACACTAAGAATTAATAACCTTAAAATTATAATTTACAAATAATGAAAAAATAGTAATATCTAGCAATAAATAAAAAAAAATGGCAAATAATTTATCTAAGCTATCATTAATTACATAATAATGTCAAGTTAAATTTTTTAAATTACTTAATTATCACAGAAAATTTATCACAAATTGTAAACAAATCACAAATTATCGTAAAAAAAAAACAAACAAAACAATCGAATACGCTAGTTAGTTACTATGTCATTTAAATTGTCTTTGGTAAAATCCTCTATAGAATAATAACCCTTTTTCAGCAATAGGCTTTTAAGTTTATTTTTAAATGCATTATATGAGGTCTCCAATTTTAGGAATACTGGTAAGCTATTAAAAAGTCGGATGGCTTGATAGCGTGTACTATGCAGCACTACATTTAATCGCGGGTTCAGCTTATAACGCAAGTCTTTACGCCTTGACTTCTCTCGTATTATTCGTTCTTCCTCTGTTTCTACTTTCTTTATATGTTTTTTTTAAGTAGCATAGCAAAACTAATATATAAAGGCTTGGCACTGTGAGAATTTCTAGTTTCTTAAAATGCAGTCTACACGATTCCCATTGCGGAATTCTCATCATAGTTCTGATGACCCTTTTTTGTAGTATGAAGGCTTTATTTATGTTGTATTTATAACTCATACCCCAAAATCTTATGCTGTATCTCAGTTTGGATTCAACTAATGCATAATATACGAGTTTAAGTTGGTCTATGGTTAGCTCATACCGCAGACTTCTTACAGCGTAACACGCAGAACAAATTGTATTTTCTATAGAATTTAGTTCAGCTTTCCATGTCAAAAGTGAGTCTATTTGTATACCAAGAAACTTTACCGTGTCAACGGGTGTAATTGGTTCTTGCAAGTCAAGTTTTATCGCCTCATTTTTAGCAGCAGTTGTCTTAAAGAGCATGACACTTGTTTTATTAGCATTAAGCATCAAGTTGTTGCTGGTAAACCAGCTAGAAAATAAAGACAGTGCCGCGTTAACTTTTTCAGTCAGGTCTAGCAAGTTGTCAGCTGAAACCATGCCATTTGTGTCAACTGCGAAAACTACTAATTCTATACCCTGAATCATGTTATTCATGTAGTTGATCAGATCATTGGTAAAAAGTATAAATAGCAATGGTCCTAATATTGATCCCTGTGGTACACCGCGTGTAATTTTGGTAAGTTGTGATTTTACCATCACTTGTTCATTTTTCATTGTATTTTCTACTTCTATAAATTGATATCTGTTTTCTAAATACGATCTAAAGAGTTGCAAGTTCATATCGCGAATACCATAATATTCCATTTTCTTTATAAGTAGATTGTGATCCACCATATCAAAAGCTGAGCTTAAATCTAGAAAAATTCCCGCTACTTTCCTTTTGTCATTCAAATTCGTAACAATGTCATTTATAAGAGTGTCAATGGCTTCAGCTGTACCTACACCTTTTTGGTAACCGAATTGCCTTTTGTTTAGGATATTATTTTTGTTAAAATGTCTTAGCAGTCTTGCCTTAATTAATCTCTCAAATATTTTTGACAAAATAGGTAGTAATGATATAGGCCTATAGTTTTTAGGATTCGATTTTGAACCTTTTTTATACACCGGAAGCACCTTAGCCACTTTCAATTGTTCTGGAAAGACACCTGCCTCGGCACACATATTAAAAAAACTAGCAAGTGGATTCGCCAATAAATCCTTATTATCCTTTAGAATACTAATAGGCATTCCGTCGTAACCAGTTGATTTTTTATTTTTAAAATTATTTATTATTTTACCTATTTCAATAGACGTAACCGGGTCCCAGATCATTTCTTTGTCCACTCGGGTATGGCTAGCCTCCAAAACAGACATTGCAGTATTATCATTTCCTGTAATAATACTCCTTTTGCCAAAATCAAAGAGATCAGAAAACACTTCAACAACTGTCTGGGGATTATATACGATTTTACTATCAATATTTAATTTAATCTGTTCTGTTTTGTTATTTACTTTATTTTTGTGTCTTTTTACAACTCTCCATACCTCTCTACTAGAGATTCCAGCCTTCATTACATCAGCTTGTACTGCTAACTTCCTAGCGTTTCTTAAGACTGCCCTATATATTCTCATATAATTTCGTTTGTACTGCAGAACAGAGTCATGATTACTTGCAGACTGCGCAAATGTAAGAACACGTTTCATTCGGCTTGACGTTTTCACCCCATTCGTCACCCACTTTAATGTATTCTTACTTTTTTTTACTTTTAACTTCTTTTTTCTGAAATTTTCATGGAACACATCAGTAAATTTCTTTATAAAACTATTTATACCGAATAAGTGCCAGTCAATGTTTTGTATTGCTTGTCTAAAATTAAGAGCATTTTTTTCACTAAAAAATCTCTTATGAACGACAATATGCTCCTCAGCCCTACAATTTACTTTTGTATGATTTACTCTACAAGAAATATTTGCATGACCATCCGAGAGCCCATTGTGATCTATATCACTACAAATAACATCATGTTCGGGCAAATTTGTGAGAAAATTATCAAGACAAGATACCGATACCCCCCTTATAAAAGTGTAATTATCGATAAGAGGTCTGAAGTTATAACACGCTAACAAAGCTACAAAGTCTCTACGCTGTTGATTATCTTTAAGAAGATCCACATTGAAGTCGCCACATATAATGCATTTCTTATCAAAACAGTGATCTAAAAGTCTTTCAAGGCGCTCAAGAAATAGCTCAAAATTACTGGTTTTAGGGTTATTTCTGTATACACAGAATATGTTTAAGTTTGACTCAACATCCCTTATTCCACATATTTCGAAACACTCCCTTTTGTACAATTTTTCACATATTGCTAACTTAGCAAATTGTGTTCCTTTTTGTCCTAGAATAAGCGATCCACCTCTCTTCATGTTTGACCTAGCATTACAGGTAATCAAATCATAGTTAGTGTAAGAAAACATTGGAATCTGCAATTCGTTCAAAAAGTGTTCGGTAATGCATACGTATTTTGGTTTATATGGTAAGGTCTCTAAATACAGTTCGAGTTCATCTTTTTTATTGGTTATACCACAAATATTTTGGTGTGAAATCAACATAGTATTAATATTTGAAATACAATTAACTGAGTGAGAAACGTCTTGGGAGGGTTGGTTACATTCAGTTAGAACAGAGGAAACGAAAAAACTCATTTTCATCATTATCGGTCTGGGTTCCCAAAGTGACTCTAGTTGCTGAGTCAGTTCTTATCTTATTATGTATTATGTGCATGACTTCTCTCCATAAAGTTTTACATACATAATTTTTATTAAGCCTCGCTGACTGTTCGTTATATAATTCTGCTTCAAAAATGTTTGTGTTTGTGAAATTTCGACATATTGAAGTTAAAGTTTCATTTAGTATCTGCAAATTACAATATTTGTAAATATTTCACTAACCAAAACATTTGTGTTTTGAAGCAGCTTAAGACAGTCTTCCACAAGCAATTGCCATTTAGAGCAGTTTTTATCGTTCGATCCTGCAATTACAATCACAAAGTCTGACTTATTGAAATTTTTACAAAACGAATAACAAGAGCTTAATACTTTGTCAAAGGTTGCGTAAGGTCTCAAAATAGATGTGACATGGAAATCTTGCCCCAGGAGTCTCTGCAGTTTATTTCTCATTCCTCTTCCGTTTTCATCAGCTAATAATAAAATTTTATGCTTGACCTTTGTCACCAGCGGGGTCCCCTCCGTGTTGTGTGATGGCTATGATGCACAACTAGTGGTTGATAGACACGAATGTTCTGTAATTTCCTGATCGACCTTTGGTACCAGCTGGGCCTTTTTCGTTTTGTGTGATAACGAAGACGACTTCTTCGTTTTGCGTAATAACGATGACGCACAACTATTTGCTGATAGAAACGAGTTTTCACCATGATTTTTATCATAACCTGACGATATCGGCCTTTTCTGTCCATCGCAGGAAGAATAAGACATCCAGTCATCAATTTCTTTGTGTATAGGCGTAGATTGTGTTGCTTTCCTGTCTGCTTGCGACGTTGTCATCAGAAAGTCTGCAATATTCTCCCCTCCCAATTTATTGAGAAAGCTTTCCATTTTGTGGTGTAGTTTATCATTTTCCTTCTTTAACTCTTCTAGCTTAACTTTGGTCTTTCTAATTTTTTGGCGTAACTTCTTTATTCGTTTTTTGTAGCCCTTTCTTATTTTAAATCCTGGTTTTACTTCGGTCTTCTTTCAGTTTTTGGTACACCCTGTGTACTAAATTTTGTTCAAAAAAATCATAAATAATATCCAGTCAGGTAGACAATCAATCCAGGATTAATATTATAGAAAATTTTAATAAACTCAATGAAACCAATTTTGGGTAAATCACATATTCACGATTTGGTGATACAGGGACACCCCTTATATGAAATTACACAGATCAATTGATACTGGCGCAAGATATCTTACATGGAGATGCTTGGTCATGCAAAGTTTTATCAAGATTCTATGAGCCGTTTTTCAGAAACTTTCAATTTTTAATTTTCATTGTATGACAGCAATCCTCAAAATGAGAGCCAGCAAGAAACCGCTTAGAACCCTTCGATGGATTTGCATAAAACTTCTAAATTCAAAATCTGGTGTCAATCGGACCATTCGTTTAGTCGCTAGGCCAAAGCGTGACGGACAGACCGACCGACGGACGGACATTTTTGGGAATTTCCTACAATTAACTGTATTCGCCATACGATTAAATAAATAAATATAAAACACATTTTTGAAAAAATTAGAAAAACTTTTTTTTTCACGAATACAATACCTTTCTCGCTCCGCTCGAAAGTAAAAAACGGAACCCTTATAGGATGACTTTGTTGTCCATCTGTCTGTCAAGACCCTTTTTATCACGAACGGGCAAAGGTATCAAGTTGAAATTAATATCAAATGTTAAAGGACCCTCGAAGGCGTGAACATTTCAAGTTTCTATAACAACTCAATGAAAATATACGGCTAGTTATTTCCCATCTCCATCCATTTATGAACTATTCCCGGTGACCTAGAACCATGAAAGGCAAGAATGTCCCATAGCATAACCAAAGAAAATTTTTTACAACTTTTCATACAACCAATTGTAATCAACAAAGGTGAGCTCCCATTTCAAATCAATCCATATTAGACAGGGGTCAACTTTGAGTGTACCCGGGATTCTTTTAATCAATGAGCAAAAACTTGTATGGACAGGTACGGAACCCTTAGTGCGCGAGTCCAACTCGCACTTGGCCGGTTATTTCCTTTTAAAATCTTTATGGCCAAGAAAATATAAATGGTTATTTTTTGTACCAGTTTGTCCACTTATTAGTGAAGCAACAACGCACAAATACCTCATTAAGCAATGTTTTATAGCACACATAAAGGAATTATTCTGATAACCTTAAATTTTTAGTTACATCACAGAATTAAAATTTTTTGCAATAAAAATACCATAAATTTTACTTATATACCTATAGATTTGTACGGAACCCTCGGTGCGCGAGTCTGACTCGCACTTAGCCTGTTTTTTTTTGTGAATTACTTGATTTGGTATGTATAGTTTACCTGCACTAGGTGAGTTTGGTATGGGAGTGATGCGCTCATACATTCCATTGTTGATAAACTCATGCCTTTCTAGAAAAGTGTGAGTGCGTAACACTAGATCTAGGTCGCTGTTGTAAGGGGCCTGCAAGTAAAAAACATTTTTTTTTAATAAGAAATACATAAATTAGTAGCTACAGTCACAAAATTGTAAAGCCTTTATAAAAGATCATTTAGATCAGTTGACAATAAGGGAATGGTTTTTTGTCTAAATTAACTATTCTATTCTGAACAGCATATTCCGTAACTTGCTTCATAGGGTCTTCAAACGACATTTTCAAAATCCTGTTCCTTATCTCAACTAAGGCCAGACTGGAAGGCCCTTGGAGGTCTGAGAAACATTTCTCTTCCAGGGGAGACATCTTGTCAAACGGCAGATGAGATAGAAAGGCTGCCTCCTTCAAACTGGAAAATAAATCAGTGATAGGAAGCTAATACAATATCAGGATTCGTCTAAATTAAATTGGCATTTGGATTAGCTACTTTGGCCAGAATAATCATCTATTGAACCTCACTTTCGTTCAAAAAGCTTTCATAACACCCCTGTGGAGAATAACAAGCTTCCTTCAATTCCCGCAGAAATTACACAAGGCCTTTTTATATGTTACAAGTGAGCAGAAGGGGCCAACTGATGGTGAGTGCACACCACCGCACATAGCACCCACTGTGTTTCATTAGAATTAAATGAAAGTCATCGAAAATTGCAATTTGCACAATTTAAATCAAAAAGTGCTAAATAATCAGTAATTACTTTAACCCAGCCAATAATTGAGTAATTGTAGGCTGTTAATGAATACAAACAAAGACTCTTTGCGCAAACACATCTATTTTTGTAATTGGCAGAAGATCCAAACAAGTAGGTAAGTTAGTGAAAACATGTAACCCAAAATATTAAAAGATAACCAACCTATTCAACATTTCTTTAGAGTCAGACTCCTCTATATCATCACATCTAGCTTCTTCTATAACTGGTTTGTCGTCTTTGTTAGGTTCCTTCGACCCTGCAGGTGAGGCCTCTCGCCGGCCCCGCGAAGACGTAGGGCTCGGAGACGAGACCTTGCTCCTGTCCGACTGATCCGGCTCAGAGCCATCCTGCTGCTTTAGAACAGCATCCAACTCACGGGTAACAACCTGATCAATAAACATAACCTCTAATTTCGAGCACAAAAGAATCTATAAAAAGAATATTAATTATTGGTTAAATACTACCATAATAATATTTACGTACTCTCACACGCTTCCGACGACTCATTTTCAACAGGAATCACCAAATATATTCCAGGTGAAATGAAACTACAATTTTTACAATTTTTTTTTTCCATTCGCTCTTTCTTCAGAAGAGCAGGCTAAGGTGCTAGACCATACCGCCTACAATTTTTACAAACAAGAAACAACACAAATCAAATCAAAAGCAATGTTGCCAGAATTAAATTTCAGACACATCACAAATCACAAAATTCATACAACTTATTTGTTCTGCTTTTCCGTTCGTGAAAATCTCACTTGTCGATAAATCATCAAAATTACCAGTATACAGATAATAAGATAAGCATGCGTTGCAAATTAAATCTGTCCATAAAACATTGACTGAAGCCTAACACACCACACCGATTGCCATGAGATCAGACATGCGATTATCCTGTAAGATAGAAGCTCTAGTACGATGCCCTAGCTAAATAAAAGTTATACCTAAAGGGGCTCCTAAACGGGCAACATTTTCACTGCAATATGTGGCTGCAACTTCTCTATCAACGGGCTGCAATACAAATGCCGGCAATATTGCCAGGTATGTCAGCCAGACTATGCAATATACGGCAATAGTTTAAGTATGGCCCGGCCATATAGCCACACATTTATGGTATGGCCAATGCAATTTTATGTGTGGCCGATATGTTCGCATGGTAATCGAAAATACTGCAATATTGCCGGGCCTGTTCTGTTATTGTTTCGTTAAGTTGCATATGTGCGTCCCTTTCTTATGACATGAAGGTTGCTTTTTTTTTTGGCAATCGTCAACCCATATTTGGGGTAGATATGAGCGCCGCGCCGGCGCGCCGCCGCCGCCGAACAAATTTCCTGCGCCGCCGCCGCCGCGGATGGCCACGGCGCGCCGAGCGAGGAAAGAGTTATTAAATTCATACTTTTTAAGCACTGATTCAAATTCTCTTCTCTTTCTTCTCTTACTCGCTATAGTTAAGATATTGATCCTACCTGCTAGATATTACTAATTTGTAGCATGATTCTTAGAGAGCCCCCTACGTGCAATTTTTTGTGAAATGAGGATAAGCTAACAAAACTTGTGTTTGAAAACCTGACTAAAATTAAACATTTGTTTATTTTTCCTTAAAAGTATTAGAATATTAGTACAGTCTGTTGTCCGTACGGTCAGTAATGTTAATAGTTAAAATAATTTTATCAGATTTGTTTTCATATGCCACTTCTTTTTTTTTTCATTATCACATGTAACTCATAGACATGAAAAGGCTATGTCTAACTCGCACATTTCTTAAAAAAATATAGCAAAATTCGATTACTTTGACCTCTATCTAGCCCTGAAGACAAGAGATGAAGTAAACGATGGAATGGACTTTACCAGAAAAAGACACGCTTTTTTATTTTGTCAATGGGCTTACTCTTGACCTCGATCTAGTCCTGAAGACAGAGATGGGGTCAACGATCAAATCAAATCAAATCAAATATCTTTATTTGCGTGAAACATGGTAAGAGGGTCTTATTACATAGTTTCCAGCATGCTCTACCTATAGACTAAGGCGTGCAAATATGGAACGAGCTTGCCCAAAAGAAGCCTATTCACTCACGACTTGAAGAGATTCGGGTTATATAAACTGGGGAACGCTAACGCAGGAAGAAAATTCCACTATTTAGCCGTGCGCATTATAAAAGATGTTTCAAAGCGCTTTGTGCGAATGTGCGGAATATCAACCAATATTCATAGGGGAATTTTGTGCGGTGCGTCCCTCCGACCCTCAGACTCCCGATGGTAGAAGGTAGTGGTGGAATAAGCCCGTGGAGCTCTTGACCACACTCTCCAAAGTAATATCTGAAAAAAGACCGACAGACATGCAACTATGCGACGACCAGACTGTGAAACTTGATTTTTACCTCTTATGAGCTTCATCACTAATGAGCTTCTAGGCTCTGCGATCTATCGAATCAAGTGCGTCTGTTGGTATGTAGCTGAGCCATCCCAAAGGAAATCTTCATGCAGGATCGGACTTGGACTTTATATAAAACTGTAAGTTGTCGGAAAGAAGTAACGCTTAACCTTATTGAGAACGCCCCACTTTTTTGCCGCAGTTCGGGCTTTTGACTCAATGTTAGCGCTGAAGTTCAGGTTTGCACATAACTTCATGCCAAGTAGTTTGCGGCTGTCGGTAATTGGTACAGTTGTACCTCGAAAAGTAGGAACCAGATTAAATGGTGGTATGTTGACGATATAAGGGTGGAACTCCAATCCTCGTCTAGCCGCACGTAGGAGGAAGGGGAATGGTGGTATAAGGTCGTACGGTCAACCGCACGTCGGTAGAAACTTTTTCATCTCTATTAGAGCGCCATAAGGTCCAAAAGTGTTTCTACTGACGAGCTGTTGAGTTTACATTTCAGACGCACTCAACGAGATGTATTCTATAGAATACTGATAAGTACATAAGGCTCTATGTGTCGGTGTTCAAGGCTCTACAGTTTCTCTGTTTCGACAAGAGTCTCATCACCAATGAGCTTCCTAGTACGTTTGTCGATTGCAGTAAGATTGGCCAGCTGGTATTCTGCAGACTCATCAGTACTCCATACCGGACTTCTGTTTGAAGCACAAGCACAAGTCTGATAGGGTAGAAATGGCTGTAGAAGCTGTCCCAGTGTGATGTACCACCTGGCGTTGGAGAGTATGCCAAGTTTCTTAGCTGCAGATTTGGCCAAGGACTCAATAAAATGCCAAAAGTACAGATTGGTTGATAAGTGCATCATACCAAGGAGCTCGAGGTGGTCTGATATCGGTACGAATACATTTCGGAACTCTGGAGTCAGATTGAAGGGACTTCGTTTGACTGTAAAGAAACACGCCTATGTTTTGGCCGCCACAGTCGGACACTGAGTGAAGGGCCAGAAATAAACGTTCAACCATGGTCTTTCGATCGACAAGATGGTATTTGTGCCACACTGGCTTTTGCATTAGGTATGTATCTATCCGTAACTGTGCTGTCGTCTGCATACCCAAAGATTCCAGGCACCAGTTTATGTGCATCAGGAATAGAGTTGAGGACAGAACGGATCCTTGAGTAACTCCATCATCGATAGCCCTCTGATCAGACTAGCAATCTTCCAAGACCACTTGATTTAATCGTACACTTAATAAGTTTAATATCCAATTGCAAAGGCCAGGTATTTCATACGATGGAAGATTGTTTGCTTGTGTGATTTCTGTCGTAAAGTAACAGTGTTTACACCGTTGTGTTTCGGTTTTTAGGTTAAACGAGCTACTGAAATTACCGACACATGAGATGTACCGCCTTAGTTCTCAATATGGGCAACGCGTTTTGCTGTTTTATTAGTGTCAATTATGTCACTCATAAGACAGTGTATGCTGTGGGTGGTGGTGACCATTCACCATCAGTTGGCCCACCTGCTCTTTTACCCTCTTGTGACATAAAAATAAAGTCATTAGCTTCAAGTTATGTCACGACTTCGTTATTAAATACTCGCTCCATAGTCTTGCAGAGTATGGAGATTTCCATCGGCCTGTTCCATCACTATCAGGACATTTTTTAACCATTTAAACAATTTATTTTTGCCACAACACATATTAGGTTAAAAATATTCAAAATTTTCAAATTACAATATTCAGTATTTTTGAGAACAATTTTAATTTCTTTTGGTACATATTTCTAAATTTTAAAAGAAAGTAAGGAATTAAGTATTTTTGTGCCAACCCTATATGGTTTTTACGATTTCCGGTCATTTCTTACAAAAAAAATGCTTTAGAGGTCACGCCGCCGATTTCGCCGCCGCCGCCGACCCTAAAAAGTCGGCGCACCGCCGCCGACCTTATAGCCATCGGCGCTCATATCTAATTTGGGGACATTTCTGCCGTGTTCTAGAAAATTCTTCAGTTTATAGAACTTCTTCAGTTTTTAGATTTTAAAAACGGGTAACATTTTCACTGCAATATGTGGCTGCAATACAAATGCCGGCAATATTGCCAGGTATGTCAGCCAGACTATGCAATATACGGCAATAGTTTAAGTATGGCCCGGCTATATATCCACACATTTTTGGTATGGCCAATGCAATTTTATGTGTGGCCGATATGTTCGAATGGTAATCGAAAATACTGCAATATTGCCGGGCCCGTTCTATTGTTGTTTCGTTAAGTTGCATATGTGCGTCCCTTTCTTATGACATGAAGTTTGCTTTTTTTTGGCAATCGTCAACCCATATTTGGGGACATTTCTGCCGTGTTCTAGAAAATTCTTCAGTTTATAGAACTTCTTCAGTTTTTAGATTTAAAAAATATGGCTTATTTCATGTCTAAGCGTGTTTAAAGTATCACGCCTATTAAGGTAAGGTCGAATCAATAATATAGTTTTTTTTCTTTCGTTTTTCATTTTCCAAAATAACATAAGCCGCTGCGACGCAGATGAATTCGTCGGCCATTGTTGCCCAATTTTGTAGCCCGTGTACAAGAAAAACATTTGAGCCATAGTATTGCCGAAATGTTCGGACATAATCTGCAATAAAATGTGTTTACAATAAAATACAATCTTCCGCATCTGGCAGCACTGAAACAGCGCGCGGAGTGGCGTATCTAAGGAGTGGCGAGTGGCATGCTGCCTGCCGTGCGGCGATCCGCGCGGGCCGCGCATATAATGCGATCGCATCGCCTGGCGGAGTTCAACATGCGAGAGTGTAATGCGACTAGGTGCGCGTCCATAGATTTTCATACAAACTATTCAAAATCCGCTTGGTGATCCGCCTAAATGCGCCTGCACCTTAAAATTGTGCTTAGACACGTTTACTTTGGCAGGCGGATAACGTTTACAGGAGGGCGCTGCTCTCATATGTTTTGCTCGAGAAATGTGCAGTGGCTTTAGTTCCGATTTTATCCTCCTGCCAAAATAGCCGTGACCAAGGAGGTTTAAATACGCTTCACTACGCTTCGCTTGCGTGGGTAAAACCTCCTTGACCGTGACGCTCGTATGGAGAGGGCTTATTTTCTTTACCAGTGACAAGTTTCTTGGTGAGTTTCTCAGTGTCGTGGACTGAGCGTGCCTCTCAATACGGAAACCCAATAATATTATATTTATTTATTTCAGACAGAGTCCATACAAGATGTTAGTAAAAGCTTATTCTATGTTAGTATACTATGTTAATACAATTTGAATAATAATATTAATTCTATTTGATTCGAACCGTATTAAAATTTATAAATTGATTGATAATTAAATTAAAAATTATTATATGTCACACGTTCAAATTAAAATTTAACTATTTAATGAAGCTGTTTACACGATCTCCCACAATAACCCCCACCCAGTGTTAATAATGTTAACGGCTTAAGGTGATCCGTTTTCCATACAAAAATTCAAATGACTTACATTCTTGGGTCAATCAACTTTTAAACCTACAATCTGCTGTCCTCGACATTCACTTCCGGAAAATCTTGATATTCCGGAAGTGAATGTCGAGGACAGCAGATTGTAGGTTTAAATGAATTTAAGGTTTTTAATAGTTAAGCAAGAGATAAAATATTGAAAATGATCTAAAAAACTAATAAATCGTGTAAAAATTTGGTCACTCAGCATACAAATCTTTAGCTCCATATAAATTTTGACTGTCCCCATTCAGTTTTTCTTTGCTTGTCATCACAAAAATAACGAAATATTGTATGGACGCTCTTAAGATTTTAAACTTATAAGCCAATTATTTGTCGAATCTTTATCATCCTAGCTTGAAAAATTAAAATAAAAAATCATTTCATTTAAAAACGTATTTTTAAAATTCTGACCTTGTCTAACTTGCTGTGCGCAACGTATGCAGAGTTACCGTAGAAGTACAGAGCCTTGATACTAGACGGCGCTAACTTTTGCGCAAATCGGTGTATACCTTAGATTATGAATAACGGCAGCTTACTGCCTATGCTTATGTCTATGGTGTATACAACTGTGCTCTTTGCCGGCGCGAAGCGGCTTCGCCTTTGATTAAATGTTTTAGTGCTGTGCTTTCATTATGCCAGCGAACATTTTATTGGATTCAATATGCTTTCTATGAAATAAATTTACATACAAAATGTCTACTGCGTTACCCGTATATAGAGACCGAGATGGTAACTCCAAAGACATTTTTGGTAACTCAACAGACATTCAGTATTATATATCGTCGGTCTAGATGTGATACCTCGTAACTACAATTTTTAGTCAAAATGAGATTTTTATGCAAAATGATTCAAAAAGTATTTCTGGTGATACCTCGTAAGTGTCTCCTGTATTCCAATTCATTTGGACGGCAAAAAACGATTTGCAGTGACATCTCGTAACAAACATTGATAACAATTTTATTGGTGTTACCTCGTAAGCTCAACTATTGACATCTTGGTAAAAATCACGGTACTGATTGGTTAAGGTGAGAGCTCGTAAGTGACTTACTGTGATTACTTGTAACTGCGCCTTGATATATTCATTTGGTGAGAGCTCGTAAGTGCGCAGTCTTTCAAAATAGTCTTGTTTTTTACTAAATTTGCACCATCAGTTTCAAGCTGAGGTACATTTTATTTTATTCTGCTATAGTTGACAAGTATTTTAAGAATAATTTATGCTGTTCTTTACATTGATATGTAACTTAATGTGCTAATAACGGTTGGTAGTGTATTTACGAGGTATTCTTAATACAACTGAAGTGTCATGTTGACGGTTAGCAGTTGGTAGTAAAATTATGTAGATACGAGTAAACACGTGACTAACTTTATTGCCAGTTTTGAAGTTTTTCTTAGTTACTTCTAATGTGATTCGTGTATCTTAATAATATTTTAGATGCATAAGTGTTTTCTGGTTTTTCTTTCTTTCATGCAGCAAGGGATGAACGAGAATTTTTTGGATCCGTACCAAAAGGTAGTCAAAAGAACTACTGCTTAGCCTACGCCGTCTGTCTGTCTGTCCGGCCATGTCCGGCCTTTAAACACCTAACTGAATCTCTTGAAATTTATTGAATTTTTCAATTTATATGTGTTTTTAAGGTGTATTACCCAAAAAATTATATAAACAAAGAGAAGTAAAAAAAAATTGGGTCCATCATCGACATCTTCAAATCCATCATCACCAAGTTGTGTCAAAGTTCTAGGTTTATCTTGGAATATAGTCGAGGATAACCTGTATTTTCGTACCGGTTTACCAGAGCGACTTCCATCTCCTTTAACAAAACGATCTGCTCTTTCACTTTAGATGCGTGTACAATCCTTTAGGTTTTCTTGGCCCAATCATTGTTCAAGGAAGAATTATGTTCCAAGAACTTTGGAGAACAAGTATCCAATAATGGAGATTATCTCTCCCGACATGTTGGCTAATTGGCTCTCCTGGTATCAAGTACTTTCTAAAGTTAATTCTTATTCGATTCCCCGCCGTGGCCTGACAAACCTGACCACGTGTTTGCTGAAACCTGTGTCTATGCCTAGACTTGAACTTCAAGCAGCCCTAATAGCAGCTAGGTTCGCCAATTTTATCATTCGAGTTCATGAATTCATTCCGAGTCGAATCGCCTTCTGGTCTGATTCAATGACAGTTATCAGATGGCTGCGTAGTGATGCGAACTTTTAAGCCATTTGTTGCCCACAGGGTCGGTGAGATCACAGAAATTTCTGACGTTGCAAATTGGTACTACGTTCCGTCTTCTGATAATGTCGTGATGATGCTACGCGTTTTAATGCATCTCCATTTAATCAATCTACTCGTTGGTTCACCGGACCTTCTTTTTTGTTGGAACCACCTCATCGCTGTCCAAGTGAACCTTCGAGCGAAGTCCTATTACCTCAGGAAGAGATAAAACGTAGCACTCTTTCGGAGTTAGTGAGTCAAATCACCGTTCAACCGCATGAACTACCTTCACCGGTTGTTGCGGACCACTCAAGGTTCTCAGAGTGGTTACGTTTGGTCCGTTCTACGGCTTGCGTCCAACAATTCGTACAAATAGTTCGGACTCATGTTAAGTTGAAGCGTCAAAATTCTAAATGAAACGTCAAGAATGAACTTTCAAGAACGAAAAACTTCCTACCTTTGACTGCGGAACTCATCAACGCAGATGAAAAGAGACTGCTGCATAAATCTCAGTTAGATAGTTTTCCTTACGAATTTACTCAACTTTAACACATCTCAGACTCGAGACTGAAAAACTTAGAAGTTCACTTGGATTCAGACAAACTGCTTCGGCACGTTGGGAGGATTTCTCGCATTCAAGGAGTACAGAATGAAGTTAACCCAATCATTCTAGGCGGTCAACATTATATTATACACCTGTTTATTGCACATTTGCACAGAAAAGCCGCACACGCAAACAACGAGACTGTGATCAATCAACTCCGCCGCCGTTCCTACATCATTAATTTGCGTCCATCCGTTAAAATAGTTTCAAAGTCATGCCTCTTTTGTCGGATAAGAAAGACTCTGCCCTTATCACCGATTACTGGAGACCTACCTGAGGAGAGACTTGCCTGTTAGTAGTCACTGTTAGTATCGGTAGAAGAACTGAAAAGCGGTATGTCGCACTGTTTACCTGTATGACTGTCCGAGCTGTTCATTCGGAGATTGTCGGAAGTTTAACTACAGATTCTGCAATAATGGCTTTAAAGAGATTTATAGGACGACGTGGTTGTCCGGCAGTTATTTATTCAGACAATCGCAGACAATTTGAGGATTCATTATAAATTCATCCCTCCGGCGTCGCTTTCAATGGGAGGAGCCTGGGAAAGGCTCGTGAGGTCCGTTACGTCTGCTTTATCTGTAACATTACGTGAACGGTCTCCTCGAGAAGAAACGTTTCATACCCTACAGTTGGAAGCTGAAGCCATAATAAATTCTCGGCCTCTTACTCATGTGTCTGTGGAGCCTTCGGAGGACGAGGCACTTACACCATTTCATTTTTAATAGGGTCAGCAACCATAGAACCACCACTACGACCCCTGTCAGAGGATGGTTTACAGAGCCGAACACAATGGAAAAAAGGTTTGAGGCTGGCTAATCATTTTTGGAGGTACTGGGTTGAGGAATATTTGCCTTTATTGATTCCGAGAAGAACAATACCACCTCAACCAAAACATCAATTGAAGATAAGGGATCTTGTTTTTATTGCTGCCAAGAGGTACCTGGCCCCGAGGGAGAATTGTGGCGGCCTGGCCTGGCCGCAGAGGCACTGTTCGTGTCGCAGATGTAGCCACGAAGGCAGGAATACTGAGACGGCCTGTTAAGAAGCTGGCCCCTTTGCCCACTGTCGCCACTTAAACTGGTGTTTCACACCGCGGGGTGCCATGTTGGCGACACCTTCTTTTTAGATACTTTTAATTAGATTTTTAGCGTGCTTTGTTATTTCAAGTCACAGTAGTGGCCAGAGCTCTCTTAACGAGGCCCTGGAATTATTAATAATTTATAGTAAAAAGTGTTTTATTTTATTTCTTAATTCTTTTTAGGTAAGTTAAGTACTCATTGAAGACCTAGATACCTCGTAAGTAACCTGCAACATTAAGAAAAATAGTAGTGATAGCACGTAAGTGCAAATTTTTAGCTCATATATTAAAAACTGATTTTTTCTTTTCATTCTTAATGTAGATGATAATATTTTAAGTGAAAACTAATAAAAAAATAAAAGATATGTGTTATACTAACTTGTAAAATCAGTTTTTTGTCTCTCCTGAAAAGTTGGTCAGTTCGCACATACGAGGTGTCACATCTAGACCGACGATATCTAACTTGATCATAATGTATGAGACAGCTATTGTTTTTGCGCGTTCAGGGTTGGTCCCATAATAAAAAATTGTTCATAATCATGAGTAGAATATTGGCTTTTAATATTTGCAGTACTTATAATAAGACTTTACATAAAAATCTATTATTCTATCGTAAAATCATTTAAATGTTTGATCTCAGATGAAAATGTAACTTATCGAAAAACCATTAAAAAAAATTTTTATAGGATCGAAGTTAAAAGTTTCTGTTTACTTCTTGTTACTTAAAAATGTCCCTGGAGTTACCAATTTTGTCTCTGGAGTTACTGTTTGTCCCTTAAGTATGCAAATATTTTTTGCAGTATTGGAGTAGAACTTCAGTAAAAGTTCCTATTTATATAGTTATATTGAAATATTGTTATTGTTGATTACTTTTAAAGGTGCACAAGACAAGTTACATCAGTTAAGATAAGGTATCCTAACTGATATAACTTGTCAAATAATCAAAACAATCAGTTTCTTTTTGTGGTTTACGTAACTCAGCGGACATGTTTTAATATTTTTTTCACAAGAAATTTATTATTTAATAAGACTGAATTCACGAATCGATATGAATACGCATGCTTAAAAGTTTAAACAAAAAAAATTTAACAATAAAGTATTTCATTTAATACCTCTCATAAAATTACGATCAGTAACGCAAAAGATTTTGTAGGTTCTTGTTAAATTTTTGCTAATATGTCAATAAAGCTCTTTTGGCACAATAAACTAGAACAAATTGGCAATAATCTGAAATAATAATATGTGCAATAACCTGAAATAAATATTTTAAAGTTTTTGTTGCTGGTTACTCTCAGCTTTGTACGCGGGACATAAAATTGTAACGAATACTGCTATTTTTAGTTACATTTTTCGCTGATTAATACTAAAATACAGCTAATGTACTGAAAGTACTAGTTTTTGTTAGGAATTTTTGGTTCAATATTACGCCTGTGGGCGTGCGGTCAAAACTGTTTGGTTGTGCTTTGTGTGCATGTGTGAGTGATCGTACTCATGTAAATCACGGACTGACGAGTGTAATTGACTTTACTGGACATATGAAGATAATTTTTTTCAAGTCGATAGCATGAGTGGTTACTGAGATATACAGGTGTGACAGACAGACAGACAGAGAAAGTCGCACCATAAGGGTTTCTTTTTTTACCGTTTTGGTATCGGAACCCTAAAAAGCACCATCTGTGAAAAATCGCGTGAACTACGTACTTCAGTCGGTGCTAAATACAGGGAATTGAAATAATATGGCGGAAAAAATAAAACAAACTTTTTTACTGTTTTTATGGCCTTTTTAGTGTTATTCATTGGATTTTGGTAAAAAGAAATGAAAACAATAAGAGATAGTAATTTTTTAACTAAGAAAATGAAACGTCGTTTTATTTTATATTGGTAAGCTTGTAGTTTTTGAGTTGAAAAACTTCTTAGAAAGCGTCTTACACGAATTAATTGACACATTTTTACTTTGCTTTTGCTTTATTTACTTCTTCTATCGTAGTTAGTTCACCCCACGGAGCAGAAAGCAGGTTCACCCTTATGCCATAGTAGGCTGGCATTTTTGTATATAGGGTGACTTTTAACATGTACTCACGATTCTGAACAACTTTTCCCAACTAATTAAAAGTCACCCTGTATAATCGCACGTTTTACGTGGTCCGCTCAGACAAAGTTGACAATTTGTGACTGACATTCTTTGGTCCTCGTCAGTTTTCTGACCAACAAATTGGGGACAGTTTATCGTGCCGATTATTATAAGTAAATGCCGCCAAGTGATTGTTGTTCAAGTTTTCGCCAAAACAATGACATGGTCACCCTTATTATCACATTACACTTTTATCTTTGATATCTTACCTGTAGAAGGATATTCCGCATCCACCGTAGGATTCACTTTTACAGTTAATTATGCCGCAAGTTTTAACCATTTTTCAAATAAAAATGTTGTAAATTATTTGTAAAATTGCAAAGATTTATGGGATATAAATAAATCAGGTTGCCATGACAACATCAACAAAATTTCATGCAAAATCTTTGTGCAAAATAATTTTAACCAAAGAATTTTTAATCCAGATAAATTAAAAGAAAATGATATTTTCTGCAATTATCAATATTTAATGAAAACTGGGAGAAAGTTTTTACTTTTCACGCTGAAAATTATTCAAATAAGTATTTAAAAATACGTATAAATATAAATTTGTGTATATTAAAGTTAACATTTTGCACGGAAATTGTGCAAACTTCATTAGTATGGCAATGATTAGAAATGGACGAAGTACATCGAAAAAACTCGAAAAACTGAGCTCGTTAATTCTTTAGTCCTTCCGATCCTAGATTATGCAGATATCAGTTACTTGGATTTATCCCAGCTCCTTTTGAACAAACTCGATCGGCTGCAAAACATGTGTATACGTTTCATTTTCGGTCTTAGGAAATACGATCATGTATCTGAGTATAGGAATAAACTAAAACTATTACCGATTCGTCAGAGACGTTACGTACATGCCCTCTCTTTACTATTCAACATCCTCAACTCTCCGGTTTCTCCTCCATACCTCGGTGAAAATTTTGATTATTTAGGGTCAAATCATCTCTTAGCTTCCAGGTCTAAAAACGATAATTTGCTAACCACAACATTCGCAAAATCTAATTTCTATTATAATTCGTTTACAAAAATGTCAGCCCGATTGTGGAATGAACTGCCACGTGACATTCGTCAAGCAAAAACCATTAATGCTTTCAAATCTAAATTGATCGAATTCTACCTAAAGAAAGAGGAAAGTTGTCTGTAGGAAAATAGGACACTTATTTGCATTTTGTTGTTATATTATTTATATAATGTATGTATATGTATATATATATGTAATCATCCCATCACGGTAAATGTTGATCCAGTTTAGATTTAGAACAAATGTTGATCCGCCTATTTCGTGTGTACATTTGGCTCCGGAGTGAGATAGAGCTGTATTTATCGAATATATGAATTCAGCGTGTGACGTCAGTGGATGTGCATTTGCCTGTTTTTAAATTACTCGTCATAAAATTTTACGGTTTTAGTTGATCCAATAACGGTCAAAAAAATGATACTGAAGCGTATAATGTGGCTCCGGTTTATATCTGACTGTTAGTGGTAAATGTTGCTCCGGAGCTGAATATGAAGGGTACGTACTAAAAAACAGAACGGCAACATCGCACTAGCGTGTGAATGAAATAAACATAAGTTCCTACTTCAAGTTAAAGTGAGACAAGATGCTGTCGCGCATTTCTGCGCAAGATATGTATTTCTATCTACCTCAGGCAGTCTGGTCCAAGCAGTCAAGTGAGTGTGTTGTGTTCATGATGGTGGATAATGGTGAGTACCGAGTTTATTGTTTTTATTGAAGTGCCGCTACTTACGTAAACTACAAAATAATTAGATGTCAGTATTAAGTTTTAAATCAATTTGGCATTAAGCATCAACTTAAACTTTGTCCTATTGTATAAGAATTTTGCATAGCCAAAAAAAAGTCAAAAAATATGTTTATTCAATATAGGTTTGCATTACAAACGCTTATTGCGCGTCAAACAGATGGTCAGTTCACTACACCAGTTGGCGTACTTCTGTGGAGAAGAACTGCCAAGAAACTCCACAGGCATCGCTCTTTTTAAAATAACATCATATAATGTCGCGTAACAGCAGCAGGTACTTGTTAGGTATTTTGTGATGAAAGTGTAAAAGCTAATCTGAGTTTGTAAACCAGGGTTCATGTTGCATTACAGGTCACGTTAATAATCGGTCACAAACTACTTTAGTCTGTAGGTATGGTTTTTTGCATTTTCTTGTTACGTGATAGATGGGTAATAAATGAAAAGTTTTTCAAAACCTACGGTAAAAACGTACAACTATAACCTCTAACTCTGTTTTAAAGAGAATCGCAAATTATTATTTTCCAAGCTTCTATGCGATTCTAAAACATGTTATTTCGTACAGAACCTGAAACAACGCGGTGATAAAAACAATTTTTTGCATTTTATAAATCTGTTGCTTACCTATTTATTTTATTGCTTAGATTGATGGTCTGAGACCACGGTGACCATGGACAGGAAGTCCCGGCCTGAGGTGGTCCACCAGGTTTATGTATGGAGAATAATAATAATTGTATCCGATCTTTCACTGGATGGTTTGTCTACGACAACTATTTTTCGATGCTAGTATACGTTTCAGAAATATTCCGCTTTAATTATTTTTGTTAGAGTCAAGCCCCCCCCCAACCAGCGAAACTGTTGTATTTGGAAATATAAAAAAAATCACGGTAGTAGTGTACCTAAATCATTAATTTAAAAGGAAAACTATCAATATCAAGTAGGCTTTACAGGTTATCGAATAATAGACTAACTTAAAAAAATGTACAATTAAGAAATTTAGTACCTACTACAAATATCATAAAAAAATATTTTGATGATTAACTGTCTTATGAGTCGCCCTGAGTAGTGAGATTCCATTCAAACATAATTACGTTTTTATTTTTTAAAGGTACGACCGAACCACATCAAACTTTGTACACGTAATGTAATGCGACATATCTATGCTTGTGATTGGTTTCCATTAAATTTGAAATTTTATTATGTGCGTTATAGCTGAAATTGCAAAAATTGCCTTTTTGTTTGAAAAAGATTATTTTCGCTCTTATTTTGTAATGGATTAATATTTTCAAACAAAAACTTAAATATTACAAGCATAGATTTATGCCCCATCTGATAATGTGCACAAAGTTTGGTAAAGGTCGGTCAAACCGTTTAAAAAAAAACGTAACTACGTTTTTATGGGATTTTGTGATCCCGGGGGCCCCTTAAGTATTACAGTATTTAGTATTGGACAACTACGGAACCCTACACTTTGCGTGGTCTGACACGTGCTTAGCTGGTTATTTTTATTTATAGAAGTCAAATCGCAAGATGCCGACATGAAAGAAACTTTATCAAAATTAAATTAAAAATTTTAAAAAACCCCCGACAAGAAACGATCCCTTAAAAAGTAAAAAATTATAAATTGCCTACACACACTTGCGCTAAAGATGATACTTGTTATATTTTGTTGTATTGTTGTTGTGCACTAAACAGTTTTTACTTATTTTTACTATTGTTGACCCTTAAATGCGTTGGGGGACCGCTAAGAAAAGAAAGTAGGTAACTGCAACAAAACAATTTACGTATATTGTGTATTTAAATGTTTACTTAGCGGTCCCCCAACGCATTTAAGAGTCAACAATAGTAAAAATAAGTAAAATCTGTTTATTGCACAACAACAATACAACAAAATATAACAAGTATCATCTTTAGCGCAAGTGTGTGTAGGCAATTTATAATTTTTTATTTTTTAGGGGATCGTTTTTTGTCGGGGGTTTTTTTAAATTTTAAATTTTATTTTATTTGTAGCTTTTCAAACTTTTTATTTAGTTACTTTGAACTACTAAGCTTTTCATTCGCAGCATTACTTTAGCTCCTACAGCTAATTTAATTTTTAGTTTGACAGCTGTCATCCGAAATGTAGATCTCATCGAGACCTATCATTTGTCTCAGCACATGAGTAGTCTAGGGTCAGAGTTTTCGAGTTATAGCGATTTTTAGTTTGACAGCTGTCATCCGAAATGTAGATCACATCGAGACCTATCATTTGACTCAGCACACGAGTAGTTTAGGGTCAGTAGTTTCCAAGTTATGGGGTTTTTGGTTTGACAGTCTGTCATCCGAAATGTGGATCTCATCGAGATCTATCATTTGTCTTAGTACACGAGTAGTTTACGGTCAGTAGTTTCCAAGTTATGGGGTTTTTGGTTTGACAGTCTGTCATCCGAAATGTGAATCTCATCGAGATCTATCATTTGTCTTAGTACACGAGTAGTCTAGGATCTGTAGTTTTCGAGTTATAGCGATATATAGTTTGACAGCTGTCATCCGAAATGTAGATCACATCGAGACCTATCATTTGTCTCTGCACACGAATAGTTTAGGGTCAGTAGTTTTCGAGTTATAGCGATATATAGTTTGACAGCTGTCATCCGAAATGTAGATCACATCGAGACCTATCATTTGTCTCAGCACACGAATAGTCTAGGGTCAGTAGTTTTCGAGTTATAGCGATATTTAGTTTGACATCTGTCATCCGAAATGTAGATCACATCGAGACCTATCATTTGTCTCAGCACACGAATAGTCTAGGGTCAGTAGTTTTCGAGTTATAGCGATATTTAGTTTGACAGCTGTCATCCGAAATGTAGATCACTTCGAGACCTATCATTTGTCTCAGCACATGAGTAGTCCTGGGTCAGTAGTTTTCAAGTTATAGCAATTTTTAGTTTGACAGCTTACCCTAACATGTCATATTTAAAGTCATGGTTACCTTACCATGTTCTTAGAATATCATGTAAGTAATACGGTACCAAATTTGGAATCGATAGGACATATGGAAGGTAGTCAGATCCCCTCATCAACCATTAAAGAGCTGATGATCTTCGAACGGCTGATCAGGTCATGGTTGCCTTACCATATACTTTCAATATCATTGAAGTAATACGGTACCAAATTTCGTATCGATAGGAATACATATGGAAGGTAGTCAGATCCCCTCAACTATTAAAGAGCTGATGATCTTCAAACGGCCGATCAGGTCATGGTTACCTTGCCATTTACTTTCAATATTATTGAAGTAACATGGTACCAAATTTCTAATCGATCGGATATAAGAAAGTTAGTCAGATCCTCTCATCAACTAGAAATGAGCTGATGATCTTCAAACGGCTGATCAGGTCATGGTTACCTTACCATATACTTTCAATATTATTGAAGTAACATGGTACCAAATTTCTGATCGATCGGATATTAGTAAGTTAGTTAGATCCCCTCATCAACTAGAAATGAGCTGATGATCCTCGAACCGCTGAACAGATTTCCATGAAACATGGCTAAGAACACTCGGGATAAAATTATCTATGACACAAAAAAAACTAAACGAAAATCGGTTCATCCGTTTGGGAGCTACGATACCACAGACAGATACACAGATACACAGACAGACACGTCAAACTTATAACATCCCTCTGTTTTTGCGTCGGGGGTTAAAAAGAGAGAGACTGTAAGGTAGGTAGTTAGTACAAGTAATTTTAATAACTTTCACGTAATTTGATTTTTTTTTTCTTTATTACGGAGTCTTTTTTGTCCTACTTTTGTTTTGTAGGTAGGTACTAGGTAAGTATGTAACTTTGTAAATTTATCATTCTTCTTATTTTTATTAGCTCTAATACAGTGAGTTGTTTATGTACTAGCTCAATGGGGCTCTTGATATTCCAAATCAGGTACTCCAGGTCCTCAATTTCTAAGTGCCAGCAGAAGCGGACCATCACGATGAACAACTTTTACAAAGGCATAATTTCCGTATCTCGTACAGTTTAACTGGACTCTTGATGTTCCACGTTAGGTACTTCAGACCCTCGATAGCTGATAAAAAGTAGCCTATGTCCGTCTCCAGCGTGCTAGCAATCTTTGTACTAAAATTCACGAAGATTTGTAGTAAGCGGAACGGCAACGTTGGAGTGACCACCGTCGGCCAATCACGGAGGAAGTAAGAAAGTGCTTCATTGTGATTGGTCCGTTTGAATCGGATCAACATTTATCGGAGCGGATTTGTATATTGGAGCCACATTTGACAAGCGTACTTTTCAGTCGAGTGACGTCACAAGAATGTCAAATGTTGATCCGATTGGAGCCACATTGGTATGAAAAAAAGCGTAATGGATCAACATAAGGCCTTCGGATCAACATTTGTTTTTGGATCAACTTTTAACTGATCGTACGTCTTGAAAGATCAACATTTACCGTGATGGTATCTCTAAAGGTATATATTTTTATGTTTATTTATGTATATTACATCTGTGTATATGTGTATTATTTTATGTAAGTATATATGTGTATTTATTTATTCTATGTCTGTATTTAAGTATTTTGGTAAATAAGTTTATTGTCAATGTCATGTTTGATTTTATGTACCTAATTTATTTTCAAATTAGTCTAACTTAGTTAAGCAATCTCTGCACTACTCGTGTCCATCTCAGCGATTCCCAGTCCTAAGGTTGCCTGGAAGAGATTGCTCTAAGCAATAAGGCCACCTTTGCGCGCAATTAGATATAAGGTTTCTTACGCAATTACTCTTAATTTGTGTGCAATAAAGAGTTTCTATCTATCTATCGACTATGATGTCTTGCTCTGCTCGTTTTGCCTCTGTACAAATTGTTAAGATTACCTACTCTATCATGATAAATGTAAGATCATTGCCCGCGCCTACATCGACCCCATTACTAATTTAATGTTTTTAATTTTAATTTAGGAGAACCTAAGTATAAACATAGTTCATGGATAAAACCCTTATCGACTATGATGTCTTGCTCTGCTCGTTTTGCCTCTGTACAAATTGTTAAGAGTACCTACTCTATCATGATAAATGTAAGATCATTGACCGCGCCTAAATCGACCCCATTACTAATTGAATGTTTTTAATTTTAATTTAGGGGAACCTAAGTATAAACATAGTTCATGGATAAAACCCTTTTATTGTTTAGTATCTTAAAACTATCCATGCATTAGATAGATTTGTTGACTCTCCTTTACCAATACAGTTTGTAACTTCGGCAGGAGGGTAGATTTAGTGGCCTCAATTTAGTGACCCAAAATTTTAATCCTTTTAAATACTGGTTTAATATGACGTCGATTGTATTTTTTTTTTAAATAACAAGAGTGAAATACAATAAAAGCAGACTTATATTGAATAAGGTTAAGATATATTGTTAAGGTTGTACAAATTACAAACTATAGGAGTGATATTGCGGAGATTAGCAAGGTAAACAATAAAATAGTGTTTCGCGTTATTTATTCACTCGCATAAATGTCTCGGACTCTTAAAACTACTGATTTGCACAGGTTCGAGTTGAAAACAGTATGGGCAGTGAAGCTGCTTAGAAAAGTTACTGACAAAGCGCGCACGGGTGACAGGTCCGGAGGTCAGATTTTTACTCGTATATCGGCGAGCGCGGGCGCGCTGCCTGAACCGACGCGGCCGCAGTAGCGTCGTTCCCCCCTCACCCCGGTTTGCTTAACTGCTATTGGTGGTAACGCGCGGGCAACCGGACACAGCGCCGAGCTCGGCGCGAACCACTTGCGATACACTCCCCCTCTAGTTCAGGGGTACGCCCTCGTTCCTGGACTAGCTCTTGAGTTTGCTGCTTGGGTCTTCCGCGGCGTCGTTTTGGAATTACTGGCTTCGGTGAGGGTTCTAGACCATCCCTCCCTCCTGCAGTGAAAGGAGTAAGATCCTTTGTGTGATATTTACCCAAACTCTCTTCAGGTTTTCCCACTGGTGAGATGAGGAAGGTGGTAGGACTGATTTTCTTAGTTATTACGTAGGGTCCATCCCGTTTCGGCACGAACTTCGCCGTGATCCCTTTGCTTCCTTGGCTAAGAACATGGGAAGTAACCAACACCATATCTCCTTCTTTGTACACGTGG
The DNA here is from genome assembly GCA_947532105.1 of Athrips mouffetella. Taxonomy (NCBI): domain Eukaryota; kingdom Metazoa; phylum Arthropoda; class Insecta; order Lepidoptera; family Gelechiidae; genus Athrips; species Athrips mouffetella. Next base: position 15,914,269 of record OX383984.1, read on the forward strand.
CCAGGTCGACGGGTTCGATCTGCCACCTCCTTCGTCTGGTCCTGCTGGGCTTCTACGCGTTCACGAACAGCCGCCAAGGAGTTGATAAAAGTCCGCAAGTACGGCGTTATCTGGGGAACAAAATTTTCTTTATCGAGGATGGCTCGTAGATCATGGCGGGCTTCCGTAGGGGTCCTCATTTCCCTGGCGAACATGAGGTATGCGGGAGTGGCGCTGGTACTTCTGCAGACCGCGCTATTCATGGCGAATCGAATAAAAGCGAGCTTCGTGGGCCACGAAGCATGGTCATTTTCGACGAGTTGGGCCAGTTGCACCTTCAGGTCACGATTCTTCCGTTCTGCAGGGTTTGCCTCCGGATGATACAAAGGTACAAAGTTTTGTTTAATGCTTAAGATGTGCATACATTGCTGCATCACAGCTCCGACGAACTGTACTCCGTTGTCAGAGGTTACTCGGCGTGGCAAACCGTACCTGAGAAAATATTCTTCAATCAGTGTACGAGCGCAGGCTTCTGCGGTAGCTTCTTGGAGGGCATAGAGCTCGACCCAACGCGTGGCTGTATCCTCGACAAGAAGTATCCACCTCTCCCCCTTGTCTCCCTCTGGTAGGGGTCCGAACAGGTCTATTGCTAGTACCTCATTCCTCTGCTGCATTACAGGTGTTTGGAGTAGACCAGGAGGCTTTTCGTTGGTAGCCTTGAAGCGCTGGCACTCAACACAGGCCTTGACATAATCAGTGATGACTCTTCTCATTCCAGGAAAATAATAGGACTTTGAGACCTTCAGGTAAGTGCGATCTATGCCCGGATGTCCAGCTAATGGTGAGTTGTGACATTCCTCCAGGATTTCAGCTCGGAGGTTACAAGGAATCACGAGCTGAGGAGCTTCGCTGTCGGAGTCAGGGTTGTAGCGGTACAGAACTCCTTGTTCCATCAGGTATCCGCGCTCCGTCCATCGGCGAGCAGCCACTTCATCAGGTCCTTCTATTTCCTTGATGATTTTCTCTATATCCGGGTCAGCTAGTTGCTCTTTACGCAACTCCGCAGGGCTCTTAGTGGGTAAGTCAATGACTACTGAACATACTCCGCAGCTGTCACGTGTTTCTTCAGAGCAGACTGGACGGCTCAGAGTGTCCGCTACCACATTTGCCTTCCCTGGGGTATACTGGAACTGGATGTCGAACGACTGGAGTTTAAGGGCCCACCTTACCAAGCGTCCGGTAGGAGACTTTAGCGTCAACAGCCAACGGAGTGGTTGGTGGTCGCTACCGATGATCACCGGGTGTCCGTCCAAGTACGATCTGAATCGCTCCACGGCCCATATCACAGCTAGGGCTTCCCGCTCCGTGGTGGAGTAGTTTCGCTCCGCAGAAGTGAGTAGACGGCTGGCGTATTCGATGGGGCGTTCTTGTTTGTCCTCCCCCTGGAGTAGAACAGCCCCGAGCGCGTAATTACTGCTATCGGTGCGGAGTATGAAGGGGCGCGAGAAATCCGCCTGGATTAAAATCGGCGCCGAGGTGAGAAGCCGTTTCAGCTCGATGAACGCAGTCTTCTGCGCTGCACCCCAGGTCCAGGTCTGGTTCTTCCTCGTCAGCCTTGTGAGAGGCTCTGCAACCTGAGAGAAGTTAGGAATGAATTTGCGGAACCATGAGCATGTTTGCAAGAAAGTGCGAAGATGTTTCAACGACTGTGGCTCCATCATCTCTTGTACTGCTTGCACCTTGGAGGGATCAGGTGACACGCCTTCCTGTGTGATCACGTGCCCTAGGTATTTAACACGTTCCCTAGCGAAAACGCATTTTTTACGGTTCGCTCGGAGGTTAAATTCTCGCAGACGATTGAATACGGCTCGAAGATCCTGTAGGTGTTGCTGGAAACCTTCGGAGATAATCAGCAGATCATCCAAGTAGGCCAGAAGGGTCACATTGGCGAGGGAGGAGCAGGAACGCAAGCGGTCAATGAGGCGTTGAAAAGTCGCCGGCGCGTTCTTCAAGCCAAACGGCATGCGCTTGAAGCGATAAGTCCCTAGTGGACTGATGAACGCGGTCTTGTCTCGATCCTGCTCGTTGACACTCACCTGCCAATATCCAGACCTCAGGTCTATCGTGCTCATGTAGCAGTTCCTCTTGGTCGACTGAAGCAAGTCATCTATCAGAGGCATCGGGTAATTGTCTGTCTTGGTCACAGCATTCAAGCCTCTGTAGTCCACACAGAAGCGGTTTCCTTCACCATTGGGCTTCGGTATCAGGAGAGCAGGTGCACACCAAGCAGATTCACATTCTTCAATTATGTCCTCTTGAAGCATCTTCTCAATTTCCTGCCGCATAAGTTCCTTCTTTGCAGGGGTCAGCCGGTATGGAGGCACTGAAATAGGAGGATGGTCGCCTGTATGAATACGGTGTTCAGCATAAGGAGTGGATGGTCCACATTGCTGGAAAATATCCGCATTGTCCGTTAAGAGTTGTGACAACAGGTCCCGCTCCGTTGAATTTAAAATTGTGCCTTCATCATCCCTGAGTATATTCGCAGAAGCGTAAGGAAGCTCTGGCGTTTTTGCAGACTCGAAGCACATTTTATATTGGATGAGTCTGTTATTGGCAAAGTACCAACATTCATAAGAAAAGTCCATAACAATTTCCGCCTTTAATAAGAAATCCATGCCGAGCAAGGTTTCATTTCCTCGAGATTCTGGGAGAATAAGAAAAGGAGGCTTTATTACCCTCTCATTCAGGTGTACTTTCAGTGTGGTCATCAGCACATCCATGTCTCGTACCAGTCCATCTGCAAGCTTGATACTTCTCCGTGCTGGTTCGAGAGGATGTCCTTTACTGAGGAGGAGTGCATACAGCGAGTGGCCCGCAATACAGTGCTTCGCCCCAGTGTCGACAAGGGCAGTGCCCGGTGATCCTAGAATCACAATATTAAAAATAGGACGTAAAACTTGACGCAGTTTTCGATCAGAACTGTCACCGGAGCGCGCTTCCTCTACAACCATATGCTTACTTCTAACATCAGCATGGTTACATTTTTGTTGCTGACTATACTTTGAGTTAAGATTTTCAGTTTCAGAAATAACAGAAATATTCGAGCTATACTTCTGTTGCTGACTGTACTTATAGTTAAGATTTCCATTTTCAGCAATATCAAAAACATTTGAGTTACATTTATGTTGCTGAGTGTACATATTATTAACAGTAGAAGAGAGATCTTCATCCAAACAATTGAAAGAATTATGTTCTTGATCATTTTCAGAATAATTGTTGGAAAAAGATTCATTTCCCGCTGTAAAGTAGACATTATTACACTTTTGCACACAGTTGTACTTCTGCTCTGGTAAACTGTTGCCAGAAATATTATTATTAATGTAAAACAACTTAGGGAGCATGTCCTCCTCATAATTTTCGACTGGGAAACATTCATCAGAACAGAAGTCCTCAGTTTCAAAATGAGTAGTTTCATAACCATAGGATGGATAATCGTAACTGTCTTTGTCATAATACTTATCATCACTTTCGTCTGAATATTCACTTTCGGAATTATATTCTAAATCACTTTGCATGTCTACACTGTAAAAACACTGGCCCGCATTGCACTTTTTGCAATTTTCACGCGTAACGTTCTTTGTACCACACTGGTAACATGCTACTACTGAATGAACTTCCGACTCACCTCGTTCCGACAACTTACGGCAATTTTCTCTCTGGTGCCCATAGTTCTTACAGTACACGCAGAACGGCCGTGGACGCGGAGGCGGCTCACGTGCACTCTGAGGCACGGAGGCGGCAGCGGGACCTCGCGCGGCGGGCGCGGGGGCCGGCGCTGAGGGCGCGGGGAACGGCGCGCTCGGGTAAGGTGCGCGCATGGCAGCGCGCGGCGGTTGCTGGGCGCCGCCCGGCCGCGGGTCGGCGGGGGGCGCGGCGGCGTGTTGCTGGGGCGCGCGTGGTCGCGCGGCTAGCGAAGGCGCGGGATGCGGGGGCGGCGTTCTTCTTGATGAACGAATCGCCGATTTTGCAGCTTCTTCTATGGAATCTTCTATCACTCTCGCCTTAGCGAGGAGGTCCGCGAAGTTGCGAATGTCTTCTCTACGTAGCCTTTTTCTAATCCTTCTGTGTAAAAGGCCAAAAATCATGTCTAGTTGCACTTTTGTAGACACCTCGTGTGGTGGGAGACGCGTGAGAAGCGCGCGGCTTTTTGCGACGAATATGTCGGTGCGTTCCTCCCCCTGTTCTCTAGCAAACAACTCACGATAAATTCGGTACTCTGGACGGCGGTCTCCGTAGGCATCGCGTAGGTAGGTAACCGCTCGATCCCAGGTCTTAGCTTCTGCTCGAATGCTCAACCACCACGTTGCTGCGTCACCAGTGAGCAGCATCGACAATCCTTTGAGAGCGACGTCTTCTGTGATTAGGGAACACTCCTTGTAGGCTTCGATAGCCTCTATGAACGTTTCGACGTTCTCGCTGGGTGTCCCAGCGAACCTCGCCGTGCAGCGCGCGAAATTTCCCGACTTCTCTCCTGTTGAGGTACTCAGCGAAGGCGTAGAAGCTTGCTGGACAGGAGGATTGAAGTTCGATAAGCGATCGAACATGCGTTCGCAAACATCCGCGTTGGATTGCTGAATTGTAGCCAATAAGGCTTCGAAGCTTTCACGTGTAAGCGTTACGTGACCTATGGCGGCGTCGTCGTCAGAGCCATTTTGGTTTTGCGATTGTCGTTGTTTGCGCGTACGGCGCGACATTTTGCACAGTAAATAGGTACGTTTTCACTTCACTGCACAGTTTTAATATTTTCTAAAATAGCACAACGTTATTTTACTAGTTTTGTTTCACACACGGGGGCATACGGGCCCGCAGTTGGGACGCCATTTTATAGGAGTGATATTGCGGAGATTAGCAAGGTAAACAATAAAATAGTGTTTCGCGTTATTTATTCACTCGCATAAATGTCTCGGACTCTTAAAACTACTGATTTGCACAGGTTCGAGTTGAAAACAGTATGGGCAGTGAAGCTGCTTAGAAAAGTTACTGACAAAGCGCGCACGGGTGACAGGTCCGGAGGTCAGATTTTTACTCGTATATCGGCGAGCGCGGGCGCGCTGCCTGAACCGACGCGGCCGCAGTAGCGTCGTTCCCCCCTCACCCCGGTTTGCTTAACTGCTATTGGTGGTAACGCGCGGGCAACCGGACACAGCGCCGAGCTCGGCGCGAACCACTTGCGATAAAACCCATTAATAAGATTGATTAAGCCGAGGTATAATTCCCATTTTGCTGTTTAACTGTAACTGATCGCTTTTACTAGTTTTAGCACTTATACGTAGAAATCTGGTTTCCTATAGATATTCAGATATTCTTGTACTTGTCTGAAATTTATAGAAAAATAGTTTTTGCTCAAATTTAACCCCAAGGTGAAGTAGACGCAAACAACAGGACACACAGAGCCTGATTATATAGGTAGAGTCTGCAACAAAAATGTTAGACAGTCAAAGTGAGCATACAGTTAGACTACCAAAGCTATGCTGACTTTGGTACCATCTAATTGTGTAAACACTTTGATTGGCACCAAATTTGTGTTACTGACTGTATCTTATAGTCAGGCTGTGTGTCCTGTTCAATGCGTCTATTTGACCTTAAATTTGAGAGCGAAAACTGTATTTCCGAAACTTCACAAAAAAACCAGATTTTTCCCTATAGGTGCTAACTAGTAAAAGCGATCAGTTCATTAAAAAAGAACACTGGGAATTATATCACAGCTTACTCAATCTTATTAAAAGGTTTGTAATTTCTAGTAACAATAATAATAAAAGCGGTGTGAAGTTAGCAGAAAAAGTTAGCTGAATTTGATAACCCGACCAAATTGAGGAGGTCATTTTTGGAAAGTGACACAAATTTAGAACCATTAGAAAGAAAGCTTCAATAGCTATCTAAAAATATAGGTTTCAATCAACTGGATGTCGTCAGATTGCTGAAAAGCCTACCACACAAGCATACTCATCCATCTTAAATCCGCTAACGTGATGTAAATGTTCAGTGGCTTGTGGCGCCTACCACAGACCAGGTAAATCCACAAATCTGATTCCATTAGAAAGAAGGTTTAAATAGCTGTCAAAAAATATAGGTTTCAACCAACTAGATATCGTCAGCTTGCTGAAAGGCCTACCTCACAAGCATACTCGTCCATCTAAAATCCGCTAACGTGATGTCAATGTTCAATGGCTTGTGGCGCCTACCACAGACCAGGTACATCCATAAATCTGTTACTATTAGAAAGAAAATTTCAATAGCTGTCCAAAAATATAGGTTTCAACCAACTGGATATCGTCAGATTGCTGAAAAGCCTACCACACAAGCAGACTCCATCTAAAATCCGCTGACGTGATGTCAATGTTCAGTGGCTTGTGGCGCCTACCACCGACTAGGTATATCCACGAATCTGGTAGCATTAAAAAAGGAGGCTTCAATAGCTGCCCAAAAATGAAGGTTGTAACCAGCTGGTTATGGTCAGATTGCCGCAAGAGCCTACCACACCACACAAGCATAATCGCCCATCTAAAATCCGCTAACATGATGTCAATGTTCAGTGGCTTGTGGCGCCTTCCACAGACCAGGTACATTCACAAATCTGATACCGTTAGAAAGAAAATTTCAATAGCTGTCCAAAAATATAGGTTTCATTCAACTGAATATCGTCAGATGGCTGAAAAGCCTACCACACAAGCATACTCGTCCATTTTAAATACGCTAACGTGATGTCAATGTTCAGTGGCTTGTGGCGCCTACCACAGACCAGGTACATCCACAAATCTGATACCGTTAGAAAGAACGTTTCAATAGCTATCTTAAAATATAGGTTTTAACCAACTGGATATCGTCAGATTGCCGCAAAAGCCTACCACACAAGCATACTCGTCCATCTAAAATCCGCTAACGTGATGTCAATGTTCAGTGGCTTGTGGCGCCTACCACAGTCCAGGTACATCCACAAATCTGATACCATTAGAAAGAAGGTTTCAATAGCTGTCCAAAAATGAATTTTTCAACTAGCTGGATATAGTCAGATTGCGGCAAAAGCCTACCATACAAGCATACTCGCCCATCTAAAATCCGCTAAAGTGATTTCAATGTTCAGTAGCTTGGAGTTTCTACCACAGACTAGGTTCATCCACAAATCTGGAACCAATAGAAAGAAGACTACAATAGCTATCTAAAAGTATAGGTTTCAACCAACTGGATATGGTCAGATTGCCTCAAAAGCCTACCACACAAGCATACTCGTCCATCCAAAATCCGTTAACGTAATGTCAATGTTCAGTGGATTGTGGCGCCTACCACAGACCAGGTACATCCACAAATCTGATACCGTTAGAAAGAAGGTTTCAATAGCTGTCAAAAAATTAAGGTTTCACTCAGCTGGTTATAGTCAGATCGCCGTAAGAGCTTATCATACAAACATACTTACCCATCTAGTAACGGCTAACGAGACCACAATTTGCAGTGGCTTGTTTCATCTTACTACAGAAATAGTGAATGCGGTCTCGTTAGCCGTAATTAGATGGGTAAGTATGTTTGTATGGTAAGCTCTTACGGCGACCTGACTATAACCAGCTGGTTGAAACCTTCATTTTTAAACAGCTATTAAAGCCTCCTTTCTAATACTACCAGATTTGTGGATGTACCTAGTCAGTGGTAGGCGCCACAAGCCACTGAACATTGACATCAAGTTAGCGGATTTTAGATGGATGAGTATGCTTGTGTGGTAGGCTCTTCAGCAATCTGACGATATCCAGTTGGTTGAAACCTATATTTTTGGACAGCTATTGAAACCTTCTTTCTAATGGTATCAGAATTGTGGATGTACCTAGTCTGTGGTAGTCGCCACAAGCCACTGAACATTGACATTACGTTAGCGGATTTTAGATGGACGAGTATGCTTGTGTGGTAGGCTTTTGAAGCAATCTGACGATATGCAGTTTATTAAAACCTATATTTTTGGAAAGCGATTGAAACCTTCTTTCTAATGGAATCAAATTTGTGGATGTACCTGGTCTGTGGTAGGCGCCACAAGCCACTGAATATTGACATCACGTTAGCGGATTTTACGAGTAGATGGACGAGTATGTTTGTGTGGTAGGCTTTTGCGGCAATCTGACGATATTCAGTTGGTTGAAACCTATATTTTAAGATAGCTATTGAAGCTTTATTTCTAATGATTCCAGATTTGTGGATGTACCTGGTCTGTGGTAGGCGCCACAAGCCACTGAACATTGACATCACGTTAGCGGATTTAAGATGGACGAGTATGCTTGTGTAGTAGGCTTTTCAGCAATCTGACGATATCCAGTTGGTTAAAACCTTTATTTTTGGACAGCTATTGAAACCTTCTTTCTAATGGTAACAGATTTGTGGATGTACCTGATCTGTGGTAGGCGCCACAAGCCACTGAACATTGACATCACGTTAGCGGATTTAAGATGGACGAGTATGCTTGTGTGGTAGGCTTTTCAGCAATCTGACGATATGCAGTTGGTTTAAACCTATATTTTTGGACAGCTGTTGAAACCTTCTTTCTAATGGTAACAGATTTGTGGATGTACCTGGTCTGTGGTAGGCGCCACAAGCCACTGAACATTGACATCACGTTAGCGGATTTAAGATGGACGAGTATGTTTGTTTGTAGGCTTTTCAGCAATCTGACGATATCCAGTTGGTTTAAACCTATATTTTTGGACAGCTTTTGAAACCTTCTTTCTAATGGTATCAGATTTGTGGATGTACCTGGTCTGTGGTAGGCGCCACAAGCCACTGAACATTGACATCACGTTAGCGGATTTAAGATGGACGAGTATGCTTGTGTGGTAGGCTTTTCAGCAATCTGACGATATCCAGTTGGTTAAAACCTACATTTTTGGACAGCTATTGAAACTTTTTTTCTAATGGTAACAGATTTGTGGATGTAGCTGGTCTGTGGTAGACGCCACAAGCCACTGAACATTGACATCACGTTAGCGGATTTAAGATGGACGAGTATGCTTGTGTGTAGGCTTTTCAGCAATCTGACGATATCCAGTTGGTTGAAACCTATATTTTTGGACAGATTTTGAAACTTTTTTTCTAATGGTATCAGATTTGTGGATGTACCTGGTCTGTGGTAGGCGCCACAAGCCACTGAACATTGATATCACGTTAGTGGATTTTAGATGGACGAGTATGGTTGTGTAGTAGGCTTTTCAGCAATCTGACGACATCCAGTTGGTTGAAACCTATATTTTTAGATAGCTTTTGAAGCTTTCTTTCTAATGGTTCTAGATTTGTGGATGCACTTCAAGCCACTGAACATTGACATCACCTTAGCGGATTTTAGATGGGCGATTATGCTCGTGTGGTAGGCTCTTGCGGCAATCTGACCATAACCAGCTCGTTGATACCTACAATTTTGGAAATCTATTCAAACCTTTATTATAATGGTACTAAATTTGTGAATGTACCTCGCTTTTCGTAGATGCTACAAGCCTCTTAATATAAGTCAATCGTATTAGAAGTTAGATGTGTCATTTGAAAATTATAGTTTTCGTGCAATCGGATTGTAAAAATTTGATTGTTTTGTACATTTTCTGAAAGCTTTTGATAAATTCTTTCTAATGCTGCCAGTTTTAAGACTGTTTGTGGTCCGTGGTAGAAACTCCAAGCCACTGAACAATGACATCGCGTTAGCGGATTCTAGATGGGCGACTATGCTTGTATGGTAGGCTTTTGCGACAATCTGATCATATCCAGTTAGTTGAAACCTATATTTTTAAACAGCTATTAAAGCCTTCTTTCTCCTGATACCAGATTTATGGATGTACCTGGTCTGTGGTAGTCGCTACAAGCCTCTGAAAAACTGTATATTTTTGAATGAAATAAAACACTTTTACATTGTTTTCATGCCCATTTATTTTCGGTTTTCTGTAAATAGGAAGTTTATTTAGCATGTGTAATAGTGGGTTTTGTGTTATTTTACTAAATTTATACTTTATTCGACTTAGAAAATCATATTTAGCCTCGAAACAGCGATTCGTGATGTTTTTAGAACCACCTTAGTTTTTACGAGTTTTAGTGTTTGTGGGCTCTCGTCCTAGCTGGAAAAGCAATTTTCTTCTAGTTTTATTCAGTTTTTGATTATTTTCCACCCGTTTTGGGGCTTTCAAACCACTTTCCAAAAATGACCTCCTCAATTTGGTCGGGTTATCAAATTCAGCTAACTTTTTCAGCTAACTTCACATCGCTAATAATAAAACCTATAAACAAGAAACTTGAAATAACACCACAACACACTTAAAATAGCAAAAATCTATTCAAAACAGAACCACTACTACTGGTTTCAAGTAAAAACCTTACATGATCAAATAGTAGTTCAATAGTTTGAACTAAACAACATTACTTGCATCAAAAAGAAGTTCAATAATTTTAACTACACAATGTTACTTGCATTCCAAACAGTTTACTAATTTCAAGTTTACAACGATACTTGCACCAAAAAGAAGTTCAACAATTTTATGTAAACGTCATTTTTTTTTACTATATTTTACTTGCATATACAAAAGTTTTTCTCAGTGAAGTTGCACCATGAAATTTACGTTGATCATCTTTTTGCACATATATAGTTGGTACATATTGCATAAAAAAATAAAACCTTATATTTGCAGCAGTGGCTCTACCTAGTTGCGTTCGGGTCTAAGCTGGCCGTCACAGATCACCTTAACCCGATGTTACGGCTAACTACATTTGCTTGGCTATTTGCTCTAAAAAACTCATATAACCATAAAGAACAAATATAACTTGATCGGAATGTGTACGGTAGGATAGGTCAGGTTGCCTGTTGACCCTCACGCCCAGAAGGAAGCTAGGCCTGTACAGCGGGCCTCCGACAAATTCAAATCTAAAATAAATTTGTCATTATAAAAAAAATTCGCTTAAGTACAAAAACTTGGATTGGCTTGAAAGAACAAGCAACACAAAATTAAGTTGTGTTTGTGTGTACAGTATGGTACAGTCAAGAGTACGTCAAGCGATATTATTGTAGCTTCTTCTTTTTTTCGTGTCAATGTACAAATATCATCGCGTTGGATCAAATACTTTCCTCCCAACCTTGCCACTGCTACGGCTTTATCCGACGCCTCGCGCAGGTCCTCGCCAGTGCAGGTGGAGGGGCACAGCGGACAAGAGAGCAAGTGCGCCATGCTCTGAGATGGAGCTCCACAGTCACAGTGCCTTAGCAACTGGTCTGCGAAGCCCCACCTCGCCATGTTTTCTCTGCAGCGACCAACCTGAGTAGTAGCGTCGTGCGTGATTATAGCCTCTACGGCGATTGAAATAAGAAAGAAAGAAAGAAGAAAGAAAAAACTTTTATTTTGGAAACATACAACAACTTATAACAAACAGGTTTTAAATAATTATACAATACAATACAATAATACAGTGAATAACAATACAGTGAATAATATTTTATTTGCTCTCACACATAAAATACAGTTACAAAACTATAAGTAGCTAAAAGCTATTTTGGACAAATTAAACAAAATTGTTCCCAAAAAAGGTCTCCACTTAGCATAATGCTGCTGGCTGGTAGTAGGTAACATTGCACAACCAACAGCGCTGGTATTTTATGGAAATAAGTAAGAACAGTACCTCTAGCCTCCAAGACCTCTAGTGTGAAAACGATCGTGTTAAGTTTGACGTGCTCTTGTTTGTACCTTCTAATTATTATCAATGCGTATTTAGTTAAATATAAAAAAAATATATATAATGCTTAATTCAAAACGAATTACGATACCCACTTATTAAAAGATACCCAACAAACAAAATGTAAAATATTATCGACCGATAGCACTTATGCCGGTTTTTTCTAAAATAATTGAAAAAATTATCTACAATTATATTTATAATTACTTTGAAAATAGTAATATTTTAGTGGCAGAACAGAAAGGCTTTCGAAAAAATAAATCCGTTAATATGGCTATATATGACATGTTATATACTGTGTATACTAGGATGGGTAAGAGGATCCCTGTCTTGGCGTTGTTTATGGATTTGACAAAAGCCTTCGACTACGTTGATCATAAAATACTGTTAAAAAAGCTTGAAACTTATTGTGTAAGAGGTAATGTCCACAATCTCGTAAGATCGTACCTTAGTGGTAGAACACAAGTAACGCATATTACTAGGGTCTGTCCAAAAACAAAAACAGAAACAATATACTCTTCTCGTGCAAATCCTGTACATGTCGGAGTTCCACAAGGAAGCATTTTGGGGCCACTATTATTTATTATTTATATCAACGACATAGTTTATTTAACATCTTATAATAAAATGATTCTGTTTGCTGATGATTGCACAATTCTTTACTCTAACGAAAATGACATTCAAAGTAGTATTTCAGAAATTATAAATTGGTTAGAAACTAATAATTTGAAGATTAATCTAAGCAAAACAAAAATTATAAATTTCAAACAAAGAAATCTCGTGCCACTCAATTCTACTGTAAAGCACGACTCAACAGTGATTGGGCAAACAGATGAAACTAAATTCTTAGGCCTTCATTTAGATTACAACATGAGCTGGAAATCTCATATCAATAGTTTATGCGAGAGACTCAACCAAAGCTCTTTTGCTCTGCGCAAACTTAGCAAAATAGCCAATCGAGATACAGTTTTAATGGCTTACCATGGACTTGTAGCATCAGTATTAAGATATGGTATAATTTTCTGGGGAAACGCGACCGGTATAGATGCAATTTTTTAAGCACAAAAACGCTGTATTAGACCTATCTGCCACTTACGACGAACTGATAGTTGTAGACCACATTTCATAGACTTAAAACTACTAACATTTTCATCGTTGTATATTTTTGAGACTGTAATGTTTGTTCGTACCAATATGCATATTTTTTCTCAAGTCAAAAGTACTCGTCGACAGGACAAACTGTGTCTACATTCCTGTAAAACTGCACTGCTTCATAAAAGTATAGTTGGAATGGCACCAAAACTGTATAACGCTCTTCCTAAAGATATAATCAATATTTCTGGTCTGGACTCTTTTAAAAAACAACTTCACAAGTACTTAGTTGACAATGCCTATTATAATTTAAGGGAATATTTTTCGAAGAAAAAATCTTAGGTTTAAGTTTGACATTTTGAGATTTATATTTAACAATTTATTAATTTTTATTCCTGACTGTATTTCTTTTTTTCGATTCTTCGTGTTTAAATTTAATTTTTAAGGTATTTTTCTAAAAATTTGCATGCTAAACTAAAATTTAGCAAAACATGTACATGATCACTTTATATTTTTGTACCACCTCTGTAATCCTTACCATGTTTTTCGCAAATAAACGATTCTGATTCTGATTCAAACTTACAGTCTGTTCGCTGTGGGATGGTGCGGGTGACTCTGTCAATATTACAAGACTAGGGAAGTGATATGCAATTCAATTTTATCGTTATCGATTCTCTCGGCAAAAATCTTGTTCCCTTTTTGGTCAACATGAAATTTATTTTAACATTAGTGGTGCCCAAGACTTCGTTCGCGTGGAGTTTGGACTCTCACAGTAAACACTAACAACTGGACCTGTTCAAACACTGTTTGTAGGGTTTCGAAACTTAGCTGCATTTCTTCCATACAAATTGATACTAATGTATTCCCCTATTCCCTCCCTGGATAATGCCTGTTGAGCGATGGTATTTTGTTTTTAAATCAAGGTCTACTGTAGGCATGCCCCTGTCAATTATTTTTTTTACGAAAAATAATTACCAATAGAAATAATTTTCAGCCATATTTAGAAGATTACCAGAAAAATTATAAATTTTATTTTTTCAAGATAAAAGAAAAAATAGGTGCATAGATCGACTCTTCCTTTCAAAGTCAAATGTATTTATTGCATTGTTAAATTTGGGTACCAAAAATAATTGAATCAGCTCAGTTTTGGAGAAGAAAACAGGGGAAAGCGTAACGTCATTTTGTAGGTAAAATCGTTCTAAGCTGTAGGTTGTCCCTATCGAATATCTATTTCTCGGACTAGAATACCCTCTTAACTTAAAACTTTGTGGTTCGTATGTCTGTAAGTTTAATAATACATACAGTAAAGTACCCTTTCTTTAAAAAAATATCGACTATACATCGTAGCAAAACTCATCCCATCACTAGAAAATTCGTTATATTTATTTCAATTTAATTTTATTAATATACCTTAACATTTTGATAGGGTAAAATAATTAAATTTACTATAGTTATTACATATTTAGTATTTTACGACTATGATATTTTAGGTATAACTAAAATATTCAGTCATGCTTGTAAATCGCGGCTGACATTCAAAAGTGAAAAGGAACGTTTCGACTAATGTCACCCGCACCTTCCCACAGCGAACAGACTGTAAGAGCTTTTTAAGTATTATCTAAACCAATTGTAATCAAGTCACTGCCGTTCTGAGATACTCAAGTGTCATTCTGCCGTTTTCAGTTCCATTGACCAAGAGAGTTCAGCACGAGTTTTAATGCACTCCGAGTACGACAGTTATAACACTGTTTATAAATATATTGTGGTCACTGAACTTACAGACATAAAAACCAATTAGGGTCATGGATTTTATGTGTGCTTTCTTCAAGAAATTCGCGAGTCTTCTATTTAAGTCGCGAGTGAATAGGCTTTTTCTGGGCAAGCTCGTTCCATCGTCGACCTCATCTCTGTCCTCAAGGCTAGATCGAGGTCAAGAGTAAGCCCATACACAAAAAAAAGGAAAGAAACATATAAGCACAATACAGGGTGTAAAAAAAAAGTACAATAATATAGAAATAAAAACAGAAAAATTACACTCAAACACAGAACAAACACATACGTACAGTCGACCAATTTGAATCATGACCCGGCTTATGCTTATTTTCGTGCATACTGTTTCGCTCGAACATGTTTTCAAAACGACAAAGAAGAAAACCTTATTGATTTGACAAATTCAAACGAATTCTTGTCGAAATGGGTCACGAATCCGGTGGTTCGACTGTGCATCACACAAGTGTTTGCCCTGGGCGGGAATCGAACCCGCGACCTACGGTGCAGAGGGTGAAGGCACTAGCAACTACACCATAAGGCCTATCACAAATCACCCTTTAAAGGATCATCGTATACTTTTTACGCCCGAATAGAGAAACATACAGATTCTAGACTAAGAGCCAGTTTCTGTAAAGATTTTTAAAACTTGAAGACTTTCTTAGGCCATCTTTAAGCGAAAAATCGTTGCGCAAAACATGGTTTAAGGAGATTTACTGTTTGCTTTAAATGTGTTTAATGCAACGTCAATCTACTCATGGTAATTTCTTGTTTTCCAAAAGCACTTAAACATACGACGATGATCATGGTTTCTGACATGTGCGTACTTGGCGATGTCTGCGTAGAACAGAGGGATTGCTAAAGTTTTTATGGCACACATCACAAGAATATGGCTTTTCACCTGTATGTGTTCGCCGATGGTTGACTAAATTACTCTTTTGATTAAAGCTTTTATAACAATCATGACAAGAAAATGGTTTATCACCTGTATGTGCTCGCCGATGTTTGACTAAATTACTCTTTTGATTAAAGCTTTTATAACAATCATGACAAGAAAATGGTTTGTCACCTGTGTGTGTTCGCCGATGTTTAACTAAATCAGACTTTTGAGAAAAGCTTTTTTGACACACGTCGCAAGAAAATGGTTTCTCACCTGTGTGTATTCGCCAATGTTTAACTAAATCAGACTTTTGAGAAAAGCTTTTTTGACACATGTCGCAAGAAAATGGTTTCTCACCTGTGTGTATTCGCCGATGTTTAACTAAACCATACTTTTGAGAAAAGCTTTTTTGACACACGTCGCAAGAAAATGGTTTCTCACCTGTGTGTATTCGCTGATGTTTAACTAAATCAGACTTATTAGAACAGCTTTTTTGACACATGTCGCAAGAAAATGGTTTCTCACCTGTGTGTATTCGCCGATGTTTACCTTAATCAGACTTTTGAGAAAAGCTTTTTTGACACACGTCGCAAGAAAATGGTTTCTCACCTGTGTGTATTCGCCGATGTTTAACAAAATCAGACTTATCAGAATAGCTTTTTTGACACATGTCGCAAGAAAATGGTTTCTCACCTGTGTGTATTCGCCGATGTTTACCTAAATCACACTTTTGAGAAAAGCTTTTTTGACACACGTCGCAAGTAAATGGTTTCTCACCTGTGTGTATTCGCCGATGTCTAACTAAATCACACTTTTGAGAAAAGCTTTTTTGACACACGTCGCAAGAAAATGGTTTCTCACCTGTGTGTATTCTTAAGTGTTGTTTTAAATTGCGTAGATGTTTATATTTTGCATTACAAGTCTTACAAACAAAAGGCCTGTCATTACTGTGAGTTTTTAAATGAGTAACTAATGTCCGTTTTCTGGTAGTAATGTAAGAACACATATCACAGATATATGTTTCTGTCGCAGTATGCGCTTTTAGATGATAGTTTAAACCCCTTGCATTATTTGTAGAAAATTTACAAATATGACACGAGTAAAAGAATTTATCACAAATAACAGTAACACTCACTTCTTTTGAACAGTAGTTTTCATTTCCCATTCTCACTGTAACTGAGTTAGGACCTTTATTCGCATATTCATTTATTACTTTACTGTTTGTGCTGACTGCTTCTCTAGATACTTCTTGTTGGCTGTCTTTACTTGCAGTTAAGGCAGGTAGTTTACTCTCAGACACAGGATTATTTGTTATATTTGGGGTGTTTTGTAGTGCGACTTCATCGTCATTTTCTTTAGTTGAAAGTTCACAAGAATATGGTTTTTCAACTGTGCATATTCGCCGGTGTCTGTCTAAATTAGACTTTTGGTTATAGCTTTTATAACAATCATCACAAGAATATGGTTTATCACCTGTGTGTATTCTTAAGTGTTGTTTTAAAATACATAGATGTTTAAATTTTGCGTCACAATTATTACAAACGAAAGGCCTATCACTACTATGCACTTTCAAATGCAAAATTAATAAATGTTTCCGGATAGACATATATGGACACATATCACAGCAAAATTTCTCTGCAGCAGCATGCGCCTTTAGATGAGAGTTTAAATATCTTTCATTATTTGTTAAATATTCACAAATATCACACGAGTATTTAAAGACTCTATTAGAACTGTGTTTTTCGTGATCCTCTCTCACTGTAACTGTGTTAGAATCGTTATTCAAAGTTTTGTTCAAGTTTACTTTTCTGTTTATGCTGTCTGCTTCTTTAGATACTTCTTGTTGGCTGCCTACATTTGCAATTACGTCAGGTAGTTTACTCTCAGACACATGATTCTTTGTAGTATTTGGGGTGTTTTTTTGTGCGACTTCATCGACGTTTTCTGTTGTTGAAAGATCTTTCTCTGCTGTCTGCTTTTCTTTCTCTCCATCGTCAGTAATATTATTCGTTGACATCGCAGCCCCTACGCAAATAATTTTACTTTTAATTAAGTCATTTTATAAACGTACTACGAGGACACCGCAGGTTGCCCTTCATCATCGAGTACACGTGCATGTTGGTAGCGAGAGTAGTGGCCTTTTAGATCTACATTATGTTGATCTGACAATGCACAATCTGGTAGGAGATAGAAGGCTTTATTCATGTTCTCCATGACCTAACAATTTTCTCTCTGACTGTACCGAACCTGCCACGTTGCGCATTGGCGGACCGTAACGTTTTGTGGATCTATGACGTGTACTCAATGACGTGGGATAACTTCTGGTGTCCTCACGATCTACTATCTTCAAATCAGTAGTAAACGAATACTTATATGTCAGAGTTCACGAAAGAGCGTCACGTTTTGTAGACTAAATGACATCTTCAAATTAATGTAAAAAGTGTCAACAAAGTGGAAATTGCCGACTGGCTGTATATGAATCAGTAGCAAACAAATATGCCAGAGGTTACGAAAGAACGTCACAATTTGGAGACGAAATAATAAGTTCAAATTCATTAAAAGTGTCAAAATGTGAATATTTTTGACGGGTGTATATAAAACGATAATTGGGTAATAGTTTGATTGATCTGAAAGAGAGTATGTGTGGACTGAGAATAAATGAGTTACTCATCAAATGTCTTCTCTACGCTGATGACCAAGTTGTACTTGCGTCATCTGCTGACGAGTTGCAGGAGATGGTAACAATGATGAATGTGGCTTTGGACAGGAAAGGAATGAAAGTAAATGTAAGCAAGACTAAAGTAATGGTACTTGAAAGAGAAGAATGTATGACAGAGTGTACTATATTAATAGATGGTGAACAAGTCGAACAAGTGAAGGAGTTTGTGTATCTAGGCTCAAAGTTTACGAGAGATGGAAAGTGTGAAAGTGATATTGAAAGAAGAGTGAATGCTGGAAACATGGTGAATGGTGCCCTGCACGTCTTTATGAGGAGTCAGAAGGTGTCTCACAAGGCTCGTTTGGCTGTTCATGGGGGAGTTTTGGAACCAACACTGATGTATGGCAGTGAAAGCTGGGTATGGCAGAAGAAGAATGAAAGTAGAATTAATGCAGTGGAAATGAGAGCGCTAAGGAGTATGATTGGTGTTAAATTGAGTGACAGGATTAGAAATAGTGTGATAAGAGAACGGTGTGGCGTAAAAGAAGACGTAGTGACCAAAATCGAGAAAGGGATGCTGAGATGGTTTGGTCATGTAGAGAGGATGAATGAACGAAGATTGACGAAAGAGATCTACCAGGCGAGAGTGAATGGAAACGTTGGAAGGGGAAGGCCTAGGCGAACGTACCAGGACCAAATTCAGGACGTTCTGAATAAAGGCCAGGTTAAAAGTACCCTAAACCGACGAGCATGTATGAAAGGATTGATGAAAGTACAGGAAGCAAGGGAAGTATGTCAAGATCGTAGCAGGTGGAGGACTGTGGTCTCTGCCTACCCCAACGGGAAAAAGGCGTGATGTTATGTATGTATGTATGTGTATGTATATAAAACGACAGTCTAAGCGTTTTTCTGGGTGTGTATTTAAGAAAATATTTTCTTTACTGTTTGTTTACAAATGTCACGCTCCTCTTTAAACTCTATTATAAGAAAAATCTTTACATTAGCAACATCTTATTTAACTATCGTCACACTTTAGTGGTAACACTATAACCTTGACTAGGTCTTTAGTATCGAAAACAAAGTTATACTCGTTATAAACATAAGATTCACTTGATCAGCATTAGCAGTACATAAAAAAGTACCAAACTTACTTAGGCCAATGATTGAACATTCGAAGATCTGCTTATGGAACACAGTGGGGCCGATGACCATCTCCTCCTTGATCTGATGATTTTCGTACAGGCTGTAGGCTCCATCCGGGTCCAAGGGTGACTCGTCCACGTGATGCTGTGTTTCTTCTGGATCTTGTTTAATTTCCTGTGTATCTGTAACAAATAGGTACATATTTTTAGGGTTCCGTACCTTTAAAGGAAAAAAAGGAACCCTTATAGGATCACTTTGTTGTTCATCTGTCTGTTTGTTTGTCAAGACTCTTTTTCAACCGAACGGATAAAGGTATCAAGTAAAATTTAATATCAAAATTAAAGTCCAAGGACCCTTTAAGCTTTGAAACCTCCAAGCTTCTACTACAACACAATCAAATGATATGGCTATTTATGTCTCCACCTCTTTACATTTATGACCTAGAATAATGAAATTTGCAATTTGCAAAGGAAAAAGTCTGAAATGATTAAATATTACAACTTTACTCACAAGTAATCATAACCACTTAAAGTGAGCTCTCGTTTCAGGTACATTCATATTACAAAGGGGTCCCCTTAAGGCGCGAGTCCGACTCGCACTTGGGCGGTTTTTTATTATTATCAATTATCATTGAGCTACTCACTTTTAGTGACATTTTTATTATTTAAAGAGAGAAATGATGAAAGGGACATTGGTTGAGCATAAAGCAAAATGGCGGTAACGTGGACTGTATGATTGAATATTTTTGATATGAATTTTAGAAAAGACACGTCACGCAACGAGAGGAGATGAACTGCTTTCGGAAAGAAGTAGGTATTAGGAGAGGCAGTCCATAATTATGAGGAAGGACACAAACCTTGAATCCTGCTTCTCTCGCCGACATGTGCTGGCCGGCATGCGGCGTGGTGGCTGCTAAATCCTGATGATCCTGAGCTCTCAGAGCTGCACTTGCGTTGCACTTCTTCTCAAAACACAGGTCACGCGCGGACAGTCATTTTCCTTAGAATTTACACATTTTAACATAGCAAAGTATTTTAAATTCGGGACGATCACGTTTTGCGGCTTTCACCGGAGCTCGCATCCACGGAAGTTCTTGTCTCGCCACCTCTCGGACGAACGTTGAACCACGACATCCAGTCAGTGTTTCTTCTCGCTTACTCGTATGTAGAAAGGTGTTGTGTGGGAGTAGGATAGGAAAGGGAAATGCGTGACGGTGTCGAAGATTTTATTTATTATTGACGCGGCAAAATATGAAATTGACCGGCGCAACCATTTCCCCCCGGCTTGAAGGATAGCCTTCAAAAAAAAAAAAAAAAACTTAACTAAATAATCTATCTACCTAATTATATATATACCCTAACCTAAGATTCGAGAATCAACTACTAGCTACATGGGTAATGGACAGAGACGTATAACCGGGCGCAAGTACGAACCAGTAGTAGTCTTTACACGAACAACGCGTGTCACCCCATCGGAAGCTGGAAACACTTCCTCAACGACCCCAAGAGGCCAATGTAGCGGAGGTGCATTCTCTGTATTAATAATAACGACAGTTCCTATAGTAATAGGATTCGCTGGCGTGTTCCATTTTTCGCGAGACTGCAACGTGTGCAGATATTCTGCCCTCCACCGTTTCCAGAATGATTGCACTAATTTGTCCAATAAAGTATGGCGAGACCTGACATGAAGTCTGTCTTCTTCTATGTCAACGGCCGGTAAATATTTTAAAGGTGTCATATTCAAAAAATGAGCAGGCGTCAACGCAAGGGGTTCTGAAGGATCGCTAGAAAGCATTCTGCAAAGTGGACGTGTGTTCATTACAGCCTCTACTTGCGCGAGCACAGTAGTCATTTCCTCGAACGACAGAACTTGATCCCCGATGACACGGAATAAATGCGTTTTAAGGCTCTTGATGTTGGCCTCCCAATTTCCACCGAAGTGACTGGCAGCAGGTGTATTTAATAACCAAGTTATGCGATTTTCGGCCAATATGTGGGCGAATTCAGTATTAAAATGTTTAGAGATCAACAAGGCGTGAAGTTCAGAAAGCATGCGTTTTGCCCCAACGTAATTTGTGCCGTTATCAGAATACATTCTACCTACAGGGCCACGACGAGACAAAAATCGCTTAAACGCAGCCATAAAGCTTGCCGTGCTCAAATCACCTGCTAACTCTATATGTACGGCGCGCGTTGTCATACAGACGAATAGGCAGATATACGCTTTTACAGACCGAACACCACGGCCACGGGTAATGGTTACCTTAAACGGGCCGGCAAAGTCGGTGCCGGTGTGCATGAAAGGCTTTGCGGTTTGAACGACACGACAAGATCTGTGCTCTGACATCTCTGGAAAAGTAGATTTAGGACGCAGCCGGAAACAAGGGATACATTTGTGTATCCTGTTACGAATCAAATTACGTGCAGATAAGATCCAGTACCTCTGGCGTAGAATAGACATAAGTAAATCTGGACCAGCGTGGCAATTGACCTTATGGTGATAATCGACCAATAAATTTAAAATATGGTGTTTATGCGGTAAGACAATCGGATGTTTCTGGTCGTAATTCAGTTCTGAATTTATTAAACGACCACCAACCCTAATGAGACCATTTTGTAGGAACGGCTTAAGTCGCTGGAATGCACGGCTACAAGGTTTTCCATTGAGCAGCTTGATGATTTCTTCCTTGAAGCACACGGCTTGCAGTTCCAGAAGTACCTTGCGCTCTGCGTAGCTATGATCCTCGGCAGAAATAAACTCTCGCTGTGGCAGCATCTTTGCGAAACGGCAGACGAAAACAATGCAACGGAGTAGTTTTGACCAGGAGGAAATTCGATTCGCTAAAGCGATAATGGGAGACTCATCAGGTTGGAGCGATACCAATAATGAGTGTTTCTTTTCTTCTGGCGGGTTACAAACCGTAGAGGGATTGAAAGTGACAAGAGGCCACTCAGAAGGGTCTAACATAATCCAGGGTGGGCCATGGAACCAAAGTGGGTGATGAATAATTTGGGCAGGAGTAAGTCCTCGCGAGAGACAGTCCGCGGGATTATCCGTACCCGACACATGATAAAAGTTTGGTGGAGACAATAATGTCTGAATTTTTGAGACGCGATTTGCGACAAATGTATCCCATCTGTGAGGAGAAGCGTAAGTCCAGCACAAAGCGACTGTCGAGTCTGAGAACGCATATATTCTACTAATAGGAAAGCGATTATTGCAGGCAGCAACAATATTGCTAATAAGACTCGCAAGCAACAGTATGGCACAGAGCTCAAGCCGAGCTAACGAAACGATCTTGCGGGGAGCTACCTTTGACTTTGCACTAATAAGATGCACTGATTTATCCCCACAATTATCGACGTGAAAATATACTACGCCTCCATATGCCTTCTCGCTGGCATCTGCAAAGCCAGCGATTGTAACCACGCTACCCTTTGTGATTCCAACATGCCGCGGTATTTTAATTTCTTCGAGAATCGGAAGTTCTTCCCTAAATCGAGACCACAATGAAACGATGTTGTCTGGGGGAGCGTCATCCCAATCGCAGTTGCAAATCCATAACTCCTTGATAAGAAGTTTTGCGTATAAAATGACAGGGGCTACAAAACCCATCAGATCCCATAATCTGGCAACACACGATAAAATC
This sequence comes from Athrips mouffetella, assembly GCA_947532105.1. NCBI lineage: Eukaryota > Metazoa > Arthropoda > Insecta > Lepidoptera > Gelechiidae > Athrips > Athrips mouffetella. The sequence goes on from OX383984.1 coordinate 15,937,174, forward strand.
GTGCGTTTGGTGCACTTTTCGGCAGGTTTACAAATCTTTAAACTGAACAAGTCTAAATTGGGCGACCAACACAAGCCTAGCACCTTGTGCGTTTCAGATTCGTCGAATTCCTTGACGGATGAAAGACGGTGTGTTGGAGGGATGGAGTTTAGTACATTTGGCGAATTACTCGTCCATTTAACGAGGTCAAACTGTCCAGCTTTCATAAGCGAGATAACTTCCGCAGCAGTGGAAGCAGCTTCGTCTTCGCTATCGACGCAATAAACAAAGTCATCCATATATAGACTATTTTGAACCGTCTCCTTGGCCTTGGGAAAACGATCTCCTTCATCTAAAGCAAGCTGCTTAATGGTGCGCAGCGCGTGGAACGGACTAGACTTGAGGCCGAAACAAACGCGGTTAAACTGATAAACCTGTAAGGGCGCGTCAGATGAAAACCGATATAGGATGCGTTGAAATCTGCGATCGCAGTCTCGCATACCGATGCAGAGAAACATTTGCCGAATATCGGCTGAAAGTGCGACAGAGAATAATCGAAAATTTACAAGTATGTCAAATAAATTTCCTTGCAAATTTCGTCCATTATGTAGTATGTCATTTAGAGACACAGATGTGCTAGTTTTAGCGCTACCATTTAGCACAATTCGCAACTTAGAGGTAAGTTTATCTGCTTTAAATATTCCGTGGTGTGGGATAATATAAGACGGAGCGTCATTGTTGCGCTTATCGTCGAGAGGCGCGGGTGAGATATATCCCTTTTCTAAATATTCAATGATGACGTCATCATAAGCTTGCTTAAGTTGAGGTGAGGCTTCCATTTTACGCTCAAGGCAGAAAAAACATTTTTCGGCCAAAAGCCGAGAGTCACCTAGCGAAAACACATCTCCCTTGAATGGGAGTGCGACAGTGTAACGACCATCGCCACTGCGCGTAGTAGTTTGAACGTAAATCTCTTCACACTCTTTATCATCCGGGCTTAGTATCGGCGGGGCATCAACCTCTTCAATTTCCCAGAATTTGTGAACGACGGACTCTAAAGGCTCAACAGCGCAGCAGTACGAAACAGTGGTGTGAGTATCTAACTTAGCGGGAGCGGAACCCACGATCACGTATCCTAGTACTGTCTCTAGTGCGTGCGGAGTGATATAGGCGGATTGACACTGAACTTTATTTTGCAACAGGAGATGCGGAAAAACGGAAGCACCAACCAACATATCAATATCTCCGGGCACCGCGTAAGTATCGTCAGCTAAAGGCAAATTACTCAAGTCCGAAAGCAGTGATACATCGATATTGACGGTTGGCAAGCGCTCGGTCACTTTATCTACCACTAAGGAATCTATATCAAATCGTATATTACGATTAAAGCGTGAATAAAATTTTATCTTTACGGAACCCTGAATAGTTTTGGTAGATCCTCCTATTCCCTTTACAAAGGAAGACGTCGGAGTTTGATAAGAGCTCAGTCCAAGTCGATTACAACACTCGTGTGTTATAAAATTGCTCTGTGATGCGCTATCCAATAAGGCTCTAACATAATGTTCTTTACCATCTGCGTCGATCATTAAAACGCGGGCAGTGGCGAGCAACACGGTGGTTGGAACGCGAGTTATATTTTTATGATAATGTGATAACGTACACAATGCGACGTCCTCAGCATTAGAAAAAATGGGTGGTGACGGCAGCGGGGACGCGCTAAATTCTGGCGAATGTCCCGCGCCCGCGCCTTCGTCTGCCGTCGGCTGCGGCACCACAGGGATTGCGTCAGCGCACGGGGTAGTTACCGCGAGCGACGGGCCATCGAGTGTGCTCGGATTGGATGCGGCATTTTTATTTTCAAAGTGTAACATAGTGTGATGTTTAAACTGACACTTATGACACTGGGTTTTAGAGTTGCAGTTAGAAACGCGGTGATTTTTACTCAAACAGTTAATACAAAAAGTATTTGATTTTACAAATCTAAATCGATCATTAGGCGTTAATTTCATAAATCCTGGACATTCATACAAATGTTCATGATGAGCATTGCACAAAGAGCACATAGGCTGGTTATGAGCTGTTGCAGCGTAAGCTTGTGTTGATGATCTAGGTGGCTTTGGTGGCGCATCCATTCGACGCTCGAAATTTTTCTTACCAGCTTCTTGTTTGATCGAAGAAGTGCGTTGCAGTATTTTAATATGATCGCGAACAAATGATACTAGAGTGTCGAATGATGGGATTTCAGAGCCACGGTTGTCTAGTTCGAAAGCACGTGCGGTATCGGGATCTAATTTCTTAAGAGCAGTATAAAGAAACATAAAATCCAATAACTTATCAAGTTTTAAATTGTTTAACGCAGAAACTGCAGTCGCGAATTTATCTAGAAACTGTTCAAGGCCACTCAAACTTGATGAAGTTAAAGGCTTCATCTCAAATATTTGGTCTAAGTATGATGTTGCCAGAACTCGTTTGTCTTCGTACTTGTTTATCAAAACTTCTAAAATTACCTTGTAATTATCAGCACTCGGAGTTATCCCTGCAAACACAGATTGCGCTTTGCCCTTTAATTTTCCAAGTAAATAATGCAATTTTTCCGAATTCGATAGCACAGGATTATCATCAACAGTATTTTTGAAGGCTGTGTAGAACAACGGCCACGTTTTTATATCACCGTGAAATTCTGGCAGCTCGATCGGTGGTAATCTAGGTCTATTACCATCTAGATGTGGGTTCCCATTGGAATGCGTTTTGAATGATTTTGCGACACGCTTGACGCGACAATACAGGTCTTCAAACGCAAGCAGAGGCTGATAATTAACTACGTATTTTGGATTCATTTTTAATTCTATAGAATTAATTCCATCCAAAGTAATTTCAAAGTTGCAGCGTAATGTATCAATAGTTTCTATCTCACACAAAAATGTTTCCTTAACTTGCTCATCAGAAAGATTAGCCGATCTGTCTGCGATAGTTTGCATGCGAGAAAACATTAAGTCTCTTTTTGCGGTTAAAAGTACTAGTTTATTTTCATCCGCCATGATTCAATAACAATCACTACCTACTATTATTGACACCAAGCAATAAATAAAACAACTTTATTAAAGGTACCTAAGTACTAAGGTGGTTATCTACCTAAAGGTACGGTGTGGTGCGGTGCGGTGCGGTGCGGTGGAGAACAGAATAAACCTACACAGGTTACGTCTGGGCGGTGCGGTAATAAGTTGTAGGTACCTAACTAAATCTCAATGATAAAGTAGGTAGGTACCACGAAACGAAAAATAACAAAAACCAGAACGTACTTGCAAGATTATAAGTCTGTCATATTTATTATAGTAAAACGATAAAACTAAGTCGTGCGTTTGTAAACAAAATACCTACAAAGGTGTCTAATCTATGAAAACGTACAAAACAATGCGTTCCCAAGGGTAATATCGTAAACGATCGCTGCACGATATCGTGTCGTATCGTCTAATTCACTAATTTATTTATTAACCTACCTACCTGCTACTTTCGTACAAGATTCTGTCAAGACAAATCGAAGCGAGTGAGCGAAACTAAAGTGTAGGTATGCGTATACGTAAATTTACCGAAACGATATTACTACAGAAATAGTTGTTTTGTATACATTTTTCTAGAATCCATAGTTCGATGGATCCAGATCCGGCTCGAAGGACCAATTGGTTGAGCATAAAGCAAAATGGCGGTAACGTGGACTGTATGATTGAATATTTTTGATATGAATTTTAGAAAAGACACGTCACGCAACGAGAGGAGATGAACTGCTTTCGGAAAGAAGTAGGTATTAGGAGAGGCAGTCCATAATTATGAGGAAGGACACAAACCTTGAATCCTGCTTCTCTCGCCGACATGTGCTGGCCGGCATGCGGCGTGGTGGCTGCTAAATCCTGATGATCCTGAGCTCTCAGAGCTGCACTTGCGTTGCACTTCTTCTCAAAACACAGGTCACGCGCGGACAGTCATTTTCCTTAGAATTTACACATTTTAACATAGCAAAGTATTTTAAATTCGGGACGATCACGTTTTGCGGCTTTCACCGGAGCTCGCATCCACGGAAGTTCTTGTCTCGCCACCTCTCGGACGAACGTTGAACCACGACATCCAGTCAGTGTTTCTTCTCGCTTACTCGTATGTAGAAAGGTGTTGTGTGGGAGTAGGATAGGAAAGGGAAATGCGTGACGGTGTCGAAGATTTTATTTATTATTGACGCGGCAAAATATGAAATTGACCGGCGCAACCAGACATAATATAAAACTAAATTATTTGAAATGATCGGCGGCCCACAGACATTTTGTGCAGTGGCGGCGATAGACCAAATGTAGAATATCAGCTTAGCGAGGCCTCTTTAATTTCCCAGTCCATTAGTATGAGGGGTGATCAAAAAGTAGTGAGAATAAACAACATTTTGTTTGTAAAGTCGTTTAATGTTTATGAGTATTTAAAGTTTATTTAATTAATATTAATGAAATACATTTTCATTTACCATCGCAGTTAATTATGTCAATCTGTAATATCGAGATTGGTCTCTACTCACGAATCTATTTCAAAATAATTCATGGCTTGGAATTTAAAAAAATTCAAAACTTTGCTGAAATTTCAAGAAAGCTGGACTTGCGCTTATGAATGCTTCATCTATTACACACAATGTAATTATAAGAAATTAAAATTTAATTACGTAAGAAAGAAGATATTAAGTGAAAAAGTGGTTAAAATATTGCTTCATTAAGAACAATAATAAATGAAAGCCACGCATAGTCGGAAAGATTGCGACCAAAAGTTAAAAGCTAAAAGTATGAAGATTGAATGCAATCACGGTCTACACGTTGCTTGACTGATTAAATATTGCTACCTAGATTGGATAAATAATTTATCTATCTATATATGATTGGAAGTGAGTCCCAATCTGCCTACTTACGTTGCAATAAGTGATTGCCACAACTGGTTGTATTTGAAATTGTATTGTGAGTAGACACTTCCAAAATAACGAGGTAAAAGTCAACACAATTCAGCAAATAACTTGAAAATTGAGAAAACTAATGTTGCGACAGATGCCATTTGAAAATCTGAGTTTAAACAAGTTAACCACTCCCGCTACATACCAGATTTGACTAACAGACCTCCAGTCTTAGTGCCATGTATCTGTTCCCACGATGGAAATAACACTAAAGGAGACACAGACACGGAAGTAAAATCGAAGTCATGAATCCCATACGGATAGCTTCTTACAGGACCAACTGAATGCTTTCTTTTTTAAACGGATCGAAGCGCGGGAAACTGCAGCATTCAGAGTCTGAAGAGATTTTGAAGCTACATAGAAAAGTACATTATAAATCAAATAGTTGTCGTCAAAAGTTGTTTATTTTCTGGATTATTCTCACTACTTATTGATCGCCGTAGTACAACAACAATGACAAAGCAAAATAAACGATTTTTTGGGCCTTTAGCCTCACTGAAATTTTCCAATATTATATCATTACGAGTATGATCACCAGATGCTATTTCCGCTTTAATTGTCAGATGTTATAACGCAGGTAGACTCTCTTGGCTCATTGTGCTTTTCAAGTAGGTTTTGAACCAACAAGGATCACGTCCTCCTCATCTACCTGTATTGATAACATCTTTTGTAATTGCGATTATTTTGAGAAAAGTATCATAAACTCGCTTCAGTCTGACCACTCTGGTCAAAGTGTTACTTTTAATTATTCTCGCGAAAACCAGAAAATAGATATAGAAACCAGGAGCCTAACGAACAGTAGGTTAGAAAAGTACAAAAACACGTTACTTGTCTGCCCTGTCACAATAAAATTATAATACTTATAACCCTGATAACTCATATGAAGATTTATTCACATTGATTAATACTGAATTCAGTAAAATTTTCACTATTAGAAAAAAACTAATTATTGTAAAATTCAAATGACGACAGTTTCATTGAATATGTCAAAAATTATTCAAAATTGTTTAAGTTAGTTTGTTTAAAAGCAAAATCAGATTTTCTACGGAAAAAAATACAGTCTGCTCATAACAAAATTAAGGCTGTATGGAATGTTATAAACAGTGAAACTGGTAAAGTTAAACCGCGTGACAATCAAATCACACTTCATACAAATCGCGGAACTATTAGTTCGAACGTAGAAGTGGCTCAAGAATTCGAAACCTTTTTTACTAATATTCCTTTGAAAACAACAGAGTCACGCAAGTCATCATCTTCACTTGCTAGCGATTTACTTCAAAAAAATGTGGACGCCTGCAAAACTGAATTTGGGTTCAAACATGGCACCCCTAACGAAATATTTAAAGCCTTTAAAAGTATTAAAATTAAAACTACTAAGGACCTGTGGGGAATGTCAGTTTAAGTCTGTAGTGCGATCATTCATACTAGATCTCCATATTTAGCAGTTATATTCAATGATTGTGTCGATCATGGTACTTTTCCTGACTTAATGAAAAAAAGTAAATTAGTTCCATTTTTCAAAGCAGGTGACAAAATGGATCCCAGTAATTTTAGACCTATATCAGTTTTGCCTGTACTTATTAAAATTTTTGAGAAGGTCATACTCAATCATTATGCTTTCACACTTCAATAGAAATAAATAACTTACCTACTACATGACCATCAATTTGGTTTTACGAAAGGACGCAGTACAACGGATGCCGAGACTTTTTGCGCGTTGGAGAAATCCGAAGATGCTATTGGCATCTTTTGTGATCTATGCAAAGCATTTGATTGCGTAGATCATAGCAAATTGTTGCTAAAACTTGAACATTACGGTGTTAAGAAAAACTCACTTAAACTTCTTAAGTCATATTTGTAGAATAGGATTCAAAAGGTACAAGTAAACGGGACGAAGTCACTGGGATCTGTAGTCAAAAGTGGTGTACCTCAAGGGTCTATATTAGGGCCATTTTTATTCCCTATTTATATTAATGACATAATGACCCACCTTTCGTGGTGAGGAATCTGTCAAAGATTGTGCTATTGGCTGATGATACTTCATTAATATTTAATGTAAGTAGGAAATCACACAATTATAACGAGGTTAATGATGCACTTGGACAGGTTCATGCATGGTTTACTGACAACAATTTAGTCTTTAACGCCAAAAAAACTAAATGTATTAAATTTGCACTACCAAATGTAAGGTCTGATTCACATAACGTAGTATTGAATAAGGAAAAATTAGATTTTGTTAATAGTACAGTTTACTTAGGGTTAACACTAGACTCTAAACTTCAATGGGGCCCTCATATAACGGCGCTTTCTAGTCGATTGAGCTCGGCTGCATATGCTGTCCGAAAAATCTGACATCTTACTGATGTAGCTACCGCAAGGCTGGTTTACTTTAGCTACTTCCATAGCATTATGTCTTATGTTATGGCATACTGCTTTGGGGCCAGGCAGCTGATATTAATTCAGTATACGACGCACAAAATAACTGTGGCCCTGTCATTAATGCGCAGAAGAAAAAAATGGCCCATTTTTGCACATTTTTGACTTCTGCGCATCAATGACAGGGCCACAGTTATTTTGTGCGTCGTATATTCGTTTTACGAGGAATTTATTGCCTGAAGACTCGTGATTTCTTGAGAGAACTATTTAAGGAGATCAACATTATGACGGTGCCATGCCAATATATTTATGAAAACACTACTCGTACGCTGGAAAGAACATTCATCAATTACCTAAAAATTGTGACAGGCATAATTTTGATACTAGAAATAAGTTCAAAATTGACCAACCATATACTAGATTAACTAAAGTCAATACATCTTTCGTTGGTCTGTGTGTACGATACTACAACAAAATACCTGACAATATAGTGACCTCACTATATCCAAGTTTATTTATTAGTCGCTCGCTTTGGACTACCTGCTTATGTTATCTAATATTTACAAATTAAACTACTCTTGCCATGCACTCTGTAAATTAATATTGGGTCTTACTAAACTAATTATATTTGCTATATTGTTATTCCGATTACTTTATAATGGCGTCTAAAAATAACTTCAGTGGTGATACACTGAGAGTATACTATCAAAATACTAGAGGCCTACGTACGAAAACTAATATTTTCTTACGTAATTTATTGTCTAGTGATTATGACCTCGTTGTTCTCTCGGAAACATGGTTATTGGATGGGATACATAAGTCTGAGTTATTTGATGATCGGTATGTAGTCTGGAGACGCGACCGCAATTACGCATCTACCGGTCAAAAGCTAGGGGGTGGAGTACTTATAGCGACCCGGAAGGAACTTGCTGTCACCCCACAACCCTCCTTTCATTCTAGCGCCGAGGACCTGTGGTTAACAGTCGCGATTAAGCAGCGTGGTTCTAAATTCTGCGAATTCTATTTGTGTACTTTATCTATGTAAGGAAGGTCAGGGCTTCCCGTTTTCCGAACAACTATCAAATTTTTTAACTAATTTAAATTGTATAACTAATGATTATCCTAATGATAAATACCTTATAGTAGGTGATTTTAACATGAGTAAAATCCAGTGGAACTTGAATAACGATGGTTCGTTATCGCCTTATAACTACAGATCTGAAAATGAAACTCTTTTAGTCGATGAAATTCATGCTTTTAACCTAAGCCAATTTAATAATATTACAAACTCATCCGGTAGAATACTTGACCTAGTATTATCTAATGAAAATGTGTCAGTTTTTGATTGTAGTAACAACGCGTTGGTTCCAATTGATAATGAGCATGGAGCCCTGTACATTGATTTGAAATTTACTGTTTTTAAACCATTGAAAAGTGCAACAGTAAGCCGCTTTATTTATAGTAAGGGTGACTATGACTCCATTAACAATGAATTATCTGCCATAGACTGGGATGCTATTTTGTCACCATTGACGATTGAAGATGGTGTGTCTTATTTCTATAACGTATTTGAATCGCTTAGGGCTAAATACATTCCATCTAAACTTATTTATGGTAATCATTTTCCACCCTGGTACTCTTCTGCGTTAAAGAAATCCATTAAGGAAAAGTTTAAGTACCTGCGAAAATTTAGAACTTATGGTAACATATCTGACATTGCTACTTTTAAATATTTACGTGAGAGAGTAAAATCTCTTGAAGCTACGTGTTACAATAATTATATTATACAAGTGGAGCAATCAATAGAATCTAATCCTAAATATTTTTGGTCATATCACAAATCTAAACTGAACTCTAATAGCTTACCTAATAGTTTATCTTATAACGGGGTAGTCGTGAATACAGGAGAAGCTATCTGTGATGCTTTTTCTTCTTATTTCTCCTCCACTTTCGTAACATCTTCTGGCAGCCCCAATTCTACAAACCCGACGCATCATCCTTCATCAACCATATCAGATATATCTTGCATAGACGTGAATTCCGAAGCAGTGACAAAACTTCTTCTAGCATTAGATGCTTCCAAGTCTGCGGGTCCTGACGGTGTGCCTGCTTCGTTTCTTATAAAATGTGCAAAGACTGTAGCTAAACCCATAACAATATTATTTAAGAAGTCTCTTACATGTGGCATAGTCCCTAACATTTGGAAACGTGCGTACATAACCCCTGTATACAAGAAAGGACCCAAAACCGACATACCTAACTATAGGCCGATTTCTAAACTATGCATTTTATCGAAGGTCCTGGAGAAAGTAGTTCACAGTCAAGTATATCCTGCAATCAGAGCATCATTTAGTGCTACGCAACACGGCTTCTTGAGGGGTCGCTCCACAGTCACTAATCTTGTATTACTTAGCGACTTTCTGACAAAGGCTATGGACGAGGGACATCAGGTCGATGTCATTTACACTGACTACAGCAAGGCTTTTGATAGGATCCCACATAAACATCTATTAACCAAGTTGTCGCATATTGGCATTAGTGGCGACCTATTTAGATGGTTCTCATCTTACATTGCAAATCGCTCGCAAGCAGTCGTCACTAACAACTATAAATCTAGTTGGGTTACCGTTCCAAGTGGAGTACCGCAAGGTTCTCTGCTTGGGCCACTGCTGTTTTTGGTCTTTGTAAATGACATCGAGTCCTGTTTTCAATCGTCGAGACTACTTTGTTTCGCAGATGACATGAAAATCTTTGCTAAGATAGCATCTGCTGCTGATGCTGCTGAAGTTCAACGTGACCTTTGCCGTTAAGAGAACTATTGTAACGAAAATTGCCTGGACTTGAACCCTACCAAATGCAGTGTTATGACTTTTACTCGTAAACACATTGTAGTCGCATATGATTATAAATTGAAAAACCAAGTCCTACCAAGGGAGTCCACTATACGTGACCTTGGAGTAATGCACGATAGTAAGCTGTTGTTTGATGCCCACGTAGATCATATTGTTGCCAAAGCTTCCAAGTCACTCGGTTTTATAATGCGAAGTTCTAAAGATTTTGCAAGGGCTAAGACCTTTAAAATATTGTACTGTGCTTATGTGCGTAGCAATCTGGAGTACGCCTCGCAGGTGTGGAACCCTCGGTATGCTTGTTACATCCCCCGAATCGAGCGTATCCAAAAAAAGTTTCTAAAATACCTATGTTACAAGCTGCGGCAACCATATGATTCGTCGAGTTAAATTATTATCCTTATGTAGGAAACATCACCTATTGCCCTTAAGTAATCGGCGTGAAATCGCAGATCTGGTGTTTCTACTCAAAATCACTTCAAATATTATTGATTGCACCGAGCTGCTATCATCTATAGGTCTCAGACCTCCTAATAGAAACTTAAGATCTCACGACCTTGTGTCCCTTCCCTATGCGTCCTCAAATTATCGCCAAAATTCATTTATATTAAGAGCGAGTAACAACTTTTAACAAGTTATCTACGGTGCTTGATCTTGATCTGTTTAACACTAGTATAGCGAGTGTTAGGCGCCAGTTGAGTGACAGGTTCTTTAATGTGTAATTGTTATTTGTATGTTTTTATCTAAACGTTGCGTTGCCTTGTGATTTATGTGAGCGTTTGATTGTATTTTTGTCTTTTGCTTGTCAAATTTTGTCATTAGTTGTGAAAACCTTTAATTGGCTGTTTGTAGCTATAGGTATTATTAGTATGTTAATTATAAGCTGTTGGTTTTCCAAAAATTAAATAAATAAATAAATAAATACCTGACAGAAAGTTTAAAGAATGTGTAAAGCAAACGTTATGTTAAAAAGCTTACTATAGGTTAGGTTAGATGACTATATCAATGACAAGGAGGTATGGTGCTCTGATATTCCAGCAAAACATAAGAAACACATTGTAAAAAGCAGACTCTTAAAGTAGGCCGTGCTGCAGTGGTTTCTTGTCGTTTCTTTTACGCTGCCATATCACGATCCGAAACGGCGATAAGTATTCTGTAAAGAATCTACATTGAATAAAATTATCTGAATCTGAATCAAAAACTTCTCTCAGCAGAAGCAGTACATTGGATTGGAATATATCCCTTTTCATATACTTCTGCCAAAATATTTTCTAAATTGTACTGGATATTACTGTACTGCATCGTTAATATAGTCCAGTAAATGGGATTTTAAAATCTGGAGTTCTTGATCCAATCATTGATTTACAAAAAAAAAAATTCAGTCTGGATAGGCCTGTAACGGAATGAACTACTTGGGCCGCCGGTCATAACAATTAATCTTATATTGAAATGAAACCAATTTGTCAAGACAGCCCTCGGTTCGGTGTTAGCAGATATCGTAGTATGGGTAGCGAAGTAGGAAGCTTCTGGGAGATACGCCTCCCTGAAGAGGGTCTCAGATCGCAAAAAAATAATCGATCGCATATTGATATACACGATAAACAGGGTCGTTTGCGGCATCATCACGAACATATAAGACCTCGTCTTGGTTCGTTTTGAGGAAGCATGTGCGCGGCCAGGGTGGACATGGAGCCATTTTTTCCAAAAAGTAATCGGCTACATATTGGAACGCCAGTACATTCAGGGGATGACGCCAATTCCAGGCGTGAAGAAAACCTTAGTCTTGCGTCTTTTACAGGAAGCGTCTAGGAGGTCAGGGCACACACACTTAAGCTCCTATGAGCTAAATTTAAATTACAACTTTTAAGTACTTAAGGTCTCTGCGCTAAGCCGCAGCCAGTCAGACAGACGGACATGACGAAACTATGAGGGTTCCATGTTGACTACGGAACCCTAAAAAGTACCTACCAAATCGTTCAGAACGGACTAGCTACGCCCGGCGCCGCGGCATCCACTACCTCGACCTCCCGCGACCCACGCGATTCCCGGGTTCTCAGCCGGGTTGGTTGTAGTAAACATGGCCACTTTGAACTTGAGTGATCTCTGGTTTTGGACAGATGTAGCATTGCGCCGGTTCAGCTTATACTGGGGTTGTTTCTACGTGCTAGCTACCATGCGTACTATGTGCATGCACTAAAATGATTACACAGCCTAGCCCACCGGCGCAAAATTGCACGTCTGTCGGTCTTTTACAGATTGTACTTCGGAGAGTGTACCCAAGAGCTCCAAGAGCTTATTCCGCCATCCCCCTTCTACCATCGGGAATCCAGACGCACCGCAGGATATCACCCATATTTGGTTGATATTCCACACATCCGCACAAAGCGCTTTGAAACATCCTTTATAATGCGCACAGCTAAGGAGTGGAGTTCTCTGCCTGCGTCTGTGTTCCAAAACTCTTATAACCCGAATCTAATTAAGTCGCGAGTGAATAGTCTTCTTCTGGGCAAGCTCGTTCCATCGTCGACCTCATCTCTGTCCTCAAGGCTAGATCGAGGTCAAGAGTAAGCCCATACATAGTAAAAAAAAAAAACTATTCATTCACGGAATTAGCAAGGGAGATTGTATTTTAGCACATTATTTGTTATGTATTAAAATATTGCCACAATAATCGTGACTCACATTACTACATCGTTTAGCATTTCTTTCCACTCTAGAACGTTGGCGTTGCCGCGACTTACAACCATGATAACTGTAGTAAATTTACAAACTTTAGGGTTCCGTACCTCAAAAGAAAATAAATGGTACAGCAGCACTGCACTTACTTTCTCGCAATACTCAATGAAAAACTATCAACCGCAAACTTAAATTTGTAATGCCATACACATAGTATGGCAATACAAACTTTTATTTCGAATTTTTGTATTTTGTAAAAATATTTTTTGTATTTACGTTTTTCCAAAAAAATGTTCGACTGAAATATACAGATCAATTCAGAATTCAAATTGTCAAACATTAAAACAAACAATCCTCAAACGATTTCGAGTAAATCACATGTTTAACTTTTAGTAGTACTAGAACACCCTTTATATGAATTTTCACAGATCAATGGACACTACCGTAGGATACTGGCATGAAGATTTTTTAAATTTTCCAACACATGTTCCTTACGGATAATTGTTCAGTTTAGTCTACTGAGCAAGCCCTTTCAGTTTTTGGTACATCCTGTGTACTAAATTTTGTTCAAAAAAATCATAAATAATATCCAGTCAGGTAGACAATCAATCCAGGATTAATATTATAGAAAATTTTAATAAACTCAATGAAACCAATTTTGGGTAAATCACATATTCACGATTTGGTGATACAGGGACACCCCTTATATGAAATTACACAGATCAATTGATACTGGCGCAAGATATCTTACATGGAGATGCTTGGTCATGCAAAGTTTCATCAAGATTCTATGAGCCGTTTTTGAGAAACTTTCAATTTTGAATTTTCATTGTATGACAGCAACCCTCAAAATGAGAGCCAGCTAGAAACCGCTTAGAACCCTTCGATGGATTTGCATAAAACTTCTAAATTCAAAATCTGGTGTCAATCGGACCATTCGTTTAGTCGCTAGGCCAAAGCGTGACGGACAGACCAACCGACGGACCAACCGACCGACCGACCGACATACGGACATTTTTGGGAAACTTGTTTTTTATTATGTATAATTATAATTTCCTACAATTAACTGTATTCGCCATACGATTAAATAAATAAATATAAAACAAATTTTTGAGAAAATTAGTATTATGTATTAGAGGGTGGGTATTTGGTTGTTTTGATTATTATGTAAACTGGTAGGTAGAAATGAAATAAAACAGTTTGTTTCCTGATCTCAACATGGTTGTATCTTTTATTGGCGACTTCGGAAAATAATCGTAAAACTTGTGAAAATGTCTGCAAATTTGGCTAATATTGTGTTTCCCGGACAGTTCAACCCAAAAACTGATAAGTGGTGTAATTATAAAGAACAATTGTTGTGTGCGCTCGACGCCGTGGGCATCGACCAAGATAATGTCGAAAAAGGACGGTCGCTGTTTCTTTCGCAGTGCGGAAAAGAGACTTATTCGTTAATTGCATCACTTTTGGTGCCAAAATGACCAACGGAAGTGTCGTTGTATGGAATTCTTAGAGTTTTGGACCAGTTTTATGAACCAGAGGTTAACGAAATATTGCAGACGGGAAAGTTTCATAGTCGTAAACAGTTACAAGGGGAAAGCGTGCAGGACTTTGTAGCGGCGGTGAATTTACTCGGTGCTAAGTGTAATTTCACGGACTTGAAACGCCAGTTGAGAGACCGGCTAGTGCTAGGGGTACGAGACGATCGCTTGCGGCGCGATTTGTTGAAAAAGATGGACTTGACCTACGAGGTCGCGTTACAAACGTGTTTGGACTATCAAGCGACGTTTCCTGATTTGTACCCTGAGAGTGCTGCTAGCGAGTCGAAACAAACTCCGTCTAATGTCGCTGAACCAATGGACATTGATAGTATACAGTCAAGTAGATGTCGACGCTGTGCACGTGTTCATAGACCGGGCGACCGCTGCCCGTTCTTCAAGGCGAAGTGTTTCTACTGTAAGAAGGTGGGGCACGTCGCCGCGGCTTGCAGCAAGAAGCCGAACAGGGTGCACCAGGTGGAGGAGACTGAAGAAGAGTGTGAGGGGGCCACTTCGACACCGGAGTACATGATGGGCGTTTACACCTGCTCGGACAGTTATATGTCGCCTTTAACTGCCGATGTGATTATAGATGGCGCCAAACTAACGATGGAAGTGGACTCGGGGGCATCACGCTCAATCATATCAGAGGAGACGTACAGAAAGTTGTGGTCTACGCCGCCACCTTTGAGATCGACGAACTTGAAATTAGTGACATGGACTCGTGATCCCTTGAAAGTGCTAGGACTGGCAAACGTACGCGTCGTACTGGGGGACAAGAAAGCACAGTGTGAACTGGTTGTGGCGTCGGGAAAGGGACCCAACTTGCTTGGAAGAAATTGGTTCCAGACGTTAGGCCTTCAAGTGTCCGGGTTATGCTGGTCCGAGGATACGATCGAACAGTGGAAGAAAGAATTCACTGAAGTTTTTAAAGAGGAACTAGGCGTGTACAAAGGCCCTGAGGTGTCGCTACACTTGCGCCCGGACGCCAAGCCGCGCTTTTTGAAAGCACGCGCGGTACCGTACCCACTGAAACAAAAAGTAACCGAGGAGTTGAATCGATTGGTTTCGGCAGGCGTGCTCACACCGGTGAGATACTCAGAGTG
The DNA here is from genome assembly GCA_947532105.1 of Athrips mouffetella. NCBI lineage: Eukaryota > Metazoa > Arthropoda > Insecta > Lepidoptera > Gelechiidae > Athrips > Athrips mouffetella. Next base: position 15,952,667 of record OX383984.1, read on the forward strand.
GGCTACACCTCTAACACCCGTGCTGAAAGAAGATAAGTCCGTGCGATTATGCGGGGATTACCGTGCTACCGTTAATGCAGCTATCGATGCTGACGTATACCCGCTGCCGACGTGTATGGAGGCTTTTGTCAAACTCAGCGGGGGAAGAATATTTAGCAAGCTAGACTTGAAGCATGCCTATACGCAACTGAAAGTGGATGATGAGACCGCGATGCTGTTGACACTTAACACGAGTATTGGGTTGATGAGAGTGAATCGGCTGCCCTTTGGAGTTAGTGCAGCTCCGGCGATTTTCCAACGACTGATGTCGACTGCACTGGCGGGCTTGAATGGAGTCGCCTGCCTTTTAGACGATATTGCGATAACCGGAAGTACCATCGAAGAACACAATCAAAGGTTGCGAAGTGTCCTACGCAAACTGGAGGAAATGGGTCTGCGTCTTAATAAAAAGAAGTGCGTGTTTGCAGCAAACAGCATCACATTTTTGGGGCACATGATTGACGCAGAGGGGCTTCATCCGGCACCTGCAAAAGTTAAAGAAATTCAAGAAAAACCGGCACCAACGAACAAAGAGACACTGCGCGCCTTTTTGGGCCTGTATAACTTCTATGAGAAATTTTTACCTGACAAGAGTACCTTATTGGAGCCGTTATACCGCTTGCTAGAATCGAAACGAGCTTGGACCTGGAGTAAAAAAGAGCAGGCAGCATTTGAGGAGGCCAAACGGCTTTTGTCATCTGATCTCACCCTGGTTGGGTACGATCTAAAGAGAGAACTGCTGCTCATTTGTGACTCCTCTGAATATGGAGTTGGAGCAATTTTGGCACACGTTATGGAAGACGGTTCTGAAAGACCTGTGATGATGGCGTCACGAACATTACAAGCGCACGAACGGCGCTATGGACAAATCGACAAAGAGGCCCTGGCCATCATGTTTGGATTATCAAAATTTCATGAATTTTTAGCTGGTCGTAAGTTCTGTATCGTGACGGATCACAAACCATTATTGGTTGGATTGTTCAATCCAACGAAACAAATACCAGCCCAGATTTCACCACGGATATTACGCTGGTCGTTGAAGCTTGGTTGTTACGACTATACGATAAAATACAAACCTGGCAAACAAATTGGAAACGCGGACGCACTCAGCAGATGGACAGCGCCGAGCACGGCGACCGTGAGGGAGGAGCCACTACCGGAGGTGTTACTGCTAGAAGAGCAGCCGCCCGGCTGGGAGATTGACGCTCACAAAGTGGCCGAACAGACTAAAAAAGATCCCATCTTGCAAAAAGTTATGTTCCACGTACTACACGGTTGGCCACGCAAGAACACAAATCCGGACCTACAGCCTTTTTGGATTCGGAGAGACGCTCTTTCACATAATAAAGAATGTTTATTGTGGTGCAACAGAGTCGTGATACCCAAGTCCCTTCAGGACAGGGTGTTGAAATTGCTACATGCCCCGCATGCGGGTATTGTCCAAACAAAGGCTTACGCGAGAGGTTACGTGTGGTGGGCCAACCTGGATAAACAGATTGAACAAATAGTTGCACAATGCGAACAATGCCAACTTGTTAGAAACAACCCACCAAAAGATCCTCAAACTTGGATTATGTCAGAGAAACCATGGAGTCGGGTACATATAGATTTTGCCGGCCCCTTTCAAGGAAAGACATATTTAGTTCTAGTAGATAGCTATAGCAAATGGTTCGAAGCCGAAATGGTCCCTACTATGAACAGTGGCACGATAATAACCGTCTTAAGGAAAATTTTTACTTCGCAAGGATTACCTGACATTTTAGTGTCTGACAACGGCCGAACATTCACTTCGGAAGAATTTAATACATTCCTAAAAAATAATGGAATCAAACACCTGTATTCCCCGCCTTACCACCCTGAATCAAATGGCCAAATAGAACGGTCTATTCAGACCTTTAAAAACAAAATGAAGAAATTCACGAGTTTGAACATGCCATGGCAAGAGAAGCTATGTAAGGTACTATATTGTTTGAGGACCGTACCTAACAGTTCTACAAACAAAACACCGGCTGAGATGTTAAACGGACGCAGGTACAGGACCGCAGTGTCCAGTCTACACCCAGACTCGACGCCGAGTCGCGCAGACCAGCAGCGCGAGGCGGCGGCGCAACGTCCTCCCGCCAGGAGCTTCGCCGTCAACCAGCCAGTGCTCATACACATGTATGGACCCGGAGAGAAATGGCGCAGAGCTACAATAAAGACGGTGGAGGGACCGGCCACTTATAGGGTGAGGACGGAGGATGGTGAGCTGCATCGACGTCATGCTGACCAGATATTGAGCAGAGCTGTTGGAGAAAGAACTGAATCAGCCGCAGTAGACAACCAACCCAGAGATGATTCAGACTCTGACCTAACACCTGAACCACCGATTGTAATACCACCTCCTAACTTGTGGTCAGAAATTATTGGCATTCCGGATGATTAATTATTTTGATGATTTTAATTGTTCTTCTAATTGTAGCCTACCTTAAATGAGATTTTGTTCATTTTTGTTAAATTGATTGTTTGAGTGATTTTTAGATTTGTGTTCCTAGCCTATTAATAAGGGGGAAAGGTATATTATGTATTAGAGGGTGGGTATTTGGTTGTTTTGATTATTATGTAAACTGGTAGGTAGAAATGAAATAAAACAGTTTGTTTCCTGATCTCAACATGGTTGTATCTTTTAATTAGAAAAACTTTTTTTTTCACGAATACAATACCTTTCTCGCTCCGCTCGAAAATAAAAAACGGAACCCTTATAGGATGACTTTGTTGTCCATCTGTCTGTCAAGACCCTTTTTATTACGAACGGGCAAAGGTATCAAGTTGAAATTAATATCAAATGTTAAAGGACCCTCGAAGGCGTGAACATTTCAAGTTTCTAGAACAACTCAATGAAAATATACGGCCAGTTATTTCCCCATCTCCATCCATTTATGAACTAATCCAAAATCCACAGTAGACTTCCCAGTGACCTAGAACCATGAAAGGCAAGAATGTCCCATAGCATAACCAAAGGAAAATTTTTACAACTTTTCATACAACCAATTGTAATCAATAAAGGTGAGCTCCCAATTCAAATCAATCCATATTAGACAGGGGTCAACTTTGAGTGTACCCGGGATTCTTTTAATCAAAGAGCAAAAACTTGTAGTATTATATATTATGATGGACAGGTACGGAACCCTTAGTGCGCGAGTCCAACTCGCACTTGGCCGGTTATTTCCTTTTAAATTCTTTATGGCCAAGAAAATATAACTGGTTATTTTTTGTACCAGTTTGTCCACTTATTAGTGAAGCAACAACGCACAAATACCTCATTAAGCAATGTTTTATAGCACACATAAAGGAATTATTCCGATAACCTTAAATTTTTAGTTACATCGCAGAATTAAAATTTTTTGCAATAAAAATACCATAACTTTTACTTATATACCTACAGATTTGTACGGAACCCTCGGTGCGCGAGTCTGACTCGCACTTGGCCTGTTTTTTTTAGTTAATTACTTGATTTGGTACTGCTAATGTATAGTTTACCTGCACTAGGTGAGTTTGGTATGGGAGTGATGCGCTCATAAATTCCATTGTTGATGAACTCATGCCTTTCTAGAAAAGTGTGAGTGCGTAACGCTAGAGCTGGGTCTCTGTTGTAAGGGGCCTGCAAGTAAAAAACATTTTTTTTTATAAGAAATACATAAATTAGTAGCTACAGTCACAATATTGTAAAGCCTTTATAAAAGATCATTTAGATCAGTTGTCAATTAGGGAATGGTTTTTTGTCTAAATTAAAATGGACCTCTATCTTCTGAACAGCATATTCCGTAACTTGCTTCATAGGGTCTTCAAACCACATTTTCAAAATCCTGTTCCTTATCTCAACTAAGGCCAGACTGGAAGGCCCTTGGAGGTCTGAGAAACATTCCTCTTCCAGGGGAGACATCTTGTCAAACGGCAGATGAGATAGAAAGGCTGCCTCCTTCAAACTGGAAAATAAATCAGTGATAGGAAGCTTTAGATACAATATCAGGATTCTTCTAAAATAAATTGGAATTTGGATTAGCTACTTTGGCCAGAATAATCATCTTTTGAAGCTCACTTTCGTTCAAAAAGCTTTCATAACACTGTGGAGAATTACAAGCTTCCTTCAATTCCCGCAGAAATTACACAAGGCCTTTTTATATGTTACAAGTGAGCAGAAGGGGCCAACTGATGGTGAGTGCACACCACCGCACATAGCACCCACTGTGTTTCATTATAATTAAATAAATGTCATCGAAAATTGCAATTTGCACAATTTAAATCAAAAAGTGCTAAATAATCAGTAATACCTTACCCAACTGTAGATCTGTACAGGGATGCTCAAGTATTAACAGTGCGACAGCTGCATATCCTTGCGTGCATACTAAGACAGCCAAACCCCCCGTGTAAGCCGTCTCAAATGCTTTCAGCGCCTGACATTTGTGACGTCACACTGTTTAACTGTCATAATCAAGTAGTGATGAGGTATTGTCGATTTTTATATCGATGAAATTTGTGAAAAAAAAACAAATACTATCAGATTTTTTTTATCATTATGGATTACTTATTTTTAAACTTGTATTATGTAAACAAAAAGGCTAATTTAAGTTTATAATTTTATTTTTAGCTTAAAGAAAAAAGATCCATAGGTATCCTTAACAATAACTATCATTATGACAATGGATAATCATTTTATTATTTTCCATTAGGCAGTGTATTTTATACTTAATAATACTACTAATACTTAAATAAAATGTACAAAAAGCTATTATTAGTACAGGTTTCACTCATGATTCTTCATGACCAGCAGTTGTATTTTTCACTACGTACTCAAGATTAACAATCATAATAATCTCTAACAAAACGCATTTTTAAGTACAATATCACAAGAATATTTTATTTTAACACTTCCTGTGTTCGGATAGATCTACAAAGTAGACAATTGCAAAATTTCACAACCACAGGTAGGATTCGAACCTGCATCTTCTCCGTCAGTACCGGAGACGCTTTACCAACTAGGCTCAGGGTCCCGCATGATGTTGTAAAATTTACGATCTCTATACGTATTTCAACGTTGCGTTTGTGCTTCCACCAATAAGCATTAGCTATACTAGCTCAACAAGTCCTATTTTTGTAAATATAATTCAAGTCAAAAATGGTAACACTACGTATAATTCAAAATGATTGAATTTTGCAATTTTCTACTTAGCAGAATTATCCGAACACAGAAAATGTTAAAATAAAATCATTTTCAATCATACGTAGTGTTACCAATTTTCGACTTGAATTCTTTTTGCAATAATAGACTACTTCAGCTAGTAGTCTAGTACAGCTAATGCTTACTAGGTGGCAGCACCAACACAACGTTGAAATGCATATAGAGGTCGCAGATTTCACAACATCAGGCAGGATCACAGTAGCCTAGTTGGTAAAGCGTCTCCGGTACTGACGGAGAAGACGCAGGTTCAAATCCTTCCTTTGGTTGTAAAATTTTTGCAATTTTCTACTTTGTACATCATCATAACGATTCTATTAAAGGGTTTAGAACAAAACTCAGTTTATTGGCCTTCCAGGCTCCGATATTAATACCACCAACAGTTGTCTTTTTCTCTCCTTATTTAAAATGTACAAACATAAACACCTGTAACAAAATACATTTTAATGTACAATATCATAAGTTAAAAACGGGTGTATTAACGTGCCACCAAATTTGAGTAAATTTTTACCAAATAATATCCACCAAATTTTGTCTACCAAAATGGATGAATGTACACCAAATTTGCTTCTGGCACTTCGCCGGCAGCGGCCGCGGCACGCTAGCTCCGCTCGCTCGGTTCATTCGTTGTGGTCGCAAGATAACCTAACACAACTTAACCGAACCGTACCCAAATTTGGTGTACGTTCAGCCAATTCGGTGTACATTCATCCATTTTGTCTGAAGTGTATTGGGGTATAAAAAAAAATATTTAGGGAATCATTTAATTTGTTGCCGTTAAAAACTATTAAAACATAACTCACTTTATTGTCCTCTCAGGCTCCAATATTGATTCCACCATCAGTTGTCTTTTTCACTATGTACTTATTGATTAACAATGATTAACCTGTAACATAATGTATTTTTATGTACAAAGTCAGAAGTTATAAACTATGCTATCAAAGGGTTAAGGGTGTATCTCAGTTTGTTGGTCTCCCAGGCTACGATATTGTTACAACCAACAGTTGTCTTTTTCAATATAGATAAACAATCATAATAGCCTTTAACAAAACGTATTTTATGTACAATACCATCGGTTGAAAATATGGCATCAGTGTTTAAAATTTAACTAAAACCTAGCTGAACAGCCTTATGACACCTCATAAAATTAAAATATATCAAGCCATTTGGTAGGTACGAGATTTGTGCTTCGCCTCAGTTGGATAAAAATATATCGATGTAAGAAATCCCATCACTATATCATGTTTTGATATCAATGTTTATCATCATATTTTTATGTAAAATTTACAAATAAAATGCGATATTGAGCATACACCTAATATACCACAATGTATTGAGTACTACACAATATTTCGTGATGCAAAATATTGCGTAATATCAAAAATAAACTAAGAAATACTTACGCATGATACGATATGACTTCGGCACTGTTTTCTTTGTAATTTTCACGGCATAGCAGCCTAATACGCAACAAAACATTTTTCACTAACTTTCTGAGCAATTTCTGAGCTCAAAACATTGGCTGAAACACACTTTTATACTAAAATTTTGCAAAAACACCCAGTAAGCAAATAAACAACAACTTTCACAGTCTGACAGAAAAATGGAGGCATAAACCTTCCAAATTAAGTGACACCTTACAGGAGGGGTTTTGTCCTATGTTTATGGATCCTGCATTTTTAGTCGGATTATGCTTATCATTTATTATCCGACCAAAAAATGCCTGTGGCGGGGGAGAATCGAGTATAACCAGACGATATATTTCTAGCTCTTTCTATTACGATGAATCACTTCTAGTTGAAGTGAGATAAAACGTGGTTATGAACTAATGCTCAATACAATCTGTCTTTTATACGTTAGTATTATATAGTCTAAGAAGACAGCATTGCGAAACGGCATCCTTTAAGAATGATGTTAGTAATACGAGGAGACACTTTTCAGTTTGTGAAACAAATCAAGCTAGAACGCAATTTGCTAATAAATTTTTTTACTTTCAAGGTCCAAGACTTTATAATAATATCAATAAGCAACTAAATGTATTCAAAGATTCTAAATTTAAATGTAAGCAGAAGACTATAGCTTGGCTTTTGCAACTAGATTATAATGAAACAGAAAATTTGTTGACAGTTCAATCGTAATAAATTAGTGATGTATAAATATATACATACATACACAAACATGTACACACACTGGCCCACCCACACACACACAAACACACACACGCACGCACACACTCACACACACGAGCATATATATATATACAGTGATAGACGCACTTACACTTTTTATAACTACTATAATATTTTCATTTAGCTTAGAAATCTCCATAAATCCACCTTATAATTTTAATAACATGTACCTATTACTGTATTGGTGTCCATGAGGGGGGACATGGAGTCCTAAAATACAGGCCTTGGCTTAGTTTAGGCTCCAGCTACCCCACAAACAAATTACTAAGTTATATTGCTAGTTTTTATTTACATTTAAATGTTTTTTGTAAGTTTTTTGTTTGTGGAGAGAAATAAACAAATTTTATTATTATTATTTATTATTATTACTTTAACCCAGCCAATAATTGAGTAATTGTAGGCTGTTAATGAATACAAACAAAGACTCTTTGCGCAAACACATCTATTTTTGTAATTGGCAGAAGATCCAAACAAGTAGGTAAGTTAGTGAAAACATGTAACCCAAAATATTAAAAGATAACCAACCTATTCAACATTTCTTTAGAGTCACACTCCTCTATATCATCACATCTAGCTTCTTCTATAACTGGTTTGTCGTCTTTGTTAGGTTCCTTCGACCCTGCGTTTCCACTAGGTGAGGCCTCTCGCCGGCCCCGCGAAGACGTAGGGCTCGGAGACGAGACCTTGCTCCTGTCCGACTGATCCGGCTCAGAGCCATCTTGCTGCTTTAGAACAGCATCCAACTCACGGGTAACAACCTGATCAATAAACATAACCTCTAATTTCGAGCACAAAAGAATCTATAAAAAGAATATTAATTATTGGTTAAATACTACCATAATAATATTTACGTACTCTCACACGCTTCCGACGACTCATTTTCAACAGGAATCACCAAATATATTCCAGGTGAAATGAAACTACAATTTTTACAAACAAGAAACAACACAAATCAAATCAAAAGCAATGTTGCCAGAATTAAATTTCAGACACATCACAAATCACAAAATTCATACAACTTATTTGTTCTGCTTTTCCGTTCGTGAAAATCTCACTTGTCGAAAAATCATCAAAATTACCAGTATACAGATAATAAGATAAGCATGCGTTGCAAATTAAATCTGTCCATAAAACATTGACTGAAGCCTAACACACCACACCGATTGCCATGAGATCAGACATGCGATTATCCTGTAAGATAGAAGCTCTAGTACGATGCCCTAGCTAAATAAAAGTTATATCTAAAGGGGCTCCTAAACGGGCAATATTTTCACTGCAATATGTGGCTGCAATACAAATGCCGGCAATATTGCCAGGTATGTCAGCCAGACTATGCAATATACGGCAATAGTTTAAGTATGGCCCGGCCATATAGCCACACATTTATGGTATGGCCAATGCAATTTTATGTGTGGGCGATATGTTCGCATGGTAATCGAAAATACTGCAATATTGCCGGGCCTGTTCTGTTATTATTTCGTTAAGTTGCATATGTGCGTCCCTTTCTTATGACATGAAGGTTGCTTTTTTTTTGGCAATCGTCAACCCATATTTGGGGACATTTCTTCCGTGTTCTAGAAAATTCTTCAGTTTATAGAACTTCTTCAGTTTTTAGATTTTAAAAACGGGTAACATTTTCACTGTATTGTGGATGGTCTATGGTAGTTGCCATGGTGTTTTGATATAATCAAGTTTGTCATATGTTTTGTTGGAAATTAAAAATGGTTAAAACAATATGTTTTAATTAATAATAGCTTGAATATAATATCCAGATACTAAAGGTTATGGGAAAAAGTGATAACAATGTCTGGAAATATAAATACATATAAAGTCGAGCTGTTAAATAAAAATAATTACGATACATGGAAAATTCACTCACAAGCTGTCTTATTAAAAAGTAAGCTCTGGGATTATGTATCTGGAAAGAAAAAAGAGCCAACAGAACCTGCAGAAAAGGAAAAATATGACGAAGAGGTAATTCTAGCAAGATCCGAATTATTTTTGCTAATTTCACCTAATGAATTAAAATCTGTCCGTAATTGTCAAACTGCTAAAGAAATATGGGATAAACTTAAGGAAATATATGAAAGTTTAAATAACATGGAAGTAGAAATTAATGGAGATCTATTAAGTATTGTACTGATCTGAAGTCCCCTCGTATAGGATCCTCAAGTCAGATACGTGATAGTTTTGGCCAAAGTTGATCGTCTAGAATAATACCCTTTAAGAATATTATATTTTTTCTGAATCCTACGTCATACCGTTTTATATTTTTATAATATTTTGTAATTTACAGATTCTGCTCGGTGGAGAGTGGTAATAGAAGAATGAAAAAAAAAGCACACTTGAAAAATTATTACATTTATTTGAATATAATCCTATTCTGTACATGTCTAAATTGTGTTATTTAATTCTATATTGAATCACTATTTATTTAAATTTAGTTTCATATTGATTGGAGTAGCTCATCTGAATTCATGTAGATTCATCAATATAGGGAAGGTTTTATCTCTTTTACTATGCAATATTAGAGCCGTTAAGTTTCTGAAAAGAAACCTATGTTAATATAAATGAAGTAATAAAAATAATGTGGGGACAATCCCCAGGTTCGGAGCCCCTCCATCGCCCCGAACAAGCTCGTCCTAGGCTCCCCTACTCTGAGTCCTAGGTCCGAGGCATATCACCACCCAGTACACGATGACATGACGCTAAACTACCCTAACAATCCAACTGGATCGTCAGGATTCTGATCATCCTCGCGAAGCTGGAGATCCCATCGAAACCTGAACTACAGTATAGACTAGGGTTAATGTATGTGGAGAGTGGAACCAACTAACCACAGTACATCCCAGACGGTGATGATGTCTCCCCCCGGTATGTTCATGCCCCGCGTCAAACCCGACTTCCACGTGGCCCACCTTTAAGGGACAATCACTGACTCATCCAGGGTTTACAGGGTATTTGACTATTTCTTTTAGCCACCCATACCAGAGCTGGTCACCGAGCCCGCCAGGCACACAAAGCATACAGTCTTCCTTTAGGAAAACAAGGCACTCCTACAAAATGAGCTCTTCCTGTAATCCCTCCGGGCAGACATTGATCGACATCATCGAATCCCTTAGTTTGTTTTGAAATAAGTTAAACTGAAAATAATTAGCCAGCTCCACACGTCCAAGTGTGAAGTCTGTACTAGATACGGGTATAGTATTAATGCTTGCATGGCCAGCCTAGATCAATAACGGTTTTATAACGAGAGATATAAAGAGTTTGAAGGGCAACTTCCCTCCCCCCAGTCACTGAGTGACTTTATTGCACCATCAAGGTCTCCGTATATCCTTCATAGCTCTCACTTGTGATGCGTAGCTAAATCTCTTTTCCGTTACCAACCCACGCAGGACAAGAATTATGTAGAGTAACCCCAGTCTAAACACTCATTTAAATAAAATGAATTGCATCTAAACTATAATGGGATTACCCAGCATATTTCGGAGAAAAACATATAAGATGTAAGTATGACTAAAGATTACTGAAGGTAATCCTTAAATAAAAAGTGAAGTATGATGACCAGAACCGAGAAGATACGGGATAGTAGTATCTAAGCTAGGTTGGGCCAAACATTTATGATTTAAGATCTTAAGGGAAAATCAAAAGCATCGAGTATTCAAAACCAAGAACACTGGGAGAATTTAGCGTAAACAACACTAGCTAAAACTCGATGTTCTTTAAAAGAGGACTCAAAAGTCGTATAAAAAATGGGATTATTGTATATACTTAAATATTCGAAACTTACAATGAAAGAAAATAAACATTATAATTTCCATTCCATTATTGTTTTTCAAGTATCTATTTTGTAATATTAAAGGTGGTTTCACACTAAGTCAAAGTATTATTTTAAGTATGATAAATTATGACAAGTTTTATTAAGAAAAATATAGAACATAGAATCTTATAAGGTTTAGATTCCTGTATGATTCAATGAAGATTAAATAGATTATTTAACTACTTTAGGATGACACACATAAAGTTCAGAGGTCCCCCAAGTTCGGACTGTCGTACAGCCGTCGCAGCCTTGTGGGCGAACGTCGTCAACACACTTCTCAAGAAGCAACCCACGAACGAATGTAATGTCTCCGTCAAGAATAACCTTCCTATTGATTCAGGACAATTCTAATTTATTCCTTATAAACATTCTAATGTCAATAGATTAAACTAGAATGTCCCTACACAAAAGAAGAAAGTTTTAAATTATCTAACTACTCTACATTTGGTAATCCAACGCTAAGATCAGGAGGTCCTCCCGCGATATATGCCACTCTAACGACGCAACCAATAATGGGCGAGCGTTGTCAGCACATAACACAAGAAACACTATTTCCAAAATCCAACGTTAAAACACCTTGCTAATATCCTTCCATTTGTATTGAAATAACACCAATTCATCCCACACATACAAATGGGAGAAATCAGGATGAATCAGCGAAATCTCACACAAATAGAAAGAGAAGGACTTTAGTATCAGACCCTTTTAGGCTTGAGGGCTCCGGCCCAAGAATGATTAAAATAAATAAATCCGAAGGTAGATTTTATCAGTTAGTCTTAAACAGATACTCCAGTGACACGCGACATACATTCGCCACAACCAATATAGTGGACATCGGGGACACATGTCACGAGGGCATCCATCCATGCTTGGTCGAACTAAATAAACCTGAGAGCAAGTATTTCTTAATCTCAAAATCTGGGATTCCTAAAGAATGATAGTTAAAGGAAAGATAAGCACCTCCTATGAACTTGAGTACTGAAATGTAGTAATGCTCTCAGCATGTTCCAATTTTGGGAAATTGAGGCAAAAGATTCAAAATCACTATCAAAACAATTTATTATTATTTAAAATAATTTTATTTATTATTTTCGCTCTACTTAAACTTACCCTTTATTTCACAATAAAATGTCACAAATTATATCCAAGCTTCAATTGGAAGATATTTTATTTTTTAAGATTTTTGAACTGACGTTCTAAATTCTTTTGATCTGACAGAGTATTTATTTTAAATTTTATCAAACGAAGACACTAGCATATAAAAAACTGGAATCTTGAATTAGGGCCAAAGATTTTATATAATTTTTTCTAAAAAACGTAACTATTTAATGTTTTAATATTTATTGCCAATTTGATTATGGTTTTGATTTATTTTTTGTTAGAGATAATTTTTTTTATAAAGATTTCAAAAATTAGCGTCTAGCTGTGGGTAAAACTAAATCCAAAATGATTTATTTGTTGACTATTTGACAATTATGTCAAATGTCTCCACAAATCACTCTTTTCTTACACTTGTCCCATCAAAAGAGATCCCATTTATTTAAACTTTATTTCGGAGACAATTCTATCTAAAAAAAAATATACATCGTCTAAAGTCACTTTGAAATGATGGTGAAAAAAAAATATACATCATCTAAAGTCACTTTGAAATGATGGTAATCCATCACATCAGAGTCCAGTTTCTATGTTTACATCAGGACTGTTTTAATCAATTTCTCTGTAAAGGAAAAAATTAAACACAATGAAATTTACATTACCTTTACATTCCAAGCAATACATTTCAAGCCTTCATGCACTGTCATTTTGTGAATTGCTTTTCCCTAGCAATCCTTAAAAAAGTTCTCAGTAAATCCTGTGGAACTGTTTAGAAATAAAACATTACCCTGCCTAGCTTTACGCGAACAAAACATAAGTAGAACTAGTTTACTCTTAATTATGGGAAAAGGAAATCTTTATTATTATCTACAATTAACGACACAGATTAGAAACACAGTACGTTATATTTCTCACAGAGTTATAAATGATTATAAAATAAATCCATTAAAAGGGAATAACAATTTACTTAATGTATTACACAGTATAAGTTTCTTATGAACATGTGTGTAGATCTGCAAAGCTGCAAATATTCTCCATCTAACTCTTCCTCATCTGACATTGGAGTCTGATTTCCTCGATGTTATTTAACTCACACAATCTGGAAGAAAATCATATATTTCATTAGGTCACATTACACCTTATTTAAATACACACAACAACTTTGAACTGAATATAAATAAAATGGAAAAAACCACAAAATTGAATACTTACGCAACGTTAGATTCACACCACTTATTCTATACACTTTGAAACCAAAATTCTGATTGTTAGCGGCTTGAATTTTTACTGTAACTAAAACCTTCCTATTCTATATCCTAAACGGAGCAATGCCTATATTTGTCTCAATTGAAGGAATCCACAATCAAGGATCATAGCCTCCTTCAAAAGATTCACCACATCAGCTATATGATGGCTATTTTCGCGAGCTACAAGATAAAAGATTATGACTCACAGAATTCCAGTTTCCCACCGTCTTTCTTCCAAAACTGATGGACGGCCCAAAGATCTTTCCAAAATATGTGGATCGCTTCACGATTTTGTGTGTCAACCTTTTATATGAACTTCATCTGCAACTTTTACAAACATGTTAAAATTCTATTTCATTTCCTTTGTCCTTTTTTTTTTTACCACACACAAAACCTGACTCCTTATTTTTAGCAAATTTTCCCTTATTTTGTTTCACCAAGCAAAGAAACCACTTCCTCCGTTTTTTCCCAAAAACTCCCCAACTCTACCATCCAACTCTCCCGCAACTGTCCCCCAACTGTCCCCGGTTGTCATCTTTTTCTTCTAACACCTTCTAGCTAAACTCTTTGACAGTTCCTCTAAATAGTATTTTATGCATTAAAATTTTTTTAGGGTTCCGCAAGTGCACAGTATCATAATGCTCTACTCTTTACCTACAAAATTCGAAAATTTTAGAATCGCCATAGAGTCCCGTGATAAGTTACCAACCCCAGAAGAACTTAAGATAAAAATCCTAGAAGAATATGAGTCTAGACAGAGCAATGCTGCTTCAGTTGAATATGAAAATACTGAAAGTGAGGCATTATATTCGAAGAATATGAAATCTCGAAAATTTAAAAAGTTTAATTATAAAAACAAATGCCAAAACTGTCATAAATTTGGACATAAAACTGAAGATTGTCGAAACAAGACTCAAAGCGAAAAGACAAATTACGCTAATAAAAATAAAAACATCGCTTTTAAAACTGAATGGTGTTTGGACAGTGGATCAACCAGTCATATGTGCAGCGACCCAAAGATATTCTCGTCAATTACAAAAGGTGATCAAGGCCAATTAAGACTTGCTACAAATGGTCAAAGTGAACCAATAGAAGGAAAAGGTACTGTAATTTTTCAACATGAAAATAAAAACATTCAGTTAGAGAATACCCTCTACGTACCTAATCTATCTACAAACCTTCTATCAGTTGCTAAAATCACTAAAAAGGGGGAACATACAGTTCTATTTAAAAAGGAAAATGCGACAGTGAAAAATGTTAAAACTGGTAAAATTGAATTGAAAGCAAAATAAATTAATGGTCTTTACTATATTAATGTAGATCATAAAAAACCAATAAGAAATGACGAAGAAGAAGCTGTATTCCTAACAGATATTGATAATATTCATCGCAAACTAGCTCATTTAAATGAGCATGACTTGAAAGAAGCCATGAAAAGAGAAGCTATGCGAGGATTGAGTTTTAATGCAAATGACAAACTCAATGAATGTGAAGTGTGTGTCAAAGGAAAAATGTCAAGACAACCATTTCCTAAACAGCCTGAAAACAAAAAGAGGACATCGGAACCACTAGAAATTGTGCATTCTGACGTATGTGGGCCTATGGTTGAATCTTTTGCAAAATCTAAGTATTTTGTTACGTTCATAGATGAACATACTAGATATACAAGAGTATACACAATAATTAAAAAGAACCAAGTTCTCGAAAAATTTATAGAATTTAAACGAGAAATGGAGAGATTCTCAGAAAAGAAAATAAAATTCTTACAATGTGATAATGGCAAAGGTGAATATTGTAACAAAGATTTTGATAAATTCCTAAAAGATAACGGAATTCAAAGAAGATTAAGCTGCCCTTACACGCCACAACAAAACGGAATGGCTGAAAGGAAAAACAGAACGCTCTTGGAGAAAGCACGTTGCATGATGATAGATGCTAATGTTCCAGAGATTTATTGGGCTGAAACAATAACGACCGCCAATTACATTGCTAACAGAACTCCAAGTAGAGTCATAGAAATGAGAACTCCATATGAAATGTGGACTGGAAAGATACCTTCCATCAATCATTTTCAAATTTTTGGTGCAAAAGCATTTGTTCTGATAAAGCACAGACGACAAAAAAGAAAGTTTAGTGCAAAAACTCATGAAGGAGTATTTATCGGCTATTCAGAAATATGCAAAGCGTATAGAATCTGGATACCAGACAAAAATAAGTTAATGGTAAGCCGAGACGTAAGAATAATGAAGAAAATGTACTATGAAGGTAAACAAAATGAAGAAAAAAATAACCTGAATGATAAAGATACTGCAATTATTGAAATATTAAGCAAAAATAAAGCAGAAGAAAAACAACCCATTCAAAATGAAGTCGAACAGGAACCAAATGAAGTACTGGTGGAAAATGATACAATGAATGAAAGAGTTGAATCTGAAATTGAACAAGATGGAAATATTAATTCATCGACAGATATTTTTCTCGATACTGAAGAAGTTGAGAGTTCTGAAAATACTAAACCACCACCAGAAGTAATAAATGAAAGACAACAAAGAGTCAGAAGACCTCCTGCATGGACAGAAGACTATGATATGTCTCATCTAACTAATGATAGAATGGATGAATGGGATGAAGCTATTAAAAAAGAAATTTCCTCACATCTAAAAAATAATACCTGGACAATCCAAAAATTACCAACCGGAAGAAATATGGTTGATAGTAAACTGATATTAACAGAAAAATTTGGACCCAACGGTAAATTAGAGAGGAAAAAGGCACGATTAGTTGCCAGAGGATTTTCTCAAATACCAGGACAAGACTATCAAGAAGTTTTTGCTCCTGTAACAAGATTGAGTTCGATCAGACTACTAATTGCTATAGCAGTCAATTTTGATATGCATATTGATCAAATTGATATATGTACTGCATTCTTGAATGGTGAAATAGATGAAGACATCTATATGAAGAAACCAAATAAATTAGAAGAATTTTTAGAAAAAATTATAAAAGACAAGAATAGAGACAAAGAAATAATACAAAAGCAATTAAGATGAAAGATGATCTGAAGAACGATAAATTTACAACTGCATGTAAACTAAACAAGGCAGTATATGGATTAAAACAATCAGGAAGGCAATGTTTTTTGAAACTTGACGAAAGTTTAAAACAAATCGGTTTCAAATCTTCATTTACCGATCCCTGTACTTACATATATGCACCGAAAGGCGGAGATTTGGATAATACAGTTATTCTCAGCATATATGTGGATGATATTCTGATTGCCAGTCGAAGCAAGAAGCTAATCCAAGAAACAAAAGCTAAAATTGCTAAGAAATTTGATCTCAGAGACCTTGGAGAAGTCAAATACTGTCTTGGTATACATTTCGAGAAGCAAAATGATAGCAGTATAAAGCTGAGTCAGACAAAGTACATAGACCAAAGTCTAGAGAAGTTTGGACTGCAAGAATGCAAACCTTCACCTACTCCTATAGAAGTTGGTCAAAAGTTAAAAAAGGCTAAAATATGCCAGAAGGAATTGCCATATCAAAATTTGATTGGGACGCTAATGTATGTAGCAGTCGCCACACGGCCAGACATAGCATTTGCTGTGAGTTATCTCAGCCAATTTAATAGCTGTTATGATGAAACACATTTCAAAGCAGCGAAGCGTATCCTTCGATACTTAAAAGGAACACGAGATGAGGGGCTCATTTATAAAAAGACAAAAAGCCCACTACTAAAAGGTGCTGCAGATGCTGATTGGGCTTCATGTGATATTGATAGACGCTCATACACTGGCTACATTTTCACAATGGGTGATACGCCTATTAGCTGGGAAGCTAAAAAGCAACGAACAGTGGCTTTATCAACAGCGGAAGCCGAATATATGTCTTTGACAGAAGCCGCTAAAGAGGCAATTTATTTGAAGAACCTATTGATGGATCTTACTATTAGTAATGCTGTGGTAAAAACTCGCCAAAAACCCAGTCATAAACGCTAAGTCAAAACATATTGATATAAGGCAACACTACATCAGAGAAGTGATTGCTAATGGACAGGTTGTTGTTGAATATACACCATCACAGCAGATGATAGCAGACATGCTGACCAAAGCACTTAGTGGCACGAAGCTCTTCTATTAAGGAAACCATCAATATCTTGAAATCTTCGTGAGGCGGAGTATTGTGGATGGTCTATGGTAGTTGCCATGGTGTTTTGATATAATCAAGTTTGTCATATGTTTTGTTGGAAATAAAAAATGGTTAAAACAATATGTTTTAATTAATAATAGCTTGAATGTAATATCCAGATACTAAACACTGCAATATGTGGCTGCAATACAAATGCCGGCAATATTGCCAGGTATGTCAGCCAGACTATGCAATATACGGCAATAGTTTAAGTATGGCCCGGCTATATATCCACGCAGTTTTGGTATGGCCAATGCAATTTTATGTGTGGCCGATATGTTCGAATGGTAATCGAAAATACTGCAATATTGCCGGGCCCGTTCTATTGTTGTTTCGTTAAGTTGCATATGTGCGTCCCTTTCTTATGACATGAAGGTTGCTTTTTTTTGGCAATCGTCAACCCATATTTGGGGACCTTTCTGCCGTGTTCTAGAAAATTCTTCAGTTTATAGAACTTCTTCAGTTTTTAGATTTTAAAAATATGGCTTATTTCATGTCTAAGCGTGTTTAAAGTATCACGCCTATTAAGGTAAGGTCGAATCAATAATATAGTTTTTTTTCTTTCGTTTTTCATTTTCCAAAATAACATAAGCCGCTGCGACGCAGATGAATTCGTCGGCCATTGTTGCCCAATTTTGTAGCCCGTGTACAAGAAAAACATTTGAGCCATAGTATTACCGAAATGTTCGGACATAATCTGCAATAAAATGTTTTTACAATAAAATACAATCTTCCGCATCTGGCAGCACTGAAACAGCGCGCGGAGTGGCGTATTATATAGTCTAAGGAGTGGCAAGTGGCATGCTGCCTGCCATGCGGCGATCCGCGCGGGCCGCGCATATACTCGTAATGCGATCGCATCGCCTGGCGGAGTTCAACATGCGAGAGTGCAATGCGACTAGGTGCGCGTCCATAGATTTTCATACAAACTATTCAAAATCCGCTTGGTGATCCGCCTAAATGCGCCTGCACCTTAAAATTGTGCTTAGACACGTTTACTTTGGCAGGCGGATAACGTTTACAGGAGGGCGCTGCTCTCATATGTTTTGCTCGAGAAATGTGCAGTGGCTTTAGTTCCGATCTAAAACGGCCCATACAAAGCCCTGCCTGCAGGGCCCTGCTTGCAGTGCCACTGCCAATCGTACTTTGTGTGGGCATGCAGGGCCGACAAAATCGCCGTTACATCGGCCCTGCAACACCACACACGGTACGATTGGCAGTGCGCACTGCAAGCAGGGCCCTGCAGGCAGGGCTTTGTATGGGGCGTTATAGACTATATAATACTAACGTATAAAAGACAGATTGTATTGAGCATTAGTTCATAACCACGTTTTATCTCACTTCAACTAGAAGTGAGTCATCGTAATAGAAAGAGCTAGAAATATATCGTCTGGTTATACTCGATTCTCCCCCGCCACAGGCATTTTTTGGTCGGATTATAATGATAAGCATAATCCGACTAAAAATGCAGGATCCATAAACATAGGACAAAACCCCTCCTGTATGGTGTCACTTAATTTGGAAGGTTTATGCCTCCATTTTTCTTTCCGATTTTATCCTCCTGCCAAAATAGCCGTGACCAAGGAGGTTTAAATACGCTTCACTACGCTTCGCTTGCGTGGGTTAAAACCTCCTTGACCGTGACGCTCGTATGGAGAGGGCTTATTTTCTTTACCAGTGACAAGTTTCTTGGTGAGTTTCTCAGTGTCGCGGACTGAGCGTGCCTCTCAATACGGAAACCCAATAATATTATATTTATTTATTTCAGACAGAGTCCATACAAAATGTTAGTAAAAGCTTATTCTATGTTAGTATACTATGTTAATACAATTTGAATAATAATATTAATTCTATTTGATTCGAACCGTATTAAAATTTATAAATTGATTGATAATTAAATTAAAAATTATTATATGTCACACGTTCAAATTCAAATTTAACTATTTAATGAAGCTGTTTACACGATCTCCCACAATAACCCCCACCCAGTGTTAATAATGTTAACGGCTTAAGGTGATCCGTTTTCCATACAAAAATTCAAATGACTTACATTCTTGAGTCAATCAACTTTTAAACCTACAATCTGCTGTCCTCGACATTCACTTCCGGAAAATCTTGATATTCCGGAAGTGAATGTCGAGGACAGCAGATTGTAGGTTTAAATGAATTTAAGGTTTTTAATAGTTAAGCAAGAGATAAAATATTGAAAATGATCTAAAAAACTAATAAATCGTGTAAAAAATATGGTCACTCAGCATACAAATCTTTAGCTCCATATAAAGTTTGACTGTCCCCATTCAGTTTTTCTTTGCTTGTCATCACAAAAATAACGAAATATTGTATAGACGCTCTTTAGATTTTAAACTTATAAGCAAATTATTTGTCGAATCTTTATCATCCTAGCTTGAAAACTTAAAATAAAAAATCATTTCATTTAAAAACGTATTTTTAAAATTCTGACCTTGTCTAACTTGCTGTGCGCAACGTATGCAGAGTTACCGTAGAAGTACAGAGCCTTGATACTAGACGGCGCTAACTTTTGCGCAAATCGGTGTCTACAACAACTGTGCTCTTTGCCGGCGCGAAGCGGCTTCGCCTTTGATTAAACGTTTTAGTGCTGTGCTTTCATTATGCCAGCGAACATTTTATTGGATTCAATATGCTTTCTATGAAATAAATTTATATACAAAATGTCACCTGTGTTACCCGTATATAGAGACCGAGATGGTAACTCCAAAGAAATTTTTGGTAACTCAACAGACATTCAGTATTATATATCTAACTTGATCATAATGTATGAGACAGCTATTGTTTTTGCGCGTTCAGGGTTGGTCCCATAATAAAAAGTTGTTCATAATCATGAGTAGAATATTGGCTTTTAATATTTGCAGTACTTATAATAAGACTTTACATAAAAATCTATTATTCTATCGTAAAATCATTTAAATGTTTGATCTCAGATGAAAATGTAACTTATCGAAAAACCATAAAAAAAATTGTTATGGGATCGAAGTTAAAAGTTTCTGTTTACTTCTTGTTACTTAAAAATGTCCCTGGAGTTACCAATTTTGTCTCTGGAGTTACTGTTTGTCCCTTAAGTATGCAAATATTTTTTGCAGTATTGAAGTAGAACTTCAGTAAAAGTTCCTATTTATATAGTTATATTGAAATATTGTTATTGTTGATTACTTTTAAAGGTGCACAAGACAAGTTACATCAGTTAAGATAACAGTATCCTAACTGATGTAACTTGTCAAATAATCAAAACAATCAGTTTCTTTTTGTGGTTTACGTAACTCAGCGGACATGTTTTAATATTTTTTTCACAAGAAATTTATTATTTAATAAGACTGAATTCACGAATCGATATGAATACGCATGCTTAAAAGTTTAAACAAAAAAATTTAACAATAAAGTATTTCATTTAATACCTCTCATAAAATTACGATCAGTAACGCAAAAGATTTTGTAGGTTCTTGTTAGATTTTTGCTAATATGTCAATAAAGCTCTTTTGGCACAATAAACTAGAACAAATTGGCAATAATCTGAAATAATAATATGTGCAATAACCTGAAATAAATATTTTAAAGTTTTTGTTGCCGATTACTCTCAGCTTTGTAGGTTTAATAGTTGATTGGCCCTCTTACACGGGACATAAAATTCTAACGAATACTGCTATTTTTAGTTACATTTTTCGCTGATTAATACTAAAATACAGCTAATGTACTGAAAGTACTAGTTTTTGTTAGGAATTTCTGGTTCAATATTACATCTGCGGGCGTGCGGTCAAAACTGTTTGGTTGTGCTTTGTGTGCATGTGTGAGTGATCGTACTCATGTAAATCACGGACTGACGAGTGTAATTGACTTTACTGGACATATGGAGATAATTTTTTTCAAGTCGATAGCATGAGTGGTTACTGAGATATACAGGTGTGACAGACAGACAGACAGAGAAAGTCGCACCATAAGGGTTTCTTTTTTTACCATTTTGGTATCGGAACCCTAAAAAGCACCATCTGTGAAAAATCGCGTGAACTACGTTGTGTACTCGTAGTACCTACTTCAGTCGGTGCTAAATACAGGGAATTGAAATAATATGGCGGAAAAAATAAAACAAACTTTTTTACTGTTTATATGGCCTTTTCAGTGTTATTCATTGGATTTTGGTAAAAAACAATGAAAACAATAAGAGATAGTAATTTTTTAACTAAGAAAATGAAACGTCGTTTTATTTTATATTGGTAAGCTTGTAGTTTTTGAGTTGAAAAACTTCTTAGAAAGCGTCTTACACGAATTAATTGACACATTTTTACTTTGCTTTTGCTTTATTTACTTCTTCTATCGTAGTTAGTTCACCCCACGGAGCAGAAAGCAGGTTCACCCTTATGCCATAGTAGGCTGGCATTTTTGTATATAGGGTGACTTTTAATTAGTTCTTGATAGCAAAAGATATGCATGTACTCACGATTCTAAAAAATTTTTCCCAAGGAGCATAGGTCAAAATACGAAAATCAAGTTTTGACCTCCCATAGAAACTGCATCAGCTGATAGCGCATTTTGCACCATTTTGTATGAGAAGTCAAATTTGGTTTTTCGTATTTCGACCTATCTTCCTTGGGAAAAGTTGTTCAGTATCAGGAGTACATGCATATCTTTTGCTATCAAGAACTAATTAAAAGTCAGCCTGTATAATCGCACGTTTTGCGTGGTCCGCTCAGACAAAGTTGACAATTTGTGACTGACATTCTTTGGTCCTCGTTATTTTTCTGACCAACAAATTGGGGACAGTTTATCGTGCCGATTATTATAAGTAAATGCCGCCAAGTGATTGTTGTTCAAGTTTTTGCCAAAACAATGACATGGTCACCCTTATTATCACATTACACTTTTATCTTTGATATCTTACCTGTAGAAGGATATTCCGCATCCACCATAGGATTCACTTTTACTGTTAATTTTGCAGCAAGTTTTAACCATTTAAAAAAAAAATGTAAATTATTTGTAAAATTGCAAAGATTTAAGGGATATAAATAAATCAGGTTGCCATGACAACATCAACAAAATTTCATACAAAATCTTTGTGCAAAATAATTTTAACCAAAGAGTTTTTAATCCAGATAAATTAAAATAAAATGATATTTTCTGCAATTATCAATATTTAATGAAAACTGGGAGAAAGTTTTTACTTTTCACGCTGAAAATTATTCAAATAAGTATTTAAAAATACGTATAAATATAAATTTGTGTATATTAAAGTTAACATTTTGCACGGAAATTGTGCAAACTTCACTAGTATGGCAATAATTAGAAAGGGACGAAGTACATCGACTATGATGTCTTGCTCTGCTCGTTTTGCCTCTGTACAAATTGTTAAAAGTACCTACTCTATCATGATAAATGTAAGATCATTGCCCGCGCCTACATCGACCCCATTACTAATTTAATGTTTTTAATTTTAATTTAGGAGAACCTAAGTATAAACATAGTTCATGGATAAAACCCTTATCGACTATGATGTCTTGCTCTGCTCGTTTTGCCTCTGTACAAATTGTTAAGAGTACCTACTCTATCATGATAAATGTAAGATCATTGGCCGCGCCTACATCGACCCCATTACTAATTTAATGTTTTTAATTTTAATTTAGGAGAACCTAAGTATAAACATAGTTCATGGATAAAACCCTTATCGACTATGATGTCTTGCTCTGCTCGTTTTGCCTCTGTACAAATTGTTAAGAGTACCTACTCTATCATGATAAATGTAAGATCATTGGCCGCGCCTACATCGACCCCATTACTAATTTAATGTTTTTAATTTTAATTTAGGAGAACCTAAGTATAAACATAGTTCATGGATAAAACCCTTATCGACTATGATGTCTTGCTCTGCTCGTTTTGCCTCTGTACAAATTGTTAAGAGTACCTACTCTATCATGATAAATGTAAGATCATTGCCCGCGCCTACATCGACCCCATTACTAATTTAATGTTTTTAATTTTAATTTAGGAGAACCTAAGTAGTTCATTTTATTGTTTAGTATCTTAAAACTATCCATGCATTAGATAGATTTGTTATGACTCTCCTTTACCAATACAGTTTGTAACTTAGGCAGGAGGGTAGATTTAGTGGCCTCAATTTAGTGACCCAAAATTTTAATCCTTTTAAATACTGGTTTAATATGACGTCGATTGTATATTTTTTTTAAATAACAAGAGTTAAATACAATAAAAGCAGACTTATATTGTTAAGGTTGTAGAAATTACAAACCCATTAATAAGATTGATTAAGCCGAGGTATAATTCCCATTTTGCTGTTTAACTGATCGCTTTTACTAGTTTTAGCACTTATACGTAGAAATCTGGTTTCCTATAGATATTCAGATATTCTTGTACTTGTCTGAAATTTATAGAAAAATAGTTTTTGCTCAGATTTAACCCCAAGGTGAAGTAGACGCAAAAAACAGGACACACAGAGCCTGATTATACAGGTACAGTCTGCAACAAAAATGTTAGACAGTCAAAGTGAGCATACAGTTAGCCTACCAAAGCTATGCCGACTTTGGTACCATCTAATTGTGTGAACACTTTGACTGGCACCAAATTTGTGTTACTGACTGTATCTTATAGTCAGGCTGTGTGTGTCCTGTTCAATGCGTCTATTTGACCTTAAATTTGAGAGCGAAAACTGTATTTCCGAAACTTCACAAGGAAATCTATAGAAAACCAGATTTTTCCCTATAGGTGCTAACTAGTAAAAGCGATCAGTTCATTAAAAAAGAACACTGGGAATTATATCACAGCTTACTCAATCTTATTAATAGGTTTGTAATTTCTAGTAACAATAATAATAAAACCTATAAACAAGAAACTTGAAATAACACCACAACACACTTAAAATAGCAAAAATTTATTCAAAACACAACCACTACTACTGATTTCAATAAAAAACCTTACATGATCAAATAGTAGTTCAATAGTTTGAACTAAACAACATAACTTACATCAAAAAGAAGTTTAATAATTTTAACTAAACAATGTTACTTGCATTCAAAACAGTTTACTAATTTCAAGTTTACAACATTACTTGCACTAAAAAGTAGTTCAACAATTTGATGTAAACGTCATTTTTTATTATTTCTTTTTACTATATTTTACTTGCATATACAAAAGTTTTTCTCAGTGAAGTTGCACCATGAAATTTACGCTGATCAACTTTTTGCACATATATAGTTGGTACATATTGCATAAAAAAATAAAACCTTATATTTGCAGCAGTGGCTCTACCTAGTTGCGTTCGGGTCTAAGCTGGCCGTCACAGATCACCTTAACCCGATGTTACGGCTAACTACATTTGCTTGGCTATTTGCTCTAAAAGACTCATATAACCATAAAGAACAAATTTAACTTGATCGGAATGTCTACGGTAGGATAGGTCAGGTTTCCTGTTGACCCTCGCGCCCAGAAGGAAGCTAGGCCTGTACAGCGGGCCTCCGACAAATTCAAATCTAAAATAAATTTGTCATTATAAAAAAAAATTCGCTTAAGTACAAAAACTTGGATTGGCTTGAAAGAACAAGCAACACAAAATTAAGTTGTGTTTGTGTGTACAGTATGGTACAGTCAAGAGTACGTCAAGCGATATTATTGTAGCTTCTTCTTTTTTTTCGTGTCAATGTACAAATATCATCGCGTTGGATCAAATACTTTCCTCCCAACCTTGCCACTGCTACGGCTTTATCCGACGCCTCGCGCAGGTCCTCGCCAGTACAGGTGGAGGGGCACAGTGGACAAGAGAGCAAGTGCGCCATGCTCTGAGATGGAGCTCCACAGTCACAGTGCCTTAGCAACTGGTCTGCGAAGCCCCACCTCGCCATGTTTTCTCTGCAGCGGCCAACCTGAGTAGTAGCGTCGTGCGTGATTATAGCCTCTACGGCGATTGAAATAAGTAAGAACAGTACCTCTAGTGTGAAAACGATTGTGTTAAGCTTGACGTGCTCTTGTTTGTACCTTCTAATTATTATCAATGCGTATTTAATTATAAAAATATAATGCTTAAGTCTAAACGAATAGTAAGTAAAAGATACCTAACAAACTTAAGAGCTTTTTACGTATTATCTAAACCAATTGTAATCAAGTCACTGCCGTTCTGAGATTCTCAAGTCTCATTCTGCCGTTTTCGGTTCCAATGACCAAGAGAGTACAGCACGAGTTTTAATGCACTCCGTGTACGGCAGTTATTTATCAAGTTAAGATTGAAAAGGACTATAAGACTGTTTATAAATATATTGTGGTCACTGAACTTACAGACATAAAAACCAATTAAGGTCATGGATTTTATGTGTGCTTTCCTCAAGAAAGTCGCGAGTCTTCTATTTAAGTCGCGAGTGAATAGGCTTCTTCTGGGCAATCTCTGTCCTAAGGCAACTTACTTAGCTAAGATTTTACGAAGCTTATAGATAGAGTCCGTGAATATGTCCACCTTGTCACTGTAGCTATTGGCCAATTTACTAAGTCTACAAACAGGAGAGTTGGAGCCGAGGACAGATCTGCGAGGAAGGGGATAAAGAGGAGTGATCGGGCAGCGTGGGAGCCTACGAGGAATTCGAATATTAAAGCTTTGAAGTAGCTCGGGACAATCTATACAATTTTGTAAGGTCTTATGTAGAAATATAAAATCCAGCATGTCTCTTCGGTCCTCAAGAGAGGAAATTTTGAAATGGCGTAATCTCTTGTTATACGAGCGAATTTTTTTTGCTACTCCATTACCAAACGCTAGGCTCGATAAGAACCTTTTTTGAATTCGTTCAATCCTCAGTGCGTGAGTGGCATAATGGGGTCTCCATACGACACTACAATATTCCAAATTACTCCTTACTAAACTGTAATACAACATAATTTTGGTTTTATTGTTTTTAAACGGTTTGGAATTACGGTTTACGAAATACAACATGCTAGCTGATTTTTTAATAATGCTTTCAATATGTGGAATAAAAGTTAGCTTTTTGTCAAAGACAACTCCTAAATCTCTAATTTTGTCCACTTTCTGAATATAGTTACTGCCAATTCTATATTTTGACTCATAAGCATTATTTTTTCTGGTGTACTTAACATGGAAACACTTTTTAGCGTTTAGATCCATACCATTTACCTCACACCAATTGATTATTCTATCAAGATCCTCTTGAATACGCTGCTCATCTTCCGAAGATTCACAAACGGCTACTAGTTTTAAATCATCTGCATATAAAAATGGTTTACAATAATTCAGACTACTGGGAATATCATTGACAAAGGCATTGAAGAGAACAGGCCCAAGATGAGAGCCTTGGGGTACTCCTGATGTAATTTTGTGACTACAAGAACTATAACCATTGACCACAACGAAAAAATACCTATTTGTCAAGTACGATTCTACCCACTTTAGTAAAGAGCCCGTCAATCCATACGCAGCTAATTTTTGCGTTAAAATTTTATGGGGAACTCTGTCGAACGCTTTACTAAAGTCGGTATAGACCACATTGACAGATTTATTAGCATCTACTCCTCCTATCAACAATTCAAGGCATGTTACCAAGTTAGTGCTAGTAGACCGGCACCCAACGAAACCATGCTGATGATTTGTTAGGTAAGGCTGAAGATGGTTTTGTATGAATGGACAAATCAAGGATTCGAAATTTTTTGCAACAGTAGACAGAATAGAGATGGGACGATAATTACAGACATCTTCAGTTTTATCACCTTTGTGTATGGGTACCACTTTTGCCGATTTCCAGACGTTTGGAAATACACCTTGTATCAATGACTGATTATATATTATAAACAAAGGATCAACCAGCTCATCAGCACAGGTCACCACGAAGATAGGAGGGATTCCGTCTGGTCCTGCACCCTTATGGGGATCCAATGATTTAAGACTACGAGAAATGAGAGGTTTGCTTAGTGCAGGGGCTGTTAGCTCTAGACTATAATTATTCAAGGATTGCCAATAAGGTACCGCAATATCCAAGTCATAAGTATGGTTAGTGTTGTACACGGTTTTGAAGTAATTCGAAAATAGCTCGCATATTCCGGCACCGTCAGATGTGCAGGTAGCTTTTACTTTATTATACATAGTATGTGGGTAACAGCTTTTTGTTGACCTTTTGGCTTTTACAAAGGACCAAAACAGTTTTTGATTTAATATAATGGCACATGGCATTAATACAATGGTAAAGATACACATATTAAATACATTTCTCTTATAGATATCCTTTTGGCAACAAGGTTGGTATAAAAGATTAGAGTATTTTGCTCTGATATTTTGTCGTCCAGTTACTTCACTACGTTTCTGCCAATACTGTGGGTGAGAGTGAACGAAGACGCAAACATCCCTGATTTACATGCATGGCAGTGGCAGTATATTGAGCTTCTTAAATAGTGGTTTGCAGCTATCATCAAACCAAGGATTGCACAAAACACGTATACATTTTTTTTGAAGAATATAAGCTGTGTTAATATCTACAGAATTTCCCCAAAGCATCAAGCCGTAACTTAGAACCGAAGACACATATCCATGGTAAGCAATCAATGCTGCTTCAAACGAAACAGTTTGTCTCAGTCTTTTAACGGCGAAAACAAAGCGGTTTAACTTATTGCAGACTAGATCTACTTGTTCATTCCAGTTTAAGTGTTTGTCTAGAGTTATACCCAGAAAGTTAAATTTCTCTACTTCATCGACTCTTTCACCGTTATAGTTAAGAATAACAGGCATAGGTTGTGAGTTATAAGTATATTTAATTTCGCTCGAACATGCTTTCAAAACGACAAAGAAGAAAACCTTATTGATTTGACAAATTCAAACGAATTCTTGTCGAAATGGGTCACGAATCCGGTGGTTCGACTGTGCATCACACAAGTATTTGCCCTGGGCGGGAATCGAACCCGCGACCTACGGTGCAGAGGGTGAAGGCACTACCAACTACACCATAAGGCCTATCACAAATCACCCTTTAAAGGATCATCGTATACTTTTTACGCCCGAATAGAGAAACATACAGATTCTAGACTATGAGCCAGTTTCTGTAAAGATTTTTAAAACTTGAAGATTTTCTTAGGCCATCTTTAAGCGAAAAACCGTTGCGCAAAACATGGTTTAAGGAGATTTACTGTTTGCTTTAAATGTGTTTAATGCAACGTCAATCTACTCATGGTAATTTCTTGTTTTACAAAAGCACTTAAACATACGACGATGATCATGGTTTCTGACATGTGCGTACTTGCCGATGTCTGCGTAGAACAGAGGGATCGCTCAAGCTTTTATGGCACACATCACAAAAATATGGCTTTTCACCTGTATGTGTTCGCCGATTGTTGACTAAATTACTCTTTTGATTAAAGCTTTTATAACAATCATTACAAGAAAATGGTTTATCACCTGTATGTGCTCGCCGATGTTTGACTAAATTACTCTTTTGATTAAAACTTTGATAACACATCACAAGAATATGGTTTGTCACCTGTGTGTATTCGCCGATGTTTGACTAAATTACTCTTTTGATTAAAGCTTTTATAACAATCATGACAAGAAAATGGTTTGTCACCTGTGTGTATTCGCCGATGTATAACTAAAGAAGACTTTTGACAAAAGGTTTTTTGACACACGTCGCAAGAAAATGGTTTCTCACCTGTGTGTATTCGCCGATGTTTAACTAAATCAGACTTTTGAGAAAAGCTGTTTTGACACAGGTCGCAAGAAAATGGTTTCTCACCTGTGTGTATTCGCCAATGTTTAACTAAAGAAGACTTTTGAAAAAAGGTTTTTTGACACACGTCGCAAGAAAATGGTTTCTCACCTGTGTGTATTCGCCGATGTTTAACTAAATCAGACTTTTGAGAAAAGCTGTTTTGACACAGGTCGCAAGAAAATGGTTTCTCACCTGTGTGTATTCGCCAATGTTTAACTAAATAAAACTTTTGAGAAAAGCTTTTTTGACACATGTCGCAAGAAAATGGTTTCTCACGTGTGTGTATTCGCCGATGTCTAACTAAACCATACTTTTGAGAAAAGCTTTTTTGACACACGTCGCAAGAAAATGGTTTCTCACCTGTGTGTATTCGCCGATGTTTAACAAAATCAGACTTATCAGAATAGCTTTTTTGACACATGTCGCAAGAAAATGGTTTCTCACCTGTGTGTATTCGCCGATGTTTACCTAAATCAGACTTTTGAGAAAAGCTTTTTTGACACACGTCGCAAGAAAATGGTTTCTCACCTGTGTGTATTCGCCGATGTCTAACTAAATCACACTTTTGAGAAAAGCTTTTTTGACACACGTCGCAAGAAAATGGTTTCTCACCTGTGTGTATTCTTAAGTGTTGTTTTAAATTGCGTAGATGTTTATATTTTGCATCACAAGTCTTACAAACAAAAGGCCTGTCATTACTGTGAGTTTTTAAATGAGAAATTAATGTCCGTTTTCTGGTAGTAATGTAAGAACACATATCACAGATATATGTTTCTGTCGCAGCATGCGCTTTTAGATGATAGTTTAAACCCCTTGCATTATTTGTAGAAAATTTACAAATATGACACGAGTAAAAGACTTTATCACAGATAACAGTAACACTCACTTCCTTTGAACAGTAGTTTTCATTTCCCATTCTCACTGTAACTGAGTTAGGACCTTTATTCGCATATTCATTTATTACTTTACTGTTTGTGCTGACTGCTTCTCTAGATACTTCTTGTTGGCTGTCTTTACTTGCAGTTACGTCAGGTAGTTTACTCTCAGACACATGATTCTTTGTAGTATTTGGGGTGTTTTGTTGTGCGACTTCATCGACGTTTTCTGTTGTTGAAAGATCTGTCTCTGCTGTCTGCTTTTCTTTCTCTCCATCGTCAGTAATATTATTCGTTGACATCGCAGCCCCTACGAAAATAATTTTACTTTTAATTAAATTTTAAATTTTGACATGATTATGATATTATTATTTTTTGTTTTTACTTTAAATGGATTGATGTATTATGATGATGTACAATTTTATTTTTTTTTAGCTTTACTTGACTATTATTTTTGACTGTAGCTACTTTTATCGCATTGGTTTTATTTTTACTGTAATGATAATTGTAATGTATGTAAATAAATAAATAAATAAATTAAGTCATTTTATAAACGTACTACGAGGGCACCGCAGGTTGCCCTTCATCATCGAGTACACGTGCATGTTGGTAGCGAGAGTAGTGGCCTTTTAGATCTACATAATGTTGATCTGACAAAGCACAATCTGGTAGGAGATAGAAGGCTGTGATATAGTAAGTCTTAAACATCACGTCTGTTAGCTTCCTGGTTAGATAGACCCCTCTTCCTACTGTAAAACACGTACATCACGTAGTGTGACGTTATGTTGACGCACATAGTAGTAGTATATAAGTACATGTAATAGAGAAATAAAGGGAGATGGTTACAAGTTACAAAGGTGTTTGATTCAGTCCCTCGGCGCTATCTCATGGCGACCGTGACTAAGTGACGTGTTTTCTTATAAGTTTTACCAGTGAAATGTTAAAGTTAGAGGCAAGTGATGGTTCCTGAAAAACTGTAAGTAGTTTTATGTTATTCTAAGGCCATTATGGTCAGATGGCCCTACGTCGTCGGGGACTGGAGCAGGTTCGACTAATATACTGAGGGGCTACATCCAAGGCATCGTCGGTGTGGCGTGTGGGTGCCTATTGCTGCTGCTGGCGTCGTTGTTGTACATTTGGCGAGGGTGTTGCGCCGGGTCTGTTCAGTGTAGCAGCGTTTAATGGCTATCATGGGGACGCAGCAGTCAAAGGATAATGTAATAGTGAGCCAGTCACCAAATATGGCAGCTACGGCGGCCTCTGTGGGCATGGAACTTTCTGAAATATTGTTGTTAACGATTGTGGTGGCAATAGCAGTTTGTATTGTACTCAGAGCCCTGAAATATTTTAATTCAAAATTATTGGACGAGTTGGATCGACGGGCAGCGCGGCGAGCTATTCGGCCCCAGCCGGAGAGCGTATGAGATACGGGGATTGGCAGAATGGGCTGGTGATCCGTTCGTGTGTGTGAGTGTGTTATACGTTTAGTTTTGTGAGCGTGTCAGTGTAACAATAGTGTATTTAACCATAGCATTGCGGATGGCAAGCCTTCAGGAACTTTTAAGGGAATTACAAGTAGTTAGAAGTAGCGTAATAAGTTTGTGTAAGGACAAGCGAACATCTGCTCAAGGGCAGAATAAATTGGTAAAAGCAAAGGCGATTAAGGAAGATTTTGATAGTTTAGTACAATCTTTGAGTAAGAAAGAAGTGGTAGCCGTGGATTTTGATGCAATAACCGATTTAACGGGGAAATTTTTGTTGCTTTATAAAGAGATAGAGTCCTTGGTCAGCCCAACGATAGAGACAGTTGTAGGCACAATGGCATCTTTTGATTTAAAAACAGCGCTTACGCTGTTACCGATAGTTGATAATAATGAATCCCAAATAGGTCAATTGATAGACGGGTTGGAATTTTACAAAGGTACACAAACAATTAATAGATTTTGTACTTAAGACTCGGCTTTCGAGTAGGGCGAAGGTTAAGTTGAACCAAACTTATACCGAAGTTGATGAATTGCTAAAGGACATAAGGAGATTTTTATTGTCTAAGAAGTCCTACACAGCGATTTTAACACAGTTGCAGCGGTGTAGGCAGGGAAATAAAAGCATTGGGTCGTTTGGGGATGAGATCGAGAAGCTAATGACCGATCTTACGCTATCCCAGGCGGACGGAAATGAAGAGGTCCAGAAAATCCTTAAACCAATTAATGAAAAGACCGCCATCAAGCGGTTTGCGGATGGCTTAAATAGTCAGCGCATCGGGACTATTGTCTCTTCAAGAGGTTTGGGATCGATTAGGGAGGCGATTACAGTAGCCTTGGAAGAGGACGATGTAATCCCTAACCCATCAGGGGGCTGTATGAGCTATGTAGCGAGGACAAAGCGCTACCCACAAAATAGCTACCAGTATGGTAATAAACAAGCATGGGACAGGGATGCGCAATTACATAAGAAGCGCTACATGGTGAGTCAGCAAGGTCGTGGCCGCGCGAGTTATTCGAATAGAGGTCGTATTCAGCAGAATTCGAATAGCAAACCGCGTACGTTCACGCGTGGGGGAACGGTGAACTATGCAGAGACACAAGATACGTGCCCCGAAGGTGATGAATCTCTAAGCACGTTTTTTCGTGAGCAATAGTGTCGAGTTAGAAATATTCAGTTACGGAAAAGGGAATCACGTAGTTTTAGATAGTTATGATAGGAAATTGACATTGCTTGTGGACACGGGTGCCAATGTTTCAATTTTAAAGTTAGGATGGCTAGAAGGTTTGTTAGGTAATATTAAAATTGTTCCAGATAAGCTAAAAATAAAAGGAGTATGCGGGGATTTGGTTTCTGTTGGTTATGTTTATTTAGATATATGTTTAGGTGGGTATAGCTTTCGGCATAAGTTTTATGTGTTTGAAAATCTGCAGTGTAAGACGGATGGAATTTTGGGAGAAGAATTTCTTTTGAAGTATAAGTGTGGTATTGACTACGAAAGCAGGGTAGTTAATTTTCAGCACCAATCGGGTGGAAGAGTGTATACAGAGTTGTTGTTGGGGCGAGATCAGACTTTGGTTATTCCAGGTAGGTGTGAAATTGTAAGGAACGTGTCGACAGATTTAAGAGGTGTGTATGTAGTTCAGTCAGAGGAGGTATCTCCAGGGGTGTTTGTGGCAGCTGCAGTTGTACCTATAGAGGGTGATGGTAGAAAAATTCCGGTGAGGTTTTTAAATACCCGGGAAGAAGATGTGTCATTGGGGAATTTTAGTCCGAAAATTGATAGGTACTCAGAGTATGACGTTTGTTCTTTTGAGTCAGGCATTGGTTTATCTGTGGAAAGGGTTAAGAAGTTGTTTGAGTCGCTTAAGTTGGGAACTTATTTGGATGAGGTAGAGCGACAATCAATCGAGAAAATTTGTGCTAAATATGCGGATGTGTTTCATATGCCGGGAGATAAGTTGTCGGTGACGAATTTATTTGAATATAATATTAAGTTGCAAAATGGAGCAACACCTGTTTATGTCAAACCATATAGGATACCACGAGCTCAGAAGCAGGAGTTGACGAAGCAGGTTGGGAAATTGTTGGAGGATGACGTAATTGAGGAATGTTCTAGCGAATGGTCGTCACCTTTGTTGCTTTTGCCTAAGAAATTGGATAGTAGTAATGAGAAGAAGTGGAGGATCGTGATCGATTATAGGCTATTGAATAAGAAAATTATTGACGAAAAGTTTCCGTTACCGAATATACAGGAAATAATTGACTCTTTGTCAGGATGTTTGTATTATTCCCATTTGGATCTGAGTTCGGGTTACTATCAGTTAGGGTTGTCTCCTGAATGTAGAAAGTACACTGCTTTTACAGCAGATAAGCAATATCAGCTAAAGAGGTTACCCATGGGGTTAAAGACAAGCCCGAGTGTGTTTTCAAAGCTCATGTCAATGGCTTTGTCAGGATTAAATTATGAAGTTTGTTTTTTGTATCTAGATGATGTAATTGTTTTTGGGAAAAGTTTACACCAGCATAACGTAAATTTGATGAAGGTGTTAGATAGGTTCAGAAAAGTTAACTTGAAGCTCAATCCATGTAAATGTGAGTTTTTGAAGAAAGAGATAAATTATTTGGGTCATGTGATAACACCGAGTGGTGTGTTACCGGACAATAGTAAAATTGAGGTTTTGCGGAATTATCCTGTTCCTAAAAATGTAGATGAAGTTCGGCGTTTTGTGGCTTTTGCAAATTTTTATAGAAAGTTTGTAAAGGATTTTGCTCGGATTGTATTCCCTTTGCATAGATTATGTAGGAAAAATGTGGAGTTCCAGTGGTCAGAGGAGTGTGGGAAAGCTTTTGAGTCGCTAAGGTTAGCTCTTTGTTCACCATCAGTTCTAGAGTATCCGGATTTTTCGGAGGAAAATATATTTCGGGTGCAGACAGATGCGAGTGGGGTTGCTCTTGGGGCTCTATTGTCTAATAGTAATAACAAGCCAGTAGCTTATGCTAGTAGGCAGTTGAATAAATCGGAAATGAACTACCCAACGGTCCATAAGGAGTTGTTAGCAGTGGTTTGGGCTGTTAGGCATTTTCGTCCATATTTGTATGGTAGGAAGTTTAGAGTTCTGACAGATCATAGACCATTGGTACATCTGTTCAGTATGACGGATCCAAGTAGCCGGTTGACGAAATTCAGGCTCGCGTTGGAGGAGTTTGATTTTGAGGTAGAGTATGTAAAGGGATCGGAAAATGTGACGGCGGATGCTTTGTCACGCATTATAACGTCGGAGGAGTTAAAAAACTTAAATACAAATTTTGTAGGAGTTCTGACTCGTTCTATGAAACGACGTATAGAAAATATCGGATCTGAAAAGGAGATTAGTAAGGAGGAAAAAAATTCGCTCTTATGACCCGGCCGGCCTAAAGTAGTGGATGTTATTAAAAAGACTTTAAAGGATATGGAATTAGTAATTTGTTCGAACAAATATTTAAAGAGAATGGTACCAGATGATCAACCCTTAAGGGATATAATTTTTTGTGACTCTACGTTTTACATAAATCAGGACTCTCTACTAACGGAGGCGCGCCGAGACGCAACGATAGGGGAGCTGATAGCATTATGTAAAAATAATAATATAGTAGAGTTGGTAATTGTTAAAAATGAGCTCAATAAGAATTATATTAAGATATTGACATGCGAAGCTTCGAAAAATTACTTGTTTCCTCGTTTATGTATTGCTAGCGACGTTAAGAGGATAGCTGACAAGGAAATGATACGAGTGATACCTAACGATTATCACTTGTTGCCATCTAGTGGTCATGTGGGAATCACTAAAATGGTGAAGAATATAAGGAAAAAGTATTACTGGAGTAATATGTACAAAGATGTTGCCAACTACGTAAATCGTTGTGCTGATTGTCAGAGACAAAAATTCACTAATAGGAATATCAAGGAAGAGATGTGCATAACTTCTACAGCTACCTCTTCTTTTGAAAAAATATTTTTAGATACTGTAGGTCCATTGGAAGTTGATTGTAAGGGAAATAAATATATACTTACTTTACAGTGTGAATTGACAAAGTTTGTAGAAGCATATCCTATTCCGGATAAATCAGCTGATACGGTGGCACGGGCTCTAGTTGAAAATTTTATAATGAGATATGGGGTCCCAAGCGTAATTGCAACTGATTGTGGAACAGAATTTATGAATTCAATTTTAGAGAGTGTTTGTAAATTGTTAAATATTAAAAAGATAAATTCAACACCATATCATCATGAGAGCATAGGGTCTCTGGAAAATTGGCATAAACATCTGGGTTGTTATTTGAGAATTCAAGTAAATCAGTCAACAAACTGGAGTTCATGGATACCGTATTGGTGCTTTGCGTATAATACGTCAGTTCACACGAGTACAAAATATTCTCCATATGAGCTAGTTTTTGGGAAGATCTGTAATGTGCCAAATAATTTGTTAAGTAGGGTAGAACCATTGTATGTATATGATGAGTATCCGTTAGAATTAAAGTATAGGTTACAAAAGGCGCATTCAGATGCTAGAGAAAATTTGTTGAGATCAAAGGAAAAAAACCGGCCAAGTGCGAGTCGGACTCGCGCACTGAGGGTTCCGTACCATCACATAAACATAATTGTATTAGTTGAAATTTCAGTAAGTTAATGTGCTAGATTTTTTGAGTCCGACACGCGCTTGACCAAATTTTATTATTTGTTGTTATTTTATAGCCTATGCCCTATAAACATACCAATTTTCAAGTTTGTAAGTGTTCCCGTTTTTAAATAGAACTAAAACAAAAATCGCCTCAGCAACCATCCAACTTGACCCCTCTCTTATATGAATGTTCTTGAAACGGGAGCTCACCACAATTGGTTACCATTAGTTGTGAGAAAAGTTGTAATATTTAATTATTTCAGACTTTTCCCATTATTTGTACTGTGAGACCTAGCTTCTTGCCAAATTTCATAATTTTAGGTCAACGGGAAGTACCCTGTAGGTTTTTCATTTTTGAATAAATGTATGGAGATGAGGACATAAAATGCCATATCTTTTGATTGCGTCGTTGTAAAAAATTGAAATTTTCAGATCTTGTGTGGTTCATGGATTTTAATATATGGTATGAATTTCAACTTGATACCTCTACCCGTTCGTGAGATAAAGGGTCTTGACAGACAGACAGACAGACAGACAGACAGACAGACAGACGGACAACAAAGTGATCCTATAAGGGTTCCGTTTTTTTCTTTTGAGGTACGGAACCCTAAAAAGGAAAATAAGTTACGATAGAACTTCTAATAGGATTAATTACGATAAAAATGAATTAGTTTTAGTAAAAAATGAAAATTATAATAAGTTAAATGATTTATATTTGGGTCCATATGTAGTAGTAGAAGATTTAGGGGAAAATGTAAAAGTTTTAAAAAATAATAAGGAAATATTAATTCACAAAAATAGAACTAAAAAGTTTTGTAAGTAAAACTGAACGGGGTTTAATTATTATTACTTATTTTGGTGTTGTTTTGTCTATAAATAATAGGCATATAATGTTGTAATTTTAAGCCGTAGGAAAGACTTTTCAGGGGAGGGGAGGCCTATCCTTTTCAGGGGAGGTGTGATATAGTAAGTCTTAAACATCACGTCTGTTAGCTTCCTGGTTAGATAGACCCCTCTTCCTACTGTTAAACACGTACATCACGTAGTGTGACGTTATGTTGACGCACATAGTAGTAGTATATAAGTACATGTAATAGAGAAATAAAGGGAGATGGTTACAAGTTACAAAGGTGTTTGATTCAGTCCCTCGGCGCTATCTCAAGGCTTTATTCATGTTCTCCATGACCTAACAATTTTCTCTCTGAGTGAACCGAACCTGCCACGTTGCGCATTGGCGGACCGTTACGTTTTGTGGATCTATGACGTGTACTCAATGACGTGGGGTAACTTCTGGTGTCCTCACGATCTACTATCTTCAAATCAGTAGTAAACGAATACTTATATGTCAGAGTTCACGAAAGAGCTTCACGTTTTGTAGACTAAATGACATCTTCAAATTCATGTAAAAAGTGTCAACAATGTGAAAATTGCCGACTGGCTGTATATGAATCAGTAGCAAACAAATATGCCAGAGGTTACGAAAGAACGTCACAATTTGACTAGGTCTTTAGTATCAAAAACAATTTTTTTGTTATTTTTTTTTTATTTATTTATTTAATATTCGGGTGACCAACAGTATTACAGACAGAATAATTAAGTAAATAGGCATCAAAAAACCAATTACAGGTCTCCACAACTCGTTATAAACATAAGATTCACATGATCAGCATTAGTAGTACATAAAAAAGTACCCAACTTACTTGGGCCAATGATTGAATATTCGAAGAGCTGCGTATGGAACACAGTGGGGCCGATGACCATCTCCTCCTTGATCTGATGATCTTCGTACAGGCTGTAGGCTCCATCCGGGTCCAAGGGTAACTCGTCCACGTGATGCTGTGTTTCTTCTGGATCTTGTTTAATTTCCTGTGTATCTGTAACAAATAGGTACATATTTTTAGGGTTCCGTACCTTCAAAGGAAAAAAAAAGGAACCCTTATAGGATCACTTTGTTGTTCATCTGTCTGTCTGTCTGTTTGTTTGTCAAGACTCTTTTTCAACCGAACGGGTAAAGGTATCAAGTTAAATTTAATATCATAATTAAAGTCCATGGACCCTTTAAGATTTGAAACCTCCAAGCTTCTACAACAACACAATCAAATGATATGGCTATTTATGTCTCCACCTCTTTACATTTATGACCTAGAATAATAAAATTTGCAATTTGCAAAAGAAAAAGTCTGAAATGATTAAATATTACAATTTTGCTCACAAGTAATCATAACCACTTAAAGTGAGCTCTCGTTTCAGGTACATTCATATTACAGAGAGGTACCCTTAAGGCGCGAGTCCGACTCGCACTTGGCCGGTTTTTTATTATTATCAATTATCATTGAGTTACTCACTTTTAGTGACGGTTTTATTATTTAAAGAGAGTAATGATGAAATGGACATAATATAAAATTAAATTATTTGAAATGATCCGCGGCCCACAGACATTATGTGCAGTGGCGGCGATAGACCAAATGTAGAATATCAGCTTAGCGAGGCCTCTTTCATTTCCCAGTCCATTAGTATGAGGGGTGATCAAAAAGTAGTGAGAATAAACAACATTTTGTTTGTAAAGTCGTTTAATGTTTAAGAGTATTTACAGTTTATTTAATTAATATTAAAAATACATTTTCATTTACCATCGCAGTTAATTATGTCAATCTGTAATATCGAGATTGGTAGTTCTCTACTCACGAATCTATTTCAAAATAATTCATAGCTTAAATTTTAAAAAAAATCAAAACTTTGCTGAAATTTCAAGAAAGCTGGACTTGCGCTTATGAATGCTTCATCTATTACACACAATGTAATTTTAAGAAATTAAAATTTAATTACGTAAGAAAGAAGATATTAAGTGAAAAAGTAGTTAAAATATTGCTTCATTAAGAACAATAATAAATGAAAGCCACGCATAGTTGGAAAGATTGCGACCAAAAGTTAAAAGCTAAAAGTATGAAGATTTAATGCAATCACGGTCTACACGTTGCTTGACTGATTAAATATTGCTACCTAGATTGGATAAATAATTTATCTATCTATCTATGATTGGAAGTGAGTCCCAATCTGCCTACTTACGTTGCAATAAGTAATTGCCACAACTGGTTGTATTTGAAATTGTACTGTTATTAAGGCTGTATGGAATGTTATAAACAGTGAAACTGGTAAAGTTAAACCGCGTGACAATCAAATCACACTTCATACAAATCGCGGAACTATTAGTTCGAACGTAGAAGTGGCTCAAGAATTCGAAACTTTTTTACTAATATTCCTTTGAAAACAACAGTCACGCAAGTCATCATCTTCACTTGCTAGCGGTTTACTTCAAAAAAATGTGGACGCCTGCAAAACTGAATTTGGGTTCAAACATGGCACCCCTAACGAAATATTTAAAGCCTTTAAAAGTATTAAAATTAAAACTACTAAGGACCTGTGGGGAATGTCAGTTTAAGTCTGTAGTGCGATCATTCATACTAGATCTCCATATTTAGCAGTTATATTCAATGATTGTGTCGATCATGGTACTTTTCCTGACTTAATGAAAAAAAGTAAATTAGTTCCATTTTTCAAAGCAGGTGACAAAATGGATCCCAGTAATTTTAGACCTATATCAGTTTTGCCTGTACTTATTAAAATTTTTGAGAAGGTCATACTCAATCATTATACTTTCACACTTAAATAGAAATAAATAACTTACCTACTACATGACCATCAATTTGGTTTTACGAAAGGACGCAGTACAACGGATGCCGAGACTGCACTTTTAAAATACATCTTTTGCGCGTTGGATAAATCCGAAGATGCTATTGGCTTTGTGATCTATCCAAAGTATTTGATTGCGTAGATCATAGCAAATTGTTGCTAAAACTTGAACATTACGGTGTTAAGAAAAACTCACTTAAACTTCTTAAGTCATATTTGTAGAATAGGATTCAAAAGGTACAAGTAAACGGGACGAAGTCACTGGGATCTGTAGTCAAAAGTGGTGTACCTCAAGGGCCTATATTAGGGCCATTTTTATTCCTTATTTATATTAATGACATAATGACCTACCTTTCGTGGTGAGGAATCTGTCAAAGATTGTGCTATTGGCTAATGATACTTCATTAATATTTAATGTAAGTAGGAAATCAC
This sequence comes from Athrips mouffetella, assembly GCA_947532105.1. Taxonomy (NCBI): domain Eukaryota; kingdom Metazoa; phylum Arthropoda; class Insecta; order Lepidoptera; family Gelechiidae; genus Athrips; species Athrips mouffetella. The sequence continues at coordinate 15,993,325 of OX383984.1, forward strand.
ACAATTAAAACGAGGTTAATGATGCACTTGGACAGGTTCATGCATGGTTTACTGTCAACAATTTAGTCTTTAACGCCAAAAAACCTAAATGTATTAAATTTGCACTACCAAATGTAAGGTCTGATTCACATAACGTAGTATTGAATAATGAAAAATTTGATTTTGTTAATAGTACAGTTTTCTTAGGGTTAACACTAGACTCTAAACTTCAATGGGGCCCTCATATAAGCCGTTTTCTAGTCGATTGCTGTCCGAAAAATCTGACAACTTACTGATGTAGCTACCGCAAGGCTGGTTTACTTTAGCTACTTCCATAGCATTATGTCTTATGTTATGGCATAGGCTTTGGGGCCAGGCAACTGATATTAATTCAGTATACTCGTACGATGCACAAAATAACTGTGGCCCTGTCATTAATGCGCAGAAGAAAAAAATGGCCCATTTTTGCACATTTTTGACTTCTGCGCATCAATGACAGGGCCACAGTTATTTTGTGCGTCGTATATGCGTTTTACGAGCAATTTATTGCCTGAAGACTCGTGATTTTTTGAGAGAACTATTTAAGGAGATCAACATTATGACGGTGCCATGCCAATATATTTATGACAACACTACTCGTACGCTAGAAAGAACATTCATCATTTACCTAAAAATTGTGACAGGCGCAATTTTAATACTAGAAATAAGTTCAAAATTGACTGTTGCGGACGGCGACACGGAACGCAACTCTCAAGTACCAGAGCAAGCTACGCACGAACATCACCCGCCCCCGCGCCCCGCACCGACGCCGCGAGAGCACAAAGCGAGCGAGACGGCCAGCGCGTGCGAGCGAGATAGACAGCGTGCGCTCGGCGTGACGCACGCTAGTTCCGACCGGCGCTAGCGGGACTTAAGCGCGCACAATTCCGCCATTCTGCAGTCACAGTTACAGTCAGTTACAGCAGTATTCAAGTCAAGCTCCAGTTCTGACTACGATCCGAACACAGTTGGAAACAGTCAGTTGTACAGTGCGGTGAACAAGTGAACGTTATACAGTCCACTCAAGGAGTTGACAAGGTAGTGACTAGTCAGTGCCAGTGCCCGCGAACTCGTCTGAGCCTGCGTGCTCGTCACTTGTTAAGTTTTCTGTTTGACTCTTGTTATTACCTGTTGTTATCGTTGTTTGAACTTGTGTGTTTAATAAAGACGTTTTGTAAACTTGACCTCGTGTTTAAGTCACAAAGCACCCGGTGAACCCCGAACTCGTGTTGGTGTAGCCAACAATTCTTGGTCCTTCGAGCCGGATATTGCTTTTGTGACTTTGTGTGCAGTGTTATGGCTACAACGCGCAGCAAATCGTCGCAGAACAAGTTAACGATGGAAGAACCCGCTGGACGCCCGAGACTGACGCAGGCCCAGAGGGACGAGCTTCCTGTCGGCTCGTCAGTCCCGCCTCAGATCCTCATCACCTTCGACAAGCCAGCTGCATCGCCGAGCGTCGCGACCGAGGGCGACTGAACCGACCCCGCCCCTCGTCCCGAAGATGCCGCCGCCGCGACAGATGAACGCCGCTGTCGCTCAGAAGCTGTTCGAGATAGAAAACTCTGTCTCCCGGAAGAAACTACGTGCTGACCTCGCGGAACTTGCAGACGAGGAGCAAGAACGCCGCAACGAACCCGTCGGGCCGTCACTCAGCCATGTAGTAGAATGGCTGGATAAAGATCAGCAGCAAGAACTAACGAGTGAGATCCCTACCTCGTCGCTGCTTCACACTCCGATCGATCAACGGGGGGAGCCAGAACAGACCGAACCGAGGCCGCAGCGCAACCCGCCGCTGTCACAACCGATGCCACAACGCGACCCACCGACGCCGCAGCAACCTGCGCCACCGCTACCGACTGGCACATCAACAAGGCGCGAACATCTGCCGTCATCGCAGTAACATCTGCAGCGACGCGTGCGAACTCCGCCAGATGCACCGAGGGCCGCGACACATCGCGACCGATCACCGCCGCCGCGTACGTCATGGACTGCGCCACATCGCGACCGATCACCGTCGCCGCGTGCATCAAGGGCTGCAACACACCGCGAGCGATCACCACCGCGGCACCACCAGCCTTCACCTCGTCGAGCTGCGGTCACATGGCAACACGATTACTCCGAACCACGTCGAGAGCGATCACCGTCACCATACCGAACGAGGACATCGCAGCGACCAATCTCCGTCGCCGTCTTCTTATTATGACGACCGACGACCAACTTCAAGCTCACGCCACAAGAGCGCAGAGCGCTTAACAGACACCATGGAGCGAATGATGGATCTTCGCCCGAAGTCTCACCAAGCATTGGAGCTACCAACGTTCAGCGGTGCCCCTACGGAGTGGCTACCCTTCAAGGCAGCGTTCCGCGACTCAACGGCCCTGTACAAGTTGTCGCCGATCGAGAATCTGGGACGCCTCCGGATCGCCTTACGGGGGGAGGCGAGAGAAGCAGTATCATCCCTGCTGTACACCGCAAGAAGCCCATCATCATGAGGTCGCTCGAACGAGCCTTCTGGCAAATACGGATAATAGATGTTCAGTTTAGTCTACTGAGCAAGCCCTTTCATTTCATTTAATTTCATTTATTAAATTCATTAACAATTTACCTTGTGTTTGAATATCCTTAAAACTAAAACAGTAGGTACCTTCCATTATTAATTTGCAAAATTAAATAACTAAACATAATTCTACAAAATTTAACACACAAATAAAAACCGACAAACACTAAGAATTAATAACCTTAAAATTATAATTTACAAATAATGAAAAAAAAAAAATAATAATATCTAACAATAAATAAAAAAAAAATGGCAAATAATTTATCTAAGCTATCATTAATTACATAATAATGTCAAGTTAAATTTTTTAAATTACTTAATTATCACAGAAAATTTATCACAAATTGTAAACAAATCACAAATTATCGTAAAAAAAAAACAAACAAAACAATCGAATACGCTAGTTAGTTACTATGTCATTTCAATTGTCTTTGGTAAAATCCTCTATAGAATAATAACCCTTTTTCAGCAATAGGCTTTTAAGTTTATTTTTAAATGCATTATATGAGGTCTCCAATTTTAGGAATACTGGTAAGCTATTAAAAAGTCGGATGGCTTGATAGCGTGTACTATGCAGCACTACATTTAATCGCGGGTTCAGCTTATAACGCAAGTCTTTACGCCTTGACTTCTCTCGTATTATTCGTTCTTCCTCTGTTTCTACTTTCTTTATATGTTTTTTTTAAGTAGCATAGCAAAACTAATATATAAAGGCTTGGCACTGTGAGAATTTCTAGTTTCTTATAATGCAGTCTACACGATTCCCATTGCGGAATTCTCATCATAGTTCTGATGACCCTTTTTTGTAGTATGAAGGCTTTATTTATGTTGTATTTATAACTCATACCCCAAAATCTTATGCTGTATCTCAGTTTGGATTCAACTAATGCATAATATACGAGTTTAAGTTGGTCTATGGTTAGCTCATACCGCAGACTTCTTACAGCGTAACACGCAGAACAAATTGTATTTTCTATAGAATTTAGTTCAGCTTTCCATGTCAAAAGTGAGTCTATTTGTATACCAAGAAACTTTACCGTGTCAACGGGTGTAATTGGTTCTTGCAAGTCAAGTTTTATCGCCTCATTTTTAGCAGCAGTTGTCTTAAAGAGCATGACACTTGTTTTATTAGCATTAAGCATCAAGTTGTTGCTGGTAAACCAGCTAGAAAATAAAGACAGTGCCGCGTTAACTTTTTCAGTCAGGTCTAGCAAGTTGTCAGCTGAAACCATGCCATTTGTGTCAACTGCGAAAACTACTAATTCTATACCCTGAATCATGTTATTCATGTAGTTGATCAGATCATTGGTAAAAAGTATAAATAGCAATGGTCCTAATATTGATCCCTGTGGTACACCGCGTGTAATTTTGGTAAGTTGTGATTTTACCATCACTTGTTCATTTTTCATTGTATTTTCTACTTCTATAAATTGATATCTGTTTTATAAATACGATCTAAAGAGTTGCAAGTTCATATCGCGAATACCATAATATTCCATTTTCTTTATAAGTAGATTGTGATCCACCATATCAAAAGCTGAGCTTAAATCTAGAAAAATTCCCGCTACTTTCCTTTTGTCATTCAAATTCGTAACAATGTCATTTATAAGAGTGTCAATGGCTTCAGCTGTACCTACACCTTTTTGGTAACCGAATTGCCTTTTGTTTAGGATATTATTTTTGTTAAAATGTCTTAGCAGTCTTGCCTTAATTAATCTCTCAAATATTTTTGACAAAATAGGTAGTAATGATATAGGCCTATAGTTTTTAGGATTCGATTTTGGACCTTTTTTATACACCGGAAGCACCTTAGCCACTTTCAATTGTTCTGGAAAGACACCTGCCTCGGCACACATATTAAAAAAACCGGCCAAGTGCGAGTCGGACTCGCGCACTGAGGGTTCCGTACCACCACATAAACATAATTGTACCTATTAGTTGAAATTTCAGTAAGTTAATGTGCTAGATTTTTTTAGAGTCCGACACGCGCTTGACCAAATTTTATTATTTGTTGTTATTTTATAGCCTATGCCCTATAAACATACCAATTTTCAAGTTTGTAAGTGTTCCCGTTTTTAAATAGAACTAAAACAAAAATCGCCTCAACAACCATCCAACTTGACCCCTCTCTTATATGAATGTTCTTGAAATGGGAGCTCACCACAATTGGTTACCATTAGTTGTGAGAAAAGTTGTAATATTTAATGATTTCAGACTTTTCCCATTATTTGTATTGTGAGACCTAGCTTCTTGCCAAATTTCATAATTTTAGGTCAACGGGAAGTACCCTGTAGGTTTTTCATTTTTGAATAAATGTATGGAGATGAGGACATAAAATGCCATATCTTTTGATTGCGTCATTGTAAAAAATTTAAATTTTCAGATCTTGTGTGGTTCATGGATCCTAATATATGGTATTAATTTCAACCTGATACCTTTACCCGTTCGTGAGATAAAGGGTCTTGACAGACAGACAGACAGACAGACAGACAGACAGACGGACAACAAAGTGATCCTATAAGGGTTCCGTTTTTTTCTTTTGAGGTACGGAACCCTAAAAAACTAGCAAGTGGATTCGCCAATAAATCCTTATTATCCTTTAGAATACTAATAGGCATTCCGTCGTAACCAGTTGATTTTTTATTTTTAAAATTATTTATTATTTTACCTATTTCAATAGACGTAACCGGGTCCCAGATCATTTCTTTGTCCACTCGGGTATGGCTAGCCTCCAAAACAGACATTGCAGTATTATCATTTCCTGTAATAATACTCCTTTTGCCAAAATCAAAGAGATCAGAAAACACTTCAACAACTGTCTGGGGATTATATACGATTTTACTATCAATATTTAATTTAATCTGTTCTGTTTTGTTATTTACCTTATTTTTGTGTCTGTTTACAACTCTCCATACCTCTCTACTAGAGATTCCAGCCTTCATTACATCAGCTTGTACTGCTAACTTCCTAGCGTTTCTTAAGACTGCCCTATATATTCTCATATAATTTCGTTTGTACTGCAGAACAGAGTCATGATTACTTGCAGACTGCGCAAATGTAAGAACACGTTTCATTCGGCTTGACGTTTTCACCCCCTTCGTCACCCACTTTAATGTATTCTTACTTTTTTTTACTTTTAACTTCTTTTTTCTGAAATTTTCATGGAACACATCAGTAAATTTCTTTATAAAACTATTTATACCGAATAAGTGCCAGTCAATGTTTTGTATTGCTTGTCTAAAATTAAGAGCATTTTTTTCACTAAAAAATCTCTTACGAACGACAATATGCTCCTAAGCCCTACAATTTACTTTTGTATGATTTACTCTACAAGAAATATTTGCATGACCATCCGAGAGCCCATTGTGATCTATATCACTACAAATAACATCATGTTCGGGCAAATTTGTGAGAAAATTATCAAGACAAGATACCGATACCCCCCTTATAAAAGTGTAATTATCGATAAGAGGTCTGAAGTTATAACACGCTAACAAAGCTACAAAGTCTCTACGCTGTTGATTATCTTTAAGAAGATCCACATTGAAGTCGCCACATATAATGCATTTCTTATCAAAACAGTGATCTAAAAGTCTTTCAAGGCGCTCAAGAAATAGCTCAAAATTACTGGTTTTAGGGTTATTTCTGTATACACAGAATATGTTTAAGTTTGACTCAACATCCCTTATTCCACATATTTCGAAACACTCCCTTTTGTACAATTTTTCACATATTGCTAACTTAGCAAATTGTGTTCCTTTTTGTCCTAGAATAAGCGATCCACCTCTCTTCATGTTTGACCTAGCATTACAGGTAATCAAATCATAGTTAGTGTAAGAAAACATTGGAATCTGCAATTCGTTCAAAAAGTGTTCGGTAATGCATACGTATTTTGGTTTATATGGTAAGGTCTCTAAATACAGTTCGAGTTCATCTTTTTTATTGGTTATACCACAAATATTTTGGTGTGAAATCAACATAGTATTAATATTTGAAATACAATTAACTGAGTGAGAAACGTCTTGGGAGGGTTGGTTACATTCAGTTAGAACAGAGGAAACGAAAAAACTCATTTTCATCATTATCGGTCTGGGTTCCCAAAGTGACTCTAGTTGCTGAGTCAGTTCTTATCTTATTATGTATTATGTGCATGACTTCTCTCCATAAAGTTTTACATACATAATTTTTATTAAGCCTCGCTGACTGTTCGTTATATAATTCTGCTTCAAAAATGTTTGTGTTTGTGAAATTTCGACATATTGAAGTTAAAGTTTCATTTAGTATCTGCAAATTACAATAATTATTTGTAAATATTTCACTAACCAAAACATTTGTGTTTTGAAGCAGCTTAAGACAGTCTTTCACAAGCAATTGCCATTTAGAGCAGTTTTTATCGTTCGATCCTGCAATTACAATCACAAAGTCTGACTTATTGAAATTTTTACAAAACGAATAACAAGAGCTTAATACTTTGTCAAAGGTTGCGTAAGGTCTCAAAATAGATGTGACATGGAAATCTTGCCCCAGGAGTCTCTGCAGTTTATTTCTCATTCCTCTTCCGTTTTCATCAGCTAATAATAAAATTTTATGCTTGACCTTTGTCACCAGCGGGGTCCCCTCCGTGTTGTGTGATGGCTATGATGCACAACTAGTGGTTGATAGACACGAATGTTCTGTAATTTCCTGATCGACCTTTGGTACCAGCTGGGCCTTTTTCGTTTTGTGTGATAACGAAGACGACTTCTTCGTTTTGCGTAATAACGATGACGCACAACTATTTGCTGATAGAAACGAGTTTTCACCATGATTTTTATCATAACCTGACGATATCGGCCTTTTCTGTCCATCGCAGGAAGAATAAGACATCCAGTCATCAATTTCTTTGTGTATAGGCGTAGATTGTGTTGCTTTCCTGTCTGCTTGCGACGTTGTCATCAGAAAGTCTGCAATATTCTCCCCTCCCAATTTATTGAGAAAGCTTTCCATTTTGTGGTGTAGTTTATCATTTTCCTTCTTTAACTCTTCTAGCTTAACTTTGGTCTTTCTAATTTTTTGGCGTAACTTCTTTATTCGTTTTTTGTAGCCCTTTCTTATTTTAAATCCTGGTTTTACTTCGGTCTTCTTTCAGTTTTTGGTACACCCTGTGTACTAAATTTTGTTCAAAAAAATCATAAATAATATCCAGTCAGGTAGACAATCAATCCAGGATTAATATTATAGAAAATTTTAATAAACTCAATGAAACCAATTTTGGGTAAATCACATATTCACGATTTGGTGATACAGGGACACCCCTTATATGAAATTACACAGATCAATTGATACTGGCGCAAGATATCTTACATGGAGATGCTTGGTCATGCAAAGTTTTATCAAGATTCTATGAGCCGTTTTTCAGAAACTTTCAATTTTTAATTTTCATTGTATGACAGCAATCCTCAAAATGAGAGCCAGCAAGAAACCGCTTAGAACCCTTCGATGGATTTGCATAAAACTTCTAAATTCAAAATCTGGTGTCAATCGGACCATTCGTTTAGTCGCTAGGCCAAAGCGTGACGGACAGACCGACCGACGGACGGACATTTTTGGGAATTTCCTACAATTAACTGTATTCGCCATACGATTAAATAAATAAATATAAAACACATTTTTGAAAAAATTAGAAAAACTTTTTTTTTCACGAATACAATACCTTTCTCGCTCCGCTCGAAAGTAAAAAACGGAACCCTTATAGGATGACTTTGTTGTCCATCTGTCTGTCAAGACCCTTTTTATCACGAACGGGCAAAGGTATCAAGTTGAAATTAATATCAAATGTTAAAGGACCCTCGAAGGCGTGAACATTTCAAGTTTCTATAACAACTCAATGAAAATATACGGCTAGTTATTTCCCATCTCCATCCATTTATGAACTATTCCCGGTGACCTAGAACCATGAAAGGCAAGAATGTCCCATAGCATAACCAAAGAAAATTTTTTACAACTTTTCATACAACCAATTGTAATCAACAAAGGTGAGCTCCCATTTCAAATCAATCCATATTAGACAGGGGTCAACTTTGAGTGTACCCGGGATTCTTTTAATCAATGAGCAAAAACTTGTATGGACAGGTACGGAACCCTTAGTGCGCGAGTCCAACTCGCACTTGGCCGGTTATTTCCTTTTAAAATCTTTATGGCCAAGAAAATATAAATGGTTATTTTTTGTACCAGTTTGTCCACTTATTAGTGAAGCAACAACGCACAAATACCTCATTAAGCAATGTTTTATAGCACACATAAAGGAATTATTCTGATAACCTTAAATTTTTAGTTACATCACAGAATTAAAATTTTTTGCAATAAAAATACCATAAATTTTACTTATATACCTATAGATTTGTACGGAACCCTCGGTGCGCGAGTCTGACTCGCACTTAGCCTGTTTTTTTTTGTGAATTACTTGATTTGGTATGTATAGTTTACCTGCACTAGGTGAGTTTGGTATGGGAGTGATGCGCTCATACATTCCATTGTTGATGAACTCATGCCTTTCTAGAAAAGTGTGAGTGCGTAACACTAGATCTAGGTCGCTGTTGTAAGGGGCCTGCAAGTAAAAAACATTTTTTTTTAATAAGAAATACATAAATTAGTAGCTACAGTCACAAAATTGTAAAGCCTTTATAAAAGATCATTTAGATCAGTTGACAATAAGGGAATGGTTTTTTGTCTAAATTAAAACGGACCTCTATCTTCTGAACAGCATATTCCGTAACTTGCTTCATAGGGTCTTCAAACGACATTTTCAAAATCCTGTTCCTTATCTCAACTAAGGCCAGACTGGAAGGCCCTTGGAGGTCTGAGAAACATTTCTCTTCCAGGGGAGACATCTTGTCAAACGGCAGATGAGATAGAAAGGCTGCCTCCTTCAAACTGGAAAATAAATCAGTGATAGGAAGCTAATACAATATCAGGATTCGTCTAAATTAAATTGGCATTTGGATTAGCTACTTTGGCCAGAATAATCATCTATTGAACCTCACTTTCGTTCAAAAAGCTTTCATAACACCCCTGTGGAGAATTACAAGCTTCCTTCAATTCCCGCAGAAATTACACAAGGCCTTTTTATATGTTACAAGTGAGCAGAAGGGGCCAACTGATGGTGAGTGCACACCACCGCACATAGCACCCACTGTGTTTCATTAGAATTAAATGAATGTCATCGAAAATTGCAATTTGCACAATTTAAATCAAAAAGTGCTAAATAATCAGTAATTACTTTAACCCAGCCAATAATTGAGTAATTGTAGGCTGTTAATGAATACAAACAAAGACTCTTTGCGCAAACACATCTATTTTTGTAATTGGCAGAAGATCCAAACAAGTAGGTAAGTTAGTGAAAACATGTAACCCAAAATATTAAAAGATAACCAACCTATTCAACATTTCTTTAGAGTCAGACTCCTCTATATCATCACATCTAGCTTCTTCTATAACTGGGCCCTGAGTCAAGATGCTTTCTACAATCGCAAACGCTAGTAGAATAGAATGAAAATGTACGGGAATGACATAAGCGATAGAAATGTTGCGTCACAGCTAATGTCAATCCCATACATTTTTATTCTATTCTATAGCGTTTGCGATTGTAGAAAGCATCTTGACTCAGGGCCCTGGTTTGTCGTCTTTGTTAGGTTCCTTCGACCCTGCAGGTGAGGCCTCTCGCCGGCCCCGCGAAGACGTAGGGCTCGGAGACGAGACCTTGCTCCTGTCCGACTGATCCGGCTCAGAGCCATCCTGCTGCTTTAGAACAGCATCCAACTCACGGGTAACAACCTGATCAATAAACATAACCTCTAATTTCGAGCACAAAAGAATCTATAAAAAGAATATTAATTATTGGTTAAATACTACCATAATAATATTTACGTACTCTCACACGCTTCCGACGACTCATTTTCAACAGGAATCACCAAATATATTCCAGGTGAAATGAAACTACAATTTTTACAATTTTTTTTTTTCCATTCGCTCTTTCTTCAGAAGAGCAGGCTAAGGTGCTAGACCATACCGCCTACAATTTTTACAAACAAGAAAGTAGAAACAACACAAATCAAATCAAAAGCAATGTTGCCAGAATTAAATTTCAGACACATCACAAATCACAAAATTCATACAACTTATTTGTTCTGCTTTTCCGTTCGTGAAAATCTCACTTGTCGAAAAATCATCAAAATTACCAGTATACAGATAATAAGATAAGCATGCGTTGCAAATTAAATCTGTCCATAAAACATTGACTGAAGCCTAACACACCACACCGATTGCCATGAGATCAGACATGCGATTATCCTGTAAGATAGAAGCTCTAGTACGATGCCCTAGCTAAATAAAAGTTATACCTAAAGGGGCTCCTAAACGGGCAACATTTTCACTGCAATATGTGGCTGCAACTTCTCTATCAACGGGCTGCAATACAAATGCCGGCAATATTGCCAGGTATGTCAGCCAGACTATGCAATATACGGCAATAGTTTAAGTATGGCCCGGCCATATAGCCACACATTTATGGTATGGCCAATGCAATTTTATGTGTGGCCGATATGTTCGCATGGTAATCGAAAATACTGCAATATTGCCGGGCCTGTTCTGTTATTGTTTCGTTAAGTTGCATATGTGCGTCCCTTTCTTATGACATGAAGGTTGCTTTTTTTTTTGGCAATCGTCAACCCATATTTGGGGTAGATATGAGCGCCGCGCCGGCGCGCCGCCGCCGCCGAACAAATTTCCTGCGCCGCCGCCGCCGCGGATGGCCACGGCGCGCCGAGCGAGGAAAGAGTTATTAAATTCATACTTTTTAAGCACTGATTCAAATTCTCTTCTCTTTCTTCTCTTACTCGCTATAGTTAAGATATTGATCCTACCTGCTAGATATTACTAATTTGTAGCATGATTCTTAGAGAGCCCCCTACGTGCAATTTTTTGTGAAATGAGGATAAGCTAACAAAACTTGTGTTTGAAAACCTGACTAAAATTAAACATTTGTTTATTTTTCCTTAAAAGTATTAGAATATTAGTACAGTCTGTTGTCCGTAGGGTCAGTAATGTTAATAGTTAAAATAATTTTATCAGATTTGTTTTCATATGCCACTTTTTTTTTTTTTTTCATTATCACATGTAACTCATAGACATGAAAAGGCTATGTCTAACTCGCACATTTCTTAAAAAAATATAGCAAAATTCGATTACTTTGACCTCTATCTAGCCCTGAAGACAAGAGATGAAGTAAACGATGGAATGGACTTTACCAGAAAAAGACACGCTTTTTTATTTTGTCAATGGGCTTACTCTTGACCTCGATCTAGTCCTGAAGACAGAGATGGGGTCAACGATCAAATCAAATCAAATCAAATATCTTTATTTGCGTGAAACATGGTAAGAGGGTCTTATTACATAGTTTCCAGCATGCTCTACCTATAGACTAAGGCGTGCAAATATGGAACGAGCTTGCCCAAAAGAAGCCTATTCACTCACGACTTGAAGAGATTCGGGTTATATAAACTGGGGAACGCTAACGCAGGAAGAAAATTCCACTATTTAGCCGTGCGCATTATAAAAGATGTTTCAAAGCGCTTTGTGCGAATGTGCGGAATATCAACCAATATTCATAGGGGAATTTTATGCGGTGCGTCCCTCCGACCCTCAGACTCCCGATGGTAGAAGGTAGTGGTGGAATAAGCCCGTGGAGCTCTTGACCACACTCTTCAAAGTAATATCTGAAAAAAGACCGACAGACATGCAACTATGCGACGACCAGACTGTGAAACTTGATTTTTACCTCTTATGAGCTTCATCACTAATGAGCTTCTAGGCTCTGCGATCTATCGAATCAAGTGCGTCTGTTGGTATGTAGCTGAGCCATCCCAAAGGAAATCTTCATGCAGGATCGGACTTGGACTTTATATAAAACTGTAAGTTGTCGGAAAGAAGTAACGCTTAACCTTATTGAGAACGCCCCACTTTTTTGCCGCAGTTCGGGCTTTTGACTCAATGTTAGCGCTGAAGTTCAGGTTTGCACATAACTTCATGCCAAGTAGTTTGCGGCTGTCGGTAATTGGTACAGTTGTACCTCGAAAAGTAGGAACCAGATTAAATGGTGGTATGTTGACGATATAAGAGTGGAACCCCAATCCTCGTCTAGCCGCACGTAGGAGGAAGGGGAATGGTGGTATAAGGTCGTACGGTCAACCGCACGTCGGTAGAAACTTTTTCATCTCTATTAGAGCGCCATAAGGTCCAAAAGTGTTTCTTCTGACGAGCTGTTGAGTTTACATTTCAGACGCACTCAACGAGATGTATTCTATAGAATACTGATAAGTACATAAGGCTCTATGTGTCGGTGTTCAAGGCTCTACAGTTTCTCTGTTTCGACAAGAGTCTCATCACCAATGAGCTTCCTAGTACGTTTGTCGATTGCAGTAAGATTGGCCAGCTGGTATTCTGCAGACTCATCAGTACTCCATACCGGACTTCTGTTTGAAGCACAAGCACAAGTCTGATAGGGTAGAAATGGCTGTAGAAGCTGTCCCAGTGTGATGTACCACCTGGCGTTGGAGAGTATGCCAAGTTTCTTAGCTGCAGATTTGGCCAAGGACTCAATAAAATGCCAAAAGTACAGATTGGTTGATAAGTGCATCATACCAAGGAGCTCGAGGTGGTCTGATATCGGTACGAATACATTTCGGAACTCTGGAGTCAGATTGAAGGGACTTCGTTTGACTGTAAAGAAACACGCCTATGTTTTGGCCGCCACAGTCGGACACTGAGTGAAGGGCCAGAAATAAACGTTCAACCATGGTCTTTCGATCGACAAGATGGTATTTGTGCCACACTGGCTTTTGCATTAGGTATGTATCTATCCGTAACTGTGCTGTCGTCTGCATACCCAAAGATTCCAGGCACCAGTTTATGTGCATCAGGAATAGAGTTGAGGACAGAACGGATCCTTGAGTAACTCCATCATCGATAGCCCTCTGATCAGACTAGCAATCTTCCAAGACCACTTGATTTAATCGTACACTTAATAAGTTTAATATCCAATTGCAAAGGCCAGGTATTTCATACGATGGAAGATTGTTTGCTTGTGTGATTTCTGTCGTAAAGTAACAGTGTTTACACCGTTGTGTTTCGGTTTTTAGGTTAAACGAGCTACTGAAATTACCGACACATGAGATGTACCGCCTTAGTTCTCAATATGGGCAACGCGTTTTGCTGTTTTATTAGTGTCAATTATGTCACTCATAAGACAGTGTATGCTGTGGGTGGTGGTGACCATTCACCATCAGTTGGCCCACCTGCTCGTTTACCCTCTTGTGACATAAAAATAAAGTCATTAGCTTCAAGTTATGTCACGACTTCGTTATTAAATACTCGCTCCATGGTCTTGCAGAGTATGGAGATTTCCATCGGCCTGTTCCATCACTATCAGGACATTTTTTAACCATTTAAACAATTTATTTTTGCCACAACACATATTAGGTTAAAAATATTCAAAATTTTCAAATTACAATATTCAGTATTTTTGAGAACAATTTTAATTTCTTTTGGTACATATTTCTAAATTTTAAAAGAAAGTAAGGAATTAAGTATTTTTGTGCCAACCCTATATGGTTTTTACGATTTCCGGTCATTTCTTACAAAAAAAATGCTTTAGAGGTCACGCCGCCGATTTCGCCGCCGCCGCCGACCCTAAAAAGTCGGCGCGCCGCCGCCGACCTTATAGCCATCGGCGCTCATATCTAATTTGGGGACATTTCTGCCGTGTTCTAGAAAATTCTTCAGTTTATAGAACTTCTTCAGTTTTTAGATTTTAAAAACGGGTAACATTTTCACTGCAATATGTGGCTGCAATACAAATGCCGGCAATATTGCCAGGTATGTCAGCCAGACTATGCAATATACGGCAATAGTTTAAGTATGGCCCGGCTATATATCCACACATTTTTGGTATGGCCAATGCAATTTTATGTGTGGCCGATATGTTCGAATGGTAATCGAAAATACTGCAATATTGCCGGGCCCGTTCTATTGTTGTTTCGTTAAGTTGCATATGTGCGTCCCTTTCTTATGACATGAAGGTTGCTTTTTTTTGGCAATCGTCAACCCATATTTGGGGACATTTCTGCCGTGTTCTAGAAAATTCTTCAGTTTATAGAACTTCTTCAGTTTTTAGATTTAAAAAATATGGCTTATTTCATGTCTAAGCGTGTTTAAAGTATCACGCCTATTAAGGTAAGGTCGAATCAATAATATAGTTTTTTTTCTTTCGTTTTTCATTTTCCAAAATAACATAAGCCGCTGCGACGCAGATGAATTCGTCGGCCATTGTTGCCCAATTTTGTAGCCCGTGTACAAGAAAAACATTTGAGCCATAGTATTGCCGAAATGTTCGGACATAATCTGCAATAAAATGTGTTTACAATAAAATACAATCTTCCGCATCTGGCAGCACTGAAACAGCGCGCGGAGTGGCGTATCTAAGGAGTGGCGAGTGGCATGCTGCCTGCCGTGCGGCGATCCGCGCGGGCCGCGCATATAATGCGATCGCATCGCCTGGCGGAGTTCAACATGCGAGAGTGTAATGCGACTAGGTGCGCGTCCATAGATTTTCATACAAACTATTCAAAATCCGCTTGGTGATCCGCCTAAATGCGCCTGCACCTTAAAATTGTGCTTAGACACGTTTACTTTGGCAGGCGGATAACGTTTACAGGAGGGCGCTGCTCTCATATGTTTTGCTCGAGAAATGTGCAGTGGCTTTAGTTCCGATTTTATCCTCCTGCCAAAATAGCCGTGACCAAGGAGGTTTAAATACGCTTCGCTTGCGTGGGTTAAAACCTCCTTGACCGTGACGCTCGTATGGAGAGGGCTTATTTTCTTTACCAGTGACAAGTTTCTTGGTGAGTTTCTCAGTGTCGTGGACTGAGCGTGCCTCTCAATACGGAAACCCAATAATATTATATTTATTTATTTCAGACAGAGTCCATACAAGATGTTAGTAAAAGCTTATTCTATGTTAGTATACTATGTTAATACAATTTGAATAATAATATTAATTCTATTTGATTCGAACCGTATTAAAATTTATAAATTGATTGATAATTAAATTAAAAATTATTATATGTCACACGTTCAAATTAAAATTTAACTATTTAATGAAGCTGTTTACACGATCTCCCACAATAACCCCCACCCAGTGTTAATAATGTTAACGGCTTAAGGTGATCCGTTTTCCATACAAAAATTCAAATGACTTACATTCTTGGGTCAATCAACTTTTAAACCTACAATCTGCTGTCCTCGACATTCACTTCCGGAAAATCTTGATATTCCGGAAGTGAATGTCGAGGACAGCAGATTGTAGGTTTAAATGAATTTAAGGTTTTTAATAGTTAAGCAAGAGATAAAATATTGAAAATGATCTAAAAAACTAATAAATCGTGTAAAAATTTGGTCACTCAGCATACAAATCTTTAGCTCCATATAAATTTTGACTGTCCCCATTCAGTTTTTCTTTGCTTGTCATCACAAAAATAACGAAATATTGTATGGACGCTCTTAAGATTTTAAACTTATAAGCCAATTATTTGTCGAATCTTTATCATCCTAGCTTGAAAAATTAAAATAAAAAATCATTTCATTTAAAAACGTATTTTTAAAATTCTGACCTTGTCTAACTTGCTGTGCGCAACGTATGCAGAGTTACCGTAGAAGTACAGAGCCTTGATACTAGACGGCGCTAACTTTTGCGCAAATCGGTGTATACCTTAGATTATGAATAACGGCAGCTTACTGCCTATGCTTATGTCTATGGTGTATACAACTGTGCTCTTTGCCGGCGCGAAGCGGCTTCGCCTTTGATTAAATGTTTTAGTGCTGTGCTTTCATTATGCCAGCGAACATTTTATTGGATTCAATATGCTTTCTATGAAATAAATTTACATACAAAATGTCTACTGCGTTACCCGTATATAGAGACCGAGATGGTAACTCCAAAGACATTTTTGGTAACTCAACAGACATTCAGTATTATATATCTAACTTGATCATAATGTATGAGACAGCTATTGTTTTTGCGCGTTCAGGGTTGGTCCCATAATAAAAAATTGTTCATAATCATGAGTAGAATATTGGCTTTTAATATTTGCAGTACTTATAATAAGACTTTACATAAAAATCTATTATTCTATCGTAAAATCATTTAAATGTTTGATCTCAGATGAAAATGTAACTTATCGAAAAACCATTAAAAAAAAATTTTATAGGATCGAAGTTAAAAGTTTCTGTTTACTTCTTGTTACTTAAAAATGTCCCTGGAGTTACCAATTTTGTCTCTGGAGTTACTGTTTGTCCCTTAAGTATGCAAATATTTTTTGCAGTATTGGAGTAGAACTTTAGTAAAAGTTCCTATTTATATAGTTATATTGAAATATTGTTATTGTTGATTACTTTTAAAGGTGCACAAGACAAGTTACATCAGTTAAGATAAGGTATCCTAACTGATATAACTTGTCAAATAATCAAAACAATCAGTTTCTTTTTGTGGTTTACGTAACTCAGCGGACATGTTTTAATATTTTTTTCACAAGAAATTTATTATTTAATAAGACTGAATTCACGAATCGATATGAATACGCATGCTTAAAAGTTTAAACAAAAAAATTTAACAATAAAGTATTTCATTTAATACCTCTCATAAAATTACGATCAGTAACGCAAAAGATTTTGTAGGTTCTTGTTAAATTTTTGCTAATATGTCAATAAAGCTCTTTTGGCACAATAAACTAGAACAAATTGGCAATAATCTGAAATAATAATATGTGCAATAACCTAAAATAAATATTTTAAAGTTTTTGTTGCTGGTTACTCTCAGCTTTGTACGCGGGACATAAAATTGTAACGAATACTGCTATTTTTAGTTACATTTTTCGCTGATTAATACTAAAATACAGCTAATGTACTGAAAGTACTAGTTTTTGTTAGGAATTTTTGGTTCAATATTACGCCTGTGGGCGTGCGGTCAAAACTGTTTGGTTGTGCTTTGTGTGCATGTGTGAGTGATCGTACTCATGTAAATCACGGACTGACGAGTGTAATTGACTTTACTGGACATATGAAGATAATTTTTTTCAAGTCGATAGCATGAGTGGTTACTGAGATATACAGGTGTGACAGACAGACAGACAGACAGAGAAAGTCGCACCATAAGGGTTTCTTTTTTTACCGTTTTGGTATCGGAACCCTAAAAAGCACCATCTGTGAAAAATCGCGTGAACTACGTTGTGTAGTACCTACTTCAGTCTGTGCTAAATATAGGGAATTGAAATAATATGGCGGAAAAAATAAAACAAACTTTTTTACTGTTTTTATGGCCTTTTTAGTGTTATTCATTGGATTTTGGTAAAAAGAAATGAAAACAATAAGAGATAGTAATTTTTTAACTAAGAAAATGAAACGTCGTTTTATTTTATATTGGTAAGCTTGTAGTTTTTGAGTTGAAAAACTTCTTAGAAAGCGTCTTACACGAATTAATTGACACATTTTTACTTTGCTTTTGCTTTATTTACTTCTTCTATCGTAGTTAGTTCACCCCACGGAGCAGAAAGCAGGTTCACCCTTATGCCATAGTAGGCTGGCATTTTTGTATATAGGGTGACTTTTAACATGTACCTACTCACGATTCTGAACAACTTTTCCCAACTAATTAAAAGTCACCCTGTATAATCGCACGTTTTACGTGGTCCGCTCAGACAAAGTTGACAATTTGTGACTGACATTCTTTGGTCCTCGTCAGTTTTCTGACCAACAAATTGGGGACAGTTTATCGTGCCGATTATTATAAGTAAATGCCGCCAAGTGATTGTTGTTCAAGTTTTCGCCAAAACAATGACATGGTCACCCTTATTATCACATTACACTTTTATCTTTGATATCTTACCTGTAGAAGGATATTCCGCATCCACCGTAGGATTCACTTTTACAGTTAATTATGCCGCAAGTTTTAACCATTTTTCAAATAAAAATGTTGTAAATTATTTGTAAAATTGCAAAGATTTATGGGATATAAATAAATCAGGTTGCCATGACAACATCAACAAAATTTCATGCAAAATCTTTGTGCAAAATAATTTTAACCAAAGAATTTTTAATCCAGATAAATTAAAAGAAAATGATATTTTCTGCAATTATCAATATTTAATGAAAACTGGGAGAAAGTTTTTACTTTTCACGCTGAAAATTATTCAAATAAGTATTTAAAAATACGTAGGTATAAATATAAATTTGTGTATATTAAAGTTAACATTTTGCACGGAAATTGTGCAAACTTCATTAGTATGGCAATGATTAGAAATGGACGAAGTACATCGAAAAAACTCGAAAAACTGAGCTCGTTAATTCTTTAGTCCTTCCGATCCTAGATTATGCAGATATCAGTTACTTGGATTTATCCCAGCTCCTTTTGAACAAACTCGATCGGCTGCAAAACATGTGTATACGTTTCATTTTCGGTCTTAGGAAATACGATCATGTATCTGAGTATAGGAATAAACTAAAACTATTACCGATTCGTCAGCGACGTTACGTACATGCCCTCTCTTTACTATTCAACATCCTCAACTCTCCGGTTTCTCCTCCATACCTCGGTGAAAATTTTGATTATTTAGGGTCAAATCATCTCTTAGCTTCCAGGTCTAAAAACGATAATTTGCTAACCACAACATTCGCAAAATCTAATTTCTATTATAATTCGTTTACAAAAATGTCAGCCCGATTGTGGAATGAACTGCCACGTGACATTCGTCAAGCAAAAACCATTAATGCTTTCAAATCTAAATTGATCGAATTCTACCTAAAGAAAGAGGAAAGTTGTCTGTAGGAAAATAGGACACTTATTTGCATTTTGTTGTTATATTATTTATATAATGTATGTATATGTATATATATATGTAATCATCCCATCACGGTAAATGTTGATCCAGTTTAGATTTAGAACAAATGTTGATCCGCCTATTTCGTGTGTACATTTGGCTCCGGAGTGAGATAGAGCTGTATTTATCGAATATATGAATTCAGCGTGTGACGTCAGTGGATGTGCATTTGCCTGTTTTTAAATTACTCGTCATAAAATTTTACGGTTTTAGTTGATCCAATAACGGTCAAAAAAATGATACTGAAGCGTATAATGTGGCTCCGGTTTATATCTGACTGTTAGTGGTAAATGTTGCTCCGGAGCTGAATATGAAGGGTACGTACTAAAAAACAGAACGGCAACATCGCACTAGCGTGTGAATGAAATAAACATAAGTTCCTACTTCAAGTTAAAGTGAGACAAGATGCTGTCGCGCATTTCTGCGCAAGATATGTATTTCTATCTACCTCAGGCAGTCTGGTCCAAGCAGTCAAGTGAGTGTGTTGTGTTCATGATGGTGGATAATGGTGAGTACCGAGTTTATTGTTTTTATTGAAGTGCCGCTACTTACGTAAACTACAAAATAATTAGATGTCAGTATTAAGTTTTAAATCAATTTGGCATTAAGCATCAACTTAAACTTTGTCCTATTGTATAAGAATTTTGCATAGCCAAAAAAAAGTCAAAAAATATGTTTATTCAATATAGGTTTGCATTACAAACGCTTATTGCGCGTCAAACAGATGGTCAGTTCACTACACCAGTTGGCGTACTTCTGTGGAGAAGAACTGCCAAGAAACTCCACAGGCATCGCTCTTTTTAAAATAACATCATATAATGTCGCGTAACAGCAGCAGGTACTTGTTAGGTATTTTGTGATGAAAGTGTAAAAGCTAATCTGAGTTTGTAAACCAGGGTTCATGTTGCATTACAGGTCACGTTAATAATCGGTCACAAACTACTTTAGTCTGTAGGTATGGTTTTTTGCATTTTCTTGTTACGTGATAGATGGGTAATAAATGAAAAGTTTTTCAAAACCTACGGTAAAAACGTACAACTATAACCTCTAACTCTGTTTTAAAGAGAATCGCAAATTATTATTTTCCAAGCTTCTACGCGATTCTAAAACATGTTATTTCGTACAGAACCTGAAACAACGCGGTGATAAAAACAATTTTTTGCATTTTATAAATCTGTTGCTTACCTATTTATTTTATTATTTATTATTTTATTGCTTAGATTGATGGTCTGAGACCACGGTGACCATGGACAGGAAGTCCCGGCCTGAGGTGGTCCACCAGGTTTATGTATGGAGAATAATAATAATTGTATCCGATCTTTCACTGGATGGTTTGTCTACGACAACTATTTTTCGATGCTAGTATACGTTTCAGAAATATTTCGCTTTAATTATTTTTGTTAGAGTCAAGCCCCCCCCCAACCAGCGAAACTGTTGTATTTGGAAATATAAAAAAAATCACGGTAGTAGTGTACCTAAATGATTAATTTAAAAGGAAAACTATCAATATCAAGTAGGCTTTACAGGTTATCGAATAATAGACTAACTTAAAAAAATGTACAATTAAGAAATTTAGTACCTACTACAAATATCATAAAAAAATATTTTGATGATTAACTGTCTTATGAGTCGCCCTGAGTAGTGAGATTCCATTCAAACATAATTACGTTTTTATTTTTTAAAGGTACGACCGAACCACATCAAACTTTGTACACGTAATGTAATGCGACATATCTATGCTTGTGATTGGTTTCCATTAAATTTGAAATTTTATTATGTGCGTTATAGCTGAAATTGCAAAAATTGCCTTTTTGTTTGAAAAAGATTATTTTCGCTCTTATTTTGTAATGGATTAATATTTTCAAACAAAAACTTAAATATTACAAGCATAGATTTATGCCCCATCTGATAATGTGCACAAAGTTTGGTAAAGGTCGGTCAAACCGTTTAAAAAAAAACGTAACTACGTTTTTATGGGATTTTGTGATCCCGGGGGCCCCTTAAGTATTACAGTATTTAGTATTGGACAACTACGGAACCCTACACTTTGCGTGGTCTGACACGTGCTTAGCTGGTTATTTTTATTTATAGAAGTCAAATCGCAAGATGCCGACATGAAAGAAACTTTATCAAAATTAAATTAAAAATTTTAAAAAACCCCCGACAAGAAACGATCCCCTAAAAAGTAAAAAATTATAAATTGCCTACACACACTTGCGCTAAAGATGATACTTGTTATATTTTGTTGTATTGTTGTTGTGCAATAAACAGTTTTTACTTATTTTTACTATTGTTGACCCTTAAATGCGTTGGGGGACCGCTAAGAAAAGAAAGTAGGTAACTGCAACAAAACAATTTACGTATATTGTGTATTTAAATGTTTACTTAGCGGTCCCCCAACGCATTTAGGAGTCAACAATAGTAAAAATAAGTAAAAACTGTTTATTGCACAACAACAATACAACAAAATATAACAAGTATCATCTTTAGCGCAAGTGTGTGTAGGCAATTTATAATTTTTTATTTTTTAGGGGATCGTTTTTTGTCGGGGGTTTTTTTAAATTTTAAATTTTATTTTATTTGTAGCTTTTCAAACTTTTTATTTAGTTACTTTGAACTACTAAGCTTTTCATTCGCAGCATTACTTTAGCTCCTACAGCTAATTTAATTTTTAGTTTGACAGCTGTCATCCGAAATGTAGATCTCATCGAGACCTATCATTTGACTCAGCACACGAGTAGTTTAGGGTCAGTAGTTTCCAAGTTATGGGGTTTTTGGTTTGACAGTCTGTCATCCGAAATGTGGATCTCATCGAGATCTATCATTTGTCTTAGTACACGAGTAGTTTACGGTCAGTAGTTTCCAAGTTATGGGGTTTTTGGTTTGACAGTCTGTCATCCGAAATGTGGATCTCATCGAGATCTATCATTTGTCTTAGTACACGAGTAGTCTAGGATCTGTAGTTTTCGAGTTATAGCGATATATAGTTTGACAGCTGTCATCCGAAATGTAGATCACATCGAGACCTATCATTTGTCTCAGCACACGAATAGTTTAGGGTCAGTAGTTTTCGAGTTATAGCTATATATAGTTTGACAGCTGTCATCCGAAATGTAGATCACATCGAGACCTATCATTTGTCTCAGCACACGAATAGTCTAGGGTCAGTAGTTTTCGAGTTATAGCGATATTTAGTTTGACATCTGTCATCCGAAATGTAGATCACATCGAGACCTATCATTTGTCTCAGCACACGAATAGTCTAGGGTCAGTAGTTTTCGAGTTATAGCGATATTTAGTTTGACAGCTGTCATCCGAAATGTAGATCACTTCGAGACCTATCATTTGTCTCAGCACATGAGTAGTCCTGGGTCAGTAGTTTTCAAGTTATAGCAATTTTTAGTTTGACAGCTTACCCTAACATGTCATATTTAAAGTCATGGTTACCTTACCATGTTCTTAGAATATCATGTAAGTAATACGGTACCAAATTTGGAATCGATAGGACATATGGAAGGTAGTCAGATCCCCTCATCAACCATTAAAGAGCTGATGATCTTCGAACGGCTGATCAGGTCATGGTTGCCTTACCATATACTTTCAATATCATTGAAGTAATACGGTACCAAATTTCGTATCGATAGGAATACATATGGAAGGTAGTCAGATCCCCTCAACTATTAAAGAGCTGATGATCTTCAAACGGCCGATCAGGTCATGGTTACCTTGCCATTTACTTTCAATATTATTGAAGTAACATGGTACCAAATTTCTAATCGATCGGATATAAGAAAGTTAGTCAGATCCTCTCATCAACTAGAAATGAGCTGATGATCTTCAAAAGGCTGATCAGGTCATGGTTACCTTACCATATACTTTCAATATAATTGAAGTAACATGGTACCAAATTTCTGATCGATCGGATATTAGTAATGTAAGTTAGATCCCCTCAACAACTAGAAATGAGCTGATGATCCTCGAACCGCTGAACAGATTTCCATGAAACATGGCTAAGAACACTCGGGATAAAATTATCTATGACACAAAAAAAACTAAACGAAAATCGGTTCATCCGTTTGGGAGCTACGATACCACAGACAGATACACAGATACACAGACAGACACGTCAAACTTATAACATCCCTCTGTTTTTGCGTCGGGGGTTAAAAAGAGAGAGACTGTAAGGTAGGTAGTTAGTACAAGTAATTTTAATAACTTTCACGTAATTTGATTTTTTTTTTCTTTATTACGGAGTCTTTTTTGTCCTACTTTTGTTTTGTAGGTAGGTACTAGGTAAGTATGTAACTTTGTAAATTTATCATTCTTCTTAGTTTTATTAGCTCTAATACAGTGAGTTGTTTATGTACTAGCTCAATGGGGCTCTTGATATTCCAAATCAGGTACTCCAGGTCCTCAATTTCTAAGTGCCAGCAGAAGCGGACCATCACGATGAACAACTTTTACAAAGGCATAATTTCCGTATCTCGTACAGTTTAACTGGACTCTTGATGTTCCACGTTAGGTACTCCAGACCCTCGATAGCTGATAAAAAGTAGCCTATGTCCGTCTCCAGCGTGCTAGCAATCTTTGTACTAAAATTCACGAAGATTTGTAGTAAGCGGAACGGCAACGTTGGAGTGACCACCGTCGGCCAATCACGGAGGAAGTAAGAAAGTGCTTCATTGTGATTGGTCCGTTTGAATCGGATCAACATTTATCGGAGCGGATTTGTATATTGGAGCCACATTTGACAAGCGTACTTTTCAGTCGAGTGACGTCACAAGAATGTCAAATGTTGATCCGATTGGAGCCACATTGGTATGAAAAAAAGCGTAATGGATCAACATAAGGCCTTCGGATCAACATTTGTTTTTGGATCAACTTTTAACTGATCGTACGTCTTGAAAGATCAACATTTACCGTGATGGTATCTCTAAAGGTATATATTTTTATGTTTATTTATGTATATTACATCTGTGTATATGTGTATTATTTTATGTAAGTATATATGTGTATTTATTCTATGTCTGTATTTAAGTATTTTGGTAAATAAGTTTATTGTCAATGTCATGTTTGATTTTATGTACCTAATTTATTTTCAAATTAGTCTAACTTAGTTAAGCAATCTCTGCACTACTCGTGTCCATCTCAGCGATTCCCAGTCCTAAGGTTGCCTGGAAGAGATTGCTCTAAGCAATAAGGCCGCCTTTGCGCGCAATTAGATATAAGGTTTCTTACGCAATTACTCTTAATTTGTGTGCAATAAAGAGTTTCTATCTATCTATCGACTATGATGTCTTGCTCTGCTCGTTTTGCCTCTGTACAAATTGTTAAGATTACCTACTCTATCATGATAAATGTAAGATCATTGGCCGCGCCTACATCGACCCCATTACTAATTTAATGTTTTTAATTTTAATTTAGGAGAACCTAAGTATAAACATAGTTCATGGATAAAACCCTTATCGACTATGATGTCTTGCTCTGCTCGTTTTGCCTCTGTACAAATTGTTAAGAGTACCTACTCTATCATGATAAATGTAAGATCATTGACCGCGCCTAAATCGACCCCATTACTAATTGAATGTTTTTAATTTTAATTTAGGGGAACCTAAGTATAAACATAGTTCATGGATAAAACCCTTTTATTGTTTAGTATCTTAAAACTATCCATGCATTAGATAGATTTGTTGACTCTCCTTTACCAATACAGTTTGTAACTTCGGCAGGAGGGTAGATTTAGTGGCCTCAATTTAGTGACCCAAAATTTTAATCCTTTTAAATACTGGTTTAATATGACGTCGATTGTATTTTTTTTTTAAATAACAAGAGTGAAATACAATAAAAGCAGACTTATATTGAATAAGGTTAAGATATATTGTTAAGGTTGTACAAATTACAAACCCATTAATAAGATTGATTAAGCCGAGGTATAATTCCCATTTTGCTGTTTAACTGTAACTGATCGCTTTTACTAGTTTTAGCACTTATACGTAGAAATCTGGTTTCCTATAGATATTCAGATATTTTTGTACTTGTCTGAAATTTATAGAAAAATAGTTTTTGCTCAGATTTAACCCCAAGGTGAAGTAGACGCAAACAACAGGACACACAGAGCCTGATTATATAGGTAGAGTCTGCAACAAAAATGTTAGACAGTCAAAGTGAGCATACAGTTAGACTACCAAAGCTATGCTGACTTTGGTACCATCTAATTGTGTAAACACTTTGATTGGCACCAAATTTGTGTTACTGACTGTATCTTATAGTCAGGCTGTGTGTCCTGTTCAATGCGTCTATTTGACCTTAAATTTGAGAGCGAAAACTGTATTTCCGAAACTTCACAAAAAAAACAGATTTTTCCCTATAGGTGCTAACTAGTAAAAGCGATCAGTTCATTAAAAAAGAACACTGGGAATTATATCACAGCTTACTCAATCTTATTAAAAGGTTTGTAATTTCTAGTAACAATAATAATAAAACCTATAAACAAGAAACTTGAAATAACACCACAACACACTTAAAATAGCAAAAATCTATTCAAAACAGAACCACTACTACTGGTTTCAAGTAAAAACCTTACATGATCAAATAGTAGTTCAATAGTTTGAACTAAACAACATTACTTGCATCAAAAAGAAGTTCAATAATTTTAACTACACAATGTTACTTGCATTCCAAACAGTTTACTAATTTCAAGTTTACAACGATACTTGCACCAAAAAGAAGTTCAACAATTTTATGTAAACGTCATTTTTTTTTACTATATTTTACTTGCATATACAAAAGTTTTTCTCAGTGAAGTTGCACCATGAAATTTACGCTGATCATCTTTTTGCACATATATAGTTGGTACATATTGCATAAAAAAATAAAACCTTATATTTGCAGCAGTGGCTCTACCTAGTTGCGTTCGGGTCTAAGCTGGCCGTCACAGATCACCTTAACCCGATGTTACGGCTAACTACATTTGCTTGGCTATTTGCTCTAAAAAACTCATATAACCATAAAGAACAAATATAACTTGATCGGAATGTGTACGGTAGGATAGGTCAGGTTGCCTGTTGACCCTCACGCCCAGAAGGAAGCTAGGCCTGTACAGCGGGCCTCCGACAAATTCAAATCTAAAATAAATTTGTCATTATAAAAAAAATTCGCTTAAGTACAAAAACTTGGATTGGCTTGAAAGAACAAGCAACACAAAATTAAGTTGTGTTTGTGTGTACAGTATGGTACAGTCAAGAGTACGTCAAGCGATATTATTGTAGCTTCTTCTTTTTTTCGTGTCAATGTACAAATATCATCGCGTTGGATCAAATACTTTCCTCCCAACCTTGCCACTGCTACGGCTTTATCCGACGCCTCGCGCAGGTCCTCGCCAGTGCAGGTGGAGGGGCACAGCGGACAAGAGAGCAAGTGCGCCATGCTCTGAGATGGAGCTCCACAGTCACAGTGCCTTAGCAACTGGTCTGCGAAGCCCCACCTCGCCATGTTTTCTCTGCAGCGACCAACCTGAGTAGTAGCGTCGTGCGTGATTATAGCCTCTACGGCGATTGAAATAAGAAAGAAAGAAAGAAGAAAGAAAAAACTTTTATTTTGGAAACATACAACAACTTATAACAAACAGGTTTTAAATAATTATACAATACAATACAATAATACAGTGAATAACAATACAGTGAATAATATTTTATTTGCTCTCACACATAAAATACAGTTACAAAACTATAAGTAGCTAAAAGCTATTTTGGACAAATTAAACAAAATTGTTCCCAAAAAAGGTCTCCACTTAGCATAATGCTGCTGGCTGGTAGTAGGTAACATTGCACAACCAACAGCGCTGGTATTTTATGGAAATAAGTAAGAACAGTACCTCTAGCCTCCAAGACCTCTAGTGTGAAAACGATCGTGTTAAGTTTGACGTGCTCTTGTTTGTACCTTCTAATTATTATCAATGCGTATTTAGTTAAATATAAAAAAAATATATATAATGCTTAATTCAAAACTAATTACGATACCCACTTATTAAAAGATACCCAACAAAGAAAATGTAAAATATTATCGACCGATAGCACTTATGCCGGTTTTTTCTAAAATAATTGAAAAAATTATCTACAATTATATTTATAATTACTTTGAAAATAGTAATATTTTAGTGGCAGAACAGAAAGGCTTTCGAAAAAATAAATCCGTTAATATGGCTATATATGACATGTTATATACTGTGTATACTAGGATGGGTAAGAGGATCCCTGTCTTGGCGTTGTTTATGGATTTGACAAAAGCCTTCGACTACGTTGATCATAAAATACTGTTAAAAAAGCTTGAAACTTATGGTGTAAGAGGTAATGTCCACAATCTCGTAAGATCGTACCTTAGTGGTAGAACACAAGTAACGCATATTACTAGGGTCTGTCCAAAAACAAAAACAGAAACAATATACTCTTCTCGTGCAAATCCTGTACATGTCGGAGTTCCACAAGGAAGCATTTTGGGGCCACTATTATTTATTATTTATATCAACGACATAGTTTATTTGACATCTTATAATAAAATGATTCTGTTTGCTGATGATTGCACAATTCTTTACTCTAACGAAAATGACATTCAAAGTAGTATTTCAGAAATTATAAATTGGTTAGAAACTAATAATTTGAAGATTAATCTAAGCAAAACAAAAATTATAAATTTCAAACAAAGAAATCTCGTGCCACTCAATTCTACTGTAAAGCACGACTCAACAGTGATTGGGCAAACAGATGAAACTAAATTCTTAGGCCTTCATTTAGATTACAACATGAGCTGGAAATCTCATATCAATAGTTTATGCGAGAGACTCAACCAAAGCTCTTTTGCTCTGCGCAAACTTAGCAAAATAGCCAATCGAGATACAGTTTTAATGGCTTACCATGGACTTGTAGCATCAGTATTAAGATATGGTATAATTTTCTGGGGAAACGCGACCGGTATAGATGCAATTTTTTAAGCACAAAAACGCTGTATTAGAGCTATCTGCCACTTACGACGAACTGATAGTTGTAGACCACATTTCATAGACTTAAAACTACTAACATTTTCATCGTTGTATATTTTTGAGACTGTAATGTTTGTTCGTACCAATATGCATCTTTTTTCTCAAGTCAAAAGTACTCGTCGACAGGACAAACTGTGTCTACATTCCTGTAAAACTGCTCTGCTTCATAAAAGTATAGTTGGAATGGCACCAAAACTGTATAACGCTCTTCCTAAAGATATAATCAATATTTCTGGTCTGGACTCTTTTAAAAAACAACTTCACAAGTACTTAGTTGACAATGCCTATTATAATTTAAGGGAATATTTTTCGAAGAAAAAATCTTAGGTTTAAGTTTGACATTTTGAGATTTATATTTAACAATTTATTAATTTTTATTCCTGACTGTATTTCTTTTTTTCGATTCTTCGTGTTTAAATTTAATTTTTAAGGTATTTTTCTAAAAATTTGCATGCTAAACTAAAATTTAGCAAAACATGTACATGATCACTTTATATTTTTGTACCACCTCTGTAATCCTTACCATGTTTTTCGCAAATAAACGATTCTGATTCTGATTCAAACTTACAGTCTGTTCGCTGTGGGATGGTGCGGGTGACTCTGTCAATATTACAAGACTAGGGAAGTGATATGCAATTCAATTTTATCGTTATCGATTCTCTCGGCAAAAATCTTGTTCCCTTTTTGGTCAACATGAAATTTATTTTAACATTAGTGGTGCCCAAGACTTCGTTCGCGTGGAGTTTGGACTCTCACAGTAAACACTAACAACTGGACCTGTTCAAACACTGTTTGTAGGGTTTCGAAACTTAGCTGCATTTCTTCCATACAAATTGATACTAATGTATTCCCCTATTCCCTCCCTGGATAATGCCTGTTGAGCGATGGTATTTTGTTTTTAAATCAAGGTCTACTGTAGGCATGCCCCTGTCAATTATTTTTTTTACGAAAAATAATTACCAATAGAAATAATTTTCAGCCATATTTAGAAGATTACCAGAAAAATTATAAATTTTATTTTTTCAAGATAAAAGAAAAAATAGGTGCATAGATCGACTCTTCCTTTCAAAGTCAAATGTAGTTATTGCATTGTTAAATTTGGGTACCAAAAATAATTGAATCAGCTCAGTTTTGGAGAAGAAAACAGGGGAAAGCGTAACGTCATTTTGTAGGTAAAATCGTTCTAAGCTGTAGGTTGTCCCTATCGAATATCTATTTCTCGGACTAGAATACCCTCTTAACTTAAAACTTTGTGGTTCGTATGTCTGTAAGTTTAATAATACATACAGTAAAGTACCCTTTCTTTAAAAAAATATCGACTATACATCGTAGCAAAACTCATCCCATCACTAGAAAATTCGTTATATTTATTTCAATTTAATTTTATTAATATACCTTAACATTTTGATAGGGTAAAATAATTAAATTTACTATAGTTATTACATATTTAGTATTTTACGACTATGATATTTTAGGTATAACTAAAATATTCAGTCATGCTTGTAAATCGCGGCTGACATTCAAAAGTGAAAAGGAACGTTTCGACTAATGTCACCCGCACCTTCCCACAGCAAACAGACTGTAAGAGCTTTTTAAGTATTATCTAAACCAATTGTAATCAAGTCACTGCCGTTCTGAGATACTCAAGTGTCATTCTGCCGTTTTCAGTTCCATTGACCAAGTGAGTTCAGCACGAGTTTTAATGCACTCCGAGTACGACAGTTATAACACTGTTTATAAATATATTGTGGTCACTGAACTTACAGACATAAAAACCAATTAGGATCATGGATTTTATGTGTGCTTTCTTCAAGAAATTCGCGAGTCTTCTATTTAAGTCGCGAGTGAATAGGCTTTTTCTGGGCAAGCTCGTTCCATCGTCGACCTCATCTCTGTCCTCAAGGCTAGATCGAGGTCAAGAGTAAGCCCATACACAAAAAAAAGAAAAGAAACATATAAGCACAATACAGGGTGTAAAAAAAAAGTACAATAATATAGAAATAAAAACAGAAAAATTACACTCAAACACAGAACAAACACATACGTACAGTCGACCAATTTGAATCATGACCCGGCTTATGCTTATTTTCGTGCATACTGTTTCGCTCGAACATGTTTTCAAAACGACAAAGAAGAAAACCTTATTGATTTGACAAATTCAAACGAATTCTTGTCGAAATGGGTCACGAATCCGGTGGTTCGACTGTGCATCACACAAGTGTTTGCCCTGGGCGGGAATCGAACCCGCGACCTACGGTGCAGAGGGTGAAGGCACTACCAACTACGCCATAAGGCCTATCACAAATCACCCTTTAAAGGATCATCGTATACTTTTTACGCCCGAATAGAGAAACATACAGATTCTAGACTAAGAGCCAGTTTCTGTAAAGATTTTTAAAACTTGAAGACTTTCTTAGGCCATCTTTAAGCGAAAAATCGTTGCGCAAAACATGGTTTAAGGAGATTTACTGTTTGCTTTAAATGTGTTTAATGCAACGTCAATCTACTCATGGTAATTTCTTGTTTTCCAAAAGCACTTAAACATACGACGATGATCATGGTTTCTGACATGTGCGTACTTGGCGATGTCTGCGTAGAACAGAGGGATTGCTAAAGTTTTTATGGCACACATCACAAGAATATGGCTTTTCACCTGTATGTGTTCGCCGATGGTTGACTAAATTACTCTTTTGATTAAAGCTTTTATAACAATCATGACAAGAAAATGGTTTATCACCTGTATGTGCTCGCCGATGTTTGACTAAATTACTCTTTTGATTAAAGCTTTTATAACAATCATGACAAGAAAATGGTTTGTCACCTGTGTGTGTTCGCCGATGTTTAACTAAATCAGACTTTTGAGAAAAGCTTTTTTGACACACGTCGCAAGAAAATGGTTTCTCACCTGTGTGTATTCGCCAATGTTTAACTAAATCAGACTTTTGAGAAAAGCTTTTTTGACACATGTCGCAAGAAAATGGTTTCTCACCTGTGTGTATTCGCCGATGTTTAACTAAACCATACTTTTGAGAAAAGCTTTTTTGACACACGTCGCAAGAAAATGGTTTCTCACCTGTGTGTATTCGCTGATGTTTAACTAAATCACTTATTAGAACAGCTTTTTTGACACATGTCGCAAGAAAATGGTTTCTCACCTGTGTGTATTCGCCGATGTTTACCTAAATCAGACTTTTGAGAAAAGCTTTTTTGACACACGTCGCAAGAAAATGGTTTCTCACCTGTGTGTATTCGCCGATGTTTAACAAAATCAGACTTATCAGAATAGCTTTTTTGACACATGTCGCAAGAAAATGGTTTCTCACCTGTGTGTATTCGCCGATGTTTACCTAAATCACACTTTTGAGAAAAGCTTTTTTGACACACGTCGCAAGTAAATGGTTTCTCACCTGTGTGTATTCGCCGATGTCTAACTAAATCACACTTTTGAGAAAAGCTTTTTTGACACACGTCGCAAGAAAATGGTTTCTCACCTGTGTGTATTCTTAAGTGTTGTTTTAAATTGCGTAGATGTTTATATTTTGCATTACAAGTCTTACAAACAAAAGGCCTGTCATTACTGTGAGTTTTTAAATGAGTAACTAATGTCCGTTTTCTGGTAGTAATGTAAGAACACATATCACAGATATATGTTTCTGTCGCAGTATGCGCTTTTAGATGATAGTTTAAACCCCTTGCATTATTTGTAGAAAATTTACAAATATGACACGAGTAAAAGAATTTATCACAAATAACAGTAACACTCACTTCTTTTGAACAGTAGTTTTCATTTCCCATTCTCACTGTAACTGAGTTAGGACCTTTATTCGCATATTCATTTATTACTTTACTGTTTGTGCTGACTGCTTCTCTAGATACTTCTTGTTGGCTGTCTTTACTTGCAGTTAAGGCAGGTAGTTTACTCTCAGACACAGGATTATTTGTTATATTTGGGGTGTTTTGTAGTGCGACTTCATCGTCATTTTCTTTAGTTGAAAGTTCACAAGAATATGGTTTTTCAACTGTGCATATTCGCCGGTGTCTGTCTAAATTAGACTTTTGGTTATAGCTTTTATAACAATCATCACAAGAATATGGTTTATCACCTGTGTGTATTCTTAAGTGTTGTTTTAAAATACATAGATGTTTAAATTTTGCGTCACAATTATTACAAACGAAAGGCCTATCACTACTATGCACTTTCAAATGCAAAATTAATAAATGTTTCCGGATAGACATATATGGACACATATCACAGCAAAATTTCTCTGCAGCAGCATGCGCCTTTAGATGAGAGTTTAAATATCTTTCATTATTTGTTAAATATTCACAAATATCACACGAGTATTTAAAGACTCTATTAGAACTGTGTTTTTCGTGATCCTCTCTCACTGTAACTGTGTTAGAATCGTTATTCAAAGTTTTGTTCAAGTTTACTTTTCTGTTTATGCTGTCTGCTTCTTTAGATACTTCTTGTTGGCTGCCTACATTTGCAATTACGTCAGGTAGTTTACTCTCAGACACATGATTCTTTGTAGTATTTGGGGTGTTTTTTTGTGCGACTTCATCGACGTTTTCTGTTGTTGAAAGATCTTTCTCTGCTGTCTGCTTTTCTTTCTCTCCATCGTCAGTAATATTATTCGTTGACATCGCAGCCCCTACGCAAATAATTTTACTTTTAATTAAGTCATTTTATAAACGTACTACGAGGACACCGCAGGTTGCCCTTCATCATCGAGTACACGTGCATGTTGGTAGCGAGAGTAGTGGCCTTTTAGATCTACATTATGTTGATCTGACAATGCACAATCTGGTAGGAGATAGAAGGCTTTATTCATGTTCTCCATGACCTAACAATTTTCTCTCTGACTGTACCGAACCTGCCACGTTGCGCATTGGCGGACCGTAACGTTTTGTGGATCTATGACGTGTACTCAATGACGTGGGATAACTTCTGGTGTCCTCACGATCTACTATCTTCAAATCAGTAGTAAACGAATATTTATATGTCAGAGTTCACGAAAGAGCGTCACGTTTTGTAGACTAAATGACATCTTCAAATTCATGTAAAAAGTGTCAACAAAGTGGAAATTGCCGACTGGCTGTATATGAATCAGTAGCAAACAAATATGCCAGAGGTTACGAAAGAACGTCACAATTTGGAGACGAAATAATAAGTTCAAATTCATTAAAAGTGTCAAAATGTGAATATTTTTGACGGGTGTATATAAAACGATAATTGGGTAATAGTTTGATTGATCTGAAAGAGAGTATGTGTGGACTGAGAATAAATGAGTTACTCATCAAATGTCTTCTCTACGCTGATGACCAAGTTGTACTTGCGTCATCTGCTGACGAGTTGCAGGAGATGGTAACAGTGATGAATGTGGCTTTGGACAGGAAAGGAATGAAAGTAAATGTAAGCAAGACTAAAGTAATGGTACTTGAAAGAGAAGAATGTATGACAGAGTGTACTATATTAATAGATGGTGAACAAGTCGAACAAGTGAAGGAGTTTGTGTATCTAGGCTCAAAGTTTACGAGAGATGGAAAGTGTGAAAGTGATATTGAAAGAAGAGTGAATGCTGGAAACATGGTGAATGGTGCCCTGCACGTCTTTATGAGGAGTCAGAAGGTGTCTCACAAGGCTCGTTTGGCTGTTCATGGGGGAGTTTTGGAACCAACACTGATGTATGGCAGTGAAAGCTGGGTATGGCAGAAGAAGAATGAAAGTAGAATTAATGCAGTGGAAATGAGAGCGCTAAGGAGTATGATTGGTGTTAAATTGAGTGACAGGATTAGAAATAGTGTGATAAGAGAACGGTGTGGCGTAAAAGAAGACGTAGTGACCAAAATCGAGAAAGGGATGCTGAGATGGTTTGGTCATGTAGAGAGGATGAATGAACGAAGATTGACGAAAGAGATCTACCAGGCGAGAGTGAATGGAAACGTTGGAAGGGGAAGGCCTAGGCGAACGTACCAGGACCAAATTCAGGACGTTCTGAATAAAGGCCAGGTTAAAAGTACCCTAAACCGACGAGCATGTATGAAAGGATTGATGAAAGTACAGGAAGCAAGGGAAGTATGTCAAGATCGTAGCAGGTGGAGGACTGTGGTCTCTGCCTACCCCAACGGGAAAAAGCATCACGCCTTTTTACCCTTTTTTTGGCCTTTTTATGTATGTATGTATGTGTATGTATATAAAACGACAGTCTAAGCGTTTTTCTGGGTGTGTATTTAAGAAAATATTTTCTTTACTGTTTGTTTACAAATGTCACGCTCCTCTTTAAACTCTATTATAAGAAAAATCTTTACATTAGCAACATCTTATTTAACTATCGTCACACTTTAGTGGTAACACTATAACCTTGACTAGGTCTTTAGTATCGAAAACAAAGTTATACTCGTTATAAACATAAGATTCACTTGATCAGCATTAGCAGTACATAAAAAAGTACCAAACTTACTTAGGCCAATGATTGAACATTCGAAGATCTGCTTATGGAACACAGTGGGGCCGATGACCATCTCCTCCTTGATCTGATGATTTTCGTACAGGCTGTAGGCTCCATCCGGGTCCAAGGGTGACTCGTCCACGTGATGCTGTGTTTCTTCTGGATCTTGTTTAATTTCCTGTGTATCTGTAACAAATAGGTACATATTTTTAGGGTTCCGTACCTTTAAAGGAAAAAAAAAGGAACCCTTATAGGATCACTTTGTTGTTCATCTGTCTTTCTGTCTGTTTGTTTGTCAAGACTCTTTTTCAACCGAACGGGTAAAGGTATCAAGTAAAATTTAATATCAAAATTAAAG
Source organism: Athrips mouffetella (assembly GCA_947532105.1). NCBI lineage: Eukaryota > Metazoa > Arthropoda > Insecta > Lepidoptera > Gelechiidae > Athrips > Athrips mouffetella. The sequence continues at coordinate 16,028,711 of OX383984.1, forward strand.
TCCATGGACCCTTTAAGCTTTGAAACCTCCAAGCTTCTACTACAACACAATCAAATGATATGGCTATTTATGTCTCCACCTCTTTACATTTATGACCTAGAATAATGAAATTTGCAATTTGCAAAGGAAAAAGTCTGAAATGATTAAATATTACAACTTTACTCACAAGTAATCATAACCACTTAAAGTGAGCTCTCGTTTCAGGTACATTCATATTACAAAGAGGTACCCTTAAGGCGCGAGTCCGACTCGCACTTGGCCGGTTTTTTATTATTATCAATTATCATTGAGCTACTCACTTTTAGTGACATTTTTATTATTTAAAGAGAGTAATGATGAAATAAATAAATAAATAAAATAAATAAATCTTTATTTGCATTAAATGTGGTACAAATTGGTGTAACATTAACATAGTGAATCTCACATTTAACCAACATAATGGTATGCAAACAGAGAGAGTAGCATGCAATCAAATTATGTCAGAAGAAAAATAAATCATAACAATCACAATAAAATGTCAAGTTTACATAAAATAAAATATCAAATGTCAAAGGAGATAGTGCTAATATTAACAATAATAAAAATCAGTCAGATTAGAACTTGCAGGACATAAATTCGTTAATACTATAAAAACATTTATTGCACAAAAATTTATACAGCTCAGTTCTGAACCTATTATGTGGTAAATCTTTAAAGGGACATAATATAAAATTAAATTATTTGAAATGATCGGCGGCCCACAGACATTTTGTGCAGTGGCGGCGATAGACCAAATGTAGAATATCAGCTTAGCGAGGCCTCTTTAATTTCCCAGTCCATTAGTATGAGGGGTGATCAAAAAGTAGTGAGAATAAACAACATTTTGTTTGTAAAGTCGTTTAATGTTTATGAGTATTTACAGTTTATTTAATTAATATTAATGAAATACATTTTCATTTACCATCGCAGTTAATTATGTCAATCTGTAATATCGAGATTGGTAGTTCTCTACTCACGAATCTATTTCAAAATAATTCATGGCTTGGAATTTAAAAAAATTCAAAACTTTGCTGAAATTTCAAGAAAGCTGGACTTGCGCTTATGAATGCTTCATCTATTACACACAATGTAATTATAAGAAATTAAAATTTAATTACGTAAGAAAGAAGATATTAAGTGAAAAAGTGGTTAAAATATTGCTTCATTAAGAACAATAATAAATGAAAGCCACGCATAGTCGGAAAGATTGCGACCAAAAGTTAAAAGCTAAAAGTATGAAGATTGAATGCAATCACGGTCTACACGTTGCTTGACTGATTAAATATTGCTACCTAGATTGGATAAATAATTTATCTATCTATATATGATTGGAAGTGAGTCCCAATCTGCCTACTTACGTTGCAATAAGTGATTGCCACAACTGGTTGTATTTGAAATTGTATTGTGAGTAGACACTTCCAAAATAACGAGGTAAAAGTCAACACAATTCAGCAAATAACTTGAAAATTGAGAAAAACTAATGTTGCGACAGATGCCATTTGAAAATCTGAGTTTAAACAAGTTAACCACTCCCGCTACATACCAGATTTGACTAACAGACCTCCAGTCTTAGTGCCATGTATCTGTTCCCACGATGGAAATAACACTAAAGGAGACACAGACACGGAAGTAAAATCGAAGTCATGAATCCCATACGGATAGCTTCTTACAGGACCAACTGAATGCTTTCTTTTTTAAACGGATCGAAGCGCGGGAAACTGCAGCATTCAGAGTCTGAAGAGATTTTGAAGCTACATAGAAAAGTACATTATAAATCAAATAGTTGTCGTCAAAAGTTGTTTATTTTCTGGATTATTCTCACTACTTATTGATCGCCGTAGTACAACAACAATGACAAAGCAAAATAAACGATTTTTTGGGCCTTTAGCCTCACTGAAATTTTCCAATATTATATCATTACGAGTATGATCACCAGATGCTATTTCCGCTTTAATTGTCAGATGTTATAACGCAGGTAGACTCTCTTGGCTCATTGTGCTTTTCAAGTAGGTTTTGAACCAACAAGGATCACGTCCTCCTCATCTACCTGTATTGATAACATCTTTTGTAATTGCGATTATTTTGAGAAAAGTATCATAAACTCGCTTCAGTCTGACCACTCTGGTCAAAGTGTTACTTTTAATTATTCTCGCGAAAACCAGAAAATAGATATAGAAACCAGGAGCCTAACGAACAGTAGGTTAGAAAAGTACAAAAACACGTTACTTGTCTGCCCTGTCACAATAAAATTATAATACTTATAACCCTGATAACTCATATGAAGATTTATTCACATTGATTAATACTGAATTCAGTAAAATTTTCACTATTAGAAAAAAACTAATTATTGTAAAATTCAAATGACGACAGTTTCATTGAATATGTCAAAAATTATTCAAAATTGTTTAAGTTAGTTTGTTTAAAAGCAAAATCTGATTTTCTACGGAAGAAAAAATACAGTCTGCTCATAACAAAATTAAGGCTGTATGGAATGTTATAAACAGTGAAACTGGTAAAGTTAAACCGCGTGACAATCAAATCACACTTCATACAAATCGCGGAACTATTAGTTCGAACGTAGAAGTGGCTCAAGAATTCGAAACTTTTTTACTAATATTCCTTTGAAAACAACAGAGTCACGCAAGTCGTCATCTTCACTTGCTAGCGATTTACTTCAAAAAAATGTGGACGCCTGCAAAACTGAATTTGGGTTCAAACATGGCACCCCTAACGAAATATTCAAAGCCTTTAAAAGTATTAAAATTAAAACTACTAAGGACCTGTGGGGAATGTCAGTTAAAGTCTGTAGTGCGATCATTGATACTAGATCTCCATATTTAGCAGTTATATTCAATGATTGTGTCGATCATGGTACTTTTCCTGACTTAATGAAAAAAAGTAAATTAGTTCCATTTTTCAAAGCAGGTGACAAAATGGATCCCAGTAATTTTAGACCTATATCAGTTTTGCCTGTACTTATTAAAATTTTTGAGAAGGTCATACTCAATCATTATGCTTTCACACTTCAATAGAAATAAATAACTTACCTACTACATGACCATCAATTTGGTTTTACGAAAGGACGCAGTACAACGGATGCCGAGACTTTTTGCGCGTTGGAGAAATCCGAAGATGCTATTGGCATCTTTTGTGATTTATGCAAAGCATTTGATTGCGTAGATCATAGCAAATTGTTGCTAAAACTTGAACATTACGGTGTTAAGAAAAACTCACTTAAACTTCTTAAGTCATATTTGTAGAATAGGATTCAAAAGGTACAAGTAAACGGGACGAAGTCACTGGGATCTGTAGTCAAAAGGTGTACCTCAAGGGTCTATATTAGGGCCATTTTTATTCCCTATTTATATTAATGACATAATGACCTACCTTTCGTGGTGAGGAATCTGTCAAAGATTGTGCTATTGGCTGATGATACTTCATTAATATTTAATGTAAGTAGGAAATCACACAATTATAACGAGGTTAATGATGCACTTGGACAGGTTCATGCATGGTTTACTGACAACAATTTAGTCTTTAACGCCAAAAAAACTAAATGTATTAAATTTGCACTACCAAATGTAAGGTCTGATTCACATAACGTAGTATTGAATAATGAAAAATTAGATTTTGTTAATAGTACAGTTTTCTTAGGGTTAACACTAGACTCTAAACTTCAATGGGGCCCTCATATAACGGCGCTTTCTAGTCGATTGAGCTCGGCTGCATATGCTGTCCGAAAAATCTGACATCTTACTGATGTAGCTACCGCAAGGCTGGTTTACTTTAGCTACTTCCATAGCATTATGTCTTATGTTATGGCATACTGCTTTGGGGCCAGGCAGCTGATATTAATTCAGTATACGCACAAAATAACTGTGGCCCTGTCATTAATGCGCAGAAGAAAAAAATGGCCCATTTTTGCACATTTTTGACTTCTGCGCATCAATGACAGGGCCACAGTTATTTTGTGCGTCGTATATTCGTTTTACGAGGAATTTATTGCCTGAAGACTCGTGATTTCTTGAGAGAACTATTTAAGGAGATCAACATTATGACGGTGCCATGCCAATATATTTATGAAAACACTACTCGTACGCTGGAAAGAACATTCATCAATTACCTAAAAATTGTGACAGGCATAATTTTGATACTAGAAATAAGTTCAAAATTGACCAACCATATACTAGATTAACTAAAGTCAATACATCTTTCGTTGGTCTGTGTGTACGATACTACAACAAAATACCTGACAATATAGTGCAAATACCTGACAGAAAGTTTAAAGAATGTGTAAAGCAAACGTTATGTTAAAAAGCTTACTATAGGTTAGGTTAGATGACTATATCAATGACAAGGAGGTATGGTGCTCTGATATTCCAGCAAAACATAAGAAACACATTGTAAAAAGCAGACTCTTAAAGTAGGCCGTGCTGCAGTGGTTTCTTGTCGTTTCTTTTACGCTGCCATATCACGATCCGAAACGGCGATAAGTATTCTGTAAAGAATCTACATTGAATAAAATTATCTGAATCTGAATCAAAAACTTCTCTCAGCAGAAGCAGTACATTGGATTGGAATATATCCCTTTTCATATACTTCTGCCAAAATATTTTCTAAATTGTACTGGATATTACTATACTGCATCGTTAATATAGTCCAGTAAATGGGATTTTAAAATCTGGAGTTCTTGATCCAATTATTTAATTATTTTTCAATCTGGATAGGCCTGTTACGGAATGAACTACTTGGGCCGCCGGTCATAACAATTTATCTTATATTGAAATGAGACCAATTTGTCAAGACAGCCCTCGGTTTGGTGTTTTATTTTATTTTATTTTCTTTATTAGGATCACCAACAGATAATACATATCAAACCAAAGTTTTATACACTAAAAAAAAGGATCTTATATATATGTACATCCAATTATAGGTAACCACAACTTACACATGAGACACTTACAATGATGCAAATATATACTGATACAATATTAATACAGATAACTAAGAAGAATTATGTGATATTCAATAACTAAAAACATTATCATGATCAAGAATAAAAACGAACATTATAATAGGTAAGATATCAAAATAGAAAATAGTAGTACACAATACAAAATCAGACTTTAATTAGCATAGTTTTGGTTTTGGTTATATTTTGGTTTAGTTCAGTTTTCGGTAACGTGAGATCTTACTTTATTTTTGAAGGTAGCAAGTGAGTCTTGGAATATATCGATGCAGAGCTGCTCGGGCAAATAATTGAAGAGTTTAACCATTCGGGTGATTGGCGAATTCCGACCAAGATTGGATTTGTAACTTCTACAGACAAATAATTTAAAATTCTGTCGTCTTGGCAACCTTTTAGGTGTCGAAAACAAAATCCTAGCTAAGATATCTGGGCAATCAATCTGATTATTTAGTACCTTGTAAAAGAACGCCAAGTCGAGCAGCTTTCTTCTTTTATCTAAACCAACCATTTTGTAGTACTTAAGTCGCTTACTGTAGGAGTTAAGATAACGATGTTGTTTAAAAAAGTATGACAAATGAGTCAAAAAACGTCTATGTACTCTTTCCAGTCTATTTTTGTGGCACTCATAGAAGGGAGACCATACCTGACAGCAGTACTCCAAATGACTTCTAACCAAGGCATTAAAAAGAATGATTTTGGCCTTTGGTTTTTTGAACTTCTTAGTATTCCTAATAACAAAACCATATATCTCAATAAGAACACCCAAATCAATAAGAACACCCAAATCAATAAGAACACCCAAATCCCTGACAAAGTTAGCTTTCTCAAGTTCGACACCTGATATGGTAAATTTCGTAGGGAGAGGGTTTTTTCGACGACTTAAAGTTAATTTGACACATTTTTTTGAGTTTAGTGACATTTTATTATGAGTACACCAAGAAGTTAATGCATTAATATCAAGTTGAAGAAGTGTTATATCAGATAAGGTTCTGATTGGTCTAATAATCTTTAGGTCGTCTGCGAACAAAAATGCGTCTGAATAAGCGAGACTGTCAACAATATCGTTGATGAATATAGCAAACAACAATGGTCCTAAATGGGATCCTTGCGGGACTCCTGAAGTGACAGGTAGAATTCTTGATCGCGCTCCATTAACTACTACGTGAAAGCTACGCCCATTAAGATAAGAGTGAAACCAAGACAGTAAATTACCACATATCCCAAGTTTTCTAAGTTTATCCAAAAGTAACGAATGATCAACTTTATCAAACGCCTTACTAAAATCTACATACACGGCATCGATTTGCTCACCTTGATCCAGATATTCGATGAGAGTTTCAATGTAACTGACCAAATTAGAATTAGTTGATCTGCCCTTAAGAAAGCCAAATTGCCTATCGCTTAGCGACGATTTAACTTGGCTGTAGAGGATAGGGTATATAAAAGTTTCAAACATTTTTGGCAACGTCGATAATAAAGAAATGGGCCGATAATTCTGAACTTTGTTTTTAGATCCATCTTTAAAAACTGGTAGTATTCTAGCCTCTTTCCAAACTCTAGGAAAATGTCCTGAAACGAGAGAAGTATTAAGAATCCTTGCGAGAGGTTTATTGAGGCATTCCGCGCACTCACGAAGAAAAAGTGGGGGCAAACCGTCAGGTCCTGAACCTTTAGATACATTAAGGTTCTTAAGATGTTTGAGTATCGAGTCCTCCGATACACAAATCCCAGATAAACAGTCTGAAGTTGCAAGTAAATCATTCGCTAATGGTGGAAAAGCATTACAGATGACATTAGTGTTAAAATTGGAAGCAAAGTTTTTAGCAAATAGTTCACATACTTCTTCACTACTGCTTGCAACTTCATCATTTAAGTACATAACTGCCGGGAAATTAGACTCATTCTTTTTTTTCTGTTTTGTATAAGACCAAAAGTATTTTGGATTTGCGGCAATGGCAGCCTCAATTCTATTGCAGTAAGAATCATAAGAATCACTCAGTAACCGTTCACACCTTTTATTTAAAATATCGTAAGTTAACTCGTCTAAAGGATTTGAGTACTTTCTTATTCTCATTCTAATTTTGTATTTTTCCCTAATAGATCTTATTAATGGTTTGGTATACCACACTGGGTACTTGTGTCCTTTAGGCTAAGTCAACGGAACATGTTTCTTTATGCATCTATTCAACTCATTATAAAAAATTTCAATCATTTCATCAACATTATTACATTTATGAAATAAATCATCCCATTTAATTTGATTGATGAGATCACTGATGATTCCATCATAATGTGTTAGCAGATATCGTACGAGTAGTATGGGTAGCGAAGTATTAAGCTTCTGGGAGATACGCCTCCCTGAAGAGGGCCTCAGATCGCAAATAAATAATCGATCGCATATTGATAAAAACCGGCCAAGTGCGAGTCGGACACGCGCACCAAGGGTTCCGTACCACCACATAATCATAATTGTATTAGTTGAAATTTCAGTAAGTTAATGTACTAGATTTTTTAAGTCCGACATGCGCTTGACCAAATTTTATTATTTGTTGTTATTTTATAGCTTATGCACTATAAACGTACCAATTTTCAAGTTTGTAAGTGTTCCCGTTTTTAAAATAGAACTAAAACAAGAATCGCCTCCGTGACCATTAAACTTGACCCCTCTCTTATAAGAATGTTCTTGAAACGGAAAGCTCACCTCAATTGGTTACCATTAGTTGTGAGAAAAGTTGTAAAATTTAATTATTTCAGACTTTCCCTTTGTTTGTACTGTGAGACCTAGCTTCTTGCCAAATTTCATAATTTTAGGTCAACGGGAAGTACAATTTGATTGCGTCGTTGTAAAAAAATTAAATTTTCAGATCTTGTGTGGTTCATAGACCATAATATAATTGGTATCAATTTCAACCTGATACCTCTACCCGTTCGTGAGATAAAGGGTCTTGACAGACAGACGGACAACAAAGTGATCCTATAAGGGTTCCGTTTTTTTTTGAGTTACGGAACCCTAATAAACGGTATACAGGGTCGTTGGCGGCATCATCACGAACATATAAGACCTCGTCTTGGTTCGTTTTGAGGAAACATGCGCGCGGCCAGGGTGGACATGGAGCCATTTTTTCCAAAAAGTAATCGGCTACATATTGGAACGCCAGTACATTCAGGGGATGACGCCAATTCCAGGCGTGAAGAAAACCTTAGTCTTGCGTCTTTTACAGGAAGCGTCTAGGAGGTCAGGGCACACACACTTAAGCTCCTATGAGCTAAATTTAAATTACAACTTTTAAGTACTTAAGGTCTCTGCGCTAAGCCGCAGCCAGTCAGACAGACGGACATGACGAAACTATGAGGGTTCCATGTTGTCTACGGAACCCTAAAAAGTACCTACCAAATCGTTCAGAACGGACTAGCTACGCCCGGCGCCGCGGCATCCACTACCTCGACCTCCCGCGACCCGCGCGATTCCCGGGTTCTAGTAAACATGGCCACTTTGAACTTGAGTGATCTCTGGTTTTGGGCAGATGTAGCATTGCGCCGGTTCAGCTTATACTGGGGTTGTTTCTACGTGCTAGCTACCATGCGTACTATGTGCAAGCACTAAAATGATTACACAGCCTAGCTCACCGGCGCAAAATTGCACGTCTGTCGGTCTTTTACAGATTGTACTTCGGAGAGTGTGCTCAAGAGCTCCATGAGCTTATTCCGCCATCCCCCTTCTACCATCGAGAATCCAAACGCACCGCAGGATATCACCCATATTTGGTTGATATTCCACACACCCGCACAAAGCGCTTTAAAACATCTTTATAATGCGCACAGATAAGGAGTGGAATTCTCTGCCTGCGTCTGTGTTCCAAAACTCTTATAACCCGAATCTATTTAAGTCGCGAGTGAATAGGCTTCTTCTGGGCAAGCTCGTTCCATCGTCGACCTCATCTCTGTCCTCAAGTCTAGATCGAGGTCAAGAGTAAGCCCATACATAGTAAAAAAAAAAACTATAATTCACGGAATTAGCAAGGGAGATTGTATTGTAGCACATTATTTGTTATGTATTAAAATATTGCCACAATAATCGTGACAAACATTACTACATCGTTTAGCATTTCTTTCCACTCTAGAACGTTGGCGTTGCCGCGACTTACAACCATGATAACTGTAGTAAATTTACAAATTTTAGGGATCCGTACCTCAAAAGAAAATAAATGGTACAGCAGCACTGCACTTACTTTCTCGCAATACTCAATGAAAAACTATCAACCGCAAAACTTAAATTTGTAATGCCATACACATAGTATGGCAATACAAACTTTTATTTCGAATTTTTGTATTTTGTAAAAATATTTTTTGTATTTACGTTTTTCCAAAAAAATGTTCGACTGAAATATACAGATCAATTCAGAATTCAAATTGTCAAACATTAAAACAAACAATCCTCAAACGATTTCGAGTAAATCACATGTTTAACTTTTAGTAGTACTGGAACACCCTTTATATGAATTTTCACAGATCAATGGACACTTACCGTAGGATACTGGCATGAAGATTTTTTAAATTTTCCAACACATGTTCCTTACGGATAATTGTTCAGTTTAGTCTACTGAGCAAGCCCTTTCAGTTTTTGGTACACCCTGTGTACTAAATTTTGTTCAAAAAAATCATAAATAATATCCAGTCAGGTAGACAATCAATCCAGGATTAATATTATAGAAAATTTTAATAAACTCAATGAAACCAATTTTGGGTAAATCACATATTCACGATTTGGTTGTACAGGGACACCCCTTATATGAAATTACACAGATCAATTGATACTGGCGCAAGATATCTTACATGGAGATGCTTGTTTTCATGTACAGCTTAAAGTTCTTATTAACACATAGCAGTTCGTTACATGTACCCTGTATGGGCATTACAAGTGACTAGGCATGCAAAAACGTATTTAAATAATAATCATAAAAATTGACAAAATTATAAATAATAATCTTGGTAAACATAAACAGCTAACTAAATTATATAAAATAAGATTGGAAGAACATGCCTTAAATTTCACAACATTATCATTGATTTGTCAAATAATTAAAATTAGAATTAGAATGAATAAAATTGTCAAAAGATAAAAATAATTGAAATTGTAAAAAAAAATATAAAAAAAAATAATTATAAAAAGCAAAATAATTATATTTATAATTATGCAAAGTTTCATCAAGATTCTATGAGCCGTTTTTGAGAAACTTTCAATTTTTTATTTTCATTGTATGACAGCAACCCTCAAAATGAGAGCCAGCAAGAAACCACTTAGAACCCTTCGATGGATTTGCATAAAACTTCTAAATTCAAAATCTGGTGTCAATCGGACCATTCGTTTAGTCGCTAGGCCAAAGCGTGACGGACAGACCGACCGACCGACGGACGGACATTTTTGGGAAACTTGTTTTTTATTATGTATAATTATAATTTCCTACAATTAACTGTATTCGCCATACGATTAAATAAATAAATATAAAACACATTTTTGAAAAAATTAGAAAAACTTTTTTTTTCACAAATACTACTCGCTCCGCTCGAAAGTAAAAAACGGAACCCTTATAGAATGACTTTGTTGTCCATCTGTCTGTCAAGACCCTTTTTATTACGAACGGGCAAAGGTATCAAGTTGAAATTAATATCAAATGTTAAAGGACCCTCGAAGGCGTGAACATTTCAAGTTTCTAGAACAACTCAATGAAAATATACGGCCAGTTATTTCCCCATCTCCATCCATTTATGAACTAATCCAAAATCCACAGTAGACTTCCCAGTGACCTAGAACCATGAAAGGCAAGAATGTCCCATAGCATAACCAAAGGAAAATTTTTACAACTTTTCATACAACCAATTGTAATCAACAAAGGTGAGCTCCCATTTCAAATCAATCCATATTAGACAGGGGTCAACTTTGAGTGTACCCGGGATTCTTTTAATCAAAGAGCAAAAACTTGTAGTATTATATATTATGATGGACAGGTACGGAACCCTTAGTGCGCGAGTCCAACTCGCACTTGGCCGGTTATTTCCTTTTAAAATCTTTATGGCCAAGAAAATATAAATGGTTATTTTTTGTACCAGTTTGTCCACTTATTAGTGAAGCAACAACGCACAATTACCTCATTAAGCAACGTTTTATAGCACACATAAAGGAATTATTCCGATAACCTTAAATTTTTAGTTACATCGCAGAATTAAAATTTTTTGCAATAAAAATACCATAAATTTTACTTATATACCTACAGATTTGTACGGAACCCTCGGTGCGCGAGTCTGACTCGCACTTGGCCTGTTTTTTTTTGTTAATTACTTGATTTGGTACTGCTAATGTATAGTTTACCTGCACTAGGTGAGTTTGGTATGGGAGTGATGCGCTCATACATTCCATTGTTGATGAACTCATGCCTTTCTAGAAAAGAGTGAGTGCGTAACACTAGAGCTGGGTCGCTGTTGTAAGGGGCCTGCAAGTAAAAAACATTTTTTTTTAAATAAGAAATACATAAATTAGTAGCTACAGCCTTTATAAAAGATCATTTAGATCAGTTGTCAATAAGGGAATGGTTTTTTGTCTAAATTAAAACGGACCTCTATCTTCTGAACAGCATATTCCGTAACTTGCTTCATAGGGTCTTCAAACCACATTTTCAAAATCCTGTTCCTTATCTCAACTAAGGCCAGACTGGAAGGCCCTTGTAGGTCTGAGAAACATTCCTCTTCCAGGGGAGACATCTTGTCAAACGGCAGATGAGATAGAAAGGCTGCCTCCTTCAAACTGGAAAATAAATCAGTGATAGGAAGCTTTAGATACAATATCAGGATTCTTCTAGAATAAATTGGAATTTGGATTAGCTACTTTGGCCAGAATAATCATCTTTTGAAGCTCACTTTCGTTCAAAAAGCTTTCATAACACTGTGGAGAATTACAAGCTTCCTTCAATTCCCGCAGAAATTACACAAGGCCTTTTTATATGTTACAAGTGAGCAGAAGGAGCCAACTGATGGTGAGTGCACACCACCGGACACAGCACCCACTGTGTTTCATTAGAATTAAATGAATGCCATCGAAAATTGCAATTTGCACAATTTAAATAAAAAAGTGCTAAATAATCAGTAATTACTTTAACCCAATTGTGTCTCTCTCTTAAGAAACTACTTGTAGGCTGTAATGAATACAAACAAAGACTCTTTGCTCAAACACATAGCTATTTTTGTAACTGGCAGAAGATCCAAACAAGTTAGTGAAAACATGCAACCCAAAATATCAAAAGATAACCAACCTATTCAACATTTCTTTAGAGTCAGACTCCTCTATATCATCACATCTAGCTTCTTCTATAACTGGTTGGTCGTCTTTGTTAGGTTCCTTCGACCCTGCATTTCCACTAGGTGAGGCCTCTCGTCGGCCCTGTGAGGACGTAGGGCTCTGAGATGAGACCTTGCTCCTGTCCGACTGATTCGACTCAGAGACATCCTGCTGCTTCAGAATAGCATCCAACTCACGGGTAACAACCTGATCAATAAACATAACCTCTAATTTCGAGCACAAAAAAATCTATAAAAATAATATTAATTATTGGTTATAAATACTTCTTCTTATCTTATTTAGCCGTTGCTGTCCCACTGCTGGGCAAAGGCCTCCCTCTTTTTTCTCCATTCGTCCCTATTAAGAGCCTGCTCTTGCAAGTTTGTACAAAAGACGTCAAGTTCATCGCGCCATCAGCGCCTTGTTCGGCCTCGACGCCTCCTGTCGCTCTGCGGCTGCCAGGTGGTGGTCATTTTGGCCCATAGATCATGCGGCATGCGGGAAACGTGACCTGCTCAATCCCATTTAAGCTTGGCGGCTGTGTAGGCTGCGTCAGCTATTTGTGTTTTTGAGCGCAGTATGGTAGTCAGTTTCAGACCCAACATACTGCGCTTCATTGCTCGCTGGCAAACCGTGAGCCTGGATCTTTGATGTTGTGTCAAAGACCAAGCCTGTGCACCATACACCATAATAATATTTACGTACCCTCACACGCTTTCGACTACTCATTTTCAACAGGAACCACTAACCAAATATATTAATCAAACCAAAAAGTAATATGGCTTCTGTCAACATGGACAATTTTGCCATTGTCGAAGTTGGAGAATACACTAATACACGGTGAAATGAAACACAGAGGCCTCAAAAAGCAATGTTGCCAGATTCAAATTTCAGACACATCACAAAATTCACAGCAATATTTATTATACAACTTACTTATTACTAGCGGTCCGCCCCGGCTTCGCACGGGTAGATATAGGGTTCTTGTTGCGTCGGGGGTTACTAAGAAAACCAGCCAAGCGCAAGTCTGACTCGCACCGAGGGTTCCGTACCACTAAGGTAAAAATACCGTCCTAGTTATAGGCAGTCATACCGTCTTAGTCACGCAGAAGTGCATTAAATTCGAAGAAGAAGAATGCTAGAAGAATGTGGAGGGGAAGTACCTTAGTCACCACGCTTGTTAGCGTTACGGCTGGCTCCATGGACCGCGGTTGTTGGTGACCGCAGTATGTAAGATGGTGCGATACACGGAAAGATGCTGCTGCCCATCTTCCGGTTTGTAAACCCTTAGTCGCCTCTTACGACACTTACAGGTAGAGATGAGTCGGTACTCTTTTCCGCTAGCACACGGAACGACACGCACTTGACCAGTATTTATTATTTATTGTTATTCTATAGCTTATGCACTATAAACATACCAATTTTCACGCTTGTAAAAGTTCCCCTTTTTACGGTAGAGCTAAATCAAAACTCGAACAAAAATCGCTTAGAAAAACATGTTTTTAGTAGGGGAACCCCCCTTTATTTATATTTTGTTTTTGTTTTTAGTGTTTGTTGTTATAGCGGCTGTTGCGTCCCGTAGGACGTACTGTTATTTATCGGGATGCATCTAGTAAAACTAGCTAATAATGGTACGTATGACACAGACAGAACATCCCCGCTCGCCGGCTGGCTATGAAGTGATATTCTCCCCGAGTACCCACATTTATTGTGTACGTCACATCTCTTCCTTTTTATATGATTTTAAATACTTTTATGTATCATTCTTTACATAATACTTAATGGTCATCATAACATGCAGAATACAATTCAAATAGAGCGACTCGACTACCGTCTCGGATCGTGCTATGGCAGCGTAAAAGAGACGGCAAGAAACCACTGCAGCACGGCCTACTTTAAGAGTCAGCTTTAAACAATGGCACAATGGGTTCCCTGTGTCGTGCTAGAATATCAAAGCACTATAAGTCTTACATTGAACCGATTTAGATACGATAGTATCATTATTAAAATTTACAACTTCGTTCATTAGGTAATTAAGTTTCTTCTAGGTACTGTCCAATTTTCTCCATTTTTCCTTTCATTTGTGGATGCTTCTTGCAACACTGAGAGTTCCAGTATTGTTGTTGTGGTCGCTGGCAGTCTAAAGTCATCTTTAAAGGGCCCATACAAAGCCCTGCCTGCAGGGCCCTGCTTGCAGTGCCACTGCAGATCGTGCTTTGTGTGGTAATGCAGGGCCGACAAAAACGCCGTTACATCGGCATTGCAACACCACACACGGTACGATTGGCAGTGCGCACTGCAAGCAGGGCCCTGCAGGCAGGGCTTTGTATGGGCCGTTTTAAGCAGAAACTCCACCTGTGGACAATATTGCAGTATCTATATTCTCATTAAGGTGAAATTTCGCGCTTGCGCGCGATATTTAAGTAGTATTATTTATTATTTTATTTTTATTTTATTAGGATATCCAACAGCTTTCCTTATAACTAAGTTTTGAAAATACATGTTCTTACACTTATTTGTTAAAAGAACGCGTTTATTATAAAAGTCAGGGAATGAGATTTCTGTTTTCTGATGAATTGTTAGGATATTTGTTCCAAATTAATTAGAATTTGAATTATGTTTTTAAAATTTATCCAATACATTTTATAATATCGGTTTGTGAACCACCTCTTTACAAATAATACTTTCTTTTTCTTAAAATAGCAATTCCACAGTTAGTTATCAAGATAATCAGGATGCTTTTGGCAGCTTTTTTATTTTAATACTATTTTAACTCGAGTATGACAAAGCATTTGTTTAGTCTTGGTTCATAAGAAACTGAACTGTCACCCTATCTGTGTGTGTGATATTGGAGCCCATTTTTTTTCTTTAAGTTTTACGAGTAGACATGTGTTGCTTTGCCATGGCATTAATGGCATCAAACGACCCATAGAAAATTTATGGTATTTATAATGTTTTTCAACTCTGGAAGATTTATGGCATCTTTCGACCCATGGAATATTTATGGCGTCGTTTGATCCATGCGTACACATTTGTGCATTTTTCGACCCATGGGTAATTGTGGCGTCTTTCGACCCATCGATTATTGTGGCGTCTTTAGACCCTTGTGGCGTCTTTCGATCCATGGATTATTGTGGCGTCTTTCGACCAATAGATTTTTGTGGCGTCTTCCGACAGTTTTGACCCATAGATTATTGTGGCGTCTTTCGACACTTTCGACCCATAGATTATTGTTTTTTTTTGATCCATGGATTATTGTGGCGTCTTTAGACCCATAGCTTTTTGTTGAGTCTTTCGACCCATAGATTATTGTGGTGTTTTTTGACCCATGGGCTATTGTGGTGTCTTTCGACTTGTGGCCAAATCAACACATGCCTCCCGACCACGCATATAAACCTTTATGGATATGAAAAGTCTTTCAAGACACGAGCAGGAATTGAACCCGCACCTTTGGACCGAACCAACTAGTATTTTTTGTATTTACATACACCAGACACCAGAAGCAGCACGATCCAATGCACTGACCACTGTGCTATCGCATCTAGGCTCCCCCATTCACATGGTTCACATGCGTAGCTTTTCTCATATTAGTGATGCAACAAGTATAAAAATTTATTTTATATTTGATTGGCTAAATAATATTAACGTATTTACGTCTTGAACAGTTTCCTTATAAATATTTAATCTCTTTTTTTAGCTTTTAATTCCTTATCTGTACCTACATATTATTATGGATGAAAAAATTTGAGACGCTGTTGTTAGGTATTTTTATTTATTTGTGGTATCATTAAGAACTTATTCGTTTTCACAGCTAATACATGGACGAACAAACTCTTGTGACAACTGTGTATATTTTAATCGAAACAAATTATACATTTCCTTATTTTTTTTTCTTTACTGTAAGTTTGGATCAATAAAAGAAGTTGTCTATATGTGTTTGCAACTTTTAAGGTCTTACATACACAATGGAAAAATACCAGCTTGATTTCGTTGCATCACCAATATAACTGAGGATTTCAATCCATTCGAGGATTATCGCTAAAACTAACTTTTCCTTTGTTTTGTTTTCGTTAGTTTATTTTGTGGCTTTATAGAATATCAAGACTCTTTTATGATAAAAAGCAATATTTTGTTTTTACTCTTGGTAAGTTAAGTACCTATTACTTGTTATTTTCAATAGGGTGTTTTCCCGCACCTTGTGAAAGTTCAACTGGATGGCGCTGCTGAATATCGTCAGGAAAATGGAAACACTGATACTAAAGTATAGTGAAAACATGTTCGCATACGTTATACCTCGGTATGTCTATTTAAATCACATTGATTTGTCTCTTTCATTGATTTTTATTCTAATATTTTTTTTTTCTGTTTTAAGATATATCTAGTAATAGTAAAATTGTTTAGCGCCTAAGTTTCAAAATTTTTTTTTAAGTAACCTCCACTCTGGTGGTGACTGAGAAACAGTGCCATAAGCATTTGAACTCAAGTACTTGTTAGTATCTCCTAGTTAGTCTGTGAGTACTTGTTGCAAATCTCAAATGTCTTTAGTATATTTTCTTCCAAAAAGAATTAATTTATTTTTAAAAGCCATAAAACAGAAATTACCACAGTGATGAGCGTGCCACCTAACGACAGTTAAAACCGTAGTTGAAAATATCATAGAAAATTGCCTATTATTGACATCAGTCCGTTATAGTGGCCAATAATGATGCTATGCGTATTTTACAAAACACAAATATAGCTGTAAATTTTTATTTAATCACTAGTAAATCTTTAATAATTCGTAGTTAATGGATATCACCTTTGTAATATTGCTCTAAATTAATAATTCATTAAGAGATTGTAATATCCAACAATGAATAAACTATATTTGATTTGATTGCAAAACTAAAAATTTTTTATACACTTGACGAAGGAAAGTACTGCAGCACCACAAGCGCTTTATTTCGTCTTATGCGGCAAATTCTTTTTCATATGAAGTTTGTTTGACTTTCTTACTTAGGTATATACCTACTTTCATCTAGGGATTCTGTGCTGCCGCTGCTGGTCAGTCATCTTTGCATGTTTTCAATGTTAACCGGCACACAACTCTTTCTCGCAATGTCTCCTCTACTCTAGTGACAATACTCAATGTGCCCAACATACTATACTACTTATCAACGAGCAACATTTGCTTTGTATAAATAAAAGTATACTTGTAATAAAAAATTACTCGAGTTTCAATGAAATTTACTATTAGTGGTTTTCGGGCCGAAAATCGATCTATTCTCATGTGTACGAACCTTTTCGTTTTGCCCTTTTTTTTTCAAAATTCAGGAAGCCCCTGGTGCCATATCTTGGTCTGCTTCGAGTAAGATTATTCGGAGCAAGCTGAGTTGCCTAGCTGTACCTACTTGCATATTATACTTTGTAGGTAATATAGAAGTGTAATAATTATTAAGCCCATCTTGTTTACATATTTTTTTTTTAGGATTTCATCTAATAACACTGCATCCATTCCGTACCTACTTACCAAGATTTATAATTAATAATAAAAGTTAAAAAAAACCGGCCAAGTGCGAGTCGGACTCGCGCACTGAGGGTTCCGTACCAACACATAAACATAATTGTATTAGTTGAAATTTCAGTAAGTTAATGTGCTAGATTTTTTGAGTCCGACACGCGCTTGACCAAATTTTATTATTTGTTGTTATTTTATTAGCCTATGCCCTATCAACATACCAATTTTCAAGTTTGTAAGTGTTCCCGTTTTTAAATAGAACTAAAACAAAAATCGCCTCAGCAACCATCCAACTTGACCCCTCTCTTATATGAATGTTCTTGAAACGGGAGCTCACCACAATTGGATACCGTTAGTTGTGAGAAAAGTTGTAATATTTAATGATTTCAGACTTTTCCCATTATTTGTACTGTGAGACCTAGCTTCTTGCCAAATTTCATAATTTTAGGTCCACGGGAAGTACCCTGTAGGTTTTTCATTTTTGAATAAATGTACGGAGATGAGGACTTAAAATGCCATATCTTTTGATTGCGTCGTTATAAAAAATTTAAATTTTCAGATCTTGTGTGGTTCATGGATCCTAATATATGGTATTAATTTCAACCTGATACCTTTACCCGTTCGTGAGATAAAGGGTCTTGACAGACAGACAGACAGACAGACAGACAGACAGACGGACAACAAAGTGATCCTATAAGGGTTCCGTTTTTTTCTTTTGAGGTACGGAACCCTAAAAGTAGTTTTAAGGTGTTTGTTAATGATGTATTAAACAAAAATATTTGGTAGGTAGGTAATTATAGTTGGATCAATAGATATTTATAAGCAGTTAGCACAGTGAAATTTGTTCCACATCAAGAGTTGTTATTTACATACCTGGCTTATTTTTTATTCTGGTCTTGGTATTTTGGTCCTGTCTACCGAATGTCTACTTATTAATTATAAATTGTTTACAACACGATTAGCTGGTATTGCTTCATAAGCAAGTTATATACATAGTGCAGGTGATTCTGTTGGTAATCTTAAGTTGGTTGCCTATATTTTGTTAACGTCAAAACGTACTCGTCGTCGTACTCTAGTAAGTTGAGTGCATAGGGTAGGTACGGTACGACACATAGTAACGAGTTTTATTTACCATTACGTCGGTGTCATAATAAGCACTTACGCAAGCATATAAGCACTTACGTAAAACCTCAAAAACCCTGGTGTCAGAGTTACTGATCTGCCTATAATAACTAGAACAACCGTTTAAGCCTGCATCCCGAAGCACGCATTTATATTATTTTAACGGTCAATCAAGTAGCTTTATTATGCAACGTCTTAACCACTTTTGTTTGACGTGTCTCCACGGGGATTCGATCCCAAAAATTATGGTTCGAGAACCGCAATTTCTAAGTTGGTACAGTCAAGAGCACATCAAGCCTGACACATTGAACTTTGTACCGTTGTTATTTCATTAGATGTACGGCTGGATTCGCACTACCAGTATCAAGCTTGACCCGTTGTTTACTGCACTATAGATTACCTTCAGAGGCTGATAAAAATATTTTGTTTGCTTTGTTTTTGTATAAGTATTAGGTTATTTAAAGGAATTCACACACGTGTAACAATTTAGTTCTTGTGTAGGTATTAGCTACTACCTCGGTAACAGAAATAATGCATCATTAAAATACGGTCAGGCAGCCATCAGCGGAAACAATTGACGAAAGATATATTTGAAACGCATTTCCGTAATTTTATTTTTCTTGAGTGTGAGAAATAAGGCACAGCAAGGGTTTAAAGTTATGCCACACACATGAGAGTCTAAGCGAAATTCTCTGTATATTTTTCGAAACCTACTAGAAACATTGTTTGGGATGGCGGTCGAACACTTGTAAACAAACGGTTCAATTTTATTGATCAATGCATAATTTAGCAAATACGTGAATGGAGACATTTTTCAGGGTAGATATGTGTCTAATCCTCCTTTTTTTCCATTGCTTGAGATGGCAAGGGCTTTTCTAGTTATTTTTTGCGGATAATTTGAAAATATTGTCAAAAATTGTTTTCCACTCACCACGCTTTCATTTCATCGTCGTCGCCACTGTTGCGTCCCGTAGGACGTACTGTTATTTATCGGGATGCATCTAGTAAAACTAGCTAATAATGGTACGTAGGACACAGACAGAACATCCCCGCTCGCCGGCTGGCTATGAAGTGATATTCTCCCCGAGTACCCACATTTATTGTGTACGTCACAGCGGCAACATAAATAGATAATCTGTGAAAATTTCAACTGTCTACCTACGAGTATTACGGTTCATGAGATACAGCCCGCTGACAGACAGACAGACATCGGAGGCATATTAATAGGGTCCCGTTTTTCACCCGTTGGGTACGGAACCCTAAAAAAAGTACATTTTAAAGAAAATTTGGATAATATTTTGAATTAAATGTTTAGGTACTTAAGTAATAGACAAAGCAAGATTTCTCATCATCACATACACTCTTTCATGATCTGCCTGCCTACCCCGTGAGGAAGGGATATAGGCGTGAGATTACACTCAATTACACATACAGGAAACATCAGCCAAATTTGTCGTGTCTATTCTCTGTTGTAGAAAAAACCATTACAGTCACTTAGAGCGCTGTTTCTTTAATTTCAATTTTGATAACGATTACACTCATGATAACTTTTGAATGGTATGTCCGATTTGAATTATTCAAAAAGTATTTTACAGGTACTGATACCTATAACCTTGAATACGAAATCATTTATTTGGATAAGGATTAATAGGTACGAATAATGTGGCCTATATAGTTGGTACCGGCGTTAATATTGCATATTTTAATAAGAAAAAGTAGTTATTGTGACATAACTGTAATAGTTAGACATATGGTATCGCGGACTTTTTTGTAGATATTGATGACTACTACTTTAAACCTGTAGTACATCACTTTGCTCTATTGTTAATAGTTTCGGCAGCGTACGTGATATAAGGATGCTATTTGTAATTTTTTCCACACCTTGGGTTACATTATCGAAGCTTTCATACGGAACCCTAAATTTTTGAAAATACTTTATAGTCTATGTTCATCACGGATAATGCAGGTTTCTAATGGTGAAAGAATTTTTCAAATCGGTCCAGTAGTTTCGGAGCCTATTCGATGCAAACAAACAAACAATCAAATCTTTCCTCTTTATAATATTAGTGTAGATGTAGAAGTGTAGACAAGAAAAAGCCTTGGCTTTATCAAGCGGCAGTCCAAATTTTTCAATCTTCGCGAAGCAATTTGTTGCTTATACAATGCCTTTATTCGCAGTAAATTGGAAACCAATGCCATTGTATGGTGTCCCCACCAGGAAGTGCACATCAGTTTGATAGAGCGGGTTCAAAAATCATTTTTACGCTTCCTATACAAAAAAATCTATGGATACTATCCATACATGTATCCAACACTTTTTATTCAGGGGATGGTTTCATATAGAAGCCTTTAAGTTAGGGGAAAGTTAGCACTTGTGAAATATTTTTTAAATCTCATTCGAGGACAGAGTACCAATCCTCCATTGCTGGTGCAAATTCCGTTTAATATCCTACCATACCAGCGCCACGCCCTCCGACCGCGATATAAGTTACTCTATGGACGCCATCCAATGTTTGCTTTAAACTATTCCCGCACGCAGACTCTAATACACACGCCTTTTTTCGAAGCCTTGAAAAACCTAATTAAGCAGGTAAGAGAACCTTATAGCCTAATAAGTAGGTAATTACGCATTCAGAGACGCCACCCAAAGCCAACCGTCAATCAAGTCTCGCACTGTCACTTTCTTATCAATGAATCTTTACTGAAAAGAACAGCAGGAGACCCAACAAACGAGCATGGCAGTAAGTAACCTTTAAGTATCTTATCTATATATATAAAAGAAGAAGGTGACTGACTGACTGACTGACTGACTGACTGACATATCAACGCACAGCCCAAACCACTGGGTCTAGAAATTCCAAATTTGGCATGTAAGTTCCTTATGACGCCTAGGGGTGCACTAAGAAAGGGATTTACAAAATTCCACCCCTAAGGGGGTAAAATAGGGGATGAAAGTTTGTATGAAAGTCCGTCAGTTTTGAAGTTAGGATCTTCAAAATTTGTACTTAGGCTGACGACTAAAAATTAATAATTACGTGTCTCAGGGTTTTTGAAAATTCGACACCCTTAAGGGTGAAAAGGGGGATGAAGTTGAAAATTCTTAATTCTTAAAGTGAAATCCACATAATTTATTATTTAGGCATTAATGATGTAATTCTATGCAACGTTCATCACTGTTATTGAAATTCCACCCCAAATTCAACCCCTGAAAAAGGGAAATGGGGTGAAAAAGTCTAAAAACCAATATGGGTATCGTTTGTATGGTTTATCGGGTCGCTGATTACGAAAACTACAACAATTTTGAAATCAAACGTGGTGGACGTGAAATACCATCATCCCCCTGGGGATGGAGTTGGGGTGCGATAGGTTTGAAATGTCTAAAAATCAATATGGGTATCGTTTGTATGGTTCATCGGGTCGCTGATTACGAAAACTACTACAATTTTGAAATGCAACGTGGTGGACGTGAAATACCATCATCCCCCTGGGGATGGAGTTGGAGTGCGATAGGTTTGAAATGTCTAAAAATCAATATGGGTGTCGTTTGTATGGTTTATCGGGTCGCTGATTACGAAAACTACAACAATTTTGAAATCCAACGTGGTGGACGTGAAATACCATCATCCCCCTGGGGATGGAGTTGGAGTGCGATAGGTTTGAAATGTCTAAAAATCAATATGGGTGTCGTTTGTATGGTTTATCGGGTCGCTGATTACGAAAGCCACAACAACTTTGAAATCCAACGTGGTGGACGTGAAATACCATCGTCCCCTGGGGATGGGATTGGGGTGCGATAGGTTTGAAATGTCTAAAAATAAATATGGGTGTTATTTCTATTTTAGGGATAGCGGTTAAATTGGCGTAAGGGGTAGGGATAGGGACAGGTAGAGGTAGAAAGGTAGAGAGGTAGAGAGGTAGAGAGGTAGAGAGGTAGAGAGGTAGAGAGGTAGAGATGTAGAGAGGTAGAGAGGTAGAGAGGTAGAGAGGTAGAGAGGTAGAGAGGTAGAGAGGTAGAGAGGTAGAGAGGTAGAGAGGTAGAGAGGTAGAGAGGTAGAGAGGTAGAGAGGTAGAGAGGTAGAGAGGTAGAGAGGTAGAGAGGTAGAGAGGTAGACAGGTAGACAGGTAGACAGGTAGACAGGTAGACAGGTAGACAGGTAGACAGGTAGACAGGTAGAGAGGTAGAGAGGTAGAGAGGTAGAGAGGTAGAGAGGTAGAGAGGTAGAGAGGTAGAGAGGTAGAGAGGTAGAGAGGTAGAGAGGTAGAGAGGTAGAGAGGTAGAGAGGTAGAGAGGTAGAGAGGTAGAGAGGTAGAGAGGTAGAGAGGTAGAGAGGTAGAGAGGTAGAGAGGTAGAGAGGTAGAGAGGTAGAGAGGTAGAGAGGTAGAGAGGTAGAGAGGTAGAGAGGTAGAGAGGTAGAGAGGTAGAGAGGTAGAGAGGTAGAGACGTAGTGACGTAGAGACGTAGAGAGGTAGAGAGGTCGAGAGGTAGAGGGGTAGAGAGGTAGAGAGGTAGAGATGTAGAGAGGTAGAGACGTAGAGACGTAGAGAGGTAGAGAGGTCGAGAGGAAGAGAGGTAGAGGGGTAGAGAGGTAGAGGGGTAGAGAGGTAGAGGGGTACAGGTACAGGTAGAGGTAGAGGGAGAGTGAGTGTGTGAGGGAGGGGGAGGGGGTGATGAAAAGGGATAGGGAGGGGGAGAGGGGGGGGCAGGGGCAGAGGGAGAGGGAGGAGGGGGAGGGGGAGAGACAGAGGGAGGGGGAGAGGAAGGGGGGAGAGGGAGAGAGAGGGAGAGGGTTTTAGTTTTTCTCAATTACTTCTGCAAAATACTGCGAATTGGCTCCGTTTTGAAATATTACATAAAGGTGTCTTTCATCTCTCTCTTTACATTTGTAAGGATACTGCTGCTAAGTTCCTCTGTTCTGAGTAATTTATGAAAAACGTCTGTATATTATATAAAATTCAGCTGGATCTTGAATTATACTTATTGATTTGCGCAGGGTTAGTCCTGTTTTTCCTTAGTTTAAAATTACCCCGAAATGACTGTTTTTCCTTAGTTTAAAATTACCCCGAAATGACGGGAAAATATCTCATTGCTTCGGAAAACCGGTAACAACATAAATACGAAATCCACGCGAACGAAGCCGCGGGCAACAGCTAGTACAGTAATAAATTGAGGGAATGTTAGTGTGTATGTGCGAGAGTAAAAATAGAAGAATATATGTGTGTGCATGTATGTGTGAGTGTTTGTATGTGTGTGTGTTTGTGAGTGTGCGTGTATGAATATAAGAATGGAGCTGTGTGTATTGTGTGTATGTGTGAGTATGTAAGTGAAAGTATAGCTATGTGACACGTTCCAATAAGAGTTCAGTTTCTTCATATGATTTAGTCAAAAGCCAGGTTATAATAATTTTCTTTGATTCATAATATGTTTTATCATAAAAATGTATTTCTTTATTTATTTTATTGTATAAGAAAGCTGAGCGGGAATTGTATTGCCTGCTAGCAAACGTAGTTGTAAATTGTAATGGATGGTATTGGGGCTACGATATCTTTACGCCGCGTTTTGGATAAGGAAGTCTCAAAAGGTAAGTTCTTATCAAGGAGGTTTTAACTAACGCTACGCGAAGCGTAGTAAAACCTCCTTGGTTCTAATGGAATTAAGAACTGTCATTAAAATATACAATTTCCTCACAGAAAGTAGTCTAAAGCAAGGAGGTTTTAATCAGCGTGGATTAAAACCTCCTTGGTCTAAAGGTATAGTACTTTACTATTATGAATTCTGTGGTACTTATCTAGTCCCTGGTCTAAAGTAGTAATCTGATATAACTTGTCAGTGGGGAATAGTCTTTCCTTGAAGTACATAACCAGTGTTCTTTGTGCTCGTTCTAAGTCAATAAATTGCGTTTTCGCTGCTCCACCCCAAATTGGAATACAATAGGTTAATACTGATTGTACAAGGGAAACATAAATTTGATAAAGAATAAGTTTTGGGGAATCTTTTCTTTCCGAATGCTCAGGTAGGACATGTCTGAGTGTTTTAAAAATCCATGTTAACTTTCTAGTTCTGTTTATAATATGTTCTAGTTGTGTGTACGGTCAACCCCACATCGGTAGAATCTTTTTCAACCCTATTACAACGCCATAAGGTCCAAAAGTGTTTTATACTGACGTGCTGTTCAGTGTACCATGATAATCTCTGGTCAACATGAATACCTAGGTACGAGTATTTAACACTAGAGACTTTTGCTATAGTTGGGCAGTTGCAGGTAGTTTTGTTGACAGTCCCAGAACAGTCATGAATTTTAATGCTGAAATCATCCTGTGGCTGCATGTTGTTAAAAAAACTAAACAAATAGAATTTGTTTTTGATGTATTTAGTGTCAAAAGGTTTACTCGCAGCCACAGGGCGACTTGAGACAGACCAAGTTCAGCGCTTACCCTGACTTCTTCCCAGGATGCACCAGCAAAGACAACGGCCGTATCATCAGCGTACGACAAGATTTTAGCGTTTGTTATAAAAGATAAAGATAAAATTTATTTCTTCATAAAAACTTAGTCTAAATACAGATATACTTAGTCTTAAGTATTTACATGAACAACTAGTAATAATGACGGAGGAACCTAAACTAAGTATATTGAATACTTGTATCTTAGGTACCAGTTGTCATATTAAATCAGTACACAAGTTATACTAAAACGTTAAAATAAAGAAATTTGCTTAACCCAAATTAACCTAAATTGAAGCGTCAGCAATAAGAGCAGACGATGTGCAAGTTGACATGTTTATAAAACAATTTTGATGATGTATTGACTTTTTATTGCTGTGACCTGAATTGTTCTTGTCATAGTGCGTTAAATAACAAATAAAACAAAAATCTTATAAATAATCAATTAGCTACGCACGGGTGGCGTTTTTTAGGTGCCTTCATAATCTATTGAGTTAATATACCTTTTTTCGGCAAGTTTTTTAGCAGGGCAGTCGGCATCGCCCGTTTTATGGTTGCACGGCTTTTTAAAGTGCAAGCAAGTTGCACACTTTGGTTCCTCAGCCTTTTTTAAGCACTCTTTGAATGTGTGACCTACTTGTCCGCAATGGCTGCAGGTACTGGTCTCCTCCCTGCATGATTTTGCCGCATGGCCGTACTGCTGGCAATTGAAGCATCGAGTTACAAGAGTGAAGTCTTTGATGGGACATGATGACCAATTTACAAATACTCTGTCACTCGACAAAAGGGCCTTACGTATCAGTGCTGATACTTCGATAACGTAATTACATGTCGCAGTATCCTTTTTTCCTGATTTATGGCTTAGTTTGATGCTGGCAAAAAGTTTTCCAAGGTCATGTTTTCCATTTTCTCTGCTAAATTTTGGTGAAAAATGCAGCTAAAGGCTTCCATATCCTGCATACACGAGGGCACTCCGATAACGACAACTCTAGGCCTGCGCTTGTAGGCATCATCCACAGTAAAGCCGGAGGAGGTGAGCTGTTTTGACTGTTTGAGTTTCTCAATGTCCATTTTAGAATCGGTGCTTATAATAACGCCGCCATTTTTAACCTTTCTCAGACCTCTAACGTGCAGTTTCATTTTTTAGAACTACTCAGTTGTTGTGAGTCTTACGCTGTCTCGCATGGTTTACTGTACAATACCAAAAAGTCGCAGTTCATGATATTCAAGGCGGGCAGTAAGTGCCCTAAAGTTGTCCCCCCTATAAAATTATATAACGAACCTCTAGACAGAGTGTATAAATTTAAATATCTAGGGCACATCGTCAGTGACATTCTCAAAGATGATGATGATATGGAAAGGGAGCGTAGGGCATTGTCGGTCAGGGCGAATATGTTGGTCCATAGATTTGGACGCTGCACCGAAGCAGTCAAAATAACGCTTTTTAAGGCATACTGCACGTCCTTTTATGCCAGTAGTCTATGGGTCAATCATACCAAAAAGGCCTACAATGCCCTACGCATTCAGTACAATAATGCGTTCAGGGCGCTGTTGCGGCTGCCGCGTTTTTGTAGTGCGTCCACAATGTTTGCGCTGGCGGACGTGGATAGTTTTGGCGCTATAATGCGCAAAAAGACCGCGTCTATGCTGCACAGACTGCGCGGCAGCAGCAATAGCGCGCTCAACGCAATAGTTGACAGTGGGGACTGTCCACTGATCAGAAGTATGATCGACAGGTGCACATCTCTTTTAGTTATAGATTACTAACATAGTTTTAAGGCTTACTAACCCATATGGATCATGTTGTCCGAAATAAATAGTTTTTATTTTTTTTTTATTTTTATTTATTTATTTATTTCATCTGGTTTTATGATTTTTTGAACAAAGGATTTGGTCTCATCACTAGATTTTGATTTATCAGTCGGATAAATTGCAACAGAGCTAAAATTACTTGGCTGTGTCAAACTAACCGAACTTTTTTTAACAATTGCGGCAAAGGACGGCGTCACAGGCACAGGTTTTGAGGACTCCTCAATTTTCTGCTTGAGGTCTTGGATTGGTGTTGAGCTCTCTCAGGGCACTGTTGGATTGGATCGCTTTTTGTTTAAGGTCTTGGTAGAAAACTGCCATTTGACTTGCCCCATGGCACACTTTACGGCACGTGTTATGGATTCTGAGCTTTTGTTCTGAATTTAATTTTCCTTCGGCTGCGATATTACACACCTCATTAAGATATTGCTCAATGGTCTTCAACCAGTTACGAATTTCTTGAGTAGATATTGCATCAGTATCGTCCTCTTCCGGTTCTTGGGGCGGAGGCGAGTGGGCCCGCGTCTCTGGTGAGGGCGGGCAGGGCGCGGGTGTAGGCGGCGGGCTGCGGGGGGTGAGCCCACTGCGGCTTCCGAAGGGGCTATTCATTTCTATATTCAGATACACGTACTAATTTCGCATTATGAAAATTCACTTAGCGCCAGTTGACACAGAAAAATAGCTGACTAATAAACTAGGTCAATACTTTAACGCAAATAATTTATTTATTCGACACGTCCGATCACATCGAGTTCGCGAATGTATATCATGTTATATTCATGCTATGCTACAAAGGTCGTTGATGTAGATGAGGAATAGGGTAGGTCCTAATACACTCCCTTGCGGCACGCCATATGATACACCCGCCTCTCTCTCTTTTCTGCTTGTATAGACAAAAAGAGAGAATCGATAACGATTGAGTTTGGCGGTAGGGCCTCTGGTCAAGGTCGCTGGAAGCCGCTGGATGCGAGTACCGCAGGACCCGTCGTCATGGAGATATTTAGGGGAGGCCTATGTCCAGCAGTGGATGTTTTTTGGTGATATGATGATGATAATGTCTGGCACACAGATAGGTAGTTTTTATAACGTAGGCATCAGCTAAGATTTTGCTAATTACCCTTTTTGAATTTACAGATATCCACGTTGCTGTTCGTCGCCTTTTTATTCCTCCCGAAACTTGGCTGGCGCAGTCTCAATTGAAAAAACGAAAACAAGTAAGTGCTAGGGCTTTTGTGCAAAGTCCGTCTGAGGAAGTACAGTCAGTATCAGAAGTAGGTAAGCATTTCAGGTGTCCATTTAGAAGCACACATTTAAAGTGTCCGTAATAATATAATATGTAAGTACATATATACAACAAAAGTTTCCAAATTTTTGTAACTGTAAGCACGTTTTATTCTACAAAAAGCCAACAATAATTTGAATATGAGTGTTGTATCCTATACCTACTATTAAACGAGTAATATTTTGTAATCGGTTTCTGGAAAACGGCTATGAAAATTTCGGTGAAATTTTGTATACGGGGGTTTTCGGGGATAAAAAATTGATATAGCTAGATCTCATTAGAAATTTAGTTTTTCGATTTTATGGAGCATTTCTTGAAAATAGTCTGGAAACCCTAGAGCGCCATCTATTAGCAAGCTTTTGGTTAATATTATAGCTACAGAGCAACGCTCGGTCACCCAGGGACTCAATTCTTGAATATCACCGGGTGAGAGAATATCACTCAAAATATTCAAAATCACAAATTTTTCTTTTCAAAAGTAAAGATTGATATTCGTAAAATATGAAGCACTCTTTGATTGGTAAATTTCGTGTATTCTGATTAACCTTTCAACAGTTTATCAGGGCAAATGTGAATTTTTAATGTCTCAAAAGTGATATTTTATGACCCGGTGATTTTCAAGAATTGAGTCCCAAGTACTAGAGGACATCTCGATGTGAATTAGGAGGCAAAAAGTTTATGTTATGAACGTTATGAAATACTTAATTAAAATATGCAATGCGATAAAAAAAACCGGCCAAGTGCGAGTCGGACTCGCGCACTGAGGGTTCCATACCACCACATAAACATGATTGTATTAGTGGAAATTTCAGTAAGTTAATGTGCTAGATTTTTTTATTCCGACACTCGCTTGACCAAATTTTATTATTTGTTGTTATTTTATAGCTTATGCACTATAAACATACCAATTTTCAAGTTCGTAAGTGTTCCCGTTTTTAAATAGATCTAAAACAATAATCGCCTCAGCAACCATCCAACTTGACCCCTCTCTTATATGAATGTTCTTGAAACGGGAGCTCACCACAATTGGTTACCATTAGTTGTGAGAAAAGTTGTAATATTTAATGATTTCAGATTTTCCCATTATTTGTACTGTGAGACCTAGGTTCTTGCCAAATTTCATAGTTTTAGGTCAACGGGATGTACCCTGTAGGTTTTGCATTTTTGGGTTCCGTACCTCAAAAGAAAAAAACGGAACCCTTATAGGATCACTTTGTTGTCCGTCTGTCTGTCTGTCTGTCTGTCTGTCTGTCTGTCTGTCTGTCAAGACCCTTTATCTCACGAACGGGTAAAGGTATCAGGTTGAAATTAATACCATATATTAGGATCCATGAACCACACAAGATCTCAAAATTTCAATTTTTTACAACGACGCAATCAAAAGATATGGCATTTTATGTCCTCATCTCCATACATTTATTCAAAAATGAAAAACCTACAGGGTACTTCCCGTTGACCTAAAATTATGAAATTTGGCAAGAAGCTAGGTCTCACAGTACAAATAATGGGAAAAGTCTGAAATCATTAAATATTACAACTTTTCTCACAACTAATGGTAACCAATTGTGGTGAGCTCCCGTTTCAAGAACATTCATATAAGAGAGGGGTCAAGTTGGATGGTTGCTGAGGCGATTTTTGTTTTAGTTCTATTTAAAAATGGGAACACTTACAAACTTGAAAATTGGTATGTTTATAGTGCATAGGCTATGAAATAACAACAAATAATAAAATTTGGTCAAGCGCATGTCGGACTCAAAAAATCTAGCACATTAACTTACTGAAATTTCAACTAATACAATTATGTTTATGTCGTGGTACGGAACCCTCAGTGCGCGAGTCCGACTCGCACTTGGCCGGTTTTTTTAATAAATGTATGGAGATGAGGACATAAAATGCCATATCTTTTGATTGCGTCGTTGTAAAAAATTTAAATTTTCAGATCTTGTGTGGTTCATGGATCCTAATATATGGTATTAATTTCAACCTGATACTTTACCCGTTCGTGAGATAAAGGGTCTTGACAGACAGACAGACGGACAACAAAGTGATCCTATAAGGGTTCCGTTTTCTTCTTTTGAGGTACGGAACCCTAAAAAACCGGCCAAGTGCGAGTCGGACTCGCGCACTGAGGGTTCCGTACCACCACATAAACATAATTGTATTAGTTGAAATTTCAGTAAGTTAATGTGCTAGATTTTTTGAGTCCGACACGCGCTTGACCAAATTTTATTATTTGTTGTTATTTTATAGCCTATGCCCTATAAACATACCAATTTTGTAAAATGTTTGTAAGTGTTCCCGTTTTTAAATAGAACTAAAACAAAAATCGCGTCAGCAACCATCCAACTTGACCCCTCTCTTATATGAATGTTCTTGAAACGGGAGCTCACCACAATTGGTTACCATTAGTTGTGAGAAAAGTTGTAATATTTAATGATTTCAGACTTTTCCCATTATTTGTACTGTGAGACCTAGCTTCTTGCCAAATTTCATAATTTTAGGTCAACGGGAAGTACCCTGTAGGTTTTTCATTTTTGAATAAATGTATGGAGATGAGGACATAAAATGCCATATCTTTTGATTGCGTCGTTGTAAAAAATTTAAATTTTCAGATCTTGTGTGGTTCATGGATCCTAATATATGGTATTAATTTCAACCTGATACCTTTACCCGTTCGTGCGATAAAGGGTCTTGACAGACAGACAGACAGACAGACAGACAGACAGACAGACAGACAGACAGACAGACGGACAACAAAGTGATCCTATAAGGGTTCCGTTTTTTTCTTTTAAGGTACGGAACCCTAAAAACATAAGAAAACTACGGAACCCCATACTGCGCGTGGCCCGACACGCACTTGGCCGGTTTTTTTTACGATCAGGCTCACGGATCAGGCTATACTTCACTTTTTAATATATTGGCAATCGGTCGTTGTAACGGGGTACAACCATTCCTGCAAGCTATAGCTTGTTAGATACCTTGCTAATTTATTTAACTATGGAATGACATCTGCCAACATGTCCCAAATTTAAATGTCACATCATCAATGATCTCTAGGAAATATTCAAAATAACCTGTCAAATTCATAGAACGACGCCTTCACTACCTTGTGACGAATTATTTCTTTAATCTTCCTTCTATTACCTTCATTTTTCTGTGAGGTATACAGTGCTTCACGGTTATATTGGCAATAGGGAATTTGCATGATGTTTTTTTATTTTAAAAATTTATCCTCATTCATGTAATAAACAGTTTGGTAAAACAAGTTTTCGAATAACTATGTTTTAAAAAAGATATAAGCCATCAAAGATTTGTTTCTGTCTCTTTCTAGTAAAACGAAATTTAATACGAAGTTAATATGGCCGTAGCGGCATGTGACGTCACATGCCATGTCGGATCTCTCTGTGTAATCGGCGCGTATTTAAAAGTTTTAAATGCTTATATCAGCCGTATTTCTTAGCCGATTTAAATTTGAATTTCACACTTTTTGTCATCTTTACTACGGTTTTTCATATTTTGTTAATAATTGCGACAAAAAAAATATGCATATTCCCTATTGGATAAAATCGGAACTAAAGCCTCTGCAAAGGGATTTTGACATTTAACGAGCAAAATACTGCATAAAACAGAACGACCGACAACGCCTGTAGGATGTGATTCTGCCCATGAAACTGAACAACTTTCCCACATAGGTCGAAATACGATGTCGGGAGGGCACTGCTGTCATATACGACGAGTTACATGATAGCAGTGCCCTCCCGACAACGCCATCCTCCACCCTAAACACACGCTTACGCTCACACACGCACACAAAACACAAAAACATACACACACACAAACTGTCATATACGACGAGGTATATGGTAGCAGTGCCCTCCCGACAACGCCATCCTCCACCCTAAACACACGCTTACGCTTACACACGCACACAAAACACAAAAACATACACACACACACACACTGTCATATACGACGAGGTATATGATAGCAGTGCCCTCCCGACAACGCCATCCTCCACCCTAAACACACGCTTACGCTCACACACGCACACAACACACAAAAACATACACACACACACACATTGTTTTAACTTGACTTACCTTAATAGCAAATTTTTTTCGAACTTCTCGGCATTGTACCTACGCTCTTACGAGTATTATTAAGACCTCACATAAGTCTTTATAATAGATAGCTATCATTGGCCTTTCTCTTTTAATTCTTGTTTTGTTATTCTTAATACTATATTAAACATGACTGTACCGTTATTCGAAACCCAACTAAACATGAGAGTAGCGTCGAGCGTTTCCGCTAGCTAGATGGCGCTAGTGCCGTCCTGCTCCGCCTATCGCCGCTGCATTCACTACGTCGTTTTGTCGTTTTCTCCCGCCACCGAGAGCTTATAAAGGCAGGTGCCGCCATTTTGTTCTCATTGGCGTCTTGTTTCCGGAACAGTAAGGTTGTCAGTGATATAGACTCGTCAGACCAAATCATTCCTGGTGCCGAGTAAATAGGTGAAATACTTTTTACATAAATTATTATTGTAAGAAATATCTTGGTAAGTACTTTAACAGTTTTTATTTGAATTCGTAACAGACATAAGCATGGTTTTTTAAGTACGGTAGAAAAGTCGTAACTAATCGTGAATATACTGTACTGATCTGAAGTCCCTTCATATGGGATCCTCAAGTCAGAAACGTGAAAGTTTTGGCCAAGGTTGATCGTCTAGAATAATATCCTTTAAGAATATTATATTTTTTCTGAATCCTACGTCAATCCGTTTTATATCCTTATAATATTTTGTAATTTACAGATTCTGCTCGGTGGAGAGTGGTAATAGAAGAATGAAAAAAAAAACACACTTGTTAATTTAATACTTATATTAGAATATAATCCTAATCTTTACATGTCTAATTTGTGTTATTTAATTTTATATTGGATCACTATTTATTTAAATTTAGTCTCATATTGACTGGAGTAATTCATCGGAACTCATGTAGATTCATCAATTTAGGAAAGGTTTCATCTCTTTTACAATGCAATATTATTATAGCCGTTAAGTTTCTGAAAGGAAACCTATGTTAATATAAATGAAGTAATAAAAATAATGTGGGGACAATCCCCAGGTTTGGAGCACCACCTTCGCCCCAAACAGCTCGTCCTAGGCTTCCTCTACCCTAAGTCCTAGGTCCGAGGCATATCATCACCCAGTACTCGATGACATGACGCTAAACTACCCTAACAATCCAACTGGATCGTCAGGATTCTGATCATCCTCGCGGAGCTGGAAATCCCATCGAAATCTTAAACAACAGTAAAGACTAGGGTTAATGTATGTGGAGAGTGGAACTAACTAACCACAGTACAACCCAGACGGTGATGATGTCTCCCCCCGGTATGTTCACGGGATATAAAACGGAATGACGTAGGATTCAGAAAAAATATAATATTCTTAAAGGATATTATTCTAGACGATCAACCTTGGCCAAAACTTTCACGTTTCTGACTTGAGGATCCCATATGAAGGGACTTCAGATCAGTACAGCTGGTGCCGTGACCAGGATATGCTGGTTTCAAGCGAGAGAGGTATTGAGGAGTGAAAAAAAAAATGAAAAATACACTAATTTCGAGTTTTTGAACTGAAGAAACTTGAGAGTAAAGTCTATCTAAGTTAAAGTTGTTAAGCGGGACGTTAGAATTGGTTTTAGCTTAGGGTTATTTGTTTTGGAGACCATAGAAAATATGATGCATTCCTTGTTTCAGAATAAAGATGGGAAATTTTACAGTCTCAATAGAAGGAAACATAGGGTCAGGGAAGTCTACTTTGTTGGCAACTTTGGGAGGCAACTCTGATTTTGAGATAATACCAGAACCAATTGATAAATGGACTAATTTATCTGGCGTTAATCTCTTCCAGTTATTTAAGGAAAATCCTAAGAAGTGGGGTTTCTGTTTTCAAAATTATGTTCTTCTAACAATGTTAGAGAATCATACGAAAGAATCTAGCGCTAAGATTAAAGTTATGGAACGTTCCATCTATTCAGCCAAAAACTGTTTTATTAGGGAATTGCAAGAGAGTGAATTGTTGCACCCGGCTGAGTTTGCAGTTTTAGATGAAACTTATTCTTATTTCAAGGAACAATTTGTTACTCGAATTAATTTAGTAGTTTATCTTAGGACTTCCCCTATGGTTTCTTATCAGAGAGCCCTAAGTCGTGGTCGACCTGAAGAGACAGGGATAACGTTAGATTATATAGAGAGGATTCATAACATTCATGAGGAATGGTTATTGAACCCTAATATAAAGGAAGATTTTGACAGGATAGAGATTATCGATGGAGATCAAAATATTAGCTCCATAAAGCAACAGTTTTGGGAAGTTAAGGAAAGAATATTAGATAAGCTTTCTATTCTTTAATTTAAACAAAATTCCAACCTATAATTTGTAATAAACTTTCAGTATCCAAAGAAAAGAAAAATGCCTCCGCGTTATAATCTTAGAACATCTCAGGGACAAGATGAATTAGAAAGGACAGGTCAGCAAGAAGAACGTCCACGACCTTCTTTACGCAACTCCACTATGTTTCGCCAACTTCGAAGAAACATGGGAATTCTGACACAGAAGGTGTCAAACTTAGAGAATCAGCTGTCGCAAGCACGGGAAACTAACGCTGCATCAACTTCGTCTGAAAGGCATGAAGCACCGATTAATATATGCCCGGTGATTGATACAAGAGTCGAAAAACCACGTTTTCCTGGAAGATTTGGGGTACATCCAGTGTCGTTTTTGGAGGATCTTCAGAATTATTTACGGAGAATGCCTAATGAAGATGCTACAATTGAAACTATAATCAGTTGTTTAGAAGGTGAAGTTCGAAAATGGGCCAGAATTTATAGACAGAGATGGTTTACACAGTCGGATTTCAAAAGAGATTTTTGGGATGCTTATTGGGGAGAAGCTGAACAAAACACCTTGAGAAGAATGATTGTAAATGGCACTTGGTCTAAGGAAAATGGAACAATGCTAGAACATTTCGTTAGTTTAGCAGGGCAAGCAAAGATGATGTCTAGACCAATTCCTGAATGGCAAATAGTGGAGGATTTGATGAGACACTTTCCGAAGGATGTACAATATGCTTGGCGGATGAAGAAAGGAAATACTTTGATTGAGGCAACAGAGTTTCTTCGTGAATTGGATGACGTGAATAAACAATGTAGATCTTCTTCCTTTGACTCCTCTACTGGAGCTGATAGGGGAACAAAGCGTCAAAGTCCATTCGTATCAAATAAAGACAAGCCATTTTATAAAAAAACAAAAGTGGTGGCTCACATCGAGGGGGAGACTTCAAGGGGAAGGATCACTAATGAAATAATTCAAGAAGAAGATTTAAACTAGTTGGGGCCATCTCCAATAAGCAGGAGGTGGCTGCAATTAACAAAAAACAAAATTATCTTTTTCCTGTAAAATATTTAATAAAACAAGGTTGGAAGCCAGGGGTAGGATTGGGTTGTGACCAAGAAGGGATCTTATATCCTGTTTCCCCGAATAATACTAGAACGAAATGTAATAGAGAAGGTTTAGGATATTCTTCAGAAGAATATAATAATAAACAAACAGTCTTAGATTTAATTAAAGTTTTTGACGTTTCCGTGATTAAACAAAATCAACCAATGTATAATCAGTTCATTAAAGAATATGAAGGTAACTCTTTATATGATGAAGAGGTTTGCTTTGAAAATGAGGGGCCCAAATTTAAATCAGAAATAGAGTTACAAATTTTGGGGCAATCTATAGTTCTCTTGGTAGACACTGGAAGTGAAGTAACTTGTATTTCGGAAGAATTCTTAGAGAGTTTACAAGGAGAATTAAAGTTAGAATTCCCTGCGTTACCAGTTAGACCAATATGTGTGAGGGGAGCCGTTGGACAAAAGAGTCTCCAAATAAAAAAACTAGTGTTGTCATGACAGATATTCTGATCTCCAATATTATAATATTTAAGTCACCAGTGTTTACTAACTTTTCATAGCTTTACGATATTGTTCATAAATGGTTGTTGTATTGACTCCTTTGTACGAACTGTCAGAGCGCGGCGGCTTTTCGACCAATCCCAGCGTTTTATGGAAAGGGTAATATTGTGGTGGGAGAGGTCTCTTGAACGTTCGAGCCAGCCTCGCTCAGGCAGTCGTATTTTGTTCTTCAAACTGGGAGATTCTACCTTTAAAGGAGTAATCACGTATTGTGTAAAATTATGAAGACTCTTCTTCATATGTATGGTATTGTGTTAATGTACCCATTTTAACACTGTGTAAAGTGAATAACTTATTACAAAACGTAAGTAGACTTCGAGTGTTTTATTTAACATATTTCTCAACTCCCTCTCATTTGTTAACATGTCAGAAGCGGGATACGAGCCCTCACTTCCCACAAAGTGGACTGATAATGTTCAAAAATACATCTGCTGTATCTCAAAAACTGACTTGTTTGAAATGAGTGGAAAAACTGGAAAATCAACTACTTGTTTTTTTTTTCTCATGTGGTATTTTTTTCACCTTTTTTTTAACGTTGTGTTAAGGACGAGTGATTATTTAAAGTAAATAGTTATGATTGTATACTACCTACATGCTACCTACATTTTAAATCATTTTTGCACAAAATCGTTAGACGTTGCTAAGGAATAAGTGTACACAGTTCACTTTAACCATTTATTAAAAAGCCTGAGTTTAAAACAAACAACATTTCGTGCTTTCATTCAGACAAATTAATCTTTTAGTTGTGTTTTACATATGGTTGTAATAATTTTTGGTGTAGGTACGTATTCAAAATAATAGTCTGAAGGTCTATTGGTTCGTATTCCCATGCGTAGTTCACTGTTTCAATTAATTATGTTCTTTATTTTGTTTGAAATTTACTGCTGCAAAAAACACGTAATATCTAACTACGAGTAAAAGCTACTTAAAAGTGTCCACTATTACGTTTATAGATTTCATTCAATTTAAAGCCTTAAAAGCGTTTCAAACATTGATCGTTTCTATACAATAGATACTCGCGCTGGAATTTTTACATTTCAGCACGTCATAATGGACAAAATCCGTAACCGTGGCAAGAGTCTAGCTTCGATTCGAGCGTTGCCTAGCTGTGCAGCGCAGCAGACTGCGCCGGGCGAGCAGCAGGCCAAGCAACCAGCCCACAGCAGTCGGGGCCTCGTGGACAGCAGGCCATGCAGCCAGACCACAGCAGTCGGCGCCTGGTGAACAGCAGGCCGTGCAGCCAGCGCCACAACACAAGGCGACTGGTAAGCGGCAGGCTGTGCGTGCAACCAGCTGCCACTCGCACAATCAGCCCAGTGAGTAGTCAACTCCGGGCATATGGAGGTAACACCAATGACTTGGTTTTTGGTTTTTTTTATAGAGTCTCAGTAGTTAGGCTTTGTAGTTAACCTTCCTTGACCCTGATGCGGCAGACACCCATAACAATGCGGTGACTGATTTCGACAGTACAAAAATAAAAATTGTAAACGATGTCGTTAAGTTTAAACAAATTTTAACAATCTTCTGTTGGACTAGGAAACAATGTCCTAAAATAGCATGAAGGATATACCCATGGTACTATTTTGTTAGAATGTTTCAAGCCAATTTAGTCCTATACTATTAAACGAGCCATAATATATTTGTAAAATGTTTGTCGATAGCGGCTCTAACGATTTCAATGAAATTTACCATACGGGGGTTTCCGGGGTAAAATCGATCTA
The DNA here is from genome assembly GCA_947532105.1 of Athrips mouffetella. Classification (NCBI taxonomy): domain Eukaryota; kingdom Metazoa; phylum Arthropoda; class Insecta; order Lepidoptera; family Gelechiidae; genus Athrips; species Athrips mouffetella. The sequence continues at coordinate 16,066,924 of OX383984.1, forward strand.
GCTAGGTCTCATGTCTGTTTTTCCCCGTGTTTCTAAAGAAGCATTTTTTTAAAACATCGCGTTTTAGACAGAAACCTAGAGCGCCACTGTTGGCGGGTACCACAGCTTGCTCACCTGAGGCGGCTAAGAGCGAAGCTCGGTCGACTAGGTACTAAATCTTAAAGAAATAAAACTACATATCTATTCCAAATCAAACAAACTGTCCAAATTAAAATATTAAAAACGAAGAAAAAAAGAACTGCTAAAGCAAATAAAATAAGTTTCATAATAAATGTCTGAACTAAGCTGCACTTCTCTTCAGAATAGGGTAGAAGAATTTATTAATCAGTAGCTTTACAATTTAATATTTAAAGGTTTATATAACAGTGACTAATACCGTTAAATTAGTTCAAGGCACATATGAGACTAGTCACAATTTAAAACTGAAAACCTACTCATCTCAAAACATACCAATTTCTATAAAAAAAAAAATCGTAGCTTATGTTAGGGATAGTGTTGTATTTTTTTGAAATATGAACAGTTAAATCTGTTCTGTAGTAATTGATTAACCCAGTGACATTTTATCTGTAATATTATTGTAGCGTAGATTAGTGAACAATCTTATTTCCAGCGAGGGACACTCTAACCACTCAAATCTTTTTAGTTATTACGCTGAATTTTACATAGTTTCAATTCGTTTGAAAGTTTTGACAGCTTGTAACTCGGTCGAATAGTTCCTTGCTTTGGTTTTAAATATTTTTACGAGTGGATTTCCGGTCGTTTCTCTATTCTGATTGTTGAGAATAGACCCCATTCGCCCAACCGTTTTGCCGAATCAATCAAATAAGCAGCTTTGCCTGACGTCTGTCACTGCGTTTTTTCAGTGTCGATGGGTGGTATCTGTATCTGTTGGTAGTTAATCTTTATAATCATAGTAAAATATATAAAATTTTAATTAATTTCATACCGATTACACGGTGGCATTATTTTTTTCCTCGTGCTGATTTGCAGCGCCATCCAGTGAACGTTTCAAAATGTGGTCGAAAACACTCTATTCAAGTGTGCTTTCTTGTATCTCTGGGTGGATGCTCGCAATAAATTTACACTCGATTCTATATACATAAAAATAATACGAACTAAGTGGTTTTTCTATGCCGCATAGATCTGTGTTTTATTCAGTTTTATTGGTATCTTTTGTTAGGTAGTTTTATGGCAAAGTCCCCTTTTTATGGTGTGACAAAATGACATTATAAGTAGTTGGGTAAAACGAAAAAACAAAAATTATATATATATTGGAAGTTCTCTTTAACCTTTCTTCAACATGCTTATTGAATTACAAAAAAAAACATATACTTAGATCAATTATATCAATAGTTTAGACTTGACACTTTTGAAAATAGACCGAAATGACAGCCTGGTCGACAGGAATCACAATTTTATTTATTGTTAATTTAAGCCCTTAAGCAGAATAATCACGAACACTAAATATCGTTAGTATTATCTGCGCTATGTCGGTAATTAAAACATCGTCATATCAGCCGAAAGACGTCCGCTGTTGGACATAGGTCTTCCCTAGAGATCTTCTTGATGCCCGGTCCAGCGCTGCTTGCATCCAGCGACTTCCCGCGACCTTGACCGGACCGTCGGTCCACCTTCTGAGAGGCCCGCCTACGCTTCATCTACTGGTACGGGAGTCGCCACTCTAGTGCCTTTACGCCTCTTCGGCGATCGGTTCGTCTTGCGATATGCCCTGCCCATATGGTGAGCCCTGCCAGTAAAACATAATTAAATAAAAATCTTCAATAAAACAATATTCGTCAGAATGTGATTTTGGCCGACATAAAGTATGTGAGATGATCGGCGGCATAAGCATAATCGACGAAGTATTGTTGCACTTACAAAAGAGACTGCTGATATATACCGTGGTAAACTGACGATTGAAGTATATTTATTTTGGCTAGTCGGTGAACACTGCACTTCACTATTTTTTGTTGCTGTTGGTCACAATTCACACTAATTTTATTCCTTACTTAACTAACTCTTTTAGTAAGCGAGGTTTAAATTACTTTAAAATAACAAATTTGATGATTTTGACAAATACCTTCTTTTCCAAATTCGTTGATTAACCAATCACGTTATACAATCGCTCGTCTCTTGAAATCTTATCAAAACAACGAAGACGGTCACTTTTATCGATTAATTATAATTATAATATCACTTTTATCGACCGAAGTGATGCACACAGAAGAGAGAAAATGAAAATTGTTCGGTTGATAGCACACTAATTAATAGTTAAGACTTGATAAAGCCCAACTCATTACATTAGATCAACTTTCTGATACTTTTATATATTACCATACCTATAATGTAGTTAAACTTTCCCAAATTTCACGTAACTTGACTATAAATAAAAAATATATATATATATTGGCGTATAGATAAACATGTATCACGATTTCACGTCACCAATTTTGATTTGACAATGTGTGCGTTAATTTGAGTCAAACCAAAAAAAAATAAATAAAAAAAAAATTGGTTTAGAAAAATACTGTATTTAAAATACATATGATTATTCCATACATTGAACGATAAATATCAGTTGTATTAAGCAGAAATAAAAGCGAGAATATCTTTAACTACCTATTACCCGCGACTTCGTCTGCGATGATCTAGCGAAAGAGTAAAGAAAACACATTTTCCAAAGGAAATACTAAAACTTTTCCCTATGTTTATCTGAATCTTTTCAAAGCTAGAGTGAACAAGCATTAGCGAGGCTTACCTCCTTTCATGCTTGCATGCTACATCAAAATAATAATAAAACAAAAAGATGGTGTAGTTATTGTAATTAATTAATAAGAAAGAAAGGAAAGAATCATAAGAAATATGACACTTCAAACGAGTGTGAACATCCTCTAGAGTTCTTAATACTCGATTGGACACGGGAAAATATTGATTATAATCCCTAAGTACTAATTATAATCCCTTTGTAAATTTTTCATAGAGTTCCCTGAGAATTTATGGAAAATGTATTGCACTTTATGTAGAATTGCCTTAAGGCGTAAAGAGCTACATTTGCTTCATCTATTGTCTTATCTTCAGAGGTTTTGTGGTTTTGTAGGGTGGCTCTTTATTGCACTTCAATTTATTGAGACGTATTACTTAAGATCCATTACAACACATGAAAATGCGGACTTACCACGAAATGGAACTTCTTCCAGTCAATTATTGAGGCTAAAGGTGATATACATTGCAAAATAGATGTGCAAGTTACCTAGCACTGTGCAAATCCCTAACTAACAATACAGTTAAAGAAGCTTAATAAATTTGGCTAACTAAATATTACTTTAGTGTAAGTGTCAACATTTTAATACCTCTACTGTTCCCAAATTGTAATTTTGAAACTCTATTACCATGCCATAAAGTCCAGAGTGTTCCTACTGACGTGCAGTTGGGTGTACCTATGCACATAACACCTTTCATTAAGGAAAAGGCCCTTATTCACATATTATGAGTATGTATGTTTTGTATAAACAATGATACTACGTTTCAATAAATTTTTCGCATCTATCTTCGACCACTGAGATTAAAATTTGAATGAATAAATCTTAAATATGCGACTATTATTAATAATTTGCTAATTATTTATAATCACACCTAAACTCTTTACTTTGTAGTATTTTTACTACACTGGGCATAACCTTAAGGCCTTTGGTGACGATAAATAAAGCTTTCATGAAAATTGGAACCTTTAACCTTGCACTTAGGAACTTACCTATTGCCTTGTTGCGTAACTTATGCGGCCTTGTAGCCGAACTCATTGATATACGGCCGTGTAGCCCAATTCATTGACATATTATGGTCTTATAGCCCAACTCATTTACATATAAATAACAATCTTTTATTTCATATTTCAACTTATTGTCTTATAAATAATAATCTTTTATTTCAGATTAGAAATAATGGCCTTGATGCCAAACCATGGCCTTGATGCCAAACCCTGGTCTTGATGCCAAACCATGGCCTTGATGCCGAACCATGGCCTTGATGCCAAACCATGGCCTTGATGCCGAACCATGGCCTTGATGCCAAACCAAACCATGTAACAATCATTTATTACATATTTCAACTCATTGTCATATAAATGATAATCTTTTATTTCAGATAAGAAATAATGGCCTTGATGCCAAACCATGGCCTTGATGCCAAACCCTGGTCTTGATGCCAAACCCTGGTCTTGATGCCGAACCATGGCCTTGATGCCGAACCATGGCCTTGATGCCGAACCATGGCCTTGATGCCAAACCATGGCCTTGATGCCGAACCATGGCCTTGATGCCAAACCAAACCATGTAACAATCTTTTATTTCATATTTCAACTCATTGCCACATAAATAATAATCTTTTATTTCAGATTAGAAATAATGGCCTTGATGCCAAACCATGTCTTTGTTGCCAAATCCTGGCCTTGTTGCCAAACCGTGTCCTAGTGCCAAATTTTGGTTTTGTTATCTACAGTTCTACATAATTTTTATTACTATCATTGTTTGTTTGTTGCCATGTTGCCTTTTATTAGACTTAATATTATCATAATTTTATTGTAAGTAGTAATGTTATATAGGCATTGTTGCCCTATGTAATAACTAAAATCTTTTTGAATCTATTGTACTTAATTCGTACTTTACGTGATAATAACTGATGTAAACAAACTATATTTCAAAGAACTACGAGTTCCCAACCTTTTTGTTATTTAGATTTTGTATGAGACGTCTTGTAATATTCAACGTCAATATTTCTTGACAATCTTTATTAATTCTGTCAGATTACTTCATAATCATAATTAAATCTTGTGTTTGATCAATTTCACATAATGTAAAAGCACTGTTAAATAATAGTGTGCCATATTATAGCAAACATTCGGATCTCTATAACTTATAAAGAAAAGTGTTGTACATGTATTCGTTTTTGAGAGACGGTACGAGGACGTACCTATCACAATCGGATGGCCGACTGTTGTCATGACAGATATTCTGATCTCCAATATTATAATATTTAAGTCACCAGTGTTTACTAACTTTTCATAGCTTTACGATATTGTTCATAAATGGTTGTTGTATTGACTCCTTTGTACGAACTGTCAGAGCGCGGCGGCTTTTCGACCAATCCCAGCGTTTTATGGAAAGGGTAATATTGTGGTGGGAGAGGTCTCTTGAACGTTCGAGCCAGCCTCGCTCAGGCAGTCGTATTTTGTTCTTCAAACTGGGAGATTCTACCTTTAAAGGAGTAATCACGTATTGTGTAAAATTATGAAGACTCTTCTTCATATGTATGGTATTGTGTTAATGTACCCATTTTAACACTGTGTAAAGTGAATAACTTATTACAAAACGTAAGTAGACTTCGAGTGTTTTATTTAACATATTTCTCAACTCCCTCTCATTTGTTAACACTAGTCTCTATACCTTTGACGTGTGGTTCATTTGATATTGATACGGGATTTTTAGTGATTGCTAAATTAACTTGTTCTGCTATTCTTGGGGTAGATTGGTTAGTTGCGCACAACGCTGTTTTGCATTTAAAAGAACCACAAACATTAGAATTGGGTATCGTTGGGCAAGGAGAAATTACTATTCCGTTTCGAAATCTTTCTAGTGGGTCTTTAGAAGAGAATCGAATAAATCTAATATCTGGAATAGAGGAACAAAACGAAAAGGAAGGCGGTGAAGAAAAGCAATTATTAGATTTGTTTAAAAGTATTCGGTTGGGAATGGATTTGTCTGATGTAGAGAAGGAACAAATTTTTAATGTTTTGAGATCCCATATGCAAGTTTTTATAAAGAAACTTGGAAGGGCAAATTGTTATACTCATGTCATTAAAATGATTGAGGGTACTCCAAGGATACAACGAACCTATCCTATACCATATGCACATAGGGTAAAAGTAGAAGAAAAGTTGAGGGAGATGGAGGAATTAGGGATTATATCGAGAAAAACTACAAATTTTTGTAGTCCTCTAACTTTCACTGGAAAACCCGATGGATCTGTTAGAATATTACTTGATGCTAGGGAAATCAATAAATATATGGTTCCAGAAGTAGAAGCACCGCCTTTACAGATTGACATACTTAATGCTTTCCTTGGTGTAAAATTTATAACATTGATTGATTTAAATAACGCTTATTTTCAAATACCGTTGACTGAGGATAGTAAAAAATATACTGGATTTACAGTTAATGGAAAGTCTTACGTATACAACGTGCTTCCGCAAGGACTTAAAACGTCAGTAGGGTCCTTTTGTCGCGCAATGGACGTTATATTGGGTCCTGGTGTTAGAGAGTTTTGTGTCAATTATTTGGATGATCTTGCAATCCTAACGAGTGGGACTTGGCAAGACCATTTGGATCATATTGATATAGTTTTGGATCGTTTAGAATCAGCTGGAATGACTTGTAATTTTGCAAAGTGCAACTTTTTCTGCAGTGAAGTAAAAATGTTAGGGCATATAGTTACAACTTCGGGAATTAAACCTAACCCGGATAAAATAAAAGCTATAAAGGAATTCCCTATTCCAAAGAAACAAAAACAGTTAAGAGGATTTTTGGGACTTTGTAATTATTATAGACGTTTTATTAAGAACTATAGTATTTTGACTATTCCGTTAACTAGGTTATTAAAGAAAAACCAAGCATGGTTTTGGGATGAAGAATTAGATCGAGCTTTCAATAATATAAAGGAAGAATTTATTACAACGATTCTATTGAGCCATCCTGATCAGGATAAATTATATTATTTACAGACCGACAGTTCAGGGATCGGAATAGCCGGATCATTGTTTCAGATTGGAAATAATGGTGAGGTTAAAATTTTGGGATTCTGTAGTCGTGCACTACGGGGTTCTGAATTACGTTGGACTGTAACTGAACAAGAGTTGTGGGCTATTATTTATTCTGTGAAAAAGTTTGAGACTTATTTAAGAGGAGCGAAATTTGTTATCCGTACAGATCATAAGGCATTAACTTTCATGAAACAAATGAAATTATACAACAGTAGAGTCACACGTTGGATTTTATTTCTTGAACAATTTGACTTCGAAGTCGAACATGTAAAAGGTGTAGAAAATATTGGGGTAGATATTTTATCTAGATATCCGCCAGGGGGAGTTTTGCAAGAAGAGAAGGTGTGGTATCCAACTGTTATGTATGTAGATGTTTCTACTGACCGTGACTTGAAAAATAAATTACAACGTATGATGGAATATCAACGGCTTGATAACGTCATATGTGGGATTAGGGAGAAAATAAATGTTTCTAGAGTTCCCGAAAGAACAGATAGATTTACACGTATAACTTTGCGCTGTATTGTCAATAATGATCTACTTTATTTTAAAACTGTACGTGGAGATTACGTTTTGTTTATGCCCAAGGTTCTACAAGAAGAGATATGTAAACAGGTACATATAGAGATGGGTCATCTTGGCGCATATAAAACTTTGAAATATTTACAATTAAGGTGTTATTGGATAAATATGGGAAGACAGTGAAGTCTTGTATTCAGAAGTGTCATGTTTGTCAGCTTTCTAGACCTGACTATATAAAAGGGGTAGGGAAATGTAAATCGATTTTAACTGAAAACCCGGGTGAATTAGTAATGGCTGATATCTTCGGACCACTACCTAAAACTGAGGCTGGTTATATTTACATTTTTGTAATACAGGATTCTTTTAGTAAATTTATTAAACTTTTCGGACTTCGTGGAGCTTCAGCAGACTCAGTGCTTTATTGTATGAGAGTGTTCACTGAAATAATACAACCTAAGGCTGTTATGACAGATAACGGAAAACAATTTATTAGTCACAAGTGGAAAAATGGACTCAGAGCTTTGAGAATTAAGACTTTGTATACTACTATTCGTAATCCTCGACCTAACACTACAGAACGAGTGAATAAAGAATTAAACAAATTCTTTAGAATTTATTGTCATGATGACCATACTAGATGGGATCATTACTTGTTGGAGATTGAGGAATTGTATAATAATACGTTCCTCGAGAGTACGAAATTTTCCCCTAATGAAATTTTGTTTGGAAATTCAGAGAAACTTAAAGTAGACCGTTTTCTACCACGGATATTTACGAATATAACGATAGACCAAATTAGGGAGGAAGTTAGAGAAAACCTTAGACTTTCAAGTCAGAAGCGGCAGGATAGATTCAATAGAACTCATAAGTTGATAGATTTTCAAGTTGGTGATTTGGTAAAATTAAGGAGGCTTAATAAATCGGATTCTAGTCGAAATAAAACTAAGAAATTTGATTTATTATATGATGGACCATATCGAATTGGAGGAATAAAATATGCTAATGTGTATATTCTCGTTGATCCTGAAACTCAAAGTGTCAAAGGAGTTTATAATGCAGTCCATTTGGCTAAATATTATACTTAGGATGTTAGCTACTGGGATTTTCACGGGACTATTTCATAAATTTTAATTTTAGAGGAATTGAGATATTCCTGGTCACAACCTAATTAATATAATTTTATTAGTTTTAATTTAATAATTAATATTAGAAGGTTATTTTGATTATAGTATATAGTGAGCAAATTTGTTAGTGAATTGACTGGCATTATTAAATTGACTTCGTTTTAAAAATATAATGAACTATAATAATTTATAATTTAATACAAATTTAATTTGATTATATAATCAGGGTTGAACTGAAATAAATCTAAATTTAGATAAACATGTTAAATAATTTTAATAATTTTGAATAAAAATTAATTTAGTTTAATGATTTATAATATTAGTAGTTTAGTTATTTGTTTGGTTTATTGTATTTGTGAATAAAAAATTTTAAGGGCCAATATAGGAGGTTTTATTTTAATAAAATAATAATAATAATAATAAAAAAAAAATAATAAAAAAAAAATTACTTAAAATTTAAAATTTTAGAATTCTCGAAAAAAAAAAAAAACAAAAAAATTGTTTTCTTAGATTTTTCGAAATAATAAAATTTTGGGGGAGGCTGTGCACTTGCGGAACCCTAAAAAAATTTTAAATGCATAAAATACTATTTAGAGGAACTGTCAAAAGTTTAGCTCGATACGATTAGAAAAGAAATAGGACAACCGGGGACAGTGGTGAGAGAATGGGGGGGTGAAGTTAGGAAAAATTCGGATGAAAACGGAGAAAAATGGATGGATGGAATCGGTAAACGCTCCAAATATTCTGGTTGTATCTTTGAGACGTCTGTGAGAGGAAAGACGATAGGAAACTGGATTTCTGTGAGTTATAATCTTTTATTTTGTAGCTCGCGAAAAATAGACATCATACAGCTGATGTGACGAATCTTTTGAAGGAGGCTATGATCCTGGATTGTGGGTTCCTTCAATTGAGATAAAGATAGGGATTGCTTCGTGTAGGATATAGTATAGGAAGGTTTATTTGCGTATAATTTCAAGACGCTAACATTCAGAATTTGATTCCAAATTGTATAGAATAAGTGGTGTGAAACTAACGTTATGTAAGTATTCAATTTTGTGGTTTTCCATCTTTTATTTATTTTCGGTTCAAAGTTGTTGTGTGTATTTGAGATAAGGTGAAATGTGACTTAATGAAATTTATAGTTTCTTCCAGGTTGTGTGAGCTAAATAACGTTGAGAAAATCAGATTTCAATGTCAAAAGAGGAAGAGTTGAATGGAGAATATTTGAGTCTTTACAGATCTACCTGCGGGATCATAAGAGGCTTGTACTGTGTGATACTTTAAGTAAATTGTTATTCCCTCTTAATGATTTTCTTTTGTAAACATTAATAACTCTGCGAGAATTATAACATACTGTGTTTCTAATCTGAGTCGTTATTTGTAGATAGTAATAAAGATTTCCTTTTCCCATAATTAAGTATAAACTAGTTCTGCAAATGTCTTTGTTCGCGTATAGCTAGGCAGGATAATGTTCTATTTCTAAACAGGTACAGGAATTACAAAGAACTCTATAGACATGGAATAGCAAACCACAAATGACAAAACGTGAAGGCTAAAAAAAGGTATTGCTTGGATTGTAAAGGTAATGTAAATTTCATTGTGAATAATTTTTTCCTTTACAGAGAAATTGATTAAAATAGTCCTTGGAGAAATCATAGAAACTGGACTCTGATGTATATTTTGTCATCGTTTCAAGGTGGCTTTAGATGTTGTATATTTTGTCATCATTTCAAAGTGACTTTAGACGATGTATATTTTTATCATCATTTCAAAGAGACTTTAGACGATGTATATTTTTTATATTTTTTTTAGGTAGAATTGTCTCATTTGACATTATTGTCAAATAGTCAACAAATAAATCATATTTGATTTAGTTTTACTCAATGCTAGACGCTATTTTTGAAATCTTTATAAATTTTTTTATCTCTTAAACAAAAAAATAAATCAAAACCCAAAATCAAAATGGAAGAAAATATTAAAACATTAAATAATTACTTTTTTTTTAGAAAATAATATAAAATCTTTGGCCCTAAATCAAAATTCCAGTTTTTTTAATATACTAGTGTCATCATATGATAAAATTTAAAAAATAATACTTTGTCAGATCAAAAGGACTTAGAACGTCAGTTCAAAATATTAAAATAAAAAGGGCAAGTTTAAATAGTTTGAAAATAATAAATAATATTATTTCAAATAGTAATAAATTGTTTTGAAAGTGATTTTGAATCTTTTGCCTCGATTTCCCAAAATTGGAACATGCTGAGAGCATTACTACATCTCAGTACTCAAGCTCATAGGAGGTGCTTATCTTTCCTTTAACTATCATATTTTTAGGGGTCCCAGATTTTGAGATTAAGAAATACTTGCTCTCAGGTTTATTTAGTTCGACCAAGCATGGATGGATGCCCTCGTGACATGTGTCCCCGATGTCCGCTATATTGGTTGTGGCAAATGTATGTCGCGTGTCACTGGAGTATCCGCCTAAGATTAACTGATAATATCGACCTTCGGATTTATTTATTTTATTCATCCTTGGGCCGGAGCCCTCAAGCCTAAAGGGGTCTGATACTAAAGTTCTTCTCGTTCTATTTGTGTGAGATTTCGCTGATTCATCCTGATTTCTCCCATCTGTATGTGTGGGATGAATTGGTGTTATTCCGGTACAAATGGAGGGATATTAGCAAGGTGTTTTAACGTTGGATTTTGGAATTGGTGTTTCTTGTGTTATGTGCTGACAACGCTCGCCCATTATTGGATGCGTCGTTTGAGTGGCATATACCACGGGAGGACCTCCTGATCTTTGCGTTGGTCTACCAAATGTAGAGTAGTTAGATAATTTAAAACCTTCATCTTTTGTGTAGGGACATTCTAGTTTAGTCTAATGACATTAAATTGTTTATAAGGAATAAATTAGAATTGTCTTGAATCAAAAGGAAGAATATTCTTGATGGAGACATTACGTTCGTTCGTGGGTTGCTTCTTGTAAAGTGTGTTGACGACGTTCGCCCGTAAGGCTGCGACGGCTGTACGACACTCTGACCTTGGGGGACCTCTGAACTTTATGTGTGTCATCCTAAAGTAGTTAAATAATCTACTTAATCTTCATTGAATCATACAGGAATCTAAACCTTATAAGATTCTATATTTTATTTTGCTTAATAAAACTTGTCATAATTTAACATACTTAAAATTATACTTTGACTCAGTGTGAAACCACCTTTAACATTACTAAATAGATTCTTGAAAACAATAATGGAACGGAAATTATAATGTTTAGTTTCTTTCATTGTAGTTATGTTCCGAATATTTAAGTATATACAATAATCCCATTTTTTAATACTTCTTTTGAGTCCTCTTTTTAAAAGAACATCGAGTTTTAGCTAGTGTTGTTTACGCTAAATTCTCCCAGTGTTCTTGGTTTTGAATACTCGATGCTTTTGATTTTTCCCTTAAGATCTTAAATCATAAATATTTGGCCCAACCTAGCTTAGATATTACTATCCCGTATCTTCTCGGTTCTGGTCATCATACTTCACTTTTATTTAAGGATTACCTTCAGTAATCTTTTGTCATACTTACTTCTTATATGTTCTTCTTCGAAATATGCTGGGTAATCCCTTTATAGTTTAGATGCAATTCATTTTATTTAAATGAGTGTTTAGACTGGGGTTACTCTACATAATTCTTGTCCTGCGTGGGTTGGTAACGGAAAAGAGATTTAGCTACGCATCACAAGTGAGAGCTATGAAGGATATACGGAGACCTTGTTGGTGCAATAAAGTCACTCCGTGACTGGGGGGAGGGAAGTTGCCCTTCAAACTCTTTATATCTCTCGTTATAAAACCGTTATTGATCTAGGCTGGCCATGCAAGCAATAATACTATACCCGTATCTAGTACAGACTTCACACTTGGACGTGTGGAGCTGGCTAATTATTTTCAGTTTAACTTATTTCAATACAAACTAAGGGATTCGATGATGTCGATCATTGTCTGCCCGGAGGGATTACAGGAAGAGCTCAATTTGTAGGAGTGCCTTGTTTTCCTAAAGGAAGACTGTATGCTTTGTGTGCCTGGCGGGCTCGGTGACCAGCTCTGGTATGGGTGACTAAAAGAAATAGTCAAATACCCTGTGAACCCTGGATGAGTCAGTGATTGTCCCTTAAAGGTGGGCCACGTGGAAGTCGGGTTTGACGCGGGGCATGAACATACCGGGGGGAGACATCATCACCGTCTGGGTTGTACTGTGGTTAGTTAGTTCCACTCTCCACATACATTAACCCTAGTCTTTACTGTTGTTTAAGTTTTCGATGGGATTTCCAGCTCCGCGAGGATGATCAGAATCCTGACGATCCAGTTGGATTGTTAGGGTAGTTTAGCGTCATGTCATCGAGTACTGGGTGATGATATGCCTCGGACCTAGGACTTAGGGTAGAGGAAGCCTAGGACGAGCTGTTTGGGGCGAAGGTGGTGCTCCAAACCTGGGGATTGTCCCCACATTATTTTTATTACTTCATTTATATTAACATAGGTTTCCTTTCAGAAACTTAACGGCTATAATAATATTGCATTGTAAAAGAGATGAAACCTTTCCTAAATTGATGAATCTACATGAGTTCCGATGAATTACTCCAGTCAATATGAGACTAAATTTAAATAAATAGTGATCCAATATAAAATTAAATAACACAAATTAGACATGTAAAGATTAGGATTATATTCTAATATAAGTATTAAATTAACAAGTGTGTTTTTTTTTCATTCTTCTATTACCACTCTCCACCGAGCAGAATCTGTAAATTACAAAATATTATAAGGATATAAAACGGAATGACGTAGGATTCAGAAAAAATATAATATTCTTAAAGGATATTATTCTAGACGATCAACCTTGGCCAAAACTTTCACGTATCTGACTTGAGGATCCCATATGAAGGGACTTCAGATCAGTACAATACCTACCACGTGTGCTTAGTGTATTTTTCTTTGCATTTAACGGTGTTACCGTTCGAATATTGGTGTAAATATGCAATTAAAATACCAAGTGAGTGTATAATATTTAACTGTGCCTATTTATTTTAGGGTTTTACGATTTTTGCCACAAATAAATCGCTTTTATGGATAACCCGGCTCCGCCTACCGACAATGGAGCAGGTACTCCTGTGGAGATGGAACAAAATACTATTCGGAGGAAAAGGAGAGCTAGATCTGCAAGCTCGTCATCCGCTAGAAGCAGTAGTAGTAGTGGGAGTTCTTCGTCACCCTCAAGTTCAAACTCAAGTGGACATCGTAAACGTGGCTCAAAGAAATCGAAACGCAGGAGGAAGAACAAAAACCGTAAGTTTGAAAAACTGTTTCACGAAATTAATAAAATCAAGCAGAAATTAAACAATGTACCTAGCGAAATGCCTAGCGATTGGTGTGCTTACGCTTACAATAACCATGATTCTGTAGATTTAAATGTAAGCAATGAGTTATTCGAGAATGAGGGTGCTAGCGGAAACCCAGAGCCGGAATCCATGCCAACGGCAAACCCGGTTCCTCGATCACATGCAGAAACAAACCCTGATCCCTCGATTCCAACTACCAACGGTAGTCAAAACGAGTTCTATTTGTCTTTTGCAACAAAAACAAAGGAACCCTACGTCCCAGAGGCACCGCCTATGTTCGTAGATCAACTAAAAGATTTGCAAAGGTTTAATAATGAGAATTGGATCAATGTACGTTACATGGATGTTCAAAAACAATACGTTCACAAACCAGGATTCGTTCAACTTCAACCAAACGATGAAGTAAGCAGGTATGACACATCACGTACCACTGGCAACACGGAAAGGGCATTTGCTGGCATTACTTTTGCTCTTTTGAAGCAGCGAGATGCACTTCAAAATGAAATGAGAAATTTTTTAGTATGGGCCCGCGATCCAAAAAATTTAAATTTCAATTCTGTGAACGAAAAAATAAACGATGTTTTTTCAAAGGGTGATTATGTCAAATCTTATAACGACACCCTTCAGCTTGTATGTGGACACAGAGCCGAGTTGATCCAGCAACGAAGGGAGACAATCTTGGCATCTGTAAAGGACCCCTTTCATAAAACCGCCTTTCGAAAAATACCGCCTTCTGTGAATAACTTGTTCGAGGCTGAAAAGTTTAGTGCAATCCTCGAGAAAGCCGGAGGTACAAAGAATGTGTTCTGGGACACCCCCAAAGGTCGCCAATTTCCTGCAACGCAGCACGATTCCAACGAAAGCTCCCAAGGCCAAAATCAAAGAAATCCGGCCAGAACCTTCAACTCCACCAAAACTTACCAGACTGCTGCCTCTGCCAGAGGTAACGGAAAGCTTAACAGAGGTACATTTCAGACCAGAGGTGCCAAATCTTCACGCGGCGGACGTCGCGAAGAAACTTCTTCCAAAAACCAAAGACCTCGTTCGCCTGCATCCCACCGGGATCGGAACAGACAATACAGATCCAGGAAATATTGACTATGCCGAGAACTTCTATGCCGGAAAGCTCCCAATTTACAACCAACAATGGCAACGCCTAGGAGCACCGGCATACATACTGAAAATCATAAACGGATATCGTATTCCTTTCATAACCACTCCGCCACTGCGCATGCCCACCAGATGCGGAAATGTCACCCAAACCTCGCCAGAAATGTCGAAGGTCATAAACAAGATGGTATCACAAAGTGTACTGCGGGCTGTTCCAAACACACCACACTGAGCGAAAAACTAACAAAAATACATTAATTTTAACTAAAATATTACTAAACCCGAGGACAACAAATGCCCTGTAATATCCATGAATTAATTTTTGTTAATGCAGTTAGTAAATATTACATGTAACATTTTTGTAATTTCAAGAATGTGTTAGTAATTTACGATGTTCAATACAAATACTGTTTTGTAATTATAAGGGTGCAATAGTAAAATCGAAAATGGGGCCCTCATAGGTAATACTAAATGTTTTGTAATTTTAGGAGTACAATAGTCATTACGGAAGTGACGTCATAGGTAAATACTAAATGTTTTGTAATTTTAGGAGTACAGGTAGGTAGGTTAATACTAACTTTTTGTTTATTTTAGTGTTCATTTTGTAATTTTAATTAAAGTGTTTTAGTTTTAGTAAGTAGGTATAAGCAAAAACCCGTACAGACTGGCTGTAGTAGACGTACCGCAAGAGATTTTGGGGACGATTCTAAGTTATTTTGCTCATAATAACAGATAGAATTGACTCGTAAAATCTCCTCATACACCTCCGCCATAGCAAGCACGGGTTTTTTAATACCGAAAACACAAAAACTGAAACACTTTAAAAAAAATAAGTTGTCAATGAAAAATTCATTTAACTTTTATTAATTATTTTTAATAATAAAGCTTTTTCAAGTACACAAAGATACACAAATAGAAATATCTTAAATATGGTAATATCTTAAAGATGGAAGGAACATCATCTGATGAATTTGAAAATCGATTGAACCACATCACACACTTGCACTGGCAATCGGCCGTGCCGGCGCCGTCTAAAGACACTTTTTCCTCGGTTCACTTCACAGTCATTAAGGAAAACAATCAAAAACCTAGATCTCAATCAAAACTTAGAGCTTCGTCGTTTTTTACAAGACAACCAGCTTGCAGCGCGTCTCCACTCAAAATGGCAGATGCCAAGCGCGTCGCATGAGGCGCAAACGCAGCACAAGCAAAACTCACGCTAGATTTTAAAATAGGTTGATTGAAATTACAAAAACGATTTAGTAATATTACTATAAGAATATTTTAGTAATTTCAAGCAAATTGTTTGTCAATACAAGGACGTTGTCATTAAAAAATACTAAAGTTTGTAATGTTGCCTTGTACTAAAACCACTCGCTGATAATAAAAAACGAATTTTCTAGAAATACTAAGCAGATTTGCAGGAATTACTAAACTTTAACAAAATTTACTATGATTTGCGATAATCATTAAAATTTGTAATATCTTACATTTACTAAAACTGTATAATAGAAATTACATTTAGTAATACTAAGCCTTTGATAAAAAATAGTAATTATTGCAATTACAGCAAAACTTTTATAAATAATACTAAAACTGTGTTTTTCCCTCTATTACAAGACAGTTTTGTAATTTCTGGTGGAGTTTTTTTTCTCCGTGCAAGTTACATTTCCACGATCTTCTTAAGACCGAAAACCGACGGAACGTTCAGACCAATCTTCAACTTAAAAAATCTGAACTGGTATGTCCTCACGAGCAAATTTCGATTAATAAACATGCATCGTGTGCCAGACTTCTTGCAGCCCCAGGATTTTATGGCCAAAATAGACATTCATCAAGCTTATTTCCATGTCCCCGTGACAAAACCTCATCGAAGGTTCCTCAGATTAATTTACAACGACCAGCTATACGAAATGACATGCCTGCCGTTCGGCCTCAGCTCGGCTCCAAAAACGTTCGCATCTGTGACAAATTGGATAGGTCAATACCTAAGGGAAAGGGGAGTCCGTCTCCTTATCTATCTGGACGACTTCCTAATCGTAAACCAAAACAAAAAGATATTACAAGATCACGTGTCCCTGATATTGCAGACCCTACAAACCCTCGGCTGGCATATAAATATGAGCAAATCCGTTATCAATCCGCATCACATGGCAGAGTACCTAGGCATTATGTGGGACACGAAAAGAAACTTAAAATTTCTACCAGACCGTCTGACTGCCAAAATAAAAAACCTGGTAACACCAATGACTCAAAGCAGAAAAGCAAATCTTACCGACATCCAGAAGCTCATAGGAACCCTGAACTTTGCCAGTTTCGCTGTGACACGAGGACGCTTACACTATCGGAACCTACAGGCTCTGTACAACAATCTCCTAAAGTCTCAGAATCTGAAAACAGTGGAACTACCCGTACAAGTCCTCCTAGAACTGGAATGGTGGCAATCCAACTGCACCAACACGTCACACATTCACTCGGAGCTCCCCAACCATTATCTGACAACCGATGCGAGCAACATCGGATGGGGAGCGAAGCTGGACAACAAGAACATTCAAGGCACATGGACGAAGGAGCAGCAACACCTGCACTGCAATCAAAAAGAAATGATAGCCATAAAAAACGTTCTAAAAGATCACTGTCTACACCTGCGATCCTCTGCTCTCCTGATCCAATGCGACAACAAAACCGTCGTATCCTATCTGCGCAACGAAGGCGGAATGAAGTCTGCAGCACTGATGAAACTTACTGTAGAAGTTTTTCGACTCCTAGACGACCACAATATACATATGTCGATAACGGCGATGCGGATCGCCTTTGCAGGAACCAAATGCTGCCGGAATGGCACTTACTTCCGAGCATAACGAACATAGTGTTCAAGAAGTGGGGCAAACCCTCCATATACTTGTTCGTGTCCGACAGAGCTCATGTGATCGACCAATACTGCTCGCTAGACAGGAGCGACACTCGAGCCGTAATACACGACGCAATGGGGACGAAATGGGACTATCACCTAGGGTGGATATTTCCACCACCCTACCTTATTCCTCGAATTCTAATACACCTGAACAAGTCCCGAGGAACTTATCTCCTTGTAGTACCCAGATGGGACAAGGTATACTGGAGACCAGACCTGAAGAGCAGAGCCCTTGCAGCCCCATTCACAGTGAGGAACCTGGACCAAGTTCTCATAGACGTGACCACAGGCCGACCACCACCCAATGTATCGGACATGGTTCTGGAAGTATGGAAGGTTGGGGGTGGGATCAGCTCTTAGTTGGGTGGACACCAGAACAAAGGTCACTTTTGTCTTCAAGTTGGCGTAAATCAACGTTGACCACATATCGCCCAGCTTGGAAACGATGGTTAAAATGGACAGATGACAACCAAGTTGACCCCCATAAACCGTCGGGATCAGATCTAGCAAGATTTCTGGCTGACCTACACCATAAAGATGAACTAGCGCATAGCACTATACTGGTCCATAAGTCTGCTGTATCAACATTTTGCGACCCAAACAATTGGTACAAATTAAGTGAACACCCACTAGTTAAACAAGTGCTAAAGGCAATAGCCTTAGCCAAACCTAAACCTAGTAAGCCCCAATCTGGGATATCGACCTCTTGTCTAACCACTTAGCCACCAGAACAATCGACTCGTCAAGTCTCTACGACGTATCCGCTCAAACGGCGGCAATTCTACTTCTTTGCTCGGGAAGAAGAGTCCACGATTTAACATTACTAAGAATGACATCAGACCATTGCATCGTCTACGATGATCACATAATACTCTGGCCTGTTTACGGCTCCAAAACTGACTCTTTAAACCACCGGCAGTCTGGTTGGAAGCTACTGACAAATATTGATAATAATGCTTTAGACCCCGTCCATTGGATAAAACAATTGTTAAAAGTGTCAGAACCCCGAAGAAAGATAGCTAAATGCGAAGACTTGTTCATAAGCACCACAGGTAAACCCAGACCGGCATCAAGGACAATAATAGGAGGTTGGTTAAAACATCTACTCAACAAAGCCAACATTAATGCCACACCTGGAAGCGTTAGATCTGCTGTGGCTTCTAAGAACTGGATTGAACAATTCCCGTTGGATGATATTCTTCTACGAGGTAATTGGCGCTCGGCGAACACTTTTATGCGTTTTTATCGAAGAGAAATTGCTTCAACCCCCCAAAACGCATCGTTGATTACTACTTTATTTACTCCAGTAAACGAATAAATGTCAATGTTATAGTCATGATTAAGTAAATTTTCAGATGTTGTTGCTTTCTTGCCCGCTTCGATTTCTTACTTTCTTTCTTAATTAGATAAAATAAAAGGATTTGTAAGTATATAAACAGTTTTATTTGATTACATCATCATAAAACATAATCATCACATTGGCATCTTCTCCCACCACCAGGCGAGAACAAACACCTCTCATGTTTAGTTGGGTTTTGAATAACGGTACAGTCATGTTTAATAGAAGCGTTTTACCTACCAATAAAACGCATATTAAACATACTTACCTTATTCGAAACCCAACACTTTTCAAGCACTGCCTGGTGAAAACATTCGACTCCAATCCAATGAGAACAAAATGGCGGCACCTGCCTTTATAAGCTCTCGGTGGCGGGAGAAAACGACAAAACGACGTAGTGAATGCAGCGCCGATAGGCGGAGCAGGACGGCACTAGCGCCATCTAGCTAGCGGAAACGCTCGACGCTACTCTCATGTTTAGTTGGGTTTCGAATAAGGTAAGTATGTTTAATATGCGTTTTATTGGTAGGTAAAACGCTTCTATTTTAAGGCTGTTGTTATCCCAAATAAAAAATAAAGTGAAAATAAAATAAAGTAAAAATTATTTATTATTTTGTTTGCTATAAGTACCTTGTGATAATATAGTAAAATAATTTTCAGACTAATAACCATCAATGTCGAGTTTTAATGGAGTACCCAGCTAACATAGACACTGTTGAAACTTATCAAACCTTCAATTTTGAAGTAAGTATTGCATATAGCATTTAAGAGCACGTACAGTCAACGACAGGTCAATCTTGACACTCGCAGTGCGACTCTAGCCCGTACGTCTATTGAAATAAGAACGTTACAAAGTGCAATGTGTCAAGCTTGATGTGCTCTTGACTGTACCAGTGCAACACGGTTGTTTTAGTAGTGGATAAAAGCGGAACTAAAGACACTGCAAATGGATTTGACATTTATCGAGTAAATATACGACAGCAGCGCCCTCTTTACAACGCCATCTAGCTTCCAAAAGGGAATAAATTAAACGTTGTTACTTATAAGTTTAATGATTTCCAAAATAATTTTTTATACCCCAATAAACTTGAGACAAAATGGATGAATGTACACCAAATTTGGGTGATTGGTTACCAAATTTATGCTGGTCAAAATTAGCCGGTTTGGTTAGGTTGTGTTAGGTTATCTTACGACCACAACGCACGAGCCGAGCGAGCGAAGCGAGCATGCTGCGGCAGCGTCCGGCGAAGTGCCAGAAGCAAAGGTGATGAACAAAACCACCAAAAACATAAATGTAAAAATGTAGGCCAAGTTCTTGTACATAAAAAAAGAGTTGAAATCTAAACTACAGTCAAATTAATAATAATCAGAACCGATATTAATCATTCCAACTTGGCGGGTTTTCATCACACCAATACTTCTGAAAAGAGCAAATCTTGCGGTGGTAAGTTTTAGAGTTGGACTTTTTTCCTTCATTAATCAAATTAAAATTTAAAACCCGCCAAGTTCGAATGATTAATATCGGTTCTGATTATTATGAACTTGGCTGTAGTTTAGATTTTAACTCTTTTTTTATGTACAAGAACTTGGCCTACATTTTTACATTTATGTTTTTGGTGGAATTTCATTTCTTTTTGCTCAGTTTGCTTTATAGTACCTATCGCAACGTTGTTCATATTATATTATTATTATTAAAATGAAGTGTGACTGCTCCACCAGATGTAATAATAGCTTTATATGTAACAGGTAATAATTTAAACATTTATTTTAAACTGCAATACGATACGGTGCACAACATCTTATTTTATTTATTTATTTTATTTTATTTATTAGACATACCAAGAGCATACATATTAAAACATATCTTGGGATGAATGTGGCATGGGTTCTTCACCCACCAAAAGTTGGATTATCGCCATATTATTCGAGGTTCAATTCGAATCGGTGATGATAAATGATATCGAAAATGTACGAGAAATTTGATAGCGGCCCCACCTGCGTTACCGGGGTAGCCTAGCCAAATAATACGTAAACGACACACACAACATAAGCCCGAAGGCATATAAATAGTAATTGAAATGGGAGTCAAAGCGCTAAACTGTTACCGCCTTCACCGCTTGGAGGTACTCCCAGCTTATGTTGATTACCAAACCAATATTTTAAGATACATATGTTTTATAAAATCTGAATGTTCGTTCATAGTTTCTTTAAAACATTGTTAGGTACTTGTTTTCATGCATGACTAATTCTGACCTTCTAGAAGTACAAATTTTTAAAATATTTAGTAAATTATTTTTAGTCTGACTCGCACTTGACCATTTTCTATTTTCTAAAGTTTTCCTTTACTTTTATTTTAACGACTACCCCTATGCCAAATTTCAGATTTGTAGGTCTTAGAGAAGTATGACCAACATTTTTATACATAATAATGACTATAACCTGACTCGTACTTGACCAATTTCCAATTTTCGATGTTTTCTTTACTTTTTAGGGTTCCGTACCTCAAAAGAAAAAAACGGAACCCTTATAGGATCACTTTGTTGTCAGTCTGTCTGTCTTTCAAGACCCTTTATATTATGAACGGGTAAAGGTATCAGGTTGAAATTAATACCATATATTAGGATCCATGAACCACACAAGATCTGAAAATTTATTTTTTTTACAAAGATGCAATCAAAAGATATGGTATTTTATGTCCTCATCTCCATACATTTATGCACTAAAGCAAAACCTATAGGGTACTTCCCGTTGACCTAAAATTATAAAATTTGGCAAGAAGCTAGGTCTCACAGTACAAATAAAGGGAAAAGTCTGAAATAATTAAATATTACAACTTTTCTCACAACTAATGGTAACCAATTGTGGTGAGCTCCCGTTTCAAGAACATTCATATAAGAGAGGGGTCAAGTTGGATGGTCGCGGAGGCGATTTTGGTTTTAGTTCTATTTTCAAAACGGGAACACTTACGAACTTGAAAATTGGTATGTTAATAGTGCTTAAGCTATAAAATAACAACAAATAATAAAATTTGGTCAAGAGCGTGTCGGACTAAAAAAATCTAGCACATTTACTTACTAAAATTTCAACTAATACAATTATGATTATGTGGTGGTACGGAACCCTTGGTGCGCGAGTCCGACTCGCACTTGGCCGGTTTTTTACTTATATAGGGTGACTTTTAATTAGTTCTTGATAGCAAAAGATATGCATGTACTCATGATACTCGACAACAAGGAACATAGGTCGAAATACGAAAAACCAAATTTGACGTCCTATACAAAATGCGCTATAGATGACGTAGGATAACATGCAGTGCCCTTACAGTCTATAAGTAGAATCACAGATTAGTATATATGTAGAAGTAGAATCACTGGGCTTCGTGAGCAAAAACTATGAATATTCACCGCTTTAGAAACTACCCGACAGTTTTATTTTATTTACAACCGACAAAATAAAGTACGTCAATAAAATAACTGTACTCATGACCTCGACATACAAACATTGGTAGTTCAATAAAGAATTAAAAAATAGAATAGAATAGAAAAACATTTATTTCACAATAACATAATTACATTCTTACAATAAGTTTAAAACAAACATTTGGTAATAACTGTTATAGTAAAAAAGGACATACCGTCAGTTGCAGAAAGCGTCTTTTAAGTTAAAGCTCCTTTAAGTCTATTGCTGACTCTTTCTGTTTTGTTGACAAAGATGGTGACAGCAATAGACTTAAAGGAGCTTTAACTTAAAAGTAGCTTTGTGTAAAAGAAAAGTTAAAATTTGGTTAAAGACTTTGACGTACGGTCAACCGCTTGTCGGTAGAAACTTTTTCAACTCTATTACCACGCTATAAGGTTCAAAAGTGTTTCTACTGATGTGCGGCCGTGTGTACGATGATACAGAAAAATTACTAATCCCCATTATTTAATATTCCTTTTTTCTAACATATTTCTTAATCATATTTCGTTTATTTTACATATTATTCTTGCACTTGCAGTCACTCCCACACACTTTACACTCTACCCCCACAAACACACACACTTACACACATACATACTTAACCTACATATATACATTTCTCGCTTTCTGACGCAAACGCACTCTTGTTATTGCTCTTGTACAGTCAGGGGCATATCAATCTTGACACATTGGAATTTGCACTGTTCTTATTTCACTATGTACTGGCTAGAGCTACGCTGCGAGTGTCCGGCTTGACCTGTCGTTGATTGTTCAACACTATGATTTTATAATATGCAATCCCTGTTTGTCTCTCGATGTAGTCATTGCAAGGAATTCTGACATCTAAAACACAGGTTTCCCTAGCTTAGATGTCAGTTGGCACAAAATTGATATATTTTTAGGCAAACTGTATACTGTTGCTGTAAAACATTACCGATGTTTGTTGTTTGCAAATAAAAAAATATTTATTTTATTTATTTTTTATTTTAACCGGCTGATACTCAGCCTTATGCCACAACTGACGCTGCGGAGTTAAAATGGTCCCCTTTTAAAAATATTATTTGTTATTTACAGGCGGGTCGGAAAAGGAACAGTTTTTGGGATATCACCTTCGAAACACGTTACGAACAAGCTCTCAACGACTCCAGCCGTCCTAAACTGATGGTAAGCGTCAAAGACTACTCTAAGTATGTGAATACCAGTTTGCTCAGCATAAGGCTGTAGATAGAATTACTTTTTTTTTACTAGCCTTTTCTGTCCCACTTCTGGGCAAAGGCCTCCCCCATACGTTTCCATTCCTCCCTATTTACTGTGGGCACAGATAATATAATGCTATACTAGTACAGATACCTCACGTCATAGAACGAATTTGTGCCGAAAATTGTTCGGGCATTTTTTTCCATAAGGTATTTTCTTAGAATAAATTGATATCTGGATGTTAAAATTGAATTAATGTCATAGTTTACACCTTTACCTACCAACCTAGTAGTAACATTTAGTTTAATTATTAGAAACAAAAGGGCCAAATGAATTCGGGCTATTTACTCCGTCGAAAAAACCGTAGTACGGAATGGGACCCCATGCTGTGGGCCACTGGTCTTTAAAAGCATCCAGATCATCTCTCCACCGCTTCTTGGGCCTTACCTCCCCTTCTTTGCTCCGTGGGCCTTAATCTGCCTCGGCGTCCATCGTGTGGTACCCACTCCGTGGCGCGTAAATAAAATTACATCTCGAAGAAATGTGGTACCCTTGTTCATTTAGAATCTATTATATTCACGGTACGCAAACAACTCCGATGCTGACAGTTATTTTCTACGCGTGTTTGACACGCTGGGAGCCAATCACTATTCGCACGCCTGTGCAGTGCTCCCTCGAGCGCTACATTTAAGTACCTACTTACATAAGTTGGCATCGAAGTCACTTGACGCGAATTATTGATACTCGTACCTACTTTGAATTGAATGAGTGCACTAGTTTCCTGAGGGAAAACTGGTGGCTTTGTCGAGGTTTTGGTTTGGTTCAAATAAACAAATATCGTAATTTATTTCAATTTTCAGGGTTCCGAACCATTGTCCGTTGGTTATTTCCATCTATTGTACCATATGGAAGTAATAAATAAATAATTGAAATAGAAATAGAGTGGCCGTCAAGCCAATGAAATGATATCCGTCTGGGGAAGTACCACCCCTTTGCCTTTTTCTGCCGTAAAGCAGCAGTGTTTGCACTGCTGTGTTTTGGTTTGAAGGGTAAGGGAGCCACTAAAAAAACCGGCACACGAGACATAGGTACCATCTTAGTTCTCAGGGTGGGTAATGCGCTTTGCTGTCTTTTTAGTGTCAAATTATTTTACTAATAGACCGTAAGGGCACTGCATGTTATCCTACGTCATCTAGTACACGAAATGTGCAATTTTGTAGCGATAGTAGTGTTCAAATAGGTCCACAAAACGTTGGTCTGCCAATCCGAAACCTGGCAGGTTTTGTACAGTTGGAGAGAAAAGTGGTTAAATGACAGATTATACGAATGAAATCTATTCGTAGAAATAGAAAGTACCTATACAAGTAAAAAACAACTGCTTACTACCTACCACAAGGCTCGGTGCTGTCTCCGACTCTGTTCATCCTGCATATCAACGATATGTTGCGTACTAGCACCATTAATTGCTATGCGGATGACAGGTACTGGTGACGCCTTTTATACGGGTCGGCCCAATATTCCTCGGGGCGAAGTAGAGTGGTGCACAAAAAAATCGTGTCGGAAATAGAATCGTCACTGGAGCTAGTTTCTGAATGAGCAGGAACAATCTGTTCGAATTCAACCCCACGCGCAGGTATGCGCGTTTTCTGCGAAGAAAACACCTTTTGTAACAGCACTTCGTTTCCAGAACATCCCTCTTAAGATCTCAAAGAGCATCGGGATCCTCGGTGTCGACATTTCGAATGAAGTCCAGTTCCGCGATCACTTGGAAGGTAAAGCCAAGCTGGCCTCCGAAAAAGTACTAAACAGAGCGAGGCGGTACTTCATGTCGAGTCACCGACTTGTGCTGTATAAAGTACAAGTCCGGCCCCACATGGAGTACTGCTCTTACCTCTGGGCTGGAGTTCCCGCGCCCCAAATACTCTAGTGAAATTACGAGAGTGAGAGTGGAGAAACGGAAATAACTTGTAATAGCCGTGTTTCTTTTTCAAATCGATAGATTATATTTCTGTGTAAAGCTTTATAATGGGATCCAGCTAAATTTATGCCGCCCAAAGATTTAAAAAATATAGGATGACTTTTAATTAGTCCTTGATAGCAAAAGATATGCATGTACTCATTATACTGAACAACTTTTCCCAAGGAACATAGGTCGAAATACGAAAAACCAAATTTGACCTCCCACACAAAATGCGCTATCAGCTGATGCAGTTTCTATGGAAGGTCAAAATTTGATTTTCGTATTTCGACCTATATTCCTTGGGGAAAGTTGTTCAGTATTATGAGTAAATTCATACCTTTTTCTATCAAGAACTAATTAAAAGTCATCCTATATAGAATTTCGGAAAAAAATTTAATAATTTTTTTTATTTATTTACGGCTTGCTATATATTCATAATTTCATATTATACATGAATCCACCTAAAAATATTACCCTTTTTGTATTATTTAACTTTTATACCACGAAATTTCAATAAAGTTTATCTTCGCAACCAAAAATAGTAATAGAGCCGTTTTGCTTTCTAATAATTTAAATAGTGCTAAGTACTCTTATTTTTGGCAAATCCAACATAAATGTTTACAAAATCTTTGTAAACCACCAGTTACAAATTTTTTTTTTTACATCATAAGGGATTTTTGTGAATATAATTATAAGAATCACTTACATTTATAAAGGTAAGTTATTTTAAAAGGTATCCTTCGGGATACAGCAGCGGGGCTCTACAGGTTACGGCACAATACTAACGTATACGGCACGTCGCACATAAAAGGTGCATATGACGCGCTTGCAAAAATTGTAAGGGCCGAAAGGAAAGGCGGTGGAAAACATCGCGATTACATGATTTCCGGAGGTCGTATAGTCAGAAAGATACAATGATAGCGCGTTTCAGTAACCTAGTGGCGCCATCTATTCTTAAAGAAAGAATTTTTTTTTTTTATGTCACAAGTAGGCAAACGAGCAGGTGGGCCACCTGGTGGAAAATGGTCACCACCGCCCATGACACCCACTGTCATATTATAGACCGTAAGGGCACTGCATGTTATCCTACGTCATCTAGTACACGAAATTTGCAACTTTGTAGCGATAGTAGTGGCCTAGTAGGTCCACAAAACGTTGGTCTGCCAATCCGAAACCTGGCAGGTTTTGTACAGTTGGAGAGAAAAGTGGTTAAATGACAGATTATACGAATGAAATCTATTCGTAGAATTAGAAGGTACTGTAGTGATCCTCCTCGAAAGCCTTCTTTTAGCAGAGCTGGCTGGCGAGTATTTCTAAAATTGAATTTGATTTCGAATAATGACGTCACGTTCTGAAAACAGTCGCCAG
Source organism: Athrips mouffetella (assembly GCA_947532105.1). Lineage (NCBI taxonomy): Eukaryota > Metazoa > Arthropoda > Insecta > Lepidoptera > Gelechiidae > Athrips > Athrips mouffetella. The sequence goes on from OX383984.1 coordinate 16,094,117, forward strand.
TCAACTCCTGCCCACGGCTGGGTACGGACGTTGCTATTAGCTTTCTATATAAAAAAAGAATATAAAACATAAATGCGAACCCACTGCGTTTAAATTAACCCCGGTCCTCGTGTTCGCTATAATGGTGGAGGCGCCGCCGTGCCCCTATTGCCATTTTATGTAGAGTTACAGTTACGCGGTCACCGGTCCTAAGTAAGACAAGAGGATGCTAATAAAGAAGATGATGCCCTGTATGTGAAGAAGATGATGCCCTGTATGTGAAGAAGATGATGACATATGATGACCACGACGCATCATACTTTATGAGTGCCAATTTTTATGGACACGGCACGCATAACACGTGCCGTACAACTGTAAGCTAATTTTATATTGTCTAAAGCAGAGAATCACCCTCATCAAAGTTTTTTCATATTGTTCGTCATGCTTGAATTGGTTACAAACGTACCAATTTCGTATTCATTTGTGTTTGCAAGTCTCCAAGGCGACGGATGGCGACAGAGTAACTGCGCATGTCCTTTGGATGACAATCTGACAAAGATGTCATGTCATATTTTGTTTGTTTATAGTATTTGTTCATATTGCGTAGATAATATTACGTGTACAATATTATTTCTATAATCACGAAATATTGTCCTATAAAAAAATATAGATAAGCTAATTATGATTATAAATGCATTGTACGCAATATTGTAAATATAAAAAAGATATATGTATGATTTTGTACTAAAATCTTTGTTAGCAGGTTTTCACTATATTTTTCAATTTTCTAGTCAAAGAACCTCTCATATAGTTAAAAGCGTGAGTCATAAATGTTTTACTTGACGATGTATGTATAGATGAAAGACGTCCAAAAACGTATTCATGGTGTCCTAACTTTATTTTGTACTTAACACTAATTCTCTTTTTCATGTTATACTATGCTCAATGAGTTGTGATATCGAGTGTCGATATCCTTGGATGCGCTTCAGCGTGTCCACATCGGTGATCGCTAACCATGAGCGACACCACTAAGATGGCTATCCTGACTGACGACTGATGGCGGACGTGCTACTTCCGACCATCGCATCGCCAGCAGAGCTAGGCTGCAAGCAGCTCTTCAGCCATCTCAAAAAAGAAGATTGTTTTAATTTTACTATCCATGTATTAATAAATTAATTTTTTGGGTTTGTTCATTAGGGTTGTAATTGCGAACGATTGCAACTTTATTGATCATCTGGGAAAGAAAAACGGGGTGTTTTTTGGATGTTGTAATTATGATTTAATTACAATCATTCCTTGGTTTGTTTATTTTATTCTAATAGCTGGTAACAAAAAAAATTTTGGTAATAAAAGATTCTTCAATGGTAAAGTTCTAATAATGGTATGGTATGTCCTATGGACGGTAATATTGTTTGGTAATCTACAGGTAACGTGTTATGATGACGGTAAACAAGTAAGTATCGGTATTTTCTTTAAAGTCTATACTACAGACATAACTTTCTAAAGATTTTTCTAGTTATTTCAATAAAGAGTGGGTTTAGTTAGGATAAATGTCACAGTTTTCATTATCGGGGAAGAACATAGGTACAACTATTATTAAATCATATGTATTTAGATAGTGGGTCTGGATCAGGCTTAAGTATCGTGTTTGTAGCTGATATGACTACGTGTATTTTTCTAGCTTTGCTTCCGCTTTACATCGGCCGCAGGCCATATGATGTTAACTAGATTTCAAATTAAGATAATACTTTTAGAAAAACATCACTTTTTGGGGTTAAACATTAGTTTTTGGGATTAAAAATATAGGTTGGCTTGATGGGATATATTGTTGCCTCTAGTTGTTATCTTGTACAACCACTTTTATGCCCATAGGGTTAGTGGGTGACTTTTGTTGGGTCACAGTATCTTGGGAGCATCTTAGGGTAGCTTTTGTCTCAATTTAGCAACGCCTTTATTTTATTTGAAAGAGAATGGTATATCAATAATGTCACTGACATTATCCAGCCGCAGGCTGCATAATTTAACGCGTAGCGTTTTTCAAGCGTTTTCCTTATGTCAAATTGACTTTCATCAGCCGCAAACTTCTAGACAAACTCAGAGCGTTTTTTCTATGTCAATGTCTAATGTGGGAACATTTTATTTTTTTAGGATGAGCATAGAGTAGGAAGTTTTCTTTTTTAATTTATGTAAAGGTTCCATGAATTACGAAAGAGAATGTTTTATATTAGTGGATGTCAAACTTTATTTGTCAAAGAGCATAGTATCACTTATTTTCTTAGAGACGTAACTAGTAAAATAATTTTAGGTTTGATCTAAGATAGTTCTTTTTTCAAAATTTTTACTATTGTATTTTTTGGTTTAGCAAGTAGTAAAGCGTAACACCTGTTGTGGTGTAATTTTCGGTGGTTTTGTGCAGTTCGTGAGAGTTAGTTCATGAGATTACCGAAACTGAAAGCAACAATGTTTTGTCACATGAGCTAGATATTAGCAATATTTTGCAGGGTTATGTTATGCTTGCATTTGTAATATTTTCCACCATAGGTAGGTAGATTAGGGAATTTTTTGTACAAGAAATTTCCAAGCTTCACTCGGAAATTTCTTTGCCCGGGGGGAGGATAATGTAGTGATCCTCCTCGAAAGCCTTCTTTTAGCAGAGCTGGCTGGCGAGTATTTCTAAAATTGAATTTGATTTCGAATAATGACGTCACGTTCTGAAAACAGTCGCCAGTCAACTCCTGCCCACGGCTGGGTACGGACGTTGCTATTAGCTTTCTATATAAAAAAAGAATATAAAACATAAATGCGAACCCACTGCGTTTAAATTAACCCCGGTCCTCGTGTTCGCTATAATATGTTGCGTTTTCTTTTCGAGGAGATTTTCTGTAGGTTTGGTGGAGTCAAGGAGATTATATCAGATCGAGGCACGGTTTTCACTGCACGTTTGGTAAAGGAGACAATAGAGATATTTGGTGCAAAGGCTGTCAATACTACTGCTTTCCATCCTCAAACTAATGGGTTGGTAGAAAGATTCAACAGGACTTTACTTACTATGTTGTCCAAAGTCGTTTCATGCCATCAAAGAGACTGGTGTAACCTACTTCCGTTCCTGGTTTATGCATATAATACGAGCGCTCAATCTTCAACAAAGATGTCGCCATATCTTGTTATGGACGAGATCCAGCTACAACAACTGATATAGATTTAAACGTAAATATGTATGGCGTTAATTCTTTCAATGTTCAACAGAAAAGAAGATGGACTTCCCAACTTACCAGGGAAGCAATTACAAACATAAGAAGGGCTCAGTTACAGCAAAAGGCTGTATATGATAAAAAATCGAAGCCCCAACACTTTGATACAGGTAACCTAATTCTTCTATTTACACCTAGAAGATTATCACGAAAATCATTAAAATTATCAAGATGCTACAAAGGCCCATACCAAGTGCTACGTCGCATCTCAGCAACTAACTACTTAGTTAGAAAGTGTGGCGTATCTTCGCATCGCGATGTGGTCCATGTTAACCGCATGAAATTGTTTAGAACTAGGTCTCACTCACATATAGTTTAATATTTTATTAATATTTTTCCACCTTACGTTGCCCCTTTTGCAAATCGTCAATTATGCAACATTTTTAACGAAAAATACTCTTTTATTTAGGTTTGTAGGTTTTATTTTTCCATTTTAGGTGAGTTAGGTAAAATGCCTACTTTATGAAAATGTGTATTATAATTTTTCCCTTTGTTTTCATGTGTACTGCTTGAGAGAAAATAAGAAGACTAACTAACACTTCCGTGTACCTAAGAAGATATAAACCAAAAATATGTAATGTATAAAAATTATAATGTTTTTCTTGGCAATGGTCACGTGTTTGGCGTGGGATCCCATTCTTGAATGGATTTTCTTGGGCATGGTTCCTGTATGAACTTCCTTTCGGGTATGATTTTTTGCGCTTTACTAGTGATTGTGGTATGGAAAATCATTTATATAAATTGAGAAATTGGTACATTTGGGATATTCATCTTACTAAGAATTCTTATTGTGAAATTTGTTATCACACGGAATTGTTAGCTAATTTGAAATTTTTTCAATCGTACAGATTACTTAGTTTATTTTTTTTTTTTTTTTATTACCTGAGTTCCATTCAATTTTATTTTTTGCCACTTGTCATTCTTAAAAAAAAACGTCCGTGCGTTTTTAGGTATAACTGGATGTTGGCAAATTCGTCCTCTTATAAAAACGACGTTAAGCCATTTATTTTTACCTTGGCATGTCAGTCATTATGACATTAGTTAAATAAATAAATAATAATAAATAAATTTGTTTATTTTCTCCCACAAAAAGTTTCTACAAATATATTAAGATCAACTTAGACATTAAACTTACACTACTGTAAAGAACTTGTATTATGTGGGAGACAGGAGCTCAAACTAGGAAAACCCTGTGCTAAGAGACTCCTGGCTCCCTCACTCGGAAAATGAACCAAACTACAAAAATATAATAACTGTGCGATCTAGTATTAAGTTGATAACTGAACATTAAATTTATTAACTAAAATTTCAGCGACGTATTAAAAATAAAAAGGAAGATAAAATAAATTTAAACAAAATTTTGAAAACTTCAGATTAACAGTAAAAATAAATAAAAAGGCAACGCGCGTGTAGGTATGTGTGTATGTATGTGTGTGTGTGTGTGGTGTATGAAAAAAAGCTTTTGAGTACTTGCATAAACGGGAAAAGTAGGTAACTTATGACACAATAGATAGTAAACGCTCCGTTTCTTCATAATCAAGACTTTGTAGCCAGTCCGCGATTTTTCTTTTACATTCTATTTTGGATAGGCTATATATTGAATGTAATTCATTTGCTCTGTTATAAAGTATACTTCCCCTGAAACTAAAGAATCTCCCCCCAAAACTAGTTTTAACAGAAGTTTCACATACTCTAGGCTTTCTTCTTGCGACTGTCTCTTTCTCTAAAGCAAATTGAATAGAGGAATGTTTTAGTAAGATAGTGTTTAAAATGTACAATTTGCGGACAGTTAACACTTTAGCTTCCATGTATAAATCCGTAGTAGGAAACAAACGCGGTTTAAAAAGAGACAGCTTTAAGATCATTCGTTGAGACCGTTCCACTTCAAGCATAAGCGTCTTACCTGCACCACCCCATGTAGTGATACAGTATGAGATCACAGATTGACACAGAGCTTCATAAATCGTTTTGATCAGTGACCAATTAGAAATATGTCTAATATTTTTAAAAATATATGTTAATTTTCGCAATCGTTTAGATAAACTCATAATATGATCTCTAAAAGTTAAGTTATTATCAATCAGTAATCCCAAGTACTTCACCGTGCGACTGTTTTCTAACACGGGGCAATCACAGGCAGTGCAAGAGATTGGATATGAACACGAATGAGCTTTAATATTATGTCTGCTGAAGTCGTAAGATACGTTTGTGATCGAAAAACAAATATACTTTGTTTTGCAAGTGTTAAGTGTCAGAGAGTTTAAAGACAGCCATTGACACACAGTATTGAAACCATTTTGTGCCAGGTCAAAAACTTCATCCCAGGAGTTACCATAAAATGTAAGCGTGGCATCATCAGCGTAGGCAATAATATTGCAATTTTGTAGATTTAACTGGCATAACTCATTTATGTAGCATATGAATAATGTAGGGCCTAATATGCTTCCTTGTGGAACGCCATAGTTGATCAGATTCTCATCACTAAACTTATCACCAATACGAACTCTTTGGGAACGATTCCGAAGGTAGTCTTGTAAGAGTTTCAGCTGTGTGTTTCTAATTCCCAGGTTCTCTAGTTTGGTAACAAGCGTAGCAAAAGAAACCGTATCAAAAGCCTTCTGCAGGTCAATAAATATGGTTACACATTTCATTTTACTATCCAATTTTTTAACAATAAACTCCGTAAATGAATGAACAGCTTCAGAGGTAGATTTGCCCTTTCTAAAACCATATTGATGCTCTGAAATTAACTTTTTTGACTCAAGGTAATTATTTAATCTAATATTAACTAATCTTTCTAAAAGTTTTGAGATTGACGGAAGTAAAGATATGGGTCGGTAATTTGTTACCTCATCTCTTTTACCACTTTTAAAAATAGGGACTATTATTGACTTTTTAAGGGCAGTCGGAAAGATGCCTTCATTTAAACACATGTTTATGATATGAGTTAATGGAGGGACTATAAGATTTTTCAAGTGTTTGAGAACTTTCGGTGAGATACCGTCCCAACCAGAGCCACAATCCGACTTAAGACTACAGATAAGTTTTTCTACCTCTTCTACACTCGTATCTAACAAGACAAATGAATCTCTCACTACCGCGGTGTTAATTTGGTTAGCCGGGATAGAATGTACACTTGTAGAAATTTTACTCGCTAATTCTGAACCAATTGTTGAAAAGAATCTATTTACTGAGTTTAGCGATTCTTCAGGTGTAATATTCACCTTTAAAAGATCTGTTGCAAATTCTTTAGGCTTATTTAAATTATTAATATCTTTTATAGTTTTCCAGATTTTTTTATTATTTTTACCTGCCTCATTCAATTTATTCTTTTCATACTGTCTCTTACATTTTTTTAATATATCGTTGCAAAAATTTCTATAACGCTTGTATGTAATTTTAAGAATTTCATTTTCAGGATTTTGTCTGAGTTTGTAGTGCATACGATCTCTATTTCTGATACATTTTAATAAACCGGTGGTAATCCATGGCTTTATAGTTACTTTATTTCGGGGTATTCTAATAGTCAATGTATTTTTTATTATTATACTTTGGATGTAACATAAAAATAAATTAAGTGAATCTTCAGAATTTTTAGCTTGATAAATGGGGGTAAAATTTATATTTTTACAGTCTTCATATAAGTGTTCAAAGTTAATTTTTTTGTAGTATTTATGTATTGTGTAATATTTTTTTATTTTAGTTTTAAGGCAGAACAGAACTGGGCTATGATCAGTTGTAACTGTATTTAAAATAAAAGTTAGCGAAGGTAAATTTGTTTTTAAACAAACATGGTCTAAACAGCTGTCTCCTCTGGTAGGTACATAGTAAGCGGGAATCACTCCAAAAAAAGCAAGAATATCAAGATAACTTGATACTGTTTGGTTCAACTGTAAAATATTAATATTTATGTCTCCAACCAATAATATGTTCCTAAAGGAGGAAAGCTGACCTAAAAGATTTTGCAGTGACTGAAAAAAATTATCTAAGCTAAGAAAGCTCGGTGGCCGATAGATAGCAATAATAGCAGTTTCGTTATTAATTTTAATCACCAGACAGTTAGCATCCAAAACATTCGGTTCCTCCACAACATATTTCAAATCGTCATTAATTAAAATTACAACTCCATCATTTTGATTGTAATTATCCGAAGTGCAAAAGCTAGAATAACCCCGTTTCATCGGTAGCTTACTTACACATGAGAGCCAACATTCCGACAAAATAATGACGTCACAAACGAGATCAAGCCTAGCAAGCAGGACGCTTAAACCATTGTAATTTTTATTTAGACTTCTTATATTATGTTGCAATATTTTTAAGTATGACGCAGGAATTGATATAAGATTTTTACAGTGCTCTGGTTCACAGATCTGTAAGTCAGTCAGTTCAAAATTATCCAGATTATTAATATTATTCAAGTCATCGAATGTAATCGATTGCAAGGAGTAAGTCAGCTGCAAGCGAGTCGAGCGGATAAAGGTATAAACATTGTAGGTACAAGTATACGAGTAGTCTCTCTACGAACAGCATGAAGATAGGGCGTTTGTTTATGCATGTACTCCGGGTTGTAGGTTTGTTGTGACATGTAGTGTTAGTGTGTGTTTGATATGCGTGTGTAATGTTATAGCGGTTGCAAAGAATAAACACGTAATAAGACATGTGGGTAATTACGTAAAACATTCTAGTGAACGAGTAGGTTTTATCGATGGAATTTAAACATAAGGTAAGATATGAGTTATGAAGGTAGATTAATACTAGTCAAATATTAACCAAATTGTTTAGGTCTTCTTCACAGTCGATGCGAATTGCCGGCATTTGTTTAGATTTTCGTATAAAAATTTTCCCATAAGACGTCCAACATCCTTCGTAATTTTGGGTTTTTGCCAACTCTCTTGCTTGAAAAAGTAGCCGTCTGGCTCTGGTAGTTAAACAATCTGAGATGTAAACGGGCTTTGGGGGTCCGTCCAGTTGAAGGTGAGATGTATTAAGCTTGTGTTGCTTATCTTTATTTTTGTTGAACTGGGCTGCAGATTTAACGAGATTTTCCTTGAGAGAAGTTGACGTAAACTCCACTATGATCGGCCCAGTTTTTTCAGAGGTCGTTTTTACACGAAAAATATTTCTTATGTCACTTTCCTGCATCGGCTGACTGACGGTGGTGCCTAAAGCCAGAACATGTTTGCGAAGCAAAATTTTGTCCTCGAGTTGACTGGCTGGAATGTTTCTTATTTCAACAGTGGCACTTTTAGTACTACGTTCAAAGCTGTCAATTTTTTTCTCTAGAGTCTTGATCTGCGTTACATATGAGTTTTCTAAGCTTTTGATTTGTGTTTTATATGCTTTATTATCATTCTCAACTGCTGTTAGTCTAACCAACAAAGCATCATACTGTGAGCTTAGAAAGTTTAGAGATGATTGCATGGATGAATTTTGTGTCATGACTTCTGCAATATCAGCTTCTAATTTTGAAAATTTGATGTTCTGGCTGGTCTTAATCTCGTTTAAAATCTCGAATAGTTTCTTGTTACTCGGGGTGCGTTGAGTGACGAAATCCGGATCATCATCTTCTACATTTGTTTCTGGAGTAAATACGATTTTTTTCTCGACTGTAGAACCTGGTATATCGTTGTCCTTTGAGGATAATGCCCCTTTATTCGGTTTGTTTTTCGATTTTGGTGGTGGAGTACGCTTCATCGACATTTTTTTTTTATATTGAAAACTACCGTGTACGGTTTTATAGGTAGGTAATTGAATGGCACAAATTATTCACACTAGTTAAGTTACACGGAAACTTTATTTGATGACTTTCTCACTTGCGCAGATTCTAGGTGTCTAATTATTGCACTCGCTACACCTTACACCTGTTTATTTATTTAAGACCCGGTAGGTACTATACAGAATTTATTAGAACACACGTCCGAACTGAACCAATATCCGAGGAGGAATATTATATTATTCGTTTTGTGTAAATATATTTTGTTTTCGTTTTGTGTATAAATTCCATCATATTCAAAAAAATTTCCATATTGAATATTTGATGGACGGACTTTTTAACTGTGTGGAACTTATGAATATATTACGTAAGTAGATAGCGATTATTTTGTAACTATTTTTTCACAAGCGTTATCCGCGACCGCATATTGGCTATTATAATAATATTGTTTTCAAAATTTTTATTAATATTCATGCATTGTTTGGTTCAAGTTTTTTTTTTGCCAGGTTTTTGCTTGGATAGCCAACCTGTAAAAAGCCTTAATCATCTGCTATTTTAAAATTCTTAAAAGGTTGGTTGTGTGTCAGTGAACACCTCGCATGCATGTTTATCTTGTAACTTTTTTTTCCTGGATAAGTAGTCTTTTAGGTTAGTTAGGAAGGAAATAGATTGTAAATGGAAAACATTGTTTTATGAACACTGCTTTTATAAATTGATCTGGAATTGATATAGAGGTTCAAACAATTTTACACCCTCTAATTTGTTCTTTTTCTTGGTTAATAATTTTTCTTGTACAGGATACTAACTTAACTTTGTTGCTTCTTTAACTAACTTGTCTTATGAAGAATATCCTCATAAAATATTCTTAATTTTTGTAACTTTTCAGTTAATGAATATAATATTTTAGTATGTTACTTACTTAGGTATTTAAAAAAAAATTAAACATCAGAGATGTCTAATTTTTTTTCGTTGAAGGGAGGAATGATTGTAACAAGTACACCGCGCTTGCTATGCATTCTCCGCGGTGATTTCTTGTCGAAAGGACATTTGGTCCAGTAATAGAAAAAAATTTTTAAACGCCCTTCATCGAATATGCCAATATAGATTCTCTTGGTGTCTTTGAATGTGATAACACGTGTTTTATATATGCGCATTTCAAGCGTTCTAGTTTTACTAAATGTGTTGCGAATTATAGGCTGATGTAGCCAGAAGTGTTTTAATTCTTTCAACAGTGTAATCAATGTTTACATCGTAATAAATGTGATATTCGTTTAAACTCGAAGCGTTGTTTAAATGTCGAGGATCTGCTGATAGGACTTACAGGTAGCAAATTCTATCTATGAGCCAACGCCCCCACGAACCACCCAGGTTCATTATTATATTTTGGTGAAATATCTCCATCATTATAGTACCTATACAAGTAAAAAACAACAGGTCTGCCTTGCATCCTCTTGGCAGTTTCGCTAGTCGGACCACAAATGGTCGGATGTGATTGGACCACAAATTTGGTCGGACTGGCGAAACTGCCAAGAGGATGCAAGGCAGACCTGTTGTTTTTTACTTGTATAGGTACCTTCTAATTCTACGAATAGATTTCATTCGTATAATCTGTCATTTAACCACTTTTCTCTCCAACTGTACAAAACCTGCCAGGTTTCGGATTGGCAGACCAACGTTTTGTGGACCTACTAGGCCACTACTATCGCTACAAAGTTGCAAATTTCGTGTACTAGATGACGTAGGATAACATGCAGTGCCCTTACGGTCTATAATATGACAGTGGGTGTCATGGGCGGTGGTGACCATTTTCCACCAGGTGGCCCACCTGCTCGTTTGCCTACTTGTGACATAAAAAAAAAAAATTCTTTCTTTAATAATAGATGGCGCCACTAGGTTACTGAAACGCGCTATCATTGTATCTTTCTGACTATACGACCTCCGGAAATCATGTAATCGCGATGTTTTCCACCGCCTTTCCTTTCGGCCCTTACAATTTTTGCAAGCGCGTCATATGCACCTTTTATGTGCGACGTGCCGTATACGTTAGTATTGTGCCGTAACCTGTAGAGCCCCGCTGCTGTATCCCGAAGGATACCTTTTAAAATAACTTACCTTTATAAATGTAAGTGATTCTTATAATTATATTCACAAAAATCCCTTATGATGTAAAAAAAAAAATTTGTAACTGGTGGTTTACAAAGATTTTGTAAACATTTATGTTGGATTTGCCAAAAATAAGAGTACTTAGCACTATTTAAATTATTAGAAAGCAAAACGGCTCTATTACTATTTTTGGTTGCGAAGATAAACTTTATTGAAATTTCGTGGTATAAAAGTTAAATAATACAAAAAGGGTAATATTTTTAGGTGGATTCATGTATAATATGAAATTATGAATATATAGCAAGCCGTAAATAAATAAAAAAAATTATTAAATTTTTTTCCGAAATTCTATATAGGATGACTTTTAATTAGTTCTTGATAGAAAAAGGTATGAATTTACTCATAATACTGAACAACTTTCCCCAAGGAATATAGGTCGAAATACGAAAATCAAATTTTGACCTTCCATAGAAACTGCATCAGCTGATAGCGCATTTTGTGTGGGAGGTCAAATTTGGTTTTTCGTATTTCGACCTATGTTCCTTGGGAAAAGTTGTTCAGTATAATGAGTACATGCATATCTTTTGCTATCAAGGACTAATTAAAAGTCATCCTATATTTTTTAAATCTTTGGGCGGCATAAATTTAGCTGGATCCCATTATAAAGCTTTACACAGAAATATAATCTATCGATTTGAAAAAGAAACACGGCTATTACAAGTTATTTCCGTTTCTCCACTCTCACTCTCGTAATTTCACTAGAGTATTTGGGGCGCGGGAACTCCAGCCCAGAGGTAAGAGCAGTACTCCATGTGGGGCCGGACTTGTACTTTATACAACACAAGTCGGTGACTCGACATGAAGTACCGCCTCGCTCTGTTTAGTACTTTTTCGGAGGCCAGCTTGGCTTTACCTTCCAAGTGATCGCGGAACTGGACTTCATTCGAAATGTCGACACCGAGGATCCCGATGCTCTTTGAGATCTTAAGAGGGATGTTCTGGAAACGAAGTGCTGTTACAAAAGGTGTTTTCTTCGCAGAAAACGCGCATACCTGCGCGTGGGGTTGAATTCGAACAGATTGTTCCTGCTCATTCAGAAACTAGCTCCAGTGACGATTCTATTTCCGACACGATTTTTTTTGTGCACCACTCTACTTCGCCCCGAGGAATATTGGGCCGACCCGTATAAAAGGCGTCACCAGTACCTGTCATCCGCATAGCAATTAATGGTGCTAGTACGCAACATATCGTTGATATGCAGGATGAACAGAGTCGGAGACAGCACCGAGCCTTGTGGTAGGTAGTAAGCAATTTTGTCTATCCCTCTGGTAATAAGCAATTTTGGTCCCTGTCCAAGTCACGCGAAACAAACTTCTGTCTCACATTAAACCAGACGAGTCGCTAGCTCACTCCGTAACAGAGAAAGCAAATTTATTTGCATCTCTATTTGCGGGCAATTCTCGCCTAGATGCCGACTCTAATCATCCACCGACGATTCTTCGCTGTGATTCTTCGATGTCGGAGATCACAATACACTCAAAAGAGGTTCGTAGAGTACTTCGAAGACTATACGTGAACAAAGCTAGCGGTCCTGATGGAATACCAGCAAGAGTCCTGAGGATCTGTGTGCCTGAGTTGTCTCCTTTGCTGACACTTTTGTACCGCCTCTCTCTTAAAACAAGAACGGTGCCAAAACCTTGGAAGGTTGCCAATGTACAGCCCGTACCCAAGAAGGGTAGCCGTGCTGACCCCGCCAACTATCGGCCGATCGCCGTCACATCCATACTCTGCAAAGTTATGGAAAGGGTACTAAATGGAAAATTGCTTACATACTAGAAGCTAACGACCTACTCAGTGATCGTCAGTATGGCTTGCGCCGGGGACGATCAACTGGGGCTCTTCTAGTGTATGTTACGCATATCTGGGGCGAGGCCATCGAGAAACACGGCGAAGTCCTTGCCGTATCACTGGACATCTCGAAGGCCTTTGACAGGGCACGCCAGTCTGCTGAGCAAACTTCCTGCATACGGCATTCCCGCTGACTTTTGCTCTTGGATTTCTGACTTCCTGAGTGAACGGTCGATCCGAGTAGTCCTTGATGGCTGCTCCTCTGACCTCATTGCTATTGACGCCGGGGTCTCTCAGGAGTCTGTTCTCTCTGCGACTCTTTTCCTGCTGCACATCAACGACCTACTTGGTCCTAGTATTGTTGGGTACGCAGATGACAGTACTGTCGTCGAGAGATATATGTCAAGCGTAAAAGCAGCAGCGACGAAATACGTACTCAGAGCAGAGTAGAGCGTATAAACTCAACCTTAAGTCTTGTCTCCAACTGGGATGACAAACATCTGGTAAGTTTCAACGCCACCAAAACACAAGCGTGTCTGTTCACTGCCAAAAGGAGTCCATTCAATCTGGCTCCTACTTTTCGAGGTACATCTGTACCGGTCCCTGACAGCCTCGAGCTTCTTGGCATGAAGCTGTGTGCAAACCTGAATTTCGGCGCCAACATGGAGTGAAAAGCGCAAACTGCGGCCAAAAAGTTGGGTATCCTCAATAAGGTTAAGCAGTACTTCACTCCTGGACAGTTGCTAGTGTAACAAACTCAAACAGCGCCATCTACCGAGCCACGCCGCAAAGCCAGCCAGCCAGCCTACGTCATCGTCCCCCGGTCACGCCGCCTGCCACGTGACCGCCTGCCTAGCCGCGGCGGGGGGAGGTGACAGCCAGCAAGCCTATATAAAGCAAGCGCGCGCAAATGGACATCATTCTCTCTCTTGAAAATAACGTGAAATAAAGGGGAAACTCTGCCCGATTGTAGACTTAAAATATTTTATTATTATTTCTGCTTTTACATCTCAGAAGCGAGATACCTACACCCACCTGCCCACAATGTGGAGACGAGCGGCTGCAATAAAAAGGCCACGACCTCCCGATTGGAACGACCACGTGGATGGGAACACAGATGACGACGATTCATCCAATGACATCGACATGGAGGGAAAAATACGCGAGGAGAGCTGTTCACCACCTGCAAGGAAAATTCTGAAAACCCTCCTAACACAAGAAGTACAGAAAGCTCTACAATCACTAGAAGACGACGACGTACCTACCCTCACACGTACGAAGCACCACAGGGCTGCATCTCTAATTCCGGAATTTGACCCTGAAAACGAGGACTGCACCGTACAGACGTGGCTAAAAAAAAATCGAGCAATTGGGTGAAATACATGGTTGGGATGAGAAAACTAAATCGTTCTACCTACAGGATAAGCTGAAGGGTCAAGCTCGTAAATGGTACAACCGCCTAGAGGAATATGACTACTCTTGGGATGAGTGGAAGGATATGTTGCTCCGTGCATTCCCAAAACATAGAGATTATGCACATATCCTGGAGGAAATGCTCAGCAGGAAGAAAATGCCAAACGAAAGTATGACCAAATATTTTCAAGATAAATCGGCCATGTGTTTCCGGTGCAAACTGTCAAATGCTGCCACAGTGTCCTGCATTATTCGTGGTCTACCGCCGTCCCTGCAATCGAACGCGAGGGCCTTCCAGTGCGATCGACCGGAGGAACTATACGAGGGCTTCTTGTCCGCTTTGGATGACTATCGTGCACCGCAACAATTCATCGAGTACAGCCGTAACAACCACAAAGAAAATACCCGCCAGGTAACTGAAAAGAAAGGACCAGTAAACGTCGAGACGGACCCGTGTCCACGCTGTAAGCAGACCGGACATCTAGTAAAAAACTGCACTGTATCTGACCAGCGCACCTGTTTTAAATGTGGTGCTAAAGGCCACATTGCGCCACGATGCCCGGATAACCTCAAAGCTTCCGACAAAACAACCATATCAATCAAGGAGGTGAAACTAATCCAGAATTACAACGACGTTTACAAAAAGACGGCCAAAATCAACGGTGTATACGTAAAGGCGTACGTGGACACTGGTAGCCAGGTGAACATACTAAACACAGAAATTGCAGAGCTACTTAACCTAGAAGTGGAGCCTTGCTATGTCGGACTTAAAGGCTTTAATGGCAACAGTGTACCAAGCAAGGGTGAAGTAGAATTTAGACTTCAACTTGACGGCGTCGATGTACTCTGCAAAGCCCATTTGACGGACGTCAAAATGAATGGAATAAACTTATTGATTGGCCAACCTGTTATAAATAGAGAAGGCGTATCTCTAATAGTCCAAGACGGTACCGCCACCCTCAAGATCAACGAACCTAACTTTATTACGAGCATGGATGCGGCCGAAGAAAGTCATCGCTTCAAAGTTATTACCGCCGCCAAGGAGCGTTTACGTCCAGGAACCTCTATAATCAAAGTCAACATTCTCGGAAACCAACGCGACAATGACGTCGTCACATCAGCCCGCCACTTCGATCTTCATGGGGTCACCTATTCACTGCCGGCCACGCTGCTTCGAGGTTCCACGGGATACCTGAAGGTGGTCAACACAGGCGACAAGGATGTGGAGTGGAACGAGGGCACCGTATTGCTGCGCGCCGAGAGCTGCGAAGAGGTTCAGGTCAGTACAGCCAATGCTATACCATCGTCCCTAGCCAAAAATGTTTCTTGCATCAGCCCAGCCAAGCCTAACGAGACACAGGAGATAGGAGGCGTAACAGTAGTAGATCTAAAAATAGGCCCACTAAATGAATCTGAGCGTAATAATTTAATTTCTTTACTGTCAGACTACAGCGACTGTTTTGCTCAAGATACTAAAGACCTAGGATGCTCTAATTTAGTTCAGATGCAGATAAACCTAAAAAATGAACAACCTATTTTTTACCGTCCTTACAGACTGTCTCATAGTGAGCTAGAAACTCTCAAGTCCAAAATTTCAGATTTACTAGAGGCAGGTATTATCAAAGAGTCTGAATCTAGCTATGCCTCTCCGGTTATTTTAGTCAAAAAGAAAAATGGGGATTATCGTTTATGTGTTGACTATCGGTCATTAAACGCAAACACTATACGTGATCGCTATCCTTTGCCTAACATTGACGATAAGTTATCTGAGCTAGCAGGGAAAAATTACTTCACCAGTTTAGATATGGCTCAAGGCTACCATCAAGTAAAAATAAAACCCGAAGATACGCATAAAACAGCATTCATAACCCCCCAAGGACACTACGAGTTCACTCGGGTGCCATTTGGTCTCGCCAATGCTCCATCGGTTTTTATGCGCTTGATCGATAAAATTATACAATCCATAGGTGACAGGGAAGTTGTGGCGTTCCTAGACGATATATTACTACCTTCAGTTGACGTTGAATCAGGTCTCGAATTATTAAAAAAAGTACTTACGAAACTACGAGCAGAAAACCTAAAGTTAAACATGAAAAAATGCTCTTTCCTACAAAAAGAAATAACCTATCTCGGCCACAAAATTTCTCCAAATAGCATACAGCCAGGTGCGCTAAAACTAACAGCCGTATCTCAATTTCCAACTCCACGAAACGTACACGAAGTGAGGCAATTTATTGGCCTCTGCAGTTATTTCCGTAAATTTGTATACAATTTTGCTGTCATAGCACGTCCACTCACTGAACTCACTAAGAAAGACGTTACATGGACTTGGAGTGATAAACAGATGAAAAGTTTCGAGGAATTGAAACAGAGGTTATGCGAAAAGCCTGTACTAGCTATATACGATCCCTCTTTACCGACAGAAATTCATTCAGATGCGTGCAAGCAAGGCATTGCCGGTATATTGTTGCAAAAACAGGCTGACGACACTTTACGCCCCGTTATGTATTTTAGCCGTGTTACCAGCCGAGAAGAAAGTGTTTATCACAGTTACGAGCTAGAAACATTGGCGGTGGTAGAATCATTACGTAGGTTTCGCACATATGTGTTTGGGAAAAAGGTTAAGGTAATCACAGACTGCACAGCGGTAAGCGCAACTTTAACAAAACGCGACCTAATTCCCCGCATTGCTCGTTGGTGGCTGTTGATTCAAGATTTTGACATTGACATTCACTATAGACCGGGTGAGCGAATGAAACATGTTGATGCACTCAGTAGAAATCCGATCCGACCCGATCCGATTAATTCTAAATCGATCGAATTAAACTCGATTCGAGCTGAACGTGTATCCGAACGTACACCGCCTATGGGAACTGTCAGTGTCAACCGTCTCGACGTGACCGATTGGTTTACTACAGTTCAACGGCAGGATGACAGGTTAAACAAAGTGATTGAATTAATAAATAATGGCTGTACAGATCCCGATATAATGAGAAGTTACGCGTTGATAAATGACCAATTGTACCGCAAAACGCTTAACGGCAACCGTTTGATAGTACCCAGTCTCGCGCGCTGGAAAATTCTGCAAATGCACCACGACGACATTGGACATGTAGGACTGAAAAGATGTACCGAACTTATCAAAGAAACCTACTGGTTCCCGAAAATGTCGCGATTCATCAGGAAATATGTCACATCATGCCTCCACTGCGCATACGGAAAAGGAGATTATGGAAAAAAAGAAGGTAAATTACATCCTATACCCAAACCAAAGGAACCCATGACAATGATCCACATAGACCATCTAGGGCCTTTCTGCAGGACAAAAAAAGGCTATCAATATATGTTAGTGGTTACTGACGCCTTTTCAAAGTTTGTCATTGTTGAACCAACACGCACTGTTAACTCTGTGGAGACCATCCGTGCCCTAAAGAAAATTTTTAGTCTGTTTGGTGTACCTGAACGTGTAGTATCGGATCACGGAAAAGCCTTCACAAGCAGGTATTTCAAAAAGTTTGCCAATGAAAAACAATTTAGACACACATTGTGCACCATTGCTTGCCCACGAGCAAATGGTCAAGTCGAGAGAACAAACCGCACAATCCTGGATGCAATGAGAGCAACTGAACCAAGCGAGGCAGCTAATAACTGGGTCAGCACTTTGCCTAATGTAGTATGGGGTATTAACAACACTCTCAATGCCTCAACAGGCTTCAAGCCATATGACTTAATGTTTGCTCGAGCAGGCAGACCTGTGTGTGACATTAACGTTCCAGAACAAGAAGCAGAGCCTGTACAGACCAGGCGAGAAAAGGCTGCAGCTCGAAACTGGGCAGCCAGTGCTAGAATGAAGCGACAATATGACAAGAAGCGGAAAAATTCCCTAACCTACAAGAAAGGGGACCTGGTACTCTGGAAACAGGCACCAGCCAGCAGTGCTAGCAAAGTAAACTCTAAGCTGGATGATATTTACTCGGGTCCCTATATAGTCATCAGGGTAATAGGCAAGGACAGGTACAAAATTAGGAGCATAAAGGGCATGAGGGGGTATAAGAAGTTCACGGGGCTTGTCTCTGCCGATGCTATTAGGCCCTATAGAAGTGTAGCACCTATGTCTGACAGTGAGAGTAGCACTGATGATCAGTTAGAGACCGAGGATCTTATTGATCTATTAGAGAGTTAGATTTCCCTCCCTACTTGTTATTTAGTTTGAACCTATAACTAATGGCAGTCATTCTCCCATTGCGGGAGCAATTGTTGCAGGACGGCCGAGTGTAACAAACTCAAACAGCGCCATCTACCGAGCCACGCCGCAAAGCCAGCCAGCCAGCCTACGTCATCGTCCCCCGGTCACGCCGCCTGCCACGTGACCGCCTGCCTAGCCGCGGCGGGGGGAGGTGACAGCCAGCAAGCCTATATAAAGCAAGCGCGCGCAAATGGACATCATTCTCTCTCTTGAAAATAACGTGAAATAAAGGGGAAACTCTGCCCGATTGTAGACTTAAAATATTTTATTATTATTTCTGCTTTTACACTAGTTTTATACAAAGCACAAGTCCGATGGAGAGTCTTGCATGGAGAATTGCTGCCACCTTTGGGATGGCTAAGCCAAATACCAACAAGCCGCTCTAGACTCGATCGATCGCAGACCCAAGAAGCTCGTTGGTGATGAGATGCTAGTGAAAACCAAGTTTCACAGCCTAGCCCACCGGCGCAAAATTGCATGTCTGTCGGTCTTTTACATATTGTACTTCGGAGAGGGTGCCCAAGAGCTCCATGAGCTTATTCCGCCATCCCCCTTCTACTATCGGGAATCTAGACGCACCGAAGGATATCACCCATATTTGGTTGATATTCCACACATCCGCACAAAGCGCTTTGAAACATCCTTTATAATACGCACGGCTAAGGAGTGTAATTCTCTGCCTGCGTCTGTGTTCCCGAGCTCTTATAACCCGAATCTATTTAAGTCGCGAGTGAATAGGCTTCTTCTGGGCAAGCTCGTTCCATCGTCGACCTCATCTCTGTCCTCAAGGCTAGATTGAGGTCAAGAGTAAGCCCATACATGGTAAAAAAAAAAACGCCAGCATTTATGGGTTTTGTGTCTGAGGTAGAACCGTCCACTACGATTTTTAAGTTGTCGCTGGCCATTCAACGCGGTAACGTAGCCAGCGTCATGGGTACGTTTGGACTCTTTGGACCAGGTACGAACAGGGATGGGGTACAGACTAAAGATTTTTATCTGTTTAGACTATATTTTGTGTTATGTTTAATCATTTAAATAATTTTATAAGTTACTTTTAACTCTACTACTCAAATACCTACATTATTTATATATTAACCTGTTGTTATAAAAAACAGGTGATCGTAGTTCCGCACTCCCACAATGATCCAGGTTGGCATCAAACATTCGAAGAATATTTTGAATATCGAACAAAATACATTATCGACAATATCGTGCATAGACTGAACAGATATCCAGACATGACCTTCATATGGACCGAAATATCATTCCTGAGTCGATGGTGGGAGACGTCCCATCGAGAAAAGAAGGAAGTAAGTCGCATTAATGATAATAATAATTATGTTATAGGTATATCAGAACCCTCGGCGAGTGAGTCCGCTCGCACTGTACCGGTTTGTTTGTTTGGTATTGAATCCTATTATAAATTAAGAGAAAAAAATAAGTTTGATATCCTCGGTCCAGATTGACTGATAATAGGAAACTGTATGCGAACACTCTTTTCCTCAATACATAGCAAAGGTTGATCGATTTCTCGATCTGTTATGATGTTAACTGAGCATGTCTTTTAAGTTAGTGCATACTTATACTACACCCTCAGGGACTTAGTGTATATAAGGAATAACATGAGTCCCACCCAATATGGTACCCTGGGGTACGCCGCTTTTGACTTTGCAACCTGGTGACTATGTTTTGTTTATCTGGTCCTTTTGAGTTCTATTCTTAAGGTACAACTTAAAAGCTCAAGCGACTTACCTTTTGGCTTGTTGTGTCAAAAAATTTATAATAATTTCTCATGGTTTACACAATCAAACGCTTTTGTAAGTTCGCAAAGTTCTGTGAATAAGTAAACCCTATGAAATAGACAACACTCATGGGTTCCTTGGGGAAAGTACTTAATTCAGTTTTCAAGGGTACAACTTGAAGTTCAAGAATCGTAGTAATTTTTACTAACTTTGTATTTTCTTGTTTTATATTTTAGGCATTCAAAAATTTAACAAAAGAAGGAAGACTTGAGATCACTTCTGGCGGCTGGGTGATGCCTGATGAAGCCTGCACTCACTTCTATGCTATTATTGATCAATTCATTGAAGGTGAGAGTCGCTTGTTTTTGTACATCTAATCTATCTATTTGAAGATTCGTCCCACCTAAGGGTTCTAGAGAGGCGACCACGTACCAGAAGACGAAGCGTTGGCAGGCCCCCACAAGGTGGACTGACGATCTGGTCAAGGTCGCAGGAAGCCGCTGGATGCGAGCAGCGCAGGAACGGTCATCATGGAGATCTTTAGGGGAGGCTTATGTCCAGCAGTGGACGTCTTTCGGCTGATATGATGAGGGGTGTAAGGGGAGAGCTGTAAAAAGAAGATGGTAAGGGGATGTGAGGGGAGGGGTGATGGGAGGGGGTAATGAAATGGGGTGAGGGGAGTTGAAGGAAGGAGTGTGAGGTGAAGGGGATGAGAGGGGTCGAATGGGCGTGGATTGGAGCTTGACATGATCTCTACATCTACCTACATAGACGTATCAACGTTTAACTTATGGCTGAATCAAGAATACACCCAACCAGCTTTCAAGCTAAAAACACGTCAAAAAACTAATAGCGGACACAAATTGGTCGCTACAAAGAATACTGCAATCTATGAGCATGTCGGATTTGCTTTCTTATTTAAGTTGCTATCACATCTTCCTAAATTCATAGACTAATTCGGCATACATTGCTGGTTGAAATACGAATTATGGTAATTAGCAGATCCAAGCTACCCAGCAATGTTTGCCGAATTAGTCTTTGGATTAAGAAGGTTTGATAGCGACTTTACTATGTTTCTCTTTTCTTACTACACTAATGATCTCTGTGAGGTATCAGATAACCAAGTTTTGGTTGGTTTTCTATTCACGCATAGAACAAGAAGGAATTAATATTTGTTATTTTGTCAAATTCCAGGTCATCAATGGTTAAAAAATAATTTAAATGTAACACCCAAGACTGGCTGGTCTATTGACCCGTTTGGGCACGGACCCACAGTGCCTTACTTGTTGGATGAAAGTGGTCTAGAAGGTGCTTTTATTCAAAGAATCCATTATCGTTGGAAACATTGGTTTGGACAACAACAGATTGAAGATTTCTACTGGGTTCCCACGTGGTCTTCTCAAAAACCGCACCTCGTAGTACACAATGCACCATTTGAATCTTATAATATTATGTACAGTTGTGGTCCAGATCCATTAGTATGTTCAGAATATGATTTTCGCTATGACGAAAACAATGTAACGGACCAAAATGTTCATAATAAATCAAAAGAATTAATCGAGCAGTATGCTAAGATTGGGTCACTCACTCCACACAACTTAGTGTTAGTACCCATTGGAGATGATTTTAGATATAGTAACCCTAAGGAATTTGATTTGCAGTATCTTAATTATAAAAAACTGTTTGATTATATAAATAGAAATGAGAATTTATTCCACGCTGAAGTGAAATTCGGTACTCCTTTAGATTACTTTTATGCTCTTAGAGAGAGACACAAGGATATTCCGACACTTAAAGGTGATTTTTTCGTGTACTCTGATAATATGTTCAACGAAAATGCACCATCCTACTGGTCGGGATACTTCACAACACGACCTTATGACAAAATACTCGGTCGTCAGTTCGAACATCAGCTAAGGACTACTGAAATTCTCTTCACGTTTGTATCAAATTTAAAGAGAAAATCAAACCATACCAAATTTTTAAATTACGACCAAAGTATACAAGAGTTTTACGAATACTTGACAGAGGCAAGAAGGAGTCTAGGTTTGTTTCAACATCACGATGCCATAACAGGGACCTCTAAAGAAGCCGTAATGGAAGACTATGGAAGCAAAATTTTAAGGAATTTATCCCAGTGCGTCAGATTACAAGAAGTAGCTCTGACAGCGGTGATGGATCCGCAGTCTAGAGACAACATCCTGCAGAGTGAGACCAAGTGGGAGATATATGGACAACCGCCTCGAAAACTGCAAGTTACAATGGTAAATATTACAAAACTCATTGTGTTTAATCCACTTACAGATATAAGAACTGAAATCATTACTATCAACTCGAACACGACTAATGTTCGCATTTATGATACGGGTGCAAAGAAACACGTCCAGTATCAAATATCACCAATTTTTGAGTTTAGCAAAAATGGAGAACCTGGCATCAGTACCTCTAATTTTGAAGTCTCGTTCGTAGTTACTATACCGGGACTTACTGCTGTAACTTTTGATTTAGAGGCGCACAACGATAAAAAACATAACAGCATAGTTTTTTGTAGAAGTTGTAAGGAGCGGCACGACGATGTGTTTCCAGTAAAACAATTAATGCCGGGTGAAATTCAAATAGAAAACTCTCTGTTGAAGTTGTTTATCAATGAGACCACAGGGTTTTTGAAACAGGTGTATTTAAAAGATATTGAAAAGACAAATCTAGTGGAAATACAAATTGGGGCTTACGAAAGTGCCGTAGATCATTCGGGGGTTTATTTGTTCAATACAAAACTGCACAATCCCGAGAAAAATATTCTGAATGCCAATTCATATTTACAGAAACTGCACGATCACATAATTGTAACTGCAGGACCGGTGTCAACAGAAATAAAAACTTTGTACCTGCCTCTCTTAATACACACAATCAAAATATACAACGTCGATGACCAAACTCTATCAAGTGGTGTTTTTATAGAAAACATTGTCGATTTTGGAAAACCACCGAACAATATGCAAACAGAACTATTTATGAGAATCAACACTGATATACAGAATGGTAAATTCCCGGAGTTTTACACGGATCAAAATGGTTTTCAGTATCAGAAAAGAGTGAAAGTTGAAAAGTTGGGTATCGTCGGTAATTATTATCCCATCACGACTATGGCGTGGTTGCAAGATGAGCGATCACGTTTGACATTGATAACGAATCACGCGCAGGGTGCGTCCAGCTTAGAGACCGGTCGGCTTGAAGTAATGCTCGATCGACGCACGATGTACGATGACGGGAAAGGTTTATTTGAAGCACTGACCAATAACAAACGAACTACCCACCAGAACTGGCTGTTGTTGGAGACGATGTCTGAATTCATTACAAAAGGAGATAACAGCGAAAGCAAAGATAAAAAAGAACAACATTCAAACCTGGATGAAAATGTCAGAGATGCCAGTAAAAGAGAGCCTAGTACCCATAATAAAGTAACTTACCAATTACCCTCACGGTCAGCAGATTATTTAAGCAGAACCCTCAATTATCCACTCAACGTGTATTTGTTGGATACTAGGGAAATTGAGAAGGACGTAAAATCTCGTCACAGTTTTGTGAACACTTTTCCATCGGGGCTCCATTTAGTGACATTACGTATCATTACTGAGCAAAGAACAGATAATAGTTCTTCATGTTTAATGGTTCTTCAAAGGCCTGGGTATAGCTGTTCTGTAGGTACTCGTAGATCAAGAAATAAATTCATTAAATTAACAAATAATACGTTTAATGATTTAGTTATAAGAAATCTGACGGCGGTCAGTCTTACCGGACTGAAAACGTACCAGAATTTGTCAGCTCTCGGAGATATTGAACTGGATCCTATGGAAGTAAAAACATATAAAATCGTCTTTGAAGGCCCTTGATAGGCCTTAAAGTCTGTTATTTTTTATGTCTTTTACTCATTGGCATATGATCAATTTATTTCATTTATTCTAAAGCTTACCAACACATTTTGCAGCTATGTTAAAAGCAATCGGCTAAAGCTGTCAGAAAAAACAATTATGGAAGACAATGTCGCTATTGGCGTCAAATACACTCCGGTTTTAGTGTCATGGCTGCAAAATTTGTTGGTATGTGATGGGATAAATAAAAAATGGATTACAGAAATTGCCATTAATTTTGCCTGGAGTGGGCACCAGGGCTACCGCGCAGCCTGCTGACCTGGCAGGTGTCTGTGGTGCCTTGTGCAGGCATGGGGATGTTGGGTGGGGTGTAGCTTGTATAGTTGAATAAAATACGAGATGGCTACATAATGAAGTATATTGTAAAGACAGTGTCTCTTTATATCAAGACAGAGTCTCTTTATATCAACTTAGAACCTATGCTCATTAAATAATGCTTACGGTTGTTGATAAACGTGGGCAGGATCGCAAGTGTTCCGCGCCGGACCGAACTTGCCACGAAAAACTCCCGTGTGATTGGTCCGAGTTATTACGAGCGGCTTCCAGCGGATTTGATAGATGTGACAGATGACGAAATGTTTTATCGCCAATTGAAAAATCTTTTATTGGATAAAGAATTTTATACATTAAGTGAATTTAATACTGTTAAGTTGATCTGACTACATTATGTAGCTACATTTTATTTAATTTTTACATTGTATATTAAATATTTTTATTATTTTGACATTGTAACATTATAATTTTAAGTTTGGAATTTATTTTGTATACATGTTTGACATTTATCCCACTGATGGTCGCCCTTAGATTGTGAATAACGGCAGCTTTACTGCCTACGATCACCCTATCCTCTGACATGTTATATTTTAATGAAATAATTAATGTTATTATGAAATTGATAAGGTGAAATAAATAAATCTAATCTACTAACTACTTTGCATAATATGCACAATAATCTAGGGTGCGCGTCATACACAACAAGTCATTCCCATGGTCTTTAGGTTGTGTTCCATGATAGCTTCCATGGTACAGTCAAGAGCACATCAAGCTTGATACATTGGAATTTGTACCATATTTATTTCAACGGGCGTACGGGCTAAAGTTGCACTACAAGTGTCAAGCTTGACCTGTCGTTGACTATACTAGGGATTCCCTGCTCCTACAATAATTTTGAAATGCTTTTGGTGACGCTTTTGGAAATGTTTTGGGATGTTTCTGGAATGTTTTAGATATTCAGGGTTATTTGTATCTCGACCAAATCGTTAAGGGCTTATTGGTTTATTTAATTTAATTTTTATTTTATTTTATTTTGGTGACGCTTTTGGAAATGTTTTGGGATGTTTCTGGAATGTTTTAGATATTCAGGGTTATTTGTATCTCGACCAAATAGTTAAGGGCTTATTGTGAAGGCTTAATGCAACAACTTTTATTCTACGACTATTGTGTAGAGTTTTTTTTAAAGAAAAGTATGTGCAATGATTTTATTTAATCTTAATAGATAGATTTAACTTTAATTAAAAGTAAGTCAATTGACACGCGCATCTTTATTCTGCTCATTTATTGGCTGATGCGAATTCCACCACTACCCTCGACTAACTTCAGACCGCTACCTACGCTACCGGTATAGAGGGGAGGTTGTTTTGAGAGACTGATATAAACGCGGGCTTTTCGGATTATAGATTTCAAAGTGTATAAAAGTATTGCGATTTATAAAAGTAAAATAAAAGTTAAGGTGCTAAATGTGTTTGAATTCTTGACGTCTGTTAATTGGAAAATCGCTAAAAAAATTACTTCTCATACCTACTACTTGGATCGATCAGTTTATAATTCGAATGAATGAAAAAATATTTCTTTACCGAATTTTCAAAAGTAAAATATGTTGTATTTAGCCCTCACAATAAGCCCTTGACGGGAATCGGTTAACCCTATACAAAATGAAATTCTCATCATCCTCAGTTAATTTTATTTGATAGATTCAAAGTATATTTTTAGATTTGATGATGTTTATAGAAATTATATTCTCCTTTCACATCATTACAGTATGCTACCAAAATGATCTTTAAATCATCACATCAATCGTAAAATATTCCCAAAGGTACTTAAATGATTTCACTTACTCCGTAGAAGGAATTTTCAGTTTTTGCATTTCTTCGGGAATCTACTCGTACTATTATAAATTGTGTTGTGATGTATAGTAAATAATAAATAATTGTACATATTAAAATTAAAATGAGTTTTACTTCTGGACTGAGCGATCCCATTAAACTTTATTTTTCTGACAACTGGAACTTTGTTAAAGCAGCATTATACTCAAATAAAAAAATCTCATCAAAATGATAAGTTAGAGATCAAATCAGGATCAAATATCCTATAGTTAGGGTGCTGGCTGCAATTTGGGTATATGATTTGCTCATGATTTATATTAATAGGGATGATAGATCAGCTCAATACAAATCGATTTGGTCCTTACAAGTTTTCTGTGCGTCGCTGCGTTTTTGAGTTAAAGCAAAAAAAATAAAATAAGATACTAAATAATGTTTTTTTGGTCTGCCTTTGTGGCTCCTGTTTAAAATACTTCTGAAGATGTAGAAAATCGAAGAGGCAGACATGCAGGGCTCTGCATTATCACGGGACGAAGTAGTGAATTTTTGCATTTTGAAGAGCTGTAACTTTACGACGCAGGGCTATTATGGTGGCAGACTATTTTTCTGGGGTTTTATACATTGTATTTAATCAGATAGTCATAGTCTGCCACGTGTACGTTTCATTGTCAAATTTCAAAATAGTTAAAACTTAATTCCTCAAAAACGCAGGGGTGTGGATGTCCGCCAATATTTTTTGTATCTTCTAGAGGATGCTCCCTATCATCAGTCAAAGAGGCAGACATGAGCAAATCATATAGAAATTTGTCCTTCATCACCCTTACTACTACTGTAGATTCATTCTTGGACAGTTTTATTTTGTTTCTTGCTTGTCAGGTAACGTCCCGGCAAAGAATAGTACCAACCCATTTCTACCCGTGGGTGTCGTAAGAGGCGACTAAGGGTTTATGAGCCAGAGGATGGGCAGCAGCGTCCTTATGTGTATCGTACAATCTTACATACAACCGCGGTCCATGGTGCCAGCCCTAAAGCTAACAAGCGTGGTGACTATGGTACTTCCCCTCCACATTATTTTAGCAAAAGTTAGAATTTTCCCTGTCCTGTAGTGGACGTTTTATGGGATGTCATGATGATGATGAGATTCACTCTTGAACAGTTTTATTTTGGTTCTTGCGTTAGCTAAAAGTGCAGGGGGGTGTTCGTGGTAATCTGAACGATATTACCAAAACAAAAACGTTTGCCTAAAACACTTAGTTGAGACTTAACATAACTTTTGAGGCAAACGTTTTTGTTTTGGTAATGTCGTTGAAATTACCACGATCTCCCCCCAGGTACAGTCAAGATCAAGGTAAGCTTAGCACCTTCAGCGCGACTCTAACACTTACAGTGGTTGAAATAAGAACGGTACAAAGTGCAAAGTGTCAAATTTTGCGTGTTCTTGAGTGTACGATGGGCCAAAAGGTTTACTCTCAGCTTCCAAATGATACTGCATAACATTTCTGTATAGGTACGGTCAACCGCTTGTCGGTAGAA
This sequence comes from Athrips mouffetella, assembly GCA_947532105.1. Taxonomy (NCBI): domain Eukaryota; kingdom Metazoa; phylum Arthropoda; class Insecta; order Lepidoptera; family Gelechiidae; genus Athrips; species Athrips mouffetella. Next base: position 16,121,973 of record OX383984.1, read on the forward strand.
ACTTTTTCAACTCTATTACCACGCCATAAGGTCCAAAGTTGTTTCTACCGATGTGCGGCCGTGTGTACGTAATAATATGTAAGTATATCGAAATATTCAAGATTTTTTTATTGTTTATTGCAGGCATTTGGAGTGCTGTGGTCTCTGCCTATTGCGATGGGAAAGAGACTTATTGTTATAAATGTCGCGATTAAAAATTGGCATTAGTTCTAGATAGATAGCTAGATAGACTTCAGTCGCAATTACACTTTCGTAAATTCTGAGACTAATTCGGCATACATTCCAATATCCTTACTTCAACAAGCAATGTATGCCGAATTAGTTTCTGAATCAAGGGAGGTGTGATTGCGGCTTTACTCTTCCATTATAACTTAGCCAACTCATCGCGTATCATTATACAACGTGTTAATGGAATAAGCGAAACTCTCATACACCCCAACTGATTTTTATTAAAATAAATCCATTCCCGTAAAAAATACTTGGTAAAAGTTTATTTTTTATCTAGATATTGTTACTTTAAAATTTTATCACTGTTCTAGTTTCATCATTGTTCTAGTCCGCGCACTCCGCGCACGCCACGCCCACTTCCCTCCCCTCCTCACCGCTCATTAACCACGCGGCGCCCGGCCGCCAGCGCGCGTATCCACAGAAATATTTAGAGTAGAAGCGGCAACAATTTAAATAAGAAAATAAAATTACCCCTATCAAAAATCTGTGAAATTGATTCTACTCTCGATTCTGAACAAACTATTTTCTCAGTTTCGCTTATTCCGTTAACACGTTGCATAAAGACTTGCATGATCCTACTATGATCTTTCCAACACAAGGCAGGACACAAGTAACTCTGTTACACCTACAAGAAGGATGTGATTCTGCCCATGAAACTGAACAACTTTCCCCAAGAAACATAGGTCGAAATACGATAAGAGGGGGAATGGTATTTTATTTGTAATTTTTCATCATAACTTGAACACCAAGAGTTTTAGAAAAATAAAAAATCTACTTTAGAATGTACAAGTAAAGCCCTTTCAAATGATACCCCACTCGACAAAAGTAATGACAATTAAAAGTTTTGCCCCTCTTATTTGGGCCCCCTTCACAATATAATAACAATATTTTTTTGATTCTTCCATTTGCAATGAAGTTGGGCCATCATATTCTAAAACTATTTCAAATTTCAAGACGATAGCATGAGTGGTTGCTGAGATGTACAGGTGTGACCACGGAGCAAAGAAAGGGTGCAGATAAGGCGGGTCCACACCGAACGATCCGTTTTCGATCGGCGATACCGCGAAATGCGATCCAAGAGCACGGAGCGTGGATCGTGGATCATGTTAGACCGATCCAATTTTGGAAACTTGCGATCCTAAAAATACGCTCCAAGCAATCCTAAGGCGTACCGACAGTCTAACTCTAGCACGACATGGAGTCACACGTACAGTGGCGGCGTCGAATTGCCGTTGCAGCAGTAACCTTTATTTTGCTTAAATGTTTACGCAAGACGTTTCTGGGTAAAAACAATATAAATTCCTGATAAACCGATATCAGACAGCGACTTTGCGAGGTGTCCATGGTGCGCAAACCACACACAACCATCCACAACGCGCGGGCCAGCCAACTGAGGCACCTGCTGCGAGCCTGGCGGATCGGGCGTATCTCAGAGAGCGCGCGCTCCAAAACGTGTGCATGGATCGCGCGCGGCACGTCCTCACCGCCTGTACATTTGGATCGCGCTCCTGCCGCGCGCGATTGGAGCGCGATGGAACGTTTTTAGGGTTCCGTACCTCAAAAGAAAAAAACGGAACCCTTATAAGATCACTTTGTTGTCCGTCTGTCTGTCTGTCTGTCAAGACCTTTTTTCTCACGAATGGGTAGAGGTATCAGGTTGAAATTAATACCATATATTAGGGTCCATGAACCACACAAGATCTGAAAATTTCAATTTTTACAACGACGCAATCAAAAGATATGGCATTTTATGTCCTCATCTCCATACATTTATGCACTAAAGCAAAACCTATAGGGTACTTCCCGTTGACCTAAAATTATGAAATTTGACAAGAGGCTAGGTCTCACAGTATAAATAAAGGGAAAAGTCTAAAATCATTAAATATTACAACTTTTCTCACTACTGATGGTAACCAATTGTGGTGAGCTCCCATTTCAAGAACATTCATATATGAGAGGGGTCAAATTGGATGGTCGTGGAGGCGATTTTTGTTTTAGTTCTATTTTAAAAACGGGAACACTTACAAACTGAAAATTGGTATGTTTATAGTGCATAAGCTAGAAAATAACAACGAATAATAAAATTTGGCCCGACTCGCACTTCGCCGGTTTTTAGGGTTCCGTACCTCAAAAGAAAAAAACGGAGCCCTTATAGGATCACTTTGTTGTCCGTTTGTCTGTCTGTCTGTCTGTCAAGACCCTTTATCTCACGAACGGGTAAAGGTATCAGGTTGAAATTAATACCATATAATAGGATCTATGAACCACACAAGATCTGAAAATTTAAATTTTTTACAACGACGCAATCAAAAGATATGGAATTTTATGTCCTCATCTCCATACATTTATGCACTAAAGAAAAACCTATAGGGTACTTCCCGTTGACCTAAAATTATAAAATTTGGCAAGAAGCTAGGTCTCACAGTACAAATAATGGGAAAAGTCTGAAATCATTAAATATTACAACTTTTCTCACAACTAATGGTAACCAATTGTGGTGAGCTCCCGTTTCAAGAACATTCATATAAGAGAGAGGGGTCAAGTTGGATGGTCGCGGAGGCGATTTTTGTTTTAGTTCTATTTTAAAAACTGGAACACTTACAAACTTTAAAATTGGTACGTTTACAGTGCATAAGCTATAAAATAACAACAAATAATAAAACTTGGTCAAGCGCGTGTCGGACTCAAAAAATCTAGCACTTGAACTAACTGAAATTTCAACTAATACAATTATGATTATGTGGTGGTACGGAACCCTCGGTGCGCGAGTCCGACTCGCACTTGGCTGGTTTTTTTTATATTTTAACTTCATTATGAATAAATACACTTTACCTGCATCACAAACCCTGGTGTCAGAGTGGTTGTGCCACCAAACTGGGGAGGTCGCACAAAGGGATTTTTGTTTGACAGTGTCCCCACCGAGAATCGAACCCAGAACCTCCGGATCGAGAGCCGAGCGCTCTAACCACTAGACAACGGACGGAGGCTGTTAATCATTCGCTAAAACACAGATTACATTGTCCGGCATTCTTTGGATTACATAACTAGCATCAAGTTATCGTCTTAATCATATTTCAGGACAAACTTGTTTTGCCTAGACCAAAACGACAGGAGCCTATATATTGCTACCGTTTCTGATTGTTTTTAAGGTTTTAATATAGATAGATATTTATTTAATGGCGTCACATCTCAGATGTATTTAGCACAATCTCAAGTAAACAAATTATTATAAAATTATAGCGAGTTCGCCAATGTCAAGTGGAAGATTTACACAGGAATCCACATCACGAGGACGAGGGCCTGTGTACTATGATGACTCCGATAAGTTGATAGGGATAATTATTGAAGTCTAGATGGGCCGCTTCTCTCCATCCAAAAATCTTGGTATAAGACGCGTTAGCGTAATATTATATATTCTTTGGTAAAAGCATGTATTCCAATCTTCTAATAAATGTTCACTTTGGAAGTCGTTTACAGCATAACACCCAATCAAAATTATTCATTAAACTCTTCCATAAACAGGTAAAACAAATATTGAAACAAATACATGTCCGCCATCTTCAAATGTTGTCAAACGACCCAACAGGACAATATTAATATGCCTCCGATGCCGATGGCTGTCTGTCAGCGAGCTGTATCTCATGAACTAATAGGTAGATAGTTGAAATTTTCACAGATTATGTATTTCTGTTGCCGCTTATTTAATTTAGTTTGGCTCTCCTAAACGTGTTTTTTTTCTCGGATTTTGTTTAAGCTCTATTATAAAAACGGTAACACTTACAAGCAAGAAAATTGGTATGTTTAGGTTCCGTACCCAAAGGGTGAAAATGAGACCATATGCCTACAATGTCTGTCTGTCAGCGGCCTGTATCTGATGAACCTGTTGAAATTTTCACAGATAGTTGCCAGACTGTTGCTAAAACAAATAACAAAAATAAAAATTTAAAATTTAAGGGTAACCCAAAACCCAACTAAAAACGTGTTTTTTTGGTGATTTTAGCTCGATGTTTCTTTTAGCTCTATCATAAAAACAGGAACACTAACCTACAAGAGTGAAAATTGGTATGTTTATAGTGCATAAGTCATAAAATAACAACAAATACTCGTAAAAAAGTGGTCAAGTTCGTGTCAGACTCGCACGCATTTAATACATTTTTGCGTGCGCATCCATAACTAAGACGGTATTTTTATCTTAGTGGTACGGAATCTTAGCCTCACTCGGCCGGTTTTTATTGATCTTGTTTTTCGAATTTCCCGAAACTACGTAAAATGACCATTTAGTCACTTGTTCAGTGACATAAAATAGACGGTGATGATAGTAGATATCTTAAACTTATCAATAAGACACAATCTCTATCTCAAAGATAAAAACGCCTTATAAATCATTCATCTCGTATAAAGTAGTACTTTTATTTAGTCCATCTGTCTGTCTTTACTTCTGGTGTGGTGTGATCCCAGTGACGTCATAATGAAGATTCTGGTACTTCTTGGGGTCATTGCTCTGACGGTAGCTGCTCCTCAGCCGAGGAAGGTTTTTCACGAACACTTTGAAGATTTCCTCGATGTTATAAGTAAGTTTTTTTTTATTTAACAAGAGAATAAACGAGCAGGTGGGCCACCTGATGGTAAGTGGTCACTACCGCCCATAACACCCACTGTCTTATTAGTAGCATGATTGACACTAACAAGACAACAAAGCGCAGTGCCCACCCTGAGAACTAAGATGGTATGTCTCATGTGCGAGTAATTTCCCTGGCTCGCCCTTGTCCATCAAACCAAACCATCGCAGTGCAAGCACTACTGCTTCACGTCAGAAAAAAACAAAATTGTGGTATTACCCCAGACGAACTTTGTGTTTCTCATAGGACGTAGAATAACTTGCGGTACCCTCAGTCTATTTCATACCATAGTCACCCACCAAGTTTGTTTGCGGCACCATAGACCGCGGTTGTAGGTGACCGCAGTATGTAAGATGGTACGATACGCAGAAGAACGCTGCTGCCCATACTGTAGTTCATAATACCTTAGTCGCCTCTTACGACACCCACGAGATAGCTTAGTTTTACGGCACAACAGGGACAAAATTAAACAAGCAATATTTGTAAATATAATCCTAATCGGTTTCTCGAAAACGGCTCTAACAATTTCGATCAAATTTACTAGACGGGGGTTTTTGCGGGCGTAAAATCGATATAGCTGGGAAAATTCGTTTTCGCCGTGTTTTTGACCACTTCTTGAAAAAAGCCCGTTTCAAAAACCCTACAGCCCCATCTGTTAGTAGGCTTTGGTCGAGATTATGCAGAGCAAAGCTCGATCGTCCAGTTTTTCATAACATCCCATGAAACGTCCACTGCAGGACAGGGAGCTCCCTCCAGAACTCCAGCAAAAACGCGTGGCACCTAGGAGGGGATTTACCATAGTCACCACGCTTGTAAGCGTTGCGGCTGGCGACCGCTGTTGTTGGTAACCGCAGTATGTAAGACTAGCTGGTGCCCGCGACTTTGTCTGCGCAGGTTTATAAATTGTAGCCTATGTGTTATTCTGATGTATAAGCTATATTATTGTAAAGTTTCATTAAAATCCATTCAGTAGTTTCTACGTGATAGAGTAACAAACATCCATCCATACTTACAAACTTTCGCGTTTATAATATTAGTAGGATAGGATAGTACGATACACAGAAAGATGCTGCTGCCCATCCTCCGATTTATAAACCTTTAGTCGCCTTTTACGAGTAGAGTTGCCCAGTTACTGATAACACATGATGAAATTACAGTGGAAGAAGCTGGGGATGAAATTGAGCATCTGATGCGCCAGTACTTACAGTTTGAGGAGTTTCGAGTTTCTTTGGATTTTATCGCCACGCAGAACTTCAAAGAGGTTATTTATGAGCTGGAGTCACTGCCAGAGTTCAAGGCGGTAAGTATGATGTGCTTCGGACGGCACGTTAAGCTGTTGCTATTAGCTACTATTGTAGGAAATAGTCGTTGAACCATGTCACCGAGCTTTTCAATGGGCTTCCTCTTGACCTCGACCTTGAGGACAGAGATAAGGTCGACGAAGGGACGAGTTTGCCCAGAAAAAGCCTATTCACTTGCGACTTGAATAGATTCGGGTTATATGAACTCGGGAACACAGACGCACTCTTTGGCCGTACGCATAATAAATGATGTTTCAAAACGCTTTGTGCGAATGTGTGGAGTAAAGCCACTCTTCAACGACTTTCTTTCTAGCTTAACGTGCCCTTTGGAGTCACTGCCAGATTTCAAGGCGGTACGTATGACCAAGGGGTGTGCTTTGGAAGGCACGTTAAGAGGGTATCCTTATTTTTTGTGCCCTTACAATCCTCCCTGTAGAGTGTGTGCTATAAGAACAGCTTAGACCGATTTTACCTAAAAACCGACGTTCCGCTTTCTACTGTTTTCTTCTTCAAAATCGAGCTAATACAATTATTTTTAGTAATAATTATCTAAAGGACGATCGAGGATATACGCTCCTATTTTTTTTATCTTATTTTGAAAAATTCAATTATTGATAGTCTTGGAGGAGCTACGTTGATAGTAGTCGTTTAAATATGGCGGAAAAACGGGACATTTTTTCAGGAATTTGGATAGTCATATTTCCTTTAGTGGTTATCTTTCGAAAAAAAATATTGACAGAAATAGCCTGCAGTAGACCTTGAGTTAAAACCAAAATACTATTGCTCTACAGGAAGAAATAGGGAAATACATATGTATCAATTTGAATAGAAATAAATGGTACAGCAGCACTGCACTTACTTTCTCGCAATACTCAAGGAAAAACTATCAACCGCAAACTTAAATTTGTAATGCCATACACATAGTATGGAAATACAACTTTTATTTACGTTTTTCCAAAAAAATGTTCGAATGAAATATACAGATCAATTTAGAATTCAAATTGTCAAACCTTAAAACAAACAAACATCAAACGATTTCGAGTAAATCACATGTTTAACTTTTGGTAGTACTGGAACATCCTTTATATGAATTTTCAAAGATCAATAGATACTACCGTAGGATACTTGCGTGGAGATTTTGTTATTTCCCAACACATGTTCCTTATGGATTATTGTTCAGTTTAGGCTACTGAGCAAGCCCTTTCAGTTTTTGGTACACCCTGTGTACTAAATTTTATTCAATAAATCATAAATAATATCCAGTCAGGTAGACAACCAATCCAGGAGTAATATTATAGAAAATTTTAATAAACTCAATGGAACCAATTTTGGGTAAATCACATATTTACGATTTGGTGGTACAGGAACACCCCTTATATGAAATTACACAGATCATTTGATACTGGCGCAAGATATCTTGCATGGAGATGCTTGGTCATGCAAAGTTTCATCAAGATTCTATGAGCCGTTTTTGAGAAAATTACAATTTATCATTTTCGTTGTATGACAGCTACCCTCAAAATGAGAGCCAGCCAGAAACCACTTAGAACCCTTCGATGGATTTGCATAAAACTCCTAAATTCCAAATATGGTGTCAATAGGACCATTCGTTTAGCCGCTAGGCCAAAGCGTGACGGACAGACCGACCGACCGACGGACCGACCGACCGACCGACCGACGGACGGACATTTTTTTTTTTCACTAATACAATACCTTTCTCGCTCCGCTCGAAAGTAAAAATGCAGCCGGGATACCCTCTAAAGCCCTTGGGAAAGCTACTATGGTATGCTGGCACAACTTTATTGCCAACAAAAGAATTAAAAATATCCGGTCAAGTGCGAGCTGGACTCGGGCATCGAGGGTTCCGACATACCTATAGTATTTTTAGAAGCAATAACGTCCATTTTTAGGACTGCAGAGCTAAATTTGTTTTTAAAGGTTTTTTGCAGATTCCTAAAAATCGTTTTATTTTTCCTTAATATTTACATAAACTTCCATTGACATTAATTTAGATTGTTCCTTTTGCAAACTTCGGAGATAGGGGGGGAGGGGGGGGGGGGGGGGGGGGGGTAATGGTATTTTTTTTGACATTTTTCATCATAACTTGAAAACTAAGAGACGTTATAAAATACAAAAATATAAGCCCTTTCATTTATTTTATTTATTTATTTATTTTATTTACCAAAACATTTTTACAACATAACAGTAATAAAACCAAGGCGTTGTAAAAGCTAAATACAAATATTCTTAGACTAAATTATACTTAAGTATTCTCAGCAAAGCCTAAGCATTTGATCCGAAGCTTTGCCAAGGAATCCGCAAATAAATCGACGTCTGGGAACAAGTTCAGAAGAGTGTTGAGCTGTTTAAGCGCAAGCATAAGCGGGGAGTGACAGTATTGGCTTGTGCGGTGAGTGGGCACCGCGAGTAGGCGGTGGGAACGCGCGCGCGTGTAGTTATCAGGCACGTACAGCCGACATGCAGTTGTTACTAGCTGCGGACAAGTCGAAGCTTCACCACGGAGAAGACCAACAGTTGTAAGAAGAGAAACAAACGTACGCCTAGTTTGAAGAGAGTCGAAACCAAGGACGCCAAGTAGAAACATTGTAGGGTACAGAAAAGGATAATAGCAATATATTTTTTGTAAAGGAATCTAAGAAATGCTTTCTGGACTTTTTCCAATAGTAAGCGATAAGATGCTTTGTGCGGACTCCATACTATGGAAGCAGTTTCCAATTTACTGCGAACTAGTGCTGTGTAAACCATAATAATAGCTTTAGGGTCACGGAAATCACGACAGTTTCGCAACACAAAACCAAGTCGGCTATAGCAGTCAGCTGCGAGAGATCTTATGTGGCTATTAAAAGTAAGCTTAGGATCAAATTCTACACCCAGGTCTTTGACAGAGGTAACGCGACTTATAATATCTAGCTGTGTCGAGAGTATAACAAGCCACAATGGGTTGAAGTGCGCGAGTGTAACTCATAACGCTACATTTATTAATATTGAAGAAAAGTTTATTATTAGTGCTCCACTGAAAAAGAGAATTAATACATATGATATCTCACTCGACCTAGTAGCGACAATTTGAAATTTGCCCCCCCCTATTTTGGCCCCCTTTACATTAATTATAATAATTTTTTCAAAATTATTTCATGTGCATTTAAGTTGGGCAACTATATTCTTAAACTATTCTAAATTTCAAGTCGATAGCATGAGTGGTTGCCGAGATACACAGGTGTGACAGACAGACAGACAAAGCGGCACCATAAGGGTTCCTTTTTTACCGTTTTGGTATCGGAACCCTAAAAATGAATCATAACAAAATTGTTTTTTTTTAAAGGTGATAGAGTTTTTGGAAAATGACAACATCGATATCACATACTTCGTCGACCGGTTCAATGATATGATCGGTAAGTTATACATAAACAGGCAGTTTTACAAGGCTTTTTTTAAATTAAAGCCCAGTTAAATCTACTGTTATCACTTTCTGTTTTGATGGCAAAGGAAGTTACAGCGATAGATTTAATAAATATGTCTCATCACATCAATCACCACCATAGAGTAACACGATTTTCGCGCGCAAAGTGACGCGTTGCTCTAAAACGGCCCATACAAAGCCCTGCCTGCAGGGCCCTGCTTGCAGTGCGCACTGCCAATCGTACCGTGTGTGGTGTTGCAGGGCCGATGTAACGGCGATTTTGTCGGCCCTGCATGCCCATACAAAGTACGATTGGCAGTGGCACTGCAAGCAGGGCCCTGCAGGCAGGGCATTGTATGGGGCCCTTTAGATCACCACACACCCGCGTCAAACCACCGTTCCGGGCTTTGCGCGCGAAAATCGTGTTACTCTATGGGCTAACGTCGACATTTAAGTAGGTGGTTTTATTCAATTCCTGGTCACTTACATACAATGAGTAAATTGCACAAAACCTGTCGGGTGGAAGCTCCTAGACATGAAACGGAACAACTTTAATAAGGAAAAGTTATTAATTTTCATGGGCAGATTCACATTTCGTACGCGCGTTGCAGCCTGCACCATGGACTGCTGTTGTTAGTGACCGCAGTATGTCAGATGGTAAGAACGCAGAATGACGCTTCTGCCCTTCCTCTGATTTATAATCCCTTAGTCGCCTCTTACGACACCCACGAGTAGACATAGGTTGGTACTATTCTTTGCGGGCACTACACGGGAGAAAACATATATGCATGGACAAACATTTCTTTGATGAAATCACAAGAATACTAGCTGGGGTACCCGGCTTCGCTCAAGGAAGTTTTGGTAAGGGGGGACCCTAAGGAGGGATCACGTCCCTGGTCCACAATACAATGTAGTCTAGAACGTTTGGGAACATTTTAGTAGCTGGAAAATTCACCCTCTAGAAATTTCTAACAACGAACATTTCACGAGATTCGAGCTGATTCGAGAGTGTTTAGAAATGTTCCTCAACGATCTGGTATATTCTTGCACATTTCAGACTATTCCTGAACATTCCACATTTCAGTTATGTACACTCTATTCTATGATAGTAATAAATGTTATAGAACTCGAATACTTTCAAATGTACTGGATCATTCTAGAAATTTCTAAACTTACTGCTACGAGTACCAAGATGTTCCTGAACATTTTAGAGTCTAGAATCTTTTCATAATCATAATACTCGTATTTATACCAATATCACAGTTAATATAGTACAAAATGATTTTTATTTGAACACTTCCTGTGTTAGAATATAGTACAAGATGTATTTATACATGTGAAAGTAGGTCTTAAGTCAAATTAATTGTGACGCCCGTGTTAGGGCATTGCAACAGTGACAGAGGGCCTGACTGGTTTTATGACTGGTAGGTACAATAAAAATTTGAAAAATCAAATATAATATCAAAAATAATATAGAGAATTCCTGAACACTTCACAACATTGCAGAATGTTCCGGAACATTCTAGAATGTTTTGGACTGTTCTAATAATTTCTAGAGGGCAAAGCCCTTCCAATAAGCAGGCCATTTCTTTACACAACAACTACGAGTAAATGACGACCGCGTTAAAAATGCTGCGAGCCTCTACGTTTTTAGGGTTCCGTACCTCAAAAGAAAAAAACGGAACCCTTATAGGATCACTTTGTTGTCCGTCTGTCTGTCTGTCTGTCTGTCTGTCAAGACCCTTTATCTCACGAACGGGTAAAGGTATCAGGTTGAAATTAATATCATATATTAGGATCCATGAACCACACAAGATCTGAAAATTTAAATTTTTTACAACGATGCAATCAAAAGATATGGCATTTTATGTCATCATCTCCATACATTTATTCAAAAATGAAAAACCTACAGGGTACTTCCCGTTGACCTAAAATTATGAAATTTGGCAAGAAGCTAGGTCTCACAGTACAAATAATGGGAAAAGTCTGAAATCATTAAATATTACAACTTTTCTCACAACTAATGGTAACCAATTGTGGTGAGCTCCCGTTTCAAGAACATTCATATAAGAGAGGGGTCAAGTTGGATGGTCGCTGAGGCGATTTTTGTTTTAGTTCTATTTAAAAACGGGAATACTTACAAACTTGAAAATTGGTATGTTTATAGGGCATAGGCTATAAAATAACAACAAATAATAAAATTTGGTCAAGCGCGTGTCGGACTCAAACAAAATCTAGCACATTAACTTACTGAAATTTCAACTAATACAATTATGTTTATGTGGTGGTACGGAACCCTCAGTGCGCGAGTCCGACTCGCACTTGGAAGGTTTTTTTTTTATATTGATTCATTCTTTCTTTAACAGAAAACGCAAACTTCAACCCATCCCTCCTAGCCCGCGAATCTCTCAGCGGTACAGACTTCTACTCCTTCATCAAAGACAGTATCTCCGAGTTCCCTCAGGCCAAATTGGCAGCACTCTTCGAAGAAAAGAAGGAAGAAGATGAAACTTTCAAAGTTGCCATGGACAACTTGAACAGTGAGGAGTGGGGGCAGATATTTGGAGCTCTCTGGGAGAATGAAACCTTCTTGAAAGAAGTCAAAATCCTAGAAGACAATGGAATAGTATTAGATATTCTTCTGCAAGAGATTTTGGCTATATTCGGCCAAGCATAAAACATTTTCTAAGATTTGATTTGAAGCGTGAAACAATAAAATTTTAATAGTCGTCACACGCAATTATTAGTACTTCCATTTATCAAAATGTACCTATACTAATTTTATTTGTAATATTTCTAAAAATACCAGTCAGATTAACCACGCTCTGCTACCAATTATTAAGGGGTTTAGGATCTAGCTGAGATTAAAAAACAAATTACCAAAAAATAAAAGATATATTCAGTTGAACAGTTTTCGGCAAAATGAAATAATACGAATGACACTTGCCTATACTGTGCAGATGGATATATTCAGGTTTTCTAACAGATGTCATGACTTCAGTATTGCCGTCATAGATATTCAGCCTTTCTTTGTGCGGTGCATCCGGTGCAAAGCTGAAAAGTTTACGGCTAAAAAGCAGAAAGTTTACTATGGTGTGGATTTGGAAAAAGCCTTAGACCAAGTGGTGACAAATTAATTGTGGTCGGCATTATCAGCGAATAGGCTGAACAGTCATATTATGACTCAAGGAGTGATTTATCTCTATGAGGAATCCAGTGCTTATGTAAGAATATATAGGGCGTACACTGATTGGTTTCGCATCGTAAAAGGTGTAAGGCAGGGATGTGTAGCGTCACCTTGGCTATTGAACTTATTCATGGATAGTTCCAAGACCAAATTCAGGACGACGTTATAAATAAAGGCAAGGATAAAGGTACCTTAAACCAACGAGCATGTATGAAACGGTTGATGTACGTAGAGGAAGCGATGGAAGTATGTCAAGATTGTAGCACGTGGAGGGCTGTGGTCTCTGCTTACCCCGATGGGAAAGAAGCGTGTTGTCATGTTAACGTTTTACGGTTACTTTACAGGTCACAAACTATTGGTTTATACTCACGAGACCGAAATAAGTTCTGCCGAAACTAGTTAGTGAGCTTATTTAGCGCCGTGTGGATGCTGCAATCTAGCCCTAGCCCGAACTAATTAGTCCACACCACAGGTCCACACTGAATGAATGACGTCTAAAGACGCTTGCTTCTTATCCGCGCTCGGCATGGGATCTCCTTTCTTACTTTTTGTCATATGTTACATAAATTAATACTTACATAGAAAAATAAGGGTAACTAGAAGGAGGATTAAAGAAATAAGTTGTCACAAGGTAGTGAAGGCGTCGTTCTATGGATTTGACAGGTTATTTTGAATATTTCCTAGTGATCACTGATGATTTGACATAAAAATTTGGGACACGTTGGCAGATGTCATCCCATAGCAAATTAAATTAGTAAGGTATCTATTCCGAGCGAAGCAAGGAGGTCCGAAATCTTTGAATTAATATTTGTGCTGGCGGTAATATTCTTTTAGAGTGATTGCCATAACAAAAAAAAAACATTTTCCTCACGTTTCCCTAATATTTATTAAAAACCTTGTTTCCTCTACCACGCCTCGGATTCAGCATCAACGCAACCCTGGGTGGGTTTGGCGTCAAAAAATGAGAAGTGAGTACCTACTTTTTAAGTATACATAGTATAGTAGTCCCTGACGCGAAGCTCCTATGTTGACCGTTAAGCCACGATCACACCTAGCTGAATTCAAAGACTAATTCGGCATACATTGTTGGTAGGCTTGGTTGTGTTAATTGCAATATCCTTACTTCAACGAGCAATGTATGCCAAATTAGTCTTTGAATTGTAGGTGTGATCGTGGCTTTACTGAGTCGCAGGGTTCTCGTCTATATGGGTGATATATTGCGGTGCGTCTCCCGATAGTAGAAGGGGAATGACGGAATAAGTTCATAGAGCTCTTGAGCACACTCATGTAGTACAATCTGTACAAGACCGGTTGATTATCTATATCAAACTATGAGTCTTATTTCTTCAGCGTTGGCAGGCCCAAGGTGGACTGACGATCTGGTCAAGGTCGCGGGAAGCCGCTGGATGCGAGCAGCGCAGGGGAAAATTTTAGAAGGCCGTCGCAGATTTTTTTTTTTTTAATATTTAGCTACTAGATCGTTAAATTTTTTTTTTTAAGGAAGTGGGCTAAGAATGATGACATACAGCCAAGTTAATTCGTTTAGAAAAACTAGGAATTTTGAATTTTCACAGCTCCGGAGCTGCGGGAAGTGCAGCCCCTTCGCCCTTGCGTAACAAGAGCCAGGCACCCACGTTCGCCTCCGCAGCTTCGGCTTTTTGGTCGCCTACGGCGACCAGCCTCAGCCGCTGCGGCTCGCGTGGTGCCTGGCTCTTGTTACGGCGGGCGGGGGCTGCTCTCCCTCCGCTCCTCCGGTTTTATAAAAACAAACTCCATCCATTAAAGTCGGCAGCTTGGAATCGGGGTTGACCAATTCAGTTCTGTTACCAATTTATGGGTTTGGTGGCTTCCGATTTCTGCCCTGAATTTAGATAGGTTATGTAGTGAAAAGTAAACAAAGTCATATTTAATCAACTATATATATTTTTTTATAGCATCAACAAGCGCTAAAAAGGGGTCCTTTTTATTTCTTTGGACAAATCGCCTCCATTGATATTATATAAAGCAATATCGATAAAAAAATATTTGGGACAAATACAATGGAACAAGGCAGTATGAACATTACTAAAAGTCTCGGTAGCCAAACCTAAAATCTAAAATTAAAAAAGAAAAGGCTGCGACGGCCTTCTAAACCCGACCCCAGCGCAGGACCGGACGTCATGGAGATCTTTAGGGGAGGCCTATGTCCAGCAGTGGACGTCTTTCGGCTGATATGATGGATGATGATGACCAAGGATAGCCAATCAGGGATTTCTTTGTTTGTTATCAGAATAGTATAATCCGTTTATGAGTCAATGCCAACGCTTACCAACACCATTTTGCAGCTATGACTCTAAAACCAGAGTATATTCGACGGAAAAAAATAACATTGTTTTACAAACTTGTTTTTTCTGAGAGCTTTAGCTGATTACTATTGATATAGCTGCAAAATGTGTTGGTAAGCGTTGGCATTGACTCATGAAACGGGTTATAATGTATGTATGCAGGAGTAGCGAGGCTGCTGGAAAGAGCTGGCAGGTCCGCGGCGACAGAAGCGACGACACACTTCCGAAGGAGGCCACCTCAATCAAACCTACAGCGCAGGTTCGAGTGGAATGGTGTTTCACTTATTAGATACCTACTTATTTCATCATCATCATCATTTTCCATGCAACATCCACTGCAGGACAGGGAGCTCCCTCCAGAATTCCAGCAAAAAGTGATATTCCAGCAAAAAGTGGTATTCCAGCAAAAAGTGGTATTCCAGCAAAAAGTGGTATTCCAGCAAAAAGTGGTATTCCAGCAAAAGCGTGGCATTTAGGAGGGGATTTACCATAGTCACCACGCTTGTAAGCGTCGCGGCTGGCGACCGCTGTTGTTGGTGACCGCAGTATGTAAGATGGTATGATACACAGAAAGATGCTGCTGCCCATCCTCTGATTCATTACCCCTTAGTCGCCTCTTACGACACCCACGGGTACGGATGGGTTGGTAATTAACCACTAATAGTAATTAACCACTCACTTGCTTCACTGGGCTTGGGTACCGGTAGTAACCATTGTCACTCTAGCAAAATATCGAGCAACATTAATAAGTTATATATTTCAATAAATATTTAATAAAAGTGAGAATTTACAAAAAACTATAAGAGATGCACGACTTTAACTAACTTTGCCAGTTTTCTAATAAAACAGGTTACTTTAAGAAACAAAAATCTTTTCATTTGGGCTACTAAACAAAAAGTTACAAGCGTTCAAAAATTTGGTGGTTCAATGTCGACCACCTCACCCTACACGAAAGAAACTGACTGTGTACGTAAGCAACGTTTGTAAATGAGTCTAGGGGGGTGATCGTGGTAATTTCAACGATATTACCAAAACAAAAACGTTTGCCTAAAACACTTAGTTAACATGACTTTTGAGGCAAACGTTTTTGTTTTGGAAATGTCGTTGAAATTACCATGATCACCCCCCTAGACTCATTTACAAACGTTGCTTACGTACACAGTCAGTTTCTTTCGTGTAGGGTGAGGTGGTCGACATTGAACATTAGCTAGGCGTCCAAAGCGAAAACCTTCGATTTATTCTGCTTGCAGTGAAAGTTTCTGTCACTTGACTGGCAACTTTTTGTTAAAAATATAAATTACTTTTATCCACTGACCTCTATATATACAAGTATAGAGGTCAGTGCTTTTATCAAATGACAAAAGGGTAATCAAAGTAGTACAGGGCGTTCAGAACAAGTTTGTCCATGACGATTATTTTCCGCGCATGGGTGACAGGCGGAGAACCACTGAACGATTCGCTCGCCCCCTGGGGGGAAGCTGCGGTCACCCCCGCGACTAATTTTTTGACTTCTGCGCATTAACGGTCACGGACAAAGTTATTTTGTACGCAGTATACAAGTCTTTTGACGACTTCTTTACAATATTTTTGTCGAGGAAAAGAAAGATTATCGCCTACGACAAAAAGTCTCCACTGTTTTATCTAGAATCTAGATGTTTAAGAATTGATGCCCGGCTCTTTCGTAGAATCCACTTTATGTAAACAGCTAAACATTATTTTCTTATGTTCGGCAGGTCTCAAGGTACTGATCCGTTTCGCCAAGCCAGAGGAGATTTATCGTGAATAGTTATGTGATCTAATATAGATGTTTGTATTCAGTTTAATCAATATTGTATGTACAGCTGGTCCATAGTCTGACCGCAACCGCTGCTCACGGCGAGACGGGGCGGGGGGCATCGCTCCCCCCCGCTCCCGGCGGCAACAAATTCTTGCTCTTCCCTTCCCACTCCCCCACCTCCCCGCCACTACCTATACAGCGGTACAGCAGCGGTTGCGGTCAGACTATAACCGCACGTTAGTGGTAACATTTGTAACTGTATTACCAGCCATTAATACAAAGTGTACTGACGTGCTGTTGGTTGTACAAGATCTATATTAAAAACTGTTACATTATAATTATAAAAGGGTATTTTTTTTTGTAGGTAACGTTTGCCCCTCAGATAAATATACTCACTGATACCCATATCTCTGGTTTGCCCACTTTAGTGAGGTCAAAAGCAAAAACTGGTCAAGTGCGAGTCGGACTCGTGCACCGAGGGTTCCGATATACCTATAGTATTTTTGGAAGCAATAAAGTTCATTTTTAGGACCGCAATACTAAATTTGTTTGTAAAGGTTTTTTACAGATTTCTAAAAAACTGTGCAACTTAGAAAGATCGTTTCATTTTTGCTGTAATATATACGTACATAAATTCTATAGACTGTACTTAATTCAGATTTTTCCTTTCACAGACTTCGGAGATAAGGGTGGGGGGGAATGGTATGTACAAGTAAAGATACCCTTTCATATGATACCCCACTCGATCTAGTAACAACAATTTGAAATTTTGCCCTCCATATTTGCCCCCCCCCCTTTACAGTAATAATCATATATTTTTTTTAATTCTTTCATGTGCAATTAAGTCGGGCAACCATATTCTAAATTTATTCCAAATTTCAAGTCGATAGCATGAGTGGTTGCTGAGATATAGAGGTGTGACAGTCAGACAGACAGACAAAGTCGCACCATAAGGGTTCCTTTTTTTACCATTTTGGTATCGGAACCCTAACAACGTTTGTCCTACGGCAAACATCAGTTTACTATTATAATCTGTGCTACGGCTGACGAATCATGCTCTTTACGTCTAATGTACTGTGTACGCACTTGAAAGGTTATTTTTTACGTTACGTTCGTCCATCACCCAGTTCGTCCAGTTGGTCAACACGCGTTTCGTCAAATACGCGATTGGTACAAAAGGTCACAATCTTGTACTAAAGATGGATACTACTGTAATTCAGTTGATTCCCCGACACCCGAAGGGGTGAAAAGAGGGATGAAGTTGAAAATCCTTCATTTTCAAAGTAAAATCCACGAAATTTATTGTTTAGGCATTAGAGTTGTAATTCTGAGGAACTTACATCACTGTTATTGAAATTCATTCATTCATTTATTACTTGCCTCCATGAGTACAAGTGCGTCTTAATGCTAGTGTAAAGTTCTACATGAAACCCTGTTTGGGCAGTATGCAATATTAGTTAGGTGCTTAAAATTCCCCCCAAATTCAACCCCTAACAGAGGGCAATGGGGTGAAAATTTCTAAAAACCAATATGGGTATCGTTTGTATGGTTAATCGGGTCGCTGATTACGAAAAATACAACAATTTTGAAATTAAACGTGGTGGACGTGAAATACCATCATCCCCTGGGGATGGGGTTGAGGTGCGATAGGGTTGAAATGTCTAAAAATCAATATGGGTGTCGTTTGTATGGTTTATCGGGTCGCTCTTTACAAAAACCACAACAATTTTGAAACCCAACGTGGTGGACGTGAAATACCATCATCCCTTGGAGATGGGGTTGGGCAGCGATAGGTTTGAAATGTCTAAAAATCAATGAGTGTGGATGGCGTTAGGGGTAGGGTAGGGGCAGGGATAGGGAGAGGTAGAGGTAGAGATAGAGGTAGAGGGAGGGGGAAGGGGAGAAGTAGGGGAAGGGGGAGGGGGAGAGGGAGAAGGAGGGGTAGAGGGATACAGATGGAGGGGGAGAGGGAGGGGGGGAGGGAGATAGAGGGAGAGAGAGGGAGAGGGTTTTAGTTGTTCTCAATTACTTCTGCGAATTGGCTCTGTTTTAAAATATAACGTAAAGAAGTCTCATATCTCTCACTATATTTGTTAGGTTAAGTGGCAACTTTAAGGCATAATACTGCTGCTAAGTTCCTATGTTCTTAGTAATTTATGAGTAACGTCTGTATATTATATAAAATTTAGCTGGATCTTGAATTGTACTCATTGATTTGTGCAGGGATAGTCTCGTTTTTCCTTAGTTTAAAATTACCCCGAAAGGACGGGAAAATATCTCATTGCTTCGAAAAACCGGTAACAACATAAATACGAAATCCACGCGAGTGAAGCCGCGGGCAACAGCTAGTACATGTATATTTAAGTAAGTACCCGCATTCAACGCATAACCGTTTCAAAATGTTACTGAATTAATCGATAACTTTTATAACGATTAACCGCATGAATGGGTTAACCGTCTCCTGAAATTAACCTTTTATAAGTGTTAGCAGATTCAACGCTTAACCGTTTCAAAAGGTTACTGAATAAACGGTTCCTTTCGGTCTATTAGGTCCAGTTCCGCGAACGTCCATTTCCGTGAACGTCCATTTCCTGAAAAGTCCATTTCTGTGAAAATCCATTTTTGAAGTCCGTATTTTAATCTTATCCAGTATCCTTACCCCCACCCCCCTTCTACCAACATGAAGAAGGGTTTCGAAACTTCGTTATTTTTGTAGATGGAGACTTATAGATTGGTATTTAGACGTACTAAAATATAATAAAATTATTTTTAAGCAATTTTTGAAATTCTCCCCTTTTGGGGACCTTCGACGGGTTAAGAAACACGGACTTGAAAAAATAAGTTGAAAAATATTTCCCAGAAATGGACTTTCGCGGAAATGGACGTTCATGGAAATGACGTTCGCGGAACTGGACCTAATAGACCGAAAGAAAACGGTTAACCTTTTATAACGGTTAACCGTATGAATGGGTTGTCTGTTCCCTGACTGCAGCAGTGCAAAAATGGATTATAAAATTATAAAAGGTGGACGAGTAAATAAAACAATTGCGCAGTTCGTACACTACTTTATTATGGCACAGAAACACTTTACTTCTTAGTATGGACTTAGTGTCCATATTCAATCTTCTATCTATCTCTATTATTATTGAAACCTCAGCCAAAACTGCAGCTAAGAAACTAGGCATCTGACCTTGGAAGTTATTCGTAGTTTCTTACATGCGGTACTTTCCACTGGGACAGCATTTCCAGATTTATCAAGCACAAGTCTTAATAAGGTTAAGTAATATAATAAATAATGCTGCCACCTCTGGGATAGGTCTGTAAAATTGAGAAGCGTGCCAGGAAGCTTATTGGTGACGAGATTTTAGATAAGGCAAAGCTGCTAAGCCTTGAACACCGTCGCAAAGTAGCCTGCTTTTAGGTCTTCTACAAGATTATATTAAGCGAGAGTGCGTCTGAATTGCACGCCTATTCCACCATACCCCTTCCATCTTCGCGGAACTAGAAGCTCGTTGGAATTGCACCCCTATGTCGATGACTTAAACCGTATTTTGTTTCTTCATTCTTAGTCCGTACAGCCAGTTTCAGGGCCTTGTCCTCCCTGAGTGGGGGAGTTGAAGCCCCTTGCATATTTTGATTATTTTCTAGTAGTCTTCTCTCCATCGAACCAAGCTAACTTGGGAATATAGACGCAGGCAAAGAATTTGAGTTCTTGGCAGTACGCATTATGAAAGACGATATAAAGCGTTTTTTGCGACTGTGTGGAATATCAAAAATCCCTGGTTGATGAGGCCGTAAGTTTCACGTGGATACATCTATGTAGGTAGGTACAGTCAAGAAATCGTCAAGCTCCCACCCACGTCCACTCACCCTCCCACTTGCTCACCACCCCATCACTCACCCCATCACCCACCCCCATCTCCCCCTCCCTTAATTCTCTCTTACCCTTCACCTCACCTAAGTCATCCAAAGCTCGATGTATTCAATTGTTGCCACCGAGGGCTTACTCGTATTTCAAATTTTCCCCAAACG
This sequence comes from Athrips mouffetella, assembly GCA_947532105.1. Taxonomy (NCBI): domain Eukaryota; kingdom Metazoa; phylum Arthropoda; class Insecta; order Lepidoptera; family Gelechiidae; genus Athrips; species Athrips mouffetella. Next base: position 16,142,862 of record OX383984.1, read on the forward strand.
AAAGCATATAGACGTATCCACGTCGAAACTACTCTCAATTCAATTTTAGATACTACATCGATACAGTCGAATTCATAACTTTGCTCACTTAAAATAGAGTAGAATATTGGTTGGATGAATTGTCAAATTGCCAGTGATAAGCGTCCAAACAAAATCCTACTCTATCATCAAGAGACGAAGTTCTGAATTTGCATGTATGTCATAGTATCGTATCGATAATTGAGAGTAGAAACTCAGATACGGGATACGAGAAATATCTCGCGGAAAGTCTGGAATCCCGATGGAAGAAGTGGGATGGCGAAATAAGCATACTGATATCCCTCTGGTCGCTCTTCTTTTTCTCTTCCACCTAATGATAACTATCTTTAAAAACTGACTTTATATGTTTTAACTTCCATTGGTTCTAGTTCAGTATCACTCATAGATGATAAATTTTGTTTCGTTTGTAGACCAGTAAGGCTAACCTCAGACAGATTTTTCAGAAGCAAACCATTAAAAGTGTTATCTGATAAAAATCTAAATGATTTATTACTTGATCTACCTACGGAGCAGCTATACCCAGGCCTTTGAAGCACCATAAAACATGAAGAACTATGTGTATCGTTTGTTTCTTTGTCAGTAATAGTACGTAATGTCACTAAATGGAGCCCCGATGGAAAATCGTTCACAAAACTGTGACTAGATTTCACTTGTTTTGAACCAAGTACTTTATTGTCCAGCAAGTAGACATTGACTGGATAATTAAGGGTTCTGCTCAAATAATTCGCTGCTTGTGAGGGTAGTTCATAAGCAGTCCTATTTTTGTTAGAACTGATGTATCGATCTTTGTCTTGCTTTACAGAACTTTCTCTGGTGTCTGTTTTAATTAAAGTGGATTCAGACACCGGCTCCAATAATAACCAATGTTGGTAGGTAGTTCGCTTATTGTTAGTAATTGGTTCTTCTAAACCCCTTCCGTCGTCAAATAAACTGCGTCGATCGAGCATCACCTCGAGCTTACCCTCTCCAAGACTGGCCGCGCCCTGCGCGTGATTGGTCACCAATGTCAAACGTGATCGCTCATCTTGTATCCACGCCATTGTCGTAATGGGATAATAATTTCCGACGATACCCAAATTTTCAACTTTTACTCTTTTCTGGTACTGGAATCCATTCTGGTCCGTGTAGAACTCAGGTAATTTACCGTTTTTTATGTCGGTGTTGAATCTCATGAAAAGTTCTGTTTGTCTATTTTTAGGCGGCTTTTCGAAATCGACTGTATTTTCAATAAACACTCCACTAGATAGTGTGTGATCGTCAACATTGTAAATCTTAATTGTGTGTATTAAGAGAGGAAGGTATATAGTTTTGATTTCCGTCGATAACGGTCCTTTAGTTATGATTATACGACCAACCTCATTCAGAAAGTTGTAAGAGGAAGTCAGGATATTTTTTTCGGGATGTTTAAGGTCAATCCTAAACAAATAAGCACCTGAATATATCTTGGCACTCTTATATGCTCTGATTTGTATGTCCACAATGTTTTCCTTTTCAATATCTTTTCTGTATATATGTCTCAAAAATCCTGTTGTTTTGTTTATCAACAATTTCAACATTGAATTTTCTAATGTTATGTCGTCCAGCATTAACTCTCTTACAGAAAATGTACCATCACGCTGTGTATCGCAATTCATACAATAGACTACACTATGATGTGATTTATTAGTGTTTTCTTCCAAATCGAATGTGACGGCAGTGAGTCCCGGTATGGTGGCTACGAATGAGACATCAAAATTAGAGCTGCTTATGACTGTCTCATAATTTTTACTGAATTCAAAAATCGGTGATATTTGGTACTGTACATCTTTATTTGCTCTCGTATCGTAAATTTTAATACTAGTGGTATTTGAACTAATAGTAATTATTTCAGTTTTTATTTCAGCTAGTGGATTGAACACTATCAGTTTCTTATTATTAAGTAAAGTAACTTGCAGTTTTTGAGGAGGATCCCCATAAGTTTTCCACTGAGTCTCGCTCTGCAAAATTTTGTGACTGGACTTGTGAATCATCACAGCCGTGAGAGCTACTTGTTGGATTCTAGTGCAATCAGACAGACTATTTAATATTTTGGTCCCATAGTCGCGCATCACCAGTACTTTGGAAGTGCCTGTTATGGCATCGTGATGTTGAAAAAGACCCAGATTTCTTCTTGCTTTTATTAACTGTTGGTAAAATTGTTCTGTACTTTGGTCTAAATCTACAAAGTTGGTTTCATTTGATTGCCTTATTAAATTTGATACAAACGTAAAGAGGATCTCAGTAGTCCTTAGCTGATGTTCCAACTGACGGCCGAGTATTTTGTCATAAGGTCGTGTTGTGAAGTATCCCGACCAGTAAGCTGGTTCGCCTTCAGTGAATATATCAGAGTACACAAAGAAATCGCCTTTCAGTGTCGGAATCGTCTTATATGTCTCTTTAAGAGCTTTAAAATAATCCAATGGAGTACCAAATTGAACGTCAGCGTGGAATAAATCCTTATGACTATTAATGTAATCAAACAATTTCATATAATTAAGATACTGCTCATCAAATTCTTTAGGGCTACTGTATGCAAAATCATCTCCGATGGGCACTAGAATTACGTTGTGTGGAGTGAGTGAACCAACCCGAGCATACTCCTCGATTAAAGCTTTTGATTTTTCATGGATATTTTGTTTAGTTATTCTATTATTACTGTAGCGAAAATCGTAGTATAAACATACTGAGGAATGAGGACCACAACTATTTTTGATGGTATATATCTCTAATGGTGCATTGTGTACTACGAGATGAGTTTTTTGTGTAGACCACGTGGGAACCCAGAAAAAATTATCAATTTGTTGTCTGGCAAACCATTGCTTCCAGTGATAATGGATTCTTTGTATTATAGCACCTTCGAGACCACTTTTGTCCAACAAGTAAGGCACAGTGGGCCCGTGCCCGAATGGGTCAATAGACCAGCTAGTCTTTGGAGCGACATCTAGATTGTTTTTTAACCATTGATGACCTGAAATTGGAAAAAAATAATTTTCATATCCGCAGCCAGAAAGCACTTTTCGGCTGGTACGCGGACTAAAACTACCACTTCGTGACCGTAACAGTACGTTGATAGTACATTACTGCAATGGCCGACAAAAAAGGTATGCAAGGACAAACGTGGTAATGTGGCCTGAGGCGAAGTCATCACCGTTGTTATGCTTGGATAAGTTACCTCTTTAGTTGTAAGGATGTAATAAGGATCCGAATAAATTACCTCCATCGATCTGACGCTTTAATAAGTTACCTCATCATCATATCAGCCGAAAGACGTCCTACTGCTGGATAAAGGCCTAGTTACCTCCTTGGTTGTTATGCATGTTGGTACATTCCACATTTTAAGAACCAGACAGATATGAGTTTTTGTTGCAATTAACGCGGTCGCAAAACTCGAAAGAAATAGATTTTCACACTAACTTTGCATACAGCTCGTTTGATTCATCTCGAAGAAGGTTGTCAAAATAATGATCATCTTTCCAAGTACGTTTGAGAAAATTGTTGTTTTTAAATCAAAGGAGTACTCGTACTCGTAGTTTCGTTGGAAGAACTGTGCTTATCGTTAAATAGTTTAAATGTGTTGCAATAAACATACATACATACATAACATCACGCCTTGTTCCCATCGGGGTAGGCAGAGACCACAGTTTTCCACCTGCTACGATCTTGACATACTTCCCTTGCTTCCTGAACTTTCATCAATCCTTTCATACATGCTCGTCGGTTTAGGGTACTTTTAACCTGGCAATAAAACGATCTTATAACGATATTTAACGTTATACCATATATCCTGAATACTGGTACACCAGCCTTAAAACATTTCAGAAAATGGAAGAGGGTGTATGTAATACTAGAAAGTGTTAAACTGCTTATGAGACTGAACAACTTTTCCCAAGGAAAACAGGTCGTAGAACAAAATCAATTTCTGACCTCCCATAGAAAATAGTGCACTTTGTATAGGAGGTCAAATTTGGTTTTTCATATTTCGTCCTGCGTTAATTGGGAAAAGTGGTTCAGTTTCATGGGTAGAGTCACACCCTTCAGTATTATTTTATTTTATTTTATTTTGTTTGGAAAACTTACAGCCTTATTTTTTACACATTACTCATTATACAATAGGTAGGATCTGGGCCATTAACAAGTTTTCACCTATAAAAATGAAACTTAAGATAAAAAAGAACTGAAGGTAGGCTTAAAAAAACACATCAAAGACTAAATTCTATAGGTAATATCAAAAAGCAGGTCAAGCTCGACACTTGCAGCGCAACTATAGCTTCTATGCTTTATGAAATAAGTAGAACAATACAAAGTCCGAAGTGACGAGCTTGACATGCATGAATTAACGTGAGTAACAATCGGATAAAACAACTTAAAACTAAACAAACATTAAAATATACTTATATTTTATATGTACCTACTAAACTAATGTAGACTGGGTGTTTGTGCCACCTAAAAAAAATTTTTTTTTTTTTTACGTATGGAATAATAAAATAAATCATGCCTCAAATTAGAAATATAGCTGTAAAAAACTTATAAAAAGAAGTCATTATTAATAAAGGTTTTAAACTGAGCTGCCTTCTTGAAAAATAAGTCGGTATGCTGTGACATTTTATTGTTGAATAACCTACAAACTCGCGGTATATATGAGTTGCTCTTATAGTTAATCGTAGTGGCCGAAACATGAAGCGATAACCAGTTACGACGCGATGGACGCGCGACTGGTACTTGCAAGCCAAACTGAGAGAGTAACTCTGGCACGTCTAGACTACCGGTAAATAAATTGGAGAGAAGTGTGAAGTCTGATATTTCTCTTCGCAAGAACAATGGCAGAAAGTGAAAGTGCTTGCAACGATCAGTATAATCCTTAAGATTTGTTTTAAATCTTCGGTTTAGGTACCTCAGAAACTTACGTTGAATCAATTCAATTTTATCAATATATTTTGCGTAACACGGACTCCATACTTGCGAACAGTATTCTAGTTGGCTTCTCACAAGGGCGCAGTAAAGAATTTTTAGAGTTTTTGCCGATTTAAACTTTTTCCCCACTCTAAAAAGAAAACCTAATGCCTTAGTAGCCTTTCCAGTGATTTTGGCTATATGTTGATCATATAATAGTTTAGAATCGAACGTGACTCCCAGATCATTGACAACACTAGTTCTCGATAGCACAGATTGGTTTATAGTGTAATCATATAAAACAGGGTTACTCTTCCTTGTGAATGTAATACTATTGCATTTAGCAATATTAAGGTTAAGCTTATTAATCAAACAGTAGTTCGAAAGGCTATTTATATCACTTTGAAGCAACAAAGTGTCATTATGAGAATGTATAGTTTTGAAAATTTTCATGTCGTCGGCGAAGAGCAATACATTGGAGTGTTGGAAACAATTGTGAATGTCTGATATAAATAATGTAAATAAAAGCGGACCTAAAATAGAGCCTTGTGGCACACCCGACGGAATCAAAACGGGTTCAGATGAATAACCGTTAAGTACAACAGATTGGCTTCGACGCTGGACATACGAAGTAAACCATCTGTACAAATCACCTTGGATTCCAGCCTCTGAAAGCTTCTTCAATAGAATACAGTGGTCAATACGATCAAAAGCTTTGCTGTAATCTGTATATATAGCATCTACTTGACCTCCCTTCTCCATCCCTGAAGTTACATACTCAGTGAACAACAGTAGATTAGTTGTTGTGGACCGACCATGCAAAAACCCATGTTGTTCAGGCCTAAAACTTAACTTTAGTGCATTATATATCTGGCTATGTAAAATTTTTTCTAGAACCTTAGCAAAAATGCACAGTTTCGAAATTGGTCTATAGTTGTCAATTTTCCGCTTGGATCCTTTCTTATGAATAGGGGTCACTAATGCCGTTTTCCAAATAGATGGGACGATACCTTCAGACAGAGATCTTTTATATAAAATACATAATGGTTCAGCTAAACTCTCGGCGCAATTGGCTATTAACACCGGTGGTATCGAATCGGGGCCAGCTGACTTGTTTTTATCTAATGATTTTAACATTCGGAGAACTGAATACTTGTCAATCTCAATAGAAGATATAGAGTAGGCTGATTCAACCCTGTTCCCAGTATCTGGCGTGGCTATTGAGACACCTGCGCTGTTACATTCGGTAGGTGTAAGGTAAGTTGAAGCGAAAAAATCAGAAAAAGCCTTGCTTATACTGCCGCCAGTACTGGCCACGGTAGTGGAATATGTCATTGACTGAGGATAATTGTTATTTTGTTTTAAACCCTTCATGTACGTCCAAAAAGCTTTAGGATTAGAACGGATTGAAGTTTCTACCATATCCATGTAATTCTTGAAACACATAGCCTCTACATTGCGTGCACGATCCCTTAAGAGTTGGTAAGTGTTACGATCGGATATATTATCATAGACCCTGGATTTCCTCAAAAACTTAAATTTTTCTTTCAGTATTTTCTTTAGAGCTGGAGAGTACCAAGGTGGAAACTTGCCTAAACGTACGAATTTCGTTGGGACATATTTCTCCCTGAGCCTGCAAATCAAGTTGTTGAAGACAGTTACGGCCTCATCAATCGACCCGACGGTCAATAATGTGACCCAGTCTTCAGAGTCTAGCTCCTTTATTATATTTGCATAATCAGCTTTGTTGTACAAGTACCGTAACCTAGCCTGTGGTGCTAATGCGTCATCAAAAGAAATATCTGGTTTAATCAACAAAGCTGGATGGTAGTCATCTTCTGCAACAAGTGGTTCATCGCAGTGCTGAACCCTGACTGTTTCATTAGACAGTACTAGGTCTAGAATTCTGCCTTGGATAATCAGTATTTGATTGTATTGTTGTAAATTACAAGTATGAATCATGTCAAGGAGCTCTAAATGTTTATCTTTAATACATGTCAAGGTCGGTTCAAGGATCTCAGTATCGTCATTAAGTACCCACTGAATATCGCTCATATTGAAGTCACCTACTATCAGTATTTTATCCGTCGGATTAACAGAACAGATTTGCGTAACCTTTCCTCCAAAGCTGCTAAGTCGACCTATAAATGTTAAGTCCGAATTATTACCCCCGCATAAATATAAACTGCATAGGTGTAACGTAGTGTCACGCCGAGTTCTGGAAGTTAAATTTATTGTGACCCAAAAATCTTCCGCATCTGAACACCATTCGGGATGTTCAACTGCGTGCAAACTTCTCTGTACGGCTATCAGTACACCCCCACCACGCGACTGCTTCGTTTGTACATAGTCTCGATCCCTACGGTAAACAATATAACTATTACTAAACAGCTCCTCATTCGCTATACCTTCCACTAGCCAAGTTTCAGTTAGAATAATGACGTCATACCTCGTGAGATCAACGTTTCGTCTAAAAATATCAGTTTTTGTTCTCAATCCTCTGACATTCTGGTAGTATATATTTAGTGACATAGTTTTAGATTCATAAGAATGTTAAAGAAGCAAAGGCAAATGTCAGAGGTTCGAGAACAAGTATTCCGTGTAAAAAGGTGTATCCGTATTATGGGAGTACTGCGGTTATGCACTTTTTCACTTTGTTTACAGTTGGAATATTTTTGAGTCATGTTGGCAATGATCAGCGAATGAAAATATAAGGCAGCTAAGTTGTGTTGATAATTGTGTATAAATATTATATTAATAAAGTGTGATAGGTTCTTGTATTTAAAACAGTAAATAGCGTAATTTCTTGAGATAACTACTGAGGCGATGGCGGTAGTTTTAATATGCATCAATGCAAAAAAATAAAGTAAATACGTCTTTATTTGAGTAGGTAGGCACAGACACTCATCGTTTCTAGATACAAATTTAGGTATGGTGTGAAAAAGTGTTAATAAGTGAATGATAGATATAGAAAACCCGATATAAAAAACAATCAGTCATTTAAGTTTGTTTACGTCCGCTTGGCACTGGATTGAGCAGATTGGACTTGTATCTGTCTTCCTGGTGAATATTCTGCAGCGTTTTACCCAGACATATGAATAACCTAGCTCCTCCGCGGTCTTCTTTGCTTCGTTAAGCAAAGATTTGTTTTCCGGAGTTAAGTGATCGTTAACAAAGATGCGCTGGACTTCGCTGAATCCTATGTCAGCTGCTGCAAATTGCTTCAGTTTTTTTGCTGCAGATACGACGTTTTCCTTCATGTATCTGTTGATGAAGCAAGCTATGATTGGCTTTTGGCTCGATGTTCGAGAACGAATTCGCGTTATGAAAGAGATGTCGCGCTGTGTTATTTCAATATTCAGTTTGTTACCGATTTTAGCAAGAATATCAAAAAGATTCTCGTCCTTTCTCATTGGTACTCCTTTTATTTCGATATTATTTAACCGAGCTTGCTGGTCTCTGGCGTTCAGACTATTTTGTAGTTCAAGTATTTTCTCATCTAAATTTTGTAATCTTTTATCAGTGATTACTTTCTCCTCCTCTAAGACTTTTAGTTTTAAATCGGTATCATCAACTCTCGTAGTAAGCGTTTGCACATTAGAAGTTAAGCATTCCACAGATGTTTTAACAACATTGAAGTCACTTTTTAGCTCATTAATATCACTTTTGAGGGTTGGTAGAACATCTAGTTTCTCGTTGATAGACTTTAGGATAATATCGAACTGGTTGGGAGGTTCTGAAGAAGAAGCACTAACAACTGGTGTTGGCATCGCGGTGTTACGAGATGAAATTGTAGGTGAATTATTCGATTCCGAGACTTGCTTGCACGCAGTGCAGCGCAGTTGGGCTAGGCGTGCTGCACCTAGTTTCCTGTAATTTTTCTCCAGAATATTCGCGCAGGCGAAGCAGAATGTAGTTGAACATCCACCACACACAGCACCATCCGAGAATGATTGAGAGCATCCAGGGCACACGTTCATGGTTATCCGATATGGTACACGTTCATGGTTATCCGATATATCACACCTATCAATTACACGGTTTAAAGTGGGTGTCGATTCGACCCCGTCAGGTGCCGGACAGATATCATAGTAAGTACGCACAGCCGCACATCAGTAGAAACACTTTTGGACCTTATGGCGTGATAATACAGTTGAAAAAGTTTCTACCGACAAGCGGTTGATCATACAGCGCGTACAAAATAACTCTGGCTATGACCGTTAATGCGCAGAATTGAAAAAAATTGTTGCGGGGGTGAGCGCGGCAGGTGGAGGTGGAGGGGGCGGGCGAATCGTTCATTGGCTCTCCACTTGTCAAACATGCGCAGAAAATAACTTTCACAGCCAAACTTATTCTGCACACAAGATACTTTTAGTTATAGTCTGACCACAACTGCTGTATAAGTATGCGCGGGGAGGTGGGGAGTGGGTGGAAAACTTAGAGTATATAATTACCAGTAGTATTATTACTCTAAGGTAGAAAAGAGCAAAAACTAGTTGCCGCCGTGAGCGGTGACGAGCGATGGCCCCCGTCTCGCCGTGAGCCTACATATCAATATATCATGAAAAATTTTCTAAGTCCCAAATCTACGAGTATAGTAAAAAAACTAAAAAAAAAATTAAGTCCGAAATATACAGGGCGTCCCACGGCGATGCCACACGGAGGGAAAGTACCTTAAATATTAATGATAGGATATTTTACTGAAAGAAGACATCGTTTAATTTTTAATAATAAGTAGAACTGCATTCACAGATTTTTTAAAAATCGCCTACCTCAACCGGGAATCGAACCCGCCAAATGTGACAGTAAAATTACATGTATTTTATAATAGCGTCTGAAAGGGCTACTCATAAGCATTATTTTTTCCTTAATAACCTAGCATATTAAATGAAACTAAAAACATAAAATTTTACATTTTATTTAAAATTTTGTTTAGAGAAATTTCCTCTGATTTGGCCATGCTTCCAACCATTAACATTATCATTTAAAAGATCTACCCACTTGAGATACGAGATTTCCGTGGTATAAGTACATGATAATAATAAAGCGATACATAAAGTGTACCTAGTAGGTTCTTCATGAGCTCACAATTACCATGCAACTGGCTGATATTAGTAAAAATAAATAATTCGAAAATGGAACACTTAAATTTTCAAGCGTCTGTTCACAAAATAATGCTTATGAGTAGCCCTTTCAGACGCTATTATAAAATACATGTAATTTTACTGTCACATTTGGCGGGTTCGATTCCCGGTTGAGGTAGGCGATTTTTAAAAAATCTGTGAATGCAGTTCTACTTATTATTAAAAATTAAACGATGTCTTCTTTCAGTAAAATATCCTATCATTAATATTTAAGGTACTTTCCCTCCGCGTGGCATCGCCGTGGGACGCCCTGTATAGCAAAATAATTAAAAAAAATCTAAGTCCCAAAAAACGTGACATTTTGTGATCGTGACATTCTGCGAACGTGACATTTTGCGAACGTGACAATTTGAGGAAGTGGCCTTTTGCGAACGTGACATTATGCGTCGGGAGGTATACAGCGTTACAGCGGTTGCGGTCAGACCACAGCATGACGCGAAGCCGATTCTCACCTTCAATAAATTGATCAAGAATAGCATAAAAGTGAGTGCAGGCTTCATCAGGCATCGCCCAGCCGCCAGAAGTTATCTCAAGTCTGCCTTCCTGTGTTAATTTTTTAAAAGCCTGAAAAATCACCAAATAAGTAGGCTTATGAAATTTAAATAAGGTCAGTCGGGGCAAGTACGTCAACGGCTCATATTTGGAAAACTGTTTGAAATCCCTTCCAAAGTACCCCGCGATTTTCTGGAGTTCCGGAGGGAGCTCCCTGCCCTGCAGTGGACGTTACATAGGATGTTATGATGATTAGAATGATACGCGCAGCAGGACAGATAAGAGCTGTGCGTGAGAGCAGGACGGGGCGATACATGACTCTGTCGCTCCAATATATTACGCATCGCTACGTACTGCTCTCATACCACAGAACAACGATAGCGCCACTCCGCCTGCGAGCGCACCCCTCATAGAAGCGAAGAGAGTAAAAAAAAAATTCCTTATTGACTAGGTATACCATCCAATTTATGTAAGCGCTTATTTTGAATGCACATCATAAACACATTTTGTAGTTATATCAAAAGCAACCAGCTAAAGCTGTCAGAAAAAAAACAAGTTTGTAAAACAATGTTATTCTTATCCGTCTTTACTGTAGTTTTAGTCTCATGGCTGCAAAATGGATTGGTAAGTTTTAGAATGAAAAAAGAAAATAGGTTATAAAAAAAATCCATCGTAAAACTAAGACTAAACTTGGACCAAGGATAGTGACAGCAGTTATTAGCTGTAGAAACTGCATCAGCAATGTATAATAAAAAAAACCGGCCAAGTGCGAGTCGGACTCGCGCACTGAGGGTTCCGTACCACCACACAAACATAATTGTATTAGTTGAAATTTCAGTAAGTTAATGTGCTAGATTTTTTGAGTCCGACACGCGCTTGACCAAATTTTATTATTTGTTGTTATTTTATAGCCTATGCCCTATAAACATACCAATTTTCAAGTTTGTAAGTGTTCCCGTTTTTAAAAAGAACTAAAACAAAAATCGCCTCAGCAACCATCCAACTTGACCCCTCTCTTATATGAATGTTCTTGAAACGGGAGCTCACCACAATTGGTTACCATTAGTTGTGAGAAAAGTTGTAATATTTAATGATTTCAGACTTTTCCCATTATTTGTACTGTGAGACCTAGCTTCTTGCCAAATTTCATAATTTTAGGTCAACGGGAAGTACCCTGTAGGTTTTTCATTTTTGAATAAATGTATGGAGATGAGGACATAAAATGCCATATCTTTTGATTGCGTCGTTGTAAAAAATTGAAGTTTTCAGATCTTGTGTGGTTCATGGATCCTAATATATGGTATTAATTTCAACCTGATACCTTTACACGTTCGTGAGATAAAGGGTCTTGACAGACAGACAGACAGACAGACAGACAGACAGACAGACAGACAGACAGACAGACGGACAACAAAGTGATCCTATAAGGGTTCCGTTTTTTTCTTTTGAGGTACGGAACCCTAAAAATTAAATAAATAAATATTGGGGGACATTTCACACAAGGTCATCTGATCCTAAACTAGGCAAAACCTGTACCATGGGTACCAGAGTCTGATATACATACAGAGATAGATAAATAACACCCAGACACAGAACAAACACTTGTGTTCGTCACACAAATGTTTGCCCTGGGCGAGGATCGAACCCGCGACAGAAAGAAAGAAACAATAACATTGTAGTGCAAACTTGTTTTTTCTGACAGCTTAAGCCTATTGCTTTTGACATGGCTGCAAAATGTGTTGGCAAGAGTTGGGATAAAAAAAAGGATTATATGGGATTTTTTAAAAATTCATCAACCCATTTTTCTTAGAAAAAGCATATTCAGATTCATGAGCGAATTCATATCTCTCACAGAATACACTTTCTGATACACATTTTAAGTAGTCATACGGTGAACCGCACGTCAGTGGGAACATTTGCAACTCTATTACCATGTAATAAAGTCCGCAAGATATCACCCACACTTGGTTGATATTCCACACATTCGCAAAATGCGCTTTGAAACGTCTTTTAAAATGCGCACGGCCAAAGAGTGGAATTCTCTGCCTGCGCCTGTGTTCCCGAGTTCATATAACCCGACTCTATTCAATTCGCGTATGAATAGGCTTCTTCTGGGCAAGCTCGTTCCATCGTTGACCTCATCTCTGTCCGCAAGACTAGACGAGGTCCAGAGTAAGCCCATATTGGCAATAGAAAAATTAGTAAAATAAAATTGCCAATATGGGCTTACTCTGGACCTCTCTATTGAAAAATTTGTAAAATAAAAAACTTACTTTTCGTTTATCTTGGTCTGCCGTCTCCCACCATTCATTTAAAAATGATATTTCAGTCCATATGAACGTCGCATTTGGATATTGGAGTAGTTTAGCCACTATAGTGTTAAGTATCAATTTTGAATGATATTTAAAACAATTTTCGAAAGTTTCCCACCACCCTGGGTCATTGTGGGATTGGAGGAATGCGATCACCTGTTAAGATAAAAACATCATTATCATATTATATCATCATTATCATATTAGCATATCATCATTATCATATTAGCCGAAAAATGTCCACTGCTGGACATAGGCCTCTCCTTAAGATCTCCATGACGACATTGACGACCGGTCCTGCGAACTTTTCCCATGGACCATAGCTCGAAAAACGAAAAAAAAATTTCGTCTTCCCATATAAAATGTGTTGTCAACTGATGAAGTTTCTATGGGAAGTCGTATTTTTTTTTCTTATTACGACCTATGTTCCTTAGGAAAAGTTGTTCAGAAGTCTTACAAAAACTTATGTAAAATATTTTTATGCATCATATTATTTAAATAAATCAAATAAACATAATCATGCTACCGTTTTTACCGTAAATTTTAGCGATAACACAAAAACAAAGTCTTTTACACGGAATTGTAAAAAATATTAATTTCTCGTATAGCGTTGAAATACAAAAATATTCACCTTCAACTGTGGACGACTGGTGTCATTACGAAGTTCAAGATAACGTGATTCAAACGTTTCATTGTTCCAAAAAGTTTTGTTCTTCACCCATTCCGCCTGCAATCAATTTGTCAAAGCAAAACGAATAAAAAATCAATAACAAGCTTCGTTTGTGACAGTACTACACCAACTGACACTTCAGATGCATCTGTTCAGAGATGTTTTATGTGATACTTATTGAATGTCATAATATATGCAGAATACCTACCATGTGGTTGCAATGAATATCTTGAATCTTGAATGCAATGCAAATAAATACTTTTACTTTACTTTTTACTTAACAAATAAAGCGAGTCTACTACCATTAGGAGCCTGTGGATACCTATCAATATTTTAAAGGGAGCGTAAAAGAAACGGTAAGAAACCACTGCAGAACCAGATTATTATTATTTTATTATAAATAATAACAAATTTTCCCAAGAAACGTAGGCATAGTCTGACCGCAACCGCTGAACCGCTGTATAGGTATGCTCCCGGGAGACGGGGCAAGACGGGGCGGGGGGCATCGCTCGTCATCTCTCCCGGCGGCAACTAGTTTTTGCTCTTTCCTTCCCACTCCTCCACCTCCCCGCCACTACCTATACAGCGGTACAGCGGTTGCGGTCAGAATACAGTAAGATTAAATTTACCTTGAAATCAAAGGTTTGATATGTTTCAACAGTGTCTATATTGGCTGCATTCTCAATTAAAACCGGACACTGGTTATCAGCATTACCCTAAAAATTATCAAGATATTATTGAATAATTTTCTTTGTGGTGATATTACCTATATTTTTTTTTATCTGGCATCCGTTTGCCCACTTATTAGTGAGGTCAAAAGCAACAATTTTCATTCTATGACTTGGCTAACAACGCACAAAATATTTTGAACTTGCCATCGAACTCATTTTGTACGAGTAAGCCCAGTGATTCTAAAAAAAAATTGCTAAAAAAATATCGATTTCCCATACAAACTGGGTCGATTTTGTGATCAATTAAGTGGTTTCGGGGAGTATTCCCCCCGTTGTCTCCCCGAGGGGGGATAAAGATCTTTTAATGGTGGCCGTGTGGGGGAGATATCGCCCCCTGTAATTATTTTCTAGTATCCTTCTCTCCCACGAATGAGCATTTAATTTTCCGAGTTGTAGTAGCTTATGAAAAAATAATGGAGTTTTTACCTTGATGTCTTCGCCAACAACCCCAGTACTGCTCCCTGCCAATGAGAAGTTAAGAAAAAAAGATAAGAAAACAAGAAACCAAAATGCAACTAACAACAAAGGATTTGTGGTCAAGAAGGCCTTGGTTTGGGCATAAGGGAATGTACTTCCATGAAACTGATCAACTTATCCCAAGGAACATAGAAATACGAAAAAAATTCTCGACTTCCCATACGAACTGCATCAGCTGACAAACCATTTTGTACGGGAGATTGAAATGTTTTTTCCATCAGCTGACAGCACACTTTGTATGGGAGGTCGAAATTAGATTTTCGTATTTCAACCAATGTTCGTCCGGGGTGATTTCAAAATTACGCAGTACATACCTTACTCTTTATACTCGAAACAATAACGAGATATTATACCTCATCATCATCATCATGACATCTCAAGCAACGTCCACGGCAGGACAGGGAACCCCCTCCAAAATTCCAGCTTTTGCTGAAAAAATGTGGAGGGGTAGGGGTCACCACCGCGGTTCATGGTGCCATGATGGTGCCAGCCGTAACGCTAACAAGTTACGGCTGGCACCATGAACCGCGGTCGTAAGAATATGATACGATACACAGAAGGATGCTGCTGTCCATCCTCTGGTTTTTAAACCCTTAGTCGCCTCTTACGACACCCACGAGTAGAGATGGGTTGGTACTATTCTTTGCCGGCACCACACGCTATTATTCCTATTCTTCTTCTTGTCGTTGACGCAAATCCAATATAATTAAATGAATTTTGCCCAGTACTCAGCTACGAGAATGGCATTTTTTGTAGCTTGCATCAGTTCAGCCCGCGAGCAGGTGTTAGGGCACGCGGGGCAGGATGTAAGATGGGCCATACTCTGCGGGGAATAACCGCACTCGCATGAAAAGTTTGTCTCATCAGTGAACCCCACCTATGTCGGTTTTCCTCGCACCGGCCGACCTGAGTCCGGAGTTTATTAACAGACTTCCAGGTAAGCCGTGGCAGTTCATGACCTGGGGGGTGATCGTGGTAATTTCAACGATAGTACCAAAACAAAAACGTTTGCCTTAAACACTTGGTTAAGACTTAACATGACTTTTGAGGCCAACGTTTTCGTTTTGGTAATGTTGTTAAAATTACCACGATCACCCCCCAGGTGGGAGACTATCTCTCTCTCTTGTTCCTATTGACTAGTAATACTAACCGGATTTGCTGCATCGACCAACAGAACAATTGTATGATTTAGTTGAATAGTAGCAACAAGCTATAAAAGCAACTACCTGTAGTAATAGCAAAATAAATTTAACTGGTTTAGTTATGGACCGACAAAAGAGGATTTTGATCTTCATAATCAAATCTGAAAAAAAAAATTATTTATACAGCGAGAATTTTTATTCGTTTTAATCCCGAAGCCCAGTGATTGTACTCATGAAAACAAGCAACTTTCCCGATAAAAAACATGTTTTACTCGGAAAAAATTTTTCGTCTCCCCATTGTAAAGTGGTCACGTGATCGACTCATTTTGTATGGGAAGGCGAAAATTTTTTTTCGAGTAAAAAAATTTTTTTTTTGGGAAAGTTGCTTGTTTTCATGAGTAGAATCACTGGGCTTCGGGATTAAAACGAATAAAAATTCACGTTGTATAGAAATAATACCTTTTTTTTTTCATGTATAATTATTACATTTGCATAAAAATTACATTTTCTAGTTTATACGGTTGAAACTTTGAAACTACACCCACAGGTAGAGATGGTTTAGAACTTTTTAGGGTTCTGTAGTCAAAAAGGAACTCTTAGGCCGACCGCTAAACTCACGCGGGCGCACGGAGCGGGTGGCATGTCTCGGCATTTACTGGTGGAGACAGGCCACCCGCTACGTGCGCCCGCGCGAGTTTAGCAGACGGCCTTATAGTTTCGTCATGTCCGTCTGCCTGTCTGTACGCGGCTTAGCTCAGAGAACCTTAGTACTAGTAGCTTTAATTTAGTACGGATATACATTTCATCCATGCCGACAAAATAGTAAAATAAGAACTAGAAAAAACTAAATTTTAGGGTACCTCGCCTACAAGTCGGGGTGAAAATTTTTCCTCATCTACCCCATTGTGTGGGGTGTCATTGAATAGGTCTTTTAAAAGTAATGTGAGTCTGCAATGATGATTTTTCGATTTAGAGATCCGTTTGCGAAATATTTATTTGAGAGCGCAATTTTTTGTTTGAGTCGAGTGCTATTGGAAATGTGAAAAAATTCACAGTAGTAGTGTGTATGATGAAATTAAAAGCAAAACTATCACAGCTAAATAGGCTCGACAGACTAATTAGCTATAGCCGAAAAACTGCGAATAATAAAAAAGCAATAGCAATCAGGCGCTAGGACCTCGCTGAGCATTAGGAGGTCAAAATTTCATGTTATGAACGTTATGAAATACTTAATCAAAACCTGCTATGCAATAATAATCGCAGAAAATCTACAGAACCCTATACTGTGCGTGGCCCGATACGCACTTGGCCGGTTTTTTTATACGAAAAAATAAATGCTTACCCAACATTACGTCCAACTTTTCCTATTTAGTTTCCACCTTAAACAGATCTCGCCTGGTTTATTTATACATAAATATACAGGGTCTTAGGAAAATTATCGATTTGCTTTAAACCACATGTTCTATAAGTATAACAATAAAATGTTTAAAACATAAAAAATAACAGAAATAAAAAAATAATAAATAATATCACGCCTTGTTCCCGTCGCGGTAGGTACGATCTTGAAATACTTCCCTTGCTTCCTGTACTTTCATCAATTCTTTCATACATGCTCGTTGGTTTAGGGTACTTTTAACCTGGCCTTTATTCAGGACGTCTTGAATTTGGTCCTGCTACGTTCGCCGAGGCCTTCCCCTTCCAACGTTTCCATTCACTCTCGCCTTGTAGATCTCTTTCGTCAATCTTCTTTCATTCATCCTCTCTACATGACCAAACCATCTCAGCATCCCTTTCTCAATTTAGTTACCACGTCTTCTTTTACGCCACAACGTTCTCTTATCACACTATTTCTAATCCTGTCACTCAATTTTACACCAATCATACTCCTCAACGCTCTCATTTCTACTGTATTAATTGTACTTTCATGCTTTTGCTGCCATACCCATCTTTCACTGCCGTACATCAGTGTTGGTACCAAAACGCCTCTATGAACAGCCAGACGAACCTTGTGAAACACCTTCTGACTCTTCATAAAAGCATGCAGAGCACCATTCACCATGTTTCCATATAAAGGTCAATGTATACGCTTCTATAATAAGGTACCCACTGATATTGAAAGTTTACCGTTAGATAAATTCAAAACTGTAATCAAGCAGAAATTATGTAAGAAGGGTTATTATAAAATATCAGATTATCTAGAAGAGAAAAATCCATGGGATTAGACTACGGTTCTAACAGGCTAATTCAAAATTAAAACTGACCTATGTATGTTGTATATCAACCTTGTACATTCAAACATATTTAAAAGAGCGCGTGGGTTTTTATTGTCGCTTCTTTTTTTTTCCCACAATGGCGCCACATTGTTTGTGAAGCGATGTAATTTAGCTGACGTCATTAAGAGATTTTAATATCCAACAATGAATAAACGATTTTGATTTGATTTGATTTTTGATTTGATTCACTCTTCTTTCGATATCACTTTCACACTTTCCATCTCTCGTAAACTTAGAACCCATTAGGTACTATGTTTAAATAAAATAGGTGTGCCGGGTGCGCGTTGTGATTCTTAAATAGACCCTATTCTAGACTTTGCACAAAAGCCCCACCACCTACAATTTTTTTTATGACCCTATCTTTATTTATAAGCCAAATTTCAAGAGTCCTTACATTTGGGTCTTTGTTGCGAATTTATTGGTCTCTATGGTCTACTGTTACCACCTCGACTGACGTTTTAAAGCGAAACTACCAAATAGTTATACTACATAAAAATCTTGATTGTATTGCAGTCAATCGTGAAATAATGTTAGAATGCGACATACAGGGTGTGAAAGATATCTTGCGAAATCCAAAGCAGACTGTAACAAAGTACGATGATCCTTCTAAGTGGTGTTTCTACATGACCAATATATTGTAAAAAAAAAAAAAAATTGTTTTGGGTGATCATGGAATTTGATTTTCTTCGAATCACAAAACATGAATAGTCACTAGAGCTGGATATTATAGCGAAAGCATCTTTGTCTGCATCACCAGCTGATCATAGAGGTCATTGAACCCTCCAAGCACTTCTTCTTGAGGTAAAACTACTTTTTTTAGGTATAAGTATCTTTTTTTTTATACAATACACAACTTGATAGGACAGCTTGTGTATGCAGAGGCCGATTTTTTTTTTCATTTCATGAAAGTCTTATTCGCTGAAAATTGTTCAAGTTTGTTAGCTGTACCTTTCACCCTGTATATGGCTCTTTAATTTACAGGTGAATTTATTATTAGGTATTTACGCACAAGTGTTTGAGAATTTCGTAACAGTTTTATAACTGCTTCATGACAAATGTTGCGGACGGCGACACGGAACGCAACACTCAAGTACCAGAGCAAGCTACGCACGAACATCACCCGCCCCCGCGCCCCGCACCGACGCCGCGAGAGCACAAGGCGAGCGAGACGGCCAGCGCGTGCGAGCGAGATAGACAGCGTGCGCTCGGCGTGTCGTACGCTAGTTCCGGCCGGCGCTAGCAGGATATAAGCGCGGCCAAATCCACCATTCGACACAGTTCGAAGCTGAGTGATCGTCCAGTAATCAACTGTCAACCGTTCCAGTCAACTGAGTGAATCGTCCAGTCTACTGTGAACTTCCAATCTACAGTCGAGAACTCTCCTGTAGTGAACAAACCCTATACAGTCCACTTGAAGAAGAGTTACAGTCTACAGCTCAAGAATACAAGTGCACAGTACAGTCGAAGATACAGTTCCAGTTCTGTCTACGATCCGAACACAGTTGGAAACAGTCAGTTGTACAGTGCAGTGAACAAGTGAATGTTATACAGTCCACTCAAGGAGTTGACAAGACAGTGAAAACTAGTTAGTGACTAGTCAGTGTCAGTGCCAGTGCCCGCGAACTCGTCTGAGCCTGCGTGCTCGTCACTTGTTAAGTTTTCTGTTTGACTCTTGTTGACTCTTGTTATTACCTGTTGTTATCGTTGTTTGAACTTGTGTGTTTAATAAAGACGATTTGTAAACTTGATCTCGTGTTTAAGTCACAAAGCACCCGGTGAACCCCGAACTCGTGTTGGTGTAGCCAACAGTTCTTGGTCCTTCGAGCCGGATATTGCTTTTGTGACTTTGTGCAGTGTTATGGCTACAACGCGCAGCAAATCGTCGCAGAACAAGTCAACGATGGAAGAACCCGCTGGACGCCCGAGACTGACGCAGGCCCAGAGGGACGAGCTTCCTGTCGGCTCGTCAGTCCCGCCTCAGATCCTCATCACCTTCGACAAGCCACCTGCATCGCCGAGCGTCGCGACCGAGGGCGACCGAACCGACCCCGCCCCTCGTCCCGAAGATGCCGCCGCCGCTAACGTCGACACTACCCGCAGTACAGCCCCAGGCCAAGACGTCTCAACCCTAGAACGGGGTGGAACCGATCGAGTCGTCGTGGAGCAAGGCAGAACTTCCCGTGCTGCCAGTGTCGCCGGCTCAGCAGCATCGACAAGCGCTCGAACCCGCATCCTGCGAGCACAGGCAGAGGACGCCGCGAGACTAGCCCGTCTCGAGGCGGAAGCCTTCAAGCAACGCATGGAAGCTGATGCCTACAGGAAGCAGATGGAAGCCGAAGCCTTTACGCGACAGATGAACGCCGCTGTCGCTCAGAAGCTGTTCGAGATAGAAAACTCTGTCTCCCGGAAGAAACTACGTGCTGACCTCGCGGAACTCGCAGACGAGGAGCAAGAACGCCGCAACGAACCCGTCGGGCCGTCACTCAGCCATGTAGTAGAATGGCTGGATAAAGATCAGCAGCAAGAACTAACGAGTGAGATCCCTACCTCGTCGCTGCTTCACACTCCGATCGATCAACGGGGGGAGCCAGAACAGACCGAACCGAGGCCGCAGCGCAACCCGCCGCTGTCACAACCGATGCCGCAACGCGACCCACCGACGCCGCAGCAGCCGGCGCCACCGCTACCGACATCAGCAAGGCACGAACATCTGCCGTCATCGCAGCAACATCTGCAGCGACGCGTGCGAACTCCTTCGCCAGATGCACCGAGGACCGCGACACATCGCGACCGATCATCGTCACCGCGTGCCTCATGGACTGCGCCACATCACGACCGATCACCGTCGCCGCGTGCATCAAGGCCTGCAACACACCGCGAGCGATCACCACCGCGGCACCACCAGCCTTCACCTCGTCGAGCTACGGTCACATGGCAACACGATTACTCCGAACCACGTCGAGAGCGATCACCGTCACCATACCGAACGAGGACATCGCGACGCGACCGATCTCCGTCGCCGTCTTGTTATTATTTTTTTTTTTCCATTGTATGTTTGCTATCTGTGATCAGTTTTACAACTATAAACAGATCTGATCTAGTTTCTATGGCCTTTTGGAATGAAGAGTCCGTCGACCCTCCTCTTCCTTCATTTTCATGCTTATGTGGCTTTCATAAAATTCTGCGCTTCTTAAGACGACTTGTACAATCTTCTTGTGCTGGTACTAATGAGCGAGCAAGTGCATTCTTATGGCATAGTAACTTAGCTTTGTAGCAATCTTTTCGCGCTTTGATCTCGTCTCGAATAGTGGGGATATGTAGATACTCATGGACTTCCTGATTTTTGGTGAACCATGGTGCTCGTGCTATAGTTTTTAAAACATTGTTTTGAAATCTTTGTAGAATTTCCACATTTGAGTTGCTGGCCACCCCCCAGAGCTCAAGTGCGTAGGTCCATACAGGCTTTAGAATAGTTTTGTAAATGAGTACTTTATTCTCTAGAGACAACTTAGAGCTTCTTCCCATTAGCCATTGCATCGATCTGAACTTGTTGTTAAGTGAGTCACGTTTACTTTTTATGTGTTTTTGCCATGTTAGTCTGCGGTCAAGTTGCACGCCAAGATACTTAACATCTTCTACATGTGGGAGCATATCATCGCCTAGCTTTACTTCAGGGCAGTTGCGTCTGTTGAGCGTGAAGGTGATATGGTTTGATTTTTGCGCGCTGGTTTTAATTTTCCACTTATTGAGCCAATTATTTAGCATATCAAGTTGCTTTTGTAGTCTCTGCGATGCAAGTTCTGGAGATTTATCACAGCTAAGAACTGCAGTATCATCTGCAAAGGTTGCAGTAAGAATATCATCCGTCTCTGGTAGGTCTGATGTGAATAATGTGTACAGTACCGGTCCAAGAACAGATCCCTGTGGGACACCGGCTCTAATATCGTAAATCATTGATGATGCTTCACCAAATTGAACATAAAATAACCTCTCTTCAAGGTACGATTTTAGAAGGGAATATATTGCTTGAGGCAAAGTAGTTTTGAGCTTATATAGCAACCCTTTATGCCACACTTTATCAAATGCCTGCTGTATATCTAGAAAAACAGCAGAGCAATACTGTCGTTTTTCCATAGCTTTCCTGATTTTGTCTACCGCTCTGTGGACTTGTTCAATGGTGGAATGATGTCGTCGAAATCCAAACTGATGTTCAGGTATCAAGTTCTTTTCATCAATAATGGGCCGGATTCTATCCATCAGCATACGTTCGAACAGCTTCGATATGACTGGAAGAAGGCTAATAGGTCGATATGATGCTATTTCATTTGGCGATTTTTCTGGTTTTGGTACCATTATAATTTGTGACACTTTCCATTGTGAGGGGAAATGACATGTTCTGATTATTCCATTAAACAAGATTGTTAAGAAAACAACTCCTTTTCGCGGTAATTTCTTTAAGATGAATGGTGTTATGAGGTCATAACCAGGAGCTTTCTGTGGATCTAGATTTCGGATGTGTTTTGCGACTTCTTTTGGTGTAAATAATTTAATTGAAGGACTTATTTCGTCTTCATTGTTCAGGAACTTGTCTACTTCTTCCTCCCACTTTTCATCTGTAGATGGATTGTCTGTGAAAACTTTGCTAAGATGTGATGCAAATGCTTCTGCTTTTTCTAATTCACTTCGGGCCCAGTTTCCTTCCTGTGTTCTGATTGGGGGTAGCATTGGTTGAGGTTTATTTGCAGTTTTTGCTGCTTTCCACAGCGAGTACTCGCCTTTGTTTGTAGCCGAGAGTCCAGCGATTTTGAATTGCAGTGCTTCATCTTCAAGGTCGCATAAAATTTGTTTAAGATCAGAGGAAGCTTTGTTGAAAATTGTTTTATCTGCTGGCCTTCTAGTATTGTGCCAAATTCTTCTTAAACGACGTTTTTCTTGCACCATGCGTGTGACTATAGTGTTATTAGGTATTGATTTATTTCCGATTCTGGGTAAAATTAATGGGGTTGACATCCATGCTGCACATTGTATTACAGATGTGATATGTGTTGCTGCATCTTCAACGTTATCCGAGGACTTTAATGGTATTTTGAGGTTTATTGATATATCAATATATTCTTCAAAGCAATCCCAGTCTGTTTTTATATTGGTTAGATGTGGGGGCTCTTTTTTAGATATAACTGTAGTACTTAGTGTGAGAAAAACTGGTGTATGGTCACTGCTCCCATCAAGGCAACTTTGGACATCACAATATAAATTAGATATGCCAGCAGAAGTTATATAAAAGTCTAGTAAATCTGGCAGTTTGTTTGGGTCCGTTGGCCAGTATGTGGGTTCTCCAGTAGATAAATAGGAGTATCCTTTATTGTCCAATGCTTTCTTTAGTTCTCTTCCTCTGGTATTAGTAAGTCTTGAACCCCAGTGTGTATTTTTCGCGTTCCAGTCGCCTCCTGAAACGAATCTATTTCCCAGAATTCCAAAATATGTTAGAAATTGATTATCAATTATATTGTGTTTTGGTGGGCAGTATACTGCAGAATAAGTCAGTGGTCCTTCCTTGTCTTCTACAACTACAGATGTAGCTTGGATTTCTGGTGTTTGATAGGCAGTAAGGCAGTAGTGTTTTAATGAATTTCTCAGTATTATAGCAGTCCCTGCGTGTGCAGTGCCATCAGGATGAGGCGTATAATAAATTCGGTATCCCGGTAGATTTTCATTAGGTAAGTGTGTGAGATGAGCTTCAGATATAAGCAGTATGTCTATATTATGTAGTTTGATAAAAAGTTTTACCTCCTCAATTTTTGATATGAGGCCGTTGATATTCCATGTTGCAATTTTTAGGTTGAATTTTATTTTATTTTGTTAATAAGTGTAATCATGATGTTCATAAGAGAGCTCATTTGTTCTAATAATGTGTCTAGCTTTTTAGCTTGGTTCATCAGTATTTCAGTTAATGTGTTCGTCATTGCAGCAGAAGGCTCGCTGGCATTTTGATTTTTATTTACAGCATTAGCATAGGTTCGGTGATTTCTTGAGAATAAATTGTTTATGGGCTGGGTTCCCATTGTAGCTCCAGATTTATTGGTCGAATTTGGTTCTGCTTTTTCTTGATCTGTTTCGCTGCTTTTGATGTTAGGTTTTTGGCTTGTTATTCCATTCATTTTTCTTTTGTTGATTTCCTGGAAGACCTTGCAGCCCCTATAGTTTGCCGGGTGAGTCCCAAAACAAAGGGCACATTTGGCTGGTGTTTTGCGATCTACTTTTGGACAGTCTGTTGTTTTATGATTTTCCGCACATTTCACGCAACGATATGGGCGCATACAGTTGTTCTTTGTATGCCCGTATTGCTGGCATCTTTTACATTGGACGACAGTTGTTTGCTTTTTAGGATCTTCAATTGTAACTTTTGTGTAATAAATAAATAAATCTTGTTATTATGACGACCGACGACCAACTTCAAGCTCACGCCACAAGAGCGCAGAGCGCTTAACAGACACCATGGAGCGAATGATGGATCTTCGCCCGAAGTCTCACCAAGCATTGGAGCTACCAACGTTCAGCGGTGCCCCTACGGAGTGGCTACCCTTCAAGGCAGCGTTCCGCGACTCAACGGCCCTGTACAAGTTGTCGCCGATCGAGAATCTGGGACGCCTCCGGGTCGCCTTACGGGGGGAGGCAAGAGAAGCAGTATCATCCCTGCTGTACACCGCAAGAAGCCCAGACATCATCATGAGGTCGCTCGAACGAGCCTTCTGGCAACCAAGAATGGTCACCGCACGCATCATGGCCGATCTCCACAAGCTGCCACCTATGGACGAGACAGCGCAAGGAATGCATCGCTTCGCAATCAAGGTGCAGAACATCGTGTGCGTTTTGGAAGCCGTATCCAACATCACCTTCCTCATGAACCCGGATTTAGCGCAAGAGGTCGTCAGCAAGCTAACTCCAACCTACCGCAAGGCATGGTGCGACTACGCCAGAAGATATAAAGATCCGAACGAACCAGAAATCTTCGCCCTGGCTCGCTACCTACTAGATGAAGCCGAGAACCAGATGCAGTTCGCATTCTGCACTGCACCTACGAAGCCGGCAGCCAACCGCGAACGCCCCACCACTCGGAACGCAAGAACAAGTCGGATGACGTCAACACGGCAGCCTGCCCAAGTCTTCGCCACCTCCGCTGAACCCGAACTCAAGAAACGAACCTGCTTGTGTTGCGGAGGCGAACACCCACCGGAGCAGTGTAAGAAGCTCAAACAGATGACCGTCTCCGGCCGATGGGAGTGGGCAAAATCAGAAGGTGTGTGCTTCCGATGTCTATCAAACAAGCACCAACGGAGCCGATGCAAAAGCAAGAAGTGCAGCATTGAAGGATGTCGACACACGCATCACGTCCTACTACACGACGCTACACGAGCTCTGCCGCCACCAGAGCAACCAAGGCCCGCCGAAGAGGAGACGCACGAGACCGTCGCCGCAGCTTCTCACGACGGGACGAGTAGCAGAAAGGTGCTGCTCAAGATCTGCCCAGTCTCCATCCAGGGACCGAACGGGGCAGTCGAAACCTACGCTCTATTGGATGAAGGTTCAACAGTCACACTGATCGACGAGGAACTCGCACGCTGTATCGGCGCTGAAGGCAAACCAGCGCCACTGAACTTAAGGAGCGTGTCGTCGGTCAGCCCCGAGCCTACCAGTCGACGCGTCAGCCTATGGGTGCGAGGGCGCAACATGAAGACGCACAAGATCATCGCTCGCACAGTACAAGAGCTAACGATCCAGGGCCAAAGCATCAGCCCTGAAGACATGAAGCTCGACCATCTACACGGACTCCAGATCGAGGAGTGCCGCAAAGCAACAAGACCCCGGCTCCTGATCGGTGCCGATAACTGGGACCTAATCGTCACCCGAGAGCTACGCGCAGGCCGCCGAGATCAACCCGCAGCCTCACGCACTTCACTCGGATGGGTACTTCACGGGGTCCTACCACGCAACAAGTTCCCAGCCTGCGAAGAAGTCCTGCACATCTGCACGTCCCCGAACCTAGACGACGCAGTAAAGAAGCAGTTCTCCCTGGATTCCCTTGGCATCACGTCAACGCAACGACCGAATCCGAAAGAGCGTCGTGCCGTCGAGATATTTGAGAAGACGGCGCACAGAACCAACGGGCACTTTGAAGTGGGACTTCCATTTACAACGAACGAACCGAAGTTACCTCCGAGCTACTCATCGGCCCTGAACAGACTCCGAGGCATTGAGAAGAAGCTTGACAAAGATCCTGAGCTTCGCATCGAGTATGGACGACAGATCCAGAACCTGCTCGACAAAGGCTACGCGGAAGAAGTGACAGGAGAAGAACCAGCAGACCCGAAGAGCTGGTACCTACCCCACTTTGCGGTGAGAAACCCCAACAAGCCAAAGAAAATTCGCCTGGTTTTCGACGCTGCCGCCACATCCAACGGTGTCAGTCTGAACGACCATCTCTTAGAGGGACCTGATCTACTACGACCTCTAATTGGGATCCTCTTCCGATTCAGAGAGGAAGCAGTCGCTGTCACAGCCGACATTGAAGAAATGTTCCTGCGGGTTAAAATTAGACCTGAAGACCAGTCCGCACAACTGTTCTTGTGGCGAGGAGAAGATCGCGACAATCCACCGAAGGTATACAAGACGACTTCGATGATATTCGGTGCCAAGAGCTCACCTTTCTTGGCACACAGCGTCAGAAACAAGAACGCTGAAGAGTTTGCTGCCAACTTCCCACAAGCAGCCAAGGCGATCACCCTCAACCACTACATGGACGACTACGTGGATAGCATGGCAACAGCAGAAGAAGCTATCAAGATCGCCAAAGACGTCGCCTTCATCCACTCGAAGGCAGGCTTTCGCATCCGTGCATGGAACTCGAACGATCCACGAGTGCTGGCTGCCTTTCCCGCCGAAGATCGAGCCACTCAAGACACGAACCTGGGGCCGACTCCAAGCAACGAGAGAACTTTGGGCCTCGTCTGGATGGCAGGACCGGACCTGCTGACATTCAACACGGCAATGAACCGCGTGCCACGGGAGGTGCGCTTTCTCCACCGCGCACCCACCAAACGGGAGTTCCTCAGTGCGGTCATGTCCATATACGACCCACTAGGCCTCATCAGTCACTTCGCCATCAGCGCCCGAATACAGCTACAAGAGCTATGGCGCATCAAACTTGGCTGGGACGACCCAATTCCCACCAAGCCCGCAGAGGAGTTCAACAGATGGCTGCATAACCTAGACAGCGTCACGAACCTGCGTCTAAGAAGGAGATATGAGACAGAAGGCGAGAAGGAGTTACATGTATTCTGCGATGCCAGCGAACAAGCCTACGCCACCGCTGCCTACTGGCAGGCAACCAAGCCTGACGGGACCATCACTACCTCACTGGTCGCCGGCAAATCGAAGGTTGCCCCCCTGAAGACTACAACAATCCCGAGACTCGAACTCCAAGCCGCCCTCATCGGAGCCAGACTAGCCAGGGCCATCACAGAGGAACACAGAACTCAGCCGAGCAGAATTATCTACTGGACAGACTCCAGAACAGTCCTTCACGGGATTTATAACGACGAGAGAAAGTACGACACCTTCGTCGCCAACCGCCTGGGAGAACTTGGCGAGCTAACCAGCCCGACCCAATGGCGATGGGTACCTACCGAACAAAACGTCGCCGATGACGCCACGCGGCAACACCACAAGCCCGTGGACAGCAACGATCGCTGGTATACGGGTCCAGCCTTCCTGCAAGAACCAGAACGAAGCTGGCCAGAACAACCCACCGATCTACACGACCAGAACGAACATGAAGATGTCGCTGCTCACATAACGAACGAAGAAGACTCGAGCCTGCCCGATATCACACGCTTTTCGGCATACGAGAGGCTCATCCGCACAACAGCTCGAGTCCTATACTTCACTGACAAGTGCCGCAGAAGAACGACGACGTTAGAACTGCGACACATCGAAGCAGCAGAAGCCCTCTGGATCAAGCAAGCCCAGAGAGACGCCTACTCCAACGAAATTGCGACGCTACAGGCCGGCGAATCTATCAAGAAGCAGAGCCGACTCGCTGCCTTAGACCCATACATCGACGCAAATGGAGTACTGCGTGCCCGGGGGAGGATTAACAGAGCTACAGCCGCCCCCGATGAGATGAAGACACCGATCATTCTGGACGGCCGCCATCCCTTCGCGCGTCTGCTTGTACAACACGCCCACGCAAGAGCAGGCCACGCCAACAACGAAAGGGTGGTCAACGACCTACGACAACGATACCACCTGCAAGGACTTCGACCAGCGGTACGCAGCGTGGCCTCCAGATGTCAGCTATGCAGAATAAGAAGATCTACGCCCGCCATCCCGTCGAAAGGCGATTTACCAGCTGCCAGAATGGAGCCATACAGTCGGCCCTTTACCAACACAGGGGTCGACTACTTCGGCCCAATGACCGTGAAGATCGGCCGACGACACGAGAAAAGATGGGGAGCGCTCTTCACATGTCTCACCACGAGAGCAGTACACCTAGAAGTGGTGCCCTCACTATCGACGGACTCAGCAATCATGGCGCTGAGAAGAATGGCAGCACGACGAGGTTGGCCCCGCATCATCTATAGCGACAACGGGACCAACTTCCGGGGGTCCGACAATGAACTTCGACGAGCCTTCGAAGAGTGGCTGCCTCAACTTCAAGATTTCGCGCTCACACAACGCATCGAGTGGCGCTTCATACCACCGGGTGCCCCGAACCAAGGCGGCGCATGGGAGCGACTAGTGCGATCAGTCAAGACTGCACTCAAAGGAACGCTGCATGAACAAATACCATCAGAAGAAGTGCTGACAACCCTCCTGGTGGAAGCAGAACACGCGGTCAACAGTCGACCCCTCACCCACGTTCCGGTAGAACTTGACGACCCTGAGACGCTCACCCCGAACCACGTCCTGATCGGGACATCATCAGGCCTTCCCTGCACCGGACCTTGCACTCAGTTGGACCGACGCGCCTGGAGAAGAAGTCAAGCGCTAGCAGATACCTTTTGGCGACGCTGGGTCACTGAATACCTCCCAACCTTAGTACCGAGGGGAGGTACAACCACCAACAACAACATCGCTGTCGGAGACCTCGTCATCATCACCGACCCGAACATGCCACGGAACGTGTGGCCAAGGGGAGTCGTCGCACGCACATTCACCGGCCCCGACGGCGTAATCAGAAACGCAGAAGTACGCACCAAGGTTGGCATTATGCGACGCCCTGTAAGAAAGCTCGCCGTCCTCCCCATATCAACAGGGGCTGCGGGCTCTCGCCGGGGGGAGAATGTTGCGGACGGCGACACGGAACGCAACACTCAAGTGCCAGAGCAAGCTACGCACGAACATCACCC
Organism: Athrips mouffetella; assembly: GCA_947532105.1. Taxonomy (NCBI): domain Eukaryota; kingdom Metazoa; phylum Arthropoda; class Insecta; order Lepidoptera; family Gelechiidae; genus Athrips; species Athrips mouffetella. The sequence goes on from OX383984.1 coordinate 16,172,458, forward strand.
GCCCCCGCGCCCCGCACCGACGCCGCGAGAGCACAAGGCGAGCGAGACGGCCAGCGCGTGCGAGCGAGATAGACAGCGTGCGCTCGGCGTGTCGTACGCTAGTTCCGGCCGGCGCTAGCAGGATATAAGCGCGGCCAAATCCACCATTCGACACAGTTCGAAGCTGAGTGATCGTCCAGTAATCAACTGTCAACCGTTCCAGTCAACTGAGTGAATCGTCCAGTCTACTGTGAACTTCCAGTCTACAGTCGAGAACTCTCCTGTAGTGAACAAACCCTATACAGTCCACTTGAAGAAGAGTTACAGTCTACAGCTCAAGAATACAAGTGCACAGTACAGTCGAAGATACAGTTCCAGTTCTGTCTACGATCCGAACACAGTTGGAAACAGTCAGTTGTACAGTGCAGTGAACAAGTGAATGTTATACAGTCCACTCAAGGAGTTGACAAGACAGTGAAAACTAGTTAGTGACTAGTCAGTGTCAGTGCCAGTGCCCGCGAACTCGTCTGAGCCTGCGTGCTCGTCACTTGTTAAGTTTTCTGTTTGACTCTTGTTATTACCTGTTGTTATCGTTGTTTGAACTTGTGTGTTTAATAAAGACGATTTGTAAACTTGATCTCGTGTTTAAGTCACAAAGCACCCGGTGAACCCCGAACTCGTGTTGGTGTAGCCAACAACAAATGTAAGAAAAATTATCTGCAGTTAACATTCAAATAAGGCATTTATTAAAACGAACAGCACAATATTCACAAGTTTATTTTTCAAATCTAGATCGACGTCAAAAGTATTAAAATTTAATTTTTGAGTTTTGAGTGCCTAGTTGTAAAATTTGACCAGAAAAATGATTACTTGTGCAGCAGAATAAGGAACAGACCAGTAATTTGTAAGTGTGATTTGCTTCTTTTGTAACTGCCTAGTTAGCCGCCTTTTACGAAACTTACGGAAAGAGAGATGAGACTGTAGCCAGTATCAATTGTATAGTATCCAAAATTATAGTATAAATACAAAAGTATTTCTGTTTGTCTGTCTGTTTTGCATTCACGATTAATCCGTTGAATCGATTTTGCTATGAAGATAATTTAAGCTGAGAGTTATTACTATCATATGCACAATCATTTTGTAGGTGGTAGGGCTTTTTTGCAAAGTCCTTCTGGGAAAGTACCACCACCTTGCCTTTTCTGCCGTAAAGCAGCAGTGTTTACTTTGTTTCCGTTTGGAGGGTAAGGGAGCCGGTGAAATTACCGGCACACGAGACATACCATCTTAGTTCTCAGGGTGGGTAGCGCGCTTTGCTGGCTTATTAGTGTCAAATTATTTCACTAATAAGACAGTGGGTGTCATGGGCGGTGGTGACCACTTACCACCAGGTGGCCCACCTGCCCGTTTGCCCACTTGTGACATAAAAAAAATACAGATCGTATACTCTCCGCCCCCCTTGTAATCCAACCCGTATACCTCCGCGTGCACCCACCCGCGAGATTCTCGTGGTCCTTCTGAGGGTCTTCCCTTCCTTCCAGTTTCAAATTCGTGTTCGTAGACCGGTCCCTTATATCGCCAAATTCACCAAATTTCACCAATTTTTTTCCAGGTACTAGTTAAGTACATAGCTCTCAATTTTTTATAGGAGCCAATTCTTGAATTTTCTATGGAAATTTTTTGGAATTCAAGAATTGGCTCCTATCAAAAATTTAAAGCTATGTACCTAACTAGTTCCTTGAAAAAATTGGTGAAGTTGTTAATAGTGTCTACGTGAAACAGCTGACTGACCGCACTATCGATGTTTGTAATGTTTGTAACCTTTATGGTGCGAATTCGTCTATCTGTCGCTGTTGTATAACTCAGCAACTATAATACTCACGGTATCGATTTGAAATGTGGAATAGCTAGAAAAAAATATTTTTGTTGTTACAAGGAAATGGGGCCTAAAAATGGGGAGGGGGCAAAATTACTAACTATCGTTACTGGGTCAAGTGATATCGTATGGGAACCTTGTTATCGGACCCCGTTGTAACAGTTGTAGACGTGGCCGGCGTCTCTTCACAGTCGCCACATTCTTTCTTTGACTGATCTGCTCTCTTCCCCCACGTCGTGGTAGTACGGATCCAGCATCGTCTTAGGTTCCTCCTCTTATCCCACTTCTGAGTATGAAGAACGGGTGGGTCGTGGTGAAGGAGGGACTTAATTGTAATTGTGCGTTGGGCTATTTTCCTCAACTCGACGTCATTGCGCGTATTTTGCGTGAGGAAGGAGAAACGTAATAAAATGTTCATTTACACACAGTTCTATTCCAATGAGTATCACAACAATTCACACAATTTCAATAATCTAAGGTATAATCGAATCTTAACGTTCTTCCCGTGCCGCTGCTCGATATAACTACAGCGCCACCCCAGACAAGGGTCCGATCGCACGTATAATAAGGGACAATAGTGTCATAAACCACGGCACGCGCTGCAGTAAGAAATGACCACCATACTAGTACAGTTTCATTAGTCTGGTAAATAACAAATTAAATTCCTTAATTCTATAAAACTCGGCCATCCTGAATGTCGACGGGTCCCGCGTCGTTACGATGCCTCACCTGAGTGTCGACGGATCACGCGTCGTTACGATGCCTCGCCCGAGTGTTGACGGGTCCCGCGTCGTTACGATGCTTCGCCTGAGTGTCGACGGGTCCCTCGTCGTTACGATGCCTCGCCTGAGTGTCGACGGGTCCCGCGTCGTTACGATGCCTCGCCTGAGTGTCGAAGGGTCCCGCGTCGTTACGATGTCTCGCCTGAGTGTCGACGGGTCCCGCGTCGTTACTATGCCTCACCTGAGTGTCGACGGGTCCCGCGTCGTTACGATGCCTCGCCTGAGTGTCGACGGGTCCCGCGTCGTTACGATGCCTCGCCTGAGTGTCGACAGGTCCCGCATCATTAAGATGCCTCGCCGCACCACGTGTTCTCTCTCATTGTTTGTCCAGGTCCAGCTTTCTTGTGAACTGAAACAAGTGGAAACAACTGGGCAGCAGGTTATTTTTTTAGGCAACAAATTTAATGATTTCCAAAATAACTTTTAGGGTTCCGTATCTAAAAAGAAAAAAAACGGAACCCTTATAGGATCACTTTGTTGTCCGTCTGTCTGTCTGTCTGTCAAGACCCTTTATCTCACGAACGGGTAAAGTTATCAGGTTGAAATTGATACCATATATTATGGTCTAGGAACCACACAAGATCTGAAAATTTAAATTTTTTACAACGACGCAATCAGAACTTATGGTATTTTATGTCCTCATCTCCATACATTTATGCACCAAAGCAAAACCTATAGCGTACTTCCCGTTGACCTAAAATTATCAAATTTGGCAAGAAGCTAGGTCTCACAGTACAAATAAAGGAAAAAGTCTGAAATCATTAAATATTACAAATTTTCTCACAAGTAATGGTAACCAATTGACGTGACCTGACGTTTCAAGAACATTCATATAAGAGAGGGGTCAAGTTGAATGGTCGCTGATGTGATTTTTGTTTTAGTTCTATTTTAAAAACGGGAACACTTACAAACTTGAAAATTGGTATGTTTATAGTGCTTAAGCTATAAAATAACAACAAATAATAAAAGTTGGTCAAGCACGTGTCGGACTCAAAAATCTAGCACTGAAATTTCACCTAATACAATTATGATTATGTGGTGGTACGGAACCCTCGGTGCGCGAGTCCGACTCGCATTTGGCCGTTTTTTTATTTATACCCCAATACACTTCAGATAAAATGGCTAAATGTACACCAAATTTGGCTAAATGTAGGTACACCACATTTGGGTAATTGGTTACCAAATTAATGCTGGTCAAAATTAGTCGGTGCGGTTAAGTTCGTTAGAAGATCCCATTCGGGATCGGTTAGGTTGTGTTAGGTTATCATGCGACCACAACGCACGAGCCGAGCGAGCGGAGCGAGCGTGCTGCGGCAGCGGCCGGCGAAGTGCCAGAAACAAATTTGGTGTTCATATTTTAATCATTTTGGTAAACAAAATTTGGTGAACACTTATAAGGTAAAAATTTACTCAAATTTGGTGGCACGTTAATACATAGCCTTTTGTTAGGGTTCCGATACCAAAATGGTAAAAAAAAGGAACCCTTATGGTGCCGCTCTGTCTGTCTGTCCGTCTGTCTGTCACACCTCTATATCTCAGCAACCACTTATGCTATCAACCTGAAATTTGGAATAGTTTTAGAATATAGTTGCCCAACTTAATTGCACAAGAAAAAATTTTGAAAAAAGTATGATTATTAATATAAAGGGGGCCAAAATAGGGGGGGCCAAATTTCAAATTGTCGCTACTAGGTCGAGTGGGGTATCATATGAAAGGGCTTTACTTGTACATTTTAAAATATATTTTTGTATTTTTTTAAATTTCTTAGTTTTAAAGTTATGATGAAAAATGTCAAGAAAAATACCATTCCCCCCCCCTTATCTCCGAAGTTTGAGTAAGGAAAAATCTGAATTAATTACAGTTGACAGAAATTTATATAAACTTTACAGCAAAAATAAAACGATCTTTCTAAGTTGCACAGTTTTTCAGAAATCTGCAAAAAACCTTTACAAACAAATTTAGTTTTGCGGTCCTGAAAATGGACTTTATTGCTTCCAAAAATACTATAGGTATATCAGAACCCTCGGCGCGCGAGTCCGACTCGCACTTGACCGGTTTTTTTATCTTTTGGGGTCGCATTTGACCGACCATCCTGTAAGTGATTTGACTGAGTTGCGTACACTTGTTTTCTAATTGCGGGTCCACTTTTTTGCAGATGCGAAGACTGTAGGTATAATTTAACGTACTGTGTTGTAAATTTTAATATTTGCCGATCTTCTACGAGTAGTAGTCAGGTCATAAAGGTGTTCTGGTTCTGGTGCTCTGGTAACCCACGCCTGCCTACTTAGAGTTGATGACAATTGTTGAGGAAGGTACAATTTACAGTATTCCCATTAATTAAGTCAAAGTCAAAATCGTTTATTCATTGTTGGATATTAAAATCTCTTAATGACGTCAGCTAAATAACATAGCTTCATAAACAATGTGGCGCCATGGGCCGGTGTGAAAAAAAAGCGACAATAAAAACCCACTATTATATATTCTGTGCCCACGCGCTCTTTTAAACATGTTTTGATATACAACAAACGTAAGTCAGTTTTAATTTTGAAATAGCCTGTTAGAACCGTACCCTTATCAAGAAAATAATTATTAGTTTATTAGTTAAGTAAATTAAGAAAATAATGATTAGTTCTCTCGTATCTCTCAGCTTAAAGAGTCAGGATCCTATTCCATCGTGTTTTTATCAAACATTCGTATCGCAAGGCTAGTGTAGCGCTATCTTTTTTAATTGTTTTTAACTTTAGGTTGGAATTCGTATTTTCTTTGAGACTCGCCTGAAAATTTAGTGGTAGATGTTGAAAAGATATATTTTTTTCAACACATTTGCTCATAAAACAGCTCTATTTGGACTGTATTTAGGTCCATATTCCAGCTTATTTAAAACGCGTGCTTTTCTCATTATATATTACAGCACCAGTTATTTAATTTTTGTTTTTAGGGTTCCGTACCTCAAAATAAAAAACAGGAACCCTTAAAGGATCACTTTGTTGTCCGTATGTCTGTCAAGACCTTTTTTCTCACGAACGAAGTTCAAAAAACCAAAGTCCAAAATCATTCTTTTTAATGCCTTGGTTAGAAGTCATTTGTAGTACTGCTGTCAGGTATGGTCTCCCTTCTATGAGTGCCACAAAAATAGACTGGAAAGAGTACATAGACGTTTTTTGACTCATTTGTCATACTTTTTTAAACAACATCGTTATCTTAACTCCTACAGTAAGCGACTTAAGTACTACAAAATGGTTAGTTTAGATAAAAGAAGAAAGCTGCTCGACTTGGCGTTCTTTTACAAGGTACTAAATAATCAGATTGATTGCCCAGATATCTTAGCTAGGATTTTGTTTTCGGCACCTAAAAGGTTGCCAAGACGACAGAATTTTAAATTATTTGTCTGTAGAAGTTACAAATCCAATCTTGGTCGGAATTCGCCAATCACCCGAATGGTTAAACTCTTCAATTATTTGCCTGAGCAGCTCTGCATCGATATATTCCAAGACTCACTTGCTACCTTCAAAAATAAAGTAAGATCTCACGTTACCGAAAACTGAACTAAACCAAAATATAACCAAAACTATGCTAATTAAAGTCCGATTTTGTATTGTGTACTACTATTTTCTATTTTGATCTCTTATCTATTATAATGTTCGTTTTTATTCTTGATCATGATAATGTTTTTAGTTATTGGATATCACATAATACTTCTTAGTTATCTGTATTAATATTGTATCAGTATATATTTGCATCATTGTAAGTGTCTCATGTGTAAGTTGTGGTTACCTATAATTGGATGTACATATATATAAGATCCTTTTTTTTTAGTGTATAAAACTTTTGTTTGATATGTATTATCTGTTGGTGATCCTAATAAAGAAAATAAAATAAAATTGATAACGAATATTAAAGTCCTTAAACCACACAAGATCTGAAAATTTCATTTTTTACAACGACCCAATCAAAAGATATGGCTTTTTATGTCCTCATCTCCATATACATTTATGCAATAAAGCAAAACCTACAGAGTACTGACCTAAAATTATGAAATTTGGCAAGAAGCTAGGTCGCACAGTACAAATTAAGGGAAAAGTCTAAAATCATTAAATATTTAAATTTTTCTCACAACTAATAGTAACCAATTAAGGTGAGCCCCGTTTCAAGAACTTTTCTATAAAAGACGGGTCAAGTTGGATGGTCGCGGAGTCTTTAAAATCAAAGAGCAAAAGCTTTTAGTACCTATATCATATGGTAGATAGGTACGGAACCCTTAGGGCGCTAGTCCGACTCGCACTTGGCCGGTTTTTTTTTCCAATCTATTTATCGAAGACATCATAGTACTCAGGCACTAGTCCTCGTGATGTGGTGTCCTGTGTAAATCTTTTACTAGACATTGGCGATCTCCGATCGATAATTGATACTTTTTTCAATTATTTACATAGACATTGGCAAAATACGACTTGTACCTAATGAGATGCTACCGCCATTAAAATTGACAATGATATGTCTAATATTAATACCTATATACTGTTTGAAAATGTTAGGGCACAGATACACTGAGAAAAATTTAATGATGCGACATACTTAAAATACGTAGGAAACACAGACCGCGTGACGTTTGTAGCCGGCACCGTGTTGCATAAGTAGCTTTCATTAAGTAGGCGGCATACTTGCACCGGAGCTACTTAATTTAACGCTGTCTGACATAGCTACTTATATAAGTAGCTATCAGAAAAGGCACTATTACGTAAAAAACGTATGTTTCATAGGTATCTTACTGGTTGGGGTCCAATAAAGCATGATGCAGGCTACGTATGTAATGGTGTAGGACAATTACATAAGTAGGTTACACCATGCTTTTAATACACCCGAGCCATTACGTTACCTATGCAGCATCTTTATTTACGGAGGTTGCATATGTACCGTAATGGCTCGGCTGTATTAAAATCATGGTGTATCCTACTTATGTAAAGCTGCTGCACAGGTACCGTAATGGCTCGGGTGTATTAAAAGCATGGTGTATCCTACTTATGTAAAGCTGCTGCACAGGTACCGTAATGGCTCGGGTGTATTAAAATCATGGTGTATCCTACTTATGTAAAGCTGCTGCACAGGTACCGTAATGGCTCGGGTGTATTAAAAGCATGGTGTATCCTACTTATGTAAAGCTGCTGCACAGGTACCGTAATGGCTCGGGTGTATTAAAAGCATGGTGTATCCTACTTATGTAAAGCTGCTGCACAGGTACCGTAATGGCTCGGGTGTATTAAAAGCATGGTGTATCCTACTTATGTAAAGCTGCTGCACAGGTACCGTAATGGCTCGGGTGTATTAAAATCATGGTGTATCCTACTTATGTAAAGCTGCTGCACAGGTACCGTAATGGCTCGGGTGTATTAAAAGCATGGTGTATCCTACTTATGTAAAGCTGCTGCACAGGTACCGTAATGGCTCGGGTGTATTAAAAGCATGGTGTATCCTACTTATGTAAAGCTGCTGCACAGGTACCGTAATGGCTCGGGTGTATTAAAATCATGGTGTATCCTACTTATGTAAAGCTGCTGCACAGGTACCGTAATGGCTCGGGTGTATTAAAATCATGGTGTATCCTACTTATGTAAAGCTGCTGCACAGGTACCGTAATGGCTCGGGTGTATTAAAAGCATGGTGTATCCTACTTATGTAAAGCTGCTGCACAGGTACCGTAATGGCTCGGGTGTATTAAAAGCATGGTGTATCCTACTTATGTAAAGCTGCTGCACAGGTACCATAATGGCTCGGGTGTAATAAAAGCATGGTGTATCCTACTTATGTAAAGCTGCCGCACAGGTACCGTAACAGCTCGGGTTCAGTAAAAGCATGGTGCATGCTACGTACGTAGAGCTGCTGCTCAGGTACTGTAATGACTCGGGTCTAGTAAAAGCATGGTGCATCCTACGTATGTAGAGCTGCTGCACAGGTACCGGAATGGATCGGGTCTAGTAAAAGCATGGTGCATCCTACGTATGTAGAGTTGCTGCACAGGTACCGGAATGGATCGGGTCTAGTAAAAGCATGGTGCATCCTACGTATGTAGAGCTGCTGCACAGGTACCGGAATGGATCGGGTCTAGTAAAAGCATGGTGCATCCTACGTGTAAGATGCACCATGTTTTTACTAGACTTGAGCCAGACAGTGGTACCTGTGAAACAGCTCTATATACGTGTAGGATGAACAATGTTTTTACTAGACGTAAGCCAGACAGTGGTACCTGTGAAACAGCTCTACATAAGTGTAAGATGCATCATGTTTTTACTAGACTTGAGTCAGACAGTGGTACCTGTGAAACAGCTCTACATAAGTGTAAGATGCATCATGTTTTTACTAGACTTGAGCCAGACAGTGGCACCTGTGAAACAGCTCTACATAAGTGTAAGATGCACCATGTTTTTACTAGACTTGAGCCAGACAGTGGTACCTGTGAAAAAGCTCTACATAAGTGTAAGATGCACCATGTTTTTACTAGACTTGAGCTAGACAGTGGTACCTGTGAAACAGCTCTACATACGTGTAAGGTGCACCATGTTTTTACTAGACCTAAGCCAGACAGTAGTACCTGTGAAACAGCGCTACATCAGTGTATGATGCACCATGTTTTACTAGACCTAAGCCAGTCAGTGGTACCTGTGAAACAGCTCTACATACGTGTAAGGTGCACCATGTTTTTACTAGACCTAAGCCAGACAGTAGTACCTGTGAAACAGCGCTACATCAGTGTATGATGCACCATGCTTTTACTAGACTTAAGCCAGTCCGTGGTACCTGTGAAACAGCTCTACATACGTGTAAGGTGCACCATGTTTTTACTAGACCTAAGCCAGTACAGTAGTACCTGTGCATTAGCTCTATATACTAAGATGCACCATGTTTTACTAGACCTAAACCAGTACAGTACTTGTGCAACAGCACCTTACTACATAGTACCACAATAGTACATAGGATGCCCTATACATTATTTACTACACCTGAGCCATTGCGGCTCATGCAGTTTATACAACGTGTAATTTCAAATACGCAAAACCTCTCGGGTGATAGTTCTACCCATGTAACTGAACAACTTTTCCCAAGGAACATAAGTCAAAATAAAAATATGTTCCTCGGGAAAAGTTGTTCAGTTACATGGGCAGAACTACCACCCGAGAGTTTTTGCGTATTCGAAATTACACGTTGTATATGCATTTTGGAGCGGGCAGATACGATAACTTAAGCTTTTAGAGCACGCCTATTGCCGAGATCTCAACAAGTGGTACTTAATAATATTATCTTATCTAAACTGGGACCTTAAAACAAATGCTCTAGCATAAGTTACCGAATTTGTCAGATTCGACTTTACACAATGCCTACTCTCACTTAACCAGTACGGTACATGAATAGGATACACCACAATTTACATAACCTTATTCAGTATGATACTAGTATAACAGCTATACATCGTTCAATATGCCTTACTATACCTACTTAAAACATGTTAATTTACAAAATGTTAATCAGGAGCCTTAATTTTTTTTAAATAATTGTGTTACAAATTGCAACAGCTCACATAAACTGGTTTGGAAGATAGAATAATTGAAATACAAATTATGTAAGTTTCATTATTACTTTTATTGAATAAATCTGGTCAATAAATTATCCAATTAATTAATTAGTCTTTTACTGTAAACTTTTACAAGAAAAGAAATTAAACTTATAATATGTATTAAACTTATGACTTAAGAAGTGGTACTGCCACCACAAATTCAAATCAATACCTAATTAATATCTCCACAAATAGGTTATATGCTATTAAAATATTTTATTTTGATTTGTGATGGTGGTCGATCAATAAACTTTTTAATACCTACTTAGAACTTATGTTCTTATCTATCAAACTGCAAGTTTATTTAATAAATGTTACGATTACGAATAACAATAAAATTATTTCAGTAATTAGTATGTCAATAATAAGTTAATTAGCATTACTAAAACCACTTATAGTACCTATAAACTAACAAGAACTTACTTACTTACTTATTAGTCTAAAGTCCAACGCAATAACTCACAACATTTGAAGTTGGATAATATTTTCATTAAGAGGCTACCTCCCGTCCACTAGCGCCGCCATCAGTTAAAAAAATATTACTCGCTAAATACAAAACTTATCGAAAATCTGAAAAGACAAATTAAAGTAAAAATACCCTTGCTTAATTAGAACCTATCAATTCTGTAAAATGTAGTTCACTGTAGTAACAGATAGCAAAAGTACGAAAAACGGCCACTTTTAGCAGTTTTGGTATCTGTAACTACAGTGAACTATATTTTACAGAATTGATAAGTTCTAAATAAGCAAAAGTATCTTCACTTTAATATGTCTTTTCAGATTTTCGATAAGTTTTGTATTTAGCGAGTAATATTTTTTTAACTTAACTTTTAATGGCGGCGCTAGTGGACGGCCTTAATACGATACAAATAAATTTTTACAACTACTTAGTTTCAGGCGTCGTCTTAAAACGTAGCGGAAGGCTAAACGTGACAAAAATTGGTCAAGTATTGGGTAGCTGTTAAATGACATGTTCTGCAATATAAAGATATCCTCCTTAGTCTTAAATTATTCCGCCCTCAACATTCATATAGCAGCGCCCACTTGCCTTAGCCGTACCGCCCACTGCGAGCGGCGGCGGCGGCGCGGCGCGGGCGCGGCGGAGGCGAGTTGCAGGCGCCGCGCCACGACGACGACTCCACCGCGCAAGCAACTCGACTCCACCGCGCCCGCGCCGCGCCGCCGCCGCTTGCAGTGGGCGGTACACCTTGAGATAAAGTTGCGACTACTTATTAGTTTATAGTCCAACGCAATGTGACACAACGATTGAAGTTGGATAATATTTTCAATACGTTACAAATTAATTAATACGACAACCTAGTTTCAGGCGTCGTCTTAAAACGTAGCAGAAGGCTAAACGAGACAAAAATTGGTCAAGTATTGGGTAGCTGTTAAATGACATGTTCTGCAATATAAAGATATCCTCCTTAGTCTTAAATTACTCCGCCCTCAACATTCAAATAGCAGCGCCCACTTGCCTTAAAGATACAGTTGCGACTACTTATTAGTCTAAAGTCCAACGCAATGTGACATAACGTTTGAAGTTGGATAATATGGTCATTGTAGCAGGTAAAGGTGAAATAAGAGCATCGTAAGTATGTAACACACTGTCGTTCGTCTTTCGAACTTCGTATGCAAAGAAATGATCATCGAAATCAATACATTCTAAGGAAAAACACCGAAATGTTACTTTCTCATTGTTTATTACATATATTTTTTGAACTTCAGCTAACAGTGGCAAATATGTTACCTCCGATACATCTAATACTAAAATTGAAAATAATTTAAATTTTATGTTGTTGATGATGACCCACGATGATGAATAGCAATTATCCGTGTTAATGTCTTGTGATTGGAAATGTTGCCCAACATCGAGAATTTCAGATGCCGGCACACTTTTCAGCTTGCCAGTTGTCAATGGAGATAATGGAATATCCCTCAAAAACATATCGTTTAATATTAACTGATGTTTTATAGCAATAGTTTTACAAATGTTCACTCTGCTTTGCGATGCTCTAGCTATAAATTTAGATACACGATGTTTTGCTTCAAATCTCATTGTCCAGATTTGAGACAACGGACCAAATTTTTTTAGCATTTTTGGGTAATGTGTTAAAAAGTGGAATTTTGGTTTTAAGTGCGTATTACTCAGCTGGCAAAAGAGTTCATTTAATTCAGCTACTAAAAACTTTACTTGATCGATAGAGTCATCATGAATTCGACGACTCAAAAGTTTGTCTAATAATTGTCTTAGTTTTTTGTACAAGAGCCAAACGTCGTTTCCATCTGGGACATTATATCCAACAATTAATCCAAAATAACGGACTAGAGTAAGCATTTCAGAAGCTGAACATTTTAAATTTATTGATGTCCCTTCTGCTGTTACCGCGTTTGATGGCGTTGAACTTGAATCTGGCCCATAATCAAAATGCCGTATTTTCGTCGCCAAATTATCTAACGAGATTAACTTTTGTCTTTGCACTAAATATGTTATAATGAATTGCATAACATACCGACAAGCGCCCTCAAGATAATCATGTAAAACATCTACTGCGACGTTTTCGAACAAATCAAAACCATTGAGAGCAAGCCACGCACATTTTTCTTTAATACCAGTCTCATAAACATTTTTTAGCTGTAAATCGTTTGAATAGTTGTCCATATTTCTTAACAATTCGACGTTTTCATACAACATTGATCGGATTTGAGCCTTGTTAGCAGCACAAATTCTGCATGGTCGATTTGCAGAAAAACTCTCAACAAAACCTAACATACTATTGAGACCTAAGTTATCCCCAGTGACAACTGGCACGTGAAATTTAATTACTCCTTTGTATTGTTTAGCCTCAACATTTATACCATTTTGCTTCAAATCATTGAGCAAATCGAAAACTTTTTGAAAAGTTACATTATTTCCAAAACTTGTCCTATCTGACGAGTGAAATAGAGCCAAAATGAAAATATTTTGCAAGAGTGAAACATAGTTAGGAGGAAGACATGGAATAGACACATATAAACCTCCTAACTTGTGAACCCCAGCATGACTTCCTAAAGGATTTCCAATCTCAAAATCATCATAGTATACTATCAAAGGAAAATTCAGCTCTCCGTCCCTTACAGTTTGTATAATATTTTCCCATACTGAGCCCTGTACTATATTCTCAATACCAAAAGAACGTTCTCGTAAATTGTGCAAGTAATCTAAAGTATCCTTCAATACATTACCAAATGAAAAAAAAGATTTTAAGTTATTTTTTAGTGGCATTATTTGTACCGTACAATCTTTTGATACCAACGCACGTCCAGTAGTAGTATTTTTAGTTTCCCTTCGGTGGCCTATGACCACTTCTTGCGGCTCGACGAACGTTCCTAATATTTTAAAATGGTTGAAACGTTTGAATTCCGTGTCAAGATTTTCAAACGTACGGCAATAAGTACCAACAATTTTATCAATATTATCACGCATGTTCGATGTTGTCGGGTGTGATGGTATCAATTCATATAACTGTTGCGCTAAAATGCTTTCCGATCTAGAAAAAAAAATTTGAATATTTTCTACGATGTCTTGCACAATTTTACGCGGTATTGTGGAACTAGCGTACAAGGAAGATATGAAATTCGATGCATGAAGCATATGCGTTTCATTTTCTGGTCTAATATTTTGAACTGCTGCAATTTCTGTTGTCGTTGATGATGATGAATATGATGATGGTAATACCAAACATTCCAAAGGAGTAACTACATCATTATTTTGTCGATCTAACTGGTGATCTCGTGTTAAATGTTTTTTAAATGAATCAATAGATAAATAATGGCGGAAACACCCTTGTTCACCACAGTGAAAATTAGAATTTCTTCCAGTTGATTTACAAAAATATCTTATGTGTTTAATTAACAGGGACGGAGAAGATGAAATACCTTCTTTGCAGTAATAACAAATAAAAACCATATTTTTTTATAAAAACTACTTTTTGTCACAAATAAGTCCCAGGTCGGACATCAGACTGTTAACAACTTGAGTGTTCCTATCGTATTTGGTATGAATATTGAAAAATCCTAATTGGATAAACAACCAAACATCATCACACTGCTCCGGGTAGCAGGCCCCGGTTGAGTGGAATATTTTGAACGCGCAGTCTACAGCTGTGATGAGTTTCGAAAAATTGTATACAGTGTCGTTAATGACAACATACGATGCTCTTATTTGAGTACAGTTTTCTCCTACATATATGACGTAGGGTTGCATTGACCGTTGCTGTTTGGTCAATATTTCCCTGCGTTCTAGGATTGACGGTGTTACATCAGCTTCAGATGCGACTTGATTTATAAAGGCAGAGGTCATCTCGGAGCGTGAAAATTTGATAATCTCTTTACCTTTCTTCTTCCTGGCCGGCGAAATATTGATGATATAAGTCAGCAGCACTAGGCAGACGTTTGTGATAGACTCTGGATCGTCCTCTGTAAGCAAAAACAATAGCAAAATAAACACTATACGTAAGAAAGAGGAGAGTAAAGGTGATCCCATCAAAAACATAAATTTGTGAAAATTGGGGCAAAGTCAATATTAAGAGTGTGCATAGTTGTCGACTTCGCCGACAAAAGAATTGAGATCTAAATTATAAATCAGAGTTTTATAATAAAAATCAGTTAGGGTGTCTGAGGTTTTGCGTATTTGGAATTACATGCGCGGCCACATCGGGGGCAGTGCTATGCTGTGTCTGACCGTCCGGACAGAACTACTAATAGAGCAAAATATGGACGCAAATTTGTACTCACCATCAATCAGAGAAATCAGGGTTTGTATGTTAGTCTTCAAGTTTCTGTCGCGGGTGTACTCTGCTTTGCGTTTTGCGTAACTGACAATGTTTTGTTTGTGTATTTCTATTGAGGAAAACAGACTGTTTTCCTTTTGCGGGTACAACTGGTTGAAGTCGTTCATAAGCTGCGGAAGAGACGTTTAATTTCAATTTAAGTCACACAACATCAATGTTTACTCTTTGTTGTTATTTCTTGGTGCAACTTAATAATATGTAAGTAGTCTAAAATTAAAATTTTACAATGCAACTATTCTTAAATTGTGTCTAATTATATCATTAACAACCTTCAAATCTATTACATATAATAAAACAGTATAGAAACCGTGTCTGTACTTTTGATGAATAAAAAAGAAATTAGTTTGGGCGGATAAGAAAAGACTAAAAGAACACAAAAAAAAAAATTGCGCTAATCTCCGTAACTACTGAACGGATATTCACGCGGTTTTCACTGGTAGATCAAGCTAAGATCTGGGCAACATATAGGCTATGTTTCATTGAAATCGGTTTTACTTAATCCGTAGCTACAATCATGTAAAATATCAAGCTGCCTGTGCGACAAAAACTCACAAACTACTGAACAAAGTCGCGGGCAACCGCTAGTTTATAAGTATACACACCCAATACGTCGTGTTATTTTGATCGCGCGTGACTGAAAAGGTAATTATTTTCATTCTACTTACTTACCAGAGTATATCCTTGTGGTTGTTTTAGGGCTGGGTACATGAAATGAATGATTCCATTGTTATTTTCCTCATATAACTTTTTTAATCGGCTCTTACTTGTGGCTGTCCAAACTTCTTCAACTTTCCCCCACGGTTCTACGTTGTTTTTCAAGAAAGTTATGTTGTCTTCGTAGTCATCAGGTTCTGTAAATAAAAACAGGAATATACACAGAACATGCTTCAAGTCTTTTTCAACTAAGATGAGTTCTGTGAGACTTTAAATTATTACGAATTATAGACCGGTTGGCGATGAGTCAGATACTACAGATTCTGCAAGTGATAATGAAAGTGTTATTTCTTTTGAAATGGGTGAATAAAAGAGTATAGTAATAAAGTAATTATTATCAAAATACAACTTACCATTATTATCACTGTTCTCATCGCAAGTTACCGACGCCGATGTGCTTTTCGATGAACAGGAACTTGATGAAGCTCGCCTGCTTGTGCCGGCTAGTTCGCCACTTTGCCGTAGCTTCCTTCTCCTTGTTATATAAGTTTCGTACAGCTTGCCGCTTGCATTTTTTTTTGCAGAGCCGTCTTTTCCGGTAGCGTAGGCAGAATAATATACGATTTTAGATTCCTTAGGAAATAATGTAACTATTTCCGAAGCCAGTCTACAAAATTCTTCAGAGGAAATTTTGTGATCGGGCTTATTTTTTATGGAATTATTGATTACAATTTGGCTTAGTTTCCTTCTTGATCCTTCCATTAAAAGCCCTCCACAAGACAGGCCTTCGTTTATAAGAGCTCTCCCATCTAAACTTCCCTGAAAGTAAAAAATTACGTTTGGAAAGGAACTAAAGTCAGAGCAATGTGGCCCAACCAGCTGTAATCCATTTTTTCGTTTATTCCAACGCTTACTTTATTTGAAGAAGAATAACATTGTTTTACAAACTTGTTTTTAGGGTTCACTAAAATGAAAATGAAATTAACTACAATTATTAATTTGGCTTACCTACCGTTGAAAACTAACGCTACTAATTTTCTAGCAGTTTTGGTCCTAATCTCCTAGGGGGTGAAAATAGGGTTAAAATTTATTCGGAAGTTCAACGGTTTTGAAGCAATATATATGAACAATTTGGATTTAGTTTAGGTGCAAAATGTTAAGAATCATTTGTGTCAGCTTCTCGCAAGGGTTGGGGAAGTTTTGTATGAAACTCCATCTCTTTAGAAGCTAGATGCAATAAATATTGTTTTAGGAAAAAATAATATAAGCTATAGAAAGACAGAGATAGGTACATAGGTATAGATAGGGATGGACGGTTTGACAGATGGACGTATGGACGGATGAATCAAAGAGTTTGGAAACCTCGCTGCGTAAGGGATGAATGGTCGGTGGGGTAGATGAATGAACGGAAAGGTGGACAGTCGGATAGAATAAAAAAAAAACCCGCGCGGACGAAGTCGCGGGCAACCGCTATTATAGTATATATCGGAAACCTCGGCGCGCGAGTCCAACTCTCAATTGACCGGTTTTTCTGACAGCTTGGATTGCTTTTGACATCACTGCAAAATTGGTTGGTAAGCGTTGGAATACTTGGAATGGGTAGGTACATGAAAAAATGGATCACAGAATAATAATTACAAGAGGTCCAAATAATCATATAACTACAATTGACAACCGCTCAATTTCGAGATTTAGTTCCAAGCTTCTGGAAAATTATTTTTTTAAACGCCTAAGGAACCTCAGCTGTGACGTCATTTCCGGAAAAAATAAACGACTTTTTAAACTCAAAAATTTATTATTAAAGGATGAAAATTTTTTAAATGTAAAAATATGTGTCCTCTATTATTATTGTATATTCTTGCAGAAAATCCAATAAAATGGGCTGCATGTAAAAATGAATGGTTGTCAATAATTGTTTAGGGACCTTCTCCAGTCATACAAATTTGCCTCGGCGTAGGATCTGGTACGAATGCATGCCGTGATGCCGTCCGCATATTGTCATTTCATATGCCATCCGCATGAGTGACGCGGAAGGCACGCATGACAGGAGAAGCATGTATAAATTTGTATGAAAGTATAAATTGATGCGGACGGCACGCACATCCGCGTGACTGGAGAAGCTCCTCATATTATACCACTTACTTACAATCGTTCTAGCTCATTGGGCCACACATAGCTCTGAAGGTACTGAATGAAAAATTTAGTCTACAGAGGCCAGCAAAGCAAAATATCTACACTAATAAACCAAGGAAAATGGCAGTTATTTTTTACCCAACTACGGCGAAGCAAAAAGGAGTGTAATGATTTTAACCGCTATTTATGTATGTAGGTATGTATATGTTCATATGTTTTATTATTTGTTGTTATGCTCTATAAATAGTATACCAATTTTCACGCTTGTAAATGTTCT
Source organism: Athrips mouffetella (assembly GCA_947532105.1). Lineage (NCBI taxonomy): Eukaryota > Metazoa > Arthropoda > Insecta > Lepidoptera > Gelechiidae > Athrips > Athrips mouffetella. Next base: position 16,190,591 of record OX383984.1, read on the forward strand.
CGTTTTAGCAATAGAGCTAAAACAAATAAAATCGCCTAAAAACACGTTTTTATTAGGGAAGCCCCCCTTAAGTTTTATTTTTATTATTTTTTGTTATGGCGGCAACAGATATACCTACATAACTTGTAAAAATTTCAGCTGTCTACCTATTACGGTTCATGAGATACAGCCCCAACAATTTTTTTTAAAGCTGACATTCCTTTGTTGTTGAATATTTTTTTAAACAAAAATACAGTATTTATGTGTGTCTACCTAACCTACACCTAGCGGGACCAACTGTCTTAGAGACCTGAAATTACTTTCAGATGTCCCTCCGGTGCAATCGGTTGCTCTATCGAATTATGCGTTAATTAAATTTGTTCCTGGTAGAGAAAAAAGTGCTTTTATAGTTGACCTCCAGCCAGCGGGATACTTTCTTACCACACGAGTGATAAACATCAAAATGGTTTTAAAAATCACTTCTACATAATATGTTCTACGATCCCAGAAGAAAACATTCTTCTATCACTGTTCCTTCAGGTAAAATTTCAATCATGTGGTTCAGAAGTGTCCTGCTGGCTGGAGGTTCCTAGTAACTTAAATTTTGCCTATTACGGTTCATGAGATACAGTCCACTGACAGACCGATTAATAGTCCCATTTTTTATCCTTTGGGTACGGAACCCTACAATGAAAGGTAGTTTTTTAAGGAACCACCACAAGAAGTTGCAGGAATTATGCAGGGACAAATTATATTTTTCTTGGTCTATAAACTATACAACTACAGGCTGCTACGAAATATTTAATCTACCTACTTAAATCTACAGTACACAACCTACAAATAAAAAAATTGAATTTAAATAATTACGCTTAGAATATTTTTCACCTGAAACAAACAATTTATTATGTATTTTTATAAGACTAGTCCATATTATGGTCACTTGGTCACCTTTCGGCTCCGTTATGAGACGAGAGGAAGGAGAATTTTTTCTGTAATTATCGCTCTATTTCTCAGCCCTCCAATATCTACTCTCCGGGCTGAGAGATCATTATCTCTATGCAGGGTGTAAAAAATAATAAGCACTAATTTAGCCTTAAAAGCTATAAAATCAAAAATTTCACAACCACAGGCAGGATTCAAACCTGCGTCTTCTCCGTCAGTACCAGAGACGCTTTAACCAACTAGGCTACCATGATCCTGCCTGATGATGCGAAATAGCCGCCTAGTAAAAATAATGTAGTTTATAGAATGTGTAGTTTGTAGAACTATCCGAACACAATTTACTTGTTCAGTTAATGGTCTAAGGAGCATACTAAAATAGTGCTTACAATTTTTTTTACACCTGCATTAAAGAAAGAAGGACAAACAAACAAACACACTTTCACAATTACAGAGGGCATTTCATGTAATCTTTACAATATAACTGCCCCATCTTAATAAGGCACAGAGCTGTGTGGCACGGAGTTTTCATAATAGGTAGGTACTTAATATATTTACATGATTCTTTATTGATACAACCTAACCGTGGAAGGGACAAATTAAACAAAATCACATTTAAATCACTTACAGTATTTTGATGTTCTTGGGCAGCAGATTTCGCAGTTACAGGTGTATGATTTTCATCACTCGGCTCATCTACAGATGTTTCAGATCCTGATTTAGTTATTTTGCACACATCTTTATTTCCAGACATGAATGTGTCCTGAAAAGCAATAAATAATTGAATTTAGTCATTCATCATACAAAAATATAGATAAATAAAAAGAATTGAAAAAAAAAACCGGCCAAGTGCGAGTCGGACTTGCGCACGGAGGGTTCCGTTCCGTACCATCATATAAATACACCCGAAGGGCCCAAACGGAGCCCTATTACTAAGCCTATGTCGTCTGTATTTCAGTCCGAGGGCTGTATTATTAGAACAGGTAGTACGGCAGATTACCCAACATAAAAACAAGGCAGATTTTTTTTTTCTTGTGTCAACCTTTGTAGTAGGTATAGGTACCTACCTAAATGAGAGAAAATAATTTCAGTACCATCTATCGACACTTATTAATACTCAGTTGACACCTGTCTGCGAAAGTCTCTCATTGGAATACAAAGAACCAGAACTTACAGCTGTTAATGTGAGATCCAGCTGCGCTGTCAAATTTATGTCATCAATTAGTTTCTTGAATTTCAGGCGTGGTCCAATTTTTGGAATCAGATCTTTTAATTCTGTTTCGCCCAGTAATAGAACAGATTCTTCATCAATGTCGTTGTCTAAAAAACAGTTTAATTAAATTAATTGACTCAACAATTAATCAACTGACTCAAACATGCATAAGTAGGTACCTAGGTAGATAGATAAATTATCATGTTTAAAAAAAAACAGGAACCATCACTTCTTAGAATCTGACCAAAGGTCTAGCCACACAACATGAAAATCTAACATCACTATCATCATATCTATATCATAACTATCAACATGTAATTTGGTAAGTGATTTTTATGCTTTGTCGGCATGATATAAATATAGGTACCTACCATGGAATGCTTGAATATATTCTTCCAGCCCTAATGAGCGGAGACATTCTTCATACTTCATGTTATATTCCTGTTAAATAAATAATAAATAAGACAGCTTGACTCTAGCAATGAATGAATGATTAATTTATTTCAGAACTAATTGTTCCATAACTAATTAATTATTAATTAAAAATAACATAATACCTAATGAAATAACAAAATTACTCGGTTTAAATTACTTGACAAGCATTTACATGCTTGACAAGCTTGCTTAAGAAGAAAGACTTTTAATTTAGTCGTCACAGACTGAACTAGGCTCTGGACTCGCGATTCTACACAAAAATTGTATTTAACTGAATGTTTATTTTATTTGAGGTCTGACTTTTAGTTCCCACATTTTGACCGTCTAGCTAGGGACCCCAAACACACTTTCACACTAGGGCTGTGTTATCATCTGGGTACCTATCACTTGCCAGATGGTCAGATGAAATTGTCTCAAATTGGTGGTGCTGGGCGGCTACGGCACAGACGCCGTGGCACAAAAAAGAAGAGGCCTATGCCCGCCAGTGGGCTGATGTGGGCTAATTAGATAGATTAAACAGATGATTAATTGATTATGTATGAACCTACCTGTGCTTGTATTTATTGTAATCCAAGTTCTGGCTTCCAGCAAGTAGGTACCACTTGCAACGCAGCGCGATGATATGACTACAACTCAACGTACCTACCTAGGTATCACTTTTTAGTCACTTTTCATCAAATTCCTGTCAGTCATGAGGATATAATTACTGCATTCACGCAAAGTGAATAATGGCCGACCGACACACTACACACTACTCTTTGCACGCTGACGCCGCGAGCGCAGCGGAAGGAAAGAAACGAAAGAGAATGTTGCCAACTACATAGAAAAAAAATATCCGAAAAAAACTGTATGACTGCAATATATTGACGGCGCGGCGGCGGCGCGTCTTATTTTAATTAACATCAGAACAAATGTGGAGAAAACGTTATTACGCTTATTTATTGGAAGAGTAAGCTAGCGTTTGGGTTATGGCATAAAGTTTAACTTATAAAGTCACGACAGGGTTTTGAAGCAAAGTTATGTGATTGTCACACTCCTTGCAACACTGAATGAAAAAGGCGCGAAAGCGTCTCGAGTTTTAAATGGAACAGCATACTTATTTAAGTAAGCAGCACCGTTATAAGTAACCGACCTATCTAATAAAGTAACCTGGATACATACGAACGTTAAATACGGAAATTATTCCCGCGACACGTGAGAGGGGCAATTTTAGGTAGGTACATAATAGTTAGGTACCTATGTTGGAGCAAATTTCGAAATTATTTTAGGGAGGTATAGGTAATTTGGAAATGAATGAAAAAACAAAGTGTAACAGGGTAGGTACAGTCAAGAGCACATCAAGCTTGACACATTGGACTTTGTACCGTTATTTCAGTAGATGTACGCACGGGCTAGAGTCACACTGTGAATGTCAAGCTTGACCTGCTTTTGACTGTACCTATAATGACCGTGAAGGATATGACTCTCAAACTGAACAACTTAGATCGATAGGTATATACGAAAAAAAGCATGACTTCCCATATAGGCCTACCTCTATGGGAAGTTCAACGTTGTTCTCGTATGTTCCTTTCCTACCTATGTTCTATCGGAAAAGATGTTGAGTTTCATGGGCAGATTATATCCTGTTGTTATAGGTATCTATCTACGCCTTTGTTAGTTGTGATGGTTGGTAGTTATAATAAAAACCGGCCAAGTGCACCAATATATAGGGTTCCGTAGTTTCTTTAGAATTTTTTATCGCAAAGCAAGTTTTATATCGTTCATAACATAAACTTTCACTTCCCAATGCTCGGCGAAGTCATACCTAGAGTCTTGCTATTGCTAAGCTCATTAACCTGTGAAGTCAACTTACCTCTGATAGTTTTCCTTTTAACTACATCATATACAAGGTGTAACAGAAAGGGTATATCAACCCTGAAGGATGTGAATCTGCCCATGAAACTGAACAACATTCCCTGAGGAACATAGGTCGAAATACGAAAAAAAAATTTTGACCTCCCATACAAAATGCGCGATCAGCTGATGCAGTTTCTATGGGAGGTCTGACCTCGTAATGAGTTTGTTAGTTTTCCCTAGCCTGGAAGTGAATAGGTACCTACCTACCAAAGTCATAAAATGAATGAACATGTTGGAGTTTTTTGTTCTACATGTAGGTACCTATTGTAGGTACGCCAGTTCGCGACCAGTTAGTGGAGTTGTCAAGTTTCAAGAGAAAATATAAATTGCACCATTCTGTCTATTGTCTTTATACTTACCTACCTACTATTTTAGGAAAATGGCTTGCGGTGGCGGCTGTGATTGTGGTCAATGGCTTTACCTGCCAACTAGGTAGGTACTAGGTGGGCAACCAGTTTGATAAAAAAAACCGGTTAAGTGCGAGTCTGACTCGCGTGCCGAGGGTTTCAATATACCTACCAACCTTTTTTTTTAGAAACAATAAAGTCTATTTATAGGACCACCATCGAGTTATCACTGCCTCCCCATCATCGCTCCATGACCGGACAGCGCCTTAAACTGGGTCTTTCGCCTGGTGGCCTTGACCGCGCAGGACTTTTGGAGTTTAGGTACCTACCTACATTACAGCTTTCTAGTAGGTGCTAAGGGTACCTGAGCTAAGCTATTCTTTACTATTACCTATATATTCTTGCTAAGCCAGGCCTGTTTCACTCCGCGTCTAGGCATGAATTAAGTAGGTACCTATAAGTACCTACCTACCGCACGGTGCGCCCCGCGGCTGCGTAGCCGGCCGGACCGGACTATCGCGCCTTCGCATGTTCTATACCTACGTTTCCCGCGCTTTCAATAGTTTCTCGTCTCGGATGTTAACAATGTGGAGCAATGTATGAATGAACAATAAATAACAAAAGAATTTATCTCCAACTGATTTAAAATGTTTTTTTATTAGCAAATTACCTACCTAGGCAACATTATATGACACAAATTACTGAAGGAAAATTTAGGTAACCTACCTACCTATCTAGCTAAGTATAGTCACTGGCGTCTAGTCACTCGAAAAATAAGTAAGTATAGTCAGCGACAAGTCAAGATACACACTCGCAATGCGACTCAAGCCCATATGTCTACTGAAATGAGTCCTACAAAGTCCAATATTGTGTCAAGCTTGATCTGACTGTACCTACGTTACTTTACATACTTGCACCGTGTGTAGTAGGTACCTACCTACCTACCGCCGGTACGCACATAAATAGGCACCTACCTAGGTACTAGCTTTAGGATCCATTACATTCAGGAGTTAGGTTAGGTTTTAGCAATCACGTACAGTCAAGAGCACGTTAAGCTTGACACATTGGCCTTTGTACCTATGTATCGCGCTTATCTTAATCTCTGTAGAGACGAAAGTCGCACTGCGAGTGTCAATGTCAAGCCAAATTTGTACCAACAAATTTCGCGCGGTATCGGGCTCCCGCCCACGACCGTAAATCGGTGACCGATTTTTTGTAGGACAAAAATGGAACGCATTGATTGCCATAGTTCAACGCACACGACCTACAAAAAGTCGGTGAGAAATGAAATCGGACGTCGCGGCCGATCCGATTATCGGTGAGAAATGGAACATACGTAAGTAAATGCATACTTCAAAGCACACTACCTACTCACCGTCGCGGTCACGAAATCAGTCGGCCACTTAGGGATGTGCTTGTTGTGTCATGATGGATATTGATATCGACATTTTGATCGAAGAAGTAGAAAAAAAAGACCTGCCTAGTGCAATACAGGTTAGAATAAACAGGTACCATGACAGAAACACAAAGAAAATATTATGAGAAGAAGTTGCTTTTTATTAGGGTTCCGTAGCCAACGGTTCAGTTGTCCGTGTAGCGTGCCGGCAAAGAATAGTACCAACCCATCTCTAACCGTGGGTGTCGTAGGAGGCGACTAAGGGTTTACAAACCGGAGGATGGGCAGCAGCGTCAGAAAATTGGCCGCTATCTTGATTTTTTTTTGTTTCTGGACCGATTGCCTTTAAAATCGATATCCGTGGGTCCAAGAGGACTCTATAACGAATCTAATGTTTTTTCCAATTTTTACAGCTGATTCGTAATGGGAGGCCACTCGGATCCTCAGATATCGATTTTGAAAGCAATCGATCCAGGGACAAAGAATTTCAAGATGGCGACCTTTTTTTAAAATTTTGTCATCAGACTTGTTATTTGAGTCCTCTTGGACCCCCGGATATCAATTTTGAAAGTAATCGGTCCAGAAACAAAAAAAGCAAGATGGCGGCCATTTTTTCCAATTTCTACAGTTGATTCGTAATGGGAGACCACTCGGATCCTCAGATATCGATTTTGAAAGCAATCGGTCCAGGGACAAAGAATTTCAAGATGGCGACCTTTTTTTTAAATTTTGTCATCAGACTTGTTATTTGACTCCTCTCGGACCCCCGGATATCAATTTTGAAAGTAATCGGTCCAGAAACAAAAAAAACAAGATGGCGGCCATTTTTTCCAATTTCTACAGTTGATTCGTTATGAGAGGCCACTCGGATCCTCAAATTTCGATTTTGAAAGCAATCGGTCCAAAAACAAAAAAATTCAAGATGACGGCCATTTTTTCCAATTTAGATTCGTTATGAGAGGTCACTCGGATCCTCAGATATCGATTTTGAAAGCAGGAAGGAAAAAGAATTTCAAGATGGCGACCTTTTTTTTCGATCTGTCATCAGATTCGTTATAAGAGTCCTCTCGGACCCACAGATATCAATTTTGACGCCAATCGATCCAGAAACAAAAAGAAATCAAGATGGCGGCCATTTTTCACCTACCTTCTTGGTATGTTTGACCAATAACCGCCACCCTAGTGGTACCCGCACATTAGGTTAGTAACACTTTGACCTTGAGCGGGTCTGTACTTTATACAGACTACTAAGAAAGAAGAAAATAGCGTACCCCTTTTTCAGCTTATAGTTACCAGCTGGTTTTGTTACTACTTATTTGCTGCTGTGCGTACCTTGTAGGTAGGTAAGTAATTGTAATTATATTGTTTTTACATCTGTGTCGATATTTTTAAAGTGTCGATAGTGTAGGCAGGAACAACACTATCGATACTTCAGTTTCGATACTGTATACCTACGGATCGGAAGGGACCGTGTGCGTTGAGTCAGTCACAAAATCGGTCGTGAAATCGGAGGAATAACTTGTCCGATTTACTGTCCTAAAAAAAACGGTCGTGGGCGGGAGCCCTTCCGCATATCTTACCTTCAGGTACAGCCCAGAGCAGGTCAAGCTTCACACTTGCAGCGCGACTCTAGCCCTCGCGGTTATTGATACAAGAAGTGTCAAGCTTGACGTGCCCTTGACTGTAGGTACCTGTGCTAATCACGCGGTCGCTGCATACCTAGCGAAAATGTAGCAACACTCTCTTTATAAGTATGCTGCATACTTACAATGATTCGGCATATCTACTCATCATGATGCTGTCTACGTATTGTACGTACCTTGCATACTTTTGTAAAAGGCTGGGTACTTAAATAATTGTGCTTGCTACGTTCGAGACGAAGCAAAGCTCTCTTTGTAAGTACGCTGCATACTTACAATGATTCGGCATATCTACTCATCATGATGCTGTCTACGTATTGTACGTACCTTGCATACTTTTGTAAAGAGGCTGGGTACTTAAATAATTGTGCTTGCTACGTTCGACACGTAGCAACACTCTCTTTATAACTATGCTGCATACTTACAATGATTCGGCATATCTACTCATCATGATGCTGTCTACGTATTGTAAGTACCTTGCATATTTATGTAAGGAGGCTGGGTACTCAAATAATTGTGCTTGCTACGTTCGCCACGTAGCAACGCTCTCTTTATAAGTATGCTGCATACTTACAATGATTCGGCATATCAACTCATCATGATGCTGTCTACGTATTGTACGTACCTTGCATACTTTTGTAAAGAGGCTGGGTACTTAAATAATTGTGCTTGCTACGTTCGAGACGTAGCTACGCTCTCTTTGTAAGTACGCTGCATACTTATAATTATTCGGCATATCTACTCATCATGATGCTGTCTCCGTATTGTACGTACCTTGCATACTTATGTAAGGAGGCTGGGTACTTAAATAATTGTGCTTGCTACGTTCGACACGTAGCAACACTCTCTTTATAAGTATGCTGCATACTTACAATGATTCGGCATATCAACTCATCATGATGCTGTCTACGTATTGTGCGTACATTGCATACTTTTGTAAAGAGGCTGGGTATTTTAATAATTGTGCTTGCTATGTTCGAGACGTAGCAACGCTCTCTTTGTAAGTACGCTGCATACTTATAATAATTCGGCATATCTACTCATCATGATGCTGTCTCCGTATTGTACGTACCTTGCATACTTATGTAAGGAGGCTGGGTACTTAAATAATTGTGCTTGCTACGTTTGACACGTAGCAACACTCTCTTTATAAGTATGCTGCATACTTACAATGATTCGGCATATCTACTCATCATGATGCTGTCTACGTATTGTACGTACCTTGCATACTTTTGTAAAGAGGCTGGGTACTTAAATAATTGTGCTTGCTACGTTCGACACGTAGCAACACTCTCTTTATAAGTATGCTGCATACTTACAATGATTCGGCATATCTACTCATCATAATGCTGTCTACGTATTGTAAGTACCTTGCATACTTATGTAAGCAGGCTGGGTACGCAAATAATTGTGCTTGCTACGGTCGTCACGTAGCAACGCTCTCTTTATAAGTATGCTGCATACTTACAATGATTCGGCATATCTACTCATCATGATGCTGTCAACGTATTGTAAGTACCTTGCATACTTATGTAAGGAGGCTGGGTACTCAAATAATTGTGCTTGCTACGTTCGACACGTAGCAACACTCTCTTTATAAGTATGCTGCATACTTACAATGATTCGGCATATCTACTCATCATGATGCTGTCTACGTATTGTACGTACCTTGCATACTTTTGTAAAGAGGCTGGGTACTTAAATAATTGTGCTTGCTACGTTCGAGACGTAGCTATGCGCTCTTTGTAAGTACGCTGCATACTTATAATTATTCGGCATATCTACTCATCATGATGGTGTCTACGTATTGTACGTACCTTGCATACTTTTGTAAAGAGGCTGGGTACTTAAATAATTGTGCTTGCTACGTTCGTCACGTAGCAACGCTCTCTTTATAAGTATGCTGCATACTTACAATGATTCGGCATATCTACTCATCATGATGCTATCTACGTATTGTAAGTACCTTGCATACTTATGTAAGGAGGCTGGATACTCAAATAATTGTGATTGCTATGTTCGTCATGTAGCAACGCTCTCTTTATAAGTATGCTGCATACTCACAATGATTCGGCATATCTACTCATCATCATGCTGTCTACGTATTGTAAGTACCTTGCATACTTATGTAAGGAGGCTGGGTACTCAAATAATTGTGCTTGCTACGTTCGACACGTAGCAACACTCTCTTTGTAAGTATGCTGCATACTTACAATGATTCGGCATATCTACTCATCATGATGCTGTCTACATATTGTAAGTACCTTGCATACTTATGTAAGGAGGCTGGGTACTCAAATAATTGTGCTTGCTACGTTCGACACGTAGCAACACTCTCTTTGTAAGTATGCTGCATACTTACAATGATTCGGCATATCTACTCATCATGATGCTGTCTACGTATTGTACGTACCTTGCATACTTTTGTAAAGAGGCTGGGTACTTAAATAATTGTGCTTGCTACGTTCGACACGTAGCAACGCTCTCTTTGTAAGTACGCTGCATACTTATAATTATTCGGCATATTTACTCATCATGATGCTGTCTCCGTATTGTACGTACCTTGCATACTTATGTAAGGAGGCTGGGTACTTAAATAATTGTGCTTGCTACGTTCGACACGTAGCAACACTCTCTTTATAAGTATGCTGCATACTTACAATGATTCTGCATATCTACTCATCATGATGCTGTCTACGTATTGTACGTACCTTGCATACTTATGTAAGGAGGCTGGGTACTCAAATAATTTTGCTTGCTACGTTCGACACGTAGCAACACTCTCTTTATAAGTATGCTGCATACTTACAATGATTCGGCATATCTACTCATCATGATGCTGTCTACGTATTGTACGTACCTTGCATACTTTTGTAAAGAGGCTGGGTACTTAAATAATTGTGCTTGCTACGTTCGTCACGTAGCAACGCTCTCTTTATAAGTATGCTGCATACTTACAATGATTCGGCATATCTACTCATCATGATGCTGTCTACGTATTGTAAGTACCTTGCATACTTATGTAAGGAGGCTGGGTACTCAAATAATTGTGATTGCTACGTTCGTCATGTAGCAACGCTCTCTTTATAAGTATGCTGCATACTTACAATGATTCGGCATATCTACTCATCATGATGCTGTCTACGTATTGTAAGTACCTTGCATACTTATGTAAGGAGGCTGGGTACTTAAATAATTGTGCTTGCTACGTTCGACACGTAGCAACACTCTCTTTGTAAGTATGCTGCATACTTACAATGATTCGGCATATCTACTCATCATGATGCTGTCTACGTATTGTACGTACCTTGCATACTTTTGTAAAGAGGCTGGGTACTTAAATAATTATGCTTGCTACGTTCGAGACGTAGCAACGCTCTCTTTGTAAGTACGCTGCATACTTATAATTATTCGGCATATTTACTCATCATGATGCTGTCTCCGTATTGTACGTACCTTGCATACTTATGTAAGGAGGCTGGGTACTTAAATAATTGTGCTTGCTACGTTCGACACGTAGCAACACTCTCTTTATAAGTATGCTGCATACTTACAATGATTCGGCAAATCTACTCATCATGATGCTGTCTACGTACCTTGCATACTTATGTAAGGAGGCTGGGTACTTAAATCATTGTGCTTGCTACGTTCGACACGTAGCAACACTCTCTTTATAAGTATGCTGCATACTTACAATGATTCTGCGTATCTACTCATCATGATGCTGTCTACGTATTGTACGTACCTTGCATACTTATGTAAGGAGGCTGGGTACTCAAATAATTGTGCTTGCTACGTTCGACACGTAGCAACACTCTCTTTATAAGTATGCTGCATACTTACAATGATTCGGCATATCTACTCATCATGATGCTGTCTACGTATTGTACGTACCTTGCATACTTTTGTAAAGAGGCTGGGTACTTAAATAATTGTGCTTGCTACGTTCGTCACGTAGCAACGCTCTCTTTATAAGTATGCTGCATACTTACAATGATTCGGCATATCTACTCATCATGACGCTGTCTACGTATTGTACGTACCTTGCATACTTATGTAAGGAGGCTGGGTACTCAAATAATTGTGCTTGCTACGTTCTACACGTAGCAACACTCTCTTTATAAGTATGCTGCGTACTTACAATGATTCGGCATATCTACTCATCATGATGCTGTCTACGTATTGTACGTACCTTGCATACTTTTGTAAAGAGGCTGGGTACTTAAATAATTGTGCTTGCTACGTTCGAGACGTAGCAACGCTCTCTTTGTAAGTACGCTGCATACTTATAATTGTTCGGCATATCTACTCATCATGATGCTGTCTACGTACTGTACGTACTTTGCATACTTATGTAAGGAGGCTGCGTACTTAAATAATTATGCTGCTTGCTACGTTTGAGACGTAGCAAGACTCTCTTTGTAAGTATGCTGCATACTTATAACGATTCGGCATATCTACTCATCATGATGTTGTCTACGTATTATATGTACCTTGCATGCTTATGTAAGGAGGCTGCGTACTTAAATAATTATGCTGCTTGCTACGTTTGAGACGTAGCAAGACTCTCTTTGTAAGTATGCCGCATACTTATAATGATTCGGCATATTTACTCATCATGATGTTGTCTACGTTGATAACAAGCTTTTCTAAAGAAGCCGAGTACTTATGTAATTGTGCTACAACCTCTCATACGAGTGCATCGCATAGTTACAATGATATACCGGGTACTTATAAAACGGCGTTGCCTATAAAATTCTGGGGGAGCTTCCTGTCCATTAGTGGACTTTCTCCGACCAATGACCTTTTGGTTAATATGTACTTACATAAGTAGGCCAAACAGATAAAAAAATGTACCCTGGCTACCTATTATACGTTGCATGTGAGCGGCATATCTTCATAAGTATATTTCATAAAATAACGAATATCACTTATCGAGAGACATTATAAAAGTAGGCGACGTACGTAATTATGGAGCCGGGACAAGTATGTGTAATTGTGTTGAGTACTTTCGTACGTATTTCCGTGGCCCTGACTAAAAGAATGTTGTTCTACCAGTACATAAGTATGCGACTTCGTTATACGCATTACCATTATGGAACACGGTGTTGCTCATAAACGCTACAGTAAGTTGCACAATTTCTAAGTATGTAGAACCGGTTTTTAAGTATGCTGGATCGTTGTAAGTAGTGATGTCCAAGTTACTTACGTAAGTAGCTAATTTAAGTAGCTTATTTTTCTCAGTGTAGACATGCTAGTAAATGAGCATGCTTACTAACATGCTAGAAACGAGCATGCTCTTTAACTGTCTACACTTGCTTGCAAAAAGCATGCTCGTTACAAGCTGTTTTGCTGATTGTCACCCATCTTGGATAATAATTAAAGATTTAATATCACTTCACAAAGCATTTTTATTAGCGCTCAAACACGAACAGGGAAGACAGCAGAATGACAGACTTACTTTTTAAATAGCTTAAAGCTAGTGTTGCCACTAGGCAAACCCCATCAACATCCCCCCTTTTATGATAAACTTAATCAACATATTCATAATCATCACTATAGTCCTTAAACTTAATAGGTTTTCTGACAGTACGGCCGCTTCTAGTAACATATTCAGATTCTATACAATTTTCAGATAAACTTCTCTGCAGAGAGGTTGCCGATGACTCCTCTATCTCATCATTAGCTGTCTCAAGAATATTCTCAGACAAACTTCTCTGCAAAGAGGCCAAAGATGATAAACTTACAAATGATTTTTCTGAACTTGTGTCCGAAATCACAACCGATGTTCCACTATTAATATTTTTATTCAGAGCTGCTTCTTTAGCATCAAGCTCTAAATTTCCCTGACAGTTATGTTCAGCTTCATCATGGATTGTAACATCAGGCACAGTCTCAAAATGACTAAAATAATCATCCTTATTAGAATTAGGTTTATTTTTTAAATAATCATCCATATTAGAATTAGGCTTACAGGTGTTACTAATACAATTAGAGTCAGAGTTGAACCCAGGGCGATTGCTCATGTACTTTCTATTTCTTTTGTAAATATTACCTGCTTCATCCCCCACCAAATAGGATCGTGGTTCATCACAATTTTCAAGAACTTTACCTGGGATCCATTTTGCATCATTATTGTTAAAATATTTTTTCTGACAATATGAAATTTTAGGTTTTAACTGACTTTTAGGAATTGGCAGCAGTGAATTTAAATTTCTTGAGAAAAGCAATTGTGCGGGAGATGGCATATACGGCTTTGGTGTGTTCCTGTAATTCAACAGACCTAAGTACGGATCTGATCCATCGTTGCATTTTTTTAATATGTTTTTAAAAATTTTAACGCCACTCTCACTTTGACCATTGGATTGTGAGTGCTTTGGACTTGTTTTGATATGATCGAATTTATAAAGCTCTGAAAATTCTTTAAATTTATCAGATGTAAACTGTGTGCCACAGTCTGTAACCACCGAGGCCGGTATACCATGTCTGGCAAAAACTGATTTACAGTTGATAATAACACAATCACTTGATAAGTTATCAAGTTTACACACCTCGATATACTTAGAATAGTAATCCATTAACACCAAGTAGTCTTTGCTTTCTAGTGTGCATATATCAATGCCAACCTTGTGCCAGGGAAGCATTTCTATGGAATGATTTATTAAAGGTTCTTTTTGTAAATTCGGTTTGTATTTTGCACAAGGTTCACACTGACTTACATACAACTCCAAATCTTTATTGATATCAGGCCAAAACACACATGTTCTGGCTCTAATTTTACATGTGCTTACGCCTACATGTCCATCATGAATTATTTTCATTATTTCTGTTTTCAAAGAATCTGGTATCAAAATTAAATTGCTTTTCAAAATGATACCATCCAAAAGACTTAACTCATCCCGGAAAGTCCAGAATATTCGGGCTTTCTGACTCAGATCATGTATGTTTGTTGGCCATCCAAACTTTATGTAATCTATAATTTGCCTTAATAGAGGATCTGATTTTGTTTCATTTTGTATTTTAATTAGTTGTTTATTTGATATGGGCAAGCAATCTCTTTGTAATTTTACATGACATACAATATTTTCATTCAGCAGCTTAAATTTTTTCTCAACATTTTGTGAGCAGCTGCGAGATAAGGTATCAGCAATAAATAGAAATCTGCCAGGTTTATATCTCACTTCCAAATTATAACCTTGAACAGCCATCATCATCCTTTGCAGGCGTGCTGGTACTTTATGCAATGGTTTTTTAAATAACGTTTCCAGAGGCTTATGGTCAGTTTCCACAAGCACTTTACGACCATAAATGTATTGATGCATTTTATAACAGCCATAGACAATTGCCAACATTTCTTTCTCTAGTTGACAATAATTTTGTTCTGTCATAGATAAAGCTCGGGACCCAAAGGCAACAGGTTTATTATTTTGTAAAATTACAGCAGCCAATGCTGTTGATGAACTATCTACCGATAACACAATATCTTTGTTAGTATCAAAGTAAGTTAAGCATGGACTGCTACACAAAGCCTTTTTTAACATCTCCAATGATTGTTCTTGGTTGCTGTCCCAGGTGAAAATCGCATCCTTTTTCAGTAATGTTCGTAGTGGCTCTGTTAGTGTTGAGTAATTTGGTATGAATCGAGAAAGATAATTGCACATCCCAAGGAATCTTTCTAGATCTTTTCTGCATTTCGGTCGTTCCATATTCATAACTGCCTGTACTTTACAAGGATCAGGAGAGACACCACTTGCATGGAAAATATGACCCACAAAAAGTAATTCAGTCATGAAGAACTTGCATTTGTTTTCATTGAGTTTAATACCATTTTTAAATGCAATTTCCAAATCTTTTCTAATTCTTTCATTTAGTTGCTCGATAGACTCTGCATAAATGCACAAATCGTCCAAATATGGAATTACTCCTTCAATATTTTCAAATAATTGGTTCATTATTCTGCAGAATTCTTCAGGAGCCGAACTCACCCCAAATGGCAGCCTCCTGAACCTATACCGACCGAACGGTGTGATGAATGTGCATAGATCCGAGCTCTCTTCGTCCAAATTGAGCATCCAAAAGCCATTTGAAGCATCTAGTAATGCGAAAAATTTTGAATTTTGCATTTTACTTTTTATCTCGTCAAGAGTAGGCAACTGGTATTTTGGCTGTACTATAAATTTATTTAGTGCTCTTGGGTCTATGCATATCCTGAGCTTACCGTTAGGTCTCCTAACAAGAACTAGATTATTTACCCATTTGGTAGGCTTCTCTACTTTTTCAATTACACCCATTGACTCCATTTTTGATAGTTCTTCTCGTAGTTCAGGCAGCAATGAAAAAGGAACACGTCGTGCAGCTTGTGCTACTGGGACCGCATCCTCACTTAGTTGAATTACCACACATTGACATGTTTTTGTCTGTTCCTCCTATTCTGATGGCTAGTGCGGCACATGTTACTAAAATGATTGGCCTTTTCGCAACGAAAACATGTCTTTCCGAAGGCAGGGCAGTTATTAATATCATGTGATTGTCCACAGTTTCGACAATTAGTTATTTTCTTTTTGGTTTTCCCTGTGTAGAAAACATTTTGGTCATTCATGGTGTCATGCTCATTCCGGTTCTCCATATCATCAACATATTTCCTTGATGCCTCAGCACTTAGTAAAAACTGCATAATTTAGTCCAGGGTCAATTTTTCTCATCTTCTGCCATAAGTCTTGTTTTTAGGTTATTATATTTTTTATCAAGTCCAGCTATTATTTTGCTTACTGTGAGGTTTTCTCACAGTGTATCAAACTCACACGATATTCCTAGGTTAATTACTCTTTGAAAGTAATCTTCTAGCGTCATGTTGCCTTGCGAGATTGTAAAAAACTCGTTTCTTTGAATTATTATAGACTTTCTAGGTGAAAAATAGTCCTCGAATTTCTTTTTTACTACGTCAAATTTTTCCTCATTCGTTATATTAAATGAGTTGTAAATCTGTAAGCCTTTCTGGCCGATGAAATTTAATAAAATACATACGCGACGCTTGTCACTTGCCTCTTCGAGGCCATTAGCCACTAAATATATTTCGAATCTTTGGATCCAATCCTTGAAATTTTTGGATAAGTTCCCACTGAATTGCATTTCAGGGAGCGGCGGTAACCCACCTGATACCATGTTTTGCTGATTGTCACCCATCTTGGATAATAATTAAAGATTTAATATCACTTCACAAAGCATTTTTATTAGCGCTCAAACACGAACAGGGAAGACAGCAGAATGACAGACTTACTTTTTAAAAAGCTTAAAGCTAGTGTTGCCACTAGGCAAACCCATAGAATACATGAAACAGAGTTAGAAAGGCAATGCTGACAATTTTGTACGGGAACCGGTGTCGCCAGTTTGCACACATTTACACGATAAATTATATTTTCACTACATAAAAAAACCGCTAGCTATTTGTCGTCTACTGGTGAATCGAAAAAGTCAAAAGAGCCAAATCCAAGCAATCAAAAATTTACCGTATTACATTACGTTATAACATTATTTTCAAAAACGTCAAAATCTGACGTTTTTCGGTGAGAAAGAGACAAAGATAAAATGTGGCCATACTAATAAAGTTTGCACAAAACGGTTCAAAAAGTATCCATTGGATCTTTCTTTGTTTTAGCTTTCCTTTTAAATATTTCCCTAACAATATATTTATAAATGTGTGCAACATTATGCATAATACTTAAAAAAATAATTTAGATTTTTCTTTACTGAAAATAGAAAGTTAGCGATTTTGAAATATTAAATTATTGTGTTATACTGGTATCATTATTGTGCAAATGCTAGGGATGTATGTTTCATTGGGCAAATTATCGATAAAATGGATTATTGTACTCTGGATTACAACTTTTCCACGAAACATAGGTTTGTTTTAGATTCGTACAGCTTGCAATAACTAACTCTAGCGATGGCGGTTAATGCGCAGAACACAAAAAACGAGTCGCGGGGGTGCGCGGGGTATGGTGGGGGAAGGACTGCGAAGCGTTCATTGGCTCTCCGCGTGTCACAATGCGCAGAAACTAATCGTCACGCTAATGTTAGGTTGTGCAAGCTGTTTTATTTTTTATATCTCACTAAAATCACAGATTAAATAATACTAAACTAACGTTTACAGATCCGATTGTCAGGCGGCGGGGTGAAGAAGGACGTACTTGATGATAGGGAATCTAGGCGCTGGTTCTTATTAGAGGTCACACTGCATCAATCAATCTTTACACAAAACATTGTAAATTCAAAGTCACTTTGTATTCCTCTTTGCCCCGGGCCTCGGACACAGGCGGTCGTGTGTACAGATTATTTTTATAATCAGTAATAAAATAAGTAGTTATACGTGAGAGTGCGAGAAGAACAACACGCATAATCGTTCCGCCACCATCAGCGCGTGAGTACGAAGTAACAGAGAGTGACAAAGACAGCCATAGTTCACACTTTAATTCACGGTTTAATTCCTAACTGCTCACAAAACCAGTTTAACTACTGCGACTGCGACAGTGCATATTAACACGTTACGTGATTTACTCGCCGACCCACTACAACGGCCCGTATATTTTGAGCTACACATTTAAGCATATAGCTTAACTTATTATAAAAAGGACCCCACCGAAGGCAAAAGGAAAATCAAACGCACTTCCTCCTGGATCGTCAGTGCCCGGATCGGATCCGCCAGTGTACAATGAAAATGAGAGTTCATCTGACAATACTCAGCCAGAACCCGCAGAACCCGCAAGAAGAAAAAAGGGGAAGAGGACCCAGGCCCCGAACCCAATCCCGCGTGCAGAAGAAATTATTTCCGAAGAGGCCGAGCCAACTATGCGTGAATTAAAGGACTCCATCACATCGCTAACTACGGTTGTCACGCAACAAAATCAGAAATTTGAAATACTTAACTCAGCTGTTTCATCTATTAAGGTACCAAACCAGTCTATTCAGGACACTGTGGATTTTTTGTGTGGCCAATACGATGGCGTTCTTAACCGAGTGAGTACTCTCGAACACGAAAATAAAGCATATATTCAGCAGATTAAATCTTTTGCCACCAAGATAGATTTCCTAGAAAAAAACCAGCGTTCGACTACAATAGAAGTGCGTAACGTACCTAAATTAATAAACGAAAATCGGCTGTCCCTAATCAATATTATACAAGAAGTTGGATTGTTTCTGAATTTAGGATGTATTGATAAATCTGAGATCCGTGACATATATAAAACGAAATCTCAGGTGATAACAGTGGATTTCACTACGACCTCTAGAAAAGAAGAAATCATCAAATTGGCTAAAGATTACAACAAATCTCAGAGAGAGAAAAAACTGCCTTTGCTTAACTCGCAAAACATTAAAATACAAGGCGAACCTAAATTAATTTACATTCAGGAGTTTCTAACTACTACTGCGAGACATCTTCATTACTTGGCGAGAGAAGCAGTTAAAAACAAGAAGTTGGCGGCATGCTGGACGTCCTATGGGAAGGTTTACGCTAAGAAGGAAGAAGGGCAATCGGGAATCCGTATTAACAACGAACACGATCTCCACAAGCTAATTGAATGACTATTCTTACAAAATCTTGTTTTATCACTTTCCATTTTGATAATTTTTTTGCAAAAGCTCTATTTTTTATCTAGAAATAAGGTATACGTACATGCAACAACCAACACACACATACGCCATCAATACACAACAATTCCTATTACATACAATTTACACCAACATCACACACACACCATAAAACTGCTCAATTTAATAAAGCTTGGTTCATACCTGTCTTTTTTATTTATTTGTCGAAAATATAAATATTTTGTCTCCTACCTACCCTATTTTTTCTATAAAAATAATGTCTCTTTGTTTCGTTCGTTCATAAATAAGCTGTCAAACTTCACGCTATAATTGTTTGCAATTTTTACCTAAATTCGATAACAATAAAAACAACCAAATAATTAATGACTTGGATACACTAGAGGTGGCTTACTCGTCTGTAATTGACATAGAAGAGTGTAGTTCTATATTAACAAATTTTAAAAATCCAATTAAAATTATATCGCAGAATATTCGAAATATCAATTGTAATTTAGATAGTTTTTTAACCTTAATTTTCAGAAGTAAGGTCGAGTGGGATTATATAATTTTAACAGAATGTTGGTTATCCAAATGTCCTAACCTTCCCGTAATTGAAGGTTATAATTCAGCGGCAACGGTTGACATCTTGACCCAAAATGAAGGAGTAGTTATATACTTTAAAAACAATGTAACTGTTTCAATCGAAGAACCCACCATACAGAATGCAAACTGTTTGCTATTAAAATATATCGATCCCCCTCACATTATAATATTGAAAATTTTTTAATGTCACTAAATGACTGCTTGGAACAATATTCGTCATGTAAAAATATTATAATAACAGGCGATATTAACATAGATATTATAGATTATAATGATGATGTACGGTCTCAACCATACCTAACAATGTTATCATATCATGGGTTACTACCTACCCACTCTTTTCCTACTCACTCTCGCTCCTGCCTAGATCACTTTATGCTAAAATCTAAATCGAAAGCACACTGCTATACAGTTTCCTCTTCTATAACCGATCATGATACAACCCTACTTTACCTTGAAAAGACTACAAAAAATTCCTCATTCATTAAAACCGTTAAAAAAGTTGATTATATTCTTTTAAATGAACTAATGAATGATATTGATTTTAGCCAAATATATAGCTATACTGATGTTAATCTTGCAACAGATTGCTTTGTTAGCCTATTATCTAATGCTATAAAGAAAAGTTCGAGAGAAGTTACTGTTCCAAATCGCCGAAGAGTAAAAAAACCCTGGATCACCGCAGGTGTATTAAAATGTATGAAAAATAGGGATAAGCTACACAAAAAACTAAAGAAAGACCCTCACAATGAAACATTGCTTATAACATACAAGAGGTACCGTAATTACTGCAATAATCTATTAAAGCGACTCAAAAGGGAATACGAAAAGAACGAAATCAATAAATCTAAAACAAATAATAAAAAACTGTGGGACACAATCAAATCAATCACAAACACCAAACGGTCAAATGTGCCACCAAC
This sequence comes from Athrips mouffetella, assembly GCA_947532105.1. Classification (NCBI taxonomy): domain Eukaryota; kingdom Metazoa; phylum Arthropoda; class Insecta; order Lepidoptera; family Gelechiidae; genus Athrips; species Athrips mouffetella. Next base: position 16,211,548 of record OX383984.1, read on the forward strand.
AGATTTACTAGAAAAAGACAATCCTTCCGCATCTGTTAACAACGTGAATACATTCTTCACACAAATTGGAAAAACGCTAGCAGAAAGAATCGCGAATCGCAGCAAGGATATTCCTCCTACCTCTAATATGAAATCTTTATCCAGTTCATTTGTATTCTTGCCTGTGTCAGAGTGCGAAATAGAATCTATTATCAATGAACTTAAAACAGACTGTGCTGTAGGAGTCGACAATATTTCTAGCTCAACTATAAAACAATTCGTACACTTGCTATCTCCACCACTTACTTTTATATGTAATCTAGCAATTTCAACTGGAATCTTTCCGTTAGCGTTTAAAAGATCTTTAGTTCACCCTATCTTTAAGAATGGGAACAGAGACTGTGTCAATAATTATAGGCCAATATCCATACTACCGGCAATGTCAAAAGTTCTAGAACGACTAATGAATCGTAAACTTACAAATTTTCTTGAGCACTATGGTCTTCTCTCTGAGAATCAGTTTGGTTTTAGAAGTGGCAGATCAACAAACTCTGCAGTTTACCACCTCACTGACTTCATTGTAACCAATTTAGATGCCAGAAAGAAGACTCTTGTTATCTTTCTTGACCTTGCTAAGGCTTTTGACACGGTTTCTGTTCCCATTCTGATAAATAAACTCGAAGCTCTTGGAATAAGAGGCAAACCACTAGAGCTGTTCTCAGACTACCTCTCTAATAGATCCTAGAGTGTGAAGATAGGAAACTTCCTGAGCGACGAGATGGCCGTTGAATATGGAGTACCGCAGGGCAGTATCCTCGGCCCTACCTTATTTTTAGCATACATCAACGATTTATGTAACCTGAATCTCCCTAATGGAAAAATCATCACATTTGCCGATGATACTGCTCTGTTGTTCTCTGCTGACACCTGGACTGACGTGTACCAATGTGCTCAAGTTGGTTTTAATCTGGTCTCCAAATGGCTAAAGAGTAATGTCCTAACATTAAATGTTGAAAAAACGAAATATATTACGTTTTCCATTCGCACTCAAGACCAGCCAATTCACAATGATTTGAAAATCACAGCCCACTCTTGCGTATCGTTTGCTAGCGGACAGTGCAACTGTCCGGCTCTTCTTAATACTAAGTCGATCAAATATCTTGGCATCATTATTGATGCTCACCTAAACTTTCAGCAGCACATTATCACACTTACAGCTAGGTTGCGTAAACTTATCTTTGTCTTTAAGAACCTGCGGCATGTGGCTGATAAAAACGTAATTAAAACTGTTTACAAAGCTTTATGTAAGTCACTTCTTACATATTGTATTGATTCGTGGGGAGGTGGGTATAAATCTAATATCATAAAAGTTGAACGTGCCCAAAGAGCCCTGCTAAAAGTAAGTTATTGTCTTCCTTATCGTTTTCATACCAAGGATTTATACGAATTAACCATGGAACTTACTGTACGTCAACTTTTTATATTAAGTGTTATTCTTAAAAAACATTCAACTCTACCGCGCGACTATGACTCTCGTACCAAGCGTAGGAATCACGAAGTGTGCCGCTCCACTCTTTTCAACACCACCTTTGCTCAAAGATTCTTTTGCTTCTTGGGTAACTTCCTCTACAATAAACTAAACAAGGAACTTCAAATACATGACCTTCTTAAAGTACAATGTAAAAGAAAAATTACATCCTGGCTTTTAACTCTCGACTACGAATCTACTGAAGCCCTTCTAAAACCGCAAGTTTGAATTTCCCATGTACTGACAAAGTCTTGCTATGTACATATATTGTATCCACAGCCAAGCATATACACTCAAAACCCTTACCTACTTAATTCACACTCACCAGTCTCACACAACAACTTTAACTCGTACACCAACTTTTCCATCAAACACACACATACACACACCCACACAAAACACATACACACACATACCTCACACACACACTCTTGTGCAATGTACGTCTTGCTTTATTTTCTACTATTCCATTGTAAAATATTGTTAAAATGCCATGTTTGTGTTTTAGTATGTCACTCAACAGTTCTGATCATTGTTTTTTACTGAGAGGGGCAAGGGCCTGGTGATTTGTCATACAGGTTTTTCCTAGTACAGACACCAGGCTCTCACATTGTATTGTACTTATTTAAAATTAATGATCCATTGTTATAACTTCCACCATATAAATAAGAAAACAGACATGTGAGAGTAAATAAAACATTTTTTAATTTTAATTTTTTAATTATTATACACAGGTGTTTTTGTCGTTTTAGATATTATTTTCATGAGAAAAGAATTGCGCGCGCGGCCATTGCTTTTTCATTGATGTTTCAGGCAGGTACGGGGGGGGGGGGGGGGAAGAGAGGGAAGGAAAGGATGCGTTCTTAATTAGTTTTATTGTGTTGTGTATTGCCTGGAAACGCATCATTATAACTTTTGTTTGAGAAGCCAAGTATTTACTTACACCTTGTATACGAGTTTTAGTTTTATACTCATTCTTTATTAGGGTTTCGTACCGAAAGGGTGAAAAACGGGACCTATTGATATGCCTCCGATGTCTGTCTGACTGTCAGTGGGCTGTATCTCATGAACCGTAATAGGTAGAAATTTGAAATTTTCACAAATTGTGTATATCTGTTGCCGCTACAACAACAAAATTTTGTTTGAGCTGTATCTCATGAACAGTAATAAATATATAAATTAAGTGTGGCTTCGATACTAAAGACCTTTTTAGGCGATTTTTGTTTATGCTCTATCTTAAAAACGGGAACACTTGAAAACAAGAAAATTGCAATGTTTATAGTGCATAAGCTATAAAATAAAAATTGCAATGTTTATAGTGTATAAGCTTTAAAATAACAAAAAATAATAAAATCTAGTCAAGCTCGTGTCGGACTCAAAAAATCTAGCACAGGAACATACTGAAATTTCTAATACAATCGTGATTATGTGGTGGTACGGATCCCTCGGTGCGCAAGTCCGACTCGCTCTTGGCTGGTTTTTAGGGTTCCGATACCAAAATGGTAAAAAAAAGGAACCCTTATGGTGCCGCTCTGTCTGTCCGTCTGTCTGTCACACCTCTATATCTCAGCAACCACTTATGCTATCAACCTGAAATTTGGAATAGTTTTAGAATATAGTTGCCCAACTTAATTGCACAAGAAAAATTTTTGAAAAAAGTATGATTATTAATATAAAGGGGGCCAAAATAGGGGGGGCCAAATTTCAAATTGTCGCTACTAGGTCGAGTGGGGTATCATATGAAAGGGCTTTACTTGTACATTTTAAAATATATTTTTGTATTTTTTTAAATTTCTTAGTTTTAAAGTTATGATGAAAAATGTCAAGAAAAATACCATTCCCCCCCCCTTATCTCCGAAGTTTGAGTAAGGAAAAATCTGAATTAACTACAGTTGACAGAAGTTTATGTAAACTTTACAGCAAAAATAAAACGATCTTTCTAAGTTGCACAGTTTTTCAGAAATCTGCAAAAAACCTTTACAAACAAATTTAGTTTTGCGGTCCTGAAAATGGACTTTATTGCTTCCAAAAATACTATAGGTATATCGGAACCCTCGGCGCGCGAGTCCGACTCGCACTTGACCGGTTTTTTATTAGAAGATCCCTGCTTGTAAATATTCTTCAACAATAAAATAGATCATGAAGCATTGTTTCGTTTTATTATTTACATGATATTTACATTTTTCTTATTTATATCTCACTAATATTATAAAGATAATTTATTTTAGTTTGAATTTTTATATGTTTGGATGTTTGTTACTCTTTCACGACACAGCCACTAAACAGAATTTGATTAAATTTAGCAGGAATATGGACTTAGACCTAGAAAAGCATAATATCTACTCTTTTTTCGAATCCCACGCAAATGAAGTCGTGGGCAACTGCTAGTCAGCAATAAGAAGAACCAACAAATTAAATTAATATACCAGTAAAGACATGTGTGGTAAAGTTGGTGTCCCTCCGGGAAGTGATTTCGGTTTCTAACAGGTATAGCGTATAGCAAGAGGCTTTAAATGTCTTCTTTGTGCCGAAAAGATGATGTCACTCTCCAAAAAGTGTTTGGAGCAAGTAGAACTTGTTTTGGTGGCTAACCAATCTTTTTGCCCTGTGGCATCGATCCATCTTTGCTTTTCTTTTGGATCACCTGGGTAGCTGCCAAAAATCTCTTTCTAAAGTTGGGATTTAGTATGAGTGCAAACAATTTATAATTTTTTAATTATTAAAAAATTATTGGTTAACTTCAAAGCTAAAAAATATATACAAGTAAGTGTTCAACATTACAGGAATAATTCCAGTATACAGAAATTTATCGATATCGTTGTATTTTTGGAAGCACTTTTGCTCTGGTTTCGACCGGCTAAAAAATATTTTTGTTTTAACAAATATAGTGGATAAAAAGGTATTCAAAATGGTTATCGGTGGTACAATAGGCCTCCATTTTGCAAATTTTTATCTTTGCTGTGAGCTCGACGTGATAATATCGCACAAAACGGCATTTTCTTAAAAAATACGTCGCTGCTCTTTACGCCATTGAGTCGGGCAAATGACTGAAGGGGTCATTTTGAGGTTTTGACGTTTGTTTGTCCTACGGACCTATCCGTGGCACGCGGGGCCCGCCTACTTCGCCTTTCTAACTCTGTTTCATGTATTCTATGGGCAAACCCCATCAACACAAGCATGCTACTAAATAAGCATGCTCAAATCAAATACTCTTGACACACATGCCAGTAGCATGCTAATATAACCTATAAGACGTTAGTGAAAATGGAAAATCAAGTGGCCCTTCGAATTGAACTTAATAAAATAGCTTTTTCGTCGCCCCAGCGAGACATTTTCATCACAGAACACTATTACTTGTATTTTGATGCGATACACACCTGTGACAGCTTTCCACTGATTGACACTAGCATGCTTATAAGCAAACCTGTTCACATGTGCTCAAAACCCTTAGACTATATAATACTAACGTTCAAAACCAAAGAGATTTGAACCTCGCTACGCTCGGTCATAGAGGGATTTGAAGGCTTGTCAAGTGTTGCACTTTTGAAACGTCAAGTTGGAACCAGGTTTGTTTTGGTTCTTTTTAAACTTCTGCTAATTTAAAAAGTTATCTGATTGTTCTCTTGACAACTAGTATGACGTTGTCTTTACTTTCAGTCGTCTATGAAACTATTTGTTTTGATGTTGTCGTGAGCGAACCGGCTCTGTAGTTTTTATAATTTTACTGCTATTAAAATACTTATATCTAATCAAATAAGTGTTGTACACAAAAGCCTAAATGCTGAACAATACGTAAATCGTACCGGCATGCGGATCTCATTCTTCTAGGAAACAGGACATTGAAGAATTCTTATGCTTTCATTTGTAAGTAATATTTAAAAGCTTATTTTTGCAAAAAAATGTGTAATACTCATTAAAGTGACAACAAATTATATTAAAGATTAGGTAAATCAATTTAAAAAAACCTTCCACCAAGAAATATACTGCAAATTACAAGAAAAATTCAAGAATATCTACATAACTGTCTATATGCGTGTGACTACAGTGATATAATATAAACGAGCTCGAACTGAACAACCTTGAAGAACCAAGTTGCACAGCTAAGTTCGCATGAGTACCGACACTTCGCCTTATTCGTCGTAGATGAAATAGCATAACTGGTAGAAAGTTCGCCTAACGCTCAGACTAAGTTTTTTTTTTTTTTTACTGTAAAAATATGGCTAGTAAATGTGAAAATTGCAAGCAACTACTTCCGAAGAAACAATTTGTTACCTGCTCAATATGTAATAAAAGCTATGACATCGACTGCGCTGGTCTTGAAAAGCTATTTTTTATTATGTCAGAAAATGGAAAAAAGGAGTGGAAATGTAGAACTTGCTCGGTACATACAGGAAACTCAAATGCAAATGCCACTTCGACTCCTCATGATAACTATGTTAACACCAACACCAGGCGCAAAACAAAGATAAACATTCCGACAACAAATTCATTCTTGGGTTTATCATCTAACTCGGACACAGATTCTGATGAAGAATATTCGTCTTTTCATGACGACAACCAAAACCGAAGCTGTCATGAATTCTCAGCCATAAGAGCTGAAGATGTTTCAGACTTAAAAAAAACTATATCAAGTTTACATGAGCAGCTAATGACGGCAGAAAATGAAATATCGTCCTTACTGTTAGAAAATGCAGCCCTTAGGAAAAAGATAGCAGAAAGCGATTTACGAATAGATAAATTAAAAAGTGTATGTGGTTCAAGTACAAAAAAATCTAATTCATCAACCAAGAGAAATCGTAAAACGGAAAAAATCAGAAATAATATCGCCTCAACCTTAACTCGGCCACTCACACACAGCGAAAGTTTTGAGGCCCTGAATGTGCAAGTAGTGACTGAAAAAATTTCTTCACCAGCTCAACAAACAAAACAGCGACCAAAATACGAGCCTGAAGTAAACCCTGCACTAGCCCAACAGGTTAAATCTCAAACTGAAAATAACCCTAAAGTCGAACCACAGCCCACCAAGGGCAGTCGGGATACATCCAGAAATAAGCCGTTTCCAAAGATTTATGTCTTTGGAGATGAGCAGATACGTGGATTGTCTACAAAACTAATTAAAACCAGAACTGGCAAGTGGAACGACGTTTACAAACTGTCAAGCTTGGTCAAGACAGGAGCTACAACAGCGGAAATTCTCAGTGGAACTGAAACGCTATCAAAAAACCTAAATAAAAATGATATTGTCATTCTATGTATTGGATCTAATGACAAAAACCCATATATGTGTTATGATCAGCTTAACAAGGCGTTATCTCTATTGAAAATATGTCCGATCTTTGTTTTAAGCGTATGTAAAAATAAGTATTTAAATACAAATATGCTGAATAATGGCCTCCGTTCATTGATAAAAACATATGAAAATTGTAAATTTATTGACATGGATAAATACAACAATAAAATGTGTAAGAGATACCCAATCCTAACAAACATTTGTAATAAATTAAATATAGAGATATATAACATAAACTATGAAAATAAATACATAAAAAATATTGTAAATTTGGTCAACACAACACAAAAAACCAATGTCAAACACAATATCCTACCAAAAAAAGGAACTATACCTTATTATTTTAAAATAGTATCTGAGAAAAAGGTAAAGGAAACCATTTCATGCCCAAGCGACAACATTCAAGTAAATGATAATAACTTAAACAAAGACTCTGACGCACATTTAAAAACCAGCAACAAAAATAACTTTTTTCGTCCAAACAGGTCCATATAGTCATTTTAATATACCAAATTCAGATTGTGATAATTTAAGAAAATTCTCAGTTTTCCATTAAAATATAGCTGGGATGTGTAATAAACTTGACCTGCTAGAACTGAACCTATTAGATCTACAAACGCAAGGCCAAGAGGTAGATATTCTGTGTTTTAGTGAAATTTTTGTCAAAGAAGGAAATGAAGCAAATATTAAACTCCATAATTATAAATTTGTGACTTCATTCTGTAGAGATAAGAGTAGAGGTGGAAGTTGCATTCTTGTTAAAAATGAGCTAGAAGCCAAGGCGTTACAACTCGTAAAAAAATATGCAACAAAATTTTATTTCGAGTGTTGCGGTGTTGAGATTGCGGGTCTTAATTTAGTAGTTGTAACTGTTTATAGAATACCGAAACAAACAAAGTTTCATATAAACGTCTTTCTCCACAAATTAGATAACCTCTTACATGAATTGACTGAAAAGTTTAAACGAAAAAAAATTATTATTTGTGGTGACTGGAACGTAGATCTTCTAAAACAGAACTATGCTTCTAAAGAGCTTTTAAGCATACTGCACAACTATAACTTAGACGCGCATGTTTTATCAGCAACTAGGGGTAATGCGTGCATTGATCAAATTGCGAGTAATATAAAGGGAGTTAAAACTGCGTTGTTTATTTTAAATCTTTCAGATCATGAAACAGCTCAGTCAATAAATTTTCAAATAAAAAATAAACAGATGACATTTACGTCCTGGTTTGAATTTAAACGTGATTTTAGTCCAGAAAATTTTAAAAAGTTCTATGGTTGTATATCATCACTCTCATTTTCAGAGGTCATGAACTGTACTAACGTAACGGAAGCTTTTAATCAGTTTCACGAGATACTGCTTCTATTTTTCAATCTGTGTTTTCCAGTGATTAAAGTTAAAATAAACAATAGAAATTCAAAACTAAAGTGGCTAACAAATGTTTTAAGAAGATCATGTAAAACGAAACGCAAACTACATCTTAATAATCAGATTAAAAAAACATACATTAGAAAATATAACAAAACTCTAAAAAAAAGTATACAGATTTCTCAGCAAATAAGCAACAAAAAATATATCAAAAATAATGGATATGGTAGTTCTAAAGCTATCTGGAATACGATTTCAACGTCAATTTCAAACAATACTAATAAAAATGACATTATTTCATTAAATTATAAAAGTTTGACTGTACATGACCCTAAATTGATATGTGACATTTTTAATAATTATTTCATACAAATAGGGAAAAGTAACCATAACAACCCAAATTTAAATAGTACTCAGTCACACCGAATACCCAGTTTGCCCCACACGATCTTTCTGAAGCCTGTGGATATTTCAGAAATATATAAGATAATTATGTCTTTAAAAAATAGTAAATCTTGCGGTTACGATGAATTTACAACAAAAATTATTAAATTATGCGCTGAATATTTGTCTGCTCCAATAGCTCACATAGTGAACTTGTCTTATCTTGAGGGTCTATTTCCAGAAAAACTTAAATTTTCAGTAGTCAAACCACTATTCAAGAAAGGCGATAGACTTGACACAAATAATTATAGACCTATTACTCTCATACCCATTCTGTCAAAAGTACTGGAAAAATCAATGCACAGTAGATTAAGCGATTTCCTTGCGAAAAACAATATACTCAGACCGGAGCAATTTGGTTTTCGCAAAGGCAGCTCTACAACATTGGCATGCTTCAATCTTATAAAACTAGTTACAGAAAGTATGAATGAAAAAACTCCTATCGTATCTCTTTTTCTAGACATGAGCAAAGCCTTTGACCTGGAAAATCATAAAATATTGTTAGGTAAATTAGAAAATTGTGGGATCAGAGGTCAGGCTTATAATTGGTTACAGAGTTACTTAAGGAATCGCAGACAGTGCACGGAAATATCAAGATTTGCAATAAATAGTAAAGTAGTTGTAAAACAAAAATATAAATCATCTGTTCTGATCAATAATAACGGAGTACCTCAAGGAAGCATTTTAGGCCCGTTGCTTTTCCTTATATACGTAAACGATCTCCCTCTAGCTACCCCGCAAGATTTAATTTTGTTTGCTGATGATACAACTCTTTTAATTAAATGTGATGAGAAAGCTTCATATGAACAAAAGATAAGCAAGACCCTTTTAGACGTTATTAGTTGGTTAAACACAAATCATTTACAAATAAATATTGAGAAAACTAAAATCATGCAATTTTTATCCTACAATTCTAACAATTTATCATTAAAAATCTAATATAATAATAGTGCAATAGAAGAGGTATCCACATTCAAATTTCTTGGTGTAATTATTGATTTTAATCTAAATTGGAAGAGTCATATAGAGTATATGTGCAAAAGAGTAGATAGATACGTGTTTGCATTAAAACGCCTAAGACAAACTGTCTCTATCGAAGCAGCTTTGACTGCCTATCACGGCTACGTAACATCAATACTCAACTACAGAATAATATTGTGGGGAAATTCCGTTGAAGTTAACAGAGTCTTTGTTTTGCAAAAGAAATGCATACGTGCTATTTGTAATTCCTGGTTTTTGGATAGTTGTAAGCCGCTGTTTAAGAAGCATGGAATTCTACCTTTACCCTGTATATATATACTCGAGATATGCACTTTTGTAAAACTGCACTCAGAGTACTTTAAAAAGTTGACCGAAACTCGCACTAGGGAAGTAAGAGCTATGTATGTACAAAAATTATATCAGCCTCCTAGCCATAGATACATATATGAAAAGAATGTATATAATATGTGCATTACGATTTATAATAAACTTCCTGATAACTTTAAAACTTTGAAAAATAATATTTTTAAGAATCAATTATATAATTGGTTACTTGACAAGACATTTTATAGTATTAAGGAGTTTTTAGATTTTAAATGATGCATGCTTTAATGTTATTATTATCAATGAAATTTGATTTTTGAACATAGTTTGATTGACATGTTTATATTGATTTTATTATTTTATTTTCTATATTTTAATTGATGTAATTTGAGATTTTAGTTTTAATTTGATTTGAGTTTGGTATTTTTACTAATAATTTAATGTTTAAAATTTGCACACCTGCCCGCAGGTTATACACAAGGTACAGATATGTAATCCTAACAACTTAATTTACTGTGTTATGCAAATAAAGTTATGATTATGATTATTATGATTATGATTATAACGCGAATGATTTTGATTATCCACCATTAGAGATGTAAATAGTGGTTATCGATAATGTCTAAAAAGTTATCGAATTAAATCAGATGCTCACTTCATAATTCTAGTACGGTCTCTGTTAATGGTTATATCGCTACATGTTAATCTACCGAGTAATATAAAAACTGGCCATGTGCGTGTTGGACGTGGTAGATTTAGGGTTCCGTTGTGTTGTCTAATTCATCAATATATTGCTATTTGTTAGTAAAATATATGTAATAATAAACATTATCACCAAAGACAATGCGACTCTTCCCTAGACCTCTAGCCAAAAAATTTGAAAAGTATTGTACATAAGTGAAACCTATGTCAAATAATAGACCTAATCATCACTAACGTCTTTTACTATGGCACCAAAAAAACAGTCTCCGTGAAAAAAATTATTGATCTTTGCAAATTTCAGGAAATGTGTGATTTTATTATTATTAAATTAATTGATTTAAAAGACATAATTTCAACTTCTGTGTCAAATAAACGAATGACAAAACTTGTATAATACAGGGTGTTCAATAATGTTTATTTTAAAAACATCTTACTCGGAGTAATGATTGGCATCACTAATAGGTACATAGAGTCTTCATGCCCTGACACCATGCTAATCTGTTGTGGGCTATTTTATCACTAAACAACTCGTGAGTGTTACAAGCGTGATTTTAGCTTCTACAGCAATTGAAATAAGATCGGTACACCGTCCAATGTGTCAAGCTTGACGTACTCTTGACTGTACCATATCATCGGTAGTCAATATTTATTTATTATCAGGTCACTTCAAGTTTTAAAAATAAAGTAGAACTGCATAGCAGCGGCATTGCAACTAGGCAATAAAACTACTAAATAAACAACACTTGCAGAGAGACTTGAGTGAAAATGGTGACGAAAATAAGAGTTATTATTAAGTAGTAGGTAACTTTATTAGTAGATTCATAACTTTTTAAATATACTTCGTAACATTCTGTAGTTTTATTTTAGGTAGTTTTATTTAATCGTATGGCATATTTATTGGTCACTTACTTATACTTAAATAATTTTACAATTTTATATCTAAGTTCTTCACCCATAGGGCTGTGTCTTCATTGGGGACGAGTAGGTCCAGGGAATCACCAGTGTACTTCCTAATTGGGCACTCGTGTATGATATGGTGTATGGACTGCACAGGCGCTCCGCAATCACATGCCGCTGTTGCTCGCCACCCGCATCGAAACATGTAATCCCCGCAAAGTCCGTGCCCAGTACGAAGCCTATTTAACTGGCACCATTCTTGTCTAGGAGCAGCGAAGCAATGTGGTTTTTGTGTAGGATCATAGTCACATAGAGAGTCCTTAGGTAGGTTTGACTTCCATTCCTCTTTCCACTTAGCTTTCATGTTGAGAGGTTGTTTCATCAATTCTCGCGCTGTCTGGTAAGGCGGGTGACGCGATTTCAGCCGATGACATGGCGGGCTTTGAAATTCTTGATGAATTGGCAGGTCTGGGTTTCCGGCGATTTTATTTGCCTCGTGGAGCAGAGCTTGCTGTCTTCTAAGGTGAGGTGGAGGTATATGGCTCAGAGTTGGTAGCCATTCAGTCGGAGTAGATTGTATAGTGCCCGATATACAGCGCATGGTCTTACGCAGCTGAACATCCACTTTCTCTGTATGAGCGCTGTTGAGCCACACCGGCGCGCAATATTCCCCTGCAGAGTACACAAGACTTAGCCCAGTAGTGCGGAGTACGTCCGCACTGGCTCCCCAAGAAGTGCTCGCCAGTTTGTGCATGATGTTGTTTCGGGTTCCCAGCTTTTTGCTCAGCTTGTTGAGATGATAACAGAACGTCAGAGAGCGGTCAAGGGTAACACCGAGGTACTTAGGATTCGGATTGTAGCTAAGGACCTCACCATCGAAACTAATCGTCGGGCTATAAGAGGCCAATTTGTTGTTTAGGTGGAAAGTCGAGACTTCAGTTTTGGCAGCATTTGGTACCAGTCGCCAAGTTTTTAGGTAGGTGTTAAGTACGTTTAGATCTGCGGTGAGCTGTTCTTCCGATACCTTAAATGAAGTGTGCTGGTGTGCAAGGGCGATGTCGTCAGCATACACAAACTTTCTGGACTCAGTTATAGGTAGATCGTGAGTGTAAAGATTAAAGAGCAGAGGCGCCAGTGTAGAACCCTGTGGTAGACCATTTTGCAGTTTCCTGACGCGACTTTTCCTTTCCCCAAGATGCACAATAAACTCACGATTGCTGAGCATATTATTTATAAGGCTCGTGATCCGTCGACAAGGCACGACCTTCATCAATTTGTAGATTAGCCCATGCCGCCAAACTGTGTCGTAAGCTGCAGATAAATCAACGAAAGCAGCCACAGTTTTCAGTTGCTTTTGAAAGCCACTCTCTATGTGCGTTGTAAGGGACAGAACTTGATCCGTACAGTTGCGGCCGCTTCTGAACCCTGCCTGCTCTACTGGGACAATACTGTCAATGAGCGGTGTTATCCTATTTGACAGCAGTTTCTCCAAAAGCTTATATAAGCAACTTAATAAAGCAATTGGTCTATAGCTTTTTGGGTCATCTGCCGGTTTTTCGGGTTTGAGGACGGCAACTACTTTCGCGTAGTTAAAAGTTGGAGGAAGTTTATTTCTAGCCAGAATGTTTGAGAAGAACGTTGCTAGCCATTTTATGCACCTCGAGCCAAGATTTTTTATAAACTCGTTGTATATGCCATCCTGCCCGGCCGCTTTTCCCAGGGAGAGTTGCTTTATGGCAATTGCTGTTTCATCAGCTGTAAACGGTTTTGAAAGGTTCTCGTCGACCTGTAGAGTTCTTTTGAGGTCTTGAGCACGCTTCTTGGTGATTTTTGTATGGAAATGGTAGGTAGTAGGTAACTTTATAAGTAGATTCATAACTTTTTAAATATACTTCGTAACGTTCTGCAATTTAATTTTAGGTAGTAGGTAACTTTATTAGTAGATTCATAACTTTTTAAATATACTTCGTAACGTTCTGTAATTTTATTCATTTAGTCTTCATTTGAATTAAATGAGAGAATAAATAAAGCAGCTTAATTCATTTCTGAAGAATTCCTTTTTTTTCATAATATTAACTATAAACACAGAAATGCGAAAAAGACACTCTAGGCACCCCTTGGAATAGACTCCTTCACAATACGCGACCCGCGCCCGCGCGATTGCCGGGTTCTTTATCGAGCCTAGTTGTACTGCGTGGACGTGCTTAAGTCTCTGTCATTTTCAAATTCTGACGATTTGTGGTTTCGCGCTTGATGTATGAATTGTTCGGGGTGCGCTTTTATAAACATAAGTGCAACGACAAATGTTGGTTCTATTCATTTGATTTCTCTTCAAAGATCATTATTGTAAATAGCATACAAAACATTCGAATTCAAGACGATTTTTTAAAAGTCACAAAATTTTGAATTCATCATGAGCGTCTAACATCTGCTCAAAGCCTCGTCAATATTTAATGTGTGAATGTTAATACTATCGTTTTAAAAGAGTCGAAATACTACATTATCGCACTCGTCATATCGAGTGCCTGCACATCTCTAGCTGGTCAAAAAGCGTTACAGCGACGTTTGAAAGTAGATAATCATAAACATGTTTATCTCTTTTTTCTAATATGACTCTTAACATGAGTAAAAAGTCAAGCTATAGCCGACATTTTTCGGATCCATCTATGACCGAGCGCAGCGAGGTTAAAATCTCTTTGCTCAAAACACACCCCCTTCCACCCGCTCCGCAGGTACCATGCTAGAAAATTGAACGACGGTAAATTTATGACAATGACATAAGCATGCTAGAAATGAGCATGCTTACGTCAAGCAAAGCGTGTACACACATGCTACTAGGTAGCATTTGCTACGTAGTAGCATGCTTTACTAGCATGTATCTGTGCCCTTAATTTCCACTAGAAGAAGCTTGAAAAGTTGGCAACATTTAATTGCTAGTATGCAGTAAATGCAGTAATAATAGTGCAATAATTGCCTTGCAGTGTCATTTCTAGATATTATGCACATCTTTTAAAAGTAAGTATATTTTTGTGGTTTTCCGCTATTGCCTATTTCTTTGTCGCTAACTGTTTCACACTTTCACACATTAATTTATGATTTCTTTCCCTTTCTTGACAGCTCGCTAGGCCTGCGAGTTTCACTCTTTGGGCTTTAGAAAACACCAGAAACTTCAATTGGCTTGATTATTATGTTAAACCGGTAGGTACGTTCACCCATTTCAAGAACATGCTTTTCTTATCTGGTTATATTCTCTAATGTTTCTTATGTCGTTTGGTTTCTTAGCGTCGGTATAAGACCTATTATTTTCAAGCTCTCTACTATGTAACAAGTGTAGTTACGGATAACTCTGGAAGTCTGCAAGATAATGAAACTTTCTATTTCCTATTTTTATTTTGGTTTTAGTAGTGAAAGATGGGGGGTTCTAAACCAAAGTAAGTACTTGTCTTTTGAATGCGCCTACAAGCACCAAGAACTGGCGGGTTTCTATTTCTACTCTATGACGACGGCTTTAAAAGTTACTTTACCAGACGATCTGAGTTAACCTTTTTGAGTAACGTCTTAAAATCACCGCCAGGGTTATAAGACTCAGTATATAAAATTTCTATCACCGCCAATAAAACTGTTATTTTATGTGTTTATTTTATATATACTTTTCTGTGAAGTTTTTTATCACAGCATTTCTTCAATCTGATTTTCATTTTGCAGACCACTGGATTAAATAGCCGGTGACCCTTGCTAGAAGTACGCTTTCAAAAAATTTATTTAAGAACTTCTACTCCAGGTAACTCAACCTATACTCTGATCTTATCAGATAGATTAGGCGAGTATTTCACACAGTTTTCCTATTAAGTAATCATTTCTTTACTCTATCCCACAGCTTAGTTATGTACAGCATACGGTACGCTCATTAATTATTCATTCCTATACCTAATCTGACCGTATCACACAGCTTAGTCAGGTATAGCTCACCGTAGCCCCATTAATTAATAATTCTTTATATTATACTCTGACCGTATCACACAGCTTAGTCAGGTATAGCTCACCGTAGCCCCATTAATTAATAATTCTTTATATTATACTCTGACCGTATCACACAGCTTAGTCAAGTATCGATAAGATAAGAATCGACCGCGACAGAGAATCGACCGCGACAGCAGAGAGTACAGATAATTTTTTGTTGCTTAGCTAATAAAAAATTAAAAAGTGCGTTTAAAACAAAATAATCTCGGTGGAAGTTATACCAGTGCAAAGCTAACATTTAGTGTAATATGGATCTGTAATTTTTTTAAACAAAAATGTGAGAAAAGTGAACTAAAACACGAAATATTAAGTAAACAGATTAGCATTAAACTATTGTGACGGTGCCCGCAAACGACGACGATTGACATTGGAGCAACCCGTACTTGCGCCTTTCACTTGTCGTCGATACAATATTAGATTACCTCTTCTAATTTGGCCTTACTGGTCAAGAGCTCGGTGGTCTAGTGGCGTAAATGAGCAACTTTATAAACGGCACATGTAAAAAGTCGGAAGTTCGATCCTAGCACAAAGAAAAATTTTGTCTTTTTTTATGTTTTATTATTTTAAGAAGCGCCTACTAAACACAAACAACAATGAAAAGTACAAGTAAGGAATAGTAATACAAAAAATATATTAGCAACATGAGGAATTGCATGGCCTGCAATACTCACATCCCTATATCTGAAACTAGAGGCTGCTCAAAATGCCAGGCTTATTACCATTATGAATGCGTGAATATAACGTCAGAGTTCTTCAGAGCACATCGACAAGAACTTGATCTATCTTGGACTTGCCCAGAATGCAAAAGAATTACGCGACGAATTCTAAAAGACGATACACCAGCTTCTTCACAACATTTCCCAACTACAAGCCCAACTAAAATACAGCAGGATGAGCATGAACACACAATCACGTCCATATACGATACGTCTGATGAACGAAGTTTTTTAGGTGAAACGATCAACCATAACCGATCAGTACAAGCAGGAAACGACTTGGAAGAAATTGAATTCTCAAAACAAATGGAAAGCATAAATCTGGATCGTTTGAGCAGAATCTTGGATATAAAATTCGAAAAAAATAAGTCATCGATCATTAACGAATTAAAGAAAACTATACAAAATGAAATCGAAAGCGCAATCAAGATGCTCAGATTTGAAATTAAAAATAATACAGAATCGTTGTTTAAAGAACAAAAACAGATTACAGCTGATATACAGGAACTTAACACCAAAATTCACAAATTGGAATCGGAATGTACAAAAATAAAGCAAGAATGTGACAACCTGAAAAAGCAAGCGAAGAACCCGACCGGGGTAGAATCATCGTTATATATACGCAATAGAACCTTAGTGCTTTATGGATTAAATGAAAATTATTGGGAGGACGAACATGAACTTCACAAACAAGTAATCAATATTTTCTATGATATTTTACATGTCGACCTAAGTGGTTATATTGAAGAATTAACTAGAATAGGGAAGAATAGCAATCGAAGACCTAGAAAAAAAAAATAGAATCCTCAAAATAGAATTAATAAGTAAGAGATTGGTAACATACCTTCTGAACAATGCACATTATTTTAAAAATACGGGTTTTGCTATCTCTGAATTTCTCAATGAAGAACAACTTCAACAAAGACAAACTCTACGCCAAAACCTACAAGCCGCGCGTAAAAGTGGGAAACGAGCTTATATAAAAAATATTACTCTTATAGTAGAATGAAAAGAAGTCCCTTATCATAGCCTACTTAACTCGGAGAAAGAAAAAAATAATAAAAGGAAAAATCATAGCTTTCTCGAACCCATCATAAATGCCACCAAAAGCGCAGATATGGGAGAAAAAGACTCAACGTTAACATCAAGACCAAACATGTCAAAAACCTTTCGTTCGGGATATACAAATGCCTAAGAAATTCAAAATTTTAAGTCTAAATATATGCAGCATTCTCAACAAAACCCACTTGTTAGAAGAAATATTAGATGATCAACCAGAAATTCAAGCATTATGCATGTCTGAAACGTGGTTGAACGATAACAAATTAGAATTGCTAAGAGTTGAAGGATATAACGTAGCATCAGAGTTCACTAGAAAAAAATATAATGGAGGCGGTGTGTGTATTCTGTTGAGGAATAGTATAGATTACTGTGAACGTGAAGACCTTACCAATATGTCTATAGAATACATAATAGAATTGTGTGCGATAGAAATACCTAAATCAAATCTTGTTCTAATTACAATGTACTGGCCTAATAGTAACAGGGAAGTAGAAACTTTTTATGACCGATTGGAAAGAATTCTTAGACATTTAACAACTAAAGATAAAATGAAAAATATTGTTATTGCGGGTGATCTAAATATTGATTTCCTTTCAAACGCCAAATCTACTACAGCTTTAAAAAAATTGTTATTATGATACAATTTCTATCAAAATGTCCAAGAAGCAACTCACATAACCAAGACTAGTGCAAAATGTATAGATATACTCCTTACAAATTTTCAAAACAAGAATAATAGCACCTCTATAGTTGAATATGGTCTTTCAGATCATAGAGCTATAATATTTTCAATGCCAGTTGTAGGCAAGGAACATCAGATGACATGGAAAACGGAAATGAGAATATTTAATAAGAATAATATTGAAAATTATATAACAGAACTGCAAACTATAAATTGGAATAACGTTTTCAATGAAAATAATAATATTAACGATAATTATGGTGTATTTCAAAGTACTTTAACCGAAATACTGAATAAATGTATACCCAAGAAAATAATAAAAATAAAACCTAACTTAAAAATCCGTTGGATGACAAAGGGTATAAAAAAATCTTGCCTTCATAAACGATTACTAAAACTTCTTACATCCCAAACTGATGACGAAATTATTAGAAAACATTACAAAAATTACGAAAAAATCCTTAAAAAAGTTATACAAAATTCAAGAAGAATAAACAATAAAAATAGAATAAAAAGCGCTACTAACAAAATAAAAACTACATGGCAAATAACTAAAGAAGAAACAAATAAAACACAGCCAAAAACTATAAGTAACATCAAACTACGAACTGAAGACACTATCACAGAAAATCCAAACGCAGTAACAAAAGCTTTTAATATTTTTTTTACTTCTGTCGGTATTGCTAACAACCATTCACCCAATATATTATCCGAACATCGAGTGATAGAACCCATTGAAAATACATTTTACCTACGTCCAATGGATCCAAAAGAAATTACTACAATTATACTAAATTTAAAAAATAAAAATAGCTTCGGCGTTGACGAATTACCACCATCGTTGTTGAAAAAATGTGCTAAAGAACTAACACAACCTTTCGTATTGCTAATAAATCAATCCTTTATTGAAGGTACATTTCCAGAACAGCTCAAGACATCGAAAATAAAGCCTATTTTCAAAAAGGGAGACAAAACAGATCCCAGCAACTATCGCCCTATTGCTTTGCTACCAGCAGCCTCTAAAATATTCGAATCGGCAATGTCACGACGTGTTTATTCTTTCTGCGAGAAATATAATGTGTTCAACGATAGCCAAAACGGTTTTAGGAAGAATAAATCAACGACTCTGGCACTATATAAATATGTTCAAGTAGCTTTAGACATAATAAATGATAAGCAACATGCAGTAGGAATTTTACTCGACTTGAGCAAAGCATATGATCGGGCTAGTTACGAAATACTTTTGGAAAAATTGTACGGCATAGGCATCAGGGGAATAGCCTATGAATGGTTTAAATCTTACCTAAAAGGACGCGAGCAATATGTCGAGGTTACTTACCACGATCACCAAACCGGGACCATACAGAACGTTAAATCAGAGAAGATTAGTATGAAAAACTCAATACCTCAAGGCAGTGTACTCGGTATTTATTATTTTTAATTTATGTAAACGATTTACCTAAAATGATTAATGACACTACCGTTCTTTTTGCAGATGACCTTTCTATTTTAATCCCTTGTAGTAATTGTATAGAACTGAAAGACAAATTAGATGATTTACTGCAGAGAGTCACAAATTGGTTAAATATTCACGAATTGGAACTAAACCTTAAATAATAAAATAAAAAAATAAAAATAAAAAAGCCTTTTATTCCTTAATTATCATGCAAACAATTCATAGTAGGTCAAGTCATATACTCTTTTATTAGAGAAAATTCAAAAGGCCTTTCTCCGGTTCTTGTATAAGAAAAAGTATGGTTACTACCCATTTCTTTATCCTACTAAATTTCTACTTGGCATGTTGGGCATAAATTCGTTAGAACTTAGGAGGAACGTCCAGTTATTACATACAGCGTGTCAGCTAATACGCGGGGAGTCAGACTGCCCGGAGCTGGTATCGCGCGAGTGCAGCCTGTACGTACCGGACAGGTATCTCCGCGCCCGCACACACCGGCTATTGGCTGTAGAGGCGACACGTACGCAGGCACACAGGCACTCACCACTTGTGACTTCCCTTTACCTATTGAATGAGCTACTAGAAAAATATCCTGAACTAGATTTGTTTGCTGACAGGTGGTGTCATATTAATAGAACATTTTTATCCTTTTGTGAGAGTATTTAGATTTAAATGATGTTATTGTTATTTTATTTAAGTTTACCAGCGCTTTGGGTAACTGTAATGCTGAGTGAATTTTGTTTGTATCAATAAATAAATAAAAATAAATAAATAAATAAAATAAATAATTATTTTTTTAAGTAATATTTAAATTGATTTTTGATATTATATACAATTTCACTATTTATTATTTAATATCATATAAATGAATTCTTTAATTAAGGACCCCTCGTTGGGTGAAGGCCTCCTCCAACCTGTTCCAATGTTGCCTGTTTTGTGCTGTAGTACTCCAATTTTTTCCTGCGTTTTTTTCGATTTCATCCATCCATCGCTCTGCTGGTCTTCCCACTCTTCGCTTGCCAATTGGGCCCTTCCAGAAAGTTACCTTTTTTGTCCATTTCGTGTTATTCATACGAGCCACATGTCCCGCCCATTTCCATTTTAGTTTAAGGGCATGTTGCGTCTTTAATTTTCGTTTTCTCACGAATAGTAGTGTTTCTGACTTTGTCTTTTAATTTTAAGTTAAGTAGGCTTCTTTCTATTCGTCTTTGACAGACATGTGTTTTATTTCTGGTTTTGTTATTGAAAATCCAGGTTTGACAAGCGTAGGTTAGGCATGGCAAAAGGCATGAATCTACCACTTTCTTTTTCAAGTGAACGGGTAAGTTTGATTTAAAAATCTCTTTGTGACTCCAGTATTTGTTCCAAGTCATTGTTATTCGTCTGTTCAATTCTTCTATGTGTCTGTCTTTCTTAAATGAAACCAGTTTTCCTAAATAAATATATTCATCGACATACTGCACTACCTTTCCATTTATATTTATCGTGGCTCTCAAGCTGTTTGTCATTAATTTGGTTTTTGTAGGGTTCATTTCAAGGCCAATTTTTGAGCTTATTAAAAACTAAACCTTAAAAATACTAAATTAATTCAATTTGGGCCCCATCAAAGAAATTCACTTCTTTTTTTTTTTTTTTTACTATGTATGGGCTTACTCTTGACCTCGATCTAGCCTTGAGGACAGAGATGAGGTCGACGATGGAACGAGCTTGCCCAGAAGGAGCCTATTCACTCGCGACTTAAATAGATTCGGGTTATAAGAGCTCGGGAACACAGACGCAGGCAGAGAATTGCACTCCTTAGCTGTGCGCATTATAAAGGATGTTTCAAAGAGCTTTGTGCGAATGTGTGGAATATCAACCAGATATGGGTGATATCCTGCGGTGCGTCTGGATTCCCGATGGTAGAAGGGGGATGGCGGAATAAGCTCATGGAGCTCTTGGGCACACTCTCCGAAGTACAATCTGTAAAAGACCGACAGACATGCAATTTTGCGCCGGTGGGCTAGGCTGAGAAACTTGGTTTTCACTAGCATCTCATCACCAACGAGCTTCTTGGCTCTGCGATCGATCAAGTCTAGAGCGGCTAGTTGGTATTTGGCTGAGCCATCCCAAAGGTGGCAGCAATTCTCCATGCAAGATCGGACTTGTGCTTTGTATAAAACTAGCAACTGTCCAGGAGAGAAATACCGCTTAACCTTATTGAGGATACCCAACTTTTTGGCCGCAGTTTGAGCTTTTGACTCAATGTTGGCGCCGAAGTTCAGGTTTGCACACAGCTTCATGCCAAAAAGCTCGAGGCTGTCGGTGACCGGTACAGATGTACCTCGAAAAGTAGGAGCCAGATTGAATGGACTCCTTTTGGCAGTGAATAGACACGCTTGTGTTTTGGTGGCGTTGAAACTCACCAGATTTTTGTCACCCCAGTCGGAGACAAGACTTAAGGTTGAGTTTATACGCTCTACCGTGGCCTCTCTCAAAGAACGTATTTCATCACTGCTGGCTTTTGCGCTTGACATATATCTCTCGACGACAGTACTGTCATCTGCGTACCCAACAATATTAGGACCAAGTAGGTCGTTGATGTGCAGCAGGAAAAGAGTCGCAGAGAGAACAGACCCCTGAGGAACCCCGGCGTCAATAGCCATGAGGTCAGAGGAGCAGCCATCAAGGACTACTTGGATCGACCGTTCACTCAGGAAGTCAGAAATCCAAGAGCAAAAGTCAGAGGGAATGCCGTATGCAGGAAGTTTGCTCAGCAGACTTGCGTGCCATACCCTGTCAAAGGCCTTCGAGATGTCCAGTGATACGGCAAGGGCTTCGCCGTGTTTCTCGATGGCCTCGCCCCAGAAATGCGTAACATACACTAGAAGATCCCCAGTTGATCGTCCCCGGCGGAAGCCATACTGACGATCACTGAGTAGGTCGTTAGTTTCTAGGTAAGTCAGCAATTTTCCATTTAGTACCCTTTCCATAACTTTGCAGAGTATGGAGGTGATGGCGATCGGACGATAGTTGGTGGGGTCGGCACGACTACCCTTCTTGGGTACCGGCTGTACATTGGCAACCTTCCAAGGTTTAGGCACCGTCCTTGTTTTAAGAGAGAGGCGGTACAGACGCGTCAGCACAGGAGACAACTCAGGCGCACAGTTCCTCAAGACTCTTGCTGGTATTCCATCAGGACCGCTAGCTTTGTTCACGTCTAGATTTCGAAGTACTCTACGAACCTCTTTTGAGTGTATTGTGATCTCCGACATCGAAGAATCACAGCTAGGAATCGTCGGTGGCTGATTAGAGTCTGCATCTAGGCGAGAATTGCTTGCAAATAGAGATGCAAATAAATTTGCTTTCTCTGTTGCGGAGTGGGCTAGTGACCCGTCTGGTTTCAGCAGGGGAGGTAATGTAGGACGGCAGAAGTTGTTTTCGACTGACTTGGAAAGGGACCAAAATTGTTTACTACCAGAAGGGTAGGATGCAAGTTTGGTCCCTATGCGACTGACGTGGTCGTAACGGGCCTTCCGGATCACCCGCTTGCAGGACTTTGCAGCAGCATTAAATGCTCTTTTCTTCGCGCGAACCCGCCGAGCTCGAAATTTGCGGTCACGGGCTTGAACCCAGGCTTGGTATGCAGACTGCATTCGAGCCTCAGCGCGAGTGCAGTCTGCATTGAACCAAGGTCGGGCTTTGTGACCGAGCGGTATATCGGAGAATGGAATATAGTATTCCATTCCCTGCCGTATCACATCTGCAACCGCTTCAGCTGAACAGGTGGGGTCGCCCGAAGAAAAACACACTGGCTGCCATGGGTAGGACGCAAAGAAGTGCCGCATCTCATCCCAGTCTGCTGACTCGTATCGCCAAACTCGCCTCGTGCCTCTTGGGCTATCATCCGGAGGAGAGAAGATCGATACGGACTTCACCAGACAGTGGTCGGATGTTCCCAGCGGGGCTGATACCGACACGGAGTGCCTGTCCGGATCTGTGGTCAGCAGCAAGTCCAAGCAATTGGGCGTGTGTCCGTCAACGTCTGGCACCCGCGTAGCAACATTCACCAGCTGGGTGAGATCTAGCGACAGTGCTAGTTTGCGCGCCTCTCTCCCAGCATGGTCAGTTTTCTGGTATGGGAACAACCACTCGCTGTGGTGGGCATTAAAGTCCCCCAGAAAATGAAGCTGCGCTGTTGGGTTCTCCATTAGCTGTTCAAAGAGCCTGGATGTCTCCTCGTTACTGCTGTGCGACCGATAGACACCGGCGTAGAGAGATTTCTCGACCCCGGTGTCCACCAGTAGCCAGATTGTAGAAAACCCGGAATCCTCAAAGCAACGGAGACGCCGATAGCAAATGTCATCGCGAACGTACACACAGACCCCAGCTCGTTTTTTGAACTTGTGTTCCAACGAGTATCCTGGGTAGTTGAGGTACGCCGCGTCCGACGGTGTTCCTATTTGCGTCTCCGTTAAAAAGAATAAGTGCGGCTTCTCGGTCTCGAGATGATGGTGGACCGGGTCGATATTTGAGTGCAACCCCCTGATGTTTGTAAGGTGCACTTTAAGCGGGAGGAAGTGCCGCCGTTTGGTAATCTTATTTCTTTTCTTACTTTTTTTCATTTTGAGGAGTGTGTGGTGGGGAAATGGAAGAATGGTCGAGACGCTACTCCTTTTTCCAATTGGACGCTTCAGCTCATTTGACCTGTGGGGAACTCATCTGGAGACTGCGGGGACGCCCGAGCCTCCCCGAAATGGGTCCATCGGGTCCTCCCGTCCAGTCGCCAGCTGGCACGATGGAGCATTTCGGGATTTTTCGCTAGTTGGCGGGGCAGCCTTTCCCACGTCGGCTTTCGTGGTACTTGGGCCCCCTACTACCTGCGGTCGGCCAACGGCAGGGACCGTGCCTCGGATCCCGCTACCCTCCAGTATGAGTTACCCGGTACAAACTTGCTTAGAGACCAAGACCGAATCAGAGCCGCGCTACTGACCACCTCCCATCCCCCAATGGCAATGACTCAAAAAATCTAGCACATTAACTTACTGAAATTTCAACGAATACAATTATGTTTATGTGGTGGTACGGAACCCTCAGTGTGCGAGTCCGACTCGCACTTGGCCGGTTTTTTTTGTAAGTGTTATTGTGGTTATTGTCATGCTACCACGTACCTATTGTAAAAATAATTGTATTTTGAAATGTCGATTCCAAAAATTGCAGTGCCCTTCCAGGGTCCGTATTGTGTTCTGTATAATTGTTATTTTCCATCTATTGTACCATATGGAAGCAATAAATAATTGAAATTGAAATTGTATAGCTCACCGTAGCCCCATTTATTAATAATTCTTTATATTATACTCTGACCGTATCACACAGCTTAGTCAAGTATAGCTCACCGTAGCCCCATTAATTAATAATTCTTTATATTATACTCTGACCGTATCACACAGCTTAGTCAAGTATAGCTCACCGTAGCCCCATTAATTAATAATTCTTTATATTATACTCTGACCGTATCACACAGATAGCTCACCGTAGCCCCATTAATTAATAATTCTTTATATTATACTCTGACCGTATCACGCAGCTTAGTCAGGTATGGCACACAGGATCCCCATTAATTAATAATTCTTTATATTATACTCTGACCGTATCACGTAGCTTAGTCAGGTATAGCACACAGGATCCCCATTAATTAATAATTCTTTATATTATACTCTGACCGTATCACGCAGTTTAGTCAGGTATAGCACACAGGATCCCCATTAATTAATAATTCTTTATATTATACTCTGACCGTATCACGCAGCTTAGTCAGGTATAGCACACAGGATCCCCATTAATTAATAATTCTTTATATTATACTTTGACCGTATCACACAGCTCAGTCAGGTATAGCTCACCGTAGCCCCATTAATTAATAATTCTTTATATTATACTCTGACCGTATCACACAGCTTAGTCAGGTATAGCACACAGGATCCCCATTAATTAATAATTCTTTATATTATACTTTGACCGTATCACACAGCTCAGTCAGGTATAGCTCACCGTAGCCCCATTAATTAATAATTCTTTATATTATACTCTGACCGTATCACACAGCTTACCACACCACATAGATTGTCCAATATTCATTATCACCTCATTGACAACCCCGACAAAATTCTAGATCCAATTCTAATTTAAACAGCCACTAACGCGGTACCTTTAGAATAGAGTAAGATCTTTTTGGAAACGTTGTCTTTGAAACGCAGAGCAGTTGCTAACTTATTTAACAAGAATTACCACTGCTAAAGACACTTCAATTCGTAGTTATGATAGGGCGGCCCTTCCCTCCTCGTCATTCGGTTAAAATAACCTAACGGATGTAGCGTCCCATCGGATTGATATTGCATCAAATTGATACCTATAAATCTAACTTCTTGGCATCTTTGTGTAACACAGTCTCTGCGGGCACAGGTTTTCGGTTTGTAAGCTCTTTGGCGGGCACATAGTAGATAGTACGTACATGGCTAACCCGAGTCTTTGTGTAAGTTTATAGGGTTCTGTACCTCGAAATAAAAAACGGAACCCTTATAGGATCACTTTGTTGTCCGTCTGTCTGTCTGTCTGACGCAATCAAAAGATAAGGCTTTTTACGTCCTCATCTCCATACATTTATGCAAAATAGCAAAACCTACAGGGTACTTCCCGTTGACCTAAAATTATGAAATTTGGCAAGAAGCTAGGTCTCACAGTACAAATAAAGGGAAAAGTCTAAAATCATTAAATATTTAAATTTGTCTCACAATTAATTGTGACCAATTAAGGTGACCTCCCGTTTCAAGAACTTTTCTATAAAAGAGGGGTCAAGTTGGATGGTTGTGAAGTTTTTAAAATCAAAGAGCAAAAGCTTTTAGTATAACATATGGTAGATAGGTACGGAACCCTTAGGGCGCGAGTCCGACTCGCACTTGGCCGGTTTTTTGTCTTTTGAACGCCTTGAACTTGCTCGAATTGTCTTGGTTCCCATCCCCTCGTGGCACCCTTTTTTGTTAGGTCGGTGAGTGGTCGTGCAATTTCGGCTAAGCCCCTAATTAATTGTCTTATTTCATGCCCATTTTTAGGTTCTTTGTACTCCGGTAAGCAATTTATTTTTGTCTGTCCGGCCGGGCCTCACTGATCCAGCCGAGACTTTACAACCGAGATATTGCGCGCTTTTTTTAAAAATGAACACTTTTTATTCTTCAATTTACCGTTGGCGCTCGCGAAGTAGTGAAAGACCCTCATCTATTGTGGCCGATGGTCTGTTGATGTCGTCCAAGTACACTGCTAGCTTCGATTCTAGCTAATCCAAATGGCATAAGTATTCAAGAATTCCTACTGCCCAGTTTGCGTGACAAAAGCTGTTAGGAATTGCTGCTTCGGACATTTTAACTTGATAATATCCTTGAGCGAGGTCCAAGGATGTGAAGTATAGCTTTTCTGACAATCTACCGATCCGATACCGATCCTTAACGGTGCATATATTAAGCCAATCAATCAATAAATCAATAGGTATTCTCCAGGTCTGTAGCTCCCGTACTTCTTTCGTACTAGCCCTTGGGACTAGCACACTCGGAGTTAAAAGGTCTCCTCACGCGACAATTTCCATCACAATTAGTTGTGACAATCTATAGAATCGAGATTGTCTGTACTCTACTCACAAATCAATTTCATCATGATTTCATGCCGCGAAATTTCAAAATTTTCAAAGAATCGAAATTTCAACATGCGGGACTTGTGCTTACCATCGACTCATCAAATTACAAGCAATTAGCGTCGAAAAGAAGATGATAGTGGCTAAAACCATTGCTTTTATCGCTTTTATCTTACAACAATAATAAATGACAGCCACAGATTAGATATAATTCGTCCTATAGTATAGATAGAGTCGCAAAATTGCGACCATAGAGCTAAATGTATGAAAATTGCATGCAATCACGCTCCACACATTGCAATTTCGACACAATTTGTTTGACAGATTGTAGATTGCTAAGATTATATTGTACAATGTGACAATTAGTTAGAAGTCAGTCCCAATCCTACTTACGTTGCAATCTGTTGACAATCTGCAGATTGCGACAACTGATTGTGATTGAGATTGCTGCGTGAGTAGAGCCCATTAGACTCCCTCACGATTCCCGCGGCAATGATTTTGTCGATCTGTTGTTTAACTAATTTATTTAGGTTTCTTTGTACTATAGCCTATAAGATTCGCGGAAGACGGGTTTATAAGTGGTGATTTTACATTTCGTATGGGAGATCGATTTTTACTTTCGAGCGGAGCCAGAAAAGTATTGTATTCGTGAAAAAAGTGTGTTCTATATCACTTATACATCATAAAAAATAAGTCTCAATAAAATGTCCGTCCGTCTGTCGGTCGGTCAGTCCGTCGGTCGGTCAGTCCGTCGGTCGGTCGGTCCGTCGGTCGGTCTGTCCGTCACGCTTTGGCCTAGCGGCTAAACGAATAGTCCGATTGACACCATATTTAGAATTTATGAGTTTATGCAAATTCATCAATGGGTTCCGAGTGGTTTTCTACTGGCACTTATTTTAAGGGGAGCTATATGAGCGATACAACGAAAATGAAAAATTGTAATTTTCGCAAAAACGGCTCATAAAATCTTGATGAAATTTTGCATGACCGAGCATCTCCATGTGAAGTATTTTGCGGCAATATCAATTGGTCTGCGTAAATTCATACAAGAGGTGTTCCAGTACTACTAAAACGTAAACATGTGATTTACTCATAATTTTTTTTTTCGATTGAGTTTACTTTAATTTTCGTTATTTACCTGATTGGATAATATTTTTTTTTTTTTTGCAAAAACCTAGTAGGTATACAGGGTGTACTAAAAACTGAAAGGGCTTGCTCAGTTGACTAAACTGATCAACTTTCCCTAAGAAACATGTGTTGGGAAATTAGGAAATGTAAAAAAATCTTCATGCAAGTATCTTGCGGTAGTATCCATTGACCTGCGAAAATTCATATAAAGGCCTAACCAGTACCTACTACCAAAATTTAAACATCTAAGCGCACGGCAGTGCGCAGGCCAAGTCCCCGCAATATGATTTACTCGAAATTGTTTGCGTTTAGTTTGTTTTAATGTTTAACAATTTCAATTCTGAATTGATCTGTATATTTCATTGTAACATTTTTTTGAATAACGCAAATAAAAGTTTTTATTTCCATATGAAGTGTATGGTACCAACACTGATGTATGGCAGTGAAAGCTGGGTATGGCAGAAGAAGCATGAAAGTAGAATTAATGCAGTGGAAATGAGAGCGCTAAGGAGTATGATTGGTATTGAATTGAGTGACAGGATTAGAAATAGTGTGATAAGAGAACGGTGTGGCGTAAAAGAAGACGTAGTGACCAAAATCGAGAAAGGGATGCTGAGATGGTTTGGTCATGTAGAGAGGATGAATTAACGAAGATTGACGAAAGAGATCTACCAGGCGAGAGTGAATGGAAACGTTGGAAGGGGAAGGCCTAGGCGAACGTACCAGGACCAAATTCAGGACGTTCTGAATAAAGGCCAGGTTAAAAGTACCCTAAACCGACGAGCATGTATGAAAGGATTGATGAAAGTACAGGAAGCAAGGGAAGTATGTCAAGATCGTAGCAGGTGGAGGACTGTGGTCTCTGCCTACCCCAACGGGAAAGAGGCGTGATGTTATGTATGTATGTATGAAGTGTATGGCATTACAAATTTAAGTTTGCAGTTTATAGTTTTTACTTGCGTATTGCGAGAAAGTAAGTGCAGTGCTGCTGTACCATTTATTACATAACGTTTGCTTTTCACATTACTGTAGACACGATGCAGTGTAGGTACTCGTATATGCAGATTTGATGACACATGATTATTATTTTTTTCAGATTTGACTATGATGGTCAAACTCCGACGTTTTCTCGCCATAAAAACACCTTCTAAGTTTATCCTGCTGCTTGCTATTACGGCATATTGCTACTATTCAACAAAATTTTTATACAAATGGTATAGTCAGAGTACCGGATCCGGTTAGTATTCGTACTTAAACAAAGTTTTTTTATGTTTCAAGTGAGCAAACGAGCAGGTACGTACTGTAGTGACCACCTCGAAAGCCCTCTTTTAGCAGAGCTGGCTGTCGAGTATTTCATTATGTAGAGAGCGTGTACCGGGGATATTATAAAAAAACTTGGATAACGCTTCTAACTTTTATATTCTTTTTAGGGTTCCGATACCAAAATGGTAAAAGTAAGGAACCCTTATGGTGCCGCTTTGTCTGTCTGTCTGTCCGTGTGTCTGTCCGTCTGTCTGTCTGTCATACCTGTATATCTGGGCAACCACTCATGCTATCTACTTGAAATTTGGAATAGTTTTATAATATGGTTGTCCAACTTTATTACACGTGAAAGAATTAAGAAAAAAATATGATTATTAATGTAAAGGGTGCCCAAATAGGGGGGGCAAAATTTCAAATTATCGGTACTAGGTTGAGTGGGAAATCATATGAAAGGGCTTTACTTATACATTCTAAAATATATTTTGTATTTTTGTACAACTCTTGGTTTTCAAGTTATGATGAAAAATGTCAAAAAACCCACATAGGAGTAACAGAAAAGGTATATCTACCCTGGAGGATGAGATTCTGCTCATTAAACTAAACAACTTTCCCCAAGGAACATACATATAAAAATAAATAAATGAATGAATGAATGAATCACTGAATGAATATATGAATGAATAAATAAATAAATAAAACCCAGTAAAATTTTGTGAAAATCCGGATTTTACGGATCACGGATTAGTCCGGATTGCATTCCATACGTCGGTGACAGGCAAAGAGCAACGGCTTGGCAGAACAACGGTCGGAGCACAATGTCCCGCCAAATATTATTTTGTAGCGGACTCCTTTTGCTAAGCCTAATGGCTCTGACAACTGCACAGGACGGTTAGGGAGTAGAAGCACAACATATACAAACTACGAAAATAGTTTGTTCGAATCGAGAGTAGAATCGATTTCGCGGGTTCCAGATGGAGGTATTTTTATTTATTTAAATTTTTGCTGCTTTTATATATTTCTGTGGAAGGCTCTACCACCACGGCGTACAAAATAACGCTTGCTGTGACCGTTAATGCGCAGAAGTCAAATTAGTCGCGGTGGTGAGCGCGGCATGAAGGAGAGGCGAACGAATCGTTCATTGGCTCTCCGCCTGTCACCCATGCGCAGAAAATGACTGTCACAACCGAACTAGGTATATCGGAACCCTCAGCGCACTCCGTACCTCAAAATAAAAAACGGAACCCTTATAGGATCACTTGTTTGTCCGTCTGTCTGTCTGACTGTCAAGACCCCTTTTCTCACGAACGAGAAGAGGTATCAGGTTAAAATTAATAACAAATATTAAGGTCTATAAACCACACAAGATCTAAAAATTTCAATTTTTTACAACGACGCAATCAAAAGATATGGCTCTTTATGTCCTCATCTCCATACATTTATGCAAAAAAGCAAAACCTACAGGGTACTTCCCGTTGACCTAAAATTATGAAATTTGGCAAGAAGCTAGGTCTCACAGTACAAATAAAGGGAAAAGTCTAAAATCATTAAATATTAAAAATTTTCTCACAACTAATACTAACCAATTAAGGTGAGCTTCCGTTTCAAGAACTTTTCTATAAAAGAGGGGTCAAGTTGGATGGTCGCGGAGTTTTAAAGTCAAAGAGCAAAAGCTTTTAGTATATCTTATGGTAGATAGGTCGGAACCCTTAGGGCGCGAGTCCGACTCGCTCTTGACCGGTTTTTTTTCTGATTGGTAGGTGACGGCGAGGATTTCAAACCAAAAATTACATTATTTCTCCATGAGCTACAACAGAAAAAAGTAAGTGCTTATTTTTACCCGACGACGGCAAAAAGGAGGGTCAAAACGCGCTATCTGGACGCAATATAAATTGAAACGCCTCATCTGCACAGGCCTTCAAGGCGATCCGTTTTCTATACTAAATTCAAATGACTTGCATTCTTATGAGGGACATAAAATGCTGTTGAAAAACGAATGTATACCGCTATTTTTAGGGTTCCATACCTCAAAATAAAAAAACGGAACCCTTAGAAGATGACTTTGTTGCCCGTCTCTCTGTCTGTCTGTCTGTCTGTCAAGACCCTTTTTCTCGCGAACGAGAAGAGGTATCAGGTTGAAATTGATAATTAATATTAAGGTCCATGAACCACACAAGATCTGAAAAATTCAATTTTTTTACAACGACGCAATCAAAAGATATGGCTTTTTATGTCCTCATCTCCATACATTTATGCAAAAAAGCAAAACCTACAGGGTACTTCCCGTAGACCTAATATTATGAAATTTGGCAAGAAGCTAGGTTTCACAGTACAAATAAAGGGAAAAGTCTAAAATCATTAAATATTTCAATTTTTCTCACAACTAATAGTAACCAATTAAGGTGAGCTCCCGTATCAAGAACTTTTCTATAAAAGAGGGGTCAAGTTGGATGGTCGCGGAGTTTTTAAAATCAAAGAGCAAAAGCTTTTAGTATATCATATGGTAGATAGGTACGGAACCCTTAGGGCGCGAGTTCGACTCGCACTTGGCCGGTTTTTTGGTTAAAATTTTCGCTGATTAATACAAAGATACAGCTAATGCACCGAAAGTACTACAGTACAGATCGCACACACACAATGGTAATATTGAACCAAAAGTTGCTAACAAAAACTAGTACTTTCGGTGCATTAGCTGTATCTTTGTATTAATCAGCGAAAATTTTAATTTAAAATAGTAGTATACACTCGTTTTTTAACAGCATTTTGCAAGTCATTTGAATTTAGTATGGAAAATGGATCGCCTTAAGGTTTTATTTTACCGCGCGTGCAACGTGATGCGAAATCTTATTGAAAAATTTATTTATAGATACAATAATATACAGAAGAAAACTGTATTATGTTAGGTTACATAAAAAAGTTACTAACTGATAGATAATTTTCAGAGCAATCCAGTCCAGTGTCCGGTTTTATTGGAAAACGTAGCTAACATAGATACTGTCGAAACGTATCGAACCTTCGATTTCAAGGTATGTAATCTGAACTTAAATAAATAAATAAGCGAGTGAGTGAGTATGTGAGTGTGAGTGAGTGGGTAAGTGAGTGAGTAAGTAAGTAAGTGAATAAATAAATCATACATTCATAACATCCCGTATGGTGCCGGCAAAGAATAATGCCATCCCATACATACCCGTGGGTCTCGTAAGAGGCGACTAAGGGATACTGAAGAGGAGGATGGGCAGCAGCGTCCGTATGTGTATCATACCATCTCAATTACTGCGGTCACCTACAACCGCGGTCCATGGTGCCAGCCGAAACGCTGACAAGCGAGGTGACTATGGTACTTGGTAATTCAAATCCCGCTTATTTTTTATTTTCCGATATTTCTGAAAACCCTTAATTGGGCAGACGTTTATGCAAACTAATTGTGCAGAATGGACAGATAACATATTTCCCACATAAATTAAGGTGACATTAGAGCTCTTCCGCTTCCGCTGGTAACCGGACTTGATCTACTCAGATCTATTCAGAAAACATCCGAGAAAAGTTTCATACTTTTGACTTTGCTGAAATAGTTTATAAGGATGATGTAGGCTTATGGTCCAAGCTTTATTGCCCATAAAATTTGGGGACATGTTAAAGTGTCTATTCACGCTACAATCACAATCAGTTGTGGCAATCTGCAGATTGCCATTCATATTGCAACGTAAGTAGGCAGATTGGGACTCACTTCCAATTAATTGTCAGTCTCAATCTGCCTGCTTACGTTGCAATCTGATGGCAATCTGCAGGTTGCCACAACAGATTGAGATTGTGTGAGTAGACATGTTTTTATTTTTCATGTTTATATTTTTCACCGAGGGCCGCAAAATGTATAATGCTGGGTGGGAAATATATTTCTTTTTCCCAATTATATCTTCATATTATTATACCTATAGTATGGTTCTAGTATTTTTTTTACAATATACTTCTAAATTAACCTACACACACACGCACACACATACACACACTCACACTCGTTCATTCATAGCATAGAAACCAAAATCTATTTATTAACTTATAGTTATTTTAACTTATTATATTGAGCAATATCATATTATAAGCAATATCAACCGGAGGAATCACTGACTGATAATACGAGTATGTACCTACATTAAACATATTTTCGGAGTCAGAGGTCCTTATTTTGTCTCATTTTCATCTTAGACATCATAATTGGGTTATGAATAAATGATTATTATTGATCCGCAGAAGAACTAAAGTAACTGACATAGCCCTGAGAATCGCTAAACTTAAGTGGCAGTGGGCAGGGCACATCGCAAGAAGAAACGATGGCCGATGAAGCGTAAGGGTTCTAGAGTGGCGACCACGTACCGGAAGACGAAGCGTTGGCAGGTGGACCACCCTCCACAAGGTGGACCGACGATCTGGTCAAGGTCGCGGGAAGGCGCTGGATGCGAGCAGCGCGGGACCGGTCGTCATGGAGATCTTTAGGGGAGGCCTAAAGATGTCCAGCAGTGGATGTCTTTCGGCTGATATGATGATGATGATTAAATTATTATTAATTAAGGGATAATTGACAAATTGTTTGCAGGCGAAATGGGTGAAGAACAGAAATTTTTGGAACAAGGAGACGTTTGAAGCGCGCTATCTACAACTCCGCAACGACACTAGCCGTCCACATCTGAAGGTGAATATCTGTTAAATTGTTCTTTTTTACGATTTTTTATTTTATGGAACTTAACAAAAATGTGTATTCCTGTACAAGTCCTAATGAAATAGTGAATATAATTTTAGCATGTTTATTAAGGCTACTTTACAGACGGTCCAGTCCAAATTTTTGATATGTTGTTTAGGATGCAAAATGCACAATTCAAAGTGTTTAAAATGCAAAATGCACTATACCTCGCCCTTTGCCCCCGCCGCCATATTTTTCACTTATATTTTCGGTTAGTACTGCATTTTAGCTAGAAATGTGTTTTAGAGAATTAAACCTACCTATAATTTGCGTTTTAAATTTTGTTTCTAGAACTGATAGTGATGGAGATATGCACTTAAAAAAATTAAAATATCACAATTCTCAGAAATTTCTTAAACTTCTAACTTTAGAACACTGTAATTAAATTTATTAATGTAATTCAATTTGGGCCAGTTCTAAAGTTTGAAAGTTAAGAGTTAAAAGTTAACTTAACATAACTAAGTAAGTAATTAGTGGTACTCGTAAGTTAACTTTTAAGTTTTAACCTTTAGAACTGACCCAAATTGAATTACATTGGTCCCGTGTGGTGCCGGCAAAGAATAGTACCAAGGATTATAAATTGAAGGATGGGCAGAAGCATCCTCCTGTGTATCGTACCATCTTACTAACTGCGGTCACCTACAACCGCGGTCCATGGTGCCAGCCGTAACGCTGAAAAGCGAGGTGACTATGGCACTTCCCCCCCACATTTTTACAGCAAAAGCTAGAATTTTTGTAGTGGACATATCATGGGATGTTATGACGATGACAAAACTTTGAAAAACACATTTGAATTACAGCGTTCTAACGTTAGAAGTTTCAGAAATTTCTGAGAAATATGTTTTTAAATTTTTTTTAAAAGACCATATTATCTCCATAAATATCAGTTCTAGAAACAAAATTTAAAACGTAAATTGTGGGAAATTTATTTTTCTACAACACTGTGTACAACACATTCTAGCTAAAATGCATGTAACTGGAAATATAAGCGAAAAATATGGCGGCGGGGGCGAATGGCAATTAGTGCATTTTGCAATTTTTTTAAATGTTACAAGTGAGCAAACGAGGTCACTATGGTACTTCCCCTTCACATTTAAACACTAACCATCCTAGACAACATATAAAAAATTTGGAGTCGTTGGACCGTTTGTAAGCTAACCCTCCACTTTAATTCTCTATTTAGTGGATGAATGAATGAATAACTCGTTATTTATTGTGTTATTATTATCCTAACAGGTGATCGCAGTCTTCCACTCCCACAATGACCCCGGTTGGTTGAAAACTTTCGAACAATATTTTAAACTTAAAACAAATAAGATCATTAACAACATAGTGGCTAAACTACTTCAATATCCAAATGCGACCTTCATATGGACTGAAATGTCATTTCTAAATGCATGGTGGGAGACAGCTGACAAAAATAAACGGGAAGTAAGTAAATAAATAAATAAGCGAGTGAGTGAGTGCGTGAGTGAGTGAGTGAGTGAGGAAGTAAGTGAGTAAGTTAATAAATAAATAACTGAAAATATTGAATTGAATTTTATATATTTTTATGTAATATTAAATTTTATTTAATGTTTAAATTTTATAATAAGTACCTATTTTTACTGTTTAGGATATTTTTTTTAATTTCGAATTGAATTGAATTTGACATCTCTCTTTTACGGCGCCCTAACGGGGTGCCACATGCATGAACTATTTATACCATGTGGCAAGCAAATTAAAGAATAGTAACATCCCATACATACCCGTGGGTGTCGTAAGGGGCGAATAAGGGTTATAAACTGGAGTATGGGCAGCAGCAACCTCTGGTCCGATCCGATCCGATCCGAACCGATCCGATCCGAACCGATTCGATCCGATCCAATATAATATAATCCAAAGAGATTTGAACCTCGCTACGCGCAGCGAGGTTATAATTTCTTTGATATAATCAAATTTCTTTTTTAATCTGTAATTAGTTTAAACTACAGGTATTTTGCAACAATGTTTTGTTAAGGATATTTTATTTATAATTTGCATGCCGTTGTTACCTATAATAACAGTAGCATTAAGAAAATATTATGGTGAATTGTCTTGTGCATTGTACTGATGTATACTTTGTTGGTAACCTAATAAATAAATAATAAATAATAATAAAAATTATTTAAGATTCATAAGCCTATATTTTTGGTAGTCTTATATTTCAGGCTCTCAAAAATTTAATAAGAGAAGGAAGACTTGAGATCACTTCTGGCGGCTGGGTGATGCCTGATGAAGCCTGCACTCACTTTTATGCAATCATTGATCAATTCATTGAAGGTGAGAGTTAATTCCGTATTATGGTAGCTAAGAGTACTATAGTCTGACTGCAACTGCTGTACCGCTGTCACAGCCGCTGTATAGGTATGCTCACGGCGAGACGGGAGGGCTATCGCTCGTCATCGCTCACGGCGGCAACCAGTTCTTGCTCTTTTCTTTCCACTGCCCCACCTCCCCGCGCATACTTAATGCGCGGTAAAGCTTTTGCGGTCGGACTATACCCTATCCTATCACTTTCCGTAGGTTCAGGGCTTGGCTTGCATGGGTATTAAACTTTTTTTTTAAAAGTAAACAGTTTTATGTTATACGTTTTATTGCAGTACTAGCTGTTACCCGCGACTTCGTCCGCGTAGATTTTATAAAAAAACAGAACTCGAACTTAATTGAAACATATTTTACGGAGCGCTTATCCTTCTTGATCCCTACGTAAAAGATGCATTTGTACTTATCCAAGTTGAATAAATGCATCTTACTACAAACTTAATTATCTTTTGATTTTATTTAACTGGTAGGTAGTGCGGAATTTTCATTGTCAACTGTTACAGGCGAACTTAAAAAAGAAGGCAATAAAGGGAGTGAAGTGAATGGGTAGCGAGGAGGTATTCATAAAAGTAAAAAAGGTCCCTATTCCTCCCTATCTATCCTTTTGTATCCCCCCCCCTACATTCCCACTCCCCCTCCCTCACCCTCTCCCACTCTCTCTTCCACTCCCTCGCCCCTCCCTCTTCCCCCCCTCACCCTTCCTTCCCCCTCCATTTCCCCCCTTCCCCTCTCCCCATCACCCTCCCTTTCCCCCCTCGCCCTCCTCCCATTCCCCTCCCTTTCCCCCTTCCCCTCACTCATCCTCCCCTTCCCCCTCTCCCTCCCTCTACCCCCCCTCCCTCTACCCCCTCACACGCCCTCTACCCCTCCCTCCCCCTTTCTCTCCCCTCATTTTCCCCTCCCTTACACTCTCTCCCTATCCCTCCCCCTCTCCCTCTCCCTATCCCTGACCCTACCCCTATCCCTGCTTCTACCCCTAACGCCATCTTAACCGCTATCCCTATCCTTATATAAACATACAACTGACACTCATATTGATTTTTAGACATTTCAAACCTATCAACCCCATCCCAGGGGTGGTGGTATTTCACGTCCACCACGTTGGATTTCAAAATCATTGTAGTTTTCGTAATCAGCGACCCGATAAACCATACGAACGACACCCATATTGATTTTTAGACATATCAACTCTATCGCACCCCAACCTTATCCCCAGGGGATAATGGTAGTTTACGTCTACCACGTTGGATTTCAAAATTGTAGTAGTCTTCGTAATCAGCGATACTTAGTTGAATAAAAAAAGTCCCATCAAAATCGGTTAAGTAGTTTCGGTGTGCTGTAGCAGATACAACCCCGCTAGAGTATTATTGTATGTGTAGATTCCCACGGGAATGAGATATTTTCCCGGGGTAAAAAGTAGCCTATGTCCGTCTCCAAGTTACCATCTATCACCATACCAAATTTCATCAAAATCCGTTCAGCCGTTTAGGCGTGAAAGAGCAACAAACAAACAGACAGACAGACAGACAGACAGAGTTACTTTCGCATTTATAATATTAGTATGGATGTTAAAATTCAATTATGATATGACATACCTATACAACGTATTAACGGAATAAGCGAAACTGAGAAAATAGTTTGTTCAGAATTGAGAGTAGAATAATTTTCACGGGCTTTTGGTAGGGGTATTTTTTTTTTGTTTTTAGTATTTAAATTTTTGCTGCTTCTATTCTAATTCTAAATATTTCTGTGGATACGCGAGCTGACGGCGGAGCCGCGTGGTGCATGAGCGGTGAGGAGGGGAGGGAAGTGGGCGTGGCGTGCGTGGACTAGAACAATGATAAAACTAGATCAATGTGAAACTTTAAAGTAGGTAGCAACTTTCAAGTGGACAATATGACTTGTATGTTCAGCCCAGAAAATATTCGACACTAATTAAGGGTCACCTATATAGTTTTACCCATGCCCATGAAATATCCATGCACTTTGCCCTAGGGAAAAAGGCCGAAATATGAAAAAATCTACCAAAATGGCACTGCTCTGTGTCAAAAGCGTTTGATATTATCAGTATAAAAATAACGTTAGTTTTTTTAAGAGTAAATAACCAAAAGTCCCCAACCAAGAGTCCCGTGTGGTACCGGCAAAGAATAGTACCAACCCATACATACCCGTGGGTGTCGTAAGAGGCGACTAAGGGTTAACTGGAGGATGGGCAGCAGCATTCTCCTTTATATCTTACATCTTACTTACTGCGGTCACCTAAAACCGCGGTCCATGGTGCCAGCCGTAACGCTACCAAGCGAGGTGACTATGGTACTTCCCCTCCACATTTTTCCAGCAAAAGCTAGAATTCTGGAGGGAACCCTGTCCTGTAGTGGACATTTCATGGGATGTTCTGATGATGAACCAGAAGTGGTGGCCCGTGGCCTTTTACTTGGGCTTTTCTTGACTTTATGACTTGCTTATACAATTACTTGCCGTTTCGGCCATGAATTTGTTTCGGTCCGCCAACCTGCTTTCTGAATGCAAATATAAAATTTTATTTTCTCCATTTACAGGACATCAATGGTTAAAAAACAATTTGGATGTCGCTCCTAAGACTGGCTGGTCCATTGACCCATTCGGGCACGGGCCCACTGTACCTTACTTGTTGGACAAAAGTGGTCTCGAAGGTGCTATTATTCAAAGAATCCATTATCACTGGAAGAAGTGGTTTGCAGAACAACAAATTGATAATTTTTTCTGGGTTCCCACATGGTCTACTCAAAAATCTCATCTCGTAGTACACAATGCACCATTAGATTTATATACCATCAGAAATAGTTGTGGTCCTCATATCTCAGTATGTTCAAAATACGATTTTTACCACAGATATAATAGATTAACTAAACAAAATTTTCATGAAATAGCTAAAAATTTAATCGAGGAGTATGCTCGGGTCGGTTCACTCACTCCACACAACGTAATTCTAGTGCCCATCGGAGATGATTTTGCATACAGTAATCCTGATGAATTTGATAAGCAGTATCTTCATTATATGAAATTGTTTAATTACATTAATAGTCATAAGGATTTATATCACGCTGACGTTCAATTTGGTACTCCATTAGATTATTTCAAAGTTCTTAAAGAGACATATAAGATGATTCCGACACTGAAAGGCGATTTCTTTGTATACTCTGATATATTCACTGAAGCCGAACCAGCTTATTGGTCGGGATACTTCACAACACGACCTTATAACAAAATACTCGGCCGTCAGTTGGAACATCAGCTAAGGACTACTGAGATACTCTTTACGTTTGTATCAAATTTAATAAGGCAATCAAATGAAACCAGCTTTGTAGATTTAGACCAAAGTGCGAAACAATTTTACAAACAGTTGATAAAAGCAAGAAGAAATCTGGGTCTTTTTCAACATCACGATGCTATAACAGGCACTTCCAAAGTACTGGTGATGCGCGACTATGGGACTAAAATGTTAAATAGTCTGTCTGATTGCACTAGATTCCAAGAAGCAGCTCTGACAGCGGTAATGATTACTGAGTCCAGCCACAGTATTCTCCACAGTGACACTCGGTCAAAGACTTACGAGAAACCTCCTCGAAAACTGCAAGTCACCTTACTCAATAATAAGAAACTGATAGTGTTCAATCCAATAGCTGAAATAAGAACTGAAATAATTACTATTAATTCAAATACCACTAGTATTAAAATTTACGATACGAGAGCAAATAAAGATGTACAGTACCAAATATCACCGATTTTTGAATTCAGTAAAAATGATGAGACCGTCATAAGCAGCTCTAATTTTGATGTCTCATTCGTTGCCACCATACCGGGACTCACTGCCGTCACATTCAATTTGGAAGAAAACACTAATAAATCACATCATAGTGTAGTCTATTGTATGAATTGCGATACACAGCGTGATGGTACATTTGCTGTAAGAGAATTAATGCTAGACGATATAAAATTAGAAAATGCAATGTTGAAGTTGTTTATAAGCAAAACCACAGGCTTTTTGAGACAGATATATAGAAAAGATATTGAAAAGGAAAACATTGTGGACATACAAATCAAAGCATATACGAGTGCCCCGATACATTCAGGTGCTTATTTGTTTAGGATAGACCTTAAACATCCCGAGAAAAATATCCGGAACTCTTCTTACAACTTCCTAAATGAAGTTGGTCGTATAATCATAACTAAAGGACCATTATCGACGGAAATCAAAACTATATACCTTCCTCTCTTAATACACACAATTAAGATTTATGATGTTGACGATCATGCACTATCTAGTGGAGTGTTTATTGAAAACACAGTCGATTTCGAAAAGCCACCTAAAAATAAACAAACAGAACTTTTCATGAGATTCAACACTGACATTCAAAACGGTAAATTACCTGAGTTCTACACGGACCAGAATGGATTCCAGTACCAGAAAAGAGTAAAAGTTGAAAAGTTGGGTATCGTCGGAAATTATTATCCCATTACGACAATGGCGTGGATACAAGATGAGCGATCACGTTTGACATTGGTTACGAATCACGCGCAGGGCGCGGCCAGTCTTGGAGAGGGTCAGCTCGAGGTGATGCTCGATCGACGCAGTTTATTCGATGACGGAAGGGGTTTAGAAGAACCAATTACTGATAATAAGCGAACTATCAACCAACATTGGTTGTTATTGGAGCCGGTGTCTGAATCCACTTTAATTAAAATAGACAATACCGAAAGAGATGTAAAGCAAGACAAAGAAAGACATTTCAGTCCTAATAAAAACAGGACTGCTTATAAGCTACCCTCACAAGCAGCGAATTATTTGAGCAGAACCCTCAATTATCCAGTCAATGTCTACTTGCTGGACAATAAAGAACTTGGTTCAAAACAGGTGAAATCTTATCACAGTTTCGTGAACTATTTTCCATCGGGACTCCATTTAGTGACATTACGTACTATTACTGACAAAAAAACAAATGATACACATAGTTCTTCGTGTTTTATGGTGCTTCAAAGGCCTGGGTATAGCTGCTCTGTGGGTAGATCAAGTAAGAAATCTTTTACATTTTTATCAAGTAAGACGTTGAATGGTTTACGTATGAGAAATCTGACATCAGTCAGTCTTACCGGTTTGAAATCATACAAGACTTTATCAACTCTCTCTGATATTGAACTGAATCCAATGGAAGTAAAAACATATAAAATTACGTTTTAAATGTTATATTTAATTTTGTTAATACAACTTGGAGGAGTCAGGCATTCCCACTACATGTATCTCTGATTACATAGGTATGATGATGATGGTGGTGATGTCGTAAAACGTGGAACATAGGAGATATCATTACGGCATGAATGAAGAGATACAAAGTTGTAGAGAATCAAATTCTGAACAATTTTGGTTCCTACCTTTTTCCCCCAAAATCGATATTTTGGAAATTAAACCTGAAAAATGCGACAAATTCAAAATATTATCATTACGGCATGAATGAAGAAAAACAAAGTTGTAGAGAATCAAAATCTGAACAACTTGGTTCCAACCCGGTTTTTCAGGTTTAATTTCCAAAATATTAATATGGGGGGGAAAAAAGGTGGGAACCAAAATTGTTCAGAATTTGATTTTCTACAACTTTGTTTCTCTTCATTCATGCCGTAAAACGTGTATCATAGGAGATAATGATAATATTTAGAATTTGTCGCGTTTTTCAGGTTTAATTTCCAAAATATCGATCCTAGAAGAAAAATTGTAAAAACCAAACTGAAAATAAAATTTCCTAAAAAATTTTTCTTTGTGATTTTACTGTAAAATCAAAAATGGCGGAGTTATTCAAGAAAAACCGTTTCTTTGAAAAAAGTACACAGGAACCTGATTCAGTCTACTTTTTGCCCCCCCCCCCCCCCCCCCCCCGAGGGACCTACGAAAAAAAAAACAAGAACCGATTATTCACGGGTCAAAATCTATAATGATTAGGTTTTGGTTTACCAAGAAGGAATATTAGTATTAATTCAAAAAGTAGACTGAATTTGCTGCTGTGCGTACCTTGTAGGTAGTTTTAATTATACTGTTTTTACATATTTTCTGGAACAAAGGCACTTAGGTAGGTAGGTACAGTCAACGACAGGACAAGCTTGACACTCGCTTGACTCTAGCCCGTACGTCTATTGAAATAAGAACGGTACAAAGTCCAATGTGTCAAGCTTGATGTGCTCTTGACTGTACCTAGGACCTAGATACTTTCGCCAAAGAATATGAAACTCTCGCGCTGCCGGATTTTTTAGTAGTAGATATATTATAATATTCTGAAATGTTTGGATGCTTGGAGATAATAAATAACAAAAGAAAAAACCGGTTCCATTGTTGTTTTCTTCAGTTTCGTTTCAGTTTTGGATAGCTATGCTAGGTAAGTCAACAGCACGTCGGTCAAAACATAAACAGGACGCCCAAATCCAGAGACCCGCTTAGGGACAAAGTGTTACCACTGAAGTGCGGTCAACTGTACCTAGGCACTTTTGCATAAATTTGCGTCTTACTGCCAGTTGCAGAAAGCTTCTTTAAAATAAAAGCTCCTTCAGTATATTACGATGTGTATCGTAATATCATCATGACATCCCATGAAATGTCCACTACAGGACAGAAAACTCCCCCCCAATGTCTATAGCACATAAATATCTTTATCTTATCTCCAAAATTTCAAGTTTTGCTATAACAATGTGGAGGGGAAGTACCTACCACAGTCACGACGCTTGTTAGCGTTACGGCTGGCACCACGGACCGCGGTTGTTGGTGACCGCAGAACGTAAGATGAAGCTGCTGTCCATCCTCTGGTTCATCAAAGTCTTTATTCGTTCATTATTTCACGATTAGTTCATGCTTAAAGTCTTTATTCGTTTATTAGTCATTTGTTCGTTCCTCCATTTTGTTTGTTGCTGTCACAAAGTTGTAAATATAGCTTCCGTGAAATTCTAATTTTAAACATTTTAAAACAATAATCAGTACAATTTTGAGTTATTGGTGTGAAAAAATTGAATCCCGGATAGGAAATGTTATGAATAAGTGTTGTCAAGTAAATCCAACCTAACCTTTCGTGAGAATAATTATGTCTAATTACACGGCGCCAAAATCCATCGAATGTTGTTATTTTGTGTGCAAATCACAGTGAATTTTGAAGAACTATCACGATAACACAGTATACACTGCACAACAACATATATCAGTATTTAATTTCATTTTTTGGCAAATAAAACGTGAGTAAACATATAGACGAACGTTGAGTGTTTTAAAAAACAACAAAGTGACAGATGACACACAGCTGATAGATATCGGTCGGTAAAACAGCGGCGAGTGTTTTTGCGACATCAGCACGACGTGAACGGAACAAATTTGTGGTTTTTGTTCATAGATTTATATAGTCAAGATAGGGTCTTGGGAACAAGCGGTTCAAAATTTCCCCATACAAGAAAAAAAAGCGCCATCTGTGAAAAATCGCGTGAACTAAGTTGAGTAGTACTTCGGTCGGTAACGAATGGCGGGAAAAACAAAACACTTTTTATTGTTTATATGTGATTTAGGCCTTGTATTTCAATTTCTTTATTTGGATTATAGTCAAAAACAATAATAAGAAATAACTATAATAATAATAAGAGTATATTGTTTCTTCAACCAAGAACATTCCATTTTGTTGGTAAGTTTATTGCATCCTATGTTGACTCACTCACTCACTTTTTTATGTTGACAATATGACTGACAACGACTGACATTTGTTGGTCCTAAACGTCAGATTTCAGACCAACGAATTGGGGACAGTGTAAGGTGCCGATGGGCCAGTACTTATATATAAGTAAATGTTTATGTTATATAGACTGCCAATGACTGCCATTCTGATAAGAACACTAAAATTTTGGTTTAACAGTTTCTTATGATGAGTATAAAATTATTTCACTTTGAAAGAATGTTTACATCAATACATTATGCTGTATCCTTGATACAGCCGTAAGTTTTACGTTGATACGTCTATTTAGGTACAGGGAAGTCAAAATCCCGCCCCGCACGTGCCGACGAAGAATAGTACCAATCCTAACTTATTCGTGGGTGTCGTAAGAGGCGACTAACAGATTAGCAGAGGACGGGCATCAGCGTCTTTCTGTTTATCATACCATCCTACATAATGCGGTCACCATCACCAACAACCGCGATCCATGGGGCCAGCTGAAACGCCAACAAGCCCCCCACCTGTCCTGCTGTGGACGTTTCATGGGATGTTATGATGATGAT
This sequence comes from Athrips mouffetella, assembly GCA_947532105.1. Taxonomy (NCBI): domain Eukaryota; kingdom Metazoa; phylum Arthropoda; class Insecta; order Lepidoptera; family Gelechiidae; genus Athrips; species Athrips mouffetella. The sequence continues at coordinate 16,256,399 of OX383984.1, forward strand.
GATGACTGAATCGATTCAGACGGGGTTTTCAATAATGTGTTTGGATTACTATCGTGCACAAGCTTTGTTTCATTGAAATTAATTCACCCGAACAGTACCTATATATACGAATATACACCCATAAGTGGTGAATCAAAAATCACTAGGGGTCAAATCATTTTAAAAGGTCTTACCTATCACTGTACTAAGGCTTGCTTTTTTATAAAAAGTGCAGAGTTTTTAAGAAATACTGGACGTACCGATTGTACTAAGGGCTTTCCTGCAGCCAACTAGCGCCCCCATCAGTTAAAAAAATATTACTCGCTAAATACAAAACTTATCGAAAATCTGTCTTTCCAGATTGAAGTGAAGTTTCCCTTGTTTATTTAGAACCTATCAATCCTGAAAAATATAGTTCACTGTAGTTACAGATACAAAAACTGCTAAAAGTGGCTGTTTTCGCAATTTTTGTATCTGTAACTACAGTGATCTATATTTTTCAGGATTCATAGGCTCTAAATAAACTAACCTTTACTAAACTAACCTTTCAATCTAGTAAGACAGATTTTCGATAAGTTTTGTATTTAGCGAGTAATATTTTTTTAACTGATGGGGGGGGCTAGTTGACTGCAGGAAAGCCCTTAAAGTGCAGATTTCTTTAGATATATTGAAAGTTTACCGTTAGATAAATTTATTCAATAAGCAAAAACTATTATTATAAACTAGAGGGAAACGATAAAATAAAATAAATAAAAGATAAAATCAGAACCAGTACCCACAATAATTGTCCAAGTGTATATGCCTACAGGAAACCATAGCGATGACGAAATAGAAGAGTTATACAATGACCTGGATTCGATATTAGATGCAGTGAAAGAAAAAGATAATCTCATAGTGATGGGGGATTTTAATGCAGTAGTTGGAGAAGGGACTGAAGAAAACATAGTAGGGAAACATGGGTTGGGAAAGAGAAATGCAAGAGGAGATCGATTAGTACAGTTTTGTAAGGAAAATGGCTTAATAATAACAAACACATATTTTGAACTACCAAAGAGACGGCTATACACTTGGAAAATGCCAGGAGATATAGGGAGATATCAGATAGACTTCATACTTGTAAAAACAATATACAGAAACCAAGTAAAGTCATGCAAAGCCCTGCCGGGAGCTGACCTTAATACCGACCACAATTTGCTGCTGAGCAAACATATTTTTGAGAAGACTAAACAGAAAAAGAAAAAGAAACCAAAGAAATTCGATCTCAATAAACTTAAGGACAAAGATAGTGATAATAGAGTGCAATATTGTAATGAAGTAGGAACTAAGCTAGAAACATATAAAATGGAAATAAATAGTAACATAAATAATAATATAAGTTTAAATGAAAGATGGAATAATGTTAGAGATATATTTAAAACAACAGCGGACAATTGCTTGAACAAACAAAAAGTTATACCAAGAAAAAGTTGGCTTACTCAAGAAATTATTGATTTGATAGTAGCAAGGAGACAACTGAAGAATAAAATTGATGATAAGAGCATAAAGGAATATAGAAGGCTCACGAACCAAATAACAGCTAAATGTAGAAAATGCAAAGAACTTGACACAATACAAATTTGCAACAAAATAGAAGAATATTTTCAAAAGGGACAAATAGATAAAGCCTATAATACAATAAGAGACTTGGATAAAAAACACAAAACAAAAAGTACAGCAATTTTGAATGAACAGGGAAATATCCTAATAAACAACTGTGAAATATTAGAAAGGTGGAAAAGGTACATTGAGAGTTTGTATAAAGGACAAGGTTTACAAGAGGATGATATAGAAGAAGAACGTTTTGTAGATGAAGAAGAGAAGGGACCAGCTATTCTTAAAGAAGAATTTATCAAAGCATTAATGAGTATTCCAAACGGTAAAGCAACAGGAGAAGATCAGATATGCATTGAAATGATCAAATACATGGCTTGTGAGCCCATGCTTCAAGAAATTTTCGAAATTCTGCAAATTATGTATACAACAGGACAGTAAAACCGTTACAATTCCGAAAAAAACAAATACTATGAAATGCGATGAACACCGGACCATAAGTTTAATCTCACAAGCCTCAAAAATATTACTTAAAATAATTCAGAAAAGATTAAGACCAATAGTGGAAAAACATATAGGACCAGATCAGTACGGCTTTAGACAGAATAGAGGAACTAGGGAAGCGATTCTAGCACTTCGGATGATAATCGATAGACGCATGGAGCTAAATCAGAATACACATATAGCATTCATCGATCTGGAAAAGGCGTTTGACAACGTAGATTGGAGGAAGATGATGAGAGTTCTCCGTGAAATAGGAGTTGACTATAGAGATAGAAAAATTATTTACGAACTTTACAAAGGACAAGAAACAATCATAGAAGTCGGAGAGGAAAAGGGAAAGGCAAAGATAAGACAAGGTGTAAGACAGGGGTGTCCACTATCACCGTTAATATTTAATGTGTTTATAGAGCAGGCCATACAAGAAATAGTAGACTCAGACAGCGGAGGAATTAAAATTAATGGGCAAAAAATTCAGTTTATTAGGTTTGCAGATGATATAGCAGCAGTTGCTCAAAATAGTCAAGACCTGCAAGATCTTCTTACAAAAATGGATAAAACTTTCTTACAATTTGGTTTGAAAATAAACACTGGAAAGACCAAAACACTTATAGCATCTAAACATACCCCAGATCACTGTCCAATCAAACTGAATAACGTTACAATAGAACAGGTTTATAAATTCAGATATTTAGGAAGCTTAATCACCAGTGACTCCAGATGTACACCAGATATCGTTCAAAGAATAGCTATGGCTAAAAAAGCCTTTAATAACAAGAAACACCTCCTGAAGGCCAAAATATCTAAGAAGGTAAAAAAGCGCTTAATCAAGGTGTACATATGGAGCATTGTATTGTACGGAAGTGAGACATGGACACTGACACAAAGAGATAGAGAAAGGCTGGAAGCATTTGAGATGTGGTGCTGGAGGAGAATGGAAAGAATTAGCTGGACGGAAAAGAAAAGAAACGAGGAGGTGCTAGAAATAGTCAAAGAGAAAAGAAGTTTACTAAAAACAATAGATAACCGAAGAGGGAAAATGATAGGTCACCTGATACGGCACGACAATTTCCTGCGAAACATAATGGAAGGAAAGATTGAAGGAAAGAGGGGACGAGGAAGACCTAGGCGAAGCTACTTTGACCAGATTAAAGAAAAGGTCAATGTCGTGTCGTTTCAGGAGGTAAAGCAGCTCGCGATACAACGTGAGGACTGGAAGTTACTCCATCGACAAGAGCCAAGCTCTTAAATTAAAGAAGAAGAAGAAGAAGAGGGAAACTAAACTAATCACTTAGAAGAGAAAAATCCAGGTTGTAAATAGGTAAATTCGGGTTAGAGTAGGTACGGTTCTAACAGGCTTCTTCCAATTAACATTGAGTATATCATTCTAAATAAGGCGCGTGGGTTTCTGATTGTCGCTTTTCTTGTCGTGGTTACATCTATGGTATCGTTTGGGGGCCATCTGGCGGCAATATTTAGTATTACATAGATCTTTGGTTGAGTCAGAGTTACGTCAAGTCAGGTCAGGTCAGGTAAGGCGAGAAGACGGCAGGAGAAGAGAGGATAAATTGAAACTGAAATTGAGGATGAAGATGAGGCTGACTTTGAAGATGAGGTTTCGAATGGGGTTGCGCATGAGGTTGTGGAGGTTGAAGTTGATCACGATGAGGTTGAAAATGATGAGGATGGGTGGGGTCATCTCATAGTGAGATGGGAACTGTTTAAACATGTCGGAACTCGAGGTTCTTCATTAAAGCCACTGTAAAAGATTTTGACATTTAACCAGCAAAATGTATAACAGCAGCACCCTCCTGACAACGTCATCCCCCTGCCAAAATGGCCATGTTGCACTGTAGGTGTCAATTCATATTGATGATTGAAAGAACCTTTCTGAGGCAGCTCTTTCCAGTTGTATTTTCAGTTTGCTACCCTTGTTTCTAAATTTAAACAAATCGTTACAATACTTGTCCCACTCAACAAAAATATTGTGGTCACCCTATTAGAAAGGGACAGCTTCATCTCATATCACATCCTTCTCGTTATTTTTGGCAGTGTGCAATCTGGATAAGGGCTCCCGCACACGACCGAGAATCGGTGGGCGATTTTTTGTCGGCATCCCGCTCTGACGTGTTATCACCTGAATCTTCCCTCCTTGTCCTGGCCGATAATCGCCCACCGATTCTCGGTCGTGTGCGGGAGCCCTAACCAGTCGCAGACGCCAGTCTGTCGAAACTACGAAGAAAAATACCATTCTATGGAAATTATACGGAATAAGGCGGATGTTGTCATCAAAGAAATTGTACCTCCTTGCTTGTTATTTTGTCATTGCCGTCTGTCCGTTTTTTTTTCACATCTGTCATCCGCGGGCTTTATTAATATTTTGGATTGTTTTGGATTTATTTTCGTGTTTTACTAAAATAAATAATGTAAAATTGACAATAAAAGTGTTTAAAACTAATGCGGGCGTGTACAGTCAACTACAGGTCAACTCGCAGTGCGACTCTATCCCGTACGTCTATTGAAATAAGAACGGTACACAGTCCAATGTGTCAAGCTTGACGTGCTATTGACTGTACTAAAGCACAATGCTTCCGTAAAAACGGTTCATAAAGTGTGTGATTTGCAGAGACCGAGTGAGTCGTAAAGACAACACAAAAAGGAAATTTTTGGCAAAATTTCCTTCGGACGAAGCCCGGTAAGCACGAAATTAGTTATAATTAGTTAAAGCAAGCTTCAAACACACAATATTTCATATTACATCAGCTTTTTTGTTGCTTTTAAAACTCAACTCAACTAGTGTTGCACTGTGACTACATCAAGGAGGTTTTAGTAGCAGCTCTTCCTGCTAAGGAGGGAGCCATAAGCGTAGCACTTTCTTGCGAGGGACCTCCATACTAAAATGTATGGAATTTTATCAAAATCCTAAAAACGTAAAATTTTTATCTTTCTCTCCGAGAAATATGTGACATAGGACTAATAAATGCTACTACCACAGTTTTTCTGGTGAAAACACTTACCATTCAAGAAAAAAACGGTGTTAAAAATCACACATAAAATGGCTATAACGGATTATTTACGCTTCCGTTCAAAGTATTAATGATCAATTCACAAGTAAAAAACGATATATTGTCACTTTCGCAAACAAAGTTTATACTAAAACATTAGATTTTTAAAGATATCTTGATTTTTGTGAAACTTAACTGAGTTTTTTGACTGACTAGTATGGGCGACAGTGAGACGCTTTACACTTCACTAGCTCATACAGAATATGTATTTGGCGGACTCTATAGTTTTTTACTCTGAGGACTACATAGGTAATATCGATAACTCTACTATAAACTAAATCTGCCCACAACTGCAAAACCTCTGTTAAGTCTGTAATTAGAGTTCCGAACCAAATGATAAAACCGGAACCCTTGTAGTGCAATTTTGTCTGTCTGTCACACCTGTTTATCTCGGCAACTACTCACGCTATTGACTTGAAACTTTGAATGGTTTTTGGATATGTTTTGTTGCAAACGAAAGAATTAATGACATATTTTTGAAATGGGGCCCAAATAAAATTTGTCGAAATGGAGCCCAAAAAGCAAAATTGTCGTGAATAGGTTTTTTTTAAATTTTACAACGCTATCTTTTGAAGTTATGTATAAATAAAATATCATTTTCCCTGCCTTACCTCAATTTTGCAAAACGAAAAATTTTAATAAATATAGTTGATACAGGTTGATGTAAATATTGCAGCAAAAATACACAATCTTTCTAAAAAGCACATTTTTTTAGAAATCTGAAAAAGCCTTTAGAAACAAACTAAGTTTTGCGGTTCTAAAATAGACTTTTTTCATTCTAAAATAGTAGGTATATCGGAACCCTTGGCGAACGGGTTCAACTCGCACTTGACCGGATTTGAACAGGGTGTTAGTTTAATTACGTACCATAGCTACATGCTTATGTAGCTATGGCACGTAAAAAATAAAGTTATATTATTATTACTAGGAATGTTACAGTGACAGTACAGAAACACAAAAAAAATATAAAGTAATCCTACTTTATTAAGACACATTTGGGATACGAACCTGCGTCTTCTGCGTAAGTACCGCAGACGCTTTACCAACTAGGCTACTGTGGTCCTGCCCGGTGTTGTGAAATTTAGCGACCACTTTACGCATTTCAACGTTGCGTTTGTGCTGCCACCTAGTAAGCGTTTTTGCTGTACTAGCTCAACTAGTCCATCATTGCAGATAGATTTCGAGTTGAAAATTGGTAACACTACGTATAATTGAAAATGATTTTTATTTTAACACTTCCTGTGTTCGGATAAATCTACAAAGTAGAAAATCGCAAAATTTCACAACCACAGGCAGGATTCGAACCTGCGTCTTCTGCGTAAGTACCGCAGACGCTTTACCAACTAGGCTACTGTGGTCCTGCCCGGTGTCGCTAACCTTTTTATTTCAGAACACTTTGTTTTTATTTTGTCCACTTTTAAGTCCAACGTTGTTTTATGATAGTTAATGACGGAAACATAAAAAATTTAAGAAAATTTTACTTATAGCGTAATAAATAAGGCCCTCATGCAACGTTGAACTTGATGTGGAGTAGACCCTGATGTGGAATAAAAATGTGCCTATTACAACCATGCAATACCTTCATAATATTATCGATATCGATAACTGCTGGGCTGCTAGGGCGTACATCACTACTTTAGCCCATTAAAGGGCCCCAAACAAAGCCCTGCCTGCAGGGCCCTGCTTGCAGTGCCACTGCCAATCGTACTTTGTGTGGGCATGCAGGGCCGACAAAATGGCCGTTACATCGGCCCTGCAACACCACACACGGTACGATTGGCAGTGCGCACTGCAAGCAGGGCCCTGCTTGCAGTGCCACTGCCAATCGTACTTTGCGTGGTCATACAGGGCCGATTTTTTAATTGTTCACCCTGCCGCATGGCCGCAGTGGCATTCTGCAAGCCCGACCAGACGATTCTCCCCACTCCACACTGCAAGCAGTGCCATGTGTGGTTAGATCGGGCCGATTTGATCCGCCATTTTGTTTGGGTTGCGTTCCGAATCGGGTAGAAATTACCCTGACAGCAGGATAGCGTTATATGACGTCCATCAGTGTGGTCGAGACAGACTGCTGTCAAAGGGTAACTATTACCGTTTTGGAACTGACTCTTGATTTCGTCATAAAAAGTTGAAAATATCTTCTTTATGAGCCAACGGGAGAAAGATGTGTAGAGGGCTTGAAGGAGCTTTGGAGGGACATATTCGAACTATATCGAGATTAAAAACGAGCAATGCCATAACAAAGACTTGCGGTCCCAAAAATATAAGACTTTTAATAAAGATGCTACATTGTCGGCTTTCAAGATTTTTAAAGCTATTTTAAAAAAAATATTTTGATAAGATATTTTAAAATTTTAATTTTTAAAAAGTTTTTTTTGTTATCATCGGGGTCTAACTCTCTCAGTAAATAAGCGTGACCCAACGACTCTTGCAGTAGTTAGGTACATACACCATTGTTTTCTTTTCGTTTTCTTTCTGCCACAAGTACAGCTAACGCAATTTTTGGTGTTTTGATAATGATGGAGCCATTTTAGTATAGGTAATTGTATGGGAAAGTCAGCACTGGACACGTCTAAACGCAACAGCGCAACGCGCTCTTATGACTTGCAGGGCTTTGTGTGGCAACATCCTCTGCGGCAGTACTGCAAGCAGGGCCCTGCAGGCAGGGCTTTGTATGGGCCCTTTTAGGTTGGTAATATTGTTCTTTTAAAGGGCCCCATACAAAGCCCTGCCTGCAGGGCCCTGCTTGCAGTGCCACTGCCAATCGTACTTTGTGTGGGCATGCAGGGCCGACAAAATGGCCGTTACATCGGCCCTGCAACACCACACACGGTACGATCGGCAGTGCCACTGCCAATCGTACTTTGTGTGGGCATGCAGGGCCGACAAAATCGCCGTTACATCGGCCCTGCAACACCATACACGGTACGATTGGCAGTGCGCACTGCAAGCAGGGCCCTGCTTGCAGTGCCACTGCCAATCGTACTTTGTGTGGGCTTGCAGGGCCGACAAAATTGCCGTTACATCGGCCCTGCAAGACCACACACGGTACGATTGGCAGTGCGCACTGCAAGCAGGGCCATGCAGGCAGGGCTTTGTATGGGGCCCTAAACTTATTCGCGTATGTTAGTCTATAATCCGTCGCAAATTGATCCAATTATTGGTTAAAAATGCACTAAGGAGGTCCCGCCTCTTAAAACGTAGTGATTTACAAAGATTTCGGACCTCCTTGCTTCGCTCGGAGATTTACCTCCTCTCTGGCAGACGCGCTAACGGTGATTCGGGACGCATTTGAGTGCGCTTTCAGCGATAAAATCGATATTATCGGTGAAACGGAACGCGGCAGAATGTTGCCGGTGCGGATCTTTTGTTCCAATTCCGGATCTTTTGGGTCCTTGGCGGAACTTTAGTTGAACCTCAGTACAATCGGAACTTTTGATCTATTGTTAAGTCTCAATGGACCATACGTCTGAAGTGACGCACTCACTCAAATCGAATCACACTTCAACATACTATTTACTTATTATTGCGAGAATTATGGACCTTAATATTCGTTATGAATTTCAACCTGATACCTTTTCTCGTTCGTGAGAAAAACGGTCTTGACAGACAGACAGACGGACAACAAAGGGATCCTATAGGGGTTCCTTTTTTTTAGTTAGAGGTACGGAACCCTAAAAATGGAAAAGGGAAAGGTTTTATGAACGTTTTATTTAAGTATCTTGTTGTTTTAAAATGCAATTTTCTACTTTGTTCGTTTATTTTTTTAGTTTGCTTTCAAACGAATAAACAAAAACAAACAAATGAACAAACCAAACTAACTAACAAACGAGCAAACAAACAGACAGACAGACCGGACAGACCAAACAGACCGGACTGTCTGGACTGACTGGACATACCAAACACACATAATAAATTATCTACTTTGGCGGTACTTGAGATGCGCTTGACTGTATATGAAGCGCGGTGTTCGAACGCGGCGTGCCAGGCAGACGCCCGGCATCTGACAGACGCGCCCCGTATGAAACGGTTCACGATGCGCTAATCATAGAAACACGAACGCCTGAGGCGTCAAACGCGCGCAAAAACGCTTCACAGTGCCCGGTACGGACGCCCTAAGATGCGGAATGAAATAAATATGCATGAAAGGTGCGTAAAAACAAGCCTTATTAAGTGGGCTCGCAAGTGCATTTCAAATTTTACAAAAATCGGTTAAAAACTCTATTGCCGGCGTCCTAAAAAAACACAATAATTTTTCACTCAGTCGGAACTTTTCGGATCTTTTTGGGGAGGATAGCGGAACAAACTGAAACGTGCTTCTGGCATCACTGGATTCTACAAAAAAAAAGTGGCGCTTAACCGCTTGCAAAATTATATTTATTATATGAGATTTCCCGTCGATTTCCCATATTTTACGTTAAATTGTGTGATGGTGTTTCTTATCTACGCGGGAGGCCGTTGGCGGCGGGTTTGCCCGGACACAGGGCACGTAGATGGCTGGCGGAGACGCGCCAGGATCGTCATCCAAAGAGGTGGTGTTTTTCAAGAAATACCTATCTCTGAGATCAAAAAAAGCGTTTTAGGACCACCACTCCCTCAAGTACGGTACGTATCTCTTTGTTATTTATATAGTTTAGAAGAAAGGTCTCTCTCCTTACAAAAAATACCTACTTGTAACCAGATTTCATAAAACTCCGCGACGTTTTGTAAACAAATATCTTGCAGGAAAAGATTTCTCTTTAATTAAACGAAGTACACGTACAGAATAACGTTGAAACTATCGTTTAACATACATCCAGCCAGAAATATCCAGACTTTTAACCATTTTAACCTGAATTTAAGGTTATGTTTTTGTTTACTAATCCCCACTGTATCGTCAACACTGCACAGAATAAAGTAATAATTCTTTCATACAGAACGGACACTCTACGCCCTTAGTCGCCTCTTACGACACCCACGGGTAGAAATGGGTTGGTACTATTCTTTGCTGGCACCACACAGACTACCTTTGTTGTAAACTCTTAATAGAAATATTTGATTAATAGAAGCCCTAACAACACATGGTAGGCTATGTAAACTCTTGAATGGATGTAAATCGAGGTGCCATTGTCGTGGTTGTTAGTAAGGGTGTTATCTATGCTGTGGGTTGGTTGGTACCCCGTCCAGGGCAAACATTTGTGGGATAAACATGGGTGTTGTTTCTTGATTTTAATGTTTCTTCTCTTCATATAATCTGCCACTGTGATGTACTATAGTGTGACCGCAACAGCTGTATAGATATGCGCGGGGAGGCGGGGGAGTGGGAAATAACGGGCAAGAACTAGTTGCGGCCGTGAGCGATGACCAGCGATGGCCTCCCTCGTATCGCCGTGAGCATACTTACACTGCGGTACAGCGGCTGCGGTCAGACTATACTATAAAGTTAGGCAATAGAAGCCTGCCTGCATTGTGTTCATGCCCATTAAAAATAAAAAAATGTAGATTGTTAGCTTCTTCAAGGCTACTTCAACATAAAGAGGTTGGCTATAATAGATCTTTACAGGTCAAACTGACCACTGGTGCTCAAAACCTAACTCTTTTGCCTCCATAAAATATTATAAAAGTTACTACAACCTTGAGGCTCTTATCAAATGCTTTATCAGGATGCTTCTGGATGGCACAGAGAGATGAGTTGCTTGCTTGTTGGACCTGTATAAAGCATTTGAATTGGTTTCATATGTTGTATTTTGTAATAAAATAAGGTGGGAGACTACTGTAATCTTCTGAAGTTGTTTGTTAAGGCAATGTGTCATACTAAAGAAGTAAAGTGAAATAGGTTGGCTTAAACTCTTATGGGTTTAGGTTAGGGTGCAGGGTGAGGCAGGGGGGGTGGACCTCACCCCGACTATTCAACATTTACGTAAACAAGCTGAGTGATGTGATTATGATGTTAAACCTGTAGTTTATAAGATCCTTTCTTTAACAGTACCTAGACGTTTTTTGATCCGAAAAGTGTTTCGTCAAATCTAATTTGCGATTTTCTACTTTGTAGATTTATCTAAACACAGGAAGTGTTAAAATTAAAATCATGTTTCGTTAAATATTGCGAAAAACAAACTAAATAAAAAATTGAAATTTGTTGCAGACGTAGAAAAAAGACTAATCATGAACCAAAAGTGGCGCACCAGGACGCGTGTGTACAGACTGATGGTGAAACAGTGAAAACCAATCACGTTACCAAAACTGTCTCCACGTCGACCAAAGAAACAAGAAGTCCTGTCAAAAAAGATGGCTACAATGATGATACTGAAAATTCTGAAAGTAATAAAAAAATCATACAAAAACAGCCATGTATTAAACTCATTCCTGTTCCACATGAAAGTAGTGACGATGAAGATGATGGAACAACAAAAGAAAAACAAGCTTCTAAAAAAGAATCTCAACTATCTTCAGGCAAAGAACTACCATACAAAGAATTGATTATTCAAGAAGAAGATATAGTAGCACTTAGAAGATTTATTGAAACACACAATACAAATATCGATCTGCATAAATATGATGCGGATGACAATTACAAGACTGAAGTATTCTATAGAATTAATCCATTGGTGAGAGTTCCACGTTGTCCGAATATAACTAAAATGCTTGAGAACCATGATGAAAAAGCTGCTGTGTACTTCGCAAAGCAACTCGGACTACGATCAGTATCGTGTGACAGTGAAAACGGTACAGTGAAAAATGGCTATGTGAGAAAACACAGGGAGAGGGCAGCGAAACGAGTAGCCATGTCCAAACCGACTATAGATAGTGAATCAGATGTAGAAAAGAAAAGAAGACAGAATAGAAAAAGAGTTATCTCGGAAGAGAGTGATACTGAGGAATCAATAATCAATAAAAAGGAAAAAGTAATTTCTCTTTCTAGTTCAGAAAGTGAGGATGATGATGAAAGCATTGTAAGAAAAATATCTTTGACAAGATCACCGACGCACAATGATGAAAAAAATAACTCAGAAGCACAAATAAAACTAATTGGAACACCAATCAAAACTAAAAGAACAAAAGACACAAAAAGCAAAAATGAAGAATCCTCCAGAAGACCAATTCGTAATAAAGCAATAATACAAAATGATACAGAAAAACGTGCTGAAATAGGAAATGTGAACATTAGTAAAGAAAAAGATGCCGGCAAAAACAGTGATGTAGAGAACCGTCAACCAAAGAAAAAAGCCTCGTGGAAATGGATGAAACCCGTCATGATACCTAAGAGGTAAAAACTCATACTTATTATTATTAATACAGCTTCATATAAAATATCAGCATGGAGTAGTTGGAGAGCCGGTCACGAGCAGCCATACCTTGTTGCATACCACAAAGCGACAAATCTGGGGAGCTGCATGTAGAAAGAAGGTATGTCTAAAAATACAGTTTTACCTGGATGCAACCTGGCAGGTTTTTTAGGTATAGCATGGCTGATTTAACCACTATCCATGACTGCTACTTGGGATATCAAGGCTATTGTGCTCCATGATCAATACTCGTAGTAATCAGCTAAAGCTGTCAGAAAAAACAAGTTTGTAGAACAATGTTATTTTTTCCGTCAAATATACTCAGGTTCGTCTGGTTCGTTGTGGTTTGTCTGGTTCTATAGCTGCAAAATGTGTTGGTAAGCGTTTGCATTGACTCGTGAAACAGATTATAGGCCTGCTACATCTCAGACTGCATTGTCACTTACCATCTGGTGAGATGGGAGTCAAATGTTTACCTATTAGGAATATCTACTTCCAAAAATCATAAGGAAAACTTATAAATTTTTACCATTTTTGTTCAAAATTTTGTGGTCCGTCCGACTAACATACTAACAGGATCTCAGCTGATAAGGAAGCACCTAATCGTGTCAATTATATCGTGTCACTGTTACTCATGACAGTACAGCGCGTTCAGGACAAGTCTGTCTATACGGTTTATTTTCCGCGCATGGGTGACAGGCGGAGAGCCAATGAACGACTCGCTCGCCTCCCCCCACCACCGTGATAATTTTTTTGACTTCTGCGCATTAAGGCGATCCGTTTTCCATACTAAATTCAAATGACTCGCATTCTTATTTGGGACATAAAATGCTGTAAACAAACGAGTGTATACTGCTATTTTTAGTTAAATTTTTTGCTGATTAGTACAAAGATACAGCTAATGCACCGAAAGTACTACAGTATAGATCGTACACCCACAATGATAATATGATTCAGATAATTTTATTCAATGTAGATTCTTTACAGAATACTTATTGAATGTCATGCAGAATACAATGCAAATAGAGCGAGTCTACGCCGTTTCGGATCGTGCTATGGCAGCGTAAAAGAAAAAACGGCAAGAAACCACTGCAGCACGGCCTACTTTAAGAGTCGGCTTTTTACAATGTGTTTCTTGTGTTTCGCTGGAATATCAGAGCACCATACCTCTTTGTCATTCATATAGTCATCCAATCTGTAGTAAGCTTTTTTTACATAACGTTTGCTTTACACATTCTTTAAACTTTCTCTCAGGTAATTGCACTATATTGTCAGGTATTTTGTTGTAGTATCGTATACACAGACCAACGAAAGATGTATTGACTTTAGTTAATCTAGTATTTGGTTGATCAATTTTATGCTTATTTCTTGTATTAAAATTATGCCTGTCACAAATTTTAGGTAATTGATGAATGTTCTTTCTAGCATACATTATATTTTCATAGATATACTGGCATGGCACTGTCATAATGTTGATTTCCTTGAACAGTTCTCTCAGGGAATCACGAGTCTTCAGGCAATAAATTGCTCTTATAGCCTTCTTTTGTAAAACGAATATTGAATGTATATCAGCTTCTCGGCCCCAAAGCAATGTATGGAACTAAAAATTGCTAACAAAAAGTAGTACTTTCGGTGCATTAGCTGTATCTTTGTATTAATCAGCGAAAAATTTTACAAAAATAACAGTATACACTCGTTTTTCAACAGCATTTTATGTCCCGCATAAGAATGCAAGTCATTTGAATTTAGTATGAAAAACTGATCGCCTTGACGGTCACAGATAGAGTTATTTTGCACACCGTATACTTGCCTATTACTTGCGTCCCATCTCACCGAGAGCAATGACCTTGCGCGAACGTCTTTACTTTATATGCATTGTCTAAAACTATATTGTTTTAACGATATAAAATCTGTTAAGACTGCACCACAGATCAGAAATAAGTCTAGATAACGCAAACTCCGCCGTTTGTATGAAAACGAAGCGTGTCACAGTTCTCGGTGATATGACAAGCCCATGACAAGCAAACTAAGCGTTTTGAGCTTAGTTTGGGCCACGGGTTTGGGCACGCAAAGTAGGTACACTTGAGTCATCTAGACTTATTTCTGATCTGTGGACTGCACCATGCGCAGTTGCGCACACTAGCGCCCTCATCAGAATTTAATTAATATCTTTGAATTGGAGACAAAAATTAAAAATTAAAGACCGATAAAGTGTTCTTTGTCAGGATAGCATTATTCTAAACTATTACAATAAGCATTATGTTGTCTTGTTTATTCAAAATTCTTTGAACGGAACGCGGTGGCCACCAATTTCCGCTTTAAGGATTGTATTTGATTCTTTTGACACATGTAAAAATTTAAATCAACGTAACTTAAATTGCCAATAATCTCAAAGAAAAAACACAAAATACGAAACTCGATATTTAACAGTAGGGGAATGTCCATCTTTTCTCATTATTTTTCCATGATTTAATTGACCATCAAAATTCACCAAATATAATAACTGTTTTCCATCTTTCCACATAAACTATATGACAACATACCTATATTAATTTCTCATTCTAAATCTGGTCTAATTTATACTTTTTTATTTTACAGAATTCGCTTAACTTTTCCTGAATATGAATTCGATCCACCTCATTCCAACTCACCAAACCTTTTTCGCTGATACACATACGCGCGCTTTAAGTAACCCACTGCACACTTAATACTTCTTTTTTTATGAATTATTTCATGAATGTTTTTTTTTTCTTTATAACGGTCCAAGACCGACTTTTTGTCGGCCGATTTCAAATCGGACGATTAGAGTGGTGAAAATATCGATACACATACGTCGATGATTTGATTTTTGTAAGTAAGATATAAGATCCCATCATTATAAGTCTCAGCATTATTTGCAAATTAGCGAGCACCCGCGACTTTCGCGTGGTTATAAAAAAAAATAGCCTGTCAAATTTAGCTAATAGTCAATCGAAAAAGTTGTGAAGGGTAAGTTGTGGGTAGTTCACTGCTTACATTCACATTTCTCACTACCGTCATTGCAAAACAAAAATTAAATCATCAATATTGCGTGTCGATATTTGATAACCTCATTTATCATCCGATTGAAAGTCGGCCGACAAATAGTCGGACTTGGGCGGGCGCCCTTTTTTTCTTCATAAATTGTTATCAATCTATATGAGTTCAATATATACAATATGCAGACTGAAAATGGGCTCCGCAGACGAGCCAGTGTTTTTTTTTCTCGATAAAAATTGTAAACTCTTTACGTCTTTCGATGTAACGTAAAACTTCAAGTTGGTTAGTTTAACTTGACACCCATACATTGATACACTCTATATAGCGCAGTAGCAATTCTCTATTACGAAGAAAGTAACCACTGCACTGTAATAATTATAGCTTATACAACGTGTAACAGAAAGTCATTATAATACTAAAGGGTGTGAATCTGCCAATGAAACTGAACAACTTGTCCCAAGAAACATAGGTCGAAATACGAAAATCAATTTTAGACCTCCCATAGAGACTCCATCAGCTGATAGCGTATTTTGTATGGGAGGTCTAATTTGGTTTTTCTTATTTCGACCTACGTTCCTTGGGAAAAGTTGTTCAGTTTCATGGGCAGATTCACACCCTTCAGTATTATCACAACTTTCCATTACCACTTTTGTAGATATTATTTTGGTGCTGTTGCCATAAAATGTAAATATTATGTACGGTCAACCGCTTGTCGGTAGAAAATTTTTCAACTCTATTACCACGCCATAAGGTCCAAAAGTGTTTCTACCGATGTGCGGCCGTGCTTACTACATTTTGTATCTTGCTTATGCGGTAGTTAGATAAAGGGAAATATTTAACTGCACATCAAAAATATTGATTGCACATCAGAATACTGTGCATCAAAAATACCATCCTTACTTCTAAAGGGAAATTCTTAAATGCACATCAAAATAATGATTGTGCATCAAAAAACTTTAGGTTCGTTAGCTAAAGTAAACCCAACCTAGGTTGGGTTAGGTTATCCTACGACCACAACGTGATACATGTAAACCAGATACGTGTCGTTTTTTAAAATGGTGAATTAAAAATTTCTCGCCATTTTGTATAATGGCCAGCCGTTTATAATACGGCGTGTTATACGATATGACTGCTTCATATTGATAGCGATGCGTCAAGAACTCAAATTGATGCTGAAATAATAATATTTGGCGGTAACTATTTTGCTGTGCATGATTGCATTTTTTATTAGGATTGTGATTTTCTTTGATTTGTTGATTCTGATTTTTTTATTTGCAGTTAAATACTAATGTTTGGAGGAACGAGGGGGAGGCCTTTGCCCAGCAGTGGGACAGTACAGGCTAAGAAAAAAAATACTACTTTTATTATTTGATTACTTTTATTATTTGATTATTATTTAGTATAGTGTGTGTTGACCTTCTTTCATTTATAAAAAAACATCATAAAGGGTGGCGCAAAAGTACTGACACTATAAAAACTTGTTATATTTTTTTATATAATAATCTCCTGTCATACTGACATTAACAATTGTTTAGTAAACAAATGTAAAATACACTTAAAATAAACATTGTCCGTTTTACTCCCCAAGAACGTGAAATAATCGTGGACTTATTGAGGGGACGCTTTTCCAGGCCGTGTTATTTCCCGTTTTGGCGATTTGCCTTGGCCTGCAAGATTCAGCAAAATCACGCCTGTCACGACTTCTCTGGTGAATGTGAACAAGCCACAGACTCGAAAACATTCATCAAGAAATAAGAAACATATCGCGAAGTGTTTCGTCAAGTTATGGAAAATGTCATAAATAGGGCTCAAAAGTGCATCATCTCTAGAGGTCACTATTAGAGAGACATCATTTTTAAATCTTAATAGGATGAAATTTCATGGAACAAATTTAAAAAAAAAAAAAAAAATATTTCAGTTTCCTAATTTAGAAAAGAAGTTGTAGCTGATTCAAATAGGGTCATTACTTTTGCGCTACCCTGTATAAACATGCGGCAGAATTTCAACTCAAACTTTCGTCGTCTTTGTCGGCTTACCTTAGCAGCATGATCGCGGTAGCCCAGTTGATAAAGCTTCTTCAGAAGTCGCTGATTTAGCTCACTTTAAAAAAATATATTGTATCCTTTGGCCGCATACATTACTTATCACATTTTTTTCTGACTTTGTTTGCGGGGATTAAAGCGATAGTAAAATTTAAAACGGAAAATTTCCGTGACTTTGAGATAACACAGACGCGTCTAAGTGCGTTTGTGGCGTCGTTTCGTATCGTTACTGTCAGTCGTACGTCATTAGAACAATTTGACCTTAAACGGGTCTTTGGTTTCTATTCTACAAAAAATATAGTGTTTATTTATAGTGTTTAAAGCGAAGCGCCGGTTTCATTTGTAATGGCTTCGTTGTCGCTTACCTCAGGCTTACAATTAGAAAAGACTTGAGTTCAGATCCTGCCCTCAACTCCCGAAAATGCATTAAAGTTTCTACCTATACCCTGAAGGATGTGATTCTGCCCATAAAACTGAACAACTTACCCCTAGGAACATAGGTCGAAAGACGACCATAAATTTTTGACCTATTATACAAAGTGCGTGATCAGCTGATTCAGTTTCTATGGGAGTTCAAAATTGTTTTTCGTATTTCGATTTATGTACCTTGGGGAAAGTCGTTCCGTTGACAGAATCACATCCTTCAGGGTTTATATACCCATTTTGTTACACTTTGTATCAAATTTTACTATAGTTTGTTTTTTGAACGGTGCAGTACTACGAAAAAAAGACACTGTCATTGGTCAATTGTTCTTAGGCTGTAGACACGTTGGTATGCGAGGTTGCAGCTTTTCTCATGGAGTTATCAATTATAATCAGAGACGCATTTGCCATTCGCTTGCACACTTCTCAAATCACAAATTCACATGAAATCACAAATTTATAAACATAAGATTGCAATATCTTAAAATTTAAGACTTAAATGACAAAACAGTGCAACAATGTATACAACGGGTAACTGAAAGGTGTGATAATACTGAAGGGTGTGATAATACTGAAGGGTGTGATAATACTGAAGGGTGTGATAATACTGAAGGGTGTGATAATACTGAAGGGTGTGATAATATTGAAGGGTGTGATAATACTGAAGGGTGTGAATCTGCCCGTGAAACTAAATAACTTTCCCCAAGGAACATAAGGCTCGTCTGGCTGTTCATGGAGGCGTTTTGGTACCAACACTGATGTACGGCAGTGAAAGCTGGGTATGGCAGAAGAAGCATGAAAGTAAAATTAATGCAGTAGAAATGAGAGCGTTGAGGAGTATGATTGGTGTGAAATTGAGTGACAGGATTAGAAATAGTGTGATAAGAGAACGTTGTGGCGTAAAAGAAGACTTAGTGACTAAAATTGAGACAGGGATGCTAAGATGGTTTGGTCATGTGGAGAGGATGAATGAAGGAAGATTGATGAAAGAGATCCACAAGGCGAGAGTGAATGGAAACGTTGGAAGGGGAAGGCCTCGGCGAACGTACCAGGACCAAATTCAAGACGTTCTGAATAAAGGCCAGGTTAAAAGTACCCTAAACCGACGAGCATGTATGAAAGGATTGATGAAGGTTCAGGAAGCAAGGGAAGTATGTCAAGATCGTAGCAGGTGGAGAACTGTGGTCTCTGCCTACCCCGACGGGAACAAGGCGTGATGTTATGTTTTTTATGTAAGGAACATAGGTCGAAATACGAAAAACTAAATTTGACCTCCCATACAAAATGCTCTATCAGCTGATGCAGTTTCTATGGGAGGTCAAAAATTGATTTTGTTCTATGACTGTTGTTCCTTGGGAAAAGTTGTTCAGTTTCATGGGCAGATTCAAAGTCTTTAGTATTATCAATCACACGCACTCTTTTCTTTCTGAGCGGAAAAGATCTCCTCAGTGATCACTTTTTGAGTAACTATTAATGTCATAACAACGAAGTTAAAATAGTTGCCACGCCTTCAAACACTACGTCTATTGTAGCCACATCTAAAATGACTATACAACGTGTTAACGGAATAATCGAAACTGAGAAAATAGTTTGTTCAGAATCGAGAGCAGAATCAATTTCATGATAGGGGTATTTTTTTTTTAAGTTTTTGCCGTTTCTAAATATTTATTTGGCTACGCACGCGGGCGGCTCGCGATTCATGAGCGGTGAGGAGGGGAGGGAAGTGGGCGGAGCGTGCGCGGACTCGAGGCTGTCGCGCCATGATAGCTTAAAAATCTACTAGAACAACGATGACACTTTAAAATAATAACATGTAGAAAATAAAAATAGATTTCTTTTACGGGATTGTATTTATTTTAATAAAAATCTGTTGGGGTGTATGAGGGTTTCGATTATTCCATTAACACGTTGTATATTGACCCCATATATTTTGGACCCCTACCCAAATTTTATTGTCTTATTTTAGAATACAAATCTAAACAACTTTCCCAAAGAAACATGGGTCGAAAAACGAATTTTATTTGTGGGTTTCCCATACAAACCTTGCATCAGCAACAGTGGAATTTGTGTGAGACGACCAAAATTTTTTCTCGTTTTTCGATCCATGTTTCTTTGGGAAAGTTGTTTAGCTTTATGTTCTTAGCAACATACAAAAATTTGGCTAGGGGTTCAAAAATAACCGTGTATTCACCCCTTTCAAAATTGCCACTTTTTTAACTAGCCAATACCTATAAACAGCCTTTATGATGATTCCCATACTGCACCGTTAAAAAAAATAGACTATATGTAAGGAAAAAGTACCATACCCCTATTTAAACTATTTGGTGCTTGCGTTTTCGACTAAGAAAATTTTATTTTGCTTTGTATGTTCTTTTTGCCATAAATAAATGTAAATTACAATAATATGTTTAGTTTTATTCCATAAATCATATAGGTCACATAAAATTTTATTCATATCTTTTCTCTTTAAATATCTTAATTTAATTCACTTTATTTATGCATTGTCGCTTAAGAGGCTCGGCAGACGAGAGCTAGAAGTCCACCAGTGACACATTAGCTAACACATAAAAAAAAAGTTAACACATTTTTGCGCGTTGTTGTTAGGTACTTTTGACCACACTTATAAATGGGCAAACGGACGTCAGGTACGAAAAACAAAAACTATAAGTAAATAGATGACTGAATGATCAGTTTAAAATGTTCACGAAATTAAATTGTATTTAGACTCAAATAGAAACGATACTTTTTGCAAAACTGTTGGATTTTTGTACCCGTCTACTGAGCCACAAAAATGCTTCGCTTACGGGGGAAGGGGACTTTAGGTCTCTTTAAACTTCAGTTTGCATCAGAAAACTAAATATAAGGAACCTCGAAACTTGGTCATTAAGTAAATATACAGCGTGCAACAGAAAGGTTTGATATAACTGAACAACTTTTCCCAAGGAACATAGGTCATAGAACAAAATAAAATTTTGACATCCCATAAAACTTCTTCAGCTGATAGCGCATTTTGTATGGGAGGTCAAATTTGGTTTTTCGTATTTCGACCTCAGTTCCTTGGGGAAAGTTGTTCAGTTTCATGGGCAGTTTCACACCCTGCAGTATTAAAATAACGCAGGCAGAATTTTTCATTTTCGTAAAATATGGATTCGAGTATGGCAAAGAGAACATAATCACAGCCTATCATCAAGTAAAAAAAATCTTAGTGACACCACAGCTTTTTTTAAATTTTATGCTTGGCTGTGACTGTGTACCATTCTGTCATACGGGAATCGAAAAGTAAAAAAATGCTAACTGCGTAAGTTGTGTTAGATTTTTTTTTTATATTTACTTAAGAACCCTATCTTTATTAATGGTCCATGTTTATGCGTTTCTTGTGTTCGATTATTTTTTAACCTCAATGACCCTTTCTCTATTAATGGGCTTAGTTTAGAGGTTCCTTACATTTGGGTTTCGGGTGGCTGAAAATAGTAGACTGCTTGAACTTCTTTTGAATTTATTTTTTTTTGTTGCGGGTCAGATTGATTAATATAGCCTAAAAATCAATTATTCTGATTTTCATGCTTGTAACACCGGCTATTAGCTGGAAACTCAAAACACTATAACATTCCTGACTAATAGCCAGCTCCATCTAGTGTCAGTGATTTTTATGCTTTTCCAGGCTCAGATTTCCCGAGTTTATATAACTCGAATCTATTCAAGTCGCGAGTGAATAGGCTTCTTGCTTCTTCTGGGCAAGCTCGTTCCATCTTTGACCTTATCTCTGTCCTCAAGTCTAGATCGAGGTCAAGAGTAAGCCCTTTGAAATTAAAAACTCTAGTTTTAGCCATTCTGTTTGTATCCGGGCGCATGCGATATAACAGACAGTACCTGGACGACCGAGCTTCGCTCTGTATGATCTTAACCATAGCCCAATAACAGATGGCGCTGTATGGTTTCTGAAACGCGCTATTTTCAAGAAATGTTAAAAAAATGGAGAAAATGAATTTTCCCAGACATGAGACCTGACTAGATCAATTTTTCGCCCCCGAAAACCCCCGTATAGTAAAATTCATCGACATCGTTACAGTCGTTTCTGACAAAGCGATTACAAAATATGTATACAAATATTGCTCTATAGAATGTCCTGTCGAACCACACTTCAATTAATTGTTTAAAAAAGCGACATCTGTCCAATTTCTCGCGAAGCTTTTAGACAAACTTTGCTCTTAATCACCATCACACTACCCAGTTCCGGTAGTGACGCATAGATGCCGCTAGATACTATGGTTCCATTCCTATAAGAATAAGAAAAGTTTTTTTGCTTGAATGCAGTACATAATGGTGTTTATACATTAAATCGGTCACAGTGCTTTCAGCCTGCGAGCAAACGTGCAGAAATATGTTTAATCTAAAATTATACATGTTTAATTATAATTGTTATTAGTTTACTAAAATTCAAAATTCATTATCAAGATACATATCATCAACATCAAGATA
Source organism: Athrips mouffetella (assembly GCA_947532105.1). Taxonomy (NCBI): domain Eukaryota; kingdom Metazoa; phylum Arthropoda; class Insecta; order Lepidoptera; family Gelechiidae; genus Athrips; species Athrips mouffetella. The sequence goes on from OX383984.1 coordinate 16,278,761, forward strand.
CAATATCAAAATTAATAATAATAAATTCACATTAGGTCATTTAACATTTAAAATTAATAAATTCTTTAACACTATAAAAACAATTTTCTGTCAACCTTTTTGTCAATCTATTTTTAAATCTAACCCCATGCAGCTCCTTGAGATCACTAGGCAGGCCATTGTAAATCAAGATACACATATTATACACATTTCTTTTGTAAATATTTTTTAGACAAGGTGGCTGATACAATTGATTCATAATTTTTGCCCTCGTCTGTCTCTGCATGACTTCCCCTCGCTTTTTCCAGTACTCTGTGTGGGTGTCTACGAATACACAGACATCTCTGATGTACATGCTAGGAAGTGGCAATATATTTAGTTTTTTAAAAAGTGGCTTACAACTGTTATCAAACCATGCGTTGCAAATCACTCGGATGCATCTCTTTTGAAGCTTGAATGCTCTATCTATATCCACAGAATTCCCCCAAATTAAAAGCCCATAACTAAGCACCGATGAAACATAGCCGTGATAGGCTAATAAAGCGGCTTCCATTGACACAGTTTGTTTCAACCTCTTTAAAGCGAAAACAAAACGATCTAGCTTAGGTATTACAAATAAGTTCTATATGTTCTTTCCAGTTCAAATGTTCTTTCCAGATTTAGCTGGAAATGCCACATTGAATATATATCAGACAAATTAAGATCTATCCTAGGAAAAATTAATATCATAAAATACCGATTACTATACCCTGCTTTAAGATTATTATATTTAGCCTTTGCTGATTCTGTCATCGATTATGGTCTTAGCAGTTACGGCAGAGCTACCAAAACTAACCTAAACAATATATATAAGTTACAGATAAGATTACTGAAATCCATAGTTCCTTCAAAAATAAAGAATAAGTACTGTGAAGATTATTCCAAACTATTCAAATTCTGTAATGTTTTGCCCGTACAAAATAAAATACGACTATCAATATTATAAGAAGAAAGATGTAACCTAGAAAACCTTATAACTACAAATAGACCTTATAACCTACGAGTACTAACAGATTGTCATGTATATTCTCGGCCTGGCTATAATAATATTTACGGCAAAAGACATTTTTCCTATATACTTCCTACCATACTTAATAGTCTACCCAAGAACATACAAGATATATATATTTCAAAAAAAAATTAATATGAAAAGAATTAAAAAAATACTTCATTGATAGTGACGATCACAGCTTCATTCTATAGGACTTATGTCACGAGAATGAAGCTGTGTTGTCCTACTCATAAGTAATTATTAATAACTAAAATTTAGTATAGAACTCGTCTGCGACAGATAAGCTTTATACAGCTTCCGTCGCACGACCTTAAATCATAATTTGTAATTTATATGTTTTGGATAAATAAATATAATAATAAAAAAAAACTAACTTTGCCTACTTCTCCGTTATTGTGGTTGACTTGTACGAGTATCGGTATAGGATTAGAGTTATAAGATAAAAATTGCATAAATGTTGTTTTATCAATATTTATTTTAAGATCGTTTGCATTCATCCAATTTATTACGTCTCGAAGCGCTATGTTTATATAAGTTTCAGTTGATTTTATGTTAGTTTGTTCACAATTTATTATTATTGTTGTATCGTCCGCGAACTGAAATACATTTGTGTTCTGTAGAATTCGGAAGGTCGTTTACATAAAGCAAAAACAAGAGCGGGCCTAATACACTCCTAATAAGAGAGGGCGCTTTTATTGACTTTTATTTAGACAGCTGAATAAGTTTTGTGCTTCATTCGAACTGATTCAGCGACGTATAGGTACAACGTGTAATAGAATATATCAATCAGTCAATCAACCTTGAATGAAGTATGTGATTCTGCCCATGAAACGAAACAACTTTCCTTACGGAACATAGGTCGAAATACGAAAAAAAATCTCTTATAGAAACTGAATCAGCTGATAGCACATTTTGGGAGGTCAAAATTTTTTTTCGTATTTCGACCCCTTAGGAAAAATTGTTTAGTTTCATGGGAAGAATCACATACTTCAGGGTTGATATATATTTCATCATCATAACATCCCATGAAACGTCCACTACAGGACAGGGAGCTCCCTCTAGAATTCAAGCTTTTGCTGGAAAAATGTAGAGGGGAAGTACCATAGTCACCTCGCTTGTTAGCGTTACGGCTGGCACCATGGACCGCGGTTGTAGGTGACCGCAGTAAGTAAGATGTTAGATACAAAGGAGGACGCTGCTGCCCATCCTCCAGTTTATAACCCTTAGTCGCCTCTTACGACACCCACGGGTATGTAAGGGTTGGTACTATTCTTTGCCGGCACCACACGGGATATATATTTATATTTATTTAATAAGTTTCAAATGGTTTACAGATCATGTCCAAAACACCAAAAAGTCATTGAAAAAAAAAAAAAAAACATTACTATCTTAAATTGTTAAACATGATAATAAAATTATATTACACCTTGCAAAGGGGCCTTATGAGTTCAGCAATATGAAAATACCGTAGTAGAGATGACAAAAAGTGAAATCAAAATTTAAATCGGCTAAGAAATACGGCCGATATAAGCATTCAAAGCTATTAATTACGCGCCGATTAGACAGAGAGATCCGACATGTAAAGTGACGTCACATGCCACTACGGCCATATAAACTCCGTGTTAATTTCGTTTTGCTAGAAAGAAACAGAAACGAATCTTTGATGGCTTATATCTTTTTTAACTTCATAGTTGATCGAAAAATTGTTTTACTAAGCTGTTTATTATATGAATGAAGATAATTATTTTAAATAAAAAAAATCATGCATATTCCTTATAGTTTAAGGACGTAGTGGGAAGAGATTGGGCCTTTTTTATGGGAATTACGTGAGTATATGACCCCGGTCTTACTTGGTGGTAAGTGACGAAGATGTAGCATGCTTACCTAGATAAAGCCTGTTCACTCTAGCCTTGAAAAGATCCAGATTATATTGGAGAAAAGATCGGTAGTGTTGAAAGGTCAGCCAATAGAATTAGAACTTCTTATAATATCCTTCCAATTACAAAGTTGTTTCGAATAACGGGCCTGAACGGGCGTTTTGTGCAATGTCTGCTTCTTGAATGGCCGATCGCTCGCAGCTCCACCCGCAGCTATATTCGTTAGCTATTTGTACTTACATTGTATTAACTAACCAGGGTGTCCACATTCTTGAAAATCAGGGAAAGTCAGGGAAAAGTCAGGGAAGCTCAAGGTGGTCAGGGAAAGTCAGTGAAATCGAGGAGCCACCTGGAAAGTCAGGGAAAAATTAAGAATTTACAGTTTGCTTTCCAAAATGTCCCAGTGATTGTAAAATAAGGGATAAATCATTCTCTAGTGACTAGAGTCTAGTCTGACTCTTAATCCAGACTATTGAAAAAATTTTTTTCCAGGTTCCGAGTGACCTACAATAAGGCATAATTTGTGGTCACAATAATTAGATTACTCCTTTTTATTTTTATAAATTTCAATAGTTTTGGTTCAGTGAAAACTTTTATTTACTCCTGTAATTCATGCTCTAGTCGGACTCTTAAGGGGCTAATAAGAGCTGAATTACCTCCCTTTCTAACAAAGGGCATAATGCGCGTGCTAGAACGGAGCGGATACGCGCTGTTTTACGTTTTTCGCTCATTTCTGCATTATCCTCAAAATTTGTACCCATAATATTAATTATTAAACAGCTGTATTATTACGCATAATATATTGAATAACGTGTAAAAGTTTTGGCATCATAGATTAATGGGCAAACTGTATGCAAAGGTTTTGATTGAAAGAGTGATGAAAGATCGAAAAAATATGGGATGTACAAGCGGGATTTAGAAAGGGAATGGGATGTACAGATCAGGTCTTTTCCTTGCGGTGCATAGCTGAAAAGTTTTTGGCTAAAAACCAAAAAGTCTACTGCGCGTTCGTGGATTTGGAAAAGGCCTATGACCGAGTGGTGAGGAATGAATTGTGGTCAGCATTGTCTATGTATGGGGTAAACGGTCATCAGATTCAAGCACTGAAATCTCTCTATGAGGATTCCAGTGCTTGTGTCAGAATAAATGGGGCGTACACTGAATGGTTTAGCATCGACAAAGGTGTTAGGCAGGGATGTGTAGCGTCACCTTGGCTGTTTAACCTGTTCATGGATAATTGTTTGATTGATCTGAAAGAGAGTATGTGTGGACTGAATGAATGAGTTACTCATCAAATGTCTTCTCTACGCTGATGACCAAGTTGTACTTGCGTCATCTGCTGACGAGTTGCAGGAGATGGTAACAATGATGAATGTGGCTTTGGACAGGAAAGGAATGAAAGTAAATGTAAGCAAGGCGAAAGTAATGGTACTTGAAAGAGAAGAATGTATGACAGAGTGTACTATATTAATAGGTGGTGAACAAGTCGAACAAGTGAAGGAGTTTGTGTATCTGGGCTCAAAGTTTACGAGAGATGGAAAGTGTGAAAGTGATATTGAAAGAAGAGTGAATGCTGGAAACATGGTGAATGGTGTCCTGCACGCCTTTATGAGGAGTCAGATGGTGTCTCACAAGGCTCGTTTGGCTGTTCATAGGGGTGTTTTGGTACCAACACTGATGTATGGCAGTGAAAGCTGGGTATGGCAGAAGAAGCATGAAAGTAGAATTAATGCAGTGGAAATGAGAGCGCTAAGGAGTATGATTGGTGTTAAATTGAGTAACAGGATTAGAAATAGTGTGATAAGAGAACGGTGTGACGTAAAAGATGACGTATTGCCCAAAATCGAGAAAGGGGGATGCTGAGATGGTTTGGTCATATAGAGAGGATGAATGAACGAAGATTGACGAAAGAGATCTACCAGGCGAGAATGAATGGAAACGTTGGAAGGGGAAGGCCTAGGCGAACGTACCAGGACCAAATTCAGGACGTTCTGAATAAAGGCCAGGTTAAAGTACCCTAAACCGACGAGCATGTATGAAAGGATTGATGAAAGTACAGGAAGCAAGGGAAGTATGTACAGGTGGAGGACTGTGGTCTCTGCCTACCCCGACGGGAAAGAGGCGTGATGTTATGTATGTATGTATGTATGATTAATGGGTACTTAAGAAAAACGGTTTAAAAGCAAAAATCAGAGGTAAAGAGGGGTAGAGGTTGTTTTTTTTACAAAATATATTTAATCGCGTTTCTGAGTCAGCCATATTATTGTAAAGATGCTTAATTCGCATAGGAAACATATATGTAAGGTACCTCGAAACTTGGCTCATAGACAGGGATAAGGTCAATAAGTAAAAATAAAAAATACGATTTTTTTCGGTTGCAAATAATAAAGTTAAAAATTAATTTTGTTTTTGTCAAATATCGATTATGTTCTAAGTAGTCTGTGGTCGGTTAATACAGCTGTTAGTTTTTTTTTATGATATGCAATGACTAATAATCACATTCTGCCATACGACCTATCGATATTTGACGAATTGTGAATACACAAAAGCCATGAATCAAAGAATTGAATTGATATTTGACGAAAACGATTTTTTTTAAAAACTTCGTCATTTATGGCCGAATAAAATTGGTATTTTTTATTTATCTTTAATGATCCTATTCCTGTTTATGAGCCAAGTTTCAAGGTGTCTTACATAAAAGTTTCCTTTGCGAATTATCACATTTTTTTTTTCAACGGCTATATACATCACTTTTCGTTAAAAACCTGCTCTAGTGAAGCGTATTTAGCTCTTATCAGCCCCTTAATCCAGGTTTTTTTTTCTAAAGAGTGACCTGCATTATGACATTGTTTTTGGTCGTAACATTTTTTCGAAAATATATTCATTTATACTTTATTTTTCTTTAAAATGAATAAAATTGGTCAGGGAAATTTTTGAAAATGGTCAGGGAAAGTCAGGGAAAAGTCAGGGAAATTTTTTGGGCATTAGCTGTGGACACCCTGACTAACGGAATAAGCGAAACTGAGATAGTTTGTTCAGAATCGAGAGTAGAATAAATTTCACTGGTTTTTAGTTTTAGTTTTAGTTTATTTATTTTCATATTGTAAAATTATACAAATTACATTAGGTCAAATTATATGCCTTCACAATATGATCGTCAGTCTGTATATAAAAATAATAAAATGAAATGATAAACAATATAAAATTAAATGTCAAAAATAGTAATCAAATTGAGTAATAATTAGTTAAAATGTCAAATAGTAATACTTAGTGTATAAAAATATGATACTCTTTCAAAGAGTATAATGCTTTATTCAATAAAAAGTTCTTCAGCCGACTCCTGAACGTTTCGTCAGAAGATTCATTTCTTATATCAGCGGGCAGTTTCTCATAGTATGTGGGTCCAATAACGCGAGGATTTTTCACGAGCAGCGCGGTGCGCCTTTGCACATTTTGGAGGCATCCGGTTCGACGAAGATGCTTACCCGGTACCTCCACTCGCTCGAAACTCGACAGATTCCTACGGATGAACATGAGGACTTCAAACAGGTAATGAGAATAGTGCGTCATTATCTGGTGTTCGACAAATAACGCCTTACACGAGTGCCTGGGCTTTATACCAATCATCGTTCGTAGTGCTCGCTTCTGTATTCTCATTACCCTGTTTGCATCAGTCGAGTTTCCCCATAGTAACGTGCCGTACGACATCAGTGAGTGGAAGTACGCATAGTACGTCTGTTTTAGCGCATCGGAGGATATAAGTGGCTTTAATTTACGTAAAGCGAACACCGCACTGCTCAGTTTATCGCACAGCTTATCAACATGCACTTTCCAGTCTAAATTTGGGTCCAATGAGAAACCCAGAAACTTGCAATCGTAAGTAAGTGGCATTGGAGTTAGTCCTATTTTGGGTCTCGTAATACACCGACCAGAAAAGATAGGGGTATTTTGTTTTTATTATTTAAAATTTTGCCGCTTCTATTCTAAATATTTCTGTGGATTCGCGCGCTGGCGGCGGCGCCCGCGCGGTTAATGAAACTTTAAAATAACAATATCTAGATAAAAAATACCTTTTTTAAGATTTTTTTACGGGAATGTATTTATTTTAATAAAAATCAGTTGAGGTGCATGAGGGTTTCGGTTATTCCATTAACACGTTGTATATCGGTACTGCTAAGTAGGTAAGTAGGTAAGTTCCACTCCTTAGCTGTGCGCATTAATAATGAAGAATCAAAGCGCTTTGTGCGAATAGAAAAATATATAGGGGTGGAACCCAAAACCCTCGTGTAGTCCCACGTTGGAGAAAGGGGGATGGTGCTACCAGGTCGTGCAATTCAGACGCATACTCACCGAAATGTATTCTGTAGAATACCGACAAGCAGGCTACTTTCACAACTGTTAATTTCAAACATAAAAGTCACTCAATGACGGCTCTTTTTCATAAGCATGTCTGTCGCCTGTCCACTTCCTTAAGATACTCCGAAATTCACATCAATCTCGCCATAACACGTATTATCTTCCAATCTATATCTTCTTCTTTTGTCTGTGGTTTTTTAGTGCCCAATTCTTGCAACCATTGGGTGCCCGCAGACGGTCAATCAGATGTATGATCCGACAAGGATGCAGCTATAAGAAAGAAAGAGAAAGCTATAGGACCATAGACTAGATGTATATGACTATTCCTTTCTTTCTTATAGCTGCATCCTTGTCGGATCATACATCTGATTGACCGTCTGCGGGCACCCATTGAGTGTTTGCTTACGCACGATACATCTCAATCACAATCAGTTGTGGCAATCTACAGATTGTCAACAGATTGCAACGTAAGAAGGGTTTGGGACTCACAATTAATAGCCAAATTCTACCTTTAAATTGTACAATCCAATCTAGCCTTGAATCTAGCTATCGACAATCTGTCAAAGCAAATTGACTCCAAAGAGTGCTCTAAACGTGGCTGTCATTACTCATTGATTATTGTTGTAAGATGGAAGAATGGTTTTAGCCACTTTTTCGCTCAGATTAGATTGATTTTTATTCAATGTAGATTCTTTACATAATATTTATTGAATGTCATGCAGAATACAAAGCAAATAGAGCGTCTATTTTATTTTATTTTTTTATTTTATTTTGTTTGGGAAGCTTACGGCCTATTTTATACAGTAATTGACCTTATTAATAAGTAGGTAGATGCCAATTATGAAGCTACCACAAATGTAAGAAATACATTTTAAATATTTAACACCGTATTACTGTTGAACTCTGGTACAGATCGCGATCACGCAAGTTTTCTATAAATCTAGTGAACATGTCACTTGGATTGTATGAAGGCTGTAAGCCATAACTAGAAGGTAACCAACAAATTTCACGCATATTAAAATCACCAGTAATCAAAAATTGTTCCGTGGATGTATTACGTCTACTACAGAGGACCATACCTCTTTGTCACTAACCAACCTATAGTACTCAATATATTTTTCCCTACACTCATTGAGAGGAAATTTCGTGGCATGATATTGTAAAGAAGATGTCACGGGAGGAGGCCTTTTTAGGCATGAAAGGCGATACGTTTTGTACGTTTGGGCGGGCGCCCTTATGGGAAGATAATTCCAACTTATCGCTTATATTTATTAATTTTGTTGTCTAAATAAGTCGGGCTAGTACAGCGAAGCTAGCTAGAGGGCAGCATTTACGCGTCCCTTGAAGCAAAAATAATAGATTGTTAATTTCACATAGCTATTTTTAAAATGAGCAGTGAAATATTTAAGTTTTGTGCGTTATGGTCGCAAAAAAACTGCACCCCTTAGCACTTTGCCCTGGTTAAAAAAATTATCCAAGGTCAAATGTAATTTTTTGACGTTTGCTCCATACGTTAAAAGTAAAAAAATATCTAGGTGTTCGTGTTGGCACTGTAGGATCGGTCTTACCTTTTCAATAAAATTCATGCGCACACTCGCGTTACAAAAAATAATAAAAATAAAATAATTTATTTAGGCATTTCATACAATTTTTTGTCTCCCTTTAAGCTTACAAGTTGCCTGTGTCGGGAGACACCACTCTTCCTAAATATGCACATACCTATACTTTTATATGAGTTATGTTGCTGACCATTTAATTAATTTGCTGCTCAAATATTGATTTTGCCGCTCAATTATTGATTTTGCTGTGCGAATGCCATTTATTTGGAACAAGTGTTATTGCTCCTTTTTTTCATTTATTGCCGGTAAAAAACATATTTTTCTGCACAAATGCGAATTTGATTGCTGCACAAATTTAGTTAATGAATGAATGAATGACGTTTATTTGCAAGAAAACATTAACAAGAACATAATGTCTTAGGTGGTAAATAGGTACATGGTAGGTATTCTGCTCGCAAGCGAGCGTGCAAATATAAAATATATAGGAAAACTTAACAAAAACTGACACTACACTATTACCTTAACAACAATTAATAATCTTACTAAAAACAATCTTACGAAAAACTTAACACTACATAGGTACCAATTTTAACAAAACTACGGTAAGTAACTATAACTATCTCAACACAAATTCACTTTTGTGGTTGAAAAATTATTTTAAATTATAAAAACATTTAATGTTTAACCATTCCGAAAGACTTTTTTTAAAAGTATTTACATTAGATATATTTCTGACCACAGTAGCCTAGTTGGTAAAGCGTCTGCGGTACTTACGCAGAAGACGCAGATTCGAATCCTGCCTGTGGTTGGGAAATTTTGCGAGTTTCTACTTTGTAGATTTATCCGAACACAGGAGTGTTAAATAAAAATCATTTTCAAGGCTATACCTTCACTAAAAGCAGCAGCTACACGCTCTTCAATGTTAATTTCGACTTCATTTACACGTCAATAACGTTCACATAAGCGTGCCTTGCAACGTGGCTGTTACGACCAACGGTGATCCCGAAATTCACAAAGATGAGTTATTTCAAAAATATCAAAAAGGCAAAACGACCACATCATTAAATATTGTTTTAGCATTTTCTCTCGATCAGCGTGCTAAGCCGGCAGTTTTGCCTATGGTGCTACCAAGTGTTTGTCTGTTCACCAGCTCATCAGTGAAACCTGGTCGGGAGTATTCCATGTTAGAAGACCAAGCCATCGTGGCGTGGCTGAGTGCTTCCACCACCAGAGAGCGGCTCGTCAACGGAAACAGAATCTGGAAGGAGCTTGAGCTGAGCTACAGGGGGATTACTGGACAGAGTAAGACTTTCAAAATAACATCATATGAAACGTCCACTGCAGGACAGGGAGCTCCCTCCAGAACGCCAGCAAAAACGCGTGGCACTTTAATGGGGATGTACCATAGTCACCACGCTTGTAAGCGTTGCGGTTGGCGACCGCTGTTGTCGGCTGTAAGATGGTACGATACACAGTAAGATACTGCTGCCCATCCTCCGGTTCATAAGCCCTTAGTCGTCTCTTACGACACCCACGGGAAGAGATGGGTTGGTATTATTCTTTGCCGGCACCACATGGGCGATCTATTAGTGATATAGATTTTTTTTGTTTTTCAATGGGCTTACTCTTGACCTCGATCTAGCCTTGAGGACAGAGATGAGGTCGACGATGGAATGAGCTTGCCCAGAAGAAGCCTATTCACTCGCGACTCGCGTTATATGAACTCGGGAACACAGACGCAGGCAGAGAATTCCACTCTTTAAAATTACTCGGATTTCGGAATAACCCGAATTCACCTTACTATATAGTGTTGCCAGAGTGTTCCTAACACTTTCTTCGTAACCACTACCTGCGCTACATCCTTCCCGGTCTGGCATCACTGGCGCTGCCCCCTCCATAAGGGCATTGATTACGTAGAGTGCGATTGCAACCTCCTTGCTGCTACTGCAACCTCCTTGCCCCTACCAGCTGTGTAACCTGTATTTTATGGTGTTGCCAGAGCGTTCGTGGCACTCCCTCCGCAACCGCTACCTGCGCTACATCCTGCCCGGTCTGGCATCACTGGCGCTGCCCCCTCCACAAGCTCAGCGGCTCAGGGCCAACGCCACCTTGGGTAAGTCTTTTCTGCTCTGTAAACCATTTTTTCGATTATTCTAACGCTTACCGATCTAGTTGCAGCCATGAAACTAAAACCAGAATATATTTGACGAAAATTATGCTGACTAAGAATAGTACCAACTTATCTGTACCCGTGGGTGTCGTATAAGGCGACTAAGGCATTTCAAACCGGGGGAGGTATAAGTACAAGTATAAGTACCTGCCTAATACTATTCATGCATTGTTTGAATGACATGTGTTGTTTATAGGTGAGATAAAACACAAGCAGCGGCGCAACTCGTTGTACCGACTTCCTACCGTCACCAGCGCTTCCAGTCGCGCCCCCCGACCGGCCCTGAAAGAAACGCCATACAAGGCGCGGATTATTAGCGGTAAGTCATTACGTATAAACAGTCACTTATAACAGATAAACGGTAAGTCATAACAGACAAACAGTAATTAATTGCAGATATGTAGTAAGTCTTGACAAATAAGCAGTAATTCATTGCAGTAGAGTAGTAAGTCTTTACAGATAAGCAGTAATTTATTGCAGTTATGTAGTAAGTCTTGACAGATAAGCAGTAATTCATTGCAGATATGTAGTAAGTCTTGACAGATAAGCAGTAATTCATTGCAGATATGTAGTAAGTCTTGACAGATAAGCAGTAATTCATTGCAGTAGAGTAGTAAGTCTATACAGATAAGCAGTAATTTATTGCAGTTATGTAGTAAGTCTTGACAGATAAGTAGTAATTCATTGCAGATATGGAGTAAGTCTTGACAGATACGCAGTAATTCATTGCAGATATGTAGTAAGTCTTGACAGATAAGCAGTAATTCATTGCAGTAGAGTAGTAAGTCTTGACAGATAAACAGTAATTTATTGCAGTTATGTAGTAAGTCTTGACAGATAAGCAGTAATTCATTTCAGATAAGTAGTAAGTCTTTACAGATAACCAGTAATTCATTGCAGATATGTAGTAAGTCTTGACAGATAAGCAGTAATTCATTGCAGTAGAGTAGTAAGTCTATACAGATAAGCAGTAATTTATTGCAGATATGGAGTAAGTCTTGACAGATACGCAGTAATTCATTGCAGATATGTAGTAAGTCTTGACAGATAAGCAGTAATTCATTGCAGTAGAGTAGTAAGTCTTGACAGATAAGCAGTAATTTATTGCAGTTATGTAGTAAGTCTTGACAGATAAGCAGTAATTCATTTCAGATAAGTAGTAAGTCTTTACAGATAACCAGTAATTCATTGCAGATATGTAGTAAGTCTTGACAGATAAGCAGTAATTCATTTCAGATAAGTAGTAAGTCTTTACAGATAACCAGTAATTATTTGCTGATAAATAGTCAGTTTTTACAAATAAGCAGTAAGTCACTCATTACAAATAAATAAATATTGGGGACAATTCACACAAAGTCATCTGATCCCAAACTAGGTTCCCAAACTAGGTAGGCACTGATGTACATTTATAAATAGATAAAAATAACACCCAAATTCAGATAATTTTATTCAATGTAGATTCTTTACAGAATACTTATTGAATGTCATGCAGAATACAATGCCAATAGAGCGAGTCTACTTTAAGAGTCGGCTTTTTACAATGTGTTTCTTGTGTTTCGCTGGAATATCAGAGCACCATACCTCCTTGTCATTCATATAGTCATCTTATCTATGGTAAGCTTTTTTACATAATGTTTGATTTACACATTAATTAAACTTTCTCTCAGTTAATTGCACTATATTGTCAGGTATTTTGTTCTAGTATCGTATACACAGACCAACGAAAGATTTAGTTAATCTAGTATATGGCTGATAAATTTTGTGCTTATTTCTAGTATTAAAATTGTGCCTGTCACAACAAACACTCGAGTCCATATCATTATTGTTTGCCCTGGGCGGGGATCGAACCCGTTTATTATGGCGTACTAACTGCGCCAACGAGCCTGTCCTATAAAAAAAAGTCATTATAAATAAATACGCCGTAAATCATGACATACAACTACTAAGTCTAAACAGATGAGCCGTAAATCATTACAGATATTACGCTACAAGTAATTACATTACAGATAAACAATAGTAAGATACAAGTGCGGCAAGTAGGTTTTTTTTTTTTTATTGCAAATGGGCTTACTCTTGACCTCGATCTAGTCTTGAAGACAGAGATGAGGTCGACGATGGAACGAGCTTACCCAGAAGAAGCCTATTCACTCGCGACTTGGATAGATTCGGGTTATATGAACTCGGGAACACAGACGCAGGCAGAGAAAAATGGGTTATTATGGGAAAGGGTTATTAAAAATGAGCTGACGTTTTGTAAACCCGAGACGAAGTCGAAGGTTTAACATCGGCACTAGTTTGTCGTAACCCTTACGGCCGTGTATCTTACGACGTTTTTCAAAACATTTGTGAGAAAACAGGTACAAGTGAACCAACCATGGGTACTGTCAGCCTCTTGTCGATTTATGTTTTCCTGGTCCTCTTAATTTTATTTTAAATATAGGTAGTCAGTTGTTACCCAAGTAAGTCACACTGTACTATTTTTATAAAATAATTTTATCAGAGTGTAAAAACTCCTTGGTAGTCTCAGATCAAATAAATAGTTGGTAGTATACTTTTTTTTACTTACCGCACTAGTTCGGTAAGTAACTACTTACGAGCAATGTTTACGTCCTTGTAAGTACGTTTTTCGAGCAAATGTATTAAAAAAAGATTTTGTGCAGCCTATATCCTGCACAAAAAAGCACTTTCAGAGCATGAGAAGTGAAAATTATATTTTTGTTAACCGCATTTGAGAAAAAGAAATCCCAGCAGCACCTGTTTTTTGTAATAATTTGCAAAATTCCTCCAAAACCACAAAAGGTAACTAGTTAGTTTTTACATACAAAAATCGTATCTTAAATATGAATATTTTTACTAGAATGTTTTATTGTTATTCCACATAATACTAATGAAGAGTACAAAAAATAAATAAAAATAAAATAATAATAAATAATAATTTATTCATAAAGATAACGGGAGATTACATATTTTAGTCTTTACACTTGTGACAATAAAGTAATAACATAACTTTACAGTACAGAAAATACATAAAGAAAATTAAGGTTATTGTCAATTGATTCCCGTACCAGAAACAGAATTCTCGAAAAATTCCACACTAGGCTGAGCCTGTCCTGTGGATTTTTTAAAACTATTGCATTAGCTTAGCGTTCAGTAGCGGTACTTATAGTAATAAGTAGGTATATAAAATCTAAAATATGGTTTCAAAAACCTTTTCAGTACGAATATAGGTCCAGTCTTGCAACTCTTTTTGTACTTTTAATTTAATTTCACGCACAGACAGCGAGTGCAAATTGCAGATTCTATTTATTTTAGTGTAAATGAAAGGTTTTCTATATGAGCCAAAACGTCTCGCAAATTCAGTTTTTAATGACGGCAGATCCAGTTTAAAAACACGTTTTTCTAATCGTTTTTAAAACCGAGTATTCGGGCGCGCACGGCCATGAATAAGAATAAGAATAGAATAAATTTATTAATTCCACACAGAAATAATTTACAAAAGAGTGCACTAGAGGTTCCCAAACTAGGACGCAGCCTGTCTCTTGGGCAACCGATTAATAGTTACTTGATACATATAATTTACATAGGACTAGAGGGACGTTTAACATAGTTACATAGCTCAGTTGTAAGGAAGTTGACAAAGTCACAATTTAGCTAAATTAAATAATTTAAGTGATGTGTGCATGTGTGTCTGTGTGTGTGTGGGAGCGCATGTGTTGTGTATGTATGTGTAAATGTGGATGGTGTGACAGGTCTATTAAGGGATGATAGATTCGGTTTGGATGTAATTCATGCCAAGTAACCATATGTGAACCGCATCTTTTGTCTTTTTCATTGAGGAACCTTTTATATCACATACTTTAGCGACTTTATTATAAATGGAGGGGAATGCAAAGAACGAAAATTTGCTTGCAAAATGAGTTTTTATGGGCATTACTGGGATACTAAATGTCCTTTTTTGTAGCAACATGTCATGATTGGGAGAAATAAGAATATTTTTATGAGTGGTAAGACAAGCCTTTTTGATATAGATTTGCCTGACTCTCAGCACCTTCGCCTCTCCATATAAGATGTCAGTAGGGAATCTAAATCGTTTTTTGAGCATCGTTTTGAGGACTGCACGCTGTGCTCTTTCAAGTACTATTAGAAATGTCTTGGCAGCGCAGCCCCAAACTCCTATGCAGTAGCTCACGATTGATTCACAGGTGGCAGTGTAGACGTTTTTTAAGATGCAGTTAGGTGCGGAATTGCGAAGTTCTCTCATTATGCCTACGATTTTGCGAACTCTGGATGCGAGGGAGGAGATATGGGCTTGAAAATTCAATTTTTCATCCAGTACAATACCCAAGTATCTTATATCTTTTACTCTATTGATAGAGTTACAGTGGCAAGTGTCCAGTCCAGAGTTAGCTGCGAAAGTACTACATTTGTGTATACGTATGCCGGTTTGAACACGTGGTCTTGTCGCCGCTGATTTGTGGAAGCATATGAACTGAGTTTTCTTCATGTTAAGCGTTAGTAGGTTGTCACTAAGCCATTTTGAGAGAGTTAACATTCCGATCTCAGTTTTATGCCATGTTTCTGACCAATCTTTTGCATGGAATAATATAGCAGTGTCATCTGCATAGCAGACAATCTCCGCATCAGCGATAGGTAAATCGTGAATGTCGTTCATGTAGGCTAAGAAAAGGGTAGGACCCAGAATACTGCCCTGGGGTACGCCAAATTTTACCGGTAAGATATTGCTTTCAATGTTATCGACCTTAACTAGTTGCTTTCTGCCAATGAGGTAACTCTGGAACCACGCCAAGGCTATTCCACGGACGCCGAGTATTTGTAGTTTTTGCAAAAGGATAGGTATCGAGACCGTATCGAACGCCTTGGCGAGGTCAAGGAATACACCTAAGCATTTATAACCACCATCCAAAAGTGACGCAACCCGTTTTACTAGCGTCTGCATAGCATCTTCTGTGGACCTACCCCTTCGGAACCCAAACTGCTTCTCAGAAAGTAGACTATTCTGTTCAAGAAAGTCCGTAAGGCGCCTGTTTACAATTTTTTCTAACAGTTTCGATAAACTGCTAAGAAGCGAAATCGGCCTGTAGTTGCATGGGGCATTTTTTGGCCCATCTTTATGTATTGGAGTGATTGTGGCAGTCTTCCAAACTTCTGGAAAGCGACCAGTGCTGAGGCTCAAATTAAAAATGTGACACAACGGTGAAATAATTTCATTCTTAATTGTTTTGATCAACTTATTGTTTATGCCATCATTGCCTGGGGCACTATCATTCTTAAGTTGACTAATAAGTTTATCTATTTCTTGCGGATCAGTCGGCATTAAAAATAGTGAACCAACGGGAGTATTCGTGGAGCGAATTTGGGAGGCAAGATCTTCTTCTTTCTGTCCAGATTCTTGCAGGATCTTTTCAGCGAGGTTAGGACCAACAGAGGCAAAATACTTGTTGAAGAGATGTAAGGACTCCGCTGGATCACTTTTGACGGCAAGAATGTCGTTTGAAGAGCTGGATTTATTTTTGTTAAAACTACATATTCTAAATAACGAAGACCATAGTTTTTTCGGGTTCTTTAAATTTGAGTCTATTTCCATTTGATCATGTTGTGATTTGAGTTTTTCTATTAGATTATAGTAAAAGTTTCTGTACCTCTTGTACGATAGTTTAAGAATTTCGTCTTTGGGGTGTAATTTAGTCAGTCCGTGGAGACGGTCACGGTGTCTGGCACATCGTAGCAAGCCAGGTGTCATCCAGGGTGCATAGTGGAACTTTGACCTACTTATTCTGACTGTGCGAGTGTTTGACTTGACTGGTGGAAGTAGGATGTTGAAGAAAGCCTCTAAAGCATCGTTCACTTCGGAGCAAACATAAACCGCGTCCCAGTTAACTAATTTGAGTTCGTCAGAAATCCCTTGTACGTCAACAACCGTCCTAGTACGGTTATGGACCCGTTTAGAGTTAGCAGTCGCGAATGCTATAAGCACTGGTTTGTGATCCGTTATGTCGGTATCACAGATAGCACTTAAAGGTGACTGTTTAGTTCTAACGAAGATGTGGTCAAGGCATGCCTCAAGTCTGGTAGGTTTCACTATAGCAGGAATGAGCCCGTGCTGGGCTGTGAGACAAAGATATTGCGAATTTTGATTATTCATGCCGTTTTCCGAGTCTAGGATGTCTATGTTCATATCTCCCGCTAAAATAACCTCAGATTTCGAGCTTAGCGAAGACATGACGTCATCGAGCGCGTTTAGAAATACGGTGAGATCTTTAAAGGAAGGGGAGCGATAAAGGCCGACTACCGTCACTACTTTATGGATTTCCAATATTATGCAACAAGCCTCCGAGAATTGGGGTTCGCGCATAGTTACGTTCCATTTCTGTTTTACAAAAGCGACTATACCACCGCTTCTGTTTATGTTGCGAGTGGTATTAAAAGAAGAATATCCTGGGATTTGTGGAATAAGGGTTGTATCGTCGAGCCAGCATTCTGTGAGTAAAATTATATCGAACTGAAAATCAAAGCGTCGAAGTAACACTAAAAAATTATTAAAGTTTTTTGTAATACTTCGAATGTTCAAGGTTAGAAATTTGAATTTAGAGCCAAGTTCAAAGTAATCTTTGCATTGCTCTGGGTTAAGCAAGGGACATGTAATATGTGTAGCTTTGTCTAAATCATTGTATACGTGTGTGATATTCATGATTTCAGTTTATAATTATTAAAACGTAGGGTTAAGTATCTTAATTTGGTCTTATATTCGTACGAAGGCGGTACACATGATAGATGAAAAACTATGGTATGTTGGCAGAGATGGTGGGGGAGCTCGTTGCGGGTGTGGTATGGTTTGTGTGAAATGGTTAGGTATCTGTGGATTGACTGTTCCGTAGGTCGTTGTGAGTAAGTATTGTTGTGAGTATTAGTGTGAGACATGTCTGTGTAGTGTGTAGTTACCAGAATAATTATCTGCAGGAGATGCCAGAAGTTCCACTTTTGAATTATAGTATTTACCCAATTAATCAACATAGAAAAAGTATTTTGAGATAGACACATAAAGTAATCGATATATAAGTCTATAATTCCAGAAAAGTTTCGACTTGTTACATAGTTGTAGTGACTATGATTAGATCGTGCAGCTATAAAACTATTGATAACAGATAAACAGGCTAAATAGCTCATGATTTTCAGGACACACAGTAATCTAATTTTAACACGTTTATCAGGAGCTAAACTCTACTTGGGATACGTCAGGCGAGCCTGTTTGGTGATGTGGGCGTGGGTGGCTTACGCCGGATTCCTTGGGGGCCCGATCAGGATTACTAGTATTTGAGCCGAGTGGGTTTGCAGAGCGGCTTGTTGTTAACTTGTCTAATGTGAACCCTACTAAAAACTGTAAACGCGTGGCCTCTTAACGTGTGCATACGATTAGAGTGCATATTTAATTTGGTCAAGTTACGCTGAATACTATTAAGGCCTTAAGCTATAGAATAACAATAAATTATAAAAACTGGTGAAGTGCGTGTCGGACTCGCGCGAAATGAATACAATTCTACGTGACTGAGCGTCCATGTCCATAACTAAGACGGTATTTTTAACTTAGTAGTAGGGCAACCTCGGTGCGCGAGTCCGACTCGCACTTGACCGGTTTTTATATCCCTCAAAAGTACGCAAGAGTGCCATTGAGAAGTAAGTCGGAATGTAGGCGCTCGTCAGCGTTAGCATGAACTCCTAGATAAAGGTTTTATCTTAGACCAAATGTAATTTTTTTGTCAGTGTTGTAAAAGTTATACTATTTATTTATCATGACATCCCATGATACGTCCACTACAGGACAGGGAGCTTCAAAGATTCCAGGTTTTGCTGAAACAATGTGGAGGGGAATTACCATAGTCACCTCGCTTGTTAGCGTTACGGCTGGCACCATGGACCGCGGTTGTTGGTAACCGCAGAATGTAAGATGATACGATACACAGAAGGATGCTGTTGCCCATCCTCTGGTTCATCAACCTTTGGTCACCTTTTACGACGCTTATACGGGTATTAATTTTATCATTTTATTTACAATTAAGTACTAACCTATTCAATAATTAGATTTTAACTAATAATTTTTTAGTAAACCACTAACCCTTTTGCAGTGCCCCCTCAAGTGCAAGTTTATTTTCAAATTAGTCTAACTTAGTTAAGCAAACTCTGCACTACTCGTGTCCATCTCAGCGATTCCCAGTCCTAAGGTTGCCTGGAAGAGATTGCTCTAAGCAATAAGGCCGCCTTTGCGCGCAATTAGATATAAGGTTTCTTACGCAATTACTCTTAATTTGTGTGCAATAAAGAGTTTCTATCTATCTATCTAAGTGCGTCATATGAGATACCATTATATTATAATATAAGACCTTATACCTACCATATGATTGCAAATAAATAAATATGAAATGGGTTGCTACTATTCTTTGCCGGCACAAATTTAAATAAAATTCAAATTAATAAATTTTTCGAAATGTGATTTGCAGGTAGTTCATCAGAAGGTTCGGACGCGGTGAGAAAGCCCCGAGTGCTAAGGTCGAGCGCACAACACGGACAGTCGCCGAGAAATAAGGGCGCGAACACACGATCGCCTCAAAAACCGATACAAAAATCGCCACAAAAACTAGGTAAGTTCTTAAGCAGCTGTTGTCTCTGCTGTAGAGATGTCGAAATTAATTTCTTTTTGTACATAATAGCAGGCCTGTGACACTCCGCACTCTAGGTATGCAACGCGGCGCTAGAAGTCGACTGGGTGAGGCAGTCTTTACTTTTCTTTATGTCATCTTAAGCTTATGGCGGCAAAATAGGTAAGTAAGTATTTGCATGTTTGATTGAACAATATTACAAACCTACTTGCATCTCGCTCAGTATCTCATAAAGTGACAAAATCATGGCCTTAGCCCACCTGTCCGCGATCACCCGCCATTTAAAAACATGTCCTAAGCGGTGCACTGCAAGTATCGACTTTATGCTTAGACCGTAAGGTTGAAATTTGTCTGCACCCCGCCTGAGAGTGTCGGATCTGTAAACGTTAGTTTACTATTATGTAATCTGTGATAATAGGGAAAAGTTTTATATTTTTGTGTTTATTTAATAAAATTCATTTATACTAGCTGGTGCCCGCGACTTCTTCTGCGCAAGTTTATATATTGTAGCCTATGTGTTATTCTGATGTATAAGCTATATTATTGTAAAGTTTCATTAAAATCCATTCAGTTTTTTTTACGTGAAAGAGTGACAAACATCCATCCATACTTACTAACTTTCGCGTTTATAATATTAGTAGGAAATAGGATATTTGAATCACAATTTTCTTTTTCACTTCTCATGCTCGACAAATTGTAGTATATGCTGAGTAGCCAGCCTAAAATTGTATTTTATGCACTTGGTCAAGTGCAAATGCTGCTGCTGCCCATCCTCCATTTAACCCTTAGTCGCCTCTTACGACACCTACGGGTGTGTATGGGTTGGTACTATTCTTTGCCGGCACCACACTGGACGGTAAAAACTACTATATGCTAATTAAGTTTCGTTATAAAATCGTTAACTTAATAGCTAGCGAGCTGATTCAACGTTGTGTAAAGAGACCTTTATTTCCAGGTCCTTCAGTGCGGTCATCCCCTACTTTCCGCAGTTTGGAAAGCATGCCGTCTCGCTCTTCCCTTTCATCGCCGAGCTACTCCGAGCTGACTCGACGGTTCGCACTGAGAAGTAGATCGACACCGCAAAACAGCCCGCCGCCACAACCGCGTAAGTCTGATAATAGGCGGCTAAGAGACTTACAAGGAGAACAACTGACTTATTAGGAAGCCAACTGACTTGTATGGAGGCCAACTGACTTATATGGAGGCCAATCGACTTATAAGAAGGCCAACTGACTTACGATAAGGCCAACTAATTTACAAGGCGGCCATTGCACTTACAATGACGCCAGCTGACTTATGAGGACGCCAAGTAACTAACAAGGAGGTCAGCTGTTTCATAAGGAGGCCAACTGACTTACAAGGAGGCCAACTGACTTATAAGGAGGCCAACCGAGTAACAAGGCGGCCATTTCACTAACAATGACGTCAGCTGACTTATGAGGATTAACAAGGAGTTAAGTAACTTACAAGGAGGCCAGCTGACTTATAAGAAGGTCAACTGACTTACAAGGTGGTCACTTACAATGAGGCCAGCTGACTTATTAGGAGGCCAACTGATTTACAAGGTGGCCAATGAGGGAGAGGGTGAGTGGATACAGCCAACCAAGGATTCCTATTTCTATTCTTTTGTTCTATTTCATCCCATCTCTACCTGTGGGTGACTTAAGAGGCGACTAAGGGTTAATGAATCAGAGGATGGGCTGGATCTTCATCTTACATTCCGCGCTCACCTACAACCGCGGTCCATGGTGCCAGCCGTAACGCTAACAAGCGAGGTGACTATGGTACTTCCCCTCCACATTGTTTCAGCAAAAGCTGGATATTTTTTTACTGTGTGTGGGTTTACTCTTGACCTCAATCTAGCCCTATGGACAGAGATGAGGTCGACGATGGAACGAGCTTGCCCAGAAGAAGCCTATTCACTCGCGACTTAAATAGATTCGAGTTATATGAACTCGGGAACACAGACGCTGGCAGAGAATTCCACTCCTTAGCCGTACGCATTATAAAGGATGTTTAAAAGTGCTTTGTGCGGATGTGTGGAATATCAACCAAGTGTGGGTGATTACCTGCGGTGCGTCTGGAATTCTGGAGGGAGCTCCCTGTCCTGTAGTGGACGTTTCATGGGATGTCATCAATGATTTGATTGTTCTATTTCAGAAGCAGCAGCTTCATAAGAGGTGGCTATACAACCCAATATATAAATCAAAAGATATGGCTTTTTATGTCCTCATCTCCATACATTTATGCACTAAAGCAAAACCTACAGGGTACTTCCCGTTGACCTAAAATTATGAAATTTGACAAGAAGCTAGGTCTTACAGTACAAATAAAGGGAAAAGTCTAAAATCATTAAATATTTCAATTTTTCTCACAGATAATAGTACCTAACCAATTAAGGTGAGCTCCCGTTTCAAGAACTTTTCTATAAAAGAGGGGTCAAGTTGGATGGTCGCGGAGTTTTTAAAATCTAAAAGCAAAAGCTTTTAGTATATCATATTGTAGATAGGTATGGAACCCTTAGGGCGCGAGTCCGACTCGCACTTGGCCGGGTTTTTTTTATTGCCTAGTGCATATTAACCCAACATTTTAAAGATTTATATATGAGTAAATAATTATATTTCCGTAATTTTAATTTCAGAACCAGCGAAGCCTCATAAAAGGCGGCTATATAACCCGTAGCGCCCGGATTCGCTCGACTCCATACAAAATGCTCGCTCTTGAAGGTGTTAACGTTATTCTTTCTTTCTTCTTTCTTTAACAATTTAGTGCTTCACGAGAAAAAGTTTATATGGTCATTCATTCATGTTATTGGGTTTCAAGGTCGATGACCGTCCTTACAAACCCTGGTGTCAGATGGTGTTAGGGTAGTGATTAGGTATGTGTAATATTGTGTAAATATCGATACTAATAAAAAAACACCGGACAAGTGCGAGTCGGGTTGTCTTCTCTCAAATTTCGATATACGAGTATATCGATACGATACTAGGTACTTCGATACAGTCGAATTTATAACTTCGTACACTGACAATAGAATACAATATTGGTTGGATGAATTGTTAAATTGGAAGTGATTTTTTTTTATTTGGCAATAGTCAACCCATTTCTGCCAGTGTCGTGTTCTAGAACATTCTTCAGTTTTTGGAATTTCTTCACATTTTCGAAGTTAAAAATATGGCGAACCGCCAGTGTCGAGTGGGGAAATTGTTCATTGTTCCCCCCGTAAAGCGATAGTGGACTTTACGAAGGAAATGTCCATGACTTTTTGAGACAACACAAACTGGGTTCAAACACGAGATCGCTTGAAATCTTCATCAGCTGCGCACTCCGTAGTTAATTCACTGCATAAAACACTAGCTTTATTATCCACTAAATCACTACATACACAAAAAACAATAATTTCAACCGAGCAGGCAAGAGCCCACGCCGAGTTCCCGCCAGAAAGTCCTTAACAGTGATTAGCATCCAACCAATATTCTACTCTATCGTCAAGGGACGAAGTTTTGAATTTGCATGTTTCGAATGGTATCGTTACGATATAAGTTTATGAAAATATTCACGGAGTAAAGAAGGGGAGAGGAGCTGCCCCTACGGAATTTTTGTACGACACGAAGCGTGACAGTGCGCGGGGGTGAAGATTGAGTCACGGGTTGGCGGGACATAACTAGACTCCACCTACTTATGTAAAATCCATCTAGTGGCAAATAGTGAAACTACTAGCACTTTTTGTCCTTACGCACTTTTTGGTGGTATTGCTATACTCTACTAGATGGCGTAAAAGACACTATACTACAAAAATAAATTGTTTATACAGGGTGTTAATTTAATTGCGTGCCATAGCTCGCGGGTTCAGTATCAGTATCTGAACGACTTTCCCAAAGGAACATAGTTCGATAAAGGACATAAATTATTTGACTTCCCATACAATTGTGTTGGTCACTCAGTAGGTATGGAAAGTCCAAAATAATTTTTTGTTTTTCGATCTATGTTCCTTGGAAAAAGTTATTCAGTCACTGATACGGATCTTGCTCCAGAGCTATGGCTCGCAATTAAATTATAACCTGAGACTAAGAGCGGGCAGTCGGTAACCCTTCCTCGTTGCTTATGAAAATAGCGACCAATCTATACGTATAATAAAATCGCGAACTCAGTGAATCTGTAAGCTGAGCTACAAAAACTGTGTATTTTTGACAGGATGGGTCGAATTGATAACCTCTTATTTTTAGTAAGTAGATTAAAAAGATAAAAGTGGTGGCAGCTTAACACGTTATGCTCCCTCTATCTATATGAATATAGAGCCAACTATATTGATTTGAAAATTCAAAAATAACAATAGGTATTCATTTGTATACCTACTTAGTAATCAAATTAAAAATAAGAGGCATTCCGCTATTCCTACTATGAGAAGTAGGTATGTTGTTCACGATTTTGTTTGCGATGAGGTAAGGTTGCTGACTTCCCGCTCTCTATCTACTGGGTGTTTATTGCCAAAGTTAAGAAGATGGTTCGGTAACGATAAAGGAACACAAAAAATATTTAAAAAATCCTACATAAAAAAACGAAATCTCCTTGACTAACTAAAACTTGAAATTGAAACTAAACTAACGCAAACAAGTTTCAGTTATGTATGTGCCTACCTAATCCACTGATACTTGCGCGCTGGTTTGATGATCTGGGTCATTGCGCTCCGCGTTAGTTTAGTTTCAATGAAGTTTTAATTTTTTTTAAGTAGGTTTTTTTTTTCATATCTTATTGTGTTCTTTTATCGATACTGAACATCCACTTAGCTATGGCACGTTATTAAATTAAGACCCTATATACTACTTACTAGCTGAAATCTGGAAGACGGTTCTTGAACCTAACTCTGGCGAGTTTGTCCACTGCATACTAGGTGGCGCTGCTACAAACAACATAACTACAAACTACAAATATTTCTCCAAATAAATAAAAATATTCACGATATTCACGTAATTTTTATCAATCTATTGTTAAAGCTAAAGCCAGAAATGTAAATTGAGTCTGTGGAAGTAAAAAGAAAGGGTGAATTTCGATCGTCTACAAATATTCCCAAAACCATCTAGCGACATAAAGCAGAACTAATGTTACGGCCACATGCCTACTACGTACATCGATAGCAAATTTTATTGAAAAATCTTACTTACAAGTGAAAAGACACTTTAAATGCAGTTTCTTTTTGCCTTTCTGACGAATTTAAACACAAAGGCACACAACACTTCATAGTGGGAGTTGTTTCTCCAACTATTTAAACAATTTTTTGCAGAGCGTGTTTCGATGTGATCACTGGTAAGTTCAAAGAGGAAATGGCGTATGCCCCGCCCCCTTTCGTGACGTCATGGCTCAATTGATTGAATCACGGCTTGACTGATATCATCATCTCCTCCCCCTTCTTTACTCCGTGGAAAATATTACAGGAAAAATAAAATGCTTTTCTAAGTAGCATAGTTTTTTAAAAAGTTGCTAATAACCTTTACAAACAAACTTTGTTTTGCGGTCCTAAAAATGGGCTTTATTTCTTCTAAAAATACTGGACCGGTATTTTTTTAAATTATTTGAATTTTGTCTTTTGCTCAAAACAAATGATATAAGTATAATAACGTTCAAAGTTAATTATAACTTTATGCGTTTAGTTTTTCTTATACGGGGTGTAAAGAAACATTTTTGGAAAATGAAAATAATTTTGACCTCTCCATACCAATTTCTCACTATGATCGATAAATTTTTATGCAAAGGTATATTTTTTTTTCATTTCTTAAATACGTTTCTTTGGGAAAGTTGTTCAGTTTCGTTGACTGAATACGCCCTTTCAGTTTTCGATACACCGGCCCTTATACCCTGTATGTAAGTTATTAAAAGAAAATCACTTTTTTGAGAATATTTTGGTTTTGATTCCTTTAGTTGAATGGTTTATAATGTAAGTTACCAACACATTTTGCAGCCATGTCAAAAGCAATCGACTAAAGCTGACAGAAAAAACAAATTTGTAAAACAATGTTATTCTTTCCGTCAAATATACTCTGGTTTTAGTGTTCATGGCTGCAAAATGTGTTGGTAAGCGTTTGAAAAAACTAAAAATTTTGATCATAGGTGATAAGTAATAAATTATTGTAATTTGTATATGGAGTCTTGACACATAGTGCGATGATACAGCGTGATTTTTTATTCACCAGAAAAAAAAATAAGGGATGATTCTGCCCATGAAACTGAACAACTTTTCCCAGACACATAGGTCGAAATACGAAAAACCAAATTTAACCTTCCATACAAAATGCGCTATCAGCTGATGCAGTTTCTATGGGAAGTCAAAAATTGAATGTCGTATTTCGACCTGTGTTCCTTGGGGAAAGTTGTTCGGTTACTGATACTGATCCCGCCCCTGAGCTATGGCACGCAATCAAATTAACACCTTGTATTAAAAGCCCGTCTATTATAGTCGTTACAGAGACTTGGCTTTCTTTTGATAGACAAGTCTATTGGTGTGGTTGTTAGTGAGTCTGCCTCTCACGCCGTGGGCCGCGGGTTCGATCCCCGCCCAGGGGAAACATTTGTATGATGAACACGAGTGTTTGTCCTGTGTTTGGGTAGTAAATAATGTATATTCATTTATTTATATACAACGTGTTAATGGAATAAGCAAAACTGAAAAATGTAGTTTGTTCCGAATCGAGAGTTGAATTAATTTCACGGGTTTTTGATAAGGGTATTTCTTTTATTTTCATTATAAACATTTTTGCCGCTCCTAAATATTTCTGTGGCTATGCGGTACAGACGGTGTGGAGGGAGGGAAGTGGGCGTGGCGTGCACGGACGCGAGACAGACGCGCTATGATAGCTTAAAATTTTACTAGAACGACGATGAAACTTTAAAATAACAATGTTTAGAAAAAGATTTGTTTTTAGGGTTCCGTACCTCAAAAGAAAAAAACGGAACCCTTATAGGATCACTTTGTTGTCCGTCTGTCTGTCTGTCAAGACCCTTTATCTCACGAACGGGTAAAGGTATCAAGTTGAAATTAATACCATATATTAGTATCCATGAACCACACAAGATCTGAAAATTTAAATTTTTTACAACGACGCAATCAAAAGATATGGCATTTTATGTCCTCATCTCCATACATTTATTCAAAAATGAAAAACCTACAGGGTACTTCCCGTTGACCTAAAATTATGAAATTTGGCAAGAAGCTAGGTCTCACAGTACAAATAATGGGAAAAGTCTGAAATCATTAAATATTACAACTTTTCTCACAACTAATGGTAACCAATTGTGGTGAGCTCCCGTTTCAAGAACATTCATATAAGAGAGGGGTGAAGTTGGATGGTTGCTGAGGCGAGTTTTGTTTTAGTTCTATTTAAAAACGGGAACACTTACAAACTTGAAAATTGGTATGTTTATAGGGCATAGGCTATAAAATAACAACAAATAATAAAATTTGGTCAAGCGTGTGTCGGACTCAAAAAATCTAGCACATTAACTTACTGAAATTTCAACTAATACAATTATGTTTATGTGGTGGTACGGAACCCTCAGTGAGCGAGTCCGACTCGCACTTGGCCGGTTTTTTTATTTTAATAAATATCTGTTGAGGTGTATAGGGCTTTCGCTTATTCCATTAACACTTTGTATATTGGTCTCTGGTATAGAGGCTTCAACTAGTTTGGGATCAGGTCTGATGACCACAATGTTTTTCTAAGAAAATTTATCTTCAGTTGTCAATGAGATCATCTCTTTCACTCTGTACGTTCAACCGCACGTGAATGAAAACATTTGCAACTCTATTACCATGCCGTAAAGTCCGAAGTGTTACTGCTGACGTGCTATTGGGTATACTTACTAATTTTTTGCATTTCTTTAATCCATTGTTTTTCTTGTCGACGTAGGACTTTCGTGGAATATTTTTTAGTAAGTTTGTTTTTTTAAGTGCGCTGGACATGGTTCGTTATGTAAATATTAGTTGTCTTGAATCTGAACATGTTTTAATGGTTGTGAATCTATTATTTCTATTTAAGACGATATGTAAATTTTTTTGGGTATTTTGTAGACAAATATCTTTTTATATACTCACTATCTCGCCGTGATTTTCAGGTACGTGTTTCTTGACCATTCAAGTGATAATATCGCTAAGGCCAAAACACGATTAGTGAAAATCGGCTCGACAAAATAAAAACCCAAAGTTGCCTATTCAATTTTCATTATTTCCTCTTTTTGTGAAATCTGACGTGTTTTAAGTAGTGAAATTAAGTATACAGAAAGGTATTTGTAGTTGCTATCTAATGACCAACCTAAAATTTAATGTTATTACTTAGTTTTTACAAAAAGTTGATGTTTTATATCGGGCGCTTACGTCATTTAGTTTTGGTAACACGCACAGTATATCTGTCGCAATCTAATGCGTTGCAGCAAGGGAAAAGACTGCGCCCACTGGCAAATAACTATCTTTCATCACAATTTCAAGTACATACCTTAATCTTTCTTGAAATAAAAGTTTATTTTTGAAAATGTGATTCTTTTTAGGGTTCCATACCCAAAGGGTGAAAAACGAGACTATTAATTTAATTGCCTCTGATTTCTGTCTGTCTGTCAGCGGGCTGTATCTCATGAGCCGTAACAGGATAATTTTATAATAATTTGTTTACTTGACATTGTGCAAAACACATCTGAGATGTGATGCCATTAAATAAAAAATAAATAAAAAAAGAAATGGCTTCCCTGCTAAAAACGTGTTTTAGGCGATTTTTGTTTTAGCTCTATTGTAAAAACGGGTACATTTACAAGCGTGAAAATTGGTACGTTTATAGTGCATAAGCTATAGAATAACAACAAATAATAAAACCTGATCAAGTGCGTGTCGGACTCTCACGCATTCAACATTTAATACACTTCTGCGTGACTGCGAGTAAACTAAGACGGTATTTTTACCTTAGTGGTACGAAACCCTCGGTGCGCGAATCCGACTCGCACTTGACCGGTTTTTACTGTTATTACGAAGTCTGCTACCTAACCTTGGGGATTCGGTTCAAAAAAATGTTTTCCCAATTTTTTCAAGAATATGTTCCCAGTTCCCATACTATATTGACTTGAAATTTGAAATATTTTTAGAATATGGTAACCCAAATTAAAAAATAAAAGAATTATAAAAATATTCTTATTTCTAATTTTTGTTTATTTGTTCAAGCATCACGCAAAAGCCACTGAACCGATTTTAATGAAAGTCTTTTTGTTTAATAGCTAATAGTAAAAAAAAAATTACTCGCTAAATACAAAATTTATCGAAAATCTGGAAAGACAGATTAAAGTAAAAATACCTTTGTTTATTTAGATCCTATCAACATTGTGAAATAAAGTTCACTGTAGTTACAGATACAAAAACTGCTGAAAGTGGCCGTTTTTGGCACTGTTTGTATCTGTAGGTAACTACAGTGAACTTTATTTTACATAACTTATAGGTTCAAAAAAAACTACAATAGGTACATTTACTTCAATCTGGATTTTCGATAAGTTTTAGATTTTGCGAGTAATGTTTTTTAGGGTTCCGTACCTCAAAATAAAAAAAAACGGAACCCTTATAGCATCACTTTGTTGTCCGTCTGTCAAGACCCTTTTTCTCACGAACGAGAAGAGGTATCAGGTTGAAATTGATAACGAATATTAAGGTCCAGACATATTAAGGTCAGACAGACAGACGGACAACAAAGTGATCCTATAAGGGTTCCGTTTTTTTCTTTTGAGGTACGGAACCCTAAAAACAAAGAATGGTATCAAATGAAACAAAATATTAATTACCATGTAGATTTATTTCATTAGTATTTTACAATAAAGGATCACAAGCATATTCTAGACTTTACTGAACACAACACGTAAGGTGAGTTGCAGAGAGGTTCCTTACATTAATCCTCGATTAAATCTATTGCCGTTACTTTCTTACCAAAAGAATAAGAACAGCATGATTTAATGTGACCTTTATACTAAACGGCTTTCTTGCAACAGACTAACAAAGATATAACGACCTTGAAGTGTGTGAATCTGTCCATAAAACTGTACAATATAGGCTGGTAGGGCTTTCGTGCAAAGTCCGTCTGGGGTACCACCCCCTTGCCTACTTTTTTTTTTATTGGAAATAGGCTTACTCTTGACCTCGATCTAGTCTTGAAGACAGAGATGAGATCGACGATGGAACGAGCTTACCCAGAAGAAGCCTATTCACTCGCGACTCCGATAGCGAGCGACGCCAATACGACACCGACGAAAATATTTAGGAAAATATGCCATTTCAGACAAAATTTTGTGTGCCCACACACAGTGAATCTTGATCGTGATCGGGTAGAGATGCAGCTATAAGAAAGAAAGAGAAAGTTATAACACCACAGACTAGGTGGATACGACGATTTCTTTCTTCTCTATAGTTGCATCTCTACCGGATCACGATCAGATTGAACGTGTGCGGGCACCCATTGACGCTTTATTTGTTCTAGGTAGAAGTTGTAGGTAGATAATGTAATATTTTAGAAACCCCGCAGTATAGAACAGTAAATGGATGCCCGCACACAGCCATTCTTGACCGCGATGATGTATTTTTAGATAAGGATGCAGCTATAGGAATTGTGCAGAACTTGTTATGTTACCCTAAAATCAGTTACAGTTTTACTGTTTCTCAACCAAATAAAAAAAAAAAAAAGATTAATACAGCTGAGTAAAGCCCAATTCTTTGTTTGTCATTTTACTCTTTTGTAAGATTTCATTTACTGCCTGAATTTAACAAAACCAATAACGTCTATTGTTTAAAAGCAGCCTTTTTCTAAATATTTTATAAACTATGGTATTTGTCAAAACCGTTGTAAAACATGTTATATTGAGCATTTTATCACCTATCGTATGACACTTTAATTGTTTAAATCGGATGAGTGGTTAATGAGATATTAACTAAAATTGATACCCAGTTTTCGCATCTTCCCCCTCCCCTTCCTCCCCCATCCACCACCTTATAGTGCGACAACCAGTCGATAATTCTTTGGGTGATCATGCTGAACACAATGATACTAGTTGTCGGTGGAGGAATCTTCGGTCCAACGGGACACGTCATTTTACGTCTATCGTAAAAGCGGCATCTTCACTACTATCGATTCTAAAAAATATAGTTTTATTGAAGTTGCAGATAAAAAAAGGGCGAAAAACGGCCACTTTTAGCACATTTTGTCCTCCCGGCGCATAATGTCACGTTAGCAAAATGTCAATTTCTTAAAATGTCACGTTCGCAAAATGACACGTTCGCAGAATGTCACGATCGCAAAATGTCATGTTACTTGGGACTTAGAAAAATATTTAATTATTTTACTATTTGGCTCAGAAAAATTTAGATTTTTTTTTGTAGTTTAGTTTAGTTTATTTATTTCTTAAGATAAGGTAACATCAGATTTTACACAATGTAAAAAAGGGCTACCTGACATAAGGTCGTCAACATAATCTAAAGGGTACAATTCAAAATAAACAAATAAACTATTAAAAATTACATGTCAAACAGGTAAATTGTAACATGTCAAAAATTTATAAAAATATTCTTAATTATTGTAAAATACGTATAAATTCATTTATAGAATAAAGTTCTTTATCCAAGAAAAAGTTTTTTAGTCGATGACTAAACGTTTCGTCATTTTTTTCATTTCTAAGTTCAGCGGGTAGGTGCTCGTAATAAGTGGGACCGATAGTGCGTGGATTTTTTGTCGCGAACGTGGTGCGACGTGGGACTGCACGCAGCCTGCCGGTGTTCCGCAGCGCTCGGCCATACGCATCGCCACAACGTTCGTAGGTGGCTATGTTCTGCCTTACATACGTGGGACACTCAGAAATATTTGCGACACTAAAAAAAATTGTTCTACAGGTACATATATTTTTATTAAATCTTTTCAAAGTACTCTCCACCAGCCTCTATACAAAGATTCATGCGTCTGAACCAGTTTTCAAAACACTTTTTCCAGTCCGCCGTAGACACCTCGTTTACAGCCTGCTCGAACGCAGCCAGCGCATCTTCCGGCGACGAAAATTGTATCCCCTTGAGCTGATTTTTTATTTTTGGAAATAAAAAGAAGTCACACGGTGCTAGATCAGGGCTGTAAGGAGGGTAACCCAGGAGTTTGACTGGTGTGCTGTCCAGGAAGTCCCTCGTTTTGAGCGCGGTGTGTGCAGGCGCATTGTCGTGGTGGAGCAGTAGTCCGCGGAGCCCTGTGTTTGGTCGCTTGTTGCTCACAACAGAAAAAACTTCTGGTAAACATTTGGTAGTATACCATTCGGCGTTGATGCTTCTTTGATCTCGTAAGGGAATTGAGGCCAAGTGGCCAGTCAAATTAAAAAAGCTGGCGATCAAAATCTTCCCCCCGCTTCGAGATCGCTTCACTTTGGTAGGCGTTGGTTCATTTTGAAACACCCAAACTGTCGACTGGCGCTTGTTTTCTGGATCGTATTGATAAATCCAGGACTCATCACCTGTTACGATGTCGTAAACACGCCGAGACGAGCCTGCTTCAAATTTGTTCAGCATATCACGGCACCATTCCACCCGGGCCTGCTTCTGAGCGTCGGTGAGGTAGTGCGGCACCCAGCGCGATACTATCCTCCTCACACGAAGATGCCCGTGTAGAATCTCGTGAACGCTTCCCGATCCAATATTTAATATGTGCTGAATCTCCTGATATGTAATTCGCCTATTATCTTGGATTAAATTTTTCACTGCTAGCACGTTTTCTTCCGTAATAGCCGTCAAAGGGCGACCGCTTCTTTCTTCATCCCCCAAGGTTGGTCGACCGCGCCTAAATTCGTTATACCAACGATACACGGTTGCCTTGGAGGGGCCTTCATCCATAAATGCCATTTGAAGTCTATCGAACGATTCATCCGGTTTCAGGCGACACTTGAAATCGTAAAAAATCATAGCTCTAAAATGTTCCGGGCGCAGATCCATTTTTCAGTAAGACACGATACTTTGAATTGGCTCGCAAAAAATGTGGAGGGAAATTTTGAAAATGGAACACACATATTTTTACTTACAAGTAATCATATTTTCGAAAAAGATTCTGACTGGCCAGTCTCCCATATATAAAAACTATTTTTCGCAATACTTTCTGAGTGGCCTGGTACATTATTATTTCATACACGTACAAGGAGTACAAAGTAAGTATCCCGTGGGTCTTGAAAAGCGATCTACAAGAATGTCTTGGTTTTAAACCTAACATTGTTTTTAAGGCTCGTTTCTGGGCAATAAAGACGTGGTGCGATTCTGTTGAATTCCCCCAAAGTATCACACCGTATGCCATGATGGAGTGAAAGTATGCAAAATACGTTTGACGCAAAACTTTTAATGATACGATTGGACGTAGCTTCCTAAGTGCATAGGTTGCGCTACCCAGTTTTTCGCACATATATGCATTGCATGTATGCATTTGGGACTTAAAAAAATTTAATTCTTTGTGGACTTAGAAAAAATATTATATTTTCATTAGTTTTCTGTATTTCGTATAGTAGAAATGTCCTTAGGCACAATGTCACGTTCGCACAATATCACGATTAAGTGTGACATTATGCGAACGTGACATTTTGCTATGGTGAACCCTAGTGTGACATTTTGCGAACATGACATTATGCGCCGGGAGGCTTTTTGTATCTGTAACTAAAGTGAACTTTATTTTACAGAGTAAATAGTTTTACATAAGCAATGGTACCTTTACTTCAATCTGTCTTTCCGGATGTTGGATAAGTTTTGTATTTAGCGAGTAATACTTTTTTAACCGCAGAAGAACTAAAGTAACTGACATAGCCCTGAGAATCGCTAAACTGAAGTGGCAGTGGGCAGGGCACATCGCAAGAAGAACCGATGGCCGATGGGGCGTGAGGGTTCTAGAGTGGACAAGGTGGACCGATGATCTGGGGGCGGTCGCGGGAAGCCGCTGGATGCGAGCCAAGCAGGACCGCGAGTCATGGAGATCTTTAGGGGAGGCCTATGTCCAGCAGTGGACGTCTTTTGGCTGATATGATGATGATGACTTTTTTAACTGATGGGGGTTGTAGTGGACGGCGAGTAGACCCTTAAGGTGGTTGCTGAGCAGAGGTGCTGCCACTGAGACAAATTTATTTTATTATCCATCACATCACACCTTAGCTTATCGTGAATAGCTTTGTATTGCAAAAGTGCCAAAAACGGCCACTTTTAGCACTTTAGCAAAATAAAGCTACAAATGATAAGCTAAGCTATAATGTTATGGGTTAAAACATATACAAAGTGTTAACGGAATAAGCGAAACTGCGAAAATAGTTTGTTCAGAATCGAGAGTAGAATCAATTTCACGAGTTTTTGATAGGGGTACTATATTTTTTTTATTTAATGTTTTTCCGCTTCTATTCTAAATATTTCTGTGGATACGCGCGCTGGCGGCGGCGCCGCGCGGATCATGAGCGGTGCGGAGGGGAGGGTGGCGTGCGCGCAGTGCGCGGACTAGAACAACGATGAAGATAGAACAATCATGAAACTTTAAGATATTTATTTTAATAAAAATCGGTTGGGGTGTATGAGGGTTTCGCTTATTCCATTCACACGTTGTATAACTACCCCATATTGCCGCCAAAAGAACAATACTAATGAAAAATTTTGTATTTGCGACGCAATAAACTTATTTCTAAAAATAAGGTGCTGCCACTCAGTAACAACCAAAGGGGCCACATACTTAGTTCTGTGTGGGGAAATTCACATTCTTTAAGGCCATTATACCTTTTTAAAGCAAGGCCGTCGTAATAGACCCACTGTGACAGCTGTCAAACGTATAAAGCAAAGAAAAATGAACCTTCTGTGTTGGTGATAAGCTAACGTCAAAACAGACTTCTTACGTCGGCCTTACTTTAGTTACAAAGTTTTTATATTTGGACATCTATAATCACATTCATAACGCGTTTTAGAAGCACGGCACAACGCCATCTGTGGGAACTATGTGAACTATTTTATTTTATATCGAATAATAAAGTTTTTGAGCGAATTTTACAGTTTAGATGAGTGGTTGTGCCGTTTTTCAGAGAGCACGTTTGCTTACAACATGTATATACAATTAATATATTCTAAAAGCTTATATACACAATAGGTATATTTTACATTACAATAAAATTCTCTCATTTAGGAAATCACGACATTTTAAGATAAGTTTTTTAACGACATTATGCAAGGTTATTTTTTGGACCTGATATGAGTATTTCTACCTTGTTAGTGAGGTCAAAAGCAACAACTTTTGTTCTACGACTTTTCTAACTGTCAAATTTCGACTTCCCATACAAAGTAATGTAAGCGACCAACACATTTCGTATGGGATGTCGAAATTGTTATGTGCGTTGTTAGCAAAGTCGTAGAACAAAAGTTGTTGCTTTTGACCTCACTCAAACTCAAAATTATTTAATAATTGTTGGATATTAAAATCTCTTAATGACGTCAGCTAAACTACATCGCTTCACAAACAAAATGGCGCAATGGTGGAAAAAAAAGAAGCGACAATAAAAACGAATATACAAGGTTGATACTATAAACATAAGTCAATTTGAATGTTGAATCTGTTAGAATCTTTTCTTCTAGATAATCTGATATTTACACATACAAGATACAATACACTAACAAGGTACTCATATCAGGACCAAAAAAATAGCCTTGTATAACAGACAGCCCTCTAAGCAGGGCCTAGGAAACTGACGAAACCATTGAACAAGTCATTCTGGAGTGCAAAGTAATTAGAGAAAACACACTTGGAGCAGACATAACCCAACAAACTGACTGAGTTCTGGCAACATTTAGGGTAGATTGGTGGCCATATAGGCCCACGCACAATGGTCTATATAGAACTAAGTGCGGAAACCACACACAACTTAGAAATTGTGAATGGTTGACCGAAAAGGAACCTCAGGGAAAATCATTTGGTTTCGAGTAAATCGCTTTTGAAGTTTCGAGTAGAGGCAGTTTTGCTGCCAGAGGCAAACTGCCTCGGCTCACAAAAAAACTCATAAAAATAACACTACGGCACCTAAAAATATTCTGGTTAGACCAAAACAAAGCTAAAAGACCACAGATGAAAAAAAAAACGGTTTCCAATCCCTCCAGGTCCCTTTTTGGTCAACGACTCACAATTAGATAAGTTTTTTTTATGAAACAACAAATCGGCTGTACAACTTAAATGTTATTGGGAATTCGTTTTGTAACGGTCGAGGTAGTAGGCGGACCCAATTTTTAAATAACAATCTAAAATTAAATAGCCGAGTAATTTTGGTGATTTAAAAAGTTAACAAACCCCACAGATTAAAAAAGTAAAAATATCATCATCATACAGGCACATCTATTTAGATAGCGAAGTTGAAGGTCATTACAATTCTTTTACATCTCTCATATTCGGTAAGTAGGTCTTTATTACCCCCAAATGGGGCTTGTAGGTGACCAATTAGCGCTCTAGGGTAATAATGTAGCTAGAAAAGCCCTAGGGCGGCAAGTAATTGAGTTTTGAAAGAGTGAAGTGTTTTTTTTTATTACTTACCGCCCTAGGGCTTTTCTAGCTACATTATGCTGGGCTGACAAGCCCGTTGGTGTGGTTGGTAGTGAGTCTGCCTTTCACGCCGTGGGCCACGGGTTCGATCCCCACTCAGGGCAAATATTTGTGTGGTGAACAGTTGAACACAAGTGTTTGTTCTGTGTCTGGGTGTTATTTATCTATTTATGTATTTATATCAGTCTCTGATATCCATAGTACAGGCTTAGCCTAGTTTGGGATCAGATGACCTTGTGTGAAATGTCCCCAATATTTATTTATTTATTTTATTTATTTATTATTACCCTAGAGCGCTAATTGGTCACCTACAATTTGGTGGTAATAAGGACCTACTTACCTCACAATCGAGATGTAAAGCAGAGTAGTTAGCTCGGGTATAAGCATCAATTGCACCCTCGAACTATAGGCGCCTTCGCTGCGCTCGTGCGCCTAAATGTCTCGGGCTGCAATTGATGCCTTACAGCCCTTGGCTACTAATCTACTATTATTTTAAGCTTGAAGGTCATAAGTATAATGCGACATGGATTTTTAGGCTAGTGCTAGGTCCAATACAGGGTGTAAGAGACGGTGTACCGAAAACTGAAAGGGCGCACTCTGTCAACCAAACTGAACAACTTTCCCAAAGAAACGTTTCTGGGAAATAAAATAAAAATTACGTCTCCATACAAATTGCTCACTCTGGTCGAACAGTCTGTATGAAGAGGTCAAAATTGTTTTTCATTTCCCAAAAATGTTTCTTTGGGAAAGTTGTTCAGTTTCGTTGACTGAGTACGCCCTTTCAGTTTTAGTTGCACTGTCCTTTACACCCTGTATACAGCTTTTTTTTTTATCTCCCTACGGATATTTTAAGAGGCTGGCCTGCCCATGCAACTGAACAACTTTTCCCAAAGAACATAGGTCAAAATACGAAAAAAAAAATCGACTTTCCATTCGAACTGCATCAGCTGACAGCACATTTTGTATAGGACGGAATTTTTTTCTCGTATTTCGACCTAGTTGTTCAGTTGCATGGGCAGAACCACGTCTTAAAATACTCGGAGTGATGAAGAAATAACGTGGTAATAGTCGTTATTATATTAAAAATATAGGTTTTGGCAACATAATTTTGGCACGCTAAATGAAACTGAACAACTTTCCCAAAGGAACATAGGCCGAAATACGAAAAACCAAATTTGACCTCCCATACAAAATGCGCTATCAGCTGATGCAGTTTCTATGGGGGGTCAAAAATTTATTTTCGTTTTTCGACCATGTTCCTTGGGAAAAGTTGTTCAGTTTCTGATATTGCTCCTGAGCTTTGGCACGCAATCAAATTAACACCCTGTATGTATTGTTTCTATTACACCCGTATTTTTCTTCTTAGCGTGCATTAACTGCGTCATTTGTGGCTTTAAAAAGGTCATCAGATTCAGATTTATTGCATAAATTAAAGTAATTTACATGTCGGGACATGCGATCATGGACGAATAATAATAAGTCTGACAATCCCACACTAGAAAACTGAACCCGGAAAGGCATAAAACT
This sequence comes from Athrips mouffetella, assembly GCA_947532105.1. Lineage (NCBI taxonomy): Eukaryota > Metazoa > Arthropoda > Insecta > Lepidoptera > Gelechiidae > Athrips > Athrips mouffetella. The sequence continues at coordinate 16,316,526 of OX383984.1, forward strand.
CATGGAAACCAGATGGCGCTTTCAAATAATCAGGAAATTAATTATGGTCTACAGAGTATTCTGCCAAAAAACCATTCAAAATTTCATAATAGTTTCAATGTAAAGAAACGCTTAACATTGAAATTCGGTTTATTTTTTTATCTACTCTCATATCGTTAATCCTCAATAATGCGTTCAAAAGTTGTAGGTTAACATCTTCATAATGTCAATCTGTGCATAGAAATACTCTTAGCAGCATTTTTTTATCTGTGGGAGTGTATTATGAAGTATTGAATTTACTAACAGTCATCGCGGGAGACCTATTAAACAATTTTTTTAATTTTTATAGGCGCGCCATTGACAGCTTGATGCGTTTGTAGTCTGTGGCTGCAAGGAGGTTTTATTGCAATAACGGAAAACTCAGCAAACAAAAGTTGTATTTACATATTTTTATTAGTTTTGTAATGAAATAAGTGATACAATTGTTTACGATTTGCCTTCGAGTGTTTTTAAAGCAGCTTAAGGAACTTTGCTTAGCAGTTATCACCGGAAAAAGAGAAAAACATTAAGGTTTGTTTTTGAACACATTATTTTAGGATTCACGATATGAGAGTAGATAAAGTTGTGTATGCAACTCCACATAATTAGGTATAAAACACTCGTGTCTTCTATTATGGAACTTGGCTCGCTACGCTCGCCTGCGTCCCATAAACCGACACTCGAGTTTTATACCCCTCATTATGTAGCGTTGCATAAACTACTATTAGAATACTCGATAAATCATAATAACTTCCAGGACTATTTATTAGCGCCATCTAGTTTTATACTTTTCTAAAAGGGGATGGTCGGTCAGTCCTTCTTATTGTTCGTCCATGCAGGAGGTTAGGTGTTCCATTGTTTGTGGGGAAGTACCACACTCACATTTATTATTTATTATAATAGTTCTATATTAGTTCTAAAACTTTGATTGTGCCTTGACTGTTAGCTGCTAGTAAGACCTGTAAATAAATAAGAAAAAATCCAATTAATTATTTGCATTCATTTTAAATTTAAATCTTCAATTATAAATTGGGAGGGTTCCGTACCACTAAGGTAAAAACGCCGTCTTAGATGGACGTGCAGACACGCAGAAGTCATCTTCATCATCATCATTTATTCTTAAAACAGTACATACTGTGTGCGAACATTGCGTTTAATAATTAAAATTAACAAAATTAATATCATCATAACATCCCATGAAACGTCCACTACAGGACAGGGAGCTCCCTCCAGAATTCTAGCATTTGCTGGAAAAATGTGGAGGGGAAGTACCATAGTCACCTCGCTTGTTAGCGTTACGGCTGGCACCATGGACCGCGGTTGTAGGTGACCGCAGTTAGTAAGATGTAAGATACAGGAGGATGCTGCTGCCCATCCTCCAGTTAACCCTTAGTCGCCTCTTACGACACCCACGGGTATGTATTGGTTGGTACTATTCTTTGCCGGCACCACACGGGACAACAATATAAACAAAATTAAATTAACATACGCAATTAAAATAAATCATAAAAATTATAAAATTAACAAACAATTGAATTAAATTGAAATGAACATTACATTTTACTAACATTTACATTCTTATTTAAATTTACACAAAATACATAACTACTTAAAATGTCCAATCACTTCTATACATATAATAAAACAGTAGAAACCGCGTATCTATACTTTTGATGAATTTATCAAAACATGAGGTTGGGCGATAAGAAAGGACTAATAGAACACAAAACATTTGGTTTTGAATTTTTTGTCTGTCTTTCTGTCTGAATTGTATGAAATGCGCGCGCGTCCGACACGCACTTGACCAGTGTTTATTATTTGTTGTTATTCTATATCTAATGCATAATAAACATACTAGTATTCACGCCTGTAAGTATTCCCGTTCCTACGATAGTGCTACAACAAAAGTCGAGCAAAAATTTTCTAAAAACACGTTTTATTAAAAAATCCGTCCTTAATTTATATAGGGTGACTTTTAATTAGTTCTTGATAGCAAAAGATAGATAGATAGATAGATAGAACACTTTATTGCTCACATAACAACAATAAAAAAGAAATGTACATGGAGAACTTAACCTAATGTGGGCAAAGGCGGCCTTATCGCTGCAAGCGATCTCTTACAGGCAACCTTTGATGTTAGGGATACATAAACAGAGCTCTGCAAGTATTCATACGATCACAAGTGCCATGAAATACAAAAGGCGTAAAAAGTAAGTACCTAATTAATATTAACACTACAATGCCATATAATAATCTCTTAAACAACTACATGAATAACATAAACTACATAAGATAAAACATACACATACATAAGTAAGTATGATACATTAAAATAAATAAATAAATAATCATAATAATAAATATAATAAACAAATATATATATATATATATATATAATATTAAACAATAAACGGATAATCAAATGGTTTCGCTGATGAGATGGGAACGCAACTTGGTTTTAAAGACAGCGAGTGACTGAGAGTGGCGTATCTCTCTAAAGATATGCATGTACTAATGAAACTAAACAACTTCTCCCAAGGAACATAGGTCGAAATACGAAAAACCGAATTTGACCTCCCATACAAAATGCGCTATCAGCTGATGCAGTTTCTATGGGGGGTCAAAACTTTATTTTCGTATTTCGACCTATGTTCCTTGGGGAAAGTTGTTCAGTATCATGAGTACATTAATACCTTATTCTATCAAGAACTTATTAAAAGTCACCCTATATTTTTTCTTATTTGTTTTTATAGCGGCACCATAAATACATAATCTGTGAATATTTCAACTGCCTACCTATTACGGTTCATGAGATACAGCCCGCTGACAGACAGACAGACAGACAACGGAGGCATATTAATAGGGTCCCGTTTTTCACGCTTTGGGTACGGAACCCTAACAAATTACGAAATCTGCAAGCCTGATCGTACTTCACAGTAAAGATTTCACGAAAGAATAGAACATTTAGCAATATGTGGTAGGGCTTTTGTGGAAAGTCCGTCTGGGGAAGTACCACCCCCTTGCTTTTTTCTGCCGTGAAGCAGCAGTGTTTGCACTGTTGTGTTTCGGTTTGAAGGGCAAGGGAGCCAGTGAAATTACCGGCACACGAGACATACAATCTTAGTTCTCAAAGTGAGCAACGCGCTTTGCTGTCTTATTAGTGTCAAAATATGCCATTAATAAGACAGTGGGTGTTATGGGCGGTGGTGACCACTTACCATCAGGTGGCCCACCTGCTCGTTTGCTCACTTGTATCATAAAAGAAAACCGGCCAAGTGCGAGTCGGATTCGCGCCCTAAGGGTTCCGTACCTATCTACCATATGATATACTAAAATCTTTTACTCTTTGATTTTAAAAACTCCGCGACCATCCAACATGACCCCTCTTTTTTAGAAAAGTTTTTGAAACGGGAGCTCACCCATAATTGGTTACAATTAGTTGTAAGAAAAATTTAAATATTTAATGATTTTAGACTTTTCCCTTTATTTGTACTGTGAGACCTAGCTTCTTGCCAAATTTCATAATTTTAGGTCAACGGGAAGTACCCTGTAGGTTTTGCCTTTTTGCATAAATGTATGGAGATGAGGACATAAAAAGCCATATCTTTTGATTGCGTCGTTGTAAAAAATTGAAATTTTCTGATCTTGTGTGGTTTATAGACCTTAATATTCGTTATCAATTTCAACCTGATACCTCTTCTCGTTCGTGAGAAAAAGGGTCTTGACAGACAGACAGACGGACAACAAAGTAATATGGTTCGATACAAAAATGGACGCAGCTGTATATACATATGTGTCTTATGAGTGTACGTTCATAAGACGTATTCGAGCGAAGGGAAGGCGAGTTCCATAATAACATCACGAGTATTTAATTATGATTTTAATGGTAAGAAAACTCGAGTGTAGGTTTATAAGACGTATTTGAGCGAAGCGAAGGCGGGTTCCATAATAACATCGCGAGTATTTAATTATGATTTTAATGGTAAGAAAACTCGAATGTAGGTTTATAAGACGTATTTGAGCGAAGCGAAGGCGGGTTCCATAATAACATCACGAGTATTTAATTATGATTTTAATGGTAAGAAAACTCGAGTGTAGGTTTATAAGACGTATTTGAGCGAAGCGAAGGCGGGTTCCATAATAACATCACGAGTATTTAATTATGATTTTAATGGTAAGAAAACTCGAATGTAGGTTTATAAGACGTATTTGAGCGAAGCAAAGGCGGGTTCCATAATAACATCACGAGTATTTAATTATGATTTTAATGAGTATGAAAACTCGAGTGTAGGTTTATAAGACGTATTTGAGCGAAGCGAAGGCGGGTTCCATAATAACATCACGAGTATTTAATTATGATTTTAATGGTAAGAAAACTCGAATGTAGGTTTATAAGACGTATTTGAGCGAAGCAAAGGCGGGTTCCATAATAACATCACGAGTATTTAATTATGATTTTAATGGTAAGAAAACTCGAATGTAGGTTTATAAGACGTATTTGAGCGAAGCGAAGGCGGGTTCCATAATAACATCACGAGTATTTAATTATGATTTTAATAAGTATGAAAACTCGAGTGTAGGTTTATAAGACGTATTCGAGCGAAGCGAAGGCGAGTTCCATAATAACATCACGAGTATTTAATTATGATTTTAATAGGTAAGTTAGTATATAAATACCTGTTGGTCTTGACTCTTTCTCCAACACACTGCGGACACGAATTCCGAAGGTTCTTCGTCTCTTCTTTCTCGTTCTAGAAGTAACAAGAATAAACGTGATCACCAAAATGAGCTCAGTAGTCGGTAAACAGAAGTACAAAGCTGGTGTTGCCAAAGTTATCGTTTTTATCTGAAGTCTAAAAGTGAGTATCTTTGATGAAAGTGACTATCTTTGTGAGGAAAGTGACTATCAATGTTAAACTCAAAATAGTTTATTCATTGTTGGATATTAAAACCTCATAATAACGTCAGGTAAACTACATCGCTTCCCAAACAGAGTGGCGACATGGTGGAAAAAAAAGAAGCGACAATAAAATAATAAAAACCAACACGCTCTTTTAAATATGTTTGAATGTACAGGGTTGATGCAATAAACATAAGTCAATTTGAATTTTGAATTAGCCTGCTAGAACCCTAGCCTGTGTGCCAATGTGACGAATAAAGCTATCTTTGTGACGAACTATCTGAAAGATAAAAGCGATTCTCTATGCTACGAAAGTGAGTAACTCTGTGATGAAAGTGACTATCTATATGATGAGAGTGACTCTCTATATGATGACAGTTACTATCTATATGACGACAGTGACTATCTATATGACGACAGTGGCTATCTATATGACGACACTGACTATCTATATGACAAGTGACTATCCGTATGACGACAGTGACTTATCTGTACGACTAAAATGACTATCTATATGATGACAGTGACTATTCCACTGACAACATCTGCTTACCCAGGAACCCCTTGATGGCATCAAACCGGTAAGCGAGCAGCGGTCGCGACAGCCCGCTATAGTACACGTACAGCGCTTTGTTCTCACTCCCGCAAGCGATGTACTTAATATACTTACTTTTTAATATTTTGACGATACTACATTTGTGATTTAAGTGTCTGTGTGTACACAAGCGGTCAACTGCGTGACGAAAGTGACTCTATATGACAAAATCAGCTATCTATTTGACGAAAGCGTCTATCTTTGTAACGAAGTGAGTATCTATGTGATGAAAGTTACTATATATATGACGACAGTGACTATCTATATAACGACAGTGACAATCTTTATGACGACAGTGACATCTCTATGACTAAAGTGACTACCTCAGTGACAAAAGTGCCGATATCTGCTTACCCAGGAAACCTTTAAATATGAATTTTTTGAATATGACGACAGTGACTATATGCTTACCCAGAAACCCTTTAACGGCGTCGATCCGGTAAGCGAGCAGCGGTCGCGACAGCCCGCTATAGTACACGTACAGCGCGTTGTTCTCACTCCCGCAAGCGATGTACTTACTCGTGACGAAATTGACTATCTTAGCGACGAAAGCAACTATCTATGTAAAGAAAGTGACTATCTTTAGGACAAAAGGGGCTATCTATATAAAGACAGTGTCTATCTATATGACGACAGTGACTATCTATATAACGACAGTGACTATCTACATGACGACAGTGACTATCTATATGATGACATTGACTATCTATATGATAAAAGTAACTATCTATATGACGACAGTGGCTATGTATATGACCACAGTGGCTATCTATATAAGGACAGGGACTATCTACATGACGACAGTGACTACCTATATGACGACAGTGACTATTTACAAGACGAAAGTGACTATCTGCTCACCCAGGAACCCCTTAACGGCGTCGAACCGGTAAGCGAGCAGCGGTCGCGACAGCCCGCTATAGTACACGTACAGCGCGTTGTTCTCACTCCCGCAAGCGATGTACTTCCCGTCTGTCGCGAGGCCGACGAAATTCTTCTCGTTTGCGTGGCCCGTGAATGACCTGCAACGAAGTCAATAAAGGGTCCATATGAAATAGTGAACTCAATTTTAGTATGTTACTTATTTATTTTTTATTTTTTTTTGTCAATGGGCTTACTCTTGATCTCGACCTAGTCTTGAGGACAGAGATGAGGTCGACGACGGGACGAGCTATCTTAGAAGAAGACTATTCACTCGCGACTAGAATAGACATATATTTATTGGTAATATTCATTACAGATCATAAAATATAAAACTAAGTATTAAATACTTAAATAGCAAAAAAACTCACCGCACACATCTCGGCGACTCGACCCGCCACAGTTTGAGCTGGCTGTCTGTGGAGGCCGACACTAGAGTTCTGCTGTCGAGGAACTTCACGTAAGAAACCGCCTTGCGGTGGTCCTGCGACACAATCATTATAATGCAGTTATTTACCAAAGATCAAGTAATTACTAATGTTTTATCAGCGGTCCTTACAGTGCCGTGGGTGGCCCTAACCGGTTTTACACAATAGTATCTGGGCGATCGAGCTTCGCTCCATAATAGCCGCCACAACATTAAAATATCATCGGGTGAACAAGCTATGCTACCCGCCAACAGGTGGCGCTGTAGGTTTCTGTCTAAAACGCGGTATTAAAAAAAAAACGAATTTTCACAAACATAAGACCTAGCTAGATCGATTTCACGCCTGCGAAAACCCCCATACAGTAAATTTCATCGAAATCGTTAGAGCCGTTTTCGAGAAACCGATTACAAATATATATTTTATAACTTTCACCAAAATCGTACGATACAAGTACCATCGGTAGGGTTATTACTAACGAGTTGACGCATTGTAAACCCGAGGCGCAGTCGAGGGTTCACTATCGTCACGAGTTTTTAATAAAACCCTACGAACATGTACCTTACGATATTTTTCAATACATTTGTGAGAAAAACTACATACAAATTGCGCGTTTGCATAACTTATAAACTCATCCAAATTGCAATTTTTTACCAAAAAGGCGCGTCATTCTTTTTAAAATACTTACGGCAACCACTCATGCCAAACTTTTTTTTGGCCAAAGATTGACAGGACATTCAGCCTTTAAGAATTTCTCAAATAATTAAAATGTCAAAAGACTTAAAATATGCTGTTATTTTAAATTGTTCATGAAAATGTCAAACAATTTTGTGAATAAGTTGCTTAGTTTTATTTATTTTTCACTTAAAGCTAAAATTGTTTTATCTCAGAATGTAAATCTCCTTGATACGATACTATATAATATTTAAAATAAATAAAAGGTAAATAAATCGCACTAGTTCGGTAAGTAACCGCTTACGGGAAATGTTTATGTTTTGTTTATGTTTGTGGCACATGATGATCCTACTAATATTATAAACGCGAAAGTTTGTAAGTATGTATGGATGGATGTTTGTTACTTTTTCTACTGAATGGATTTTAATGAAACCTTACAATAATACGAGTATAGCTTATACATCAGAATAACATATAGGCTACAATTTATCCTGCGAAGACGAAGTCGCGGGCACCAGTAGTAATTTATCCTACCTTGAATACAGCGAGCGGTGACCGCGGCGCGCGTAAGTCGTAATAGTGTACACAGTGGTCCGCCGAGCCGAACGCCAGGTGGCATGCTGACCTGCGGACAAACAAAACAGTCAGCATCGATACAAAACTGGACTGGGCATCTTACACTCCTCAGAATGTCACTTGGTGCCGAAAGTATATTACAAACGAGTTGACGTTTTGTAAACCAGAGACGAAGTCGAGGGTTTTCCATGGGCACGAGTTTGTCATAACCCTTACGGCCGTGTATTATACGACGTTTTTCAATACATTTGTGAGAAAACAAGTATGAGTAATACACTTGTTACAGGAACCAACTTGTACTGTCAGCCTCTTGTCGATTTATGTTCTCCTGGTACATTTTATTTTAAATATATAGGCAGTCGTCAAAGGCAATGTATACAAAAGGGCAGTAAGACCAGCTCTACTCCGTCCGAATGCTGGCCGATGAAAAAGTCAGATGAACAAAAAATTCACGTCACTGAAATGAATATGCTCCGTTGGTCAGGAGGAGTCTCTACTCTAGAAAGGATAAAATTAGAAACGAATATATCCGTGGTAGTTTCAAAGTTGCCCAAATACAAGAAAAACTCAGAGAAAACCGACTGCGCTGGTACGGACACGTGATGAGACGAGATGATGACCATATGACCAAACGTGTTTTGAATGTACAGGAGAGAAGAAGAGGCCGTGGACGACCACCAATGACCTGGCTACAAATTATAAAAAATGACCTGAAAAGCACAAACACTAGCGAAGAGACAACCCGCAACCGCACGGTGCGCGGTGTGGCGCAGAAATACTAGGAGGGCTGACCCCAAATAAATTGGGATAAAAGCCAGGAGAAAGAAGAAGATAAAGGCAGTCGTCACCCAAGTAAAAAGTCACCGCTGTAGTATTTTTACAAAATATTTTTATGATCAGAGTGTAAAAACTCTTTGGTGGTATTCTTTTTAGGGTTCCGATACCAAAATGGAAAAAAAGGGAACCCTTATGATGCCGCTTTGTCTGTCTGTCCGTCTGTCACACCTGTATATCTCAGCAACCACTCATGCTATCGACTTGAAATTTGGAATAGTTTTAGAATATGGTTGTCCAACTTAATTGCACGTGAAAGAATGAAGAAAAAAATATGATTATTAATGTAAATTTCAAATTATATGTACTCGTCGAGTGCGGTATCATATGAAAGGGCTTTACTTGTACTTAGATTCTATAATATATTTTTGAATTTTTTTAAAACGTGTAGGGGAGCCCATGCAGGGATTTCGGGATTTAAGCGCTTAAGTACTTCCCCTATATACGGCCGCCCGTCAAGGATAAAGGATCAGATGAGTAAATAGTAGATTGTATCACAAGGCTGTAAAATAATATTTTTAAGGCGAGGGCGCTATTTTGAATCCAGAGCGTAGTGAAGGATTCTTGAGTAGAATCCCGAGCATGGCGAGGGATTCTAAAGTAGAATCCTGAATGTAGCGAGGGATTCAATAGGTCGCCCAAGGTAAAAATGTTTTTGCAGCCGCGTAATACACTCTACTTTTCATCTCCCTCTATGAGAAAAGAATAAGAGGCTCATTGAGACACACACTCGTCATTAATTTTAAATATAAAATACCATTACAATATTATTACTTGATGTAACAATACTAAAAATCATATTACTGAAAATGTTATTGACATTTTTGTATCAATTAGGTTTTGGTTTGGCTTTGGTTGGTAGTCTTGTTTACATTTCAAGTATATATTTTTTTTTATTCATAATAATTTTAATAGTACAACCGGCCCGTATCATTTTTCATACAATATTTTGGTTCGACCTCTATGGTTGACCTAAAATATCCCTATGGTGGACCTTAATTCAAATTTTAAATCCCATTTTTACCCGCTACGAAAGTCTCTTGGACAAAACAGCTATTTTGTTCGCCTTTATTGACGAACCGTTCAGCGATTTTCGAATACGAGTAGATGGAAAAAAAAATTGATCATCTGAAATTCTCGAGCGCGTCATATTAAGGTAGTGTGAGTTATGTTGCGGTCTCTTTTGTTAGATTTCTTGAATAGTTTTTCTATCAATGACTATGTCTGTTTTTTATTTGTGCTCTGTGTCTGTGTAAAAATAATAAATGAAAGTACACCAAGAAAAACTGTATTTTTGGACTTTATCATCATTCCACCTACCAGGATCTTCAGGAAGACCATTTTTAGATCAGCTTTTTTTTCACAAGTTAGTTACATGCTACAACGTGTATACGAGTATTCCACTAATCTGACCATTTGAGAGAGACGTAAAAAAGGGGAAGGGCTACAAAGTTGTTAAAAAAAACATCATCTCGACTTCTCGAGCGCGGCTAAATCTTTTTTTTATTTTGAAGGGAATAATTCAAGGATTACGAAAAATATATAATCTGACGATTTCCACAAGCCGAAGTTACAAAAATTCATCGATAAAGTTCAATGCGTGCAGCCACGTGATGCCTATTTCCCCTCTCCGCGTTCCTATTCCTCTCTCACTCTTACTCTATCTATTACTCTCTCACTCCGTCCCCACTCTGGTTTCTGATAATAAGACGATAATTTAAAAAAAATCCTCAAAAAATTATATTGTTTATCATTAGTTCTTGTAAATAAAGTAAGTACTTAAGTAGTTTACTTAAAAAAACATACACTTATTTATTTGCATGTTATTTCCTGAGATTTTCAATCGATTAAGTTCAATGATTTAAAAAGGATTTTTTAATTGTCAGATTTTAATTAAAATTTACCTTAACTGGAAACAGCACATTGAAGTAATTTGTGATCGATTGAGCAGTGCAGTTTTTGCTTTGCGGAAGCTCAGGACACTTATATCTAGTGATGCACTGAGACAAGTGTTCTTCGCGTATTCCACTCGCTCATGACTTACGGTACGGTTTTGTGGGGGAACTCTACGGATGCCGGACGGGTAATAAGAATGCAGAAGCGAGCGCTGCGAACAATGGTTGGAGTGAAACCAAGGCACTCGTGCAAGGCGCTGTTCGCCGAACATGACACATTATTCTCATAACCTGTTCGAGGTCATAATGTTCACCCGTACAAATCTGTCGAGTTTTGAGCGAGTGGAAGTACCAGGTAGAGAACTTCGTAGAACTGGGTGACTTAGGCCGGTATTTCACTGGGACACTGGTAGCGCGACACCAGTAACAAGACACCAGTAAAGACACCAGAATTACTACACCCTGCAGCCACAGTATTAAGGGCTATATTTCACTGGGAGTGGTAGCGCGACTGGTGTCCGTAACTAGACACCAGCTCGGCTGCTGGTCGCGCTGCCACTCCCAGTGAAATATAGCAGTTAATACTGTGGCCGCAGGGTGCAGCGACTCTGGTGTCTAGTTACGGACACCAGTAGCGCAACCAGTCGAGCCACCAGTCGCGCCACCATGATGTCCCAGAGATTATTCCCCGATGCACTGCACTGCTCGAAAAAAATCCGCGCGTGCTAGAGCCATCTTATTACATCAAAAATGAACCCTCTGACGAAACATTTAGGCGTCCCACTGAGGGATTTTTTATTGGATAAAGTAAAAGAGTATATTAGTTTTATTTAATAAATTTGACATTTTATGACATAAATATTTAAAGTTAAAATAAAAATAATTAAATAATTTAGAAGAGAAAAATAAAAACCACTGTCGTTTCAATTGAAAAAGACATACATTTTAATAATGTGACTATATTATGTTCTGACAGAAAAACGCAACAAGATTTCTTTCAAACGATTAGCATAATTCAACTCAGTTTCCATTTCACTGTCGGATCTTGTATCAGAGCATGAATTGGCTGCCGTACATGTATTAATTCCACCACCGCTATTCACTCCCGAACACGAGTTGACTCCCCAACAACTGGCCACGCCGCTGCCGCTGTTCGCTCCTGAACAGGTATTATCGTTTGTGCAACTCCGTACGCCACTACCGCTGTTTGGTCCCGAACAAGAATTTTCTCCGGTACAACATGCCACCCCACTTCCAGATCTGTATCCCCGACATGAATTACGTCCGGTACAAGAACCCGGGCCGGCGGCAGAAACTAAAGCCACTAAAGCCAGTGCACAAAATGATACGAGTACAACTTTAAACAACATAGTTGATTATGATTGTGGAAATAAATCCTATCTGTTTATAAAGCGGAAAGATATTTGATTGAAAAATTTCCGTTAATTACATGGCTATCATGATACAGATAGATAGATAAATTCTTTATTGTCACACAAAAACAAAACAATACACAGCAGACTCTTTAAAGTAGGGTGGACAAAGGCGGTCTTATCGCTTAAAGCGATCTCTTCCAGACAACCTTAGTTGCTTGAAGGAAAATTTAAATAGTAACTGTAGTAGTGTGCCAATGCCAATATATAGTAATGTACAACTGTACAACTACAATAAAAACAAATTATACACAAATAAATAAAAAAAATATATAATATAGACAAATAAATAAAAATATATACAAACTCAGTTGCAAACTAAGGTACAAATTCATCAAGTAAGAAGTTATGCAGTTTAGTTTTAAAAATAGGATACATATTATATTCCGGGGTGACCAGTTTTACTATTGGATTGTGCCAACGACTTTGTTCGCTCAAAGGTATTTAATTGACAAAATTTCCGTTAATTACATCGCTATCATGATCGAGATTATATTGCGGGGTGACTAGTTTTACTATTGGATTGTTCCAACGACTTTGTTCGCTCAAAGGTATTTAATTGACAAAATTTCCGTTAATTACATCGCTATCATGATCGAGATTATATTGCGGGGTGACTAGTTTTACTATTGGATTGTTCCAACGACTTTGTTCGCTCAAAGGTATTTAATTGACAAAATTTCCGTTAATTACATCGCTACCATGATCGAGATTATATTGCGGGGTGACTAGTTTTACTATTGGATTGTTCCAACGACTTTGTTCGCTCAAAGGTATTTAATTGACAAAATTTCCGGTAATTACATTGCTATCATGATCGAGATTATATTCCGGGGTGACTAGTTTTACTGTTGGATTGAGCCAACGACTTTGTTCGCTCAAAGGTATTTAATTGACAAAATTTCCGTTAATTACATCGCTATCATGATCGAGATTATATTCCGGGGTGACTAGTTTTACTATTGGATTGTTCCAACGACTTTGTTCGCTCAAAGGTATTTAATTGACAAAATTTCCGTTAATTACATCGCTATCATGATCGAGATTATATTGCGGGGTGACTAGTTTTACTATTGGATTGTTCCAACGACTTTGTTCGCTCAAAGGTATTTATTTGACAAAATTGCCGTTAATTACATCTGGACTGTGCCAACGATTTTTTTCGCTCTAAATTAGGTATTTTATCAAAAACTATAAAAAATACTAGCTGGCGTACTCGGTTTCGCTCAGGGAGTTGAAATGAGATTATGTGGTTGTTGGAATAAAAGAATACACTTTCAACAATTTTCCAGAATATTCCACAACATTCGAGAGTGTTCTGAAATATCCCACAATATCTGGGATATTCCCGAACATTCCAGACTATTCCTGACCATTCACAACATTCAAGAATGTTCTAGAACGTTCGAACCCACGACAGATCTTGATTTATATACCCCTATCAATAGGTAGCTCCACTCATACAAAAACGGCTTCAATCGGAAAACAATGTTCCAAAATATTCCGCAACATTTGAGTGTTCTGGAATATTTCGCAATGATCTGGGATGTTCCCGAACATTCCACAACAATCCAGAATGTTGTAGAATGCTCTAGATTCTAGAGCACGGGGACAAACCGAGGCAGACTAAAATTATGTGTTTGGAGGTGGTTGTTCAACATCAAATATTATATTTTGTAGTTTTTGTTTGTCCCCGCCTGCAATACTTCATACAATTTTTAGAACTTGATTTTCCCCCTTTCAGTTCGTATTTTTGTACACAGTCGGGTATTTTGTTTTTTAAAATATTTTATATTGACTCATTTTTCCTAGGTAAAGCATAATCTTAGTTTTCTAAAGATCCAAATTCAGGACGTTCTGAATAAAGGCCAGGTTAAAAGTACCCTAAACCGACGAGCATGTATGAAAGGATTGATGAAAGTTCAGGAAGCAAGGGAAGTATGTCAAGATCGTAGCAGGTGGAGAACTGTGGTCTCTGCCTACCCCGACGGGAACAAGGCGTGATGTTATGTATGTATGTATGTATTTCTAAAGATTATTATCATTTATTTATATATTTATTACACTCTCTAAGTATGTATTGATGGAAAATAATTCGACGGCGTCCGATAAGATTTTTATCGTTTAATTACCTTCCAAGAAAAGTATAACTACACTATTATAATTATTTGGCTCAAAGCCTGTCTGCGTTTGAAGTCTCAAAAGCCTGGGAATCTGAATGGACTGAAGCTACCCTTGGATCTCAAGTAGACATAGATTCTACGTCTAAACTACCAGGCTCCAACCTGCCACGACACCTATGGTGCCGGCTCAATAGACTTCGAACAGAACATAGAAGTGAAAACTACTTTAGCGGCGCTTGGTACTTTTTTTAATGGGTAAAAAATTTTGAACTCGCGTCAGATGTCGCGTCAGATCCGTAGCCTGATCGAAAAAGCGTCAACTGTCAACCGTATTGTTCAAATTTCACCTTAATGGTGGCTTCAAAACAAACATAACACACAAAACAGATCACAGAAGTCTCAAAGATCACAAGATCTGTAATTGTTGAAATCCATTTGTTAGACATCATTAAGAGACTTACTTGGGGTCAAATTGCACGCATTATTTCATAATCTTGGTTGCAATGGTGGCTACAGGTCTGTCCACATTAAGGATTGTTAGTTGGACGTCATAAAAACTTAAATGGGGTTGATCTTTCAACGTTAACGATTGTGTAGACCTCATTTTGGACACTTCATCATAACATCCCATGAGAATTCCCCAACCCAACAGGACAGGGAGCTCCCTTCAGAATTATAGCTCTTGCTGAAAAAATGTAGAGGGGAAGTGCCATAGTCACCTCGCTTGTTAGCGTTACGGCTGGCACCATGGACCGCAGTAAGTAAGATGTAAAATACAAAAGAGCATGCTGCTGCCCATCCTCCAGTTAACCCTTAGTCGCCTCTTACGACACCCACGGATATGTATGGGTTGGTGCTATTCTTTGTCGGCACCACAAGGGACAATTATGCAATTTATTAATAATAATTTGGACACTTACTAGGGGTTAAATCGTCTCGATAGTACCTTTGATTCTTTTGCAAATTTCCTCATTTCCGTTACTTACATGGGCTCATTATTACGTTTATTCATTTACAATGTACATTGTAAATGAATAAACGTAATAATGAGCCCATGTAAGTAACGGAAACCGCAACTTGACCTTAATGGTAGCGTTAAGGGACATTATTTGGATCCCAATTTGTACACTTACTTGGGGTTGAACCGCACACAGCACACATTGAACTTCGCCTCGATAGTCGCCACGGATCTCTCCGCATTGAGCGCCCACAGCTTGACCCGCGCGTCATCACTCCCGCTGGCGAGCAGTCTCACGTCGCACTGGTTGAAGTGGACCGACCAGCAGCGCTTGTCGTGTTCTTGTAGGGCGCGGGTTCGGACCCCGGTGTGGGCGTCCCAAACTGACACCTGCAGGACATAACAACTAAGCTGTACGGCGTGCGAAATAACTCTGTCTGTGACCATTAATGCACTAACGTCAAAAATTCAATTCAGAGCGCGGCAAGTGGGGCAGAGGCGATCGAGTCGTTCATTGGCTCTCCGCCTGTCACCCATGCGCAGAAAATAACTGTCATATACTTTTGTCATATTACTTCTTTGAAATTGGAGCGTATGTGTATGTTTTGTGTGTGTATGTGAATTTCGAGTGTAAAGGTATGTTTTGGGTATGTGTGTGTTTGGACGGACCAGCAGCGCTTGTCGTGTGCCTAGAGGGCGCGGGTACGGACCCCGGTGTGGGCGTCCCATACCGACACCTGCAGGACTGGACATGCTATCAAGGAGGTTTAAGTAGAATTAGTGTTTATGTGTGTGTCTGTTTTGAGTATGTGTGTGTGTGTGTTAGCTTGATTAAAATGAAAGAGATTTGAGAGCAGGACGGAGCCAGTCGTAAGGTATTGGAGTGGCAACGGTCTACGAATAAATAATAAGTCAGGAACTCTAACCCAGGACAAATTTCACACAAAAAGTGGCCCTTCGTGAAACCAAAAGGACGTATATGGGTTTTGAGTGTAAGAATGTGTGTTGAGTATGATTATGTTTCGTGTATTGTGTGTGTGTGTGTGTGCCCTCGTAGTCGGAGCTGGCGAGCACGTGCTTGTGGTAGGTGTTCCAGCACACGGTGTGTGTGTGTGTGAGTGTGTGTGGGTGTGTGTGTGTGAGTGTGTGTGCCCTCACCGTGCCCTCGTAGTCGGAGCTGGCGAGCACGTGCTTGTGGTAGGTGTTCCAGCACACGGTGTGTGTGTGTGTGAGTGTGTGTGTGTGTGCCCTCACCGTGCCCTCGTAGTCGGAGCTGGCGAGCACGTGCTTGTGGTAGGTGTTCCAGCACACGGTGTGTGTGAGTGTGTGTGTGTGTGTGCCCTCACCGTGCCCTCGTAGTCGGAGCTGGCGAGCACGTGCTTGTGGTAGGTGTTCCAGCACACGGTGTGTGTGTGTGTGTGTGTGTGAGTGTGTGTGTGTGTGCCCTCACCGTGCCCTCGTAGTCGGAGCTGGCGAGCACGTGCTTGTGGTAGGTGTTCCAGCACACGGTGTGTGTGAGTGTGTGTGTGTGTGCCCTCACCGTGCCCTCGTAGTCGGAGCTGGCGAGCACGTGCTTGTGGTAGGTGTTCCAGCACACGGTGTGTGTGTGTGTGTGTGTGTGAGTGTGTGTGTGTGTGCCCTCACCGTGCCCTCGTAGTCGGAGCTGGCGAGCACGTGCTTGTGGTAGGTGTTCCAGCACACGGTGTGTGTGTGTGTGAGTGTGTGTGTGTGTGCCCTCACCGTGCCCTCGTAGTCGGAGCTGGCGAGCACGTGCTTGTGGTAGGGGTTCCAGCACACGGTGTGTGTGTGTGTGTGTGTGTGTGTGTGAGTGTGTGTGCCCTCACCGTGCCCTCGTAGTCGGAGCTGGCGAGCACGTGCTTGTGATAGGTGTTCCAGCACACGGTGTGTGTGAGTGTGTGTGTGTGTGTGCCCTCACCGTGCCCTCGTAGTCGGAGCTGGCGAGCACGTGCTTGTGGTAGGTGTTCCAGCACACGGTGTGTGTGTGTGTGTGTGTGTGTGAGTGTGTGTGTGTGTGCCCTCACCGTGCCCTCGTAGTCGGAGCTGGCGAGCACGTGCTTGTGGTAGGTGTTCCAGCACACGGTGTGTGTGTGTGTGTGCCCTCACCGTGCCCTCGTAGTCGGAGCTGGCGAGCACGTGCTTGTGGTAGGGGTTCCAGCACACGGTGTGTGTGTGTGTGTGTGAGTGTGTGTGCCCTCACCGTGCCCTCGTAGTCGGAGCTGGCGAGCACGTGCTTGTGGTAGGTGTTCCAGCACACGGTGTGTGTGTGTGTGTGTGTGTGAGTGTGTGTGTGTGTGCCCTCACCGTGCCCTCGTAGTCGGAGCTGGCGAGCACGTGCTTGTGGTAGGTGTTCCAGCACACGGTGTGTGTGTGTGTGTGTGTGAGTGTGTGTGCCCTCACCGTGCCCTCGTAGTCGGAGCTGGCGAGCACGTGCTTGTGGTAGGTGTTCCAGCACACGGTGTGTGTGTGTGTGTGCCCTCACCGTGCCCTCGTAGTCGGAGCTGGCGAGCACGTGCTTGTGGTAGGGGTTCCAGCACACGGTGTGTGTGTGTGTGTGTGAGTGTGTGTGCCCTCACCGTGCCCTCGTAGTCGGAGCTGGCGAGCACGTGCTTGTGGTAGGGGTTCCAGCACACGGTGTGTGTGTGTGTGTGTGAGTGTGTGTGCCCTCACCGTGCCCTCGTAGTCGGAGCTGGCGAGCACGTGCTTGTGGTAGGGGTTCCAGCACACGGTGTGTGTGTGTGTGTGTGAGTGTGTGTGCCCTCACCGTGCCCTCGTAGTCGGAGCTGGCGAGCACGTGCTTGTGGTAGGTGTTCCAGCACACGCACGATATCTTGTGGCTGCACGCCATCTCGCAACACGGGTAGTGGACATCCACCGCGTCCCGGACTACTGCCGCGAACTCGAACACCTGGAGATATCAGTTATAATATAAATATGAAATCGCTGAAATTTTCTGACAGATTAATGAGATCATAGTTCTAATAATTCTAAATCTATTTTTTTCATTAAATTTGTCTTATATTTGAAAGTCGACTTCAATTTACACATAAAATAAAGTTTTTATTTTTAGTTTGATATTTAAAACGAAAGGTTCGAAAATTGTCTTAAATATCGTCCGATTTCATCATTAGATTTGTTATATTTTTTTGAAGATAATATATTTCGAATACCTACTAAATTAAAGCTTCTGTAAGATGTCTTACCAATCATGCTTAGTAATAACATATTGTATATTTGGACTTTTAATAAAAAAAATGCAAAAATGTTATTACAGAAAATTTTGTTTACCAAAAATTTGCCATACAAAACGGCAATTTCATAGTTGAAGACCCAATACTATACACATCATTTTATTATCATTCACTTATAAAACTTACGGTCGTATTGTAAATAAATAACTCTCAAGACGTCTTGAGATAATGAGTAATATGAGTCAACCAACCAAAATTAAGTAGTTATCAACAATGCAAGTCACATCTTGACGTAATAAGCTGATATTCAGGGCGAACAAAAGTAATTTCCAGCTTATATTGATTACCCAAACATTTACCGGACAAAAACGCAAAAACAGACCAGCCTGAAAATAATAGGTTTACTTTACCTATGAAATTCCCGAATTTTTTTTACAGATTAATGAGATCATAATTCCTATAATTCTAATGCAATTTTTTTCATTTGTCTTATATTTAAAAGTTGACTTTAAGGTTATCAATTTACGCATAAAATAAATATTTTATTTTTAGTTAGATATATAGAATTAAAGGTTCGAAAATTGTTCGTCTTAAATGACGTCCGATTTCATCATTAGATTTGTTATATTTTTTTACAGATAATATTTTTCGAAAATTAAATTTAAGCTTCTGTTAGCTTAATGTCTTTCTAATGAAGATTAAAAAAAAATTAAAAAAATTGGATTTATAATTCCTAAGAAAAGCGCAAAAATGTTAGTACTGAAAATTGAGTTTACCTAAAATACCATACAAAACGGCAATTTCATAGGTAAAGACCTATTACAGTAAAAGACTCCTGAACACCGGGCTTCAGTCTAGAAATTCCCACATGGTTTTTCGTGATCCTTTACCACCTATTCTACCACCTCTACCACCTACTCTGACATCTTGTTTTCACCCTGATCAACATACACATACTCAAAATAAACACACAATAATAACCACACTCCACACACGTATCTATGTATTTTGTAGGTAGTAGGTCTTAAGCACAAAGTCCGTCTGGGGAAGAACCATCCCCTTGCCTTTTCTGCCGTGAAATAGCAGTGTTTGCAATGCTGTGTTTCAGTTTGAAGGGTGAGGGAGCCGGTGAAATTACCGGCACATGAGACATACCATCTTAGTTCTCAGGGTGGGTAACGCGCTTTGCTGTGTTTTTAGTGTCAAATTATTTCACTAATAAGACAGTGGGTGTCATGAGCTGTGGTGACCACTTACCACCAGGTGGCCCACCTGCTCGTTTGCCCACCTGTGACATTAAAAAAAAGTCTATTTTCAAAAATAAATTAAAAAGGCATGTTTTAAATATGTATGAAAATAAACTTGAATCTGTCTGTATTACTTACAGCCAGATAGATAGATAGATAGAAACTCTTTATTGCACACAAATTAACAGTTGACAAAGAGTTTTTAAAGTTAAAGCTCCTTTAAATCTATTGCTGGCTCTTTCTGTTTTGTTGACAATGAAAGTGACAGCAATAGATTTAGACATAGGCACACATTTATTACAAAGCAAACAAGCACAGTACTTACACACACAAAAAACAGAATCGAAATTATACAAAATTATTAGGTAACAAAGCTAGGCAGTTAGGCTGGGCTAGGCTAGGTAGGCTAGAAATGTTGAGTGCAAAATTGTCTGAGCCTATGCTTAGGCACTTTGTTAGTCTCCTGGTCAGACAGGAGCGACTTAGTAAGTAAGTAGTAGGTTAAGTAGTGTGATTATTTGTTACTAACGTAGTTTTAAGTTGTGTGTATTTACTAACAATGTGGACTGTGATTGTCTGAATAAATAAACTTTATTATTATTATTAAAAACACTTGAACAAAATATAAACTAAGCTAAAACCACATACTTAACCTAATCCAGCCCCAATGACAAAATCCCATAGATATGGTTTATTTTAAGGAGCTTTAATTATAAAAACGCTTTGTGCAACTGGCAGTTAGTGACTTATAATTGTAGTTTTTTTTTGTAGCTTATCAAAGCGTGCAGTTATGTTAAAATAAGGGGAGCCTTGTCTGCCAACCAACTATTTTATAGTTTGGCAGAACTTAATTGAAAATTGTAAACTGTTTTTTTTTATATGGAATAAACCATTTATTTATTTATTTTTTACACACACACATACTCAAAACATACCCATACGCTCAAAATTCTACACACACACACTCACACACAACAGACGTGTTCAAAAAATCAATAAAGAATTACCTTAATTCTTTTAGTAACTCCGGCGATTGCGAAAAACTCGTCATCCTTGTCGAACTCTATCGTCGATACTATTGTACTGCAACAAAAACAGTGCATTATAACAGCGGTCGACCGAGCTTCGCTCTATAATCGCTGCCTCAACGTTAAAATATCATCGAGTGAGCAAGCTATGCTACCCGCCAACAGATGGCGCGCTGTAGGTGACGATATTTTGAAAAAAATGCTTAAAAACACAAGGAAACTAATTTTCCCAGGCATGAAACCTAGCTAAATGAATTTTTCGCCCCCAAAAATCCCCGTATGGTAAATTTCATCGAAATCGTTAGAGCCGTTTTAGAGAAACCGATTACAATATATACAAATATTGCTCGTTTAATACTCGTAGTATAGGATAGATATCGCTCGGGACATAAAAGTTATTTGATTTCGTATTTCGGAAGGCACGTTAAGCCATTAGTCCCAGTTAATATCTCCGAATGTGGTCGTTACTAAGATTTTCTAGATGTAACTTACAGCAAAGTAACGTCTATTTTGTAACCCCTCACCTGTAATTGATGGCGTCACTGCAATAGGACAAGGTGGCGAGTGGTCGCAGTGCCCTGAAATTAAATGAACGTTTATATTTATATGTAATTAAAAAAAAAAACACAAGTGAGTAAACGAGCAGGTGGGCCACCTGGTGGTAAGTGGTCACCACCACCTATGACACCCACTGTTTTATTAGTGGACTGCAGGTAGTCCCTTAAAGAGAGAGAGAACGCATAATAGTCAGAACTCAACATTCAGTGTGTTTAAAAACAAACGAAACATTCGGAAGTGTCTGAAGACTTTCCGTCTTACTACAAAAAAGTTAGACGTCTGTTGAACACTTGATTAAAAAAATCGTACCAAATAACTCTGTCTATGTCATTGATGCGCAGAAGTCAAAAATTACTTATTTCCGACTTCTGCGCATCAACTGACATAGCCAGTTATTTTGTGCGCATTTTTTTGATCAAGTGTTCAACAGATGTCTAACTTTTTTGTAGTAAGACCCTTTTTTGTGTTTAAACCATCATATTTCAGGCGAAGTTTTATACTTGTGTGGTGCCGGGAAAGAATAGTACCAACCCATCTCGACCCGTGGGTGTCGTAAGGGGCGACAAAGTCCTTATGAACTGGAGGATGGGCAGCAGCATCTTTCTGTGTATTGTATTCTGCGACGGGGCGCGTGTGGGGGCGCCAAGTGAGTAGGGCACCACTTCCGTGAAGCCTACTGGACTACCAACCAAGCTAAATGACCTGTAGTTACCTGTATCTGGTGAACGCGACCAGGTCTTCCTTGAAGGCGTCAAGCCTCTGGAGCCCTGTGAGTGGGGCGGCGGGGCGCCAAGTGAGTAGGGCGCCACTTCCGTGAAGCCTTCTGGACTACCAACCGAGCCAAAGCACCCGTAGTTACCTGTATCTGGTGAAGGCGACCAGGTCTTCCCTGAAGGCGTCAAGCCCCCGGAGTCCTGTGATGGAGGCGGCGGGGCGCGTGTGGGGGGCGCCAAGTGAGGGGGGCGCCACTTCCGTGAAGCCTTCGGGGGCGCGTTGGTCGCCTCCTGGGGGAAACAGTGAATTGACGGTGAAACAATTAATTGCTTCAATTAGAAGTACGGTTTTTTTTTATTATTTATTTATTCATGGAACATAATTAAATACAATAGGACTTATATCTACTCTTCTGAAGAAACTTAAGGTAAGTTTATGCTCAGGAGAGCGTCGTCGCTCTAATACATTGCATAAGATTATACACTATGCTGTGGTATTGACATTTTCAGTTATTTTTTCCATAAAATGTACCGACTGGTTGGACTTTTTGGCGGGAACTCAGCATGTTGCCAGCTCAATATAAATTTTAGTTTTTTTTTGTTTAGTGAATAATAAAGCTAGTGTTTTATGCAGTATTGAACAACAATATTTATTTATAGGTATTATATATATATATATATATATATATATGTATTACTATTATTATTATCATAAGTAGGTAGGTTATTTTATTTCTTGTGTTTATGCATTAATTTATTTATTTACCCGTTGTACTTAGTAAATAATATTAACAATTCTTTATATGTAGGTATTCTGCAAAAATATTGTCAACTCCTTTAGCCTCTCTAAGGTTGGCTGGAAGAAATTCCATTTAGGGATAAGTCCGCCTTTGCATAGGTACTATTCTCGTTTGTTATTTGTCTCCTTTTATTTGTGATGCAATAAAGAATATATACATACATACAATAGCTCAAGACAGAGACGAAATGGCATGATAAACGGAAGGCCTTAGCCCAGCGGTGGGACACTACATAGGCTATACTATTTCCAAGCATTTATTTTCTTTTTGACAGCTGTCAAGTCCATACATTCTGTTCAATCTATCTCTTACCTACTCACTTTTATCGTATCTTTCTAGGTATGCAACGCGGCGCTAGAAGTCGACTGGGTGAGGCAGTGGATTTTACTTTTCTTTATGTTATCTTAAGCTTATGGCGGCAAAATAGGTAAGTAAGTATTTGCATTTGATTGAACAATATTACACACCTACTTCCATCTCGCTCAGTATCTCATAAAGTGACAAAATCATCGCCTTAGTCCACCTGTCCGCGATCACGCGCGATTTAAAAACGTGTCCTAAGCGGTGCACTGCAAGTATCGACTTTATGCTTAGACCGTGAAATTAGTCGGCACCCCGCTTGGGAGTGTCGGATTTGTAAACGTTAGTTTCAAGGAGGTTTTAGTAGCAGCTCTTGCTGCTAAGGAGGGAGCCATAAGCGTAGCACTTTCTTGCGAGGGACCTCCATACTAAAATGTATGGATTTTTTTTTAAATCCTAAAAACGTAAAATTTTTATCTTTCTCTCTGAGAAATATGTGACATGGGACTAATAAATGCTACTACCACAGTTTTTCTGGTGAAAACACTTACCATTCAGGAAATAAACGGTTTTAAAAATCACGCATAAAATGGCTATTACGGATTATTTACGCTTCCGTTCTTAGTATTCATGATCAATTCACAAGTGAAAAACTATATATTTTCACTTTCGCAAACAAAGTTTATACTAAAACATTAGATTTTCAAAGATATCTTGATTTTTGTAAAACTTAACTGAGTTTTTTGACCGACTAGCATGGGCGACAGTGAGACGCTTCACGCTTCACTAGCTCATACAGAATATGCATATGGCGGACTCTATAGTTTTTTTACTCTGAGGTTAGTTTACTATTATTTAATCTGTGGCTAAAGTAAGGCCATCACCAATAAGGTAATAATCCCGTTGTGATAGCTGTCAAACATGAGAAATTACGACATGCAAATAAAAATGGACGCTGTGTAAAGGTCATAAGGAAACGTCAAAACGAACTTCATACTTTGGCTGTATTCTAATGAAGATTTCAAGCGATCTCGTGTTTCGTCACCGTCTGTCTTGTCTCAAAAAGTCGCGGACATTTTCCTTCGTAAAGTCTGCTATCGCTTTTCGAAGGGAGCAACGTTTAAATATTTCAATCGATAGCGATTCCACCATAAATTAAAACAGTTATAACTGATAAAATAATGACATGAAATATTTAGAGAACATTCGACACTGACAGAAATATTCCCACTAATATCCCCAAAGAACCAATAACAAAATTATTATTTTTAGTAAAAAATATGTAAAATAAGTATTTTGTTTCATTGCGCTCTGATACATAAGACGTTAAACCACATCAGACATCAACTTAAATTACCTTAGAGAACTGTTCAAGGAAATCAACATAAAGACAGTGCCATGCCAGTATATCTATGAAAATATTATATATGCTAGAAAGAACATTCATCAATTACCTAAAATTTGTGACAGGCATAATTTTAATACTAGAAATAAGCACAAAATTGATCAACCATATACTAGATTAACTAAAGTCAATACATCTTACGTTGGTCTGTGTATACGATACTACAACAAAATACCTGACAATATAGTGCAATTACCTGAGAGAAAGTTTAAAGAATGTGTAAAGCAAACGTTATGTAAAAAAGCTTACTATAGATTAGATGACTATATGAATGACAAAGAGGTATGGTGCTTTGATATTCCAGCGAAACACAAGAAACACATAGTAAAATGCGGACTCTTAAAGTAGGCCGTGCTGCAGTGGTTTCTTGCCGTTTCTTTTACGCTGCCATAGCACGATCCGAAACGGCGTAGACTCGCTCTATTTGCATTGTATTCTGCATGACATTCAATAAGTATTCTGTTAAGAATCTACATTGAATAAATAATCTGAATCTGAATTATATTTTATCTAAAATCTAGCTTCAGACGCGCAGCGCTGTGGTCTTGAAGATCCCTAAGACAAGTGGCCCCCATGGGGGCTGGACCCTAGTGGGTTCTAGATACTGACCGACGGCGCCCTGGACCGTGGTCTTTTGGGCCCCTGATCATGAGGACCCCGTGGGTTCTAGTAGATACTGACCGGCAGCGCTGTGGACCCTGGTCTCCAAGGGCCCCCGTGGGTTCTAGTAGATACTGACCGGCAGCGCTGTGGACCCTGGTCTCCAAGGGCCCCCGTGGGTTCTAGTAGATACTGACCGGCAGCGCTGTGGACCCTGGTCTCCAAGGGCCCCCGTGGGTTCTAGTAGATACTGACCGGCAGCGCTGTGGACCCTGGTCTCCAAGGGCCCCCGTGGGTTCTAGTAGATACTGACCGGCAGCGCTGTGGACCCTGGTCTCCAAGGGCCCCCGTGGGTTCTAGTAGATACTGACCGGCAGCGCTGTGGACCCTGGTCTCCAAGGGCCCCCGTGGGTTCTAGTAGATACTGACCGGCGGCACTGTGGACCCTGGTCTCGGAAGGCCCCTGTGGCACGTGGTCCTCACTGGGGGGCGGGGTGACCGTGGCCCCCGTGGGTGCGCACGGGGCCCCCGGGGGTGCTAGGGGGGGTGTGCTCACTCCGGAGCCGGGGAAGTACAGCTCGTCTGCGCGGTGAGCGAAGTAACACTGCAAGTTTGCACAATCAGAAATATTTGAAATATTTATTACTACCTAGTGCCCGCGACTTCGTCTGCGCAGGTTGTAGCCTATGTGTTATTCTGATGTATAAGCTATATTATTGTAAAGTTTCATTAAAATCTATTCAGTAATTTTTACGTGAAAGAGGAACAAACATACCTCTATATATACATGTTTACAAACTTTCGCGTTTATAATATTAAGTAGAATTTATGAACATCACAACACAAAACAATATAGGTTCGACATAGTAAAAGCCCATAACAAAATAAAAAATACCGGGTGTAAGGGACAGCCTTCCGAATACTGAAAGGGCATGATCAGTCAACGTAACTGAACAACTTTCAATAAATAAAACTTTCCGGAAATTTAACAAAAATCGGCCTCTACGAGTATACAAAATTGCAAACTTGATTGGAAAGTTTGTATGGAGAAGCCGATTTTTTTTAGTTTCAGAAAGTAATATTTACTGAAAGTTGTTCAGTTATGTTGACTGATCATGCTTTTTCAGTATTTGACAACCTGTCCCTTACATCCTATATAAGGTCCTAAAGAAATAGAAAACATAAATTAAAAATTAATTTAATAATTAAATAAATTAATACTAAACATAATTTTAGTATGTTACTCAGATCATGAAACTGAACAACTTTCCCGGAGTAACATAGGTTGAAACACGAAAATCAATTTTCGACCTCCTATAGAAACTGCATCAGCTAATAGCGCATTTAGTATGGGAGGTCAAATTTGGTTTTTCGTATTTCGACCTATGTTCTTTCGGGAAAGTTGTTCAGTTTTCTGGTCCAAGTAATAAACTAAAATTATGTTCACTATTTCATTAGGACCCTTATATGAAATAAAAATTTGCAATTTGAAAGAAGTTTTGACTTTAAGTGCTGTGGCACCCAATAAACAAAAGGGATTTACTTAGCAAAAGCCGCATATCTCCGTCAAACACTGAGATGAAATAATAGTAACTGACGTTACAGATTCGCTACTCTCAAGCTGGGTGCCGACAAATTTCGACCTTAAATAAAAGCATAACGTCGATAATTGCACTGGACCGTTTAGAACATGTTCTCAAACCGCCGAAAAGCGGGAAATTAAGGCATAGAGATTTAGAAACATGTTTATTAGACAATGGGATTTTAAACATTTCAAAAGCTGGGTATGGCAGAAAAAGCATGAAAGTAGAATTAATGCAGTAGAAATGAGAGCGTTGAGGAGTATGAGTGGTGTGAAATTGAGTGACAGGATTAGAAATAGTGTGATAAGAGAACGTTGTGGCGTAAAAGAAGACGTAGTGACCAAAATTGTGAAAGGGATGCTGAGATGGTTTGGTCATGTAGAGAGGATGAATGAAGGAAGATTGACGAAAGAGATTCACAAGGCGAGAGTGAATGGAAACGTTGGAAGGGGAAGGCCTCGGTGAACGTACCAGGACCAAATTCAGGACGTTCTGAATAAAGGCCAAGTTAAAAGTACCCTAAACCGACAAGCATGTATGAAAGGATTGATGAGGTAGCAGGTGGAGAACTGTGGTCGCTGCCTGCCCCGAAGGGAACAAGGCGTGATGTTATGTATGTATGTAAAATTGTAAACATTTCAATGCCTCTGTGGTTTAGCGTTTAGATTGCTTTCGATCCGCGGAGGTTCTGGGTTCGATTCCCGGGTGGGGAGTGTTAAACAAAAAATTTATTTGTGCGACTTTCTTAGTTTGGTTAGGACATTGTAAGATGAATCACCTGATTGTTCGAAAAGTTAGATGATTTCGTACTTCGTCCAATGATATAATGATGAAGCAAAACTCAATGTAAAATTCAAATGTCAGAATTCCGACCGAGTACGATCGAACTGTGGAATCAGCTTCCTGCGCAGGCATTTCCGGACGGGTACAACAAGGCAGCCTGTAAGGTGATCCGTTTTCCATACAAAAATTTAAATGACTTGCATTCTTACGCGGTACATAAAATTCTGTTGAAAAACAAACTAATATTGCTATTTTTAGTTAAATTTTTCGCTGGTTAATACAGAAATACAACTAATGTACTGAAAGTACTAGTTTTTGTTAGCAATTTTTGGTTCAAAATTAAGATGGTGGGCGTGCGGTTAAAACTGTACGGTTGTGCTTTGTGTGCATGTGTGAGTGATCGTACTTATGTAAATCATGGACTGACGAGATTAATTGACTTTACTGGACATATGGAGATATTTTTTTTATCGAAATTGTTGTTAGGCGTTGAAGTTGCACCATGAAATTTACGCTGATCAACTTGTTGCACATATATAGTTGTTAGCTATTTCATTAAAAAAATTAAACTTTATATTTGCAGCAGTGGCTCCATCTAGTTGCGCTCGGGTCTAAGCTGGCCGTCACAGATCACCTTAAGAAACGAGCCTATAAATATAAGCAGCAGCGCACTTGTGTTGCGGGTGTCTATGGTCGTCGGTGATCACTTACCATCAGGTGACCCGTCTGCTCGTCTGCCTCCCTCCTCTATAAAAAAAAAGATAACCAATGAAAAAATGCGAATAATAAAGTCCCCCCACCTGCACGAAGTGGTCGAAGTGTTGCGTGAGCCGCCGCCAGCGCGCCGCCAGCGCGTCGCCCCCCCCCGCCCCCCGCGAAGCTCTCCTCCTCCCCCGCCGCGCCCCCCGGCTCCCCGCTCCCCACCATCCCCGCCCCCGGCAAGCCGCACTCCACGGCATCCAAACTGCCTGCAACCGAACATTATGTGGGGAAATAGCACCGATGCACTTGTATTTTTATCACTCCGGATAAGACATGGATCTGTTTAGAAACTGAATAACTTTTCCCAAGGAACATAAGTCGAAATAAAACTGCCTGCAACCGAACATAATGTGGGGAAATAGCACCGATGCACTTGTATTTTTATCACTCCGGATAAGACATGGATCTGTTTAGAAACTGAATAACTTTTCCCAAGGAACATAAGTCGAAATAAAACTGCCTGCAACTGAACATAATGTGGGGAAATAGCACCGATGCACTTGTATTTTTATCACCTCGGATGAATGAATGAATGAATTCTTTATTGCACACATAAACATAAGAACACACAAAGAATAACACTTAAGGTTATAGTGGGCAAAGGCGGTCGTCGGATATTTTGGTTCTGTCCATAAAACTGAACAACTATCCCTAAAGAAAACTTTCCACCTCCCATACAAGATAAGTTATCAGGGTCTAGAGATAAGTGGCTTTATACTATCGCAAATTCTAATAGAATAGAATAAAAATGTAAGAAATTGACATAAGCAAACGAAATCAGAAATTTTTATTAACACTAAGACATCACAACACAATTCTATAAAAATACAATAAATATGTAGCAACAACAAATACCTATTATCTTAGGGGTAGAATACAATAGTAGAATTAAAAAATTAAAAAATCAGTGCTTTGACATCGGCAGTGATAAAAGGGCCTCACTCAGCAAAAGCCGCAGCACGTGCTGCGACGCTGGTTTTCAGTGTTGAAATGAAATTGAAATGTTGCGTTATATCATTTCATACATTCCATACATTTTCATTTTATTATACTAGCGTTTTCGATTATAGAAAACACTTGTACCCAGTTCATGCAGTTTCTATGGGACGTTGATAGCTGTTGTCGTATTTCGATCTATACTCCTTATGGAAAGATTTTTAGTTTCTACACAGAAGCACTTTTTAAAATACCCAAGGTGATAAGTTAACGCTATAATAGGTCTTTACCTATGAAATTGCCGTTTTGTATGGCGAATTTTAGGTAAACTCAATTTCCAGTACTAACATTTTTGCATTTTTCTTAGGAACTATAATTCCATTTTTAGGGTTCCGATACCAAAATGGTAAAAAAAGGAACCCTTATGGTGCGACTTTGTCTGTCTGTCTGTCTGTCACACCTCTATATCTCAGCAACCACTCATGCTATCGACTTAAAATTTGGAGTAGTATTAGAATATAGTTGCCCAACTTAATTGCACATGAAAGAATTTTGAAAAAAATTATGATTTTTGATGTAAATGGGGCCAAAATAGGGGGGAGCAAATTTTAAATTGTCGCTACTAGGTCGAGTGGGGTATCGTATGAAAGGGCTTTACTTTTAAATTCTAAAATAAATTTATTAATTTTTTTGCAATTCTTAGTTTTCAAGTTATGATGATTAATGTAAAAAAAAATACCATTCCCCCCCTTATCTCCGAAGTTTGTGTAAGGAAAAATTTTATTTAATTACAGTTGACAGAAGTTTATGTAAACTTTACTGCATAAATAAAACGATCTTTCTAAGTTGCACAGTTTTTTAGAAATCTGCAAAAAACCTTTACAAACAAATTTAGTTTTGCGATCCTGAAAATGGACTTTATTGCTTCCAAAAATACTATAGGTATATCGGAACCCTAGGCGCGCGAGTCCGACTCGCACTTGACCGGTTTTTTTTTTAACATTATTGGGAAGACATTAAGCTAACAGAAACTTAAATTTAATTTTCGAAAAATATTATCTGTAAAAAAATATAACATATCTAATGATGAAATCGGACGACATTTAAGAAGAACAACTTTCGAACCTTTAATTTTATATATCAAACTAAAAATAAAAACATTATTTTATGCGTACATTGATAACCTTAAAATCCAACTTTCAAATATAAGCCAAATGAAAAAAATAGCACTAGAATTATAGGAATTATGATCTCATTAATCTGTAAGAATATTTCGGCAATTTCATAGGTAAAGACCTATTATAAACTATACTTGTTATAAAAAGTGGCCAATTTTGTTTTCGCCACTTCTATATCGACGCAATGTTTTGTCAACTGACAAATTCGTAACAGATCATTTTCTGCTTGAGAAACGTGTTTAAACACTAAAACCTTTTAAATTTTGACATTTAAACGCTATAGTAATTTATCATAGAGTTCCCGGAAAACGGATTTATAGAAATGTATTGTAAATTACTAAAGATATGATTTATTGCGTAAATAAGAACGTTTTCTTTTAATTCCTTCAACTTTAAATACGGTACTACAGATATTAGTAATCTAAACGTTCTACAAAAAACTTGCTTCTATTGCGGAAACGCAGGGAAAGTTAAGACCAATTTTCGATAAAAACTATTTACGAGTAAGTTTAACGAATGAAGGACGGCATGGAACTTTAAAATCGTGTTTTACATTTCTTCATAAATAGTTTTTTACTTTAAAATCGTGTTTTACATTTCGTCATAAATAGTTTTTTACTTTAAAATCGTGTTTTACATTTCTTCATAAATAGTTTTTTGCTTTAAAACGTGCAATTTTCCCAAAGACAACAAGGGCGTTTCCGTGCTTCGGAAGGCTTACCGCTGACTCCCGGAGTAGCCAGGTGGTCGCTGTCCGGCCTGGCTGACTCGCTGACGGACTGGCTGAGGTCAGCTAACTCCTGACGGAGCGCTCTGACGGCGTCAGCAGTGGGTCCCGCCACGCCGAGTGACTCCGGGACTTTTGCTAGACCCTGTGCGCCTAGAACCAAAATTACGGTATTTTAACATCTGCGGGGGAAAAGAAACGAAGAGTTAGAGATAATAGTAGATTGTTTACCAAGGGAGCAACGAACTATTTTAAGGCGATAGTGTTTTTTGAATCCAGAGCGGAGTTCGAGCTTTAAAATAGTGTTGCTCCCGAGGTAGACACTCAACTTTTTATCACCCTGTCACCCAGATGTCTATGTAGTTGTGATATCAGCTGTTCTATATAGAACTGCTGTTACATATGTAACTGATGTGTGACCGACCTACTGCACAAATTTTGGGGGTGCGATGTAACGGTCTGGAGTACCATTGGTAATTCAACGATTACAGTATACCGGGTGTAAGGGACAGCCTTCCGAATACTGAAAGGGCATGATCAGTCAACGTAACTGAACAACTTTCAGCGAACAAAACTATCAGGAAATGAAAAAAAAAATCGTCTTCTCCATACAAACTGTCCAATCAAGTTTGCAATTTTGTATGGATAGGCAGACTTTTTTTTTCATTTCCTGAAAGTTTTGTTTGCTGAAAGTTGTTCAGTTACGTTGACTGATCATGCCCTTTCAGTATTCGGAAGGCTGTCCCTTACACCCGGTATAGGGTGACTTTTAATAAGTTCTTGATAGCAAAAGATATGCATGTACTCATGATACTGAACAACTTTTCCCAAGGAACGTAGTTGGAAATACGAAAAATCAAATTTGACATTATACAAAATGTGTGATCAGCTGATGTAGTTTCTTTAGGTGATCAAAACTTGACTTTTGTATATCTGGAAAAGTTGTTCAGTATCATGATTCATACCCTTTTCTTTCAAGAACTAATTAGAAGTCACAGTGTATGTAACTGACGTGTGTCTCTACTCTCCGTACTGACCAGCCTCCAGCTCCCGGAGCTGAGCGGCTACATGCGCCATGTCGGACCTGACGAGCGCCGCTTCCCTCGTCAGCTGCTCCAGCTGGTGCTGCCGGTGTCAGCTGATCTATATGTAACTGACGTGTGTCTCTACTCTCCGTACTGACCAGCCTCCAGCTCCCGGAGCTGAGCGGCTACATGCGCCATGTCGGACCTGACGAGCGCCGCTTCCCTCGTCAGCTGCTCCAGCTGGTGCTGCCGGTGTCAGCTGATCTATATGTAACTGACGTGTGTCTCTACTCTCCGTACTGACCAGCCTCCAGCTCCCGGAGCTGAGCGGCTACATGCGCCATGTCGGACCTGACGAGCGCCGCTTCCCTCGTCAGCTGCTCCAGCTGGTGCTGCCGGTGTCAGCTGTTCTATATGTAACTGACGTGTGTCTCTACTCTCCGTACTGACCAGCCTCCAGCTCCCGGAGCTGAGCGGCTACATGCGCCATGTCGGACCTGACGAGCGCCGCTTCCCTCGTCAGCTGCTCCAGCTGGTGCTGCCGGTGTCAGCTGTTCTATATGTAACTGACGTGTGTCTCTACTCTCCGTACTGACCAGCCTCCAGCTCCCGGAGCTGAGCGGCTACATGCGCCATGTCGGACCTGACGAGCGCCGCTTCCCTCGTCAGCTGCTCCAGCTGGTGCTGCCGGTGTCAGCTGTTCTATATGTAACTGACGTGTGTCTCTACTCTCCGTACTGACCAGCCTCCAGCTCCCGGAGCTGAGCGGCTACATGCGCCATGTCGGACCTGACGAGCGCCGCTTCCCTCGTCAGCTGCTCCAGCTGGTGCTGCCGGTGTCTGTGGAGTTGTGCCAGGAACTCGTATAGAAGTCGATGGTGGGCTGCTGAAGATTCTGCCTGCAAGAGAAGTAAGGACCTTTAAGCTTGTACTCTTAAATTGTACCCTAGTGTGCAACTGAGTTCGAATATTTTTATATGTTGTCTATCTGTCTATATATTTTATTTTGTATTATTTATTTATTTGTGTATATTTTGTTTTTATTGTAGTTGTACTTACATTAAATATTATCTATATATTGGAATTGGCACACTACTACAGTTACTTTATACATTGTCCTACAAGCAACTAAGGTTGTCTGGAATAGATCGCTTTAAGCGATAAGACCGCCTTTGTCCACCCTAGTTCTAAGAGTCTCCTGTGTATTGTTTTGTTTATTGTGTGGCAATAAAGAATGTATCTATCTATCTTTCTTAATTCTGAAACTATTTCGGCATACATTGATGCTTGAAGTGAGAATATTGGAATTAACAGAACTAAGCTTCCCAGCAATATATGACGAATTAGTCTTTGGTGTGTTTGCAGCCTTACTATGGACTGTGAGGTCCGTTATCGGTCTTCACGATATCATCATTTATCCTACTGATGATCAGCTTCTCTATCTCTCATCTCTCTCTCATCAATATCCTCTGACATGTTATATTTTAATTTAATGTAATAATTAATGTTATTATGAAATTGATAAGGTGAAATAAATAAATTTAATCTGTCCCGTGTGGTGCCGGCAAAGAATAGTACCAACCCACACATACCTGAGGGTGTCGTAAGAGGCGACTAAGGGTTAACTGAAGGATGGGCAGCCGCATCCTCCTTTGAATCTCTTTGTCACCTACAACCGCGATCCATGATGCCAGCCGTAAAGCTAACAAGCGAGGTAGTAGCTACTTCCCCTCCACATTTTTTCCAGCAATAGCTAGAATTCTGGAGGGAGCTCCCTGTACTGTAGTGGACGTTTTATGGGATGTTATGATGAATCTAACGGAATGAGTGAGTTGTAGCATGTTATTCACATCAGCTATAACAAGAATACGAGTATATCACTATAGTCTGACCGCAAACGCTGCACCGTGGGAAGGAAAGAGCAAGAACTAGTTGCAGCCGGGAGCGATGACAAGCAATGCCCCCCCCCAGTCTCGCCGCTGAGGTCTACGAATAAACAATAAGTCAGGAACTCTAACTCAGAACAAATTCCAAACAAAAAGTGGGCCTACGTGAAACCAAAAGGACGTATATTCAAAATACGAATCAATTGGTTCAAATTGAGAACGAGAGCAGGGATTGGTTCGCGCGCGTGCTGCAAAGTCAGCTAGTGGTAGTTGTGCCAATGACGCGGTGGAATACACGACTTTCGTTGGGTAATTTTTTGAGCGCAGTTACAATTCCTGACTTATTACTTATTCGTAGGCTGAGGTATACAACGATACAGCGGGTGCGGTCAGACTATAGTCAGCTAGTCTGAGTAAGTACCCTCACTTCTAATAAGATAGTCATAAATGAGCGAAATGACGAAATAGGACCCAAATGAGAGCCTCAAATCGACTAACTAGTGAAGGATAATAAGTGAGTAATGAAAACGAATTTATCATGTACTAGCTGTCCGCCTGCGGTTTCACCCGCATTAAATGCGTTTTCCCGTGGGAATGAAGTGTTTTCCCGCGGTGAAAAGTAGCCTATATGCTATTCCAGGACCTAACCTATATGTGTGCCAAGTTTCAATAAAATCGATTCAGTAGTTTTTGCGTGAAAGAGTAACAAACATCCATCCATCCATACTTACAAACTTTCGCGTTTATAATATTAGTAGGATTAAGAAAATACTGATAAAAGCATTGTAATTTTATGTACTAACAAACAGTTAAATATGTCACTCAATGTCACATAAACTCTATTTTTGACTCGGAGGTATACACATCTAGATGAATAAATGAGATAGCCGCAAGAGTGAATGAAATTGAGAGCCAAATGAGTGAGTATAAGAGAATCTAGCATGCCCTACACAAGAATAGAATAGAATAGAAATTATTATCCGATTTATCGAGATGTCTGCTCTCCGAGTAGAGTAGCGCCCGTCAAGAGCCTAGCAACCTCTTCCTCCTCGTGAGAGCATCTAGCATGCTCTCCACGTCCGCTATGTCCAGATGTCTGCTCTCGGAGTAGAGTAGCGCCCGTCAAGAGCCCAGTTGTTCCAACTACCCTCACCTCTAGCAACCTCTTCCTCCTCGTGAGAGCATCTAGCATGCTCTCCACGTCCGCTATGTCCAGATGTCTGCTCTCGGAGTAGAGTAGCGCCCGTCAAGAGCCCAGTTGTTCCAACTACCCTCACCTCTAGCAACCTCTTCCTCCTCGTGAGAGCATCTAGCATGCTCTCCACGTCCGCTATGTCCAGATGTCTGCTCTCGGAGTAGAGTAGCGCCCGTCAAGAGCCCAGTTGTTCCAACTACCCTCACCTCTAGCAACCTCTTCCTCCTCGTGAGAGCATCTAGCATGCTCTCCACGTCCGCTATGTCCAGATGTCTGCTCTCGGAGTAGAGTAGCGCCCGTCAAGAGCCCAGTTGTTCCAACTACCCTCACCTCTAGCAACCTCTTCCTCCTCGTGAGAGCATCTAGCATGCTCTCCACGTCCGCTATGTCGAGATGTCTGCTCTCGGAGTAGAGTAGCGCCCGTCAAGAGCCCAGTTGTTCCAACTACCCTCACCTCTAGCAACCTCTTCCTCCTCGTGAGAGCATCTAGCATGCTCTCCACGTCCGCTATGTCGAGATGTCTGCTCTCGGAGTAGAGTAGCGCCCGTCAAGAGCCCAGTTGTTCCAACTACCCTCACCTCTAGCAACCTCTTCCTCCTCGTGAGAGCATCTAGCATGCTCTCCACGTCCGCTATGTCGAGATGTCTGCTCTCGGAGTAGAGTAGCGCCCGTCAAGAGCCCAGTTGTTCCAACTACCCTCACCTCTAGCAACCTCTTCCTCCTCGTGAGAGCATCTAGCATGCTCTCCACGTCCGCTATGTCCAGATGTCTGCTCTCGGAGTAGAGTAGCGCCCGTCAAGAGCCCAGTTGTTCCAACTACCCTCACCTCTAGCAACCTCTTCCTCCTCGTGAGAGCATCTAGCATGCTCTCCACGTCCGCTATGTCCAGATGTCTGCTCTCGGAGTAGAGTAGCGCCCGTCAAGAGCCCAGTTGTTCCAACTACCCTCACCTCTAGCAACCTCTTCCTCCTCGTGAGAGCATCTAGCATGCTCTCCACGTCCGCTATGTCGAGATGTCTGCTCTCGGAGTAGAGTAGCGCCCGTCAAGAGCCCAGTTGTTCCAACTACCCTCACCTCTAGCAACCTCTTCCTCCTCGTGAGAGCATCTAGCATGCTCTCCACGTCCGCTATGTCGAGATGTCTGCTCTCGGAGTAGAGTAGCGCCCGTCAAGAGCCCAGTTGTTCCAACTACCCTCACCTCTAGCAACCTCTTCCTCCTCGTGAGAGCATCTAGCATGCTCTCCACGTCCGCTATGTCGAGATGTCTGCTCTCGGAGTAGAGTAGCGCCCGTCAAGAGCCCAGTTGTTCCAACTACCCTCACCTCTAGCAACCTCTTCCTCCTCGTGAGAGCATCTAGCATGCTCTCCACGTCCGCTATGTCGAGATGTCTGCTCTCGGAGTAGAGTAGCGCCCGTCAAGAGCCCAGTTGTTCCAACTACCCTCACCTCTAGCAACCTCTTCCTCCTCGTGAGAGCATCTAGCATGCTCTCCACGTCCGCTATGTCCAGATGTCTGCTCTCGGAGTAGAGTAGCGCCCGTCAAGAGCCCAGTTGTTCCAACTACCCTCACCTCTAGCAACCTCTTCCTCCTCGTGAGAGCATCTAGCATGCTCTCCACGTCCGCTATGTCCAGATGTCTGCTCTCGGAGTAGAGTAGCGCCCGTCAAGAGCCCAGTTGTTCCAACTACCCTCACCTCTAGCAACCTCTTCCTCCTCGTGAGAGCATCTAGCATGCTCTCCACGTCCGCTATGTCCAGATGTCTGCTCTCGGAGTAGAGTAGCGCCCGTCAAGAGCCCAGTTGTTCCAACTACCCTCACCTCTAGCAACCTCTTCCTCCTCGTGAGAGCATCTAGCATGCTCTCCACGTCCGCTATGTCGAGATGTCTGCTCTCGGAGTAGAGTAGCGCCCGTCAAGAGCCCAGTTGTTCCAACTACCCTCACCTCTAGCAACCTCTTCCTCCTCGTGAGAGCATCTAGCATGCTCTCCACGTCCGCTATGTCGAGATGTCTGCTCTCGGAGTAGAGTAGCGCCCGTCAAGAGCCCAGTTGTTCCAACTACCCTCACCTCTAGCAACCTCTTCCTCCTCGTGAGAGCATCTAGCATGCTCTCCACGTCCGCTATGTCGAGATGTCTGCTCTCGGAGTAGAGTAGCGCCCGTCAAGAGCCCAGTTGTTCCAACTACCCTCACCTCTAGCAACCTCTTCCTCCTCGTGAGAGCATCTAGCATGCCCTCCACGTCCGCTATGTCGAGATGTCTGCTCTCGGAGTAGAGTAGCGCCCGTCAAGAGCCCAGTTGTTCCAACTACCCTCACCTCTAGCAACCTCTTCCTCCTCGTGAGAGCATCTAGCATGCTCTCCACGTCCGCTATGTCGAGATGTCTGCTCTCGGAGTAGAGTAGCGCCCGTCAAGAGCCCAGTTGTTCCAACTACCCTCACCTCTAGCAACCTCTTCCTCCTCGTGAGAGCATCTAGCATGCTCTCCACGTCCGCTATGTCGAGATGTCTGCTCTCGGAGTAGAGTAGCGCCCGTCAAGAGCCCAGTTGTTCCAACTACCCTCACCTCTAGCAACCTCTTCCTCCTCGTGAGAGCATCTAGCATGCTCTCCACGTCCGCTATGTCGAGATGTCTGCTCTCGGAGTAGAGTAGCGCCCGTCAAGAGCCCAGTTGTTCCAACTACCCTCACCTCTAGCAACCTCTTCCTCCTCGTGAGAGCATCTAGCATGCTCTCCACGTCCGCTATGTCGAGATGTCTGCTCTCGGAGTAGAGTAGCGCCCGTCAAGAGCCCAGTTGTTCCAACTACCCTCACCTCTAGCAACCTCTTCCTCCTCGTGAGAGCATCTAGCATGCTCTCCACGTCCGCTATGTCGAGATGTCTGCTCTCGGAGTAGAGTAGCGCCCGTCAAGAGCCCAGTTGTTCCAACTACCCTCACCTCTAGCAACCTCTTCCTCCTCGTGAGAGCATCTAGCATGCTCTCCACGTCCGCTATGTCGAGATGTCTGCTCTCGGAGTAGAGTAGCGCCCGTCAAGAGCCCAGTTGTTCCAACTACCCTCACCTCTAGCAACCTCTTCCTCCTCGTGAGAGCATCTAGCATGCTCTCCACGTCCGCTATGTCGAGATGTCTGCTCTCGGAGTAGAGTAGCGCCCGTCAAGAGCCCAGTTGTTCCAACTACCCTCACCTCTTGCAACCTCTTCCTCCTCGTGAGAGCATCTAGCATGCTCTCCACGTCCGCTATGTCGAGATGTCTGCTCTCGGAGTAGAGTAGCGCCCGTCAAGAGCCCAGTTGTTCCAACTACCCTCACCTCTAGCAACCTCTTCCTCCTCGTGAGAGCATCTAGCATGCTCTCCACGTCCGCTATGTCGAGATGTCTGCTCTCGGAGTAGAGTAGCGCCCGTCAAGAGCCCAGTTGTTCCAACTACCCTCACCTCTAGCAACCTCTTCCTCCTCGTGAGAGCATCTAGCATGCTCTCCACGTCCGCTATGTCGAGATGTCTGCTCTCGGAGTAGAGTAGCGCCCGTCAAGAGCCCAGTTGTTCCAACTACCCTCACCTCTAGCAACCTCTTCCTCCTCGTGAGAGCATCTAGCATGCTCTCCACGTCCGCTATGTCGAGATGTCTGCTCTCGGAGTAGAGTAGCGCCCGTCAAGAGCCCAGTTGTTCCAACTACCCTCACCTCTAGCAACCTCTTCCTCCTCGTGAGAGCATCTAGCATGCTCTCCACGTCCGCTATGTCGAGATGAGTAGCGCCCGTCAAGAGCCCAGTTGTTCCAACTACCCTCACCTCTAGCAACCTCTTCCTCCTCGTGAGAGCATCTAGCATGCTCTCCACGTCCGCTATGTCGAGATGTCTGCTCTCGGAGTAGAGTAGCGCCCGTCAAGAGCCCAGTTGTTCCAACTACCCTCACCTCTAGCAACCTCTTCCTCCTCGTGAGAGCATCTAGCATGCTCTCCACGTCCGCTATGTCGAGATGTCTGCTCTCGGAGTAGAGTAGCGCCCGTCAAGAGCCCAGTTGTTCCAACTACCCTCACCTCTAGCAACCTCTTCCTCCTCGTGAGAGCATCTAGCATGCTCTCCACGTCCGCTATGTCGAGATGTCTGCTCTCGGAGTAGAGTAGCGCCCGTCAAGAGCCCAGTTGTTCCAACTACCCTCACCTCTAGCAACCTCTTCCTCCTCCTGAGAGCATCTAGCATGCTCTCCACGTCCGCTATGTCGAGATGTCTGCTCTCGGAGTAGAGTAGCGCCCGTCAAGAGCCCAGTTGTTCCAACTACCCTCACCTCTAGCAACCTCTTCCTCCTCGTGAGAGCATCTAGCATGCTCTCCACGTCCGCTATGTCGAGATGTCTGCTCTCGGAGTAGAGTAGCGCCCGTCAAGAGCCCAGTTGTTCCAACTACCCTCACCTCTAGCAACCTCTTCCTCCTAGTGAGAGCATCTAGCATGCTCTCCACGTCCGCTAGGTCGAGATGTCTGCTCTCGGAGTAGAGTAGCGCCCGTCAAGAGCCCAGTTGTTCCAACTACCCTCACCTCTAGCAACCTCTTCCTCCTAGTGAGAGCATCTAGCATGCTCTCCACGTCCGCTATGTCGAGATGTCTGCTCTCGGAGTAGAGTAGCGCCCGTCAAGAGCCCAGTTGTTCCAACTACCCTCACCTCTAGTAACCTCTTCCTCCTCGTGAGAGCATCTAGCATGCTCTCCACGTCCGCTATGTCGAGATGTCTGCTCTCGGAGTAGAGTAGCGCCCGTCAAGAGCCCAGTTGTTCCAACTACCCTCACCTCTAGTAACCTCTTCCTCCTCGTGAGAGCATCTAGCATGCTCTCCACGTCCGCTATGTCGAGATGTCTGCTCTCGGAGTAGAGTAGCGCCCGTCAAGAGCCCAGTTGTTCCAACTACCCTCACCTCTAGCAACCTCTTCCTCCTAGTGAGAGCATCTAGCATGCTCTCCACGTCCGCTATGTCGAGATGTCTGCTCTCGGAGTAGAGTAGCGCCCGTCAAGAGCCCAGTTGTTCCAACTACCCTCACCTCTAGCAACCTCTTCCTCCTAGTGAGAGCATCTAGCATGCTCTCCACGTCCGCTATGTCGAGATGTCTGCTCTCGGAGTAGAGTAGCGCCCGTCAAGAGCCCAGTTGTTCCAACTACCCTCACCTCTAGCAACCTCTTCCTCCTAGTGAGAGCATCTAGCATGCTCTCCACGTCCGCTATGTCGAGATGTCTGCTCTCGGAGTAGAGTAGCGCCCGTCAAGAGCCCAGTTGTTCCAACTACCCTCACCTCTAGCAACCTCTTCCTCCTAGTGAGAGCATCTAGCATGCTCTCCACGTCCGCTATGTCGAGATGTCTGCTCTCGGAGTAGAGTAGCGCCCGTCAAGAGCCCAGTTGTTCCAACTACCCTCACCTCTAGTAACCTCTTCCTCCTCGTGAGAGCATCTAGCATGCTCTCCACGTCCGCTATGTCGAGATGTCTGCTCTCGGAGTAGAGTAGCGCCCGTCAAGAGCCCAGTTGTTCCAACTACCCTCACCTCTAGTAACCTCTTCCTCCTCGTGAGAGCATCTAGCATGCTCTCCACGTCCGCTATGTCGAGATGTCTGCTCTCGGAGTAGAGTAGCGCCCGTCAAGAGCCCAGTTGTTCCAACTACCCTCACCTCTAGTAACCTCTTCCTCCTCGTGAGAGCATCTAGCATGCTCTCCACGTCCGCTATGTCGAGATGTCTGCTCTCGGAGTAGAGTAGCGCCCGTCAAGAGCCCAGTTGTTCCAACTACCCTCACCTCTAGTAACCTCTTCCTCCTCGTGAGAGCATCTAGCATGCTCTCCACGTCCGCTATGTCGAGATGTCTGCTCTCGGAGTAGAGTAGCGCCCGTCAAGAGCCCAGTTGTTCCAACTACCCTCACCTCTAGTAACCTCTTCCTCCTCGTGAGAGCATCTAGCATGCTCTCCACGTCCGCTATGTCGAGATGTCTGCTCTCGGAGTAGAGTAGCGCCCGTCAAGAGCCCAGTTGTTCCAACTACCCTCACCTCTAGTAACCTCTTCCTCCTCGTGAGAGCATCTAGCATGCTCTCCACGTCCGCTATGTCGAGATGTCTGCTCTCGGAGTAGAGTAGCGCCCGTCAAGAGCCCAGTTGTTCCAACTACCCTCACCTCTAGCAACCTCTTCCTCCTAGTGAGAGCATCTAGCATGCTCTCCACGTCCGCTATGTCGAGATGTCTGCTCTCGGAGTAGAGTAGCGCCCGTCAAGAGCCCAGTTGTTCCAACTACCCTCACCTCAAGCAACCTCTTCCTCCTAGTGAGAGCATCTAGCATGCTCTCCACGTCCGCTATGTCGAGATGTCTGCTCTCGGAGTAGAGTAGCGCCCGTCAAGAGCCCAGTTGTTCCAACTACCCTCACCTCTAGCAACCTCTTCCTCCTAGTGAGAGCATCTAGCATGCTCTCCACGTCCGCTATGTCGAGATGTCTGCTCTCGGAGTAGAGTAGCGCCCGTCAAGAGCCCAGTTGTTCCAACTACCCTCACCTCTAGTAACCTCTTCCTCCTCGTGAGAGCATCTAGCATGCTCTCCACGTCCGCTATGTCGAGATGTCTGCTCTCGGAGTAGAGTAGCGCCCGTCAAGAGCCCAGTTGTTCCAACTACCCTCACCTCTAGCAACCTCTTCCTCCTCGTGAGAGCATCTAGCATGCTCTCCACGTCCGCTATGTCGAGATGTCTGCTCTCGGAGTAGAGTAGCGCCCGTCAAGAGCCCAGTTGTTCCAACTACCCTCACCTCTAGCAACCTCTTCCTCCTCGTGAGAGCATCTAGCATGCTCTCCACGTCCGCTATGTCGAGATGTCTGCTCTCGGAGTAGAGTAGCGCCCGTCAAGAGCCCAGTTGTTCCAACTACCCTCACCTCTAGTAACCTCTTCCTCCTCGTGAGAGCATCTA
Organism: Athrips mouffetella; assembly: GCA_947532105.1. Classification (NCBI taxonomy): domain Eukaryota; kingdom Metazoa; phylum Arthropoda; class Insecta; order Lepidoptera; family Gelechiidae; genus Athrips; species Athrips mouffetella. Next base: position 16,358,735 of record OX383984.1, read on the forward strand.
GCATGCTCTCCACGTCCGCTATGTCGAGATGTCTGCTCTCGGAGTAGAGTAGCGCCCGTCAAGAGCCCAGTTGTTCCAACTACCCTCACCTCTAGTAACCTCTTCCTCCTCGTGAGAGCATCTAGCATGCTCTCCACGTCCGCTATGTCGAGATGTCTGCTCTCGGAGTAGAGTAGCGCCCGTCAAGAGCCCAGTTGTTCCAACTACCCTCACCTCTAGTAACCTCTTCCTCCTCGTGAGAGCATCTAGCATGCTCTCCACGTCCGCTATGTCGAGATGTCTGCTCTCGGAGTAGAGTAGCGCCCGTCAAGAGCCCAGTTGTTCCAACTACCCTCACCTCTAGTAACCTCTTCCTCCTCGTGAGAGCATCTAGCATGCTCTCCACGTCCGCTATGTCGAGATGTCTGCTCTCGGAGTAGAGTAGCGCCCGTCAAGAGCCCAGTTGTTCCAACTACCCTCACCTCTAGCAACCTCTTCCTCCTCGTGAGAGCATCTAGCATGCTCTCCACGTCCGCTATGTCGAGATGTCTGCTCTCGGAGTAGAGTAGCGCCCGTCAAGAGCCCAGTTGTTCCAACTACCCTCACCTCTAGTAACCTCTTCCTCCTCGTGAGAGCATCTAGCATGCTCTCCACGTCCGCTATGTCGAGATGTCTGCTCTCGGAGTAGAGTAGCGCCCGTCAAGAGCCCAGTTGTTCCAACTACCCTCACCTCTAGCAACCTCTTCCTCCTAGTGAGAGCATCTAGCATGCTCTCCACGTCCGCTATGTCGAGATGTCTGCTCTCGGAGTAGAGTAGCGCCCGTCAAGAGCCCAGTTGTTCCAACTACCCTCACCTCTAGCAACCTCTTCCTCCTAGTGAGAGCATCTAGCATGCTCTCCACGTCCGCTATGTCGAGATGTCTGCTCTCGGAGTAGAGTAGCGCCCGTCAAGAGCCCAGTTGTTCCAACTACCCTCACCTCTAGCAACCTCTTCCTCCTAGTGAGAGCATCTAGCATGCTCTCCACGTCCGCTATGTCGAGATGTCTGCTCTCGGAGTAGAGTAGCGCCCGTCAAGAGCCCAGTTGTTCCAACTACCCTCACCTCTAGCAACCTCTTCCTCCTAGTGAGAGCATCTAGCATGCTCTCCACGTCCGCTATGTCGAGATGTCTGCTCTCGGAGTAGAGTAGCGCCCGTCAAGAGCCCAGTTGTTCCAACTACCCTCACCTCTAGTAACCTCTTCCTCCTCGTGAGAGCATCTAGCATGCTCTCCACGTCCGCTATGTCGAGATGTCTGCTCTCGGAGTAGAGTAGCGCCCGTCAAGAGCCCAGTTGTTCCAACTACCCTCACCTCTAGTAACCTCTTCCTCCTCGTGAGAGCATCTAGCATGCTCTCCACGTCCGCTATGTCAAGATGTCTGCTCTCGGAGTAGAGTAGCGCCCGTCAAGAGCCCAGTTGTTCCAACTACCCTCACCTCTAGTAACCTCTTCCTCCTCGTGAGAGCATCTAGCATGCTCTCCACGTCCGCTATGTCGAGATGTCTGCTCTCGGAGTAGAGTAGCGCCCGTCAAGAGCCCAGTTGTTCCAACTACCCTCACCTCTAGTAACCTCTTCCTCCTCGTGAGAGCATCTAGCATGCTCTCCACGTCCGCTATGTCGAGATGTCTGCTCTCGGAGTAGAGTAGCGCCCGTCAAGAGCCCAGTTGTTCCAACTACCCTCACCTCTAGTAACCTCTTCCTCCTCGTGAGAGCATCTAGCATGCTCTCCACGTCCGCTATGTCGAGATGTCTGCTCTCGGAGTAGAGTAGCGCCCGTCAAGAGCCCAGTTGTTCCAACTACCCTCACCTCTAGTAACCTCTTCCTCCTCGTGAGAGCATCTAGCATGCTCTCCACGTCCGCTATGTCGAGATGTCTGCTCTCGGAGTAGAGTAGCGCCCGTCAAGAGCCCAGTTGTTCCAACTACCCTCACCTCTAGCAACCTCTTCCTCCTAGTGAGAGCATCTAGCATGCTCTCCACGTCCGCTATGTCGAGATGTCTGCTCTCGGAGTAGAGTAGCGCCCGTCAAGAGCCCAGTTGTTCCAACTACCCTCACCTCAAGCAACCTCTTCCTCCTAGTGAGAGCATCTAGCATGCTCTCCACGTCCGCTATGTCGAGATGTCTGCTCTCGGAGTAGAGTAGCGCCCGTCAAGAGCCCAGTTGTTCCAACTACCCTCACCTCTAGCAACCTCTTCCTCCTAGTGAGAGCATCTAGCATGCTCTCCACGTCCGCTATGTCGAGATGTCTGCTCTCGGAGTAGAGTAGCGCCCGTCAAGAGCCCAGTTGTTCCAACTACCCTCACCTCTAGTAACCTCTTCCTCCTCGTGAGAGCATCTAGCATGCTCTCCACGTCCGCTATGTCGAGATGTCTGCTCTCGGAGTAGAGTAGCGCCCGTCAAGAGCCCAGTTGTTCCAACTACCCTCACCTCTAGCAACCTCTTCCTCCTCGTGAGAGCATCTAGCATGCTCTCCACGTCCGCTATGTCGAGATGTCTGCTCTCGGAGTAGAGTAGCGCCCGTCAAGAGCCCAGTTGTTCCAACTACCCTCACCTCTAGCAACCTCTTCCTCCTCGTGAGAGCATCTAGCATGCTCTCCACGTCCGCTATGTCGAGATGTCTGCTCTCGGAGTAGAGTAGCGCCCGTCAAGAGCCCAGTTGTTCCAACTACCCTCACCTCTAGTAACCTCTTCCTCCTCGTGAGAGCATCTAGCATGCTCTCCACGTCCGCTATGTCGAGATGTCTGCTCTCGGAGTAGAGTAGCGCCCGTCAAGAGCCCAGTTGTTCCAACTACCCTCACCTCTAGTAACCTCTTCCTCCTCGTGAGAGCATCTAGCATGCTCTCCACGTCCGCTATGTCGAGATGTCTGCTCTCGGAGTAGAGTAGCGCCCGTCAAGAGCCCAGTTGTTCCAACTACCCTCACCTCTAGTAACCTCTTCCTCCTCGTGAGAGCATCTAGCATGCTCTCCACGTCCGCTATGTCGAGATGTCTGCTCTCGGAGTAGAGTAGCGCCCGTCAAGAGCCCAGTTGTTCCAACTACCCTCACCTCTAGTAACCTCTTCCTCCTCGTGAGAGCATCTAGCATGCTCTCCACGTCCGCTATGTCGAGATGTCTGCTCTCGGAGTAGAGTAGCGCCCGTCAAGAGCCCAGTTGTTCCAACTACCCTCACCTCTAGCATCCTCTTCCTCCTAGTGAGAGCATCTAGCATGCTCTCCACGTCCGCTATGTCGAGATGTCTGCTCTCGGAGTAGAGTAGCGCCCGTCAAGAGCCCAGTTGTTCCAACTACCCTCACCTCAAGCAACCTCTTCCTCCTAGTGAGAGCATCTAGCATGCTCTCCACGTCCGCTATGTCGAGATGTCTGCTCTCGGAGTAGAGTAGCGCCCGTCAAGAGCCCAGTTGTTCCAACTACCCTCACCTCTAGCAACCTCTTCCTCCTAGTGAGAGCATCTAGCATGCTCTCCACGTCCGCTATGTCGAGATGTCTGCTCTCGGAGTAGAGTAGCGCCCGTCAAGAGCCCAGTTGTTCCAACTACCCTCACCTCTAGTAACCTCTTCCTCCTCGTGAGAGCATCTAGCATGCTCTCCACGTCCGCTATGTCGAGATGTCTGCTCTCGGAGTAGAGTAGCGCCCGTCAAGAGCCCAGTTGTTCCAACTACCCTCACCTCTAGTAACCTCTTCCTCCTCGTGAGAGCATCTAGCATGCTCTCCACGTCCGCTATGTCGAGATGTCTGCTCTCGGAGTAGAGTAGCGCCCGTCAAGAGCCCAGTTGTTCCAACTACCCTCACCTCTAGTAACCTCTTCCTCCTCGTGAGAGCATCTAGCATGCTCTCCACGTCCGCTATGTCGAGATGTCTGCTCTCGGAGTAGAGTAGCGCCCGTCAAGAGCCCAGTTGTTCCAACTACCCTCACCTCTAGCAACCTCTTCCTCCTCGTGAGAGCATCTAGCATGCTCTCCACGTCCGCTATGTCGAGATGTCTGCTCTCGGAGTAGAGTAGCGCCCGTCAAGAGCCCAGTTGTTCCAACTACCCTCACCTCTAGCAACCTCTTCCTCCTCGTGAGAGCATCTAGCATGCTCTCCACGTCCGCTATGTCGAGATGTCTGCTCTCGGAGTAGAGTAGCGCCCGTCAAGAGCCCAGTTGTTCCAACTACCCTCACCTCTAGTAACCTCTTCCTCCTCGTGAGAGCATCTAGCATGCTCTCCACGTCCGCTATGTCGAGATGTCTGCTCTCGGAGTAGAGTAGCGCCCGTCAAGAGCCCAGTTGTTCCAACTACCCTCACCTCTAGCAACCTCTTCCTCCTCGTGAGAGCATCTAGCATGCTCTCCACGTCCGCTATGTCGAGATGTCTGCTCTCGGAGTAGAGTAGCGCCCGTCAAGAGCCCAGTTGTTCCAACTACCCTCACCTCTAGCAACCTCTTCCTCCTCGTGAGAGCATCTAGCATGCTCTCCACGTCCGCTATGTCGAGATGTCTGCTCTCGGAGTAGAGTAGCGCCCGTCAAGAGCCCAGTTGTTCCAACTACCCTCACCTCTAGCAACCTCTTCCTCCTCGTGAGAGCATCTAGCATGCTCTCCACGTCCGCTATGTCGAGATGTCTGCTCTCGGAGTAGAGTAGCGCCCGTCAAGAGCCCAGTTGTTCCAACTACCCTCACCTCTAGCAACCTCTTCCTCCTCGTGAGAGCATCTAGCATGCTCTCCACGTCCGCTATGTCGAGATGTCTGCTCTCGGAGTAGAGTAGCGCCCGTCAAGAGCCCAGTTGTTCCAACTACCCTCACCTCTAGCAACCTCTTCCTCCTCGTGAGAGCATCTAGCATGCTCTCCACGTCCGCTATGTCCAGATGTCTGCTCTCGGAGTAGAGCAGCGCGCGCAGCCTCTCGGCGTCGCCCCCGGCGCCCGCGGACCCGGGAGTGTTGCGGGAAGCGCGCAGGCGCCGTTTTGCTACCTGCGAATGAACATACATCATTTTGTATGCTTCACCTTCTTGGAAAGTACCTTAAACCTTTTTTAAAAATGAGGAAGAATCTACGACATTGCTTCGGTACAAATATGCGAGATGGAATATTGTATGAAAGTCCATTTTTATCGCGCTGTTTTTTTTTATTTCATTTAATATTCTGTCGATGGCCTATTTTTTTTAATGTCATAATCGTAAAAGACAAAAAGTTTTTAGTTCTCAGTTTGCGAAAAGATAAGATAGGGTGAGATGAGATGAGATGTGAGATTAGATGAGATGGATCACTTAAGCTAAAAAATACAAAATATTACACGATTGGATTTCGGTCTCAAAAAGTATTGTATTTGTAATGCATGAACTAAGAAACAATCTTACTTGTATCTTAGAAATTGATTGATTGATTAATTTGTTTTCAATAGTTTTTTCTTCTAATGCCAATATTTCAATGGGACACCACGGTGGCGTGATTGGTTGCGCCACAGGTGTCCATAACTAGACACCAGTAAAGACACCAGAGTCGCCACATCCTGCGGCCACAGTATAAAGGGTTATATTTCAGTGGCGAACAGCATCCGAGCTGGTCGCGCCGCCAAATTGGTTGCGCAACCAAACGGACACCAGGTGAGTAACGCTCTATAGAGCTGTATACATTTTGTTGATAGCGGCGACTGGTTGCGCTGCCATGGTGTCCCAGTGAAATACCGGCCTTAGGTGAAGCATAAATCACTGTGCATCACACGTAAGAAAGTACGATTCCCACCTCGTTGGCAATCGGTCCATTTCTCTTCTGGATGAGCAATGTACTATTATTACATGTCTGCAGTTGGAAAGCGGTTACTATTTAGCTTTAACGCGAACTGTAGGTACCACTGTTTTTTATTTTTTTTGTTGTAAGGTCCACAAAACTGAATACTAATCCTCATACATACAAAATTAATGGACTGGAACAAATAAACAAGGATTGTAACCTTCAAAACCTTCAAACCCTTTAAATTACAAGTTAAGAAAATCAATATATAAGGTGTTTTTTGTGATTGAAATCGGTTCAACAGTTTAGATAAAAATTTCACCAGTCTCGGTAATTTCGTTATCGTTTTGTATATTTATTTGTCATATTTCTAATTAGACCCAAATATTTCTAGGGGTGGTATAACTATGATAAAGAAAAAGGTTTATAAAAGTTTTAGAAAAATCCTCCTGTTAGTTTTTTTTTATAATTTTTAAATAAAAAAATTATTGTTATTAGCAATCATCCTGTAGTGATGATTTCGACCGTACGAAGAGCCCGAAACCGAGCCGAAACCGCCCGAACCGCGCACTCGGCTTGCGCGTGATTGGCTCACGACTCCGCGCTGCCGCCTGTGCTGCTACGGAGTGTTCATTTTACGATATTTAGCGGTATTGTTTTTAGGATTTTTCTCGAAAACTAGCGAATAGAAATGTACAAAGGTAACACCAATAGTATTCATTTAGGTGCTTGAGATAACCCTAACAATATTTGGGTCTAATTAAAAAACACCTTATAGAGAGTGAAGTGACATCATAAAGGAGACCAAAGAACCAGTAAAAATGTCAGTTTTAAATCTAACCCCATCATAGTAAGAACACATACGATACAATGGCGAGTGCTGTTCGAGATTGGTACGGCAAGGAGGCAGACTGAAACACCTACGATTATGTAATCGACTGCTAGACCGTGGTACCTACTTGAACGTGGTACTTCTTGGCCGTATCTCTATTATTTTTCAAGTTGATAATTGATTCTGTATGTGCTGTGAAGATATTTATTAAAATTTGGCTGGACTCCACTGCCATAGCTCGCTAGCAGAGTCGAGAGCTCGTCTGAGTTTCCGTCAAAGACCAAGTCGGCTCCATAGGTTAATGCGCAGAAGTCCAAAATAGAGTCGCGGGGGTGAGCGCGGCATGTGGAGGAGACGAGCGAGTCGTTATTGGCTCTCCGCCTGCACCCATGCGGAAAAATAACCGTCATAGACAGACTTATCCTGAACGCCCTATAAGGAGTGGAAGAACGCATATGTTCACAAGTTTAAACTTTACTGATAATGGCAGGTCACCTAAATCTATTAATTTCTTACCAGTTCATTGAGCAAAAAGTTGGGAAAGATGTGTTCCCTGGTGGCGAGCGCGGCTCCACACTTAGGGCATCGTCGGTGCAACTCCACACTCTTGGCGATACACGAGTAACAGAAGGAGTGTCACAGCCATCTTACTAGCTCTCGAACGAGTGTCAAAGCCATCTTACCAGTTCATTGAGCAGGAAGTTAGGGAAGATGTTACTAACTCTCGAATGAGTCACAGCCATCTTACCAGTTCAGTGACGAGTGTCACAGCCATCTTACTAGCTCTCGAACGAGTGTCACAGCCATCTTACTAGCTCTTGAACGAGTGTCACAGCCATCTTACCAGTTCATTGAGCAGAAAGTTCGGGAAGATGTGTTCCCTGGTGGCGAGCGCGGCTCCACACTTAGGGCATCGTCGGTGCAACTCCACACTCTTGGCGATACACGAGTAACAGAAGGAGTGTCACAGCCATCTTACTAGCTCTCGAACGAGTGTCAAAGCCATCTTACCAGTTCATTGAGCAGGAAGTTAGGGAAGATGTTACTAACTCTCGAATGAGTCACAGCCATCTTACCAGTTCAGTGACGAGTGTCACAGCCATCTTACTAGCTCTCGAACGAGTGTCACAGCCATCTTACTAGCTCTTGAACGAGTGTCACAGCCATCTTACCAGTTCATTGAGCAGAAAGTTCGGGAAGATGTGTTCCCTGGTGGCGAGCGCGGCTCCACACTTAGGGCATCGTCGGTGCAACTCCACACTCTTGGCGATACACGAGTAACAGAAGGAGTGTCACAGCCATCTTACTAGCTCTCGAACGAGTGTCACAGCCATCTTACTAGCTCTCGAACGAGTGTCACAGCCATCTTACTAGCTCTCCAACGAGTGTCACAGCCATCTTACTAGCTCTCGAACGAGTGTCACAGCCATCTTACCAGTTCACGAACGAGTGTCACAGCCATCTTACTAGCTCTCGAACGAGTGTCACAGCCATCTTACTAGCTCTCGAACGAGTGTCACAGCCATCTTACTAGCTCTCGAACGAGTGTCACAGCCATCTTACTAGCTCTCCAACGAGTGTCACAGCCATCTTACTAGCTCTCGAACGAGTGTCACAGCCATCTTACTAGCTCTCCAACGAGTGTCACAGCCATCTTACTAGCTCTCCAACGAGTGTCACAGCCATCTTACTAGCTCTCGAACGAGTGTCACAGCCATCTTACTAGCTCTCCAACGAGTGTCACAGCCATCTTACTAGCTCTCGAACGAGTGTCACAGCCATCTTACTAGCTCTCCAACGAGTGTCACAGCCATCTTACTAGCTCTCCAACGAGTGTCACAGCCATCTTACTAGCTCTCCAACGAGTGTCACAGCCAACTCACTAGCTCTCCAACGAGTGTCACAGCCATCTTACTAGCTCTCGAACGAGTGTCACAGCCATCTTACTAGCTCTCCAACGAGTGTCACAGCCATCTTACTAGCTCTCGAACGAGTGTCACAGCCATCTTACTAGCTCTCCAACGAGTGTCACAGCCAACTCACTAGCTCTCCAACGAGTGTCACAGCCATCTTACTAGCTCTCCAACGAGTGTCACAGCCAACTCACTAGCTCTCCAACGAGTGTCACAGCCATCTTACCAGTTCATTGAGCAGAAAGTTCGGGAAGATGTGTTCCCTGGTGGCGAGCGCGGCCCCACACTTGGGACAGCGCCGGTGCAGCTCCACACTCTTGGCGATACACGAGTAACAGAAGGAGTGTCCGCAGCGAGTCACGTACGCTTCCTCGATCATCTCGAAGCACACCGGGCAGAGCAGGTCGCAGTCCTGAGGGGGGCAAGATGGATCAGATAAAGAAAGAATAAATAAACATGGAAGCTCCTTGTACGAAGGGACAGTGAGAAGATTTAGAATCAGCATGTGTTGGTGACAGGCCTTGACCCAAGGAGGGGTCCAAGTTGTATACTTAAATATATATTTAACATTTTACCAAACCTGCTGTGTTAGTGTGAAGTATTTTTAAGTAGTTTATGTATATTGGGTTTCGCGGAAGATCAGCGCTACGGTCCGACCGTAGCTTATTGCTGAGCGGGACCTTTTTGTTGCATTTAATTACTTAATTTGTTTCCTTATAGCTGCCAAGAGGATGCAAGGCAGACCTGTTGTTTTTTACTTATACAGGTACCTTCTATTTCTACGAATAGATTTCATTCGTGTAATCTGTCATTTAACCACTTTTCTCTCAAACTGTACAAAACCTGCCAGGTTTCGGATTGGCAGACCAACGTTTTGTGGACCTACTAGGCCACTACTATTGCTACAAAGTTGCAAATTTCGTGTACTAGATGACGTAGGATAACATGCAGTGCCCTTACGGTCTATTAGTTTTAAGAACTTTAATGCAACAAATAAATATTTCTTTCTTTCTTTCAAACTTAAAACAACGAAACTAACAAAACTAACATTTACTAAGTAAAGCATCTAACTAACAATACTAACAAAAATCAAGTGGAAACTCTATACCTACTCACTATGCAAAAAATTTGTAAATATCTGTGTTTGGAATATTTTTGATTTTACTGTTTGATTTTTTATTTTGTTGATATTCCGCACATTCGCACAAACCGCTTTGAAACATCTTTTATAATGCGCACGGCTAAAGAGTGGAATTCTCTGCCTGCGTCTGTGTTCCCGAGTTCATCTCAATCAATCTCTTCAAGTCGCGAGCGAATAGGCTTCTTCTGGGCAAGCTCGTTCCATCGTCGACCTCATCTCTGTCTTCAAGACTAGTTCGAGGTCAAGAGTAAGCCCACTTAAAAAAAAAAAAATTATGTGTTTGTAAAGAAAATAAAAAGACATGCTTCAAAAAGGGCTAGTTCAGCAAAACTGCCTCAGGCGCAATACTTATTGTGACTTAACTGTGTATACAATACATGATTTTATTGCATGCATGATTTGTGGTGAGAAGTAAACATATTTTTGATTTTGAAAAAAAAAAAACAGATGGAAACCTTCATCAGGGCAGTAAGGGGAGTATTTTAACAGTTACAGCTACATGAAAACAAAACACATTTCAACAAACAAAATACCTAACTGTGTAGAAAAATATGAACTGAAAAGAGAAAAAACAAGTTCTAAAACAACAAACTGGGGAGGAATAAAATTATGTGTTTGGAGGTGGTTTTTCAACATCAAACATATTTTTTGTAGTTTTTGTTTGTCCCTGCCTGGAATACCTCATGAAATTCAAGTTATGTTATCTTAGATTTTAGAACTTGTTTTCTCTCTTTTTAGTTCAAATTTTTCTACATTTTGTTTTTTGACATATTTCTTTTTATTTTGTACCTTTTAGTTTTATTAATAAAAGATTTGTTTAGTTAAGAATTTAAAGTCATGATAAGTTAGTAATTAAGCTCTATGATGAAGTAAATTTTTATTACTTTTTTATACCCTATGACCACAGAACAACGATAGGGCCACTCCGCCTGCGCGCGCATAGAAGCGAAGAGAGTAAAAAAAATTGGTTTCTTATTGACTAGGTATACTATTCAATTTATGTAAGCGCTTATTTTGAATGCACATCATAAACACATTCGTTGCCATAGAGACGCTGGTTTTTTGCATCTTACTCTCTCGCAGTAATGGTCCTATGTTTATCGCAATCAAATGACGCTAGTAGTGTGGGTGCGGAAAGCGTGTTAGTTTTAGTAAATGGTGACACTGATTTGTATTGAATGAAATAAAGAATTCGTTTTTAAATGCAGTGCAAGACGCATGGACTACAGAGCTTTGAGCCTATGACACTCCCACAATGAATACAAATCTAATGACACCTCACATGTTGAAATCTATCAAGCCGTATAGGCTGCAGAGTGCGAATACACTCGAACAACATAACCCTGTTTTGGTGCAGTCGGGTAATAAGAGTTGAGGACACTATCCATAAATTTTCGTGAAATTATGATCCCCATTACTGTTCCGCAGGTGGTAGCGCTTTTGTGCAAGGTCCGTCTGAGGGAGTGCCACCTCCTTGCCTTTTTGTGCCATAAAGCAGTAGTGCTTGCACTGCTGCTGAAATTACCTGCAAATGTGACCTACCTTGATCTTGGTTCTCAGGGTGGGTAACATGCTTTGCTGTCTTATTTGTGTCAAATTATTTCATTAATAAGATAGTGGGTGCTATGGGACATGGTTACCACTTACCATCAGGTGGCCCACCAGCTTGTTTGCTTACTTGTGGCATAAAAAAAGAAACTATAGACAGGCTTTCTCTAGTTTTTTTTCTTTTCTTTTTTTTATCATCAATGGGCTTACTGTTGACCTCGATCTAGTCTTGAAGACAGAGATGAGGTCGACGATGGAACGAGCTTGCCCAGAAGAAGCCTATTCACTTGCGACTTGAATAGATTCGGGTTATATGAACTCGGAAACACAGACGCAGGCAGAAAATTCAACTCTTTAGCCGTGCGCATTATAAAGATAACTAACTAACCTTGTCCTCCAGAGTGCCTCCTAGCCCCCCTAGGGCCACGGGTCCTCCCACCCCGCTGGAGCTGCCCACTCCAGACCCGCTTGCTGCCGACCCTGACATCTTTTACCTGAAATTAATTCCATATAGTCAATTATATTCGAGTTGACGCCTGATTGATATTTCTATTATTTAAATTTTAAATTCTGTAGAAACAAAAGAAATATTTATGTCATACCTAAAAAATTGGCCGTATGCCTCAGGACGTTAAATTTGTTTACTAAAATAAACATCTTCTTTCTTTCTGTCATTCAATAAAACATTAATTGTATCAAAGTTATATGCAAAGAAACTGACTAATTTTCCCAAAGAAACATTGGACAAATCAAAATAAAATTTGCTTCCCCATACTAACTTTGACCCGCCAATTGACAGTTTTGTATAAAAAAGTATGGCATAAAATTTTTCCTTTTTTTTTTTTTTGAGATAGTTATTCAATTTCATTCATTCATTCATATATTATTCAAAAACAATTTAACATTGTGTGCGAAATTACATAAAATAACTTACATCTATAAAATAAAATAACATTAATGTCAATCTTAACCTACTCAAATTATCATTCCATAAATTATTACAAAAACAAATTACAATAAAAATATTAAATTCAACAAGTCATTATTAAATTCAGTACAAACTTAAAATTCATCTATCGAATACAGACACCTATCCAAGAGACGTGAGTAAAATCCTTGAATTGTGAGGATTCAAAAGTTACAGCAAGTATTAAGGGTGTGTTTCAAAATGGGTAACGATTACTCTGTGTGGTTGAGACAAATAGCTGTCAAAGGGTCATTATTACCCGTTTTGGAAACAGGCCTAAATAATTTAAGGGCTTATTCATTATTTTTTTTGACGGAAGTGAGGCTTTTAAATACCCTTGTTCACATGCATCACAAATCGTGAAAAATTACGAATACATAAAAAACACGTATGAGTGTGAACACGGGTATTTAAATAGCATTGTTTCCGTCAAAAAAAATTGCAATTCGTCTAAGTGTGAACAAGCTCTGAGCCGGAGTGTTTTAAAAGAAAAGTTATAATAAGCTGTTGTGTATTATTAATAAAGAATTAATTAACATCATCTTTAGAAAAAGTGAGTAAACAAAATAAATATGTGTAGGTAAACAGAAGAGAATAATATTGAGGCATTTGTTGTTTTTACAGACAACATTAACTATAACATGGATAGTACCTTCTCTCAAAGAAGGTGAGGGAGTTAATTTTAGCACCTAATCAATATAGGTTGATCAAAAAAATATTGTGTATTGACCGTAAGATGCGAATTCAGCTGGAAGGAGCGAGAATTTTCTATAATACAAACCAGGCAATATAGCTGAGGCTCAGGTTAGTCCGATAGCATGTCCAGCTACCTCCAAAGCAGCTCAGATGCTGCAGATCCTTCAGAATCCACGATTAAATACGGGTTCTAAACACTGACGAATATATACAGATTTCTCGACTTAGGAAGCAAAGTTCACCAAAGTAATATTGACCACGACTAATGTTTTTCTCACAGAATAAGTGTATTCAAGAAAATCCATGGTCTATTCACAGGTTTTCGTAAAATCAGCGGTTTTGAAGTGGTGCGCCGCCTTCCCATAATTTCAACAATTTTGACGTTTTTACTTTGTGATGCCACTAGTAAAAATTGTACTGGCTCATGCTAACATTGCCATTACAAGAAATAAGGGTAAAGTTAAACTAATATTTTACGTAATTCTAAGTAATTAACGACCTTTCAATTTCGTATTTTTGCTTGAATTAATCCTCTGATTTTACAAAATCTAAACAAAACTAATAAAATCCATAAAAATGTCTTGATAAATATCGGTCTCTAGTGAAACTTGCATGAACTGCGTAGTGTTCTGTTTTACCGACATGCAATACTCAATTTCTTCATCTGTTTTACCGACAGAACATACGCCATTTTGCTACCATTACCGAAGGTGCATTTCTCGCTCGTCAACAATGTTGAAAGTGAAATGTTTGCTCGATTTTTGCAGTGTTTGTGATATGTAAGGTGAATTTGTGTCACTGAAATAAAATCTACGGTTATGGAGGAAGCTAACGAGGGGCTCAGGGTCGTTCCCGGTGAGTGCTGTGGCTCAAAATATAAGTTTGAATTCACCAGTGTATATGTGGAGGTCGTATAATGGAAGCTTTCCCGGTTTCAGAGCTCTACTTTTTGATAGCGAAATTTCTCTCCGGTGGACCGCTGAAAGAGACTGCTAAGGTAAATTAGGTCCGAAAACGATTGTAGATTAATTTTAAATGGTCAAAACACTTATCGATGAACATTTTTCTTGCAGACTTTGCTAAAAGAACTGGACACTGTAGAGGTGAGTTAGAGCTTCCCGTAGCGCAAAGTTTAGAGTTTATTGTTGTTTTGGTGTAACGCACGTGGTAACGGCTGTCAAACTCCTGAAACTTTGCTGAAAGTTTTTCTGTATGACCTTTCTTTGCAGGTGCTCCCTCGTCGCTTGGACTGGGAGGGGACCGAACACACCCAATCCTACGAAGAATTGGTAAGTTTTCTACACTTTTTACCTGAAACTTTACGTTTATTTACATTTTGTAACGAGATATGCGACGTGAAAATACATTTTTTCACAAAAATCACGAAAATTCTTAAATCGTGTTTTATGTGAAACTGTTCGTGAAAATGTGATGGAAACGCGTGAAAAATATTTTGGCTACATTTCTGTTATAATTAGTGAATTTTTTAGTAATTTGCAAAAAAAATTACTAATCATGCAAAGGGAGGTGTCGTAATGACCAGTGTTGTTGTCCTTTTCCATCTTGTGTGGTTCCCGTAAGCCCTCATTTTCTATCTCGCTCTATCGGCCGAAGTAAGCGATGGCGTCAGGCGAATGGTGCCGATCTTCACCGATCGGTGCGTGACGTCATTTGGCGCGAAGATTCAAACGCGCGTGACGAAAGGTTCCAAATAAGGTTCTATGAAGCAAGGAGGTTTTTGTTCTGAGGTTCTATGTAAAGTCTATTCCACGAAACAGAAGTTGTAATTTTTAGGGTACCGTACCCAAAGGGTGAAAATCGGGACCCTATTAATATGTCTGTCTGCCTGTCAGCGGGCTGTATCTCATGATAATGAACCGTAATAGGTAGACAGTTGTCACAGATTATGCCTACCCGGTGGACAGATGCCATCTTGAAGTCCACCAACTGCAACACCCAGGGGGCAATCCACCTAGCCCAAAACAGAAATGATTGGAGAGCCCTAACCCGTAGGGCTACTTTTGGTGGTCACGACCCTCAGCCATGAGGAAACGACGAAGAAGAAGAAGAAGTCACAGATTATGTATTTCTGTTGCAGCTATAATAATAAATCCCACCAAAAACATTCTGAAAAAAACTAGCCAAGTCTCGATGGAGCTGCTTGTTTATCTCTAAAAAGTAATTAAATCTCTATTTATATCAAGACAGTTGTACCAAGTCTAAGGTTCCTTACTGCGATTTCTATATTATTATAGTTAATGTTGTATGACTTGGCCTTACATTTATTTTTCATCTATATAACTAACATTTATATACAAAACTAGATTATTGACACTAACTTAAAAATAGAATATTTCCTCCAGTGCGTCCCCCCCCCGAGACATGATCCCCAGTATGCTGGCAGCGTGAAAATTGAATAATTTTTTAGCATGATTGTGAAGACATTAAGCTTACAGAAGCTTAAATTTAAAAACTAAAAATAGTAACTTTAACTTTGAAGTCAACTTTCAAATATAAGACAAATGAAAAAAATTGCTTTTGTATTATAGGAATCATGATCTCATTAATCTGTATGAAAATTTCGGCAATTTTACAGTTAAAGACCTATCTTTACTTTCGAGCGGAGCGAGAAAGTTATTGTATGAGTGAAAACAAAAGTTTTTCTAATTTTCTCAAAAAGGTGTTCTTTATCCCTTATACATGATAAAAAGCAAGTCCCCCAAAAATGTCCGTCCGTCCGTCCGTCCGTCGGTCGGTCGGTCTGTCCGTCACGCTTTGGCCTAGCGGCTAAACCAACAATCGGATTGACACCAAATTTTAAATTTAAAGGTTTTATGCAAATCCATCGAAGGATTCTGAGCGGTTTCTTGCTGGCTCTCATTTTGAAAGTAGCTGTTATACAACAAAATCATCATCATATCAGCCGAAAGACGTCCACTGCTGGACATAGGCCTCCCCTAAAGATCTCCATGACGACTGGTCCCGCGCTGCTCGCATCCAGCGGCCTCCCCCGACCTTGACCAGATCGTCGATCCACCTTGTGGGGGGCCTGCCAATGCAACAAAATGAAGAATTGAAATTTTCTGAAAATCGGCTCAAACGATTTTAATGAAACTTTGCATGGCCAAGCGTCTCCATGTAAGGTATCTTGCGGCAGTGTCAGGTGGTCTGTAATTTCATATAAGGGGTGGTCCAATACAACCAAAATGTATACATGTGATTTACTCATAATTGGTTCCATTGAGTTTAATTCTGGATTTATTATCTTTATTCTTTATTGTACACGAAAACATTTACAAGACAAACACAAGTGAAAACATATAACAAAGGCGAGCTTTACTCAAAACTGAGTTTTCTACCAGCTAACCAAAAAATAGAAAAATCTAGTATATAATACAGCATTATCTACCTGATTGGTTATTCTATTTGAACTTTGTTACAAAAATCTATATACAGGGTGTACAAAAAACTGAAAGGGATTGCTCAGTAGACAAACTAAACAACTTTCCCTGAGAGACATGTTTTATAAAGGGTGTTCCAGTAGTGCCAAAATTTAATCGTGTGATTTACTCGAAATCGTGTACTATCCATTTGAATTCTGAATTGATTTGCTTATGCCATGAGCACATTTTTTGGAAAAATATAATTTAAGTTTGATTTTTCATACTATATGTATAGCATTACAAATTTAAGTTTGTAGTTGAAACTTTTTACTTGCTTATCGCAAGAAAGTAAGTGCAGTGCTGCTGTACCATTTATTTATTTATTGTAAAATCAGCAATTTTCATCTCACCGTAATTTTAAAAATGTTTTCATTCTAGCAATCTCAATACCCGGACCTACCATGGTGGCGTTTAGCAGCCGTATGTCAGAAGTTTCTCTCCACTCCTCAACGCGCGCTATCTGCAGAGGGCAGCTTGAGTCTCCGCGCACGATTGTCTTTGTTAAGCGACTCCCTAGTCAGAGACAAGCCTAAATACTCGGCTTATAAGGAGGACCATTCCCTAGGTAAGACAGAAGCTTATAAAAAGGACCATTCCTAGGTAAGACAGAAGCTTATAATGAGGACCATTCTTAGGTAAGACAGAAGCTTATAAAGAGGACCATTCCTAGGTAAGACAGAAGCTTATAATGAGGACCATTCCTAGGTAAGACAAAAGCTTATAAGGAGGACCATTCCTAAGTAAGACAGAAGCTTACAAGGAGGGTCATTTCTAGGTAAGACAGAAGCTTATAAGGAGGACCATTCCTAGGTAAGACAGAAGCCTATAAAGAGGACCATTCCTAGGTAAGACAAAAGCTTATACGGAGGATCATTCCTAGGTAAGAGAAAAGCTTATACGGAGGACCATTCCTAGGTAAGACAGAAGCTTATAATGAGGACCATTCCTAGGTAAGACAGAAGCTTATAAGGAGGACCATTCCTAGGTAAGACAGAAGCTTATAAGGAGGACCATTCCTAGGTAAGACAGAAGCTTATAAGGAGGACCATTCCCTAGGTAGACAGAAGTTCCTCTCCACTCCTCACCTCCTTCTCCTCCTCACCAAAATACCATTTCTATTTCATTTAAATAATTAATCAAACAACATCCTTTTTAACTTTCAGTCCGTCGCCTCTCGGCCCGCGAGCTAGGATGCGGCGGCGCAGGCGTCGTCGGAGGGAAGGGGGGCGAAGCCCTAATGTCCCCCCGGATGCTGTCAGGGCTCCAGTTGCAACGGAGGACGCTGGGGCATCTGTCGGCGGTCTACTGTGTGGTGTTCGATAGGACGGGGAGATATGTGCTGACCGGGGCTGATGATCTGTTGGTCAAGGTGAGTAGTAGATAGTTGGAGTTTTAAATAGTCCGGGAAGTTATTATGATTTATCGAGTATTCTGCTAAAAAAATAAACCGAATTTCAATGTTAGCGTTTCTTTACATTGAAACTATGTTGCAATTTTTAATGATTTTTTGGTCGAATACTCGGTAGACCATAAATAATTTACAGATTATTTGAAAGTGCCATCTAGTTTCCATGCGTTTTATGCCTTTCTGGGTTACGTTTAGTAGTATGGGGATTGTCAGTCTTATATTATTCGTCTATGGTGGTACTAACGAGGGGATTTACCATAGTCACTACCTTTGTAAGCGTTGCGGCTGGCGACCGCTGTTGTTGGTGACCGCAGTGTGTAACATGGTACGATACACAGTAAGATGCTGCTGCCTATCCTCCGGTTCATAAGCCCTTAGTTGCCTCTTACGACACCCACGAGTAGAATGGGTTCGGGAAGAGAGGAGAAATGGGGAGAAATTGATATTACATATCAAATGACTACATCTATGACGCTAAGGTATGATGCTCTGATATTCCAGCGAAACACAAGAAACACATTGTAAAAAGCCGACTCTTAAAGTAGGCCGTGCTGCAGTGGTTTCTTGCCGTTTCTTTTACGCTGCCATAGCACGTTCCGAAACGGCGTAGACTCGCTCTAAGTATTTGCATTGTATTCTGCATGACATTCAATAAGTATTCTGTTAAGAATCTACATTGAATAAAATATCTGAATTTGAATTAATGTTATGGGTATAGATTTTGAAAAAAAAAAACGCAAAAATGAGCGCAAAACGTAAAACAGCGCGAATCCACTTTGTTCTAACACGCGTATTCTGTCCTTTGTTAGATAGAGAGGTAATTTAGCTTTTATCAGCTGTTAAGGTGATCTGTGACGGCCAGCTTAGCCCCGAACGCAACTAGATGGAGCCACTGCGGCAAATATAAGGTTTTATTTTTTAATGCAATAAGTACCAACTATATATGTGCAAAAAGTTGATTCGCGTAAATTTCATCGTGCAACTTCAACGCCTAACAACAATTTCGATAAGAAAAATATCTCCATATGTCCACTAAAGTCAATCACTCTCGTCAGTCCGTGTTTACATGAGTACGATCACTCACACATGCACACAAAGCACAACCGTACAGTTTTGACCGCACGCCCACAATCGTAATATTGAACCAAAAATTGCTAACAAAAATAGTACTTTCAGTACATTAACTGTATTTTTGTATTAATTAGCGAAAAATTTAACTTAAAATAGCAGTATTCGTTCGTTTTTCAACAGAATTTTATGTCCCGTTTAAGAATGCAAGTCATTTGAATTTTTTGTATGGAAAACGGATCACCTTAATTGGAACTGGGCTTGTCACGTCGCGGGTCGCCCGAATGCCACCACAACTATAAGTCCGGTCCCTTATAGTTTTAAATCGCCAAATTAACCAAATTGCTCCTAATCGCACCAATTTTTTTCCAGATACTAGTTAGGTACATAGCTCTAAATTTTTGATAGGAGCCAATTCTAGAATTTTCTATGGAAAATTTTTCTATGGAAATTTTTTGAAATTCAAAAATTGGCTCCTATCAAAAATTGAGGGATATGTACCTAACTAGTACCTGGAAAAAATTTGGTAAAATTGTAAATCGTGTCTACGTGAAACAGCTAACTGACCGCACTATATGGGCGAAACGAACGACAGAATGGATTCCATCTAACGATAAGCGTCGTCGTGGTCGGCCTAGAAAAAGATGGAGGGACCAGCTCGATACTAGCACGAATAACTGGAAGGAGTTGGCCCAGCAAGGGAAAAGTGGGAAGATAAGAGAGAGGACTTTGCCTTGCAGTGGGACACAACATTCTCCTAATAATAATAATAAGCTTAGTCTCTCTATTTGCATTGTACTTTGCATGACATTCAATAAGTATTCTAAAAAATAATGTACTTTGAATAAAAGAATGTGAATGAGACGTCGTACTCGTATTGTTTACATTGGCAGGTGTGGAGCGCCGTGGACGGGCGCCTGGTGGCCACGCTGCGCGGCGCGGGCGCAGAGATCACTGACGCCGACGTCTCCCGGGACTCCGCGCTGCTGGCTTGCGGGTGACTCTATTTCTCAATGGCTTTCAAACATATACTCGTAAATATTGGAGAACAATTCACACAAAGTCATCTGATCCCAAACTAGGCAAAGCCTGTACTATGGGCACCAGAGACTGATATACATACATAAATATATAAATAACACCCAGACACAGAACAAACACTTCATCACGCAAATGCTTGCCCTGGGCGGGGACCGAACCCGCGGCCCACGGCGTGAGAGGCAGCTCACTACCGACCACACCAAAGGGCCAGTCATAAAAGTTCCTATTTGTGTAATTGTAAGTGTAACTGTGGATTATGCTCATTATGAAGAATTGTTTATTGAACCAGTTGCACAAAGCATATTTTTATTTTATTTTATTTTATTTATTAATTTATTGCAAACTTCACAGCATAAAAAAATAAATTTGACAAACATATTAAAATTGTGTACAGCCAATTAAGAAGTTAAACATATTACAAATTACCTTAGACAGAGGGCGAGAGGAAAAGGAAAATAACATTGCAAATGCTAAACAAATTATAAACGAAATTTAGTGTGTAAAGTGTGTGTTGTATGTGTGTTACTGTGTGAATGAGTGTGAAAAAAAAAATTGTCACTCCAACTCAGATGCATCCTCATTGAAATGAGGAAGACTTGTAATAATAAATTTTATGAACTGATTACGCGACAGGAAGAATATATCAGCGGTTCTAAAATCGGACTCACATACGAGTATGCGAACTAATCTATGGAGAACTGAATTTTGAGCTTAGTTAGTACGAACATACCCAGCGTATAGGGATAAATATATTGCTGTCACTTTCTTTGTCAACAAAATAGAAAGAGTCAGCTGGTGGATTGTCTTGTAATGTAAGTTCAACTGGATGGTGCTGCAAATGTGAATAAGGAAAAACATCCATCAATGAGACCATGTAGTCAGTAAGAAAAGTCAGTTTGTTTACTGTTGTCAAATGCCTATTTTTTTTATTGTACAAAATTTCATATCTTTTTGTAAACCTTAAGGTGATCTGTGACGGCCAGCTTAGCCAAGAACGCAACTAGATGGAGCCACTGCTGCAAATATAAGGTTTTATTTTTTAATGCAATAAGTACCAACTATATATGTGCAAAAAGTTGATTCGCGTATATTTCATCGTGCAACTTCAACGCCTAACAACAATTTCGATAAGAAAAATATCTCCATATGTCCACTAAAGTCAATTACTCTCGTCAGTCCGTGTTTACATGACTACGATCACTCACACATGCACACAAAGCACAACCGTACAGTTGTGACCGCACGCCCACAATCGTAATATTGAACCAACAATTGCTAACAAAAATAGTACTTTCAGTACATTAACTGTATTTTTGTATTAATTAGCGAAAAACTTAACTAAAAATAGCAGTATTCGTTCGTTTTTCAACAGAATTTTATGTCCCGCGTAAGAATGCAACTCATTTGAATTTTCGTATGGAAAACGGATCACCTTAAGAAACAACCCGCTGCTATTCACTTTCTCACTGCCCTAGGTTGGCTGGAAGAAATCTCTATTAGAGATAAGCTCGCCCTTGTATATGCCTTTTAATATTGTTATTTTATTTTAAATGTATATAGGGTGACTTTTAATTAGTTCTTGATAGCAAAAGGTATGCATGTACTCGCGATACTGAACAACTTCTCCCAAGGAACATAGGTCGAAATACGAAAAACGAATTTTGACCTCCCATACAAAATGCGCTATCAGCTGATGCAGTTTCTATGGGGGGTCAAAACTTTATTTTCGTATTTCGACCTATGTTCCTCGGGGAAAGTTGTTCAGTATCATGAGTACAAACATACCTTTCTCTATCAAGAACTATTAAAAGTCACCCATAAACAAAGACAATTGTCTGAAATAAACTGATTTTATTTTATTTTACTTTATTTATTTATTTTTTATAAAGAATATAATACTACTCGTATACAGAGTGCAAGGGACAGTGTACCGAAAACTGAAAGGGCGTGCTCAGTCAACGAAACTGAACAACTTTCCCGAAGAAATATGTGTTGGGAAATGTAAAAAAAAAAAAAAATTACCTCTCCATACAAATTGCCCACTCTGGTCGAACAGTTGTATGGAGAGGTCAAAATTATTTTTCATTTCCCAACATATGTTTCTTAGGGTAAGTTGTTCGGTTTTGTTGACTGAGCACGCCCTTTCAATTTTCGGTACTTCGTCTCTTACACTCTTTATAGTATATGTAAGTATGTGTATGTATTGTTTATTGCACCACAAAAAAAAAATTATACACATTACAAAAGAATAGTACGTAAAGGCGGACTTATTACAAATGGAATTTCTTCCAGCCAACCTGAGTGGGGCTAAGGTACAGTGATCGTAACAAACATACATCCATCCATCCATCCATACCTACAAACTTTCGCGTTTATAATATAAGTAAAAAAAAAATAGTTAAAATAAGTAAGATTTTTAACATTTGTTTGACAAGCGGTATTTAATGTGACAATGTGTTTGTTGGTTGCAGGTCGGTGGAGCGGCTGGTGCGGGTGTGGTGCCTCGCGACCGGCGCACCCAAGGCGGTGCTTCACGCACACGCGCGCACCATCACCTCGGTCAGTGGCACACTGCATCACACACACACATCACATCTGAAACACACACTCACATCACATCTCAAACACACACTCACATCACATCTAAAACACACACTCACATCTAAAACACACACACACACATCACATCTGAAACACACGCACACATCACACGTCTAAAACACACACACATCACACATCAAAAACACACACACACATCACATATGAAACACACACACACACACATCACATATGAAACACACACACACATACACACATCACCTCTGAAACACACACACATCACCTTTGAAACACACACTCACCACCTTTGAAACATACACACACATCACCTCTGAAACACACACTCACCACCTTTGAAACACACACACACATCACCTTTGAAACACACATCACATCTAAAACACACACTTACATCACATCTGAAATACACACACATCATATCTAAAGACACTTACTTCACATCTTAAATATACACACATCACATCTGAAACACACACATTACATCTAAAGACACTTAACATCACATCTGAAACACACACTCACAATACATCTGAAACACACACTCACATCACATCTGAAACACACACTAACAATACATCTGAAACACACACTAACAATACATCTGAAACACACACTAACAATACATCTGAAACACACACTCACATCACATCTAAAACACACACTAACAATACATCTGAAACACACACTCACATCACATCTAAAACACACACATATAACACATCTAAAACACACACATACGTCACATCTGAAACACACACACACACACATCACCACTGAAACACACGCTCACATCACCTCTGAAACACACACTAACAATACATCTGAAACACACACTCACATCACATCTAAAACACACACATATAACACATCTAAAACACACACATACGTCACATCTGAAACACACACACACACACACATCACCACTGAAACACACGCTCACATCACCTCTGAAACACACACACACATCACATTTAATAGTTCAGCTACACACTCGACGAGTGGCGTGGGAAGTAGCGAGGGAAGGAGGCAGAGACGTAGTAAAGACGTATTAAGACAATACGTGCCCATCGCTCCCTGTTTTGTCGGTTTTTTGGGTGCGAGTCAAAGGACCGGCAATATGATCGCGAGTGGCCACATACTTGCGCGGCTCTCGCGAGGACGATTAAAATAATTAATGATCTATTTTTATTTCGATAAATACATAGAGGTCCTAAATCAACTCCTTTAGCACGGCGTATATTGGTCTTTACCTATGAAATTGCCGTTTTGTATGGCGAATTTTAGGTAAACTCAATTTTAAGTACTAACATTTTTGCATTTTTCTTAGGAATTATAAATCCATTTTTTTTAAGCATTATTGGGAAGACATTAAGCTAACAGAAACTTAAATTTGATTTTCGAAAAATATTATATGTAAAAAAATATAACAAATCTAATGATGAAATCGGACTACAATTAAGGCGAACAATTTTTATATCAAACTAAAAATAAAAACTTTATTTTATGCGTAAATTAATAACCTTGAAGTCAACTTTCAAATATAAGACAAATGAAAAAAATTGCATTAGTATTATAGGAATTATGATCTCATAAATCTATAAGAAAATTTCGGCAATTTCATAGGTAAAGACCTATTATTTCTATATAAGAAATTGGTATAATTAGCTTTACTAAAAATACATAGTGTGCATCCTGCCACAGTTCGATCGTGTAGCAATGGCAAGTGACCTAGTGCGGAGCGTCGCGAAGTAAAGCAGTATGTAGCCAAACAAATAACATCTGAGACACACAAACACACATATAGCTGTTTTACAATTTGCTGAATGTATATAATTATCCGGCCGTTTGAATTACAGGATTTGCTTGCGACATACAATATTAATGAGTCCACGTGTCCCCCCCCCCCAGGTCCGCTGGGCGCCCCCCGCGTGCCCCGACGTGCGCTGGCTCGCTTCCACCTCCACGGACGGGTCGGTCGCCTTCTGGACCTGCAGCGCGGACGGGCAGTTCCTGTCGCAGCCCGTGCAGTACGTGGAGCGCATGCGCCCGGGGGCGTGCCACATGATCTGTGCAGCCTGGAGCGCCGGCGGCGGGTGAGACACACACACACACACACTCACATGCGCCCGGGGGCGTGCCACATGATCTGTGCAGCCTGGAGCGCCGGCGGCGGGTGAGACACACACACACACACTCACATGCGCCCGGGGGCGTGCCACATGATCTGTGCAGCCTGGAGCGCCGGCGGCGGGTGAGACACACACACACACACACTCACATGCGCCCGGGGGCGTGCCACATGATCTGTGCAGCCTGGAGCGCCGGCGGCGGGTGAGACACACACACACACACTCACATGCGCCCGGGGGCGTGCCACATGATCTGTGCAGCCTGGAGCGCCGGCGGCGGGTGAGACACACACACACACACACTCACATGCGCCCGGGGGCGTGCCACATGATCTGTGCAGCCTGGAGCGCCGGCGGCGGGTGAGACACACACACACACACACTCACATGCGCCCGGGGGCGTGCCACATGATCTGTGCAGCCTGGAGCGCCGGCGGCGGGTGAGACACACACACACACACTCACATGCGCCCGGGGGCGTGCCACATGATCTGTGCAGCCTGGAGCGCCGGCGGCGGGTGAGACACACACACACACACACTCACATGCGCCCGGGGGCGTGCCACATGATCTGTGCAGCCTGGAGCGCCGGCGGCGGGTGAGACACACACACACACACTCACATGCGCCCGGGGGCGTGCCACATGATCTGTGCAGCCTGGAGCGCCGGCGGCGGGTGAGACACACACACACACACTCACATGCGCCCGGGGGCGTGCCACATGATCTGTGCAGCCTGGAGCGCCGGCGGCGGGTGAGACACACACACACACACTCACATGCGCCCGGGGGCGTGCCACATGATCTGTGCAGCCTGGAGCGCCGGCGGCGGGTGAGACACACACACACACACTCACATGCGCCCGGGGGCGTGCCACATGATCTGTGCAACCTGGAGCGCCGGCGGCGGGTGAGACACACACACACACACTCACATGCGCCCGGGGGCGTGCCACATGATCTGTGCAGCCTGGAGCGCCGGCGGCGGGTGAGACACACACACACACACTCACATGCGCCCGGGGGCGTGCCACATGATCTGTGCAGCCTGGAGCGCCGGCGGCGGGTGAGACACACACACACACACACTCACATGCGCCCGGGGGCGTGCCACATGATCTGTGCAGCCTGGAGCGCCGGCGGCGGGTGAGACACACACACACACACACTCACATGCGCCCGGGGGCGTGCCACATGATCTGTGCAGCCTGGAGCGCCGGCGGCGGGTGAGACACACACACACACACACTCACATGCGCCCGGGGGCGTGCCACATGATCTGTGCAGCCTGGAGCGCCGGCGGCGGGTGAGACACACACACACACACACTCACATGCGCCCGGGGGCGTGCCACATGATCTGTGCAGCCTGGAGCGCCGGCGGCGGGTGAGACACACACACACACACTCACATGCGCCCGGGGGCGTGCCACATGATCTGTGCAGCCTGGAGCGCCGGCGGCGGGTGAGACACACACACACACACACTCACATGCGCCCGGGGGCGTGCCACATGATCTGTGCAGCCTGGAGCGCCGGCGGCGGGTGAGACACACACACACACACACTCACATGCGCCCGGGGGCGTGCCACATGATCTGTGCAGCCTGGAGCGCCGGCGGCGGGTGAGACACACACACACACACTCACATGCGCCCGGGGGCGTGCCACATGATCTGTGCAGCCTGGAGCGCCGGCGGCGGGTGAGACACACACACACACACACTCACATGCGCCCGGGGGCGTGCCACATGATCTGTGCAGCCTGGAGCGCCGGCGGCGGGTGAGACACACACACACACACTCACATGCGCCCGGGGGCGTGCCACATGATCTGTGCAGCCTGGAGCGCCGGCGGTGGGTGAGACACACACACACACACTCACATGCGCCCGGGGGCGTGCCACATGATCTGTGCAGCCTGGAGCGCCGGCGGCGGGTGAGACACACACACACACACTCACATGCGCCCGGGGGCGTGCCACATGATCTGTGCAGCCTGGAGCGCCGGCGGCGGGTGAGACACACACACACACACTCACATGCGCCCGGGGGCGTGCCACATGATCTGTGCAACCTGGAGCGCCGGCGGCGGGTGAGACACACACACACACACTCACATGCGCCCGGGGGCGTGCCACATGATCTGTGCAGCCTGGAGCGCCGGCGGCGGGTGAGACACACACACACACACTCACATGCGCCCGGGGGCGTGCCACATGATCTGTGCAGCCTGGAGCGCCGGCGGCGGGTGAGACACACACACACACACACTCACATGCGCCCGGGGGCGTGCCACATGATCTGTGCAGCCTGGAGCGCCGGCGGCGGGTGAGACACACACACACACACACTCACATGCGCCCGGGGGCGTGCCACATGATCTGTGCAGCCTGGAGCGCCGGCGGCGGGTGAGACACACACACACACACACTCACATGCGCCCGGGGGCGTGCCACATGATCTGTGCAGCCTGGAGCGCCGGCGGCGGGTGAGACACACACACACACACACTCACATGCGCCCGGGGGCGTGCCACATGATCTGTGCAGCCTGGAGCGCCGGCGGCGGGTGAGACACACACACACACACACTCACATGCGCCCGGGGGCGTGCCACATGATCTGTGCAGCCTGGAGCGCCGGCGGCGGGTGAGACACACACACACACACACTCACATGCGCCCGGGGGCGTGCCACATGATCTGTGCAGCCTGGAGCGCCGGCGGCGGGTGAGACACACACACACACACACTCACATGCGCCCGGGGGCGTGCCACATGATCTGTGCAGCCTGGAGCGCCGGCGGCGGGTGAGACACACACACACACACTCACATGCGCCCGGGGGCGTGCCACATGATCTGTGCAGCCTGGAGCGCCGGCGGCGGGTGAGACACACACACACACACACTCACATGCGCCCGGGGGCGTGCCACATGATCTGTGCAGCCTGGAGCGCCGGCGGCGGGTGAGACACACACACACACACTCACATGCGCCCGGGGGCGTGCCACATGATCTGTGCAGCCTGGAGCGCCGGCGGCGGGTGAGACACACACACACACACTCACATGCGCCCGGGGGCGTGCCACATGATCTGTGCAGCCTGGAGCGCCGGCGGCGGGTGAGACACACACACACACACTCACATGCGCCCGGGGGCGTGCCACATGATCTGTGCAGCCTGGAGCGCCGGCGGCGGGTGAGACACACACACACACACTCACATGCGCCCGGGGGCGTGCCACATGATCTGTGCAACCTGGAGCGCCGGCGGCGGGTGAGACACACACACACACACTCACATGCGCCCGGGGGCGTGCCACATGATCTGTGCAGCCTGGAGCGCCGGCGGCGGGTGAGACACACACACACACACTCACATGCGCCCGGGGGCGTGCCACATGATCTGTGCAGCCTGGAGCGCCGGCGGCGGGTGAGACACACACACACACACTCACATGCGCCCGGGGGCGTGCCACATGATCTGTGCAGCCTGGAGCGCCGGCGGCGGGTGAGACACACACACACACACTCACATGCGCCCGGGGGCGTGCCACATGATCTGTGCAACCTGGAGCGCCGGCGGCGGGTGAGACACACACACACACACTCACATGCGCCCGGGGGCGTGCCACATGATCTGTGCAGCCTGGAGCGCCGGCGGCGGGTGAGACACACACACACACACTCACATGCGCCCGGGGGCGTGCCACATGATCTGTGCAGCCTGGAGCGCCGGCGGCGGGTGAGACACACACACACACACTCACATGCGCCCGGGGGCGTGCCACATGATCTGTGCAACCTGGAGCGCCGGCGGCGGGTGAGACACACACACACACACTCACATGCGCCCGGGGGCGTGCCACATGATCTGTGCAGCCTGGAGCGCCGGCGGCGGGTGAGACACACACACACACACTCACATGCGCCCGGGGGCGTGCCACATGATCTGTGCAGCCTGGAGCGCCGGCGGCGGGTGAGACACACACACACTCACACACACACACACACTCACATGCGCCCGGGGGCGTGCCACATGATCTGTGCAGCCTGGAGCGCCGGCGGCGGGTGAGACACACACACACACACTCACATGCGCCCGGGGGCGTGCCACATGATCTGTGCAGCCTGGAGCGCCGGCGGCGGGTGAGACACACACACACACACTCACATGCGCCCGGGGGCGTGCCACATGATCTGTGCAGCCTGGAGCGCCGGCGGCGGGTGAGACACACACACACACACTCACATGCGCCCGGGGGCGTGCCACATGATCTGTGCAGCCTGGAGCGCCGGCGGCGGGTGAGACACACACACACACACTCACATGCGCCCGGGGGCGTGCCACATGATCTGTGCAACCTGGAGCGCCGGCGGCGGGTGAGACACACACACACACACTCACATGCGCCCGGGGGCGTGCCACATGATCTGTGCAGCCTGGAGCGCCGGCGGCGGGTGAGACACACACACACACACTCACATGCGCCCGGGGGCGTGCCACATGATCTGTGCAGCCTGGAGCGCCGGCGGCGGGTGAGACACATACACACTCACACACACACACACACACTCACATGCGCCCGGGGGCGTGCCACATGATCTGTGCAGCCTGGAGCGCCGGCGGCGGGTGAGACACACACACACTCACATGCGCCCGGGGGCGTGCCACATGATCTGTGCAGCCTGGAGCGCCGGCGGCGGGTGAGACACACACACACACACACTCACATGCGCCCGGGGGCGTGCCACATGATCTGTGCAGCCTGGAGCGCCGGCGGCGGGTGAGACACACACACACTCACATGCGCCCGGGGGCGTGCCACATGATCTGTGCAGCCTGGAGTGCCGGCGGCGGGTGAGACACACACACACACACACACACACACACTCACATGCGCCCGGGGGCGTGCCACATGATCTGTGCAGCCTGGAGCGCCGGCGGCGGGTGAGACACACACACACTCACATGCGCCCGGGGGCGTGCCACATGATCTGTGCAGCCTGGAGCGCCGGCGGCGGGTGAGACACACACACACTCACATGCGCCCGGGGGCGTGCCACATGATCTGTGCAGCCTGGAGCGCCGGCGGCGGGTGAGACACACACACACTCACATGCGCCCGGGGGCGTGCCACATGATCTGTGCAGCCTGGAGCGCCGGCGGCGGGTGAGACACACACACACTCACATGCGCCCGGGGGCGTGCCACATGATCTGTGCAGCCTGGAGCGCCGGCGGCGGGTGAGACACACACACACTCACATGCGCCCGGGGGCGTGCCACATGATCTGTGCAGCCTGGAGCGCCGGCGGCGGGTGAGACACACACACACACACACTCACATGCGCCCGGGGGCGTGCCACATGATCTGTGCAGCCTGGAGCGCCGGCGGCGGGTGAGACACACACACACTCACATGCGCCCGGGGGCGTGCCACATGATCTGTGCAGCCTGGAGCGCCGGCGGCGGGTGAGACACACACACACACACACTCACATGCGCCCGGGGGCGTGCCACATGATCTGTGCAGCCTGGAGCGCTGGCGGCGGGTGAGACACACACACACTCACATGCGCCCGGGGGCGTGCCACATGATCTGTGCAGCCTGGAGCGCCGGCGGCGGGTGAGACACACACACACTCACACACACACTCACATGCGCCCGGGGGCGTGCCACATGATCTGTGCAGCCTGGAGCGCCGGCGGCGGGTGAGACACACACACACACACTCACATGCGCCCGGGGGCGTGCCACAT
The DNA here is from genome assembly GCA_947532105.1 of Athrips mouffetella. Lineage (NCBI taxonomy): Eukaryota > Metazoa > Arthropoda > Insecta > Lepidoptera > Gelechiidae > Athrips > Athrips mouffetella. The sequence continues at coordinate 16,388,996 of OX383984.1, forward strand.
GATCTGTGCAGCCTGGAGCGCCGGCGGCGGGTGAGACACACACACACTCACATGCGCCCGAGGGCGTGCCACATGATCTGTGCAGCCTGGAGCGCCGGCGGCGGGTGAGACACACACACACTCACATGCGCCCGGGGGCGTGCCACATGATCTGTGCAGCCTGGAGCGCCGGCGGCGGGTGAGACACACACACACTCACATGCGCCCGGGGGCGTGCCACATGATCTGTGCAGCCTGGAGCGCCGGCGGCGGGTGAGACACACACACACACACACACTCACATGCGCCCGGGGGCGTGCCACATGATCTGTGCAGCCTGGAGCGCCGGCGGCGGGTGAGACACACACACACTCACACACACACTCACATGCGCCCGGGGGCGTGCCACATGATCTGTGCAGCCTGGAGCGCCGGCGGCGGGTGAGACACACACACACTCACACACACACTCACATGCGCCCGGGGGCGTGCCACATGATCTGTGCAGCCTGGAGCGCCGGCGGCGGGTGAGACACACACACACACACACTCACATGCGCCCGGGGGCGTGCCACATGATCTGTGCAGCCTGGAGCGCCGGCGGCGGGTGAGACACACACACACTCACATGCGCCCGGGGGCGTGCCACATGATCTGTGCAGCCTGGAGCGCCGGCGGCGGGTGAGACACACACACACACACACTCACATGCGCCCGGGGGCGTGCCACATGATCTGTGCAGCCTGGAGCGCCGGCGGCGGGTGAGACACACACACACACACACTCACATGCGCCCGGGGGCGTGCCACATGATCTGTGCAGCCTGGAGCGCCGGCGGCGGGTGAGACACACACACACTCACACACACACTCACATGCGCCCGGGGGCGTGCCACATGATCTGTGCAGCCTGGAGCGCCGGCGGCGGGTGAGACACACACACACTCACACACACACTCACATGCGCCCGGGGGCGTGCCACATGATCTGTGCAGCCTGGAGCGCCGGCGGCGGGTAAGACACACACACTCACACACACACACACACACCTTCTGGACCTGCAGCGCGGACGGGCAGTTCCTGTCGCAGCCCGTGCAGTACGTGGAGCGCATGCGCCCGGGGGCGTGCCACATGATCTGTGCAGCCTGGAGCGCCGGCGGCGGGTGAGACACACACACACTCACACACACACTCACATGCGCCCGGGGGCGTGCCACATGATCTGTGCAGCCTGGAGCGCCGGCGGCGGGTGAGACACACACACACTCACACACACACACACACTCACATGCGCCCGGGGGCGTGCCACATGATCTGTGCAGCCTGGAGCGCCGGCGGCGGGTGAGACACACACACACACACTCACATGCGCCCGGGGGCGTGCCACATGATCTGTGCAGCCTGGAGCGCCGGCGGCGGGTGAGACACACACACACACACTCACATGCGCCCGGGGGCGTGCCACATGATCTGTGCAGCCTGGAGCGCCGGCGGCGGGTGAGACACACACACACACACACACACCTTCTGGACCTGCAGCGCGGACGGGCAGTTCCTGTCGCAGCCCGTGCAGTACGTGGAGCGCATGCGCCCGGGAGCGTGCCACATGATCTGTGCAGCCTGGAGCGCCGGCGGCGGGTGAGACACACACACACACACACACTCACATGCGCCCGGGGGCGTGCCACATGATCTGTGCAGCCTGGAGCGCCGGCGGCGGGTGAGACACACACACACACACACACACCTTCTGGACCTGCAGCGCGGACGGGCAGTTCCTGTCGCAGCCCGTGCAGTACGTGGAGCGCATGCACCCGGGGGCGTGCTACATGATCTGTGCAGCCTGGAGCGCCGGCGGCGGGTGAGACACACACACACTCACACACACACTCACATGCGCCCGGGGGCGTGCCACATGATCTGTGCAGCCTGGAGCGCCGGCGGCGGGTGAGACACACACACACACACACTCACATGCGCCCGGGGGCGTGCCACATGATCTGTGCAGCCTGGAGCGCCGGCGGCGGGTGAGACACACACACACAGATACCCTCACACACACTCACAGATATCCTCACATACACACACAGATATCCTCACACACACACACACACACACACAGATGAGTCCAAATTAATTAGTGAATATAATTTTAGCTCGTTATTCAGACCATGAAACTGAATAATTATCCTAATGAAACTTAGGTCGAAATACGGAAAAACATTTTCGACTTCCCATACAAATTGCATCAACTGGCTGCACATTTTGTATGGGAGGTCGAATTTTTTTTTCGTATTTCGACTCATGTTCCTTGGGAAAAGTTGTTGGTTCCATGAACAGAACCATTTCTTAAAGTATTCGGGGTGATTTTAAATAAGGATGTGTATGTGACACTTTTGCGTGGCATGGGCACAGATTAAATAACCGTCACGCCCAGTCGGAGTGCCGACAAATTTCAACCTTACGGTCTTATAATAAAGTCGATACTTGCAGTCTACCGCTTAGGACATGTTTTTAAATCGCGCGTGATCGCGGACAGGTGGGCTAAGGCGATGATTTAGTCACTTTATGAGATACTGAGCGAGATGGAAGTAGGTAATCTTGTTCAATCAAACATACAAATGCTTACTTACCTATTTTGCAGCCATAAAGAAAAGTAAAACCCACTGCCTCACCCAGTCGACTTCTAGCGCCGTGTCACAGGACTGGCATGGGCTTTAAATGACACGCTTTAATTTAATTTGCAGGTTCCTAGCGGCTGGTAGCGCCGACCATCATGTGAGGATATACATGGTGCAAGGACAGGTAAGCTTTTATTAACGCTTTTTTAACTTTAAGGACCCACTTAAAAATCTTCTTTAATTTAAGAGCCACGCTCTTGTCGGTGGAGTAACGGCCTAGTGCGAGTCGGACTCGCGTACAGACGGTTCCGTACCTATACACTATCTGATATGCTTCTATATACCTTTAATTTAAAAAAAACACCGTGTACTCAAACTTGACCCCTTTTTAATATGAATGTATTTAAAATGGGAGCTCGTCTTAATCTCTCCATTCTCACTGTAATATTATGGATGGATGTTTGTTTATTCCACTATCACGCCCATACGGCTGAACCGATTTCGATGAAATTTGGGAGGTAGATAGACTAACTACTGGTCTAACACATACTTACTTACTTCTCTGGCGCAACGTCCCAAAATGAGTGTTGGACTCCGCAACGAGAATCCGCCACTGGTCCCGGTGTTGTGCGGTGGTTCGTTCCACCGATACCTGGGGCGACCTTACACAGATATCTTGACGTGGCGGTCCTCCCCATTCTTTCTAAGTGGCCGAGCCAGCCGAGTCTGTGAGCCTTCATCTCTCCTATTATATTTGGGTCAGCCACAAGTTCTTGGATTTGTGCGTTTTTAAGAATCCTCCAGCTTTCGTCACTTCTTATCTTCCCAACGATTTTACGAAGAATTTTCCTCTCGGCGATCAGGAGTTTGTTCTCTTCTTTAAGTGTTAGTGTCCAAGCCTCGCACCCGTACATTAATATTGGTCTTATTACGGTCTTGTAGATCCGATGGACTAACACACAGGCTACTTGTTTTTTGGTACATCTACGCGGACGAAGTTGCGGGTACCAGCTAGTTGGTTATTATTGGTTGTAAAAAAAGTTGTAATATTTAATGATTTTAGACTTTTTCTTTTGATTTTGCTAGGAGACCTAGCTTCTTGCTATGATTATGATGTGGTCAACGGGAAGTACCCTGTAGGTTTTTGTTTGGTTCATGAATGTATGCAAATGAAGACAAATAGCTGTATTTTATGATTGTGTTGTTTTAAATTAGAAGCTTGGAATTTTCACACTTTTAAGGGTCCTCGATACTTTTGCCCTTAGACCGATGACCTGGCCAAGGTCGCAGGACCGCGAGTCGTGGAGGTCTTTGGCGGGGGGGCCTTTTGTCCAGCAGTGGACGTCTTTCGGCTGATATGATGATGACCTTTACCCGTTTTGGGTCTAGACAGACGGACAACAAGATAATCCTATAAGGTTTCCGTTCTTTTCCTTTTTAGGTACGGAACTCTAAAAACTAAATCTAAATTTAGGACCTTATAAAATTTCATTACGATAGTTTAACAAACCAGAAAGAGTAGTAGTAGATAGATAAGATGTACATTTGTTGCTGACATAAAAGAAAACACAAACATACACGAACAACTTTACCTAATGTATGGTGTGTGTGTGTGTGTAGTAATTGTTGTGTGTTGTATTGCAGGCGCCGCGCAGAGTTCTAGAAGTGGCGGTACACAGCGACGCGGTGGACTCCATAGCGTGGGCGCATCGCGGGCTGCGGCTGCTGTCCGGGAGCAAGGTAACATGTTGCCTCCTACCCGTAGAATCACTTCCGACTGGTGACAGTCTTTACTCCTTCCTCCCACATACCGCCGATGTGGGGAGCTACAGGCGCCGCGCAGAGTTCTAGAAGTAGCGGTACACAGTGACGCGGTGGACTCCATAGCATATCGGCTCCTGCTCATCAAATTGGCCAAATTCTCTTGCAGAATAATAAGATCATAATTCTTTCAATTCTAAAGCAATAAAAAATATGCATTTTTTCATTTAAATAAAATATCTTCATTCATGTAATCAACAGTTTAGTAAAATTATTTTTTGAACAAATATGAAATTTTAAAAAATACAAGCCATCGAAGATTTGTTTCTGTCTCTTTCTAGCAAAACGAAATTTTACACGCAGTTTGTATGGCCGTAGTGGCATGTGACGTCACTGTTCATGTCGGATCTCTTTGTCTAATCGGCGCGTAGTTAATAGTTTTAAATGCTTATATCGGCCGTATTTCTTAGCCGATTTAAATTTTAATTTCAGTTTTAGTCATTTCTGCTACGATATTTTCATATTTTGGAAAAAAAAAATGCATATTCCCTAATGTGACACCCACGGGTAGTGATGGGTTGGTACTATTCTTTGCCGGCACCACACGGTGGAAATATAAATATAGTAAATATTTAAATGTATTTGTATTTATTTTCAGGACGGTAGCGCAGCCCTATGGACTCTACACGCGACACAGTGGCGCCACACGTTGCTACGCTGTGAGCCCATTGACAACCACGACAACGCCACACAGAAACTCAAGGTCGGTAATTGTAGATTGTGATACAGTTAAATGATGGGTATGATGGGTAACAATATTTGGGTAACAACATCATAGAAAAAGTTCCAAAATATAGATATCTTGGTTGTTGGCTAAATGAGACTTGGGAACCAGAAACTGAAATCAAAGTTAGAATTGAGATTGCAAGTAACACCTTTCAGAGCATGAAAAAACTACTGACCAATAGAAACATAAATCTCAAACTTAGATGGAGGATGAATTAGTGTTATATACTACCAATTCTCATGTATGTTTCTTAAAGCTGGACTTTAAAACAGTTCACAACAGATAAAATAAGAGCCTTTGAAATGTGGATATACCGTAGAATGCTTAAAATTAAATGGACAGACAAAATTTCAAATGAGAAAGTTTTAAAATTAATAAATAAAAATTTAGAAGTACTTAGAACAATTAAACAGAAGAAGGCAGCGTATTTTGGAAATATTTATAGACATGACATTATTTATGTATTTATTTATTTATAACATTATTGATTGAGAGAAAGTTTGAGGGTATAGGAGAGGTCGAGGAAGACGAAGAACTTAACGTAAAACTTAAGAGAACTGGACGAAAAATATGAGAGACTGGTAGAAGATGGAGAGCACAGAAAATATCATTCGTATTATAGGAAATAGAGACGTATACAGACAAATGGTCGCCGACCTCCGGAATGGAGATGGCATATGCAGAAGAAGATACAGTTAAATAAATTTCTTCCACTCACGTGCGTTTTTTTCAGTAGGTTGCTCGCGTTTTCGCGAGAATACGCATAAATGGATTTCCGAACCAGCCCCAGTCGAAATCTCGGATGCTGGATACCGGATGCCATAAACAAAGGTCTTTTAGGGCTTGCATTCTGAGAAATAAAACTTGGAGCTAGGTTTCTTGAAGCGGTCGTGAATATAGGTTGCTCGATAGGTTGCAAAAGCAATCTACTCAAAAAAAGATTTTTTGTCGTAGCACGTGAGTGTAGCACCACTCACGTGCACTTGGGTAACTTGACGGTACCTCAAATATTAAATCAAATGCCTAAAGAACTAAAACTATATGCAATAAAAACAAATAGCAGCAAAAATGCTTTGAAAATATATTTTATCTACACTCATGTCGTAATCTTCGAATTATGATTCAAAAAGTTGGTACATAAGGCTGAATATTACGCAGAGTATGCATAAAAAATTAAAAAGTTACCATTACGTAACGATTTATGTATGAAAATTTTGCAAAGGTGTTACGTAATTTAACTTTTTAATCATAACATAACACTTGGATAAAATTCTTCTTGAACCTAAACCTTTTTAAAGAAGACTGAATATAAGGTCTTTTAGGGAGACGGTTATAAATGTAACAGTTTTTCTTAGTAGCTGTCAAATATCAGTAGCATATTTACAAAGTGTACCTTATAAACAACCTATTATTTTGGAGCAGTTACAGTAACAGTTACAATTATTTTATCTGTAGTGGAAAATATATGCGCGCAGCCTGAAATTAGAAGGACTTGGAAATTGATATTAGATTTGCCGCCATTTTCAAATATTTTACCTTTTTCAAGTATTTTGTGCCCGTGAAAGTAATGTGAAAGTTTATTGAAAAAAATAGATAAAGTGTTGCAGTCAGGATACTGTAGTTACACCAGAAGATACTCAATAACTTATGATCTTCTCCCATATAAGTCTAGGACATTTTATGACATAACCTACAATGAATTGGGAAAGAATGAAAATCGAAAAGAAAACCATGTCTGGTTAAGAAAATGTTCTGCTTATATATTTCAAAGAAGACCTAGCGGATATATTAAGGCGGCTTCTTCAGACTCATATCAGAACTGTAATATACATAATATAAGTTATCTTTGTTGTTTACTTACATTTGTTTAATTTTTATAAGTAAGTACCTACCTATTGGCATGAGTGAAGATAAAGTAGTATACGCAACTGCATATAATATGGTATTATATGACAGTTGCATAAACTACTATTATTGAAGGTAAGTATGTGCTCCAATTGTTGAATAATAATTGACGACTCCTTAAGGGAGTACAATCTTCTTTAAGATTATTTCCCTTAAATTAAAATAATTTTGTAATTTAATTAAGTATAATAAAAAGTTTAATTTTTCTTTTTCAATAAATAATTGTAATGAAAATTAAGATGTTCGTTGCAGGTGACGATGGTGTGCTGGGATTGTAGCGACGCGTACATTTTGACTGCAGTTTCTGATAAAACTTTGCGGGTGAGTCTTAACACACACTAAGATAAGATAGAAACAAAAAGGTCTATAATAAATAACCCCCGTGTCCCCGTGTGCCCTTGCGCAGGTGTGGTGCGCGCGCGCGTGTGCGCAGGTCCGCGTGTTGCGCGGTCACAGAGACGAGGCGTATGTCCTGGAGGCGCACCCCGCGCTGCCCGGCGTCGTGAGTACTATCTTTACTGCAAACACTTACAGTACTTACACCTATCATTAGGTACTACCCCTAACATATGAAATTGGCGAAATTTTTCTTGCAGATTAATGAGATAATAGTTCCTGTAATTCTATAGCTATTTTAATTATTTGTTTTATATTTGAAAGTTGATTTCAGGGTTATCAATTTACGCATAAAATAAAGTTATATTTTTAGTTTGATATATAAAATTAAAGGTTCGAAAATTGTTCGTCTTAAATGTCGTCCGATTTCATCAATAAATTTGTTACATTTTTGTACAGATAATATTTTTTTTTAATTAAATTTTAGCTTAATTTCTTCCCAATCATGCTAAAAAAATAATAAAAATTATGATTTTTAATTCCGAAAAAAATGCAACTGAAAATTGAGTTTACCTAAAATTCTCCATACAAAACGCTAATTTCATACGTAAAAACCTAATAATAAGTCTTTACCTATGAAATTGCCGAAATTTTCTTACAGATTAATGAGATCATAATTCTTATAATTCTAATGCTATTTTTTTCATTTGATTTATATTTGAAAATTGACTTCAAGGTTATCAATTTACGCATAAAATAAAGTTTTTATTTTTAGTTTGATATATAAAATTACAGGTTTGAAAATTGTTCGTCTTAAATGTCGTCCGATTTCATCATTAGATTTGTTATTTTTTTTTTACAGATAATATTTTTCGAAAATTAAATTTAAGCTTCTGTTAACTTAATGTCTTCCCAATAATGCTTAAAAAAAAAATTAAAATTGGATTTATAATTCCTAAGAAAAATACAAAAATGTTAGTACTGAAAATTGAGTTTACCTAAAATTCGCCATACAAAACGGCAATTTCATAGGTAAAGACCTAATACTACTGTTGATTAGGATGACAGCAGTATGAGATAGAGCGGAGCGATGCGCTACACAGACAGAGACAAGTAACAATCCGACCTGCTCTCACGCATAGTTTTTTCTGATGCCATTCTGATCATGTATAGGTCGTTAGCTATGAAATTGGCGTTTTGTATGGAGAATTTTAGGTAAACAAAATTTTTAGTACATACTAACATTTTAGCATTTTTTAAGAATAAAAAACCCAAATTTTTTGAACATGACTTTTTTTCCAAATTCGTGTCTGGGCGTAACAATATTTTCTCTATGAACCGAACTATATGTTGTCTAGGACGAAACCACATCTTGTCTATGAACCAAACCATATCTTGTCTATGAACCAAAGCACGTCTTGTCTATGAACCAAACCACATCTTATTTAGAGCTGAACTATATCTTGTCTATGAACCAAACCACATTTACCTTGTCTATGGGTGAACGTTGAAGGACTCGCTATGAACTGGTCAGGTGAAGGATTTAAAGTAGCAGCACTTCCTACTAAGGATGGAGCCATAAGCGTATCCATTTCTTGCGGGGGATCTTCATACTAAAATAAATAAATTTTCATCAAATACTTAAAACGTAAAATGGAACTAATAAATGCTATTACCACAGTTTTTCTGGTGAAAATACCATCGGTGTTAAAAACTACGCATAATATGGCTATTACAGATCATTTACGCTTCCGTTCTTAGTATTAATGCTCAATTTACAAGTAAATAAAAATATATTTTCACTTTCGCAAACAAATTTTAGCTAAAACATTAGATTTTAAAGATTTGTTGATTTTTGTAAAACTTAACCGTGTTTTTTGATCGACTATAATAGTCGACTTGGATACGCTTTACACTTCACTAACTCATCCTACTATCCTACTTATATTATTATTATAATAATATTATAAACGCGAAAGTTTGTAAGTATGAATGGATGTTTGTTACTCTTTGACGTAAAAACTACTGGATTGATTTTATTGAAACTTTACAATGATATAGCTTATACATCAGAATAACACATAGGCTACAATTTATAAACCTGTGCAAACGAATCCGCGGGCACCAGCTAGTACAGAATATGTAATAACAAAACTCAACCAACTAATAATTACTCTCTAAAAATACATCAATGTGACGACAAACTTAATTGTCAATGTGATACACTCCAGAAAGTGACAAGTACTAAATATCTAGGAATAATTTTAGATCAGCGGCTCTCCTGGAATTTGCATATGGAATATGTTAATGAGAGGATAAGAAAGCTAATCTGGCTGTTTAAAGCTTTGAGACATATTTCAACTCCAAGATTGCTAAATCAAATTTACATTACCTTAGCGCAATCTGTACTGAGCTACTGTATTTCTATCTGGGGGGGTTCAATTAAAATAAAATTTATAGATATTGAAAGAGGACAACGATGCTTGCTTAAAGTCATTTACTTTAAACCGTTTCGTTACCCTACCGCTGATCTATAGAAAGAAAGTGATTTACTAACCGTTAGACAATTATATATCCTTCAATCGACCCTGAAACTTCACAAAAACTTACCGTTTGACATTAATTTAACACTCGGCAGGAGGAAAGATAATATAATTAGAACTGATCGAAGCAGAACGACATTTGCTCAACGTCAATTCACGGTACAGTCTGCTTATCTTTATAATCAACTTAATAAAAAGCTTGACATTTATAATCTAAAATACCGAAACTGCAAAAGAGTTATTGAGGATTGGCTGAAAACTATGAATTATTCTGAAACAGAGAAGTTACTTCAATACATACATTAAATGTTAATAAGTTATAACGTTTATGAGATAATAAATAAATATACACAAAAGTGAATTAAGGTATGTTACACATACAACACCATTCACCCACACACACACACACGCACACATACACACTCGCACACACACACGCACACACACTGGCACACTCAAATATAGACACAAACACGTACGCACGTAATACTACACACTTACATTTATATTAATACTAACAAATTACTTTTACTTTATTTTTCCTTACTTTTGCTTTTAAGTTATTTACAAGTTTGTTTACTACAATGTAAAAGATTATGGAAGAGCGGTGCCTCCCGACACAGGTACTATTTACTTACTGGGAGGCTCCAGCAACGCCAAATAACATGTACAACTGGTTATGAAATAAACAATTTTGAATTTGAATTTTGAATTTGAATATAAGCCACTGTACTCGTGGGCAGGTGCTGTCGGCGGGGCACGACGGGCAGCTGCTGGTGTGGGATGCTCCGAGGGCGGAGCTCCTCGCCAGCTTCCACAACGACATCACGGGGCAGGTGAGGGAGGGCATCATGAATAATCTATTTGGTTTATATTGTCAATGAGCTTACTCTTGACGTCGATCTAGTGTTGAAGGCAGAGATGAGGTCGATGATGGAACAAGCTTGTCCAGAAGAAGCCTATTCACTCGCGATTTGAATAGATTCGGGTTTTATTATATGTACTCGGCAACACAGACGCAGGCAGATAATTCCACTCTTAAGCCGTGCGCATTATAAAAGATGTTTCGAAGCGCTTGCGAATGTGCGTAATATCAACCAAGTATGGGTGATATCCTGCAGTGCGTCGGGACTTCCGATGGTAGAAGGGAGATGGTGGAATAAGCTCGTGGAGCTTTTGAGCACACTCTTCGAAGTGCAATCTTCTTTCCGTTTATTCTTTTACACTTCAGGAGTATATTTGACAGAAAGATTAACATTTTTTTTTACAAACTTATTTCTGCTGACAGCCTTAGCCGATTTACGTTACGATAAACACGCGCCAAAGATGCGCGTGCAGGTGTGCAAAGGTGTAAAAGTTCCCGCGTGTCGATTAAAAGTCGCAGTGTTGGCTCTTGAAACGACGCTTTTGTTCTAGGGTGACGGTGCGATCTTCGACGCAAAATGGGGCGGGCTAGCCTCCATAGCCGCCACGGATAGCCACGGTCATCTCCTGCTGCTAGGACTGGGAAAGGGACACAAACTGCTGCAAGAATTACCTCAAGAATTATTCTTTCACACCGACTATAGGCCACTCGGTGAGTATATACTATAATGCAATATTGTGACATCTTCCTTGTTGTCCAGCTTTTGCCCACGTCTTCGTCCGCATGTTGAAAAATCCCGGTGTAGGGTTCCGTAGACTTTTTACAATTTTTTATCGCTAAGCTGGTTTTGATTAAGCATTTAATAATATTAAGTCACCTTATAATTAGCTTAAGAACTATTCATGTATTAAACGTTAAATTTCTGCGAAAGAGCGATGCCTCTTGACACAGGCGTTTCTATGCTTAAAAGGAGGTATCACCCCTAACTATTCCATACCATTGTTTAACGTAATAAAGAATTTTTCATTATTTTTTCATTTTTTATTTGATAAAGTCCATGATATAATCCTATACAGTCTTTACCTCTTAATGCCCAGCGAGGTCCTGATTACTATTGCTATTTTATTAAAAGGATGTTCCATTACTACCACAATGTAAACACACACACACGGACTACAGGCCGCTCGGTGAGTTTATACAACGTGTATAGAAAAATGTCAAGAAATGATAATCCCAGCACCTCCACCATATCATGAATGAGCTGTTAAAAAAGTTTGATATATACAGCGCGAATTTTTAATCTTTTTAATCCCGAAGCCCAGTGATTCTACTCATGAAAACAAGCAACTTTACCGAAACAAAAAATGTTTTTTTTCTTTACTTTTTTTTATACAAAATTAGTCGATCACGTGACCACTTTACTATGGGCAGACGAAAAAAATTTTCTAGTGAAATTTTTTTTTTCTTTGGCTAAGTTGCTTGTTTTCATGAGTAGAATCATTGCGCTTCGGGATTAAAATGAATAAAAATTCACGCTATATAGCGTTGGTGATAATACTGTGAATCTGCTCATGAAACTGAGGAACTTTCCCCAAGGAACCAAACTTGTCCTCGCATACGAAATGCACTATCTGTTGATGCAGTTCTTATGTGAGGTCAGAAATTGATCTTGTTCTATGGTTTATATTCCTTGGAAAAAGTTGTTCAGTTTCATTGGCAGATTCACACTCTTTAGTGTATTCACATCTTTCCGTTACACTTTGTACATATATTTGTAATCGATCGGTTCTAACGATTTCGATGTAATGTACCATAGGGGAATATTGGTCGTTTAATAGTAGTTGTCCCGTGTGGTGCCGGCAAAGAATAGTATCAACCCATACATACCCGTGGGTGTCGTAAGAGGCGACTAAGGGTTATAAACTGGAGGATGGACAGCAGTATCCTCTTTTGTATCTTACATCTTATTTACTGCAGTCACCTACAACCGCGGTCCATGGTGCCAGCCGTAACGCTGTGAAGCGAGGTGACTATGGTACTTCCCCTCCACATTTTTTCAGTAAAAGCTGGAATTTTGAAGGGAGTTCCCTGTCCTGTAGTGGACGTTTCATGGGATGTCATGATGAATAGTAGAGGATAAGTAAAGATGTGTTGTAATATCAAGCTTGTTGGTGTGGTTGGTAGTGAGTCTGCCTCTCACGCCGTGGGCCGCAAGTTCGATCCCCGCCCAGGGCAAACATTTGTATGGTGAACTCAAGTGTTTGTTCTGTGTCTGGGTGTTATTTATCTATTTATGTATGTGTACCAGTTTCTGATACCCATAGCACACAGGCTTTGCCTAGTTTGGGATCAGATGACCTTGTGTGAAATGTTCCCATGTGTGTTTTAGTTAGGGGATGGTCCATTTAGGGATACGTCCACATTTGCATACTATTGTTTGTGATGTCTCTTCTTGTATTTGTGATGCAATAAAGAATATACAACGTGTTAGTGGAATAAGCGAAACCCGCATACACCCCAACTGATTTTTACTAAAATAAATCCATTCCCGTAAAAAAAATCTTAGATGTTGTTATTTTAAAGTTTCATCACAGTTCTAGTTTCTTCGTTGTTTAAAGCCGCGCACGCTGCGCCTACTTCCCTCCCCTCCTCACTCATGAACCGCGCGGCGCCGCCGCCAGCGCGCGTATCCACAGAAATGTTTAGAATAGAATGGGCAAAAATTTAAAGCCCTATCAAAAACCTGTGAAATTGATTCCACTCTCGATTCTGAACAAACTATTGTCTCAGTTCCGCTTATTCTGTTTACACGTTGTACACAAGTAAAGATGTGTTGTAATGTGTGTGTTCCAGTGCGGGACGCGCTGGGCGGCGCGCTGGACGAGCAGACGGAGACCCCCCCGCACCTCATGGCGCCCCCCTTCCTCGTGGACGTGGAGGGGGCCCCGCACCCCCCCCACCTGCAGCGGCTCGTGGCGGGAAGAGAGAACCTCACTCCGGAACATCTGGTGCCGGCCAACCGGCTCGAGGTGGGTGCACTCACTACACTACACTACACTACCTGCAGCGGCTCGTGGCGGGAAGAGAGAACCTCACTCCGGAACATCTGGTGCCGGCCAACCGGCTCGAGGTGGGTGCACTCACTACACTACACTACACTACCTGCAGCGGCTCGTGGCGGGAAGAGAGAACCTCACTCCGGAACATCTGGTGCCGGCCAACCGGCTCGAGGTGGGTGCACTCACTACACTACACTACACTACCTGCAGCGGCTCGTGGCGGGAAGAGAGAACCTCACTCCGGAACATCTGGTGCCGGCCAACCGGCTCGAGGTGGGTGCACTCACTACACTACACTACACTACCTGCAGCGGCTCGTGGCGGGAAGAGAGAACCTCACTCCGGAACATCTGGTGCCGGCCAACCGGCTCGAGGTGGGTGCACTCACTACACTACACTACACTACCTGCAGCGGCTCGTGGCGGGAAGAGAGAACCTCACTCCGGAACATCTGGTGCCGGCCAACCGGCTCGAGGTGGGTGCACTCACTACACTACACTACACTACCTGCAGCGGCTCGTGGCGGGAAGAGAGAACCTCACTCCGGAACATCTGGTGCCGGCCAACCGGCTCGAGGTGGGTGCACTCACTACACTACACTACACTACCTGCAGCGGCTCGTGGCGGGAAGAGAGAACCTCACTCCGGAACATCTGGTGCCGGCCAACCGGCTCGAGGTGGGTGCACTCACTACACTACACTACACTACACTACCTGCAGCGGCTCGTGGCGGGAAGAGAGAACCTCACTCCGGAACATCTGGTGCCGGCCAACCGGCTCGAGGTGGGTGCACTCACTACACTACACTACACTACCTGCAGCGGCTCGTGGCGGGAAGAGAGAACCTCACTCCGGAAAATCTGGTGCCGGCCAACCGGCTCGAGGTGGGTGCACTCACTACACTACACTACACTACCTGCAGCGGCTCGTGGCGGTAAGAGAGAACCTCACTCCGGAACATCTGGTGCCGGCCAACCGGCTCGAGGTGGGTGCACTCACTACACTACACTACCTGCAGCGGCTCGTGGCGGGAAGAGAGAACCTCACTCCGGAACATCTGGTGCCGGCCAACCGGCTCGAGGTGGGTGCACTCACTACACTACACTACCTGCAGCGGCTCGTGGCGGGAAGAGAGAACCTCACTCCGGAACATCTGGTGCCGGCCAACCGGCTCGAGGTGGGTGCACTCACTACACTACACTACCTGCAGCGGCTCGTGGCGGGAAGAGAGAACCTCACTCCGGAACATCTGGTGCCGGCCAACCGGCTCGAGGTGGGTGCACTCACTACACTACACTACACTACACTACCTGCAGCGGCTCGTGGCGGGAAGAGAGAACCTCACTCCGGAACATCTGGTGCCGGCCAACCGGCTCGAGGTGGGTGCACTCACTACACTACACTACCTGCAGCGGCTCGTGGCGGGAAGAGAGAACCTCACTCCGGAACATCTGGTGCCGGCCAACCGGCTCGAGGTGGGTGCACTCACTACACTACACTACACTAGTGCCCTATAGGTACCGGGCGAGCAGGGGGAAGGGGCTGGTTGCGGAAAGAGAGAACCAGAACCTCACACCGGAGCAGCTGGTACCGATGTTTATTTAATTTCGGGTCTTAGTGCGATACCTACTAATTAAGCAAAATTCATTACCTTACTATTCCCGTTTCGATTGCGTTGCATCAGCCGTGGTCAGGGGTAGACAAGAAGAAGAGAAGAAGAAGTAGTGCGAAAGTTTAAAACAAACCTAATATTTATTTGATGTCATAGATCAACTGTAATATGCACTAATATTATTTTATTTTATTTTTCTTTGGATATGTCTCAAAATTTTTAGTTCTTTTTAATTTTCTTGTTTATTTTTTCATAGAATGGGTTTATTTGTTAGGAGATACAACTGTTTCCTGACACAGGTTTTTATCTAGCTCAGGAATCAGACTGTCAAAATTATTTTGTGACTTTTATGGAAATACACAACAATTTTATTTATTTATTTTATTATTAAACCTTAGTTGGTACCGATTACTGACCAGGACAACAGACTCCAAGTGGGTACGAGTACACCAGCTTCATGGGCTGATAACGTATACAGTTACTAGTACCCCATAGGACACCCTGCTTTTCAGAAGCTAGTACACACGGCCGCACATCAGTAGAAACACTTTTGGACCTTATGGCGTGGTAATAGAGTTGAAAAAATTTCTACCAACGTGCGGTTAACCGTACGTGCTTGTCACGGACCAAACTGATACTGTCTTTAGTTACTAGTGCCCTAACAACTTCAGTCCATAGCTCACAATAACAATATGAATATGAAATCCGCCTAGATAATAATAATCATCATCATATCAGCCGGAAGACGTCCACAGCTGGACATAGGCCTCCCCTAAAGATCTCCATGACTCGCGGTCCTGCTTGTCTTGCACCCAGCGGCTTCCCGCGACCGCCACCAGATCGTCGGTCCACCTTGTGGGGGGCTTAGATAGCGGCCTAGATAATAATAAAACCTAATCAAATCAAATAGCACCTCCACCGTATTATGCTGAAGGCGTTACCTAAATACCTGGTGCCCGTCAGCGACCAGGCCAAGAGGCAGGAAGTGGGGCTGGAGTTACTAGTGTCCCATAGGTCGTCCGCATTGATAATGAAGTAAGTCATTGATATGATATTCCAGATGATACTGATATTCCAGCGAAACACAAGAAACACATTGTAAAAAGCCGACTCTTAAAGTAGGCTGTGCTGCAGTGGTTTCTTGCCGTTTCTTTTACGCTGCCATAGCACGATCCGAAATGGCGTAGACTCGCTCTATTTGAATTGTATTCTGCATGACATTCAATAAGTATTCTGTAAAGAATCTACATTGAATACAATTATCTGAATCTGAATCATTAATGCAAATGAAGAGCAAAAGTGTATTCTTCTTTTCGTTTTTTAGGTAACACAAAGAAAAAAGCACTTCTTTCGAAGGTTCGCCTTAAGTTACTCATTGTGCATGTGACTTTATAATTTTAAAAGAAAACTAAACGATACAAGTGCAGTATACAGAGTGTAAAGAACGGTTTACCAAAAACTAAAAGGGCCGTGCTCAGTCAACGAAACTGAACAACATTCCTAAAGAAATATTTTTCAAGTTTTTTTTTGTCTTAATGACACACCTAATATAATTAGGTACATCATTCGTGTTACAATCTAGCCTAATAATTTGGGCTAGTGAGTAATTTAAATTTAACTTAAATTACTATGATTTGTATTTTTTTTAAAAGAAAAAATATTGACCTCTCCATACAAACTGTTCGATTTCAGTAAGCAATTTGTATGAGAGGTATAAAATTTCTTTCGAAAATAGTTTATTTGGGAAAGTTATTCAGTTTCGTAAACTGAGCACGTCCTTTCAGTTTTCGGTACACCGTTCCTCACACTCTGTATATTGCACTTGTATCGTTTCGTTCACTTCGAATCGATTTACCCGGAATTTTACACAAAACGCTCAGATATACGACATCAGAACAGATTAATCTTACCCAGCTCACGACTACAATTACATGCAGACAGCCCTCATGTAATGTCCATTAAAGTATATAATAAACTCCCTGAGTCTATCAAAAACTCTGCAAATGATAAACAGTTTATTCAAAACTTAAAACGATTTCTTATAAAAAAATGTTATTATACAATAAATGAATATTTAAATGATAAAAATTAATAAATTAATTAGTTTAACTTAAATAAATAATCAAAATAGTAAATTACAGGTACAAAATAAATAAATTTTTAATAATTATGATCAAATCACTATGTAAAAATCAAATATTAAAATAATTTTAACGTAATTTATAAATATAATATTTTTATTTTATATTTAAAACGAATTATTTTTTTAATTTTTAATATAATAATAATAAAGTTAATTTTAATGTAGTGTTAAATTTTTAATATAATAAACTGTCTTCCTTTCCTACATTGCTGTGCCCGACAGGGTCCATGTTTTGTACTTATTTCTTGTTTAAGAACTTGTAAACACACATAGAATGCAATAAATAAATTTGAATTTGAATTTAGTTGCCTGTTTTTTTTTAATGGTGGAGGTGCAAGGATTTATTTTCAAAATCATTGTGAATTGGTAAGCTTATGTTTTTGTTTCAGCTGATGATCGAAGCGCTAGCAGCCGAGAGGGCGGGAGGAGGAGTGGGGAACGCGGGCGGAGGTAAGCTATACAGGGTGTTAGGGACAGTGTTTCCAAAACTAATAAATTTACAGTGACAAGTCCGCTGGTGTGGTCGGTAGTGATCCTGTGTTTCACGACGTGGGCCGCGGGTTCGACCCCCGCCCAGGGTAAGCATTTGTGTGATGAACACAAGTGTTTGTTTTGTATCTGGGTGTTATTTATCTATTTGTGAATGTATATCAGTCTCTGATACTCATTGTACAGGCTTTGCCTAGCTTGGGATCAGATGACCTTGTGTGAAATGTGCCCAATATTTTTATTATAATTATTTATATAAAAAAAAATCGTCATCACAAAAACCGACTCTTGTCACAAGCCGTGCTGCAGTGGTTTCTTGTAGTTTCTCTTACACTGACATAGCACGATCCGAAACGGCGTAGACTCGCTCTATTTGCATTGTATTCTGAATGTCATTCTTAAAGTATTCTGTAAAGAATCTACATTGAATAATTTATCTGAATCACAACATCAATTTTATTGTAGATGTATTTTCCCTGTCCTCTAGGTGGGGGAGGGGGAGGGTTAGGGTTAGGGGGAGGGGGTGGGGTGTGGAGAGGGGAGGGCGTGCGGCACACGCTGGGCAGCTGGGAGCGCGGGGGGGCGGAGGGGCTGCCTCACGCCGCGCGCACCGTCGTGCCCCCCCTCTGCGCAGCTGCTCTGAGCCACGTGCACCGCGCCTGGTGAGCGAACACATATTACATAGATAAACTCGTTTATTTTGTCTACAGACACACATACATAATACAGACAACACTTAAAATACAGAACAAAAATTAATGCAACAAGGACAATAACAACAGTTGGAGCAATAGAAAATACATGTAAGTAAGTACCCGCTTGGGGTATGTGTGGCTACAGCAGTTCAAAAAAGGCCGTGGCTCAGCGCCGTTACATTCTTTGCAGCAAGTCACTGATTTTCAGCTACCACCTTGAGAAAAAACGCACATATTAACACATCTTATCACAGTGATCATCACCGTGGTGGGGAGAGGGGAGGGGTGTGGCAGACAGAGGGGGGAACGCATGCATGAACGGTTTTACTCACCTGTTTTTGTCGTAAAGCAATAGTGATTGCACTCCTGTGTTAAAAGCCTCTGTTCCCTAGTTAAAGCGCTCAGATCTCGATCTAGACGTTCTGGGTTCGACTCTATTTACAGTTTATTGTACACAAGATTAACTAGAGGATGGGCAGCAGCATCCTCCTTTGTAACTTACATCTTACTTACTGCGGTCACCAACAACCGCGGTCTATGGTGCCAGCCATAACGCTAACAAGCGAGGTGACTATGGTACTTCTCCTCCATATTTTTCCAGCAAAAGCTAGAATTCTGGAGGGAGCTCCCTGTCCTGTAGTGGACGTTTCATGGGATGTTACGATGTACACAAGATAATAAAAACATAAGAAAAAGACACAATAGGTGCTGCTTATTTCTACACGGAAATTTCTTCTAGCAAACCTTATTTACTCTTATTTTTTTTGTAAATGGGCTTACTCTTGACCTTGATCTAATCTTGAAGACAGAGATGAGGTCGACGATGGAGCGAGCTTGCCCAGAAGAAGCTCATTTACTCGCGACTTAAATAGATTCGGGTTATATAAACTCGAAAACACAGACGCAGGCAGAGAATTCCACTCTTTAGTCGTACACATTATAAAAGATGTTTCAAAGTGCTTTCTGCGCCAAATATCAACCAAGTGTGGGTGATATCCTGCGGTGCGTCTGGACTCCCGATGATAGAAGGGAGATGGTGAAATAAGCTCGTGGAGCACACTCTCCGAAGTACAATCTGTAGTAGGCCGACAGACATGCAACTTTGCGACGGTGGGCCAGACTGTGAAACTTGGTTTTCACCAGCATCTCATCATCAACGAGCTTCTTAGCTCTACGATCTATCTCCACTCAAATATCAACTAGCCGCACTTGACTCGATAGATAGGTTTGCGAGGTCGGTCATCGACCTACGCGATATGATGATGTTGACTCTCGCATATCGCGAGAAAGTAAGTGCAGTGCTATTGTACTATTTATTTTTTATAGATTTTTAAGGAAAATACATGGCAGCAAAAGAAAGTAAAGGATATAAGATCGTTGGAGTGTGATTTCATGTATTGTGTGTATGCATTAAGAAATAATCAGTTTCTTTGTTTTGCTTTGTCTACCCTCATATCGTAAATCCTGAATAATGCATTCAGAAATTGAAGGTTACCTTCTTTTGACTTCATAATGTCAATCTGTGCATAGAAATACTATTAGCAGCAATTTTTTATCAATGGGAATGTATTATGAAGTATTGAACAATTTTATTTTTATTTTATTAGGATATCCAACAGCTTTTCTTATAAATAAGTACTAAACAATTACTTTATTACTTACTTTACTAATTAGTTTCCATGTTTTATTTGCAGCGCGGAGATGCACGCGTTTGAGCAAGCGTGGTACCGACGGGAGATGAGACGTCGTCCGCTGATGATCAGTACGGCTCACGACCCGCAGACCAGGCGTAGGGCTGCCAGGCGACCTAAAGAGAGAGTGACGCAGGTAAACTATGACAAGCCACTTTGAAAGATTGTTGTGACGTGTTACGGGACTTGGGCATGGGATGTGGATCCTGGTCACGGCACCAAATTGTAGCTAGTAAGTTTGAGCCGTGCTGATAAGTGAATATGGCATGATGCGTTGAGTCATCCACTTATCAGCACGGCTCACGACCCGCAGGTCAGATGTAAGGGACGGTGCACCAAAAATTGAAGGAACGTGCTCGGATAACGTAAGTGAACAACTTTCTCAAAGATTCATATTTGGGAATAGTAGTTTATGCCACTGTCAGGTAAAGATAGTCATTGTAACATGAGTGCTTGTTTGTGACATGAGGCGCAGCCGAATGTCACAATAGACAGCACGAATGTTACAATGACTAGTTTGCAATCAGTGGCATACATTACTTTTTCTACGAGCATAAAAATTATTAAGAAAATAACGTACTCTTTGGTTTTTTTTGTCGTAGTAGTAGAGCACTAGAACACCTCCACTTTTCTGGCAATAAAGTCCTCTTGAGTTTCGTATGCTGCCTTAATTATTTCGTGAATGTTTTACTCATATTCACAAATTTTTTATGGAAATCAAGATGTTTATCGTTAAATTATAAATTAAAAGTTATTTTTCACAGATTAAATAAGCGCGAATGGCGCGAATTCCTCTCGGCCAGTCATCATAATATTGTGTATGGGGGGGTTCAGTGCATAAGTGCATGCATTCTTTTTTGAAGTTGTCCTTTATGGTTTAGAAACTAGCATATTAGCCGATGATATCCCATACAACATAGTATTAACGTAATTTTGTTGCCGAATCTAACAAAAAGGTGAAAAAATTATATTATCGTATTGTAGACAGTTGTATTTATAAATATTACGCAACAGGTTGTCGGAATGGCAATGTTTGTGATACTGTTTTCGGTTTCGTATTTCGAACTTTAACAAATGGGAGTAGAAAAATGAACATTATTTTTTTGTTTTTCACACAAACTGTTCGATTATCGTGAGCAGTTTGTATGGAGAGGTCAAAATGTTTTTATATCTCAAAAATGTTTCTTTTTTTTCACGCCCTATCAGTTTTCGGTATACTGTCCCTTACATTCTTTACAATAGCCAGTTGCGCAAAGCTTCTTTAAATTTAAATATACTTTAAAGTTATTGCTGTTTTGTCTAAATCCACAGAACAAAGAGTATCAACAAGTTAAAACTATTTTTTTTTAAGTTGTAATAAATACAAAAAAAAAAAAATAATAATACGTGTCGTTTCCCCCTAGCCCCCCCCGCCGCGCGCGCCCTCCCCCCCGCGCGCGCCCCCCTCCCCCGGCCCCTCGCTCTCCTCGTACTGGTCGCACGAGCTGTCCGACTCGTCGGCGCACTGGTCGGGCAGCGAGTCGCCCCGCCGACCGCACCGGGCCCGCCCCCCCGCGAGGCAGCGGCCCCGGGGCGGGCGCCGGGCCCGGGACTCAGATGACACGGAGACCGACTGGTGAGTTTATCCCACAGAGTAAAAAACTATAGAGTCCCCCATATACATATTCTGTATGAGTTAGTGAAGTGTAAAGCGTCGCACTGTCGCCCATGCTAGTCGGTCAAAAAATTCAGTTAAGTTTTACAAAAATCAAGATATCTTTAAAAAACTTATGTTTTCGTATAAACTTTTTTTGCAAAAGTGAAAATATATCGTTTTTTTACTTGTGAATTGATCACTAATACCAAGAACGGAAGCGTAAATAATCCGTAATGGCCATTTTATGCGTGATTTTTAACACCGTTTTTTTCCTGAATGGAAAGTGTTTTCACCAGGAAAACTGTGTTATAGTCGAAATAATATAGCTTGATTAGAATGACAGGTGGAAAAACAATGCATGAGAGCAGGTCGGATCTATACGTGTCTCTGTCGCTCCAATGTGTAGCACATCGCGGCGTCCTGCTTTAACACTTCTGTCATTATAATCAAGCTACATTATTTCAACTATAGTAGCATTTATTAGTCCCATGTCCCATATTTCTCAGAGAGAAAGATAAAAATTTTACGTTTTTAGGATTTGAAAAATATTCCATACATTTTAGTACGCTTATGACTCCCTCCTTAGCAGAAAGAGCTGCTACTAAAACCTCCTTGGTTTATCCACTCGAGCGTAAACAAACCAACCCATACACGTCCGAGTATGCTAAAGTAAGGCGCAACCGTTTATAACGACTGGAAATTATGACACAAGAGTACTGAATACCGTTATCGCACTGATTGACCAACTAGTCGGGCTGTGAGTAGACCGAGGGAAATAAGGCAGACTAGGGAGAGTAGTGACACGAAGACCGACTGGTGAGTGTATACTGTTGTGAGACTGGTCGGTCTGTGAGTAGACCGAGGGAAATAAGGCAGGCTAGGGAGAGTAGTGACACGAAGACCGACTGGTGAGTGTATACTGTTGTGAGACTGGTCGGTCTGTGAGTAGACCGAGGGAAATAAGGCAGGCTAGGGAGAGTAGTGACACGAAGACCGACTGGTGAGTGTATACTGTTGTGATACTGGTCGGGCTGTGAGTAGACCGAGGGAAATAAGGCAGGCTAGGGAGAGTAGTGACACGAAGACCGACTGGTGAGTGTATACTGTTGTGAGACTGGTCGGTCTGTGAGTAGACCGAGGGAAATAAGGCAGGCTAGGGAGAGTAGTGACACGAAGACCGACTGGTGAGTGTATACTGTTGTGAGACTGGTCGGGCTGTAAGTAGACCGAGGGAAATAAGGCAGGCTAGGGAGAGTAGTGACACGAAGACCGACTGGTGAGTGTATACTGTTGTGAGACTGGTCGGTCTGTGAGTAGACCGAGGGAAATAAGGCAGGCTAGGGAGAGTAGTGACACGAAGACCGACTGGTGAGTGTATACTGTTGTGAGACTGGTCGGTCTGTGAGTAGACCGAGGGAAATAAGGCAGGCTAGGGAGAGTAGTGACACGAAGACCGACTGGTGAATGTATACTGTTGTGAGACTGGTCGGTCTGTGAGTAGACCGAGGGAAATAAGGCAGGCTAGGGAGAGTAGTGACACGAAGACCGACTGGTGAGTGTATACTGTTGTGAGACTGGTCGGGCTGTAAGTAGACCGAGGGAAATAAGGCAGGCTAGGGAGAGTAGTGACACGAAGACCGACTGGTGAGTGTATACTGTTGTGATACTGGTCGGGCTGTGAGTAGACCGAGGGAAATAAGGCAGGCTAGGGAGAGTGACGACATGGAGACCTACTAGTGAGATTTAGCAATGATGTTTAAGTAGCAATACTTTCTGCTAAGGATGGAGCCATAAGCGTATCCATTTCTTGCAAGGGACCTCCATCCTAAAATTTTAGGATTTTTATCAAATACTAACGCAACGTAATCTCTTTCTCTCTGAGAAATACGTGACTTGGGAATAATTATTACCACAGTTTTCTGGTCAAAAACTGCTTTTGCGTAAATTGAAGAACTCCGGATAATAGAAAATAATGCACGACTTTTATTTAAATTGTATTCATTCATTAGTAAGCCCATGGACGATAAAAAAAAACAGTTTACTAAAACGATTTTTTGAATAACTATAAAATAAAAAGATAAAGCCATATAAGCCATTAAAGATTTGTTTCTGTGTCTTTCTAGCAAAACGAAGAAAAATTTACACCATATTGTTTTTCGCTAAAACATTTTTTTTTGTTTCAGCTCCTACACCAGCGAGAAAACGGAAGAGAGGTATGTGTCTTAGGAGTCAGTGAATCTGGGTCCTAGTACCTCAGAAAAATATGGGTTATATAGGGTGACTTTTAATTAGTTCTTGATAAAAAAAAGGTATGAATGTACTCATGATACTGAACAATTTTTCCCAAGGAACATAGGTCGAAATACGAAAATCAAGTTTTGACCTCCCATAGAAACTGCATCAGTTGATATCGCATTTTGTATGGGAGGTCAAATTTGGTTTTTCGTATTTCGACCTATGTTCCTTGGGAAGAGTTTTTTAGTTTTATGAGTACATGCATATCTTTTGCTATCAAGAACTAATTAAAGATAAAGATAGTTTATTCGTTGGAAACAGGTTAAAAAAAGGTCACATTTTTTTATCAAGCATAGCCATTTCCTATCACAATACATGATATACAAATAATTTAATTTATTAATATTAAACATAAAAGAAAAAAAAATTACAGTTCACATTAAATTATTACAATAATATTTATCATAAGAAAATTAAATTAATTCTGATTGAAAATTTATTATATGTCCATCATTATACGATTAAAGTCTTATATAACTAGATTTCCAAAAAAATCTGTCAGTTTATATATATGTACACCTAGCAATTAAATATTCTTTAAGTTTAATTTTAAAAGAACGGTCATTCAGTTCTCTGATATGTTTAGGTACCATATTATAGAGTTTAGGTGCCATACATAAAAAGCTTTTTGACATGAGTGCCGTTTTCGCTGGTGGCACGTAGACTTCGTCGTTATCTCGTCTATTTCTGTTTAAAATAACTGCACGCCTTTCAAATAATTGGGGATTATTTTTTACAAAATTTGCCGATTCTAGAACATATATAGCTGGAAATGTCAATATCTTATATCTAATAAAGTAAGGCCTACAACTATCTGTTAAATCCAGTCGAAAGATGACGAAGAAGATAAAAGTCGCCCTATAGATGTAGGATTAAAGAAATAATTCTTCACAAGTTAGGGATGTGGGAAACCCACAAGAAATTACATAATCTTATTCTTTTTGTAAATGCAATGAAGCCGCGCTTCTATTAATTTGGTAGGATTATTTTGAATACTTCAAAATCATCGATGTAAAGGCATAGGAAATGTGACATATTTTTGTCACAATTTCGCAACTAGAACTAAAACTTAAAATAGTTTATTCATTGTTAGATATTAAAATTTCTTAATGACGTCAGCTAAACTACATCGCTTCACAAACAAAGTGGCGCCATGGTTGGAAAAAAGAAGCGACAATAAAAACCTACGCGTTCTTTTATTTAAAACATATTTATGGAGGACTGTGGTCTCTGCCTACCCCAACGGGAAAGAGGCGTGATGTTATGTATGTATGTATGTATATTTATGTTTGAATGTACAGGGTTGATACAATACATAAGTCAACTTGAATTTTGAATTAGCCTGTTAGAACCGTAGCCTAATCCCATGGATTTTTCTCTTCTAGATAATCTGATATTTTATAATAACCTTTTTCATATAATTTCTGATTGATAACAGTTTTGAATTAATCTAACGTTAAACTTTCAATACGAGTGGGTACCGTAAAGGGGAACTAAAAGGGTAAATGGTTTTGTTTGTTTGTCTGTAGCTCGCAGTCCTCATACTCGGACTGGGAGGCTGGCGCGGAGATGGCGCCCCCCGCTCGCGCCAAGAGGCGGCCGCTGCCCGCGCGCAGGTAAACACGCTCGTGCTATTATAGCCCTCATTATCTACACTTACACAGCTTCACCTCTAGAATACCTTTATATCCAATCGGATCACGGAAAATTGGGCATTTGATCCCTGTAGCAAACACATTACCTTGCACCCACAATTTTAGACATACAACGTAAGAAATACCATACGAAAACTCGTTTCAAATAAATAATGTTTACAGACTTTGCCTAGTTTGGGATCAGATGACCTTGTGTGAAATGTCCCCCAATATTTATTTATAATATTCGCATGAAATATTTAAATTTGTTTTCAGATACAGCCCAAGCACAGTAGAAACGAAACGTGTCACAGAACCGACAGCCGGGCCGAGTCACGCCGAAACTACCACCAACCTCCCACAAACCTCCGAAGTGGGGGAACTACCGGAGGCCTATCGTCCGGGCGAGTGGCTCTGCGCCGTGTCTCCTCGCAAGGCGCCCTACCACCCGCAGATGGGAGATGTCTGTCTGTACTTCCGACTGGTGAGCGCTTTACACCAACCTCCCACATACCTCCGAAGTGGGGGAACTAGGCAAATCGTCACAATTTATAGCTTTCTTTTTGCAAGCTACCTCCTTGGTTTTTATGCTTGAATAAGTTATTTCCTTGGTTTTGATGATATGACAAGTTACCACCTTCGTTCTGACGCTTTTATAAGTTACCTCCTTGGTTATGCTTGTTGGTACATTCCACTTATAAATAACTAGATAGATAATGAGTTTTGTTTTATCTAGAAGAAGATTGTCAAAATAATGATCGAATTTCGAAGCATGTTTGAGAAAAGTATATTAATGTGTGTTTTTGTCTGTCCGCAGGGCCACCAGCGCTACTTCGAAGCGGTCGCAGAGAAGGACGTGTACAAGGTGAATCCCCGAGACAAGCCCTGGGAGCGGACGCAGATCAACGTGAGTCGTGCTTATTGACGCTTATTTGAGGCCGAATGGCCTCTGACTTGGTTTAGCGACTTTAGTCCAAAGTACCTGGACGACCGAGCTATGCTCTGTATTATTAAAATATCATTGGATTGGCATGCTATGCTAATCAACAACAGATGGCGCTGTTTGTTTGTTTGTTTGTACATTCTTTATTGTACCAAGAAACTTAAAAATACACATACTTAAGAAAAAAAAATAACAATATCGGCACAAAGGCGGACTTATCCCAAATAGGGATCTCTTCCAGTCAACCTTTGAGACACACAGTAGGACAGTTGATGCGGCAGGTTAACATGATAGGTACAATGGAGATATTAGACTTGTTTATTTACAATTACACTATAAATAAATTGCAATTATAATTAAAATTATGTATACATAATATATTTCACAATACATACATATCTACAAATAATATTAAGTCCTATAAATTATACATATATATTAATAATGCCTGATGTTACCTTGAGTCCGAATCATGACCCCAAGTCTTTTTAACCTTATTTTTAAAGGATGTGATTGAAGGAGATTGTCTCACTTCAGTAGGAAGCTTGTTCCACAAACGAACTGAATGTACCGTGAACGAATCTGAATACGTCTTCGAACAGTTTCTGGGTATATCTAGGGACAGATTAGTACCTGAGCGCAAATAGTCCCCCAAATTGCTGTAAGTTTCTTAAACGCACTAAAACGCGCAAATATTGTAGCTTGATAAATAATTTTGGTAAACATGTGACGAATTTCTACTGTTTCTACCACCATATTCAATCAACCTCACTGACACATCCCGACGGCGTTAACAATCTTAGTCCGACTCGCACTTGACCGTTGGTTTTCGTTTCAGGAATGCGAAGTGGTGAAAGTGGTCGGTGTGAAGTACGTGATAAAGCCGCCTCGGATCGTGTGCTTGAGGCTGGCTTGCCAGTCCAGCGGTGGGCAGAGACAACGGATATTCACTGTCAAGTAAGTTTGCTTCAACATCCTTTAGTCGCCTTTTACGACACCAACAGTGAGGTGGTGTTGAACAATTTTTAGCTCGTACCATCTGACATACTGCGGTCACTAACCACCGCATGTATGTTGCCAGCTGCCAGCAAGCGTGGTGACTTTTTTTTTTATCTTGCCGACACGAAAGAAGAAGAAGAATGTTACAAGTGAGCAAACGAGCAGGTGGGCCACCTGATGGTAAGTGGTCACCACCGCCCATAGCACCCACTGTCTTATTAGTGACATACTTTGACGCTAATAAGACAGTAAATCGCGTTGCCCACCATGAGAACTAAGATGTTTTGTCTCATGTGCCAGTAATTTCACTGGATCCCTTCAAACCGAAACACAGTAGTGCAAACACTGCTGCTTCACGGCAGAAATAGGCAAGGGTGTGGAAGTTCCCCAGACGGACTTTGCACAAAAGCCCTACAAGCTGCAAAAGTACAATCGCGGTATGAAAAGGTTCGCCAACCTAGGATTGGTTTTCGCGAGCAACAGTGCAAGGCTCAATCATACCAACATCTTAGTACAAGAAACGGTACTGCCAATCCTACTAATATTATAAACGCGAAAGTTTGTAAGTATGGATGGATGTTTGTTACTCTTTCACGTAAAAACTACTGAATTTTTTAATGAAACTTTACAATAATATTGCTTATAATAGGTCTTTACCTATGAAATTGCCGTTTTGTATGGCGAATTTTAGGTAAACTCAATTTTCAGTACTAACATTTTTACATTTCTCTTAGTAATTATAAATCCAATTCTGTTAATTTTTTTAAGCTTTATTGGGAAGACATTAAGCTAACAGAAGCTGAAATTTGAATTTGGGGCTTAAATGTCGCACCGGATACGGAAACAAGGTTTGCTACTCAAATATTAGGCTCATGACAAGGTACAGGCAACTTAACAAAAACTTTATTTTATGCGTAAATTGACAACCTTGAAGTCAACTTTCAAATATAAGACAAATGAAAAAAATAGCATTAGAATTATAGGAATTATGATCTCATCAATCTGTAAGAAAATTTCGGCAATTTCATAGGTAAAGACCTATTACATCAGAATAACACATAGGCTACAATTTATAAAGTAATCCTGCGCAGACGAAGTCGCAGTAACCAGCTAGTATTTAAATAAATGTTACGTTTGGCAAAGACAGCGGACATTCACTGTCAAGTAAGTTTTCTTCAGTTCGTTCAGTGCCAGCAAAAAATAGTACTGAAAAGACCGGATCGGGTTCGAATATAATTTCATCATAAGATTCCATGAAACGTCCACTACAGGACAGGGAGCTCCCTCTACAATTCTAGCTTTTGCTGGAAAAATGTGGAGGGGAAGTACCATAGTCACCTCGCTTGTTAGCGTTACGGCTGGCGTGACCGCAGTAACTAAGATGGTATGATACACAGGAGGATGCTGCTGCCCATCGTCCGGTTTTTAACCCTTAGTCGCCTCATACGACACCCACGGGTATGTAAGGGTTGGTACTATTCTTTGCCGGCACCACACGGGGCCACTGACTTATATTTAGGAAATTTATTCTGGTACAGTCTACGACAGGTCAAGCTTGACGCTCGCAGTGCGACATTAGCCCGTACGTCTATTGAAATAAGAACGGTGCAAAGTGCAATGTGTCAAGCTTGATGTACATCTAGAATCCTTCTAAAACTTACCTCAACATTTGTTAGACGCAAAGTACAAGAAACGCAAATTACGTAGATGATATCATTTCGTTCTTTCTAAGACCCCGCCATACAAAACATTCGCAATAATCTATACAATTACATAGTCGTGTAATATGGCCTTGAACCATGACAGCTATTGGCCCACTAAAATCGGTAGGGTAATACCCCGTGACCGGGCTTCTGAATTTGTTGGGTTATACCTCCGATTACCGCCAACTTTGTCTATGCTTTATACTTCATTCGAAATGTAATTTTAGTAAGTCACCATTTACGCCAAACCTAAATAAACCGTAGTTTCTACGCAATAAGGCATAAAATCGAGCGCGGGAGCGCTCGCACTAAGTGTATCCTTAAAAGGGAATAACAGATGGAATTTCCATACAAATGTTTTTCCTGTTTTCTTCCTGGGTAATGCCCCTAGAACAATGGTTTTTTTTTAAATATAAAATCTAGGTCTACTCTAGGTATGCCCCTTTTTAGGGTTCCGATACCAAAATGGTAAAAAAAAGGAACCCTTATGGTGCCGCTCTGTCTGTCCGTCTGTCTGTCACACCTCTATATCTCAGCAACCACTTATGCTATCAACCTGAAATTTGGAATAGTTTTAGAATATAGTTGCCCAACTTAATTGCACAAGAAAAATTTTTGAAAAAAGTATGATTATTAATATAAAGGGGGCCAAAATAGGGGGGGCCAAATTTCAAATTGTCGCTACTAGGTCGAGTGGGGTATCATATGAAAGGGCTTTACTTGTACATTTTAAAATATATTTTTGTATTTTTTTAAATTTCTTAGTTTTAAAGTTATGATGAAAAATGTCAAGAAAAATACCATTCCCCCCCCCTTATCTCCGAAGTTTGAGTAAGGAAAAATCTGAATTAATTACAGTTGACAGAAGTTTATATAAACTTTGCAGCAAAAATAAAACGATCTTTCTAAGTTGCACAGTTTTTCAGAAATCTGCAAAAAACCTTTACAAACAAATTTAGTTTTGCGGTCCTGAAAATGGACTTTATTGCTTCCAAAAATACTATAGGTATATCGGAACCCTCGGCGCGCGAGTCCGACTCGCACTTGACCGGTTTTTTTACTTTTGCGCAAAAAACAATATGAATTTCCAATAAAACTTTAAAAATGCCCCGTTTTTGCCGCCGTATTCAGACGACCACCATACAAATTGTAAATGGTTTTAAAATAAAAGAAAAGCATAGGAGCATAAATCTACTATTTCTTTAAATATTGGTACCAAAATTAATCGAATCGGTTCAGATTTGAAAGAGAAAATAAGGGGAAACAAAACGCCGATCTGGTCATGGTTTTTGGCAAAAGCGGTCTAAGCGGCAGTTGTCCCTGTCGCACATATTGAAGCGGTTGCTCGGGCGCAGCGCGATGGCAATACTTTGTTCAAATACCTATTCCTCGATTTTCTCGCTGGCACGATTCCCTCTTAAGGTGATACGTTTTCCATACAAAATTCAAATGACTTGCATTCTTAAGCGGGACATAAAATTCTGTTGAAAAACGAACGAATGCTGCTATTTTTTAGTTAAATTTTTCGCCGATTAATACAAAAATACAGTTAATGTACTGAAAGTACTAGTTTTTGTTAGCAATTGTTTGTTCAATATTACGATTGTGGGCGTGCGGTCAAAACTGTACGGTTGTGCTTTGTGTGCATGTGTGAGTGATCGTACTCATGTAAACACGGACTGACGAGAGTAATTGACTTTAGTGGACATATGGAGATATTTTTTTTATCGAAATTGTTGTTAGGTGTTGAAGTAGCAGCATGAAATTTACGCTAATCAACATTTTGCACATATATATATAGTTAGTTAGTACTTATTTATTCCATTAAAAAAATAAAACCTTATATTTGCAGCAGTGGCTCCATGTAGTTGCGTTCGGGTCTAAGTTGGCCGTCACAGATCACCTTAAGGATACACCGGTGCTTTGGAGTGTCTATGTTACGGCTAAAGATAGGTGTGAACATAAACTTAAGATTAGCCGGCTAAACTTAGGTTAGGAAGCGGCTAAAGTTCGTTATCATGTTAGTTTGCGTCGTGAATTTCCATCTTTAGCCGGCTAATGTGCACATTAACCGAAACGAAATGGCTAAAAATGTATTCGATGGACGCGCAGGGGCGAACATGTCGCATGAGGGGGCGGAGGGGAGACGATGCGCGCACGATGCAATGTTTTTGTTTACCTAACCTTTCTTCTTTTGTTAACGCTGGGAAAAAAATATTTATGCATCTCCCCCCCATCGGGGACTGAGAGGGGTATTTGGGACTTCCACCCAATAAAACAACCCAGCGGCACTCTCACATCGCCCGAATGGCGGGGGACTGGGAAACCGGCAGAGCCTTTACTTCTAGTCCCACACCAGCGACCGCCCGCCCTTAGCGCAGACCATTCACGCCCCTCCGCATAGGGAGGGGGCCGGAAATGACCGTTAGTGCCCGGGTATCCCGCCCGTGGGTGCCATACATTCCCATGACTGGACGCCTGGAGTCCCTTGCGACGGGTCAGGTCAGTGGCCCCGCCGCCGCCGCCATCACCCGCCATCACCCGCCATCACCCGCCATCACCCGCCGAGGCCGCGGAAGGTAGGGAGAGCGGCACAACGTAACACTGACACTCCTCTCCCGCCGCGGCCCCTACATCTCAACCGCGGTGCCTCCCATACGACACCGCAGCCCGCCTCAGTTGCGATAGCGCCCATACACTACCGCAACCTACCGCCCCAGGCCGCTCCATCGCGGGCTTGGAGACCAAACCCCAGAGGAGCAGTAACGCCCGGCCCTCTTCGCTTCGCCGTGGGAGACCGAGTCACGGGTACTGAGCCCCATCGGGGGGGGAAACCTAATCTAACCTTTTTTTTTGTTGACGCTGGGAATAAATGCATTTTCCTTTCATTTCCTTTTTCATTTGCTTCTACATTTTTAGACAAGGGCCGGCGATTAAACTTAAGTTTAGCCGGCTAATGATAGAAGAAACTAACTTTAGCTGCTTCTCGAAAATAAACCTAAGTTTAGCCGGCTAATCTGAAGTTTATGTTCACACCTATCTTTAGCCGTATCATCTACATTAAATGCTCGCAAATAAGTAGTTTTCAAAAATTTGGGTAATCAAACAACAAAGTACCCGTTCAGTTGTGGCGAAATGAAAGGTAAAATGAGGCCCAACTAAACCTAGTAAACCCAACGATACCGCTTTTAAAAATACTTACAGCGCCATCTCGTGTTGAGTAGATTTGTTGAGATATTAGTTTGTCTTTTAGGCACAGCAGACGGCAGACTATTAGTTATGACTGTCCGCCAGTGTGGCCGGTACTGAAATTATTTTCGTATTATTAGCCTATACTATTTAACGAACAATATTTGTATATATGTTACGGCTAAAACCCGAAGCGCGGCTGCACCTAGTTTTAGCCGGTTAGGTTAGGTTAGTAATCGGCTGGTACTAGGTTTAACCAAGAGTAGGTGGCTACACCTAGTTCTAACCGGCTAAAACTAGGTGCAGCCGCGCTTCGGGTTTTAGCCGTAACATATATATATATATATTTGTAATCGGTTTCTCGAAAACGACTCTAACGATTTCGATGAAATTTACCATACGGGGGTTTTTGGGGGCAAAAATCGATCTAGCTAGGTCTCTTGTCCGGGAAAATTCGTTTTCGCCGTGTTTTTTAAGCATTTTGAAACTTACAGCGCCATCTGTTGGCGAGTAGCATAGCTTGCTCACCCGATAATATTCTAATGTTGAGACGGCCATTATAGAGCGAAGCTCGGTCCCCAGGTACTACTATTAAACGAGCAATATTTGTAATCGGTTTCTCGAAAACGGCTCTAACGATTTTGATGAAATTTAGTATACAGGGTTTTTGGGGGCAAAAACTCTATTTAGCTAGGTCTCATGTCTGGGAAAATTCGTTTTCACCGTCTTTTTTAATATTTCGAACCGCGTTTTAGTTCGTTCAAGAAACTTACAGCGCCATCTGGTGCGCCATATTTTAATCATACAGAGCATAGCTCGGTCGCCCAGGTAGTCATTGACATGAGAAAAACGCTCCGTTTTTATCCGCGTATTTCCCAAAATCTTTGGTTTGGAAGGAAAACAGCTTGAATAGTTGTTCAGTTCAAAGAGTTATTCAGTCGAAAAGGTTGTTTAGATTGATTTTTAGGGTTCCGTACCTCAATATAAAAAAACGGAACCCTTATAGGATCACTTTGTTGTCCGTCTGTCTGTCTGTCTGTCAGGTTGAAATTGGTAACGAATATTAAGGTCCATAAACCACACAAGATCTGAAAATTTAAATTTTTTTACAACGACGCAATCAAAAGATATGGCTTTTTATGTCCTCATCTCCATACATTTATGCAAAAAAGCAAAACCTACAGGGTGATTCCCGCTGACCTAAAATTATGAAATTTGGCAAGAAGCTAGATCTCACAGTACAAATAAAGGGAAAAGTCTAAAATCATCAAATATTTCAATTTTTCTCACAACTAATAGTAACCAATTAAGGGGAGCTCCCGTGTGGTGCCGGCAAAGAATAGTACCATACCAACCCATACATACCCGTGGTGTCGTAAGAGGCGACTAAGGGTTAACTGGAGGATGGGCAGCAGCATCCTCCTTTGTATCTTACATCTTACTTACTGCGGTCACCTACAATCGCGGTCCATAGTGCCAGCCGTAACGCTAACAAGCGAGGTGACTATGGTACTAAGACTTCCCCTCTACATTTTACCAGCAAAAGCTGTAATTCTGGAGGGAGCTCCCTGTCCTGTAGTGGACGTTTCATGGGATGTTATGATGAAGGTGAGCTCCCGTTTCAAGAACTTTTCTATAAAAGAGGGGTCAAGTTAAATGGTTGCGGAGTTTTAAAAATCAAAGAGCAAAAGCTTTTAGTATATCATATGGTAGATAGGTACGGAACCCTTAGGGCGCGAGTCCGACTCGCACTTAGCCGGTTTTTTTATTTAGTTTAAAACGTGTTACGCTTGAATTTTGTATTGATAAAAACTATAATTTTCGCAATACCGACCACACTGACGACAATTTCCTGCCCGCCCCTTCATCTGCTGAGCGCCTTAGCTTCATCAGCTGACAGCCCATTTAGTTTTTTGTAATTTTGACATGGGACTTGAGAAGTTTAGGCTTATTGGCAGACATTTTATTATTATTTTATTTTGGGAGCTTACAGCCTTACAATAAAGATTATCTTAAAAAATTCTATTGGCCAATTACAAGCTACCACATATGAGAGGTCTAGTTTCACAAAAAACTTCTTTAGTTAGTAACATTACTAACACCAATTCTTTAAACTAGTTCATACGACAAAAGAGGGTTTTTCTAAACAAAATTTTACTGAAGTAAATGAACAAAAACCTTCTGGCAAAAAACTTCCTATAGCAAGGACAAAGGAAAAATCGAATATTTTGAATATTTTACATCAAAATATTCAAGGTTTTTCTGGAAAAATTTTAGAATTAGAATTATTCTTAGAAAGAACAAAATTTGATATAATTTGTTTGACAGAACACTGGCAAAAAGATTATCAAATGTTGATAAATTATCAAAACTATTGTATAGCCAGTGCTTTCAATCGAAAGTCTGCTTTACACGGTGGATCACTGATTTTAGTTCGTAACAGTTTTAAGATAAAGAACCGTAAAGATATTGTTCGACTTTCGGTTGAAAGATGTATTGAAATATCTTGTGTTGAGCTGGACGAGCATGTTGTAGTGTGCGTATACAGACCTCCCGCTTTTCAAAAATTTTCAATGTTCGAGTTAGTAATCGAAGATGTTTTAAAAATAGTGACAAAAGAAAATAAGTTTGTGATAGTGTGTGGTGACTTTAACGTCAATATCTTAGAAAATAATACCTATAGTAACAAACTTATAAGTCTTTTCAAATGTTTTAATTTAGAGCATGTATTTTTTGAACCTACAAGGGTGACGTCATCCTCGGCTACCTGTATTGATAACGTCTTTTGTAATTGCGATTATTTTGAGAAAAGTATCATAAACTCGCTTTAGTCTGACCACTCTGGTCAAAGTGTTACTTTTAATTATTCTCGAGTAACCCAGAAGATAGATATAGAAACCAGGAGCCTAACGAGCGGTAGGTTAGAAAAGTACAAAAACACGTTACTAGAAAAACTGCCCTGCCACAATTATAATACTAACAACCCTAATAACTCATATGAAGATTTATTCACATTGATTAATACTGAATTCAGTAAAATTTTCACTATTAGAAAAAAGCAAATTATTATAAACTTCAAATTCAGTGACTGGGCTACCGCTGCTGGTATTCGCAAAAGTAGAGAGAGACTTTTTGAATTATATGAGCTAAGAAATTATTCAAATGACGACAATTTCATTGAATATGTCAAAAATTATTCAAAATTGTTTAAATTAGTTTGTTCAAAAGCAAAGTTATTTTTTCTTCGGAAAAAAATACAGTCTGCTGATAACAAAATTAAGGCTGTATGGAATGTTATAAACAGTGAAACTGGAAAAGTGAAACCGCGTGACAATCAAATCACACTTCATACAAATCGCGGAACTATTAGTTCAAACGTAGAAGTGGCTCAAGAATTCGAAACCTTTTTTACTAATATTCCTTTGAAAACAACAGAGTCACTCAATTCTTCATCTTCACTTGCTAGCGATTTACTTCAAAAGAATGTGGACGCCTGCGAAACTGAATTTGGGTTCAGTCATGTCACCCCTAACGAAATTATTAAAGCCTTTAAAAGTATTAAAATGAAAACTACTGAGGACCTATGGGGAATGTCAGTAAAAGTCTGTAGTGCGATCATTGATACTATATCTCCATATTTAGCTGTTATATTCAATGATTGTGTCGATCATGGTACATTTCCTGACTTAATGAAAAAAAGTAAAGTAGTTCCATTATTCAAAGCTGGTGACAAAAAGGATCCCAGTAATTTTAGACCAATATCAGTCTTACCTGTACTTAGTAAAATTTTTGAGAAGGTCATACTCAATCAAATGCTTTCACACTTCAATAGAAATAACTTACTACATGACCATCAATTTGGTTTCACGAAAGGGCGCAGTACAACGGATGCCGGGACTTCACTTTTAAAATACATCTTTAGCGCGTGGGAAAAATCTGAAGATGCTATTGGTATCTTATGTGATCTATCCAAGGCATTTGATTGCGTAGATCATAGCACATTGTTGCTAAAACTTGAACATTACGGTGTTAAGAATAATTCACTTAAACTACTTAGGTCATATTTGGAAAACAGGATTCAAAAGGTACAAGTAAACAGGACGAAATCACTGGGATCTGTTGTCAAAATTGGCGTACCTCAAGGGTCCATATTAGGGCCATTTTTATTCCTTATTTATATTAATGACCTTCCTTCTGTGGTGAAAAATCTGTCAAAGATTGTGTTATTTGCTGATGATACTTCATTAATATTCAATGTAAGTAGGAAATCACAAAATTATAACGAAGTCAACGATGCACTTGGACAGATTCATGCATGGTTTACTGTTAACAATCTAGTCCTAAACGCCAAAAAAACTAAATGTATTAAATTTGCACTACCAAATGTAAGGTCTACTTCACATAACATAGTATTGAATAGTGAGCCATTAGATTTTGGAAATAGTACAGTTTTCTTAGGGTTAACACTAGACTCTAAACTTCAATGGGGCCCTCATATAACGGCTCTTTCTGGTCGATTGAGCTCGGCTGCATATGCTGTTAGAAAAATCAGACAACTTACTGATGTAGCTACTGCAAGGCTGGTTTACTTTAGCTACTTCCATAGCATTATGTCTTATGGCATACTGCTTTGGGGCCGAGCAGCTGATATACATTCAATATTCGTTTTACAAAAGAGGGCTATAAGAGCAATTTATTGCCTGAAGACTCGTGATTCCCTGAGAGAACTGTTCAAGGAAATCAACATTATGACAGTGCCATGCCAGTATATCTATGAAAATATAATGTATGCTAGAAAGAACATTCATCAATTACCAAAAATTTGTGACAGACATAATTTTAATACTAGAAATAAGCATAAAATTGATCAACCATATACTAGATTAACTAAAGTCAATACATCTTTCGTTGGTCTGTGTATACGATACTACAACAAAATACCTGACAATATAGTGCAATTACCTGAGAGAAACGTTATGTAAAAAAGCTTACTATAGATTGGATGACTATATGAATGACAAAGAGGTATGGTGCTCTGATATTCCAGCGAAACACAAGAAACACATTGTAAAAAGCCGACTCTTAAAGTAGGCCGTGCTGCAGTGGTTTCTTGCCGTTTCTTTTACGCTGCCATAGCACGATCCGAAACGGCGTAGACTCGCTCTATTTGCATTGTATTCTGCATGACATTCAATAAGTATTCTGTAAAGAATCTACATTGAATAAAATTATCTGAATCTGAATAACCCATTTTTTTCTCAAATATAATCTACTATATTTTATACTAGCTGGTGCCCGCGACTTCGTCTGCGCAGGTTTATAAATTGTAGCCTATGTAATATTCTGATGTATAAGCTTTATTATTGTAAAGTTTCATTAAAATCCATTCAGTAGTTTTTTACGTGAAAGAGTTACAAACATCCATCCATACTTACAAACTTTCGCGTTCATAATATTAGTAGGATAATCAAAAAACATTTAAGCGGGTTTTGATACTAGACCCCTATTCTGTCTACCTTCCTTCTAATTATTTTATTCTGGTGACTGCCGGAACTGTTGGAACTCATCACATCAATGCGAATTACCGTACGTTAATCTCGCACATACTTACACCGTTTATTGTTTGTTATAGATACCACGATATGCCGGACGTGATAGACTTTCTGGTTCTCAAGCAGCAGTACGATATCGCCACGCAGCGGCACTGGGGCCCCGGAGACCGGTCGGTACATTGCTTTATATTACAGGAATTTTATTAAATTAAATTCAGGACCTTCTAATTAAAGATCAGGTTAAAAGTACCCTAAACCGACGAGCATGTATGAAAGAATTGATGAAAGTACACGAAGCGAGGGAATGTCAAGATCGTAGCAGGTGGAGGACTGTGGTCTCTTCCTACGCCGACGGGAAAGAGGCGTGATGTTATGTACCTATATGTATGTATGAATATTATTGATTTTACTCCCGAAGCCAAAAAAAAGGGGAGCAAATTTTTCACCTTCTCATACAAAGTCGATCACGTGAAAACTTTATTATGGAGTCGAAAATTTTTTTGCGAAAGTTATAATAAAATAAAAATAGTTTATTTCTCTCAAAACATACTTTTGACAAGTAGCTAAGGCCAGGGTCAACCTATTAAGTTACAATAAACCTGTGTCAGGTTGCTTGTTATCATGAGTACATTAATGGTACAGCAGCACTGCACTAACTTTCTCGCCATGTACGACAGTCATCATTATCATATCGTGTGGGTTGCAAGGTCGATGACCGACCTCTCTAACCCTGGTGTCAGAGTTGTTGAGCCGTCAAAGGCCTCTGACATGGCTCATTAACGACTACATCAGTAGATTGTAGTCGGGCTTAACGTGCCTTCCGAAGTACGGAATCATCTAACTTTTGGGACAATCAGGTGATTCATCCTGCAATGTCCTAACCAAACTGGGGAGGTCGCACAAAAGGAATTTTGTTTGTCAGTGTCCCCACCGGGAATCGAACCCGGAACCTCCGGATCGAGAGCCGAGCGCTCTGACCACTACACCACAGAGGCTGTTGGATTCTACTCATGAAAACAAACAACTTTCCTGATGAAAAAGAAATTCTTTAAGGTGATCCGTTTTCCATACAAAAATTCAAATGACTTGCATTCTTACGCGGGACATAAAATTCTGTTGAAAAACGAACGAATACTGCTATTTTTTTAGTTATAATTTTCGCTAATTAATACAAAAATACAGTTAATGTACTGAAAGTACTATTTTTGTTAGCAATTTTTGGTTCAATATTAAGATTGTGGGCGTGCGGTCAAAACTGTACGGTTGTGCTTTGTGTGCATGTGTGAGTGATCGTACTCATGTAAACACGGACTGACGAGAGTAATTGACTTTAGTGGACATATGGAGATATTTTTCTTATCGAAATTGTTGTTAAGCGTTGTAGTTGGACGATGAAATTAACGCGAATCAACTTTTTGCACATATATAGTTGGTACTTATTGCATTAAAAAATAAAACCTTATATTTGCAGCAGTGGCTCCATCTAGTTACGTTCGGGGCTAAGCTGGCCGTCACAGATCACCTTAAGGAGCAACCTCTCGTCCGCTAGTGCCCCCATCAGTTAAAAAAATATGACTCGCTAAATACAAAATTTATCGAAAATCTGAAAGACACATTGAAGTAAAGGCACCCTAGTCTATTTAGAACCTATTTACTCTGTAAAGTTCACTGTAGTTGCAGATACAATAACTACTAAAAGTGGCAGTTTTTCGCCCTTTTTGTATTTGTAACAGTGAACTATATTTTACAGAATTTATAGGTTAAATAAACAGGTCTGTCAATCTGTCTTTCCAGATTTTCGATAAATTTGTTATTTAGCGAGCATTATTTTTTTAACCGATGGGGGTGCTAGTGGACTGCAAGTAGCCTCTTAAAGCAACCAAACAACGATCTGAAATTCACACCCTTCAGTATTAGCCTACAAATAAATAATAAGTCAGAAATTGTAACTGCTCTCAAAACATGACCCAAATGTGTCGTGTATTTCAGAAGTCGTTCCACCGCGTCATTGGCACAACTACCACTAGCTGACATTGCAGCACGCGCGCGAACCAATCGCTGCTCTCGTTCTGAATTTGAACCAATTGATTCGTATTTTGAATATACGACCTTTTGGTTTCACGTAGGCTAATTTTTTGTTTGTAATTTGTTTTGAATTAGAGTTCCTGACTTATTATTTATTCGTAGGTATTAGAACGTCCTGAATTTGGTCCTGGCACGTTCGCCCAGGCCTTCCCCTTCCAACGTTTCCATTCACTCTCGCCTGGTAGATCGCTTTCGTCAGTCTTCGTTCATTCATCCTCTCTACTTGACCAAACCATCTCAGCATCCCTTTCTCGATTTTGGTCACTACGTCTTCTTTTACGCCACAACGTTCTCTCATCACACTATTTCTAATCCTGTCACTCAATTTAACACCAATCATACTCCTTAGTGCTCTCATTTCCACTGCATTAATTCTACTTTCATTCTTCTTCTGCCATACCCAGCTTTCACTGCCATACATCAGTGTTGGTATAAAAACTCCCCCATGAACAGCCAAACGAGCCTTGTGAGACACCTTCAGGACGTTCTGAATAAAGGCTAGGTTAAAAGTACCCTAAACCGACGAGCATGTATGAAAGGATTGATGAAACTTCAGGAAGCAAGGGAAGTATGTCAAGATCGTAGCAGGTGGAGGACTGTGGTCTCTGCCTACCCCAACGGGAAAGAGGCGTGATGTTATGTAGGTATTAGCACATCTTTACGTTAAACGTTGTACAAGTAGTAAAGCTAGATGTAATATTTTGCTTAGGTTTCGGTGTATGATAGACGACTCGTGGTGGACGGGCGTAGTGGTAGAGAAGACCGGCGGCCCCCCCACAGTCGCCACGGCTGGTGTAGTCGCCACGGGGAGTAGCAGCGCGCCGGACACGCCGCAAGCCACGCAAGCCTCGCAAGCCGCCGCGCACTTCCTCTCGCTCAAGGTACGTACTCAGGCAGCTTTGACCTTGAGCGGGTCTCTGGTTTCGGGCGTTATATGCGTTATTAGCTTATACTGGTTTTGTGTATACGTGCTTCCTGCCGTGCGTACTGACTTATTTCTGGCCCTCAAGCACAGATTAAATAATAGTAAACTAACGTTTACATATACGTCACTCCCAGGCGGGGCGCCGACAAATTTCAACCTTACGGTCTAAGCATAAAGTCGATACTTGCAGTGCACCGCTTAGGACACGTTTTTAAATTGCGCGTGATCGCGGACAGGTGGGCTAAGGCGATGATTTTGTCACTTTATGAGATACTGAGCGAGATGCAAGTAGGTGTGAAATATTGTTTATTGGTATAAACAACTTCTTGTTTTCAGTGAATAAGTTCAACTTCTAAAAAGATTATTTTATTCACTGAAAACAGTGAATAAAAAGCCCTTTTAATCACGATTTTGGTGTTTGAATTTAGAACACATCAATATATTCGACCTCCATTAAGAGCAGCGACTCAATACGAAGTACCAGGCGAACATGAATTTTCAAGAGGAGGACAGCAACTGGAGACTTGGAGGGGCATACAATAAACAAGTACCTACCAGGAGACCATGAATATAATAGAGGTGGTCAGCAAACGGGGTGGTCAGCTAATTAATTGTTTTTTAACAATAAGGCCGCCTATTGTGCTCCGTATTTCATGTTTGTATTTTTTGTAAATTTTGTATTTCTGTGTGCAATACGAGTAAAGAGTATTGTATTAAGCTGTATTCTAGAAAATATGATGAATTTTCATTTTATGACATTTAATTAACTAATCAACAATAAATTTGTCATTTAAGTAAAAAGATATAAATTTTTGATGGCTGTTTGGAAGTTTAGTCTGTACCTCTCAAGTACGCGTATAATCTGTGCCCGCTAAAAAGAAATAATGCGATGCGCGCCGTATTACTCGTACCAAATATTTGTTTCAAGAATATATTCGACCTCCATCTCAATGCTATACAACCTCCTTAAATGTATATTTTCGCTTAAATCTTTCTTTTTCTCGTGGTCATGGTATAAAGTATAGTATGCAACTCTTGAATAAAAGGGATTTAAATCTAGGGCCATGAATCACTCGCGTCGCTTAGGATTCTAACACTTAAATCACTCGCTACGCTCTTGGTTCAATCGTCATGAATCACTCCCTGCCTTCACTTGCTCGTGATTCATCTCTGGCCCTCGCTTTAAATCCTTCTTTTATTCACTAATTGCATAATATACTATTACTTACCTATTTTGCAGAACTTAAGATGACATAAAGAAAAGTAAAATCGACTGCCTGACCCAGTTGACTTCTAGCGCCGCGTTGCATACCTAGAGTGCGGAGTGTCACAGGCCTGCCTCAAGCCATATTTCGACTTGTGCGTGCTTTACACCAACCTCCCACACACCTCCAATGTGGGGGAACTAGGAGGCATAATGTCCACCTGGTTGTAACTAGTCATGGTCACCACCGCCCATGACACCCACTGTTTTATTAGTGAAATAATTTGACACTAATAACACAGCAAAGCGCGTTACCGACCCTGAGAATAATAAGGTGGTTCGTCTCATGTGCCGGTAATTTCACTGGCTCCCTTACCCTTCAAACCGAAACATAGCAGTGCACACGCTGCTGCTTTACGGCAGAAACAGGCAAGGGGGTTGTTTTTCCCCACACGGACTTTGCACTAAAGCCCATCTAAAAAACTTCTACCGCATGTTAAATGAAATCCGATCAGATTGATCTTTAAGTCCGATTGCTATCTAAAATCGACTAAACCATTTTGTTAATGAATGTGAATGTCAAATAAATAGATATTTGATTTTGAATTTGAAATATGAACCAGTGTTTAAATCAAACTATTAGCTATCAAATAAAAAAAATGGTTCAGTAGTTTGTGCGTGATAATCCAACAAACAAACACATTTGTTTTAGACCCTCGTTGTATAATGTACTATTAATTGTCTGCAGGTGCGGTGGGACAACGGTGAGGTGGAACGTCTCTCGCCCTGGGACCTGGAGCCTATTGACCTGGACAGGTATATTACAGTCTATTCGCGACAGACACCTAAATGTAAGGTACCTCGAAACACAAAAACAACAAAACTAGTTTGATTTATAGTAGTTTAATATACAAGTGCTGTAAGTAGGCTTATTACAAACGAGTTGACGTTTTGTAAACCCGAGACGAAGTCGAGTTTGTTTTAACTCTTACGGCCGTGTATATTACGACGTTTTTCAATACTTTGTGAGAAAACAGGTATAAGTAATACACTTGGTAAAGGATCCAACCATGGGTACTGTCAGCCTCTTGTCGAATTATGTTCTGGTACTCTCCATTTTATTTTAAATATAGGTAGGCAGTCGTCATCCAAGTAGAAAGTCACCACTGTAGTATTTTTACCATATAGTTTTATGAGCAGAGTGTAAAAACTCCTTGGTAGTATACATTTTTAACTTACCGCATTAGTTCGGTAAGTAACTACTTACGAGCAATGTTTACGTCCTTGTAAGTACGTTTTTCGAGCAAATGTATTGAAAATTGGTTTTAAACCGGGCTTACATCTATATTTATGTGTAATGTAACATTACAGACTGCCTTCGGAGCCCGGGGGCGCGGTCCCGGTCCTGCCTCACGAGTTGGAAGCTGTCCTGTACCGCTGCGAGCCGGAAGAGTGGCCGGACAGGACGCGGGCGTGTCGCGCCATCGCTCAACACATCTCGCAGGTAACGGCGCATTGTGTGTGACACTAGGGAGGTAAGTTAGATATTGCACACGAGATGGTTGTTAGCGGACGAGCGTGCGAGTTTGAAGGTTATTTAATTAAATAGAGTATAATTATAAGAAAATAATTCTCAGCCTGCGTCTGTGTTCCCTAGTTCATATAACCCGAAATTGACATAGGGGTCATATGTCATCCTCCCTCTTCTATTAAAAAAAAATGGAAAAAAATTCCTACATCCCGAACGATATTAAGTCTTCACAGGTTTAGAAAAAATAAAGAAATATTAATTGCAGCAGGGGACTCTATGCTGAACAGAAAGCTCCTCCCAGTATTTAACACTAAACCATAAAAACTATTTCATAATTATAAAATTTTATTCTCCACTTTTCCAAAGATAAAACTAACCTTTCTATTATA
Organism: Athrips mouffetella; assembly: GCA_947532105.1. Taxonomy (NCBI): domain Eukaryota; kingdom Metazoa; phylum Arthropoda; class Insecta; order Lepidoptera; family Gelechiidae; genus Athrips; species Athrips mouffetella. The sequence goes on from OX383984.1 coordinate 16,433,566, forward strand.
TTGAGAAAAGTACTATTAAAGTAGTGAATACCTTTTTTGTCGGCCATGGCAGTAATGATGCGAACGAATTCGAGGGCAGTAGTTAGTTAATTGTACAAAATGATTTCCCCCCAGGTGATGTCGCTGTCGGTAGCGGAACCGTTCGTGGTGCCAGTGGACCTCCAGCTGTACCCCTCATACGCGATGGTGGTTCCGTACCCCATAGACCTGTCCACTATCAAAGCGCGCTTCGACAACTTGGTGAGTGCTTTTACACCCCTTTTTATCACTCCCGGATATTTTCAGATTTGTTTCTGTTCATGAAACTGAACAACTTTAGTCAGAAAGATAGATCGAAATATGAAAAATAAGATTGTCTTTATACAAAATGCGTGATCAGCTGATTCGGTTTCTATAGGGATCAAATATTTCTTTTTGTATTTCGACCTATGTTCCTATAATATCTTTGATTCCAGATAGATAGATAAATACTTTATTGGCACACACAGAACACGTTAACGATTACAAAGGAGGGTCTTAAATCTAGGGTGACACAGGCGGTCTTATCGTTGGGAGCGATCTCTTCCAGACAACCTTCCAGTTTTGCCCATTGGACAGACTATAGGTGTGGAAGGAAAAGGCTTCCTTGGTGTGACATTATGCGAACGTGACATTTTGCTATGGTAAACCCTAGTGTGACATTTTGCGAACGTGACATTATGCTATGGTAAACCCTAGTGTGACATTTTGCGAACGTGACATTATGCGCCGGGAGGGCCTATTTGTGCGGATGAGCTGATACTTATTCGCCTATTTGATCATGCGGTAGAAGAAATATAACAATTTTATTCAAATCTTTCTTTTAAGTGAGCAAACGAGCAGGTGGGCCACCTGGTGGTAAGTGGTCACCACCGTCCATAGCACCCACTGTCATATTAGTGGCATATTTTGACACTAACAAGACAGCAAAGCGCGTTGCTCACTTTGAGAACTAAGGTGATATCTCTCATGTGCCGGTAATTTCACTGACTCCCTTGCCCCTCAAACTGAAACACAGCAGTGCAAACAATGCTGCTTCACGGTAGAAAAACGCAAGAGGGTGGTATTTTCCCAGACGGACTTTGCACAAAAGCCCTACCACCTCTATGTATGTATGTATTTATGTAAAATATGTTTGATTCCAGTTCTACCGACGAACAGTAGCTGCTCAGTTCGACGTTAGATATCTCGCGAGTAACGCGGAGCAGTTCAACCAACCACACTCCCCCATAGTGCGGCAAGCGAGGCTGGTCACAGACCTGCTGCTACACATCATCAGGTAACCGTGCATTACGAAGAACAAAGTATTTTAAATTTTTTTTGCTATAATTTCTCAAAAGATGTGGTTTTTTCTCAGATTTATTTTGAAAAACAAGAATTAGCCTTTATCCCAATCCCACTAATAGATGGCGCTGTAGGGTTTCAAGAAATGTAGAAAATGGCTGAGATCTAGCGAGATCGATTTTTTGTCCCTTTAAACCCCCATATGTTAAACTTCAACGAAATCTTTAGAGCTGTTTTCGAGAAAAACTAAGCTACATTATTTGGAGTGTAATCTGTGTCCATATCCCAGCACCTCCACCATGTGGTGTTGTGTATGGACCGTGGTACTTATGCGTGGTGTGTGGTGTGTGGTGTGTGGTGTGTGTCGCAGCTTGTGGCGGTCGGTGGACGTGGTGGGCAGGTACCACGAGCTGGCGGCCGCCTACCACTCCTCGGACGACGAGCCGCTCGCCACCCACGCCACTAACGTGAGCAAATACAATTTTATTATTTTTATAGTTTTACGTATAATATTGGAATTGTAGACGTCGGAAAAAGTCTGCTATGCTGAAATGGGACTGGGCAGCACATGTATGCCGCATGCATCCGGATAGGTGGGCTAGAGTAGCTACAGAATGGGTGCCAGAGGATGGTCACCGCCGTTTAGGGCGACCTCGGAGACGATGGCGCGACGATTTAAACAACTTTTTAAAAAACTGGCCATCAGAGGCTCAGAACAGAGACGAATGGCGAAAAAGAGAGGAGGCCTTTGCCCTGCAGTGGGACACCATACAGGCTACATAAAAAAAATAGTTTTATAATAAACTTTTATTTTCTTACTTTGCCACCTAATAAGCATTTGCTGTACTAGCTCAACTAGTCCATCATTCCAGATATATTTTAAGTCGAAAATTGGTAACACTACGCTGCATAGGTAGCAGCACAAACGCAACGTTGAAATGTGTATATAGGGTGACTTTTAATTAGTTCTTGATAGAAAAAGGTATGAATGTACTCATGATACTGAACAACTTTCCCCAAGGAACATAGGTCGGAATACGAAAATCAAGTTTTGACCTCCCATAAAAACTGCATCAGCTGATAGCGCATTTTGTATCGGAGGTCAAATTTGGTTTTTCGTATTTCGACCTATGTTCCTTGAGAAAAGTTGTTCAGTATCATGAGTACATGCATATCTTTTGCTATCAAGAACTAATTAAAAGTCACCCTATAGAGGTCGCAAGTTTCACAACCTCAGGCAGAACCACGGCAGCCTAGTACTGCGCAGAAGGCGCAGGTTCGAATGCTGCCTTGGGTTGGGAAATTTTGCGATTTTCTATTTTGTAGATTTGTTATTTTACAGTTGTCAGACTAACGTAAAATTTTACACTGAGCAGCGATTGGTTCATAAGTGTATGATTTGACGTTTTGCAAAATCGTTAGCTTATCAACTTACCGCCAAGCAGCTTAAGTTGATTAATTATCTGACATTGATTGCGTTAAATAACAATTTCAACTACCGTTTATGTTTTTTTGAAAGTTGTTACTAGAGAATTGATGAACTTACGATTCCTATAATTTTCTGGTGACATCTATAATCTGTCCCGCAGTCGTCTCGCTCCCGCGGCCGCAAGCAGCCAGCCGTCTCCTGGCGCGAGGTCTGCTCCTCAGTGCTGCAGGAGCTGATGAGGTCTCCGGACGCTGAGCCCTTCAAGCAACCCGTCTCCATAGAGCAGTGCCCAGACTACCTCACCGTGGTCACCCATCCTGCCGACCTCGCTACTATCAGCTCCAACCTCCACGGCGGTAAGATATGATCCTGCAACACGCTATTTTCAAGAAATGTAAAAAATATTTGAAAATTCAATTTCTCGCCCTCGAAAACCCCCGTATAGTAAACTTCATCGAAATTATTGGACCCGTTTTCGAGGAACCGGTTACAAATATATACGAATTTTTATAATTAATAGTATAAATACCTGGGCGACCGAGCTATGCTCTGTATGATTAAAATATCATCGGGTGAGCAAGCTATGCTACACGACAACAGATGGCGCTGTAGGTTTTTGTCTAAAACGCAAATGCTTAAAAACACAGAGAAAACAAATTTTCCCAGATATGAGACCTAGCTAGATCGATTTTTCGCAGCCGAAAACCCCCGTATGGTAAATTTATCGAAATCGTTAAGTCGTTTTCGAGAAATCGATTATAAATATATACACAAATAATACTCGTTTAATAGTATATTTGTATCGCAGGTCGCTACTCGCGCGCGTCTCGCTTCGCCGCGGACGTGCGCCGCGTGTTCTCCAACTCGCGGCTCTACAACACCAACAAGCGGAGCCGGGTGAGTTCACTAGTGATCATTCTTAGTTCTGATGCAAATAATGAGAAATTACGTATAATTGCCAAATTTAGTAATAGGTCTATGAAATTGCCGTTTTGTATGGCGAATTTTAGGTAAACTCAATTTTCAGTACTAACATTTTTGCATTTTCTTATTGGGAAAACATTAAGCTAACAGTAGCTTAAATTTAATTTTCGAAAAATATTTTCTGTAAAAAAATATAACAAATCTAATGATGAAATCGGACGACATTAAAAACGAACAATTTTCGAACCTATAATTTTATATATAAACTAAAAATAAAAACTTTATTTTATGCGTAAATTGATAGCCTTGAAGTCAACTTTCAAATATAAGACAAATGAAAAAAAAATTGCATTAAAGTTATAGGAATTATGATCTCATCTGTAAAAAAAAATCAGCAATTTCATAGAAGACCTATTATTTTACTCTGCATATCAATCTGTAGGACTTTCCCAAAAGAACATGAATCGAAAAACAAGAAAACGTTTTTGGTCATCCCATACAAATACAAAAATAGGTTTGTATGGGAGAACTAAGAGTGGAGTAACTCAGCTAAAAGTCACCACCAAAAAAAAAATTTTTTTGCCACAAGTGGGCAAACGGGCAGGTGGGCCACCTGGTGGTAAGTGGTCACCACCGTCCATGGCACCCACTGTCTAATTAGTGAAATAATTTGACACTAATAAGACAGCAAAGCGCGTTACCCACCCTGAGAACTAAGATGGTTGGAAAAGTTTGTATGAAAATCCTAATTTGTGAAAATTCGAATTTTCATGTATTTAACTTCGAAATCGGAAGTATTATCCAACATAAATTTGTGCCTCATATCACCCCTTGAAGATGATAATTTAAAAATGCTGAAACACTCGTGTTTCCTCATTTTTAGGGTTCCGTACCTCAAAATAAAAAACGGAACCCGTATATGATCACTTTGTTGTCCGTCTGTCTGTCTGTCAAGACCCTTTTTCTCACGAACGAGAAGAGGTATCAGGTTGAAATTGATAACGAATATTAAGGTCCATGAACCACACAAGATCTGAAAATTATAATTTTTTACAACGACGCAATCAAAAGATATGGCTTTTTGTGTCCTCATCTCCATACATTTATGCAAAAAAGAAAAACCTACAGGGTACTTCCCGCTGACCTAAAATTATGAAATTTGGCAAGAAGCTAGGTCTCACAGCACAAATAAAGGGAAAAGTCTAAAATATTCATTTAAATTTTTCTCACAACTAATAGTAACCAATTAAGGTGAGCTCCCGTTTCAAGAACTTTTCTATAAAAGAGGGGTCAAGTTCGATGGTCGCGGAGTTTTGAAAATCAAAGAGCAAAAGCTTTTAGTATATCATATGGTAGATAGGTACGGAACCCTTAGGGCGCGAGTCCGACTCGCACTTGGCCGGTTTTTTTAGTACTGACTCTAAATCCGAATTTTTTTTGCTTACAAAAAGTCACAGCTCATTTCACCCTCTTGAAGTGTGATTTTGCAAAAAATTATGATACACGTATCATCATCATAAGATTCCATGAAACGTCCACTACAGGACAGGGAGCTCCCTCCAGAATTCTAGCTTTTGCTGGAAAAATGTGGAAGGGAAGTACCATAGTCACCTCGCTTGTCAGCGTTACGGCTGGCACCATGGACCGCGGTTGTAGGTGACCGCAGTAAGTAAGATGTAAAGGAGGATGCTGCTGCCCATCCTCCAGTAAACCTTTAGTCGCCTCTTACGACACTCACGGGTATGTATGGGGTGGTACTATTCTTTGCCGGCACCACACGGGACACGTATATTACTACCAAATTGTTATCATTCGGATTTTTGGCTTGTTGTAACCTGTATGTTGTGACCTGTGTGTATATGTTGTAACCTGTGTGTATATAGGGTGACTTTTAATTAGTTCTTGATAGCAAAAGATATGCATGTACTCATGATACTGAACAACTTTTCCCAAGGAACATAGGTCGAAATACGAAAAACCAAATTTGACCTCCCATACAAAATGCGCTATCAGCTGATGGGAGATTGGAGTTTCTATGGGAGGTCAACACATGATTTTTGTATTTCGACCTATGTTCCTTGGGGAAAGTTGTTCAGTATCATGAGTACATTCATACCTTTTTCTATAAAGAACTAATTAAAAGTCATCCTATATGCCGTAACCTGTGTGTATATGTTGTAACCTGTGTGTATGTGCTGTAACCTGTGTGTATAATTATGTATGTTATATGTTGCACGCTCCATAGGAGACTAGTCAGGTACGCACTCTCTTTTTATTTCTGCTACATTTTTAGGGTTCCGTACCTCAAAAGAAAAAAACGGAACCCTTATAGGATCACTTTGTTGTCCGTCTGTCTGTCTGTCTGTCTGTCTGTCTGTCTGTCTGTCTGTCAAGACCCTTTAACTCACGAACGGGTAATGGTATCAGGTTGAAATTAATACCATATATTAGGATCCATGAACCACACAAGATCTGAAAATTTTAATTTTTTACAACGACGCAATCAAAAGATATGGCATTTTATGTCCTCATCTCCATACATTTATTCAAAAATGCAAAACCTACAGGGTACTTCCCGTTGACCTAAAATTATGAAATTTGGCAAGAAGCTAGGTCTCACAGTACAAATAATGGAAAAAGTCTGAAATCATTAAATATTACAACTTTTCTCACAACTAATGGTAACCAATTGTGGTGAGCTCTCGTTTCAAGAACATTCATATAAGAGAGGGGTCAAGTTGGATGGTCGCTGAGGCGATTTTTGTTTTAGTTCTATTTAAAAACGGGAACACTTACAAACTTGAAAATTGGTATGTTTATAGTGCATAAGCTACAAAATAACAACAAATAATAAAATTTGGTCAAGCGCGTGTCGGACTCAAAAAATCTAGCACATTAACTTACTGAAATTTCAACTAATACAATTATGTTTATGTGGTGGTACGGAACCCTCAGTGCGCGAGTCCGACTCGCACTTGGCCGGTTTTTATATTTTATTTATCTACTAGCCTCGGCCCCGCGGTTCCGTCCGCTTGTTAAATGATTGTAAATCCTAAACAAAATGGGAAACAATTGTTATTAAATTAAAATTATTAGCTATCAAGTAAAAATACCGGCCAAGTGCGAGTCGGACTCGCGCACCGAGGGTTCCGTACCACTAAGGTTTTACCGTCTTAGTCATAGACGCGCGCGCAGAAGTGTATTAAAAATGCGTGAGTCCGACAAGCACTTGACCAGTTTTTATTATTTCTTATATTTGTAGCTCATGCAATGTAAACATAACAATTTTCACGATTGAAAGTGGTCCCGTTTTTAAAACAAAAATTAACCAAAAATTGTTTAAAACACACGTTTTTAATTATATTTTCGTATAGACAGACATCGGAGACATATTAAAAGGATCCCTTTTTTTTACCATTTAGGTACGGAACCCTAAAAAGTTTAATTGAAATCGGTTCAGTAGTTTTTGCGTGATGCCCAAATAAAATAAACAAACAGACAAAAAGTCCAAAATTCAAGGACAGGGAATAGCATAACGTGTTTCTTTTATAAATATCTTCAATGTGCAGACAAAATTAATTCACAATTTGTAGAATAATATACAATAACAAAACAGCAAAGCGCGTTGCTCACCTTGAGAACTAAGATGGTGTGTCTCATGTGCCGGTAATTTCACTGACTCCCTTGCCCTTCAAACTGAAACACAACTGAACAGTGACATTACTGTTTTACGGCAGAAAAAAGGAAGAGGGTGGTACTTCAATAAAATCTAACTATTATAATGTGGTAGATTGTATTGATTAAACATATTAGGTCTTTACCTATGAAATTGCCGTTTTGTATGGCGAATTTTAGGTAAACTCAATTTTCAGTACTAATATTTTTGCATTTTTCTTAGGAATTTTAAATCCAATCTTTTTTATTTTTTTTAAGCATTATTGGGAAGACATTAAGCTAACAGAAGCTTAAATTTGATTTTCGAAAAATATTATCTGTAAAAAAATATAACAAATCTAATGATGAAATCGGACGACAATTAAGACGAACAATTTTCGAACCTTAAATTTTATATATCAAACTAAAAATAAAAACTTTATTTTATGCGTAAATTAATAACCTTGAAGTCAACTTTCAAATATAAGACAAATGAAAAAAATTGCATTAGTATTATAGGAATTATGATCTCATTAATCTGTAAGAAAATTTCGGCAATTTCATAGGTAAAGACCTATTATATACATACATAACATCACGCCTTGTTCCCGTTGGGGTAGGCAGAGACCACAGTTCTCCACCTGCTACGATCTTGACATGCTGCATGCATGATTAAATGTTATGTTTTAACCTTCTCCCCTCAGATATACTCAATGACGGTCCGTCTGTCTGCACTGTTCGAGTCTCTGTGGTCGCGCGCCGGGTTAGAACACAATGCGGTCGGTAACGGCCGCACTGAAGCCGGTAGCGGCCGCACCCCGCGCAAAGCTGCGGCCAGGACAAGACGGATGTTGAGGCGGGTGATTACAGGTAGGCGTGGCGTGTATCTGACAAGCACAAAGATTTCTGAAAGTTTAAGATCTTTAAATGTATTGATATCACCTGTTTTGTGAAACAATTATAGTTTCAGCTATACAGGGCTTGAATTTGCCTGCTCTATTTTTATTAGTGATTTAGTGGATAATAAAGATATTGCGGTATGCAGTGAATTAATAGACCGTAAGGGCACTGCATGTTATCCTACGTCATCTAGTACACGAAATTTGCAACTTTGTAGCGATAGTAGTGGGCTAATAGGTCCACAAAACTTTGGTCTGCCAATACGAAACCTGGCAGGTTTTGTACAGTTGGAGAGAAAAGTGGTTAAATGACAGATTACACGAATGAAATCTATTCGTAGAAATTGAAGGTACCTATACAAGTAAAAAACAACAGGTCTGCCTTGCATCCTCTTGGCAGTTTTGCTAGTCGGACCACAAATGTGGTCGGATGTGATTGGACCACAAATTTGGTCGGACTGGCGAAACTGCCAAGAGGATGCAAGGCAGACCTGTGGTTTTTTACTTATATAGGTACCTTCTATTTCTACGAATAGATTTCATTCGTGTAATCTGTCATTTAACCACTTTTCTCTCCAACTGTACAAAACCTGCCAGGTTTCGCATTGGCAGACCAACGTTTTGTGGACCTATTAGCCCACTACTATCGCTACAAAGTTGCAAATTTCGTGTACTAGATGACGTAGGATAACATGCAGTGCCCTTACGGTCTATAACTACGGAGTGCGCAGCGGATGAAGATTTCGAGCGATCTCGTGTTTGAATCCCGTGTGTGTTGTCTCAAAAAGTTGCCGACATTTTCCTTCGTAAAGTCCACTATCGCTTTATGGGGGGAGTAATGAACAATTCCCCCACTCCATACTGGCGGTTCGCCATATTTTTAACTTATAAAAACTGAAGAATGTTCTAGAACACGACGTTGGCAGAAATGTCCTCAAATGTGTGTTGACGATTGCCAAATAAAAAAAACATAACACGAAATAGTAGTCATGTAGGTGTTCGAGGTAACCCTAACTATATTTGGATCTAATTGAAAAATATCTTATACATTTAAACTTTTTCACAGAAGAAAATGGTGGACCGGCAAACGGAAAACTTCACACTTCAGGCTCTGACTCCGATACTGGCAGTTCCTCGCAGGAGACCCTCGCCGCTACTTCTAGAAGAGTGCACCGGGGCGGGAAAGGTAAGGCCATAGAAGGCGGCTAAGTCAAGGGTTTGATTCTGACAGCTTGTTAAACTTGTTTACATTCGAGTTCTGAGTCCCAATTATATTCATACATCCCAATATTCCATTGGGTGTGATAATACTGAAGGGTATGAATCTGCCTATTAAACTGAAAAATTTTTCCCAAGTAGGTCATAGAAAAAAAACAATTTTTGACCTCCTAGAGAAACTGCATCAGCTGATAGCGCATTTTGTGTGGGAGGTGAAATTTGGTATTTTCGTATTCCGATCTATGTTCCTTGGGGAAAGTTGTTCAGTTTCATGTGCAGATTCATACTCTTCAGTATCTTCACAACTTTCCGTTACACGTTTTAAAAATGGACTACAAAATATATTAATTAATGTTTGTAGGTAAAGGAGTGGGCAAGAAGAGTAGACGTGTCGACAGCTCTGAGCCCGGAGCCAGTGCGCACGCGCAGCGGACCGGTGAGTGCAGTTGTTTCAATAATCAAGAAGTTCCTAAATCGTGTTAATAATCAAGAAGTTCCTAAATTGTGTCAATAATCTAGAAGTTCCTAAATTGTGTCAATAATCAAGAAGTTCCTAAAAAGTTTCTAAATTGTGTCAATAACCAAGAAGTTCCTAAAATGTGTCAATAATCATGAAGTTCCTAAATTGTGTCAATAATCAAGAAGTTCCTAAATCTTGTCAATAATCAAGAAGTTTCTAAATTGTGTCAATAATCAAGAAGTTCCTAAATTGTGTCAATAATCTAGAAGTTCCTAAATTGTGTCAATAATCAATAAGTTTCTAAATTGTGTCAATAACCAAGAAGTTCCTAAAATGTGTCAATAATCATGAAGTTCCTAAATTGTGTCAATAATCAAGAAGTTCCTAAATCTTGTCAATAATCAAGAAGTTTCTAAATTGTGTCAATAATCAAGAAGTTCCTACATTGTGTCAATAATCTAGAAGTTTCTAAATCGTGTCAATAATCAAGAAGTTCCTACATAGTGTCAATAATCTAGAAGTTCCTAAATCTTGTCAATAATCAAGAAATTTCTAAATTGTATCAATAATCATGAAGTTCCTAAATTGTGTCAGTAATCAAGAAGTTTCTAAATTGTGTCAATAATCAAGAAGTTCCTAAATCCATTTTCATAGATTTCACAAAGTAATGGGACATTTTTATTTGCCTTCTAAAACGACACTAGATTACTTAAAAGCGTGAATAATGGTAAAAATCCATAACTATAAGGGAACATTACAAAAATAGTACTTTCAGTACATTAGCTGTATTTTTGTATTAATTAGCGAAAAATTTTACTAAAAATAGCAGTATTCGTTCGTTTCTCAACAGAATTTTATATCCCGCGTAAGAATGCAAGTCATTTGAATTTTTGTATGGAAAACGGATCACCTTAAGCATTTGCGTTTTAGACAAAAACGTACAGCGCCATCTGTTGGCGGGTAGCATAGCTTGCTCACCCGATGATATTTTAATGTTGAGGCGGCTATTATAGAGCGAAGCTCGGTCGACCAGGTACTAATATAATAACAAAAGAAAAAGTAATAAATTAGGTTGGACTAAGGTTAATAACTTTTGGACTTAATAATAATAATATAAATGTTTTGCATTACAACAAAACAGTTATTATGTGTCGAATAAAATACACAGTGTTGTTGAAGAAAGCAATTCGTAAATGGCTAGATACCAGATAAATACTACGAGCTTTTTTGATTTCCCGCGGTTGTCTCACCCATAGATGCAAGTGTCATAGACAAGCTGTCAAATCTGAATGACGTCATTGTCTTCATAGACCAGCAAGGCCCTTTGGTGCAACACTGTGTATTTTATTCGACACATAATAACTGTTTTGTTGTAATGCAAAACATTTATATTATGTGTCTTGCTAAAATACACAGTGTTGTTGAAGACCTGTTTGATATCTGCTGGTGAGACAAATACAAATGCCAATGTGAATAGTTAACTTTTAGTGGTAATAAGGTGCCCCACGTATGAATAAACAAACGATACAATAAAGGCAACACTTATGTATGAACCACTTGTAGTAGGTAGTGTATTTTATTCAGTGTGATACTAATTTTAGATGAAAGTAAGAATCTTAAACTTATTTATTTCTTAATGATGTTAGACTAGCAAAACAAATCAAGAGATAAAATGAAAGAATGTTATATATTTTAATAATCAATTGAAGGTAGAAAATCTGTGATTAAGGTCATTAATTAACCTGTTAAATAGTCCCATGGCATGGGCTTTAAAATATTATTTTTTCAAAGATTTTGCAATGTTCTGATACTTATAGCAAGTAATGGATAGTTCCATGATGGACTGAAAGTATTCCACAGTGAAAATATGTTCAAAAGAAGATAAGAGGAAAAAATAAGAGGTTTTCTTTATTTCTTGTATTTAATGTTCATTAAATTCTACTGAGATGGCAATCTGGTGAATTATCTTAAATTACTATAAGATCATTATAATATTTTCGAAATGTTCAGACACTTCCCGGGTAGGTACTTTAGCTCAGGTCTTTTCCGATGGCAAAATTCTTTGTTCAGCTTTTTGACGCCGAGTTATCGGTTAATTGAAACGATCCAAGTTGGACTCGTAATCCAAACTGGTGCCTGTTGTAGGTACATAGTCAAAGTTTGCTTACTTGTTCTATCGTACATATTTGTAGGTCCTGATATCCTTTGCGTAGGAGTCTGCTTTAGATCTGAATTTACTAGATTGGTTGCCGTAATGATAAATATCTATGTAGGTACATGGTATTTCTACCTGGAAATGCCTGGGATTCAGGTAAAATTCGATTGTTTTTGCCTTCCGAAGGCGAAGAAAAGGAATTGTACAGTTTTTCTTGATATAATCAATAGCATTTCTAAACTTTGTACTTATTGTTTTTAACCAACAGTAAACACCTTTATTTTAGGTACCGTACAGAATACTTCCAAGAGTCGCTTAAAGTTCTTTTGGGATATTTCTGAAACACTCATAAAATTATAGTAGAATTTAAATGACATGTAGTGTATTAAATGGGTTGTCCCATCGATTTGTTTCCATGTATAGTTATGTGATTTGTAAGATACACATTCTACAAATTAATAATTTAAAAAATCAGTACAGCGCGTTCAGGGTAAGCCTGTCTATGATGGTTATTTTCTGCGCATGGGTGACAGGCGGAAAGCCAATGAACGATTCGCTCACCCCCGCGCCTAATTTATTTTTATTTTTTATTATTGAGTGTTCTGTTTTTTGATTCAGCTCGAATTCTAAATATTCACCGGTAGTATGAATGCTCACGGGCCTAGGCCATTTATTATTATTATTATTTTTTACTTCTGCGCATCAACGGACACAGACGGAGTTATTTTGCACGCAGTAGGTATAACACCATTTTCTGCTGACACGCATCTCAGCAAGTAACTGATAGCAAAACCAGTGTAAGCTGAACCTGTGCCACTCAACAACTTCCGGAGCTCCAGACCCGCTCCGGGCCAAAGTGTTACCACTGTTTTGAGGCAGACTTTACTATGACACAAATAAATCCATGTTGTACTATAATGTTCACAACTACAATGTAGTAAGAATAGATGTCCGTCAACTATTGCTTACTAATATCTACTTTAGGTTTCAGTGGTTTCAGTAGTTCCGTCTGTTTTCACACTTGTAGGAACAGTAAAGAATATTCCGCTAGGATAATTCATAAGACCATATCTAAAATGGATTCTTCAAAGTGTCTAGACGTCCGCCATCTAATAGCACTGATTCCGCTCAGATATGTGGGAATATTATACTTTTAAGTATGTATGTAGGTGTATTCGTCTTTGATACTATTTATTTCAAAGTTTTAAAGAGAAAAGAAAAATAAACTCATATAGTCACATTGAGTTGTTTTTTGAACGTGGGCAAGTTCCGCACTAGACCAGAGCACGCTCACTTTTATAAATATATGTAATGGCTTCCGTAGCCATAGGTCCCACTCGAATTATCGATTTGTCGACTGCTGATGATTCACCATTTCGTCAGACCTTCCCTGGTAAGCTGAAATCATTAGGTTAGGTTTTTTAGCAGGCTTCCGCAGCCTGAGGTAACAGGTAACAATTTGGAGCTGGTCGATTTCTCGACCTAAAGGCAATCCGCTTTTCCGTTGACTGATTTATAAGTAAGCGGCCGACAGCGTTGGTTTGAGCTGCTCGGTTAGTTCCTAATATGTTGATTAGGCCCTTATTGAGGTGCGTGCACCTGACTGCATTCTCTGTGTGTGGTGTCAGTAAGATTTAACTTTTTCTTCATTCACTGGCCCATAACTACCAACGCACTAAGGACAGGGTCAGTATAACAGTTGTGCAAGCCCTACAGGCCCTGTTTTACCGAGGCCGCCACGTAGCGAGCCGTGCGTGGTGAGGCATGCCTCGCCTGAGGCTGCCTTTAATCCGTACACACCTTTAATAATAATAAAATTAGTTTATTTACTCCCACAAATGGTTTCTTACCAATAACCTATCAGCATGGGTATTTTCAAATAACAACAACCAGGTCTTGACACCGTGTTCGTTCTTCCAACACTCTCTGTCCGTTTTAAGCAAGTGGGTTTATTTTAGTATACTTAACAGTTCTCTCGGTTTCAGGTTTTTAGAGCCAGTGATTCTCTTAAGTTTAGATAACAAAACAGTCCCGCACTATAACTTATTTTAAGAGCGACCTTGATGCCAACAGGTCAATGTCTGGCCCCGCCCCAATACCTCCGCAGTAGTTAGGGGTAGCAAGTGCGATATAGGAGTTGGTAGTCTCCGCGACCACCGGTCAGCCAACATATGAGTCCTTTGTTCGACTACAAACATGTACCATGTCAGAGGCCTTTGGCGGCTCAGCAATTCTGACACAAGGTTTATGAGGTCGGTCATTGACCTAACAGCCCATATAATATGATGATGATGACTACAAGGGTCTCCGAGACCTGGTCAACTTATTTCAAATACTTAATTCCAGACTACCACTGCGTGGAGTTAAAGAAAGTGCACGGAAGTAGTCAAATTCATTATTTATCTCTTAACACTTCTTCTTAAAAATGATTTGGTCCTTACAGAAGTTGGTATAATGCTGGAGGTGCCATATTCGCCAATCTGTAATTGCCTAGTTAGTATTTATTTACATATACCATAGGATATTAACCAACCATGTCTCTTAAACTCGAGATTAATTTATTAAACCCGTCTAGTTGAAAAACAGGAAATCATGAACTTGGCTGACACACCGCGGTGTGTCTAGTCATTTTCCTTTAGTTATTATAACCTGGTGGTCTAATATATAGGGATATAAAATAAGGTAGGTATTGTACAGTTTAAAATTATAAGATTAGTTTCCAAACACATCCACGCTATTAGATTTGCATTGTGGCATGGCATCATCCGAGCCATACGGTAGGCATCAGCAGTTACTTTCTATTATAAGTTTAGGCTAGTTTCCGCAACCTGACACCCTTAAAAAGAAGTAACAATTCACAATAACACTCATAAATTTACAGTTTGTCTGTTTATGAATCTTAAGAACTTTTATCTTAAAGATTCTTTTGAAAAGAAGCATTTTTCTTGGCTTGCATGGAAGCAGAGGGTTTCAGCCAAGTCTGTGCCCCCCCCCCCACTCCCCTCCCTTACCTGAAGGAAGAGGATTTAATGCCTTTTACTATTATGCATTCTTGTGAGGAGGAGGAGGAGCATTGTGAGAAACTATGGAAACTGAAATGAGTACAAAATTCTACTTACCCAAAATACATACATTCAACGCATCAATCTCCATTTTCTGATGCTCTGACTATAAATACTTTATTATTTTGTGGCCTTGATCTTTGACTTTACAGCCGTTTTTGATACAGTAAAGCATGGGATATACCAGCTACAACTTGTTCTATAGTGATAGCATTGCTGAATTTGCTGATAATAAAATCAATCCTTATTAGTAAGCAGTTTGTTAGTACTCACTTAGTCTTAGATGAGGCAAAGCAATTCATTACTTTATAAACTGTTATGTCAATAATCCTGGACTTGCTTTGTATATGAACGTGAGTGAAAAGTTTTCTTGTCCTAATTTCTTGAAAATTTAGGTGTAATAGGTACCTAATTAGGTACAATCTGTCTGCAGTTTTGACAGCGTTTTAATGGAAGTCAGTAGGTATAGAAAGTTTCTAAAGAACAGCATTCAACCTTTCTTTAAACAACATTAAATGAATGATGAAACCGTAATTTAGTGAATAGGTATGATAAATACCGTACAAACAAACTCACATGATATACCTATGTGAACATAATAGATAATGGATAGGTATTTATGGTGGTGCACAGCGTTAAATAAAAGGGGCATATGCCCTCTTTCCATCAAAGAAAAAGGATATAAGTAATTGTCTTCAGGTTATAATTTTGTAACCTCTAACGGAGGCTTAGGTATTCTTCCGTCTTCAGATTTCACTAAGCTAGCACATCACCTTCACTTTGCTAAGCTACTGCTAAGCTTTGAAATATTATATTTTACATAAAAACATATTAATATGTTTAGATTTTCACCGTAAATTGGAAATTTGGTATCTTTCTGCACAAATTTACAAATGCCAATGACGTCATTCAGATTTGACAGCTTGTCTATGACACTTGCATCTATGGGTGAGACAACCGCGGGAAATCAAAAAAGCTCGTAGTATTTATCTGGTATCTAGCCATTTACGAATTGCTTTCTTCAACAACACTGTGTATTTTAGCAAGACACATAATACGCCGTTTTGGACGTTTCGACTTAAGGACTTTTAATTAGGACTTAGGGTTTTTAATACAAAACATTTTGGACTTGGGGTGCATTATGAAATCAATAATATAAAAAAAATTACGATTGATGTCAACGGAAGGAGATTCTTCTTGGACTTACGTACTGTTGCTCCAGTGAAAGTACTTAGGTTTTCAGATGCTTAAAAAAACACACTTCCCCTCCCCCCCCCCCCCCTTATCTCCGAAGTTTGTGAAAGGAAAAATCTGAATTAAGTACAGACGATAGAAGATTATGTATATATTAAAACGTATATATTAAAACAAAAATAAAATGATCTTTCTAAAATCTGCAAAAAACCTTTACAAACAAATTTTGTTTTGCGGTTCTAAAAAGTCAAAGTCCAATTATTTATTGCAACCCATATGGTAGAAAGATGGTAACATTATATTTAAGAAACACATAAGGACCCGGAAGGGCACCGCAAAATGGACTTTATTGCTTCCAAATTTACTATAGGTATATCGGAACCCTCGGGGCGCGAGTCCGACTCGCACTTGACCGGTTTTGTTTTATTCATCGCACTTGGACCGGATGAAACTTAGACCATTTAAGACTTGGACGGTATGAGAGTTGGACAAAATAAGACTTGGACTTAATGAGACTTGGACAGAATTTCGCGGTTAGACGAAATAAGACTTGGACAAGTTGGTACCTAGTCCTTAAAAATGGTTTAAATATTGGGTGCTTCTAAAATATATGCCACTTCTGCAAGGGGTGATTCTACCCATGAAACTGAACAACTTTCCCCAAGGAACCTATGATCAAATCTCAAAAAAAAATTGGACTTGCTATACTAAGTTGACCGATCAGCTGATCGATCGATAGTATAGGAGAGCCATTTTTTCTTGAGATTTGACTATGGGTTCCTTGGGGAAAGTTGTTCAGTTTCATGGGTTGAAACACCCCTTGCAGTGGTGGCTTATATTTTATAAGCACCTTATATACAAGATGTAACAGAAAGGGTATATCAACCCTGAAGGATGTGATTCTGCCCATGAAACTGAACAACTTTCCCTAAGGAACATAGGTCGAAATAGGAAAAAAAAATTTTGACCTCCCATAGAAACTGAATCAGCTGATCGCGCATTTTGTATGGAAGGTCAAAATTTTTTTTTAGGTATTTCGACCTATGTTCCTTAGGGAAAGTTGTTCAGTTTCATGGGCAGAATCACATCCTTCAGGGTTGATATACCCTTTCTGTTACACCTTGTATACTAAACCATAGACAATGAGTAGCTGTACCAGGAGTGATGTTAGTGCATAAAATCCCTAATTTTTGTTGAATTGAATATTTTGTTACTTAAGAGACAAAGTTATAGTGAGTTGGTTGGTTAATATAAGTATTTCCATGTAATTAACAGTTATATAACATATTATCGAACAAAGTTTATTTATTCATGAAAATATTATGAATGTTATAGATATAGAAACTCCTTGCATCTTGCCGATAAAAAAAAAGACTGTAATTACAACACTAGTGCGGTAATATTAATGAAAAAAAACCGGTCAAGTGCGAGTCGGACTCGCGTGCCGAGGGTTCCGATATACCTATAGTATTTTTGGAAGCAATAAAGTCCATTTTCAAGCCCGCAAAACTAAATTTGTTTGTAAAGGTTTTTTGCAGATTTCTGAAAAACTGTGCAACTTAGAAAGATTGTTTTATTTTTGCTGTAAAGTTTACATAAACCTCTGTCAACTGTAATTAATTCAGATTTTTCCTTACTCAAACTTGGGAGATAAGGAATGGTATTTTTTTTGACATTTTTCATCATAACTTGAAAACTAAGAAATTTAAAAAAATACAAAAATATATTTTAAAATGTACAAGTAAAGCCCTTTCATATGATACCCCACTCGATCTAGTAGCTACAATTTGAAATTTGGCCCCCCCTATTTTGGCCCCCTTTATATTAATAATCATACTTTTTACAAAAATGTTTCATGTGCAATTAAGTTGGGCAACTATATTCTAAAACTATTCCAAATTTCAGGTCGATAGCATAAGTGGTTGCTGAGATATAGAGGTGTGACAGACAGACAGACAGAGCGGCACCATAAGGGTTCCCTTTTTTACCATTTTGGTATCGGAACCCTAAAAAGCACGCGTGTTTAATAAGCTGGATTATGGACCTTAACACAGTGCAAATATAGCTGTTTTATGAGCAAATGGGTTGAAAATAGTATTACAATACAATAACTTTCTTGGTAACGAAATGGTTACAGGTTACATTTATTAATCCTTAGCATTAAAATGATCTGTGCCCTTGTACTATCAACAGAAGGGCAGGAACACCAGCGAGGAGCGAACGGCGTCGCCACAGACTCCGACGACGAGGCTTTAGCCAGGATCCGACAGAACTCGACAAGAGAGGACAAGACTAGACAAGAGATGGATGAATCTGATACCCAGTACACAGACATTGAGGTGTTGGAGGAAGAATTGGATGATACCACCGAGCTGCACTACGAACACTCCAGACAGGTGACAGATATATCTATTCTCTTTCTTTTACGCACACACACTTACAAACGCGCACAAACTGTCAGTTTCTTTCACACACACTCTCCCTGGCTCTCTCACTCACTTATACATAACTTTCTCACACATACACACACACACTAACTATTTGTCCTACTTATATGTATATAAACATTTCTCTCTCTTACACGCATTCATATACACTCTTTTCTTCTCTAACATACTCACATACACAAATTGGCTATTTCTCTTTCTCTCTATCACACAAACACACCCTTGACAAGACAAGCCCAGACAGGAGATGGAGGAGATACCCGGTACACAGACATAGAGGTGATGGAAGAAGAATTGGATGATACCACCGAGCTGCATTATGAACACTCTAGACAGGTGATAGACATATCCTCTCTTTCTTTTACGCACACTCATTCGCAAACACACACAAACTGTCAGTTTCACACTCTCCCTGGCTCTCTCACACACTTATATAGGATGACTTTTAATTAGTTCTTGATAGAAAAACGTATGAATGTACTCATGATACTAAACAACTTTCCCCAAGGAGCATAGGCCGAAATACGAAAATCAAGTTTTGGCCTCCCATAGAAACTGCATCAGCTGGCTGATAGCGCATTTTGTATGGGAGGTCAAATTTGATTTTTCGTATTTCGACCTATGTTCCTTGGGAAAAGTTGTTCAGTATCATGAGTACATGCATTTGTTTTGCTATCAAGAACTAATTAAAAGTCACCCTATAGAGAACCATCTCCTTCAAACACACACACTCGCAAACACAAACTGTCAGTTTCTTTCACACACACTCTCCCTGGCTCTCTCACACACTAATACATAACCCTCTCCTACAAACACACGCACTCGCAAACACACACAATCTGTCAGTTTCTTTCACACACACACTTACACATAACTTCTCCGTGGCTTTCTCACACACTTACACAATATACATAGACACTTTCTCTCTCTTACAAACACACACACACAAACGAGCTCGCCCGTCCATTTTTCGGTACATCGTCAATTAATTTAATAATATTACTTTCGTGGCGACCGCTGTTGTTGGTGACCGCAGTTTGTAAGATGGTACGATACACAGAAAGTTGCTGCTGCCCATCCTCCGGTTTACAATCCTGTAGTCGCCTCTACGTCGTATGTACTAATATTTGCCGGCACTCATTTACTTATATATAAGTACTAGCCCATCGGCACGTTACACTGTCCCCAATTCGTTGGTCCGAAATCTGACGTTCAGGACCAACAAATGTCAGTCGTTGTCAGTCTTATTGTCAACATTGGATGCAAATAAACTTACCAACAAAATGGAATGTTCTTATTTGAAGAAACAATATACTCTTATTATTATTATTATCGTTATTTCTTATTATTGTTTTAGACTATAATCCAAATAATGAAACTCAAAAACCAGGCCTAAATCACATGTAAACAGTAAAAAGTTTGTTTTGTTTTTTCCCGCCATATTATTTTGTATTTAGCACCGACCCAAGTAATACGCAACGTAGTTCACGCGATTTTTCACAGATGGCGCTATTTTTTCTTGTATGGGGAAATTTTGAGCCGCTTGTTCCCAAGACCCTATCTTGACTATATAAATCTATGCCGGCACTACACATTTACAATGAGCCGGTTTTAAAAAAAGAAAGACTAGTTTTAATTTTCTTGATAGATAGCGCTGTTGTAGGAAAATTTAACTGTCAACTTATTTTACCTATCTGTTGTAAGTGTTGCCTAAGGTTTATTTACTTCACGCTTCATCTATGACAGATTTACTTTAAGTTCTTTAGCAACTGTCTTCAGAGCCATCTATCGACACATTTGAATATTCAGTTAACGCTTAGCTGCGAAACCGGCTCATTACATTTACAATTTGGTAATATCGTGGTGTTGTTCGTCAGAGCTCGCGCAAGAGGAGAAGAATTACGTCTTCAGATAGCAGTGCGTCTCAGGGGAAGCCCCGGACACGGAGAAAACCCGGACAGAGGAAACGGTACGTACTCGCCCGTCTTCATCATAACATCCCATGAAACGTCCACTACAGGACAGGGAGTTCCCTCCAGAATTCTTTTGGTAGCTTTTGCTGGAACAATGTGGAGGGGAAGTACCATAGTCACCTCGCTTGTTAGCGTTACGGCTGGCACCGTGGACCGCGGTAAGTAAGATGATATAGTACACAGGAGCTGCTGCCCATCCTCCAGTTTTATAACCCTTAGTTGCCTCTTACGACATCCACGGGTATGTACGGGTTGGTATTTTTCGTTGTCGGCAACACACGGGGCTGTATTTTTAGAGTTCCGAAGCAAAATGGTAAAAACGGAACTCTTATGGTCCGACTTCGCCTGTCTGTCTGTCTGTCACACCTGTATATCTCAGCAACTACTCGCGAAAGGTTATTTTTTTGGACCTGATTTCCTTTTGTCTACTTATCAGTGAGGTCAAAAGCAATAATTTTTGTTCTACGACTTTGCTAACAACGCACAAAAAATTTTCGACTCCCCATACAAAAGTGATCACGTGACCGATCCATTATGTATGGGAAGTTGAAATTTTTTTGTGCGTTGTTAGCAAAGTCGTAGAACAAAAGTTGTTGCTCTTGACCTCACTAATAAGTAGGCAAAAGGAAATCAGGTCCAAAAAAAATAATCTAGTTGATAATGCTTGTCAAATTATTAGGTCTTTACCTATGAAATTGCCGTATTGTATGGAGAATTTTAGGTAAACTCAATTTTCAGTACTAACATTTTTGTATTTTTCTTAGGAATTACAAATCCAATATTTTTAATTTTTTCAAACATTATTGGGAAGACATTAAGCTAACAGAAGCTTAAATTTAATTTTCGAAAAATATTATCTGTAAAAAAATATAACAAATCTAATGATGAAATCGGACGACATTTAAGACGAACCATTTTCGAACCTTTGATTTTATATATCAAACTAAAAATAAAAACTTTATTTTATGCGTTAATTGATAACCTTGAAGTCAACTTTCAAATATAAGACAAATGAAAAAAATATCATTAGAATTATAGGAATTATGATCTCATTAATCTGTAAGAAAATTTCGGCAATTTCATAGGTAAAGACCTATTATATTCAAATTCTTTATTTCAGACTACAGAATATATGGATATATTGGAAACGAAAAATAAAAAAATATTTTGTTGTTGTTTTTGGAAATGGGGCCCAAATAGGGGGAACACTAAAACCAGAGTATGTTTTGACGGAATGAATAACATTGTTTAACAAACTTGTTTATACTGCCTGCTTTACTTGATTGCTTTTATTTATGCATGTGTTTGTTGCAGGACCCGCGAGCGGATCACGGACGGGTCCTCGACCTCATCCTCATCCTCAGCGGGGCAGCCGGCCGAGCTGGTGAGGCGCTACGAGTCCGACCACTCGTACAAGCCGCGCTACTCCACCGACGACGACGCGCCTCTCAATGTCTACAGGTAGGTCGGTGACCTCGACCTCATCCTCATCCTCAGCGGGGCAGCCGGCCGAGCTGGTGAGGCGCTACGAGTCCGACCACTCGTACAAGCCGCGCTACTCCACCGACGACGACGCGCCTCTCAATGTCTACAGGTAGGTCGGTGACCTCGACCTCATCCTCATCCTCAGCGGGGCAGCCGGCCGAGCTGGTGAGGCGCTACGAGTCCGACCACTCGTACAAGCCGCGCTACTCCACCGACGACGACGCGCCTCTCAATGTCTACAGGTAGGTCGGTGACCTCGACCTCATCCTCATCCTCAGCGGGGCAGCCGGCCGAGCTGGTGAGGCGCTACGAGTCCGACCACTCGTACAAGCCGCGCTACTCCACCGACGACGACGCGCCTCTCAATGTCTACAGGTAGGTCGGTGACCTCGACCTCATCCTCATCCTCAGCGGGGCAGCCGGCCGAGCTGGTGAGGCGCTACGAGTCCGACCACTCGTACAAGCCGCGCTACTCCACCGACGACGACGCGCCTCTCAATGTCTACAGGTAGGTCGGTGACCTCGACCTCATCCTCATCCTCAGCGGGGCAGCCGGCCGAGCTGGTGAGGCGCTACGAGTCCGACCACTCGTACAAGCCGCGCTACTCCACCGACGACGACGCGCCTCTCAATGTCTACAGGTAGGTCGGTGACCTCGACCTCATCCTCATCCTCAGCGGGGCAGCCGGCCGAGCTGGTGAGGCGCTACGAGTCCGACCACTCGTACAAGCCGCGCTACTCCACCGACGACGACGCGCCTCTCAATGTCTACAGGTAGGTCGGTGACCTCGACCTCATCCTCATCCTCAGCGGGGCAGCCGGCCGAGCTGGTGAGGCGCTACGAGTCCGACCACTCGTACAAGCCGCGCTACTCCACCGACGACGACGCGCCTCTCAATGTCTACAGGTAGGTCGGTGACCTCGACCTCATCCTCATCCTCAGCGGGGCAGCCGGCCGAGCTGGTGAGGCGCTACGAGTCCGACCACTCGTACAAGCCGCGCTACTCCACCGACGACGACGCGCCTCTCAATGTCTACAGGTAGGTCGGTGACCTCGACCTCATCCTCATCCTCATCGGGGCAGCCGGCCGAGCTGGTGAGGCGCTACGAGTCCGACCACTCGTACAAGCCGCGCTACTCCACCGACGACGACGCGCCTCTCAATGTCTACAGGTAGGTCGGTGACCTCGACCTCATCCTCATCCTCAGCGGGGCAGCCGGCCGAGCTGGTGAGGCGCTACGAGTCCGACCACTCGTACAAGCCGCGCTACTCCACCGACGACGACGCGCCTCTCAATGTCTACAGGTAGGTCGGTGACCTCGACCTCATCCTCATCCTCAGCGGGGCAGCCGGCCGAGCTGGTGAGGCGCTACGAGTCCGACCACTCGTACAAGCCGCGCTACTCCACCGACGACGACGCGCCTCTCAATGTCTACAGGTAGGTCGGTGACCTCGACCTCATCCTCATCCTCAGCGGGGCAGCCGGCCGAGCTGGTGAGGCGCTACGAGTCCGACCACTCGTACAAGCCGCGCTACTCCACCGACGACGACGCGCCTCTCAATGTCTACAGGTACGTCGGTGACCTCAACCTCATCCTCGATTTCATTCTTAACTTCATCCTTGATCTCATTCTCAACTTCATTTTCGACTAAATTCATCTTAATCCTCATCCTCCGCTTCATCCTTGATCTCATTCTCACCTTCATTCTCGACCTCATTGTCAACTACATTCTTAACTTCATCTTAAACCTCATTCTCGACTACATTCTTAACTTCATCTTAAACCTCATCCTCCACTTTATCCTTGATCTCATTCTCACTTTCATCCTCAACCTCATTCTCAACTTCATCTTCAACCTCATCGTCGATCTCATTCTCTACTTCATCCTTGACCTCAATCTCATGTTCATACTTGACCTCATTCTCAATTTCATCCTTATTCTCAACCTCATCCTCTTTATCATTCTCAACTTCATCTTTGACGTCATTCTTCTTGATTTCATTCTTATGTTTATCCTTGACCTCATTCTCAATTTCATCTTCAACATCATCCTCGATCTCAGTCTTAACTTATATCCTTGACCCCATTCTTAGCTTCATCCTCTTTCTCAACCTCATTCTCAACTTCTTCTTCAACCTCATCCTCGATCTCATTCTCGACTTCATCATTGACCTCATTTTCATGTTCATCCTTGACCTCATTCTCAACTTCATCCTCGTTTTCAACTTCATCTTCAACTTTAGTTGTTAGTTTGACTAGGTCGGCCTATTATTAAAGAAGTAATTAATCTATTTATTTATTGTACACCAGGCAGCGGCAAGACCCGGGGGCGGGAGGGGACGGGAGCGAGCCGAGAGCCGGCCCTTCACAC
Source organism: Athrips mouffetella (assembly GCA_947532105.1). Taxonomy (NCBI): domain Eukaryota; kingdom Metazoa; phylum Arthropoda; class Insecta; order Lepidoptera; family Gelechiidae; genus Athrips; species Athrips mouffetella. The sequence continues at coordinate 16,458,142 of OX383984.1, forward strand.
AGCGGGACTAGCGGGCGAGCCAATCATAGCGCACATGTGAGTTGATAGCTGTTTTTACATGGTGTTTGAAAAGGTTAACATTAAGAGCTAGTGCATCGAGAAACCTGTTAAAACTTACTACAACATTCTTTAGACGCAAAGTACCAGAAACCCAAATTGCCTGATACAGGATACGTAGATGATATCGTTTTGTTCTAGGATCCCGCCATACAAAAAATTCGCAATAATCTATGCAATTACAAAGTCATATGGCCTTGAACCCTGACAGCCACTGGCTTACACAAAACCGGTACGGTAATACCACGTGACCCGGGCTTCTGAACTTGGTCGGGTTATACTTCCGATTCCCGCCAACTTTTGTCTATGTTTTATACGTCATTCGAAAGGTAATTTCAATAGGTCTTAAGTCACCATACATGCGAAACCAAAATAAACCGTTGTTTCTACGCAATAAGACATAATATCCTGAAGGATACGCCGGGATTTTTTTTCTAGATTTGAGATGGTTTTTCTAAAGTAATTAAGATTCATTATTTATCAAAAAAAAATCAAAATGTTCTTATCCAATATCAGAAACGCGGCGTTTCCCTGCGCGCGCGCCGGTCTCCGCGGCGGTACAACGAGGACAGTGAGGAGGACAGTATAGCCGCCATCAGCAAGAGACTGCCACACCACCGGCACCGGGAGATACTCGCCACGCGGAGACTCAACCACGCCACGCAGGTGACACACTGACCGATAGTCTGACAGACAGACGGACGGTCGGACGAACAGGTGTTTCAAAATTTGAACTTTTGCCTTTGGCGCTTATAAAAGGGATGGCTTGAAGGAAAAAATTGTTATAAAACTTAAAAAATGGAGCATACGACAAAATGGTGGAGGTGCTGGGATTTGAATCTAATCTGTGTTATACAAGGTGTAACAAAGAGGGTATATCGACCCTGAAGGATGTGATTCTGCCCATAATACTGAACAACTTTTTCTAAGTTGAAATATGAAACTCAATTTTTTGACCTCCCATAGAAACTGCATCAGCTGATAACGCATTTTGTATGGGAGGTCAAATTTGATTTTTCGTGTTTCGACCTATTTTGTATTTGACCTTGGGAAAAGTTGTTCAGTTTCGTGAGCAAATTTATCACATCTTTCCATTTCACGCTGTATAAATCTGCACCGTGTTTAACTATCACAAAGTATTCACGTATTATAACCTACAGTAAAAATAATGTAGCTTGGTTATCTTATCTTATTACGTGGGGCTGAGTTCCTTAATGGACCTCAGAGCACTTCGACCCTATGGGATCGTTTGTGCCTCCCCTGCCTTATTGCTCCTGTGATCTTCCGCTGTAGATTTCAGCGGAAGGAGCCTGTAGTCTTCTGGTGTCGGATAAGCCTGACCCAGAATCTTCCCCAGAATCTTCATACGCTTGCTAGCCAAACCGTTGCATGTGCATAGAAGATGCTCCATGCGTTCGCTTTCTTCACCACATGCTCTGCAAGTAGTTGTATCCGACAGACCCATCTTGTGTAGGTGCTCCCTAGTGCCTACAATGTTACGGGTCTGGTGCCTGCTTAGGTTTCTTAGGTATTTGAAGAAACCTACCTTTGTGGTCCCTAGGAATTTCTTTGAATGAGTAAGTCCAACAGTGTTTGCCCACTCAGTGCAGTGCCTTCTCTGGACATGAACCTTGAGTGCGCTTCTGATGGTACTCCCTGATAATTCAATAAAAGGTTCAGGTCCGCATAAATGTTTTTCTGATCCCTCCTTGACTAGTCTGTCTGCCGCTTCATTGCCTTCTACTCCTACATGTCCTGGGACCCAAACTAGTGACCTAACCTAACCTATTAAGGGTTTGGATGGCATCTAGGACAGTGTGAGAGCAGGACGGAGCGTTGCGCTACACATTGGGAGCGACAGAGACAAGTATAGATCCGACCTGCTCTCGTGCATACGAGTAGTCATTCCTCCTGTCATTTTAATCAAGCTGTACAGGGTTATTTTTGGACCCCTAACCAAATTTTAGTATGTTGCTCAAACCATGAAACTGAACAAATTTCCCAAAAAAACATGGGTCGAAAAACGAAAAAAAATTTTGGTAGTCGCATACAAATTCCAATGATGCTGGTGCAAGGTTTGTATGAGAAACCCAAAAATAAAATTTGTTTTTCGACCCATGTTTCTTTGGAAAAGTTGTTCAGATTTGTGTTCTGAGTCTCATACAGAAATTTGGCTAGGGGTCAAAAAAAAACCTTGTATTATTTCGACTGTAATCATATATAACTTAGGGTAAACAAACAATTGTGACACTTAGTTGCAAATTGTGTTGGTAAACGTTGGAATATAGGACCAAATGGATCATACGAAAAAGTTCCACTTGTACAAATTTTTTTAAAAAATAAAAGAAATAAAATAAAAAAATAATAATATTAAAAAATATATATATATATTTTTTTTTAAGCATTTTTTAAACTAAAGTAAGCAAAGCTGTAATGTATACAGCGTGATTATGTAATGTCTGACTATACTTGAGTATGGTACTTACGACTTGAAACTCAATAACTTTCCCCAAGAAACATAGGTTGAAAAATGAGAAAAAAAATTGGCTTCCCCATACAAACCTTGCGCCGTCAATACTGAAATTTGTATGGGAAGACCAAAAAAAAATCTCATTTTGGGGGAAAGTTGTTAAGTTTCATGTCTTACCATACTCAAGTATAGTCAGACATAACATAATCACGCTGTATCAATATAAATGTGAATGTTTGTCTGTTTGTGTGCAGAGCGCAGGCGTCGGTATCGGCAGCGTCTCGCGGCGACTCGCCGGAGTCAGTACGGTGGGAGCTTCAGATCACGACTACTTCAATGGAGCCGACACCCGGCAAAACGGTCAGCATCATTACCATAATAATCCTATCCTACTAATATTATAAACGCGAAAGTTTGTAAGTATGGATGGATGGATGTTTGTTACTCTTTCACGTAAAAACTACTGAATGGATTTTAATGAAATTTAACAATAATATAGCTTATACGTCAGAATAACACATAGGCTACAATTTATAAACCTGCGCAGACGAAGTCGCGGGCACCAGCTAGTAATAAATAAAAAGTTAATTTGTATAAAAACAAAATCAAGATAAATTGAAAGTGCTTCTCGTTTGAAATCATATCGCAATAATGCGGCCCAATAAGAATGCCAGCAGTGTTCTTGCGATGCGTGAGATATTGGAGCGACAGAGAAATGAAATTAAAATTTATTTGCATAAAACATGGTAAATGGTTTTCGGTAATGTTTTTATTTTTAATGTATTAACTAAATTGTAATTTTATTCTATTGATATAACTTTGTATTAATGTAAATAATGTAATTTAAAATCGAAAATAAATGAATTTGAATTGAATTGAAATAATAGATAGAATTGTTCTCTTCGTCCTGCTCTCACGCATAGCTGTTGCTGACAATCTAATGAGGCTACATGGAATGAGACCCTATGATCATTTTTAAATACAAAATTAGGATAAAATCTCCAACCCACTGGACCCTTTTTGCTTGGACGACCACTTATTAGTGTAGGCAACGAAGCAGTTGATCCCAACATAAATTTCTCAGGCAGATTTTATTTGACAGGATGATAAAGAATCATTAATTAAATGTAAATTCAAAATACCCAAAAAAAATTTTTTTCATACATTTTTTGTAATTTTTGTATAGAAAAATTAAAAGTACCGATTTTTTTTTATCTGTTATAGAATGTTTGTCTCATGTAGTGTAATGTTAAAGTTTCATCGACTGAGGATTTAATGCGGGGGTCTTCATACAACGATCCGCTTCGTTGCCTAGACTATATACATATTGGGGGACATTTTTCATAAGATCATCTCAATCCAAACTATCCAAAGCTTGTACTATAAGTATCACAGACTGATATACATACATAAACAGATAAATAACACCCATACACAGAACCAACACTTGTGTTCATCACACAAATGTTTGCCCTGGGCGGGATCGAACCCGCGGCCCACGGCGTGAGAGGCAGGCTCACTATCGACCAATTTGGGCAATCAATCGTGTTGAACAAGCGTGGTAACTATGATACAAGGTCATAATCCTTAACCTTATTCCATTTTTATTTCAGGGCGAAACTCCACTCCAAATGAAGAGGATGAACGACCGGCCGTGTCGATATCTTCTAGAGGGAGGGTCCGCAAGCTCACCGCGAAGGCCAGGGGACTTTTACACTGACCGCACTAGTTGACACTTATATTTCCTACGGTTTCACATGAGCTCATGAGCGCTATAGACGCTTTCAGAGAACTATAGACGCTTTCAGAGAACCATAGACGCTTACACTGAACTATAGACGCTTGCAGTGAACTATAGACGCTTACAGTGAACTATAGAAGCTCATAGTGCGCTTTATACGCCCATAGTGCGTTATAGACGCTCATGGTGTACTTTAAACGCTCACAGTGAACTGCAGACGCTCATAGTGAACTGTAGACGGGCATAGTAAGTTTTTTTTGCTTATGACGAAATCGCCTTGTCCTCTAACTTTAAACGGTTATATTAAGACCTTTGATGGTTCTCGGCTCGGAAACTGCAATTTGTATACTATAGTGTTCACTTTTGTCAAAAGATAACGTCTATCAACTGTAAAAAGTATTTTGCATTCTAGTAAATAATGCAAATAAACACAAGAAAATATGCGTTTTTTTGGATGTCCCACCCCCATCTTGTCAAGTTCATAGTGTATTTTTAACGAATACTTGCTATTTTTTACAAAGTTATATGTGTCATTTGAAAGATATTTTGCTTGGTATTCAATTTTAAACCTTTAGAGACCTTCGCTAAAGGTAAAAAATCTATTTAAGACAATATTTGTGTTGTCTTCAGAATCTGATATGGCGGACTGTCCGTCACACGTAACGGTCTCATTTTTTCCACTTCCCCGCAAAAAAATACCAAATTGTTTTCGGATTTTGATAACAGCAACATTATGTTGTCTATGGAAGTAGCCATCTTGCGAACATTGTCAGTAAAACCTCAGAAAAACTCGGTGTTACACGTTACGTATTTTAGTGGACAAAAATTTGTGTCCAGCACGTTTGCTCAAAGCAAAGGTCAGTTTTGAATTTCTGACTCTTAGTCATTTTGTATATGCATGTTTTTTACTATTTCTTTCATTTACTTACAAAATCATTAAACTATAGTGTTAGAAATAACCTAAATCTAGTATAAAATACCGGCCGGCGTCATTACGTCACGTCCATTACACAACGTTATGTATTAGTGGACAAAAAAGTGACGTAATGGACTAATAAGGACTCATTCCTACTGATTTTTTTTACGTCTACTTAAAAAAGAGGTTATAAATGTTTTTAACCAATTTGAGCTGGCTACCAATGTACTAATTATTTTGTTATTTTTTGTTCATAGGTGCTTGTAAATCGAAAATGGCGTTAACGCCAAGAGAAAGAGCTAAGGGGTACAGGGAAAAACTTAAACAAAACCCAACGCAATACGAAGCTCATAAAAAGAAAGAACTAGAAAGACTTAAAAAATGTCAAAAAAAGATTGCAGACCTTAGTGAAGAAGACAAATCTAAAAAAAGGCGACTAAACCAATATAAAACATTTTTTTTCTTTTAGGGCTCCAATAAACCTGTCTGTTATGGTCAGTGAGATTTATCTTATTTGTTGTGATCTCATCTAAGTAATAAATAAAACATCCTTTCAGTCATGCGAAAAAAATGTTTTATTTTAAAATTCCAGTAACAATTTCTCTTAGTCATTTACATACACCTTTACATGTCTGTTACGTAACGAGAGAATTCCTATTACGGAACGGTCTCATAATTTTGTAGCAAATACTTTAATTATTTTAATTTAATAATCAAAATAAACATTAACATGCGGTATTTATGAAATGAGCAAAAATCTACTCTTTACTTTGAAGCTATAAAATGGTGAAAAAATGTATATCATTTGTTGATCAAAGAAAAAAATAAGATTGCATCAGACACGAAAGTGACGTAATAGACAAAATTAAGCAAATTAAAAGATTGTAGAACCGGGGTTCGATATAATATTTAGTATGGAATGTAACATTTGTGTTTTTACAACATTTTGGTAAACAATATTAAATTCTAAACAAGCACAGTTAATGTTTATTCCTCCTTAAAAATCGTTACGTAACGGACCTTTTTCCTCAAAGTGTTTCACTAAAACTCGTTTTTTGTCGAAAGCCCTCAATCAATTCATAAAAAAACTTAACAGCGTATTCTTCATTGTCTATTTTATCAATTTAACATAAATTTCAGCCAAAATAGGTAATGAGGTTTTTTGGAAGTCCATTACGAAACAAAGCAAAAAAAACTTACTATGCCCAGACACTTACAGTGAACTATAGAAGCTTATAATGAGCTATAGACATTCATAGTGCGTTAAAGACGCTCTTAGTGCGCTATAAACACTAACAGATAACTATAGACGCTCATATTGTACTATAAATGCTCACAGTGAACTACAGACGCTCATAGTGAACTGTAGACCCTTACAGTGCACTATAGACGCTCGTAGTGCGCTATAAACGCTCATAGTGCGCTATAGACGTTTATGGTGTGCTATAAGCCAAACCGTAGTGATAACTTCAAAACAGGTTCGAAATGACAGTTCCTTAAACCTCCAATAGAACAAACTTAGCATATAGGAAACCTCAATTATTTGTATATACAACGTGTAACGGAAAATTGTGACAATACTAAAGGGTGTGAATCTGTCCATAAAACTGAACAACTTTTAGGAACATAGGTCATAGAAAAAAAATCCATTTTTGACTTTCCATAGAAACACTGATAGCGCATTTTGTATTCGTATTTCGACCTATGTTCCTTGGGGAAAGTTGTTCAGTTTGATGAGCAGATCCACACCCTTCAGTATTATCTTACCTTTCCGTTACGCGTTGCATATAATAAGCTGCAATTATTGTAAGTAGATATTGATCAATAAAAACTCAAAAAATGTGTTTTTTACAAGACTATTTTACAATGGTAACATTTAAGTATGTTTTTCGAATTAAGGCGAGTACTGTGTACAAGTTGCGTTATTTTATAAAATAATAAATCAAATGTGTTTTATTTGCTTAAATTTAAAGCATTTTTAAGGGTTAAATATTTTTTTATCATTACAAAAAAAAATACACAAATTATACAACTTGAGTGCTCAGACTTGAGAGGGATTTATTGATACCACTCTAAAAACTGTATAAATTTTCTAAAGAAACGTACTTAATTCGGTAAATTTTGGTTGTCTTGGTGTACCGAAAACTGAAAGGGCGTGTTCAGTCAACATAACTGAACAACTTACCCAAAAAAACGTCTCTGGGAAATGTAATTTTTTTTTAATCTCCATACAAATTGCTCACTCTGGACGAACAGTTTGTATGGAGAGGTAAAAACATTTTTTCATTTCCCAGACACGTTTCTTTCGTGAAAGTTTTTCAATTTCGTCGACTGAGCGCGCCCTATAGTCCAGTCAATCTACGAATGTTTGTATGGAGAGGCATTAAATGCACATTGGGGGATAATTTATTAAATTACCAGTAAAAACATTCAAAAATTTAAAACCACAGTAATCCCCGACATAACGTTGATATTCTTAAAACCAGTATAAGGTGAACTGAACCTGTATAATATTTATCGTGTAAGCACAGGTCAGCTTATACTGGTACTTTTACAAAAAAATGTATTTTTACAAAATTGCTGGATTTAATTATATACAGCTTCAAATAGCCTATATTACTATTTAAAATTAATTTCTATAAATATGCATTTATTTAATGCAACCTGAAATCGTAGATTGACTGGACTACTATAAGTTTTCGACATATAAAACTTAATAGGGCGAGGTTTGTATGCATGTTTCTTTGAAGATTTGTTCAGATTTTCGTTCTCAGTAACATATTAAAACATACTCAAATTTTTAGTAATAGAAAAGAAAACCCTTTCTTAAATGATAAACAGTATTTAAATAAGATCGGTTCATGATTTCGTTTTACTGAATTATTGACGTCAAGATACTATTGTTTACGCGGAAATACCGCAAAATGTAGAGATAAACTCCGATAACAGGCAAACTGACTCACAAGTAGGCCAACTTACTTACAAGGAGGCCAACTGACTTACAAGGAGGCCAACTGACTTACAAGGCGGCAATGTTACTAACAAGGTGGTCAACTGATTTACAAGGCGACTGAGTGACATAAAAGGCGACAAAGTGACGTCGTATGCTCTTAAAAAGTGGGCTTGAACAAAAAAAACAAACTTGTTATTAAACCCCCTCCCTATAAAAGTACGACGATCCTTCTAAGGCGTGATTCTACATTACTAAAAATAAAAAAATAAAATACTGTGCCTGGAGGGTTCAATGACCCCTATGATCAGCTGGTGATGCAGACAAAGATGTTTTTTGTTATAATATCCAGTCACCAGCAAGTTTTCGATAAATTACTTTTATATAAGTCAGAGGAACAACAAATTTCATGATTACTAAAAAAAAATGTATATTTTTTTATTATTTAAATAGTGATGTGGAATCACCCCTTATAAGGATCTTCGTACTTTTCTTAACACCCTGTATTGATTTCACTATCCACTTAGAGGGCGTTTAGACGGTCTGTGACCATTTCTTAATATGGCTTCTTCTACATGTGACCCGTTCTGGATTTGACCACTTTTTGTTTGGGCCAGTTCCAAAGGAGACCATTTCTGGATTTGACCACTTTTTTGGGCCAGTTCTAGAAGACCGTTTCTGGATTTGACCACTTTTTGTTTGGGCCAGTTCCAAAGGAGACGATTTCTGGATTTGACCACTTTGTTTGGGCCAGTTCTAAAGGAGACGATTTCTGGATTTTACCACTTTTTGTTTGGGCCAGTTCTAAAGGAGACCATTCCTGGGTTTGACCACTTTTTTGCGCAAGTTCCAGAAGACCGTTTCTGTATTTGACCACTTTTTGTTTGGGCCAATTCCAAAGGAGACCATTTCTGGATTTGACCACTTTTTTTAGGCCAGTTCTAGAAGACCGTTTCTGGATTTGACCACTTTGTTCGGGCCAGTTCTAAAGGAGACCATTTCTGGATGTGACCACTTTGTTTGTCTACTCTTAGAACCGCTCACAAAAAAAGGTTGGGTCATGCTATCGTAGTTTATCTCTATTTATATGAACAAAAGAGACTGAAGAATACTTAGTTAAATGTTTATTTTCAATTATATACTAATTATTTTCCTTATCACTGTGGAAAACTAATTAGAATGTGAGCAAGATAGAGCTACGCGTGCGAGCAGGGCGGAACGCTACGTGTCTCTGTCGCTCCAATATCTTACGCATCGCTCTGTCCTGCTCTCACACAGCTGGCTTTATCATCAAGCTGCATTATGTCCAATGTATTATAATTATTGCCATGATTTATTTCATGTATTTTATTTGTTAAGTGCTCATGTACTTAACTAAAGCATGTAATGAATGCATTCGTTTTATTTTCGGTTAACGAGCTAAATTAGTGCACACAAATGGCTAAAATGGCTGCCGTCCACTAGCGCCCCCATCAGTTAAAAAAAAATACTCGCTTAATAAAAAACTTATCAAAATTCCGGAAAGACAGATTGAAGTAAAGGTACCCTAGTTTATTTAGAATTTAGAACCTATCAATTCTGAAAAATATAGGGTACGTCTACTTCAATCTGTCTTTCCCGATTTTCAATATTTTTTGTATTTAGCGAGCAATATTTTTTTTATCTATTAGGGACGCTAGTGGACAGCGGGTAGCCTCTTCAATTTCATGGGTAGAATTATATCTACGACCCAATAGTTCGTCCATCTTAAGAACGCAGTGAGTCATTGCTTCCCGCCGCTGGTAGCCAAGCCCCGTAACCAATCAGGTCGCTTAAAAGTATAAAGTCAAATGCACAATGACTACATGAAGACAAACCTTTGAAAGAAGCCGTTGTTTTCTTTGTGTGTTACTTAAAAAACGATTTTTTTGCTTTTTAACTTCATTGTGAATACATCTTTACCTTGCATTTGCAGGACGAACTATAGTGGTTTTAGGTCACCTGAGATCCTCTGTCTTGCTGGAGATATTTTGAGATGAAAAAAGCATGTTATGCATGCAAGCATGTTAATCTTTTAACTCTCCGATCGCATATTTTGGTAGTTACACAGTTGCATCCAAGATACGAACAAAAAAGTGTCCCAATTTTCGTGTGTTCCAAATTTGAAAATTCAAATCATAACTTTCCTGAACCATAAAGCGAATGAGAACACAAAGAGGCATAAGCCTTGTTCCTGAAGCGCTATTATACGCCGCCATTTTAGAGCAACGATCAATCTACCAAACTTTACGATTGAAGTTTTTAGTGATAAGTTGAATCGGTGTGATAGTAGAATAAGAATCGAACCACCAACCAAATAGAATAAACGATTATTTGTATATCATTTGTTTTATTACCTTTTTAGCTAACGGCACAGATAAACGTGAACAAATCAGAATACAGCGATAATACTAAATGATGTGAATCTGATCATGAAACTGACCAGCTTTTCCCAAGAAACATAGGTCGAAATACGAAAATCAATGTATGACCTATCATAGAAACTGCATCAACTGCAGGCGCATTTTGTATGGGAGTTCAAATTTGGTTTTTCGTATTTCAGCCTGTTTCATGGGAAAAGTTGTTCAGTTTGATGAGCAGATTCACACTCTTCAGTATTTTCACACCTTTCAGTTACACGCTACATAAATTTATAAGAAAAACTATCACAGCTAATAGTAGGTAAGGGTGATGAAGGACAAATTTCTATATGACTTGCTCATGTCTGCCTCTTTGACTGATGATAAGGAGCATCCTCTAAAAGATACAAAAAATATTGGCGGACATACACACATCTTTTTTTTTTTGTCGAGGGGAAATCTTTTATGGATACCCGGTCGTTGGGGGAAACGGCCGGGTTATGTCAGACTCCACTGACTAAAACCCCCCGGTGACCATCCTCGGCGCAAGACGGGTAGCTCTGGGATCTCCTTAGGAACGCGACCAGTGCCACCCTCGCGCGGTGCTCGTGCCCTTCCTCTGATGTTCAACCCTCCTCACTTGCGAGGCAGTAGCAACACAAGGTCACATTGTGCGTTTTTGAGGACTTAATTTTTAACTATTTTGAAATTTGACAATGAAACATACACCTGGCAGACTATGACTATCTAATTAAATACAATGTATAAAACCCCAGAAAAATGGTTTGCCACCATAATAGCCCTGCGTCGTAAATTTACAGCGCTTCAAAATGCAAAAACTCACTACTTCGTCCCGTGATAATGCAGAGCCCTGCATATCTGCCTCTTCGATTTTCTACATCTTTAGAAGTATTTTAAACAGGAGCCACAAAGGCAGACAAAAAAAACATTTAGTATCTTTTTTTTTTTTCTTTAACTCAAAAACGCAGCGACGCACAGAAAAACTTGTTAGGACCAAATCGATTCGTATTGAGCTGATCTATCATCCCTATTAATATGAATCATGAGCAAATCATATACCCAAATTGCAGCCAGCACCCTAACTATAAGTAGACTATACAGGTTACCTAACGAGTAATAGTAAAAATATTCAAAAAATAGCAATCAGGCGATGGACCTCGCTGATAGGAGCAAAAATGTTTATGAAAAAATCAAATCTTGCTTAACAATCATAATTCCTAAGGCAACTACGGAACCCAACACTGCGGGTGGCCCGACACGAACAGTCAATAGCACATCAAGCTTGACACTCTGGACTTTGTACCGTTCTTATTTCAATAGACATACGGGCTAGAGTCGCGCTGCGAATGTCAAGCTTGACCAGTCGTTGACTGCACTTGGCCGGTGTTGTTAGACAAAGTCTGACATGGCTCACTAACGATCATTTCCATAGCACGGACAAATTTCTTAAACAGTACCGGTTCAATGGCTAAACGTGCCTTCCGAAGCATTTCCATACTCCGTAGTACGGAATCATCATACTGTAACGTCCCAAGAAAGCTGGGGAAGTCCCACAAAGAAATTTTTGTTAGACAGTTTTCCCACAGGGAATCGAACCCAGAACCTCTAGACAGAGCTGAGCGCTTTCACCGGCTGTTGAGATTGAAAAAGTTAAAATTTAAAGCTTGATTTTAGGACCATTCTCCTAATTTTCTGCTTCATGGAAAATCAAAATTGAAAATCGCTTTTATGATAATTACAATATTTTTCAGTTACCAAGTACTTGCAAAGATCTACTCATTCCACGTTGGTCATCCGTGTTGCTCAAACATGGAAAAGTTACTTCTCACGTCGCTGACGATCGTTCTCCTCGCTGTTACGGTGTCCAAGGGTAAGAAAGTTTTTTTGTCGTTTTGGATCAATAATTCGATAACGGTGCCGGCAAAGAATAGTACCGACCCATCTCTAACCGTGGGTGTCGTAAGAGGCGACTAGGGGTTAATGAACCAGAGGATGGGAAGCAGCATCATTCTGTGTAGGTATCGTATCATCTTACATTCTGCGATCACCAACAACCGCGGTTCATGGTGCCAGCCGTAACGCTAACAAACGTGGTCTATGGTACTTCCACATTGTTTCAGCAAAAGCTGTAATTTTGGAGGGAGTTCCCTGTCCTATAGTGGACGTTTCATGGGATGTCACGAATGATGATGAGTCAGGCTTTCAAGCCACAAAACGGCCTGTGACTCATAGTCACAATCTTTTATTTTATTTAATCGTAGTTGGATATTAAAATCTCTTAATGACGTCAGCTAAACTACATCGCTTCACAAACAAAGTGGCGTCATGGTGGGAAAAAAAGAAGCTACAATAAAAACCCACGCGCTCTTTTAAATGTGTCTTATGTGACTTGGCATAACCATCTACTGGGACCAAGAGCCTAATTTGCCTTCCTGAGCACGGAAACAGCTAATGAGTTGTTTTAACACACGCAGTCCATCCAGTTTTAGAGTACGGCTAATGTTGGTGCACTTTACAGTGAAAATTGTAGTAGATAAATATAGAGTATTGGGGTCGATGTTGGTACTATCCAGTCAACAGCAGTCACTCTAGGTAACGCGGCTTCCCATTAGACTAACTGCAACGCCCAACTAGTGATGCTATCCAAATTAGGTGTTCCCAATGGCTCAATCATGCACAACTAGTACTGCTACGAACTACTTAATCGTTCCTTAACTTGGTGAAGTCCCCTAGTCTACGTAATGTTAAGTCCGATACGAGCTCGCCTCGCGGGCTTCCTATTTCTGGAGGATCATGCTTGACTTCCTACACCGACAGCAGTCATTATTTTCGAAGACCTTCAGATCCTTCTGGACTTCGTCACGACGTCCGAACGGCCGTTTTCGCGTTAGTCGTCCCAGGTACAGTCAGCGTCAAATTCATATGAGCGTCTATCGCAGTCAAAATGATCTGTAGTAAACAAGTTCAAGTTCATATACGCAATTAGAATTGCCATACAGTTGTAAGCATCCTAAGTGTTCAAAATATCTTGGCAACGAGGTCTCCAATAGTATCTTCGCGATCGTCAGCGTCAAATTGATGTGACTGTCTATGGTAGTCAAAATTATCTTAATTAAACAAGATCTGGATTACTTCAGATCATTTTGACTACTATAGTCGTTCATATGAATTTGACGCTGACTGTACACACTCTTTTACCAGTTTTTACAACATACTTTTAGCCTGTGTGGTGCCAGCAAAGAAAGAATAGCGACAACTTTCCTTTATGTGTGGGTCTCGTAAGTGCAAAGAAAACTCGTCTGACGAGGAGCGTAAAGGAGACTAAAGGATTATGAATTAGGAGATGAGCAGCAGCCAAAGATTTCGGACCTGCTTGCTTCGCTCGGAATAGATACCTTGCTAATTTATTTTAGTAGGGGATGACATCTGCCAACATGTCACAACCCCATTATCGATGATCCATAGAAAATATTCAAAATAACCTGTCAAATCCATAGAAAAACGCCTACACCACCTAGTGAGTAATAAGAGCTCGGGAACACAGACGCAGGCAGAGAAGAGTTGGTACGATTCACAGAAGGACGTGGCAGCAGCGTCCTTCTGTGAATCGTACCAACTCTTCTCTGCCTGCGTCTGTGTTCCCGAGCTCTTATTACCCGAATCTATTTAAGTCTCGAGTGAATAGGCTTCTTCTGGGCAAGCTCGTTCTCAGGGCTAGATCGAGGTCAAGAGTAAGCCCATCTACAGTAAAAAAAAAAAAAAACTTCTTACATACTACCCGTTTTTGTTTGGGATTCATAGAATAAATAAATAAATATTGGGGGACATTTCACGTAAAGTCATCCGATCCCAAACTAGGCAAAGCCTGTACTATGGGTATCAGAGACTGATATACGAGTACATACTTAAATAGATAAATGACACCCGAACACAGAACAAGCACTTGTGTTCATCACACAAATGTTTGCCCTGGGCGGGGATCGAACCCGCAACCCACGGCGTGAAAGGCAGGCTCACTATCAACCACACCAACGGGCTTATTATAATGACTTTTTTGTAGATATTGGATCGTATAGCAAGAACAACACTGAGAATGACACGACCCTCGTCCCAACGGACCTACGTCGCCACTACGGCTTGAGCATGAACAACCGTTGCCCGAAACCCCTCCGCGTATTCAAGTGCCTAACGGTCTGCAAGACTCGCGGCTTCAAAGTATTCAAATTGAATTCCAAATGCAAGTGCACTTGCCACGGAGCTAACAACGTCGGTGCTCTGGAGCTATGGAGGCACAAGCATAGGAAGCAAGATGTGACTATTCACCAGAGACGGCCACGTACCACAAGGAGGTTCAGGCTGTATGAAATTTACGGGACCCTGTTCCCGACGGTAACGAAACGCGTGAAGAAGACCACGACTAGGAATCGGTGCGGTGAGTATGTAGTCAGAGATCTTAAACAATAGGGCACATGTTGTTTACACGTAGACGTATTTTAGCACAAATTTTTCAAGGCCGAAAGGCTTTCGAAAGCTTTCAAATTTGTAGTCAGGCCGACGATCTGACTTCAAATTTGAAAGCTTCTTAATTAATTGCGAATATTTGAGTATATTACTGTCTCCACAAAACTAATGACCCACCAAGAAACACGGGTTTGATCGGAATTCACGTTTTTAAGCCTATGTTCCTTAGAGAAAGTTGTCAGTTGTCAGTATATTATGATACGAGTAACATACTCAAATGATCGCAGTTAATTAGATAGCTTGCATGCTTAGGCATACAGGGTCTAGGGGTTGAATTATATGCATCAGCTGTTCCTAACGAATTGTTATGTATTATATGTAGGCACAGCGGTTGAGTCGTGCGACCCGCCCGCCCTTGCGAGTTTCAACTTGTTTGGTCGTAGGTCGTTGAGCGGGCGGGTCGCTTTGATTGAATACAGTATGAAAAGCGGGAGCGACTCGGTCGCCTTATATAAATAAGCGGCCCAACCACTCGATCATGCGGATGCACATAATTCAACCCAAATATAATAAAGAATTATGTTATGTTTAAGTTAAATTAAAAGCTTCTTCTGGGAGCTTAGTTGCATTTAGCTCCCAGAAAGACCTCTAAAAGCAACAAATTTTGTTCCATAACTCGCTTAGGTTACGGCTACAATCACTGTGTTAGTTATAACTATATTTTTATTAAAAAAAAAAATACGAATATAAGTGGTCCCTATAACGAACCCTGACGAACTCGACTGGAGACCTTCATCAACTTATTAGTGTAGCTATTTACTACAACATAAGTGTGAGCTAAGGTCTGCATGTGTCGAAATTCGTTTCGTCATGATTGATTCTCTCATTTGAGATGATCAATCCTGACACTTAAATATTTTTATTTATAATTTGTTAATCTTTTTTTACAAATGCTAACTTTTTTATACAAACTTATTTTTTTATTAGTCCGAATATTTAAAGAGGTTCTACTAAAGAAACTAAACCATTTTTCTCAAAGAACATAGGTTGAAATATGATAAAGAAATCGACTTTCCACACAAACTGCACCAGCTGACGGCATATTTTGTATGGGAAGTAATTTTTTTTTATTTCGACCTGTGTTTCTTTGTAAAAGTTGTTCAGTGTCATGGTTTCACCTATTACGTATGTTTACAGGTTTAAATGTTCACAGGTTTACATTTCAAGCTTTGGTTTTTGGTTATTTTTTGCAAAAACATGACAATAATTACTCGATGTCCCAAAATATTGAGTCAAGCTTGAGCAAGGTAGAGCATACTTTGCGTTTCCCAAAAGCCACGTGCTTTCGAGCTACAAAATTTATTTATAAATTGTTTAGTAAATCTGAAAGTTTTGTCAATTTATTTAATCAGTCTGGAAATGTTTCTATATTTCTAGTCTTTTTAAATAAATTACTTTACTTTAGCAGAGATAGTAAACTAATATCTTGTATTAACTACATATTAGTTTGTTAAATTTACATGTATTTTCATTTTGGTAAAAATATACAAAAGGGTGCTCTACTAGGGCTTCAGTTTGACACAGTTTTTGGGCCTTCTTAATGAATCTTTACAGATCCAGTGTCGCGCATCGTCAGCACCGAGCTGTTCGTTCGAGAAGCATCACTGACACACCCATCTCATCATGATTACGGAGGTCAACATAATTTGATTTGTGTGTAAAACTAATTTTTATCAGTTTAGCATATCAATTGATTAATGAGCTGCTGTTGCTGTCGTGTGTGACCGACGATGAAGACAGCTTTCGACGGAACGTTGTAACTTAGCAGTTTTGGCTGCTTCGTTAATACTCTTTCTTATAAGCTGTCTCATTTTATATTCTTTCTTTAATTTATTTTTTGTTCCTTTTTTAATTCTGATAGCAGAGCTCGGCTGCTCCCTTCCTTACTGTCTGAGCTCCCTTATTCTCGTTGTAAAGTTAAATATCTGTTCTCTATTAACATTATAGAAACTTATAGCACTATGTTCTTCTTCTTGAAAAATATATGATATTTTTCTTTTTTCATATCTTTGTAAAAAAAAATATCCAGCTACAACAACTACAAGCGCTGAATATAATATATTTTTGTGCCAAGTAGAAAAAGTAATTTCACGTGAAAATACTGAAGCAAAGACTACAACTGAAGAACCAGCGACAGCTGAAGAACCATTTAAATCATTAGTTAAACCAAGTAACACAACAAATAGAAGAACAGCTACATAACAACGAGGAACCTACTGCAACAATTGAAAATCCGCTTTCATCAACTATAACAACTGAAAAATCAACAATAAAAAATGAATCATTCACTTTTTTGGCTCAAAAATCAACTACCACACACAGTAAATAATAATAATCTAACTGCAACGACTGAAAGCCAACATAGACTGAAGAAAAAATTATTGAAGAACAAACTAATAAAAATAACTACAAAACAAATTTCAACAACTGAAAAGAACTAAAAAACACTGATGAACCAAGTACAACTAAAAAAACTGAAGAATCTAATAAATCAACAGAACAAATGGGGAACTGACTACTTCTTTAATAACAATATACAAAAATTATTATTTAAATACATCAACCGGAAGTCAACTAGAAAATCTGAAGAAAAAATATTGAAGAACAAACAACCGTTAAAGCAACGATCGACACAAATAAAAATTTAACTATAAAGAACCAAACAAAATAAAATCAATTACTAAAACTAAAGAATCAACTAAAATGGCTGAAAAGGAAAACCACCTAAAACAACTGACTATAACAACCAAATAACAATTTACACGAATAATGTCCTAGCTACACCAACTAAACGCCAAATTTCAACTGATAACTGAAGAAAACATGATTACAGAACTACCAAAGTCACTAAAATTAACTAATGAAATAAAGAACAAATCACTACCACTGAAAAACCACTTCAACAATACTAATGAACTAGGTAACTAAAACACCGAGAAACCAAATACAGAAGCAGAAGAGAACGGTAAAAAAAATATTGGAAAAACTGAGAACCAACTTTTACTGTAGTACTCGTAACAATGTACAAATATAATTATCTAAATAAGAATAGAAAGACAATTTTAACTAAAAAAGCTGAAAGCAAAAAAATATGCCTAACTTCAATAATTCAAGCAACGATTGACACATAAATATTCGGCAAAATAACTAACTTCAACTGCATTGGCTGAGAAACCACCTAAATATACTAGAAAGTTGAGGAACTGATTGCAACAATGTAATAAAATTAACTCGGAAAACTATATATCTATTTACAGAAACAGAAGAAATAAGATTGAAGAACAAACTGAAAAATTAACTAAAGAACAAATTACTACCATTGAAAAACAGCTTCAATAGCACTGATCAACTTACTGAAAATAACTGAAAGCTCTACAACCAAAACACAAGGTTAAAACAATAATAAAAATTGGATCCCACTTTTATAATTTTAAGCAACAATAAACACGAATAATGATTTAAATACATTTATTGAAAGCAAACTTTAACTGATACTCGTAAATCTGAAGTAAAATTTTTAAAAACAAAGTACAACAAGTAAAGCAACAATTGACACAAATAAATATTCAACTACAACAGCTTCAGGACCAACCAATAACACTGAAAATCAACTACCAAAAAGGAAGAATCAAACAATTGTTAAAAAACAGAAGTGAAGAATTTTTCTAACTACAACAACTAAAAGCACAGAAGAAAAAAATTGTAACACAACAAACTAAAAAAATTGCTAATAATGAGCTAAAGAACAAATAACTATAACAAAAAAATAACTTCAATAACACTGATCAACCAAAAAAAACAACTATAAAAACAGAAAATCAAAACAATAATAAAAGCAATTGAAAAAAAATAGGAACCAACTTCTACAACTAAATACAAGCATCGAATACCAACTTGAACAGAAGAAGATGAATAATAAATAATGGTAGAAGATCAAACTACAGTGATTGAAGCAAAAAACAAGCAAGGAGTACAGAAACTTCACCGATTCACGAACAAAAATCTCATAGGCAAATTGACAACTGAATATCCAAGCACAACAATTGAAGGATACCACGAACATTGGGAACCTATCCACCACAATAAAATTGCAGAATTATCATTAATTGATTGTTTTTACTTTGTGCCAATATCGAGCATATTATTATTATTTCCATTTTAGGTTGACTATGCAACAGACTTGGTGTTTGAGTGATACTGGGTGGAAACACCGACCCAGATAAAGAATTTCACTTTTTGGCTGATGTTGCAAAGTGCTTTACATCGGAAGGTTAGTCAAATTAACGTGATATTCAAATGTGTGCGTCACAACTTAAACTATACAACACAACTATAGCTCTATTAAACAGTGCGTATTCATTAATAGGTTTAATTTAGCCACACACATCTTTTTGTGAACCAAAACCTGTGCCAAAATGACGTCATGTTTTGATTTTACCAAAGATTGTTTCCAATTTCGGTATTACAATCTTCAATCAATTACGTCAATAGTCCAGGCACAGGTTCAGGTAACGCATAATTACGACAAAACACTATGGTTCTTTTGTTTTGTTTCTACCTAATTTTGAGGTCGGTCATTGATCTTACGACCTTTATGACATACTTTTATCATGATGATTTTTACATTCCACTAAACAATCTTCAAAATTTGGTTGGGGTCCAAGGCAGCGTAAGTCATTCCACGAACCACAGAGCTCTGAAGCGCATGCGTCTTGCTCTACATCTAGAGACGAATTCTTAATGTCATTCAATACAAATCAGTGTCACCATTTACTAAAACTAACACGTTTTCCGCACCCACACTACTAGCGTCATTTGAGTGCGATAGACATAGTACTATTATTGCGAGAGAGTAAGATGCAAAAAACAGCAAAAAAAAGCAGTGACAGCGTCTCTATGGCAACGAATGTGTTTATGATGTGCATTCAAAATAAACGCCTACAAAAATTGGATAGTATAAATCTTCAATAAGAAACCAAATTTTTTTACTATATTCGCTTCTATGGGGGGGCGCGCGCGCAGGCGGAGTTGCCCTATCGTTGTGCCCCGGACGGATATTTGTCGGCATCTTCGACTAGTCGTCCGTTAGAGTACGACAGCAGATCCTGGCTAAAAGGTGCTGTGGGATAATGTGATGGGGTCTCAAATGTCTCCCGACCCTGACCTCACCTTGTTTTAAATGACGATGGGGCCAACGATGAAGCATACTTACCTATATAATGCCTATTTATTCTTCTGGTCTTGAAAAATCTAGATTATAATAATCAGGAAAACTGGTTTGCAGCTGCTGTGCGCACTAAGAATAATAAATAAAGCGCTTTATGTGAATGGGTGGTTAAAAAAATTAACAATATACGGGTGAAACTCTAACCGCTATCTAGTTCCACGGAGATGCAAGATGGATGGTGAAGTTGATGAAACCCGGTGGTACAACAGACTCAGACCCTCACTCACCGAAATGTATCCTGCAGAATAACAAAAAGCAGGACATTTTGGAACAGTATTGAATGCTCCGCAGCTTTCTTCCTGGCATTTTTATCAATGGCAATAAGATTGTCCAACTGGTATTTTGCAGACATACAGACAAACTAGAGGTTCCAGCAGTTTTCTATAAAAACTGTCCCGGTGTGAAGTGTCGCTTGGCTTGAAAGAGTATACGACGTACAAAATAACTGTCACTGTGACTGTTAATGCGCAGATGTCAAAAAAATTATCGCGGAGGTGAGTGCGGCAGGTGAGGGGAGGCGTGCGAATCGTTCATTGGCCATGCGCAGAAAATAACCGTCAGAGCCAAACTTAATCTGCACACGCTATACCTAGTTTCTTAGCTGCAGTTATAAATAATAAAAAAAAAAAAATAGTTTTTATTTCTGTAAACATGTTTTCTTAACTATAACATAGATTGGAGCCTCCATTTAAGCAGAAGTTGCCTGTGTTTGAAGGCTCCGCTCCTCCTTAAACGACGCCGCAGTTGCAGACGGCATACAGCCCACCCAGCTATGTTTCTTCATCATATTTAGATTAGAATTTATTATAAGAAAATGCAGCTGGGTGAGCTGCACGCATAGAGTAGGTACATAAATGAGGTATTAACATAATTTAAACTTAAAGTAAAAATTTATCAACTTAAAATAACAAATAAAACCGTTGAGAAAACCTAATTGAGCTAATAAACCTAATTAAGCAGGTTAGAGAACCTTATAGCCTAATAAGTAAGTAAGTAATTACCGCACTCAGAGACGCCACTCAAAGCCAACCGTCAATCAAGTCTCGCGCTGTCATATTCTTTTTATGGAGTTATGGATGTGAACCCAATACATTGCCCTATCAAGTTGGACCTTATCAACTAAGTAGGGGTTGACTTATGTCCATACTAGCTCGAGGTGTCATCAGCACAGATACTTTTTGGAAATTTTGAATCCTACTCTGTTTAGCCGTAAACCTAGCATATGTATGAGATGCGTTAAACCAAGGAATGAAGGTGTCCTGATTCGCATCACCCTAATTAAACCCGGCACCCGGCCCCAACTGAGTACCCGTGCTCCGTCGTTAGTGACCATTTCTCAATATGACTTCTTTTGGTTTCGACCAGTTCTGGATTTGACCACTTTTTGTTGGGGCCAGTTCTAAAAGAGCCCATTTCTAGACTTCATGTCTATGATATGTAGTAACCATTCCTACATATTTCAAGGATCATTTTGTCCGCAATGATATTACTTTGTCCGCAACTCTTCTATTTTAGCAAATGAATTATTCGATTGATTGAATATATAAATTATTATACCTATTTGTAATTTTGTAGTGTTATCGTACGATTAATGATATAGAAAGTACAAGGTAGATTACCTTTCTATTATGGTAATTTTAGGGATTTTACTGAAATAATTTGACATAGGTTTTGACATTTCAGAAGTATGTGTAGGCACATTAGTAGCAGCACCTTCTTAACGACACCGAGTGAGGCCTCCTTGCTTCAGGAATAGACTGGCAGCTGAGTATTTAGTTAGCTGTCGATCTGATGAAGCGTCAAGGTGAAAGGGCGACACAACACAACACGTCATCTGGTTGAATTGTGATCGTGCTTTTAGCTCTGACTATTTGTCTAAATTCCTGAAGATATGATTAGTAAAGTTACAGCACAAGACGTACAATTATAGCGTTAACTGTAATAACTATCCAGGGTCAAACTGAGCCAGAAGGGTCCGGGTGCCTCACCACAAACCCGGAGCCCGTAACATGACGTGACAATAATTAGATCATAAATGATTATACCTGAACCCAATATATTTGTGATTATGATATTATGGCCTCCTGCACCGATATCAGAAGTCGATAATGTGCACAAAAAATTTAAAGTTTCACCGATCTGTGAAAAAGTATAGTCGCTGAAAAATTTTTACCAAGTACAATCAAGATAATAAAGTTTTGTGCAGACATTTATGAGAAAAGGAACCAAGTTTAATGAGTTCTAATACCATCATACTTTCTGACTGCAGTTATGTCTTTATGTTCAAAATCGTATGCGCTTAGATGGTGACAAAAAGCGTAATTTGCAAAAGTTTCGTAAATTAGAAAGGCGTTGATGAATTTCAAAATAGTGGATGTTAAAGGCGCTTAAGGTACATACGAAGAAGACAAGACTTGCTTGTGGTTGTGAAATTATGTAATTTTCGACTTTGTAGAATGGAATCAAAGTTACGTACGGTAGCGACGATGTGTTCCTACGGTGTTTTTATACAACATTAACCAGATTAACCAGATGTCTGTAAAATTTAAATGGAAATAAACGAAATCTGAATGAATACCGATTAAATAAAAACAAAATGAAATGAAACGAAACAAAATAATTTGATCACACAGCTAATGCTGACTGGTTGAAATGGTGATCGCTGTTAGGTATGCTCTGTGACTGTAGGATGCCAGTTGAAACCAAGAGCACTAAATACAAGTATACAAAATAGTGGAGAAGCAACATTTTTGACTCAATGATAATGAGCATCTTTATTAGAAATTTCGTGTCAACTCAGTGCGTGAAAGACTCAGTAGATTCGTATTTGCGTCAATGAGAGTTTCCCAAACATATCAAAAGATGCTACACTAACTGCATATCATGGATATCAGGTCTGTCGTCAGTCCTGAGCTATTGTCTGCTATTTATGGGGACACAGCGTTAATCTAGAGGATGTGTTCAAATTGAAAGATGTTCTTATAGCAAATAAATGATTTGATTGATAGTTTGAAAATCTGTGCTAGACTCGCGATGCTCTACAGGGACGAATGTTGGATACTTAATAAAACTATGTAACCAAAATCCACGTAACTGAGATGAAAATGCTTAGATGGGCTGGTGGCACTTAATTGGATAGACCCAGAAACGTACATGTTAGTGGCAATTTCAAAGTAGCGCTTATTCTAGACAAACTTCAATAGAGTCAGCTCCGGCGGTACGGATTAGGTATGTGATGCGCTAAGAAGAAGAGCACCTCTTTAAGTCTGCGCTAAATATTGACAAAGAGAAACAAGCCGAAATAACCCCTGGGATGCCAAAGAGCTACTTGGTGATCGAAAATGTAAGAACTTAAAAAAATATTGAGGCCGATTATAACGACAGAGCCAACGGTTGAAAATGTATTCAGGGGGTCGACTCCAAATTAAAATGGGGAGAGGCATGGAGAAAGAAAAGAGACAGGAAGTGTACTGATTTTAATACAAATTGCCCAAAGTATAGTGATTACTGGTGATACTCAACAAACCATTGCCGTATTCTTAACAATATCGAACATATTGCGAATAAAGCGAATTTCTTGGAAAATTCTAACGAAGTATGAAAATTATCTGTACATAGACAGATAGTAAAATTGTTGATGAGACCTACCTTATGGATATCTGGTGAGCATGTTCCTTATTGTGAGATAGTATGATATGAGACGCACGTAATTTGAAATTGCTATGTTGATAATATGATTTGAAGTTACTCAGTTGGTTTGGGTGGTTGTAGGGTGATTACTGTTGAGCTGATAGAAAGGACAATGTCGTACGGGCCAGCTCGATTCGTTGGGTGGTTGAAGGTTCGCATTGGTCCAATCTATGTTTGTGGAGTTGATGGAGAGGGCAATGTCGTACGGGCCAGCCAAACTTGGTTGGGTGGTTGAAGGTTCGCATTGGCCCAATCTGTGTTTGCGAAGCTGGTCGGACAGTGGCGCATCCGGTCCATGCCCATCGGGGCTGGTCGAAGGGACACACTGGTCCGGGCAAGGCTTTGTTGATGGTTGGAAGGACAGTGGTGGATCTGGTCTCCATGCCCATTAGGGATGGTCGAACGGACACACTGGTCCTGTCCGTGATTTATGTGGGAAAGATGTCATCCGGTCCATAGTGAGATGGTCGAAAGGGTACATGCTTTCAGAGTTGGGTTGAAGGGGCACATGCCTTCAGAGTAACTTCACAATGAGTGGTTTCAGTTTTGTATGTGATGATGATCTTGATTGTCAGGATAGACGAGCGGATTGCTTGGTGATCTTGTTTTTGTTTGTTTTAGGACATTGTTAAAGGATTAACGCCCAAGGACGTGCGTGTTATCAGGATGGCCGTGTAGGCACATTAGTAGCAGCACCTTCTTAACGACACCGAGTGAGGCCTCCTTGCTTCAGGAATAGACTGGCAGCTGAGTATTTAGTTAGCTGTCGATCTGATGAAGCGTCAAGGTGAAAGGGCGACACAACACAACACGTCATCTGGTTGAATTGTGATCGTGCTTTTAGCTCTGACTATTTGTCTAAATTCCTGAAGATATGATTAGTAAAGTTACAGCACAACACGTACAATTATAGCGTTAACTGTAATAACTATCCAGGGTCAAACTGAGCCAGAAGGGTCCGGGTGCCTCACCACAAACCCGGAGCCCGTAACATGACGTGACAATAATTAGATCATAAATGATTATACCTGAACCCAATATATTTGTGATTATGATATTATGGCCTCCTGCGCCGATATATGCATTTAATGTAAATAAATATTTAAAAAATATAGGGTTCCTTTTTTATTTTCAAAACGTTGATCAATGTTACTATAAAAAAATAGTCATCTAGGTAGATACCTATTTTAAGTTAGCCATTTCATTGAACGAGATATTTTTGTAATAAATTGCATGTTTCTTAAAGAATAAATTTGTTTAATTCTCCAACTAAGAAAAGAACAGTACCGCCTCATTTACTCCCGCGGGTGTTGTAAAACGCGACTAAAGGTAAGGGTTCATGAACCGCAAGCATAACATCCCTAAACAAACCTAGACGGAGAGCGCGTGGTCGTCAACCCTACCTCATCGATTACCAAGATGCGACTACTCTAGGGTGATGCACGTTAAAAAGTTATATCCGAATCAACAGGGTTGCCTGGGCGCAACCTGGCAGGTTTTGTACAGTGGCCAAAAAACTTGTCATTTTTTGGCCAAAAATTACCTCATTGAATACCAAATAGGTACATGGTACATTCGATAGTACACATCAAGGAGTGCCTAAATCAACAGGGTTGCCTCACTTAATCCTGGCACATTCGCGAGTTGGCCTGATTTTAAGGTGGTCAAAAATTACAAAAATTACCTCATTGATTACCAAGTAGGTACTTATCACAACTGATAGAGCTCTTCAAGAAGGGGCAAAATCAACAGGGTTGCCTCCCCAAATCCTGGCACATTCGTGAGTCGGCCTGATTTTAGGTTGGCAAAAAAATACAAAACTTACTTACGATAATGAGGAATGAATTGAAACTTATGCCCTTTGAAGCTTCTAGACATCTTAATAATATTTGCTATAGTATGCCGGCACTTAAATTCATGTTTCATATTTTTATATAGGATAGAAAGTTAATATGGGGTACACACGGTAGCTACTATAAGCATTATAGCTACAAGAATACTCAGTACAGAGACTAACCCTAACTTTTAGAGGTATTTTGACCTACATTCACAGATTTTGGAAAAAATGTACAGTCAACAAGAAAAACGGCAATTTCCACAAAAATATTTTTCATTCCATTTGATCTTTAATTGTTAAAGAACATAATTTTCTATAGTGTCTACCGAGGTTAATGTATAAGAACTATCAGAAACACAAAATTATTTTCCCATACATTTAATAGGAGAATCATAAATTTTCATATACCTTTTTTTTCTACTCCCATTTGTTAAAGTTCGAAATACGAAACCGGAAACAGTATCACAAACATTGCCATTCCGACAACAGTTGCGTAATATTTATAAATGCAACTGTCTACAATACGGTAATATAATTTTTTCACCTTTTTGTTAGATTTAGCAACAAAATTACGGTAATACTATGTTGTATTGGATGCCATCGGCTAATATGCTAGTTTTCAAGCCATAAAAGACAACTTCATAAAAGAATTTATACACTTATGAACTGAACCCCCCCATACCTACACAGTATTATATAATGGATGGCCGAGAGGAATTCGCGCAATTCGCGCTTATTTAATCTGTGAAAAAAATATCTTTTAATTTATAATAAACATCTTGATTTCCATTCAAAATTTGTAAATATGAGTAAAATATTCACGACGACCGAAATAGTTAAGGCATCGTACAAAAACTCAACAGGACTTTATTGCCAAAAAAGTGGAGGTGTTCTAGTGCTCTACTACTACGACAAAAGTAAACAAAGGGTACGTTATTTTTATACAGGGTGTAAAGAAAAGTACTGATTTCCTTTTAACCACATGTTATGTAAGTAGAATAAAGTACATAGAACATATTAATTATAAAAAATAACATAAAAATTAAATACTTCCTATGAAAGAAAAGTTTAAGTTGCCAACCCTAATCTAAGAATCACAACGCACTCCTCCCACCCGTCGCGGCGCACCAATTGTAAACAAGACAAATAGATACCTTCATGCGCGCTGCAACTGGCGAGGGTTGACACAATTAAATTTTTATATAATTTTATTATTCCTGTTCTGAACACATTTTAACCACATGGTTAAAAGAACATCGGTACTTTTCTTTACACCCTGTATACAGGGTGTTAGGGACAGCCTTCCGAATACTTAAGAAGCATGATCAGTCAACGACACTGAACAACTTTCAGAGAACATAACTTTCAAGAAACGAAAAAAACAAAATTCGCGTCTCCATACAAAATTGTAAACTTGATCGGACAGTTTGTACGGAGAAGCCGATTTTTTTTTTCGTTTCCTGAAAGTTTTGTTCACTGAAAGTTGTTAGTTCAGTGTCGTTGACTGAAGATGCCGTTGTAAATGGAGAATTTAAATATATTTTAGATTGTATCAGAAGGCAGAAAAATAATATTTTTAAGGCGAGAATACTATTTTGAATCCAGAGAGAAGTATGTATTCTAGAGTAGAATCCTGTAAGTAGCGAGGGATTTAATAGGTTGTCCGAAGTAAACACGATTTTTCAGCCGCGTGATATACTCTACTTTTCATCTCCCTCTGTGAGAAAAGAACCCTAAAAACAAGAGGCTCATTAAGACACACTCATTTTTAATTATAAATATGAAATAGCATTACAATGATATTATGTAAAGAAACAATGAGAAAAAGAATAATTAGTATAAGTATTATCTATGGTATTATTAAAATTTTGTAACAACTGAAAATGTTATTGACATAGTTATTTTTTGGTTATTTTAATAAGGAGAGGAACCTCTTCGTTTGTTTGCAGTCATGTTAACAGTTCTAGTGTATTTCTTTTTTTAAATATTGCATGTAACGTTTGCAAGTAACGTTTTTCCTACAATATTTATGTTCGACCTGCTTGGTCGTAGATCACTGGAAATTTTTTTTCATGTTATAAATTTAATTTTTCCCCGCTACGAAAATCTCTTGGGGTAGTCATGTGTTATGCTCGCCTTTTTTGACGAACCGATGAGCGATTTCGAATAAGTGTAATGAAAACTCAATTTTCAGTCTGGTCATATTTGTGACTTTTTCTTAATGTGTTTTGTTTTATTAAGTTTATGAGTGAAAGTGCCGGTATAATAATATATTAGTTATTGTAAAACCTTTAAATGGCATAAATTCCATTCTAACTCATTAACGGTAAAAACCTTAAACCATGCCGACTCACGACATTGCCAGGATTTGGTGAGGCAACTCTATTGATGTCGCTATTCTTTGAAGAGCTCTTGAAGCACATACGCACTTGGTGATCGATTAAGTACCTAAATTTTAACCACCCTAAAATCTGGTATGCTATTCGGTGACGAAAGTTCACTTCATGACTCAATCATTCAGATTCGAAATTCGTAATCTTAGTTCTATAGACATAGAGCACATTATTTGGAATTTGGAAGGATCGATCGGAGGAGTGAAATTAACTTTCGTCACTGAAAACGACTATCATCCCAATCTTCAACAGGATTTATTTTCAAAATAATATAGCATCGAATTCGTCAAAAAAGGCGAGCATAACACATGACTACCCCAAGAGATTTTCGTAGCGGGGAAAAATTAAATTTATAACATGAAAAAAAATTTCCAGTGATCTACGACACAAGCAAGCAGGTCGAACATAAATATTGTAGGAAAAACGTTACATGCCGGTTGTATTATACAATATTTAAAAAAAGAAATACACTAGAACTGTTAACATGACTGCAAACAAACGAAGAGGTTCCTCTCCTTATTAAAATAACCAAAAAATAACTATGTCAATAACATTTTCAGTTGTTACAAAATTTTAATAATACCATAGATAATACTTATACTAATTATTCTTTTTCTCATTGTTTCTTTACATAATATCATTGTAATGCTATTTCACATTTATAATTAATAATGAGTGTGTCTTAATGAGCCTCTTGTTTTTAGGGTTATTTTCTCACAGAGGGAGATGAAAAGTAGAGTATATCGCGCGGCTGAAAAATCGTGTTTACTTCGGACAACCTATTAAATCCCTCGCTACTTACAGGATTCTACTCTAGAATACATACTTCTCTCTGGATTCAAAATAGTATTCTCGCCTTAAAAATATTATTTTTCTGCCTTCTGATACAATTTAAAATATATTTAAATTCTCCATTTACAACGGCATCTTCAGTCAACGACACTGAACTTACAACTTTCAGAGAACAAAACTTTCAGGAAACGAAAAAAAAAATCGGCTTCTCCGTACAAACTGTCCGATCAAGTTTACAATTTTGTATGGAGACGCGAATTTTGTTTTTTTCGTTTCTTGAAAGTTATGTTCTCTGAAAGTTGTTCAGTGTCGTTGACTGATCATGCTTCTTAAGTATTCGGAAGGCTGTCCCTAACACCCTGTATACAGGGTGTAAAGAAAAGTACCGATGTTCTTTTAACCATGTGGTTAAAATGTGTTCAGAACAGGAATAAAAAAATTATATTAAAATTTAATTGTGTCAACCCTCGCCAGTTGCAGCGCGCATGAAGGTATCTATTTGTCTTGTTTACAATTGGTGCGCCGCGATGGGTAGGAGGAGTGCGTTGTGATTCTTAGATTAGGGTTGGCAACTTAAACTTTTCTTTCATAGGAAGTATTTAATTTTTATGTTATTTTTTATAATTAATATGTTCTATGTACTTAATTCTACTTACATAACATGTGGTTAAAAGGAAATCGGTACTTTTCTTTACACCCTGTATAAAAATAACGTACCCTTTGTTTACTTTTGTCGTAGTAGTAGAGCACTAGAACACCTCCACTTTTTTGGCAATAAAGTCCTGTTGAGTTTTTGTACAATGCCTTAACTATTTCGGTCGTCGTGAATATTTTACTAATATTTACAAATTTTGAATGGAAATCAAGATGTTTATTATAAATTAAAAGATATTTTTTTCACAGATTAAATAAGCGCGAATTGCGCGAATTCCTCTCGGCCATCCATTATATAATACTGTGTAGGTATGGGGGGGTTCAGTTCATAAGTGTATAAATTCTTTTATGAAGATGTCTTTTATGGCTTGGAAACTAGCATATTAGCCGATGGCATCCAATACAACATAGTATTACCGTAATTTTGTTGCCAAATCTAACAAAAAGGTAAAAAAATTATATTACCGTATTGTAGACAGTTGCATTTATAAATATTACGCAACTGTTGTCGGAATGGCAATGTTTGTGATACTGTTTCCGGTTTCGTATTTCGAACTTTAACAAATGGGAGTAGAAAAAAAAGGTATATGAAAATTTATGATTCTCCTATTAAATGTATGGGAAAATAATTTTGTGTTTCTGATAGTTCTTATACATTAACCTCGGTAGACACTATAGAAAATTATGTTCTTTAACAATTAAAGATCAAATGGAATGAAAAATATTTTTGTGGAAATTGCCGTTTTTCTTGTTGACTGTACATTTTTTCCAAAATCTGTGAATGTAGGTCAAAATACCTCTAAAAGTTAGGGTTAGTCTCTGTACTGAGTATTCTTGTAGCTATAATGCTTATAGTAGCTACCGTGTGTACCCATCTTAACTTTCTATCCTATATAAAAATATGAAACATGAATTTAAGTGCCGGCATACTATAGCAAATATTATTAAGATGTTTAGAAGCTTCAAAGGGCATAAGTTTCAATTCATTCCTCATTATCGTAAGTAAGTTTTGTATTTTTTTGCCAACCTAAAATCAGGCCGACTCACGAATGTGCCAGGATTTGGGGAGGCAACCCTGTTGATTTTGCCCCTTCTTGAAGAGCTCTATCAGTTGTGATAAGTACCTACTTGGTAATCGATGAGGTAATTTTTGTAATTTTTGACCACCTTAAAATCAGGCCGACTCGCGAATGTGCCAGGATTAAGTGAGGCAACCCTGTTGATTTAGGCACTCCTTGATGAGTACTATCGAATGTACCATGTACCTATTTGGTATTCGATGAGGTAATTTTTGGCCATAAAATGACAAGTTTTTTGGCCACTGTACAAAACCTGCCAGGTTGCGCCCAGGCAACCCTGTTGATTCGGAAATAACTTTTTAACGTGCATCACCCTAGATTAGTCGCATCTTGGTAATCGATGAGGTAGGGTTGACGACCACGCGCTCTCCGTCTAGGGAGACCTCTGGAATTTTATGCAATTTTTGAAATGCATGGTAAA
Organism: Athrips mouffetella; assembly: GCA_947532105.1. NCBI lineage: Eukaryota > Metazoa > Arthropoda > Insecta > Lepidoptera > Gelechiidae > Athrips > Athrips mouffetella. The sequence continues at coordinate 16,489,289 of OX383984.1, forward strand.
TAGGGTGTGAGGAAAGGACATGATCACTCAGCGTAACTGAACAACTTTCAGTGAATAAACCTTTCAGGAAATGAAAAAAAAAATAACAAATCAACCATAAACAAAATAAACCATACAAGTCCAATCAAGTTTGTATGGAAAGGCCTATTTTTTACATTTCCTGAAACTTTCATTAATTAAAAGTTGTTCAGTTACATTGACTGATGATGCCCTTTTAATTTTCAAAAACCTGTATTCTTAATGAAATAGTGTACATAATTTTAGCATTTTACTTGGACCATGAAACTGATCTAATTTTGTAAAGAAACCTCTTAAATGCGCTATCAAATAACCTAAAGTAGCGCCAACGAAAGAAGTCCGTTTCGATATTTCCTTAACACCAACTCTCAGGGTTAATTTTTCTTTGCAGGTAGAAATCTTGCATAAGTTTGACAGCTGTCAGAACCTATTACGGCCTTACTTTAATATCCCTTTTTCAAGAAACATATTTGGGACCTCCCATACAAAATGCGCTATCAAATAACCTAATATCCATTTTGCAAGAAACATATTTGGGACCTCCCATACAAAATGCGCTATCAAATAACCTAATATCCATTTTGCAAGAAACATATTTGGGACCTCCCATACAAAATGCGCTATCAAATAACCTAATATCCATTTATTCCAACGCTTACCATCACATTTTGCAGCTGTGTCAAAAGCAATCGGCTAAAGCTGTCGGATAAAACAAGTTTGTAAAATAATTTTATTCTTATCGTCAAAATATACTCTGGCTTCTGTGTCATAGCTGCAAAATGTGTTGGTAAGATTTAAAATAAACAAAAAAAATATATGTTATGGTCGTCAGGGAAAGTCGTTCGTTATAAGGTCTCAGTGATGCTAAAATTGAAATTGTTGCCGTGTGAAATTACCGGCACATGAGACATACCATCTTAGTTCTCAGGGTGGTTGACGCGCTTTGCTGTCTTATCAAAAACTGAAAGGGCATTTATCAGTCGATACACGTTACCACCCCCTTGCCTTTTTCTGCTGTAAAGCAGCAGTGTTTGCATTTGAAAGGGAGCCAGTGAAACTACTGGCACATGAGACAGACCATATTAGTTCTTAGGGCTCCCGCACACGACCGAGAATCGGTGGGCGATTATCGGCCAGGACAAGGACGGAAGATTCAGGTGATAACACGTCAGAGCGGGATGCCAACAAAAAATCGGCCACCGATTCTCGGTCGTGTGCGGGAGCCCTTAGGGTGGGCAACGCAGTTTACTGTCTTGTTAGAGTAGTTTTTATTAGGTTATTAGGTGGCCCATAAGCTCGTTTGCTCACGGTTATATAAAAAAAAGGGAACTGAGCTGTGAGCTGCGAAAATTCGGCATACATTGCTGGGAGGCTTGGTTATGTTAATTGCAATATCCTTACATCAACGAGCAATGTATGCCAAATTAGTCTTTGAATTCAGCTAGGTGTGATCGGGGCTTTAGGTATAATGCGCTGTCAAATGGAGCAATCTTATTGGTTCAGCTCACAGCTTTGCTCCCTAGCTACGATCTGGTGGAAAACTGCCCAAGGTATTAGTCTAGGCAACGAAGCTTATCGTTGTACGATGACCCCTGCATTAAATCCTTAGTCGATGGAACTTTGCTGGGGTATTACACTACATGAGACAAACCTTCTATAAAAAAATGGGTACTTTTAATTTTTCCACATAAAAAAATTACAAAAAATGTATGATTTTTTTTTTTGTAATATTTTTTTGGATATTTTGAATTAACCTTTAATTCATGATTCTTTATCATCCTGTCAAATAAAATCTGCCTGAGAGAATTATGTTGGGGTCAACCGTAGGTCAACTGCTTCGTCGCCTACACTATAGGGTGACTTTTAATTAGTTCTTGATAGCAAAGGATATGCATGTACTCATGATACTGAACAACTTTTCCCAAGGAACATAGGTCGAAATACGAAAAACCAAATTTGACCTCCCATACACAATGCGCTATCAGCTGATGCAGTTTCTATGGGAGGTCAAAACTTGATTTTCGTATTTCGACCTATGTTCCTTGGGAAAAGTTGTTCAGTATCATGAGTACATGCATACCTTTTTCTATCAAGAACTAATTAACAGTTACCCTATATATGTTTAATTTGATACAAAAAGTGGAAAGCGTGTGTAGCCCGTGTGGTACTTGTTTACTATTATATATTCTGTGGTGTGGTTCCGGCGAAGAATAGTACCAACCCATCTCTAACCGGGTAGGTATCATAACTAAGAACTCATGAACTGAAGGATGGGCAGCAGCATCTTTATGTGTATCTTACCATCTTAACTGCGGTCACCAACAACAGCGGTCGCCAACCGCAACGCTTACAAGCGTGGTGACTATGGTAAATCCCCTCTAAAGTACCACGCGTTTTTGATGGAGTTCTGGAGGGAGCTCCCTCCTGCAGTGGACGTTTTATGGGATGTTATGAAGAGAAGTAAAAATTAAAATGTCCTATTTGTGATACACTAATATCTCGCAACTAGACGATTATTTTATTCCTTATCAGGCAGCAGAGGGTCTAGAAAATGTGTCATCAAATTAAGACATGACTTAAACGAGCAATATTTATATATATATTTGTAATCGGTTTCTCGAAAACAGCTCGATTTCGATGATATTTACCATACGGGGGTTTTCGGGTGCGAAAAATCGATCTAGTTAGGTCTCACTCATTTCCGGGAAAACTCGTTTTCCCCTTGTTTCTAAGCATTTTTTTTAAATAATCGGGTTTTAAACAAAAAGCTTGCTCGCCATAGCGAAGAACGAAATAAAAAATAGAAAGCTCGCTTCAGTACTTTTCATTCTATATTTGTTTTATCAGTGAGGTACACGGTACCGACGAAGTTTGCAATATCGATACAAAGACCGAAGTTAAAATTAACCAAGAACCATACTAATTTTCTGCGTCAAAGACAATGCAAAGCAATGTAATTGCATGTGCAATTATTGGTTTTTGATAATTAAAATATTATTCCGATACCTAAAATACAAAATCTAGTTTTCATTCCACGTCGTACTGTGTAGGTTTTCCGTGTTGAGCAAACATGGATAAAGTACTTCTGACTTCGTTTGCTGTGATTCTTCTTGCCTCGACGGTTTGCAAGGGTAAGAATATGGGAACAAGCTATTTTTAAAATTCCGTAACCAAAGGGTGGTACCGGCAAAGAATAGTACCAACCCATCTTTACCCGTGGGTGTCGTAAGAGGCGACTAAATGTTAAAAACCGGAAGATGGGCAGCAGCATCCTTCTATGTATCGTATCATCTTACATTCTGAGGTTACCAACAACCGCGGTCCATGGTGCAAGCCGTAACGCTAACAAGCATGGTGACTATAGTACTTCCCTTCCTCATTGTTCCAACAAAAGCTGGAATTTTGGAGGAAGCTTCCTATCCTATAGTGGACGTTTCATATCAATATGCCTCCGATGCCTGTCTGTCTGACAGCGGGCTGTATCTCATGAACCGTAATATGACAGCAACCACTCATGCTATCGACTTGAAATTTGAAACAGTTTTAGAACATAATTGCCTTACTTTACTACAAACAAAAGAATAATAAAAAAATATTATTATTATTGGAAAGGGGCACGAATAGAGGGGGGGGGGGGGCAAAGTAACTAGGTCGAGTGGGGTAGGTATCATATGAAAGGGCTTCTCTTGTACATTCCAAACGTCTCTCAATTTTCAAGTTATGATGAAAAATATAAAATTTTCACTAATCATAGTCGAAAGATGTTTACGTATACAGGATGGCCCATCGATAGGCGTCCAAAAGAAAAATTAGGGTATCTCAATTACCCTAATGTATGTTCGGCGATTATTATTTTTTATTATTTGTATTTTTTGAGTTATATATTATTATTATGGGTGATTTAGATTCCCCTTAGCATGGTAAGATAAACAGGAGGACGCTGCTGCTAGTTCGTAATCCCTTAGTCGCCTCCTACGGCACTCACTTTACATAATCTTAACTAAAACACAAGGCTCTGTAGAGTTTCTAATCGCGATATTGTCAATAAATACTTAATTAACGAAGAAAACTATTTTTCCTATACATGCGACCTAACTAGATAGATTTTTCGCCGCCAAAAAACCCTGTATAGTAAATTTCATCGAAATTGTTCAAGCCGTTTTCGAGATCGCGTTTAATACTTACTATAAGATGTTGCATTGTGATACGGAACCCTTAGTGTACGACTCGCTCTTAGCCGCTTTTTTAACAATTTTCTTCACATCGTATAGATCAAGGCCCCACCGACAACAAAACACTAAATGCGAACTTCAATATCCTCTCCATGGAATCCCGCGAACGTCGCCACTACGGGCTCAGCTTCAACGACCGTTGCCCGAGCCCCACTAAGATGTTCAAGTGCTTCACCGGCTGCAGGACTGTAGGCTTCAAGATCTGGAGACTCACGCGCAAGTGCAAATGCAGCTGCCACGAGATGCGGACCGTTGACCACTTGCCCTTCCCTAATTGGGGGAAAAATAAACATCCGCACGTCGAGAAGCACAAGAGTACGTATTGGCCCATTTTGCATTGTAGCAATTTGGTTTTTGATAAGTATGATAGCTTTATGAGATTTCGAAATTTATAAGGTGTTAGGGACAAGTTAGGAAATATTGAAAGGGCATGATTATTTGATAAAAAAGTTCGGCCTCTCCTTACAAACTATCCAATGAAATTTGTAATTTTGTACCGAGAGGCCGAATTTTTCGTTATCAGTGATATGTTTCGTTTCTTGAAGAAAGATATCCAATTATCAAATAATCATGCCCTTTAATTTTATTACCAACATGTCCCTTAAACCCTCTCCGTAAAAATAAGCTTTAATACGATAAGCAACAATTTTTGTTCCATAACTTTGCAACACGATCACATGCAGAATTCGAAACGCGTTTTCCTCGTCAGTATCGTTTGTCCTTACGAACTGTCTTTTTGATAAAAAATCACAAAGCTCCAAGTAGTAGCTACAATGTTTGATTCTGCATGTTCGGTTCATTTGGCCTTTTTCATACAACAGACAACTCAAGTTCTAAGAAAAAGCCGAACCGTACATACCGAATCGAATATGTGTAGCTACTTACTTTTAGAAAGAAACAAACAAAATGAAGAAGAGTTATTTCAATGACTGTTTGGTTCGAAACATTATCTTCACTGAAAGTCTGCAAACCTCTATGAAGCTGAACTTTCCCTAAGAAACATAGGTCAAAATACGAAACAAATATTTTAACGTCCTATAGAAACTGCATAAGCCGATAGCGCATTTTGTACGGGAGGTCAAATTTGGTTTTTCGTATTTCGACCTATGTTTCTTAGAGAAAGTTGTTCGGTTTAATGAGTAGAGCAGCCACCTGAGAGGTTTAGAGACATTTACTGAAGACCCTGTGGATCCGTCTTTAAACAGCACTAAAGTCCTACTGCTGTGGAAACTGACTGCTACGGTGGTGAAAAATAAAATATATATATTTTTGATGACTTTTGTAGTCATAAGTCAGTCAATGTGGTGCTAACTCCTCCTTAATTCATGCACCGAACGATTTCATGACAGAAAATTCAATGTCAGTAAGAGTTTACGCGGGTTAAGTTTTTGATAGTTTTTTAATATATTTATTCATATATTTTTATATGTATTATTTTTTATTCAATATTTTTTTTTTTTAAATTTTTTTTTTTCATCTTTTTTAATATGCATGTTGTCTATGTCCTAACTATACATAAATCCTTAAATTGTAGATATCACATTACTACGGCTGGAGCGTTTATTGCATCCTTGGAAGCTCGCGCCACTAGGCAGTCTACCGAATCATGCTTCCAAGGACGCTCAAACGTAACGGTATGAAGTGGTGCGATAGAAATGCGGTTAAACTTATACTGCAGCTGATAAATAAAAGAGCCAGTATCTTCAAGCCTTTGACATTTTTACTGAGGCTAAAATTGGGCTTATGGTGAGTCATGGTCATGGTGGGGCCCATCGACAGTTAAATGGTTGTCTATTATTTTCAGGGCCCCCTGTACCAGGTGGGCACCCTGAGATAGGGTACTCTGAAGGATGTGATTTTGCCCATGAAACTGAACAACTTTTCCCAGGGAACAGGTCGAATACGATTTTTTTTTACCTCCCATAAAAAATGTGCTATCAGCTGATTGAGTTTCTATGGAAGGTAATTTTTTTATCTTATTTCGACCTATGTTCCTCAGGGAAGAATGTTCAGTTCCTTGGACAGGACCACATCTTGCCATGGACCTTGTATCCGATCCGAAGAAATGTGATCAATATTTATTTATTCGTGTTATTATATGTATTATCTATGTTCCTTACTTACTTAAATTAAATAATTTATAAAAAAATATTTATGTATGAATCACTTAATAATTGTGGTAAAAGCAATGTTCATAAATATTGTTGTTCTGCTCAAAAAATCTATATTATGCAAACTAAAATTTAATTTTACTTTTTTCAATTTACAGGTTCATTGCTCAACCAGTTCTTCATAAGCGGCCTACCGGGCTTTTCATTTAATTTTGATTTAATTATATTTTTTTCATGCTGCTCAAAACTGTCCCAAAAAGTGTCAGTGGAAGCCCAAAAATCTTCGATTATATATTTTGGTAGATTCATGCCAATTTTTGAGCAGCAATTTGGTAGTTGCTGTTTAAAAAGTGGCACCCTTAAAAATAAAGCTTTTGCCTCTCTGTGCTCTCAGTCGTTTGGCTCAGGACACTTATGCATTAAAATTTCAAATTTAGAACGTGTTTTTTAAATCTGAAATTTTATTAACGTAACGGGGACACTTTTCCCTTCGGATCTTGAATGCGATTATGTATTCACCAAATCTATAATCGAAGCCAAAAGTAGGGTAAATTTCTGCAATGTGTCACGACATTCTAAGGTTTCGTGGAAGCGGATTATCGATTTTCTATTGATTCTAAACAAAAAATTGTTGACACAATTTTTTTTAAAACTACAAGGAGACTTTGAAGACATTCGACAAATTTTAAGAACTTCTGTTAACGATAAAGATAAATTTTGTATATAATAATATATGGATATTGATATTTTGTTTTGGTAATATAAATATTCTTGAAACTGATACACAAAGGTATTTACCTAAAAGAGGCATAAATAATGCATTTTTAGCATAAATTATGCTTATTTTGTGTATCGATTTCAAGTATGTTAACCTAAGAAATGAAAAAGAAAATTACAACTCCAAATATCCTTAAACGTATACGAAATTGATCTTTATCAATAACAGTACTTACCCTCAAAATTTGTCAAATGTATTTAGTCACCCTGTAGTTGACATTAAAACCAAAATCTTTTGTATGAAAATTGGCACTACCTTTGGGCATTCACTCAACTCTGTTTTTGGGACAATCTAGAGCGTGATAATACAACATCTAGCCATACTCAAGTATTAGTACTCACGCAGTAAATGAAACTGAACAACTTTCTCGAAGAAACATGGGACAAAGTTGAAAAATAAAAATTAGCTTCTCCATACAAACCTTGCGCCGGCAATATTGGCATTCCTATGGTAGGACCCAATTTCTAATTTTTCAACCTACGTTGGGGAAAGTTGTTCAGTTTAAAGTTCTGAAGTACACCTTACTCGAGTATAGCTAGATGTTTTACTATCACGCTGTATGCAACGTGTTACGAAAAGGTGTGATAATACTGAAGAGTATGAATCTGACCATGATACTGAACAACTTATCCCAAAGAACATAGGTAAAAATACGAAAAACCAAATTTGACCTCTCATGCAAAATCCGCTTTCAGCTGATGCAGTTTCTATGGGAGGCCAAAATTGATTTTGATCTAAGACCTATGTTCCTTGTAAAAAGTTGTTCATTATCATGGGAAAATTAACACCCTTTAGTATTATTATACCTTTCTGTTACACGCTGTTTACATTTACAGTACAAGTCACCCACATTCATAATAGGTGCAATGACGTCGAGCTGCTTTGGGCAATCACACACCAATCGCACTACTACAAGCTAAAACAAATGTTGCTACAAATGAAGAAGCTCGTAAAATAACTGAAATATTAACTTCAACTAATGAACCAACTACAACTAGGAACGAATCACAACTACACAATAAACATTAACAACTCGAGAACCAATTAGGAAAACTGAAGAATAAACTCTAACTCCAATCAGCTGCCAAAGATTCCTCGCTGTAATTCTTTCATGTCAGAGTTCAAAATACATTTGAAAGTCATTCGTTGGTAAAGCACTTTGTGAGTTTTATAAGCCTACTTAAAGATAGCGACAACCGACACCAGACTAGCAAATAGATCGTTGATCCATATCCTGGTCAGGGCACCATATTGTAACTGGACCTTAAACCTTACTAAATAGAATATGTTTATTCTATTAAGTAAGGTTTAAGGTACTGTCATAACTTCAAAGTGTACATGAACCTACATGAACAAAGCAAGGCTTAAGGAACTGTGCGCTTGAGTTTTTTTCTGTGTTGATGCATTTGTTCCGCCTCTTTCTTAAAACAAGATCGGTGGTGAAATCGTGGAAGATTTCCAGTGCACAGCCAGTACTCAAGAAGGGTAGTCTTGCTGACCCCAGTAACTTTTGACCAATAGCTATCACCTCTAAACTACAAAGTATCGTCAAAAGTACTCAATGGTAAATTGCTGGCGTATCTAGAAGCTAAGGACCTACTCACTCAGTGATAGTCAGTATGGCTTCCGCCGGGGACGATCAACTTGGGATCTTTTATTGTATGCAACTTATTACTGGGGGAGGCCATTGAGAAACACACGGTCTAAATTATCGTCATAATGAGATATACCATCTTAGTTCTCAAAATGGGCAACGCGTTTGCTGTCACTAATAAATAAGACAATGGATGCTTTGCGCGTTCTGGGTGGTGGTTACTACTTATCACTAGCTTTTTACTCCCTTGTATCAGAATAAAATTCTGTTTACCGCCAAAAAAGTCCATTCTATCTAGCTCCTACTCTTTTCAAGGTTCATTATTATCGGTTACCGACAATCTCAGGCTTGTTTTATGCAAACCAACATTGAGTCTGAAGCTTAACCTTATTGACGGATAGCTTTTTGGCCACAGTTTAAGTAGCACTTTAAGCCTGGACGGCTTTGAAGTCCTATGTGGCATGGGAAATTGTTATCACTTGGGACGACTTAGCCAAATACCAACTAGCCGCATTTGACTCAATAGATTGCAGAGCCAAATACCCGTTTCAGATGCTGGTAAGACCTAGTTTCACAGTCTGGTCCACCGTAGAAAAGATTCATGTCGCAGTATTTTGCGAAAGCTCTTTGGAAAGCATGCTCATGAGCTCCATGAGCTTATTGCCTTTTGACTTCGGAGCTTAAGACAGACCCACACTTGGTTGATATTCCATACATTCTCAAAAAGCGCTTTGAGATGTATTTCTAATTATAATTCTCTACCTGCGTCCGAGTCATAGACGAATAATGTCCGAGTTCATGTAACCCGGAAATATTCAAGCCACAAGTAAATTGACTTATTCTGAGCTAGTTTGCTCCATCGTTGTCCTCATTTCTGTCCTCAAGGCTAGATCAGGGTCAATAGCAAGCCCAATTACAAAAAAAATAACCACAATAAAAAAAACAATTAAAATTACTGATGTACCATTTGCAACAACTGAAAAAGCTACTACAGAATCAACTACAACAACCAAAGAACCAGATGTGTCAACTACAAAAACTAAAGAACCAACCCGAAACAATGAAGATATAATTCCAATGACTGTAAAGAACAATGAAAACGATTGAATAATCAATTACAAAAACTAAAGAAATAAGCATAAAAAACAATTGGAAACAAACTACATAAACTTAACACAAAAATAAAACAACATGTGAACCAAAAGCAACAATAAAAGATCTAAAAAAACAATTGATAGTATATTAAAAATCTGATGAACTAGCTTCAATAGGTAATTAACTACAAATATGTAAACAAACTACAAAAACTAATAAGGCTACTGCAGCAAATAAAACAACTAACGAAAAAAACAAAAATGAACAAACTGATTTAAATGTAATGAGAAATATTTGAAGAAACCACTTCAATTTATGATGGAACAAAAACACGATTATAGAAGTTACTACGAGAACAGAAAACAATTCTAAATAACATAACAACTAAATAACCAAGAGGCTCCCCGATTGTGGAGCGTCGGAGCAGACCACAGCACACATTGTGGGAGAATGCCTCCTTAGACGGTTTCCTGGCTCATACGAGGAGCTTCACGGGCTTTCTGCGACTGGCTACAGCACTTGGATGCAAATTTGTAAATATTTTAATGTAGGTTATATCTAAATAGGCCGAACGATAATAATAATAATAACCATCAGAACAAATAAAGAACCAACCGCCGCAACCTAAGAACCAATGACAACAATTTGGCGATGAAATGAAAAGGATTAAATGAACAATTGCAAGAGGTGAAAGCTAAAGAATAGGAAAAAGAACAAATGAAACAAATAAAGAACAAATTAGTAAAAACTAAAACAAATTATAATAATAAAATAGGCACTTGCCTTAACTAAGGAACCAAATGGATTGTAAAATAAAAGTAACTAACATGAACAATCACATTAATTGAAGAACCGACTGCTAAAATACGAAACGCAACAACAAGGTCAAAAATCAAATAAAATACTCTTAAGTCTGAGAAAGAATCATGATTGTTTTTTTATTGAAAACAATATATTTACCTTTCCTCGTTTACCACAATGTTGTTTTAATATACGCCCCGAATAACATGCTTCCTTTAATTACCCGACTGCCCCAAGACAGGAGGGTTATGTTTTTCGAGTGTATGTATGTATGTATGTCGATTTCTTTGTCGCGCTCTGCAGCCTAAACGGCTTGGTAGATTTCAACATGTGAGGTGTCGTTAGGTTCGTATTCATTGTAGGAGTGTCATAGGGTATAAAAAAAATAAAAAAAGTACTAAATAAAAAAACTATTTCAAAAAATAAAATACCCGACTGAAAAGAGAATCTTAATCGGTTCCGACTGAGATGAAATTTTGCATACGTATGTGAATCGGATGACAATGCAATATTATTGCAACTTGGACCTGATCTGATGATGGAGCCGGAAGATATCCATACAAAGGTGGAGATATTACCGCGTTTTAGAATCCTACAGTGCCATCTGTAGGTGGGTAGCGTCGCTTGCTCACCTGGTAATATTTTAATGATAAAAAAACTCTGGGAGGTTTCTTTACGAAATAGTTGGGCTTAGCTAGGCCTTTTGGAAATAAAATCACTTAGTTTTAGCATACAAAGCAATGACTAAATTTCCCGTGCAAGATGCCGCATTCATTTGTTTTGTAATATACTGTAGTTTTTCTACTCCATAACAGAGGCGCTGTTTTTATTACCGCGTTTTAGAAACCTACAGCGCCATCTGTTGGTGGGTAGCGTCGCTTGCTCATCTGGTAATATTTTATTGATAAAACAACTCTGGGAAGTTTCTTTATAAAATATTTTGGTTTAGCTAGGCCTTTTGGAAATAATTTTCTAAGTTTTAACATATAAAGCAATGACTAAATTTCCCTTGCAAGATGCAGCATTAATTACTTTTGTGTTATACTGTAGCTTTTCTACTCCATACCAGAGGAGCTGTTTTTTTATGTCGACTACCCAAGGAAGTTTTAGCCCACGCTTCGTCAAAGCGAACCACCAGCGACTAAAACCTCCTTGTGACTACCAAATTCAACCATACCTTACGTACGGTCAACCGCACGTGAATGGAAAGATTTGCAAATCTATTACTATGTCACAAAGTTCGAAGTGTTTATACTGACGTGCTGTTGGGTGTATGTAGAAAAATACAGTCAGCAGAGAGGGACTATATATCGCTTCTTAGTTTAATAAAGAACTTCCACGAAGATGTGAATGGCGCTGTCGTTCCTGGTGGCATTACATCTGAGCCGTTCAAAATGCGCAGAGGTGTCTGCCAAGCTTGGCTGTTAGCACCCACCCTGTTTGGTATATTTTTCTCATTGCTATTAAGGGCAGCATTCGGAAATCTACATACAAGGGCTGATGGGGAGTTGTACAACATAATTTCACTTCTTAAGTCCAAGCACCATCGCGAGGACGTTTTTATCGACAGCCTTCTATTTGCTGATGATGCAGCCTTTGTGGTCAATACTGCAGATGATTTACAAATCATCGTCGATAAGTTTTCACGGGCATGTTCCTTGTTCGGCTGAATACAACAGTATGGCAAAACAAACATCTTACGACGAACACCAAGATGATCGTTTACCAAGCATGCATTTCAAGCATACTGTTGTATGGAGCATCAAGGACGACGTACGCAAAACAAGAGTGACAACTTAATGCCTTGCATATGCTCTGCCTCCGAAACATCCTAGGCATCTCCTGGAAGGACAAGGTAACCAAAAAAACGGTCTTACAACGAGCACAGCTGCCCAGTTTCTTCGCATTGCTGAAGCAGAGACGATTACGATTTTTGGTGCACGTGCACCGCATGGAACCAACCCGTCTACCCCAGCGTGCTTGGTGCTATAGCGCACGCAAAAAGAAGTGTTGGTAGGCCAATGCTGCGCTTTAAAGATTGCGCCAAGCGAGACATGATCACTTTTGGTATTGAACACCTAGACTGGGAGCAGACAGCTGAGGACAGAACCAAATGGCGTAAATCATTGCTGGATGGACGCAAGGTACACGATGAAGCCTGGTGTTGTGCCCGTTGTGAAAAATAACGATATAACATCAGTTATTGATAACACAAGCTTCACCAGCAGCGTGTGGCAGGACCTGCCGCTCCCGAGTAGGCTTATTCAGCCATGAAAAACGGTGAAATCGACAGAATATTGCTTCAATCGTCTGACATAGACGGCTAAGGCCTATGATGATGATGTATGTATGTATGTATGTATGTCTAAACGGCTTGATAGATTTCAACATGTGAGGTGTCGTTAGATTTGTATTTATTGTAGGAGTGTTATAGGGTATAATATTTTAGTACGGCACCTTTGAAGAGAAAAAAAGGGTGAAATATTTTTTTTAAAATCATTACTTTTACAACATGGGTATCAAACAATAGCTGGTACAAACCTGATTCTAAGGTTTAAGCAAATGTAACAACACTAGCTGTTGCCCGCGGCTTCGCTCGCGTGGATTTCGTATTTATGTTGTTACCGGTTTTCCGAAGTAATGAGATATTTTCCCGTCATTTCGGGGTAATTTTAAACTAAGGAAAAACGGCACTAACCCTGCGCAAATCAATGAGTACAATTCAAGATCCAGCTAAATTTTATATAATATACAGACGTTACTCATAAATTCCTCAGAACAGAGAAACTTAGTAGCAGTATTATGCCTTAAAGTTGCCACTTAACCTAACAAATGTAGTGAGAGATATGAGAGACTCCTTTACGTTATATTTTAAAACAGAGCCAACTCGCAGAAGTAATTGAGAAAAACTAAAACCCTCTCCCCGTTCCTCTCACTCCCTCTATCTCCCTCTCCCCCTCCCCCTCCCCTCACTCTGTATCCCCCTCCCCCTCCTACCTCTCCCCCTTCTTCTCCCGCTCCTTTCCCCTCCATCTCCCCATTTCCCTCCCTCTCCTCATTTTCCCTTCCCCTCCTTCTCCCCCTCCATCTACCTCTACTCTACCTCTTCCTCTACCTCTACCTTTACCTCTACCGCTTCTTCTGCCTCTACCCCTACCTCTCTCTCCCCCTCCCTCTCTCTCTTCCTCTACCTCGCCCCTCCCTCTTCCCCCCTCACCCTCCCTCTCCCCCCTCCCTTTCCCCCCTCCCTTTCCCCCTCCCTCTCTCCCCCATCCTTCCCCCCCCCTCTACCTCCCTCCCCCTTCGCCCTCCCTCTAACTCTCCCTCCCGCACTCTCTCAGATTGATTTTAGACATTTCAAACCTATCGCACCCCAACCCCATCCCTAGGGGATTATGGTATTTCACGTCCACCACGTTGGATTTCAAAATTATTGTAATTTTCGTAATCAGCGACCCGATAAACCATACAAACGACACCCATATTGATTTTTAGACATTTCAACTCTATCGCACACCAACCCCATCCCCAAGGGATTATGGTATGCCACGTCCACCGCGATGGATTTCAAAATTGTTGTAGTTTTTGTAATCAGCGACCCGATAAACCATACAAACGACACCCATATTGATTTTTAAACATTTCAACCCTTTCGCACTTCAACCCCATCTCTAGGGGATGATGGTATTTCACGTCCACCACGTTGGATTTAAAAATTGTTGTAGTTTTCGTAATCAGCGACCCGATAAACCATACAAACGATACCCATATTGGTTTTTAGACTTTTCACCCCATTTCCCTCTTTTAGGGGTTGAATTTGGGGTGAAATTTCAATAATTTATAGCAATTTCCACAGAATTACAACCCTAATGCCTAAACAATAAATTTTGTGGATTTTACTTTGAAAATGAATGATTTTCAACTTCATCCCCCTTTTCACCCCTTAGGGTGTAGGATTTTCAAAAACCCTGAGACACGTCAAACTTAGTTTTTAGTCGTCCGCCTAAATACAAATTTTAAAGATCCTAACTTCAAAACTGACGGACTTTCATACAAACTTTCATCCCCTATTTCACCCCCTTAGGGGATGAATTTTGGAAAATTATAAAACACGTAATTTTTTACCAAAAGCTTAAATACAAATTTCTTTAATTCTACCTTTAAAACTGAAAGACTTATAGACCAACATACGGAAAAAAATCATCCCCTTTTTCACCCCCTTGAAGGATGATTTTTAAGAAATTCTTAAACACGTATTTCTTTATTTTTTATCAGAAGCTTAAATTTAAATTTGTGTGAATCTAGCTCAAGAAACAAAGGACTTTCATACAAACTTTCATCCCTTATTTCACCCCCTTGGGAGATGAATTTTCCAAAATCCTTTCTTAGTGGGTGGTTTTGACGCACATAGAACATGTGTACAAAATTTCAGATCTGTATCTATAGCGGTTACGGCCCGGCGTTGATGAATCAGTCAGTCAGTCAGGACATGCTCTTTTATATATTTAGATAACTTGACGTAGCAAATCTAAAAACTAAAAAGTTTAAAATAAAAAATTATTAAATAACAAAAAACCCAACTGCTTAGCACAAGAGAGGAAAACAAGCTTAAATCTATTGGATTTGGTAACTTGAATTGTATAAGATACTGCAGGCGGGGACGAAAAAACGTTTTGTGGATGTTTACCTCTTAATTTTGTTCGTCCCCGCCTGCAGTATCTTATACAATTCAAGTTACCAAATCCAATAGATTTAAGCTTGTTTTCCTCTCTTGTGCTAAGCAGTTGGGTTTTTTGTTATTTAATAAAAAAAAATTTCTTCTGAATTTGACATTATTATATTAATATGTGAAAGGAAGAATGAAATCAACATAGTTACTTAGCTGTAGTACCACGCCCAAAAACTAAAAACCTCCAAAATTCTACGTTCATCATAGCGTGTTTAGACTTTAGACTTTATTTTCTCAATTAAAATACGAGATCGTTTAATAAATTTTTACTTTATCTCTTTTTGTTATATATATGTGAAATCAACATCAAAAATCAGAAATCTGTGTTTAATTTGTTTTAATTATAATATGTCTGCTTGTATATTCTGGTTTCTTTCATGGTAAGTTAGCTCTTACACTATAATTGCAGTACTTTAGAACTTCATTATTTTTATTTTTACTGCATTTTGTATGTATGTATGTATGTATGTCGATTTCTTTGTCGCGCTCTGCAGCCTAAACCTAAACGGCTTGATAGATTTCAACATTTGAGGTGTCGTTAGATTTGTATTCATTGTAGGAATGTCATAGGGTAATATTTTAGTACGGCACCTTTGAAGAGAGAAAAAAGCGTGAAATCATTTACTTATATATAAGTACTAGCCCATCGGCACGTTACAATGTCCCCAATTCGTTGGTCCGAAATCTGACGTTTAGGACCAACAAACGTCAGTCGTTGTCAGTCATATTGTCAACATTGGATGCAAATAAACTTACCAACAAAATTAAATGTTATTAGTTGAAGAAACAATATAACTTATTATTATTATTGTTATTTCTTATTATTGTTTTTGACTATATTCAAAAACTTCTGAAAACAGAAAAATAAAACTATTTCGTACGACCAATCTCTTTGAGCAATAAAACCTTCATGTACGGATAAAATCGAAATTATTTGTATGGAGAGGGCTTGACCTCTGCACAGTACCTACTGCCGAGAAAAGGTCAGCGCAATTCCAGCCCGTACCTACATTTTTTGAAATAAGAATGGTATCAAGTCCAATGTGTCAGGCTTGATGTGCTTTTGACTGTACCTACCTACTTATACCACAATCATGACTTATGGCATTTTTTGTACAGAAAAAGTGGCGTTATGTATGTTAAGAGCTGCATGAACTTAAGAACTACTTTTGAATAACTGTACAGAACTGAAAGCACTTCGAGGTTGACACACTGGACTTTAAATACCATTCTTATTCTTACAGCCGCAGGAAGCAAAGTCGAGCTGTGAGTGTCAAGGTTGACCTGCTTTTAACTGTATATACCTTCACGGTAAAGCATTAGACGATCACTTGACCTAATAATGGTAGTTCAAAGTATTCATCATAACATCCCATGAAACGTCCACTACAGGACAGGGAGCTCCCTCCAGAATTCTAGCTTTTGCTGGAAAAATGTGGAGGGGAAGTACCATAGTCACCTCGCTTGTTAGCGTTACGGCTGGCACCATGGACCGCGGTTGTAGGTGACCGCAGTAAGTAAGATGTTAGATACAAAGGAGAATGCTGCTGCCCATTCTCCAGTTAACCCTTAGTCGCCTCTTAGGACACCCACAGGTATGTATGGGTGTTTCATGTATTCTATGATTGGTACTATTCTTTGCCGGCACCACACGGTGTTTAAAGTATTACCCCTCCATATTTGGGCCTCATTTGCAATCATAAGTCATAACAAATATATTTTTTCATTTCATAATCTAGCATATTTTGAAAGTAGGTAGTATTACGTGAGTAGTCGCTGAGATAAATGGATGTGACACTACGAATAAATAATAAGTCAGGAACTCTAATTCAGAAAAAATTCCAAACAAAAAGTGTGCCTCGTGAAACCAAAAGGACGTATATTCAAAATACGAATCAATTGGTTCAAATTCAGAACGAGAGCAGCGATTGGTTCGCGAGCGAGCTGCAATGTCAGCTAGCAGTAGTTGAGCCCAAGGAGGTTTTAACCCACGTTGGTTGAGCCATTGACTATGAAAGGGTAAAAATTGTTTTCGTCCAATGACCATGTTCCTAGGCGAAAGTTGTTCAATTTCGCGGTCTGAACTCAATGGTCAGCTGACTGACTTTACTATGAAAGGGTAAAAATTGTTTTCGTCCAATGACCATGTTCCTAGGCGAAAGTTGTTCAGTTTCGCGGTCTGAACTCAATCTCAGGATTTGTCGAATGTTTTCAATTTCACCCTGTGGATGTACGTCCTCTTTTTCTCGAAAGAAGTGGTTGCCTCATTGTTATCAGAGCTTCAGTTTCTCACTGGCGGAAATGCAGAAGGTCTAAGACGTCTTTACTGAGTATTTTACTGGCTTGACAGCCTTCTTTATATTCTAACAAGCTGTTTTTTATTAGTGTTCATCACTAGTTCAACCTCCTCTTCTACTTCTTGGTCATCCTTCAAGTTTTCTTCAAGCGGCTGTGGTTCATTCAGGCGTAAAATATTGCTGCCCACACGATTTGTTGCTGATGATGCTGGTTGTATAATTTCATAATCACTATCTTCATTGAGGTCTGACACCACACCATTTTCTAGAAGATCCAGCAGACAAAAATTTGTGACAGGCATAATTTTAATACTACTCGGCTGCGCCGTGTGTACATGTACTTTCCGTGCGCTCTGATTCAGAAAATCAGAATTAATTGTTAAAACTCAAAACTAGTGCTTATAATTACAATACAGGAAGCCTAAATCAATATCCTAAGTGATAGAACTATCCACATTTCTAAATACTAGTGATAATATAACAAAAACAGGAAACCAAAACAGTGCTATTCAAATAGTGAGTGTATAACGGCCACAGACAACACAGCTGACCGTCAATACCGTGAGTACCGCCAACCGACTTTGAACTTTATGTCGAGCGAAACAGCGTACCAAACGACCAACATGCGTGTCTGCCCTGCCTGTAATACTCATATTTCTATCGGCGAACTTTTAACATGTACTAAGTGTAGAGAAATGTATCACTATGCTTGCGTTAATATATCCAAAGCGCAATTTCAACAACAAAGGGATGAATTAGAGCTAATTTGGTCATGCCCTAACTGTACAACACGACGGCCAAGAAATGATGACACTCCAGTTCACGGCCTTGGATTTGCACCAACCTCTGAAGCTCCAAGGAAGTTTGATTTTAGCCCATCTGAGCTGAGTAGAATCACTCATAGACCAAAGAATGCGCTACAGAAAATAGAACAATTTTATTTGAAAACAGCGACGATGACGAAACACCTGTAGCAGAAGAAAAATCCATGTTCGGTGAGTACGACACATCATCAGAACCAAAAACAGCACTAGCTCATTTGACAAATGCACTGATAACGCTAACGGGAAAAGTCTCAGCTCAATCAACGCTAATTGATGAACAAAATAAGAAATTGATGGCCCAACAAGTGCTTATGGTCGATTTAAACAGGGTAGTTGAAGAATTAAATTCTACTGTAAGTACCCTCAAAGCATCGATGTGTTTACCGCCCGTTGTCATACAAAATGAAGAGGATGGCAGATTGGATAACGTCGAATGCGAGAGCAGTACCCAATCTACAATTACGCCTAGAGAATACCGAAAGATCGTGTGTGCAAGCGAGCCCGCAGTTCCTAAGATTACTTCGTGCAAAAAAAAGACGACAGTAGCTAAGAATATTACGCCGCCAATAATTCCACCTCTACCGATCACCGACGCAGCGGAAATAAGTTTCAACGGTGTGGAGCCACAAAAAACGCCGGTACTGAAGCGGAATAATGATAACGGTGTCGGTTGGCAGGAAGTTCGACGCCACAAACGTAAGAATAAAACGTCTACAGTAAGATAAGATAAGATAAGATAAGATTGTTTATTTGTAGAACTTAGGTAAAGTTACAAAGGTCTTACATTGTTACAGTCGTACCTCTAAGTCCTGCCATTATAGGCATACAAATTTTTTTACACCACATGACATTAGACAAGAAAGTATTCTAATTTTAATCACATGACAAATAAAAATATGTATAATGTCAACAAAATTACAAATTCTATAAACATTTAAATAATCAAATTCATTTAAAATCTTCTAATTTATAAATACACTTTTCTAATAAATATTCTTTGAGTCGTTTTTTAAATAAATTTACACTTGTCAGTCTTATGTCTTTTGGTACCTTATTATATATTTTAGGAGCCATGCATAACACGCTTTTATACATCAATGCCGTGTTGGCTTGAAGAACGTATATCAGATCCATATCCCTTCTGTTCCTATTGCTAATAACACTTTGTTTTTCAAATAAAGCGGGATTTTTTCTTACAAATAAGGCTAATTCTAATATATAAGTGGATGGATATGTAAGTAATTTATGTTTTATAAAATACGGTCGACAGCTGTCTCTTTGTGACACTCCGAACATTGACCGTATACACTTTTTTTGTGCTCTAAATACAAGTTCCCTATCGGTTGAATTACCCCAGAAGATAATTCCATACCTAAGGTGTGAATCCACAAGACCGTAATAAGCCGTCAGTAATGCATCTTCATTAACGGTTCGAGATAGTTTGTAAAGTGCATAGGCTGACGTACTTAATTTTTTGCACAATTCTTGTACGTGGATTTTCCAATTGAGCTTACTGTCAATGATCATGCCCAGGTATTTGGTGTTATTGACGATTTCAAGCGTTTGATTTTCATAATTTGTATTAGTTTTTTGAACTTGTCCGCGTTGACTGAAATGTAAAATTTTTGTCTTACTAAGATTTATTTTTAAATTATTATTTTCTAGCCATTTTGCTACAGAATTGATTGTCTCGTTGATGTCTTTTTCATATGACTCTGTGTTATTACATTTTATACTTATAGCACTGTCATCGGCAAACAACGACATGTGTTGGCCCGTTACGTTGGGAAGATCGTTTATATAAACTAAAAATAAAAGTGGGCCCAAGACACTGCCCTGTGGTACACCAAAAGTAACTGTTCTTTCTTCCGATCTATATACGTGTTCTTCTTTGGTTTCTGTAATTATCTTTGTGATTTGGGTAACTTGTTTCCGATTCGACAGATATGATTGCATAAGACTTAATATGTTACCTCGTATCCCATAACATTCGAGTTTTTTCAAAAGGATATCATGTTCAACGTAATCGAACGCCTGAGTCATGTCACAAAATACTGAACATATTGGAGTTCTTGTGTCTACATTTGTCATCACTGGATATCAGAAGTCATATATAGCCATATTGATGTTCATGTTACGTCTGAATCCTTTTTGCTCTTTTACTAATATACAGTGTTTCTCTAAAAAAATTTGAAGTTTGGAATATAAATATTTTTCGAAAATCTTAGATATTATCGGTATCAATGCTATTGGTCTGTAATTATTCATTACTTCTCTTTTGTCTTTTTTATGAAGTGGTTTAATTATTGTTAACTTTAGACTTTCTGGAAAGACACCTTCACTAATGCACAAATTTAGAATATAACAAAGGTGACTACTTATCACTTCGGCAACAAATTTTATGACTTTAGTACATATATCATCATGTCCTACGCTAGTGGTATTTTTTAATGAATTAATTATTTTTGTGATTTCTGATGGTATGCATGGTGCCATGAACATAGAATAGTTGTTTGGTTTTATGGTGTTGGTAACGTTTTTACCATCACTAGTTGAAGGAACGATTTTGTCCACAAAGTAATTATTGAAAGCATTGGCTATATCTACTGGTTGAGAGATTACTTTACCATTTAATTCTATTTTAGTTATCAATTCCGTTGGCAATTTTAATTTTGATGAATTTATTATATCCCATGTTGCTTTTGCTTTGTTATCAGCTATATTGATTTTGTATGTATTTTGGGACTTTTTTGTTTGTTTAATTATTGTTTTTAAAAGCTTAGAATATTTTCTGTACTCAGATTTATGTAAATCGTTAGGTTTACATCTATATTGCCATAACATGTGCCTTTTCTTCTTACTACATGCTTTAATGCCTTTTGAGATCCATTGAACTTTCCTGCATGTTTTTATTGTAATGTGTCTTATCGGAAAACATAAATCATAAAATAATTTAAAGACTGATATAAAGTATTCATATGCTGTGCTTGGATCTTGACTCTCATATACTTCTGTAAACTTAATACTTTTTAGGCATTGCTTGAATTTTATCAACTTTTCGATATTAATATCGCGCCGTTCAACAGTCCAGGATTTAAGTATAAAACTTTTTCTCACTGGTAGTTTCAATAGCTGAGCTGTATGGTCTGAAATCGCGAAATCAATTACTTCATGCTTTGTACCCTTTTGGCTATTATGTGCAAAATTGTCTATGCATGTTCCACTTGTAAGTCTAGTCGCTTCATTTACTTGTAGTTTTAAATTATAGTTTAGTAGCAAACACTCAAACTGTAGATTATCAAAGCCTTTTTTCAATCTGTCAATATTAAAGTCCCCTGCAAGTACAATGTTCTTTTTGTTGTTGACGCAAAAATTATGTAATAAATGCTCTAGCTTATCAAAAAATATGTTCATATTATTTTTGTATGGTGTTCTGTATATGCATATAATAATGACCTTTTGAATCGTTAATTCTACAGCGCATACTTCAAAAACATTTGGCACAGATATTTTTTTAACTTCCGTTAGTTCTTTCCATTGCTGTCCTTTTTTTACAATAATACACGCACCCCCCCTGTTAGAGTCACTCCTACTGAAGCATGCTGCGATCTGGTAGTTCGGAATATCAAAAACAGACTCTTGACCGGTAATCTCGGGAAAAGGAACGAACACCGGTTTCCTACAAGCTGTAGAAAAACTGAAGTACATACAAGCATGGTCACTTAAACCTGAAACTACAGAAGAACAGCTTATTAATTATTTAAACAAGTTATCACCATCCAAGGACTACCTGGTTGAGAAACGAGAGATAAAAACCGACCGTCACGCCGCTTTCGTGATTGGAATACCAGAAAGTTTATACCCGCTAATTACTGCGCCTACTTCGTGGCCACAAGGTGTCCGGTATGCAGACTGGTTTCGCGTCCGTCCCCGTGGTGCACGGGGTCCCTCCGCAACTAAGCTGTCAACCAACGCTCAGTAACCATGCGCCGGTGCCGGCGTTCACTACTACTACTAGTAATAACTCGTCATTCATCCAACTTACTGTATGTCATCAAAATATGCAGTCGTTGAGTAATAAAACAGTTAAACTCGAAGTGCTGCTCAGTTCAGATTTAAAGTGTGACGTGTTAGCCTTAACAGAACATTGGTTGACGGAAGACAAGTTAAAATGTGTTAATTTAGACGGTTACACAATCTTGTCTCACTTTTGTCGGAAACGAGCGGCACACGGAGGTAGCTGTTTGTATGTAAAAAATGGCTTATACGCAGTAGAGATCCCCGAGATAAATAATTTATCTTCGGAATTAGTTTGCGAAGTATCCGCCATTCGTCTAATTGATTTTAATTTGACCATTATTTGTATTTATAGAACAGGTGTAATTAATTCTTCTTTAAATGTAACTATTGACGTATTCCTTGCTCGCTTGGAAAGTGTGATCGAGAAAGTCAGTTTAAACGACTGTGAGTGCATTATTGTTGGCGATTTTAACATTAACTGTCTAGAAAAACTTAACTCTGACACAAAAAAGCTGTACGAAATGTTGTCTACCTACAATTTCAGATGCGACGTTGACTTTCCAACAAGAATAACTTCCCACTCAAGCACAGCATTAGACCACCTATATACTAACGTACCTTTAGGCTCAATAACTACCTGTCCCGTCACAACCAACTTGAGTGACCACCTTGCGATTCGGAGCGAGTTGCTCTGCGCTCGCCGGGTACTAAGTCAGCCACCGACTCGTTTTGTTCGGGATTACTCTAAGGAAAATATGGTTCTTTTTGTAAGTGCGATTGAAAGTATCGATTGGGCTAACATCTGTGCCCGCCATGAATGTTCCGCTGAGAGCTTGGCTACGGTTATAATAAACGTAATTAGTAATAAATATGACGTCTGTTTCCCCATGAAACGTAAAAATAATCGAAAGAAAAGTTCTTGGATTTCTGAAGACATAATAAATATAAAAAAAATTCTATTTGATCTTATTAGCTTGAATAACAAATTCCCGGATAACGAACAAATTGAAAATTTTATCGATGCTTTTGATAAAAAATATGTCTCATTAATTAATTTGAAAAAATCTGAGCACTATTCTAAGTTAATATGTAACAGCCAAAATCGATGTAGAGCTATGTGGAAAGTTGTAAATAAAGAAAGGGGAAAAGAAAACAACTCAAGCATTTACTTCACAGAGATAGCCGTGAACTCTCAAGGGGCGAAGTTTAGGTGCGAGAAGGACGTGGTCGATGCCATGAACTTACGCTTTTGTCAGCCGTTTCTGCATGCGGAGCGCCCGCCGCCGATCTGCCTTGCGTAATAGCCGCGCTGCTCGCCGCGCACCCGCCTGTTGACCGCTCTCTTCGTCTTCGGTTTTTTACTCCAGATGAAGTATTTAAAATCATTAGGACGCGAATACCTCATAAGCCCACCAAAGATATTTACGAGGTCTCTATGGATCTTTTAAACTCGGCCGCCGCACAGCTTTCTCCAGTGCTAGCGCACCTTTTTAATCAATGTCTTAGGTTGGGAGTCTTTCCTTTACCTTTGAAAAAAAGCAAAATATCACCGCTATTCAAAGGTAAAGGAAAGAGAGAGGATATTGATGGATATAGACCCATTGCAATTATACCGGCAGTAGCGAAAATTCTGGAGAAAGGCCTGAGTGAGAGGTTGACTAGCTATCTACATTCAATCGAAGCCTTGTCCGACCGCCAATACGCTTACCGTGCGGGGCGCTCGACGACCGGGCTCACGCGGGAGGTGGTGCGCCGGGTGCTGGACGCGCGGGAGCGCAACTTGCAGGTGGCAGTGCTGTGCTGCGACCTATCCAAGGCGTTTGATGTAGCCGACCACTCCGTGCTCGCCCATAAACTCCATCACTATGGGATTCGGGGACCGGCACACGCATTGTTCACGGATATTCTGCGAGGAAGGTCGCAGGTGTTGGTGGCGTGTGGCGGTCGCGTCAAGTCCGATGCTCTCTCCACGACTATGGGTGTAGCTCAGGGGTCTGCAGTGTCGAACATCCTTTTTTCATTGCTTCTCAATGACCTGCCTGAGGCCATACAGGCCGGAGAGACGCTAATGTACGCTGATGACGTCGCTTGTGTCGTGTGCGCCCCGTGTATACAGCAGTTGGAAGAAAGGTTAAACGAAGCCGCGGTCCAATTGTCACAGTGGTTCAGGTATAATGGTCTAGCATTGAACCTGAAGAAGACACATTTCATCCATTTTCATCTGGGAGGCAGAACGCAAAGACCAATCACGGTACAAGTGGGTGGTACTAAACTGGACCAAATAAAATGCACTGCGTTTTTGGGTTTTGAATTGGATTGCGGTCTTACGTGGGAGTCCCATATCGTGAAGACATGTAGCAAATTAGGGAGTGCCTGTTTTGCATTGTGGCGACTGGCTCGAGTGGTTCCGCAGGATGTGGCGCGTTCATGTTATTTTGCTACTGTGCACTCACTGTTGACGTACGGTGCTGAGCTGTGGGGGTGTGCCGCCGAATGGGAGAGGGCCTTTCGAATGCAGAAAAGAGCGATTCGAGCTATTGTACACGTGAGGCCGGATGTCTCCGCCAAACCATACTTTGCTGCACTCGGAATACTCACTCTCCCGTCCGTGGTGATTTACCAAATCGCCGCGTACGTCCATACTCACATAGATCAGTAACAACAGCGTGCTGATACAACCGTGAAAACGCTCCGGCACGCGACTAGACTACTACCGATCAAACACAGACTAGCCAAATCAGAAAAATTGACCCATGTAGCGGGGCCAGCGGTCTATAATAGGTTACCTAGAAGCGTGAGGGACGCACCGTCACTGGAAACTTTCAAAACCAGACTTAAGAACTGGCTAATCGAGCACACTTTTTATAGCGTCAAGGAATTTCTCACGACCATTAAAATGGTGGATTGACAAATGTATGTACTTAGAGTACCTACCCCTATGGTTCGTTTTATTTTACTATTCTGACATTTTAATTTATATTATTGACATTCTATTATTAATATTATTTTATTGTGATTATACTTAATAAGTTTAACATGTAATAACAATTTTATTAAAGAAATGAAACAAATATATAGCCACCTTCCGCAACAATGATGGATGCTATTTACTCACTGTGCACCGCCCGCCCGCCCGCAAATAAATGCGCATGCGCAGGCAACTGCAACACAGCAACCACCCAAAAACACTCTACACGTGTTTCGCCTCTACACGAGGCATCCTCAGGAGATGTTAGACCGACCAGTGCCAAACACCGAGTGAGCATCGTCGCCCCATCGCCCTCTATTTATACCAGTCTGGTCCCCTCCAATGCTGACGCATAGACACGTCGCGCGTTGTTTTAGTCATACGATCAGGTGTTTTTGTCGTTCTACCCTCAATTTTCATATAAAATATGAAAGTGGTTTTCATGTGGAAGAAAGAGACGGAAATATACGCAACAGTGGAGAGGAGGAAACGTTAATTTGTTCATTAAATATAGTTCCAGTCCTACTATGTCGTATTATTTCTTGTTGTTCCAATACGCCCAGTCTCAAGCCTTTATTACAAGTGTGAAGAATATTGTATGAATGGCCGTCTGGCAAGTGATGGTTTGAATCTAATAAGTGTTTTGCAAAATGTGATCTCTCCGGACGGCCATTCCTGTACGCAGAAATGTGTTCTTTATAACGTACATCAAAACTACGGCCAGTTTGACCAACGTATACCCCGTTACATTCGTTACAAGTTAATTTATACACCCCTGACCTCCTGCCAACCTCAGTCTTTTCTTTACCATTGCAAACAGTCCGGCGAATAGTGTTGTTAGTTTTGAACGCCACGTGAACGTCGTTTCTCATCAAGATTCTGTTGACCTTTTCTGATATTCTACCTGCATAAACCATGCTTGACTTATAGTGATGAATAACGCGTTCACGTGGCACCGCATATAGAAGACCCATCACCAGTTGATTATTCTTTTTCTTAATTAAAGAATCCACCATTCGCCGGTCGTAACCATTTGCAACAGCTATTGCATAGATAGTATGCAATTCCTTGTTATAAGCACGAGTTGACAAAGGATAATTTAACAGTCTATTAACATAAGAATGGAAAGCTGCTAGTTTGTGTTGCCAAGGGTGACAGGAGGCCGCAGGGATTACTACATCAGTGTGTGTTGGTTTCCTATAGATTTGGAAAGCATGTTGACAATGTTCCCGTGTAATCGTCAAGTCTAAGAAGTTGATGGAGTTATTCTCCTCTAGTTCCAACTTAAACTTGATTTTCGGATGACATTTATTTAAATCCTCAACAAAAACATCTAAAGATTGTCTCGTACCCGTCCAGCATATGAGTATGTCATCAACATATCTGTAGTAATAAAGGATGTTACTATTGCCCACAATGTGCCTATTCTCATAATTATCCATAAAGATCTCCGCCATCAATGGTGATAACGGAGAACCCATGGCCAACCCCTCCCTCTGCTTATAAAACCGACCATTAAACCTAAAGTAATTTTGTTGCATGCAAATTGTAGTTAAATGTATAATTTCGTTTACTTCCTCTGGATGCAGACGCCGCCTATTAAGAATATCTAATAAAATTTGTAGGCTTTCTTGGTATGGTACGTTAGTAAACAAACTGTCTACATCCAGAGATAGCAAAAAGCAGTCAGTTGGTAAAGTAACATCCTTTATTTTTCCAATCAAATCCAGGGAATTCTGGAGGCTGTATTTTGGAGAAAATAAAGTTTTCTCTTTGATAATAGCGTTTAATCTTCTTGCTAACTCATATGCTGGGCAACCAATATACGAAACTACTGGACGAACAGGAACATTGTCTTTATGGATCTTAGGTAAGCCGTACAGCACAGGAGCTTGTGGGTTCATCGGGGCAATCTGCCTGGATGAACTTTCATTTTGAAATAGATAATTTGAATTCTCTATTGCTGACTTTACTTCCGTGTTGTACCGCATCGTTGGGTCCGAGCGTAGAATCGTGAAATCATCACTTTGAATAATGTTCCCTACTTTTTCATTATAATCATCACGTTTCAGAATAACTATACACACTTGTAATAAAGGCTTGAGACTGGGCGTATTGGAACAACAAGAAATAATACGACATAGTAGGACTGGAACTATATTTAATGAACAAATTAACGTTTCCTCCTCTCCACTGTTGCGTATATTTCCGTCTCTTTCTTCCACATGAAAACCACTTTCATATTTTATATGAAAATTGAGGGTAGAACGACAAAAACACCTGATCGTATGACTAAAACAACGCGCGACGTGTCTATGCGTCAGCATTGGAGGGGACCAGACTGGTATAAATAGAGGGCGATGGGGCGACGATGCTCACTCGGTGTTTGGCACTGGTCGGTCTAACATCTCCTGAGGATGCCTCGTGTAGAGGCGAAACACGTGTAGAGTGTTTTTGGGTGGTTGCTGTGTTGCAGTTGCCTGCGCATGCGCATTTATTTGCGGGCGGGCGGGCGGTGCACAGTGAGTAAATAGCATCCATCATTGTTGCGGAAGGTGGCTATATATTTGTTTCATTTCTTTGAGATGGACTTCCGCAAAGTAACGCCTGATTCTATTAACTACTTAACAATTTTATTACCAAATATATGATTCAGATTCAGATAATTTTATTCAATGTAGATTCTTTACAGAATACTTATTGAATGTCATGCAGAATACAATGCAAATAGAGCGAGTCTACGCCGTTTCGGATCGTGCTATGGCAGCGTAAAAGAAACGGCAAGAAACCACTGCAGCACGGCCTACTTTAAGAGTCGGCTTTTTACAATGTGTTTCTTGTGTTTCGTTGGAATATCAGAGCACCATACCTCTTTGTCATTCATATAGTCATCCAATCTGTAGTAAGCTTTTTTACATAACGTTTGCTTTACACATTCTTTAAACTTTCTCTCAGGTAATTGCACTATATTGTCAGGTATTTTGTTGTAGTATCGTATACACAGACCAACGAAAGATGTATTGACTTTAGTTAATCTAGTATATGGTTGATCAATTTTATGCTTATTTCTAGTATTAAAATTATGCCTGTCACAAATTTTAGGTAATTGATGAATGTTCTTTCTAGCATACATTATATTTTCATAGATATACTGGCATGGCACTGTCATAATGTTGATTTCCTTGAACAGTTCTCTTAGGGAATCACGAGTCTTCAGGCAATAAATTGCTCTTATAGCCCTTTTTTGTAAAACGAATATTGAATGTATATCAGTAGGTTTTCACGTGTATAAATAAAATCAAGTTTCTAATTGGTACTGCTTACAGACCTCCTTGGGTTAACGTGGACAAGTTTTTTGACTCGTTGACTGACTCCATATCATCGTTTACTAATTACGACCACATTATTCTCTTGGGCGATTTTAACATTAATTTTAGTAATTCTGTTGATTATAAAACCGTTGGTCTAAATCAATTCTTACGTTGCTCAAATTTAATAAATCACATAACTGAACCTACACACTTCACTTCGCACAGTTCAACAGTTATTGATCTAATACTTACTGACGCTCCTGTCCTTAACACAAGTGTACATCACATTCCCGAACTTGGTGGCCATGCGGTGGTTTTTGCGATTTTCAAAGTCAAAAGAAAAAAGTCACCTCCCCATATTGTTGAGTACAGACCCCTAAAAGACATCAATATGTCAATTTTTAATAGTGTATTAGAGAGCATTGATTGGAATAAAATAATTTATACTGATAATGTGAACGATATGCTTACTCTTCTTAATGAATCTATCGTTAACCTTTTTGACATTTTTGCCCCGGAAAAATGTGTAACAATTACGGAACGCATGTTGCCTTGGCTTACCAGTAATGTCCGATACTTGATGAAACTGCGTGATGATGCACATGCTGACGCTAAAATAACGGATAATGACCAAACTAAGGAGTATTATAAATCTCTTAAACATCTTGTTATAACAAATACTTTTGCTGAAAAAACTGCATACTTTAATCATAAAATTAACTGTAATCTAAATAATGATAAATTACTTTGGAAAAACTTAAAGTCTACTATTTTACCCAGTTTTAAAACCTCCTCTGAGCTACCTAGTTTTTTTGACAACCCAGACGCTATTAACAAGTACTTCCTTACAGTGCCGGGAAAAATCCTCGCTGATATCTCTAAAATGACGTATTTTGAGTATCATCGACATAGTGATGCTACTTTTAGTATCAAACCAGTACATGAATATGTAGTTGCCAAAGTCATTCTTGGTATTACTTCTAACGCGAAAGGCGTAGACAATATTTCTAGAGACATGATTTTACTCACACTTCCTCAAACTCTTCCCGTAATTACTGCAATTGTCAACAAGTCCATTCTTACTAGTACCTTTCCTGACCTGTGGAAATTTGCACTCGTCCGACCCTTGCCGAAAAAAAATAATGCTTCTGAGCTAAAAGATTTGCGTCCTATAAGTATTTTACCGTTTCTATCAAAAATATTAGAAAAAATCGTGTATGATCAAGTAAAAGCTTATTGCGAGTCACATAGCATTCTTCCCGAATTTCAATCTGGTTTTAGAAAAAAACGTAGTACTGCCACTGCTTTACTTGACGTTGTGGATAACCTTCTAAAACATACAGATTCAGGCAAGGGATCTATATTAGCTTTGCTTGACTTTTCGCGGGCTTTTGATGCGATCAATTCCTCTCTTCTTCTTTCTAAGTTATCATTTTATGGGTTCAAATGTTCTACTCTTCGTTGGTTCAGTAGTTATCTGAGTGGTCGCTATCAAAAAGTTATCATCCGAAAACCCAACGGTAAATATCTATCATCCGCACCTTTACCAGTTGATCGAGGTGTTCCACAGGGCTCCATATTGGGGCCTCTTCTTTTTATAATTTATAGTGCAGACATAGTTCAATGTCTTCAAAACTGCCAATACCATATTTATGCTGACGATATTCAACTGTACGTTCCAGTTGACCTCAATTTCATCAATGCTGCCGTTGGTGAGTTAAATGAAGATCTGGATAGAGTTTTTAGATGGTCCGAGGATAATTGTCTTGTTTTAAATGCTTCAAAATCGAAGTGCATGATAGTAGGATCGAAGCAACCACGACCACTTGTCAAAATAATGGGTGAGCCTCTAGAGTTTGTTAAGGAAGCTCGAAATTTGGGTTTGAATTTCGATGCTCAGCTGCGTTTCGAAAATCATGTCGTAGACTTAGTACGGAATTGTTTCTATAGGCTTAAAGTCTTGTATCAAATAAGACCGTTCATTAGTACAGATTTAAGAATTAAACTTTGTGAAACTTTAGTGTTATCGAAACTCAATTACTGTTTAACAGTTTATGGACCTTGTCTTTACAATAAAACTCAAAAGCTAATTCAAAGGGTTCAAAATGCTTGTGCAAGATACTGCTTTCCCATTCCTCCCCGCACTCATGTAACTCCTTTCCTAAATAAGGCAAGTCTACTAAGGATGCAGGAGCGGCTTACACTTTTTTATGCGTGTCAATTACATGACATTCTTAAATTTAATGAGCCACAATACCTGTATAAGAAGCTATCTTGGAGATATTCTGGTGGCAGGTACACTGGACGATCCTGCTCTGTAGCCTTAAATATACCAAGTCATCGAACTGCTGTTTTTCGGGGTGGCTTCAGCTACCGAGCCTCAAAATGTTGGAATAATATTCCTCCCCCAATTCGTGGAATAGTATGCAAATTTAATTTTAAAAATAAATATCGTGAGTTTTTAATTTCCATTCAGAAAAGCAAATTATGAACTTATTCGTGGCTGAAGTTTTACTCACACATATTCTTGTTTTACTTATATACATGTAAATATTTATATATGTTATATTATACATTTATTTATTGTTATTTTATACATGTTAATATATTTTATTTATTTTGTTTATTTATATCATGCCTTTTATGTTCTTATGTTCTTTTCATCGATTGTATATTGTCATATTTCGTCACTTTGTGTGTTTTGTTTATCTTTTTTGAGCTTAATACAGTTTCTGCTTCCATCCGAATGTAATTTTTATATGAGGTTTTTGTGCGCAGCTCCTGGTGCTGACTGAAAATCAGTGTTGCTATTTCATACTAGTAACAAAATGCTGAGTTTAGCACCTTTTTCTTTGCACAGTTCAAAATGTTTAATAATATCTGTACTTTCTGCTGAAATGTTATTGTAAGTTTACAGGTCTTACTCTAAAGTACTTTTTTTTCTACATTTTGTGCTATGTGGTGAAATAAACGTTTTCTATTCTATTCTATTCTATTCTATCAGCTGCTCGGCCCCAAAGCAGTATGCCATAAGACATAATGCTATGGAAGTAGCTAAAGTAAACCAGCCTTGCAGTAGCTACATCAGTAAGTTGTCTGATTTTTCTAACAGCATATGCAGCCGAGCTCAATCGACCAGAAAGAGCCGTGATATGAGGGCCCCATTGAAGTTTAGAGTCTAGTGTTAACCCTAAGAAAACTGTACTATTTACAAAATCTAATGGTTCATTATTCAATACTATGTTATGTGAAGTAGACCTTACATTTGGTAGTGCAAATTTAATACATTTAGTTTTTTTGGCGTTTAGGACTAGATTGTTAACAGTAAACCATGCATGAATCTGTCGAAGTGCATCATTGACTTCGTTATAATTTTGTGATTTCCTACTTACATTGAATATTAATGAAGTATCATCAGCAAATAACACAATCTTTGACAGATTCTTCACCAATGAATATGAATACTAGAAATAAGCATAAAATTGATCAACCATATACTAGATTAACTAAAGTCAATACATCTTTCATTGGTCTTTGTATACGATACTACAACAAAATACCTGACAATATAGTGCAATTACCTGAGAGAAAGTTTAAAGAATGTGTAAAGCAAACGTTATGTAAAAAAGCTTACTATAGATTGGATGACTATATGAATGACAAAGAGGTATGGTGCTCTGATATTCCAGCGAAACACAAGAAACACATTGTAAAAAGCCGACTCTTAAAGTAGGCCGTGCTGCAGTGGTTTCTTGCCGTTTCTTTTACGCTGCCATAGCACGATCCGAAACGGCGTAGACTCGCTCTATTTGCATTGTATTCTGCATGACATTCAATAAGTATTCTGTAAAGAATCTACATTGAATAAAATATCTGAATCTGAATCTGACAAGCAACGTCTTTGTTTATTGATAAATCAAATCCTAAAATACACAAAAAGAAATAATATTTAGTACCATGGCATAATACTTGTGCTCAATTATATTTACGGTCGGGTCCTAATGTCCGTTCCAGTGGACACGCAAAGCTACTCATATTTTGTCAAGAATATTAATAAAAATAACTAAGATTTTTAGATAAATATAATATATTACCGTTTAATATACCAGAAAAAAATAATGATGGGTCATAACTGTCATTTACTTCAGAAAATAAATTTACAAAATCTGCTTACCCGTACTGCGTCTGCCCGTGGCTGTTGTCAATATTCAACTAATTATTTTGATGTACCCACATCATGTTTCTTAGAATTTGATGAAGCATAAACAATCCTCAATATCTAAAGAGCACCGCGAAATGTTTACATTACCATCAGAGTAACACTGAGTTATATAATAAAATAATTTAAGTGATGTCCATTGAAATGGACGCCGGGTCTGAAGGGGTTAAGGGTTGTATTTTTACTATTTTGGTTCGGCACCCTAATAACACATAATTTTATACATACAACTATTATTTAATCGATATTTATAAGAGCGCCATCTATGGAAGGTGTGAGTATAACGCCATCTACCTGACATGAACGATATAATGATAGCGATTTTGTCAGTTCTCATAAATGTCATGTTAGTTCCTCTTGTTAGCGTTGGCGCTAAAATAATTAGTATAAGGCAGGTTTTAAGTGAAGTAGGGCGATGAGCTCTCTGTTACGCCAGTATAATATTACTCTATGGTCAATGGTCAAGGTCGCGGGAGGCCGCTGGATGCGAGCAGCGCAGGACCGGTCGTCATGGAGATCTTTAGGGGAGGCCTATGTCCAGCAGTGGACGTCGTTCGGCTGATATGATGATGATGATGATGATGATAAGGATGGTTATACTAAAAATATAGTCGATTTACTTTTGAAGAAACACCGGAATAAATAAGTGAAGGCCTGGACAGAACGAGTTTTTTATTACACAAGGGTGTTTTCAGGTCAGCATAAGGATAATTTATCGTGGTGCCGCCATATAGTTAGAGGTAGTATGAAAATGATTCAGTTAGTTTGATGGCTGCTGTCAAATGCCTGTAAAATATTTTCTTGCAAAAATATTTCATACATTTTCTTAAGCCTTAAAAAAGTAATGAGCCGGTTTTTAAAAAAGAAAAACTAGTTTTAATTTTCTTGATAGATAGCGTTGTTGTAGGAAAATTTAACTGTCTACTTATTTTTTCCTATCTGTTGTCTAAGTAAATGTAAGTGTTGCCTAAGGAGGTTTATTTACTTCACACTTTATCTATGACAGATTTATTTTAAGTTCTTTAGCAATACACTTCAACGCCATCTATCGACACCTTTGAATACTCAGTTGACGCTTTGCTGCGAAACCGGCTCATTATCAAAAGTGATCAGCGTATTCCATCGACACTAAAAAATATAGTGGACAAACGAAAAGGAAAACTTCCTATTGTAACACTACACAAAAATCTTGATTGTATGGCAGTCAATCGTGAAATAATGTTATTGTGTGGCGTACGGGGTGTAAAAGATATCCTTCGGAAACTAAAACCGTGGCTTCAGACCATGACAAGACAGCTCTCAAAGGAACATAGGGCGAAATAAAAAAAGAAAGTCCCATACAGAATGCATAGATGAAAAACAAATGTTTTATTACCTATATATTTTTTTACAAATTTGTAATGGCCTTTTTTGATAAGTCTTTGAACTAAAAGTGATAAGCATGATTACGAAAACATAATACGAGTAAGCCTTCACTCAATATGGGACGTAAAGAAACAGCCTTTCGAAAACTGAATGGGCATGGTCAGTCAACATATCTGAACAATTTTCAGCAAAAATACTTAAATTTCAAGACAAAAAAAACCGGCCTTTCCATACACAACTTGATTTGACATTTATATAGGGAGACTTTTAATTAGTTCTTGATAGAAAAAGGTATGAATGTACTCATGATACTGAACAACTTTCCCCAAGAAACATATATAGGCCGAAATACGAAAATCAAGTTTTGACCTCCCATAGAAACTGCATCAGCTGATAGCGCATTTTGTATGGGAGGTCAAATTTGGTTTTTCATGTTTCGACCTAAATTCCTTGGGAAAAGTTGTTCAGTATCATGAGTACATGCATATATTTTGCTATCAAGAACTAATTAAAAGTCACCCTATATATAGATACACATATGAAAAGGTCGATTATTTTATTCGCTGATAATTTTTCAGGTACGTAGACTTATTCGCAAGGCTGTACCTTAAACCCCTTATGTGGCAAGTGAATAGTTCATTTAATCAACAGCTAGAAGCAACGCACTAGTGCTTGATGATTTCATTATAGTTTTATACCTGCATCATGACAAATGTAAGAAAAATAATCTGCAGTGTAGTACATTAATTAAGGCAATCATTAAAACGGTCAGCACAATATTGAAGTTTTTTTTTCTCAAGACTAGCTCGAGATGCAGAGTAAGCCCATTGACATTATAAAAAACATTTAAAAAAATTTATGTGCAGCATAACGTTATAGTTTTATTTGAGCAAAACATGATAACTTAAAATCAATTAAATTTTTTTGCCGCTTGGCTGCTAATGTCCAACAAAATATGATAATTGGTTGGGAACAATGTGAGTTTGGAGATTTGAGACAGGGAGACGTCATATCTCCTAAACTGTTCACCGCTGCATTGGAAGACGTCTTCAAACTCCTGGACTGGAAAGGACTTGGCATCAACATCAATGGCGAGTACATGACACACCTTCGATTTGCCAACGATATTGTCGTAATGGATGAGACCCTGGAAGATCTCGACACGATGCTCAATAACCTCAGTAGAGATTCACAACAAGTGGGTCTTAAAATTAACTGGATAAGACTAAAATCATGTCTAACGCCCTTGTTGTACCCACTCCACTCAAAGTTGGAGACTCTACGCTCGAAGTTGTCGATGAATACGTATGCCTGGGACAAACAGTCCAGCTGTGTAAATCAGATTCAGATTCAGATAATTTTATTCAATGTAGATTCTTTACAGAATACTTATTGAATGTCATGCAGAATACAATGCAAATAGAGCGAGTCTACTCTAATCCACTTTAGAGAAAGAGATTACTATTAATCTGACTCGGATGGGCAGCGTTCGGGAAGCTCCGCAATATCTTCACGTTTAAAATAGCGCAGTGTCTCAAGATGAAAGTATTTGACCAGTGATGACATATGGCACCGAGACGTGGCCACTCACAACGGGTCTTAACAGGAAGCTCAAAGTCTATGGAAAGGGCTATGCTCGGAGTCTTTCTGCGCGATCGAATCAGAAATGACGAAATCCACAGAATAAGTAAAGTAACTGACATAGCCCTGAGAATTGCTAAACTAAAGTGGCAGTGGGCAGGGCACATCGCAAGAAGAACCGATGGCCAATGGGGCGTAAGGGTTCTAGAGTGGCGACCACGTACCGGAAGACGAAGCGTTGGCAGGCCCCAATAATCTGGTCAAGGTCGCGGGAAACCGCTGAATGCGAGCAACGCAGGACCGGTCGTCATGGAGATCTTTAGGGAGGCCTATGTCCAGCAGTGGACGTCTTTCAACTGATATGATGACTGCGAAGTTGAATACTCGTAGCTAGCTTGTCAAGAAATATTATTTGCGCAGCAGAATGAGCAACTGACCAGCAAATCGTGAGTGAAGTTTAATTTGCTACTTAGTTAGCTACCTTTTACGAAAACTACGAAAAGAGACGAGTAATTTTAAGTACAAAAGTAATTATGTCTGTCTATCTGTTACGCTTTTAGGGTTTATCCGCTAAACCGATTTTGCCATGAAGATAATTCAAGCTGAGACCTGAAGCATGGGCAAAGGACAAAGGCTACTTTTCTCAGAATTATACTCGCATACGCCCAGCAACAAACACGTAGAAACTAAACCAGTATAAGCTGAACCAGCGCTACGCTACAAACGCCCCGAACCAGAGACCCGCTCAAGGTCAAACCTATGCCCACCATTAGGACCACGGACCAGTGTAAGGACTGGGTAGGTAGTTACTTTTTTAAAGGCCTTTACCTTCATTACCTCTTAATCAAAATATGTGCTCTTAATAAATAAATGCTAGGCAATGTAGGTATATAATAGTAGGTAGGTATAAATGTAGGTATATGTAGGTATATAAACGTTTTTTTTTTGTTAATGGTATTAATAAGTTTGCATGAACTAGTTTAAGATAGCTCATTTTGTTATATTTTTTTTTCCAACCTGTAGCTTAAATTCACTACCATTTTATGTCTTGGTGAGAATGTTAAGGAAGTAGTCTTGACCTATAAAAATGTGTTTTAAAATGTAATCAAGTACTTTATAAGGCTATATCTGTTGATTCTCCAATAAATAAAATTACTTAAATAATAGACAAGAGCACATCAAGCTTAACACATTGGACTTGTACCGTTCTTATTTCAATAGACGTACGGGCTAAAGTCGCACTGCGAGTGTCAAGTTTGATGCAGATTTGATGACACATGGTATATTTTTACAGATTTGATTATGGTGCTCAAACTCCGCCTTTTTCTCTCCATAAAAAAACCTGCTAAGTTGATCATGCTTCTTGCCATAATAGCATATTGCTACAAATCAATTAAATCTTCATACAAATGTGACGGTCAATGTGGTGAATCCGGTAAGTATTCATGATTATACATGTCAGAAAATGATCGGGTCATTAGTATGGTTCTTGTGTTGGCGCAGTATTTTAATAATTGGACCTTGTTATGCCAAAACAAGTCAACCCACACATAGGTCCTTCAGAGATATTTGAGTTTGAAGTTCAAAAGTGTAATGCTCTTTAAAACTGTAACTACGAAAAGAAGACACATTATAAATGCCTGCGACCACCAACCTCTTTTTTTTCATAATTTTATAGCGCTTTTACACAGACAAGACAGTGTAAGTGATATTATTTATGTTAATAATCTTTTCGGTACCACTTAAGGCGTTGCTGCAAAATATGCGACATTTGCTGTAAAAGCTGATAACGCGACAGCTGCCAGCTCTTAACATCCGTAAAAGGATACTCGGGCAAGGCGTTCAGTGGTTGGCCAATTAAAAAAATACCTCAAGTCAACACTTCCAAGTCATTTGGGTCGGAACTGATGGGACACAAAGGATGTTAATTTTTTTTTTATTTATTTATTTAGGTTCATCAACAGTTATACACACCAATTCTACACAAACTTATTTGTAGGCAACAAAGGAACAATTTTAAGTGCTATAACTATCTAATTATAGACGAACACCTCATGCGATATAAACATACAACAAGGCACCTTACTTAGCTAAGATTTTACGGAGCTTATAGATAGAGTCCGTGAATATGTCCACCTTGTCACTGTAGCTATTGGCCAATTTACTAAGTCTACAAACAGGAGAGTTGGAGCCGAGGACAGATCTGCGAGGAGGGGGATAAAGAGGAGTGATCGGGCAGCGTGGGAGCCTACGAGGAATTCGAATATTAAAGCTTTGAAGTAGCTCGGGACAATCTATACAATTTTGTAAGGTCTTATGTAGAAATATAAAATCCAGCATGTCTCTTCGGTCCTCAAGAGAGGAAATTTTGAAATGGCGTAATCTCTTGTTATACGAGCGAATTTTTTTTGCTACTCCATTACCAAACGCTAGGCTCGAAACGAACCTTTTTTGAATTCGTTCAATCCTCAGTGCGTGAGTGGCATAATGGGGTCTCCATACGACACTACAATATTCCAAATTACTCCTTACTAAACTGTAATACAACATAATTTTAGTTTTATTGAGCACAGCCTCAATTTTACAAAACACGGTCTTGACTTCCTCAATTGTTAATATTGTTTACCCTACTACCCGTTAAATCTGCGTCTTGGCTGCCTTGATCACGGCTTCGACAATACCACCCTAGTGTGGGCACACAGGAGGACCGAACTCCCATGTGATGCCTCGCCAAGAGAGACCCGTGCCTATCTCGCGTTTATTTTCCCTCAAAAACTGTGTAATCTCCCTTAAACGCAATCAGCTCCCTTGAAATGCGTACGGCAGTCTGACCTGATCAGTGAAGGCAGCCCTCTGCGTGACATCAATCTGTCAAGCGCTGCCAAGAACGGCTCCGTCGACAGATCGGCCACAAGTTACAAATGGACGGCCTTGGTCACGAGATACACGAATACACATAAATACGCCTTAACAAATTTCGCGTTCCAAAGGCTAAACGCGTTCAGCATAAACGGTCCCGCAAAGTCAGTACCTACCTCAACAAACAGCCGAGCTTCGTTCACCCGGTCCGGTGGTAGGTCTCCCATCTGTGGTTGCATCGTCGCAGCCTTTAACCGGTAACAAGGCAAGAATCCAGAATTCACGCTGAAGAATAGCTAATGGCCTATGTCCAGCAGTGGACGTCTTTCGGCTGATATGATGGTGATGAATAGCTAATAGCGCGTTGCAACCCGCATGCGAATTACGAATGTGGCGGTCACTGATCAGCAACTCAACTAAATGTCCCTTTTTAGGGAGTATCAATCAATGGGTGTCGAGCCTGATATGGAAGCGTCGCATTCCTCAGTTTGCCTCCTACACGAAGCATTCCGTGCTCGTCCAGGAAGGGGCTGAGGAGGACGATGCTGGATAAAAAATGACAAAATTATATGAAGTTTAAAAATCTCATTTCTTTGAAATTGTGGGTTGGCTCGTTTTGACATAACACGGTCCAATTAACAGCAGTAAAGCCATTGTTATCAGTTACGTTCTATGATTTCTTATCTTTTTTTATTGGCAGGGAACAGTGTAGGCGACGGCGAGGATTTCAAGCCAAAACATCTTTTATTTTTCCATGAGCCAATACAACACAAAAAAGTAAGTGCTTACTTGCGGTGAATAAAACAATAACTCATACATAATTATAATAAAAAACAAGAAGTTTTACTGAACAAAAACAAGATCTTGAAAAATCCTACTTTCTCTTATTTCCGTACAAAACCTATTGATCACGTGACCATAGAACAAAATTTGAGGGTTTAGAGATAGGTTCTTTGAAATTTGTCAGCAACGAAATGCAAGATTACCAAAAGGCTCTTAAAAGAGGGCCTGACTTGGACCGACAAAGAACTATTGGCTTATGAATAATGTAACGTTGCGGATGTTAGTTGTTATTAGGCTCGTCAACGCAGACACCACGCGCACGTCTTACTCGCTATACGGTCGATCGCAGACTGAGTGGCACGCGGCATGATCGCCCGAGACAAAGCCTATACACTACATGCCTTCCTTATGAAAAACGTAAATAAAAGTTTGTATTGCCATACTATGTGTATGGCATTACAAATTTAAGTTTGCGGTTGATAGTTTTTCCTTGAGTATTGCGAGAAAGTAAGTGCAGTGCTGCTGTACCATTTATTTTATTTGTAGAAGTATTTTTTTTAATAATTACATTAAACACATTTTACAACAAGAAATATATGTTAACATGGCGCGCGTATTACTTTTTTCGAATATACAGATTATACATGCGCGCGCAGGAGACGACTACACTACCAAACATCCTATATTTCAAATTATTTTAAAATTTAATATTTTGTTACTTAAAAGACAAAGTAGTTAGTTGATTAAAATCAATATTTTTGTTTATTTTATTTTGTTCGGAAAACTTACAGCCTTATTTTTAAATCATTAGTCATTATACAATAGGTAGGAACCACAGGTAGGAACTGGGCCATTAAAAAGTTTTCAATACTAACCTTCCAAACAGCTTACTCAGCCAGGAGGCCTTTGATCTGAGGCTTACTCCCTTGAATGATTTAAAATTGAATATTTTGTTACTGTAAAGACAAATTTGTAGTGAGTTGGTGAATTAATATAAGTATTTCCATGTAATTAACATTTATTTATCATATTATACAGCACAGTTTATTTACTCATGAAAATATTATGAATGTTATATATATAGAAAGTCCTTGCATCTTGCCGATTAAAAAAAAGACAAAGATTACAACACTAGTGCGGTAATATTAATGAAAAAAACCGGTCAAGTGCGAGTTGGACTCGCGCGCCGAGGGTTCCGATATAACTTTATTATTTTTGGAAGCAATAAAGTCCATTTTTAGGACCGCAAAACTAAATTTATTTGTAAAGGTTTTTTTGCAGATTTCTAAAAAACTGTGCAACTTAGAAAGATCGTTTTATTTTGCTGTAATATTTACATAAACGTCTATCGACTGTAATTAATTCAGATTTTTTCATTCTCAAACTTCGGAGATAAGGGAATGGTATTTTTTTTTGTCATTTTTCATCATAACTTGAAAACCAAGAGTTGTAAAAAAACACAAAAATATATTTTAAAATGTCCAAGTAAAGCCCTTTCATATGATACCCCACTCAACCTGGTACCGATAATTTGAAAATTTGCTCCCCCTATTTGGGCCCCCTTTACATTAATAATCATAATTTTTTCTTAATTATTTCACCTGCCCATATTCTAAAACTAATAAATGTCTAGTTCCTAGTTTTAGTTTATTTTTATTTTTTCTCTAGTCGAATAGGTACCAGCTGAAAACCAGCGCCCTGACTACTTCAAAAAGTGGTCAGAGCATAAGCTGAGCTGGCTGCCTTTTTAGTAGACATAGATAGTTATTAGTTACATATAATAGTTTTAAGTTTAGTTTAAGTTCAATTTGTTTACTAAATAAAACTTTTTCTATTCTATTCTATTCTAACTATTCCAAATTTCAAGTTGATAGCATGGGTGGTTGCCGAGATATACAGGTGTGACAGACAGACAGACAAAGCGGCACCATAAGGGTTCCTTTTTTTACCATTTTGGTATCGGAACCCTAAAAAGCACGCGTGTTTAATAAGCTGGATTATGGACCTTAACTCAGTGCAAATTTAGCTGTTTTATGAGCTATAGTGTGTTGAAATAATGGTTCTTTCATATGACACTCCACTTGACCTAGTTTAGTATCGACAAATGTAAAATTTTCCGCCCCTACCTCATCCCTATTTGGGCTTATTTATAATAACAATAAAAATATGTTTCTAATTCTTTTAGTTGCATTGGGCAAGCATATATTCCAAAGAAGACGATAGCGTAAGTGGTTTCTGAGATAAACAGACAGACAGACAGACGAAGTCGCACTATAGGGTTCTGTTTTTACCACTTTGGTTCGGGACTCGAAAATTTTTATTTTTATTAATAAATAAATCTGTGATGTGTGATAATTTTCAGAGTAATTATGATGTCCAGTGTCCAGTTTTATTGGAAAACGTAGCTAATATAGACACCGTCGCAACGTATCAAACCTTTGATTTCAAGGTACGCACCTAATCTTAACTTTCTCCATCAGGCGATGCGGTTTTTACGAAGTTTTAAAAGTTTTTACAGCCTCTGTGGCTTAGAGCGCTCGGCTCTTGATACCGAGGTTCTGGGTTCGATTCCAATGGGGACACTGTCAAACAAAAATTTACTTGTGCGACCTGGGGAGTTTAGTTAGGATTTCAAAGGATCAATCACCTGATTGTCCGAAAAGTTAGATGATTAATTGATTGCCTTGCTTCGGAAGGCACAAAGCAGACGCGGGTTCGATTCCTACTTGTTGTTGATTTTTCAATATTTCTGTTAATTGAAAAATTGTTTGCAGGCGAAATGGGTGAAGAACAAAAATTTTTGGGACAAAAAGACGTTCGAAGCACGTTATCTACAACTTCGCAACGACACCAGCCGTCCACATCTGAAGGTAATATTTCTGTTATAAACGCGAATTATTCTTTTTAAAATTACATATTCCTTAGGACCTTTTGGCAGCTGTAAAGACCACTACGGTCCTTTAAGGTTGCGACTGATTAAAACGCGAAATTAATTATAATATGTGTTTATTGCTAGACGGTTGGACGAGAAATAGGGCGAGCGCCGGTCTGCATTGCTCTTTATTATTTATGTATAATCTAAGAGTAGAACCCTTTAGAAAAGGCGACATCTATGAGAAGCCTGTTGAATTACGATATTAAAGCATGCGATACTAGATAAAAAAACAAGATCAAAAACAAGCCATTAGTGGAAATGATTTTATACAGATGGTGCTTGTCTAACAGCAGCTCTGAGTGGAGAGTGATGGTTACTATACGTTAAGTTGTTTTAGAATCTCTCTCACGTCACTACGCTCTGAATGGCATTATACGCCGGGCTCTTATCGTAGCCAACAGCCCATTTTAGCTGGAGCCTCAGCAGGATCCCCGGGCCTCAGTTGGACAGATGGAAAGAGGCCAGACGGCCTAACGTTGTTGTCTTGGGAGATGGGTAGATGCATCCTATGGGACTCAACCTGTGTGAGCACACTCGTTCTGTCTAACCTGGTCCAAACGACAAGAGTGGCGGGTGCGGCTGTTGAGGAAGCCGCCTGCCTCAGTCGAAATACACGGAACTGGAGCGTGGTTAAAAGCTCATCCCTTTCGCAGTGGAGACAGCTGGCTGCGGGGGGTCTGAGCCAAGTACGGGACACCAGAGGCGTCGGATGCGAGACAGGGGCTGTGACTCTCGCTCCGAGGTATTCCTGGTGCAAAGGTTGTCTGTGGCTGTTCGGCCTGGTATCACGGCGAGTTCCATGGGCACCTGTGCGGGTTGTTACTTTTGTCATTGTTTGTAATTTAAGTGAAACTGTTATTATAATAATATTGGACTATTTTTATAAAAATGTAATAGGATCTTTTTATGTTCTTTCGTAAAAACGGTATAAGTAAGCATAACGGTTTAAATAAGCATTGGTAGAACAACAAATAATAGAAACTGCTGTAAAAAGAGTCAGACTTAAGGGGGTCATAGAGGTGCTGATAACACTGATTTATTGAAGGTTTTTTATTATATTATTACTATTATTACAGGTGATCGCAGTCCCCCATTCCCACAATGACCCCGGCTGGTTGGAAACTTTCGAAAAATATTTTAAATATCAAACAAATTCAATCATTAACAACATAGTGACTAAACTACTTAAATATCCAA
The DNA here is from genome assembly GCA_947532105.1 of Athrips mouffetella. Classification (NCBI taxonomy): domain Eukaryota; kingdom Metazoa; phylum Arthropoda; class Insecta; order Lepidoptera; family Gelechiidae; genus Athrips; species Athrips mouffetella. The sequence continues at coordinate 16,533,006 of OX383984.1, forward strand.
ATATGACCTTCATATGGACTGAAATATCATTTCTAAATGCATGGTGGAAGACGGCCAATCAGGATAAACGAGAAGTAAGTGCGTATACTTACGTCAGAGCAGGTCAAATTTGACACTCGCAATGCAATTTCTGTCTCCGTGATGACTAAGATAAGCTCGGTACAAAGTTCAATACGTCAAGCTTGACGGGCTCTTAACTGTACTAAAAAGTGTGTCAACCCTGAAGGATATGAATTTGCTCCATTTTTGACTTTCATATGTCTAAACTTTCATTTTGACATGGATATGTCTAGACTTTCATTTTTGACGTGGATATGTCTAGACTTTCATTTTGACGTGGATAAGTCCAGAGTTTCATTTTTGACTTGAATATGTCTAGACTTTCATTTTTGACGTGGATATGTCCAGCCTTTCATTTTTGACGTGGATATGTCTAGACTTTCATTTTTGACGTGGATATGTCTAGACTTTCATTTTTGATGTGGATATGTCTAGACTTTCATCTTTGACGTGGATATGTCTAGACTTTCATTTTTGATGTGGATATGTCTAGACTTTCATCTTTGACGTGGATATGTCTAGACTTTCATTTTTGACGTAGATATGTCTAGACTTTCATTTAGTGCAAAGTGGATGCCATCAAAAACATAACTTGTAAAAAGAACCTAGCTAGCAACTCAGTTCTTCTACCGTAAAAAGTTGTGAGATCCATGTAATACCATGTCAGTTAATTTATTTAGTGCCTACTTAAGGGTCCTTCTGTCTTGTACATATGTTTCTATGGGAAAGTTGTTCAGTTTCGTTGACTGAGCACGCCCTTTCAGTTTTCGGTACACCGTCCCTTACACCCTTTATAATTTTTACTTCGTTTTTCATCCTACGGGAAAAGTTGTTCAGTTTCATGGGCAGATTGTGTACCACTTTCCTCAGGTACAGTCAACCGAACGTCAGTGGAAACATCTTCTACCATTCCATAAAGTCCAATGTTATAAGGTAGCAAGCACGTACAAACAAATGCAGCATAAGCTGAACCAGCGTTGCGCTTACGCTACAAACGCCCAAAACTAGAGACCCGCAGTGCGTCAATGGCGGATATCTTGTGCTATGGATGCCATGTACGGATGGATAATATAACAGATCAGAAATAAGTCTAGATGACTCAAGTGTACCTACTTTGCGTGCCCAAACCCGTGGCCCAAACTAAGCTCAAAACGCTTAGTTTGCTTGTCATGGGCTTGTCATATCACCGAGAACTGTGACACGCTTCGTTTTCATACAAACGGCGGAGTTTGCGTTATCTAGACTTATTTCTGATCTGTGTAATAGACCCACCTATGAATGAAACCGAGAACTAGGACTGAGAATACTTCATAACAGAAAAAATGCGTCCAGGATCACTTGTACATACAAGTGGAACAGTTTACGACAGGACAAACTTGACACTCGCATTGCGACTCTAGCCCGTTCGTCTATTGAAATAAGAACGCTACAGAGTGTGATATGTCAAGCTTGATGTGCTCTTGACTGTACGTACAAATAGGCAAAGTTGTCCAACTAGTACCACTTCATTGACAGATATGTTTATCCCGCAGATTTCCCTCCACCTTTCCCAATTGTTCAAACAAGACAAATTTTTAATGAAAAAAAAATTCAACAAAAAAATAGTAAATATTAATATTTTAAAGATTGACTTCTTGACGTTAGACATGAGTATATTACAAGACATTTGGCGTATGTTTTACAAAAACTTACCAACCCGTCTCCTGCCTGGAGGGGCCCAAACTTGGTATGTTTTAAAAATATTTCTAAGGTTTTTTCAAAACAGGTGGCCGAAAGGTAATGGTGTAGTATATTTTTGGAACCGGCATATGATACCCTTGCATTTGATATCACACACGATAAGTTTCGAAACAAAGAATTTTAAAATCCCATATAAAAAATTGATGACGTCATAGCTGCCCCCACCAGGGAATATTTTTAAGAGCTGCCGGAAAAAAATATTGTTGTAACCTAAAGTACCTGTGTACCAAACGGCAATGCCGTACATCGATTTGCGGCTTTCTATCAATATGGCTTTGTATATTGTCCACTATTAACAATATTAGTGCCGGTACTACAATCGAAGTAATGGAGCAATATGTGAGCAGGGCGGAACGATTCGTAAGAATCGTAAGGTATTAGAGCGATAGAGATACATATCGTTTTGTCCTGCTGCCTTTCTACTCAAGTTACAAAATGTTGACTGTAGCATATATATTTTTCGTAATATTGGCCATTGACGCACTAACCCCGTCGACGTACTTACCCCGACTGACCTTATTTAAGTTTCATAAGCCCTTTTTTAGGGTTCCGATACCAAAATGGTAAAAAAAGGAACCCTTATGGTGCCGCTCTGTCTGTCCGTCTGTCTGTCACACCTCTATATCTCAGCAACCACTCATGCTATCGACTTGAAATTTGAAATAGTTTTAGAATATAGTTGCCCAACCTAATTGCACATGAAAGAATTTTGAAAAAAGTATGATTATTAATGTAAAGGGGGCCAAAATAGGGGGGGCCAAATTTAAAATTGTCGCTACTAGGTCGAGTGGGGTATCATATGAAAGGGCTTTCCTTGTACATTTTAAAACATATTTTCGTATTTTTTAAAATTTCTTAGTTTTCAAGTTATGATGAAAAATGTCAAAAAAAATACCATTCCCCCCCCCTTATCTCCGAAGTTTGTGTAAGGAAAAATCTGAATTAATTGCAGTTGACAGAAGTCTATGTAAACTTTACAGCAAAAATAAAACAGTCTTTCTAAGTTGCACAGTTTTTCAGAAATCAGCAAAAAACCTTTACAAACAAATTTAGTTTTGCGGTCCAGAAAATGGACTTTATTGCTTCCAAAAATACTATATGTATATCGGAACCCTCGGCGCGCGAGTCCGACTCGCACTTGACCGGTTTTTTTATATTTCAGGCTCTCAAACAATTAACGCAGGAAGGAAGACTTGAGATCACTTCTGGCGGCTGGGTGATGCCTGATGAAGCCTGCACTCACTTCTATGCAATCATTGATCAATTCATTGAAGGTGAGAGTTAATTCTGTGTCATGATTGCTAAAAGTACTACCCAATCTTATCTCTTTCCGTAGATTCAGTGTTTAGTGTTTTACGTTTCAGTGTTTACCGTTTTATTGCAATGCGTTAACATTCAATTACGGCATAATATAGTTTTGCATTTTTGCATTTTGCCTAAGGAAAAAGAACGTTTATTTATTTAACAGCTTTTTTAGGCTCATATTATAACAACACACCCAAACAAAACAATAATTAATGATATTTTAAAAAGATACCTAATTAAAATTAAGATAAAGATGGCCGAAATATGAAAAAAATTCTAAAAAAATGGCCTTGATCCGTGGTAAATGTTTGGCAAAGGCGTTTGAGATTATCAGTATATAAATAACCGTAGTGTTTTATTTTAACGGTATCATTATACATACATACATAACATAACGCCTCTTTCCCGTTGGGGTAGGCAGAGACCACAGTCCTCCACCTGCTACGGTATCATTATGTTACCTTTTTTGAATGAATGAATGAATAACACTTTATTGCACACTAATAAAGTAACATTTACACATAACCAGTAATAAAATGTGGGCAAAAGGCGGTCTTATCACTAAGAGTGATCTCTTCCAGACAACCTTTTGACGAAATCAACATTTACAGAATTCTGCAGTGTAGTGCACTCATATAAACTACATAAATGAAAAACAAAAAAGACATTGTATTTACATAAAATACTCAAAATAAATATCAAATACATAAATACATTACATAAATATACAAACATATATCATTTTGTATGTATATACTTACATTAAAATAAATTATATATACTTACATAAATATAATTAATTATATACCAATAATAATTATTGTTGCAAACTCATAACTAAAGCAAGGAAATGTTGTCGCAATTTGCTAAAAAAGCTGTTAAATAAATAAACGTTCTTTTTCCTTAGGCAAAATGCAAAAATGCAGATTCAGATTCAGATTATTGAATAAAATAATCTGAATCTGAATCTGCATTTTTGCATTTTGCCTAAGGAAAAAGAACGTTTATTTATTTAACAGCTTTTTTAGGCTCATATTATAACAACACACCCAAACAAAACAATAATTAATGATATTTTAAAAAGATACCTAATTAAAATTAAGATAAAGATGGCCGAAATATGAAAAAAATTCTAAAAAAATGGCCTTGATCCGTGGTAAATGTTTGGCAAAGGCGTTTGAGATTATCAGTATATAAATAACCGTAGTGTTTTATTTTAACGGTATCATTATACATACATACATAACATAACGCCTCTTTCCCGTTGGGGTAGGCAGAGACCACAGTCCTCCACCTGCTACGGTATCATTATGTTACCTTTTTTGAATGAATGAATGAATAACACTTTATTGCACACTAATAAAGTAACATTTACACATAACCAGTAATAAAATGTGGGCAAAAGGCGGTCTTATCACTAAGAGTGATCTCTTCCAGACAACCTTTTGACGAAATCAACATTTACAGAATTCTGCAGTGTAGTGCACTCATATAAACTACATAAATGAAAAACAAAAAAGACATTGTATTTACATAAAATACTCAAAATAAATATCAAATACATAAATACATTACATAAATATACAAACATATATCATTTTGTATGTATATACTTACATTAAAATAAATTATATATACTTACATAAATATAATTAATTATATACCAATAATAATTATTGTTGCAAACTCATAACTAAAGCAAGGAAATGTTGTCGCAATTTGCTTTTAAATATGGCCAGTGAAACGGAGTGACGCACTTCAGATGGCAGGTCGTTCTATAACTTGGTAGCCTTACATGTGAATGAATCCTTGTAGTACCCAGAGCGAGTGAAAGGAACATCCAGTACATTATCATTTTTAGACCGAAGGTCACGACTGCGATTTGCACCAAGGAATCGGAAACGTTCCATAAGATAAGGAGGGGAGCGCGGGTCATACAGAACCTTGTAGACGAGCGTCAGAACGTGCTTATCCCGACGAAGCCTTTTTTCATGAGTAAATAACCAAAAGTGATGGTCCGTGGCCTTTTACTTGGGCTATGCATGACTTGATGACACCTTAGAAGCTTAAACAATTAAACGTGCCGTTTTCACCATGAAGTGATAACGGCCGTTATGTACCTTTGGCTGCAGATATGAAATTTTATTTTCTCCAATTTCAGGTCATCAATGGTTAAAAATCAATTTGGATGTCGCTCCTAAGACTGGCTGGTCAATCGACCCATTTGGACACGGACCCACTGTGCCTTACTTGTTGGACAAAAGTGGTCTTGAAGGTGCTATCATTCAAAGAATCCATTATCACTGGAAGCAGTGGTTTGCGAAACAAAAAATTGATAATTTTTTCTGGGTTCCCACGTGGTCTACTCAAAAACCTCATCTCGTTGTACACAATTTACCATTTGAACACTATGTCATCAAAAATTCTTGTGGTCCTCATGCATCAGTGTGTTCAAGCTTCGATTTCTTATTCGAAGATAATTTAACGGAACATAATATTCATTACAAATCAAAATCTTTAATCGATGAGTATGCTCGGATCGGTTCACTCACTCCACACAATGTGGTTCTAGTGCCCATCGGAGATGATTTTAGATATAGTGACCCTAAAGATTTTGATTTGCAATATCTAAATTACCAAAAAATGTTCAATTATATTAATAGTCATAAGGATTTATTCTACGCTCATGTTAGATTTAGTACTCCCTTAGATTATTTTAATGCTATTAAAGAAAGATATAAGATGATTCCAACACTGAAAGGCGATTTCTTCGTTTACTCTGACATATTCAACGAAGGCGAACCGGCATACTGGTCGGGATACTTTACTACACACACGACCTTATGACAAAATACTCGGTCGTCAGTTGGAACATCAGCTAAGAGCTACTGAAATTATCTTTTCATTAGTATCAAATTTAATGAGACAGTCAAACAAATCGAGCTTTGTAGTATTCGACAGAAGAACAAAACAGTTTTACAAACAGTTGATAAACGTAAGAAGGAATTTGGGTTTATTTCAACATCACGACGCTATAACAGGCACTTCTAAAGAACGGGTAATGCGCGACTATGGGACGAAAATGTTAACTAGTCTATCTGATTGCACTAGAATCCAAGAAGTAGCTCTTACGGCCGTGATGATTCACGAGTCCAGTCACAGAATATTGCAGAGCGAGACTCAGTGGAAAACTTATGGGAATCCTCCCCAAAAACTGCAAGTTACATTACTCAATAGTAAGAAACTAATAGTGTTTAATCCACTAGCTGTTTGTATTAATTCAACCACCGCTAATGTTCGTATTTACAATGAGAGAGAAAATAAACATGTTCAGTACCAAATATCACCGATTTTTGAATTCAGTAAAAATGGTGAGACTATCATAAGCAGCTCTAATTTTGATGTCTCATTCGTAGCCACCATACCAGGACTCACTGCCGTCACATTCGATTTAGAAGAGAACACTAATAAATCACATCATAGTGTAGTATATTGTATGAATTGCGATACACAACGTGATGGTACATTTTATGTAAGAGAGTTAATGCTGGACGATATAAAATTAGAAAATTCAATTTTGAAACTGTTGATAAACAAAACCACAGGATTTTTGAAACAGATATACAGAAAAGATATTGAAAAGGAAAACATTGTGAACATACAAATCAGAGCATATAAGAGTGCCAAGATACATTCAGGTGCCTATTTGTTTAGGATAGACCTTAAACATCCCGAGAAAAATATCCTGAATGCTTCTCACAACTTTCTGAATGAGGTTGGTCGTATAATCATAACTAAAGGTCCATTATCGACGGAAATCAAAACACTATACCTTCCTCTCTTAATACACACAATTAAGATTTACGATGTTGACGATCATGCACTATCTAGTGGAGTTTTTATTGAAAACACAGTCGATTTCGAAAAGCCGCCTAAAAATAAACAAACAGAACTTTTGATGAGATTCGAAACCGATATACAGAATGGAAAATTACCTGAGTTCTACACGGACCAGAATGGATTTCAGTACCAGAAAAGAGTAAAAGTTGAAAAGTTGGGTATCGTTGGAAATTATTATCCCATTACGACAATGGCGTGGATACAAGATGAGCGAACACGTTTGACATTGGTTACAAATCACGCGGAGGGTGCGGCCAGTCTTGGAGAGGGTAAGCTCGAGGTGATGCTCGATCGACGCAGTTTATTCGACGACGGAAGGGGTTTAGGTGAACCACTTACTAACAATAAGCGAACTACCCACCAACATTGGTTATTATTGGAGCCGGTGTCTGAATCCACTTTAATTAAAATAGACAATAGCAAAAGAGATGTAAAGCAAGACAAAGAAAGACGTTTCAGTCCTAATAAAAATAGGACAGCTTATAAACTACCCTCACAAACAGCGAATTATTTGAGCAGAACCCTCAATTATCCAGTCAATGTCTACTTGCTGGACGATAAAGAACTTGGTTCAAAACAGGTGAAATCTAATCACAGTTTCGTGAACTATTTTCCATCGGGGCTCCATTTAGTGACATTACGTACTATTACTAACAAAGAAACAAATGATACACTTAGTTCCTTATGTTTCATGGTGCTTCAAAGGCCAGGATATAGCTGCTCTGTAGGTAGATCAACTAATAAATCCTTTACATTTTTATCAAATAACACGTTTAATGGCTTATTAATGAGAAATCTGACGTCAGTCAGTCTTACCGGTTTGAAATCATACCAGACTTTATCAACTCTCACCGATATTGAACTGGACCCCATGGAAGTAAAAACATATAAAATCAGGTTTTAAACTGTTACATTTAATTTTTTAGTACACATTTGGGGAGCGAGGCATTCCCACTACAAGTATTTCTGATTTACCTAAATAATAGTCTTTTAATTTTTATAAGTCGAAGTAGGGACTGACGGGGGAATAGAGATAGCCCTAAGTGGGCAACGGATAAACATAATATTGGCTGAACTATTGGTAGGACATTGATAATTTACTTCCATGGCGATGCGCTTCGACTGATCAACTCATTACTTGTCCACGACCGCTCGTACTTAAACTATGTGCAGTGATTGGTTGTCCTACCTGTAGGTAGAATTTAAGATTAACTTAAAAATCATTATTTCCGGCCAGTGATCCATAATTTTTAGTATAAATGAACAAAAAACGGAAATTATAAATGTCAAAATTCAAAATTAAACTGACAATTAAGTTTTAAATCATGATGAAATAAAATTAGAAATTTTAATTGAATTTTTTAACAAATCATTTTACTATAGTCAAAAACACAGAAAATTGAGAAATGAAATTTAGTTTATAAAAGAGGATGTACTGGCATGCAGCTGCAACCACCTTCGTATCAAATGTGAATCCCACCGCCCGTACACGTGCTCTGAGGATTCCGTTGGGGCTGGCCCTTAGCCGAGCCATAAAAGAAGCACTCCGTTTTCGTACGATGACAAAAAAGTCGTCAATTTGGACTTCCACAAACATGGCAGAGGCGCTACAAAACCGCGGAATTATCAACAGAATCCTGAGCGCACCGTTGTTGTACGGGTTTTTTTACAATGGTTTCTCGGAGTTGGCTTCCTAATCAAGGGGATTTGACGGGGACAAACCATAATAAATACTTAAAAATATATAAAAAAAATTATGGTAAAAATATCTTTTTTTTAAACAAGGCTTTTATTCTAATAAAAAAAAGTTTACACCTTTACTTGCTGTTTTATAATGTAACACGCCTTTATTTTCACATTAGTGTCACATTATAAAACAGCAAGTAATGAGAGAAATAAAAAAGAGGGTGTAAATTCTTTTTTTTTTTGTAAACCTGATAGCTGTGATTTAAATGCGAATAAGGAGCAGATATGATGATGATGATGAAGTGTTAAAAATATTTTTCAATACATTTGCTCGAAAAACGTACTTACAAGGACGTAAACATTGCTCGTAAGTAGTTACTTACCGAACTAGTGCGGTAAGTAAAAAATGTATAATACCAAGGAGTTTACACTCTGATCATAAAATAATTCTGTAAAAATACTACAGTGGTGACTTTTTACTTGGGTGACGACTGCCTACCTATATTTAAAATAAAATGGAGAGTACCAGGAGAACATAAATCGACAAGAGGCTGACAGTACCCATGGTTGGTTCCTTTACCAAGTGTATTACTTATACCTGTTTTCTCACAAATGTATTGAAAAACGTCGTAAGATACACGTCCGTAAGGGTTATGACAAACTCGTACCAATGGTAAACCCTCGACTTCGTCTCGGGCTTACGAAACGTCAACTCGTTTGTAATAACCCTACTTACGGAACTTGTATCTTAAACTACTATTTCACTACATTTGATCGACAAACGTACTTACAAGGACGTAAACATTGCTCGTAAGTAGTTACTTAACGAACTAGTGCGGTAAGTAAAAAAAGTATACTACCAAGGAGTTTTAACACTCTGATCATAAAATTATTTTGTAAAATTACTATTGTGGTGACTTTTTACTTGGGTGACGACTACCTACTTATATTGCTTAGATCTTAAAAACTGCGCTACAGATTTTGATGCGTTTTTTTATAGATAGAGTGATTTAAGAGGACGGTTTATATGTATAATACCACGGAGTAAAAAAGGGAAGAGGAGCTGCCCCTACGAGATTTTTGTACGACACGAAGCGTGACAGTGCGCGGGGGTGAAGATTGAGTCACGGGTTGGCGGGACATAACTAGACTCCACCTACTTATGTATAATCCATCTAGTGGCAAATAGTGAAACTACTAGCACTTTTTGTCCTTACGCACTTTTTGGTGGTACTGCTATACTCTGCTAGATGGCGTAAAAGACACTATACTACAAAAATAAATTGTTTGTGCAGGGTGTTAATTTAATTGCGTGCCATAGCTCGCGGGTTCAGTATCAGTATCTGAACGACTTTCTCAAAGGAACATAGTTCGATAAAGGACATAAATTTTAGACTTCCCATACAATTGTGTTGGTCACTCAGTAGGTATGGAAAGTCAAAAATTATTTTTTGGTTTTCGACCTATGTTCCTTGGAAAAAGTTATTCAGTCACTGATACGGATCTTGCTCCAGAGCTATGGTTCGCAATTAAATTATAACCTGAGACTAAGAGCGGGCAGTCGGTAACCCTTCCTCGTTGCTTATGAAAATAGCGACCAATCTATACGTATAATAAAATCGCGAACTCGGCGAATCTGTAAGCTAAGCTACAAAAACTGTGTATTTTTGACAGGACGGGTCGAATTGATAACCTCTTCTTTTTGAAGTAGATTAAAAAGATAAAAGTGGTGGCAGCTTAACACGTTATGCTCCCTCTATCTATATGACTATAGAGCCAACTATATTGATTTGAAAATTCAAAAATAACAATAGGTATTCATTTGTATACCTACTTAGTAATCAAATTAAAAATAAGAGGCATTCCGCTATTGCTACTATGAGAAGTAGGTATGTTGTTCACGATTTTGTTTGCGATGAGGTAAGGTTGCTGACTTCCCGCTCTCTATCTACTGGGTAAAGTTTAGAAGATGGTTCGGTAACGATAAAGGAACACAAAATAATATTTAAAAAATCCTACATAAAAAAACGAAATCTCCTTGACTAACTAAAACAGCCTAACAGCCTCTGTGGTCTAGTGGTTAGAGGGCTCGGCTCTCGATCCGGAGGTTCTGGGTTCTATTCCCAGTGGGGACACTGTCAAAAAAAAATCCCTTTGTGTGACCTCCCCGGTTTGGTTAGGACATTGCAGGATGAATCACCTGATTGTCCGAAAAGGTAGATGATTCCGTGCTTCGGAAGGCACGTTAAACCGTTGGTCCCGACTACTATCTACGGATGTAGTCGTTAATGAGCCATGTCAGAGGCCTTTGGCGGCTCAACCACTCTGACACCAGGGTTTGTGAGGTCGGTCATCGACCTTGCAACCCACACGATATGATGATGATGATGACTAAAACTTGAAATTGAAACTAAACTAACGCAATAAAGAAACAGTTTCAGTTATGTATGTGCCTACCTAATCCACTAATACTTGCGCGCTGGTTTGATGATCTGGGTCATTGCGCTCCGCGTTAGTTTAGTTTCAATGAAGTTTTAATTTTTTTTAAGTAGGTTTTTTTTTTTCATATCTTACTTAGCTATGGCACGTTATTAAATTAAGACCCTATATACTACTTACTTGCTGAAATCTGGAAAACGGTTCTTGAAGCTAACTCTGGCGAGTTTGTCCACTGCATACTAGGTGGCGCTACTACAAACAACATAACTATAAACTACAAATATTTCTCCAAATAAATAAAATATTCACGATATTCACGTTATTTTTATCAAACTATTGTTAAAGCTAAAGCCAGAAATGTAAATTGAGTCTATGGAAGTAAAAAGAAGGGGTGAATTTCGATCGTCTAAAAATATTCCCAAAACCATCTAGCGACATAAAGCAGAACTAATGTTACGGCCACATGGCTACAGTACATGGATAGCAAATTTTATTGAAAAATCTTACTTACAAGTGAAAAGACACTTTAAATGCAGTTTCTTTTTGCATTTCTGACGATTTTAAACACAAAGGCACACAACACTTCATAGTGGGAGTTGTTTTTCCCACTATTTAAACAATTTTTTGCAGAGCGTGTTTCGATGTGATCACTGGTAAGTTCAAAGAGGAAATGGCGTATGCCCCGCCCCCTTTCGTGACGTCATGGCTCAATTGATTGAATCACGGCTCGACTGATATCATCATCTCCTCTTCCCTTTTTTACTCCGTGTATAATACATGCATAATATAGTAGAGAAACACTGATAATTTTAGAGTTTTATATTTTTTTGGGCTTACATTGCAAACGCTGCTGGCTGAACCCTACGAGATAGATCAAAATAATGTACTACAGTATTGTAAACAAAAAAGTCCGCGATGGTATATGTCTATCTCTTAGGGATGATCCAGAATAACCATTCTTTATCCTTTTTTTTTTACGAAGCAATTTTAAGCAATACGGCATTAATCCTTATCCAATTCAGATTCTTCAATACATTGTGCATTTAATATAGATCAATATGGCCTTTTACAGAATGTAATTTAAATGAATATTTTCGTAGATATTACAGATTTAAAATGCAGGGACATAGCGGTTGCGGCGGTACCGGCCGGGGCGTGCCAATAAATAGTATATTAAGTATCAGCATTGCACCCATGCGAAGCCGGGGCGGGTCACTAGTTTAAAATAAAATTGAGAGTACCAGGAAAACACAAATCTACAAGAGGCTGACAGTACCCGTGGTTGGTTCCTTTAACAAGTGTATTACTTATACCTGTTTTCTCACAAATGTATTGAAAAACGTCGTAAGATACACGGCCGTAAGGGTTATGACAAACTCGTGCTGATGGTAAAATGACTTCGTCTCGGGTTTACAAAACGTCACCTCGTTAGTAATAACCCTACTTATGGCACTTGTATCTTAAACTACTATTACGTAATCAAAAATTAGGTATCTAATTAAGAGATTTGCAATAATTTCCGATATATAATCACGTGGACTATTGTTTATGTTTTTATTATCTATCACGTTATACCGAATGCACTGCAGTACAAGTACCTAATTAGCCTTCCTTAAGTTGAAATTTTTTATGACTTTTGTTGTACAGTTAAAATTTGTATTCTTAACGATTGAACAAAAAGATGTCATTTTCAAAAAGAAAAACAGTTAACAGTACCGGTACATTCACCAGTGACAATAATTCATCATATCAGCCGAAAAACGTCCACTGCTGGCCATAGGCCTCCCCTAAAGATCTCCATGACGACCGGTCCTGCTCTGCTCGCATCCAGCAGCTTCCCGCGACCGCCACCAGATCGTCGGTCCACCTTGTGGGGGGCCTACCAACGCTTCGTCTTCCGGTACGTGGTCGCCACTCTAGAACCCTCACGCCCCATCGGCCATCGGTTCTTCTTGCGATGTGCCCTGCCCACTGCCACTTCAGTTAACCGATTCTCAGGGCTATGTCAGTTACTTTAGTTCTTCTGCGGATCTCCTCATTTCTGATTCGATCGCGCAGAGAGACTCCGAGCATAGCCCTTTCCATAGCCCTTTGGGTGACTTTGAGCTCTCTGATAAGGCCCATCGTGAGCAGCCACGTCTCGGTGCCATATGTCATCACTGGCAACACACACTGGTGAAAGACTTTAGTCTTAAGACACTGCGGTATTTTCGACGTGAAGATATTGCGGAGCTTCCCGAAGGCTGCCCATCTAAGTCGTATTTGACGAGTAACCTCTTTTTCTAAGTTGGATTTACCCAGCTGGACTGTTTGTCCCAGGTATACGTACTCATCAACAACTTCGAGCGTAGAGTCTCCAACTTTGAGTGGAGTGGGTACAACAAGGGCGTTAGACATAATTTTCGTCTTATCCATGTTAATTTTAAGACCAACTTGTTGTGAAACTCTACTGAGGTATTGAGCATCGTGCCGAGATCTTCCAGGGTCTCAGCCATTACGACAATATCGTCGGCAAATCGAAGGTGGGTCATGTACTCGCCATTGATGTTGATGCCAAGTCCTTTCCAGTCCAGGAGTTTGAAGACGTCTTCCAATGCAGCGGTGAACAGTTTAGGAGATATGACGTCTCCCTGTCTCACTCCTCGCTGCAATTGGATAGGTTTCGAGTCCTGGTCCTGAAGACGAACTGACATAGTGGCGTTTTTGTACAGATCCTTCAACACTTCAATGTACCGATAGTCGACTTGGCACCTCTGGAGACATCGTAGCACGGCCCACGTCTCGATCGAATCGAAGGCCTTCTCATAGTCCACAAACGCTAGGCAAAGTGGCTGGTTATACTCTTCGGTCTTCTGTATAACTTGCCGTAGCGTATGTATGTGGTCTATGGTACTGAAGCCTTTACGAAAACCGGCTTGTTCGGGAGGCTGGAAGTCGTCGAGACTGCGCGCGAAACGGTTCATAATGACTCTCGAGAACAGCTTATAGACATGGCTCAGAAGTGAGATAGGTCTGTAATTCTTCAGCAAGGTCTTATCACCCTTTTTGAAGAAGAGTACCACCACACTTCTGTGCCATGCCTGTGGCGTTTTCCCTTCGAGTCCCGCCGCCGTCCCGAGGCCTTTCGCCTGCTTTCAGAAGCTGTAATTCCATCGTGCCCGGGTGACTTGTTGTTTCTAAGCTGTCTGAGAGCCATTCTAATCTCGTACAAGCTGACGTCTGGGATATCTTCGGTATGGTGTCGGGTAAGTCTAGCTCTTGGATCGTTGGCCAGACTGCTAACGGGTGAGCCGGTTGACGTGTATAACTGCCCATAGAACTTCTTGACTTCCCTCAGTAGCTCAGGCTTGAACGATACGGTTCTGCCGTCCTTGGTCTTCAGCCTCGTCAACTGGCTCTGTCCAATAGACAGATCACTTGCGAACACTTTGGAGCCTTTGTTCCGCTCAATCGCTTCTTTAATATGGTAAGTATTAAATAGCGGAAGGTCGCGAGTCAGACACTTAGAGATCTGATTATTGAGCCGCCGATATTGAGAAGCATCTTCCGAAGACTGCAGAACCATTTCGCGTCTTTCTTCCATTAGCTTGAGGGTATGGTCAGAGATCTTTTTGGTTCTTTTAGTACGGTGGGGTCTAAAGTACTTTGACCCGATTGTGTGGACAGTTTCCACGAACCCGTTATTGTAGTCGTCCACATCTACGCATTAACCAAGGCATTCAAAGCGGTTTTGCAGTTCGAGCTGAAAGCCGTCGGGGTTTTGGATATTGGTGGGTACTGGTCGAAGCGTAGACTTCATCAGTCTAGTTCTTTCCAGCTTTACGTTGATATTCAATGTGCCTCTTACCAACCGGTGATCGCTTCCGGTTTTAACCGCATTGATCACGGAGACATCATTGAATATTTGCTTCTTCGTCGACATGATAAAGTCAATCTCATTTTTTGTAGCACCATCGGGACGGATCCAGGTCTATTTTCGGTTTTCCGACTTTTTGAAGAAGTAATTCATCATAAAGAGTCCTTCTTTCTCCAAAAAGTCGGCTAACATGTAGCCTCTGGAATTAAAAAAATTAAAAAAAATTAAAAAATTCTTTATTGCCAATAAATACACATGCAATACATAAGATAGATAAGATACATACAATACCTCTGATTTATTTCATAATTAATTAATTAAATTGAAAAGTAAAAAAATTCTTATTGCCAATGAAGATACATACAAAACATAAGAGGCTTTACAATCTACGTATTAATCTGTCTATCTTAACATACAAGGAATACTCCAGGAATCTACAATTGGCAATGGGTACTAGTCTCAGCATATTGCTATGCCTAGTGGCTTAGCGCTGGTTTTCAGACCAGCCCCTAATAAGGTTTCAATTGTCAAGTTCATAGTTATGTGAGCGTGGTGTTGCAGGGTATTTGTGTAAAATGAGATGCAATAGCTATACGCAAGTTATATAAATAAAAGAAAGAAAAAACATACAAATTTAAAACAAAATAATAAATCAAATAAAATCCTACGTAGTACATGCACTTATTATATAAAAGTAATATATATATATATATATATATACTTACATACATATATATATATATATATATATATATATATATATATGTAAGTAAGTGTGTGTGTGTGTGTGTGTATGTGTGTGTGTGTGTACATGTTTGATTTGTATGATAAGATAATAACTGTTTAATTCGGAGAAAGTTTCAAAATTCGCTCGCCCTTTTTCCCGATTGCTTTTCCATGAGATGTCTCCGTACAAGCTTTTTGAATTTAATAAGTGACATGGAATCACGTAAAGGGGGTGGTAGATCATTCCACACTTTTGAAGCGGCGAATTTGAACCCTCCTCTGAAGAATGTTTTTTTGTGGCTAGGTATAGACAACGCATTTACCCTATGGGATCGAAGAGGTCTTCCTCGCCTATCTCTTAACCAATCTAGTTTTTCGAATAAGTATGATGGCTTCTCAAATTCGAGTACATTTCGGACCATGCAGGCTAAGTGCAGCTCTCTCCGGTGAGCCATATTCAAAATTTCTCTCTCATTAAGGTACGGTGTGATATGCGCTCGTTTCGGTATATCGTAACAGAATCGCATACATGCGTTTTGTACGCGTTGTATGGACTTTTTGGTTTGCTCCAGAAGTCGAGGACCGTATACGGCGTCAACGTAATTAAAATGTGACAGAACCAGCGATTCTGTTAGTATTTCCCTCACTCTCACAGATAAATACCTCCGGAAGCTGTATAAAACTTTTAATCGGTAGAATGCATTTCGTATTTTTATATTAACGTGTGCTATGTATCGCATTTCACCATCCATAATCAGACCAAGATTCCGAGCTTTTTCTACTTGAGCAACAACCTCACTTCCTATGTATAATTTTGGGTGTTGTTCCACTATTTTGTTATGCTGCCATTTATTACCCAGTACAACAAATTGCGATTTAGATGGGTTTAAAACTAAGTTATGTTTGGCTGACCAGTCGGAAATAGTGTTTAAGTCTTCGTTTATTTTATTTAATGCCGGATTAAGATCATGCGGTGCAAAGGAGTAATACAGCTGAGTATCATCGGCGTAGAGGTGAACTTCACAGTGATTTAACTTTGTAACAAGGTCTGCCGTATATAGAATAAAAAGTAGAGGACTGAGTATAGATCCTTGAGGCGTACCACGAGGGATCTTTTGGGTATTTGATTGCACTACTAAGCCCTGGTCAGTCTCAAGTTCTACATATTGCTGTCTGTCAGTCAGAAACGACTCGAACCATTTGCAAGCTGACGGTGACACACCATAACACGCTAATTTTGCAAGAAGTAGTTTTGGGTTCAGACAATCGAAAGCCCGAGAAAAATCTAATAAAACTAGTATTGTACCCATGCCTTTGTCGGAAGCTGCAGTAATATCGTCCGTGACCTTAGCCAAAGCCGTAGTGGTACTGTGTCCACTTCGGAACCCCGATTGCATTAGAGGAAGCAATTTATTTTGTTCCAGATGTTTTTTTAACTGCTCACAGACGCTTCTTTCTATTATTTTGGAGAGCACTGGTAGTATACTAATAGGGCGCAGATCTTTATACTCCTCGACTCTATTACTTTTGGGAATAGGCCTTACTTTAGCTAGTTTCCACTCTTCGGGATAGGTGTTTGAAAGAAGAGATGCGTTAATTATGTGTGTAATTATTGGTAACGTAACGTCTAGGGTAAGACGGATCATATCTATTGAAATGCTGTCATGACCACATGCTTTTGTTTCTATTGATGAAATTATTTTATAAACTTGACCTTCTGTACATTGTTTTAGCTCAAACACTTCTTTACACAACTTTGTTTTTTCTAGATCCATCAAAGTTTTATGATCCGTGGTTGGGTTTCCCGGTATTTTTAGGAAAAAATTATTAACTTCTTCAGGGTTACTTAAATGCTGAGGAATAAAAGATTTGCTATTGTCACCTAGGATCGAAGAACGCCTTAAATAGGTCCACATTTGTCGTGGGTGTTGTTTATTTTTATTAACGTAGTGTGTGAAATACGCAGTTTTTTCACGTCCTAGAGCCCCTCCCGTGTAGTTACGAAGGCTTGTGTAGTATTTCCAATGTGGTTCAACTTGGGTTTTTTTTGCTCTCAATAGAGCTGAGTCACGTAACTCCATCAATAATCTAATGTTGTCTGTAATCCAAGGGTTCATATTTTGGTTTATGCGTATTTTCTGAACTGGTGCATGTTTATCAAATAATTTTGTTAGTATTTGCCTAAATGACTTTGCCTTTCCGTTAACGTCTTTTATCGCTTTAATATCTGTCCATGTCATGTTTTTCAAATCTTTTGTGAATTCCTCCATGTTTATTTTTTCTAAAAACCGCTTGTAAATATATAGAGGCATCTGTTTCGGTTTCGTAATAGTTAATTCCGCAAGAACCATGGCATGATCACTAATCGTGGGGTTATGGTAAACATGTATTGTCTTACAGACTCTTGGGCTATCTGTAATAAATAAATCTAATAACGATTCGGTGTCGTTTGTTCCGATATCCAACACCAAATTGCCCCACCCTCAGCTCACCATCGCCTCGCTTGCCTAATTTCGCGTTGAAGTCCCCCATGACAACGGTATAGTGGGTCTTAGGCGTATGTATGGCTTAAGATATATCCTCATACATAGCCTCGACTTCATCATCAGAGTGTGTCGATGTGGGGGCGTATACCTGTATGGCGTTCAGCGAATACCTTTTGGTGATTCTGAGTATAAGGTACGCTACCCGCGATGACACACCCTCGATCATGACCACGTTGTTCACGAGAGACTTGTGCAGCATAAACCCAACACCTCCCTGGGACAGTTGGTCGCCCTCCTGGAAATAGAGCAAGTTACCTGATTATAGGATTATCGAGTCCTCCCACTCTCTTCGGACTTCAGATAGACCCAAGATGGCCCAGTGTAACCTGCGCAATTCTTCTTAGGGTTCTGCAACCTTCTCGTCGGTCCGCAATGTGCGCGTGTTATAAGTTGCCAGGGCCAGAGGTCGTCGTTGTTGGTAGCTCGACATCTGCCGGGGATTCTTCGCACCCCCTGCCCCACCGTTACCATGGCTGCTACCGGAGCCAGGAATAGCGGGGCCGTCGGGGACTAGGGGCCGGTGCTCATTTTTGTAGTTCATGGTGATTTATAGGTGGGTTTACCATAGTTGCCACACTTGGCAGACGGGTTGGCGCCCGCAGTGTGATGGAATAATACACAGAAGGACGCTGCTGCCCGTCCTCTGGATTTCATTCCCTTAGTCACCTCTTACGACACCCACGGGAAGAGATGGGTCGGTACTATTCTTTTTAGGCCGGCACCGCACAGCTTACAAATCTTGACAAATATTAAATGTTATTAATTATTATAATAATTAAAATTTAAAATAAGTTTAATTCTCAGATAGTTTCAGTGTGCCCCACCATGGACGAATAACAATAAAACTGACAATCTCCATACTAGAAAACGTAACCCGGAAAGGCATAAAAAACCTGATGGCGCTTTCAAATTATCTGGAAATTAATTATGGTCTACCGAGTATTCTGCCCAAAAAAACATTCAAAATTTCAAGATAGTTTCAATGTAAAGAAACGCTAACATTGAAATTTGGTTTAGTTTTTAGCACAATACTCGATAAATTATAATAACTTCCCGGACTATTTGTAAGCGCCATCTAGTTTTATACTTTTCCGGGTTACGATTTCTAAAAGGGGATGGTCAGCCCTTCTTACGAGTATAGTTCGTCCATGATCCCACGTATCAACCCACACCCAAAAAAATAACCTAAAAAAACCAAAAGTATCAATATCGTTAAAATAGAGAGTTAATACAATTCAAGTATTTTGCACTCGTCTGTACTGATATTTACCGATTTTATTGCTGCAATTAAAAATAGAATCGTTTCATAAACTAAACGCCGGGCAAATATGTCAGTTCCGTACTTAAATGCTTTCGAAAATGTTGTGTTAAAATAATGTCTTTACTGTTTGTAATAGTCCTTATACTTATTTCGGAGAAAACGATTGCAAATTTAGTAAAGCAAGACGCGAAGGACGGAGATTTCCCGTTTTTGGTGATAATTCTACATCGAGACGACCATATTGCCTGCCTGGGAACCATAATTCATGTACAACATATTCTTGCGGGTATATCAGGATGTTTGGAATATGACGATGATAATGACGAATGGTACATTCAAGCAGGCAGTGTGAAACCGGAAATCAATGTAAGTAACAAGCTTGTGTTTTTCTAAATATTAAAGAGAAATCCAAGCGCGTAATATAATAATAATGAAATAGTATAATAATGAAATACAACAAATACATAAAAAAAAACTCACAAAATTAACCTTTTCAACACATTTGCTCGAAAAACGTACTTACAAGGACGTAAACATTGCTCGTAAGTAGTTACTTACCGAACTAGTGCGGTAAGTAAAAAAAGTATAATACCAAAGAGTTTTTACACTCTGATCATAAAATTATTTTGTAAAAATACTACAGTGGTGACTTATTGCTTGGGTGACGACTGCCTACCTATATTTAAAATAAAATGGAGAGTATCAGGAGAACATAAATCGACAAGAGGCTGACAGTACCCGTGGTTGGTTCCTTTACCAAGTGTATTACTTATACCTGTTTTCTCACAAATGTATTGAAAAACGCGTAAGATACACGTCCGTAAGGGTTATTACAAACTCGTACCGATGGTAAACCCTCGACTTCGTCTCGGGCTTACAAAACGTCAACTAGTTTGTAATAACCCTACTTAGGGAACTTGAATCTTAAACTACTATTTCTAACCTAACTTAACAGAACCCGGGTAAATAGCTTCCGACGTATGTTTTATTGTAGTTTTTTTTTTAAGTTTTAAAAGCTAAGTTTTAAGCTAGAAAAATGGATGAATCCTATTGGTTGGAGCTCTTCTAGCTCACAGGTTAGCTGAGAGGGGATAGAGAAGGGAAAAAGACGCCGGAGAGGAGCACACCCGATCACAGGTTAGCTGAGAGGGGATAGAGAAGGGAAAAAGACGCCGGGGAGGAGCACACCCGATCACAGGTTAGCTGAGAGGGGATAGAGAAGGGAAAAAGACGCCGGGGAGGAGCACACCCGATCACAGGTTAGCTGAGAGGGGATAGAGAAGGGAAAAAGACGCCGGGGAGGAGCACACCCGATCACAGGTTAGCTGAAAGGGGATAGAGAAGGGAAAAAGACGCCGGGGAGGAGCACACCCGATCACAGGTTAGCTGAGAGGGGATAGAGAAGGGAAAAAGACGCCGGGGAGGAGCACATCCAATGATCCAATCACAGGTTAGCTGAGAGGGGATAGAGAAGGGAAAAAGACGCCGGGGAGGAGCACACCCGATCGACATTTTCTGTACCAAAAAGGTGCACGTGGGACCCTATTTCTAGCCTACGTATCCTATTTGTCAGTACGGTCTGTAAAATTTTAAACGATCTTAAGAAAACAAGAAAGGGGTCCCCTTCCCTTGCAAAAAACGTATTTGTTTAGCGTGTTTTTGTTCAGCTCTATCGTAAAAAACGGTATTTGTACCGTTTTAACCATAGAGCCGTTTTTCCGTTTTTACTATAGTACCTGGGCGACCGAGCTATGCTCTGTATGATTAAAATATCATCGGGTGAGCAAGCTATGCTACTCAACAACAGATGGTGCTGTAAGTTAATTGAACGCACTAAAACGCAGTAAGTAATATTTAAAAAGACGGTGAAAACGAATTTTCCCAGACATGAAACCTAGCTAGATCAATTTTTTGCCCCCAAAAACCCCTGTATACTAAATTTCATCGAAATCGTTAGGGCCGTTTTCGAGAAACCGATTACAAATATATATATACAAATATTGCTCGTTTAATAGTATAAGATAATTGTTTTTTATTTAGAGCACTGTACGGGACATCAGGGAGATAACGTACCACCCATGTGATGATGAGTTTTACGAGTTCTACGGATTTGCTGTACTCACTCTAACCCAGAAACTCCCACAAAGTAACAGGAACATCCAGCCGGTGACTATCAAGAAGTACCCGCCGCTAGTGAAGAAAGGCAGTGAGTGTTACACACAATTTACACTTATCTACTCTATCTATATGAGGACGGCCGTGTCGTAGAGCGACTCTCATTTCTAATTTCCCGCGGTATTTTCAAAGACAATCGTTCGTGCCAGCAGCACCCATGCAGTGGCCCAAGCACGGCGAAGCTACGCCAAACGTCAAATTAGTACTGCATTTCCGTACCAGTGTGGATTGTCGATGTTAGACGATGATGTTGGCAATGATGGCTTTATTTAGATCGTGAGGTTGGTACTACAACGAATGGCGCGTAAAGGGGCGTGGTTTGTGTCAGTTTAGCCAACACGTAGCAACGTGAAGACGAGGCCGCCAATTTCAACAGCTCATTCTTGTTCGAGATTTTACCACGTCAAGTTGTAAAGTGATAGTTTGTCGCGAGATGAAGCCTGCAGCCGCTGGCGGATGAGCCGTGGCAATTTTGCGATGACAGGAGCGACCCTTTAACGACAGCTAAGTGTTTATGATCTTTTCTGCCCTAGACTGTGAGATTTTAGGTTATGATACGCGAATATCTTTTGTGATAGTAAAACACGGTGCACTGTGAGTTTGCTGTAGTTGAACATGTGAATAGAATCTTAGAATAAGCCTCCAACGTTTGGGGTTGACAGGATTGTGCCACTTAGTTAATTTTACATTAAAACAACAGGTGGCACAAGCAGTCCTGCACACCGCTGTGTTTACCGACGACGTGATTGAGGAGAATACCGTATGAGAGGTCAATGGCAAGTCAGGACGAATGATCGTTATGCAAGTAAGTTACACTCGATTGAATTAGGCGATTGTCAAAGATGTTATCGATGACTGCTACAAATAGTTCGGCCAATATTGTGTTCTCTGCTATTCCTGATGTCAATCCCTTGCCCACATAGTGCCATCCCTCTTCGCCCGAGTTCGTGTCCTCGACATATATAATAATCCGGCCACGTAAGGAAAAAAAAGGGGTCAACCTCGGAATTTCAGCTAACTGGCTATAAACTCGTGTACACCTTCAGTTTGGTGTTCTTAAAGTTGTCTCAAAAGTCTCATAAAATCTCGTGTCCGCGTCGTGAGTTATTCAAGGTCAAATGTCACAAAAATCAGTTTTAGCGATTATCTCGGTTTTCATAGCTCAAATGACGTTAACATCTATGAAAGGAGACCAACAATTAAAATTAAATTCGTATCATAACTTGTTATTATTTAATTTGACAGCATATTCAGTATACGTCAGTGAGGGTGTACAGCTGGATGGACTGTTGCCTCATGCAGAGGAACCACTCTGGGTGGCCGTATATTTGGGGAAAGAGCGGGGCTGATCCAAAATTGATCTGCGCCGGTGATCGCAAATATAAAAAGGAAATCTTTTTGAGGTGAGAGATTTAAAAACGGCAGCCTTATGTTGATAACTCGAGATATCACGAAAACTCGTTATGCATTCCTTGTGCTCGAGACGACCAATACCTTCAGGCATTGTTGTTCGTTCTGTTCCACGCAGTAGTATACAACGTGTTAATGGAACAAGCGAAAACCTCATAAACCCCAAGTGATTTTTATTAAAATAAATCTATTCCCGTAAAAACGATCTTAAAAAAAACTTTTTCTTTAGATATTTTTACGAGCTAGCGGTTCGGGATTGGAGTGATTCAGATTCAGATAATTTTATTCAATGTAGATTCTTTACAGAATACTTATTGAATGTCACGCAGAATAAATGCAAATAGAGCGAGTCTACGCCGTTTCGGATCATGCTATGGCAGCGTAAAAGAAACGGCAAGAAAACGCCAGTAAGTAAACGCCAAAGTAAGTTTTTTCCGTTTATTAGGATTTATATACAACCCGAGCTTCTTATTTACACGTTAACGAGTTTGCCCTCTCAGCTTGTTCGTGCAGTCTTCCCTCCTTGCAACTCTTTTCCTCAGGGATCTCTTCCACAGAGTTTTCCCTCCGAGCACTCCTCACTCTAGAGCCTCTTCAATGGAGTCTTCCCTCCTAGCACACCTCTTCTGCATACTTTTCCCTCCGAGCACTCTTCCCTCCAGGACCTCTTCTATGCGCGACTTCCCTCCAAGCACCCTTTTTTCCGGGACCTCTTCCTCCGGCACCTCTTCCACAGAGTCTTGTCTTCCCTCTGTACCCTCTTCCTTAGGACTTTTCTTCTTTTCCTTGTTCCTCATTTTAGATCGCTTTCCACTGAACTATGGCGTAGCCGCTCGGTGGCCCGGCTTATATATCTACCCCTGTGCTTCTCGTTCCCGAACATTCTAGACTAATTTTTGAATTAAGGCTTTTGTTAGATTTTTCTAGTAATTAGCTCTCTTTCTTCAGCTATTTTTCTTTCTAGAATGTTCTAATCAAATTATAAATGATAAAACATTCATGGGTAGGTGAAATTCGAACCGGCGACCATCGGCTTGTTAGTCCAACGCACTATCCCCTGGACCACGCGGCTCTTAGCTGACTCGTCGAAATTTTGATACAGTTCTTTCGTGTGACAGCTGACAGCACGACGACACGCTCGTGAGAATATTGTTATTTTATAGTTTCATCATTATTCTGTTTTCATCGTTGTTCTAGTCCGCGCACTCCGCGCACGCCACGCTCACTTCCCGCCCCTTCTCACCGCTCATAAACCACGCTGCGCCGCCGCCAGCACGCGCATTCAAAGAAATATTTAGAATAGAAGCGGCAAATATTTAAATAATAAAAATATAAATTACCCCTATCAAAAACCCGTGAAATTGATTCCACTCTCGATTCTGAACAAACTATTTTCTCAGTTTCGCTTATTCTATTCCGTTAACACGTTGTATTTACCCCTTTAGCCTTTTAGCCCTTTTATTTGTAAACCTGAGACTGGGATAGTGTTTAAGTTATTTTTCTAAGTAATAAAAGCTTGCTTTAATTTTTTTTTTATCATTATTTTGGTATCTTGCAGGCCGTGGGGTGGACCGTTAGTGGTGCAACAAGATGGCAGCTTTGTTCAGACTGGCGTGGTACTACAGAGAAGATTCGATATTGGCATCATTTTTTATATGAATATAAATAATTATACTGATTTTATTATTCCTTTTACAAAAACAGGTATTTAAAAAATTTAAATGTTTCAATACTTTCAAAAGTAACTAAAATTGTTAACACCGACGTGCAACCGCGTGTATTAATATCTATTTAAGTTATTGTCGCTTCTTTTTAGGCCTCTAAACCCACATGGTAAAAACAAAACCCTTATAGTGCGACTTCGCCTGTCTGTCTGTCACACCTCTATATCTCAGCAGCCACATACACTATCGACTTGAAATTTGGAGTGGTTTTAAATTATGGTGGCCCAACTTAGCTGCTATTATCATAACATCCCATGAAATTTTCACTACAGGACTGGGAGCTCCCTCCAAAATTCTGGCCTTTGCTTGAAAATGTGGAAGGGAAGTACCATAGTCACCACGCTTGACAGCATTACGGCTGGCATCTTGGACCGCGGTTGTGGGTGACCGCAGTAAGTAAGATGGTGTGATACACTGGAGGACGCTGCTGCCCATCCTCCAGTATATAACCCTTAGTTGCCTCTTACGACACCCACGGGAATGTATGGGATGGTACTATTCTATGCTGGCACCACACCGGACAATGCTATAAAAAGACTTTTTTTTTTTATTTAAGAAACAAACAGTCACAAAGTTAGACTATGTAAATAACATATATAAAATAAACAGACCTGTAGTTCCCCTTATCATAATACAATTTGTTAATGTGAGAACTCTAATAACATTGGTCACTTTGAAGCAAGATAAACGAAACAATCTCAAATAAAAAAAAGTGCAATTGTTACTTATAAATTATATAAAAATATGAAATTAAGAAAAAAGATTAAGTCACTGCATTTGTAATTAATTGATAACAGTAGTATTGAAAGAAAATAATTTTAAAGCAAGTTGTTTTTTATACGAAGCCAAGGTAGAAGAAAAAATATCAATTTCAATTAATAAAGTGTTGTTAACACGCATCGCACGACGAAAGTATGACTTCTTCGCATAATTAGTATTAAAAGGTCTAATGGCAAAAATATGAGTAGAACGTGAAGAGGTACGCTTGACTCTGAAATCAACCTGTTGTAGAAGGTGAGGGGAATCAATTTGATTATTAATAATTTTGAAAAGGAAAACGGAGTCGAGGTAGCTTCGGCGGCTTTCAAGGGTTGCAATTTTGTAATGATTTGCTATGTCAGTATAATTGTCAAAGTGGCTGCCAGTACGATAGTTAAGAGACTTTAAAAACTTGTTCTGTACTTTTTCTAATCTGTCTACGTGAACTGCATATTGAGGATTCCAGACAACGCAGGCAAACTCAAGATGGCTACGAACGAAGGAATGATACAAGACTTTGAGAGTAGTTGCTTGTTTAAAAGGACGGGATAATCGAAGTATCATGCCTAATTGTCTAAAAGATTTTTCTATAATATTATCAATGTGTAAATTGAAATGTAATTTACTTTCCAAAACCACACCAATTTATATAAAATTATTATTGTGCAGGAGGCCCAAATATGGGATCAAAATTTTAAATTGTCGTCATTAGGTTGAATATGTAATCATATGAAAGGGCTTTATTTGAACATT
The DNA here is from genome assembly GCA_947532105.1 of Athrips mouffetella. Lineage (NCBI taxonomy): Eukaryota > Metazoa > Arthropoda > Insecta > Lepidoptera > Gelechiidae > Athrips > Athrips mouffetella. Next base: position 16,559,346 of record OX383984.1, read on the forward strand.
CTAAAATATGTAGGCACATACTACTTAGCAGCACCTTCTTTGCGACACCGAGTGAGGCCTCCTTGCTTCAGGAATAGACTGGCAGCTGAGTATTTAGTTAGCTGTCGATCTGATGAAGCGTCAAGGTGAAAGGGCGACACAAGACAACACGTCATCTGGTTGAATTGTGATCGAGCTTTTAGCTCTGACGATTTGTCTGGTTTCCTCAAGATATGATTGGTGGGCTTGCAGCACAGGACGTACAATTATAGCGTTGACTGTAATAACTATCCAGGGTCAAACTGAGCCAGAAGGGTCCGGGTGCCTCACCACAAACCCGGAGCCCGTAACATGACGTGACAATAATCGGATCTTGGTTGTTTATACCTGAACCCACAATAATCCTAGATGATTTTGATATTTATGGCCTCCTGCGCCGATATCAGAAGCGGGATAAAGAGACACAGCTCAATATTTTAATCATGTGTGCAAGCATTTCAGTTTCATGGATCTACGTAAAAGTACAGTCGTGCCGAGAAATTGTTGAGCAGCAAGTACAATCAAGAAAATTAGGTGCTGTACATACATTTTATGATAAAAAGGAATCAAGTTTAATGAGTTTTAATACCTGATATGTCGTAATGTTCAAAATCGTATGCGCTTAGATGGTGACAAAAAGCGTAATTTGCAAAAGTATCGTAAATTAGAAAGGCGTTTATGAATTTTAAAATATGGAAGATAAAGGCGCTCACGGTACATACGAAGAAGACAAGACTTGCTTGTGGTTGTGAAATTATGTAATTTTCGACTTTGTAGAATGGAATTAAAGTTACGGACGGTAGCGACGATGTGTTCCTAAGGTGTTTTTATACAACATTAACCAGATTAACCATATGTCTGTAAAATTAAAATGGAAATAAACGAAATCTGAATGAATACCGATTAAATAAAAACAAAATGAAATGAAACGAAACAAAATAATTTGATCACACAGCTAATGCTGACTGGTTGAAATGGTGATCGCTGTTAGGCATGCTCTGTGACTGAAGGATGCCAGTTGAAACCAAGAGCACTAAATACAAGTATTCAAAATAGTGGAGAAGCAACATTTTTGAGTCTCAATGATAATGAGCATCTTTATTAGAAATTTCGTGTCAACTCAGTGCGTGAAAGACTCAGTAGATTCGTATTTGCGTCAATGAGAGTTTCCCAAACAATATCAAAAGATGCTACACTAACTGCATATCATGGATATCAGGTCTGTCGTCAGTCCTTAGCTATGGTGTGCTATTTATGGGGACACAGCGTTAATCTAGAGGATGTGTTCAAATTGAAAGATGTTCTTCTAGCAAATAAACGATTTGATTGATTGTTTGAAAATCTGTGGTAGACTCGCGATGCTCTACAGGGACGAATGTTGGATAATAGATGATCAAACGAACTCCAGGAGTGAAGTTCGATCGTTATTATATGAGTCGCTTCATTCGAAGATATAGTTTGTTTACATGTAGTACTCCTCAATTCGCCAGGCAGACGATGCACGCATTTAAGAGTAATTCATTTGATTCTCTTATTTAAAACGATTTCCGTCCGTGTTCACTTCACCACTGCAGCTGACATTCGCTTCATTTTTTAGAGTCTGTACCTATGAACCTTTAAACAAAACTTTGCATTTGGGTGGAAACCACAACTTGTGTCACAGTATTTGGTTTTTTGGGAGGGAGGGTTGTTATATTATTATATCTTCGAATGAAGCGACTCATATAATAACGATCGAACTTCACTCCTGGAGTTCGTTTGATCATCTATTATATTTCGTCGCTTCATTCGAAGATATAGTTTGTTTACATGTAGATGTTTAGAGAACAAAGTTTTGTTTGGTTACTGTGAAACAACTGTATAACTACTATACAAGATGTTCTAGTTTAACTATCTAAGCCAACGAATTACAAATAGTAATTCGTTGAAAAATCTGTAATTTGCTGATCCAAGCAGATAATAAATAACCTTTGATTTATCCCAAAAGCAAGTATGCAACAAAGATCAACTTATATAATAAGTTACTCATTCAATACAACTGATATTACAAAATCATCTACCTACTGGTCTAATATATCAAACTAATAAAAGTGCTAGACGTGCTGGTCCAGCCAGCTGTTTTCACGAGTCGAGGCTGAGAGAGTTGCAATTTTGCAAAGCGGGGAAGATGCATGTGTCGACAAGTCTGCTCTCAGATAGTGTTTCTGGTAAATCAACCAGCTTATAAATCACAGCTGCTTAAGCTGATTAACGTGGATGTTAATTGATATTTACAATTTTCCTACATTGGCAGTTCTTGATTTTATTTTTTTTAACAAAAATATGGACAGAACACGAGTGCATAATATATTAAGTTAAATAATATTAGAACAATATCGGCTAATCTTAGCCCGCAGTGGAAGTTTGATTAAATACGTTATGGCTATCTCAACTCCATTATTTGCAAAATAATATAAGTATTCACTTTTTATTATTGAAAATGTTTGTGCCCCATGAGCATATAGTAAAATCGCTGATCTGTTCATTTTATTTTATATCATTATCTCTAAATTAAGGGACTATTTAGATACACACTTATTTACTTATTAGTTGTGTGTCCCAAGTAACTATTATATATCTAGGCCGATTAGGCTTGTGATTGTAAGCAGAAGAAGGTTTTAAACCAATTATTGGTTCCAATTGTATCACCTAATAAGTAAGTAGCAAAGATTACGCCAAACGATGATTGTCAAGAAAGCCGTTGTACAGTTCTTCATACGAACCAAACATCTCCTCACGTTGTTTTGTTAAAAATAACAATAGTTGTTGCTTGTAGGACTATCAAACACGTTTGCGTTTTTTTTGGGGACAAGTTGTTACCCAAAGCGTATTTTGACATATATTGTTAAATAAGAGCCTCAGACAGCGAAGCTCAAGAGAACATCAGTGCAAGCGAGAGGATCAAGTGGCGCGTGAATGCTACTCGCAGGACCTGTAAGATTAGTTAAAAAGGAACAGTATACTCTTATATGGATTATAAAAGTTTCAAGTGTTGAAGGACACTTATTTTATATGATATAAATAATTAAGATGGGCTAAAAGGCAGAGAAGGCCTTGTGAAAACACAAAATACTGGTGCCTTCGACATCAGTAATTTTTCCCAAATATAAAAGGAAACAAAAAATGGCGGAACCGCGTAAAATGTCCAGGTCAAAGGATAAAGTATCCATAGCTACAGCGTCTGGATCTCGTTTTCATAAAAAATAAAAAACATAAATCGCTAAACATAAATCGCTCATCAACATTAGGTCAACTGTCACCACTCGTAAAAGTGCTGTTGAAATTTTATTTAATTCATGTGTCAAATATGAGTTATTTTTCATAAAACTTGTGCTAAAGTGAAGTGGACAACCTAATTATTATGTGATAGTGTTATCTAAAGCTAATACTTAAGATTTGTGGACTAAATCTAGTGAAATAAGACCTATCACTCCTACCAAATCTTTTCCTACCCACAAATTGTTTACTTTTTATTGTTGACTTTCCATCTAATGCCAAACAATGTAGCAATAATGTTGCCATAGCAAAACTTTTAATCACAAAGTCGGGAAAATGTCGGGAGTGGAAGACCAGGCTCCTGTTCAGGATAATACTACTGGCGAGAAGTTAACTTCAAAAAGCTTTCAAGATCTCTTATCAAACTTGAATAGTAAAAACAATTCACCATCAACCCAAAAGCCCTTAGTGCAACAAATTTTTCATCCTGGCCTTTTCAATAGGCAACGATCAGCATCGACCAGCGAAATACCAGCCAAGGACCCTCTGACCGGATGTCCTAACCCACCCTCAAAACCAGTACCTACCCAACCAGATGATACGATGAACACGGAGGATAGTAGCTTAGATACTACTACAAAGCAAGTACCGCCACCATGGCAACGCCCATTAAACCCGACGCGCAAAGCTGCGCAACAACTCCGCCAAGCAAAGCGCAGAAGAGTTGACTTGTCTCCTCTGCAGTCAAATGGTGCACCTACCGCAAACCGCTTTAGCGGTCTTGCTGTAGATGAAGTCGAGAACGACAATACTGCTCCTAAACCCAATAAGCCACCGCCAATAATTCTGTACGGTATCGAAGATGTCAAAGAACTGTCTAAGTCACTTGAGACAGCAACAGACAGGAGCCATTTTAAAATCAAAATTGTTAACAAAAACCTGCTTCGAATACTTATTGATTCAATCGACGAATACAAAAAAGTTATTACCTTAATAAGAGAAATGGGTCTTATAGGTCACACCTTCACAAGGAAAGACACAAAATGTTACCGAATTGTTATTAAAAATCTCCACCACACAACTCCTCATGACGCCATTGTAGAAGAAATAGAGGCAACGGGAAATAAAATTAGAGGAGAAATAATTAACGCACGGTATGGCCCGGACAAAAAACCAACTTCAACTTTCTTCGTCAATCTAGAACCTAGTGCGCTTAATAAATCTGTCAAGAACATCAAACACATCTTCCATCAAGAAGTCAAAATAGAAGATCCAAGGAAAAGCAACTCTATTGTTCAATGTCAGCGTTGCCAACAATATGGTCACTCCAAGAACAATTGCATGAGACCTTACAGGTGTGTTAAATGCGGCGAGGGTCATAAAACTTCAGAGTGTCCCAAGAAAGACAGAAACACGCCTGCGAAATGCGCCTTGTGTTCCTGTGATCACCCGGCCAACTATAAAGGCTGCGAAGTCTACAAACAAATCATGGCAAAAAAACAACCCAGACTATCACCTAACGTTGCGAGAAAACCCAACAATACCCAACCCGAATCTGCAATCACCAATGGCATTCCAACTATGACGATTCCCGAAAGTCAACACCGTGGGGCACATAGTATGCCTATCTCTCAAAAAACTCCTTCAACTCGTACCTACGCTCAAGCTACTACTCTTCCAAAAGACCTAGTCGGTGATGTGCTTACCCCACAGCTTAGCAGTTCTGTAGAAACAATACTTTTAAAACAGAGCGAGAAAATTGATCTCCTCATCCAACAAATAAGCACTCTTTTGGGTCTTATCACCACTCTTATCTCCAAACTATCACCATGACTGCTCTGCGTATAGCCACGTGGAACATCAATGGACTTGCACCCAACAAGCTAGAATTACAAATGTTTATAGCCAACAACAAGCTCGACATCGTTCTAATTTCGGAATCACATGCCACAGCTAACACCCTAGTACACATTCCAGGTTTTTGTGTATATCTGACTAGTCACCCCGATGGTAAAGCTCATGCTGGCTCTGCGATTGTGATAAAAAATAACATCAACCATCATTTAATGGAACCATACGCAAAAGACCATATCCAAGCTACTACAGTCCGTGTTGAAGACAGAATTGGGGTTATCGATGTGTCAGCCATTTATTGCCCACCCAAACACAAAATTACTGATAGCATGTTCACCAACTTTTTTAACACCCTAGGAAATCGATTCATCGCAGGTGGTGATTGGAATGCCAAGCACACTTACTGGGGCTCTCGTACAATTGTGACGCGTGGCCGTGCGCTAAAGTACTGTATTGAAACTAATCGTCTTCAACCTGTGTCTACTGGTGAACCCTCCTACTGGCCTACAGATCCGAACAAAACACCGGACTTACTTGACTTCTTTGTATTGAAAAATATCAGTCATATCTACACTAGTATAGAATCCAGCCTTGACGGGTCATCAGATCACACTCCTGTGATTCTTACAATTAGTACTACTGTCATTACCCGTGAACATAGAGAATGCTTATACAACCACAAAACGGACTGGGATTGCTTTAGAGACTACTTGGTGACTCATATTAACCTCAACGTTGCCCTGAAAACAGTTTCCGATGTTGATCAAGCATGTTTATCAATAACCAACCTTATTCAATTCGCTGCATGGACTAACACACCAGAACTCAAACCTAGACACTCAGGAGCTCCTATTTCTGCCCTAATCCGGAGCAAAATAGAGGAAAAGCGTAGACTTAGAAGAAACTGGCATCTAACGCACCATCCAGCTGATAAGCGGGTACTAAATCGGGCTATTAAAGAACTAAAAGAGCTACTACAAGAGAAAGCCGACGACTCTGCGAGAATACTAATAGAGCAACTATCACCAACCGGGAAAGGAGAGCAATCTCTCTGGAAGGCCACTCATAATGGTAATCGGCCACAACAATCATTTCCTCCCCTAAGGACTAACTCTTCCTGGGCACGCACAGATTCTGAAAAAGCCGAAACTTTTGCTTCGCACTTGGCGTCTGTTTTCAAACCAAATGCACCTGACATTAACTCCGATGAAACTGATATTGAGTGTGTCCTCTCGCAAGATCTTCAGCTATGTCTTCCTCTGAAACCCACTACGCCTGGAGAAGTAGCTCGCGAAATCAAGAAGATGAAATCCAACAAGGCTCCAGGATTTGACCTGATTTCCCCGAAGATCTTGAAAGAGCTTCCCAAGAAATGTCTAGTGTTCCTGGCTACTCTTATTAACGCTACTCTCAGAATCGGCCACTTTCCCTGCATCTGGAAGATCTCCCAAATCATAATGATCCACAAATCTGGAAAGCCAGCTAATGAGACAACATCTTACCGTCCTATTAGCCTCACACCCGTGCTATCAAAGCTGTGGGAAAGAATAGTTCTCGCGAGGCTAAAGGTGTGCCTCGAAGATTCCGACATAATTCCACTTCACCAATTTGGCTTTCGACAACAGCATTCTACTGTAGAACAAGTGCACCGCGTTTACCATGTCGTGCGAGAATGCTTAGAAAAGAAGGAATATTGTTCTGCTGCTTTCTTGGATGTGCAACAAGCATTTGATAGAGTCTGGCATAAAGGCTTGTTGTATAAAATCAAATCTCTTCTGCCGCACTCGTTCTACCCAATCATCCAATCATATTTGTTAGACAGAATGTTCCAAGTCAAGCAAGGGAATGCCAGATCTACTTTCTATGAATGCAATGCCGGAGTCCCGCAGGGCTCGGTCCTTGGTCCATTTCTCTATAACATCTTCACGTCGGACTTACCACAGTTACGAGAAGTCACAGTTGCGACCTTCGCTGATGACGCAGCTTTCCTATCTTGCGATACTGATCCGAGCCTAGCTTCTAAGCGTCTACAGCAACAACTAGATGCTACCGATGTTTGGCTTAAAAAGTGGCGGATAAAAGCAAGCGCTCAGAAATCACATCACATCACTCTTACCCTGAGACGAAGTGACTGCCCACAAGTGAGACTAGGCAACGATCCCTTGCCAGAAACCACATGCGTCAAATATCTAGGCTTCTATATGGATCGTAGACTTACCTGGAAGGAGCACATCAAACACAAAAGAGACGACATAAATTACCGCTTCAGAAATCTCCTCTGGCTTCTTGGGAGACAATCCAAACTATCCCTGAGTAACAAAGTTACGGTTTATTGCGCTATCATAAAGCCCATCTGGCTATACGGCATAGAACTTTGGGCAACAGCATCTAAGTCAAACATTGAATGTATACAAAGAACACAAAACAACATCCTCAGAACCATTTGCGCTGCACCATGGTATGCACGTAATGATGAATTGCACAAATACCTGGAAATGCCGACCGTAACGGAAGAAATAGAGCGATGCAAACAGAAGCACGAGAAACGTTTAGCTCAGCACCCAAATCCACTTGCTAACTCACTCCTGACAAGTGTTACTACTAAAAGATTAAAGCGTACTCATGTACTTGCTGAATGACGAGGAGCAATGACAATGGTCTTGCTACCTCATTAAAAGTCACTTTCAATGAAACCAAATCTGATTATAGTCTGGCGACTGATGGCAGATGTAAAAAAAAAAAAAAAAAATCGCTAAGGATTGTCGCTAAGAGCAAAACTAAGAGTACAGCGAATTTGAAAGCTGTGTCTTAAAAGTTTGCACACAGAGCCCGGGAGTGACTTTCATTGACTCAGCTGGCACCTGTGGCAATTTGTGTTTCGTAAAATTTAAATAAATAAATATTGTGCCAATCGTACCATTGCCAATTTTGATAAGTTATTTGTACAATATGGTATGGTACCCACATACTTTTTGTTTTTTTTTTGTTTGTAACCTTAAAACAAATATTTTACTTCTTCGGCCTTCTTAGTAGCCTTTGGTTTTATTTACTGCTCCACACTAGGTACTAGTTAGGGAGTTGTCTGTATTTAATTTCTTTCTGTAAGACAAGTATCTCGTGATGGGCAGGAATTTGTCGAAACATTACCATACCATGAGATAAGATCTTCTAAAATATCATAATATTCATAAGGCACGGTTGTAAAATCGTAAATAATTATATAGCGTGACTTCTTTCATATATTATGTTGAAAATTTAAATGTAGAAAAATTTTCGGTCACTTAAAACATAAATTAAGAGATGGGCTTTTCGTAGCAAGGAAGCCGTTTTTCAAAACATAATTTTTGAGGCGGTTGAATGACACGTTGCAATAGGTACATTTATTTCTTTGATTTAGAATAAATCGGTTACAGCTATTGCGTTTTGGTGCTTTAAAATTAGGTACCCAATATAAATTCCGATGGAATGTAACTTGTAACGGTTGTAACGCTGGAAATAAGAACTTATTCTCCAGTTAAAATCAATATAAACTTTGTATTGGCTTTTCTTGATGGTAAATTTTAAACGTGGATTTCACGTTACATTAGCACTACACGGAATATTATTTCCTCGTTTTTTCCCAGGTAACACTAGGATACTGTGGTGTTTAGGGTTCATGCTTATGCATGTATTATAACAACATTGTGGTTATGAAATATTGCGATTTTCTACTTCGTAGAATTATCCGGACACAGGAAGTGTTGAAAAAAAACATTGTATTATACCAGCATGTACTTGTGTTACGGTTCTGTGCTGGAGCATGAGTTTTGGATGGATTGTAACTTTAAGTCGATGCTGCTTGAGCCTGGGGATAAGGCCAGAGCCTGCCTGTAACCTCGCTCCCCCCCCCCATTTGACGGGTAACGAGGACCCGACCAAGGCTTCTTCTGCTGGGTTAAACGAGCTCCCGACGTTTGAAAAGATGTATCTTTATCTCTCAATAGTTTTATTTACTTTAACATTTAAAAAAAAAACAAGTTTTGTCTTTTACAAATACGTGGGACACTCAGAAATATTTGCGACACTAAAAAAAATTGTTCTACAGGTACATATATTTTTATTAAATCTTTTCAAAGTACTCTCCACCAGCCTCTATACAAAGATTCATGCGTCTGAACCAGTTTTCAAAACACTTTTTCCAGTCCGCCGTAGACACCTCGTTTACAGCCTGCTCGAACGCAGCCAGCGCATCTTCCGGCGACGAAAATTGTATCCCCTTGAGCTGATTTTTTATTTTTGGAAATAAAAAGAAGTCACACGGTGCTAGATCAGGGCTGTAAGGAGGGTGACCCAGGAGTTTGACTGGTGTGCTGTCCAGGAAGTCCCTCGTTTTGAGCGCGGTGTGTGCAGGCGCATTGTCGTGGTGGAGCAGTAGTCCGCGGAGCCCTGTGTTTGGTCGCTTGTTGCTCACAACAGAAAAAACTTCTGGTAAACATTTGGTAGTATACCATTCGGCGTTGATGCTTCTTTGATCTCGTAAGGGAATTGAGGCCAAGTGGCCAGTCAAATTAAAAAAGCTGGCGATCAAAATCTTCCCCCCGCTTCGAGATCGCTTCACTTTGGTAGGCGTTGGTTCATTTTGAAACACCCAAACTGTCGACTGGCGCTTGGTTTCTGGATCGTATTGATAAATCCAGGACTCATCACCTGTTACGATGTCGTAAACACGCCGAGACGAGCCTGCTTCAAATTTGTTCAGCATATCACGGCACCATTCCACCCGGGCCTGCTTCTGAGCGTCGGTGAGGTAGTGCGGCACCCAGCGCGATACTATCCTCCTCACGCGAAGATGCCCGTGTAGAATCTCGTGAACGCTTCCCGATCCAATCTTTAATATGTGCTGAATCTCCTGATATGTAATTCGCCTATTATCTTGGATTAAATTTTTCACTGCTAGCACGTTTTCTTCCGTAATAGCCGTCAAAGGGCGACCGCTTCTTTCTTCATCCCCCAAGGTTGGTCGACCGCGCCTAAATTCGTTATACCAACGATACACGGTTGCCTTGGAGGGGCCTTCATCCATAAATGCCATTTGAAGTCTATCGAACGATTCATCCGGTTTCAGGCGACACTTGAAATCGTAAAAAATCATAGCTCTAAAATGTTCCCGGCGCAGATCCATTTTTCAGTAAGACACGATACTTTGAATTGGCTCGCAAAAAATGTGGAGGGAAATTTTGAAAATGGAACACACATATTTTTACTTACAAGTAATCATATTTTCGAAAAAGATTCTGACCGGCCAGTCTCCCATATATAAAAACTATTTTTCGCAATACTTTCTGAGTGGCCTGGTACTTGTACATGCAAGCGGAGATATTTTTATCTAAGCCTGGAATTCAATTAGCAATTCAGTATCGGTGTTTGTAATAATTTACAATTAACCGGTATTAGGTGATATTTGAGAAGTATGTACTTGTCTATAGGCATGCCTTTTTTCACTATACTTAGGCATACAAAAGTTCAACAGTGTGTCGTGAATATGATAGAGAACAAGTATGGGGTATCAGACGTAGACGCCTAGGGTGTCTCGAAGACTCCTCAGGTGTCCAGACCTTAGGTGTCGGTTGGTCCAGGGCTGGCATGATCTTTTGCCTCGTGGACGGTTTTGTTCTCTTTACTATTACTGGCACCCAAAAATAAAATTTTAGTAGGTGGGTATTTTACAATAAAAATATTCTGGTTATGGTTAACAAACAAAAAGGCTTGTTGTGAAAACTAAAGACAATGTATCGCAGACGACACACATAGATGAACTTGATATTATTGTTTTCATTGACGATAAATTTTGACGTTAAGTCACAGTTACCGCCGTCGCAATTGACTCTCAGTCAATGCCGACCTTAACAATAAAAGTTGACTCTCAGTCAATAGCAATTTTAATATCGCATATTGTAATAATTATTTGGCCTTTACTTGCAGTTAACGCCGTTACGATTGAATCACAGTCGAGTCCGACGTGAAAATAGATAACTTGTATTTTGATGCATGATTTATGTTGATATAGTTTGACATAACTCGCAGTTAAGCCGTCGTTATTGACTCGCAGTCAATCCCAACAACTAACAGATAGTTTGGCGTTAACTCGCAGTTAACACCGTCGTTATTGGCTCGCAGCCAATCCCGACAGACAATAGATAGTTGAATCGCAGTAAAAATATATTCAGATGTCGATTTTTGTCTATATTATTTGGCCATAACTCGCAGTTAAGGCCGTCGCAATTGACTCGCAGTCAATCCCGACATAATAATAGATAGGCAACTTTATACATCACGTATTTTCAATAATATGTGGCGTTAACTCGCAGTTAACACCGTCGCAATTGACTCGCAGTCAATCCCGACAAGCAATAGATACTTGGTAACCCACAGTTCATATCTATGTAGATATCGCGTATTGTCAATATTATTTGGCCTTAACTCGCAGTTAACGCCGTCGCAATTGACTCGCAGTCAATCCCGACATAACAATAGATAGACAATCGCATTCCACGTAACACATCGTAAATAATATTAGGCGGTAACTCGAAGTTACTGCCGTCGCAATTGACTCGCAGTCCATTCCGACGTAAGTTGTTCTATGATTCACTTGGTAATAAATGTTTAAAACACAAAAAAAAAAAAGAAAATATATTTCATTTTTTACTTACCCTCGTAACTTTCGCCATTAGACGAAAAAACATCTAACACACGTCATACACACGTATACTTAATACGTCGGTAACGTTTAATTTTATTTTTACTTTGTTCGTCGGAAGGTAAGAAAAGATAAAATTGTATGACGTAAACGAAGGCTAAAATTTTTAAGCCTGTGTAGGTGGTAATGAACTTTTGTAGTAATTGACTACAAAAAATATATATATATTGAAAAGGTTTCAAAATCTCTCGATTAGACAATGTTCTAACATTTGTCGGAATTATCATAAACAAAATGTCATTATATGGTTTACGTCTATCTTATTAAATTTTCCATAATTTTCGTAAAAGTTCTGGGTGCGACCGACAGGTCATAATCATGGTTGTTATGTTATCATGTTACGTTTTTGTATACACAACAAGTAACTGGAGGTGTCGGGCCGCAAGATAGGCCGTAATAAACACTTCAATTTGTTTAGCAAATTTAAGAATAGAACATGTGGGTAATCTTGAAAATTTTTCTTTCTTAGAAAGAATTAATAATCAAAACAACACTTACTGAAAAGTTTTGAATCCAGTACGATTACACTAACAAACGGAGCGAAAACTTATTTTATCGAAAATAATTTTAAATATTTGTAATTTAACTTCAATATTACAACTTCAGGTATAATCTACCTACTTCTTATTGAACATTGCGCTTCGGCATGGGACGCGTGCGTTCACTGCCCCGCACGAAAAAGGAATGAAGCGAATGTCAGCTGCAGTGGTGAAGTGAACACGGACGGAAATCGTTTTAAATAAGAGAATCAAATGAATTACTCTTAAATGCGTGCATCGTCTGCCTGGCGAATTGAGGAGTACTACATGTAAACAAACTATATCTTCGAATGAAGCGACGAAATATAATTAATAAAACTATGTAACCAAAATTCATGTAACCGAGATGAAAATGCTTAGATGGGCCGGTGGAACTTAATTGGATAGACTCAGGAACGTACATGTTAGTGGCAGTTTCAAAGTATCGCCTATTCTAGACAAACTTCATTAAAGTCAGCTCCGGTGGTACGGATTATGCGATGCGCTGAGAAGAAGAGCACCACTTTGAGTCTGTGCTAAATATTGACAATGGGAAACAAATCTAAATAACCCCTGGGATGCCAAAGAGCTATTTGGTGGATGAAAATGCAAGGTCTTACAAAAAATGTTGTGGTCGATTATAACGACAGAGCCAACGGTTGAAAATATATTCAGGGGGTTGATTCCAAATTAAAATGGGAAGAGGCATGGAGGAAGAAAAGAGATAGACAGTGTACTGATTTTGATACATTGTGATTTATGATGAAAATCAACAAGCCAGAGCCATATTCTTAGCAATATCGAACAGCAGAAATGGAATATATGGGAATTTCGAATAATGTGGACTGTCTGTACATAGACAGAATTATGTTGTTGATACCTACCTTATGGATATCTGGTGAGCATGTTCCTTATTGTGAGATAGTATGATATTGTGACGCACGTAATTTGAAATTGCTATGTTGATAATATGATTTGAAGTTACTCAGTTGGTTTGGGTGGTTGTAGGGTGATTACTGTTGAGCTGATAGAAAGGACAATGTCGTACGGGCCAGCCCGATTCGTTGGGTGGTTGAAGGTTCGCATTGGTCCAATCTATGTTTGTGGAGTTGATAGAGAGGGCAATGTCGTACGGGCCAGCCCGACTTGGTTGGGTGGTTGAAGGTTCGCATTGGCCCAATCTGTGTTTGCGAAGCTGGTCGGACAGTGGCGGATCCGGTCCATGCCCATCGGGGCTGGTCGAAGGGACACACTGGTCCGGGCCAGGCTTTGTTGATGGTTGGAAGGACAGTGGTGGATCTGGTCACCGTGCCCATTAGGGATGGTCGACGGACACACTGGTCCTGTCCGTGATTTATGTGGGAAAGATGTCATCCGGTCCATAGTGAGATGGTCGAAAGGGTACATGCTTTCAGAGTTGGGTTGAAGGGGCACATATATGCCTTCAGAGTAACTTCACAATGAGTGGTTTCAGTTTTATGTGTGATGATGATCTTGATTGTCAGGATAGACGAGCGGATTGCTTGGTGATCTTGTTTTTATTTGTTTTAGGACATTGTTAATGGATTAACGCCCGAGGACGGTCGTGTTGTCAGGACGGCCGTGTAGGCACATACTACTTAGCAGCACCTTCTTTGCGACACCGAGTGAGACCTCCTTGCTTCAGGAATAGACTGGCAGCTGAGTATTTAGTTAGCTGTCGATCTGATGAAGCGTCAAGGTGAAAGGGCGACACAAGACAACACGTCATCTGGTTGAATTGTGATCGAGCTTTTAGCTCTGACGATTTGTCTGGTTTCCTGAAGATATGATTGGTGGGCTTGCAGCACAGGACGTACAATTATAGCGTTGACCAGGGTCAAACTGAGCCAGAAGGGTCCGGGTGCCTCACCACAAACCCGGAGCCCTTAACATGACGTGACAATAATCGGATCTTGGTTGTTTATACCTGAACCCACAATAATCCTAGATGATTTTGATATTTATGGCCTCCTGCGCCGATAAATAGATTTTCGTATTGTTGTACGACTTAGATTTAAAGTAATGATGAAAAATAACAAAAAATACAATTTCCCCCCGTTTATCTTCAAAGTTTGCGAAAAGAAAACTCTGAATGAAATATAGTCGATAGTGATTTATGTATATATTACAGCAAAAATAAAGCGATCTTTCTTTGATAAGCTGTTTTCAGAAATTTGCAAAAAGCCTGTAGACACAAATTTAATTTTGCGGTTCTAAAATGGAGTTTATTGCTTCCAAAAATACTAAAGATATATCGGAATCCTTGGCGCGCGTGTCCGACTCGCACTTAACCGGTTTTTGATACTGTCATTACTAGGTCGAGTGGAGTGTTAGGTCAGTGTTAGGTCAGTGTTAGGTCAGTGTTAGGTCAGTGTTAGGTCAGTGTTAGGTCAGTGTTAGGTCAGTGTTAGGTCAGTGTTAGGTCAGTGTTAGGTCAGTGTTAGGTCAGTGTTAGGTCAGTGTTAGGTCAGTGTTAGGTCAGTGTTAGGTCAGTGTTAGGTCAGTGTTAGGTCAGTGTTAGGTCAGTGTTAGGTCAGTGTTAGGTCAGTGTTAGGTCAGTGTTAGGTCAGTGTTAGGTCAGTGTTAGGTCAGTGTTAGGTCAGTGTTAGGTCAGTGTTAGGTCAGTGTTAGGTCAGTGTTAGGTCAGTGTTAGGTCAGTGTTAGGTCAGTGTTAGGTCAGTGTTAGGTCAGTGTTAGGTCAGTGTTAGGTCAGTGTTAGGTCAGTGTTAGGTCAGTGTTAGGTCAGTGTTAGGTCAGTGTTAGGTCAGTGTTAGGTCAGTGTTAGGTCAGTGTTAGGTCAGTGTTAGGTCAGTGTTAGGTCAGTGTTAGGTCAGGGTTAGGTCAGGGTTAGGTCAGGGTTAGGTCAGGGTTAGGTCAGGGTTAGGTCAGGGTTAGGTCAAGGTTAGGTTAGGTTAGGTTAGGTTAGGTTAGATTAGGTTTTTTTTTTTTTTTTTTTTAAATAAATTCTACTACTCCGCAGACAAATCGTCCGCGCCTTTTTTTGATTTGTTTCTCTTTATTGTTTGATTGCTCTTTTACAATGTATAAATACTCTTTATCACCACTTAAAATTAAAGGTTAGCATGCAATTTTTTTTTTTTTTTTTTTTTTTTTTTTCTCACTTATTGTTTTGATGTTAAAACATTCTTTTCGTCATTGTTATTCTTTTGTGATTGTTCTTTTTTTTTTTTTTTTTTTTCCCATATTGTTTATATTTAACATGCTTAATCTAGCAGACGGTAGCTAGTATATCATACCAAAGCAAGCGTATATCAACATGCTTTAATATAATATACAGTACCTGGTTATTACACAAAGAGAGAAATTTAATAATACTATAATCGAGTTAATAGAGTTGTCCATACTGTTTATATTTAACATGCTTTACACAAAAAGAAATATTTAATAATACTATAATCTAGTCTATACCAGGAAAATATACTCAAACTTTTGCTTTTGTCGGAGTGCCATTACTCAGTTTTCGTCAGGTCTCGTCGCGTTTGCTGACCCTCGATAGGGCGTCTATGACTGCTGAGTCACGGCAGCGGATTGCCATTTTAAGGTTATAGTCCAGGATTTTCCTTTCGCCTGCCCCTACCGCTTTCTTTATGAAGTTGCAAATCGCGTCCTCGCTGTCGTCCGTGTAATACACACAACTGATCGTGTGTCGTGACACGGCTACTACTGCGTGTGGGACGCTATCGTGGATTTGCAACTTCTTTGCAGATGTTCGCACAATCACCACCGTTCCGTAGGTTAGGCCCTGTGACTCGTGAATGGTAAGGGTGCGCGACCCAGTGCCCTTTCCGTATCCCTGGCTGATGAGGGATTCCTTCTCTACCTGGGTATGAACCAGGTAAAGGGTGTCCGGAAGGGTTTTGGGTATTTGCGCGCCTGTGTACCTTTCGCGTCTCAGGGATTGGACTCGAGGTCTCGACGAGTATATGCCACTGTAGACTTCGTTAAGGGCATAGGCTACGTCCATGGGGTTCCTGTGCGTGCATAGCAGTTCTTGTGTGATGGTAGCTACAAGAACTGGGCGGTTGTGTTGCAGGTCAAAAAGATTATCTCTGTCTATATAGGGAAGTTGGTTAATGTCGCCGATCAACAAGAGCTCTTTCGCACCGGTGATACGAGTTGCCATCACAATGGCCCCAAAGTGGTTCATTAGTGCTTCATCGACCATGAGTCGACTGCACCTCTTTTTCTCCGGTTCTTTCAACCCGTTAACCAGAATTGAGGCCATTGTGCGTACCTTTCTTTTTGCGTCAGCTCCAATGCGTTGAGCCAGTCTCTCCCGTAGATCTTTAGCCGCCTCAGTTGTGGTGGTAATAACAACGTCATGCTCTTGGTCAAAGCGGCTTACGACCCAAGTTGTCTTTCCACATCCGGGTACTCCGTTCACCCACTCTATTTTCGGCATTTCCCAAGAATTGTAGGGATCACTGCCTGCAGTTATGGTTTCTGCCATACTGATGATCTTGTCGTCAAGCATCACTTTGGTGCTTTTGGCAGTGATCACTATGGGGTCACCAGGAGGGGTCTTGAACGTTATCTTTCCCGTTTGCTCAGAAGCGTCTTCGTCCAGGCCAACAAAACCCGCGGTCGCGTTGTATGCCGCCATATGCTGACTCATCTCGATTCCTTTAAGGACTTCAGAGATGGCGTTGTTGTATATGGTGGCATCTGCTTCCTCGAGTTGGTCGTTTAACAGTCTTTCATTTCCAAGCCAGTAGGATTGCAGGATGTTTTTGCAAGTCATTTCGCAGA
The DNA here is from genome assembly GCA_947532105.1 of Athrips mouffetella. Lineage (NCBI taxonomy): Eukaryota > Metazoa > Arthropoda > Insecta > Lepidoptera > Gelechiidae > Athrips > Athrips mouffetella. Next base: position 16,576,518 of record OX383984.1, read on the forward strand.
CTTTCCTACCGGCTTTCGTGACTGCTAAAAACTCGAAGAATGCGTTGACCATGTGGTCTCGTGGTCCTGTCGCTTGTCTGAGCTGTGGAGGGTCGACTTGTCCCATATCGGCTCTTGTCCGGGTAGCTTGTGGGTTAAGTTGTTGTTGAACGAGGGGCTTCCTGCTGGAGCTTTGGAGGGCTGTTATTTTCCTCTCCTCGTTTTTGAGCATACCCAGCTTCTTCTTAGCTATCCCGGATATGCATTGTGCCGCCGCGTTGAGAGCATTTATTGTAACCGTGATCGGGCTAGACTTTCCTTTTCCCTTGGCCTCTTCTTTCCTCTTTTGGGCTTCTGCATAGCTTTGGTTGGCCGTTTTCTCTTGTAGACGCTCGGAGCCACTAAGTGCTTTCGGATTTGCTATGGGGTGTCCCCAGCTGTCGATCGGGATGGTCTCCATGGTTGGATTATGCATGTGTTGTTTGAGGAAACTGAGATTTTCACCTCTATCCTCATACACCACAACCTCATGGATTTGCGAGGCTTTGATGCATCCAATGTAGTCGGAGACTTCTCCCTTCTCGAAGCCAACCACCATTGCGTCCACACTTATTCTCCGAGCGGTGTTTACGTCGGATTCCCCAACCCCTGCCAAGCTGACCAGCAGCGAGAATGCCTGAGCAAACTGAGATTTTTCCGGGCTACCCGCAAGAAGTGCGATCGTCTTGCAACGGGTTCGCACCAAGCGGCAGGGTGTTCCAGCCAACTCAATCTCAGTCATTGCTTCATAGGTCTTACGTCTCATGCTCGTCTTGAAGGTGCTGCCGTTCATCAGGGCAGCAAGGCCGGGTGAGATGGTTACCCATTTGTGTGTTCCAGCTCTGCAGAAGCTTATGCCTATTCTTTCCTCACTGCTGTCCATGAACAGCGCCACGCCTCTTATCCTTATTCCCTTTGACCCTTTCTCCCCGCTTCCCAAGAATTGCTTGGCAGTAATGCGGTGGAGAGTGGCTGGTAACTCTGCCTGTGTGACCTTTGTTGAAGACTGGGTCACATTGGTGGTGGTGGGATTGGAGGATATCGGTGCTGTGGCGCTGTTTCTTTGTGCTGCAGTGCGGAAGACTGTTTCGGCATATTTGAGGAAACGCTTTCGTTTCTCGGTATCAGCTAGTATGTTCTGCAACTGACTTTTTGTAAGATTGACCTCTAGTTCGGTTTCCAGATCCGTTCGAGCTGCCAGAAAACGGGGGCATTCTAGGATCACGTGCCAAACGGACTCACTGACTTCAGGGTCGCATTCACATCCGGGACTGTCTTTCAACTTAAACCGGTGTAAATATTCCGCTATCCCTCCGTGTCCTGTGAAGACTTGTACCTGGACGGGTGTCGGTCTTGTCGTTCTAAGTATGCGGTATGCTTTGTCGACATACGGGAAGAACGTGTGAGTGACCGAACCTGTGGCGGAGGTGTCGTATCTGTCCTGCCATTGGCTTACAGATTCCTCTCGGATCTTCCTCTTCACATAGGACAGGGGGATTTTGTCGTAGTCCGGGGCCGCTTCCAGTTTTAAGGCCGCTTTCTTGGCTAGTTCGTCGGCTCGTTCGTTTCCGGCAGTTCCTACGTGGGCTCTCAGCCAAAACAATCGGACCTCACGTCCCTCCGCTCTGATTCCTTTCAGGCTCTCATGGATGGCTTTCGTCAGTGGGTGAGTTGCTTTTGGGTTTTTCAGCAGGTCAAGTGAGGATCTGGAGTCACTCATTATGTTGACCACTGGTTCTCCGCTGGACTTCACCAACTGAACTGCCCTGAAGAGAGCGTACATTTCCGATTGGAACACAGTGCAGGCGGGATGGAGGCCAAAAAGGGCGTGTTTGGTTTCCTTGCCATTTTCCCACCAAGTCAGTGCGGCTCCCACTTTACCCTCAATTTTACTTCCGTCTGTGTAAACTTGAGGACCTGTGATTTGCAGGGCTGACATGGTTTCTGGGTCGGTACTTTCCAGGAGCTCGTAGTCTGATGTTATGACTTTTGAGGGGTGGGGAAGTTCCCAGTGATTCACCCTGTGCTCCATTTCTTTTCCCGGTGGCAAGTAGTCCCGAGAGAGTCCTTTTTTTGTTTTGTAGAGGTTAGCAGCCTCTAGGATTCTCACGTCGAGCGGGAGGAGACCCGCTAGGACAAGTGCTGATGTGAGTGAGACCGTGCGGTATGCCTTACAGATCTTCTGCGCAAATCCCCTTTGCAGCCTGTTGAGTTGATCTTTGATCATCTGCAACTCTGCGGAGGGGTACCATGCGCTTGCGGCATACATCACGATGGGCTCAACAACTGCTACATATATGGTCCTTGTGATCTCTCCGTTTAGACCCCAAGTCACTTTTGCTGCGCACGCTAGCTGTTTATAGATATCCGCAGCTTTTTTGCATGTGGCGGCAACGTGCGATTTGAAGTTGAGCTTGTGGTCAATTGTGAGGCCTAGAAGCTTTATTTCTTCTACGAGGTCAATTTTCTTACCTACCATGTAGATTTCCGGGGGTTCATACTTAAGCTTCTTTGTCACTACCATTGCATTGGTTTTGTGCGGAGCAAAGGTTAGCTTGTTCTGAGTTCCCCATTCTATCACGGTATTTAGTGTCATGTTGGCTGAACGCTCGAGGTCATTGATCATGTGACCAGAAAACACCAAGACGACGTCATCTGCGAATGCTTGGCAGTATACTCCCTCATTAGTCAACCTGTGCAACAGTGAGTCTAGGATGGCGTTCCAAAAGGTCGGTCCTCCGATGGAACCTTGGACACAACCTTTTGTCGTCTCCTTCTCGTATGTTGCTCTTGCATAGTTGACTTGTATCTTCCGATTCGTGAGGTATGAGTTTACCAATGCATACAGGTTACGAGGACACTTTTTGGCAGCGAGTTGGCGTCTGAGGGCTGGCCACCACGCGTTGTCAAAGGCACCCTCTATGTCCAATGAAACTATGAGGACGATCTTTTTCGCCTTCACTTCCTCTCTTACGTGTTTCATTAGGTCATAGAGGGCGTCTTCGGTCCCGCGCTGAGGCATGAAGCCGTACTGTCTTGGACTAAGAGAGGGAAAGATGTGCCATTGAATTCGGCCTACCATCAGCTTCTCGACGATTTTGCCAAGGACTGATAAAAGGCCGATTGGTCGGTAGGATTTTGGATGTGTGTAGTCACTTTTTCCTGGTTTTCGGATTATGACTACATGAGCTATTTTCCATTCCTTGGGGAAGTGTGCCAGCGACAGGCATTTATTGGCAATCGCCATGAACACCTCCTTGTTGGTTTGGATAGCCTGTGTGCAAATGTCGGCGGTTAATCCATCAGGTCCGGGAGCTTTCTTTGGGTTCAGTGCTTTAAGCACTAGTTCAAGCTCCGCCGGTGTGAAGGGTGGATCGTCCTCCGACAGTTCTTCAAAATCCTCCGGCAGCTTCTCTTCTGTCAGCTCTCGAAGCTGCGTGTGAACCTGGAGGTCCGTTTCCACAGAGTCGTCAGGATAGAATGTTCTGGCTAGAAGTGCAGCCGACTGTTCTGGGCTCAAAGTGTCGCCATCGGCGCTCCTAAGAAGCGTGTCTTCTTGCCTTCTGCCTGTTTTCCTAATGACTCTGTAGATACCGTCCCACATACTTTCCCTCTCCTGCGTCGTGCAGAAGTTTTTCCAGCTTTCCGTCTGTGCCGACTCTGCTTTGGACGCATACTCTTCGACTGCCTGAGTGTACTCTTCTATGACGTATTGCCTCCTGTTGGGGGCGGCGTTTCTGATCCTTCTTTTTTTTCTGAGCACTTCTTCTTTTAGTTTATTAAGAGTCTCGGACCACCATGGAGGCACCGCATCTCCCTTCCATTGTCCTACTTTCGGAATCGTTTTTTCTGACGTCTCCTGGATGGAATTTAAGTAGGCTGCAACGAGGTTCTCCAGATCTTCTGGGGTTTTGGCTTCTTCGATTTTTGCCAAGGTGATGTTTCTTTCTGCTAGGAGAGATATGAGAACTGTTTTAAATTCAGACCATTTCGCCTTTTTGGTGTTGTACCTGCGCGTCGTTGAAGGCCGGATAGGTACTAGGGCCTTTTCGAGGCGCAGGCAAAAGGTGATAGCATTGTGGTCCGAATGTATTAGACTTCTGTCCACTTTCCAGTTCTCAATCTTTCCCAGCAGTCCTTGGCTGCAGGCAGTTACGTCTACTCTGCTAGAGTAGTACTTGCCTTGCCGGTATGTTTCGAAGGTTGGCGTGTCTCCCTCATTAAGGATCTGAAGTTCCATTTCGTTTAGAAAGGTGTTGTATGCAGTCCCTCTATCGTTCTCCGAGACACTTCCCCACCACGGGCTCCAGGCATTTGCATCTCCAGCTACAATGATGTTTCCAGTGTCGAGCTTTTGTATGACACTTTTGACTCTCGATAGGTAGGGGTCGATGTCCTGATCCCCTTCGAGGTATACTGAAACGACTCCCAGCTTTAGCTTACCCGCTACCAGGAGAACGGCTGCTTCTGTCTCGGTTACCAACTGGGGGTCATGAATGACCTCTATCTTGTCCCCGAATATGACTATTGCAGCCTTGACTGGTTTTTGGCGGTTCAGTGTGCATTGGATGACTCGAGTGCCTGGGTGTTGTTTAAGGACGCCAGTTCTTCCCACGTATGGTTCTTGAACTATGGCGATCATCACTCCCGTTTCCTTTGCCACACTGAGTAGCTCGATTGTAGCTGTTTTGGAGCGTTGCAGGTTAGCTTGGATGATGTGCAGCGAGTTGCCCGAGGCGGAAGAAGTTGAGTTTTCGTTCTCTAGGTCGCCTTTAGCAGTACGTTACCCGTGAGCGCGCAATGGTGTCCCACTTTTGTCTTTCGCGACAATCCCCACTGAACGCGATGTGAGCCAGATCCGTCCCCTCATGTTGCGCTTGCAGGCAATTTTTGCAAGTTGGAGGTTTCCCCTGCAGCCTGCTCTCGCACTTCTCCCATGAGTGTGCTTTACCGCAGTAGCTGCAGAGGTCGTCCTTCTCCTTGCAGATGGCCTTAGTGTGACCGAAGCCCAGACATTTGGTGCACTGCACCAGAGGTGTGTGGTCTGCCACAGGTCTCCTTTGAAGGCCGATATAAATTTTTCCTGCTTCAAGGAAGCGTTTATGGATGATTGGGGACAGCTCCAGCACGACATGGCATTCGTGCTGATTTCTAGCCTTCTTCCTGAAGCGCACCTTAACGATGCTCTCTTTTGGGTCGATATCATGGAGCAGATGCTTGTTTTGGACAAGCAAATGCTCCACAATCTCGCCGTCTTTGTAGAAAGAGAGCACGTCTCTTACGATGGCTAAAGGGTTTTTGTTCTTGGCGACTTCGGCTTGGAGATTGCCATTGCGCTTCACTCTGTCCTGAATTAGGTTCAGGTCTTCTTTAGTCCCACAGCTGAGGATTATTTTTTGGTTCTTGGCCTTCCGAAGTCGATCCACTTTTGCCCCTGTCGTTTTCACATCCAATGCTTCCCTTATTTCGCCAATAACTTGTTCCCCCGTGTGTTTGGGGTTCTTGGACGAAATAATAAGGGTGTGATTGGGTCTTGGTGGGGGGGGTGGTCTTTTCAGGACTTCAGAGTAGGCTGGTTTTTTGGCGGTGGTATTAGCCTTCTCAGCTGTTTTGAGTTCATCCTCGAGGCTCACTACTTTTGGTTTGGTTTGTTGCTGCTGGAGCTCCCGCAGTGTTAGCATTTCCGACGACAGGTCTTCCAATTTGCCGGTGAGGGGCTGCAGTTGTTTTTGCAGATCTTCCCTCACATTTTTGGAGTCCACCGCTATTTGGTCGAGGAGCGGGCGCAGATCTGTCTTTTCAATGCTGTCGTCTTTGCGTGAGGGGGGCAGTGAGGTTTGTATTCCCTCTACAACCGCCTGCCTTATTATGTCCGAGACTTCAATAGAGGCAATACACCGTTCAAATATCTCCATCTCGGACGCCCTCTCCTTGCGAGCCACCTCTTGGTGTATGCTCCTGAGCTCCTTCAGCAACTCATCATCCCTTTGTCGGATTACCTCCCCGGTTGACTCTTTTGGGACTCGTTTTTCTAATTCTTTCAGTAGTTCGGACATTTCCTTGTGGGACTTAGTAAGTTCTCTTGTTTGCTGATGAATTACTTCAGTCTCCCTTTTCACGGTGTGCAACGGTTTGCAAAGATCCTTAACGATTTCCCTCGAGATGTGCAGCTCCTCGGTCAGCTTTTTGCTCACGTCCTCCATCTGTCCTTTGATGGACATGAAGTCGGCCGTGAGCTTTTCGACTTCGCGCATGTGCTGCTTTGCCTGATTTTGGGCTCTGGTTCTAAGCTCTACCTTTGTTCTAAGGGACTCTTGTATGTGCAGAGCCCGAGAATCCGAAAGCTTGAGCACCATTTCATACAGGGTGTGCAGGGATTCCACAACACTGGAGCGGATTACCCTACTTAGGTTTCCCGAGTTCTCCAGTTGCTGCTTGGCATCTTGGAGAACTCTGTTTGCGTGTCGGGGGAAATCGTTAAGTATCATCCGGCTGCCCGCAACCGTTTGCGTTGAGCTGTTTAGGGATGTATCGGAGTCGCCTGCCTCACTTCTTGCGTCGTCCGTTGCCTCACCTTCATGCTCCTGCGACGCTGCTACTGTTGCTAGCTCCGCCTCTTTTGCTTTGGCGTTTCTGATTTGTGCCGTGATTCTTAAAGAGGCGGGAGAGGGGACAGTTATGGGTGGCAGGGCCCGCAGTCGAGCTATCGCCGCCTGGTATCTAGCTGACGGCGTTTGTACTGTGTCTGCTGTCGTCACTGCTTCCGGGGCCGTCGCTGTCGATTTGACAGAGACACTGTCGTTAATGATGGGCTCGACAACTTCCTGTGTCTCTGTTACGTCTTGGGTGGGTTTTAGACGTTTCAAGATCTCTTCCCCGGAATTCGATTGCGACGCTTCCACAGTTGGTGAGGCTGATGGTGTGGACTTAGATGGCTTTCTCCTGCTCTCAGGGGCTGACGCTGAGGATTTGACAGAGCTCTCGTCGCTTGGACCTTTCCCCTTTGGCAAGGCTGCCGTCCCTCGAGTGGTCCGCGAACGCGGAAAGAGAGTTATCTTTTTGTCTTGCGTGGCCTCCGTTGCTGGTTTTTGATTCATTTTCCTGGCGTTGCTGTTGGTAGACATTTTGTAAATATGAAGCTAAACTAAACTATACTATAAACTAATGTATTATTCTATGTTATAACTAGTTACTGCTAATTGTGGTGATGCGGAGTACTCTGCGCGTCAAAGTCCGATGGTCTGGGCTTTAGGTGTTTAATGATGAGAGTGATCCGGTGTGGACCACAGATGTTTTCTTGACGTATGGGGACTTCCTGAGGTTTTTAGGGATTTTCGGGAATATGCTCCAGAATTTCGGGATTCTGTCGGGGCCAATTGATAGCTCTTGCTCTCCCGATTCCAACAAGCCCAATCTCGGGGGGTCTATCTCTTCCCGTTTCTGAGATATAGCTCGCGGGGGTGAGGTGCCCTAAAGCGGGGGGAGGGGGGGGGAGGGGGGGAGGTTTCGTGGGGCGCTTGGGGGGGGGGGGTTGGGGGGGGGGGGAGGTCTCGTGGGGAGGTTGGGGGGGGTGGGGGGGGGGAGCAGAAAATTTTGGGAGGGGGAGGGGGGTTTCTCAGGCTACGTGGTGGCCGGTGGATAAGTCTTCAGGTCCTGCAGGGGCGTAGCCTCGGCGTCTGCTCCGGAGTCTCCGATGGGTGCTACGGCGTAGCCTTGCTACGACGCTACGAAGCTACGGAGCTACGGCGGGACCTGGTGGCCGGTGGCGAAGGCTTCAGCTCTGGTGTGTCTGCAGGGGCAGAGTCTCCGAGCTGCTCCGGGTGTCTTCAGGCCGGGCTGTTGGTATGCGCACGTCACGTCACTGCCTTTGTCACGTAAATCGAGGTCGACACGTGTGACTACGTGATTTCCTTTGTTCTTTTCGGAGGTCCTAACTCCCTGTAATGCTGATGGATTTGCAAGTTCAGGGTGTCAGTTTATAGGTCTCGTTAAAACCTCTCTAACAAAAGTAAAATCAAGCAGATCGTGCGAACCGTTTAGGAGTTATGACGTGCCAAAGTCCAGGGCCTGTAGCTCGGGAACCTGATGGTGTTTTTCGCCACAAACGATAATCCTCGTGAGTCACACCCTTATTAATCACTACACAACACTATATTACGCGTAGCTCGAAAATTGCGATTTATAGCAATTTTTTGCGTGGAGCTTATGTTGTTATGGTCGCTTCTGACTGAGTACTGGGTTAGGTTTTTTTTTTTTTTTTTTTTTTTTTTTAATTGTATGCCGCCGTTTATCCTCTGACATGGGTCAGAGACTTTATTCAGCTAAACACGGACTTGACTACTTTTTTTTTTTTTTTTCTGTCCATAATTTGGATAGGGGTTGCAGAACTCCGGATTTTCATACGGGAGTTCTACCAAAACTTGTCACAAGACGATAATGTGGAGCTGGGGATATTGCAGAAATAAAGTACAAGGTACATCTATTTTTTTTTAAGCTGTTTTTTTTTTCAGCTTTTTTTTTTTTCAGCATATATACATTTTTTTTTTTTTTGCATTATACTTATTTGTATGTAACTATTTATATACAACGATATGAATATTACATACACGTCTTGCGAGGACAATTCCTGTAGCAGTGGATCCAGCAGCAGGTTCCAAAATGTTGGCCCTCCAATCGACCCTTGAACACATCCCTTGTTGGTCTCTCTCTTACAGTTTTCTCCAGCGTAAGTAACCTGAACTGATCTCCCATTAAGATAGTCATCAACAAGTTTCCTAAGGTTTAATGGACACTCCCTTTTTACCAACTGTGACTTGATCGCTGGCCACCATGCGTTATCAAAGGCGCCCTCTATGTCTAGGGATACTACAACATTTGTCTTTTTTCTGACTAAGTTTTCTCTCAAATGTTTAATTAGATCATAGAGGGCGTCTTCGGTACCGCGCTGAGGAACGAACCCGTATTGCCGACTGCTTGCTTTGGGTAGTAAGTACCATCTAATTCGTTTTATCATCATCTTTTCTAGTACTTTCCCGAGCACCGACAGAAGGCCTATAGGTCTATAAGATTTAGGTTGACTATAATCGCTTCGTCCGGGTTTCCTAAGTACTACTATTGCAGCTTCCTTCCACGGTTTTGGAAAGCATGCCAACTTCAAGCATTTATTTGCTATTTGCAAATAAACCCCTGGGTCTACAGAAATGGCTTGCTGACATATGTCCGCGGTTAATCCGTCTAATCCTGGTGCCTTCTTTGGATTGAAGCTGTTAATAGACCTATTGAGTTCTGTCACAGTAAAAGGAGGATCCATCACCTCCCTTCCTCCAAGTCCTTCGTTCTTTTCTACTTCTTCCCTAATCTTTTTATGGCACTCAAGATCGTCTGATTCTTCATCGAGTGGGAAGAAAGTCTCAGACAATAGCTGGACTGATTCCTTAGGGCTAAGTGATTTTTCCCCAGCTGCCAGCAGTTGGTCTTCATAACGCTTTGCTGTTCCTCTCAAGACCCGGTATATTCCATCCCACATACTCTCTCCGTCCTGTTTTGTGCAGTAACTCCTCCAGCTCTCAGTATAAGCTTGTTCGGCTTTAGTTTCATATTCGGTTTTCGCTTTAATGTACTCGTCAACAACGAATTGGTGTCGTCGAGGTGCTGCACACGACACTCTTCGCTTCATCGTGGTGACTGCCTTTTTCAAGGATTCTAATTCTTCTGTCCACCATGGTATGTAGTCCTTCTTTCTTTTCCCTATCAATGGTATGGTGGCATGGCAAGCTTCTTTAATGCAAGTAATGTATGTCAATATTGTATTTTCTAGTTCTTCTCTAGTATTAATTTTTTCGATTTACTCTTTTGTTATCTGCTTCTCTGCTAACTTATCTTTTAATATTCGCCTAAACTCTTTCCAATTTGCTTTCTTTGTGTTATATTTCCTCGTGCTTTTATCGTTTCTTTTACCTTTATTCATAATTTCCTTTTCAATTCTAAAAGTTATTGCGTTATGGTCAGAACTTGTCAGTCCTATATCTACCTTCCAATCATGAATTTTCCCAATCAGGTCTTGACTACATACCGTGATATCAACAATGCTTTTGAACTCTACTCCATTCCTAACCGTGAAAAATGTCGGTGTGCTTCCCTCGTTTAACAGATGCATTTCAGTTTCCTCAAGTGTACTCATCATAGCCCTTCCTCTGTGATCCTCTGTCGCACTTCCCCACCAAGTGCTCCAAGAATTCACGTCACCTCCCATGAGTAAACTACTGCTACCAGTTTCCTTTTTTATCTTTACTAAATGATCCAAGTATGGCTCTATGGGCTTGCTACCTTCTAAGTACATAGATACTATACTGGGTTAGGTTAGGTTAGGTTAGGTTAGGTTAGGTTAGGTTAGGTTAGGTTAGGTTAGGTTAGGTTAGGTTAGGTTAGGTTAGGTTAGGTTAGGTTAGGTTAGGTTGGGGGTCCCCCCACAGTGTTGGCTTCCTCGCAGCGATCCCCGGGCAACGTCGCGCCTGACCACCGTAACGGAGTGGCAGGCCGGCGGCTAACGAACACTGTGCGTCGTAGCTTTTTCCTTGCGGTACCTACGACTTTGAGCGATAGACAATATGTCGAAACTTTTGCGGGGCGCCTTAGGGCGTTTCAAGAAAGGCCCTTCTCAGGGCCAACCCGAAAACGGCCCTTCTCAGGGCCAACCCGATGACGCTGAGGCGTCGGATGCTAGCCGCGCACCATCTGCGGCTAGCTTATTTGGAAGGACAGACGAGTTCTCGGACTTTTCCGACAATGAGTCTATACTGAGTGCGTCAGACTCAGTTTCGATTTTGCTCGAGGACGGGCGCAAATTGCGGAAGAGGCCCTACCTTAAGCAGGGGTCCGGGGGCTCCTCGGACTCGGTAGTAAGTAAGGCCTCTAAGGCTTCGAAAAAGTCGAAGTCTAAAAAATCGAAGGCCAAAAAGGCAACGGTGGCCGACTCCAACAGTATCGGCCTGGAGGGCGCCGATCGCCAACTTAACCTGGCGAGACGGACGCAACTCCAGCAAGAACTGGAGGAGAGGGTAGCTTCCAAAGAGAAGCAGGCGCAGACTGACAGGGCCAGGGCCGGGTACGGTGCGTCCAACGTCCTGTATGCGGACCACTCCCTGGAAGAGCTGCAGCGGATGGCCTTAGAAGACCAAGAGGAAATTGTGGAGGTCGCCTCTAAGTCCTCCAATTTGAAGGGCACCTTTCAAAAGGCCCTGAAATGTCGGGCCGCGAGCATGTCTGGCATCGTACGGGAGCTGGTGCAGCGCACGGCAACCGACGAAACGCGGCAACTGCAGGCGAGGGTGGATCGCCTGCAGAAAGAGGTCACCGCACTATATGCGAAGCTGGCTGAGCTTACGGCTCACCCTGCTGAGACCTCAGAAGGACCAGTTGTGGGGGCTTCCCCGTCCAACCTTGAGGACATCATCCGAAAGGTCATTGTGGACGAGAGGGCCTTCACAAGAGCCTGCTTCGCGGGCATTGAAGACCGGCTCCTGCCGGAGAAGCGTCTCCGACCACCGCTTGCGGCGGACAAGACGCTTAGTGCGCCGGGAACGCCGACGGCCTCACCCGCGAGGGAACAGCCCCAGGCCCCGAAGCCCTCCAAGGGCAAGGGCAAGGGGAAAAAAAAGGCCTTCAACATGGGCCCGGAAAAGGAGGCTGAGCCGGCTGCCATTCAAGCAGCCCCTCAGGACCTAGAGGTAGTAGACGCCCTTCTTCCTTCTACCACTTCGTCTAATCAGCCATGGACGGATGTGGTCAGGAGGGGGAAGAAAACGTCTAAGAAGACGCCACCGGCCGTCATCCCCCCGACCATCAACCCTTCCGGCCAGTCCAAAGCGACTGGCAATGGAAAGGGAAAGGGGAAAAAGTCGGCCCCCAAGCCCTCCACCGTTGCTCCCGCAGCCAAAAGGGCTCCCGCCGGAGGGAGAAAGCTAATTCCTCCAAAAACTGCGGCCGTCGTGGTGACGCTCACCCCGGAGGCTGCGGAACGGGGCGAGACTTACGAGTCCGTGTTGAAGCGGGCTCGTACCAACACCGATACCAGTCAACTGGCTATCGGTGCAGTCAAGTGCCGTCGCACCCAAACCGGGGCTCGAATCTTTGAGTTCCCAGGGGCCCAGGGTGGCACTAAAGCGGATCTCTTCGCTACGAAGTTGCGCGAAGTCATCGCGGACGCGGCAAAGGTCGTAAGGCCTGTCAAGTCCGTGGCCTTGGAGGTGACCGATCTTGATGACTCGGTCACTAAAGAGGAGGTGGTGGTGGCAGTGGCAGCGGTAGGAGGCTGCGACGTCGCAGCGGTTCAGGGCCGGGCCATAAGGCCCGGCCGCGGCGGTATGGGCACCATCCGCCTAGAGTGCCCGGTCGCAGCAGCCAAAGCCGTCCTGGCCAGGGGACGGCTCCTAGTTGGGTTTAGCTCGGGTGGGGTCCGGGTGCTTGAAGACGAGCCTCTGCGCTGCTTCAAGTGCTTCGGCACCGGCCATACCCGGGCTCTTTGTCCATCCAGTGTGGATAGGGCAAACACCTGCTACCGCTGCGGGAACGAGGGGCACAAGGCCGCTTCCTGCATGGCCGCCACGCCTCACTGCGCAGTGTGTGCCGCCAGTGGTCGCCCAGTGGACCATGTAATGAGCGGGAGGAAATGCAACCCTCCCCCAAAGAAGGGCAAATCGCAGGCGCCGATCCGACCTGCCGCCGCCACCGTTGAATCTCCAGCGCCGGCCGATGAGGAGAATGCGATGAACACCGAATAATGGTAGTCCGACATCACATTCTCCAGGCGAACATCAACCACTGCAAAGCGGCCCAGGACCTGCTGGTCCAGGTCATGGCCGAGTGGTTGGTGGACGTGGCGGTAGTCGCCGAACCTTACTTTGTACCTGGCCACTGGCTGGGGAATGGGGAAGGTTCTGTGGCCCTAGCGGCGCGGTCTTCCACAGACTCCCCTCCCCTCTCGCTCTTAGAGAGGGGACCGGGATACGTGGCCGCCGCGTGGGGAGACATAGCCCTGGTCGGGGTCTATTTCTCCCCAAACCGCCCTCTTTCGGACTTCGAGAACTATCTCGAAGTTCTCGCCTTGGTGGCCAGTAGAGCGGCGCCGCGTCGGGTCCTAGTCCTGGGAGACTTCAACGCCAAATCGGTGGCCTGGGGCAACCCAACCACCAACGCTCAAGGTCGTGAAGTCGAAACCTGGGCGGCGTCGTGTGGTCTGTCCCTCTTAAACAGAGGGTCAGTCCATACATGTGTACGACGTGAAGAAGGATCCATAGTGGACCTCACTTTCGCCACCCCCGCGTTAGCGAGCCGTGTCGTGGACTGGCGGGTGGAGTTGGTGGAGAGTCTATCGGACCACCGATACGTGCGGTTCGACATCTCTACCCAGGGCTCCCAGGGGATGACCCGCACGGGCCAATCCCCATTCCCTCGGTGGGCTCTTACCCGCCTAGACCGAGAGGCGGCCGGGGAGGCGGCATTTGTTCAGGACTGGCTGTCACCTCCTGTCGACGTCCTGGACGTAGACACTGCGGCGGTTCAAATGCGAGGGTCCCTGACCGAAGTGTGCAACTCGAGCATGCCTCGGTCGCGCCGTCCGCCTCCCCGACGCGCCGTCTACTGGTGGTCGGAGGAGTTAGCGGGATTCCGGTCTGTTTGTGTGGCGACCAGGCGGGAATTTACCAGAAGCCGGCGGCGACGCCCCCGCGATCAGGCCAATGAGGACCGCCTCTACGATTTATACGTGGAGGCCAAGAGGGTCCTCAAGTCGGCTATGGGCGCTGCCCGAGACTCGGCGAGGGCCGAGATGCTGGAGGGTCTCGACGAAGACCCGTATGGGAGACCATACAAGGCGGCACGCAACAAGCTGCGCCCTTTTGGTCCCCCAGTGGCCGAGACCCTCGAGCCGACTTTGCTGGATGGGGTGGTCCGTTCCTTGTTTCCACGCAGGGATGGCTTCACCCCACCGGCAATGAACCCTCCGCGAGGGGAGGCTCTGCAGGCGGAGGAGGTCCCTCCGGTTACTGAGGCAGAAGTGAAGGCGGCGGCTCTCTGCTTCCGTGCCAAAAAGACGGCCCCGGGCCCAGACGGCGTCCCCGCAAGAGTGGTGGCCATCGCCGCCATCGAGATGGGGGAAAGGTTTCGGGACCTCTTCAGCGCGTGTTTAACTTCTGGGAGGTTCCCGAAACCATGGAAGGAAGGCCAGTTGTGCCTCCTTCGAAAGGAAGGGCGCCCGGCGGACTCCCCCTCGGCATACCGGCCTATCGTTCTGCTCGATGAGGTCGGTAAGATGTTCGAGGGGATAATCGCCGCCCGCCTGAACAACCACTTGCGGGTGATTGGGCCGGATCTGTCAGACGCTCAGTATGGCTTTCGGGCTGAGCGTTCAACAGTGGACGCCCTGGCGCGGCTCAAGGGTCAGGTGAAAGAGGCCGTGGAAATGGGGGAAGGTTTGTTGGCTGTGTCATTTGACATAGCCAATGCCTTCAACTCCGTCCCCCACTCCACCATCCTAGAGGCACTCCAGTTCCACAGAGTGCCTCAGTACTTGCGGGACCTCCTGGCCAGTTACTTGGAGGACCGGGCAGTCCTCCTCGTTGATAAAACTGGCCAACTCCGGCGGTACGACGTCGAGTCCGGTGTCCCACAGGGGTCGGTCCTAGGACCACTCCTTTGGAACATCGGATTCGATTGGCTCCTGCGGGGTACCCTCCTGCGTGGCACGACTGTCATCTGCTATGCAGATGACACCCTTCTTACTGCCCGGGGAGGGAATTTCGGAGAGGCGGCCAGTCTGGCCTCGGCGGGCGGATCCATGGTCGCGGAGAGGATCCGCCGCATAGGGCTGAAGGTAGCGCTGCACAAGACTGAGGCCGTGTTCTTCCACGGGCCTCGGCAACGCTCCCCACCTGACGCCCACATCTTCGTTGAGGGCGTCAGGATTGAGGTGAAGGCCCAGATGAAATATCTGGGCCTGATTTTAGATAGCAGATGGCACTTCGGCCCACATTTTAGTGAGCTGTCGTCACGCCTACTGAAGGCTGCGGATGCCCTCTCGTGGCTCCTTCCAAATATGGGGGGGCCCAGCGATCGATGCCGGCGCTTGTATGCCGGCATCTTGAAAAGTATGGCCCTTTACGGAGCCCCGTTGTGGGCGGACTCCCTCCATAGGAGGGAGAACGCTGCCGCCCTTCGTCGACCCCAAAGGGCCATAGCACAGCGGGTGGCGAGGGCCTACCGCACGGTGAGCGCTGCGGCGGCATGCGCCCTGGCCGGCACCCCTCCGTGGGAGCTTGAGGCGTGGGTGCTCGCCAGGGTGTACGAGTGGACGGTACGGCGGAGGGCGCTTGGAGAGCGCCCTGCCCTAAAAGAACGGGAGGCGGTCCGGCAGGAAGCGAGGGCGGCAATCGTCCAACACTGGACGGAGGATCTTGCCGCCGCAACCTTCGGCCGTAGGACCCTGGACGCGATCGGGCCTGTCCTGCAGGACTGGGTCGAGCGGCCTCACGGTTTCCTCTCGTTTCGCCTGGTGCAGGTTTTGTCCGGGCACGGCTGCTTCGGAAAGTATCTGCACCGGATCGGAAGAGAGGAAACCCCGTCGTGCCATGACTGCGGTTGCTCGACGGATACGGCACAGCACACCCTTGAGGTGTGCCCATCATGGGACGAGCCGCGCCGCACCTTGGTCGCGACGATCGGGCCGGACCTCTCTCTCCCCAGCGTGGTCAATGCCATGTTGGGGGGTGAGAACGCATGGGCGGCGGTCGCCTCCTTCTGCGAACATGTGCTCTCGGAGAAGGAGGCGGCGGAGCGTGCGCGGGAGGAGGATCCTCTCGCGGCCGCGCTCCGCAGGCGGAGAAGGGGTAGGAGAAGACGGGCGTACAACCGTCTTCCCCCGCCTTAGGTGGTGAGCAGCGGGCGATAAGCGCGGGGGCGCTTCCGCCCGCATTGTACCGCTCACCACCTACGCCGAGAGGGAATGGCCGAGCACTCACGGTCATTCCCGGGCCCCTCCCAGTGCGGAGGGGCGTGAAGGGCCTGCCACAAAGGCGGGCGGTCGCCGGTGTGGGACTGGACGTAAAGGCTCTGCCGGTTTCCCAGTCCCCCACCACTCGGGCGATGCGGGAGTGCCGCTGGGTTGTTTTAGTGGGTATACCGGATCTCCGGGGACTCCCACATACCCCTTCCATCCCCCGATGGGAGGGGATGCATAGAGCATTTTTTCCCAGCGAAAAAAAAAAAAAAAAAAAAAAAAAAAAAAAAAAAAAAAGGTTAGGTTAGGTTAGGTTAGGTTAGGTTAGGTTAGGTTAGGTTAGGTTAGGTTAGGTTCCCCCCCGAAGGGTTCCCGCATTGTCGTGGCGGGGGGGCTTAGTACCCGTGGCTTGGTCTCCCACGGCGAAGCGAAGAGGAACACCACGGGGCCGTGCCGGTGTTCGGCCGGGCGGTCCCAGGCGGGGCTGCTCCTCCGGGCTTTGGTCTCCAAGCCCGCGATGGAGCGGCTGGAGCGGTAGGTTGCGGTAGTGTATGGGCGCTATCGCAACTGAGGCGGGCTGCGGTGTCGTATGGGAGGCACCGCAGTTGAGGAGTAGGGGCCGCGGCGGGAGAGGAGTGTCGGTGTTTCGTTGTGCCGCTCTCCCTACCTTCCGCGGCCTCGGCGGGGTCGCCACCGTTTGATGGCGGACGCGGTGGGGCTGCAGAGGAAGAGGAGTGCCGGTGTTACGTTGTGCCGCTCTCCCTATCCTCTGCAGCCGATGTGGCAGGCGGCGGGGCCACTGACCTGACCCGTCGCAAGGGACTCGGGGCGTTCAGACACGGGGATGTTTGGCGCCCTTCTGGATGGGTCCCCCGCGGGAGGGAATGGCCGGGCACTCACGGCCATTTCCGGCCCCTCCTTATGTGAGGGGCGTGAAGGGCCTGCCATGTAGACGGGCGGTCGCCGGTGTGGGGACTGGTAGTTAAGGCTCTGCCGGTTTCCCAGGCCCCCGCCACTCGGGCGACGCGGGAGTGCCGCTGGGTTGTTTTAGTGGGTGGGAGTCCCACATACCCCCTCTCAGTCCCCGAAGAGAGGGATGATGCATAATGCATTTTTTCCCAGCGTCAACAAAAAAAAAAAAAAAAAAAAAGGTTAGGTTAGGTTAGGTTAGGTTAGGTTAGGTTAGGTTAGGTTAGGTTAGGTTAGGTTCCCGTGTGGAGTTCTGGTTCTCCCATCGGGCGCGTCCCCAGGTGGTGGATAGGGGAACGCCACCCAGATATGGGTGGTACCGGGTGTATACCCGGCGCGAACCATAACCAGCTGGAGGTGGCATGTGCGCAGCACCTTCCAGTACTGGGCTAGAGCCAATGATGACAGATTTCTGTCACAAGGGTCTAGTACCAGGCAGCGGCTGGCGTAGCTCTTGAGCTACGGTGGGCGTACTGCAAACTTGTTGGTGGAAGTAGGAGTAGATATGGAGGTTAGTTTTCAAAAGGAACTACCCCAGGCGGGTACCCATGAGGGAGAATCCCGCCCCTCTTCGGAGGGCAGCCCCACGTATTCTGGGGGGGGCAAAAACTGCCTCGTAGGTCAGCGAGATGTTGACCTTCGTGAACACGACTTATGCTTGGAAACTGGTAAAACTGATGCATCGCAAATCGGAAATATGAAAGAAAACGGCGAAAAGAGGGAGGGCTCAGCCCTTAATTCTGAAAAGGCTCGTAAAAGCGACGAACGCTCGTGTGTGGACACGGAGTCTGTGGACACGGAGTCTGAGAATTCTGACACGGGCTCCATGATCACTGTGGAAAGTGACGAACCAGGTTCTATGCCGGATCCTACACTCTGGCAAGGGAAACGGCAACGGGGTGATGACGATGAAGAAGAAGATCCGGCCTCAAAAATCCTGTGGCCGGCACCAAAAATCACCACCTCTAAACGGGGGCGAGGTCGCCCGCCAAAGACAGGGCAATACGTAGGTTTTGCAAAGGCGAAAGCTGAACTAGCGGCGGCTAAAGAAAAGGAGCTTGAGCGCCAGCTTGAGGATGAGGTGGTCGGCATGGTAGAGAAGATTAGGAGCACTCGCTCGACATTGGCTTCGATACCATCTACGCTGGACACTAACGAGACAAAGTCTGCTTCAGATATTATGAAGACAGTCTCGGCGGGTCTGGACGTTATCTGTAGGGTGGCTACCAGGTCAAAACACCTTAAGGGAACATTCCAGCGTGCTTTGAAGGACTCTGCCGCGAGTATTGCTGAAGCCGTTGTTATTCTCAGCAGCCGTACAGCGTCCGAGGAAACAAAGAGGCTGGAGACGAGCAACGCTCACCTTCAAGCCGAGTTGAAGAGGTTGAAGGAGGAAAATGGAAGGCTTCGAGCTGAGCAGCTGGCTTTCCGGAAAGAGTTAGAAGCTCTTAAGGATGAAATAAGGATTAACAAACGATCCGATAGGCCTGATACTTCTGCTCATCATGAGGAGGTAGAGATGGAGGAGCATCCGTTACTGACACAGGGCTCTTCAGGACGTAACGAAGGACAAGATGACCTTGTGCGTACTATTATTCTCCAAGTTGGGGACATGGTGAACGCAAGACTGGCATCGATTGAGGACAGACTGCTCCCTGAGACACGTCTACGGCCTCCCCTGGCTGCGGATAAGCTCAGCGATGGCAAGTACACAAAGGCAGCCAAGACGGTCAAGGCAGCCAAGGAGAATAATGCTGCACCTCAGCAGCCTCTTGAACCGAGCCCAAAAACAGCCCGGAAAAAGAAGAAGAAGGTTAAAGCGGGAGCCAAAAACAAAGAGGCTGTTACTGCTAAAGCTGCCGCACATCCGAGCCAAAAAGAGTCGAGTGGCACTACTGAGACTAGCTGGACCACTGTAGTCAAAAAGAAGAAGCCGAACGGCAAGGCAAATGGCAAAGGACCTGCGCCACTACGACCAGCCTCATTGCGCGCCCCTCGCTCTGCTGCAGTCGTTATTACCCTGCAACCGGAGGCGGAGAAGAAAGGAATGTCCTATGCTTCGGTGCTTGCTGAGGCCAAGGAAAAGATCTGCCTCTCAGAACTTGGTGTTGACGCACTCCGTATTCGGAAAGCTGTAACGGGTGCTCGAATCCTAGAGGTCGCTGGGGTTACAAGCGGAGAAAAAGCCGACACACTTGCACAAGAGCTTCGCAAAGTGTTGAATAGTGAGGATGTGAAAGTGGCTAGGCCCTCGAAATGTGCAGAAATGCGAATTACGGGCCTGGATGACTCGGTATCCTCGAAAGAAGTTGCCGAGGCTATAGCTCGATGTGCTTCTTGCTCAATTGAAGCAGTGAAGGTCGGCGAAATCCGCCAAAACCATACAGGTTTGGGTACGGCATGGGTACGGTGTCCAGTCAATGCAGCCCAAAAACTGTCCCAAGGTGGTAGACTTTTGGTTGGGTGGGTGTCAGCCCAAATCAAACTGATTCCACCAAGGACACTGAGGTGCTTTCGCTGCATGGAGGTCGGTCATGTGAGGGCTTTATGTGCGTCAAACATTGATCGTAGCGAACTTTGTTACCGCTGCGGTAAATCAGGTCACAAGGCTAGCATCTGCACCGCCGCACCACACTGCCCATTGTGTGCGGCAGCTAAAAAGTGTGCCGACCATAGAATGGGGGGTAAGGCGTGTATCCCACCTTCTAAGAAACAAAGAAGGAACAAGGTTGGTGCGCCAATAGGTGCTTCACAACCCACCCAACCTTCAGCGCATGTTGGGGAGGATGATATGGAAACAATGGCCACGGATCAATAATGGCCCTAAAATTTCTGCAGGCGAATGTCAACCACAGCAGCGCGACGCAAGATCTCTTGCTTCAGTCCGCAGCGCAGTGGTTGATTCACGTGGTCGTAGTCTCCGAGCCCTACTTTGTGCCTTCTGGCAGTGATTGGGTATCAGATCTGGACGGCTTAGTTGCTCTCAACTCTCGAGGTGCTATTGGCTCCCCTCCCTTCGAAAAGGTAGCGAAGGGTAGAGGATGCGTCGGGGCTCTGTTGGGGGATTTTGTAACCATTGCGGTCTACTTCTCTCCCAATAGATCTCTTGCCGAGTTTGAAACGTTTCTCGTAGAGTTGGGGGCCATGGTTAACCAGTTTGCGCCCTACCCGGTGGTTGTCGCTGGAGATCTCAACGCTAAATCTGCGGCGTGGGGCTCTCCGGTGGACAACGTTCGAGGCCAAGCAGTTGAAGAATGGCTAGTAACAGCTGGCCTCTCGGTCCTCAACCAGGGATCAGTGTTCACTTGCATACGCCAAAATGGGGCATCATTGATTGACGTGTCGTTTGCAAGCCCCAGTTTGGTGAACCGTGTTCGGGGTTGGCGAGTTCTGAAGGACGTGGAGACTCTGTCTGACCATCGATATATTCGGTTTGATGTCTCTTCTCCTTCAAACATCGCAAACCATATGGCCTGTGGTGACGCTGGCCCTCGGTGGGTTCTTAAAAGCCTGGACAGGGAAGCTCTAGAAGAGGCGGCCATCGTCAAAGCCTGGATAATGGCTCCGAGTACTGTCGTGGAAGTCGAGGAAGAGGTTAACTGGTTTCGGGAGTCTATGTCGCAAATCTGCGATGCAGCTATGCCCCGAGCCAGACCTCCGCCCGCCAGGAGACAGGTATACTGGTGGAACTCTGAAATCGCTGACTTGCGACGAGCATGCGTATTGACGAGACGCCGATATACTCGATATCGAAGGCGCAGGAGGCACAACAACCTACCGGATGACGATGAGGAGCCTCTCCTATATGCTGCTTATAAGGAAAGCAAAAAAGCCCTTCGAGTAGCTATAGGCAGGGCCAAAGAAAGTGCAAGACAGGCACTACTGGAGACACTTAATGGTGATCCGTGGGGACGGCCATACAGGATAGCGAGGAACAAACTCCGTCCCTGGGCCCCCCCACTAACACAGAGTCTGCAGCCCGAACTGGTCAACACAGTAGTGTCAGCACTTTTTCCTACCAGGGAGAATTTTGCTGCGCCCACTATGTCGGGTGCTGATCCTTATGGAATGCAGGATGATGAGATCCTGGAGGTCACTGAGGCTGAGCTCAGAGTTGCTGTGCTAAGGCTTCGGCTTAAAAAGGTGGCTCCAGGACTCGATGGTGTTCCTGGTCGCGCCTGGTGCTTGATACTCATTGAGCACCTGGAGCTGAGATTTCGTCGATTGCTAACTGCATGTTTTCGACAGGGCAGATTTCCACCTCAGTGGAAAAAGGGCAAACTAGTCCTCATCCGCAAGGAAGGTCGGCCAGCTGAATGTCCTTCGGCTTACCGACCCATAGTACTGCTAGACGAGGCGGGCAAACTCCTTGAACGGGTTATCGCTGCCCGCCTCATCAGGCACTTAAGAGAGGAAGGCCCAGATCTGTCCGAGTACCAATTCGGCTTCAGGGAGGGTAGATCCACCGTTCACGCTATCCTGCGAGTAAAACATCTGGCTGAGGAGGTGGTTGCTCGGGGAGGAGTTGTATTGGCGGTGTCCCTGGACATCGCTAACGCATTTAACACCCTCCCCTGGCCCTGCATTCTAGAGGCGCTCAAGTACCATAGAGTGCCCCAATATCTCCAGGAGATGGTGGCTTCTTATCTCTCTGAACGCTATATTGTGTACCCGGGACGAGAGAGTTGGGAAGAGAGAGCTATGTCGTGCGGTGTTCCACAGGGGTCAGTCTTAGGACCTCTCCTGTGGAACATCGGTTACGACTGGGTGTTGCGTGGCACTAACCTTCGAGGTGTTGAAGTTACCTGCTACGCTGATGACACCCTCGTCACAGCTCGAGCAGGTACATTCAGGGAGGCGTCTCTCCTTGCCACTGTAGGCGTCGCTCAGGTGGTGCGTCGTATTAGATGTCTGGGTCTGGAGGTGGCTCTTAACAAGTCCGAGGCTTTGTGCTTTCACGGTCCCCGGGGTGCACCACCACCAGATTCTGGCATCATCGTCGGAGGGGTACGTATCGCTGTCAAACCGACGATAAAATATCTCGGACTGGTCCTAGACAGCAGATGGACGTTCGACGCTCACTTTGAGCAATTACAGAAGAAGCTTATTGGGGCTTCTGCGGCATTGAGTCGGCTCCTTCCAAACCTTGGTGGCCCGAAAACGTCCTGCCGACGACTCTATACGGGAATCGTTCGGTCAATGGCAATGTATGGTGCTCCTGCTTGGGCTGAAAACCTAAGGCGCAACAACGTCACACTACTGCGACGACCACAAAGAGTGATGGCTATTCGGGTGATCCGGGGCTACCGGACGATCTCCTTTGAGGCTGCGAGCCTGTTGGCAGGGTCTCTACCCTGGGACCTGGACGCGAAAGCCCTCTCGACGGTATATCACTGGAGAGAGGAAGTGCGGCGGCAAGGCCTGAGGTTGGCGCCTAGGGAAGTAGATGCTCACACGGCTAACTTCCACAAAATAGCGGTAGAAGCATGGAGCCGAAGACTGGCGAACCCAGAGGGAGGACGAGAAACGGTGGAAGCGATTCGGCCATTACTCGAACAATGGCTTGAACGGAAACATGGGTCTCTCACGTTTCGTTTGACGCAGATCCTCTCCGGGCACGGATGTTTCGGGAAATATCTATGCCGTATAGCCGGGAAAGAAGACACAGAGTCCTGTCACCACTGTGACACAGGCTCTGTTGACACTGCCCAACACACACTAGAAGTGTGTGTTGCCTGGTTGGAGGAACGTCGCGCCCTCTGTTCGGTCGTTGGTGGGAATCTTACACTTGGAACAGTAGTTGAGGCCATGCTCAACAATGAGCAGACGTGGCGGGCGGTGGTGGCCTTTTGTGAAGCAGTTATTTCACAGAAGGAGGCTGCTGAACGAGAGAGAGAGAGGGCGGATCCATCTCGCCAAGCGAGACGGGGACGCCGACGCCGAGGTGGCAGGCCGTAGCCATCACGGCGCCCTGTAGGTCCGGGCATAGAATAGGACTACGGTATTCCCTGCCTGTCGTAAGAGGCGACTAAAAGGGGTCATCGGGATCGCGAGCGCAGGATACGGGGGTTTCCTGCGTTCATTAAAGCGGTCCCGAGATGGGCGGCAGCATGGCGTGGTCCCTTGCTGCCACGGCACCTCGCGGGTGCAAGGGGTTGAGTGGTTACTCCCCCGAGATGGGTGGCTGCTATTGCAGCTGCTAGGCGCGGAGGGTACCGGTAGTATGCCTCCGGTGATTCCCGGGATCCCTCCAAATGCGCCTACGTCGGCCACCGTGGGGTTTTAGTCAGTAAGAGTCTGACATAACCTCGCCAGTTCCCCCGAATTGGCGAGGTATGCTATGAGCATTTCCCCACGTAAAAAAAAAAAAAAAAAAAAAAAGGTTAGGTTAGGTTAGGTTAGGTTAGGTTAGGTTAGGTTAGGTTAGGTTAGGTTAGGTTAGGTTAGGTTAGGTTAGGTTAGGTTAGGTTAGGTTAGGTTAGGTTAGGTTAGGTTAGGTTGGGGGTCCCCCCACAGTGTTGGCTTCCTCGCAGCGATCCCCGGGCAACGTCGCGCCTGACCACCGTAACGGAGTGGCAGGCCGGCGGCTAACGAACACTGTGCGTCGTAGCTTTTTTCCTTGCGGTACCTACGACTTTGAGCGATAGACAATATGTCGAAACTTTTGCGGGGCGCCTTAGGGCGTTTCAAGAAAGGCCCTTCTCAGGGCCAACCCGAAAACGGCCCTTCTCAGGGCCAACCCGATGACGCTGAGGCGTCGGATGCTAGCCGCGCACCATCTGCGGCTAGCTTATTTGGAAGGACAGACGAGTTCTCGGACTTTTCCGATAATGAGTCTATACTGAGTGCGTCAGACTCAGTTTCGATTTTGCTCGAGGACGGGCGGAAATTGCGGAAGAGGCCCTACCTTAAGCAGGGGTCCGGGGGCTCCTCGGACTCGGTAGTAAGTAAGGCCTCTAAGGCTTCGAAAAAGTCGAATTCTAAAAAATCGAAGGCCAAAAAGGCAACGGTGGCCGACTCCAACAGTATCGGCCTGGAGGGCGCCGATCGCCAACTTAACCTGGCGAGACGGACGCAACTCCAGCAAGAACTGGAGGAGAGGGTAGCTTTCAAAGAGAAGCAGGCGCAGACTGACAGGGCCAGGGCCGGGTACGGTGCGTCCAACGTCCTGTATGCGGACCACTCCCTGGAAGAGCTGCAGCGGATGGCCTTAGAAGACCAGGAGGAAATTGTGGAGGTCGCCTCTAAGTCCTCCAATTTGAAGGGGACCTTTCAAAAGGCCCTGAAATGTCGGGCCGCGAGCATGTCTGGCATCGTACGGGAGCTGGTGCAGCGCACGGCAACCGACGAAACGCGGCAACTGCAGGCGAGGGTGGATCGCCTGCAGAAAGAGGTCACCGCACTATATGCGAAGCTGGCTGAGCTTACGGCTCACCCTGCTGAGACCTCAGAAGGACCAGTGGTGGGGGCTTCCCCGTCCAACCTTGAGGACATCATCCGAAAGGTCATTGTGGACGAGAGGGCCTTCACGAGAGCCTGCTTCGCGGGCATTGAAGACCGGCTCCTGCCGGAGAAGCGTCTCCGACCACCGCTTGCGGCGGACAAGACGCTTAGTGCGCCGGGAACGCCGACGGCCTCATCCGCGAGGGAACAGCCCCAGGCCCCGAAGCACTCCAAGGGCAAGGGCAAGGGGAAAAAAACGGCCTTAAACATGGGCCCGGAAAAGGAGGCTGAGCCAGCTGCCGTTCAAGCAGCCCCTCAGGACCTAGAGGCAGTAGACGCCCTTCTTCCTTCTACCACTCCGTCTAATCAGCCATGGACGGATGTGGTCAGGAGGGGGAAGAAAAAGTCTAAGAAGACGCCACCGGCCGTCATCCCCCCGACCATCAAACCTTCCGGCCAGTCCAAAGCGACTGGAAATGGAAAGGGAAAGGGGAAAAAGTCGGCCCCAAAGCCCTCCACCGTTGCTCCCGCAGCCAAAAGGGCTGCCGCCGGAGGGAGAAAGCTAATTCCTCCAAAAACTGCAGCCGTCGTGGTGACGCTCACCCCGGAGGCTGCGGAACGGGGCGAGACTTACGAGTCCGTGTTGAAGCGGGCTCGTACCAACACCGATACCAGTCAACTGGCTATCGGTGCAGTCAAGTGCCGTCGCACCCAAACCGGGGCTCGAATCTTTGAGTTCCCAGGGGCCCAGGGTGGCACTAAAGCGGATCTCTTCGCTACGAAGTTGCGCGAAGTCATCGCGGACGCAGCAAAGGTCGTAAGGCCTGTCAAGTCCGTGGCCTTAGAGGTGACCGATCTTGATGACTCGGTCACTAAAGAGGAGGTGGTGGCGGCAGTGGCAGCGGTAGGAGGCTGCGACGTCGCAGCGGTGCAGGGCCGGGCCATAAGGCCCGGCCGCGGCGGTATGGGCACCATCCGCCTAGAGTGCCCGGTCGCAGCAGCCAAAGCCGTCCTGGCCAGGGGACGGCTCCTAGTTGGGTTTAGCTCGGGTGGGGTCCGGGTGCTTGAAGACGAGCCTCTGCGCTGCTTCAAGTGCTTCGGCACCGGCCATACCCGGGCTCTTTGTCCATCCAGTGTGGATAGGGCAAACACCTGCTACCGCTGCGGGAACGAGGGGCACAAGGCCGCTTCCTGCATGGCCGCCACGCCTCACTGCGCAGTGTGTGCCGCCAGTGGTCGCCCAGTGGACCATGTAATGAGCGGGAGAAAATGCAACCCTCCCCCAAAGAAGGGCAAATTGCAGGCGCCGATCCGACCTGCCGCCGCCGCCGTTGAATCTCCAGCGCCGGCCGATGAGGAGAATGCGATGAACACCGAATAATGGTAGTCCGACATCGCATTCTCCAGGCGAACATCAACCACTGCAAAGCGGCCCAGGACCTGCTGGTCCAGGTCATGGCCGAGTGGTTGGTGGACGTGGCGGTAGTCGCCGAACCATACTCTGTCCCTGGCCACTGGCTGGGGAATGGGGAAGGTTCGGTGGCCCTAGCGGCGCGGTCTTCCACAGACTCCCCTCCCCTCTCGCTCTTAGAGAGAGGACCGGGATACGTGGCCGCCGCGTGGGGAGACATAGCCCTGGTCGGGGTCTATTTCTCTCCAAACCGCCCTCTTTCGGACTTCGAGAACTATCTCGAAGTCCTCGCCTTGGTGGCCAGTAGAGCGGCGCCGCGTCGGGTCCTAGTCCTGGGAGACTTCAACGCCAAATCGGTGGCCTGGGGCAACCTAACCACCAATGCTCAAGGCCGTGAAGTCGAAACCTGGGCGGCGTCGTGTGGTCTGTCCCTCTTAAACAGAGGGTCAGTCCATACATGTGTACGACGTGAAGGGGGATCTATAGTGGACCTTACTTTCGCCACCCCCGCGTTAGCGAGCCGTGTCGTGGACTGGCGGGTGGAGCTGGTGGAGAGTCTATCGGACCACCGATACGTGCGGTTCGAAATCTCTACCCGCGGCTCCCAGGGGATAGCCCGCACGGGCCAATCCCCATTCCCTCGGTGGGCTCTTACCCGCCTAGACCGAGAGGCGGCCGGGGAGGCGGCATTTGTTCAGGACTGGCTGTCACCCCCTGTCGACGCCCTGGACGTGGACACTGCAGCGGTCCAAATGCGAGGGTCCCTGACCGAAGTGTGCAACTCCAGCATGCCTCGGTCGCGCCGTCCGCCTCCCCGACGCGCCGTCTACTGGTGGTCGGAGGAGTTAGCGGGATTCCGGTCCGTTTGTGTGGCGACCAGGCGGGAATTCACTAGAAGCCGGCGGCGACGCCCCCGAGATCAGGCCAATGAGGACCGCCTCTACGATTTATACGTGGAGGCCAAGAAGGTCCTCAAGTCGGCCATGGGCGCTGCCCGAGACTCGGCGAGGGCCGAGATGCTGGAGGGTCTCGACGAAGACCCGTATGGGAGACCATACAAGGCGGCACGCAACAAGCTGCGCCCTTTTGGTCCCCCAGTGGCCGAGACCCTCGAGCCGACTTTGCTGGATGGGGTGGTCCGTTCCTTGTTTCCACGCAGGGATGGCTTCACCCCACCGGCAATGAACCCTCCGCGGGGGGAGGCTCTGTTGGCGGAGGAGGTACCTCCGGTTACTGAGGCAGAAGTGAAGGCGGCGGCTCTCTACCTCCGCGCCAAAAAGACGGCCCCGGGCCCAGACGGCGTCCCCGCAAGAGTGGTGGCTATCGCTGCCATCGAAATGGGAGAAAGGTTTCGGGACCTTTTCAGCGCGTGTTTAACGTCTGGGAGGTTCCCGAAACCATGGAAAGAAGGCCAGCTATGCCTCCTTCGAAAGGAGGGGCGCCCGGCGGACTCCCCCTCGGCATACCGGCCTATCGTTCTGCTCGATGAGGTCGGTAAGATGTTCGAGGGGATAATTGCCGCCCGCCTAAACAACCACTTGCGGGTGATTGGGCCGGATCTGTCAGACGCGCAGTTTGGCTTTCGGGCTGAGCGTTCGACAGTGGACGCCCTGGCTCGGCTCAAGGGCCAGGTGAAAGAGGCCGTGGAAATGGGGGAAGGTTTGTTGGCTGTGTCATTTGACATAGCCAATGCCTTCAACTCCGTCCCCCACTCCACCATCCTAGAGGCACTCCAGTTCCACAGAGTGCCTCAGTACTTGCGGGACCTCCTGGCCAGTTACTTGGAGGACCGGGCAGTCCTCCTCGTTGATAAAACTGGCCAACTCCGGCGGTACGACGTCGAGTCCGGTGTCCCACAGGGGTCGGTCCTAGGACCACTCCTTTGGAACATCGGATTCGATTGGCTCCTGCGGGGTACCCTCCTGCGTGGCACGACTGTCATCTGCTATGCAGATGACACCCTCCTTACTGCCCGGGGAGGGAATTTCGGAGAGGCGGCCAGTCTGGCCTCGGCGGGCGGATCCATGGTCGCGGAGAGGATCCGCCGCCTAGGGCTGAAGGTAGCGCTGCACAAGACTGAGGCCGTGTTCTTCCACGGGCCTCGGCAACGCTCCCCGCCTGACGCCCACATCTTCGTTGAGGGCGTCAGGATTGAGGTGAAGGCCCAGATGAAATATCTGGGCCTGATTTTGGATAGCAGATGGCACTTCGGCCCGCATTTTAGTGAGCTGTCTTCACGCCTACTGAAGGCTGCGGATGCCCTCTCGTGGCTCCTTCCAAATATGGGGGGGCCCAGCGATCGATGCCGGCGCTTGTATGCCGGCATCTTGAAAAGTATGGCCCTTTACGGGGCCCCGTTGTGGGCGGACTCCCTCCATAGGAGGGAGAACACTGCCGCCCTTCGTCGACCCCAAAGGGCCATAGCACAGCGGGTGGCGAGGGCCTACCGCACGGTGAGCGCTGCGGCGGCATGCGCCCTGGCCAGCACCCCTCCGTGGGAGCTTGAGGCGTGGGTGCTCGCCAGGGTGTACGAGTGGACGGTAGGGCGGAGGGCGCTTGGAGAGCGCCCTGCCCTAGAAGAACGGGAGGCGGTCCGGCAGGAAGCGAGGGCGGCAATCGTCCAACACTGGACGGAGGATCTTGCCGCCGCAACCTTCGGCCGTAGGACCCTGGACGCGATCGGGCCTGTCCTGCAGGACTGGGTCGAACGGCCTCACGGTTTCCTCTCGTTTCGCCTGGTGCAGGTTTTGTCCGGGCACGGCTGCTTCGGAAAGTATCTGCACCGGATCGGAAGAGAGGAAACCCCGTCGTGCCATGACTGCGGTGCGGCGACGGATACGGCACAGCACACCCTTGAGGTGTGCCCATCATGGGACGAGCCGCGCCGCACCTTGGTCGCGACGATCGGGCCGGACCTCTCTCTCCCCAGCGTGGTCAATGCCATGTTGGGGGGTGAGAACGCATGGGCGGCGGTCGCCTCCTTCTGCGAACATGTGCTCTCGGAGAAGGAGGCGGCGGAGCGTGCGCGGGAGGAGGATCCTCTCGCGGCCGCGCTCCGCAGGCGGAGAAGGGGTAGGAGAAGACGGGCGTACAACCGTCTTCCCCCGCCTTAGGTGGTGAGCAGCGGGCGATAAGCGCGGGGGCGCTTCCGCCCGCATTGCACCGCTCACCACCTACGCCGAGAGGGAATGGCCGAGCACTCACGGTCATTCCCGGGCCCCTCCCAGTGCGGAGGGGCGTGAAGGGCCTGCCATAAAGGCGGGCGGTCGCCGGTGTGGGACTGGACGTAAAGGCTCTGCCGGTTTCCCAGTCCCCCACCACTCGGGCGATGCGGGAGTGCCGCTGGGTTGTTTTAGTGGGTATACCGGATCTCCGGGGACTCCCACATACCCCTTCCATCCCCCGATGGGAGGGGATGCATAAAGCATTTTTTCCCAGCGACAAAAAAAAAAAAAAAAAAAAAAAAAAAAGGTTAGGTTAGGTTAGGTTCCCGTGTGGAGTTCTGGTTCTCCCATCGGGCGCGTCCCCAGGTGGTGGATAGGGGAACGCCACCCAGATATGGGTGGTACCGGGTGTATACCCGGCGCGAACCATAACCAGCTGGAGGTGGCATGTGCGCAGCACCTTCCAGTACTGGGCTAGAGCCAATGACGACAGATTTCTGTCACAAGGGTCTAGTACCAGGCAGCGGCTGGCGTAGCTCTTGAGCTACGGTGGGCGTACTGCAAACTTGTTGGTGGAAGGAGGAGTAGATATGGAGGTTAGTTTTCAAAAGGAACTACCCCAGGCGGGTACCCATGAGGGAGAATCCCGCCCCTCTTCGGAGGGCAGCCCCACGTATTCTGGGGGGGGCAAAAACTGCCTCGTAGGTCAGCGAGATGTTGACCTTCGTGAACACGACTTATGCTTGGAATCTGGTAAAACTGATGCATCGCAAATCGGAAATATGAAAGAAAACGGCGAAAAGAGGGAGGGCTCAGCCCTTAATTCTGAAAAGGCTCGTAAAAGCGACGAAGGCTCGTGTGTGGACACGGAGTCCGAGAATTCGGACACGGGCTCCATGATCACAGTGGAAAGTGACGAACCAGGTTCTATGCCGGATCCTAAACTCTGGCAAGGGAAACGGCAACGGGGTGATGACGATGAAGAAGAAGATCCGGCCTCAAAAATCCTGTGGCCGGCTCCAAAAATCACCACCTCTAAACGGGGGCGAGGTCGCCCGCCAAAGACAGGGCAATACGTAGGTTTTGCAAAGGCGAAAGCTGAACTAGCGGCGGCTAAAGAAAAGGAGCTTGAGCGCCAGCTTGAGGATGAGGTGGTCGGCATGGTAGAGAAGATTAGGAGCACTCGCTCGTCATGGGCTTCGATACCATCTACGCTGGACACTGACGAGACAAAGTCTGCTTCAGATATTATGAAGACAGTCTCGGCGGGTCTGGACGTTATCTTTAGGGTGGCTACCAGGTCAAAACACCTTAAGGGAACATTCCAGCGTGCTTTGAAGGACTCTGCCGCGAGTATTGCTCAAGCCGTTGATATTCTCAGCAGTCGTACAGCGTCCGAGGAAACGAAGAGGCTGGAGACGAGTAACGCTCACCTTCAAGCCGAGTTGAAGAGGTTGAAGGAGGAAAATGGAAGGCTTCGAGCTGAGCAGCTGGCTTTCCGGAAAGAGTTAGAAGCTCTTAAGGATGAAATAAGGATTAACAAACGATCCGATAGGCCTGATTCTTCTGCTCATCATGAGGAGGTAGAGATGGAGGAGCATCCGCTACTGACACAGGGCTCTTCAGGACGTAACGAAGGACAAGATGACCTCGTGCGTACTATTATTCTCCAAGTGGGGGACATGGTAAACGCAAGACTGGCATCAATTGAGGACAGACTGCTCCCTGAGACACGTCTACGGCCTCCCCTGGCTGCGGATAAGCTCAGCGATGGCAAGAACACAAAGGCAGCCAAGACGGTCAAGGCAGCCAAGGAGAATAATGCTGCACCTCAGCAGCCTCTTGAACCGAGCTCAAAAACAGCCCGGAAAAAGAAGAAGAAGGTTAAAGCGGTAGCCAAAAACAAAGAGGCTGGGACTGCTAAAGCTGCCGCACATCCAAGCCAAAAAGAGTCGAGTGGCACTACGGAGACTAGCTGGACCACTGTGGTCAAAAAGAAGAAGCCGAACGGCAAGGCAAATGGTAAAGGACCTGCGCCACTACGACCAGCCTCATTGCGCGCCCCTCGCTCTGCTGCAGTCGTAATTACCCTGCAACCGGAGGCGGAGAAGAAAGGAATGTCCTATGCTTCGGTGCTTGCTGAGGCCAAGGAAAAGATCTGCCTCTCAGAACTTGGTGTTGACGCACTCCGTATTCGGAAAGCTGTAACGGGTGCTCGAATCCTAGAGGTCGCTGGGGTTACAAGCGGAGAAAAAGCCGACACACTTGCACAAGAGCTTCGCAAAGTGCTGAATAGTGAGGATGTGAAAGTGGCTAGGCCCTCGAAATGTGCAGAAATGCGAATAACGGGTCTGGATGACTCGGTATCCTCAAAAGAAGTTGCCGAGGCTATAGCTCGATGTGCTTCTTGCTCAATTGAAGCAGTGAAGGTCGGCGAAATCCGCCAAAACCATACAGGTTTGGGTACGGCATGGGTACGGTGTCCAGTCACTGCAGCCCAAAAACTTTCCCAAGGTGGTAGACTTTTGGTTGGGTGGGTGTCAGCCCAAATCAAACTGATTTCATCAAGGACTCTGAGGTGCTTCCGCTGTATGGAAGTAGGTCATGTGAGGGCTTTATGTACGTCAAACATTGATCGTAGCGAACTTTGTTACCGCTGCGGTAAATCAGGTCACAAGGCTAAAATCTGCACCGCCGCACCACACTGCCCATTGTGTGCGGCAGCTA
Organism: Athrips mouffetella; assembly: GCA_947532105.1. NCBI lineage: Eukaryota > Metazoa > Arthropoda > Insecta > Lepidoptera > Gelechiidae > Athrips > Athrips mouffetella. Next base: position 16,608,241 of record OX383984.1, read on the forward strand.
AAAAGTGTGCTGACCATAGAATGGGGGGTAAGGCGTGTATCCCACCTTCTAAGAAACAAAGAAGGAACAAGGTTGGTGCGCCAATAGGTGCTTCACAACCCACCCAACCTTCAGCGCATGGTGGGGGGGATGCGATGGAAACAATGGCAACGGATCAATAATGGCCCTTAAATTTCTGCAGGCGAATGTCAACCACAGCAGCGCGACGCAAGATCTCTTGCTTCAGTCCGCAGCGCAGTGGTTGATTCACGTGGTCGTAGTCTCCGAGCCCTACTTTGTGCCTCCTGGCAGTGATTGGGTATCAGATCTGGACGGCTTAGTTGCTCTCAACTCTCGAGGTGCTTTTGGCTCCCCTCCCTTCGAAAAGGTAGCGAAGGGTAGAGGATGCGTCGGGGCTCTGTTGGGGGATTTTGTAACCATTGGGGTCTACTTCTCTCCCAATAGATCTCTTGCCGAGTTTGAAACGTTTCTCGTAGAGTTGGGGGCCATGGTTAACCAGTTTGCGCCCTGCCCGGTGGTTGTCGCTGGAGATTTCAACGCTAAATCTGCGGCGTGGGGTTCTCCGGTGGACAACGTTCGAGGCCAAGCAGTTGAAGAATGGCTTGTAACAGCTGGCCTCTCGGTCCTCAACCAGGGATCAGTGTTCACTTGCATACGCCAAAATGGGGCATCATTGATTGACGTGTCGTTTGCAAGCCCCAGTTTGGTGAACCGTGTTCGGGGTTGGCGAGTTTTGGAGGACGTGGAGACTCTGTCTGACCATCGATATATTCGGTTTGATGTCTCTTCTCCTTCAAATATCGCAAACCATATGGCCTGTGGTGACGCTGGCCCTCGGTGGGTTCTTAAAAGCCTGGACAGGGAAGCTCTAGAAGAGGCGGCCATCGTCAAAGCCTGGATAATGGCTCCAAGTACTGTCGTGGAAGTCGAGGAAGAGGTTAACTGGTTTCGGGAGTCTATGTCGCAAATCTGCGATGCAGCTATGCCCCGAGCCAGACCTCCGCCCGCCAGGAGACAGGTATACTGGTGGAACTCTGAAATCGCTGACTTGCGACGAGCATGCGTATTGACGAGACGCCGATATACTCGATATCGAAGGCGCAGGAGGCACAACAACCTACCGGATGACGATGAGGAGCCTCTCCTATATGCTGCTTACAAGGAAAGCAAAAAAGCCCTTCGAGTAGCTATAGGCAGGGCCAAAGAAAGTGCAAGACAGGCACTACTGGAGACACTTAATAGTGATCCGTGGGGACGGCCATACAGGATAGCGAGGAACAAACTCCGTCCCTGGGCCCCCCCACTAACACAGAGTCTGCAGCCCGAACTGGTCAACACAGTAGTGTCAGTACTTTTTCCTACCAGGGAGAATTTTGCTGCGCCCTCTATGTCGGGTGCTGATCCTTATGGCATGCAGGATGATGAGATCCCGGAGGTCACTGAGGCTGAGCTCAGAGTTGCTGTGCTACGGCTTCGGCTGAAAAAGGTGGCTCCAGGACTCGATGGTGTTCCTGGTCGCGCCTGGTGCTTGGTACTCATTGAGCACCTGGAGCTGAGATTTCGTCGATTGCTAACTGCATGTTTTCGACAGGGCAGATTTCCACCTCAGTGGAAAAAGGGCAAACTGGTCCTCATCCGCAAGGAAGGTCGGCCAGCTGAATCTCCTTCGGCTTACCGACCCATAGTACTGCTAGACGAGGCGGGCAAACTCCTTGAACGGGTTATCGCTGGCCGCCTCATCAGGCACTTAAGAGAGGAGGGCCCAGATCTGTCCGAGTACCAATTCGGCTTCAGGGAGGGTAGATCCACCGTTCACGCTATCCTGCGAGTAAAACATCTGGCTGAGGAGGTGGTTGCTCGGGGAGGAGTTGTATTGGCGGTGTCCCTGGACATTGCTAACGCATTTAACACCCTCCCCTGGCCCTGCATTCTAGAGGCGCTCAAGTACCATAGAGTGCCCCAATATCTCCAGGAGATGGTGGCTTCTTATCTCTCTGAACGCTATATTGTGTACCCGGGACGAGAGAGTTGGGAAGAGAGAGCTATGTCGTGCGGTGTTCCACAGGGGTCAGTCTTAGGACCTCTCCTGTGGAACATCGGTTACGACTGGGTGTTGCGTGGCACTAACCTTCGAGGTGTCGAGGTTACCTGCTACGCTGATGACACCCTCGTCACAGCTCGAGCAGGTACATTCAGGGAGGCGTCTCTCCTTGCCACTGCGGGCGTCGCTCAGGTGGTGCGTCGTATTAGATGTCTGGGTCTGGAGGTGGCTCTTAACAAGTCCGAGGCTTTGTGCTTTCACGGTCCCCGGGGTGCACCACCACCAGATTCTGGCATCATCGTCGGAGGGATACGTATCGCTGTCAAACCGACGATAAAATATCTCGGACTGGTCCTAGACAGCAGATGGACGTTCGACGCTCACTTTGAGCAATTACAGAAGAAGCTTATTGGGGCTTCTGCGGCATTGAGTCGGCTCCTTCCAAACCTCGGTGGCCCAAAAACGTCCTGCCGACGACTCTATACGGGGATCGTTCGTTCAATGGCTATGTATGGTGCTCCTGCTTGGGCTGAAAACCTAAGGCGCCACAACGTCACACTACTGCGACGACCACAAAGACTGATGGCTATCCGGGTGATCCGGGGATACAGGACGATCTCCTTTGAGGCTGCAAGCCTGTTAGCAGGGTCTCTGCCCTGGGACCTGGATGCGAAAGCCCTCTCGACGGTATATCACTGGCGAGAGGAAGTGCGGCGGCAAGGCCTGAGGTTGGCGCCTAGGGAAGTAGATGCTCACACGGCTCACTTCCACAAAATAGCGGTAGAGGCATGGAGCCGAAGACTGGCAAACCCAGAAGGAGGACGAGAGACGGTGGAAGCGATTCGGCCATTCCTCGAACAATGGCTTGAACGGGAACACGGGTCTCTCACATTTCGATTGACGCAGATCCTTTCCGGGCATGGATGTTTTGGGAAGTACCTATGCCGCATAGCCGGGAAAGAAGACACAGAGTCCTGTCACCACTGTGACACAGGCTCTGTTGACACTGCCCAACATACACTAGAAGTGTGCGTTGCCTGGTTGGAGGAACGTCGCGCCCTATGTTCGGTCGTTGGCGGGAATCTGTCACTTGAGATAGTAGTGGAGGCCATGCTCAACAATGAGCAAGCGTGGCGGGCGGTGGTGGCCTTTTGTGAAGCAGTTGTTTCACAGAAGGAGGCTGCTGAAAGAGAGAGAGAGAGGGCGGATCCATCTCGCCGAGCGAGACGGGGACGCCGACGCCGAGGTGGCAGGCCGTAGCCATCACGGCGCCCTGTAGGTCCGGGCATAGAATAGGTCTACGGTATCCCCTGCCTGTCGTAAGAGGCGACTAAAAGGGGTCATCGGGATCGCGAGCGCAGGATACGGGGGTTTCTTGCGTTCAGTACAGCGGTCCCGAGATGGGCGGCAGCATGGCGTGGTCCCTTGCTGCCGCGGCACCTCGCGGGTGCAAGGGGTCGAGTGCTTACTCCCCCGAGATGGGTAGCTGCTATTGCAGCTGCGAGGCGCGGAGGGTACCGGTAGTATGCCTCCGGTGATTCCCGGGATCCCTCCAAATGCGCCTACGTCGGCCACCGTGGGGTTTTAGTCAGTAAGAGTCTGACATAACCTCGCCGATTCCCCCGAATTGGCGAGGTATGCTATGAGCATTTCCCCACTTAAAAAAAAAAAAAAAAAAGGTTAGGTTAGGTTAGGTTAGGTTAGGTTAGGTTAGGTTAGGTTAGGTTAGGTTAGGTTAGGTTAGGTTTTCACGCTATCCTGCGAGTAAAACATCTGGCTGAGGAGGTGGTTGCTCGGGGAGGAGTTGTATTGGCGGTGTCCCTGGACATCGCTAACGCATTTAACACCCTCCCCTGGCCCTGCATTCTAGAGGCGCTCAAGTACCATAGAGTGCCCCAATATCTCCAGGAGATGGTGGCTTCTTATCTCTCTGAACGCTATATTGTGTACCCGGGACGAGAGAGTTGGGAAGAGAGAGCTATGTCGTTCGGTGTTCCACAGGGGTCAGTCTTAGGACCTCTCCTGTGGAACATCGGTTACGACTGGGTGTTGCGTGGCACTAACCTTCGAGGTGTTGAGGTTACCTGCTACGCTGATGACACCCTCGTCACAGCTCGAGCAGGTACATTCAGGGAGGCGTCTCTCCTTGCCACTGCGGGCGTCGCTCAGGTGGTGCGTCGTATTAGATGTCTGGGTCTGGAGGTGGCTCTTAACAAGTCCGAGGCTTTGTGCTTTCACGGTCCCCGGGGTGCACCACCGCCAGATTCTGGCATCATCGTCGGAGGGGTACGTATCGCTGTCAAACCGACGATAAAATATCTCGGACTGGTCCTAGACAGCAGATGGACGTTCGACGCTCACTTTGAGCAATTACAGAAGAAGCTTATTGGGGCTTCTGCGGCATTGAGTCGGCTCCTTCCAAACCTTGGTGGCCCGAAAACGTCCTGCCGACGACTCTATACGGGAATCGTTCGGTCAATGGCAATGTATGGTGCTCCTGCTTGGGCTGAAAACCTAAGGCGCAACAACGTCACACTACTGCGACGACCACAAAGACTGATGGCTATCCGGGTGATCCGGGGTTACAGGACGATCTCCTTTGAGGCTGCAAGCCTGTTAGCAGGGTCTCTGCCCTGGGACCTGGATGCGAAAGCCCTCTCGACGGTATATCACTGGCGAGAGGAAGTGCGGCGGCAAGGCCTGAGGTTGGCGCCTAGGGAAGTAGATGCTCACACGGCTCACTTCCACAAAATAGCGGTAGAGGCATGGAGCCGAAGACTGGCAAACCCAGAAGGAGGACGAGAAACGGTGGAAGCGATTCGGCCATTCCTCGAACAATGGCTTGAACGGGAACACGGGTCTCTCACATTTCGATTGACGCAGATCCTTTCCGGGCATGGATGTTTTGGAAAATACCTATGCCGCATAGCCGGGAAAGAAGACACAGAGTCCTGTCACCACTGTGACACAGGCTCTGTTGACACTGCCCAACACACACTAGAAATGTGCGTTGCCTGGTTGGAGGAACGTCGCGCCCTATGTTCGGTCGTTGGCGGGAACCTGTCACTTGGGATAGTAGTGGAGGCCATGCTCAACAATGAGCAAGCGTGGCGGGCGGTGGTGGCCTTTTGTGAAGCAGTTGTTTCACAGAAGGAGGCTGCTGAAAGAGAGAGAGAGAGGGCGGATCCATCTCGCCGAGCGAGACGGGGACGCCGACGCCGAGGTGGCAGGCCGTAGCCATCACGGCGCCCTGTAGGTCCGGGCATAGAATAGGTCTACGGTATCCCCTGCCTGTCGTAAGAGGCGACTAAAAGGGGTCATCGGGATCGCGAGCGCAGGATACGGGGGTTTCTTGCGTTCAGTACAGCGGTCCCGAGATGGGCGGCAGCATGGCGTGGTCCCTTGCTGCCGCGGCACCTCGCGGGTGCAAGGGGTTGAGTGCTTACTCCCCCGAGATGGGTGGCTGCTATTGCAGCTGCTAGGCGCGGAGGGTACCGGTAGTATGCCTCCGGTGATTCCCGGGATCCCTCCAAATGCGCCTACGTCGGCCACCGTGGGGTTTTAGTCAGTAAGAGTCTGACATAACCTCGCCGGTTCCCCCGAATTGGCGAGGTATGCTATGAGCATTTCCCCACGTAAAAAAAAAAAAAAAAAAAAAAAAAAAAAAAAAAAAAAAAAAAGGTTAGGTTAGGTTAGGTTAGGTTAGGTTAGGTTAGGTTAGGTTAGGTTAGGTTTTTTTTTTTTTTTTTTTTATATAGTGTAGTACCTTTGTTATTCCTTCGCCATTGGACGAAGACATTGGCATCAGTACTTAGATTGTTCTTTTTTTTTTTTTTTTTTGCTGTTCATGAGGGGTAGAGGGCTCCGGGATTTATCGGGAGTCCTCAATTTGATTGACATGCATTTGTTAGTACGACAAGATTGTTATACTACAGGGCTAGGGTTTTGCAGAAATAAGTACACGACTTTCGTTTATTTATTTTTTGACTTTTTTTTTTATCATTGTTTTTGTTCTTACTATCTCCTTTTTTTTTTTTTTTTTTTTTTTTTGCTACTGGTTTTTTTTTGTGATTATTAATTTTTTTTTCTTCTTATTGCTAATAATTTACAGACACTTTTATATACAAGTTTCAATATATCTTAAAATATATTAACTTATATACCATTTTCATACAATTCTCTATTTTTTTCTTTTCTGACCTGCTAATAATTACAATTTCGTGATGTTCTAAGAACATAACTCATTATGTCCCCAAAACATCTTTTCTATTCATTAATGTGCTTTTGTTTCTTTTACCAACATCTTTTACAATAAAAATTATATATTTAATGAACTGATCCCTCTGTTTGCTGGCTAGAAGTACTGGTAAGTTATCTTTTGTTAATTTAATTTCTGTACTTATTTCCAGATCTACACGCATTCTTTCGTATTTTGGGCACTCCAGGATCAGGTGCAAAATCGTCTCGTCAACTGTAGGCTCGCAAATGCACGCTGGGCTATCTTTAAGATTAAACCTGTGGAGGTAATGTCCAAAGCCGCCGTGCCCTGTCAGCGCCTGCGTCAACAATGGGTCTATTTTCAGTTTTTGTACTATTTTGTACGCGTTTAGTGCATCCGTCAAGAAAGTCTTTGTTGTCGACGCGGTTTCGGCTTCAAGGTATCTTTTGTTCCATTCCATCAATGTTTCTTGTCTTATGGAACTCTTTATATATGATATTGGGCATTGGTCGTAATTCGGTGCCGTCTTTTTGCGAAGTGCAGCTTCTTTTGCTAGGACATCAGCTCGCTCGTTTCCAGAAACTCCAACGTGCGCCCTTACCCAGAAGAATCTCACCTTACGCTTTTGGCTAGTCAGATTGGCGATATTTTTCCTAGTTTTTACCGCCAGCGGATGAAACGAGTCAGGTCTCTGCAGGAGCTGTAGTGCTGACCTAGAGTCACTGAAGATGTTAGTTTCTGCGTCGGTGCTTTTCAATGCTATCTCTGTTGCCTGAAGTAGAGCAAACATTTCCGCTTGAAATACTGAACAGAATGACTCCAAGTTAAATTTTCTGCACTTTTGCTCTAAACCTTCTCGCCAGTAGGACAGTGCAGCTCCAACCTTACCTTCGATTTTGCTCCCATCTGTGAAGATATACGAGCCCTTTATTTGGTTTTCGCTTATAGTTTGGGGCTGCATGTCCTCCAAGCATACAAACTCTATCCTCGTTTCATCGGCTGGGTGTGACGCTTCTAAATAGCTCACTCTCATTTCAACCTCTCTGCCGCCTATAATTTCTTGCGGTTTCCCACGTTTGGCTTCGTAGAGCTTAGCCACTTCACGCACCCGCATATCCAATGGCAGGAGGCCGGAGATAGCCAATGCCGCGTTTAGTGAGACAGTTCTGTGAGATTTTATAATCTTTTGCGCAAAGCCCCTTTGCACTGAATTCAGTATCTTTTGAATCCCTATTTTTTCGGACTCCGGAGCCCAAGTGCTGGCAGCGTACAAAATAATCGGTTCTATTACTGCCACATACATCGTCCTGATTATCTCTGGACTCAAACCCCATGAGATCTTAGCCGCTCTACAGAGTTGTTTATAGATGTTAATAGCCTTTGCACAGACATAATCAACGTGTTTTTTGAAATTCAATTTGTCATCTATAATCAACCCTAGTAGTTTTATGTCACTTTTTAGTTGGATTTCGGTCTCACCCATACGGATGCATGGCTTTGAGAATTTTATTCTGTTTGTTATAACCATGGCATGGGTTTTATGTGCAGCGAACTTTAGTTTGTTCTTTTTACCCCATGCCTCCACATAGGCAAGTATCCGATCTCCTTCTATTTCGATTTCGGGTATCGAGTTACCAGAAAAAATCAAGACGATGTCGTCGGCAAAAGCCTGGCAGTACACTCCTTTCCCTTCGAGTTGATCTAACAGTGGGTTAAGCAGAACATTCCAAAGAGTTGGTCCCCCGATCGAACCCTGTACACATCCTTTGGTTGTTTCCTTGTGGAATTCATGTCCACCGTAATGTACGCTAACCTTCCGGTCTGTGAGGTAGTTGGCTAATAGTTTACGCAGGTTTTGGGGGCATTTCTTCTCCATTAAGCGACACTGTATAGCTGGCCACCAAGCGCTGTCAAAGGCTCCCTCAATATCTAACGACACCACGACGCTGATCAATTTCTTTTTCAGGTTTTCACGTATGTGGTGCAGTAGATCATAAAGGGAGTCCTCTGTGCAGCGCTGGGGTACAAAACCATATTGTTTTGGGTTTAACTGTGGCAACAAGTGCCATCTTATCCGTTTTATCATTAGCTTTTCCAGAACCTTTCCCATTATAGAAAGTAATCCTATTGGCCGATACGATTTTGCCTGCGTGTAATCGTCTCTCCCAGGTTTCCGAAGTACAACCACTGACGCCACCTTCCACGGCTTAGGAAAATACGACAGTTCTAGGCATTTGTTTGTAAGTGCCAAAAACGTGTCACGACCTGCATTTATTGCCTCAGCGCAAATGTCGGCCGTGAACCCATCTGGCCCTGGCGCTTTTTTTGGGTTGAAACTTTTGACTACAAAGTCTAATTCCTCTGCCGTGAAAGGTGGGTCTAGTGTATCTCCCGGCATATGTAAATGTGAGGTATTCGCTTTTTGGCGAGTAACTGTATGCTCTTCGTTGTCATCTAAAGGTTGATCGTCTGGGAAGAAGGTCTTGGCAAGGTGTTCGACAGAGTCCTCCATGCTTATGACGATTCCATTCCTTATTAGCGGTTGGTCTTCGTGCCGTTTGGAGGTGTTTCGGATGACTCTGTATACTCCATCCCAAAGACTCTCACGATCCTGCTTCTCACAGAAGTGTTTCCAACTTTTTGTGATGGCGTCTTTAGCTTCCACTTCGAACTCTTCCTTAGCCATTAGGTAACATCTAACAACATGTGGACGGCGTCGAGGCGCTGCATAGGATATTCTCCTCTTTTTTGTTACCATCGTGTTCTTTAACTTTTCGAGCTTTTTGGACCACCACGGCAGCTTAATGATGGAGACGATCTTCATTAAAGGAATTGTCTTCTCACACGCATCCTTCACACTAGCTAGGTATTTATCAATATACTCTTCCAGTTCTGATACCGTATTAATTGCATTAATCTTTTCTTTGTTTAACTCGCAGTCTTCCAGATTTTTAGTAATTACTTTCCTAAATTCTATCCAATTTGCCTTTTTTGTGTTATACTTCCTGGTTGACTTTTTCCTTCTGATATCCGTAGGTTTTTCCATATTGATTGAAAAGGTAATCGCGTTGTGGTCTGAGCTCGTAATGCCTTTATCTACTCGCCAATTTTGTATCGCCCCAAGCAAGTCCGTTTTGCATGCTGTAATATCAACATGGCTTTGATATAATTTTTCCCCCCTATAGGTGTAAAAGGTTGGTTCGCGTCCCTCGTTCAGTATTTCCATACCAAGCTCCTCCAGTGCCCCCACAAGAGCCTCACCTCTGTGATTATCCTTGGCACTTCCCCACCAGGTACTCCAGGCATTTGAGTCTCCCCCGATAAGAATCTTCTTAAGATCCAGCTTTTCGCAAACATCTTTGATCTTTTCTAGGTCTGGTTCAATTGGGTGGTCTTCCTCAAGATAGACCGAGATGACTCCAATTGCCCACCTGCTGGTCTTCAATGTAGCTATAGCTAGATTTTCTGTCGTCATTCGTGGGTGTTCGATGACTTGTAAATCGGGGTCAAATACTATAATAGCAGCCTTTATAGGTTTTTGCCTATTATGGAAGCGCTGTACAACTCTGGTACCAGCCTGCTGTTTGAGCACGCCTGAAGCTCCGATGTAAGGTTCCTGGACTAACGCAAACGAGGTCTTACGTTTACCGGCTTCAATAAGCAGTTCTTGTGTTGCGAGCCGTTTTCGTTGAAGATTGGCTTGAATCACCCCATAGCTTTTGGAAGGGCCCTGGTTAACCAACTCTGTGTTCTGCCCGACTGAGTCATTTACCACTGCTAGGCCTTCAGCAGTACGCTACTGAAGAACGTGCCAATGAGTCCCATCGCTTGCGTATAGGACACTCACTGTCAAATGCGTTATGGTCTGTCTTGTCCATTTTCGCCGCGAAGCAATTCTTACATTGCGGTTTTTCGTAAAGGGTCCAGGAAGAGCAGTTTGCGCGTAAGTGAGTACCCCCGCAATGCGAACACAGGTCAACTTGTTCCGTGCACTGCCTGCGTCCATGCCCGAATCTAAGACAACGTGAGCACTGGACCAGCGGTGACTGGTCAAGAACTCTCA